>JAUCBN010000015.1:4981250-9952500 GCA_035048815.1 Abelmoschus esculentus
ATAGGATTGATTTATTAGCTTAAATAAGCTTCCAAGCAATATAAATTTCATAGATTAGATTTGCCTAGCTATGGGTTCTATCCACAACCTTGCATAGTAAATTTCATGAAATTAAGCTTATAGCTTCCATAGAATTCATCAATAGTGTAAAATAAAATTTTACTTGATTTCATTCATAAGGTGGCTAGCTATTATATACAAGATTCAACCTAATATTCTAGGTAACTAATTAATAGAAAGGTAAAACTCTAGACCTAATATTCTAATAAATTTAACTTTCCATAAATACAAAATACAAACTATATTCCTATACTTAACATTCCCCCTCAAGTTAGGTCATAGATATTGATCATGCCCAACTTGTTACTATGGACAACCATCTGACTGATGATCCTCCTACGGATGACTTTTGCCTTCTATGGATGTGTGAAGATGCTCGTCTTTATATCTAGATTCGGAATTCTATTGACAGTGAGGTGGTAGGTCTGGTTAATCACTGTCGAATTGTGAAACAATTGATGAACTATTTGCAATTTCTATATTCAGGCAAAGGGAATTTTTCACGAATCTATGATGTTTGTCAGAAATTTTATAGGGTTGACAAAGAAGATCGGACTTTAACTAGTTATTTTATGGATTTTAAGAGAACTTCAACTGATTATTTTATGGATTTGAACAACTTTCACTAAATTTGGGAAGGGGTCTTGGTTTGAAGCAAAGGTTTTTGAATGATACAATTTAAGACAAATTTTTTAATTGCTCGATAACTTCACATAGCTAAGGAAGACTTCCGTCCCGGAGCAATGTGTGAATGATATACTTTAGCTTTTGTGAATAGAATATTCATAGTCTGGTCTTTATACCTGAACCATTTCTGGTGTATTGCATTACCTTTGAATAAGCCATGCTAGCAATTAAGCGTCCTTGTAACTTCATGCCGACTATCTTCATTGGGAAGAAAGCTTCAATTATAAGAAGCCCTCATCATTGCATTTGACTGAGTACACATAGGGTTACCTAATCTTTGATTGAATCTAAAACTATGTTGAACTCTTAAGATAACCTCCTCTTCGTTAGGAAAACTTCTATAGTGGGAGTTTCTAGCTTGAACAAACCAACCGAATTGACACCTTTATGTAATGTTGATGCAACAATTAACATGATGTATGCTATGTAAGTAAAGGTGTAGATCCCGCTAGTGATCGCCCGTTGAGCAACTTTCACCGATTAAAAGATCAAATATTTTTCTTTCTATTTTTCTTTTCTCTTTCTCTATTTTTTTCTTTTTTCTCTCTCTCGACTTTCTATTGTTTTCTTTTTCTTTCTAATTTTTTAATTTTTTCCTTTTTTCTCTTATCTTTCTATTTTTTCTCTTAACTATAATGAAAGCCTCTAATTGGACAAAACACTTAGATCAACAACCTTAAATATGAAATGTTTATGAAAATAAAAGAGAACACGAAAAGGTTATTGTAATAGGCAATAAAACAAGAGACAAAACAACCCTGTTTATCTCGTCTAAAACTCTAGGTTATCCACATAGTTCTAAAGGGTGGGTTTTCTATGTTCTCTACATGCAGTTTTGGTACTAAACAATAACCGTGTAAAATGCAATTTTGGTACTAAACAGTCCTTGTTGTCCTTGTTGCTCATTTCAATCGAGTTCAATCCGGGAGGACCCTTTCACTATGTCCATACAGGGAAACAATATTCCCATGAAAACATAGGGTAGTCGAGCCCCGAAGGTACTTTGCTAAGCCCATACGAAGGAACAATATCCTTACGAAAGTACTAGCGTTTTCCCCCACTTAAAAGAATGAGTTTAAATGTCCGGTTTAAAATACGCTAAAATAAACTCACCTTCATAAGTAAATATAAACTTGATTGTCACTTTAATTTACAACTTCTAATATTAATTAAGTGGTAATAAAAAGGCTTGGCTCTCTAAAAAAGTCTTCAGCGAAGTCGCCAACTATAGCGACCCTAAAATTAGAATTTCGGGTTTAATAGGATGAAGGTTGCTATTTGAAAAAATTGGGAAAGTGAGAAATTAGGTTTTGGAATTTGAAAAATTAAAAATTGGGAATTATAATTTAAAAAGGGGAATTGAGAATTAGGTTTTAAAGGAACCAAATTAGGGATTAAAATTGGAATTGAGAATTTGAAAGATAGTTGGAATTTTTTTTTTGAAAATGATTTAAAAATTAATGAAGACAATTTGAGAAATAGAAAAGAGATTTTTAAATGGGATTTGAAAAACAATTCGAAAGAATTGGAAAAACATTTAAAATGATTGGAAAAATTGGTTAAAAAGATGTTGGAAAGCAATTTAAAAAATATTGGAAAAGGATTTAAAAGATGGTGGAGTCGCCACGGCCACTTAAGTAGGTCGGACACCTCAAAACTAGAGATTCAAAATTAAAAGGGTTCGGGAGTCAGTTACGGTTAAAAACGGTGTTATCATTTTCAAACCGCCCAAAATTGGTACTTTAAAAATATTTACCGTTTATTTAATATTAAAATTTCTAAATTAAAGTGACAATTAATTTGATATTTAATTAAGAATTTGAATTTATTTTAAATGTTTATTTTTTATAAGGTAAACGCATACACCGTCATCATTATGCCTGGTGTCAGACCCATTACGACCGAATAAAGAGACATCGCATTAATTAATGATTTACCGATTTAAATTACAAGTGGAGAACAAAAATAAATAACATTCATTACATAAAATAAAGAACAAAATAAAAAAATCATGTCAAAAACAAATATAATAAGTCACATGTCATGCTCAAAATATACAATTTAGTCATGCTAACATTCAGGCAAACTAAAAGCCTATACCGAAACAAAAGGGAAACATGAACTAACCATGCACTATTAACAAAAATTAAAACATAGTAATCTATCGAGATATTTACCAATCTAAAATGATAAAACATGCATTCAAAACGATACATACTTATGAAACAAAAATACGTTAAAAATAATTAAATAAATAAATAAATATAATACTAAAATATATATAACACTGAATATATACATAAATTAAATTAATATGATTTAAAATCATATTACATAACATATAGATAAAACAAATTAATATGTACATATATACATTAGTGAAAAGAAGTATGCGAGTAAAACCTATTATGCATAAAACATTTTAATCAACAACTACATATTCAAAATATAAAAAACTAAAATAAATAGATAGACTCAAAATACTAAAAGAGATTTCATATGAAACTAAAATAAAATACGAACAATAAAGGAAAACGAATATGTACACTCGTAACGTACATGGCATAAAAGCTTATATCAACAAAAATGAAACTATAGATATTATAAAAGATCACTAACATGTAAACCAAGTAAACGGTGAAGCAATCTTACATTTAAAAACAAAGAGATATATGCGCAACTATTCGTAAGCATATTCAAACATTATAAAGGCATAAATATGTGAATCACTATAAAACACCATGCAAGACATTAAAAATAACGTGCATTAGAATGACATACACATAAAGCATGAAATGAAAACGCAAGAAACTAAGCTTACTTAACACAATATTTAAATACGACATGCAAGAACGTGAATGGATGGATACATGCTATGGGTGCGAAAAAGAAATAATTATGCAACATAGATAGATATAAGATGTAAACATGCATAAAGATTGAAACAAAACATGAGAATAACAAATATAAATAAAATGGAATTGGAAATGTTTTAATGCTACTGGAAACAGTATAAAAAATAAAGAAAACTGAAATCAAAGAGTCAAATTAGAGGAAAAAAAGAAAGTATGGTTTTGAAATGGTGACCAAAACGAAACGGAAAGGAAAGTTAAAAGCCAAATTAGTAGAGAGGCAACACTAATTTTATTATAGTGACCTAGTTGAAACAATTTAAAAACATTCAGGCCCTCAGAACACTATTTCGAAGTGAGGAAGGACTATAGGGAAGATTTAAAAAACACGGAGAGACTTGAAGTTAATAAAACCAATTCAAAAAGCAATTGATTAAGGCTTAAAAACAGGACCAAATCGAAAAGCTTGGAAGACTTGGAAGGGCTGCGGGCATGATTTTCCTTACGCGGAAGGGTTTATGAAGATATTAGACCATTTTAAAAATATTTGATTTGTATAAAACATACTCAAAATTTTAAAACAAAAACCTTTATTTCATTCTTTCTCGTAACCGAAACTCTAAACTTTCTCTGAAATGTTCAAACAAAACCCAGAAGAGCACGATGAACATTCATCGTGTTCGTCACAAAACCTAAAAAACGGTCACCATTTTCAGCTTTCGGCCACCACCACGTTGGCTGGCGACCAAAACCAAACTTTTAAAAAACCTCTTTTTCTGTTTTCAAAACCAAAACTCAAAATAACAATCTACCTTCTTTAATTACCAAAATCAGAAAAATACAAACTTTTGAAAACCAGTAAAGAGAACTCCTTCGTTTCAAACGGGAACGAAAGGGGTTCCTCCTTTTCCTTGGCTCAGCTCACTATTTGCAGTCCGAAGACCACTAGCTTATCGCCGGCAAGATGAAGGATGGGAAGAGGACCGTTGGCTCGAAAAAAAGGTAAAAAAAACTTAACCTTTCTTGGTTATTTTGAAGGGTAAACTACTGAGCTAGTCACTTTCGTTTACCCTCAGTACATTTTTAGTCACCGATTTTGAAAAACGACCAATAAAGTCACTATCGTTTTCAAAGTGTAATATTTGGTCACTTCGTCGTTAAGTGTCGTTAAACTTAAACAGAAAAATGATCTGGCAGCTGACATTGATTTTTTTTCACCTTTCATCCATGTTGTACAAAGACTAATTCTTGAAGCGCTTTCATCCTTTCTTCAATTCTCTCTCTAGTGTCGTTAAACCAGAACACCATAACTACACGACAGTTGAAGGAGACTGAAGCTTTTTCATCCTCCCTGTAAAAATATTAACCCCATGAATCGGCAACACAATTGCTTCTCCAAAACAGAAACAGATTCCATAAGGAATCTGACAAGAAAGAAAGAAACCAACAAAGGAGATCAATGCTCTTACAAAGATCCCATCACAGAGTTCTTGGCATGTGTTAATGTAAACTATGAATTTAATGAAGCACAAAAGAAGATAGAGTGTGAAGAAGTAAGTTACGTTATTGTATCTTATACCAACAGATTTTGTTGAATTCCTCACCGTCTCAATCGCTGATGTTTTCTACCATTATGTTGTGCTAAAATGTTTTAGCTTGAAGTTCCATAATCTCTTTTTGAATGTCGTTAGCATTAAGTTTGATTTCTGAATTTCAAGCACTATATTTACATCATGTTTTCTCCCGCTTTTGATTTAGGTGATATTGAATGACCCCTCCCTTGAAAAAAGGTTGAAGAAGGTAACTTTTGGACTATGCCATTGAAAGATGAGTTTCTTGAGAATGCCCATCTATTTATCTTCAAGACATACTGCAGAATTCATCAACGTATATAAATACGGTATGTTCTTTCTTTGTTGAACTTATTGTTATATTCTTGTGTACAATTGAATTTCCATTGACCATCTCAACTCTTTCAAGACATACTGTTATCAAAAGAAATATAACACTTATGAGTCTGATAAGAGAAATTTCTGTTTTATACATTTTCTATAGTTTTAGTTGTTTTTGTTAGATATTGAGTCAATAATAAATGGATTTTGCATGTGTTCCAAGTGTGTTTTTTGAGAAGTTGAATTTAAATTACGAGGAGGGTGAGAGATGGGTTGTGAATCTTATTCGAAACTCAAAGCTCGATGCTAAGATTGATTCAGAGACAAGAACTGTTATTATGGAGCCTAATCAACCCAACGTGTAAGATTTATTTATACATTGATGTTATGTAATAAACTTCTTTCATTGCTCCCCTTAGCGATTCCAAACCAGTACTTGATCTCAAGAAAGAAACCAGGAGTTTAGTCCAGTTGTCACCGGACTCCTTTGTTGATTTCGACAGTCATTTCGCATCTGTAAAAGTGGAGTTCAATGCCAGCCGATCAAAGAAGAGAGGGTGCAAACTTGGGAGTGAGAAAGAAACCCTTATAAACCACGTGGAAGCAGAACGACAATGGCGAGAGAGGTTGAACCATAGGTTCTACACACTCCGATCGGTGGTTCTGAACGTATTCAGGATGGACAAAGCATCTTTATTGTTTGATGCAGTCACCTGCATCTAAGAAATGAGATCTAGGATCGATAAATTAGAGACTCAACTCTTAGTACAATTCTAAAAACCCAAGTGGAATCCCATCAACGTTGTCGGAAACCAAACCCCAAAATCTACATTCGATCAATCATCCAAGCAAGCAATGTTTTAATTTCTGGCCAAAGAAGGTGGAAGTCGATGTAGAGATCATCGATTTGAAGCGATGATCGCGTTCAAAGTCTTGATATCGTTATTCTATGACACTAGAGAGAGAATGACAGAGAGGATGAAAAAGCTTCAAGAACCAACACTAGAGAGAGAATTGTAGGGAGGATGAAAGCGCGTCAAGAATCGGTCTCCGTATAACGTGGATGAAAGATGAAAAAAAGAAATCTTCGTCAGTTGCCAGCTCATTTTCTCGGTTTAGGTTTAACGACATTTAACGACATTGTACTGAGGATAAACGAAAGTGACTAACGCAGTAGTTTACCCTATTTTGAATGCATGATAAAGAAAAAGCAGGAGAAATTACCAATGAAATTTTCTGTTTTAGATTTCAATGGTGGTTCTCGAATGAATTACGAATGAATTACAATGGTTTTCTATTGGCTCTATTGTTGATTTTTGGATGCATTCCCCTCTGAAATCTCTGTTGAAATTGTTGGCTCTGATTTATTCTGAGATTTGTTGTTTGTATCCGAAATTGGCACTAGAAAATTGGTACAATATCTGACATTTTGTTTGTTGTTCTCTGGTGCATGTACGTCTAGAATTGGAGGGGACCATTGGAAGTGGCCGTCGAAAAAAAGGACCACTGGCAACATGTCTGGCGAGGGAGACGAGGGATCTGCTGGATAGCCGAAGAGGCGCGTGTGGGTTACACGTGCGCGTAAAGGAGTTGAAGAGCCAGCGCGTGGGCGCGTCGGGATTCCAGAAGCCTTTTCTCGTTTCAATCTCAGCCGTTGGATCACAAATCTGATCCAACGGTTGATATGTGACTGCGCATGGGAATAGATAAGATGGTTAGGGTTTTGTTATAACCGATTGGGCTCAAATAAACGGGCTTGATATAATTTATTTTGGGTTAAAAGTTTGTATATTGGACTGTTGTAAATAAATTGGGTTGTTTATTTAATTAAAGTTTGTGTTGTGTATTTTAATTCTTTTATGGGTTTTGTTTATTTAATCTGATATGTATTAATAATAAATAATAGTAATAGTAATAATAGATATAATAACAATATATTTAAAATATTAAATAGTAGTAATAATAATAATAGATATAATAATAATATATTTAAAATAATGAAAGGAAAGTAAAGTAGAATAAAAAAAGACTATAAAGAGAGTAAATAATATCCCCATATAATATTTTGGATTTTTTATATAAAGTGTGATCATAATAAATAATAACTAAATTGAAATCAAAAGCTAAATAAAATTAAAATAATAAATTGTAACCATAATAATATGCTATACAACAAACATAATACTACTGATAATAAGAAAAATAGCATCGAAATATGACATGTAGTAAACGAAAACAAAACTAAAATAAGGTAAATTAAATATGTAATAATTTATAATTTTTTTAGTGGAAAATATTTTAGTTTAATATATATTTACATAATATTTTTTTTGATTTTTAACATAACTAAATGAATATTGAAAAATAAACCCATTATTATATTTTTTGCTTTTTGATATTTGTTATGAATGCTAAAATTACCTAAAGCCCATTATTCAGGATAAAGATAAAAAATAAAAAAAAACGGCTTTACCCCGGATAAAATTAGTGATTACAATTTGTAAAATAAAATTTTCCTTTATTTTATTCATAGGGTGACTAGCTATTATATACAAGATTTAACCTAATATTCTAGGTAACTAATTAATACAAAGGTAAAACCCTAGACCTAATATTCTAATAAATTTAACTTTCCATAAATACAAGATACAATTATATTCCCATACTCCCAAGTTGTTACATAGATAATTGATTCGAACTCCATTAAGAGATTTGGTGAAGATGTCGCCTAGTTGTTCTCTGGTTTTCACATAACCTGAAGATATCAAGCCTTGTTGTATTTTTTCGCGAACAAAGTGACAATCAACCTCAATGTATTTTTTCTTTCCATGAAACACCGGATTCGAAGCAATGTGTATTGCAGCCTCATTGTCACACCAAAGTTTTGCCGATATTGGGACTTTCATTCCAACCTCATCAAAGATATGATATACCCATATAATTCACGTACAAATTTGGTCATCGCTCTATATTCGGCTTTTGCACTAGATCGTGAGACAACATTTTGCTTCTTACTCTTCCAGGAAATCAAGTTTCCTCCAACAAACACACAATATCCTGATGTAGATCTTCTATCGTCCTTGCATCCCGCCCAATCTGAGTCAAAAAACATTCAATTCTAGTATGACCATGATTGCCATATAGAATTCCACGTCCAAGAGCACCTTTTAGATAACATAAAACTTGTTCTACTATTTTTCCAATGATCAACGGTTGGTGACGACATATATTGACTCAGAACACTAACCGAAAAAGATATATCAAGACGTGTCACTGTGAGATAATTTAGTTTACCGATAAGTCTTCTTTACCTTTCAGGGTCATCAAATAATTCACCTTCTTTGGTTAATTTTAGATTAGAGACCTTTGGTGTACTACACGGTTTGGCACCCAATTTTCCTGACTTTGATAGAAGATCAAGCACATACTTCCTTTAAGATAGGAAGATCCCTTTTTTACTTCTGTTTACGTCAATCCCCAAGAAATATTTTAACACCCCCAGATCTTTGGTGTAAAACTCAGTATGAAGGAAAGACTTCAGTGAGGAGATCCCGCTAGTGTCACTACCAATGAGCACAATATCGTCTACATATACGACTAGTAGAATAATGCCCCATCAGACTTTCTAAAGAAAAAAGAGTGATACGATTCACTTTTCTACATCCTGAACTTTTCAATAGCTTGACTAAGCTTACCAAACCAAGCCCGAGGACTCTGTTTAAGACCATATAAATATTTCTTCAGAAAACATACTTTTTCAGACTCTCTTGGAAACCAGACGAGCTTTTAAACGATGAAGGGAGCCATCAGGATTATATTTAACAGTAAACACCCACTTACATCCAATAGCTCGTTTACCAGTGGGTAAAGGAGCCAAAGTCCATGTTCCGATTACATCTAAAATTACCGATCACAAATTAAATGGCTTTAATTTTCTCGATTGGAACCATACAATCGAGTTGTATTTGTTAAGTCTTTCTATGGACAACCATCTGACTGATGATCCTCCTATGGAAGACTCTCGCCTTCCATGGATGCGTGAAGATGCTCGTCCTTTTATATAGATTTGTAATTCTATTGACATTGAGGTGTTAGGTCTGGTTAATCACTGTCGAACTGTGAAACTGTTGATGAACTATTTACAATTTCTATATTCAGGCAAAGGGAATTTTTCGCGAATCTATTATGTTTGTCAAAAATTTACGGGGCTGACAAAGAAGATCGAACTTTAACTATTTATTTTATGAAATTTTAAGAGGACGTATGAAAAACTTAATATGTTGCTTCCCTTTAGTTCAGATATCAAGGTTCAACGAAATTAGCGGGAGCAGATGTCAGTTATGAGTTTTCTCGCTAGTCTTCCACCAGATTTTCAGACTGCCAAATCTTAGATTCTCTCTGATTCTGGTTAGATGTAATCGGAACAATTTCATACATAATAACAACCTTCTTGTCAGCCATATGATTAAATTAAAAAATCAAAAAAAAATAAAAAACAACCAAAAACCGAAAAAATAAGAAAAATACCAGGAAAAAAACCTATATGTACCAAAAAAATCAAATACGTAACCCAAAAACAGTCTGAATGCAAGGACCGACGGCTAGGATGGTGGTGGTGTTGACAGAAGAGACTCTTAAGGTGGTCTGGTAAGAATGACCAAAAATCGAAAAAAGAGAATTTCTTTTCGAATCCAAGCAACCCAAAAAAATATTTTAGAGAAACCTAGACAATTGATACCATGTAAAATAAAATTTTTCTTGATTTTATTCATAGGGTAGCTAGCTATTATATACAAGATTTAACTTAATATTCTAGGTAACTAATTAATAGAAAGGTAAAACCCTAGACCTAATATTCTAATAAATTTAACTTTCCATAAATACAAAATACGAACTATATTCCCATACTTAACAAATAGATAAAGGGGTTTTACACCAACCTTCTAGCTTTAATTTGATGCAATGAAAAAAAAATCTTGTGGATTGGATTGAAGTCCTTGCTTGCTCAAGGAAGAAGACAACAATGGTGATGCTTGCTTTCAAAACATAAGAATATTTCAATGAAGAGATGGTGAAAGGGAGCTAGCTAATCTCAGTTAGCTTTGTGGTGCATAAAGCACTAATTTTGGTCTTCTAATAGCTGAGTAAGAAGAGTAATGATGGCTGCCCCAAATTGGTTCAATAAGAAGGTTCCCTTCCTAATTAGGAAACCAATACAAAAATTCATTTATCCAATTCCTTCATTCCTTTTTATAATTTCTTTAAATTGTCAAAATCCTATGACAAATCTCACTTTACATACTTGAATTCAGTCACCAAGGAGGTGACTAAGAACCTTAAAATGGTAAAATTGCTGGGTGGTCCCTCAATATTTTAAAGTTTGGACTTTTGCCCTCAAACTTTCAATTTTTATAATTTAGTACCAAATAACTTTTATTCTTTCCAATTAGGTAATTAAATCAAAATTAAACTCAATTAAATTTCCATTACATAACAATTGATTACAAAAGGGTTCTGATACAACGTTTACGATTTTCCCGATACAAAATTCTGATCATCGAGACATAATTCTAACTAGACCGGTTTCCAGGGTGTTACAACCCTTCACCCTTTAGGAAAATTCATTCTCAAATTTTAATATGAACTGAAGAGATACATGTATTGTGCTTTCATGGTTTCCTTCGGTTCCCAAGTGGCTTCTTCTATTGAATGGCTCCTTTAGAGAACTTTAACTAACAATAAAG
The DNA here is from genome assembly GCA_035048815.1 of Abelmoschus esculentus. Lineage (NCBI taxonomy): Eukaryota > Viridiplantae > Streptophyta > Magnoliopsida > Malvales > Malvaceae > Abelmoschus > Abelmoschus esculentus. The sequence goes on from JAUCBN010000015.1 coordinate 4,992,486, forward strand.
TCTTGTTACGAAGTCTTTTAACTTCCCTTGCAAGAACTTGCATCGGTTCTTCCTCGTATCTCAGGTCTGTTTGAATTTGCACAGATTCTTATTCAACAACATGATATGGATCAAATCGATATTTCCGAAGCATGGGGACATGGAATATATCATGAATCCTACTCAACTCTGAAGGTAAGTCTAGACGATAGACCAAGGGCCAACTTTTTCTATCACCTCGAAAGGCCCAATGAAACGAGGTTCAATTTTCCCTTATTGTCAAACCTCAGAATCTTCTTCCATGGTGACACTTTGAGGAAAGCTTTCTCACCAACCTCATATGTGATATCTCTTTGTTTGAGATCGGTATAGGCCTTTTGTCATTTTAAGGCAGCTTTTAAATGATCATGGATGATAATGACTCGTTTCTCGGTTTTCCGAAGCAAGTCAAGGCCAAGTATCTTGGCTTCTTCGATTTCAGACCAACAAACGGCTTTTGAAACATCTAACATACAGTAGTGCCTCATACGGTGTCATCCGTATAGAGGCCTGATAAATGTTGTTATAGGCGAACTCGATAAGACGTAGGGATTTCTCTCAAGATCCACCAAAATCGATGATACATACCCATAACATTTCTTCCAGAATCTTAATCAGAGACTTTATAAAGAACACTTGATTGCGGTGATTAGATGGATCAAGAATTCAATGATTACCTGAATTACTCTTTTTGACTAACCGTTAGACTGAGGGTGGAAGGCTATACTAAGGTTAACTTTAGTGCCTAAAGCACTCTATAGAGACTTCCATAATCGGGATGCAAATCATGGATCACGATCTGAAATGATAGAGGTACACCATTAAGTCTCACCAATTCCTTGATGCACAAGTCAGCTAGTATCGGTAACCCAAAATCCATTCTCACTGGCAAAAAGTGTGACTTCGTAAAATGATCTAAAATGACCCAAATGACATCATGTTTAGTAGGAATCAAACGTAAGCCATATACGATGTCCATGGTGATCTTTTCCCACTTCCATTGAGGTATATCGATTGACTGCAACAAACCAGTAGGAACATGGTGCTCAACTTTGATTCGTTGGCACATGAGACATCTAGAAGAAACAAAGCCAAATATAGCTTGCTTCATTCCTATCCACCAATAAAGTTCCCGGAGATCTCGAAACATCTTTACCGAACCCGATTGTATGGGAAAAAAGCTAGAATGATCCATCTTTAGGATGTTAGTACGAAGAGTCTCATCATCAGGTACACAAACCCGACCATGATAACACAAAAGTCCCTCGAAATTGATTCTGAAATCAGTCTCATCCCTTTCTCATAGTTTACAAACAATGGACTATAACTGGAGAGTCTTGATCTATAATGCTTTAATCCTCGATTTGATGATAGATTGAACTTGGAGTTCAGTTGCAAGACAACGATGCTTTTGAATATGAAAGTGTGCATTAATAACACGAAGGACAGGCTAAGGTTTATGGTTGAGTTCATCATTCACAACGTTGACCTTGCCTAGATAGTAATCGATATCTAGATCATAGTCTTTAAGGAGTTCCATCCATCTCCTTTTTCGAAGATTCAACTCTTTTCGAGTCAAGTTATCTTAGACTCTTGTGATCAGTGAAGAGATAACATTTCTCTCTGTAGAGATAATGCCTCTAAATTTTTAGTGCAAAGACAACTATATCCAGTTCCAAGTCGTGGGTGGGATAGTTCAACTCGTGTGGCTTTATTTTTTGATAAGTATAGTCATTACCTTGCCTTCTTGCATCAGAACACATCCTAACCTGAGATGCGACGTATTGTTGTAAACGATATAGTCTTTTCTAGGCTCAGGTTGAGTTAGTACATGTGCATGATTCAAAACTTGTTTTAACTGATCAAAACTCCTTTGTTGAGTCTCGTTCCATACAAATGGTGTTTCTTTCCTTAAGATTTTTGTTAACGGAGTAGCTATCATGGAAAATCCCTTAACGAATCTCTGATAATAGCCTGAAAGATCGAGGAAACTTCGAACTTCTCCAATATTCTTTGGTAGGTTCTAGTCTATGATGGTTTTCATTTTCTTTGGATCCACGTGGATTCCCGAAGTTAATATGACATGCCCAAGAAAGGTAACCTCGGTGAGCCAAAACTCAAACTTGGAGAATTTGGCATACAACTGCTTTTCCCGCAGGGTCTGCAACACGAATCTGAGATGATTGCATTGTTCAGAAGCATTCTTAGAGTAGATAAGGATATCATCAATGAACACTACTACAAACTTATCTAGATAGGTTCTAAAAACCTGATTCATCAAGTCCATAAAAGTAGTCGATACGTTGGTTAACCCAAATGACATAACTAAGAACTTGTAGTATCCATAACGTGTTTTGAAGGTTGTCTTGGTTGCGTCACATTCTTTAACCCTCATTTGATAGTACCTTGACCTTAGATCGATTTTTGAAAACACTGTGGCATCTTTGAGTTGATCGAATAGGTCATCAATCCTCGGTAAGGGATATTTATTCTTGATAGTCACTTTTTTCAACTGTCGGTAGTCAATACACAATCTCATAGATCCATGTTTCTTCTTAACGAAGAGGACTGAGACTCCCTAAGGTGTGGAACTCGTTCGAATAAAGCCTTTATCAAACAAATCTTGAATCTAAGTCTTTAGCTCTTTTAGCTCAACAACTATCATACGATGGGGTGCAATAGAGATCTGTGTTGTTCTGGGTTGTACCTTGATACCAAACTCCACTTCCAGATTCGATGGTAAACCCAAAAGTTCCTCGGGAAAGACATTAAGAAATTCACATACAGTGTCTCTATTTTGAAATTGGGCTTCTCCTTTGGTATCCATAGCAAAAGCATACATAAACGGTTTCTTCGATAATAGAAGGGTAACTCTTACTTTACACAACCCTAAAAGATACAAATTCTTTTTGGAGTAATCTATCTAGGCATGATGCTCACTAAGACAATGAAGTCCTAGAATTGCATCAAATTCATGGATCATTAGTGCCATCAAATTGGCATGAAAAGGAATCCCTTGAATCATCATAGTACAATTCTTGCATGTCAAGTTGATAGTAGCACTATCACCCTGGGGATTTGTCATAGAGATTCTCGATGGAGTGAATTCACATGTCATTTTATGTTTCTTTATCAACATGGTACTAATGAAAAAATGTGCAGAGCCAGGATCAATCAATACATAAATAGGACGAGAATATAATTCAATTGTACCTACTATGACATCAGGGTCTTCCCCGTCCTCCATGTTCCTCACATGATACACCTATGTAGAGGCCTTTGATCCGTGCTTGTTTGATACCTTAGATGAGCCACTTGGTCTTCTGGTAACTCTATATGAACCTTGCTTTTGTCCTTATAGGACTATACCAGTGATGGTGCAACAGATGGAATAGTAGCAGACTTATTCGGATTATTCGGGTAGTCCTGGATTAAGTTTCCTTGTTCACCACATAAATAAAAAGCTCCAAACTACTTACGAAACTGACCAGCTAGATGCTTATTCTAACAATAGTTACAGACTGTATATTGGGTAGTCCTACCTAAACCACCTATACTCTTCACTGAAGCTACTTTCCCAAAAGATTGAGTTACGTATTGTGGCTTTGTGATACTTCTAGAATTGACAGGTTGGGAATAGTACCGAGAATCATCATATTTGCCTTTATCCAAAACCTTCAAACTTCTGAGCCTTATGTGCATAGTCAATAGCTTTTACCCTATTCACCAGCTCCTGAAAATTAGTAATGCCCAAGGCAGTGAACATAGGACGAAGATCATCACATAAACCATCAATAAACATTCTACATTTTTCTTCCTCTTTCTTAATGTACTCAACCCATATTTACAGTACTTACAAAATTTATAGAAATATTGCTCTGTAGGTCTTTCACCTTGTTTAAGATAGAGGAAGATGTTTTGTCTCTTGGCCAAATAATAATCACTGATGTACTTCTTGCATAATTCCTTCAAGAAGAACTCCCAGGTAACGGATTTCTCAAGGGCCGTGAGTTTAGTGCTCTCCCACCAATGTAAGGCCTTATCAGCTAATAGAGCAATGGCAAGTCATAATACAATAATACTCCTAGGTGGAAAAATATGAACAATGAAATGCAATATCACTAATATCAATAATAATGTTCTTATTTGTTAGCATTCTGGTCCTAGAACCGACTAAACTCTGGCTCTGATACCACAAATGTAACACCCTTTTTCCGGCTTGGTAGGGAACTGGTTCTAAAAAGGCTATAGTCAGAAATTTCAGTGATTTAGTGTCATTTACCAATATTTCGGTCCAACTTAGTTTATTGTTATTCATTAATTCCTTGTTACCTTAAGTTTGAGGAATCATATTCATAATGGTCCAGTTCGAAACTTTAAGATTTTTTAATGTATTAAAAGAAATCTTGAGGATTTAAGCTAATTTTAATATGTACATCCACCAGTATCGAAACACCTAGTGGTTGTATCGATACAATGCTATCAATTTCGGTAATTCAGTTATCTTGACGGTCTTTACCGATAGGGCAAGGAGGTTGTATCGAAATGGTGGTGTCCAGTTAGATAATCTAGTTATACTAGAAGTCGTTTCGATACGACATGGAGCTGTATCGAAAAGCCTTAGCCATCTACAGGTTAAAAAGGTCTTACCAACTTGGACGTATCGGAACTCATGAAGGTCGTTTTGATACCTATGAACAAGTAGTTAATATCGTTATGATGATACACTGTATTATTGTTTTGATACACGAAGACCGACCAAAAATCCTAATGTTTAACTTGAAAAATCGTATCAATACGCCTAAAGACCGTATTGATACCAAATTTAGCAGATTCAAAATGTATCTAAATATCTCTAAACCATTTTGATACCAATACAAAATCCCTAGAATTTTCAGTCTATTAAGCAGGTTGTATCAAAACGCCAAAAACCTGTTTCGATACGCTTGGGCCTGTAATGTTAAATTTTATCTATTTTTTAATCAATTGGACCTAGTAAATGAAGTTCAATTCTTATGAAATTTTACCAGAAAATTATTAAGCATATTTTAATAGCATTCAAAAATTCAATTCATTTTGAATTTATTTACTAGGTTTTGTCTTTTAGTCCCAAGTCTGCATGTTTAACCATTCTAACCATTTCACATCAAGGGGTCATTTTGCATAATATGAGGCTAGGTATGCATTATACTTTACCAACATACCAAAATAAATAATTATGGCTTAACAAAACATGTTGCCACAATTTAAGGACTATCTATAACAAGGCTTACATACTAATGAATTATGACCATAACAAAAACCTTGCAAAAGGGATCCAATCGTCCTCCACAAACCTCTAACCTCAAAATGAATCATATGCATTAACAATAAGTCCAATAAGTCAATATTAATTCTTGAATCGATCAAGATAGTGGATACGCAAACTCCTACGTCTTGCCAAGTCAATGAATGGTTTAATCCCTCCGCCTTGCCAAAATGACCAATACACAAATCATTCATCCGTCTCTCAAAACATAAGTCATAGCCCAAGGACCATATTTCACCCATACCATTGAGCTCATGGATCCTATGGCATGCCAATTGTATACAATTTTCAACTGAATCCAAGGTCCAATACATATTTAGGCCAATAATCATGATTTTGACTCTAAGGTCCATTTCAATGAATTCAATAATCAACATAGCATGATGGGTCATTTCCGATTTACACTCAGTGATCGATATTAATGTCAATAACAACATGTTCAATATTCATGATTCAAAAACATGTCCAATATGCAATAGCTTTAATATTTCAAAGTTTAGTGATTCAATAACATGTTCAATAGTCCAATGCACATCAAAAATAAATGGAAAGCTTACTAAGCTTACCTTGACATCATATATGGATCCAATGATATTTTCTTGCACTTTCCTAAACTAAAGTTAAGGATAAACAATGACATGAGATTGGAAAAGAACCTAGCTTATTCTTATGACTCTACTACACCCACCTCGACACAAGAGCCTTCAAATTTTTTGATTGACAACTTTCTTGCCTTTTGTAGGATTTGATGGTGGCTCCTCTAAGATTTTAGCTAGAAAAAGATACATGAAAGTTGTCACTAACATATTTAATAACATAGGATTAATTTCTAACTTAAATAAGCTTTCAAGCAATATAAATTCCATGGATTAGAGTTGCCTAGCTATGTGTTATATCCACAACCTTTCATAGAAAATTTTATGAAATTAAGCTTGTAGATTCCATTGAATTCAACAATAGATAGAGGTATTTTACTCATCACCCTTCTAGAATTTGTTGCAAAGAAAACCAAAAAAGCTTGAGGATTGGATTGAAGTGTTACTTGCTCGAGGAAAAAAAAAAAAGAAGACAACAATGGTGATGCTTGCTTCCAAAACTTAAGGAAATTTCAATGAATGGATGGTGAAAGGAAGCTAGCTAATCTCGGTTATCATTGCGGAGCATAAAACACTAATTTTGGTCTTTTAATAGTTAAGTAAGAAGAGTAATGTTGGTTTCCTCAAATTGGTCCAATAGGATGAAGAAAACCAATCTAAAAATTCATTTATCCAATTCTTTCATTCTTTTTTATAATTTCTTTAATTGACAAAATTTTATTAAAAATATCACTTTACTTGTGAATTCAATCACTAAGGAGGTGATTAAGCACCTCAAAATGGTAAAAATACGAGGGTGATCTATCAACTTTTCAAAGTTTGTACTTTTACTCTAAAAATTTTAATTTTTAAAATTTAGTCATAAAACAATTTTTATTCTTTTCAATTAGTTAATTAAGGAAAAAAATAAACTCAATTAAAGTTTTATTACATAAAAATTGAATACAAAAGGGTTCCGATACAATATTTATAATTTTTTCGATACAAAATTCTTATCATCAGGACACAATTCTGTCTAGATCTTTTTTTGGGTGTTACAATAGTAAAGTTTAAACGTTAAGATAATAATATTTGAGTGACCCCTGGTTATAGATAACTTGAAATATTTTTGAAATACATTATTTTAAAAATTAGTTCAATATTTTGATACTTTATCAATATTTTGAATACAATATAAAAGTATAATATATTGATAAATAAAATAGATTTTATGGTGTTATGTTAATAAATCATATAATTTTACTTTCTAATAGATTACTAGAAAAATAATTAAAGATTTTAAATTGATAATAAAGTATATAATAATGCATATTGTTCAGATAATAATTCTTTAATGTGTATTAAAAAAAATATAAATTTATGAATATAATAATTAAATTGTTATTAAGTAATATTTTAATTATATTTTTACATATACCGAACATATTTCAATAAAATATTATATAAATCCTTTATACTTGAAAAGATTTATTTAAAAATATATATAAGTTTAATTGTTGTTATACTTTTTTTGTTTGTAAGAATTAGATAAAAGATGTCTATATCAATGCTATTTTTAAATATGTATAAAATATTTTATATATTAAAATAGTGGTAGGTGACGACTCAAATTTATTAAATTATTATATTTTATAAAAATTATTATTTTTACCTTTCTTGTTTTTTTCTTTTTAAATTTAAAATTTTTCATAATTTTCACAATACATTTTCCCCTCATTTTTTCCTTATTTTCTCACACATATAAATAAAAATATAATTTTTTTTTAGTTTGGGTTGGTAAAAAACTTTTTTACAAAGTAAATACCTTGATTACATAACATAGAGATGATACAAAATGAGGTAAGGAAGGTCTTTATTTATAGTTGAGTCTCTTACATCTGATGGTCTCTAATAATTTATATCGACAACTACGATTAAAATCCACCAACCATAATGGCATAAAATTTGAATATTCCTTAGAATAAATCTATTATCTAAAGGGAAAAATTCCTATTTTACATAAAAAAATTATGTCTGATGTCTCTTTAAACCCAAAATCTCTTTTAAAACCTTTTGGAGAGCCATGTATGTATGTGACTCAGACTCGAACTGATAGTCCATAACATTTTTCCCACTAAACATAACGATGACTTTATTGCGCCTTCTGACATAATTGAGTTTGATTATTTTGGAAAACAGAAGGTTGTGTTGTTTCGTTGTAATTAGGCTGATATAAATAGTATTCGAGGAATTAAAAAATATTAATTTGGTTTTACAATGATGAATTTTTCACGACTAATTCATTCTGGTCAACAACTGATGGACGAAACATATGTATTCCCTTTTCAAGTCAAACAAGTTTTTTATTCTCATGATCCAACAAAGGATGGTTGATATGTTGTAATTAACACCCTGTTGTGTGTAAAAAGGGTTGCGCAATTTGTGCAAGTAAACACGTCGCAAGTAATAAAGTGATGAGTATCGAGTATCATCTCCACAGGGATTGGTGTACTTAATATGTTTCCTTTTCTCTTCTCGCTCTGCAAAAGAAATAAAATAAAGACACAAATTAATTTGATTGTTCCAAATGAAACTAAAACAACTTGAATAATAAAAAGAAAACAGAGAATGAAAATAAAATCAAGTTGAGAGAATGGGTAAGATCCAGTTATGTCGTATTGTGGATTCAATTGACTTGTTTCCATCTAATGCAACTACACTACACTGCCTCGGCAGTGCTACAGTTCTACTGCCTCGACAGTGAAGGGTACGTCCGTTGCGACAATCCTTTGCTCTTGGGTGGACTTATTCAAGGTTCGGCAAAGTGTCCTCGGGTGACCCCGCTTATCCCTAAGTCGAAGTAACTGTTGATGATTTTAGTCCGTAATGATACCTCCCGGCGTGAATCAACTATAACCACCAACCAATCTCACACTTCTTTTAGCCGTTGAAACTCTAACCTATCCCTAGGCCGAGTTAGTATTTTCCAGCTACAAAAATACTGTACTTATTCCTTTCGTGAATCTAACTCTCGATATTAGATAAATAAATCTCTCACAAACTTCTCTCCCGAGCTTGAATGCAAGAACAATGAATGACAAAGAATAAGCAAACCTTAATATTTTATTGCATGAAACAAGAAAACAAAGTTCAATATCCTCTCACAAATACTCGAAAACTTTCACCTAAACCCTAAGAGAATTTAGAACATGATGAAAAATAAAGAAATCTCTGAAGTCTATTGTGAACTCTCCTAAACCTTCAAGTGAGGAACCCTTGGTTATCGAACTAAAACCTTTACCTGACAAATTAAAGTATGTTTATTTGGGAACCAACCACACAATGCCCGTAATTATTTCTTCTGAGTTGCAGCCAGAACAGGTACAAAGCTTGACAGAGATGTTGCGGCAACACAAGAAGGCAATTGGGTGGTCAATCGATGACTTGAAGGGGATAAGCCCAGCCTTTTGCATGCACAAAATCCTTTTAGAGGAAGATCATAAGCCCACTGTTGAGGCCCAGAGGAGACTTAACCATGCCATGAAGGAGGTAGTACGTAAGGAAATAATCAAATGGCTTGATGCTGGAATCATCTACCCTATCTCTGAAAGTGCATGGGTAAGCCCGGTACAATGTGTACCCAAGAAAGGTGTCATGACGGTAATAACCAATGAAAACAATGAGTTGATCCCAATTGGAGCAATACGGTTGTAGGTTTTGCCCCTCCTATTACAAGAAAACAAAGTTCAATATCCTCTCACTATACCTAAATTACCAATTGGAAGACAAATCATATGTGCAACCTGAAGGACAAATCATATTTGTCTTCCAATTGGAGCATCATGGTTGTAGGTTTTGCCCTTCCTATTCCAAGCTTTTGGAAGACAGATTTAGTCATCAAGTTTATACTTGCTCCAAGATCACATAAGGCCTTTCCTTCATACTGATTTCCTATCGCACACGGTATAGTGAAACACCCAGATCTTTCAATTTAGGGGGCATACGATTATGAAGCATGGACATGCATCCTTCGGTTGCGGCAATGGTTTCAAACTCACAAAGCCTTCTTCTTTTGTACACAATATCTTTTAAGAATTTGGCATAGTTTGGCATCTGTTCTATTGCCTCAACTAACGACAAATTGATGTGCACTTGCTTCAGTATGTCTAGGAATTTTTTAAATTGATAATCCTGCTTCTGCCTTTTCAGCCTTTGTGGAAAAGGTGGGGGGGGTCGCATTTCCTCTAGTGTTTCATTAGTCTAGAATTTAATGCCTGGTACCACTGGTTCTTCTACTCCCTCGACCACTCGGCATGGGACTGCCGATTTCTCTTCCAAGGCAGTGCCTTCTGCTGGGATTGATTTGTCTGCTGTGTCATGATCACTTAATTCAGCATCTATGTCCTCTCTATCCGGTTCTTCTTGTTCCATTGTTGGGAATTTTTCTGCCGAACTACTTGACATCTCCTTAAGTTGTAGGCCACTCCTGGTAGTGATTGCCTTACATTGCTCATGACCCATCCCCATTGCAACTTCCTTATTACTGGGTAATCCTCCTTGTGGTCTAGTGTTCATATTTTGAGCGAACTGACCAACTTGAGTTTCCAGTGTTTTAATGGTTTGCCTCCTGGTTTTGCAGCCTCATCTCAGTTCTTCTTATGAAGGCATCGATTCTCTTAATGAAGTTACTATTCTCAGCCATGTATGATTCTGTTTTCATCATAAATGCCTTAAGAGAATTTTCCAATGAACTTGCAGGCTGCTCCTGAGGCATCTGCTACTGCGGCAGTGGTTGCTGTACCTGCAGCGGCGGCAGATTCAGGGTATTATTAGGATTACTCCATGAGAAATTTGGATGCCTTTTCCATGCCGGATTATATGTATTGGACATAATGTTATTGTTCTGGTTGTAGTTTCCCACATAAAGGCTAGATTCCTGATTCTGTATGCACTCAGAAGAACTATGGTTACCTCCGCATAAATTGCAAGAAGAATCAATTACCTTGACCTCATGGGTATTATTTTGCATTTGCATATTTTGAGCCATCTTAGTAAGAGAGGCCAATTGTGCTGCCACTGAATTGGATGTTTTTAACTCATGTACTGTGGCCTAGCGTCTTATCCCTCCTTGCCTAGATGTAGGGAATTGAAAGTCATTCTTTGCAAGTTTGTTCAAAATTTCTATTGCTTCCTCCGGTGGTTTGTCAAGAAATGTCCCATTTACAGAAGTATCTAACATCATCCTTTTTGGGGCATTGATTGCATTGTAAAACATAGTCACTTGTGTCTATAATGGGAATCCATGAAAAGGACACCTGTGTAATAACTCCCTATATCGTTCCCATGCCTCATAAATTGGTTCATCATCTGCCTGCCGGAAAGAAGTAATATCATTACGTATACGATCATATAGATTAATAGGATTGAAACGTGTAATGAAATCACGACATAGTTCACTCCAAGATCCTATGGATCCTGCAGGAATGCTATTTAACCAGGTCTTTACCCTATCCCTCAGTGAATAAGGAAACAATTTCAGTCTCAAAACATCTTCATGGACTCCTTGAATTTTGAATGAATTACATATCTCCATGAACGATTTGAGGTGTTGCCTGGCATCTTCAGTTACTGACCCACCAAACTGTCCAATGGTATTGAGCATATTAAACATGACAGGTTTTAGCTCAAAGTGGGCCGCTTCGATTTCTGGTGTAACAACTCCTGGATTTACAACTCATGGATTTAACCCATTCAAATCCTCTTCCAGGAAATCCCGAACTGTAAGCTGCCACGACATTGGTGGCGGCGAAAGTCCTCCATTGCCAGCAGGTAAGTTTTGTTTTACCGTGTGATCTGCCATAACTACTCGGATTTGTTTTCTCAACCTTTGGCACGTGCCAGATCTAGCTCGTACACAGGATTTCTTGGGTTTGCCCTGGTCATACACCAGTAAAAACCGAAGTTTAACAAAATTAATATGCGAGAAAATAAAGATAACAAAATTTAGTTGTCAATCCCCGGCAACGATGTCAAAAACTTGTTGCTTGTAAAAAGGGTTTCGCAATTTGTGCAAGTGAACACGTCGCAAGTAATAAAGTGATGAGTATCGAGTATCGTCTCCACAGGGATTGGTGTACTTAATATGTTTCTTTTTCTCTTCTCGCTCTGCAAAAGAAATAAAATAAAGACACAGATTAATTTGATTGTTCCAAATGAAACTAAAACAACTTGAATAATAAAAAGAAAACAGAGAATGAAAATAAAATCAGGTTGAGAGAATGGGCAGGATCCAGTTATGTCGTATTGTGGATTCAATTGACTTCTTTCCGTCTAATGCAACTACACTACACTGCCTCGACAGTGAAGGGTACGTCCGCCGCGGTAATCCCTTGCTCTTGGGTGGACTTATTTAAGGTTCAGCAAAGTGTCCTCGGATGACCCCGCTTATCCCTAAGTCGAAGTACTGTTAATGTTTAGTCCTTGATGATACCTCCTGGCGTGAATCAACTATAACCACCAACCAATCTCACACTTCTTTTAGCCGCTGAAACTCTAACCTATCCCTAGTCCGAGTTAGTATTTTCCAGCTAGAAAAATACCGTACTTATTCTTTTTGTGAATCTAACTCTCCCGATATTAGATAAATAAATCTCTCACAAACTTTTCTCCCGAGCTTGAATGCAAGAACAATGAATGACAAAGAATAAGCAAACCTTAATATTTTATTGCATGAAACAAGAAAACAAAGTTTAATATCCTCTCACAAATACTCGAAAACTTTCACCTAAACCCTAAGAGAATTTAGAACATGATGAAAAACAAAGAAATCTCTAAAGTCTATTGTGAATTCTCCTCTTGCTTTTCTCTTGGGCGGCACATCCTTTATATAGGCTAAAATTAGGGCAACATCAGCCTTGGAGAAGAAGTTTAGTACGTTTGGATGTTTCTTTCCTTGAAAAGGTGAATCTCTTAATTTAATTCTTTCCATTTTTACACCGTCTTCCCGAACTCCAATTGCTATGCAAAGTGTCTAGAAAAATCCAGCTTTTTATGCTCTTCAAATCGATCACCACTTTGACTTTTGGTGTTAAGAAATTCCCCGCCTCGGCAGTATGCATCCTGCCCTGGCGGAGGTCTTCCTTTGAGTCTGCTTAGCTTCCATCAGTAGAAGCTTTCATCTGTGGCTGGTTCGATCAGGGTCCAAATTTATCTACAAATGCACAAAGATGCATTAAAGTTTATATTTACTATAAATATCATCCTTATTTGTCATGAAGGTAAAACATCCATGTATCACACATTATAGGCTTATGCATTAGTCCAAATAGGTGTAGATTAAGAAATTATTGTCCACGAAAGGTATAAAAGTGATAGTCTTTTGAGGACTTATCACATCCATAGAGACATGATTGATATCGGGGATGGAAGTAGATATGACATTGAAACAAGATCAGAAACTTTGCCTTTTGCAACACAAAACTTAGATGGAACATGTTATACTTCTACTTCACAGTTTTAATGGGTTTGAGACAACATGGATGGAGATCTTAATGAAAATTAATTGCATATGTAGTAAGATTTATATTAACATGGATGGAGATTTATACACACATTAATAGTATTGTTGTCACTATTTACTTTTTTTCATTTATTACAAGTATCATGCCTAGGAGGAAATTAAATAACTAAAATATTGTTCAAGTTCCTCAAATAGAGGAAGAAACAAATGAAGATGTTTTTTTCTAGTGTTGGATCTTAACAAGTTCCTGAAAAGGTTCAAAATATAGAAATAGAAGATATTTTTAAAAAATTTATTTGAATTATACCTATTTTTTATTATTTAAATTATTTTAATAAGTTTTGATTTGATATATTTTATATATTAGGTGGAAATGATCGAAGGCGTAAGACTAGAGGGCAGACGAACTTGACGGAATTATACAATCTTCTAGTTGAAGAATATGTGACAATATCAAGAAACGATGCCAACCAACCTATTAGGGTAGAAATAGGTGTTTTAGCAAGTTATTTAGGCATTGTTGCACACAATGCTTCAATTTTGTAAATGAACTGTGAGTCATGGCATTAGATGCCCAATAGTAACAAAAATCAAGCTTTGGATCTTGTTAAGGTAATTCATTACATTTAAATAGTAGCCAATTCATTATATTTAAATAGTAATATTTATATTTTTTTGATTTTGTAATTTTTAGGAAAATTTTCTTTAGAGGTCTCAGATGATTATGTAAAGCATGCCTTAGGAAAGAAATGGAGAGACCATAAGAGCTTTTTGAAGAAGACATATTTCAAGGATGATCTTTGCCTTCAAGAGAAACTTCATAATGTTCCCTCAAGAATACTACAGTATCAATGCAAAGATGTAGTCATGATTTGATCATGGTTATGATTCTTAGATTATTTTTAATAACCTTTTTGAGACCGTTTGATCGAGGCAAGTTTTTTTATATTCAAGAAGATTCAAGAAGCTTATTCGAGCTTAATTTGGTATGTTTAAATTAAGTTCATATTTATGAAGATATATTTCAACCCGAACGAAGAATTTCCATCATCATCTAAGATCTTAAAGGCTAAGAGAGTTCTTCCTTATTTTATCTTTTAAGGTATTCATTTCAATATATGCATTTGAGTTCTAGCTTAAGAGTTTTGTGCATATAGTTGCATGAGCATTAATAAGTTTGCATGTTTAAGAATGCATGGTAGTTCATTTAATATGTTAACTCATTTAAGCATGATAGTTCATAAGTATGCTAGTTCATTGAATATGTTATGTTCATTAAGCATACTAGTTTGGGATATCGGAACTTTGAGATACGATCGATTTATCGAACATAGTGCATGCGAGATTTTTCATTACGGGAATTTTGTTCAAGGATGATTTGGATGAGTTTGAGCTAAGGAAAAGTCCCTTCATCTTCATACAAGAGACAATACATTAAAGGTCTTCTTTATTCACATATTCAATTCAAGTCAAATCTGATTTTTATTCATACAAATGAAAGCCATCATTATATAAATAATCAAGTCATTCAAGTCACTTATTTATCATCCTTTGGAGGCTATTTGTATTCTATATGAATACAAGCAATAAGAGCCTCTTAATGCATAATATTATGAAATTCAAGAAGGTTAATTAGCTTAAGGATCGACATGGAATTGGAAGAGACACTCCACTTTTGCTACCAAAGTGTCTACATACATAAAGTGTCAATTTTCACTCCCTTTTTATCCATGAAATAGGAATCTTCATATGGTTCATATGAACAATATAAAGAGGAATATTTCCTTCATTTTTATGAAACCATTTTGATATAAGAAAACTCTTTTTGAAAGGTTGCTTTCAGCTTTTTTCTTGCGAGAACTTTATCGGCTTCAAGATAGGCTTGTAGTGTTCATTCATTCCATTTTCTTTATTGCGTTGGTTCCTAGCTTCTTATAGCTAGTGGGTCACGTGCAACACTTCTACCACTTTTATCCATTTTATTTTATTATATTATTGGTTCCTAGTTCTATATAACTAATGGGTCACAATCCATCATCTTCCATATCGGTTCAAGAACGTATAAGGTTTGGGTCTTCACTCTTCATAGTGTTGGTTCTTGTTCCTACGCACTACATCCTTCTTCATTTTCATTTCTACCATCATCCTTGTCAAACCTACAAAACCCACACCACCACTACTATCTTCCGCATTCATATTTCCTACTACCATAGTTTCCAATATTATCCATTCAAATCTTAAAACCAGTTGTCTCGACAACTAAATTTCCACGGAAACGACACTTATCTAATTACTACAACTAACTTTTCACTTCAAACAACATTGAAAGCTCTTACTCAAATCACGATCAAGCAACAACATATATGAATAGGACCATACTATCGAGTTTATATCAATTGGTAAATAGAGCCTAGGAGATTTTGTAAGAAGTTTTTTTTGTCGCTCGAGTTGGTGAAAAAAGAAACAAAAAAATTGAAAAAAAAACTAAAAAAAAAGAAATAAAAGAACAATTCAAATAGGGAGGGAGAAAAATTATAGTATATTTTTTTCATCTTAAAAAATATATTTGTAGTGTTTATTATCGTTCTTTTATTTTTCTCACCATTGTTTTCTTTTAACCTTTCACAATTTCACCTTCTACCTAACTTGTTTCAGCCGATTTCTACAAGACACTTGCAAGCCTTAAGTGAGTTCTTTAAAGGATTTTTACTAAAGAAAAAGTGGAAAAAGGCAAGAGAGTACGTCAAGGGTAAAAGCCATCCCGAGTGAAACAAGAGTGGAGTGGTATTTTTTTAGTGAAATAGTGAGGTTTTGATTTGTGAGAATTTTTTTAATAATATTTGTTTCATTATGTTTCAAGATTTCAGTCATGAGATGAACATATTGTTTCAAAAGCATTTCGAACCAATCACAAAGAAGATGGATCGAATAATAGAAATACATTCTAGTTAACAACTATGTACGCCAAATATTAAAAGGACTATTGTGAAGCACTATTCGGGATCAATCTCTAACTTTAGTCAAAGACCACGAAGAGATGATGTAGTTTATCAATCGAGGGAGTACATGTCGAAAGAGAAGACTAATCCAAATAAAAGCAACTTACATCCTGATTTTAGATGCTATCATTGCTTGGGAAAAGGACACACACCTAGTCAATGTCTTAATCGAAGTGCTACAAAGCATAAAGGCATTTTTAAAAATGTCGTCAATTGTAAACCAAGAGAAGATATCAAAGTTGAGGCGATTGAACATGTTAACCTAATACAAGAAGAGAGCAAAGTTGTAATCGATGTAAAATTGAGAGATGAGATATCTTTGGAGACATGTAAGTCTGATCTTCCTTTACTTTGTAACAATAATGTTGAAATTATTCCTAGTGCAAGCAAAGGCGGAAATGAGATTACATATGAGGAAGAATCTAAAGTCAAAGAGTCCATCAAGGGAGAAATCACATCCAAAGATGTTTCTAAACACAAAGAGGCAAAGAAGCTCACTTTAGCCCCACTTTCATCCCAACAAAACCATAAAGATCAAATACGATTGAGAGAGAATTTCGAAAAATTTAAAGAGAAAGAGGGGAAATGAGGTAAAAGGAAAAAAGAGTGATCAAGAAGAGGGAAATAAAAACATCTACGAGAGAAAAAGAAATTCAAAAGAAG
The DNA here is from genome assembly GCA_035048815.1 of Abelmoschus esculentus. Lineage (NCBI taxonomy): Eukaryota > Viridiplantae > Streptophyta > Magnoliopsida > Malvales > Malvaceae > Abelmoschus > Abelmoschus esculentus. The sequence goes on from JAUCBN010000015.1 coordinate 5,009,568, forward strand.
CATGAAAGTGAGAAGAAAGAATGTGAAGAGTTGGAAAATTTGTTTCCTACAAACCAATCTTCTCTTTTTACCTTTTCCTTTGACTTACAGGTTATTCTAAGAAACACACTTTTACAAGATGATACAAGAAACATCTCTTTTAAAATCCCAAAGGATCTTTCACTTGAAATTCTAAGGGACGCATTCATTCTAACTACACTTAATCCATTTGATGAACCTCATGCAAGTAAAGTTTCAACAAATTTGATTCTTGAGAATATCAATGGAAAAATTTCATTCATGAACTTTCAAGAATCTTCTATTGTCATTCATTTTATTAATAATGATTCATTTTCTAATTTAGGTTCATTTTACAACATATTGAATCATCTACATGTAGTTGTTCATATTTATGATGATTGATTCAGAGATTGAAGACGGAATAACCTACCTACTTGAGCGAGTACATGAGACTTGTATACATTCAAACACGAATCATTCACTCAATAAAGGTTTCCAAGAGATTTATGAATTAATTGATTGGTTTCATGAATCCAAGGTAAACCTTGAAGAAACTAAAGGCTTGGATTAAAACAACACTTAAAGAGGTAATCCAAGGAGTCTTGTATATTTAGTCAAATTATTTTCCATTTTTGAGTTCGATGCAGGAAGAAATGAGTTTTTAAGTTTTATTAAAACTTATTCCCTTATTTCTTATCTTTCCAACGCACTTTGAATCACCTTGATTTGATATCGGAATCTTGAGATATGATTGATTTATCGAAGAAAGTGCAAGCTGGAATTTTTCATTACGGGAATTTTGTGCAAGGATGATTTGGATGAGTTTGAGCAAAGGAAAAGTCCCTTCATCTTTATTGACATATTAAAATCAATTCAAAGCTAATTTTTATTCATACAAATGAAGGTCATCATTATGCAAATAATCAAGGCATTCAAGTCACTTCTTCATCATCCTTTGGAGGCTATTTGTATTTTACATGACGACAAACAATGAAGGCCTTTTAATATATAATATTATGATATTCAAGAATGTTAATTAGCTTGAGGATCGGCATGGAACTGAAAGAGACACTCCACTTTTGCTACAAAAGTGTCTACATAAATCAAGTGTCCATTTTCACTTCCTTTTTATCCATGAAATAGCAAGACAAGGCAACCCAAGATTCCTTCCACCATTTGGGCGAAATTATGTGTATATTAAGCCTAAATTAAGTCCAAATTCATCACTAATACCTTGAAAATTCATCCACTTAAAGATAGAAGAGAAAACAAAGCTTTCATTAGCATTTATCACCATAAAAATGAAGCATTCATCTCTTGTTATAAGAATCTTCATATGGTTCCTATGAAAAATATAAATAGGAACCTTTCCTTCATTTTTATGACACCATTTTGATATAAGAACTCTTTTTGAAAGGTTGCTTTCAGCTTTGTTCTTGCGAAAACTTTATCGGTTTCAAGTTAGGCTTGTGGTCTTCATTCATTCTATTTTCTTTATCTCGTTGGTTCATAGTTTCTAATAGCTAGTGGGTCACGTGAAACACGTCTACCACTTTTATCAATTTTATTTTATTATATTTTTGTTTCTTAGTTCCACATAACTAGTGGGTCACAATCCATCATCTTCCATATCGGTTCAAGAACGTATAAGATTCGGGTCTTCGTTATTCATAGTGTTGGTTCTTCCTTGTTCATACGCCCTACATTCTTCTTCATTTCCATTTCTACCATTATCCTTGTCAAACCTACACCACCACTATTATCTTCCACATTCATATTTCCTACTACCATAGTTTCCATAGCTTCCACTCCTTTGTTATATAAATAGATAACATTGTAAACTTTGTAATCAAGCTTTTTGAAAGAATCATTCTTAATGATTGCTTCACTTCCTTCTTCCTTAGTTTCTTTACTGTTTAACATGGTATTAGAGTGCTGAGTAAAGATCTTGGTTCTTCCATTTGACAAACTCTCTTCTTCCAGTCATGACGTCTCCAACAATCCAACTTACTTCATTTGTTGAGGACATTGTTCTTGAGCCATCAACATTCTCCATCAAAAAGGTAAATGTCTCACTGAAACAAATAACCTACTTTGGAAACAACAGATTATTCTCACTATCTGAGGATTGGGACTTCAAAGATTCCTCGATGGATCCTTCTCCTCACCATCCAATATTGTCAGGAATTGAGAAGGTGATGAAATCGTGAACCATCGATACTTACAGTTCGTGAAACAAGACAGTTCTCTAGCATCGTGGCTCCTTTCCATGGTGATTGATAAGTGCTTAAAATAGTTATTATTTTATGCTTAATTACTTTTTGGTTTGGTGAATATGTTATTGATCTCGCTGTTTTTCGTGTGATTTTGTGCAGGACTCTGAATCTGGAAAATACACTTAAATTGGCCGAATTCTAAAGTTTTTTAATTTTCTGGATCGAGTCTGGATTCGTGGGCTCGACTTTGGGCTTGAAATCTGACGCAGCGTTTTGTCAACGGCTTCGAGAAGATGACGTCAGCAGGCACGTGATAGCTTATCAGAGTTCTAGATAGCTTATCAGCCGCGTTTTGAACTTTAAATTAGGATTTATCTCTTTATAATTTGAATTTAAATATTTTTAGGATTATTTTAGATTTATCTCTTATTTTTAGGATTTGTAAAAGGCTATAAATACCCACCTTGGGTAAGCCTAGAACAACATCTCTCATTCCATCTTTAATTCTAAATCCTAGAGTTTTCTTTCATCTCTTTTCTTCTTTATTTATTTTTCTTGTTTTTATTTTTTCACTTTATTTTATTTTTATGTCTAGCATAATTCTTCCCATAATTATGCTCGGCTAAATTTTTATTAGCCAAGGGCTTAAGCGATGACTCGATCCAAATGTGAGGATTAAAAAGCACACAAATAACTTCGTCTTTTTATTTCTTTAAAAGTTTTCTTTTGAACTTATTTTTTTCAAATTGATTTCAAAACTAAAGATTAAATTTGGTCAAGACTTTGATTTGATCATTTATGTGGGAGGAAGGATCGACTATTGAAGTAATCCATTTTCTTTAGTCGATATAGCAAAAGATTGGTTATTTGATTTACCTTCAAATTCTGTTGCAACTTGGACTGATATGGCTCGTCTTTTTCTTGACAAGTTCTTTCCAGCATCTAAGGCGAAGTATCCCGAGTATCCGACAAAAGGATGTAGAAACCTTATATGATTACTGGGAACGCTTTAAAAAGCTGTGTGCGAACTGTCCACAACACGGCTTAAGCGAAAAAATATTACTCCAGTATTTTTATGAAGGTTTAACGCATATGGATATGAAGGTAATAAATATGGCAAGTGGAGGAGCACTTGTCAACATGACTCCAAATGCGGCTAGAACGTTGATATCTACCATGGTCGTTAATTCGCAGCGATTTCATTCTGCAAGTGAACCATCTCGACGGGTTCACGAGGTGAGTATCGTTTCATTGGAAAATAAAATTGATAAATTAGCTGACATTGTTCAATATCTTTTTGCAAATAAGAATGATACAAGTGGACTTTACAAGATATGTACAAGACCAAAGTCATCATTAGAGTCCATTATTGAGCAAGTAGCAATTTTCCAAGAGAATTTTCAAAATCGTACTAACACCCACCTACAGGAACTAGATAAGAAAATGTTCCAATTAGCTCAAAAGCGTAGGACGAATAGAATCACAAGGAAAACTTCCCTCCCAAATAGAGTTAAACCCTAGAGAAAATGTTAGTTCTATCATCTTCCGAAGTGGAACAGTCGTTAATTCTGAAGTTCCAAAAGAAACTACTACACAACCAGAAGAGGAGAAGGAAACGTCAACTTTAGAATCCCAAGGTATACCTCCTTCACTCTCACCACCTCCCCCTACCATTCCTCAAAAGATCGCACCACCATTTCCGTCAAGATTGACGAAGCGCGACAAAAGAGTTGAGGAAAAGGAAATTATAGAGGTGTTCCAAAAAGTGCAAGTTAATATACCTCTTTTGGAAGTGATCCAAAAAGTACCAAGGTATGCTCGATTTTTAAAGGAGTTGTGCACTACTAAGAGAAAATTAACCGGAAATGAAAAGGTAAATCTGGGAGAAAACGTTTCCGCGATATTTCAGCGAAAGCTTCCGCCTAAAAGGAAAGACCAAGGTATGTTCGCTATTCCTTGTAAAATAGGAAATACTTTTATTAATCGTGCAATGCGCGATTTAGGAGCTTCAATTAATGTTATGACTTTTTCTGTTTATAAAACGATCACTATCGAGCCTTTGAAGTAAACAAGAGTGACTATACAGTTGGTGGATCGTTCCATCATATATCCTGAAGGAGTTTTCGAAAATGTTCTGGTAAAAGTCGATGTTCTCATTTTTCCTGCTGATTTTTATATCGACATGGAAAGCAACAGAACGAACACTTGTTCTGAAATTCTTTGAAGACTACCATTCTTGAGTACCGCACATACAAAGATTGATGTAAGAAGCGGTATTTTAACAATGGAATTTGACGGTGAGGTAGTAGAATTTGATGTTTACAAAGCAATGAAATATCCTGATCAAGTTGAAACAATTAACTCTATTGATATTATTGATCCACCTGTTGATACATTTTTAGAAACTAATTTTTTCAATTTTTTCAGGGATCAAGAAATTCGCTATGAAGAGGATGAAAGAGAGTTCGAAAATATTTTCTTTGTCAATTCTAATTTTTCTCTAGCTCCTTCTAAATCTAAACTTTTAACTTCGATTTTGCAGGCACCTGAAGTTGAACTTAAGGAATTACCGGATCACCTAAAATATGCGTTTTTAGGAAAAGATAATTATTTGCCGGTAATTATCTCAAGTAAACTTTCGGAAGAAGAGGAGAATAGTTTGATAAGTGTGTTGCGCGAACACAAGAAAGCTATTGGGTGGACCATTGTCGACATCAAAGGACTTAGTCCTTCGACTTGTATGCATAAGATAAAAATTGAGGAAGGAGCGAAACCATCTCAGGAAGGACAACGTCGGTTAAATCCACCAATGATGGAAGTCGTGAAAAAAGAGATACAAAAGCTTCATGATACCGACATCATCTATCCGATATCAGATAGTAATTGGGTAAGTCCGGTCCATGTGGTTCCAAAGAAAACCGGAGTAACGGTTGTTAAAATTCGGAAGGTGAGTTAGTTCCAACACGTGTGCAAAATGGATGGCGCGTGTGCATCGATTACAGGAAGTTGAATTCTTTAACAATAAAAGATCATTTTCCACTTCTGTTTATTGATCAAATGATAGAACGTTTAGTCGGAAAATCTCGTTATTTTTGTCTTGATGGCTTTTCAGGTTTCTTTCAAATCCCTGTGGCACTTGAAGATCAAGAAAAGACTACCTTTACATGCCCATTCGGCACGTTCGTCTATCGACGAATGTCATTTGGACTATGTAACGCTCCAGCTACATTTCAGAGATGTATGGTAAGCATATTTTCTGACTACGTCGAGAAAGGAATCGAGGTATTTATGGATGATTTCATAGTTTATGGTAATTCTTTTGACGGGTGCTTATTGAATTTGAAAAAGGTTTTAAAACATTGTCTTGATTTTAATCTTGTATTAAATTATGAAATGTGTCATTTCATGGTTGATAAAGGGTTAATATTAGGACATATTGTTTCATCTGATGGGATTGTTGTAGATAAAGCTAAAATCGATATTATTCGTTCACTTCCTTACCCCAAAACTATGAAAGATGTTCGTTCCTTTTTAGGTCATGCAGGATTCTATCGCCGGTTCATCAAAAATTTCTCAAAAGTGGCGCAACCTTTGTTCAATTTATTGTAAAAAGATCAAATTTTCGATTTTGATAAAAAATGCAAGAATGCTTTTGATGAACTTAAGGAGAAGCTTGTGTCAGCCCCAATCATTCAGCCGCCGAACTGGAACTATTCATTTGAACTCATGTGTGACGCATCAGATGCAAGCGTAGGGGCCATACTTGGAAAAAAGTTCGGCAAGGAACCCCATGTGATAGCCTATGCGTCCAAAACGCTAGATGCCGCTCAGCGAAATTACTCGACTACTGAAAAGGAGCTTTTTGCTATTATATTTGCTTTAGAAAAATTTCGTTCATATCTTTTAGGCACTGATATTATTGTTTATTCTGATCATGCAGCGTTGAAGTACTTGCTTAATAAGAAAGAGGCGAAACCCCGCTTGATCCGATGGATTTTGCTCTTACAAGAGTTTAATCTACAAATCAAGGATAAAAAGGATTGTGAGAATTTAGTTGCGGATCATTTAAGCCGACTTCCCGTTCCTCAACATGGTGAACCAATCGAGGAAAAGTTTCCCTAGGAACACTTATTTCTTGCGCCAACAATGTTGCCATGGTATGCAGACATGGTTAATTATTTAGCCATGGGTGTACTACCGGCCGATCTACCACGCTTTGAGGTAAGCCGAATTAAGCAAGAATCTCGATTATACTTTTGGGATGATCCATACCTATGGAAGCATTGTTCAGATTAAGTAATTCGACGTTGTGTTGCCGAAAGCGAGGTAAATTCGATCCTTCAATTTTTTCATTCTTATTCTTGCAGAGGACACTTTGGACCCAAACGAACTGCGCATAAAATACTTGAATGTGGATTTTATTGGCCTAATATTTTTCGTGATGCATATTTATTATGTAAATCTTGTGATAAATGCCAACGTGCCGGTAATTTAAGTCGTAGAAATGAGATGCCTCTTAATCTCATTCATGTCTACGAAATATTTGATGTGTGGGGTATAGATTAAATAGGTCCTTTTGTTTCGTCGTTTGGTAACTATTATATAATTCTAGTTGTTGATTATGTTTCGAAATGGGTAGAAGCTAAGGCTACTCGTAATAATGACGCTAGAACTATTGCCAAATTTCTAAAGTCTTGCATTTTTTCTAGGTTTGGCACTCCGAAGGCGATTATTAGTGATCAAGGGAATTATTTTGTCAATCGGATCATTGAAGCGTTAATGAAGAAATATGGTGTCACTCAAAGAATCGCCACAGCTTACCATCCTCAGACGAATGGACAAGCCGAAGTTTCGAATAGGGAGATTAAGTCCATCTTAGATAAAATTGCGAAGCCGAACAAAAAAGATTGGAGCTTGAAGCTGAACGATGCTTTATGGGCATATCGTACCGCTTACAAGGGTCCTATCGGCATGTCCCCATATCGCCTTGTTGTTGGTAAACCGTGTCACTTACCGGTTGAATTAGAACATAAATCTTACTGGGCGGTAAAAGAATGTAATATGCAAATGGATACCGTTGGCGAAGCCAGGAAACTCTACATTCAAGAACTTGAGGAGATTAGGCGCAACGCTTATGTCAGTTCTCAGATTTATAAGGATAAAACAAAAGAATTTCATGATTGTCGTATTTCCTTTAAATTTTTTAATATTGGCCAGAAAGTTTTACTTTTTAATTCCAAGTTAAAATTTTTGTAGGAAAATTGCGATCAAAGTGGACAAGACCTTTTACTGTGACTGAAGTATTTCCTCATGGTGCAGTCGAAATTCAAGACGATTCAGGAGTTCGTTTCAAAGTGAATGGACAACGGTTGAAGCCATATTATGAAAATGCCTTTGTTGGTTTAATTGAAGAATTCGAATTGCAAACACCTGAAGTCTAAATCAGGTCGTCGAGTTAACGATGTTAAAAAATGTGTTTAATGGGAGGCAACCCATTTTTAGTTTATTTATTTATTTTTAGTATATTTTATTTTATTTTATTTAGGATTAAGTTTTTTTTATCCATTTAATTTTTAAAATAAATATTTATCTTCATTTTATGTTTTTAAAATTATTCTTATCTTGATTCTAATAATTTTATTTATCTATTTTTCAGGATTAGGATTTGAAATAAATTCAAAATAAAGAGATAAGTTTTGGTGGAACACATTTTTTCAATTTGATTGATAAAGCCAAGGGCCCCATCTTTGACCCTAAAATCGCATATTCGGGACATGTCGAAACTGAGAATTTTTGCACAAAATTTCAAGGAGGAATACAATGAAGAAATGTGGTCGCAGTCTTCATTAGATCGGGGAGTATTCTTTTTCCCTATCTTTAATTTTTATTTTATGTTTTGAGACAAAACGATTTAAGTGAGGGGGAGGGAAAGCTTGCATGTCAATTTCACCTTATTTGTTTTATGCTTGGAATTGGGATGTTTTGATGTTAATATGCTTGAAATCTCTTGTTGCATTTTGTTTAATTTGTTACATCTCTTGAATCTTCTTGATGGATTTTAATTTTGCTTTGATTGAAACCTAGGATGCATAATAGTTTGTTGGCATGATTAATTACTTTTGATTAAGAAATCTTGATGTTCCATTATTGGTTAGTTGAAATTTTTCTTAGCTTGATACAAATACCCCTTTAAGTGAGATCTTGAGCCTAATGAGCATATCTTTTTATTCTTGCTCTTTGTTCATTTGTGTGTACCGAATTGATCTTTAGTATTCTAGAACCTTTGATGCAATACTTTTTGAGACTACATTCATGAATATAATGCTTTGGAATGATAGAGACACTTAGGTTTAACCACTTCGCTCCCCAAAATAGCTTACCCTTTGTTTTTATCCCTTAGTGAACTACTTTGAGCCTTCACCCATTTCTTTGTTTACACCTTATTAATGCAAGACTTAAGATGATAAAAAGGGTACCATTGTGTACCGTTCGAAAAAAAAATGAAAAAAGTACCAATGAGTACTTTTCGAAAAAAAAAGGAGAAAACCGAAATGAAAAAAAATAGAAACTCTTGAAAAAAAAGGAAAATTTTCGAAACTCTTGGAGAAAAATTTTGCTTGATTTATTCTTTCTTTCTCTTGTGCTTGATTTATATCGTGGATTACTTTTATATTTCACAACTTTTGTCTTGACACTTAACTCCTCTTTTCGGCCTTTTTCCTACCTTCACCCTACCCTTGTTACAACCTTGCTTAAAGACCTCTTGACTTTTGCATCATGTTCAACTTTAGTAGTGGAGATTAGATTTATTGGCAGGCTTATGGTAATGCTTTAATCAATTTCGGCTTAAGCGATTCTTTTGAACCTAAACACTTTGAGCGAAATGAGCGAATCCTTGTGAGGGTATCAAGTTTTGTATCATTAAATTAGCTAAGAATTGAAATATTTTGTTTTATTTGAAATTGTTCTAGTCTTGCTACATGCTTGATTGTTTTTTAGTTACAATAATAGCTTTGATTTTCTTTCATTGAGGAGATTAAAACTTGTAGTGAATTAAGATTTGGCAACTTGTGATTTCGATATGTTAATTGATGAATACTTGAGGACAAGCATTGAATAAGTGAGGGGGAATTTGATAAGTGCTTAAAATAGTTATTATTTTATGCTTAATTACTCTTTGGTTTGGTGAATATGTTATTGATCTTGCTATTTTTCGTTTGATTTTGTGCAGGACTCTGAATTTGGAAAATACACTTAAATTGGCCGAATTCTGAAGTTTTTTAATTTTCTGGATCGAGTCTAGATTCGTGGGCTCAACTTTGGGCTTGAAATCTGACGCAATGTTTTGTCAACGGCTTCGAGAAGATGACGTAAGCAGGCGCGTGATAGCTTATCAGAGTTCCAGATAGCTTATCAGCCGCGTTTTGAAGTTTAAATTAGGATTTATCTCTTTGTAATTTGAATTTAAATATTTTTAGGATTATCTTAGATTTATCTCTTATTTTTAGGATTTGTAAAAGGCTATAAATACCCACCTTGGGTAAGCCTAGAACAACATCTCTCATTCCATCTTTAATTCTAAATCCTAGAGTTTTCTTTCATCTCTTTTCTTCTTTATTTATTTTTCTTGTTTTTATTTTTTTACTTTATTTTATTTTTATGTCGAGCATAATTCTTCCCATAATTATGGTCGGCTAAATTTTTATTAGCCAAGGGCTTAAGCGATGACTCGATCCAAATGTGAGGATTGAAAAGCACACAAATAACTTCGTCTTTTTATTTCTTTAAAAGTTTTCTTTTGAACTTATTTTTTTCAAATTGATTTCAAAACTAAAGATTGAATTTGGTCAAGACTTTGATTTGATCATTTATGTGGGAGGAAGGATCGGCTATTGAAGTAATCCGACTTCCTGGGAACAAACTTAGCAAATTGATTGCTAAAGCGAAAACTAAAGATTGGATTAGTTATTATTGAAATAACATAATCCAAGTCGGTCTTGAGATTAAATGATTTTTCTACAAACATTGAGTTGGTGGATTAATCCATGAAACCAATATCAAAGATAGACTTGGGTATTCGGTTTAGAAATTTTGCTTCAAAGATTGAACCTTGAAAGTTAAGTGCCGACGTAAAATCCCGAAGTAAAACTATTTTTCCGATGATCTATTTAAGTTGAGTCAAAGCGAAAGCCTAAGGCTAGTTTTTATTATATTTTAATCAATTTCTTTATTTTATTTTCTTTAATTATTTAGTTTCATTACATTCGACAAAACCCCCTTTTACTCAATCACAATTAAATCGCATTCTTGGATCACGAATCAAACAAGCGTAATCAGGAAGTTTCTAGTCCCTGTGGGATCGACCCTTACTTCTCATTTACTACATTTAATTTCCTATTTATTATTTGAGAATAAGGAATTATTTTTGACACTATACGACGCATGTCAGTGATTCCTCACATTCTTTCACATCTTGTTAGAGCAGACACCACTTATAATGTATGGAAAGATATCACCACCAAGTACTCAAGCTTATACACCACAAAGTTCATGAACTTGCACTATAGGTTACGATCTTTAAAGAAAGGCACTCAAACTCTTACTGAGTACACTATGGTAATCAAAAAAACTTGTGATCTGCTAGCTTCTTGTGACAGTCCTATCTCCGAGGTCGAACACATTGCAACAATACTCAATGGGTTACCTATTGAGTATGAACCTTCCATTGCTACAGTAAGGAAGAGCAAAAAATCATACACTGTATACAATATTATATCTATTCTTGTGGATGGAAGATTCTTATTGGTATTAAGATTCTATGTGAGCTCCTACTGGTATTAAGATTCCATTCTTGTGACAGGCCTTTATGTTTTAACATCCTTCATAATCGGGCCTCTGTAAAATTCCATCTATACCAATATACATCACAAGAGTTGTATTAAGATTAACCATAATTGTTAGACAAGCAAATTTACCCTTATCGCCTGCTACAATATTATAGTCAATTCTAATAACTTGTCCAATTTTTATAGCAATTCTTCAGAAGAAAGCTTTATAATAGTATTTATAGGGAACCTTGACATCCTTACCCACACAATAACATGAGACGGGTGAACTTTCAAGTGGTGAGAAAGATGGAGTCCATGGATGCATCGTAAGATAAAACCCATAAATAATCTAGGAACCGGTAGTCAAAACATGGGTATAGTTAGATTTAAGGTGAAATAAACCAAATAGTAATCAGTCTCAATTTCCACCACTTGGAATTCCCTACTCGGCTACCACAATGTATGAATATGATTCATGAGTGCTCGATATCCTATAGGATAACTAAGGAGTCCAATGATGATAGTTTTTTTCATGCTCATATCCAATAATTCATGAGCACGATCCGAAAATCTAATCTTCTAAAATAGGCCATTCTTGTCCACCACAATTTATTCATCATTAATTTCAAATTCCATATCGATCAAATTATTTCATGAAGCCCTAGAATGTACTAGTTACACACTAGTCATGGTTGCACATGTAATTTCTTCGCTTCACCCACTAGAATCATCCCATTCTCTCCGTCCTACCCATCATTCTCCCCTACATCACCCATTGATGTATTGGTCATCAAAATATTACCAGTAATGTTTTAACCTATTTTGAGTGATTTTTGTGTCTCTATGTTTATCAAAAACTCTGATCTCCTCAGATTTTTTGGGGGTGACAAATTCATATTCAAATCGCCGTTGAAAATGGTCTCATATGTTTTTCTCAAAATCCCATGATTATCATCAGAATCATGTACATCCAAGATCCCACTTTATGTTATGGAATAAACCAAATAAGTAGAATTAGAAAGATTTAAGATGAAGAAGCAATGGAAGAGAATAGAGTGAGGGAGAACGTGAAAACTTTTATTCAAAATTAGTATAATCTAGAAAATAGGTCAACAAACACTATTTCAAAATTGATTGGGTTTGTGTTTTTAATATTCCTCTAGGTTTGATGATTTATCAGCTTGGGGAGCGTATTGGAAATTTGATTGGATCATACAAGGGTATTGACATACGAGATGAAGATGGTCGTTGGGGAGATTATTTTCGTATTCGAATCACTTTTGATATCAGTATACCATTATGTCGTTGTGCTAATATTGATAGGAAGAGGGATGGGAACCCAAGGTTATGTATGTTGCGATATGAATGACTTCCAAATTTTTGCTTTTGGTGTGGAATAGTTGATCATCTCTTGGAGAATTGCACGGCTAAACTAGATGATATACAAGGCAATGAGAAGCTTCCCTATGAAGAATGGATGTGGATTTTACCTCCAAGAAGAAAACTACAAAGCAGGAATCAAAATGTTAACCTACCAAATAAGGAGCAATGTGTGACATTTGCTTCACAAATTTAAGCGGGTGCAAAAACTTATGATCTAAATAATATACAGGGTGAGGGTGATGTGTATGATAAGGTAAAAAAATACAAGGCTAAACATATCAAAGTCTCACTAAAGCATAAGAATTGTGTGTAAAGGAAACTCATGGGAACTCATGAATTTTCTGATAAGACCACCAAAAAGACCAAGATGGGGTGTGAGGAAATTGTGTGTGACGGACGTGCATCACCTAATCCTGATTCGGCAAAGACTGTTTGTCTGTCCTGCCAGGAGATATTGTAGAAAAATATGAATGGACTATTTTTCTTTTATTTTATGCATATCTTAAATTAATACATTACATAGTCTTTTATAGACTTGGTTATAAGACTCCTTTTAGAATTAGGAGTTTAAACTAAATAAAAATTGTATCTCTTATCCCTTTATCTTTGGATTAAGAGTTTATCTTTATCTAAAATAAAAACTAAGATAATAATTATTTAATCCAACACTACCCCTCAAGCTGGGTCATATATATTGTATAGACCTATCTTGAATAAAAAAATCAAACACTTGCTTAGATAGAGCTTTAGTAAACATATCAGCGAGTTGTTCCTTTGTAGAGACGTGATTCAAGGTTGCAATCTCAATGTTAACTTTTTCAGCAATATAGTGTTTATCGATCTCCACGTGCTTTGTGCGATCATGTTGGATTGGATTTTTTACAACTTGAATTGCAGATTGCTTGTCACTAAACATTTCTAATTTTTCATCATGCTTCAATTTCATTTCTCCCAACAATTTAAGCAGCCATATTCCTTCACAAATTCCTAAAGCTAGTGCCCTATACTCTGCCTCGGCACTACTTCTAGAAATCACATTTTATTTCTTACTTCTTCAAGTCATTAAATTACACCAAACAAAGGAGCAATATCCACTGGTTGATTTTTTTTCAGCAACCTCACTAGCCAAGCTAGAATCTATAAAAACTTTAACTGTTCTATCTTCTATTTTCTTGAAGAATAACAAATGGCTTAGTGTACCTTTTAGGTATCTTAGAATTCGATTAGCAGTCTCCAAGTGTCCTTCTATAGGATTAGCATAAGCTGAATTATCACATTAACAATGAATGAAATATCTGATTTGGTCAGAGATAAGTAGATAAGTTTCCCATCCAGCTTCCATCTGAGTATAAGCAGGCTTACATCCCAACAAGTCGGCTTCTGAGAGTAAATCAAATACATTTTTTCTTTAATTTATTATCAAACCTTTACTAGATCGAGCAACTTTCATGCCTAGGAAATATCTCAATTTCCCTAGGTTCTTGGTTTCAAAATCTTTGCTTAACAACTCCTTTTAACTTATTGATTCCACTATCATCATCACCTGTCACAAAAATTTCATCAACATATACTATAAGGATAACTCTTTTTCCACTAGAATTTATTTTAACAAATAATATGTGATCTGCTTGACATTGTCTATAACCATTTCCTTTAAGGACTTTAGTGAACCTGTCAAACCAAGCCCTAGGTGACTGTTTTAGTTCATACAGAGACTTCTCAAATTTGGAAACTTTTTCTCTGCCTAGCTTAGACTTCATTCCCGGTGGTATCTTCATGTAGATCTCCTCTTTTAATCTTTCATATTTAGGGAGGCATTTTTAATATCTAGTTGGTGAAGATTCCAGTCTTCATTTATAAAAAAAAACTAAGAAGGACTCGAATAGTATTTAATTTTGCTACTGGTGGGAACGTCTCCTTGTAGTCAATGCCATATGTTTGAGTAAAACCCTTGGCTAAAAGCATGACCTTGTACCTCTCTATACGCTCAAATGATTTGTACTTTATAATAAGACCCATTTACTTCCAACTACTTTCTTGCCATGTAGTAAATCAATAACAACAAAGTGCCATTTTCTCAAGAGCATGTATCTTTTCTTCAACTATTTTCTTTTATTTAGGGTCTTTTAGAGCCGTTTCAATAGTTCTAGGGATTTCCTCTTTATCAATGCTAGCTGTAAAAGCCTTAAAAGTTGACATTAATTTTCCATAAGCAACATATTTTTGAATAGTATATTTACTACACTATCTTACCCTCTTTCTTTTAGCAATAATTAAATCATCCATTTAAGACAAGGAAAAATTGTCATTAACTCCAACATATTTTAAGGCAACTAGACTCAAATCCAACTCTCGAAAACTATCAGACTACAAAATGACTTCAGGAATAATTTTTCTTTTTCTCATGTAAACATTGAGATTCTGTGTGTTTTGATGATTAGTATTATGAGGTGAAGTTTGAGGAGAAATTGGTGAAGAAACAACAGGGGTAGGTTGTGAAGTTTGTGGAGCAACTGGTGAAGAAACAATAGGGGTAGTTTGTTTTGGTGAAGATTCAATATCTAAAGGGGAAATTGGCACAACATTCAAATACTCACCTTTCAGATCATAATATATCTTAGTACTACCTGGATGCATAGCAAAAGGACTACTATGCACCTCCGTCAGAATAATATGTCTCAACTCAACATTGTTCGGCACCACAACACGATCTTTGAAGCATAAAGCACCATATGTTCGGAAACTATACTCCGTCGTCACACCCTCAACTATATCTTAAATAAAAGGTACCAAAGCATCGTTTATCAATTGTTTCTTCCTGATCGACTCAACCAAACAAGGTTTAACCTGTAAATCAGCTATCAAACCACCATCCTCTGATAAACTCAACTTAGCAAACATGGCATGCGATTCCACGACCATTTTCCTGCTCAACGCATCAGCAACAACATTAACTTTACCCAGATGGTACTCTACCGTCAGATCATAATCCTTAAGCAACTCGAGCCATCGATGTTGCCTAAGATTAAGCTTCTTCTAGGATATCAAATACATCAAGCTCTTATGATCCGTGTACACCATACAACGCTCACCATAAAGATAGTGCCTCCAGATCTTGAGAGAAAACACAATTGCGACTAACTCAATATCATGTGTATGGTAGTTTTTCTCATGCACCTTCAACTAACGAGATACATAAGCTACCATTCTTCCCTCTTGCATCAGAACACAACCAAGCCCAACGTATGATGCATCATTTACACTATAAACTCTTTTCCCGGTTTCTGAGTTAAAGCCTCCTTAAGCTTCTCAAAAGCTTCATGTCTTTTCTCAATCCACTCAAACTTAACATCATTCCGCAACAACTTGGTTAAAGGTGACGTTATCCGGTAAAAACCATCCACAAACCATCGGTAGTATCTTGCCAAGCCCAAAAAACTACGAACCTCTATCACAGACCTAAGCGATTTCAAACTCACCACTGCCTCAACCTTATACAGATCAACCCTAATACCTTCATTCGAAACTACATGTCCAAGAAAAATAACCTACTTGATCCAAAACTCAAACTTGCTCAACTTAGCATACAATTTATTATCCAATAAAGTCTACAAAATAATCCGTAAATTCTTATCTTGATCTTCCTCGATACGAGAGTACATGAGAATATCATCGATAAACACCACAACGAACTGATCTAGAAACTCATGGAATACTCAGTTCATCATGTCCATGAAAGCTGATGGTGCATTAGTCAAACCAAAATGATTAAACAAAAACTCATAATGGTCATACCGTGTCTGAAAAGCAGTCTTGCGAACATCTTGATCCTTAACTCTCAACTGATAGTACCATTCGGTACATCCCACGGTGACATAAACGGTTGAATAAAACCATGATCCAGCAACTGTTGCAACTGAAACTTCAACTCTTTAGGTGCCATTCGGTAAGGAGTGATGGATACAGGTAAAGATCCTTCAATCAACTCAATACCAAACTCAACCTCACGATTAGGTGGTAACTCAGGTAACTCTTCAAGAAAAACTCCAAGAAAGTCACAAACAATGCGCATGTCACATGACCTAACTTCTTTCATATCCGAAATTATAACATAAGCCAAATACGCATCAAAACCACTAAGTAACAACTCCTGAGCCTCCAAGGCCGAAACAACATTAGAAAAAAACTTCACATTCTTAGCAACCATAAGTATCTAACAGTCATCGGCTAAACTCAAGGACAACCTCTTAGTCCTAAAGTCCAAAACGACTCTATGTTCAACCAACCAGTCCATACCCAAGATAAGATCACACCCTTGGAACGGTAATTCCAAAAGGTTGGCAACAAAAATATGACCTTGAACAGATAAAGGACACCTCCAATAAACCTTTCGGACTACTACAGTCTCACCAAAAGAGCTAGTAACACTTGTACCAAAGTTTAGATTGCCTACAAGTATATCTAAAGTTCTAGCATGCTCACTAAGGATATAATAATGATTAAATCAAGAATCTAACAAAGCAAACAAAGATAAAGATTGCAAGGAAAAGGTACCTGCAACCACATCAGTGTCGTTCTAGAACTCCTTGAGTATAAACTCTCGCCTGAAACTCGTCACGGTGTTGTTGTCCCTGATTCTCATCTTGACGTTGAAAATTTCCTCCACCTCTGCCTCTGCCTCTATTTTGATCGCCACCGTGACCTTGGCCCTGAAGGCCAACTTTCAATTGAGGACACTCTCTCTTGCTGTTCCGAGCAACACCACAATGCCAACAAGTTTCGATAGATCCCCAACACTAACCCTCATGACGTCTCCCACATTTGTTACACTTAGTAGGGCAAGCTTGACCTCCTTGGTAACCACGGACATCTCCTACTCTATATTGATTCCACCCGTAGTGCTCATGTCTTTGTTTCTTGAACCTATTCTTTTTATTTCCACTATTTGAGGGTCTTTTACCAGAACCAAATCCAATAGATTTCAAACCCAAGCTCTTCTCAACATCTTTCGCCCGGTCCACTAACACATCAAAATCCTTATAATCTGTTGCCAACATATACGTCTTGACTTCTCTAACCAAACCAAAACGAAATTGCTCACAGCGAGCTCTCTCATTAGGCAGTAACTCAGGAGCATACTGACTCCGCCTAACAAATTGTACCTCATACTCCGACAAAGACATGCTACCCTGAACCAAAACCATAAACTCCCTCTTTTTCTCATCCAGATAACGAACACTCAAATACTTATGCCTGAAAGCCTCTCCAAAAATCTCCCAAGTGATTTCAGCAGCTTCCATACCATAGGTTGTGGTAGTCCACCACTTATAAGAATCTCCCTGAAGCAAATCAACTGAGAAACCAAGTTTCCTTTCATCTAAACAACCCATCTGAGCTAGTATACAGTTAATGCTTTCTAATCATGCTTTTTGAGTCTTATAGGGAAAGTACGGAGCCTCTATAAAGGTAACCCAAAATTCTTCACTAGTGGAGCAACTTTGGCCTGCATCCCAGCAACTGCAGCTTGAAAAGCACCCTCTATCGCCTGGATTAATGGGGTCATATCACCGATAGTCGGCAAAGTAGGTGGAACTACTAGTGGTTCAACTTGTGGTACAACAGGTGTTGATGACGGAGGTGACAACTTTTCCTTCTCAAGCATTTCCCTTCATTAGCAACTGATCGAGTATTAATCCTTAGCTCTCTACGAGGTCCCATATTACTTATTCTATAAAAACAAAAGAACATTTAAAACCAAGCGAGTCAACCGAAAGCAAAGTGCATAATAGCTGAAGCTTACCAAAAAACAACCTAAAAGCAGTGGAGCAATGGGAACCTATGCTAAACATGTTTTATCCAACACAAACAAGCATATCATGTTTTATCATAAATTTCATATGAAGCAAACACCGTGCAAATCATCAAAGCATATTAAACTCATGCATCATAACATAGCATAAAAAATCAAAAACATATCCTAAAGTCTCATAAACCTAGGATATGATACCAACAAATGTAACCCCTTCGACCTAGTCTAGACATCACCCGACTCAAACGAGTTACACGGGGATTATCGAGACTAATTCGGAGACTCACCCCGATAAACAACCCTAATTATTTTATCTTATCTAGATGATTTAATTAGATCCTACTTGTTCACGCAAGGAATGAGTTCAATTGCAGCGGGAAATGATAAGAAATGAGTCCTAATTTAATCGAACCAGTTTTAGGGACCTAATTGTAATTTTCCAAAATTTTAAGGACTAAACATGAAATTGATGTTACAATTATTTAATTAAGTTCATTACATGCTTAATTCTCAAATTTCTGCTCAAAAAAGGTCTAAAAGTTATTTAATTATACTCAGAGTATGGTGACCAAAACGTAAAGTTTTAAAAGTGCATGTTAGCCTATAACAACTTTAACGGTCAGGGGTATCAAAACCTCCTGGCCCTGTTTCGATACCAAGATAATTTTAAAACAGGTATCGAAATGGTAGTTTTTTTATACGCCTTCAATTACTCACTCGATGCCCTGCGTGACAAGCCCGCATTTTGACACAGTAGGTTACATGTTTCGATATCATTTGAAACTATAAAAACCAGTATCGAAGCCAAGGTCAGGCGTATCGGTACGACTTCTTATTTTTATACTACCGTTTTGATACCAGTTCATATGGTTTCGATACCCAAGCTATTTTCCTAGAAATCCTTCATATTATTACCTAGGCATCGATACTCTATGAAGAGGTATCGGAACCCTCTACCTAGAAAGTGCAGATTTCTCAAATTTCATGCCTTAGACAAATTTCAAAGCTTATCTAGATGCATATCTCACCTAAGGGAATAAAGCACATATAATAGCAGTCTTTCTAAATGCATTATCACCTAGATCCATAATCAAAACACGCAACACATATGCATACCTCCACATTATCAACATGGCATAATATAACTTAAAATTTATCATAAATTAAATCTCTGAATACCTCATCAATATAAGATTATACCAAATATGAAGTTTAATAGCCAAAATATTCCAAAGCACATAGGTTCACTATCCCATTGCTCTCGACTACCTAAGGTTCAAAACTTTGAAAATAGTATACTTGAGCTAAGAAAATATAAAATAGGCAACATACGGCTCCTTTTCTTTTTTGTCACTTCTAGCACTTATTTCTCTGTATTGCAAGGAAAAGAGAGTGATTAAACACGAGGCTTAGTGATGGGATAAAAATGATATAAAATATCACTTATAATTCATCCCATATTAACTTAATTTTTGTAAAAGTAAAACATGTCATGCTCTCTATAAATAAAATAAAAGGCATGGCCAAGAATTCCAACAATAAATCTAGAAAGTGTTATCAAATCATGGCCTAACAAGGCACCAAAAATCCTGGTAAAACTCTTTAAAACATATCACATGTTTTCTAAGCAAAATTCAAGGCTAACATGCTACGTACCTAGCAAAGCCTAAATAAAACATAACACCTGCAATTACGAAAGTCAACATATATTGGTGTTATTGATTCAATTTGTACTACCCTAAATCGTTAGGATAAATGGGCAACCGCATGATAGTACTACCCCCAAAGCATGCGCATGTTGGTACTACTCTCAGCATAATAACTCTCACCTTAGTGTGGTGAATGTTTATAGTGCACTCTAGACCCTATTGATCGATCAACTTATCCCATAAGGTTCATCACTTAAAGCCAATATATTATCGAAGACAACGCTCATAACTTAATTCAAAAGAGAATTAAACCACACGCATCCAATTCTTTCTTGCATCAAGTGCATAAATCAGTAAAATCACATTTATCTCGTTTTGAAATAAAACTATGGGAGCATCAGCCCTATATCAAAATATTTTTAAAATATTAACATGAGCATTAAATATCATGCATAAATAAGTATAAAAAATCAACAACAAGCATGAAAAATTCATAGTAAAAATATAGCGTAATAGGGGAACCTTTGCGAAAGCTAAAACATTTACATACTTCCGAGTATAAGGATGTTTTCGCACCTTCCCTACACTCCCAAACCTTTTTAAAACAAGTATAAAACACTATCGAAGCAGCTCACTCTTATAATCCACTCACCAATAAATGTTTCTTGATCGGTAAGTCACCAACACGATCTAATTTCCTTCATAATTGATCTTCTAACTCTTGCCTTGTTTCAAGCACCAAAACTAGAGGATTTAGCTTACCAAAACACAATCTAGCATCCCTCATGTTGGATCCCTACACAATCGCCCTTAAAACCTATCAAGACCTTAATCGAAAACTTTCCAAAACTCACCAAACTTCACCTAAGACTTAAGTACGAGATTAGATATATTAAAGAAATGTTATAAACATAAAAATACATCCAAAATCATAAATATAGGATCTAAAAATAGTCGGTTAAAACCCTTGACGAAAATTATGGTTTTTGATCGAAAATCGATTTTTATTGAAATAAAAGATTAAAAACAATTATACCAAGTCAATAACTTGGAAATTTTAGTAAATAACTTTAAGGTTTCATAGGTTTGATGAAATATCACCTCCAAAATTGATTCAAACACTTTCCAAGATTTAAAACAAGAAAACAATAGAAAAACTAATAATTTTAAGGAAGAATAGTTATGAGAATTACTCTGAAAGAAAATCTATTGAAAAGATAGTGTTTTTACCATGAAAATTGATGGAGTGGTTGCCTTTAATGAGGGAAAATGAAAATAAGGATAATAGGTTTTGTTTTTAATGTGAAAAAGGGTTTTAGGATTAAAAATTAGGTATATTTAATTATTTGATTTAAAATATGAGTTTTGGCTAATTAAATAAACTCTCGAAAAGTTTAGATCATCTAGGATTAAAATTAGATCAAATCCCCTTAAAGATTCAAAGTTTTGACTTGTTTTATAAAATTTCCCTCAAATTTTAATTTTTACAAAATATTCACTAATTTCAAAATCTTAGGGATTAAAGGGTCGATTTTCGAAATTGATTTGACCAAAGTAAAATATATGTCAATTAAGAATTTTAGGATATTTTTCCTCAATATATTTTCAATAAAAACTAATTTTTAAGTATTTAATCTTGAACTAGGCTAAATCAACAAAATCGGTTCACTAACTTCTAAGCTCATTTTAGGGGCGTTAACATTTAGTAATTTAAGAATTCTTTATGTTAATCTAGTTGAAAATTCAGTGGCACATACTTTGGCTAATTAGGCTTTAGACCTGGTGTTACCAATTGAATTTGAAATGGACTATCCAAATTGTATCAAGTCTTTTGTTTTGTTTGATGACATTTCCAATTAAATAAAGTAACATCTTTTCTAAAAAAAAACAAACTAAATGACAACGTTCTTACACCCTAAATAAAAGGAACTAATTTTCAGTCAACTTAGCATGACAGCTCACCCAAAACAGAAACAAAAATTAAAGAAAAACAGGAAAAAGAAAAAGATAATCAAAATAGGTCTCGGACAATACTCTCTTTCTTAAAGATTATTCTTGACCTCAAAGATCAAAGGAAGGATATTGTTGCTGCAACTTGTAAAGAAATTCCTATGTAGCATCTTTTGAGAAAGAATTTGATCACTCAACCATCACCTTAGTCACAACTCGATTTTATCTCTTGACCATTCTCCTCTCCAAAATTCTTCGAAGCTTATTAACTATAGTTCCATCATTTCCCACAACCCGCAAGTCCTTTTGAAAGAAATCAAAATCAATGTGTTTCTAAACCTGGAAAACATGAAAAACAGGGTGGACTTTAGAGTGCACAGACAATTCCAATCTATAGGCCTCCCTCCCAACTTTCTCAACGATCTTGTAGGGGACAAACCAATTTGGAGACAATTTTTGGTTTTCTATTGACTGCACAAATTCTTACCTATAAAGCTAAAACTTTAAATACACCATTTCTCTAAACTGGAATTCACAATATGATATTTTCTTGTCTGCATATTGTTTCATCATCTCTTGGACCTTTATAGGTAGAACTTTAACATTCTCACATTTGTCTCTCTATATTGTAGAAACCTTTCCACATCAACTACCTTAAAATTTCTTGCAAAATAAGGTGGATGAACAGAAGGATCACAACCATAAAAGGCCTTGTGTGATCTTCTGAATAAATGAGTGATGGGTGGTGTTATACCATCATTTAGCTAAATCTAAACAACTACACCACTATTTTGGTCTTTCCCTAATCATACATCACAAATAAATCTCTAAAAATTGATTGACTTGTTCCGCTTATTTGTCCATTTCTAAATGATAGCATGTGAAATAGGTAATTGTCACTCCTAATTTCTTCAAAAGCTCCCTCTAAAAAGTAATTATAAACACTTTGTCCCTTTCACAAAAATGTTTCCAGGCACCAGTAAAGATGATATGAGAATTGCTAAAATCTGGTTTAATTAGAGCTAGCATCAGTGCTTTTTCTTCCCTTGTAGTGATGGTCAGAAGAAAAGATAATTCTTGGTATATGTGTGGATTATCGAAGATTAAATCAACTTACTGTGAAGGAAAATTTTCTCATGCCCATTAAAGAGGAATTATTGGATGAATTAGGGACAACAAGGTATTTTACAAACTAGATTTGAGTTTAGATTATCACCAAATCAGAATGTGGGAGTCAAATATTCCTAAAACTTCATTTAGAACACATGAAGGCCACTATGAATTTAAGGTAATGCTATTTAGGCTAACAAATACCTCGGTCACTTTTCAAGGGTTGATGAACCAATTGTAAAAAGGATTGCTTAGAAAAATAATCTTAGTGTTCTTGGATGATATTTTGGTGTACTCCACTAATTGGAAGATCATTTGGAGCATTTGACAGTTTTACTTGAAATATTAAGGGCCAACAAGTTGTTGGTTAAGTAGACTACAAAACAGGGCGTTAGCACTGACAAGAAAAATAAAATGAACAAACTGAAAGATAATTGGACCCTGTCGTGGTATGGAGGCCACTACCTTAGAAACAATTCGCCCCGATGTGTGTACTCACTATTTTAGGCGGTTATCCCCTAAAGGTTAGCACGGTCGCTCCAAACAGTGTACACCCAAAGTTGGAGTGGACTATGATGGTAGTGGTCGTCTAAACCGGAGTCAAACAAAAGCTAGCAGAAGCTTTTAAAGAATACTCTTAATTTCCCTCAAAGAAGTAGAACGAATTCTCAATGGGATGATGAAAAATGAGAGAAAGGCCTCTTATTTATAGGTTGAAAGCAGGGATATATATGTTCGAGAATCGGATAAAATCTGATTTAAATAACAGATTATACCCAATCAAATCTAAAATAATATCATATAATATCTATTTAAAATCTTGGATAATATCAGGTAATATCTATTTAAAATTAGATTTAATAACAGAAAATATCAAATCAAATATCTAATATTTATTAAATCTAATCGGTTACACATTTAAAATTCAAAAGGAATTTTAAATTAACCAAACTGCTCTCATGTCTCCTATAAATACTGAGTGTGGGATTCAAGAATTATACCCACAATCCCCCACTAATGCGAAGGAATCCTCCTAAAAAATCACAAAGTTTGACCAACACAAGACGAGCACTAGCGAGATTAGTTACTTAAGTACATAGTGAACGAATCTTGAACTAGTGCGCAGTGATGATGTGTAATCCTCCTCTTAAATAAGTGAAACTAGTCTTGAACTTTCCAAGATCGGGGTGAACTCATAACACATAACTAATCACTTCATCCACCAAAGTCCGCGATGTGAAGATATATGTATATACATGAAGTATATATTTATTCATCTTACCTCAAGATTTTAGTAAGTGTACTAGAAAAATAGCCCATCGTTTTTCATAGAAGGCGGCTAACTCTTCTCACTTACATAGGTTATTTCATCAAGTTTATCTCAACATAAACTACCCAAAATCGGGCTATGAAATAATTAAGAGCTTTGTATAAAGCTCAACCTCACAAGAAAATAAGGTGATTTTCTTCAAGTTCATATTAAATGAATCACCCAAACTCTCGACTAAGAAATCATTAAGAATAAAAACTCAACTTCTTTGTTTGGTAAATTCAATAATGTTCTTCTCAATAGAACAATCTAATCTCTTTGGATAGAGTTTATTAAGAGTTAAAAAACTCATCCTTTTGAGCGGTAAGTTCAATTAGTCCTTCACAATAGATCTAAGAACTTATTAAGAATAGTTATTCAACCAAAATCGGTAAATCCATCAAGTCTTTCTCACTAAGACCACCCAAACTTGGGCTATGAATTTATTAAGAGCATTAAGCTCAACCTGGGCATGTACATGAAACGTCATAAGGATTGGGTAGATGGACATTTACACTATGAGTCGTTTCTTGGTTTCGTTTGAACACATTGAACTTAGAGAACTAAGTTGGGTATCCATCATGAATCACTCAACCAATGGGATTAAGACCCATCCCCCTCGACGAATCCAGAATTTTTTTCCTGCTCAATCCTTTGGTAGGAGGATCAGCCAAATTCATCTCCGACTTAACATACTCTAAGGCGAGTACTCCGTTCTTTATTAAGTGCCTCACATATTCGTACCTTATGCGAATGTGTCTCTTTTTACCATTATAAGCTTGATTTAGAGCCACATGTATTGTAAATTACGAATCGCAAAATAAAGATATCGGAGAAGTCGTTTTCTTCCCACAAAGGTATCTCTACTAAAAGATTCCTTAGCCACTCATTTTTTTGCCTAGTTAAGTCTAAAGCTATAAACTCTGACTCTATGGTGGAGCATGCAATACAAGTCTACTTGGCAGACTTCCACGAGATTACGACTCCGCCTAAAGTGAAAACATATCCACTCGTAGAGCTTAATTCATCACTGTTAGAAACCTAGTTGGCGTCACTATATCCTTCTAAAGCAGCAAGATAGCCAACAAAATTAAGTTTCCAATCCATAGTACTCTTAAGGTACTTTAGTAAGCATCTAAGAGTCGTTCAATATTCACTACTTGGATTATGAGTATATCTACTCAATCTAGTCATAACATAGGTAATATTGGGTCAATTATAGTTCATTAAAAACATTAGGCTTTCAATAATTTTAGCATATTCAACCTGGAAAACACAACTTCCTTTATTTTTAACGAGATGAGTGCTAGAGTCAAAAGGGGTTTGAGCAGAGATGACATTCCAACTGTCAAAACTCTTTAACATTTTTGAGTGAACCCTATGACTACTAGCCTAGCCTTATAGCTCTGGATTAACCCATCTAGCATGAGTTTCTTCCTGAAAACTCATTTATTGCTGATAGGTTTAAATCCTCTAGGCAAGCCTACCAATTCCCATGTATGATTTAGACATTATTAACTGTAGTTCATCATTAACAACGCTTCTCTAAAAACTAGTTTCAATAGATCTCATAGCTTCTTCATAAGTTTTAGAATCATCATCCAACAAGAAAACTTGAGCTATAGGATCTGATAAGTTGTCTAAATCATTTATCTCAAAAATAAAGGAAGTAACAAAGTTTGATCCAAAAGAGTTTTTTTTTTTTTTGCTCTTACTTCTTCTAGGCTCTAACTCAAACTCTAGAGCGTATCATGCAACATTGTTGGTAGCATACTCAATAAATACTACATCAACGGTTTTAGGACCGATTGTGGACTTCTTAAAGTCAGACAAATTTACTTTAGCCAGACACCCCCAAACTTTTAGGTATTGCAAGTTAGGTGCATAACCTTTCCATAATTCGTATAAGGTTGAGTCTAGTTTCTTATGAGGTATTCGATTTATGATTTACCGATAGAATAACTTCCCCCAATATGTTATTAGTTAACCCAGAACTTATCAATAATGAATTTATCATCTCTTTTAAAGTTCTGTTTTCCTCTCGGCTATGCCATTTTGTTAAGGAAATTAAGGGACAAAAGTTTCATGAACTATGTCATTCGTCTCATATACCTCTTTAAGAAATTTAGATTTAAACTCACCACCTCTATCGGGCCTAACATTTTTCATCTTTTTCATAAAGAGAATTTTCATGAAGATTTCTACACACTCCTAAGATAGACAAATCTTTTCTTCCTTCTTAATACTCTGAAGAAAAGAGCTCAAAGAGATTTAATAACTACAAACATCTTTTAGTAGCATTAATGTCTATCATTTTCTCTTTATTTTAGACAAGATCATTGCCTTTAAAAGACTACTAAAAATATTCATCTACTATGACTAAAAGAAAGATATCTTAAATAAATCATTAAGATTATTATTTTAACTTCTGCATTAAGTATATAATATTTAGTTAGTCATAGTATTTTATAAATTGAAATAATGAACATAATAACGCGCCAGGTAGGTTTAGAAAGAGAGGTGGTGCATAAAGCACACTTAAATACCAAGTCTTTCAAAGAAGCAATCCTAGACATGCATTTTTTAAACTATCTCACTACTTTCCAATTAATCTCTTATTAATATTTCTCTCTTCATTTAAGTCTTTTAAAAGTCATGCTTAATATATATATTCCTCAAAAAAATTATTAAGCATACTTAAGATGGATTTTCTACTTAAAAAAATCATCTAGCCTTCTTTTACAACCTAGTCTAAAATATACTCACTAAGCTTATAGACTAGGTAAAGGCTTATTATAAATCATGAATTAAATAATCTGACCTTATAAGTAGAAACACAATTCATGTAGACCTTGTCTATTTTGATAATGTTTGCGGCTTCAATCCTTGTATCATGATCTCAAAATTCATCGTGACTAATATTTCACATATTTTTTGAATCTACTAAATTCAAATAAAAAATTATATATGGTTAGTCACGAAAATAATTTACTAACAGTAATAATAAATAAATAAATAATCACTGATAGTAAAACATCCTTA
The DNA here is from genome assembly GCA_035048815.1 of Abelmoschus esculentus. Classification (NCBI taxonomy): domain Eukaryota; kingdom Viridiplantae; phylum Streptophyta; class Magnoliopsida; order Malvales; family Malvaceae; genus Abelmoschus; species Abelmoschus esculentus. The sequence continues at coordinate 5,036,864 of JAUCBN010000015.1, forward strand.
TCTTTAGGATTTTGGTTTTTATCTTCAACTTCATCACCACCTTCGATTGTTGACCTGTCGAGTGCATCAAGCTTGAACAAACCCAAAATCAGCTTGACGATAATATCATTTTTGCAGTAGAATTATTTTCAAATTTTTGGTTAAGTAGACTGTAAAACACGGCGTTAGCACTGACAAGAAAAATAAAATGAACGAACTGAAAGATAATTACATCGTGTTGTGGTATGGAGGCCCTTGCCTTAGAAACAATTCGCCCCGATGTGTGTACTCGCTACTTTAGGTGGTTGTCCCCCGAAGGTTAGCACGGTCGCTCCAAACAGTGTACACTCAAAGTTTGGAGTGAACTATGACGGTAGTGGTCGTTTGAACCGGAGTCGAACAAAAGCTAGTAGAAGCTTTTAAAGAATGCTCTTAATTTCTCTCAAAGAAGCAAAACGAATTCTGAATGGGATGATTAAAAATGAAAGAAAAAGTCTCTTATTTATAATTTGAAAGCAGGGGTAAATCTGTTCGAGAATCGAATAAAATCTGATTTAAATAACAGATTATATCCAATCAAATCTAAAATAATATCAGATAATATCCATTTAAAATCTCGGATAATATCAGATAACATCTATTTAAAATTATATTTAATAACAGAAAATATCAAATCAAATCTCTGATATTTATTAAATTTAATCGGTTACACATTTAAAATTCAAAAAGAATTTTAAATTAACCAATCTGCTCCCATATCTCTTATAAATACTAAGTGTGGGATTTAAGCATTATACCCACACAAGCTTTATGCTAAGATAAGCAAGTGTAGTTTTGGGATTGTATCAATTGACTACCTTAGTTATTTCATCTTTAGAGGAGAGATTTTTATGGAAGAATCTAAAGTGAAATGTATTAAGGTTTGGAAACCTCCCAAGTCGGTGAAAGAATTAAGAAGATTCTTTGGGCTTTTAGGGTATTATAGAAGATTTATAAAAGACTATAGTGACATAGTTAAGCCTCTTACTGAGTTACTTAAGAAAGCCTCTTCTGAACAATGGAAGGCAGCATTGTAGGAGGCTCCAGTTCTGTCCCTGACTGATTTAAATGAAGTATTTATCGTGGAAACTAATGCTTCGGCATTGGGGGTGAGAATTGTTTTAGTCCAAAAAAGGAAATCATTGGCCTTCTTTAGTAAATGACTTAGGATTAAGCATCAAGGTTTATCCATATGAAAAAGAGATATTCAATGCTTTTGCTGTAAAAAAATGGTCCCCTTATTTCCTCAATAGACACTTCAAGATTAAAATAGACCATCAAAGTCTAAAATTTTTAAGTGATCAACAAGCCATCACTACATCTCAACATAAGTGGGCAGTGAAGATGATGGACTACGACTTTGAAGTAATATACAGAGGTGGTGTTCACAACAAGGTAGCTGACGTTCTATCGAGAAATCCCAGTTTTGGAGTGTGTCATACCTTAAATTTTAGTCATATACTGTTGATTTGTTCACAAAGATTAAGGAAACCTGGAGCGCATACCGAAGATTGAAGAAAATGCTCATTGACCTGCAGAATGAACTTTCTTCCCGTTCCAAATATGGTTGGGATGATAGAATACTTTGAAGGAAAAGGAAATTGATAGTAGGTGATGATGCAGAATTGATAAATGAGTTGAATTTTTTTCATGGTAGTGTCTTAGGGGGTCACTCGTGTGTAAGGGACACTACAAAGAGAGCTACAACTGTAATTTATTGGAAGGGATTAAGAAAAGTCATCAGAAATTTTGTAAGAGAGTGTCAAGTGTATCAACAGAATAAAGGAGACCTTCAACACCTTCGAGGGTTGTTACAACCCTTACCCATACCTGATATAATAATGATGGTGATGGAAAGGCTAACCAAATATGCCCATTTTATTGTTTTATCCCACTCTTCTACAGTCTTGGATATTATACAGATTTTCATGAAAAATATTTTAAAGTTACATGATCTGTCTGAAAACATTGTGTGATAGGGATAAAGTGTTTATGAGTACATTTTGGAGTAGTTTTTTAAGAAATTAGGAGCGACAATTACCCCTTTCACACTTTATCATCCAGTAGGGGTATCTTCCGATATGTCCTCTTTTAGGTGGGAGGGATTTCAGCTCAGCAAAAACATCATGAAACTCCCCTAACATGTGTTGTATATCCACAGGGACTTCTTTCCCTCCTACACTTTCCCCTAATTTGGTATTTAAATACAAGAGACAAGTTGTGTGGGGATTAGCAACTTCTCTAAGATCTTAGAACAAACATTTGGAGCCACCAAGGTCACTGGTTCAGGGTGAATGACTTCCAACTTAATTGTGCCCCCATTATGTTGGAACTCCATAATCAAACATGAAAAATCCCACTGTACGGGTCCCAAGGCAGCTAACCATTGAATTCCTAATATCAGATCACTACTCTTTAACGGTAGAACCAAAGTAATACATTTTTAACCCTGAGCACTCCATTCCACCTCTCGACATAATCCCAATGTTTTTAACAAACCACCATTAGCTACTGTGACCTTCAAACTAACCCTTCTCTCCACTCGTAAGTCTAACCTCTTGGTTGTGGCTAGGCTCACAAAATTGTGTGTGCTGTCCGAGTAACAAGGCTACTAAGGTCTGTCCTTCCATGGAAATTCTCAATCTCATCGTTTCCCAGGAAGACAATCCCCATAATTCTTGTAGTCAGAGCACAAGTCTTGTTTTTTGCGTTTCAGGAGTCTCTTCACAGTTAAGGAATTCTTCCACCTCCACATCCTCTTCGAGTCCTTCAATGGAGATTTGAAATTCCTGAGACTTAACATACATGTGTCCCGGTGTGTACTTAGTAGCACAACAAAAACAGAGTCCTTTCTTCCTTCGATCTTCAATTTCAGCAGGAGTAAGAGACTTGTCGATTCCCCTAGTAGTGTTTCCAACCGATGGTTTCACAGACTTAGGACCAAGTACTTCCAGTGTAGCACTGCGAGATGTATAATTAGAGCCAGTAGCAACCGAGAATTTCTTCCCACTAGGTGCAGCCCCTCAAAAGGGTATGAACAGCGTAAGGGGACCAATCGTCCTCGAGGACTGACTATGACTCTTCTTCATTGTCGGAGAAAAAACCGATTTCAGGTCTTTAGCCATGTGAAACGCTTTAGTTAAATTCTTAGGTTTTAGCAACTTCAAAAATTGACTAATTTTTAAACGTAAATGGCTGGTGAATATACTCAGAAAATAATCATCCGGTAATCTAACCAGGTTCAAAAGCAACACAAACTCCTTGTAGTACTTGTCGATGGAGTCTATTTGGCGAAGGTCTATCAATTCGGCAAAATGGTTTTTAAACCCCGCAGGGGCAAAACGATCGTGGAGCAATTGTAAATACTGACCCCCAAGACAACTGAACAAATTCATCTTTGTTTCGTATGCCAATTGGTGCCACTAAAGTGCCTTCCCCTCCAGGTGTAACATCACCAACCTGATCTTAGCCTCTTCAGGTACGTTCTCGGCTTCAAAGAATTGCTTCAGTTGAGAAGCCATCGCCTAAAATCATTCCCATCAAACTTGGGGAATAGCAATCTGTAGGCGAAATTGTTGGACGACCATTGAGCCTGGGCTGGGGCAATTGGCTGTCGCACCGACACTTTTGTTTGTGGGACCTCATCATCGAGCACCACGGTTTCTGGTAACCCCGTGGGATTGTTGCTTGTAGCTCTGGCAAAAGGCGATGATCCCAAAATGCGCTGGTTAGTGATTGTCACCCTTACAACATCTTTGAGTGTGTGCCGATAATCCCTCCGGTTCTGACGCTTTACCGAGGGAGATGGCGATGAACTTTTGTATCTCAGACAAAACCGAAGTACGTACCTCACTAATTTTGTCGTCCAACTTGACATCCATACGGGCTATATCAGAACGGATATACGAAATCTCGGATTGAAGTCTGGTCGCTTCTTGCTGCCAGTTCGGGATTTGGGTTTCCTCGACAGGATGTTGCTGGGCCGCCAACGCGAGTTGCGCTGCCTGATGGCGAGTTTACACACCGTCTACCATCATTGTTGTATCGAAAGGAGTCTCTAATGCCTTTGTTATGGAACAAACCAAATAAGCAGAAGAAGACAGATTTAAGATGAAGAAGAAAGGGTAGAGAATAGAGTGAGAGAGGAGAACGTGAAAACTTTTATTCAAAATCAGCATAATCTGGAAAATAGGTTTCAAAAAAACCCAAACTAAACGACATCGTTCTTACACCCTAAATAAAAGAAACTGTCAGCCAATTCACCCAAAACAAAAACAAAAAATAAAGAAAACAGGAAAGAAAAAATAATCAAAATAGGTTCTTGACATTTTCCGAAAACAAACTCGTTGCCCAACAATCCCACTTTTGATCAAAGTCTAGTAGTCTCCCCATCACAGATCCCGCATGCTCATAATCCGAACTCTAAGGATTCTCCGAGATTTTAGGAGAATAAATAAAAACCATCTATTCTAATCAAAGGCAAACACGAAACAATATGTCAAACACGTGGTATGAATCAAAAACTTATCAGTTGTTTGTTGTAATAGTTTAATATGCTTTTATTTATTTAATCATTTTTTAATGTATCAAAACACTGTTAATAATTTTTATCCATTATCTTATTTATTTATTTATGAGTTTTACTATTATTTAATGTCGTTATATTATTATTATTTACTTTTCTTTTAAATAAAATCGAATATAATTTAATTAATTATATTCCTAAAAAATATATTTAGTATTTAGGTTTATTTTTTAGAGTTTAAGTAATAATTTCATAATATTCAACATCTCCCTCCACAAGATGATTGTCCCTAGTACTAGCATAATTTATAGTTGAAGAAGTAACAACAACCCCACAATTTTGCGTCCTCCTTAATATTTCTCGAGATTTCGTATGAAACCTATACACGTTAATGAGAAAGACATTATATCTCTTAACAATTATATTTGGTCCTTGACAAAGTCATTTGACTTCTTCACTAACTTCTCTCCCACCCCAAACCTATTACATGTTAAATAAAAAATTAGTTATCATTCATATTGCTATATTAATACAAGAAAAGTAATATATTATATCATTTTCAAACAACGCTTTAGTTACTTACCATCTTCCTAACCATTCAGGAAAAGTTTCTGCAAATAGCTTATGACTTTCTCGTTGATTTAATCTTCTTCAACGTACACGAGATTATAACTCTTCTTTATACTCACTATAAAATAGGTTACGTGGTTAAAGAATGTGAAATATAAAAGCTAAAGTAAATACTTTATGATTTATATAAATTTATGTGCATAAGGGCTTTATTGAGTCATGATATAAAAGAACATATCGATGTGCTTGTACCCAAGACTTATCATCTAACGGTACAATTTCTACTTTGCCGAGTGGTTCACCATAGCTTCCAAACAAATAAGTCTCAGCTAAGTTATTAGTATTGCATACTTCATTTTTATGTGGTCTATTTAATCTCGTTTCGACATCTTCCAAATATCTAGAGCGAAAATTCATACACTCCTCTGCTAAATACTCTTCAGTAGTTTATCCTTCTGGATAATGCTTATTACGAAAATAAGACTTCAACTTGCACAAGAACCTAGAAACAAAATAAATGCAACATTATATAACTAGTTGAAATAAACACACAAAACTTATACCTCTCTATAGGATACATCCACCGATAGAAAACTGGTCCACCAACTTTAGCTTCGTGAGGGAGATGAACCAACAAGTGCACCATAATTGTGAAGAATGAAGATGGAAATATCTTCTTCAAGTTGCATAAAGTCAAGGCTACTCGATCTTGGAGTTTCTCAAGTTCTTCAACCCCAAAAATTTTACCACAAAGAGCTTTCATTATATTGAAAAGTTCAATTATACAAGACATGACATCATTTGACATACAACCACGTAAGACAACTGACATAAGATCTTGCATCAGTATATGATAATCATGTGACTTTAGAGAATAAAGTCTTCGATCTTTCATACTGACATATCGAGATATACTTGATGCATACCTATCTAGTACTTTTATATCTTTCAACACCTTACAGAATATTTCTTTTTCTCTCTTCGACATCATAAAAATAGAAGGCGATAACGATGATTTTCCATTAGAAAATATCTGAGGATGAATATCATGCCGAATTCCGAGGTCAACTAAGTCAATTCGACACTTTAAATTGTCTTTAGATTTTCCATCGACATTGAAAATGGTTCCGATAATACTCTCACAAACATTTCTCTCAATGTACATGAAATCAAGATTATGTCTCAAAATGTTATACTTCTAATAAGGTAATTCAAAGAAAATACTTCTATTTTTCCACAACTCTACCTCATTTGGATCATCGTCCTCATCAGATTAATTATCACTAAGTTACTCAACATCACCTTCATAAAACTCTTTTATCTTTTTATTTCATCGTTGGTTCGGTGGTTGGTTCATCTTTTCGTAAGTGAACTTCGTATCTTTCAACATCGGCAAGATATCAGACCCAATTTTTTTTGTTTAGGAGCATTTCTAAACTCTTCAGTACCATCAAACATATTCTTTTGATATCTGAATCTATGATTTTCATCTAACCATTGTCGATGCCCCATATAAGCAAACTTATTTCCATTATACAACCACTTTGAACATATTTGAGTAGCACAACAGGGACAAGCTTAACGACCTTTCGTACTCCACCCAGATAAATTTGCATAAGTAGGGAAATCATTAATAGTCCACAACAAAGCTGCATACAAATTAAAATTCTCGTTCTTCAATACATCATATGTTTCGATACCCACCCATAATTGTTTCAACTCTTCAATCAGGGGTTTCATATAGATGTCAATATCATTCTCGAGGCCTTTCTCACTGGGAATTATCATAGATAAGATAAAAGATGATTGTTTCATCCAAATTCATGGTGGCAAATTATAAGAAATACGTAGAACAAGCCAAGTACTATATGAGGTGCTCATAATTTTAAAAGGATTAAACCCATAAGATGCAAGATTAAGTCTAACATTGCGAGGATCTCCTACAAAACTTGGAAATTTTTGGTTGAATTACTTTCAAGCTAAACAATCCGCAGGATGCCTTAATAATCCATCATCGGTTCGTCCATCATAATGCCACCTCATACATTCAAAAATCTTTGAAGACATAAATAACCTTTGAAGCCTAGGTATGAGAGGAAAATATCGCAGAATCTTGACTGGTTATCTTCTTAATCGTGCTATCACTTCTTCCTCACTCATATTTTCTGTGTCAACATTCATCCATCGAGATTTACTGCATACGTGACATGAATCCTGTTTTTTTATCACCCCGATACAACATGCAATCATTCGGGCAACTATGAATTTTATCATAACCAAGGCCAAAATCTTTGATCATTTTCTTCATATCTTTGCCAGATTTAGGAATTTTTGCAGAAGGAAACATTTATTTTAAAAACTCTAATAATTGCGTAAATGATTTATCGGTCCATCTTCCCGAGCATTTAAGTGGAATAGATGAATGCAGAATGAGAGTTTTGAATGTTTCGATCCCTCATAAAGCGGTTCATTTATTTCATAAAGTAAATTGTAAAACTTTGTTGCGTCTCCATTTAGATCTTCATCACATTCGTTTCTTCCTATCTCGGTAAAATATTCAACACCAATATCACAATCTTCTCTAACAAACTGTTGATAATCATGAATATTAAATCCATCTCGCAACATGCCCTTCATGCCATCTTCTCTAACAGATCGACGATCAGAATTAAGAGAAAAAGATACATTACTCCTTGAAGAAGAACTACGAGGCCTCAATTCTCCATGTAATAGCCATTTTTTATAGCCCGGAACAAAGCCATAAACAATTAAATGCTCATGGACAACTTCATGACTATTCCAATTAATATTAACACACTTCTTACAATTGATCCCTCAATCACTTTACTTAATGCAATTACTGGTGCTCGAACCCGTGACTTCTAGGAACAACAACCGTTCCGTTAACCACTTAGGCTAGAGGGCTCGTGCATAGGATAAGTTTTTCTAACTACACAAAAAATAGATAAATAAATGGTAAAGAAGTACAAAAAAGAGTGATATTGATCCGAGTGTCTTAAGTTTTTTCTAACTTTTCCTATTTAACTTGCTCGTTTTTATAGGCTTAATATGTTGATTCTTATATATGAAAATTATGAAATTATGAAATTCTCATCTACTGTCTCCGTACTATTTTCATATTTTCATTAAATCTTGTTAATTCAAAAATATTTTCTATCTTCAACATTTAAAATTTATCTATTCCACTATCTTCAAAACAATTTTTCTTTTAATCTAAAAATATTCTCTTACCCTAAAAATATTCTCTTACCAATGGAACCAAATTTTCTTTTACTTAAAAATTTATTTTTTTCACCATCTCCAAAAATGTTCTTTTACCGATGGAACCAAACTTTCTTCAAAGCAAAGCAAAAATGCTCAAACCAAAAATTGTATAATCAATCACGATTACAACAAAAACCTTAAAATCAATAATTTCTATCAAACAATTAAGTTCTTCAAGAGCATTGATTCAACAGACATACATGAGTAAAAGAAAAGACACACTTGATATCCAATTTGAGCATTAATAATTTATATCAAACGATGGAAGAAACTATTTCATAAATTATTTCTAGTAAATAATATTGTTTTTCAACAATTATTTCATAAATAATTTTGATTTAGTGGAGAAACAGAGATTCAACAATTTTTGGAATTAGGGTTTGAATAACTTACCTGCTAATAGAGATGGTAGATTCGTCAATGGAGGAAACTGCGGTGACCAAAGGAGGTAACGACGCTAGACGGAGGCGGCGTCTACGCTGGACGAACGTCAGATCTAGAACGACAGAGGAAAAAGGAAGGTTTCTAATTTTCTCGATATCCAATTTGGGGTAATTGGATTTTTTAAAACGCTTGTAATTTTAGCGTTTTATCAGATATAACAAACTTGTGGTATTTATACAGTCAAACACCACTAATATATATCTAATTATGGCATTTTTACATCAAACGCGACTAATATACATCTTATTGTGACGTTTACTTCACAAACGCCAGTGTTAGTTAACCTATTGCGGCGTTTACTTCACAAACGCCATTATTAGTTAACCTATTACGGCGTTTTTATAAAAAACCACTAAAAAACATTTTTTTTGTGGCGTTTGTAATAGAAACGCCGCTGTTAACGCCACTGAAAACCAATTTTGCTGTAGTGTGAGGCAGGGAAACCTTCTTCAAGTGTGGATTTTGGGGTTGAAGGGTTGGTATCTCCGCGAGTAAAGTAGTCTCGAGGGCCAATGAACAAGTTGTGGATGCCTTAATGCGTTTGGAGGTTCGATGGATCTCGGATAAAGAAAATCTAGCCTAGTTTCGGTCAGAACATTGATTACTTTCTTTTTAATATTTTTATTGATTATTTTTTTTTCTGGATTTCTCAAGGTACGGCGAACACCTTTTTTCGCAAATATTTCAGGGATTTTGCCTACGTTCATCCAGGGATAGAGTTAGGATTTGGATTGAGGGGGGGCAAAACATAAATGTTTAGAAGTAGGTGACAAATTTATAAATAAAAAAACAATTTTTGAAAGAATTTAAATAAGGGAAAAAGTGAAAAAAAAATTGGGGTGAGTGTGATGATGTAGCCTTTTTCTTTAACTCGTGAAAATATGACCAATCAAAGTGAAGCATAGCAAGTACTACGAGCAAACTAATTCGGAAAGCATTTTTTCATGACAAAGAGATTCCATCAGCACTAGCAAGCACTAGATACTGCCATACTTCTTCATAATGACATATGGGAATAATCAAGATTGAAGATCATTTCGCTTATGGAGTTTATGGCGTCGAAAAGACTAATTCAACAGGATTTCATCAGTGAATTTAATGGGAAAGCAATAAAGAATGTTGAGCACTTTCCTTAAAGAGCATCTATGGCAAGATTGTTCTGAAACTTCTTTTGCCACCTACAGATCAGATTCCTTAAACATCATAACAATCTAAACTTGTCAATTCTAACCCAATTTGATTTAACTATAAAAAGACAACCTAAACCCAAAATGAACTAAACCTTAACTGAGCAGAACTTCCAATGATTCAACAAAGTAATAATCTGACTTGAATCATTGCACCGTCTTCGTCTATTTAGCTCAACTAGTTTAAGAGATCCGTGTTTCTTAAGCGTTTTTGGCGAAACTCCCAAATGGAGATCGATCGATGGATTACTACATGGGTTCGAATGTTTAACTGCTCTTAGATGATGAACGGAAGGGCAAATCAACAAGTGGTGACTAGGGTTAGGTTCGACTATCTTTCTTTTAATAAAAAATGATGGTGACTTAATTCAAGAGTTATTATAGCTTAGATGGTTAAGACATAGTTTTACGTAAATATGGGTTACAGGTTCAAACTCCTATAACTTTATTTTTTTCGGACCATGTTCTTAGTGCTCAAAATTGTCTTTTGTCTTGTGGCTACCTCGGTCTAGTTTAGCTCTGATTAAAAGCGAATGTTGGTTAGATTCATTCTCTTTCAATTTCAATGAGTGATTTGAATGCAACCTTCCAAGAGAAACCATTGTGGAAGCTTGTACTAGGTTGATCAAGGAGGCAAGGTTGACGTTAAATTCACGAGTGCAAATAATTGATGGTGTGAACCGAAACACTCGATTAGAGACAATCTAGAGATTGTCGATGGGAGAATGGCTTGTCCTGAACGTGGATGGAACTTGTGTACAACCTAGGAATACTGCTTCTTATAGAGGAGTGATTAGAGATGAAAATGAGACTAGATTATTGGTTTCTCAAAATTAATGGTTTCATGTTGTAGATCGAATGTGGACCTATGAGTGTGTACAGAGGCCTCAACTATGCTTGGCATCTTGGAAGCCGGAGAAACCAGAGATTGGATGGTTCATTTTGTCTGAAGTTTTTCGAGAGGTTAATAAAGTTACGGATTGACTTATAAAATTATGACTTAATTATTCGATGGATAGAAAAATATTTTATCAAATTCCTATAGGTGTTATGGGGTTAGTGAAAGGGCCATGGTTGTTGGCTAGTTTTAGATGTTTTGAGTTTTTTGTCTTATTTTTTCTTCATGATTTTATAATTGTGTTTCTTTGTGATAGTCTCCATAGGTTATTGGTTTCTCAAAATTAATGGTTTCATGTTGTAGATCGAATGTGGACCTATGAGTGTGTACAGAGGCCTCAACTATGCTTGGCATCTTGGAAGCCGGAGGCTAAGAATAGAGTTTGATTACATGGTTATAGTAGAAGTGTTACAAGATGATACTGCTGCTTCAGCATCTTTGTTAAGTCAACATATATACGTTCTTCTTTGGAGAGATTGGATGGTTCATTTTGTCTGAAGTTTTTCGAGAGGTTAATAAAGTTACGGATTGACTTATAAAATTATGACTTAATTATTCGATGGATAGAAAAATATTTTATCAAATTCCTATGGGTGTTATGGGGTTAGTGAAAGGGCCATGGTTGTTGGCTAGTTTTAGATGTTTTGAGTTTTTTGTCTTATTTTTTCTTCATGATTTTATAATTGTGTTTCTTTGTGATAGTCTCCATAGGTACTCTTTTCTTCACTTAAGATTAGGAAAATTTTTAACTAAGTTTATAAAGATTTTTCTTGTATGATTTTTTATCGAATGAAATCACACGCTTTGATAAAAAAAATATATCAAATAAAATTCTTTTCACGTTGGATGTTGGGCAGAAAAAATATTCCACAAAAGCATAAAATTGAAATATTTGTATTCCATGCAAATAAAATTGAAACGATCTCCAACAAATAAGTTTAAATTCTATTAGTGAATGCTTCCCATAATAATCCTTTTATTACATTATATTTAAAAAAGAAAAGAAAACTAGAATCCTTGTGACTCAACCGTATTCACATCTAAAGTGTGACACTTTATACTTTTCCTTTTTAATTTAAATTAAGAATTTGGGTTGGAGACAAAATCCAACCTAAATTATTATTTAACTAACAATTTCTTTAAAACTTAAAATGTTATAGATAATGTATACAGATATTTATAATAAAGTTTGGAAAGCCTATTTGAAAATTTTAAAAAATCTGAAGGTTTAAATTAAAATTTTTAAAATTTTGAATAGCTCATTTTTTAATTTTTGAAAAGACTTGATTTAAAATATTAAAAAAATTAAATATAATAAAATTTTCTAAATTTTATAAGGGTTAAAATTATTTATTTTAAAATTTTAAATCTTAAAATTTAAAAATTTTAGAGTCAAGACTACCTAACTCTTGGAACCGTCCGTCTTTATGGACAATTAAAATTTTAATTCTAAATTAAAATGTTATCTCATTAATAAAATTTTTGATTATGAAACAAATATATTAGTCCGTTAATAAGAATTTTAGTTAACCTAAATTCTTAATCAATTCAATCAAAAATATCATTCGATTAATAAAAATTAGATTAACATTTTTTTTTGATTTAGCTGTATAATCCTAACTATTAGACATTGATCGCTCAATTATTGTGATGATATTATTGGTACTCGAACTCGTAACCTTTAAAAATCACAACCGTTTTTTTAACCGACGAAACTAAATAGTTAGTACAACACCTAAAACAACCTCAACCCCCAACCCAAAAAAAATCCCCCATTTCTTAACAACAGAAAAATGTCACGTGAGCTATGACTGACCAACAAACAGTCCAACCTCAAAAACCTCCAACTATTTTACCTAACACCAGGTTGGATCTTATTAAAGCATCCAAATGAATTTCATGCTCTGAAGATAATACGAATACCAAAGCTTCCCTAAACCTTTCTCTAAAAAACAAATCCAAATCTATAGCCACAGAAATTTAACGGAGGCGCAGGAAAATATCATGTGTCCGTCGGAGAGAAACCAGAGTCCGCCGGCGGAGACAAGCTCACATCCGGAGTTGAGGTCGGCGTTCGAGGTTCTCGATGCTGATTGTGACGGGAAGATCAGTGGAGAAGATTTGAGGAGATTTTACGCTGGTTGTTGTAACGGGAACGGCTCTGGTTTCGATGACGACGAAATGATCGAGACAATGATTTCTGTGGCGGATGTAAACAAAGATGGGTTTGTGGAATACGAGGAATTCGAGAATGTGTTGGGATTGTCGAAGACGAAGGAGACGGGGTTTCGGGTGATAATGGAAGATGTGTTTAAGGTGATGGACAAAGATGGAGACGGGAAATTGAGCCACCAGGATTTGAAAAGTTTTATGGAATGGGTTGGTTTTACTGCAACGGATGATGATATTAACGAAATGATTAGCTTAGGTTGCGGCGGGGACGGCGGCAGCGGTAAAGAACAAGGGGAAGGTGTTTCTTTCGATGGATTGCTCAGGATTTTGGCTGTTGACTTTGCAGGGTGATTTGAATATGCATCATCTATCGTTAACCTTAAAATTTACTATTTCATAAAAAATAAACTTTTATAAAAAAAATAATAAAAAGAAATATTCCTTTGGTCCGTTTCATTTTTACAGTACTTTGTTTTATTCGCATGTGATTTATTTTCGAGTATGTGTATAATTTTTTTTACAAAATTTAATTTTTACTTTTATTTAAAATAGGAAGGAAAAACTTTAAGGGAATGAATATTTATATTAAATTTTAAACTCAAGAACTAAAAAAAATAAGCAAATAGTTTTTTTTTTCGTTTTCTCTCTAAAATTTTCCTTTTCTTTTAATTAATCAAGCTTTAATATTGGTTATTAATTATCATTCTTCTTATCATTTCTTTTGTAGCTTGTTTTTATTTTTATTTTTCTGATATATTTATATTTTATTAATGATTTTTTCATAACATTCAACTCTTATTTATGATTATCGGTGTTTTTCTAATAACCTAATTTTTGTGTGTTTCGTTTATCATTATAATTATATTTGATTTGCAAAGCAAATTGCATGATTTATGGTTTTACTCATCACTCCTATTTTAATCCTTGAACATTAGACAAATAGAGATGGCTTAGTTTCATATTTTTTTAAGTGTTTCATCTCGTCTCTCTTATTGCAGTTTACTGAATATATTTTACTGATTTGATAGTACATTCTCTAATTTATTTAATTTCTTTTTGTTTTATTATTTTTTATTTTATTTAAAATATTTTTCTATTTTATTTTTAATAAATTCAACGTATATATTATTAAAATAAGCCAAACGTACTATAAAGAACATATTCCAAAATATGATTTTAATCATTTCACATTTCATCGATTAAATAATAAAAATCTTACTTTCCAATTAAAAAAATTAAAAGTCCTAGTCCTAAATCAAAGGGTTCATTTTAAAAGCAAGTTTGGTTAATATCTTGAGTTTTTTAGTAATGACAGGATTAATAATATTAGGTGAAAACATGTTTTTTTATTATTGGTAAAAAATATTATTTATTTATTTGAAATTATTATTTTTATTATTTATGTTATTATTTATTTTTTAGAATTATATTTTATTAAAAATTATGAGATACTTATAAATTAATATAAATTTGTGATTGTTTAATTTTTTAGGATGGGATGAAATATCATTTAAAGGTTTTTTTACACTTGAATGATTAGATGACCCAACCCTGATTCCGAAGAATATATCTCGAGGGTTGAATTTTTACACGTCTTTAAAATTGTTGGCGGTGCAAAATTGGATGTTTATTTTATCAATGCTTTTGTAGAGAGATCGAGGACAGAGACACACATTCTACCTTCCTTACGATGATTTGATCATAATTTTGAAGGGCGTGTCGCATATTCTCCGAAAAATTATAACCATATATCAGATGATGTGAACAAAAAAGTGATGATGATAGAGAATATTATTATTTTTAATATTACCCAATTAATTAAATTTTCGTATGTTAAGATATTTTTTAATATTGTAGGCATATGTTCATGTTTATATTTTACAAATAATCGATGAGATATTGATGCCGAAAAATCCTGTAATAAAGTATACATATTGTGGTTGCGATATTTGTCGGATTTTGATGATGTCGATAGACTGAGTTGGGATCAATAGTATTAACATTTCTTTTTAGGGAGATGTGCAAGACCACCAATCTTGAAAAGCACGGTATTAAAGTTTTTTTTTGTTGTTGTAGTCTTGGGCGTGATTCAAAATAACGTTTTTATACCCTTAATTGAGCATGCCTAGTACATAAAATTTTCCACCATGTTGCGTCCAATGAATGTTGCATGACCCTTCAAATTTTGACATATTACATAGGTTGACTAAATAAAAAAAAACTCAAACTAAACTAATTTTAATTTACTTAATTATATTGATAAAGAAAAAACAAAAGTTTTAATATTATGTACGTGAAAGGTGAATTGGTTAGAGTAACACATAGTGGATTGCTCATTAGAGGAAAAAGGATTTTTTGCATATCATCTTATTCGTGACTACATAATGTTTGATAAAATGATCAACCCTAATTACTTTGCGTGATACTTTTTGAATGGGAAATCAAATTTTTTGACTCTAACGAGCGATCTTGATTGAGCATGCACAACATTATCCCCTCTTATTGAATGTACGAGAGAATATGACTTTAAGCGTTGCTTCATCGTCTCACAGGAGAAATACTTATGCCTCCTCAACCTTGACACCTTTTTAGTCCCTAACCTATATGGCCATAATTTTTACCCACTCAATGCACTCATCATTATCTGTCCCGATCCCGATTTTTTTTTTACATATTATGCAGACAACCACTACGATTTATTCTTTGTCATGTAGAGTGCGACACCAAGTATTTTTACAACACTCGTACTTTTGTATCCGTTTCAATCGGTGGTAACCGATTTTGGACTCGGATATATTTTGAAAGTTAAAAAAAAGGTGAAAAAAAACTTTTACTGAAAAATGAGAAAGGATTGCAAATGATAATATTTCTTTATTCAATATTCAGCCCTTTAAATAGTTGAGATACACACTAAATTTAGATAGTAATTGTTTCCTAAACATCAGTAAAATTGATTAACAATTTCCTTTAGAATAGGGATATGCTTTGGCTAGCAAAACTTTTTATTGAATTTCAAAACAATATGCTAACATTCCTTAAAGAAAATATTCAACACTCCTCCTTGCTTAAGGAACTCAAACTCCAATTCTTTGCCTTAGAATCTCAAACTTGCTGACTGAAAGTGGTTTTGTAAATAAATTTGTAACTTGTTCTTCAGACTTACAGTAAACTAAAGTGACTTTCCCGTTTTGTTGTACTTCCCTCAAGAAGAAGATCTTGATGTTGAAATGTTTAGTCTTCCCATGAAACACTGGATTGTTTGAGATTGCAATAGCTGTCTGATTATCAACAAAAATCTCAGTGCTATTTTTCTGCTCCATATGTAAATCATGCATCATTTTTTTCATCCATAAAGCTTGATTTTTTACTTTTGTTGTTGTTATGAACTCTGCTTTTGCTATGGACTGTGCTACAATATCTTTTTTTAGGACCAAGAGAAGATTCCTGATCCTAAACTGAAATAATACCCTAACGTACTTTTTATATCATCAATAGATTCAACCCAGTCACTATCAGAAAAACTATATAACCTTAAGTTTTAGCACATCTCAAACTTGATACCGTAATCAAAAATACCTTTGATGTATCTTAATATTCTTTTTATCGTTCTTAAGTGTAATTCACTAGCACAATGCATAAATCGTGATAAAAGACTTACAACAAACATGATGTAGGACCTTGTTGCAATAAAGTATATTAAAAACCCAATCAAGCTTCTATAATAACCCTCTTCAACTTTATCAGTTTCATCTTCTTTAATCATCTTCTCTTTTTGATTTATGGGTGTGCTCGCCGCTTTGCATTCGTCCATCTGAAATTTCTTCAATATTTTTTTTGCATATTTCTTCTGACAGATGAGCACTTTTTTTTACTTTGCTTGATTTCTATTTTCAAGAAAAAAAAATAAGACCAAGATCTGTCATTTTAAAGACTTGCATCATTTTTTGTTTAAATTCTTCAACTAGCCTTGTATTATTTTCTGTCACCAAGAGATCATCAACATAGAGTGACACAATAAGAGTATCATTATTTTTATGTTTCACATAAAGAATGGAATATGAAATACTTTTAACAAATCCAAAGCTTAACAAATGGGCATCCATCTTGCTGTATCAAGCTCTTGGCGCTTGCTTTAGGCCATAAAGAGCCTTTTTAAGAAGATAGACTTTTTTTCTTCGTTTGACTTCACAAAACCATCAGGCTGCTCCACATATATCTCCTTTTGCAATTCGTCATTTAAAAAAACTTATTTGACATCTAATATGAACACTTTCCAACCTTTTGTGCCGATATTATGAGTAACAATTTGATTGTATCTAACCTTACAACGGGAGCAAATGTATCAGAATAATCAACAACATAAATTTGAGCAAACCCTTTAACAACAAGTTTGGCCTTGCATTTGTTGATGGAACTGTCTGTATTAAGCTTTATTCTAAACACCCATTTGACACAAATTACTTTTCTTCCTTCAGGCTTTTCAACTAACTTCCACATCTTACTTTTGTTTATCATTAACATTTCCTCCTTCATTGTTTTATTCCATTTTAGATCTTGTAATGCTTATTCATGATTAGCAAGTTCGCAAATCGCTACATTGCATCTTTATAAATATCTAAAAGTAGTCTTGTACCTCTAACTGAAGGATTATCTTCCAACTCATTTAGTCATTCATCCATTGTTTCAAAAAAAACATCTTTCGATTTTTTTAACATGTTTTTTTTTCTGCAGAATCGTTCAATTCCATCGCTCTTTCTCGTTGAATTGCACATTTTTATTGATTTTTATTTTTCCTGTTTGAGGATGGTACACCTTTTAAGCTTTAGAAACTAAACTATATCCAATGAAGATACCTGAAATTGCTTTCTTATCGAGTTTGTCATGCTTAACTTGTGGAACATGAGTAAAACATAGACAACCAAATACTTTAAGAAAGCCTAGTGAAGGTTTGTACCCATACTAGGCCTCAAATAGTCATATCTTTCAAACTGGTTGGAAGACGATTTTGTAACAAAATTGTTGTGTTTACTGTCTCTGCCCAAAATATTTTAGGCAACTCTTTTTTATGCAACATATATCTAGCCATCTCCATTATTGATATGTATCTTCTCTTACTAATCTCAATGCCAACTTCTTTATAAAATAAATCAAATTTTGTCGAAGTGTACTCCTTTCTATTGTCAGATCTCAATACCTTAATTTTACAGCTACTTTGATTTTTCACCATATTTTTGAACTTCCAAAGCACACTAGTCACTTTTGACTTGAATTTCAAGAAAAAAAATCTAGCACATTCTTGTAAAATCATCAATGAAAATAATATAATAAATGCTACCTTGTAACGATGGCGTTCTTTAAGGTTCGAATACATTTGTGTGAATAAGATACAATTTTTTGGGAAGCTCTCCAAGTTGAATTTGAAAATGACAATTTGTTTTGTTTACCAAAGTGACATGCAATGCAATCTGACAGATGATCGTCAAGTTTTGGCATTCCTCTTATCATGTCTGATCTCTTTATTTTTAACATTCTTTGAAGATGATAATAACCAAGCCTTTTGTGTTAAATTTCTGTGGTGCAAACTTTGTTGAAAAAAGCTATTTTCTCTTATTCCGTTAGATCATATGAGAAACTTTTGCCTTTCATTTTAACTCGTAAGATCTCTTTTTCAGCAACATCGAAAATGAGGCAATAGAAATCTTAAAAGATTATTTTAAATCACCTTTTCAACAGCTGACCAACACATAGTAAATTTTGATCAATCTCTGGTACATAAAAAAATATCTGAAATTGTTTTTATACCAAAATTTGTTGTAATTGCCACAATTCTTGACCCTTTTGTAGAGATATAGTTATCGTTCCTTATTCTGACTTTTATGACTTTAGAAGACTTTAAATCCTTGAAGAGATTTTTATCCGGAGTCATGTGATTTGTACAACCGCTATCAATCAACCAGCTTTCTGAAGAACTTTTAGTTAATAAACATACTGCTAAAAATATTCGATCTTCTTCGTCTTGATCAGCTACATGGACTTCTTCAAGCTTTTGCACATTATTCTGCATATCACATCTTTATGTCCAAGTTGATTGCATTTGTTGTATTTTGAATTTGGTCTTTTCCAACATTTGAATGGTGGATGACCTATTTTACCACAATACTGACAAGGTGGATAGTTTTCTTTGAATTTTTACCCTTACCTCGAGTATGGTAGTTTTTATAATTTGCTACAGAAGTCACCTGTGCTTTTCTTTCAAGTTTCTTCTTATGTTATCCAACGTGCTTGGCTAGTAAAGCTCCTTCAACAACTTGATATTACCTCATGAGTCTTCGTTGCTCTTGAGCTTTCAATGCATTTATCAATTATGTTAAACTGATCTTTGACAAATATTTTGTGTTTTCCAAGGTGGTTATTGAAACTTCATATCTTTCAGGCACTTTTATAAGAATATTTTCAACAATACTAGACTCTAAAAATGTAGTGCCAAGTAACCTTACCTTGTTGACAATTTTAGATAATTTGTTTGAATATTCTTTGATTGTCTCCGACTCTTTCATCCTCTACAATTCAAATTCTCTTATTAAATTTAACCCTTGCATGTCGCATATTCTTTTATCCCATTCATATTCTACTTTGAGATAGTCGCACACTTTTTTGCTGATCGAAGAGACATAATTTTTTTGAAATTATTATTGAAACAGAAGTAAACAGACTTGCTTTCGCCTTAGCCTTTCGGGTTTTCTTTTCCTTATGAGTTTTGAGTTGGATCACGATAGGAATATTTGGCAACAGATGAACATCATAATCCTCTTCTACAGCCTCCCAAAGATCCAAAGCTTTCTAGTAAGTCTCCATTCTCACTGCCCAAAGTTGATAATCCTCATCATCAAAGTAGGAGGGCATATTTGGGAAAAATTAATTTTAATCTCCATTACACTCACAGTTCCCTTAAGAAAAAAGCTTTGACATCAATTGAAGGTTTAAAACAAAGACGGTGAGAAAAACCTTTTACTGAAAATGAGAAAGTTATAATTCTTAACAGGAGAAATGATTGTAAATGATAATCTTTCTCTATTTAATATCCAGTCCTTTAAATAGCTGAGATACACACTAAATTTAGATAGTAACTAACTCCTAAACATCAACAAAATTGATTAACAATTCCCTTTAGAATAGGGATATGCTTTGACTAGTAAATTTTTTTATTGAATTTCAAAACAATAAGCTAACGTTCCTTAAAACAAATATTCAACATATTTAGTAAACATCACAGCAATATATATTCTTCACAAATGGGTCAAGTGGAACGACTGGTACCACTGTAGATGAAACTGAGAACAGGGATGATGATAATGTAATTGAGCATCCAGTTGATTTAATGCATCGCCAATGCAATCTTGATCGACCTAGGCGTCTACTAGATTATAGTACCAATGGACATAAGTATCCTTAGTATTTCATATTTTTCCTTTATTTTTTTTACTTGTATTTGATTTTTTTTATTTTGAATTAAAATTTATTTTTAGTTTATATTTTTACTATTATTTTTTGTCATTTATTTTTCTAAATGATTTTGGTAAAATAGTTCTGTCAAACGTATTGATAACAAACACAAGAAACCAAAAAAATTTATTTATTAAAAAGATATCAATCATTTAAATTTTAAAATATACGTTATCTAAATTCATATTTTACGATACGAGAAAATCACTTTGACTAACACGTCAAAAAAACATGTCAACAATAGTTTGTGTTCTTCGGGACGTGAATCTTGTATAGATTTTGCATTTTTCCAAACACGATTTTTATGATATATATTCCTATCAGTGAATCCTCCTCCATGCAGATTTGAAGTAACAAATCTGTTATGTTGTATTGATTAATTATTCGATTATATTGTAGCTAGGTTTAAGTAAAACTCGACTGGAAAAAATCAAATAACTCGATTCGAGGTGAAATACTCTACTAAAAAAACTGAATAACTCGACTCAAGTTTAAAATACTCTACTCGTATTGACTCGACTCAAAATTTTATAAACTCGACTTAACTAAAAAAATTCAAATAAATTTTGATTTTTAAAATGGAAATTCAAATAACTCGAATAACTTAAAATTTTTAGTAATTAGAGGATTTATTTTTAAGTTTGAGATTATTCCCTCAATTTTTTATGATATATATGAATATATAAAAATATGAAGAAATATTACCACATATGAAAAATATGAAGAAATATATATATATATATATACATATCTTATATGATTAGAGAAAGTCATTTAAATTGGAATTAAATTATACTATAATATGATAAATAATTACAATTAAATTTTTACAAACTTTGTAAAACAAGTTACGAATTGGATTATAGGTGGCCACAAATTCCTTCTTGATATCTATCTAACATTTCAAATATATCGTATGCACGCAAACGAGATGGGTGCGACATACTTCTCTCGTCACAAACATTACTTTACAGTTACTGAATTTTCACGACCACTTAAAGGAATATCACAAAACAATTATGTTGTTAATCTACAATATAGAACATTCAAGTACTCGTGTACGTCTTCGCTGAATGTGCATTTGTTCATTTTGATGGAATAACACTCATTGATCGTATATATCGAATTGAAAATTTATTCAAGGTATATTGATGAAACACTCTCAACCAGGATGTAATATTTGGGCCTTAAGCTCAACCAAAAAACATAAAATTTTATAAACCAAAATATCCCAACAAGTAAATTGTAAAACATTAAAAAAAACTATTAAAGTTCATATATACAAATTAAATGAAAAGATACAAAGAGCTTCAATTTAAAAAAAATGAACATACATTTTGGTTAATATAATTTTAAAAATAATAAATATAAATTAAAATATGCAATGTCTTATGAATACATAGCCTACTAGACCAAATAACGTATTTTAGAGCCCACTATGTGCTAGAATTTTGATCTGATAGTGTTCCATGATCCCACGAACCTTCGTCCAACCTATGCACAAAAATAACAATTCTGAGCGCTGAGCTTACAAAGATCAATGTTACATATCTATTTTATTATATAATTCATGTTAATTATAAATATAAGCCTAAAAGCTAGTACGAGCAATAAAGAGAGATAATTAAACATGTGATTCTATAACTAGTTGTCTAAACACATGCTCTTAAACATAGCAAAGCATCATACATGACCCACAAGGCCCAAAAAATCTCGAGATCCCATCGATTCATTAGAGCAAACACACAAAGTCATAACCATAAACTTGAAATGATGCCCATGTTCATACAGTATCGAGCTCGTACGCTCCTAGTGAGGCTCATGTCCATACAACATACATGTATCCAATACGAATTGGGATCCTGCATTATAATTAGAGCTTACGTCCACTAAATATTGAGATCTTATACTTGCGGGATTGAGACTCGCTTCCACTAAGCATTGAGATCTTCAAACACGTGGCGGAGCGTACGCCCTCCTTCGACGGACGAATGATGGTAACAAGCTCTATTCCCACTATTATACGTCCTTTGTTTCTAATGATGGCCTTTTTTTTACGTCGATTCATGGCGGTTGGTTCTCGTTTAACTTCCCCCGAACATGTTTTGCTCTCACCCCGATGAGTGGCGGCGATGAAGACAACTGGGCTACCATTGACAAGTGTATCCTCGGTGAGGTGACTCCGATGACGATGGTAGTGACACCTATAGTTGTCCAAACAACAGTAAAAATCATTTGAATCAAACCTCTCTCTAAAACCTCTATTTTCTCTTTTTCCCTTCCTTTCACTTTTTTCTCTTTTTTTCTTCCCCCATCATATCACCATATACTTTAATTTAAACTATCTACTCACTTTTTTCTTTTTTCTATTTAACTCCCACAATAGAAATATCACTGCCATCCATTATTATTTATTCACAAAACCCAATTTAATCATTCTTGATTTGGGCTCTCATACACATAAGCCCAATAATTGGACACAAGACCCAATAGAAAACTCGATGTTTGATTTGTTACAATCAATTTGAGTTTCCTGTAATAAAAATGAATAGGATTGTGATGTGATCGACGATGAACCTAAGATATGACTAGATGAACCCCTTCGATGCAACAAAAAAGTTTGTCCAAAGTTAACTAGGATTCACTATGCCGAGGATATGGTTCATCGAGAATGAAATGAACAACTTAATTTGTGTAGTAATTGTAGGAACTCTGAACACGAATCAGAAAATGTCTTTATAGGACCTGCCCTTGATTGAACTAATTATACTTCTAAGTATATTGTTCGATTCATAATTTTCATAAACAAACTTTCAAGCTACGATTTCTTGCATTCATAATATTTTAATGAGATTTTTATAGACTTTATGCTCTAGCTTTTAAATAATTGTAAATATTTATTCCCATACAACGAGGTCAAAGTTAAATAACAAGAAAACTATTCAAGAACTTACTGAAAAATTGACTCAAATAAGACTACAAGTTATATTCCCATATTTTTTTAAGGATTTTGACCATGACTACATAATATTTTAAATAAGGTTTCTACAACTTTTAAAATGTCTTATAGCTCCGATTTCTTAGCCATTGTAAGCTTGTGTTCCTTTATTGCAATGTGAAAGTTAATTGACAAGGAAAAATTACCTGTAACATGACACAATATTACATCAAACTCAAGTACAAACCCATGTTCCCATGAGTTTCATGCAAAGAAACATGATAATATAGTTTTTTAACGCGATTTCTACAACCCTTACAATATATTTTATATATCGATTTTCATACCATTTTAAAGAAATGTATCAGTACTATGGTATAGAAGTACAAATCTATGAACATTTATTCCCAACACCATGCAAATTTAACTTAAACATACCTATTGAGCCATGTTTAAAAAGTTGTAGGCATAAAAATTTACGTCTTGTAGGACATGTATTCAATAAAAAATCTCGTGAAAAATAATATTGATTGGTTTGAAATTAAAGGAGAACTCTTGTCTTGTGAGACACAAAAACAATATAAATATTAAATTATCCAATCAAGGAATATTATAATCTACGCCGTACAAAACTCACTTTCTATAAAAAATAAGTTCAAAATATGTGTCTAACAGAATATGTTGTTCTTACGTGTGCAGAAGGGGAATTCTTTCAAATCTTGTTTTGAGAGAGATATTTTTCCTAATAAATAATAAAAAAGAATGTTCAGTCAAATTTATATCTCATTTTAATTCTTATAATATAAAAATATTTTAGTCCATTTAGAAAACTTAAAATAAAATTGTTAGTACATTTCTATTATAAAATGAGCATTTTAGTTATTGTATATTTGAAAATAGGAAATTTTGATTTTAAATTTTAGAGACATAATTAGATAGCTTAAATAATTTGATTTGAACATCTTTACAACAATCAATTTTAAATTTGAATAAACTGAATTCTTCTAAATAATAATTTATTCTTTAAAATTGAATAAATTTAAAAGATCTATGATGTTAAAATCTTTTTCTAACTGTACATAACACATATCTAACTACATTTGAATAATTTATAAATAAAATAAAACATAAAATATATACTTTCATAATATTTTTTTGAAAATTTTTAAATATCATCTTATGATTTTTGTGTATTTTTTAATTACTTTTATGTTTAATACTCTCTTGATCTCAAAAAAACTGTCACATAATGATATTTTCTAGTGAACCCTTTTAATTTTAACTATTAATTTTTAGAATATTTTAATTAATTAAATTTATAAAATATATATTTAAGAAATTTTTAATTAAATTTTTTAGAATATAATTCTAATATTTTTATTAATAAAAAATTTTAAATATTAAATTCAAGATAAAAAATGATAAAAGTATTTATATGTAATATTTTTTAATGAGATAAAAAGTATATTATTGTAAGAGAAGAGTAAAGACAATAAAAATTAATTTTGTATAAGCAAAATGAACGCACCATAATCATAATAATTAATAGGATAGCAAAAGTACCCTAACTTTTAATTAAAAAATCTTATTATCTTGTGTTCGAATAAGATTATTGATATCATAATTCTAGTGTTTTGAGAGATGAGCGTCAATCAAGTCAAGTTAAAAAAAATTGAGTCAACATCTAATATTTTTTTTGTTTAAATTTTATTTGAATTTTTTCAATTCAAATCTAATTTTTAAGTTCGTATACAAATTTAATTATAATTATTTATCATAATAATATAATTTAATTATAATTCAAATGACTTTCTTTAATTATTTATAATATATATTTCTTTATATTTGACACATATTTCTATATACTTTTATATCAATATATAACAAGAAAAAAATAAAAAATTTGAATCAAACTTAAAAATCAATCAATTAATTATTAAAATTTTAAGTTATTTAAATTCTTATTTTAATAATCAAACTTTATTAGTTTTTTAAATCGAAAATGTTTAATGAATTTTGAGTCAAATTGTGTTTCGCTGACCCTAGGTGTATATATTTAATTCAGATTAACCTCAAAATCAGTTTGTAGAATTATTTAATTAAGATTAACCTTTCTCTTCAATATTTACAAAAAAAAAAATTCAAATCGAAAACATTTTTCACATTTCTTTGTTATAATTTTTGACATGTGAGTAACGAATGTAAAGAGAAACAGAATATTAAATGTATATCCAAACAGAAACATAGAATTGAGAATGATCATAGTTCTCTCTCTCTTACTAAAGTAAATTTTTCTCGAGAAACAAACGGCGAGGGTTACAATTTTTCTCTTACTGGATCTGCTCTTTAGCTCTCTTAACTAAAGCTTCCTCGAAACAAAGGGTCTCAGGAGACACCTTCTCGTAAATCGTAATCATTGATCTGCTCTGCCGACCACTCTCTGGTTGGAAGCCATCTGATCTCTTTGTGTGTTCTTGTAAGGGGAATAATTAAGCTGAGTTGAGTAGTGATAAGTTCGGCTCGACTCACGGTGACAAAGTCATATGGAGGTGGGATGGGGTAATCGCCCCCACCCCAAAGAATATTTTTTACACTTTTTGTTGGACAATAAGTGGTTAATCTAAGAAAAATAATAATAAAATAAAACAATATAAAATTATTATTTAAACGAACAGTAAAATAGAACGAAAAGAAATTAGCAAAGATCAAACCGAGTTTAAAAACAGAATCGAGTTGAGGCTTGCACAATCGCAGTTTTCTTAAGAAGATTTTCTGTCACTCCGATGGTGCTGAGTTTATTGGTAGTCTGTCTCCCAAGATACAACAACTAGAGGAACTTCAACAATAGCACTTTTGCTGAGTTCCCGAACTGTTCTTGCCTTCGCCAGTCACCGGAAGAAAAAGCAGGAGAGAAAACATTTTGAGAGATGATGAGTGTTTGAGATGTGTTTAAAACTGAGGAATCAATCTCATATTTATAGTAGAGAATTAGGGCAACAGTGAGCAATCTAAACGAATTTAAAATTCGAAATATTAGGGATAATGCTAATTATCTAGAGTTTAAAATTGACTTAAATTCAAATTTAAACTAAAAATAGCCATTATATCTTCCCATTATCTAAAAATATCCTGATATTTAATAAACTCCTTTTGAACATAAACTCCTTTTGAAAATAAACTCCTTTTGGATATTTAATAAATAAAATAAATTAAGGAAAATATTCACAACGGGTAAAATATCCGCAAGCCCAAAAAGGGGCCAGACCAGTCCGGATATTTGCATCGCCCACGTCGTGCACCCCAACCCAAGAGTTAAGTCATTCAATGACAACTATGTGAATAAGTATATATAAACACTTCCCAGTTCATTTATCCCATCAATATGGGATAATGGGGTTTCTCATTCCTTACTTTATTTCAACCTTCTTACTTTGAGCATCAATTTCTCATTCACTACTCAACAATTTTGAACATATGAGCTAACGTTGTAAAGATCTCGTGGAGTATAATAGGAATCAATAATTTCGTATTCGAATCCTCATCTTTACTCTTTCAAAATATGCTTTAAAGATGGTTATTTGCTCACTATTTTCCGACAATCCTCCACATGAATGAAATTGATGTTTTTTATCAAAACATTTTGGCACAATGTGGAGATAGGCTCTATGATTGATAGATGCATAGGATAGGTAGGTGTCCCACCTTTGAACCTTCCCTTGTGAAAGTATATTTACTTTACTAGCTAATCAGTAGACGCGATGTCCTTGAACTGTCAGCCGTTGGTGTAAACGATTACATACTTCACACATCTATCTCTCTGACAAGAGATACAACTCTCATGGTTATGCCCTTATGGCCGTGGATATCTCTTGGTTCTGCGAGAGTATGAAAGAACTATGCCCAATAATAATTTTGAAGCGGCCCCACTTCACTCTAACATAGGTGACTTATGTTGCTCGGCTCATCGAAGTACACAATGGTCATTAAAAGCTTTTGCTTAACCTTTACCAAATTCTTGTCATTGTTCACATCATAGGAATGAACTTGGGGAGGAACCCCCCACAGTGACCGCACAGGTCTATGGAATTAGGTTGTCCCTTTGAACCTAGATCTTGGGATCTCCAGTCAACTAGGTAGGGGTTTTCCTTCACATATCGTCTTTATTTTTCATGAGCTTTAGTCTCATTCCTTTAGATGTTTTCTCAACTTGATCTCAATTTAACTCTTAGGTTATTGGATCCACAATGTTATCCTTTGATTTTATCAAATCAGTAGCGATAACTCTATTTGAGATCAATTGTCTAACGGTATTACATTGATGACCCATACATCTCAAATTACCGTTGCTCATAAGACTATGTGCTCTACCAATAAACATTGTTGGCACATGCTCAGGCCATTCATGAGTATCCTCCAAGACATCCAAAATTTTATGGATCTCAAACTCAGATTCTATTTTGAATATGGTTGTAAACGTTTGTCTTGAGAAAACACATGACATAACTTATTCATTCGATGTGAAAATATTTACTTATATCGAAGAATCTTTATGGAATAATGCTTTACAATCTTGAGTATCTTTGAGATATCTCAAAATTCTCACAATTATTATCCAGGTTTTGACCTTGGATCATTTTATGAATCTGCTTAAACTGCTCACAGTAAAAGCACTACTTTGTCTAATACAATTTACTTAGATTGTATATGACATTTGTATATTCCATTTCAACAAGTATTGACTCGTATTTGGAGTTCTGGCTATGCCAGAAACATCCTGGCCAATCTTCCTTTTTCCATGTAGTGTGACTTTGTCAATATGAGACCTTCAAGTGATTGTTTGATTTGGATACCCATAATCAAATCTATCCATCTCATATTTTTCATATCAATCTTGAATTGACAAGTCTTTGGTACATTTACCATTTCATTGTACGTTATCAACATAGGATCATATATCCTAGTCGGTTTGACAAATCATCCTTTGTCACACTTACTTGTCATCATGACAATATGTTTGTTTCAACTGTTTGTTGAACATGTGGACTCTTTTCCATATCCATAGTTCGTTTTACGAAACTTGGATCAACTTCTCTAGGAAGTGCATTTAAAGAATGAGTCATTCTTTTTCATTATCATATTTTCTACAAAATTGATATTCGTTGCTATGTTTCACATAGCTAATACAGTCCACTTATTTTCATTTTCTTTGGTAATGAAATATTACCTTGGTGTGTGACACCCCCCACAATTTTATGTAGTTATAGGAAGACTTTATTTTCTTCCATAACTCATATGGTGTCTCACACTTAGTTGATAGAACAACTCTCTCACATGTTAGACACATTCTGAAGATTTAATTATTTTAGAAGGTATCTTCAAAATTATTGTACCTTTGGATGTTGCAACATTACTCACATAGAGTTTCTCCTCAAATTAATCAATTTGAGTTTCAACATCCTTCTTATAAGGAATAATTTCCTTATATCAGCTTTACTTTTAAGCAAAACTAAATTGTTATATCATTAAGGTAATAAAATTACCTTCAAATAATTGTTCGTCATATCAATTATTATGACAAATTTTATCATAATATTGATCTCATTTAGAAGTACATAGTCCAAAGAGTTATTCATATCTCATAACAATAGAAGCATTTCCTCATGAAATTCAGCTTCTTGAGATATACCACTTACTTTGCGGCTTGAAGTCATTTTTGACTTTCAATATATTTGCTCTAGCAACATTTTCATAGTAATATTTGCTTAGCAAAATGTGATAATCGTATTTACCTCATCCTCTCTAGAACTAGGAGGATCTTTCTTTGACCAAGTTCATCATGATCAAATATACAACATCATTATTGTCACATTTTGAAATTCTTATGAATTTCACTGATTGTGTCACATTAGTCACAATCAAAATATTATAAGTTTGTTAATAAAAAATTTAGTCAAATACTAAAAATCAGAAACAAAATTATAATTTCAAACTTTTGTTAGACGATAGAGTTTTAATAAACTAGAACCCTAAAACAAAAGTTTACACGGTTTTAATAGAAAGAATAATAATAAAAAGTGCATTAGGTAGGTAACTTATGATAAGAGAGGTGGTGCACTAGACACACTTAAGAACCAAATCTTTTCAAAGAATCAATCCTAGACATGCACTTTTAATATTTCTTTCAATCACCCGTTTATGGAAATTCTTGAAATCAATCAAGTATGAATGACCAATTAAGTCACTACCTTTGATTCACCATAATTTGGAATCAATCGCTAAGAATTTCTTAGCACCAACATCTTCCATTTATGATCCAACGACCCTCATAATTCTTAAGTTTAAACACTATGTATTCCATAACATACATCAGAATAGGCTTTAAGAAATATGACATAGAGAACCACTTTCTTCTATGCTTTGATTCAAGACATTGGTCGAATCAATGTTGTAGAATTAGTAACCAATGTTACTTCTACTAACAAATTCTATTAAAAACAGATTTGTTCACTTTGTTTGAAAAGGAAGATAAAGTAAATCCGTTATAACTACAGGAATTAAATTCCTGAAAATAAATTTATTTATTGTATCTCAATTTCCAAAATAAATTCACTGATTTATTTCTAAATTAGAATCATGAAAGATTCTCAAGAAAACAAATCTGATAATTTATTTTTCCTTCAAAAATTAGAATCAACACAAGATTCTATCAAAGAAATAAATTCATTGATTTATTTCTCTTAAATCTTGGGATTAGTGACACTAAAACCCAAATATAAATATCAAAGTAACTTAATTCTTCAAAATGAATTAATCCTTTGATTTAAATTTCTTTGAATGTTGTTTGGAAGATCAATTAAATCCGTTAAAACGGTAGGAAATAATTTCCAAAAATGAATTATTTACAATATCTTTGTTTCCAAATCAATCAAGACGTTCTTTGTGTTTACACTTTTTCAAGGAAAATTATTAATTAAAATAATAATCCAAAGTGTTTCCAAACACAAATAATATTACCTTAAGGTCATATTCAACGTTAAGGTCGATATTATTTTTGAAATAAATAAATTGCCTTAACCATAATAATATCAAAATATTATTATCAAATTAATATCATAGTTTATGATATTAAAATTATCATAATACATGCACACATGTATTATATCATTAAGGAATATTACCTTAATGAAATATTCACTTATATGATATTATCACAAAATACCATAAAACTCATTTAAGTAATTCATGGTTACCTTAAATTTATATATATGGTTTTAATATTACCATATTTCATATCAAATAAGCAATTTAATCATATATTGAATAAATGCTTTATTTGATCAATAGACAATATTGTCTAAAGCCAAACCTTTATTCCCATGAATAAGGTTTTATCAATACATGCAATCATGTATTTACATAAGGTAAAAATTAAATTTACCATATCCATTGTTTCTCTTTTAATAAAGGAAACAAACCCGGAATTAATTATAATTCCAATTAATCGAAAATTAAATTTTCGTTTATTCGATTTTTGATATTTCACAAAATTCGTAACCACGGTTACTTTTCATGACAATTTCTTTAAAACAGATTTGTCCCAATTTGAGATTTTTAACAAACCCGTTTAAAAACGACAGGATAATTCCTGATACAAATTATTTTCTTTCTTATTTTATTCCGAAGAATAAATTCACCAAACTTGGTTTAATTGTCCGAATATATTATTCGTCACTCATTGCCCCACACTAAAGAATTTAAATATTCCAAAATGATTTTGGAAGCCTGGAAACGTGAAGATTTTCGGTGACCATTGCCAATATTAGGAGAGATTATATTATAGGCCCGGCTTACCACGTTAGCCGTGGTCCCTAGCCAATTAAAACTACTCATTCCGCCACTAATCAGTCATGTAATTAATATAATTTCCAGAAATCATATTTTAAAATAACATGAAAATTCTGAGTGAAGATTCGTTGGTTGGAAAAAAATGAGGTGGAGATTAGTGATAAAGTGGGTGGTTATTATTGGATGGGACCACAGCTGATATGGTAGGCAGGGCTCATGATATAATTTCTCCAATATTAGGGGGGGAAATCCCTTTTATCAAATCACTTCCACTTCGTATTTAAACTACCACATCCGAAAACTTCGTGATTGGAACCAACATTGAAGCAAAACCACCATTCAAATAGCACTTTTAACCGCCATTGTAGAACACATCTATGACGCAGCAAATGTATTTCCTCACTTGCACTCAAAATTTTCAATAAATTGCATAATCGGTGAAACCGTTATGCTTTGGCGGTGGTATTGTTTCTGATCGCACAATACATCGAAATTTGATTGTACTTCTTGCGGGCCCATTTGATTCCAAACCCGTTGATATTTGTTGCAACTTGGATCACCCAAATATGTTGCAATCAAGGGTGTTGAGGGATATGCAGAAGGTGTCGCACTCGGGACAAGACAAAACGATCATATGCTTCCGCAGACTTTCCGTGATATCGAATTTATGGGGAACCATTCCTTCTAATATCTTCGATCATAATAATTTGTTCGTTTTGGATTAAATCAATAAATTCTGTCGATTGTTGAACAATAAGTGGTTAATCTAAGAAAAATAATAATAAAATAAAACAATATAAAATTATTATTTAAACGAACAGTAAAATAGAACGAAAAGAAATTAGCAAAGATCAAACCGAGTTTGAAAACAGAATCGAGTTGAGGTCTGCACAATCGCAATTTTCTTAAGACAGATTTTCTGCCACTCCGATGGTGCTGAGTTTATTGGTAGTCTGTCTCCCAAGATACAACAACTAGAGGAACTCCAACAATAGCACTTTTACTGAATTTCCGAACTGTTCTTGCCTTCGCCAGTCACCGGAAGAAAAAGCATGAGAGAAAACATTTTGAGAGATGATGAGTGTTTGAGATGTGTTTAAAACTGAGGAATCAATCTCATATTTATAGTAGAGAATTAGGCAACAGTGAGCAATCTCAACGAATTTAAAATTCAAAATATTAGGGATAATGCTAATTATCTAGAGTTTAATATTGAATTATATTCAAATTTAAACTAAAAATAGCCATTATATATTTTCATTATTTAAAAATATCTGAGCAGTTATAACTGAAAATAAACTCCTTTTGGATATTTAAAAAATAAAATAAATTAAGAAAAATATTTACAACGGGTAAAATATCCGCAAGTCCAAAAAGAGCCAAACTGGTCCGGATATTTGCATCGCCAAGTCATGCACCCCAACCCAAGAGTTAAGTCATTCAATAATAATTATGTGAGTAAGTGTATATAAAAACTTCCCAGTTCATTTATCCCATCAATATGGGATAATAGAGTTTTTCATTCCTTACTTTATTTCAACCTTCTTACTTTGAGCATCAATTTCTCATTCACTACTCAACAATTTTGAGCATATGAGCTACCGTTGTAAAGATCTCGCGGAGTAGAATAGGAATCAATAATTCCGTATTCGAATCCTCATCTTTACTCTTTCAAAATATGCTTCAAAGATGGTCATTTGCTCACTATTTTCCAACACTTTTGTCCTTCTATTTAAATTTTTAAAAATTTGATATTTT
The DNA here is from genome assembly GCA_035048815.1 of Abelmoschus esculentus. Lineage (NCBI taxonomy): Eukaryota > Viridiplantae > Streptophyta > Magnoliopsida > Malvales > Malvaceae > Abelmoschus > Abelmoschus esculentus. The sequence goes on from JAUCBN010000015.1 coordinate 5,070,007, forward strand.
ATGAATTTGCCCCCTACTTTTAAATATTTATGTTTTTCCCCAACCCTAAATCCTGGCTCCGTCCCTGTTGACTCATTTAGATTTTGATTCGAATTTGAGCTTGAATAATTTTAAACGAGCCTAAAAAATCTGATCTCGATTCAATTCGTCAAGAATTCTAGTCGAGTTCAAGTTTTATTCAAGCTTAATAGATTCAAGTATTGACCAAATATTTGACCGTGTTAGATTCAAATAACTCATATCTTTCAAGTCTCATTTAAAGCCTAATGAAGAAAAAACTTTGATACTAATGTTGTGTAAACTCAAGCTTGTTAATTTTAAGGTTTAATGTGTTAATTTAGGGTGTAAAAGTGAACGGGTCCCATTGAATTGAACCTAATCAAAATGAGCTTATAATGGGTGAAGATCGGGGGCCTTGCGATTCTTAATAGAGCACAACTCGGACAATTTGGGTCTCCCTTTAGCACCAACACTGCATGTAGAGAATATTACCCACCCCATTAGAGCCATACGGGTACCCTAGGTGAACTAAACGGGATATCTAGGATTTTCATTCTCTGTTTACTTCAATGGAATTTAATTTTCTGAAATTTATTTTTGTGTTTATTGCGTTTACTTAGTACTAACTAGGTTTCTTCATGTTTTATTTCCCTTTTTGCATGTATCACCGCATCTTGTATTTTGCATCAAAGGTATTGATTCGAGTGATTTATCATACAAATGAAACTTTCACCATGAAAGAGAGATATCTAAAAAACTCAACCCTAGTGTTAGAAACCGATCATATACATCGATTAAATGACGAGATTAGGCAAGGTCACCATCTATCAGACCCTTTTTATTAAACAGGACGATCGAGGAGCCTAAGACAATAGTCCGTCGATTAAGCAGGTAATAACCACACATTTTATCTGATTCTACACTAGAAGGATTTTTCAAAGTTTCAATAAACATGAAGGATGTAGCAGAAAGTTTTAAAGAGCCTAACTACAAAATAGGTTGTCAAAAGGTACATACCCAATATTATCTCACCATCCAAAGATTGAGTCAGAATCAGGTATAGAACATCGAGAGCAGGTAAAAACGATTCACCTTATTCGAGTCTACAAAAGAATGACCACCAGGTATTCCAAACCGATGTGAAAGATGAAACAAACAACCATTAAAGGTCTAACAATAGAAGTGTTTGTCAAAGATATAGAATCGCTACCATTTCGCTATCTAGGGTTCGAGTTAGAGTCGGATACAGAATGTCGATTTAAAAAGGTAATGGACCTTATTTTCAAGCGCGTTAACGAAGTAGTTTTTATCGAACTACAAGAAGAATAAGAACAAGAGGTAAGTACCTTACTGACTCATTGCACGAGGTTCGAGGCCACTATTCAGGAGTACCAATAATGGTCCAAGATTTTGGAAGAAACATTAGTTGGAGGAAACAACTACTGCAACATCAATATTGTAAGGTTGCTCAGACGATCTGTGAAAAAAACCAATGCCACAAAAATCTAGAGGATCGAGGTTCAAAAACATGATCGGCTCGACCGAAGAGACTTAAGCCCAAGATGTAACATAGATTCCCAGATCAAGAAAAATGCCTAAAGCCTTAGATACAATAGGAATTAGGACTAACACTTATGTATAGGACTAGTTCTCCTTATGTTGTAATGGACCCTATAGTTCTCATGAAAGTAATCCAATAGGGTGATTACCAGCAGGGATCAATACCTATATTTGCATGCATCTTTGCATCATACATACATTTACCCATTTAGAAATTATTTTAACAATTTGCATATCATGGTCGCTTGATAAGTAACTATACTGTCAACTTCTCAACGTATTGAGGAAGTATTTAGAAGAAGGAAAATCAAAAATCACTATAGCCCAACCTTTCAAGATGGGGAAGTGGCCCATGTTCAAGATACGGGTACTCACCACCAATCAATCATCCCTATGGTCATCCTCACGACCAATCTCATCGATACACAAAGCCTACACAGGTCCTCCACCCTATTTCCATGATATTCATAGAGTTAGAAAATCAAAAGAAGAAATGAGGAAAAAATAGAAAAAAGAATCTTCATTCTAAACACCTCACGATCTCACAAAAGTGAATATCGAAGCCTATCTAAGATAGATGGCCTGAAGATTGTTAATTTAGGAAAAGAGAATGAAATCTAGGGTGAAAACCTAAAGAGGGCATTCTAGAGCAATTCAAAAGAGAGAGAGAGAGAAATAAAGAGAAGAACAAAAGAGAAACATTGAGCATGCTTAAGTCACAAGTACAGAAATACCTTTAGACCGATCGTAGATCCAAGTCTTACAAGCATTCAAAGAATATTCTGATCATTCAAGGATGTCCAAATGAAATGAGATGGTCTTTATACTACACTTCACACAAAGGTTAACCTTACTTCAAGGAACGTCGAAATTTGAAGTTCCTGATCAACACCCAAATGAGGGAAGGATGAGATAACGAGATAATGAGAGCCATATGAAAAAAGGGTAACCTCTAGGCAAAGGATTATTCCTTTTGGAAGCTCGATGGTCTAGAAGAGACAATACATTTATGTATATCTCTACAATGGTCGAGGATAATCTAACTATACCTTTCATAAAATTTGATCATTTTCAGATTGAGGCAAATATGCCATTGCATTTGATATTTAAGAGGACAAACTTTTTTTAAATTGTTTTGCAACGCTCTAAAATCTCATACATTTTTCAAAGTTTTTCTTGCATTTGAAATACATTCAAATAAAATTATCTTTTTCAAGAATTAAAAGATACTAAGAATTAGCCTCCATTGAGGTAACTAAATGAGTATAGAAATTTAGTTTGGGCACGAAGATGTACGATCAACCGTCATACCAATCTAGATGAGAATGCGAAGAATATGAATAGGGTATCATTGTCCATGAAATGAACGGATCAGAGATCAAATCAGAATTGATCATAGATTTCATCAAGACCGACATAGATTGGTTAATGAAGCTTACCTGGTCAAACGAATGAGGATCGATGATTCAAATTTCTGAAATATGGTTAATAGAGTTTCATGTATCATTGCATATTTACATATATGTTGCATCTGTACATTCCGAACATACCTCATGAACCCATGCATAGTGAAATTGCCCATGCATCATTATTTTTTGGAAAAACGTATTACAGGAAATCAAACAATTAGTGGTCTAAGGGATAACTTTGAAAAATACTTTGTGCACTTTTGCATCAGGTCATAAGATTTTCACTTGAGCACTTACTTCCAACAAAAAGAAGGAAAATAAGAAAGAATGGACCAAAGAGGTCAACATTTTAAATTTTAAGTCCATCACCTTCTATGAGACCTATTTCGATGACTAGACGGATATAACTGGGACATCACCCAAATTTTTAGTCATGTTTTTGAATAATCCCTTTCAAAAGGGTATTTTCACCAATTTCTCATTTAAAAAATAAATTTTTAGAAACAAAAACAAAGAAAAAGAAAAGCAAAAAGAAAGAAAGAGAAGAAAGAAAGAAGAAAAAAGAAAGATGAAAAGAAAAGTAAAAGATTAAAGATTCCATATGGGAAGGGCACATTGAGTAAATGTTTCATATAGAAGAAGCCCTAAATCCGGATTCAAAATTAGAATTTTATGTAGGAGGGACTTCTATTTTGCAAGATCCGTTCAGGACGCAATAAGTTTTATATAGGAGAATCCTACAATGTTGCAGACAATGATTTCAATCTTGACTTTGGATTATTAAGAAGAAGACAATTTACATTCGAAATCTACACTATGAAGTAATCTAACCTAGCCTATTCACAAATTCTTTATTTCATGATTGATTATTTTATAGCATTAGTTAATTAGTAGTTAATTATAAACCAACTCAAATTACTTAGGTTATTTAATTTTTCATCGTGTAGGAGAAAATAAGTTGTGTCGATAAGAACACTCTCTGTGGGATTCGGTATCTTTTATACTATTACTTGATGAGGTGTGCACTTTCACCGTAAAAGGTATAGGCCTTCCTACACACGACACCCATAGATCATGATGTCTTAGTCAAACAAAGGGAGTGCCAAGTAGTCCAATGGATACCCATTTTCGAACCATCATACCTCTACCAGAAACGACAATAGATATTTTCTAGTTCCCAATAGAAAAAGATAGGTAGTAAGAATCATTGCATGACATAGATAAGAATTGCTTGAAGTATCAATTTAATAAAAACTTCTTTTCCCCATTGCAAGATATCTTGTACTCTAGCTCTCACTTTTTCGACTAATAGTGTCTCGAAGATCGACAAACACCTCCCTTTTATTTCTTCCAATTATTGTAGGCAAACTCCAATTAACTGTTATATATTATGTCCCACACTTTTGCTGAAATAAATAAATAATTTCTCAAAAATGATTTTCTGATCAGAGACACATTCATAAATAGAAAGTAAATTCTTGAGGGCATCAACACCTATAGTAGTTGCTTCACCAAACATGATACAATCGTCTATAAAACACAGGTGCGTCAATGCAAGACCACTATAATCGACCTTAACTCCGAAATCTAGTTATTTTGTCTTGTATTATTGAGTAAAGTCGATAAATCTTCAACAACAAAAAAAAATATGGGCTGAGAGGATCAGCTTTACGTAAACCTCTCGTCGGTGCAAATCTCCTACCAGGAGCACCATTAAAAATCACTTTATCAGAGACCAATGAAACTCATCTCATTAGAAGTTTAACCCATGATTCCGAAAAGCCCATAGAAAATATCAATTTCCTAATAAAAGACCATTCAACCCGATCATATGCTTTACTCATATTCAACATCAAAGAAAAATATATAAACTAAGATCTTGCATGGCCTATTTACAATAGAATTGACAATGATCTTATAGAAAAAGTTATATAAACTAATAAGTATGAAATGATTCATCATTCAAGGGTTCCCCACCTTAGGAATTAAGAAAATATTTGCTTCATTGACGTGTTCCAAACTTCCCTCTATGTTCATTCATAAAATCCCTAGTATATGGTTGGACAATATTATTAATGAAATCATTCTCCGAACCAAATTGGCATGTAAAAAGATTTTGGAAATAATCTTATGCTTCTTTAGTCATCTCACTTTCAGAATTAAGTTGTTGTCCATTAGAGACTAATTTGTTAACTTTTCTTTCTTTTTTAGTAGAAGCACATTTGTGGAAGAATTTAGTATTTTGATCTGCATGTTTAAAACAATTAAAATGCTTACTTTGCTCCCAATATAATTCATCTTTGTCCGCTTCTAAATTCATATCAAGCTTCACCTCTAGAACTTCTGCAAGGATATCATCAGGGTCTTGCAATGAAAGCATATTGAGTTTATTATTAAGCTCCTTTTAGTAGCATTTGCGATTAAGCCTTTCGTATTTACCCCATTCACTTAAATTTTCACCAATTTTAGACAATTTAATAAGTAACTCCTTTGAATTGGACCCCCAAAAGTTATTGATAACCTGTTCAAAATCCGATTCCAAAGTCCAGTCAACATTAAAGTGAAATAATCGGCTATTAAGATTCACTCTTATAGCTTTTTGGGTATTTATAAGAAAAGGAAAGTGAACAAAGATAGTATGAGTAAGATGTTCCACATTATGATTTTTGTAACACCCCAAAATTTAGCCTAATTCCAAACAACAATTTCAACAAAATCCCTAATTTTTAAGGTAAGTTTTAAACCTCTTTTCTTCCCTTTTTGTTCTGTTTTCAGTTCCTATGAAAGGGGAAATAAATTCTATTTTTATTTTAAATAAAGGGGAAATGAATTTTATTCGGGTGTTCTTCGATGTGGAATTTTTTTTCAATCTGGGTTTGAGTATCAATTTCATATTAAAAGGAGGTAAAGTCTGTTGAAATCCGAAATCTGGAAACCTAGAATTTTTTGGAGAAAATCTTTAAAATACCAAAATTTTCGTGAAAATTTGGAGATTTCTAGATTTTCCCAAAAAATATTGGTTTTTCAGATTTTCTCAAAAAGTCTGAGAAATCCTCAGATTTTCTCAGAAAGCTCACCGAACCTTTGACATGTTGACCAACCCGACCCGACCTATTGACCGACCCATTGACCCGACTCGACTGTTGACCTTGTTGATGTCAGCGTTGACTTACTGATATCAACGTTGACCTTTTGAAATCAGCGTTGACCTGCTGACGTTAGCATTGACCAATGTTGACGTCAATGTTGAACAATGTTGATGTTAACGTTGACTTTTTCCATCCGGGTCCAGTCTATGTTTTTCGACGTCCTGATTAAGATGGCGTTGTCTGGTTTTCGAAATTCAAACCCAAATACTATTTTTGAGGCATTTTTGAATGAATGCTTAATCAGAAGTATACCTTTATTGAAATCTAATTGGTTTATTATCTAGTTTAGGTGACGTGGATTCAAATCGGAATACCTTCCTCCTCCTAGACGACCTCTTGTTGCTTAGAATTTGGAACCCACACATGAGTTTTTAGAGTTATTTATTATTGATAAATTCTAGTACGTGACTTAGTAGTTGTACTTACATAAATATTATTCGTAGGTTTTGTATTTGCTTGACCTAGCACTAGGAATGAGGTTGGTAGATGTCATTCTCGATGTTAAGCTAGTTGTCTAAGGTGTGTCTCTCCCGATACTTTACGTATACTTCTGTGTGTAGATTTTGTTGCTTTTGTGTATCTTTGTTGACTAGATTGATTTTGTGATACCTGATTTTAATTGTATAATTCCATGTCATGCTAATTTATTTGTTTATATGTATATTTGATTCATAATTTATAAAAATAACTCATAATATGTTATTTTTGAAATTATTATGCATGCCTACTATTAGTTTTAAGGTATGCATTTAGATTCAGTTGGCAGATCATGACATTGCATTGGGTTGGGTATTCTGTTCAAGGAATTTCGGTATATCACCTTTAGGTGAGTATCACTTCGGATTATTGGCTCCACCTTCGGGTCAAGTTTCCACTTCGGATTAGTGGCTCCATCTTCAGGTCGAGTTTCCACTTTAAATGGCGACGATGGAGTTAGAGTGGTTCAGGGGAACCTACTCTTCATATGGCGTTGGTGATGGGTGCATGTCATTCAAAAATTGCATCATATGATTCTATCATGTTATTTTATTTGTATTCTGTTGACATGGGAATATTTGAGATATGTATATGATATTCTAGTTGCTGTAATTATGCTATATTTGCACATTAGAGACAACTAAGCTCCCTAGCTTACACCCCTTCAATTTCTATTTTAGATACTCAGGCTTAGGCTATGGTACATGGAGGACTGTTGATTTTTAACTTCTTCTGATATGTATGATTTAATTTTTCAAACTTAATTTCAATTTTAGTTAATAATTTTTGTAATGGACGTTGGAAATTTATTCGATTTTTCAGGACTTTTAATGTTATTTTGAATTTGGTTTGATCCATCAGATTGTATTAAACATTATGTTTCAGTATTTAAAATATTTATGGTTTTAATAATTTAATAAATTTTGTATTTCATTCATTTAAACCCTAATTTGAGAGTCAAGTTTACCTAGCATGATCCCTAAGTTTTAATCTAAGAGATTAGGTTAAAATTAAGGGTTACAATTTGGAAAGCTACCTCTCTATTCACTATTGGACACACCCTTATCCAATCGTTCTCTTATCTTTTTTCTGTAAAATGTCCTCATTCAGAAGCGTACCATCTACTAGAGTAACCTAAGCCAGTTAATTCACAATCTCGTAATGCTGATAAAAAAAACTTCCATATTCCTTTTATATCGAATTCATCCTCGTTTCTTCTTGTCACGTGTCAAAAGTGCGCGTTCAGTATAAGTGGACACATCGCAAGTAATAAGTGATAAGTATATTATCGAGTTATCGTCTCCTCAGGGACCGGTATACTTAATATGTTTTCTTCACCTCCTTGTTCTGTAAAAAGATAAAAACACAAGTAAATTGATTTGATTTATCTAAACTAAAATAACTAAAATAAAAGTAAAGGATTGAAATAGTAGAGAGAGATGGGCTAGGATCCAGTTGCGTCGTATTATGGAATTCATTAACTTGTGTCCGTCCAATGCAATCGTATATCACTGCCTCGGCAGCACTGCAGTTTACTGCCTAGGCAGCGATAACGCTGTCTGCCGCGGCAATCCCTTGCTCGTGGGCAGACTTTACCAAAGTTCGGCAAAGTGTCCTTGGATGACTCCGCTTATCCCTAAGTCAAAGTGCTGTTGATGACTAGTCCTTGATGATACCTCCCGGCGTGAACCAATTATACTCACCAACTAATCTCACACTTCTTTTAGCCACTGAAACTCTTAACCTATCCTTAGGCCGAGTTAGTATTTCGCGATTGAAACACCGTACTTACCCCTTTCGTGAATCTAACTCTCCCGAGCTTAGATAAATGGATGATCACAATATCCTCTCCCGAGCTCAATTGTGAAACAAGGAATAACAAAGGATAAGCAAACCTTGATAATCTTTATTGCATTGAATGAAAGACAAAGTACAATCTCCTCTCACAAATACTCTACAACCTTCACCTAATCCCTAAGAAGGTTTAGAATATGATGGAGAGGAAAGAAACAAGAGTAGAAGTTGGCTCTCTCCCTAGGTATTTCGTTGTTCCATACATTGGGTGGCTAGGTCTTTATATAGGCTAGACCTAGGGCAAACCTTTCCTAAGTAGAATACAACTTGGAGTAGGAAACAAGTTAAGTACATAATAAAATATATTTCCAAGTTTGTATTCGGCTAAAGGGGTTTTTCCGCATAGTCTTCCTTTGGGCTTTTCCTTGTGCTAGCCAGCTCCGATTCATGGGCTTCAAGTCCAGACACGTTCCTTGGATTTTTGTCTTTCCATGGCCTATAATCTTGCTTCCTGTCTTTCTGTTGCTGCCTCGGCATCAGGTCCTGCCTCGGCCTTGTCGCTGCCGCGGCACTGGTTCTCCTGCACAGATATGAAAACGCAGTAAAACGTGCCTTTTTCTAGAAATATTATCTATATGAGCATACTTCTAAATATATCACATTGAGTGCATGCATTGGTCTAAGTGGGTGTATATTTGGAAATTAATGCCCGTAAAAGGAGTAAAAAGTGATAGTGTGTTGAGCACTTATCACACCCCCAAACTCGAACTATTTCTTGTTCTCAAGCAATGCAAACCATCAATTTGCCGAACTTTACTCTCTCTTGGTCTTACATGTCCATCTATTCTCCCCACCATAACTAGGCCTATTCTTTAGCCTTAACCATTCGGTTACTCAAGGATTTACCTAGAAACAAACTATAGGAGTTGTGAGTGTGTGTGTTTTTGTGGACAAGTTGATTAAAGGCTTTCTTAGATAAACTCTAAGTTCAAGACAAATAGACATTGGTTAAGTGTTCTCTTGTTTTTCAAACCCATATCTTGAGCCGGTTTCGGGCATCTCAAAGACTTGTGTTTTTCTTTTCACTAAAATCCTTCTTTCTTTTTAATATTCCTTAAAGCATACTAGAGCCAATTTCGGGCACCTCTAGTATGAAGAAGAGACTTTCTAGAGCCGGTGGTAGGCACCTCTAGTTACTTTCCAAAAATCTAAGTCTTTATCACCTAAGTTCATTAAAAGAATTCCTATAATCCAACAAGTCCCAAAAGTGTTTAAGTTTAAAGTTCTACCTATAGTAAGCTTCTAAGTTTTCAACCTTAAGCATCCTAAGATTAAGCCCTCTTAACAGAACCTAAACATGGTAAGGAGAAAGATTTCGATAGCCTTAAAAAATAAACTAAGGCAATACTGATGATGAGCAGTGCAAGAGTGTAGGCAGTTAATTCAAGTAAGGCAGGGAGCATAAAAATTTAAAGAAAATCACTGGAATACTCCCTTTTTAGCAAGGCCGCTGTAGTAGATTGCTGCCTTGGCAGTGAATCTGCTCTGCACCCCCAAACTTAAACCAAGCATTGTCCTCAATGCTTTATATTTCGAAGGAATAAATGACAAAACAGAATATGAATTAAGCGCAGCAAGTAAAAACAGTAAAAGCAATTAATATTGATTTAATGGACAAAGAAATTTTAAAGCGATTCCGAGGAGCTGCTTGTAACAATTTTCCTTTGTGGCCTTGATGCCAAATGCTTTGTCCTTGAGGAGGGCGATGGTTGCACCTTTGCTTGCCTCGGCGGCTGGAATCAAGTGGGTGGGGTCCTTTGCATTGGGGTTTCTACTTCTTCTCCTTCTTCAACATCCGTCATCTCTTCAGTTATCATCACTTTCGTTCCTCCTTCCATCGCAGTGGCTCCTCCGGTGTGGTGTGTGCTTGGGACGGCGGTAGTAGAGCTTTGGTGCACATAGGCATCTATCTCGGTGGATAGACTGCCCATGATGATTGGCGATCTGGGTGGAGTGCTAAAGACGGCCCTTCGCTTGGATGGCCTTCTGCTGACAGACGAGGCCGCGGCAGAATCTGCCGCCCTAGATGGGCCGACAGCCTGGTATTGGGGCTGAGGGTCCGGATGGAAGAATGGTCGTGGTCCTCCCGGGGCTGGTGTAGTCTCGGTGTAGGGTGCGGCGGTGACGAACATGTTGCTTGGGAACTCCGGGAATTGAACGCCTTGGTCCGGGAAGGCGTGCAGCATCATCTGCGCTAGAGTGCCATTGAAGTCCCGTTGGTACTCCATGTACCGTTGTTGTCAAAGATCCATTGCGATCATTCGATGCAAGATTTCTTGGTATGGGTCTGCTGCGGCAGAGGTGTGGTCAGTACCAGGCATGTCTGCCGTGTACTGGGCCCCGGCAGCAGTATCGGCAGTGAACTGCTGCGGCGTTGCCTGGACAGGTTCGGCTTGTGTGATCTGCATGACTTTGGCAGAAATCCCTGGTCCATCCTCGTCTTGGGGGCGTGTATTCATCTGTTTCTTCAATGGGTACACCTGTCGAAACACATAAACCCGTAATCAAGCAAGGGAAATACAATGGTCCTCTATCTTTCTTACCGCACTCATGAATTTCTCGTAGGATGATTTCTCCAATGTTGATGGTCCTCTTGTTGATGATGGATTAGATAAGCACCAATCTCTTGCGATCCACCGTGCTATTGTGTGATGTTGGGATGAGGCGTCTTTTGACGAAGGTGTTCCACATCTTGGCCTCCGGCTTCAAGCTTTGTCTTGTTACAGATCCTCGATGGGTACCGGTTTCCCATGGATTGTTCCCGTAACAAAGGTCGTCTTTGATGAGTTCATAGTCCTCGGCAGTGATATCTTCCAAGAATTCGGCATGGATATCACTGTCTGGGGTGAGGCCGTAGAAGTTGTTGATCGTCTCGGCATCGAGTTGGACCGGCCTGTCGCAGCAATGAACGAACAGGGGGTCTTTGCTGGGCCCATGAGCGTAGAACTCTCGCACGATTGTGGCATTCGCCTGGGCAGGTTGCAAACAGAAAATTTCCCAATTCTGGTACTTAATTCTATCGTAGAGGTAGTGTTCAATGTCGTAGTTTTCTTCGTCTGCATGTTGAAAACCTTGCTCTTCCCAAAGTTGCCTAGAGATGAAAGATCGGTTGAATCGATCCTCAATGTTGGCTGGGGCAAATCTTTTGTATGAAGCCATCAAGATGGAAAGATGTAAGTTCTTGGAGTTTTTCTTGAAGACAATCTGGAGATTGTAGAAGGCAGAGAGTAATTGAGAGAGAGATTGTTATTAATACTAAAGAAAGCAAGAAAAATAAGAGTGAATAGTTCAAGGGGAAGGGGTTTCTTATATAGGCCTCGGCCTTGTGACCGTTGAGACCACTAGCCGTTGTAACCGTTTCCTTTTCTGCCGTTTTGTTTTTCTGCCGCGGCAGGAATCTCGGCAGACTAGCCGTTACACTGTTCTGCCCGTTGGGACTATTGCGGCCCTGACACTGTTTTATTGCCTCGGCAGTGTTCCTGCTGTGAACTATTTTTCCTTTATCTTTGCTTTTTATTCCTAAATAAAACACACAAAAGAAAAATACTGAAAACGAAAATAATTAATTAAAAAAATAAACTACTAATCCTAATATACTATTTAAAGATAAGGGGAGAGAGGTTAGGTTACTAGTGGAGAGCATGCAAATGCATCTCCCAGAATTATTTTCTCCCTTAGGCCCAATTTATGAATCGGTTGTGGGCCACTCCTTTCTGCTGTTTGTCCATCCATCTTGGGCTTGATTTTCTTGCTGAACATTCTACCGAGCAGACTGCCCAGGCAGGATATCATCTACGGTGTGGATGGCCTTGCATTCCTTTGGATCATCATACTTCTTTAAATTGTGGAATGCGTTGAGTTTGACTTGTTGGTCATTGACCCGCATAGTCAACTCTCCTTTTTCCACGTCAATTAATGTGCGTCCAGTTGCTAGAAAGGGTCTCCCAAGGATGATCGTTGCATTGTCATCTGCTTCACAATCAAGGACAAGGAAGTTGGTAGGAAAAATAAACTTGTCAACTCTTACCAGTATGTCCTCGATTTTGCCTTCAGGTTGCACATAGGATCTATCCGCGAGTTGGAGCATCACTGTTGTAGGTTTCGGCCTTCCAATTCCAAGCTTTTGGAAGACTGATTTAGGCATAAGGTTTATGCTTGCTCCAAGGTCACATAGGGCATTTCCTTCATAACTCTTTCCAATCGCACAAGGTATAGTGAAGCAACCAGGATCTTTTAACTTTGGTGGCATGCGGTTATGCAGCATTGCCATGTATCCCTCGGTAGCAGTCACTGTCTTAAACTCACCTATTCGTTTTCTCTTTGACACCATGTCCTTTAGGAACTTGGCATAGTTGGGCATTTGTTCAATAGCTTCAACGAACGGTATGTTGATGTGGACTTGCTTTAAGATGTCGAGGAACTTTTTGAATTGTTGATCATGTTTTTGCTTTTTCAACCTTTGCGGGAAAGGTGGTGGTGGTCTCATTTCATCCAGGGTTTCTTTAGTTTGAAGTTTTATACCTGCACCACTAGAATTGTTGCTGCCTCGGTAGTCTGCTCAGGCGCTGCAGTGCTTGCTTCCGGGGCAGTGTTGTCAGCTTCAGTTTGCTCAGCCTCTTCTCTAGCTTAATCTGCTGATTGAGTTTGGCTCTCTGGGATCTTCTCCTTCAGCTGTAGACCACTCCTAGTAGTGATTGCCTTACACTATTCATGGTTTATTACCTTAGCAACTTTAGTATTGCTAGGTAGGCCTCCTTGTGGTCTAGTGTTTATGCATTGAGCAAACTGCCCAACCTGAGTTTCCAGCGTTTTTATGGCAGCTTCTTGATTTTGCAACCTCATCTCAGTCCTATTCATGAAGGCATTTGTCCTTTTGATGAAATTACTGTTTTCCGCCATGTATGACTCAGTTTTCATCATAAAGGCCTTTAGCGTGTTTTCCAATGAAATTACCGATTGCTGCTGCATCTGCGGCGGGGGCATCGGTTGTTGGACTTGCTATTGCGGCATTGGTTGATGAAATCCCGATGGTTGGGTGATTGGGTTTAAGGCATTGTTTGGGTTACTCCATGATAAGTTTGGATGCCTCTTCCATTAGGGGTTGTATGTGTTGGACATCACAGTGTTACGGTTGTAGTTCCCAACATACATACCAGTTTCTTGATTCATGCAGTCAGAGGAACTGTGGTTTCCTCCACATAAGTCACAGTATGAATCAATTACCTTGACCTCACGGGTATTGTGTTGTAACTGTAGGTTTTGCACCATCTTGGTAAGAGAGCCCAATTGTGCTGCCACTGAACTTGATGAATCTAATTCATTTACTGTGGCTTGCCGTCTTACTCCTCCTCGCCTAGATGTAGGAAACTGAAAGTCATTCTTTGCGAGTTTGTTCAGTATTTCAATAGCTTCCTCAGGTGCTTTGTCCAGGAGTGTTCTGTTTGCCGAGGCATCTAACATCATCCTTGTCGGGGCATTCGTGGCATTGTAAAACATTGTCACTTGTGTCCATAGGGGAAATCCATGCAGCGGACACTTGTGCAATAGCTCTCTATAACGTTCTCATGCCTCGTACATTGGTTCGTCTTCAGCCTGTCGAAAAGAAGTAATTTCATTACGGATTCTATCATATAGATTAGTAGGATTAAAGCGAGTAATGAAATCACGGCAAAGTTCACTCCAGGAACCAATAGATCCTGCTTAATGCTATTTAACCAAGCTTTCGCCCTATCCCTCAGTGAATAGGGGAATAGCTTTAATCGCAAGACATCTTCATGGACTCCTTGGATTTTAAAAGAGTTGCAGATTTCCATGAAGGATTTGAGGTGCTGCCTTGCGTCTTCAGTTGCAGACCCACCAAATTGTCCAATTGTATTTAACATATTGAACATAACAGGTTTGAGTTCAAAATGGGTTGCTTCAATCTCTGGTGTAACTACTCCCGGGTTTAATCCGTTTAAGTCTTCTTCCAGGAAGTCCCTGACTGTTAGCTGCCGCGGCATAGGTGGCGGCGGAAGTCCTGCATTACCGGCAGGTAAATTTTGTCCTACCGGGTGATCTGCCATGGCTCTTTGGAACTGTCTCCTCAACCTTTGCCTTGTTCTTTCGATCTCTGGATCTAATTCGTACAAGGGATTGGTTGGATTGGCCTTGGTCATACACCAAGAAAAACAAAAGTAAAATAAAAATAAAAATAAACAAGAAAATAAAGAAAAAAAAATTTAGTTGTCAGTCCCCGGCAACGGCGCCAAAAACTTGTCACGTGTCAAAAGTGCGCGTTCAATGTAAGTGGACACATCGCAAGTAATAAGTGATAAGTATATTATCGAGTTATCGTCTCCTCAGGGACCGGTATACTTAATATGTTTTCTTCACCTCCTTGTTCTGTAAAAAGATAAAAACACAAGTAAATTGATTTGATTTATCTAAACTAAAATAACTAAAATAAAAGTAAAGGATTGAAATAGTAGAGAGAGATGGGCTAGGATCCAGTTGCGTCGTATTGTGGAATTCATTGACTTGTCTCCGTCCAGTGCAATCGTATATCACTGCCTCGGCAACACTGCAGTTTACTACCTGGGCAGCGATAATGCTGTCTGCCGTGGCAATCCCTTGCTCGTGGGCAGACTTTACTAAAGTTCGGCAAAGTGTTCTTGGATGACTCCGCTTATCCCTAAGTCAAAGTGTTGTTGATGACTAGTCCTTGATGATACCTCCCGGCGTGAACCAATTATACTCACCAACCAATCTCACACTTCTTTTAGCCGCTGAAACTCTTAACCTATCCCTAGGCCGAGTTAGTATTTCGCGATTGAAACACCGTACTTACCCCTTTCGTGAATCTAACTCTCCCGAGCTTAGATAAATGGATGATCACAATATCCTCTCCCGAGCTCAATTATGAACCAAGGAATAACAAAGGATAAGCAAACCTTGATAATCTTTATTGCATTGAATGAAAGACAAAGTACAATCTCCTCTCACAAATACTCTACAACCTTCACCTAATCCCTAAGAAGGTTTAGAACATGATGGAGAGGAAAGAAACAAGAGTAGAAGTCGGCTCTCTCCCTAGGTATTTCGTTGTTCCATACATTGGGTGGCTAGGTCTTTATATAGGCTAGACCTAGGGCAAACCTTTCCTAAGTAGAATACAACTTGGAGTAGGAAACAAGTTAAGTACATAATAAAATATATTTCCAAGTTTGTATTCGGCTAAAGGGGTTTTTCCGCATAGTCTTCCTTTGGGCTTTTCCTTGTGCTAGCCAGCTCCGATTCATGGGCTTCAAGTCCAGACACGTTCCTTGGATTTTTGTCTTTCCATCGCCTATAATCTTGCTTCCTGTCTTTCTGTTGCTGCCTCAGCATCAGGTCCTGCCTCGGCCTTGTCGCTGTCGTGGCACTGGTTCTCCTGCACAGATATGAAAACGCAGTAAAACGTGCCTTTTTCTGGAAATATTATCTATATGAGCATACTTCTAAATATATCACATTGAGTGCATGCATTGGTCTAAGTGGGTGTATATTTGGAAATTAATGCCCGTAAAAGGAGTAAAAAGTGATAGTGTGTTGAGCACTTATCACTTCTCAGAAACAGACATAACTTTATTAAAGTCTCCAATAACTAGCTAAGGGAGATTACGCTCAACATAAAGAAAACGTAGCAAGTTTCAGCTAACATCTCGTTGCCTTTCGATGGGATTTTCATACAAACCTATAAAACACCAAGAGATATTTGTATCAAAATTGAAAATATCCACATCAATGTAATATGAAGAGTAACTTTGTATAGTCATAGAAACATCTAAAGACCAAGTAAGAGAAAGTCCACCTCGTGAACCATTAGCCCCAACGTCAATACCATTAACAAATCCATATTCCTTCTAATAATAGACATTTTTACAACAAAAAGTTTTATTTCTATTAGAAACAAAATTTTGGAGAAATCGACTTAAGTTTGTTTCTGAGTCATCTAATAGCCTATAGTTTGCCTAAACCATGGACATTCTAATTGATTATTTTAATTGTTTTTGGTTGGCCTGCTGTAAGAGGTGTATCGATTGAATATTTGGAACACCATTCAAATTCTTCTCAACAAAAAATCC
Organism: Abelmoschus esculentus; assembly: GCA_035048815.1. Lineage (NCBI taxonomy): Eukaryota > Viridiplantae > Streptophyta > Magnoliopsida > Malvales > Malvaceae > Abelmoschus > Abelmoschus esculentus. The sequence goes on from JAUCBN010000015.1 coordinate 5,086,561, forward strand.
AGGTGGTGAAGAGATAGTACATGGTTGTTTCAGCTCGTCATTGTTTACAATTGGTTCCTCTTCATTTGTTCTTTTCATACATTTACAGCTCCATTTCTTGGACCCACAATATTATTAAATAGACCATCACTTTCACTAAAAGTTGTTTGATCAAAATTAGATGGACGTTATGAATTTAAAAGAGGTAATAAATCTGAATGAGAAGTTTCTTCCTAATTTAAAGTAAAGGCAAGATTATTGTTTCTTTGATTCTTTCTAAAAAAAATTGTTCCTGAATTTGCTCCACCAATTATAAGTGCATACCTAAACCATGGGCTCATCAGTGTTACATATTTACGTAAAGGATCTCGAAGAGAAACATCACATTCCATAGTAACTTCTTGTCCAGTATTAGCAACTCGAACTAGACAAAAACTTTCTCCATGTACTAATAAACCACATACAAAGAAAAACAGAGTTATTTTCTCATACTCAAATCTACCAAACTGAGGATAACCATTTGGTAGCATAATTTTCTTTCAATGTTTGAGAGGTTTTCTAGTGTCAAATTGATCTCGGATGCACATGATCCTTTTATACCCTACATTAATGACCATTGATTTATACTTAAGAAAAGATCCAATGAAATTTTCAAGATAACAAGTAACCTTTTCAGCCATAAATTCATGTGGAACATTGTGTACACGTATCTATAAAAAGATGTGAACAAGGGGGATTTTCGTTGGATCATGTCTTTGATTTAGGCGATACATAATTAAGAGATATGAAAAAGGATTACCTTTTTCAATTCTATCTTCATTTACAGAGTTGAATAGTCATGTTGAGTGGATCGAACAATCAAAAATGGCCAAGAGGGAGGTGAATTGGCACTTTTTAAAATTTTTATAGAAGCTTGGGAAATCGGAAAATTAAGAACAAAAGGATTTATAATCGTTCAAGCTTCGAATATGCTCTACATCTTCTACCTTAGCTTCCACTAAGGATTTTCTAACCAATTAACGATTGAATTTGACTTTTTTCTCGGTTCAAGGGATAACCGTTATAAACAAATCAATCTTTCTACCTAAATATTGATTCAACCTCACAAGGTTTACAAGAACTGAAAGGATGGCAAATGTTTGTTTCTCTCAATAAAATATTCCCCCAATTACAATTGATCACTCCCTAAACTCAAAAGAAAGATTACAATGAAGATTGAAAAAGTTGGGTATACAAAGATTTATTAATGAGGTGCTTTGAGTTACATAGGATGTTTGAATGTTTGCTTGAAGATCAATAGTTGTTGTTCCTTTGAAGTCTTGCTTTTATACCCTTTCATTGAATTCTAACTGTTTGAGTGGTTGAGATCATCAATATAGCCGTTGAGACACCTTCCCACCATAAATGCACTTTTGCAACAAGTGGTATCGATACTCGGGTGACCTATATCGAAACGCTACTGAAATAGAAAGATTCGTTATGTGCATTTAATAAGGGGTATCGATATGCTAGGTCATGGTATCGATATGAGTTAGTCCTTAAAACAAGGAGTACCGAAACAACTACAGAGCTATCTCGAAACGTTTTGAATCTGTCAAAACTAGTATCGGAATACCTTTATGGCGATTGGTACTGACCAACTAATTTTTGAAGATCAATTGACAAGTAACAGTCAAAATATTTAATACTTTAAAATCCTTGAAAAAATAGCCCATGTATCGAAACGTCTATGTCTTGTATCAATATTGTTTAAAACATTTTATTTTATTTTTAAAAACAAGGTGGTACCGATATTAGTTTAAAAGGCTTTTGAAACTGAATTTCACAGTTCCAAATGATATCGAAATAGTTCAAGACTGTATCAAAACGCCTAGAAAAACTTAAGAACATTCATTCAAAATAAAAACAGTATCGATACCGAAAGGAATGATATCAAAACGCCTGGAAGAATTTGAATGTTTTGGCTTTGAAAAGCCTTAAGGAAAAATGGTTTTGGATTATTGTTTTTACTTAGAAATATTTCTTTGACTTGACAATTAAGTATGAACTTAAAGATTTATTTACAAAATGATCCTTTAACTTCTTTGTTATATCAAAATCAAATTTAGTTTTACATATCAAAATAAGTACATTCTTTCTCCAATATCCAAAATAGCGATTCCAAAACAAGAATAATATATATAAAAAATATGAACACAAAATTTTATATTCGAACCTAAAATTTTGGATTTTTGGATTTCTTTTGGATTTTATAAACCCATACATAAAAAAGAATAATATAAGAAATTAAAAATAAATATGTAATTTTAACTAACTAAAATCAAACGAAAATAAGGTTTTTCGAAAATTACCATGAGTATGGAATAAGAAATTGGGTTTTTTGAGAAAAAGCTTTGAATATAGACTTAGCCTTGTTTTGTTTTGATGAAAAAAACCTCAAGAAAACTTGATGTCTGTGTGAAGAAAATTGAAAGATTGAGGTGTTCATTTATAGGGTTTTGGCTAGGGTTTTTATAAGAGCAAGATGAGTGTTTAAATTAGATTAAGTTTAGAGTTTTAGGCGTATCGGCACGCCGGTATCAATACACGAGAATATTGTTCTGATTTTATGTTGTATCGATGCAACCTTTACCGGTACCGGAACCAGGGGTGTATCGAAACACCTCAAAAGCTTTTTAATACTCGATTGCCCAAAAACTTCCTAATGAAAAATACTATGAGACGGTATCTATAACGACTTAGGTTTCGTATCTGAGTGTCGGGTTAAACCTAAGCATTGGGCTTTGACACTTGGTATTTGTTTAGGTCTCAAGTTTGTGTGTTGGGCTGGTTTTTGGGTCTTGGGCTTGATTTGTTGGGAAATATTTGGCCCAATATGGTTTATGAGAGGATTTTTATGTTAAATTCATAATTGGATGAAAAAGAGAAGGGAGGGAGGGTTATTTTCTACAGAAAGTTAGTGTGGTAAAGTCACCTTGTCTTCATCTTCTTTATTCTCTCCTCCCACCCAAATCAAGTTCAAGGCTTAATATTTTTTTTTCTGAGTTGCAAATACCGTTTTAAGTGTTGAGAGAAAGTTGTAGAGCTTGAGAGGATTTATAAGTTATGGTAAATATGTTGACGTTTGGTGGAGGGAGGTTTTTACGAGTTGGAGAATCAAGAATGGGAAAGGGTTGTTGTGGGGTTTTCTCAGTAATTTTATAGATGTTTTTAGCTTATAAGAACATCAATCGCAATGTCAAATGGTTGATTTACCTCTTCCTTGTAGAGAAAGAAGAAGGAGGACCTACAAATTCTCTTGGAAAGGACAAGTTGCTAGCTGAGTAGGAAGGACGTTTTGGGTTGTTTTGGTTTGAGGTTGGTACCCATCTAATGCCCATTGCATCATAAATCTCATGAAATTGGGCTGCATTGCTTGTGATATGCATGTTTGCTTGGTTTGGTAGCTTAGGGAGCTTTAATGATGAAATTCGGATTGGATTGTTTAATGGGATGAAACTGATAGTAACATACTTTTTATCACCTCAGTATTGTGTAGGAATAGTTTGGTAATCTTTAGGAATGGTTTGGTTGGGTTCTTGACAAATTTTATGTCCAGACCTACATTTTCTTGTAGTTGCACCGACATGAGATGGTAGCGTATTGATATCTTAGAGAGGAAATAAGGTCTTAGATAGAAGGGGTATCGGTACGCCAACCCTGTATATCGATACCCCTTAGTTTATTCAAATTCCAAAAATGTTTTTCGGTATCAGTACGTAAGGGCGTACTAATACCACTGTTGTATTGGTTTAAGGCTAGGCAAGCGTATCGATACGCCATATAGGCGTATCAGTACTAGAAAAAAGATTAGAACTTAGAAAATCAACTTTTTTATAGCTACTCACACACTCAAAAAGACTCACAGTCTAGTTTTGAGGAAATCTTAAAACCTTTAAGAGGCCGAGTCAAGAAGAAAGCTCCGTCGCGGCAGACAGGAAGGCATATTACTATGAAAATTCTGACTTAGATTATAATTGCATTTCTTGAGGACAAGCAATAGTTCAAGTTGTGGGGTGGTGATAAGTGCGCAAAATTCATATATTTTATACCACTTTCGAATCAATTATTGTTAATAATTAATAGACTTTAATGACAATATTAGATAATTTTGCATATATTTTTATATTTCAGCATTCAAATACTTAAATACTGTTTTTATACAATATTTGGTAGAAAATGGGTAAGATTATGTTTTTCTTTCTTAGACAGACAATAGATCATCCAATGATACCAGACATAATCGATAGGTGTTGGATGAAGAAGAATACAGATCAGATCAAATAGAGAGGAACACCCGCCAGAGCAATAGTCTGGCTGCCGTGGCAGCAGAGCAACATAGGCATATAGTATGCGATAGATAGAGAATAAAGAGTCAAATTTATTAGACAAAATTAGAGAAGAAACAAAGCAAATAAAAGCAAGTCAAGCCATGATCAAAGCTACGGGAATTCAATAGTCCAAGAGGAGTATAAAATTGTATTTTATTCCAATTAGTAATCATATCACTTATGGTAAGTCTTGACCTAGGCTTGGCCTATATAACGACCCCTAGATTTAACTGAGAACAGCTCGTTTTGACCGATTAGAATCATAGACGCCGCCACCATTATCATGTTATAAATTCTTCCATATGCTTAGGTTATTTTGTAGAATAGTTGTGGAAGAAGTTTGTATCTTTATTCAAGTTTTATTAATGCAATTTCAGAATTCATAGTTTATTCACTTTGAGTATTTAGTCTTTCTTGCATACGAGTTCGGAAGATAAGTTTACGAGGAAAAACCTATTTGTCTATACTAGGGATAGTTAGGCTCACGAAACGAGTGAATACGGTCTTTACTCTTGGGCATCGGCTAATCCAGCTTAGAGATAAGCCAACCAGGATTTCAGCGACTAAAAGGAAGCATATCATCAGTTGTTGTTCAACCTTTATTCACACCGAGTGGTATCATCAAGTCTTGGCCCTCAATATTACTCCGAATTAGGGATAAATAGGAGACAATAAAGGATGCTCTATCGAACTATGAGTTGTTGATTTGTCGACGAGGCATAACCCGCCGAGGCAGCTAAGGCGAACCTTCAACGACTCGCCCAGGCGACACTTCAACCTTATGCATTAATAAGACGAGAATATTGTGCAATTGGATTCCACACTACGAAGCAATCTAACCTATCATTTACATCATATCTTGAATTCTAATCAATTGTTTAATTATTTCATTATTTTAGTTAATCATACTTCAATCAATTACTTGTGTTTTTACTTTTCTTAGTGTAGGAACGATAAGCTGCATGGGTATCCAGTACCTATGAGATCGATATCTAAAATATTATAACTTGTCAAAGGTGTGCGCTTGCATCATAAAGGTGTAAGACTTCCTACTCGCAGCAAATAACAATTTTTAGAGCTATATATTTAAAGAAATTAATTATGCTTAAATTTATTTTAAAAATTAAAAATAAAAAAAATTGTAAAAAAATAGAAAATACTGAAAAAGAATATAAGAATTTTTCTAGAATTTTCTATTTTTAATAATTTTATAGATTTTTTTTCATTTTTTATGCTTGTATGATTTATATTTTAAAAAATAAATTAAAAGAAAGTAGAATTTTGAAAATATAAATCCATTTTCTGAAATTTTTGATGATTTTAATGAAATTTTATGAATTTTAAGATTGATAAATTTTATACTAGTTTACCTATAATTTTTATGTATATCGTACGTTCTAGTGTCTCATCAAATAATATCGCATTTTTAATAAAAATATAAACAATTAAACTAATAAACAAAATGAAAATAAATGGATAAACAAAAATAACAAACAGTATAAAAATCGAAGAGAGAGGTTTACTATAATTAAGAACTTAAATTCTCTAACATTTATAGGAAAAGATAATATAAAAAATAATATTCTTTTTGACAAACTGATTTAAAGGATAATATAAAAATTAAAGCGAGAAATTCACTAAAATTAAGAAATTTCCTATTCTATAACATTTATATAAAAAAGAAAATCTGTCTATGAAGGTGAAGTAGTGCAGGAGACATATTCCAGAAATGGTGGGTTTGGGTTGAATTTCATATGCTTCATATTATTACATATCAGACTTCTTTCGGTTATAATGTGATGCCCTCAAACCAGACTTAATTCCCACTTCATTCCCAATGGGATTTGGGATTTTAATAAGTTTTTATATCATATTAAAAAAAATTAATATAAATATCACATTGTATATTTTAAAAGTATATACATCGTGTTCGATTATTTTTCAAAGTACATGTACTAAATATTGTAATAGTATAAATTTTTATAAAAAATAAAAATAAAATTAACAAAATAAATTGAAATAAAAAAAATTATTCAATTCAAATATTGCCATTAGCCTTAGGTGTTCGATCAATATAAAATTAATTAAATTATACAACTTAATATAAGATTTAGATTTTAATTTTTAAAGTTGTGTAATCTATAAGTAATTTTATATTTTTTTTAACAAACCCAAAAAATACTTTAAAGTTAAAACATTCTTAAAATCAATTACAAAGATGTTCCATCTATTCATAAAATCTAATTGTTTTTTCTCCATTTTAATTCTTTTTAAAATGATAACAACGTTTTAAAATATAATTATATAAGACATTTTTATTAAATAAATATATTATACTCTCAAAATAAATATTAAGATTCAAATTTATAAAAATTTGATAATATGAATATCTTTATTACTGAATAAATTAGTAGATATTTTAGATAAGTACACTTTTATATGGCTTTAAAATAAATAAATAAATAAATATTTATAAAATATAAAATATATTATATTGCTTGTTTTAGGGTTGAAGATCTCCAAAATGAATCCTCTCATTTTCTTACAGCAGTTGAGTAGATATTAATGTATATTTTGAATGTCCACAGAATTAAGAAAATAGGTTAGGGTTTGTTTTATCCTGCCGTTTCTCCTTGTCCGATCAACCAAGGTTGGTCAAAGATTACAATATATAACAAATAAGAGTTCAGCAATTAAGCTAAGCTTGGTCTTTTTTATTCCATGCAAACCTAGATTTTCACAGACTGCATATAATCGAACCAAACACGTATTTTAATACTGGTTTTGTTATAGAAACTTAACATTGTTATACACATATACGTATTATACGTATATGCTTTAGGATTATTTTAACATGTTAAATCCTAGTTTTATTCTCAGACCAAGCTGCACAGTCGCAGACTCATCCTCTTCAAGGCCTGCGGGGTTTGATATAAGAATTGCTTTCGTTGCGAAAGAAATGGTGTTTATCAGAATCGCCCTCGATTTTTTTCTGGGTAGCTATGAATTCTGCATCGAAATTATCATCTTCTGTGATGTCGTTTCGATCCACTGGATGGTTGCTTGGGTCACGCTCTTTCTCGAGGATCATAATTCGTTTTCCATCAGCTTCCAGGATAACCGAAAACATCAGCATGGCGAAAAGGATAACAACAAAGTTCTTCATCTTCAAAAAGACACTAAAACCTGCAATGGAAAAGTAAATAATTTATTACAGACAGTTTTAAGCAGTAATTCAGTATGTATTTTTTCGATGGGAGATAAGATTTCCAAGGTATTATATAATGATAAAGAGGAAATAAAAATAAAAAAAGTAAAAGTAGGTTCAACTTTGATGAAATATTGTGTGATGAAGATACAAAGAGGGCTAAGGTTTTTATAGCCCTAAGTGGCTCACTATCTTTTTATAGTAAATTACACATTTAGTCATTAAGCTATAGAATCAATTAAATACACATCTTGAAGTAAAAATGAAAAATTATATATTTGAATGAAGATTGAAAACTGGTTAACGAGTTGAGGATGTGAAATTACAATTTTCTTTAATATAAATTTATCTGTTATTATAATATTTGAGAAAGATTGAATATCTATCTTTGATTTAATAATAGAATGATCCCAACAATAATATTTTTTTAATTAATAAATTATATTTAACTTTTTTATCACGGAAAATACTTTTAAATTTATATTATAAAAATAATAGAAAATTTATTGTGTTGTGTTACCTTAAACCTAATAGGATTGCACGATATTTATAGAGGTTTTACATGGAGATTTATTGAAATTAAAATTAGGGTAGTGAAAATCACTAGTATGATTATTAACAGAGCCGTTTCTGAGATTTTAGTAGTCTAAGGGCAAACTTAAAAATTAGGCTCCTACTAATAAATATCTAAAAATAAATTTAAAAGTATGTCCGTAATAACAAATATTAGAAAAAAATCATATCGTTAATAATAAATATTGAAAAAAAATTGAACTCCTAATAGTAATCTCTAAAAATAAATATTGGAGAAAATATTAGATCCCTAATCATAAGTATTAGAAAATTGAATCTCTAATAACATGTATTGAGAAAAAATTAAACTCCTAATAATAATTATTAAAAAATAAATTTTAAAAGTGTTTTTATAATAAATATTGAAAAAAATTTAAGTCTTTAAATACAAGTGTTATAAAATCTAAGCCCCTAAAATAATTTTAAAAAATTTAAAAGAATAATTTAACTTTAAATAAAAAATTAATAAAATTAAATTTAAAAAATATATTAAAAAATAAAATCATTATATCGACCCTGAGCGGGCGCCCTCCAGCCCATGCCCAAGACCGACACTGATCACTAAGGTAGTGGGTAGTGTCTAATAAACCATTATTCTAATTTACCCTCTTTTGGCTTTATTTGAACTTCGTTCTTAATAACATACCATTTAATATATATATATAAATAATAGCCAAACAATATAAAAACTTAATAATATCAATTTTTAGAACTAATAAACAAACTTAACAAAGAGTACAAAAATCAAAGTAAGAGGTTTACTATAATTAAGGATAAAATGATAGTAATATCAAAATTAAATAGTACGGAAGATAATATAAAAATTAAAGCGAGAAATTCACTAAAATTAAGTAGTACAAGAGACATATTCCAGAGATGTGACATATTTCACATGCTTCATATGATTACATATCGGACTTCTTTCGGTTATAATGCGATGCCCTAAAATCAGACTTAATTCCCACTTCATTATTCCCAATGGGATTTAGGTTTTTAATATATATATTATTTTTATTTCTAAGGTATAAAAAGTTATGTTTGACAAATATATATTGAGACGTTAGAGAGGTAAATTATGATAAATGGATGATCTCACATCTGTTACTTGTATATATCTTTTAAAATATCAAATATAATATATGTAGTTTAACAAAATATTTGATATAGTGCTGGTGAATTTTCATTGATTAATTTGACGGTATGAACCCAGGTACGATAATAGACTAATAGTAAGACACAATGTTAGTTCAAGTACGATATTGATTCGAGTTTATAATGGGTTTAAAATTCATAACTTAAAAAAATATATATTAACTGAGAATTTTTAATCATTTATCGTAAAGATTACTAACAACATTTTAAATATACATTTATTAGTATATACAGGGATATTTTTTATTTTAAATTATTATTAGTATATACAGGGATATTGAGAGATGAAGAAGAGTGTTACTGAATTCTGTACATCCAACGATTGTAAATGATTTACATCAAGGGTCCAGATTCAATCATATCCTATCCAAAAGTACAATTCCTAGAATATTCCTATTTGAGTAAGGAAAGTATTTCCCATGTTCACATGGTGTGTTCACATGGGTGGATGGATAAGCCTTCTTTACCAAGTTAAAATTATAATTGAAATTAAGTACACTAAAAACTAAATAAAATAGTAAATACACTAATTAAATTAAATATATAATACTAAATTTAAATATTATTTCCTAAATTAATTTCGTAAGTTCATGCTCAATTCCAATTCCTTAAGCACAATTATATTTATCAATATTTTAAATTCTTCAAATCATAGATATCCTTAGTAGTTACATATCATGTAAATATCAAGTCTTGTTAATATTAGTTTAGGTCAATAATAGGTCGGGTTAGGTTGAGTAAAATTAGGTCTCGAGTCGATTCAATCGGGTAATATCGATTATTTGCCAAGGTCAGACTCGAGTTCGTTCCAGTCGGGTGCAGCTATTTTTTATATTTCATATAATTTGGCTTTAAATATTATATGTTTAATTAATATTTAAATTTATTATTATATATTAAATTTATTTAATATTAAAATTTTATTATAAATTATTTTAAATACCTAAATAAAAAATTATTTAATATTATTTTTTAACTTATTTTTTATACAATTATGTTCTTAAAAATTATTTAATACTATTTTTTCAATTTATTTTTATATTTCACACAATTAATATTGGACTTAAGGAATTATAATTGGCTTAGGAAATTAGGTTAGGAATTGAGCTTAAAAAAATACTATTCGGTTTAACGAATTAGTTTAGGTAATAGAGAATTAGGCTTTGGGAACTAGCTTAGGGATTGGGCTTAAGAAATAGTTTAGGAATTGAGTTTAAAGAATTAGTGTTGGACTTAGAGAATTAGTTTAGGCACTGTGTAATTGAGTTTAAGGAATTAGTTTAGTGATTGAGCTTAAAGGATTAGTATAGGACTTAGAGATTTAGTGTAAGGATTGGGCTTAGGTAATTAGTATTGTTTTTATAGAATTAGTTTAGGGAATATCGAATCGGGCTTTGGGAATTAATTTCGGGATTGATCTTAAGGAATTAGTATTGAACTTATAGAATTAGTTTAAGGAATAAGTTTAGAGAATTAGTTTAGGGATTGAATTATGGAATTAGTTTAGGGAATAGAAAATTGAGCTTAAAGAATTTGTTTCGTAATTGGGCTGTCTTATTTAATAATTAATTAAGTTGTTATTAGGCTTGAGCTTAAGAATTAGACTAATATATTTAAGTTAGATAATTAATTTATGGATTATATTTTTATCATTTAAATTAATTTTGACCATTTAAATTATTAATTTTTGTATTTAAAATTAAAATAAATATTATTTAGTTTTTACTATAATTATTTTTTACAATTTAAATTAATTATCTTTTAAATTCATAGCATATTAAAATTAATAGGCAAAATTAAAAAATCGAAATAAATATGGTTCAATTTTATATAAAAAAAAAATTTTAAAGACTAAATATAATCGTGGGAAAAGAAGTGTTATATCCGAAGTTAAAAGTATATGGATTCTTATAATAAAATTAAAATATCCCCTCCAAAATTTTGTATTTACCTTTTCTTAATCAATTATTATTTTTTAATTAAAATTAATAGAGAAAAGGGAAAGAACCCACACAAATTTTTATGTTAGGGAATTATTTCTTTAGCTTTAGATGTTTTTCATTTAGGTTTTTCATTTAATTAAGCGTGTAGTTTATGCTTCTAGTTTAATTAGATATTTCAATTGATTCCTAAAATTTTATTTTAACAAAAAATAATCTTTAGTTATTTTATATTTTTATAATTTAGTATAATATTTTTAATGTGATAGTATTTTTATTCATGTTAGTCCTTAAAATATTTTATTTCACTGAAATTGACCCTTCTTTATTTCTATTTTTTTATAATTTAAGCCAATATTTTAAATAATGATTATATTTTTGTTCATTATAATGTCTAATATTTATTTTAAATGTGATTCTTGTTCGTAAAAGACATTAAATAATTCACTAAAAAAGATCGAAACCAAAGCAAATCGATTGTTTGTATAAAATTAAAACTTAATACGAAATTGAAACCCGAATTAATTCAATTTGAAATGAACCCGACCTAAAATGAATTCTACTTAAAATGAACCCAACCTGAAGTCTACTCGAACTCGAATTAACCTGTCAATTAATTGTTTTAGACTTTAACTGTTTTGACCTGACCTAAAATGAATCTGACCCAGAATGAATCCGACCTAAAATTGACTTGCATCCTTACCCGAATAGAGTCAAAATATTAAATCAACCTAAAATAACATGTATTCGATTTGACCGGATTTGACCCATCCGATTAGTTTTTACATCCCTATTTTTAAGTCCGCTGAATTTGATAGAATAAACAGACGCTGAATTTGAACTCATTGAACCGGAAAATGTGAACCGAAAAAATTGTAAATAAGATTTAGAATAAACAGACATTGAATTTGAACTCATGGAGCCGAAAAATATGAACGGAAATATATAAAGTTAAACGAACATTGAAAATGTTCATCAGTAATTTGCAAGGTCAACTTAGATCGAAATCTAATTTAATTCTAGATAGTGATGAGAGAATTTGAAGATAGAAAAGGAAGAAAAGAAATGGAAATTAAGATAAATTTAAGAACTAAAATGATTATATTGATTGAACGTGTGAATAAAAAAAATAAAATTATTATGATCCCAATTAAAATGGAGGTACACCGGCCTTGATATTGAAGTAACGGAAGATGATTTGATTGATATCACTATTAATCGTTTATGATTTAATAGATATTTTTTTATTTAATAATTAAAATAAAATTGATTCATAATTTAGTGATTAAACATTGAATTTATTACTTAAATTATTTAAATTTATTAGGGTTGGTAAAATCACCCGTACTTGTCTAAAACTAAAAAATTGAAGTTAGGCATGAGGATATGATCACATTATCGCAAAGCCATTGGCTTTGAGTTGGCCAAGAACCATGAAAGGTGTATCGACATTATGATAAAGAAAGAAATTTAACCACTCAGAGGCTTTTTTATCACATATAATTAAATTACTAAATTAAATCAATAATTTAATAATGATTGTTTAAGGGTAAATACAAGTAAAAAAAAAATTAACCTACTGAAATCAATATATTTCTTTATAAAATAATAATTAACCTTCTTAAATCAATTTAAATTTTTCGTTAAAAGGAGTATAACTTTGATGACCTGGTTATAGAAGTAGGAAAACTTTGATATTAAACTAATAATTAACCCGCTTATATTATTTTTTCAACTTTGGTGACTAAGAAGAAAGGATAGGGGTGGTTAACGAGTTGAATAGCTCGTGAGTTACTCGAATTTGATTCGGTCAAAACTTAATAAATATTCGATTTGGATTGGTTCGATTCGAACTCGAACTCAACTCAATACCTTAACGAGTTGAATCGAGCAAAGTCTAACTCGACTCGATAAGTTCACGAGCAGCTCTTTAATCTTTTAAAATATATTTTAGTAATTGCTTTAAAATTATTTCATTCAAAAAATAAATCTAAATAATAATTATTAATTTGTGAACTATTATTTTAATTTTAATATGTTAGTTGGTGTATTTATGGATTATTACTTTTGAATTTAGACTTTTAAAGTATTTTATACACTTTGTTGATATTTTTTGGTTAAATTTGTTAATTTTTGTTAATATTAAGTCTTATATAGTATTATTAGATTTTACTTTTAGTTAAAAATAAGATAAGTTTTTTAGTGAGCTTAACGAACAACGAGTCGAGTTGAGCAACAAAATATTTTAACGAGCACGAGTTGAGCACAATTTTAATGAGATTAACGAGCAACAAGTTGAACTTAACGAGCAACGAGTCAAGTTGAACAACAAAATATTTTAACTAGCATGAGTCGAGCACAATTTTAACGAGCAATGAGTCGAGTCGAGTAAAAAAGCTCATGAATCGTATAATACCCAACTCGTGATCAACTCGCTCAATAACTACCCTAAGAAAGAATAAAAAAACCCTATTTCTCCTATTTTCCACCCTCTTTATGACTAAGAACTTTTCCTTCTATAATAGGTCAAAACCTAGGGGGTACTAAATATTAACTCTAGAAAATCACGGGTCTTCGGGTGCTTCTAATAAATAAGAGACGACTAATGGTTGAACTGTATTTAGGGAAGTTTAAATTAACCGTAAAATTAGTATAATTTTTATATTTTATAAATAAATAAATTAAATTATTAAAATTAATTTTTTTATTAATCGAACTATTAAAAATAATGATTATAATTACGGATATTGATTAAAGATTAACTTATAGGTTAATTGTTATTAAATTAATTGTATATATTTAAAATATAAGAAAACTTTTTAAACTTTTGTGATTGTTTTTATGCCTTGAACATTGATTATTATAAGTTAGTTAAGCATTTCTCTTTAAAATTTTAGATGATTTTTATGTTTTAAACTTTAATGATGTATTGCTACAATATTATGCGCTGTACATTTTTTACACTTTAATAATATTATGAAACTTTTGTGTTTTGTCTTGTGTTGAAACTTTATAGTATATAAGTATTTTTTAGTTATGACGTAAGTGATTAAAATATATTTATTTAAGTATTTTTATGAAATTTTTAATAGATTATTTATCATATGAGATAATTATACTATTCTCAAAAAATAATGATCATTGGTAAAAATTTGTAATAAATTACAAATTAAGCTATAATTGAACCGTTGATTACAGCATCTTAACAGTTAATTGTAGCGGTTAACATTTTTCTTAATAATTAAGTTTTGATTAATAAAAATTAATAATCGTTATAAAGATTAATCGACCATTTAAATTAAATGATATAATTAACCTACCATAAACACCTTTAACTGAATTATCCAAGCTGTCATCGTTTTTTTTTCTTCGTCTCAGATTGTCACGATATATTGCTTGGCCAGTTTTCTCGTTTTACTTTGATAGTCTTCACTTGTTAGTATAACATATATTGATAATTTAATTAAGAACAAAAGTAAGCTTCTAGAAGCATGAAATATACCATTTTTAGAGAAAGAAACGTTAAAATAAAAATCCCAAATCTGTAACTTTTTCTTCCCGCAGTTGTCGAGGAAGAAACGTTAATGAGCGTATCTATAAGATAATCATTATATTTTATAAGATAATTAATTAAATTATTAAAATTAAGATATTTTAATAAAAATTTTAAAAATATAATATAAATAAATCGTATCTATTTAGTACTCTAATGATAGTAGGTATTTGATGTTTTCTTTGGCTTGCTGGATAATTCAGTTTTGTGTTTAATATCTAGTTGTTTTGTATTCTTGTCTTTCATATAAATTTATAGATATTTTTAATGAGACATATAATTCATATTTATTAAAGTTATATTTTATATTTTAATATTTCATAAAATAATATTTTGCTGAGCAAAAAATGTTAAATAAAAATAAAAATATTTTTCTTAAAAAAAAAGGATAAAAAACTTTTTGATTTTAGAAGCAATCATATCTTAGTTAACTCAGAAGTATGATATATTAGTTGATCTGTAAGCATTAGATCTTAATTGTTCTAAAAGTACTATATAAATGATCAAGATCTTCTTACCTTTAAATCTTCAAGCATGGGTCTATGTTTCTTCAAATCATGTAGATATAATTGTTATACACGATACATTCAAGTAAGAAATGTATTTGAAGAAGACCATTGACCCGACATAACCAAAAGTATATTATGTAATTTGCTTTTAGAAAATAATATCTCAATCGAAAAGTAGATACATTAAAGATGATAATCGAAACATATTTTTTTAAAAATTTTGTTGCACACAACATTTAAAAGAATAGTGATTAAAAATATTCAACGATTTGTTCAAGTGTTAATGTTAGGCTTGAAATGACTAGATACACAATCGATTAAATTTGTCAAGTGGTGAAGAAGTGACAATTTGAGTGATTTATGGTGGAAGCAAAAGATAAAACAATTGACACAATGGTTTAGAGTGATTCGGACTTCTAACACAAGTCCTACATCTACTACCTTAGCTTTCCACTAAGGATTTTTCAAATTCACTAAGAATTTCAACCTTTTGAGGATAAAGTGTTAACATTACAACCTAAATTCTATCCCTAAATCTAGCATCTAAAGTTCACAACCGAACTTTGGGAAATCACTCAACAAGAGAATTCTAAGCAAACTTGATATCCTTCTAATAAGGTATATGTTTGCAATGTAAGCTCTCACCCAATCCTAATACACTTGAGCATACATATACATTAAGCTCACAAGTGTTCGTCTACCCAAAGATTGGAATTAAAGCACTAAGACAAATCTTTGATCATATTGTTGTTATAATGGAAGCATTAGTCTCTACATGATGCTTGATTCTTTCTTTTATCATTCTAATTGAGCTTCTAGCCATTGGTGACCGTTGGGATTGATTTGGAGCTTGTTTCAAGGCCAATTTCTGATTCTGGTGTATGTGGTACCGAAACGCGTGGTAACCATTTCAATATAGCAACTTTGAAAATAGTTGTTGAACTTACATTTAAGAACCGGTATCAAAACGTCTTGTGATGGTATCGATACCGTTAGCTTAGTGTAACTATTTCGATATAGCTTCTAGCCGTTGGGGGTTTTATAAAGTCGTTCGGGGTTTTTGTAAATTCGTTGGAGGTGTATCGAAACACTTAAAACAAGTTTTGATACTGGCGTATCAAAACAAGTGCTTATTGTATCGAAACCAAAAATCATAGTGACAAATGGTATCAAAACGGTCCAAGACCATATCGAAACGACTTCGTAATTTTGCCGTTGAAAAATATAGCGGTATCGGAATACCTATAAGGTGTATCAAAACGCCTAGGTTAAAAATACTTCTTTGGTTTCTTTAATTCATTTTAAATAGCTTCAAAGTTTCTCAAAAACCTCTTAAATATATTTTTAAGTTGTTTGGACATAAGAACCATTTTTAAAATCTCTACTAATTTTCAATTATTATATCAGAACATATAGTTCTATGGTTATTTTGAAAGATCTATTCATCAGTATATTATTTGTTTCAACATTTAAAGATTTTATTTAAGACTAAATTATAAAGATCTAAAGATCTTATTTGATATTTTCATGAGGAGTAATATGTATTGTATTTTTTTTCTTTAACTATGATTTTGTCCCACTAGATTTTTTAATAAGGTTTTAAATAAGACAAAAATTATGCACATTACAGATAAATATACTATTTTTCCTTTACTAATATTTTTTTCATCGAGTTTTTCGTATCACTGTAAGGTCTTAACGAATTATATCATCTTTGTGGATATTCAATATAGACTGTTATAAATGTTTGTCTATGAGAACATCCATCATAATAAGATTTTACCTAAGAAATTGAATTATTTTATCATTGAAATTTTAATCTTTATTAAATTAAAATTTCATATGATATTTTTTATGCTTATAAATAGAATATTTAGAAAATTATGGTACACATTTCATATTAAGAATACAATGCACATTTTTCTCTTTTATCTCTCTATAAATCTCACAAGTCTTTTATTTTCTTTATAACGATGTGTCATTTTTATCATTTTTTAAAATGGATAGTTCAAAAGTATATTAATTTAACTGGACTTAATTCAATCAAGTTAATATTTTTTTAAACTAACAAGTGATCACAGTAAAAAAATAAACGATGTTAATCCTAAATGATTTAAGTTTAAATTTAAGTTTAACTGGATTTAAGTTTACCTAAATGATTACATTAACGATGTTAATGTTTATATGTACTGTCAGGAGTTGCGATGTTAATATATTGATCTTTATTACTTACACATAAAATTAATTTAGTTTTAAAATGAATTAGTTTAACTACTCTAACCTTTTATTTTACTATCTTTATTAATTTGGTCGAATTGATTTAAAAAATTTAACTTTTAATTTTACGAACCTCATTAATTTGGTCGAATCATATTCTCATACTTTTCTCTTTATTTCTTTTCTCAATTGGCAAATTAGTTCATCCATGGCAAGTCCAAAGACAAATCAAGCACAAAAGAAAGATAATGTGCCACTGCATCACCGTCGTCCCTCGGATTATTCAACGTCCCGCCATCGTTCTGGCAGAACCACTCTCCCTGTTAGAGATTTTAAACCGTCTGTTACTGTTATAACAACCGTTATTTAACGTTAATGTCGTTATACGAAATCGTTATTAGTAAAAATAATTGTATGATTTAAATTCCCAATAATAACGGTCGATAACAACCGTTATTTAACGGATAACGGTCCGTTACATCCGTTATTATCCGTTATTGTATTTTTATTTCAAAATCTCTCGTAATAAGTTGCGCAAGTTTTAAAAAAAATCACGACCACTATAACAATTGTTATATATACTAACAAATTTGTATATTAACAAATTTATTTTTTTTACTTTTCATACATTCTATTAATTTGGTCTTAATTTTAATAGCAACAGATTTTCTAAAATAAAAGGACCCAAACCTAATACCTAAGTATAGGCACAACATTTAAGTTTAACCATTAAATTAGATTTAATGTTTTTATAATTACATATATAACCATTGAATTAAAATTTCAACATAATTAATAATTTTAAAATTTTATATTTGTATATAAGCATACTTCTACCTATATAAAAATATTTTTATTGTTAATTTTCTATTTTAAAAAACATTATGCATTAACAACAGTTTAAGATGTATATAAAATGTTGTCAATCATGCACCAAATATTTAACTTAATATATTCCCTCACAAATACTATGTTTGATTCCATTTCATCCTTATTTTTTTATTTTCACCGGTCAAATACAATTTAATATATATATATATATATATATAACATAGTAAAAATGAAAAATTAAGAATATCATATTTTCCGAACTAAAATTTTCAATATATATAGTTATATATTCTTAAATTTATTTTTAAAAAAAATAAAATTCATAGAATTGCAAAAAAATAAAAATTACTGAAAATAAATATTATTAAAAATTAAAATGGTGTATAAAATGAAAATAATTGAGACAAATTGACGTAAAAAATGATACAAAGATCAGAGAGTGAGAAATTCACTATATAATGGTGTAAGAAATATTATTAAAAATGAAAATGGTGTATAGCAAATCTTGCTATGAAGATGTAGTGCAGGAGACATATTCCAGAAATGGCGGGTTTAGGGTTGAATTTCATATACTCATATGATTACATATCAGATTTCTTTTAGTTATAATGTGATGTCCTCAAATCAGACTTAATTCCCACTTCATTCCAAATGGGATTCTAAAATATATTATTATTATTCAATGTTACTCAAAATAAAATAAATATTTATAAACTATAAAATTTATTACTCAATGAATCCTCTCATTTTTCTTACCAGAGTTAAGTAGATATTAATATATACTTTAAATTTCCACAGAATTAAGAAAACCAGTTAGGGTTTGTTTTATCCTGCCGTTTCTCCTTGTCCGAGCAACAAAGGTTGGTTGAAGATTACGACATATAAGAAATAAGAGTCCAGCAATTAAGTTAAGCTTGGTCTTTTTTATTCCATAAAAACCTAGATTTTCAGAGACTGCAATATAACCAAACCGAACACACTTATTTTAACACAGATTTTGTTATAAAAACTTAACATTGTTATCCACATATACGTAATATATGTATTATACGTATATGCTTTTGGATTATTTTAACATGATAAATTCTAGTTTTATTCTCAAACACACACCTTATTTTTGGTAAACCTAGCTCAGACAAAGCTGCACAGTCACACACTCCTCCGCTTCAGGGCCTTCGGGGTTTGATATAAGGGTTGGTTTCGTTGTGGAAGATATGGTGTCTTGAATCGACCTCGGTTTTCCTCTGGGTAGCGATGAGTCCTGCATCAGAGTTATCATCTTTGGCTATGTTGTTTCGATCCACTTGATGATTGTTTGGCTCACGCATTTTCTCAAGGATCATTCGTTTTCCATCAGCTTCCAGGACAGCCAAAAACATCAGCACGGTGAAAAGGATAACAACAAAGTTCTTCATCTTCAAAAAAGACTCTAAAACCTGCAACGGAAAAGTAAATAATTTATTACAGACAGTTTT
The DNA here is from genome assembly GCA_035048815.1 of Abelmoschus esculentus. Taxonomy (NCBI): domain Eukaryota; kingdom Viridiplantae; phylum Streptophyta; class Magnoliopsida; order Malvales; family Malvaceae; genus Abelmoschus; species Abelmoschus esculentus. The sequence goes on from JAUCBN010000015.1 coordinate 5,106,368, forward strand.
AATCAGTAATTCAATATGTTTTTTTAATGGGAGATAAGATTTCCAAGGTATTATACATATAATGATAAATAGGAAGTAAAAAAAAAAAGTAAAGTAGGTTAAGTACCAGGGCAGGTTCAACTTGGAGAGAATATTGTGTGGTGAAGAAAGAAAGGAGGGCTTGGGTTTTTATACCCCTAGGCGGCGAACTATCTTTTATAGTAAATTTACAATAATACTCCTTGAACAGTGAACCATAATTTTATCATTTTATCACAAAAAATACTTTTAGAAATCATATTGTAAAAATAGATAGAAAACTCATTGTGAGTTATGTTACCTTAAAACCTAATAAATTTGCATGATTTTACATGAAATCTTATTAAAAATAAAATTTATAATTTTTTATTTTTATTTTTATATTTTTGCTCAGCAATTAATATTATAATTAAAAATGTCAAGAAAAAAAATATTTTATTATAATGGGTTAAAATATTGGCATACAATTAAAGGGTACAACCAATCTAAACGTTCTTGCCCTTTTTCTTGTTATGACACGTGTTTTTTTCTTAATAAATTGGTTTAATCTAATAATAAATATTTAATGTATATCAAAAAATACTATTTAAATATTATTGTATAGAGAGGACGATGGGTGGCGGAACCTCAAAGATTTCACAATCTCAGCAGCGCACTCGTGCAGTTTTGGCTGCTAATAACTCGGAGTTGTCTAATGTCTGTGTTAGGTTGGGTTGTTGATGAGAAATTAACTTCGTCGTGTTATTAATCGATCAATCAATCAAAATATTTATTTAATTATTTTTTATTTTAATTTTTCTATTAAATAAATCACCATTTAATAAAAACTGTTTTTAAATTTAATTTACGGTAATTATTAGTAAAAATTCACTTAATAAAAAAAATGATGTAGAAATTATCTTCGATCAATGATACATATATGTTGAGTGATATTGATTTTATGGGAACCATTTTTCGATTATCTTCGATCATAATAATTTGTTCGTCTTGAATTAAAGAATCAAAATCTATCTTAAGATCGTTAGAAAATATGTGGTTATTCCAAGAAAATAAAACAAAACAAAATATTATTATTTAACGAATAGAAAAAAATCCAAAAATATGAAATAAAATAAATAAATATTTTAGATCAAACAGATTTTGGAAACGATAAGTATGAATCGTGTTAAAGCCTACACGAACACAGTTTTCTTAAGACAAATTTTCACTCCTGAGGTGCTTGAGTTTATTGGTAGTTTGTCTCCCAAGATACAATAACAATAGGATCTTCAACAGTAGCACAGTTGTAGAGATCCCGAGTTTTTCTTGCCTTCGCTAGTCACCAAAAGAAAATGAGAGTAGAAAATGATTTTTAAGTGTGTTTTGAAACTGAGAATTTATTTTTATTTATAGGAAAAAAAATTAGGTCAAAACCAGTGAGAGTTTTAATCCGAATTAAATTTGAATTTACTATAAATAGTCAATTTTATCTTATTTAATATTCTTAAGTTGTATTCAAGTAAAATACAAACTCTTATCGAATATTAAAAAAAAAAAAATAATTTAAGAAAAATTTAATCACAACAGGTAAAATATTCACAAACCTACAAAAAGCCCAATCAATTCAAATGTTTACATCACTCACATCGTGCGCCCCAATCCAAGAACAAAGTCATTCAATGATAGATATGTGGGTAAAATGTATATAAATACTTCTCACTTCATTTATCACATCAATATGGGATAATAGAGGTTTCGTTCCTTACTCTATTCACGACCTTCTTACTCTGAGCATCAATTTCTTATATCATTTAACCATTTTAAACATACGAGATACCGTTGTAAAGATCTTATGAATTAGAATAGAAATTAATAAATTTCTTATTCGAATCATCGTCTTTATAATTCCAAAACATGCTTCGAAGATTTCTAACTGTTTTTCCAACAAATCTTGCTATGAAGATGTAGTGCAGGAGACAAATTCCAGAAACGGCGGGTTTGGGTTTAAATTTCATATACTCATATGATTATATATCAGATTTCTTTTGGTTATAATGTGATGCCCTCAAATCAGACTTAATTCAAGCCTACCCTGATTCTAGTGAATCAACCCACACTTACGGGTCTAAGCCTTAGATCTACCCAAATATGAGCCTTTTCAACTCTAGCCATCAACATAACTAATTCGGCCACTATCAAAAAAAAAAAAAAAAAAAAGACTAATGGTACAATGAATAAAATAATGCAATGAATAAAATAATTAAAACAAATCCAAAATGTAAATGAATAAAATAATGTAAATGGAAAAAATAACTTTATTTGTAAACTACAATAGGGCTAAAACTAAAATAACTTTATTAGTAAACTACAATAAGGCTAAAACTAATGGTAGGATTCAAAAAAGTCCATTATCGTTATAATGGCCGTTATTTAACGGTAACGCCGCTATCCAAAACTTTTATTAGTAAAAATAATGGTGAGATTTAAATTCACACATATAATGGTCGATAAGTGCAGTTATTTAACGGATAGTGGTCAATAACGATGAAAACGGTCCGCTATTATACCATTATTTACTATTATTGTACCGTTATTTCAAAAACTCTCATATAAGTTTTGCGAGTTTTAAAAAAATTCATGATCGTGATAACAACACTTATGTCTGCAACTGCAATAAACGTCATGCAATCGAAAATACGATCGAAAACGCTTTTTAAATCCGATATTTGTTTCCCATTGGAGTCCAGGGCTGCTGAAAACAGCATTAGTGCAAAAAAGATGGTGAAATAGTTTATCATCGAAAAAACTCTAAAATCTAAACCCTAAAATAAAATAAAAAACATAAAATAAAACGTAGTTTCAATCAGCATACATTTTTCAATGGTAGGAAGGAGTGGCTAGAGTTTTTATAGACCTAGCAGGCTAAATTTTATGGTTTAATGTTGAAGATTTTTTAGCATCGGCAAATCATGGAAGGTGGGGTGCATTGTCCCAAAGCCATAGGCTTTGGGTTGGCCACAAATCCAGAAAATTTTATTTAAATCACGGGTCTTCTTCAGATTGAGCAAGTAAATAATTCTCTCAGGATTCATTTGAGTTGTAGTCCTCAAAACGTTTTTTTAGCGCCAAAATAAATAGGTAAACGTTCTTAAAATCAATTACAATGGTATTGATATTCTCTATATTTATTAAATCTAAATATTTTTTCTCCCTTCTTAATTTCCTCTTTAAATCATAATTTTTTTAGAACTATAGTTACATAAGTATACTTTGATAGCTTGAAACAAAACCAGTTAGGGTTTGTTTTATCTTGCCGTTTCTCTTTGTCCGAACAACCAAGGTTGGTCGAAGTCGAAGATTACAATATATGAGAAATAAGAGTCCAGCAATCAAGCAAAATGTTGGTCTTTTTTATTCCATGGAAACTACATTGCGAACCCAGATTTTCACAGACTCCATATAACCAAACCAAACACACTTATTTTAACACTGATTTTGTTATGGAAACTTAACATTGTTTGTTATACAAATGTACGTATTATACATATATGCTTTTGGGTTATTTTAACATATTAAATTCAAGTTTTATTCTCAAACACACCACTTTTTTTGGTAAGTCTAGCTCAGACCAAGCTGCACAGTCACAGACTCATCCGCTTCGAGGCCTGCGGGGTTTGATATAAGAATTGTTTTCGTCGGGGAAGAAACGGTGAACTTGAGAATAGACCCTGGTTTTGGCCTGGGAGTTATTATATTTGGCGATGTCGTTCCGATCCACTGAATTATCGCTCGGCTCACGCTCTTTCTCAAGGATCATTCGTTTTCCATCACCTTCCAGGATAGCTAAAAACATCAGCATGGCGAAAAGGATAGCCACAAAGTTCTTCATCTTCAAAAAGACTCTAAAACCTGAAATGGAAAAGTAAAAGTAGGTTAAGTACCAGGGCAGGTTCAACTTGGAAGGAATCTTGTGTGGTGAAGAAAGAAAGGAGGGCTAGGGTTTTTATAGCCGTAGGTGGCTCACTATCTTTTATAACAAATTTACATATTTAATCATTAAGTTATAAAATCATTTAAATACTCATCTCTCTCTATATACGCTAGGTGAGCTTGAAGTCGACATTGATCTGTTTTCAGTGTAGGTAGACAAGATAATCCCAGGGAGAAAAAACATAAAAATGATAAATTATAAATTTGAATGCAGATTGAAAACTAATTGAGTAGTGAGTCGAGGCTCCTGAAATTCTGATTAAAAATCTCTTACCTCTAAATTGTTTTTTATTAAAAAATTAATTATAAATTATAACCCTAATCGTATATATTCTAAATCTTAATTTTACGTTTTAAAAAATACACTCTACCCCTAATTTTTAAATTCTAACCATAACCCCTAACTTTAAACGCTAAACCCGTTAATTTAAAGTGAGATATCGAAAGAGGCACAATAAAAAAAAATACTATTTGCACCTTGAAATTCTCAAACAATTTTAATTGGAAATTGAACTAAGTAAGCATGTATTTTTTTATTTTTTAATTTTTGTTTAAATTTCATTTTTTTTCTCTCTTGTAGTTTCTTATGTATGTTTATTTTTTTCTATTTTTATATCTCAATTATTCTTAATTCTTTTTATTTTTCTCTTTATTTCTCCCATTTCAACTCAAATTCTCATCAAAGAATGAGAAATATTCTATTTTCATTTTAAATTTTGAATTTTGTAATTGTTTAAATGTGTTATAAATATCTTTATTTATGGTGGATATCCATATATTAAGTTAAACTTTAATAGGCTTTATTATTAAGGTTTAATACCCATTGGAATTAGGGTTTTCATCTTATGCCTATAAATATAGACTTTTAGGCAAAGCATTGTACATAACCATACTTTGAGAATATAATAAAATCTCTCTCTTTTGTTATCATCTTTATTCTCATATTTTATTCTTATTCTTTATTTTATTCACAACACGTTCTCAGCACGAGACTCTAACCAACGGAGGTGTTTGTCGTTCAAATCTTGAAGGAGTGTAACGACCCGAAAAATTTTAAAAATTAAAGTGTGTAGGGGTCGTTAGAATTTTTTTATTTCAAATTAGGGTATTATTTGAAAAATTGGGAATTTTAGGTTAAACTTGGTGATTTGGAAAAATTGGGACTAAATTAGAAAATTAGAGATTTTATTAAAAATAGGGCTTAATTTAGAAAAAAGATAAAAAATGTGTATTAAAAAATTAGGGTTTAAAAATATAAAATAATTTGGGTTTAAAAAGGATTAATTTTGAAAAAAGACTGGAGTCGCCACCGGTCACTTTGGTAGACCAGACACCGTAAAAACCAGAGATTCTTTAAAAAATGGGTTCGGGAGTCGGTTATGGATGAGATATAAAATACCCCACACCGCCCAAGAATTGGTACCTAATCGAATATGGTTGCCCGAATTGAAAATTTGCAAGTTCAAATTTTTATTAATTTATTATCCGTTTAAGAATGTGAATATATTTTAATTTTACCGTATCTTTATCCGAAGGCAACGCATACACCGCCGACACTACGTTTGAGGGTGGGCCCGTTACGACCGAATAAAGACGTAATTATTAGGTTCATTAATTAATGGTGTGACAAATGTTGAAATAAATGATTCGAATATACAAATATTTACAAGCATAAATAAAGAAATGCGGAAATAAAATGCGTAAATTAAATTACAACAAGATATATATGGGAAAAAAATGCGAGAAATTAAATACGTGAATGTAAATACGGAAAAATAAATTGCAAGAAAGTAAAAGCGATAAATAAATGTTAGATGTTAGATACGAGAAAATAAATCGTAAGAAAATAAAAATGCGAAAAATTAAATACGAGAAATTAAATGTTAGGTGTTAGTTATTTACACTAAACGGGCTATAAATAATACGGATCACTCCCCGTTGCGGGTCACCGTAAAGCCGAAGTTAAACAAATAAACATAAAAAAAAACATAAATAAAATAAATAAAGAATACGACACAAAAGGTATAATACAACATAATATATATATATAAACTATATAATAATAACAACAACATACGTAGGTATAATATGTAGACATAATATAATGTAAATATACATAAATATATAGTACATCTATATAATAAAACATTATAAAGTATATAATAGTAAGTATTATGTAAAATATAAATAAAAATATATAATATAAAAGGCAGTTTATATAACTAAATATATAATAAATAAATAAATATATAAACGATATATCAAATGATACATAAAATATAAGTAATATAATATTAATAATATATTAACAATTTATTATACAATACAATGGTAAAAAATGATGTGATGACATTAAAAGATTGAAAAGATGTTTGCTTTATAAATAAACAAAAATAATAATATAATAAAAAGGAAATAAATAAATTATAAAACAAAAAAAAGATGTATGGGAAATCTGAAAAGGTGATCTGGAGTAAAACTTTAAACGAATTTTAAATTAATAAAACTTTGAGATGCGTGTCCAGGAAGCTTCCTTCCATGAAAAATCAAACCCTCACCACTTTCATTTGTTTTTTGTTTCGAAAAAAGGAAGAAAGAGAGATAAACACTCTCTGATATTGTAAAAACCCTTCAAAATTTTCATTTTTCCAGAATCCGGTGGTTGATAGCGGCGGCCGGCGACGGCAAAATATGTTCAAAAAGCCCCTTTTCTTTTTAAAAACCAGATATGAGTTTAGATTTAGAAAAAGCAACACTCTTCCTCTTTAAATCTGGCAAAACCGCAACAAAAACTTTCTATTTTTCAAAATTTCTTTTTGAAACGAAACCCTTTTTTAACGTTTTGAAAACCTGTGTTTTGAAGAAACGGAGAAAAAGAAAGAAGCGAAGGGAATCGACGACAGGAACCGACTCCAAACTCCGAGGTAAACCCTAAACTTAATACTTTGTACTCGAAAATAAGAAAGAAATGCTTTAAAAAACAGAATACCTTGTATTGATTTCTTTCGTTCAAATCCTGTCTAGGGTTTACAATCGATTCTTGTGGCTTTTATAGCCATCTTACATTGATAAAATAAATATAAAAAAAAAGAAATGCTGAGATTGGATCTGAAATACTGATTTTCCCTCTGCTTTGTTTGTTTCTGATAATGCTGGCATCTACGATCGAGGGACCATTGTTGTTGCTTCTGTGGTTTGGTCCGGTTGCAGCAGAGAGGGGACCGGATTGGTTGTGTGGTCGTTCAGCGTGGCTGGCGTTGCTGGTGTGGCTACCGACGTGGACGACGATGTGGCGCTGGCGTGGAGGGCTGATGGGAACTGAAAGGTTCAGCTTCAGAGGGTTCTGGAATTTCCAGAATCGGGACAGTCTCCAGGGGATTCGAACGGGCACCTGAGGGAGTTGGAAAGTCGGGTTCATATCCGGGTTAAGAACCGGGATATTCGGGTTAACCGGATATGGGTGTGGGTTATCTGAATTGGGTAATGGGTTTAGGAAATGGGTTTTTTAATTTGTGGGCTTTGGCAGATTTTGGTTTGTGGTATGGGTTTCTGGTTTGTATAATTTATATGAGTTATAGATTTGGCCCACCGGTTTGGATTTTGGATTGGGTTTAAATTTGTAACATGGACTTTATTTATTATAAATATAATATTTTATGATTTTGAATTTTTAATAATATTTTTTGAATTTTTAATTTATAAATTATTTATATATAATTAATTTAGGATTTTGGTTTAGGGGTTTTGGTTTAAGGTTTGTTTGATCCTCGGACAAAAATGATGATTACAAGGAGTTATTGAAAAAATTTGTTATTGGCATAAATCAAAGATAAGTTCTTTTCTCTTAATTATATTTTTATTTTTCTCTCTTGATCTTTGGTTTGATTTTTAATTTATTAAAATCTTTGGTTGTTTGGTATTTGTGTAGCGATAAAGCGGCTCAAATACTGTGGTTCTTGTCGAAAATTCTCAGAAAAGATTTTAACAAGATATTGGTAACTAAATCTATCTTATATTCAAATTAGTGAAAAATTCGGTATGTTTTATTTATTTAATTTGAGATTTCTTTTGTCTTTATTTATAACCAATATTTGTTTATTTTATTATTATGACGAATGTTTATGTTTTAATTATGTTTTAAGTATTACATGATATTATAACAAATATTAAAACTTTAATTAATTAATATGTTCTTTGTTATGTTGGTTTAATCCGAGTATATTGGCTGGACATCCCGTTCTGCGAGGCTACTGGTCTCAAAGGAGGTTCTTTTTTTAAAGGACCTTGTGGACTGGTTTAACAACGCCGCGTATGAGGATTAAATTTTTTGTTCCCTATATATATTGTGTATATATTGGTTGATCAATTACTATTTAATAGTATGAATATTATAAAGTCTATATTTGCTTGGAAGCAATATTTTTTTGTGTTCAAAAACTCGACTATAGACTTCTCCCAAGTTCAAGTTACGAAAATCGTCTTAATCAAAGAATTTTTATGGGAGGCATTCTCTGAAGTGAATGCATGCATGATACTTATTCCATGAAATTATTGGATTTATGACATTCCTTAAGGTGAATGCAAGCATGATGATTTTTCCATGCGATTATTGGATTTATGAAATTCTTTAAAGTGAGTGAAAGCATGATGATTATTCCATGCAATTATTGGATTTATGACATTCCTTGAAGTGAATGCAAGCATGATGATTATTCCATGTGATTATTTGATTTATGTTATTCCCTGAAATGAATGCAAGCATGATGTTTATTCTATGCGATTATTGAATTTGTTTTATTCCTTGAAGTGAATGCAAACATGATAATTCACTATATGGTTAGTGAATAAAACTCAATTATGTGCCAAAATATCACTGGTGAGGATATATTAGAAAAACATACTTCACTTTTCACACATTAATGTTGTCTTACAGACACAATAACATGAAAAGGGTTTTAAATACCTATCAGTCTCCGCTCCATTCTCTGAAGTGAATGTGATATTTTATAGCGGAAAGAATAAATATCATATTAGTAATTGTGGTCATGATTGAGATCATAAAATAGGCATGAATAAGATAATTATTTTGAGAATACTTATATCCACAAGAAGTGAAATTATAAAGATGACCAGAATGATAGAGATCATATTAAAATATTTATGTTATCAATGTGATGGTATAAATCATTGATCTCGTACTTGTCAAACGCCGAAGTATTATGGACTTTATCCGTAATCATGAATGATAAATGAAAGAAAATATAAACATATTTTCTTTATGGCGAAAATAATTATGGCGTTGTTGATCCAACTCAATTGGATATAATTAATTTTCTCATAGTCCTTCATAGTCCTTCAAGAGAATAATTTGCCATTTATTTTATTTCCCTTATAACATCTAAAAGAAATAATTGATCTTTATTTATTTTGTTTTATGTTAATTTACTTTTATTTGTTATTTATTTATGTTAACTTATTTGACATATTATTTATTTAGATTTTATGTTTATTTTTCCTTTAAAAGAATATGATTACTTCTGAAATAAAATATGCAATAAATTATGATGATTTATGCTTAGCAGATAGTGCAAGTACTCATACAATAGGTAAGCATAAGAAATATTTCTCCATTTAAATACAAGGGAAAATATGAGTACTATATCTCAAAGTACTAAAATATCAATACTTCGTAAGAGCTTTTGAGAGTTTATCTTTGATATATAACTGATTTGATATAATGTGATATATTTAATATTTTTCATTCCCCGAAGTGAATGGTACAAAGCACATATTTTTCATTCCCCGAAGTGAATGAAATAAATCACATATTAAAATGTTCATAATTATGCATATTTTCCCATTTTAAATGCAAGGGAATAATGTGAGTACTATATCCGGAAGTAATAATATCAAAGAAGACTCCATCTGAGCAAATATGTTATTGCCAAATGAGACTTTATCTCATATTTACAGTGCATTATGCTCGTCAAAGTTGCAAAGAGACTTATTAAATTTTAAAGATATTTGCAGAAATATATTGAGAATATTAGTCAAGGGGATATTGATTATCTCAATATTACGAGTATAACTCAAGGTAATAAGGAAATCTTGGCAAAATTACATGCACTGTCATCCATAATGTACTAAATAAGAATTAGTACAAATTGAAGCTCATGCTATTGTAAACTAGATGTTTACTGATAATTTTATTTGGCATGATCAGTTAGACCATCCCAGTTCAATTATGATACGAAAATTTACTGACATTTTTATGTGGTCATTTATTGAAGAAATAATATTTTCTTCATGGTAATTTTAATGTGATACTTGCTATAAAAGCAATTTGATTATTCAATCATCAACATCTAAAATAGAGTGTAAATTTATTAATTTTCTAGAATGTATACAAGGTGATATATGTGGTCCTATACACCTTTCTTAAAGACCATCTAGATATTTTACGATTTTTATCGATGCATCGGCTAGATGGTTATGTGTATCCTTGTTATTAACCCGCAACTTGGTGTTTGCGAGGCTACTTGCTTAGTTGATAAATTACGAGCATATTTTCCAGATTATCTTATAAAGACAATCGATCTTGATAATGTTGATGATATGTAATTTTACATGTAGTATCACCAGCTAATTCGTATCAAGCCAACAAATGATTATAAGTTCTCCCCCATTATAAATGGTTTTTGGTCTAGAACCAAATATTTATCATCTTAGATTTTTAGTGTGCGATATATATTCTAATTGCTCCACCACAACGCACAAAGATGAGTTTTGTTGGGAATATATATCATATTTAAATATATTAAGATTCTGATAGGGAATTTATTTACAACCATATTTACTGACTATCATTTTAATGAGTCAGTTTACCCAACATTTGGGGGAGAAAAATAAATAGCTGGGGGAAAAATATGTTAGAATGAATTATCATTTTTTTCATTCTGATCCACGTACAAAACAATGTGAACTATAAGTTCAAAGGATAATTCATTTAGCAAATCAATTGCCAGATGATTTTGCTGACCCTAAAAGAGTGACTAAATCACGTATACCAGCTATGAATGCTCCGATTAAATTTGATTTTCCCGGAAGAACAAACTCTAGTTGCTAATGAGTCTAACTTATGCTTGAAGTGTAGTAGACAAGTAAGTTCCAAAGATAAAAAATCCTCGAAAAAGAAAAATGAGCTATATTTTATGATGGTCTGATTGAGGAATCAATGATTATGAAAATCTCTAAAAGAGATTAAATGGTCTCCAACAGAGACATTGACATGATTGGCATGCAATATAACACTAGAGATTTTATTTGATGATGTGGATCATAAATCATTGTCAATTGGGCAATTTAAACAAAGAAATGATTGGCTAACATGAAAGAGGCAATTGAGGCGAAACTAAAATCTCTTTCGAAAAGAGAAGCATTTGGGCCTATAGCCTGTACATTGAAATGTGTAAAGCTCGTGGATATAAACGAGCCTTTGTGATAAAGAGAAATCACAAGGGGGAATCATGAGATATAAGCTCATTTTGTTGCACAAGGATTCTCACAAAGACATGAAATTGATTATGGGGAAAATATATTCCTCGGTGGTGGATGCAACTACTTTAGATTTTGATCAGTCTGGCAATAAATAAAATTACTCAGTTTCTGCCTAATGGATGTTGTTACATCCTATTTGATTGTGCCTCTTGATAGTAATATTTATATGAAACTTCCGGAAAGATTTAGATTGCCATAAACAGTTAATTCAAGTTCTCGAGAACATTATTCAATCAAATTGAATATATCCTTTTATGGCTTACAACAATTTAGGCATATATGATATAATCGCCTTATTGAATACTTATTAGCATAATGCTATATGAATTTTTTCCCCAAACATTTTTCTTAAGAGTTTTAGCTCTGAATTTTTATTGTTGTGTATGTCGATGATTTGAATATCGTTAAGACTCGTGAAGAGATCTCCTCAAATCCTTGTGCATCAATCGACATACATAAAAAATGTTTAAAGAGACTTTACATGCATAACGAATATTCATTGATCACCCTTATAGTTGCTATGTCTCTTAATGTTAATAATCCATTCCACCCTCGAGAAAAGGGTAATGATATTTTTGGTCTAAAAGCACAATATATACATTATTTGATCTAGAAGCATTGTATCTTAGCTGATCCAGAAATATTATTTAAGTGCTACAAGATCATTACCTTTAAATAATTATTATGCATGAGGCAAAGCCGAAATATGTGTTTGGCTAAACATATCCCAAAGATATGTGAATTACTTCCACAAGATAAGATGCAAGCTTTCTTGTGCAGAGATAATGCAAAATTTATATCTCAAGGTGGATACATCGAATGTGATAAAACAAAACATATTTCTTTAAAGTTTCGTCCCTCATGATCTTTAGAAGAATAGTATTCAATGAATCATTTTAAGTGAAGATTTATCCACTAGTGCATAATCTACTTCAATATTTGAAGATTGTATTCAATATTGAATTATGAAGATTCAAAGATCTTATGTGATATTTTCATGAGGGGGAGTAAATACACGTTGCACTCTTTTTCCCTTAACCGAGGTTTTGTCCCAATGAGTTTTCCTAGTAAGTTTTTAATGAGGCAACGTGTTATGCGTATCAAAGATGTGTGTACTATTTTTCCTTCACTAAAATTTTTTTTCCCACAGGGTTTTTATCTTAATAAGGTTTTAACGAGGCACATTATCTTCATGGATATCCAAGGGATTGTGTTATAAATATCTTTATTTATGGTGGATATTCATATATTAAGTTAAACTTTAATGAGCTTTATTATTAGGGTTTAATACCCATTGGAATTAGGGTTTCCATCTTATGCCTATAAATATAAACTTTTAGGCAAAGCATTGTACACAACTCTACTTTGAGAATATAATAAAATCTATCTCTTTTGTCTATCATCTTTATTCTCCTATTTTATTCTTATTTTTTATTTTATTCACAACAAAATGATAATTTTTAGCGTATGAATATGTGGTATTTTATTTTTATTTTTTAATTTTCATTATTTATTTTCAATTTAAAGTCACAATTGTATTTTGTCTCTGATTTCGTATGACTGCATTTTATTTTTTAGATTTAGATTTTTGTTAAGTTGTTGTATTTCAATTTTTTCAATTCTTAATTGGTTGAATTCATTTTTGCTTATATTCTCCGTAAATGTTCCGTTTAAATTTTTGATTAATTTGTTAGCATAAGATTTTATTTTTTAAATTATTGTTATGATTTTAAAATGGATTAAATGTTTTTACTTGTTATTTTTCTTTAAAAATGGTAAAAAAATACTACACTAATAAAATATTTATGTTCGATTTTTATTTGTTGATTAATTAAAATTGATTTGCTTTGATATTTTAGAAATTGAGATGGAAGATATAGATTGTAGTTTCGTTACTCTAAAATCTTTCTCTTCTCAATCTCCTTCTCCTTAGATTCTTAATGCCAACTCGGACCAAAGTAATACTTAGCTGCTTGTTCGATTTATACTTTTTACGTCAGAAATTTCAAATTTATCTCAATAAAATACAATTATGCATCCATCATCAGGCCACCACCTCGTCAACCTAGAAAGCTTACTTTTTTGGTGTGGAATCACTTTGAGAGAATAATCGTTAATGGATAAACAAGAGTATAGTGTTTGTATTGTGGCTACATATTTTCTGTGTAATCAGTAATTTTGTTCAGAGTTGACTCGCGTCTTTTATTAATTTATTCAAAATAATGGACTTATCACTACACAATATGTAGGTGTATTATATATATATATATATGATTGCATGAATTAATAATATGTAGTATGCATATATGTTACCATGTATAAATTTAATATGGTATGATCATGTGCATTAATGTATGAATATTTAATATCATAGCACCGGTTTATCACGTCAGTCGTGGTCCTTAACCAATGAAAATTACTTACTCTATCACTAATCAGTCATGTCATTAATATAATTTTCAGAAATTATAATTTTAAAATGACATAGAAAAGATGAATGAAGATTCATTGGTTGAAAAAAAATGAATTGGAAAATAATAATAAAGTAGGTGGTTTTCATTGGATAAACGACTGACGTGATGATGTGGACCTATGATATAATTTCTCGTGAAAGCGAGTCTAAAAGAACCTTTATATAGGCATATTGTTTTTTAAAAATTGTATAATACTATTTTAAGTCCATCCGTCCTTAATTATTTTTCGTATGAGGAGGGTCTCTGCATGGGTTTTTTCAGCTTATGGTCCCCTTGCTTTCTTGAAAATTTTTAATCCGATCCTTAAATCATATTTATATCAGTTTTCCTTAGGAAAAATTAGCTTTTCAAACCCTGCCATTTTATTTTTATTTAATGTTAGGTCTTTTTATGCATACTCATGTTTATTTACTTGGCATATGTGACATATGTTAACACATGTTTAGGTTTAGAACATTAAATTTCGTTTTTTTTTTCATTTATTTACATTTTACATTAATTAATATACGTCTTATATTATTAATATATATTATTTTATATTATATATGTTATATTCTTGTACACGCTTTTTTTTTATATGTTGCATTTAAATATTATAGTTTTGTTCATAAGCTTCGTTGTTGTTCAATATTTACTTTTGTTGCTTGATAATCTATTGTTGCATACTCTCTAATGTTTATATATATATATATTGTTGAATTAAAATTCAATAATAGTGGACACATATGTATAATGTATATTGCTATTATAAAGTCTAACATGTAATTAAGTGACCAATTATGTTTCACGTGTTATAGGTATTAAATTGTCATGGAATTAAAAATGTAGATACCATAAGTTATATTTATAATTCAATGAGGGACAAAGTTGTAAATATTAATAAATTTAGTCTACATAAAGTGATTATGGTCCTAAGAATTAGGTTAACTTGCATATCTCTTTTCCCCGTCTGAGAGTTATGCGGCAAGAGATAACCTAACTTCTTAGAAGATCAAACCCTCTGTAAAATCTCCATCAATAGATTCAGGTACACTTCCGCAAATCTAGTTTAATTTTCTTAATGGTTTGACATATAAATTTTAGGTTTATATTCGTGTTAATATATTTTAGTTCCAACAAGTGATATCAGAGCCAGGTTTATATCGAATCATTGATATCTAACTATCGTTTTACGTCCATTGGGTTTTTCGATTTCCAAGGATTGGATTTATAATTTTCTTCCATTGATTTCAAATTCAGTGGATTCAATTTTGCCGTCATGAATTTGCGATTGGTTTTTCAATTTTTTTATCTTAAATTAAAGTTACAGTTAAATTTATTCTTTTCATTATTTTTTTTTAATAATTATTATCATTGTTTATTTGATATATATATTGTTCTTAATATATAGAATATATATTTATTTAAAATATATATTTAATTCGGTTGGATTAAAATTTTAGTTTTAATCATTAGGTATTAAGTTAAACCTTTAGAAATAAATAAATTCATATTTTGATTATGTCTAATATTTTTATGGGTTAATTGAAACATAATGTCGCCAAAGTGACCTCTTATGCGTAGATTAATTTATTTAAAAATATAAAGATGTTTGTCTCTTTGTAATTCATGCGTTTATTAATTGGCCCAAAGGAAAATTAATATTTGGTCGAATTTCAAACAACACATATGGTAACAAATGTGTGAAAATTATAAGGTAATTTTATATGTATAATACGTTACTCTAAAGATTAACATGTTGTTCGACATAGTTTATTGTCAGTGTTTGATTACTACAACAAGATTATCGCTTACAGTTAATATTACTGTCCAAAGACTTGATATTAATGTTGTGTTTGGTATCTTGAGGGAAATTAATTATTATTTTGAATTTATTTATTTACTTATGAAATATTGATGTGAGCATATTTATTTATTTATATTATTTATTTTTGTTCTATATTCAACTAATTCTTATGTTGCCACAATTTCTGCTAATGTTAATTCTATACCCATGCTTAATGGGATAAATTTTAAGGATTAAAAAAGACACTGATAGTGCTTGACTATATGGACATAGACCTTGCATTAAGGGAAAAACAACCAACACCTCTTACTACGGCAAGCACCCCTGATGCAAAAAGGGATTTTGAGAGGTGGGAAAGTTCTAACCGCATGAGTCTGATGATCATGAAACACAAAATTCTGAAAAATTTTAGAGGTGCAAAATCTGAAGATATTATTCGGGCTAAGGGTTTCCTTGACAATATTGAGCAACGTTTAGTTAGAAACGATAAAGTTGAAATGACATCACTTTTAAATTCTTTTATGTCTATGAAGTATAAAGGTCAAGGAAATATAAGGGAGTACATTTTGGAAATGTATCACATTGCTTCAAAACTTAAGGCACTTAAAATCGAGTTTTCTGATGATTTACTCGTACTTATGGTTTTGGTTTCGCTTCCTGCACAATTTATCCAATTTAAAATTAGTTATAACTGTCAAAGGGAGAAGTGGACTCTAAATGAGCTCATTTCTCATTGTGTTTAAGAGGAAGACAGGTTGAAGCGTGAGAAAATAGAAAATGCTCATTTGGCCAGTACCTCTAAAGATAAGGGCAAGAAAAGGAAATTTCAGAATGAAGCTTCTAAGGGTCCACCTCAAAAGAAACAAGAGAAAGTTCCAAATAATAATTTCTTTTGTGATAATTCTGAAAATATGAAGAAAGATTATACCAAATATCACGCATGGCGTGCAAAGAAAGGTATGAATCTTACTTTGGTCTATTCTAAGGTTAATTTAACTTCAGTACCTAGAAACACTTGGTGGCTAGATTCTGGTGCTGCTACTCACATAAGTGTTTCTATGCAGGGTTGCCTCAACTACCATAAGACATGTGATGGTGAAAGAAATATCTTTGTGGGCGATGAAAAATTAGTAGAAGTGGAAGCAATTGGACATTTTAGGTTGTTAATAGGAACTGATTTTTATTTGGATTTAAAAGACACTTTTGTTGTTCCGTCTTTTAGGCAAAATTTAGTTTTTGTTTCTTTGCTGGACAAATTTGGTTGTTATTGTTCATTTGGAAACAGTCAGTTTACTTTGTCTTTAAATTCAAGTATTATTGAAACTGATTATTTAAATACATATGACAATCTTTATTTGTTGGATACAATTGCATATTATAATGAAACCTTGCATGTGAAATCGCGTGGTACTAAGCGAAAATTAAATAAAGAAAATTCAGCATCATTATGGCATAAACGCTTAGGTCATATTTCCAAATTCAAGATTCAGCGTCTTATGTCTAATGGTATTTTAGAGTCCCTTGACTTCACAGAATTTAATGTTTATGTTGAATACATCAAGGGAAAACAGACCAAAACTAAGAGATTAGGTGTCAATCGTTCTACAGATGTCTTAGAGTTAATTCACATTGATATTTGTGGGTCATTCCCTATGACATCTTGGAATTATCAACAATATTTCATAACATTCATAGACGATTACTCACGTTATGGCTAATTATATCTCATTCAAAAAATCTCAGTCTTTGGACGTGTTCAAATCTTATAAAGCTAAAGTTGAGAATCAACTCAACAAAAGAATTAAGAAAGTTCAATCTGATCGTGGTGATGAGTCCTACGGTAGATATGATGGGTCAGGTGAACAACGTTTAGGACCATTTGCAAAATTCCTAGAGGAATGTGGTACTGTCCCACAGTACACCATGTCAGGATCACCAAATACGAATGATGTAGCTGAGAGACGTAATAGGACTCTTAAAGATATGGTAAGAAGTATGATTGCTCATTATACCTTACCTAAGTCTCTCTAGGGAGAAGCATTAAAGACAACAGCATACATTCTGAACAGAGTATCCACTAAAGCAACTGAAAAAATACCTTATAAACTTTAGGTAGGTAAAAAACTTATTTTAAAGCACTTTCATATTTGTGGATATCCAGTTGATGCAACACCTTATAGGCCACATGAAAAGAAATTGGACTCCAAAACAGTAAGCGACTACTTTATTGGTTATTCTGAGCGATGTAGGGGCTATAAGTTTTATGATCCCATGGTTAAGAATATTTTTGAGACGAGAATTGCAATATTTTTTTAGGATGCTAAGTTTGGAGGAAGAAATAAGGTTAGAGACATTGCTTTTGCGAAAGAATTGAATTCTAACTCAATTTCTACTATCACTTTTGATAATGTTCAGGCTTATATATCCATCGTCAATCAAGAAGTAAATCTGAATCCTTAACAAGACAATGTCGAACAACTTTCTCCTATTCAGAATGATGTAAATGTTCCAAAAGAACAACCTCAAGAACAATGCCATTAAGGAGATCCACGAGAGAAAGGAGAAATGTTATTCCGGATGATTATATTATGTTTCTCCAAGAAAATGAGGATGAAAATGGAATGATGGAAGATAACCCAAACAACTTTCATCAAGCCATGAAAATAATTAACTCTTAAAAGTGGATTAATGACATTCAAGAAGAGTATAAATCTATGCAAGACTATAAATTTTGGGAACTTGTCCCATTACCTGAAGGTGCAAAACCAATTGATTGTAAATGGATTTTTAAAACCAAGAGGGATGCAAATGGTAATGTGGAAAGGTATAAGGCGTGTCTTGTAGCTAAAGGGTGTACACAAAAGGAAGACATTGACTTTTGAGAGACTATTTCTCCGGTTTTATCAAAAGACTCTTTTAAGACAATCATGACACTTTTAGCTCATTTTGATCTTGAGTTACATCAGATGAATGTTAAGACTGCGTTTCTTAATGGAGACATTAAAGAAACAATTTTTATGGTGCAACTAGAAAACTTTGAGTTGGGAGACCCAAAGAATATAGTTTGCAAATTAACAAAATCCATCTATAGACTCAAGCAAGCTTCTCGTCAATGGTACCATAAATTTCATCAAGTAATTTTCTCGTTTGGTTTTGAGACGAATATCGTTGATGATTGTGTGTATCACAACTCATAAGTTTAGTGGGAGTAAACATATATTTTTTATTTTATATGTTGATGACATTTTGCTTGCCACAAATGACATAGATTTATTGCATGAAACTAAGAGATTTATATCGAAGTATTTTGAAATGAAAGATCTTGTGGATGCTTCTTTTGTTTTAGGAATTCAGATATACCGAGATCGATCTCGATCTCGATGTATTCTTGGATTATCACAAAAGAACTATATTGACAAAGTACTTCAAATGTTTGGCATGCAAAATAGTAAACCAATAGACACCCCTGTCACTAAAGGAGACAAGTTTTATCTTGCCCAATACCCTAAAAGTAATCTTGAAATTCAAGAAATACATAAAATTTCTTATACATCAACTATAGGCAGATATTCAAACAACCCTGGATGGACCATTGAAAAACAACCAAGTGGGTTATGAGGTATCTTCAGAGAACAAAAGATTACATGCTCACATACAAAAAATCAGATTATTTGGAGGTCGTACGGTATACGAATTCTGATTTTGCTGGATGTCAAGATAGTAGAAAATCTACACCAGGCTATATCTATTTGTAAGCTAGTGGGGCTATATCTTGAAAAAGCGTCAAACAAACACTTGTAGCTTCTTCCACTATAGTAGTAGAGTTTGTAGCATGTTATGAGGCGTCAAATCATAAAATATGGCTGCGAAATTTTGTCACTGGACTTCGTATTTTGGAGAATATAGAAAGATCGCTTAAATTATTTTGTGACAATAAATCAGCAGTGCTATATTCCAACAACAATAAGAGCTCTTCTAAGTCAAAGCACATTGACATAAAGTTCTTAGTTGAAAAATAAAGAGTGCAAAGTGGACAAATATTTGTAGAACATATTGGAACAAACTCTATGATAGCGAATCCGCTCACAAAAGGTTTACCGCCCAAGGTCTTTCATGAGAACACTGCTCATATGAGTGTCACATCATTTGACGATGTCATTGTTTGAGTGGGAGTTTTTTATTTTTTCATTTTATGTTTATGTTTATTTTCAGACATTTATGTATTTAGTTATTGTCTGATCAAAAATAAAGTATTCAGTTTATTCACTCTTTTCTTATTTTGGTGAAAGACCTCACTTAATTTTAAAGAGGACCAGTTGGAAATAGGCATGTTCGGTTCACATTTACATGTAATTTCCATGCTACGCATCCATGATTGATCTATATCATTTGATTATATCCATATACGTGACCATTGATGGGTCCAATCATGATTGATATGGTAAAGACTGCTTCGATCCTATATGGATATATTTGATGGACGAGATTGTTATAGAATACCTATTATATGATAGCAAATTTTTGAGCTCATAAGGTTATACATTTTTCGGGAAACATATGTTGCCCAAGTGGGAGATTGTTGAATTAAAATTCAATAATAGTGGGCACATATGTATAATGTATATTGCTATTATAAAGTTTAACACGTAATTAAGTGAACAATTATGTTTCACGTGTTATAGGTATTAAATTGCCATGGAATTAAAAGTGTAGATACCATAAGTTATATTTATAACTCAATGAGGGGCAGAGTTGTAAATATTAATAAATTTAGTCTATATAAAAGGTTATAGTCCCCAAAAATTAGGTTAACTTGCATATATCTTTTCCCCGTCTGAGAGTTGTACGACAAGAAATAACCTAACTTCTTAGAAGATCAAACCCTCTGAAAAATCTTCATTAATGGATTCAGGTACGCTTCCGTAAATCTAATTTAATTTTCTTAATGGTTTGACATATAAGTTTTAGGTTTATATTCGTGTTAATATATTTTGGTTCCAATTGGTTCCAACATATATATCTTCATATACATAAGTATATATACACCTTTTTTAGTAAGAATTAATATATTTTTATGGAGCTTTTTTTATATTACAATGGTTGCTTCTGGAAACGTATATTATCTCCTAATTATATATTATAATTAGTTACATATTTTTAAAACTTTTTACTTAAGATACTTTCATGTATTATTTGTTACCCCTTTTTTCTTTTTCAACTTATAAAATACATAATTTCAGGGACGAAGCTATATATATCTTGGGAGAGGCTCTTGCCCCTTTTAATTTTTTTTTGATATAATTGCACTTAAGGTCCCTCTTAGTTTAAATAGTAGTAAAATAAGGTTTTTGTCCCTCCTAATTTTTAGATTTAAAAGCTTAATAGACCATTATTTGCATAGCTTAATAGCGAGGGTTTTCAACATGTACAATAAGAGCGATCGCACAGGGCCCTCTAAAAAGAGAGATCTAAAATTTTGATAAACTACGTTCATTGAATGATGTTAATCTCAAAATTTATTATAAAAATTTTAAATATGCTATTAAAAAGATTAGTTATAATTGTTTCCTAAATATGACAATTGCTTACAAAATCTTATCGACTATTCTTATTATCATTGCTTTTGCAGAACAGAGCTTTTCAAAATTAAAGTTGTTGAAGTCGTACTTACGAAGAACTATGTTGTAAGAAAGATTAAATTGACTTGTTTTGATGTAATCTAAAGTGATATTTTAGGGGGAAATAATATTGAAAGTAAATGGTTTTGCTTCAAAACATGCAAAAAATGACATTTTTAAGTGAAAAATGTTTGATTTCTAGATATTTATAAGTCAATTTTTTTTTTATTGTTCAAGAGGATAATATAATAATATATTTTTTAATACAATAATTTTTTGAAAAAAAAAACTTAAATTTCTTATCGGTTATAAATTAAGGGCATCATTTTAATAAATTGCTCAAGATCCCAAAAATCTTTAAACCGCCCCTAATTTATAATTTATATGTTATCTTGTTGTATTGTATGTTTATTTGTCATATGTCATAAATATATTTTATATTATATAATATTTGTTTCATAATTTAAATATTTTCTGTCTATGTTCTTTTTATTGTTCGAATATTATCCTTCTTAGAATTTTTATATGCTTATTCATTTGTATATGTAATGTCATTCATAAGACTTATTTGTTTAATCAGGAGTTTTTTATTAATTAATTAGCTTTAAAATTAAAAGGGAGATAATTATTAGTTTCGATATCGTAATAGTTCAAATTATAGGATATTAGCCAAATATTTGAATTAATCTTAACTGTCTCAAGGTAAATAAATATTAAAATTATCAACATCGTGATATCATATTTTAAATATTTGAATCATGCATAAAGGTGATTTATATGATATCGGTTTAGTCTATGATCCGGTATATCGTCAATCTTAATAATTAAACGATTAATTAATTTGAATCCATCAATTTGATAAAGTCTATATAATTAAAGTCAATTTTCAATTAAGATATCCCAATTAAATTTATTTAAATTCCAAGAGAATTTTATTATTTTAAATGCAATAAATATTTTGGTATCGATTCTTTATGAGTAATGGGCTGTTAATCTTTTCTCATGCGTAATCAACTTCCGAACTCTTTTAAAATTATTTACATTTAAATATTGTAATTTATTTTTGAATTTTAATTAATTTTAATGAGGTTAATTTTTTTTTAAAAACGTGATTAAAATTAGAGGGGCTTTGATAATTGGTAAATTGGAATTAATTTTTCATTTAATTTCTAAAGAATCATCGACATGTGTTGCATCATAATTATCAAGTTCTACACTCGAGCTATATCCCTTAAGTGGGAGAAAACATCCATACCCATATGAATAGCCCTCCACGAGTCGGTAATTCACTTTCAAAATCGACGCCTTTGACAAGTGAACAATCCTCCACGTCATTAGGTAGTACTTTCCTTCAAACCAATAAGTCTATAATGGACCAAAATCAGGGTTCATGTTGCTTTAATAAGTGATAAGATAGGTTTGAATACCCCAATTAAAACCAAACTCATGTGTGAAAATCTAAGAGGTCTACCCTATTAGAACCATGTGAATAACCTTAATAAGTTAGAATTAATATGATTAAGATTTTCTGTGAGTATGTTGTATGGTTATTTTCATTGTATTTATCTTTTTGCATTTAAATATACATTTTTTTATAATAAGGTTAATTACTGTGGAAGTCACTTATGTTTAAGAGCAGTATAAAGTTAGTCACCCAATTTGAAAATCAATCTGTAAAGTCACATACGTTTTCGGAGTGTAAACATTTGGTAACTCTGACGTTAGAGATTGTTAATAGGTAACAGAAATATGATTTGCTGAATTAATTTTTTTTCACTTTTGATCTATGTGGACTGGTTACATGACTCCCTTCCTCCTTGATATAAAGGGCTCCCGAGTAGAAAGGGGAAGGAAATCCCAAACAAACCACTCTATTCCTTCGTCACTACTACAATACAACCATCGGTTCACCACATCGCCACTACAACCCTTCACTTTTAGCATTCTACCCGCCGCTCCGCGGGTCCCGAGCTACAATCACGATTAGTAATATCACAACCGAAAGAATCATGGACGATCTAATTTCTTCTCCCAACTCACCTCTGCTCTCTTCATCACCCTTTTTCTCTCTTACCATCTTGAAAAACATCATTCAAAAGTGATTGGAATTTCAACACAACATCTGAAAGTTTTGCATGAGAAATTATTAACCTAAAATGGATGTTAAATTTTAGACTGAATGAAAAAACTCTATGAACGAAACTAGTCTACAAAGCATAAAAATCCTCATATAAAAGATGAATAAAAAACATTCAAAAAGAACATATCAAAATGAACACATCAAAAAGTCAGAAAACTAACCCACTTCTGGAATGCGGTTAGGGCGTTTTCAACTTCTGGTTCGAATGGAACTGGCCCCAAAATAAAATTATTGAAGGACCCGATTCTTGTTTTCCTTTCATTTCCATCTACAGTCTAACTTTTTTCAAATTTAATGTTGACATGAAGAAGATGACGAGGAAGGGGGCCACATAACCAGCCCACGTGGATCAAACGTGATTTTTTTTTTTAATTTATTAGATCATCTTTCCGTTACCTATTAACGGTCTCTAATATCGGAGTAACTAAATATTTATATCCCGAAAATGTATGTGACTTTACTGATTGATAATGAGTGACTAACTTTGTACTGCGTTCAAACATAAGTGACTTCCGCAATAATTAACCCTTTATAATATTACTAAAGCTTTTCATCGTCGAAGAAGATGAGCATAGAAATCTTTATTCACTTTTATTTGTTTTTCATTGAGTTTTATCATTTTTGATGAAAAAAATAAAAAATTATAGTGATTGTTAAAATGAAAATAAATGTAAAAACTGACTTAAAAATAATTAAAATATTAAACTAAAAAATTTATTATTATTAAAAATATTATAACGTACGTAAAATATCGTTAAATATTTTTAAATATATTAATAAAATGTAAAAATTTTAAGGACTGAAGATATAATTATAAATTATATTTTAAATCTAAAACCCAAACCCCTAATTCTTAAATCAGGGTTTGAGATCCATAAAACTGTATACATATATCTTGTGCTCCAGAACCACAACTATACTATCTCGCCTTAATTTGACTGCTCAAACCTCGAACCTAAATGCAAATTCACCCATACAATGACTGTGAATATCATCCAAAATTATAACTTAATTTGTTTGGTGAGTCATGGGAATTGTAGTCCTCACCGACGAGTGCCAAGATGTAGCAGCGGAACAGCATTTCAATAATTCTCAAACCCTCGATTACGAGATCGGGTCTGAAGATTTCTTTAAAGGGTTGGAAATTATACGGACCTAGGGAAGGCCTGCATAGAGGATGATGGATCACAGAAAACATAGGGATGGTCTGGGAAGAAGAGGTGGAGAGTGGGGTTGAAGTCGTGTGTAATGTTAACTGCTTTAAATTTTTTATTTTTATTAATTAATTTAATGATATTCAATATTAATAGTGTTTAACGATATTTGACCTATATGTTAGATTCATCCAATTAAAAAAATATATTCTATAGCATATTGCTTTTTTTAATACAGTTACAAAATTTTTATTATAACCAAAGAAGATATCACAATTACAACGCACTAGAAAGAAAAATAATGGGACTAATCTACCCAAAAACAAAGAAAATTAAAAAAATTATATGAAGATAAGTATACCATCAAAATTCAGAAATTTCTTGAATCTCCTTGTCATTATCCAAATGAGACACATAACGGACGGAATGATGAGAGATACAAACTATCATACAGAATATTCTGATATTCAAGACTGATTACATCGGTAAACAACTATCAATCAAATGAGGATTTATTTTTACATGATCACTGACAAAATCATAATAAAATATTAGCGTTGATTAAAATCTTTATACAAACAACAAAAATGATCACTAGAATACGCTGAATCATGTATTAGAATAAGCACATATAAAATAACTCACAAAATCTTGCTGTATCATATAAATTTCAATTAGAATATGGTGAGCGGTGGCTGAGTATTTCCTAGAGTTAGAGAGCGCATTCTATATCATATATTAAAAAAGAAAAGGAAAGAGAGAAAATCTTGTTATGCTATTCGGAAAACAAATCTTGCTAAGAAGATGAAGATTTGAAGGAGACATATTCCTGAAATGGCGGTTTTGGGTTTGAATTTCATATGCTTCATATAATTATAGATCAGACTTCTTACCATTATAATGTGATGCCCTCAAATCAGACTTAATTCCACAATGGTATTAATATTTTATATATTTAATAAATCTAAATATTTTTCTCTCTTCTTAAATTCCTTTTTAAATCATATATTTTTTTTTAAATATAGTTACATAAGTATACTTTGATAGCTTTAAACAAAAGGAGTTAGCGTTTGCTTTATCATGTCGTTTCTCCTTGTTCGTATAAAAAAGTTTGATCAGAAACTACAATATATAAGACATAAGAATCCAGCAATTAAGTTAAGCTTGGTCTCTTTTATTTCATGAAAATTACAATGCAAACCCAGATTTTTACAGACTGCATATAACTGAACCGAACACACATATTTTAACACTGATTTTATTATGGAATTTAACAGTGTTATATGCATATACGTATTATGCGTATATGCTTTGGGTTATTTTAACGTGTTAAATTCCAGTTTTATTCTCAAACACACAACATATTTTTGGTAAAGCTCGCTCAGACCAAGCTGCACATAGCAAGTAGCAAGACTCGTCCACTTCAAGGCCTACGGGATTTGGTATAAGGATATGGGTTGGTTTCATTGGGGAAGAAATGGTGACGTGAATCTATTTTTCTCTGCGTAGCGCCGATGAGGCCTGCATCGGTATTATCGTCTTTGACGACGTCGTTTCGATCCAACTGATGATCTTTTGGCTCACGCTCTTTCTCAAGGATCATTCGTTTTCCATCAGCTTCGAGGATTGCCAACAAAAGCAACATGGCAAAAAGGATAGCCACAAAGTTCTTCATCTTCGAAAGGACTCCAGGACCTGAAATGGAAAAGTAAATAATTTATTAAAGTTTTAATCAGTAATTTAGTATGTCTTTTTCGGGATATAAATATAATATTTCCTAGGTATTATATATATATATATATATATAATGATAAAGAGAAAGTAAAAGTAGGTTAAGTACCAGGTTCAACTTGGAGGAATATTGTGAGATGAAGAGGGAAAGGAGGGCTAGGGTTTTTATAGCCCTAGGTTACTCACTATTTTTTATAGTAAATTACTTATTTAGTCATCAAATTATAAAATCATTTTTATTTTAATAATTAAATGAAAAAAAAAACTAAATCTCTTTATTTCATAAATATTGTCAAATCAAGTTATCTGGCTAATGGAGTTGTTGATCTCAATGCTTTAATGTACACCCTAAATATAGATCGAATAATCTCATAATATTTTTAACTCAATTCACATACTATTTTAATGGGCGAAGATCCCAACCTTTAAAATATATTACAGTCTCAGGTGACGAAATATTAAGGTGTCAAACTTTTTCGTCAGTGTGAATTGTTAGGAAAGTGTGATCTTAAGGTAACTTTTATCTATTAAGCAGCTATTATTTCATTCAGTACTATCGGATCACTAAATATTCATTTAATCAGTTTTAAATTTATACAATAATATATTTGTCCTTAATACTTATACATTTTATCAACTCAAATCCTAATTTAAAACAATTTTGATAATTTAATCACATACTTAAATTTTTTTTTAATAATTTAATCCACAAACACGTCATAAAAGGAGCTTTAGGTAGAGACGATCACTTAACCGTACCTAACTTGATCCTTTAAGTTAATTTTTTTTAATTTGAGTTCAGATCAGATTGGATTTGAGTTTAGGGTGAAAATACACGATGCAAAATAATAATATAATTTTATTTTAAATATTTAGGTGTTATATTTTTCATGTCTTTATATATATTTTTAATTATCTTTATGTTTTATCCAATAAAAATAAAATAGTTATTACAATGCTCCTTTTCTATATGTGATTTTTTTTTCTTCTAATTAATCTCTTTTTGACATAATAAAAATAAAAAATTATATATATCCATTTGAGTTTTTATTTTAAAATTCAGGTCGAATACATGTCAATAAATATCATCAAACGTCGAATCAAATTAAATTTGAATGTAGTTTCTTAAATTTTTAGATCATATAAAGTTTGATTGAAAATCCAATCCGACTTGACTAACGACAATCTAGTTTTAAGGAATTTCACTGAATTTTCAATTTGAAAGATTGTAAAGAGTAAAAATTCTCCACCTTTTTATGGTGCCTTCTTCTATGTCTCTTGTTGAGAATTTTTTAAAAAAATAAATTTTATCCTTAACTTTTATTTTCTATATCATACACCCTAATTCCCTAAAACCTAACCATAATCCCTAACCCTAAACCATAAATTATAAACCATAAACTTTAAATCCTCTAATTTAAAACGGAAGCATAAAAGAAGACATAAAAAAAAAACGATTTGCACCATCTAAAATTGAATGATCTCTATTTTTCCTTGCTTCATTTACTTGTTCGCTTTCACCTCAACAATTCAGAGCACGTCTTTCCCTTTCCCTTTCACATCAACATAAACAAAAAATAAACTTTTTTTTTCTCATTCTTAAACGAAACTCCAACAAATCGAAGAATCCCAAAGTTTCTACCTTTAGTTGAAATAAAAATGGGTTTTGTGTCTCATCTCTATGTGCAGACTGTGTTGGTTAATATGTATGCAGAGAGTGGGGCTTTGGTCGAGTGCACGTAAGTGTTCGATGAAATGCTTAAGAAGAATCATGTTACTTGGAATTTTATGATCATTGGCTTGGCTAAGCAAGGAGAGATCCAGTAGATGGTAAAACAGACGTATAGATTTAGATCTGAAAATCTTCAACATTATTGAGGGCGTGGCCTCGGTGCTGCTCCGATCAACTCACTCCAACCTAAAAAGCATTGCAGCAGACATTCGCGCTTCTCCTCCCTTCCTGAATTCTTCTTCTTATAGTAGGGGTCATTAAAAATTGTTTAAATTTATAGGGAACAATAATATAAATTATATATTTTTAAAAAATTAAAATAAAATTTTATTATTATTTTAATTTAAAATTTTTGGCAATCGTGAACTCCATAAATCCCTCTTAAATACCACCCCTTGAACAAAACAAATCAGTGATAAAAATAAAAATTAAGTTAAATTAATTAAATGTGTAAATATAAAAAAATTAAATTAAAAATTAAGATAAATTTAAAGAGTGAAAATAAATTAAATCAGACGAATGAGTAAATATGAAAAGTTAAAATTTTTATGATCCCTATTAAATGGAGAGACGTCGATTTTATTGTTATATATATAAAGTTAGATAATTTAATTGATATCATTATAAATCATTTGTAACTTAATTGATAATATTTTTTATTTATTATTCAAAACAAATTAATTTATATTTTAATAATTAAATAATTAATTATTTTCTATAAAATATTTAAATTATGTAAATTTATTTGAAGGATTTTCTAATTGATTCACTATTTAAGGTTTAATCATTCATAGATTTTTCTAGCGTCCACAAATAAATTGAAGGTGGCATGGGGGAATGATCACATTATCGCAAAGCCATTGGCTTTGGGTTGGCCACAAACCATGAAAGTTGTATCTACATTATGATAAAGAAATTTGACTAGTCAAAGTTTTTTTTATCGCATATAATTAGAGGGGACGTTTCGGATCGAGTTCAGGTCGAATCAAGTTCTATTTTAATTATATTTAATTTTGATTCAGTTTGGGTCAGATATGGTCCAGTTCGATTTTAATTCGGGTCTATAGAGATTAAGGTCGGGTATCGTGTTAGAATATTGAGTCATATCGTCTTGGATGATTTTTTCGTTGGACGATTTCAAGTCAAATATATTCAAGTCGATTGATTTCGGATCAGGTCAAGATCGGTTTAATAAGAGATCGATATATTTCAATCAGGTTTTTAGGTTGAATCAGTTTTTTAAACTCAGTTATAAGTTTATAAAGCTAATATATTTGACTTTTTGGTGAGTTATGCGATGATTTGCATCAAATATTTCATTATTTCTGTTAATATATTTTTTCATTTTGGATTGCCTTTGGTTAGAGTTACTTTTGGTTCGGATGATTTTGGTTCGGGTCCATTCGATTCACTTGAAAACCATTTTAGGTTCATTCAGTTCAGTTGAAAATCGGATTGGATCCATATTGATTCAACTGAAAATTTGTTCGATTTCGGTTTGATTCGACTTATTTCGAGTTTCCAATCAAATTTGAATGTCATATTTAGGTCTATATCAAATCTTGGGTAAAATTGATTCAAATCTTGAGTCTCGTGTCAATTTGCCATATCTATAATTGATTTAAGGCTAAATAGACTTGATAAACTTGATTTGAAAATCAAATTGATTTATTCGAACCGAGATCCAAAATTGATTCGAACATGATGACACGAATTTGATCCAAAACTCAAAACAAGCCGAACAAAATCGAAACAAATCCAATTTTTAGTTAAACCAAAAATGGACCTAAGTGAAGGAAACCAAGTGTTTATATTATTTTCCCAAATTCAAATATGGTGTGTTATACAAATTCTTGTTATTATCTTTGTTCAAGATTTTGGATTTTTTTTTAATCCACATTCAAATATGGTGTGTGTTCTATAAATTCTTCCTTGGCAAGGTGTGTTCCCACATCATTCGCATGGGTCATGATTGGTTTAAAAGACCCTCTACGTATCTGAGCATCCCTTCAAGGGTTAGTGCAACTGTGGTGATGGAAACCATTTTTCTAACTGAACTGAACACACTTCTTATTTTATATAACTGAACTGAACACACTTCTTTTTACTCTGATCTTGTTATGGAAACTTAACATGTTCATATGCATACACATATATGATTTTGAGTTATTCGAAAATGTTAAATTCCAGTTTTATTCCAAAATACACCGTATTTGGTAAAGCTAGCTCAGACCAAGCTGTATATAGCAACTAGCAAAGCTCATCCGTTTTCAAGGAATGTGGTCATAGAAATGGTGGCGAGAATCAGTTCTATATAGAGAATCGGCGAGGGCTACATCAGAATCGTGTTCTGTTCTTCGAGCAGCTGCACCCTCCTTTACATATACATCTTTGGCTCCAACGACAAAGTTTCGACCCAGCAGATGATCCTCCAGTGTTATTCGTTTCCCATCAGAGTCCTGGGTTGCTGAAAACAGCAGTAGTGCAAAAAAGATGGTGGCATAGTTCATCATCGAAAAAACACTAAGCCCTGAAATCCAAAAACTTAAAACAAAATACAGTTCAAGTAGCATACCTTTTTCAATGGTAGGAAGGAGGGGCTAGGGTTTTTATAGACTTAGCAGGCTAAATATTTAGGGTTTAATGTCGGCGAATCATGGAAGGTGGGGTGCATTGTCCGAGAGCTATTAGCTTTGGGTTGGCCACAAACCCTGAACATTTTATTTAAACCATGCGTGTTCTACACATTAATCAAGTAAATGTTTCTCTTAAGCTTCCTTTGGGTTGCAGTCCCCGACGTTCATCGGAGGCCAACGACTTTGGATAAAATCTAAAAAATTCAGCTGCCTCGAAATACCTATATAAACAAATGCTCGTTGGAAACAAAATCAATGATTATTGAAGATTGTTAAGGTAGTTAAACAGTCGTTAAAGACCACAACTTCCAAAAAAAACAGCCCTAACACATAATTGAGCAAATTATGATCCCAAAATATGTACAAACACGTATAAAATTAGCTTCACCAACCCTAGAATTAAAGCCAAAAAACAAGAACACCAAACTCCACAGTAGATAGCATTAAGGGAATACCCCAAGCAAGCAATGATAGCGCCATTCTGACAAACTCTTCCTAGTGATCAAACCAATGAACACGGACATGTGTTCAATAACTAGACAAGCAGGATAGGCCTAGGAGCATATCAAAGTGGAACCCTAGAATAGAGAATATTTACTAAAGCAAATTTTAGGGTATCTAAATTAGAATATTTTACATGAATAAAATACGAATTTAAAATCTCAATCCTTTAATTTTACAATTAAATTTAAGCTTAATTGGCTGCCGACAGATATTTTATGTTCATAAAATTGGGTTTTTGGGTTTGAAATCGAGTCGGATTAGATCCGAGTTATGCCGGATCAAGTTAATGATTTGATTCGAGTCGGATAAAGTTTGTGTTAATTTTTGTGTTGATCTCAATTCAGACTCGATTCAAGATCAAGTCAATTTTAGGTCGGGTTAATATCAAGTTTGGTTCAAAATGATTTAGGTCGAAGCAGTAAATTATCGTATTAATTTGAGTTCAGATGGAATTTGGGTCAACCATTTCCAGATATTAGGTCAAGTCACGTATTTTAGATAAAATTTAGGTCGGGTTAATTCAGTTTAGGATGAACTTCGAGTCAAATTAATTCACGTTAGTTTCAGATAATATTTAATGAGTATATATATAACTATATTAAAAATTAAAAATTATATTAATTAAAATAATAAAATTTTTATGAATAATCTTTAAAAAAATTTAAATATATTATAAATCTTTAAAAATTATATAAATAATTATTTAAATTTTAATTTAATGATTATATATATAATAATAATTTCTAAAAATTATACAATAATATTATAAATCATATAATCTTGAAAAACTTAAAATCTCAATACAATAACTATATAATTCTACTACAATTTTTTAAAAAAATAAAAAATCATATGAATAATCTTTAAAAATTTTAAACATTAGTAATGAGTAAATTAGATTAAAAGAGTCATTCTTATAAGGAGTTTATGCTATCTGAATTAACAAATTAATGAATTTTAAAGTATCACATATTTTTTTCTAAAAAAAGTCTGCCTATGAATTCAGTATTAATAGTTATAAAAAATATATGAATTCAAATAAAAATAAATAATTTAATACTAACCATTCAATAATAATAATTTAATGCTAAAATTCTATCGGGAATATATTGATAAATTTAATAAAAAAAATTAATCAAACTTCTAGAAACTCCCTGTTAAAAATATCAAAATATATTGATAAATTTAATTTTATCCAAATAAAATTGACTAAATAAAAATTATTAAAATATAATAATAAATTTAAATTTTAGAATTAAAAATATAATAATTAATATTGAAACGAACTCACAATATAAAAAAAATAGATGAAATGAAATTAATATTAATCCTAGATCTAAAATTCTGTGTTGAACAACCTTTCCTTAAACCATCAACAAATTATAAATTCTACAAAACTTTAACCAAATTACAAATATAGTACTAAACATTAAACAATATTAAACAATTTATATGTTTATACTTTAAATTAAATTTATAATAAAAAGGAAAATAAAAGAAGTAAACGAGACATATTCCAGAAATGGCGGCTTTCAGGGTTGAATTGGATTCATCATATAATTACATACCAGACTTGTTTCAATTGTAATGCCATGACCTCAAGTCAGACTTCTTTTTACAATGGAATTTTAATTTTTTAATTTTGGTCATCCACCCGAATCTAAATTTTTATCTTGACTAATTCGAACTGATCTGAATAAATAATTTTTTAAATAATAATTTTATATATACGTAAAATCTCGAACTCAAGATCTATTAAAATGATATAAAAATATTTATCGCTTATAATAACCTGCTGTTATTAACCTATTTTTTTTATTATTCTAAGGCCTATAAAAGTGAGAAGTGGTTTGAATTATATTGGAGGGTAAAAGTAAGACATTTTTCGATAAACTCGTAGTGTGAAAGCCAACGCCATGTGCTGTCATCAGAATTTTTGAGGTTGATGTGTTGTCGTTGTGGTTTATCTTCGGACTAATCTTCTGTTTGTTGTGGACACGAGAAGATGGATATTTTTACACATTCTTCATTGATTTCAAGTAGATTATGTAATGATTTCTCTGCATTGTCCTTGGTGTTCTTGTTGTAGATTAATCT
The DNA here is from genome assembly GCA_035048815.1 of Abelmoschus esculentus. Lineage (NCBI taxonomy): Eukaryota > Viridiplantae > Streptophyta > Magnoliopsida > Malvales > Malvaceae > Abelmoschus > Abelmoschus esculentus. The sequence goes on from JAUCBN010000015.1 coordinate 5,139,784, forward strand.
TAATCATGCCTGGAAAATTGATTTAAGGGAGGTCAAGTGGTCGTGTTTATTGGAATTTATTATTTGAAACATATAGAAAGAGCGTAATACTTTTGTATTTTGTGAGGGCAAAGTATAGTTTCGGATTCCGTAAGTTGTGAGAAATCAATAACGCTATATTCGTCTTCATATAATTTCGAAAATATCTTATAATTTTTTATATGCGATAAATATGTAAGATAAGACATAACAAGATACATCTATATATTATTATATTTAATATGTACGATTTATGTATTCGAGAATTAGGAGTATCTACATCAATTCATTCGTAGACTGTTATTAGGTCTCATGCTACCAAATATTATCAGTCTCTGAAATTATTAATATTGGAGTTATCGAATACAAAAAAATAAATTGATCATCAAAGACAATACCTCTCCCCTCCCTCCTCTCTCCTACTTATTTTATGGTTCATATCGTCACAGCCTTAATTCAGTGCTTCCTTATATTGATATCTACAAATATCATCAGTTCTACTTCGCGATCATATGTCTTGGTTGCCTGGTTGAGTTGCTTTACTCATGCTATTGGCTCTAATTTTTATGGTTTGTAGGCTTTTTGGCTACTTGTTCATCCACGAGTTTAGGTGGAGAACAAGAATAATACACCGATGCAATTAATTGATGATATTTAACGGAATCAACAATAGGTTGATATAGTGTAAAGGATGATAATTTAATACAAATTCGATCTGATTTGAAGAAAAAATTTGGTCAAATATAAATAAAAAAGTGAATTCAATTTCGAAAAAATATTTAAGTCTTAAAAGGAGGTGGATATGATATGAATATTATCAAGATCCAATCTGAATATGATCCAAATCAATGTTTATCAAATCTGATTCAAGTCTAATCCGTATTTGAGTTTAAAATCAAAATATTATAGACTTCTAATTACTTAAAATAAAATATCTTGTATAGTAGTATTACATTAAAACAATAGGAAAACATAAATAAAATAATAATTATATATATATATATATATATGAGAACATAAGTAACTTAAAATAAGGATAAATATAAAATTAACTTTATATATATTCATATTAAAAATGATAATAAAAATATAAATATCCTAACAATACAAGTTAAATAATAATAATAATAATAATAATAATAATAATAATAATAATAATAATAATAATAATAATTAACATGAGTTATATCTATCAACTAAATTTAATATAAAGTAATTAATCTATTTATACACTACAGCATAATATGCTTTTTGCGGAATTTTTAGTGGCGTTTTTATGAAAACGCCACTAAAAACATGACTTTTGCGGCGTTTTTAAAAAAATACCATTAAAAAACATGTCTTTTGCGGCGTTTTTAAAAAAACACCACTAAAAACATGATTGTTGTGGCGTTTTTATAGCAAACATTAATAAGTTATAAAAAATTAAGTAAGTTATTGAATGAAATCGTAAAATATATGAATTTGCAAGATAAAATTATAATATATTAGGCTAAAATCATAAATTAAAATAGAAAGTAAATTAATAGCGTAAGTAATGAACAAAAAAATTTAAATATAATCAACTAGTAATAAATGAAAAATAAATAGGTATAAAATTAAATAACATAAAATAAAAACGCAAGAAATTAAATACACAAAATTATGAATTGATTTACATTAACATAAAAACATTAAAGGGTCAAAGTACTATACCTTGAAGAAGTTGAAATTTACGGATTTACCCATCGAACTCGAGTCAACTTTAAGAAAGATAATTTAACCTGAATTTTATCTGAAAATCTAATCCCCCCAAAAAATCTAATCCAAATTCGCTGGAAAAAACTTTGAATCTGAATTTAAAAAAAATATTTGAGCCCAATTGTAACGGATTCGTATTTGCATTTTATAAAGTTCAATCCAAGTTCAAAGGAATTATTTGGGGCGTTAAATTTTTTAAGTAAGTCAATGATTCAAATCTTGACTTTGTAAATGAAATGAAAAAATTGAGTTCAAAGGATCGTTCCCATATAGGATCTTTGCATAACCCAATCTAAATTTATCGGACAATAAATGAAAGACGAAAACACATTAAGTCAATGTCATTTTAGTGATAAACTTATATATATATATATATATATAAATTTAAAAATGATTTTAAATCACTAAATTTTATGTTTTGTCATATATTATAAAATTTTAAAAATTATGTGTTTAATATGTATTCTTTTAATTTTAAAATAAAAAATAAAAAAATATAAATTGGGTATTCATTACCCGATTAGTTGGATTCTCGGGTTTTACGAGTACCCGATAACGGGTATCTAATTTAAATGGATCGAGACACAGATTAAAAAATAGATACTCAAAAGAATTGGATATCTAATTTTTTGGTATTTGATAATAAACACCCCTAATAGATACTATCTTATAATCTATTTTAGATTATTAAAAAATTAATAAGATTTTGGTGCTCAGGTGTCCTTGGTAAATTTAGAAGATAGGACTACTAAAGTATTGGATAACCCAAAAAGGCACTTCATGAATTTATAGATAAATCTCGAAACTTTGAATTATTTAAAAAATGATCTTTAATTATATAATTGAGAGTTAATATGATTCGATATGATTATATATATGATTTGAATGTCAAGAAACATGTGTGTCCTACGATCACATGAATAATTTATGAATTATGATAGTACATATTTTTAGAATTTACGTTTTGATCCCTAATGGAAAATTAGAATTATTAAATGTTATGAACATCAAGAGAAATAAGAAATACTGAGGAGAAAGAAGAGTAAGATTTTTCATTGAATTCTCAGCCTCTTTTACACTACAACAATCATTTATTTATTGTCTTTGTTCTAATAAATGACAAAGTCTGCTAGGTTTGTTGGAATCCTCATTTCCCGCGTGCTTTTATTTGTGGTTAGCTCATTCTTCTCTGTTGGTGATTCCAAGTTTGTTGACTCATCATTTGTGGTTACAACATGACCTTCCTCTCAAAGAGAAACCTGTCGGTTGCGTGTCGAGTGCTTAAATATATGTAATTCTCGTGTAAGTATACACATCGAACAAGTAATAAAGTTTATGAGTGAGATCGTTCCCACGAGGATTGGGTAGGTTATTTCAAAAATAGTTAACATACACAAAAGATAAGAAAATATTTTGTATGAACATATGCTAAAGCAATTCTGCAAGTGTTACTAAAATGCTGAAGCAAAATGAAGTTGTCTCAAAAATGCGATAGCCAAATAAAATTGATAACGGAGTAATAGATAAAGCTGCACAAACACAATACAGAGGAGAATTCAAGCTTAAGATAGGCTAAGCTTGCTATGTCGAAGATCTTACTTTTTATCATGAAAGTTTACTGTTCTATTGTTTTAACAAGTGTTCGACAGATTTTACTAAAAATGCCTCCACTATCCCTAGTCAGAAGGTCTAACACTCGAAAATGCTAAGGCATTACCTCACGGTCTCAACCCTAACATTTCTAATGTTGATAAAGTTCTACCCTTTTTAGTCGTTGAAACTCTCCCTTATCCCTAAGGTGAGTTAGGATTCTGCTCCCACAGTAACCCCATTGTTCATGTTGATCTAGCTTTGTTTATCCCTAGATCTAAGCTTCTCGAACCCCTTAGCTATGGAAATCTCTCGAGAGCTCTTACAAACCAAGGTTTAAGATAAAAAGGGGTTAGCTTTCATGAACAAAACACTTAGATAAACACCGGAAACAGTAAACATTTATTCAAACAAAATAAAAATCATCCATAACAAGCCTTAGCCATACTAGTTTAGTTCATGACTAGGTTTAGAAAACTATTCAACTTTCCGTATTTGAAATACATTTTCAACTACTTAGAGAAGAAGTAAAGCAAACTGAAGAGGAAGGAAGTCCCAAACGCTTGTGCCGTGAGGCTTTCCTAGCTTGTCGCTTCTCCCGAAGTCTCGCAAATCCCTTGCTTGAAGCTCTCCAACAATTGTGGCTTGGCTTGAGGTTGAAGATGAAGGAAAGTGACCACCTTTCTTCTTTCTTCTTCATCGTTGCTCTCTTCAAAGTTCACTCCTTTTTTCTTGCCCTTTTCTCGGCTACTTTTTCTACTATCTTGCCACTATTTTGCGAAGGAGGGCCGGCCTTGTATTTATAAGAGGCTTCTAGGGTTTTGTGCCCTAAGTATGCAAGGAATATTCTCTGACATTTTCTGCAGAGAATTGCAGCAAAATGCAGGAATTTGCAAGAGAGGTGCGGCTGGCCTGAAATTAACGCGTCAGGACAGTGGGCTGCAGGTTTTGTCTTTTCTGTAGTTTTGTCTACCCACAATGCTATAGTAACATGAAGTCCGATCCAACACTAAATTATACTATATCATCTCTTCCTTTCTTTCGACTTTGCCCCACCAAACTGCACATCACCACTAAACAAAATATCTTTAAAGCAACATCTTTTAAAATAAAAGAGAAAATAAAATAAAAACCTAATCTAATGCAAATGCAAATGCAAATGAAATGCAATGCATATGAGCTTGAAATCAAACAAAACCTTAAGTAAAAGGTTATAAAATATACATTTTTAAAGCGTTAACAAGGAAACTTGTCCCCAAGGTTCGATTGTTCTGTAGGCGCAATTAGATTGAGAAACAATGGAAGAGGAGTAACTTGGTGTAGGGGTTGGCCGCGACATAGTTTAAGTTGTGAAATATGAAAAACCAGGTGGATTCTGGTGGAATCAGGAAGATCAAGCTTATAGGTGACAGAACCAATACGGTGATGCACTTTAAATGGAACAAAGTAACGAGTGCTAAGCTTCTGTTGCTTTTGCAGGTGCAAAGAGTTGTCGGTAAAGCTTTAAACAAACAAAAACTCAATCATCGAATTAAATCTTAAGATCGCGAAGATGTCGATCAACTAGTATTTTCATGCGATTTTGAGCACGTGTTAAGTTGAGCTTCAATTCACGAAGTAACAGGACGTGTTCCCACAAATTCTGATCAACCCGAGTGTTGGGTAGAGCCTCCTTCCATATAGTTGAGAAGTGTTGGTGGATCATGACCATACAAGGCGCGGAATGGCGTCATACCAACGAACGTTTGGTATGATGTATTATACCAATACTTAGCCCAGGCCCAATAGGTTTCCTATGTATAAGGGTTATCACCGGTCATGCATCATAGATACATTTTTAGGCAGCGGTTCAAAGCTTCGGTTTGGCCATCCGTTTGAGGATGATAGGCAGAGCTAAGATAGAGCTCGGTTCCTTGAAGACGAGCCAACTCAATCCATAGGTCGATGATAAAAATGTGATACCTATCACTTACGATAGATCAAGGTACTCCATGCAATTTCAACACACCCGAACCAGGACATTGACGATCAACTTACTATCAAAATGACGGGAAAGGATAAAGAAATATCCATACTTTGTTAGTCGATCAACAACCACCATAATAAATTCCTATCCATTAGATTTAGGTAAACCGATGATGAAATCCATAGAAATATCCTCGAAGACATGTTAAGGAATGGGTAGGGGTTGAAGCAAACTAGCAGGAGCCAAAGTGTCATTTTTCATCGGTTGGCATACCTAACAATTGCGCACAAAAGTACGAACGTCTACACCCATACCAACCTACTAAAAATTGGCAGCCAAACGATGGAAAGTCTGAGAAATTTTTATGTGACCACCCATGATGGAACTATAAAATTCGCTAATAAGAACGGCTCGTATTACAACCTCATTTCGAACAACAATCTGAAAGTGATGGAGAACTAAACCATCCTACATGGTTTAGGGCATAGACACAACACCATCGGTACTTCAACCCTCAAGAATATTACGTAGAACTGAATCACGAGAGGTGGCCAAACGAATGTCCTCAATAATCCCAAATAATGGTCAGTAAAAGGCCATGAAACATGCAATAACTTTACGTGAAAGAGTGATAAGTGCTCAACTCACTATCACTTTTTATACCTTTTATGGGCATTAATCACCAAATATACACCCAATCGGACCAATGCATGAACTCAATGTGATATATTTAGAAGTTATGCTTATAGAGATAATATTTACAGAAAAAGTACGTTTTACTGCATTTTTATATCTATGCAGGAGAACCAGTGCCGCGGCAGTAACATGGCCGAGGCAGGACCTGATGTCGAGGTAGCAGCTGAGATCCAGGAAGCAAGACTATAGGCGATTGGAAGATAAAAATCCAAGGGACATGTCTGGACTTAAAGCCCATGGATCGGAGCTGGCTAGCATGAGGAAAAGCCCAAGACAAGGCCACGCGGGAAAGCCCCTTAGCGGAATTAAACTTGGAAATATTTTAATTATGTACATGACTTGTTCCCTACTCCAAGTTGTATTCTACTTAGGAAAGGTTTGCCCTAGGTCTAGTCTATATAAAGACCTAGCCATCCAATGTATTAGAAACAGAATACCTAGGGAGAGAGAGCCGAACCATAACTTGTTTTCTTTCTCTCCATTATGTTCTAAACTTTCTTAGGGTTTAGGTGAAGGTTGTTTAGTATATGTGAGAGGAGATTGTACTTTATCTTTGTTTCAATGCAATAAAATTATCAAGGTTTGCTTATCCTTTGTTATTCCTTGTTCTTGCATTCAATCTCGGGAGAGAAGTTTATGAGTAATCCATTTATCTAAGCTCGGGAGAGTTAGATTCACGAAAAGGGTAAGTACGGTGTTTCAATCGCGAAATACTAACTCGGCCTAGGGATAGGTTAAGAGTTTCAGCGGCTAAAAGAAGTGTGAGTTTGGTTGGTGAGTATAATTGGTTCACGCCGGGAGGTATCATCAAGGACTAGTCATCAACAACACTCTGACTTAGGGATAAGCGGAGTCATCCAAGGACACTTTGCCGAACTTTGGTAAAGTCCAACCACGAGCAAGGGATTGTCGCGGCGGACAGTATCGTCGCTGCTAAGGCAGTAAACTGCAGTGCTGCCGAGGTAGTGATATACGATTGCATTGAGCAGAGACAAGTCAATCAAATCCACAATACAACACAACTGGATCCTGACCCATCTCTCTCTAATATTCAATCTCTTTACTTTGCTTAGTTATTTTAGTTTAGTTAAACCAAACTCAACTACTTGTGTTTTATTTTACTTCTTTCTACAGAACAAGAAGACGAAGAAGACATATTAAGTCTACCAGTCCCTATGGAGACGATAATCCGATAAATACTTATCACTTATTACTTTCGATGTGTCCACTTGCACTAAACGCGCACTTTTGACACGCGACAAGTTTTTGGCGCCGTTGTCGGGGACTGACAACTAAATTTTGTTTTCTTTATTTTCTTGTTTCTTTTTATTTTTATTTTACTCTTGTTTTTCTTGGTGTATGACCAGGGCCAACCCAACCAACCCTTTGTACGAGTTAGATCCAGAGATCGAACGAACAAGGTAAAGGTTAAGGAGACAAATCCAAGAAGCCATGGCAGATCACCCGGCAGGACAAAACTTACCTGCCGGTAATGGAGGTCTTCCGCCGCCACCTGGGCCGCGGCAGTTCACTATTAGAGAATTCCTGGAGGAGGACTTAAATGGATTAAACCCAGGAGTTGTTACACCGGAAATAGAAGCAACCCACTTTGAACTGAAACCTGTTATGTTCAATATGCTTAACACTATTTGATAATTTGGTGGGTTTGCAACTGAAGACGCAAGGCAGCACCTTAAGTCCTTCATGGAAATTTGCAACTCTTTCAAAATCCAAGGAGTCCATGAAGATGTCTTGCGATTGAAGCTATTCCCCTATTCATTGAGGGATAGGGCGAAAGCTTGGTTGAATAGCATTCCAACAGGATCTATTGGATCTTGGAGTGAACTCTGCCGTGATTTTATTACTCGTTTTAATCCTACAAACTTATATGATAGAATTCGTAATGAAATCACTTCTTTTCGACAAGCAGATGACGAACCAATGTACGAGGCATGGGAGCGCTACAGGGAGTTACTACACAAGTGTCCTTTGCATGGATTTCCCCTATGGACACAAGTAACCATGTTCTATAATGTCACGAATGCCCCGACAAGGATGATGTTAGATGCCTCGGCGAACGGAACACTCCTTGATAAAGCACCTGAGGAAGCTATTGAGATACTAAACAAACTCGCGAAAAATGATTTTCAATTTCCTACATCTAGGCGAGGAGGAGTAAGACGCCAAGCCACGGTAAATGAATTAGACACATCAAATTCAGTGGCAGCACAATTGGCCTCTCTTACCAAGATGGTGCAAAACCTACAATTACAGCAAAATACCAATGAGGTCAATGTAATTGATTCTGATTGTGACTTATGTGGAGGTAACCACAGTTCCTCTGATTGCATGAATCAAGAAACCGGTATGTATATTGGAAACTACAACCATAACAATATGATGTCCAACACATACAATCCCTCATGGAAGAGGCATCCAAATTTATCATGGAGCAACCCTAACAATGACTTAAATCCAATCACCCAACCTTCAGGATTTCAGCAACCGATGCAACAACTACCGCCGCCGCAGGCCCAACAGTCAATGCCGCCGCCGCCGCTGCAGCAGCAACCGGTAAGTTCACTGGAGAATATTCTTAAAGCCTTTATGATGAAAACTGAGTCATACATGGCAGAGAGTAGTAATTTCATCAAAAGGACAGACGATTTTATGAATAGAACTGAGATAAGGTTGCAAAATCAAGAAGCGATCATTAAAACGCTAGAAACTCAAGTTGGGCAGTTTGCTCAAAACATAAACACTAGACCACAAGGAGGACTACCTAGCAATACTGAAGTTGCTAAGGTCATGGGCCATGAACAGTGCAAAACAATTACTACTAGGAGTGGTCTACAGCTAAAGGAAAAGATCCCAGAGAGCCAAATTCAATCAGCGGATCCAACAAAAGAAGAGGCTGAGCAAACTGATGCTGATAACACTGCCCCGGTAGAGAGCACAACAGCTACTGAACAGCCTGCCGAGACAGTAACAACCCTAGTGGTGCCAGGTATTAAACTCCAAACTAATGAAACCTTGGATGAGATGAGACCACCACCACCACTTTTCCCACAACGGTTGAAAAAGCAAAAACAGGATCAGCAATTCAAGAAATTCCTTGATATTTTAAAGCAAGTCCACATTAACATACCATTCGTTGAGGTAATTGAACAAATGCCTAATTATGCCAAGTTCTTAAAGGACATGGTGTCAAAGAGGAAACGAATAGGTGAGTTCGAAATAGTGGCTGCTACCGAGGAATGCATGGCAATGCTGCACAATCGCATGCCATCGAAATTAAAAGATCCTGGCTGCTTTATAATACCTTGTGCGATAGGTAAAATCTACGAAGGTAAGGCCCTATGCGACCTTGGAGCGAGCATCAATCTAATGCCCAAATCTGTCTTCCAAAAGCTTGGAATAGGAAGGGCAAAACCTACAACATTTATGCTCCAACTAGCGGATCGATCCTATGTGCAACCTGAAGGCAAAATCGAGGACATACTGGTAAGAGTTGAAAATTTTATTTTTCCTACTGATTTTCTTGTCCTTGATTGTGAAGCAGATGAGAATGCATCGATCATCCTTGGGAGACCTTTCCTTGCAACTGGACGCACTCTAATTGATGTGGAAAAAGGAGAGTTGACAATGCGGGTCAATGACCAACAAGTCAAACTCATGCATTCCACAACTTAAAAAAATATGATGATCCAGAGGAGTGCAAGGCCATTCACACAGGAGGTACCAAAATTTCCTGCCTTGGCAGAATGCTCGGCAGATTAGTTGGTAAAAAGATTAAGCCCAAAGTGGATGGACACACAACAAAAGGGAGTGGCCCACAACCTATTTACACTTTGGGCCAACGAGAGAGAATCATCTTGGGAGATGCATTTGCATGCTCTCCACCAGTAACATGATCTCCTCCCTTTTCTTTATTAATATATTAGGATTAGTTTAGTTTATTTTTTTTTTCGAATTTATTTTTTCTTTAAGTATTTTTCTTTTTGTGTGTTTAATTTCTATTTAGGATAATAAGCAAGAATAAAGGAGAAATAGTTCACAGCAGGAACTCTGCCGAGGCAGAACAACAGTGTCAAGGCCGCAACAGTCTCAACGGGCAGAATAGTGTAACAGCTAGTCTGCCGAGATTCCTGCCGCGGTAGAAAAGGAAACGACAGTAAAGAGTAACGACTACAAAACGGCTAGTGGCTTCAAACGGTCACAAGGCCAAGGCCTATATAAGAATCTCCTTCCTCTTGAACTATTCACTCCTGGTTTCTTGTTTTCTTTAGAATTCATAACAATCCTCTCATATTACTCTCTGCCTACTCACAATTCTTCGTGAAATTCCCAGATTTTTTTCAAGAAATACTCCAAGAAATCAAATCTCTCACAAATCTTGATGGCCACCTACAAGCGATTTGCCCCAGCAAACGTTGAAGATCGTTTCAACCGATTTTTCATCTCCCGGCAATTATGGGAAGAACAAGGTTTCCAACATGCGGACGATGAAAACTACGGCATTGAGCATTACCTCTTCGACAGAATCAAGTACCAAGAATGGGAAATTTTTTGTCTTCAACCTGCCCAGGCGAATGCTACGATTGTGCGGGAGTTCTATGCGCATAGGCCCAACAAAGGTTCCCTCTTTGTTCACTGCCGCGGCAGGCCGGTCCAATTAGATGCCGAGACAATCAACAATTTCTACGGCCTTACTCCAAACAGTGATGTCCATGCTGAATTCATGGAGGACATCACTGCCGAGGACTACGAGTTAATCAAAGATGACCTTTGTTACGTAATACTCCATGGGAAACCGGTACCCATAGAGGATCTGTAACAAGGCAGAGCCTAAAGCCCGAGGCCAAGATGTGGAATAACTTTGTCAAGCGACACCTCATTCTCACGTCCCACAATAGCATGATGGACCGGAAGCGATTGGTGCTTATCCAATCAATCATCAACAAAAGGACCATCAATGTTGGAGAGATCATCCTACGAGAAATTCACGAGTGCGGTAACAAAGATAGGGGACCATTGTATTTCCCATGTTTAATCACGGGTTTGTGTGTTGCTGCAGGTGTGCCAATCAAAGATACGGACGAATACACTCCCCAACGGCGAGGATGGACCAGATACTTTTGTCACAAAGTCATGCATATCACGCAAGCGGAGCCAGTCCAAGCAACGCCCCAGCAGTTCACTGCTGATACTGCTGCCGGGGCCCAGTACACGGCAGACATGCCAGACACTGCCCACACCTCTACCACAGCAGACCCATACCAGGAGATTTTGCAAAGGATGACAGCAATGGACCTCAGGCAACAAAGGTACATGAAGTACCAAAGAGATTTCAACGGCACATTAGCTCATATGATGATGCAATTTTTTCTGGACCAAGGAGCGCAATTTCCAGATTTCCCCAGCAATATGTTCGTCACAGCCGCCCCTTACACAGAGACTACACCAGCTCCGGGAGGACCAAGGTCGTTCTTCCACGCGGACCCTCAACCGCAGTACCAGGCTGCAAGCCCATCCAGGGCAGCCGATTCTGCCGCGACATCGTCTGCCAGCAGAAGACCATCCAAGCGGAGGGTAATTTTCAGCACTCCACCCCGATCCCCAATCATCATGGGCAGTCTATCAGCTGAGATAAGATGCCTATGTGCACCAAATCTCCACCGCCGCCGGACCAAGTACACACCACACCGGAGGAGCCACAACAATGGGAGATGGAATGGACATAATGATAACCGAAGAGATGGCCGATGTAGAAGAAGAAGAGGTAGAGGCCCCAATACAACGGACACCACCCATAAAAGTCCAACCGCCCCGGCAAGCAAAAGCTCAACCATCGCCCTCACCACGAACAAAGCAATCGACAGCTAGGCCAAGGAGAAAGATTGTTACAAGCAGCTCTTCAGAGTCGCTTTAAATTTTTCTTTTTCTCATAATTCAATATAAATTGTTGTTTACTGTCTCTATATGCTGCTTGTTCTATTCATATTTCGTTGCTCGCTTATTTCTTCAAATATAAAGCATTGAGGACAATGCTTGGTTTGAGTTTGGGGGTGCAGATTCACTGCCAAGGCAGCAATCTACTGCCGAGGCCTTGCCAAAAAAAGGGAATATTCCAGTGATTTTTTTTAATTTTCATGCTCCCCGCCTTACTTGAATTAACTGCTTACACTTTTGCATTGCTTATCATCAGTATTGCCTTAGTTTATTCTTTAAGGCTATAGAAATTTTTCTCCTTACCATAATTGAGGGTTCGTACATCGGTGAACCTTGACGTATTTAGCATCAAAATAATAAAAAAGACCTTTATCACTTCGAGCCTGAGCTTCAGCAACCGACAATTTACGAGGATGAAGAGCAGGTGGTGGTGATGAGGAGAATTTTTCTCAACCAGTAAAGGAGGACCAGGTAAAGGACGAGAATAAAGATCTAGGGTTGGGTGTGTAGGCAACAACGAAGACAACTTAGGAGTGATGCCACGACTCAAAAATCGTTTGAGCTTATTCAAGTGAGCTTCCTGGAAATAAACGACAATCATTGTCTCAGACAAAGAACCTATCCGTTACACCAAGAATTCATTCTTAATATCTAATCGGAGACCCAAAATAAAACACTGAGTCAAGAAAACCTAAGGCAAACCCGTTGTCCGCAACACCAAATCTTCAACACGAGTCTGATAGTCTTCGATAGAGGTAGTCTGAATTAACTTTGTTAACTAATCTTCAAGAGACTCAATTTCAGTCACCATGAATCTTTTACGAACAACCTCAACTAAATGAGTTCAACCAGTCAATTGACCTTGACACGCATCGTATAGTGTCAAAATAAATTCCTTATTCTCAAATAATAAATAGGAAATTAAATGTAATAAGTGAGTAGTAAGTGAGAAGTAAGGGTCGATCCCACATGGACTAGAAACTTTCTGATTATGCTTGTTTGATTGGTGATCAAGAAGGTTGAATGATGTTTTAAGTAAAAAGGGGGATTGTTGATTAAAATAAACTAAGTAATTGAAGATATTGAAATAAAGAAAGTAATTTAATAAAATAAAAACTAGCCTTAGGCTTTCGCTTTGACTCGACTTTAGTAAATCATCGGAAAAAAATTTCACTTTGGGATTTTACGTCGATAATTAACTTTCAAGGTTCTATCCTTGAAGTAAAACTTTCAACCCGAATACCCAAGTTCTATCTTTGATATTGGTTTCATGGATTAATCCACTAACTCAATGTTTGTAGATAAAATTGTTTAAATCATTAAAACCGACTTGGATTATGTTATTTCAATAATAATTGATCTAATCTTAGTTTTCTTCTTAGAAATCAATTTGCTAAGTGTGTTCCAAGATAGTCGGATTGCTTCAATAGCTGATCTTTCCTCCCACACAAGTAATCAAATCAAAGTCTTCACTACAGTTAATCTTTAGTTTTGAAATCAATTTAATTTTAGAAATAAGTTCAAAAGAAAACTGAAGAAGTAAAAATCGAAGTTATTGATGCGGTTTTCAATCCTCATGTTTGGATCGAGTCATTGCTTAAGCCCTTGGCTAAAAAAAACTTAGCCGAGCATAATTATGAAAAGAATTATGCTCGACATAATAAATAAAATAAATAAAAGCACGAAAATAAAGAAAGAAAAACAAGAGAACAAAGAAAACTTTAGGATTTTGGAATTAAAGGATGAACTGAAGATGTGTTCTAGGCTTAACAAAGATGGGTATTTATAGCCTTTTATAAACCCTAAAATAAAGAGATAAATTCTAGATAATTCTAAAATTATTTAAATTCAAATACAAAAAGATAAATCCAAATTTAAAATTCAAATTCCGGCTGATAAGCTATCTGGAACGTTGATAAGCTACCACACGCTTATTGACGTCATCTTATAGAAGCTGCTGACCGAGTGCCATGCCAGTTTTTCATGCCCAAAGTCATGCTCACCAATCTAGACTCGATCCAAAAAATAAAAAAACTTCAAAAATCGATTATTTATGTGTATTTTCCAGATTCACAGTCTTGCACAAAAACACACAGAAAACATCAAAATTAATAACATAACTCATCAAATCAAAGGGTAATTAAGCACAAAATATTAACTATTTTGAACACATATCAAATTCCCCCTCACTTATTCAATGCTTTTCCTCAAGCATTCCTCAATTAACATACCAAAATCTCAAGTTGCCATCTTTAATTCACTACATGTCTCAATCTCCTCAATGAAAGAAAATCATTGCAATTATTGTAACTAAGAAACACTCAAGAAAGTGACAGACTAGAAACAATTTCAAAGGAAACAAGATATTCCAATTCTTAGCTAATTTAATGATGCAAAACTTGATACCCTCACAAGGATTCACTCATTTCGCTCAAAGTGTTTAGGTTCAAAAGAATCGCTCAAGCCGAAACTGATTAAAGCATTACCATAAGCCTACAAATAAATCTAATCTCCACTACTAAATATTAAACATGATGCAAAAGTCAAGAGGTCTTTAAACAAGGTTGTAACGGGATAGGGTGAAGGTAGGGAAAAAGGCCAAAAAGAGGGGTTAAGTGTTAAGACAAAACATATAAAATATAAGAAACATACCACGATATAATTCAATAACAAAGAGATAGAAAGAATAAACCAATCAACCAAAAAAATTTTGTTTCTCCTTTTCAAGAGTTTTGAAACTTTTTATCTTCTTTTTTTTTATTTTTTTTTCATTTTTCCCGAAAAGTACACATTGGTACCCTTTATTTTTTTTGAACTCTTTCTTCCTTTTTATTCGAACATATAAACTTTCATCATATCTCTTTTTCTTTCCTTTAATTTTTTTGAACAAATATATTCTTATGTATTGACAAGGGTGCAAAAAGATGGAAATATGAAAAAAATAAATGTTTGGGCTACATTAATAAGGTGAAAAACAAAAATGGGTATAAGCTCAAAATGGTTCACTAAGGGAAAAATAAAAGGTAAGCTATTTAGGAAGTAAAGTGGTTAAACCTAAGTGCCTCTATCATACCTAAGCATCATATTCATGTATGCAGTCTCAAAAAGTATTACATCACAGGTTCTAGAATGCTAAAAATCAATTCGATACACACAAATGAAGAAAAGAGCAAGAATGAAAAGATATGCTCATTAGGCTCAAAAACTCACATAAAGGGTAAATATATCAAGTAGCAACATTTTAATTAACTAATAATGGAACATCAAAGAATCTTAATCAAAAGTAACCAATCATGCCAACACACTATCATGCATCCTAGGTTTCAATCAAAGCGATATTAAAATTCACCAAGAAAATTTAAGAGATGTAACAAATTAAATAATTGGAAACAAGAAATTTCAAGTATATTAATATCAAAATAACAAGATTTCAAAAATTAAATAAGCAAGGTGAAATTTGATCATTCAATTCTTCCCTCTCCTTCACTTAAATTATTTTGTCTCAAAACATTATGAAAATTAAAAGAGAGAAAAAAGGAATACTCCTCGATCTAATGACGATCACGCTTGATCAAGTCCCATAGCCTTGTTTAGTTTAACTAAATCTCTGTGGCTTATTCAAATATTCGACTCAAAAAATTTGGGTACCTAAAAAAATAGAATAAAATTGCAAAAATTATTAAAAGAAAAATAGAAGAAATAAAATAAAGTAAAATGAGTTGCCTCCCATTAAGCGCTTTTATTTCACGTCGTTAGCTCGACGACCTGATTCAGACTTCAAGTGTGTTCAAGTCGACTTCCTCAATTAGACCAACAAATGCATTTTCATAATACGACTTCAACCGTTGTCCATTCACTTTGAAATGAACTCTTGAATCATCTTGAATTCGACTGCACCATGAGAAAATACTTCAATCACAATGAAGGGACCTGACCATCTTGATCACAATTTGCCTGCAAAACTTTCAGTTTAGAATTAAAAAGTAAAAATTTTTGACCAATACTAAAAGATTTAAAGAAAATATGACGATCATAAAATTCTTTAATTTTATCCTTAGATATTTGAGAACTGTCATAAGCGTTGCGCCTAATTTCTTCAAGCTCTTGAATGTCAAGTTTCCTGATTTCTCTGACGGCATCCATTTGCATATTACACTCTTTTACCGCCCAATAGGTTTTATGTTCTAATTCGACCAGTAAGTGACATGGTTTATCAAAAACTAGGTGATACTGGGACATGCCGATAGGTCCTTTGTAATCAGTTCGATATGCCCATAAGGCATCGTTCAACTTCAAACTCTAATCTTTCCTGTTTGGTTTCAAAATTTTATCTAAGATGGACTCAATTTCCCTATTCGAAACTTCAGCTTGTCCATTCGTTTGTGAGTGGTAGGATGTGGCGATTCTTTGAGTAACACCATATTTTTTTATTAATGCCTCAACGATTCGGTTGACAAAATGAGTCCCTTAATCACTAATTATCGTCTTTGGAGTGCCATACCTAGAAAAAATACAAGTTTTGAGAAATTCAACAGTAGTTTTAGCATCATTATTACGAGTAGCTTTAGCTTCTACCCATTTTGAAACATAATCAACAACTAGAATTATGTAACAATTACCAAAAGATGAAACAAATGGACCCATATAATCGATACCCCAAGCATCAAATATTTCGCAAACATGAATTAGATTAAGAGGCATCTCATTTCTACAACTTAAATTACCAACACTTTGGCATTTATCACATGATTTACAGAATAAATATGCATCAAGTATTTTATTGCTGCATGATCAGAATAAATCATAATATTAGTGCCTAAAAGATACGAACGAAATTTTTTGTAAAGTAAAAATAATAGCAAAAAGCTCCTTTTTAGTAGTCGAATAATTTTGTTGAGCCGCATCTAGTGTTCTAGATGCATAGGCTATCACATGAGGTTCCTTTCCGATTTTTTGTCCAAGTACGACCCCTACACTAGTATCCGACGCGTCACACATGAGCTCAAATGCATAATTCCAATTCGGTGGTTGAGTGATTGGAGTTGATATAAGTTTTTCCTTTAGTTCATCAAAAGCATTTATGCATTTTTGATCAAAATCAAACGTTTGATCTTTCAGCAATAAATTGCACAATGGTTCCGCCACTTTTGAAAGGTCTTTGATGAACCTGTGGTAGAATCATGCATGACCTAAAAAAGAAACGAACATCGTTCACAGTTTTGGGGTAAGGAAATGAACGAATAATATCGGTTTTAGCTTTATCTACACCAATCCCATTAGATGAAACAATATGTCCTAATATTAACCCTTTATCAACCATGAAATGACACTTTTCATAATTTAACACAAGATTAAAATCAAGAATTGTTTTAAAACCTTTCTCAAATTCGATAAACATTCGTCAAAGGAATTACCATAAACTGTGAAGTCATCCATAAATACCTCGATTCCTTTTTTGATGTACTCGGAGAATATGCTTATCATACATCTTTGGAACGTAACTGGGGCGTTACATAACCCAAACGGCATCCTTCAATAGGAAAATATGCCTAATGGACAAGTAAATGTAGTATTTTCTTGGTCTTCAAGTGCCACAGGTATTTGAAAGAAACTTGAAAAACCATCAAGCCGACAGTAATGAGATTTTCCGGCTAAACGTTCTATCATTTGATCTATAAATGGAAGTGGAAAATTATCTTTTCTAGTTAATGAATTCAACTTCCTATAATCGATACATACGCGCCATCCATTTTGTACACGTGTTGGAACTAACTCACCTTCCGAATTTTTAATTTCCGTTACTCCGGTTTTCTTTGGGACCACATGGACCGGACTTACCTAATTATTGTCTGATATCGGATAGATGATGTCAGTATCAAGAAGTTTTTGTATCTCCTTTTTCACAACTTTCATCATTTGTGGGTTTAATCGACGTTGTCCTTTCCGAGATGATTTCTCTCCTTCTTCAATCTTTATTTTGTGCATGCAAGTTGAAGGACTAAGTCCTTTAATGTTCGCGATAGTCTAACCAATCGCTTGTTTGTGTTCGCGCAATACACTTATCAAACTATTTTCCTCCTCCCTTGAAAGTTTACTTGAGATAATTACCGATAAAGAATTATCTTTTTCTAAAAATGCATATTTCAGGTGATCTGGTAATTCCTTAAATTCAACTTCAGGTGCCTACAAAATCGAAGGTAAAAGTTTAGATTTAAAAGAAGTTAGAAATAAATTGGAATTGACAAAGGAAATATTTTCCAACTCCCTTTCATCCTCTTTGTTGCGAAATTCTTGATCCCTGTGAAAATTAAAAAAATTAGTTTCTATAAATATATCAATAAGGGGATCAATAATATCAACAAAATTTATTCTTTCAACTTGGTCAGGATATTTCATTGATTTGTAAACATCAAATTCTATAACTTCACCATCAAATTCCATTGTTAAAATACCGCTTCTTACATTAATTTTTGTATGTGCGATGCTCAAGAATGGTAGTCCCAAAAGAACTTCAGAACAAGTGTTCGTTCTATCTCTTTCCATGTCGATGACAGAAATCGACAAGAAAAATAAGAACTTCGATTTTTACCAGAACATTTTCGAGTGCACCTTTTGGATAAATGATAGAACGATCTGCCAATTGTATAGTCACTCTTTTTTCCTTCAAAGGCTCGTTAGTAATCGTTTTATAAACAGAAAGAGACATAACATTAATCGAAGCTCCTAAATCGCACATTACACAATTAATTAAAACATTTCCTATATGTAGCAAGCATACCTTGATCTTTCATTTTTGGCGGAAGCATTCGCTGAAAGACTGCAGAAACGTTTTCTCCCAAATTTACTTTCTCATGGCTAGTTAGTTTCCTTTTTTTGTGCACAACTCCTTTAAAAATCGAGCATACCTTGGTACTTTTCGAATCACTTCCAAAAGGGGTATGTTAACTTGCACTTTTTGAAAAACCTCTATAATTTCCTTCTCCTCAACTCTTTTGTCACGTTTCGTCAATCTTGACGGAAATGGTGGTGCGATCTCTTGAGGAAAGGTAAGGGGAGGTGGGGGGTGAAGGAGATATACCTTGGAATTACAACATTAAATTAATATTCATATAGATTCTGGTTCAATAAGGATAAATTCTGTAAAAAAAGTAAATGAAAGACGGATTCTAACAAGTTTTTTTAATTTTGAATATACATGTATTAGTTTTATAACTTTTGAAATTTAGCAAGGTCTCTAAATAACTAATATCATAATTGATTAACTTAAGATCACTGACAATTGAAAATTGATGACTTGTTACAAAATTATTGATCTCTCTGATTTTGTTTTTGGTAATAATTTTAATATGCTTTTCTTTCTGATCAGGTTGAACTGTTACCCTAAACCTTATTTAGGGTTAATCATTTTTTTCTCTTCATTATTGTTCTTAACTTTTTGTTCCTTCTCTTACATTGTCAGTTGCGACACCACTCATATGACGATTGTCGACTGTTGAAATTCTTGCTTATTTTTTATTTTTATTTTTAATAATAATCTTCTCTGTTTTGTATTATTTTTACAAATTATGCTGCATTTTATTTTGTTTACCTTTGTTACATAATTTTTTTTAGCTTGCCATACATTTTGTGTATATCTTATGACACGATTTTTATTTACTTTTATGATAGTTTTGACCTTTATGTAATGATCATTACGATACATGTTCTTGACCATAAAAAGTCAATGATCTTGAATGATTAGATCATCTTTTGTAAAATTTTACATGTATTTTTATAATTATTGGAACAATTTACAAGAGTATTTTTGTTGATCACATCTCCTTCGTCACAATTAAGTATCTAGATAGGTAAAGACATGACAAAAGAAAGATTTTTAAGTTTTATTTTTTCTTCATGTATGAATTTTTTTTGGGGAATTAGCCACAAAGTTTCTTTTCATATTTTAGGTGTGTTTCATGGATAAAAATTGTTTGTCCGGTTTTGATATTTTATGTCTAGCACTAAAAATCAATTCTTAAACTTAAATCTTAAACCTTAAAATATAACCCTAAAACTTAATCCTATATTTTTTAATGACAAATATAAATAAGAACATCGAAAAGGACATAATTTCTACTATTGTTTCATTGTACATTTTAAAATATCTCTATAAGATTTATTCTAAAAAAGAACATCTAGATACGAAACTGTAGTGACTGAGAGACATATTCCAAAAATGGCGGGTTTATGTTTGAATTTCTGATGCTTCATATAATGACATACCGGACTTGTTCGATTACAATGTGATGCATGCACTCAAATCAGACGTAATTCCCACTTCATTACAAAATGGGGATTTCAAGTTTATCATTTATAGGTATAGAAAGCTATGTTTGACTTAAAAAAAAAGGAATCTTGAGAAATTAAAGAGAGTTGAACCGGTTCAGTGTTTTGGATTATCTTGAAATATAAATGGGAGACATTTTGCGAGAAACTCGTAATTTCAAAGACACAAGTCATCACATTTCTTCCCAAAGCTTTTGTTGGGAACAATGTTTGAGGTGGTGAATTTAGTAGTGATCAACATTGTGGTGATTGTTTTGAGAACCAAGTTGTTGTTTTTCTTACAAAAAATTGACATTTGTCTTACATATATAAATCATGTATGAACATTTTATTTAGTTTTAATTAGAGTTATCTTGATTGGTGAATTAGTTATGGAGGTCTTGTGTTTGTAACAATAGTAATCAATGCCGTCTTAAAAGGGGAGCAACATGAGCGCGTATTTAGGATTTTTATTTTTTACTTTTACAGTTTCAGTATTTTTTAAGTGATAATTTTATAAGTGAGTTGTTATACTTTTATTTTAGTTGTATTTAAGATATTTATAAAAATAATTTTATAAATAAAAAATTAATATATAAACTAATAAATACATATGAATTTAATAACTAATAAAATTATATTCAAAATATAATTTCATAGATAAGAAATTAATATATACATATAAATTTAATAATTATTAGAATTACACTAAAAATATAGTCTCACCTATAAAAAAAATTAATATGTACATTTTCATATATGCTCAGTAATGATTTTAAAGAATTATTTTTTTATAATTTATAAATAATTAATAACTAAAAAATATTTAAATAAATATCAAATATAACTATGTTTTTATATGTCTGTTTATTCAAATAATCAAATAACTATCATCTATTAGTTAATTTTATCAAACATTTTTACACAATCAACTAATATAATTCCCTAATCAAATCAATAATACTATTAATTATCATCTATTCATTATCAACCAATATAAATCGATTTATGTTAATTTTCAAATAGGACCAATATATTATTTGATTTACAAATAATATACGAGTAAAAAAATTATTATAGATTAAAAAAGTAAAAATATAATTCATTGTACTCAAATGAAATCGTTGTTATTGTAACATTAGGAGGACAAGTGTTCAAACACACTTAAATATAAATATTAATACATTACTTTAAAATTTTGGGGTAATTTTGAAAATTTTACAAAGCCATACAATACCCGAGATATAAATTTCATTTGTTTGTAAGGCAATTCAAAGTTAAGCTGTTGGCTGCAGTAAAAATTGAAGAAAAAACAAATATTAATATATTTTTTTGAATTAACTAATAGTGATTACAGTAGTATCTGTTTTAGAATATAATCTCAACCATTTGGTATTTGATCGCTCAATCATTCTACTGGTATTATTGATGCTCGAATCCATGACCTATAAGAACAACAACCATTCCGTTAATCACTTGCGTTAGAAGGCTCGTGCACAAATACTAATATTTTCTTTTACTATAGATAGGTACCAGTTAGATTTATCACCAAAATAATTCCTCTTATTTTCATGGATACAAATCATCTGTATTTTTATTATATTTATTTTAGTTAATGAGTTTAGGGTTTAAAATATAATGTATTTTTAATATGCGAGATTTAGGATATAGAAATTAAAGTTAGGATTTAGAATTTAATTTTTTTTTAAAGTAAGATATAAAAAAAATATGATTAAGGGTAATAGATTTTTTTCATTTTCCTATAAATTCGAGCATGCATCTGCGTGTGTGTTTTTAAATTTTCAGAGAATTCAGAAAACCAGTTAGGGTTTTCATCATTCGTTTCTATTGTTCGAGAAACATAAAGGTTTGTCGAATATATATATAACCTTCAATAATTTAGCTAAGCTTGGTGCTTTATTACATGCAAACTATATAGAAAGACACTGCAAACCCAGATTTTCACAGACTTGATATAGCTGAACCGAGCACACTAGTTTTAACACTGGTTTTGTTACGGAAACTTAACACACACCATATTTTTCATAACCTAGCTCTGACCAAGCGTTAGAGTGATTAGCAAGCTGATGAGTTTCAAGGGATGCGGTCATAGAAATGGTGACGCGAATCGCTCATAACTCTATGCTGGGAAGCGAGAAGAGCTACGCCAGAATCATCTTCGTCGGTTATTCTCCGGCTAGCTGCTGCACCCTCGTTTGCAGATACATATTTTCCATCTTCAGCCACAACGACGGCGTTTCGGCCCACCCGATGTTCAACAAGTGTTATTCGCTTTCCGTCAGCTGTCAGGGTTGCCAAAAACAGCAGGAGGGCGAAAAAGATTGTTGCAAAGTTCTTCTTCATCGGAAAAACTCGAAGCCCTGAAATGAAAAACAAGATTTCCGATCAGAGTATATATTTTTCAAAAAAAAAAAAAAAAATCTTAGTTACTAAAGGGTAAATAAAACTAGGGTTAAGTTTGTACCACTTTCAACTTGGAGGGAATGTTGTGTGATGAAGCGAGAAGGATGGTGTAGGGTTTTTATAGCCTATGAGGCTCATCCTGTAGGGTATAAAGTTGATGGACATTTTTTTTTTTTTGCATCAACAAATCATGGAAGGTAAGGTGGGAGGTGATCACATTGCTGCAAAGCCATTGGTTTTTGGTTGGCCACGAACAAAGAAAATATTGTATTTAAATTATGAGTTCTCTGCCGAAGGGTGACTAGCTGGTTGGACACCGTTGAAAACTCTTAAAGGTTAAAGATCCAAGTAAATTTAAGTGAATAATTGATGAGCGTATGCATTTTTCCGATAATTTTAAGAGGATTATAAGATAATATTTGTTTAATGTATTTTAATTATTTAATAAAATATTATTTTGCTGATAAAATAGTTGATTGAACTCAGGTTTTATATAATGAACAAAAATATAATCTTTACTATTTGACATTGATCGCTCAATCACTATGTTAGTATTATTGGTGTTCGAATCCGTGACCTCTAGAAACAATAATTGTTCTTTTAACCACTTGAGCTAGAGGGCTCGTATTATATCTTAAATTATAGTTTTATTTTCTCTTAAAATTTGAGTACTTCATATTATGTCTCAAAGCTTTAGTACACAAACCGAAATGAAGGGGTAAATATGATTTTTTATTATTTCACTTGACAGTACTGATTAAGTTGGGCTTGAACAAAAACATGTTGACGTTAATTACTTAAGTCAAATTAATTCATAAATTTATTTGTATTTAAATTTAACTTTTAATAAGTTCAGAAAAATAATTATTAAAATATATTTTATTTTATTTTTAATATTAAATCATTAGTGAATTTAGACTGATGTGTTATACCTAATTAAAAATATACTTAAAAATAAAATTTCATTTCCTTATTTGACTTGAACAATAGATGAATCTAATTATAAATAGGTTATTTTTTTATATAAGATTATTTTTAAATCCCAATGTGTTTAATTTTATATACAAACTCTCTTGGGAGGATATTTTATTATACATTTTATTAAAGATCGTTAATAGAATGTACAAAATGAGGCGTTGATATTGATCGAAAAATAATAAAATAAATAAATAAAGAATTAATTAACCGTATAGTGATATTAACCACTTCCTTAAAAATAAAATTATTGTGATAAATATAATTGCTATAATAGACGAACAATCTTTTGAAGTTAGTACGATTCTCCAAATTTTATACATCTGAAAAATAAAATAAACTCTAGTAATACTAATAAGAATGATAGTATTTCAAAGAAAATATTTACTTGGGATATATCAAATGAGTAGACTTGCCAACTATTTATAAGCTTAATAGTGAGCGCAAAAGTATAATTCCATTTAACAACATGAAAATGCTATTTAAATCAAAATTAAACAATATTAAAAATGTTTTATTTATAAGCATTAACAATACTCATTCACTAATGTAAAAGAATTCTTTCGAGAAACGTTTTAAAAAAAAATAAAGTTAAAGACATAGTTTCTAATGGCGTTTGTTATTAGAAATGTCATAATTGTAACACTGAGAAATAGGCGTAAAAAATGAATTAAAGATGTGACTATGGGATTTTGTGTAACACCCTAGACCGGCTTATGTGGAAAGCCCGATCTAAAGTGATCATATTTTTTTTAAATAAACATAATCAAGATTCAAACCTAATATCAAGAAAACTTGTACAGATAAAAAAAAGTTTAATCTGGATATCATTTAAATCAAAATACAACGTAATATTGTCTAAAACAAAATACATCATAAAACCGTTATCCTCAAAATAGAGTATGTTTAAAACAATAGTAACAAAATATAGACACATGTCACCCGAATGCAAACTGGAAGATTTAAAGATTACATCAAAATAAATAACCATGAAAGGTGTAGATCCTCCAAGTGCTAAATCTGGGTTGTCTATTTACAAGTATCTGAAAAGGAAAAAAATCGGGTATGAGATATGGAGCCCAGTGTGTTCCAAAAGTGCATAAACCCCCCAAAAAATATATATTTTTTCAAACAGTAATATCATAAAGCATATCATGTATATGTATGATATGCTACCCTCCAACCGAACTCCTCGATATAGTTCCTTAGAATAGTATCTGATACAGACATTAACCTAAGCCCGATAGGGCAAAGGTATCGACCTAAGGGAAATACCTTAGAGAACAAGAGGAATTACCCTAGCAGTAGCACGGGAACCGATAACAGGCAAAATTACCCTAATCGAAGCTAAGAATCGTAAATAGGAGAAATTATTAGCCGGATCAAGGCTAAACCTCAGGCACTTCACAATATATCTCGAATCCCAATGTAACAGATGTGTAATAATACATGAATAATATCAGGAATCAACAAGAAATAACTAGTCTATTATGTTTGTATATCGAATAAAAAAACATATAAAGTATCTCAAACATATATCTTAACACAGAAATATCATTCTAATATTCCAAAACAATATATATATATATATATATATATAATTCTAGGAAAACAGTTATGTGCACATGCTACGTTTATTTAAATCATACAAACATTAATATGCATTCATATTGCACATGAGGAACACACCTCAAAAAGGGAAGAATTAGATAGGTGATCTACTGGGAGTTCGAGCCATGCTCTTCTGTAGTACTGGACCCTAATGATAAGTGCTTAATTCACTATCATTTTTTACACCTTTCATGGACAATAGTCACCTAATCTACACCTACTTGGACTAAAGCATGTACTTAATGTGAGATATTTAAATATTCTGCTTTTGTAACTTATGAAGATGATATTTACAGACAATGCAGACTTTACGACATCTTTTATGCAATTGAAGGAATATCCACTGTCGCGGCAGTAAGTGCGGCCGAAGTAGAATCTGAGGCCGCAGCAGCAACGGAAAGACAAGTAACGATATTATAGGCGACTTGAAGAAAAAAATGAGGTGAACGTTTCTGGACAAGCAGCGCAAGGATTGGAGCTGGGAAGTGAGCAGAAAGCCCAAGTCAAAGGCCACGCGGAAAAGAATCCTTGTAGGAATAAACTTGGAAATAAAACAAATATTTTATTTATGTACTTGACTTGTGTTTTAATCCAAGTTGTATTCCTACTTAGGAAAGGTTTGCCCTAGGTCAAGCCTATATAAACCATAGCCGTCCAAGGAGAATCATCATAGAGAGCACAAGAGAAATTAGTTTAGAGTTTTCTTTGTTTTATTATGTTCTAAATTCTTTTAGGCTTAGGTGAAGGTTGTTTAGTATTTGTGAGAAGAGATTGAACATTGTTTTCTTGTTTCAATGCAATAAAATATCAAGATTTTCTTATTCTTTGCTATTCATTGATCTTGCATTCAAGCTCGGGAGAGAAGTTTGTGAGAGATTTATTTGTCTAATATCGGGAGAGTTAGGCTCACGAAAGGAATAAGTACGGTATTTTTCTACTCGGAAAATACTAACTCAGCCTAGGGATAGGTTAGAGTTTCAGCGGCTAAAAGAAGTGTGGGATTGGTTGGTGATTATAATTGATTCACGCTGGGAGGTATCATCAAGGACTGATCAGCAACAGTACTTCGACTTAGGGATAAGCGGAGTCACCAAAGGACACTTTGCCAAATCTTGGTACAGTCTACCCAAAAGTAAGGGATTGCCGCGGTGGACAAGCATCATCACTGTCGAGGCAGTAAAACTGCAGTGCTGCCGAGGCAGTGTTTTGTGATTACATTGGACAGAGACAAGTCAATTGAATCCACGATACAACACAACTGGATCGTATCCATCTTCTCATTCTGATTATTTTCTCTTTATTTAGTTTGTTTTATTACTCACGTTATTTAGTTTACTCCAACCCAAATTACTTGTGTTTTTATTTTAATTCTTCTACAGAGCAAGAAGACGTAAGAAAGCATATTAAGTAGACCAATCCCTGTGGTGACGATATCTGATAATACTTATCACTTTATTACTTGAGACGTGTACACTTGCACTAATTGCACACTCTTTTTACACACAACAAGTTTTTGGCGTCGTTGTCGGGAATTGACAACTAAATTTTGTTTTCTTTATTTTCTTGCTTTGAGTTATTTTTATTTAACTTCGGTTTTTACTGGTGTATGACCAGGGCGAACCCAAGCAATCCATTATACGAGCTAGATCCAGAGATTGAACGCACGTGTCAAAGGTTGCAAAGACAAATCCGAGAAGTTATGGAAGATCATCCGACAGAACAAAACTTACCCGCTGGCAATGGAAGGCTTCCGCCGCCATCAGGGCCGCGGCAGCTTACTGTTCGAGACTTCTTGGAAGAGGATTTGAATGGGTTAAATCCAGGAGTCGTTACACCAAAGATCGAAGTAGCCCACTTTGAGCTAAAACATGTCATGTTTAATATGCTCAATACTATTAGACAGTTTGGTGGGTCGGTAACTGAAGATGCCAGGCAACACCTAAAATCGTTCATGGAGATATGCAATTCATTCAAAATCCAAGGAGTCCATGAAGATGTTTTGCGACTTAAATTGTTCCCCTATTCACTGAGGGATAGGGCAAAAACCTGGTTAAATAGTATTCCAGCAGGATTAACAGGATCTTGGAGTGAACTTTGTCGTGATTTCATTACACGTTTTAGACAAATTTATATGATCATATACGTAATGAAATTACTTATTTTCGACAGGCAGATGATGAACCAATGTATGAGGCATGGGAGCGCTATAGGGAGTTACTGAACAAGTGCCCTTTGCATGGATTTCCATTATGGACACAAGTGACCATGTTTTACAATGCTACCAATGCCCCAACAAGGATGATGTTAGACGCCTCTGCCAACGAAACACTCCTTGACAAACCACCGGAGGAAGCGATAGAGATTTTAAACAAACTCACAAAGAATGACTTCCAATTCCCTACATCTAGGCGAGGAGGGATGAGACGTCAAGCCACAGTATATGAATTAGAAACATCCAATTCAATTGCAACACAATTGGCAACTCTCACTAAGATGGTCCAGAATATGAAAATGCAACATAATACCCATGAGGTTAAGGTAATAGATTCTTCATGTGATTTATGTGGAGGTAACCATAGCTCTTCTGAGTGCATGCAGAATCAGGAATTTAGCCTTTATGTGGGAAACTATAACCGGAACAACAACATGATGCCCAACACATACAATCCTGCATGGAAAAGACATCCAAATTTTTCATGGAGCAATCCCAATAATGCTTTGAATCCAACTTCTCAACCCTCAGGCTTTCAGCAATCAATACCAATACAACAACCCCCGCCGCCGCAGCAGCCACTGCCGCCGTAGCAGATGTCGTAACAGCAGCATACAAGTTCATTGGAAAATTCTCTTAAGGCCTTTATGATGAAAACCGAATCATACATGGCTGAAAATAGTAACTTCATTAAGAGAACTAATGCTTTCATGAACAGAACTGAGATGAGGTTGCAAAACCAAGAGGCAACCATTAAGACACTGGAAACTCAAGTTGGACAGTTCGCTCAAAGTCTGAACACTAGACCTCAGGGAGGATTACCCAGCAATACTGAAGTTGCAAAGGGAATTGGTCATGAGCAATGTAAGGCAATTACTACTAAGAGTGGCCTACAACTTAAGGAGATGTTAGGAAACTCAGTAGACAAAGTCCCAACAAGGGAACAAGGTGAATTAGAAAGAGAGGACATAGATACTGCATTAAGTGATCATGCCATAGTAGACAAGCCGATCCCAGTAGAAGGCACTGCCCCGGCGGAGAAATCGACAATTCTACGCCAAGCGGCCGAGGCAACACCAAAACCAGTGGTGCCAGGTATTAAATTCTAGACCAATGAGACAATAGAGGAGATGTGACCACCACCACCACCTTTCCCACAAAGGTTGAAAAAGCATAAACAAGACTATCAATTTAAAAAAAAAATTTAGACATCTTGAAGCAAGTCCACATTAACTTGCCATTTGTTGAGGCAATAGAACAAATGTCGAATTATGCTAAATTCTTAAAAGACATTGTGTCAAAAAGAAAAAAGCTTGGTGAGTTTGAAACAACGGCAGCAACTGAAGGATACATGGCATGCTTCATAATCGCATGCCTCCTAAATTGAAGGATCCTGGATGCTTTACCATACCTTGTGCGATAGGAAACCACTATGAAGGAAAGGCATTATGTGACCTTGGAGCAAGCATAAACTTGATGCCGAAATCTGTTTTCCAAAAACTTGGAATAGGAAGGGCAAAGCCTACAACCGTGATGCTCCAATTGGCGGATAAATCATATGTGCAACTGGAAGGAAAGATCGAGGACATATTTTTAAGGGTAGATAAATTTATTTTTCCAGCTGACTTCCTTTTTAAGCGGAGTCACCAAAGGACACTTTGCCGAAACTTGGTAAAGTCTACCCAAAAGCAAGGGATTGTCGCGGCGGACAAGCATCATCACTGTCGAGGCAGTAAAACTGCAGTGCTACCGAGACAGTGTTGTGTGATTGCATTGGACAGAGACAAGTCAATTGAAATCACGATACAACACAACTGGATCCTAACCATCTTCTCATTCTGATTATTTTCTCTTTATTTAGTTTGTTTTATTACTCAAGTTATTTAGTTTACTCCAACCCAAATTACTTGTGTTTTTATTTTAATTCTTCTATAGAGCAAGAAGACGTAAGAAAGCATATGAAGTAGACCAATCCATGTGGAGACGATATTCGATAATACTTGTCACTTTATTACTTGAGACGTGTACACTTGCACTAATTGCGCACTCTTTTTACACGCAACACCTAATATACAAGATAAGTTTATATTAATTACAACAATTTAAATACTAAATTTATTCACATAATACAAATACATACGAGTCACGATCGGATCTCGAGTTTGATTGAAATGGGAGAAGTTAGGCTAGTACGTGATCGGGAGGACTATGAGATCCTACAATCAAATAACCATTGTTATTAACCCTTATATTAAACATAGAATTTTAATTTTACTTAGAAGAAAGTTTTAATCGAAACTTTAAATTCCAAATTGATGGCCTTCGGGTTCAAATTTTGAGAAACAAACTTCACGGATGGACTCAAGACGTCAAAAAACATAAAATAGAAGATTTTGAAAATTTTAACTTTTTAGTCAAAGTCAACGCTGACGTAAAAAATCAAATTCAACGCTAACGTCAGCAGCCAGGTCAGTGCTAACGTCAGCAGACAAGTTCAACGCTGAAATCATCGGTAAACGCTGACGTCACTAGTCAACGGCTCGGATTTAGTCAACGGTTGATCGATTAGGTTGACTCAAGTTGGAACGGTTTGGTTCGAGTTAGGTTGGACCGGTTTGGGACAGGTTTAGTTCGGCTCAAACTGGTTTGGACTGGCCAGCTCCAAGCTACCATCCAATGCTGTCGAAAATCACCCTGGGCGGCGTGTGGAGGCCACGTGCGGACCAAAACGGCCGAAAAATACCCCTAAACTCAATTTCCAGAGATTACAACCAAACCATATATCAACATCCAAAGGAACCCAAAAATCATATTCAAATGGGTTAAGAACTTACCCAAACTGTCCTCTTCTCCGACGAGGAACTTGTTGGCAACCAATAGAAGTGCCAGTGGAGGGTTTTGCTTGCCCTTCAACAATGAGCACAATGAGGCTAGAAACGAGCCTAACCGACATCGATAAACCCATGGTTTTCTCTATGGAGTTAGAACATCGATTACCGGCTCTAATGGCGATGGTGTATTAAGTGGATAAGGGTTTTTTGATTGATTACCGACTCTAACAGAGATAGTGCAACGATGGTGACAGTGACGATGACGGTGAAGGCCATGGCCGGTCGGTGATGAGTAAATAAAAGTCCTATTTTTAATACCATTTTCCCACTCGATATTTACTAATAAAGGACAGAATTAAGGGCATTAATGGATATTTCTGTATATTTCCCATATTTTAGCATCCAAACACATAATTCATGAATTCATCTAATATGTGGCATAAAACAGATGCATTTGATAGTTTTCTTTCTTAGACAGGAAACTACATACAAAGATGGCCAATTGAGAAGATTGATACTGGAATGCAGATGAAGCACCCGCCACGGCAGCACTTTTGAGACCGCGACAGTAGAGTAAAGATGACAACCAGTGCTCAACAGAAAGAGAAAAAAGATGTTGATCTTAACGGACAAAGAATGAGAGAAAGATGGAGCAAAATTACGGAAGTGCGGGAAAGAAGAGATATTTTAGAAAATAAGAATTAAGTGTTATAATTTAATTAGGAATTATACTTTTTCCCCCTTTAGAACTCTTTCCTTGCACGGAAAGCTTTAACCTAGGGTTTGGCCTATATAAGGCACACATTAGGATTAGTTTAGTAGGTCGGATTTTAACCTAGAAAATACTTTTAGCCGCCGACTACATCATGTTCTAAACTTCTTTGGAGGTTTAGGTTGTTTGTGGAGTAGTAAGAGAAGATGGTTGTGTTATGTTAGATATTTATTAATACAAAACTTATTTCATAGTTTATTCTCTCTTGGCATTTACTCTTCTTTGCATATGAGCTCGAGATGATAGTATGTGAAGAAAAATCTATTTTTCTAATATCGGGAGAGTTAGGCTCACTAAATGAGAGAATACGGTCTTTGCTCATGGGCATTGACTAATCCGGTTAAGAAATTAACCGCCCAGGATTTCAGCGACTAACAAGACGCATGTGTCTGGTTGTTGTCCGCCCTTGATTCACGCCGGGAGGTATCATCAAGAAGTGGGTTTCAACAGTTCTCTTCGCTTAGGGATAAGGAAGAAAGACATACAAGGATGCTCTGTCGAACTATGGAAAGTTGAATTGTCGACAAGGCATAACCCCGCCTAGGCAACTGCGGCGACCCTTTGTGCGACCCGCCGAGGCGAAAGTTCAACCCTTTTGCATTAATAAGTGGATACTTAATACAATTGGATTCTCCTCTACGAAGCACTCAACTTAGCCTCACTTTATTAATATTTATTTCTTCGATATTTAGTTTAGTTTTAGTAATTAAATTAGTAATCTCAACTTAACAATTACTTGTGTTTTAACTTTCTATAGTGCAGCCGTAAGAAGTAGTGAAGTCGACACTGTCCTTGTGGGTTCGACAACCTAAAGTATTACAATCTGAAAAAGGTGGAAAAACAAAGGACTTCTGAGCCTCCATCATTCGGTGACGAAGATCTATGATGATCGGGGAAGGTGAGGGGAAAGAAAAATATGGTTATGGGGGTTTCGAAAAATATAGGGAACCTGGTTTCCAAAAGGGGAAAGGTATCCCTTTTAGGAGGGTAGGTTATTAATCGGATTAATATTTTATTTAGGAAAACTATCAGATAAAGTTAAAAACAAAAAGGTAAGCTTATAGCATTAAGAGCTCACTAGTCAAACGGCTGGGTACCATGCTGTGCATAAGAAGGTTGTGGGTTCTAAACCCCACATCCTCACTTTTTTAACACATTTTTTCCTAGTGTTGTAACTCTCTCCCTAAAAAGAAATTTCTTCCTCGAAATTTTACCTAAACTAAACAGATGCAAAACATGCTCCCTCAAAGATTCCTCGATCTCTCAGGTTGCCTCAAAAGGGATATGATTACTCCATTAAACTTTGACCATGGGAATACGTCTTTTTCTCATAACTCTCTCATTAAACTTTAGGATCTGAACATATTCCACCTCATAGGATAAGTCTGGTCGTAATTCCACATCCCGAACTTGAATAATATGACTCAGATCCGGATGGTACTATCTTAACATAAATACATGAAAACATCATGAATACGTACGGCTAAGTTTAGGAGGCAACTCAAGCTGATATGCAACATGCCCAACTCTTTTCAGAATACGATATTTTCTGATATATCTCTGGCTCAACTTGCCCTTGTGTCCAAATCTCAAAACTTTATTCCATAGAAAGACCTTCAAGAAAACATGACCACCAACCTCAAACTTGATATTTTTTCTTCTTCGGTCAGCATAATATTTTTGTCTAGAAAAAGCTTCCTTCAGGCAATCTTGGATCAGTCTAACAATCTCTTTAGTTTCTTGAATTAACTCGGGGCTTAAAGTCTTCCGATCATACAACTCTATCCAACAGATAGGAGTATGACACTTACGACCATACAAAGCCTCATATGGTGCCATACGGATGCTAACCTTGTAGTGGTTATTATATGCAAACTCTTATAAGGGCAAGAAATCCTACCAACTACCTCGAAAGTTTAACACACAACCTCGTAACATATCATCTATGATCTGTATCACTCTTTTCGAATAACCATCTGTCTAGGGATGAAAAGATTTGCTGAAATTCAGACGAGTACCTAAAGTATACTGTAAATCTATCAAGAATCGGGAAGTAAACCTCAGATCTCTATCAGAAATAATAGATAAGGGAATCCCATGCAGTTTGACAATATCAAAAATATACAGTCTAATCAGTTTTTTCAGAGAATAAATGATTCGGATATGAATAAAGTGGGTTGACTTTGTGAGTTTATCTACAACAACCCAAACATAATGTTTTCTGGATGGGGTCAAAGGTAAACCAGTAATAAAATCTGTTGTTATTCGTTCCCATTTCCATCCCGGAATCCTGATAGACTGTGAAAGATCAAAATGATGTTGATGTTCTGCTTTGACCTACTGACATGTCGGGCACCTGGATACGTAGATTGAGATGTCCTTTTTCATGCCGACCCAATGGTATCTTTCTTTCAGATTCTAGTACATCTTATCTCCTCCAGAATGTATAGCGTAAGGACTATTATGAGCCTCTTTGAGAATGGTCTGTCTCAAATCGGTATCATTGAGTACACAATAATGACCATTAAAGTAAATAACTTTATCCTAATCGAAGGAATAAATGGAAGTAGATCCTTGCTTAACTTGTTGCATGAAGGGAAGCAAAGTGTCATCCAAACGTTTTTTGGCCTTATTTGTTCGACCAAAGTCAGTTAACTTGTAATTTAGCCAGTAGACTACCATCATCATATATATGATCTTGGCAAACAAAGATCTCAGGTCTGATATGTTCATAACCCGCGTTAATGGGTAGTCTTATGCGCAAAGTACCAAGTGATCTTACCTCTAGAAAGGATGAGTTTTTAACTCTTAATGAATTTAATCCCAAGAGTTTGAGTTGTTCTATTTAGAAAAACTTATTGAATTCACTGTTTATAGAGGTTGAATTTTTATTCTTAATGAATTCTTATCTCAGAATTCGGGTGGTTCATTTTATAAATAAATTTGAATTCACCTATTTACATGAGAAGATAAGCTTAAGGGAAAAGCTATTAATTATTTTATAATTCTGACTGGATGATTTTATTGAGAAAAAATTGATGAAATAACTTACGTACGTGAGAAGGGTTAACCACCTTATACGGAAAATATTGGGTTGTTTTTCCTAGTACACTTACTATAATCCTGAGGTAAGCTGACAAAATATCTACTTTTATATATGTATATCTTACACATCAAGGACTTTGGTAGATGAAGGCATTAGTTGTGTGTTATGAGTTTATCCTTCTCTTAGAAAAGTTCAAGACTAGTTTCACTTATCTAAGAAAATGATTGCTCATTATCACTGCATACTAGTTCAAGATATATTCACTAGTGCATAAGAAATTAATCTCGTTATTGCTCTTATGATAAGATGATTTTTGAGTTTCATAAGAATTCTTTAGCATTAATGGAGGAATGTTGGTAACGCTTAAAGATTTTTTTCGTCTGATATTTATAGGCTAATAAAATATTTAAATTTCAAATGATAATAGCTCTATCAGCTATCTTTTAGATTTCTGAAATTTAATCTTTATTTGTTTCCTTTGTTAGAGGGTTGAAAGTTGTTTAATTAGAATTTAAACTAAATTTAAATTCTGAATTCTAATTGAAATCAAATAGAGAAGTATTTTGCTCTTCTCAATTAAGTCTCGTTCAATAGTTTTTTTTAAAAAAAACACTCACAACTAAAAAAATTCGGTGATCAGAGGAACAATACCATAGAAATCCACTCTGATTTCGAGTGTACGAAATAAGGAGCGACCGTGTTAACCTCGCGGGACAAACCACCTATCGTAACTATTACACACATCAAGGCGAATTTGTTTCTAAGACGGTGGTTAATATCACGATACAATTTGGTTTCGAATAATTATTTTATTATTTCATTACTATTGCCTCGTTTTGCAATGATTTATTTTTCCAACAGTTATTTTAAGATAAAAAGACCTGAACGTGATAAATTATGTTCATCTAATAATTTCTCCACCTTTAGAGAAAGTGTAAAGGGAAAACTCTTGCAAATATTATTGTTATGAATTCCCCCCCCCCAAAAAAAAAATATTGTTGTTGGGATTTTAATTCCCGGAATATTGATGATTGAACAGTAAAATGAAAGACGCAGCCAAGAGATACCGTCTTTGAACATGGTTTAAGATCATCAAAGGGTGAAGTTGAGCCTTTTGGCTCCATCTTTAAACAGTGCACGATACTGTTGGAAGATAGAGCCAAAAAGCTCCGGCTTCACCTTTCTCCAACCTTTCCAGAAGCGCAGTAGTGGCACAGTGTAGAGTAGGCAGGATACTGTTGAAAGATGGATCCTTTAGGATCCGACTTCACCTTTCTCTACCTTTTTCAAACGAGCAGCACTGACACAGTGTAGACAACTTTACCGGGCCAAAGTAATTGGGGTCATGAGACAGGAGATGAAAATTAATTGGTATGGCAGAGTGATGGGATGAAAACTTGTTGTAATAGTTTGGGGTTCAGACGCATGCAACTAGAGTTATAGGGTTTCAGGTTGATTTTTTGGTGATAAGCAATATTTTTATTTGTTTATATTCTTAGGATTATTTTTATTTTTTCTTATGTAGTTTGTAAAGGGATAGATTGGTGGTGAAAGTTGAAGTTGTTATCTGAACGATTGAGGGTTGTAGGTTGAAGAAAAGAGAAAAGAAAATTTTCTACTGAAGTTTTAAAAATATTTGTAAGTTCTTCGTTATTTTTTTGTTGCATTTTAGAGTTGATATTTCTATTCTATATATTTTTATTTATTAGTTTCTTTATTTTGTTTTTTCAAGATTTTTATTATATTTTTTTACTGTATTTTTTATATTCGAATTTATATTTACGTATTTGAAATTAATATTTTTTAGTTTCTATTCGAATTTAGGTTTATATATGTTGAATTTTGTTGTATTTAGTTTTGAAATTTTATAAATTTATTTCGAATATGCAGATTAAATGAGCAAAGATAGATTTTTGACGATCGTGTATTACAACAGTCAAATGGTGAAAACCGAATTCTGAATTTTGTTTGAATATGAACACACTACTGAACTGAGATTTCCAAAAGATGTCTCGCTTTGACAGTTGAAGGAGAAAATATCAAAGAAAATTAGAGAAAGAGTTCATAGTTTGCGTTACCAGTGGTTAACCTGTGAAAATCCAGTTAGATATGTTGCAATTAATCTTGAAGATGGTGACGATGTTAGCATGATGATTGTAGAGCACGAGTCTATGGAGATTTGGTATATTGAATTATCTGTTGAGGTCCATGATGTTTCGAACCCATCGAGTAATGTCGTTAAAGAATCCTCTCGAGTGGACTACGGTAATGATATTGATCTCCCCGGAGGAAGTTTTGTCGCAATGTTGTCTAGTGGGATATTGACTGAATTGAATCCTATCAATACTTCAAGATATGGTTTATCAACCGCACCAAGTAGTGATCTGATTGATGATGTTAACGTAGAAAACCTACGAGGTCGTTGGGGTGAAACACTTGTTGATTCAAGTGAAGATGAAGATATCGATGATCATGATTTATTTCCTGATGATGTTGGTGAAGCACCTAATTTTCGTGCTGGAGACTTTTGTCCCACCGGAGTCGACCTGACATTCTATGAACCTCCGACTCATATGGTTGCTTTATATTTTGATTCAATGAGAGCTCCTCAATTTCTTGATGTTCCATTGTTAACTTCGAGTCAATATGGTCAATTATCGAATGGGCTTTAATTTGATGAAAAGGACGAAGCGACTTTGGAATTGAAAGAGTACATCATAAAGAACCATGTTGATTATGTTGTTGTATTATCAAGTCAGAAGATTTTATTTTCCAAATGCGTAAAATATGGTCAGGAATGCAATTGGAAGATCCGATTGACGAAACTAAAGTGTTCTAATCGTTGGGAGGTCATGAAATACAATGGCAACCAAACATGTTTGCGAACGTCCATCGAACAAGACCACAAAAAATTAGACTCAACTGTAATAAGCCATCATGTGAGGAATCTGTTAGAAACAAATCCAAGAATTCTCGTTTCAACGATTCAGGCAACCATTGCACAACAGTTTAAGTATTAGATATAATATAAAAAAACGT
This sequence comes from Abelmoschus esculentus, assembly GCA_035048815.1. Classification (NCBI taxonomy): domain Eukaryota; kingdom Viridiplantae; phylum Streptophyta; class Magnoliopsida; order Malvales; family Malvaceae; genus Abelmoschus; species Abelmoschus esculentus. The sequence continues at coordinate 5,176,960 of JAUCBN010000015.1, forward strand.
GGCGTACAAGGGATAAGGCCATGGAATTTGTTTATGGTGACTATGATAAATCATAAGACGAGCTACCGAATTTACTACTAGAGATGACTCATTTCATCCTAGAACGATAGTGAGATATCAAACGAAGGATGTATATGACCAACAAGGCCATGTTATTTCAGGCAATAAATTTCTACATCGAATTTTTTGGTCATTCAAACGTTGCATAAAAGGCTTTCCTTATTGCAAACGTATGATCCAAGTCGTTGGTAAGTGGTTGTTTGATAGATACTCTCATATATTATTGATTTTTGTGTCGCAAGATGGTGAGAATAATGTATTTTCGATTGCATTCGCAATTGTCGGACAAGAAACTATTGAAGCATGGAATTTCTTTTTAACCAATCTCCGTGAGCATGTCGTTCAAGAAGATGGGATTTATATTATATCTGATCGAGAAGCAGGCATCAAAGCAACTATGAATAGAGTAGGAAGTCGTTTGACACCTTCACACGCATATCCTGCATACTGTGTTCAATATATTGGGAAGAACAGTTTTGAGACTTTCAAAAATCCATATCTTCGTAGTGAAATTTTAAGCATGGGTAAGAATCTTTAATTAATGTTCGTGTATTATTATTTTTTTTCTTATATACTAAGATTATTATTTATTTTTCTTATAAAATAGGTTATATATTGACCCGACCAGAATTTGAGAGAAAAATGAAAAAGTTGCAAAAGTATGATCAACGTGTTTGGAATTGAACAACAATATTGAGAGAGAAAGATGGGCTCAGTGTTACGACGAATGTGGTAGACGATATGGGCATATGACAATCAACCTTGTTGAGTGTATTAATGGAGTACTCAAAGGATCTCGTAACCTTCCAATGGCCACTCTAGTGAAAGAGACATACTATCGATTGGGTAAAGTTTGGACTGTTAAAGAAAAAGAGGTTGACCCCCAACTAACGATATAAGCACGCTAATATGGCGAACCCCCAACTATATTTCGAACCAGATTTCCAAGGTGTGATCAAAAATTTCAAATATGGAACATTAACCAAATTTCTAGATTTATCAAGCATTAAAATATCACCAATCATCTATAGAATATAAACTCGACTCGATAAATATGTTCAATCGTACTGTACTCATTCAGACCAAATTCTTTCTCTAACCAACTCAGATTGACACGAGAACCTTTAACATTAGTTCCATATGAAACTTTTCCTAGATACATTTCACAAATCTCGGCTGTTAAACCATGCATACGCTCAATCAACGGTTTTTCGTTGAAAGTGACACTAATAAGGTATACAACATCCTATAGAGTGATCGTGCATTCTCCACAGGGCATATGAAAACATCTGCGTCTTGGGTCTCCACCGCTTGATTAGAGCAATAATCAATCCTGGAATAAGCTTATAACCCCGAACAAATATCGCATAATAAAATCCAGCAGTATGCAACCAATCCAAAATCCGATCATCTAACGGAGTTTTTACCATTGATCGATGGTGTTTAAATGTTTCCTCCGTACCCTATAATTAAACCAATAATGTTAAAAAATATAAATAAACTGATAAAATATAAATTAAAAGATTTTACCATATCATAAACAGGGAGGCTCGTAATATGTCGATCCTCTAAATACAAAAGAGGAGTATGCTCAATCATCTGTTAAATATTAATAAACTGATATTTTAAATAAAATTAAACTAAAATTATAAAATATTAATAAAGTAATCATATTATATTCTTAATATTTCCTAATATTTTTCTACAAATATTAAACTAAAAAATTAAAATAATATTAATAAATTAATCCTAATATTTTCCTACAAATATTAAACTAAAAAATTGAAATAATATTAATAAATTAATCATATTCTTACAAATCCAATATTAAAATAAGATATTTTCCTATCCATCTTCTTCCTACTAATCAACTCAACTCAAATCTATTAAATATATTTCTCTTCAAATCAACACATACTTGATTTTAAATAAATTCAAAATATATTTCGAATTTTCCTATCTATTTCTTTCAAATAACACATAAAATAAAAAATATAATAATTACAGAAATTACTAAAATACTTACAATTTTGTTTCTTCGAATCCTTCTTCTTCTTCAAACTATTAAACAACTCAAACCTATTATAAATAAATATTCAAAAAAATTAATTAATACTTAAAAAAAATCTTCTTCTTTAAAGTATTAGTTAACTCAAATCTATCAATAAAATATAACAATATTTTCCCAATACATATATAAAAAATTAAAAAAATTAACATTAAGTCTATAAAGTAAATTAAAAATATTCAATAACAAAAAAAAATTAATATTTATAAAAATTTCTTACTCTCAAAATCTTTTTTCTCCTTCTTCTTCAACCTCTCACTCTTTTAAATTTTATCAACTCATCTACATAATTTTTTTCATCATTCAACTCTATTTATCAACAAATAAAACAATCTCAACCACACATCTCACCCACCACTTTAATTATTTCATACCCCATTTACCCGTTCAACACTGTAATATAATTTTTTTATGCTATTCACGAGTCTGTCTCATCTTCACCCTTTTAATTTCAAACAAACACTCGTTACTGTTTCTCTGCCCTACATTGTTGCTCTACACCTCCACTGTGCAGTCTGTGCTCTGCACTGTGCCACTGCTGCGCGTCTGGAAAGGCTGGGGAAAGGTGAAGTCAGAGCCTTTTGGTTCCGTCTTCCGACAATATCGTGCATTGTTCAAAGACGGAGTCAAAAGGCTAATCTTTACCTTTGATGATTCTAAACCCTGTTTAAAGACGGTATCTTTTGACTACGTCTTTCATTTTACTGTTCAATCATCAATATTTCAAGAATTAAAATCTCAACAATAATATTTTAGAAAAAAATTTCCCAACAACAATATTTGCAAGAATTTTTCAAGTGTAAAATTGTTATGCTTCTACCCTAACTGCCGTTTTGGGCTTGGAAATAGAACGAAAGTTTTCTTAGTCCGGCAAGTTTAACGGAAATAAAACGGAACTTTTATTACAACTCGAAAATGGATAAAACACTTTTAGAAAATGCGAGAAATAATGATGAGTAGTTTAACTAATTAATTAAATATGTTTACTTATAATAACATTTTATTTTCTGTCATGTTATGTTTTAATTCCTATTTTATCTTTGTTAACATTTTTTTAATAATCTGGTACGATTATTATGATAATATATGTTATTTACTCTTAATTCTTTAAAAATTAAACATTATTGAGTTACAAATTGAGTTGCGCACCTTCTCGCCCATTGGGCTTTTTCGATTTACATGCTTCATCATTAGTTCTAACCTCTCTATTTATTGCCAGCAACAATTGTAATCAATGGTATTAGTTGCAAAAACTTCATGTTCCATGCATACGATTCATTCGAATGTATAATTTTTTTAGATTTTTATTAACAATCGCATCATTTTTTCGTTATCCTTCTGTTTGAATTTTAATAACAATGACTAAAATAGGTCAATTTAATAAATTGTGTGGCTTGATTGACGAGTTCGATAGTTCGGTGACCAAAATAAGTATCTCCAATTAGTTGAGTGACTATTGGAGCAGTTTACCCTTTTTTTAATTATAACATCAATATTTATTTATTTATTATTTAATAGTGAAAATTTATATATATACATATATATTTACTTGAGCGAAATTAGGATATTATAATAATAGAATCTGAACATGCAATATTAAAAAAAATAGAAGAATGGCATATCTAATGAGGATTGAGGAGAAGAAAACAAACTTTCCAAAGAAGGCTTAATGGTTTAGGATAATAATAAATAAATTAATAAACATAAATATTATATATATTTATAATTATTTTAAGATATTTTAATATAAATTATTTTAAATTTGACTTTAATTTAAAATAATATTTTTAAAAAATATTAATATATCTAATTTGATCAATCTCAAACTCAATTATATATATATATTGAATTTTTCATTAATATTTTAATGCAAGTTAATAATCTAAACTATAGATTATATTTTAATAATATTTATAATAACATAATATTATGATTCAATAAATAAGTTTTTTTAATAGTATTAAAATGATTATAAATAATATATGTTTATATATATTTTTAAAGCTTTTAATAATGTAAATATATTTTATTATTTATAAATAAAAAGATTTAAAAATATTATGAATTTTATTTTTCTTAAGATAAATGAAATCTACTTTTTTTACTAGGATAACTTGTTGAATTCTCTTTCTCAAAAAATTAGATTAAAATCTTTATGACAATATAATAAATTTCAAGGTAGAATACATAAATTTAAGATCACATACTTAAAAAATCAAAGTAAAATAAGATTTTTTATATGATAAATTTTATTTGATAATTTCTTTATTTAATGTCTTGATTTTATCATTTTGGAAAAATATAGAATTTAATTTTTTAAATAATTTTTTAATTTCATCTTTTTATGAAATTTTAAAATATTTTTTTGAATTATCAAAGATTTTTTAAATTTTTTCTATATTTTATTGTCCAAAGTAAAGTTCTTGTGTTGGGTCGAATTTTTGTAACGTGACAAGCCTTTTTACGAGAAATTATATCATAGGTCCGGCCTACCACGTCAGCCATGGTCCCATCCAATAATAATCATCCACTTCACCACTAATTGCCAACTCATTTTTTTTTCAACCAATGAATCTTCACTTATAATTTACATGTCATTTTAAAAATATAATTTCTAAAAATTAGATTAATTACATGATTAATTAGTGACAGAATGGGTGGTTTTCATTAGCTAGGGACCATGGCTGACGTGGTATGTCGGACCTATGATATAATCTCTCCTTTTTTACGTTCACAAATATTTTAAAAATATTTATGTTATATTTAACTTAGTATTTGATTTATTATATTAATCATTTATCATTTGATTAAATAGCATGAGATAGTAGACCACTTAAATAATATTTAGAGTAAATCTTGACATTATAAATGAAATAAACTGGATTTGAAAGATCACTCTCATAATGAATCTTTGTAATGTTTAATATAGATTAATTTATCGATGAATCAAATACCAAAGATTTTATAAAAATATATTTTTATTAAAATTTCAAATATAGACATCTTTATATATTTTTAATGCTTACATTATATTTTTATATATCATATAGATTTACTTTTATTAGATGTAAATCGCATAAGATATAAGAAAATTAAAATATTAGGTCCATTTGATTTTAGAAAATGTAATTTATTTTCATTTTTTTCAAAAAATGGAACACAATAAAGAAAATATTTGATTGTAAAATTAGAAAATAAAAATAAGTAAAAATTTGGAAAAAAATTATTTTTATTGTTTTTATTGAAAATATTTTAGTAAAATGAAAAAATTATGAAAATAATAGATATTTTTAAAATTTAACTACATTTTAACCTGAATTTGAATTTTTTGAATGTAACTTTTTAAAAATTTGATTAACTTTATCATATTTTATTTATTATAATAATAAATATATTTTATTTTATTTATTTACTAATTATTTTTATTTATATTTTATAAAACTAAGATACCAAATAATGTAACTTTTTTGGCTTCGGCAACAATATTAGAATGAGCGAAGACAAAAAGGAATCACCATCAATAATATCAGCCAAAGAATTATGTAGAGTAAATTTAAAAATAGAATCACTAATAATAAATATTAAAAAATTAATTTAAAGAATATAAAAAATATTTTTTATTATACTCAATAACTATTAAATAAAAAATATTTAAAAAATTTATTAAACACCGAACAATTTACACAAAATAACCTCTATAAGTATTTTTTTCGCGTAACATTATATAATAAAAATTATAAAAAATATAGAGTGGTAGCACCTCAATTTTTGTCGTTGAAACTTTGTCTAAAACTTAGTTATAACATATAAACAGTAAATCTCATAAACTATAATCTTTTGAATAAATGAATCTTTACCTTACTGAAATATCAAAAATTATAAATTATAAATAAAAAATTAAAATAAGTTGTGAAAAAATATTATTTAGATTTGAAAGAAGTAATGTTATAAAAAATTTATATTTAAAGAACAAAAGCATTAAAAATATTATTTATAAGTGTATATGAATTTTTATTCTTAATTTAAAATCAAAAAATATTATAATAATCTTAATTATGACTCTCTAATACATTAATATCTTAACTAATTGGATACCGATAATATTATAATTAATTATAAAAACTATCAAATTCTTAAAAGGACATTTTTTAAAGTTTATTTAATAATATAATAATAAAAATATTAAAAAAATAATTAAAATAATTGGGGCCATTTTAATTAATTTTAAGTTTTTTAAAAAACTATTACAATATTAATTATTTTAATTTTAATACCAATTAACCCTACTACGCTGGGCCCTGCTATACATTTAAGGTCTAATTGTTGTTTTAGTACCACTACTATGACGAGATTTGGGATTTCGTATATTCATGTTGAATTGACATAATACAGTCTCCCCAGTAGATTTAAATGGATGACAGTATTTGCTGTTGTTGTGATGGAAAATTCTCCTTAAAACAAAGAGTTATTGGCACCATACGTCACAGATTATAAGTCTCATTCTAAATTGATTTTCAATTTTTTGAATATTTTAATTTCATCATCAAATTATGACTCTTATTTTAGATTACTCACATAGTTTTTGAATATTCTAATATTATCTCCAAATTATAACTTCATTCTAAATTGATCCTTAATTTTTGATCATTCAAATTATCAATATATTCTAAATACACCCATTGTTAATAAAATTATTTTAAAATTATTAATTTTCATATAAACATTGATGTACATTTTTTTGGCCCAATCAAATTCTTATTATATTAATAAAGAAGCTACTGAAAGTAGTTGCATTAATAACATAATATAACAAAATGAAAAATAATGTTGCATATATTAAGGATAAAATTGGAATATTCAAAAGTTTTAGAGGCTAATTTTGAATGATGGTAGTTATTTCAGATGAAATTTGAATATTCAAAAGTTTAGGGATTAATTTAGAATGATAGTTGTATTTCAGGGACACAGTGTAATTAACTATAAAATAAATCTTAGCATTAAATTGACATATAAAATTATTATCAGTTAAATATGGTTGAATGGATTTCATATACTAGAGACTAAAATCTAGTATTTCACATGTTAAAGGACTAACTTCATAATTATACTAGTATTATGAGAGTTGATGAGGTAAAACGATTTCACCATATTCATGCAGGTGTTTGATGGGTAAACTGAAATTTTACTGTTTCAAATATTGTTACAGTTTTGGAAACTTTTGAATTTTCATATCACTCCTCTTTTTCAATGTAGTTACGGGAACGGGTCAGGTTAGATCGGATTTTCGGTTCACTTACACTCGACTCGAATCATTAAAAATTTTAATTTTTAGGGATTTAATTATAAAAAAAATTTAGTGACCTAATTGTTAAAAAAATAATTTTAATGACCTAATTGTATAAAATATATATAAAGAGGAATCATTATTACAAATATCCCTAAAATATATATAAAAAAATTACACTATTAATCTCGGGTCGGATTGGATTTTTTCCACCCTAAACTTGAACTCGACCCAACCCGAGATTACCCTTAAAAAAACTCAATTCTATTGACTCGGATAAGATCAAAACACGTCGAGTTCATATTACGTGTCCATCATTACTTCCATATTTGATCCAAGGCTATGGGGTTTTTTATTAAAAAATAAGAAACTTTAACCACTCTGTACAGTTGCATCAATAAATAGGTTCCCTACTCTTTCTTTCCCCACTTTTTGTGCTGTCTGCTTTATTATGAAGGAAGGCAGTCTCTATGGCACACACATCGCTATGCAAACTGTTTTAATTTTTTGATTTAATCTGTCTAGAAATTTATAATGGGTAAAATTAAATGAATATTTTTTATGAAATTATCTAGAAAAATGTCCATAAAAGATTATATAAAAATATTCTTTTTCGATCTATATAAAGTAAACTCGTACTAAACAAAAGTTTTATTATATATGAATTGAAAAAAGTATTTTTCTACATAATTTTATTTCGATTATTTTTCTAAATAATTTCCAAAATTGAAATAAACACTTGATTTTGTCTCTATGATAAGATGACCTTCTTAATTCAATTCTTTTTTTATTTATATCGATAAGATTTAAACTTTTAGTTCTAGTTAAAAAATTTAGAATACTTCTAGTTTACGGAACGTAAGATTACTTTTGAAAATAAGTATTACTTGATATATTACTAACAATATTACTTTACCTTATTTAGTTTATTTGATAAGAATGTAAGATAAAAATATTTATTTGATAGAATATAAGATTATTTGAAAATAAATTTTACCAAATTATCCTTATGAATATCTTGTTTTTAATCATTTGAACTTCTAATATTAAAGTAAAAAAATATTTATATTAAAAATTATATAACTATTTTTTGTTATAACAACTAAATTTTACAATAGAAAAAATATTATATTTAACTTATTATAAATATAATTAGTATCTTAAATAATATTTAACAAATTATTACATAAATAAATAAATATATTATATTTATTTTTATCATAGTATAATATTAAGAAATTAAATTAATTTTTACCGATTAAAATAATTATATAAATTATTAAAAAATAGTTTAGAGTTAAAAACTCGTCTTAAGTTTATATTTTTTTATTAAACAAATGTTATTTTATTAATAATATCAAGTTCGTAATTAAATTTTTCAACCAAAAAAAAATTAATTTCTTAATTTGGAGTTTTAACACTTTTACTATTAAACCAAATTCAAGTAAACTTGAACAAATTATGTTAGTTTTATTTTCATAAAGTTAAAATTCAAAGTCTCATTTTAAAATACGAAGCCTAAACTTAAATTAATTTTTTTTATCAATAAGGATACCTTTATTAAGTATAAAAGTGACATAACAATGTTAACCCAATATCTTTGTTTAGATATTTTATCGAATATTTTTATAGTTATATTTTTTTTATTTAAATATTAAAATATATTTTATTAAATATATAAAATTATTTAAATACTAAAATAATATAAAATAAAAATATTTTATAAATTTATGCCATTGAAATATGTGATAAATAATTTAATTAAAAAATCTTATTACTTCAAGGATAATTTTCTGGATTAAAGATGAGAATAAGATTTAAAAAAAAATTATTAACCCTAATAATAATTTTTTCATGAACCAAATGAATCCTTAATGTCTCATTTAATGATATTAATTGTTTTAATATTATTATCTTTAAATGAATTTTAAATTTCCTAGATATACTGTCTTGTTTGTCAATTATCCTACCCACCACGATTTTTGATGAGCCTTGGGATTATGTTTCTTTTTGTTTTCCCCAGGTCTCGTGAACACACCGAATTTGTTTGTCTTCATCCCATGGTTCAACAAATTGCAGCATTAAACCAGGGATGACAGGGTTCATTAAGATGAAGAATCTATAGAAACAACTTATTAAGGCTACAATATAGGCGTCTTTAAATCCCGAGAAGAGACTAGTGGGGTCACGGACTATCTTTAAAATTCCGGAAATTTATTATTTTCGTCTCCAACATTTTTCTAATAATCTTAATATATATTTAGTTTAATCCAAGTGTAAGCATTAAACGAGCAAAAACGTAGTGGAAAAAGATCGAAATAAATACCTCTAATCATTGTCAAAATTTTACATCAAATTGAGATGTGGTTGCTCCATCGTCGAGCTCGTCAGACCACCAAAGTAACACCTCGAACCACCAAAAAAATATAGAACTTGGCTCTAAAATAACTAAAAACGCCAAAATCTTCTAAGTACTCAAAATACTCACTAGATGAAATATGTGAATCTCTGTTTTTGATGCTTAAAAACCTTAGGCTAATGAAGTATTTATAGTGTTCATCCATTAAGAACCAACACCCATTACTGGTTACCATAACCCATGTCCACCAAATGTAAAGCGGAGAATATGGTATCATGAAGCATGAACCGCCAACTTCATTAGTTGGTTAATCACAATACGCTGAACGTGGGAATGACCATGAATCATATCTTAAAGTGGTTTACTAACATTCTCCCACTTGGTTCGTGTAAATTAGGAGTACTTAAAGTCAAAACATAATGTATGAATCATGGCGACATTTCCTCTAATGATTGAGTTGTATCTTCCATGTATCACAATACATCAAGTCTCAACGCTTTAGCACATATACTTAATGAATAAATCCAATGTTTATTCTAGGTCCAAACTTTAGTGATATTTCTCGAAATAATTAACTTAATGTGTACACAACATAAATGAGAAATATCAAACTTTATTAGAATTTCAACTGAATTGTTCTTACAATGAAAAATTACAAAGTAAGAACAAGTCTCATAGTGACAACATGATCCTTAAAATTATGTTGTAGCATGCCCTTAGTCAAAGGATTAGCTAACATCTGCTCAGTGTTAATATGCTCAATGACAACTTTCTTTTCTTTAACACGTTCCCTTATGGCTAGATACTTAATGTCGATGTGTTTACTTCGACTTCCACTTTTGTTGTTCTTAGCCATAAAGACAGCAGCTAAATTGTCACAATATATCCTTAATGGCTTAGAGATTGAGTCCACAAGTCTAAGCCCAGAAATGAAACTCTTTAACCATATTCCATGTGAGGTAGCCTCAAAACAAGAAACGAACCCGGTTTCCATATGGAAGTAGCAGTTAAGGTTTGCTTAATGCTCCTCCAAGATATAGCTCCGCCGGTAAACATAAATATGTATCCTGATGTTGATTTACGTGAATCAACACAACCAACAAAGTCTGAATCAGAGTAGTCAATCACCTCCAAATGGTCGGATCGTCTATATGTAAGCATGTATTCTTTTGTCCCTTTGAGGTATCTTAAAACCTTCTTTGCAGCTTTCCAATGGTCTATACCTGGATTACTCTGATATCTTCCTAACATCCCAACGGCAAATGCAATGTCAGGTCTTGTAAAGACTTGAGTATACATTAGGCTTCCAACAGTAGAAGCATATGAAATGTTTTTCATTTGCTCATTCTCAAATTCGTTCTTCGGGCATTGGTTCAGATTGAACTTATCACCCTTCACGATAGGAGCAACCACTACAAGAAATTTCTATTATTGTGACAAATTTAATTTTGATAAAATTATTTTTGTCACTATTAATACTTTTATCGTGACAAAATAAATTAGTGTCACTTTAAATTAGAAATATATATATAATTGTCACAAAATTTAAATCCTTCATAACATTTTGACACAATTAATAAATTTAGTTAATATATGGTGACAAAATATATTTTGTTAGCATTGTTTGTCATAAATGTTTCCCTCCATTTATTTGGTGCAAAAAAAGATATATAATGACAAGTTTTGTAACTATACGTTATATATATATATATATATTATTACAAAAAAAAATTATCACAACAAATAATTAAGTGATTTTTTGTGATAAATTATATTTTTATTTATATATTTGAGATATATTGACAAAATTTATTGTCATAAAAATTTTCTTTCTTTTTTGTTGTAAAAAATAATATAGGGACATGATTTGTAACTATAAGTTATACTTGTTGTTACAAAAAAATTACTACAAATAATAAAATTTATGTTTTTGTGATAAATTTTGTTTATAGTTATAAATTTTAATTATAGTGATACAATTTATTGTTATAAAATATTTTCCTCAAATTTTTGGCGTAAAAAAATCATATAGTGATAAGTTTTGTAACTATAAGTTATGCATATTTTTACCAAAAGATTATCACAACAAATAATGATATTCAAGTTTTTTGTGACAAGTTATTTTTGTAGTTATATATTTTAATTATAGTGATAAAATTTATTCTCACAATTTTTCTTTTTTTGCGCTAAAAAAATCATATAATGATAAATTTTGTAACTATATGTTATTCTTATTTTTATATAAAAATATTTTTACAATAAATAATAAGATTTAATTTTTTATGTTAAATTATTTTTTTTAGTTATTTATTTTAGGCATTTTTAATAATTTTTAATCAAAAAGTCAAAAACAACCTTAATAAAGAAAGAAATAACATTATGAAACGTTGAATTTTACTTTTAATGGAAGATTGAGTTTCCATATTCAATACTAATATTTCTCGTATTTTTGGTAACTAATAATATATATTGAGATGTTTTTTTTTTATCTTTTTAAGATACCTATTAATAATAAAATTATATATGCTTTTCTATATAATTTAATTTTGTTTATACAAGTGTGTTAGATTTCGAGATTATAGTCTAGGTTATAGCGTTTAAAATTTAGGGATAAAGTTTAAGGTTTAAATTAATAAAATTTAGGAATAAAGTTTTGGGTTTAAGTTTAGTAATTTAGAATTTAATTTTAAATAATGTTCTTACAACAAAAATTAGGCTAAAAATACAAGCAATCACATATGACACAAATAAGATATGTTTTTATATATGGGTTTAAAAATTTTTAGAGTTTATGCATTTCAACATGAATACCAAATTTGTGTTTCATGTCTTACAAGTAACATGTACCATACATGAATTTATGCGTCTAAGACATTGTAAATTCGTGTAAAATACATATAAATTTAGCTGATACAATGCATGTACATAATACATCAAATTCAACTTAATCAAATATTAATACGACCCTAACATAATTTGATCCGAAACCAAAATAAATCATACGAAATTTTGATATGATTTACAAACTTATTTTTCTATGTCATCTATCATTAATATTTTTCATATTATCTACAAATTCACCCACATCCTTTCAATACTTCTAGTTAAATATTTAAATTATTACTAACAAAGCTTATTTTAATTGTTATTTATAATAATATTAATAAATTATTATTGTTAAATATTTAAAAATTATTATTCTGACAATTAATTAGATATTTAAAATTTATTATTATTATTATTAATTCAATAATTCTATTAATAATAATATTAAAATAAAATTTTATTTAAGTTTCCTTATTTTTTAGAGCGGGAATTAGTTTTATATTAATAAAGTTTCCCTTTCAATATTATGGAAAATATTAGATTTGGGAGGGAAATTAAGGAAACTTTATTTTTTTTCTCCTATAAACATAATTTTTTTATCAAACCCTAATTATAATTTTATTTAGCCGTCTTAAGTCATTATCTCAGTATCATTTTGAAGAATAAGAAAAACAAAACAGTAAGTTATATATATATATATATATATATTTCATCTTATCTAGTATATTATAATCTATAATTCGTAGTTTCAGTACTGCATTCATTGGAGAAGGATCTTGGGATGCAAAGCAGAACTGGATTTATATTGTTGCTTGCCGAATAGAGGATGCATCGAGCAGTTCCTTGGAGAAGTATCACGTTGGAGATTGCAATGTGTCCGGTTTCTTCAATAGGATCGTGTTCCAGAACATAGACAATAACAGGGGGCAAATTCAACTTCAAGGTTTGAAGTATGAATACATAGAAACTGACAATGTAAAGAACTCATGCCCAATACAAGAAATTTTTATTATTGTCATAAATTTTGACAAATTTTTTATTTATTAATTTATAGTGTTTTATAACATTTATTTCCTATAATTTTGATATGTTTAGAGAATGTTACTTTTGACGATCAAACTATTGACATTTTGTTTTCTTAAAGTTCAATACAATCTAACTTAAAAAATATGCCATTTGAATCTCAAAGTAAGTTATTTTTAACCAATTAAATTCATAATAAATTATAATAAAAAAATTTAATCAAAAATAAAAATTTATAATAAATATTGATTTATTGTTAAAAATATGAAAATTAATATATTTCACAATAACAAATTGTAACAAAGCTATTTAGTCACAAAAAGTTATGAAAAATATTAATTTTAGTCACAAAATAAATTTATCACTAAATTATTTATGACAAATATTTTTTTGTCACAAAAACAACTTATGATAAATATTATTTTAGTCACAAAAATAACTTATGACAAATATTATTTAGTCGCAATAATAATTTATGACAAATATTAAGAAATTTTTAGTGATAAAATAAAATAGTGAAAAAATAAAATTTGTTTTAATATGTATTTTATCACGAAAACTATTTTTATTTGGTGTTATAATTTAAGTTAATTGTGACAAAATTTTAATTTTTATGACAAAAAAATATTTTATGGTAACAAATATTTTGTCTCATTAAGTTATATTTACTAACAAAATAATATAAGTGATAAATTATTTTTTGTCAAAAATTATATTTTTCTCATAAAACTATTATATATTATATATTAAAATACAAGTTAATTGTGACAAAACGTATTTCTCGTGAGAAAATAAGTATTTTTTTGTGAAAAATATTTTGTGAAAATAAGATAATAATATTAACAAAATTTTGTTGTAACAATAAATGATATAAAATGGCAACAAACAAATTTTTGTCACAATATACTTTACATGACGGGGTTGTTCTAACAAACATGGTAACAAACAAAATTTGTTAAAATAAATATATCGTGACAAATTTAGTATTTTTAGTGATAAATAATTTTGTTATAATATTACAAATTTCTTGTAGTGAACACTAGGTGAATAATCTTTCATTCGAAATCTTTATAGAACTTTGTTGATGTAGGTTTCTTGAGATAGACCTAAGATACCTTTATGTCTATCACGATGAATATTAATGCCAATGACATAAGAAGCATCACTCATATCTTTCATATCAAAGTTTTTAGAAAGAAATTGTTTCACCTCATGTAGCATACCCTTGTCATTCATTGCAAGTAAAATGTCATCCACATATAGGATAAAGAAACAAATTTTATTCTCACCGACCTTCTGGTATATACATTGATCTATGATATTCTCAATAAAATCAAATGAAGAAATGACTTCATGGAATTTTAAATACCACTGGCGGGAGGCTTGTTTCAATCCATATATAGATTTCTTTAACTTGTAAACTAAGTGATCACCATCACTAGAGGAAAATCCTTCAGGTTGTTTCATTTATACCTCTTCCTCTAGATCACCATTAAGAAAGCCAGTTTTCACATACATCTATTGTAACTCAAGGTTGAATTGAGCTACTAATGCTAAAAAAAATATGTAAGGAATCTTTCTTAGATACTGGACTAAAAGTCTCAATGTAATCGATTCCTTCTCGTTGAGTGAATCCTTTAGCAACGAGTCTTGCTTTATATCTCTCTATGTTGTCTTTTGAGTCTCTTTTTGTTTTGAAGACCCATTTACATCTAATGGCTTTTACACCATCAGGCAACGGTACAAGATCCCAAACTTCGTTGCTCTTCATAGAATTCATCTAATCCTTCATAGCATCATACCATAATTTTGATTCATTGCAGCTCATGACACTTGAAAATGACTCAGGGTCATTTTCAGCTCCAACATTATAATCAGATTCTTGTAAATACACAAAATAATCACTAGAAATTGTTGATTTTCTTTCTCTAATAGATCTTCTTAATGTTGAACCAACATTATCTTGTGGATCATGTTGTTCAACTAGTTGTTCAATAATTTATGGGTTTTCTTGAACAACTTGATCTACTGGAGTGTTTTCAACAGCTTGTGGAACTTCATTGATTGGTTGTTCAACACCCGATTGAGCTTGAGGGGTGTTAGATACGATAACCAATCTCTCACTTGAAGTGGATGGTCGATCCATGGGTATTAAATCCCGAGATAGATCATTCCCACTGATTGAGTCATTTTCAAGAAATTTTGCATTTCTTGATTCCACAATTCTAGTGTTATTATATGGACAATAGAATCTGTAATCTTTGGACTTTTCGGCATATCTAATGAAATACACACTAATAGTTCTTGGGTCCAGTTTCTTTTCTTGTGGGTTATAAATTCTCAATTCAAACGGGTATCCCCATACGCGTATATGTCGCAAACTCGGTTTCCAACCTTTGAATAACTCAAAAGGTGTCTTTGAGACAACCTTGGTTGAGACCCGATTTAATATATACACAGTCGTCTTGAGAGCTTCAACCCATAAAGACTTAGGTAGCTTAGAGCTACTAAGCATACATTGCACCATGTCCATTAAAGTTTGGTTTCTTCTTTCTGCAACACCATTCTGATCAGGTGAGCCTGACATGGTGTATTGGGCAACTCTACCGTTGTCTTGAAGAAACTTCGCAAATGGACCACGTGCTTGTCCATCTTCTATGTATCTACTATAATACTCACCACCTCTATCTGTTCTAACAATCTTTATTTACTTACCGTATTGTTTCTCTACTTTAGCCTTGAAAACCTTAAAGGCTTCTAACGCTTCACTCTTATGATGAAGCATGTAGAGATACATGTATCGTGAGTAATCGTCTATGAAAGTGATGAAGTATTTCTGACCTTGTACATTCATATCTAGTCAACAGATATCAGAATGGATGATTTCCAATATGGTCGAACTCCTCTTGGCACCTTTCTTTGACTTGTTAGTCTGCTTACCCTTAATGTAGTCTACACAAGTATCAAAGTCAATAAAATCTAAGGTATTGAGTACCCCATCATTTACTAATCTTTTAATCCTTTTAATGGAGATATGTTCTAATCTCTGATTCCATAAAGTAGAGGAATCTTCATTTATAACACAACGCTTAGTACCATTTTGAATGTGTATAACATTATGAGTGACATTATTTTGTAAATCAATAGAGTAATGACCATCGCATAAAATTTCATTTCCAACAATTTTAGATTTATAAAATAAATTGAAACAAACATTTGAGAAATTAAAACAATACCCCAAGGGTACAAGTCTTGAAACATAAATCAAATTTCTAGAAAAAATGGGAATATAAAAAGTTTTTTCTAAAATTAAAACAAAGCCACTACTAAGCACTAATTCACAGGTCCCAATAGCTTTCACATGCGATTTCATCTTGTTTCTTGAATAGATGTATCGCTCAGCTCCCATTAGTTTCCTCAGGTTTTTTAATCCCTATAAGGAATTTGAGACATGGATTGTATAACCAAAATCAATCTACCATGTGTTATAACTATCATTAATCATATTTGACTCAAAGCAAACAAGTGAGATTGATTTACCTTTCTTTTCAAGTCAGCCTTATACTTGACACAGTCCTTCTTCATGTGTCCCTTCTTTTTATAGAAGAAACACGTGGACTCTTTCTTGATGTCAACTTGGGGTTGCATTTTAGCCTTCCCCTTTTGCTTGGCTTGGACTGATTTCTTTCCTTGAGTAACCGTCAGTGCACTCTCTCCCATCTCTAGTACGAGCCTACCCTCTTCTTGATCACATATGGTCAAAAGATCATCAATAGACCATTTATCTTTATGTGTGTTATAAGATCTTAAATGGCCCGTATTGATGAGGAAGAGTGTTCAATATATAGTGCACCATGAAATATTCAGACATTTCAACCTCAAGTTCTTAAAGTCGAGCTGCCAAATCTCGCATCTTATTGATGTGATCATGCACACCTTTCACCGTAGTGAGCCTTAGCGATGTGAACTTCATAATTAAGGTGCTAACTAATGACTTTTGAGAAGTCTGAAACTGTTTCGCTATAGCCTTTAATAGCTCTTGGACATTCTCATAATGCTCAATTGAGCCACGAACATCAGCATGAACCTTGCTCTTATTGAACATAATATTTAAGAGATTGGATCGCTCCCAGTGTTCATATAGAGCAAGATCAGCCTGATTACTAGTGTCACTAATATGTGGCTCAAATTTCCTTATAGCATAGTCAATATCCATGCACCCTAATTGAAGAAGAATACCTTCCTTCTAGAATTTAAAGTTCTTACTAGTTAATTCAGGAATATCTACTCTATTATCAAAGATATTCACAGGTAATAACGCTACAAAATAAATTGACATACATGATTAATATAAATTTGAGGCAAACATAAGATATAATTTACCAATGCAAATTATAGAAATAATAAATCTAATGACATAAAAATTGCATGTGGGCTAAATTTCTAATTCGATTAGATTCATTTGATAGAATATTTTCTATCCTTTATATAAAAATTATTAAATTCATTTTTATAACTCCTGTGGGTAATTATAAAAATTCTTATAATAATTTTTATCTTTATGCTAAGGAATTTAATATCTAAGCATTATGTATGTGATTTTTAACCTTATTAATTTTATTTAATTAAAGATGTTGTGGTTAGTTTTTAACTAAATAAAATTATGAAAATCACTTAGCTAGATATTAACCTTAAACTTTATTTAAAGTGTTGTTTGTTCATTATGCAACATTTTATGTCTAATCCTTATGAGATCCTTATTATAATTTTATTTAATTAAAATTGTTGTGGCTAATTCTCTAATTAAATAAATTATTTGCTTAAAAACAAAAATGCTATAAAAATTATTCTTTTTAAAAAGATGTTAAAACAAAAATAATAAGCTGATTAATTTGTGGAAAAATGTATGTGAATAGCACTGCAACATCCAAGGGTACAATAATTTTAAAGATAGAATTTAATCTTCATAATATTCTATCAATTAATTATAAGACATTGACTTGGTGGAAAAAATAATTAAAAGAATATAAAAATTTATGGGTAATTTACGTAAATTATCATTGAACTTTGTTTTCAAACCTATTTAGGTCACTAAAGTTTCAAAATATTTAATTTACTCACTGAAGTTTATACATTGAATGTTTATTTATCATTTCTCCAATAAATGTTTTATGATGTTATGATGTGAACATTGTCTACCATCCCTTATTGTTGTATGCCACCATTGACGACTTTAAATGATCATTCGATCCTATATTTTATAAATCACTTTGTCTTAACACATATCTGAATTTGGTCTTTATTTTATCAAAAAGTACCTTAAAATTTATAAATCGAGAATAAATTTTTTTGAGTTCTCTCTCGTTGATCCCCATTTTCCATCATTTGATGAATTATGTTTCTCATTATATTGATTCTCATGTATTATTGAATCTTTTCATGTAACGACTCCTGGGTTTAATCCATTTAAATCCTCTTTCAGGAAGTCTCTGACAGTGAGCTGTCGCGGTCCTGGTGGCGGCGAAAGACCTCCATTGCCGGCAGGTAAGTTTTGTCCTACCGGGTGATCTGCCATAGCTTCTTGGATTTGTCTCCTCAACCTTTGCCTTGTACGTTCGATCTCTGGGTCTAACTCGTACAAAGGGTTGGTTGGGTTGGCCCTGGTCATACACAAAAAAAAAGTAAAATAAAAATAATTAAAAGAAATAAGAAAATAAAGAAGACAAAATTTAGTTGCCAATCCCCGGCAATGGCGCCAAAAACTTGTCGCGTGTCAAAAGTGTGCATTTAGTGCAAGTGGACACATCGCAAGTAATAAGTGATAAGTATTATCGGATTATCGTCTCCACAGGGATTGATATACTTAATATGTCTTCTTTGTCTTCTTGCTCTCTAAAAAGAAATAAAATAAAAACACAAGTAATTTGGTTTTTGGTGGAACTAAATAAATTGAAATAAAATAGCTAAGTAAAAGAATGAGAGTTGATTAACAGAAAGAGGTCAGGATCCAGTTGTATTGTGGATTTGATTGACTTGTCTCTGTCCAATGCAATTGTATATCACTGCCTCAGCAGCACTACAGATTATTGCCTTGGCAGCGACGATACTGTCCGCCGCGGCAATCTCTTGCTCGTGGGTGGACTTTACCAAAGTTCGGCAAATTGTCCTTGGATGACTCAGCTTATCCCTAAGTCGAAGTACTGTTGATGACTAGTCCTTGATGATACCTCCCGGCGTGAATCAATTATACTCACCAACCAATCTCACACTTCTTTTAGCCGCTGAAACTCTTAACCTATCCCTAGGCCGAGTTAGTGTTTCGCGATTGAAACACCGTACTTACCCCTTTCGTGAATCTAACTCTCCCGAGTCTAAATAAATGGATTACTCACAAACTTCTCTCCCGAGCTTGAGTGCAAGAACAAAGAATGGTAAAGGATAAGCAAACCTTGATAGTTTTATTGCATTGAAACAAAGACAAAGTACAATCTCCTCTCATAAATACTAAACAACCTTCACCTAAACCCTAAGAAAGCTTAGAACATAATTTGAGAGAAAGAAAACATTGAATCTTAGGGAAAACTCTCTATGAATCGGCTCTCTCTAGGTATTACTACCGAGGCATACCTGTGATGTGTCATGAAGATCACTGCTGAGGCAGTGGTTGCTGAGACAAGGTATTATACGGTCTTCATCTGTATCATGCATCATCTGACATTCTTCTTCCTGTTCATCATGCCTTTTCATCATTTGAAACACATTTAGTTTGACTTGTTGATCATTAATTCTCATTCTCAACTCTCCTTTTTCCACATAAATTAAGGTGCGTCCAGTTGCAAGGAAAGGTCTCCCTAAGATGATCAGTGCATCATTATCTGCTTCACAATCAAGGACAAGAAAATCAGCGGGAAAAATAAATTTATCAACTCTTACCAGTATGTCCTCGATTTTGTCTTTGGGTTGCACATATGATCGATTCGCAAGTTGGAGCATAACTATTGTAGGTTCTACCCTTCCTATTCCAAGCTTTTGGAAGACAGATTTGGGCATTAGATTGATGCTTGCTCCAAGGTCGCATAGGGCCTTACCTTCATAATTGTTACCTATCGCACAAGGTATGATAAAGCATCTAGGATCCTTCAATTTTGGTGGCATGCGATTGTGTAGCATTTGCCATGCATCCTTCGGTAGCAGCCACTGTTTCGAACTCACCTATTCTTTTTCTCTTAGACACAATGTCTTTTAAGAACTTGGCATAGTTAGGCATTTGTTCAATTGCCTCTACGAATGGTATGTTAATGTGGACTTGCTTTAAAATATCAAGGAATTTCTTGAATTGCTGGTCCTGTTTTTGCTTTTTTAATCTTTGTGGGAAAGGTGGTGGTGGTCTCATCTCGTCCAGAGTTTCCTTAGTTTGGAATTTAATACCTGGCACCACTGGTTTGTTGTTGTCTCGGCAGACTATTCAAGAGCTGCAGCGCTTTCTACCGGGGCAGTGTTATCTGGTTCAGTTTGTTCAGCCTCCTCTTTTGCTGGTTCTGTTGATGGAATTTGGCTTGCTGGAATCTTTTCCTTCAATTGTAGACCACTCCTGGTAGTGATTGCTTTACACTGTTCATGGCCAATTACCTTAGCAACTTCAGTATTGCTAGGTAGTCCTCCTTGTGGTCTAATGTTTATATTTTGAGCAAACTGCCCAACCTGAGTTTCTAAAGTTTTAATAGTCGCTTCTTGATTCTGCAACCTCATCTCAGTCCTATTCATGAAAGCATCTGTCCTTTTGATGAAATTATTGTTCTCTGCCATGTATGATTCTGTTTTCATCATAAAGGCTTTGAGAGTGTTTTCCAACGAACTTACCGATTGCTGCTGCATCTGATGCGACGGCATTGGCTGCTGGACCTGCAACGACGGTCGATGTTGCATTGGTCGCTGGAATCTTGAGGGTTGGGTGGTTGGGTTTAAGGAATTGTTAGGATTTCTCCATGACAGGTTTGGATGCCTCTTCCATGAGGGATTGTATGTGTTGGACATCATATTGGTTCGGTTATAGTTTCCAACATACATACCAGTTTCTTGATTCATACAATCTGAGGAATTGTGGTTACCACCACATAAATCACAAAAAGAATTAATCACCTTAACCTCACGGGTATTTTGTTGTAGTTGCAAATTTTGCACCATCTTTGTAAGAGAGGCCAACTGTGTTGCCACTGAACTTGATGTGTATAACTCATTCACCGTGGCTTGGCGTCTTACTCCTCCACGCCTAGATGTAGGGAATTGAAAATCGTTCTTTGCGAGTTTGTTTAGTATCTCAATAGCTTCCTCAGGTGCTTTATCAAGGAGTGTTCCGTTCGCCGAGGCATCTAACATCATCATTGTCGGGGCATTCGTGGCATTATAGAACATGGCCACTTGTGTCCATAGGTGAAATCCATGCAAATGAAACTTGTGCAGTAACTCCTTGTATCGCTCCCATGCCTCGTACATCGGTTTGTCATCTGCCTGTCGAAAAGAAGTGATTTCATTACGAATTATATCATATAAATTTGTAGGATTAAAGCGTGTAATAAAATCACGACAGAGTTCACTCCAAGATCCAATAGATCCTCCTGGAATGCTATTTAACCAGGCTTTCGCCCTATCCCTCAGTGAATAAGGGAAAAGCTTCAATCTCAAGACATCTTCATGGACTCCTTGGATTTTGAAGGAATTGCATATCTCCATGAAGGACTTGAGGTGCTGCCTTGCATCTTCAGTTACAGACCCACCAAACTCTCCAATGGTGTTAAGCATATTGAACATAACAAGTTTCAATTCAAAGTGGGTTGCTTCTATCTCCGGTGTAACGACTCCTGGGTTTAATCCATTTAAATCCTCTTCCAGGAAGTCTCTGACAGTGAGCTGTCGCGGTCCTGGTGGCGGCGAAAGACCTCCATTGCTGGCAGGTAAGTTTTGTCCTGCCGGGTGATCTGCCATAGCTTCTTGGATTTATCTCCTCAACCTTTGCCTTGTACGTTCGATCTCTGGGTCTAACTCGTACAAAGGGTTGGTTGGGTTGGCCCTGGTCATACACCAAAAAAAACAAAAGTAAAATAAAAATAATTAAAAGAAACAAGAAAATAAAGAAGACAAAATTTAGTTGCCAATCCCTGGCAACGACGCCAAAAACTTGTCGCGTGTCAAAAATGCGCGTTTAGTGCAAGTGGACACATCGCAAGTAATAAGTGATAAGTATTTATCGGATTATCGTCTCCACAGGGATTGGTATACTTAATATGTCTTCTTTGTATTCTTACTCTGTAAAAAGAAATAAAATAAAAACACAAGTAATTTGGTTTTTGGTGGAACTAAATAAATTGAAATAAAATAGCTAAGTAAAAGAATGAGAGTTGATTAACAAAAAGAGGTCAGGATCCAGTTGTATTGTGGATTTGATTGACTTGTCTCTGTCCAATGCAATTGTATATCACTGCCTCGGCAGCACTGCAGATTATTGCCTTGGCAGCGACGATACTGTCCGCCGCGGCAATCTCTTGCTCGTGGGTGGACTTTACCAAAGTTCGGCAAATTGTCCTTGGATGACTCAGCTTATCCCTAAGTCGAAGTACTGTTGATGACTAGTCCTTGATGATACCTCCCGGCGTGAATCAATTATACTCACCAACCAATCTCACACTTCTTTTAGCCGCTGAAACTCTTAACCTATCCCTAGGCCGAGTTAGTGTTTCGCGATTGAAACACCGTACTTACCCCTTTCGTGAATCTAACTCTCCCGAGTCTAAATAAATGGATTACTCACAAACTTCTCTCCCGAGCTTGAGTGCAAGAACAAAGAATGGCAAAGGATAAGCAAACCTTGATAGTTTTATTGCATTGAAACAAAGACAAAGTACAATCTCCTCTCATAAATACTAAACAACCTTCACCTAAACCCTAAGAAAGCTTAGAACATAATTTGAGAGAAAGAAAACATTGAATCTTAGGGAAAACTCTCTATGAATCGGCTCTCTCTAGGTATCCCTAATACATTGGACGGCTAGGTCTTATATAGGCTTGGCCTGGGGCAAACCTTTCCTAAGTAGAATATAACTTGGAGTAGGGAACAAGTCATGTACATAAATAAAATATTTCCAAGTTTAATTCAACTAAGAGGCTTTCTCGCGTGGCCTTGTCTTGGGCTTTTCCTCATGCTAACCAGCTCCGATCCATATGCTTTATGTCCAGAAACGTCCCTTGGATTTTTCTCTTCCAATCGCCTACAGTATTGCTCTCTGGCTCTCAGTTGCTGCCTCGGCATCAGGTCCTGCCTCGGCTATGTTGCTGCCGCGGCACTGGTTTCTCCTGCACATATATAAAA
Organism: Abelmoschus esculentus; assembly: GCA_035048815.1. Taxonomy (NCBI): domain Eukaryota; kingdom Viridiplantae; phylum Streptophyta; class Magnoliopsida; order Malvales; family Malvaceae; genus Abelmoschus; species Abelmoschus esculentus. Next base: position 5,200,943 of record JAUCBN010000015.1, read on the forward strand.
ATGCAGTAAAATTTGTCTTTTCTGTAAATATTATCTTCATAAGCTTAACTTCTAAATATATCACACTAAGTACATGCATTGGTCCGAGTGGGTGTAAATTCGGTGATTAATGCCCATAAAAGGTGTAAAAAGTGATAGTGAGTTGAGCACTTATCAGTAGAGCTTAAGAAGATCTAAAAAACAAGATAAATATGTTGAGGTTTTATAGAGGAAGGTTTTGATGAGCTTGAAGAGTCAAGAACGGAAAAAGGTTGTTGGGTTTTCTCAATGTTTTTGTAGATGTTTTTAGCTTCTAAGAACATCAATGGCAATGTCTAATAGTTGGGTTATCTTTCTTGTAGAGAAAGAAATTGGGGAATCCTCAAATTTGTCATGATTTTCTGAAGCTTATAATTATTCATCCAGCTCTGTTTGATTTTATCAATCCAACCAGTATTGAAAGTGCTAATGGCCATCAATTGTGCTGGACAAGATTGAGGATTCTTGAAGAGAGTGTCAACCACTGCATATTCATCCTTCTTATAAATGACCTCATAATTTTAACCCATCATTTTAGCTACCCAAGTCTGTTGAGCTGGAGTTGTAGCTTGGTTGCCAGATAGAAACTTTAAACTCTGGTGATCTGTTTTAATTTTGAAGTATCTTCCCACCAAATATGAAGACCACTTCTTGACTGTTAAAAGAATTGCTAACATTTCTTTTTCATAAATTGACATAGCTTGGTGTCGAATTCCCAATCCCTTAGAGAAATAAGCCAAAGGTCTACCTTGCTGCAAAAGTACAACTCCCACTCCATAGACGTTTTTAAGTTTTTCAGTACTATTTCAGTTGCTTTACTTCAGCCCCATCCATTCTTCTTGAGCAATTCAGTGAGGGGTTTGGCCAAGGTTCCATAATTCCTTATGAACCTTCTATAATACCCCGAGAGCTCTAAAAACCCTTTTAATTCTTTAATACATGTGGAGTAGGCCATTCGAGAACACATTTAACCTTGTCTGGATCTATACAGATCTGCCTCTCTGAAATTATATATCCCAAGTAATCCATCTTAGTGGTTGTAAAAGTGCATTTGTTTTGTTTGACATAGAGCTCATGTAATTACAGTAGTTGTAAAACCTCCCTCAGATGCTTCATGTGATCCTCCCAAGTCCTGGAATATACTAGGATGTCATCAAAAAATATTAAGATAGATTTCCTCAATAATCTCTTGAAGACATGATTCATTAGGCCCTAAAATGTTGCTAGAGCGTTTGTAAGGCCAAAGGGCATCATTAATAATTCATAGTGGCCCTCATGAGTCCTGAAAGCAGTCTTAGCCTCATCTGACTCCTTCATTCTAATCTGATGGTAACCTGACCTCAGGTCCAGCTTGAAGAAAAATCTAGCAGCCCCAAGTTCATCTAATAACTCTTCAATAATTGGTATGGAAAATTTGTCCTTCAAGGTCAAATTGTAGAGCTGCATATAATCCACCCAAAGCCTCCATTAGCCATCTTTCTTTTTTACCATGACTATGGGAGAGGCAAAAGAGCTAGCACTGTTCCTTATAATGCCACTTGCTAACATGTCCTTGATAATTTTCTCTATTTCATCTTTTTGCACTGTTGGATACCTATAGGGTCTGATTCTCACTACAGCTTGTTCATTTTGCAAAACAATATTGTATTCATGACCTCTGATAGGTGGTAGTCCCCTGGGTTCTTGAAACACTCCTTCAAACTCCTTTAATAGCAGTTCCATCTCATTCGAGGTGTGACTTTGAGTAAGATGAAATTCTGTGTGAGTCGTAAGGGTAAGCAAGGACATGCCAAGTATGGTTTTGGATCTTTTCATCAATTTGGAGGCATTACTGTCATCAAAGATTTGGAAAGGTGTTGGAGTCAATCCTATCAAGCTCACTTTTTTCAATCCCATTACAAATTTTATTGATAACTTTGAAAAATTCCATTCAATTGACCCCAAAGTGACCAACCATTGTACTTCTAAAGCTACATCACATCCCTTCAAAGATAAGACTAAGAAATCTGTGCAGAAGTGTTGACCATGAGACTCCCAATCTACCTCCCTACATAGTCCATAAGTATACATAAAGTCCTAAACAGATATGGTAACCTTAAATTTGTGCTTCTGTTTCACTACAAAACCACAAGCTTTTACCACTGTCAAACTGAGGAAGTTATGTGTGCTTCCTGAGTCTATTAAAGTTGCAAGTACCCTTTTTTCCATAGTAATCTCAATCTTTATAGTGTGACAACCATGAGAACCCAACATGGCTTGTAAGGACAAAATAGGTATGTCATTATTGGAATTCTCTTCAGGTTCAGGTTCTAACTTATTCTCACAGTCTACAAATTCCTCCTGCTCTCCTTCTATCGTATTGCGATCCATAAGTAGTTGATACAGCTGGAACCTAGTGCATTTATGACCAGGAATAAATTTTGTAGACACTAAAAACATAATCTTTCGCGCCTTCTATCATCCATCTCAGCAAAAGATAATTTTCCTATTCCACTATTTGTTGCTAAAGTGCTCTTTCTAGGAAGAGGACCTAGAATACCATTGGCAGAAGAACTTTTAGGAGGTGCTGGAGGAGTTGTTGAACCAGCTGAACTTCTAAAGGAAGTTGAAGATCCAGCCTTACTGTAAGTTGATTTTGTTACAAGTATAAATGGAAGGTTTGGTGCAGGGGGTGGTGGAGTGACAAAAGGCAAAGTCCTACGATTACCCAAGGAAGTAATGTGTTCGAAATGTAGAGCTAACCTAAAGGTATCTAGCAGATCCTTAGGTTGAAAGACTCTAATGTACTACCATATCTCCCACTTCAAGTTCTTAATAAAAATACTGATAGCATACTCATCAGACAAGTGCATTTGGTTGAGAAGGGTTACAAATTCAGAATAATAATGATTCATTGTGGAGGATTGCTTCAAACTCACCAACTCTCCCATTGGGTCTTCTCATCCCTCAGGAGCAAATCGATCATTTAACAGCTTGAAGTATCTTTACCATGAAAGACCTTCATTACCTCCATACTTCCTCATCACAAAATGGTACCATTGAAGTTCCTTATCTTCTAAATTCAACATCATTGTTCTCACTTTGGCCGAGTTAAGAGCATTCTCAACTAGGAAAAATTATTCTAGCTTAGACCACCAATCCCTAAAGTTGTCACCGTCAAAAGTGGGACACCGAAGCTTGTACGATAGGGAAGGATTTTCTCCAAATACCATAACCTCATCTTCCTTCTGTACTGAATCGGTTACTGGAGCTTAAACCTCAATTTCTAGACTCGTTGAAGGAGATTCACCAGTTACTTCCTTTAAAGGCAGAGAGACCCCCACCAACTTCTCAAGCAAGACTTTGAGATCGTGTACCTCTGAGCGGACCCCCAAAACCTCAGCTCTTATGTCCTGAACCCTTGAAGTCATAGTTTGTTCAATCTTATCCTCCAACCTTTTCTCAAGCTCTTTGAAATTCGATTGCATCTTTGAAGCTTCCTGTTGGACTCATGTTTGAACTTCGTCCACCATTTCCAGAAAATCGAGGCTTTAATACCCTTGATGTCCTTCAAATAAGAAAATAACAAAAGAAAATGAAAATAGACAAATAAGGAATCAAATGAAAAAGAGGAAGAAGACGAGATAAAACTGTATTCAGAGAGGAAGAAAGAGAAAATTCATAACAGATTACAATCTCAACATTAAATGCCCTAGCCGTTAGGAATTTCTCTACTTAAGGTCTCCTAAGCAACATCGTTTAGGTTAGCCTTAACAGCTCATAAAAAAACGACAACGTTTTTTCACAACAATTACAAAGAAATGATAACAGAATCTTTAAGTGTTTAGATGTAATTAAGATTTCTTTTAAGTATCTAATCCCGTACATAAGGTTTAGGGGGTGTTTGGAGAGTTTTTTAGTGAGTTTTGGTAAGGTTTTATGGTGTTTTTAGGGGCTGCCATGTATTGGTCTGACTTGAAGGATGTTTGGGCGTGTTATAATGCATTAAAACCTCTGGTTTTGAAGTTTGAATTAGGTCAAGAGGTATAGGAACAAGTTTGAGGGAGATCGGAAAGCCTAATCACGTTTTTAGGTGACTTGTCGAGCAAGTTTCGGTAAATCGATGAGTGGATTATGAGGTCTGCCAAATTTTCATGGTTTTAAATGTGTTTTCAAAGGTTTGGGGGTTTATGGAAGGTTTGAAAAAGCTCCCTATACTCGGAAGTAAGTTTTAAGTATTGCTTTTTGAGAGGTTCTCATATTATGCCTTGTTTTTAAAACGTAATTTGTCACGCTCTTATTATGTTGTGCATATGTGAATATGCATTTGTTTTAAATGCTCATGAGATTTATTTTACAAAGGTTTTTATATCGATATGATGCTTCCACGGGTTTTTTTTTTGAAAACATGAGAAAAGTAGCTTTTACCGGTTTATGCATTTAATGCATGTATTGGTGGGATACATGAATTTATTTCACTTTTTTTTGTCTTAAAACTTGAGCATCGTTTTTTTTTAGTATTGGTATTAAAGATGACGAAACGTGGATAAGTTGCTCGATCAATAGGATGTGAGCGTACTCTAATTAAAATGCTTACGTGGATAAGTTGATCACATGTATGTATTGCTTATCTCGGTTGCTAAGGTGAGATTTCATGATTGGATTTAATCCATCATGGGTGTGATTAGGCGATTAGCCTTCACACGTTGTATGAGTAGCGATTGGCTCTCATACATGGTATGTTGGCGATTTGGCCTCATGCCTGACATGTTAATCATGCGTGTTCCGTTTATCCTAACGTTTAGTGGTAATCTGAACGATTCACTTATATCAATACAATGTTATAAGCAAGTATGTTTTCTTAATTGAATAGTGTTTTCAATGAAGCTTTACCATTGACATGTAAGACTTTTGTTTTGCTCGTTGAGCATGTGTTTCCAAAATTTATTTGAAAAAGGTTTTGTGGCTGATGCCATGGTATACTTTCTATTTTTCAAATAGTGGCGTTTACGGCTATAGACAATGATTTTTTTACTTAGAGCATGACTTGGTTTTTAAACTTGATTTTGGTATATTATGGGCTTCATTGCAAGATATTTTTAAATATGTTTTATTCACTCACTAAGCTTATGTTTACCCTCTCATTTACCTTGCAATGCAGAGTATTTAATGCGGAGGCAGCAAAGAGAAGCAAGGATCCAGGTAACTACCAAGTGAAAGCTCAAGTATGTCTTTATAACATTAGTAGTAGTGATAAAGCAGTGTGGATGACTTATCATGTTAAGAATATTGTTATATTAATGAAACTTGTAGTAGTCATATGCTTATACATGTTTGATGTTTATCATGTTGATGCTAGCCTTTTTGACTTAGATTTGAATTTCCTATTGATATTCCATTAGTTATAATAAAAGTTATATTGAATTTTTATTCTTGATATCCCTATGTTTGAATTTGAGACTTGTTGATAATGAAGCATGACTATTTATGAGTTAAATCTATGATGTGGTTATTTAAGTAGGAATGCATCTAGCTAATATGCCATGATATGTGCTTAAAGTGTTTTTAGGTGAATTTTCATATAGAGAATATCTTGAAACCTTTGGAGGATTGAAATTTGAGATGCAAACATATAATGAACCTAATTAAAGATTAATAACACTAATTTCATAATTATTCCTTTAGTTTTTGGAAAACTACATTTTGGTCCTTAAAGCATGTTTGTACGTTTTAGGACTCGTTCCTTATTTTTTTCGCTAAATTCTAATATAATTTATGCATAAACATGTAGGATCAAGATAAAGCATCTATATAAGATAAAATGTAAAAATTATTAGGATTGTTTATCGGGGTGAGTCTTCTGATTAACCTCGGTATTCCTCGTGTAGCTCGTTCGAGTCACGTTGTATTTAGACTGGGTCGAGGGGGTTACAACAAGCTTCATTTGAAGATGCTCTATGTAATATTCTGAGAATGATATTTTGAGGATCTCGATTTTGTGTAGATGCGGGACTTAATCCTTGATTATAGGATCTCGATGTTGTGTGAACACAGGCCTCACTACTTTGTGATTATGTTTGATATGTGTATATTGTGTGCGATAGTATACATTCATGTTATTATGTGTTTAGGAGATTATGGTAGCACCATCATACCATGCATGATATCACATCTGTTGTATTGCTTTATTCATGATATGTGTGATATTGATTGAGTGGTGATGTACCTATTAGGCTTCTTTAGCTCAGTTTTTCGGAATGTGTTTTCGTGCGTAGGTTAAGTGACGACGTGGATCGAAAGAGCACCATTGTGGTTGGGTTTCAACATCGATTTTATGTCAGAGTACAATCACTAGATGTAATTAGGTTATGTACTTGTAGAACCTATATGTTTTGTAACTCTTATTTAAATTTAGATTCTAGTCGAATGTTTTAACGTTCTGTATAATGGAGCTCTTTTTATTGTTTAAAATTATTTTAGAATTTTTTATTTTAAATGTTGGATTTCGTTTTGGACACCTAGATTTTAATATGTTTAACGGGCTTTTTAAAGCAAAATTTTGTAACTTGGATTTTGGGCCAGAGGCCCAATATGACATCCGGGTCAATGGTGTTACATTTTATGGTATTATAGCATAGGTTTAGTCGGTTCAAAGAAGTCTCCGAGGTATTCTAGTATGATATATAGGTGTCAGAAGAGTACATGCCCATGTCTTACTTGTTTTAAGCTGAAATTTTGATAGTGTAATTGATGAGTGCATAAAAGTCCTAATTTTTATACCATTTCCCACTCGATTATTGTTAATAAAGGACAGATTTAAGGGCAATATTGGATAATTCTGCTTATTTTTCATATTTCAGCATCCGAATACTTACAATGTGAATTTATCTATTATTTGGCATAAAACAGATGCATTTGATGGTTTTCTTTCCTAGGCAGAAAACCACATCATAGGAATGACCAAACAAGAATATAGATGCTGGAAAAGAAGCTGAAAAACAGATGAAGCACCTGCCACGATAGCACTTTGAATGCCGCGACAGCAGATGAAGCACCCACCACGGTAGCACTTTGGATGCCGCGACAGCAGATTGAAGATGACAACTGGTACTCGATAGATAGAGAAAAAGATGTCGATTCTAACGGACATAAAGACAAAGAAAGACGAAGCCAATTTAAGGAGTCAAACCCTGGTCAAAGTCAAGTGCGGGAAAGAAGATTTATTTTAGGATTTAAGAATTAAGTGTTATAGTTTAATTAGGAATTATATTTCTTCCCCCTTTAGAACTCTTTCCTTGCATGGAATACTTTAACATAGGGCTTGGCCTATATAAGCAGCCATTAGGTCAAGGTTTAAGGGTGTGAAGTCGAAGTCGTAGTTTACCCTAGAAAATACCTTTAGCCGCCGACTACACTATGTTCTAAACTTCTTCGGAGGTTTAGGTTGTTTGTGGATTAGTTGGATAAGATGGTTGTGTTATGTTAGATATTTATTAATGCAAAACTTATTCCATAGTTTATTCTCTCTTGGCATTTACTCTTCTTTGCATATGAGCTCGAGATGATAGTATGTGAAGAAAAATCTATTTGTCTAATATCGGGAGAGTTAGGCTCACGAAACGAGAGTATACGGTCTTTTTTCATGGGCATTGACTAATCTGGTTAAGAGATTAACCGCCCAGGATTTCAGCGACTAACAAGATGCATTAGTTTGGTTGTTGTCCGCCCTTGATTCACGCCGGGAGGTATCATCAAGATGTGGGTTTCAACAATTCTCTTCGCTTAGGGATAAGGAAGAAGACATAAAAGGATACTCTATCGAACTATAGAATGTTGAATTATCGACAAGGCATAACCCCGCCTAGACAGTTACGGCGACCCTTTGTGCGACCTGCCGAGGCGGCAGTTCAACACATTGCATTAATAAGTTGATACTTAATACAACAGGATTCTCCTCTACGAAGCACTCAACTTAGCGTCACTTTATTAATCTTTATTCTTCGATAATTAGTTAGTTTTAGTAGTTAATTAAAAATCTCAACTCAACAATTACTTGTTTTTTACTTTCCATAGTGCAGCCGTAAAAGGTAGTGAAGTCGACACAGTCCTTGTAGGTTCGACAACCTAAAGTATTACAATCTGACAAAGGTGAAAAACAAAGGACTTTCGAGCCTCCATCAGTAATCTTGTTTGCTTGTTAAGAAGAAATGGAAATCATGTCATGAAGATAAAGAGACCAAGAGAAGATTTGGGTTTCCCGGGAAGGGGACTTTGATGATGAATATGTTTAAGATGTAGAGGCACTTTCAGAGGATGTGGTTGGCCAAGGGGCTAACTACTTCTCACAGTTGAATTGGGTGTTGCACCGTATCGAGTCCATCTTCTACACCTAGAGAGGTATCGGTTGATAGGGTGGTTAGTCAAGGAGTCTTTGACTTATATATGACAGGACAAGACAATTTCGTGCAAGTTGACTAGTGGTTGAATGATACCCGATGGATAATGAGACAAATGAGGCTGAGGTTGAAAGACAAGATATATTATGTGTTGTCATTTTTAAGGGAAACGCTAGATTATGGTAGGAGACCGTGGAGCTTGGTTGTTATCTCAATATTCCTACTTGGGACAACTTTCTCTAAGAGTTCGAGAAGAAGTATGTGGGTGAGACTCGCATTGATACCTTAAGGGGTTGGTTCATTTATCTGGTGCAAGAGAATCAATCGATGTTTGCTTATGAATAAGATTTCTTGCATTTGATTCGGTATGTTCCCGTTTTGGTTGCTACAGAAACGATGAGGTGTAAAAGATTTCTGAAAAGTCTGAGGAATGAGATCTAGACTTACCTCATTGCTGCATCACCTAAGGTGTTTATAGAGTTGACTGTTAGTGCTAAGTCTCTAGAATAAATACAATTGTTGACCTATAGGTCGTCTGTTGGGAAATGAGGCTTAGGTGAGAACATTCAAAGCAATGCTAGTAAATGTCAATCCTACTCAGAGAGGAGTAGAAACTGGTAGAACCAGAATAGATGAGCTTCTAATCAGGGTTCGAGAGTGAACCGAAGGTTAGAGTCTACATGGCGTTGGATGCAATCCGTGTCTTCTTCTGTCATGATCCTAGAAGGTTCTCAAAGAAGTGTCGACGCACCAGTTTTCAATCAATGTGGTCAAAGCCACAGGGGTGAGTTTTGGGGCAATACTAGAGTTTGTTTTCAATGTGGGTTACCAGATCACTTTGTGGAAGATTGTCCTAAGGCTGCGATGTCACCTCTAGGTCAAGCTTAGAGGAATTTTTTTAGTCCCAAAGGGGTCGAGGGTTCTTGCGTGATGGAGCTAGCCATGTATCGGGAGTCACCTTTCAGTCCACTACATTAGTACCGGCTAAATAGTATGCGGTGAGTGCATAGGAGGACTGTGCAACTATAGATGTTATCTAAGATACATTTACCTTGTTTTCAGTTCCCATAGTTGCTCTTGTGGACTCGGGCTCTACCCACTCGTATATTCATAATGGGATATCTTAGCAATAGGGGTTGCTAACCGAGGATCTACAGATAGGAGTTCGAGTGACAAGCCCGTTGGGTTTAGATGTATTACTGAATAATGTGTACCGAAGGTGTTCGATCAAGGTGCAAGGGTCAATCTTCCTGATGGATCTTATGGTCTTACATTTTCAAGAATTCAATGCAATCCTAGGGATGGATTGTTTTGGAACATGACGCGAGTTTGGGGTGTAGATCAAAGAGTTTGAAGCTCTGTGTGGCAGATGGATCTAAGCTTGTTGTGAGAGAACAAAGGAACCCGTGTTTACCGAATGTGGTATCAGTTTTGTTAGCTCAACGACTAATCCAAAAAAGTTGTGAGGCTTTCTTTGCTTACGTGATTTATGTGAGGGTTAAGAGCCCAATGTTAGAATCTATGTAGATAGTCTATGAGTATGTTGATGTATTCCCAGAATATTTACCTGATTTACCTTCCGACCGTGAGTTGGAGTTCCGTATAAATGTGATGTCAGCTACGACACTAGTGTCTATAGCGTTGTATCATATGGCATCATCGAAGATGAAAAAGTTTAAGCAACATATCTAAGATTTACTTGAGAGAGGTTTTATCCGACCTAGTGTGTCACATTGGAAAGCACAAATTTTGTTTGTTAAAAAGAAGGATGAATCGAGGCGAATGTGCATTGACTACCGTCAGCACAATAAGGTCATGATAAAAAACAGTTATCCTTTTCCTAGGATTGATGACATTTTTGACCATTTTAGGGATGCTCGTGTGTTTTCTAAGATTGAATTTAGGTAGGGGTACTATCAGTTGAAGATAATGGAAGAAAATGTCTAAAAGATTGCTTTTAGGATGCAGTATAGTCACTATGAGTTTTTGGTGATCCCTTTTGGTCTTACCAATGCACCTGCAACTTTTATACACTTGATGAACTGTATCTTCCAACCTTTCTTGGATCAATTTGTGGTAGTTTTCATCGATGACATCTTGGTGTACTCACGCTCGGAGAAGGAACATGATTATCACCTAAGAGTGGTTCTTTAGGTGTTAAGGGATATGCGTCTTTATGCTAAGTTCAGTATGTGCGAGTTCTGGCTGTCAATGGTAGAGTTTCTTGGCCATATAGTTGTAGCATAAGGAATCCATGTAGATCCTTAGAAAATCTAACTTGTGGTGGAATGGAAACCACCGAGGAATATGTTAGAAGTCCGTAACTTTCTTGGACTTGTCGGATACTATCGACAGTTTGTTCTGAGTTTTTCTATCATGGCGAAACCATTGACCAAGTTTCTTCAAAAAGAGGTTTCGTTTGTGTGGAACGAGAAGAGACAATAGAGTTTTGAATAGCTTAAAGCCTATTTTACAGAGGCACCAGTCTTTAATGCAACCGAAACCGGAAAAAGATTATTTGGTGTTTAGTGATGCTTCCTTAAATGGGTTGGGTTGGGTGCTTATGCAAGAGGGTAAGGTGGTGGCTTACGCTTGGAGACAGTTGAAACCCCACGAAAGGAACTATCCCATGCATGATCTTGAGCTTACTACAATTATCTTTGCGTTGAAGATCTAGAGGCATTATATCTATGGGAGAAATGTTATATCTACACCGACCATAAGATTTTAAAATATCTACTTATACAGAAAGAGTTGAATTTGAGACAACATCGATGGATAGAATTGTTAAAGTACTATGACTATGTCATGTAGTATTACCCCTGTAAGGCGAATATGGTCGTGAATGCCTTGAATTTGAAGTCCATATCAGATCTGAGATCTATGTTTGCACGAGGATGATCGAGGATGGAGGTCTTTTAGAGGAGTTACGTGTCGAGCCAACACTAGTGCATGATATAAAGAGGACACAAGTACTTGATGAGGAGTTACTAGCTTAGATGGAGGCGGTTCAGAGAGGTGGGGTGTTGGACTTTGAGATACAAGAGAGTGGATTCCTGTATTTCAAGGGTCATTTGTGTGTTCCTGCTCTTGAGGTTCTAAGAGATCTTATCTCGAGGGAAGCTCACCGTAGTCTGTTTTTTGTTCATCCGGGCAATAATAAGATTTACCAACATCTTCTTCCTTTCTTTTGGTGGTCGTGTGTTAAAATAGATGTATCCAAGTTTTTGACAAGGTGTTTGGCATGTCAGCAAGTTAAGGCAGAACATCAAGTTCCTTCAGGTTTGTTTCAGTCCATCCAAATTCCAAAGTGGAAATAGGATCGAGTGACCATGGACTTTGTCACCGGGTTACCGGTGACGTTAAGAATGCAAGATGTTGTTTGAGTCATTATTGACCGATTGACTAAATCGGCTAACTTCTTATCTGTGCATATGGACTTCAATTTGGAAAATCTAGCACGGTTGTACATCAAAGAGATCGTGAGGTTACACGGTGTATAGTCGTCGATTATATCAGATAGGGATTTAAGGTTCACAACAAGGTTGTGGAAGTCAATCCATGAGATTTTGGATACAAAGTTGCACTTAAATACAAATTTTTATCCTCATACCGATGGACAATCTGAGAGAGTCATCCAAATATCAGAGGACATGCTCTAGTGTTGTGTTGTGGACTTTTCTCGAAGTTGGGAGGAGAAATTACCATTGGTAGAGTTTGCTTACAACAACAATTATAAGTTAAGCACCAAAATGACTCTTTTTGAGCCTTTTTATGGGCGTAGGTGTAAGACACCTTTATGTTGGACCGAACTCAATGAGAGATAGATAGTGGATTCGGATCTTGTTAAGCATACCGAGGAAAAAGTAAAAATCATCAAAAAAAGGTTATAAGCAGTTTTTGACCGATAAAATGCTTATGCAGATCGAAAGAGTAAGCACATCGAGTATGAGCTAGGAAAGAAAATGTTTCTAAAAGTGTCTCCATAGAAGGGGATCATCCATTTTGCTCACAAGGAAAGTTAAGTCCGAGGTATATCGGACCTTATGAGGTTCTTGAGAGGATAGGACCGATGGCTTATCGGCTAGCTCTACCTCCAGAGTTAGCACATATCCATGATGTTTTCCATGTATCAATTTTGAGACACTACCATTCTGATCCTTCACACGTGGTTCAACTTGAGGAAATCGAAATCAATACATATTTGACTTACGAGGAAAGACCTATTAAGGTTATAGACAATGGAGTAAAAGAGTTTCGTAACAAGAGTATAACCTTGGTAAAAGTGTTGTAGAGAAACTACGAGATCGAATAAACAACGTGAGAAGTTGAGGAGGACATCAGAGCTCTTTATCTGCATCTCTTCTTGTCAAGTAAATTTAGAGGATGAAATTTTCTTTAAGGAGGGGAGAGTTGTAATGACCCAGATTTTGAATTCGAGTGTCGGGTTAACTTGAAGCATCGGGCTTTAACATTTTCACCTCGGGTTAGAATTTTGGGCTGGTTTTTGGGCCTTGGATCTATGTATAGTTAGTTTTTTAGTGGGATAAGGTTTTGGTTATGAGGGTAAATGAATGTTTTCACCCTTTTGATAAAAAAGAGGAAGAAAAGGGGGAGTTATGTTCTGTAAAGAGTTTGAAAGGTAAGATCACCTTGTCCCCTTCTTCTTCATCTTTTCTCTCATCCAATGCAAAATTTCAAGGTGTTATCTTTGAGTTTTAGATTGTAAATATACTTTTGGGTGTTGAGGTTTGATGGAGGAAAGTTTTGGTGAGTTGGGAGAATCAAGAACTAGGAAGGGTTGTTGTTTGGTTTTCTCGGTAGTTTTGTAGATGTTTATAGCTTCTAAGAACATCAACGGTAATGTATAATGGTTGGGTTATCTCTTTCTTATAGAGAAAAAAGTTGGGGAATCATCAAGAAGGCTTGACAAGGAGAAAGTTTGAGGGAGTTTGAAATCTGGGTTTACAACTCGTTTTTTTAAGGTTGGTATCTCTCTAACTCTGAATGTATCATACATCTCATGAAAATAAGTTGTATTGCTTGTTGATTTCCTGTTTGGTTTGCTTGGTAGCTTAATAATTCCCTTTAATGGTGAATTGTGGGTTGGGAAGATTGATGTCATAAAATTGGTAGCAATACACTCTAAACTATTTCAATAATGTGTATGAACGAATTAAGAATCATTCATATGGTTTAGGAAAGTGTTCTTGGTGAATTTCAGGTCTAGACCTGCATTTTTGTACAGGCGTAATGGTACGGGTTGGGTCCGTATCGGTACTCTATAGTAGAATTGAAGGGCAATATTAGTGGATGTATTAGTAAGGGAACCTGTGTACTGACACCCCTTGCATATTTTAAATTCCATAGACGTTTTTGGGTAACGGTACGCAAAAACGTATCGATACCACTATTGCATTGGTTTATAATAGGCAGACGTATCGGTCCGCCATATAAGCTTATTGATACGGGTACGAATCGATACAGGTTTAGCCGTATCATTACGGGTAGACTGCTTGGAATCTTAGAAGGTAGTAGCGTATCGGTATGTCTTGGGGACATATCTAATACTAGATTGCGTATTGATACCCCATATAGTCATATCGATACTTGCTAGGCAATCTGTCCAAAAATTAGTATTTGAGTTCAGGGTATTTATAATTTGTGATAATGGGTTTTAAGGGTCTCTTATGGTGCAAAACAAATACTAAAACTTAGAAACCGTTAAATTAAACCCCACATATGAATAATTGGACTAATGGTTTGGTAAACTTGAAAAGGGTTTAAATGGATAGTAGAAACCATAAGGATCTTTGATGGACTTTGATGCTATGTGTTAACTAGGACCTTTTTGTATGCTAATAAGTTGCTTAGCTTAGGAAAACGTTGTGTGATTAGAATCCGGATACCCAAGAAATAGTCTTACTACACAATGATGGTCATCCGATGTGAGATTTCGAGTGATATATTGAAGATCATTTTGAATTAAAGACTATTCTAAATGGAGGATCCCAATATTGTGTGGACGCGAGCCTCATTAGAAGATGCTCGATGTAACATTTCGGGCATGGGATTTAGAGATCTTGATGTTGTTTGGATTCGATGCTGGATTTAAATGTGTTAAACGAACTTTTTAAAGCGAAATTTTGAGACTTAGATTTTGGAACGGAGGCCTAATGTTTCATCCGGGTCAAGGGTGTTACATTTCATCATTTAAATTTTTAAAAAATTATTTATCAATAAATAGATATCATCAAAAATTAATAAAAGAAAATTTTATTAATATTTAAAATTTAATGAATAAAACATATTAAAACTTAATAATTAAAATAAATTTAAGGGTAATCTACTTTAGTGATCACCCAAGTAATTGGGGATATCTATTTTGGTCATCGAATTATTGAACTCGTCAATCAAGCCACTCAACTTATTAAATCAATCTATCTTGCTCAGCGCCGTTAAATATGTAGTTTTACAGATTTTACTTAACTGACACGTCATCGTCTTTAACCTTTTCTGTTAAGATTTTAACGATGATGACCAAAATAGGTCGATTTAATAAATTAGATGGTTTGATTATCGAGTTTGATAGTTCAATGAGTAAAATAAGTATCCATAATTAATTGGGTGATCACTGGAATAATTTACCCAAATTTTAAAATTAAAGTTATTCATCACACTTTTAAAGGACTTCTTAATCATTAAGCCATAAATATATAGAATAGAGCAAGTAAATGAAATTACAGCGAGCTCCCAATTTATTTCATTCCTTTATAATCCTCTCCGTCTCCTCCATCCTTCCATTTCCCATCTCTCTTCCTCCGTTCCGTTCCGTTCTGTGACTTTATAAAAATCGGTAATAATTTTCGTTGTTTCTATTTTTGGAATTTTAATTTGAATCTCTCCGTTTTATCTCAAAATCCCGATTCTAAATCCCTTCCATCTTTTGTTTGCAGACGCTACCTTTACAGTTTCACCGAATCGTACGGTGAAAAACATTGAGATTGATAGATTCAGGGGAGGATTTGATCGGGTGTGATGGCATCCATGGTAACAAATCCAGTGACGAACCCAGATTCTGATTGCAGCAGGAGGAGAAAGAAGAAATTAAAGATTAAAGACAATCACACGAACCAAAACCAGTCTCACATCACTCGATGGAAATCAGAGGCGCAGCAGCAAATTTATTCCTCCAAGCTTCTTCAAGCCTTGAGTCAGGTCAGTCTCAACGCTCCTTATTCTTCGACTCCGCGTGGTGGCCGAGCCGTTCGTGATGCTGCCGATAGAGCCTTGGCCGTAGCTGCTAAAGGGCGAACCAGGTGGAGCCGGGCCATATTGACGAGCCGGCTTAAGCTGAAATTCAGGAAGCAGAAGAGACAGAGAAGATCCCCCGTGGCTGCCGTCACCGGGATTAGCCGGTCGAAGAAACAGAGGTTTATCGTTTCGAAATTGAGACTCAAAAGCTTACCGGCTGTTCAAAGAAAAGTCAAGGTTCTTGGCCGGTTGATTCCCGGGTGCCGAAAGCAATCATTTCCAGTTATTCTTGAAGAAGCCACTGATTATATAGCAGCGCTTGAAATGCAGGTTCGAGCCATGGCCACTCTGGCCGATCTCCTATCTGTCTCCGGTGCCACCAGCTCTGGCTGAGCTCCTCCTTCACTTCCGCCTCCGCCTCCGCCTCCGCCTCCGCCCAGTCAATAATACTTATCTTTTGCTTAGTTGCCAAGTCACCTTCATCTCTTCTTTCTTCTCTTTACTTTTTATTTTCTTCTCCTCTCCCCTCTAAGTAATCATCTCTCCTGTTAAATACATGTCTTCTTTATCTCACATTTTCATTTTATTAAAAAAAATAGTTGGAATTTTCCTTCAGTATTAGGCTACTGCTCTTATGGAACTATATTTTGGTCTAGGATGCAATACCTTAATTTAAAATTAAAAAGTAATATAATTAAATATTAAAAAAATTTAAATGTTATATTATTTTTTAACATTTTAATTGTTTATTTTTAATTATTTTATTTTATCAAAGTGTAGGAACATGTACATCAGGAAAGATGAAGAATTCGAGCAATATGATCTGTCCTTAGTTGCTAGATTTCAGTGACATTTGAACAATTGAACCAGAAATATATATTTAATAAATTTTAATTTTAATCGAAATTTTAATTTAGAGGAGTTGAAAAAAATTCTATCAAAAAATTACGATCTAAAACGCATGACCTAAAAATTTTTTGAGGAAACAAAAATAATAGATAAAGATTGACTTAGGAATTGAGGGATGCTGAATTTAAAAGTAGAGACGGTAATATAATTCGAATCTTATTTGATTCGAAGAAAAAATTTGATCATTAAAAAAGTTTGAGTTTTAATAAGAGATGGATCGGATATAAATATTGTCATGATTTGATCCGAATTCAATCTGAATTCATATCTGATATGAATCTGATCCATATATAAATTTGAATAAAAATATTTAAAAAAATTTAGATTTAAAAAAATTGAATTGACTTTAATATATTTTATATTGGATTGTAATATTTGTTGAAATTTATTTTTCTAAAAATTTAAAAACGTTTATTTGATAAAAATTATTTTATTCATTTAAAATATTTGTTTGAATTGTTACTTTAAAAAATAATTGGATTTGGACTTTTAGATTTAAATATAAGATTTTAAATATTTTTATTAGATTGTATTTAGATTTATATAAATAAACTTAGATACGGACTTAAAATTTTTTAAAAATTTAATTACTAATTAGATTAAAGTTAAACTTTATAATGTCAAATCCATTATCATCCCTATTTAAACCAATGGAAAATCAAATCAATGTGCATAGTCCAGGGATTTCAATTGAGATCCGCAATCTAAATATTGATTGCAGTATATTAGATAGACATCATTTAAAATTATGATATCTATTATTATTATTATTTTCGTAATAATATTTATTATTAAAAATTAACGACTATAATCATAAAAACATTCGTTATATTCGTAATTATAATAATATAATATTATTAAAAACGTGATTATGATAGTAATTTAAATCCTTATTATAAAAAAAAGTTGGGAATAGGATATGGCCAAACTCAGTCTCCTAGGCATGTGAGGCATCTTGTGGGTACATGTCCCCACGTTTTGTAAGCATTGCCCGTCAATAGGGATAGGGGGTTGTAGTTTCTTTGGGGAGATTTGCAGAGCACAGACTTTCAGGATTGCAAGGGTTGAATGGAAAGAATTCAAAATAAAAGGACCACTCTGTTTAGGGGTGTTTAAAAATACTCGACTCGAATTATCCGACCTATTGATACGTTTACTCGATTAAAAATTACCGGGTATTTATAATGAAATACTTAAATTTTTCGGATCGGGTACCCGACGCGTATTTTTTCCGGGTAATTGGGCTGGGTCAGGGCCGAAATCTTTTAAGAATCGGGTACCCGACCCGATAATTTTAATAAATATATATTTTTAAATTATAAATTATATTTTTATTATAATTGAGAATAATACATTTTTTATAGATAAACTTTAATATATGCATACATATCCAAATATTTATCTTTAAAACCTATCTCAAATCAATAATTTTGTGTTTGAAATATATATCATGAAATTTTAAGTATTTCTTATATATTTTTTTTAAAATAAATTAAAAAAATATTAAAAAAATAAACCGGTTACCCGGTACCCCGATTTTACGGGTACCCGAATTTTGCGAATACCCGAAAATTCCAGGTACCCGAAATCCCGGATACCCGATTATTAACACACTTAACTCTGTTATTATCATTAGACTTATATCACAAATAAGTATTTAAAGTGTATTGCTTTTTAATTTAAGTACCTAAATTATTATCATCATAAAAAAATATAAAATATTTTTTAATCAAGTACCAAAATTTATTATCTTTTTTATTTAGGTAGTTAAAGTATTTTTTAATCAAGGTCATGTGTCTAATTTTTATGGACCTAAATGAAAAAAAAATAATATACTTTATGTGTGTATTTTAAAAAAAAATACTTTTAAGTATCCAAATGAAAAAGCTGTATACATTAAGTACTTTGATCCTGACTAAAAAAAAGTTTGTAAACTAAGTATTTGTTTATGTATAAACTTTATTATTATTAGGGTAGATCCTGAACTTTTAGGGTACTTATATTTTGATAATTGAACTTTTAAAAGTTATAATATAATCATTGAACTTTTACTTTGATTTTATTATGACCATTGATTTATGTTGTCGTTAAGAAAAGCTAGTGTGACATATTAAAGTTTAAAACTACACAATTTAACTTCTTCATTTTTGAATAATTCTCAAATCACCAACGTCGTCTTCATTCGATGATCTTCCAATCAATATTGAAGCAAAGAAAAAAAAAACATTTTAACTACCATAGATACAGTTTTGGATTGTTTAGCGGCGACGATAATTTAAAGACAATAGTCAACGACGATATCGATGATATAAATACTATTTTGTGATAAACAAGATGAATAGTGTTCATAAAAACTGAAGAAATGATGTATGATAATTTAATGAAAAAGATGAATAGTACTAAGATATATTTTATCGTGTTATATCAACTTTTTAAAAGATTTAAAAGTTTAAAGACTACGAATATAATTTATTTTTAAAGATTTTTACCAAGGAGAAGCATGGGCTAAGCATTTATTTTCTGTTCGTGGCTAGGGATGTAAAAACAGTTACTCGGATGGGTTTCAGGTCGAGTAAAATCGGATACATGTTATTTCAGGTTGATTTGATGTTTTGACTCGATTCGGATCGTGTGCGGGTCCATTTCAGGTCGGGTCTATTTCAGGTTGGGTTCATTTCAGGTCGAGTTTATTTCAGATCGGGTTCAAATGGTTCAGGTTCAAATCAGATAATTGACAGATTCATTTTAGGTCGGGTTTATTTCAGGTCGGTTGCATTTCAGGTCGGGTTCATTTCAAGTCGGTTTTTATTTCAGGTCGAATTAATTCGGATTTTAAATTCATATTAATTAAAATTATTAAGTTTGAGTTTGGTACAAATAAGTAATTAAGTAAATAACAGATAGACTTTGAGTTGAATGGTTGATCATTCATTTCGAATTAATTATTTAATATTTAATGTCTTTAACTAGCATGAATCTTATTAAAAATAAATATTACGCATTAGACTAAACAAAAATATCATCAAATGATTCATATTTTAAAAATTGAGCTAAATTACAAAAATTAAAAATTAATAAGGAATAAACATTGGACCGAAAATAATAAAATTTTAAATTAAAAAGGATAAACATTAATAAAATAAAATACCATCTTATTAAAAACACTAAACTAAATTAAAAAAAATAAATAGTAATTAATTTAAAATAAAAATAAATTTGTAAGGACTAAATTGCAAAAATTATAAATTAATAATAGTTAAATTCGGTAAAAATTTTAATTTTAATATGCTTTAATACATTATAATTTAAACATATACAAATAGTTTAATACATTTCAAAAATGAAAATATGAAATTTATATTATATATAAAATATATAGTATATATAGAATATATTCTATATATAGAATTTATATTATATATAGTATGATATTATATATGAAAATATAAAATGTATACTATATATATAGAAATATAGAATGTATAATATTATATATAAAAATATATATATAATATATATGTATATATATAATATATATAAATATATATGTAAGTATATGTATAAGTATATAATATACATTAATATCTGTATATTTATTACTTTTATATATATATATATATACTAGATGTATATATTAATATACATTAATATATATTATAGTTTATATAATATTTAAATGTATACTAACATATGTATTTAATTTGTTTATGAATTAATGTATGTATATTATTAATTCTTTAAGCTCAATACTAGTCTCTTAAGCCCAAATCACTAAATTAGTTCTCTAAGATCAATTCTCTAATCACTAAACTAATTTTAAAACTTAATTTTTGAGTGATCATAATCAAATTGAAATAATTGTAAAATAAGGTGTGAAGAGGCGTAATATTCAATTTTTAGGTGCAACCTATATAAAAATGTGTGAAATTTTTTACCTGATCTAGAGTAGTGTCAAATGAATATCTAAATCTAATCTTCATTTTATATTTTTAGTTGATTATATTTTAATCAAAGTTTATTATTTGATTATAAGTTGTAATAATAATAATAATAATAATAATAATAATAATAATCCTCTAAAATTTATTATATATATTAATTCGCTCCAAAATTTTGTTTTTTTCCCTCTTTTATATAATAATCAAAATTTATTTCTAATTCTCTCTAAAATTTTGGCTAATTTATATCCCTCCAAAATTTTTACACTAAAAGTAAATTAATCTCAAACTTAAAAAATGAGTAGTTTATTTCTCTCCAAATTTTGATCTTTTCACTCTTTTTTTTACCAATTTTCTTTTTTTTATCAATTATTTTAATTTAATTCAATTGAGTTTAGATTAATTTAATAAAAATATATATTTGATTTTAGAATTCTTTTAATTATGTTTGTACTTTATGTTTTTATATTTTAATTTAGCTTAACTAATCCTAAGTTCAATAAGTTAATTTAACTTAATTAAATATTAATTTAAAATTATATTTTTTAATGAAATATTAATTTAGAATTATAATTTTTAATCAAATATTATTTTAAAATTATAATTAAAATTAAATATATTAAAACTAAATAAAATAATAAGTAAATTAATTTAATTAAATATGTAATACTAAATTTAAATATTAATCCTTAAATTAATTCTCAAGTCTAATTCTATTTTTTTAAGACTAATTATATTTACTAATATTTTAAATTCATCAAATTATAGATATACTTAATTATATGTAATTTAAATATTAAGTCTTGTTAATATTAGTTCAGGTCAATAACAGGTCGGGTTCAAAATAGGTCGGGTAAAATCAGGTTTCGGGTTGATTCAGTCGGGTAATATCGGTTATTTGTCGTGTCAGACTCAGGTTCGGGTTTGTTTCAGTCGAATGCAGGTCGAGTTCCGGGTCCACAGTAACAAGTTAAAATCGGGTTCGGGTCATTCTCGGTCAGATACAGTTCGGGTTCGGTTACTATAATAGCATGTCCAACTCGGGTTCGAGTCAATAACAGTCGGACACAGATCGAGTTCGAACCATTATATTCCCAGGTCAAATCAAGTTCTGACTCGAATATATTTCAGTCGGATTTTCAGGTCGGGTCAACTGTTTACATCCATATCCATGGCATTCATGTCTTTATAACCCCATGTGCCTAATGCCCTTTTAGGATTTCAAATGATTCTCAGCTCACTTTTGCCACCTTCATCATCATTTTCTCACTTTTGACTGGCTTTGCTCGGATGAATGAAATTCAGAAACAAAAAGCATTTGGTAAACTAAAATGAATCGACTCAATTAATTAAAATCTTTTATATTAGAAAATTGTATTATAGGCTTATTTCGCTACGTAATTTATGATTTTAACTAATAAAAATTATTTATTTTATTAAAATCTCTATATTTTTTACTATTTGAATTTCACTCATATTTGTTGTACATTAAATTTTAAAAATAATTTTTAAAAGTTATTATTTAAGGGATTGATGATATGAAAAAAATTAATAAAGTAAGTGTTTTTTATTAATTACGATCATAAATGATGTAACTTTAATCACTTATTTTTGTATATAATATTATTAATTATTATAATTATTAATATGTATGCATGAATGTATATTTTAATTTTCTTAATTACCCTATTTTAGTTTCTTTTATTCTCTCAAACTTTTATTTTTCATTTTTGTCTCTTTCAATAATTCGATAATTTCATTTATGATAAGTTTTTTTTCTTTTCTCTATGTCTTTTAGTTTTAAAAAAAAAATATCATTCAAGGATTTATCGTATTTATTATGAAAGATTGCAAAAATATTTTAGATTGTGTTTTCATAACTATTTAGAATGGTGATTATTTGATTGATTTTTTCATGTTTATATGTATTTTGTTTTAGATTAATTACATCAATTTGATTATATTTTCATAGTTATTTAAAATGATAATTGTGTTTTCTACCGCTTGTTTGGTATATTTTTCGTATGTTAGGGTTTTTGTTTTAATACAATAATTGAAAATTATTTTAAACTTACTTGAAAAGATTACAAAAATAAATCAAGGTCAAACAACTTGAAAAATATATTTGAATTAGTTCTTAAGGCTTTTTGTCATGCTTTAAAAAGTTTTTAAAAGTCAAATTAGCCAATTTTATATCCTCTGATACGATACAATATTGTGCTAATATATCCCTTTGTGCTTTCAAACAAGGATTTTACAGAACCAAAACTCCATATTGATACAAGCTTTATTGTAATAATATAGTTGGAGTCATACCGATACGCCTTATATGTGTAATGATACACTTATATTGATCATATTTAGTATGTCTCGTCTTCTTACAAATTCAACACTTAATGGATCCACGATCTTTTTCTTTGATTTATATTTTAAAGATTTTTTTTTTGTCATTCTTCATGAATCAAGTAAACTCTATAAAGAGATGAACGATTTTTTCATTTTTCACTTTTCTCCTCATTAGATTTTTTTTGGTAACTTGTGGAGGATTGAAGAACAATAACACTAAAACCAACTCCTTATTTTTTTTTTCTTCTCATTTTCACTTCTTAAGGATTGAGACATCATCTTATGGGTAAGAAGTGACCCAATTAGTTCATCAAGTTTGAGTTCCTTTAATTTTTTGGCTTCAATGATAATCGTCTTCTTGTTTTCCCATGATTCGAGAAGTGAATAAATCAACTTTCTAATGATTTTTTTCGAAATCTTCTCTTCAATTTCTTTAAGCTCATTCACGATATGAAGATTTGGTCGAAAATCCTCATGATGTCTCCATTTGGATTCATATTAAAATTTTCATAGCTAATGTTGAGTACACCAAACTAATTTGTCACCCTCACCTCATTTGTATCTTTATGGATGACTTCAAATTTGTTCCATATATCCTTGGCTTCTTCACAAGAAGAGAATTTGACATACTCTTTTAAACCTAATTCGCATAACAAGATATTTAAGTTTTTATAATTGAGCTTCATCATTTTTTTTTTTTGATATTCTAATTGTCTTTTTTATGTTGGTACCAACAATCATACTTCAACAATATTCTAATTTTGTTTCTTTCATGTTGGCACGAAAAGCCTATTTTGATAAATCACATCATTTTGAAACGTCATTGATCACTGGTTGATGTATGATGATCGAGCTTGTTTGATTGTCTTGTAAAACTAAATTTGATTTTAGTATAACAAAAAAATTAAAAGACTATTTTATAAATAAATTTTTACGGTCAAAATAAATTGAGAAGTCAAGCAAAAATTTCTAAGTCAAAACAATAACCCAAAATCACTTTTTCTTAAGATTTTTCAAGCCAAGACATTCAAAATCTTCTACGCGTTTCGATATCACTTCTTTTGGTATTGATATCATGTTCATATTTTAAACGAATGTTCTTGATTTTTAAAGGCATATCGATACGGGCTTGGACCGTTTCGATACCATTTGAAACTGAGAAAATTGGTTTCGAAACAATTTTAAAACAATATCAATACCACCTTTTTAATTTAAAGATATAATGAAATATTCAAAACAGTATCAATACCACGCCTCAACATTTTGATACATGGATTATTTTTTTAATAATTTTAAGTATTAAATATTTTAACCGTTAATTGTCAGTTGGTTTTTAAAAAGGTTTTAACCAGTATCGATACGCCCTGTAGGCGTTTCAATATCAATTTTAGCAAATTCAAAATGTTTTGATATAGCATAGAAGCTGTTTTGATACCCCTTGTTTTAAAGGCATAGCATAATCGATATCATGACCTAGGGTATCGATACCCCTTATTAAATGCACAAAACGACTCTTTCTATTTAGTAGTGTTTCGATACAGGTACCCTGAGTATCGATACAATATTCGTAAAAGTGTATTTATGGTGGGAAGATGAACTCCTAACGTCTATATTTATGATCTCAACCACTCAAACGATTAGAAATCAATGAAAGGGTATAAAATCAAGCATTCAAAACAGCAACAATAACTATTGATCATCAAGCAAACATTCAAACATTAAATCCAACCTCAAGTGCTTAAATTGCCAAATTTCATACACTCACTCTTGTATTTCATTCTTATCTTTGTAATTGAGTTTAGTGAGTGTTGTATTGTAATTGGTGCAAATATTTCTTTGAGAGAAACTTTAATTGTCATTCTCTATTTTATTGTAACCTTGTGAGGTTGAATCAATCTTTGGGTAGAAAGATTGATTCGTTTATAACGGTTATCCCTTGAACCGAAAAAAAGGTCAAATTCATTAATGAATTGGGTTGAAAATCATGTGGGAGCTAAGGTAGTAGATGTAGAGCTTGTTTGAAGCTTGAACCACTATAAATCTTTGTGTCATCAATTGTCCAATTTTTCAAACCTTCCACAATTTTTTAAAAGTGTCAATTCACTCCCCTCTTGGCCAGTTTCGATTGTTTGATCCACTCAACACATCTCAATAGGATGTTAATCTCTCTCGCTTGAGTCTCGCTATAATACCAACTGTTAGGCTCGATGTTTCAACCACTTTAACTACCAAGTGGTGCAAAAGATAATTGTTAGGTGATTTGAAATATGAAGCAAATAAATAAAAATAGACAACGATTTTAGAGTTATTCGGATTTCTAATCAAATCTTACATTCCCCACTAAAGATTTTTCAATTCATTATGAATTCTTCTCCTTTCAACATATATTAGGATATTTATTTTGATATAATAAAAAATTTAAAATAATGTTTATAAAAAGCACACCCGTAAGTGTTATTTCTGTACAGATAACACAATAAATTTATGTTGTTTCGTTTTAAATTTTTGAAACTCATGTTCTGCTAGGCACGAGTGTTTATCTCATAACATTAAATCGCACCTGAGTAATCACGAGACTTTATTACATAAATTAAAAGTAGTATTTTAAAAAAAAATGATTTTCAACGAAAATACTTTTTCAATTAATTTTAAAAAAATATTATTCCAAATTATCCCGACGACTCCCATTTGTCAATTTGCTCTGTAATTAAACGCATATTTAAACTTATAACTTTATTTAACTTCTCGTTTTAGTAAACTTAAATTAAATTAAAAATAAACGATTTATGCATTGTCTGGTGAATTAAAATGTTAAAGTATTGAAAATTTTAATGCTGAAAATTTAAATATTGAATTTAAATTATAAATTCTATTTGATATATTAGTTAAACTTAAATATTAAATATAATTTAGTCGTTTGATTAAGAGAAATCTTGAAAGAAAAATAGTATTGAAATGAAATAAGATATATTGATTGTATTCTAGGTAGATCCTTATCTATCAATCATTTTCCACACTTTTGATAATATATATATATATATGGTAAAATTATGTATAAAATGATAAAGAAAATTATAGTAAAAATTCTACTTAACTCCTTAGTCATTTTACATCGTGGTAGTTTGGTTAGAAGAAATTATATCAAACTTGTTCTATAGCGGCGAAAATAACGGCATTTATATAAAAAAGTCACAAAGAGTCGTATATTAGTGGCGTTCTGTTCTACAAACGCTACGCATATTAAATATCAGCGGTGTTTTATGAAAAAACGTCGTAATAACTCGTAGATTTGTGGCGTTTATTCACAAACGTTGTAATAACTCGTAGACTTGTGGCGTTTATTCACAAACGTCGCAGTAGATTGTATTTTTGTGACGTTTATTCATAAACGCCGCAGTAGATTGTATTTTTTGTAACGTTTTTTTCACAAACGCCGCTAAATTATATTTTTTTTGTGTTTATTCACGAATATCGCAATCAATTGTATGTTTTGTGGCGTTTATTCACAAACGCTGCAGTCAATCGTACATCAGTGACATTTTTTTCTAAAAACACCACAACTGTGTACTATAGCGTTGGACCCCATAAAAGGAATTTCTCAAACCATCCATTTTAAAAGAAGTCAGATAAAAAGGTTGTGGGAAAAAGTGGTAATAAAGATTCAGAGGAACATGTGGAGATGTCAAGGTCGTGCCCAACAGCTTTGGTTTTTCAGCATATCTTTATGTGCCATGTAAAAAGCAAAGTAATGAACCCTCCCTCATGGCCATGGCCCTATCTGCATCACTTTTTCTTACTATGCGCATGCCATGCACCATGTGATTACGCGATCCAAAACGAGTAAAAGCAAAACTAGGCATAAAAGGATATGCATTCAAATGCTCTGAATGCAGTAAAGATAGAGTGTCTTAAATCAAAATTGGACGTGTCATAGAGACCCAAGTTTTTCTAGCAAAATAAGAGAGAGTTGTTATTCTTAGGATATTCAAGTTCGAACAGTTTGTCTGTATAATGTCTGTGCGTTTTTAAAAAATCAATAGTAAAAACACCTATATTATTATGTAATCACATCATAGTATTACAAATGGAAGTAACATATAAACCATAAAGTGAAAAATGAAAAAAAAATCTTCATGTTTGGATCGAGTGATTTTAGAATAGGAGAAATTAAATTGAAAAAATTATATTAGTATTTTATTTTATATAATTTTATATGTAAAATATTTTGGATTTAAGAAAAGGGACCAATTATGGTGGGGGTAGGGGCCCTGGACAAATAGAAGATCGAGTGAACCCTTATGGTAACCCAATTGCCCCACCAGCCAACCCTCGGAAGGGATGATAGAAAAGATTCTTTCAAAGCTAACAATATATATATATATAGTTTAGAGTAAAAATATTATAACCAACATCAACACGACATAGAATAAATGTATTACTTTCATGTATAAATTTGATTCAAATCTAACCTAGGGATGCTTATGGAATGAATTGGTCAAGTATAAAAATGTTCAACTTGATTCAATATTTAATATATCAAATAAAATTTAGATCGATTAACTGGAATTGTTATTCATTAAGTTTGTTAGGATTTTTATCTTACTTTTTTAGTGTATATATATATATATATATAATTTTTTTATGTTATATAAAAGTCCCAAGTTTTATGTTTTATCCTTGTACAATTATTCAAAAAATATATATATAAAAATAATTAAGTTTTAAACAAAATGTAACTAGATCTAACAATGCTTTGCCATTAGTCTTAAAAAGACTTGCAACATAAACTAGTTTGCTGCGTGTGAAATACATGGGTTAATTAATTGTATAATTCTATATATAAGATATTATAGAGAGTTGAGACGTAAAACTCAATTATTTTTATATTATTTAAAACTTATGATGTGGTAATAAATGATTAAAATTATTTTTTAAAATAATAATTTTTATATTTTATTGCTAATTTAATTGATTATTTATCTTCATCCAATAGTCTAAAAAATATAAAACTTTAAAGTTTTACGTAGTGTATAAGGATTCTATCCCATATATATATATATATATATATATATATATATATATATATATATATATGTGTGTGTGTGTATGTATATGAATTATGATCCACTTACTTGGTGTAAAACTCATTTAGTTATTCATTAATCTATGATCCTTGGACGAGTAAAACTTTTCATCTCATTCATCTATTTTACTCATCCAATGATCATGAATTAATGTAAAATTAAATAAGCTTTACGCCATGTAAGTGAATCATATATATATATATATATATATATATATATATTCAGGATTAAGATCTCCCTACACAATATAAAACTCAGTTATTTTTGCACATTTTTAGATTGTTGAATGATAGTAATAAATGACTAGGATTATTTCCTTATTTTTTTCAAACGATAATCTTCATATTTTCTTAATGTTAATCTCATTCATCCATTTACCTGCATCCAATGGTCAAAAAAAAGTGTAAAACATTTAAATTTTACATAGCGTAAAACTATATATTTACGATAGGATCAAATTATATGATGTAATTTACACTAATTTATACTATTAGATTAATATATAATGAATATATGAGATTAAACATTCCTGTTTTTCTCCTTAAAAATCTTCATATTTTTAACTTAATCTTATTTATCTATTATATTCATCTAATAATCATATATTAATATAAAACTAAATAAATTTTATATCATGTAAGATGTCTTAGCTATGATAAAAAAAAAAAAATTGGGTCCATCAAAATTTATATTCAAACCCAATCCACAGATATTTTTATTTGTCAAATTAATACTTTGGGCCATAACATATAATAATAACAGATGTCTCGTATTATAGTTGTATTGATTTTAAGAAATGGGCCTTATAATGGGCCTAAAATTAACAAAAAGGAATAACCTATAACTTAAACCCCTAAACTTTGAATTTTTATTGAATTTTGTTACAAAATTTGATTTTTTAAATTAAATTTCACCACTTAAATTTTGATACTTGAAAAATAAAATTTAACAAAAAATACTTCTTAATAAGTTAATTTTAAAATTATATTCAAATGCTAGAATAAATAAATTGGCATAATTTTTTTAAATAATGAAATGAAGGTTTGAAAAAATATAAAAAGTATTCCAAGAAACAATGTATAAAATAACATTTTTATTTATTCTTAATATTATTTAATTTATTTTAAATATTAAAATAAAATATAAAATATTTTTATTAGATTTTGTATTCAAATTATTTAAATTAAAACTAACTAAATAATAAAAAATAAAATTTAACGGTGAAATTAAATAGAGAGATAGAATTTAGTGTTAAATTTTTTTAGTTCAAAAGTACAATGATAAATATCAATTAAAGTAAAGCTGAAAGAGATTCATTAATTGATCAATTAGTTATATTTACGTTTGGTTAAAAAAATTATTCAAAAGGTTTGAATTAAATAATTAAATTTTAATAGGGATCAAAAGTGTAATTTTATCATTTATTTAAAATATTAAAGGACTTCATTCAAATTTTAATATTATAGATTGACTGAAAATGAGATTTTCTCATAAACCAAAGGGGGTTGTCCCTGGATATTTAATATATAGAGTTGTTTGACTGGGTAGATTGGTCGGTATTCATAGGTTAGATAATATACACTATGATTCAGATTAAAAAATTAAAATTTTATAATTTTTATCATTAAATTAATGAAATTATTCGATAAGATTAAAATAGATAATTAATTTTTTACATGAAAATAAGTGAATTATTTTAATTTGTCCATTAAAAATAATTTAAAATTTTTGAAAGTCATGTTTGATGGAAAATTTTTATCATAGGTCATTTTCGTCATGGATCAATCAATCTAATATATATTTAATTAATTTTTTTACTTTATCTTTTTGTTTATCAAGTGAATTTTCACTAATATTTACTATAAATTAAATTTAAAAATAGATTTTGTTATGTAATATATCTAAAGATTCACTTGATAAAAAAGATAAAATAAAAAATAATTAAATAAATACATCTGATTAGTTGATTTCATAAACAACATGACGAGAACAACTCATAATATAATTTCTTTATTTGATGAGATACTATTGTCTTATGCAGTGGCGAATCTATGTTATAGGGAAGGTGGACCCGTGCCCACCCTAAATTTTTCAAAATTCACATATTTACCCTTAATTTATATAATTTTTATGAATTAATCCTTAAAATTTTATAATATTTAAGGTTTGTATTCGCTTGAGATTTCAAAACTTTATATGTATCTATCCTCAAATAAATTTCTGGATTCGTGTTAAAAATATTTTCATAAATAATTTGATGGGTTATTTATCTAATTAATTTTTTTAGGGATATTTATATATTTTAGCAGCCTAAGCTAAGAAATAAATAGATTGTTTATTTAAAAAATATGACAAAAACTGAAAAATAAATATAATTTTGTTTTAGAAAACACGAAGAGACGTGCACGCAAAGCGAGGGCCATTTGTCCTGACTCCCTTTTCATGCAATTAAAGAGGTTTTGTCTGCTTGTGTTTTAGACATTGATTGACGCGTTTTAATTACTATTAATTAATTAATTAATTAAGGGTAAACAATTCAAATGGCCATTAAACTATTGAATAATGATTTTTTTTATCACTAAAATTTAAAAACTATTAATTTGTAATTAAATTTATCAAATTATTATCAAAAGATTACTACAGATTATAAAATATTAATAGATTTTGATAAATGTAAGGATATCTTGAAACAATTTGGTAAAATTTTATTAATCCTTATTTAATATTGAAATAAAATTTAATGATCATTTTATAATAATTTGATAAATTAATAATCATTTTATAATTTCTAAAATTTAAGTGATTAAAAAGATTATTTTTATTTAATTTATCCATCAATTAATTTATTCTGGAGGGAATAAATTTTTTGACTGACTTCCCCATTTTCATTTCTTTAAAAAATAAAAATATACTGTTAATTAATGACTGCTAAAAATATATATTTTAAATTCGAATAAATGGAGAGTGATTGACACCGCCAACTTCCCCTTGCCGCAATCTCCGCTGGGCGTTTCCATTCAACTGCTTTCACACCATACCTTACGTTACATTAAAAAACATAATATAAATATAATAAAAGTTTTTATTTATATTTAGGGTTTAGAGTTTATTTAATAAAAATAATTATTATTATTTATCGAAATAATGATAAAATTAAAAATTATTTGGTATAATGATATAAAATATTAGATTCTTTAATAATATCAGAATATTCGAATCATAACATTTGAATAAAATAAATTAAGTTGAAAGGACATTTGCATAATGTTTTTTATAATACCTGATTTAAATTAATCACTCAATAGATTAGATATCATTAATATACAAATAATAATGATAATTTGTACTTAATATAATAATTATTATTAGGACAAGACACGAAATCTCTTAAATAATATTAAAGTTTGAATTTTGATATTATAAATATAACAATTTGAGTCGAGTAAGTTGCTCATATAATTAATGAGTCTTTCCTGTACCTTATTTAGATTAATCGACCAATATGTAAGACAAGGAATAAGCTAGAATTAAATATCGGGAGGGACAAATGTCTATTAAACCTCTAAATTTAAAATTTAGAAAGAAAAAAATTATTTTACTAATATTTAAACTAAGAAGGACCTAAAATAAAATTATACCAAAAAAATTTAATTCTATATTTTTAAATTTTAATTCTATATTTATACACTAAATAATATATTTATTGTAAATTTATGTATATTAAATATTTAAATACGAAAAAATTATGAATATAATAGGAATTCATATATAATTTTCCATATTTATTTCTAATAAATTGTTCTAGTCAACGGTTTTCAACTACGTTGCCATCTTTATCTAAACGATAAATATATTTCACTTTCTAATTTGACACGACAAGTTGGTTTATTTTAATAGTGTCTTTTTATTTTGGATTTTGCTAAAAAAATATTTGATAATATCTTTATGCATTTAAAATGCTAATTCAATTTATCAACCACTACATTTAATACAATATTTATTATCTATAGAAATTTTTTATATGATTATTACCAATTTGGTTATTTTAATTTTGGGATTATAAACGAATTAAATATTAACTAATAGTTCATCGAGAAATTTATTTATATTTATTTATTAATTAAATGAAGGAACATAAATAAGATTTCTTTAGGGGTGTAAACGATCAGAGTGTTCGACGAGTTGTTCGTGAATCGTTCATATAATGTTCGTTTATGTTCGTTTATTAAGTTAAATAAACGAGTATGAACAAATATTTTATGTTTGATTAATAAACGAACAAACACGAACATAAGTGCGTTCGGCTCATTTATGTTCATGAATAAACTCGTTTATGTTCGTTTATAAGCTTGTTTATATACTCGTTTATAAGCTCGTTTACAGGTTTGTTTATGTTCATTTATATATTCGTTTATAAGCTCATTTATGTTCGTTTATAAGTTCGTTTATTAGCTCGATTATGTTCTTTAATAACTCTAAATTCAAAGTATATAAACCATATTAAAACCCCAATCACTCTTTTTCCCTAATTTCCTGCAACCACACTCCTTTTCAAATCTCTCTAAAAATAAACATTGTTTATGTTTTTATTTTGTTGTTGTGGTACGTTATATATTTATGTTTTTAAACGAATATTTATGTTGGTTAATTTTATTTTATTTAATTTATGTATGTTTGTTTAATTAAAATTATAGAAATCATAAATAAGCATGTTCATGAACGTTAAACGGACATGTTCGCGAACACTAAACAAACATGTTCATAAACATTAAACGAATATGTTCGTGAACGTTAAATGGACAAGTTGATGAATATACAAACGAACTTGCTCGCGAACACTTAACGAACATGTTCACGAACGTTAAACGAACAAATTATCGGACACATAAACGAATACGTTCGTGAACGTTAAACGAATCGAGCCCGAACACAACAAAAAATAAATGAACCGAGCTCGAACATACCATTAAAAATTTAAACGAACACGAACAAAGTTTGAACACCTTCAAAAATAAATAAACGAACACGAATATATCCTTGTCCGTTCAAGCTCGGTTCGTTTACACCCCTAGAGTTTTTATATAATTAATTAAATGAATAAAGACAATTCATTTTTGTTCGTGAATGTTCGGTAATCAATTTCTTTATGTTCCTTATGTCCGTTTAAGTTCATTCACACATCTATTTATATTTATTATTTTTCATAAAAAATATTGTATTTTTTAAAAATTAAATTTATTTATGTATATTCGTTCATTTAAAATTATATATGTTCTTTTATGTTCGTTCCTATGTGCTTGTTTATATTTTTTATTATTTAACGAACGAACACGAATAAACTAGATTCTTTAACAAAAACACAAAAAAATTACGTTCATGTAATTGTTCGTATTTAATTATTTACTCGATTAAAATTAAATGAATGAATATAAACATACATTTATTCGTGTTCATTTAGTTTGTAGTTTATAACCCTGCTTAACGCCATTCAAATAGTGTTTATGTTTTGCTTACATATATGAAATTTTAGAATAGACTATACACGTCGTTACACATTGTTAACTTTATACACTAATATGTATTATTAATTTTTTTAATAATTTTTAGATAAATATTAAAAATTTTAAACACTTCATAGAGTGTGCAGGCCAACAAAAAAACTCAGTAGCCTGACTGGACACTTTATGAGTTTGCAAAACAACTAAAGAGTAAAAAGAGGACAGATCGCAATGATCTTGAGGAGTCGAAATTTTAATAGAGATTCACAGGAATTATGTTTATGCGGGCATAATCCTGGAACGAAAGTCCAGAATCTAGGGTGGTCAAGTTTTCAGGTAAGCCTCTACAGGCTGCTAGCCTGATCTTTTATAAGTAGGTCTAACCTTTTAATAGAAATAATTTTTTATATCTACAAAAAGTATAAACCCAAATACAGTATTTGTAACTCAATATCTAACCATCTACGAACAACCTAAACAATTAATTAACCAACTAATAAATTAATTACCAACTTTTAACACTGAGTGAGAAACAACAACAATTAATCATATTTTAAAATAAAATTATAATTTAACTGAATTATTATTTATTTTTTATTTGACTAATATATTTTTAAACTTTGATTTATAATATCAACACTAAATTTCCTCCTGCATAAAATCTAAACTCATCCCTAATCCTTTAACTTCGTGTACCTTTGCTCGCAAGATGAACTCTTAGGCTAAGTTCACCGCAATGTTTTGCTTCGAATTTCGCAGCACAGAAAAACCATGAAGGGCTCATAAAGTTCCTTTTTTATTCTATATATTTGTAGCTGTCGGGAGGCGGAGGAGGGGAAAAGGAATTGAGGTTTGACTCAACAAGTATTTTGACTACTTAATACGATAAACAATTTAAAATATTTAACAAAATGAAACATTATCTAAAAATTATATTTTATACTATTTTTTAAAATTATTTTTTATTTATGTATTATTTTTTAAAGCTAACACATTGGTTCATATGGCACAGCTATGTTGTAGTATACTGTTATGTATAAAGATGGCAAACGAATATTTTTGGGTTTGGATTTGGTTATATTCTGTTTAAATTTGGTTCGGGTTTGTTTGATTTATGTTTGGGTCTATGGTGATTTTGGGTCGGGTATCAAATCGACTCAATTGATTCTTGGGTTGATTAAATTCCAATTCGATTTATATTGGGTCAGATCAATTTCAGGTTAATGGAGGATCAATTAATTTCAGTCGGATTTTCAGGTCGAGTTAAGATTTTACATCATATATATGAATTTATATATTCTATATATTTGATATTTTGGTGAGTTGTGTGACATTTCACTTCTTATCTTTCTTTCTTTTTTTTTTTTTAATTTTTTTTAATTACGGGTTACCTTCGGTTTTGATGAAATTGATTCAGGTCTATTTAGTTTAGTTGAAAATCGGTCAGTCTATTTTCATTTCAAATAAAATTTTGTTTTGTTGTAGGCCAGTTTAATTTATTTTGAGTTCCGAATCAAATTTGGGTCAATATGATTGGTCAATTTCGGATCTTAATTCTTATAAATTGGTTCAATTCTCAATTTTAGGGTCAAGTTTTTCAGGTCTAGTTATATAGATTTTTTACATCATTTTAAGTCATTTAATATTAATTGATTAATAAATCCATAAAAATGACATTTTTAACCTAAAATAAAATATTAAATATTAAACGATTAAAAAATTAAAATAATCGTTTTGTCAAACTTTTTTTTAACAGTTTTTGATATTATGTCAAATTTAAATTATAAATCTAAACTTATATTTTGTATGTCTCGCGGGATGTTATCCTCGAAACAGTTGTGGTTGCATATGGCAGTCCCTGCACCATGCAATGCTTACGACTTTTCACTCTCTTTCCACTTACGTCTGAAAAAAAAAAACTGAGAACGTTGAAAAAAAAATCTAAAGGCTCTAAAAATGAATGTAGTCATTGTATCAATTATTGATTGATAAAATAAATAAGAGTTAAAAATAAAGACAGACTTAGGATCGAACAATGAAAGAGACAAATGTTTATTAAGCCTTTAAATCTAAAATTTGAGAAAGATAAAAATCTTATTTTATTATTTCTGATGATTATCTTTGTGGTTGTTTTGCAATCTGCTCTGAGTTAACCCAATTTGAAATGAACCTGACCTGAAATGAACTCAACCTGAAATGCAACTAAATTGAAATGAATCCGACCTAAAATCTACCTGACCTGAAATGAACCTGTCAATTATCTGATTTTGACTCGAACCATTTGAACCCGACCTGAATTGAACCCGATCTAAAATGGATCCGATCTGAAACTGACCCACACCCGACTTGAATCGAATTAAAACATTAAATCAACTTAAAATGACTTGTATCCAATTTTATCTAATCTTACAGTACCCAACCTAAAACACATCCGATTAATTGTTTTTACATCCTATTATGCTCTGAGTTCTAGTGTATCTCGTCTCGTGTGTTCTTGAAATGAAAGGTGAATTATCCTTATATTTCCTTTGTTACATGTGTTCTTTTATATTATTTGGACAAATGTCATCATAAGATTATCGTGGCATAGTGATTTGATGTCCTTGGTTCGTATTGTTATCGATAACAATCATGTGTACTAACACGTGATTCCTAAACACTGTTCGTAACTTGTTTTTCTATTGTGATTTACTTTCGCATCTTCACCTACGTGGGGATTCGCAAAGATAGGTGATCATGTTGGCCTATGGCTTGTGTTCACAGGAAGTAACTCCTTAATACGTCACAATAAGTGTTTGTATATGCTAACAAATATGGAGGGACAGAGAAATACTAATGGACTGTTATGAATGGTCACAGCTCAGCAATAAACTTCATAACAGATTGCAACATCTATTAACAATCTTTGGAGGGAAATTGGTTATAATTTAGAGGGAAAGTTTGTTGTAATCGGAGAATAAAATTCTCCTTCTTGTATAAATAAGAGAGCTGTTAATAGAAAGATTCACCCTCTTCTATGTTTTATTATTATTTTCACTTTTTTACATGGTATTAGAGCCGGATTCTTGATTCTAATTTAGCATGGCTACTGTTTAAGACTCTGACAGGAATGATAACTCTGAGCAGTCGTTTTCAAATAAGTGGATCAGCATTCAGTTAGATGATATCAACTTTCTCCTCTAAAAGTAAAAAGTCCTGTTGATGATGCGAGGTTATGGGCTAGAGGATTACTTTGATGGTTCAATGGTTCCATCACCCAAATCTATCACAGATGCAACCGGCGTCGTTATTCGTAACCTAGCATACACTCGGTTTCTCAAGCAAGATAGTTCTCTTGCTTCTTGACTACTTAATACGATAAACAATTTGAAATATTCAAAAAATGATACATTATCCGAAAAATTAAATTTGATACTATTTTTTAAAATTATTTTTTTTATTTATGTATTATTTTTTAAAGCCAATACATTGGCTCACATGGCACAACTATGTCGTAGTGTACTGTTATGTATAGAGGTGGCAAACGAGTCATTCAATTTAAATTAGGTTCATTTTGATTAGATTTGGGTCTGATTATATTTTGATTAAATTTGGTTCGAGCTTGTTCGATTTAAGTTTGGGTCTATGGTGACTTTGGGTCGGGTATCAAATCGATTCAATTGATTTTTGGGTTGATTAAATTTTAATTCGATTTATATCGGGTCAGATCAATTTTAGGTTAATGGAGGATCGATCAATTTCAGTCAGATTTTCAGGTCGAGTTAAGTTTTTATATCATATATATAAATATATATTCTATATATTTGAATTTTTTGGTAAGTTGTGTGACATTTCACTTCTTATCATTCTTTCTTTTATTCTTTTATTTTGGGTTACCTTCGATTCTGGTGAAATTGATTCAGGTTTATTTAGTTTTGTTGAAAATTGGTCGGATCTATTTTTATTTCAACTAAAATTTTGTTTTGTTGTGGGCCAGTTCAATTTATTTTGAGTTCCGAATCAAGTTTGGGTGAATATGTTTGGTCAATTTCGGATCTTAATTTTTATAAATAGGTTCAATTTTCAATTCTAGGGTCAAATTTATAAGCTCTAATTATATAGATTTTTTTACATCATTTTAAGTCCTTTAATATTAATTGATTAATAATTTTCATTCATGAAAGTGACATTTTAACCTAAAATAAAATATTAAATATTAAACGATTAAAAAACTAAATAATCGTTTTGCCAAACTTTTTTTTTACAGTTTTTGATATAATGTCAAATTTAAATTATAAATTTAAACTTATATTTTTTATGTCTAATTCCGTTATCGCGAGCCACGCGGGACAAATGTCTATTAAACCTTTAAATTTAAATTTTGGGAGGAATAAAAATTTTATTTTTATTATTATTTAAACTCTTACGCATTAAAACCTAAATCCTAAAATTAAAAGTATAAATTCATGTATTTGTAGAAAAAATTAAAAATTGTTATTTTTTTAGGCAATAATAGAGAAAGCAAAATCAAGTAGTAGTACATTTTATATGCACATGGGACGGCAATATTTTTATTGATTCCTCATCGCTTCGCACATGAGCTGATGGGATCAACAACCAATCATAAAATGTCGGTGTACCATTGTGAAACAATGAATTAAAAATAATATATAAATAAGTATTTTATATATAAGGGTTTATAATTTTTTATTTATATAAATAATTTAGTTTTCGAGTTTAAAAATTTTGTTCAAGTTAAGAGTTTAGAGAAATAACTATAAGAATTTTAAATTTAATGATTATTGATAAAAATTTAGATTTTAGATTAAAATTTAAGTCATGTTCTGTATTTTTTTTTCAAATTAGCTTTCGAAAAATGTAACGAAAACATGTAGTTTTTTATGTTAAAATTATTTCTTAATTTGGTTTAAAAAGTGTTGTTCTAAAGCTAGATTTTAGTTTTTTTAAATAATTTTAAATAAAATTACTCATATATCCTCGTTTAAATCACCGATCGTTTTATATTTTATGATGAATCATGAAAAATTATATCATGAGTCAGTCATACCACGTGTCTATGGGACCAACCACTAAAAACTACCCACCTCATCAATTTTTCCATGTCATATATTTTATCAAGTGAATCTTCACTTGAAAAATTAAAAAATAATGAGGTGAATAGTTTTTAGTGGTTGATCTCATGAATGACGTGGTAAAACTTACCCATGATATGATTTCTCGGTGAATCATAACTAAGACCGATGGGTGTTATGCTCACACTTTTATCACCACACTTATCTACTCTTGGTGATATAAAATATATTATTTTATATACATATTTTATAACACAGTAAATATTAGAAAATAAAAATATTGTAATGACATTAACTATAAAATATGTAATTGATAAATTAATTATAACTTTATAATTTTCTTAATACCTTACATTTTAAATAATTATAAAATCAACAAATCAAATAATTAGTTAACGACGAAAACATTTTAAATATATTTAAAGTAGATATTAAAGCAATATTTAAAATACAAAAAGAATTATTATTTTTTAATTTTAATTTAAATTGAATATTTAAAGTTGTTATTAAATATTTTATTTAAATTAATATTTAATTTGAAAGAAAATAAATTAAATTTAAAAATATTAGAATGTTCTTTAATATGAATATTCAATTTAATCAAATACGAAAATATTTAAATATTTTTAAATTAAATATGAAAATATATTCAAGTGAATATTAGTATTAAAAAATATTCGAATAACCAAGCGGTAGTAGGTACATTCCATTGGTAATTAACAACCAATTTAAATTGTTTTCCGGTAAGGTGATGATTAATATAATTGAGATATTGTATGATAATTTTTTTATATAATTATGTTTATTTAATTTATTGATAGAGCAAATTAGATAGAATTAATATATTTTTTTAAGATTTATTGATAAATAAAAGTAAAAACAACAACACAACTTGTTAGAGGCTTTAAACATAAAATAGTAATCATAAATTAAAAAAATATATATTATAACACGGGTATAGGTTCGATAGGTGGTCTTATTTGTGGTAGTGATAGAGGATGGGTTTTGGGTTTCCACATGTTGATAGGAGTTGTTTCGACATTAAATACCGAGTTATGGGCAATTTATACAGGGCTCGAAGTTGCTTGGAACAATGGCTTTGAATATGTTATGATTCAATCTGTCTGTCTTAAAGCAGTTACCATGATCTTAGATTGCAATGCACGCCTGAGTTCAAACTTTCTTGTTCGAACTATTGATAGATTACGTTGGAAGAGTTGGATTACAGAGTTACAATGGATTCCACGTGAAGGAAACTCTCTGGCAGACAGAATAGCAAAGCAAAGGAATGACTCTAATTATAGTTTAACCACTCTTGATAAGCCTCCTCATTACCTACAATCCCTTTTAGAAAGGGATATTTTTACTTGTGCTTCTTGATTTTGGTTTTTTAAACTTTCATTATAATTCAAAAAAAAAAAATCTTTATGTTCTATAATAAGAAAGATACTCAGATATTATCAAAACATGAACTAGATAAAAATATTTTAAATCGATAACTATTTTCACATATATTTATAAAGACAAAGATCTGTTACAAATTACATCGACAAACAATCTAAAATGGGATGAAATTCGTAATCATTGAGACATGAATAAAAAAACATCATAATGATTATTGTACGAAGATCAAATACCATAAAATGTACCATAATATAGATGACAAGTTAAAAAAATATTACGAAGGCAGAAAAAAACGCATCAAGATATAAAAAAAATATTAGAGAACAAAATAAAATATAAATCATCAGTAATATGACCACATAAGACTTGTGTCGTCGATTATTAGATATAAAAAAGAGAAAAAAAAATTAGACTAAATAATACATATGTCCATTGTAAAGTGACTTTTTCAATCAAATTTGTTTCTTTTAGAATGTTAACGTCGAATCTTTAACTTTGACATTGATTGGTAAATAGTTTTTTAATCAAAATTAGAGGTTTAAAACATTTTTAGAAGATTGATCAGTTAAATCCGTCAAGTTAAATGTTTGATAAATAGATGCATGATTGTAATAGTGTATTGAAATAAAATTTTTATTTTGAAAAAAAAAATAACTTTTTGAGTTAGAGGTTTGGATAACAAACATGAGATTTTTTTATTCATGATAATTATAATTTTTTTAAATAACTAATAAAATTTAAAAAAAACGCAAAAAATAAATTTATATATACATATAAATATAATTTTATAAACAAGAATTTAATATATACATATAAATCTATAATTGATAAATTAATTATAACTTTATAAATAAAAACTAATATATACATCCTTCATATATAGGTTTAGTAATGGTATTAAGAAAATTAATTTTTATAGTATAAATAATATTAATTGATAATAATAATAATAATAATAATAATAATAATAATTAATAAATTATTCAAACAAGTATCGAATATAAGTATGTCTCCTTATATGTCATTTTATTTTTTTAAATGATCAAACAACTATCAGTTAATTTTACGAAACACTTTTATACAATCAGCTAATATAATATTCTAATCAAATTAATTAATGTTATCAACTATTTATCATCTGTTAATTATCAAACATTATCTTTATATATAAAACCTAACGTCTCATCCTTTGATACGATGGAATGAAAATAAAAAATGTATAAAATTTGAAAGATAAAAAAAGAAAATTTGAAATTTGTAAAATATTTTCCCTTCCTATTGGAATGTTAGAAAGAAAATATGGATTTTTTTTTAATTTCACCTTACGATATTCAACTTTAAGATTTAAATATAAAGTTTCCACTTTAATTGGATATAAATTAATTTTTATTATTAATTTTATGTTTTAATCTAAATTATTAATACCTTTAAAATTATTCCATATACTAAAGAAAAATATTAACA
Organism: Abelmoschus esculentus; assembly: GCA_035048815.1. Taxonomy (NCBI): domain Eukaryota; kingdom Viridiplantae; phylum Streptophyta; class Magnoliopsida; order Malvales; family Malvaceae; genus Abelmoschus; species Abelmoschus esculentus. The sequence goes on from JAUCBN010000015.1 coordinate 5,242,305, forward strand.
ATACAACTAACAAAGATTAGTCCGAACGTTAAATAATTTGATTTTGTTTAAATAAGTCTCAGATTCGAAACGTTTAGATCCGCATACAAATAGACTATTTTTTTCATTATATTTTTATTAAAAGATTTGGGGCCCGCATACAAATAAATTGACCGCAATTATAAAGGTTTGACCTTTGACTAGTTCTTCCTTGGAAAACAATGGTCAACAACCTCAACATTATAAATACGTTTATTTATTTAGTTATTTCAGTAAATCGCATAAATAGTCCTTCAATTGAAAAAAAAATTGGTTAGAAAAATTAAAAAATAACATCCAACTAAAAAATAAAAAATAAAAAGTTATTTTTTATTAAAATATTAACGGATATAATGTTAGTAAAATTGACATGAATTAATCTTTAACATATATATTTTAAATTTATTCTTAATTTTAAGAAATATAATTTAATATTTTAATTTTCTTTCAATTTAATCCAATCTAAGACTTACCAAAGATTATTAATTGAATAATTAACAAAGATTATTAATTTATTCGTTAATAAGACTTACCGTTGAATATTATTAAATTAATTAACAAAGATTAAAAATCTCAAAGACTCAATATGTAATTAATAAAAGAGTGATATATTCAATATAAAATTATTAATTGTATGTTGAGTTCTTGAGATTTTTAATTTTTATTAATTGATTTAATAATGTTCAACGGTGTTCGACGCACGTAGGGATGGCAATATAATTTGAATTCGATCCAAATCCGATTCAATCCGAAGAAAAAAATTTGATCCAAATTCAATTAAAGAAAGTCTGAATCCGAATCCAAAAATAATGTTCGAGTCCTAATAGGAGGTGGATCGGATATGGATATTGTCATGATCCGATCCGAATTCAATCTGAATCCATATCCGATATGAATCTGATCCATATATAAACCCGAATAAAAATATTTAAAATTTTTATATTTAAAAAGTTTGAGTTGTTACTTTAATTTGTTTTATATTGGATTGTAATATTTGTTAGATTTGTTTATGCTATAAATTTAAAAATATTTGTTTGATAAAAATATTTTTTTTATTTAAAGATATTTATTTGAGTTGTTATTTTAAAAAAATTGGATTTGGATTTGAATTTTAAATATTTTATTGGATGGGATTTGGATTTTGAATTCGGACTTGGATTTTTTTTAAAGTCCGATTATTAATTGTTTTGGATTTGAACTTTATAAAGTCCGATTCAAATCCAATCCATTGTCATCCTAGACGAACGTAGGAGATTCATCCAATACTAAAAAGTACAGACAAAGATGGGTTACCAAATAGTTAGTTTGGAAACTTCGGCATTAAGTAATTCAGAGCCAAAACTTGTTTTCTTAACGTTTTCCACAATTTCATGATCCTCGTGCTTACCTTTTTTAAACCGCCGTACAATGTGAACAACATTAAATTTTAAGAGAATAAATTTAAGGGTAAACTATATAAATGGTTCCTCAATTATATTTTAATTATTTTTACATCCCTTAATTATTATAAGTTATAAATTGATCTCACGATTTAAAAATCATAACAAATTGGTTTAATACTGTTAAAAAATTAACGGTTGATGAAAAATTGATATAATTACATAATTAACCCTCAAGTTTTACATTTATTTTTATTTCTCCAATTATAAAAATTAACTCACGTAATTTTAATAATCTATCAATTTAGTCTCATTTTACTCTTAATTCCATTTTTTTTTAAAAAAGGCTCATTCCTGTTAATTAAAGAATTAAACTTGAGATTAATGTTAATTAAATATTTTATTATAAATTATTTGTCACTTTTGCACGTGATACAATATTTTAGTGTCTCTTTGTTTTTTATAATATTGTATAAATTTATATTGATTGAGAATGCATAACTAAATTTTTTAACATAAAATTGATATAATATTTATATTACTCAGACTATTTCTCACCCATAAATAAAAAATATTGAATATTTGAATATATTTAATCTAGGCAAAATTATTAAAATATACTTTTTTTTATTATTTTATTACAAAACTATACCAGACAAACTTCATTTACAAAATTATACCCCTGTCAGGCCACGTATTAAGAAGTCGCTTTACTTAGGAAGCGATTTCTGATGTCACGTCCTACACAAAGTGATTTCTTGCTTAGATGGCACCCCTTGCCACATAAGCTATTAATTATAATCCGGATTAGAAGTCACTCTGTGCACAAAGCGACTTCCATAGGGCTCCGTACCCAAAAACCCTAGATAATTGAAGTCGCTCTGTGCACAGAGCGACTTCACTGTAATGCCGCTTCCCAAGGAATCGAATCGTCTTTACAGAATTGGATCGTTTTCTACAGGGAAATCGCTTTGTGTACAAAGCGATTTCTTTTGAAATTGAATCGTTTTACACAGAAGTCGCTTTGTGCACAAAGCGATTTCTTTTGAAATTGAATCGTTTTACACAGAAGTCGCTTTGTACACAAAGCGACTTTCCTGTAATGCCGCTTTCCAAGAGACGTGATCTCCCTATAAATAGATGGTCCTACACCCTTCAATTTCATTCCAAAATTGCGTTCTACCGATTTTCTTCTTATTTTTCTTACTTTTAAATTGTTTTATTACTTATTTCTCTAAAAAATCTTCGATAATATGGCGGGTTTATGTAAATTAGACGGGAATCATTGTTTCAACTTTTGGCGTTATAATGAGGTAATCTTTTAAATTTTTTATATTATTTTTAAATTTTTTTATTTAATTTTTTATTTATATATTTTTTTTAAAGGGCTATGAAAGGGTTCTACAGTGTTATATTCATCGAATTATGGAAGATCCACATCCGGCTATAATGCCTTATTTGATCTAATCTGGGTTTGGATATGTGAGTTTTATTATCGGTGGGTGTAAAATAGATCCGAACTTAATTAATGCTTTGCTCGAAAGGTGGAGGCCAGAGACCCACACATTCCATCTTCCGTCTGGTGAGGCAACTATTACCTTACAAGACGTTCATTTTCAGCTTGGGTTACGTATCGACGGTCCCCCTATAACGGGTATTGCAGAAGACGATTGGGGTAGCCTTTGTGAACAATTGCTTGGACGTGTTCCCGACAAGTTTACCGGAGGAAAAATATTATTGAAGTGGTTGGCCGAAAATTTTTCTAATTTACCCGATGATGCTTCTGAAGAAACAAAGCAGGTAAATAATATTTTTAGTATTTTTTAATTGATTTATTTTTAATAATTTTTTATATTAATTTTATCAATTATAGTTTTATGCTCGCGCACATATTTTGCGCATAATTGGCGGGATTTTGATGCCGGACAAAACCCGCAATAAAGTACACTTGGTGTGGTTACACCATCTACGTGACTTTTCGCATTTCGACACTTTCAGTTGGGGATCTGCTGTTCTTGCTTTTTTATATCGGGAGTTATGTACGAATGTTGATCACGCGAAACAAGTCATAGGAGGCTTCTTATTATTACTTTAGTCTTGGGTATAGTATCATATGCCTTTTTTACGGCCTTCTTTGGTTACGCGACGTGCATATGAGTTTCCGCTAGTTCGGAGGTAATATTTAATTATGTTTAATATTTTAATTTTTTGATTATTTTTAATAATTATTTAATTATAATTTTATTTTATTAATGGTAGGTGGTGTTATCCATTGTCGCATGCTGGATTGCCAGAAACCCAACGAGATTTCCGATTGCTGATTGACAGGGAGGAGGAGGTATTTTTTTGTTATTTTTTATATTTTAATTCAATTATTATATTTAGTTATGTCTTAATTAATTTTTTTACTTTAAATATTATTTTTTTTCCAATTTATTTGGCAGCCTTATCTAGAGCGAAATATTAGTTCTTGTATCCCAAGTAATATATTTGTTCGATCAAACATTTGGTTTGCGATGGTGCCGCTTATTAATTATTCATCTGTCGAGTGGCATCTTGGTAATAGAGTTTTACGACAGTTTGGGTTTTGGCAAGGCATTCCAGACCCACCTCCTAATTTCGATAATTTCGATAATTTGTGAAGAAATTGTTACTGACAGTTTGGGATTCGGGTATCTCAGTTGGTACAGTGAGAACTGTAAGCCCCACATCTTAACCGAAGAGGAGCGAGGACGCCAATTATTCGTGGCTCCGCAGAGACGTACTACCGAATGAGCACGTCGTGGAAGAGGAAGGAATGTGCAAGACGAGCCACCTGCTATCCCAATGCCCAAACCTGAACCCGAACCGTCTTGGTTTGATAATGGCCATACCGTGTCCTGAAAACAGTCTTAGGAACATCCTAATCCTTAACTTTCAACTAATAATACCCATACCTAAGATCAATCATAGAAAACACCGTAGCTCCTCTAAATTAGTCAAAAAATTCATCTATCCTAGGTAGGGGATACTTGTTATTTACCAACTTATTCAAATAACGATAATCTATGCAGATCCTCATGCTACCATCCTTTTTTTCACAAACAAGATTGGTGCACCCCACAATGAAGTACTCGGTCGGATAAACCCATGATCCAACAACTCTTGCAACTAAACTTTGAATTCTTTCACCTCTTTCGTTTTCATTCGATAATGAGTAATAGAGACAGGTAAGGATCCTTCTATTAGTTCAATAATGAACTCAACCTCACGGTTAGGTGGTAAACCAGGTAACTCCTTAGGGAAAACTCTAGGATATTCGCTAACAGTTCTAATGTCACATGTCCTAGCTTCTTTCATATACGGATTCATAACATAAGCTAAGTAAGGATCAAAACACTTAACAAATAACCTCTTAGCTTACAAAGCCGATACCACATTGGACAAAAACTTCATACTTTCGCCAACCATAACCATTTTAAACTTATCAGCTAATCTTAAGGAAACCCTCTTAGTCTTAAAATCTATAATAGCTCTATGTTCCACTAACCAGTCTATACCCAAAATAAGATCAAACCCTTGAAAAGGTAACTCCATAAGATCGAAGGTAAAAACATGCCCTTGAACAACTAAGGGAAACCTTCTATAAACCTTCCTAACAACTATTGTTTCTCTAAAAGAACTAGTAACACTCATTCCAAAGTTCATGTTCTATACAGGTATAACTAAAGATTTCGCATGCTCACTAAGGATATAAGAGTGAGTAGATCCATAATCTAACAAAGCGAACAAGGATAAGGATTGGAAGGAAAAGGTACCTGCAGCAACATTGGTGTCTTTCTGGACCTCTTTCTGTGCATAAACCCTCGTCTGACCTTTTTCACGGTGTTGTTGTCCCTGATTCTCATCATAACACTGAAAATTTCCTCTACCTCTACATCTACCTTTGTTCTGATCGCCTCCGCGACCTTGGCCATGAAGGCCACTTTTCAATTGAGGACAGTCTCTCCTATTACGTCCCACAACACCACAATGCCAAAACCCCTTATCACTCCAACATGGCCCTACGTGGCGTCTTTCTCACTTATTACACTCAGCATTTTGAACATGACCTTCCTGATAACTACGGCCAAATCCTCATCCTCTATAATGATTCCTACCATACTTACTATCTTTTTGTTTCTTAAACTTATCTCTGTTATTACAATTATCAGTCGGTCTCTTACCAGAACCAGATCAAAAAGATTTCAGGCCCAAACTCTGCTCAATGTCTTTGGCCCGATCCACCAACACATTAAAGTCCGTATAGTCTGTAACCAACATATAAGTCTTAACTTCCCTAACCAAACCATAGCGAAATCTCTCACAACAAGTTTCTAATTAGGTAACATCTTAGGAGCATATTGACTCAGCCTAACAAATTGAATCTCATAATTGAAAATTGACAAACTTCCCTGAAATAAAGCCATAAACTCCCGTTTGTTTTCATCCAAATACCTAACTCCCAGATACTTATGACTAAAGGCCTCACCAAAGAAACCCCAAGTCACCTCAGCATCTTCCAATCCATAGATTGTGGTAGTCCACCACTAATAAGCATCACCTTGGAGCAAAGCAACAGTGCATCCAAGTTTCCTTTCATCATAACAACCTATATGATCTAAAATACGTATTTTACTCTTTAACCAAGCCTTTGAGTCCTCCGGTGATAAACCCTTAAACTTAACCACTCATAAACTATAGATTCTCTTTAAAGGTAACCCAACATTAGCTACTTGTGGAGCAACCGTGGCCTGCATTCCAGCAACTACAGCCTGAAAAGCTCCTTCAATAGCCTGAACAAACTATGACATGTCATCGATAGCCGACATAGCAGGTGGAGCTGCTGGCGGTTTAATTGGTAGTTCAACAAGTGGTGGAGGAGGGGGCAAATCTTCCTCCTAAATTTCATCTCTTACATTAGTGATTGATCGAGTTTTCATTCTAAGCTCTCTACGGGGTCCCATATTACTATTACCATGCAACAAAACAAAAATTCAAAACTAGGTGAGTCTACTAGAAGCAAGGAGTCAACTAGCTCAAATTTTTAACAAAAATAATTTAAAGTAATGGAGCAATGTAGATATAGGTATAACATGCTTTAACCTTATCAAATTAATCAATCACTGTGCATATAACATATCAGCATGTATAGCAATCACAGTGCAATATCAACAAAACATAGTAAACAATCATCGTGCATATAACATATCAAAGCAAAACAAAACATCATAAGAGGATTCATAAACCTAGGCTTTGATACCACCAAATGTAATCCCCTCGACTTGGTCTAGACGCCACCCGACTCAAACGAGCTACACGGGGAATATCGAGGCTAATCCGAAGACTCGCCCCGATAAACAACCCTAAATTTTCTTTCTTTCTTTTTTTCTTTTATCTTCTCTAAATGCATTAATTAGATCCTACATGTTCATACAAGGACTGAGTTCATTTGTAACGAAAATTAATAAGAAACGAGTCCTAATTTAAATGAATAAGTTTTAGGGACAAAATTGCAATTTTCCAGATACTTATGATCTAAAAGTGAAATTAAGTTTACCAATTATTAATTAAATATATTTCATGCTTGCACGTTAACTTTCAATTGAAAATAATATTTACAGGTCCTCTAATTGGTTCTTCAAGGTTTAATGACTAATATGTAAGTTTTTAAAGTTATTTTTCAGCCTTTAACGACTTTAATTGATAGGGGTATCGAAACACCCTTCCCCGGTATCGAAATCTATGAAAATGAAAAAGGGGTATCGAAACGGGTATTAAAGGTTTCGGAACACCTACGATAACTCAAAAGATTGTCTGCGTAACAAACTCGCGTTTCGATACGCTCAAAGGACCATTCCGATACCATTTGAGACTATGAAGGTCGATATCAAAACCAAAGAGAACCGTATCGATAGGCCTGATGAACTATTACGATTATTTCGAAACCAGTTCATGTGGTTTCGATACTCAAACTTAATTTCCCAGAAAATCGTTGTATTTTTGCGTAGGTATCGATACCTTATGAACAAGTATCGAAACCCCCTGCCCAGAAATAATCATGTTGAGTTGATCGATCTCTAAAGTTGGCCAAGAGGGGGTGAATTGGCAATTAAAATTTTTGTGAAATAATTTTGGTAAAAATAGAAAAGTGAAGAACAAAGCGATTTATAGTGGTTCAAGCTTCGGAATAAGCTCTACATCCACTACCTTAGCTCCCACTAAGAATTTTGAAACCAATTCACTAAGAATTCAACCTTTTCTAGATTTAAGGGATAACCTTTACAAACAAGTCAATTTTCTACCCAAAATTGACTTGGACCTCACAAAGAAATACAAGAGATTTGAGTGGGCTAAATGAATTCTCTCACAAGATAAATATGCCCCAATTACAAAGAAACTCTCCCTAAACTCAATTAAAAAGAATAAAATTGAAGTACAAGAGATGAGAGTCAAGATATTTAGTGTGAGTGCTTGGGAGTTGGATTTGATTGCTTGGATGTTGCTTGAGGTTCAATAGTTGTTAATGCTGCTTGAATTGCTTCATTTTATACCTCCTCATTGATTTCTAACCGTTGTGGTTGTTCGGAATTGAAATAAAGACGTTAGGACCTCTCTTCCCACCATAAATGCACTTCTACAGACACCGGTATCGAAACACGAAGAACCTGTTTCGAAACAGCCTATAAAAAGAAAGAAACATTGTGCATTTAATAGGGGATGTATCGAACCATGTTTCGATACCATCTTTTAAAGTTTTAACTGCCACCAACAGTCAACTCATTAAATGCTAAAATAGCCGTTGGGAATTAAAGGGGGTACCGATACTGGTATCGATACCATGAGTCATAATTTTAAATGATTTTAAAATAATTAAAACATTCGGTGTGGTTCGATACTTGGTTCAAAACAGACATTGGCTGTAAGGTATTGGTATCGAACCATGTTTCGATACCTATTCTTAGTTTCAAGAACAATGCTTTAAAAATGCAGATCGGTATCGATACTGGTTCTAATGGTATCGATACTCTCGTCTAAAAACACTTAGAAAATTTATTTATTGGTTTGACTTGAAACTTAATTTTGACTTTGTAACTTAAAAATTTATTACAAAATAAGTCCTTTAACATAATTGTTATATCAAAATCAATTTTAATTTTACAAATCATTTACCCAAATTTCATGCCTTAAATGTATCCCAAAATATTCTAGATGCATTTATTCACCTATAAACCATAAACCACATATTTCAACAAGATTTATTGATGCCAATTTTACTAGTTTCATGCTCTTAATACAATTTGAAAGCAATACTCATCAAAGTCAAATTCAACATGCTTAAACACAAACAAAGATGTGAATCAAAACCAAAGTACTTCAATTAGCGTAAGAAGGTCATAAAGATAGTTCAAAACCGGAGTATCTAGAATAGTTTATCAATTCATTGCTCCATTGCTCTCATCTACTTAAGGTTCTCAAATTTACTTAAAACATACTTGAGCCTAAGAAAGTATAAATAGTTTACTCGATTTCCTTGCTTCTTGATGACACCTAATCACTTATTTCTCTACAGTGCAAGTAAAGGATAGTGGTTAAGTAAAGCTTAGTTTCAAGTTAAAAACAGTGAAATAAACTGGTAAAAATTATCTGGATGACTATCACTTATTTCTCTACAAAACCAACGCTCAAGTTTCGAGTTAAAAACAGTGAAATAAACTCATCCATCCCACCAATACATGCATTAAATGCATAAATCGGCAAAAATTACTTTTATCACGTTTTCAAAACAAAACCGTGGGAGCATTATTCACATATAAAAGCCTTTTTAAAAATAGTCTCATGATCATTAAAATACATGCATAATCACATATGAACAACACAATAAGAGCATGGCAATTAACGTAGTAAAACACGACATAATATGGGAACCTTTAAGAAAACAATACTTAAAACTTACTTCCGAGTATAGGGAGATTTTTCACACCTTCCCTAAACCCCAAAACTTTGAAAACATATTTAAAACCATGCCAATTGGCAGCCCTCATAATCCACTCACCGATTTACCGAAACTTGCTTGACAAGTCACCCGAAAACGTAATTCGTCTTTCCGATCTCCCTTAAACTTGTTCCTCTACCTCTTGAACTAATTCAAGAATCAAAACCAGAGAGTTTAGTGCATTATAAAACACCGAAAAATCTCTCAAGTCGGACCAATACATGTCAGCCCCTAAAAACACCATAAAACCTAATCGAAACTCACCGAAAATCTCTCCAAACACCCCTAAACCATATGTACGGGATTAGATACTTAAAATAAATCTTATTTATATCTAAACAATTCAAGATTCATGTATTTAGGCATAAAAACAACAATGTAAAACCCTTGAACGAAAATAAAAAAAAAAACAATGGATTTTTTATTAAGAAAACCGATTTTTAATGATTAAAGACTTTAAAGATTGTTTCAATAAGAAAAGAACTTAGGAATTTCATTAAAAAAATTTATTTTTCAGAGGTTTGAATGATTCTCAACTCCAAAATTGATCCAACCCCCTTCCAAGGTTTAAAAACAAGATAACCCGTAGAAAACAAAAATATTTTGAAGAAGAAAATTATGGATAATTAACCTAACGAAATTTATTTGAAAATAATTGATATTTACTGTAACGACCCGGATTCTCGTATCCGAGTGTCGGGTTAACCCGTGGTGTTGGGCCTCGGTTTTGTGCTCGGGCTTAGGTGGTTGTGGGCTGGTTGTTGGGCTTTCGTCTTGTTTGGGCTTGTGTGTTGTTGGGTTAGAAAGGTTTTAGTAAGGAGTTTTTGGTCTTTTCCCTTAGGGAAGGCAAGATAAGAGAGTAGAGTGGTGTGTGCTGCAGAGAGTGTAAGAGAGTGAGGTCATAGAGAGGCTTTTCTCTTCATCTTCTTCATCTCACCCTAGTTGAAGAGTGAAAAAGGTTTGATCTTTGTGTGATTTTCTAAGAATCACGTTTTGGTGCAAGAGAGGGAGTTTTAGAGGTGTTTGAGATCTATCCAAAAAGGTAAAAACGGTTTGGTTTGGCAAAGATGAAGGTTTAGATGGGGTTTTAAGTTGAGTTCGGGAATGGGTTTTGAGAGCTTAAAATTTGGGTTTTATGGTGTTTTAAGCCTTAGAATTCATCCCCAAAACGTTCCTAATAGTTGTTTATCTTTCTCTTGTAGAGAAAGAGGGTGGTGAGCCATCAACAAGCATAAGAAAAGGAAGAGCTTGAAGAAGTTAAGGGAGGACGTTTTGGTTGTTGTTTGCTTAAGGTTGGTACTCCCAACTTGTTCTTTACATCATACATATCATGTTAGTTGCATACATGTAGATATAGTGTATATATTGCTTGGTTTGAGCTTGGTATGCTTTAATGGTAGAAATTATGCTAGTGAGTTAAATGGCTGAAAATTTATGTTAAAACGTCCTAAACATCTCTAGGAACTAATGAGAATACTGTAGGATTGATTAAGTCAAGTTTGGAATGAATTCCTAGAAATTTTCTAAGTGCAGACCTGCATTTCGTGCAGGGGGTATCGATACACGGGACACCGGTATCGATACCCATGAGTGGAATTAGGTTCTGTGGACAGGGTTATCGAACCATGGTTCGATACCGAGACCTCCAGTGGCAAAAAGGCATCGATACCAGTATCGATGCTGGAGGGTCTCTTTAGTTGACTTTAAAGACGGTCAAAGGGTATCGATACTAGTATCGATACCCATGGTTCGATGCCTTCTTTGGGTGGGTATCGAGGCAGGGTGGTTCGATACTCCATATAAGGGTATCGATACCCTACGAGAACTTAACCAGATAAGTTTCGTTTGAGGTTCGATAGGAGAATTAAAGGTTATAATGAATCTTATAATTAATGAAAGGAATGGTTAACACAAGATTGACGTATTAAACCCTGAATGACTAAATTATGTTAAGTCTCGATGTGTTTTGATGTGAGGATCCTAGGTGGATCATTTATGTGTTTCGAGTCCTTGTTTGATGGAAATCCGAATATCCATAAGTGTTCCAACACGTTGAAGGCCATTCGATGTAACATGCCAGATGATGATTTGAAGACTTTATTCCGAGTGTTAGGCAGCCTCACTCAAAGATGTTCGATGTAACATTCTGAGCATGGGGTTGGTTGGGCGGCCTCCACCCCTTTCCGAACGTTGGGCGGCCTCGTTCGAAGATGTCCGATGTAACATTCCGGGCATAGGATTTGATGGCGGCCTCAATCCTGAGTGTAGGATCCCGATGCTATGTGGACGCGGGCCTCACTCTTGTGTGTTATTTATGACATGTATATGTTGTGTGCGATATTATACATTGATTATGCCATATGGTAGGCAAGCATGCTAGATCATATCATGCACGATATTTTATATGTTATGCTTTACTACTTATGATATGCATGATGTTGGCCGAGTTCGGCATATCCACTGAGCTTTCGTAGCTCAGCATTCGAAATATGTTTTCGTGCGTAGGTTAGGTGAAGCCTTTTCGTGGAGCACCATCAAGGTTCGGATTTCAGCATCGACCGTGTTGTTAGAGTACATGTGTTAGATTTAGTGGGCTTGTACTATGTCGAACCCTATGTAATGTAACTCTATTTATTTTAATTTGGGTCGAATGTTTTAATGGTTTGTAATATTTTGGAGCTCCGATTATTTTATACTATTTTGGGCTTGCGTTTTAACTTAAATGGATTTATGAATCGTATTTGGATTTGAATTTGATTTTATGTGATGGGCTTTGAAAAGAAATTTTGGAATATAGGTTTTGGGCCGGAGGCCCAATGTGATATCCGGGTCGGGTGTTACATTTACCTTGGAGAAGGAAGAAACCGAAATCTTGGAGAAGGTTTTAAAGCTTGATGCAAAAATAGAGTTTTTCAAGTAAAAACGAAGAAAAACGAAGAGATTTTGAAGAAGAAAATATAGAAAAATAAACCAACAAAGTTTTATTAAAAAGAATGAATATTTACCTTGAAAAGATGATGAAGATTCTGCCTTGGAGAAGAAGAAACTGAAATAAAGAAAAAAAGTATTTTTTTAAAAGTAAATTTTTGGGTTTTGGATCAAAATTATAGAATTTTGATTACTTAGGTTAAAACAAGTGGTTAAATTTTGTTTATATAAGCTCTTAGAAGGTTTAGATCAACTAGGATTAGGATTGGATCAAAGCCCCTTAAAGATTCAAAGTTTTGGCTTAATTTATAAAATTATCCTCAAGATTTCAATTTTTACAAATTAGTCACTAATTTCAAAATCTTACGGATTCAAGGGTCAATTTTTGAAATTGATTTGACCTAAGTCAAATATAAGTCAATTAAGAATTTTAGAATATTTTTCCATAATTTATTTTCAAAAAATCGAATAACTCAACTCGATTCGAGGTGAAAATACTCGACTTGTTTTGACTCAACTCAAAATTTTATAAACTCGAATCAATTCAAATAAAATTTGATATTATAAAATAGAAATTCGAATAACTAAATTTTTTTAGTAATTGGATTATTTATTTTTAAGATTGAGACGATTTTTATGATATGTATACTGATATATAAAAATATGAAGAAATATTGGCACATATGAAAAAATATGAAGAAATATATATAAATATCTTATATGATTAGTGAAAGTAGTTTAAGTTAAACCAAATCGTACTATAATATAATAAATAATTATAATTAAATCTTTATAAAAAAACTCAAAAACTCGACTTGGTTGGACTCAACTAAAAAAAATTGAATGAAAGTTCGAATGATAAAATTAGACTCGTTAACTCGAATAACTCACAATTTTTTGACTCGATTCGTCTCGATTTGATCGAACACTCACCCCAACATGCATAGAAGAAGCTAGTTATTTTAGATCATGTAATGACAATACATGAAAAAAATTAAAAATCAACCAAAAGACTCGAACAAAAATAGATATGAATAAAACAAATTACATCGGCAAACGAACAACAAAAAAGGTATTAAGCTATTAAAAACCACTAAAAACCGCAAATCATAGTCGAACATGTGAGAAACTATCCACGAATGCAAACCATGTACCCAAATTTAGTCTAAAGGTTTAGAGCAAGGAATATCAACATGATTACAAATAAACATCATCTTGATCACTTATGACATCGTCAAATTTAACCTTGAGAAAATATAAAATAAAAACAACGACCAAACGATTGAGGAACAAGAGGAAAAACACATCAAATGGCATCAATAAATATATCCAAAGGTGAAGGAAAACATGTTACAAAAGTAAAGTTATTTTATAAAAAGTAAAAAAAAAAAATTAACGATCGACGACTAACCTTAAAATCAATATCACCATCGATTAGAAAAAGTTAAGGAAAAAAGTTATCGCACTCTATAGATAGTGACACGTAAGCTCTCCAAACTAAGTTAAAAGAGTTATATTTACGATAATTTAAAAGTAATTACAAGATAATTTATATTTATATATTTTAATCTTTTAATAATCTACAAATATTTTATAGATAATTTTTTACTCTTAACAATTATTATGTTTAATATTGTTATTAATATTATACAGAGAGAGGAAACGTGTATCAGAAGTAATCACTAAAAAGAAAGAATATACTAAAACCGCGTGAAAATGCATGTGGTTTGTCAGACTGATAAAAAGGCAGGCGTTGGATTCGACATGTAGGATCTAAAAAGAGGCAAAAGACGCGTGTAATTTGATGATAGGCTGGTCTGTACCGACATTGGCCGTGATTCGGGGAGACCGTGACGTTTTTTTTTCTTTCTTTCAAAGAACCGGGGGGCGTGTTCGTGTTTGTGGCAAATATGGTTTTATTACTAAATACAAACTATTTTTATGCAGGCAGTAGAGAAAGTCGAGTTTAAATCGTCTATTTTCTTTTTATGTTTTTATTTGTGCCTCCACTTTAAATTATAAGTTTAGAGTTTAGGGTTTAAAGTTAAGTATTGTAGTTAGGGTTTAAGGAATTATATGTAGAGTGTATTTTTTAGGGTGTATGGTTTAGGATTTAGGATATAAAAAATTAAGGTTAAGGTTTAAAATTTAATTTTTTTAATAAATTTAAACAAATGAAACAAATAAAGACATAAAAAAGAGACAAACAATTTTTACCCAAAAAAATCGGGATGAAACTTCTTTGCCTTTTCGTTTTGCTAAATTTTGATTTAATCTTCAATTAAATTTTCCTTCGTCTTTTTTGAGAATTATGCCCGGTTTTGTAAGAACAAATCATGGAGAAACTTGATTTCAGGTCGATTTATTTGATGGGTATTTTTGATATTAGGATTAAGGGGGAAAAAACCTTGAATTTAAAAAAAATAATTAAGCTTTTATTTCTTTTATCTAATTAAGTTATTAAACTAAGAAATTTAATTAATTAAGTTATTTGACCAATTTTGACCATTAAATCTAAACGATTCTTTTGATCCGTTGTTGCAGTGCGCCGTGTCACAATGTTTTCACTTGATATTTTTTAAATTTTTTTATTTTATTTAAAAAATTCTTTAAATATTTTAAAAATTCTAAAAACTTATAAATTTTAAAAAATACTTTTTGAGTGTTTTTGTAATGCAATATGATAGAACAATTTTGTATCATGTGCAGATCTGAAAAAATGTCAATATTTAATAATTAAAATTGATCAAAAGGCTTAATTAATTTAGTTTCTTGGTTTAATAGCTTAATAGAATAATTTTTTAATTCAAGGGTTTAATTGAGTGTAAAAATAATAAAAATTTAATTAATTATTTTTAAAATTTAAGGACTTCTTAAACACTTAAACCTTAATATTAATAAGTTATAAATTATTTTTTAAAAAATATTAATATTTATATGCTTTTATACTTAAATTAAATATTTTTATTTTATTATTTAAAAATTTAAATCATTTTCTCAAAATTTAAAAGTCTAATAAATATGATTAGATCAAATCAAAACTATAATCTGATATTTATACACAAATTTAATTATACGTTCGAAATTAAAGCAATACTATATATTTGTGCAGATAGATAATTTGAGGAGGTGCACAAAATATAAAAATATTCTTCTTCGTTCTTATTAGGATAAAATGATTGTAATCATATACAAGTGAATACATATAATTTAGTGTTCTGCATCTCTTAGCTTGAGAAAAACAATTAGAAAGTTTGTTAATTTGTTTTATCTCTAGCTCTCACATATCTTCTTCGTTGTATAACTACATTGGTCTTCTATATAGATATTACGGTGCTAATCAATAAAATCATAGAGAGTTGTCTCTCTTTCTCTACTTTGATAAATCCTAACATGGTATCAATAGTCAAAAAGATCCATACCATATTTTGCTTCTCGTGATACTCTTCTCAGGTTCTGTTTCGTTCACCTTTTTATTGTTTCATTGGATATTTCTTGCTTGTCTTTATTCTGTGCAATAAACTTGTAAGTTCAGAGCGTGTTGTTAAGCCTTTAATAAATTACAAGAATTCTACTTTAATATATAGTAATGGTTATGGTTGCAACATTTTTCTGTTTTCTTGTTTGTTGTTCTTCGATTCAAGGTCACGCATATCTAAAACACTTTTTTGGTCATCAGAAAGTGTGTCTCGTAGTGACTTATTGGTTAAAGAGTTATCTAGTGATATTTCTAGGTGTTTCGTGATCTGAACCATATCCTCCTTTGAACCTTTGTGTTCTTGAGGATCAGTAGTTTTTTTCTTGCCCGTCAGGTGTTTGTGAAATTGTCTGAATGACTTTGTGATGGCTCAAGAAGCAGTCTCAGGTACTAGTAATAATATGGTTTTCGATATGAAAAATATGTTTCCTGTTCAACAAATACCTAAGAATGATACTGTAAAACTTTGTGATGCTACATTTTTACTGTGGAAGCAACAAGTGATGCTAATTATGGATGGCTATGGCTTGTCATAATATATGTCCGTAGATTCTGTTCCTCTATCTAGATTTGTTCAAAATGAATCAGGTAATAATACTACAAATCTTGAGTTTTTGTTGTATAATAGACAAGATAAGCTTCTTGCCTCGTGGTTATTAACCACTATTAGTGTTGAGGTATCTCAATCTATTTGATCCAATATTCTTCGAATGTTTGCTGCTAAGTCTACTACTAAAGTCTCTTCACTTCGACATAGTCTATAAACTCAAAGAACTGTGGTCTTTTTGTTAGCTCATATCTAACCAAGATTAGGATGCTTTGTAACTCTCTTAATGTTTTTGGAAGCACTATCACTGAACAAGAACAAGTGTCATTTTTGCAGGATTGCCTATGAAATTTGAGTCAATGATAGTTGTTGCTTCTCGAGAACCCATATCCCTTAAAAAGCTTACAGAAATGCTTCTTGACTGCGAAGCTCTTCAGCATGTGTTTCTTCAAGAAAGCTTGTCTGCTCATGTAAATCTAGAAGTTTAGAAGTCTACTCATAAGGTTTCTAGTGGTATACAACTTTAATCACAATCTTGTGGTCAACTAAGTTCTCAACATTACACACAATCTCACTCCTATTAGAATTCTCAATCCTATGAACGTGGTGGACGTCGTAGTGGTCCTTATAATCAAGGAAGAGGTTGTGTTCATCAAGGATATAACAATAATTGACCACAATGTCATTTGTGTGGTCACATAGATCACACTGTTCACAAGTATTGGTAAAGGTTTGATCATGATTTTCTTGGTGATAATAGTAGGGAAATTCAAAGAGGATTTTTTCAGCAACAATAATGTTAGCACTGGTGGATATTTTTCGAACTATAAGAGTCTTGTGTAGACATATTCTCATGTTGTCTATCCTACTTCTTCAACAATGTACAATTCTTGTCCTGTTCAATAAAGGTTTCTTGTTCCAAAAAATCATGAAGGTTTATTTGGTGTTAACCAACCTGTTCAAGAAAGTGTAAGATACTCTACTCCCAATAATAGATCCTCCATTGGTTCTTCAACAGTGACTGTTGGTCCTTCTGGTGTATCCCCTACTGCACCTCTGTCATTTGCTGACACTCTTACCTTTTTTCTGGTCCCCCTGACAATGCCTGATACCCTAACTCGGGTGTTACTCATCATATTACTCACGATCAGGCAAATCTTCAAACTGGAACATCATACATTGGTACTAATATGGTACTTATGGAAAATGATGCATAAGTTCCTATTTCTTAAAAAAGTAAGGGTACTTTGTTGATTTCTTCTTCTTCTTCATTAGTGTTACAAAGGTTATTATATGTTCTATTTATTCAAAAGAATTTACTGTCTGTTTCACAATTAGTTAAAGATAATATTGTCATTTTTAAGTTTAATGTCAATAGATGTTGTGTAAAGGACTCATAGACTCAGAAGGTGTTACTAGAAGGGAAGCTCACTTTTGAATGGCTCTATCAACTACTTCCACCTACGGTTAATGTCATTCAAGATGTTCAGGTTGCAACAGTCTATATTACTTATAGTTCTTCAAGTTTGTTTGAATTTTAGCATAAACGTTTAGAACACCCCTCTACTACTGTTCTCAAACTTTTTTACAATTGTGTAATGTCATCCTAAAAGAGAATAATATGCCAAATAATATGTCATGTACTTTGTGTTTTGCTTGTTTACAAGGAAAAGCTCGTAAGTTTTCTTTTTCAAAATTAATTACTCAATATACTGCTCCTTTTGAATTAGTGGTTTTTGATCTTTGGGGTCCAGCTCCTGTTTATTCAGAAAGTTTTACATATTATATATATCATTTATTGATGTGTTTATTAGACATACATAAATATATTTTCTTAAGAAAAAAATCAAAAGTCATGCATTGTTTCTTAAACTTTTATAAACTTGTTGAAGGGATGAAGGGACTGAGTATCAACTTTTAAGGGATTGGTTTCTCTCAAATGGGGTCCAACACAGGATGACATGTCCATATACCTCAGAGCAGAATGATAAAGCTAAATGGAATCATTGTCACATTATAGAAATGAGGCTCACACTTTTGGCACAAACTCGGTTACCATTGAAGTATTGGAGTCATGCGTTTACCACTATAATCTTTCTCGTCAATAGACTACCTACTCCTAGTTTGTATGGTAAGTCTCCATATAAAGTTCTCTATAAACAAGTACCTGATTATTCATTGTTTAAAGTTTTTAGTTACACATGTTATCCATTTAAAAGACCTTTTAATAAACATAAGTTAAAGTTTAGGTCCACTAAGTATACCTTTATTGGTTACAACTCTGTTCAAAAAAGGTATAAATGTTTAGATAGTTCTAGTAAGGTAATAATATCCAGACATGTCATATTCTCTGAGCATGAATTTCCTTTTGCTGATAAAGAAAAGAATAGTGTGCCTCCCAAAGAAGAACATGTTCTGCATGAAGTTCCTTATTTAGTTGTATCACCAGTTAAGTTTCATTCCTTGGATCAAAAAGGTAGTGCACCTAGAGACACTAGACCAGAATCTGTTCAGAATGAAGTTCAAACTCAGCCTAGTTGCTCTCAGAATAATGATACTCTCCCAGCTGCTATTCTTGATATTGGTTCTCCAGATGCTAACCCAGGTCATATTCAAGTTTCTCTTGATAATTGTCCTCCTCCAGTTGATACATCAATCATTGTTTTTGTTCAGGGTCAGGATCAGTCATTGCCTACTAATCACATTGTCCCAGTTGATGTTCATGATTCTATTCCTGCTCATGGTCATGGTTCCTTATCCCTTGTACCTGGTTCACCATTAGATGGTCTAAACCCTGTACATCATGGTAATAAGTCATAAGTAAGTTTTTAAGTCGAGTCAGCATAATGTTTCGATGATAAGACTCATTGTGTTATTGAAGTTCAATCTAGTCCTTCATATGCCACTAAACAAAAGGTTTTTCCTTCAAATAAAATGGAGGCTACACTTATTGTCACTCCATTAGGGTCATTAGACTTGTCTGGAGACAAAGAAGTTACAGTACCACTTGAAGTTGGGAGTGACAGGTTTCCTGAAACAGGAAAAGAAAGAGATGTTAGAAATCTATCAAATTTTTAGCAAGAAGGTTTCAATCAATGGGTTTTACCTAAAGATGTGAATCGATATCACATGGTCACTATGAGCAAAATTGATATTAGGAAACCAAGGGTGTTTCATGTTCAAACTTGTGATCTTATAGAAGAGCCTAAAACCATAAAGGAAGCTTTGAGGTCACCAAATTGGAGAGCAATAACTTAAGCTGAGTATGATACCTTGATGAAGAATAACACTTGGAGTTTGGTGCCCCTTCTACCAAATAGGAAGGTTGTTAGCTGTAAATGGATTTTCAAAGTTAAACGAAATCAAGATGGAACGGTGGCTAGGTATAAGGCTAGAATTGTTGCAAAAGAGTTTTTACAAGAAACTGGTATTGACTTTCATGAGATTTTTAATCCAGTAGCTAAACCTACCATTGTTCGTGTAGTGATCTCATTTGTTGTCTCTGAAGATTGGTGGGTTATGCGACAAATAGACATTAACAATGTTTTCTTAAACGATAATTTAACTGAAGATGTTTTTATGACACAACCTTCTGGTTGTGAACAAACAAGGGATTCTGGGGGTTCTTTTGAGGCACTTCTTGTGTGCAAATTAAACAAAGTCTTATATGGCTTAAAACAGACATCCAAGGCCTGGTTTGAAAAGTGAGAGCATATCTGGTATTAACAGGCTTTGTTTTAACTAAGTTTAATATCTCTCTATTTGTGAAGACTATCTCTACAGGTATCATATATCTTTTGGTATATGTTGATGATATTATTTTGACAGGTTCTAATAATGGTCAGATTCAGCAAGTTATAGAAGACCTGAATCAAGTCTTTTCTCTCAAAGTTCTTGACTCCCCTCATTACTTCTTAGGAATAGAGGTGTATTGCACTTCTGATGGAGTTGGGTTTGATGAAGCTAAGACTCTACCTACACCTATGGTTATTAGTTGTAATATTTTTGCTAATGAGGAAAGTACTATTGAGAATACTACTGAATACAGGAGTATAGTATAAGAGCGTTACAATACATATTGATTACACGATCAGACTTAAGTTTTACTGTAAATAAGTTGTGTCAATTTAGGCAAAACTCTTGTGATGGTCATTTATAAGTTGTAAAACGTGTTCTGAAGTATCTTCATAGAATAATTGATTATGGTTTAAAGTTCTCATGTAATTCTCAGATAACTTTAGTTGGGTTTGCCTATGCAAATTGGGGTACTGATATTGATGAAAAACGATCCACATCAAGATATTACATTTTCTTTTGTGATAATCCAGTGGTTTAAAGCTCTAAGAAGCAACAAGTTGTTACTCGATCTACAACTGAGGCAGAGTATAGGAGTGTGGCCTATGCTACTGCTGAGTTGGTTTGGTTACAATCATTGCTCAGTGAACTAGGAGTTCGAATTGAAGGAGTCTCTACTCTATGGGGCGACAATACAAGTGCTATGAAAGTTTCCTCCAACCCTGTGTTACATTCAAAATTTAAGCCTGTTGAGTCAGATCTCTACTTTATTCGTGAAAGAGTGTCAGTAAGTCAATTAACTGTTAATGAAGCCCTAGCATATAAACAAGTGGCAAATGTTCTAACTAAGCCTTTGTCAGCTCCGCATTTCATAGACATCGACTCAAGCTTTTAGTTGTGCCAGAAACATAACGTTGTCCAGGTTTAAAGTCTTGTTCTGTTTGTTTCTGTTATGTTTGCAAGATATTTGTTTTCTTTTCTTAGGTGTGCTTTCAAGGAGGTTTGACAAAGATCAAACACTAGAATAGATATATGAATATTAGGATAAAATGATTGTAATCTTTTACAAGTGATTGCAGGTAATCTAGTGTTTTGCATCTCTTTAATCAAGAGTAGTTGAGCTTAAGAAAAATCAGTTAGGAAGTTTGTTAGTTTGTTTTATCTCTAGCTCACATATCTTTTTCATTGTATAAATACACCGATCTTTTATGAAGATATTACGGTGCTAATCAATAAAATCACAGAGAATTTTACCTCACTTTCTCTACTTCGATAGATCCTAACAATTCTTAAAAAAATATAATTTTTTTATTTAAAATTACTTTTATTATTGGTTTAATTTAAGTTTCCTTAAGGAAGATACCCGTCAATTTGATAATAAAATTTAGATAATATAATAATAACATCGGCATACGATTATAGATTAAAACAATTCATCAAATCACTTTGTTCTTTAATCATTTGAAGTTTGATTCTTATTAGTGGATTAAAATATATTTTATGATCAGAAGTGAGAACACTCGTGAAGAGAAAATTAGTTACTATTATCGACGATAAATGTCTTAAACTCAAACAAAAAAAAATCAAATGGTCTCGTTAAAAAAAGTGTTATCTTTTAAAAATATGAGTGTGGTATTTTTTTAAAGAGAAATCTAACAATGCAGTAAGAGTTTATAATTTATGTAAACGAATTTGAACCAAATATATTATTATAAATAAAAAATACGAAAACTAATGTCTTTAGATAATAAGCTTTACCATTAAAATAAAATGTAAAAAACTTAATCAAAGACTCGAACTAAAATAGATACAAACATCATTAATATTCGACAATAAAAGATAAAAGTTATTATCATATTGATAACACATTCATTGCCACAATTCAAGTACGGACAATAGTAGTTATTGTGAGCTTCTATCCAAATGTTGTTTGAATGTCCAAAATAGATAGACAAACAAAATAATTAAAAGGGCGACACCTTGATCATCCATGAATATGTCAAATCCAACCCTAATAGATCAAATGAAAAATCAAACGACAAAACGAACAATTATTCATATAACGTTCGCTTATTAAACTACATAAACGAGTATGAACAAAAATTTTATGTTTTTTTAATAAACAAAGGAACACAAACATATGTGTATTTTTTTCGTTTATGTTGACGAACAAGCTCGTTTATAGGCTCGTTTGTAGACCTATTTATAGGCTCGTTTGTAAGCTCGTTTATAGGATAAAAATACTACCTTTTATTGTTGCTAAGCATGTTATATAAGTTCATTTTGAAATGTAAGTTTTATTTTATTGTTTTTGTATTATTTATTTATTATTAATTTAGTTAATATTTTTAAACATATAAATGAACATATTCGTGAACGAGTAAATGAACATGTTTACGAACACGTTTTTAACACTTAAACAAACATGCTCGTGAACACTTAAACGAAAATATTTTTGAACACTAAACAAACGAACACGGATACCTTTAAAAATAAATGAACGAACATGAATACAATATTTTAAATTTAAATGAATATAAACCAAAGATAAACACTTTTAAAAATAAACAAATAAACTCGAAAATAATCTTATTCATTCAAGCTCGATCCATTTTCAACCCTAATTAAGAGTAGAAAATATGCCAAAAGGCACAAAACATGTAACAAAGGTTAGGTAAAATTATCACAAGAACATAGTTATTAAATTTAAAAATTAAAAAATAAAAAATAAACCAAAAAGATATCGATGATCGACGATTAGCATCAAGGCCGATGTTAGTGCCGAGCACATAAAGTTGAAAAGAAAAAAGAAATAAAGAAGCTAGAGAGAAAAAGGAAAAGATGGTTAGGGTTTATTGATATGACTTTTTTTTATAAAAAAAGTGTTATTATTTTTAGATGATTTATATTTAAATAATTTGTTTATATAGTATGTATATATTATTAAAAAATTTAAAAATAAATATTATTTTATAACTATATATTTAAAAATTTAATATAATTAATTAAATTATAAACAACAACAAGGGAATCCTAAAGTTTCAAGACTCGGATTGCATAATTCTATTATAATTAGCCACCTTTCTTCTTGTGGTAAATTGCTTTCACAATCGTGTGAAATGAATTTGCTGGCTCAGCTAGGGGTGAGCGTTCGTGCGAGTCGAGTCGAGTTAAAAAATTTTGAGTTATTCGAGTTGAGTTATCATATTTTATAATTTGAAATTTTTTCGATTCGAGTCGACTTTAACGAGTTCGAGTTCGAGTCGATTCGATTTTTCGATTTATGTATAAATTTTAATTATACTATTTATAATACTATAATATAGTTTGATTGTAATTTAAACAGTTTTCTTTTTAAATTTACATACATATTTCTTCATATTATTTTTTATATGTGTAAAAAAAGATTTTAAATTATTATTATCATCAATCAAATATCTTAGGTTTGAATATGTCATTTTATTAAATTACAGACTTTATTAATAACTTCGTTCTTATCTAGGCAAGACTAAGACTAGACAAAAAATAATGATAAATTAAATACAAAAATTAAAAAACAAATAACATAATATAAAAGATACAAAATAAAAATTTTATTAAATAAAATAAAAATGAATCTAGAACGTGATTAGATTATAAAAAAAGAAAATTAAAATGTAAAAAAAAAAAGAAATGACTGAAAATAAAACTACATGGGTTAAATATGCAATTAACCTTTATAATTATTAAAAATTTCGAGTTGTTCGATTTCTATTTTTATAAATTGAACTTAATTTGAAATTTTTTCGATTCGATTCGATTTTATGAAATTTCGAATCGAGTTAAAACGAGTCGAGTTTTTTCACCTCGATTCGAGTCGAGAAATTCGATTTTTTCGATACGAGTCGAGTTTTGCTCACACTAGACTCAGCTGTCTTATAAGTTATGTCGACCAACCCAAAATGTAAAACCATAGGTTTATAAACATTAAAAATATTAATATGGAAACTTAATTGAGAGTTAATACAAATCTATTAATTTATTGAATAATTCATCTAATTAAATATATTTTTGTTTTATTAAAAAAATATTTTGTTGAAAGTTGACGAACAGTAAATTAAAACGACTCACTCTTTCTAATTTAGACGAAAAATTATTATGATAGTAAAAAATTTAGATAGAATAAATATTTTGAAAGCAAACATATAGACTCCGGTTAAGAAGAGAATGGGTTCAAACCTGCACCAATTATCTTATTTTAATAGTTAAGAGAATGATTGTTGTTTCTTAGATGTCACAAATTTAAACACCAATAATACCAATAAAATGATTGAACGATTACTGTCTACTAGTTACAGGGACAGAGTTAGGATTAATCATTAGGAGGGGCAAAGTTCTATTAAGCTTTTAAATGTAAAAGTTGGGAGGGGCAAAAATCTTATTTTACTACTATTTAAATTAAGAGGGATCTTAAGTGCAATTATACCAAAAAAATTTAGAAGGGGTAAGAACCCTTCGCACAACAAACATAGTTTTGTCCCTAAATGGTTGAGAGTATACTGTAGAACAAATATTACTATAACACTGTAGCTGATTCAAAAAAATAAGGTTTAAACTTTAGATAAGAGATGTTAATATTATAGTCACTAAAATATTATATTATTTATATTTTCAAATTTAATAATTAAAAATATAAATATAAATAATTATTATTTTATATTAAATATAATAAAAATATATTATATTTATAAATAAATAATATTTTTCGAAATTTGAAGATCATATTACTAAAAGGAAAAACTACACGTACCAAATATAGGTTATGAGTTGGATACTCTGCTGACGCACAGGTTATGTCATCATTTCATAACGCGGTTATTTTCTTTTTTCCAATTTTATATAAAAAAAAGGAAAGATAAACTTTTGTTTCAGTTTTGGCATTTCTTGTACGACAACAGACATAAAAGTTGGAAACGTCCACGTGGCAGCATTTGCTTTGTAATTTTTTACCAATCTTTTCGCCCTTCTGACGGTGACTAATCATATTAAAATTAATATTTTTTTGAAAGGGAAGATTGCTCATAATCGATATTAAAATTTAATCTCAATTATAATTAAAATTAGGTTTAACATAAAAATAATTAATTAAATTATCAAATTTGTTTCTTTAAGTATATAAATTATTTTTATTATTTTTTAAATTGTTCTTCAAATTTCAAAGTCTAGCCTTAACTAATTCAGATCGACCCGTGTTGTGGACCTAATTTTGATAGGTGAGTCTCCTAAAAGAGATTTTTTGCATACACAACGTCTCGAACTTGAAACTTATTTAAACGGAACTAAGTTACTTACCACCCAAAACCTGTTTAAACTATTCCTTTTTAAGTGTTTAAATTATTACATATTTAGGTGTTTAAAGTTTTCTTCTTCTTTTAGGTGTTTAAATTATTATTTTTAATTAAATTAATGTTTAAACTAATATTTTTATGATTAAAATAGATATTTTAATTTCACCTTAAAAGAGATAAAAAATAAATTAAATACTTAAAAGAGACAAAAAAAAAAACACCTAAAACAAATAATTTAATCACATAAAAAATGATACTTTTAACATTTATTTTGATATTAATCCTAAATGTTATAACTTTTGTTAGTTAAAAGTTGATTAAAAATATATATTTTAATGCTAATTCATAATATTATAATGGTAATATTCCATAGTTTAATACAGTATTTAAATAAAATAATAAAAAGTATTATTTAAATCAAATATAAGATTCCATAAACAAATACTTGATTAGCGCTTCAACTGCAATACTCTTTTATTAATAAGGACACTACATTCTTATAATATGACATAAATTCATATAAGATCAAATAATTTAATAATTAAATTAATTAATGAATTTCATTTCAATAATCTTACAATTTTAAGATAAAATTAATTATAAAAATTAATTATAAAAATTAATTATAATATCTTTCAATATATAAATATAAAAAATCTAAATACTATAAGCATTACATAATAAATGTTCTAAGAAACTATAATATGGATTTGAACTAAATAAATCTCAAACCTAAATATAAATATATTTTATTTAATTATGATATATAACCAAATAGCTGATTAATTAATATCAAATATTATAAAATTTAGTATAAATTTGATCTTAATACAATTTTTTGCTTTAAAATTAAACATAAATAATTTTAATATTAAATTAAACTAAAATTTAATCAAACCCGATTTATAAATAAACCCATTTACAAAACATATAACATCTCTTACTCTAACTCATTTACAAAAAATATAACATCTCTTAAGGATTCGAATAAAACACGGGTTAGTTGGCCAGAAGTGTAGCCCCGATAGTATCTTTCATTTACCCCAAATAATTCAACAAAATAATAATTTGAAGGGCATATAAGTCATTTTACGAAAAAATCTCTTCTAATTTTAAAAGGAAAAATTATTTAGTATTATTTATTTAGTAATAAAAAAGGCGAACCGGTAAAAGAAGTAAAAGAAAAGACGGGTCCCCGTCAACGCGTACACAAAAGGTGGACCCAAAAGAGAGGGGGCGGTCCATAAGCAATAAATGCGTCCGTCACCGGCCTTCACCGTAATCGCCACGTATAGGACTCTCAATCAACCGGCTATTGCCGGTCAACCTCACCAAGTTCAGCTGTTCTCCAAATTCCCAACCCCATGTCTTTTCACACTTCAACACCTCCCATTTTCTTACTCCCCTTTTTTCCCTACAAATTTCTTCTTTTTATAAGATTAAGAAAGTTCTTTTTTGGGGTGTAATTTAAGAAAATGGAGAGTATGTGAAGTATATGGAGAACAAGAGAGAGAATCCCATGGCGAATTTGAGCTTTTCCGATGAGAATCCAGCGGTGGAAGCAGCGACTAGTTTCGGTGGTGGCATCTTTGACATGTCGGCATGTGATGGTATCAGTGGCGGAGATAACAAGTGGGGGTCTTTAGGTTTCATGGATTTGCTCGGTATCAGTCAAGATTTCATTGCTCCCTCTTTATTCGATTCCTTTCAGCCTCCACCACCGCCGTTGTCAACATCGTTTGAACTCCACCGACAACAACTACAAGGTCTTCCATCGCCGGTTTCCACCGTGCCGGAATCTTCAGAGGTTTTAACCAACCCGACAACACCGAACTCTTCTTCCTTCTCTTCTTCATCTAATGAAGCTGTAAATGATATTCATGAGCCAACCAAAGTTGAAGATAATGAAGAACAGGAATTGGATCCAGACAAGACCAAAAAACAGTAAGCTTTCTTTGTTTCTCATCAATGTTTTCTAAGCTGCACATATATAATATATATTTGACTGTCTTTTCTCGTTTATGTTTTGGGTAGTGTGGATATGAACTTTTTGGCTTGAGTTTGCTGATTTTTGAAGTAAAAAGCTTTTGATTATGCTTTTATATGGTTTTAGGTTGAAACCCAAAAAGAAGAGCCAAAAATGGCAAAGGGAGCCGAGATTTGCTTTCATGACAAAGAGTGAAGTTGATCACTTGGATGATGGCTACCGTTGGAGAAAGTATGGGCAAAAAGCTGTGAAAAATAGCCCTTTTCCCAGGTATGTGTGTATATAGATATACGTACATAAATCTAATCTAAATTCTCCTTTTTCGATCTTGTCGGTCCACTGATGTTTCCATGCTTCCCAAGAATTGATCTTTCATGTTCATACTAGTAGGCATTATGTTTGTAACTTCCTTTCAATCTGCGCTTTGGCGCAACAGGAGCTATTATCGTTGCACCAGTGCAGGATGTGGGGTGAAGAAGAGAGTCGAGAGATCATCCGACCATCCGGAGATCGTGGTGACGACTTACGAAGGGAAGCATACACATATGTATCCGATAACTCCCCGCGGAACCATCGGAATCAGCTTGGATCCCTCTGGTTTTAGTACTGTGCCTCAACCCCAGTATTTACCTCAGCAGCAGCAACAATTACAACCCTATACATATAACACATCGCCTTCATTGAATATTAGTACTACCACTGCTAATACTGTCCCTAATTTCCTTAAAGACAGACGTTTTAAGTTTAACACTCCAAGTTCTTCAGCTTCATTGCTTCCAGACCGTGGGCTTCTTCAAGATATTATTGTTCCAACACAAATGAGGAAGGAGGCAAAGGAAGAACAGTAAGATATTAGTAGTTTCTAATCTTGATTTTAATGGTATGTAGTTTGCTAATCCGTTACTAACTCATCTATGGGGGATTTTATCTTTATATGAACAACCCCATTCCTCCTTTTTATTCAAATATATTAGTATCTGTCTAAAATCACTAGTGTTCTGCAGGTTGTTTGTTGTGGATATTCTTTGTATTTAGAGAGGTATGAGTAATGGAAACATTGGGTTTTGTTTATCTTTTGCCAGTTCTTCCATTTTGCTACACATCGTAGTCATTTTCTTCTTTCTTTCATTTTCATTTGTGTGCATATTTGCATATTTTCAAGAGGAAAAGTCATAATGAAGACTTGTTATTATACTATCGTGACTTTTTGTATGGGTCAAGATACTTGAACTTCTAGAAAATGAACTCGACGAAGGTAGAGAGAGAGACAATGAAAAATTATTAAGTGAACTCTGTTCACCACATCATCCATGGTCGCAAATAATCAGAATCGTTTATCTTATTTTTTTAAAGTGAATCATCATCTCTTTCCTACATATAATTAGTTATTAGGTAATTATTTAAAAATGAACTATTCTGATTGCTTGAGCCATAGATGACGTAATGAACAAGGTTCTCCTAATAATCTCTCGAAAACAATGTGTTCAAAGTTAAATAACTGTTAAGATGTAATAATTGGTTGAATTAGGGATAGATTCAGAATTGTTTACAAGTATAAATTATATAAAAAAAAATATATTAGAAATGTATGAGTATAAAATTATAAAAATTAGGGTACAAAATTATATTATTAATAGTAAATACAAAGAAAATATATAAAATTTTAGGGATACGAGTGCACCTCTAGATCCATCGGATTATTCCTAAGTTGAATGATCAAAAATATTTATATTATCTAATTTTGTATAAATTCAAATTTTGATATCCAAATATGTTCCTATTAG
The DNA here is from genome assembly GCA_035048815.1 of Abelmoschus esculentus. NCBI lineage: Eukaryota > Viridiplantae > Streptophyta > Magnoliopsida > Malvales > Malvaceae > Abelmoschus > Abelmoschus esculentus. Next base: position 5,271,562 of record JAUCBN010000015.1, read on the forward strand.
TCGTCTTTTTCTTTCTAGATTATAGCTTTTTCTTCGTCAATGCATATTAATGTAAACACCGCCTTTAGTCATTAAGTTAATTAGTGAATCTCGATATGATTTTTTAGATGTTTTTAGTTCATATCAGGATGCATTTTAGGTCAAGATCTATATCAAATCAGTTTTCGGTTTGCGTTATGTCATAATATATTAACATTTATTTTTTATTATAATTATCAAATATGTTGGTTATACTTATTTTTGTAAGTGTAGTTGAACTTTTTATCTCGAAAAAAGAATAATTCTTATGATGTATAGACTAGCATATGCATATATATTCAAAGTCTCAATGGATATATATTCTAGAATTTCATAAATGGAATTAAATAAAAAAAATCCTTTTTAAATTAGTAAATATATAGCGCAATAAACTATTTAATTAATTATAACCTATCATTTTATTGTTTCTAATTACTGAGAAAATTGAAAACAAAAAATCGTTAAGATCCCCGCTCAGCTAAGAGTTTTTAAAACTTTGATTAACCGAATTAATTGACTGAATCCAAGTTTTTTAGTTAATCGGTCGGTTAACTTTAGATTAAATCGGTTAATGATTAATAAATTTTTAAATTTTTGTTATTTATTAATTCGGTTTAAAGTCGATTAGTTAATTGAATTAAACAAAATTTTTATATATTATATATTATATATTTTATATATTTATTTTTTTCATTAAATTTTTAAGAATTATAAAATGGCCATTAAACATTATAAACTTAGGACAAAATGATCGATTAAATTTATTAAATAATAAAAATACTCATTATTTTTTTAATATTTATCAATAATTTATGAGATGCAATGAATTAATGACCATTTTATAATAGTTCCATAACTTTAATGGTTGTTTTATAATTTTTGAAAGTTTAATGGCTAAAAAACATTCTAATATGGTTTAGTGATCATTTATTGTAATTTACTCATTTTTTTAAAAAAAAATTGTTTCAATTATTTTTTTTAAAAATTTGGTTCGATTAATAATTAATAAACATAAATCAACCGTTTAGTTATGAAATAAGGCGTGTGGGTTCATGTGGGAACCCACAGTTTTGTTTTCTTTACTCTTTCTTAATACTTATGATTTTGAAGAATTCTTATTAAATGTTTTGGAGATCTTTTCGTCTCTACACACTCTCCATGCGATCCCCGCGATCGATGTCTTTATTAGGGTTGCTTAACGAGTTGAGCAGCTCGTGAGTAACTTGAATAAAACTCGATAAATACTAGACTCGAATTAGTTCGACTCGAACTCAAACTCGACTCGATGAGTTCGTGAACATCTCGTTAATTTTTTAAAATATTTTTTAGTAATTATTTTAAAATATTTTTATTCAAAAAATAAATCTAAATAATAATTATTAATGTATGAATTGTTATTTTAATTTTAATACGTTAGTTTGTTGTATTTATGAATTGTTACTTTTGAATTTAGACTTTAAAAAATGTTTTATACACTCTATTAATATTTTTGGTTAAATTTATTAATTTATGTTAATATTAAGCCTCATATGATATTGTTAAATTTTACTTTTAATTAAAAATGATTTAAGTTTTTTTAATGAGTTTAACGAGCAACGAGTCGAGTTGAGCAATAAGTCAAGCATAACGAGCACGAGTCGAGCACAATTTTAACGAGCTTAACGAGTAACGAGTCGAGTTGAGCAACAAAATTTTTTAACGAGTACGAATCGAGCAATACCCAACTCGCGACCGACTCGCTTAATAAGTACCCCTAGTCTCTATCACAAATATATATATATATATATATTATTTTACTCACCAAAATAAATGGCTAAATCAATTTAAAATATAAAAAATTGATGCTTCGATTGGAAGCAGTTACAAGATAACGAAGATTAAAAGGATGTTGTGTTGGGAAAAATTTAGATGAGAGTTTTAGTTTATGTCCAAAAACTAAGATAGAAACCTATTGAGAAATATGAGTTTGATTAACATCGATAGAAAACTAAAGTGATAATAATTACCAACAATTAATTGATGTAACGAAATTATATATTAGATCTCTTAAGTAAGGTTATAGGTTTGAGTTCTAATATTTTGAATGAAATAATTTGGTTGGGAGAATCGTCCCATAAATCTTTACAGTACCAAATTCGAATTAACCAATCAACAGTTACATTAAAAATATTAATTAGAATTTTCCAATTTGTCTAAAGGGTGTTGGGGTTCAAAAATTTTCAAAGTTTTCTTTTCTTTTATATATTTTATGTATATTTTCTATTGATAATCTAATTCAGCACCCTAAACTTTTATTATTTTACATCCCTATATTTTAATATGCCTTCTTGATAATTTACGCTCTTTATATAAAAAAAAGACAAAAAGTAAAAAAAAAATTATTCGTCCTGCGCATAAATATCTCTAATTATAGATGAGGTTGAAAAGAAGATCTTTTGATGGAAATATTAGAAATAAAGTCTGTTTTTTAATTCTGAGCACTCGGAAGATTCTGTAAAAGAACAGGTGGCCACTATCAAAGACTTGATGGCCATGGCCATGGCTGATTTACGACGAAATTGGGCCAGAGCTAACAGTAGATTTAGATTCCCTTTAGATTTAACATCGGCGATTTGTAGACGAAAAAACTCCATAATTTTAACAATTATTAATTACCTTCGCATTACACCACCATAGGCTATAATTTAAGTTGTTTTCAGTAATTTTGAAGCATTACTACCCACCATCTATTACCGACCTTGTCATTATGTTGTTTCCATTGCAAGAAATATGGTTTTCGATGTAAACCTGGTATAGTAGACATCTGTGTCGGCTGTTCAGGCTAAATGAGAAAGAAAAATGGGTGAAGGCGAAAAACCATGGCTAATCACTTCAAGAAGCTACAACTGCCAAACGACCCATACCAGAACCACAGGCATTGGCAATTGCAGAAATATAAATTACTTATAAAAAAATAAAGAATTTATTTTAATAAAAAATAGATTAGGCACCTATTTTTTAAAATATATATAATTTAGGTACTTATTTATCAATTAAACCATTTTCTTTTAACAGTGTTACCTTAAAACACTAAAGAAATAAAATTTTAGGCACCTGTTTCAGCAAAAAAATACATTAGACACCTATCTCAGAAAAAATATATAGTTTAGGCACTTATTTCAGCAAAAAAAAACATTAGGCACCTATTTCAGAAAAAGTATATACTTTAGGCACCTATTACTGAGTTAAGCCTTTAAAATAGTAAATTAGTAAATTTTTTAATTAAAATTAAAATAAATTTATTATAATAACAATTTTAATTATAATAAGTTAAAAATTAAAAGACGACCTTATAGGTAAAATAAGTTTATTTTATTAGTTTGTCGATTGTCTAGTAGTAAAGTGGTTATATCTGTCGAGCTATCATATATATCGTTTATCGAAATGAAAAGAGACAGAATCAAGAGTTGAGATCAAATACAAAACATAAATATTTAAAAGTAGCGATGAAAGAAATTCATAAATAAATTATTTTTTTTTAAAAAATATTAAATTAGAGATAAAAGTAAAAAAATTAAAGACTCTTTAAGGGTGAGGACGAAATGTAGTATTACTAAGTGTATAAAGAGGGCATATATTAAAATTTATAAATATATAATTAAAATTATTAATTTTTTAAATTAAAACAATATTGATAAAATATACAAAATTCAAGGACAAATTATTGGCATATTGGATCATGTTTTAATTTAATCTAGTGTGGAGTGTCAGGAGTTGTATACGAGTATCGTCTCTCCCTAGAGGTGTCCATGTCGATGACCGTCCAAACCATTTTCAAATTTGGCAAGATTAGGTTTTGTTTTAATTTAATTTTTTTAAATCTAATATTTAAAAAATATTAGAGTCGTTACTAGTCATTTTGATTGATGAATATCATAAAAATAACTAAAGCTTACTATTTTTTTTTAATTTAAGTTCAGAAATCGATTACGCGTGAGAAAGATTAACACTCCACAAACACCTGATATCGTTACCTTTCATTTGTGTGGCATTTTAGCATTTTAGAATAGCAATTTAAATTTAATTTTATTATTAATTATTAGCCAAGTTTACACTTTGAATTAAAATATTTTTTTTGGATAAATTGAACTTTATTCATCCAAAAATACCTAAAAAAATACTTTATAAAATATTAACCACCCTCACCTATCCCACCCGAATGAGCTATTCACATATCTCTCATCTCATTGCTATACTTCGATCAAAATTTTTAAAACAACAATCAACTAATTTGAGTCTAACATCTTTCTTTATGAACCAAAAGATCTCCAATGCTTGTCTTTGCCCTTTTTCATGTACTCTGTAATTGCGTTCAGTCCAAAGATGATAATTAAGGCTACACCATGCCAATCGAATCAAAATTGCTTTCATAGATTTTCCATTACCAGCGCATTGTACCCACTCTAGAAGCCCCACCCAACGAACATGTTCAATTTGTTCCTCCAAGTCATACAATACTAGTGACCAAATTTATAACATGAATTGACACTCTCCAAATAGGTGGTCCGTAGACTCAATATGCTTAGTGCACATTAAACATGTAGGATCCAACTGCACTCCCCATTGAATGAAAATATTTTTTTTTACAAGGAAATATATTTTTGCCTTGAATATAAATCGGTATACCCCTATACGTTAGGCGTGCTTATCGAGCGAATCGATCGCGAGTTGTGCAGTGTTCAATTCATTCTCGTTAAAAAATTTTGTTGCTCAACTCAACTCGTTACTCGTTAAGCTCATTAAAATTGTGTTCAACTCGTGCTCGTTAAAATATTTGTTACTCAATTCAACTCATTGTTCGTTAAGCTTGACTTGTTACTCGATAAACTCACTAAAAATTAATCTTATTTTTTAATTAAAAATAAAATTTAAAAATACTAATGGAACTTAATATTAATATAGATTAACAAATTTAATCAAAAATATCAAAAAATGTATAAAATATTTTTACAATAACGATCCACAAATACATCAAACTAGCATGTTAAAATTAAAGTAACAATCCACAAATTAATATTATTATTTAGATTTATTTTTTGAATAAAACAATTTTAAATTAATTATTAAAAACTATTTTAAAAAATTAATGAGCTGCTCACGAACTTATCGAGTCGAGTTAGACGTTGCTCGATTCTACTCATTAAAGTCTCGAGTCAAGTTCGAGTTTGAGTCGAATCAATTCGAATTAAACGTTTATCAAGTTTTGATCGAGTTGAGTTCAAACAACTCATGAATTTCTCAACTTGTTAAGCACCTCTACTATACACTTAGGGTATTTTTATTTCTATTCCAAAATATACCTTATATAAAAAAAAGATTTTAATGCGTTTTCTCGATTATGGTCTTGTTTATTTTAAGTATTAATGTAAAAGGCTCTAATACAGAAGCCAAAATCCAATAATTATCGCAAAATCTAGGAACCCTCTATATCACAATTAATCTAGTAAATTCATTAATATGATCAGAGAAAATCTCAAATTCCAAATTCAGCACATTGATAAAAAATATGATATTGATGTAGAAAACGAGATAATTGGTGACGATTGTTTGATGTTGGATAGATTTATCTTTAACACCACCCTATTCGCAATTGAATAAGCAAACACCTGCAAACAACACGAATCTCACGGTGAATTGATGATATGTTGTTGTCTTCGATACACTCTTAAATGAAATTACTTAGGTAAGCAACCTCAAGCAACTCTAATCCATCCTTCCAGATGCAATTATCTAGATAAGCAAAAGTGTGAAGATGATCTCCGTCACAAGAACAAGTCAAACTTATGTTGAAGAAGACTTTTGATATGAAAAATAACAAGGTGAATTCATGATATTCTTCTTGTTTTTATTAATGAAGCAAATAAGCCTTTAAATAGACTATATATGAAGAGTTCATAATAAATTAGGGAAAGTAAAAATAATAATCAAATAAATAATCATATTTTATTTAACTTAGAAAATTAATAAATAATAAATCTAATCCTAAATCATATAAATATCTTTATAAAGAATCATAGATTAAATTAAAGTAAAAATAATCAATAAAATTATTGAAAATTTGTAATAAATAATAATTTTCGTATTAAACTCGTATAAAATTTTCTGCCCTCACAATCTTCACTAAAACAGACATAACTTGAGCTCCCGACGTCGGATTGATGCATTTCAAAATGTGTTGAAAAACTAAGAGACAAAAGAATGTGTTTGAAGAAGACATGTAGATCCAGAACTGCTCGAATCACATTTAAAAATTCAGTGTAAGTCAAATAAAATTCTTAAGTTTTAAAACAACTTCGACTTTTTGGCTAAAGTGCATTGTTATAGCCTCCCGTATCAAACTCTAATTAAATTTATATTATTTAGCCTAAAAGCTTGTATGATACAATACTTAGTTGCCTTAAATTATCATCCATATTAATCCACAAAGTTTGATAATATTCCTACTAAATTCATTACCGAATTAATTAAAGTAGTAATCCTATAAAACACTAATTAATTAATCTAAGTTATTTATCAAATTCTAGTGTTATAATAAGTATTTAATATTCTACTTAAGACCTACTACATTCATTGCCTTAAATTCTTTTTTAGTGTTATAATAAGTATTTAATATTCCTACTAAATTCATTAATTTCTTATAATTAGCCTCTAATTGAAATATTAAGACCTAATAAACACCGTAAAACTATAACTTTAACCTAATTAAATTTAACTAGATAATTTAATTATTAAAATTAATATTATATGGTTTAATGAAAACATACATTATACGAATAACAACAACTAAATTACATTTAAAATAAACAATTTAATTAAACAAAATACTAAATTGAAAAGAAATTTAGAACTGATCTTATTAATTTAGTGATTAAATTAAATCAATTACAAAGGCCTAGTTATAGGGGATAGCTGACCAAATTGAACAACAAAGCAAATTAGGGGCCAAATATGAGAGGATGCAGAAATTAGAGTACAGATCTAAAATTCGTCCCGACTCAAACACACAAATCCCTAAACTAAGTTGGGTATAATTTGGGTATAAAAATCCCTAGTATATTTCGAAACAAAATATATATAAAAAAATCCACTATTTTCAATGAATTTACACTAATTCACTTACATAACAAGTTAGAATAAAAGAAATACCAAAGAGAATATGAAAATAAATTTTATGAGTGAAAATATAATGAGATTAAGAAAGTCATGAAAAATAAAAAAAATCAAAAAATCAAATCAAATCCCACGTATTAATTGCATGAAGGATTCAATAATCCTATTCACCAAATATAGTTTTGAGTTTGAGCCTTTGTCCAACAGACTTCAAACATTGTCAATATATTTTTATTTGTAAAAGCCCTTTAAAATTTTTGTCATACCTGTATTTTTTTCAAGTATTAATATATATAATAAAACCATAATAAATAATTGATAATAATAATTAGTGTAAGAAATAAATCTTAAATTAGTGAGAATGTCCATTACATATAATCATTCATTTCAGTATAAAAATAAATCCCACGTTGGTGAGAAACATCATTTTCCTCTTTTCAAATACCTAAAAAAAATGAATGGTGAAAGCCTTGGAAAAAATCAAAGGGATATCATGATTGGCTTTGCAATGCAAGATTGTGGTAAATCCATCACTTTTTCATGTTTTTCCCTTATTATATTTGTTTAGCTTCTTTATTCATTTAGACAATAGAATTTATAATTTGATACATTTTAGTCACTGTAAGCATTATAGTTTTATAACATTTTCAATTTAGTTGAAAGAAAAAATAAAATAAGTTGATTGTTGTAATTACTTTTATTTTAGTTATAAACTAAAGTGTTTTGATTATTGTATGTATTGTTTGATTAAATGTCATATTAGGGAGAAATTATATCATGGGTAAGTTCTACCACGTGTCCATGGGACCGACCACTAAAATTCATCCAGATCATTATTTTTTTCATGTCATATATTTTTTAAAATGAATCTTCACTTAAAAAATTGTTTTTAAAATGAATTAACAAAAAATATGAGTGGAGATTCATTTCAGAAAATATATGATATGAACAAAAATATGATATGAATGATTTTTTGTGGTTGGTCCCATGCTTGACGTGGTGGTACTTACCCATGACATAATTTTTCCATATTAGGTTACATTTAGACAATTTAAATTCATACAATAATTAATTAGATTCAAACCATTTTAGGTTAGAACATTAATTAGGAATTCAATAATTAAATTAGGCTAGATAATTATAGTAAATTAAGAAGTGTTGAATAAAAGATTTTTTGGGCCATAGTCGATAGTATCTTGATGACATTAGATATTATTCGTGGGGTCTTTAAAAAAGAACATTCAATGTCTATTATTAAATTAGAATTAATTAAATGACTTAGACTAATAATTAAAGCCTAATTAGGATTAAAACTTTAAAATTAAGCTAAATTAGTTTAACCGAATATTAATTTGAAGTCTCAAAATGATAGTATCCTAATGAAATTGGATGTTTTCATACTAGGTTTTTGAATTAAAGAATATCTGAGTAATAAATTGCTAGAGCCTCTTTTTAGTTTAGGGCCTATTGTCACGGACTTAATTTCACTCAAACTAATCCGTGCGACGCTAACACTCCCGAGCTATGTTAGCAAGCCTTACTTCCACGCAACCTTGTGGCTAAGCAAAGAAAGACAAGAGAAGGCAAAGGAGTTTGATGGAAAGCTTTTGTATTAAGCTTAAGGGAATGCTTACAAGAGAGCTCAACTTTTCAAGTTGTTTACAAAATGAAGGGTGTGGCCCTAATTATAGGCTCTCACCTCTCGAATGGACGATTATGATTCATTTGATCGGACGGTTCATACTTTGCCTCCTAAAATATCTATAATAACCTATATTATTCTAGAGACATCTACATGTATCTATACATGTCTACAATTATCTATAATGTTCTAGAGAACTCTAGAGACTTCCAGAGTAGTCTTGATCTTTCTAGGGTCTTCTAGAACATTCTTGATCCTTCTAGAATGTTCTAGATGCTTCTAGCATCTTCTTCGTCCTTCTAGAATGTTCTAGAACCTTCGAGAATTATCTAGAGTCTTCTAGAATCTTCTCAAACCTTCTAGACGTGTCTAGATCTCGATGGAACCTCCTGGAACATTCTAGAACGTGATGAAATCCTTGAGATGGATATAGGTCGTTCTAGGTAATTCTGGAAGCTTCCTTGGTGCATGGATTCCTCAAGAATGCCCAAGGATGATTTATTAACCTCATTGTTGCTGGCGGGTTGTGACACTATGCCTCCTTTATAAAGGACCAATACTACCATACTAACACTTTTTTTGTGGTGTGTGTGAGTTTTACATAACATATAATATATCAGAGGTATGGACTTGAGGGTTAGTCGAATAGATAGTGGTCATAAACTAAAGGGTCTAATAGATAAGTGGGAGACAACATGATAAAATGGACTCCATTTAAGAAGATTTGGTATAAGAACAAAGTCAACATTCATTGAGGTCAAGTATCAATAATGCAAGGATGTACCAAAAAACTGTTAGTATAATAAATGACTGTAAAATTTAAGTTAATTCGAGGATTCTAGAATGGTCACATGAAAAGCAATTTTGAGTAAGATTTTCAATCGAGAACACGATATGATGTCTGAAAAACTAGTTTACGAGTCATGAATAAAGGCCGCAAGAGGAAAACAATATGCTGAAAGTTAAGCCGGAACAATTACCCAGGTTATTCGAAGGCAGAATCACGAAATAATCAGCTTCAGAACAAAAGTGCAAAAAATGTCGAATATGTGTAAATTTTGCTCGATCAAGCTATAGACCTGCCAACAAATTTGCATCAACATAATAAAACAATTGTCGAATCTGACTGAATGAAGTGATGAACTAAGAAGCTCGAACTAGCCATTCTATCAACAAATTAACTTCTCCTTGTATTCAACCTTTTGATTAAATGAGTTGTTCTAATGAGTAGTTCTTGAATTTGGTACCTCTTCCATTCATGCATTGTATTTTTTAAAATGTTGTATTTTTTATGAAAATATAAAAATAATAAAAATCATTGTTTAAAATATTACTTTTAAAGTGGTATTGTATTTTGACAAGAATAAGTTAAAATATGTTAAGATTAAGAAGTTTCATAAAGTTGTTGAGAATTGTTTGGATAATTAAAAGAATCGATCAATCTAAAAAATAAGATGTTAACAACCACATTGCAGGGAATTAGAGAGACCGGAAAAAATCATCTAGATGAAATGCAGATATGAGAGGTTAGAATAGAAATTCATTTCACACAAGGGTTTAGTTTAAAATGATTTTTATTTCAAAAAAGAGAGAAAAAAAGAAAAAATGCAAAAAAAAAAGTTAAAAAGAAGAAAAAAGACGATCAAGTTCAATTCAAAATAGTTGGGACAACTACAGAAAGTTTATAAGATCAAAGTTTGAGCTATGAAAGCAGCAATGAAGTTTTCGATCATGATGTCGATAAATTGATAAGACACTGAATTGAAGATGACCTAGTAGGCAAACATGAAAGAATAAGATAAAGCCGATTTCAAGTGTTTCTACCTAATTTTATCGATTGATAACTCGATGATAGTCAAACAACATGATGATTTTAACAGAGTTAGGAGATGACTGAATTCTTTCCCTGGAATGATGAATGCTAGACACCCTGTAGAAGATGAATGTTTGCTCGTAGTGAAATATATCGCAAGAGAAATAGAGAAATGTGGAAAGACTAAAAAGCTTTGCCAGAAGAGGGGATGTAGATTCATATGTTATGTTTATATTTGTGGTCTTACTTTATACAAATTAGTTTTTTTTATTGATATTGAAAATTGTTTCCAAGATTAGAGGATAAATTGAGACCTATTCTTGCTGTCTGTTGCGAATTGTAAAAAGCCTCACTATCTTGAAAGTCTAACCATCCAGAATTGTTCCAATCATTAAGATTCACTGCAAGTTATGATCCAGACGTTGAAGATTAATAAAAGATTAAAGGTCCATGTTGACGATTATCCCATTAAGATTTGTAATTATAGAGATTTCCTCTGGTTAAAGTTAAAGCGATTAAATTGAAGGATTGTAAAAGCCAAAAGATGTCCAAATATAAAGAAATGAGAATGATCAACAAAATGGAAGCAATGAAAAATCCATATTTTTGTAGACATGGGACAAATAATGATTATGAGTGTGATTCTTAAGCGGAAGATATTAAGAGACTGATCAGTATTGAATCTAGAGCTAGTTCAGTCATGAAAGTTATAAGGAGAATTTCTAGTTCAAGAGAAATCCTTTATCAAAGGTCATAGTGACGATGATGAAACTCATTCTAGAAAGATGGAGGACTCGAAGCAAGTTTCTATCATGGAAGTTTGGTTGAGATTATAAATCAATCAGAGGAAATATTAAAGTTCAGAAAGTTATAGGGCTTGGGATATTTTCTTGCCCTAAAGGATGTAAGTGGGGCAAACTTAACATGGTACAATGCCAGTAGTGTATCATTGTGCACAAGAGTTTGGGTCAAAATAGATAAAAAGAGATATGAATATTGAAAGACTTCGAAGATCGATTCAAGAAAAATTAAGGGTCAACAATAAATTATGGGACAAATTTTATTGAGTCGTGAAACCATTAGTTCCATTTCAAATATGAAAACCAAGAAGATCAGACTAAACAAGGGGCAACCAAAGGAGAAGTTACATAGACGCTACACAAGTGGAAATGGGGTGACTAAAATTTATTCTGATTTTTTTTGAATAAATGACAAACAATTAAATTACATGGGATTTGGTTGCATCTTTAGGACCGTTTTAGAGTAATACCTTAAATCATCCCAATTGCTTTTGCTCGTGAGCATTGAGGTCCTTTTTAAAGGAGACTATTTCAATTTATTTATCTATTATGCTTGTTTCTTATATTTTTTTTTTCAAGTGGCAAACACTTCATATTCTTTGATTCTTTTTTATGGGTTAATTTTTGATCGCTCATACATATATGTATATTTATTTTATTACTGATATTTTTCTTTTAGGTCTTGAATATTAGTTTTAAGAGTGAACTTAAATCAAATTTATAAATCAACTTTAAAATGTGACTCGTTTCTACTTTATTTAGGCCAATGAGAAAAATTAATGAGTGTCCAGGAATTCAAGAAAATCCCAGATACTAATTTTGAGTGAATTTCCTCTCAAGCATTGTCGACTAAAGTCTTTTAATGAAGTGATAACCCAAAAATATCTTCCAACTAAAGTTTGTTTTTCTTCAAAGGTATCCAAGTATGGGATGATATTTGACATTCCTTTATCTCCATTCTCAAAGAAAGAAAATAATAAAAATATCATTTGTTGACCCCTTTGAGCCTGATGTTGTTTTTCTTTCGATTCAACCCAAACCAAGGATCACTCTACACTTGGGGCAAAGAGGATGAAAATATGTTCGAAAGTGAAAGATAATAGATTTAAATCATATTATTATGGTGTATGAATCAGAGGCAAAAAATAAAAGTGAAATACAAGAACAAGAGGAACAAGCTGAATGAAGAAGAATATTTTGAATCAAGTCGAAAAAAGAAAAAATAAAGAATAAAAAGAAAAGAGCAAAAGTTTGTTTTCAAGGAGTTAAGTTCAGATTGTTGACATAAAAGTTAATGCAAGTGAAAAAAAAAACAAAGTTGAAATAAAAGTTGTGTGAGATAATCCACTAAGATAAGCCTTTGTTAAAAGAAATAATTGAAAAGAAATGAGTTTTAGGATGAGAACCCCAAAAACGTGCAGTATAGAGTGATCCACAAAAAACGAAGAAAAAGAGAAAAAAAGTATTTCATCCAAGCATATTCAGATCAGTAAAATAATGATCCTCGGTTTTATTACCCTTAAATATTTATTTGAGCCTATATATTCTTTCTTTGGTATCCATGAGCCATAGTCCACATTATAAGCCATAAAAGACCATTTTTACCATATGCGAGTATTGAAACAAAGAGAGTTAGTCTTTAGAATATATCTTGCCTATTAGGGTTAACCTTTCTTCAAGGATTTTCATTCTTCTAATGCTTGATCGAGATCAGAAAAGAAGAAAGATTTAGATATGGTGAGTTAGTGAGGCAAAGAGCACCACCTATACGGGTAGAATTAGAAATACGAGAATGTTTCTCTCAGAAGTCTAATAAATTGGAAAGAGGTCACTGATAAGTGCTCAACTCACTATCACTTTTTACACCTTTTATGGGCATTAATCACCGAATTTACACCCACTCGGACCAATGCATGGACTTAATGTGATATATTTAGAAGTTAAGCTCATAGAGATAATATTTACAGAAAAAGACAAGTTTTACTGCATTTTTATATTTGTGCAGGAGAACCAGTGCCGCGGCAGCAACATGGCCGAGGCAGGACCTGAGGCCGAGGCAACAGCTGAAAGCCAGGAAGCAAGACTGTAGGCGATTGGAAGATAAAAATCCAAGGGACATTTCTGGACATAAAGCACATGGATCGGAGCTGGTAAGCATGAGGAAAAGCCCAAAGACAAGGCCACGCGGGAAAGCCTCTTAGTTGAATTAAACTTGGAAATATTTTAATTATGTACATAACTTGTTCCCTACTCTAAGTTGTATTCTACTTAGGAAAGGTTTGTCCTAGGTCTAGCCTATATAAAGACCTAGCCGTCCAATGTATTAGATACCGATACCTAGAGAGAGAGAGCCGATTCATAACTTTGTTTTCTTTGTCTCAACTATGTTATAAGCTTTCTTAGGGTTTAGGTAAGGTTGTTTAGTATATGTGAGAGGAGATTGTACTTTGTCTTTGTTTCAATGCAATAAAACTATCAAGGTTTGCTTATCCTTTGTTATTCCTTGTTCTTGCATTCAAGCTCGGGAGAGAAGTTTGTGAGTAATCTATTTATCTAGACTCGGGAGAGTTAGATTCACGAAAGGGGTAAGTACGGTGTTTCAATCGCGAAATACTAACTTGGCCTAGGGATAGGTTAAGAGTTTCAGCGGCTAAAAGAAGTGTGAGATTGGTTGGTGAGTATAATTGATTCACGCCGGGAGGTATCATCAAGGACTAGTCATCAACAGTACTTCGACTTAGGGATAAGCGGAGTCATTCAAGGACACTTTGCCGAACTTTGGTAAAGTCCACCCACGAGCAAGGGATTGCCGCGGCGGACAGTATCGTCGCTGCCAAGGCAGTGATATACGATTGCATTGGGCAGAGACAAGTCAATCAAATCCACAATACAACGCAACTGGATCTTGACCTATCTCTCTCTACTTATCAAATCTCTTTATTTTACTTAGCTGTTTTATTTTAGTTCCATCGCAACCCAAATTACTTGTGTTTTATTTCTTTCTATAGAACAAGAAGACGAAGAAGACATATTGAGTATACCAATCCCTGTGGAGACGATAATCCGATAAATACTTATCACTTATTACTTGCGATGTGTCCACTTGCACTAAACGTGCACTTTTGACACGCGACAAGTTTTTGGCGCCGTTGCCGGGGATTGACAACTAAATTTTATTTTCTTTATTTTCTTGTTTCTTTTTATTTTTATTTTACCTTTATTTTCTTGGTGTATGACCAGGGATTGACAACTAAATTTTGCGAGGCAGATGACGAACCTATGTACGAGGCATGGGAGCGCTATAGGGAGTTATTGCACAAGTGCCCTTTGCATGGATTTCCCCTATGGACACAAGTAACCATGTTCTATAATGCCACGAATGCCCCGACAAGGATGATGTTAGATGCCTCGGCGAACGGAACACTCCTTGATAAAGCACCTGAGGAAGCTATTGAGATACTGAAGAAACTCGCAAAGAACGATTTTCAATTCCCTACATCTAGGCGAGGAGGAATAAGACGCCAAACCACGGTGAATGAGTTAGACACATCAAATTCAGTGGCAGCACAATTGGCCTCTCTTACAAAGATGATGCAAAATTTGCAACTACAGCAAAATACCCGTGAGGTTAAGGTGATTGATTCTTTTTGTGATCTATGTGGAGGTAACCACAGTTCCTCTGAATGTATGAATCAAGAAACCAGTATGTATGTTGGAAACTACAACCAAAATAATATGATGTCCAACACATACAATCCCTCATGGAAGAGGCATCCAAACCTATCATGGAGCAACCCTAACAATGCCTTAAACCCAACCACCCAACCTGCAGGATTCCAGCAACCAATGCAACATCTGCCGCCGCCGCAGGTCCAGCAATCAGTGTCGTCGCAGTAGATGCAACAGCAAACGGTAAGTTCATTGGAGAACACTCTCAAAGCCTTTATGATGAAAACTGAGTCATACATGGCAGAGAACAGTAATTTCATCAAAAGTACAGATGCTTTTATGAATAGAACTGAGATGAGGTTGCAGAATCAAGAAGCGGCTATTAAAACGCTAGAAACCCAGGTTGGACAGTTTGCTCAAAATATAAACACTAGACCACAAGGAGGACTACCTAGCAATACTGAAGTTGCTAAGGTAATGGGCCATGAACAGTGCAAAGCAATCACTACCAGGAGTGGTCTACAGCTGAAGGAAAAGATCCTAGCAAGCCAAATTCCATCAGCAGACCCAACAAAAGAAGAGGCTGAGCAAACTGATCCTGATAACACTGCCTCGGCAGAAAGCGCTGCAGCTCCTGAACAGCCTGCCGAGACAACAACAACCCCATTGGTGCCAGGTATTAAATTCCAAACTAAATAAACCTTGGACGAGATGAGACCACCACCACCTTTCCCACAAAGATTGAAAAAGCAAAAACAGGACAAGCAATTCAAGAAATTCCTTGACATTTTAAAGCAAGTCCACATTAACATACCATTCGTAGAGGCAATAGAACAAATGCCTAATTACGCCAAGTTCTTAAAAGACATGGTGTCCAAGAGAAAACGAATAGGTGAGTTCGAAACAGTGGCTGCTATCGAGGGATGCATGGCAATGCTACACAATCGTATGCCACCGAAATTGAAGGATCCTGGCTACTTTATCATACCTTGTGCGATAGGTAAAAATTATGAAGGTAAGGCACTATGCGACCTTGGAGCAAGCATCAATGTAATGCCCAAATCTGTCTTCCAAAAGCTTGGAATAGGAAGGGCGAAACCTACAACAGTTATGCTCCAACTAGCAGATCGATCATATATGCAACCCGAAGGCAAAATCGAGGACATACTGGTAAGAGTCTACAAATTTATTTTTCCTGCTGATTTTCTTGTCCTTGATTGTGAAGCAGATGATAATGCACCGATCATCTTGGGGAGACCTTTCCTTGCAACTGGACGCACGTTAATTGATGTGGAAAAAGAAGAATTGACAATGAGGGTTAATGATCAACAAGTCAAACTCAATGCATTCCACAACTTAAAAAAATATGATGTTCCAGAAGAGTGCAAGGCCATCCACATAATAGGCACCAAAATATCCTGCCTGGGCAGCATGCTCGGCAGACTATTTGGCAAAAAGATCAAGCTCAAGGTGGATGGACACACAGCAAAAGGGAGTGGCCCACAACTGATTTATAATTCTGGCCAACAAGAGAGAATCATCTTGGGAGATGCATTTGCATGCACTCCACCAGTAACATGATCTCCTCCCTCTTTCCTTATTATTATTATTATATTAGGATTAGTTTAGTTTATTTTTATTTTTCTAATTTGTTTCTGCTTTAAGTATTTTTCTTCGTGTGTTTAATTTTTATTTAGGATAGATAATAAGCAAGAATAAAGGAGAAATAGTTCACAGCAGGAATTCTGCCGAGGCAGTAAACAATGTCAGAGCCGCAGCAGTTTTAACAGGCAGAACAGTGTAACGGCTAGTCTGCCAAGATTCCTGCCGCGATAGAAAAGGAAACGACAGTAAAGAGCAACAGCTACAAAACGACTAGTGGATTCAAACGGTCACAAGGTCGAGGCCTATATAAGCAACCCTCTCCTCTTGAACTATTCACTCTTGCTTTCTTGTTTTCTTTAGAATTCTTAACAATCTTGCTCTCACAATACTCTCTGCCTACTCACAACTCTTCGTGAAATTCCCAGATTCCTTCCAAGAAAATCTCCAAGAAATCAATCTCTCACAATCTTTATGGCCACTTACAAGCGATTTGCCCCAGCCAATGTTGAAGACCGCTTCAACAGGTATTTCATTGCCTGGCAATTGTGGGAAGAACAAGGCTTCCATCACTCGGATGACGAAAACTACGGCATCGAGCATTATCTCTTTGACAGAATCAAGTACCAAGAATGAGAAATATTTTGTCTTCAACCTGCCCAGGCGAATGCTACCATCGTGCGGGAATTCTATGCGCACGGGCCCAACAAAGATTCCCTCTTTCTCCACTGCCGAGGTAGGCCTGTCCAGTTAGATGCCGATGCCATTAACCAATTCTACGACCTCACTCCGGACCATGATGTTCACGCTGAATTCATGGAGGACATCACTGCCGAGGATTACGAGTTGATCAAAGATGACCTTTGTTACACGAATACTCCATGGGAAACCGATACCCATAGAGGATCTGTAACAAGGTAAAGCCTAAAGCCCGAGGCTAAACTTTGGAACACCTTTGTCAAGCGACGCCTCATTCCCATATCCCACAACAGCACGGTGGACCGAAAGCGGTTGGTGCTCATCCAATCGATCATCAACAAAAGGAGCATCAACGTCGGAGAGATCATCTTACGTGAAATTCACGAATGCGGTAAGAAGGATAGAGGACCATTGTATTTCCCTTGTTTGATCACTGGTTTGTGTGTTGCCGCAGGTGTACCAATAGAAGATACGGACGAATACACTCCCCAAAGGCGCGGATGAACCAGAGACTTTTGCCATAAAGTCATGCAGATCACGCAGGAGGAACCAGTCCAAGCAACGCCCCAGTAGTTCACTGCTGATACTGCTGTCGGGGCCCAGTACATGGCAGACATGCCAGACACTGCCCATACCTCTACCGCAGCAGACCCGTATCAGGAGATATTGCAAAGGATGACAGCGATAGATCTTCGGCAACAAAGATACATGGAGTATCAGAGGGATTTCAATAGCACCCTCGCTCACATGATGCTCCATGCTTTTCCAGACCAAGGGGCACAATTTCCAGATTTTCCCAGTAATATGTTTGTCACAGCCGCCCCTTATACCGAGACTACACCAGCTCCGGGAGGACCAAGGTCGTTCTTCCACGCGGACCCTCAACCACAGTATCATGCTGCCGGCCCATCCAGGCTAGCAAATTCTGCCGCGGCATCATCTGCCAGCAGAAGACCATCAAAGCGGAGGGCAGTCTTCAGCACTCCACCACGATCCCCAATCATCATGGGCAGTCTATCAGCTAAAATAAATGCCTATGTGAACCAAAGCTCAACCACTGCCGGACCGAGTACATACCATACCGGGGCAACCACAGCAATGGAAGGTGGAACAGACATAATGATCACCGAGGAGATGGCCGATGTGGAAGAAGGAGAAGAAGCGGATGCTCTGATGCAACGGACACCACCCACAAGAGTCCAACCGCCCCGGCAAGCAAAAGCTCAACCATCACCCTCACCAAGAACAAAGCAATCGGTAGCAAGGCCAAGGAGAAAATTTGTTACAAGCAGCTCTTCAGAGTCTCTTTAAATTTTTCATATTTGTCTTGCTTTATATGCTGTTTATTTCATATTTGTGTTGCCCGCTAATTTCTTCTAATATAAAAGCATTGAGGACAATGCTTGGTTTGAGTTTGGGGGTGCAGATTCACTATCAAGGCAGCAATCTACTGCCGAGGCCTTGCCAAAAAAGGGAGTATTCTAGTGATTTTCTTTTCTTTTTCATGCTCCCCGCCTTACTTGAATTAACTACCTACACTTTTGCACTGCTTATCATCAGTATTGCCTTAGTTTATTCTTTAAGGCTATAGAAATCTTTCTCCTTACCATGATTAGGTCCTGTTAAGAAGGTTTAACCTTAGGATACTTAAGGATGAAAACTTAGAAGCTTACTATAAGATGAATTTCTCAAACACTTTTGGGACTTGTTGGATTATAGGAATTCTTTTAATGAACTTAGGTGATAAAGACTTAGATTTTTGGGAAAGTAACTAGAGGTGCGTATCACCGGCTCTAGGAAGTACTCTTCTTCATGCTAGAGGTGCCCGAAATTGGCTCTAGTATGCTTTAAGGAATATTTACAAAAAAGAAGGAATTAGTGAAGGGAAAAACACAATCCTTGAGGTGCCCGAAATTGACTTAAGAATTGGTGGTTTAGAAAAGAAGAGAACACTTAACCAAATTCTACTTGTCTTGAATTTAGAGTTTATCTAAGAAAGCCTTTAATCAAACTTGTCCACAAAAACACACACACTCACCAATTCTTATAGTTTGTTTCTAGGTAAACCCTTGGATAGCCGAAAGGTTAAGGCTTAAGAATAGGCATAGTTATGGTGGGGAGAATAGATGTAAACGTAAGACCAAGAGAGAGTAGAGTTCGGCAAATTGATGGTTTGCATTGCTTGAGGACAAGCAATAGTTCGAGTTTGGGGGTGTGATAAGTGCTCAACTCACTATCACTTTTTACACCTTTTATGGGCATTAATCACCGAATTTACACCCACTCGGACCAATGCATGGACTTAATGTGATATATTTAGAAGTTAATCTCATAGAGATAATATTTACAGAAAAAGGCAAGTTTTACTGCATTTTTATATTTGTGCAGGAGAACCAGTACCGCGGCAGCAATATGGTCGAGGCAAGACCTGATGCCGAGGTAGCAACTGAAAGCCAGGAAGCAAGACTGTAGGCGATTGGAAGATAAAAATCCAAGGGACGTTTCTGGACATAAAGTACATTGATCGAAGCTGGTAAGCATGAGGAAAAGCCCAAAGACAAGGCCACGCGGGAAAGCCTCTTAGTTGAATTAAACTTGGAAATATTTTAATTATGTACATAACTTGTTCCCTACTACAAGTTGTATTCTACTTAGGAAAGGTTTGTCCTAGGTCTAGCCTATATAAAGACCTAGCCGTCCAATGTATTAGATACCGATACCTAGAGAGAGAGCCGATTCATAACTTTGTTTTCTTTCTCTCAACTATGTTCTAAGCTTTCTTAGGGTTTAGGTGAAGGTTGTTTAGTATATGTGAGAGGAAATTGTACTTTGTCTTTGTTTCAATGCAATAAAACTATCAAGGTTTGCTTATCCTTTGTTATTCCTTGTTCTTGCATTCAAGCTCGAGAGAGAAGTTTGTGAGTAATCTATTTATCTAGACTCGGGAGAGTTAGATTCACGAAAGGGGTAAGTACGGTGTTTCAATCGCGAAATACTAACTTGGCCTAGGGATAGGTTAAGAGTTTCAGCGGCTAAAAGAAGTGTGAGATTGGTTGGTGAGTATAATTGATTCACGCCGGGAGGTATCATCAAGGACTAGTCATCAACAGTACTTCGACTTAGGGATAAGCGGAGTCATTCAAGGACACTTTGCCGAACTTTGGTAAAGTCCACCCACGAGCAAGGATTGCCGCGGCGGACAGTATCGTCGCTGCCAAGGCAGTAATCTACAGTGCTGCCGAGGCAGTGATATACGATTGCATTGGGCAGAGACAAGTCAATCAAATCCACAATACAACGCAACTGGATCTTGACCTATCTCTCTCTACTTATCAAATATCTTTATTTTACTTAGCTGTTTTATTTTAGTTCCATCACAACCCAAATTACTTGTGTTTTATTTCTTTCTATAGAACAAGAAGACGAAGAAGACATATTGAGTATACCAATCCCTGTGGAGACGATAATCCGATAAATACTTATCACTTATTACTTGCGATGTGTCCACTTGCACTAAACGCGCACTTTTGACACGTGACAGTCACATTGAAATTGATCTTTGCAAATTGATTTGAAGGCTCTTTTTCACTTAGTAATCGATTACCTAATTTTATTTTCTCTCGTTTTTCATGACTTATCAAATTATTCATTTTCTCAAAATTAATAAAATAACATTCTGAGCCTTTTGCTTATCATTTTAACAAGCATCTTGCATATAAATTGATTAAATACAAGAAAAGCAAAAGATTTCATGAGCATTACTATGATATACTAATACTTTAAGTGCAAGCATAACAAGAGGGAGGCTTGATACTTGTTTAATGACGAAAAGTATGACGACGAACAAACAAAGCTCTAAGTGTCAAGACATCCAGGCAAGAGTGATATAAGTAAATTTGGGGCAAAGAGAGAATGTTAACCATCATTTGGGGTAAAAATACAACAAGATCAATTCATCAAAGGGAGAAATCATTAATGTTGGGATATTATAAGATAAAGAAGCTTTATAGGGTGAATGTCAGAACGAGTAAATAAGACAATTAAATTTTAAACTTGAGTTGGAAAATTCTACAAAAAGAATGTATCAGAAGAATATGTTACATGAAAATGAATGTAACATACAAGCTGGAGTAATAGAGATGATGATTTCTTGAAAAAAGATGATTCCTAGATGTTCAAATATTGAAAATACAAGAAAAGAGTTGAATTTATGAAAGACAAGAATAAGTGTTGTAATTGACTTCATTTATTTGTAAAAAGTAATAAAAATGACAAAGAAAGAAGAAAGAAAAAAGAAAAAAAGAAAAAAGAGAGAATATCAAAATGAAAACTCGAAATGGCGTTTTGAAGAAAGTAGTCTAAATTGAAAACCTGAAAAGGTGATTTAGAGCAAAAATACTATCCCGAAGATTGAACCTGAGTGTGAGATGGGTTACCCTATCAAGAAAATGAGTTTTACCAAAATACAGAGAAAGACATTTCGAGCTTCCTTAAAACTAAAAGTTTACCTAAATGGACTGATAAGTCCTCAAAAGACGATCACTTTTACACCTTTCATTGACAATAATTACTTAATCTACACCTATTTGGACTGATGCATAAGCCTAATGTGTGATATTTACATACGGTGCCTTCATGACATATAAGGATGATATTTATAGAAAATATAAGCTTTAATGCATCTTTGTGCGTTTGCAGGTAAACTTGGACCCTGACCGAACCAGCCACAGATAGGAGCTTCTACTGATGGAAGCTAAGCAGACTCAAAGCCAGACCTCCGTCGGGGCAGCAGATGCGTCCTGCCGAGGCAGGGAATTTCTTAAGACCAAAAGTCAAAGTGGTGATCGATTTGAAGAGCATAAAAAGCTGGATTTTTCTGGACACTTTGCAGAGCAATTGGAGTTCGAGAAGATGGTGTAAAGATGGAAAGTACCAAATTAAGAGATTTACCTTTTGAAGGAAGGAAACGTCCAAACTTACTAAACTTCTTCTCCAAAGCTGATGTTGACCTAGTTTTAGGCTGTATAAAGGATGTTCCATCCAAGGAAAAAAGAGGAGGAAAGTTCACAATAGAATTTAGTGTTTTCTTTATTTTTCATTATGTTCTAAATTCTCTTAGGGTTTAGGTGAAAGTTGTCGAGTATTTGTGAGAGGATATTGAACTTTGTTTTGTTGTTTCATGCAATAAAATATTGAGGTTTGCTTATTCTTTGGCATTCTTTGTTCTTGCATTCAAGCTCGGGAGAGAAGTTTGTGAGAGATCTATTTCTCTAACATCGGCAGAGTTAGATTCACGAAAGGAATAAGTACAGTATTTTTCTAGCTGGAAAATACTAACTCGGCCTAGGGATAGGTTAGAGTTTCAGCGGCTAAAAGAAGTGTGAGATTGGTTGGTGGTTATAGTTGATTCACGCCGGGAGGTATCATCAAGGACTAGTCATCAACAGTACATCGACCTAGGGATAAGCGAGGTCATCCGAGGACACTTTGCCGAACCTTAATCACATCCACCCAAGAGCAAGGGATTGCCGCGGCGGACATACCCTTCACTGTCAAGGCAGTAAGACTGCAGTACTGCCGAGGCAGTGTTGAATAATTGCATTAGACGAAAACAAGTCAATTGAATCCACAATACGACATAACTGGATCCTGCCCATTCTCTCAAACTGATTTCATTCTTTATTTTCTTTTTATTATTCAAGTTATTTTAGTTTCATTTGGAACAATCAAATTAATCTGTGTCTTTATTTTATTTCTTTTACAGAGCGAGAAGATCAAAGGAAACATATTAAGTATACCAATATCTGTGGAGACGATACTCGATATTTATCACTTTATTACTTGTGACGTGTTCACTTGCACTAATTGCGCAACCCATTTTACACGTAACAAGTTTTTGGCATCGTTGCCGGGGATTGACAACTAAATTTTGTTATCTTTATTTTCTCACGTCTTAAGTAAGTTTTATTTAACTTCGGTTTTCACTGGTTTATGACCAGAGCCAACCCAAGCCATCCTGTGTATGAGCTAGATCCAGAGATTGAACGCACACAACAGAGTTTGAGAAGACAAATCCGAGCAGTTATGACAAATATTCTAATAGAGCAGAACTTACCCGCTGGCAATGGAGGACTTCCGCCGCCACCACTGCCGCGGCAGCTTACAGTTCGGGATTTTCTGGTAGAAGATTTGAACGGGTTAAATCCAGGAGTTGTTACACCAGAGATTGAAGCAACCCACTTTGAGCTAAAACCTGTCATGTTTAATATGCTCAATACCGTTGGACAGTTTGGTGGGTCAGTAACTGAAGATGCAAGGCAACACCTCAAATCGTTCATGGAGATATGTAATTCATTTAAAATCCAAGGAGTCCATGAAGATGTTTTGAGACTGAAACTGTTTCCCTATTCACTGAGGGATAGGGAAAAGACTTGGTTAAATAGCATTCCAGCAGGATCTATAGGATCTTGGAGTGAACTATGCCGTGATTTCATTACACGTTTCAATCCTACTAATGTATATGATCGTATACGTAATGAAATTACTTTTTTTTCGGCAGGGAGATGATGAACCAATGTATGAGGCATGAGAGCGATATAGGGAGCTATTACAAAAGTGTCCTTTGCATGGATTTCCACTGTGGACACAAGTAACTATGTTTTACAATGCAACCAATGCCCCAACAAGGATGATGTTAGACGCCTCTGCCAATGGGACACTCCTCGACAAACCACCAGAGGAAGTGATAGAAATTTTGAACAAACTTGCAAAGAATGACTTCCAATTCCCTACATCTAGGAGAGGAGGGGTGAGACGCCAACCTACAGTAAATGAGTTAGAAACATCAAAATTCTGTGGCATCACAATTAGTCGCTCTTACTAAGATGGTTCAGAATATGCAAATGCAAAATAATACCCATGAGGTCAAGGTAATAGATTCTTCTTGTAATTTATGTGGAGGTGACCATAGTTCTTCTGAGTGCATGCAGAATCAAGAATCTAGCCTGTACGTGGGAAATTACAACCGGAACAACATGATGTCCAATAAATATAATCTGGCATGGAAGAGGCATCCAAATCTATCATAGAGTAATCCTAATAATGCCCTAAATCCGCCGCCACAGCAGATACCTCAACAGCAGCCTACAAGTTCATTGGAAAATTCGCTTAAGGCATTTATGATGAAAACTGAATCATATATGGCTGAGAATAGTAACTTCATTAAGAGAAATGATGCTTTCATGTACAGAACTGATATGAGGTTGCAAAACCAAGAGGCAACCATTAAAACATTGGAAACTCAAGTTGGGCAGTTTGCTCAAAATATGACCACTAGACCACAAGGAGGATTACCCAGCAATACTGAAGTTGCAAGGGGAATGGGCCATGAGCAATGTAAGGCAATCACTACTAGGAGTGGCTTACAACTTAAAGAAGTAACAAGCAGTTTGACAGACAAAGTCCCACTAGTGGAACAAGAAGAACCAGATAAAACGGATTTAGATGCTGAACTAAGTGAACCTGCCTCGGCAGAGAAGTCGGCAATTCCACGGCCAACAGCTGAAGTAGCAGACATACTAGTGGTACCAGACATTAAATTCCAAACTAATGAAACACTAGAGGAAATGCGACCCCCACCACCTTTTCCACAGAGGTTGAAAAGGCAAAAGCAGGAGTATTAGTTTAAAAAGTTCTTAGACATCCTGAAGTAAGTCCACATTAATTTTCCATTAGTTGAGGCAATAGAACAGATGCCAAACTATGCTAAAATCCTAAAAGATATTATGTCCAAAAGGAGAAGGCTTAGTGAGTTTGAAATTGTTGCCGCGACAGAAGGATGCATGACCATGCTTCATAATCGCATGCCCCATAAATTGAAGGACCCTGGATGTTTCACTATACCATCTGCAATTGGAAATCACTATAAAGAAAGGCCCTATGTGATCTTGGAGCAAGCATAAACTTGATGCCTAAATCTGTCTTCCAAAAGCTCGGAATAGGAAGGGCAAAACCTACAACTGTGATGCTCCAATTGGCAGATAGATCATATGTGCATCCTGAAGGAAAGATCGAGGATATATTGGTAAGGGTGGATAAATTTATTTTTCCAGCTAACTTTCTTATTCTTGATTGTAAAGCAGATGACAATGCACCGATCATCCTGGGGAGACCTTTTCTAGCTACTGGACGCACTCTTATTGATGTGGAAAAAGGAAAATTGACAATGGAGGTTAACGACCAGCAAGTCAAACTCAATGTTTTCCAGATGCTGAAAAGACATGCCAGATGATCTATACCACAGATACAGACAGCGCAATACCCTGTCTCAGCAATCACTGCCTTGGCAGTAGTCTCGGCAATACTTCACAGCGCTGCCTCGGCAGTATAGTTGAAGACTGTTACAGTAGAATCTTGGACAGTTTGCCCAAAGATGATGAAGTTGAAACTCAAGCGGTAGAGGAGATCAACTGGACAACAGACATTCCAGGTAAGTACTTCGAACCTCTAAATTACCCAAGTAAGGATGCAAAACCTTTAGGTGAGGAACCAGTAGTTATTGAATTAAAACCTTTACCTGATAAATTAAAATATGTTTATTTGGGATCCAACCACACAATGCTCGTAATTATTTCCTCTAAGTTGTAGCCTGAATAGGAACAAAGCTTGATAGAAATGCTACGACAGCACAAGAAGGCAATTGGGTGGTCAATTGATGATTTGAAAGAGATAAGCCTAACCGTTTGCATGCACAAAATCCTTTTAGAGGAAGATCATAAGCCCACTGTTGAGGCCTAGAGGAGACTTAACCATGCCATGAAAGAGATAGTACGTAATGAAATAATCAAATGGCTTGATGCTGGAATCATCTACCCTATCTCTAATAGTGCATGGGTAAGCCCGGTACAATGTGTACCCAAGAAAGGTGGCATGACGATAATAACCAATGAAAACAATGAATTGATCCCAACCAGGACTGTGATCGGTTGGAGGGTTTGTATGGATTACTGCAAATTAAATAAGGCAACAAAGAAGGATCATTTTCCATTGCCTTTCATTGATGAAATGCTTGATAGAATTGCTGGTAAGCCCTTTTACTGTTTTCTTGATGGATATTCAGGTTATAATCAGATTGCCATAGACCCTAAAGACTAGGCAAAAACTACCTTCACTTGCCTGTATGGGACATATGCATTTAGAAGAATGTCGTTCGGCCTTTGCAATGCCCCGAGAACATTTCAGAGATGCATGATGGCAATTTTTTACGACATGGTCGAAGACTTCCTGAAGATATTCATGGATGATTTTTCATTCTTTGGAGAAAACATCAATCATTGCCTCAACAATTTAGAGAAGGTGCTGCAAAGATGTGAGAAATCCAATTTAGTTGTCAACTGGGAAAAATGCCACTTTATGGTGAATGAAGGCATAGTTTTGGGCCACAAAATCTCATCACAAGGAATCGAAGTTGACAAGGCCAAGATAGATGTGATAAAGAAATTGCCTCCACTAATTTCAGTCAAAGGAGTTAGAAGTTTCTTGGGTCATACAGGTTTCTAACGAAGGTTTATTGCAAACTTTTCCAAAATTTCTAAACCCCTTTGTAATTTGCTTGAACAGGACAAAAAATTTGAGTTTAGCAAGGAATGAACTGAAGCATTTGAAGCCCTTAAAGAGAAGCTGATTACTGCACCAATTATAGTCCCACCAGATTGGGCCCTACCTTTTGAAATTATGTGTGATGCTAGTGATCATGCTGTCGGGGCAGCACTTGGGTAGAGAAAGGATAACCTTTTCCATGTTATTTACTATTCTAGTAAGACCCTCAATGATGCCCAGATCAATTACACCACCACAGAGAAAGAATTACTAGCAGTGGTTTTTGCCTTTGATAAGTTCCGATCCTACCTTATTGGAACAAAAGTGACTGTTCACACCGACCATTCGGCAATCAAGTACCTGTTTCCCAAGAAGGATGCCAAGCTTAGACTGATTAGATGGATTCTTCTTTTGCAAGAATTTGACATAGATATAGAAGATAGAAAAGGAACGGAAAACCAGGTAGCCGATCATCTTTCTAGATTAGAAGTTGGGGAGAAAACTGTCATACTAGACGAAGTACAAGACATATTCCCAGACGAACACATATTGCAGATCTCGGAAGTAGTAGAAGAATCTGCCGAGGCAGAGACCACGGCAATATACAACTGTGGTGCCATGGCAATACCTAAGTATATTTTGGCAACATTGATAGAAGACATTGCCGCAGTCACAGCCACTCCCTAGTATGCTGATCTTGTCAATTACTTAGCTAGTGGTGTTTTGCCTTATAACCTTAACCATAATGAAAAAAAAGAGGTTCCTGCATAATGCGAAGCAGTACTTCTGGGACGACCCTCTTTTGTTGAAGCAATGTGCAGATCATGTTATAAGAAGATGTGTTCCAGAGGATGAGCAAAAAGAAATGCTCAGGCAATGCCATGATTCACCTTGTGGTGGACATTTTGGAGGTAACATAACAACAGCCAAAGTGCTTCAATCAGGCCTTTATTGGCCCACACTCTTCAAGGATGCATAACTTTACTACAAGCACTGTGATCGATGCCAACGCACGGGCAATATCTCTAGACGTAATGAGGTGCCATTGCAGCCCATATTGGAAGTAAAACTATTTGATGTTTGGGGCATAGACTTTATGGGACCATTCCAATCATCTCAAGGGAATCTCTACATTCTAGTAGTAGTGGACTACGTATCAAAATGGGTCGAAGCAATTGCCACACCACATAATGATGCCAAGACTATTAAGAAATTTCTCAAGAAAAATATCTTCACTAGGTTCGGAGTGCCTAGAGCAATAATTAGTGATGAAGGCAAACACTTCGAAAATAGGCTCATTGCCGCGACCCTGAAGAAATTAGGTGTCACGCACAGAATTGCTACGGCCTACCACCCACAGACAAATGGGCAAGATGAGATATCAAACAAGTAATTAAAACAAATCCTTGAAAAGGTGGTCAACCCATCTCGAAAGGATTGGTCTCATCGTCTCGACGATGCCCTATGGGCATATAGGACAGCATACAAGACCCCATTGGGAACATCTCCATATAGACTTGTATTTGGAAAAGCATGCCATTTGCCCGTGGAAATCGAGCACAAAGCTTAATGGGCAGTGAAAAATTTGAACATGGAATGAGAGAGAGCTGGCCAGAAAAGACTGCTAGACCTCAATGAGATAGAGGAATTCAGAGCTGCAACCTATGAAAATGACAAGATCTACAAAGAAAAGACTAAAAGATGGCATGACCGTAAGCTACTGCCGAGGCAGTTCCTGCCAGGGCAGCAAGTCCTTTTTAATTCCAGGCTCAAACTATTTCCAGGCAAACTCAAGTTCAGATGGTCAGGCCCATTCGAAGTTGTTCAGGTCCTCCCACATGGTGCAGTAGTGATCAAATCAAAAATGGATGGACATGAGTTCAAAGTGAATGGCCAACGCTTGAAGCACTATTCTGACCTTTATGATATGAGGATTATTGAGACAATCACCTTAGGAGATGCACTTGCATGCACTCCTATCGTGACTTAATTTCTTTATCTTATCTTTATTTTATTACATTTTTAGGATTAGATTTAGTTTAGCATTTTTCTTTCTATTATTGTTTTATTTTTAATTTCTATTGTTGGTGTTCATTTTATTTAGGACATGAATCAAGATTGAAGGTGAAGACATTCAAAAGAAGAATCCACTGCCGCAGCAGTGAAACAGTGTCAGGGCCGCAACAGTTACAACGAGCAGAAGTGTGTAACGGCTAGTTTGGCGTAATTTTAGCCGTGGTAGTCAATTTCAAGAGCTAGAAAACGGCTAGTTGGGTTAAACACGGCAGTACAAGGCCGAGGCCTATATAAACACATTCTGACTTTGAACTATTCACTCTTGCATTCTTGATTTCTTAGAAATCTTTGCTTATCTCTCTCGAATTTCTTAACAACTTTCACAAACCTCTTTGCTTATATCTACCCATGGCAGCCTACAAAAGATTCGCACCCACCGTTGTTGAACAATGCTTCAACAGATCCTTCGTTGTAAGGCAATTGTGGGAAGAACAAGGATTCCAGCATTCAGATGCGGAGAACTATGGAATCGAGCATTACTTGTTCGATAAAATAGCATATCAAAAATGGCAAATCTTCTGCTTACAACCCGCCCAAGCCAACGCCACAATTGTGAGAGAGTTTTACGCGCATGGGCCAAGCGAAGATTCACTTTATGTCCACTATCGGGGCAGGCCAGTTCAACTTGATGCCAACACCATCAATTTGTTCTATGGCCTCCAACCTGCTCGTGATGACCATGCAATGTTTCTAGAGGACATCAGCAACGAGGACTACGAACTCATCAAATATGATCTTTGCTATGATAACAAATAGTGGGAAACCGGGTCACACAAAGGCTCCGTGGCAAGACAAAATCTAAGTCCCGAGGCAAAGTTGTGGAACACGTTCGTGAAACGCCGCCTCATCCCAACATCCCACAACAACACGATAGATAAGAGGAGATTGGTTCTCATCCAATCCATCATCAACAAAAGGAGTATCAATGTGGGAGAGTTAATGCTACAAGAAATCTATGAATGTGGTAGGAAGGAAAGAGGGTCGTTGTACTTTCCATGTTTAACCACGGGACTTTGCACTGCTTTCGGTGTCCCAATCGAGGATACAGATGAGATCACCGTCCATAGGCGCGGATGGACAAGGGAATTCTACCACAAAGTTATGCAAATAACCCAGGCAGAACCAGTCCAAGCAACTCCAATGTCAGGCACAACTGATACCTCTGTCGGGGCCGAATACACAGTAGACATACCTGTTGCCTCCCACAGTACTGCCACAGCGGATACTTATCAGGAGATACTCCAACGGATGGCAGCCATGGATTTGAGACAGCAAAAGGTACATGGAGTACTAGAGGGATTTCAACAATGCCCTAGCCTAGATGATGATCACCAATTTCCCCAACCAAGGGGTGCAGTTCCCCGACTTCCCTCCTGATATGTTTGTCACGGCCGCACCCTACACCGAAACAACTCCAGCTCCAAGAGGACCGCGACCATTTTATGCCCCTGGACTATCGCAACCGTTTCCTGCACCGGGCTTATTTCCGCCACAAGAGCCTGCCGCAGCATCTTCTACTAGTAGAAGGCCATCCAAGAGGAGAGCAGCAGGTTCTCCCGTAATCATTAGGAGTTTCTCGTCGAAGATGGACTCCTTCATGCAGCAACCTCACTTCACTGCCGGGCCCAACACTCAACCCGCCCGAGCAGATGACATGGAAGCTGAAGATGCGGGTGGGACAGAAATAATGGCAACCGAAGAAATTGGGGACGAGGAGGAAGGAGAAGAAGTCAATGCCCCATTGGAACTGACGCCACCTACCAGAATCCAGCCACCTCGAACGGCCAAAACTCAACAATCACCAGCATAGGGATCAAAACTTAAACTGTCAACAACAAGGCCAAGGAAACTTGTCATCCGCAACAGTTCTTTGGAGGATTTTTAATCCTTTTCATACCTATATGTTGTTTTGATTTTTTCCTTGATAAATCTTCATGTTTGTTTCCTGTCTTCTACATATATTTAAGCATTGTGGACAATGCTCAGTTCGAGTTTGGGGGTGTAGATTCACTGCCGAGGCAACCCATTGCCGTGGCCCTGCCATGAAAGGAAGCAAATTAAATTTATTCTAATTTTTTTTCGTCCACCACCCTGCTTGAATTGTTGTTTACACTTTTGCACTGCTTTACATCATTATTGCCTAGTTTATTCTGTTTGGGCTATAGAAATCTTTCTCCTTACCATGGCTAGGTCCTGTTTAGAAGGATAAACCTTAAGATGCTTAAGGACTAAAACTTAGAAGCTTGCTATAGGATTGACTCTAAAAACACTTTTGGGACTTGTTTGACTATAGGAATTCTTTTAATGAACTTAGGTGATAAAGGCTTAGATTTTTAGAATAATGACTACAGGTGCCTATTACCGGCTCTAGGACTCACTCTTCTTCATGCTAGAGGTACCCGAAATTGGCTTTAGTATGCTTAAAAAAATTTACACAATCCTTGAGGTGCCCGAAATTGGCTCAAGTAGTTGTTGTTATAACAAGAGATCATAAATTCCAAGTGTATTTGCCTTGAACTTAGAGTTTGTCTAAGAAAGCCTTTAATCAAACTTGTCCACAAGAACTCACACACTCACAAAATCTTATAGCTCGATTCCGGATAAGTCCTTGGGTAGCCGAAAGGTTAAGACGTAGAATAGGCATGGTCATGGTGGGGAGAATAGATGAACAAGTGAGACCAATAGGGAATAAATTATGGCAATTTGATGGTTTGCATTGCTTGAGGACAAGCAATAGTTCGAGTTTAGGGGTGTGATAAGTCCTCAAAAGACTATCACTTTTACACCTTTCATTGACAATAATTACTTAATCTACACCTATTTGGACTGATTCATAAGCCTAATGTGTGATATTTACATACGGTGCCTTCATGACATATAAGGATGATATTTATAGAAAATATAAGCTTTAATGCATCTTTGTGCGTTTGTAGGTAAACTTGGACCCTGACCGAACCAGCCACAGATAGGAGCTTCTACTGATGGAAGCTAAGCAGACTCAAAGCCAGACCTCCGTCGGGGCAGCAGATGCGTCCTGCCGAGGCGGGGAATTTCTTAAGATCAAAAGTCAAAATGGTGGTCGATTTGAAGAGCATAAAAAGATGGATTCTTCTGGACACTTTGCAGAGCAATTGGAGTTCGAGAAGATGGTGTAAAGATGGAAAGTACCAAATTAAGAGATTTACCTTTTCAAGGAAGGAAACGTCCAAACTTACTAAACTTCTTCTCCAAGGCTGATGTTGCCCTAGTTTTAGCCTATATAAAGGATGTGCCGTCCAAAAAAAAAGAGGAGGAGAGTTCACAATAGAATTTAGTGTTTTCTTTGTTTTTCATTATGTTCTAAATTCTCTTAGGGTTTAGGTGAAAGTTGTCGAGTATATGTGAGAGGATATTGAACTTTGTTTTCTTGTTTCATGCAATAAAATATTGAGGTTTGCTTATTCTTTGCCATTCTTTGTTCTTGCATTCAAGCTCGGGAGAGAAGTTTGTGAGAGATATATTTATCTAACATCGGGAGAGTTAGATTCACGAAAGGAATAAGTACGGTATTTTTCTAGCTGGAAAATACTAACTCGGCCTAGGGATAGGTTAGAGTTTCAGCGGCTAAAAGAAGTGTGAGATTGGTTGGTGGTTATAGTTGATTCACGCCGGGAGGTATCATCAAGGACTAGTCATCAACAGTACTTCGACTTAGGGATAAGCGAGGTCATCCGAGGACACTTTGCCGAACCTTAATCACATCCACCCAAGAGCAAGGGATTGTCGCAGTGGACATACCCTTCACTGTCAAGGCAGTAAGACTGCAGTACTGCCGAGGCGGTGTTGAATAATTGCATTAGACGGAAACAAGTCAATTGAATCCACAACACGACATAACTGGATCCTGCCCATTCTCTCAAACTGATTTCATTCTTTATTTTCTTTTTATTATTCAAGTTATTTTAGTTTCATTCGGAACAATCAAATTAATCTGTGTCTTTATTTTATTTCTTTTACAGAGCGAGAAGATCAAAGGAAACATATTAAGTATACCAATCTCTGTGGAGACGATACTCGATATTTATCACTTTATTACTTGCGATGTGTTCACTTGCACTAATTGCGCAACCCTCTTTACATGCAACATGGTCCTCAATTAATAATCATGCATCATAAACATTTATAGGATAAGAACATGTTAACACATACATTCAAAGTATTTTGGCTATTTTAGCATGAATTTGTGAGATTGATCAAGAAAAGATGTTGAAGAGAATGAATAAGGATTTTTGAAAAAAGATCTAACGAAGAATGTGCAAAGATCTCATAAAAAGTAGAATCAATCAGGATTGAATAAAATTTCAAAGTAGAAGATCCAACGAAAAATGAACAAAGATCACAAGAAGAAGATCCAATAACAAGCAAAGATATCAAAGAAGAAGATCTAATGGATGATGAACGAGAACCTTAAAAAAGGATCAAATAAAAAACGAACAAAGATCTTTGAGATAAAGATCCAATAATAAATGATTAAAGATCATAAAAAATAGATCTAACAGAGATCTCAACTGTATTAGTAAGGAAGAAAAGACACTTCGTTTGTATAGACAAATTACAATAAAAATCTTACTTATAGAGGCGAATCTTAAGATATTTTGTTTACAAAAACGAGTTTCAACAAAACTTTCGTTTATAGAAGAGGAATTCAAAAGATGTTCCATTTGAAGAGGCGAACTTCAACAAAATTCTCTGTTTATAGAGACAAAATCCAACAAATACAATCTATTGTTTTCACAAGAAATGAAGTGTATAACAATCTTAAATTCTTTGTGTCATCAGTAAGCCATTCGGAAATGATGTTAAGTCCTTCAGGCCATCACCTTTGGGAATAATGATGTCGTTTCAAAATGAAAGGAAATTCATTTCGATTTAAAATCCTTCGAGTCATCAATAAGTCCTTTATGTATGATGTTAAGTCCTTTTGGTTGACATCTTCAAAAATGATGAGAATTTTTTAAAGATTATCAAAATAATATGGTGGGGTGTTCAAAATAAAATAACAAAAAAAAAGTAAAAAAGAATAAGAAAGAAAAAAAAGGTAAAAATAAGAGAAAAAAAAAGAAAAAATGAAAAATGGAAAACAAATCAAAAAGAAGTGAGGAAAGAGAAAAATGAAAGATTTGTGTTTCTTGATCTAAATGTAGGTATATCAACTTTGAGCAAGATCAAGTGAAATAAGCTAGTAGTGGGTTCAGACGAGAAAGATGTACAGTCTTGTGTGCTCCAGTAAAATAAAATTGATCAATAAAAAGAGAAAAAAAAAGATCTAATACAAATTTCAAATAGAAAGACTAAAACATCTTGAACAGAAAGGAACAACGCTAAATATTTTAATATAAAATGAAGTTTTTTCAATTGAATCCATGTTGAATTCATATGAATCAATGATGTTTTTTTTTGCAGATACAATTGTTCTTCAGAGAAATAGATTAATTAGAACTCCTAATGAGAAGAATTAGTCTAGAAAAGAAGAAACTCATAATGTGAAGAGTTCGCTCAGTAAAGAAGAATTCCTATGAGAAGAGTTCTCTCAGCAAACAAGAATTACTAATGAGAAGAATTTGTCCAGCAAAGAAGAGTTCCTAATGAGAAGAACTTGCGTAACAAAGAATCCATAGTTCCTAATGAGAAGAACTCCTTCGACAAAGAATTCAGAGTTCCTAATAAGAAGAATTCATATGTCAACGCTTTAACAGAGAAGTGGCGACATTTTCTAAAGAATGAGAAAGTTCATAATTAGAAGAGCTTACTTATTCAACACCTTCTTAGAGAGGTATAGGATGAAGAATTTTCAAAATAGTTTCAGGCCTTGGAGGATGAAGAATTTTATAATGAGAAAAACAACTTCAAATTCCATAGTTTGGTAGAAGTTTGAAGAATTTTGTAATGAGAAGAACAACTTCATACATCATAGTTTGACATAATATGAAGAATTTCATAATAAGAAAAACAACTTCAAGCTTCAATAGCATGGTAAATGACCTAGGGATTCAGAAAAAATTTGTGTCTTCTCAGTCTTTGACTGTTTCTTGTTCCACAACAAAAAGCAATGTGTGGTAGCTGTCATACCCGTATTTTGTTAGGGTATTAATACATGTAATAAAGCCATAATAAATAATTGATAATAATGATTAGTGTAGGAAATAAATCTCACATTGAAGAGAATGTAAATTACATATAATCACTCATTTTGGTGTAAGAAATAAATCTCACATTGATGAGAATGTTCATTACATATAATCACTCATTTTAGTGTAGGAAACAAATCTCACATTAGTGAAAAATATCATTTTCCCTCCCTAAATACCTATAAAAGGGAAGAAGGTCTGCTTATAAAAAGAAACTAAGAAAAGGAATGGTAGAAGCTTTGGAACAAATCAAAGGAGTATCTTGATTGGCTTCTCAGAAAGGTTGTCACTTTTTTTTTTCTTATTATATGTGATTAGTTTCTTTATTCACTTAGGCATTATAATTTATAATTTGTTATATTTTATTCACTATAGGTATTGTAGTTAGGCATTACAGTTTTATAAAATTTTCAATTTGGTCGCAAGAAATAAAAAAATGAGTTGTTTGTTGTAATTATTTTTATTTTAGTCATGAATTTAATTTTTTTTAATTATTGTATGCATTATTTGATTAAATTTCATATTAGGTTGTATTTAGACAATTTAAATTCACACGATAATTAATTAGATTCAAACCTATTTTAGATTAGAACTTTAATTAGGAATTCAATAATTATATTAGGATAAATAATTATATTAAATTAATAAGTATTGAATAAAAGATTTTTGGGTCCATAATCGAATAGTATCCTGATGGAACTAGATGTTATTCACGGGGTCTTTAAAAA
This sequence comes from Abelmoschus esculentus, assembly GCA_035048815.1. Lineage (NCBI taxonomy): Eukaryota > Viridiplantae > Streptophyta > Magnoliopsida > Malvales > Malvaceae > Abelmoschus > Abelmoschus esculentus. The sequence continues at coordinate 5,307,522 of JAUCBN010000015.1, forward strand.
ATAATATTTAGTACCTATTATTAAATTAGAATTAATTAAATGACCTAAACTAATAATTAAAGCCTAATTAAGATTAAAACTTTAAAATTAAGCTAAATTAGTTTAATTGAATATTAATTTGAAGTCTCAAATTGGTAGCACCCTAATGGAATTGGGTGTTGTCATACACGAGTTTTGAATTAAGAAATATTCGAATAATAAATAAAATGCAAGAGTCTCTTTTTAGTTTAGGGACTTAAAAATAACAAGATCATAATTTATCGTACATAATCCTTTAGATATAGGCAACATTCTCTTGGAATATAAATAGGGGTACCCTGATAAAATCGAGTGTCTATTATATATTTGAATCAGGAGAACAATTTCTATATGGATCGGATATTTCTATTTCAAATACAAGATCAATTAATAATTAAAGAATAAAATATATTCGAATTGTCATTCTTTAAATAACCAAATATGTCACACAAAATTCGAGGTACCGATGTGGACACTTGTAAGGGTTTTCCTTATGCGTAACTGACTGTCAAACCCAAGTTTTAGAATTGAACCTCTGGTTTGTTTTTATGGTATCCTGCCTACCAGAGTGTCTGATGGCGACTCTAAATTATTTTTTTTAAATCAAATAAAGGATAAAATTAGATTTTTCTCAATTAATTAATACAAATTTTAAAATTAATATTAATTTTTATAATTAATTAAAATGTCACCCATTTTAATCTAAAAACTTTAATTTTCAAGATTAATAATTAAATAGTAAAAATATTAATTTTTATTAATATTTAGGCTATTTTTATACCCAATTTTAAAAATAGTTGCGACAATCCTCTAGGGGTCTGTAAGGTTTTAATTGTCATATACCTATTTTCAATTATCTTACCCGCATTTTGCCAGTTTTTAACTCAGATTTTCTTTAGGCTTCAATATGTTGTTTTCGAGTTTGTAATACCTTAAAAATTGATTTAGTCGCAATTAAGTTCTTGTGATCGGAGATATTATACCAGAATATTTTAAATATTGTATTGACTCCTTTATTGTACTCAATTTTTGTGAAATGAACTTCATTTGAGTTTAATTTTAGTTTTGGACTTTATTGTATAGAATGAAAAGTCATTGTGACTAAATAGTGAAAATTGCAAGTTTCTTTTGAAGAATAAAAATGTAGAAACTTGAGAGACCATTCTTGTAATTATCCCAATTTGAGGTGTTAGTCATCAAACTCACGTGATTTGGTTATAGTTATATCATAAAATTATTGGAAAATTCTACAACGGGCGTCGAACACCGCTGAACACCACTAATGTTGAACATTGTTGAACACCATTAAATCAATTAATAAAAATTTAAAATCTCAAGGACTCAGTATGTAATTAATAAAAGTGTGATAAACTCAACATATAATTAATAATTGTATTATTAGTCCTTTAGATTTTTATTCTTCATAAATTAATTTAATAATGTTCAGCGGTGTTCAACGTTAACAATGTTCAACGGTGTTCGACGCCCGTTGTAGACTCATCCAAAATTATTACATAAATAAGTGGATGAAATAAGGTTAAATAGTATGAAATTTTAAATTGTCAAAATTGGTTTCCTCACGTATAGGGAAACCTTCTGATTAGAGGGAATAGAGGTTTCACATGGGTTATTCTTCTTAGAAAATTATATATTGAAAGTTTTGAAATATAAAACCAACTCTCAAAAGGAAAACTGAGAGTTGTCGTAACCTTTTGACTTAGTCTAGGTGAGAACAGAGTCAAATAAATTATATTGGGTTCATCGTGATGAACCAAAATGGTTTTCGAGATTTACAACTATTCTTTTCTTTTTATTATAAGGTGACCATACGAACAATGAAATAGAAAATAGAACATAAATGATCATTTTACACTATATGGACCATTTTTGTTATTTTCCCAAAAAGTTAACCAAGATCCGAATTTCTTTTACCAACCTTTATTTAATTCATATCATGTCTTGAGATTAAATTATGAAGCAAATACATCTATTCAATTCATATATATATAACTCAACTGGATCAAAACGTAATGTAAGTAAATTAAAAGGTTTAACTAGCAAAAATCAATCACTCGTCCCAATACAGTCTTGGTCTGTATTGATACATGCTAACAAAAAACTACCAAATGTTTTGATATAGGGGCTCACTATTTTAGTAGACAAGGTTGTACTGATACACCCCTAAGACCGTATCGATATGTCCTCCATATCCTCAATCCTCCAAAGATTATTGTCAATATTTGTATTAGAACGAGAGCTTATGTATCAAAAATCCAAGCCAAATACAAAGGATTCAGACCGATATGCCTTCCCATGTATCGGTACATTTTGCTTATTTTCGAATTTTTGAATCAATTTTAGGTCTCGCGTACCAAAACACAAAGACTTGTATCGATACGCCTTGACTTGTAATTACCTCTACGTATAACATATTACACTTTGGCTCAGAACAAAAGCCCATATATCAAGCATGAATCCAACCAACTATTGATCAAGACCAAAGCAACCATATATCAAGCATTGCTCAAATTCTATGGCTAGATATATAAATCCTATCAAGCATATTAAAATCAATAACAAGACTTCACACCAATCCACAATATCAATCTAAACATGCTAAAATACAAAGAGAAATCATAAAATCCTTATTCCCTAAAACTATGCATATTGTCATTATACTATTAAAGTACCAAACCATATATTGGATACCAAGTCTTAGATCTTTGTCTCATTGCTTGCTTGCAAACCCTTTCTTTAATTCTTTGTATTAGTGTAAAGAAAGAGCATAAGCACACATGACTTACAGAGGAGTTCTCATAAAAGCAACATATATCAATGCAATTAAAAATTGGTTCTTAACAACATTTAACATGTACAAAAAAAAACTTGACCATGCTTTTAAAACGATGCACTTTCATTTTAATTCAGCATATTAAACTATATGCACATGTACCATGAAGTCAACAACATACTCTCACATGCACAAACCTCAATCTAACCCTTTTATGCATCATCTTATACAAAGATTAAAGAGACAATTACATGTATATCCACAATATATAAAAGAACCTCTATATGGTACAAATTACATTTTATTGTCAATTACTCAATTCATTTCTCAAAACACATCAGGTACATGAATTTTCAATAAGTGATATCCTAATCACTTTAGTCAATGGCATGGTGTAGTGCCCTTAGCACACCTCTATACTACTATGACTCATTCCTTTAATATTGGAGTAGACGCTCTCAATGCATCTCTAACTTCTCTAACTTATGTTAAGCTTTATAACCTATTTTAAAAGAATTCCAATGATGGTATCAATAATCTTAATCATAGGGCATTACAATGCATACAAAGTTGTAACAACTAAAAAGTTTGCAAATAACTATAATTAACCTCCCAACAACATCAAATTTTAATATTAAAACATACTCGACCTTGCCCTTTCCTAACCTACGAATTCCAATACTTGATCATCATTAAATCTCATCAAAAAAATCATTCTTAAAACTTATTTTTGCCATCAACTTATCCAGAGTCACGTGAACAATTCAAAACACCCTTCCAAGCAACCTAATAGCTTAGGCAAATCAATTGATCCGAGATTCTAACTATAAATACATGTTATCAACATTATTTGACACCATTTTAATCAATACATCTAAATTATAAACTCTCAAAACATATCCAAAATGAAATTATTAAGAAATCTCACATTAATCATCAATTATGTCAAGATTCATGAAAGAATCATTAAATCAATTTAAAAAATAGTTTAAAAGGTCAAATAATTAGAAATTTTATTAAAGAACCAATAAAATTAGAGAATAAATGAACTTACCTCTAACTAATACCTTACTTTTAATTGGAGAGCTTTTCTAAGTGAAAATATGTGCAAAACAAAGGATTTCAAAGTTAGATCAACAAGGATATTTTAGAAATAAAAAAAGACTCAAGGAATCATAGAAAATACCTCAAAAATTTGAGATAAAATGGTATTTGGTTGTTGAGGAAGTAAAGAAAAGTTGATAGAATTTTGGTAGTTATGTAAAATTATGTTTGGGTGGTTATTTATCAAAATAAGTTATTCAACCTTTAATTGACTAATCAAAACATATTTAAAATATATAAATAAGAGTCGAAATCAGCCTTCATCTTCTAGGAGAATAACTTCTTAAAGATTTTAAGTTTTTTTCTTTTTACAAAATAATCACTAGTTGAATCATGTTTTAATTTTTATATTTTGGTCACTAAATCCAAAATATCCATTTTTCAAAACTCAATTCAGACCTCCTAATTGGTTCCTAAATTACTTAAAAGATCCTCAAACTTCTAAGCATAAAACTCAGGGAGTTACAATTTTTAGTTGTGAGACTTGATACAATATTGTATGTTCATAGCTCTCTCCTCTTTTAACTTTTTTTTGATATGGACATTTGAATCCCTTAATTCTTGAATCTTTCTCCTTGTAGCAATTTTAGTATTTTTTACACATTTTCTGATAAGTATTTGTATCATTCCTAACTTTATCTAATTTTTTGGATAAATTCCCAACCGTTTTGCTCGAGCTCTTTTCTTTTATAATTTCTTATAATCGACGTGAGTCTTCCTTAACTCCTCTAATTCTTGTCAGATCTTGTTTTAATCTTGGAGAGTTTTTTCATTACCTTTTTGGACATCTACCTCTAGTTTTGTCATAGTGAGCTCATTCTTAAGATTACTAATTCCCTTCTCATATACTTTTAGGTCTAAATCATGATTGTGCTTTAATTTGTCCAAATTTGAAAGAGCACTCCTAACATGTTTATCGTATATTACCTTAATTTTTCTAGGGAATGTTTTCATTGACTCTTAGATCTTCTAATATTCACAACCCAACATAACCTTTAACTCATCCGATGGCTTAACTCTTATTGGCTTCTTCCATGCATATGCAATTTCTTGAATTTTAGATTTATAGTAATCTATCCTTTTTTTTTACAAATTCAAACTACGACATGCCCACAACAGCGGGATAAACCATCTCGATGCCAATTATATAGACACTAATAAATAGCAATAAGTTATATCTTTATAGTCTTCATATAGCGGGAACTAGTCCTTTTTTCCATATCGATATAAGTAGTAGCTCTTACTTAACCAAAGTGTTTTCCATTTAATATTGGTGTCTTTTATATCTTTGATGCATTATATCCATTTTTCTTTTGATATTTTCTCAATTTGACACTTTGTAAGATATTCATTAAACGATGAATAAGTGATGAATAATCTATGAACTTTATAACGCACAAAATCATGTATGAACACAGAACCATACTTCTAGCAATCATTCACAATCATAGAATCTTTCTTCTTCTTCATATTTTCTACATGCAGTTAAAAACCTAAATGTCTATGCTAGTATTGCTAGTACTAGGTTAACATCATTTTTCAAAAGTTCGAATATCCCTTATGTAGAAGAATCTATTTAGTCCAAAGTCTTCAAAAATAACACCAATCTATAGATGTAGAAAACATATAAACTTCTTTTCATGATTAGATCCTCACTTGTTTGAATTAGTCCTCAAATCACCCTCTAATTTATACACTTATTGTCTTCAATCAAGTCATCATTACTCTTTTATTTATAGAATACAGTTTTGTTCTAAACTAGAATTTGGTAAATAATATAGATTTGAATGATGTCCTAAGAATTCATGTTGAATAACATTCAATTGCCTTAGGACATCATTCAAATTGAAACTCTAAACCTTCTCAATTAAAATTCATTAAGTTCTTACAATTAGCTTTCTAATTGAGTTATTAAGGCTTAATAAAGCATTCTAAAATTATGGCTCCAACCTAACCAAATTTAATTAGTTGAATTAATTATTAATAATCAATATTATATGGTTTAATTAAAATATGAATTATATAAATAGCAATTAAATTAAATTTAATATAGATAATTTAATTAAAAAAGGACAAATTGAAACGAAACTTAAAACTGATTTTATTAACTTGGGGACTAAATTAAATCCATTATAATGAATTGTTAACCAAATTAAATAACACAACAAATTAGGGGGCAAATATGAGAGGATCCAAAACTAAGGGGCAAATCCTTAATTTGGCACATCACAAACGCACGATCCCCTTTTGACCCGATACTGAAACGACACCATTTCAACTTGGGTATAAAACCCCCAAAACCGAATTAACCCGACCATAGCACACCTCACCTTTCTCTACCCACTCACTGTTTTCATTGATTTTTTTTTCTCAAATTAGAAAAAAAAAGTTGGTCATAATTGAATCGTAGAAGAAATATAATTTGAGCTGATTTAAAGAGAAAAGGAAGGAGATTGCAATCTTGATTTTTTATATTCGATTCAAAAGGAATGCGTCATCAGAATAAGGAAGCAAATTTGGTCAAATTGAAGAAATAACTATGGGAATCAAATCAAGACTTTTTGGGTGATCTTTTACCCAAAAATTAGTGATTTGAGGTTTTAAATTTATTTATTTTCCAAGTATTTATGGGTTAAAAAAATCCTATATAAACACCCTTCTTTCACTTGTAATACACACGACCACAATTGAAACACAACACTTGTACAAGAGATTTTATACGAAAATTCTCTATAGAATACTCCGATTTGTACTTGGATTTGTGTTGGAATAAGAACTTGGAAGCTTTTTTGAGGTATCATTTATTTATTTATTTATTTTAGATTTGTTTTTATTTGTTTATTATTGGATGTATATTATAAAAAATAATAAAATTTATCTTGTTCAAAATTTTTAAATATCATCCTTGTTGTCGGATTTTTAAGTATTTTTATTTTGATGTATTCGATTTAAAGTGAGATTTGTATTTAAAGTTTTAAAACAAAAAGATTTTTTCCATTCCCACCGTCGGCAACGGCGGTCGGCACTGGTGGAAGGTAGCCGAAATGGTGGTTCGTTCCCGGTGTTCTTCATTCTTGAAGAACACCAAGAACTTTTGAAAGAATTTTTAAAGATGGTGTTTTGATCCATTTTTTGTTGAAATAAAGGTTTTGAGTTGTTTAAAAATTGGGTTTTCATAACCATATATTTAAAATGGCTCAATCACTTTTATTAGAACCTATTCTATTTATTTTTGTTCCAAATAAACATTTTATTAACATTACCATCTTTTTTTAATTTTTAACCTTTAATTCTAATTTTTTTTATATGACCACTAGTAGATGTTTTTTGAATAAATATTTTTAAAATTAGATCAAGCTTTTTATTAATATTTTTTAAGAAGTATAAAAAATAAAGAATAAATTAAAATCTTAGTCTTAACCTTTATTACATTTTTTTAATATTTTTATTTTTTACTATCCATTGTAATATATGTTATCTTTTATTAGTTTAAATAAAAGCCTTATGGTTAGTTAGAGCCTTTTTTTAAAAAAAAATAAAAAAAATACTTCTCACTTTAATAAACTACACTTTAACCTCAATAGGTAAAATTAACTTAGACATTTTTTAGGTTAACAATCACTAACTTAGAATAAAAACTTTAACACACCTAATTTTCTTTGGTTTTCTTGATTAAAAAATGAAACTTAATTAATGCGGTGTTCCACTAAAGGGAGGTAACGGGTTAGCACAGAAATGTTGGCGGTGATTAAAATTTACTCTCCTGGAAGTGGAGCCGTTAAAATGGAATCAAATTCATAAATGGACATTAATTTAAATTTTATACAAACTTGCAAATTCCGACTTTAAAACGTTTTGTAATTGGCTAGGTACCAATTTTTGGGCATTGTGGGGGTGCTAACCCTTCCCCACACGTAACCGACTCCCGAACTCGTTTTTGTGTTTTCGCAAACCAAAATTATTGTTTTAATAAAAACAAAATAATTTTATTAAAATGACACAATTTTTTAGGTGATCCAATCACACCTTGTTTTTAAAAAAGATTGGTGGCGACTCGGTTTTTTTTTAAGAAAAAATCGTCGAACCGCTTGAAAAAGGGGTTGCGACAGCTTGGCGACTCCGCTAGGGATTTTTTTTTACAAAAAAAAAGAGAGTCAAGCCACAAGTTGATTACAACATGTTTTAATGTCAGGAATTTGCAAGTTCATATAAAAATTAACTTAATTGTCTAATTATGAATTTGATTCTATTTTACGCATTTAAAGCTTATTTTCAAGCTCTATACTCGAGCTTTGACCCGACCGTTTAAGTGGAGGGAACATGCTATTGCTCTCGTGAGAATCTAATTCTCCGCATGGGCCTAGTAAGTACCTTTGGGACTCATATGTCCTAAGTATTCGTAAGGATATTATCCTTCGCATAGACCTAGGAAAATGAGTCCTCCTAAGTTGAACTTGATTCGCTGGAAGCCTATAATGGGTGAGAATCAAGGGGCTTTCTACCCTTAGTAGGGGACAACGAGGACAGCTTGGGGACCTTTCTAGAACCAAACCATGTGTATGAATCTAGAAGCCCACCCCATTAGAGCCATGTGAAAAACCTTAGAGTTAGAATTTGGTCAAAATGATTTCGTAGGAATAGTTACTGGAGACATGTCTATAAATGCTGGAATACGCTACCCAGTTATTATTCATACAATGAAATTATTTTGGACCTTTTAAGTTTTATTTCTATGCTAATCATTTTTCTTTGTTTTGCATATTTATTCCGTGCATCATGCATCTCATATATAGAAGGGGTCGAGTCTAGAGAATATTACTCAAAATAGAATATGTTTTTTCGTAATGGATAGAAGATTCCTTCAAAAGAGGAAGATCATGCAAGAATAAACCTTCAATCTAAAGTCAACTAGTGAGCACCTAAAAGTGAGGAAAAGAAGAACAAGTAATCATCTGAGAATTTGAAGAATAAATGAGTTTTTGGAAAAAAAAAAGGAGAGTAGTTGTATGGAAAATGAGGGCCCATGACAATAAGTTCTATTTGTGAAGAAAAGGATAAGATTTTTCATAATGGATAGAAGACTCCTTAGAAAGATGAAGATCATACGAGAATACATCTATGGTTTAAAGTTAACTCGCGAGTACTTATAAGTGAAGAACAAGTAAGCGATTGGAGATTTGAAGAACAAATGAGTTATTGAAAAAGGAAAAGAGAGTGGTTGCATAAAAAAAGAAGGCCCATAACAATAAGGTCCATTTTTATGAATTGTGGGGCATATGTGGAACTATCAACAAAAAGATAAAACAAAGCCAAACTTTTTTTGCTAATTTGTAGGCCAAAGTCGAAGATTCAAGTCAAATGCTACATTAGAGTCGTTCAGACCATGAAGAGCATCATTCAAAATTTCAGACAAAGATTTTGGTTTACATCAATAAAGAAACAATGACGAATAGTTCACTCATCTTAAGGAAAAAGCTATGAGATTCCAAGAATGAGACACGATCGACAAGAGTTTCATGGCCCAAATCTAAGATGTAGTCAGATATGGAATGTTAACCAAGAAAGTTAAAGCTTTACGCCAATATAAGAAGTATGACTGAAACTCTTATGGCTGATCAAGGAAATAGTTGGGTACTTAGGATAAAATATACTCGTGATATAATTCTAAATCTTTCATAATAAAGATCTTCGATATTCAATAAAAATCTACTTCTAAGAGTAATACCTTAATGGATCGATGTCCCTTCTTATACATTCATGCATTTGTATTTTGTTTATTTTTTTTACATCATTGCATACATTCAAACATAATAAATAATTAATCTAAAAAGGGAGTAAAGTTTCACAAAAGTACGATACCAAAGCAATGGTCATTGAAGATAAGTCAAAAACTTTAGGAATGCACGACCTTATTGGATGTTAATACCCATATAGCAGTCATGTTGGAGTTTTAGGACCCAAACAAAGAGAAAAACTAATGGAATCAATGATTTGCTAGAGATTGCTTACACTTTTCTAGAGGCTCTAAAGGAATCCATCTCGCCCGAAGTCAAGTTTCAACTTTATCTTAGAATGACTTCACTAGTGCCCTAAAATAACAAATTGTTAATCATGAAGAAATTCAAGATTACAAGGTGTTTGACCTCAATGAAGCTGTTGATAAGGACACGGATAACAAGAAGTGGGAAAATTGTTATCCTCAAAACCTTTATGGAGAAAAACATTTAGAGCGACATAGATGTTAAAGACCTAAGCTTGGTGATTGATTTGTTTGTTCGAGTCCGTATCTCGGTACATTCAGTTAAGCTGTGCAAGTATACAAACATAAAGAGATTTATTATGGTTTTTTAGCAGACAGTATAAGCATGTCACTGATATTTTCTTGAATTGGCTCATCTTACGAGGAATGAAGCAGAAACACAATGGAAGCTTTCGTCAATATGCATAATGGTGGCGAGAGACGACAACCCAAGTTTATCCTCCATTGTTGGATAATGAACTATCAAAGCTGAGAAACTTGAGGAAGAAGAATACGAGGAGTATCCTATAACATGAATAACTTCGGCAATTGAATCTTGTTGCATCATAGAGAGGTTGAGCTTCGATGGAATTCACTCATGCTTGTGACACCCTCGCCCCGGGTTAGGAGACGGGAGTGTCGACCAAACTTGTAAACTTGTAAAATTAGACCAATCTTGTATCTAATTCTAGAACGTTTCGATTATTTGTAAGTTAATTCAAGACAATTATGTGGAATACTTATCAAAATTTGAGGCCAATTTAAAACTTTTTCTAATCTTGTTCATATAACGATTTCCAAATTCGAGTTTTAGATCATTTATCAATTCTAGTCACAATCAATTTAATTTTGTTGCTATTACAATTTGATCTTATTATCCAAGCTTAACTTAATATCAATTTGGAGCCAAGAATAGACTTTAATCTAACCTTTGGAAATCCCTAAAGTATCATATGAAACTTTCACATTCAATTTCAAAGCTTGAGCCAAAATGTGGCTAGGGGTATCGATACCTTCCTATAAGGGGTATCGAACCCCAATTCGATGCCTGGTCAACTGTGTTGACCGTTGACTTGTTGACTTGAGGCTAGAGCATCCTGGTTCGATACTGGTATCAAACCAGGGAGCTCACAAGAAGGCTTGGTATCGAACCAAGCGTCGATGCAATTTCGCTACTAAAGGTTCCAGTATCGAACCAGGTATCAAAACTGGTCTACCTTGATGACTCAATGACTTAAGGTTATGGTAGCCTAGTTCAATACTGGTATCGAACCAGGGAGCCCATTAGGAGGCTTGGCATCGAACCAAGCATCGAATCCATTTTGCTATTGTCAAAGGTGGTATCGATACCCATGCAATTGGTATCGATACCCCCGCTCCAATTGGCAGGTTTCTAGCTCCTAAAACACTAAGACATTATCCAAAGAACCTCTAATCTAGTCTCCAATCGCCCTTAATCCTTAAGGGATAAACTTAACATATTTAGGTAGCAAGTAACTACTTATCAATTCTATTATTCTAAACCATTCGACCATTCTAGGTTCTTTAATTGAATCATTATCCAATCCAACACATATACCGTTCTCAATCTAGTTCTATGCTATACATGCCGAGATAGCTATATTACCTTTCCAAATCATATATCAAAGACCAATATGCATTCCATGGACTTAGTCCACAAATATAAATGCTAGCATAATTACAATTACCATAACAAGCAGCCTAAACACAATTTGGCCATAGGACTTATATGCTAAATGCACATAACAAGGACCCATACATGTTTAAACCATAAGCTTAAACTCAAAATGCATAAGCTTTCCTAACATGATCAACATGCCTTATGGCTTACATACCCAAGTGCTCAATGGCAAATATACAATCATAGCCAAATGCCAAAATGCATAAGTCAATCTAAACATGATCACTAAGCCACCATAATCTAGGAGTTAATAAGATAATAAAATACCATACTTTGCTTGCTTGGTGTCCTTGCTTGTAATCAATTCCGATTTAGCTCCTTGACTCGATAACCTGTTGTTTTGGGAAGGAGGAAACAAACGAGTGGTAAGTACTTGCTAGGTACTTAGTGAGGCAGCCCTAGTCTAACTATATTAGACATAATACAATGACAAATATAACATGCTACAAATAAGCAAGTAAATCCAATTCATAGCAAAGGATCAATCAATATACAAGGTTATCATGCCTCTCATGTCAATCATAAGTCTAGTATACTACTCAATTTCATAATCTATATGCCCAAGCATTAACTAGCATATATTCGATGCATGCTACTCATTAATCAATTTTCATTTCTCAAGCTTTCATTAAACAATTCATATCAAGGGCTACTTATAGCCATATTTTCATTTCCAATGTCAATAACCATTTCACATTCAAGTGCTACTCATAGCAATAATTACATTTCAATGCTCTATAACAATACATGATCGAGTACTATTGCTACATAAGCCAATACATGTATATATATAGTTCACAATTAATCTTTTAGTCTTTCAATTAAGTCTCATGTGATGCCTTGGTATAGTTAGACAAGGTAAGCGAGTCAACAAGAGTGTCACGAAGACACTAACAAGAGTACCAAAAAGGTACTAACAAAAGATACCCATGGTATCTAACAATTGGTGACTAACCACCAAATCACGGTACCCACAGTACCAAACAAGAGTACCGAAGTACTAAATAAGAGTGTCGTAGCACTAAACAATGAGCTCAGACTCTAGGCATGTCGTACTACCTATGACCAACTATCGACCAAGGCTCAATAACATTTCATATACATTTGATCATTATCCAATTAATATTATTCAAGTTCATGTCACCAAAAGCAAGTATTTATAACATGCTAATCACAAGAGCATCCATCATGCTACTATCATATCATTCATATCATGTAAACATATAATCATGCATAACATGTTATCAATTCAATGCTCATTTCATTATATACGTGTGTCATGCATGGTTCACGTACCTGGCATCTATAGCCGCGTGCCATAACTTACCTCGGCATTTCCAAGCTATGCATATGTATTAAGCTAATGCTAGCAATCTAGCAACCAAACATGTTATCACACAAGTCATTTAGCATTAAGCCTCCTTCCCCCTTTTTTTACCAAATATAAGATTTAGTCCATTTACATGACAAATTAAATAAATAAGAGGTGGTTAGGACCCAAGTCCTAACACTAAGGTTTACCACACTCACAATTAATTCCAAGCTCTCAAGGGTTGAAGATGGTGATCCCCTTGCCCCTCTTCTTTGCTAGTTCGATCCTTTCTTGTTCTTCAATGTCCTCTTCCCTTGTATTCTCAAGCTATTTGAATATGACCTCCTAATCAAAATCCCCTTTCATGCAAGCTTTTAATCCTTTCAATGGCTTTTCCCCAAAATTTCTCCCAAGAGCTCTCTTCTCTCTTCTCCTTTTTGTTCCTATCGTGAAATGAGGGAGGAAGAAGGAATTTTTGGCCAATTTTATTTGATCATTAATGGGTGCAAAATGACCCTTTTGCCCTTAATGATACACGTAGTCTTGGTTTATTACGAAGGGTAGTTTAGGGAATTCTTATATTTATCATGCAACCTTCATCTTTCTCATCTAATTCAATTTGGTCACATTTATTTAGTCCTTTTTATTTTTCTTTTATTTCAATTAAGTCCCTTTATTCCATAATTTTGACTCTCACTTGGTTAATTAAATTATCAATTGGTCATGAATTCTCCTAGGTCCTTTTTTAGGGTGTTACAATGCTAATGCTTAATAATTGGACAATAGAAGATTTTCCTAGTCAACGGTGGAGTCACGCCTAGAACAAACCCTTTTGCTCACGAGTATCAATGATCTTTTTTAAGGGACTTTATGTTATTTTACTTATTTTAAGATGCATTTCCTTTATTTTCACAAGTGACAAACATTTTTCATTCATTTGATCTATTTCTCTTCCAAAATATACCCTTTTGGAAGAGCCTCTATTATTGATTGTATGAATAATTCTTGAATCTAATCCCGAGAAAAAGGAAAAAAATATATGTTCAGGTTTAATGGGATTTTGACTAAAGTGATAACTCTAAAACATCTATCAACTGAAGACTACTTCTTTTTAATGATATTTTTGTGTGAAATGACATTTGGCATTCCTTCATTTCCCTTCTCGAATAAGAAAATAAAAAAAAATCTTTTGTTGTTCCCTTTGAGCCTGATATTTTTCTTGTGTTTGAACCATAACCAAGGATCACTCCCCACACTGAGGGCAAAGAGGATGAGAGGTTGTCTTTAAGTGAGAAAGATGTGTCAAATGAAAAAAGACAAGAACAAAAAAACAAAAAAAAAGAGTTCAAGAAAAAACGAAGAAAAGGAAAAAAGTTGAAGGAAAAGAGCGAAAAAAAAGAGATAAGTGTCAAATCGTGAAAGAAGATGAAATCGTGGAGCTTACGTTAAATCCTTCAAATCAGGCATGTGCAAGAAAAGAAAGGAACTCTATGGTGAAAAACCCAAAATGGACAGTCTAGAGTGATCTTGAGATTAAGCAAACGAAAATTTCATCAAGAAAAGTTGATCCTTGGTTTAATAACCCTCGAATATATATTTGAGCCTATGTATCCTTTCTTTTGCAACCTTAACCTACCCTACATTACAAGCCTTAAAAGACCATTTGGATCACACATGAATATTTGAGAAAAAGAAGTTTGTTTTCAGAATACATTCCGCCTAATTGAGTTAACCTTTCTTCAAGGACCACTGAACTTTTAATGTCTGATCGAGATTAGAAAAGAGGGAAATTGAAACTTGGGGAGTTGGTGAGTTAAATAGAGCCACTAAAATGGGATATTATCAGGTTGATGGATTCGTGAATCATTCATACTATGAATTTTGGGGCATCTGACTTTGTTCTCTTTCGTGCTTGCCATGACTTTCAAGTTTAAATCCTCATTTGTAGCCTTTATTCTCTTCAAAACCTTATTTCTGGCCTTTTTTTGTATCTTATGAGTAAAGTAACATAGATTCATGAAAAAAAGGTTTCTTGATATTGATTTTGAGTCTAAGGGCAATTGTTCAACGTAGCATAAGTGCTTCAAGTGGAATGAGAGCAACACCATTTTCATTTGCTTATAGGATAGAAGTTAAAATACCAATTTGGGTTGAAATCTCGTTCCCCTACATTTTTAGTGGAACCAAAACTAGAAGAAATTGAATGAGTCCAAGCAAGATATGACATGTTAAACTGAATCGATGAAATGAAGTTGAAAGTTGTTTGCCATGGTTAGATGTATCAAAAGAGAATGATGCAGGCTTATGATAAGAAAATTCAACCGAGAGAATTTCAGGAATGAGACTTGATGCTGAAGAAAATGTTGTCAATCTAGAAGATACCCAATAAATGTGTGCACTTAATTGGAAAAGAAACTTATGTTGTGTAAAAGTTTTTTTTAAGGAGAAACTTTGAGAAGGAGAATTTGTTGAATTCAGAGTCAGTCAAGAGAAAATATGCCTAAAAAAGAAAAAAAAAGTGTTTAAAGGTAAAAACCCGTAAAGGGTAATTTAGATTAAAAAAAGGAAAAAAGGAAAAAAAAGAAAAAAGAACAAGGGGGATTCAATATGAAAATCCGTAAAGGGCATCTTGAAATCAAAGGAGGATTTGAGTTCAAAACACGTAAAAGGTAGCTCAGATAATTCATGGATTAGGCATACATAAAATAATTCCCTCAAAGCCTTGGTAGCTTGGAAGGAACTTTGTTTCGTTGTAGATATTCATCAGTTCCAAAACTTACACATCAAATGCAGCATTTAAGACATTTGCTAATGTTTTAACTCTATATCGACTTAAGGTCTTTGAGAATATTCGGTATAGAAAAAAGAGGTCAAAATAAAAATATTTACAAACAAACACATGAATTTACTCAGCAAGGGGCAAGAATCGGAGAACTCATGAGAAGATCAAAAGATGCTTGGTGCTAAAATACCTTTTAAGTATGGATGTTTACCTATATTGGGGAAGATGTCACATGATGTGAGAGTTTTCATCCGATTAGCAAAATTTCCTTACCTCATAATAGACGAAGACAAAAGGAATATTGAAAATAAGATGCTAAAAGTTGATCATTCAAATCGATTGGATTAAGTAAGCAAAATGAGCAAATCGAAAAGATATAAATAACAAAGCATGTCTGTCTATCTGGGTGAAACAAGCAAATGCACTTGGAAATGAAGGAGAAGAATCTTGAAGAGGAAATTCTCGAAGAGAAAAAAGAAAGAAAAACCCAAAGAAAAGAATAAAAAAAATGCATACTAGGCATTTCTAAGGGCATGTTCATCATAATTGTTTTATTTGTTAAATTTGGACAAGTATATGAAATGCTCTCAGCAAAGAGAACCCACTTATCCATCGTAGCATGAGGAGGATGAAAACCATTTTTTAACTTGCTTATCTACTCAAGCATGAGAAGAGTAGAACCTGCTTATCTATTCGAGCATAGGGAGAATAGAACCTGCATATCCATTCGTGCATGAGGAGAATGGAACCCATATTTTTAAATTGCTTATCTACTCGAGCATAAGGAGAGTAGAACCTTCTTATCTATTCGAGCATAGGGAGAATAGAACCTGCATATTCATTCTTGCATAAGGAGAATGAAACCCTTATTTTTTAACCTTCTTATCTACTCGAGCATGAGGAGAGTAGAACCTGCTTATCTATTCGAGCATGAGGAGAATAGAACATGCATATCCATTCGTGCATGAGGAGAATGGAACCACTTTTTGAAACCTGCTTATCTACTCGAGCATGAGGAGAGGAGAACTTGCTTATCTATTCGAGCATGAGGAGAATAGAACATGCATATCTATTCGTGCATGAGGAGAATGAAACCTTTTTTAACTTGCTTATCTACTCGAGCATGAGGAGAGTAGAACTTGCTTATCTATTCGAGCATGAGGAGAATAGAACTTACATATCCATTCGTGCATGAGGAGAATGAAACCCTTATTTTTTAAACAACTTATCTACTCGAGCATGAGGAGAGTAGAACCTGCTTATCATTCGAGCATGAGGAGAATAGAACCTGCATATTCATTCGTGCATGAGGAGAATGGAACCCTTATTTTTTTAACTACTTATCTACTTGAGCATGAGGATAGTAGAACCTACTTATCTATTCGAGCATGAGGAGAATAGAACCTGCATATTCATTCGTGCATGAGGAGAATGTAACCCTTTTTTTGAGCTTGCTTATCTACTCGAGCATGATGAGAGTAGAACCTGCTTATCTATTCGAGCATGAGGATAATAGATCCTGCATATCCATTCGTGCATGAGGAGAATGAAACCCTTTTTTTTAAGATACTTATCTATTCAAGCATAAGGAGAATAGACCTTGCTTATCCATCTGAGCATGAGGAGGATGGAACCTATATCTTTAACACATGCCTATCTATTCGGGCACGGGAAGAATAGAACTCACCTATCCGTTCGATCATAAAGAGAATGGAACATGTTTAAGCGTGAGAAGAATGGATTCATCCAACGAGTTTAAGACCGATAAAAATCAGTATCTTTTGTTATTTGCTTTATCACTGTTTCATTGTAATAAGCAAAGAAGGGGTAGCTATTGTCATTGATTTTTTGCTCGAATCAAAAAAAATTAAAAAAAAAAGAAAACTGGTCATAATCGAATCGAAGAAGGAAAATAATTTGAGCTGATTTGAAGAGAAAAGGAAGGAGATTGTAATCTTGATTTTTCACATTCGATTCAAAAAGGAATGTGTCATCAAAATAAGGAAGCAAATTTGGTCAAATTGAAGAAATAACTATGGGAATCAAATCAAGACTTTTTGGGTGATTTTTTTTACCCAAAAATTAGTGATTTGATGTTTTAAATTTCTTTATTTTCCATGTATTTATGGGTTGAAAAATCCTATATAAACCTCCTTCCTTCACTTGTAATACACACGACCACAATTGAAACACAACACTTGCACAAGAGATTTTATGCGAAAATTCTCTATAGAATACTCTGATTTGTACTTGGATTTATGTTGGAATAAGAACTTGGAAGCTTTTTTGAGGTATCTCTTTCTTATTTATTTATTTATTTTAGATTTGCTTTTATTTATTTATTTATTATTGGATGTATATTATAAAAATAATAAAATTTATCTTGTTCAAAAGTTTTAAATATCATCTTTATTGTCGGATTTTTGATTATTTTTATTTTGATGTATTCGATTTAAAGTGAGATTTGTATTTAAAGTTTTAAAACAAAAAGATTTTTTTCATTCCCACCGTCGGCAACGGCGGTCGACACTAGTGGAATGTAGCCGACACGGTGGTTCGTTCCCGGTGTTCTTCATTCTTGAAGAACACCAAGAATTTTTGAAAGAAATTTTAAAGATGGTGTTTTTATCCATTTTTTGTTGAAATAAAGGTTTTGAGTTGTTTTAAAATTGAGTTTTCATAATCATATATTTTAAAATGGCCCAATCACTTTTATTAAAACACGTTCTATTTATTTTTGTTCCAAATAAACATTTTATTAACATTACTATTTTTTTAATTTTTAACCTTTAATTCTAATATTTTATATGATCACTAATAGATATTTTTTTAAAATAAATATTTTTAAAATTAGATCAAGCTTTTTATTAATATCTTTAAGAAGGATAAAAAATAAAGAATAAATTAAAATCTTGGTCTTAACCTTTATTACCTTTTTTAATATTTTTATTTTTTACTATCCATCGTAATATATGTTATCTTTTATTAGTTTAAATAAAAGCCTTAGGGTTAGGTATTTAAATGCCATAGTTAGAGCCCTTTTATAAAAAAATATTTCTCACTTTAATAAACTACACTTAACTATACTTTAACCTCAATAGGTAAAATTAACTTAGACATTTTTTAGGTTAATAATCACTAACTTAGAATAAAAGCTTTAACACACCTAATATTCTTTGGTTTTCTTGATTAAAAAAGTGGAACTTAATTAATGCAGCGTTCCACTAAAGGGAGGTAACGGGTTAGCGCCAGAAATATTAGCGGTGATTAAAGTTTACTCTCCTTGACAGTGGGACCGTTAAAATGGAATCAAATTCATAAATGGACATTAATTTAAATTTTATACAAACTTGCAAATTCCGACTTTAAAACGTTTTGTAATCGACTAAATACCAATTTTTGGGCATTGTGGGATGTTAACCCTTTCCCATATATAACCGACTCCCGAATCCGTTTTTGTATTTTCGTAAACCAAAATTATTGTTTTAATGAAAACAAAATAATTTTATTAAAATGACCCAGTTTTTAAGTGATCCAATCACACATTGTTTTTAAAAAAAAAAGATTACTGACGACTTCGTTGTTTTTGTTTTTTTTAAATCATCGAGCCGTTTAAAAAATATTGCAACACTTACCCTCTTAACTTTCTCCGAACATAATTCAAGTATTACAACGACCAATGCATCTTTTGCTCATCCTATGACCCATATTTCGAGTATAATTTCTACGGGTTCTCATCATACACTGTAGGTTACTTCTTTCGTGGAAGGAATTGATCCCCTCATTGCTCAAGAAAAAAGTAATCAAAAAAGAATGAAGCCTTCTGATGCAACCTTAAAAGCTAACGGACCCAAATCTAACCAGAGGATATCACAAGCACTTCTAAAGACTAAAGAGAATCTAAATTAGAACCATGGGTTGAGAAACAACCACGAACACAATTGCATGTCTTACATGCTGCCCTTCTTCACGATACGAATCGAGACAAATGCAAGGCTTTGAATTGAAAGGATAGAACCCTACAAAATCCAAGTCATAACAGTTTTCGCTATTTAAGAGCATAAACGAAAGCTCTTCTTCTGCATATCTGGCAACTACTATTACTATGTTACACAAATACGGAAGGCTTCCATTGCCCTGACTTACACCAACGCCACAAGTTCAAAATGGCAGTAACGGCAGGAAGCAGGCAATGGTTTCCACACTAACTGTTACATATATTTCAGCTACTAGTACACATCTCATCTGGGTTTAAATCAGTTGCTGCATGCATGGCATGCCCAAAACTAGATTTGTTATTATCAACGACAAGATTTTGTTCCCATGCGCACACTCTCCTCAGCTTCAGATTTCAAGTCCCTGCAGATGGAAAGTACAGTCCCATTAAGGCAAACATTAATACAAGTTCAAATCTATACATGGTAATGCAGGTTTTCTTTTCGGTGGGATCAGTTCGCCAACTATAATTTCACCTGCCTATATCTACGTTTCAAAATGTATATTTCCAATACTGAGATCAACTTCTTTTTTCTATTAATCCCATTAAATAATTTGATATATGCATCTTTGTGGCATCTTTTGTAACACAAGTTCTTGCCCATTTAAAAAGATGACAACAAAAGGAGGAAAAGATATAATATTTGTCAAACTGTATCACCACATGGTTAAATTATAAACCACATCAAATTGTGTGATGGAATTAACAAAAGCAAGATTGACCTCAAAACTGAAAAAACATATTTCGGAAAGTATAGTACAATGATCAAATTTTAGTATAGCGACTAAATCCATGAAAAACACATGGTATAAGGACCATCTCAACAAAATGAATGATGCATGAAGCATACAATAAAATAGTTTGGAACTTGTAATCAACAATTGCCTAAACACATGGCTTGATTTTAAAAGCCGCAAGGCGCTTCGAGGCGCAAAAGGTCCCTAAAGCTAAGGCAAGAGGCGAATGCGCTAGCCTTTCGTAGGCGAGTTTTTTTTTAATTTATAAATTAGCCATATGACATATTTTATGCTTAAAAACATGATAATTATATTATTGGTTTTAAATAAATAAAAATATTTTCTTCTTAAATTAGATAAATTGATATAAGAAAACTCCCAAGTATATATACTTTATACTTCCTATCATGTTTAGGACATTGAATTTGATCTCAAATTCATTATTTAAATTTTAAATAACTTGAAAATCAAATTGTAATAACGGTCCTACTATGTAGGAGATTGTCGTGTTTTTACAGATATAGTTTTATTTTGATTTAAAAGGAAAATAGCCAACAATAATAGTAATATTAAAAACAATAATAAATATTAAACATAATAATATATAATATACAATAGTATTAATAATAGGAAACAACAAAAATGATATATAAGAAAATAATAACAATTATTTTAATAGTAGTATTTAACAATAAATATAATAATATATAATACATATAATAATTAAATATGAAAAATAATAATTATGATAATAATAATAATATTTAAAATAATATTAATAAAAAAACTAAAAGAAAGAAAGAAAATAGTGAACAATATGTGAAAAAACGTTTCAGGGACAAGAGGCGTCGCCTCGAGCGCCTCAGGCGAAAGCGCTCTGAGGCGCGCGCCTCCTATATAGCGCCTCGCCTCAATCCTCAAATGCGTTTGTCTCAATATCTCGACACCTTTTAAAAACTAAGACACATGGACAGAAATATGATGGAACGTGAGGGGGATGCTTCACTCTGATACAGACAAGGATCAAGAAGTATTTAAACAAAAAAGAGGCTTAATTTGACTGAATTTAAAACTAGTACAGACAGTCGGACCTAAAATATAACTGAACCAAAAAATTTGGGGACCCTCCCACAATTTAAATAGATCCATCCAAGCCTAAAATATTTGTTGGTGTTTAACATTTTAAATTTCCATTTCTCAAATTTTACTTTCTATTCTAGATGAACATGCAGAAGAAAAGGAAAATGTTAACCAAAAAGCAAGTATAATTAATACCTTATGGCTTATTCTTCCGTGATAAATCCTGCACCATCTGAAGCCCCTGCAGCAAATCCACCAAAAAAATGAATAGTGTTGTCTAACAAGACAGAATAATGGAAATTACTACACCTGATACCTGTTGGAATCGTGATGGATCATTGGGTGATGGTGCCACTGATACTTGTCCATAACCATGTTCCTAGTAGCATCAAAAGATCCAAAACAATATGAGATCGTATGAGTCAATGAATTCCTAAAGAGTGAAAACAAGAATACATTACAACACTAATAGCTGTAAAGAAGGGTTTGCAAAAAAAAGAAAGAAAACAGCAATTTTATTGTGAAATTATTTGACAAAAAAATCGGACAGTGTTGATTTACATGCTTTCTTGAGGTATTCTTTTTACGTGGTTGAGCTGTTAACGTGAAGTTACCTGTGCATTTTGTGGATTTCTAGCTCCAGAAAGTGAATACTGGATTTCCACAAAGCAGAGTTAGCATTTCCACTACTAAATATCTAACACAATAAAAAGCAAAAATATCCAACACAATAAAACCCAATTAATGAAGTTGATAACCAACCGATGCAGGATACATATGCTTCTGTAACTGTGGATGACTGTGAATCTGTGTTTGAAACTGAGCTTGTTGTGAAGCGTGCTGAGCAGGGTGTGACTGAGTTTGAGGTTGTTGACCCAATGGCTTCTGTTGTAGCTGATGTTGTTCAAACAAAGTTAATTCTTCAGGCTTCTCCCACTGTGCATATACATACAGAAAAAAAATTAATCAGAGCAAAGTAATTAATTAATTAAAAAAAAAAAAAACTCCCCAACAGTCGGCTGAAGATCAAATAAATGTCTCACCTTGCTTTCACGCGTTAGACTGTTATGGTAGTATTTGAATCCATCAGGTGAAGTATGCTCTGTCCAATGACATTCTACTGAAGCTACTGCTGGTGCCCTAACAGGCGCAGTAGAGGCAGATGAAGAAACATCTGTACCGAGAGTATTAGCAAGACCGCTGCCGACAGTATGTGGTGTCAACCCAGCCCCCTGACAGTGCACCAAGCAAAATCTTCAGTATACAGTTGCAGTCCATATAAATAAATCTTTCAGCAACTAGCATGATTTAAGATGGGAAGATAGTGGTTCAGGAAATGATGATGTGAAAGACATTGACATCAAGATGTCAGACACACATCGAAGAGAGTTACTGTTTAAAATAATTATTTTTTTTATTGCAGAAGAAGAATTTTAGAAAAATAACTTTTTCCTAAGAATTCTTTGAGCTGAAATTATGACATTGACCTCCTGCCCCCCTAAAGATTTGATGAGGTAAGCCTCATTGCCTCAATTTGCATTTGCATTATACCCCTCCTATGTGAACCTGATCATCATATAGACCAACATACCTGCTGTTTACGAGCCTGTGAATTCTGCTGGAATGTCATATTTTGATTTGATGGCTGCATCAGCTGTAATTGTTGTTGCAGCTGAGAAAATGCTTGCTGAGATGATTGAAAGCTTGCTTGCAGAGTTTGTGTTTGCTTAGACAACATCTGCGCTAGCTGAGAAGGAGATTGCTGAAGTGGTTGAAGCAGTTGCTGCTGGGCAGGAACAGGTAACTGTTGTTGATTTGGAGCAGTGGCCACAGAACTGGGTGGTAGGGCTGCAGCAGACAAAGCATTCTGCTGAACCTGTGGCCGAGACACAGGCAACTGGCTGCTCAAACCAACTAAATGTTGTGAAGAATGAGCCTGACTGAATGGAATATGACTAGCAGTATGGGGAACTTGAAGTTGACCAACATGAACAGTTTGTGTCTGCGAGTATGATACAGGTGCTGAAGGGTGCAGTTGAAAAGGAGGTTGATTCTGAGGTGATTCAAGGGCCTTCTGTAAAGGTGAAATCTGATTATCACCGGTTGGAACTTGTGTTGAAGGTTGATTAAATCCCTGAAATGAAACAAACCTAATTCAATCCAAAATGAAACACTAAGACTGCAAAAGCATCAAAAACACGAGCAATTCTCAGAAACCCATACTGGAGTAAATGAAGATGAAACTACAAGGCCAGGAAGAGAACCATCAGAAGGGCAACGAAAAGGACCACCCTAGTGTTTTTACAATCATAGAAGCGAGTGTATTCTCAAATAAATAATATTAAATTTAGTTCATAACTGTTAATCTTTCAAAATGCCAAGCATAAAAGACCTAATAGGATAAAGATGAATACGACCACCAATTCATAGCTTTCAGGCTCCAATTGAGAGCATTTAACTCTCAGTTCGTCTAACTAGGTTATCTGCATTTTTTAATAAATGATTCTTTGATT
This sequence comes from Abelmoschus esculentus, assembly GCA_035048815.1. Taxonomy (NCBI): domain Eukaryota; kingdom Viridiplantae; phylum Streptophyta; class Magnoliopsida; order Malvales; family Malvaceae; genus Abelmoschus; species Abelmoschus esculentus. The sequence continues at coordinate 5,331,577 of JAUCBN010000015.1, forward strand.
CGATTGAAAGGAAAAACAAATTAACAACCTTAACCATAAAAAAAAATTTAGAAACCAACCGTAAAGGGAGTTTCTTACAGCCGAAGGTATACTGTTAACATCCATAAATTAAGTTAACCACGCGCCATCAAGAAGAAATATTTCTGCTTAACAGTGTTCCATTGTAAAAATTAACTATGTGCCATACAAGTATTATTCTTACTGGATTAAAAGGTACTGCTGGGTCAGCAGACCTAGATAACAACTGGCTCCCCATACTCCGAATGCCAGGATTAGAAGTTGGTCCTATATTATGTGGACTCATAGGGTGCCAAGCAGTGGGTTGAACACGATCACCCATTGTGTCATTAATGTTGGGTGCTGGTCTGTAATGAATAACAAGAACACAGAAATTCAGGCATATAGAAAAACAATATACAGAGATATTATAAGGACTGAAAGCATTTTAATTTGCTTGGGTACCTAGGCCTTGGTGCTTGGAAACGGGGACCAAAACCTGGAACTCCTAATGCAGCAGTACCACCCCTGGAAAGGAAGCAAATAAAAAAATAGCGTACAACTTATTTAATCAATGTGTAACATAAGCAACATGCCAACAGATGAGTGGACAAACAGATACATAATCAACTTTCATTCACAATGGAAGTTTAAAATATCCATCATAAAAAAGAAACACCTATAGCAAACCATCAATGGCATAGCCCTCTCCTATTTACATCAGTATACAAGTTTACAGATAAAAAACGCATAAAATGTTTTTAAGAAAAACCTTGGGTCTCCAGCTCCTTGGCGAGGCCTCTTAGGATCAGCAAAACGGACAGTTAAAGGTTGATCACAACCCTAAAATGTAGAAAACAAATAATAAATTGGTACCTCAATAATAATCAGTAAACAGAACATTAAGATAAAAATATAGATGCTTACTCTCATTGTATAAATTCCATTCAGAGCATCTATAGCTGCGAAAGCCATTTCTCTATCGGAGTATTTAACAAACCCACAGCCTTCAAAAGAAAACAATAATTATATGAAAGATGGTGGAAATGTAATGAAGGTGATTTATGTAAACAACTAAGAATAGAACATAAATTATAAAAAGAAAAAATTTTGATACACAAGCTTGTAAATTTTAGTCTATACAAGTTTATTAGATTTAGGGTTTAGAGGTTTAGGGTTAGAGTTTAGATTTTACGATTAGTAATTTAGAATTTAAATTTAAGGAATGTGTAATAACTTTTTACACAGCTTGTATATCAGCATGTATCCGCTACAAATTTTTATAAAGTACTGCAACAAAAGAAACAAGAATGGAAACAATTCATCAAAAACAATATATTTTTATAAAAGACTGTAATAAAAGAAAAAAGAATGGAAACAATTCATCAACCCAAGGCCATAAGTATAGAACTCAAGGACACACCACGACTCTGCTTTAATTCATCACGCATGAGGTAAACATCTTCAACTCGGCCAAATTGAGAAAATACCTGTCAATGTAACAGAAATTACCATTTGGGTCAAACGAATAAAAAGGAAGAAATAAGTAAAATTAGTTAAACAATGTCAATGTATATGAGTTTTGCATAACAAAAAGGGAAAAAACAATTAAGGTGATCTTACGAAAGGTAATTAGAAAAAAAAATACTGACAGCAGAAAAACAAAAGCCTCAGAAATAGACAACATAATTATACAAATGAAATATTTGTATGACATACTTCCTGAACATCCATTTCAGTAGCTTGTTTGTTCAGCGATCCAACAAACAATTTGTACTCAACTGCACATGTCATCAAGGAAACAGAGAATCTATCATGGAGAAATAAGACACTATAAGGATAAAAAAAAACATAAGCATGAACCATCATGCATAATGAAAAGAATCTCTAACACCCCCTCCCCCCAAAAAATCCAATCCACCACAACATCAAAAGTAGAAGGCACAGATAAATTTAGCGATGTCTGTGAATTTGAAACCCAACTTAAGTAAGAAGTAAATCTATCTTCCACTAATACGTACACAGGTAACCATAATGTTTCCAATCAATCTAACAAAGCATGCACCTACTTGCATTATTTACTACTTAAAGTTCATTTTCTTCAACCTTTTGGAGTTTCAGGTTTCAACTATGAGACAGGGATTAAAATATAGACACAAATATGCTTTGGATTGTTTAACACACAAGAGTACGAGACAATGTGCATAAACATGTTTGTGCTTTTGAAAAAGTGTTATTTGACAACAATGACAGTATGAACAAAGGGATACACCCTCCTGTTCTGAAATTAAAAGGCATCAGAAAAAAAAATCATGGTAAATAAGGTATCACTTAAACAACAGCATGCAGCACCTAAATTCAAAAGCCACATGTAAGTAGGAGTGCCATGGATATTACATGCTTAAGGCTGAGAATTCAACGAGAATAGTGCATGTAACAACCAAAAAGATCCTCTGTTGACACATATTCCCACAAATTACACATCAAGCTTCAAAAGCCTACAAATATGTAAAATAATTACCAAGGCGTTCTCGCTCCCCATCAGCATATCTGACTTGGATAGGACCCACTCCCTGTGAATATGTGAATGAGAATTTACAATAATTCCAGTTGTAAGAGAATGTAAAACAATTTCAGAATAAATACGTAAACAAAAAAAGGGGGCAAAAGACCTCACCCCAGGCAGAGTATGTTGATTGTGTAAGGCTCTAATAGCCCTATCAGCTTCTTCTAAGGTTGCATATTTTATAAAACAACATCCTGCACAACCAGATTTTTAATTCTGATTTTGTTAGATCACTTGCACCCCCAGAAACGGTGCAGATAGACAAGCACATAAAAAAAAGCAACCAAAAGATACATGTGTCAAGTAATCAGGTTGTTAGTTGCATATAAATTTAACGAGAAAGAGAGTGTTCAGGGTTGGGGTGATCCAAAACATCCATACGACCATAAAATCCACTTTCATTTAGCAAAACCCACACAAACAGAACACATGTCAACCGCGATATCAGAATGGTCAGAAGAGAAAACAAGTTCAACTAAATCGCTCATATCTCTGACAAGGCAGTGAACATAACACAAACAACTTGATTTACAGAATAACTCCCTTCCAGATAACTACAATGGAAGAACTAGCTAGTACGTAACATAAAAGGGGAAAGTCCATCTGCATGAGTTCTTTAAAATAAATGAGTAGATCATAATTTGCTTAAAACATGCAACTATCAACCAACAACAGTTTATAACATTCAAGAAAAAGACCCACAAGCAAAATCTTGCTGATCATCACAATTAAAATCCATGTATCAAATCAGATAAAACCAAAAGAACTTTTAAGAAATACCCTGTCAGAGAAGTAGGAGGCATAAAGAGAGAAGTGAAAAAGAAAAAATAATTTCTTATAAGCTCAAAGCTGAACAGAATCAATTTGCCATGAAAATAATCACCACCGTGCAAAAAGAACATTTAGGGGCGCATGTAGAGAGGTTATTACAAACCATAAAGAAAAAGGCAAGGCAAGCACCCAGATGCCCCCAGGGGAGATATACAAAAAACACAAGAATATTCAAATCTTAACTCTGCCCCTCTCCCAATCAGTCCAAAACAAATAACATAGCGTTGTCAGCAACAGGCTAGTGCGCACTGAGATGTTAGAACTCTACGAAAACAACTATTTGTCATTCACGTCAAAAACACATGACAATATGTCAAATGGGCATTATTTCTCTCCTAATGGGCCCCAAATATGATAATCAATGTGCATAGAACGTGACCTATCAAGCGGCATTATTTCTCTCCCAATGGGGCCCAAATAATATAATCAATGTGCATAGCACATTACAAATATGTCAAGCAACATTAATTCTCTCCCAATGGGCTAAGCTAATCAATGTGCATATCACAAGCACAAAGCAGAACAGAAATCTAGGATCCGATGATCCGAGAACCAAAGAGTAAGAATTTTAAGGCTCGTCCCCCTCATCATTTTACCCTATTTTATCCAAACAAATCTCTCACCAAACATTTTTCTAACTATCTAGTTAAGCATATAACATACGAAGGCTAAGGACATGAGAATAGAAGAAACCAAATTGGTATATCAAACATAAATTATTAATTGACAAGCACTAGAAGAAACCAAGTGCTAATGTCAATAATTCGACCCAAAAATTATAATTGTATTTCTAGTTTGGAGTTGGAATAAATCAAATTATATAAATCAGACCTATTAAAATTCCATCTAATCATTCCAAGACAGAATCATCAAAGCACTCACTTCACCAAGCATCGATGAGTACATAGACTCGGTCACTAAGAGAAAACATCAACTCCTCGCCAATATCCCATAAAACCAAATGAAGCTTTGACCAAACCTACAAATAAGTCCCATGGAAATGGACCATAGTTCTCTCTGAACAATGTACAACCACATCCGCCTTGGAAACTCACAATAAAAAATAAGAAAAAGAAGTACAAAACTAATACATGGATTGAGAATCAAAAAGAAACATGGTTGAAAATACAATAAAGTGGGGAATCTAACAAGGAATTTTTATAAAACATTATACTATACTGCAGTGGGTAGCACAAAAAGGAAAAAAATTGTTTCACAAAGCCATATGATATAAGTGAACAACAATTTTAGGTAACTATGCTGCACAAATTCTATAATCTGATCCTCCATGTTGATTTAAATTCAAAAATTCCCCCATTCCCATTAAAACATCCACATTCCACAACAGCGTCCAAGTCATGAAAAAGAAAATGAGTTTCCTCAAACTGAGATATCTATCAGCCCTCACACCAGCACTACTGATGCAATCAGCAATGAAAAGTATAAAAAAGGGAACAACAGAGAATTTCCTAGTGTAAACAACAAAGAGAAGTCTAACAACAAAGCCAGCCTGGAGTATAATCGCAATTTTGCCAAGTAGACAACCAACGCAATGAACTGCCGCATCAGGTTGCAGTCACAACATACAGCCGCAGCAGCAACCAATTTCCTATTGTAGACGAGAAAATTCACAACGAATTTTTGGAATTCTTATTGGGTTGCAGAATATGAGCTGACCACTAATATAAACCAACCATCCAACCGATTAAAGAAATATTCAACCAACATGTCCCAATACACAGTCACCAACCAATTTCCTATTGTAGACAAGAAATTCCCAAAGAATTTTTGGCATTATTATAAGCATACAAGTCGATGCAGAAAATGAGCTGACCACCAATGTAGACTAGCCATCCAACTAATTATAGAAAATAACCTAATCAACATGCCCAAATACACACCAACCAATTAATTTCCATGAACATATATCAATCCCACAAAAGTATGATGCTTGTAGAACCTATGAATTTTCAACACAGAACAGAAATACCATCCATATTTAATAAACATCCAACTTCAAATCCATCACTTAAAAATAAAACCACTCCACACAACAATCAAGGAATAATACAACCATATAAAAGTAAGAATTGCTAGATTCTCCAAGATAACAGTCAAGCACAGAAAAATCTTCCAACTAATAGTATGATATAAACCAACCATCCAACCAATTTTTGGAATTCTTATTGGGTTGCAGAAAATGATCTGACCACTAATATAAACCAACCATCCAACCGATTAAAGAAATATTCAACCAACATGTCCCAATACACAGTCACCAACCAATTTCCTATTGTAGACAAGAAATTCCCAAAGAATTTTTGGCATTATTATAAGCATACAAGTCGATGCAGAAAATGAGCTGACCACCAATGTAGACTAGCCATCCAACTAATTATAGAAAATAACCTAATCAACATGCCCAAATACACACCAACCAATTAATTTCCATGAACATATATCAATCCCACAAAAGTATGATGCTTGTAGAACCTATGAATTTTCAACACAGAACAGAAATACCATCCATATTTAATAAACATCCAACTTCAAATCCATCACTTAAAAATAAAACCACTCCACACAACAATCAAGGAATAATACAACCATATAAAAGTAAGAATTGCTAGATTCTCCAAGATAACAGTCAAGCACAGAAAAATCTTCCAACTAATAGTATGATATAAACCAACCATCCAACCAATTTTTGGAATTCTTATTGGGTTGCAGAAAATGATCTGACCACTAATATAAACCAACCATCCAACCGATTAAAGAAATATTCAACCAACATGTCCCAATACACAGTCACCAACCAATTTCCTATTGTAGACAAGAAATTCCCAAAGAATTTTTGGCATTATTATAAGCATACAAGTCGATGCAGAAAATGAGCCGACCACCAATGTAGACTAGCCATCCAACTAATTATAGAAAATAACCCAATCAACATGCCCAAATACACACCAACCAATTAATTTCCATGAACATATATCAATCTCACAAAAGTATGATGCTTGTAGAACCTATGAATTTTCAACACATAGAACAGAAATACCATCCATATTTAATAAACATCCAACTTCAAATCCATCACTTAAAAATAAAACCACTCCACACAACAATCAAGGAATAATACAACCATATAAAAGTAAGAATTGCTAGATTCTCCAAGATAACAGTCAAGCACAGAAAAATCTTCCAACTAGTAGTATGATATAAAACAATCATAGAATTTCTTGTTTATATATAATACAACAGTATCACATCCTTTTATGTATATATTTATATACTACATTAACAGAAATAGACATTTCCAGGAAAATTAATTGTTGGCTATTGCCCTCACTACAGAATACATTAAAAAACAGGTTCTGTTGCAGTACATGTTCCCTACTTCTTTCTATACATACACCAGGTTTTAGTGGGTTTACATTTCTCTCCTTTTTTGGCAGGAGCAACAAAAGAAAAAGGTGGTAGCAACCAAAACCAACAAGCGTGAAACTCGTATCAAAAACAAACAGAGACGAAGATGAGCTTAAGTTCGCTCCTCAGCCTCTCAGCAGACCTGAAATGAAATACATTTAATAATAAATATCTAACAATGTAATGACATTTGCACATACCTTGTGGTTGGCCTGTTTTTTTATCTTTTATTAAAGCTACTTCAATCACATCTCCATGTTGTTCAAATACATGTCGAATCTGACAAACGAGGAATAAAATCATTTGTGCAAGAAACAATACAACAAAAGTCCAAAATGTAAAATACATTAATATTAGATGGTATTAATGCTTAAAGTGGTATTTATAAAATAAACTAAATCGACATCCATCACATGAAGATGAGTGAATTAAATTACATATCTGGTAGATAAAGGAGAGTACAAACAGGAGTATGATATTTCCAAAAGTATTATGCAAAGAACTGACTTACATCCTCTTCTCTGGCTGTCTTTGGTACAGATCCCACAAAAAGTTTGGCAAAATTACCCCCACTTCCAGCACCACCAAATCGTTCTTGACAAAGCAAAAATGAAAATAAAAGATGTCAATTAGATATGTAGGTAATGGTCAGGAAACGCAATTGTAATGGTCAAAAGTCAATAAAAGGAATGCATAATTCAAGACAATAATCTGTTGATGAACCCATTCATGCTGCCTGGGAACAAAATCTTGAAGTAAACATCGAGTTCTTAGTAAATTTATACTTCAAAAATGAAATTCCACCAGAGAGAAGAAAATATCCTTTGAATTGACGAATTATTCAATTAGTGAAAGCAGAAAATGAGTGAGAAAAATACAATTGAATATATATATATATATATATATATAATTTCAAATTTTAAGCAGTAAAACGAACCTTTGTTGGGAGTTTCACCTCCAAGGCCAGAGAAGGGGAAAGAGCGTTTCTGTCCCGTGTAAGTTTGCTGCACAGGATCCGGCGGAGGTTGTTGATAATTACCCTCGAAGCCACCAGCCATAGGCCGAAACCCTCCTTCTCCGCCACCCACGCTACCACCAATTGGACGAAAACTTCCTCCTCCGATACCACCACTGCTGTGAGGCTGTCGAGGAGGAGTATCGAAAGGACGACGTCCTCCTCCGAAGTTGTTAGGGCTACGTCGATGGTGTAGATAGGGATCTTGTGTATCGAACTTGTCATTGAAATCACTGGTGTTGTAGCGGCTCATAGGAGAGGCGTCGGAGAGACGCAAAGGGGCTTGATAGTGATTGCTGTTATTGAAGTAAGAGTCCTGATTGTTGATGTTGCCATCGCCATAGCGGTCGCCTCTGTGCCTATCCAGCTTTGCTGAAAGATTGAAGCCCTAAACTTGAACTTCGCAGAGAAAAAAGAAACCCAATAAAGAAAATATTACCAAGTAAACAAGTTGGAAGAAGAAGATTGATAGAGACAAACGCCAAGAAGGTGAAGTGAGGGGGAATTTTGGTTGGAGTTTTCAAGGGGGCAGGGAAAGTCGTCATCTATATTTTTTAGACTTCGGGCTCGGCCCAGTTTATGAACCCTTTGGTAATAATTAGGGGTGAGTATTCGATTGAATCGAGTCGAGTCAAAATTTTTTGAGTTATTTGAGTTGATGAGTCATATTTTACAACTCAAACTTTATTTGAAATTTTTTCGGTTCGAGTCGAGTTGAATCGAATCGAGTTTCGAGTTCCTATAAATATTTAATTGTAAATATTTATCATGTTATAATATGATTTGATTCCAATTTAAATGACTTTCTCTAATCATATAAGATATGCATATATATATAGCAATATTTTTTTATATTTTTATATATCAAAGTATATATATCATAAAAAATTGAGAGATTCGTCTTAAACTTAAAAATTAATCCTTTAATTACTAAAAATTTCGAGTTATTCGAATTTCCATTTTACAACTCAAACTTTATTTGAAATTTTTTCTAGTCGAGTCGAGTCGAGTCTATGAAATTTCGAGTCAAGTCAAAACGAGTCGAGTATTTTCGCCTCGAGTCGAGTCGAATTATTCGGTTTTTTCGAATCGAGTCGAGTTTTGCTCACCCCTAGTAATAATATTTTATTTTTTAATATTTTGATGTGATTTTACTTAATTTAAAAAGTATATATATAGTGTATATTTTAAAAATTGTATACATATTATATATAATATTATTCGAACACAAATCACTTAAAATATTGATATAATATTCTTTTTACTTATTTACGTGGATCTTCATTATTGATATTAGAGTAAACTATACAAATTGTAACAACTCGGTTTTTTCAGGTCAACATCGGGCGTTGACTAGAGCCATGGATTGTCAATTTGGACTACGTGTTTGAGCTTATTGGTTTTTGTTGGATCGTGTTGGGACTCGATTTTGTCTTGTCATGTCTTTCGGGTCATTGTTGGACTTGAGCTTGGGCTTATGTATGATGGATGAAGAGGCCTCAAAGAGTAATTGGGTAAATTACCTACTAAGAAGGAAAAAGAGATTGAGGAAAATCCCTTGATTTTCTCTACCCAAAAGGAAAAGGAGAAAGTCTTTAGCCTTAATATTTCTCCTCTCATCTATTTCATCCTCTGCATCTTGAGCACAAAAAAAATGGAAACTTATTGTTGAGGAAGAATCTCATTTAGCATCTCAAGGGAAGTTTAAGTAGCAGAAAAAGATCTATCTTTCAAGGTTTTAATCAAAAAAGATGGTGGGAGTTGGTCTTGAAACTTGAAGAAAGGAAAAAGGTAGCGAAAGCTTAGTGGAGGCTTTAATACGGGTTTGTTGCTTAAGGTCAATACATTTATCACTCTTACACTTTATGTGCCTCATAAAATATTGTCTTGCATGTTTGATGGTTGTGCAATTGCTTAAGATGGGTGTTTTGGTAGCTTAGAACCCTAAAATGGTAGATCTTGTATTAGGGGTTAAATTAATGTAAAACTGTTAGAAAATCACCTCTTATGCTTCAATTAACTTGTAAGATCGAAATGGGAATTAACCATATAGGTTAATATAAGAAATTTGGAGATTTCCCAACCTAGAACTACATTTTCGTGTAGGGGTATCGATATGGGATAGGACCGTATCGGTACGTTAGGTATATTTGAGAGGTTGATTGTGAAAGGGATATCGATACGGGGCAGGACCGTATCGGTACGTTAGGTATATTTGGGAGGTTGATTGTGAAAGGGATATCGATACGGGGCAAGACCGTATCGGTACGTTAGGTATATTTGGGAGGTTGATTGTGAAAGGGATATATCGATACGGGGCAGGACCGTATCGGTACGTTAGGTATATTTGGAAGGTTGATTGTGAGAGGCGTATCGGTATGCGAAAGAGGTCTACCAATACCCATATCACGTTTAGAATTCCAGAATTGTTTTCGCGTACCGATATGCGGAGACATATCGATACTAATGTTTCATTGGGTTGAAGATGAACTCGAGTATCGATACGCAACTGAGGCATATCAGTACGGGTAGTATAGCAATACGGGGATTTTGAATATCGGAATCAGGTATCGGTACGGGGGTTTAACGTATCAATATGGGTAAATATTTTTAGTTGTTCAAACCTAGTTGGCGTATCGATACAGTAAGGGGATTTACTGATACTAAGGGTCGTAGTGATACCCTAAGGGAGCATATCGGTACGCGCAAAGCAATCTACCAAGAATTTGAGTTAGTGTTCAGAGGTTCTATAATTCAAGATAAAATCTCTAATGGGTCCCTAAAGGTGTAAAATGAACTATAAAACTGATAAATTGAGTTTAGTATCTCAATATGTGAATTTATGACTCATGGCTTTTTATTTGATAGGTAGCTTAATAGTATTATGTTTCCTTAATAATCCTTGGTGGATTAGGTAGTATCATATAGTGGCTTGGAAGCTTGTAGTATACTGATGAGACACTGATTTAAATATGAGGTCTTAGATAGTGGATAATCCTAATGAGAATTCTATGATTGAAATAGTAGTTCTGAAATGCTAAACTTGGATTATTAGAAGTATACCTTGAACTTGATAATAGTTTGACTTGGTGTTCGTATCACTTGGTAAGATGTGTGGGCTGCTCGGAAGAACACGTGTTGCTTATGTGTATAAAAAGGAATCCGAATATCCTAGAGTTAGTGCATGGGCACTTAGTTAAGGGGACATGTACTTTAGGCTGTGTGAGCGAGTAAGTCTGACGTGTTCATAGGCTATGTGATCTAGATGCGGTTCGAACCTATCCGTGGCTATAATGATCCGGATAAAGAGTAAAACTTGATTGGTTGTGTGAGCATCAAAAAACTCGAAGGGCTATGTGAACTCAAGTAACCTGATAGGCCATGTGACCTCATGGATAGACTACTTGTGGTTGTATTGATCCGTGGCTATGATGTCCCGGACGTATCTGTGGCCATGTTGATCCATATATGGTCTAACCCGATGGTTATGTGATCACCGGTATAGTAGGTTTACGTTGGGCCAATAGGTATAGATGTTGTATGCATAAATGTATGTTATGTAGACTTTGATTGATGTTCCTTATACCCTAAAGTTGTGTGAGTGAGTTAAGATATTTATAACTCGGTAGGTTGTGTGATCTCGAGTAAATTAATGGGTTGTGTGAGACTGAGTAGGTAAGCCTGGTATGACACTTTATCTTCAAAAATGACATTGTCTTGAGATAGCTAGTTAGAGAACTCTAGATAAGGTAGACTAGGAGATGAACCTTAGTTTAGAAGTCTTTATGTATACTCTTAACTATATTGTCACGCATGTTTATTTTATTATATTCATGAATTGTAGTAAAGTAGAAATGTACCATTGACCTTATTAGCTCAACGTGCGAAATTGTGATTTCTTTGTTGCGTAGGTGACAGGTAGCTTCGGAGGAGCACATCGAGGAGGACTTTCCAGCATCGAAGTCGTGAAAGAGTATAATACTTGATCTTTAGTTTTGACTTATTGTATTCATAGGACTTTACCAAAAATCAAGTATGTATCTTTATTTTGGATTTTATTTTTAATCAGATAATGGATTTTTAAATGGAGCTTCAATTTCTATGTTGTATTACTTGGGTTTTATATTATTCCAAATGGTTGGAATCATTTATGAACCTTTGAATTTTTGAAAGATGGGCTTTTAAGCGAAAATTTGTAAAACGGGTTTTGGGCTGGAGGACCAATGTAACATTCGAGTTGAGGGTGTTACATTTAGTGGTATCAAAGTCAGGTTTAATCGGTTCTAGGAAACCCTAGGGTGGTATAGTGATTGTTGGTGCTCTTAGAAGCTAATTAATTCTCGTGCAAGTATACACATCGAACAAGTAATAAAGTGTGTGAGTGAGATCGTTCCCACGAGTATTAGGTAGGTTATTTCAAAAATAGTTAACATACACAAAAGATAAGATAATCCTTTGTATGAACATATGCTAAAGCAATTATGCAATTGTCACCAAAATGCTTTAACAAAATAAAAGTGTCACTATGAATATGGTAGCAAAATAAAGCTTGTCATAGAAAAGCGTTAGCAAAATAAAACAGATAATGGAGAAATAAATAAAGTTGCACAAACACAACACAAAGAAGATTTTCAAGCTTAAGATAGGCTAGGCTTGCTACGACAAATATCTTACTTTTTCTCCTTAAGCCTATTGTTCCACTGGTTTAGCAAGTGTTCGATAGAGTTTGCTAAAAACGCTTCCACTATCCCTAGTCAGAAGGCCTAACACTCGAAAATGCTAAGGCATTACCTCCCAGTCTCAACCCTAACACTTCTAATGTTGATGCAGTTCTACCCCTTTTAGTCGTTGAAACTCTTCCTTATCCCTAAGGTGAGTTAGGATTTTGCTCCCGCAGTAACCTCATTGTTCAAGTTAGTCTAGCTTTGTCTATCCCTAGATCTAAGCTTCCCTAACCCCTTTGCTATGGATATCTTCTGATGCTCTTACAAACTAAGGTTTAAGAAGAAAAGATGTTAGCTTTCTTAAACAAAACACTTATATAAACACTCAAAACAGTAAACATTCATTTAAATAAAATAAAGATCATCTATAACAAGCATAAGCCATACTAGTTTAGTTCATGGCCATGTAAGGCAAACTATTCAACTTTTGTCCCTTGAGATACATTTTCAACTACTTTAGAATGGAGGTAAAGCAAACTGAAGAGGAAGGAAGTCCCAAACGCATATGCCGTGAAGCTTTCCTAGCTTGTCGCTCCTCCCAAAGTCGCACAAATCCTTTGCTTGAAGCTCTCCAACAATGGTGGCTCGGTTAGAGGTTGAAGATGAAGAAAAGTGGTCATCTTTCTTCTTTCTTCTTCCTCGTGCTCTCTTAAAGTTCACTCCTTTTCTTTTTGGCTCTCTTGCTACTTTTTCAGCTCTATTTCACCACACTTGTAGAAGGAGGCTTAAGGTTGTATTTATAGGAGGCTTATAGGGTTTTATGCCCTAATGATGCAAGGAATATTCCCTAACATTTTCTAGAGAGAATTGCAGCAAAATGCAGGGATTGCAGGAGAGATGCAGCTGGCCTGGAAATAACGCGTGAGGACAGTGGGCTGCAGGTGTGTCATTTCTTCCATTCTGTTTTGTCTGCCCACAATGTTATAGCAATTTGAAGTCCGATCCAACACTTTAAAAATATGCTACAACATTTCTTTCATTCTTTCAACTTTGTCCCAACAAACTGCACAACACCACCAACAAAATACCCTTCAAAGCAACATCTTTAAAAATAAAAGAGAAAATAAAATAAAAACCTAATCTAAATGCAAATGCACATGAAATGAAACTAAATGCAATGCAAATGAACTTGATATCAAACAAAATCTTAAGTAAAAGGGTATAAAATATACGCTTTTTAAAGCGTTAGCAATGGTCGTGGTATAGTGTTTAGTGAATACAAGTCCCTAAATTTGAGTTGTACTTGTAACATTGAGAATCCTGATGTGCTGCCTTGTTTCTTGCGTTTCAGAAAGAGAGTTGGAGGGGGAAATGACAATGATGGGGTAAGTCACGTTCGTGACCTTACCTCTACATTGTAGCAAGTGGTGCAAGCTATCTAGAGGCAATTTGAGATGTATCTTAAGACCCTAGTTGAGAGGCTTTATCGGTATGAGACCAAGAACTTTGAGGGATTGGATGAGGTTGACCCAATCAAGGTTGATCAATGGTTGCGTAACACGTATAGAATCTTGAGGCAGATGAGGGAAAGCTCGGAGGATAACCTCGATTGTATTGTTTCCCTTACAAAGTGTAATGTACATGAGTGGTGAGAGACCATCGAGCTTGGGTTACAACCGATACTTCCGAATTGGGACATCTTCTTGGATAAGTTTTGGAAGAAGTACATCAGTGAAGTATACATGGATGACACGAGGGATCAATTTTTTCACTTGGTTTAAGGAGTCGGTTAGTGTTTGCTTACGAGTAAAAGTTTTTGTGGTTGAGTCGTTATGATCAAGAATTAGTATCCACAAAATATTTAAGTTGCAAGAGGTTTAGATAAGGTTTAAGAGTCGATCTTCATGTTCATGTGACAATAGGTCCACTTGGGACTTTTACGGAGCTAGCCAACAGCGCGAAGACTTTAGAAAGGCTTTAGTATATGCCACCAGTTAGGTTGGAGTATTCAAAGGGTCAGGAGGTGGAGACCCAAGGTATTATAGGTTCTTCTCAGTTCTCGTATGATAGTCTTTTTGCCTTAAAGAGTTCGAAGAGGGTTGCTTTTGATTAGTTATCGAAGGTTGGTTTGAGATCTAGACCTAGGACTCGTAGAGGTACCTTGTCATCTACTCTAGGATAGAGTATCGATGGGTTTATGGAAGCGTCACTTCCATCAGCATGTGAGTATTGTGGTCGAAATCACCTTGGACTATGTTTTCTGCTTTAGAGGGTTTGTTACCGGTACCGTGAACCAGGACATATGGTGAAAGATTATCCAGTCTTGGATAATAGTGTGTTGGTCTATCCTCCGAGAGTGGCTTCTTCTCGTTATGGTCAGAGGGTTGCTAGAGGAAGAGCTAGGGCACAATCAACTTGTCGTGGTGGAGGACCCATGAGATCCACCGTTAGAGTTGAAGGATGAGTGGTTTCTAAATAGTCTGTCGCTCAGGTTGGGGATAACAGTTTTACTGCCGAAGAGTTGTTAGGTAACCATGTCCTATTCTAGTTTCAGTTGTTATTTGTTAGCTAGTGTATCTTCTTTTAGGTGATAAGTTGACCTTAGTTGAGCATGTGTTTAGTTGAAATCTTAAGTAAGTTGAGTTTGAGTAGTAGATAGAGCTATACATTTTGCTAGAAAGCCTTTACCGTTATTGAAAGTTAGGGAATGAGGGTAAGAGTTCTTGCGAACTTGTTATAATTACTCTCACTCCCTAGTTAAACTATTTTTTGCTTAGAATACCGTTATAAGTGTAATGGGTAGGGAAAGTTATGAGTGTAAAGTCTTAAGGCTTTAGAGGTTTTGGGACCGAATAGTTGGTGCTAAGTATGTGGGATATTTATCCCCTTAAGAAATGTTGTGCTTTGTGGTGGTGGTTCAAAGAGTTTCTTGTTACGAGATGTTTTTGGACTTGTAAAGGAAACATAGAGGTTTAAAGTTTTAGGCCTTTGGGCTTCTGCGGGTTAAAGGTATAGAGATATCCTTAGAGAACAGACGACTTTATCGTTGAATCGTGGTTTGGACTATGATGAAGGTAAAGTTGAGTAAGTCGCTAGTGATTGTCTCTTAGTAGTTGTGGTTGTGGTTGAGTCGAGGGGTAACGATGAGAGATTGTTACTTGGCTCACGAGATCCATGATCGTCAATAGGTCGTAGCTTGGTGGTAGTTTGGTAAGTTCATTTAGGATAAAGGTAAAGTGCAAGGTCGGGGAAGGTGTTGTTAGGTAGTGCAACAGTAATGAGCGGTCAACATCTATGTTGTGTGTGAGCTAGATGTTGACAATAGAAGTAGATATGGATAAAAAAGTTACCAAATTCCATGAGTTTTGTCAGATGGGTCTGTATGTGCATAGTTGACACCGAATAAGAAAGTGGTTAAAAAGGGAAGATTTAGACCCTTGGGAATAGAGTTGATACCTTAGTTACTTAGGAGAGGGTGCGATAATAGTGGTATCTAGAGATGAGGAATATAGATTTCAGAGCCTTGTATGTTGCAAGTAGAAACCATCTTAGTGACAACAAGTATAGATGAAACGAATTGTTAAGTCTTGTCTTGTAGAGTCAAGACTAAAAAGATAGGCTATTAGTTTAGGGTTTTGCTTAGACAATGATGTTTAAAGGCATGGCGGTGAGTTACGCCCTTGGCATACCTTGTGGTAGCAGTGCATCATTTTAGTTTGAGATGAGGTTGAAGTTTTTTGTAGGGGAATAATTGGCGGTGTTTATTTTGTTAGGATCTCGTGAGAGTGGTTGTTCTTATTCGGATCAGTGCTTGGTTGTGACAAATGATGGTTAAAGCTAAAATTTCCCATTTTAGTTTGTTCTTAGAGGAGTTGAGTGTAGCTAGACCGTTGTGGTTACATCTCCTTACTCCGATTAAATTTCGAGGATGAAATTTCTTTAAGGAGTGAAGAGTTTTAACAACCCAGTTTTTCTAGGTTATCATCGTGCATTGACCTGAGCCATGGATCATCAAACTGGGTTACGTGTTTGAGCTGGTTAGGTCATGTTGGATCGTGTTGCGACTTAGTTTTGTCTTATCAGGTATTTCAGGTGGTTGTTGGGCTTGAGCTTGGGCTTATATAGCTTATGTATGATGAATGAAGAGGTCTCGAAGGGTAATTGGATAAATTACCCAATAAGAAGGAAAAAGGGCTGAGAAAAATCCCTTGATTTTCTCCACCAAAAAGGAATAATAGAAAGTTTTTGGTCTTAACATTTCTCCTCCCATCTCTTTCATCCTCTACTTCTTGAGCACACGAGAAAAATGAAAACTTGTTGTTGAGGAAGAATCTTTTTTTGTACCTCAAGGGAAGTTTAAGCAGCAGGAAAAGATCTATCTTTCAAGGTTTTAATCCACAAAGTTGGTGGGAGTTGGTCTTGAAGCTTGAAGCAAGGAAGAAGTGTACTGAAAGCTTTGTGGAGGCTCTAATCCGAGTTTATTGCTTAAGGTCAGTATATTTCTTACTCTTACACTTCATATGACTCATAAAATGTTGTCTTGCTTGTTTGATGGTTGTGCATTTTCTTAAGAGGAGTGTTTTGGTAGCTTATAACACTAAAATGGTAGATTTCGTATTATGGGTTAAATTGATGTAAAACTATTAGGAAATCACCTCTTATGCTTCAGTTAACATGTAGGAACGAAATGAGAATCAATCATATAGGTTGAGATAAGAAATTTGGAGATTTTCCAACCAAAAATACATTTTCGCGTAGGGGTATCGATATAGGACAGGACCGTATCAGTACGCTAGGTATATTTGAGAGGTTGATTGTGAGAGGTGTATCGTTACGCGAAGGAGGCGTGCCGATACCCATAGCACGTTTAGAATTCTAGATTTGTTTTCGCGTACTAAAATGGGGAGGCGTATCGATACCACTACTTCATTGGGTTGAAGATGACCTCGAGTATCGATACGCAGTTGAGGCGTATCAATACGGGTAGTATATCGATATAGGGATTTCGCATATCATAATCAGGTATCAGTAAGGGGGTTTAATGTATCGATACGAGTATATATTTTAAGTTGTTCGAACCTGGTTGGCGTATCGGTACAACAAGGAGACTCACTTATACTGATGGTCGTACCGATACCATAAGGGAGAATATCGGTACGCGCAGAGCAATCTGCCAAGAATTTGAGTTAGTGTTCAGATGTTCTATAATTCGAGATAAAGGCTCTAAAGGGTTCCTATAGGTGTAAAATGAACTATAAAACTGATAAACTTAGTTTAGTATCTCAAAATGTGAATTTATGACTCATGGCTTAGTATTTGATACGTAGCTTAATAGTATTATGCTTCCTTAATAATCCTTGGTGATTAGGTAGTATCGTATAGTGGTTTGGAAGCTTGTAGTATGCTGATGAGACTCTAATTTAAATATTAGGTCTTAGATAGTGGATAATCCTAATGAGAATTCTATGATTGAGATAGTAGTTCTGAACTACTAAACTTGGATTATTAGAAGCATACCTTGGACTTGATAATAGTTTGACTTGTTGTTCGTTATCACTTGGTAAGATGTGTGGGTTGCTCGGAAGAACACATGTTGCTTATGTGTGTAAAAAGGAATCTGAATATCCTATAGTCAGTGCATGGGCACTTAGTTAAGGGAAAATATACTTTGGGATGTGTGAGTGGGTATGCCAACGTGTCCACGGGATATGTGAGCGGGTACTTTGTGCTTCAAACCTATCTGTGGCTATGATAATATAGATAAGGAATAAAACTTGATGGGTTGTGTGAGCATCAAGTAACTTGATAGGCTATGTGAGCATCAAGCATCTCGAAGGGCTATGTAAACTCGAGTAACCTGATAGGTTATGTGACCTCAGGGATGGACTACTTATGGTTGTGTTGATCTAAGTATGTCCCAGACGTATCTGTGGTTATGTTGATCCATATATGGTCCAACCCGACGGCTATGTGATCTCGGGAAAACCTGATGGCTATGTGAACACAGGTATAATAGGGTTACATAGGGCCAATAGGTATGGATGTTGTATGTATAAATGTATGTTATGTAGAATTAGGTTGATGTTTCTTATACCCTAAAGTTGTGCAAGTGGGGTAAGATATTTTTAATTTGGTGGACTGTGTGATCTCGAGTAACTTGATGGGCTGTGTGAGACCTAGTAGGTAAGCCTTGTATGACACTTTATCTTCTAAAACGACATTATCTTGAGATAGTTAGTTAGAGAACTTTAACTAAGGTATACTAAGAGGTAAACCTTATTTTAGAAGTTTTTTTTACACTCTTAACTATTTTATCATGCATGCTTGTTTTATGATATTCATGAACTACAATAGAGTAGAAATGTACCACTGAGCTTCTTAGCTCAACATGCGGAATTGTGGTTTATTCGTTGCGTAGATGACAGGTAGCTTCGGATGAGCACATCGAGGAGGACTTCCCAATATCAGAGCTGTGAAAGAGTACAATACTTGGTCTTTAGTTTGGACTTATTGTATTCATAAGATCTTACCACAAATCGAGTTTGTATCTTTATTTTGGATTTTAGTTTTAGTTGGATAATGTATTTTTTAAATAGAGCCCCGGTTTCTATTTTGTATTACTTGGTTTTTATATTATTTCAAATGGTTAGACTCATTTTATGAACATTTAGATTTTTAAAAGATGAACTTTTAAGTAAAAAATTGTAAAACGATTGTAACATCCGGGTTAAGGGTGCTACACATATGGTCATTAAATTATTTGGGATATCATTTTGGTCATTGAATTATAAAACTCGTCAATCAAGTCATTGAATTTATTAAATTAACTTATTTTGGCCACCACTTTAAAATCCTAATGGAGGAATGATATGGTAGTTAACAAGAATTTGTAAAATTATATGTTTAGTTTATATTATTTACCTATTATATCAATTTTCTTTTAATCTTAATTTAATTAAAAAAATTAACCATACAATTGGTTGTCACCACCCAAATTACTTTATAAAATCTACTTTATTTCAAAAATAAATTAAAATTAATCATCTAATCAAGTTGTGACATTGATTTTATGATTAATTATATTTAATGAAATTAAAATTAAGGACAAATTGATATAATAAGTTCTTATTAATTGTCATATCATCCTTCTGTCACTCCTCCTTTATGATTTTAACGATGATGGTCAAAATAGACTAATTTAATAAGTTCAATGGCCTAATTGATAAGTTTCATAGTTCATTGATCAAAATAAATATCTTCAAATAAATCAGTTGTCATATGTATAATTTACCTTTATTATTATATTATTTTATGACTTATTTTAAAAATAATTATTCAAATAAAAAGCATAAAAACTTTGAACTTTATTTATGAAATCTAGCGATTATATCTTACATAAATTTACTTTTTATTTAAGTATTATATGAAAAACATTATCATAATAATATTAGTTATTATTTAAAGAATTATTTTATCCTAAAGTAAAACGTTAAAGATTGAATTGCTCTAAAAACTATATTTTTAAAATTTTTACTTTTTGAAAAATAATGTCAAGTTACCCTTTAATATATGTAGTATATATATCCATAGAAAAAAAAAATCAAAAGTATAAATAATTGATATTTGATTCTTCATAAATTATTTGAGAAAAAAATTAAGAAGTTAATTTTATACATCCTTTTTAATTATCTAATGATTCAAAAAACGGATAAAACTAAATTTTATACTATATAAATTAATTTCATCTCAATTTTTATCTTATTTAATATTTTATGTTTAGATCATTTTTAATTAGTTAGCTAACAATTAGAGTTTTGAAGGGGGAAATGCTATATTTTTTAGTCTTAGGGCTCGGCCCAGTTTGTGAGCCATATTTCGTAATAATTTATTTTTTTATTTTACTCTACTTTTAGAAAAACATATCGTGTATACTGTGATTGATATTATATTGTTTTATGACCTATTTAAAATTAATTATTCAAATTATATTTTAATTTTTTAATTATATTTTATATTTAATTTATTGACCAGTTAATTATGAAGTAATTTTTTAACTTAATTTATTTTATTTATAATGTTAAAATTCAAACTCTTAACATTATTTAAGAAATCTATTATCTTATTTCACTTGAACAATCTATCTATCTATAATTTTTATCTAGTTGTAGTTGTTTTTTTAATTTAATTTTTTATTTAAATATTATAAAAATAAAAAAATATCATTATAATACTTGGTCAATAAAAAATCTTATTCAATAACATCACTTACCTAATATAGATATTAATTTATTAAAGTAAGCCATAATTACTAATTAATATTCGACCAATAAAATTAAAATAAAATTCAACTTAATTACAATAAATCTAATGGAGGGGTAAAGTGCAATTAATAGAGAAGTAACTAACATGAATTAAATTTATAATTATATAAATTTCTATTAGTAAGAATGTCATCTCTCTGTTATATTTTAACAATCAATGATTTAATTAGGATCAAATGAATAAGTTGTTGATTAAATTTTAATTTTTTTAATTAAATGATCAAAATAGAACAAATCGAATAATTGAATAATACGAACATGAAAATGATTAAACAATAGAAACATGAAAATTCCAACTTTGTATGCATCGTGCATTTGATGCTATATATGCTATCATCAATTGTTTATCGTCAATATTAACTTTGATTCTCGTTAATAACTCGATTATTCGAAAATATTATGAATTTTAAAAAAAATATATAATTTTAATATTAAATATTATTTTATTACTTAAAATTATCATTTTGTCGTTAATTTTTAATGTTCTGTTTAATTTAAAATGATATTTTACTACAATTTTTTTAAACCCGATTTAAAACGACGTTAAATAAGATAACATTAATATAACATTAATTTTTTTAACGTCATTAATTTTTTTTAACGTTTTGCAACAATACCTTAAATACAAGGGCTAAACGACTAAAACTTAACCATTGAAACAACATAACATTAAACATTAATATACCATATTTTATCACAAGTAGTATATATCTCAAACCCGTGACATTAATTTAGATTATTTTATAAAATAATATTAATATATAATATATAAAATATATTATTTGTATATATGTCAATATATAAATATAAAATATTTATAAAAATAATATGTAAAAAATCCCTAAACTTTAAGGTTTAAGGTTTATATTTGAAAGTTGAGGTTCAGATTTGATGGTTAATAATTTAGGGGTTTTATATATTATTAATTATTTTTATTTGTATACATTTATATAGATAGATAAATAAATAATATTTTTTATATTTTTATATATTAATATTATTTATTTCATAAATAATTTGAATCAATCAATGGTGGTTTGAGATATATAATTTTTGTAGTAAAACATTATATAATCTTATGTTGGTTTAGTGGTTAATTCTTAGCTTTTGTAAAATTCTCATCTATGCCTCACCTTAAAAAATATTTAAAAATTAAATTTTAAATTATAACTGTAATTTTTATATCTTAAATCCTATACCTAAAATAATATACTCTAATTTTAATTCACTAAACTCTAACCACAATCTTAAACCTTGAATTTTAAACTTTAAATTCATTATTTTAAAGTGAGAACAGTACAATAAAATACATATAAATTAGAAATAATAATAAAAATTTCCAAAATTAGCTTCTTTCCTAACCAAAATAAATTCCAGATTATAGCATTAAATTTTGTCTTATTTTGTCCAATTTTATCAACTCTGAAAAAAATCCATAAGCCTATAAATTTGTTTTTACCAAATCGTTTTCAAATCCCAAAACCCTGAAACATGACCAAAACCATGTCTTTCCTTGTACTTCAAATCTTGTTTTGCTTCTCTTTCTTCCCTCTAAGCTACTCGACCACCCCCGTTATCGAATCCACATGCAAACAGACTCCATATTATGATCTCTGCGTCTCGACGTTGGAATCCGATCCCCGGAGTTCGAGTGCAGAGGTCTGGGGGCTGGCTTTAATCGCTTCCAAAAGTCTCATGGAAACAGCCGGTGCCACGTTGTATCAGATTAAAACGTTGTTTGCAGGTTCCACAGATCCTAACTTGAAAAATGCCTTGAATGGTTGTGTTGATTCTTATAACATCATCAGAACGGATATCCGAACAGCCGTTGAAGCATTTGCGGCAAAGAACCCTAAAGTTGCTGTTGATAGTGCAATTGATGCAGGGACTGAAGCTCAGAAATGTGAATCTGGTTTTGGAGGAAAGTCGCCCATCTCCGATGGCAATAAGCTGGCGCATGATCGTGCTGTTATTCTTCAATGTATTGCCTCTATATTAGCCCGAGGCTGATGTAGGGGAAGACTGATGTTTACAAAATTAAAAAGAAATAACAAAATCCTAATGAACCAATCTTTAGAAACAAGGTCAGCTTGTCTCTCTTAGAGATCGAATATTTTTGTTGGCTCTTCTCTTATGTAGGATTGATTTCCAAAAGTACACAGGTAGGTAAGGGTGTTCAAAATTACTTGACTCGATTGATTCGATTCGACTATCCAACTACCCGAAATAAAAATGACGGGTAATTCCCGGAAAAAAATTATCCGGTCGTACCCAACCCGAGAATAATTAGGCCATCCTTGGGACAATTTTTTCAAATTATCGGGTACCCGTTCCGATCCGACTAATTTTAAATTATATATTTTTTACTTTTAAATTATATTTTTATTGCAGGTTTCTTAATATTTGTACATAAAATTAAATTTAAATCTTTAAATTAATTTTATGTTTGTATTATATACTTTTAATCTTTTAAATTTTGAATATATTTTATTAATTTATTAATATCGAAAGAAAAAAACGATATTAATATTTTTAATATCATTGTAATGATAGACTTTAGTAAATATATGTGTATATATATATATATATATTTAAATATTCTAAAATTAACTTTAAATCACTATTTTATATGTTTGTTCATATATTATAAAATTTTAAAATTTGCGTTTAATATGTGATTTTTTTAATTTTAAAATAATATATATATATATATACAAACCGAGTACCCATTACCCGATTAGTCGAGTACTCAAATTTTGCGAGTACCCGATATAAATAAGCCGGGACGCGAACCAAAAAATCATTACTCAAAAACCAGGTACCTGGTAATGAACACCCCTACAGGTAGGTGACTCTAAAGAAATTTCTTGTGATCTATATAATACTTGTGGATAGGGTGAGCATTCGAGCGAGTTGATTTGAGTAAAAAAATTTCGAGTTATTCGAGTTGAGTCATCATATTTTACAATTTGAATTTTTTTTTGATTCAAGTCGATTTTAGTGAGTTCGAGTTGAGTTCGAGTCGAGTCGATTTTTCTATTTATGTATAAATTTTAATTATATTATCTATAATACTATAATATAGTTTGATTGTAATTTAAACGGGTTTCTCTTTAAATTTACATACATATTTCTTCATATTATTTTTTATACGTGTAAAAAAAGATTTTAAATTATTATTATTATCATCAATCAATATCTTAAGTATGAATATGTCATTTTATTAAATTACAGGCTTTATTAATAACTTTCTTCTTATCTAAGTAAGACTAAGACTAGACAAAAAATAATGATAAATTAAATACAAAAATTAAAAAAACAAATAACATAATATAAAAGATACAAATAAAAATTTTATAAAATAAAAAAGGAATCTAAAATGTGACCAGATTATAAAAAAGAAAATTAAAATGTAAAAAAAAAGAAGGGACTGAAAATAAAATTACATGGGTTAAATGTACAATTAACCTTTATCATTACTAAAAAATTTCGAGTTATTCGAGTTATTCGATTTCCATTTTTATAACTTGAACTTAATTTTTGAAATTTTTTTGAGTCGATTCGAGTTTATGAAATTTCGATTCGAGTTAAAACGAGTCGAGTTTTTTCACCTCGATTCGAGTCGAGAAATTCGATTTTTTCGAGTCGAGTTGACTTTTGTTCACCCCTACTTGTGGATGTTAGTGAGGCAGAAATCTTAAAAAATTAAAAAAAAATACACAGAAAGTATACAAATCTTAAAAATCACAAAAATTTAAAGATTAATTCATAATTTGTTTTAAAAAATAAATGATAATATGTGAACTTAAAAATTTACAGGGTGAAAAACGTGGCTCCACTGTTTCCACCCACCCAACAAATTTTATAACAAGTTATTATTAATATTATTTAAAATATAATATTAGTATGAATTATAGTCAAATTTAAGGTAGTTCATATTAACTTATTTTGGGATATTATTAAAAAGTGTAATTAAAATTAATTTCGATCAAATCAAATATATAAATATTTTTAAAGTATTAATTTAAATCAGAGTTAAATTTAAGAAAATTTTTATTAACTTCACATAATATTATAAAATATATATACATATATAATATATGTTTATTCGTTTCTTTTTATTGTTTCTTGTCGTTGAAAGTTTTTTTAATGTTTATTTTTTATAAAAAATATTTATATTTATTTAACTAATATTTTAGTGGTATTGGTGTAATTTACCCTATTTTAACTTGTTTTTGCTATTTTCAACCTCCATTGTATTTTTTCTCCAATATGTATCATGAGAATTAAAATACAAGTTTAAATATAATAATCAACCATTTTAATAATTAAATAATATTATTTTTAATGACTTTTAAAGGATATTAGAAATCTTAAAAGCTCAACATATAATTAATAATATTTAAAAAATAAAAGACGGTAAAATATATCATTCATCAGTCAACAATTTTTCACTCTCATTTTGGTCACTCAACTTTCAAAAACAATTATTTAATAACTGAACTTTATATATTAAGCGCTTTTTCTCACTCAAAAATATTTTATTATTATTTTAGCAATGATTTTTCTTATTATTCAATATAAAAATAATTCAAAAGAAAAAGAAAAATCGAATCGTTCGCTGATCATCATTCACTGTCATTATCGACGAGCATAGATAGTAGCCGTTCGATCTCATATTTCATCGGTCACTTTGTTTCACTCTCCTGAGTTAGAATCTGACATATATTCTGCCAAAAAGTGCTCTGAAATCTACAAAAATGACAAATAATGTGATGAAACCGAAACATTTATATCATGATTCACGAGTCTTAAGATATTTTTCGGTGAAACAACTATCGAATTTGGACTCAGCGTGTCAAAACAAATCACCCAATGCAATTTGGGGGTCAAACGACCACTAATTTTGATGATTGACAGTGATAACAAGCGGTGATGATTATTTTAAATATTTTTAAAATTTAATAATAAAATAGTATTTTCTTATTTATTTTAAATTATTTTTATATTTAATAATATTAAATAATAATAATAATAGTAAATATTCATAAATGATAAAAAAAAAGTTTGATGTATAAAATTTAATTATTAAATAAAAATCTTTAAATGTTAAATGATTAAAATAGAAATGAAAAATTATTGAACGATGAAGCGACATATTTTATCCTTAAAATAAATTATTCAATAAATTAATCTTACCATTTCATTCATGGTACTTCCTTCTCTAAAAATATAATCTAGAGTTTGATTGTTACTCATTTTTTCAAACATTCTCAAAATAAACGACAAACCAATTTTTATTAAATCTA
The DNA here is from genome assembly GCA_035048815.1 of Abelmoschus esculentus. Lineage (NCBI taxonomy): Eukaryota > Viridiplantae > Streptophyta > Magnoliopsida > Malvales > Malvaceae > Abelmoschus > Abelmoschus esculentus. Next base: position 5,357,706 of record JAUCBN010000015.1, read on the forward strand.
TCAACTATAACTTTGTATGTTCAAAATGACGAAATTATTTAATTTAATTACTTAAAAACTTAAAAGAGCTGAACAAACGTTGATAACTGATTGATCAAAGTTGTTTATATATTTTTATCTCTTTCCTTTAAGTTTCAGGTTGAAGACCTAGTAAGAATATTCATTCGTTTAGAATCTCTCTCATTTTCTTTAGATAGAAGTAAAAACTAGACTTTATTAAAAAAATCAAGAAAACTTTTATCTTTGGTGCTTTGATTGAGATTTTTTGTGTTTTATAATATTTTTAGATGATTTATTTTTAATTTTAAGAGAATACAATTCTCTTAAAAGTTTCATGTTTACATGTACAGAAAACCACCTTCCATGTCTGCAACTAAGAGTCAAATATAGCAATCTGGAATAAGGATAAAATTATATGCGATAAAGAAGAATAATCGCTTTTGCACATTTGAAGATTTTTTTTTTAATTTTTCCCTTTTTATTTAAATTATTTTAAAAATTAATATATTTATAATTTTTTTCTTACTTTTAAATATTTATGTTTTGACTTCAATCTTATATTTTAACTCCGTGTCTGAAAGACCATAATTTCCTTCCTGTTTGTATATTGAAAGAACATAGTTTGTAGAACTAATATTTTGATATAATAATTGAAAAATAGTTTTGAACTAAATTGAAAATATTTCAAAAATGATTTTATGTCCAAACAACTTGAAAATAAGTTTGAGACATTTTCAAGAACTTGTTAATGTGTTTTAAATGTTTTAAAGAAGCCAAAGAACACAAAATGTTCTAGGTGTTTAGATACACTTCCCAAGTGTTTCTAAACAACTTACTTATTTCAAAGGAAAAGGTGTTTCGATACTCCCCCAAGGCGTTTCAATACGCTTTTGTCTCTGGACAGAATGGTTTCGATACGTGTTTTGATACACCTCCAACAGTCATTTGAAACCCCCAACGGCTAAGAGCAGTATCGAAACAGCTAAGGCCTGTTTCGATACAATGAGCTAAAGGTTTCGATACACCTCAAGGGTGTTTCGATACCGGTTATTAAATGCAGTTTCAACGACTATTTCCTAAAGCAGCTGTATCAAAACAACTTGTAACACCCCAAATTGGGCCTAGAAGTTAGTGGGTCGGTTTAGCTGGTTAAGCCTAGTTTGAGATTAAATACTTAAAAATTGATTTTTTAATCAAAATAAATTATGAAAAAATATTCTAAAATTCTTAATTGAATTATATTTGACTTAGGTAAACTCAATTTTGAAAATTGACCCTTGAATCCCTAAGATTTTGAAATTAGTGACTATTTTGTAAAAATTGAAAACTTGAGGACAATTTTATAAACTAAGCCAAAACTTTGAATCTTTAAGGTAATTAGATATAATCCTAATCCTATTTGATCTAAACCTTTCAAGAGCCTATATATACAACCTTTGATATCTTGTTTTAACCTAAGTAATTAAAATTCTCTAATTTTGATCCAAAACCCAAAAATTTACTTTTTAAAAATATCACTTCTTTAAATTTTAGTTTCTTCTTCTACAAGATAGCCTCTTCATCATCTTTTCAAGGTAAATATCCATTCTTTGTAATAAAATTTCGTTGATTTATTTTTTCTATATTTTTCTTCTTCAAAATCTCTTCGTTTTTCTTCGGTTTTACTTGAAAAACACTAATTTTGCATCTAGCTTTAAAACCTTATTTAAATTTCGATTTCTTCCTTCCCAAGACATATTCTTCATCATCTTTTCAAATTTAAACACAAATCTTTTCAATACAAATTTGTTTGATTAATTCTTTATATTTTCTTCATCAAAATCTCTTTGTTTTTCTACGGGTTTTCTAGTTTTTAAACCTTTAAAGGGGTGAAATCAATTTTGGAGGTGAGAATCATTCAAAACTCTGAAACTTAAAGTTCTTTAATGAAATCCACAAGTTCTTGGCTGATTGAAACAATCTTTAAGGTCTTGAATCAACAAAATCAGTTTTCTTGATAAAAAATCCATTATTTTCTTGATTTTCATTCAAGGGTTTTACATGACTGTTTTTGATGCCCAAATAAATAAATAAATCTTGAAGTTTTTATATGTAATTAAGATGTCTTTTAAGTATCTAATCCCGTACCTAATGTTTAGGTGGTGTTTGGAGAGGTTTTCGGTAAGTTTCGGTTAAGTTTTATGGTGTTTTTAGGGGCTGCCATGCATTGATCCGACTTGAGGGATGTTTGGGTGAGTTATAATGCACTAAAACCTCTGATTTTGATGCTTGAATTAGTTCAAGAGGTAAGGGAATAAGTTTGAGGGAGATCAAAAAGCCGAATCGCATTTTCGGACGACTTGTCGAGCAAGTTTTGGTAAATTGGTGAGTGGATTACGAGGGTTTCCAATTTGGAATGGCTTTAAATGTGTTTTCAAAGGTTTGGGGTGTAGGGAAGGTGTGAAAAACCTCCATATACTCGGAAGTAGGTTTTAAGTATTGCTTTCTTAAAGGTTCCCATATTATGTTGTGTTTTTACAATGTTTAGTCAATCCCGTATTTATACTTGTGCATATGTGAATATGCATGTGTTTCAATGCTCATGAGATATTTTTACAAAGGTTTTTATATACATATGATGTTCTCACGGTTTTGTTTTGAAAACATGAAAAAAATGATTTTTATTGGTTTATGAATTTGATGCATGTGTTAGTGGGATGCATGTGGTTAATAAACTTTTTTGATATGAAAACTTGAGCATTGATACTTTTTTGTGTTGGATATTGAGATGATGTTATAGGGATAAGTTGATCGATCGATAGGATGTTAGTGCACTGTTTATTATTTATAAAAATTTGTATACGTGTGTAAATTCCTTAGTGATGCATTAGAGTTATTTCTTAAATTGTGATATATGTGTTGTATTGTATTTAAGCGTAGCTTATCTGGGAAGCTAAGGTGGGAAACATGTTTGGAATTGATTTCATTTGTGTGCATGAGATAGACTCGTGAGTTGTATGAGTAGCCCTCCTACGTGGTATGGTGACATTTTAGTCCCATACGTGGCAAGATTCGACACTTATGTCTTCATGCGTTTATCCATTTATCCCAACGATTAGAAATAGACTAATCAGATCACTAATATCAACATGTGAAAACACAAGTGTTAAGTTATATTGATTTTAATTGCAAACTGAGTTTGCGTGAGTTTGACTTGTTTTAAAACATTTTATAAAGCCTTGCTAACGAAGCATGTAAGTCTTGAGTTTTGTGGATTTGTTCCACGTGATAAAACACTTACTGGATTTTTATATTTAGTGGCTTTGTTAGCCACGAGTGATTATTTTATAAAGCATGACTTGGTTTTTAAAATTGATTTTAGTATAATATGGGATACATTGCAAGGTGTTTTTAAATATGTTTTTTATTCGCTCACTAAGATTATGCTTACCCTCTCATTTACCTTGCAATGTAGAGTATTTAGTGTGGAGGCAACAAAGAGAAGCAAAGATCCATGTAATCATCAATTGAAAGCTCAAGTATGTCTTTATAACATTAGTAGTAGTGAGAGAGCAATGGGGATGTGTTACCATGTTAAGAATATTGTTATATTGATGAGATTTGTAGTAGTCACATGTTTATACATGTTTGATGTTTATCTAAGTTGATATTAGCTTTATGACTTTGACTTGAATTGTCCATTGATATTCTTTTAGCTATAATATAGTTATTTTGAAGTTTGATTCTTGATATCCCTATGTTTGAATTTGAGTATTGTTGATAATGAAGCATGACTATTTACTAGTCGAATATACTGTTGAGCATATTGAGGTGGTTCTTCCGTGTGTTTATAAGATTGTTGATGTTGAAGCATACTCTTAGGAGTTGAATATATTGTTGCTAACTAGGTTGAATTAAATCTACCTAATATTCCTTGATATGTTCTTAAAGTGATTTTAGGTGAATTTGGATATAAATAAAGTCATGAAACCTTTGAAGGTTGAAAATATTCCCTAAACTTTGAACATGCAATTAAATGACTTATAGATATTATTATAAGCTAAAATTTGAGATGCAAGCATGTAATGGACTTAATTAAAAGTTGGTAACTTTAATATCATAATTGATCCATTAATTTCTAGAAAATTACAATTAGGTCCCTATAACTTGTTTGATTAAATTAGGACTCATTTCTTATTGGTTTTCGCTGAAATTGAACTCAGTCCTTGCATGAACATATAGGATCTAATTAAAGCATCTAAATAAGATAAAAAGGAAAATTTTATTTTTTTAGGTTTGTTTATCGGGGCGAGTCTCCGGATTAGCCTCGGTATTCCCCGTGTAACTCGTTCGAGTCGGGTGGTGTTTAGACCGGGTCAAGAGGGTTACACAACTCCAACACGTTTTGATACCAATCATACCAGAAGCAGAAATATGCCTCGAAAATAGCTCCAAATGGCTCCAAATCAATCCCAACGGTTACCAACGGCTAGAAGCTCATTTGAGATGATAAACGCAAGTCTTAAGCATCAAGAGAAGTGGAATGCTTCAATTGTAACAACATTATGATCAAGCAATTGTCTTAGTGCTTAATTTTTAATCTTTGGGTAGACAAACACTTGTGAGCTTAATGTTTATGTATGCTCAAGTGTATTAGGATTGAGTGAGAGCTTAGTTGCAAACAATTAGCCTTATTAGAAGGATTATTAAAGTTTTCTTAAGTTTAACTCTTATTTGAGAGGATTCCTAAAGTTTAGGTTGTGAACTTTGGATGCTTGATTCGGGTTTGAATCAAGGTTTGTAAGGTTAACCTTTTTTCCTCAAAATGAATAAATTCTTAGTGAATTTGGGAAATCCTTAGTGGGAAGTTAAGGTAGTAGATGTATGTGCTTGTTCGAAGGTTGAACCAGTATAAATTATCGTGTCTTTATTGTCAATATTTTTGTTTCCACTACAAACACCCAAATTACCACTTCTCCATCACTTAGCGAGTTTAATCGGTTATTCATCGAGCCACATTAAGCTTAACAATTGGTATTAGAGCGAGGCTCAATCGAGAGGGATTAACATCCTATTAAGAAGATCCGGAGAGCTTGACCAATTACCGATCAACCGACGACTCATAACACAATCCATTGACAAGACACCTTTCTTTGACGGGTTCAACTATTCCCAATGGAAGATAAGGATGAAGTATTTCATCAATTCAAGAGATTAAAAGATTTGAGATATAATGGAATACGGACCATTTGTGCCGAAAGGAACTAAGGCGTAATGGAGCATGGAAGATCGCAAGAAAATGGTGCTTAATTGCAAGACTTTGCACATTCTTGTTTGTGCATTCCATCCAAGCATCTATGAGAAGATATCTTCTTGTGAGAGTGCCAAGGAAGTTTGGGATAAGCTAGAAATCACATATGAGGGTACAAACGAAATAAATGAGACCAAGATTGGACTCCTCATCCAAGAGTATGATAACTTCAAGATGAATCCGGAAGAAGACATTGCAAAGATGTTTAAACAGTTTTCCACCATCACCAATAGACTTAGAGGATATATAGAGATCATTCCGGAGGAGAAGCTTGTTCATAAGCTCATCTATTCCCTTCCCGAGTCATGGGACTCAAAAAGGACTATCATCATCGAAGCAAAGAATTTAAAGACTCTCAAGCTTGATAAACTCATGGGGTCCCTCCTCACACATCAAATTATGATGAAAGAAGACAAGAGGATAAGAAGAAGGAAGAGATTAGAGCGATGGGGAAGAAGAAGGTCCAAGAGCTTTGTGTAAATGTCAACATCATTGCTCTCAAGTCCTTCAAGTGCATACACCTTGAAGATTCAAGTGCGGAGGATAGCGAAGGAGATAAAGAGCTTGTTCAACTCTTCATGGACTTTGATCAATTCGTGATGAACAAAATGAAGAAATATTCAAAGCACGAATCAAAAAAGAAGATGAAGGATTTCCACAAGTCTAAAAAAGAGGGATCATCTTCAAAGAAGCAAGCATATGTAGCTACATGGAGTGATGGGGACTCCACCGAAAATGAAGAAACCAACATATGCTTAATGGCCGTCAATGAGGGGGAGGTAACTTCTAACTCATCTATTTCAAATTCATATACTTTTGATGAGTTACAAGAAGCCTATGACAAATTAGCTTTTGGGTTTAAGGCTTCATTTTCTAAAAATAAAAAGATGATTTCAAAGCTCAAATTAGAAAATGATTTGCTTTCAAAAACCAATTTTGAAATTGAAGCAAGATTAAAAGAATTTGAACTTAAAGTTTTCGATTTATAAAACTTGTTTCAAAAGATGGAAAAAGATCATCAAATTTCTTTAGATGATCTTAAGAAAGAAAAAGATTTGATTTTCAAAGAGCTTGAAAAGAAAAATAATTTTGGAAAATCAAACTTTTATTTAAGACAATCTAGTGCCCCTAGATTTATTGATGGAAAATATTTTAGAAGTGTTTGGGTCCCAAAATGACTAATCACTTCAACTAAAAAGGATGAAATTGAAAAATGGTTTCCTAAGGGGACTAAAATTTGTGCTATTAACATTAAAGGATCCAAAGCAATTTGGATACCAAAAATTAATTTAATTGTCTTGTTTAGGTGTGATGGAGGTATAAGCAACCAAGTGCAAGATTAAGGGGGAGCTCCATACACACAAGAAGGTCACTTGAAAAGGGAAGGCTTCACATCCTCCCTTGAGTTTAAGTGTGGTAAAATCTCTAGTTTTTTTTTTGCTTTCATTTGTTTATTTCATTTCAACTAGATTATCATATATGTTAAACTAACTACTTAGTGATGCCTTGAGTAAGGGGGAGCCTTTTGTTTTTATAAACAAACTTTTGATATTTGATTTTAAAACAATTTGTATTTTAAAACTCTCATTTGTTATGAGCTTTAAAGAGTTTGAAACTTGTTTTGAACCATTTTTGATATAACAAGAAGGGGAGAATGTTGTGCAAAATTGATTTCTCAGATGATTTATTAAGGGGGAACTTTAATGTTTTAATAATCTTAATTCTCTTATTCAAACTTTATTTCACAAAGGGGGAGCAATCTCAAAAACAAGTTTTCAAGTTAGTTTTATTATATCAAAAAGGGGGAGATTATAGAACTAATATTTTGATATAATAATTGAAAAGTAGTCTTGGACTAAATTGAAAATATTTCAAAAATGATTTTATGTCCAAACAACTTGAAAATAAGTTTGAGACATTTTCAAGGACTTGTTAATGTGTTTTAAATGTTTTAAAGAAGCCAAAGAACACAAAATGTTCCAGGCGTTTCGATACACTTCCCAAGTGTTTCTAAACAACGTGCTTATTTCAAAGGAAAATGTCCAGGTGTTTCGATACGCCCCAAGGCGTTTCGATACGCTTTTGTCTCTAGATAGAATGGTTTTGATACATGTTTCGATACACCTCCAACGATCATTTGAAAACCCTCCAACGGCTAAGAGCAATATCGAAATAACTAAGGTCTGTTTTGATACAATGAGCTAAGGTATTTGATACACCTCAAGGGTGTTTCGATGCTGGTTATTATGTTTGAGTATTACCAAAGACCAATCATATGATGATTGTAAGGATACTTTTATTTACCAATTTTATTGAATAAAGGCATTGCCATTGTTGTTTTCAGATATATGTGTCAATGTATAACATAAACTGAGAAACAATAAGGTCCATATAATAATATATGTATTATTATTAAAAGATCCTTAGTCAAATATTATTATAGTTATAGACAATAATAATATGCTTAAGACTAACATGTGATTAATTGATGACAATGATTTGTCATTGACATAGAGATGTCATAATTAATACATGAATATATTAGTAGATAATATATTTGATTGACCTACTATGAGCATATATCTTGGATTATTATGTGATAGTCACGATATTGCTCATAGTGACAACTATAAGTATGATCCTTAAAATTGAGATTATTACTATCTCAACATATGTTGTTTTATGTTTTGATGCAGTTAAACGTGTCTCGTAATTAGTTACACTATAAAAATTAACATTGGACATATTACAATGTATGTAGTGAGATGTGAATGATCAAGATAGGATTTGTCCTTCCTGCATAATAGGAAAATATATCAAAGACCACTTGATTGAGTGAGACTAGAAATGCATGGCCATGCTTGAATACGTTGATATGAGATATCACAAATTATTCATTAAAAGTAGTCCACTCTAGATATCAAGAAACATTAAAATAGGCTATACAAGTGTGACTATTCCAAGACTTGTGCCTATTAAAGATATAAAAGGATAAAAGGATATAATACATTAAGATAGTTGGTCACGGACATGATACATCGAATCATGATCTCTTGCAACTTAGATGAAAATGATATATTGCTAGATGTCACTCATTTTTTGTAATATTAGAATTGTTCTAATATTATTACTAACGTTACAATGAGTCTACAGGGTCACACCCAATGGATAAAAAGGAGCAAAAATATATATATATATATAATTATAAGTAGATTATATTTAATCCCGAATTTTAAAGGATATAATTAAAGTAATTATATCCCTTTTAAATTCGAATTAGATATAGATTCCGAAATTTAAGACAATAATTAAAGTAATTATTTCCTATAAACAAATTCGGAATCAAACTCTTATACTTAGGGTTACACCTATATAAAGAATTTTTGGTCTAGCAGCCACAATAGTGAATTCCGAATTCCAAACCTTAAAATCACAAAAAACAGTTTTTCGAGATTTGCTCTCTCAACCGAGTGAACTGAGTAGAGGCCGAGACGATATTTGTGGAGGCTAAAGATTCGATTGTTGAACGATCGTAATTGTAGCAGATCCCGTTGTTGTCTTTGTTGTTTATCAAGGAACCCAATGTAAGTTATCGCATCTCTTCCTCCCGATTTCGGATTAAACGTACATGGATTACTGGAAAGACCATCGTAATTTTGTTCCGTTGCGCCATAGGGTGTGCCGGCGGTTCCAACTGATGAGTGCATAAAAGTCTTATTTTTTATACCATTTTCCCACTCGTTTATTGCCAATTAAGGACATATTTAAGGGCAATATTGGATAATTCTGCTTATTTTCCATATTTCAGCATCTGAATACTCAAATCATGAACTTATCTATTATTTGGCATAAAACAGATGCATTTGATGGTTTTCTTTCCTAGGCAGGAAACCACATCATAAGAATGGCCAAACAAGAAGACGGATGCTGGTAAAGAAGCTGAAATACAGATGAAGCACCTGCCACAGCAGCGTTTTGGATGCCGCAACAGTAGATTGATGATGACAACTAGTTCTCGACAGATAGAGAAAAAGTTTGCCTCAGCGGAGGTTGCCTCGGCGGAAGTTGCCACGACAGATGTTGCCACGGCAGCAAAATGACAACCGCAATCATGGTTTGCCACCAGACATTGCAACAACATACTACGATAAGGAATAAGCAGATCAGGCCAAGAGAACTGTACTGATACAGTTCCAAGACGAGACCATTATGACAGCAACCCGCCGCGACAACTGATGCCAAGGCAGCACCTGGAACACAAATGTTGATATGATAGGCGATCTGAAGAGAAAAACAAGGTGGACGTTTTAAGACAAGTAACATAGAAATCGAAGCTGGGAAACGCATGGAAAGTCAAGGTCAAAGCCACGTGGGAAAAGAATCCTTATAGGAATAAACTAGGAAATAAAATAATGATCTTTTATTTATGTACTTAACTTGTGTTTTACTCCTAGTCGAATTCCTACTTTGGAAAGGCTTGCCTTAGGCTAAGCCTATAAATATCATAACCTATGTAGAGAGGAAGATATCTCGAAATCAAGTTTCATAGAAAAATCCTAAATTCCTCCATCGTCCCCTTTAGGGTTTAGGTTAGTTTGTGGAGTAGTTGTGGGAGAAAGTTTATAATTTGTTTAGTTTTAATAATACAATTTCAGAATTCATAGTTTATTCTCTCTTGGTATTTACTCTTCTCGCATATGAGCTCGAAAGATAGTATGTGAAGAAAAATCTATTTGCCTAGCATCAGGAGATGTAGGTTCACGAAACGAGAGAATACGGTCTTTGCTCATGGGCATTGACTAATCCGGTTGAGAGATTAACCACCCAGGATTTCAACGACTAACAAGACGCATGTGTTTGGTTGTTATCCGCCCTTGATTCACGTCGGGAGGTATCATCAAGACATGGGTTTCAACAGTTCTCTTCGCTTAGGGATAAGGAGGAGACATACAAGGATGCTCTGTCGAACTATGAGTTGTTGAATTGTCGACAAGGCATTGCGGCAACCCTTAGTGCGACCCGCCGAGGCGGCAAGTCAATCTTATTGCATTATAAGAATGAGACAATTACATTCTGATTCCACACTACGAAGAACTCTAACCTGCCTCACTTTTCCATTCTTGATTTCTTGATCACTTATCTTTATCGCTTTAATTAGTTTTCTTAGTTATAATTCAAACTCAATTATTTGTGTCTTTATTTTTCCATTGTGCAGGAATAATAAATTGCGTAAGTAAAGTCAATCCATGTGAGTTCGACATCTTAAATACTACAATTTGGTAAAAAGGTGGAAGGACGAATGCTTCATCATAAAAGCAGGACTTTCTAGCCTTCAGAACCAACATATTAAATGTAGGTTCAACGGCTATTTCCTAAAGCAACTGTATCGAAACAGCTCCCACGTGTTTCGATACCAATCATACCAGAAGCAGAAATATACCTCGAAAACAACTCCAAACGGCTCCAAATCAATCCCAACGGTCACCAACGGCTAGAAGCTCATTTGGGATGATAAAAGCAAGCCTCAAGCATCAAGAGAAGTGGAATGCTTCAATTGTAACAACATTATGATCAAGCAATTGTCTTAGTGCTTAATTTTCAATCTTTGGGTAGACAAACACTTGTGAGCTTAATGTTTATGTATGCTCAAGTGTCTTAGGATTGGGTGAGAGCTTAGTTGCAAACAATTAGCCTTATTAGAAGGATTATCAAAATTTTCTTAAGTTTATCTCTTGTTTGAGAGGATTCTCAAAGTACGGGTTGTGAACTTTGGATGCTTGATTCGGATTTGAATCAAGGTTTGTAAGGTTAACCCTTTGCCCTCAAAAGGAAGAGATTCTTAGTGAATTTGGGAAATCCTTAGTGGGAAGCTAAGGTAGTGGACGTAGATGCTTGTCCGAAGGCCGAACCACTATAAATTCTCGTGTCTTTATTGTCAATATTTTTGCTTCCACTACAAACACCCAAATTATCACTTCTCCATCACTTGGCGAGTTTAATCGGTTATTTATCGAGTCACATCAAGCCTAACATAATTCCATGTCTGAAAGAACATAATTCTTCAATCGCCCATTGTCAAGATTTATCCCATTTAAAATATCGAATCAAAATGGCATTGACTTTAGATTCCAGTGATTTATAAACTCAAAACTTATTTTTTTTTAATTTTTTAGATTTTCTAAAGATAGAGAATTCTTCTGTTTAATACTTTGAAAAATAAAAATTTATTCAAATACTTCTTATAAATCAAACCCTACTTTTAATTTTTAGAGAAGGAAGATGATCACTTAAAAATTTTAATACAAGTATATATCACATGAGAAGAAGAAGAAAAAAAAATAAGATAAGGTTTGAATTTGAGTTGTAAAATCAATTTTAGTTTATCTTTTTCATTCGTGTGTTAAGATTTTGGGTGTCTTTTATTTTTAGTAATTTTATTCATTTAACAAATTAGATTAAATATATGAGAGGTACGATGAAGAAAATTTATAAATTTTAATTTATAAAAGAATATTACATGAAAAGTAAAAATAATGTAATTTTATTTAATTGGATAAGATTATAAATAAGATGGTAAGATTGATTCATAGAATGATTTCTTCAAATGATTTGTATTTTAAAATATAATTAATTACATACCGAACCTTCGTGATTTTTAATAATTATTTAAAAATTATTAAAAATTAATGATGTTTAGCATTATATTATATATATGTTAATAGTTTTCAATTCTCCTCCATCCAAGTTAAAACCGGACCCCGGAATGCGACCGCAGGTGTGTCTGCTCTCGCTCACATCATGGCCGATAGTTTGAAGATGTCTTCGGAGAAAACTCGACCAGCTCGACCGATCTCCGGTAGCAATAAAGTCGAGTATGATCTTTCAGTAATCCTCAGTCTATTGCCTCTTTGTTACTCAATCGTCTCTATTGGTTAAAAGATCTAATTAATAGAAGACATAATGCCAAAAATAAGTTATTATTGGCAATATATATATATATATATATATATAATTGATGGAATTATTAGCCTATATTTAATTATGTTGAAATTAGATGGTAATGAATTATTTTAGCCCATTCCTGAAGTAAAACGTTTACGAAAGAAAACGTTACTTAACTTTCCTATAATTTTTGAAACCAATGTTTTAATGAAAAAACAAATGATGTTTATCTTAAATTAAAAAAAAAAAAACGAATTTTAGACATTAACCCTTATTTTTTATATTCTAAATCCTAAATCCTAAACTCTAAAAAATACATCCTACCTTTAATTCCTTAAACCCTAACCACAACTCAGAACCCTACACCTTAAACCTTAAACCCTTTTAATTTAAAATAAAGACACGAACAAAAATATTAAAAAGAGGTAGACGATTTGCACCCAGATTGTAGGTGCATGCCATCCAGCAAGGGAATGCAGTTAATAATTGTTGCGTGGAGGACTCGACAAGACTAAGAATATCTGTGCTGCTTATTCTTTTAGAAGGCAAAGGAAACTGTAATAAAAAGTACTATTAATATTTAACTTAACGATACGAGATGACAATTCTTCTGATGATTTGCATGATCTTGTCTCTCCCCAACTCGCCGGTGCAGGCCCTGCAAGGGAAAGCAGTTTTCTACAATCGTCCTTATGTTCGTAAGTATAAATTCTCTTTTTATCCTTTAAACTTGATGTTGGGTCAATATATTCGATGGAATGGTTAATTAATAAGCGAATGAGTTTCGGACAGCGTCGGCATGTTATGGTAACCAGGACGACGGAAACATGGTGGCCGGAGTAAGTGACGCGTTGTGGAACAACAGAGGAGCATGTGGGAAGAGTTACAGAGTTAGATGCATACGAGGCACCAATGCAACACCATATCCTTGCAAGAATGGTACAACCGTGGTGGTTAAAGTGGTGGACTACTGTAAACCAGGATGCCAGGGGATTATTAATCTTTCTCGAGATGCTTTCTCCACCATTGCTAATCTTGATGCCGGAATAGTCGAAGTCGAATTGGAACAGTGAGTGCACACCTTTGATCGGGTTCGACCCGTAAATATATAGTCCCTTGACGCCACCCTCACGTTTTGCTTGTTCTTATATGCAGGGTCTGAGTTTGAATGTTTGATGATTCTAGTGGAAGGGATTTCTAAGGGTAGATGGTGTGAATCAAATAATTTTAAAGAGGATATATCCTCTTGGGAGGTTTCCTTTTTATCTTCACATGTTTTACCTTTGTAAAATACATAAATAAAACTTATTACCTCCTAATAATAATAATAATAATCAAGAATATATTATATTATATTATTCTTGTTTAATTAGTTTCTCTCTACCTTTTCTACTAAACAATTCAAATAAAGATAACAAAAATTAGTTTAACATTATTTTTAAAAAGCAAAATAAAAAAGTTCAGTTGGATTATTTTTCAGAAGTGATTTTAGATTTTTGGATTTGATATTTAGATGTTTAAGCTGCTCTCAAAAGGCACCTTTAAAAAGATAAAATGATTATTTTAGACATGATATTCTAAGTTTTATATATATGATATATAAATTCTTTAATGTTATTGTAACGACCCAGATTTCAGATCCGAGTGTTAGATTAACCCAAAGCGTTAAGTTTCGACGTTTAAACCTTGTTTGAGTCTCGGGTTTGAGTTTTGGGTTGATTTTGGACCTTAGACTTGGGTGTGTTTGGCCCAAAATGATTTGTGAGGGGGCTTTTAGTAATTTCTCGGTTGAGGACAAAGAGAAAAGAGGTTGGAGGAGGAGTTACGTGCTGTAGAGAAAAGTTTGAAAGGTGAGATTATCTTGTTTCTTCTTCTCCATCCTTTCTCCTCATCCCAAAATTGAGTCCATGGTGATATCTTTTTGTTGTGGGCTATAAATCTCATTTAGGGTCTTAAAAAAAAAGTTAGTGTGCTGTGTGAGATCTATCTATCAAGGTAAAAATGTTACAGTTTGGTGAAGAAAGGTTTTAAGTAAGGTTGAAGAAACAAAACGGATTAAGGGTATTGTTGAGCTTCTACTTCATTTCCATTAGCGTTTTTAGCATTTAGTTTCATTATAATTTTATAAATTATAAATAAACATAATAATAAATAAAGGTTTATATCATAATTTAATTTTTAAAAGTAGTTTTTTAACAATAAAAGTTAAAAATTTTAACTATTACGGTGATGTTCACAATGATTTTTTAATACATTTTTCCTCCAAAAATTAACTATTAGTATTGTTTTTAATCTCAAATCAATTTTTGAAGCTAAAAATTTGTTTGAAAAAGCAAGGTTAAACAAAGTCTAAATCACTTTTAGTTCATGTAAAAATGGTTTTGAAGACGAATATATTATTGTCACCAACTACACTAAACATCAGTACTAATAGACTACATCAGCCTCAGAGTAACAAAGAGGCAATGGACTGAAGAACAACAGAGAGATCATGCACCGCCTTATTGCTACCGGAGATGGGCGAATTGGTTGAATTTCCTCCGAAGCCATCTTCGCACGTCTGAGCTTCATTCGCTGCATCACCTGCACTATCAACAGCAAATTTCGGGTTGTTCTTCTTAATTGCTTCAATGGCCACAGGAATATCCGCTTTGATGATGGTGTTATACGAATCAACGCAGACACTCAAGGCCTTTTTCAAGTTGGGATCTGTGGCTTTTTTAAGCAGTGTTTCAATCTGATTCAATGTGGCAGTAGCTTTGATATTGACACTATCGGCCACAATGAAAGCCAGACCGGACACATCCGCGGTCACACTCCGGGGGTCCGATTTCAAAGTCGAGATGCAGAGATCAGGAAATGGTGTCTTTTTGCAGGTGGTTTCGATTAGGGAGTTGGCTGAGTAACTTAGAGGGAAGAGAGTGAAGCAGCATAGAGCATGGAGTATAAGCAGAGAAATGATTTTGGTCATGTTTGGGAGTTGGGAATTTGAAATGCAAATGGAAAATGGGTTTGGTTTATTTGAAAACACTTCGGTAAAAACGTATTTATATGGTTGAAAGTGGATGTTCTCATTAGGTCATATATTGGCCTAAATAAGGCAATAGTTCCAATGTTGTAATCTGCAAGATATTTGATTCCTTTTTAAAAATTAATAAAGATACGATAAACTATATAAATAGCCATCGACCATATATATATATATTTGCATCTTTCCATTTCCAGAAGATATAAACCGATTTATTGACTTAAAAACAATAAATTGATTTGATGTCATTAAAATTTAATGACTAATGATATCTCATTAATATAAATCGATATAATAATAAAATTAGTTCTTAAGTTCTACATTTATTTTAATTTAATCTTAATTTTAAAAAAAATAAATCATATAATTTTAAAAATTTATCAATTTAGTACATCTTTTTTTATTTATTTTCTCTACTTTAATTCTAAAATTCATTTTCACCCAAAAGTTAATTAATTGTAATTTTTGCATTATCTGTTAAACAATTTTAACTCCTTATAGAAACGTTTTGAATGTAATAGCAGATTGAGGTGAAACTTTTTCATTTTTAAAAAAACTCCTTATAGAAACATTTTGAATTAGAGGTTTAGATAAAAGACTAATAAAGATTATTACGTGTACCCATTTAAAAAATTACTTGGTATCACTAAAATTTTATTTTGTGTTTGGAAAATATTTGAAGTGTCGATTTGAAATTAATGTTTTCTGATTGAAGTTTTTCGATTAAAAATGTGTTTTGAAATATTGGAGTTGCCATCGACCGTTTAGGTAGACTAGACAACATAAAATCAGAGATTTTTCAAAAATAGGGTTCGGGTGTCGGTTACGGATGAGGAAGGATTAACATCCCACACCGCCCAAAAATTAGTACTTTATTAATATTAAACTTTCCGGGCTAAAGTAATGAACAAATTAATTTTTAATTGAACGTGCGAATTTAATTTAAAACACCTAAAACCAAAGGTAAACGTCCGAACCACCACCATTGTATTGAAGTTGACTTCATTTACGACCGAATTTAAGTAGACGGACGGACGCGGTGAAACACTATTATCGTGGGACTTCAACATTGACCGGTTGATAGAGTACAATTGCTAGATTAATGGGCTATGTATTCGTAGGACCATTTGTTGTAATTGTAACTCTATTTTAAATTGTCATGGTCAAATGTTTTGTTTAAATTTGTATTTTGAACTCTAATACTATTTTGAAATTGTTAAACTACTTTTGACACTTAACATCGTTTTTAATTTATATCGTATTTGATAATATGATTTAATCTTGACTTAAAAATATGAAAAAATTTTATGAGAGCAGATTGGGCTTATAACCCAAATATAACACTTAGGGTGTTACATCTAGCGTGGTATTAACAATTATTCTTTGCAAATTTTAATTTATTATCCTAACATAAAAAAACATACTAAAAAGGCATTTAAACTATTTGAAAACTCACGCTTAAAGTTTTATTTTTATTTAGTCTCTAATTTTAATTTCTTCAAAACCTGGATATCTTATATGAATTACTAACCTAAAAATTGAATCGTTATATTTATATATATTTTTAATTATTTGGTAATATATATATATTACAGACAAAGACATTAAATTTAGGTCTCTTAAGATGAATATTATCATTTTTATTTCTAAAAAATTTTTAACCTCGATCATTCATAATTTTAGTATATTCAAAATTCAACTGATTTAAAAATTCAATATATTATTTAAAATTTTAAATTCATATTTTTAAAATTTTGAATTTTGAATTAATTAGTAATATCAAATAATTTTAAAAAAATGCATTCAAATTTTTAGATAAATATATAGATTCAAATTTTAATAATCTAAAAATTGTAAATATTCGACCACAATCATCTATCTTTCATAAAATCTTATTCTATTTTTTTTCAAAAAAAAAAAATCTTGTGCTAATAATATATTATTTTATCATTACATCGATATTTATTTATTTCTCCACCATCAACATCTTAACTTTCATAAACGACCACCGAAAACACAAGGATTCCTTTTCCCCTTCTCCCTTCAACATCTCACAGCTAAAACACAACCACGTTTGTTTTCCATCTTTTTCCACAAAATTTAAACTTTGAACATTCATTTAATTGATTGTAATTTACATAAAAATAAATAAATAAATAGGCCTCCATTTCTCAACTATGTTTCTTACAACTTTTATTTATTTATTTAACGAAACAAATAGTAAATTATTAAAATTTAACTCGATCAAAATTTAATTAAATTTTGATTTAATTAGACACGAATCAAATTTTTAACGAGCCTAACCGAATTACTTGATAATCAACTCGAAAAATCTCATAAGTTATTAAAAAATATAATATATTATTTGTTTCGACTCGAATTCTTAACGAGTCGAGTTAAATTTAGATTTCTCAGACTCGTTAAAATTTATTTAAACTCAAAATCGATTCAAAATTTTAACGAATCTAATTAAATTCAACACTATTCAAACTGCTCGTTTACACCCCTATTTACCCATTTTTGGATCTCTACATGCAGTGCTAGTTTCGAATATCAAATCCATAAACCCGTGTTCTTCGCTTCCCCGTCTTATTATTTCTTTCCCTTTTTTATTATTTTTTCTTCCTTTTCACTGGCTTCAAAATAACAGATTTCTATCAGATCTGTAAATTTTCTTTCATAAATTCAACTCTTTACGCTCAAATGCGCCTTCGTTTGGCGGCGTAACTTCGCTTTTCCATTTTGTTTTCTCGTTTGCTGGGAGTTACTAATAATGGCGATCGTCGGCCCGATCACTCCCGGTCAGGTACGTTTCCACTCACTTCAGCACTTCCGCAGCTCTCAGATCTTGCATTTCAAAGTTTGTTTTTCTTAAATAATTATAAAATGTTGTTTTGTGAATTGTTTTCTAGGTTTCGTTTTTTCTCGGCATATTTCCGGTGATTTCAGCTTGGATCTACGCCGAATATTTACAATACAAGAAAAACTCACTCGCGTCCAAAGCGTGAGCTCTGATTTTCTACATTTGTAATGTTTTATTTTTACAATTGATTAATGTAATTTATTGGTGAAAATGTTTTTTTTTCGTATTTCTGTTAGTAGGCACTCTGATGTGAATTTAGTCGAAATCGGAAATGGTGCCGTTAAGGAGGAAGATAGAGCGGTTTTATTGGAAGGCGGGGGTCTTCAATCTGGTTCTCCTAAAGCGCGGTCTTCAACATCTTCCTTTTCTCCAATTCTCAAGTTTGTCATCGGAGCCTTGATTTTTTTTTTTTATTCTTTTCCTTTTCATGTGTTTCTATTTAAACCAGTTACTGAATTCATATGCTTCAATTTTGTTAAGGTTTCTTATGATGGATGAGACTTTCTTGGTTGAGAATCGGTTGACACTTCGAGCTATGTAAGTGAACTTTCAATTTGTTGATTAACATATGAATCATTTATTTCAGAGAAATAATAGTATGTAATTTAACTTGCTCTCCCTTTGTTAATTGATTTGGTGTTCATCATATTGTAGATCTGAATTCGGTGTTCTTTTGGCATACTATTACATATGCGACCGCACTGATGTGTTTGCATCTTCACAGAAGGTGAAGATGATTACTTCATTATATTTCATAGTTATATTGTTTCAACCTGTAGGAGGAAATGATGAAAATGTGAAAACTTATCAACTGCATTTCAAATTTAGTTTCATTGCAATAACTAATCGTTTAAAATGATGTTATTGCTTGCTAGTTAAGTTTTTTCTTTCATTATGTGTCTATGCAGAATTACAATCGGGATCTTTTCTTGTTCCTCTACTTTCTTCTCATCATAGTTTCGGCAATAACTTCATTCACGATACACCATGATAAGTCCCCATTTTCTGGGAAAGCTATACTGTATTTGAACAGACATCAAACTGAGGAGTGGAAAGGTTGGATGCAGGTTTGTAATTCTTTGAAATGATGTAGTAAATCTGCAAAATCTTCTTCTTGAGAGATCTGTCTGGTTATGATAGAATATGATCGTGTAGATACGGCAAACACTTGTCTGATGCTTGCTTTTGCTTCAGATGCTCTAGCATTGCTACACAAAGATTGGTATACTTGTGCTTACTTTTGCCCCCTTTTATTTTACAGGTACTATTTTTGATGTACCATTACTTTGCAGCTACAGAGATTTATAATGCTATCCGAATTTTCATTGCTGCTTATGTGTGGATGACCGGATTTGGGAATTTCTCATATTACTATGTACGCAAAGATTTCAGTCTTGCTAGGTTTGCACAGGTATGGCTTATGAGTTCCCCTAAACTGAAGGCTATATGAACTTATAATAATTTCTCCATGTTCCAAGTTCCAACATTGACTTTTTTGGCTGAACAGATGATGTGGCGGCTCAATTTCTTGGTATTCTTTTGCTGTGTCGTCCTCAATAATAGTTATATGTTGTACTATATATGTCCCATGCATACTCTATTCACTCTTATGGTTTATGGGGCACTTGGCATTCTGAACAAGTACAATGAGAAAGGATCAGTCATTGCTATAAAAATCATTGCCTGCTTCTTGGTAGTTATCCTAGTTTGGGAAGTGCCTGGAGTATTTGAACTCCTCTGGAGCCCATTTACCTTTTTTCTTGGTGGGTATCTTTCCAAGGCATAATATGTTTAAGCATTTTTGGGTCATATTGATGGGAATTTTACAAAACTGTTTCAGGATATGCTGATCCCGCAAAGCCAAACCTTCCTCGCATGCATGAGTGGCATTTCCGTTCAGGCCTTGATCGTTACATTTGGATTATTGGAATGATATATGCATATTACCATCCAACTGTACGTTCTTATGCAACTGTTTTCCATCTTTTCGTTGTATCTTCTTGCTATGAATAATACAATTAATTTAGGAATAACATACTTAGTAATTGTATTGGGATTTACTGTTGCAGGTTGAACGGTGGATGGAAAAACTCGAGGAAACAGAGGTGAAGAGGAGAGTATCAATCAAAATAGCTGTGTCAATAATTGCCCTTACGGTATCATATATATATATGCCTTTTGATTTGCATTCCTTTTCCTAGAATTTCCATCTATTATTCATGATGTTCTAATAAAACTTGTAGGTTGGATTTTTCTGGTTCGAGCACATTTATAAGCTTGACAAGATCACTTACAACAAGTACCATCCTTATACCTCATGGATCCCGATAACGTAGGTCCTCATACCGTCTGTGTTAATATTTGACATATCGGAATGTTTTGGCATTTACTGATCAACTCTTGTTCCTTATTTTCATCAGTGTGTATATATGTTTAAGAAATGTTACCCAGTCCTTGAGAAGCTACAGTTTAACCCTTTTCGCGTAAGTAGCCTTCAGTTCATCTATTGTTTTATTGTTTTATTATCCGACGATGTATGTGGTCAAACCGATATTTTTCTTTTGTTTACCAGATGGCTTGGAAAGATTACACTGGAGACCTATATCTCGCAGATCCACATCTGGCTAAGGTAAGTTGAAGTTGACATCATTAGAATTCTTGGTGTTTCAACTGTTTGCAATGTGCTGATCCTTTAATCCAAACTTTTATATCATAGCATACAATATCTTAATATCGATCAATGTGCAGATCCGGGGTTCCTGATGGTCAGCCTAAGATGCTGCTTTCTTTGATCCCAGACTACCCGATGTTGAATTTCATGCTTACTACTTCCATATACCTTGCGGTAAGTAAACTGGTGTCATCTTTGGGAACTTCAAGTATTTCTTTCGTCATGGACTGACATTTTCTCTTGCCTGCAGATATCTTACAGACTTTTTGACTTGACAAATATACTGAAATCAGCTTTCGTGCCTACCAAAGACAACAAACGCCTCATCCACAACTTGATTACCGGTGTTGTAATCTCCAGCATTTTATACTCGTTATCTTTCATGTTCCTCAGAATCCCTCAGATGTTGGTAAGATTTATTTCTTCAAATCTGTCAGATTCTTTCACTGAGAGTAGACCCGTCACTTTTTATTTGAAAATGAAAACTTAACCCCATTAATGGAATCTGAACCCTACCCTATCTAATTTGAGTATGAGTTTAACAATCCGTGCCAGCTGAGCCTGAATCCAAAATGACACAAACCTGAAACGACCCAAACAAGTAAACCAGAATGATTTGAGCTTGGGTGTCAAAACTCAAATGACAAAACGGTAAATGATCCGAACTCAAAATGACTTGATTAGCAAACCCAAATGATTCAAACCAAAATGGCGAAATCCAAAACTACTCGAAACTGACTCAAACCTGAAACTGAACCAAACACAATAACCTGAACGCGGAATGTCAATAATTTTAGAACACAAATTCTACCTGAGAGAACATATTACTTGGAAGTTCAAATGTCTGATTCGTCAGCCTTCATTCTATTGTAATTTGCAGGTGTGAGAATTATATCAAGAAATACTAGAATGCTGCCACCACTGTGCCATTGGAAGTGTATACCTTCGCAATAGAAACATAAAATAGAGCTCAATCTGAGGAGTCCTCGTTTTGTTGATCGGATCATGGGGAATCTCGGAATACATAAGAGATCGATCTAAATTCATTATAGAGCCTCCAATTTGAGGTATGTTAGTTTTGTTCTTTATGATTGTTTTTCTTAGAACACTACAATATAGTCATATTGCCATGTCTAAAAAAACTACATTGATTCATTACCATGTCTAAAACGAAGTCATATTGCCTTGCATTACATTCATCTTATCAGATAAAAATTGGCTTTAATTAATATGCGTTACGAACATTTTACTGGCAAGGGCGTCGATGCAAACGTCTTTTCTAGCTGAGACCGTATTAGTCTAGCAGATAGTTCCTCAGAAAATATGCACAAATATCCTACTCCACTCTAATCATGTTAAAGAAAGTAGGATGAATGACTTCAAACTCGATTATTTGTAATCATGCTTGGATTCTGTAACAAATGTCCAAATTACTAAATAAATTCGAACATATCTTATATCTCTAATATTTTCTCCACATCCCTATATTCCCCTCAAGAGCCCATAGGTTCATTTTCAGTGTTTTAAGTACACATGTCAATTTTTACTCCAATTTAAAATATCGAGTTAATCAACCTCATACAACTTGGTTTGATCATAAGGATAAATTACATAAATAGTCACTGTAATATGAGGTCGGTATTGACATAGTCACAATTTTTAAAAATCGACAAATATATCATTTAATTATTAAAATAGTTTGAATATAGTTAATGAACTGATGACGTGACAATTAAAAATAAAATAGAATAATTACACATTTATTCTTTTTTATTAATACATTTTTTTAATTTAATCCTAATGTTATTATAATAAAATAATATAATTATTTAAAAAAACATCCCTTTCCTTAAAAATTCTCTAACCCTAACCTAAAATCTATCCTTTTCACCATCAGATGAAACGTGTGCCGGCAAAAAAAAAAAACACTACCCAAAACATCCAAATTTAAAAATAGTATAATCGATTCTATGTATTTTCAAAATAATAATAATAGTAGATTCTCTCTCCGGCTTGGTTTGATTTTAAATATCAATAAAATCACTACTTTTCATCTCCTAAGGTAATCAAAAGTTCCATCTTAAACGTTTTTTGCTTTTGTAAACTTAAGAGAGCTTAGGTTTGGAGTTACACTTACAAATTTACAATACAACAACTGAGAGAGAGAGAGTAAAGGAAACAAACCAGATTTGAATAGTATTTAACTTAAGGCTGGGCATGATTAACTGTAAAACCGAAAACCGAATCGAGGTATTTTGGTTTATAAATTTATGAATCGTGGTTAACCGCGGTTAACTGAATCAAACCGAATTTGATTTTTTAATTAATTTTTAATTATTTTTATAAGGTAAAAATATATATTTTATACTTAAAATACTATAAATGTATTTTTATTTTTTACTTAAAAAATATGTTTAAATAAATATTTATGAAACATATCTTAAAATATTTATCATTTAATGTTTAAAAGTCATAAAATAAAATTATTTTGTCAAGATAAAATATTTTTTTATAAATTAACGTTAATATAAAAAAACTGAAAACCGTGATTAATCGAACCGAAAACTGATTATTACTAAAATAGCTTACCAAATTAAACCAAACTCGAACCGAATGTACCTAGTTGTAAAGTTTGCATTGACAAAAGTGATATACTCTTTGTCCTTACAAAGTTTCACTTTACTCTGCTGCGATCAGTTGATCGCTGCTCATGACAAAAGCAAGGTCATCATGGCCTTGGTTTTAGATTTTTAATTTTTTTTCCTTTCCAAGTCTGTTTGTTTCTCGGCAATTGACGAGTTAAATTTTTTATAGATAAAATAAGTAATCGAGTAGAATGGACCTCAGTCATTCCTAAGGTAGATGAAAGAGATTAAATTGGAATTAATGGGAATCGAAATCAATTAATATTAGAGTTAAAATACTCAAATATCTAATATTTAAAATAAAATATTCCTATAAATATTTTGATGTGATATTTAAATATCTAATATTTAAATAAAAACTATTCGAATATTTAATACTCAAATAAATAAACATATATTTAATAAATTTGATTCGAATATTAGATATATAAATATTTTATTTTAAATATTAAATATTAAAATATTTTAATTTAAATATTAAATATTTGAATATTTTATTTTATTTTTATTTTAATATTAAATATTAATCGATTTTAAATCTTATTAGTTTTATTTTATACTCTTTAATTTTCAACAATAACATAATCTTTAAATGATATACGTTAGTAAGTTATATCACAAAGGTAATATTGGTGTAGTGGTTAGAACATTGATTTTCATTCTTTAGGGCATGGGTATAGTTCCCACCATGTTCAATCATCCAATTTTACTTCTTTTTCCCTGTTTTCGCACTTGATTGGAGAAGTATATACAATAAATATTTAATGAGAATATATTAAAATTATATTAAAATAATAAATAAATACTAAAATAGATATCCTCAATTAATTGGGTAGCTTTTATAGTAGTTTACACTAAATTCAAACTTAAATTTTATATAATTAATTCCAATTCTAATTCATTGTTATCCCTAAAGATACTAAGTTTGAGGTCATTTCATCTGAGGACGTTTCAAAGCCCGCGAATCTAAACTAAAATTTTTTGACTAGGAATATAAAAAGTTGACCCGACATGAAAACCCAACTAAAACTTGATCGAGTTATGTAACGACCCTCCTTTAAAAATACAAAATTATAAAGTATGTAGATATCGTTAAAAAAACTTTGTTTATTTATAAAAAAATTGGGTATTTGAGATAAGTTTGAAAAATTAGGTATCAAAATTGATTAATTGGTGATTTATTGAAAATTAGAGTTTTTTAAAAATGGGGTTTGAAAATAAAATAATTAAGTTTATTTTGGAGTAAAATCGGGGTTAATTTTGGAAATTCAAAGATTTAAAAAATATGGACATAAAAAATAAGGTTTGAAATAAAAAAAAAATTAGGAATTTGGGTTAAAAATTAAGTTTTAAAGTATCAAAATAAGGTTAAAATGGAAAATTGGGACTTTTAAGAAAAATGAAAAATTTTATTTCAAAATTAGGGTTAAAAGATTAAAAAAATAAGATTTATTTAAAAATTGAGGTTTGATTTAAAAATTAGGTTTTGAAAATAGAGATGAAAATGGAATTTATTTTGATAAATATGGAGTTGCCACCAACCACTTTGGTAGACCGGACACCGTTGAAACCAGCGATTTTAAAAAAAGGGTTCGAGAGTCGATCACGGATGGGATATAAAAATACCCCACACCGTCCAAAAATTGATACCTAATCGAATATAATTGTCCGAAGTTGAAAATTTGTAAGTTCATATTTTTATTAATTTATTATCCGTTTAAGAATGCAAACAAATTTTAAAGACCTCAATATTCGAAGGCCAGCGCCCGAACCGCCACCATTACGCTTGGTATCGGACTCTCTACGATCGAATAATGAGATACTGCATTTGTTATTAACTAGATTAAATTAAATGTTACATGTGATGAATAAACAAGTATGCACAAATATTTACAAGTAAATAAATACAAGAAAATTAAATGTGCGTAAAAATAAATTACAAAAAAATAAATTGCAAGAAAATAAAAACGATAAATTAAAGTACGATAAATTAAATACGAGAAAAAATAAATATGATAAATTAAAATGCAAAAATTAAAAGTTAGATGTCAGGTATTAGATATTAGATATTTACACGAAGCGGACCATAATAATACAGATCATATCCCATTGCGGGTCACCGTAAGGTCGATCAAACAAATTGAATAAAACAATAAATAAATAATATACGTATATAAAATATAAATATAAAATAAATATATAAAGGGAAAGAACATAATATAATATTACATACCCTAATATTACATACCCTAACTGTAAGTAAAAAAAACATATACCATTATAACAAAATTATATACACTATATACAATAGCACGTGATATACACTAAATATAATAAAGTAATATATGTAAATATACTAGTATATTATATACTAGGTATGAAGGGAAGCACGCAAGGTATATAGCATTATATAATAAGATATATTGTATAAATAAAGGTAAAAACAAAATATAAAATATAGGAAATAAACCAAATGCATGAGAACTCAAATTATAATAAAATTAAATGGAATTAATCTTGAAAAATGGAAACGAAAACATTTAATAATCCATTATCAATGCAATTAAATAAAAAGATAATGAAAGAAGTTTTAAACCATACATTTTAATAGAAATTGACTGTCATTAAAGGTACGATAATAATGTAAATAAAATTTAATAAATATTTAAATAAATAAAAAAAATCAAAGGCTAAAATGTTAAAAACAAGAATAAAAGAATCGATTTAAAATAAAATAAAATGAAAAATGATGAAATTGAAAAATAGATTTGGGAACTAAAATAATGATTAAATCATGACAGAAAGCGAAACGGTACATAAATTGAGGGACCAAATCAGTGATTAGCCCCCTAACCGATATGCGCGGATCCTTCCCAGGATCTAGGTCACCACGTGGGTCAATAGGGGCCAAAACGACGTAGTTTCGTGAAGTACTTATATACCAAAATCATAAGGCCAAAATGGCCTGAACTTTCATTTCTTTCTCCTTCTCAAAAGCAAAAATAAAGAGCAAAAACGTTCTGTAAAAACAAAACTATTCCCCCTTGATTTCCAAAAACCGGTGATCGAACCGTCGCTTCGACCGCAGCTAACGGCTGCCAATGACGGTGAAAAATACTTTAATTGTAAATGGGTCATAATTGGAGAGCTGGGTTTAGGTTTGTCCGGGTGGATCGGTTCGGTGGGTTGGTTATCCGGATTTGGGTTTTGTTTTGGATATGATGATGGGTAAGATATTGGGTATGGGTTGATGGGTTAAGGATTGGGCTGCTGGTTTGGGTAATGTAAGTGGGTTTTAATTATAAATGGATTTAGATTTGTTTAGTTGGGTTTGTAATTATTGGACTGATGTAAATGGATATTATATGTAATATTTTTTGGATTTTGAATTAATAATATATTTTTTACTTTTTAATTTATGGTGTATTTATATATAATTAATATATATATATTATGGTTTAGAGATACAATTTAGGGAATTCGGTTTAAAGTTTTGGTTTAGGGATAAGATTTTGGTTTAGGGTTTATTCAAACCCGGACAAAAATGATAATTACAGTTGTCCCTTTTTGTTCTTCGTTGTGAAACAATGATAGAACAAAGACATAAGATGACCATTTTTGTTTGGTCTAACTGCCACTCAGTCCACGCCACAATCCTTTTTCCATTTGAACGTGCTCTACCAGAAATAGTCTTGTCGATACGTTAAGCCACTGAAGTCTGGTCAAAATCTAGTCAATTCGTCCACTCTTTCTCGTCAAATGGTACTGCCAACATCTCAATTTTTTCACACTCGAACTGGCTCATCTTTCAATTTGCTCGAGAAATAAACTCGTCTATTGACCTATTACACCATCGACGGAGAGTCAAGGATCGGTTGATTTGTTCATA
This sequence comes from Abelmoschus esculentus, assembly GCA_035048815.1. Classification (NCBI taxonomy): domain Eukaryota; kingdom Viridiplantae; phylum Streptophyta; class Magnoliopsida; order Malvales; family Malvaceae; genus Abelmoschus; species Abelmoschus esculentus. Next base: position 5,385,034 of record JAUCBN010000015.1, read on the forward strand.
TCTTCGTTTCATTGAAAGACAAAACCTACACGAATAAAAAAAAGTGTTTTAGAACACAATATCCATGTATTTATTTAATGCTGTAAAAATTTAAAAGAGAAGAATAAAGAGAAAAGTTTGGATATGGGTGATCTGCTACGCCACTAATGATGAGACAAGATCTGTTTGTTGGGTCAAGCTACGACTTTGACGAAGAGGCATGGCTTGGTGAGTGTGGTGGTCAAGCTACGACTCCGACGAAGAGGCATGATCGGGGAGTTAACGATGATCATCAATCTATGACTCTGACAAAGAGGCATGATCGAGATGTTAGGGGTGATCAAGCTACGAATCTGAAGAAGAGGCATGATCGAGATGTTAGAGGTGATCAAGCTACGACTCTGACGAAGAGGCATGATCGAGATGTTAGAGGTGGTCAAGCTACGACTCTGATGAAGAGGCATGACTGATTTGTAAAGGGTGATCAAGCTACGACTCTGACGAAGAGGCATGGTCGATTTTTTTGGGTGATTAAGCTACGAATCTAACGAAGAAGCATGATTGATTTTTTTGGGTGGTCAAGCTACGACTCCGACGAAGAGGCATGACCGGTTTGTTAAAGGTGATCAAGTTACGACTCTGACGAAGAGACATGATCAATTTTTTTGGGTGATTAAGCTACGAATTTGACGATAAGGCATGAACGATTTTTTTGGGGTGGTCAAGCTACAACTCCGACGAAGAGGCGTGACTAGTTTGTTAAGTGTGATCAAGCTACGACTCTGAAGAAGAGGCATGATCGATTTTTTTGGGTTATCAAGCTACGAATCTAACGAAGAGGCATGATCGATTTTTTTAGAGTGGTCAAGCTACGACTCCGACGAAGAGGCATGACCGATTTGTTAAGGGCGATCAATCTATGACTCTAACGATGAGGTATGATCGATTTTTTGGGGTGGTCAAGTTACGAATCCGACGAAGAGGCGTGACCGGTTTGTTAAGGGTGATCAAGCTATGACTCTGAAGAAGAGGCATGATCGATTTTTTGGGTGATCAAGCTACGAATCTAACGAAGCGGCATGATCAATTTTTTTAGAGTGGTCAAGCTACGACTCTGACGAAGAGGCATGACCGATTTGTTAAGGGTGATCAATCTATGACTCTAACGATGAGGTATGATCGATTTTTTTGGGTGGTCAAGTTACGACTCCAACGAAAAGGCATGATCGGTTTGTTAAGGGTGATCAAGCTACGACTCTAAAGAAGAGGCATGATTGATTTTTTTGGGTGATCAAGCTACGACTCTGACGAAGAGGCATGGTCGATTTTTTGGGGGTGACGGTTTGTTTAAGGGTGATCAACCTACGACTCTGACGAAGAGGCATGATCGATTTTTTAAGGGTGATAATGTTTGTAGGTCTACTGCACCATTGTCGATGAGACAAGACCTGAAATGGAAAGAGAAATCTATGGTTAGTAGTTGTTCATTTAAAATTGTATTTTCTTTGTTTTAACTTCCTTTGTTTTTTCATTTTTTTTGGCATGGTTGTCCTCCATTTTGAGGTTTCAACTCCTTTACTGGTTTTGGCTCTCTTCTTCATCGAGGATTTGCCATTTTTTTCTTCTTAGTTGATGTCTTTGTTTTGAATCTGTTATGTCTTGTTTGAAGTAGATGCATGGTGCACCTAACTTGATGTGAGATGTACGATGCTAATGCAATTAGCCATGGCTGAGTATGTGATGTATGATGTGAATGTATGACTGTGACAATATTGATATGAATGGCATACAATGCGGTGATCCATGAGTATGATGAGATGCTTATACATGATTTTTGCATTTAATTGGATGTATGGTGATGAAAAGTATGACATAATGTTAATATCCAATAATGTTGGGCATGAAATGAATTTTACTCTACATGTGATATATGCATTTAAATATGATGCTACTATGAATAATGATGAGGATGTTTCATGTTTAGATGGTATATGCATAATGTGAATGCATGAAAATAAGAAGGATGTCATGAGTTATGATATGTGATAGACTTGATATGTACATTTGATGTGTAATATAATGTATGTAAAGATGTTTATGCAATGATTTTATTTTTTTTGTAATGTGATGATGCCCCAACCTCTTGCAGGTTCAATCATATTTTTTCGAATTGTTACCTTTCTTAGTGAGTCAATTGATGAGCCTTAAAGACAAAATGAAAATGAACCCTTATTGTTGGTCCTTGTACCTTTTTTTTTTAATTTTGTAAATGTGAGATGCTTAATAAATTATTTCTTTTTCTTTCTAGGGTTATAAATATATTGAATTAGATTGAGTGTCCCGAATATCAAATGCACAAACAACACTAAAGAAGGCTTATCGCGGATTGCCCCAAGCAAATTATGTGTCTATGAGACCTTGAATGTTGAATTGATGTTTAAATATGTAAAGTGCATTTTAACTTCTTCGGTTCGAGATCACTTATTTTTGGTTGATTCATTTTTGTCATTTTGTTTTGGGAATTCAATTCATCGCATTCCTTTGGCTCGAAACAAATGATGGAGCAAACAACAAATTCCCGAGTTATTTAGCATTGTCATGACTTTGAAAATATTACAATCACTCATGAAGCGATGGATATTCAATTAGAATGGGCTTCAGTAGAGTGCCCCCAAAGTTCCACACTCTTATTCGAAAAAACCTATTACTAGGTTATAAACATTATAGTACTTTTGATTAAGGCCTATTATTAGGCTTAGAATGCAAATTTTCCAAATTTTCTCTTCCCCTTTTTTTTCTTTTCTTCTTTTTTTTTTTCGATTAATGTGGTCCTTAATGAAATGCTAGTCACATATTCTTAATCTTTGCAACTTAAAAGTTCAATTTGACACGGGTTGTTTGGAACCAATCTTCGGGTCAAAGTCGATGTCCCTTATGCAATTGATATACGGTTCTCACAAAAAGCATCTTTTAATTTAAACCTTGAAGACATAGTCTTAGGTCAAATTATTTGTTTTTGATTTTTTTACTTATCTGGGGTGCCTCAAATGCGTGAATGCTTTCACTGTTTGTAGATGTAGGCTATCAGTCTTGCTGATGAGTCTCGTCATTGTATACCGGTTGAGACATCACTTTTATTAATAATGAGGGATCATGCATAACCCTAAATGAAATGCTAATATACAAATATTTATGCAAACATGGTGTGATGCAACTATAATATGAACAAATAAAAATATGGTTGATTGTTTATGTAATGCAATTATCTTATGCATGTGTGTTAAGTACTAAAATGAAGCAAGCAAATGTGACTAATATAAGGTGCAATTATCATTAAAATGAGTGTAACTAATGATGAGGACAATTATTATATGAAAGATGCAATTTATATTATATACTTGTGTGACATAACTGTTGTACGAATTATGCTAGCATGATGCAATGTGATGAGATATATGATGATGTGATGAAATTAAACACTAGATGATGTTATGATGTAAAATGTCACCAGAAAAAATGGTTAGTGTATAACAAAATATTTACAAATAAATGATAAAAATAAACCTAACATGTTGTCGCGTGTCAAAAGTGCGCGTTTAGTGCAAGTGGACACATCGAAAGTAATAAGTATTTTATCGAGTTATCATCTCCTCAGGGACCGGTATACTTAATATGCTTTCTTCACCTTCTTGTTCTGTAGAAAAGTAAAGAACACAAGTGAATTGATTTGATTTATCTAAACTAAAATAACTAAATAAAAATAAAAGGTTGAAATAATAGAGAGAGATGAGCTAGGATCCAGTTGCGTCGTATTGTGGATTTGATTGACTTGTCTCTGTCCAATGCAATCGTATATCACTGCCTCGGCAGCACTGCAGTTTACTGCCTTGGCAGCGACAATACTGTCTGTCGCGGCAATCCCTTGCTTGTGGATAGACTTTACCAAAGTTCAGCAAAGTGTCCTTGGATGACTCCGCTTATCCCTAAGTCAGAGTGTTGTTGATGACTAGTCCTTGATGATACCTCCCGGCGTGAACCAATTATACTCACCAACCAATCTCACACTTCTTTTAGCCGCTGAAACTCTTAACCTATCCCTAGGCCGAGTTAGTATTTCGCGATTGAAACACCGTACTTACCCCTTTCGTGAATCTAACTCTCCCGAGCTTAGATAAATGGATGATTCACAATATCCTCTCCCGAGCTCAATTGTGAAAACAAGGAATAACAAAGGATAAGCAAACCTTGATAACTTTATTGCATTGAATCAAAGACAAAGTACAATCTCCTCTCACAAATACTCGACAACCTTCACCTAATCCCTAAGAAGGTTTAGAACATAATGGAGGAGAAGAAAACAAGAATAGAAATTGGCTCTCTCCCTAGGTATTCCGTTTTTCATACATTGGGTGGCTAGGTCTTTATATAGGCTAGACCTAGGGCAAACTTTCCTAAGTAGAATACAACTTGGAGTAGGGAACAAGTCAAGTACATCATAATAAAAATATTTCCAAGTTTGATTCGGCTAAGGGGGCTTTCCCGCGTGGTCTTTCCTTGTGCTAGCCAGCTCCGATCCATGGGCTTCAAGTCCATACACGTTCCTTGGATTTTATCTTTCCATCGCCTATAGTCTTGCTTCCTGTCTTTCTGCTGCTGCCTCGGCATTAGGTCCTGCCTCGACCTTGTCGCTGCCGCGGCACTGGTTCTCCTGCACAGATATGAAAACGCAGTAAAACGTTTCTTTTTTTGTAAATATTATCTATATGAGTATAACTTCTAAATACATCACATTAAGCACATGCATTGGTCCGAGTGGGTGTATATTTGATGATTAATGCACATAAAAGGAGTAAAAAGTGATAGTGTGTTGAGCACTTATCACACCCCCAAACTCGAACTATTGCTTGTCCTCAAGCAATGCAAACCATCAATTTGCCGAACTAAACTCTCTCTTGGTCTTACATGTCCATCTATTCTCCCCACCATAACTAGGCCTATTCTTAAGCCTTAACCATTCGGTTACCCAAGGGTTTACCTAGAAACAAACTATAAGAATTGTGAGTGTGTGCGTTTTTATGGACAAGTTGTATAAAGGCTTTCTTAGACAAACTCTAAGTTCAAGACAAATAGAATTTGGTTAAGTGTTTCTCTTCTTTTCAAACACCAAATCTTGAGCCAATTTCGGGCACCTCAAAGACTTGTGTTTTTCTTTTCACTAAATTCCTTCTTTCTTTTTAATATTCCTTAAAACATACTAGAGCCAATTTCGGGCACCTCTAGCATGAAGAAGAAACTTTCTAGAGCTGGTGGTAGGCACCTCTAGTTACTTTCCAAAAATCTAAGTCTTTATCACCTAAGTTCATTAAAAGAATTCCTATAATCCAACAAGTCCCAAAAGTGTTTAAAGTTCTTCCTATAGTAAGCTTCTAAGTTTTCATCCTTAAGCATCCTAAGGTTAAGCCCTCTTAACAGAACCTAAACATGGTAAGGAGAAAGATTTCAATAGCCTTAAAGAATAAACTAAGGCAATACTGATGATAAGCAGTGCAAAAGTGTAGGCAGTTAATTCAAGTAAGGCGGGGAGCATAAAAATTTAAAAAAAATCACTGGAAAAACTCCCTTTTTGGCAAGGCCGCGGCAATAGATTGCTGCCTTGGCAGTGAATCTGCACCCCCAAACTCAAACCAAGCATTGTCCTCAATGCTTTATATTTGAAGAAGTAAGCGACAAAATAAAATATGAATATAATAAACAACAAATAGAAACAGTAAAAGCAAGTAATATTGAATTAAGGACAAAGAAATTTAAAGCGACTCCGAAGAGCTGCTTGTAACAATTTTCCTCCTCGGCCTTGATGCCAAATGCTTTGTCCTTGGTGAAGGCGATGGTTGTGCCTTTGCTTGCCGGGGTGGTTGGACTCGTGTGGGCGGTGTCCGTTGCATTGGGTCCTCTACCTTGTCATTGTCCTAAAAGTAAAAGAAAATCAACAAGTAAATATCAAAAATAAAAGTTAAAAGAAAATATTCCTATAAATTGCAGAAAAGAAAGGATAGAAGGTTGCGGCATCAATTCATTATGGTGGGGCGTGCGAAGGCATCTTCTAAGGTGATAGTTTCCATCGTTTTTATATCGTGTGGCCTAGAATAGTGCTTCAAGCGTTGGCCATTCACTTTGAATTCATGACCATCTTTTGGTGATTTGATCGTTACGGCTCCCTGTGGGAAAACTCGAACGACTTCGAATGGACCTGACCATCTGAATTTGAGTTTTCCTGGGAATAGTCTAAGCCTGGAGTTAAAAAGAAGAACGTGCTGCCCCGGCAGGAACTGCCTCGGCAGTAACTTTCGGTCATGCCATTTCTTGGTTTTCTCTTTGTAGATCTTGGCATTCTCATAGGCTGCTGTCCGGAATTCTTCTATCTCATTGAGATCTAATAGTCTTTTCTGTCCGGCTTTTTCCCAATCCATATTTAAGTTTTTTACTGCCCAATATGCTTTATGCTCGATTTCTACAGGCAAATGACAAGCTTTCCCGAACACAAGCTTATATGGAGACGTTCCTAATGGGGTTTTGAATGCTGTCCTGTAGGCCCATAAAGCATCATCGAGACGATAAGACCAATCCTTTCTAGATGGATTTACCACCTTTTCAAGGATCTGTTTTAATTCCTTGTTGGATATTTCAGCTTACCCATTTGTCTGTGGATGATATGCCGTAGCGAGCTTGTGGGTGATGCCGAGTTTCTTTAGTGTCGCGGCAATAAGTCTGTTATCAAAGTGTTTTCCTTCGTCACTTATTATTGCTCTAGGGATTCCAAACCTTGTAAAAATATTTTTCTTGAGAAATCTTTGAACTGTCTTGGAATCATTGTGAGGTGTGGCGATTGCTTCGACCCATTTTGATACGTAATCCACTGCCACTAAGATATAAAGGTTTCCTTGAGATGATGGAAAGGGCCTCATGAAATCTCTGCCCCAAACATTGAACAACTCCACTTCCAGTATGGGTTGTAAGGGCATCTCATGTCGTCTTGAAATGTTGCCCGTGCGTTGGCAGCGGTCACAGTTCTTGTAATAGTCGTGGGCATCTTTGTAGAGTGTGGGCCAGTAGAAGTCGGATTGCAGTACCTTTGCTGCTGTTATATTTCCTCCAAAATGCCCACCGCAAGGTGAGTCATGACAGTGCTGGAGTACTGCTTTTTGTTTTTCTTCTGGCACACATTTTCTTATAACCTGATCTGCACAATGCTTAAACAAAAGAGGGTCGTCCCAGAAATAATGTTTTGCATTATGCTGAAACCTCTTGTTTTCGTTATGGTTAAGGTTATAAGGGATAATACCACTAACTAGATAATTAACAAGATCAGCATACCAGGTGGTGGATGTTACTGAGGCAATGTCTTCTGTCAATATTGCGGAGATGTATTCAGACAATGTCGCGGCAGCGCGGTTGTATACTGCTGCGGCCTCTGTCTTGGCAGTATCCCTTGCAGTTGTAACAATTTGCAGTATTTGTTCATCTGGAAATTCATCTTGTATTTCTTCAAGTGAGTGGGTATTGTCCTTGTTCTCCAGTCTAGAAAGATGATCGGCCACTTGGTTTTCCGTACCATTATGGTCTTTGATTTCAACATCAAATTCTTGTAAAAGAAGGATCCATCTAATCAGTCTAGGCTTGGCATCCTTCTTTGAGAAGAGGTATTTAATTGCCGAATGATCGGTGTGGACAGTGACCCTTGTTCCGATGAGATATGATCGAAATTTGTCAAAGGCAAATACTACTGCTAGTAATTCTTTTTCTGTTGTGGTGTAGTTGATTTGTGCATCATTGAGCGTTTTACTAGCATAGTAGATCACATGGAACAAATTATTCTTCCTCTGCCCGAGTGCTGCCCCGACAGCATGATCACTAGCATCACACATCAATTCAAATGGCAACGACCAATCTGGTGGGATTACTATTGGTGCAGTGATTAGCTTCTCCTTGAGAGTCTCGAATGCTTCAGTGCATTCCTTATTAAATTCGAATTTTCTATCTTGTTCGAGCAAGTTGCAAAGAGATTTAGAAATTTTGGAGAAATTAGAAATAAACCGTCTATAGAAACCTGCATGGCCCAAGAAGCTTCGAACCCCTTTCACAGAAATTGGTGGAGGTAAATTCTTTATCACATCTATCTTGGCTTTATCCACTTCTATTCCTTGTGATGATATTTTTTGGCCTAATACAATACCTTCATTTACCATAAAATGACATTTTTCCCAGTTTAGGACTAGGTTGGATTCCTCACATCTTTGCAGCACTTTTCCGAGATTGCCGAGGCAGTGATCAAAGCTGTCTCCAAAGACTGAGAAATCATCCATGAATATCTCCAAGAAGTCCTCTATCATGTCAGAAAAAATTGCCATCATGCATCTCTGGAATGTTGCCGGGGCATTGCAAAGGCCGAACGACATCCTTCTAAATGCATAAGTGTCGTATGGGCAAGTGAAAGTGGTTTTTGCTTGGTCTTCTGGATCAATGGCAATTTGATTGTATCCTGAATAACCATCAAGGAAACAGTAATAAGGTTTACCAGCAAGTCTATCAAGCATTTCATCAATGAAGGGTAAAGGGAAGTGATCCTTCTTTGTTGCCTTATTCAACTTGCGATAATCCATACAAACCCTCCAACCGATCACATTCCTGGTTGGTATTAGTTCGTTGTTTTCGTTGGTTATGACAGTCATACCACCTTTCTTAGGTACACATTGCACCGGGCTTACCCATGCACTGTCAGAGATAGGATAAATAATTCCTGCATCAAGCCACTTGATTATTTCCTTACGTACTACCTCCTTCATAGCGCGGTTAAGTCTCCTTTGAGCTTCAATAATGGGCTTATGGTCTTCTTCTAGGAGGATTTTATGCATACATACCGCTGGACTTATTCCTTTCAAATCATCAATTGACCATCTAATTGCCTTTTTGTGCTGCTGCATCATTGCTATTAAGGTCTGTTCCTGTTCTGGCAACAACTTAGAAGAAATAATTACCGGCATCGTGTGGTTATCTCCCAAATAAGCATATTTTAGTTTTTCTAGTAAGGGTTTTAATTCTGTGACAAACGGTTCTTTATTTACAGATTATTCATTCTTCCCTTTATATTCTAATGGTTCAAAGTACTTACCTGGAAGATGTGCTGTCCAGTTAGCTTCCTCCTTCTCGGTTGTCTCAGCACTGTTCAAAGAACTGCTGTAACAGTCATTCATATTACTGCCGAGGCATCCCTGGGGCATGTCATGGAGATCACTGCCGAGGCAGTTGTTGCTAAGACAAGGTATTGTGTAATCTTCATTTGTGTCATCTAGCATCTGTCATTCTTCTTCTAGTTCGTCATGTCTCTTCATCAATTGACACACATTTAATTTGATTTCTTGATCATTGATTCTCATTGTTAGTTCTCCTTTTTCCACGTCAATGAGGGTGCGTCCAGTTGCAAGGAAAGGTCTCCCAAGGATGATCGGTGCATTGTCATCTGCTTCACAATCAAGGACAAGGAAGTCAGCAGGAAAAATAAACTTATTTACTCTTACCAGTATGTCCTCGATTTTGCCTTCAGGTTGCACATAGGATCGATCCGCTAGTTGGAGCATCATTGTTGTAGGTTTCGCCCTTCCAATTCCAAGCTTTTGAAAGACTGATTTGGGTATGAGGTTTATGCTTGCTCCAAGGTCGCATAGGGCCTTACCTTCATAATCCTTACCTATCGCACAAGGTATAGTAAAGCAACCAGGATCTTTTAACTTTGGTGGCATGCGGTTATGCAACATTGCCATGCATCCCTCGGTAGCAGCCATTGTCTCAAACTCACCTATTCGTTTCCTCTTTGACACCATGTCCTTTAGGAACTTGACATAGTTCGGCATTTGTTCAATAGCTTCAACGAAAGGTATGTTGATGTGGACTTGCTTCAAGATGTCGAGGAACTTCTTGAATTGTTGGTCCTGTTTTTGCTTTTTCAACCTTTGTGGGAAAAGTGGAGGTGGTCTCATCTCATCCAGGGTTTCTTAAGTTTGAAATTTGATACCTGGCACCACTGGAGTTGTTGCTGCCTCGGTAGGCTGCTCAGGAGCTGCAGTGCTTTCTGTCGGGGAAATGTTGTCAGTTTCAGTTTGCTTGGCCTTTTCTTTTGCTAGATCAGCTGATTGAAATTGACTCTCTGGGATCTTCTCCTTCAGCTGTAGACCACTCCTAGTAGTGATTGCTTTGCACTGTTCATGGCCCATTACCTTAGCAACTTCAGTATTGCTAGGTAAGCCTCCTTGTGGTCTAGTGTTTATGCATTGAGCAAACTGCCCAACCTGAGTTTCCAGCGTTTTAATGGCCGCTTCTTGATTTTGCAACCTCATCTCAGTTCTATTCATGAAGGCATCTGTCCTCTTGATGAAATTGTTATTCTCTGTCATGTATGACTCAGTTTTCATCATGAAGGCCTTCAGTGTGTTCTCCAATGAACTTACCAGTTGCTGCTGCATCTGCGGCGGCGGCATTGACTGCTGGGCTTGCTGCTGCGACATCGGTTGCTGAAATCCCGAAGGTTGGGTGATTGGGTTTAAGGCATTGTTTGGGTTGCTCCATGATAGGTTTTGATGCCTCTTCCATGAGGGGTTGTATGTGTTGGACATTACATTGTTGCGATTGTAGTTCCCAACATACATATCAGTTTCTTGATTCATGCAATTAGAGGAACTGTGGTTACCTCGACATAAGTCACAATATGAATCAATTACCTTGACCTCACGGGTATTTTGTTGTAACTACAGGTTTTGCACCATCTTGGTAAGAGAGGCCAATTGTGCTGCCACTGAACTTGATGAGTCTAATTCATTTACCGTGGCTTGGCGTCTTACTCCTCCTCGCCTAGATGTAGGAAACTGAAAGTCATTCTTTGCGAGTTTATTCAATATTTCAATAGCTTCCTCAGGTGCTTTATCCAAGAGTGTTCCGTTTGCCGAGGCATCTAACATCATCCTTGTCGGGGCATTCGTGGCATTGTAAAACATTGTCACTTGTGTCCATATGGGAAATCCATGCAAAGGACACTTGTGCAATAGCTCCCTGTAGCGTTCCCATGCCTCGTACATTGGTTCATCTTCTGCCTGTCGAAAAGAAGTAATTTCATTACGGATTCCATCATATAAATTAGTGGGATTAAAACGAGTAATGAAATCACGACAAAGTTCACTCCAAGATCCAATAGATCCTGCTGGAATGCTATTTAACCAAGCTTTTGCCCTATCCCTCAGTGAATAGGGGAATAGCTTCAATCGCAAGACATCTTCATGGACTCCTTGGATTTTGAAAGAGTTGCAGATTTCCATGAAGGACTTGAGGTGCTGCCTTGCGTCTTCAGTTGCAGACCCACCAAATTGTCCAATTGTATTTAACATATTGAACATAACAGGTTTTAGTTCAAAATGGGCTGCTTCAATCTCCGGTGTGACGACTCCTTGGCTTAATCAGTTTAAGTCCTCTTCTAGGAAGTCTCTGACAGTGCGCTGCCGCGGCCCAGGTGGCGGCGGAAGTCCTCCATTGCCGGCAGGTAAGTTTTGTCCTGCCGGGTGTTCTGCCATGGCTCCTTGGATCTGTCTCCTCAACCTTTGCCTTGTTCTTTCGATCTCTGGATCTAACTCGTACAAGGGGTTGGTTGGATTGGCCCTGGTCATACACCACGAAAAACAAAAGTAAAATAAAAATAAAAATAAACAAGAAAATAAAGAAAACAAAATTTAGTTGCCAGTCCCCGGCAACGGCGCCAAAAACTTGTCGCATGTCAAAAGTGCGCGTTTAGTGCAAGTGGACACATCGAAAGTAATAAGTGATAAATATTTTATCGAGTTATCGTCTCCTCAGGGACCGATATACTTAATATGTTTTCTTCACCTTCTTGTTCTGTAGAAAAGTAAAGAACACAAGTGAGTTGATTTGATTTATCTAAACTAAAATAACTAAATAAAAATAAAAGGTTGAAATAATAGAGAGAGATGAGCTAGGATCCAGTTGCGTCGTATTGTGGATTTGATTGACTTGTCTCTGTCCAATGCAATCGTATATCACTGCCTCGGCAACACTACAGTTTACTGCCTTGGTAGCGACAATACTGTCTGCCGCGGCAATCCCTTGCTCGTGGGTAGACTTTACCAAAGTTCGGTAAAGTGTCCTTGGATGACTCCGCTTATCCCTAAGTCAGAGTGCTGTTGATGACTAGTCCTTGATGATACCTCCCGGCGTGAATCAATTATACTCACCAACCAATCTCACACTTCTTTTAGCCGCTGAAACTCTTAACCTATCCCTAGGCCGAGTTAGTATTTCGCGATTGAAACACCGTACTTACCCCTTTCGTGAATCTAACTCTCCCGAGCTTAGATAAATGGATGATTCACAATATCCTCTCCCAAGCTCAATTGTGAAAACAAGGAATAACAAAGGATAAGCAAACCTTGATAACTTTATTGCATTGAATCAAAGACAAAGTACAATCTCCTCTCACAAATACTCGACAACCTTCACCTAATCCCTAAGAAGGTTTAGAACATAATGGAGGAGAAGAAAACAAGAATAGAAATTGGCTCTCTCCCTAGGTATTCCGTTTTTCATACATTGGGTGGCTAGGTCTTTATATAGGCTAGACCTAGGGCAAACCTTTCCTAAGTAGAATACAACTTGGAGTAGGGAACAAGTCAAGTACATCATAATAAAAATATTTCCAAGTTTGATTCGGCTAAGGGGGCTTTCCCGCGTGGTCTTTCCTTGGGCTAGCCAGCTCTGATCCATGGGCTTCAAGTCCATACACGTTCCTTGGATTTTTATCTTTCCATCGCCTATAGTCTTGCTTCCTGTCTTTCTGCTGCTGCCTCGGCATCAGGTCCTGCCTCGGCCTTGTCGGTGCCGCTGCACTGGTTCTCCTGCACAGATATGAAAACGCAGTAAAACGTGCTTTTTTCTGTAAATATTATCTATATGAGTATAATTTCTAAATATATCACATTAAGCACATGCATTGGTCCGAGTGGGTGTATATTTGATGATTAATGCCCATAAAAGGAGTAAAAAGTGTTAGTGTGTTGAGCACTTATCACATGTCTTAGCATAGAAATAAACCCTAATCGAGGTTTGATTTAAAATGCAATTTTAAGAAAAATGGGGATTTTATTTTAAAATTAGGGTTAAAAGATTAAAAATGAAGATTTATTTAAAAATTAGGTTTGATTTAAAAATTAGGTTTTGAAAATAGAGATGAAAATGGAATTTATTTTGAAAAATATGGAGTCGTCATCGATCACTTTGGTAGACCGGACACCATTGAAACCAGCGATTTTAAAAAAATGGGTTCGGGAGTTGGTTAAGGATGTGATATAAAAATACTCCCACCGCCCAAAAATTGATGCCTAATCGAATATAATTGCCCAAAGTTGGAAATTTGCAAGTTCATATTTTTATTAATTTATTATCCGTTTAAGAATGCGAATAGATTTTAAAGACCTCAATATTCGAAGTTAAGCTCCCGAACCGTCACCATTACCCCTGGTGTCGGACTTGCTACGACCGAATATTGAGATACCACATTTGTTATTAACTAGATTAGATTAAATGTTACATGTGATGAATAAACAATTATGTATAAATATTTACAAGTAAATAAATACAAGAAAATTAAATGTGTGTAAAAATAAATTACAACAAAACAAGAAAATAAAAGCGATAAATTAAAGTGCAATAAATTAAATACGAGAAAAATTAAATATGATAAATTAAAATGCAAAAAGTAAAAATTAAATGTTAGGTGTTAGATGTTAGATATTTACACGAAAGGGACCATAATAATATGGATCATATCTAGGTCACCGTAAAGTCGATCAAACAAATTGAATAAAACAATAAATAAATAAATAATATACATATATAAAATATAAATATAAAAAAATATATAAAGGGAAAGAACATAATATAATATTACAAACCCTAATTGTAAGTAAAAAATAAACGTATACCATTGTAACAAAATTATATACATTATATATAATAATACGTGATATACACTAAATATAATAAAGTAGTATATGTAAATTTACTAGTATATTATATACTAGGTATGAAGGGCAGCACGTAAGGTATATAATATTATATAATAACATATATTGTATAAATAAAGGTAAAAATCAAATATAAAATAAAGGAAATAAACCAAATGTATGAGGAGTCAAACTATAATGAAATTAAATGGAATTAATCTTGAAAAATAGAAACAAAAATCTTTAATAATCCATAATCAATGCAATTAAATAAAAAGATAAGGAAAGAATTTTTAAACGACTATTTTAATAGAAATTGACTGTCATTAAAGGTAGGATAATAAGGTAAATAAAATTTAATAAATATTTAAATACAAAAAAAAATCAAGGGCTAAAATGTTAAAAAAGAATAAAATAAATCGATTTAAAATAAAATAAAAAGAAAAGTGATGAAATGGAAAAGAGATTCAAAAACTAAAATAATGATTAAACCATGACAGAAAGCGAAACGATACATAAATTGAGTGACCAAATCAGTGATTAATCCCTTAACCGATATGCGTAGATCCTTTCTAAGATCCGGGTCACCACGTGGGTCAATGGGGACCAAAATGACGTAGTTTCGTGAACTACTTATTTTTGAACAAGCTAATAGTGATTACAAGTAGTATCTATTTTAGAATATAATCTCCACCATTTGACATTGATCGCTCAATCACTCTATTGGCATCGCTGGTGCTCGAACCCATAACCTCTAGAAACCTCAACCGTTCCTTTAACCACTTGGACTAAAAGATTCGTGCCGTGAACTACTTATTTACCAAAATCATAAGGCCAAAATGGCCTGAACTTTCATTTCTTTCTCCCTCTCTCAAAAGCAAAAATAAAGAGCAAAAACGCTTTGTAGAAACGAAACCCTTCCCCTTTGATTTTCAGAAATCGGTGATCGGATCATCGTCTCGGCCGTTGCTGACGGTTGCCGACGAGGGTGAAAAACACTTTAAACCCTTTTTTAACCCTTATTTCAAACAAAAAGACAATCTTTGCTGCAAAAATCTCCTAGATCGAAGCCAAAATACCTCTTTTCAAAATCTAGGTTTCGAAAATTTTGAAATCTAGATTTTTTTTTATAAACGGAGATGAAGATGATGATCGAAAAAAAAAAGAAAAAGGAGATGGACCAGCGATGGGGAACTGGTTAATCACTCTGAATGATGAAATCAAAAACCCTTTTCGTTTATTTTTTATTTCAAAAAGGAAGAAATGATGAACTTGAAAATAGTTTGTTCTTGTATTGATTTTCTTGACAAAAACCTGTCTCCTTTCACATTGGTATTTATTTTTTTTATTTCAAGCCGGTTGTTGTGACAGAGCGAGGACCAGCTTATGTTGCGCCGACGTAGAGTCCTGATGGTGGTGTTGACGTGGCTGACCGACGAGGAAGATGAACGGTTGAAGGTCCAGAGATTTCTGGAATTCCCAGAATTCAAAGAGTCGATTGGGAGCATTCGAAAAGTTGGGTCATAATTAGAGAGTCGAGTTTAGGTTGATCCGGGTGGATCGGTTCGGTGAGTTGGTTATCCGGATTTGGGTTTTGTTTTGGATATGATGATGGGTTGGATATTTGGTATGGGTTGATGGGTTAAGGATTGAGTTACTGGTTTGAGTAATGTAAGTTTTAATTGTAAATGAGTTTAGATTTGTTTAGTTGGGTTTGTAGTTATTTGACTGATGTAAATTTAATAAAAAATTAAAAATTAAAAATTTTTTTGTGTGCCGATTGATGTCAAGTCATCCTGAAATCGCTTTGTGTAGGAATCGATTTCAGAAGTCATTTTTCACATAAAATGATTTATGCTTACGTGTTCTGATAGGAATATAATTTTGTAAATGAAGTTGGTCGGAGTATATATTTGTAATAAAATATTAAAAGAGGGTTATTAGTATAATATTGCCCTTCCCTTTCCTCCACCGATCACATTCACTGATCACCCTCATCGGTCACAAATCACAATCCTTCGTACTGTTTGTAACGAACTTTACATCTTCGTTTCATTCACTTTCCATTGAACACCACCACTACCTCTTGTTTTATTCACCAACACCATGAGCTAAAACCACCATTGAAATCTCCTTCACCTTCACTGTCATAAATAAAAAAACAAATCAAAATCATCACCAGACATTAAGCTAAAAAAAGGAGAATTTTTATTTTCGGTGGCATTTTTTTCATCATAGAAACACTTACTTATCAGTGGTGTTCGATCGCGACGACTAATGTCTCCGTCCTTAATTCTAACAATGGACAACAACAAAATAAAATTAAGAATAATATATTTTAGTTTTGGTTCATTTTATAATAATGGTGGAAAGAGATCAGAGATAAAAATTGGATGTAAAAACAATTAATTGGGTGAGTTTTTGGTCGGATATTGTGAGGTCGGATAAATCGAATATAATTTATTTTAGGTTGATTTAATGTTTTGACTCGATTCGGACCGGGTGCGGGTCAGTTTCAGGTCATGTCCATTTCAGTTTGAGTCTATTTCAGTTCAGGTTTATTTTAGGCCGGGTTTAAAGGTTCGGGTCAAAATCAGATAATTGACAAATTAATTTCAGTTCGGGTAGATTTCAGGTTGGGTTCATTTTAGTTTGAGTTCATTTCAGGTTTTGTTCTTTTCATGCCGGGTTCATTTCAAATCGAGTTTATTTTAGGTGGTATTCATTTTAGATCGAGTTCATTTAAGGTCTGGCTCATTTTAGGTCGATTAATTCGGGTTTTGAATTCATATTAATTATTAAGTTTGAATTTGGTACAAATAATCGATATACTTAGGTTGATCATTCATTTCGAATTAATTATTTAACAAATAACGTCTTTCACTAGCATGAATCACATTAAAAATAAATATTACACACTAGACAAAAAATTATCATCAAATGATTCATATCTTAAAAATTAGACTAAAATACAAAAATTAGAAATTAATAAAGATAAATTTTGGTCTTCGGAGATAAATAAAAATATCATGACATTAAACACACTAGACTAAATTACAAAAAATGAATAAGGATCATTTTAGAATAAAAATAGAGTTTTAGGGACTATAATTAAAAAAAATATAAATTTAAAATAATAAATATTAGACTAAATTAAAAAAAATAGTTAAATTTATTATTGGACTAAATTTAATATATATATTTAAATATAATATATCTTAATATAATAAAATATAATTATTTATTTTTGGACTTATGATACTTAAAATTTAAAATATATAATATATAACTAAAAATTTAAATATATTACTAAACTTATGGTAATTGAAATTATAAGTATATAACTATAAATTAAAATATGTCAAGTTTTATTAAGTGTATTAATTTTTTCAGTAACTTAAATAAATAAAATAGTTTATATCAAATAATTAAATATTAGTGTTTTATTAATTTCATTATAAATATAAATATGTTATTTCTTATTAATTTTTTTTAATATAAGTCTTTATAATATATAACTAGAAATTTTAATATGTGAATTCTTATTATTAAATAAATATTTTGTATTGAATGAGTTATTATTAATTAAGTGTTAAATTATTTAATAAAATTTAAAGTATAGTATTGTAATTTATAAAATGAGTTAGTGTTAGGTAATAGGTATACTTAATTATTACTTAATATTTGATATTTTATGTTTAACATTTTAAATTTATTAAATTATTAAATTATAATTCTCAATTAAATGTAAGATAAATATTATGTTTATATTAGTTCAAGTTAATAAGAGGTCAATTCAATCGGATAATATCGGTTATCTGCCAGGTCAGGCTCGAGTTTGGGTTCGTTATAGTCGGATACAGGTAGGGTTTCAAGTCTACAATAACAATTTAAAATCGGGTTTTGGTCATTCTTAGTCTAATACAGTTCAGGTTCGGTTACTACAGTAATAGGTCCAACTCGGGTTTGAGTCAACAACAGTCGTATACAGATCGGGTTCAAATCATTACATCCTCAGGTCAAACCAGCTTCTAACTTGTAATTACCATTTTTGTCCGGGTTCGAATAAACCCTAAACTAAAATCCTATCCTTAAACTGAAACTCTAAACTGAATTCCCTAAATCGTATCTCTAAACCATAATATATATTAATTATATATAAATAAACCATAAAGTAAAAAGTAAAAAAAATATTATTAATTCAAAATCCAAAAAATATTACATATAATATCCATTTACATGAGTCAAATAATTAAAAACTGAACTAAACAAATCTAAATCCATTTACAATTAAAACCCACTTACATTACTCAAACTAGTAGCCCAATCCTTAACCCATCAACCCATATCCAGTATCTAACCCATCATCATATCCAAAACAAAACCCAAATCCGGATAATCAAACCACCGAATCGGTCCACCCGGACCAACCTAAACCCGACTCTCTAATTATTACATTCTCAGGTCCAACTCGGGTTCAGATCAACAATAGTCGTATACAGATCAGGTTTAAATCATTATATTCTCAACTCAAATCAGGTTCTAACTTGTAATTACCATTTTTTTCTGGGTTTGAATAAACCTTAAACCGAAATCCTATCCCTAAACCGTATCTCTAAACCATAATATATATATTAATTATATATAAATAAACCATAAATTAAAAAGTAAAAAATATATTATTAATTCAAAATCCAAAAATATTTTTTATTTATATTTTTTTAAGGGTTATGAAAGGGTTATGAGATGTTACTGTCATCGGATTACGGAACCGTCACATGAAGAAATAGTGTCGTATTTGGTCGAACCCGAGTTCGGATTTGTGAGCACTATAATAGGCGGGAGTAAATTGCATCCGAAAATGATTAATGCCTTGCTCGAAAGGTGGAGGCCGAAGACCCACACATTTCATCTTCCGTCTGGTGAGGCAACTATCACCTTACAAGACGTTTCTTTTCAACTTGATTTACGTATCGACGATGATCCTATAACGGGTATCGCCGAATGTGATTGAGTTAGCCTCTGTTATGAATTGCTTGGAGTTGTTTTTGACAAATTTGATGGAGGGAAAATATACTTAACTTGGTTAGAACAAAACTTTTTCAATTTGCCCGAGGATGCTTCCAAAGACATAAAGAAGGTAAATAATATTTTTAGTATTTTTTATGATTTATTTAAATTTTTAATAAGTTATATTTTATATTAATTTTATCAATTTATAGTATTTTGCCTACGCACATATTTTGCGCATTCTTGGCGAGATTTTAATGTCGAAAAAAACCCATAATAAAGTGTATTTGGCCTGGTTACGTTATCTACGTAACTTTGCGGATTCCGGTAATCTAAGTTGGGGACCATTTGTTTTGGCTTTCTTATTTTGGGAGTTGTGTATCAATATCAATCCGCACAAACAAGTTATAGGAGGCTGTTTATTATTACTTTAGTCGTGGGCATAGTTTCGTATGCCTTTTTTACGGCCTTCTCTGCTTCAGCAACAATCGTATGAGTTTCCACTAGTTCGGAGGTAATGTTTAATAATGCTTAATATTAATATTTTTTTAATATTATTAATATTTTTTTAATAATAATTTTATTTTATGAATGGTAGGTGGTGTCATTGATTGTCTCATGTTGGATTGCCGACAACCTAGCAAGATTTTCGACTATTGATTGACAAGGAAGAGGGGGTAATTTTTTCGAATTTGTTATCTTTCATTTCAATTATTATATTTTTAAGATAGCTTAATATAATTTATTAATTTAAATAATATTTTTTTAGTTTGTTTGGATGCCTTACCTCGAGCAAGATGTTATGCAGTGTGTTCCAGCTGTTATATTTGAATCTATTAGCATCTGTTTGTCGATTGTACCACTTATCCATTATTCAACTGTTGAGTGGCATCCTATTGATAAAGTGCTCCGACAGTTTGGGTATATCCAAGGCATTCCAGACCACCCTCCAAATTTCGACAAGCTTCATGTTTTGACCAAACAAGGGAAGATGGACGAAGATTGGTCTATTAAACATGCTAGCTGGATTTAGATGTAGGAGAAAAGATTAGTGAGGCTAAAGATTTGTCAACAAATTACAGGGAATAGTGTGACATTCGATTACCTCAATTGGTTTCGTGCATATGGTAAGCCTCATATCTTGACCCAGAGGAGCAAGAACGCGAATTACCTATGGCTCCTCGGAGACGTCCACCGACCAAACGAGCATTCCATGTAAGAGGAAGGAATGTTCAAGACTTGCCACTTGCTACCCCAATGGCAGAACCGTCTTTTTCTCCCCAGTTTCCGCCATCATTAGAGTTTTTTTTACTGACGTCTTGCATCCTTTTATGTCTGCTATGGGTGCTACCACAGTTCCGATGTTGCTGTTTTCTTACCCTCCGCAGCCAACCTATGTTCCTCTTGTGCCTCAGTTTCCATATTTTGGATCTACAACAGGTATTGTAGACCAAACTCCTCCTCAGACCCTCTTTTATATCGGTCCCAATGGTAGTGGTTCTACCTCAGGTAATGTTCAAGGAGAGGAGGAAGAGCATAATATAACGCGAAGTTCGTCGGAACGGACTTTCCTCGTTAGTTTTGGATCTAGGAATGTTGTAGGCACGTTCCTACAATAAAAACGATAAAAAATAATTATACGACATAATTATATTAAGTAGAAAAAAATTAAAGATGAACAAAATGCCATAAAAAATATATAGATATATATATGTAATAATTTTGGCGTTTCAAAAAGGACTTCAACGACGACAACGGTGAAGACTTGGACCCACTAAATATCAATTTAGGAACCCAAAGTATCAAAGACAATCAAACGAATTGAGTGTCGAATAATTCTAAAAAGAACCGAAATGAGAAAGAAACTTTCAAATAAATTTTATTGATCAAAGTGTGTATTCATGTTACATTGTTTTAATTCATATATACAAGTAAATAGTGAAAATTGGTCGGTCGAATTTGTGGCCAGAAATCAAACAAATTCAAAATTTAATTTGAATCCATAACTTCCTAATTCAGTAGGAAGAATTTTGTTCCATATATTCAAAATTGGCCGGTTGAAATTCACATTTAACATGTGATGAAATTTGAGCCAAAATTCAAAAGATGGAATTGTCCATCACGTGGGCAATTGAAATTGGAAGCATTCTCCATGCGGCAACAGATCCATGCAAAACAAAATGGAAACATTATATTAGTTTAATATTAGTGTAATATATATATATTATAATGGAAACATTATATTTGTATAATATATATGTATATATATATAAACACTTAATAAATAGTATAATTTAATATGTCACATATTAATATGTAAACACATTAAACGTCCTATCTCCTAAGGCACAAACATTATCGAATGATTGAATCATATTGGTACATGTAAGAAAGAGTGCTTCCCTGAAATGTTTTGCCTTAGATCGAGTAATTGGTCCTAAAGGTAAGACCTCCGGATCAACATCAAATGCTGGTGAAGATGTGCTGACATCATCCCCCTTCTTGAAAAGGATTTGTCCTCAAATCTACAGAATTGTCATAAGGGGTTAAATTAAAAACATTAAATGTAGCACTTACATTATACTCGCCCGGTAAGTCTATCTTGTAGGCATTTTCATTCACTTTCGTCAACACCTGAAAAGGACCATCTCCTCTTGGTAAAATCTTGGACCGTCGTTGGGTTGGAAAACGTTCTTTTCGGAAATGAACCCAAACCCAATCTCCCACATCGAAGGTAACTCGCTTCCTTCCTTTATTTGCTTGTTTTTCATACTGTTGAGTCCTTCGTTCTAAGGTCTCCTCTACCTGTTGTTGCAATTTCTTCACATATTCTGCTTTCGCTTTACCGTCTTTGTTCATCATCTGTTCCTGTGGCAAAGACAACATATCTAGAGGAGTAATAGAATTATAACCATAAACAACCTCAAATGGTGACATCTTAGTAGCAGAATATACAACATGATTATATGCAAATTCAATATGTGGCAAACAATCTTCCCAAGTCCTAATATTCTTTTTAATAATGGAACGAAGTAAAGTAGATAAAACTTTATTAACAACCTCAGTTTGTCCATCAGTCTGGGGATGACAAGTAGTAGAAAACATAAGTTTCGTACCTAGTTTGCTCCAAAGAGTCCTCCAGAAGTACTCAAGAATTTCACATCCCTGTCAGAAACAATTGAACTAGGAATAAAGTAGATAAAACTTTATAACAACCTCAGTTTGTCCATCAGTCTGGGGATGACAAGTAGTAGAAAACATAGGTTTCGTACCTAGTTTCCTCCAAAGAGTCCTCCAAAAGTGACTCAAGAATTTCACATCCCTGTCAGAAACAATTGACCTAGGAATACCATGTAAACGTACAACATCTCTAAAGAACAAGTTAGCCACATTAACAGCATCATCGGTCTTATGGCATGCAATAAAATGTGCCATCTTAGAGAACCTATCAACCACAACAAAAATACTATCTGCACCTATCTTAGATTTAGGTAATCCCAATACAAAATCCATAGAAATATCAGTCTAAGGGGAATCAGGAATAGGTAAAGGTAAGTACATACCATGTGGTGAAACCTTCGATTTTACTTTCTTACAAGTCACACAACGTTCACAATATCTTTCAACGTCTCTGTGCATCTTAGGCCAAAATAGGTACTCCTTCAATGTTTGTAACGTCTTGGTGACTCCAAAATGTCCCATCAATCCACCTTCGTACGCCTCACGAATCAAAATATCACGCATAGAACCATGTGGAATGAATATCTTGTTTTCTTTGAAAAGATAACCATCGTACCTGAAAAACTTTCCAATAGCACCTTTCTCACAAGCATTATAATTATCTCGAAAATCAGAATCATCAGAGTACAACTCACAAATATATGCAAATCCAATCAAATAGGAATCAAGATAACTCAACAGTGCATATCGATGTGATAAATCATCAGCTATGACATTGTCTTTACCCTTTTTGTAACAAATGACATAAGGAAAAGACTCTACCCATTTAGCATGTCGTTTGTTCAATTTATGCTGACCTGTAATGTATCGCAAGGCCTCATGATCAGTGTGGATCACAAACTCCTTAGGCAACAAATAATGCTGTCAAGTCTCCAAAGCCCGAATCAATGCATACATCTCTTTATCATAAACCGAATATTTTAATGTCGCTCCACTAAGCTTCTCACTGAAATACGCAACGAGCCTCTTTTCCTGTGACAAAATAGCACCTATAACAACTCCAGAAGCATCAAATTCAATTTCAAACATCTTATCAAAATCAGGTAATGCTAAAACAAGCGTTTTTGTCAAACAATCTTTAATTTTTAGAAAGGCGTTTTCCTGTTTTTTACCCCAAGAGAAGACTGGATTCTTCTTTATAATCCCTGTTAAGGGAGCGGTAATAGAACTGAAATGGGGAATAAACCGACGATAAAAGCGGCTAAGCCATAAAACGATCTAACCTGACTAATTGAAGTCGGTCGTGGCCACTCCTGAATCGCCTTGACCTTCTCAGGATCAACTTCAAATCCCTGAGAACTAACAATGTAACCAAGAAATGTAAGTTTGTCAGTACAAAACACACATTTCTCCATGTTACCAAACAACTTCTATTCTCGCAAAGTCTGCAAAACAGCTCGCAAATGTTCTACATGATCGGGTAAAGTCTTGCTATAAATTAGGATGTCATCAAAATATACAACACAAAACTTACCAATAAAAGATCGTAGAACATGATTCATCAATCGCATAAAAGTACTAGGTACATTAGTTAAACCAAAAGGCATCACTAACCATTCGTACAAACCTAGCTTGGTTTTGAAGGCGGTTTTCCACTCGTCACCTTCTCACATGTGAATCTGATGATATCCATTCTTCAGGTCAATTTTGGAGAAGATAGTCGCTCCACATAACTCATCCAGCATGTCATCGAGTCGAGGAATGAGATGTCGGTACTTGATTGTAATTTGGTTCACTGCTCGACAATCAACACACATCCTCCAAATTCCGTCTTTATTCGGTACCAACAACACTGGTACGACACACGGACTCAGACTCTCTCGAATGTAATCTTTGTCCAACAACTCAGAAATCTATCGTTGAAGCTCATTCGTCTCTTCGGGGTTACTTCAGTATGTTGGTCTATTCAGAATCGTGGCACCTGGAATAAAGTCAATATGGTGCTCAATGTCACGAATAGAGGGCAATCCCTTAGGTGTTTCATCTGGAAACACATCCTCGAAATCCTACAAAAGAGATGAAATCGAAGCAGGAAAATCACTAGGAATCTCAGCCAATAAACAATTATCCTTAAATAACAAAACAAGTATTGAAAGGTGAGAGAAAAGACATTTCCTGATTTCTTTGCTGCTCGCGTACACATTCATCTTCTTTTTCTCTCGCGATTCCTCGATATTCTTTCGCAACCTCACTTGGTCTTTTTGCACTTGACTCGGAGTCAATGGTGCTAAGGTGATCTTTTTACCTGCATGTACAAAAGAATACCTATTTGTGAAGCCATCGTGCATAGCCCTCTTATCGAACTACCACGGGCGTCCTAACAACAAATAGCTCGCGTCCATCGAAACGACATCGCAAAGTACTTCATCCTTGTACTTTCCAATGGAAAACGGAACTACAACCTTCTTGGTCACTCTAATCTCTCCTCCGTCATTCAACCACTATAACTTATAAGGATTTGGGTGCTTTTTTGTTTTCAAACCTAGCTTTTCAACCATAACAGAACTAGCAACATTAGTGTAACTACCACTATCGATAATCACAACACATACCTTACCATTCACGAGGCACCTTGTATGAAAGATGTTCTCTCGCTGCTGTTCATCCTGAATTGGTTGAGTGTTCAAGCTTCTCTTGACTACAAGTGCTTCTCCGGTGGCAAAAGTCTGCACATTGTCATCGTACTCTTCATCACCTATTGAAGGTCGAATCTGATCGTCATCCTTAGACTCAGACTCGATCTCACCATTTTCCATCATCAACATAGTCCTTCGGTTTGGGCACTGACTGGCGAAATGTCCTCGTCCTAGACACTTAAAACACTGGATATCTCGTGTTCGCTCTTGTGACACCATTGGTTGCTTACCACGCCCATTTTTAGCGACGGGGGTCTTAGGCTTGCTGGTTTTGCCTTGTTCGTGAATCCGAAGTGGCGGTTGTGGGGCTTGCTTCCTGGTAGTGTTAGAAGTGTACAAAGGGTTAGAATAAGATTTAAATGGAGTATTACCTCGATTTGAAGACTTCCTTCGCTGTTGTCATTCCACTTTTATCGCTATTTGCACCATGTCATCAACCTAGACATAATGCTGCAACTCAACAACGTTGGCAATCTCTGTGTTCAATCCTACTAGAAAACATGCCATGTTCACTTCTCGATCCTCCTCGATATTTGCACGCATCATGGCCATCTCCATATCCTTAAAATAATCCTCAACGCTCCTATTTCCCTATTTCAAATTTTGCAATTTTTGAAAAAAATCACGATGATAATGAATAGGAACAAACCTCTTTCACATTATTCGCTTCATCTCATTCCATGTCGCAACGGAGCCTTCACCAGAACGCCTCCGACTAAGCAGTAACCGGTCCCACCATATCATGGCATACTCAACAAACTCTATCACTGCTAGTCGAACCTTCTTCTGTTCCGAGTAATTATAACACTTGAAAATGTGCTCAACTTTGCTTTCCCAAGCCAAGTATGCATCGGGATCTGAACGTCCCTGAAAAGAAGGAATAGCATTTTTAATGTTAGTCAAATTATCGTCTACCTGTTGCACACGTCCTTGTCTAGGAGTATGCTGTCTCGGTGACGGATCGACTTCATTTCCGTTCAACATTTCATGAACAGAGTTGGAACCTCCATCAAGCCTATCCATCCTCGATTGTAATGGCTCTATGGCAGAAGCCATTACTCATTGCATCATTCGTTCTAAGGCTTGCATTTGCGGAAATGGTGGATGCTGATCAACGGTATTGTCATTGGAACCTGTCATGTTTAAAAATAACAAAAAAGAACACACAAAAACACACAACAAATTAAAGGTTAGTGTAAAATAAATAAAAAGGTCCTTACAATTCACTCAACAAAAGTCTCGCAATGGTCACTCCAAGAATAGTGCACTCAAAATTTAACACTCAACGCTCGTGTTTCACTCGGGAGAATACTTGAATGGCTCTTTTTGTCTCCTCTTCTGATCTCACATGCTCAATCATTTTTCCCTTACACTTTCTCGAAAATCAGCTTTTTAAAGAACTAATCCAACGTCTCGAAACTCGTGACAATGGTGTGGCTAAATAGACAATAAATAACAAGAACAAAGATGACAACAAAAATGACACAAAACAAAAGAAAGGCAAGTAAGATGGAAAATAAAATTAAAGAAAGAAAAATAATGAAAATAAGGAAGAAGACACTAAAACGAACAATAGATGAAAATGAAAAAAGGTAAAAAGTCTTACTGCAAAGACGAGCTTACAGCGTCCCTATCACCAAACAAATAGGTAAAGTAAGCTCCGACGATTTCCGAGTACATTGAAGTTGCAGTTCAGAGTTCATACACAATTTCCAATTACAAAAAGGACACAATACTAAATACATATAGAGATATAAAATAAACACATATAGATCGAAAAAAAGAAAAGAAAGGAAAAAAATATCTTTCGAATCTAAATTATTTTATTCGAATCTATTTTATTTATATTCAAATCTGATTTTTTTTTGTAATTCAAATCTCTTTTTTATATATTTGAAACTGTTTTTTTTAATCTGTTTTTTTCGAATCTGTTTTTTTCTCTTTTTTTTCGAATCTGTTTTTTAATATATTCGTATCTGAATATATATATATATATATATATATATACGAAACTAAATTCGACGTACAAACTTACAAGACTCGACGTGTAGAAATTTGCAACGAATCCAACAACCTAGGCTCTGATTACCATATAATATAACGCGGAGTTCGTCGGAACGGACTTTCCTCGTTAGTTTCGGATCTAGGAATGTTGTAGGCACGTTCCTACAATAAATACGATAAAAAAATAATTATACGACATAATTATATTAAGTAGAAAAAAATTAAAGATGAACAAAATGAAATAAAAAAAATAGATATATATAGGTAATAATTTTGGCGGTTCGGAAAGGACTTCAACGACGACGACGGTGAAGACTTCAAAAACAGTCGGTGGTGGAAAACACTAAACTCGAAAGAACTCGAACAATATGTTTAACGAACCCGAATCGAATCTGTTTAACGCCGTAGGACTTGGACCCGCTAAATATCAATTTAGGAACCCAAAGTATCAAAGACAATCAAACGAATTGAGTGTCAAATAGTTCTAAAAAGAACCGAAATGAGAAATAAACTCTCAAATAAATTTTATTGATCAAAGTGTGTATCCATGTTACATTGTTTTAATTCATATATATAAGTAAATAGTGAAAAATGGTCGGTCGAATTTGTGGCCAGAAATCAAACAAATTCAAAATTTAATTTGAATCTATAACTTCCTAATTCAATAGGAAGAATTTTGTTCCATGTATTCAAAATTGGCCGGTTGAAATTCACATTTAACATGTGATGAAATTTGAGCCAAAATTCAAAAGATGGAATTGTCCATCACGTGGGCAATTGAAATTGGAAGCATTCTCCATGCGGCAACAGATCCATGCAAAACAAAATGGAAACATTATATTAGTTTAATATTAGTGTAATATATATATATATATATTATAATGGAAACATTATATTAGTATAATATTTATATATATATATATATAAACACCTAATAAATAGTATAATCTAATATGTCACATATTAACATGTAACACATTAAACGTCCTATCTCCTAAGGTACAAAAATTATCGAATGATTGAATCATATTGGTACAAGTAAGAAAGAGTGTTTCCCTGAAATGTTTTGCCTTAGATCGAGTAATTGGTCATAAAGGTAAGACCTCCGGATCAACATCAAATGCTGGTGAAGATGTGCTCACATCAAAGAGGAAGAAGAAGAAGACGCTGAAAGATTGCAGCGAAGAAATCCGCTTCGTGATCATCGTGCACCACGTTGCGGTAAGATTGACATAGACGTCATTAGTTTTTTTAATGTAATGTTTTGTATTTGAATTTTTAATTTCCTATGTTGAATGTTTTTTTATATATTTAATGTTTTGAATGTTTTTATATATTTAATAGTTTTATTGTAGAATAATTAAATACTAAGAAAGAATAATAAATGTACAACAATTGTGATTCTCATGACAACAATCACTCAATTCTTGGACCAGCTCGATTAGGACATATTCTTCTTATGTGTCATGGATTCCTACAAATAGTGCATAATTTCGGTTGCTCAGTACTTTCTCTATTGTCGACCAAATCCTCATCGTAGAATATTCGGGTTGATCTTGGATGACTTTTTTCTCTCGTCTTAATGCAAAATTAGGCCGTATTTTCGGTTCATCATTTACTGCAGCTTCACCCCATTCATTTCCAATAGGAAGAAAATCGTATTCGTAAACCTTAAATACGGTTTGAAATAAGTAATCTAGGTCTACAACCGTCATGTAGTTTATCCGAACAAAAGAACAAGTAGCAATGGCGTGCGGGTATAGATATTTGAATGTTTGGAAGAATACACAATCGCATCTTATTTTCCTCAGATCAACGACATAAGCATTGTGTTGTATGCCTTCTAATGGTCTGGTGTTTTCTGAGATACGGAATAAATGCCCTTACCGTGAGAAACATGTTGTATTAGTCGAATTCGACTACTGTACAAATGCTTGCAATTTATTTCGTGGATCTGGGTGAACTGTATGAACACCTTCCATTTATTCTTGAGCTTGTTTACCCAATGTGGCAAAGAGGGTACCCAACCGATAATATGTGGCTTTGACAACAGAAGTGATCGGGACACTCCTTTCAATGATTAATTGATCGTCTCTGCTAAGTTTGTGGTCATGTGACCATATCTTTTCCCTCTATTGAATAAACGAAGCCACTTATCCTGGTGTATATTAAGAAGATAGTTATATCCCTCTAAATCCCAATGTTGTAATTTCTCCAAAAGTTGTTCGACTTCACGAACTAAATATATGTTACCTACGCAATAAAAAATGAAAAGTTCGGAATTACGATAACAAATTCGAAGATAACATAACAAAGAATAATAATAAAATACTAACCCATTCGAAGCACCATTATACGTTCATCGGGGCTTTTGAACCTCTCCAAGTAATTCGCTGCAATGTGTCTCAGACAATACCGATGATAAATATAAGGCGGTTGCCAATATCGAACCATCTTCTGCATTGCGTATTTGATTGCTTTGCCTCGTTCAGAAATTATGCATATTCCATCATCTCTATCCTGTAAAACAGGTGATAGAACATACCTTCGCAAGTTCTTGACGAAGAACTCCCAAGAAGGGAGATCATCTTTTTCGACAATTGCGAAGACAACTAGAATAGTCTTTTGGTTATCATCTTGTTCAACTGCCAACAATAAAATTTGGTTGTACCTACCGTACAACCAAGTGCCGTCGATTTGAACCATCGTTTTGCAATGACGGAATGCATTGACACATTGTGAAAAGTCCAAAATAACCGTTCAAATTGGCACACAATGGGTATGACATAGTCATTTTCATACGCCGATACTATTTCGAGCTTCACAACTGTCACAAGAATATGTTTTTGCATCAGATAAAGCCACGAATGCAATTCATTGTACGATTCCTCCCACTGGCCATACAATTTCTGAACAACACGATATCGAGCATACCATGCTCTATGTTAATCGACCGTGTAACCGTATTGAGACGTGATTGAAGCCATACAAGTCTTAACAGTTATACGTGGATTTACGTTGATCAACGAAAGAAAGGCCTCACAAAGCACGTGCACATCCAAGTTCGATGATCCTGATTAAGGCTACTCACGGTGCATGTGTGAAGGTCTTCACACTTGGTAATCTGCCAAAGGTTGTTTAGTTTCTTCAGACGAGAAACACGAACCCTCCATTTACATCCCTACTTCTTGTGTATACATTCAGCAATGTACTTCTCAGTTGCATTTTTGTAAACACCGAACGTAACAGAGTGGCGAATATTGTAATTCTTGATTGCTGCAATCGCAAGATCTTTGGTCTCGAAAACCATTCCCTTATATATTTCATGAGAACCACTTTGGTTGTATTGATCGATCTGGGGGAATTACAGAAATTTCGTAGCATTAAAGGCTTTCATATCAATTGATGCAAAGTGGGACGGTGGCTCATAAAACGACATTGCCATTGAACTGTTAGGAGCATCCACTTCCTCTGGCTCATCCATATCTTCGAATTCGCCATAAAAAGAGCCTTGCTCGTCACCATCAAGGTCGGGCTCCCTAATCGGTTCTTCGTCCGAGTGGTCACCCTCAAATCGGAACAACTCTAATTCCACAACATCACCAACAACTACGGACGAATGTTGGGTTGGTAGTAAGTTAAACTCTAATTCAGAAGATGCGACCGACGACGGATGGGTTTGTGGTAGGTTTGGGTCGAAGTCAAAAGCAACTACACATGAATGTCTTGCCACCGAAGACGATGGAACATCTACATCGTTCTGTGAACTATGTGTAGATAATAAGTTAAAGTTGTCTCTTAGATTGGCCGTTGAGCTATAAACATTCGGATCGAAGTCAACATTTACACGTCGCCAATCTGGGACGCCAATAACATTATCATTAAAAAAATTACAAACAACTCTAACGGATCTCCTATAAAATATTGCAAGTACAATTTTATTTTTATTTTAAATTATTTATTTTATTTAATAATAATAAAATATATTAAGTTATATTAAATATTAATAAATAATATTAAGCGATCAAAATAAGTTAATATATAAAATTCAATAAATAATTAACTGTTTTCAAAGTTCAGTAATCAAAATAAATATTTGTTCTTGTTCTCATGTTGCAGATACCTAAAAGAACACAAGCATGCACGGGTAAGGAACCAACTTTTAGATTTAATTTTTTTATTTGAGTTTAAATATTTAGTATTATTATTAAAATACACTTTTAATGAAATAAATTATTGACCTAAACACGTAAAATAAAAAAAATGTTCTGAAGAAATTTTAATGTGCTAATGGTTTAGACTAATAAGGCATTATATTAACCATATTAAAATAAACAATATACGATCATTGTAAACGAAATTTGGGGAACCTTTACCCAAGCCATAAAGGGAAAACTCAGGCTCTTAATATTCTGGATTCAATGGAAACTCCCAGCAAATTCAAGGACCAATGCCGAGATTTACGCAACAAGCTTTGGTTTACATGTAGATAGGGACTACCATTAAAAGTGTGGCTCTTCAGGTTACCTATTTAGCAACTTGATGGGCTTTTAAGATTTCTTCTACCTGTGTTACCAACACTAGATGACTTTTTGCGATTCGAATCTTCTATGTAATCATCTTCTTCAGCAAACAAATCATCTTCCTCGGCAACGATGGAGTCATCGTCATCCTCTCCATCCCAATCCTCCTCAAGGTCTTCATCATCTTCAACTTCATACTCATCATCATAATCTCCATCTTCATCATCTCCACCGGCACGAAGAGTGTGCCACTCAGGTGGAGGCGGACAATCCTCGGTGATCGCTTCGTCTCTTTTTATCACCAAATGTCGAATGACTCTCTCGTCTTGGTCTAACATGGTCTTGAAGTCATTGATCCATCTAGCTTCCAACTCAAAGTTCATCAAGAAATAGTGGGCATTCTTCGCCTTCTTTATTTTGTATGCTAGTTGCCGAAGACCCCAATCATTCAATCTCCATAACCTGCCTTTCTTCTCCCTCAAGAAATCTGCAGCAAGCATTTCAGTGATATGAATATTATGAAATAAACTCTGCCTGAGTTTCTTCGGAATTAGCAAAGGAAGTAATCTATACCAACTCCCAAGGAATATGCCGGAAGCTCGATGGAAGGATACTAATCGCCCGAAATGAAAACGATAAGCATAAAATTTACTTGGGGAAAATAATAATAAGGAATGGGGAAGGATTACCTTGAACTTTCTCATTGACTTTTTCAACCTCTTCATCATGCTTCTCATGAATTAAATAAACAACTTCGTAATGCCGCACTGTGTAAACAAGGAGAAAATAGAATCACAACGACATTGAAAAGAGTCTATATAATGATTAAAAAGTTTGCTTCTCCATATCCGACTGAAATCAGACACCAAATGCAACATTGGTATTACAAAGGCTATTAAAACCAAGACTTTTCTTGAATCATTCAACAGCCATTTAAGATACCCGTATTCCATTTCCTCGGGTGGGATTCCGGGTTAAGATTTCAGTATCTTTGGCCACATATTCAAGGGTATAATAAGCAAACTTATACTTTTTAAAACCAGCTTTGACTCCAACACTTACTTTAGTCTTTGTTTGTGGTGACATAAGTTCATCCTACGGCTCATGAATCATGAGCGTTTTCAAAAAAACAAGGTCCACACAATATATACGAGGAGATAATGAAACTTCTTCTAACATTATTTCTTTCTTTTAAAAAGGCAAGAAGCAAGGAAATAGACTAGAATTGTGAAAACCAAAGCAAATCCAACACTCGCTCTGGTCTTTGCTTGCGGTGACGCAAGTTCACCTATAACTAACGAACTAAGAAACCTCGATCCATTTAACATATATGAGGATCTGATGAAATGTTTTCGAAGATATAAAAAAGCAAAGAAAAAAAAAAAAGTGAAGTGGTGAGACCAATTCAAAAGCTTGATATCAAGAAAACAACCATACATTCAGTCATGTTTAATCCTATGATACAAGCACAAACTACAAAGTAACAATCAAGAAGCAAACTCACAGTGTTCGACATTCAACGCGCTTTGCAGCTCAAGGTTGAGAGATTCATACAATTCTTCTGCAAAATTACAAACAATTTTAATGGATTCAACAGCACAACTATATCTATTCATCAAGAATATAAAATACAGTATACAAAAAATGACCACAGGCGACTTACGTTCTTCTTCATCAGCAAACTCAGGGAGAAACCTACCATCTTCCTGAACTTTTTTCTGCAATTCAAACACAAAACCCCATATCTCAAATTCCATGAAAAAGAAAAAGATTAAGCAGCTAAAATTCTTCTCATGAAACACACAAACAGTGAATAAGCCAAAAAAAGAGTAAAAAATCAATTTTACTAAACCCCAAAACATAAGCCCCGTAGATATTGCAAAATTACAAGAACTTGAACAAAGAAAACATAAAAGGAGAAAATGAAAAAAAGAAGATTAAGCAGCTGAAATTCCTCTATGAAACACACAAACATTGAATATGCCAAAGAAAGAGTAAAAATTCAATCTTTACTAAACCCAGAAACATAAGCCCCATAGATATTGCAAAATTGTAATATTTTGAACAAAGATAACAAAAAATGAGGAAAAAAGGTAACAAAGGGTTTGTAGAGAAAAGTGACCTCTTTGAGGAGAACAGCTTCAGGGAAAAACCCAGTGGTTTCATCTTCTTTGGGTATGAAACTGTGAGTGTCTGGCTTATCATTTTCATTGATTTTGTTCTTCTTTGATTCCACAATTAAAAGCTTTCTACGGTCATGGTGAGAATTATCTGGCGGTAATTTGAAGAAAGGGTATTTGTTTGCAAAGAACCCAGTTTTTATTTTGGTTGTTGTTGGCCTTGGAGCGACAATTCTTGCAGAAGAGTGTAGGAGGGACTCCATTGCAGGAACTTGAAAATGCAGGGATAATAACATTTCTTTGTTAAATAGAGATGGAAATTATGCATAAAAAAGATTGGATTTGAGCCCACATCTGCTGATTTTGTTACGTAATGCCCACATCTGAAAGCCCATTTATAAACTATTCCATCAGAAAGCTAATTAAGTCAAAGGAAAATATAAGAAATACGAGAAATTATAATATGGATATTTTTGCCACGTCATTTATCGTTTATTAAATCAAAATCATCTATTTAAATATTTTTTTTAACTTCATTTACAGTAAATATTATTAAAAATTCACTTGGTAAAAATGATGAGGTAAAAAAATAGTTAAACGAATATTTTTATTGGTTAGTTTTATAGATGACGAGGTGGGAATAACCCATAATATAATTTTTTTTTAAATATACTAAAATTTCTAATTTTGTCTTTTTCCTTTTTTAAATATAATAATTAAAGATTGTTTCTAATTTCTTTTAAAATTTCAGGTGACTTATATTCTTTTAATATTTTTATATTAAAAGTAAATTAATTTTAAAATTAAAAAATAAATAGCTTATTTTCTCCCCCAAATTTTATAGTTTCCCTTTTTTTATTAATTATCTTTTTTTTAATATTTTAATTTAATTCTAATTTTTAAGCATAATTAAAGTAATAATTAAACTACAACTTCAATTCTCTAAACTAGATTTAAATTTATAATTTAAATAAATTAAATATTAATAATTTTATTTAAATATTAATTTAAGTAAAATTATAAT
The DNA here is from genome assembly GCA_035048815.1 of Abelmoschus esculentus. Taxonomy (NCBI): domain Eukaryota; kingdom Viridiplantae; phylum Streptophyta; class Magnoliopsida; order Malvales; family Malvaceae; genus Abelmoschus; species Abelmoschus esculentus. Next base: position 5,419,624 of record JAUCBN010000015.1, read on the forward strand.
AGTTTAAATATTAAATTAATATTTAATTCAATATTTAAACTATTATAATTTTAATTAAATTTTATTTTAAGTTATAATTAACACTATGTACAAAACAACTAAATTAAATATAATATTAAATTTAAATATTAATTCATAAATTAATTTTCTAATTTCAAGTTCAATTTTAATTCCCTAACACAATTTTAATTTCTTAAACTAAATTTTAATTCTAATTTCTTAAGATAAATATTAATTTAAATTTTAAAAACTATATATTTTTGTAAAACTAAAATTGATTTTGATATAACAATTATGTTAAAGGACTATTTTGTAATAAATTTTTAAGTCCTTAAGTCAAACTTTATATTTCAAGTCAAAACAAGAACTTTGAAATAATTTTCTAAGTGATTTTACACGAGTGTATCGATACCCCTTGATCAGGTATCGATACCGACCTGCTTTTTAAAGCATTGTTCTTGAGACTAAGAATAAGTATCGAAACATGGTTCGATACCAAAACCTTACTGCCAATGCCTGTTTCGAACCAAGTATCGAACCAGTATTTATGATTTAATTATTTTTAAAATTATTTAAAATTATGACTCCTGTTTCGATACCAGTATCGATACCTCTTTAAATCCCCAACGGCTCTTTTAGTATTTAATGAGTTGACCGTTGGTGGCAGTTAAAACTTTAAAAGATGGTTAAGTTGTTTCGGAACATGGTTCGATACCGACCATTACAGTGTAGTGGTTCGATACACCCCTATTAAATGCACAACGTCTCTTTCTTTTTATGGACTGTTTCGAAACAGGTTGTTCGTGTTTCGATACCGGTTGTTGCAGAGTGCATTTATGGTGGTAAGATGAAGCTCTAACGTCTCTATTTACATTCCCAACAACCACAACGGTTAGAAATCGATGAGGAGGTATAAAATATAGCAATTCAAGCAGCATTAATAACTATTGAACCTCAAGCATCATCCAAGCACAAAAATCCAACTCCAAAGCTTTTATTGCATATCTTGACTCCCAACTCTTGTAATTTCAATTTGATCCATTGTAATTGAGTTTGGGGAGAGTTTGTTTGTATTTGGGGAATATCAATCTTGTGAGAGAACTTTTTTAGCCCATTCTTATCTCTTGTAATCCTTGTGAGGTTCAAGTCAATTTTGGGTAGAAAATTGGCTTATTTGTAAAGGTTATCCCTTGAACCTAGAAAAAGGTTGAATTCATTTAGTGAATTGGTTTCAAAATCCTTAGTGGGAGCTAAGGTAGTGGATGTAGAGTTTGTTCCGAAGCTTGAACCACTATAATTCGTTTGTCTCAATTTTTCCATCTTTTCACCGAAAAATCTTCCACCAAAAATTTAAATAGCCAATTCACCCCCTCTTGGCCAATTCCATTGATTGATCAACTCAACAATTTTAATAAAATATTAATTTAAAATTATAATTAAAATTAAATAAACTAAAATTAAATAATTTAATTAAATTAAATATATAATACTAAATTTAAATATTAATTCCTAAATTAATTTCTTAAGTTGCTCAATTTCAATTCCTTAAAGCCAATTATATCTACCAACATTTTAAATTCATCAAATCCTATATATCCTTAATTACATGTCATGTAAATATCAAGTCTTATTAATATTAGTTCAGGTCAATAATAGGTTGGGTTCAAAATAAGTCGGGTCAATTATTAAGTCGAATTCAAAATAGGTCGGATAAAATCTCACCTCGAGTCAAGTCTATTGGATAATATCTATTATCTGTCAGTTCAAATTCAGGTTCATTTGAATCGGATGCAGGTCGGGTTTCAGGTCCACAATAATAGATTCAAATCGTATTGTCATTCTCGGTCGGATACAAATCAAGTTTGGTTACAATAGTAATATGTCCAACTCAGGTTTAAATCAATAACAATTGAATACATTTCAAGTTAGAATTATTATATCCTCAAATCATATCAAAATCTTAAATAAATTTCAATCAAATTTTTAGATAAAGTCAACCTTTTACTATCCTAATGGAAATCAAAAGGAAAAGAGCGTTGCAATGTTCAGTGCATCAAAGAAGACGTTAGAAAATTGTACGAAAAATAATAATGTTATAAACATGATCTTTAGGATGCAATGCTGCTACTCATTTCCATAATCAGTAAGTATTTTTTTATCTAAAAATAGTTTGAATAAAAGGGATATGTTTAGTTTTAATCCCTCTACTATGATGAAATTTAAAATATAATTCATTTGGTCAGGAGCCAACAAAACTCAACTTAATTTGAAAAAAACTAAAATTTTTGACACGATTTGAAATTACATAAAACTAGATTCAAGAAGATTTTAAATAAAATTTTAATAGTAAAATAAAAATTCGAATAACTCAAATAATTCAAAATTTAAATACTAAAAAGAAATGTAACACCCCAAACTCGGGTGCCACATTGGGGTTATAAGTCCGACCCATTTCCATATTTTTTTCACATTTCAAGTCAAAATCCAAATCATATCATCCAACGCGACATATAATTAAAAAGTTTATTAAATACCAAAAATAGTTTAACAAATTCAAAATAGTATAAGAGCTCCAAATACAAGTTTAACAAACATTTTACCAATACAATTTAAAATATAGAGTTACAATTACAGCAAATGGTCCTACAAACACATAGTCCACTAATCTAATAATTGTACTCTACCAACCGGTCAATGCTAAAGTCCCGCTATGATGGTGCTCCGCCACGTCCGTCTGTCTACTTACCTATGCACGGAAACATATTCCGAAATATTGAGCTACTAAAGTTTAGTGGGTACACAACTTATCGACTGTGCTTCAAGTGAATCATAACTATGCACATGCTAGATGAGAATATGATGACATGGTATGAAGCATTGGCACTACCGTAATCGCCTAAACACATGATATGACAAGCACAACTAAAGCATAAAGTAACCAATTCAAAAGTGAGGCCCAATGCCAACCCGACACTAGGAGACTCACTCGATCGGGAATCTCACATCGGGCTTCTCGGAATCTCTCATCGAGCTAATATACTCGAAATCTCACATCAAGTCTTCACTCAGAATCTCATATCGAGCAAAGTCATCACCCGAAATCTCACATCGGATGACTTTAAATACATCACACAAAATCTGACATCGAGCAAAGTCATCACCCAAAATCTCACATCGTATGACCTTCAATACATCACCAAAATCTCACATCGGATGACCTTGATTGTGTTGCAACACTCTCACTGGGTATCCGGATCCTACCAGAAAAGACTCAAACCATACAAGATGATCCATCGAGGATCTCTATACCACCATATACATCAACCAATCTAAAATCTAAGCATACAAGGCATAAATCATCAAATCACCATCATGGACACCAGTTCCAAGTTTTAATATTCATTTTAGAGTTTAATTATCCCATAGAAACCATAACATAAATTATTGAACCCTCAAACTCAAACCTTAAAAACTTTGAAAGATTGCTCTGTCAGTATTAGTACAGACCCCTACCATACTAATACCCCTTTCAGGCGTACCAATCTTCACCTACGTATCAATACTCATTTTTTTATTTGATGCAATTCACCCAACATGGCATACTCTGAACAACCATTTGCAACCCACAACTTTCCATTTAATTGGTAATTCTAAAAACTCCCATGTTCCATTGCTTATGAGAGCTTCATACTTAGCTAGAACCGCCATCCTCCAATCATCATCCTCGAGAGCTTCTTGAATTGTTTCAAGAGTCCTTTTGAACTGTAAGTTGTAGACTTTTGGTTTAGAGATGCCATCTTTGCGTCTTTTGATCACAGAACAGGTATGAAATACGATCTTACAAATATTTGCAAATAAATCTACTACTCTTTTTTGATTTTTCATTATAAGTTGAGGTCCATCAAAAAAGGGGAAGATGAGAGCATGATGCTCTAACTATTATGCATCAAAGAAGGCTATGATGTCCTTACTTCATATGGGTGTAAAATTTCTCGATTGGAACATATAACAAGTATTTTGAATGTGTTGCCTAGATATTTTCAATCGTTTATGGAAATCATAATTGCTAAGAAGGAATTATTGTTAATTGATGGAGTTTGTAGTATTTTGATTGATGCTGAAACACAGTTAGCAGGTTTCAATTCTCATTATGATTTTTTTGCCCATAAGTGTTAATGTTGCCAATGTAGTTCATAGCAAGCAGACAAGTTCTGTAGTTCAGAATCCTCTGTGCAGTGGGCATCAGAACCCTTTCTACAATATAACTCGTCCTCCATATGATCTTGTTGGTAGGTATGGTGGTAGAGGTCAAAGAAGGTTGCGTGTGCAATATCAATTATGTGAAAAGAATGAGAATATAGTTAGTCAACTCTAGTACAAATTTGACCAAGATTTTCCAGGAGTTTGATACAACTCAAGCAAATGATGTGGGACATGCTCAATATGCATTGTATGTTAATGATAATGACGGTACTCAAGGTAACACTATAGACCAAGAACAATTGATTTCAATGACTCAGGTTGAAGCTTGGTAATGGGTTCTAGATTTTGGGACTTCTCATCTTGTGACTCCAGAATCAAAAAAATATGGTACATGGAGCAACCTATTATGTCCCAAGTATGTTGGTAGTAGGCAATTAAGTTATTTTACAGATTGATAAAACTAGTTACTCAAAGGTATCAATTCCCTCACGAACACTTGTGTTGAATAATTTATTGCATGCGCCACAAGTAACATGCAATCTTCTCTCAGGGTCTAAATTTGCTAGGGATAATCAAGTGTATTTTGAGTTTCATGCAAAGAATTGCTTGGTTCGTGATGAAAGAACAAGACAAGTGCGTCTTGAAGGCAATGAACATGAAGACTTATATCAATTTGCAGTTTTAGTAGAAAAAGATATAGAAACATGTAATACAAAAGAAAAAAGTGTTTGTAAGCACCTATGAACTAATGTACAGAAGGCATGGTCATCCTGCCTATGATACTTTAGTTCAGATTTTTAGAGATTCAAATGTAAAAATTGTAAAAGGAATGAATAAAATGGACATATGTTTCGTTTTTCGAATGAGAAAGAGTCATAAACTTCCCTTCCGCGAGTCAAATACTATGTATGAAACACTATTTCAATTGTTATTCATTGATATTTAGGTTCCTTCACATGTAACTTCAAATGGTTTCAAGTATTATGTAAGTTTAGTGGATTCTTATGTAACGACCCGGATTCAGATCCGAGTATCGGGTTAACCCGAGAGTTTGGGCTTCGGTTTTAGGCCCCGAATGAGTGGTTTGGGGCTTAGGCTTGTTGGGCTTGAGTGGTTTAAGGCCTTAGGGTTTTTTGTTGGAGGACAATTTGGTAATTGTCTAAATAGGTGACAAGGAGGGATTAGGGGTGTTATTTTCTCTACAGAAAGTAGAAGAGGTTATATCACCTTGTCTTCCTTCCCCTTCCTCCATCTTTGCAAGAGAGAAAGCAAGAAAAGATTCAACCTTTGTGGTGGTAAGTTAAGAATCCCGTTTTTGGCTTGAAGGGAAGGTTGTAGGGATATTAGAGATCTATCCAAAGAGGTAAAAATAGGTTGGTTTCGTAAGGATGAAGGTTTTGAAGGGGGGTTTTGGTTTGAGCTCGAGTTTAGGTTTTAAGAGCTTAAAGTCTGAATTTTTTAGAGTTTTTAAGCTCTAAAAATCACCCCAAAACGTTTATGATTGTTTCTTATCTTTCTCTTGTAGAGAAAGAGTTTAGTGAGCCCTCAAGGATCCTTGGAAAAGAGAAAGCTTGAAGTGGGGAAGAGAAGACGTTCTTGCTGTTGCTTTGCTAAGGTTGGTACTCCCAACTCTTCCTATCATCATCCATACTATTTTAGTTTGCATACATATAGATTTCTATGCATGAGTGTTTGGTTTGAAGCTCTAGAATCTTTAATGGTGAATTTCGGATTTATGTGACTGATGGCTTAAAAATAATGTTAAAACACCCTAAATATTCATAAGAACGAGTAGGGACACTTTAGGATCGATTAGCTTAAGTTTGGGAAGAATCCTTAGAAATTTCTAAGTGTAGACCTGGTTTACGTGCAAGGGGTATCGATATCAGTGGCCCGTGTATCGATACCCCTGAGAGAGAAATAGGCTAGTGAGATAGGTGTATCGAAATGGGTTTTGATACTGAACCCTCTAGTGGCATCTTCAATTCGATACTCGTTTTGAAGTGGATAATCCCCCTTTCGTTAACCTTAGAGATGGTCAAGGTGTTTCGATACCGGTTCTTAAGTGCATATTCAATGGCTATTTCCAAAAGTAGCTGTATCGAAACAACTCCCACGCGTTTCGGTACCAATCTTACTAGAAGCAAAAATAAGCCTTGAAAACATTTGCCAATGGCTCCAAATCAATCCCAACGGTCACCAACGGCTAGTAACTCATTTGGGATGATAAAAGGAAACCTCAAGCATCAAGAGAATATGAATGCTTACATTGTAACAACATTATGATTCAAGAAATGTCTTAGTGCATAATTCTCATCTTTTGGGTAAACAACACTTGTGAGATTAATGTTTATGTATGCTCAAGTGTCTTAGGATTGGGTGGGAGCTTAGTTGCAAACAATTAGCCTTGTTAGAAGTTATAAAAGTTTTCTTAAATTTATCTTTTTGTTTAGAGGATGCCCAAAGTTTGGGTTATGAACTTTGGATGCTTGATTCGGGTTTGAATTAAAGTTTGTAAGGTTAACTCTTTGTCCTCGAAAGGAAGAGATTCTTAGTGAATTTGGAAAATCCTTAGCGGGAAGCTAAGTTAGTGGATGTAGGTTCTTGTTCGAAGGTCGAACCACTATAAATCCTTATGTCTTTATTTTCCATATTTTTGCTTCCACATAAATCCACCCAAATTACCATCTCTCCATCAACTTGGCAAACTAAATCGGTTATCAATTGAACCACATCAAGCCTAACAATTTGTATCAGAGCAAGGCTCAATCGATATTACCCTTAATTTGTCTGGTATATCACTCTCCCAATGACATTATGCCTTACATCTTCTAAAAGACACTGACACTCTTGAAAAGAAACTTGTTGATCTACCTTTTACGTTCAGTCACAAACTAAGCATGAAATTTCTTATCAGATCCTCGAGTGTATCGATGTTTGATTGGTCGTCTCCTTTATCTCACACATACAAGGCTAGACATCACTTATATAGTTCACCTATTAAGTCAATTTGTGTCCATGCCACGATAACCTCGTCTACAGACAACATATCTTCTATCTTACATAAAGAAAATTCTTGGTTTAGGGTTATTTTTCTCTTCCAGCTCAAATCTTCAACTCAGTGTCTTTGTTGCATCGACATGAAATTTATATTTAGTTCTGGTTAAAAACATTAAGAAGCTTAAAATAAAAATATAATTTGAAATATAAAAAATATATATTAAAAATTGTCGGGTCAGATCTGGTACCTGATAAAAGAAAACCTTCGACCCATTATCCCCAAAAAAATTACATCACAAGTCTCTTAATTATAGGTTTAATACCAAATATGTTATTTTTTTAAGGTAACAATTGAGCCATTCACTCAATTATAGGTTTGGAACAAACAAGTTATTATTCTTTTAAACGTATCATTTTAGTCAAGGCTTAGGAACAAACAAGTTATCAAATTTTTGTGACAAACAAGTCTTATGTCATTGAAATTGAAATAATGGTTAGATATAATAATAATTTTAGTTTTCAAAACTTACAGCTTCTATTAGTTTGGTACTAATTAAAAATATTTCAATAAACTTTACCCCTCATATTTAAAAATTCCATTATTGAAGTAATTTTTTCTACTAACATTCGACATTAAGGTCATAATGGGTCTATTTTGTTAATCTCTCAACCATCTAATAGAGAAGTGATTGTATCTTCAAGTTATTACATCTAGGAATATATATTCGGTTAATTTGGTAATGATTAAACTAAAAATTAAATATTTTTTGGTCGTTGATTCCTCGAAACCCCATTTCATCTTCAAAGACAGAAACCACTCGTAACCACTGTAATTTCACGAATCCTAGAGTCTCACACCAAACACATCCTAGTAATAGATAAATAACCCTAAATTTGTATAAGTGTCAAATTTCTTTGATATAAGTCATTTTTTGTTTTTGCATACATAAATTCCGTAATTTTATTTTATTTAATTAGCGTCTTTTTTTTTCATATAAAAATTATAGATAATTTTGTAGACCATCAATTAATCTAATGGGATGAGACTGTGAAAACGGACTCATAATTGATAAGAGAACAATAGAGAATATTGCAGAAAGAAGAATTTCTATTGATGAAGAATGAAATACAATTGATGCTCTCTTAAACTCATTTACATTTGTTATATAAGCTTGAAATTAACAAATTCATAACAATCAAATTAACTAATTTTGAACTAACACAAAACTAATTAACTGTATGGTAATACATAACAGAGACATTAGATTTTTTAAGTAAGGTCATAAGTTAGATTTTTTTGATATTGTGAATAAAGCACTTGGGTTTAAAGGGTCTCTCCCTAACCTGAGAGTCCAGGGGCAGTGGGTTATATAATGCCAATAAGCAACTTTTATCACTCGATCAATGTTTTATAATTGAAAAAGAAATATGATGTGTCTCCTAGATTTATTTCTTATATTTTACTAATATAATTAGTTTTAATTGGTGTTCATCTAAATTATATAAAAGTTTAATGGTTAAATAAATATTTAAATTATATTCTTTTTATATTGGTATTTAAACTATGTTTTAGGTTAAATAAGTGTTAAACATTTTATTTTATGATTCATTTAAGATTCTTTTATAATAAACATTATTTTATTTGACCAACAGGGATTTGTCCAAGTGGTAAGCAGTTTAGTTCTACTTAAGCAAGTCTCAGGTTCGAGATATTGTAATATGCAAAAAATTCATGTTGGGAGACTTACCCACCAAAGCTAGGTGTGCGATGCGGGTCGGTCTGGATTAGTCAAGGCTAGACTCTAAAACCAGAAGAGCAATAAAAAAAAACATTATTTTATTTTATTATCCAACAAAATTAAAACACATGATATGGTTTATCGTTTTTTAAATTAAAATCCAAAAAAATAGAAAAATAAAATAATAAAATATATTAATTAACCCAACCATTTTTATTTTCTTTAAAAAATAACCTAACCCTAAATCTTTAAATTTCTTTGTCCAGACCATTAATTCAACCACCCCTAGACATTCTTGTCTTCTTCAACCCATTCTGCTAAAAGTCTCATCATCTTGTCATCAAGAATGATGAATGAACCATTGCTTTTAATGCTAAAGAATACCAAATAATAAAGAAAAAATAGGTTGATTGGGTTTTGATCGACGACTAAAGGGTGGGGAATGTCGAATGGTAAGGTACTCGACGCTTAGACGGTGAATGATGAACCATCAGAAATGCCAGAGAGTGAGAGAGAGATGTTTCGAGAGTATTGAAAAATAACTAAAGCTTAGAGATTCTTAAAGAAATTTAGATTTTTAAAAAAATTCAAAAATTTTAAAAATAAAAAATAGGTCACGAGTTATGTTTTGATTGGATGATGAAATTTTTTAACAGTTTTTATAATAAAACCCTTAAATGAGTCATGGAATAAAACAATCACTTATTTCATCCAAAATACAGTTCATATATCTATTTATACAATGTATAATTTAAACACTTATTTAACCGTTAAACCTTATATAAAAAACAATACTTATGAACAATACATATCAACTCGGTTATTAATACCTAGTCCTTTGCACACAATAACCAAACAATTACTTCAAAAACATATCCTCGTATACGGTCACAAACTGGTTTCAAATAACTTGTAAACTGAAGATTTTGATGCATTGTAGGCATTTGTAGCAGCTCAGTATCCCACTCTAATAGTGTAGAAGTCAACATCTTCTTGTTTAAAAAGAGTGACCATTTCATTAATCCTGGATCTAGCAAAACCCCTCCACTCAGAGCCGCTGATGGTGAAGTAGCCGCCACCGTCACTATTGCAGTTAAAGTTCCATGATCCTCCACTCTCGTCTCTAACCTTCAGAAAAATTGATATGTTGGGGAGTTTGCCGCCACTATGATGAAACCTCAATCTTTGTTCATTGTTTATTGCAAGAGGGACTGCGAATATCTCTGCCATTTCTGCTCTACGATTTCACTTATCAAGCTCTCTGTGTTTGTGAATATCTCTATTAAACAAATGTATGGCGAGCTAGGTTTAGATCTTCCGACAATGTTCAAAGTCGAATGTTTTATCGCGCCAATTTATTTTCTTAACCATCTTTTTTAGTTATCGCAAGATACCTGGAAGGGTAACCTCAAAATCTGCATGCATGCATATCTGATATCCGGCTGGTTTGCATGCATGATAAACTAGGTCAAACATAGTGACGTAATGAAATATGGTTGGAGATTACGCTATCAACACGATTTTTTTAGGGTCGAGATGGTAGTGTCCGATCGTTCTGATGTTATCATAATACACTTGGTGAAACTAATAATTTAATAGGGTTTTAAATATTTAATTAATGGAGCTTTTTTAGGTTAGAACTTAAAATGAACAAGATAATAATCGGTCATGCATTTAAAACCTTTTGGGGCAGAACTTATATTTCTTTAAATACGAGTTAAGGTTTCCTATCTAGAGGACGTCTTATTCAAGCTCGTATTTAAAAGAAATGTATTTTCTTAACCAAAAGGATATTCTTATTCGAACGATATTCATTTGACAATAACAGATTAAATTAATATCATTATTCGAAATGCCAAAATGCCACGTGTAATTAATAAGGTACCGATTTCGGGCGTTTGTAAGGGTCGTCCTTACACGTAACAGACTCCCGAACCCAAATGTTTTAAAAATGAATCTCTGGTTTGTTTTATGGTGTCTAGCCTACCAAAGTGGCCGGTGACGACTCCTAGTCATTTTTTTAAAATTAAAATAATATGTGAATTTTTTTATAAAATTTCGGTTTTCATAATTAACAATTAAAAGGAATAAAAACTCGATTTTTCAAAACTAACTCGTCAGGCTATTTTTCACACTTTCAGTTTTAAAATGGTCGCGACAATTACATGTACAAATTTAGAATAATCATAATACTAAAACCTAATGATTGACAATCAAAACGAGTTTTAAAATTAGGTTAATTAAATTTGTGCGACAAATAAGTCATTATGTAATTAGAATTTAATTAAGGGCTTGATATAATTATAATTGCAGTCTCTAAAACTTACACATTAATTTGGTATTAATTCAAAATAATTCAATAAACTTTACCCCTCATATTTAAAAATCTCACCATTAAAGTAATTGTTTCTACTATAATGAGTCTATTTCATTAATCTATCAACTATCTAATACAGAAATAAATGTATCTTGAAGCTACCATATATAAGGGTGTGAATTCGATTAATTTAGTTGTGGTCGAACCAAAAAATATAAAAAAAAGATTTTTCAAGTCGTTGATTCCTCGGAACCCCATTTCACCATCAAAGACAGAAACCCCTTCTATCACAATAAGCTCTCAAATGATTTGAAACGTAAAACTTAATAAATAGAATACTCAATTTTTTTAAATTTTAACAATCAACTGCACCGATATGGTTACATCAATTATTAGATCAATTATCTTATTGGTTCAAGAACTTTATTAATCTTTTTTTTATATTATCATTAAAGTTCACGTGACTGAAAAGGATAAAAGAGATAGAAATAGGTTTCAATCCCATTAATCTTGATAATATTTTTGAACAGGAAAAAGGTGTCATCGAAAATGAAATTCCCCCTTAACCATCCATCGCAATAAGATCTCGAATGTCTTTGACCCCAACTAAATGATCAACCTTACTGTAATAACTAGACTTTTCACTCCAATCATGAATGTTTTTATCTGTATCATTTGTAGTCGGGTCTTCATTTACACCACTATTTTCAATAAGACCAAGGTTATCCATTGATTTACTTAGCCCACATCTGTATTCTAATTCCCCTTAGACAAGATCGAATTGAACCATGATTTTTTTCATAGAGCTTTCTTGCATCTATTTACATGAAAGTACAATAGATGAATAGTCATTTGATGAAAAATCAATTGAATATTTTATTTCCTATCAGAATACTAGATACAATCACTAGGGTTATTAAAAAACAATGAGTTAATGTTGAAGGAAACAATTCTCTTTTGTGAGAACCTTGAGTAGTAGTTCATTATATATGACAAAGCTCTTTTTTCTTTTGAATTAGAAATATCAATTTTCAATTCAAAATAGAGATTTCCCCATGTGTAAAATTGACACTTAAAAAATTGAAATAATTTTTTTTTTCTCCTATCACAACCCTTTTTCATAAAATCTCGTCTACTAATACAATACAATAAGTTTCTATTTCAATAAGTAACCAAAAGGACAACATACAAGATAAGAAGAAGAAGTTGTGATTCTTGGTTCGATCCATTATCCGAAACCATGAGATATAGGATAGAAAAGAATACACCAATCCTAAGGATTCATACACATACATAGGATTAATTATGGACTTAGGATAAAATTTGAGTTGTGTTTAGTCTTTTATTTTTGTATTTAAGATTTTAGTATCGCTTGGTATGCCTCCCATGGTTTTGGTGTTCAAAATTTGTCAATGTTTGATATATATGCACCAGTTTGAACCGTAAACATGTTTAACGTTTTTTTCCAAGGTTCTGCAATTTGTAGGCTTCTATTGCTGCTGTGATTGTTGTTGAGGTTACCGAGACGGGTTCTGCTAAAAACCTGTTGTTTGCATATTCTGGTTTTTCAGGTTGATTGTATTGTTGGGGTTGCTCCATGAAAAGTTTGGATGCTTTTTCCATACTGGATTGTACGTGTTAGAAATGGCATTCATATTGTAATTTCAAACATAGAAGCTCTACTCAGAATTCTGTGGACATTAAAAAAATCATGGTTATCACTACATAATTCACAAAAAGGTGTTATTACCTTGACCTCTTGAATGTAACTTGGGTTTTGTAGATCATTGATCATATTAGTTAGAGTTGATAATTAAGACAAAATTGCATCCAAGATGTCCAAACTTACCACTCCTCGTCGAACTAATCCTCTCCTTGTTGTAAGATATTGATAGTCATTCTTGGCGAGTCTGTCCAGACTTTCATAGGGAGATATTTCGATAAGTGTAACATTTATCGAGGCACCAAGAATTATTCTTGTGGGTGTGTTCATAGAGTTATAAAAAGATTGATACTTGAGTCTATTCGGACAATTCATGCATTGGATAATTGCGATAGAGTCTCTATGTCTTTCCCAAGCCTCGTACATGGATTCATCATCTTATTGCCTGAAAGAGGTAATATCATTACCTAGTTTTCAGTCTTATTAGTATAACTGAAATAGGCAAGAAAATATCGGCACAAGTTTGTCCAAGATTGAAGCGACCCATGTTGTAGATTGTTCAACCATTACTTTACCTCATCCCTCAATGAATAGGGGAATTTTTTTTTTACTTAAGTATATCGACAGATACTCCTAGTAATTTGAATGAATTACAGATATCTAAGAAGGACTTGAGATGCTATCTTGCATCTTCATTGGTTGATCCGCCGAATTGCCAAAGTGTCTTTATCATGTTGAACATCATTGGTTTTAGTTTAAAGTGTTCAGGTTTGATGTCAATCATGAAAACTGCTAGAGTGAGTCCATCAAGATCTTGTTCTAAGTAATATCGAGTTGTTCTGATTCTTTCAGGAGAAGGAAGATATATTGGGTTCACTATTGCATATATTGCGACATTGCCTGCGACGACGATATTCCTAATGGCATTGTTGTTGTGTTGTCTAGTTTGTTGGTTCATTGTTGCTCTTATCCTTTGTCTGAGTCTCCATGCAGTACGTTCGATCTTTGGGTCAAAAAGATGTTCTTCAGCTGATTTGTTTGCTCTGGTCATACACCAAAAACAAACTAAATTATGATAATACAAAGGAAAAGTTCATTAAAAGTAACTAGAAAAGTTGGAATCACCAATCCTTTACACCGTTAATCGAACTTACCTAAAATTAGTTGACCGAATTAACCGAAATAATTTTGGTTCGGTTAGTTAATTCGGTTAAAATCGAATAATGCATACCCCTACCCCACGAGGATTAGGAAATTAGATTGAGAAGATAACTCAAATTAGATTGTTTTGTAGTGTGGAATCGAAATATAATTGTCTCAATATTTTAATGCAAAGTCAACTTTACTACTTCGGCGGTGTTGCGTGTCAAAAGTGCGAAATTGGTGCAAGTGGACACATCGCAAGTAATAAAGTGATCAGTATAATCGAGTATCGTCTCCAGAGGGATTGGTATACTTAATATGCCTCCTTCTTCTTGTTGCTCTGTAAAAAGAAATAAAATAAAGACACATGTAATTTGGGTTTGATGAAACTAAATAAATTGAAATAAAGAAAACTAAGAATAAAAAAGATGAGGCTCTGATTAAGAGAGAGGACAGGATCCAGTTGCGTTGTATTGTGGATTTGATTGACTTGTCTCTGTCCAATGCAATTCTATATCACTGCCTCGGCAGTACTGCAAATTACTGCCTTGACAGCAATGATACTTGTCCGCCGCGACAATCCCTTGCTCTTGGATGGACTTTATCAAAGTTTGGCAAAGTGTCCTTGGATGACTCCGCTTATCCCTAAGTCGAAGTACTGTTGATGACTAGTCCTTGATGATACCTCCCGGCGTGAATCAATTATACTCACCAACCAATCTCACACTTCTTTTAGCCGCTGAAACTCTAACCTATCCCTAGGCCGAGTTAGTATTTCACGATTGAAACACTATACTTATCCCTTTCGTGAATTTAACTCTCCCGAGTCTAGATAAATGGATTACTCACAAACTTCTCTCCCGAGCTTGAATGTAAGAACAAAGAATGGCAAAGGATAAGCAAACCTTAATAGTTTTATTGCATTGAAACAAAGAACAAAGTACAATCTCCTCTCACAAATACTTAACAACCTTCACCTAAACCCTAAGAAAACTTAGAACATAATTTGAGAGAAAGAAAACAATAAGTCTTAGGGTGAACTCTCTAAGAACCGCCTCCCTTATTCCCTTGGACGGCTAGGACTTTTATAGGCTTGGCCTAGGGCAAACCTTTCCTAAGTGGAATACAACTCGGAGTAGGGAACAAGTCATGTACATAAATAAAATATTTCCAAGTTTATTCCAACTAAGAAGCTTTCCCGCGTGGCCTTGTCTTGGGCTTTTCCTCGTGCTAACCAGCTCCGATCCATGTGCTGCATGTCCAGAAACGTCCATTGGATTTTTCTCTTCCAATCGCCTACAGTATTGCTTCCTGTCTTTCTGCTGCTGCCTCGGCATCAGGTCCTGCCTCGGCCATGTTGTTGCCGCAACAATAGTTTATCCTGCACAGATGTAAAAAAATGCAGTAAAACTTGCCTTTTCTGCAAATATCATCTTCATCAGCACAACTTCTAAATATATCACATTAAGTATATGCATTGGTCCAAGTGGGTGTAAATTTAGTGATTAATGCCCATAAAAGGTGTAAAAAGTGATAGTGAGTTGAGCACTTATCAGGCGGGTCGTTGAAGGATCGTCGCAGAGAGTAACTTTTGTTGCCTCAATGGGTTTATACCTGGGTGACAAGTTGAAAACTTCAAATTTTGACAAAACGCCCCCTATTGATTCCTTGATGCCGACATCTTAATGATATATAGATGGTAATAGATCGGACCTGGACCGAACTTTATAAAGTCCAATTCCAATCCAATTAATAATCAGACTTTAAAAAAACATTCAAGTCTGAATCCAGATTCAATTACATAAATCCAAGTCCAATCCAATAAAATATCTAAAATCCAAATCCAAATATGAAAGTCCAAATCCAATTATTTTTAAAGTAATAACTTGAACAAATATCTAAAAATAATAATTTTCATCAAACAAATATATTTAGATTAATAACACAAATAAATCTTAACAAATATTACAATCCAATAGAAAACAAATTAAAGTAAATACTCAATTGAAATTAAAATAAGGGTGAAAACATAAATAGAATTGTAGAAGATATTAATCATCTAAAATATTAATCTTATATAAACTTAATTAGGATTTCAATATATCTACATTTTTAAATCTAAGAATTTTAAATATTTTTATTCGAAATTATATGTGGCCGGAATCATATCGGATATCAATTTAGATTGAATTCGGATCGGATCATGGGAATATCCATATCCGATCCACCTCCTATTAGGACTCGAACCTTTTTTATGGATTCGAATCTAAACTTTTTAGTGAGATTTGGATCAAATTTTTTTCTTCGAATTGAATCAGATTCAGATCAGATTTGGATTATATTGCCATCCCTATAATGATACCTCTCAACGTGAATCAAGGATGAACACCAAACAATATTACGCTCCTTTTAGTCGCTTAAAGTCAAACTTATCCCTAAGCCGAATTAGTTTTTATCGAAGTACATAAAAACCATATTTATTCATTTTTATACTAAATCTCCCGATATTAGACAACTGAATTTTTTTCTCACAAACTTCTCTCCTGAGCTTGATTGCAAGAAATAGTAGAAACCTAGAATAAACAAACTTTGAATCTTAATTTTTCATTAACAAAGACTTAAAACAAATTGCAAATATTTTCTCATAACTACTCCACAAATTTATCTTAGCCCTAAGGGTATTTAGAACATGATGAGGATGTTAGAAGACAAAAGGTTTGGTTCTAGGGTTGTACGCTGATTTGATGCTTTGTTCTCCTCATAGGGTATAGTATTTATAGGCTTAACCTAGGTCAAGTCCTTCTAAAAGTAAGAGTACAACTTGGAATCAAATACAACTTTATTAAAAGAATAAATCTCTTTATTTAATTTCCTAATTGACTCTCTTTTGACTTTTCTCACGTGTCTTTAACTTTGTCTTTCCATGTTTTTCTCTTCTTTGTTCTTTATGTAGCATGCATTGAAAGATCCAACCTTTTATTCTCTTTAAATCGCACACCATATCAACTTCTTCTAGGTGTTGCCTCGACGGGCATAATGTGTTGTCTCAGCGGGTGTAATGCTTTGTCTCGCCTTGGAACTGCGTCAGTATAGTTCTCTTAGTCTAGATTGATCAACTCATTTCTCAGATAAGCATGTCTTTGCAATATATGATGATAAATTTTGACTGTAGCTTCCCTTCTTGTCTTTTACGACATTCGATCGCCTTGGTGAAAAATTTCCTGTCATGGCATAAAAACAATATCAATACCCCTTTTCCAAAAAATATTGCATAAATTCGATAATAAATATGCTAATGCTAAACTGAAGGAAATAGGCAGAAATAACCAGTTTTTGCCTCTCAAATGAGTCTTAAACTAACAATATTCATAATAAAAATGACACATAAAATAAAATTATTAAACATTTATCAAGATCTATTAAGTGCATGGATTGAAGAAAGAGAGATCTAATACTTGATAGTGAACATAATGTTTCATGGTTGCTTGAAGAGTTTTTTAATAAAACTGGTGAATAAACTCAGGGTGAAGATATAGATGATATTTTATATGAAAATATTATTCAACTATCGACGTCAAATAATGATAGTGATGGTGATGATGACAATAATGGTGATTGGGATTGTCCCAGTGACAATAATGAAGTGTCCAAATGTCCTTATGTTGTTGATCCAGTTTTGCTTGAAATAATTCATCTTTTAGTTTTCAAAATAAAAGAGATGGTGGTGATAGAAGCTATAAAAGGATGAGAGAACACTTTGATGATTCATTTATAGGTTCTTCTTCACATAATTTAGCTAAAAAATGATAATAAAATTAGTGAATCATCTAAACTTTCTCTTTCCCACCAACTGCATGCCTATAATCCATTTTATCATAAATAAAAAAAAATTAATTTATGAGTTGTTTGATTACCATTTATCATATAAGATATTTTTTTTACCAATGATGCTTAGAATGTGATATTGTCTTCACATGACATGGAAAATTATCGACACCAAGACATTGATGAAACTAGAGATGCTCTAGATTCTCCATGCCATTTATTTTTGTGGTGAACAAAAATCAAATTTATATATATATATATATATATTGTTTTTAAGTTATTGTTGTAATAATCAAACAAATGCAAATAGTCAAGAGAAGTAAATTAACAATTAACAATTTGATGGTTGCTAAGAGTAAAAAATTGAACAAAAGTAATTTTAAAGTAGACTAAGCTTCTAAAAAGTTTCACATCCACTACTTCTGCATCCTACTGAGCATTTCAACAATTCAGTAATGAAATTCATCCTCTTTCCTTGGATTAGAAGAAAACCTTACAAATCGATTAAGTTTTCTACCTAAAACTTAATCAAGAAACAATCTTTTACAAGGAAAAAAATGGTAAACTTAAAATGACCTCACAAAGGTTAAATATGTTTACTCCAATACAGAATAATACTTCCAACATGAAATTAAATGTTATAATAAAGAACAACAAGTTGGGTATAAAGAATTTTTTTTAATAGAGTAAAAAAGAATGGATTTTTATTCGAGATTGCTAGTAGTCTTGATTCTTTTTGGTTGTTTTCTTGGAGACTTGTAATTATACCCTCTTATTGATTTTTAGTTGTTTGGTTGGCTACATTAATCTAGCCGCGGGACTAAAAATCTTATTCATTAGATTTTGAACTACAACCCCTACCGTATCGATATACAAGAGATCGTATCAAAACAAGCTTAAAAAAGAAAGAGACATTGCGCATATAAAACAAGGGGTGTATCAAAATGAACCAAGATGTATCGAAATGGGTTAGCTCACAAACATTACTACCAACAACCGGTTCGGTACACCTCAAGGGCATATCGATCCAAGTTAATTGATTTTTAAGATATTAGTTTCCAATAACCAAAAAGGTTAATGTTCAAATAATAAATCCAAAGATTTTGGAAATCTCAAACCCCCGTACCGAAATGAATGATAATGTATCGAAACGCTATGAAAAACATGTTTCGAAACTAGAAGAACACATATTGAAACGATTTGAAGTACATGTATTGAAACATTTAAAATGTATCAAAATAGATTCTTACAGTAGCCTTTTTTGTTTAGGACATATTCAAACACCCTTTAGGTTTATCGAAATGCCTGTACGAAAATTTTAAGATAGGCTTAAAAACACTTAGATAAATTTGTGAGGTTTAATTTTTTATTTAGAACATTCTATATTTAAAATCCTTATCATTTTGCGAGACTTTAAAAATACTTGATTTTTTTTAATTTAGTCTCTATATACTTTGTTATATGAAAATCAAACTTTAGTTTTAAAATCTTCCCCTTTTTGATATAACAAAACCAAGTTAAATATTTTTGTCATTTTAAAAAACTCCTCTTGATTTTAGAATGCTTTAAATAAAAATATAAGGTTATTTAATTATCCAATTTTTGTTATATCAAAATTAAATTAAAAGGAATAAGGGAAACCAAGTAAAGCAAACAACATAGATGAACCAAGTTCAAACAACAACAAAGCAAAAACATCAAATCTGAACTTAAATCCTAAATATATAAACATAGGCATAATGATTGAAACAAAAGCAAAGGTGCAATCCGAATATGATTTGATATGCAATAAAAACATATAGAGCATCATCATTGTCTTCATCATCCTCTTCTTCTTTATTAAATTGGGTGCCATGGGATTGCTTCCACTCACCATAAAAAGCCATAAGAGAGATTTCTATTGGGGCTTGTTGGATTTCAAGAGAATTGACTCTTTTATCCAAGGAAGTGAATCGAGTGTCAATAGTTGCAAAACCAATATTCATAGCAACAAAGCCCGAATGAATGGAGGTGTTCAAGGAAGTGAATTTCTCATTGAGATAATTCATCATAGTATCCATTCCCGGTTGAGGTGCAACTTGAGGTATAATTTCGGGATCAGGTCGAGCTTTTTAAAGAAGATCATAAAACTTCTTTGAATTATTGGAACTGTTATTGGAAAAATAGACTGCTGCAAAACGAGACGTTAGAACTAACTGAAAAAATAATAAAATATTTATTCGAAACTATGTTGTTAATCCAGCTTTTCTTGAAATAATTCATCTTTTAGTTTTCAAAACAAAAGAGATGGTGGTTATAGAACCTTTAAAAGGATGAGAGAATACTTTGATGATTCATTTATAGGTTCGTCTTCACATAATTTAGCGAAAAAATGATAATCAAATTAATGAATCATTTGAGCGTTCTCTTTCCCACCAACCGTATGCTTATTACCCATTTTATCATAAATAAAAAAAATTAATTTATGAGTTGTTTGATTATCATTTATCATATAAGATGTTTTTTTACCAATGATGCTTAGAATGTGATATTGTCTTCACATGACATGGAAAATTGTCAACACCAAGACATTAATGAAACTAGAAATGCTCTAGATTCTCCATGCCATTTATTTTTGTGGTGAACAAAAATTAAATATATATATATATATATATATTGTTTTTAAGTTATTGTTGTAATGATCAAACAAATGTAAATAGTCAAGATGAGTAAATTAACAATTAAAAATTTGATGGTTGCTAAAATAAGAGTAAAAAAATTGAACAAAAGCAATTTTAAAGTAGATTAAGCTTCTAAAAAGTTTCACATCCACTACTTCTGCATCCTACTGATCATTTCAACGATTCAGTAATGGAATTTATCCTTTTTCCTTGGATTAGAAAGAAACCTTACAAATTGATCAAGTTTTCTAACTAAAACTTAATCAAGAAACAATCTTTTACAAGGAAAAAAATGGTAAACTTAAAATCACCTCACAAAGGTTAAATATGTTTACTCCAATACAGAATAATACTCCCCAACTTGAAATTAAATGTTACAATAAAGAACAACAAGTTGGGTATATAGAATTTTTTTAATAGAGTAAAAAAGAATGGATTTTTATTAGAGAATGCTTGTAGTCTTGATTCTTTTTGGTTGTTTTCTTGAAGACTTGTAATTATACCCTCTTATTGATTTTTAGCCGTTTGGTTGGCTACATTAATCTAGTCGTTGTACTACAAATCTTATTCATTAGATTTTCAACTACAACCCCTACCGTATCGATATACAAGAGATCGTATCAAAACAGGCTTAAAAAAGAAAGAGACATTGTGCATATAAAACAAGGGGTGTATCAAACTGAACCAAGATGTATCGAAATGGGTTAGCTCATAAACATTACTGCCAACAACCGGTTCGGTACACCTTAAGGGCCTATCGATCCAAGTTAACTGATTTTTAAGATATTAGTTTCCAATAACCAAAAAGGTTAATCTTCAAATAATAAATCCAAAGATTTTGGAAATCTCAAACCCCCGTATCGAAATGAATGATAATGTATCGAAACGCTATGAAAAACATGTTTCGAAACTAGAAGAACACATACTGAAACGATTTGAAGTACATGTATTGAAACATTTAAAATGTATCGAAATAGATTCTTACAGTAGCCTTTTTTGTTTAGGACATATTCAAACACCCTTTAGGTTTATCGAAATGCCTGTACGAAAATCTTAAGACAGGCTTAAAAACACTTAGATAAATTTGTGAGGTTTAATTCTTTATTTAGAACATTCTATATTTAAAATCCTTGTCATTTTGTGGGACTTTAAAAATACTTGAATTTTTTTTAATTTAGTCCCTATAGACTCTGTTATATGAAAATCAAACTTTAGTTTTAAAATCTTCCCCTTTTTGATATAACAAACCAAGTTAAATATTTTTGTCATTTTAAAAAACTCCTCTTGATTTTAGAATGTTTTAAATAAAAATTTAAGGTTATTTAATTATCCAATTTTTGTTATATCAAAATTAAATTAAAAGGAATAAGGGAAACCAAGTAAAGCAAACAACATAGATGAACCAAGTTCAAACAACAACAAAGCAAAAACATCAAATCTGAACTTAAATCCTAAAAATATAAACATAGGCATAATGATTGAAACAAAAACAAAGGTGCAATCCGAATATGATATGATATGCAATAAAAACATATAAAGCATCATCATTGTCTTCATCATTCTCTTCTTCTCTATTAAATTGGGTGCCATGGGATTGCTTCCACTCAACATATAAAGCCATAAGAGAGATTTCTATTGGGGCTTGTTGGATTTCAAGAGAATTGAATCTTTCATCCAAGGAAGTGAATCGAGTGTCAATAGCTGCAAAGCCAATATTCATAGCAACAAAGCCCGAATGAATGGAGGTGTTCAAGGAAGTGAATTTCTCATTGAGATAATTCATCATAGCATCCATTCCCGGTTGAGTTTGCAGTGCAACTTGAGGTGAAATTTCGGGATTAAGTCGAGATTCTTAAAGAAGATCATAAAACTTCGCCATTCACTATTGAATTATTGGAACTAGTGTTGGAAAAATAGACTACTGCAAAATGAGACGTTAGAACTAACTGAAAAAATAATAAAATAATTATTCAAAACCAAACCGTGTCGTGGTATTAACCACTGCCTTAGAAGTGAATTCGCCCCGATGTGTGTAATTTCTACTATGGACGAATGAACCCCTGAGGTTAACACGGTTCTCCAAATTTCGTACATCCGAAAGATGGAGCAGACTCTAGTGGTATTGCTCTTCTCTCAACTTAAAAACGACACTCAAATAATTTTTAAGAAAACCAAAAAGTGTGTTTCTAAATCAAACACTTGCTAAGCGATATATCAAATGAGAAAAAATACCCACTATTTATAAGCTAAATAGTGAGGGCAAAAGAGTCATTTCCCAGTATAATTTAATTCTATTTAAAATAGAATTAAACGACCTTAAAAAAAGGTTACAAATGAGCATTACCAACATTCCCCCACTAATGCGAACGAAAATCCTTCGTAATTATGAGTGTCTTGAAGTTAAAACATGAGAAGAGCAATAACGAGATTAGTTGCTTAAGCACTAGTGAACGTATCTGGAACTAGTACATAGTGGAATGAGTAATTCTTGTCTTAGATAAGTGAACGAATCTGAAACTTTCTAAGATACTCATAACACACAAATAACCTCTTCATCCAACGAAGTCCTCGATGTGTCTACAAAGTATATATACAAATGTATGTATATATATATATATATAACCCTCTTTCCTCAGGATTCTAGTAAGTGTACTAGAAAAACGGCCCAACGTTTTTCATACAAGGTGGCTAGTCCTTCTCACTTACATAGGTTATTTCATCAGGTTTATCTTAATATAAACCACTCAAATAAGAGCTATGAAATAATTAAGAGGTTTTCTCTCAAGCTCATCCTCTCAAAAATAGGTGAATTCTTCAAGTTCATTTGTAAAATGAACCAACCAAACTCTGGGATAAGAATTCATTAAGAATAAAAACTCAACCTATTTAATCAGAGAATTCAATAAGTTCTTCTCAATAGAACAACCCAACTCTTGGGATTGAATTCATTAATAGTTTTAAGAAAACTCATCCTTTCAGTCGGCAAGTTCATTTAGTCCTTCGCGATAGAACTACCCACTTAACAGGGCTATGAACTTATTAAGAGTAGTTATTCAACCAAAATCGGTAAATTCATCAAGTCTTTCTCACTAAGACCACCCAAAACTTGGGCTATGAATTTATTAAGAGTAATAAAACTCAACCTAGGTATGTACATTGTTCATCATAGGAATAGATAGTAAAAATGTACACTATGAGTACTGATAAGTGCTCAACTCACTATCACTTTTTACACCTTTTGTTGCCATTAATCACCGAATTTACACCTACTTGGATCAATGCATGTACTTAGTGTGATATATTTAGAAGTTATGCTTATAGAAATAATATTCACAGAAAAAGGCACGTTTTACTGTATTTTTATATCTGTGCAGGAAAACCAGTGTTGCGGCAACAACAAGGCCGAGGCAGGACCTGATGCCGATGCAACAGCTGAGAGCCAGGAAGCAAAACTATAGGCGATTGGAAGACAAAAATCCAAGGGACGTGTCTGGACTAAAAGCCCAAGGATCGGAGCTGGCTGGCATGAGGAAAAGCCCAAGGCAAGGCCACGCGGGAAAGCCCCTTAGCCGAATTAAACTTGGAAATATTTTTTATTATGTACATGACTTGTTCCCTACTCCAAGTTGTATTCTACTTAGGAAAGGTTTGCCCTAGGTCTAGCCTATATAAGGACCTAGCCACCCAATGTATTATATACGGAATACCTAGGGAGAGAACCGAATTCTAGACTTATTTTCTTTCTCTCCATTATGTTCTAAACTTTCTTAGGGTTTAGGTGAAGGTTGTTGATTATATGTGAGAAGAGATTGTACTTCGTCTTTGTTTCAATGCAATAAAATTATCAAGGTTTGTTTATCCTTTGTTATTCCTTGTTCTCGCATTCAAGCCCGGGAGGGAAGTTTGTGAGTAATCCATTTATCTAAGCTCGGGAGAGTTAGATTCACGAAAGGGGTAAGTACGGTATATTAATCGCGAAATACTAACTCGGCCTAGGGATAGGTTAAGAGTTTCAGCGGCTAAAAGAAGTGTGAGATTGGTTGGTGAGTATAATTGGTTCACGCCGGGAGGTATCATCAAGGACTAGTCATCAACAACACTCTGACTTAGGGATAAGCAGAGTCATTCAAGGAAACTTTGCCGAACTTTGGTAAGGTCTACCCACGAGTAAGGGATTGCCGCGGCGGAAAGTATCGTCGCTGCCAAGACAGTAATCTGCAGTGCTGCCGAGGCAGTGATATACGATTGCATTGGGCAGAGACAAGTCAGTCAAATCCATAATACAACGCAATTGGATCCTAACCCATCTCTCTATCTGATATTCAAATCTCTTTATTTTACTTAGTTATTTTAGTTTAGTTTCATCACACCCAAAACTACTTGTGTTTCTTATTTTCTACAGAGCAAGAAGACGAAGAAGACATATTAAGTGTACCAGTCCCTGTGGAGACGATAATCCGATAAATTGCTTATCACTTATTACTTTCGATGTGTCCACTTGCACTAAACGCGCACTTTTGACACGCGACAAGTACTCTTCATGGTTTCGTTTGACCACATTGAACTTAGATAACTAAGTTGGGTATCCACCATGAATTCCTCAACCAATGGGCTTTAAACTTATCCCCTCGATGAACCAATGACCAATTTCCGTCTTTAACCTTTGGTAAGCGGATCTACTATATGTATACTACTACCCTTCAGTTAAAAATGAAATTTAAATGTTGCATTTTTTCCTTCAATTCACTCTTAACAACCGATTTAAAAATGATACACATTTTCTATACACTTTTTAACTAGTTGAAAGTAATCATAATTTATGATACATTATAACCCGTAATAAAATGTAACACTTATATCGTTTGCTAATAATTACATCGAAAGCTATCAATTTTTCATAAAAAATTTCTTTTGCTAATGATAATAATCATTAGAGAAAGAAAAACAATAATAATCAAGTGTTTCTTTTATTTTCATGTGATTTATATGCATATAAAATATAGCTATAAAACATAGCTAAAAATACCATTAATGACATAGCTATAAAACGTTTAAACCCATCCCCCTCGATGAACCAAGAACCAATTTCCGTCTTTAACCTTTGGTAAGCAGATCTACTAGGTTCTTCTCAGAATTTAATCATCACTTTAAGACACCCCCACATTTCTAACATTTTAAGATAGAAAAAAATCCATAAGTGTCTTGGATAATCGTGTAAACAAATACTCAATTTATGTTAGAGTAACTTTGCTATGAGTTTTAACCATAAAACTATGCTTTTAACAAACTCAAATCTTGTTTACACGTGATTATATTTTCAAAGTTTTGATAAGTTACTAATCATTTAGATTAGTGTTCATAATCTCAAACGATTACAAAATTCCTTATATCTCATCATTAGTCATCCATGATTTTTTCTCATTCAAAGCAATTTTATTTTTCCTAATTTCTCATAAAAGAATTTAAGGAATTAGGAATATTATGGAAAAGTTTACTAGGAGTTTTTAACTTTTTCTCTCAACAGAAAAAATTGTCTCAAGTTTGCTACAAGATATTTCAACACAAGTCCTAAGATAGACCATCTCTTTGTTTTCTTCTACTTAGAAAAGAGCTCAAAAAAATTTACCAGCTACAATAAATTTTAGTAGCATTAATGTCTATCATTTTCTCATTCAACTTTTTAACTCTAAAGAGATCATCATATACTTTATTTACTATGATTAAATTTGGTATTCTACTCAACCAAATTAATCTCTATTCTTTTAACTTGTAAACTAAGTTTAAAGAGATCTTATTTGTCATGGTATTTTTTATAAAGTGAGCACATTAAAGAACAATGCACCAGGTAGGTTATCATCAAAGAGAGGTGTTGCACTAAGCACGCTTAAATACCAAGTCTTTCATAAAACCAATCCTAGACATGCATTTTTATAATGCTTTTTGATAAGTCATCTATGAATTTTTCTCTTTCTTTAATTTTGGTCTCTTAAAAAATGTGCTTGATATTTTTACTCACATTAGTATCTTACTAAGCATATTTAAAGAGATGCTCACTACTCAAAATAGTCATTCATTCTATCCTTAATCTTTAAATTAGTTTAAAACATGCTTGATACAAAACATGTAAAAACATGAATGAATAGCCAGAACTTGCAAGTAGAAATACAATTCGAAGTAGACGTTGTCCACTTTTATACTTCTTCAAAATTGCAATTGTCTTGTTGTCTTCATAAATTTCTCAAACAAAATTATCATTATGACAACAAATCACAATTATTTTCACCTTAAATTCTCAAGGCTAAATAATATTATTTTACGTGAGAATAGATAGTTACTCATCTCCACATCTCAACTATCAAACATGCATTTAACATCATAATAAAAAATTATTGAATTACTCGTTACAATGAAAACATAATTTTAATGCATGACTTTCTTCACTAACATAAATAATCACAACATAATTATAAATTATAATTATGTTTTCGGTTTCTATAAACAAACCGTAAAAGATTTCTACTCGAATTATTAAATTATGTTACCACCTAACTAAAATTGATTTAAATAGATTCTTTCGATTATCTTGCAAAGCTAAGATAATTTCAATAAGAATTATAAAGCCACCATAATTGCTTTAATTCATAATAATTTTACATTTATACTACAACCCTTATGTTAAAAATGCAATTTAAATGATGCATTTTTTTCCCTTTAATTCACTCTTAACAACCAATTTAAAAATGATATACATTTTCTATACACTTTTTAACCGGTTGAAAGTAATCATAATTTATGATACATTATAACCCGTAATAAAATGTAGCACTTATATCGTTTGTTAATAATTACATCGAAAGCTATCAATATCTCATAAAATAGTTCTTTTGCTAACGATAATAATCATTAGAGAATGAAAAACAATAATAATCAAGTGTTTCTTTTATTTTTCATGTGATTTATATGCATATAAAATATAGCTATAAAATAGCTAAAAGTACCATTAATGACATAGCTATAAAACGTTTATAGTTAATGGCTATAAATATAATTATGATGTTATAAAAATAATAATTAAAATTTTCAGTTATATGTTTGAAACCACCATTTTCATAAACGCATGGTATAAATAATTTAACATCATTTTAATGCATGTAAATGCAAAATTAATGCACATAAACTCACTAAACCGTTACCTTCTCGTCTCAAGTAACGATAGATTTTTCATGAAACCATAAACTGATAATATGCATTATGATTTGCGATACCAATCAGATTAAGAATAGTCTTTAGCTTCAGACATAAGTTAAAAAATTACTTAACGAAATCATAATATGACAAGGCATAAAAATTGGTAAGTAACATCGATCAAGTTTGACAGTAGTAAACGGAATTCGCTTCTAAATTGTTGGAAAAATAGACTGTTGTAAAACGAGGCGTTAGAACTAACTAAAAAATAATAAAATAATTATTCGAAACCAATCTGTGTCGTGGTATTAACCACTGACTTAGAAGCGAATTCGCCCCGATGTGTGTAATCGCTACAATGGACAAACGACCCCCTGAGGTTAAAACGACTCTCCAAATTTCGTACACCCGAAAGATGGAACAAACTCTGGTGGTACTGCTCTTCTCTCAACTTAAAAACAACACTCAGTATAGGTTTTAAGAAAACCAAAAGAGTTTTTCTAAAGCAAACACTTGGTAAGGGATATATCAAATAAGAAAAAATGCTCACTATTTATAGGCTAAATAGTGAGGGCAAAATAGTCATTTTCAAGTATAATTTAATTCTCATCTTTTGGTTACACAAGGGATATATCAAGTGAGAAAAAATGCTCACTATTCATAGTGAGGGAAAAATAGTGAGGGAAGATAAAAGGAAGCCTCAAGAATCAAGAGAAGATGAATGCTTACATTATAACAACATTATGATTCAAGAAATGTCTCGGTGCATAATTATCATCTTTTGGTTACACAACACTTGTAAGCTTAATGTTTATGTATGCTCAAGTGTCTTAGGATTGGGTGAGAGCTTAGTTGCAAACGATTAGCATTGTTGGAAGGATTATAAAGTTTGCTTAATTTTATCTCTTTGTCGAGAGGATTCTCAAAAAGTTCGGGTTGTGAACTTTGGATGCTTGATTCGGGTTTGAATCAAGGTTTTTAAGGTTAGCCCTTTGTCCTTAAAAGGAAGAGATTCTTAGTGAATTTGGAAAATCCTAAGTGGGAAGCTAAGGTAGTGGATTTAGGTGCTTGCTCGAAGGCTGAACCACTACAAATCCTTGTGTCTTTATTGTCCATATTTTTGCTTCCACACAAATCCACCCAAATTACCATCTCTCCATCAACTTGGCAAGCTAAATCGGTTATCCATCGAGCCACATCAAGCCTAACAGGATGAGAGAATACTTCGAGGACTTATTTATAGGTTCGTCTTCACATAATTTAGCTAAAAAGGGATAATGAAATTAGTGAATCATTTGAACTTTCTCTTTCCCACCAAGTGCATGCCTATTATCCATTTTATCATGATAAAATTCAAATTATGGGTTGGTTAATTATCATTTATCATATAAGATGTTTTTTACCAATGATGCTCAGGATGTGATATCTTTTTCACATGACATGGAAAGTTGTCGACACCAAAATATTGATGAAACTAGAGATGCTCTAGATCCTCCATGCCATTTATTTTTGTGGTGAACAAAAATTAAATTTTTTATATTTATATATATTCTTTTTAAGTTATTGTTGTAATGATCAAACAAACGCAAATAGCCAAGGGAGTAAATTAGCAATTAAAAATTTGATGGTTGCTAAAATAAGAGTAAGAAAATTAAACAAAAGCAATTTTGGAGTAGATCAAGCTTCTAAAAAGTTTCACATCCACTACTTCAGCATCCTACTGAGTGAGTATTTCAACAATTCACTAATGGAATTTATCCTCTTTCCTCGGATTAGAAGGAAACCTTACAAATCGATAATGTTTTCTACTAAAAACTTGATCAAGAAACAATATCTTACAAGGAAAAAATTGGTAAACTTAAAATGACCTCACAAAGGTTAAATATGTTTACTCCAATACAGAATAATACTCTCCAACTTGAAATTAAATTTTAAAATAAAGAACAACAAGTTGGGTATAAAGAATTTTTTAATAGAGTAAAAAAGAATAGATTTTTATTCGAGATTGCTTGTAGTGTTGATTCTCTTTGGTTGTTTTCTTGGAGACTTGTAATTATACCTTCTTATTGATTTTTAGCTGTTTGGGTGGTTGGTTACATTAATCTAGCCGTTGGACTCCAAATCTTATTCATTAGATTTTCAACTACAAACCCTACCATATCGATATACAAAAGATCGTATCAAAACGGGACTAGAAAAGAAAGAGACATTGCTCATATAAAACAGGGGTTGTATCAAAATGAACCAAGATGTATCGAAATGGGATAGCTCACGAACATTACTGCCAACAACCGGTTCGGTATACCTCAAGGGATTATCGATCCAAGTTAACTGATTTTCAAGATATTGGTTTCTAATAACTAAAAAGTTTAATGTTCAAAAAATAAATCCAAAGATTTTGGAAATCTCAAACCCCCGTATCGAAATGACTGATGATGTATCGAAACACTTTGAAAAACATGTTATGAAACTAGAAGAACACATATCGAAACGATTTGAAGAACATGTATTAAAACATTTAAAATGTATTGAAGTGGATTCTTACAGTAGCCTTCTTTGTTTAGGTCATATCCAAAGACCCTTTATGTATATCGAAACGCCTATACAAAAATCTTAAGATAGGCTTAAAAACAATTAGAGAATTTTGTGAGGTTTAATTTTTTATTTAGAAACATTTTAGATTTTAAATCCTTTCGGGACTTTAAAATACTTGAATTTTTTAATTTAGTCCCTATACACTCTGTTATATCAAAATCAAACTTTAGTTTTAAAATCTTCCCCTTTTGATATAAAAAACCAAGTTAAATTTTTATGTCATTTTAAAAAAAAAAATCCCTTTAATTTTAGAATGATTGTAATAAAATTTAAGGTTATTTAATTATCTAATTTTTGTTAGATCAAAATTAAATTAAAAGGAACAAGGGAAACCAAGTAAAGCAAACAACATAGATAGATGAACCAAGTTCAAACAACAAGAAAGCAAAAACATCAAATCTGACCTCAAATTCTAAAAATATAACCATAGGCATAAAGTTTTAAAAAATAAAAAACAAAGGTACAATCCTAATATGATATGATATGAATGAAATCGTATAAAGCATCGTCATTGTCTTCATCATCCTCTTCTTATTTATTAAATTGGGTGTCATGAGATTGCTTTCCTCTCAGCATAGAAAGCCGTAAGAGACATGTATAAATATTACACTTCCGACGGTTTCTATAATTCTGATATTGCATAAAATAGGCTCGAGCTGTAGTAATTGAAAAAATTTATTGATTAATTTGGTCAAGGTTTGGACGAGTGGAGTGATCTTCACTTGAAGATTGTCTAACGTCACTCGCTCTATCTTTCTAAGTGCCATAGGGAATCAGAAAAATAAATTAAATTCAATCTAATAAGTAATCCAATGAGTCAAGGCATTAATAAAATCTATATTCTATAGTTTAAAAATATATAAAAATATAAATTTGAATTTTGGTAAAAATATTTTTGAGAAATCGTTTAAAAAATCATATGATATAATTTTATTTTTAAATAAAAAATAAATCTTATAAATTTTTTTATAAAAACTTGAAAACCTATAATATATATATATGTTAGAAACATAAAAAAGCATAGAGATTAAAGAAAATTCAACAATTCATTAATGAAATTCGTCCATTTTCTCAAATTAGGAGAAAATCTTCCAAATCAATAAAATTTTCTACCCGTTTGGGTGATTGGCTGTATTAATAAAATTTATAACCGTTTGGGTGGTTGGTTGTATTAATAAAATTTATAATGTTTTACGATTATGTAAAATAAAATTTATGTGTTAAAATATGAATTCCTTTATCCAATATTTAGCCTTATAATTTTTATACAGTCTATACTTTTTAGTAATTTTTTATCTATAAATTATAATTAATTAAAAAGTAAATAAAATAATATATTAATATTATAACATTAAAATATGACTCTAAAATTTATATATTTATAATATTTTAAAAAAAATATAATTTTTTAAAACTAATCATAACCGTATAAACCTTTACGTTTTTTATAATATTTACGGTGCTCGCAAAATTAACCGTAATTACAATTTAATAATATGAGTGGTTGGATGATTAATATCGGTATCGATATGGTTTGACGGATCAGCTAGTAATAGAAGGTTTATTTCGGTAAAAGATGGTAGTAGTAACTAGTAAGGGTTCGTGTAAGCTTACGCTTTGTGTAGTGAAGGTGCATAAGGGATCGTGTAAAGAAATCAAATATTTATATTTATTAGATTAAAAAAATAGATTATTTAATTGTTATTATAATTACATTTCAACTAGATTATTACATCTATCTAAAAAATGTATAATTTGAACACTTATTTAACCGTTAAACCTTGTATAAAAAACATACTTATAAACGATACATAAAACTTGATTATTAATACCTAGTACTTGTTATTCAATGAAATTAAAGCGCGTGACATGGTTTATTATTTTTAAAATTAAAATCTAAAAGTTAGAAAAATAAAATAATAAAATATATTAATTAATCCAATTATCTTTAAAAATAGTTTTAAATTTTTTTCATCCCAACCATCGATTTAAACACCACAAGATACTCTAGTTTTCATCGAACCCTTTTTACCAAAAGTCCCATCATGTTTTCGTAAAAAATCAACAAATAAATCGTTGATTTTATCGTCCACGAACACCCAACAATGAAAAAAAATGAGGATTGAGTATTGATCAACGGCTAAAGTGTGGTGAATATCGAACGGTAAGATACCCGATACTTAGACCATGAATGGTGAACCACTAACATGTGGAGGATGCCTGACGCTGAGAGAGATGTGATTTGAGAGTTTGATTGAACATAACTAAACTTGGAGATTTTTAAAGAAATTCTTAAATTTTAAAAAATAAAAAAGCCATGTGTCATGTTTTGATTGGAAGATAATTTTTTTAACGTTTTGACAGAAAAATATTAAATGGATTACGGTATAAAACATTAATCACTTATTTAATCTAAAATATAGTTCAAACCTATATTTAAAAAATGTATAATTTGAACATTTATTTAACAGTTAAACCTTGTATAAAAAAATACTTATAAACAATACATATCAACTCGGTTATTAATACCTAGTACTTGGCAAACAATAACCGAACAATTACTTGGAAAACATATCCTCGTATACGGTCACAAACTGGTTCCAAATAACTTGTAAACTGAAGATTTTGATGCATTGTAGGCATTTGTAGCAGCTCAGTATCCCACCCTAATAGTGTAGAAGTCAACATCTTCTTGTTTAAAAAGAGTGATCATTTCATTAATCCTGGATCAAGCTCTCTGTGTTTATGATTCATTTAAGATTCTTTTATAATAAATATTATTTTATTTGACCAACAGGGTCAAAATGGTAAGCAGCTTGGTTCCGCTTAAGTAAGTCTCAGGTTTGAGACGTTGTGTATGCAAAAATCCCTGCTGGGAGACTCACCCACCAAAGCTAGGTGTGCGACACGGGTCGGTTTAGATTAGTCAGGACTAAACTCTGGAACCAGAAAAACAATAAAAAAATATTATTTTATTTTGTTATCCAATAAAATTAAAACACATGATATGGTTTATCATTTTTTAAATTAAAATCCAAAAAAATAGAAAAATAAAATAATAAAATATATTAATTAACCCAACCATCTTTATTTTCTTTAAAAAATAACCCTAACCCTAAATCTTTAAATTTCTTCGTCCAGACCATTAATTCAACCACCCCTAGACATTCTTGTCTTCTTCAACCCTTTCTGCTAAAAGTCTCATCATCTTGTCATCAAGAATGATGAATGAACCATTGCTTTTAACGCTAAAGAATACCAAATAATAAAGAAAAAAAAGGTTGATTGGGTTTTGATCGACGATTAAAGGGTGGGGAATGTCGAATGATAAGGTACTCGACGCTTAGACGGTGAATGATGAACCATCAGAAATGCCTGAGAGTGAGAGAGAGATGTTTCGAGAGTTTATTGAAAAATAACTAAAGCTTAGAGATTCTTAAAGAAATTTAGATTTTTAAAAAAAATTCAAAAATTTTAAAAATAAAAAATAGGTCACGAGATATGTTTTGATTGGATGATGAAATTTTTTAACGGTTTTTATAATAAAACCTTTAAATGAGTCATGGAATAAAACAATCACTTATTTCATCCAAAATAGAGTTCATATATCTATTTATAAAATGTATAATTTAAACACTTATTTAAACTTTGTATAAAAAACAATACTTATAAACAATACATATCAACTCGGTTATTAATACCTAGTCCTTTGCACACAATAACCAAACAATTACTTCAAAAACATATCCTCGTATACGGTCACAAACTGGTTTCAAATAACTTGTAAACTGAAGATTTTGATGCATTGTAGGCATTTGTAGGAACTCAGTATCCCACCCTAATAGTGTAGAAGTCAATATCTTCTTGTTTAAAAAGAGTGACCATTTCATTAATCCTGGATCTAGCAAAACCCCTCCACTCAAAGCCGTTGATGGTGAAGTAGCCGCCACCGTCACTATTGCAGTTAAAGTTCCATGATCCTCCACTCTCGTCTCTAACCTTCAGAAAAATTGATCTGTTGGGGAGTTTACCGCCACTATGATGAAACCTCAATCTTTGTTCATTGTTTCTTGCAAGAGGGACTGCGAATATCTCTGCCATTTTTGCTCTCTGATTTCACTTATCAAGCTCTCTGTGTTTATGAAGTTAGAGACGAATGAATGTGGTATATATAGAGTGATGAAGAACCTGCTTTGCTTACTCGATTAAGCAAATATATCGCAACCAAGGTTTAGATCTTCCGACAATGTTCAAAGTCGAATGTTTTATCGCGCCAATGTATTTTCTTAACCATCTTTGTTAGTTATCGCAAGATATCTGGAAGGGCAACCTCAAAATCTGCATGCATGCATATCTGATATCCGGCTAGTTGGCATGCATGATAAACTAGGTCAAACATAGGGACGTCATGAAATATGGTTGGACATTGCGCTATCAGTACGATTTTTTTTTGCTTGGATGCATGTGGGGCGAACATTTTTTAGGAGTGCAAATCGTCTGTCCTTTCCCCATACCTCCATTTATGCCTCCACTTTAAATTAGAGGGTTTAGGGTATAGGGTTTAGGGTTTTAGGTTAGGGGTTTAGGTTAGGGTATAGGGAATTAGGGGTAGAGTATATTTTTTAAGTATAGGGTTTAGGGTTTAGGATATAAAAAATATGGGTTAGGGTTTAAAATTTAATTTTTTAATAAAATAACAAAGGAGGCACAAATGGGGGCATGGGAAAGGGGCAGAAGATTTTTGCTCCACTTTCTAGTTGTGAAATAGAATACTTCTAACAGGATTTGCTTGCAACACTATGTGTGAGTCAATGTGAAGCTTTCGGTCGCACACTCGCACGTCTTAATCATTTTGGCCTTACTTTAAAGCGCAAATCATTTTTTTAAATCAGCTACAGTCTGTTATAGTAATATCTATTGTAAAGTATACTTTTAATCATTAGACATTGATCGCTTAACTAATGTACTGGTATTACTGGTGCTCAAAATAATAATAATAATAATAATAATAATAATAATAATAATAATAAAACTATGAAATAATGATCAACAACCGAAACGAGTTTCCATAGTGTCCATAAAAGATTTCTTTAATAGTTTAAAGTAGGGACGGAGTCAGGATTTGGGGTTGAGGGGGCAAAACATAAATGTTTAAAAATATGACGGGAAAATTCATAAAAAATATTTTTTTATAAAAAAATTAAATAGGAGACAAAAGTAAAAAAAATCTTCGAGAGTAGATGGGACAATCCATTTAGTTTTGAACCTGGTTTAAAGGTCATCATATACATATTTTCTAGACAAAATAATTGAATTTGAGTCTTCTGTAATAAATATCATATACTTTTCAATTGAGATCATCAACTTTAATTCTTTTCTTTTTATCATTTTTATAATAAATTAGGTTTTTTAGTATGAAAATATGTGTAATCACTCATTTTTACCTTTTTAGTAATTTAGTATTAATTATTATTAATATATAATACGTAGAAAAATATAAAAAAAAAACACAAAAAAAAAACACAAAAAATTGAAATGAAATGAAATTGTGTGTTCAAGAGCCATCCACGTCACCCCTCCCCTCCCTCTCCATGGAAAAATAACTAGGTGAGCCGATGAAGGTTGCTCCATTGGAGAACCTTTTGGTTCTTGGGTGGCCAAGGATCGGGGAGAAAACCCTTGATCTTATCCGGTTCGATCGAGTCTTATTTTTAAAATTTTATCTAGTTAAAAATTTTGAAAGGGTCGTGATAAATTTTTGTGGGGAGTTCACTGGGATTAGCCATTCAAATTTTTAGGTATAATTTCTTTTTTTTTAATTATGTTGTATTTTGAATAGTTTTAATGAAATATAGTTGTTTATTATTTTATTTGGTATTTAGATTTTATTTATGTTTTAGATTAATATTTATGTTTTAAGTTAATTTATATATGTTTTAATTTATGTTTAGATTATTATTTTATTTGTTAGATTAATATTTATGTTTTTATATATTTATTTATGTATTTATTTTTATGTGATGTATTTAATTTATTTGTTATGTTTAAGTTGCATAAATGATATTAATTTGTTGTATGTGAGCCACTAAATTCGGTCGTAAGCGAGGCCAGTACCAATAAGGTGGTAGTGTTTCGGACGCTTATCTTCGGATTTAGGTGCTTTCAAATAAATGCGCACGTCCAATTAAATTAATTCAATCGTCAAATTAACCCGGAAAATTTAATATTGAAGAAGCGGTAATTAATAAAGTACCAATTTTGGGCGGTGGGGGTGCTAATCCTTCCTCATCCGTAATCGACTCCCGAACCCCAAACTTTTAAAATCTCTGGTTTTATGGTTTCTGGTCTACCAAAACGACCGGTGGCGACTCTAATTTTACAAAAAAAATATTTTTAAACTGAACCCCCAACGTGGAAGACATTATTTCAAAAATGACACTCGAAATGTTTTCCAACACGAAAAAGAATATTTTAGAGATGATAAATAATCATGTATTTTTTAGATCGCTACAATATGTATATACATAAATGCATACTTTAATTATAGCTCCTTTGAGTTTTGGTGATCGCATATAAGAAATTTGATACTTATCTTTTTTCTTGCGGATTCTGTAATAAATTATGTATAATTTTTAATAAATTCTCATCATTCGATACTTTTCGATTGTACATGGTAAGAGAAAACCTTGGGCCCATTGTCCCGAAAAAATTACATCATAGGTCACTTAATTATAGTTTAATAACAAACAAGTTATTTTTCTTTTAAAAGTAACATTTTAGTCGAGGCTTAGGAACAAACAAGTTAATCAAATTTTTGTGACAAACAAGTCACTATGTCATTGAAATTGAAATAAGGATTTGGTATATTTATAATTTTAGTCTTCAAAACTTACACATTCTATTAATTTGATACTAATTCAAAATATTTCAATAAACTTTACCCCTCATATTTAAAAATTCCACTATTAAAATAATTGTTTCTACTAACATTCGACATTAAGGTCATAATAGGTCTATTTTGTTAATCTCTCAACTATCTAATACAGAAGTGATTGTATCTTCAAGTTATCATAATGGGTCCGTTTTCTTGTGCATATAGACGATATAATTGTTACTGGAGGTTCTACTTAGGAAATTAAGCAAGTAATACAGCTTCTAGGAGCAAAGTTTTCGTTGAAAGATCTTAGTGAGCTTAGTTACTTTCTTGGAATGAATATTGTCAAAGTTGGAGACTCACTATTGCTTAATCAAAAGAAGTATATTCTTGAATTACTTGCTCGGCATCACATGGATAAAGCAAACCCGACCCGTACACCTATGATTCCCTCCCTCAAACTCACAAATGGTGGAGGCAGTCCATTAGTAGATGCAACTGAATATCGAAGCTTGGTAAGAGTGTTGCTGTATGCATGCCATACCAGACCTGATATTTTTTCAGTGTTAATAAACTTGCTCAGTTTATGCATAATCCCTGTGAGTTGCATCTGGTTGCTGCAAAACGTGTGCTGAGATACTTCAATGGTACATTAGACTTTGGGCTATTGTTTTCTCCTTCACCTGGTCCATGTCAACTGTTTGCTTTCACCGATGCAGACTGGGGAAAGAATCTCGATAATAGCAGATCAGTTTTAGGGAACTGTGTTTATTTTGGAGGCAACTTAGTACAGTGGAATTCAAGGAAGCAAAAAGTGGTTTCGGGATCCACCACAGAAGCAGAATATAGGGGGTTGGCAGATGCAACTTCTGAGGTAGCCTGGCTAGAAATTTTGTTCGAGTACATAGGAATTAAGGTTGCAGACATACCAGTGATTTGGAGGGACAACTCTAGTGCTATTGCTATGAGTGTTAATCCGGCGCATTACTCCAATGCTAAACATGTTGTACTCGATATACATTTTTTCAGAGAAAAGGTAGCTATTAAAAAGCTGAAAGTAAACTATGTTCCAGCTCACAGTCAGATAGCTAATGGAATGACTAAATCGCTGTCCCGAGGGTACTTTGAGGTGTTTCGACAAAAGCTGAGAGTGTTCTCGATGAAAGAAGTAGAAAATGGAAAAATTAGGGAGGATATTGGAGGATAAGTCAACGAGCCTGCATGCACACTCACGTGCAGCTTCTGGAGGATCCTGGAAATCACGAGCAGCTTCTGAAGGTTGTAGCAACTGTTTGCAGCTAACAGAAGTTATTTTTCAAGTTAGATGAATGGTTAGGAGCTAGATAATATGTGTATAAATAAGGATGTTTTATCTTCTGTAAATGTATCTTTTCCATGAATAAAGTTCATCTTCTTCTTAATATCTGGTATGAAAGGTTACAAGATTTACATCTTGAAAACTCGAAACATTGAAGAATCTCGTGATGCTATATTTCATGAAAATATTTTCCCTTTTCATACAATAGCTGAATCTAATACTTTAAGTGATATATTCTATGGGATCTCTTTACCTATTGGCTTGCATGATACAAAACCAAATCCTTTTTCTCAATTTGATGTTTTTCAGGATATTCCAAGATCACCTACTGGTTTGTCTCCATCAGTTTCTATTCTAAAAATCCTATTGAGCATACAGTTGAATCATTGGTTAATTATGTTGCAA
Organism: Abelmoschus esculentus; assembly: GCA_035048815.1. Taxonomy (NCBI): domain Eukaryota; kingdom Viridiplantae; phylum Streptophyta; class Magnoliopsida; order Malvales; family Malvaceae; genus Abelmoschus; species Abelmoschus esculentus. Next base: position 5,458,551 of record JAUCBN010000015.1, read on the forward strand.
CACCTTTGAATGAGTCAATTTCTGGATCATTAGTTGATCCTAAAACTAAGCTTATTGAATCCACTGTTGGATCTGTTGAACCTACCAATACTGTTGAGGAACATGTTGCTAAAGATATACCTTGTGTTATCCACAGATCTACCTGAGTTTTCCTCATATTTGCAACAATATTATTACAATGTTGTTTCTTCTTCATGTATCTACCCCATTGAAAATCATGTTACTCCATGCAGGTTATCACCTTCATATGTTACCTTTGTGGCAAACATTTCATCTCATGTTGAGCCTTCTTTCTATCATCAGGTAGTCAAACTTTTCAAATGGATAGCAGTTATGCAAGACAAGTTGCATGTCATGGATTTTCTTCACACTTGGACAACTGTGTTTCTCCCTTATGGAAAACAACCAATCGACTGTAAATGGGTCTACCATATTAAACACAATTTTGATGACACCCTAAACGCTCACCTGGTGGTCAAAGGATTCACTCAAGTAGAAGGTATTGACTCTAAATGGTTTTAGTCGACTGTAAATAACTACTTTCAAAGTACTTTTAGCACTTGTTGTAGTCAACCACTGACATCTTCTTCAACTTGATGTAAAAAAATTCTAAATGGTTTACTCGATAAAGAATTAGGAGAATTGAAGTATTTTTTGGAATCGATATTGCCCGTAATTTATCTGGCATATCACTCTCCCAATGACATTATGAATTACAAATTCTAGAAAAAACCAACACTCTTGAAAATAAACTTGTTAATCTACCTTTTACGTCCAGTCAGAAACTAAGCATGAAGGCAATCACTTACCAGATCCTTAGGTGTATCGCGTTTGATTGGTCGTCTCCTCTATCTCACATGTACAAGGCTAGACATCAATTATATAATTCACCTAGTCAATTTGTTTCCATACCACGATAACCTCATCTACAGACAACGTATCATCTTCTATCTGACATCAAGAAAATTCTTGGTTTAGGGTTATTTTTCTCTTCTAACTCTATTCTTCAACTCAGTGGCTTTGTCGCATTGACATGAAATTTAAATTTAGTTTTAGGTAAAAAATTTAAGAAACTTAAAATAAAAATATAATTTGAAATATAAAAAATATATATTAAAAATTGTCGGGTTGAGTTTGGTACCTGGTAAGAGAAAAGTTTCGGCCCATTGTCCCAAAAAAAATTACATCATATGTCACTTAATTATAGGTTTAATAAAAAATATGTTATTTTTCTTTTAAAGGTAACAATTGATTTATTCACTCAATTATAGATTTGGAACAAACAAATTATTTTTCTTTTAAAAGTAATATTTTGGTCAAGGCTTAAGAACAAACAAGTTAATCAAATTTTTGTGACAAACAAGTCACCATGTCATTGAAATTGAAATAACGGCTCGGTATAATAATAATTTTAGTATTCAAAACTTACAGATTCTATTAATTTGGTACTAATTTAAAATATTTCAATAAACTTTACCCCTCATATTTAAAAATTCCACTACTAAAGTAATTGTTTCTACTAACATTCGACATTAAGGTCATAATGGGTCTATTTTGTTAATCTCTCAACTATCTAGTAGAGAAGTGATTGTATATTCAAGTTACAACATCTAGGAATTTATATTTAGTTAATTTGATAAATGATGAAACTAAAAATTAAATAATTTTCTTTAGTATTGATTCCTCGAAACCCCATTTCACTGTCAAAGACAGAAACCCCTTCCCTTCCACTCTTCGTATTTTAATTTGCATCCCTATCTATGTAACCAAAGTAGTTTCACGAATCCTAGAGTCTCACACCAAACACATCCTATTAATAGATAAAAAAAACAAACAAACTAAATTTATAAGTGTCAAATTTCTTTGATATAAGTCAATGTTTTGTTTTTGCATATATGAGTTCCGTAATTTTGTTTTATTTTATTTAATTAACCTTTTTTTTATAAAAATTATAGATAATTTTGTAAATCCTGAATTAATTTAATGGAATGAGATATTAGATTCTTTAAGTAAGATCATAAATTCGATTTTTTGACGTTGTTAATGAAGGACTTGGGTTAAAAGGGTCTCTCCCTAACCTGAGAGTCCAGGGGTAGTGGGTTATATAATGCCAAGAAGCAACTTTTATCTGTGGATCAGTGTTTTATAATTGAAAAAAATAAAATATGATGTGTCTCGATCAGAAGGCTTCACAATCTGACATGTTCCATATCTTGTTTAGTTATTGCATGGCATGTATATCTGGTTTTGCATGATAACGTGAGATCAAACATCGCGCTACTACTTTTAAATTTATATATATGTATATATATATTTTTTTAAGTCATTGTTGTAATGATCAAACAAATGCAAATAGTCAAGAGGAGTAAATTAGCAATTAAAAATTTTATGGTTGCTAAAATAAGAGTAAAAGAATTAAACAAAAGTAATTTTAGAATAAATCAAGCTTCTAAAAAATTTCACATCCACTACTTCAAAATCTTACTGAGTATTTCAATAATTCACTAATGGAATTCATCCTCTTTCCTCAGATTAGGAGAAAACCTTACAAATCGATCAAGTTTTTTACCTAAAACTTGATCAAGAAATAATCTTTTACAAGGAAAAAATTGGTAAACTTAAAATGACCTCACAAAGGTTAAATATGTTTACTCCAATACAGAAATAATACTTCCCAACTTGAAATTAAATGTTACAATAAAGAACAACAAGTTGGGTATAAAGAAATTTTTTAATAGAGTAAAAAAGAATGGATTTTTATTCAAGATTGCTTCTAGTATTGATTCTTTTTGGTTGTTTTCTTGGAGACTTGTAATTATATCATCTTATTGAGTTTTAGCCGTTTGGGTGGTTGGCTACATTAATCTAGTTGTTGGACTACAAATTTTATTCATTAGATTTTCAACTACAACCCCTACCATATCGATATACAAGATATCATATCAAAATGGGCCTAAAAAAGAAAGAGACATTGCGCATATAAAACAGGGGGTGTATCAAAATGATCCAAGATGTATCGAAATGGGTTAACTCACAAACATTACTGCCAAAAATCGATTCGGTACACCTCAAGGGCGTATCGATCCAAGTTAACTGATTTTCAAGATATTGGTTTCCAATAACTAAAAAGGATAATGTTCAAATAATAAATCCAAAGATTTTGGAAATCTCAAACCTCCCGTATCGAAATGACTGATGATGTATTGAAACACTATGAAAAACATGTTTTGAAACCAGAAGAACACATATCGAAACAATTTGAAGAACCTGTATTGAAACATTTAAAATGTATTGAAATGGATTCTTACAATAGCCTTTTTTGTTTAGGTCATATCCAAAGACCTTTTATGTGTATTGAAACGCCTGTACAAAAATCTTAAGATAGGCTTAAAAACACTTAGAGAAATTTGTGAGGTTTGATTTTTTATTTAGAAACATTTTAGATTCTAAATCCTTTTCGGGGCTTTAAAATACTTGAATTTTTTTAATTTAGTCCTTATACACTATGTTATATCAAAATCAAACTTTAGTTTTAAAATCTTTCCCTTTTTGATATAACAAAACCAAGTTAATTTTTTTTTTCATTTAAAATATAACCATAGGCATAAAGTTTTAAAAAAATAAAAAACAAAGGTACAATCCTAATATGATATGATATGAATGAAATCGTATAAAGCATCGTCATTGTCTTCATCATCCTCTTCTTATTTATTAAATTGGGTGCCATGAGATTGTTTTCCAATCACCATAGAAAGCCATAAGACACATATATAGATATTACTCTTTCGACAGTTTCTATAATTCTGATATTATATAAAATAGGCTCGAGCTGTAGTAATTGAAAAACTTTATTCGTAAATTTGGTCAAGGTTTGGATGAATAGAGTGATCTTCAATTGAAGATTGTCTAACCTCACTCGCTCTTTCTATCTTTTTAAGTGCCACAGGGAATCAGAAAAATAAATTAAATTCAATCTAATAAATAATCTAATGTGTCAAGGCATTAATAAAATCTATATTCTATAGTTTAAAAATATATATAAATATAAATTTGAATTTTGCTAAAAATATTTTTTGAGAAATCATTTAAAAAATAATATGATATAATTTTATTTTCAAATAAAAAAATTATAAAATCCTGAAAACCTATAGTATATATATGTTAGAAACATAAAAAAGTATAGAGATTAAAGAAATTCAACCATTCATTAATGGAATTCGTCCATTTTCTTAAATTAAGAGAAATCTTTCAAATCAATAAAGTATTCTACTTGTTTGGGTGATTGGTTGCATTAATAAAATTTATAATTGTTTCGTGGTTGGTTGTATTAATAAAATTTATAATATTTTACGATTATATAAAATAAAATTTATGTGTTAAAATATTATACTATTCAGTATGTATTTGATTTTTTAGTATGATATTATTCATATGTTATTAATTAGAATATGATTGCTTTTATCCAATATTTAGCCTTATAATTTTTATATAGTCTATACTTTTTAGTAATTTTTTTATCTCTAAATTATAATTTTTTAAAAAGTAAATAAAATATATAAAATGATATATTAATATTATAACATTAAAATATGATTCTAAAATTTGTATATTTATAATATTTTAAAGAAAATATAATTTTTTAAAACTAATCATGATCGTATAAACCATTACGCGTTTTATAATATTTACAGTGCTCGCAAAATTAACTGTAATTACAATTTAATAATATGAGTGGTTGGATGTTTAATATTGGTATTGATATGGTTGGACGGATCAGCTAGTAATAGAAGATTTATTTCGGTAAGAGATGTTAGTAGTAACTAGTCAGGGTTCGTGTAAGCTTAGGCGTTGTGCAGTGAAGGTTCATAAGGGATCGTGTAAAGAAATCAAATATTTATATTTATTAGATTTAAAAAATAGATTATTTAATTGTTATTATAATTACACTTAGATAATTAAATTAGAGCCTTTTTAGGGTTAGTCACTTTAATTAAATAATTAATTTTAAATAGGGAGATAATTGTAGTAACGATGATATTTTAATCATATACTACGGATACACTAGGCGGTCGGTGTTTTGACGTAACATGACGTTGACCAAAAGAGTGTACTTTGGTATTGCGCCATCGAAACCTAGGAATTGATAAATAATTTAAGAATTAAAATTAAATAAAATTGATTAGGTAAATAATTAGAAACACCAATAGTATTATTAATCACTTTAAGGTTGATCGACAACTAAAGGGTGGGGAATGTCGAATGGTAAGGTACTCAATGCTTAGACGGTGAATGATGAACCATCGAAAATGCCTGAGAGTGAGAGAGAGAGACGTTTCGAGAGTTTATTGAAAAATAACTAAAGCTTAGATATTCTTAAAGAAATTTAGATTTTTAAAAAAATTCAAAAATTTTAAAAATAAAAAATAGGTCACGTGTTATGTTTTGATTGGATGATGAAATTTTTTAGCAGTTTTTATAATAAAAACCTTAAATGAGTCATGTAATAAAACAATCACTTATTTCATCCAAAATACAGTTCATATATCTATTTATAAAATGTATAATTTAAACACTTATTTAACCGTTAAACCTTATATAAAAAACAATACTTATGAACAATACATATCAACTCGGTTATTAATACCTAGTCCTTTGCACACAATAACCAAACAATTACTTCAAAAACATATCCTCGTATACGGTCACAAACTGGTTTCAAATAACTTGTAAACTGAAGATTTTGATGCATTGTAGGCATTTGTAGCAGCTCAGTATCCCACCCTAATAGTGTAGAAGTCAACATCTTCTTGTTTAAAAAGAGTGACCATTTCATTAATCCTGGATCTAGCAAAACCCCTCAACTCAGAGCCGCTGATGGTGAAGTAGCCGCCACCGTCACTATTGCAGTTAAAGTTCCATGATCCTTCACTCTCGTCTCTAACCTTCAGAACATTGATCTGTTGGGGAGTTTGCCGCCACTATGATGAAACCTCAATCTTTGTTCATTGTTTCTTGCAAGAGGGACTGCGAATATCTCTGCCATTTCTGCTCTCCGATTTCACTTATCAAGCTCTCTGTGTTTATGAAGTTAGAGACGAATGAATGTGGTATATATAGAGTGTCAAGAACCTGCTTTACTTACTCGATTAAGCAAATATATCGCGCCAATGTATATGTTCGAAGTCGAATGTTTTATCGCACCAATTTATTTTCTTATCCATCTTTGTTAGTTATCACACGATACTTGGAAGGGCAACCTCAAAATCTGCATGCATGCATATCTGATATCCGGCTAGTTTGCATCCATGATAAACTAGGTCAAACATAGTGACGTCATGAAATATGGTTGGAGATTGCGCTATCAGTACGGTTTTTTTTTGAATAGACGCATGTGGGGCGAACCATTTTCTAGTTGTAGAATAGAATACTTCTAACGGGATTTGCTTGCAACACTTTGTGTGAGTCAATGTGATACTTGCGGTCGCACGACCTATATTTTTCCAGACAAAGTAATTGAATTCGAATCTTCTATAATAAATATCATCTGCTTTTCCGTTGAGATAATCTGTTTTTCTTCATTTCTTATCATCATTCTTGTAATAAATTAGATTTTCTAGTATGAAAATATGTATATACTTAAATGTTTACTCTAATTATATATAGCTCCTTTTAGTTTTGGTGGTCGCATGTAAAAAATTGGGTACTTATCCTTTTCCTTACGGTTTCTGTAATAAATTATGTATAATTTTTAATAATTTTTATACCTACTCAAATTCTAATCGTAGGAATATATATATATATATAAAGAAATTCTTACCAAAAGTTGAGCTCCTTTTAGTTTGGGAGCTTACGGATAAGCATTTTAGTACCTAGATTTTTCATTATGGTTTCTGTAAGAAACGATGCAAAATTTGTAATAATTTTTGTACCTACAAAAATTCTCAGCGTTCTTGTAATAAATTAAGTTTTATCATAGAAAAATATGTATGTATAGAAATGCTTACCCTAAGCTGAGCTCCTTTTAGTTTTGTTGATCTCGTGTAAGAAATTCGGTACCTCTATTTTTATTACGATTTTGGTAAGGAACTATGTATAATTTATAATAATTTATTTACATACTAAAATTCTCATTATTCTTGTAAAAAATTAGGTTTTCTCATAGAAAAATATGTAAGTACAAAAATGCTTACCCTAAGTTTAGATCCTTTTAATTTTGGTGATCTGGTGTAGGAAATTCGGTATTTTTTATTACGTTTTGGATAAGAAACTATGTATAATTTATAATAATTTATATACATATTAAAATTAATATTGTTCTTATAATAAATTAGTTTTTTCGTAGTAAAATATGTATATACATAAATTTTCATATAATAATACACTATGTGTGAAATAGTTCAATCACATTTTTATCTTAAATTAAAGATTTGACCCTAAAATCACCCCTCTTATACGCATGTCGGGTGAGCCATTTTTTAGTTGCGAAATAGAATAATTCTGTACAAATAATTAACATGATTTGCCACTTTGTGTGAGTCAACGTGATACTTGCGGTCTCACGTCCTATATTTTTGGCCCTACTTCAAATCACAAATCATTGATAAATGTAAAAAGATTTGATTCTATTTTATTACACGTATAAATTTAGAATAATCATAATACTAAAAACTAATGATTGACAACCCAAACGAGTTTTAAAATTAGGTTAATTAAATTTTTGTGACAAATAAGTCATTATGTAATTAAAATTTACGGAAGGGTTTGATATAATTATAATTTTAGTCTCTGAAACTTATACATTAATTTGATATTAATTCAAAATAGTTTAATACTATAATGAGTCTGTTTCGTTAATCTCTCGACTATCTAATAGAGAAGTAAATGTATATTTAAGCTATCACATATAAAGGTATGCATTCGATTAATTTGGTCGTGGTTGAACCAAAAAATATATAGATTTTTTTTCAAGTCGTTGATTCCTCGGAACCCCATTTCACCATCAAAGACAGAAACCCCTTCTATCACAATAAGCTCTCAAATGATCTGAAACGTAAAACTTCATAAATAGAATACTCAAATTTTTTAAATTTTAACAATCAACTGCACCAATATGGTCAGATCAATTGTTAGATCAATTATATTATTGGTTCAAGAACTTTATGTAAGCATTAAACGAGCATAAACGGAGCGGAAAAAGGATCGAAATAAATACCTCCAGCCATTGTCAAATCCTTATGCCAAATGGGATGTAGTTGCACCACCGTCGAGCTCGTCGGACCACCGTGGTAACGCCTTGAACCACCGTAAAATATAGAAACTCGGCTACAAAATAACTGAAAACGCCAAGATCTTTTAAGCACTCGAGAATTGATAAGTGCTCAACACACTATCACTTTTTACACCTTTTGTTGGCATTAATCACGGAATTTACACCCACTTGGACCAATGCATGAACTTAATGTGATATATTTAGAAGTTAAGCTCATAAAGATAATATTTACAGAAAAGTCATGTTTTACTGCATTTTTATATTTGTGCAGGAGAACCAGTGCCACGACAGCGACAAGGCCGAGGTAGGACCTGCTGCCGAGGCAGCAGCAGAAAGACAGGAAGCAAGATTGTAGGCGATGGAAAGATAAAAATGCAAGGGACGTGTCTGGACTTAAAGACCATAAATCGGAGCTGGCTAGCATAAGGAAAAGCCCAAGAAAAGACCACGCGGGAAAGCCCCCTTAGCCGAATCAAACTTGGAAATATTTTAATTATGTACTTGACTTGTTCCCTACTCCAAGTTGTATTCTACTTAGGAAAGGTTTGCCCTAGGTCTAGCCTATATAAGGACCTAGCCACCCAATGTATTAGACACGGAATACCTAGGGAGAGAGCCGAATTCTATACTTGTCTCCTTTCTCTCCATTATGTTCTAAACCTTCTTAGGGATTAGGTGAAGGTTGTCGAGTATATGTGAGAGGAGATTGTACTTTGTCTTTGATTCAATGCAATAAGATTATCAAGGTTTGCTTATCCTTTGTTATTCCTTGTTCTTGCATTCAAGCCCGGGAGGGAAGTTTGTGAGTAATCCATTTATCTAAGCTCGGGAGAGCTAGATTCACGAAAAGGGTAAGTACGGTGTTTCAATTGCGAAATACTAACTCGGCCTAGGGATAGGTTAAGAGTTTCAGTGGCTAAAAGAAGTGTGAGATTGGTTGGTGAGTATAATTGGTTCACGCCGGGAGGTATCATCAAAGACTTGTCATCAACAGCACTCTGACTTAGGGATAAGCGGAGTCATTCAAGGACACTTTGCCGAACTTTGGTAAAGTCTACCCACGAGCAAGGGATTGCCGCGGCAGACAGTATCGTCGCTGCCAAGGTAGTAAACTGCAGTGCTGCCGAGGCAGTGATATACGATTGCATTGGACAGAGACGAGTCAATCAATTCCACATACAACGCAACTGGATCCTAGCCCATCTCTCTCTATTATTCCAACTCTATATTTTTGTTTAGTTATTTTAGTTTAATTGAACCAACTCAAATCACTTGTGTTTTTACTTTTCTACAGAACAAGAAGGTGAAGAAGACATATTAAGTCTACCAGTCCCTGTGGAGACGATAATCCGATAATACTTATCACTTATTACTTTCGATGTGTCCACTTGCACTAAACGCGCACTTTTGACACGCGACAAGTTTTTGGCGTCGTTGCCGGGGACTGACAACTAAATTTTGTTTTCTTTATTTTATTGTTTATTTTTATTTTACTCTTGTTTTTCATGGTGTATGACCAGGGCCAATCCAACCAACCCCTTGTACGAGTTAGATCCAGAGATCGAAAGAACAAGGCAAAGGTTGAGGAGACAGATCCAAGGAGCCATGGTAGATCACCCAGCAGGACAAAACTTACCTGCCGACAATGGAGGACTTCCGCCGCCACCTGGGCCGCGATAGCTCACTGTCAGGGACTTCCTGGAAGAGGACTTAGATGGATTAAACCCAAGAGTCATTACACCAGAGATAGAAGCAGCCCACTTTGAACTGAAACCTGTTATGTTCAATATGCTTAATACAATTGGACAATTTGGTGGGTCTGCAACTGAAGACGCAAGGCAGCACCTTAAATCCTTCATGGAAATTTGCAACTCTTTCAAAATCCAAGGAGTCCATGAAGATGTCTTGCGATTGAAGCTATTCCCCTATTCACTGAGGGATAGGGCGAAAGCTTGGTTGAATAGCATTCCAACAGGATCTATTGAATCTTGGCGTGAACTCTGCCGTGATTTTATTACTCGTTTTAATCCCACAAATTTATATGATAGAATCCATAATAAAATCACTTCTTTTCGACAGGCAAAAGACGAACCTATGTACGAGGCATGGGAACGCTACAGGGAGCTATTGCACAAGTGTCCTTTGCATGGATTTCCCCTGTGGACACAAGTGACAATGTTCTATAATGCCACGAATGCCCCAACAAGGATGATGTTAGATGCCTCGGCAAACGAAACACTCCTAGATAAAGCACCTGAGGAAGCTATCGAGATATTAAATAAACTCGCGAAAAATGATTTTCAATTTCCGACATCTAGGCGAGGAGGTGTAAGACGCCAAGCCACGGTAAATGAATTAGACACATCGAACTCAGTGGCAACACAGTTGGCCTCTCTTACCAAGATGGTACAAAACCTACAGTTACAGCAAAATACCAGTGAGGTCAAGGTAATTAATTCTTACTGTGACTTATGTGGAGGTAACCACAGTTCCTCTGATTGCATGAATCAAGAAACCGGTATGTATGTTGGGAACTACAACCGAAACAATATGATGTCCAACACATACAACCCCTCATGGAAGAGGCATCCAAACCTATCATGGAGCAACCCTAACAATGCCTTAAACCCAATCACCCAACCTTCAGGATTTCAGCAACCGATGCAACAACTGCCGCAGCAGCAAGCCCAGCAGTCAATACCGCCGCTGCAGATGCAGCAGCAACCGGTAAGTTCACTAGAGAACACGCTAAAAGCCTTTATGATGAAAACTGAGTCATACATGGCAGAGAATAGTAATTTCATCAAGAGGACAGATGCTTTTATGAATAGAACTGAGATGAGGTTGCAAAATCAAGAGGCGACCATTAAAACGCTTGAAACTCAGGTTGGGCAGTTTGCTCAAAGCATAAATACTAGACCACAAGGAGGACTACCTAGCAATACTGAAGTTGCTAAGGTAATGGGCCATGAACAATGTAAGGCAATCACTACTAGGAGTGGTCTACAGCTGAAGGAGAAGATACCAGAGAGCCAAATTCAATCAGCGGATCAAGCAAAAGAAGAGGATGAGCAAACTGATAACACTGCCCCGGCAGAAAGCACAGTAGCTCCTGAACAGCCTGCCGAGGCAGCAACAACTCCAGTGGTGCCAAGTATTAAATTCCAAACTAATGAAACCCTGGATGAGATGAGACCACCACCACCTTTCCCACAAAGGTTGAAAAAGCAAAAATAGAACCAGCAATTTAAAAAGTTCCTCGACATCTTAAAGCAAGTCCACATCAACATATCGTTCGTAGAGGCGATTGAACAAATGCCTAACTATGCCAAGTTCTTAAAGGACATGGTGTCCAAGAGGAAACGAATAGGTGAGTTTGAGAGAGTGGCTGCCATCGAGGGATGCATGGCAATGCTGCACAATCGCATGCCACCAAAATTAAAGGATCCTGGTTGCTTCATCATACCTTGTGCGATAGGTAAGAGTTATGAAGGTAAGACCCTATGCGACCTTGGAGCAAGCATAAATATCATGCCCAAATCAGTCTATCAAAAGCTTGGAATTGGAAGGGCAAAACCTACAACCGTTATGCTCCAACTAGAGGATCGATCCTATGTGCAACTTGAAGGCAAAATCGAGGACATACTGGTAAGAGTAGACAAATTTATTTTTCCTGCTGATTTCCTTGCCCTTGATTGTGAAGCAGATGAGAATGCACCGATCATCCTGGGAGACCTTTCCTTGCAACTAGACGTACCCTAATTGACGTGGAAAAAGGAGAATTGACAATGCGGGTCAATGACCAACAAGTCAAACTCAATGCATTCCACAATTTAAAAAAATATGATGATCCAGAGGAGTGCAAGACCATCCACACAGTAGACACTAAAATATCCTGCCTTGGCAGTCTGCTCGGCAGGATATTCGGCAAAAAGATTAAGCCCAATGTGGATGAACATACTACATAAGGAGTGGCCCACAACAGATTCACAACTCTGGCCAAGGGGAGAGAATAATTTTGGGAGATGCATTTGCATGCTCTCCAACAGTAACATGATCTCCTCCCTTCTTTTTTTATATTAATATATTAGGACTAGTTTAGTTTATTTTTTTATTTTTCTAATTAATGTTTGCTTTAAGTACTTTTCTTTGTTTAATTTTTATTTAGGTTAATAAGCAAGAATAAAGGAGAAGTAATTCAAGCAGGAACTCTGCCGAGGCAATAAAACAGTGTCAGGGCCGCAGCAGTCTCAACGGGCAAAATAGTGTAACGGCTAGTCTGCCGAGATTCATACCGCGGCAGAAAAAGGAAACGGCAGTGAGGAATAACGGTTACAAAACGGCCAGTGGCTTCAAACGGTCACAAGGTCGAGACCTATATAAGAAACTCCTTCCTCTTGAATTATTCACTCTTGTTTTCTTGTTTTCTTTAGTATTCATAACAATCTCCCTCTCACATTACTCTCTGCCTACTAATCTTCGCTAAATTCCAGATTCTTTTCAAGAAAACCTCCAAGAAATCGAATCTCTCAATTCTTGATGGCAACTTACAAGCAATTCGCCCCAGCCAACGTTGAAGATCGCTTCAACCGACCTTTCATCGCTCGGCAACTTTGGGAAGAACAAGGTTTCCAGCATGCGGATGAAGAAAACTACGGCATTGAGCACTACCTGTTCGACAGAATTAAGTACCAAAATTGGGAAATTTTCTGTCTTCAACCTGCCCAGGAGAATGCTACGATCGTGCGGGAGTTCTATGCGTACGGGCCCAGCAAAGACTCCCTCTTTGTTCACTGCCGCGGCAGACCAATCCAGTTAGATGCCGAGACAATCAACAATTTCTACGGCCTCACCCCTGACAGTGATATCCACGCCGAATTCATGGAAGACATCACTGCCGAGGACTACGAACTCATCAAAGACGATCTTTGTTACGTGAACACTCCATGGGAAACCGGTACCCATAGAGGATCCGTAACAAGACAAAGCCTAAAGCCCGAGGCCAAGATGTGGAATACCTTTGTCAAAAGACGTCTCATCCCCACATCACACAATAGCACGGTGGACCGCAAAAGATTGGTGCTTATCCAATCAATCATCAACAAGAGGACCATCGATGTTGGAGATATCATCCTACGGGAAATTCACGAGTACGGTAAGAAAGATAGGGGACCATTGTATTTCCCATGTTTGATCACGGGTTTATGTGTTGCTGTAGGTGTGCCCATTGAAGATACGGACGAATACACTCCCCCACGACGAGGATGGACCAGGGACTTCTGTCACAAAGTCAAGCAGATCACGCAAGCGGAGCCTGTCCAAGCAACGCCCCAGCAGTTCAATGCTGATACTGCTGCCGAGGCCTAGTACACGACAGACATGCCTGGTACTGTCCACACCTCTGCCGTAGCAGACCCGTACCAGGAGATCTTGCAAAGGATGGCAACAATGGACCTCAGGCAACAAAGGTACATGGAGTACCAAAGAGATTTCAATGGCACCTTAGCCCAGATGATGCTGTACGTTTCTCCGGACCAAGGAGTGCAATTTCCGGAGTTTCCCAGCAACATGTTCGTCACAACGGCCCCTTACACCGAGACTACACCAGCCTCGGGAGGACCAAGGCCGTTCTTCCATGCAGACCCTCCACCCCAATACTAGGCTGCCGGCCCATCCAGGGCAGCGAATTTTGCCGTGACATCGTCTTCCAACAGAAGACCGTCCAAGCGGAGGGCAGTTTTCAGCACTCCACCCAGATCACCAATCATCATAGGCAGTCCATCAGCTGAGATAGATGCCTACGTGCACCAAGGCTCCACCGCCGCCGGACCAAGTACACACCACACCGGAGGTGCAACAGCAATGGAACGGACATAATGCTAACCGAAGAGATAGCTGATGTGGAAGAAGGAGAAGAGGTGGAGGCCCCAATGCAACGGACAACACCTACTCGAGTCCAACCACCACGGCAAGCAAAAGCACAACCATCGCCCTCACCAAGGACAAAGCAATCGGCAGCAAGGCCGAGGAGGAAAATTGTTACAAGCAGCTCTTCGGAGTCGCTTTAAAATTTTTGTCCTTAATTCAATATTAATTGCTCTTACTGTTTTAAATGCTGCTTATTTCATAATTGTTTTGCCGCTCATTTCTTCAAATATAAAGCATTGAGGACAATGCTTGGTTTGAGTTTGGGGGTGCAGATTCACTGCCAAGGCAGCAATCTACTACCGCGGCCATACCAAAAAGGGAGTATTCTAGTGATTTTTTTTTAAAAATTTTTATGCTCCTCGCCTTACTTGAATTAACTGCCTACACTTTTGCACTGCTTATCATCAGTATTGCCTTATTTTATTCTTTAAGGCTATAGAAATCTTTCTCCTTACCATGTTTGGTTTCTGTTAAGAAGGTTTAACTTTAGGATGCTTAAGGATGAAAACTTAGAAGCTTACTATAGGAAGAATTTTAAACACTTTTGGGACTTGTTGGATTATAGGAATTCTTTTAATGAACTTAGGTGATAAAGACTTAGATTTTTGGGAAAGTAACTAGAGGTGCCTATCACCGGCTCTAGAAAATCTCTTCTTCATGCTAGAGGTGCCCGAAATTGGCTCAAGAATTGGTTGTTTAGAAAAGAAGAGAACACTTAACCCAATTCTACTTGTCTTGAACTTAGAGTTTATATAAGAAAGCTCTTAATCAAACTTGTCCACAAAAACGCACACACTCACAATTCTTATAGTTTGTTTCTAGGTAAATCCTTAGGTAGCCGAAGGGTTAAGACTAAAGAATAGGCCTAGCTATGGTGGGGAGAATAGATGGAAATATAAGACCAAGAGAGAGTGAAGTTCGGCAAATTGATGGTTTGCCTTACTTGAGGACAAGCAATAGTTCGAGTTTGGGGGTGTGATAAGTGCTCAACACACTATCACTTTTTACACCTTTTGTTGGCATTAATCACGGATTTTACACCCACTTGGACCAATACATGAACTCAATGTGATATATTTAGAAGTTAAGCTCATAAAGATAATATTTACAGAAAAGGCACGTTTTACTGCATTTTTATATCTGTGCAGGAGAACCAGTGCCGCGGCAGCGACAAGGCCGAGGCAGGACCCTGCTGCCGAGGCAGCAGCAGAAAGACAGGAAGCAAGATTGTAGGCGATGGAAAGATAAAAATCCAAGGGACGTGTCTGGACTTAAAGCCCATAAATCGGAGCTGGCTAGCATAAGGAAAAGCCCAAGAAAAGACCAAGCGGGAAAGCCCCCTTAGCTGAATCAAACTTGGAAATATTTTAATTATGTACTTGACTTGTTCCCTACTCCAAGTTGTATTCTACTTAGGAAAGGTTTGACCTAGGTCTAGCCTATATAAGGACCTAGCCACCCAATGTATTAGACACGGAATACCTAGGGAGAGATCCGAATTCTATACTTGTCTCCTTCCTCTCCATTATGTTCTAAACCTTCTTAGGGATTTGGTGAAGGTTGTCGAGTATATGTGAGAGGAGATTGTACTTTGTCTTTGATTCAATGCAATAAGATTATCAAGGTTTGCTTATCCTTTGTTATTCCTTGTTCTTGCATTCAAGCCCGGGAGGGAAGTTTGTGAGTAATCCATTTATCTAAGCTCGGGAGAATTAGATTCACGAAAGGGATAAGTACGGTGTTTCAATCATGAAATACTAACTCGGCCTAGGGATAGGTTAAGAGTTTCAACGGCTAAAAGAAGTGTGAGATCGGTTGGTGAGTATAATTGGTTCACGCTGGGAGGTATCATCAAGGACTAGTCATCAACAGTACTTCGACTTAGGGATAAACGAAGTCATTCAAGGACACTTTGCCGAACTTTAGAAAAGTCCACCCACAAGCAAGGGATTACCGCGACAGACAGTATCGTCGCTGCCAAGGCAGTAAACTACAGTGCTGCCGAGGCAGTGATATACGATTGCATTAAACAGAGACAAAAAGGTGAAGAAGACATATTAAGTCTACCAGTCCTTGTGGAGACGATAATCCGATAATACTTATCACTTATTACTTTCGATGTGTCCACTTGCACTAAACGCGCACTTTTGACACGCGACAAGAACCTCACTAGATGGAATACTTTATGCAAAATGAATTGCTTTGATTCTTGGTGCGTAGGGACCTTGTGCCAATGGGTATTTATAGGAGTGATTTACCATCAAAATCACTCCACTTGGACAAAAATGCCCTCAACTACACGACACAACCGAAACATGATCACATGAACGTGGGGAAACTATTGTTGATTTGCTCTCCATATTCACATTTCCAATTGCATGATCACATGAATGGAAATGGTTCTCACGAACCACAAAGCATGGTTGGTTATCCAACCAACATTCTCCCACTTGGTTCGTATTGTCCGTGAAAACTTAAAGTTAAAATATAATGTATGAATCATGACGACATTTCCTCTTATGATTGAGTTGTATCTTCCATGTATCACAATACATCAAGTCTTAATGCTTTAGCCCATATACTTAATGAATAAACCCAATGTTTATTCTAGGTCCAAACTTTAGTGATATTTCTCGAAACAATTAACTTAATGTGCACACAACATAAATGAGAAATATCAAACTTTATTAGAGTTTCAACTGAATTGTTCTTACAATGAAAAATTACAAACTAGGAACAAGTCCCATAGTGACAACATGATCCTTATATTTATGTGGTGGCATGCCCTTAGTCAAAGGATCAGCTAACATCTGCTCAGTGTTAATGTGCTCAATGACCACTTTCTTTTCTTTAACACGTTCTCTTATGGCTAGATACTTAATGTCGATGTGTTTACTTCGACTTCCACTTTTGTTGTTCTTAGCCATAAAGACAGCAGCTAAATTGTCACAATATATCCTTAATGGCCTAGAGATTGAATCCACAAGTCTAAGCCCAGAAATGAAACTCTTTAACCATATTTCATGTGAGGTAACCTCAAAACATGAAACGAACTTGGCCTCCATAGTGGAAGTAGCAATTAAAGTCTGCTTAATGCTTCTCCAAGATATAGCTCTACCGTTAAACATAAATATGTAACCTGATGTTGATTTACGTGAATCAACACAACCAACAAAGTCTGAATCGGAGTAGCCAATCACCTCCAAATGGTCGGATCGTCTATATGTAAGCATGTATTCTTTTGTCCCTTTGAGGTATCTCAAAACCTTATTTGCAGCTTTCCAGTGGTCTATACCTGGATTACTCTGATATCTTCCCAACATCCCAACGGCAAATGCAATGTCAGGTCTTGTACAGACTTGAGCATACATCAGGCTTCCAACAGCAGAAGCATATGGAATGTTTTTCATTTTCTCCTTATCAAATTTGTTCTTCGGGCATTGGTTCAAATTGAACTTATCACCCTTCACGATAGGAGCAACACTAGGTGAACAATCTTTCATCCGAAATCTTTCTAAAACTTTGTTGATATAGGTTTCTTGAGATATACCTAAGATACCTTTATATCTATCACGATGAATCTTAATGCCAATGACATAAGAAGCATCAATCATATCTTTCATATCAAAGTTTTGAGAAAGAAATTGTTTCACCTCATGTAGCATACCCCTATCATTCGTTGCAAGTAAAATGTCTTCTACATATAGGATAAGGAAACAAATTTTACTCCCACTAACCTTCTGGTATATACATTGATCCATGATATTCTCAACAAAACCAAATGAAGAGATAACTTCATGGAACTTTAAATACCAATGACGGGAGGCTTGTTTCAATCAATATATAGACTTCTTTAACTTTACAAACTAAGTGATGACCATCACTAGAGGAAAATCCTTCAGGTTGTTTCATGTATACCTCTTCCTCTAGATCACCATTAAGAAAGGCAGTTTTCACATCCATCTGTTGTAACTCAAGGTCAAATTGAGCTACTAATGCTAACATAATGCGTAAGGAATCTTTCTTAGATACTGGACTAAAAGTCTCAGTTTAATCGATTCCTTCTCGCTGAGTGAATCCTTTAGCAACGAGTCTTACTTTATATCTGATGGCTTTTGAGTCTCTATGTTGCCTTTTGAGTTTCTTTTTGTTTTGAAGACCCATTTCCATCTGATGGCTTTTACACCATCAGGCAATGGTACAAGATCCCAAACTTTGTTGCTCTTCATAGAATTCATCTCATCCTTCATAGCATCATACCATAATTGTGACTCAATGCAGCTCATGGCACTTGAAAATGACTCAGGGTCATTTTTAGCTCCAACATTGTAGTCAGATTCTTGTAAATACACAAAATAATCACTAGAAATTGCTGATTTTCTTTCTCTAATAGATCTTCTTAATGTTGAACCAACATTATCTTGTGAATCATGTTGTTCAACTGGTTGTTCAATAATTTCTGGAATTTCTTGAACAACTTGATCTATTGGAGTATTTTCAGTAGCTTGTGGAACTTCATTGATTGGTTGTTCAACACCCGTTTGAGCTTGAGGGGTGTTATATATGATAACCAATCTCTTACTTGAAGTGGATGGTCGATCTACGGGTATTGAATCCCGAGACAGATCACTCCCACTGATTGAGTCATTCTCAAGAAATTTTGGATTTCTTGATTCCATAATTCTAGTGCTATTAGATGGACAATAGAATCTGTAACCTTTGGACTTTTCGGCATATCCAATGAAATACCCACTAATAG
The DNA here is from genome assembly GCA_035048815.1 of Abelmoschus esculentus. Lineage (NCBI taxonomy): Eukaryota > Viridiplantae > Streptophyta > Magnoliopsida > Malvales > Malvaceae > Abelmoschus > Abelmoschus esculentus. The sequence goes on from JAUCBN010000015.1 coordinate 5,477,507, forward strand.
TCCTTGGGTCCAGTTTCTTTTATTGTGGGTTATAAATTCTCACTTCAGACGGGCATCCCCATACGCGTATATGTCGTAAACTCGGTTTCCAACCTTTGAATAACTCAAAAGGTGTCTTTGAGACAACCTTGGTTAGGACCCGGTTTAATATATACACAGACGTCTTAAGAGCTTCAACCCATAAGGACTTAGGTAGCTTAGAGCTACTAAGCATAATTCGCACCAGGTCCATTAAAGTTCGGTTTCTTCTTTCCGTAACACCATTTTGATCAGGCGAGCCTGGCATGGTGTATTGCGCAACTATACCGTTGTCTTGAAGAAACTTCGCAAATGGACCATGTGCTTGTCCATCTTCTATGTATCTACCATAATACTCACCACCTCTATCCGTTCTCACAATCTTTATTTGCTTACCGCATTGTTTCTCTACTTCAGCCTTGAAAACCTTAAAGGCTTCTAACGCTTCACTTTTATGATGAAGCATGTAGAGATACATGTATCGTGAGTAATCAACTATGAAAGTGATGAAGTATTTCTGACCTTTTACATCCATATCTGGGCAACAAATATTAGAATGGATGATTTCCAATATGGTCGAACTCCTTTTGGCACCTTTCTTTGACTTGTTAGTCTGCTTACCCTTAATGCAGTCTACACAAGTATCAAAATTAGTAAAATCTAAGGTATTGAGTACCCCATCATTTACTAATCTTTTAATACTTTCAATGGAGATATGTCCTAATCTCCGATGCCATAAAGTAGAAGAATCTTTATTTATAACACAACGCTTAGTACCAGTTTGAATGTGCATAACATTATGAGTGACATTATTCTGTAAATCAATAGAGTAAAGACCATCACATAAAATTCTGTTTCCAACAATTTTTTATTTATAAAATAAATTAAAACCAACATTTGAGAAATTAAAACAATACCCCAAGGTTACAAGTCTTGAAAGAGAAATTAAATTTTTAGAAAAACTGGGAATATAGAAAGTCTTTTCTAAAATTAAAACAAAGCCACTACTAAGCACTAATTCACAGGTCCCAATAGCTTCCACATGCGATTGCATCTTGTTTCCTGAATAGATGTATCACTCAGCTTCCACTGGTTCCCTCAGGTTTTTTAATCACTGTAAGGAATTTGAGAAATGGATTGTAGAACCAGAATCAATCCACCATGTGTTATAATTAGCATCAACCATATTTGACTCAAAACAAACAAGTGAGATTGATTTACCTTTCTTTTCAAGTCAGACCTTATACTTGACACAATCCTTCTTCATGTGTCCCTTCATTTTACAGAAGAAACACATGGACTCTTTCTTGATGTCAGCTTGGGGTTGCATTTTAGCTTTCCCCTTTTGCTTGGCTTGAAATGAATTCTTTCTTTGAGTAACCGTCAATGGACTCTCTCCCATCTCTAGTACGAGCCTACCATCTTCTTGATCACACATGGTCAAAAGATCATCAATAGACCATTTATCTTTATGTGTGTTATAAGAGATCTTAAATGGTCCGTATTGAGGAGGAAGAGTGTTCAATATATAGTGCACTAGGAAAGATTCAGACATTTCAACCTCAAGTGCTTTAAGTCGAGTTGCCAAATCACGCATCTTATTGATATGATCACGCACACCTCTCACCGTAATGAGCCTTAGAGATGTGAACTTCATAATTAAGGTATTGGCTAAAGACTTTTGAGAAGTCTAAAATTGTTTCTCTATAGCCTTTAATAGCTCTTGGACATTCTCATAATGCTCAATTGAACCACGAACATCAGCAGGAACCTTGCTCTTAATGAACATAATGCTTAAGCGATTGGATCGCTCCCACTTTTCATATAGAGTAAGATCAGCCTGATTACTGGTGTCACTAATATGTGGCTCAGGTTTCCTTATAGCATAGTCAATATCCATACACCATAATTGAAGAAGAATAGCTTCCTTCCAGAACTTAAAGTTCTCACTAGTTAATTCAGGGATATCTACTCTATTATCAGAGATATTCAAAGGTAATAATGCTGCAAAATTAATCGACATACATGCTTAATATAAATTTGAGGTAAACATAAGGTATAATTTACCAATGCAAATTATAGAAATAATGAATCTAGTGACATAAAAATTGCCTGTGGGCTAAATTTTTAATTCAATTAGATTCATTTGATAGAATGTTTTCTATCCTTTATGTAAAAATTATTAAATTCATTTTTATAACTCTTGTGGGTAATTATAAAAATTCATCTAATAATTTTTACCTTAATGTTAAGGGATTTAATATCTAAGCTTTCTGTATGTGATTTTTAATCTTAGTAATTTTATTTAACTAAAGATGTTGTGGCTAGTCTTTAACTAAATAAAAATATGAAAAATCACTTAGCTAGATATTAACCTTAAACTTTATTTAAAGTGTTGCTTGTTAATTATGCAACATTTTATGTCTAGTCCTTATGAGATCCTTATAATAATTTTATTTAATTAAAGTTGTTGTGGCTAATTCTCTAATTAAATAAATTATTTAGATCTCTAGACATATTCTATAGTTTTATTGCTAAAGCTTTATGCAATAAGCCTTAAGGTTTATGTACCTAATTTTATGTATATAACTAAGTTATAACATATCCTAATTTAGGTACATACTATACATTAATTTCTAAAATTTATTTAAGTAAAAATAAATTAATAAATTTTAGAAATTAATCTTGTGGTTTTAAACAAAGGTTCTGCAACATAATTTTTCTCAAAATTTATAGATTCAAAGATCAAAATGACATTAATTTTGAGAAAAATTGACATGACAAGGCAGAGATTTAACATGGCTCGCATACCAAATGTAAGCATTAAACGAGCATAAACGTAGCGGAAAAAGGATCAAAATAAATACCTCCAGCCATTATCAAAACCTTATGCCAAATGGGATGTAGTTGCACCACCGTCGAGCTCGTCGGACCACCGTGGTAACGCCTTGAACCACCGTAAAATATAGAAACCGGCTACAAAATAACTGAAAACGCCAAGATCTTCTAAGCACTCGAGAACCTCACTAGATGGAATACTTTATGCAAAATGAATTGCTTTGATTCTTGGTGCTTAGGGACCTTGTGCCAATGGGTATTTATAGGAGTAATTTACCATCAAAATCACTCCAATTGGACAAAAATGCCCTCAACTACACGGCAGAACCGAAACATGATCACATGAACATGGGGAAACTATTGTTGATTTGCTCTCCATATTCACATTTCCAATTGCATGATCACATGAATGGAAACGGTTCTCACGAACCACAAAGCATGGTTGGTTATCCAACCAACACTTTATTAATCTATTTTTATATATTATTATTAAAGTTCACGTGATTGAAAAAGATAAAAGAGATAGAAATATGTTTCAATCCCATTAATCTTGATAATATTTTTGAAGAGGAAAAATGTGTCATCGGAAATAAAATTCCCCCTTAACCTTCCATCGCAATAGGATCTCGAATGTCTTTGACGCCAACTAAATGATCAACCTTACTGTAATAACTAGGTGATAAGCGCTCAAAATAGTTAATATTTTGTGTTTATTTACTCCTTGATTTGATGAATTATGTTATTGATATTGTTGTTTTTCGTGTGTTTTTGTGCAAGACTGTGAATCTGGAAAATGCACTTAAATGATCGATTTTTGAATTTTTTTATTTTCTAGATCGAGTCTGGATTGGTGGGCATGACTTTGGGCATGAAAAGCTGACGTGGCACTCGGTCAACAGCTTCTAGAAGATGACGTCAGCAAGCGCGTGATAACTTATCAACGTTCTAGATAGCTTATCAACCGAAATTTGAATTTCAAATTGGGATTTATCTTTTGTATTTTGAATTTAAATATTTTTAGATTTATCTAGGATTATCCCTTTATTTTAGGGTTTGTAGAAAGCTATAAATATCTTTTGTATTATCCCCGTGCGCATAGAATTCCCGCACGATGGTAGCATTTGCTTGGGAAGGTTGTAGGCAAAAGATTTCCCATTCTTGATACTTGATCCTGTCGAACAGATAGTGCTCGATGCCGTAATTTTCTTCATCCTAATGTTGGAACCCTTGCTCCTCCCACAACTGCCGGGCAATGAAAGACCTGTTGAAGCCGTCTTTGACAGCGGCAGGGACAAAGCGCTTGTAGATGGCCATAAGGATTGTGAGAGATTAAGTTCTTGGAGATTTTCTTGGAGGAATTCTGAGAATTTCAAGAAGGGTAGGTAGAGAGTATTGTGAGAGCAAGATTATCAAGTATTCTAAAGAAAACAAGAATGCAAGAGTGAATAGTTCAAGAGGGAGGGGTTGCTTATATAGGCCTCGGCCTTGTGACCGTTTGAACCATTAGTCGTTTTGTAGCCGTTAGTCTTTACTGTCGTTTCCTTTTCTGCCGCGGCTCTGACACTGTTTCTCCTTTATTCATGCTTATTATCCTAAATAAAAAATTAAACACAAACAAGAAAAATACTTAAAGCAAAAACACAAATTATAGAAAATAAATATAAACTAAACTAAACTCGTCCTAATATATAAAAGAAAATATGATAGATCATGTTACTGGTGGAGTGCATGCAAATGCATCTCCCAAGATGATTCTCTCTTGCCGGTCACAGTGATTCTTCAAGTATTGGCTATTGGCTTTATGTCCATCTTTGTTTTTCCTGATCTGCATCGTACCCCTTTTTTCTGGGCGATGTGTTGTCCAGTTGGTTTCCTCCACATCTGTCTTACTTTTCCTACCAAATATTCTGCCATAAAGTATTTCCATTTTACTGCCGAGCATACTGCCCAGGTAGTGGCTGTTGAAACAGGATATCTTTGTGCCTGCATCTTTGTTGTGCAGGACTTTGCACTCTTCTGCATCATTATGCCATTTCAAATTGTGGAAGGCATTGAGTTTGACTTGTTGGTCATTAACCCTCATTGTCAACTCTCCTTTTTCCACATCAATTAGTGTTCGTCCAGTGGCAAGGAAAGGTCTCCCCAAGATGATCGATGCATTATCATCTGCTTCACAATCAAGGACAAGAAAATCAGCGGGAAAAATAGATTTATCAACTCCTACCAGTATGTCCTCAATTTTGCCTTCAGGTTGCACATATGATCGATACGCAAGTTGGAGCATAACTGTTGTAGGTTTCGCCCTTCCTATTTCAAGCTTTTGAAAAACAGATTTGGGCATTAGATTGATGCTTGCTCCAAGGTCGCATAGGGCCTTACCTGCATAGTTGTTACCTATCGCACAAGGTATGATAAAGCATCCAAGATCCTTCAATTTTGGTGGAATGCGATTGTGTAGCATTGCCATGCATCCCTCGGTAGCAGTCACTGTTTTGAACTCACCTAGTCTTTTTCTCTTAGACACAATGTCTTTCAAGAATTTAGCATAATTAGGCATTTGTTCAATTGCCTCTACGAAGGGTAAGTTGATGTGGACTTGCTTTAAAATATCAAGAAATTTCTTGAATTGATGGTCCTGCTTTTGCTTTTTCAACCTTTGTGGGAAAGGTGGTGGTGGTCTCATCTCATCCAGGGTTTCTTTAGTTTGGAACTTAATACCTGACACCACTGGGGTTGTTGCTGTCTCGGCAGACTGTTCAGGAGCTGTTGAGTTCTCTGCTGGGGCAGTGTTATCAGGATCAGTTTGTTCAGCATCCTCTTTTGCTAGGTCTGACGATGGAACTTGGCCTGCTGGAATTTCTGTCTTTTCCTTCAGCTGTAGACCACTCCTAGTAGTGATTGCTTTACACTGTTCATGGCCCATTACCTTAGCAACTTCAGTATTGTTAGGTAGTCCTCCTTGTTGTCTAGTGTTTATATTTTGAGCAAATTGCCCAACCTGAGTTTCCAATGCCTTAATTGCTGCCTCTTGGTTCTGCAACCTCATCTCAGTCCTATTTATAAACGCATCTGTTCTTTTGATGAAGTTGTTATTCTCTGCCATGTATGACTCAGTTTTCATCATGAATGCTTTTAGAGAATTTTCCAAGGAACTTACAGATTGTTGCTGCATCTGCTGCGGCGGTATTGGTTGCTGGACCTATGGCGGCGGCAGATGTTGCATTGGTTGTTGGAATCCTGGAGGTTGGGTGGTTGGGTTTAAGGCATTGTTAGGATTGCTCCATGACAGGTTTAAATGCCTCTTCTATGAGGGGTTGTATGTGTTGGACATCACATTGGTTCGATTATAGTTTCCAACATACATGCCGGTTTCTTGATTCATACAGTCAGAAGAATTGTGGTTACCTCCACATAAATCACAAAAGGAATCAATCACCTTAACCTCACGGGTATTTTGTTGTAGTTGCAAATTTTGCACCATCTTGGAAAGAGAGGCCAATTGTGCTGCCACTGAATTTGATGTGTCTAACTCATTTACCGTGGCTTGGCGTCTTACTCCTCCTCGCCTAGATGTAGGAAATTGAAAATCGTTCTTTTCGAGTTTGTTTAGTATCTCAATAGCTTCCTCAGGTGCTTTGTCCAGGAGTGTTCCGTTCGCCGAGGCATCTAACATCATCCTTGTCGTGGCATTCGTGGCATTGTAGAACATGGTGACTTGTGTCCATAGGGGAAATCCATGCAAAGGACACTTGTGTAGTAACTCCCTGTAGCGCTCCCATGCCTCGTACATAGGTTCATCATCTGTCTATCGAAAAGAAGTGATTTCATTACGAATTCGATCATATAAATTTGTAGGATTAAAATGTGTAATAAAATCACGACAGAGTTCACTCCAAGATCCAATAGATCCTGCTGGAATACTATTTAACCAGGCTTTTGCCCTATCCCTCAGTGAATAGGGGAATAATTTCAATCTCAAGACATCTTCATGGACTCCTTGGATTTTAAAGGAATTGCATATCTCCATGAATGACTTGAGGTTCTGCCTGGCATCTTCAGTCACAGACCCACCAAACTGTCCAATAGTGTTGAGCATATTGAACATGACAGGTTTTAGCTCAAAGTGGGCTGCTTCTATTTCCGGTGTAACGACTCCTGGGTTTAACCCATTTAAATCCTCTTCCAGGAAGTCTCTCACAGTGAGCTGCCGCGGCCCTGGTGGCGGCGGAAGACCTCCATTGTTGACAGGTAAGTTTTGTCCTGCTGAATGATCTGCCATAGCTTCTTGGATTTGTCTCCTCAACCTTTGCCGTGTACGTTCGATCTCTGGGTCTAACTCGTACAAAGGGTTGGATGGGTTGGCCCTGGTCATACACCAAGAAAAACCAAAGTAAAAATAAAAATAAAAAAAAGAACAAAAAAAATAAAGAAAACAAAATTTAGTTGCCCATCCCCGGCAACAACGCCAAAAACTTGTTGCATGCCAAAAGTGCGCAATTAGTGCAAGTGAACACGTCGCAAGTAATAAAGTGATAAGTATAATCGTGTATCGTCTCTACAGGGATTGGTCTACTTAATATGCCTTCTTGTTCTGTAAAAAGAAATAAAATAAAAACACAGGTAATTTAGGTTTGGATAAAACTAAATAAATTGAAATAAAAAACTAAGTAAATGAGATGAGATCTGATTAATAGAGAGAGGTCAGGATCCAATTGCGTTGTATTGTGGATTTGGTTGACTTGTCTCTGTCCAATGCAATTGTATATCACTGCCTTGGCAGTACTGCAGATTACTGCCTTGGCAGCGACGATACTTGTCCGCCGCGGCAATCCCTTGCTCGTGGGTGGACTTTACCAAAGTTCGGCAAAGTGTCCTTGGATGACTCCGCTTATCCCTAAGTCGAAGTACTGTTGATGACTAGTCCTTGATGATACCTCCCGGCGTGAATCAATTATATCACCAACTAATCTCACACTTCTTTTAGCCGCTGAAACTCTTAACCTATCCCTAGGCCGAGTTAGTATTTCGTGATTGAAACACCGTACTTATCCCTTTCGTGAATCTAAATCTCCCGAGTCTAGATAAATGGATTACTCACAAACTTCTCCCGAGATTGAATGCAAGAACAAAGAATGGCAAAGGATAAGCAAACCTTGATAGTTTTATTGCATTGAAACAAAGAACAAAGTACAATCTCCTCTCATAAATACTTAACAACCTTCACCTAAACCCTAAGAAAACTTAGAACATAATTTGAGAGAAAGAAAACATTGAGTCTTAGGGTGAACTCTCTAAGAATCGGCTCTCCTATTCCCTAAGACGGCTAGGTCTTATATAGGCTTGGCCTAGGGCAAACCTTTCCTAAGTAGAATATAACTTGGAGTAGGGAACAAGTCATGTGCATAAATAAAATATTTCCAAGTTTATTCCAACTAAGAAGCTTTCCCGCATAGCCTTGTCTTGCGCTTTTCCTCGTGCTAACCAGCTCCGATCCATGTGCTGCATGTCCAGAAACGTCCATTGGATTTTTCTCTTCCGATCGCCTACAATATCGCTTCCTGTCTTTCTGCTGCTGCCTCGACATCAGGTCCTGCCTTGGCCATGTTGCTGCCGCGACACTAGTTTCTCCTACACAGATGTCAAAATGTAGTAAAACTTGTCTTTTCTTTAAATATCATCTTTATAATCATAACTTTTAAATATATCACATTTAAGTATATGCTTTGGTCCGAGTGGGCGTAAATTTAGTGATTAATGCCCATAAAAGGTGTAAAAAGTGATAGTGAGTTGAGCACTTATCAGGAGTGCATCATGACATAGACACCATCCAAAGGAACAAAACCTTGGGTAGAGTAGGTAGTTTAGAAAGAATTTTCCAAAGCTTAGAGAGGGCCTGTTAACTGGCCCTATTTGCAGCTGCAAGTAATGGTAACCAGACCGAACCGTATACATGCCAGAGTCATGGTGATCCCAAAGGGTGGTGTCTTTTGTTTCATTAATAATGGGTGCATTAAGGATGGTGTTAGCATCTTCATGGGAGAAGTATTCTCTTACTTTTGATTCATCCCATCGGGGTAGGTTAGGAAACATGAAAGTACCTACTCAAAGAAGGAATTCGTCATTCACCTCCTAATTACCATAAAGGTTTACAAGCTAAGAGCCTCCCTATTTGTCAAAGTGGATCCGGACTTGGTTGGATATGCCTGATCGTTTAAAGAAACCATTACGAAGTTTAGAGATAGCTATGCTAAGACCTTTCCAGGCAAAAGAAGATCTCCGAGTGTGATCAAATTCAAGGATAAAACCCGATGGGTAATACTTGCATTTGTAGACTTGACTAAGGAGATTGATATGTACCGATCTTGTTGATGATGCTGAACGAAAAACTTTGATTGTAGGACCTAGGAAGGAAGCAAGTCTCTCACAATAAGTGGCTGAAAAAATGAAGAATTAAGGATAATGGATGAAAGAAATAGGTGAAATGAATGAAGGGAATAGTTTAGGGGCTGATTTGGAAGCAGACAGATGTGTGGTATTAATAAGGGTGAATGGATGTTTAGGACGTTTTATGATGACGATAAGGGATGGGAATGGTGAATGGAATAAGATGATATGTAAGGATGGTGATATGGTGAAAAGGAATGGTGAAATGGAAATAGTATCATAAAGATACTAGAGGAAGAAACTAGTTTATAGAAAACCTAATCTTGAACCTTATATTGATCTTTAAGGGGTGGTGATAAACGAAATTTGAACCTTTTAGTATATTAAACTAAAAGAACCTGAAGTATCAAGATGGATAGAAAGGGGTTTGACGCCACAAGTACAAAAGTACTTGATAAGTCAATAAAGTTCTAAGAATAACTAAACGAGAGAAAATTTCACAAGTAATTTTATATAATCTGAATGGTGTGTTTACAAAATAAAATCCAAGTCCTATTTATAGTTTTCTAAGGGGTTTGGACGAAATAGAATTTAACTATTTGGATAACCATTCATTTGAATGGTGTCTCCGTCCAAATCTATTAGAAGAGTTGTAACTTTTTAGTCCAGTCTGCACAGTCTTCAGTAATTGGGCCATATCTCGAGGTCCCGATATCGAATTGATGCGATTCAACATGCGTTGGAAAGATAAGAGATAGAAGAGCAGCTTTCATGAAGACAACGAAAAACAATTCGACTTGTATCCTACTCGAAATTGGCAAACAGGTGGACCATCATGAATCAATCCAATAAAGAGTGACGCCTCTTTGTTTTGGCGTAAAATTCATATTTACCTCCAAGGAGTGGGCCCAAACATGTTTCCCTACATTGTTGGTCGGTTGTGTCCCTTGGGGAGGGAACATTTCCTTCCATTGTTGAGCTGAAGGTTGTAGGGTGAGCTAAGATGAGTTGATTGAGTTGAGAGTGAGTTGGTCCGAGCTGAAATAAGCTAATCCGAGCTGCTTTTAGCAAAGTGAGTTGGTCCATTAGCTTCCTTATACTCTCTTCTAGTTTAACGAATGTTTTGGAGCTGATCCGAATCTCCTAAGGTCTCGTTTTGAATTATGCTTCATTTGAGCTCGTATGGGATTTGTGAGCTGTCATGGAGCTCTCCTTTAGTCCTTTAAGTACTGTAGGAGTGTTCCATGCATTTCCAGGTTATTTTGTAGTTGGCTCCATGTGTTTCTAGCATTGCCTTCCGTTTAGCTTCTTCTAAGCTTACTGAGTTGACACCAAGCTAATACTTACTCCTTGAGCTGTAGGTAAGTCCTATGAAGAAAACATAATAATGGAAATAATGAGAATACTTAAAATAACTTAATATAAATTTAGATCTAAGCTGAAACTTAATAATGTGGTTATAATGACTATTCATGTTTATAATTTAATTAATATAACTCTTAAGTATCTTACTATAAAGTATATAAAAGTAATAAATACTAAGATCAGTAAGATAACTCCCCTTTGATCCCATACGTGAAATGAAGTATGAAAGCATAAGATAAATGAGAAGAAATGTGCACGCATCATTCCCCCTTCTTTTAGGCGATTTGTCCTCAAATTGAAAGGGTTTTCCGATGAATAATTATTTGATGCAGGGGCGGTTAATTGCTTCAATGATGGAACAAGATGAAATTGTTGCTTGATGTATAGACCTCCAAAAGGGTCATTTTCAAAGAGATCTTCCAAATATCCTTTTTTGAGATAGTCATTCATAATATGTTCCCTTTGGAACCTTCTCTCGTACCTCTTTGAATCTTCATACCCCTTGGTGTAGAGACTTGTGTTTTGGATGTGTCGTTCTGAAGCATCACAATTGTTGGTGTATAAATATTTCCTTTGGCTCGAACCGTCATGTTCTTTGGAAAAGATAAGTAACTCTTCACCTCCACTCTTCGAATCATCATAATGGTTGTTGAGGAGTCTTAACTGTTGAGATCTCTTTCAATGGAAGATTTTGATGCACCAATCATCTCTAGAATGACTAAAGAACTTTCCATCGTAGTTTAATAGTATAACACCAAGTATGTGAATCAATTTGCTGCAAAAGAAATCATAGTTAGAGAATGAGTAACTATTAACAAAATGAATGGAAATAGCAAAATAGGGTGGATGTTTAATGGGTGTTGGTTGCTGAATTTTCTTTAAGATTGACAATGTACTTGGAACTTCTCTTGATTCCTTCATTTTGTCATCCTATAAAAATGAAAATTCAAAAATAGGAAGAAAATAATTGTTAGATAAAATCTGCTTTTCTTCTTCACACTTATTCTTTTCTTTATCTCCCTCTTGAATCTCTCTTTCATTCTCACATTCTTTTTCAATTCGCACATTTTCAACACCAACATACTTTTTTTTCATCCACAATCTCATTTTTAATCTCTTTTTTTCAGCTCCAACTATCTTCACTTCCTCATTTTCATTTTCAATTCCGGTGGTTTCTTTTTCTTCAAAATGCTCTTCTTCCATCGCACTTTCTTTAATATGCTCTTCCCCTTTTTGTTTTCACTCCATGCTGCAATTCGCTTAACAATTGTTCTTGGTTACGGTTTACTTGACTTGGGCTCAAAGGTGTTAGGATGATCTTTCTTCCTTCAAACATGAATGAGAACTGATTGGTAAATCCTTCATGAAATGCTCCCTTTTCATATTGCCAAGGTCTCCCTAGAATAATATGACTTGCACTCATAGGTAATATGTCACACAAGACTTCATCTGTGTATCTACCAATGGAAAACGAAATTTTCACTTGCTTGTTGACCTCTAATTCTCCTCCATCATGCAATCATTGTAGTTTATATGGATTTGGATGTTTGGTGGTTTCAAGACCGAGTTGTTCTACCATCAAAGTGCTTGCTACGTTTGTACAACTTCCTCCATCAATTATTAAAGAGCAAATCTTGTTGTTCACATGGCATCTAGTGTAGAAAATGTTCTTCCTTTGTTGCACTTCTTCATCCATAGCTTCTAATATTAATGTTCTTTACACAACAAGAACTTGTCCTAATGTTGGAGAAAAATCACAAAATTCTGGTGACATTGTTAGAATAATGAAAATAAAATCTTACCCAATATGTTTCCCAACAAAGCCTCACTAATTCACTCCAAGGAAAATTACTCTATTCTGATCTCTCCGTGTTTGCACTTGTTGCGTGTAAAAAGAGTGCGCAAATAGTGCAAGTGTATACGTCGCAAGTAATAAAGTGATAAGTATCAAGTATTGTCTCCACAGGGATTGGTGTACTTAATATGCTCTCTTTTCTCTTCTCGCTCCGTAAAAAATAAAAGACATAGATTAATTTGGTTGATTTAAAAACTAAAATAACTGAAAAATAAAATAAGAATGGTGAATGGAAATAAGATCAAGTTTAGAGAATGGACAGGATCCAGTTGAATCGTATTGTGAGTTCAATTGACTTGTTTCTGTTCTGTGCAATAATGCAACACTGCCTCAGAAGAACTGCAGTTTCCTGCCTCGACAGTGAAGACTAGCGTCCGCCGCGACAATCCCTTGCTCTTGGGTGGACTTCTTTAAGGTGTCCTTGGATGACTTCGCTTATCCCTAAGTCCAAGTTATGTTGATGACTAGTCCTTGATGATACCTCCCGGCGTGAATCAATGATAACCACCAACCAATCTCACACTTCTTTTAGCCACTGAAACTCTAACCTATCCCTAGGCCGAGTTAGTATTTTCCAACTAGAAAAATACCGTACTTATCCCTTTCGTGAGCCTAACTCTCCTGATATTAGACAAATAGGTCTCTCACAAACTTCTCTCCCGAGCTTGAATGCAAGATCAATGAATAGCAAAGAATAAGCAAACCTTAATATTTTATTGTATAAAACAAGAAAACAAAGTTCAATTTTCTCTCACAAATACTTAACAACCTTCACCTAAACCCTAAAAAAGTTTAGAACATAATGGAAATAAAGAAAACTCTAAAAATCTATGGAGAACTCTTTTCTCTCGTGCGTTGTATGATTCTCTTCTCCTTGGGCGGCTATGGCTTATATAGGCTTGGCCTAGGGCAAACCTTTCCTAAGTAGGAATACAACTTGGAGTAAAACACAAGTCAAGTACATAAAAAAAATATTTGTTTTATTTCCAAGTTTATTCCCACAAAGATTCTTTTCCACATGACCTTTGACTTGGGCTTTTTACTCGCTTCCTAGCTCCGATCCTTGTGCTGCTTGTCCATAAACGTCCACCTCATTTTTCTCTTCAGATCGCTTACAATATCAGTACTTGTCCTTCAGCTGCTGCCGCGGCCTCAGGTTCTGCTTCGGCCTCGCTTACTGCCGCGGCAGTATATATTCCTGCAATTGCATAAAAGGTGCCGTAAAGTCTGCAGTTTCTATAAATATTATCTTTATAAGTCACAAAACAGAATATCGAAATATCTCACATTAAGTACATGCTTTAGTCCAAGTAGGTGTAGATTAAGTGATTATTGTCCATGAAAGGTGTAAAAAGTTATAGTGAATTAAGCACTTATCACACCCCAAACTCGAACTATTGCTTGTCCTCAAGCAATGCAAACCATCAAATTTCCAAACCTTATTCTCTTTTGGTTTTACGTTTTCATCTATTTTCCCCACCATAACTATGCCTATTCTTAAGCCTTAACCTTTCGGTTACCCAAGGATTTACTCGGAATCAAGCTATAAGATTTTGTGAGTGTGTGCGTTTTTGTTGACAAGTTTGATTAAAGGCTTTCTTATACAAACTCTAAGTTCAAGTCAAATAGACTTTGGAATTTATGATTTCTTCTTATAGTATCAACACTTGAGCCAATTTCGGGCACCTCAAAGGTTGTGTTTTATTACTAGCTAAATTTTTTTAAAGCAAACTAGAGCCAATTTCGGGCACCTCTAGTTATCATTCCATAAATCCAAGTCTTTATCACCTAAGTTCATTAAAAGAAATCCTAAAATCACACAAGTCCCAAAAGTGATCTCAAAATCAACCTTATAGCAAGCTTTTAAGTTTTCTTCCTTAAGTATCCTAAAATTAAGCCTTCTAAACAAGACCTAACCATGGTAAGGAGAAAGATTTCTATAGCCTTAAAAGAATAAACTAAGGTAATACTGATGTAGAGCATTGCAAAAGTATGGACAATATTTCAAGTAAGGTGGTGGACATAAAAAAATTTAAAAACAACTTAAATACTTCCTTTCATGGCAAGGCCGCGACAGTGAATTGCCTCGGCAGTGAACCTACACCCCCAAACTCGAACTAAGTATTGTCCTCAATGCTTATGATCATGGCACACAACAGGAAACAAAATATGAGAATTAACAAGGCAAGAAAAGAGATATAGCAGAAAAGAGGGATGAGAAAATTAAAAAATCATTCGAAGAACTACGACCCTGACACTGTGTACTGCCAGGGTAGCAGATTTCCTGCTATGAACTTCTTCACCTTCATTCTTGCTTATTGCCCTAAAAAAATATTATTAAACACCAAACAAAAATTAAATTAAAGAAAAAAATAAAAAGATTAACTCTAAACTAAAACTAATCCTAAAAAATAAAATAAAGAGACAATGGAGAGATTATGTCACAGGAGGAGTGCATGCAAGTGCATCTCCTAAAGTGATGGTCTTTATAGTCCTCATCTCATGTTGACCAATATCAAGCTTCCAATGTTGGCCATTCGCTTTGAAATCATGCTCATCCCTTCTTGATTTGATTTTTACTGCACCATGTGGTTCCGACCATTTGGATCTAAGTTTGCCTAGAAAGTGTGTTGTCCAATTGGCTTTCTTCGCCTCTGATGTTTCAACACTATCCAAGACTTTGTTGTGACTATTATCAACAGCATTGTCGAGCGTACGGCCGAGGCAGTGGTTGTTGAGACAGGATATTTTTCTTCCTGAATCTGTGGTGTGGATAACCTTGCACTCCTCTGGATCATCATGTCTTTTCAAGTTATGGAAAACATTGAGTTTGACTTGCTAGTCGTTAACCCTCATTGTCAATTCTCTTTTTTCCACATCAGTAAGAGTGTGTCCAGTGGCTGGAAAAGGTCCGCCCAAGATTATCGGTGCATTGTCATCTACTTCACAATCGAGAACAAGAAAGTCAGCTAGAAAAATAAATTTATCCACCCTTACCAATATGTCCTCGATCTTTCCTTCAGGTTGCACATATGATTTATCCACCAATTGGAGCATCACGGTTGTAGGTTTTGCCCTTCCTATTCCAAGCTTTTGGAAGACAGATTTTGGCATCAAATTTATACTTGCCCCAAGGTCACATAAGGCCTTTCCTTCATATTGGTTTCCTATCGCACAAGGTATAGTAAAACATCCAGGATCCTTCAATTTAGGAGGCATGCGATTATGAAGCATTGTCATGCATCCTTCAAATGCAGCCATTGTTTCAAACTCACCAAGCCTTTTTCTTTTAGACACAATGTCTTTTAAGAATTTAGCATAATTCGGCATTTGTTCTATTGCCTCAACAAATTGCAAGTTAATGTGAACTTGCTTCAAGATGTCTAAGAATTTTTTAAATTGATAGTCCTGTTTATGCTTTTTCAACCTTTGTGGGAAAGGTGGTGGTGGTCGCATTTCCTCCAGTGTCTCATTAGTTTGGAATTTAATACCTGGTACCACTAGTGTTGGTGCTGCCTCGGCCGCTTGGCGTGGAATTGCCGATGTCTCCGCCGGGGCAGTGCCTTCTACTGGGACTGACTTGTTGATAAGTGCTCAACTCACTATCACTTTTTACACCTTTTATGGGCATTAATCACCGAATATACACTCACTCGGACCAATGCATGTACCTAATGTGATATATTTAGAAGTTAAGCTCATAAAGATAATATTTACAGAAATGGCACGTTTTACTGCATTTTCATATCTGTGCAGAAGAACCAGTGCCGCGACAACGACAAGGCCGAGGCAGGACCTATACATGACTTTTTCCCTACTCCAAGTTGTATTCTACTTAGGAATGGTTTACCCTAGATCTAGCCTATATAAAGACCTAGCCGTCTAATGTATTATACACGGAATACCTAGAGGGAGAAAGAGTCGAATCATAACTTGTTTTCTTTCTCTCAATTATGTTCTAAGCTTCTTTAGGTTTTAGGTGAAGGTTGTTTAGTATATGTGAGAGGAGATTGTACCTTGTCTCTGTTTCAATGCAATAAAATTATCAAGGTTTGCTTATCCTTTGTTATTCCTTGTTCTTGCATTCAAGCTCGGGAGAGAAGTTTGTGAGTAATCCATTTATCTAAGCTCGAGAGAGAGTTAGATTCACGAAAGGGGTAAGTACCGTGTTTCAATCGCGAAATACTAACTCAGCCTAGGGATAGGTTAAGAGTTTTAATGGCTAAAAGAAGTGTGAGATCGGTTGGTGAGTATAATTGGTTCACGTCGGGAGGTATCATCAAGGACTAGTCATCAACAGTACTTCGACTTATGGATAAGCAGAGTCATTCAAGGACACTTTGCCGAACTTTGGTAAAGTCCACCCACGAGCAAGGGATTGCCGCGGCAGACAGTATCGTCACTGCCAAGGTAGTAAACTGTAGTGCTGCCGAGGCAGAGATATACGATTGCATTGGGCAGAGACAAGTCAATCAAATCCACAATACAACGCAACTGGATCCTGACCTATCTCTCTCTAATATTCAATCTCTTTATTTTATTTAGTAATCTTATTTTAGTTCCATCACAACCCAAGCTACTTGTGTATTTATTTCTTTCTGCAGAACAAGAAGACGAAGAAGATATATTGAGTCTACCAATCTCTGTGGAGACGATAATCCGATAAATACTTATCACTTATTACTTTCGATGTGTCCACTTGCACTAAACGCACGCTTTTGACACCAACAAGTTTTTGGCGCCGTTGCCGGGGATTGACAACTAAATTTTGTTTTCTTTATTTTCTTGTTCCTTTTTATTTTTATTTTACTTTTGCTTTTCTTGGTGTATGTCCAGGGCCAACCCAACCAACCCTTTGTACGAATTAGATCCAGAGATCGAAAGAACAAGGCAAATATTGAGGATACAAATCCAAGAAGCCATAGCAGATCACCCGGCAGGACAAAACTTACCTGCCAGTAATGGAGGTCTTCCGCCGCCACCTGGGCCGCGGCAGAGATAGAAGCAGCCCACTTTGAATTGAAACCTGTTATGTTCAATATGCTTAACACTATTGGACAATTTGGTGGGTCTGTAACTGATGATGCAAGGCAGCATCTCAAGTCTTTCATGGAGATATGCAATTCCTTCAAAATCCAAGGAGTCCATAAAGATGTCTTGCGATTGAAGCTATTCCCCTATTCACTGAGGGATAGGGCGAAAACTTGGCTAAATAGCATTCCAGCAGGATCTATTGGATCTTGGAGTGAACTCTGTCGTGATTTTATTACTCGTTTCAACCCTACAAATTTATATGATAGAATTTGTCGCGTGTCAAAAGTGCGCGTTCAGTTCAAGTGGACACATCGCAAGTAATAAGTGATAAGTATATTATCGAGTTATCGTCTCCTCAGGGACCGATATACTTAATATGCTTTCTTCACCTCCTTGTTCTATAGAAAGATAAAGACACAAATAAGTTGAATTGATTTATCTAAACTAAAATAACTAAAATAAATGTAAAAGATTGAACTAGTAGAGAGAGATGGGCTAGGATCCAGTTGCGTTGTATTGTGGAATTGATTGACTTGTCTCCGTCCAATGCAATCGTATATCACTGCCTCAGCAGCACTGCAGTTTTACTGCCTGGGCAGCGATAACACTGTCTGCCGCGGCAATCCCTTGCTCGTGGGCAGACTTTACCAAAGTTCGGCAAAGTGTCCTTGATTAACTCCGCTTATCCCTAAGTCAGAGCGCTGTTGATGACTAGTCCTTGATGATACCTCCCGGCGTGAACCAATTATACTCACCAACCAATCTCACACTTCTTTTAGCCGCTGAAACTCTTAACCTATCCCTAGGCCGAGTTAGTGTTTCGCGATTGAAACACCGTACTTACCCCTTTCGTGAATCTAACTCTCCCAAGCTTAGATAAATGGATGATCACAATATCCTCTCCCGAGCTCAATTGTGAAACAAGGAATAACAAAGGATAAGCAAACCTTGATAATCTTTATTGCATTGAATGAAAGACAAAGTACAATCTCCTCTCACAAATACTCTACAACCTTCACCTAATCCCTAAGAAGGTTTAGAACATGATGGAGAGGAAAGAAACAAGAGTAGAATTCGACTCTCTCCCTAGGTATTTCGTGTATTGTACATTGGGTGGCTAGGTCTTTATATAGGCTAGACCTAGGGCAAACCTTTCCTAAGTAGAATACAACTTGGAGTAGGGAACAAGTCAAGTACATAATAATAATAATATATTTTCAAGTTTATATTCGGCTAAGGGGCTTTCCCGCGTGGTCTTCCTTTGGGCTTTTCCTTGTGCTAGCCAGCTCCGATTCATGGGCTTCAAGTCCAGACACGTTCCTTGGATTTTTGTCTTTCCATCGCCTATAATCTTGCTTCCTGTCTTTCTGCTGCTGCCTCGGCATCAGGTCCTGCCTCGGCCTTGTCTCTGTCGCGGCACTGGTTCTCCTGCACAGATATGAAAACGCAGTAAAACGTGCCTTTTTCTGTAAATATTATCTATATGAGTATACTTCTAAATATATCACATTGAGTGCATGCATTGGTCCAAGTGGGTGTATATTTGGTAATTAATGCCCATAAAAGGAGGCATGGGAGCGCTACAGGGAGCTATTGCACAAGTGTCCTTTGTATGGATTTCCTCTATGGACACAAGTGACCATGTTTTATAATGCCACGAATACCCCGACAAGGATGATGTTGGATGCCTCGGCGAACGAAACACTCCTGGATAAAGCACCTGAGGAAGCTATCGAGATATTAAATAAACTCGCGAAAAATGATTTTCAATTTCCGACATCTAGGCGAGGAGGTGTAAGACGCCAAGCCACGGTAAATGAATTAGACACATCGAACTCAGTGGCAACACAGTTGGCCTCTCTTACCAAGATGGTACAAAACCTACAGTTACAGCAAAATACCCGTGAGGTCAAGGTAATTAATTCTTACTGTGACTTATGTGGAGGTAACCACAGTTCCTCTGATTGTATGAATCAAGAAACCGGTATGTATGTTGGAAACTACAACCGTAACAATATGATGTCCAACACATACAACCCTTCATGGAAGAGGCATCCAAACCTATCATGGAGCAACCCTAAAAATGCCTTAAACCCAACCACCCAACCTTTAGGATTTCAGCAACCGATGCAACAACTGCCGTCGCCGCAGGTCCAGCAGTCAATGCCGCAGCAACCGGTAAGTTCATTGGAGAACACTCTTAAAGCCTTTATGATGAAAATAGAGTCATACATGGCAGAGAATAGTAATTTCATCAAAACGACAGATGCTTTTATGAATAGAACTGAAATGAGGTTGCAAAATCAAGAAGCGGCCATTAAAACGCTAGAAACCCAGATTGGGCAGTTTGCTCAAAACATAAACATTAGACCACATGGAGGACTACCTAGCAATACTGAAGTTGCTAAGGTAATGGGCCATGAACAGTGCAAGGCAATCACTACTAGGAGTGGTCTACAGCTGAAGGAAAAGATTCCAGCAAGCCAAAATCCATCAGCGGATCCAGCAAAAGAAGAGGCTGAGCAAACTGATTCTGATAACACTGCCCCGGCAGAAGGCACAGCAGCTCCTGAGCAGCCTACCGAGACAGCGACAACCCTAGTGGTGCTAGGTATTAAATTCCAAACTAATGAAACCCTAGATGAGATGAGACCACCACCACCTTTCCCACAAAGATTGAAAAAGCAAAAACAGGACCAACAATTCAAGAAATTCCTTGATATTCTAAAGCAAGTCCACATTAACATACCATTCGTAGAGGCAATTGAACAAATGCCTAATTATGCCAAGTTCTTAAAGGACATGGTGTCAAAGAGGAAACGAATAGGTGAGTTCGAAATAGTGGCTGCTACCGAGGGATGCATGGCAATGCTACACAATCGCATGCCACCAAAATTAAAGGATCCTGGCTGTTTTATCATTCCTTGTGCGATAGGTAAAAATTATGAAGGTAAGGCCCTATGCGACCTTGGAGCAAGTATCAATCTAATGCCCAAATCTGTCTTTCAAAAGCTTGGAATAGGAAGGGCGAAACCTACAACAGTGATGCTCCAACTAGCAGATCGATCCTATGTGCAACCTGAAGGCAAAATCGAGGACATACTGGTAAGAGTTGATAAGTTTATTTTTCCTGCTGATTTTCTTGTCCTTGATTGTGAAGCAGATGATAATACACCGATCATCCTTGGGAGACCTTTCCTTGCAACTGGACGCACATTAATTGACGTGGAAAAAGGAGAGTTGACAATGCGGGTCAATGACCAAAAAGTCAAACTCAATGCATTCCACAACTTAAAAAAATATGATGATCCAGAAGAGTGCAAGGCCATCCACACAGTAGACACCAAAATATTCTGCCTTGGCAACATCCTCGGCAGGTTATTTGGCAAAAAGATTAAACCCAAGATGGATGGACACACAGCAAAAGGGAGTGGCCCACAACCAATTTATAATTCTAGCCAACAAGAGAGAATCATCTTGGGAGATGCATTTGCATGCTCTCCACCAGTAACATGATCTCCTCCCTTTTCTTTATTAATATATTAGGATTAGTTTAGTTTATTTTTATTTTCGAATTTATTTTTTGCTTTAAGTACTTTTCTTTTTGTGTGTTTAATTTCTATTTAGGATAATAAGCAAGAATAAAGGACAAGTAGTTCACAGCAGGAACTCTGCCGAGGCAGAAAAACAGTGCCAGGGCCGCAATAGTCTTAACGGGTAGAACAGTGTAACGGCTAGTCTGCCGAGATTCCTGTCGCGGCAGAAAAGGAAACGGCAGTAAAGAGTAACGGCTAGTGGCTGCAAACGGTAACAAGGTCGAGGCCTATATAAGAAACCCCTTCCTCTTGAACTATTCACTCTTGCATTCTTGTTTTCTTTAGCATTCTTAACAATCTTACTCTCACAATACTTTTCTGCCTACTCACAATTCTTCGTGAAATTCCCAGATTTTTTTTTCAAGAAAATTTCAAGAAATCAAATCTCTCACAATCTTGATGGCCACTTACAAGCGATTTGCCCCAGCAAACGTTGAAGATCGTTTCAACTGATCTTTCATCGCCAGGCAATTATGGGAAGAACAAGGTTTCCAGCATTCTTATGATGAAAACAACGACATTGAGCATTATCTCTTTGACAGAATCAAGTACCAAGAATGGGAAATTTTCTGTCTCCAACCTGCCCAGACGAACGCTACGATCGTGCGGTAATTCTATGCGCACGGGCCCAACAAAGATTCCCTCTTTGTTCACTGTCGCGGCAGGCCGGTCCAGTTAGATGCCGAGACCATCAACAACTTCTACGGCCTCACTCCAAATAGTGATGTTCACGCTGAATTCATGGAGGACATCACTGCCGAAGACTACGAGCTGATCAAAGACGACCTTTGTTACGCGAATACTCCATGGGAAACCGGTACCCATAGAGGATCAACAACAAGGCAGAGCTTAAAGCCCGAGGCTAAGATGTGGAATACCTTTGTCAAGAGACGCCTCATCCCCACGTCCCACAACAGCACGGTGGACCGGAAGCGATTGGTGCTTATCCAATCGATCATCAACAAAAGAACAATCAATGTCGGAGAGATAATCCTACGGGAAATTCACGAGTGCGGTAAGAAAGATCGGGGACCATTATATTTCCCATGTTTAATCACGGGTTTGTGTGTTGCTGCAGGTGTGCCAATCGAAGATACGGATGAATACACTCCCCAAAGGCGAGGATGGACCAAAGACTTTTGTCACAAAGTCATGCATATCACGAAAGCGGAGCCAGTCCAAGCAACGCCCCAGCAGTTCACTGCTGATACTGTTGTCGGGGCCCAGTACACGATAGACATGCTAGACACTGCCCACACCTCTACCGCAGCAGACTCGTACCAGGAGATTTTGCAAAGGATGGCAGCGATGGACCTTAGACAACAGAGGTACATGGAGTACCAAAGAGATTTCAACAGCACATTAGCCC
Source organism: Abelmoschus esculentus (assembly GCA_035048815.1). Lineage (NCBI taxonomy): Eukaryota > Viridiplantae > Streptophyta > Magnoliopsida > Malvales > Malvaceae > Abelmoschus > Abelmoschus esculentus. Next base: position 5,499,966 of record JAUCBN010000015.1, read on the forward strand.
AAATGATGCTCCACGCTTTTCCAGACCAAGAGGCGCAATTTCCAGATTTCCCCAGGAATATGTTCGTCACAACCGCCCCTTACACCGAGACTACACCAGCTCCGGGAGGACCACGACCGTTCTTCCACGCGGATCCTCAACCAAAGTATCAGGCTGCCGGCCCATACAGGGCAGCAGATTCTGCCGCGGCATCTTCCGCCAGCAGACGACCATCCAAGCGGACGACAGTCTTCAGCACTCCACCAAGATCCCCAATCATCATGGGCAATCTATCAGCTGAGATAGATGCCTATGTGCACCAAAGCTCAACTGCCGCCGGACCAAGTACACACCACACCGGGGGAGCCACAGCAATGGGAGGTGGTACAAACATAATGATAACCGAAGAGATGGCCGACGTAGAAGAAGGAGAAGAGGTGGAGGCCCTAATGCAACGGACACCACCCACAAGAGTCCAACCGCTCCGGCAAGCAAAAGCTCAACCATCACCCTCACCAAGAACAAAGCAATCGGCAGCAAGGCCAAGGAGGAAAATTGTTACAAGCAGCTCTTCGGAGTCGCTTAAATTTTTTTTCTTTTCATAATTCAATATAAATTGTTGTTGTTGTCTTTATATGCTGCTTATTTTATATTTGTGTTGCTCGCTTATTTCTTCAAATATAAAGCATTGAGGACAATGCTTGGTTTGAGTTTGGGGGTGCAGATTCACTGCCAAGGCAGCAATCTACTGCCGAGGCCTTGCCAAAAAGGGAGTATTCAAGTGATTTTTTTTATTTTTCATGCTCCCCGCCTTACTTGAATTAACTGCCTACACTTCTGCACTGCTTATCATCAGTATTGCCTTAGTTTATTCTTTAAGGCTATAGAAATCTTTCTCCTTACCATGATTAGGTTCTATTAAGAAAGTTTAACCTTAGAATACTTAAGGATGAAAACTTAGAGGCTTACTATAGGAAGAACTTTAAACACTTTTGGGACTTGTTGGATTATAGGAATTCTTTTAATGAACTTAGGTGATAAAGACTTAGATTTTTGGAAAGTAACTAGAGGTGCCTATCACCGGCCCTAGAAAGTCTCTTCTTCATGCTAGAGGTGCCCAAAATTGGCTCTAGTATGCTTTAAGGAATAGCAAAAAGAAAGAAGGAAATAGGGAAAAACACAATCCTTGAGGTGCCCGAAATTGGCTCAAGAATTGGTTGTTTAGAAAAGAAGAGAACACTTAACCAAATTCTACTTGTCTTGAACTTAGAGTTTATCTAAGAAAGCCTTTAATCAAACTTGTCCATAAAAACGCATACACTCACAATTCTTATAGTTTGTTTCTAGGTAAACCCTTGGGTAGCCGAAAGGTTAAGACTAAATAATAGGCCTAGCTATGGTGGGGAGAATAGATGGAAATGTAAGACCAAGAGAGAGTAGAGTTCGGCAAATTGATGGTTTGCATTGCTTGAGGACAAGCAATAGTGCGAGTTTGGGGGTGTGATAAGTGCTCAACTCACTATCACTTTGTACACATTTTACGGGCATTAATCACCGAATATACACCCACTCGGACCAATGCATGTACCTAATGTGATATATTTAGAAGTTAAGCTCATAAAGATAATATTTACAGAAAAGGCACGTTTTACTGCATTTTCATATCTGTGCAGAAGAACCAGTGTCGCGGCAGCGACAAGGCCGAGGCAGGACCTGATGCCGAGGCAGCAGTTGAGAGCTAGGAAGCAAGACTGTAGGCGATGGGAAGATAAAAATCCAAGGGACGTGTCTAGATATAAAGCCCATGGATCGGTGCTGGCTAGCATAAGGAAAAGCCCAAGACAAGGCCACGCGGGAAAGCCCCTCAGCCGAATTAAACTTGGAAATATTTTAATTATGTACATGACTTGTTCCCTACTCCAAGTTGTATTCTACTTAGGAAAGGTTTGCCCTAGGTCTAGCCTATATAAAGACCTAGCCGTCCAATGTATTATACACGGAATACCTAGAGGGATAAAGAGCCGAATCATAACTTGTTTTCTTTCTCTCAATTATGTTATAAGCTTCTTTAGGGTTTAGGTGAAGGTTGTTTAGTATATGTGAGAGGATATTGTACTTTGTCTTTGTTTCAATGCAATAAAATTATCAAGGTTTGCTTATCCTTTATTATTCCTAGTTCTTGCATTCAAGCTCGGGAGAGAAGTTTGTGAGTAATCCATTTATCTAAGCTCGAGAGAGAGTTAGATTCACGAAAGGGGTAAGTACGGTGTTTCAATCGCGAAATACTAACTCGGCCTAGGGATAGGTTAAGAGTTTCAACGGCTAAAAGAAGTGTGAGATCGGTTGGTGAGTATAATTGGTTCACGCCGGGAGGTATCATCAAGGACTAGTCATCAACAGTACTTCGACTTAGGGATAAGCGAAGTCATTCAAGGACACTTTGCCGAACTTTAGAAAAGTCCACCCACAAGCAAGGGATTGTCGCGGTGGACAGTATCGTCACTGCCAAGGCAGTAAAATGCAGTGCTGCTAAGGCAGAGATATACGGTTGCATTGGGCAGAGACAAGTCAATCAAATCCACAATACAACGCAACTGGGTCCTGACCTATCTCTCTCTAATATTCAATCTCTTTATTTTATTTAGTTATCTTATTTTAGTTCCATCACAACCCAAACTACTTGTGTTTTTATTTCTTTCTACAGAACAGGAAGACGAAGAAGACATATTGAGTTTACCAATCCCTGTGGAGACAATAATCCGATAAATACTTATCACTTATTACTTTCGATGTGTCCACTTGCACTAAACGCGCACTTTTGACACGCGACACTTGTGTACTGTGGCATGATCACTTAATGCAATATCAATGTCTTCTCTATCTGATTCTTTTGCTTCCCTTGTTGGGACTTTATCCGGACTACTTGAAATTTCCTTAAGTTGTAAGCCACTCCTAGTAGTGATTGCCTTACATTGCTCATGGCTTTTTCCCCTTACAACTTCAGTATTGCTGGGTAATCCTCCTTGAGGTCTAGTGTTCAAACTTTGAGCGAACTACCCAACATGAGTTTCTAGTGTTTTAATGGTTGCCTCTTGGTTTTGCAACCTCATCTCAGTTCTACTTATGAAAGCATCAGTTCTCTTGATGAAGTTACTATTCTCAGCCATATATGATTCGGTTTTCATCATAAAGGCCTTAAGAGAATTTTTCAATAAACTTGCAGGCTGTTGTTGCGGCAGTGGCTGCTGCGGCGGCGGCGGGTGTTGCATTGGCATTGATTGCTGGAAACCTAAGGGTTGAGTAATCAGATTCAAAGCATTATTGGGATTACTCCATGAAAAATTTGGATGTCTTTTCCATGCTGGATTACAGGTGTTGGACATCATGTTGTTGTTCCGGTTATAGTTTCCCACATAAAGGCTAGATTTCTGATTCTGCATGCACTCAGAAGAGCTATGGTTACCTCCACATAAATCACACGAAGAATCTATTACCTTAACCTCATGGGTATTATGTTGCATTTGCATATTTTGGACCATTTTAGTGAGAGTTGCCAATTGTGCTGCCACTGAATTGGATGTTTCTAATTCATGTACTGTGGCCTGACGTCTCATCCCTCCTCGCCTAGATGTAGGGAATTGGAAGTCATTCTTTGCAAGTTTGTTTAAAATTTCTATAGCTTCCTCTGGTGGTTTGTCAAGGAGTGTCCCATTGGTAGAGGCGTCTAACATCATTCTCGTTAGGGCATTGGTTGCATTACAAAACATGGTCACTTGTGTCCACAATGGGAATCCATGAAAAGGACACTTATGCAGTAACTCCCTATAGCGCTCCCATGCCTCATACATTGGTTCATCTTCTGCCTGTCGAAAAGAAGTAATTTCATTACGTATACGATCGTATAAATTAGTAGGATTAAAACGTTTATTGAAATCACGTCATAATTCACTCCAAGATCCTATAGATCCTGCGGGAATGCTATTTAATTAGGGTTTTGCCCTATCCCTCAGTGAATAGGGAAACAGTTTCAATCTCAACACGTCTTCATGGACTCCTTGAATTTTGAATGAATTACAGATCTCCATGAATGATTTGAGGTGTTGCCTAGCATCTTCAGTTATAGACCCACCGAACTGTCCAATAGTATTGAGCATATTAAACATGACAGGTTTTAGCTCAAAGTGGGCTGCTTCGATCTCTAGTGTAACGACTCCTGGATTTAACTCATTCAAATCCTCTTCCAAAAAATCTCGAACAGTAAGCTGCCGCGGCCCTGGTGGCGGCGGAAGCCTTCCATTGCCAGCGGGTAGGTTTTGTTCTACCGGATGATCTTTCATAACTACTTGGATTTGTCTTCGCAACCTTTGACACGTGCGTTCAATCTCTGTGTCTAGCTCGTATAATGGATTGTTTGGGTTTGCTCTGGTCATACACCAATAAAAACCGAAGTTAAATAAAATAGATTTAAGATGTGAGAAAATAAAGATAACAAAAATTTAGTTACCAATCCCCGGCAACGGCGCCAAAAACTTGTTGCGTGTAAAAAGAGTACGCAAATAGTGCAAGTGTACACGTCGCAAGTAATAAAGTGATAAGTATCAAGTATCGTCTCCACAGCGATTGGTGTACTTAATATGCTCTCTTTTCTCTTCTCGCTCTGTAAAAAATAAAAGACATTAATTTGGTTGATTTGAAAACTAAAATAACTGAAAAATAAAATAAGAATGGTGAATGGAAATAAGATCAAATTTAGAGAATGGGCAGGATCCAGTTGAATCGTATTTTGAGTTCAATTGACTTGTTTCTGTTCTGTGCAATAATGCAACACTGCCTCGGCAGAACTACAGTTTCCTGCCTCAACAGTGAAGACTAGCGTCCGCCGCGGCAATCCCTTGCTCTTGGGTGGACTTCTTTAAGGTTCGGCAAAGTTTACTTGGATGACTTCGCTTATCCCTAAGTCAAAGTACTGTTGATGACTAGTCCTTGATGATACCTCCCGGCGTGAATCAACGATAACCACCAACCAATCTCACACTTCTTTTAGCCGCTGAAAATTTAACCTATCCCTAGGCCGAGTTAGTATTTTCCAACTAGAAAAATACCGTACTCATTGCTTTCGTGAGCCTAACTCTCCCGATATTAGACAAATAGATCTCTCACAAACTTCTCTCTCGAGCTTGAATGCAAGATCAATGAATAACAAAGAATAAGCAAACCTTAATATTTTATTGTATAAAACAAGAAAACAAAGTTCAATCTTCTCTCACAAATACTTAACAACCTTCACCTAAACCCTAAAAAAGTTTAGAACATAATGGAAATAAAGAAAACTCTAAAAATCTATGGAGAACTCTTTTCTCTCGTGCGTTGTATGATTCTCTTCTCCTTGGGCGGTTATGGCTTATATAGGCTTGGCCTAGGGCAAACCTTTCCTAAGTAGGAATACAACTTGGAGTAAAACACAAGTCAAGTACATAAATAAAATATTTGTTTTATTTCCAAGTTTATTCCCACAAGGATTCTTTTCCGCGTGGCCTTTGACTTGGGCTTTCTACTCGCTTCCCAACTCTGATCCTTGTGTTGCTTGTCCAGAAACGTCCACCTCATTTTTCTCTTCAGATCGCTTACAATATCGGTACTTGTCCTTCAGCTGCTGCCGCGGCCTCAGGTTTTGCTTCGGCCTCGCTTACTGCCGCGATAGTAGATATTTCTGCAATTGTATAAAAGGTGCCATAAAGTCTGCAGTTTCTATAAATATTATCTTTATAAGTCACAAAACAGAATATCGAAATATCTCACATTAAGTACATGCTTTAGTCCAAGTAGGTGTAGATTAAGTGATTATTGTCCATGAAAGGTGTAAGAAGTGATAGTTAATTAAGCACTTATCAGCACTCTTAGAACTTAATGGCTTTTATTGTCATCTTCTGGTCTCACAACTCTCTTGTCTTTTTCCACTCTTTTCTCTTGTGTATAGTTCTTAGAAGAACTTACTCAAGACTTAGGCAAGTAAAATGTACTTGTGCGTCGCTGAAATTGTTAGTTTAAAAGAAAAAAGTAAATAGGATTACAAGAAAGCTTTAGAATGAAAAAAATGAAAATGGGGTTACTTACTTGACAAGAAAACTTACAACCTTCCTTCACTAACAATCAAAGTCATGAAGATAAAACGTCTTCTTGGCTTGATGTTGAAGATGATGTTGCTATGCTTTCTCACCCTTGATCTTGTAGTTTTGAATCTGATTTTCTTTTCTCGTTTTTTTTAACTGACTTTTTTTTGCTCAAAAATTGAAAATGACAAAGTTTAGTCACTTACAATTGCATGAATGACTTTTTGGTGTTTGCTTCTTCTACCAAAGCTTTGATACCATATGATATGTGTCAATCATGTTGATGATGTTGAACGAAAAACTTTGATTCTAGGACCTAGGAAGGAAGGAAGTCTTTCGCAACAAGTGGCTGCAAAAATGAAGAATTAAGGATAATGGATGAAAGAAATAAGTGAAATGAATGAAGGGAATAGTTTAGAGACTGATTTGGAAGCGGAAGGACGTGTGGTGTTGATAAGGGTGAATGGATGTTTAGGGCGTTTTATGATGATGATAAAGGATAAGAATGGTGAATGGAATAAGATGATATGTAAGGAAGGTGATATGGTGAAAAGGAATGGTGAAATGGAAATAGTATCTTAAAGATATTCAAGGAAGAAACTAGGTTATAGGAAACCTAATCCTGAACCTTATATTGATCTTTAAGGGGTGGTGATAAATGGACTTTGACCCTTTTATTATATTAAACTAAAAGAACCCGAAGTATCAAGATGGATAGAAAGGGGTTTGATGCCACTAGTACAAAAGTACTTGATAAGTCGATAAAGTTTTAAGAAGAACTAAACGAGAGAAAATCTCACAAGTAATTTTATATAATCTGAATGGTGTGTTTAAAAAATGAAATCCAAGTCCTATTTATAGTTTTCTAAGGGTTTTGGACGAAATAGCATTTAACTATTCGGATAACCTTTCATTTGAATGGTGTCTCCCTCCAAATCTACTAAAAGAGTTGTAACTTTTCGGTCCAGCCTGCACAGTCTTCAGTAATTGGCCCATATCTCGATCTCCTGATATCAGATTGATGCGATTCAACATGAGTTGGAAAGATAAGAGATAGAGGAACAACTTTAATGAAGACACCGAAAACCAATTCGACTTGTATCCTGCTCGAAATTTGTAAACATGTGGACCATCATGAATCTATCCAATGAAGAGTGACGCCTCTTTGTTTTGGCGTGAAATTCATATTTCCCTCCAAGGAGTGGCGCCCAAACATGTTTCCCTTCATGTCTGGTCGGTTGTGTCCCTTGGGGAGGGAACATGTCCTTCCATGGTTCAGCTGAAGGTTGTAGGGTGAGCTGAGATGAGCTGATTGAGCTAAGAGTGAGCTGAGAGTGAGCTGACTTAAGCTGAGCTAGCTAGCTGAAAGACTTAGGTATAGTTTGAAGCTGAAATAAGCTAATCCAAGCTGCCTTTAGCAAAGTGAGCTGGTCCATTAGCTTCCTTATACTCTCTTCTAGTGTGAGGAGTGTTTTGGACCTGATCCGAATCTCCTAAGGTCTCATTTTGAATTATGCTACATTTGAGCTCGTATGGGATTTGTGAGCTATCATGGAGGTATCCTTTATTCCTTTAAGTACTGTAGGAGTGTTCTATGCATTTCCAAGCTATTCTGTAGTTGGCTCCATGTGTTTCTAGCATTGCCTTCCGTTTAGCTTCTTTTGAGCTAACTGAGCTGACACTGAGCTAATACTTACTCCTTGAGTTGTAGGTAAGTCATATGAAGAAAACATAATAAATAAATAATAAGAATACTTAAAATAACTTAATATAAAATTAGATTTAAGCTGAAACTTAATAATGTGGTTATAATGACTATTCATGTTTATAGCTTAATTAATATAACTCTTAAGTATCTTATTATAAAGTATATAAAAGTAATAAATACTAAGATCAGTAAGATAACTCCCCTTTGATCCCATGCGTGAAATGAAGTATGAAAGCATGAGATAAATGAGCAGAAATGTGCACGCATCAAAGATTATCAGGTTCACAAACCAAACGCTAAATTTGTTTGCCTAGTAAAGCAACATTGAAGTGGTGAAGATCACGAAATCCTATATCGCCTGCTACTTTCGGAAGATAGACAATGTCCCAAGGGAGCATGTGCCAACCTCGTTTGTTAGCTTTCCCAAACCACCAATATCGGCGTATCGAATTGGTCATGCCATCAATAATGTTTTGGGGTAAAAGATAACAAGACATGACATACTGAGGCATAGATTGTATGACTGATTTGATGAAAATTTCTCTACCACTAATGGATAGAAGATGTTTAACCCAATTGCTCAGGTGGGCATTCATTTTTCCCCTGGTAAACCCCAAGGCCGCAGTCTTGTTTTTCCTTATTAAGAGAGGGACTCCCAGATAAAAACCTAGATCATCAACTTCTCTTACGTGAAGGATATCATTAATTTCCAATCGAAACGACATGAAAGTTTTTTGGGAGAAGAAAATAGTAGACTTTTCAAAGTTTACTGCCTGCCTAGACGAAGTAGCATAAGTATGTAGAGCATCCTTAAGGCGTTGAGCTTCTGTAGTTGTTGATAAGTGCTTAACTCACTATCACTTTCTACACCTTTTATGGGCATTAATCACTGAATTTAAACCCACTCGGACCAATGCATGTACTTAATGCGATATATTTAGAAGTTATGATTATCGAGTTGATATTTATAGAAAAGGCAAGTTTTACTGCATTTTTATATCTGTGCAGGAGAAACAAGTGCCGCGGTAGCAACATGGCCGAGGCAGAACCTGATGCCGAGCAGCAGCTGAGAGCCAGGAAGCAATATTGTAGGCGATCAGAAGAGAAAAATCCAAGGGACGTTTCTGGATATGAAGCACATGGATCGGAACTGGATAGCATGAGGAAAAGCCCAAGACAAGGCCACGCGGGAAAGCCTCTTAGTTGAAATAAACTTTGAAATATTTTAATTATGTACATGACTTGTTCCCTACTCCAAGTTGTATTCTACTTAGGAAAGGTTTGCCCTAGGCCAAGCCTATATAAGACCTAGCCGTCCAATGTATTGAGAGAGTCGATTCTTAGAGAGTTCACCCTAAGACTCAATGTTTTCTTTCTCTCAAATTATGTTCTAAGTTTTCTTAGGGTTTAGGTGAAGGTTGTTAAGTATTTGTGAGAGGAGATTGTACTTTGTTCTTTGTTTCAATGCAATAAAACTATCAAGGTTTGCTTATCCTTTGCCATTCTTTGTTCTTGCATTCAAGCTCGGGAGAGAGGTTTGTGAGTAATCTATTTATCTAGACTCGGGAGAGTTAGATTCACGAAAGGGATAAGTACGGTGTTTCAATCACGAAATACTAACTCGGCCTAGGAATAGGTTAAGAGTTTCAGCGGCTAAAAGAAGTGTGAGATTGGTTGGTGAGTATAATTGATTCACGCTGGGAGGTATCATCAAGGACTAGTTATCAACAGTACTTCGACTTAGGGATAAGCGGAGTCATCCAAGGACACTTTGCCGAACTTTGGTAAAGTCCACCCACGAGTAAGGGATTGCCGCGGCGAACAGTATCGTCGCTGCCAAGGCAGTAATCTGCAGTACTGCCGAGACAGTGATATACAATTGCATTGGACAGAGACAAGTCAATCAAATCCACAATACAACGCAACTGGATCCTGACCTCTCTCTATTAATCAGACTTCATCTTTATTCTTAGTTTTCTTTATTTCAATTTATTTAGTTTCATCGAAACCACAATTACCTGTCTTTTTATTTTATTCCTTTTTACAGAACAAGAAAACGAAGAAGGCATATTAAGTATATCAATCCCTGTGGAGACGATACACGATAATACTTATCACTTTATTACTTATGATGTGTTCACTTGCACTAATTGCGCACTTTTGACACGCGACAAGTTTTTTTATTTTTATTTTACTTTGGTTTTTCTTGGTGTATGACCAGGGCCAACCCAACCAACCCTTTGTACGAGTTAGACCCAGATATCGAACGTACACGACAATGGTTGAGGAGACAAATCCAATAAGCTATGGCAGATCACCCAGCAGGACAAAACTTACCTGCCGGCAATGGAGGTCTTCCGCCGCCACCAGGGTCGCGGCAGCTCACTGTCAGAGACTTCCTGGAAGAGAATTTAAATGGGTTAAAACCAGGAGTCGTTACACCGGAAATAGAAGCAGCCCACTTTGAACTGAAACCTGTCATGTTCAATATGCTCAACACTATTGGACAGTTTGGTGGGTCTGTGACTGAAGATGCAAGGCAGCACCTCAAGTCCTTCATGGAGATATGCAATTCCTTCAAAATTCAAGGAGTCCATGAAGATGTTTTGAGATTAAAATTGTTTCCCTATTCACTGAGGGATAGGGCCAAGACCTGGTTAAATAGCATTCCAGCAGGATCAATAGGATCTTAGAGTGAACTCTGCTGAGATTTCATTACATGCTTTAACCCTACTAACTTATATGATCGTATCCGTAATGAAATTACTTCTTTTCGACAGGCAGATGAAGAACCAATGTACGAGGCATGGGAGCGCTATAGAGAGTTATTGCACAGATGCCCATTACCTGGATTTCCCTTGTGGACGCAAGTGACAATGTTCTACAATGCAACTAATGCCCCCACAAGCATGATGCTAGATGCCTCGACAAACGGAACACTCCTGGACAAAGCACCTGAGAAAGCTATTGAGATACTAAAAAAACTCGCAAAAAACGATTTTCAATTCCCTACATCTAGGCGAGGAGGAGTAAGACGCCAAGCCACGTTGAATGAGTTAGACACATCAAATTCAGTGGCAGCACAATTGGCCTCTCTTACTAAGATGGTGCAAAATTTGCAATTACAGCAAAATACCCGTGAGGTTAAGGTGATTGATTCTTTTTGTGATTTATGTGGCTGTAACCATAATTCCTCTGATTGTATGAATCAAGAAACCGGTATGTATGTTGGAAATTACAACCGAACCAATATGATGTCCAACACATACAATCCCTCATGGAAGAGGCATCCGAACCTACCATGGAGCAATCCTAACAATGCCTTAAACCCAACCACCCAACCCTCAGGATTCCAGCAACCAATGCAACATCTGCCGTAGCCGTAGGTCCAGCAGCCAATGCCGCCGCCGCAGATGCAGCAGCAGTCTGTAAGTTCCTTGGAAAATTCTCTGAAAGCATTCATGATGAAAATTGAGTTATACATGGCAGAGAATAGTAACTTCATCAAAAGAACAAATGCGTTTATAAATAGGACTGAGATGAGGTTGCAGAACCAAGAGGCAGCAATTAAGGCATTGGAAACTCAGGTTGGACAGTTTGCTCAAAATTTAAACACTAGACCACAAGGAGGACTACCTAGCAATACTGAAGTTGCTAAGGTAATGGGCCATGAACAGTGTAAAGCAATGACTACTAGGAGTGGTATACAACTGAAGGAAAAGACGAAAATTCCAGCAGGCCAAAGTCCATCATCAGACTCAGCAAAAGAGGAGGCTACTGATCCTGATAACACTGCCCCAACAGAGAACTCAGCAGCTCCTGAACAGTCTGCCGAGATAGCAACAACCCTAGTGGTGCTAGGTATTAAATTTCAAACTAAAGAAACTCTGGATGAGATGAGACCACCACCACCATTCCCACAAAGGTTGAAAAAGCAAAAACAGGACCATCAATTCAAGAAATTTCTTGATATTTCAAAGCAAGTCCACATCAACTTACCATTCGTAGAGGCAATTGAACAAATGCCTAATTATGCCAAGTTCATAAAAGACATTGTGTCTAAGAGAACAAGACTAGGTGAGTTCGAAACAGTGGCTGTTACCGAGGGATGCATGGCAATGTTACACAATCGCATACCACCAAAATTGAAGGATCCTGGATGTTTTATCATACCTTCTGCAATAGGTAACAACAATGAAGGTAAGGCCCTATGCGACCTTGGAGAAAGCATCAATCTAATGCCCAAATCTGTCTTCCAAAAGCTTGGAATAGAAAGGGAAAAACCTACAACAATTATGCTTCAACTTGTGGATCGATCATATGTGCAACCCGAAGGCAAAATCGAGGACATATTGGTAAGAGTTGACAAATTTATTTTTCCCGCTGATTTTCTTGTCCTTGATTGTGAAGCAGATGATAATGCACCGATCATCTTGGGGAGAAATTTCCTTGCAACTAGAACACCTAAATTGATGTGGATGATAAGTGCTCAACACACTATCACTTTCTACTACTTTTATCGGCATTTATCACCAAATATTCACCCACTTGAACCAATGCATGTGCTTAATGTGATATATTTAGAAGTTATACTTAAATAGATAATATTTATAGAAAAAGGCATGTTTTACTGCGTTTTCATATCTGTGCAGGAAAACCATTGCCGCGGTAGAGACAAGGCCGAGGCAGGACCTGATGCCGAGGCAGCAGCAGGAAGACAGGAAGCAAAGTGATAGACGATGGAAAGACAAAAATCTAAGGAACGTGTTTGGACTTGAAGCCCAAGAATCGGAGCTGGCTAGCACAAGGAAAAGCCCAAAGGAAGACCACGCGGGAAATCCCCCTTAGCCGAATTCAAACTTGGAAATATAATATTATTATGTACTTGACTTGTTCCCTACTCCAAGTTGTATTCTACTTAGGAAAGGTTTGCCCTAGGACTAGCCTATATAAAGACCTAGCCACCCAATGCATCAAATATCGAAATGCCTAGGGAGAGCCGACTTCTACTCTTGTTTCTTTCCTCTCCATCATGTTCTAAAACCTTCATAGGGTTTAGGTGAAGGTTGTGGAGTATTTGTGAGAGGAGATTGTAATTTGTCTTTTATTCAATGCAATAAAGATTATCAAGGTTTGCTTATCCTTTGTTATTCCTTGTTCTTGCATTCAATCCCGGGAGGAAAGTTTGTGAGTAATCCATTTATCTAAGCTCGGGAGAGTTAGATTCACGAAAGGGGTAAGTACGGTGTTTCAATCGCGAAATACTAACTCGGCCTAGGGATAGATTTAAGAGTTTCAGCGACTAAAAGAAGTGTGAGATTGGTTGGTGAGTATAATTGGTTCACGCCGGGAGGTATCATCAAGGACTAGTCATCAACAACACTCTGACTTAGGGATAAGCGGAGTCATTCAAGGACACTTTGCCAAACTTTGGTAAAGTCTGCCCACGAGCAAGGGATTGCCGCGGCAGATAGCGTTATCGCTGCCCAGGCAGTAAACTGCAGTGCTGCCGAGGCAGAGATATGCGATTGCATTGGATAAAGACAAGTCAATCAAGTCCACAATACAATACAACTGGATCCTGGCCCATCTTTCTCTTTAATATTTTGACTCTTTATTTTTATTCAATTATTTTAGTTTAAATAAATCACACCAATTCACTTTGCTTTCATCTTTCCACAGAGCAAGGAGATAAAGGAAGCATATTAAGTATACCAGTCCCTGAGGAGACGATAACTCGATAACATACTTATCACTTATTACTTGCGATGTGTCCGCTTGCACTAAACGCGCACTTTTGACACGCGACAAGTTTTTGGCGCCGTTGCCGGGGACTGACAACTAAATTTTGTTTTCTTTATTTTCTTGTTTCTTTTTATTTTTACTAACATATTTTCTTTTTCTTTAAAAATTATAGGTGTGTTTCAAGTGAAGGATTTTCAAGATGCAAGGAGAAAGAAAGAAATCTATTCGGGAGTTGATGTTGGAAGATATGAATCGAGCAAATCAAGAATTTCCTAGATTAAACGATGATTATCTATGCCAACCAAGAGCAACCCATCAAGTTCATGCTTGGGCAAATTTTTGTTTTAATTGTGGAGATGATCATTTGATTAACAATTGCCCGTATAGTACTGGAACATATGACCACTTAGAGGACCATAGATGGAACCAACAACAAAATCTTTCATGGTATGATCAAAACACTAAAAATTTTTACCATGACAATTTTGTTAATGTTACAGATAAGCCATGGAAATATAATTCTTCTCAAGAGTATCCAAATTCATTGGAGGAAACATTTAAAGCATCAATGGCTAGAATTGAAGAATTTATGACAGAACAATCAAGGCTATTGGATGCACATATAGCTAGATTGGATGCACCCTTGAAGGATTAAGAAGATCAATTGCAGAAATCCATATATGCCATGGATAAGTGTCTCCTGAAATAATTGTCGTGGCAGTAGAGAAGCCTGAACAGGGCAATGTCACGATACCACTCAATGAGGCCGATGAGAGTAATGCTCTAGAAAATTTTGAGGAGTCTGATTCCCAGGATGTTACGGTAGCAATGATGCTGAAAAAGGAAGCTGAGGATTACTCTCACTCACAGCTGCCGGGGCAGTTACACGATGACATGCGTGATCAACAAGATGGCAATGCCGTGATAATGGAATATGAGATGGTAACGAATAAACCTTTTGAATTCTTTAAAAACTCATCTTTTCCATTGCAGGTATCTTCCGAGGAGTCAACGTTACACGATTTGAAGCCATCACAAATAGGATATGATTGTTTAGATATTTATGTGGTAATTCCATCTAATATTAGTTCCAAGCCAGCGTCTCTACTGGCGGAGATTACTGGGAAGCATAAGAAACAATGTGGGTTGATTCTTGAAGACTTCAAGAAAGATGATTCTTCACTTGATTTACACCGAATTTTGGCAAAAGATTGCCACGGCAATTGGCTATCACAGCAATTGCCACGACAACGAAGGCTATATCCAACTATGATGGAAGTCAACGACAAGGAGGTAAGTAAGTGGTTGGATGGTGATATAATTTTTTCTAACAAATTATTTTTGCCTTCAGAAATAATATCAAGTTGGAGGATAGGCATGGACTACAAAAGCACACAAACGGAAGACACCTCCACCATGATAGCACAAATGGGAGTATCCGTACCCGCATTAGACCATATCTTTTTGAGTAGAATTGTCACTCGATGGAGGGTGCAGATGGACTATAAGAAATATCGGAAACGACCCTCCATAAGTTTTCTTTAGATTCTTTATTTTATATTAATTTTCTCTTTTATTTTATTTGGTATTTTCATGAATTCTCTTAATTATGGTGTTTTATTTAGGAATAAAAAGCAAGAATAAGGGAAAAATAGTTCACAGCGGGAACTCTGCCGAGGCAATAAAACAGTGTCAGGGCCGCAGCAGTCCCAACGGGCAGAACAGCGTAACGGCTAGTCTGCCGAGATTCCTGCCGCAGCAGAAAAAGGAAACGGCAGAACGAAGGAAACGGTTACAAATGGCTAGTAGGCCCAACGGTCACAAGGCCGAGGCCTATATAAGAAACTCCTTCCTCTTGAACTATTCACTCTTATCTTCTTGTTTTCTTTAGTACTCATAACAATCACTCTCTAAATTACTCTCTGCCTACTAATCCCTTTTAAATCTCCAGATTCTCTTCAAGAAAACCTCCAAAGAACTCAATTTTCTCTTTCTTGATGGCAACTTACAAAAGATTCGCCCCAACCAACAATGAAGATCGATTTAACCGATCTTTCATCGCGAGGCAACTTTGGGAAGAACAAGGGTTCCAGCACGCGGACGAAGAAAAATATGGCATTGAACACTACCTGTTCGACAGAATCAAGAACCAGAATTGGGAAATATTCTGTTTGCAACCTGCCTAGGCAAACGCCACAATCGTGCGGGAGTTCTACGCTCATGGGCCCAGCAAGGACTCCCTATTTGTTCACTGTCGCGGCAGGCCTGTGCAGCTTGATGCCGATACGATCAACAACTTTTACGGCCTCACCCCGGACAGTGATCTCCATGCTGACTTCTTGGAAGATATAACTGTCGAGGACTACGAACTTATTAAAGACGATCTTTGTTACGCGAACACTCCATGGGAAACCGATACCCATCGAGGATCCGTGACAAGACAAAACTTGAAGCCGGAGGCCAAGATGTGGAACACCTTCGTCAAACGATGCCTCATCCCAACATCACACAACAACACGGTGGATCGCAAGAGATTGGTGCTTATCCAATCCATCATCAACAAAAGGACCATCAATATTGGAGAAATTATCCTACGGGAAATTCACGAGTGCGGTAAGAAAGATCGAGGACCATTGTATTTCCCTTGCTTGATTACGGGTTTATGTGTTTCCGCAGGTGTGCCTATTGAGGAAACGGATGAATACACACCCCCAAGAAGATGATGGACCAGGGAATTCTGCCACAAAGTCATGCAGATAACATAAGCAGAACCTGTCCAGGCAACACCGCAGCAGTTCACTGCCGATATTGCTGCCGGGGCCCAGTACACGGCAGATATGCCTGGTACTGCCCACACCTCTGCCGCAGCAGACCCGTATCAAGAACTCTTGCAGCGAATGGCCGCGATGGATCTTCGACAACAACGGTACATGGAGTACCAGCGGGACTTCAATGGCACTCTCGCACAGATGATGTTGCACGCCTTCCCGGACCAAGGTGTACAATTCCCGGAGTTCCCAAGCAATATGTTCATTACTGCCACACCCTACACCGAGACTACACCAGCCCCAGGAGGACCGCGACCGTTCTTCCATCCGGACCCTCATCCCCAATACCAGGCTGCTGGACCATCTAGGCCAGCAGATTCTGCCGCGGCCTCATCTATCAGCCGAAGGCCATCCAAGCGAAGAGCAGTTTTCAGCACTCCACCAAGATCGCCAATTATCATGGGCAGTCTATCCGCCGAGATAGATGCTTATGTACACCAAGGCTCTACTGCCGCCGGCCCAAGCACACACCACACCGGAGGAGCAACTACGATGGGAGGAGGAACGGACGTGATGATAACCGAAGAGATGGCGGATGTTGAAGAAGGAGAAGAAGTAGAAGCCCCAATGCATAGGACCCCACCCACTCGAGTCCAGCCGCCGGGGCAAGCAAAGGCGCAACCATCGCCCTCCCCAAGGACAAAGCACATGTCATCTAGGAAACGGAGAAAAATTGTTACGAGCAGCTCTTCGGAGTCGCTCTAAAATTCTTTGTCCTTTATTCAATATTCAATTGCTTTTACTATTTTTCCTTGCTGCATATAAATTCACATTCTGTTTTGTCGTTTATTCCTTCCAAATATAAAGCATTGAGGACAATGCTTGGTTTGAGTTTGGGGGTGCAGATTCACTGCCAAGGCAGCAATCTACTGCCGCGGCCTTGCCAAAAAAGGGAGTATTCCAATGATTTTTTTATGCTCCCCGCCTTACTTTAATTAACTGCCTACACTCTTGCACTACTCATCATCAGTATTGTCTTAGTTTATTCTTTAAGGCTATAGAAATCTTTCTCCTTACCATGTTTAGGTTCTGTTAAGAGGGCTTAACCTTAGGATGCTTAAGGATGAAAACTTAGAAGCTTACTATAGAAAAAACTTTAAACACTTTTGGGACTTGTGGATTATAGGAATTCTTTTAATAAACTTAGGTGATAAAGACTTAGATTTTTGGAAAAGTAACTAGAGGTGCTTACCACCGGCTCTAGAAAATCTCTTCTTCAGGCTAGAGGTGCCCGAAATTGGCTCTAGTATGTATTAAGGAATATTAAAAAGAAAAGACAAAAAGGTTTTTAAGAAAAACACAAGTCTTTGAGGTGCCCGAAACCGGCTCAAGTTTTGGAGTTTGGAAAAGAAGAGAGGACTTAACCAATGTCTATTTGTCTTGAACTTAGAGTTTATCTAAGAAAGCCTTTAATCAAGTTGTCCACAAAAACACACACTCACAAATCCTATAGTTTGTTTCTAGGTAAATTCTTAGGTAGCCGAATGGTTAAAGCTTAAAGATAGGCCTAGCTATGGTGGGGAGAATAGATGGACATGTAAGACCAAGAGAGAGTAAAGTTCGGCAAATTGATGGTTTGCATTGCTTGAGGACAAGCAATAGTTCGAGTTTGGGGGTGTGATAAGTGCTCAACACACTATCACTTTCTACTCCTTTTATCGGCATTTATCACCAAATATTCACCCACTTGAACCAATGCATGTGCTTAATGTGATATATTTAGAATTTATACTTAAATAGATAATATTTATAGAAAAAGGCATGTTTTACTGCGTTTTCATATCTGTGCAGGAAAACCATTGTCGCGGCAGAGACAAGGCCGAGGCAGGACCTGATGCCGAGGCAGCAGCAGGAAGACATGAAGCAAAGTGATAGGCGATGGAAAGACAAAAATCTAAGGAACGTGTTTGGACTTGAAGCCCAAGAATCGGAGCTGGCTAGCACAAGGAAAAGCCCAAAGGAAGACCGCGCGGGAAAGCCCCCTTAGCCGAATTCAAACTTGGAAATATAATATTATTATGTACTTGACTTGTTCCCTACTCCAAGATGTATTCTACTTAGGAAAGGTTTGCCCTAGGACTAGCCTATATAAAGATCTAGCCACCCAATGTATCAAATATCGAAATACCTAGGGAGAGCCGACTTCTACTCTTGTTTCTTTCCTCTCCATCATGTTCTAAAACCTTCATAGGGTTTAGGTGAAGGTTGTGGAGTATTTGTGAGAGGAGATTGTAATTTGTCTTTTATTCAATGCAATAAAGATTATCATGGTTTGCTTATCCTTTGTTATTCCCTTTTCTTGCATTCAAGCTCGGGAGGGAAGTTTGTGAGTAATCCATTTATCTGAGCTCGGGAGAGTTAGATTCACGAAAGGGGTAAGTACGGTGTTTTAATCGCGAAATACTAGCTCGGCCTAGGGATAGATTAAGAGTTTCAGCGGCTAAAAGAAGTGTGAGATTGGTTGGTGAGTATAATTGGTTCACGCCGGGAGGTATCATCAAGGACTAGTCATCAACAGCACTCTGACTTAGGGATAAGCGGAGTCATTCAAGGACACTTTGCCGAACTTTGGTAAAGTCTGCCCACGAGCAAGGGATTGCAACGGCAGACAAGTCAATCAAGTCCACAATACAATACAACTGGATCCTGGCCCATCTTTCTCTTTAATATTTCGACTCTTTATTTTTATTCAATTATTTTAGTTTAAATAAATCATACCAATTCACTTGTGCTTTCATCTTTCCACAGAGCAAGGAGATAAAGGAAGCATATTAAGTATACCAGTCCCTGAGGAGACGATAACTCGATAACATACTTATCACTTATTACTTGCGATGTGTCCGCTTGCACTAAACGCGTACTTTTGACACGCGACAGTGGAAAAAGGAGAATTGACAATGAGGGTTAATGACCAACAAGTCAAACTCAATGCATTCCACAATTTCAAAAAATATGATGATCCAGAAGAGTACCAAGCCATCCACACAACAGAAACCAAAATATCTTGCCTTGGCAGCATGCTCGGCAGGCTATTTGGTAAAAAGATCAAGCTCAAAGTGGAAGCAGCACATAAGGATGGACATGAAGCAAAAGGGAGCAACCAACATCTGAATTACAATTCTGGCCAACAAGAGATAAACACCTTAGGAGATGCATTTGCATGCACTCCTCTAGTGACTTAATCTCTTCCCTTTTCTTTTTATATTATTATATTAGGATTAGTTTAGTTTATATTTATTTTCCATATTAATTTTATGCTTAAGTATTTTTCTTGTTTATGTTTAATTTTTATTTAGGATAATAAGCAAGAATAAGGAGAAATAGTTCACAGCAGGAATTCTGCCGAGGCAGAAAACAGTGTCAGAGTCGCAGCAGTTTCAACGGGCAGAATAGTGTAACGGCTAGTCTGCCGAGATTCTTGCCGCGGCAGAAAAGGAAACGGCAGTAAAGACTAACGGCTAGAAAATGGCTAGTGGTTCAAACGGTCACAAAGCCGAGGCTTATATAAGCATCCCCTCCCTCTTGAATTATTCACTCTTGCATTCTTGTTTTCTTTAGAATCCTCAACAATCTTGCTCTTACAATACTCTCTGCCTACCCTTCTTGAAATTCTCAGAAGTTCTCCAAGAAATTAATCTCTCACAATCTTTATGGCCACCTACAAGCGCTTTTCCCAAGCCAATGTTGAAGACCGCCTCAACAGGTCTTTCATTGCCCGGCAATTGTGGGAGGAACAAGGGTTCCAACACTCGGATGACGAAAATTATGGCATCGAGCACTATTTGTTCGACAGAATTAAGTACCAAGAATGGGAAATCTTTTGCCTTCAATCTGCCCAAGCAAACGCTACCATCGTGCGGGAATTCAATGCACACGGGCCCAGCAAAGACTCCCTCTTTGTCCACTACCGAGGCAGGCCTGTCCAGCTAAATGCCGATACCATCAACCAATTCTACGGTCTCACACCTGACCATGATGTACATGCCGAATTCATGGAAGATATCGCTGCCGAGGATTACGAGTTGATTAAAGATGATCTTTGCTACACGAATACTCCATGGGAAACCGGTGCCCATAGAGGATCGGTAGCACGGCAAAGTCTGAAGCCCGAGGCTAAGCTTTGGAACACCTTTGTCAAGAGACGCCTCATCCCCACATCCCACAACAGCACGGTGGACCGAAAGCGATTGGTGCTCATCCAATCAATCATCAACAAAAGGAGCATCAACGTTGGAGAGATCATCTTACGCGAAATTTACGAATGCGGTAAGAAGGATAGAGGACCATTATATTTCCCTTGTTTGATCACTGGTTTGTGTATTGCTGCAGGTGTAATAGTAGAAGACACGGACGAATACACTCCCCAAAGGCGTGGATGGACCAGAGACTTTTGCCACAAAATTATGCAGATCACGCAGGCGGAACTAGTCCAAGCAATGCCCCAGCAGTTCACTGCTGATACTGCTACCGGGGCCCAATACACGACAGACATGACAAACACTGGCCACATCTCTACCGCAGTAGACCTGTATCAGGAGATACTGCAAAGGATGGCAGCGATGGATCTTAGGCAACAGAGATACCTAGAGTATCAAAGAGACTTTAACGGCACACTAGCCCAAATGATGCTCCATGCCTTTCCAGACCAAGGGGCGCAGTTTCCAGAATTTCCAAGCAACATGTTTGTCACAGCCGCCCCCTATACCGAGACTACACTAGCTCCAGGAGGTCCGAGACCGTTCTTCCACGCGGGCCCTGAACCACAGTTTCCTGCTGCCGGCCCATCTAGGGCAGTAGACTCTGCCGCAGCAGCATCTGCCAGCAGAAGACCATCAAAGCGGAGGGTAGTCCTCAGCACTCCACCACGATCTCCCATCATCATGGGCAGTCCATCAATAGAGATAGATGCCTCTGTACATCAAAGCTCAACCGCTGCCCGATCGAGTACACACCATACCAGGGCATCCACAGCAAATGAAGGCAGAACGAACATCATGATCACTGAAGAGATTGCCGACGTGGAAGAAGGAGAAGAAGTGGATGCTCCAATGCAACGGACACCACCAACAAGAGTCCAACCGCCCCAGCAAGCAAAGGCTCAACCATTGCCCTCACCAAGAACGAAGTAATCAGCAGCACGACCCCGAAGAAAAATTGTTACAAGCAGTTCTTCGGAGTCTCTATAAATTTTTCATATATTCAATTTTATTTGTTGTTTGTTTCTTGATATGCTGTTTATTTCTTTCATATTTTTGTTGCCCACCATCTTCTTCTAATATAAAGCATTGAGAACAATGCTTGGTTCGAGTTTAGGGGTGTAGAGCCACTGCCAAGGCAGTAATCTACTGCCGAGGCCTTGCCAAGAAAAGGGAGTATTTAAGTGAATTTTTTTTAAAATTTTTTTCATGCTCCCCGCCTTACTTGAATAAATTGCCTATACTTTTGCACTGCTTATCATCAGTATTGCCTTAGTTTATTCTTTAAGGCTATAGAAATCTTTCTCCTTACCATGATTAGGTCCTGTTAAGAAGGTTTAACCTTAGGATACTCAAGGATGAAAACTTAGAAGCTTACTATAAGATGAATTTTTCAAACACTTTTGGGACTTGTTGGATTATAGGAATTCTTTTAATGAACTTAGGTGATAAAGACTTAGATTTTTGGGAAAGCGACTAGAGGTGCCTATCACCGGCTCTAGGAATTACTCTTCTTCATGCTAGAGGTGCCCGAAATTGGCTCTAGTATGCTATAAGGAATATCAAAAAGAAAGAAGGAATTAGTGAAGAGAAAAACACAATCCTTAAGGTGCTCGAAATTGGCACAAGAATTGGTTGTTTAGAAAAGAAGAGAACACTTAACCCAATTCTACTTGTCTTGAACTTAGAGTTTATCTAAGAAAGCCTTTAATCAAACTTGTCCACAAAAACGCACACACTCACCAAATTTTATAGTTTGTTTCTAGGTAAACCCTTGGGTAGCCGAAAGGTTAAGGCTAAAGGATAGGCATAGTTATGGTGGGGAGAATAGATGGAAACATAAGACCAAGAGAGAATAAGGTTTGGAAAATTGATGGTTTGCATTGCTTGAGGACAAGCAATAGTTCGAGTTTGGGGGTGTGATAAGTGCTCAACTCACTATCACTTTCTACACCTTTTATGGGCATTAATCACTGAATTTACACCCACTCGGACCAATGCACGTACTTAATGCGATATATTTAAAAGTTACGATTATAGAGATGATATTTACAGAAAAGGCAAGTTTTACTGCATTTTTATATCTGTGCAGGAGAAACAAGTGTCGCGGCAGCAACATGGCCGAGGCAAGAACTGATGCCGAGGCAGCAGCTGAGAGCCAGGAAGCAATACTGTAGGCGATCGAAAGAGAAAAATCCAAGGGACGTTTTTGGATATGAAGCACATGGATCGGAGCTGGTTAGCATGAGGAAAAGCCCAAGACAAGGCCATGCGGGAAAGCCTCTTAGTTGAAATAAACTTGAAAATATTTTAATTATGTACATGACTTGTTCCCTACTCCAAGTTGTATTCTACTTAGGAAAGGTTTGCCCTAGGCCAAGCCTATATAAGACCTAGCCGTCCAATGTATTGAGAGAGCCGATTCATAGAGAGTTTACCCTAAGACACATTATTTTCTTTCTCTCAAATTATGTTCTAAGTTTTCTTAGGGTTTAGGTGAAGGTTGTTAAGTATTTGTGAGAGGAGATTGCACTTTGTTCTTTCTTTCAATGCAATAAAACTATCAAGGTTTGCTTATCCTTTGCCATTCTTTGTTCTTGCATTCAAGCTCGGGAGAGAAGTTTGTGAGTAATCTATTTATCTAGACTCGGGATAGTTAGATTCACGAAAGGGATAAGTACGGTGTTTCAATCGCGAAATACTAACTCGGCCTAGGGATAGGTTAAGAGTTTCAGCGGCTAAAAGAAGTGTGAGATTGGTTGGTGAGTATAATTGATTCACGCTGGGAGGTATCATCAAGGACTAGTCATCAACAGTACTTCGACATAGGGATAAGCGGAGTCATCCAAGGACACTTTATCGAACTTTGGTAAAGTCCACCCACGAGCAAGGGATTGCCGCCGCGGACAGTATCGTCGCTGCCAAGGCAGTAATCTGCAGTGTGATATACAATTGCATTGGACAGAGCAAGTCAATCAAGTCTATTAATCAGACTTCATCTTTATTCTTAGTTTTCTTTATTTCAATTTATTTAGTTTCATCGAAACCACAATTACCTGTGTTTTTATTTTATTCCTTTTTACAGAACAAGAAAACGAAGAAGGCATATTAAGTATACCAATCCCTGTGGAGACGATACATGATAATACTTATCACTTTATTACTTGCGATGTGTTCACTTGCACTAATTGCGCACTTTTGACACGCGATAGTTGTATTCTTAATGAATACAATATAGTCATCCGCGAAAAGGAGGTGGTTAATGTGTGGCCATTCCTGCTAGCACAAAGTCCAAGAACATTACCATTTGCTTTCTCAACATTGAGTTGTGCTGAAAGGCCTTGGGTACAAAAAAGAAAAAGGAAAGCAGATAGAGGGTCCCCTGCTGTAAACCTCTGTGAGGTTTAAAGGGTCGTGAAAGGGAATCGTTGACACGTACTTGGAAGGAAACAAAGGATATACACCTCATAATAAGAGAAACCCAGTGGGTATTAAAACCTATCATAAGCATAATTTGTTCAAGGAAAGGCCATCCAACACGGTCGAAGGTCTTTTCAAGTCTAGCTTTAAGCTAGCACCTTTGGCAAGTGAGGTCTCATCAGTATTTAAGGTGTGGATAAGCTCATGTGAAATGAGAATATTGTCATTAATGTTCCACCCTCGAAAAAAAGCAGCTTGATTACCACTTATACATAAAGGTATAATAAACTTTAGGCGATTAACAAGTACTTTTGCAACAGTCTTGTTAAGGACTGTGCAGGGGCTAATAGGTCAGAGATGACGCATTGTTGTGGGTTCACTGATCTTAGGTATAAGAACAATGATAGTATAATTGACCTCTTCCATATTAACCAACCCTGGTAAGAGTCCAAGGTAGAGGTTTATGAAATCCTTGCTAAGGATTTCACAATGCTTCCTAGAGAAGCCACTTTGGAATAACCTAGAGCTTTTCGTGGGTCAATATCTTGAAAAGCAATGATAACTTCATCTTCTGTGAAGTCCTTAATATGGTCATTATTCATCGTTTCAGGTACAATAGTGGAAATATTTTCCAAAATGGAAGACGCGATAGTAGGGGAGGAGGACGAAAAAGGGTTTCGAAAGTAGTTAATAGCAGTAGTTAAGATGTCTTCTATACGCGTTTGCCAAATATTCTAGTTGTAGAAAAGCCCAGCAATATGATTTTTTCGTCGTTGACTATTTGCTCTAGCATGAAAAAAGGAAGTATTTTTATCACCGTGTTCTAACCATTGTGTTTGAGCTCGTTGAGCTCAGTAAATTTCTTTTGCATTTAGCAAGCTATCAAGCTCACTTTTAGCAGATATAAAGTTTTGGATGTCTATATCAGAAAGATGTCATTTGAGGCACATATTAATGAAATCGTTAAGCTGAGTGATACGTTCATTGGATTTGATACGTTTGTTTATTTGCCAAGATGCTAGAAATCGTCTAATGTCGTTAAATTTAGCAACGGTCGAGCGAGAATGGTTAAACCAAATCTCTCTAATTCGAGATGACACTTTCGGGCTATCAGCCCAGCAATTCTCATAGCGGAAAAGGTTTCTAGTGTGTTTGGATCAGAGAGCCCAAGATATATTAGTATCCAATAAGATAGGTCAGTGGTCAGAACGTGCTTGAAATAAAGATATAGCTTGAAAGTTAGGAAAGGAGTTAAACCAGGCAGAATTACCAAGGAATCGATCATTTCATTCCATAATTGTTCCCTTATTATGTCCAGATCTAGTCCAAATGAACCATCCTGACGTTGGCTTACAATCAAAAAGATCATTTTTAGTAAGACAATCTCTGAAATTATTAATTTATGATAGCGCAAGATGGGTATCGACTCATTTTTCATTATCATATAGGATTTCATTAAAGTACCCTCCTAAAAGCCATGGAAGGGAAGAGGCAGATTGTAAAGTATCTATTAGTTGCCAAGTTTTGTATTTGTTCGCAATTTCAGCGAAACCATGTAAACTAGAAAAATGTAATTGTGTTTTCCCAAAATAAATAATAACATCAATATGAATATCCGAGTAAGAAAGCAAATCAATAGAAGTTTTATTATTCCAAATAACAGCAAGCCCTGTACAAGAAGGGCTGGATTCAATGGTTATGCAACCATGCATTCCTAACTTAATCCTAATACGGTCCATATTATGTTTGTTTAATCTAGTTTCATAAAGAAATAGAAAATCGACATCATGCTTTGAGTTAGCATGTTGTAAAGCGTGAACTGCCTGGGTATTGCCGAGACCCTAACAGTTCTAACATAAAAGTTTCATGTATCTCGGCGGGGTTGATCATCATCAACCGCTGCCGGAGAGTTTTTTACGCTGCTCATCCCAACTTTTTCATTAGAACCTTTGTTTAAGGGTCGAAGTCATTTAAGCTTGCGGCCCTCATCAGAAGGTGGCGTTCTTTTTGTGCCTTTATTTGAAGTAGGACGAGCAAGTAGTTTAGGAGTTGGCGTATTGTTCAGCTAGTCAGTTGCTTCTTGGAAGTTAGTATCATTGGCTAATTCTGCCTCCAAATCTTGGAGCTCCGATTCAAACAAACTGACCTCACCGGTGTCGTCATGGTTCTTTGATCTTGTAGTAATGATAGAGTTATGCTTAGGGAAGACCATTTGTGTAACCCTCCCTAGACCGACCTATGCGTAAAGCCCGACCTAGGGTGGTCACATTTTTTTTAAACAAATATATTACAAGTTCAAAGTAAAATCAGAATGACCTGTAAGAATAATAGTTCAATATTCAAACATAAATCCGATACTCAAAATAAAATCATGGAACATATTTCGATAAAAGTTCCATCATAATGATTGTTTCAACCATAAATAAATATGACCTATACTGAAATATGTCAACCCGAATAACATCATCCAAAACAAAATACATTATAAAACCGATGACTCAAAATAGAGTACGTTTAAAACATTGTTCACAATTTAATTCACACATCAGTTGCAGAATAGAGGCACATGTCACCCTAACTAAATTTGGAAGAACCAACATTACATAAAAAAAAACAACTGGAAAATGTGTAGATCCTCCAAGTGCCAAATCCTGAATGCCTATCTACGGATATCTAAAAGGGGAAAGAAAACAAGTATGAGCTATGGAGCCCAGTGTGTCCCAACAGTGCATATAAAACACAAGTAAAATCAAATAAACAGTAATAACAGAAAAACATGTCATGTATACGCATGGTATGCTACCCTCAAACCGAACTCCTAGATACCATTCCCTAGAACGATATTTAATACAGGTATTAACCTAAGCCCAATAGGGCGAAGGTACCGACCTAAGGAATTACCTTAGGGAACAGGCGGAATTACCCTGGCTATGGCACGGGAACCGATAATAGGCAGAATTACCCTAACCGAAGCTAGGAACCATAAACAGGCGGAATTACCAGCTGGATCAAGGTTGAACCAAATCTCAAAAACTACACATCATCTCAATCCTAAAGTAACAGGCATGTAGTGACAAAAGGAATAATGATAGCAGTATCAAGATATAATCAGACATCATGTATTTACCAAATCAGGAGATATCATACAACATATATCAGGCATACAGTAAAAACATAATATAATCATGTTTAAGGTTCAAAATAAATGTCTATGTAAATCCGAGAAAAACAGTCATGTGCACATGCTAAGTTTGATTAAAACGAGTAAACAGTAATATTCAGTCATATAGCACACAAGGAACACACCTCAAAATGGGTAGAAAAAGTCAGGTGGTCTACTGGGCGTTCGAGCCTCACTCTGCAGCAGTACTGGACCCTAAAGAAATAAGATAGAATTTGTATTAATACTAAAGTTTAAATATTGAATTGTTTATTCACTGGGTTTTAAAAACATATGGGTTACGATCAGATCTCGGGATCGGTCAAAACTGGAGGAGCTGGGCTAGGCCGGTACACGATCGGGAGGACTATGGGATCTTACAGATAAACATGTATCGATATTAGACCTTAATTAAAATTCTGGACTTAACTTAACTTAGAAGAAAATTTTGACTCGAGACTTTAAAGTCCAATTTGGAGGCTTTCGTATTCGAATTTTGAAAAACGGACTTCACGGATGGACTCAGGACGTCGAAAAACAATAAATAGGGTTTGTTTTGAAAATTTTGACTTTTTAGTCAAAGTCAACGTTAACGTCAACAGCCACGTCAGCAGTCAACACTGACGTCAGCAGGGTCAACGCTGACGTCATCTGCCACGTTAGCAGCCACGTTAGCTGCCATATTAGCAGCCACATCAGCTGCCACATTAGTAGCCGCGTCAGCAGTCAATGCTAACATCACTAGTCAAGAGTCGGGTCAACGGGTAAGGTCGGGTCAACGGGTCAGGTCGGTCAACGGGTCGGGTCAACGGTTGAGTCTTGTTGACCAGTTTGGTTCGGATTAGACCAGTTCAGTCCGGGTTGGGCCAGTTTGGTCTGGTTCAGGATTGGTTCTCACCGATTTGACTCGGGTTGGATCGGTTCAGACTAGTCGGTTCCCAACAACCGTCCACGGTGGCCAAAAATTGCCTCCGGCGGTGCGTGGATACCACGCGCGGCCCTAAACGATCGGAAAACACTCTTTGAGACCGGATTTCACATTGATTCCACCAAAAACACCCATAACCGATCAAAAAAGAACCAAAGACAGATTCAAAAGCTTACCAAAAACCAAAACGGGAACACTCCGGCGAGGCCTTTTTCAGCTACAAACGGCAGAAGTTAAGGAGGGGTTTTGGTAGACCTTCCACGGTGAACTCAGGACGACCAGCGACGCGCTGAAACAATGCCGGTGGTGGCCAGAACAACTGTTGCGTGTAGAAATAGCGCAAATTGTGCAGTGTACACGTCGCAAGTAATAAAGTGATAAGTATTTATCGTGTATCGTCTCCACAGGGATTGGTGTACTTAATATGTCTTCTTTAATATTCTTGTCCTGTAAAAGTAAAGTAAAAACACAAGTAGGAAGGATGTTTGAGTAAACTAATTTAATAAAAACTAAATAAAGGTAGTGAGAACGAATGAGGAGAGTGGGCAGGATCCAGTTGCGTTGTACTGTGGAATCGATCGACTTGTTTTTGTCCAATGCTATCGAATGACTCTGCCTCGGCAGTACTGCAGATTACTGCCTCGGCAGCGACAATGCGTGTCTGCCGCGGCAATCCCTTGCTTGGGTAGACCTCACTAAGATTCGGCAAAGTGTCCTTGGATGGCTCTACTTATCCCTAAGTCGAAACACTGTTGATAATCAGTCCTTGATGATACCTCCCGGCGTGAATCAATTATAATTATCAACCAATCCCACACTTCTTTTAGCCGCTGAAACTCCAACCTATCTCTAGGCCGAGTTAGTATTTTTCAAATACCGTACTTACTCCTTTCGTGAATCTAACTCTCCCGAGTCTAGATAAATAGATTACTCACAAACTTCCCTCCCGGGCTTGGATGCAAGAACAAAGAATGGAAAAGAGTAAGCAAATAGGGTTAAACTCTCTCTAAATCGGCTCTCCTATACATTGGACGACTATGGTATATATAGTCTAGGTCTAGGGCAAACCTTTCCTAAGTAGGAATACTACTTGGAGTAGGATTACAATTATTCTCATAAATCAAATATTTCCAAGTTTATTTCAACTAGGTGGTTTTTCCCTCGTGGCCTTTCACTTGGGCTTTCCTCGTGCTAGCCAGCTTCGATCCATGTGATGTATGTCTAGAAACGTCCAACGTATTTTTATCTTCCAATCGCCTACAGTATTGATGCTGGAGCTTCAGTTACTGCCGCGGCCCAGCTTCTGCCTCGGCCTCAACCCTGACTCGGCAGTACTTGTTCCTGCATGTATAGAAGATATCGTAAATTCTGCATTTTTCTGTAAATATTAGCTTTGTAAGTTATAATAGCAGAATATCCGAATTATTGCATATTGAGCGCATGCATCAGTCCAAGTAAGTGTGAGATAAGTGCTTATTGCCCATGAAAGGTGTATAAAATAATGATCTTTTGAGCACTTATCATACCCCCAAACTCGAACTATTGCTTGTCCTCAAGCAATGCAAGCCATCAATTTGCCAAACCTTATTCTCTCTTGGTCTTACTTTTCCATCTATTCTCCCCACCATAACTATGCCTATTCTTTAGTCTTAGCCTTTCTTTTACTCAAGGGCTTTACCCGGAAACAAGCTATAAGATTTTGTGATTGTGTGCGTTTTTGTGGACAAGGTTGATTAAAGGCTTTCTTAGACAAACTCTAAGCTCAAGACAAATAGATTTGGATCTAGTGTTCTCTTCTTAAAACATCAATAGCTTGAGCCAATTTCGGGCACCTCAAGGTATGTGTTTTATATTTCCTTCTTTTCTTTCTTTAGCATACTAGAGCCAATTTTGGGCACCTCTAGCATGAAGAAGAGCGTTTCCTAGAGCCGGTGATAGGCACCTCTAGTCACTTTCCCAAGAATCTAAGTCTTTATCACCTAATTTCATTAAAAGAATTCCTAAATCAAACAAGTCCCAAAAGTGTTTATAACCTTAACCTTATAGCAAGCTTCTAGGTTTTCTACCTTAAGTATTCTAAGGTTAATCCTTTAAAACAAAACCTAGTCATGTTAAGGAGAAAGATTTCTATAGCCTTAACAGAATAAACTAAGGCAATACTGATGAAAGACAGTGCAAAAGTAAAGGCAGTAAATCAATTAGGAAGCAGATAGATGCACTAAATTTTTTGTCAAATAAGGCAAAAATTTTACTCCCTTTCATGGTAAGGCCGCGACAGTGGGCTGCCTCGGCAGTGCACCTACACCCCCAAACTCAAACTGAGCATTGTCCTCAATGATCTAATCAAACAACAGTTAAAGAAATTAACAACATAAGTAAAGTAGTTAAGAATTAAAGGCAGGAAAAGCTTAGTATTTAAATGGACTCCATAGAGCTGCTGGTAACAATTTTTTTTCTAGGCCTCCCTGCTGACTCTTTTATCTTTGATCCTTGTGCTGGTGATTGTTGTAGTTTTTCTTACCGGGGCAGTTGAATTCGTATGGGTGGTGTCCTTTGTAAAGGAGCATCCACCTCTTCTCCTTCTTCTTTGTCGGCAATTTCTTCCATATGCATTAAGTCCGTCCCTCCTTCCTCTTCAACGTTTGTTGCCTCGGCATAATGAATGCTTGACTCGGCATTGGATGAGCTTTAATGTACATACTCATCTATTTCTCTGGAGAGATTGCCCATGGGGATGGGTGATCGTGGTGGAGTACTAAAGACAACTCTCCTCTTTGATGGTCTTCTGCTGGTTGAAGATGCCGCGGCAGAGCCTGCTGCCCTAGATGGGTCAGCCGCGTTGAACTGTTGTTGAGGTTGAGAGGGGAAAAATGGCCTCGGCCCTGGGGCTGGAGTGGTCTCTGTGTAGGGTGCTGCTGTGACAAATATGTTTGCTGGGAATTCTGGAAAGTGCATCCCTTGACTTGGAAAATTTTGCATCATCATCTGTGCAAGTGTGTTGTTGAAGTCGCGTTGATATTCCATATATCTCTGTTAACGAAGGTCCATGGCAGCCATCCTTTGTAGAATCTCCTGGTATGGGTCTGCTGCGGCAGTGGTGTGGGCAGTGTCAAGCATATTTGCTGTGTACTGGGCTCCGGCAGTGAAATCGGCAGTGAACTGCTGAGGAGTTGCCTGGACTGGTTCTGCCTGCGTGATCTGCATTATTTTGTGGCAGAAGTCTCTCGTCCATCCTTGCCTGTTTGGAGTGTATTCATCCGTATCTTCCACTGGTACACCTGCAGCAATGCACAAACCAGAGATTAAACAAGGGAAATATAACGGCCCTCTTTCCTTCTTACCGCACTCGTAAATTTCTCATAATATGATCTCTCCAACGTTGATGCTCCTTTTGTTGATGATGGATTGGATGAGCACCAATCTCCTACAGTCTACCGTGCTGTTGTGGGAGGTGGGTATGAGGCGTCTCTTGACAAAGGTGTTCCAAAGCTTGGCCTCGGGTTTAAGATTTTGCCTTGCTACAGATCCTCTATGGGCACCGGTTTCCCAAGAGGTGTTGTTGTAGCAAAGGTCATCTTTGATCAGCTCGTAGTCTTCGTTTGTAACTTCTTCAAAAAATTCGGCATGGATATCGCGGATAGGTATGAGGCCATAGTATTGGTTGATTGACTTAGCTTCAAGCTTGATCGGCCTGCCCCGCAGTGGACATAGAGAGAGTCCTTGCTCGACCCATGTGCATAAAATTCTTGCACTATGGTGGCATTTGCCTGGGCAGACTATAGGCAAAGAATCTCCCAATCTTGATATTTAATTTTATCGAACAAGAAGTGTTTGATGCCGTAGTTCTCCACATCCGAGTGTTGGAACCCTTGTTCCTCCCATAACTGCCGAGCAACGAAAGATCTGTTGAAGCGGTCTTCAACATTGGCTGGGGTAAAACGTTTGTAGGTGGCCATAAGGATTGTGAGAGATTAGGTTCTTGGAGATTTTCTTGTAGGGATTCTGAAAATTTCAAGAAGGCTAGGTAGAGAGTATGATGAGAGCAAGATTAGCAAATATTCAAAAGAAAACAAGAATGCAAGAGTGAATAGTTCAAGAGAATGAAGGTGCTTATATAGGCCTCAGCCTTGTATCCGTTTGAAACCACTATTCGTTTTGTATCCGTTAGCCTTTACTGCCGATTGCTTTTACTACCGCGGCAGAAATCTCGGCAGACTAGCCGTTACACTTTTCTGCCCGTTGGGACTGCTGCGGCTCTGACACTGTTTTCTGCCTCGGCAGAGTTTCTGCTGTGAACTATTTTTCCTTCATCCTTGCTTTATTAACCTAAAAATAATTGAACAAAAATAAGAAAAATAATGAAAGCATCAAATAAATATGGAAAGTAAATATAAACTAAACTAATCCTAATATAATAATATAAAAGAAAAGGGAAGAGACTAAGTCACTGGAGGAGTGCATGCAAATGCATCTCCTAAGATGTTTATCTCTTGTTGGCCAGAATTATAATTCAGATGTTGGCCACTCCCTTTTTCTTTATGTTCATCCTTATGTGTTGCTTCCACTTTGAGCATGATCTTTTTGCCAAATAGCCTGCCGAGCATGCTGCCAAGGCAGGATATTTTCGTGTCTGTTGTGTGGATGGCTTTGCACTCTTCTGGATCATCATATTTTTTTTAAAATTGTGGAATACATTGAGTTTGACTTGTTGGTCATTAACCCTCATTGTCAACTGTTCATTTTCCACATCAATTAAGGTGCGTCCAGTTGCTAAGAAAGGTCTCCCCAATATGATTGGCGCATTATCATCTGCTTCATAATCATGGATAAGGAAGTCAGCGGGAAAAATAAATTTGCCTACCCTTACCAATATTTCATCAATTTTTCCTTCAGGGTGCACAAATGATCTATCCGCTAGTTGAAGTACTACAGTTGTGGGTTTTGCTCTTCCTATTCCAAGCTTTTGGAAGACTGATTTCGGCATTAAGTTGATGCTTGCTCCCAAGTCACATAGGGTCTTTCCTTCATAATGGTTACCTATCGCACAAGGTATGGTAAAGCATCTAGGGTCCTTTAATTTTGGAGGCATGCGATTGTGCAACATTGCCATGCATCCTTCAGTTGTTGCCACTGTTTCAAACTCACCAAGCCTTTTTCTTTTAGATATCATGTCTTTCAAGAACTTAGCGTAATTAGGCATCTGTTCAATTGCCTCAACGAATGGCATGTTGATGTGGACTTGTTTTAGGATGTCTAAAAATTTTTTAAACTGGTGATCCTGTTTTTGCTTTTTCAACCTTTGTGGGAAAGGTGGTGGTGGTCTCATCTCCTCTAGGGTTTCATGATTTTTGAATTTAATACCTGGCACCACTGGGTCTTTTACTATCTCGGCAGCTGGTTGAGGTGCTGCCGGTTTGTCTACCTCGGCAGAGTTTTCTGCTGGGATTTCTGAGGCCTGACTTTCTGGTTCAACATCCTGGTCCTCTATATTTGATTCCTCTTGTATTGCCTGTGGGACTTTGTTTGCTGAACTGCTTAGTTTTTCTTTTAAATGTAGGCCACTTCTGGTTGTGATCACTTTACATTGCTCATATCTCATTCCCTTAGCAACTTCAGTATTGCTAGGTAATCCTCCTTGTGGTCTAGTGTTTTGTCTTTGAGTGAACTGACCAACTTGAGTTTCTAGAGTTTAAATAGCCGCTTCTTGATTTTGCAGCCTCATCTCAGTCCTGTTCATGAAAGCATCCGTCCTTTTGATGAAATTACTATTCTCTGCCATGTATGATTTTGTTTTCATCATAAAGGCTTTGAGAGTGTTCTCCAACGAACTTTCGGACTGCTGCTGCGGCATCTGCTGCGGCGGCATCTGTTGTATATTCTGCTGCGGCATCGGTTGCTGATAACTTAAGGTCTGATTAGTGGGATTCAAGGCATTATTAGGATTGCTCCATGAAAAATTTGGGTGCCTTTCCCATGTCGGATTATATGTGTTAGACATCATATTATTATTCCGATTGTAGTTTCCCACATAAAAACCAGTTTCCTCATCTTGCACATACTCAAAAGAATTGATCGTTTTAACCTCATGAGTATTTTGTTGTAATTGCATGTTCTGAACCATCTTGGTTAGAGATGCCAATTGTGCTGCCACTGAATTGGATCTTTCGAGTTCATTCACTGTGGCTTGGCGTCTCATTCCTCCTCGCCTAGATGTAGGGAACTGAAAATCATTCTTTGCGAGCTTGTTCAGAATCTCTATAGCTTCCTCAGGACCTTTTTCAAGGAGTGTCCCATTGGCTGAGGCATCTAGCATCATCCTTGTGGGGGCATTAGCGGCATTGTAGAACATTGTCACTTGTGTCCACAAGGGAAATCCATGTAATGGGCATCTGTGCAATAACTCTCTATAGCGCTCCCATGCCTTGTACATTGTTTCATCATCTACTTGTCGAAAAGAAGTAATTTCATTACGGATACGATCATATAAGTTAGTAGGGTTAAAGCGCGTAATGAAATCTCGATAGAGTTCACTCCAAGATCCTATTGATCCTGCTGGAATGCTATTTAACTAGGTCTTAGCCCTATCCCTCAGTGAATAGGGAAACAATTTTAATCTCAAAATATCTTCATGGACTCCTTGAATTTTAAATGAGTTACAAACTTCCATGAAAGATTTGAGATGTTGCCTGGCATCTTTAGTTGCAGACCCACTAAATTCTCCAATAGTATTCAACATATTGAACATGACAGGTTTGAGTTCAAAGTGGGTTACTTCTATTTCTGGTGCAACGACTCCAGGGTTTAATCCATTCAGATCTTCCACCAGGAAATCTCTAACAGTGAGCTGCCACGGCAGTAGAGGCTGCGGCAGTGGTTGCTGCGGCATGGGTGGTTGCTGAAGTCCTCCATGGCCAACATGTATGTTTTGATCTACTTGATTTCCTGCCATTGCTTGTTGAATTTGTCTCCTCAACCGATTCCGTGTACGTTCAATTTCAGGGTCAATCTCGTACAACGGATTGGATGGGTTGGCCCTAGTCATACAACAAAAAGAAACCAAAGTGAAATAAAAATAAAAATAAAATAACTAAAGCAAGAAAATAAAGAAAAAAAATTTAGTTGCCAATCCCCGGCAACGGCGCCAAAAACTTATTGCGTGTAGAAATAGCGCAAATCGTGCAGTGTACACGTCGCAAGTAATAAAGTGATAAGTATTTATCGTGTATCGTCTCCACAAGGATTGGTGTACTTAATATGTCTTCTTTAATATTCTTGTCCTGTAAAAGTAAAGTAAAAACACAAGTAGGAAGGATGTTTGAGTAAACTAATTTAATAAAAACTAAATAAAGGTAGTGAGAACGAATGAGGAGAGTGGGCAGGATCCAGTTGCGTTGTACTGTGGAATCGATAAACTTGTTTCTGTCCAATGCTATCGCATGACTCTACCTCGAGAGTACTGCAAATTACTGCCTCGGCAGCGACAATGCGTCTCTGCCGCGGCAGTCCCTTGCTCTTGGGTAGACCTTACTAAGATTCAGCAAAGTGTCCTTGGATGGCTCCGCTTATCCCTAAGTCGAAACACTGTTGATAATCAGTCCTTGATGATACCTCCCGGCGTGAATCAATTATAACTATCAACCAATCCCACACTTCTTTTAGCCGCTGAAACTCCAACTTATCCCTAGGCCAAGTTAGTATTTTTCAAATACCGTACTTACTCCTTTCGTGAATCTAACTCTCCCGAGTCTAGATAAATAGATTACTCACAAACTTCCCTCCCGGGCTTGGATGCAAGAACAAAGAATGACAAAGAGTAAGCAAATCTTAATGTTTTATTGCATTGAAACGAGAAACAAAGTACAATCTCCTCTCACAAGTACTCGACAACCTTCACCTAACCCTAAGAAAGCTTAGAACATAATGAAAGAAAGAACACAAGAATTCTTAGGGTTGAACTATCTCTAAATCGGCTCTCCTATACATTGGACGACTATGGTATATATAGTCTAGGTCTAGGGCAAACCTTTCCTAAGTAGGAATACTCCTTAGAGTAGGATTACAATTATTTCCATAAATCAAATATTTCCAAGTTTATTTCAACTAGGAGGTTTTTCCCTCGTGGCCTTTGACTTGGGCTTTCCTCGTGCTAGCCAGCTTCGATACATGTGTTGCATGTCCAGAAATGTCCAGCATATTTTTATCTTCGAATCGCCTACAGTATTGATGTTGGAGCTTCAGTTGCTGTCGCGGCCCAGCTTCTGCCTCGGCCTCAACCCTGACTCGGCAGTACTTGTTCCTGCATGTATAGAAGATATCGTAAATTCTGTATTTTTATGTAAATATTAGCTTTGTAAGTTATAATAGCAGAATATCCGAATTATTGCATATTGAGCGCATGCATCAGTCCAAGTAAGTGTGAGATAAGTGCTTATTGCCCATGAAAGGTGTATAAAATAATGATCTTTTGTGCACTTATCAACAACGATTCTCGAACGGGTCTTTAAACCCTAGATCTGACGAAACTTTGAGCCTCGATTGTCGTCGATGGCGTCGGTGGTTAGGCGCGTCGAGGGAGAGGTTTTGCTCGGGAGGTTGCGGCGAGCATAGTGGTGGTGGCGGTGCAAGCCATGGCGCGGCGGTGGGTGAGCTAGACGGTGGTCGGGGGTAATAGGGAGATGAAGGGTTTTTGGTTCCAATATGGGAAGTTTCCAGATCTATTTTTTTGTGTGGGTTTCCGATATGGTTTGGGTGTTTATTAATTCAAATATATTATTATTATTATTTTATTTCTAACATTAAAACGGTGTACCTTAACATTAATTGGTGAATAATAAAGCCTAAGAGCTCTTTAGCTTAAGGGCTAGGTTACCAGTCAACAAGCGTGAGGTTGTGGGTTCAACACCCCACAACCATACTTTTTATTTCTTTTTGTTCATTTAATGGTGTTTCAACTCTCCCCCTTAAAAAGAAATTTCATCCTCGAAATTTACCTAGACTGAACGGATGTGGGAACTGCTCCCTCATAGGTTCCTCGATCTCCCAAGTGGCCTCAGTAGTGCTACGGTTTCTCCACTGAACTTTAACCATGAGGATACGTCTCCTTCTTAGAATTCTCTCATCAAACTCCAGGATCTGAATAGGTTCCTCCTCATAGGATAAGTCGGGTCATAGCTCAACATCCTGAACCTGAATAATTTGACTCGGATCTGGATGGTACTTGGTGTCGCCTGCGTAGTGCTATAAATTATGCGAACACGTATGTGCAAGTATACACAGTCGTACAAGTAATAAAAGGATGAGTGAGTATCGTTCTCACGAGGATCGAGGTAACCTGTAAGTCAAAATTGTCAAGGCAAAAAGGTGTTACTAACTAAAAGAAAAATAAAGATAGAAACAGGTGGAAATGGATATGTACAGTGAAGGTGTAATGGAGAAATGCTATGGCAATTTCAGAATGCAAACAACTAAAATATGCCAAGGCAAAATGGAATGGATGGTGATGGCAAGATAGAAGTATGGCAGTGGTGTGTGAAGAGTATGATGATATGATTGCAGAGAGACAAGTAAAGTATTAAAAGCAATTTGTAAATGTTGAGGCAAATTTGGAATGCAAGAACACGTTTAAGCAATATATTGTACTAACCCTCTATTGATGAGCTCTCATGGGAATGATTGGTGGAGGTTCCTAAGGACTTCTTAATCTTACTCCTACGAACATATAGCAGCTATGGTGTATATTTACTCGACAGAGGTTTCTAAAGTGTTCCCGCTCTCTCGAGTCATAGGAACCTGACAAACTAAAATGCCACGACATCTCCTCTCGGTCTCAGACACAACACTAGCCTATCGATAAAGCACAATCCTTTTAGTTGTTTAAACCCTCACTTATGTCTCTCTTGAGTACTCTAAGATCAGATTAGGCTCTGGTTACTATCCGAAGCTCATTACTCACGTAGATCCTCCCTTAGCTCCTATCGGATGATCTAAGGATCTATAGATAGGTTTCTCTCGAACACCTAACATGCACCTAAACACGGGACACTCTCATTCCTCTTACAATACTTAAATGATTAACAAAAATGAGCAAAGCAAATACACAAACACATAGAAGGCTATATATTAATAAAAAGTAAAAGTTAATCATCCATATTAGCAACCATCTAAACAAAGCAACACATGGTGGTGTGAAATTTAAAAGAAAGTATCATCCACATACATCCTTAAACATCCAACATCATCCTTTTAAAATATATGAAAAGTAAAGAAAGGGAAGGAAGACAGAAGACACCCTCGGTTGCGTAGGCCGTCGGCTCTTCAACCGCCACGGGACGCCTTGGCGTGCTAGCCCCTCTCGGGTGCCTAGCACGCCACTGCCTTCAAGCTCTATCAATGGAGGACACTTCGGCCGGAGATTGGAGGAGAAAGGTGGAAGCTTTCCACCACCTCAAACCACTCCAAAGGTGCCTCTTTTTCTGTGTTTTTGCTCCCAAAAAGGGCATCCAAGGTCTTACCTTTTCTTAGGTCACCGTCCTTAAAAAGAAGGGGTGAAAAACCCTAAAGAATAGTGAAAATTCCAGTTCTGCCCCCATTCATGTGATGGCATTTCTACTGAGGTGATAGTGGTCCCATATAGTGGTGGCTGTGGCCAGGCTGTAATGGCACCAGCTGGCACTCTTCTCAAAATATCTTCTTTTCGTTTAGCTCAGCACAGTAGTCCTCCAGATATGCCATGGCATTTTCCCATCGCTATCTTTCTACGAATGCCATGACAAATTTCCTCAACTTCTCATTTTTGCTTTACCTACACACAACAACCCAAAAGCACAACCTTTCCCGTGAAATAGCACCCGTTGCCACAATAAAAATGCCAAGGATAACTAGGAAACTATATGCAATGATATGAGCCTAAATGCATCTAAATGAGCCTGTATGAGCTTAAGTACACTCAATAACTTAAGTAAAAAGGCTTAAAATATAGCCTTTTTTCCAGAGTTATCACCCCCCCAAACGTAAGCTATTGCTTGTCCTCAAGCAATGGATAGCAGCTAGAAGAGAAGAAATGTTAAGACAATGTTCAGAATCTAGGCAAGAAATGGTAAGAGTTTCAGCCCTCAGAAAATGTCATGGCATAAACATATAAGACTCAAGGAAATTTCAAGAACGCTACCTTAGGACAAGGTCGAATGCAAGTGTGTGTGTGCGTGAGTTAGTGTATCTAATCTATGCTTAGTTAACTTAGAAAAATTCTAAGGAATGTTCATTATCCTAGCAAAGCATGTTTGTTCATTAAAGCACAATTTACTACTTGTCGCGTGTCAAAAGTGTGCGTTTAGTGCAAGTGCACACATCGCAAGTAATAAGTGATAAGTATTTAGCGAGTTATCGTCTCCTCAGGGACCGGTATACTTAATATGCTTTCTTTATCTTCTTGCTCTGTAGAAAAATAAAAACACAAGTGAATGGGTGTGATTTATTAAACTAAGGTAATTCAAAAAATAAAAGGATCGAAATATCAGAGAGAAAGATGGGCCAGGATCCAGTTGTATTGTATTGTGGACTTGATTGACTTGTCTTTATCCAATGCAATCGCATATCTCTGCTTCGGCAGCACTGCAGTTTACTGCCTGGGCAGCGATAACGCTGTCTGCCGCGGCAATCCCTTGCTCGTGGGCAGACTTTACCAAAGTTCGGCAAAGTGTCCTTGAATGACTCCGCTTATCCCTAAGTCAGAGTACTGTTGATGACTAGTCCTTGATGATACCTCCCGGCGTGAACCAATTATACTCACCAACCAATCTCACACTTCTTTTAGCCGCTGAAACTCTTAACCTATCCCTAGGCCGAGTTAGTATTTCGCGATTGAAACACCGTACTTACCCCTTTCGTGAATCTAGCTCTCCCGAGCTTAGATAAATGGATCACTTACAAACTTCCCTCCCGGGCTTGAATGCAAGAACAACGAATAACAAAGGATAAGCAAACCTTGATAATCTTTATTGCATTGAATGAAAGATAAAGTACAATCTCCTCTCACAAATACTCCACAATCTTCACCTAAACCCTATGAAGGTTTTAGAACATGATGGAGAGGAAGGAAAACAAGAGTAGAAGTCGGCTCTCCCTAGGTATTTCGATCTCCATTACATTGGGTGGCTAGGTCTTTATATAGGCTAGACCTAGGGCAAACCTTTCCTAAGTAGAATACAACTTGGAGTAGGGAACAAGTCAAGTACATAATAATAATATATTTCCAAGTTTGAATTCGGCTAAGGGGGCTTTCCCGCGTGGTCTTCCTTTGGGCTTTTCCTTGTGCTAGCCAACTCCGATTCATGGGCTTCAAGTACAGACACGTTCCTTGGATTTTTGTCTTTCCATCGCCTATCACTTTGTTTCCTGTTTTCCTGTTGCTGCCTCGGCATCAGGTCCTGCCTCGGCCTTGTCTCTACCGCGGCACTGGTTCTCCTGCACAGATATGAAAACGCAGTAAAACGTGCCTTTTTCTATAAATAGTATCTATTTAAGTATAACTTCTAAATATATCACATTAAGCATATGCATTGGTTCAAGTGGGTGAATATTTGGTGATAAATGCCGATAAAAGGAGTAGAAAGTGATAGTGTGTTGAGCACTTATCACACCCCCAAACTCACACTATTGCTTGTCCTCAAGCAATGCAAACCATCAATTTGCCGAATTCTACTCTCTCTTGGTCTTACATGTCCATCTATTCTCCCCGCCATAGCTAGGCCTATCTTTAAGCTTTGACCATTCGGCTACCTAAGAATTTACTTAGAAACAAACTATAGGATTGTGAGTGTGTGCATTTTTGTGGACAAGTTGATTAAAGGCTTTCTTAGATAAACTCTAAGTTCAAGACAAATAGACATTGGTTAAGTCTTCTCTTCTTTTTCAAACCCCAAATCTTGAGCCGGTTTCGGGCACCTCAAAGACTTGTGTTTTTCTTTTCTCTAAAAATCTTTTTGTCTTTTCTTTTTGATATTCCTTAATACATACTAGAGCCAATTTTGGGCACCTCTAGTATGAAGAAGAGATTTTCTAGAGCCGGTGGTAGGCACCTCTAGTTACTTTTCCAAAAATCTAAGTCTTTATCACCTAAGTTCATTAAAAGAATTCCTATAATCCACAAGTCCCAAAAGTGTTTAAAATTCTTCCTATAGTAAGCTTCTAAATTTTCATCCTTAAGCATCCTAAGGTTAAGCCCTCTTAACAGAACCTAAACATGGTAAGGAGAAAGATTTCTATAGCCTTAAAGAATAAACTAAGGCAATACTGATGATGGGCAGTGCAAGAATGTAGGCAGTTAATTCAAGTAAGGCGGGGAGCATAAAAATAAAAAAAAATCACTGGAATACTCCCTTTTTGGCAAGGCCACGGCAGTAGATTGCTGCCTTGGCAGTGAATCTGCACCCCCAAACTCAAACCAAGCATTATCCTCAATGCTTTATATTTTGGCAAACAGAATATGAATTATATGCAGCAAGGAAAGATAGTAAAAGCAAGTGAATATAGAAATAAAGGACAAAGAATTTTAGAGCGACTCCGAAGAGCTGCTCGTAACAATTTTTCTTCGTTGCCGAGATGCCATGTGCTTTTTCCTTGGGGAGGGCGATGGTTGCGCCTTTGCTTGCCTCGGCGGCTGGACTCGAGTGGGTGGGGTCCTATGTATCGGGGCTTCTACTTCTTCTCCTTCTTCAACATCCGCCATTTCTTCGGTTATCATCAAGTCCGTTCCTCCTCCCATCGCAGTGGCTCCTCCGGTGTGGTGTGTGCTTGGGCCGGCGGCAGTAGAGCCTTGGTGTACATAAGCATCTATCTCGGCAGATAGACTGCCCATGATAATTGGCGATCTTGGTGGAGTGCTGAAAACGGCTCTCCGCTTGGATGGCCTTCGGCTGACAGATGAGGCCGCGGCAGAATCTGCTGGCCTAGATGGTCCAGCAGCCTGGTATTGGGGCTGAGGGTTCGGATGGAAGAACGGTCGCGGTCCTCCTGGGGCTGGTGTAGTCTCGGTGTAGGGTGCGGCAGTAACGAACATATTGCTAGGGAACTCCGGGAATTGTACGCCTTGGTCCGGAAATGCGTGCATCATCATTTGGGCGAGCGTTCCATTGAAGTCCCGTTGGTACTCCATGTACCGTTGTTGTCGAAGATCCATCGCGGCCATTCGCTGTAAGAGTTCATGATACGGGTCTGTTGCGGCAGAGGTGTGGGCAGTACCAGGCATATCTGCCGTGTACTAGACCCCGGCAGTAGTATCGGCAATGAACTGCTGCGGTGTTGCCTGGACAGGTTTTGCTTGTGTGATCTGCATGACTTTGTGGCAGAATTCCCTGGTCCATCCTCTTCTTGGGTGTGTGTATTCATCGGTTTCTTCAATAGGCACACCTGCGGAAACACATAAACCCGTAATCAAGCAAGGGAAATACAATGGTCCTCGATCTTTCTTACCGCACTCATGAATCTCCCGTAGGATAATTTCTCCAACGTTGATGGTTCTTTTGTTGATGATGGATTGGATAAGCACCAATCTCTTGCGATCCACCGTGCTATTATGTGATGTTGGGATGAGGCGTCGTTTGACGAAGGTGTTCCACATTTTGGCCTCCGGCTTCAAACTTTGTCTTGTTACGAAACCCCGATGGGTACCAGTTTCCCATGGAGTGTTTGCGTAACAATGATCGTCTTTGATCAGTTCATAGTCCTCGGCAGTGATATCTTCGAAGAAGTCCGCATGGAGATCTCTGGCCGGGGTGAGACCGTAGAAGCTGTTGATTGTTTCGGCATCGAGTTGCACAGGTCTGCCGCGGCAGTGAACAAAGAGAGTCTTTGCTAGGCCCATGAGTGTAGAACTCTCGTACTATTGTGGTGTTTGCCTGGGCAGGTTGCAAACAGAATACTTCCCAATTTTGGTACTTGATTCTGTCGAGCAAGTAGTGTTCGATACCATAATTCTCTTCGTTCGCGTGCTGGAACCCTTGTTCTTCCCATAGTTGCCTTGTGATGAAAGATCGATTGAATCGTTCCTCCACGTTGGCTGGGGCGAATCTTTTGTAGGTTGCCATCAAGAAAGAGAGATTTAAGTTCTTGGAGGTTTTCTTGAAGAGAATCTGAAGAATTAGAAAGGATTAGTAGACAGAGAGTAATTGAGAGAGGGATTGTTAAGAAGACTAACGAAAGCAAGAAAGTAAGAGTGAATAGTTCAAGAGGAAGGAGTTGCTTATATAGGCCTTGGCCTTGTGACCGTTGAGATCACTAGCCATTGTAACCGTTTCCTTCTTCTGCCGTTTCCTTTTCTGCCGCGGCAGGGATCTCGGCAGACTAGCCGTTACACTTTTCTGCCCGTTGGGACTGCTGCGGCTCTGATACTGTTGTATTGCCTCGGCAGAGTTCTTGCTGTGAACTATTTTTCCCTTATCTTTTCTTTTTATTCCTGAATAAAAATTAAACACACAAAAGAAAAAAATACTGAAAGCGAAAATAATTAGCAAAAATAATAATAAACTACTAACCCTAAAATAATATAGAAAAGAAAAAGGGAGAGGCTAGGTTACTGGTGGAGAGCATGCGTATGCATCTCCCAAATTTATTTTCTCCCTTAGGCCTAAATTTTGTATCGGTTGTGGGCCGCTCCTTGGTGCTGTCTGTCCATCCGTCTTGGGCTTGATTTTTTTGCCGAATATCCTACCGAGCAGACTGCCCAGGCAGGATATCTTATTGTCTACTGTGCGGATGGCTTTGCATTCCTCTGGATCGTCATGCCTCCTTAAGTTGTGGAATGCGTTGAGTTTGACTTGTTGGTCATTGACCCGCATAGTCAACTCTCCTTTTTCCACGTCAATCAATGTACGTCCAGTTGCTAGGAAGGGTCTCCCAAGGATGACCGGTGCGTTGTCATCTGCTTCACAATCAAGGACAAGGAAGTCGGCAGGAAAAATAAACTTGTCAACTCTTACCAGTATGTCCTCGATTTTTCCTTCAGGTTGCACATAGGATCTATCCACGAGTTGGAGCATCACTTTTGTAGGCTTCGGCCTTCCAATTCCAAGCTTTTGGAAGACTGATTTAGGCATGAGGTTTATACTTGCTCCTAGGTCGCATAGGGCCTTTCCATCATAACTCTTTCCTATCGCACAAGGTATAGTGAAACAACCAGGATCTTTTAACTTTGGTGGCATGCGGTTATGTAGCATTGCCATGCATCCCTCTGTGGCAGCCACTGTCTCAAACTCACCTATTCGTTTTCTCTTTGATATCATATCCTTTAAGAACTTGGCGTAGTTCGACATTTATTCAATGGCCTCAACGAATGATATGTTGATGTGGACTTGCTTCAAGATATCGAGGAACTTTTTGAACTGTTGATCCTGTTTTTGTTTCTTCAACCTTTGCGGGAAAGGTGGTGGTGGTCTCATCTCCTCCAGTGTTTCTTGAGTTTGGAATCGTGTACCTGGCTCCATTGGAATTTTTGCTGCCTCGGTAGACTGCTCAGGCGCTGCAGTGCTTGCTGCCGGGGCATTGTTGTCAGTCTCGGTTTGCTCAGCCTCTTCTCTTGATTGATCCGCCGGTTGGGTTCGGTTCTCTAGGATCTTCTCTTTCAACTGTAGACCACTCCTGGTAGTGATTGCCTTACACTGTTCATAGCTTAGTACCTTAGCAACCTTAGTATTGCTAGGTAGGCCTCCTTGTGGTCTAGTGTTTATACATTGAGCAAACTGCCCAACCTGAGTTTCCAGAGTTTTTATGGTCGCTTCTTGATTTTGTAGCCTCATCTCAGTCCTATTCATGAAGGCGTCGGTCCTCTTG
This sequence comes from Abelmoschus esculentus, assembly GCA_035048815.1. NCBI lineage: Eukaryota > Viridiplantae > Streptophyta > Magnoliopsida > Malvales > Malvaceae > Abelmoschus > Abelmoschus esculentus. The sequence goes on from JAUCBN010000015.1 coordinate 5,544,864, forward strand.
ATGAAATTACTATTTTCCGCCTTGTATGACTCGGTTTTCATCATGAAGGCCTTTAACGTGTTTTCCAATGAATTGACCGATTGCTGCTGCATCTGCTGCTGCGGCAACGGTTGTTGGACTTGCTGCTGCGGCATTGGCTGCTGAAATCCCGGTGGTTGGGTGATTGGATTTATGGCATTATTTGGGTTGCTCCAAGATAAGTTTGGATGCCTCTTCCATGAGGGGTTGTATGTGTTGGACATCACATTGTTACGGTTGTAGTTCCCAACATACATACCTGCTTCTTGATTCATGCAATCAACGGAACTGTGGTTACCTCCACATAATTCACAACATAAATCAATTACCTTGACCTCACGAGTATTGTTTTGTAATTGTAGGTTTTGCACCATCTTGGTAAGAGAGGCCAATTGAGCTGCCACTAAACTTGATGAATCTAATTCGTTTACCGTGGCTTGGAGTCTTACTCCTCCTCACCTAGATGTGGGAAACTGGAAGTCATTCCTTGCGAGTTTATTCAAAATTTCGATAGCTTCCTCGGGTGCCTTGTCCAAGAGTGTGTCGTTTGTCGAGGCATCCAACATCATCCTTGTCGGGGCATTCGTGGCGTTGTAAAACATTGTCACTTGTGTCCATAAGGGAAATCCATGCAGCGGACACTTGTGCAATAGCTCTCTGTAGCGTTCCCATGCCTCGTACATTGGTTCGTCTTCAGCCTGTCGGAAAGAAGTAATTTCATTACGAATTCTATCATATAGATTAGTAGGATTAAAACGAGTAATGAAATCACGGCATAGTTCACTCCAGGATCCAATAGATCCCGCTGGAATGCTATTCAACCAAGCTTTCGCCCTATCCCTCAGTGAATAGGGGAATATCTGTAACCGCAAGACATCTTCATGGACTCCTTGGATTTTGAAAGAGTTGCAGATTTCCATGAAAGATTTGAGATGTTGCCTTGCGTCTTCAGTTGCAGACCCACCAAATTGTCCAATTGTGTTTAACATATTGAACATAAGAGGTTTAAGTTCAAAATGGGCTGCTTCAATCTCGGGTGTAACGACTCCTGGGTTTAGTCCAATTAAGTCCTCCTCCAAGAAATCTTTGACAGCTAGCTGCCGCGGCCCAGGTGGCGGCGGTAGACCTTCATTGCCGGCAGGCATGTTTTGTCCTGCCTGAACCTCTGCCATGACTCCTCGGATTTGTCTCCTCAACCTTAGCCCTGTTCTTTCAATCTCAGGATCTAACTCGTATAAAGGGTTGGTTGGATTTGCCCTGGTCATACACCAAGAAAAACAAAAGTAAAAGAAAAAGAAAAAGAAACAAGAAACAAGAAAAATAAGGAAAACAAAATTTAGTTGTTAGTCCCCGGCAACGGCGCCAAAAACTTGTCGCGTGTCAAAAGTGTGCGTTTAGTGCAAGTGGACACATCGCAAGTAATAAGTGATAAGTATTTATCGAGTTATCGTCTCCTCAGGGACCGGTATACTTAATATGCTTTCTTTATCTTCTTGCTCTGTAGAAAAATAAAAACACAAGTGAATGGGTGTGATTTATTAAACTAAGGTAATTGAAAAAATAAAAGGATAGAAATATCAGAGAGAAAGATGGGCCAGGATCCAGTTGTATTGTATTGTGGACTTGATTGACTTGTCTTTATCCAATGCAATCGCATATCTCTGCTTCGGCAGCACTGCAGTTTACTGCCTGGGCAGCGATAACGTTGTCTGCCGCGGCAATCCCTTGCTCGTGGGCAGACTTTACCAAAGTTCGGCAAAGTGTCCTTGAATGACTCCGCTTATCCCTAAGTCAGAGTACTGTTGATGACTAGTCCTTGATGATACCTCCCGGCGTGAACCAATTATACTCACCAACCAATCTCACACTTCTTTTAGCCGCTGAAACTCTTAACCTATCCCTAGGCCGAGTTAGTATTTCGCGATTGAAACACCGTACTTACCCCTTTCGTGAATCTAGCTCTCCCGAGCTTAGATAAATGGATCACTTACAAACTTCCCTCCCGGGCTTGAATGCAAGAACAACGAATAACAAAGGATAAGCAAACCTTGATAATCTTTATTGCATTGAATGAAAGATAAAGTACGATCTCCTCTCACAAATACTCCACAACCTTTACCTAAACCCTATGAAGGTTTTAGAACATGATGGAGAGGAAGGAAAACAAGAGTAGAAGTCGGCTCTCCCTAGGTATTTCGATCTCCATTACATTGGGTGGCTAGGTCTTTATATAGGCTAGACCTAGGGCAAACCTTTCCTAAGTAGAATACAACTTGGAGTAGGGAACAAGTCAAGTACATAATAATAATATATTTCCAAGTTTGAATTCGGCTAAGGGGGCTTTCCCGCGTGGTCTTCCTTTGGGCTTTTCCTTGTGCTAGCCAACTCCGATTCATGGACTTCAAGTCCAGACACGTTCCTTGAATTTTTGTCTTTCCATCGCTTATCACTTTGCTTCCTGTTTTCCTGCTGCTGCCTCGGCATCAGTTCCTGCCTCGGCCTTGTCTCTGCCGCGGCACTGGTTCTCCTGCACAGATATGAAAACGCAGTAAAACATGCCTTTTTCTATAAATAGTATCTATTTAAGTATAACTTCTAAATATATCACATTAAGCATATGCATTGGTTCAAGTGGGTGAATATTTGGTGATAAATGCCGATAAAAGGAGTAGAAAGTGATAGTGTGTTGAGCACTTATCACTACTCCTCATACATATATATATATATATATATTATATATAATATATATTTCATTTTTTCACATGCTCAACATACTGGTACGAGAGGACTCAGTCTGTCACACTACCTTCTACTCATGCCATAGCTACCTTTTATTAAAACGCAGTATCTAGGTAATGCCATGGCAAGTTAGGAGTGTAGCGTCACCTTGTGCCTCTTTTAGTAACTCATATGCGCATGGATATGCCATGGCATAACGGAGTATCCCTCTACAGACATGTCCAAGCATTTATTCATTACTAAACTTAAAAGGGAGTTTTCTATTATCGTAAAAATTCATTAAAACATGCAGGGTTGTTCAAGTTTTCATTCTATAAAAAATTTTTAACTTTCCTAAGCATGGATAACATACACTCGTGTAACAATAAAATAAACACAAACCACCAAGTCCTAAAGCAGGCTCTATCCAAATCTCAAGTCATGCATATTCAATTCAAGTACTGGCCATAAAGACAGATATCATCATCGGGCATCACAAACTATAATCCAAAAACTTGTCCTAAAACTTACACAATTGTCATGGAATAATTCTACAACTACTACCATCATGCAAATGAAAATGGAGTAGAGAACGACCCCTCCCCCAAGTTAGGCATTGTCCTCAATGCAACTAAAAAAACTAAATACTATGCAATGAAATGAAATGAGATGCAATGTACCTTGGCTAGGCAAGTGTTGTGGTGGCAATGCGGTAGGATGTTCGCCTCTTCAACGGGGGCGGGATGACATCAGAATCAGACTCATCATCAGCTCCTCTTCATTTGGATTTTTTAGCAGCAGGTGGTGGTGGGCTCGGCTGTTGTCGGCCAACATCTTTAAACAGCGTTTGAATTTCTTCTTTTGGGCCGAGGGTAATGGTGATTCCTCCTGCGGGGCTGCTGGCTGTGGTGGTTCTGGTTGTGTTGGCTGGGCAGGCAGATCTTTAAACAGAGATGAAATAAATCTAGTTTCATTTTCTTGTGCAGCAGGTGGGTCTTGTTGAGCTGGTGACTGGACTTGTTCATCTAAAAATATCGCGTCATTTTCAGGATCTTGTTCTTGTACAGGTGCCTGGGTCTCTAGAGCATGCTCCTCTGGTTCCGGTTCCATGGGTCTTACCTCCTCAGATGGATCAGCTAGGGATGGTGCCTCATTCAAATCAGGTGCAGTTGGCCTAGGTGTAGGTGGGTCAGCTAGAAATGCCGAGGCATTTCTTGGTGCAGTAGGCATGATAGACTCTGGGAACTTAGGGAACTCCTGATTCAGGGGAGGTAACAGCTCTGCCAGATAGGCTTGGCTGACCTCGTCTCTTTTCTTGGTATAGTTGAAAAATTCCTTTAAATCTCTGGACAACTCATCTATCTTTGCCATGGCATTTTTAGAGAGCTCCAGCACATCGTCCTTCTGAGATGGGCCTTTTCCTCTGGCCGCGACAGCATGTGATGCTTCCGGTTGTTCTTTAGCGTTACCCATCAAGGCATTCACTTTCTCAGCAGACAAACCCTTCATTCCTTCTAGTATTTCATCAAAATCATTCTCTTGAACTCCCTCCTTTCGGCATAAAGCCGTGATCAAGTTTGGGAAAATGAGTGGGCTCTTGGGACCTTTCAAGAACGCATGAGTTTTATGCACAATAATTCGGCCTATGTCCATCGGGAAACTGAATAGAATGGAATGTAGAAGCATCAGTCGAGTCAGGCTTACTATGGTGTGATGCAAAGTAGGCATCAACTTGTAGCGCAAGAAATGGTTCCATAAACGGGCATTCAAAAGCAGGCACTCTCGGTTCACTGTCCTTCTTGTGACCTTTTGGCCATTCCATTCCTTCCCGGGAAAAAAGAGTTCTTCCTTCACCCATTGATAAGTTTCATAATCAGCTTCTTCTTCCTTCTTTGCATGTCTATCCACTTCTTGACGGATTTTAAAGAAGCGATTGATGGCCGTGTTGGTGAAGTGAACATTTTTGCCCCGGACATATTCAACTTTCTGGTCATGGCTTTGAATATTTGCATAAAACTCTCTCACTAAAGTGGCGTTGATAGAGCCAGGATGGGCGGCGAACTTCTCCTAGTGGTGGTGCCGGACAACATCCTTTACTTCAGACCCTAACTCGTCGGAAAAGTTGAAACCAAGCTAAAATAACACCTTTTTTGTTTTTTAGACATTTTAATCTCTCTTCCGCCACATCATCAACAACAATGGGAGGAGGTTGTGGTGCGGACCCTAACGGTCTGGTTCGTACAATTTTTAGGTGGAAAGAGAGGAGGAAAAGTAGTAAAGATTGAATCTTTGTTAATGGTGTGGGAGAGTGTTTCTTTCGGCTATGGAGGTGAGAAAGATGAAGAAGAAGATGGGGAGATGAAAGAGAAAAGAAATAAAGGTTAAAGCTTTAATTTCTTTTTTTTTTTTAGTGGGGAGGTGGAAGAAAACGAGTGGTGGGGTTTAGTGGGGGTGTCAGACAATTAAAGGAGAGAGAAAAACTTTTTTTGAATTTCAAAATAAACACAAAAAAGGTCCCTCCTTTTTGTCTTTTTGCAGCCCAATTAATTCATGGTAGGGTTTCTTACTTTTCTCCTTCTTTATCCTTCAGCCTCCAGCCTCCAAGGGTGTATATTTAACCTAAAAACAATAAAAAAACATAAATTAATTAAGAAAACAACGTAGCATAATAAAGCATATAAAACAAACATAAAACAATTTATTTATGAACAGGAGTAAAATGAAAATGCCATGACATTTCTGCATGTCAAGCATCTATAAGATATGCGGTAGGTTTATGTCGCATCACATGGGCTCCGTTGTAGATCTTCAGGCGCTGACCATTGACTTTGAAAATTGTCCCGTCATCAATGTTCTTGATGTCTACAGCTCCATGGGGATATACATGATGTATTTCAAATGGTCCAGACCACCTTGATTTAAGCTTCGTAGGGAAAAGCTTTAGCCTTGAGTTGAATAGGAGCACTTGTTGTCCAACTTGAAAATGTCGTGGCAAAATTGCATGGTCATGCCATCTTTCAGTCTGCTCCTTGTAGAGTTTTTCATTTTCATAGTCTTGGGCCCTGAATTCCTACATCTCATTCAACTCTTGAAGTCTTCTTCCACCAGCTAACTCGGCATCAAAGTTGAGCTTCTTGATTGACCAATAGGCTTTATGCTCTAGCTCGACCGGGAGGTGACATGCTTTGCCATAGACTAACTTGAATGGAGATATTCTTAGGGTTTTTTTGAATGTTGTTCGGTATGCCCACAATGCTTCATAAAGCTTGGGTGACCAATGCTTCCTTCTCGGATTTACCACTTTTTCCAGAATTTGCTTGATTTCACGGTTTGAAACCTCGGCTTGCCTATTGGTCTGAGGGTGATATGCCGTGGCAATCTTGTGTTTTACCCCATATCTCTGTAATGCCTTGGCAATTAACTTGTTGTCAAAGTGGGTGCCTTCATCACTGATGATAACCCTTGGCGCGCCAAACCTTGTGAAAATGTGCTTGTGAAGGAACTTAAGCACTGTCTTCGAGTCGTTCCTAGGCGTTGCAATGGCTTCTACCCACTTGGACACGTAGTCCACTGCCAATAAGATATACAAATCTCCAAATGAAGATGGGAAAGGTCCCATCAAGTCTATTCCCCACACGTTAAATAACTCGATCTCCGAAATATTCTGTCATGACATTTCATGACGTCTGGAGATGTTCCCAGTCCTTTGACATCAATCGCAGGCTTGGTAAAATGCCTAAGCATCTTTGAATAAGGTAGGCCAATAAAAACCTGATTGGAGGACCTTTGCAACAGTCCTCATACCTCCGAAGTGACCTCCACATGGGCCTGTGGCAGTGATACAGAATTTCTCTTTGCTCCTCCTTGGGTACACATCTTCGGATAATTTGATCGGCACAACGCTTGAACAGGTACGGCTCATCCCAGAAATAAAACCGTGCGTCATGCCTAAATTTCTTCCTTCCTTGGCTAGTCATGTCAAAAGGCAAAACACCACTATCAAGAAAATTAACAAGGTCAGCGTACCACGGAATTGTCGTGGCATAAAGAATTTTCTCATCGGAAAATTCATCATCAATTTCAATTTTGTCATGACATTCCAGGTTAACTTCTAGCCTAGAAAGATGATCAGCAACTTGATTTTCTGTGTCTTTCCTATCTACCACGTCTAAATCAAATTCTTGCAACAGTAGACTCCATCTAATAAGCCTAGGTTTGACATCCTTTTTAGTCACTATGTACTTAATAGTTGAGTGATCAGTGTGAACAATGACTTTAGTGCCTATCAAGTATGCACTAAACTTCTCAAATGCAAATACCACGGCAAGTAGCTCTTACTTTGTGGTAGTGTAGTTAAGTTGTGCTTCATTTAAAGTAAGTCTAGCATAATATATAACATGAAAAATTTTACCTCGACGCTGCCCCAAGATTGTTCCCACGGCGTAATCGCTTGCATCGCACATCAGCTCGAACAGTAAGGTCCAATCTGGGGGAACAACAACAGGTGCAGTGATAAGGCTTTGCTTCAGCTATGTGAAAGCGCCATGAGATTTTTGATTGAACACAAAATGTTGGTTTTGTTGCAACAACAAGCACAAGGGCTTGGAGATCTTGGAGAAATCCTTGATGAATCTCCTATAGAATCTCGCGTGACCAAGGAAACTTCTTATGCCCTTGACATTTATAGGCGGTGCTAACTTCTCAATCACTTCGATCTTAGCTTTGTCCACCTCAATGCCTTTGTGTGAGATTTTATGGCCTAACATAATACCTTCTGTCACCATAAAGTGACATTTCTCCCAATTCAGCACAAGGTCAGCTTCTTCACATCTCTTTAGGACCTTTGCTAAATTGCCAAAACAATTCTAAAAACTATCTCCAGAAACAGGGAAATCATCCATGAAAATCTCTAGATAATCCTCAACCATATCAGAAAAGATAGCTTGCATACAGCGTTGGAAAGTTGCCGGGGCATTACACAATCCAAAGGGAATCCTCTGGAAAGCATAAGTGCCATAAGGACATGTGAAAGTGGTCTTCTCTTGGTCATCTAGTGCTATGGCTATTTTTTTATACCCCGAATATCCATCCAAAAATAATAGTAAGCTTTGCCCGCTAAGCGATCCAACATTTGGTCGATGAAGGGTAGAGGAAAGTGGTCCTTCTTCGTAGCTTTGTTGAGCTTGCGATAGTACATACAAATCCTCCATCTGGTCACTACACGCGTCGGCAATAGCTCATTGTCTTCATTGCTCACCACGGTTGTGCCTCCCTTCTTAAGCACACATTGAAACGGGCTCACCCATGAACTATCCAATATTGGGTAAATAACTCCAGCATCGAGACATTTGATAACTTCATAACAACCTGTTCATAATAGGGTTGAGTCTTCGTTGTGGCTATATGGATTTGCCATGACATTCTTCTAGAAGTATCTTATGCATACAGATAGTGGGACTGATCCCCTTTAAATCTACCATGGTCCATCTTATCGCTCGTTTATGCTGTGACAAAACAGCAAATAGACTTCTTTCTTGATCAACATTAAGATTTGTAGAAATAATAACAGGTAGGTCTCGTCTTCACCCAGATAAGCATACTTGAGATGTTGTGGCAAAATCTTCAACTCTAGCTTGGGCGCATTGAGTAATGAAGGCTTGGGAGGAACGAAATCCTAGAAGTCAAGAGGTTCGAAGCTCGAATGATTTCTAGCTATCAGCAGACTAGATTGTGGCTTTTCCAATGGCAATTCACCAGCTTCCTCTTCCTCTTCTATGGACTCTTCATACTCATCCAGTTGAACAAAATTGTTATGACAAAAATGATCAGCTTCCCTTGATAGCTTCAAGTCTGCTTCCAAAATGCTCCGGCATTCTTCAGAATCATCCACTTACTTGAGAGAATTGTTGATGTTCACGGTCAATCATTGGTTTGCTAATCGCATTGTGAGTTCACCCTTCTCACAATCAATGAGAATGCGACCGGTTGCTGAGAAAGGTCTTCTTAAGATAATGGGTGCATTAACATCAACCTCAAAATCAAGTATAAGAAAGTCGACTGGAAAAACGAATTTGTCCACCCTCACTATGACATCTTCGATCTTCCCCTCGGGTCTCACATGGGAACGATCAGCTAATTGTAATATGACGGATGTGGGTCTCGCATCTCCCATGCCAAGATTCACAAAAATTGACTTGGGCATCAAATTTACACTCGATCCAAGATCACAGAGTGTTTTCCCAACGAACTTATCTCCAATAGCACACGGGATATTAAAGCTGCCTGGATCCTTCTTATTCATTGTTAAAATACTTAAAGCAGAGCAATACTATTTTTTCATGGCAATTATCTCAAACTTCTCCACTTTCTGCTTCTTTGTGACTATCTCCTTAAGAAATTTAGCATAAGTGGGCATCTGGTCAATTGCCTCCAATAGTGGGACATTTATGTACAGGTAGTCCAATTCATCAACAAACTTCTTGAACTGCGCTTCATCATTGTGCTTCTTCAGCCTCTAGGGAAAGGTTGGTGGGGGTCTAACTACTTCCACTACTGAGGTAAGAACTGATTTTGTCGTGGCATTTCTGCTTGCTCCATCAGCAGGTTCCTTTGTTACACCTTCCTCATTATCTTTTTCCTTAAGAATTTGCTCAAGTATTTCTTCTTGCACAGGTTTGGGTAAGGATTCATGAAACTTCTTCCCCCAAAACTTATCTTCTTGATCAATCTACTTGTCACTCCTTAGTGTGATCGTGCTACATTGCTCCTTACCATGTGGCTTAGTGACTTCAGTGTCACTGGGCAGACGTCCTTGCTGACACTCCTGTAATGCCGTGGCAATTTGATCAACCTAACTCTCCAAATTTCGCAATGAAGCATTGTGGCTTTTTAGTAGGGTTCCTTGGCTCTTGATGGTTGTAGTATGTTCTTGAAGCATCGTCTTGGTACTTAGAATAAATTCTTGCATAGTAGCCTCCAAAGAGCTGGTATTCGATGATGATGCAGCCCCCTTGTTTTGATTATGCCAGGGCATATTCGACTGAAAATGTGGGGCTCATTCTGATTTCTATCTAGGGTTTTAGGATTGATGGATCCTTGATTTCCCCATTAAAAATTCGAATGTTGTCTTCATCCTGGAGGAAACCATATGTCTCTTCATACCTTGGAGCCAAATGAAGGGACACAAGCCCTTTAAGAGATAGTTGAAACACCATCAGACCCTTACATACCTATTAATCCAAAAGGAGGGAGACACATAGTATGCCGAATGATTATTTACCCCTTGTACATGCTTATTCCGCAATCCCTTAGAAAACTATAAATAGGACTTAAATTTTTATTTTTAAACAGGCCAATCATATTATAAAATTTATTTTTGTAAGTTCATCTCTCAAACTTATTCTTTTTAGAAAATTTTTTGACTTATCAAACATTTCTAGGTTTGTGCCATCTTCTACCCCCATTTTTATACTTTAGGTTGTTGGTTTTTGTAACCAATTGGTCTAAGTTCTATAACCCTCAAACACTTCTTCAAGAAAGAGTTTATGCTCAATAGCATAAGTTCTTATTTTGAGCCTTTGAATACTATCTCTTTTCGCCACCATCTTTTCTAATTCCACCATCATCCAAATACAATCTAAACATCATCCTATCATCCATTTTTATTCCTTCAACCATCCACCATAATACCAACCTTCCACACTCATTTTATCTCTACCATCTTCATCTCTTTACACCTAGAAAGCAATCAGAGGACAAGGCTTGTTCATATTCACGATTAGGACTATCAAAGTTTCTTTTAACAACCATCCACCACAATACAGTTTGATCCTGAACCCTAATTCGATGCTCCTCTTCCTTGGTCCATCGGCTTCTATCCCTCCTTGATTGACACTGTGAACTGTTAGAGAAGTTTTGATTCCTTCTGCTAGAGCTCCCAAGCCCTATAGTAAAGCCATAGGTCAAACCTTTTATTTACTCCAAGGATTTTTCACTAGTAGTCAATTCAGAAAACACTTATGGGGGAGCAGCTATCAGATAGGTCTGGATCTCCTTCCTCTAATCTCTTATTAACCTCTTACATCTCATCCTCTCGGTAGTTATCAACTCAAGTGCATATCTACTCAACTATGAACTCTTGCTCATACACGAAAAGTGTACGGTTACCTTACATCTTGTGGGTGAACTGATCCCTTAACCAGTCGATGTGAGCCTCACCCACACACTTTTTCTCAAACTCATCGACGAATTCATCCCATATAGGTTGATCAGGGTAGCACTCTATTTCTACGATTTCCCACCATTCTCTTACGTTCTCTTTTAGCAGAGATAGAATGCAAGATAGTCTGTCCTCAGAACTAAACCTTATCTACCTCATGATCCAACGAGTATCACAAAGTCATTGATCTATCTTTATCAAATTATCTTGTCACAATTCCAAGAAATCTATAGCATATTGTCTACAGACCCTCAAGATTGGTGCCTCACATAGGGAAAGTTCAATCCTTCGAATAGACCTTACTATTTGGTCCAAGGAATGATGCAGATGAGTGAAGTAGTTCACCCCTTGCCTAACTCCTTCCTCAAACCCATCCATCTCGGGCATGTCGTCCTCGTCAAATCTCCCCCCTCATGGGAACCCAATCTTTCCTCAACATCCATCGCTCTCCTAGACATAATTCACCTTTACAAAGACAAACAAGAAGGACTACACCATCGAAATTTAGCTTATTCAAATTACGAATTTGACTCATGGGCGTGTATTCACTAGACGCTTGTTACAACACTAGACTCTCTCAAGGGACATCCTAGAACCGATTAAACCTAGGCTCTGATACCACTAAATATAACACCTCAAACCTGGATGTTGTATTGGGTCACAAGCATAACCCGTTCCGATAAAAAATTTCTCTTACCAAGTCAAATTAAAACCATAACATCAACCATGTCATAATATTTATAAGTATTACCAAAGTACGAAAACAGTTTAAATATTCCAAAATATTTAGGAGCTCTAAATATAATTTAATAAAACATTTGACCAATACGATTTAAATAGATAGAGTTATAATACAAAGGGTGCTACGAATACATAGAGCCACTACATCTAAATAATTTTACTCTACCGACGGTCAATGTTGAAGATCCTCGTTGATGTTGCTCCAAAATGCTTGTCTCACCTACTTACATACGTATGAAAACACATTTTGAACATTGAGATACAAAAGCTTAGTCGTTACACAACTTATTGATTTTGCTTCAAGTGAATCATAATTATGCACATACTACATGGGATATGACAATATGGTATGAAGCAATGACTCAACGTAATTGCCTAAACACATAATATTAAAAGTGGTGTCTTAAAAATGAAGGAAAGGTTCCTATTTATAGTGTTCATAGGAACCATATGAAGAGTCTTACAACAAGAGATGAATGTTTCATCTTTATGGTGATGAATGCTAATGAATACTTTGTTTTCTCTTCTATCTTTAAGTGGATGAATGCTCAAGGTATTAGTGATGAATTTGGATTTAATTTAGACTTAATATACGTATAATTTCATCCAAATGGTGGAAGGACTCTTGGGTTGCCTTGTCTTGCTCTTTCATGGAGAAAAGGGGGTGAAAATGGACACTTGATGTATGTAGACACTTTGGTAGCAAAAGGGGAGTGTCTCTTCAAATTCCATGCCGATCCTCAAGCTAATTAAACTTCTTGAATGTCATAATATTATACATTAAGAGGGCCTTCATTTCTTGTCTTCATGTAGGATACAAATATCCTCCAAAAGATGATGAAAAAGTGACTTGAATGCCTTGATTATTTGCATAATGATGGCCTTCATTTGTATGAATAAAATTCAGCTTTTAATTGACTTGAATATGTGGATAAAGAAGACCTTCAATGAATTTTTTCTTGGATGAAGAGACATTTAACCACTCGCCGAGCCACCGTCGCAATCGTCGTGAATCGAAGCTCGAAGCTTCGTCGACCTAGGGTTTAAATCCTTTCAAAATCTTTCTGTTTTAGCCTCCGGTCAACGTCGGTTGGGAACGTCACCAGCCTCTCTGTGCACACCGACGTAGGCTGACCAAAACCCCCCAGGTTTGTCTCCGTTGGTCGCCGAGAAGACCCTCGTCGGAGACAAGGGCAGATAGGTAAGATTTCTTACCTTTCGTTTATGTTTTTAACAAATTCGCATGTGATTGTTTTTAAATTGGTTTTAATGATTCCTTGGTTTCTTTTCGAAATAAGTAAAAGATGATTTTTATCGTTTTATGCACATAGTGCATGAAATAGAGGAATTCATGTGATTTTTCTACTTTTTTTGATGTAAAACTTGAGCATTTGGTTTTGTTTTGTGTTGGACATTAAGTTGATGGGTCTGGGATAAGTTGATCGATCAATAGGATGTTAGTGCACTTAAATTAAAATGTGTACGTGTATAAATTCCTTGAGTGATACATTAGAGGTTAGCCTAGTGCTGTGTGATATAACTATTACCTTATCACATTCGGGTATGGAGAACTATCCCAAACACCAAAGTGGGATCTTTAGATTGTGATAGTCAATCTGTGTGAATTGGTGTACGATGTCATTAGCATGTTTTTTGTTTATCCCAAAGTTCGGAGGAAACTCCATTCATGTCACTTAACTAACATGTGAAAAACGCAAGTGTAAACTTTTTATTGATTTTTGTACAATTTTTAAATTGCATGTGTTTTATAAAAGAGCTCTAAGGTTTTGAAGCATTGCTTGTTAAGCATGTAAGACTTGTTTTGTGGCATATTCCATGTGTTAAACACTTGTTCAATTTTATATTAGTGAATTCCTAGTCACAAATGGTTTTCTTGAGCATGACTTGTTTTTAAACTGTTTTTCCGTATAATATGGGCTTCATTACAAGTAGTTAAATTGTTTTATAATTCATCACTAAGCGTAAGCTTAACCTCTCTTTTCCTTGTAATGCAGATAAGAAGTGAGTTAGTCATCCGGGAAAGCAAGGAAACTCTTAATGCTTTTTAATTCATATTATAGCTCAAGTATATTACTTTTATATTTTGAACCTTAGGTAGATTTGGAACCAATGGTGAAAAGGAACCTTATGACATATAAGTCGATTATTGAATAGTTGAATATTGAAACTTGCACATTAGTATATTTACTTTTATGCTAATGAAGTCTTTTGGAATTGATTCATACCTTGATTATGCTTAAGCATGTTGAATATTGATTTCAGTTTTATTGAGGACGTGGAATTAGGATGCCAATTATCTAGAAACCTTGTTGAATTGAATGATTTATGCCCTATAGGTTGATAAATGCATCTAGTACACTTTTGGTCACGTTTAAAGCATGAAATATACTTAATTAAGGATTGGTAATCTTAATTTCACTTTTTAGATCATGAATTTCTATAAAAATGCAATTAGGTCCCTAAAACTTATTTGGTTTAATTAGGACTCGTTTCTCATTAATTTTCGCTGCAAATAAACTCGGTCCTTGCATGAACATGTATGATCTAATTAATGTATTTATAAAAGATAAAGGAGAACAACTTAGGGTTATTTATTGGGGCGAGTCTCCGAATTAGCCTCGGTATTCCCCGTGTAGCTCATTCGAGTCAGGTGACGTCTAGACCGGGTTGAAGGGGTTACAAAGTATAACTGGAAGATCTATTTCATCAATTCCATAAAAGCTGCAGGTGCATTCGTGAGCCCAAACGGCATTAGTAATAACTCATAGTGTCTGTACCGCGTCTTAAAAGCGGTCTTTTGGACATCCTCTTCCACCACTTTCAACTGATAGTACCCTGACCTTAGATCGATCTTAGAAAAACATACAGGCACCTCTCAACTGATCAAACAGGTCATCGATCCTAGGCAAAGGGTAACGATTCTTTATCATGACTTTATTGAGCTGATTGTAATTGATGTACATCTGGATCGATCCATCCTTCTTCTTGACAAACAAAATCGATGCTCCCTACGGTGACACACTCAGTCTGATAAAACCTCTCTCAAGCAACTCTTTGATGTTTTGCTTCAACTTTCTCATCTTCGCTGGTGCCATACGATACGATACTATGGACACCGATGTCGTTCCTGGCTTTACCTCTATAAAGAACTCCAACTGACAAATTGTTCTCAAACTCTCTAACGCTGGACTTTCAAAACTCACATCCACCATGTGAGTTAAGAAAGCCTCACGACCCTATTGGATCAACCTTTGAGCTAACAAAGCTGACACCAAATTAGGTAAACAAGGGTTCCTCTCACCCCTCACTACAGGCTTAGAAATATCTGTCACTCGGAGAGTTAAACTCTTAGATTCATACCCTAAACTTGCATCATGTTTGAACAACCAGTCCATCCAAGGATTGCATCGAACTCCTAAAACAGCAAGACCATAAGATCGATTGAAAAGATAAATCCTTGAACCTCGATCAGACACCTTCGATACATCTTATCCACCAACACATCCAACCCCAACGGGCTTATTACACAGAATCCTATCTCTAAATCTTACGCTAGTTACCCCTACTACTAAGATATCTCACTACGGATATACGAGTGGGTAGATCTTGAGTCCACAAGAGCAACTATATGAACTAAAAACAAGGTGAATGTAATCTATTGTAACAAAGTCCTCTTATTCCCTCACCGCGTACTTTCTTGTTGGTGCTCTAGTAGTGGACTGGCAGGTGCTCCCGATGCATGGCTAGCTCCTCCACGCGAGAACCCATGAACTCTCTGAGCCTGACCTGGTGGCAACGTCACAACCTCATGAAAGTCACTCACAAAGTGATATGATGACCGCACTGAAAATAGGCTCCAGCATTGCCCCAACACTCTCCCCGGTGGTTCCGGCTACACTGAATGCAAACCTGAACACTTACACTCCTTTGCAGATCTTCTGGGGCCCTCACGAAATAAGACACAGATTGCCTTCTACATCCCGCAAACTCTGACCTTTGGTTCGACCTTGAACCCTAATTCGATCCTCCTCTGTTCTAATTCCAACGGTTCTTAGTCCTAATGGCTTAGGACTGAGAGTTACCCGCATGGCTCTGACTGGACCCACCGGAGCTGCCTTGGCCAACATATGGCGTATAGGTTAAACCCTAAACCTCTTAAAGAGACTTGGCACTGGCAGTTAACTCTTTGAACACCTTAGGTGGTTTAGTAGTGAGATAAGTCTAGAAACTCTGTGAACACCTTAGGCAGTTAACTCTGTAGTAACAAGCTTTGGAGCATTTCGGCTCAACTTAAGAAACTCATTTTCATAAGCAAAGATTGAATAGTTCCCTTAAACAAGATGGGTAAACCGCTCCCTCAAGGTATCGATGTAGGTCTCACCCACATACTTCCACTCAAACTCATCAAGGAAGTTCTTCCAATCAGGGCGATAGGATACCATCCAAGCTTTATGGTCTCCCACCACTCTCTCGCATTGCCCTTCAAAAGTGAAAACACGCAAGACAACTTATCCTTCAATCTCAGCCTCATCTACCTCATTATCCAAAGGGTGTCATGCAACCACTGATTAGCTTGTACAAGATTGCCCTGTACCATACCAAAGAACTCAACCTCCCCTTTCCTCCGCACCCTCTCAATCGGTTCTTCTCGAGGCGTAGAAGATGGCCTCGGTATTATTCTCACTATTTTGCGCAAAGTAAGGTTCAACTGTGTAAAGTAGTTGGGCCCGCTTGACCAACCGCATCGTCCAATGACACCTCCTCATCAGGCTCATACTTGTAGTCGGAGTCCCCTTCAAGAGAACCCCAACTTTCCTCACGGCCCTTTTTCTCTCCTTGACATACTTTCACTTCTACACAACAGGCAAATAAGATTACACCATCGAAATTTCAACTTTAAGAAAGTACGACATCGACTTATAGGCATGTACTTGTCTAACACCTATATATCACACTAGACTCCCCTGGGGACTTCCTAGAACCGACTAAAAACCTAAGCTTTGATACAACTAAATATAACACCCTCGACCCGGTGGCATATTGGGCCTTTGGCCCAAAACTTGTATTTCAAAACTTTGGCTTCAATCCCAAATAAAAAATATTTAAGTCTAAATACCACTATAACATACCATTGATTTCAAATTCAAAGTGTAACATGATCCAATAGGTTAAAATAGTGTAGAGCTTCATTTGATACAAAACATTTAAAGGCATTTGACCCAAAATAAATAAGAGTTACAAATACATAGGGTTCAACAAGTACTAGCCCAATACATCAATAACATGTACTTTGACAATATGTCGATGCTGAAACTCCAACCTTGATGGTGCTCTTCTGATCCAACTTCACCTAACCTACGCACGAAAACATATCTCGAAACGCTGAGCTACAAAAGCTCAATGAGTACACCGCCACTCGGCCAGAATCATGCATATCATAAATAAAGAAAAACAAGAAATATAATATCATGCATGATATGATGGCTCTATCATACTCACCTAACACATGGCATAATGAGATGTATACTATCGCACAAAGTATATACATATCAACCAAAAATAAAGCACAATGTAGTGAGGCCCGCGACCACACAATATATGGATCATACACTCAGGATTGAGGTAGACCTCCAAATCCCATGCTCAAAATATTACATCGAGCACCATCGAATGAGGTCTTTAATACACCGAGATTGAAGTTGACCTCTAAATCTCATGCTCGAAATATTACATCAAGCACCATTGAATGAGGTCGTCCTCCATTCGAAAATATTCTTCAATACGTCACCCGGAATGTTACATCGGATGGCCTTCTTTGTGTTGAAACAATAATTTAGATATTTGGATTTCCATCACACAAAGACTCAACCACATAAATGATCCACTTAGGATCTTCACATCGAAACATGCTATGACTAAGCCAAAAGCCAAGACTCGAGCATTTCACAATATATTGAAGTCGTTATTATTAAAACCAAGTTTTAATATTCATCCTGTAGCTTAATTAACTCATTAGAACCTTTATCATAAATTATGAAACCCCTGAACTCAACCCTTACAAACTTGGGCAGATTGTCCAAGCATATCGAAACGCCTATAAAGGGGATATCGAAACTCCCCTCGGTATCGATATGTTTCCCATGCGTATCGATACACCCCAAATGTTGACTTAAGACCAAAGAGCCTACCCGTATCGATACACCTATGTGGGGTATCGATACACTACCTTATTTCGATACGCCCCTAAGGCAGTACCAAAACGATTTGCCACTAGAATTTTTGGTATCGAAACACGGGCTAGGAGTTTCAAAACGCCTACCTTTCTCTCATTAATTTACTCTCTAGGGTATCGATACGCCTGTCGAGGGTATCGATACCCCTATACGAAATATGCAATTTTGAATCTTTAAACACCTAGAACTTTACCCAAACCGATTCCAATGACTTTCCAACCATTCATACACTCTAGGGGAATGATTCTAAGCATATTTACACCTTAAACACAAAGGTTCATCAATAATCAATAATCTACCATTAGAGGGCATTTTAAGTTACCAAACATGCAACTAAGCTTAAAACATGAAATGCATGATGCTAAGGAGTTGGAGATTTACCAACCTTAGTAAAACAACATCAACTCGAACTCTTTTTCCTTCTTCAAGCTTTCTCCTTCCTGAAGCTCTTGGAAGGCTCTCCCACTTGTTTCTCTACAAAGGGAAGATGAATAGAAAATTAGACACCAATGAGAAGGATTCTTAGAGTCTAAAATACTAGAAAAAATAAGATTTAAACCCTCAAAAACCCATTCCCGAACTCAACCTTTAACCTCCTCTTAAACACTTTTTCTTCTCCAAACCTTGCAACTTTTACCTTGTTTAATAGATACCATTGAGCTCTAAAACTTCCTCTCCAACACAGAAACATGATTTTCAACAAAAACTCTAAAGATCAAACCTTTAACTATTCTTTTTCTTGCTTCAAAGGTGAGAAAGATGAGAAGTAAAGAGAGAAAGGAAATGAGATCATTATCTGCCACAATAAACCCCAACCCCTCTTCCTTCTTATCTCATTTTGACATTTACCAAAATTCCCTCACTATACAAGGCCCAACTCAACCACTAAAGCCCAAGGCCTAAAACTTAAACATGAGGCCCAAACATCGAAGCCCAACTCTTTGGGTTAACCTAATACTCGGATCCGAATCCAGGTCGTGACAAGGTAGATTTCAGGTTAGATTCATTTTAGTTCGATTGCATTTCAAGTCGGGTTTATTTCAAATCAAATTAATTCGGATTTTAAATTCATATTAATTAAAATTATTAAGTTTGAGTTTGATACAAATAAGTAATTAAGTAAATAATCAATAGACTTTAGGTTGAATGGTTGATCATTCATTTTGAATTAATTATTTAATATCTAACGTCTTTAACTGGCATGAATCTCATTAAAAATAATTATTATGCACTAGACTAAACAAAAAATATCATCAAATGATTCATATCTTAAAAATTGGATTAAATTACAAGAATTAAAAATTAATAAGGAATAAACATTGGAATAGAAAGAATAAAGTTTTAAATTAATAATGATAAACATTAATAAAATAAAATATCATCTTATTAAAAACATTAAACTAAATTAGAAAAATAAATAGTAGTCAATTTGAAATAAAAATAAAGTTATAAGAACTAAATTGTAAAAATTATAAATTAATAATAGTTAAATACGGTGAAAATTTTAATTTTAATGTACTTTAATATATTATAATTTATACCTATACAATATAGTTTAATATGAAATGTATAATATATATGGAAATATGGAATGTATAATATTATATATATATATATAAATATATAATATGTATGTATATGTATATAAAAAATAAGTATATATGTAAGTATATGTATACTTATATACTATATAGTATACATTAATATATGTATATAATATATATTGTACGTATACTTATATATAAGTATGTATGTATGAATATGTATACTTATTATTATATGTATATGCATATATATTAGATGTATATATTAATATATGTATGCAATATACATTAAAATATGTATACTTATATATATGTATATATATTAGATGTATACATTAATATAAGTATACTTATTACTTATATATATATATATATGCATATATACTAGATGTATATATTAATATATGTATATAATATACATTAATATATATTATAGTCTATATAATACATTAGATGTATATCCGTATATAATATACATTAATATATACTATGTATATAATATAGTTTAATACATATATAATATAATTTATGTATTAATGTATTATATGTAATATATATACTTATAATATATATAACATATTTTAATATAATATATATATAAATATATATATATATATACTTAAATGTATACTAATATATGTATTTAATTTGTGTATGAATTAATGTATGTATATGTATATTATTAATTCTTTATGCCCAACACTAATCCCCTAAGCACAAATCATTAAACTAGTTTTTTAAGACCAATTCTCCAATTGGTAAACTAATTCCCTATGATCAAATTGAAATAATTTTAAAATATATAATATGATTTTAATAAAATTAGGACCAAATCGAATAAAAATAAAATTTAAAACTTAATTTTGGAGTGATCATAACCAAATTGAAATAATTGTAAAATAAGGTGTAAAGCGAAACATGATTCAATTTTGTTGAGTTGATCACACAATGAATTTGACCAAGAGGGAGTGAATTGGCAATTAAAAATATTGTTGGGAAGATTTGGTGGAAAGTGGAAAATTGAGACACAAGATTTATTGTGGTCCAAGCTTCAAAACAAGCTCTGCATCCACTACTTTAGCTCCCACTAAGGATTTTCTAACCAATTCACTAATGAATTTTACCTTTTTAAGGTTCAAGGGCTAACCTTTACAATAAGCCAATTTTCTACCCAAAATTGACTTAAATCTCACAGGAGATTACAAGAGATAAGAAATAGCAATTTGGTTTCTCTCACAAGAATAATTTGCCCCAATTACAGAATAACACTCCTCAAACTCAATTAAAAAGAAATGAATTGAAATGCAAGAGTTGGGAGACAAAGATTTGCAATGAAGTGCTTGGAGTTGGATTGGAATGCTTGAATGTTTGTTTTAGGTTCAATAGTTGTTAATGCTGCTTGAAAAACATTTTATACCTCTTCATTGAATTCTAACCGTTGGGGTTGATGGGATTGTAAATAGAGACGTTGGAGCTTTGTCTTCCAACCATAAATGCACCTCTGCAACCTATGGTATCGAAACATGGGCTACCTGTTTCGAAACATTACAAAAGTACAAGGAGACATTGTGCATTTATCATAGGGGTTTCGAAACGGGTATCGATACAGTGAGTAAACTGTGACCCTTGGTATCGAAACGGGTATCGAAAATGGTTAACAAACATTTAAAGCTTAACTAACTTCCAACGGTCAAAAATATATAAATCTAAGAGAGCCATTGGGGTTTTCAAAGGTATCAAAACGGGTATCAAAACGCCTTGTTATTTTTTAAAATATTTTAAATATTAAATCATGGTTTCGATACATGGTTCGAAACAATTCTTGGCAGATTCATTCTGGTATCGAAATGTGTTTCAAAACGGGTGTTAAAACTCAAGAATATTCTTCGAAAAATAAAGCTCGGTATCGTTACCAGTGTGAGTGGTATCGAAATGCGTGGAGTAAAACACTTAGAAAAATATTTTTGTGTTCTTGGTTTGACTTAAAGTTTAGTTTTTGACTTACGGACTTAAATTTTTTTTTCAAAAAAGTCCTCAAACTTATTTTGTTATATCAAAATCAATTTTAGTTTTACAGTCTCCCCCTTTTTGATATAACAAAACCAACTTTTAAGTTTAAATTCAAATTTTTAAGTTTGAAAACTTGAAAACTCCCCCTTAATTTTTGCATAGCTTTAAAAATATTGTTTATAACTTTTCTCCCCCTTTTTGTTAGATCAAAATCAATGTAAGATAAGGTACATAAAGTAATGAACAAGCAAGCAATTTAAGTTCAAACATACATAGCATTAATTAATATTTAAAATCCAACATTAATGTCAAAACATAGCAAAAGAAATAGCATAGGTGCATATGTCTTAATATGAAAATGAAATGCAACTTAAACATAAAGAAAACATAAATAGTCCTAAAATAACCATAGCAAAACTAGATAAGCTAAGATCACTCGTCTTCTCCATCACCACCGTCCTCACCTTCGTCACCATCTTCAACATTATCGTCGTCGTCGTTGCTAGGAGCATTGTGAAGAAGCCATTGATCCTTAAGAGCATCAAGAGTGAATATCATGGAAAGGTTTTGATTCTCCAAACTCATCAACCTCGTGTCCATAGCATTAAAACGAGAGTCGAAGTGAGTAGACAAGGAATCAAATCGAGCATCCAAGCCTTCAAACTTAGACATGAGAAATGCCATCATCTCGGCATTAGGAGTCACTTGCTGGATAGGCTCCAAATCAACTGGTGGAGGAGGAGGTGCCTCACCACGAACCCATTCACCATTAATGTATTGGAAATGGGAGCGGTTGAGAGAAGTTTCGTCGATCGGTTCTTTGACGGACTCCATGAGGTCGTAAGAACAATCAATTCTCAAATGCACAAAGATGGAGCTAAGTAAACAAGCATATGAGAAATATCGAGCCAAATGAGTGCTACGGTTTTTTATTTGCCATACAAGATCAGCAAAGATGATTTGAGGAAGATTTGGTTGTCGGGCTTGACGGAAGCAATTTATCCAAAATGTATCCACTTGACGAATCCATGAAAACTTTCCATTTGATGGAAGAATCCACCAAGAGATGATAAGGTGCAAGAAATGATCATGGATGTCGAGGTTCATGACGGAACCCGTGAAGGTGTCAAGCGAATTCTCATCCTTAATCCCCTCGTCCTCAAGTCTAAAAACATCAACAAGTGTTTGAACATCGATCCGAAAGATTCATCCCATGAGGTAACACTCGATGGTAATCACCTTAGTTATGTCCTTAGAAAGAATGAAAGTAGCATTAGCATAAAAAATAAGGACAAGAGTTTGGTAAAACTTGCCGGTGGATGAAAGGAAGGTCATGAACTTCCAATCTTGAAGGAGTTGAAGGTAGCGGAATTGGAATTTCATGGAGTTCATAAAGCTCACATCCATGCAACGTTCATTTTTGAGCTTATGATTACGAAACTGTTGGAAGTTGTCAATCTTGGAGTGGTCGTCCTATCATGACCCGGATTCGGATCCGAGTGTCGGGTTAACCCAAAGATTTGGGCTTCGGTTTCGCGCCCCGAGTTTGTGTAGTTTGGGCCTTGTTGGGCTTTAGGCTTGTTGGGTTGAGAGATGGGCCTTGTTAGTAAGGGCATTTTGGTAAATGCCTAAATGTGAGGACAAGGGAGTTGGGGTTTAATTCTCTTGCAGAGAATAACTTCATCTTTTTCTCTTTTCTTCATTCTTCTCCACCTTTTGGAAGCAAGAAAAGAAAGGTAAAAGGTTGGAACTTTAAGAGTTTCGGTTGGAATCTCGTTTTTATGACAGGTAAGATATTGTAGGGCTGGTTGTGATCTATAAAATGAGGTAAGAAAGTGTTGGTTTGGAGGAAGATGAAGGTTTAAGAGGGGTTTAAGGTTGAGTTCGAGATTTGGTTTTAGAGAGCTTAAATCTTAGCTTTTTAGTGTTTTTAAGCTCTAGAAATCATCCCAAACCGTTCTAAATCGTTGTGTATCTTTCCCTTTGTAGAGAAACAAGTGAGAGAGCCATCTTCAAGCCTTGGAAACGAGAAAGTTTGAGGTTAAGCTTGGAGCTCGGGTTTGTTGCTTTTGTTGTTGTTTTTGCTTAAGGTTGGTACCCTTCCAACTCTTAATCATCATGCATATCATGTTTTAAGTTTAAATACATGTTTGTTGATTGGTTTGGTATGCTTGGTAGATTTAGTTGGCCTTTAATGGTAGATTATGTTTATATTGATGAACCTTCGTAAAAATAATGTAAACATGCTTAGGATCACTCCCTCAGTGTCTAGGATCAGTTTAAGATTAAATGGATCAAGTTTGGATAGATTCTTAAGTGTTTGAATATGCAAAACTGCATATTTCGTGCAGGGGTATCGAAACGCGGGTAGGGCATTTCGATACCGAGTCATCTAGTGACAGTCCCGATTCGATACCGGTATCGAATCGGGTAGGCCCTCTTTTGGTTGACTTTGAAGTTGGTTAAAGAGTTTGATACCTATATCGATACCAATTGTTTCGATACCCTGTTGGTGAGGGTATCGATACCTGGTGTTTCGATACTCCAAGTAGGGGTATCGATACCCCAAGGCATTTTAGCTCAAATTCTTGTGGAAAAATGGTAAAGTCTCATAATGCTACCTTAGAAGTTCCAAAGACTTGTTTAAACTTTAAAATGAATATTAAACCGAGAAATAGGCTTCTAGTCCTGTTAAAGAGATAATTGGATAATAATTGGAGTTTAGTGGTATAAATCGGTATGTGGAACTATTAAGGGTTCGTGTGACATATTCGAGTTATGTGGCTTACTAGGAACCTTGCTTAGTGTTGATGGGTTGCCTAGGGTATATATTATATGATTATGAGATAATCTGGTAACCTTGCTTAGTGTTGATGGGTTACTAGAGTAAATATTATATGAGATGTAAAACTAATAACCTTGCTTAGTGTTGATGGGTTATCGGTAATATATTATGCAAAAGACCAGCTAGGACCTTGCTTAGTGTTGATGGGTTCCTTAGCGGATTATGTGGAGTGGCATGCCACGGGCCTTGCTTAGTGTTGATGGGTCCCCCTACTTCTATACTACTATAAGGTGATATGGACACCGATATATATATATATAAGCACATATATATGAGCTATAAATACGACATAAGAACTTGAGATGTTGTGTGGTCTTCTCTTGTCATGCATATGCTATGTGTTGATATATGCCATCATGATATCATGTGTTTAGGCAGTTATGGTAGCGCCATCGTACTCATGTCATGTCATCATACATTTGCTTATGCTTAATTTTATGTTATGCTTGATGTGGACCGGTTGGCCAAGTACCCATTGAGCTTTAGTAGCTCAGGGTTCGAAATGTGTTTTCGTGCGTAGGTTAAGGAAGCTTTCAGAGGAGCATCATCATGGTGGGTTCAACATCGACTTCTGTTGTCAGAGTACTGTTATTAGGCATAGTGGGCATTTGTACTTGTAAGACCATATATGTGTAATTTGTAACTTTGTTTTATTTATTTATTGAATGCTTTTAAAACGGGTTATAATATTTTGGAGCTCCGCTACTTTAACTTACTCGGATTTATGTTTTCAATGGATTTCGATTTTATTATCTTATGATGAAAATGGATTTGGACTCATCTTTTTGGGCTTTTGGAAAGAAATTTTGAAATACAGGTTTTGGGCTGGAGGCCCGATGTGGCACCGAGTCGAGGGTGTTGCACATCTAAACAACGTTCATAGACCACTTTAAGATCGTTCCGGGAATGGACAACAATGCTCGAAGAACTACCTCCCTCGGTACGTTGACGCTTTTTGGGTGCCATAATCTAAGGATTAAAACAAATTAAGGATTAGTTTTAGGCACTTAAAAACATTTATGATAAATAAACCTTATTCAATCCTATTAATCAATAATTTAAGGTTTTTTAAAAAAGTTAAAAGAACTTGAAAAATAGTTAAAAAATACGATGAAAATAATTTATATTCGAATAAAAAATTGATTTTGAAAAAAAAAATTGTAGGATTTTGAAAACCCATACAATAAGGAATCAATATATGTTCAAAATCTAAATTTTAATATCATAAAATTCAACGAAAATAAGGTTTTTCGAAATTACCTTGAATATTGGTTAGGAGAGAATTTGTGGTTTTTGAAGCACCTAAAATTTATATGTCCTTAGCCTTGATGATTTATTGAAAATCCCTCAATAAAAACATTTGATTTTGTGGTTAAAGTTGATGAATAGAAGGGTTTTATAAGGAGGGTTTCGGCTAAGGTTAAGAGAGGAGGGTTTGAGAGTTTTAATTTGAGTTGAAATAAGATTTTAGGTATTTTAAACCTAATCTGCCACCGCGTGTTTCAATACGCCCTTTGGGCGTTTCGAAACAGCCTGTTCCGAAACACTTCCAACCCATATCAAAACCACCAGTATCGAAATGCATTTTCGATACCCCTTAGCTAGGCTTTGCATTTTAGGCTTCTAAAGTACTAGAAATGAGTCTCTAAAGTCCCTAAAAGCATTCATATGATGTTATGACATGATTAAAATGCATAAACAAGTTCATACTCCCCCTAGCAACGTGCATAGAAGCAATAAGATGCAAATTAACATAGGCATGATTTCAATCAAGATTTAAGCATATTTTGCACAAAAATAACACACAAAAGATCAAGTTAAGCTAGTTAGACCTAACTCTCTCTCCTAAGATTCTAAAAACACTCTTTGTCTAAAAGCTTAGTAAATATGTTCGTTAATTGATTTAAGGTGTCAACAAACTCTAGAACAACATCATTTTTAGACACATGATCTCTAATGAAGTGATGTCTAATTTCTATGTGTTTAGTTTTAGAATGTTAAATGGGGTTCTTAGTAAGATATATAGCACTAGTGTTATCACATTTTAGTGATATAGTTTCAACTCTAATGCCACAATCTAAGAGTTGTTGCTTCATACAAAGGACTTGAGTGCAACTCCCTAAGGATATGTACTCCGCTTTGGTGGTAGATAAAGATACACTATTTTGTTTCTTATATAACCAAGATATGAGCATACTACCTAAGAATTGACATGTTCCAGATGTACTTTTCCTATCTATCTTACAACCCCATAATCCGCATCCGAATAAGCATGAAGGTTAAAAGAAGAGTCTTTAGGATACCAAAGACCTAAACAAGGTGTGTCACTAAGGTACCTAAACATTCTCTTAATGGCTACTAAGTGTGATTCTCTAGGACTAGCTTGAAACCTAGCACACAAGAAAATACTAAACATAATATCTGGTCTACTTGCGGTAAGGTAAAGCAAAGAACCTATCATGGATCTATACAATTTAGAATCAACACACTTACCTCCTTCATCCTTGTCAAGCTTAGTTGATGATCTCATAGGAGTGGCTTGAGGCTTCACATTCTCCAAGCCAAACTTTTTGAGCATATCCTTGATGTATTTTGCTTGATTGATGAAGGTGTCATCTTTTCTTTGTTTGATTTGGAGTCCAAAAAAAATGAAAGCTCCCCCCATCATGCTCATCTCGAATTTACCTTGCATAATCTTTGAAAAATCTTGACAATAACATTCATTAGTAAAACCAAAAATAATGTCATCAACATAAATTTGAACTACTAAGATGTCATTTTTAAATCTTTTTATAAAAAGTGTAGTATCCACCTTACCTTTTTCAAATCCTTTTTTAATCAAAAAGTTTGAAAGCCTTTTATACGAAGCTCTAGGAGCTTGTTTCGAACCATATAAAGATTTGGTCAATTTAAAAACATGGTTTGGAAATTTTGGATCTTCAAAACCCGGTGGTTGTTCAATATACACTTCTTCATTTATAAAACCATTTAGAAAAACACTTTTTACATCCATTTGAAAAAGCTTGAAATCATGATAACATGCAAATGCAAGTAACATACTAATGGCTTCCATCCTAGCTACGAGTGCATAGGTTTCATCAAAATCTATTCCCTCTTCTTGACTATAACCTTGAGCAACTAATTTAGTTTTATTTCTCACAATGTTACCACTCTCATCTAGTTTGTTTCTAAAGATCCATTTAGTTCCTATAGTAGATTTATTACTAGGCCTATCAACTAATGTTCATACATTGCTTCTCTCAAATTGATTTAATTCTTCTTGCATAGCCAATATCTAAAAATCATCATCTAAAGCCTCCTTGATATTCTTAGGCTCTATGCATGAGATAAAAGCAATATGATTCATTAATCTAAGAGAAGAACGAGTAGTTACCCCCTTGGATGGATCACCCAAGATTTCACCATTCTTGACATAGTTAAACTCTCTTGGGTAGCTCACTTACCTTTCTTCAAGCTTTACATCTCCTAAAGCTTCTATTGGAGGATCTTGTGTTTTCTCATTGGTTGGAACTGCATCCACCTTTGATGTTTGCCCCTCATCAATGGTTTCAATGATTCTTACATCATCATCATCATCACAAGAATCCTTCATAGGAAGGAGGTTATAATTGAAAACCACTTGTATAGACTCTTCTACAACTAAGGTTCTTTTGTTAAAAACTCTATAAGCCTTTGAATGTTGAGAATATTCAAGAAAAATAGCTTCATCACTTTTTGCATCAAATTTACCTAAATTGTCTTTTCTATTGTTTAAAACAAAATACTTACACCCAAAAGGGTGAAAATAGCTAATGTTATGCTTTTTGGATTTTAAAATCTCATAAGGAGTTTTCTTTAAAATTGACCTAATCATTACACGATTAATAATATAACAAGAAGTGTTTGTGGCTTCCGCCCAAATATACTTAGGTAAATTGTTTTCACAAAGCATGGTCCTAGCCATTTCTTCTAAAGTTCTATTTTTCCTCTCAACTACCCCATTTTGTTGAGGAGTGCGAGGAGCCGAAAAATTGTGGCTAATCCCATTTTCATTACAAAAATTCTCAAAACCTAAATTTTGAAATTTGGTTCCATGATCACTTCTAATATGAGAAATTCTTTAATCAAGATCATTTTGAGAAATATTTGAAAATGTAATGAATTTTTCTAAGGCTTCATCTTTAGTACTTAAAAATAGAACCCAAGTGTATCTAGAGTAATCATCAACAATGACAAATGCATATGATTTTCCACCCAAGCTAGTAGTCCTAATTGGCCCAGAAAGATCCATATGAATCAATTGTAATACTCTACTAGTTGAAACATCATTAATGGAATTAAAAGAAACTCATTTTTGTTTACCTTTAGCACATGCATCACATATTTTGTCTAAAGAAAACTTAAGCTTAGGTAAACCTCTAACTAGATTTTGGGAAACTAATTTCTCTAAAACACTTATGATAGCATGTCTTAGTTTCCTATGCCATAACCATGCATCATTTTCATCACTAGAAACTAAGCTTGCATGAGAGAGATTTATGTCATCTAAATGCACCATATAGATATTTCCTATGCGATGACCAATGAGCATTATTTTGTTTGATTCTTTGTCTATAATTTTGCAACCTCATATATCAAAAGAAACATAGAACTCTTTATCAAAAAGTTGACTAATGCTCAATAAATTATGCTTAAGACCTTTAACAAGCAAGACATTTTCAATGAGAATAGAAGAGTGATTACCAATAGAGTCAATACCCTTAATTTGGCCTTTGGAGTTGTCACCGAAAGTCACTACTCCACCACTTTTGAGCTCCGACTCCTTAAATCGTCCCTTGTCTCCTATCATATGCCTTGAACATCCATTATCAAGGTACCACATGTTTTGACTTGAAGCTTTGGCCTTGAAGCAATGCTCAACCTACAAACAAAGATTTAGTTTTTAATTTTTGGTACCCAAATCATCTTGGGTCCATGAGAGTTAGTTCCCAAAAGTTTGGTTCCCTTAGTAATTGAAGATGCAATGGCATGAACATTATTAGAAACAACAAGTTCCTTAGGAATCCATACACTCCTAATCCTGTTATGCGTAGCATGCCTTTGAAAGTTTCTTTTTTTGTGGTTATGAAAATTCTTTTTCATATGTTGGGTTTTGAAGTACTTCCTTTTTCAAAATTAGAACTACCAACCACTTTTATTTGTTCTTTAAGATCATTCACTATCTTGTGGTGATCCTCACTCAAGCTAAAAGTAAGGTTGTTTAAATCAACATTTTCTTTTTGAAATTTTTTTAAATCATCCTTTAAACCAACAACCTTTTCTTCAAGTTCCAAATTTGTTTTTGTCAAAGAATCATTTTTCTCTTTTAAATCGGAAATATTTTCTTGTTTTTCAAAATCGATTCTTTGAATTTCAAAACCAACTGATCATAAACATCTTGTAATTCATTATATGCATCATATAACTCATCGTAAGCAAGATCATTACAAGATGGGTTAAGGGTTACCTTAGGCTCATCAAGATCCATGAGACAAAGGTTGGAAACTTCGTTGTCCTTATCGGATGAAGAATCCTCATCACTCCAAGTGGCAACATGAGCCTTTTATTTCTTCTTACTCTCAAAACCCTTCTTCTTGTATTGTGGGCAATCGTTCCTAATGTGACCCAGTTTCTTGCATTCATAGCAAATGATTTGATCTTTTTTTTTCATCTTTGCGCTTTCCTTTAAATTCCTTCTTCCTTTGAAATCTCCTATTTTGATTTGCCCTCATGAGCTTTGTGAACCTTTTGGCTACCAATAGCCAATTCCTCTAGCTCATCCTTTTCACTAGTATCAACCTCCTCTTAAGATGTTGAAGCTTTAAGAACAATGTCTTGTTTCTTCTTTTCTAATTCTCTCTTTTCAAACTTCAAATATTCCTTATTCTTCTCTTCCTTTCTTCATGATCTTATAGGTGAGAAGAGATCCCAAAAGAGCATCAAGCTTTAGAGTCTTGAGGTCCTTTACTTCAATGATAATCGTTCTCTTGCAATCCCAAGACTCAAGAAGAGAGTAGATGAGCTTCCGTACGAGCTTCTCCTCCGGGATGATCTCACCAAAACCTTTAAGACCATTAACTATCACCAAGAATCGATCAAACATCTTGGTGATGTCTTCATTCGGCTCTATCTTGAAGTTCTCGTAGTTGAGATTAAGAAGACCGATCTTTGTTTCCTTCACATCATTAGTGCCCTCGTATGTTGTCTCCAACAAATCCCATACTTCTTTGGCACTTGTGCAATATTACATCTTGGAGTAGATATCGGGACCAAGAGCACAAAAGAAAATGTGTAAGGCTTTGTCATTGGTTGACATTCTTCTACTTTCTTCATCGGTCATCTCATGCCTCTTCTTTGGTACTTGTCTATCTCCTTCTTGCTTCATCAGGATTGAGGGATCATCTTCAATTATGTCTCATAGAACATAATCGTTGGAGTTGATGAACAACCTAATCCTATTCTTCCAATAGGGATAGTTATCATCATTGAAGAAAGGAGACTTGGTGATGGAGTGAGACTCGTTCCAACTTCCGAAAGTAGAGGTCATTTGTTTTGACTTGTAGAGATGATCAAAAATCTTTGGATCTTCTTTGGTGGATGTTAATCCCTTCAAAGATCTATCTCCGATACCAATTGTTGAGTTGATCACACAATGAATTTGGCCAAGAGGGGGTGAATTGGCAATTAAAAAAATTATTGGGAAGATTTGGTGAAAATTAGAAAAATTGAGACACAAGATTTATAGTGGTTCAAGCTTCAAAACAAGCTCTACATCCAGTACCTTAGCTCCCACTAAGGATTTTCTAGCCAATTCACTAATAAATTCTACCTTTTTAAGGTTCAAGGGCTAACCTTTACAACAAGCCAATTTTCTACCTAAAATTAACTTAAACCTCACAAGAGATTACAAGAGATAAGAAATAGGCAATTTGGTTTCTCTCACAAGAATAATTTGCCCCAATTACAGAATAACACTCCCCAAACTCAATTACAAAAAAATAAATTGAAATACAAGAGTTGGGAGACAAATATTTGCATTGAAGTGATTAGAGTTGGATTGGAATGCTTGGATGTTTGTTTGAGGTTCAATAGTTGTTAATGCTGCTTGAAATGCTTCATTTTATACCTCCTCATTGAATTCTAACCGTTGGGGTTGATGGGATTGTAAATAGAGACGTTGGAGCTTTATCTTCCCACCATAAATGCACCTCTGCAACCTATGGTATCGAAACACGGGCTACCTGTTTTGAAACATTACAAAAGTACAAAGAGATGTTGTGCATTTATCATAGGGGTTTCGAAACGGGTATCGATACAGTGAGTAAACTGTAACCCTTGGTATCGAAACTAGTTAACAAACATTTAAAGCTTAACTAACTTCCAACGGTCAAAAATATTTAAATCTTAGAGAGTCGTTGAGGTTTTCAAAGGTATCGAAATGGGTATCGAAACGCCTTGTCATTATTTAAAATATTTTAAATATTAAAGCATGGTTTCGATACATGGTTCGAAACAGTTCTTGGCAGATTCATTCTGATATCGGAACACGTTCTGAAATGGGTGTTAAAACTCAAGAATATTCTTCGAAAAATAAAGCTCGGTATCGATACCAGTGTGAGTGGTATCGAAATGCCTAGAGTAAAACACTTAGAAAAATATTTTTGGTGTTCTTGGTTTGACTTAAAGTTTAGTTTTTGACTTAGGGACTTTAAAATTTATTTTAAAAAAGTCCTCAAACATATTTGTTATATAAAATCAATTTTAGTTTTACAAATTTTTTAGGCACGATCTGTACAAAAATATGTGGAATTTTTTACCCAGCCTAGATTAGTGTCAAATGAATATCTAAATCTAATCTCTTTTTTTATATTTTTAATTGATTATATTTAATCAAAGTTTATTATTTGATTATATGTTATAATAATAATAATAATCCAAAATTTACTATATATATTAATTCCCTCCGAAATTTTGTTTTCCCCTCCTTTTATATAATAAGCAAAATTTATTTATTTTCCTCTAAATTTTTGGGTAACTTATATCCCTCCAAAATTTTACACTAAAAGTATATTAATCTCAAACTTAAAAAATGAGTGACTTATATCCCTCCAAAATTTTGTCTTTTTACTATTTTTTTATCAATTATCTTTTTTTATCAATTATTTTGGTTTAATTTAACTGAGTCTTAACTTTGATTAATTTAATAAAAAATTAGAATTCTTTAAATTATGTTTTTAAATTTATGTTTTTATATTTTATTTTAGCTTAATTAATCTTAAGTTCAATAAGTTAATTTAAATTAATTAAATATTAATTTAAAATTATAATTTTTAATGAAATATTAATTTAAAGTTATAATTAAAATTAAATATATTAAAACTAAATAAAATAATAAATTAATTAATTTAATTAAATATATAATACTAAATTTAAATATTAATCCCTAAATTAATTATCATTTCTAATTTTATTTTATTAAGTCTAATTATATTTACCAATATTTTAAATTCATCAAATTATAGATATACTTAATTATATGTCATGTAAATATTAAGTATTATTAATATTAGTTTAGGTTAATAACAGGTCGGGTTCAAAACAAGTCGGGTCATTTATCAGGTTGGGTTCAAAATAGGTCAGGTTCAAAACAAGTCGGGTAAAATCAGGTTTCGGGTCGATTCAGTCGGGTAATATCAGTTATCTACCTGGTCAGACTCAGGTTCGGGTTCGTTTCAATCTGATGTAGGTCGAGTTTCGGGTTCACAGTAACAGGTCTAAATTGGGTTCGGGTCAACAACAGTCGGATACAGATCAGGTTAGGGTCATTCCCCTGGTATAACCAGGTTCTGACTCAAACAAGTTTTAGTCGGGTTTTAAGGTTGAATCAACTTTTTGCATCCCTAAATTTGAGTAATATTTTAGATTATAACTTAAAATGTTAAAAATATAAATACAGCATAAAATGTTATGCATACAACCTAAAATATTATACATTTTGATAATATTTTAGGTTAAAACCTAAAATATTAAAAACACACGACTTAAGATGTTAATCCCACACGGCTTAGAATATTATATATTTTCATAACATTTAAGTTAATATTTTTTAGGTTACTGTTCTTTAGATTCATTTACTTTTTATTTAACAAATGAGTATTAAGATATTTTAACTCGACTTGGAACTACTCCATCTTACCCTAGATAAAAGTGTTAAAAAGACATTGAAACATGTAACAATAAATAGCCTCGAGTATGTGACCAAGTGTTTGTTTTTTTTTTCTTTACGAATTCCTAAACCCTAAACTCAGACTAACTTTTCAGTTCATTAGTTATGCTGAAATCAATGTTCAATAGGAAATACGGTGTCAAAAGCATGAGGGAACAAAATGGGAGACTGATATTTTATATAAAATGCCTAAAAGATGCTTTTCTTTTTGCCCAAACAGGAGACTTCCCACTATTGTTTTTATTTTTTTATTTTGCTTTTCATAAAATAAAATATTACATTTTTATATTAAAATTTTAATATATATACAATAAGATAAGATAATACGAACATTTTAACTTACTAAACTAAGCAGAATCTCTTTTTTTTTCTTTACTTTATTCTAAAATAAAGGGATTTGTTTTACAGAGAGAACGACATGAATTTTATTTTATAAAATAATTTATTTTCCATGAAAATGTTGACAGTAAGATTCCTCTACTTGTTTATAGTATTTGCAGATGAAGCAGCCATGGCGGATGTCCAAAACTGTGCACTCTTTACCTTTGAAACACTGGCCAGTACGCCTAATGGCGTTACATCTCCCACAATTGTCACCTTTTTGGTTGGGAAGTCGATGCTGAAGGATGTAATACCTAAAAACAAAATAATTTATCACATTCAGAATTATGAGAAAATACAATAAATTATGTTGAATTTAGATGTATAAAGATTAAAATTATAATTAGAGCTGAAGACATAAAATTACCTTCCATTCTTGATAAATGTTTTCACATTTTTCCTTCACATCCTTTGCAGTGTAATGACACTCTTAAAACCACAACCTGAAAACCAAAATTTATACTAATCAATGACGAACACAGTAAATATCTAAATTATAGAAGAATTTAAAATTTTTAAGGATGTGATTGTCAACTCCATCGGTCCATCCCTGATACTGATAGTTTTCAGATAACAGATTCAGAAGATTTAACTTCAAAAGGAGCAAAACAAACCTGGTCTTTAGAAGGCTTCTCTGAGGGAGACGATGGAGAGGGATTGGAAACAATGGATTGATCTTGTTTTACAGCATGAATCTGGTTTATTTCAGCCGGAACCAATGCCCAAACTGGATCATAATCCAATACTACATCGACAAGTACACCAGAAATATTATTATTATGATCACCCAACAGATATCTAGTGGAACCGGGAGGGGTGGCAAGATCAATTGCCTTGGTGGTGAAGCTTTTCCTGCTGGTTTCTGCAGCTTTAGTATCAGTTGGCTTCAATGAACTGTTGTTAGATGAACTCTTTTTCTTCTTCTTATGATCATTCAGCTTAGCTGAAACTGCAGAAGAAGAAGCCTTTTTTGCATGATCATTGCTTGAACCCTTTTTTTTTTTTTTTTGTTCTTCTTGAGCTGATGATAAGGTAAAGGATTGATTGGAAGTGGCTGAGATGTGCAAGGGTTGAAAGGTAGAGTTCTCGTGAACCTTTTGGCGTCTCGGATGATGGGGTTATGGCGGTCGAGCCATCGATGGCTGAGTTGGATGGCGGAAGCGGAGGAGCAAGAGGAGGAGGTCACTTGATCCATGCTTAAACATACGGCTGTTGAAGCTAGGGATGCACAGAAAATATCCATCTTTTTCATTTTGTTTATGAGGTTTTGATATTGATAGCTTTGAAGGATAACTAGTGGTCTAGAGAATCTGCAGAAGATGAGAATGGCAGCAGAAAGCAAGTTCCAAACCAAGGTTGGTTGTTTTGCTTTTATGCTCAAGTCTAGGATAAGGAAGAGGGTACGGGGGTTAAAATTTATATATCGATCTTGATAAATGTTATCTTTTAGAAATGATTATACGAACAAGCTCTAATCGAGGTTATATCAGAAGCATATGGCTAAATTAGATTCTTTCACTAGAAGGGCCAAAAAAAACAAAGAAGAAACTCGTCTTCAATAGATGCAACCAACTTTTATGTAGTGTTAAATTTAAATGAATGAAAAGGACCTAAGTATAGGGGGCTGGCCTGGCTTGTTCTTTTATCAGTAATTTAAAGCACTGCATTTAATATATATGTAATGTAACTCTAACTTTTGGGTTAGAAATTAAGGCCTTAATGAAAGTTATGCACAATATTTCTAATATAAAATTTTTTTTTCCCTTCAATTTTTGCAGTTATTGCACTTACTTCCATGGATGTCGTGTTTTGATTTGATTCTTGGAAACAGAGCAAGAGTTCAAGGCAGAGATGTTCAGATGACAACATTGGTTTGATCGTAAACTGTTGTTTAATTAAAATTATTCATTGTTTTTTCTTTTTCTGCAAAATAAATAATCAAATCTGTCTTTTTTGAATTGCAGGTGCGGGTGGCCTACATTATCAGTCAATTATTATCTGTGGATTCAATATTTTGAAATGAATCATACAGCAGCATTGGGGAAAAAAATCTAAAATAAAATGCTTTAATAGGTATGAAATTTATAATCTATAAAAAAATTTATATGAAAAATAAAGATAATCAATTTAATTAATTGATTAAACATACTTACTCGACAGAAATGTAAGTGTAATTACTAATTTTATCCAGGAGTAAACCCGTTTATTTTTTATTTTATTTTTATTTTAAATAACCAATTGTTATTATTTTTTCAATTAATATTAAATCAAAAACCCAAAATTATTACTACTATC
This sequence comes from Abelmoschus esculentus, assembly GCA_035048815.1. Classification (NCBI taxonomy): domain Eukaryota; kingdom Viridiplantae; phylum Streptophyta; class Magnoliopsida; order Malvales; family Malvaceae; genus Abelmoschus; species Abelmoschus esculentus. Next base: position 5,581,153 of record JAUCBN010000015.1, read on the forward strand.
TATTTATTTTTATTAAAAAAAAATAAGAAAAACAGGAAAAAAAGAAAAAAAGCATCAAAAATATTATAACTACTAATTTATAGTTAATATATGATATTATTTAAAAAAATACAAAAAATACTAATTATATATTATTCTATTCTCTTATTATCTTTTTATCGTTAGTGTCGTATTAGTGGCTTTATATGTCTGTCTGTCTTTCTTTATTTTCTTTTATTTTTATTTTTAATTAAACCAAAACCCAAAAATACTACCCTATTATCATTATAAATAATAGTCCCATAAAAATTTTGTTGCTTAATTATAATTATTATTGTTGTTTCATATATATATATGTCAAAAATTAATTTTACGTTTATTAGTTATATTATTATTAGCATGCTATTTATTATTATTATATATAGAAACAGAATAACAAATATTAACAAATAAAATTTAAATTTATAATATAAAAATACAGCCCAAAGTTTATTAATATACCAGTCCAGTACTTATATTATAAGCCCAAAATAAAAGCCTCAACAATATACACAAAGCCCACACACAGAAGCTCAATCGGATACCCATCTGCCTAAATCTAATGAGAAACCGTAACCCCCTTTATCCTTTATTTTACATAGTCACCTTATGACCGTTGAATCTGATTTAGATCCAACGGTCCATATCAAGAACGGAGAGGTTTCCAGAATTTTCATACGTTCACGCGCGGCTCTTCTGGAACCTTACGCGCGCATGTTTTACACGTACGCGTCCTTTCGAATTCCCAATGACCTTTCAGATTTCTCGATCGCTGGTAACCGCTCTGATATCCTTCTCCGGTGGCCACCTCACACAAGCAAACAAATAATGTATCAGAATTCGTACGATAACAGAGTTAAAACGCCAAAAAATGCAGAGGAATTTCAGTCATATCAGAGATTATCAAAAACGCAAAATACAAATCAAGCAAATTCCAGGACAGATTTCAGAACAACAATATTCAGAGCAACGATGAATAGAAAATTAGGATTTTTTTCTCTTGTAATCGGTTATAAAAACAGATTTGAACCATGTAAACGGGATTTTTTTTCCACTTTTGAATCGAATACAAAGAAACTATTCAGAGGTAAAATCCTCTCCATTTTTTAGTTTTCATATGCATGAAAGAAAAGAAAGAAATTTAGGGTTTAGATTATACCTTTTGTTTCGAGTAACGTTGGTGGTTCCTTATCCTCGACAACAAGCCCGGCTAGAGTGTCACATCGTTTTTGTTTACGAAACATATGACATAAATTTTTTTTTTTACTGAAGCAAATGAAAGTAAATACCATCTAACGATTTCAAATATGTATATGTCACTAAAAACAAGGTAGCTGGAAATATTGTTCACAAAATAATCTGTAAAACAAATAGCAAAGTAATACTTTTAAAACACCAGTAATAAAATATATATTGGCACATGTCACCATAACGTAAACTGAGAGGAAGTTCAAATATGTTACATCAACGTGTAACCAGACAATATGTAGATCCTCCAATGCCAAGTCCGAGATGTCTATCTACGGTTATCTGAAAGGGGAAGAAAACAGGTATGAGCTATAAAGCCTAGTGTGTTCCAACAGTGCAACAAAAATACAAATATATTAATTAAGCAGTAATACAGAAAATCAAATCATGAATATGCGTGACAAACTACACCCCCAACCGAACTCCTGGATACAGTTCCCCCGAACAGTATCTGATACTGGCATTAACCTAAGCCCTTAAGGCAAAGGTACCGACCTAAGGGATTACCTTAGGGAACAGGCGAAATTACCCCGGCTAATGCACGGGAACCGATAACAAGCGGAATTACCCTAACTGAGGTTAGGAACCGTAAACAGGCGGAATTACCAGCTGGATCAAGGCTGAACCGGATATTAAATACTACTCATCACCCCAACACTAAGATGGCAGGCATATAGTAATAACAGGAATTTTGATGATAGTAACAGAAGTTAAACAGGCAACATGTACACATAAATCAGGACATATCAGATATACAGTAAATCGTTAAATGTTATATCTTAAAATTCAAAGCAAGTATTTACATAAACCCAGTAAATAGTTATGTGCACATATTTGACTTGTTTAAAACACAAAACGGTAAAATACAGTTAATTAGCACACAAGGAACACACCTCAATGGCAGAAATAGACAGGTGATCTACTGGGCGTTCGAGCCTCGCTCTGTAGCAGTACTGAACCCTAAAAATATCAGATAAAATTTTTATTAATACTGGAGCTAAAAATTGAATTGATTATTCTTGGGTATTAAAACATACGGGTCACGATCGGATCTCGGGATCGGTCAAAGCGGGAGGAACTGGGTTGGGTCGGTGCACGATCGAGAGAAATATGGGGTCCTACAAACAAACAGATATAAATTTTAGACTTTAAGTAAAACCTTGGACTTAACTTAACTTGGAAGAAAAGTTCGACTCGAGACTTTAAAGTCCAATTTGGAGGCTTTCGGGTTCGAATTTCGAAAAACAGACTTCACGGATGGGCTCAGGACGTCGAAAAACATAAAATAGGAGTTTTTGAAAAATTTGACTTTTTGGTCAAAGTCAACGCTGACGTCAACAGTCAAAGTCAACGCTGACGTCATGCTGACGTCAGCAGTCAAGGTCAACGGTCAGCGCTGACGTCATGCTGACGTCACGGTCAACGGTCAACGGGTCGGGTCGGTCAACGGGTCAACGGGTCGGGTCGGTTAACGGGTCGGGTCGGTCAACGGGTCGGGTCGGTCGACGGTTGACTGGGTTGGACCGGTTCGGTTCGGTTGGATCGGCTTGGTTTGGGAGGGCCGGTTTAAGGCCAGTTTGGACTGGGTTTGGACCGGTTTGGACCGGTCAGTTCACGGTAACCGTCCCTGGTGACCGGAAACCGTTTCCGGCGGCGCGTGAAGGCCACGCGCGGCCCTAAATGGCCGGGAAACACCCCCTGAGACCGGATCTTGTACTGATTTCACCAAATAAACATTAATTTCCAACCAACACGCAGGAAAAGGAAAACGAAAGGGGAAAACTTACCTTAAAGCCGAGACAACTCCGACGAGGGTGTTACCGAATACGATCGGAGGCGTTGAGGGAGGGTTTCTGCTCGGCCTTCGACGACAAGCACAACGGAGCAGGTGACGCGCCGGTTTCGGAATCGACGGTGGCCGGATCGAGCGAAAACAATAGGGGTTTAAACCCTAAGTCCGGCGAGTCTTTCAACCTCGATCCTGGACGTTCGCGGCGGCCGGCGGGCGCGTGGTTTGGGGGGTTTTGGTCGGGGCAAGGAGACGGACACAACGGCGGCGGCGGTGCTGGACACGGCGCGGTGGAGGGGAGACCGGCCGGTGATCGGGGTTTGAGAGGGAAAAAGGGTTTATTTTTGGGTTTCAGAATCTAATATGGTTCTAAAATAATTTTCATTAATTTTTTTTATACTTATATATATATTTTATTTTTTTTATTTATTATTATTATTATTATTATTTTCATGAGTGTTACATGTCATGTTATTCTATTTAGTCATTATTTATTCATGTTAGATGTATGTGTATTTTCCTTTACTTTTATGTTATTTTTATATATCTATGCCTTTTATTTTATTGTTCATATATTTATATATACATGTTAACTTAATGTATTCGTATTCCTATGTTTTTATTTTTAAGCAACGTGCATGTGCTCTTGTAGCTTTATTACATCTCTTTAAATTATCATATTTTTGTCTCATTTTGTTATGTTTGCCATTTAAGTTATTCTATGTTTTGTGTTTATATTATATTTTCTTCATAACTAGAATTGTAACATGCATTTTTTTATTATCGTGTTCATCGTTGTTTCTTTATTTTTAATATTATGTGTATTTTTGTCATGTAAATAGTTTTGATTATTTTCCCATATCACACTTAATCTTGTTCCTATTTAAGTTGCAATTCACATCGTTAAATCCTTAATCAATGCGAAGTCTTTCTATTCGGTCGTAACAGACCCAACGCCAGGCGTAGTGGCGGCGGTGTATGCGTTTACCTTCGAATAAAGAAATGTTTAAAATAAATTCAAATTTATGATTAAATACTAACTTAATTGCCACTTTAATTTGAAAATTTTAATATTAAATAAGCGGTAAATATTTTTAAGGTACCAATTTTGGGCGGTTTAAAAATACTAACCCCATTTTTAACCGTAACTGTCTTTCGAACCCTTTTAATTTCAAATCTCTGGTTTTACGGTGTTCGGTCTACCAAATTGACCGGTGGTGACTCCAATCGTTTTTTTTCTAAATTATTTTCTATTTTTTCAAATTGCTTTTTATTCTTCAAATTATTTTTTAAATCATTTTTAAATTTCACTTTAAATTTAATGACCCTTTTTGTTTTTAATTTTTTTTTCAAACTTTCCTAAAATTTCCAAAACCTTAATTTTTGGAATCCCTAATTCCCTTTTTAATTAAAATCTCAATTTTTCACTAATCCCTAATTTTTTTAAATCCTAATTCTTAAATTTTCCATGCTCTAATTTTTAAATTTATAATTCGCTTTTTTAAATTAAATTCCCTAATTTTCAAATCATTTTAGCATTTTCAAAACCTAATTTTTAATTTTTCATCTTTTTCAAAATAATGACTTTCATTTTAAACCTCTAATTTTAGGGTCGCTATAGTAAGCACATAGAAAGAATTCTTAAGTTATACAAAAGTTATTTAGAAGAAAATCAAACTAATTCCAAATTAGTTGGATAATAATAACAATAATGCATGAGATAGTTGAAGATGAATTAAAACACTTGTAGAATGCCCCACTATTACTACAATAAAAACACAACAGGGCAGCCCCAACTATGTTCTTGCTGCCATGCACAATTTTATTATGAAACATGCAACATTAATGTTTTTTATTCAGATTTTCAGCTTTGAAATTAAATGGGAATCAGATACTTGGAAATGGCTTTTCTTTCTTATTTATACACCAATATTCAAGAATGATCGATATTTTGTAAATTTTTGGGTAGGGATATAAATAAACGGGCATTTGAAGAATTATCTGTAAATCGTTCGTATAAAATTTACTTATTAAGTTAAATAAATGAGTATGAACAAAAATTTTATATTCATTTAATAAACAAAAGAACACGAATATAGGTATGTTTAATTCGTTTATGTTCACGAATAAACTCATTTATAAGTTCATTTATTGACACGGTTATAAGCTTATTTATTCCGTTAAAACTCTAAAGCCTTAAAAAACATAATTTTTTGACTTGCAAATAAAAGGGTAAAAAAAACCTTTGTAAATATTAAACGAACAAACACGAACACTTTCACAAGCACAATGTCAAAATTTTAAACAAATACAAACAAAAAAATAAACACCTTAAATAACTAATACGAACATGAATATATTTATTTAAACTCGATTCATTTACACAATGCCTTCCAAGAGAAGTATGACCCCAATTGTTGTTCCCTAAGAAAAGATTTAGGCTTTATTCAAGATGAGCAGTGCAAACACATAAAGGTACAGGTTAATTTTCTTTGGGATCCAGGTCTGTGAAGATTACAGAAGAAAAAGAATACTAATTATAATTATTAACCAATTGATATGATTAGAAAAAGGGTACTAAGAAGCAGATAAAATGGGTTGGGCACACCACTTTTTATTCATGGTCCCCGACCCCAGTGCCGTTGTTCATGGCTTGTGACCCAACTTTCTCTTGTGCAAAAAGATACACCAAACTGTACTGATATTTTGTTCTTTCTTCTGCAATCTTCTAGGGAAGATAACATGATGGAGACCGGTGATAGGGTATAAATAAAGTTTAAACGAATAAAATTGTGGTTGTGTATATATGTTTAATTAGGGTTCATAAATGTAACACCCAAAAAAATGGGTCTAGATGTTATCATGGTCGGATCAAGAGTTTGGTTGAACCGATCAAGCCAATTAGCCTAGATTAGAGATTTAATTTTTATAAATGGTTTTCAAAGGAAATAAAATATGGTAAAATACTCTAAAATTCTCATTTGGACTCTATTTGACTTTGGTCAAATCAATTTTGAAAAATTACACTTGGAACCTTGACATTTTGGAAACTAGTGACTATTTTATAAAAATTGTAAAACTAGACTATTTTAGTGACTAAAATGTAATTAGGTCAAAACTTAGAATCTTTAAGGGACTATTTATCCAATCTTTCTCATCTGATCTAAACTTCCAAAAATCACTTTTATAAACTTCTTTTAATCACCATTAAGATTTAATTGAGATATATTTCCCATTTTTCACCAAAATTACAATTTCACGTAACTATCGATTTTCTCTCAACGTCTCCCAATTTTCTTGGTTTCCAATCAGATTTATATTCAATTTAATCAAGGTAAATCATTCATTTTTGATTCAATTTCATTCATATCAATTTCCTCTTGATTTCTTCAATTTCTTATACTTTACAACTTATTTTTCATGGGTTTTATAATCGGAAGGAAGTTGGATCATGTTTGAAGGTAAGAAACCATTCAAACCTCTGAACTTTGAGTTCTTTATTGAAATTCCCAAGTGTTTGATCCATTACATTGAGTTCTTGATTTGTTTTATGGTTTTAATTGATGATTTTCGGTTTTTATCGGTTAATTTTGATTGAATTGATGCAATCTCGTAATAAGGTGATACCTGATGGTTTTCAATGGGTAAATCAATGAATTTTGATGTGTTTTAGCATGGAATTAAAGGTTCTTGGATGGGTAAACCCGGATCTTAGGTTTTGGTGATGTTAATTGGTTTAGATCTTCGATTTATGGCTTGTTTGGGTGGCTGAATGTTTGTTGTTGGTTTAGGATGATTAGATCATGGTTCTTGGTTGTATTTTGATGTTTAGAAGTGGTATTTTCGTTGGCTAAGGGCTGGAGGTCGTTCGGATGAGTTTTAGATATGTTTTCAATTTTCTTAAGTGTAGATTTTATGGGTTGTTTGTTTGGGATGTGTTGGAGGTTGATTGAATGCATTAATATGAATTAATCCCTCTGTTTTTGTTGTGTTAAAATAGGGCAAGGTGTTAAGCTAAGTCTTGGAAGTGTTTCGGAAAAGGCGAGAATTTTGGTTGGCTTCGGCAAGCGAGTTTCGGACAAGTGGTGAGTGGGATACCGTGTCGAAAAGATTTTACTTGTTTTATCAAAGGTTTGGGGGTGTAGGGATGGTGTGAAAAACCTCCCTACGCTCGGAACTAAGTTAAATGATTTTGCTCTCTTAATGGTTCCCATATCGCTCCATATTTTCCATTCTTTGGTCATGCTCTTAATGTAGTTTTTGCATATGTGATTTATGCATGAGAAATGATAAGTGCTTTGGCTAAATGATGTTTTTATTATTGTCCATTGGTATCAGATATGTTTTAGCAATTGAACATTCCATGAGTTTTATTAATTTCTATGCTTTTTGTAACATATTTAATGATTGGTAGTGTTGTATTGGTTTTATGAAAGATGATTATGAAGAAATGGTTTCCAATACATGAATTGAGTTTAAAAATGATGCGCATGTGTTAGCTGTTGTATATGCATGGTTTATGATGGTTTCTATGACTTTTAAAGCATGAGAATGATTTGGATTAAAATATGGTTATTACCTTTTCCCTGAATAAAGCCATTATGCTTACCCCCTCTTTTATCTTGCAATGCAGAGATATTAACCGAGGCAGCCAAGAGAAGTAAGATTCCATGTTCGTTTCATTGAAAAGCTCAAGTATGTGTTCTAAAGTGTAGTAGTAGTAAGAGAGCAATGGGGGTATGATTTCATTGTTGTAAGATTTGGTTTTTGGTTGATAAGAGTTACTTTGGTTATATGAACTTGAGTATCTTTTGGATGTTGAACAATGTTGATGTCTTGTAAGTAAAAGCATTTAAAGAAAGTGTGATGTATGCTTTTGTGTTTGCTTGAGGTATGCTTATTCTTGTATGGCTATGAATGCTGTGAGAAAGTTAGAAAGCATGCCTATAGGAGTTGCGGGGTCTATGATGGTTTCAATTGGTTGTCTAAGTTGCTCTTGGTGCCTAGGAATTATGCATATAGTTGATGGTGGTCAATGGTTGTGTCTTGTATGGGTTAAATCTACTTAAAAGAACTGATTTTATGTTTCTGGGTGCAGAGGTATCTAAACTTCAAGGGAAGTTTCGAAACCTTTACCATATAGTTTCGAAACTTCAAAGTAGGTTTCGAAACCTTGAGGTTCAATATGATACTAGAACCTTATTGGAATTAAAGTTTCGAAAGTTTCAAAGAAAAGTTTCAAAACCTTTGTCATAAAGTTTCGAAAATTTAAGGTAAGTTTCGAAACCTTGGTTTGATTATGGGTTGTGAGTTGCCAAAATTGCATCTTAGTCCCGTATATCTTTCTATGTTCAATTATGGTTTCTACAAAGGTTATTTTGGTTTGAGATTTCACCTTTATACATGAAATTGACTTAATTTCAAGTTGGCTAGCTTAAATTGGATGAAGTCCTTAGAATTTAAAAGTTTTACGTTTTGATCCCTTTTTAATGAGGCATACAATTGGTGATGTTAGAATGCTCCGTTTGGTTTGAAATTTATCATGAGTGCTCTTTGTATGTTTAACTGAACTTTGATGGACTGAATTTCTACTTTGTCATTCGAATTTAAAATATTCACGTTTTAGCCCTTAAGTTGCACGTGTGTTAATCGAGTGCTCAAATGTGGTTGAATTGCTTCCGTTCTTGTTCTGCATGAAATCGAAACATATAGGAACTTAATTATGCCTCTAGAAAAGAGAAAAAATATAGCGTTTTCATGGTTGTTTATCGGATCAGGCCTTTGTGGGTTTGGTTCGATATTCCCCGTGTAATCCATTAGAGTCGGTTCCGTCTAGGCCGGTCTAAGGGGGTTACAGTAAATATATTATTTATATTTTAAATATTTAAATTTTAGCAACTAACACTTTCTTTTTAAGTTTTACCCTTTTTTTTGAAAAAAATTATGTCACTAATCTTTAAACTTCTTAAACTTCATAATTTGAATTCCAAAATTCGCCTTATATTAAATTTAGTTTGTACCTTTATCGATATTTAAAAGGAAAACGAGAAAAGAATAAATGAGTTTATAAACGAACTGATAAATAAGTTTATAAATGAACAAATAAACAAGTTTATGCGAACAACTCATCAAACGCGTTGTTCATAAACACCCCTAACTTGTGAATTCGAATTGTGGTATATATATCAAAATTCGAATTTATTTATGGGTAAATTACATAGATAGTTACCATACTATAGGGTTGATATCGAAATGGCCACAATACTTTAAAAAGCGTCAAATATATCACTCAATTATTATAAAATGGTATCGAAATAGTCACCGACCGTTAAAAAATAATGGACTGATGACGTGGCAGTTAAAAATAAAATGAAATAATTACACATTTACTCTCTGTTATTTATATATTTTTTAAATTTAATCACAATTTTATTATAATAAAATAATATAATAATTTAATTAGAAAGGAGAAAAACAAATATGAGCAAAAATGCTTTTAAGGGGACTTAAACCTAGGCTTTAGGTACTAGAGGAATGAAATTTAATCACTAGCCAAGCACATTCATTTAATATAAAACACTAACATTTTGTATATATTTATTATTTATGATATTTGTTCCTTTACATTCACAAATATAATTTTATATTGATTTATTTTTAATTTAATTAAAAATAATAATTAAATTATTATATAATAAATTAAAAAAATTGAAATTAATAAAATTTTATTTATAACCTTAACTCTAACCCCTAAATGTTAAACCCTAAATTCATTAAAAATTTAAATTATAATAAAAAAATTATTTAATAAACTTTAACGCTAAACTTTATTATAAGGGTTTATAGTTTGTGGTTTAGTGTAACGACCCTGATTCGGATCCGAGAGTCAGGTTAACCCGAGACGTTGGGTTTCGGTTTTGGGCCCCGAGCTTGTGTTGGGCCTTAGGCTTGATGGGCTTGGAGTGGTGTTGGGCCTTAGGAGTTTTGAGTTAGGGGCATTTTGGTAAATCCAAAAAAGGATGAAAGAGAGGGAAGAGGGTTATGTTTTCTGTAGAGAAATCAGTGGGTGAAGTCACCCTTTGTCTTCCTCCTCTTCTCCATCTTTTTCTCTTGAACAAGTTGAGTTAAAGGTGTAATCTTATTACTCTAAGATAGGAATCTCGATTTGTGTTGGAAGGGTAAGTTATAAGGGTGTTTTTGATCTATAAAAAGAGGTAAAAATGGGTTGGTTTGGTAAGGATGAAGGTTTTGATGGGGGTTTAGGGTTGAGCTCGGGTTTAGGTTTTAAGAGCTTAGAATATGAGTCTTTTGGTGTTTTTAAGCTCTAGTAATCACCCCAAAACGTTTCTGATCGTTGCTTATCTTTCTCTTGTAGAGAAAGAGGTTGGTGAGCCCTCAAGGATCCTTGGAAAAGAGAAAGCTTGAAGTGGAGGTGTGAGGACGTTTTTGCTATTGCTTTGCTAAGGTTGGTACTCCCAACTCTTCCTATCATCATCCATATCATTGTAGTGTGAATACATATAGATTTCTATGCATGAGTGTTTGGTTGAAGCTTTAGAACCTTTAATGGTGAATTTCGGATTTGTGTATTTGATGACTGGAAAATGACGTTAAAACACTCTAAACACTCCCAATAATGAGTAGGAACACTTTAGAATCGAATAGATTAATGTTGGGAAGAATACTTAAAATTTTCTAAGTGAAACCTTTGATAAGTGCTCAACACACTATCACTTTTTACTCCTTTTATGGGCATTAATTACCAAATATACACCCACTTGGACCAATGCATGCACTCAATGTGATATATTTAGAAGTATACTCATATAGATAATATTTATAGAAAAAGGCACGTTTTACTGCGTTTTCATATCTGTGCAGGAAAACCAGTGCCGCGGCAGAGACAAGGCCGAGGCAGGACCTGATGCCGACGCAGTAGCAGAAAGACAGGAAGCAAGATTATAGGCGATGGAAAGACAAAAATCCAAGGAACGTGTCTGGACTTGGAGCCCATGAATCGGAGCTGGCTAGCACAAGGAAAAGCCTAAAGGAAGACCATGCAGGAAAGCCCCTTAGCCGAATATAAACTTGGAAATATATTATTATTATGTACTTGACTTGTTCCCTACTCCAAGTTGTATTCTACTTAGGAAAGGTTTGCCCTAGGTCTAGCCTATATAAAGACCTAGGCACCCAATGTACAAAACACGAAATACCTAGGGAGAGAGCCGACTTCTACTCTTGTTTCTTTCCTCTCCATCATGTTCTAAACCTTCTTAGGGATTAGGTGAAGGTTGTAGAGTATTTGTGAAAGGAGATTGTACTTTGTCTTTCATTCAATGCAATAAAGATTATCAAGGTTTGCTTATCCTTTGTTATTCCTTGTTTCACAATTGAGCTCGAGAGAGGATATTGTGATCATCCATTTATCTAAGCTCGGGAGAGTTAGATTCACGAAAGGGGTAAGTACGGTGTTTCAATCGCAAAACACTAACTCGGCCTAGGGATAGGTTAAAAGTTTCAGCGGCTAAAAGAAGTGTGAGATTGGTTGGTGAGTATAATTGGTTCACGCCGGGAGGTATCATCAAGGACTAGTCATCAACAATACTCTGACTTAGGGATAAGCAGAGTCATTCAAGGACACTTTGCCGAACTTTGGTAAAGTCTGCCCACGAGCAAGGGATTGCCGCGGCAGACAGTGTTATCGCTGCCCAGGCAGTAATCTGCAGTGTTGCCGAGACAGTGATATACGATTGCATTGGACGGAGACAAGTCAATCAATTCCACAATACAATGCAACTGGATCCTAGCCCATCTCTCTCTACTATTTCAATCTTTTATTGTTATCTTAGTTATTTTAGTTTAGATAAATCAAATCAACTCACTTGTGTTTTTATCATTCCACAGAACAAGGAGGTGAAGAAAGCATATTAAGTATACCGGTCCCTGAGGAGACGATAACTCGATAATATACTTATCACTTATTACTTGCGATGTGTCCACTTGCACTGAACGCGCACTTTTGACACGCGACAAGTTTTTGGCGCCGTTGCCGGGGACTGGCAACTAAATTCTGTTTTCTTTATTTTCTTGTTTATTTTTATTTTTATTTTTATTTTACTTTTGTTTTTCTTGGTGTATGACCAGGGCCAATCCAATCAACCCCTTGTACGAATTAGATCCAGAGATCGAAAGAACAAGGCAAAGGTTGAGGAGACAGATCCAAGGAGTAATGGCAGATCACCCGGCAGGACAAAACTTACCTGCCGGCAATGCAGAACTTCCGCCGCCACTTGGGCCGCGGCAGCTCACTGTCAGGGACTTCCTAGAAGAGGACTTAAACGGATTAAACCCAGGAGTCGTTACACCGGAAATTGAAGCAGCCCATTTTGAACTCAAACCCGTTATGTTCAATATGTTAAATACAATTGGACAATTTGGTGGGTCTGCAACTGAAGACGCAAGGTAGCACCTCAAATCCTTCATGGAAATCTGCAACTCTTTTAAAATCCAAGGAGTCCATGAAGATGTCTTGCGATTAAAGCTATTCCCCTATTCACTGAGGGATATGGCGAAAGCTTGGTTAAATAGCATTCCAGCAGGATCTATTGGATCCTGGAGTGAACTTTGCCGTGATTTCATTACTCGCTTTAATCCTACTAATCTATATGATAGAATCCGTAATGAAATTACTTCTTTTCGACAGGCTGAAGACGAACCAATGTACGAGGCATGGGAATGCTACAGAGAGCTATTGCACAAGTGTCCGCTGCATAGATTTCCCTTATGGACACAAGTGACAATGTTTTACAATGCCACGAATGCCCCGACAAGGATGATGTTAGATGCCTCGGCAAACGGAACACTCCTGGACAAAGCACCTGAGGAAGCTATTGAAATATTAAACAAACTCGCAAAGAATGACTTTCAGTTTCCTACATCTAGGCGAGGAGGAGTAAGACGCCAAGCCACGGTACATGAATTGGACTCATCAAGTTCAGTGGCAGCACAATTGGCCTCTCTTACCAAGATGGTGTAAAACCTACAGTTACAACACAATACCCGTGAGGTCAAGGTAATTGATTCATACTGTGACTTATGTGGAGGAAACCACAATTCCACTGACTGCATGAATCAAGAAACTGGTATGTATGTTGGGAACTACAACCGCAACAATGTGATGTCCAACACATACAACCCCTCATGGAAGAGGCATCCGAACCTATCATGGAGTAACCCAAACAATGCCTTAAACCCAATAACCCAACCATCGGGATTTCAGCAGCAGATGCCGCAGTAGCAAGTCCAACAGCCAATGCCGCCGCAGCAGATGCAGCAGCAACCGGTAAGTTCATTGGAAAACACGCTAAAGGCCTTCATGATGAAAACTGAGTCATACATGGCAGAAAATATTAATTTCATCAAGAGGACAGATGCCTTCATGAACAGGACTGAGATGCGACTGCAAAACCAAGAAGCAGACATAAAAACGCTGGAAACTCAGGTTGGGCAGTTTGCTCAATGCATAAACACTAGACCACAAGGAGGCCTACCTAGCAATACTGAAGTTGCTAAGGTAATAAACCATGAACAATGTAAGGCAATCACTACTAGGAGTGGTCTACAGCTGAAGGAGAAGATCCCAGAGAGCCAAACCCAATCAGCAGATCAAGCAAGAGAAAAGGCTGAGCAAACTGAAGCTGATAACACTGCCCCGGCAGCAAGCACTGCAGCGCCTGAGCATACTGCCGAGGCAGCAACAATTCCAGTGGTGCCAGGTATAAAACTTTCAACTAAAGAAACCCTGGATGAAATGAGACCACCACCACCTTTCCCGCAAAGGTTGAAAAAGCAAAAACAGGATCAACAATTCAAGAAGTTCCTCGACATCTTGAAGCAAGTCCACATCAATATACTGTTCGTTGAAGCTATTGAACAGATGCCGAACTATGCCAAGTTCCTAAAGGACATGATGTCAAAGAGAAAACGAATAGTTGAGTTTGAGACAGTGGCTGCTACCGAGGGATGCATGGCAATGCTGCACAACCGCATGCCACCAAAGTTAAAGGATCCTGGTTGCTTCACTATACCTTGTGCGATTGGAAAGAGTTATGAAGGAAAGGCCCTATGCGACCTTGGAGCAAGCATAAACCTTATGCCTAAATCAGTCTTCCAAAAGCTTGGAATTGGAAGGCCGAAGCCTACAACAGTGATACTCCAACTCGCGGATAGATCTTATGTGCAACCTGAAGGCAAAATCGAGGACATACTGGTAAGAGTGGACAAGTTTATTTTTCCTGCCGATTTCCTTGTCCTTGATTGTGAAGCAGATGATAATGCACCGATCATCCTTAGGAGACCCTTTCTAGCAACTGGACGCACATTAATTGACGTGGAAAAAGGAGAGTTGACTATGCGGGTCAATGACCAACAAGTCAAACTCAACGCATTCCACAACTTAAAGAAGTATGATGATCCAGAGGAATGCAAGGCTATCCACACAGTAGGCAATAAGATATCCTGCCTGGGCAGTTTGCTCGGCAGAATGTTCGACAAGAAAATCAAGCCCAAGATGGATGGACAGACAACACAAAGGAGTGGCCCACAACCGATTCATAAATTGGGCCTAAGGGAGAAAATAATTCTGGGAGATGCATTTGCATGCTCTCCACCAGTAACCTAACCTCTCCCCTTTTCTTTAAATAGTATATTAGGATTAGTAGTTTATTTTTATTTTTCTAATTATTTTCATTTTCAGTATTTTTCTTTTGTGTGTTTTATTTAGGAATAAAAAGCAAAGATAAAGGAAAAATAGTTCACAGCAGGAACTCTGCCGAGGCAATAAAACAGTGTCAGGGCCGCAACAGTCCCAACGGGCAAAACAGTGTAACGGCTAGTCTGCCGAGATTCCTGCCGCGGTAGAAAAAGGAAACGACAGACAAAGGAAACGGTTACAAACGGCTAGTAATCTCAACGGTCACAAGGCCGAGGCCTATATAAGAAACTCCTTCCTCTTGAACTATTCACTCTTACTTTCTTGCTTTCTTTAGTATTCTTAACAATCTCTCTCTCAATTACTCTCTGCCTTCTATAATCTCTAGATTCTCTTCAAGAAAAACCTCAAAGAACGCACATCTCTCTATCTTGATGGCTACATACAAAAGATTCGCCCCAGCCAACGTTGAAGATCGATTCAACCGATCTTTCATCGCTAGGCAACTTTGGGAAAAACAAGGCTTCCAACATGCGGACAAAGAAAACTACGGCATTGAGCACTACCTATACGACAGAATTAAGTACCAGAATCGGGAAATTTTCTGCCTGCAACCCGCCCAGGCGAACGCCACGATCGTGCGGGAGTTCTACGCTTATGGGCCCAACAAAGACTCCCTATTCGTTCACTGCCGTGGCAGGTCGGTCCAGCTCGATGCCGAGACGATCAACAACTTCTACGACCTCACCCCAGACAGTGATATCCATGCCGAATTCTTGGAAGATATCACTGCTGAGGACTATGAACTCATCAAGGACGATCTTTGTTACGGAAACACTCCATGGGAAACCGGTACCCATCGAGGCTCCTTAACAAGACAAAGCTTGAAGCCGGAGGCCAAGATGTGGAACACCTTTGTCAAACGACGCCTCATCCCAACATCACACAACAGCACGGTGGATTGCAAGAGATTGGTGCTTATCCAATCCATCATCAACAAGAGGACCATCAACGTTGGAGAAATCATCCTACGGGAAATTCACGAGTGCGGTAAGAAAGATAGAGGACCATTGTATTTCCCTAGCTTGATTACGGGTTTTTGTGTTTCTGTAGGTGTACCCATTGAAGAAACGGATGAATATACGCCCCCAAGACGAGGATGGACCAGGGACTTCTGCCACAAAGTCATGCAAATCACGCAAGCCGAACCTGTCCAGGCAACGCCGCAGCAGTTCACTACCGATACTGCTGCCGAGGCCCAGTACACGGCAGACATGCCTGGTACTGCCCATACCTCTGCCGCAGCAGACCCATACCAAGAAATCTTGCAGCGAATGGCCGCAATGGATCTTCGACAACAACGGTACATGGAGTACCAACGAGACTTCAATGGCACCCTCGCCCAGATGATGCTGCACGCCTTCCCGGACCAAGGCGTACAATTCTCGGAGTTCCCAAGCAACATGTTCGTCACCGCCACACCCTATACCGAGACTACACCAGCCCCGGGAGAACCACGACCATTCTTCCATCCGGACCCTCAGCCCCAATACCAGGCTGCCGGCCCATCTAGGGCGGCAGCTTCTGTCGCGGCCTCGTCTGTCAGCAGAAGGCCATCCAAGCGAAGGGTCGTTTTCAGCACTCCACCCAGATCGCTAATTATCATGGGCAGTCTATCCGCCGAGATAGATGCATATGTGCACCAAAGTTCAACTGCTACCGGCCCAAGCACACACCACACCGGAGGAGCAACTGCGATGGGAGGAGGAACGGACGTGATGATAACCGAAGAGATGGCGGATGTCGAAGAAGGAGAAGAAGTAGAAGCCCCGATGCAAAGGACCCCACCCACTCGAGTTCAGCTGCCGAGGCAAGCAAAGGCGCAACCATCGCCCTCCCCAAGGACAAAGCATTTGGCATCGAGGCCACGGAGGAAAATTGTTACAAGCAGCTCCTCAGAGTCGCTTTAAATTTTCTTTGTCCATTAAATCAATATTAATTGCTTTTACTGTTTTTCCTTGCTGTTTTATATTCATATTTTGTTTTGCCGCTTACTTCATCAAATATAAAGCATTGAGGACAATGCTTGGTTTGAGTTTCGGGGTGCAGATTCATTGCCAAGGCAGCAATCTACTGCCGCGGCCTTGCCAAAAAGGGAGTATTCTAGTGATTTTTTTTATTTTTTATGCTCCCCACCTTACTTGAATTAACTGCTTACACTCTTGCACTGCCCATCATCAGTATTGCCTTAGTTTATTCTTTAAGGCTATAGAAATCTTTCTCCTTACCATATTTAGGTTCTGTTAAGAGGGCTTAATCTTAGGATGCTTAAGGATGAAAACTTAGAAGCTTACTATAGGAAGAACTTCAAACACTTTTGGGACTTGTTGGATTATAGGAGTTCTTTTAACGAACTTAGGTGATAAAGACTTAGATTTTTGGAAAGTAACTAGAGGTGCCTACCACTGGCTCTAGAAAGTCTCTTCTTCATGCTAGAGGTGCCCGAAATTGGCTCTAGTATGTGCAAGGAATATTAAAAAGAAAGAAAGATTTTAGTGAAAAGAAAAACACAAGTCTTTGAGGTGCCCGAAACTGGCTCAAGATTTGGGGTTTGAAAAAGAAGGGAACACTTAACCAATGTCTATTTGTCTTGAACTTAAAGTTTATCTAAGAAAGCCCTTAATCAAACTTGTCCACAAAAACGCACACACTCACAACTCCTATAGTTTGTTTCTAGGTAATGCCTTGAGTAACCGAATGGTTAAGACTAAAGAATAGGCCTAGCTATGGTGGGGAGAATAGATGGACATGTAAGACCAAGAGAGAGTAAAGTTCGACAAATTGATGGTTTGCATTGCTTGAGGACAAGAAATAGTTCGAGTTTGGGGGTGTGATAAGTGCTCAACACACTATCACTTTTTACTCCTTTTATGGGCATTAATTACCAAATATACACCCACTTGGACCAATGCATGCACTCAATGTGATATATTTAGAAGTATACTCATATAGATAATATTTACAGAAAAAGACACGTTTTACTGTGTTTTCATATCTGTGCAGGAAAACCAGTGCCGCGGCAGAGACAAGGCCGAGGCAGGACCTGATGCCGAGGCAGCAGCAGAAAGACAAGAAGCAAGATTATAGGCGATGGAAAGACAAAAATCCAAGGAACGTGTCTGGACTTGGAGCCCATGAATCGGAGCTGGCTAGCACAAGGAAAAGCCTAAAGGAAGACCATGCGGGAAAGCCCCTTAGCCAAATATAAACTTGGAAATATATTATTATTATTATGTACTTGACTTGTTCCCTACTCCAAGTTGTATTCTACTTAGGAAAGGTTTGCCCTAGGTCTAGCCTATATAAAGACCTAGCCACCCAATGTACAAAACACGAAATACCTAGGGAGAGAGCCGACTTCTACTCTTGTTTCTTTCCTCTCCATCATGTTCTAAACCTTCTTAGGGATTAGGTGAAGGTTGTAGAGTATTTGTGAAAGGAGATTGTACTTTGTCTTTCATTCAATGCAATATTTAAAACAAATTTAGCTCTACAACATACCAAACAAAACTTCCCAAAAGGATTCGTAAACCTAAGCTCTGATACCAACAAATGTAACCCCCTCGACCCGGTCTAGATGCCACCTGACTCGAACGAGTTACACGGGGAATATCGAGGCTAATCCGGAGACTCGCCCCGATAAACAACCCTAAAAAAAATATTTTTTTATTCTAAATGCTTTAATTAGATCCTACATGTTTATGCAAGGACTAAGTTCATTTGCAGCGGAAAGAGATGTGATGTGAGTCTTAATTTAACCGAACAAGTAAGGTTCTCTAGATGCATACAAGACCCTATAGGCGTAATCCACACTTCGAATATCATCCCTAGATGCAAAGTCACCTAATTCCACACGCAAAACACATAATTTAAGCGTACTTCAACAATAACAAGCATGTTATATCATACTTTAAAATTAAACTATAATAGATTTCAAAATACCTCGTTAACATAAAAGTGTATCATTTATAGTATTCAAGCCAGAATATCCAAAAACACATAGATTCACTAAACCATATCTTAAGCAATAACAATGTTGATAAACATCATATATATAAGCATACGATTACAACAAGTCTTATCATCATATCAATAATCTTAACATGATAACCCATCCCCATTGCTCTCTCACTACTACTAATGTTATAAAGACATACTTGAGCTTTCACTTGGCGGTTACCTGGATCCTTGCTTCCCTTCGTTGTCTCAACATTATTTACTCTGCATTGCAAGGTAAATGAGAGGGTAAGCATAAGCTTAGTGAGTGAATAAAAACAAGTATAAAAACACCTTGCAATGCAGCCCACACTAAACCAATTTCATCGATTTAAAAACATAGCATGCTCTTTATAAAACAAAACAAACATGGCTAACAGCGCCACTTTTAAAACTCAGTAAGTGTCATCAAACCATGGCTAACAATGCCATCATTACAATTTAGTAAAAACCACTTTGAAATCACATGCTTTAAAAGCTAAAACACAAGTCTTACATGTTACTCACATAACAATGCTTACACGTGCATCTCAATGCACAAGCTCAAGTCTTACATGCTATCAACATAGCAATGCTATAATCACATGCATACCAATGCACAAAACCCAAGTCTTACATGCTAACAACATAGCAATGCTCATATCACATGCATACCAATGCATAAAACCTCGCATGCATAATCTCATATGCAACAAGTAGAAACCATGACACTTACCTTTAAAAAGTAAAAACATATATTGGTGCTAGTGATCCGATTTGTACTACCCCAAATCGTTAGGATAAACGGGCAACCGCATGTTAGTACTACTCCCAGAGCATGCGCATGTTGATACTACTCTCAACATGAATTATCTCACCTTGGTGTCCGGTGACAGTACTACTCCGATCAACCCGTATGTGACAGTACTACTCCCATCACATAGCATTGGAATAAAAGGCAAAATGCAACACGCAAGGAATTTAAACACGTACGACTTTTGAATGTTTATAGTGCACTCTAGACCCTATTGATCGATCAACTTATCCCATAAGGTTCATCACTTAACTAGCCAATATATTATCAAAAATCAATGCTCAAAACTTAATTCAAAATAGAATTCAAATCACATGTATCCCACTTTTCACGCATCACTTGCAAAAACCGGTAAAACTACTTTTATCTTATTTTTCAAAACAAAACCGTGGGAACATCTAATGCATATAAAATCTCTTTAAAAACAGTTTCATGAGCATTTATCTACATGCATAATCACATATGCATAACATAACAAGAGCATGACAAATAACATTGTAAAAACAAGGTATAATATGGGAACCTTTAAGAAAGCAATACTTAAAACTTACTTCCGAGTATAGGGAGGTTTTTCAAACCTTCCCTACACCCCCAAACCTTTGAAAAAACATTTAAAACCATGCCAAATTGGCAGCCCTCATAATCCACTCACCAATAACCGTTTCTTGTCCGACAAGTCACCGTTTCGATCCAAAACTGTCCATAAGTTTTCAATTTTTTTTACAAAATAGTC
Organism: Abelmoschus esculentus; assembly: GCA_035048815.1. Taxonomy (NCBI): domain Eukaryota; kingdom Viridiplantae; phylum Streptophyta; class Magnoliopsida; order Malvales; family Malvaceae; genus Abelmoschus; species Abelmoschus esculentus. The sequence goes on from JAUCBN010000015.1 coordinate 5,601,503, forward strand.
ACTAGTTTCAAAATTCTAAAGATTCAAGGGTCCATTTTCGAAATTAAGTTGACCAAAGTCAATTTTATATTAAATAAGGATTTTAGGATATTTTTCCATAATTTATTTCGATTAAAAATAATTTTTTAAGTACTTAATCCCGAACTAGACCAAACCGGCTAAACCGACCCACTAACTTCTAAGCCCAATTTTGGGGTGTTACATTTCGAAAGAAAATTTGAAATACAGGTTTTGGGCCAAAGGCCCAATGTGATATCCGGGTCAGGGTGTTATATTTAATGGTATCAGAGCTTAGGTTGAGTCGGTTCTAGGAAGTCCCCGGGGGAGTCTAGTGTGTTATATAGGTGTTAGACAAGTACATGCCCACGAGTCAATATCGTACTTTCTTTAAAGCTGAAATTTCGATGGTGTACTCTTGTTTGTTGTTGTTGTTCGTGCATAAGTGGTTAAGTATGCCGAGATGTGTGTGGGATCAGGAAGAAAGCCAGGGTTCTCATGGAAAAGACTCTGACTACGAGTATGAGCCTGATGAGGAGGTACCATCGGACGATGCAGTTGGTCAAGGAGCCAACTACTTTGCTCAATTGAACCATACCCTACGCAGGATAGTGAGAGCTATACCGAGGCCATCTTCTATGCCTCGTAAGGCACCGATTGAGAGGGTGCGAAGGCAAGGAGCTATTGACTTTTTTGGTACGGGACAGGATAATTCTGTGCAAGCGAATCAGTGGCTGCATGACACAAGGTGGATAATGAGACAAATGAGGCTGAGGTCAGAGGACAAGATGTCGTGTGTGTTGTCGTTTCTGAAAGGCAACGCTAGAGAGTGGTGGGAGACGGTGGAACAAGGTTGGTGATGAGTGCATAAAATTCCTATTTTTAATATCATTTTCCCACTCGATTATCACCAATAAAGGATAGAATTAAGGGCATTAATGAATATTTCTGTATATTTTCCTTACTTCAGCATCTAAACACATAATTCATGAATTCATCTAATATTTGGCATAAAACAGATTCATTTGATAGTTTTCTTTCTTAGATAGGAAACTACATATAAAGATGGCCAATTGAGTAGATAGATGTTGGAGTGCAGATGGAGCACCCGCCACGGCAACACTTTTTGAGGCAGCAGAGCAAAAATGACAACCAGTGCTCGACAAAAAGAGAAAAAGATGTTGATCTTAATGGACAAAGAGCGAGAGAAAGACGAAACCAAATTACGGAGTCAAGCCTTGGTCAAAGTCAAGTGAGGGAAAGAAGAGATGTTTTAGGAAATAAGAATTAAGTGTTATAATTTAATTAGGAATTATACTTCTTCCCCCTTTAGAACTCTTTCCTTGCATGGAAAGCTTTAACCTAGGGCTTGGCATATATAAGGCACACATTAGGCTTAGTCTAGCAAGTCGGATCTTACCTTAGAAAATACTTTTAGCCGTCGACTACACTATGTTCTAAACTTCTTTGGAGGTTTAGGTTGTTTGTGAAGTAGTTGGAGAAGATGTTTGTGTTATGTTAGATATTTATTAATGCAAAACTTATTTCATAGTTTATTCTCTCTTGGCGTTTACTCTTCTTTGCATATGAGCTCGAGATGATAGTATGTGAAGAAAAATCTATTTGTCTAATATCGGGAGAGTTAGGCTCACGAAACGAGAGAATACAGTCTTTGCTCATGGGCATTGACTAATCCAGTTAAGAGATTAACCGCCCAAGATTTTAGCGACTAACAAGATGCATGTGTTTGGTTGTTGTCCGCCCTTGATTCACGCCGGGAGGTATCATCAAGACGTGGGTTTCAACAGTTCTCTTTGCTTAGGGATAAGGAAGAAGATATACAAGGATGCTCTGTCGAACTATGGAATGTTGAATTCTCGACAAGGCATAACCCCACCTAGGCAGTTGCGGCGACCCTTTGTGCGACCCGCCGAGGCGGCAGTTTAACCCATTGCATTAATAAGTGGATACTTCATACAACTGGATTCTCCTCTACGAAGCACTCAACTTAGCCTCACTTTATTAATCTTTATTTCTCCAATATTTAGTTTAGCTTTAGTAGTTAATTTAGTAAACTTAACTCAACAATTACTTGTGTTTTTACTTTTTATAATGCAGCCGTAAGAGGTAGTGAAGTCGACACAGTCCCTATGGGTTCGACAACCTAAAGTATTACAATCTGACAAAGGTGGAAAACAAAGGACTTTCGAGCCTCCATCAGTTGATATCCTCATCGTCCAAAGTGGGAGGACTTTCTTGAGGTGTTTGAGAGTAAGTATGTGGGTCAGACTCACATCTTCCAAAGTTTGTTTTCAGTGTGGGTCGCCGGATCATCTTGTGAAGGACTGTCCAGAGTTTGTGACGTCACCACCAGGTCAGGCTCAGAGAACTGTGTTTCAGGCTCAGAGGGGTCGTGGTTTCTCACGTGGCGGAGCTAGCCATGCATTAGGAGGCACCTTTCAGTCCACTGCTAGAGCACCGACGATACAGTATGCGGTGAGGGCACAGGAGGACTGTGCTGTGACAGATGTGATCTCAGGTACGTTCAGTTTGTTTTCTATCCCTATAGTTGCTCTTGTGGATTTGGGATCTACCCACTCGTATATCCGTAGTGGGATATCGCAACAATAGGGGTTACCAGCTGAGGATCTTGAGGTAGGAGTTCGTGTGACAAGCCCATTGGGGTTAGATGTGTTGGTGGATAAGGTTTATCGGAGGTGTCTGATCGAGGTGCAAGGGTCTATCTTCCCGGTCGATCTTATGGTCTTGCTGTTTCAAGAGTTTGACGCAATCCTAGGGATGGATTGGTTGTTCAAGCACGACGCAAGTTTGGGGTGCAAATCTAAGAGTTTGAAGCTCTGGGTGGCTGATGGTTCTAAGCTTGTTGTGAGGGGTGAGAGGAACCTGTGTTTATCGAATGTAGTGTCAACTTTGTCAGCTCAGAGGTTGATCCAGCAGGGTTGTCAGGCTTTCTTAACTCACGTGGTGGATGTGAGTGTTGGAAGTCCAGGTTTAGAGAGTTTGAGGACAGTCTATGAGTATCCCGATGTGTTTTCGGAGGAGTTGCCCGATTTACCTCATGACCGTGAGTTAGAGTTCCGGATGGAAGTGTTTCTAGGTACGACACCGGTTTCCATAGCACCATATCGTATGGCACTGGCGAAGATGAGTGAGTTGAAGCAGCAGATCCAGGAGCTGCTTGAGAGAGGTTTTATCAGACCGAGTGTGTCACCGTGGGGAGCATCGGTTTTGTTTGTGAAGAAGGACGGATTGATGAGGATGTGCATCGACTATCGTCAGCTCAATAAGGTCACGATCAAGAAACATTATCCCTTGCCTAGGATCGATGACCTGTTTGACCAATTGAGAGGTACCCGTGTGTTTTCTAAGATAGATCTGAGGTCATGGTACTACTAGTTGAAAGTGGTGGGAGAGGATGTCCAAAAGACCACTTTTAGGATGCGGTACGGACACTATAAGTTCTTAGTGATGCCGTTTGGGCTCACGAATACACCTGCAACTTTTATGGACTTGATGAACCAGATCTTTCAGTCGCATCTAAATCAGTTTGTGGTTGTGTTCATCGACGACATCTTGGTGTATTCACGCTCAGAGGAGGAGCATGACTATCACCTAAGAGTGGTTCTTCAGGTGTTGAGGGATATGCGTCTGTACGCCAAGTTCAGTAAGTGTGAGTTCTGGTTGTTAGAGGTGGCGTTTCTTGGCCACATAGTTGTAGCGGATGGAATCCAAGTTGATCCCCAGAAAATCCAAACTATGGTGGAATAGAAACCACCAAGGAATGTATCGAAGTCTGTAGTTTTCTTGGACTTGTCGGATACAGTAGGAGGTTAATTAAGGGTTTTTCGATCATAACGGAACCTTTAACCAAGTTGCTTCAGAAAAGTGTTCCGTTTGTGTGGAATGAGAGGAGACAACAGAGTTTTTAGTAGCTTAAGGCTTATCTTACATCGACACCGGTCTTGACGCAACCGGAACCGGGAAAGGATTATGTGGTGTTTAGCGATGCTTCCTTGAATGGGCTAGGGTGTGTGCTTATGTAAGAGGGTAAGGTGGTTGCTTACGCCTCGAGGCAGTTGAAACCCCATGAGAGGAACTATCCTACACATGATCTTGAGTTAGAGGCGGTTATCTTCGCTTTGAAGATATGGAGGCATTATCTCTACAGGGAGAAATGCTACATCTACACCGATCACAAGAATTTAAAGTATCTGCTTACCCAGAAGGAGTTGAATCTGAGGCAGCATCGATGGATAGAGTTGTTGAAAGACTATGACTGTGTCATAGAGTATCATCCCGGCAAGGCGAATGTGGTCGCCGATGCTTTGAGTCGGAAGTCCATGTCGGACTTAAGAGCTTTGTTTGCTCGGTTGAGGATTACAGATGACGAAGGTATTTTGGTAGAGTTACGTATGGAGCCCACACTTGTTCAAGAGATAAAGAGGGCACAAGTTTTAGACGAGTAGTTGGTGGCTCAGTTAGAGGCTGTTTAGAGAGGTGAGTCATCATACTTTAAGGTGCGAGATGGTGGGTTCTTGTACTTTCAAGGTCGGTTGTGTATACCAGGTTTAGAGGATCTAAGGGATCGAATCTTGAGAGAAGCTCACCGTACTCCATTTTCTATGCATCCAGATAGTAACAAGATGTATCAGGATCTTCGTCCTTTCTTTTGGTGGCCGTGTATGAAAAGAGATGTGTCAGAGTTTGTGACAAGGTGTCTAACGTGTCAGCAAGTGAAAGTGGAACATCAGGTTCCTTCAGGGTTGCTTTAGCCTATCAAGATTCCACAGTGGAAGTGGTATCAAGTGACCATGGACTTCGTCACCGGGTTGCTGATGACGTTAAGGAAGCATGATGCTATATGGGTTATAGTTGACCGATTGACCAAGTCGGCTCACTTCTTATCGGTAAGGATGAACTTTAGTTTAGAAAAGTTTGCTCGGTTGTACATAAAGGAGATCGAGAGGTTGTATGGTGTACCTTCGCCGATCATATCGGATAGGGATCCGAGGTTCACAGCGAGGTTGTGGAGGTCTATCCACGAGGCTTTAGATACCAAGTTGCACTTTAGTACAACTTTTCATCCTGAGACCGATGGACAGTCTGAGAGAGTTATCCAGATCTTGGAGGATATGCTTCGGTGTTGTGTTGTGGACTTTGCTCGTAGTTGGGAGGAGCAATTACCGTTGGTAGAGTTTGCTTACAACAACAGTTATCAGTCAAGCATCAAGATGGCTCCTTTTGAGGCCTTGTACGGGCGAAGGTGTAAGACACCCTTGTGTTAGACAGAGCTTAATGAGAGAAAGATAGTGGGTTCAAAGCTTGTTAAGGAAATCGAAGAGAAGGTTCAGATCATAAAGGAATGGTTACAAGCAGTTTTGACAGACAGTAAACTTATACGGATAAAAAGCGTAAGCATATCGAGTATGAGATTGGTAAGTAAGTGTTTCTCAAGGTATCTCCATGGAAAGGTATCATCCGGTTTAGTCGCAAGGGAAAGTTGAGTCCAAGGTACATAGGGCCTTATGAGGTTCTTTAGAGGGTTGGACCGGTAGCTTATTGGCTAGCTTTGCGTCCATAGTTGGCACGTATACACGATGTGTTCCACGTGTATATGTTGAGGCGTTACCGTTCCGATTCTTCGCATGTGGTTCAGCTTGAGGAAATCGAAGTCAATGTAGATTTGACTTATGAGGAGAGGCCTATCGAAATCTTGGATAGAGGAGTTAAGGAGCTTTGGAACAAGTGTATACCTTTGGTAAAGGTTTTGTGGAGAAACCATGGAATAAAAGAAGCAACGTGGGAAGCAGAGAAGGACATGAAAGCTCAGTATCCACATCTCTTCTTGACAAGTAAATTTCGAGGACGAAATTTTCTTTAAGGAGGGGAGAGTTGTAACGACCCGGATTCGAGAGTCGGGTTAACTCGAGACGTTGGGTTTTGGTTTTGGGCCTCGAGCTTGTGTTGGGCTTGGAGTGGTGTTGGGCCTTAGGAGTTTTGAGTTAGGGGCATTTTGGTAAATGTTAAAAAGGATGAAAGAGAGGGAAGGGGTTATGTTTTCTGCAGAGAAATCAGTGGGTGAAGTCACCCTTTTTCTTCCTCATCTTCTCCATCTTTTTCTCTTGAACAAGTTGAGTTAAAGGTGTGATCTTGTTGTTCTAAGATAGGAATATCTTTTTGTGTTTGAAGGGTAAGTTATAAGGATGTTTTTAATCTATAAAAAGAGGTAAAAATGGGCTGGTTTGGTAAGGATGAAGGTTTTGATGGGAGTTTTGGGTTGAGCTCGGGTTTAGGTTTTAAGAGCTTAGAATATGAGTCTTTTGGTGTTTTTAAGCTCTAGTAATCACCCCAAAACGTTTCTGATCGTTGCTTATCTTTCTCTTGTAGAGAAAGAGGTTGGTGAGCCCTTAAGTAGAGATTGAGGTTCGGTAATTGTAATTAAGGGTCCTAATGAATCTTATAAATAATGAAATGAATTGTTAACATAAGATTGATGTTATAAACCCCGAACGACTAAGTTATGTTAAGTCTTTACATGTTTTGATGAGAAGATCCTAGGTGGATCATATGTGTGTATCGAGTCTTTGTTTGATGGAAATCCGGATATCCAAAAGTGTTGCAACACGTCGAAGGCCATTCGATGTAACATTCCGGGTGATGTATTGAAGACTTTATTCCGGGTGTTGGGCAGCCTCACTCGAAGATGTTCGATATAACATTCCGAGCATGAGATTGGTTGGGCGGCCTCCATCCCTTATTATCTGAACGTTGGGCGGCCTCATTCGAAGATGTCCGATGTAACATTCCTGGCATAGGATTTGAGGGCGGCCTCAATCTTGAGTGTAGGATCCCGATGCTGTGTGGACGCGGGCCTCACTCTTGTGTGTTATTTGTGATGTGACATGTATATGTTGTGTGCGATAGTATACATTGTTTATGCCATGTGTTAGGCAAACATGCTAGACCATCATATCATGCACGATATTTATATGCTTTGCTTTACTGCTTATGATATGCATGATTTTGGGCCGAGTTCGACGTACCCACTGAGCTTTCGTAGCTCAGCGTTCGAAATGTGTTTTCGTGTGTAGGTTAGGTGAGCCGGTTCTTGTGGAGCACTATCAAGGTTTGGATTTTAGCATCGACTTGTGTTAGAGTACAGTGATTAGATGTAGTGGGCTAGTACTTTGTCGAACCCTATTCGTAATTGTAACTCTGTTATTTTAAATTGGGTCGAATGTTTTAAATGGTTTGTAATATTTTGGAGCTCCGATTACTTTATATTATTTTGGGCTTATGTTTTAACTTAAATGGATTTTATGAATCGTATTTTGGACTTGAGTTGGATTTTATTATTGGGCTTTCGAAAGAAAATTTGAAATACAGGTTTTGGGCCGGAGGCCCAATGTGACATCCGGGTTGGGGTGTTACATTTAAGGTTTGGAATTTAGGGTTTATTAAGTAAATTTTTATTATAATTTAAATTTTTAAATGAATTTAGGGTTTAACATTTATGGTTTAGGGTTTATAAATAAAATTTTATTAATTTTAAAATTTTAATTTATTATATAATAATTTAATTATTATTTTTAATTTAATTAAAAATAAATCTATATAAAATTATATTTGTGAGTGTAAAGAAACAAATATCATAAACAATAAATATATACAAAATATTAGTATCAATATAAAATTATATTTGAGTGTAAAGAAACAAATATCATAAACAATAAATATATACAAAATATTAGTGTTTTATATTAAATGAATGTACTAGGTTTAGTGGTTAAACTTTATTTTTTTTATGCAAAGAGTCCAGGTTTGAGTCCCTTGAAAGTATGTTTGCTCAGATTTGTTTTTCTACTTTACTTAATTAATGGAGGAAAATAAATTTTATTATAATAAAATTAGGATTAAATTAAAAAAATATATAAATAATGAGTAAATGTATAATTATTTCATTTTATTTTTAACTATCACATCATCAATCTATTAGTTTTTAACGATGTATTTGATGTTTTTTAAAGTATTGTGGCCATTTCGATATCACCCTTATAATATAGTGACTATCTATGTAATTTACCTTTATTTATATATGAAGGCGATAAATGGTCAAGTTATTCAATACAAGTAAAATCAACATTCGCTACTGAACTCTAAACATATAAGATTCAAAGGGCATAAAAAAGGTATTCTCTTTACTTCTTTATTTTATTACTAGAACTTGAAAGAATTAACTTACAAAATGAGCTAAATCTGCTCGACCGAAGCCTAAAGTGCAAGCCTTTCAAAGGCATTATTGCACCAAAAACAAGAAGATGAACACTTTCCTCAACTTATGCGAGACCACCAAAGGCCTTCAAAAACCAATCGATACAAAACTCGACTCGTGCAAGCGACTGCACAATTTAGATGTTATATGACTTTGAACTAACAATATATCATAAAAAGAAGTAACGACACATCTTTCCTATAGAGAGGTGGGTTGAGAACTGCAAGGTTCCCAGGTGATGTGGAGCAAAGGATGATGATAACAATAATAATAAAAGAATGAATCAACAAATTACAGATGCTCGTCACACAGTACATACTTGTTTCGGTTATTTTTTTTCTGTTTAAGCTCCCTTTCCTTCGTCTTCATTTAAAATGCGTTTCCGGAAATTACCAACCATAAGAGGCAACCCCTCTCTTAGAGATATTTTTGGTTCCCAGTTTAGCAGATCTTTTGCTTTGCTGATATCTGGTTTCCTCATATGAGGATCATCTGCGGTATTAGGTTTAAATTCTATTGTTGCAGTCGGATCAATCGTTTCTTTGACAACCTCCGACAACTCAAGCATGGTGAACTCTCCTGGGTTGCCCAGATTAAAAGGCCCTATGTGCTCACCCTCCATTAAAGCAACAAGTCCATCCACCTGTCATTTATGAGCTCCAATATGATCATCTTCGATTTGCATGTATTTACATATTCTTAACTTCCACATTGTCTGATTTTTAACTATTCAAGTAAAAGAAGCTATATTACTAGTTTTGTTCCTAGCTCTAGTCCAAATGAGAGAGATTATCAAAATTCTTTCCACTTCGTTCGCTCCAGTTTTCAGAATTCAAATACAACAGAAAATGCTTAAATCATTGTTTATTTGCAAATTTCAATAAGAAAAAAAAACATGGAAATGTACACAAGTTAATAAACAGACATACCAAATCAGAAATGTATTGGAAGCTTCGTGTTTGTTGGCCGTCACCATAAACAGTCATCGGCTGCTTCCGGATGGCCTGGAGAACAAAGCTACCGTTATAAGAAATGTACATATGATCCAAACCTCAACTGATTGCTGTAAACGAACGCAAAAATTAGAAGTACGAACCTACCTGAGCAACAAAATTGCTAATAACACGTCCATCATCCAAGCACATACGAGGCCCATAAGTATTGAAAATACGAGCAATTCGGACCTGCAAATAAAAAGTATCATCGTTTGTGCGTTGCATGTAAGAGATTTTTCACATGTAATAAGACATTTTTTATGCTCTTCTTCAAATACATTGTTAATAATAATTTCGCAAAAAACTTGTATTTTCATATGAAAGTGTTATCTTTTAAGCTTAGGCTAATCAGATGATTACTTCGAAGCGGCAATCAAAAGACCAATAGAGGACCTTGCCGACCTAGATGATTCACTACCAATTTGAGTTTTATATACATTTCTGAATGCAATGACATGTTCATTTAGCACATCAAAAGAATCTGTAAAAGTACTAAATTAGATTCACTTTCTTTTCGAATTGTATTCTTTAGCTAATTACTAAAAGCATTTGCAATCATCCCCAACCTTTCATATAGGTGACCGATCAAGAAAGCACAAATAAGCCATCCATCGCAACACTCAGCCACATTAAGCGTCAAAGGTTATAATACTTCGTAGTAAACACCACATAATGCTAGAAAATAAACATAAACTAATGTACTTGCAAAGAATCTGATAACCGGACATTCAATGCTAATAGGATTATTGAAAGGAAAACATAGGTATAAATTTTAGAAGCTGGTGTTCGATATCCTATTATGTTTAACAAGTAAATCGAGAAAACCATACCTCAACGCCGGCACCTCGATGATAATCCATAGCTAAGGTTTCAGCTGTCCTTTTTCCTTCATCATAGCAACTCCTCTCGCCTAATCGGATTTAACCAAACCATAATATTATACGACATAAACAGAGAAACTCAAACAAGCAAACAGAACCAAGAACTGCCGTGCAATTTACCAATTGGATTGACATTTCCCCAATAGGTCTCTTTCTGAGGATGCTGAAGCGGATCACCATAAACCTCACTCGTACTGGTGAGCAAAAACCTGGCCCCAACTCTCTTTGCAAGCCCCAACATATTAAGAGTACCCATCACATTTGTCTTGTAAATTCACAAAATCAAGGTTCTCAAAAGTTGAATTACTGAAGAGAAAGCAAAAATAAAACCCATTTTCTACCGAAAACAATGACAAACAACATCATAAACGCGAAATTGGAATAAAGTAGAGCAAAGGATATGATAGTCTTGACAGGATTGTATTTATAATGGACAGGAGAAGCAGGACAAGCTAAATGATAGATCTGATCCACTTCCAAGAGAATTGGCTCCACCACGTCGTGACGAATCAGTTCGAACATGGGATTAGAGAAAAGATGAACCAAATTGTTCTTCCTTCCAGTGAAGAAATTGTCAATAACAATCACTTCATCGCCTCTTCCGATCAGCTTATCAACAAGATGACTCCCGACGAACCCAGCCCCACCCGTGACCACGACCCTCATTCTTCGCCGTCCGATCCCTACAGGAACCCGCCCCGCCTTGTTAATAACAGGCTTGTTATAACCGAACGACGAATCCTGGTCATGGGAAACGTCGACGGTGACCGTGTTGTCCTTGGAGAAAGATCTACGGATCGAGGAATTGGCACCGGAAGGGCCCAAACGAGAGAGAGATGGTTGCAGGATGAAAAACGTGGAACCAATTAGAATGCCGACGAGGATAAACAGAAGGCGCTGTTCCTTGAAGAGATAATTAATGGATCGAGGGAGAGACCTGTGCTGTTTCAGGGATTTTGGTGAGTAAGGGTGAATTTGGGTCGGCGGAATCTCCTCATCCCGCCGGTGGTTCGTGCTCGATTGCTTGTGTAACTGTTTCATGGCTTATTTTTTTTCTGGGGGTTTCGAATTCAAAGAGTTGAGCTATTTTCTTTAGCTTTATCAATGAGGTTTGAATGTTGAAGGTGGAAGGCTGAAACTCGTTTCAATCATTCACTGTTTTTCTAGCAATGAACGTAAATGGAGAAGGTAAAGAGGGCTGGAGACCGAAGGGAGGGGTCGATTTTGTTGATTCCTTGTATTTATTTGAAGAAATCTTGAAAACGTAGTTATATGATCCAGATTTTCCTCTTGTATTCTGTGGACGTCGACTCACTGAACTCACCAGCCAAGGCCTTCCCTAAAATATGCATTTTACTCATTGGGCTTAAAAGACGATGCGTAAATTATTAAAAATTAAAATTAAATTACTTCTATTTATAATTGGTTCATTCTCTCGATTATATATGTTGTCGTCGGATAACAAATATGTTACTCGATTATTAGTAAAATGAAAAATATTTTACTCAATTAATATTTGGTTACAATTGAATCATTTATTTTTTAAATTTAAAAAAAATATTTTACAAGATTTAATATGATAATGTTTTAATTCTCGGATCTTATATATTGTATCTATTTAGTTTTATTTTAAAATAATTTAATAAAATTAAAATTTTCATATTTAAAAAATATAATTTACTTAATTTTCTTGTCTTAAATTTTTTGTATATTATCACGAATTACTTTATTTAAAATCATTATTTAATTTAATACACAAATTTATAAATACAAAAATATATATTTTTTAATATTAGATGTATAATTAGTATCTACATTAAAATTAATCTTGTTTAAATATATTTAAAATTATTTATGAAAATCTAATTTTAATTATTACTATCACGTAAATTACTAAATTTTTATTATTACTATCATGTAAGTTACTAAATTTCTTAATCTCTCTATAAATCTATATATTTTTATTAAAATTTTGTATAATTTTTGCGATAATTATATTTGTTGTTCTTATTTACAAATTCACTAATTGTTAAATATTTTTTATTAACATAAAAATCTATAAAATTTTCATTCATGTTTAAAATATGACACATAAGTTATTTTTACATAATAAAACATAAATATGCACAAAACAATGACAAATATATATTTTTTATTATATTAATATCTAATATTGATGTATTTTTATATATAAAAAAATTAAATTTATTGAGTTATTTTTAATTAGGACCAAATTTATAAGATATATAAGTTTTTAGGACTAAAACTATCAATATACCAAGTTTTGTTAGATATCAATTTGAATTTTAATAGTAAAGTGAGATTAACTAAACTTTAATTGAGTGAGTCAATTATAAACTTTAATAATTGAGTGACCTTTATATCTATATCTTCACTAATAATTGAGTGACTTTTAATATATTTTTTTATCAACAATAATTTAATTTATGTTCGCATTTAACAGGGACAATTACCTATTTATAACTATAATATTAATTCACTGATACAAATATAACTTTATTAATAATCGAACGTTAAATATAATTATAAACAACCTACAGTATAGTTTACCCTTATTCCTCATGAACAATAATTTTTATATTTTATGTATAAATTAATTATAAATTAATTTATCAATAAATAATTAATATAATAAAATAAATACTAAATTATCTGAATAAAATTATAAATCAAAGTTCTAACATTATAAATAAAATACTTGACCTAAAGTTTTACTTGGATATATATTAATATTCTTGTTTTTTCTTTAATTTCATCCCGCGTTTATTTATTTAACTATACTAAAAATTAGTTAAGACATAACCAAACAAAACATAAAAAGATTAGTGTCGAGTTCATAAAATTTTCTACTTATTTTTATAGACTCAATATCAAAAGGAATATTCAAATTATTTTGTTTTTAAAGTGTTTAATTTTTTATTTTTAGACATTTAAATTATTATTTTTTATATTTTAAAATCAATTAAAATATTTATTTTAACTAAAAATAATAATTAAAACATTTAAAACGATCAAAAATACTTAAGCACTTTGAAATATAATAATTTAAATATTTATTTTTATATTAAATTATATATATATTATAAATAAATAAAACTTACCCAAAAACAATTATTCAAAGAAATAGAGCGTGACATTTTATGAATTTGCAAATTGTTGACAACACTTTCTTGTACCGCACGTTGTATAATAATATGGAATGAACGTCTAAAACAAGTTTCTTTATCAGCCGAATGTTCAAAATTTTTTTACGAAAGACGGCAAACAATGCTTCATTATAGTCGGTTGGCTTGGTGTCTTTTTTTTTCCATTTCAACAGAACGCCTGAGAAAAATGTAGAAAACGAAATTTTCGTTTGGAGTATATATAATCAATATATTCATTATATTTTACAGATTAATTAATTAAATCTTAAGACTAACAGTTTCGACTAACTATTAATTGATATAATTATTATACTTATATATTAATTAATCGAACCTTAAGTTAAATGTTTCGATTAATGAATCATCACAAATATAGTTAATAATTAATTATATAAGATGAATATTATTAAATTATATATATATTATTTACAAGATTAACTACCTCAATTCTAAGATTTTTTTTATAATATAATATTAAATAATATATATATATTTCTTATAAGATTTTTGAAACACTCCTATAATATTTATTAAGGGGTAATTTTAGTATTGTTTTAAAAAGCTATATACATATACAAAATTATATAATACGTTACATATTAATCTGTAATTAAATTACTAGTGATAATTAAATATTAACAATTAAAATAATTAATTATTTTTAGGGTAAACAATTTCAATGGTCATCCAATTAATTGAGGATACCTACTTTGACTACGAACTATCTAACTCGTCAATCAAGTCACCCAATTTATTAAATTAACTTATTTTAGTCAATGTGTTAAAATTCAAATGGAGAGAGAACAAAATCTAAATATTTTTATTCGAATATAAACTTTTTTATTCAAATATATAAATATTTTAATTTAAATATAAATATTAAATATTTGAATATTTTTTATTTGATTAGTAAATATTTGATTTTTTTTATTAGTAGTAAATATTCGAATATTAAATTTTAAAATATTCTAATATTTTGACTCTCGATTTTAAATATTTAATATTTGAATATTTAATATTGAAATTAAAATATTCGAATTAAAAGATTAATCTTATATTTAAATCTCATTAATTCTTTTTATACTCTTTCGTTTTCATCAATAAAGTAATGCTTTAATAAATTATGTAAGTATCGCTTTTCATAAAATTAATGTGGCATGGTGGTTGAATTAGTGGTAAATCACCTTAAAGTTGTGGGTTCAAATATCCTATAAAGGTTTCACTTGAATTTTATTTTCTTTCATTCTTTATGACCAAAGTGATACATGTTACCATCTGATTAGTTGATTAAAATAGGTTAATTTAATTGGATAGTTTAATTGACGAGTTTGATAATTCAAAAACTAAAATAGGTATCTCCTCCAATTACTTGAATGACCACTGAAATAGTTTACATTTGTTTTTAATAAATAAATAATAATAATAATTAACTAATTATTTAAACCCAAATAATTCTCGATTTGTGTTGAAGTGTGCATGAATCGTACGCCCTTATCGTGTAACGACCCGAATTCTCGGTTTAGTGTGTCGGGTTAACTCGAGGGTTTGGGCTTCGGTTTTAGGCCCCAAGTTGTGTGGTTTGGGCTTAGGCTTGTTGGGCTTGAGTGGTTTAGGGCCTTATGGGTTTTAAATGGAGGATAAATGGGTAATTGTCTAATTAGGTGACAAAGAGGGTTGGGGTGTTATTGTTTCTCTGCAAAAAAGTAAGGGTGAGATCACATTGTCTTCCTTCCTCTTCCTCCATCTTTACAAGAAAGAAAAGCAAGAAAAGATTCAATCTTTGTTGTGGTAAGTCAAGAATCTCGTTTTGTGCTTGAAGGGTAAGTTATAGAGGTGTTTGTGATCTACAAAACAATGTAAGAATGCATAGGTTTGGTGATGATGAAGGTTTAAGTGGGGGTTATGAGTTGAGTTCGGGATTGGGTTTTTGGAGGCTTAAATTTGATTCTTTTAGTGTTTTTAAGCTTTAGGAATCATCCCCAAGCCGTTCTTAATTGTTGTTCATCTTTCTCTTGTAGAGAAAGAGGCTTGTGAGCCATCATCAAGCTTTGGAAGAGGAAAAGCTTGAAGTGGTGTGGAGCTCGGGTTTGTTGTTGTTTTAGCTCAAGGTTGGTACTCCCAACTCTTTCTTTCATCATTCATTCATGATAGAATGCATGTCATGTGGAATTCATGTATGAATGCTTGGTTTGCATGTATGAGATCATTAATGGTGAATTTCGTGTTAATGTGTTTAGTGGCTTAAAAATGATGTTAAAACACCCTAGACATCTCAAAGAGTTAGTAGAAACACTTTAGGATCGATTAGATTAAGTTTGGGAATGATCCTTAGAATTTTCTAAGTGAAACCTGCAAGTTCGTGCAGGGGGTATCGATACCGGTGGCCCGTGTATCGATATCCCTAAGGGAAAATTTGGCTAATGGAGTGGGGGTATCGAAACGGGTTTCGATACCAAACCCTCCAGTGGCAACTTCGATTCGATACCCGTATCGAAGCAGGTGTTCCCCTTTTCGTTGACTTTAAAATTGGTCAAAGAGTATTAGTACCAGTAACGATACCATTGTTTCGATACCCTCTTTGGGTGGGTATTGATACAAGGTGTTTCGATACCCCACCTAAGGGTATCGATACCCCTGCGTAATTTTGCTAAGTTAAGTAGAGATTGAGGTTCGGTAATTGTAATTAAGGGTCCTAATGAATCTTATAAATAATGAAATGGATTGTTAACACAAGATTGATGTCATAAACCCCGAAGGACTAAGTTATGTTAAGTCTTGATATGTTTTGATGAGAAGATCCTAGGTGGATCATTTGTGTGTATCGAGTCCTTTTTTAATAGAAATCCGGATATCCAAAAGTGTTGCAACACGTCGAAGGCCATCCGATGTAACATTCCGGGTGATAATTTGAAGACCATCCCGAATGTAGGATCCCGATGCTGTGTGGACGCGGACCTCATTCGAAGATACTCGATGTGACATTTCGAGTATGGGATTTAAAGGATCCCGATGTTGTGTGGACACGAGCCTCAAATCCTGGATGTAAGATCCCGATGCTGTGTGGATGCGGACCTCATCCTTGCGTATGGGATCCCAATGCTGTGTGAACGCGGGCCTCACTACCTTGTGTTGTTGTCTGTTTTGACATGTATATGCTGTGTGCGTTATTATACATTGTTTATTCCATATGGTAGGCAAGCATGCTAGATCATCATATCATGCATGATATTTTATATGTACTGCTTTACTGCTTATGATATGCATGATGTTGGTCGAGTTCGGCGTACCCACTAAGCTTTTGCAGCTCAACATTCGAAATGTGTTTTCGTGCGTAGGTTAGGTGAAGTTGGTTCGTGGAGCACCATCAAGGTTGGATTTCAACATCGACCATGTTGTTAGAGTACATTTATTAGATTTAGTGGGCTAGTACTATGTCGAACCCTATGTAATGTAACTCTATTATTATTTACTCGAGTCGAATGTTTTTAAACGGTTTGTAATATTTTGGATCTTCGACTACTTATTATCTTTTGGAATTTACTTTTATTCGAGTTTGGACTTTATGATATTATTTCGGACTGAAAATTGGATTTACTAGTTGGGCTTTTGAAAGAAATTTTAAAGTACAGGTTTTGGGTCGAAGGCCCAATGTGACATCCGCGTTGGGTGTTACATTTAGTGGTACCAGAGTTTAGGTTGATTCAGTTCTAAGAAGTTCTCAGGGATTCTAGTGTGTTATATAGGTGTCAGACAAGTACATGCCCACGAGTCGATATCGTACTTTCTTTAAAAGCTGAAATTTTGATGGTGTGATCTTGTTTGTTGTTGTTCGTGCAGAAGTGGTTAAGTATGCCGAGATGTGTGAGGGATCAGGAAGAAAGCCAGGATTCTCGTAGAGGAGACTCCTACTATGAGTATGAGCCGATGATGAGGTGCCATCGGATGATGCAGTTGGTCAAGAGGCCAACTACTTTGCTTAGTTGAATCAGACCTTGCGTAGGATCGTGAGAGCTATATCGAGGCCATCTTCTACGCCTCATGAGGCACCGGTTAAGAGGGTGTGGAGGCAAGGAGTTGTTGACTTCTTTGGTACGGGACAGGATAATCCCGTACAGGGTGATCAGTGGTTGCATGATACAAGGTGGATAATGAGACAGATGAGGCTGAGGTCAGAGGACAAGCTATCGTGTGTGTTGTCGCTTCTGAAGGGCAACGCTAGAGAATGGTAGGAGATAGTTGAGCAGGGTTGGTATCCTCATCGTCCAAAGTGGGAGGACTTTCTTGAGGAGTTTGAGAGTAAGTATGTGGGTGAGACTCACATCGACACCCTGAGGGAGTGGTTTACCCATCTTGTTCAGGGAAACCGTTCGGTCTTTGCTTATGAGCAATAGTTCCTTCAGTTGAGCCGATATGCTCTAGAGCTTGTTGCTACAGAGAAGATGAGATGTAAGAGGTTCTTGATAGGTCTGAGGAAGGAGATCCAGACTTATCTCACTGTTACACTGCCTAAGGTGTTCTCAAAGTTGGCTGCCAGTGCCAAGTTGTTAGAGCAGGTTCAGGGTTTGACCTACAGGCCGTCTGTTGGCCAAGGAGGCTTGGGTGGAGTTAGTTAGAGTCTTGCGGGTAACTCTCAGTCTCACTCCGGTAAGATTAGGAGCCGTTGGAACTAGAGTAGAGGAGCATCGAATCAGGGTTCGAGGTCAAATCAGAGATCAGAGTCTGTGAGACGTAGGAGATAGTCTGTGTCTTCTACTGCTAGGGGTCCGAAGGGTTTGCAACGGTGTGTCAGTGTTCAGGTTTGCAACCAGTGTGGCCAGAATCATCGAGGACCGTGTTGGGGCAATGCTAGAGTTTGTTTTTAGTGTGGGTCTTCGGAGCACTTTGTAAGGGATTACCTAGAGGTTGTGACATCTCCACTAGGTCAGGCTCAAAGGACTGTGTTTCAGGCCTATAGGGGTCGTGATTTCTCGCGTGGCGGAGCTAGCCATGCATCAGGAGGTGCCTTTCAGTCTACGGCGAGAGCACCAGCTAGGCAGTATGCTGTGAGGGCATAGGAGGACTATGCGGCTACCGATGTTATCTTAGGTACGTTCAGTTTGTTTTTTGTCCCTATAGTTTCTCTTGTGGACTCGGGATCTACCCACTCGTATATCCGTAGTGGGCTATCGCAACTGTGGGGGTTACCAGCGGAGGATCTAGAGTTGGGAGTCCGTGTAACAAGTCCATTGGGGTTAGATGTGTTGGTTGATAAAGTGTATCGAAGGTGTCCGATCGAGGTGCAAGGGTCTATCTTCCCGACCGACCTTATGGTCTTACCGTTTCAGGAGTTCGATGCAATCCTTGGTATGGATTGGTTGTTCGAACACGACGCGAGTTTGGGGTGTAAATCTAAGAGTTTGAAGCTTCGAGTGGCTGATGGTTCTAAGCTTGTGGTGAGGGGTGAGAGAAACCCGTGTTTACCGAATGTTGTGTCAGCTTTAGTAGCTCAGAGGTTAATCCAGCAGGGTTGTGAGGCTTTCTTAGCTCACGTGGTGGATGTGAGTGTTGGGAGTCTAATTTTAGAGAGTTTGAGGACCGTTTGTGAGTATCGAAATGTGTTTCCGAAGGAGTTGCTTGGTTTACCTCCCGACCGTGAGTTGAAGTTCCGGATAAAGGTTTTTACGAGGTACGACACCGATGTCCATAGCATCGTATCGTATGGCACCAGCGGAGATGAGAGAGTTGAAGCAGCAGATCCAAGAGTTGCTTGAGAGGGTTTTTATCAGACCGAGTGTGTCACCGTGGGGAGCATCGGTTTTGTTCGTTAAGAAGAAGGACGGCTCGATGATGATGTGCATCGATTACCGTCAGCTCAATAAGGTCACGATCAAGAAACGTTATCCCTTGCCTAGGATCGATGACTTGTTTGATCAGTTGAGGGGTGCCCGTGTGTTTTTTTCTAAGATAGATCTGAGGTCTGGGTACTATCAGTTGAAGGTGGTGGATGGGGATGTCCAAAAGACCGCTTTTAGGACGCGGTACAGACACTATGAGTTCTTAGTGATGCCGTTTGGGCTCACAAATGCGCCATCAACTTTTATGGACTTGATGAACTGGATCTTCCAGCCTTTTCTAGATTAGTTTTTGGTTGTGTTCATCGACAAAATCTTGGTGTATTCACGCTCAGAGGAGGAGCATGACTACAACCTAAGGGTTGTTTTCATGTGTTGAGGGATAGGCGTCTGTACGCGAAGTTTAGTAAGTGTGAGTTCTGGTTGTTAGAGGTGGCGTTTCTTGGCAACATAGTTGCAGCGGATGGAATACGAGTAGATTCCTAGAAAATCCAAGCTTTGGTGGAATGGAAACCACCAAGGAATGTATCGGAAGTCCGTAGTTTTCTTGGACTTGCCGGATACTACAAGAGGTTCATTAAGGGTTTTTCGATCATAGCGGCACCTTTGACCAATTTGCTTCAGAAAGGTGTTCCATTTGTATAGAATGAGAGAAGACAACAGAGTTTTGAGCAGCTTAAGGCTTATCTTACAAAGGCACCGGTCTTGACACAACCGGAACCGGGAAAGGATTATGTGTTTTTTAGTGATGCTTCCTTGGATGAGCTAGGATGTGTGCTTATGCAAGAGGGTAAGGTGGTTGCTTACGCCTCAAGGCAGTTAAAAACCCATGAGAGGAACTATCCTACACATAATCTTGAGCTAGCGGCAATTATCTTCGCTTTGAAGATATGAAGGCATTATCTCTACAGGGAGAAATGCTACATCTATACCGACCACAAGAGTTTGAAGTATCTACTTACCCAGAAGGAGTTCAATCTGAGACAGCGTCGGTGGACAGAGTTGTTGAAGGACTATGACTGTGTCATAGAGTATCATCCCGGCAAGGCGAATATGGTCACCGATTCTTTGAGTCGAAAGTCCATGTCGGACTTGAGAGCTTCGCTTGCTCGGTTAAGGATGATAGATGATGGAGGTTTGTTGGTAGAGTTGCGTGCGGAACCCATGCTTGTTCAGGAGATAAAGAGAGGACAGGTTCTAGACGAGGAATTGGTAGCTCAGTTAGAGGTTGTTCAGAGAGGTGAGTTGTCTTACTTTGAGTTACGAGATGGTGGGTTCTTGTACTTTCAAGTTCGGTTGTGTGTACCAACTTTAAAGGATCTAAGGGATCGAATCTTGAGAAAAGCTCACCGTAGTCCGTTTTCTATGCATCTGGGTAGTAATAAGATATATCAGGATCTTCGTCCTTTATTTTGGTGGCCGTGTATGAAAAGAGATGTGTTAGAGTTTGTGACCAGGTGTTTGGCGTGTCAACAAGTGAAAGCGGAACATCAGGTTCCTTCAGGGTTGCTTCAGCCTATCTAGATTCCACAGTGGAAGTGGGATCGAGTGACCATGGACTTCGTCACCGGGTTACCGGTGACATTGAGGAAGCATGATGCTATATTGGTTATAGTTGATCGGTTGTCCAAGTCAGCTCACTTCTTACCGGTAAGGATGAACTTCAGTTTAGAAAAGTTGGCTCGGTTTTACATCAAGGAGATCGTGAGGTTGCACGGTGTACCTTCATCGATCATATCAGATAGAGATTCGAGGTTTACAACGAGGTTGTGGAGGTCTATCCATGAGGCTTTAGATACCAAGTTACAGTTCAGAACAACTTTTCATCCTCAAAGTGATGGACAGTCTGAGAGAGTTATCCAGATCTTGGAAGATATGCTTCGGTGTTGTGTTGTGGACTTTTCTCGGAGTTGGGAAGATCTGTTACCGTTGGTGGAGTTTGCTTACAATAACAGTTATCAGTGAAGTATCAAGATGGCTCCTTTCGAGGTATTGTACGGGCGTAGGTGCATGACACCTTTATGTTGGACAGAGCTTAATGAGAGAAAGATAGTGGGTTCGGAGCTTGTTAAGGAAACAAAGGAAAAAGTTCAGATCATCAAAGAAAGGTTACAAGCAGCTTTTGACAGATAGAAAGCTTATGCGGATAAGAAGCATAAGGGAAAGTTTAGTTCAAGATATATGGGGCCTTATGAGGTTTTTCAAAGGGTTGGACCTATAGCTTATCGGCTAGCTTTACCTCCAGAGTTGGCACGTATACACGATGTGTTCCACGTGTCTATGTTGAGGCGCTATCGTTCCGATCCTTCGCATGTGGTTCAGCTTGAGGAAATAGAAGTAAATGCAGACTTGACGTACGAGGAAAGACCTATCGGAATCCTAGATAGAGGAGTTAAGGAGCTTCGGAGCAAGTGCATACCTTTAGTAAAAGTGTTGTGGAGAGACCATGGAATCGAAGAGGCAACGTGGGAACTGGAAAAGGACATGAGAGCTTAGTATCCTCATCTCTTCCTGACAGGTGAATTTCGAGGACGAAATTTTCTTTAAGGAGGGGAGAGTTGTAACGACCCGAATTCTCGATTTAGAGTGTTGGGTTAACCCGAGGGTTTGGGCTTCGGTTTTGGGCCCCGAGTTGTGTGGTTTGGGCTTAGGCTTGTTGGGCTTGAGTGGTTTAGGGTCTTAGGGGTTTTAAATGGAGGACAAATGCGTAATTGTCTAATTAGGTGACAAAGAGGGTTGGGGTGTTATTGTTTCTCTATAGAAAAGTAAGGGTGAGATCACCTTGTCTTCCTTCCTCTTCCTCCATCTTTACAAGAAAGAAAACCAAGAAAAGATTCAATCTTTGTTGTGGTTTGTCAAGAATCTCGTTTTGTGCTTGAAGGGTAAGTTATAGAGGTGTTTGTGATCTACAAAACAAGGTAAGAATGCATAGGTTTGGTGAGGATGGAGGTTTAAGTGGGGATTATGAGTTGAGTTCGGGATTGAGTTTTTGGAGGCTTAAATATGAGTCTTTTAGTGTTTTTAATCTTTAGGAATCATCCCCAAGTTGTTCTTAATCGTTGTTCATCTTTCTCTTGTAGAGAAAGAGGCTTGTGAGCCATCATCAAGCTTTGGAAGAGGAAAAGCTTGAAGTGGTGTGGAACTCGGGTTTGTTGCTGTTTTAGCTCAAGGTCGGTACTCCCAACTCTTCCTTTCATCATTCATTCATGGTAGAATGCATATCATGTGGAATTCATGTATGAATGCTTGGTTTGCATGTATGAGATCATTAATGGTGAATTTCGTGTTAATGTGTTTAGTGGCTTAAAAATGATGTTAAAACACCCTAGACATCTCAAAGTGTTAGTAGAAACACTTTAGGATCGATTAGATTAAGTTTGGGAATGATCCTTAGAATTTTCTAAGTGAAACCTGCAAGTTCGTGCAGGGGGTATCGATACCGGTGGCCCATGTATCGATACCCCGTAGGGAAATTTTGGGTAATGGAGTGGGGGGTATCGAAACGGGTTTCGATACCAAACCCTCCAGTGGCACCTTCCATTCGATACCTGTATCGAAGGAGATAATCCCCCTTTCGTTGACTTTAAAATTGCTCAAAGGGTATCGATACCAGTATCGATACCAGTGTTTCGATACCCCACCTAAGGGTATCGATACCCCTGCGAAAACTTGACAAGTTAAGTATTGTTTAAGGTTCGATAAGAGAATTAAGGGTCCTAATGAATCTTATAAATATTGAAATGAATTGTTAACACAAGATTGATGTCATAAACCCCGAACGACTAAGTTATGTTAAGTCTTGATGAGAAGGTCCTAGGTGGATCGTTTGTGTGTATCAAGTCCTTGTTTAATGGAAATCCGGATAACCAAAAGTGTTGCAACACGTCGAAGGCCATCCGATGTAACATTCTGGGTGATGATTTGAAGATCATCCCGAATGTAGGATCCCGATGCTATGTGGACGCGGGTCTCAAATCCTGGATGTAGGATCCCGATGCTGTATGGACGCGGACCTCATCCTTGAGTATTGGATCCCGATGCTGTGTGGACGCGAGCCTCACTACCTTGTGTTGTTGTCTGTTTTGACATGTATATGCTGCGTGCGTTATTATACATTATTTATGCCATGTGGTAGGCAAGCATGCTAGATCATCATATCATGCACGATATTTTATATGTACTGCTTTAATGCTTATGATATGCATGATGTTGGCCGAGTTCGGCGTACCCACTAAGCTTTCGTAGCTCTGCGTTCGAAATGTGTTTTCGTGCGTAGGTTAGGTGAAGTCGGTTCGTGGAACACCATCAAGGTTGGATTTCAGCATCGACCATGTTGTCAGAGTACATTTATTAGATTTTAGCATCGAACCCTATGTAATGTAACTCTATTATTATTTACTCGAGTCAAATGTTTTTAAATGATTTGTAATATTTTGGAGCTTCGATTACTTATTATCTTTTGGAATTAACTTTTATTCGAGTTTGGACTTTATGATATTATTTCGGACTGGAAATTGGATTTATTAGTTGGGCTTTTGAAAGAAATTTTAAAATACAGGTTTTGGGCCGGAGGCCCAGTGTGACATCCGGGTCGGGTATTACATTTAGTGTCGATCATGTCAATGGCGGATGTTTCGTGCGATCATACATGTAAATATGAAAAATTATTATAAGTCAATCAGAAGGTGACACGTGTTATTATTTGATTGGTTGATTAAAATTGATTAAATAATAAAAAATAAATAGGACTCTTGTTTTAATTTAAGTAGATGATTAACTTTATTTAATTTAATTAAAAAATAAGATCAAATTGATTTAATAATTAAATAATATGGATTAAATACATAATTTTTAAAATTTTTGGTAACTGTCATGTCATCGTTTCGTTATCCCTCCATTTGAATTTTAATGGGAATGACTATAATAGGTCAATTTAATAAGTTGGGTGGCTTAATTGACAAGTTCGATAGTTCGATAACCAAAATAAGTATCCTTAATTAATTGGGTAATCTATAACACCCTCGATCCGAATATCACATTGGGCCTCCGACCTAAAACTCGTGTTTCAAAAATTTCATTTCAAAAACCCAAATTACAAATTTAAGTCCAAATTCATAATAATTCCATTAATTTCAAACCATGATAAAGTCAATAAATCCAAAAGTAAAGGAGCTCCAAATATTATAATCCGTTGATGCATGATGTTTTTCATGTGTCGATGCTTTTTAAGTACATGTCAGATCCTTCGCATGTGGTTCCAATTGAGGAGATTGAGTTAAGAGCATATATGACTTATGATGATGAACCGGTGAGGATATTAAATGTGGATACAAAGGTTCTTCGAGGAAAGACCATAGATTTGGTTAAAGTTCTTTGGAGACACCGAGGTGTTGAAGAAGCTACTTGGGAGACAAGGGAAAGTATGAAAGAGCAGTTTCCTCACTTGTTTGCTTCAGGTAAATTTCGAGGACGAAATTTCTTAAGAGGGGGAGAGTTGTAACATCCCAAATTTGGGTCGAGAATTTTTAGTGTTGTTTAGGGAGGTTCGGTTCGGGTCGAATCCGATTTCTTCGATTCGTTAATTCCAAGTAATTAAAATATTAATATTTTAATCAGGTGAGTAGTAGATTTCTAGAAAAGTTTTAAAAATGTTTAAATAATGTTCTAAGGCTAAGGGAAGGTTAATTGGGTTTTAATTTTGTTTAATTAAGTTTAATTTCTATTATAGTGACTAAATTGTAAAATTTGAAAAGTTAGTGGCAAAATTATAATTTTTTTTTCGAAAATTGGTTTTTGTGACTAAATTGAAAAGTTATCCAAAGCTTGGAATCCTTAGAGGGCCACTAACCCAAAATGTTTTAATTAGAGATCTCTCACCAAAATTGGTTTTAATTGACGGTTAATCACATTTTCCTACTTCACTTGATTTTCCCATCATTTTCTCTCTAATTTTCTCTCCATGATTTTCTAAATGCCTTTACTGAATTCTTTTCCGCTTTTCTCAAGAATCATATTATTTTAATCAACATTTTATCCTCATCAAAACCTCTCAATTTGTTTTTTTACAAAATCCAAAGCCAATTTCAAGAAAAATCAAGAGAAGAATTCATGTCAATTTTGGTGGAAGCATCTCAAAGGTAATTTCATGTTTCCTATTCAATTCTAAGGTTCTTTATTTTATATTACCAAGCTATTGTCTTACTAATCATTGATTTTAACTCGATTTTATGTTTTATCCAAGAATTTGGAGTTTTAATGGAAATTTCAAGAAAATATGTATGATCTTGTTTAAGGCTGTAATTAGGACGATTTTCTATGAAATTATACTTATTTGGATGGGTAAATGAGTATTGTAATGATCTCATATAGTTTTAATCCCTGAATAAATGAATTGGTTTTGTTAGAAGTGGTTTTCGGGTAGTTTTCGGGGCTATTTTTGATGCTCTGATTTTTCTGGAGGTATAAGGACGGTTTGAATGTGTTTTTAGTTCATATTTGAAGAGGTTTAGGAGTTAGATTCGTTAGGTTAGTGGCTGGAGTAGTTTTTGGATGTTTCGACTTAGTTTTCGGCTTTTTCGACTTGGTTTTCGGTGGAGTTGGTGGAGGTTTAGTGTTGCTAATGTGTTGAGCATTTTTTAATATGTATATGCTTTGTTTTATGATGTAGAGGAACTACAAGAAGACTCTTGAGTGGCTGGTACATTAGTGTTACCATTGGAGAATCGACAAAGGCTTGTTTTGCTTGTCGATGAGTGAAATTGGATTAAAAAACGATTCATAAAAGTTTGGTTCCGTTTTGAGGATTATGGAATTGTGTAAAAGCTTTCCATAGTTCAAGATTAAGTGATTTCTATGATTTTGGAAGCATTTCACATGATTTGATTATTTTGTAATAGCTTTGCGAAAGATGTTTTCATAGAAATGTTTTGAATGCATAAATTGGATTTTGAAATGATGCATGCATGTGATAGTTGTTGTAAATGTATGGTTTGGAATGATATTCATGGCTTTTGAAAGCATGGAAAAAATTTGGATTAAGATGTGGTTATTTGCTTACTGTTGCGTGTAAAAAGAGTGCACAAATAATGCAAGTGTACACGACGCAAGTAATAAAGTGATAAGTATCAAGTATCGTCTCCACAGGGATTGGTGTACTTAATATGTTTTCTTTTCTCTTCTCGCTTTGTAAAAGAAATAAAAGACACAGATTAATTTGGTTGTTTTGAAAACTAAAATAACTGAATAATAAAAGGAGAATGGTGAATGGAAATACGATCAGATTTAGAGAATGGGCAGGATCCAGTTGAATCGTATTGTGAGTTCAATTGACTTGTTTTTGTTCTGTGCAATAATGCAACACTGCATTGGCAGAACTGTAGTTTCCTACCTCGACAGTGAAGACCAGCGTCCGCCGCGGCAATCAATGCGTGTCAATTATGCGAAATTAGTGCAAGTGAACACGTCGCAAGTAATAAAGTGATAAGTATATCAGATATCGTCTCCATAGGGATTGGTCTACTTAATATGCCCTCTTCGTCTTCTTGCTCTGTAAAAAGAAATAAAATAAAGACACAAGTAAATTGGGGTTTGATGAAACTAAATAAAGAGAACTAAATAAAAAGAGAAAATCAGATAAAGAAAGTGGCCAGGATCCAGTTGTGTTGTATAGTGGATTCAATTGACTTGTCTCTTTTGATAAATGCTCAAATCACTATCACTTTTTACACCTTTTATGGGCATTAAGCATCAAAATCTACACCCACTCGGACCAAAGCATATACTTAATGTGATATATTTAGAAGTTATGCTTATAAAGATGATATTTATAGAAAAGGCAAGTTTTACTGCATTTTTACATCTGTGCAGGATAAACTATGGCCGCGACAGCAACATGGCCGAGGCAGGACCTGATGCCGAGGCAGCAACAGAAAGACAGAAAGCGATACTATAGGCGATTGGAAGAGAAAAATACAAGGGACGTTTCTGGACATGCAGCACATAGATCGGAGCTGGTTAGCACGAGGAAAAGCCCAAGACAAGGCCATGCGGGAAAGCTTCTTAGTTGGAATAAACTTGGAAATATTTTATTTATGTACATGACTTGTTCCCTACTCCAAGTTGTATTCTACTTAGGAAAGGTTTGTCCTAGGCCAAGCCTATATAAAGACTTAGCCGTCC
Organism: Abelmoschus esculentus; assembly: GCA_035048815.1. Taxonomy (NCBI): domain Eukaryota; kingdom Viridiplantae; phylum Streptophyta; class Magnoliopsida; order Malvales; family Malvaceae; genus Abelmoschus; species Abelmoschus esculentus. Next base: position 5,628,845 of record JAUCBN010000015.1, read on the forward strand.
AAGGGAATGGGAGAGCCGATTCTTAGAGAGTTCACCCTAAGACTCATTGTTTTCTTTCTCTCAATTTTTTTCTAAGTTTTCTTAGGGTTTAGGTGAAGGTTGTTAAGTATTTGTGAGAGGAGATTGTACTTTGTTCTTTGTTTCAATGCAATAAAATATCAAGGTTTGCTTATCCTTTGCCATTCTTTGTTCTTGCATTCAAGCTCGGGAGAGAAGTTTGTAAGTAATCTATTTATCTAGACTCGGGAGAGTTAGATTCACGAAAGGGATAAGTACAGTATTTCAATCGCGAAATACTAACTCGGCCTAGGGATAGGTTAAGAGTTTCAACGGCTAAAAGAAGTGTGAGATTAGTTGGTGGGTATAATTGATTCACGCCGGGAGGTATTATCAAGGACTAGTCATCAACAGTACTTCGACTTAGGGATAAGCGGAGTCATTCAAGGACACTTTGCCGAACTTTGGTAAAGTCCACCCACGAGCAAGGGATTGCCGCGGCGGACAATTATCGTTGTTGCCAAGGCAGTAATCTGCAGTACTACCAAGGCAATGATATACAATTGCATTGGACAGAGATAAGTCAATCAAATCCACAATACAACACAACTGGATCCTGCCCTCTCTCTTAATCAGATCTCATCTCCTTTTACTTAGTTTTTTTTTATTTCAATTTAGTTAGTTTCATTAACACCCAAATTACCTGTGTCTTTATTTTAATTTTACAGAGCAAGAAGACGAAGGAAGCATATTAAGTAGACCAATCCCTGTGGAGACGATACACGATTATACTGATCACTTTATTACTTGCAACGTGTTCACTTGCACTAATTGCGCACTTTTGACACGCAACAAGTTTTTGGCGCCGTTGCCGGGGATTAACAACTAAATTTTGTTTTCTTTATTTTCTTGCTTTTTTTTTAATTTTTAATTTGTTGTTTTTCTTGGTGTATGACCAGGGCCAACCCAACCAATCCTCTGTACGAGTTAGACCCAGAGATCGAACATACACGGTAAAGGTTGAGGAGACAAATCGAAGAAGCTATGACAGATCATCCGGCAGGACAAAACTTACCTGCCGGCAATGGAGGTCTTCCGCCGCCACCAGGGTCGCGGTAGCTCACTGTCAGAGACTTCCTAGAAGAGGATTTAAATGGGTTAAACCTAGGAGTCGTTACACCGGAGATAGAAGCAGCCCACTTTAAGTTAAAACCTGTCATGTTCAATATGCTCAATACTATTGGACAGTTTGGTGGGTCTGTGACTGAAGATGCAAGGCAGCACCTCAAGTCATTCATGGAGATATGCAATTCCTTCAAAATCCAAGGAGTCCATGAAGATGTCTTGAGATTAAAATTATTCCCCTATTCACTGAGGGATAGGGCAAAAGCCTGGTTAAATAGCATTCCAGTAGGATCTATTGGATCTTGGAGCGAATTATGCCGAGATTTATTACACGCTTTAATCCTACAAATTTATATGATCGAATTAGTAATGAAATCACTTCTTTTCGACAGGCAGATGATGAACCTATGTACGAGGCATGAGAGCGCTATAGAGAATTATTGCACAAGTGTCCGTTGCATGGATTTCCCCTATGGACACAAGTCACCATGTTCTATAATGCCACGAATGCCCCGACAAGGATGATGTTAGATACCTCGACAAACAGAACACTCCTTGACAAAGCACCTGAGGAAGCTATTGAGATACTAAACAAACTCGAAAAGAATGATTTTCAATTCCCTACATCTAGGCGAGGAGTAAGACGCCAAACCACGGTGAATGAGTTAGACACATCAAATTCAGTGGCAGCTCAATTGGCCTCTCTTACCAAGATGGTGCAAAATTTGCAACTACAACAAAATACCCGTGAGGTTAAGGCTATTGATTCTTTTTGCGATTTATGTGGAGGTAACCACAATTCTTCTGACTGTATGAATCAAGAAGCAGCATGTATGTTGGAAACTATAATCGAACCAATGTGATGTCCAACACTTACAACCCCTCATGGAAGAGGCATCCAAACTTATCATGGAGTAACCCTAACAATGCCTTAAATCCAACCACCCAACCCCCAGGATTCCAGCAACCAATGCAACATCTGCTGCAGCAGCAGGTCTAGCAGCCAATGCCGCAGCAACAGATGCAGCAACAATTTGTAAGTTCCTTGGAAAATTCTTTGAAAGCATTCATGATGAAAACTGAGTCATATATGGCAGAGAATAGCAACTTCATCAAAAGAACAGATGCGTTTATAAATAGGACTGAGATGAGGTTGCAGAACCAAGAGGCAGCAATTAAGGCACTGGAAACTCAGGTTGGGTAATTCGCTCAAAACATAAACACTAAACCACGAGGAGGACTACCTAGCAATACTGAAGTTGCTAAGGTAATAGGCCATGAACAGTGTAAAGCAATCACTACTAAGAGTGGTCTACAGTTGAAGGAAAAGATAGGAATTCCAGCAGGCCAAGTTCCATCAACAGAACCAGAAAAAGAGGATTTAGATGTTGAACAAACTGATCATGATAACACTGCCCCAACAGAGAACTCAGCAGCTCCTGAACAGTCTGCCGAAACAACAACAAGTTTTTGGCGCCAAACTAAAGATTTTAAGTTCCAAACTAAAGAAACCCTGGGTGAGATAAGACCACCACCACCCTTCCCACAAAGATTGAAAAAGCAAAAACAAGACCATCAATTCAAGAAATTTCTTTATATTTTAAAGCAAGTTCACATCAACTTACCATTCGTAGAGGCAATTGAACAAATGCCTAATTATGCTAAATTCTTGAAAGACATTGTGTCTAAGAGAAAAGGACTAGGTGAGTTCGAAATAGTGGCTGCTACTGAAGGATGCATGGCAATGCTACATAATCGCATGCCACCAAAATTGAAGGATCCTGGATGATTTATCATACCTTGTATGATAGGTAATAACTATGAAGGTAAGGCCCTATGTGACCTTGGAGCAAGCATCAACCTAATGCCCAAATCTGTTTTTCAAAAGCTTGGAATAGGAAGGGCAAAACCTACAACAGTGATGCTCCAACTTGCGGATCGATCATATGTGCAACCCGAAGGCAAAATCGAGGACATATTGGTAAGAGTTAATAAATTTATTTTTCCCACTGATTTTCTTGTCCTTGATTGTGAAGCAGATGATAATGCACCGATCATTCTTGGGAGACCTTTCCTTGCCACTGGACGAACACTAATTGATGTGGAAAAAGGAGAGTTGACAATGAGGGTTAATGACCAACAAGTCAAACTCAATGCCTTCCACAATTTGAAACGGCATGATGATGTAGAAGAGTGCAAAGTCCTTCACAGCACATATACAGGCACAAAGACATTCTGTTTCCGCAGCCACTGCCTGGGCAATATGCTCGACAGGAAAATGGAAATACTTTATGGCAGAATATTCGGCAGGAAAAGTAAGACATATTTGGAGGAAACCAACAGGACAACACACTGTCCAGTTATAAAGGGCGCAGTAAAGATCAGGAAAAACAAAGATGGACATAAAGTCAATAGTCAGCACTTGCAGAGTCACTTTGGCCAACAAGAGAGAATTACCTTGGGAGATGCATTTGCATGCACTCCACCAGTAACATGATCTCTCACCTTTCTTTTTTTTATTATATTAGGTTTAGTTTAGTTTATATTCTATAATTTTTGCTTTTGCTTTAATTATTTTTCTCGTTTGTGTTTAATTTCGATTTAGGATAATAAGCAAGAATAAAGGAGAAATAGTTCACAGCAGGAATTTTGCCGAGGCGAAAAACAGTGTCAGAGCCGCAGTAGTTCCAACGGGCAGAACAGTGTAACGGCTAGTCTGCCAAGATTTCTGCCGCGGCAGAAAAGGAAACGACAGTAAAGACTAACGGCTACAAAACGGCTAGTGGTTCAAACGGTCACAAGGCCGATGCCTATATAAGCAATCTCACCCTCTTGAAATATTCACTCTTGCATTCTTGTTTTCTTTAGAATATTTGATAATCTTGCTCTCACAATACTCTCTGCCTACTCACAACCCTTCTTGAAATTTTCAGAATTTCTTCAAGAAAATCTCCAAGAACCTAAACTCTCACAATCCTTATGGCCACCTACAAACGTTTTTTCCCCAGCCAATGTTGAAGACCGCTTCAATAGGTCTTTCATTGCTCGACAGTTATGGGAGGAGCAAGGGTTCCAACATTCCGATAAAGAAAATTATGGCATCGAGCACTATCTGTTCGACAGGATCAAGTATCAAGAATGGGAAATCTTTTTCCTACAACTTGCGTAGGAAAAATTCTACCATCGTGCGGGAATTCTATGCGCACGGGCCAAGCAAGGACTCCCTCTTTGTCCACTACCGAGGCAGGCCTGTCTAGCTTGATGCCGAGACCATCAACCAATTTTAAGGCCTCACACATGACCACGATGTACATGTTGAATTCATGGAGGATATCACTGCCGAGGATTATGAATTGATTAAAGACGACCTTTGCTACACGAATACTCCTTGGGAAACTGGTGCCTATAGAGGATCGGTAGCAAGGCAAAGTCTGAAACCCGAGGCCAATCTTTGGAACACCTTTGTCAAGAGACGCCTTATCCCAACCTCCCATAACAGTACGATGGATCGGAGAAGATTGGTGCTCATTCAGTCAATCATCAACAAAAGGAGCATCAACGTTGGAGAAATCATCCTACGAGAAATTTACGAATGCAGTAAGAAGGATAGAGGACCATTATGTTTCCCTTGTTTAATTACTGGTATTTGTAATGCTACAGGTGTCCTTACGACCGAGACACATGAATATACAACCTATAGGAGATGGTGGACAAGAGAATTCTGCCACAAAATCATGCAGATCACACAGTTGAGCACTTATCACACCCCCAAACTCTAACTATTGATTGTCCTCAAGCAATGCAAACCATCAATTTGCCGAACTCTACTCTCTCTTGGTCTTACATTTCCATCTATTCTCCCCACCATAGCTAGGCCTATTCTTTAGTCTTAACCTTTCGGCTACCCAAGGGTTTACCTAGAAACAAACTATAAGAATTGTGAGTGTGTGCGTTTTTGTGGACAAGTGTGATTAAAGGCTTTCTTAGATAAACTCTAAGTTCAAGACAAGTAGAATTGGGTTAAGTGTTCTCTTCTTTTCTAAACAACCAATTCTTGAGCCAATTTCGGGCACCTCAAGGATTGTGTTTTTCCCTTCACTAATTTTTTTCTTTCTTTTTGATATTCCTTAAAGCATACTAGAGCCAATTTCGGGCACCTCTAGCATGAAGAAGAGTACTTCCTAGAGCCGGTGATAGGCACCTCTAGTTACTTTCCCAAAAATCTAAGTCTTTATCACCTAAGTTCATTAAAAGAACTCCTATAATCCAACAAGTCCCAAAAGTGTTTAAATTTCTTCCTATAGTAAGCTTCTAAGTTTTCATCCTTAAGTATCCTAAGGTTAAACCTTCTTAACAGAACCTAATCATGGTAAGGAGAAAGATTTCTATAGCCTTAAAGAATAAACTAAGGCAATACTGATGATAAGCAGTGCAAAAGTGTAAGCAGTTAATTCAAGTAAGGCGGGGAGCATGAAAATTAAAAAAAAATCACTGGAATACTCCCTTTTTTTTTGGCAAGGCCTCGGCAGTAGATTGCTGCCTTGGCAGTGAATCTACACCCCAAACTCAAACCAAGCATTGTCCTCAATGCTTTATATTTGAAGAAATAAGCGGGAACACAATTATGAAATAAGCAGCATATAAAGACAGCAAAAGCAATTAATATTGAATTAAGAACAAAAATTTAAAGCGACTCCGAAGAGCTGCTTGTAACAATTTTTCTCCTTGGCCTTGCTGCCGATTGCTTTGTCCCTGGTGAGGGCGATGGTTGAGCTTTTGCTTGCCGGGACGGTTGGACTCGTGTGGGTGGTGTCCGTTGCATTGGGGCCTCCACTTTGTCTCTGTGCTAAAGAAAACAAGTAAATATTAAATGTCCTAAAATAAAAGTGAAATTCTAATTATTCCTAAAACTTGAGGAAAAGAAAGGATAGAAGGTCGCGAAATTAATCTTCCATGGGGGGGGGGGTCGTGTGAAGGCATCTTCTAAGGTGATGGTCTCCATAGTCTTTATGTCATGTGGCCCAGAATAGTGCTTCAAGCGTTGGCCATTCACTTTGAATTCATGGCCATCCTTTGGTGATTTGATCATTACTGCTCCCTGCGGGAAAACTCGAACGACTTCAAATGGACTTGACCATCTAGATTTGAGTTTTTCTGGGAACAGTCTAAGCCTGGAGTTGAAAAGGAGAATGTGCTGTCCCGGCAGGAACTGCCTCGGCAGTAACTTACGGTCGTGCCATCTTTTTGTTTTTTCTTTGTAGATCTTGGCATTCTCATAGGCTGCTGCTCGGAATTCTTTTATCTCATTGAGGTCTAACAGTCTTTTCTGTCCGGCTTTTTCCCAATCCATATTTAAGTTCTTTACTGCCCAATATGCTTTATGCTCGATTTCTACATGCAAATGACAAGCTTTCCCGAACACAAGCTTATATGGGGATGTTCCTAATGGGGTTTTGAATGTTGTCCTGTAGGCCCATAAAGCATCATCGAGACGATAAGACCAATCCTTTCTGGATGGATTTGCCACCTTTTCAAGGATCTGTTTTTAGTTCCTTGTTGGATATTTCCGCTTGCCCATTTGTCTGTGGATGATATGCCGTAGCGAGCTTGTGGGTGATGCCGAGTTTCCTTAGTGCCGCGGCAATGAGTCTGTTATCAAAGTGTTTACCTTCGTCACTTATTATTGCTCTAGGGATTCCAAATCTTGTAAAAATATTTTTCTTGAGAAATTTTTGAACTGTCTTGGAATCATTGTGAGGTGTGGCGATTGCTTCGACCCACTTTGATACGTAATCCACTGCTACTAAGATGTAAAGATTTCCATGGGATGATGGGAATGGTCCCATGAAAACTCTTCCCCAAACATCAAACAGTTCCACTTCCAGAATGGGTTGTAATGGCATCTCATGTCGTCTTGAAATATTTCCTGTGCGTTGGCATCGGTCACAGTTCTTGTAATAGTCGTGGGCATCTTTGTAGAGTGTTGGCCTGTAGAGGCCAGATTGTAGTACCTTTGCTGCTGTTCTGTTTCCTCCAAAATGCCCTCCACAAGGTGAATCATGACAGTGCTGGAGTACTGCTTTTTGTTCTTCTTCTGGTACACATCTTCTTATAACCTGATCTGCACAATGTTTAAACAGAAGAGGGTCGTCCCAGAAATAATGCTTTGCATTATGCTGAAACCTCTTCTTTTCGTTATGGTTAAGGTTATAAGGGATAATACCACTAACTAAATAATTAACAAGATCGGCATACCAGGGGGTGGATGTTACTGCGGCAAGGTGTTCTGTTAATGCTGCGGAGATGTATTCAGACAATGTCGCGGCAGCACGATTGTATACTGCTGTGGCCTCTGTCTCGGCAGTAGCTCTTGCAGTTGTAACGATTTGCAATATTTGTTCATCTGGGAATTCATCTTGTATTTCTTCAAGTGAGTGAGTATTGTCTTTGTTCTTCAGTCTAGAAAGATGATCGTCCACTTGGTTTTCTGTACCTTTGCGGTCTTTGATTTCAACATCAAATTCTTGTAGAAGAAGGATCCATCTGATCAGTCTAGGATTGACATCTTTCTTTGAGAAGAGGTATTTAATTGCCGAATGATCAGTGTGGACAGTGACCTTTGTTCTGATAAGATATGATCGGAATTTGTCAAAGGCAAATACCACTGCTAGTAATTCTTTTTCTGTTGTGGTGTAATTGATTTGTGCATCATTGAGCGTTTTACTAGCATAGTAGATCACATGGAACAGATTATTCTTCCTTTGCCCGAGTGCTGCCCCGACAACATGATCACTAGCGTCACACATCAATTCAAATGGCAGGGACCAATCTGGTGGGATCACTATTGGTGCAGTGATTAGCTTCTCCTTGAGAAGTTCGAATGCTTCAGTGCATTCCTTATTGAATTCGAATTTCCTGTCTTGTTCAAGCAAGTTGCAAAGAGGTTTAGAAATTTTGGAAAAATTCGAAATAAACCTTCTATAAAAACCTGTATGGCCCAAGGAGCTTCGAACTCCTTTCACAGAAATTGGTGGAGGTAAATTCTTTATCACATCAATCTTGGCTTTATCCACTTCGATTCCTTGTGATGATATTTTATGGCCCAATACAATGCCTTCATTCACCATAAAATGACATTTTTCCCAGTTTAGGGCTAGATTAGATTCCTCGCATCTTTGCAACACTTTTTCTAGATTACCGAGGCAGTGATCAAAGCTATCTCCAAAGACTGAAAAATCATCCATGAATATCTCTAGGAAGTCCTCTATCATGTCAGAAAAAATCGCCATCATGCATCTCTAGAAGGTTGTCGGGGCATTGCAAAGGCCGAACGACATCCTTCTAAATGCATAAGTTCCATATGGGCAGATGAAGGTGGTTTTTCCTGATCTTCTGGATCAATGACAATTTGATTATATCCTGAATAACCATCAAGAAAACAGTAGTATGGTTTACCAGCAAGTCTATCAAGCATTTCATCAATAAAGGGTAAAGGGAAGTGATCTTTTTTTGTTGCCTTATTTAACTTGCGATAATCCGTACAAACCCTCCAACCGTTCACAGTCCTGGTTGGGATTAATTCGTTGTTTTCGTTGGTTATGACAGTCATGCCACCTTTCTTGGGTACACATTGTACCGGGATTACCCATGCACTGTCAGAGATGGGATAGATAATTCCTGCACCAAGCCACTTGATTATTTCCTTACGTACTACCTCCTTCATAGCATGATTGAGTCTCCTCTAAGCTTCAACAGTGGGCTTATGATCTTCTTCTAAAAGAATTTTATGCATGCATACCGCAGGGCTTATTCCCTTTAAATCATCGATTGACCATCCTATTGCCTTTTTGTGCTATCGCAGCATTGCTATTAGGGTTTGTTCCTATTCTGGCAGCAGCTTAGAAGAAATAGTTATAGGCATCGTGTGGTTGTCTCCCAAATAAGCATATTTTAGTTTTTCCGGTAAGGGTTTTAATTCCGTGACCAGTGGTTCTTTACTTGCAGATTATTCATTCTTACCTGTATAATTTAATGGTTCGAAGTACTTACCTGGAAGGTGTGCTGTCCAATTAGCTTCCTCATTCTCTTCTGTTTCAAAACTGTTCAAAGTATTACTGTAATAGTCATCCATATCACTGCCGAGGCATACCTGTGATGTGTCATGAAGATCACTGCCGAGGTAGTTGTTGCTAAGACAAGGTATTATACGATCTTCATCTGTGTCATGCAGCATCTGACATTCTTCTTCCAGCTCATCATGCCTTTTCATCAGTTGAAACACATTTAGTTTGACTTCTTGATCATTAATTTTCATTGTCAATTCTCCTTTTTCCACGTCAATTAGGGTGCGTCCAGTTGCAAGGAAAGGTCTCCCAATGATGATCGGTGCATTCTCATCTGCTTCACAATCAAGGACAAGAAAATCAGCAGGAAAAATAAACTTATCAACTCTTGCCAGTATGTCCTCGATTTTGCCTTCAGGTTGCACATAGGATCGATCCACTAGTTGGAGCATAATTGTTGTAGGTTTTGCCCTTCCTATTCCAAGCTTTTGAAAGACTGATTTGGGCATTAGATTTATGCTTGCTCCAAGGTCGCATAGGGCCTTACCTTCATAATTTTTACCTATTGCACAAGGTATGATAAAGCAGCCAGGATCTTTTAATTTCGGTGGCATACGATTGTGCAGCATTGCCATGCATCCCTCGGTAGCAGCCACTGTATCGAACTCACCTATTCGTTTCCTCTTTGACACCATGTCCTTTAAGAACTTGGCATAATTAGGCATTTGTTCAATTGCCTCTACGAACGGTATGTTAATGTGGACTTGCTTTAGAATATCGAGGAATTTCTTAAATTGCTGGTCCTGTTTTTGCTTTTTCAACCTTTGTGGGAAAGGTGGTGGTGGTCTTATCTCATCCAGGGTTTCTTTAGTTTGGAATTTAATACCTGGCACCACTGGGGTTGTTAATGTCTCGGCAGGCTGTTTAGGAGCTGCTGTGCTCTCTGCCGGGGCAGTGTTATCAGCATCAGTTTGCTCAGCCTCTTCTTTTGCTTGATCCGCTGATTGAATTTGGCTCTCTAGGATCTTTTCCTTCAGTTGTAGACCACTCCTAGTAGTGATTGCTTTGCACTGTTCATGGTCCATTACCTTAGCAACTTCAGTATTGCTAGGTAGTTCTCCTTGTGGTCTAGTGTTTATGTTTTGAGCAAACTGCCTAACCTGAGTTTCTAGCGTTTTAATGGTCGCTTCTTGATTTTGCAACCTCATCTCAGTTCTATTCATAAAAGCGTCTGTCTTTTTGATGAAATTATTGTTCTCTGCTATGTATGACTTAGTTTTCATCATAAAGGCTTTAAGCGTATTCTCCAGTGAACTTACCGGTTGCTGCTGCAGCTGTTGCTGCGACATTGACTGCTGGGCCTGTTGCTGCGGCAGTTGTTGCATCAGTTGCTGAAATCCTGAAGGTTGGGTGATTGTGTTTAAGGCATTGTTAGGTTTGCTCCATGATAAGTTTGGATGCCTCTTCCATGAGGGATTGTATGTGTTGGACATCATATTTTTGCGGTTGTAGTTCCCAACATACATACCGATTTCTCGATTCATGCAATCAGAGGAACTGTGGTTACCTCCACATAAGTCACAATAAGAATCAATTACCTTAACCTCACGGGTATTTTGCTGTAATTGTAGGTTTTGCACCATCTTGGTAAGAAAGGCCAATTGTGCTGCCACTGAATTCGATGTGTCTAATTCATTTACGATGGCTTGGCGTCTTACTCCTCCTCGCCTAGATGTAAGAAATTGAAAATCATTTTTTGCGAGTTTGTTTAGTATCTCGATAGCTTCCTCAGGTGCTTTATCAAAGAGTGTTCCGTTTGCTGAGGCATCTAACATCATCCTTGTCGGGGCATTCGTGGCATTATAGAACATTGTCACTTGTGTCCATAGGGGAAATCCATGCAAAGGACACTTGTGTAGTAACTCCCTGTAGCGCTCCCATGCCTCGTACATTGGTTCGTCATCTGCCTATCAAAAAGAAGTGATTTCATTACGAATTCTATCATATAAGTTTGTAGGATTAAAAAGACTAATAAAATCACGGCAGAGTTCACTCCAAGATCCAATAGATCTTGCTGGAATGCTATTCAACCAAGCTTTCGCCCTATCCCTCAGTGAATAGGGGAATAGCTTTAATCGCAAGACATCTTCATGGACTCCTTGGATTTTGAAAGAGTTGCAAATTTCCATGAAGGACTTAAGGTGCTGCCATGCTTCTTCAGTTGCAGACCCACCAAATTGTCCAATTGTGTTAAGCATGTTGAACATAACAAGTTTTAGTTCAAAGTGGGCTGCTTCTATCTTCGGTGTAACAACTCCTGGGTTTAATCCATTTAAGTCCTCCTCCAGGAAGTCTCTGACAGTGAGCTACCGCGACCCTGGTGGCAGCGGAAGACCTCCATTACCGGCAGGTAAATTTTGTCCTGCCGGGTGATCTGCCATGGCTTCTTGGATCTGTCTCCTCAACCTTTTCCTTGTTCGTTCGATCTCTGGATCTAACTCGTACAAAGGGTTGGTTGGGTTGGCCCTGGTCATACACCAAGAAAAACAAGAGTTAAATAAAAATAAAAAAAAACAAGAAAATAAAGAAAACAAAATTTAGTTGTCAGTCCCCGGCAACGGCGCCAAAAACTTGTCGCGTGTCAAAAGTGCGCGTTTAGTGCAAGTGGACACATCGAAAGTAATAAGTGATAAGTATTTATCGGATTATCGTCTCCACAGGGACTGGTAGACTTAATATGTCTTCTTCGCCTTCTTGTTCTGTAGAAAATAAAAAAAACACAAGTAGTTTTAGGTGTGATGAAACTAAATTAAAATAACTAAGCAAAGAGATTGAATAGTAGAGAGAGATGGGTCAGGATCCAGTTGCGTTGTATTGTGGATTTGATTGACTTGTCTCTGCTCAATGCAATCGTATATCACTGCCTCGACAGCACTGTAGTTTACTGCCTTGGCAGCGACGATACTTGTCCGCCGCGGCAATCCCTTGCTCGTGGTTTGGACTTTACCAAAGTTCGGCAAAGTGTCCTTGAATGACTCCGCTTATCCCTAAGTCAGAGTGTTGTTGATGACTAGTCCTTGATGATACCTCCCGGCGTGAACCAATTATACTCACCAACCGATCTCACACTTCTTTTAGCCACTGAAACTCTTAACCTATCCCTAAGCTGAGTTAGTATTTCGCGATTGAAACACCGTACTTACCCCTTTTGTGAATCTAACTCTCCCGAGCTTAGATAAATGGATTACTCACAAACTTCTCTCCCGAGCTTGAATGCGAGAACAAAGAATAACAAAGGATAAGCAAACCTTGATAATTTTATTGCATTGAAACAAAGACAAAGTACAATCTCCTCTCACATATACTAAACAACCTTCACCTAAACCCTAAGAAAGTTTAGAACATAATGGAGAGAAAGAAGACAAGTTTAGAATTCGGCTCTCTCTCCTAGGTATTCCGTGTATGGTACATTGGATGGCTAGGTCTTTATATAGGCTAGACCTAGGGCAAACCTTTCCTAAGTAGAATACAACTTAGAGTAGGGAACAAGTCAAGTACATAATTAAAATATTTCCAAGTTTAATTCGGCTAAGGGGCTTTCCCGCATGGTCTTTTCTTGGGCTTTTCCTCGTGCTAGCTAGCTCCGATCCATGGGCTTTAAGTCCAGACACGTCCCTTGGATTTTTATCTTCTAATCGCCTACAATCTTGCTTCCTGGCTCTCAGCTGCTTCCTCGGCATCAGGTCCTGCCTCGGCCATGTTGCTGTCGCGGCACTAGTTCTCCTGCACAAATATAAAAATGCAGTAAAACTTGCCTTTTCTGTAAATATTATCTCTATGAGCATAGCTTCTAAATATATCACATTAAGTACATGCATTGGTCCGAGTGGGTGTAAATTCGGTGATTAATGCCCATAAAAGGTGTAAAAAGTGATAGTGAGTTGAGCACTTATCACCAGACACTGCCCACACCACTACCGCAGCAGACACGTACCAGGAGATACTGCAAAGGATGGCAGCGATGGATCTTAGGCAACAGAGATACATGGAGTATCAAAGAGACTTTAACGGCACACTTTCCCAAATGATGCTCCATGTCTTTCCAGAATTCCCCACCAACATGTTTGTCACAGCTGCACCCTATACAGAGACTACACCAACTCCAGGAGGACCGACGCTATTTTTCCAAACTGGCCCTCAGCAACAATTCCATGTTGCTGGCCCATATAGGGCAGCAGACTCTGCCGCAACATCATCTGCCAGCAGAAGACCATCAAAGAGGAGGGCAGTCTTCAGCACTCCACCACGATCCCCCATCATCATGGGCAGTCTATCAGCAGAGATAGATGCCTATGTACACCAAAGCTCAAACGCTGCCGGACCTAGTACACACCATGCCGGGGCAGACGCAGCAAATGAAGTTGGAACGAACATCATGATCACCGAGGAGATTGCCGATATGGAAAAAGGTGAAGAAGTGGTGCTCCAATGCAACGAACACCTCCAACAAGAGTCCAACCGTCCCGGCAAGCAAAAACTCAGCCATCGCCCTCATCAAGAACGAAGCAATCAGCAGTACGACCCCGAAGAAAGATTGTTACAAGCAGCTCTTCGGAGTCCCTTTAATTTTTTTATATATTCAATATTATTTGCTGTTTGTTTCTTTATATGCTGCTTGTTTCCTTTTATATTTTTGTTGCCCACTATTTTCTTCTAATATAAAGCATTGAGGACAATTCTTGGTTCGAGTTTGGGGGTGTAGAGCCACTGCCGAGGTAATCTACTGCCGAGGCCTTGCCAAGAAAAGAGAGTATTTAAGTGAAATTTTTTTAAATTTTTTATGCTCACCGTTTTACTTGAATCAATTACCCATACTTTTGCACTGCCTATCATCAGTATTGCCTTAGTTTATTCTTTAAGGCTATAGAAATCTTTCTCCTTACCATGGTTAGGTCCTGTTAGGAAGATTTAACCTTAGAAGACTTAAGGATGAAAACTTAGAAGCTTACTATAAGATAAATTTTAAAAACACTTTTGGGACTTGTTGGATGATAGGAATTCTTTTAATGAACTTAGGTGATAAAGACTTAGATTTTTGGGCAAGTGACTAGAGGTACCTATCACCAGCTTTAGAAATTACTCTTCTTCATGCTAGAGTTGCCCAAAATTGGCTCTAGTATGTTACAAGGAATATCAGAAAGAAAAAAGGAATTAGTGATGAGAAAAACACAATCCTTGAGGTGCCCGAAATTGGCTCAAGAATTGGTGGTTTAGAAAAGAAGATAATACTTAACCAAAATCTACTTGTCTTGAACTTAGAGTTTATCTAAGAAAGCCTTTAATCAAACTTGTTCACAAAAACGCACACACTCACTAAATCTTATAGTTTGTTTCTAGGTAAACCCTTGGGTAGCCAAAAGGTTAAGTCTAAAGAATAAACATAGTTATGGTGGGGAGAATAGATAGAAACATAAGACCAAGAGAGAATATAGTTTGGCAAATTGATGGTTTGCATTGTTTGAGGACAAGCAATAGTTCGAGTTTGGGGGTGTGATAAGTGCTCAAATCACTATCACTTTTTACACCCTTTGTGGGCATTAAGCATCAAAATCTACACCCACTCGGACCAAAGCATATACTTAATGTGATATATTTAGAAGTTATGCTTATAAAGATGATATTTACAGAAAAGGCATGTTTTACTGCATTTTTATATCTGTGCAGGATAAACTATGGCCGCGACAGCGACATGGCCGAGGCAGGACCTGATGCCGAGGCAGCAACAGCAAGACAGAAAGCGATACTGTAGGCGATTGGAAGAGAAAAATATAAGGGACGTTTCTGGACATGCAACACATGGATCGAAGATGGTTAGCACGAGGAAAAGCCCAATACAAGGCCACGTGGGAAAGCTTCTTAGTTGGAATAAACTTGGAAATATTTTATTTATGTACATGACTTGTTCCCTACTCCAAGTTGTATTCTACTTAGGAAAGGTTTGCCTAGGCCAAGCCTATATAAAGACTTAGCCGTCCAAGGGAATGGGAGAGCCGATTCTTAGAGAGTTCACCCTAAGACTCATTGTTTTCTTTCTCTCAAATTATGTTCTAAGTTTTCTTAAGGTTTAGGTGAAGGTTGTTAAGTATTTGTGAGAGAAGATTGTACTTTGTTCTTTGTTTCAAGGCAATAAAATATCAAGGTTTGCTTATCCTTTGCCATTCTTTGTTCTTGCATTCAAGCTCGGGAGAGAAGTTTGTAAGTAATCTATTTATCTAGACTTGGGAGAGTTAGATTCACGAAAGGGATAAGTACGGTATTTCAATTGCGAAATACTAACTCGGCCTAGGGATAGGTTAAGAGTTTCAACGGCTAAAAGAAGTGTGAGATTGGTTGGTGGGTATAATTGATTCACGTCGGGAGGTATCATCAAGGACTAGTCATCAACAGTACTTCGACTTAGGGATAAGCGGAGTCATTCAAGGATACTTTGCCGAACTTTGGTAAAGTCCACACATGAGCAAGGGATTGCCGCGACGGACAATTATCGTTGTTGCCAAGGCAGTAATCTGCAGTACTGCCGAGGCAATGATATACAATTGCATTGGACAGAGACAAGTCAATCAAATCCACAATACAACATAACTGGATCCTGCCCTCTCTCTTAATCAGATCTCATACCCTTTTACTTAGTTTTCTTTATTTCAATTTAGTTAGTTTCATTAAAACCCAAATTACCTGTGTCTTTATTTTATTTTTACAGAGCAAGAAGACGAAGGAAGCATATTTAGTAGACCAATCCCTGTGGAGACGATACACGATTATACTGATCACTTTATTACTTGCGACGTGTTCACTTGCACTAATTGCGCACTTTTGACACGCAACATCTTTCCAATGCAATCGCACAACACTGCCTCGGCAGTACTACAGATTACTGCCTCGACAGTACTACAGATTACTGCCTCGACAACGATGATGCTTGTCCGCCGCGACAATCTCTTGCTCTTGGGTAGACTTTACCAAAGTTCGGCAAAGTGTCCTTTAATGCCTTCGCTTATCTCTAAGTTGAAGTACTGTTGATGACCAGACCTTGATGATACCTCTCGGCGTGAATCAATTATAATCACCAACCAATCCCACACTTCTTTTAGCCGTTGAAACTATTAACCTATATCTAGGCCGAGTTAGTATTTCCCGATTGAAACACCGTACTTATTCCTTTCGTGAATCTAACTCTCTCGATATTAGATAAATGGATTACTTGCAAACTTCTCTCTCGAGCTTGGATGCAAGAAAAATGAATGGCAAAGAATAAGAAAACCTTGATATTTTATTGCATTGAAACAAGAAACAAAATGACAATTTTCTTCCACAACTACTCAACAAACTAACCTAAACCCCAAGGGGACGATGGAGGAGTTTAGGGTTTTCTATGAATACTTGATTTCGAGATGCCTTCCTCTCTACATAAGCTATGGTTTATATAGGCTTGGCCTAGGGCAAACCTTTCCAAAGTAGGAATACAACTTGGAGTAAAACACAAGTTAAGTACATAAATAAAAGATATTTATTTTATTTCCTAGTTTATTCTTATAAGGATTCTTTTCCCGTGTGGCCTTTGACCTTGACTTTCCGTGTATTCCTCAGCTCCGATTTCTATGCTACATATCTTAAAACGTCCACCTTATTTTTCTCTTCAGATCGCCTATCATATCAAAATTTATGTTCCAGGTGCTACCGCGGACTCCGATGTTGCCGCGGCCTCCAAGTGTTGTCGAGGCCTTCAAGTACTACCGAGGCGGGTACTAATCTACATTCCAGATTTGGTTTCCAACATCCATCATGCTATCTGGCATTACCTATGTGGTAGTTTCCTCTCTAAGAGAAGAAACCATTAACATACCTATTTTAAGCCAAATAATAGATAAATTCATAATTTAAGTGTTGAGATGCTGAAAAGTGGAAAATAACCAGAAATATCCCTTATCGCCTTTAAGTCTGTCTTCATTAGCAATAAATGAGTGGGAAAATGATATAAAAATGAGGACTTTTGGGCACTCATCAGCAATCCCTTGCTCTTGGATGGACTTCTTTAAGGTTTGGCAAAGTGTCCTTGGATGACTTCGCTTATCCCTAAGTCAAAGTACTGTTGATGACTAGTCCTTGATGATACCTCCCGGCGTGAATCAATGATAACCACCAACCAATATCACACTTCTTTTAGGTGCTGAAACTCTAACCTATCCCTAGGCCGAGTTAGTATTTTCCAACTAGAAAAATACCGTACTTATTCCTTTCGTGAATCCAAGTCTCCCGATATTGGATAAATAAATCTCTCACAAACTTCTCTTCCGAGCTTGAGTGCAAGATCAATGAATGACAAAGAAAAAGCAAACCTTAATATTTTATTGCATAAAACAAGAAAACAAAGTTCAATCTTCTCTCACAAATACTCGACAACCTTCACCTAAACCCTAAGAAAATTTAGAACATAATGGAAACAAAGAAAACTCTAAAAATCTGTTGAGAACTCTTTTCTCTCATGCGTTGTATTGTGTCTTCTCCTTGGGCGGCTATGGTTTATATAGGCTTGGCCTAGGGCAAACCTTTCCTAAGTAGGAATACAACTTGGAGTAAAACACAAGTCAAGTACATAAATAAAATATTTGTTTTATTTCCAAGTTTATTCCCACATGGATTCTTTTCCCGCGTGGCCTTTGACTTTGATCTTCCATGCTCTTCCCTGCTCTGATCCTTGTGCTGCTTGTCCAGAAACGTTCATCTCATTTTTCTCTTCAGATCGCCTACCATATCAGAACTTGTTCACCAGGTGCTACCGCGACCTCAGGTCCTGCCGCGGCATCAATCTCTGCCGCGGCATCTGATCATCCTGCAAATGCACAAAAGTGCCGTAAAGCTTGCATTTTCTATAAATATCATCTTTATAAGTCGCAAAAGCAAAATATCTAAATATTTCACATTAAGTACATGCTTTAGCCCAAGTAGGTGTAGATTAAGTGATTATTGTCCATGAAAGGTGTAAAAAGTGATATTGAATTGAACACTTATCACACCCCCAAACTCGAACTATTGCTTGTCCTCAAGCAATGAAAACCATCAAATTGCCAAACCTTATTCTCTTTTGGTCTTACGTTTTCATCTATTCTCCCCACCATAACTATGCCTATTCTTAAGCCTTAACCTTTCGGTTACCCAACGACTTACTCAGAGTCAAGCTATAAGATTTTGTGAGTGTGTGCGTTTTTGTGGACAAGTTTGATTAAAGGCTTTTTTAGACAAACTCTAAGTTCAAGACAAGTAGATTTTGGAATTTATGATTTCTTCCTATAGTATCAACACTTGAGCCAATTTCAGGCACCTCAAGGGTTGTGTTCTAAGAGATATTTTTAAGCATATACTAGAGACAATTTTGGGCACCTCTAGTTATCATTCCATAAATCCAAGTCTTTATCACCAAAGTTCATTAAAAGAATTCCTAAAATCACACAAGTCCCAAAAGTGATTTTAGAATCAACCTTATAGCAAGATTCTAAGTTTTCTTCCTTAAGTATCCTAAAGTTAAGCCTTCTAAACAGGACCTAACCATGGTAAGGAGAAAGATTTCTATAGCCTCAAAAGAATAAACTAAGGCAATACTGATGTAGAACAGTGCAAAAGTATGGGCAATATTTCAAGTAAGGTGGTGGACATAAAAAGAAATTTTTAGAAAAATCAACTTAAATACTTCCTTTCATGGCAAGGCCGCGACAGTGAATTGCCTCGGCAGTGAACCTACACCCCAAAACTCGAACCAAGCATTGTCCTCAATGCTTATGATCATGGCACACAACAGGAAACAAAATAAGAAAAAGAACAAGTAAAGATATAAAATCAGCATAAAGAATTAGAAATTAAATGGACTCCGAAGAACTGCTAGTGACTATCAGTTTTCGAGGCCTTGCTGCTGATTGTTTCATTTTTGATTCCGTTTCTAGTGATTGTTGAGTTTTGGCTTGTCGAGGCGGCTGAACTCGTGTAGGTGGTTTCCGTTGCATTGGAGCATCTACTTCTTCTCCTTCTTCTTCTTCGGCAATTTCTTCAGTGGCCATTATGTTTGTCCCGCGTTCATCTTCCACATTTATTGGGTCTGCCCAGGCATGGTGAGTGCTTGGCTCGGCAGTTGTTGAAGTTTGATGTACATAAGCATCTATCTCTGCCGAGAGACTGCCCATGATGATGGGAGATCCTGGTGGCGTACTGAAGATTGCTCTCCTCTTGGATGGCCGTGGGCTTGCAGAGGATGCCACGGCAGGCTTTGCTGGCCGAGATGGGCCAGCGGCATGGAATTGTTGATGAGGGCCAGTAGTGTAGAATGACCTCGATCCTCCTAGAGCTGGAGTGGTCTCGGTGTAGGGTGCAACTATGACGAACATACTGGTAGGGAAGTCTGGGAACTGGGCCCCTTGGTTTGGGAAATTACTTACCATCATGTGGGTCAACGCCGTGTTGAAATCACGTTGATACTCCATAAAGTGTTGCTGCCGTATGTCCATTGCTGCCATTCTGTTGAGTAGTTCCTGATAACCTTCTACTGTGGCAGTACTGTATCAAGTTGTAGGTATATCTGTCGTGTATTGGGTCCTAGTAGTGGTGTCGACAGTGTCCGGTTGGGGAGTCGCTTGGACTAGTTCTGCCTGTGTGATCTGCATGACTCTGTGGCAGAACTCCCTCTTCCAGCCGCGCTTGTGGATGGTGATTTCATCGGTATCCTCGGTTGGGACACCCGCGGTAGTGCATAGTCTCGTGATTAAGTAGGGGAAGTATAATGGCCCCGTCTCCTTCTGGCCACACTCATAAATTTCTTGGAGTATCAGCTCCCCCACATTGATGCTGCGTTTGTTGATTATCGATTGGATAAGTGATGAGTGCCTAAAAATCCTATTCTTTATACCAATTTTCCACTCGATTATTGCTAATAAAGGACGGATTTAATGGCAATATTGGATAATTCTGCTAATTTCCATATTTCAGTATCCCAATACTTAATTCATGAATTTATCTATTATTTGGCATAAAACAGGTACGGTTAATGGTTTCTTCTCTTAGACAGGAAACTACCACATAGGTAATGCCAGATAGCATGATGGATGCTGGAAACCAAAGCTGGAATGCAGATTAGTACCCGCCTCGACAGCACTTGAAGGCCGCGGCAGCACCTGGAACATAAATGTTGATATGATAAGCGATCTGAAGACAAAAATAAGGTGGACGTTTTAAGAGAAGCAACATAGAAATCGGAGCTGAGGAACACACAGAAAGTCAAGGTCAAAGGCCATGCGAGAAAAGAATCCTTATAGGAATAAACTAGGAAATAAAATAAATATCTTTTATTTATGTACTTAACTTGTGTTTTACTCCAAGTTGTATTCCTACTTTGGAAAGGTTTGCCCTAGGCCAAGCCATATAAACCATAGCCTATGTAGAGAGGAGGATATCTCGAAATCAAGTTTCATAGAAAAACCCTAAACTCCTCCATCGTCCCCTTGGGGTTTAGGTTAGATTGTGGAGTGGTTGTGGAAGAAAATTGTACTTTGCTTTCTTGTTTCATGCAATAAAATATCTAGGTTTGCTTATCCTTTGCCATTCATTGCTCTTGCATTCAAGCTCGGGAGAGAAGTTTGTAAGTAATCTATTTATCTAGACTCGGGAGAGTTAGATTCACGAAAGGGATAAGTACGGTATTTCAATCGCGAAATACTAACTCGGCCTAGGGATAGGTTAAGAGTTTCAGCGGCTACAAAAAGTGTGAGATTGGTTGATGATTATAATTGATTCACGCCTGGAGGTATCATCAAGGATTGATCACTAACAGTAATTCGACTTAGGGATAAACGGAGTCATCAGAGGACACTTTGCCGAACGTTGATAAAGTCCACCCAAGAGCAAGGGATTGCCGCGGCGGACAAGTATCGTTGCTGCCAAGGCAGTAATCTGCAATACTGCCGAGGCAGTGATGTACAATTGCATGAGACAGAAACAAGTCAATTGAACCCACACTACGAAGCACTCTAACCTACCCCACTTTTCCATCCTTGATTTCTTGATCATTTATCTTTATTGCTTTAATTAGTTTCCTTAGTTATAATCCAACTCAATTATCTGTGTCTTTACTTTTCCATTGTGCAGGAAGAATAAATTGCGTGAGTAAAGTCAATCCTCGTGGGTTCGACATCTTAAATACTACAATCTGACAAAGGTGGAAGGACGAATGCTTCAAAATAAAAAAGGACTTTCTAGCCTCCATCAGATTTGGCGCCGTTACCGGGAATTGGCGGTTCCAACTTTCCTTTTTATTTTTCTTGCACTACTATCTTAGGAAATTAGTTTAATTATTTTTGAGTTATTTGTTTTAGGAAATAAGTTTAATTATGTTTGAGTTATTTGTTTTATCTTAGGAAGGAAATTCAAGAAGGAGAAGCCATGAAGCACATAAAACAGTCCAAAAATCAAATCCACAGTCCCACCTAAGACGCGGCCAAGGTGACTGGCCGCCCAAACGCAAGTGACGGCGGGTTTGTTGTTATCGAACTTCATCTCCCCTGTTTTATTTCATACTTCTTCATTATTGTTTTCTAGTGCAGTTTTTAGTTTCTTTCTCAACAAACTCCACACAAACTGATGACCCTCAAGATACAAAAGAGGCCAAGACGCGACATATACAAATTGGTTTATCTTTTCCTTGTCTCTTAATTTTTTCTTGTCTTTTATTGTTGCCTTACGTTCAGATGCATGCATTAAGGACAATGCATCCCTCGAGTTTGTGGGAGTATTGATCCAATCTTCTGCCTTATAAAAATATCTGCCATGTATGGAAATTATTCGGATTATTCTACTATTGCCTTAAATTTTGTCTTTACAACAATTACAGTTTTATGTAAAAAAAATTTAAGTCTGCTGAATTTTATTGAAACCATTCACCAGACTTGAATTCGGAAAGGTCTCTTAGGATTAATA
Source organism: Abelmoschus esculentus (assembly GCA_035048815.1). Lineage (NCBI taxonomy): Eukaryota > Viridiplantae > Streptophyta > Magnoliopsida > Malvales > Malvaceae > Abelmoschus > Abelmoschus esculentus. The sequence goes on from JAUCBN010000015.1 coordinate 5,651,044, forward strand.
CTTAGGATTAGACTATGAGCCTGAAATCACATAAACACTGCTAGTCTTGGCCTACCCAAGGCAGTAATTTGCAGTACTGCCGAGGCAGTGATGTACAATTTTATGAGACAGAAACAAGTCAATTGAACCCACACTACGAAGCACTCTAACCTACCCACTTTTCCATCCTTGATTTCTTGATCATTTATCTTTATTGCTTTAATTAGTTTCCTTAGTTATAATCCAACTCAATTATCTATGTCTTTACTTTTCCATTGTGCAGGAAGAATAAATTGCGTAAGTAAAGTCAATCCTCGTGGGTTCGACATCTTAAATACTACAATCTGACAAAGGTGGAAGGACGAATGCTTCAAAATAAAAGCAGGACTTTCTAGCCTCCATCAATAAGAACCAACATCCGCTTATCTATGGTGCTTTTGTGGGATGTGGGGATGAGTCGTCGCTTGACAAATGTGTTCCACAACTTGGCCTCGGGTTTGAGATTTTGCCTTGCCACGGAGCCATGGTGGGAACTAGTTTCCCAATTAGTGTTGGCATATCAAAAGGTCGTCTTTGATGAGTTCATAATCTTCATTGCTGGACTGGCCTACCCCGGTAGTGAACATACAGGGAGTTTTGGCTCGGCCCATGAGCGTAAAATTCGCGTACAATCGTGGCATTAGCTTGGGCCGGTTGCAAGCAAAATAATTGTCATTCCTGGTAAGCTATTTTATCGAACAAATAATGCTCGATGCCATAATTCTCTTCATCAGAATGCTAAAAGCCTTGCTCTTCCCATAACTGCCGAGCAATAAAAGAGCAGTTGAAACGTTCGGCCACATTGTTAGGAGCAAATCTGTTTTAGGTTGTCATTTAGAGTTGTGAGAATTTGAGAGATAAAATTTGAGAGCAATAATTAGAGAGTTCAAAGATATCAAGAGTGCAAGAGTGAATAGTTCATGGTGAGAAGGTGCTTATATAGGCCTTGGTCGTGTACTAGCCATTGGCATTTATTGTCGCGGCCCTGGAATTGCACCAGACAAGCCGTTAGCGTTAACTGCCACGGCCCTGGAATCTCGCCAGAATAGTCGTTAGGTTGTTCTGCCTGTTAGACTACTGCGGCCCTGACACTGTGCTCTGCTGCGGCAGAGTGCAGACTGACTTCACTTTGCATCTTGATTTTTGTCCTAAAATAGAAGTAAAAAATTAAAAATTAAGAATAAAAATTTAGGAGAATTATTAAAACTCAAAATTATAAAAACTTTGAAACTAAAACTAATCCTAAAAATACAGGAAAAATAAAATAATGATAAAATAAAATAATAAAATCAGTTCACAATAGGAGTGCATGCAAGTGCATCTCCGAAGGTGATGGTCTCCATAAGCCTCATGTCATGTGTGCCAGAATAGTGCTTCAAACGTTGGCCATTCACTTTGAACTCGTGCACATCTTTTTGTGATTTGATCGTGACTGCCCAATGTGGATAAGCTTGAACAACATCAAATGGACCTGACCATCTAGACTTGAGTTTTCCTGGGAACAATTTGAGCCTAGAATTGAAAAGAAGGACTTGCTGCCCCGGCAGGAACTGTCTCGGCAGTAACTTATGATCATGCCATCTTTTAGTCTTTTCTTTGTAGATCTTAGCATTTTTATAGGTTGCTGCACGAAATTCTTCAATCTCATTAAGGTCTAACAGTCTTTTCTGGCCAGCTTTTTCCCATTCCATGTTCAGATTTTTGACTGCCCAGTATGCTTTATGCTCAATTTCCATGGGCAAATGACATGCTTTTCCAAATACAAGCTTGTATGGGGATGTTCCCAATGGGGTCTTGTAGGCTATCCTATATGCCCACATGGCATCATCTAGATGATGAGACCAATCCTTTCGAGATGGGTTGACCACCTTTTCAAGGATTTGTTTCAATTCCCTGTTTGATATTTTAGCCTGCCCATTTGTCTGTTGATGATACGTTGTGGCAATTCGGTGTGTGATGCCTAACTTCCTTAGGGTCGCGGCAATGAGTCTATTGTCAAAGTGTTTACCTTCATCACTGATTATTGCTCTAGGCACTCCAAATCTGGTAAAGATATTTTTCTTGAGAAATTTTTGAACCGTCTTGGAATCATTATGTGGTGTGGCAATTGCTTCAACCCATTTTGATACGTAATCCACTGCTACAAGGATATAGAGATTGCCTTGAGATGATGGGAATGGTCCCATAAAGTCTATGCCCCAAACATCAAACAACTCTACTTCCATTATAGGTTGCAATGGCATCTCATTACGTCTAGAGATGTTGCCCGTACGTTGGCATCGATCACAGTGCTTGTAATAAAGTTGGGCATCCTTAAAAAGTGTGGGCCAATAAAGGCCTGATTGAAGCACTTTGGTTGTTGTTCTATTCCCTCCAAAATATCCTCCACAAGGTGAATCATGGCAGTTCCGGAGCACTTCTTGTTGTTCTTCCTCGGGAACACATCTTCTTATAACCTGATCTGTACATTGCTTAAACAAAAAAGGGTCGTCCCAGAAATAATGCTTTGCATTATGCTGAAACCTCTTTTTTTCATTATAATTAAGGTTATAAGGCAGAACACCACTGGCTAAGTAATTAACAAGATCAACATACCAAGGAGTGGCTGTGACTGCAGCAAGGTCTTCTGTCAATGTTGCCTAGATGCACTTGGTCATTGCTGTGGCGACACAGTTGTATACTACTGCAATCTTTGCCGCAGCAAATTCTGCTGCCACTCCTTTGATTTGCAAGATGTGCTCGTCTGGGAATGCGTCTTGTATTTCTTCCAGTAGCATGTTTTTCTCCCCAGCATCTAATCTGAAAAGATGGTCGGCTACTTGGTTTTCTGTACCTCTCATGTCCTTAATTTCTATATCAAATTCCTGCAAAAGAACAAGAAGACGAAGAAGACACATTGAGTATACCAATCCCTGTGGAGACGATAATCCGATAAATACTTATCACTTATTACTTTCGATGTGTCCACTTGCACTAAACGCACACTTTTGACACGCGACAGAGGTAACCACAATTCCTCTGATTGTATGAATCAAGAAACCGGTATGTATGTTGGAAACTATAACCGAACCAATATGATATCCAACACATACAATCCCTCATGTAAGAGGCATCCAAATCTATCATGGAGCAACCCTAACAATGCCTTAAACCCAACCACCCAACCCTCAGGATTCCAGCAACCAATGCAACATCTGCCGCCGCCGCAGGTCCAGCAGCCAATGCCGCAGCAGCAGATGCAGCAGCAATCGGTAAGTTCCTTGGAAAATTCTCTAAAGCATTCATGATGAAAACTGAGTCATACATGGCAGAGAATAGCAACTTCATCAAAAGAACAGATGCGTTCATAAATAGGACTGAGATGAGGTTGCAGAACCAAGAGGCAGCAATTAAGGCATTGGAAACTCAAGTTGGACAGTTTGCTCAAAATATAAACACTAGACCACAAGGAGGACTACCTAGCAATACTAAAGTTGCTAAGGTAATGGGCCATGAACAGTGTAAAGCAATCACTACTAGGAGTAGTCTACAACTGAAGGAAAAGACAGACACTCTAGCAGGCCAAGTTCCATCGTCAGATCCAGCAAAAGATGAGGCTGAACAAACTGATCGTGATAACACTGCCCCAGCAGAGGACTCAGTAGCTCCGGAATAGTCTACCGAGACAGTAACAACACCAGTGGTACCAGGTATTAAATTCCAAAATAAAGAAACTCTGGACGAGATGAGACCACTACCACCCTTCCCACAAAGGTTAAAAAAGCAAAAACAGGACCATCAATTCAAGAAATTTCTTGATATTTTAAAGCAAGTCCACATTAACTTACCATTCGTAGAGGCAATTGAACAAATGCCTAATTATGCCAAGTTCTTAAAAGACATTGTGTCTAAGAGAAAAAGACTAGGTGAGTTCGAAACAGTGGCTGCTACCGAGGGATGCATGGCAATGCTGCACAATCGCATGCCACCGAAATTGAAGGATCCTGGATGCTTTATCGTACCTTGTGCAATAGGTAATAACTATGAAGGTAAGGCCCTATGCGACCTTGGAGCAAGCATCAATCTAATGCCCAAATCTGTCTTCCAAAGGCTTGGAATAGGAAGGGCAAAACCTACAACAGTTATGCTCCAACTTGCGGATCGATCATATGTGCAACCTGAAGGCAAAATCGAGGACATACTGGTAAGAGTTGACAAATTTATTTTTCCCGCTGATTTTCTTGTCCTTGATTGTGAAGCAGATGAGAATGCACCGATCATCTTGGGGAGACCTTTCCTTGCAACTGGACGCACCTTAATTGATGTGGAAAAAGGAGAATTGACAATGAGGCTTAATGACCAACAAGTCAAACTCAATGCATTCCACAATTTCAAAAAATATGATGATCCAGAAGAGTGAAAAGCCATCCACATAACAGACACCAAAATATCCTGCCGTGGCAGCGTGCTCGGCAGGCTATTTGGCAAAATGATCAAGCTCAAAGTGGATGGACACACAGCAAAAGGGAGTGGCCAACATCTGCTTTATAATTCTGGCCAACAGGAGAGAATCATCTTGGGAGATGCATTTGTATGCACTCCACCAGTAACATGATCTCTTTCCTTTTCTTTTTATATTATTATATTAGGATTAGTGTAGTTTATATTTATTTTTCTAATTTGTGTTTTTGCTTTAAGTATTTTTCTTGTTTGTGTTTAATTTTTATTTAGGATAACAAGCAAGAATAAAGGAGAAGTAGTTCATAGCAGGAACTTTGTCGAGGCAGAAAACAGTGTCAGAGCCGCAGCAGTTTCAACGGGCAGAACAGTGTAACGGCTAGTCTGCCGAGATTCCTGCCGCGGCAGAAAAGGAAACGGCAGTAAAGAGTAACAGCTACAAAACGGCTAGTGAATTCAAACAGTCACAAGGCCGAGGCCTATATAAGCAACCCCTCCCTCTTGAACTATTCACTCTTGCATTCTTGTTTTCTTTAGAATCCTTAACAATCTTGCTCTCACAATACTCTCTGCCTACCATTCTTGAAATTCTCAAAAGTTCTCCAAGAAAATCTCCAAGAAATTAATCTTTCACAATCTTTATGGCCACCTACAACCGTTTTGCCCCAGACAATGTTGAAGACCGCTTCAACAGGTCTTTCATTGCCCGGTAGTTGTGGGAGGAACAAGGGTTCCAACACTCGGATGACGAAAGTTATGGAATCGAACACTATCTGTTCGACAGGATCAAGTACCAAGAATGGGAAATCTTTTGCCTTAAACCTGCTCAGGCGAACGCTACCATCGTGCGGGAATTCTATGCGCACGGGCCCAGCAAAGACTCCCTCTTTGTCCACTGCCGAGGCAGGCCTGTCCAACTAGATGTCGATGCCATCAACCAATTCTACGGCCTCACACCTGACCATGATGTACATGCCGAATTCATGGAGGATATCACTGTCGAGGATTACGAGTTGATTAAAGACGACCTTTGCTACATGAATACTCCATGGGAAACCGGTGCCCATAGAGGATCGGTAGCAAGGCAGAGCCTAAAGCCCGATGCCATGCTTTGGAACACCTTCGTCAAGAGACGCCTCATTCCCACATCCCACAACAGCACGGTGGACCGAAAGCCATTGGTGCTCATTCAATCGATCATCAACAAAAGGAGCATCAACATTGGAGAGATCATCTTATGAGAAATTTACGAATGCGGTAAGAAGGATAGAGGACCATTATATTTCCCTTGTTTGATCACTGGTTTGTGTGTTGCCGCAGGTGTAACAATAGAAGACACGGACGAATACACTCCCCAAAGGCCTGGATCGACCAGAGACTTTTGCCACAAAATTATGCAGATCACGCAGGCGGAACCAGTACAAGCAACGCCCCAGCAGTTCACTGCTGATACTGCTGTCGGGGCCCAATACACGGCAGACATGCTAGACACTGCCCATACCACTGCCGCAGAAGACCCGTACCAGGAGATACTTCAGAGGATGGCAATAATGGATCTTAGGCAGCAAAGATACATGGAGTATTAGAGGGACTTCAACAACACCCTTGCTCAAATGATGCTCCATACTTTTCCAAACCAAGGGGCGCAGTTTCCAGATTTTCCAAGCAATATGTTTGTCAAAGCCGCACCCTATACAGAGACTACACTAGCTCCGGGAGGACCGAGGTCGTTCTTCCACGGGGGCCCTCAACCACAGTTTCATACTGCCGGCCCATCTAGGGCAGCAGACTTTGCCGCAACATCATCTGCCAGCAGAAGACCATCAAAGCGGAGGGCAGTCTTCAGCACTCCACCACGATCCCCCATCATCATGGGCAATCTATCAACAGAGATAGATGTCTATGTACACCAAAGCTCAACCGCTGCCGGACCGAGTACACACCATGTTGGGGCAGCCACAGCAAATGAAGGGGGAACGGACATCATGATCACCGAAGAGATTGCCGAAGTGGAAGAAGGGGAAGAAGTGGATGCTCCGATGCAACGGACACCACCCACAAGAGTCCAACCGCCCCGGCAAGCAAAGGCTCAGCCATCGCCCTTACCAAGAACAAAGCAATCAGCAGCACGACCCCGAAGAAATATTGTTACAAGCAGCTCTTCGGAGTCTCTTTAAAATTTTCATATAATTCAATATTATTTGTTGTTGGTTTCTTTATATGCTGCTTATTTCTTTCATATTTTTTGTTGCCTGCTATTTTCTTCTAATATAAAGCATTGAGGACAATGCTTGGTTCGAGTTTGGGGGTGTAGATCCACTGCCAAGGCAGCAATCTACTGTCGAGGCCTTGCCAAGAAAAGGAAGTACTTAAGTGAATTTTTTTATTTTTTTATGCTCCCCGCCTTACTTGAACCAGTTGCCTATACTTTTGCACTACTTATCATCAGTATTGCCTTAGTTTATTCTTTAAGGCTATAGAAATCTTTCTCCTTACCATGATTAGGTCCTGTTAAGAAGGTTTAACCTTAGGATACTAAAGGATGAAAACTTAGAAGCCTACTATAGGATAAAATTTAAACACTTTTGGGACTTGTTGGATTATAGGAATTCTTTTAATGAACTTAGGTGATAAAGACTTAGATTTTTGGGAAAGTAACTAGAGGTGCCTATCACCGGCTCTAGGAATTACTCTTCTTCATGCTAGAGGTGCCCGAAATTGGCTCTAGTATGCTATAAGGAATATCAAAAAGAAAGAAGGAATTAGTGAAGAGAGAAAACACAATCCTTGAGGTGCCTGAAATTGGCTCAAGAATTGGTTGTTTAGAAAAGAAGAGAACACTTAACTCAATTCTACTTGTCTTGAACTTAGAGTTCATCTAAGAAAGACTTTAATCAAACTTGTCTACAAAAACGCACACACACACCAAATCTTATAGTTTGTTTCTAGATAAACCCTTGGGTAGCCGAAAGGTTAAGGCTAAAGGATAGGCATAGTTATGGTGGGGAGAATAGATGGAAACATAAGACCAAGAGAGAATAGAGTTTGGCAAATTGATGGTTTGCATTGCTTGAGGACAAACAATAGTTCGAGTTTGGGGGTGTAATAAGTGTTCAACTTACTATCATTTTCTACACCTTTTATGGGCATTAATCACTACATTTACACCCACTCGGATCAATGCATGAACTTAATGTGATATATTTAGAAGTTATGCTTATAAAGATAATATTTACAGAAAAGGAAAGTTTTATTGTATTTTTATATCTATGCAAGAGAAACAAGTGCCGCGACAGCAACATGGCCAAGGCAGGACCTGATGCCGAGGCAGCAGTTGAGAGCCAAGAAGCAATACTCTAGGCGATTGGAAGAGAAAAATCCAAGGGACGTTTCTGGACATGAAGCATATGGATCGAACCTGGTTAGCATGAGGAAAAGCCCAAGACAAGGCCACGCGGGAAAGCCTCTTAGTTGAAATAAACTTGGAAATATGTTATTTATGTACTTGACTTCTTCCCTACTCCAAGTTGTATTCTACATAGGAAAGGTTTGCCCTAGGCCAAGCCTATATAAGACCTAGCCGTCCAATGTATTAGAAGAGCCGAAATATAGAGAGTTTACCCTAAGACTCAATGTTTTCTTTCTCTCAATTCATGTTCTAAGCTTTCTTAGGGTTTAGGTGAAGGTTGTTAAGTATTTGTGAGAGGAGATTGTACTTTGTTCTTTGTTTTAATGCAATAAAACTATCAAGGTTTGCTTATCCTTTGCCATTCTTTGTTCTTACATTCAAGCTCGGGAGAGAAGTTTGTGAGTAATCCATTTATCTAGACTCGGGAGAGTTAGATTCACGAAAGGGATAAGTACAGTGTTTCAATCGCGAAATACTAACTCGGCCTAGGGATAGGTTAAGAGTTTCAGCGGCTAAAAGAAGTGTGAGATTGGTTGGTGAGTATAATTGATTCACGCCGGGAGGTATCATCAAGGACTAGTCATCAACAGTACTTCGACTTAGGGATAAGCGGAGTCACCCAAGGACACTTTGCCGAACTTTGGTGAAGTCCACCCACGAGCAAGGGATTACCGCGGCGGACAGTATCGTCGCTGCCAAGGCAGTAAGCTGCAGTACTGCCAAGGCAGTAAACTATAGTTTATTTAGTGAGTAAAATGTAAAGTTTTAAAGTTTATTTTCAACCTTTAACAACTTTAACTGATAGTGGTATCGAAATACCCTTCCATGGTATCGAAATCTATGAAAATGACAAAGGGGTATCGAAACGAGTATTAAAGGTCTCGAAACACCTACGATAACTCAAAAGATTGCCTACATAACAAACCCGTGTTTCAATACACCTGAAGTCTCCAACAGCTTTATATTCTACTAACCAGTTCATACCCAAAATAAGATCAAACCCTTGAAAAGGTAAATCCATAAGATCGGCAATAAAACGTTCCCTTAAACAACTAAGGGACATCTTCTATAAACCTTTTTAACAACTATTGTTTCTCCAAAAGAACTAATAACACTCATGCTAAAGTTCATGTTCTCTACAGGTATATCTAAAGCTCTAGCATGCTCACTAAGGCTGTAAGAGTGACTAGATACAGAATCTAACAAAGCGAGCAAGGATAAGGATTGCAAGTAAAAGGTACCTACAACCACATCGGTGTCTTTCTAGACTTCCCTGTGTGCATAAACCTCGTCTGACCTTCATCACGACGTTGTTGTCCCTGATTCTCATCACGGCGCTAAAAATTTCCTCTAGCTCTACCTCTGCCTCTATTCCGATCGCCTCCGCGACCTTGGCCCTGATGGCCACCTGTCAACCGAGGACAGTCTCTCCTAGTGTTCCCTGCAACACCACAATTCCAACATCTTTGTTCACTCCAACACGGCCCTGCATGGCAAAGGTCCAATCCGATAAAAAAACCCTAAAATGTTATATTTTTTATCTAAATGCACAAATAAGATCCTACGTGTGTCAATTTCATGCAAAGCTAATACGGAAGCAATCCAACAACAGATGAGTACTCGGTTAAACATATAAGCACTTTAAGGACTAAAACGTAATTGTTATAAATTCTAATGACAAGGTAGAAGTTCAATTAAACATACAAAGAGCACTCTTGTCTAATTTCAAACCAAACGGAGCATTCTAACATCACTAATTTCATGTATCGCTAATTAGGGACCAAAATGTAAGACTATTAATTTCTAAGGACTAAAACAAATTTGAGTTAGCCAACTTGAAATTAACTAAATTTCATGCTTATACGTAAAATTTCAAACTAAACTAATATCCTTGACATTCTCAATTTAACATAGAAGATTTCTAGGACTAAAAATGAAAATACTGCAATCTAATAACTCAACACAGACCTGGAGTATCGATACAACTGACCCTTGTTTCGAAAAACCTAACATGGAACCAACGATATTAACTACCAAGAACAAAGGTTTTGAAACAACCTCTTGACTGTTTTGAAACTCTACTGTCCAGTGGGGTTAACGTATCGAAACTGGATTCCCGTGTATCAATACCACAACTTGTTTAGCCTTGGGTATCGATACCTATTCTGATACGAGGTAGCCTGTTGAAATGGATTTTCTTCATTTTTTACGGATCTAGAAATGTTGTAAGCATGTTCCTACAACAAGAATAACATAAAAAAACAAGGAAACAAAGTTATATTCATGATAGAATTAAAGAATAAAGGGGGAAAACAAAATTTAATAAAATAAATAAATAAAGATGGTATTTGAAGAAAACTCGAAATAAGGAAGATGAATGCTTCAAGAAACATCCATGGCAGTGATTCGAGCATTCAAAAATGGTGAATTTATGATGCTGGAATCGATTGAAAACGTTAAACTCGAAAGAACCTGCACAATATACTCGAAAGGACTTGGACCCTCTAGATAGCAATCTAGGAACCCGAATTATCAAGAGTTTGACAATCAAAAACAAGTTTGAATGTCAGGAAAGTTCTAAAAAGAACCAAATAAGATAAAAACTCTCAAATATAATTTTATTTTAAAATGTGTAACATTGTGTTTACAAAATTAAGGAAATATATAGGCATGAGAGCGGAGTTGGGTGTTTTGAATACGTGGCATCGTGTATAGAAAATGTTTTCTCGTTGTTGTGCATCTTGAGATGGTTGTACATTCAAACTTCGTTTAAAAACCAGAATTTCACTAGTTGCTGGTAATTCCATATCCTCTTCAATATCTTCAATAGGGGGCTCTTGTTCATCTTCTTTAGAGTCAAACTATATTTCTCCGTTCTCACGAATCAATGTGGTTCTTCTATTAGGACATTGACTCGCAACATGTCCTCTACCAAGACACTTGAAACACTGGATGTCCCTCGACCTTTCTTGTGGTACCACTTGCTTGCCACGCCCATTATCAGTAACGACAGGCTTTGGTTTACTCGATTTTGCCTTTTCCTTAATCTGAAGAGATACTTGCTTCCTAGAATTATTAGGAGTGTATAACGGATTAGAATAAGACTTCAATGGATTTTTACCTCGATTTGTTGATTTTCGACGCTGCTGGCGTTCAACTTTAATGGCCATGTGCACCATATCGTCTAACTCCACATAATGCTGCAATTCAACAACATCGGTTATTTCCTTATTCAATCCTACAAGAAAATGGGCCATAGTTGCTTCTTGATCTTCCTCAATATTAGCACGCATCATGGATATTTCCATCTCCTTGAAATAATCTTCGACGCTCCGATTACCTTGTTTCAAGTTTTGTAACTTTTGAAATAAATCACGATGGTAATGAGATGGAACAAACCGTTTTCGCATAACTCGCTTCATTTCTTCCCATGTTCCCATTGGACCTTCACCTGTACGTCTCCAGCTAAGCAATAACTGATCCCACCATATCAAGACATAGTCTACAAATTCCATTGCTTCTAAACGAACCTTCTTTTGTTCTCAGTAATTGTAACACTCAAAAACATACGGATTAAGTAATTGTAACACCCAAATAGGCATCCGGATCTGTTCGTCCCTGAAAAGAAGGAATTCTAATCTTAATGTTAGATAAGTTATCGTCAACCATACGTCTTTGTCTCGGATTCAATCTAGGAGATTGATCCACATCGTTTTCATCATGAATCTCATCATGAACAGATTGGGAACCACCCCCATCAATTCTATCCATTCGAGACTGTAAAGGCTCTAATTCAGTCATTAACAACCTTTGAATCTCACGAGTAATGGCTTGCATTTGTAAATTCGGTTGTTGTTGGCCTTCTTGATTACTTCCACTAGAACTTGTCATAATTAAACAAAGAAAAACACAAAAAACATAAATACGGGTTAAGTAAAACAAAAGTAAAAAGTTTTCACTGCACACTCACAATAACCTCTCGATTTTCACTCCAAAGAAAAATGTGCACTCAAAATATAACACTCAGCGCTCGTGTTTCACTCGGGAGAATGCTTGAATGGCTCTTTTTGTCTCCCTTCTGTTCTCACAACACTTAGTGACTTTTTCCCTCACAATTTCTCTATTTTTAGTTCTTTAAAGGACTAATCCAACGTTTTCAAACCTGTTACAAATGTGTTACTGAAAAGAAACACAATTAAGAAAAAAATAAAGATTTGAACGAAGAAAAAGAAAACGAAAGAAGAAAAGGCTGGAAATTGAAGAATGTGACAATGAAACGACGAAAATGTAATTCTTACTGCAAAGAAGTGCTTTACAACGCTCCTATCACCGAACAAACAAGAACAATTCGATTCGGTTGTTTTCCAAGCACTTCGAATCACATAGTACAAGAACTTGTACATTCATCATGATTTTAACAACAAGAATACACTTTTTTTTTCAATTTCTTTGAAAAATTTGAATCTGAATTTTTTTTATTTCGAATTTCTTTTTTTTTTACTTTGAATTTGACTTTTATTCAAACTTTGACTTTGAATCTTTTTCTTTGAATTTTTGATTTTTTTAATATTTTTTTGTTTACTATATTGCAGAAAAAATACAACAAATACGAACCAAAGTTCTGATACCATATGATACGAGGTAGCCTATCGAAACAGACTTTCTTCGTATGTTACGGACTTAGGAATGTTTAAGCATGTTCCTGCAACGAGAATAACATAAAAAAACAAGGAAACAAAATTATATTCATGATGGAATTAGGGAATAAAGGGGGAAAACGAAATTTAATAAAAAAATAATGAAGATGGTATTTGAAGAAAACTCAAAATAATAAAGATGAATGGTTTAAGAAACATCCATGGCAATGATTCGAGCGTTCAAAAATGGTGAATTATGATCTTGGAATCGATTTAAAACATTAAGCTCGAAAAAACCTACACAATATACTGAGCAAACCTGAATCGAATCTGTTTAACGTAAAAGGACTTGGACCCTCTAGATAGCAATCTAGGAATCCGAAGTATCAAGATTTTGAAAATCAAAAATAAGTTTGAATGTTAGAAAAGTTCTAAAAAGAACCAAATAAGAGAAAAACTCTCAAATATAATTTTATTTCAAAATGTGTAACATTGTGTTTACAAAATTAAGAAAATATATAGGCATGAGAGAGGAGTTAGGCGTTTTGAATACATGGATATAATTAAAAGTACATTTTGAATTTAAAAAATGGGTAATAACCTCCCTTCTAGGCACCATGTATCTCAGCGACATGTATTGGCACTTAAAACACATTAAACATGTGTTTAATGTTTGAATTTGAATAAGAAACCCCTCATTCTTATCCCTTGGATGTTTTGGCCTTCAAATGCAAGGGCCTTGTTTGGCTTTCATGCATTTACACGCCCACACATGTGCACAAGGCTTCCATGAGTGTCCCACATGCATGGCACATGCTTAGGACACCTTTCCTTCGTGTATGATAGGTTTCAGCTGTAATAGGTCACTTTAGCTAGATGAGAGTGTTAGGAGCTGACTTGAGCTTTGAATTAAGCCTTTGGGCTACCTCGAGCTAAAGTGAGCTGCATGCACATCGTGGAGCTTCTTCTGAGCTGAATAGAACTCACTTGAGCTAGTGTTTAGCTGCATACACCCGCTTGAGTTGGAGTTTAGCTGCATCAACTCTCTTGAGCTGGAGTTGAGCTATATACACTCTCTTAAGATGGTGTTATCCTATGTTCCTACATGTAAACATCAGAAGAATCCATCAAAGTACTGTAAACTCAATGGAAACATAAATATAAGGTGTAAACACTAACAAACTTATTCAATAACATACAAGAACTTATAAATAAGTTAGAAACATAATAAACACTATCAAATCAATCCTTAAAACATACTTAATAACATATATACATACTTAAATATATAAATAAATAGTATAGTCTAATATGTCACATCTCAACATGAAACACATTATAAAGCCTATGTTCTAATGCGTAAACATTATCAAATGAATCTGAAATTGAAGCACAAGTAAGGAAAAGGACTTCCCTGAATTTCTTTGCCTTAGAACGATTAATAGGTCCTAATGGTAAGACCTCCATATCAGCTTTCTTGTCGTGACATGATGTGCTCACATCATCTAACTGTTTTGATACCTCTATGCCTAGAAATAGAAAATAGGCGCTTTCAGGTAAGCTCGACTCATTCTAGATACAAATATTGACTACCATCAACTATAGGCATAATTCTTAAGCATCAAGAACAACTTTTTCCAACAATTATAACCATCAAAACCACTACAGGAATCTATAGGCACGCTTCCTAACTTTTCACAATTCTCATAATTCTTCAAGAACAAGCATACTCAAGCACACACAATTATCTACCAAACCAGCAATTCAACAAGCAAAACATGTTATAGGTCACATTTTACAATTCTTTTGTTAATTCAAAAACAAGCTCCCTAAAGAAAATGGTTTACACATTGCAAAGTCCTTTTTATTTTACCAAATCATACCAAAACGAGTAAGATCTCTCCCCTTGGACCACTTGCTACAAATGATGCCCCTAAAGCCTTTAATTCTCTGCAAAGATGAAAAGAGAGCTTAAGCAAAACATGCTTAGTGAGGTAGCTCTAAATACAAGTTCATCAATGCAAAATTTAAAACCATAACTCTCAACTTTTGTGCTAAGTAAAAACATGCTTAAACAAATCATGCTCATATTCATACTCAAATCAAATCCATGAATCATGCAAATTGGTGTTTAAGTGACAAGCTTGTTGTGAACCTTAAGCTTACTGAATACACGAATTCCTTATACCAAAATTAGAGACACTTAGTCTCAACATACATCGATCAGACACAAAGTCACACTTGTATACATGTTATCCCACTATGCACGGTCGGACACAGAGTAACCCTTGTTTATATACGATCATCTATATGCACGGTCAGACACTAAATCACCATTATTTACATATAGGCAAGCACTATACGCACAGTCGGACGCATAGTCACCCTTGTTTATGTGTAGGCAACATCAATATTTTATAATTTTTATAGTGCACTTTATCCTAATGACATGTCATTTGTATTCGTAACTGTTATTAGTGTCATTAAGCCAATACCATTCCAATAATGCATGAAAGTTTGTTGTTTTACAATGCACTCAACGTACGTTCGTTAAAATGAACCAAATCAAGCTCAACGGCTTATTTGAATAAAAAGGCAATAACCATACTTTACTTCAATTCATTCTCGTGCTTTCAAAGTCGTGGAAACAAATGAAAATCATGCATTTACAATAACTAACACATGCATGCATTAACTCCAAAATTAATTTATGGATTGAAATTAATTCTATACAAACATCAATCATAAATTTAATGCAATGTAACCAAAACCTTAAAAAACACTTACTCTTGGACTAAGGAAAGCTTTTACACTATTCCATAGTCCCAAAAATAGAACCAAAATTTTACGAAACGCTTCTAAATCTGATTTCACTCACCGTAAAGCAAAACAAGCCTTCACTGATGCTCCAACGGCAACACCAAAGCACTAGCCACTCAAGTATAACGCCCCAAAATTGGGCCTAGAAGTTAGTGGGTCGATTTAACCGGTTAAGCCTAGTTCGGGATTAAATTCTTAAAAATGAATTTTTAGTCGAAATAAATTATGGAAAAACAAGAGTCTTCTTGGAGCTCCTCTAAATCACAAAACAGAGCACATACACATTAAAATATTCTCAACACAACAACAACACTAAACCTCCACCAACTCCACTGAAAACCAAGCCGAAAAAGTCGAAAACTAAGCCGAAACATCCAACTACTAAACCTGCCACCAACCTAACCAAAATAAATCCTAAACCTCCTCAATTATGAACTAAAAACACATTTAAACCCACCTTATACCTCCAGCCAAAACAAAGCATAAAAAACAGCACATAAAACTAGCCGAAAACCACTTCTAACACTACTGATTCATTTATTCCGGGATTAAAACCATATGATATCATTATAGAACTCATTTACCTATCCAATTAAGTACAATTTCATAGAAATTCGTCCTAATTACAGCCTTAAACAAGATCTAACATATTTTCTTGAAAATTCCTTTTAAAGCTCTAAATTCTTGAATTAAAACACAAAATTAAGTTAAAATTAATGATCAGTAAGCCAATAGCTTGGGAATATCAAATAAAGAACCTTAGAATTCAAGATGAAACATGAAATTACCTTTGAGGCACTTCCACCAAAATTGACGTGAATTCTTCCCTTGATTTTTCTCGAAATTGAATATGGATTTTGTAAAACAAATTGAGAGGTTTTGATGAGGATGAAATGCTGATTAAAGTGATATGTTTCTTGAGAAAAGTGGAGAAGAATTCAGAAAAGTCATTTGGGAATCATGGAGAGAAAATTAAAGAGAAAATGATGGAAAATTGAGTGAAGTAGGAAAATGATGAGAAAAGTGATTAACCGTCAATTAAAACCAATCTTGGTGAAAGATCTCTAATTAAAACATTTTGGGTTAATGGACCTCTAAGGATTCTATGCTTTTGTTAACTTTTCAATTTAGTCATTAAAAACCAATTTTGAAAAATTTACAATTTTGCCACTAACTTTGCAAATCTTACATTTTAGTCACTAAAATAGAAATTTCACTTAATTAAAGCAAAATAAAACCCAATTAACCTTCTATTAGTCTTAGAAATTATTTAAACATTTTTAAAACCTTTTCTAGAATTTATTATTCACCCGACTAAAATATTAATATTTTTAATTACCCAGAATTAGTGAATCAAGAAAATCCGATTTGAATCGAATTGAACCTCCCTAACTAGCACCAAAAATTCTAGACCCAAATTCGGGATGTTGCAGGAAGAGGTGGCAACTATTCCTCCTAACGCTCATCCCTTCCATTAGTGATTGATCGAGTGTTCATTCTAAGCTCTCTACGTGGTCCCATATTACTATTACTATGCAAAAAAACAAAAATTTAAAACTAAGTGAGTCTACAAGAAGCAAGGAGTCAACTATCTCAAGTTTTTAACAAAACCAACCTAAAGTAGTGGAGCAATGGATATTTAGGTCTAACATGATTTAACCTTACCAAATTAATCAATCATCGTGCATATAACATATTAGCATGTATAACAATCACCGTGCAATATCAGCAAAACACAGTAAACAATCATCATGCATATAACATATCAAAGAAAAACACAACATCACTAGAGGATTCATAAATCTAGACTCTGATACCACCATATGTAACCCCCTCGACCCGTTCTAGATGTCACCCGACTCGAATGAGCTACACGGGGAATACCGAATCTAATTCGGAGACTCGCCCCGATAAATGACCCTAATTTTTTTCTTTTATCTTATCTATATGAATTAATTAGATCCTACATGATCATACAAGGATTGAATTCATTTGCAACAAAAATTAATGAGAAATGAATCCTAATTTAAAGAAACAAGTTTAAGGGACCTAATTGTAAATTTACAGAAAATTGTAATCTAAATTTGAAACTAAAGTTATCAATCCTTAATTAAATATATTTTATGCTTGCACATAAATTTTCAGGTTAAAATAATATCTACAAGTCATCTAATTGGTTCCTCAAAGTTTAGTGACTAAAATGTAAAGTTTTAAAGTTTAATTTCATCCTTTAACAACTTTAACTGAAAGTGGTATCGAAACACCCTTCCCCGGTATCAAAACTTATGAAATGAAAAAGGGGTATCGAAACGGGTAATAAAGGTTTCGAAAAAACTACGATAACTCAAAAGATTGCCTGTGTAACAAACCCGCATTTCGATACACTTGAAGGAATGTTCCGATACCATTTGAGACTGTGAAGGTTGGTACCGTAACCAAACAGAACCGTATTGATATGACTGAAGAATTTTATACTAATGTTTCAAAACTTGTTCTTGTGATTTCGATACCCATGCTTAATTTCCCAGAAAATCATTATGTTTTTGCCTAGGCATCGATTCCCTATGAACGAGTATCCAAACCCTCTGCCCAGAAATAACTATTTACCTAGATTTCATGCTCTAAACGTGATCAACAACTTTCTAGATGCATTTAATCACCTATAGACCATAAACCACATATTTCAACAAGACTTCTAGACGCAAATCATCCTAGTTCCACGCTCTAAATTCAAGTTGATAGCAATACTCATCAAAGTCAAATTCAACATGCTTTAACACAATCAAAGATGTGAATCAAAACCAAATAACTTCAATTAGCATAATAAGGACATATAGATAGTTCAAAACCAGAATATCCTAAGAAAGTATAAATAGTTTTATAAAAACATGTCATACTCAACTCATGAAAAATAGCAAGTAACCATGGCGTAAGCCTCAAAACCTTTTTCAAATACTTTTGCAAAACACATGCTCATTGAGCATCACTTAAGTCTTACATGCCTATAGCAAAGCTTCATTAAAAACATCATTCAATTAAGAAAACATACTTGCTTATAACATTATATTGGTAATAGTGAAAAGTAGAGATTACTACTAAACGTTAGGATAAACGGAACACGCATGATTAAAATGTCAGGCATAAGGCCAAATCGCCTACATGCCACGTTTGAGAGCCAATCACTACTCATACCACATGTGAGGGCTAATCGCCTAATCACACCTATGATGGGATATAACCAATCATGAAAACACACCTTAGCATCCGGGATAAGAAAAACTTACATGTAATACAACACATATATCACAGTATAAGTATTAACTCTAATGCATCACCAAGGCATTTAATACACGTACGCATTGTAATTATAGTGCACTCACATCCTATTGAATCCATGTTTCATCATCTTTAATACCAATACTAAAAAAATCACGATGCTCAAGTTTTAAGACAAAAACAGTGAATCACAGCTCATGCTTCCCATCAATACATGTATCAAATGCATAAACCGATAAAACCTCTTTTTATCAAATTTTGAAAATAAAACCATGGGAGCTTTAAAACATTATAAAAACAGTATCATGAGCATTTAATCACCTACATAATCTCTTTGCACCATTAAAACATAAACATGACAAAACAAATAGTAAAGAAAGGCGTAATATGGGATTTTCAAGAGAGCAAAACTTAAAATATTTAATCCGGAGTATATGGAGGTTTTTTAAACCTTCTCTACACCCCCAAACCTTTGAAAAACAAATTTAAAACACTACCGAAGCTTTCCACTTTCAAAATCACTCACCAATGATCGTTTCTTACTTGCGAAGACATCAATTTGATCCAAAACTTCTCCAAACAAGATCAACCACTTCTTGCCCTGATTAAAGCATCAAAAAATAAGGTTTTAGTGCTCCAATTCGCACACGTAAAACCCCAAGTCGGACACCCTTTAAACCTATCAAAACCTTAACCGAAAACTTTTTGAAACCAACCAAACTTCTCCTAAACCTTTAGTTCGAGACTAGGAATTTTAAAAACACTTTATAAACATCATAGCACATTAAAAATCATCCTTTTAGGATCCAAAACTGTGAGTAAAAACCCTTGAACGAAAATCTTGATTTTTGACCAAAAAATTATTTTTTCTAAAACAAAGGATTAAAACGTTTTTACCAAGCCAAGAAATTAGTAATTTCAATAAAGAACTTGAAAGTTCTAGAGGGTTGATGAAATATCACCTCCAAAACTGATCCAATTGCTTTCTGGGTTTTTAAACGATAAAATCATGAGAAAACGAGAAGTTTTGAAGATGAAAAAAATTGATGAAAAAAATTTAGGTTTACCTTTGAAAAAACTGATGGTTCTTTGCCTTGGGAAGAGGAAAAATGAAAATAATAAAAATAGGTTAGGTTTATGGTTTTTAAATAGGATTTAAGAGTTTAAAATCAAGTTTAATTAGTTATTTGAGTTAAAATAAAATCTTTCGACTTAATTAATTAAAATATGGAAAGACTAGACCAGCTAGGATAATAATTGGATTACATCCCCTTAAAGATTCAAAGTTTTAGCTTGTGTTATAAAATTGTCCTCAAATTTTCAATTTTTACAAAATAGTCACTAATTCCAAAATCTTAGGGTTTCAAGGGTCAATTTTCAAAATTGGTTTGACCAAAGTCAAATATATATTAAATTATTATTTTAGGATATTTTTCCATAATTTTTTTGACCAAAAATTAATTTTTAAGAATTTAATCCTAAACTAGGCTTAACTAGCTCGATATCGAAACGACCAATGCCTTTACCGATATGGCTTCTATCCATTGAGTTCTTTTTCAATAGTCGTTAAAACTGTATCAAAACACCAATAGGTGAATCAATGTATCTTTTGTAACACCCTCAACCCGATGTAGACTCTACTTGACTCGAATGAGTTACACAGAGAATACCGAGGCTAATACGGAGACTCGGCTCGATAAACGAAACTATTTTTTCATTTTATCTTATATAGATTATTTAATTAGATCCTACATGTTCATGCAATGATTTCAATTGCAACGGAAAATGATAAGAAACGACTCCAAAATTAACTAAACAGGTTTTAGGGATCTAATTGTAATTTTCTAGAAATTTAAGGACTAATCACAATATTAAAGTTATCAATCCCTAAATAACATCATTACATGATTAAGCTAGTATTCAATCGTTAGATCATAATCTTTAAACAAATCGAGTTATCAACGTTACCTACGATTAAGATCTTTTTGGGACATCAAGTACTTCAAACTTTTACGATTCGTGTAAACCACACATCGCACACCATAAAGGTAATGTCTCCAGCAACTCTTGCAACTGAACCTTTAACTCTTTCAACTCCTTCGATGCCATTCGGTATGAAGTAATGGAAACATGTAAGGATCCTTTGATCAAGTCAATACCAAAACTCAACCTCACGGGTTGGTGGTAAACCTGATAACTCTTCAGGAAAAACTCTAGGAAAGTCACAAACAGTATGTATATCACATGGCCTAACTTCTTTCATATCATGGTTCATAATATAAGCCAAATACGCCTCACAACCATTAACCAACAACTTCTGAGCTTCCAAAGCCGAAACCAAATTAGATAGGATCTTCACACTCTCACTAAGCATCATTATCTCAAGATCATCAGTTACTCTGAAGGACACCCTCTTAGTTTTAAAGTCCACAATGGATCTGTGTTCCACTAACTAGTCCATACCCAAGATTATATTAAACCCCTAGAAAGGTAACTCTATAAGGTCGGCAGCAAAAACATGGACTTGAACAGTTAAAGGAAACCTCCGGTAAACTTTCCTAACAACTACAGTCTCACCAAAGGAACTAGTAACACTCATACCAAAGTTAATGTTCTCTACGGTTATCTCAAAGTTCTTCATGCTCACTAAGGATAAAAGAATGAGTAGATCCAGAATCTAACAAAGAGAACAAGGATAAGGACTGCAAGGAAAAGGTACCTACAACCACATCGGTGTCGTTCTAGATCTCCCTATGTACATAAACTCTCGCCTGACCCTCTTCATGGCACAACTGGACTTGATTCTCATCTGGACGTTGGAAATTACCTTTACCTCTATTCTGATCGCCACTGCGACCTTGGCCCTGATAGTTAACTTCAACTAAGGACAATCCCTTCTTGTATGTCCAACTACATTACAATGCCAACATATCCGTTCACCCCAGCACTGACCAGAGTGACATCTTCCACAATTTTTACACTCGACATTTTAAGCTTGGCCTCCTTGATATCCATGGCTAGCTCCTCCTCCTATATAAAGATTCTTGTTATAACGTTCATCTCTATGTTTCTTGTACTTATCCCTATTATTTGCATTTTTTGCTGGCCTCTTACCAATATCAAATCCCAAAGATTTCAGGCTGAAACTTTGCTAAATATATTTTGCCCGGTCCACTAACACATTAAAATTCGTATAGTCTGTAGCCATCATGTATGTTTTAACCTTTCAGACCAAATCATAGCAGAACCGCTCACAATGAGTCTTCTCATTAGGTAACAACGTAGGATCATACTGACTCAGCCTGAAAAAATGAATCTCATACTCAGAAACCAATATACTTCCTTGGACCAAAGCCATAAATTCTCTATTTTTCTCATCCAAGTAATGAACGCCCAAGTACTTACACCTGAAGTGGTCACCAAAGAAATCCCACGTAACCTCAGTAGCTTCCATGCCATAGGTCATGGTAGTGGAGCAATGGAGACCTATATCTAACATCGTGCATATAACATCTCAGCATAAATAGCAAACATCGTGCATCACAACATAACATGTTCAGACAATAGTATAATTCAAAGTCTCATAAACCTCCAAAGTTTCGAAAAACTCCCCAAGGATTCATAAACCTAAGCTCTAATACTAATAAATGTAACCCCCTTGACCTGGTCTATATGCTAGTCGACTAGAATGAGTTGCACGGGGAATAACGAGGCTAATCCGAAGACTCGCCTCGATAAATGATCCTATTTTTTTTATCTTATCTAGATACTTTAATTAGATACTACATGTTCATCCAAGGAATGAATTCAATTGTAGTGGAAAACGATAAGAGATGAGTCCTAAATTAACTAAACATGTTTGAGGGACCTAATTGTAATTTTCAAAAAATTTAAGGTCTAATCATGATATTAAAGTTAACAATCCTTAATTATTTTCATTAAATGACTAAGTATCAAATTTTAGCTTAGAACGAAGTCTACAAGTCGTTTAATTGCATGTTCAAAGTTTGGTGACTAGAACGTAAAGTTTTAAAGTTGATTCAACTTGTAATAACATTAACGGCCAGGGCTAACGAAACCCTCTAGCACTGTTTTGATACTGAGTTAGAATTTAAAACAGGTATCGAAACGATGCTTAAGTGTTTCGATACGCTTTCGATTACTCTCTCGATGACTTGTGTGACAAGCTCGCATTTCGATGTAGCCTGACCCTCATTCCGATACGATTTACTTTTGTACAAAATGGGTTTCAAAACTAAGGATAGGCTTACCAGTACACATATTTGTTTTCATGCCACTGTTTCGATACCAGTTCATGTGGTTTCAAAACCCAAGCCAAATTTCCCAGATTTCCTTCATGTTTTGGCCTGCGTTTCGATATCCTATGATGGGGTATCAGAACCCTCTGCCCAGAAAATGTAGATTACTGAAGTTTCATGCCTTAAACGAAATTCAAAGATTTTTTATATGCATATGAGTACCTAAAGTTATAAACCACACTTCAAACCAGGTTCACTAGATTCAACATCACTTAATTCCATAAGCAATGTACACTAAACATAAACATACTTCAACATTGAACATGGCATAACATAACTTCAATTTAACATAATGTGTATCTTAAAATACTTCATTAAAATAAGACCATGTATGAAATTAAAGACCAGAATAACCAATAAACACATAAGTTCATTGCTACATTTCTCTCAACTATCTAAGGTTCATATCTTTAAATAAAATATACTTAAGTTGATAGAATATAATATAGCCATTTGACTCTCTTGCTTCTCGGTGGCACCTAATCACTTATTTCTCTATATTGCAAGTAAAGGAGAGTGGTTAAGCCAAAGCTTATTGATTCATATATATAAAAACAAAATTAAAACATCTTGCAAAGCATCCCACATAAGCCAAGGTTATATAAAAGCAAGTCATGCTCAAAACATGTAAAATACTCATGGCTATTAGTTCCAACATTATAAAAAACAACAAGTGAACCATGGAAAGAGACGCAAAACCCTTTCCAATTACCTTTGGAAAACACATGCTTTAGAGGCATAACACAAGACTTAGATTCTACTCACGATAAAGCTTAATTGAAAATACTTTTTCATTTATCAAATACACATGCAAACTTCATTGCAAGGTATCTTACACTTGCATTTAAAATGTATTGAAATTAGTGACCTGATTAGATTACCACTAATCGTTAGGATAAACGAAAAACTCGCATGTGGCCTATACCGCCAAGCATGCCCATGATTGACTAACACAATCCATGATATCTCACCTTAGTGTCCGAGATAGTTCACCATGCCCGATGTGATAACGTATGGTTATACAACATAGCACTAGGCATCACCTCTAATGCATCACTAAGGAATTTTACTCACATATACAAATTTTATAATTTATAGTGCACTATACATTCTATTGATCGATCAACTTATCCACGTTACTTTCATTTTTAATACCAATACAAATACAAACCGATGCTCAAGTTTCAAGTTAAAAACAAAAAATTAAACTCTTGCATCCGACCAATACATGCACCAAATGCATGAACCGATAGAACCTCTTTTTATAAAATTTTGGAAACAATAAAGTGGGTGCTTCAAAACTTTATAAAATCAATATAATGAGCATCTAATTACATGCATAAACACATATGCATAATTAAAACATTATCATGACAAATCACATAGTAAAGCAAGGCATAATATGGGATTTTCAAGAGAGCAAATTCAAAACTTATTTTCGAGTATAGGGAGCTTTCTCACACCTTCCCTACACCTCCAAACCTATTTAAAACACTATTGAAGTAGCCCACTCTAATAAAACACTCACCTATAATCGTTTTCTACTCGACAAGTCACCGATACCGAACCAAACTCTTTCAAACGTGATATCCTAATTCTTGCCTTGTTTCAAGCATTAAAACCAGAGGATTTAGTACCTCTTAACACACATAAACAACCCTTTACTCAAATAATCATAACACAACAGCCCTTAAAACCCTTAACCGAAAACTTACCAAAATTAACCAAACTTCTCCTAAACCTTTAGTATGTGATTAAGGACTTTTAAAACATGTTATGAACATCCCAAAACATTCAAAATCGTCAATTTAGGATTTAAAAACAGTGAGTAGAAACACTTGAACGAAAATTATGAATTTTTGATCAAAACCAATTTTTCTTAAACCAAAAGGTTAAAAACATTTTTACTAAGCCAATAACTTGAGAATTTCATTGAAGAACCTTTTAAAATAGGGTTGAATGTTTCTTGCATCCAATTCTAGCCTAACTAACTTCCATCGTTTTTTAAAAAGAAAACAAGTGAAAAACAAGACTTTTTGAAGAAGAAAAGTTGTAGGAATTAATGTAAACGAAAATTATTGAAAAGTTTAAGATTTAACTTTGAAAATTTGATGTTTATCTTCTTTTGGAAGATGGAAAACAAAATTAGAAGATAAAGGGGTTTATGTTTTGATGTAAAATAGGTTTTTAGGAATTAAATCAAGTAATTTAGTTTTTTGTTTTAAAATTTTGGTTAAGAGTTAATTAAATAAGCCCATGGAAGGTTTAAATAAACTAAAATTAGGATTTTATCAAAGCCCCTTAAATATTTAAAGTTTTGGCTAAGTTTATAAATTTTTACTCAAATTTTCAATTTTTACAAAATAGTCACTAATTTCAAAATCTTAGTGATTCAAGGGTCAATTTTCAAAATTGGATTGACCAAAGTTTATTATAAGTCAAATAAGGATTTTAGGATTTTTTCCAAAATTTATTTTCATTAAAAACCAATTTTTAAGTATTTAATCCCGAACTAGGCTAAACCGACAAAATCGGTTCTCTAACTTATAGGCCCAAATTTGGGGCGTTACATCTTGTATCGATATTGTAAAGTCTATATGAAAACGACTTCTAGCCATTTTTTTTCAAATAGTCATTAAAAGTTGTTTGAAACAGCACATAGGTGTATAAAAACGGTCTATATCACTACACTAAAATCTTATATCGATATAAGTTTTGACAATATTGAAAATATAGCTTGAAACTCTCAAGCGTATTGAAACGAAAAAGCCTGTATCGATACGGTTACATTGAAAACACAAGTTTGACTACTTTAAAACGTCTCATACACTTCCAAAACCTCTCAAACTTATTTTCGAATTATTTGGACATAAAAAATATTTTTGAAATCTTTTAAAATTACTATAAAATATTTTTTAATTATTATATAAAAAAAATATCTTAACTATACCCACATCCATGTAATGTACATTAAAATGTTTTTTTAGAGATCTCAAAGAGATAAGAAATTGAGGCTATAATTTTCAGATATCCTATATTTTTAAAGAGTAATTATCTTTAAGAAGTTTTTTAAATAGAAATGTGTTTCTTATACATGTAGTCTGAGTTTATAGCTTGAGACTTAGCTAAATAAGAAATCAAGTAATTCTTTGAATTAACTTATTAAGTTTCTTTATGAGAAAGTCACATCTTTTTGTTTTTATCATGTGATTTATATGTTACAATTTTTTAACTAAAATTGAGGCCTATCATATTAAAAGGAAGGCTAAAGCAGATTAGACGTGGGTCTATAAAATATTTGATAAAGATGATGTATGAATTTTAAAGGATACAATGACAAAAACAAACCTTGATAATTCTTTTACTAAAATATAATGTAAGAAAAATGTTAATGATTTGTCAAGGGTGGTAAAATTTATGGTGGATACCCAACAAAGCCTTAGAAAGACTCATAGTGTATATTTTTACTTATCTTTATGGCGAACAATATTCATGTATATGGTTGAGCTTTTTGCTCTTAATGATTCATATCTCAGGTTTTGGGTTGTTTTAGTGATAAGGACTCGATGAACCTACCGACGTGAAAGGATGAGTTTTTATGCTCTTAATGATTTTATAACCCAGGTTTAAGGTGGTCCTTATGAAATGGATTTGATGATTTCAGATTCGTTAACATGGCAAAAAATGAATTACTCATTCCTCTATCTATTAGTTTCATATACGCTCACTAATACTTAAGCAACCAATTTCTTTATTTTTTTCACCTTTTAATTTTGTATTTTTTGCATTAGTGGGATTGTTGGAAAATGCAAATAAAATATAATATTTTTTATTTTAAATAAGATTTTATTCTAAATATAGTAAATATTATAGAAACATTTGAAAATTTTATGATACCCATTTTTATCTTATTTATTAATTTTTACCTATTTTTATCTTATAAATAGAGATTTTAAGCTTATTGTCTTATAAAATATTTGATCATTCATATTGTCTTTGAAGAGAGCAACACAAAGCGAGTTTCACTTCCTTACTTCGGGTGTATGATATTTGGAAGATTGTGTTAAACTTGAGGGACAACGTCTATTATTGTGATTACATCATTAGGGCAAAAATTACTTCTAAGGTAGTGTTTTTTACCACAATACAGTGATAAATTTATTTTATATTTTTATTTATTTATTTTTCTATTTATCACTAATATTTTTATTTTTGTAGTAGTAATTTTTCTTACATGTCTTCAATCTTGGTGTGTTTATATTCTCTTGGTGATGCTTGATGGAATAGAGTCATGCTTAACATCATGATGACTACTGAGGGATTGATAGAGTATATCTGGCTATCAGAAAACATGTTGAGTGTTATGATCGACTCTACGGCAACTACTAGCCCAGAGAATGTTGCTTCGGCTGGCGATTCAGTTACAGCAGACCGCGAGACCCATGGTACACGCAAGAGTAGCCGAGCAAAAAGAACGCCAATCACGCTAACTGATTTTGTCCATTTCTAAGGCTAGGCTATATATACGTTGCTTTTTAAGTTTGGTTGTAGGCAAAATCTATCTGGAAACTTCTTTTTTATTCAATCAAATTCTATCTTCTTCTTCCTATCTATTTCTCTATTCATAAACATAACATTTGGTGCTTTCATTGCCCTTGCCATCATGGTAAATCATGCGAACTCTATCAAACTTCTTCAAGATACCTCTGGCCGCCATGATCAGGCGTTGACTTCGTTGCAAGGTTTTGCTGACGACCAGAAACTATGGAATGCATCCGCTTAGACTACTCTGCAGGAGATGGCTCGTCAACTACAAACTATTTCGGATCACCTGGGCATTTCTGCAACAACATCGAGCGCAGGTGAAAAATCCGGCGATAGTACAGGAGTGCGAGGAAAGGCAAAGGCTCGAGTTGAGTCCGAGGATGTGTTTCCCTTTGCCCCCAAACCAGTTCAGGTTGAGTTGCCGCTGTTTACTGGTCAGGATCCTGAAGAATGGATAGCTGTCGCACAAGACTTCTTTGATTTCTATGGAACGGCCGATCACCACCGTGTCACTATGGCCTCTTTTCGAATGGATGGCATGGCACGCAAATGGTTTCGTTGGATGCAACGCCAGCACCAACTGGTGGGTTGGAAGCATTTGGTCGATGCTATTCGAAAGCGTTTTGCTGTGATGGATATCGAATCTCCCGAAGGCCAACTTTCAAAACTGGTACAGACTACGACGGTCGCCGCCTATCAAACTCGTTTTGAGGAGCTTGCGTTGCGCACCTCCAACTTGTCTGATGATTTTCTCACTCAATGTTTTGTGTCGGGGTTACGATCGGATATAAAGAATGAGGTGTTGAGCTATCGTTCCAATTCTATGATTGAAGTCTCGGCGTTAGCTCGTTTCCATGAAGCTAAGGCAAGTGCTACACGTCACTTGAGCCACCCTTCGCCTTCCAAACTTCCTCCATTGCTACCCACCCCAACTATGCCGATGTTAGGGCCAAAATTCCAACCTGGTCGACTGCCCCCTTTAACGCATACTTCCGGTTCTGCTCCCATTCTACAACCGCGCCGTATTTCTTCTGTTGAAGCTCAAGCTCGACGGGAGAAAGGTCTCTGTTACTATTGTGATGACAAGTATAGTCCTGGGCATAAATGTAAGGCACCGCAATTATTTTTGCTTGATGATGACAGTCCTGATTCTTTACTCGTTCCTCCTTTAGTTGAGTCGGTTTCTCATTTTATGGATGATTCTGATGACCTGGGTAAGGAACAATCTCTTGTATCCTTCAATGCTCTAGCTGGGTATTCACACCCCAATACCCTTCGCGTTGTTGGGACAGTTCGCGGCCATCAAATTTGTATTCTTATTGACGGCGGAAGTACACATAACTTTGTTCAGTCCCGCGTTGCAAAACACTTGGGTTTACCTATTACAGCAGCACCTAATTTTCGGGTTATGGTGGGCAATGGGGACAAGCTTCCACATAAAGGTTGTGTGCATAATTTACAACTTCAAATTCAAGGAACCGATGTCGCGACTGACTTCTATGTGTTACCCCTCGAGGGCACTGAAATGGTGTTGGGTGTTGCATGGATGGCCACGTTAGGCCCCGTTACGATGGATTTTGCGCAACTTAAATTTCAGTTTCAGCAAGGCGATCGCATCCATTGTTGGCAAGGTGAGTTTGGTACTGCTCCTCAACCAATTCAATTTCAATCTCTTCGTCGTTTTTCCGACACAAGAGCCATGTCCGAATGTTATTATTTGCAGCTGCAATCTGATCCTCCATCGGCAACTAGCTCTTCACCTGATATGGATAGTTTGCTCACTGAGTTCTCTATTGTTTTTGAGCCTACTGAGGGACTACCACCTACTCGAGAAAATGACCATGCTATTCACTTACAACCTTCGGCCAAGCCGGTTAATGTACGTCCTTATAGATGCCCATATTTTCAAAAGACGGAGGTTGAACGTCAAGTTCAACACATGTTGCAACATCAGCTCATTCGGAAGAGTACAAGCCCGTTCTCCTCTCCCGTTCTCTTGGTTAAAAAAAAGGATGGTTCGTGGCGATTTTGTGTGGATTATCGGGCCTTGAATGCGATCACAATTAAAGACAAGTTTCCCATTCCTACGGCCGATGAGTTATTTGATGAATTGGGACAATCACGTTTTTTTTCCAAGTTAGATCTTTTGGCTGGTTATCATCAGATTAGGGTGCGCGAGGTCGACATTCATAAGACCGCTTTCCGCACACACGAGGGTCATTATGAGTTCCTCGTCATGCCTTTCGGTTTGACTAATGCTCCCTCGACTTTTCAAGCTACGATGCATGATATTTTTCGCCCATTTTTGCGCAAGTTTATGTTAATTTTCTTGGATGATATTCTTGTTTATAGTCCTTCATGGCAGCAGCATCTAGCTCATGTTCGCCAAGTGCTTACTTGCTTACAACAACACGGTTTTGTTGCTAAGCGGAGTAAATGTTCATTTGGCCAAAAAAGCATTGAGTATCTCGGTCATATAATTTCGGGGACTGGTTTGGCGATGGATCCAGCCAAAGTGTCGGCTATCACCACTTGGCCAACTCCAACAACAGTTCGGGAGGTTCGAGGTTTCTTGGGCATGGCTAGTTACTATCGCAAGTTTATCAAGGGTTTTGCTTCTATCGCTGCCCCTATTTCGGATTTGCTTCGCAAAGATAGTACGTTTGCTTGGACTGTAGATGCTCAGGCCGCAATGGACCACTTGAAACAACTTCTTTCTTCATCTCCTGTGCTTGCCCTTCCAGACTTTACCAAGGATTTTCAAGTTGAGACTGACGCTTCCGGTACAGGCATTGGTGCGGTTTTGACCCAAGGTGGCCGACCATTGGCTTATTTTAGTCAAAAGCTTTGTTCTCGAATGCAACAAGCTTCCACCTATAGTCGAGAAATGTATGCCATTACACATGCCGTGGCTAAATGGCGCCAATATCTCCTAGGCCGCAAATTCATTATCTTGACTGATCAACGATCCCTCCGCGAACTCACCCAGCAAACAATTCAAACCCCGGAACAGCAGCGCTGGCTTGCTAAACTGGTTGGCTACGATTTTGAGATACACTACCGACCTGGTAAACTCAATCGTGTTCCGGATGCTCTTTCTCGGGAAAGTGCCTCTCATTTCATGGCTCTCTCTCGGCCATTGCTGGGCATTATTGATGCCATTCGTGCTGCTACTTTATCTGATGCTCATCTTCAACAACTTCGCAACAATATATTGCTGGATCCTACTGTTCATCCTCGTCATGAAGAACATCATGGTTTATTGTTGGTTAAGGGCCGGATTTTTGTTCCAAATGAAGTTGCTGTCCGTACTTTGCTTCTAAAGGAATTTCATTGCTCTGTTTTGGGTGGACATGCCGCTATCACACGTACTTTTCACAGGTTGGCCGCGAATTTTTATTGGCCCGATATGCGAAAGGATGTACGTCGATTCGTTACTGATTGTGAGATTTGTCAGCGTATGAAAAGCTCAAGTTTAGCTCCGGTGGGTCTTCTTCAACCTCTTCCTATTCCGAGTCAAGTTTTTGAAGACATTTCTATGGATTTTATCCTGGGCTTACCTAAATCGAATGGTAAGGAGGTGATACTGGTGGTCGTTGACCGTTTGACAAAGTATGGTCATTTTTTTAGCCTCCCTCGACACTATGATAGCGCAATGGTGGCCCGAGTTTTGGTTCAAGGGGTCGTCAAGTTACATGGCATACCACGTAGTATTGTCAGCGATCGTGATCGAGTTTTTTTAAGTGATATGTGGACAGAATTAGCTCGTTTGCAAGGCACGGAACTATGCTTTAGCTCAGCATATCACCCTCAATCGGATGGTCAAACCGAAGCCTTGAATCGTATTTTGGAGATGTATCTTCGTTGTATGGCCGGCGATGATCCGAGTACATGGGAGACTTATTTAGCTTGGGCGGAATATTGGTATAATACCGCTTATCAAACTTCAGCAGGCATGACTCCATTTCGTGCCTTGTACGGCCGTGACCCTCCCACCATTTTGAGTTATTTGGAAGGTAGTTCTCGTCAGGATTCCTTGAACGCTCAATTAATGGAACGTGATGCGTTACTTCGTGTGTTGAAAGCCAATTTACAGCAAGCTCAACAGCGTATGAAAGTGCAGGCCGACAAGCATCGGCGTGAGTTGGACTTGGCCGTAGGGAGTTGGGTTTTTGTCCGCCTTCAGCCCTATCGACAATTATCTCTCTGTTTGCAGCGCAATCAGAAGTTGGGGCCTCGCTATTTTGGTCCTTATCGTATCTTGCAGAAGATTGGCTCCGTCGCTTACAAGCTCGATTTGCTTGATTCCACTCGCATTCATTCGGTCTTTCATGTTTCAAAACTTAAACCATGTCATGGCCAACCTCTTCAACAAATCACACCTCTACCCTTGATGCACCCGGACGTCACTCTACCGACACCCACTGTCAACCTTGAGGACAAGGTCGTTGCTTCAGGAGGGGGTAATGTTATGATCGACTCTACGGCAACTACTAGCCCAGAGAATGTTGCTTCGGCTGGCGATTCAGTTACAGCAGACCGCGAGACCCATGGTACACGCAAGAGTAGCCGAGCAAAAAGAACGCCAATCACACTAACTGATTTTGTCCATTTCTAAGGCTAGGCTATATATACGTTGCTTTTTAAGTTTGGTTGTAGGCAAAATCTATCTGGAAACTTCTTTTTTATTCAATCAAATTCTATCTTCTTCTTCCTATCTATTTCTCAATTCATAAACATAACGTTGAGCCAATGAATCATGGAGACTAGATGAATACTTTGTAAAGTCGCAGGTATTGTGTATGTAGAGTAGTCTAGAGGATATAAGCTCTGAAGGGTGATGGTTCTAGTCGTGTAGGAGCGTCCGAGCAGAAAACCTTTAATTCTTTGGTATTGAGTGTTGTGTGGAGGTGGTTGTATCATTCCTAAAGGTGTGACTTGCGTATCACCTTTGGGAGGTATTTGACAGAAATGCAACTAATTTATGTTGAAAAAGACTACTCTACATAATTAACGTTGAAAACTGCTGAGTAATAGTTTTAGAGAGCAGGGACGGAGCCAGGATCGAATATTGAAAGGGGTAAAGGTTTATTAAGCCTTTAAATCTAAAATTTGGGAGGGACAAAAGCCTTATTTTATTACTATCTAAATTACAAAGGACCTTAAATGTAATTATACCAAAAAAATTTGGGAGGGGCAAGAGCCCCCATAGACAACATGGCTTCGTCCCTGTTAGAGAGATATTTGAGGGAGGTGCAACTAAAACTAATTAACGTAGTACCAAATAAAAATAGGACAACTAATCCAACTCTAAAACTATTATTCATGCATATCCATAAGCTATCAATATTCCATAAATCTGGTCTGTTATGTTATGGGCTCATCAATTCCATTGAATGAGTATGCTCAACATTCTTACTAAGTAAAACCACGTCGATACAATAAAATTCTTCAATTGCTTTCTTTTTCTTTTGAAATCTTTCTCCAATTAACTTAACAGTTCTTAATTCTTCTTTAGTCCCTGATTTTCAACTTAGGGTCTTGACAATACCTTTGCTCCAAAGGATTCTTGTCCCCAAGGATCTAAATTTAAAAACTGAGACTTCAATATTGTATAATCTTTTCAAGTTGCCTTTGTCAAATCCACGTTAGACCATTGTGCCAGCAACTTCATTGTTTCCCAATCATCATACAGTTTTTTTACCATTTGCTTATACCTATAGAGCTTAGTAAGATTCACCAGATTGCAAGCAAGATCACTTTCATTCCCCTTAACTCGGATGAAAAATTTTAGTGAACAGAGAGTCTCTTTGAAATTCATACTACACTGACTGATATGTGCAAATATCATTTTCTTGTAATCTTCTTTGAGGAAGTTCTGTAACATATCTGTGAGTCTTGAGTTCATGTAAGGAATATGAGACATTTTTGCAACTAATGTGAAAATTATATCACCAAATGTTAGACAAATTTAGTAGTGACCTGAGATTTCTTTAATATTTCACCATCGACTTTAATCTTTGCAATGCACTCACTGCCATCATCCCAATCTATCAGTCATAGATGACTTCTAATCTTTTGATCGTTTATCACCTTAGTTTTTCTTACAGTTACACATAACTAATAGTGATACCGACTGTTTATTTCATTAATGTTGACAGCTCTAACTGATTTGACCAAAATTTTAAACATTAGCATCACCCAAACTTCTTTGGCACTGTAAACACTAGCCTTGATAATTTTTGAAACTGTGCACATCTGTTGTTTGCTTGATTTCATTGATGTTGATAGTTCTTTCAAGACCATGAAAAACCTTCACTTGTGTAATCATTAATTTTATCTGGAGTATTAAACCCAGTTTAATTTTCATTCAATTCGAATAACGGACTTAAGTTTAATTATTATAAGTATAATAAAAAATATTATATTAAAATATGTGTAAATATATTACTACTCTTATAATTTGTTTTCGTATTCCGAAAAATATATTAGCTTATGTAAAAAAATGATACTAATAATAAATAAAAAATAATATATAATAGTGATAAGTAAATTATATTTGATTTTTGGTTTCCCTTCGTTTTCATTTATTTTGTTATTTGAAGTTATTTTATTTTTATTATTATTATAAATAAATAAATAAAACATAATATAAAAATGAGTAAGTCCAAATTTTATTAATATAAACAGTAATCTAATTTAATTATTATCTTCGGTCCATTTACAAATAATTAACACCCAAAAATTTTAATTTACACAACCCAAATATAATTATAAGGCCCACACACATTAATTATAAGGCCTATTTTCTTTTGAGCCCAAATCGGATTAAAGAAACCCTAACACCCTATTTGTTTTTCTTGCGCAGTCAACTTCTCACTGTTTGATCCAATCTAGATCCAACGGTCACTATCGAAGGAAGAAGAAGCCTCCAGAACTCCACGCTCCTGCACGCGCGATCCCTCGGGTTCCCCACGCACGCCGCTTCGGTTCTTCAAGGACTGTTCGATCCCCGCGTGCAATCCATACACTATCCTTCAACTGCCCAGATTATCCATTGGCGCCGTTCATCTTTCGTCGTCGATCGTAGGCAGCAGTGGTCCCCCTTTGTTGCTCCGATTGCCGCATGCGAAAACAAACAAAATCATCAACAATTGTACAAACAATTTCAACCAAATTTCAGAAACGAAACACCAAAATCAACATAGAATTACAACAAACTTCTGACAATTGCAGAGGACAACCGATAGAATTTCCAGCATTTCGGAGACAACATCAGAGCAAAATCAGAGTAGAACAGATGGATACAAACAAAACCAGCAGCAACCCAGTAGGGATTTATGCTTATTTTTCGTTTTTCAATCCATGTAATTTCCGGTTATTTAAACCGAAACAAACATCATGTAAGGGACTTCCTTCCCACCATTCGAAATCAATAGAAAAGCAAGCAATTTCGGAGATAAAAAACCTCTTCGTATTTTTGCATACAAAAAGAATAGGTGCAAGGTTTGATCTTTTACCTGGAAGGGTTAGCGCCGATTCGCTTCTCTAGTTTTTCTCTCGCCGACAATAAGATTTGGCCGCAAAGCCATTTTGGTGAGACAAGAAGAGAGGGAGACCTCGTTCTTTTTTATCTTCCTTCAAATCGAAAAAAAGGTATTTTGATTTGTTTTTATTCAAAAAAGAGTTTCTGATTTCATAATAAGAAAGGAAGTTTGTTTTGGCGTTTGTTTTCAAAAAGGGATATTTTGAAGGATTTTCAAACTGAAAAAATATTGGTGTTTTCTAGGTTTCAGGATGAACACGATGAATGTTCATCATGTTCTTAGGGGTTCGGATGAACAAGACAGAGAATTTTGGGACTTTTAGTTTCGGTGAAAATAAAAAATAAATAAAGGTTTGGATTTCTTTTTCTGTTTGTGTTATATACCAGGATCCTCTTTAAAAATGGTTTATTTATGCCATAAACCCTTCCGTGTTTTCTTTCAAACTTTCAGATCCCTAGATTTTTCGAAAACCCTTTCCGCAATACTCTAATCTTCATTCGACTTTGCATTTTAGTCCCGAAATTGATGTTAAATTAATTCATGATATTTAAACATTTGATTTGGGCTCCCTAATCTCAGTTTTATTTAATTTTAATCATTGATTTGAGATTTAAATTACCTTTTTTTCTTAATTTCGTTCTGAAACTCTGTTTTCCTCTTAATTTAGTCACTTCTAGTGACGTATCCTCTTTAATGTTTTTTGGTATTTTTTTGCTAATATTTTATATACATGCATGCTTATTTATTTGCAATACTTGTTGTACTTATATTTATTTTATTTGTGCCATGTTTGTATGTATTCTATTTTTACTGTGTATATATGTTCTTTTATTTGTACCACGAGTTTTTAATTATGTTTTTATTGTATTGTTCATATGTGTTTTATTTATTCATGTATATCTATTTTGTTAATATTGTTTTATTTAATTTTGCTTAAGTCACACTTCATTAATTAATGAACCTAATGCAATACATCTTTAATCGGTTGTAACGGGCACGACACCATGCGTAATGGTGACGGTATATGCGTTTATCTTCAAATAAAGATACAATTAAGATAAAATTGGAATTTTTAAACAACTATTAATTTAATGCCACTTTAATTCGGAAAATTTAAAATTAATTAAGCGGTATTTTGTAAAGGTGTCAATTTTTGGGCGGTTTTAAGCTCTAACACCGTTTTCAACCGTAACTGACTATCGAACCCAATTTATTTCGAATCTTTGGTTTTTACGGTGTCCGGTCTACCAAAAGTGACCAATGGCAAATCCAACCTTTTTTTAAACCCTAATTTCAAAATTCTTTTTTTTAATTTCAATCCCTAATTTTCAATCCTAATTTTTCAATTTCCCAAATTTCCTTTTATTTCAAAACCTAATTTTAATTTTCCCAAATTCAGATTTTTGAAACCTTAGATTTCTAATTTAGGGTTAACATTTCAAAATCTCTAATTTTTAGGTCCAATTCTAAATTTTCAATTTTTCAAGACTATAATTTTTAAAATTTTAGCGGGAGGGTCACTACAACTTAACTTGATTAGACAAAATTTCAACTTGATTAGACAAAATTTCATACTCTTCCTTCCAACAACCTAACCGGGCTTCCATCATTCTCATTTCCTTGGACATAGTTGATGCCATAATACAAATTTCTACTTTAATGTCATTTCTTGCTATGATACACTTCTGGAGCTGCAATTTTAGCTCTTCAATTCTAGAGCCAACAATATCTATTCTATTCCTAGCAAAATCAGTTAACTCAACTGAAACCTTGGCTAGATGTGATGATATAGCTTCACCATTATAATTATCCATCTGCGTATCCCCTTGACAAGTACAGACGCTACAAGTATTTTCCATCTACCTTGTAAGTTTCTCACTAGGCCATCACGTTCTCGGAAAATTCCGGGTTCAGTTTCATAAATAACTGAAAGCTGAGTTTTAAATTCATCCTTTGAAACAATGGTAACTTCCCATTCATTCAACTTCTCACAAAGAGACTGAAAATTTTGTTCATGAATAATGAGTCGTAATCTCATAAGCAACCGATTTAATGAGAAGTTCTCCTGAAGTTGACAAATAACTTGTAAAACCTGTTTCATGGAGCTATTATTAGAATCAACAGCGATATGAATCTCATGCATTAGCCTTTCAATCATAGTAATAATGTAAGGACATTGAGTTTCAGGATTGATAGTTTTTTGCATGACAAAGGTTGTGATATCTCGAAACTGACTCGAATATTGAAATTCTCTTCCCTTTCCAACAGTTTGCAGCTCTCTTTTCTTCAAAATCTCTAAACAAATTTTAGTCTGATCATTAGTTCTAAAGGCAACAACCAAAGCTTTGTTTTTAGCAAGCACCCCTATGAAAATATTCGAGTAAATCGCATGGGACCATAACACTTCGTCTAAATCTTTTGTCAATAGATCAATCTGCATATCCACAACATTCAACAAGAAAAATCCAGAGCTTTTTTCAGATTTCCATGTGATAAATTAAACGAAATAGAACCATAAATTCCAAAAAGGTAAATCATGAACACAGCCAAAAATAACCAAGTTAAACAATTGGTGTAGTTTAGATTTCTCAACTCTAGCTCCCCTAGTGGATTTAAGAGCTAAACTAAAAGCATACTTCGGTATTCAATACACAAAATTAGATTCATAAAAAGAACATTGAAGCTGCACCTATTTTATATCTCAACATTGTTAAAGACTATACCAGGATCAAACAACTTAGATTAGATAAAAACATGTGTTGATAACACTCTCCACCTCTTCGGTATATTAAAATCATACCTGAACTAGCTCAACCATTAACATTATTAAATATCAAAATCCCTTGCGACCCAGTATAGTTACCAATCCCTCCATTTGTGTCGAAATTGGAACTCCTCTCCAAATTTTTTACTCCATCAAACACCTTGGTCTTATTATCAATTTTCTCTAGCTTTTCATCAAATACATGAATAAAAGGCGGTTGTTTAATCTTGTGAGCATCAACTTCCATTGGAGTAAGGACCACAGGATGTACAAGCTCATTGTCTGTTCTCATAGACGATTCAACGAACACCTTGGTTGCACATGAACCTATAACTTTAAGTTTACCATTTGACACAAGTATTTCGTCGAACACATGGATAATAGACTTCGACTTCTCCCATGCTTCCCTTAAAAATTCTAATTCACGCTGCTTGGACGGTAATTTTAATATTTCCTTCAAATAATTAGGATTTTCAGTGCACTTGGTTTCCAACATATCTCTCATCTCTTTTATGTGAACTGTGCGCGCCTCCCACACTTTGGAAACTTTAATTTTGCCACTCATCGTATGATAGTTTGAAAATAGTTGTGGATAAAAAAGATGGCTCTGAATACCAATTTTCACAATCTTAATGGATTGAAAAAGAAAGGATTAAGAAATGAGAAGAAAGGACTAAGAATCAAAGAGAAATTGAGAGAAATAAGAACTTTGAATATTTCATTGATGATAATGGCCGATTTTGTTTACATTCTATCTCTTCAATATATAGTTATGTAGTACCAAATAAAAATAGGATAACTATACAATCCAACCCTAAGACTATTACTCATACATATCTATAAGCTATTGATAATCGATAAATCTGGTCTGTTATGTTATAGGCTCATCAATTCCATTGATTGAGCCTGCTCAACATTCTCACCAAGTAAAACGACGTCGATACAATAAAATTCTTCAATTGTTTTCTTTTTCTTTTGAAATATTTCTCCAATTAACTCAACAGTTCTTAACTCTTCTTCGGCCCATGATTTCCAACTTAGGGTCATGACACAATGTTGTATGCTTCTGGACAAACAATCTCTAAGAAAACTTACTGGTGTTTGTGATCTTTTTCATCTCAAGGGTCACAAGAAAGATTAATGTTACAGATTGATTGAATTTTCTACTGATTTTAAATTTACTAAACGTAAAGATCCTCAGTCTGTCACAATTATCCAACCAACTGAGGCTATTCCAATCTCTCAAAAGCTTGTCTCAATTATACCAACTTTTGCTCCAACGTATGTGTTTACCCCCTGCACAATATCAATAGATCCTGGACCTACTCTAAAAGCCTTCTGCAGCTAATATCATAGGTATATCATTATCATGCTTATCTATAGCATCCCATACTAGTTGGATTTTGGTTACAGAGGCAATGGATTATATGTGTTCTGACTTTTCTAGCTTGATTAATCATCTTTCATGAGCTTCAACTCCTAAATATGTTTACCTTCCAACTGGTAATCAAGCTTCCATCACCCATACTGGTTCTTTATCACTGTTCCCTAGTTGTCTTTTCTATAATGTCTTGTTCGTTCTTGAATTCCAACATAACCTTTTGATCATTTCTAAATTGACCATAAAACTTAATTTTCAAATTGTTTTCTATCTTAATTTCTGCATATTATATAGGATCTCTCCAATAGAAAGATAAGGGTATTAATAAACAAGCAAATGGTATGTATGTGTTTAACTCTACTAAACCATGCGCTAATATAGTTTTTCCTTCTAAAAACATTTCATGTACTTCACTTTCTGCTGATACATCATCTTGTGTCTTTTATTGTTTCTATTATGTATGACGTGCTCGTTTAGACCATATGACTTTCAATAAAATGCATAAAGTTGTTTTTCCTGCTCATCTTAATATTACTCAGAATGTGCTTAACTAAATTAAATAGTTCACCTTTCCCCACTAGCTCCACTCGAGCTACCAAACCTTTTGAATTGCTTTACATGGATCTTTGGAGTTCCTATAGAGTTTTTACACATCACGACCATCGTTTCTTTCTCAGTGTTGTAGATGACTTCACTAGAATGATTTGGGTATTTATATTGAAACTCAAATCTGACACCATTTTTTACCTTAAATCTTTTTCACCTACCTTCACACTCAATTATCAATCCAACCTAAATTCGTAAGATTTGACAATGATACTGAATTTTTTAATCAATAATATTTTATTTTTTTTACTTCTCTAGGCATTATCCACCATAGCAATTTTGTTGTCGCTCCACAACAAAATAAAGTGGCTGAAAGAAAACACAAACATTTATTAGAAATGGCCTGTGCTCTCTTTTTTTATTCCAATGTTCCTATTAAATTTTTGGGTGATTGCATTCATACATCTTTTTATCTTACTAATAGAATGTTTTCCTTTGTATTAGATTGGGTCACTGCATTCTTACTTCTTTATAATAAGCCTTCAGATATTTCTCATTTGGGAGTATTTGACTGCTTATGTTATGCTACAAAACATGTTTTAACTGATAAATTCTTACCGAAGACAGTCCATTCTGTGCTCATGGGTTATTCTTTACTAAAAACTTTTTATTAAGATTACATTATTACTTTCTAGTTTCTCACAAAGTAACTAAGTTTGACTATTCCATGTATTCAATGTTTACTAAGAGGGATGGAGATTTATCAGTGGCTATGTTGAGTATCAAGTTGAATGTCACTTTGTAAGAGATAAAATTTAAGATGATTTAATTCAGACATAATTCATCTCCAGCATATATCAATTAACAGATACTTTAACCAAGGTTCTGGGAATACAACAACATGAATATTTGATTAGCAAGTTGAGAGTGAAAGATGTCTTTTAACTTTAACTTAAAGAGGAGTATTGAAAATTGTTGTAAAAGTTGGCTAATTAGTTTTAATTGTTAATCATTCTAGTTATGACGTGTTTAAATAAACACTGTATAACATGTTCATTAGACTGAAATAAAATAGTTTTTATCAATTTATTTGTACTAAATTGCGATATAAGTTATAAAGCTAAAATTGGATAGATTACGTAGAAAAATAATCAATTTTATAATCTTTTATGTCTTTTTTATCAAGTGAATCTTCATTACAATTTATTATAAAATAAATTAAAAATAATTTATTTTTATTTGTTAAAAGATAAAATAAAAAATTAATAAAATAGATTATTTTTATTAATTAAGACCATAAATAATATCATGAAAATAATTCACGATATAATTTGTTTTTGATAAAGCCTAATTTTTTAACTAAAAGGGAAGAGAGAAACTCTAAAGAAAGAAATATTTCACGATATAATTTCTTGATTACAACCTATGTGACATACATATTTAGAATTTTTTTACATATTTAAAATTTATGTTTTTATATCTATATCCAAAAATTACATTTTATTATCATTGAATCAGATTATGTCGTGCCTAAAAAGAGGAAAGAAACATTAATCCCTCATCGGAAAGGAAAAGGGAGGTCTTGGGATATATACGAGGTGGCGCTGCACATCCTATCAGATATGTCTTTTAGGAGGAGGATAATAGCCCCGTGACAAGTGGTATCAGAGTGACCCCTTGACTATCCGATTTCACGCCGAGCGCGCATGAGAGGGATAGGCAGGGTAAACAACCGTGACAAGAAAGTAATAATCCCTTGACAATTACATGAATACAATCAGGGATTAGTGGCAGATCCATATCTACCTTAAGGTGAGTATATGTCTATCTTAAATTTTTCTACTTTTTAATTATTATAAATCATGTTTATCTTGAGATTTTAAGTGCGTCCATGAGATTTTTTAACATTGATAATTTTAATATCCAAACTTAAAATTTTAACTTATAAACGTAATTTTTATTAATCTTAAATTTAATCTTAATTTTACCTTAAAAAAGTGAGACTCTAAAAAAATATAAATACTTTATATAGAACATACAACTTAAAAAAATAAAATAGAAGGCACAAAAGTAAATTATATAACTGAAATTATTTTATATTTTTATTTAAACTCTTATACCTAAAAACAAATATAATTATATATTGAATAATTTTTCTTTCCTAAAAATTGCATATAAATTATAACATTAATAGCATTACGGGAAATGGCTTTTCTTCTGTCCTGTTGATCGTAACAACTTTGGCGGTGCCGGGTTCTAACTAACTAATCAAAATGATACTTCATCAGGATTTGACTTCGCCCAAAATTGTTAAGAAGTCTCCGGTGAGCATCCAAGAATCCAACGTAAGATCGAAAATGAGGTAGCAAGAAACTAAGTGAACGAAAAATGCAGAAAATACTTATGTTATTATCGTATGTAAAAGGTGATACAAAGCCACTTACTTATACACTCTAAACATTTGATTTCAACCAACCTAACCTCCTAACAGATTTCACTAACCAACTTAAACAATTCAGCTAAGCTAATTAAGCCTTTCAACACTCCCCCTTAAGTTGGAGGATGATAAACATCTCTCATCCCCAACATGTTTACAAGATATTCATGTTGTGCTATCCCAACCCTATTGTCATTATATCCGCTTGTTGTTCTATGGTTGGTACATATCGTGCGATCATAATTTCTTTCTGTATCTTTTCACATATAAAATGACAGTCAATTTTAATGTGTTTCGTTCTCTCATGAAAAACTTGATTCATTACTATTTGTAGTGCAACTTGAATATCACAAAACT
This sequence comes from Abelmoschus esculentus, assembly GCA_035048815.1. Classification (NCBI taxonomy): domain Eukaryota; kingdom Viridiplantae; phylum Streptophyta; class Magnoliopsida; order Malvales; family Malvaceae; genus Abelmoschus; species Abelmoschus esculentus. The sequence goes on from JAUCBN010000015.1 coordinate 5,693,537, forward strand.
TTAGAATCTAAATCAAATAGAGTTCGAATAAAAATTGCCCAGGAATAAGAATTGCCCACAAAATAAAATTGCCCGCAGAATGAAATTGCTCAGACAATTGACAAATGCAATGCTATTTCAAAATACTTTACTTCTTTTTCTTAAACTCATTACAACCACACTTAATCACACTCATTCACCACGTTTTTCTCACTCACACTTAACCACTCTTTTTTCATTCACACTCTCATGACTCACACATTACAAAACAATAGACAAAGCCTTTATATAGCCATTAGACATTACTACCTAATAAAATCTATTAAATACCATAATTTTTATAACTCCTATAATTCCTCTATTAAATTCCATAAATACTCTCATGTTGACTTTTGATATTTCAAATTTGTAACCCCCAATTAACTCCTTAATTTTATATCCCATTTAAGTTTATTTCCAACAAAACTCCCCCGTAAACTTAAATGTTTCTTCCACCCATCATGTCAATCATCTTCTTGCATTTGTCGCAACTTTATCCTGACTCGTTTGTATCCTTTCACAACATGTCTCTTCTTCTTGTACCATTTAATCTCGCCTTGAACTTCCATTTTTTTTCTTGAACACCCATTTTACATCAATAGGGTGACTTCCTTCTGGCAACTCCTTTCGACAATCGGTTGACTTCACATCAATTGCCTTAATCTCCTCGTCCATGGCAATTCGCCACTTCTTGTCTCGTGATGCCTCTTCAAATCTAATATTTTCAGCATCTCCTAAAAGACATACAAGATGTACCTCACTATTCAAATCATACAAATCTTGCAGACTTCGCATTTTGGGTTCTTGTGGTTCATCTCCATCATCGGTAGTTTTAGAACTTGCTGGTATGCTTGTTGGTGCAGTAACTGATGATTCTCCAACTTCCATGACAATCTTTGTTGAATTATTACAATCCCACTCACTAGCTTCATTTACTCGCACATCACGACTCACCATCACCTTCTTGCTTATCGGATCAAGTAACTTGTACCCTTTTGTCTTCTTATCATACCCAATAAAAATAAACTTTTTGCTTTTATCTTCAAGCTTCATTCTTCATTGATCAGGTACATGTGCATACGCCACACTAACAAACACTTTGAGATGAGAAACTGTCGGCTTTTGTCCGCTCCATGCTTCTTGTGGTGTTTTATCATCTAGCTTTACATGTGAACATCAATTTTGAATATAGACGGCACATTGTACAGCTTCTGCCCAGAATTGCCTCAACAATTTCTTGCTCTTAAGCATTGATCGAACCATGTCAAGAATGGTCCGGTTCTTCCTCTCAGACACACCATTTTGTTGAGGAGCGTATGGTGCGATGAGAAATATCCTTATCCCTTGCTCCTCGCAATACTCCATGAAAGCCTTCGAAGTATACTCGCCACCTCTGTCTGATCGTACAACTTTGATATGTCTACCAGTTGCCTTTTCCATCGTTACTTTGAACTTTTTGAACAAATCAAATGCATCGGATTTTTCTTTCGAAAAATACACCCAAGTTTTTCGTGAGAAATCATCAATAAAAGAAATGAAATATCTTTTACTGCTAAAAGATTCGGGAGTGATTGGTCCACATATGTCGATATGAATCAATTCGAGTGGATGTTTAGCTCGATATTCCGCCTTCTTCTGAAATGATGTTCTCGCTTGCTTGCCAATCACACATTCTTCACAAAATTTGCCATCATAATCCATGTTCGACAATCCGTACACCATGTTCTTCTTTGCTAACTCTTTTAGACCACCATGATATAGGTGACTAAAACGAAGATGCCATAGCGACGATGCCTTGTCTTCTACATCGACTCTCAAACATTTTTCTCGCACGCTTCTCAAATTCAATTTATTCATCCGATTTTTGCCTATTTCAACTCTGGCAATCAGTCGTCCTCGCTTATCCTTCAAAATTAGTATCCGATCTTTCAAAATTACCGAGTATAATTTCTCTGTGAGTTGTCCCATACTCAAAATATTTGTCTTAAGGTCTGCAACGTAATACACATCTTGGATTGATCCTATCAAGTCATCCTTTTGCAAGAAGCAAATTGTACATCGACCTTTGACATCTACTTTTGATGCATCACCAAACGACACATGACCACCTTCAATCTTTTGCATCTCTTTAAATAAGTACTCGTGACCGCACATATGGTTGCTTGCGCCCGAGTCTAGGTACCATATATCATTATCGTTGTTGACTTCATTTTTAGCCATCAAGAGAATGCCTTCATTTGCTTCATCTTCCACGATAATGTTGGTTGTCTCTTCTACCTTTTTGTCAACTCGACAATCTTTTGCATAATGCCCCACTTTTCCATAATTATAACATTTGTCGAAGTTGTAGTCCTTCGCATAGTGACCATACTTGTAACACTTGTAGCACTCGATGTTGGAATAATTTGATCTGCCGCCTCTTCCTCGATTGCGTCCTCTTCCACGCCAATTTGGTTGGCTTGTATGTCCCTTCTCCTTATAATATCCTTCATGACTATCTCTTTGACCACCACGACCATTTCCACGACCTCCACGGCCATGTCCTCTACCTCGAAAATTTTGAGAATAGAATACCTTCTCAACTCTGATTGACGCCTTAGTCTGAAGTGCTTGCTCGAGTGTCTCATCTTTCTTTTTCCTTTTACGTTGTTCATGTGCCTCAAGAGAACCGATGAGTTCATCAACTGTGAGAGTTTCAAGGTTCTTTGACTCTTCTATCGCACACACAACATTCTCAAAATTATCGGTTAATGATCTTAAAATCTTCTCCACAATTCTGGCATCGGTTAACGTTTCACCATTAAGAATGAGTTGGTTTGCCACGGCTTATACTCGGGCAATGAAATCGGATACACTTTCCGATTCCTTTATCTTCATACTTTCCAACTCGCCACGAAGAGTTTGGAGTCGCACTTGCTTGACTCGGTCGTCTCCTTTGTACACCTTTTTTAAAGTGTCCCACGCTTCTTTTGAAGTAGTTGCCCCAGCAATCTTCTCAAAGCTTGATTCGTCAACGGCTCTAAACATCATGTATAACGTCGCATTATCCTTCGCTCGCGCCTCTTTCAACGCCTTGGTTTGAGCCGACGTATATCCCGCGGTAGTTGTTGGTTCTTCGAACCCTTCTTCGACAACCTCCCATGCATCTTGAGATCCAAGAAGAGCTTTCATTTGAATGCTCCAATTTTCATAATTCGTTTTTGTCAGACACGGTAGTGACATTTGACCCATCACATTCGCCATAAGCTCTGCTACCAATTTGTAGAATCTAAATCAAATAAAGTTCGAATAAAAATTGCCCAGGAATAAGAATTGCCCACAAAATAAAATTGCCCGTAGAATTAAATTGCTCAGGCAATTGACAAATGCAATGCTATTTCAAAATACTTTACTTTTTTTCTCTTAAACTCATCACAACCACACTTAATCGCACTCATTCACCACGTTTTTCTCACTCACACTTAACCACTCTTTTTTTCATTCACACTCTCATGACTGACACATTACAAAGCAATAGAGAAAGCCTTTATATAGCCATTAGACATTACTACCTAATAAAATCTATTAAATACCATAATTTTGTAACTCTTATAATTCCTCTATTAAATTCCATAAATACTCCCATGATGACTTTTGACATTTCAAATTTGTAACTCCTAATTAACTCTTCAATTTCATATCCCATTTAAGTTTATTTCCAACAAAAACGAAACTGCAGGTTGATCATGTGTGATTCTAAGTTTTGTGATCAACCCTTTCAACCATATCAACTCAGCTGTTTTGGTTGCCATGCACTTGTATTCTACCTTTGCAGAAGGTCGAGACACGGTACTTTGCTTCTTCGACTTCTAACATATCAAACCATTGCCCAGTTTAATATTGTAATCGGACACTGATTTGCAAGACATGGGGTAACTCGCCCAATCAGAATCACAAAACCCTGTTAATTCTGGTTTCAAGTCAGCTGGTAAGAAAATTCCTTGAGTTGGATGCTTCCTGACATATCTAACAACCTGTAATGCTGCTTCATAATGAACCTTTTTTGGGAGCCTGCATAAATTGGCTCAAATGTTTAATTGCAAAAGTGATATCTGGTCGTGTGTGAGTTAAGTAGAGCAACCTACCTAACAACCTCTGATATATTGCAATGTGTTTCATCATTTCATCCATTTCTCATTGTTTCAGATGTCTGTCATAATCTATTGTTGTGAGTTGCTTGTTTTGCTCCAATGATGTTGAAGCATATCGAGCCCCCTAATCCCGAGTATGCAATTAACTCAAGAGCATATTTTCTTTGATGTAACAATATTCCTTCTTTAGACCGATTTACTTCAATGCCAAAGAAATATTTAAGTTGCCCAAGGTCCTTCATTTTAAAGTTCTGATGCAAAATGTTTTCAAGTTCTGCAATCAAACCTTCATCATTTCTAGTGTTAATAAGGTCATCAATATAAATGAGAAGCAACATCAACCTACCATTCCTTGTCTTATTGAATAACGACTAATCATGACGACTTTGTGCATACCCATTTGCTACAAGTGCATATGTCAATTTAAGGTTCCATTTCCGAGAGGCATACTTAAGCCCATACAGTGACTTGAGCAACCTACATACCCAAGGTTTGGACTCCCCCTGGCTGCGAAAACCCTCAGGTAAGTACATATGTAAACTTTTTCGTGGAGGTCCCTTTAGAGGAATGCATTGAAAACATCCATTTGAAACAAGGGTCAATCATACATAGTAGACATGGATATCACTGTTCGTACAGTAACCATTTTTGCCACACGTAAAAAAGTCTCATGAGAATCAATATCTTGTCGTTGATTGTAACCCTTGGTCACAAGACGAGCCTTAAACCTTTCAACTGAACCATCTGAATTGTATTTGACCCTGTAGACCCATTTACATCCGATAAGTGTTTTCTCAGGGGGTAAATCCACCACTTCTCATGTTCCATTGGCCTCGAGTGCCTGAATCTCCTATTGCATGACCTCAACCCACCTTTCATCAGCAACTGCTAAATGGTAAGTGTTGTAAGAGTATGCCCCAAAACCAATCATATGATGATTGTAAGGATACTTTTATTTACCAATTTTATTTAATAAAGGCATTACCATTGTTGTTTTCAGATATATGTGTCAATGTATAACATAAACTGAGAAACAATAAGGTCCATATAATAATATATGTATTATTATTAAAAGATCCTTAGTCAAGTATTATTATGGGTATGGACAATAATAAATACGCTTAAGACTAATGATAAGTGCTCAACACACTATCACTTTTTACTCCTTTTATGGGCATTAAGCATCAAATATACACCTACTCGGACCAATGCATGTGCTGAATATGATATATTTAGAAGTTATATTCATATAGATAATATTTACAGAAAAAGGCACGTTTTACTACATTTTTATATCTGTGTAGGAGAACCAGTGTCGCGGCAGAGACAAGGCCGAGGCAGGACCTGAAGCCGAGGCAGCAGCAGAAAGACATGAAGCAAGACTATAGGCGATGGAAAGACAAAAATCCAAGGAACGTGTCTGGACTTGAAGCCCATAAATCGGAGCTGGCTAACACAAGGAAAAGCACAAAGGAAGACCACGCAGGAAAGCCCCTTAGCCGAATATAAACTTGGAAATATATTTAATTATGTACTTGACTTGTTCCCTACTCCAAGTTGTATTCTACTTAGGAAAGGTTTGCCCTAGGTCTAGCCTATATAAAGACCTAGCCACCCATTGTATTATACACGAAATACCTAGGGAGAGAGCCGACTTCTACTCTTGTTTCTTTCCTCTCCATCATGTTCTAAACCTTCTTAGGGATTAGGTGAAGGTTGTCGAATATTTGTGAGAGGAGATTGTACTTTGTCTTTCATTCAATGCAATAAAGTTATCAAGGTTTGCTTATCCTTTGTTATTCCTTGTTTTCACAATTGAGCTCGGGAGAGGATATTGTGAATCATCCATTTATCTAAGCTCGGGAGAGTTAGATTCACGAAAGGGGTAAGTACGGTGTTTCAATCGCGAAATACTAACTCGGCCTAGGGATAAGTTAAGAGTTTCAGCGGCTAAAAGAAGTGTGAGATTGGTTGGTGAGTATAATTGGTTCACGCCGAGAGGTATCATCAAGGACTAGTCATCAACAGCACTCTGACTTAGGGATAAGCGGAGTCATCCAAGGACACTTTGCCGAACTTTGTTAAAGTCTGCCCACGAGCAAGGGATTGCCGCGGCAGACAGTATTGTCGCTGCCCAGGCAGTAAACTGCAGTGTTGCCGAGGCAGTGATATACGATTGCATTGGACAGAGACAAGTCAATCATTTCCACAATACAACGCAATTGGATCCTAGCCCATCTCTTTCTACTATTTCAATCCTTTATTTTTATTTAGTTATTTTAGTTTCGACAAATCAAATCAACTCACTTGTGTTTTTATTTTTCTACAGAACAAGAAGGTGAAGAAAGCATATTAAGTATACCGGTCCCTGAGGAGACGATAACTCGATAATATACTTATCACTTATTACTTGCGATGTGTCCACTTGCACTAAACGCGCACTTTTGACACGCGACAACTAACATGTGATTAATTGATGACAATGAGTAGTCATTGACATAGAGATGTCAGAATTAATACATGAATGTATTAATAGAGAATAATATATTGGATTGACCCGCTACGAGCATGTCTTGGATTATTATGTGACGGTCACAATATTGCTCATGCTGACAACCATATGTATAATCCTTAGACTTGAGATTATTAGTACCTCAACATACGTTGTTTTATGTTTTGATGCAGCTAAACATGTCTCGTAATTAGTTACACTATAAAAACTAATATTGAACATATTATAATGTATGTAGTGAAATGTGAATGATAGAGATAGGATTTGTTCTTCCTACATAATAGGAAAATATATCAAAGTCCACTTGATTGAGTGAGATTAGAAATGCATGGCCATGCTTGAATAGGTTTATATGAGATATCACAAATTATTCATTAACAGTAATCCACTCTAAATATCAAAAAACATTAAAATAGGCTATACAAGTGTGACTATTCCAAGACTTGTGCCTATTAATGATATAAAAGGACAAAAGGATAAAATATATTATGAGAGTTGGTCACGTATATGATACATCGAATCATGATCTCTTGTAACTTAGATGACAATGATCTATTGCTAAATGTCACTCATTGTTTGTAATATTAGAATTGTTCTAATATTATTACTAACGTTACAATGAGCCTACAGGGTCACACCCAATGATTGAAAAGAAGCAAAAATATATATGTATAAGTAGATTATATTTAATCCCGAATTTTAAACAAAGGATATAATTAAAGTAATTATATCCCTTTTCAAATTGGAATTAAATATAGATTCCAAAATTTAAGGAAATAATAAAAGTAATTATTTACTAAACAAATTCGGAATAAAACTCTTATACCTAGGGTTACCCATATATATAAGGGATCTTTGGGTCTAGCAGCCATACATCAGAGAATCCCGGATGTAAGTCGTATAACTAAATGGGCTGCTAAGATAATAAAAGTAAAGAACACAAGTGAGTTGACTTGATTTATCTAAACTAAAATAACTAAATAAAAATAAAAGGTTGAAATAATAGAGAGAGATGGGCTAGGATCCAGTTGCGTCGTATTATGGATTTGATTGACTTGTCTCTGTCCAATGCAATCGCATATCACTGCCTCGGCAGCATTGCAGTTTACTGCCTTGACAGCGACAATACTGCCTGCCGCGGCAATCCCTTGCTCGTGGGCAGACTTTACCAAAGCTCGGCAAAGTGTCCTTGAGTGACTCCGCTTATCCCTAAGTCAGAGAGCTGTTGATGACTAGTCCTTGATGATACCTCCCGGCGTGAACCAATTATACTCACCAACCAATCTCACACTTCTTTTAGCCGCTAAAACTCTTAACCTATCCCTAGGCCGAGTTAGTATTTCGCGATTGAAATACCGTACTTACCCCTTTCGTGAATCTAACTCTCCCGAGCTTAGATAAATGGATAATTCACAATATCCTCTCCCGAGCTCAATTGTGAACACAAGGAATAACAAAGGATAAGCAAACCTTGATAACTTTATTGCATTGAATCAAAGACAAAGTACAATGTCCTCTCACAAATACTCGACAACCTTCACCTAATCCCTAAGAAGGTTTAGAACATAATGGAGGAGAAGAAAATAAGAATAGAAATCGGCTCTCTCCCTAGGTATTCCGTGTTTCATACATTGGGTGGCTAGGTCTTTATATAGGCTAGACCTAGGGCAAACCTTTCCTAAGTAGAATACAACTTGGAGTAGGGAACAAGTCAAGTACATAATAATAAAAATATTTCCAAGTTTGATTCGGCTAAGGGGTTTTCCCGCGTGGTCTTCCTTTGGGCTTTTCCTTGTGCTAGCCAGCTCCGATCCATGGGCTTCAAGTCCAGACACGTTCCTTGGATTTTTATCTTTCCATCGCCTATAGTCTTGCTTCCTGTCTTTCTACTGCTGCCTCGGCATCAAGTCCTGCCTCGGCCATGACGCTGTCGCGGCACTGGTTCCCCTGCACAGATATGAAAACGCAGTAAAACGTGCCTTTTTCTGTAAATATTATCTATATGAGTATAACTTCTAAATATATCACATTAAGCACATGCATTGGTCCGAGTGGGTGTATATTTGGTGATTAATTCCCATAAAAGGAGTAAAAAGTGATAGTGTGTTGAGCACTTATCACACCCCCAAACTCGAATTATTGCTTGTCCTCAAGCAATGCAAACCATCAATTTGCTGAACTCTACTCTCTCTTGGTCTTACATGTCCATCTATTCTTCCCACCATAACTAGGTCTATTCTTAAGTATTAACCATTCGGTTACTCAAGGGTTTACCTAGAAACAAACTATAAGAATTGTGAGTGTGTGCGTTTTTATGGACAAGTTGATTAAAGGCTTTCTTAGATAAACTCTAAGTTCAAGACAAGTAGAATTTGGTTAAGTGTTCTCTTCTTATCAAACACCAAATCTTGAGCCAATTTCGGGCACCTCAAAGACTTGTGGTTTTCTTTTCACTAAATTCTTTTTTTCTTTTTAATATTCCTTAAAACATACTAGAGCCAATTTCGGGCACCTCTAGCATGAAGAAGAGACTTTCTAGAGCCGGTGGTAGGCACCTCTAGTTACTTTCCAAAAATCTAAGTCTTTATCACCTAAGTTCATTAAAAGAACTCCTATAATCCAACAAGTCCCAAAAGTGTTTGAAGTTCTTCCTATAGTAAGCTTCTAAGTTTTCATCCTTAAACATCCTAAGGTTAAGCCTTCTTAACAGAACCTAAACATGGTAAGGAGAAAGATTTCTATAGCCTTAAAGAATAAACTAAGGCAATACTGATGATGAGCAGTGCAAAAGTGTAGGCAGTTAATTCAAGTAAGGCGGGGAACATAAAAATTGAAAAAAAAAAATCACTGGAATACTCCCTTTTTGGCAAGGCCACGGCAGTAGATTGCTGCCTTGGCAGTGAATCTGCACCCCCAAACTCAAACCAAGCATTGTCCTCAATGCTTTATATTTGAAGAAGTAAGCGGCGAAACAAAATATGAATATAAGAAGCAGCAAATAGAAACAGTAAAAGCAATTAATATTGAGTTAAGGACAAAGAATTTTAAAGCGACTCCGAAAAGCTGGTTGTAACAATTTTCCTCCTCGGCCTTGATGCCGAAGGCTTTGTCCTTGGTGAAGGCGATGGGTGTGCCTTTGCTTGCCGGGGCGGTTGGACTCGTGTAGGCGGTGTCCTTTGCATTGGGGCCTCTACCTCTTCTCCTTCTTCTACATCAACCATCTCTTCGGTGAGCATTACGTCCGTTCCTCCTCCCATTGCTGTGGCTCCTCCGGTGTGGTGTGTACTTGGGCCGGCGGCAGTGGAGCTTTGGTGTACATAGGCATCTATCTCGGCTGATAGACTGCCCATGATAATTGGTGATTTGGGTGGGGTGCTGAAAACGACCCTTCGCTTGGATGGCCTTCTGCTGACAGACGAGGCCGCGACAGAATCTGCTGCCCTAGATGGGCCGGCAGCCTGGTATTGGGGCTTAGGGTCCGCTTGGAACAACGACCTTGGTCCTCCCGGGGCTGGTGTAGTCTCGGTGTAAGGGGCGGCTGTAACGAACATGTTGCTGGGAAACTCCGGAAATTGTACTTCTTGGTCCGGAAAGGCGTGCAGCATCATTTGGGCTAAGGTGCCATTGAAATCCCTTTGGTACTCCATATACCGTTGTTGTCTAAGGTCCATTGCTGCCATCTGTTGCAAGATCTCCTGGTATGGGTCTGCCGTGGCAGAGGTGTGGGCAGTACCAGGCATGTCTGCCGTGTACTGGGCCCCGACAGCAGTATCAGCAGTGAACTGCTGCGGCGTTGCTTGGACAGGCTCTGCTTGTGTGATTTGCATGACTTTGTGGCAGAAGTCCCTGGTCCAACCTCATCGTGGGGGCGTGTATTTGTCCGTCTCTTCGATGGGCACACCTGCGGCAACACATAAACCCGTGATCAAACAAGGGAAATACAATGGTCCTCTATCTTTCTTACCGCACTCGTGAATTTCCCGAAGGATGATCTCGCCAATGTTGATGGTCCTCTTGTTGATGATGGATTGGATCAGCACCAATCTTTTGCGATCTACCGTGCTATTGTGTGATGTGGGGATGAGCCGTCGTTTGACAAAGGTGTTCCACATCTTGGCCTCGGGCTTAAGGCTTTGTCTTGTTACGGATCCTCGATGGGTACCGGTTTCCCATGGAGTGTTCACGTAACAAAGATCATCTTTGATGAGCTCGTAGTCCTCGGCAGTGACGTCCTCCATAAATTCAGCGTGGATGTCACTGGCAGGGGTGAGGCCGTAGAAATTATTGATCGTCTCGGCATCGAGCTAGACTGGCCTGCCGCGGCAGTGAACAAAGAGGGAGTCTTTGCTGGGCCCATGCGCATAGAACTCCCGGACGATCGTGGCATTCGGCTGGGCAGGTTGGAGACAAAAAATTTCCCAATTTTGGTACTTAATTCTGTTGAAGAAGTGGTGCTCAATACCGTAGTTCTCTTCGTCCGCATGCTGGAAACCTTGCTCTTCCCATAGTTGCCGAGCGATGAAAGATCAGTTGAAGCGATCTTCAACGTTGGCGGGGGCGAATCGCTTGTATGTTGCCATCAAGATTGAGAGATGTGATTTCTTGGAGTTTTTCTTGAAAAGAATATGGAGTTTAGCGAAGATTAGTAGCAGAGAGTAATGTGAGAGAGAGATTGTTATGAATACTAAAGAAAACAAGAAAGCAACAGTGAATAGTTCAAGAGGAAGGAGTTTCTTATATAGGCCTCGTCCTTGTGACCGTTGAAGCCACTAGCCGTTTTGTAACCGTTTCCTTTTTTTGCCGTTTCCTTTTTCTGCCGCGGCAGGAATCTCGGCAGACTAGCCGTTATACTGTTCTGCCCGTTGGGACTGCTGCGGCCCTGACACTGTTTTATTGCCTTGGCAGAGTTCATGTTGTGAACTATTTCTCCTTTATTCTTGCTTTTTATTCCTAAATAAAACACACAAAAGAAAAAGTACATAAAGCAAAAATAATTAGAAAAAAATAAAAATAAAAATAAACTAACTAATCCTAATATATTAATAAAGAGAAGGGAGTAGATCATGTTACTGGTGGAGAGCATGCAAATGCCTCTCCCAAAATTATTCTCTCCCTTAGGCCCAAATTGTGAATCGGTTGTGGGCCACTCTTTTTTTCTGTGTGTCCATCCACCTTGGGCTTAATCTTCTTGCCGAATATCCTGCCGAGCAGACTGCCAAGGCAGGATACTTTAGTGTCTACTGTGTGTATGGCCTTGCACTCCTCTGGATCATCATATTTTTTTAAGTTATGGAATGCGTTGAGTTTGACTTGTTGGTCATTGACCCGCATTGTCAACTCTCCTTTTTCCACGTCAATGAGAGTACGTCCAGTTGCAAGGAAAGGTCTCCCAAGGATGATCAGTGCATTGTCATCTGCTTCACAATCAAGGACAAGGAAGTCAGCAGGAAAAATAAACTTATCTACTCTTACCAGTATGTCCTCGATTTTTCCTTCAGGTTGCACATAGGATCGATCCGCTAGTTGGAGCATCACTGTTGTAGGTTTCGCCCTTCCAATTCCAAGCTTTTGGAAGACTGATTTAGGCATGAGATTTATGCTTGCTCCAAGGTCGCATAGGGCCTTCCCTTCATAACTCTTACCTATGGCACAAGGTATAGTAAAACAACCAGGATCTTTTAACTTTGGTGGCATACGGTTATGCAGCATTGCCATGCATCCCTCGGTAGCAGCCACTGTCTCAAACTCACCTATTCGTTTCCTCTTTGACACCATGTCCTTTAGGAACTTGGCATAGTTCGGCATTTGTTCAATAGCTTCAACGAACGGTATGTTGATGTGGACTTGCTTCAATATATCGAGGAACTTCTTGAATTGCTGATCCTGTTTTTGCTTTTTCAACCTTTGTGGGAAAGGTGGTGGTGGTCTCATCTCATCCAGGGTTTCTTTAGTTTGCAATTTAATACCTGGCACCAATGGAGTTGTTGCTGCCTCGACAGGTTGCTCAGGAGCTGCAGTGTTTCTGCCGGGGCAGTGTTGTCAGTTTCAGTTAGCTCAGCCTCTTCTCTTGCTCGATCCGCTGATTGAATTTTGCTCTCTGGGATCTTCTCCTTCAGCTGTAGACCACTCCTAGTAGTGATTGCTTTGCACTGTTCATGGCTCATTACCTTAGCAACTTCAGTATTGCTAGGTAGGCCTCTTTGTGGTCTAGTGTTTATGCATTGAGCAAACTGCCCAACCTGAGTTTCCAGCGTTTTAATTGCCGCTTCTTGATTTTGCAACCTCATCTTAGTTCTATTCATGAAGGCATCTGTCCTCTTGATGAAATTGCTATTCTCTGCCATGTATGACTCAGTTTTCATCATGAAGGCCTTTAGCGTGTTCTCCAATGAACTTACCGGTTGCTGTTGCATCTGATGCTGCGGCATTGACTACTGGGCTTGCTGCTGCGACATCGGTTGCTGAAATCCCGAAGGTTGGGTGATTGGGTTTAAGGGATTGTTTGGGTTGCTCCATGATAGGTTTGGATGCCTCTTCCATGAGGGGTTGTATGTGTTGGACATCACATTGTTGCGGTTGTAGTTCCCAACATACATACCAGTTTCTTGATTCATGCAATCAGAGGAACTGTGGTTACCTCCACATAAGTCACAATATGAATCAATTACCTTGACCTCACGGGTATTTTGTTGTAATTGTAGGTTTTGCACCATCTTGGTAAGAGAGGCCAATTGTGCTGCCACTGAACTTGATGTATCTAATTCATTTACCGTGGCTTGGCGTCTTACTCCTCCTCGCCTAGATGTAGGAAACTGAAAGTCGTTCTTTGCGAGTTTATTCAATATTTCAATAGCTTCCTCAGGTGCTTTATCCAGGAGTGTTCCATTTGCCGAGGCATCTAACATCATCCTTGTCGGGGCATTCGTGGCATTGTAAAACATTGTCACCTGTGTCCATAGGGGAAATCCATGCAAAGGACACTTGTGCAATAGTTCCCTGTAGCGTTCCCATGCCTCGTACATTGGTTCGTCTTCTGCCTGTCGAAAAGAAGTAATTTCATTACGGATTCTATCATATAAATTAGTGGGATTAAAACGAGTAGTGAAATCACGACAAAGTTCACTCCAGGAACTAATAGATCCTGCTGGAATGCTATTTAACCAAGCTTTCGCCCTATCCCTCAGTGAATAGGGGAATAGCTTTAATCGCAAGACATCTTCATGGACTCCTTGGATTTTGAAAGAGTTGCAGATTTCCATGAAGGACTTGAGGTGCTGCCTTGCGTCTTCAGTTGCAGACCCACCAAACTGTCCAATTGTATTTAACATATTGAACATAACAGGTTTTAGTTCAAAATGGGATGCTTCAATCTCCGGTGTAACGACTCCTGGGTTTAATCCATTTAAGTCCTATTCCAGGAAGTCTCTGACAGTGAGCTGTCGCGGCCCAGGTGGCGGCGGAAGTCCTCCATTGCCGGCAGGTAAGTTTTGTCCTACCGGGTGATCTGCCATGGCTCCTTGGATCTGTCTCCTCAACCTTTGCCTTGTTCTTTCAATCTCTGGATCTAACTTGTACAAGGGTTTGGTTGGATTGGCCCTGGTCATACACCACGAAAAACAAAAGTAAAATAAAAATAAAAATAAACAAGAAAATAAAGAAAACAAAATTTAGTTGTCAGTCCCCGGCAACGGCGTCAAAAACTTGTCGCGTGTCAAAAGTGCGCGTTTAGTGCAAGTGGACACATCGAAAGTAATAAGTGATAAGTATTTTATCGAGTTATCGTCTCCTCAGGGACCGGTATACTTAATATGCTTTCTTCACCTTCTTGTTCTGTAGAAAAGTAAAGAACACAAGTGAGTTGATTTGATTTATCTAAACTAAAATAACTAAATAAAAATAAAAGGTTGATATAATAGAGAGAGATGGGTTAGGATCCAGTTGCGTCGTATTGTGGATTTGATTCACTTGTCTCTATCCAATGCAATCGCATATCACTGCCTCGGAAGCACTACAGTTTACTGCCTTGACAGCGACAATACTGCCTGCCGCGGCAATCCCTTGCTCGTGGGCAGACTTTACCAAAGTTCGACAAAGTGTCCTTGAGTGACTCCGCTTATCCCTAAGTCAGAGTGCTGTTGATGACTAGTCCTTGATGATACCTCCCGGCGTGAACCAATTATACTCACCAACCAATCTCACACTTCTTTTAGCCGCTGAAACTCTTAACCTATCCCTAGGTCGAGTTAGTATTTCGCGATTGAAATACCGTACTTAACCCTTTCGTGAATCTAACTCTCTCGAGCTTAGATAAATGGATGATTCACAATATCCTCTCCCGAGCTCAATTGTGAAAACAAGGAATAACAAAGGATAAGCAAACCTTGATAACTTTATTGCATTGAATCAAAGACAAAGTACAATCTCCTCTCACAAATACTCGACAACCTTCACCTAATCCCTAAGAAGGTTTAAAACATAATGGAGGAGAAGAAAATAAGAATAGAAATCGGCTCTCTCCCTAGGTATTCCGTGTTTCATACATTGGGTGGCTAGGTCTTTATATAGGCTAGACCTAGGGCAAACCTTTCCTAAGTAGAATACAACTTGGAGTAGGGAACAAGTCAAGTACATAATAATAAAAATATTTCCAAGTTTGATTCGGCTAAGGGGTTTTCCCACGTGGTCTTCCTTTGGGCTTTTCCTTGTGCTAGCCAGCTCCGATCCATGGGCTTTAAGTCCAGACACGTTCCTTGGATTTTTATCTTTCCATCGCCTATAGTCTTGCTTCTTGTCTTTCTGCTGCTGCCTCGGCATCAGGTCCTGCCTCGGCCATGTCGCTGCCGCGGCACTGGTTCTCTTGCACAGATATGAAAACGCAGTAAAACGAGCCTTTTTCTGTAAATATTATCTATGAGTATAACTTCTAAATATATCACATTAAGCACAAAAAATGATAGTGTGTTGAGCACTTATCAAAGCAATCGAGACGTTTGGACCAAAGGTGAGAAAATGCTTGAGAAGCAGTTTTAGTGTAGAATTAGGGTTTTAAGGTTCTCCTATTGGCTTGGGATGGGCCACCTTAGTTCTTTATTTTGGGATATAACCATTGCAATCTTATTGTTTTGTATCTATCATGTATGTGATGCAATGTATGATATATATCTTCTACTCGTATATATTGTTGAGATCAATAAGGGACAAATTAAAAGAAATAACGATGAGATAGTTAAAGATTTCCCTCAAATTAATCTAAGTTAAAATTAGTCGTCCAATATTTACCCTCGTTAAGGCCTTGATCGATCTTATGTGGGTTTTCCCAAAGCATTGAAACATAAGTCCATCTTGGTTAAACGCGAAGAATAAGCAAGTGATATTTGTCGGTCGAAATATTGGTAATAAGTTAGGTTATTCTAATAGGATTAGAAACCTAAAGATTAAGTATTTGGTTATGTCATGAGATGGCTGAACAAGAGTTGTTCACCAAATGGAGGAGTTACATGAGATTTAATTAGTAAAGGGTTACTTACCTAAATAACCTCTATCCTAAAAGAAAAGCCAAAGCTGATTTAGGAAATTGGTGAATTATGAATCCTCGCTTACTAGAAAAAATTTCGTCAAATTTTTCTAATATTAAAAACGATAGGGATTTTTAATTTTGAACAAAATAGTGGGAGTATTTTATAAATAAAGACCTAATTATAATATTTCAAATTGGTAAATTTATATTATGTATTTTCATTGTTGTAGATCTAAATGGTAAACAACACTATATCACTGCGATCACTCCTTTAGAAGGAGAAACTCAATGGCATAAACTTCCTTGATTGGTTCCACAATTTGAGAATTGTTCACAAACAGGAAAGAAAGGAATATGTCATTGAAGAACCTGTTCCAGATGAACCGACAGCTAATGCTTCTAAAGCTGACAAAGAAAAGTTTAAGAAACATATGGATGACATGTTAGATTTCGGATGTCTTATGCTTGCTACCATGACTCCTGATCTTCAGAAGAAACATGAGGACATGGTTGCATATGATATGATTCAATACCTCAAGAAAATATATGAGGGGCAAACACGATAAGAGAGGTATGAGACCTCTAAAGCTCTATTTCAGTGCAAAATGGTAGAGGGATCTCCTGTAGGAGTTCATGTCATCAAGATGATAAGCTATATCCAAACGTTGGAAAAGCTAGGATTTCCTCTCAAAGATGAATTGGCTATTGTTGTTATTTTACAATCATTGCCGAATAGCTTCAATCAAATTGTCCTTAATTTCAACATGAATGAAATTAAAAAAACTTTTCCACAGTTACTTGACATGTTACGAACTACTGAGAAAAATATGAATAAGGTTGGACCTAAGCCCATTCTGATGATCCGCAAGGACAAAGGAAAGGGAAAAGCAGTGGCAAAGTACAATGGTAAAGGTAAGCCTATGCCTAAAGGACATGATGCACTAAAACCCAAAGGGGGAGTTAGCAAGGAAGGAAAATGTTTCCACTGCAATAAGACCGGACACTGGAAAAGAAACTGCCCCATCTACCTTGAAGAGGTTAAGAAGGCAAAATTAGATGGTGCATCTACTTCAGGTATTTATGTTATTGATGTGAATCTGTCAACATCTTCTTCTTGGGTATTAGATACCGGTTGTGTTTCTCACATTTGTACTTCTGTACAGGGACTGCAAAAGAGAAGGAATCTAGCTAAGGGAGACGTAGAACTACGAGTAAGAAATGGAGCAAGAGTTGCTGCATTAGCTATAGGAACATACATTTTATCTTTACCTAGTGGACTTGATTTACATTTAGAAGATTGATATTTTTTGCCTAGTTTGACTAAAAACATTATTTCTATTTCTTGTTTGGACAAGATTGGCTTTGAGATTATTATTAAGAATAATTGTTGTTCTTTTTATCTCGATAATGTTTTTTATGGTTCGTCATAATTGGTTAATGGATTATATATTTTAAATCTAGAAAATGTCATTTATAACATAAATACCAAAAGATCAAAAACAAATGACTCAAATTAAACTTATCTTTGCATTGTCGTTTAGGCCATATAAGTGAGAAATGCATATCAAAACTCCATAAAGATGGATTCTTAGATTCATTTGTTTTCGAACAACTGGATGTATGTAAATCTTGCTTATTAGGAAATATGATTAAGGCTTCTTTTAATGGTAAAAGTGAGATGGCAAGTGATTTATTGGGATTAATACATAGTGATGTATGTGGACCATCATTGAACACACAAGCTAGAGGTGGATTTCAGTACTTCATCACTTTCACTGATGACTTCAGTCGATATGGTTACATTTACCTTATGCGCCATAAATCTGATGCTATCAAAAAGTTTAAATTATCCAAGAATGAAGTACAAAATCAACTAGGCAAGAGTATTAAAGCACTTCGATCAGATCGAGGTGGAGAATACTTAAACATAGAATTTGGTGAACTCCTTAAAGAATGTGGGATTGTATCACAGCATACTCCAGCAGGTACACCACAGTGGAATGAAGTTTATGAGAGGAGGAATCAAATTTTGTTAGGCATGGTTCGATCAATGATGAGTTATAGTGATCATCCAACTTCTTTCTAGGGACATGCACTAGAAACAATTGCTTTCTCTTTAAATCGTGTTCCGTCTAAATCTGGTAAAAAGACATCATATAAGATATGGACTGGAAACGTCCTATTATGTCTTTTATGAAGATTTGGGGTTGCGAAGCATATATCAAACATCAGATATCTATAAAGCCCGAATACAAATCTCATAAGTGTAATTTTGTTGGATATCCCAAAAAAACTAAGGGATATTATTTCTTTAACCCTAAAGAGAATAAAGTGTTTGTTGCTCGAATAAGAGTTTTTCTCAAAAGAGAATTTCTCAATAAGAAAGGAAAGGGTAGAGACATTGAACTTGAACAAGTTCAAGAACAACAATTCACTGAGCCTGAGATTGAACATGTTCCACAAGTTGTTGAGGAACAGTCAACAAATTTAGAATCACAATCACTACGCAAGTCCACAAGAGAACGCCATGCACCTGAGAGATATGGATTTCTCATTACCACGTAATGAGATGTTCTTATTATGGATCAAGATGAGCCAATAACTTATCAAGAGGCAGTATCGAGCCCAGACTCTAAGAAATGGCTTGAGGCCATGAAATCTGAGATGGAATCTATGTTAGTCAACCAAGTATGGACTTTGTTTGAATCACCTAAAGGGGTAAACCCTATAGGGTGTAAATGGGTTTTCAAGAAGAAAAGCGACATGAATGGAACCGTACATACATACAAGGGGGGACTAGACGCTAAAGGTTTTCGACAAGTTCATGGTATTGACTATGACGAAACTTTCTCCCCTGTAGCTATGTTTAAATCCATCCGGATCTTACTTGCTATAGCTGCATTCCATGATTATGAAATTTGGCAAATAGACGTCAAAACCGCTTTCCTTAATGGAAAACTTGAAGAGGATGTGTATATGACACAACCAGAACGTTTTGTCGCTCCAGGAAATGCTGGAAAGGTTTGTAAGCTACAAAGGTCCATTTATGGACTGAAGCAAGCTTCTCGATGCTAGAATCTTCGTTTCAATTATGCGATCAAAGAGTTTGGTTTTATCAAGAACGAAGATGAGCCTTGTGTTTACAAGAAGACAAGTGGGAGCATTGTTTCTTTCCTAATCTTGTATGTAGATGACATAATTATTATAGGAAATAACATACCTACCTTATAGTCAGTTAAGACTTGGTTAAGTAGTTGTTTCTCTATGAAAGATTTGGGTGAGGCAGCATATATCTTAGGGTTAATATCTATAGAGATAGATCTAGACGACTTTTAGGTCTTACTCAAAGTACATATATAGACAAAGTTCTAAAAAGATTCAGTATGGAAGAATCCAAGAAAGGATTCTTACCTATGAGACATGATATATCTCTTTCCAAGGAAATATGTCCTTCAACTCCACAAGAAAGAGAACGAATGAGTAATATTCCATATGCTTCGACTATTGGTTGTATCATGTATGCCATGATATGTACTCCACCAAATGTATCGTATGCCTTAAGCATGACAAGTCGATATCAGGTAAACCCTGGTGAAAGTCACTGGGTAGCAGTCAAAAAAATCCTTAAGTACTTGAGAAGAACTAAGGATACATTTCTTGTCTATGGAGGCAAAGAAGAGCTTAGTATAAAAGGTTATATTGATGCTAGTTTCCAAACAAACAAGGATGACTCAAGATCGCAATCTGGATTTGTGTTTTACCTTAACGGAGGTGCTATAAGCTGGAAAATTTCTAAGCAAAACATAGTAGCTGATTCTACGACAAAGGCCGAGTATATTGTAGCCAGTGAAGCAACAAAGGAAGTTGTTTGGATCAAAAAGTTCATATTCGAACTAGGGGTTGTTCCAAGCATATCAGATGCTATAAAACTCCGTTGTGACAACAATGGAGCCATTGCACAAGCAAAGGAACCCAAATCTCATCAACGATCCAAACATATTCTTAGACGCTTCCATATCATCCGATAGATCATAGATTGAGGAGATGTGAAGATATGCAGAGTAGAAACGGATGATAACATTGCAAATCCGTTGATGAAGCCTCTGACGCAACAGAAGCATGATCGTCACACTGAGTCACTCGGTATTAGATATGTGAGCGATCAGTCTTAGTGATAGTGGGAGATTGTTAGAGTATGACCAAAGAACAATCATATGATGATTGTAAGGATACTTTTATTTACCAATTTTATTGAATAAAGGCATTACCATTGTTGTTTTCAGATATATGTGTCAATGTATAACATAAACTTAGAAACAATAAGGAGGTCCATATAATAATATATGTATTATTATTAAAAGATCCTTAGTCAAGTATTATTATGGGTATGGACAATAATAATAAGCTTAAGACTAACATGTGATTAATTGATGACAATGAGTTGTCATTAACATAAAGATGTCAGAACTAATACATGAAAATATTAATAGAGAATAATATATTGGATTGACCCACTATAACCATATGTCTTGGATTATTATGTGACGGTCACGATATTGCTCATAGTGACAACCATATGTATAATCCTTAGACTTGAGATTATTACTATCTCAACAAACGTTTTTTTATGTTTTGATGCAGTTAAACGTGTCTCGTAATTAGTTACACTATAAAAACTGACATTAGACGTATTATAATGTATGTAGTGAGATGTGAATGATCGAGATAAAATTTTTTCTTCCTACATAATAAGAAAATATATCAAAGTCCACTTGATTGAGTGAGACTAGAAATGCATGGCCATGCTTGAGTACATTGATATTAGATATCACAAATTATTCATTAACAGTAGTCCACTCTAGATATCAAGAAACATTAAAATAGGCTATACAAGTGTGACTATTCCAAGACTTGTGCCTATTAAAGATATAAAAGGAAAAAAAAGGATATAATACATTAAGAGAGTTGGTCACATACATGATACATCGAATCATGATCTCTTGTAACTTAGATGACAATGATATATTGTTATATGCCACTCATTGTTTGTAATATTAGAATTGTTCTAATATTATTACTAACGTTACAATGAGCCTACATGGTCACACCCAATGGTTGAAAAGGAGGAAAAATATATATGTATAAAACTTGTGACAAGGGTGGGTCTGGGTACTCTATAAAATTTGTGGATGTGTCTTATATGCCATTGGTTGTTAAAACAGATATATGTAAAAACTCATGATCAATAATACTGGATGCAGGAGGAATTGGAAACAATGATAAGCTGTTAGGAGGGTTATGAAATGGAAAAATATCGTCACGAAATACTACATCTCGACTAACAAAGAATCCTTTATTAACAATTTTTAAAGGATATATCTTTTTTGAACACTCGAGTATCACATGGATACAGAAGAAGTTGCCTTAGGGGTGAACTTATTATGGCTGTTAAGAACAATAGCAAAACATAGACAACCGAAGACCCTTAAATGACACAAATTTGGTACTTTATTATGAAGTACCTCAAAGGGATATTTCCATCCTAAAATTGCATTGGGTAACCTATTAAGCAAATAGCAAGTTGCAATCACACACTCTCCCCAGAACTTGATAGGTATAGATGACTAAAATTTAAGGTCTCGTTCTACATTCAAAAGATACTTATGCTTGCGTTCAGCTACTCCATTTTGTTGTGGAGTAAAAACACATGAACTCTGATGGACAATCCCTTGGGAAGAAAAAAAATTCTTGGCCTGTATTATTAAATAATTTTGATCCATTGTCACTAGGAACTACCCGAATGATTTTCTCAAAATGATTATGAATATAAGCAATAAACTGTTTTAAGACAACTATAGCATCACCTTTTAGTCTCAAAAGATATACCCATTTCATTTTGGTATGATCATCTACTATAGTCAAGAAATAACAATGGTCACTATGAATAGATATGCGATAAACACTCCATAGGTTAATGTGTATAAGAGAAAATGATCGTGATTCACGTGTAGTACTGATAGAAAAAGGAAGTCGAGATTGTTTTGCAAGAGGACACACACCACACGATTTAACATGTTTAAGATTATCAGATATAGAAACTAAATATGGAATTTTATTCATAGTGGACCATGAAGAATGTCCTAATCGTGCATGACAAAGTACAGAAGAAATAGGTATTTGTTTTATGAAATTGGAAGACAAACAGGATCTAGACTGAGTAACTTGTGATGTTGAATGGACTTGAAGAAGTTTTGATGGTTGGACTGGATGAATGAAAAATGTATAAATTCCTTTGACTCTATCAATCCCTTTCATCTTTCCATTGTAGAGGTCCTGTAAAAGGCAAAATTGAGGATATAAAAGAATATAACAGTTCAGCTGTTTTGTCAATTGGAAAATAAATAAAAGGTTATAATGAAAGTCTGGAACATGGAGTACATTTGACAAGGTTAACGAAGGAGAAAGACTATAGGAGCCAACATGAGTTATTTGGGTTTGCTTACCATTTGGTAATTGAACAAAAGATGGTAAGTCTTACATAACAGGAGAATTCAAGCAATCTAAGTCGAATGTCATATGATTGGTGGCACCTGTGTCAAGTATCCAGGATTTAGACGAGGGATTAAAACCAATACTTGTCATATGTGCCGAGGCTTTGAATTCCGATCCTCTTTCAAGCAAATCTAGAATTTGTTGATACTGCTCAGATGTGAAGTGAGGTACTGGGGAAAAAACTGATACATTTTCTTCCAACCAATAGGACTTTTGACTATTATCATTACTTGTATCAGCAACAACTATATTGTGAGCAGAAGAAGGATTTTTCCTTTCAGTGAACTTAAAGTCTGCAGGATAACCAATCGGTTTATAACATGTCTCTCTCTTGTGACCCTTAAGATGATAATAGTCACAAGTCCTATTGAACTTTTTCCTATTTGTTGATTGACCTGTATTTGAATAGAATGCAGCTGGTATAGTCTGTTGATTGTTTCCATTTTGGCATTGACCTTATTCCTAAATCAACATCGAATATGCTTGATTGAGTGACGACAAAGGCTTCATGAGAAAAATTTGGTTGCGAACCATGGAGTATGTTTCATTTAATCCCATAAGAAATTGAAATAATCGTTGTTGCTTCTGATTTTTTGTGTTCTAAGTTGCTTCACAGGAACAAATGGAAAATGGACTAATCGCATCGTATTCATCCCACAAAAATCGTAATCTAGTATGATAAGTTGCAATCGATGTTTTACCTTGAACTTGTGTTGTAATCTCGCGATATAAGTAAAAGATACGAGACCCATCAACTTTGTCAAATCTTTCTCGAGATCTGCCCCAACCAGTGCTACATTGGATGCAAAAATCACTCCAGCTGAAAGATCTTGACTAACTGAGTACAAGATCCATGAAAAAATTAAACATTACAACAACCCCATTGTGATTTCAATTCTTCTGAAGTTGCATCTCGTGTACAAAATCCATCGATGAACCCTACTATGTTTTTCACCAGTAATGCTGTCATAACCCAAATTTTTTCCCCCAATTTAAACCTTAAATCCCTAATCTGAAAACCCTATGAATTGGGGATTTTTCTGAGGTCATTTGTGAAGTTCTAAAAGTTGAGTCCTTTTGTGGTAATTTTACCATTTCTTCTTTGAAAACTTTTCTTCCTTTCCTTTCCCGATTTTGTGTCTCATATTTATTCGGGAATTTATTTGTTTTCCTTAATTTGGTTTCCTTTTGGTTTCCAAGAAAAATCTCTTGCTTTATCTATTCTTTCAAACCGAGAGTCTCCTTTTTCGTCACCTAATTCTTTTTTTTTCATCTGGAAGTTGCATTGAACCCCTTCTAGTGAGTGTTCTTCGGTAAGCCTCTAATCTTTCCTTTTTCCTTATCATTCTTGTTTCAGATTCGGTTTTTTAATGTTGTCTTGGTGTTTCTGTTCTGGTTCCGGTCGAGTGCTTTAAGGATTCACTATAGGGGTCCGGTTTCGAAGTTTTGTTTCGGTTTCTTTAAGTTGAGTTTTGTTTGGTTCGGATTTTTGGTGTGGATTGGTGAGTTTTGATTCGATTTTTGCTGTGGAAAGGTTTTAAATCATTTGTGGTTTAATATCGGATCGAAGGGAGTGTGTATCGAACCAAATTAGGGTGTTTTGTTTGAAAATTTATGTGTTTGGCACTGGGAAAATTCTGGAAATTTTCCAGATTTTCCTGGAAAATCCAGACCCGGTTTGAACCACCAGACCGAACCACCCAAGACCGAACCGGCCTGGCCCATAACCCCTGACCCGACCCGACCCGACCCGGAATCTTGACCCGGTCTGCTGACGTCACTACTGACGTCACTGTTGACGTCACTGTTAACATCATCGTTGACCTGATGACGTAAACCCTAACTTGTAATCTAAGAATTAGGTTAATTTTAGGGGTTACATTTAATGGTATCAGAGCTCAGGTTTATCCCTAGGACTTTGAGGTTCAAAATGATTTTTTTTATTTGAAAATAAATTTGATGATTTTATCTGTAAATCCGGAATTTTGTTTTGACTCGTAATTTGAATTTTCTAAAATATTTTGAATAATTCTCCAAGTATCGATACTAATGTAGGATTCTGTTTGTCCTTCTGTAGATACTTTACTATGCCACCGCGTCGAAGTACACGTTTAGCAACCGGTAGCGGTCGTGGCCGAGGCCGTGGCCGAAGCCGTGGTCGAAGTCGTTCTGCTAGATCTTCTAGTGATGTTCCGCCTCTTGTGGACCCGCCACAGGATCAGAGTTTGGCAATAGATATAAGAGGGGAGGATCAGCCCGAGCTACAGACCGAGGCTCAGCAACCCGAGGTTGATCAGCCGATTCAAAGTGAGGGACCGTTTGTTTCTGGGGATAGTGAGACTGTTGGTTTGGACTCCGTGACTATGTAGAGAGAGCTGCTCAGATATTTGAGATAGAATGAGGGTGCTAGGAAACCCATATCTACCGAGTTTCTGGCTGCTGGGATGACCATGTTCGATGGTAAGATCGGTAATACCCAGCCGATGCTGAGTACTGGCTGAAGAAGCTTCAGCGTTTGTTTCTGGAGATGGATTACCCCTCTGATAGGAAACTAAGGGCAGTTGTTTCATTGCTTCAGGGGGAGGCCCTGAACTGGTGGGAGGCAGAGGAAAGAGTGAATGCTTCGGATAAGATCGACTGGGAGTTTTTCAGGCAGGCATTTGAAGATCGATATGTGGGTCCGGAGTATTTAGCTAAGTGCCGTGAGGATTTTTTGAATCTGCAACAAAATGATTTGTCAGTGAATGATTATGAGATTGAGTTCCTCTGTTTGCTGCAGTATGCCCCTGGTATTGTGACTACTGAGAAACAAAAGTGTGATCACTTTCTGAAGGGACTCCGAGTACCATTGAAGATTGCTGTAGCCACCCACCACGACACGGAATATAAGATGATCACTCGACGTACCAGGACAGCCGAGCGTAATGAGAGTTTGAGGGCTCAGCTGGAATCTCAAGGTCAGGATAGAGGTAGACGTCAGCCCGCAGCACCTGCACAGCATAGTCAGGGTTTTCAGTCCCGGAAGAGAGGCCGTGATGAGTTTGAGCCATAAAGTTCTGCACGATCTAGACCAGTTGCATCTGTTGTACCCACTGTTAATGGAGTTGGATCCACTAGTACTCGAGCCTTACCTTAGGGCTCCTTTTGTAAGAAATGGCATTCTGGAGAGTGTCGGATGAAGAGCGGGGCTTGTTTTCGATGTGGTTCGTTTGATCATCATCTCAGGGACTGTCCAGTATCTCCACAGTCTGGTTATACTCAAGGACAATCACAGGCATCAGTTCAGGCCCCATCTGGGGGAAGAGGTTAGGGTAGACCTGCTGCATCCGGTACTAGTAGTAGAGCAGACCTAGTCAATTTAGAGGAGCTGCCAGACCAGGGGGATCCCAACCCGGCTTGGTTTATGCTACGAGGAGGCATGAGGACCGAGATGAGCCAGATGTTATAGCCGGTACTTTTTCTGTTCATGCTATTTCTTTGTTTGCATTGCTTGATAATGGGTCTACTCACTCCTATGTCTCTAGTTCTGTATCAGGCTATTTGGAAATTCCAGTAGAGGATGTGGGTAGCTCTGTTTCTGTTTATACTCCTGTAGGTAACCCTGTGGAGGTTACCAAAGTTTATAAGAATTGTCCTCTTGAGGTTCATGGGCAAATCTTTCCGGCTAATCTGATGGAGCAACCATTCGGGGAGTTTGATTTGATTCTGGGAATGGATTGGTTGTCGGCTCATCGAGTCACTCTGGACTGTGAGCGTAAGAGGGTAACTTTGAGGACTTCTGATGACCGTGAGGTAACCCTTATCGGTGAGCATAGAGGGTTTCTGTCCAATCTTGTCTCTGCTCTGAAAGCCGAGAAGATGATCAGGAAAGGATTTGTGGCCTACCTTGCCTATATTCTTGATCCAAGGCAATCTGATTCCGGGATGGATAAGATCCGAGTTGTATGTGAGTTTCCGGATGTTTTTCCAGAAGAATTACCGGGCGTACCCCCTAAGCGGGAGGAGGTAGAGTTTGATATTGAGTTGCTACCGGGGACTACTCTAGTGTATGTGGCACCGTATCGGATGGCTCCGAAAGAGCTTAAGGAGCTCAAGGTTCAGCTATAGGAACTTCTGGATCGAGGTTTCATTCGACCCAGTGTTTCTCCGTGGGGGGCTCCGGTTCTGTTTGTTAGAAAGAAAGATGGGTCCCTTCGTCTCTGTATCGATTACCGAAAGTTGAACAAGCTAACGGTTAAGAATAAATATCCTCTACCCCGCATTGATGATCTGTTTGACCAATTTTGAGGAGCATCTGTGTTTTCTAAGATAGACCTGAGATCTGGTTACTACCAACTCAAGGTTAAGGATTCTGATGTATTCAAAACAGCTTTTCGGACTCGTTATGGTCACTACGAGTTTCTAGTTATGCCTTTCGGTCTTACTAATGCCCCTGCTACATTTATGGACATGATGAACAAGGTGTTTCGATCCTATCTGGATCAGTTTGTTGTGGTTTTGTTGACGATATTCCGGTCTATTCTAAGTCTGAGGACGAGCATGAGCAACATCTCCGTATTGTGTTGCAAACTCTGAGGGAGAAACAGCTCTATGCAAAATTCAGTAAATGTGAGTTCTTGCTATCTGAAGTTGTGTTTCTGGGTCATGTTGTTTCAGCTAAGGGTATCCAAGTAGACCCTAAGAAAATCGAGGCTATTATGGAATGGAAGCAGCCTAAGAATGTGGCTAAGGTTCATAGTTTTCTGGGTCTAGTTGGTTATTACCGGAGATTTGTAGAGGGTTTTTCCTCTATTGCTGCCCTGTTGACCAAGCTTCTGAGGAAAGATGTTCCGTTTATCTGGTCTGCGACCCAGCAGGAGAGCTTTGAGAAACTCAAATCAATTTTGACTCAAGCACCGGTTCTGATACAGCCCGAGTCAGGGAAACCTTATACAGTTTACAGTGATGCCTCGTACACTGGTTTGGGTTGTGTTCTGATGCAAGATGGGAATGTGGTAGCTTATGCTTCCCGACAGTTAAAACCTCATGAGTGTAACTATCCTCCCCATGATCTAGAGTTAGCGGCAGTGATCTTTGCTCTAAAAATCTGGAGACACTATCTTTATGGAGAGAAGTGTTTCATCTTCACAGATCATAAGAGTCTGAAAAACCTCCTCACTCAGAAGGAGATCAACTTGAGACAGCGACGATGGTTGGAGCTTCTGAAGGATTATGACTGTGAGATCGATTACCATCCTGGTAAAGCTAATGTCATTGCGGATGCTCTGAGTCGCAACGCCATTTTTGATCTGAGAGCTTTGTTTGCTCGGCTGAGTTTATTTGAGGATGGTAGTTTGTTGGCTGAACTCCGTGTAGTTCCTACCCTGATATCTGATATTCGGGTTGAGCAGCCCAATGACCCTTTCTTGGCACACCGTATTTTTGAGGTCAATGAGGGAACTTCTCAGGACTTTTCTTTGGATCAGGACGGAGTTTTATGTTTCCGGGGTCGATACTGTGTTCCAAGGAACTCTGATCTGAAACAAGTTATCCTCCGGGAAGCCCATGACAGTCCGTATTCTATGCATCCTGGTGGTGATAAGATGTACAAGAATCTTCGGGAAAAATACTGGTGGAAGGGTCTCAAGAGAGATTTGGTCAGTTTTGTATTTAAGTGCTTGACGTGCCAGAAAGTCAAAGCAGAACATCAGCGTCCATCTGGACTCCTTCAACATATCGAGATACCTCATTGGAAATGGGAGCCTGTGACCATGGATTTTGTCAGTGGTTTACCTTTGACTCCGTCGAAGAAGGATTCTGTTTGGGTCATTGTTGATCGGTTGACCAAGTGTGCGCACTTCATTCCGGTTAAGACTACTTACCCTCTGAGTAAGTTGGCCCGGTTATACATCGCTGAGATTGTTTGGTTACATGGAGTGCCTCTGTGTATTATTTCTGACCGGGATCCGAGGTTCACATCTAAGTTCTGGGGTTCTTTGCATACTGCTCTGGGAACTCGATTGAACTTTAGTACTGCTTATCACCCTCAGACAGATGGTCAGTCTGAGCGAGTGATTCAGATCCTCGAGGATATGTTGAGAGGATGTATTCTACATTTTCGGGGCACTTGGGAGCATTTCTTACCTTTAGCAGAGTTCGCATACAATAATAGTTATCAGTCCAGTATTAAGATGGCACCTTATGAGGATTTGTATGGGCGTAAGTGTCGCACCCCTATTGGATGGACTGAGCTTAATGAGCACCGTTTGTTGGGTCCAGATCTTGTTCATGAGGCTGAGGAGAATGTCAGGTTGATTCGGGATAGGCTTAAGGCCGCTTTTGATAGACAAAAATCTTATGCGGATTTGAGGCGTAAGGATCTTGAGTTTGAGGTTGGTGACGAGGTACTTTTGAAAGTATCTCCGTGGAGGAAGGTACTCCGTTTTGGCCGTAAAGGCAAACTCAGTCCCAAATATATTGGACCTTACCGTATTCTCAGGCGAGTTGGGCCTGTAGCTTATCAGCTTGAGTTACCATCAGAGCTCAAGCGTATCCATGATGTCTTCCATGTTTCTGTACTGAGACGTTATCGAGCTGATCTGTCTCATGTTCTGCCTATTGAGGAGTTTGAAATCCGTCCAGATCTATGCTATGAGGAAGAACCTGTTGAGATTATTGCTCAAGACCAGAAAGTACTTCGGAAGAAAAGCATTAAGATGGTTAAGGTTCTCTGGCGTAATCGAAGTTTGGACGAGGCTACGTGGGAGCCCAAATCTGTTATCAAAACTCAGTATCCGCATCTTTTTTATCCAGGTAAATTTTGAGGACGAAATTTCTATAAGGGGGGAAGAGTTCTCATAACCCAAAATTTTCCCCCAATTTAAACCATAAATCCCTAATTTGAAAACCCTAGGAATTGGGGATTTTTCTGAGGTCATTTGTGAAGTTCTAAAAGTTGAGTCCTTTTGTGGTAATTTTACCATTTCTTCTTTAGAAACTTTTCTTCCTTTCCTTTCCCGATTTTGTGTCTCAGATTTATTCGGGAATTGATTTGTTTTCCTTAATTCGGTTTCCTTTTGGTTTCCAAGAAAAATCTCTTGCTTTATCTATTCTTTCAAACCGAGAGCCTCCTTTTTCGTCACCTAATTCTTTTTTTTTCATCTGGAAGTTGCATTGAACCCCCTTCTAGTGAGTGTTCTTCGGTAGGCCTCTAATCTTTCCTTTTTCCTTATCATTCTTGTTTCAGATTCGGTTCTTTAATGTTGTCTTGGTGTTTCTGTTCTGGTTCTGGTCGAGTGCTTTAAGGATTCACAATAGGGGTCCGGTTTTGAAGTTTTGTTTCGGTTTCTTTAAGTTGAGTTTTGTTTGGTTCGGATTTTTGGTGTGGATTGGTGAGTTTTGATTTGATTTTTGTTGTGGAAAGGTTTTCAATCATTTGTGGTTTAATATCGGATGAAGGGAGTGTGTATCGAACCAAATTAGGGGGTTTTGTTTGAAAATTTATGTGTTTGGCACTGGGAAAATTCTGGAAATTCCAGATTTTCCTGGAAAATCCAGACCCGGTTTGAACCACCCGCCCGAACCGACCAGTCCAGCCCGAACCACCCAAGCCCATAACCCCTAACCCGACCCGAACCAGAATCTTGACCCGGTCTGCTGACGTCACTACTGACGTCATCTGCTGACGTCACTGCTGACGTCATCGTTGACTTGATGACGTCATCTGCTGACGTTAGTGTTGACCGTGCTGACGTCAGCGTTGACTTTTTCCGACCCGGTCCCACTTTATGTTTTTCGACGTTCTGAGTTCAATGGCGCAGTCCATTTTTTGAAATTCGAACCCGAAATGTCTTTTTTAGGGCTTTTATGTTCGAATGCCTTATTTGAAAGTTATCTTTAGTGGTTTCTGAAATTGTTTCTGTTGGCTTCTGAAATTGTTTCTGTTGGCTTCTGAAATTGTTTCTGTTGGCTTCAGGTGACATGGATTCCGACCCCGAGCACCTACCTCCTCCTCCTCCTGGACGACCACCCGTTCATCAACATTCGGGACCTGCACATGAGTATCGTTTTATTTCTGTTTAGTGTATTCTTCGGTATAGTGGCATAGTAGGGTATCTAATGTTAATTGTTACTCGTAGTTTCTACTCCTGCTCATTCTAGTGGTAGAGCCGAGTCTAGTAGACATCGTTTTAGGCATTGACCTTTGACTTCAGGTGTGTTCTCTTCTGTAAATTCCGTTATTTTCGTGTGTACAGTTTTCTGTCATAAATAAGTATGTTCATACATCATTATGCCATGTTCTGTAATTAAATTACATTTCTGATTCTGATTATTATGCATGCCTCCTGTTAGAATATAAGGCTTGCATTCTGGTTCTGTATCTGCATATGACATTACATATAGTTAGATTATTGTTCGGAGGAAGTCAGTGATTTATTCACTTTTGTTCAGTGGTTCGGTATAATACCACTTCTGTTCAGTGGTTTCACCTGCGGGTCGAGTTCCACTTCTGTTGGTGTGATGGAGTTAGAGTGGTTCAGGGGGGAACCTACTCTTATGATGGAGTTCGGTGATGGGTGCATATCATGCATACTTCATATCATCTGCATACACTGTTCTGTAATCCTGTTATCTGTACACTAGAGACACACTAGGCTCCCTAGCTTACACCCTTTCAGTTCTTGTTTCAGATCTCAGACCTAGTCCACGTACGGTACTTGGAGGATCCTGAGTCGGTTTAATAATTTCGTATGTTTTACAGTTTTATTACCGGATTATAATTTTTATCGGATATTAT
Source organism: Abelmoschus esculentus (assembly GCA_035048815.1). Lineage (NCBI taxonomy): Eukaryota > Viridiplantae > Streptophyta > Magnoliopsida > Malvales > Malvaceae > Abelmoschus > Abelmoschus esculentus. The sequence goes on from JAUCBN010000015.1 coordinate 5,725,042, forward strand.
TTTTGTAATATGGACTTGAGACTTTTATTCGGATTTTTCTGAATTATTAATAATTATTTGGTTTTGGACTATTTATTATTTATGGGTTGAACTTGATATTTTAATTGTTGAGTTTTTTTTATTTTCAATATTTTAAATTATTAATTATTTATTTAATAATTTATCTGAATATTATTATTTTATTTATAAAACCCTAACTTGTGAATCAAGATTTATTAACGTAAACTCTAACTTGTAATCTAAGAATTAAGTTAATTTTAGGGGTTACAAATCTATCCGTAATGAACTACTCCAGATATTGTAATTCTCAACCCCTGTGAGTTGATGAGAAATAAGAAGAATTCCATGTGTATCGGACAGATGAAGATAAAACGAATGGGAGTAATCGAGCTGAACTTGCGAAACTGTCATGGAAAAGAAGAAGCTAAAAACTTGAACTGACCTTTAAATATCCTGCAATTCTTACGGTGGCTCTGATACAATCCAAGAAGCCTCCGGTGAGCATCCAAGAATCCAACGTGAGATCGGAAATGAGGTAACAAGAAACTAAGTGAAGAAAAATGCAGGAAATGCTTTTGTTATTATCGTATGTAAAAGGTGATACAAAACCATTATTTATACACTCTAAACATTTGATTTTAACCAACCTAACCTCGTAACATATTTCACTAAACAACTTAACCAATTCAGCTAAGCTAACTAAGCCTTTCAACAAAAATATGCAAAGCTTGATTTGTAATGGTCTTGATATTTATTTAAAAAAAAACACTTGGAAGTATACAGAGTTAATTGCATCGTAGTCTTTAAATAATTTATAATTGATCTTTAAATTTTTAAATATTTTAAATAAAAGTGAGTAAACATCAATTAAAAAAATAAAATTTTTATTTAATTTTAAAATTATTTGAATTACTTGAAAAAATTTAAGTAATTTGAAAAATATTTGAGTTCGAATCGAGTTAAAATTTGTCCAACTCCAAATATTGAAAAATTAGAAAACTAAATTTTACAGTTTTACAATTTAGTTCTTGATTTTACTTTTCTTCGTTCCCCTTCATTTTAAGTTTATTTTTATCAAATTTGAATATTCTTATAACAATTTATAATACTTATTTAGATTCAAATTATATCTTTGAAAAAAATATTGTTTAATTTAACCCTTTAATTTTGTATATTTTTCTTATTTATTCAACTGTTTTTCATTTTATGTTAATTTTTTCGTTCAAATTTGAATCACATACTCTTAAACCATTGTATAATACCTATTTAGCTTTAATCCAGATTTTTAAATTAAATTTCTTATTTTTATAATTTAGCCCCTCAACTCTGAATAATTTCTTATTTCTTTAATTTCTTTTTTTGTTTTAAGTTTATTTTCGGCGAAAATTAAACCACGTGATTTATTAACAATGTTTAACATCAATATAACTTCAATTAATATTTTTTAACAAATATTCATTTTTTTATGTATTTCTTTACCTTAAGATTTTATATAATTTGATCAATCAACTTAAATTTTTTATAAATTTTTTATCACATCAATTCATAGACGTATGTATGTTACCATCAATATAATTTTATTTTTTTAATTTTTTATTTACATCAATTCATTGACTTGTATATACTACTATCAATACAATTTTAAATTTTTTGTAAAACTTTTAATCAAATAAATTTAATAATTATAATATAATTTAAAAATTTATTTATATATATGAAAAATAATTTGAAGAAATATGTATGTAGATCTTATGCGATTAGATAAAGTCGATTAAATTAGAATCAAACGTACTATAACATTATAAATAGTTAGAATTAAAATTTATACATAAATTTGAAAAATGCACTCGACTCGAATTAAAAAAAAATCTTTAATAAAGTATGAGTTAAAAATTAGACTTATCATCTCTAATAACTCAAAATATTTTGTCTCAATTTGAGTCACTCGAACACTCTCCTCTAATTCTAATTTTATTCTCAAACTATGATTTTTGTTTTAAATTGGTCCCAAACTTTGAAACATTTTATTTCATCTTCAAAATATGACTCTTCTAAATTGGCTCTTAAAATTTTTGAACATTTTAATTTCATCCTCAAATTATCAATAAATGCTAATAAAATTTTATGTTAATAAAACCTTTATTAATGTGTTAATTTTCATGAAACCTTTATTAAGGAGGCTTTGACGCAGGCTCCGATCTTGGTTCAACCAGAACCAGGAAAAGAGTTTATGGTGTATAGTGATGCATCATACGTTGGTTTTGGATGTGTTTTGATGAAGGAGGGAAGAGTGGTAGCTTATGCATCTTTTTAGTTGAAAGTGCATGAGAAAAACTACCACACACATGATATTGAGTTAGATGCAGTTGTGTTTGCTCTTAAGATATGGAGGCACTATCTGTATGGTGAGCGATGCGTGGTTTACACGGATCATAAGAGTTTAAGGTATTTGATGTCTCAAAAAGATCTTAATCTTAGGCAGCATCGATGGCTTGAGTTGCTTAAGTATTATGATTTGACTATTGAGTACCATCTGGGTAAGGCTAATATTGTTGTTGATGCCTTGAGTTGGAAAGTGGTTGTGGAGGTACGTGGAGGTTTGATAGCGGAGTTACAGGTTAAACCATCTTTGGTTAAGTTGTTCAAGGAGAAACAGTTGTTAGATGATGCTTTAGTTCCTATTGTTCTGGATATAGCTGAAGGTAGACCGAAAAAGTATGGTTTTCAAGGAGATGGTGTTTTATGTTTCCGAGATAGTGTGGTTGTACCGAATTATACTGAGTTGAGACGTGTTATTCTTGTGGAAGCGCATAGTAGGCCTTTTTCTATGCATCCGGGTAGTACTAAGATCTATCGGGATCTGAAAAGTGACTATTTTTGGGTTGGTTTGAAAAAGGATGTGGCCAAATTTTTGAGTAAGTGCTTAGTGTGTTAGCGGGTTAAGGCTAAACACCAGGTTCCATCGGGTTTGTTACAACCGTTGAAAGTTCCAGAGTGGAAGTGGGAAAGAATTACTATGGACTTTGTCGGTTTTTCCCTTAACACCGACCAAGAAGAAGTTGATATGGGTAGTTGTGGATAGATTTACGAAGTGTGCACACTTTATTCCAGTGCATACTAAGTATTCCTCAGATAAATTGGCTGAGTTATATGTTTCTAGTGTTGTGAGGCTGCACGGAGTGCCTAAATCCATAGTATCCGATAGAGATCCGATATTTACGTCAAGGTTTTGGAAGTTCTTGTAGAAAGCTCTTGGTACAAAGTTGAGCTTTAGCAAATCCTATCATCCGCAAACGAACGGACAATCCAAGAGGGTTATCTAGGTTTTAGAGGATATGCTAAGGTGTTGTGTTATAATTTCAAGGGTTCTTAGGAAAATTAATTGCCATTAGTGGGGTTCTCATATAATAATAGTTTTCAGGAAAATATTCAAATGGCTCCGTTTGAGGCTCTTTGATAAGTGCTCAACTCACTATCACTTTTTACACCTTTTATGTGCATTAATCACCAAATATACACTCACTCGGACCAATGCATGTACTCAATGTGATATATTTAGAAGTTATGCTTATAGAGATAATATTTACAGAAAAGGCACATTTTACTGCATTTTTATATCTATGCAGGAGAACCAGTTCCGCTGCAGCAACATGGCCGAGGCAGGACTTGATGCCGAGGCAGCAGCTGAGAGCCAGGAAGCAAGACTGTAGGCGATTGGAAGATAAAAATCCAAGGGAAGTGTCTGGACATAAAGCCCATGGATCGGAGCTGGCTAGCATGAGGAAAAGCCCAAGACAAGGCCACGCGGGAAAGCCCCCTTAGCGGAATTAAACTTGGAAATATTTTAATTATGTACATGACTTGTTCCCTACTCCAAGTTGTATTCTACGTAGGAAAGGTTTGCCCTAGGTCTAGCCTATATAAAGACCTAGCTTACCAATGTATTATAGACGGAATACCTAGGGAGAGAAAGCCGAATCATAAACTTGTTTTCTTTCTCTCAATCATGTTCTAAGCTTTCTTAGGGTTTAGGTGAAGGTTGTTTAGTATATGTGAGAGTAGATTGTACTTTGTCTTTGTTTCAATGCAATAGAACTATCAAGGTTTGCTTATCCTTTGTTATTCCTTGTTCTTGCATTCAAGCTCGGGAGAGAAGTTTGTGAGTAATCCATTTATCTAAGCTCGGGAGAGTTAGATTCACGAAAGGGGTAAGTACGGTGTTTCAATCGCAAAATACTAACTCAGCCTAGGGATAGGTTAAGAGTTTCAGCGGCTAAAAGAAGTGTGAGATTGGTTGGTGAGTATAATTGGTTCACGCCGGGAGGTATCATCAAGGACTAGTCATCAACAGCACTCTGACTTAGGGATAAGCGGAGTCATTCAAGGACACTTTGCCGAACTTTGGTAAAAGTCCACCCACGAGCAAGGGATTGCCGCGGCAGACAGTATCGTCGCTGCCAAGGCAGTAAACTGCAGTGCTGCCGAGGCAGTGATATACGATTGCATTGAGCAAAGACAAGTCAATCAAATCCGCAATACAACGCAATTGGATCCTGACCCATCTCTCTCTAATATTCAATCTCTTTACTTTGCTTAGTTATTTTAGTTTAGTTAAACCAAACTCAATCACTTGTGTTTTATTTTACTTCTTTCTATAGAACAAGAAGGCGAAGAAGACATATTAAGTCTACCAGTCCCTGTGGAGACGATAATCCGATAAATACTTATCACTTATTACTTTCGATGTGTCCACTTGCACTAAACCCGCACTTTTGACACGCGTTAGGAGACGGGGGCGTCGACCAGACTTATAACTTGTAATTAGACCGAAAGTTGTATTCATTTTGTTGACATTTCAATTATTTGTAATCCAACACGAGTCAAATCTCGTGTAACACTTATCGATTTTGAGGCCATTTTAAAACTTTTCAATACTTATGCAATTAACCATTTCGATTCTCAAATTTCATTCATTTATCAATTATAATCTTAATTAAGCTTGATCTAGACCTCTAACCAAATTTTATTCGTTTAATCATCGTTAATATTATCTTATTGATCAAGCTAATTTTCTTTTTTTCAAGTTCGAACCAAAATAGCTAGGGGTATCGATACCCCTTATAGGGATGTATTGGAACAGGGGTATCGAACCCCAGTTTGATACAGGTCAACTATGTTGACTCGTTGACCAAGGCTGAAAAGCCTAGTTCGATACAGGTATCGATGCAATTTCATTACTGGAAGCTCCAGTATTGAACCATGTATCGATACTGATCTACCTCGAGGACTCATTGACTAAAGTTGGGTAGCCTGGTTCGATACTGGTATCGAACCAGGGAGTACACTGCCAAGCTTGGTACCAAACCATGCATCGATGCCATTTTGCTACTGTCAAGGGTGGTATCGATACCCATGCAATTGGTATCGATACCCCTGTCCAATTTGGCAAGTTTCTAAGTTTCTAATGCTTTTAGACACTAACCATAAACCATCTATATGATCTTAATTCATATCTAAACCTTAAGGGACCATAGTAGCTTGTTTAAATCAACAAGCATTAATATATTAATTCAATCCATTAGACCAACTCACTACTAGGCCAATATTCATGCCATTCCACACTTAGAACAATCTTCTTGCCATGTATTTACTATGGCAACTAAAGCAATCATGATACTATCCTAGTTTCACATGTCCTAAACACCAAGATAATTGACCCACTTACCAAATGTATGCATTCAAGGCCAATATACCAACCATAGGTCAAAATCCCAAGAGGCGCTAACTAGCCTATCATAGTCACCATGCCTTATGGCTTACAAACCCAAAAGCTTAAATAATAATTATTACAAACCATGTATATATCGAATCTCAAAATGCATAACTAGACAAAACATGCTCACTATGCCACCAGAAACTAGGAGTTGGCTAAAAGTAAAAAATACCATACATTGCTTGCTTGTTGTCCTTGCTCAAGTTCGATCTCGTTCTAGCTCCTTAGCCCGTTTACCTGTTGTTTGGGGAAGGAGGAAACAAACGGTGGTAAGTACTTATGAGGTACTTAGTGAGGCAGCCCTAAGTCTAACCATATTAGACATGAATCAATTAACAAAATGACATGCTACAAATAAATAAATAGATTCAATTCATGTCAAAGAATCAATCAATATACAAGTTAACATGCTTCTCAAGTCAATCATGAGTCTAACATACTATTCCATTTCATAATCTATATGCTCAAGCTTTCATTAAACAATTTGTATCAAGGGCTACACTTAGCCATATATTCATTTCCAATGTCAATAGCCATTTCACATTCAAGTGTTACACTTAGAAACAATTTCATTTCAATAATCAATAACAAATCATAAACAATCACCAATGCTTCATTTGCCAATGTATATGCACACATATAATTTCACATTTAAATTTCAATCTTTCCATTTTATTTCGTGTGTTGCCTTGGTATAGTTAGACAAGGTAAACGAGTCAACAAGAGTGTCACGAAGACACTAACAAGAGTGCCACAAAGGCTTTAACAAGAGATACCCATGGTATCTAACAATTGGTGACTAACCACCAAATCACGGTACCCACAGTACCAAACAAGAGTACCGAAGTACTAAACAAGAGTGTCGTAGCACTAAACAATGAGCTCAGACTCTAGGCATGCCGTACTACCTATGACCAACTATCGACCAAGGCTCAATTTCATTTCATTACCCGTTTGATCATTCAATTCATATTTACCAAGTTCATGTCATCAAGTGTAAGTATCCAAGGCATGTTTATCAAGCAATACATTTATAACATATCACAAGTAACATGCATATCATGTTACCAAACAATTAATCATATCACCAATAACAAGCTCGATGCATGATTCGGTACCTGGCATCCATAGCCGCGTGCCATACTTACCTCGGCATTTTCGAGCTATGCATATGTATTAATCTAGTTCTAACAATCTAGCAAACAAACATGTTATTACACAAGTCCTTTAGCATTTAATCCTCCTCCCTTTTTTACCAAATATACAATTAGTCCATTTACAAGACATATCAAATCAAATAAACAAATGATGGTTAGGACCCTAGGTCCTAACCCTAAGGTTTGCCACACTCACAATTGGTTCCGAGCAATTTAAGGGTTGTAGATCGTGATCCCTTTACCCTTTTTCCTCGCTAGTTCGAGCCCTTCTTGTTCCTCGATATCCTCTTCCATTTTATTCTCTAGTAATTCATACACATATAAAATCCATTAGGATATATTCAATCATTTAATCCAAGTGGTCTTAGACTTAGCAAATGTAAACAAGTGCATTTGTTCATTAGGGATAGTTTCTCTACCCTATAAAGAATCGCTCATATCTTCTAATTACCATATCCGATTTTAGTCCATTTTACCTCTTTGGAAAGATATAAGAATCATCTACAAGGAACAATTAACCTTACATTTTAATTATTTGCCCATCAGTACCAGATTTCGTTCGAATCGGACCTATCCAGATTCAGGACTGTTCGGACAGCCCTTACGGAAACGCTTATATCTTTCCCTATCGAATTCCGATTGAGGTTCCATAAATTTTTCCTTAAACTAGATATATGGGAGTATCATACTTCAAAATTTCAGCTCCTAAATCCATCAATCCCGTCCTAGGGAATTTTTCAAAGATGGCTACTCGGAATAGAATTTCTAGGCATTTTCGGCAAATTCTCGTTCCATACATTAAACTCCTAATTCTCAACTTATTTCCATGAATTTCTAGCACCTTCAAACATGAAATCAACATCATTTAAATCACTTTTTCATCAACATATCAAATCAATTAACACTTATAACATTTCCAAAAGCCTAATTTTTCCAAGCTACTTAATTCATTGCTCATGCTTCTAGAACTAAACCCAAGCAATTTAAATCCCTAAATCAAGTTTCTATTAACCAAATTTTAACTTGAAAAATATCACAAGAACATTCAAAATCTAAGAATTTAGCTTCCAATTTTTCGATTATGGAAAGAATAACTTACTGATGTACTTAGGCTTGATTTCTTAACCCAAATCCTAAGCATGCAAGGGCTTTTAAGCTACCTTTCAATGACTTCCTTCCATTCTTTCACAAGACTCTCTCTCCCCCCTTTTCTTTTTGCTTTTCACGTGAATGAGGAGAAGAAGGGAGGAGTGGGCTGAATTTTCCTTGCTTATTAATGTGTAGGGAAATGACCATTTGGCCCTTTTTAATTATACTAGACTCAATTTGTTGCATGGGGTAGTTTAGGGAAATTAAGTCTTTTCCATGCAACCCTCACATTCTTATCCAATTTAATTTAGTCCCAATCTCAATTCAATTAACACATGATTTAATTTTTATCTTATTATTTATTCGAACTATTTTATTAACCCGATTTTAGGGTGTTACAGTGTGGGCGAGAAAGTTTTTCTAAAAGTGGCACCGTGGAAGAAGTTGATGCGTTTTGGATAGAAAGGAAAGTTGAGTCTGAGGTTTATTAGACCGTTCGAGGTGTTAGAGAGAATCAGACCAGTGACTTATCGTTTAAGGTTACCATCCGAACTCGAGAATATCCATGATGTATTTCATGTATCGATGCTTCGGAGGTGCAGATTGGATCCATCGCATGTTTTGACGGTGGGAGAATTAGAGCTTAATCCAGATCTATCGTATGATGAAGAGCTGATAGGAATTCTAGCATTAGATTCTAAGGTTCCTCGTGGTAAAACCATTTAGTTGGTCAAAGTGCTTTGGCGACATCGAGGTGTCAAGAAAGCCACGTGGGAACGAAAGTCGGACATGGAAGAACAATTTCCTTATCTGTTTCCACCAGGTAATTTTGAGGACAAAATTTCTTAAATGGAGGAGATTTGTAACGCCCCAAAATTGGGCCTAGAAGTTAGTGGGCTGATTTAACTGATTAAGTCTTGTTTGGGATTAAATTCTTAAAAATTGATTTTTGGTCAAAATAAAATATGTAAAAATATCCTAAAATCCTTACTAAATATATATTTGACTTTGGTCAACTCAATCTTGGAAATTGACCCCTAAAACCGTAAGATTTTGAAATTAGTGACTAAATTGTAAAAATTGAAAATTTAAGGAAAATTTTATAAATCAAGCTAAAACTTAGAATATTTTAAACTTAAAGATTATATTTTAACTCAAATTACTAATTAAACTTTATTTTTAACTCTTAAATCCTATTTAAAAGCCATAAACCTATCCTATTTTTATTATTTTCGTTTTCCCTCTTCCCAAGGCAGAGAACCATCAATTTTTCAAAGTTAAACCTAAATATTTTCAATAATTTTCGTTTTGAATAATTATTATAACTTTTTCTTCTTCAAAACTTCACGTTTTCTCATCGTTTTCACGTTTTAAAACTCGAAAAGTAATTGGATCAGTTTTGGCGGTGAAATTTCATCAACCCTCTAGAACTTGAAGTTCTTTATTGAAATTACCAAGTTCTTGTCTTGGAAAAAACGTTTTTAATCTTTTGTTTTAGAAAAATCGGTTTTTGGGTCATAATATCTAATTTTTCGTTCAAGGTTTTTTACTCACTTTTTTTGGGTCCTAAAAGGATGATTTTCAATGTAATAAGATGTTTATAAAGTGTTTTTAAAATCCCTAATCCCAAAGTAAAGGTTTAGGAGAAGTTTGGTGGGTTTTGAAAAGTTTTCAGTTAAGGTTTTGATAGGTTTAAGGGGTTGTCCGACTTGATATTTCTTGAGTGCAATTAGGAGCACTAAATCCATAGTTTTTATGCTTGAAACAGGACAAGAAGTAGGTGATCTCGTTTAAAGTGATCGAGTAAAGTGTTAGGTGACTTGTTGGACAAGTTTCGGTTATCGGTGAGTGGATTTGAGAATTGGCTGCTTCAACAGTGTTTTAACTTTTTTTTTCAAAGTGTTGGAAGTGTAGGGAAGGTGTGAGAAAGCCCCTATACTCTAGAGTAAGTTTTTTTTTTGCTCTCGTAAATCGGTTTTCCCATAATATGCTTGTTTTACTATGTTTTTGACATAATCATATTTTATTGGTACATATGTGATTATGTACGTGTTAGAATGCTCTCGATATTGTTTTAAGATAGTTAAAATATTTCTACGTTTTGGTTTTTGAAATAAGCGAAAATAAGATTTTTATCGGTTTTGCGAGTAGGCATGAGAAAGTGGAATGCTAATGTTTTTTTGCCACTGTTTTTGATATGAAAACTTGAGCGTTCATACTGTTTTGTGTTGGATATTGAGATTATGTTATAGGGATAAGTCGATCGATCAATAGGGTGTTAGTGCATTGTTTATTAATTATGAAAATTTGTATACGTGTGTAAATTCCTTAGTGATGCATTAGAGTTATTGCTTAATTTGTGATATATGTTTTGTATTGCATTTAAGCGTAGCTTATCCTGGAAGATAAGGTAGGAAACATATTTGGAATTGATTCTATTCGTATGCACGAGATAGACTCGTGCGTGGTATGAGTAGCCCTCATGCGTGTATCCGTTTATCCAATGATTAGAAGTAGACTAATCGAATCACTAATACCAACACGTGAAAATGCAAGTGTTAAGTTATATTGATTTTAATTGCAAATTGAGTTTACTGAGTTTGACTTTTTTTAAATATTTTACAAAGCCTTGCTAATGAAGCATGTAAGTCTTGAGTTTTGTGAATTTGTTCCACGTGATAAAACACTTGCTGGATTTTTATACTTGGTGGCGTTTAGGTCACGTGTATTTTGTTTTAAGAGCATGAACTATTTTTCCATCTAAAACGAATTTGAGTATATTATGGGTTACATTGCAAGTTGTTCAAACTATTTTTATATGTCCCTCACTAAGCAATTGCTTAACCATTCTCTTTTCCTTGCAATGCAGATAAAAAGTGAGACTCTCGTCCGAAGAAGCAAAGAGTTTCATATTTCACGTTTGATACATTTTCGTTGGAGTATGTTTACTTTAAATTGAACCTTAGTTAGTAGAGAGCAATGGAGCTAGGAACTAGAAACCTTATGTTATTTAAGATCTCTTGTTGAACGATGATATTTTGATCCTTGATTATGTTATTTCTGAGATTATACATGCTTATCCGATTCTGAGAGTTAATGAAATAGCTTGTTTGAATTTCACATGCTTCCTTGTTTCTCTACGATGTTATTTGATGAAATTTGAATACATTCATATGTTGGTTGATTCTTTCTTTAATTAGGATAAATTGCATCTAGAGAACTTGTTGTTACATATGTTTCATGGGCCTCTAGGTTAAATTATGCATATAAACTTTGTTGGGCACGTTTAGACTTGAAACCAAAGAAAACTGTTGTTTATGGGCAAAGGGTTTCGATACCATTCCATAGGGTATCGATACCTAGGCAAAATCATAACGATTTTCTGGAAAATTAAGCCTGGGTATCAAAACCACATGAACTGGTTCTGAAACAGTAGTATAAATCTTAGCAGGCATATCGATACGCATAAGTTGGGTTTCAGTACCAATCTTCACAGTTTCAAATGGTATTGGAACGGTCCTTCAAGCGTATCGAAATACAATTTTATCGCGCAGGAAATCCTCTGGGCTATCGATAGTGTATCGAAACAATTAATACCAGTATCGATACCCCTTTTTCATTTACCACAGTATCGATACCAGGGAAGGGTGTTTTGAAACCCTTGTTAGGTAATGTCGTTATAGGCTGAATTATAATTCTGAAAACTTACATTTTAGTCACTAAATTTTGAGAAACTAATTAGATTACTTGTAGATATTATTTTTAAAGCTGAAAATTTATGTGCAAGCATGAAATATACTTAGTTAAGGATTGGTAAACTTAATTTCACCTTTTGATCAAAATTATTTAGAAAATTACAATTAAGTCCCTAAAACTTGTTCGCATAAATTAGGACGCGTTTCTCGTTAATTTCCGTTGTAGTTGAACTCAGTCCTTGCATGGACAAGTAGGATCTAATTAATGCATTTAGAAAAGATAAAAAGAAAAAAATAGGGTTGTTTATCGGGGCGAGTCTCCGGATTAGTCTCGGTATTCCTCGTGTAGCTCGTTCGAGTCGGATGGCGTCTAGACCAGGTCGAGGGGGTTACAACTTTCGGCATACCATGTAATCGAATTACCTCACGGATGTACAGATCGGCTAAGGTCTCCGATTTCATGTTCTTTCGAATCGGGATAAAATGTGTAGACTTGGTGAGTCTATCAACAATCACCTAAATAACATCATTTTTCCTCGGTGTGACAGGCAAGCCAGTAACAAAATCCATTGTTACACGATCCAATTTTCATTTAGGCAATTCAATAGGCTAAAGCAGACCCGTAGGAGCTCGATGTTCAGTTTTAACACTTTGACAAGTTAAGCACCGGGATACAAAGTCTGTGATGGCTGCTTTCATGCCAGGCCACCAATATAAAGATTTCAAATCCTTATACATTTTAACAGAACTGGGATGAATCGAGTATGGACTTTTGTTTGCTTCTTGTAAGATATCTCTTTCCAACTCTTCATTATTCGGAACACAAACTCTATCTCTAAATCCATTCGAATTGAGGGAGAATTCAGCATTAGCTTTCGAATCAAGCTTTGAGATGATAGCTTGAAGCTCAGAATCAAATTTTTGAAGATCTTTGATTCTCATAATCAAATTAGATTAAATTTGGAGTTCACACAAAAATCTTGCTTTTGATATACACGAAGATGAGCATTAATCCCATTCGGGGCTACAAGGAAATTTTTGAAATTAGTCACGAAAATTCAAAGGAAGTGCTTAATATTTCAAAGTTTTCAAATAGCTTACCCAATGTTTGTTTACGACGAAGAGCATCAACAACTACATTTGTTTTCCTGGGATGATAGTCGATGACTAAGTCATAGTCTTTAAGTAATTCTATCCACCTTCTTTGTCTCAAGTTCAAATCCTTATGGTTCGGGAGATATTTGAGAATTTTGTGATCGGTTTATAGGTGACACTTCTCAACATATAAGTAGTGCCTCCATATCTTGAGATCGAATACAATGAAAGTTAATTCGAGATCATGAGTAGGGTAGTTCAGCTCATGATGTTTCAATTGCCTTGATGCGTATGCAACCACGTTATTCCCTTGCATCAAAACACAACCTAGCCCCGAATGTGAGGCATCACTGTACACAATGAATTCTTTTCCTAATTCTGGTTGAATAAGAACAGGAGCATGGGTCAAAGCTTGCTTAAGTTGATCAAAGCTTCTTTGTTGGTTCTCTGACCATTCAAACAATTGATCTTTTCGAAGGAGTTTAGTTAAGGGCAAGGCAATAGTAGAGAATCCCTTAACAAACATCCTATAATACCCAACTAGACCAAGGAAACTTCTGACCTCACCAACATTTCTCGGAGGTCTCAAGTCCAAAATAGTTTGCACTTTCTTAGCGTCAACTTTATTTCTTTCGGCTGAGATGACATGGCCAAGGAATGACACCTCCGATAACCAGAATTCACATTTTGAGAACTTAGCAAACAATTGACGTTCCCGAAGAGTCTATAGGACAATTCAAAGGTGTTCAGAGTGTTGTTCCTTATTTTGAGAGTAAACCAGGATGTTATCAATAAATACGACTACGGACTTATCAAGATGAGGCTTGAATATCTGATTCATGAGATCCATAAACGCAGCTAGGGCATTGGTCAACTCGAATGGCATCAACAAGAATTCGAAATGGCCATAACAAGTTTTGAAAGTGGTCTTAGGGACATCTTCTTCTTGTACTCTCATTTGATAATACCCTGATCGAAGGTCAAACCGAGAGAATACTGCAACATTCTTTAGTTAATCAAATAGATCTTCAATTCTTGGCAGAGGATACTAATTGTCTTATATCTTTCACTAAACAACTCCAAACGAGGTGTCGTAAATTTTTCACATAAAATAGATTCTTAAGGGTATTAGATTGAAAATTTTCAGACTTTAATTCCATCAATTTTGTTCTAGGAACTTTTTCCAAAATTGTTGTCCGGAATTGAGTTTTTTGGGAAGATTTTTCTAAATTAAATTTTTCTGGGTAATACTCTAATTCAAACTTTCTAAATCACTTGTTCATGTTTATAAAACCAAATCAAGTAATAACTAACTTAAAACAAGCTTCTAACAACCTAAACCAATGACAATTTTTCAAAGAAAGAGCAAGAACATTACCAAACTTTAAATCTATGGAAGGGTACTAGATGACCACTTTTTCAAGCTTTCCTTTCTCCTTAATCTCTCTTGAAAGCCAAAGTCACTCCTAAACTCACAAATTTTAGTGACTAATGGATGAAATCTCAACAAAGATGAAGCCTTTTCTCTCCCTTTCTCCCTCTCTCATTTTTCGGTAAAAGGGGGAGGAACAAGATTTTTTCTTCTTTTTTTTGTTGTTGAATAAAGTCTCAATAATCAATTAAAATGATAATCTCTTGACAAGTGTCCAAACTTTTGTTCTAATGACCTTACTTTGCAAACCACACTTTCCTATTACATGTAAATCTTCATACTTTGTCATATTTTAAATTGCATCCTCATTGGAGCTTAATACTTTTTCATTAATTCAATTGAATCCTAAATTGGTTATCTGGTCTATCATATAAAATTTTACTCCTTAATTAACTAATTCACTCCTTTTATTTCATGTTAAACTTAATTAACTAATTCACTCCTTTTATTTCATGTTAAACTTAACCCTTAATTTACTTGAAACACTTAATTTCATGTTACAAGCTTTTAACCTCTTCAATTGATTATTTTAATTATCAATTGGTTAATAGTTCAATTGTGTCATCTTCCTAGGATCTATTTAGGATGTTATAGGAGAAGAAGCAAATGAAATTTTTAGATCAAATTGGTTATTTAAAGGTCCATCAAAACGACGTAGTTGGGTGTTAGTCCCTTGACCCAAAACGACGTCATTTTGGCACAGTTATCCATGGATAGATCCGATCTAAGACCCAGACCCGCGGTTAACCCGAGAAGAAGGGAAAATTACGGTCGTTGTCCCTATTTTCGTATCCTTCTGAATTCAGTCCTTTGGTTTGCATTTCTCTATAATTTGGTCATTGTTTTGTTATAAATTTTCTTTGCGATTTCTGTTTCATCATAATTTTGTCATTGTTTTGCTATATTATTATATTTCATCTTTGATTTATATTATAGATTATTATTATTATTATTATTATTATTATTATTATTATTATCTTATAAATATTAAAAAAATCTTTAAATAATATTATTAGTAATTAAAATATGGGATCACAATGTTAAACCGAGTTTATAATTTTTGTCATATGAAATATTTTTTAACCTACATGTGTTAATTTTGGGTGTTGTGGGGGTACGTTCCCTTACTCACACGTAACAGACTCTCGGACCCGACTCTAATTGCGCAAACTCAATTTTTGGTGTTCCAATCATACTATAAAAAAGATTGGTTGCGATGTCATGGCTCTTAATGGAAATTCGAAGGATGAGAACTCGATCATGAAAGGGTCAGAGGAATTAGGGATTTTCACCGAGTCAATGGAAATGAGGAATCTGAAGAGTAAAAGTACTACAATCATTCAAGCACGTGATAATCCTCCAGAGAGAAAAACGAGAACGTTTCCAGAAGAACAAAACGAGGTTGTTCAGCAGCTGGATTATTACCCAAGGCGTAATGGATCAGGCATAGATACGGGTTGAGTCCAATGGCCCATTATCATTAAAAGACAAATTAAATTAAAATGTTAGTTATGTCAGTTGGTTTTGTTATTGTACAGACATGGTTAAAAGACTAGTACTGAGTGGTGTATGGCATGCTTGATGAATGAAAAAATTTATTCTCCTCTGAAACCTAATCTTATTTCTTCTTAAATCTCAATTTCTCGTTCTTTATCGTAACATTTGGTAGCTAGAGTCAGGTTTACAAGGATCCAACAAGCTGGGAAAAGAAAGAAAAGTTCAACCAATAGCAGAAAATGCAGACATCACAGTGTTACAACAACAACTGAATGATTTGAAGGTGGACAAAGGAAAAATGGAAAATAGGATGTTTGAAGAGGAGAATCCTAGAGGATGGATTAGGAAGTGTGAGAAATATTTTTCCATTTTTAATTTTCCTAATGAGCAGAGAATAGAGATTGCAGTTGTACACCTGAGTGGCAAAGCAGAGATATGGTTCGATGGATATGTGATGCAGAAGCACAAAATCACATGACATGAGTTTGTGGCTAACCTATGCCACATATTTGGGGATAAGGACTTTGGGGATGTAAATGGTGAATTTAATAAATTAGTACAAAAGGCATCAGTGGAAGAGTATCAAGATAAGTTCGAGGAGCTCAAGCCCTACATGCTACAAATAAACTCCTCCTTAGGGGAAGACTATTTCATGCTTAGTTTCATTAGTGGCCTTAAAGAGGAACATAGACACAAGATCAAGGTGTACCCTCCTAATGACCTATTGGAAGCTTTTAGAAAGGCTAAGTTACTGGAACTCTCTCAGGAGATTGACAACAAAAGGCACAAACAAGCATTAGGAGGAACTTTTGTTCCTACACAACCAGGTCACTATAAACAACAACACACTCCACTGAAAGCTAAAACAGGAGGTAATCCACAGCACAACAGACAAGCATTGCTAGACTACAAGAGATCCAACAATCTTTGTTTTAAATGTGGGAAAAAGTATAGTCCAAGGAACCAATGTAAGAATAGGCAACTGCATTCAATGGAAGAAGAGGAGGAGAAGGAGGAAAGTGATGAGCAACTGGAGGAAAAAGAAGCTAAAGAAGGGAAACAGAAGGAGGAGGAGTTGGAAATCTCAATGAATGCCCTGACTGGCAATGTGGGATTTAATACTTTAAGGATACCAAGATTGATAAAAGGGAAGAGACTTAGCATATTGATAGACAGTGGGAGTACCCACAGTTTCATTACTACTGCTTGGGCCAAAGAAGGATTGGAATTATTGAATACATAGCCTGGCTAATGGAGCGAAGTTTTATAGTACTACAAAGAGCAACCAATTAAGTTGGAAGATGCAGGGCCAAGATTTTGAGCACAATTTCAGAGTATTGAATTTTGGAGGGAGTGACATGGTATTGGGGGTGAACTGGATGAGCAAATATAGTTCAATTCTTCTGGATTTTGAGGAGATGACACTGCAATTTGAGAAAGAAGGGAAGAGAATTGTGTTACAAGGAGGGAGGAGAGCAGATGGAATTAAAATAATTCCAAGAAACAATATGAAAAAGTTGATTAAGAAGGACCCTAAATGTTTTGGAGAAATATATTTGCTGGCCTTATGAGAAGAGAAGACCACAGTTCCTGATTCATTAATACCCATCTTGGATGAGTATACAGAGGTGTTCCTTAAACCTAAAGGATTACCCCTATTAAGAACTCATGATCATACCATTGTGCTAAAACCTGGAACCAACCCCATTAACCTCAGACCCTACAGATATCCATACCACCAGAAGACAGAGATTGAAAGACAAGTTGTTGATATGCTAGTTAGTTCAGTAATACAGACAAAAAAAAGTCCTTTTGCTACCCCTTGTTTGATGGTGAGAAAGAAGTATGGAAGTTGGATTTTTTGTGTGGATTATAGGCAACTTAATGCTACTATAGAAAAAAAATAAGTTCCCTATACTTGTGGTGGAAGATCTCCTAGATGAACTTAAGGGTGTTGAGTATTATTCTAAAATTGATTTGAGATCCGGGTATTGACAGATCAGGGTCAGACTAGAGGACACTCACAAGACAACATTCAGGACACATCAAGGACATTATGAGTTTAGGGTCATGCCTTTTAGATTGACCAATGCACCTACCACCTTTCAGGCCCTTATGAATGAGTTGTTTGGGGCTTATCTAAGGAAATTTTTGTTGGTGTTCTTTAATGATATTTTAGTTTACAGTGAGAGTTTAGAGGAGCATGGGAAACACTTGAGGAAGGTGCTGGAGGTTTTGAAACATAACCAGTTATATGCCAAAAGAACAAAGTGTTTTTTGGGCAAAGACATGTGGAGTATCTAGGACACATCATTTTGGCTCAGGGAGTAGCTGTAGACCCTGTAAAGGTAGAGTCAATGAGGAATTGGCCCCTGCCCAAGACCCATAAGTCTTTGAGGGGATTCCTAGACTTGACAGGGTATTATAAGAAATTCATTAAGAGGTATGGTGAAATTAGCAAGCCCTTGACCAACATGTTAAAAAAAGAAGGGTTCATATGGACAGATGAGTCTAGAATGGCTTAGGAACAATTTAAGGAGGCCATGTGTCAAGCCCCTGTTGGCACTTTCAGATTTCAACAAAAAGTTCTACCTCGAGACTGATACCAGTGCAAGAGGAGTGGGAGTTGTTTTGTCTCAGGATAAAAGGCCCTTAGCTTACTTAAGCAAGGCTTTAAACTCAAAATAGTTGGATTTGTCTATATGAAAGGGAATACCCGGCCATTTTGCTAGCTGTGACCAAGTGAAGACATTACTTGGAAGGCAACTCATTTGTGATCAAAATAGATCACGAGTCCTTTAAGCACCTCCTTAAACAGAAGCTTACTACCATTATACAGAAGAGGGGATTGACCAAATTGTTGGGTCTATATTATACTATCCAGTATGAAAAGGGAAGGACCAATGTAGTAGCTGATATCTTGTCTAGACAAAAGGAGGAAGATGCAGAATTGATGGCCCTAAATGTGACCACCCTTATTCCAAAATGGGTGTAAGAAGTTGAGCAAAGTTATGAAGAAGATGAATTGGCCAAGGAAATTGTTACTGATCTAGCTGTGGACAAAAGAGAATAAAAAGAGATGGACTTTCAACAAAGGGATGCTAAGATATGAACAAAAGGTTTATTTAGGAAAAACTTGAAATTTGAGATAGCAAGTACTGATTGAGTTACATGACACCCCTCAAGGGGCCATTCAGGGATCCAAGTTACCTATTAGAGGCTCAAGGCTCATTTTTATTGGCCACGCATGAAGGGGATGGTAACTGATCACATTCAACACTATGAAGTGTGCCAGAGGACTAAGAGTGAACATTTGGCCAAGCTTGGACTACTACAACCAATATCAATTCCTAATAGAGCTTGGGAGGTGGTGATCATGGATTTCATTGAAGGCCTGCCCACCTTAATGAAGAAAAATTGTGTGTTGGTGGTGATTGACAAATACACCAAGTATGGGCACTTTTTGAGCTTTGCTCACCCATGCACCACCCTAGAGGTGGCTAGAACCTATTTGGACCAGGTATACAAGTTACATGGACCTCCCATGATAGCTATTTCTGATCGAGACAAGGTTTTCACTAGCCTATTTTGGAAGGAAATCATGAAGAATGCAAGAACTTCTACCTATTTTAGCACTGCCTATCACCCTGAGACGGATGGATAATCCTAAAGATTGAACCAGTGTTTGGAACAGTATCTCAGTGAATGTTCTTTCATAAGCCCTCCATCTGGGCTAAGTTCCTACCCCAGGTAGAGTGATGGTATAATACCACCTACCACACTAGAATTGGGGTCACACCCTTCAAGGCTTTGTATGGGTACAAGCCTCCTATTTTGTCCTGAAATGTGGACAGCTCAGTGGATAGTGTTCAGACAGAAAAGACACACAGAGAGTAGCTAAATAAAATCCTACGAGAACATCTAAGCAAAGCACAACAGAGAATGAATTTTTATGCAGATAAAAAAATATCAGAGAGAAGGTTTGAAGAAAGAGATGAAGTTTACCTAAAGTTGCAACCGTATCGACAGACCTCGATTGCTTTGAGGAAGAATCTAAAACTTGCTGCAAAATACTACGGTCCCTACAAGGTAGTGAAGAGGATTGGGTTAGTTGACTATGACTTAGATCTACCCTCGAACTCCAAACTCCACCCTGTATTCCACGTAAGCCTATTGAAGAAAAAAGTTGGGAGAAAAGTTGTTGCCTCGATGAAGCCTTCTGAAACCACAGAAAAAGGATGGGTTAAGGTTTACCTTACCTTGGTACTCAACAAGAGGATGGTGAAGAGGGACAGCCGAGCGATTACTCAATTGTTGGTCTAGTGATCGAACTTAGACGCTGAAAACGCTACCTGGGAAGACTATAGCGTGTTGAAAGCCTAGTTTCTAGAATTTGATCCTTGGGGACAAGGATCTGCTGCAAAAGGAGGAGATGTCATGGCTCTTGATGAAAATTCGAAGGATGAGAACTCGATCGTGAAAATGTTAGAGGAATTAGGGATTTTGACTAAGTTAATAGAAATGAGGAATATGAAGAGTGAAAGTACCATAGCCATTCAAGTACGTGATAATTCTTCGGGGAACAAAATTGGAGTATTTACAAAAGAACAAAACGAGGTCGTTCAGCAGATGAATTATTACCCAAGGAGTAATCGATCAGGCACAGATGCGGGTTGAGTCCAATGGCCCATTATCATTAAAAGAAAAATTAAATTAGAATGTTAGTTATGCCAGCTGGTTTTGTTATTCTACAAACATGGTTGAAAGACTAGTACTGAATGATGTATGGCATGCTTGATCAATGAAAAAATTTATTCTCATCTGAAAACTAATATTCTTTCTTCTAAAATCTCAATTTCTTGTTCTTTATAATTATAGGCGACTCCTCGGATCATTTTCGATGATTACAATATAATGATAATTTAAGGATAGAATTAAAATGTTCAAAAGTATGAGCCAATTTAGAAGAGTCATATTTAGAAGATGAAATTAGAATATTCAAAAATTTGAAAATCAATTTTGATTAAAATTTATAATTTGAGAATAAAATTAAAATAATTAAAATTTAAATATTAATTTAAAATAAAAAAATTAATTTAAAGACGTTTGATATAATAATTGAAGTATTATTTTCTTATTCCGTCAAATAAATTTAAAATGGAATTATACTTTTTAAATAGTTTATATCTAAAAATTAAGAAAATTGAGACTATAAATTGAAAGAATCATTTTAATCTAATTAATAATTATTTTATAATATAAAAATATATTTTATATTTTAATTAATAAAATGTATTATATAAAATTTAGTAATATTTTTTAAAATGTTATTTTAAATAGATTTTTGCAAAAAAAATTTAAAATTTTATCATATAAAATCAAAAAAAAACGTAAAACTATCCAGAATCAATTAATTAAGTGAGATGAGACGTTAGGTTCTTTAATTAAGGTTTGAGATTTAAATTCTAATATTATGAATGAGGAAAATTGGATTAAGAGAGCTATTCTCATAGTTAACCTCTGTAAAATTTAATCTAAATTAATCGGTTAATGAATTAGATACCGATAATTATAAAATATATAAAATTCAACATTAATATAATTTTATATTCGAATCAAATTGAACTAAATTACAATAGATAACTTATTTATTTTGGTTTTCAAATATGTTTATTAATTTCAAATTGTTTCCAAATATTTTTATTTATTCCGATTGTGGATTCTAATATATTTAAGTATAATTGTAATGGAAAATTCTACAACGGGCTTCGAACACCGCTGAACACCACCAACGCTGAACGCTACTGAACACTATTAAATATTTTTTAAAAAATTAAAAACTTAAAGGACTTAAATTATAATTTAAATTATTTTTAAAAAATTAAAATTAAATTTTATAAAATTATTATATTTCTTTATAATACTAAAAATCAAAAGGATAAAAACGGACATTCAAAATTTTTTTAACCTAATAAAGCAAAACCATTAAATTTCTCTTTGTCGGGTTCCTTCTTCATCGTCATCATTCTTTATGAGTTCTGGTTCATCGTCGTTCATCTGGATCTTCTACCGCTTCGGTGTCCTGCCTCCTTCGTTCCAACAATGTCTTCGTCGTCCTGCCTCCATCACTCCAACAACGTAAAGGTAAGAGTTTGTTTTCCTTTCTTTCTTCGTCAACCTTGGTCTGCAATCCCACCCATTACTGATCGAATGAACTCGATTACAACAATTGATTCAAGAGAAAGAGGATATAATTCTTTTCAATCAATTATTGTATCACTGATCGAATAAACTCATAGCTTCGAATAAATCTTAAATTTCAAATTTTCAAATTTGATATACCTAATATAATCGATTATAAACCCTAATCTTAGAATATAAATCCTAATTAACTAATTATATAATTATGATTTATTTGAAAACCAATTGTAGAATTAGGAACCTAAACTAGGAACCCAAATTATGAAATTAGGAACCTTAATTTGGAACCCTAATTCAAAATTTAGGAACCTTAATTAGTAATCCTATTTTTGAAATTGTAATTCAGATTTTCAAATAATCAATCGTAGAATTATTTAAAATAGAAACCTAATCTTTGTTTTATTGAGCATGATATAAATTTTATTTTTAAATTAAACTTTTAAATATTATGTAAGAATTTTTAGTATAAAACGAAAAGAATATTAGAATACTTATAGAATGCTTATAGATCATGATTTTAAAGATTATTGAATTTTTTTGAGCAGAGAAATTTGGACATGTAATTTGTTATTTTAGAATGCTTGTAGATTGTTTTAAATGGACTAAATTATTTATAGGAGAATTGAATTATTTATCTTGTAAATTATTAGAAAACTTGTTAATACTTTGAGCATGTGATTAAAATATGAGAATTTATCTTGATGAATTTAAAAATCATGCTGAAATTTTAGTGTTGAAATGTGGAATGTTTGCTTGAAATTTAGATTAAAAAGATGGTAATTAGTTGCTAGCAATTTAGAAAATTGAATTATAATTTGATATAAAATACAATCTAATATAAAATGCAGTTTAACAAATTGGTAAAACATAAATTTAGTAAAAGGTGCAGTTTGGTATATGTATGTCGCAATAAAGTTCCGTATATGCTATAAAAAATAATTTGATATATGTGCAATCTAATATAAAATATAGTTTGGTATAAAATATAGTCTAGTATAAAATATAGGTTGATCTAAGATACAATCTAATGTAAAATACAATTTGATATACGTATGTTGTAACAAATTTAATATACGACGTAAAAAATAGTTTGGTGTATGTATATAAAATAGTTTGGTATATGTTGCTATGACTATAGAATTAATAATTTCTTTTGAAATGCAGACTTAGATTTTATCTTTTAAAATAATAGATGGATTTGAACTTAACTCCTTCAAAACAAGTTAAGATGATGGAGTGTAAGCGTTATCTCACCATGAATTCAAAGAAGACAGACAATGAGGTATATCCATTATAATTAACCCTAAATTTTAATGATAATATTAAATTTATTTTTGTCGATAAATTATATTTAATAGTATTTTCTAATTATTTATTTATTTATTTATTTTATCTAGGAAAAAGTTGAAATTGGACATGAGGAAAGGATAAAAGATTCTTATTATAGTGATCAGAAGTTAAAAAAACTCATTCATTCGGTGCAAAATATTGAAAAAGAATTTATTAAATTAAATGATCATTTTGAAAAACTAAATGGTCAATTTGAAAAATTATTACCATATTAACACCGAGTAATATTAAAAATTCAGTATAAGATGCTGATACTTTAAAAGGAAGGGTATATATAGTGAATCATTTAAGGATGTAGACTTACATAACAAATCACATGGTGAAAGTTTGGATGATGATTCATTAAATGAGAAAGATTTATATAGTCAATCATTAAAGGGGGATGTTTTAAATAATAAATCATTAAAGGATGTAGACTTGCATTTATTATTAGTTATAGTATTTCAAAGATTTATATGTTTTTTATGCAAGATAAATATGAGGTAGGTGCTTTGTTATCAGAAAATTTTAAAAAAATAGTACGATAACTGATGCATACAAGCAATATTTGAAGTATTTAACGCCTGAAGAATGCACAATTTGTGTGAATGTTGCAACTTGGAAGAATACATCCAACTCTCTCTATATAGCCAAAAATAATTTTTTGGATATTGCCAATGCTCATATTGTTTTTTCAGAAAAATGATTATCTGATTGGGTATTATAGATTAAATTATTATTTTTTTAATTTAAAGAATATTTGTTTGTTTTTCTGATATTAATGCAATTGTTTATATTGTTTTTGCATGTTTAACAGTTTATCGATTTTGCAATTGAGACAAGAACCTATGCCGAAGAAGTTATATTTACCTCTTTCTTTTCAAGTAAAAAGTAATTTATGTTTAGTGAGTACATTATTTTTAGTTTATGATTTTATGGCATTTTTAAATTTAATGTTTGTCTTAGAGTATAATTATCGAATATTTTACACATGCTCGGAAGATGGGAAAAAATACTAGCATTTTCAAATTTCATTCACGGTGGATAGAGAACTTTATACCCACTGATAGTAATAATGTTGAACAGGTATATTTATAATTTGTTAATTTCTTGTATGTAGTTGATAGTATTTTTTAACTATCATGATTTAGTAGGTATATGTACCTTTACATGATGAAGAAGGAAAACATTGGTTTTTACTAGTTATTGATATTGTGGAGCGACATATTTATGTTTTGGACTCTCTTGGCATCAATGAAATGCGTAAAAATATTGTACAATATATGGTAAGTTTTTTCTTCATATATTAAAACTAATAGAATAATTGTAGTTTTTATTAATTACTTTCTTAATTCTAACAGTTGATGGAAGCTCCACTTATGTATAAGTGTCATCCTCATTTGGGTAGATTATTTAAAGATATTGCAGAATTTACAATCTATTATCTTGAATTACCGAAGCAGCCAAATTTGTACGTAATTTAAATTTTAAGTTAGTTTATTTTTATATTTTTGAATTTCTTTATAATAAATTAAAGTATTTTATATTTGATTCAAGGATGATTGTGGTATGTGATAAGTGCATAGAAGTCTTATTTTATAGGCCCCATTTTCTCTAACTATTGTTAGTTTTCGGGTTATTTGAGTGGTAATATTGATCATTACTGCATATTTTCTACAATTCAGCATTGATACACCCAATTACAGAATTTATGCAATATTTAGTAGAAAAAGGGAATTGCTACTGTTTTTATGCCTTGATAGGTAAAATGTCGCAGTGGAAGGTTGCCTCGGTGGAGGTTGCCACAGCGGAGGTTGCCTCGGCGGAAGTTGTCACGGCAGTACGATGAAAACCGCAGTCAAGATTTGCCACCAAACATTGCAGCGATATGCTACGCTGAAGAATGAGCAGATTAGGCCAAGAGAACTGTACTGATGCAGTTCCAAGACGAGACCATTATGACAGCAGCCCGCCGCGGTAACCGATGCCATGGCAGCACCTGAAACACAAATGTTGATATGATAGGCGATCTGAAGAGAAAAACAAGGTGGACGTTTTAAGACAAGCATCATAGAAATCGGAGCTGGAAAACGCATGGAAAGTCAAGGTCAAAGCCACATGGGAAAAGAATCCTTATAGGAATAAACTAGAAAATAAAATAAAGATATTTTATTTATGCACTTAACTTGTGTTTTACTCCTAGTTGAATTCCTACTTTAGAAAGGTTTGCCCTAGGCTAAGACTATAAATACCATAGCCTATGTAGGGAGGAAGATATCTCGAAATCAAGTCTCATAGAAAAACCCTAAACTTCCTCCATCACCCCCTTGTGGTTTAGTTTAGTTTGTGGAGTAGTTGTGGGAGAAAGTTTGTAATTTGGTTAGTTCTTATTAATGCAATTTCAGAATTCATAGTCTATTCTCTCTTGGCATTTAATCTTCTTTGCATATGAGCTCGAGATGATAGTATGTAAAGAAAAATCTATTTGTCTAATATCGGGAGAGTTAGGCTCACGAAACGAGAGAATACGGTCTTTGCTCAAGGGCATCGACTAATCCGGTTTAGAGATAAACCGCCCAAGATTTCAGCAACTAAAAGGACACATGTATTTGGTTGTTATTCACCCTTGATTCACGCCGGGAGGTATCATCAAGCCGTGGGTTTCAACAGTTCTCTTCGCTTAGGGATAAGGAGGAGACATACAAGGATGCTCTGTCCAACTATGAAAAGTTGAATTGTCGACAAGGCATAACCCTGCCTAGGCAGCTGCGGCGACCCATCGAAGAAGCAAGTCAACCCATTGCATTAATAAGTGGATAATTAGTACAACTGGATTGCGCTCTACAAAGCACTCAACTTGGCCTCACTTCTATCATTCATATTCTCTTCTTTTATTTAGTTTTTAAGTAGTTAATTTAGTTACTTCAAACAATCAAATTACTTGTGTCTTTATTTTTATAAGTACAGGATTAAGAAGTAGTGAAGTCAACCGAATCCCTGTAGGTTCGACAACCTCAAATACTAAAATTTAGCGAAAGGTGGAATTACATAGGACTTCTGAGCCATCACCAGTATGTACGTATTAAAGTATATACAAGCTGGAAAAAAAAGTGATTGGTAGAAGTTTTTTTTACGGTAATGTATACCATATAGTTTCTGTTTAGTTATGTGTGATATTGAATAACGTGATATGTTTATTATGTAGACACAACAAATGGGAATTGAACGATTGAAAATTTTGACAAAACTTGTTACAAGCATCCACAATGAAGTTGATCTTTTCAGTCATCCTGAAAGATTGAATTTTTTATTTAAATTATAATTGTATCATGGTCAAAAGCAATGGTTGGAATTATATGAGTTTTATTATTTTCATTATTTTATAATGTTATTTTATTAGTATCAGGGCTAATGTGTGCTCTTTTATGATATCAGGAAAATTCAAAAGCTTATATAAAAGACTGATAACTATTTTTCAACTTCAAATTAAATATTTTAAACTACTAAAAGATAAAACGGATTCAAAAAATATAATCAGTATATGAATGAAATGAGTAAATCTAGTATTTCAGATATCATAGAAAAAATAAGTTAAATTTAATTTAGTTATTTTATTAAACCAATTTGAAAACTGTATTATGTTGATTTGATTCTGATAAACATGAAGAAAGGAAAAAGGATCTATTATGGATTAGGGTAAGAGAATTTTTAGAAAAAAAATGAGAGTTTTATTAGAAAGATGATAAAAATATAAAGTTTTAAAATATTAAGGATTAAATTAAAGATGAAACAAAAGTAAAATAATAATTTATGGACTATCTAGGTAATTTATTTTTTTATTAGACCAAATCAGCTTTTCGTTAAAGTTTAACGACAAAAAACGTTTCAGTAACCAAAAGTTTGTAGATCAAAAACGTAAATGACATTATCAACCACTTTTTAAAATTGGTGACCAAATCTATATTTAAAGAAAACAAAAGTGACCAAATAAAAAACGTAAATGTAATTCTCAAGTTGGGTATCGTCTAGTCAAGTACACTACTAAGGAGCATTTTATGATCTAGACTCGATCTGGATGCACACTACTAATTTATTAACACAATAGAAAAAATAAAGATAAATAGAAAATAATAACCCTAATAATTTATTAATAAAAATAGAAAAATTTCAATTAGTTCAAATATTAAAAAATATCTTATAAAAATAAACGCTCTTAAAAATTACTAAAAACTTAACAATATTTCTTAAATGTATAACTAAAATAAAATAACTAAACTAAAGAATATAATTTTTGGATGAGACCGCACACTACCAATCCTTATTTGGTTGCCAATCCAAAATAGTTGAATCTTTTTTCATATTCTTCAATTCATTTAGTATATGCAACCTGCAAAAAAATATTATCAATATACATAGCAACAAAGAGTAATTACTATTATATTTTATATTAAATTACCTTATAAATGTCGTCTGTTTTGTATGTGTCAGGCATATATCCAGTTAATTTTAATATTTGAAGTGTATTTGTATGTCTTGTATCATGATTAGAAGGCTTGTTCAGAGAAGATTCTAAGGCTTTATGCAAACTCATTATGACATCTTCATCATATGAAACATGCATTGGGTTGGATGATGAAGCTTGACGCTTAGTTCTTTTGGGTTTTCCTCTTCCTATTTCAAGAATTATAGGATCACTAATTTCAAAAGGCTCACTACTTTTAGGGGTTCTCTTTTTACATCCCATTTTCATCGCTTGCAATTTGAGACTCATTTTTGCAAATTGATCTTTAACCTCATTAAAAGTTTTAAACGTTTGTGATGCACGGTGATATATAGTCATACAATAAGAAGCTAAAGTAGAATACCTGGCCTGAAGAACTGTTGGATTACTATCTTCGACAAATTTATTCTTCTTTTGCAATTCTGCATCTTTCTTTGCGTAAATAGTTCGTCGTTTCATTATACATCCTTGAGGTATTTCCTTCGCCTTTTCATATTTCAAAACGACAAACATATGACGATATGGAAATCCAATGGACTCCAACTTCAACAACAACAGTACATGGTATCATATGTGATATCTTTAAGCACAAGATACAACTTCTCTTTTTCAACATGCTCTATCCAATAACACATGCACTCATTTTGTAATTCTTTATTTTTGACCAAATAATAACCCTCATAGGATATTTCTCTACATAATGTAACGAAAGCATTTCTTGTATATACTTGAGCCGCATTACTTTTCAAGGTTGCCAACACACCGTCACAATATGATTGTTCATCCATTGTTTTATTGTCTTGAAGACCTTCTTCCCATCTTAAAGATTGGAGTTGTTTATGATAGTTCTCAACAAATCGATACAACATTACCTTCTTATCCAACCAAGTTTTAAGTGTTTTGTTCATTGACTCGCACCGTTGAGTAGTCCTCATTGTTGCATATCAAAATATTTAATAATTTTTAAATGCAATAAATAAAAATAATATAAAATTAAATTAAATTGTATATAATATTACATGTATAAAAATATCCTTGCAAATATGCTTCTGTCCATTTCTCTTTATCTTCATATAATTCTTGTACCCATCTTCTTCCTTCAACTTTGTGTTTGTTAACTAATTCTTTCCAAGCACATTCAAAATCTGATGGTGTTCTACACTTGTCAGCGTATCTCATAAACCCATCAAGAAAATTATGATAAGCTTTAGACTGCACGTTCCTCATGATATGCCATAAACATAATCTATGTTTTGCCTCAGGTAGTACTTGAGAAATCGCATTTTTCATGGCCTTATCTCTATCAGTAATAACAGTAAGTGGCTTGTAGCCATCTCCCGCTTCAATACATTGTTGTAACACCCACACAAAGGTATCCTCTTTCTCATTCATCACTAATGCACATCCAAATGGTACTGTGTTTCGATGATGATTGACACCTACCAAAACAATGAATGGTTTGTTGTATGCATTACACTTGTAAGTCGTATCAAATACAAGTACATGACCGATTTCTTTATAATCGATGCGTGATATACCATCACACCAGAATAACTTCTCTAAGTTTCAGAGTTCATCTTTTGTATGCCTCACAAAAAAAAGGATCAGATTCTTACTTTCCATATAAATATGCCATCATTGTTTCTGCGTCACCATCTTGCTCGTCTTCTCTTTTGATTCTATGTAGATAATTGTACAAATCTTTCAGTAAAAAACCAACATTCTCAATTGAACCAGCTTCATTCACAAAATTTCGCATCATTTTACTTGGAGCAATTCCAAAGTTGTGCATACTTTTAATCTTAATTTTATCTAACTCACTAATTTTGCGGAATGACCTACAAAATAAATCATTAAAGAATGTTAAATATATAAACTAGAAATTAGTGGGAAATAATTTACTTATTGATAAATTAAGTACCTGATGTAATCATTAAAGAATGTTAAATATATAAACTAGAAATTAGTGGGAAATAATTTACTTATTGATAAATTAAGTACCTGATGTAAGCAACTTTTGTTGGCTGGACCATTTCATGGTTATGTTCTACACAGAATTTCACAACTTTCCAATATTGATATCGTTCGTCCAATTTGAATTTAATAAATGCTCTACATCCAACTCTACTGACTGGTCTTTGTTCACGTTTTCTATTTGGCAAGTTAATCCATCTTTCTTCCCTATATCCCTCCTTACGACACATTAATTTTTTTTGAAATTATGTAACCACCATTTCGACTTGTCACTGTTTGACTCATTCGAACCCCAAAACCTTTCAATTTTACATAAGTATAATAAAACTCAATACATTCATCTAAAATTTTCCACTTTAACATATCCATATCATTCTCATCGTAATCTTTTAAGTCTTCATATCTTGTCCCACATACGCTTGTCAATGAAGTAGTAAATTTTTTTTCATCATCTATAAATTTGTCATCATCAACATTAAATTCAATTTGTGATTCCTCAGTATAAATTTTATAATCTGATTCATCATTGTAACCATCTTCATCATGATTATACCCATTTTCATCATGATTATAACACTCAAACTCTATATCTTCAATTTTGGTATCTTGATTATCTGTCATCTCTAACAATTCTGTCATTTAAAGTAAAAAGTGAAAAAAATCATTATTATAATAGAGAATGATGATAGAATTAAATTTTTAAAAAAATACCATCTAATAGTTACTAATTTGAATTTCTGAAAAAGGCATACAAATAAACTATTTTTTTTTTACTTGGTGAGATGGTAAAGATATATGTATTCAAAATGACACATATATAAATATATATCAAAGATAACAACAAAACTTATTTTAAGATAATACAAATCATAGACAAAGGAATTATTTCATTCCAAAAATGAAAGAACTATTATCATGATAACATGCAAAACTTTACTCCCTAAAAAATATAATTAAAGTGTGTATATTAATAAATGTCATTTGAACTATAACATAAGACCTTCATATGAATCATTGTTTATATCATTCCATTCAATTAAAATAACATGTATATTTTCATGCTTTCAAAATACAACATATATACTTAATACATGCAACAAAGTTTGTATATTTTTATGTTTTTAAATTTGTATATCTTCAACCAAATTTTATTATACTCAAATTGTTTTATATACAAAATTATATTTTTTTTCTTAAACTTCATTCTATAATAGGTTGCATCTTATATCAAATTGTTTTTTTTTTTTTGTTTTCAAATTATGTTTTACATTAGTTTATATTCTGTTTTAAATTGTATTTACCCTAAACAGTATTATACATATATATACATCAAACTGTTTTTTACAACATATATTAAATTGTTTTATAGCATAATATATTAAACTGTATTTTTATCAAAATACATTTTATAAATCTATATTATCATAAATTATATTTTATATTTTATTCCATCTTATACCAAACTGCACAAACTTTTATCTAATCTTTATCTCTCAATTTTTATTCTTGTTTGATTACTCATATCATATAAATAATTATGTGTCCTTAGAAAGGCATCTAATCTTCTTTTTTTTACTCCAAAAAAAAGGAATAAAGAAGAGACCTCAAAGCAAGAAAAAGAAAAAAATATCAATGTGACATACTTAAAATCACACAAAAGCAATTGCAGATATTCTACAAGATCTATATAATCATATTCCTTAGCAGTATAATCTAAAAACATACCTAAGTTAGTTGTCTGCTCTCATGATTTCCCCACAAGAGAGTGATATTAACTGGATGCCTATGATTCAAAAAAATAAAAAAAAATAATTAGCTCTTTTGAAATAAGAAACAACATTGGATAACCTAACCAAACAAAAACTAATTCCCTTATCAAATGCATAGAAAAAACAACAAAATAACCAATTCATAAATATTTATCAACTTTTGTTTTTTGAGTCTTCTAAATATAAAAAGGATGACATAAATAATATATCCTACTATCTTGCTGCCAAATTACCATGGTAGCTCTATAAGGACATTTTACTAGTACTTCTAAAGAAATAGGAATAAGTATCGATAATAATGATAGGATACACCTCAATCCAGGATTATATTATACATTGGAAGTCTTGAGAATTTAATCAATGAGTACAAAAAAAATAATAAATCAGAATTACAAAAATAATACACTCAATTACATGATTGAAAACTAGTCGACAAATCCCAGAAAAATTACAAAAATGTCCGAGTATGTATCCAGAAAGCATACCTTGCCTTAAGAAGCAAAAGAATAGTGAAAACTTCAAGACTATTATAACCTCGATAAATAAAATCTCCCTGTCCAAATGAAGAGGATGATAAACCCTTGATTTAAAAAAAAGGGTTAATTATTGTGGAGGTCACGTTTGTTTGTCTTAGGTACAAATTTAGTCACTAATTTTAAAAATTAATCAATACAGTCACGTACGTTTTCGGGCTGTAAATTTATAGTCACTCCGACGTTAATAGCCGTTAAAGGTTAACAGAAAAATAATTTAAAAAGATAAATTATATATATAGTCATTAAATAATTATTTTATTTTATTTTTAATTTGACTCTCATAATTTTAAATTTTTATATTTTTGCCATAATCATGGGTTTTGAACAAACCAGCTTCCTATCGTCCGAACCAAAATTTTGTGCCAACGGCTGTGGTTTTTTTTGGCGCAACGTGAAATATAAACCTCTGCTCCAAGTGTTATCATAACAATGGGTTCTTGTGGAATGACATAGCATTTGAGTCTTTGAGAACCCTGCAACATTTCAGATAATAACAATGGATCTTAAGAAAAAAGAGAAAATCATCAACGACCTGATGAGTTTTAATAAAGGGAAAGAGTACTATGTGAAGCTTGGGAAGCTATGAAAACGAGGGTATCTTCTTTACAGTGCAATAGTAACCTGTAAGTCGACTATGATTACTGTAATACCAACCGAATTAACCATTTCGTTTTTATGGCAAAAATATGAAGTACGGAATATCTGCAAAGTAGTTTCCATTAATTCGTCATTGAAAGGCACGAACTTGGGTTTTCCTTGAGTTGTACTAGATCTGCAAATCAACAAAGATTAGCATTCGATCTGGAAAGGAAAGGGAAAATTAATGTTATAAAGTTAAAAGGGTACCTGAGAGATATGTTGGTTATTGGTTTTTCGGTGAGAATCGAGGCAGAAGGACCGTCGGCAATTCTTTGAATGTAAGGCTCCAAGTCCGTGTGAGTAACAAGAGGAACACAAGCCTTGAATCTTTCAGGGCCAGTTTTGCCATTGAGACCCAGATTCTATAAATACTCAGATCTTCCTTCTTCTAAAATTTTCTTTCAAGTATGATTTTGAACATTCTCGGTATCTTTGGTCAATCGCTTTGAACTCTTTAAATCACTTTTTCGGCGTCCAGAATTTTCATCTTTTCTAATATAGTTATTGAATCTATAACAAAAAACAAGAAAAGGGAAACGAAATGAAAAGATGGGTACTATTCACTTGTTGTTCAACGCATGATTATGGTAAAAATATAAAAATTTAAAAGTACGAGAGTCAAATTAAAAATAAAGTAAAAAATAAAGTAATTATTTAATGATTATATATGTAATTTATCTTTTTATTATTGTACCAAATCATCTTTCCGTTAACCCTTAACGACTATTAAGGTTGGAGTGACTATAAGTTTACAGCCCGAAAACGTACGTGACTATATTGGTTGATTTTTAAAATCGATGACTAAATTTGTACTACGGACAAACAAATGTGACCTTCACAATAATTAACCCTTAAAAAATTACAATTTCAAAAATAGGATTACTAATTAAGGTTCCTAAATTTTGAATTAGGGTTCCAAATTAAGGTTCCTAATTTCATAATTTGGGTTCCTAGTTTAGGTTCCTAATTCCACAATTGGTTTTCAAATAAATCATAATTATATAATTAGTTAATTAGGATTTATATTCTAAGATTAGGGTTTATAATCTATTATATTAGGTATATCAAATTAAAAAATTTTAAATTTAGGATTTATTTGAGGTTATGGGTTTATTCGATCAGTGATATAACAATTGATTGAAAAGAATTTTATCCTCTTTCTCCCGAATCAATTGTTGTAATCAGGTTTATTTGATCAGTAATGGGAGAGATTGCAGACCAAGGTTAACAAAGAAAGAAAGGGAAACAAACTCTTACCTTTACGTTGTTGGAGTGAAGGAGGCAGGACGACGAAGACCTTGTTGGAGCGATGGGCGACAGAAGATCCGGATGAACGACGATAAACCAGAACTCAAAAAGAATAGTGATGAAGATGAAGAGGGAACTCGGCAAAGAGAAATTTAATGGTTTTGTTTTATTAGGTTAAAAAAATTGTGAATGTTTGTTTTTATCCTTTTTATTTTTAATTATAAAGAAATATAATAATTTTATAAAATTTAGTTTTGATTTTTTAAAATAATTTAAATTATATTTTAAGTCCTTTAAGTTTTTAGTTTTTTAAAAAGATTTAATAATGTTCATTAATGTTCAGCGATAGTGGTGTTCAACGATATTCGTCGCACGTGATAGACTCATCCAATTGTAATTATATTTCAGAATAGGTAATTAATTTTCAAATTAGACAATATCGAAATCTGGTCTGGAGCTTTTATGAGCGGTTGAAATCGAGTCTTGGACGAACAGTTTCAAATTGAAACGTCCAATGCCACGAACTAGAGCCGTCACGAAAGACCTCCGCGACAAAAGAAATATAGAAATAGAAAGGACTTAGCGAACTCAATTAATTAATTAATTAAGGGGGAACCCAACGAGTATAATATTTATTTTTAAAAAATAAGAGTTTAAATTATTTTATATATAAAATATATATTATTAAAATATTAATAATATATATGAATAAATATTAGCTTATAATTATTTTTATGCTATTCAAAAAAATAATTAATTAAGAATAATTATTTTATGAATCCATAGTTAATTTTTTCATAAATGATCTTCTAAAGATGTATTTTTTAACATCTTAATCCTAAAATTTAACTTTTAAATCTTAAAATTTATTCTAAACATTAAAACCTAATTATAAACATAAAAAAAAAATTAAACCTTAATTTATAAATCTTAGAAACTAATATATATATAATATTTTTTCATAAGTGATATATAAAATATGTTTTCATTAATTAATGATATCATTTAATTCTATTTTCACATTAAAAATGTGCATGAAAGTCCACAATGCTAGTGCTCCAATAATATAGCAAAACCTCTTATTTCTTCCTCTGAATTAGGTTACTTAGATGGAAGTGAAATAAGGCAACCTCAAAAGTCAAATGGCTAAAGAAGACATTCGAATGAAAATTTTATTTATTTTTAAATAATTATTCAAATTAAGTTGTTCAAATTAAATAAATTGATTTAAATTTTTATTTTTAAGTTTTAGTTAAAGTTAAATTCGAATTTACAAAGATAGAAAATTGAAATTAAAAATGTCGATGTTTTGTTCTTTAGCCAAGTAATTTGATTGTTCTTCGAGTTGTTCCATAATTTGTTTGTTTACTTATTTTTATTATTATTTTAAGTCTATTTTTATCAAATTTTAACTATATGTTCTTTAACTAGTTTATACTAAAACAATAATTATTTTTTTCAGTTTAATCCTCAACTTTATATGATTCTCGTATTTCTTCAATGTCTCTTTTATTTTGAGTAACTTTTTATCAAATTTAAACTAAATTCTCCTTTAACATTGTAAACTAGCTAAGGAAAAATTATTAAGTGACACTGTTCACCACGTTATTTATGG
Organism: Abelmoschus esculentus; assembly: GCA_035048815.1. Taxonomy (NCBI): domain Eukaryota; kingdom Viridiplantae; phylum Streptophyta; class Magnoliopsida; order Malvales; family Malvaceae; genus Abelmoschus; species Abelmoschus esculentus. The sequence continues at coordinate 5,760,592 of JAUCBN010000015.1, forward strand.
TTTAAGTAATCAGAATCGTTTATCTTAATTTTTTTTAATGTGAATCATCACATTTTTCCTACATGTAATTAGTGGGTAGGTAATTATTAGACAGTTATTTAAAGATGAACGATTTTATTGATTCGATCATAGATGATGTGATAAAAAAATTCACCAAATAATCTCTCAATAGTTATGTAACTTTAATTCTATTTTATAATAAATTTCCTTTTTTTTAATTCAATATCTTAACTTTATAAATTCTTTTTTTCATCAATTTTTGACTCATTTATAATCTAGTTTAGGGTGGATAATACTTTATTTAAAAAATTAAATTATTTAACTTGATTCGATTTGAAAAAATATTCAAATAAAATTTATGTTATAAAATAAGAATTTGAATAACTCAATTTTTTAATAATTAGTGAATCAATTTTAAAATCGGGTTGATTCTCTCAACTTTGTACGATATATAAGTAATGTTATATGCATTTTTTTGAAGTTGAAATTGAAACAAGTTTGATATGAAATTAAAGAAGTGTACATGAATTTATTAAAATGTTAAATTTTTTTAATTTTATTATTTTTAAAATAATATCTAATAATTTTTATTATTTAAAAAAATAAACAAAAAAATCAAATAAAAAATCGAAAAGAAAAATAGATGAAACGACTCTCATTCTTCCATAAAAAGGAAAAGTTCAATTACTTCGGTAAAGATTATTGTTGTGATTTTTTTGCTGTTCCAAACCTTTATTCTTGTGATTAATTTTTTTTTTATATTTCAAACAAATAAATATTTTAGAGGATGTTACTCTCTATCTTTTACGAACATGAGATGTCAAAAAATGGGGTATAATATATAAATTGTCATTAAATTATGATAAAATGTTTATTTTAGTTATTTAACTTTTATATATTATTAAAATAGTCGTTGATTTTGATTTTTGTTATTAAATGATTATTGGGCTGTTAATTTTTGTTAAGGGGTGATGTGACAGTTAAATTTTTTAAATAATAATATTTTTAATTTTTTATATTTATAAATTTAATCAATTTAATTAAAATAAAAAATTAAGAAATTTAATTTTTATTATTTATACATTCTACTAAATTGATGTAATTTTTAATTGCATAATATGATTATCTGAATATGAGATGTAAAAAACATAATTCACATAACAATCTTGATCTTTTAATCAGTCCATTATTAACTTTAAACTAATTACTTAAGTATTTACATATATTTTATTAATATTTTATTTGATAACTGAAACAAATTAACCTTAATTGTATGATTTTAATTTGAACTAACATGTCATAATTATAACATTACTCTTATTATATATCTAATCTAACATAACTGAATAAACATATTTAATCGGTTGTTTAAACTATTCATCTTTATCTTTTTATATTCTAAGTCATGAGTTTATATTCGTTCCGATGAATTTGGGATGTGATGAAATGAATTATCGAACAATATGGGTTTCTAACGTGAGATATATTAAAATGAGGCTTACACCAAAATTGTTATAAAATTTGTAAGAATTTCAATATCAAATTTTTTGGTATATGCCTAAATTTTTACACCTTTTATAATAAATTCGTTATGTATCAAAAAATTTTGAATTTTTTTTAAGAAATTCAGTATATAACAAAAAGTTGATACTGAAATCATTATAATTTTTATAACAATTTTAGTACAAACCTCATTTTAGTTTTATTTTAATCGGTTTTACACTAATATTAAAATCGATTTCATTCTAAAACTTCTCCTAACTAGAGGTGGCAAACAGGTCATTCGGTTCGGCTCGGGTTTTAATTCGATTATATGATAATTCGGGTCAATACGTATATCGGATCGATGATTTGGGTTAATATCGGATCAATTATTTTTGAGTCGAGTCAATATCGGATCGGATATTTTTGATTCGGGTCTATATCGGGTCGTTCAGATCGGTTTGGATCGGGTTAATCTTTAAATTTTCGAATTAATTTTGTTTGAGTTGGACTTGAGTATGAATCTAAACGTATATATTATATATAGAATTAATCTTATATTCTTGTAAAAATATAACTTTTTATTTGTTTGAGGATAAAAGTAAAGAGTGAAAAAAGTATAAGGACTAACTTGATAACGATCCCAATAATTATTTTTATTCTATAAATGAAAAGAGGGAAAAAAATATCACTTTTAAATGAAAATTATTTATTTAAGACTTGTTTTTATGTTATCGGATGCACTTTCTAATATTTATCTTCAAATTAGCTATGTTATTTTCTTATACGGATATTTTCAAATGCAAAGATCATTTGCATCGTGGATTACTGGTCTTTAGTGTTTACTACGAGCATATGAATCAAAATAGAGGTCCTACTCTGATGGAGACTGATTGATAAAAAATAAATTGATTTTTAAATAAGAAAATGTGATATTAAACATTAAATTATTATCACATGTATTGATTAACTAGTATTATCAAAATACAAAAAAGATAATAAAACATATATTATTTTTAATATTTATCATTTCGTTAAAAAAATAATAGTAAAAATAAATTATTCATTCACTTTGACTCAATTATCGGGTTAAAATCGGATTGATGTTCGGTTTAGATCGGTTTTGAGCAAGTTAATTTCGAGTTTCTTTCGGTTCAGGTCAAATCGGTTACGGGTCTATATCGGTTCTTCTAGAATTCGGATCGATTTTCATTTCAATTTCGGTTTTGGTTTGGGCTTCGAATCATGTTAGGATCATCTTGTTTGAATTCAATTGGGTTTTGATTTGGATAAATCGATTCGATTTTCAGTTCTCGGATCAAGTTTACCAAGTCTACTCCTAATATATATACAGTTCGTGGGAAACAAAGAATTGTGAGTTACTATTTAATTGTCAACACGTGGGATAAGTTTAGTGATAATTTAACAAATCCGATCACTTATTTTGGGAGACGTTATTGTCACGTCTAAAAAGAAGCAGAAATCATTAATCGTACGTCAAAAGGGAAAAGAAAAGTCTTGAAATATAAAAACAGTGGTGTTGTAAATCTTATCAGACGTCTTTTACGAAGAGGGTAATGACCATGTGATAAGTGATATTAGAGTGATCCTTTGACTACCCGATTTCACGCTAAGCGCCAATGAAAAAAGTATGCAGAGTAAACAACCATAATAAAAGATCAATCATAAGAGTGAAAGCTTGTGATGCCCCAAGGTTCAATGGTGAGAATGTCACGCTTGAGAAGAGATTAAAAGTATTAATCTCACGTAAAAAAAAAAAGAGAGATTTAAGGATATATAAACAATGCCATTCTATATCCTATCAAACAATTTTTTAAAAAGAGGGTAATAACTCATAATACTATGCAGAGTTAAACTTAAATTAAATATTATATAGTTTTTCCATGTTGCATGGAATTCGTGGGAATATTAATCCAAGATAATTATTATTTGAATAAATTACACCATATATCAGTGAATTATAACTATTGTATTGTTTGTAACATCGAATATTTAATTGCATCAATTTTAACATTAAGTTTATGTTTAGATTTAGTTATACTACTGGCCATTAACTCGAAAATAACGCGACGATGTAATTAACATTAATATTTGTGTAGGATTGGTTTTAGGTATAAAGTTAAAAAAAATCCTTAATATTTATATAATACCTAAATTTTGTCCAGATATATCTTATAATAATAAAACCATTAGATAATAAATAACATTAGCGTAAAATAAAATCCGTAAATAAAGTTCAAGTGTGCAAATTTTAGCCCAAAACAATATTAATTCAATATTTATGTAATACTCAAATTTTGTCTAGGTATACGGTATACCTTATAATAAAATAAGCCTAAGGGGATTGACCAGTCCTAACTTTTTATTGAGTTAATTATATTTTTAACCATTGAAAGTTTTAAAATATTAAAGTTAATTTTTGATCTCTCATATTTTTGTTTTAATTTTTTAAGACATTATCAATTTTACAGCTGATAGAATTAAGTTTTGTCAAATATTTTTTTTGAGATATATCAATTTTAAAATTAATAAAATTAAATCATAACATTTATTTTAAATTATTTTTAATAAGACGTTAATTTCAAGGATAAATAACTTAACCCATCTCATAACTTTAATTTTGTTTCGATCCTTTTCATAATTTTATCCTATTTTACCCCTGAAACACTCTTTGAGAGACTAAACCTAAGTCTTTGGGTAAGAAGGTTAAATGCCTGACCATGAAACCAATATTAAATTAACATATATATTAAATTATCGTTGAGATTAATTTTATATATTTAATGATATATTTTTATAATATTTACTTTTATAAATATGTAATTTTCAGTTATATTAGTTTTCAGGTAACCTACTTTCGTAAGAATTAAAACTTCAATTTATTAATTTGTATAAAAATTTTGAAGGAAAAAACAGGGATTTTAAGATCTTATAATCTGTTTTTTTTTCTTCTTTTTTATCATTTTCAAGTGACAAAGTTTTGTGAAAATTAATTATAGGGATGTAACACAAGCATGGGACCTATATAAGCGTGTAGCCTTGACTGGAGTTAAGTCTTAATATTTCGGGAACATTTCTTCAAATGACACAAATTTCAAACTTAGTTGGTAATAGAGGAGAAATTATTGCACGTAACTCTTTCTATCATTTAAGATATAGAACTAATCAATTAAATTAATACATATTATATATTTTTTTTATATTACATTCACGCATAGGTATTGTTTAAACTATTCATTTTAATACATTTGATTTTAAAAAAATATTGCCAAAGATTTTTTATGTTGTTTTTTTCTTTATTCTTCAAAATTTTTCTTAATCATTTTTTCTAAACCCTAAATTCTAACACTAACCTTAACCTTAACCTTAACCATAACCCATAAACCCTAAACCTTAACTCTAAACCCTAAACTATGAACCTTAACCCTAAATAATAATCTCTAAAACTTAACCCTAAATCCTAAAACTTAAACCCTAACCCTAAACTCTAAATCTATAAAAAATTGATTAAGAAAAATTTTGAAGAATAAAAAGAAATACAACACAATAAATCTTTGGTAATATTTTTTTTTTTAAATTAAAAGTATTAAAGTGGATGATTTGAACAATGTTTATATGTGGATGTGATATAAAAAAATATATGATATGTATTAATTTAATTAATTAGGATCATATTTTAATTGATAAAAAAGATTTATAATAATAGTTTTTCGTAAGAGAGTTCAATATTTTTATTTCTTGATACTTGACCTAGTTGTAATAATAATTGCGCCCTCTTTAATGAACTATAAATATAGATAGACCAAAGAATGTAAGAGGCAAGCGGTAATAGTGTTGTGTGGAAGATGATTTTGTAATTTTTAGAAATCCTATTTTAAAAACTACCCGTAACTAAATCAAAATTATTAAACTACCCGGCAATACTTTTTAGAACTCCAACCGGTCCACGAACAAAAGTATTAAACTACCCGTAACTAAATCAAAATATTTCAATTCTATTTTAGAAATCCTAATTTTCTCCGGGAAATATTGTATTGTACTTTCTTTTCGAAAGTACTCATTCCCTTTGCCAAATATTTGACTTCGGATACCCACTATTTTCTTATGCTTTTCATTCAAAAAGTTTTCTACTATAAATATGTTGTATTTTATTATGTATATTAATTTTTATGTTAATTTTTTTCATTAAAAAGTTGTTTTTATAATTATGTATATTTTCTTATGTTTATTTCCATTCAAATACAATTAAATAATATGTAATAAAAATTATAATTGAATAATATTATAATAGAAAATATAAATACAAGAGTACAATGATAAACTAAATTTTCCTTTTTCACATTTTCCCATTATACTAAATAATAACTATTATTTTTTTAATTTTTTTTCCTGACTAAATACACCGATAAAAATAAATATTTTCTATCCATCTTAAGGATTGCTTTGATTGGGTTGCGTACCGTGTGAAAGGCAGTTGCGGGATTTGAAAGTCAAAGTTCTCACACAACGTTCTTCTCTTCCCAGCAACGGCGTCGTCAAACCGACATCTCTATAAATTCATTATTTGTAATACCAAAACAATCCGAAAGCTAACGATAAGGAAGAAGAAAAAGAGAGAGCTAGAGAGAAGAAGCTTACGACAGTTCCTTCTTTACGCCGAAGAAAGGGATGAAGAGCCTTTGTTTCAACTCCAGAACGTCGTCGTTTTCCCTCTCTCGCCAACCCATGTGACCTTCAAGCTCTTCTCTCACCAGTACTCCTCATCGTAGATCCATGATCGAGACGACCATAGACGCCGCTGCCGCAATCATCATGAAATGGGATGCCGAAACGTCAGCTTACGCTGGAGTCACTTCTCTTTTCTACGAAAGCAAAAGAGAAGCCATGCAGTTCATCAAATCCGTCAACAACCTACAAGAGATCATGCATTGGCTTGTTTCTCATCAAGATTCCGATCCGGAAAAGCTCACTCAAGCTCAACATTTGATGCAGATCGCAATGAAACGTCTTCAAAAAGAGTTTTACCAGATTTTATCCATGAATCGGGATGATTTGGATCCGCAATCCGTTTCTACCCGATCATCACGGACTTCCAGGAGAACAAGCACGTCGGATTATGATGATGATGGTTTCCCGGACGATGAGATCCGCACCGTAGGGGATTCCATCTCTGAGGTTGAAGATGTTTCTTCTATGGCTATGTCCGATCTGAACTTGATAGCAGATTGTATGATCGGTTCCGGTTACGCTAAAGAATGCATACAAATTTACAAAACAATTCGAAAATCGATTATCGATGAAGGTATTTATAAGCTGGGAATCGAGAAACTAAGCTCGTCTCAGGTTAATAAAATGGGGTGGGATACACTGGATTTAAAAATCAATAACTGGTTACAGGCCGAAAAGATTTCAATGAGGAAGCTTTTCAGTGGAGAAAGATTCCTCTGCGATCACGTCTTCGCTTCGTCGGATTCCATCAGGGAATCTTGTTTCGCAGAAATTTCAAAAGAAGGCGTCACGCTTCTGTTTGAATTCCCGGAACTCGTCGCCAAGACTAAAAAATCGCCGGCAGAGAAAATGTTCCGTGTTCTCGATATGTACACGGTAATTTCAGAAGACTGGCAAGAGATTGAAACAATCTTTGCTTTTCAATCTGCTTCAGCCGTCCGACTACAAGCTCTGAACTCGCTGGTTCGACTAAGTGAGTCGGTGTTGTCTTTGCTGACTGATTTCGAGTCCACGATCCAAAAGGACTCATCCAAAGCGATGATTCCAGGCGGCGGTCTGCACCGTTTAACGACGTACTCGATGAATTACCTCACTCTCCTAGCCGATTACGGAAACATCCTTACTGACATTATCTCTGATTGGCCACCTCCGGCAAGATCATCTTTACCGGAGTCTTTCTTCGACAGTCCGGATTCTGACGATTCACCGGCGCCGGCGATCTCCGTCCACATTGCGTGGCTGATCCTGGTCCTAATCTGCAAACTAGACGGTAAATCAAAACACTACAAAGACGTTTCACTATCCTACCTATTTCTAGCCAACAATATCCAACACGTACTCTCAAGAGTACGTACATCGAATCTCATGTATATACTCGGCGAAGAATGGATAGCAAAACATGAAGCTAAGGTGAGGCAGTTCGCCACGAGCTACGAGCGGTTAGCTTGGGGAAAAGTGTTCGATTCATTGTCGGAGAATCCGACGTCTCCGATGACTTGTGGGGAAGCTAGAGAATGTTTCCGGAAGTTTAATATATGCTTTGAAGATGCATACTCTAAGCAGAGTTCTTCCATCGTGCCCGATCCGAAGCTGCGAAACGAGATCAAGGTTTCCATCGGGACGAAACTTTTCGCGGTGTACAGAGAGTTCCATGATACCCATAAATCAACTGTTGAAGATGAAAGTGGAGCAGGATTATTCATCAGAATTTCACCTGAAGATGCAGGGAATTATGTATCGGAATTGTTCGTTTTGAGGATTAATTCCGAAAGTTCGTCTACAACTTCAACATCGTCTCATCATCAGCGGCATCTGTGCTCGCCGTTAAGAGATTAAAGTTTTTTACTTGTGCTTTTTATAAAGAAAACAGTGTCGCGGTTTTATGTAATCATTAGTTATTTTTTAAAATAGTTGTTGGTAGGCGGTGCAAAGAACCTCTTTTCATATCTTTATTTATGTCTCCACCTTAAACTAGAGGGTTAGGTTTAAAGTTTACGGTTCTAGATTAGAGGTTGTGGTTAGAGTTTAGGGAATTAGAGATAGGGTGTATTTTTTAGAGTGTAGGGTTTAAGATTTAGGATATAGAAAATAAGGGTTAGGGTTTAAAATTTAATTTTTTACAAAAATTTCAATAGAGGCACAGAAAAGAGATAGAGGTGTATTCAATTAGATTCGATTTAGTTTTTTTTTTTATAAAAATGTGAATCAAATTATAGTATGCGGTTTTTTCATTTTAAAAAAAATGAAACCTAATGGTATAAAACTCGGAAAACCGAATTTTGCGGTTCGATTAAAACCCGCGGTTTTAACAGTTATTTTATTTCAAAAAAAATAAGTAAAACAAATAAAATATTTATTAGAACCTTCAATATTAATTTATTTTGTCATTAAGAACATGAAAACACGTCTCTAAAAAATATAATATTTCAAATAAAAAATTTAAAAAAATAACAATGATTACAAAACAAATATTATATCTAAAAAAATAAATCATAAAAATATTTATTCAATTAATATACACTCAATGATTTTATATCACCAACCTAAATATATATATCTAGCCTAATATATTATTTGATTAAAGATAAACTCAAATATTCTATGTCATAAAATAATCGTAAATAGTAAATATTATAAAAACATATTCGAATTTGAAATATGATATCTAATTATTTAATATTATAAAATCATATCTAAATATTTCAAGAGATCAATTTAAAAAATAAATTCAAATATTTCAAGAGATTATATTTAAAACATATTTGATATGAGTCATAATGTTTTTTTTTTTAATTCGGGTTGATATGGAATAAACGGGTTTCATATGAAAAACCCAAAACCGAACCGAATTATAAAATTTAAATTTTAAATCGAACCAAAAACTAAATCACAATATGTAAATCTGAACCGAACCGAACTGTATAATTTGATTCAAATTGATTTTTCGGTTTTCTCGATTTCATTACTCACCCATAATTATTAGTGTTATTAAGATAAAAAATATTAATATGAACGTTAAATGTCTACTACATTACTATATACTAAGAGCTCGTAAAACAATGTTTTCTTGAACAATTTTTTTTGCCCTATTGGCGTCTCATATGGACGTTTTACAAAAATTCAGCTTTTACCTCATAAACAGATGTTGACGCTAAAGATTTAACACTTTGATCTTAATCGAATTTGAAATATTATATTTAAATCACTCAAAATTGACACATCAAAATTTTAATTTAAAATCTTAGATCTAAGTCATTTCAAACATCAAATCATTCATAGATTTAGATAATTAAATAAACATTATAAATAAATTTACAAAACATGAGCTCTAAGTTTAAAATATTGTATACCAAAATAATAATTCAAATAGAGTTTACAGATTTAATCATATAAGGTCCTATAAATATAATAATTGTACTCTGAAGCGAAGCAGTACTGGAAAATCCCTTCTAGATATGCTTATCGATCAAGATCACCTATGTAACCCCCTCGATCCGATCCAAACACCAACTGACTCGAACGATCTATATGGGGAATACCAAGGCTAATTCGTAGACTCACCCCGATAAACGATCCTAAAAATTTTATTTTTATCTTATCTAGGAGCTTTAATTAGGTCCTACATGTGCATGCAAGGACTATGTTCAATTACAGTAGAAATCGATAAGAAACGAGTCCTAGCTTAACCGAACAAGTTTTTAGAGACCTAAAACAATAAGAATATAAACTATTTCCAACCTATAACAGACTTAACGACAGGGGGTATCGAAACACCCTTAGCCCATTTCGATACGCAAACTACTCTCACCCGATGCTCTGCAATGCAAGCCCGCGTTTCGATACAGCGTAAACCTTGTTCCAATATGATTCAACACTGTTAAAATGGGTTTCAGAACCCGGGCAATGTGTATCGATACGTCTGCTTAATCCGTTTCAAAACGATCTCTTACGGTTCCGATACCCAAGCTTATTTTCCCAGATTTCCCTCGTGTTCTTGCCTGAGTATTGATACCCCTAAGGTACCGTTATGAAACCATTTGCCCAAAACTGCATATTTCTCAGATTTCATGCCTTAGACTTTTTCAAAATTTAATTATATGCATATTTTCACCTAAGGGCACAAAGCTCATAACATAACATACATACTTGATGCATTGGAACCTAGTTAGCTGCAATATATTCAAACTCCTAAGAGCATGCTTCAATATTAACAATCTCATAACACATATAAGAACAACATCAGTTTAACTTTATGATAATCAACATGTATACCATTAGACGATTCAAATCCAAGTCACAAGGCTAACACCAACAATGATAAACATAAAAAATGTATAAGCATACGACTACTACAAGTTTAATCAATATAACAATATTCTTAACATGGTAACCCATACTCATTGCTCTCACACTACTACTAATGTTATAAAGACATATTTGAATTTTTACTTGACGGTTACCTGGATCCTTGCTTCCCCTTGTTGCCTCAACATTATTTACTCTACATTGCAAGGTAAAAGAGAGGGTAAACATAAGCTTAGTGAGTGAATAAAAACAATTATAAAAACTCCTTGCAATGCAACCCATATTAAAACATTTTAAATCACTTTAAAAGCCAAGTCTTGCTCTTTATAAAACATTCATGGCTAATAAAGCCATCTTCAGAAAATCAGCAAGTGGCCATGGCTCGCAAGCCATAAAACCTTTTCAAAATCCTTTTTTGAAAATACATGCTTAATAAGCAAACTACAAATCTTATATGCTACTCATAATGTTTAAATCAAAACTCTTGTTCACAATTCATAATACATGCAATTCTTATTGCAAAGTAAAAACACTTGCTTTTGAAGCCATATTGGTATTAGTGATCCGATTAGTCTACCGCTAATCGTTGGGATAAACAGACTCTTGCTCGGTCCCTTGAAAGAGGTTACATGGAGGTCTAGTTCCACCATGCCAAAACTCACCTTAGTGTTCGGGTTAGTTAGTAAACCCGAAAGCGATAAAAGTCCCTTAAACCGCACAATATTAGCTCCCCTTAATGCACACTAAGGAATTTCACACGTACTAATTTTATATATTTAGTGCACTACATCCTATTTATTGATCAACTTATCCATTTTATTCATAACATAATAAACCAATGCAAAACAAAACCAATGCTCAAGTTTTAAGTTAAAAGCAACGAATTAACCACATGTATCCCACTAAAACATGCATCAAATGCATAAGTATAACACGAGCATGACTAATCATTGTAAAAACAAGGCATAATATGAGAACCTTTAAGAAAATAATACTTTAAAATTACTTCCAAGTATAGGGAGGTTTTTCAAACCTTTCCTACACCCCAAAAAACCTTTGAAAATACATTAAAAACTCTACCAAAATGGCAGCCCTCATAGTCCATTCACCGATTTACCAAAACTTACTCGACAAGTCATCCGAAAACGTGATTCAGCTTTTTGATCTCCCTCAAACTTGTTTCTCTAACTATTGACCTTATTTAAGCATCAAAACCAGATGTTTTAGTTCATTAAAACTCACCCAAACATCCCTCAAGTCAGACCAATACATGACAACACCTAAAAACACCATAAAACCTAACAAAAACTTATTGAGAACCTCTCCAAACACCACCTAAACCTTATGTCCGGGATTAGATACTTAAAATCCATTGAATCAATAAAATCGGTTTTCTTGATAAAAATTCCATTATTTTTCATGATTTTCGTTAAAGGGTTTTACATGGCTGTTTTGATGCCTAAATACATGAATCTTGAAGTGTTTAGATTTAATTACGATGGATTTTAAGTATCTAATCTCGGACATAAGGTTTAGGTGGTGTTTGAAGAGGTTTTCGGTAGGTTTTAGTTAGGTTTTATGGTGTTTTTAGGAGCTGCTGTTGCGTGTAGAAATAGCGCAAGTTGTGCAGTGTACACATTGCAAATAATAAAGTGATAAGTATTTATCGTGTATCGTCTCCACAGGGATTGGTGTACTTAATATGCCTTCTTTAATATTCTTGTCATGTAAAAGTAAAGTAAAAACACAAGTAGGAAGGATGTTTGAGTAAACTAATTAAATAAAAACTAAATAAAGATAGTGAGAATGAATGAGAAGAGTGGGCAGGATCCAGTTGCGTTGTACTGTGGAATCGATCGACTTGTTTCTGTCCAATGCTATCGCATGACTCTGCCGCGGCAATCCCTTGCTCTTGGGTAAACCTCACTAAGATTCGGCAAAGTGTCATTGGATGGCTCCGCTTATCCCTATGTCGAAACACTGTTGATAATCAGTCCTTGATGATACCTCCCGGTGTGAATCAATTATAACTATCAACCAATCTTGCACTTCTTTTAGCCGCTGAAACTCCAACCTATCCCTAGGCCGAGTTAGTATTTTTCAAATACCGTACTTACTACTTTCGTGAATCTAACTCTCCCGAGTCTAGATAAATGGATCACTCACAAACTTCCCTCCCGGGCTTGGATGCAAGAACAAAGAATGGCAAAGAGTAAGCAAATCTTAATGTTTTATTGCATTGAAACGAGAAATAAAGTACAATCTCCTCTCACAAGTACTCGACAACCTTCACCTAATCCTAAGAAAGCTTAGAACATGATGGAGGAAAGAACACAATAATTCTTAGGGTTGAACTCTCTCTAAATCGGCTCTCCTAATACATTGGACGACTATGGTATATATGGTCTAGGTCTAAGTCTAGGGCAAACCTTTCCTAAGTAGGAATACTACTTGGAGTAGAATTACAATTATTCCCATAAATCAAATATTTCCAAGTTTATTTCAACTAGGAGGCTTTTCCCCGTGGCCTTTGACTTGGGTTTTCCTCGTGCTAGCCAGCTTTGATCCATGTGCTGCATGTCCAGAAACATCCAGCTTCTATCTTCCAATCGCCTACAGTATTGATGCTGGAGCTTCAGTTGCTGTCGCGGCCAAGATTCTGCCTCGGCCTCAACCCTGCCTCGGCAGTACTTGTTCCTGCATGTACAAAAGATATCGTAAATTCTGCATTTTTCTGTAAATATTAGCTTTATGAGTTACAATAGCAAAATATCCGAATATTGCATATTAAGCTCATGCATCAGTCCAATTAAGTGTGAGATAAGTGCTTATTGCCCATAAAAGGTGTATAAAATAATGATCTTTTGAGCACTTATCATACCCCCAAACTCGAACTATTGCTTGTCCTCAAGCAATGTAAGCCATCAATTTGCCAAACCTTATTCTCTCTTGGTCTTACTTTTCCATCTATTCTCCCCACCATAACTATGCCTATTCCTTAGTCTTAGCCTTTTGTTTACTCAAGGACTTTACCCGGAAACAAGCTATAAGATTTTGTTAGTGTGTGCGTTTTTGTGGACAAGGTTGATTAAAGGCTTTCTTAGATAAACTCTAAGTTCAAGACAAATAGATTTGGATCTAGTGTTCTCTTCTTAAAACATCAATAGCTTGAGCCAATTTCGGGCACCTCAAGGTATGTGTTTTCTATTTCCTTCTTTTCTTTCTTTAGCATACTAGAGCCAATTTCGGGCACCTCTAGCATGAAGAAGAGCGTTTCCTAGAGCCGGTGATAGGCACCTCTAGTCACTTTCCCAAGAATCTAAGTCTTTATCACCTAAGTTCATTAAAAGAATTCCTAAATCAAACAAGTCCCAAAAGTCTTTATCACCTGAGTAATTTAATGGTTCGAAATACTTACCTCGAAAGTGTGTTGCCCAGTGTGTCTCTTCAGCCTCCTGTGTGCTAGTTTCTTCAGCTTCAGGCAGACCGTCTAAAACTCTACTGTAACAATCATCAATTGTACTGCCAAGGCAGGGCTGTGATGTGTTGCCGAGATTACTGCCAAGGCAGTGATTGTTGAGGCAGGGTATTGCACTGTCTGCATCTGTAGTGTCTATCACTTGCAATCTTCTTGGTCATCATGTCTTTTTAACATCTGGAGGACATTAAACTTTACTTGTTGGTCGTTAACCCTCATTGTCAACTCTCCATTTTCCACATCAATTAAGGTGCGTCTAGTTGCTAAGAAAGGCCTCCCCAATATGATTGGCACATTATCATCCGCTTCACAATCAAGGATAAGGAAGTCAGCGGGAAAAATAAATTTGTTTACCCTTACCAATATGTCATCAATTTTTCCTTTAGGGTGCACAAATGATCTATCCGCTAGTTGAAGTACCATAGTTGTGGTTTTTGTCTTCCTATTCCAAGCTTTTGGAATACTGATTTCGGCATTAAGTTGATGCTTGCTCCCAAGTCACATAAGGCCTTTTCTTCATAATGGTTACATATCGCACAAGGTATGGTAAAGCATCCAGGATCCTTTAATTTTGGAGGCATGCGATTGTGCAGCATTGCCATGCATCCTTCAGTTGCTGCCACTGTTTCAAACTCATCAAGACTTTTTCTTTTAGATATCATGTCTTTCAAGAACTTAGCGTAATTAGGCATCTATTCAATTGCCTCAACAAATGGCAAGTTGATGTGGACTTGTTTGAGGATGTCTAAAATTTTTTTAAACTGGTGATCCTGTTTTTGCTTTTTCAACCTTTGTGGGAAAGGTGGTGGTGGTCTCATCTCCTCCAGGGTTTCATGAGTTTTGAATTTAATACCTGGCACCACTGGGTCTTTTACTGTCTCGGCAGCTGGTTGAGGTGCTGTCTGCCTCGGCAGAATTTTCTGCTGGGATTTCTGAGGCCTGACTTTCTGGTTTAGCATCCTGGTCCTCCCTATCTGATTCCTCTTGTATTGCCCGTGGGACTTTGTTTGCTGAACTGCTTAGTTTTTCTTTTAAATGTAGGCCACTTCTGGTTGTGATCACTTTACATTGCTCATGGCCCATTCCCTTAGCAACTTCAGTATTGCTAGGTAATCCTCCTTGTGGTCTAGTGTTTTGTCTTTGAGCGAACTGACCAACTTGAGTTTCTAGAGTTTTAATAGTCGCCTCTTGATTTTGCAGCCTCATCTCAGTCCTGTTCATGAAAGCATCCATCCTTTTGATGAAATTACTGTTCTCTGCCATGTATGATTCTGTTTTCATCATAAAGGCCTTGAGAGTGTTCTCCAATGAACTTTCAGACTACTGCTGTGGCATCTGCTGCTGCGGCATCTGCTATATATTCTGCTGCGGCATCGGCTGCTGATAATTTGAGGTCTGATTAGTGTGATTCAAGGCATTATTAGGATTGCTCCATGAAAAATTTGGGTGCCTTTTCCATGCTGGATTATATGTGTTAGACATCATATTATTATTCCGGTTGTAGTTTCCCACATAAAAACTAGTTTCCTCATCTTGCACATACTCAGAAGAATTGATCGTTTTACCCTCATGAGTATTTTGTTGTAATTGCATGTTCTGAACCATCTTGGTTAGAGATGCCAATTGTGCTGCCACTGAATTGGATGTTTCAAGTTCATTCACTGTGGCTTGACGTCTCATTCCTCCTCGCCTTGATGTAGGGAACTGAAAATCATTCTTTGCGAGCTTGTTCAGAATCTCTATAGCTTCCTCAGGAGCTTTGTCAAGGAGTCTCCCATTGGCCGAGGCATCTAGCATCATCCTTGTGGGGGCATTAGTGGCAATTATAGAACATTGTCACTTGTGTCCACAAGGGAAATCCATGTAATTGGCATTTGTGCAATAACTCTCTATAGAGCTCCCATGCCTCGTACATTGGTTCATCATCTACCTGTCAAAAAGAAGTAATTTCATTACGGATACGATCATATAAGTTAGTAGGGTTAAAACGCGTAATGAAATCTCAGCAGAGTTCACTCCAAGATCCTATTGATCCTGCTGGAATGTTATTTAACCAGGTCTTGGCCCTATCCCTCAGTGAATAAGGAAACAATTTTAATATCAAAATATCTTCATGGACTCCTTGAATTTTAAATGAGTTACAAACTTCCATGAAAGATTTGAGATGTTGCCTGGCATCTTCAGTTGCAGACCCACTAAATTGTCCAATAGTATTCAGCATATTGAACATGACAGGTTTGAGTTTAAAGTAGGTTGCTTCTATTTCGGGTGCAACGACTCCAGGGTTTAATCCATTCAGATCTTCCACCAGGAAATCTCTAACAGTGAGCTACCGCGGTAGTAGAGGCTGCGACAGTGGTTGCTGCGGCATCGGTGGCTACTGAAGTCCTTCGTGGCCAACAGGTATTTTTTGATCTACTTGATTTCCTGCCATTGCTTGTTGGATTTGTCTCCTCAACCGATTCCGTGTACGTTCAATTTCAGGGTCAATCTCGTACAACGGATTGGATGGGTTGGCCCTGGTCATACACCAAAAAGAAACCAAAGTAAAATAAAAATAAAAATAAAATAACAAAAGCAAGAAAATAAAGAAAATAAAATTTAGTTGCCAATCCCGACAATGGCGCCAAAAACTTGTTGCGTGTAGAAATAGCGCAAATTATGCAGTGTACACGTCGCAAGTAATAAAGTGATAAGTATTTATCGTGTATCGTCTCCACAAGGATTGGTGTACTTAATATGTCTTCTTTAATATTCTTGTCGTGTAAAAGTAAAGTAAAAACACAAGTAGGAAGGATGTTTGAGTAAACTAATTAAATAAAAACTAAACAAAGATAGTGAAAACTAATGAGGAGAATGGGCAGGATCCAGTTGTGTTGTACTGTGGAATCGATCGACTTGTTTCTGTCCAATGCTATCGCATGACTCTGCCTCGGCAGTACTGCAGATTACTGCCTCGGCAGCGACAATGCGTGTCTGCCGCGGCAATCCCTTGCTCATGGGTAAACCTCACTAAGATTTGGCAAAGTGTTCTTGGATGGCTCCGCTTATCCCTAAGTCGAAACACTGTTGATAATCAGTCCTTGATGATACCTCCCGGCGTGCATCAATTATAACTATCAACCAATCTCACACTTCTTTTAGCCGCTAAAACTCCAACCTATCCCTAGGCTGAGTTAGTATTTTTCAAATACCGTACTTACTCCTTTCGTGAATCTAACTCTCTCGAGTCTAGATAAATGGATCACTCACAAACTTCCCTCCCGGGCTTGGATGCAAGAACAAAGAATGGCAAAGAGTAAGCAAATCTTAAGGTTTTATTGCATTGAAACGAGAAACAAAGTACAATCTCCTCTCACAAGTACTCGACAACCTTCAGCTAACCCTAAGAAAGCTTAGAACATGATGGAGGAAAGAACACAATAATTCTTAGGGTTGAACTCTCTCTAAATCGGCTCTCCTAATACATTGGACGGCTATGGTATATATGGTCTAGGTCTAGGGCAAACCTTTCCTAAGTAGGAATACTACTTGGAGTAGAATTACAATTATTCCCATAAATCAAATATTTCCAAGTTTATTTCGACTAGGAGGCTTTTCCCCGTGGCCTTTGACTTGGGATTTCCTCGTGCTAGCCACCTTTGATCCATGTGCTGCATGTCCAGAAACGTCTAACGTATTTTTATCTTCCAATCGCCTACAATATTGATGCTGGAGCTTCAGTTGCTGTCGCGGCCCAGATTCTGCCTCGACCTCAACCCTGCCTCGGCAGTACTTGTTCTTGCATGTACAGAAGATATCGTAAATTCTGCATTTTTCTGTAAATATTAGCTTTATGAGTTATAATAGCAGAATATCCAAATATTGCATATTAAGCTCATGCATCAGTCCAAGTAAGTGTGAGATAAGTGCTTATTGCCCATGAAAGGTGTATAAAATAATGATCTTTTGAGCACTTATCAGCTGCCATGTATTGGTCTTACTTAAGGGATGTTTGAGTGCGTCTTAATGCACTTTACCCTCTGGTTTTGATGCTTAAATCAGTTCAAGAGGTATAGAAACAAGTTTGAGGGAGATTGGGAAGCCGAATCGTGTTTTCGATTGAATTATCGAGCAAGTTTTGGTAAATCGGTGAGTGAATTATGAGAAAGGGCTGCTTCGGTAGTTTTTCATACTTTTTTACAAATTTTTTTGAGTGTAAGGAAGGTTTGAAAACCTCCCTATACTCGGAAGTAAGTTTAAAGTATTGTTTTCTTAAAGGTTCCCATATTATGTCGCGTTGTTATTATTTTATTTGTCATTCTCTTATTGTGTTGTGCATATGTGATTATGCATGTATATAAATGCTCATGAGACTATTTTTAAAGAGTATTTTATTGTGGAGGCAACAAAAAGAAAAGCAAGAATCTAGGTAACTGCCAAGTGAAATCTCAAGTATGTCTTTATAACATTAGTAGTACTGAGAGAGCAATGGGGATGAGATATCATATTGAGAATGGTGTTTATGCTAATTAGTCATTCAATGGCTTTGTTGATTATCTATGTTGATGTTAGCTTTGTGACTTGAATTTGAATTACTTATTAGTATATATGTGGTTATAATAAAGTTATATTGGAACTCGATTCTTTTTATCCCTGTGTGTGAATTTGAGTGTTGTTGATATTGAAGCATTACTAATTTGTGTTGAATCTATGATGTTGTTATTTAGGTTGGAATACATCTAGAAAATGTTTTGAAACTTGTGCATGAAATTAAATGAGTTGTAGATACTAATCTAGGCTGAAATTTGGCATGCAAGCATGTATTGAACTTTATTAAAGGTTGGTAACTTTAATTTCATAATTAATACTATAGTTTTTGGAAAATTTACATTTTTGTCCCTAAAGCATGTTCGATCGAATTATGACTCGTTTCTTATTGTTTTTCACTGCAATTGAACTCAGTCCTTGCATGAACATGTAGGATCTAAATGAAGCTTCTAGACAAGATAAGAAAAAAATTAGGATCATTTATTGGGGCAAGTCGGATGGTTTCTAGACCGGGTTAGGGAGTTACATTGAATCTTTAAAGGGCTTTGATAAAATTATTATCCTAGTTGATCTAAGCCTTCCAAGGGCCTATTTAAATAACTCTTAATCCATGTTTTTAATTAAATAACTCAAATATCTAAATTTTATACCTAAAAACCTATTTTTACTTCAAAACATAAACCCTTTTTATTATTTTCTTTTTCTCTCTTACCAAGCATAAGATCATCATATTTTCAATGTAAAACCCTAAAATTTTCAATTAAATTCATTTGGTTTAATCCCATAACTTTTCTTCTTCAAAAAGTCATGTTTTTCAAATATTTTTCTTCTCAAAAACTTGGAAGTAGGTTTGGTCAGGTTTAGAAGTTAGGAAACATTCAAAACACTAAATCAAATAGTTCTTTAATGAAATTCCAAAGTTATGGCTTGGTAAAATCATTTTTAATCTTTTGGATTAAGAAAAAATGGTTTTTGGTCAAAAAACATATTTTTTGTACAAGGTTTTAAGTCACTGATTTTGGATCTTAATTACATGGTTTTTGATGTGTTAGGATATTTAGAGAATGTATTTAAAGTATTGAATCTCGTACTTAAGGTTTAGCCAAAGTTTAGTGTGTTTTAGAAAGTTTCCGGTTAAGGTTTTGATAGGTTTTAAGGGCTTTTGTTTAGGGATTCGACTTAAGGATTGTTTGAGTGCGTTTTGATGCACTAAATCCTCTGTTTTTGATGCTTGAAATAGGATAAGAGGTAGGATATCAAGTTTGAAGGAGATCGAATCTTGTTGGTGGCTTGTCGGACAAGAAATGACTTTTGGTAAGTGGATTTGAGAGTGGGCTGCTTCGAAAATTTTTTACATTGTTTTTCAAAGGTTTGGGAGTGTAGGGAATGTGTGAGAAACCTCCCTATACTTCTAAGTAAGTTTTATGGATGCTCTCGTAAAAGGGTTTTCCCATATTATTCTATTTTGTTATGTGTTGGTCATGCTCGTAATATATTTGTGCATAAGTGATTATGCATGTGATTAAATGCTCATGAGATTGTTTTTTCATTGATTTTAATTCTCCCATGATTTTTTTTCCTAAAATATGATAAATATGGTTTTTATCGGGTTTTGCACTTGTTGCATGAATTGGTGGGAGGCATGAGAATTACTTATTGTTTTAAATGTGAAACTTGAGCATTAGATTTGGTTTGTGTTGAATATTAAGATGATGTTTAAATGGATCGGTTGAACTATCAAAAGGATGTACAGTGCACTATAAATACAAAATCTGTACGTGTTTTAAATTCCTTAAGTGTTGCATTAGAGGTTAGCCTAGTGTTGTGTGATATGATGTTCATATCGTATTTGGGTATAACGAACTATCCTGGACATTAAGGTGGGATCTTTTTTTATTGTAGTCAATCATGTGCGTGACTTGGCGGTAAGATGACATCATGTGTTTACGTTTATCCCAAATATTGGAGGAAAGTCTAATCGTGTCACTTGAACCAACATGTGAAAAACGTAAGTGTAAACTATTTATTGTTTTGGTGTAATTCAGGAATTGCATGTGTTTTGTTTACGAGCTCAAATTTTTTGTAAGCCTTTGCTAAGTGAAGCATGTAAGCCTTGGTTTTTTGGTATACGCCATGTGATGAAACACTTGCTGATTTTTAATATATTAGTGGCCTTGGTAGTCACAAGTGATTTTTCTTTGAGCATGACTTGATTTAATCGATGATTTCAGTATATTATGGGCTGCATTACAAGTAATTAAAATGTTTTATATTTCACTCACTAAACTTTAGCTTAAGCCCTCTCTTTCCCTTGTAATGCAGAGAAATAAGTGAGATGGTCACCCAAAGAAGCAAGGAAGCTATGTTGTGCCTTATTTCATATCTTTGCTCAATTATGTTATTTTAAGTTTGAATATTAGGTAATTGAGAGCAACGGATCTATGGAACCTTATAGTAGTTTTGTTTTGGTTATTGAACTATGGAACCTATGTTATTTGAATTGTGTTGTTGAACTTGCATTTTGGTATGCTTTGATATTACTGAAGTATTTGAATTTTGGTCCATGACTCATCTATGTTTAAATATGTTGATATTTTATATAGAAGAATGCTTATACTAATTTGTGTTTTGCTCATGGAACTAGGATGAATTGCATCTAGTGAATATGTTGTAATATATTGTTTATGCCCCTTAGGTGAAAATATACATCTAGAGTGTGCTTGAATGCGTTTAAGGTAGAAATCTAGAAATCTATCACTTTTGGGGCAATTGGTATCGAAACTGTACCTTAAGGTTTCGATACTCGGGCAAGAACATGAGATAAAATCTGGAAAATAAGCCTTGGTATTAGAACTGTAAGTGATCGTTTCAATATTCAAGTATAAACACAAGCTGACGTATCAATCCGTTTGACCATGGTATCGATACCGATTTTTAAAGTAGCAAATGGTATCGATATGCGATCTCGATTGTATCAAAATGTGGGCTTGTCACACAGGGATCGAGTGAGATATCAAAGGAGTACCGAAACACTTAAACATTGTTTCGATACCTGTTTTGACATTAACTTGTTATCAAAACAGGGCCAAGGGGTTTCGATACCCTTGACCATTAAGTTAGTTATAGGCTGAAATATAGTTTAAAACTTCATGTTTTAGTCACTAAACTTTGAGTATGCAGTCGAACAACTTGTAGATATTATTTTAAGCCGAAATTAGAGACTTAAGCATGTACCAAGCTAAATTAAGGATTGGTAACTTTAATCTCGCGATTATTCCATAAGTTTCTATAAAATTACAATTATGTTCCTAAATCTTGTTCGGCTAAAATATGAGTCATTTCTTATCGGTTTCCACTGCAATTGAACTCAGCCTTGGTATGAACATGTAGGATCTAATTAAAGCATCTAGATAAGATTAGGGATGGAAATATAATCCGAATTCGATCCGAAGAAAAAAATTCGATCCAAATCCGATTAAAAAAAGTCTGAATCCAAAAATAATGTCCGAGTCCAAATAGGAGGTGGATCGGATATGGATATTTCCATGATCCGATCCAAATTCAATCCGAATCCATATCCGATATGAATCCGATCCATATATAAACCCGATAAAAATATTTAAAAATTTTATATTTAAAAAGTTTGAGTTGTTACTTTAATTTATTTTATATTAGATTATAATATTTGTTGAGATTTGTTTGTGCTATAAATTTAAAATATTTGTTTGATAAAACATATATTTTTTTATTTAAAGGTATTTATTTAAGTTATTACTCTAAAAAATAATTGGATTTGGACTTTTGGATTTGGATTTTAGATATTTTATTGGATTGGATTTGGATTTATGTAAATGGATTTGGATTCGGACTTGGATTTCTTTGAAAGTCCGATTATTAATTTGATTGGACTTGGATTTTATAAAATCCGATCCAAGTCCGATCCATTGCCATCCCTAGATAAGATAAAAAGTAGCAGTAAAAAAATAAGGTGGTTTATCGGGGCGAGTCTCCGTATTAGCCTTGGTATTTCCCGTGTAGCTTGTTCGAGTTGGGTGGTGTTTAGACCGGGTCGAGGGGGTTACACAACTTGGGTTTGGGTCAACAACATTCGGATACAGATCGAGTTCGATTCATTACATCCACGGATCAAACCAGGTTCTGACTCAAACATGTTTTAGTCGGGTTTTCAGGTCGGGTCAGCTTTTTACGTCCCTAGTTATCACTAACATACACCACCTGAAAAAGAAATTGCAACCTAAGGCTTTCTAACTTGAAACATTTTATTTTTGGCCTTTAAGGTTTCCATTATTATATTTGGGTCATTGAAATTCATTTTTAAAACCTTAATTAAATTAAGGTTTTCAAACTTAAATTCCAAAAATTTTAAGAATTTTAATTTAGGGTTTCAAAAATTTAAAAATCATAATTGGCATAATAACTTGAGGTGTTACAACTTAAGTACATCAATATATGTTTCCGCAAAGAAGTATTATAATTGTCATGGGTAATGATGTTTGCATATGAAAATTGGTAACACCCCTTCCCCGGTTTAGTAGTAAACCGGTTTGAGAGTGTTATTGGAACAAAATAAAGCAAGCAAAAATCGAGATAATTTAAAATTTTTCTTAACTCATCCCTAACAAATGAGATAGATTACTAAAAAGTAATCAGAAAATCATAAAATTCAATTTGAGTTCAGTATATGGTTCTTCAAGTTACTATGAGTTTCATAGGTCATACATGTAATTATGGAAACATGGATCAGACAAGCATTAATCCAGACATACTAAGCAAGTGAACTAGACATGAATCTTTCATGAATGATATTTAATTTATTTGTTTCTAAACTTATGACAATTGAGGTTACTACTTAGGCATCTCAAGCTTTTACTTTATTGTTCAAGGGCATAATATCTCATTAGACACTTGAATTTACCGTTTGAATAGCATATAATAACATTATTAGCAAACTTCATACACCAATCAATCATGTTATCTTGTTTATTGATTCATTAGCAGGTAACCAATTATGTCATTCTTAGAAATCAAGCATTCAAATTTGTCTACTTAAGGATCATGGAATCGAACAAGTCTATCTTATTAAACAAGTAACTTTAACATGTATAGCCTTAGCACAATTTTAATCATATAGTTTTCTTATCTTTAAATTATGACACACATGTCTTTCTAGCAAACAAATACTAGAAATCTAATTAATCCAATTTAATATTCCAAGGCAAGAATACTTGATCAAGCATCTAAGGGTACTAAATAATAACCCAAGTTCCATTTTACTTGGTTAATACATGTGATCACTCAATACCTATTTGTATCTATCATTCAAGTAAGGGATCAATCAAATGTATGTCATTTGTCTTACATATCTCTATACATGAAAAATTAAAACAGGTAAAAGTAGTGTGATTTATTTTACACTTTAACTCCTTTACACAATTAAATCATGGTACCTTTAAAAGTATACTAGTCGTTTATCATATATTATTGATTATCAATTGAGCATACGTTAAATTGAAGATAATTCTATTAAGCATGATACACGTCAATGATAAGTACTCAATATTAAGGTATATCTATATTGCGAGTTTACCTATCCTTATATGTTCATTTCAATAAACATTCTTAATTTCTTTATTTAATAGAATCAACATGAGTATAATATATCGAACATTTTCAAGTAATCGTGTCATACTATCCTTGAGTATCATCGATTATGAATTTAATTTAAGACATGACCCTACACTCTAGTTCATATCCATTTTCAAGTACACATCTAATAACCTAAACATGCTAAGCTTTCAAGCAATATATATTAGACCGTTTGAGTTATATTTTAGGCATATATAGTATCTTTCCCACACTCTATTTGAACTCACATGATATACGATAATCTAGGCATTAACAAGGCCAACCTAGATATCATAGGACTCAACTAAATTAATAAGAAGATTCAAGCATCGGACGTTATATATTATAAAGCATATCTAACAATCATCAATAATAACATAACATATAAATCTTATTATTATAGACCAAAGCAACTAACGAAAGCAAGCAGATAACCTTTATAATTTAAGACCGATAATCATAAATCAATAAACATGTATAAAGACCAAAAAATATGCATGATCTAGCTTAACTAGATATATTCTAAGTGACACAATCTAGGATTATTACAAGTGTTACCCGAGCATGTTTTACCCCTGCTTGTATCTTGCTTTTAGCTCAAAAAACGTTGTTATCGATCACTCCAACCTGTGAGTTGGGAAGAATGAAAGCAAGAGTGGTAAGTACATATTGTACTTAGTGAGGCAACACCTAAAACTAACCATTTTGTCAAGTCATATATTTATAGCACATGAGAGAGCATCACAAACAATCTAATACATATAAACATGCAATGGACCATTTTTTTATCTATCAATTTCAAGTTCATTTAATTCCATATCATGTTAACTATTTGAGATAATTTATTCTTATAACTTGTTAAGGAGAATCATTCAAGTAACTGGTGATCATTCTACTTATCATATATAAGGCATTGGATTGTCCTATTAGATCAATAAACAATCGAAGTTTCATGCATCACTTAGTTTATCAATCAAGTTTCTTATTAAAAAATTCAAGTAGCTTATAAATCAATTGGTTATCTTGTTTAACCATCTAAAACTTTTAATTCTTATAAAAATTAATGTGAACCTTTCAAGTCTTGGTCATTATCGTAAAAACATCTAAAGGTACCATTCAAATATCAATATGAAGACATAAGTAATGTCTTTACCAATGTATTCTCATGATCATGTTTTAGTTATTATACAATGGCCATTTATGTCTTGTTTAGGTTCCAAGTAATTAAGGGATACTTATTTTGATTCAAGTAACATTTTAAGTGAAATTTGGGAAACAAGTATTCTAATCATATGCATACTAACAACCAATTCTAGCAAGCATACACTATACTTTCCATATATCCAAGACTTTGACCAATCTTAACAATCATAAATCAATACAACGAATAACATGTATATATCATGTAAGCATCAACCGATCTTAGCTAATCAAGGCAATCAAAATGATTAACCAACAAGTAGATATCAAACATGTATATATATGAATTCAACATCAAGATATCAAGAAATTTTATTCATGTTACAATATTGATCATTATCAATAATTATATCATGTCAGGCATCAGGAGTCAAAAAACATAAACATAACAACTCATGTTGAGTAGCAACAAGCATATTTTAATACTTCATGATAATCTACTTCCATTTGCATGTAATTTATCAATCACGTAACATTATATCCATGAAATCAAAGAGTTCAATTAATTCAATCATGACTTATAACACATCGAGCAAGCCACATAGGTTCAAGTATGCAAGACATCATATGAACTTATAATTCAAGTTACATTCATTCTTAAGTAAGTTTGGTTGATAAATAAGCAAGAGTTTACAAGTGTCATGATCTTTGAGTCAAGTTCAATAATCAAGAGATACTTATGATTTGAAGTGTATCAAGACCATATCATAGATCGATTCAAGATCAATTATTTGTTTGGTTATCATCATTGTTATTATAATTATCAATAATGTATGCCTTGTTATTTAGTTAGAACCAAGTAATCGAGTCATAAGACGGTACATAAAGTACCTAACAAGACAGTACACAAAGTACCTAACAAGATGATACATAAAGTATCCACGAAGGTGCCCAAGACACCAAAAGAGTACACAAAGTACTATAAGGATGATACCCAAGGTATCTAACAAGAAGGTGCACTAAACACCAAACAAGACGGTACACAAAGTACCTAGCAAAAAAGCTCAAGAATCTAAGGCATGTCGTTCTATCTAAGACCAACTAGCAAGCAAGGCTTGTATATTTATTTATTTATTATCAAGTATTATCAAGTGTTAAGTACAATGATTAAGCACTAAAACTTTCAAGATTAAGCATACAAGATTTCAAGTATGAAGCTCTCAAGCTTCAGTATTCAAGTGTTTAAGTTCTCATGTTCAAATATTTAAGCTTTAAGTTTCAAGTATTCAAGTGTTCAAGAGATCGGGAACAATTATCCAAGTTTATTTACTCAAGCTTACAAGCTATTAAGCAACAAGTCTTATGTCCAAGCTATCAAGTTTCATTTATCAAGTTATAATGCACATGTATAAATCTCAAGCTATCAAGTGATCCTGCTTACAAGTACGATTGTTCAAATACTCGATTTTAAACATTTGAGTTATTAATCATTAAAGTATCATTCTCAAGAATTTAGGCTTTTAATTACTCAATTTATTAAGCTATCAATTTCAAGCTTTCAGGTTCAAGTATTTAGGGGTTTGGTTTATTAGATTCAAGCATTCAAGTCTATATATTATATCACACGAATTATCAATTTTTAAGAACCAATCTGTGTAATCTTAGAATACCATAACAATATAATCATCCATGCAATACATGTCATGTATATTCAACATTAATCATTTAATTAGGATCAAAGATTTAATTTAACATCTTACTTTCATTAAGTATTCAATAATCAATCTTTTGATCTATCAAGTATTTCAAGCTACCAAATGTCTCAAGGTACAAACTCAAACACACATGCTAGTTAACAAGTATTTCAAGTATTAAACATTCAATTTCACATGGCAAGAAATCAACAACAACAAGCAACAAGCATTCAAGCATTGTAATTTTACAAGAGATTAAGAAAGTCATGTATCTATTCTCTAGTTTTCCAAGAAATCAAGCAACATGTGTATTAAAGAACAAGCACAAGCACCATGAATGCAATGGTTACCTTGTTAACAAGCAAGCAACATGCCATTTTTATCTTTGTAGTCCAAGTAATACAAGTATAAGCATGCAATCTACAAGATATTATAACAATTCACCACATAAAATTCATTACAAGATAAATACTCAATCATATCATGGTAAGGAAAACAATGTTGTTATTTAGTTAGTCCTTCTTCCCTTATTTGTTACCAAATATATATATTAGTCATATTACATGGCAATTCATTACATAAAAAGTTGGTTAGGACCTAGTTCCTAACCCTAAGGATAGCCACACTCACAATACTCCAAGCTTTGAGACTTAAGGAGTCCCAATGAAAATCCCCTTGCTCTTCTTCTTAGCTTGCTCAAGCAGCCTTTCTAGTTTGTTGTGCATGTGTGCTATAATTTACGCAAACATTATGTGCTAGTATACACAGTCATGCAAGTAATAAAGGGTGAGTGGGTATCGTTCCCACGAGGATCGGGATAAAGTATAAGTCAACTTTGTCAAGGCAAAAAGGTGTCACTAACTAAAAGCAAAATAAAAATAGTGGTATAAACAGATGGAAATGAATGTGTACAGTGAAGGTGTAATGGTGAAATGCTATGACAATTTCAGAATGTAAGCAACTAAAATATGTCAAGGCAAAATGGAATGGATGGTGGTAGCACGATAGATGTATGAATATGGTGCGTGAAGAGTATGGTAATGTGATTGCAAATAAACAGAGAAAACAAAGGAAAACAAGGGAAACACTTTGTAAATGCCAATGCAAAAGCAATATAAGAGAACACAATTAAGCAATATGATGTGATGATCCTCGATTGATGAGCCTTACTGGGAATGATTGATGGGGGTTCTTATGGACTTCTTAACCTTACTCCTATGAGCAACTAGCTACTATGTGGTCTATTCACTCGACAGAGGTTTCTAAGGTGCTCTCGCTCTCTCGAGTCAAAGGAACCTAACAGTCTAAAATGCCACGTCATCTCCTCTCGGTCTCAGTTGTGACATCAATCCTATTGATAAAGCACACTCCTTTTAGTCGTTTAAACCCTCAGTTAAGTCTCTCTCGAACACCTAAGGTCAGATTAGGCTCTATTTGCAGTTTAGAACCCATTACTCACGTAGATCCTCCCTTAGTTTCTCTCAAACACTAAGGATCTATGGCTAGGTTTCTCTCGAACACCTAGTGTGCATCTAAACAAAGGATACTCTCATGCCTCTTACAATGCTTAAATGATTAAACACAATGAGCAAAGCAAATAAACAAACACATAATATACTAAACTTTCATAAAAAGATAAAGTTAATCATCCACAAAAATATCCACCAAAATAAAGTAAAACACATGGTGGTGTGAAATTTAAAGACAAACATCATCCAAAAATATCATCCATAAACATTCACATAAACCTCTCAAGAATAAGAAATAAAGAAAAGGGAAAGGTTGGAAGGCACCCGCGATGCGCGCTACCGTCGAATTCTTTGATCACCATGGGACACCTTAGTGTGCTAGCCCCTCTCGGGTGCCTAGTACGCCACTCCCTTCGAGCTCTATCAATGGAGGGACCTTTCGGACGGTGGTTGGGGAAGAAAGGTGGAAGCTTTCTCCGCCATTTTTAGCTTTCGTTGTGCCTCAAAAATAGCTCCAAAGGTCTCTCCTTTTTCGTGTGTAAAGGTTATGAAAAGGTTGCTCCTTTTTTAGGTCATCACTCCTTATAAAATGGGGGGTGAAAACCCTAGGGTTTAGGGAAATTCCCTATTTCACCCCATTCACGTGATGGCATTTCTGACATGGTGATAATGATCCCTCCAAGGTGGTTACAACCAGCCTGTATAGCACCAACTAACACCCCTTTGCAAAATATCTTCTTGTCTTTTTGTGCTGCACAGGAGGTCTCCATATTTTCCATGGCATTTTTCCTTTGCTATCCTTCTGCAAATGCCATGAAAAATCTCTCTTGCTCCCAGCTTTGCTTTACCTGCACAACATCAGTTAAAAATACGACCTTCCCTGTAAAATAGCATCTATTGCCACACCATAAATGCCAAGGCTATCTATCTACTACATGCAACTTTATGATCCTAAATGCATCTAGTTCTCATGTTTGTACTTAAATACACTCAATAACTTAAGTAAAAAGGCTCTAAATATAGCCTTTTTGTGGAGTTATCACTTTTCTATTATAGTTCCTCCACACTTTGGTTCTCTAGCAATTCATGAACATATACAAAAGTTATTAAAACTCATTTAAAACAAGACATTATATAATTTCATATGCACACATGTGTAATCACTAATTTTATCCGGGGTTGTAAAACCCGGGTTAAATTTTTTCATTCAATTCGAATAATGGGCTTGTAATTATTAATTAAAAAATAAATGCAAAAAAATATATCATTATTATATGTATTATATTTCCTTTTTAATTTTGGTTTCATTTCAATTTTATTATTAAAACCAAAAATAAAAAAACATTATATTATATATGTTATTTATCTTTTTTTTTCAAAAATCCAAAAAATGTCATTTATTTAGTACATTTTTTTATTATATGTTATTATTTAATTACATTTGTGTACCATTCGTTGGTACTGTTATTTTATTATTATTATATTAAATTATCATTATTTTCTCTTATTCGTTTTTTTTATAATAATTATTATTTATTTTATTTATTTATTATTATTATTTTGTTATCATATATATGAGACACATTAAATAAATAAATAAATAAATAACCCATTTTTATAACAGTCCAAAATAATTATATACAAACCCAATCAGTTTTTATAAGCCCGAATTTAATTACAATCAAGCCCGAACTAATATATTACACACCCATTAAAAATAATTAAACCAGCCCGTTATTCTAGCCCAAACCGGCTAACCGAAACCCTAACCATTCCCCTTTTCTTATGCGCAACCCAATCTGGACCGTTAGATCTAATCTTGATCCAACAGCTCAGATCAAAGGAAGAGAGCCCGTTGATATTACTGCACGCGTCCCACGCGCGACCATTGGTCATCCTCCACGCGCGCGTAGCGCACACACGCTGACTCTTCAGATCCAAATCGATCATTCGCCTCTTCGGTCGTCGTCGATTATCGCCGATGGTCCCCTCATTTTTCCGGCAGCCGTACATGTGCAAGATGCCAAAAAATGCATCAGAATTTGCAGAGCAATTACAACCAAATTTCAGACAAATACAAAAAGAAAACATTTTTCTTCCTTTTTCCTCCCTCGGTTCCTTTTTCTTCCTTCGAATCTGGAAAATGAGGCTGGTTTCTGGAAACGTACGACGGTTTCTGGGGAAGTTTGATGAACACTTTGAATGTGTTCATCTGATTCCCAAGATTACAGAAAAATTATGGGGGTTTTGTTTTTTGGTTTCAGATCAAATGAGGGAAAAGGGATATGTTTTAATTTTTGGTTGACATTTATACTAGGTCCCAATATAAACTTGGTCTTTTCACGTCATAAGGGTCTCCGTGTTTTTAAAACTCTTCCCTCAGTCCTTCCATGTTTACAAACGTCTTCAATTTAGTCCAGATTTGGACCTTACTCGTTAATTTAATATGGGTTTTTTATTTTTTAACCTCTCCGTGTCTTCAAATAAACCTTTTGGCCATCCCTCGCTTTTAAATACCCTAAGAAGTCCTCGGATGTTTTCAAATCCTTTCATTTTGGTCACTATTCGAAACCAATGTTCTCATTTTCTTAATTTTGCCATAAAATTTTGTTTTTATTTTAATCTGGTCATTACTAGTGTGTATTATGTTAATTTTAATGTCTTAAATTTCTGTTTTTGTTTAATTTGATCCTATTTTATTTATTTATTAATTTATTTTGCTACATATTTGTTTTATTATGTCATTTATTATTTATTTATTTATCATGCACATTTAGATGTTCATATATTTTTTTTTATTTATGTCTTGTATTTATTTGTGACATGTTTTTTTAGTTATGCTTGTTTATTTTAACTAATATGTTTAGTTTTAATTAATTTGTCTTACATGTTTGTTTAGTTATTATTTGCCATGATGTAAATTTATGTTTTGAATTTTATTTCTATTATTATTCATGTACATATATTTTTGTATATTTTTGTTTATTTATGCCTCATATTTATTTTGACATGCATGCTTGCACATATTTATTTTATTTGTTTCATGTCTTTAAATCTATATTTTTATTCATGTATGTATTGATGTTTATTTTACTTTTGTTATATGTCACATCTCTTAATTAATGAATTTAATTAATACGTCTTTATTCGGTCGTATCGAGCCCGACACCAAGCGTAGTGGTGGCGGTGTATGCGTTTACCTTCAGATAAAGACACAGTAAAATTAAAATGAATTCAAATTTTTAAACAAACTCTAATTTAATGCCACTTTTAATCTGGAAAATCCGAAATTAATTAAGCGATTATTTTGATAAAGGTGCCAATTTTGGGCGGTTTTTAACTATGATATTGTTTTAAATTGTAACCGACTCTCAAACCCAAATCTTTTCAAATTTTTGGTTTCCCGGTGTCCGGTCTAACAAAAGTGGCCGGTGGCGACTCCGACCTTTTTTTAAACCTAATTTCAAAATTTATTTTTAAAATCCCTAACCCTAATTTTTCAAATTCCCCTTTTCCAATTTGAAACCCTAAATTTGAAATTTAGGGTTAACATTTCAAAATCCCTAATTTTTTATTCCCAATTTTAATTCCTAATTTTTCAATTAAAACCTAATTTTCTAACTTTCAATTTCTCCGATGTTCCCACTAATGACCCCCTCTTTTTACCTTCTCTTATTCACACTTGATTTATTAATTATTATTAATAATTTTTAATTCAAAGAATGATCGCTACAACCTGCAAACCCCAAAACTGTACTGGTAAGTAGATTTTATAGCTCTCTAAATTGGTCGTATCTTTCAGTCTACTTATCAAAAAATTTTCTACTTTACATGCATGGAAAGATAATAAAATTATATATCATATCATTAAGGCCTTTAAATTTAATAATTTACCAATTAAGACATATTTTAGCATGATTCCAGGACATACACATTTTTGGATAATTTGAACTACCTACACATTTTCATCTCCAGATTCTTGCTCAGAACTCTAAATGACATGTCGTTTTCTCTTAATGAAAATGGACACACATGTGTAATCCATTAAAATTTTATCCTTAAATTTCAATTACACTAATTTTGGTGATTTGTTAAAGTTATTGCCTAGAATAGAGTATTTTGGACAGATTGCACCTATTATACTCCTAAGTTCATTTCCATCAATTTTAACATTATTTTCATTCAAGAAAGACCACCATTCATCATAAAACATAATTTCGAGCAACTTTATCCTATATAAAATTATCTAATTTTATATATTTTATCATTAATTTCATCAATTTTATCAACTAAGCCATTAAGCCTTATCCACCATAGCTATCTTAGGCATTTTGCTATCATTTTTTTAATACAAATATTAAAATTTCAAGCAACCTAACTCAAAATTTTCCATAATATCACACCATACAATCAAAGATTTTAAGATGCATAACAATAAACCTAAGTAGCTCGACATAAAAATGCATGCAATTTCTAGTATAAGATTTCACGGAGACATGCATCATGCAATCAAATTCTTTTCATCATATATAAATTTCCATCAGTAATTTTACTCTCTAAAATTTGATGTTGACATCAAATTAACAAGGAAATAGGCTTTTCTTCCTTAAGTTAATCTACCCAAATATTTTTCAAATTGCAAGAATTTAGCTTGAGATCACTTGAATTACCCTGGAAAATTCTTCTCTCCTCTTTCTTTTTTCTTTTTATACTGACTATGGAAGAATATGAAATTATAATTATGACTCACCACAATGATCAGTCTTTTGGCTGGCCACATGTATTTGTTATGGATCAAATTACTACTTAAAAACAAAGTAAACTTTGGTCTTACATGCAATCCTTCATGGTTTAATGTGTTTTTAATTTGACCACTAATTTAGATAATCAATTATTCCCTTGTTTAAATTTTATCCTAATATTTTATAATTCATTTAATTAAATCTCTAAATTAATTAGTTGAATTTTATTTCAGATTTAATTCGAACAATTAATTACAATTATTTTTATTTTAAGTAACTAGGCCTATATTTGAGATATTATAGATTTATTAAATGTATATGAAAAACAACTAATAAATATGATTTAAATGATTATATTGGTTATGTGACACAATAAAAAAAGGTATCATATATAATTGATATGTTATAGGATTAAAGTACATCGTAATATATAAGTCGATTATTTTTTCAGCTTCGAAGTAATTGAAATACATTATCCGGACTTTGAGGTTTAAAAGATGAGTTAAAAAATCACTCAGATTTAAAAAAAAAAAATTAAATAAAACACTAGAAATTCTATATATTTGATAATTATATTTAAAAAATATAGTTTATAAGGGTCACACTAATTGCCAATATATGAGATTATAACAAAAATATGTTACATATATTTTGACTAAACATAACATATTTTGTAATAGAAAAGACATGTTAGATATGTTTAGATTAAACATAGCTTATTTTGCAATAAAAAAAGTATGATGCATTATTTATTTATTTAGAAGAATAATAGAATTTGGACATGCGATTTTATAAAGCATTTATGATTACTTTTAGAGCTACTCACTAAACATGCATTGCTTATGCTCCCAATTCATGTTTGCATAGAATTAAGCTTTGGGGAAACATTCGTGCCAAAAAAGCACATCAAAAGACTATGTTTTATATTGAGCATGAAACAAGGTATGAACAAGTGGTTAATAAAGAAATGTATCGTTTCAATCTTAGGAAATTTATAATATGTTTGAAATGATTTTAGACTTTCTTTTCTTGCAGGTTTGATGATCTTAAAGCATGATAATGTTGAGTTTTGAGTGTTGTCTATTGATAGAGGGTTTTATGTCTTGTGATATTTTATTTGAATGCCTTTGTTGGTATTTTGATAGCATGTTCAGGTCTTGATTGGTAAGTATGGATTGTGGATGACATATTTGGTTGATTTTAACTCTTGCTTTATATTTTAAATACGTTGATTTTGTATCTTTAGGAAGTATGCCTCTAGTCTGTGTTAATGTAGTTGATAATGCATGAAATTCGGTCCAAAGATTTCTTGCAGTATGACAAGCGTTGTTTTAACTCGTCAAAATAAAATAAAGCTTCTTTGAAAATAAAATAAATAAGAAAAAGGTAGAATAGTGGAAGAGGGTCGATCCACAGGGAATTTCGTATTTTCTAATCCAATTGATCGTCGTTTTTAATCCAGGATCTGCTGTAATAAATAAAAAGGGGGGTGATAGTAAAGATTAAAATAATCAAAGTAAAATCAAGAAATTAATTAAAAATTAGAAGCAAATTAAAGGCGAAGAAAATAAGTTGAGATATTGCAAATAATAAAATCGCCTCGAGCTAGCTTTGATTGGATTCTTTCGATCATTGAAATGTATTTTCCTTCAAGATTCATGTCGGTTATAGTCTGCAAGGCCCAACCCATTGCAACTTGATTTTCTCACATGTAACCGATCTTCCCAAGTCTATCTTTGGAAGCCAATTCTTAACTAAATTAACCACGTTTATAGCCGTTAAAATACTTAGTTTTAAAACTGGAAAAGCCCGACTCGGAAGTTGTCTCACGGAGAATCATTTCTGATCTCGTTTTTCCTTAGCGAACCGCCGCTAAGTGTTTTCACAGGAAGTCGTAGTGCCACAGGCCGATCCTTCCTCCCAACTATATTTTTAAACAACTTTCAAACCAACAACATCTTTTTGATAAGAAGTAATTTAAAAATGTAAGCGAGGTCGATTGTCAAGCTTTTTACGTTCAGAAAAACGAGAATGTATCCTCGAAGGGAATTTAGTTCTTTGTTTGAATCTCATGATCGAATCGTTTTGTTGCTAGCTCTTTGACTTGAGAAAATTAGCCAAGCATGATATTGTTTATCATGCTTGACATGTTTTGAAAATAACTAGTAAACATAAAATATTGATGATCCAGCCTCTCCCAACATAAAATATTGATGATCCAGGCTTAGGAATTACGAAGTTAACAAAGGAAAAAAGACAAAATCCCGAAAATTAAGTTTTTAAATTGAAGACAAATTCCAGAATTCACTCCATTTGCCTAGTTGACCCTATCCATTTAGATTTTCCAATTAGCCAATCCAAAAGATGTTGATTGTTATCATGTCAGCAATCATCTTGGAAATCATGCCCGTGAATCTAGTCGTGAATCTAGAAAATAAAAAATCTACAGAATTTTCACCTTTCATGCAGGATTTCTTATCTTCAATGTCCTGCATGGAAAATGAACGAAAAGATCCAAATTAGTAATTTATAACAATCAATCAAGGAGTAATTATTAATAAAATAATGTATAATTTAAGCACTAATCAAATTCTCTCTTAATTATTCAATGCTTGTCCTCAAGAATTTCTCAATTATCATGCTAAAAAACTTAATTTGTCAATTCCAATTTCAAAAAATTTCCAAGATTTCTTACAAGTAAATGTTGATATTCAAGATCATTCAAGCAAGGCATAATCAATTAAGTGTATATCTACCAAGGCATTCCAATCGTCTATCAATTTCAAAGAATACAAGACTTAGCTCCTCACATTGGTTCACTCATTTCGCTCAAGTGTTCCGGGTGAAAGAATTGCTCAAGCCGAAACTAATCAATCCATTACCATAGGCTTGTAACCCAATCTAGTTTCTACTACTTAATATGAAAATGATGCAAAATCAAGAAGACTTCAATATGGGTTGTAATGGGGTTAAGGTTCGGGTAAGATAAAGGCCGAAAATGGGGTTTGAAAAATTCAAGACAAAGAGAAAATTATTTCAAAGATTTATTCAAAGGAAAATAAAAATGAAAGAGAAGAAAGAATTTTTTCACTCATTTTTTGGATAGTTTATTCGAACAATTCTGCTTTATTTTTCTCCACTGTATTTTTCTACATTGTTCTTTTTTTGCACTGTTCGAATCAAACCCTTTTTTTCTGCATTGCATTTCTTTTTTGCTGTTCGAACAGTGTAATTTTTTCTTTAGATTGTTTTGTTCGATTTTGCACTATTTTGAAGAGTTATTTTTTGAAATAGCTTCACATTTGTCTTGAAAAAGGGAATAAAAAGAGGAAAATATAATAAAATTGGTTTGAGTTTAAAACATGGTGAACAAAGAAAAGGCTAAGGCTGAAAAATGGTTCACTAAGGGGTAAACAAATAAAATGGGTATGCTATTTTATTAGCGAAAAAAAAATGGTTTTAATCCTAATGCCTCTATCATATTAAAACATCATATTCAAAATGTGTAGTCTCAACAAGTATCGAGTTTTAATTTCTAGAATGAAACCAATTAGTTTGGCACGCTCAAATGAAACAAAGAGCAAGAATAAAATATATGCTCATTAGGCTCAAAACTCACATAAAAGGTTTATTGAACTAAGTCATGCATCCAATTCAATCGACAAATTCATAAAATTACCAAGAAAAGTTTACATAAATTAGTCATGCCATGCTATCATGCATCCTAAATTCAACAAGAATAAGATTGAATTCACAAAGAAATACAAAGAAATTAAATCAAACTAGAAATTAACAACCAAGATAGTCAACAATTCTAACCAAGAAATAGTTCAATTTCAATCACAAAGCATAAGCAAGAGTTAATTGATTTCTAATCCCACACCCTCACTTAAAATCATATTGTCCCAATATGAACAAATAAAATAAGGTGCAAAAGAGAGGGTGAAAATACTCCCCAATTTAATGTCATGATTTTTGCTTCAAGGACTTGATTTTCGTTGATCTTTGCCTTAATTCCTTGGTTTCATCCTTATTTGATTGTGATCAACGAGGTACCTACAAAATTCAAATTGGAAATATGAAATAAAAATGACGAAATGAAAAATAAAAACAAATCACACGAGTTTTAAGAAAAATAAAATGGGTTGTCTCCCATCAAGCACTTTTTAACGTCGTTACCTCGAAGACCTTTCGAATTAAATTTTCGGTTCTTCCATATTAATTTTTTTGATTAATTCGATCTGTGTACTCTCATAATACGGCTTCAATCGCTGGCCGTTAACTTTGAATCGGGTATCGGAGTTTTCTTCGATTTCAACTGCTCCATGAGGAAATGTTTGAGTGACGGTGTAAGGTCTGAGCTATTTCGATCGAAGTTTGCCTGCAAAGAGTTTAAGTTTCGAGTTAAATAATAAAAAATTTGACCGATAGTGAAAGATTTAAAAAAATCTTTTGATCATGAAATTATTTCGTTTTTTCTTTATAAATTTTTGCACTATCGTAAACGTTCCGTTGTATTTCTTCGAGCTCTTGGATCTGCAGCTTTCGTGTTTTGCCAACCGCATCCATTTCCATGTTGCACTCTTTGATCACCCAAAATGCTTTGTGTTCGAGTTCAACCGGTAAATGGCAAGGCTTGCCAAAAACAAGTCGGTATGGTGACATGTCGATTGGTCCCTTATATGTCGTGCGATACACCCATAACGCATCAACTAATTTCAAGCTCCAATCCTTCTGGTTTGGTTTGACGATCTTTTTTAGAATGGATTTAATTTCGTGATTCGAAACCTCCACTTGTCCGTTCGTTTGCGGATGATAAGATGTTGTTATCCGCTTAGTCAAACCATATTTTTCATTAACGCTTCAAAGACTCGGTTTACGAAGTGAGTTCCTCTATCACAAATAATTGCTCTCGAAGTTCCGAACCTGGAAAAAATAAAATCACGCAAGAAATTAGTTTTTGCATCATTTTCTTGGGTGGCTTTCGCCTCGACCCATTTCGAAACATAATGTACTGCCAAAATAATATAAGAATTTTCGAAATATGAGGTAAATGGACCCATGTAGTCAAGTCCCCACACATCGAAATTTTCGCAAATATGTATTGGATTCAATGGCATTTCACTTCTTCGGCTTAAGTTTTTGACTCTTTGGCACCTATCACAAGCTTTGCAAAAATTATAAGTATTTTAAATAAAGTTGGCCAAAAGAATCCACACTCTAAAATTTTGTGTGCAGTACGTTTTGGGCCGAAATGTCCTCCGCATTCATATGAATAACAAAATTCAAGAATCGATTTTACCTCGCTTTCGCTTACACGTCGTCGAAAGATTTGATCCGCACAATTTTTCCACAATTATGGTTTGTCCCATATGTAGAGGTAGGATTCTCGCTTTATGCGTTTGACTTTGGACAAAGGTAAATTACTCGTAAGCTTACCCGTTGCTAAGAAATTTGTTATATCGGCAAACCAAGGAAATGAAGTGCATACTTCCATCAAGTTTTCATCCGAAAATTTCTCTTGGATGCGAGGTTCGATTATGGGTATAGACAATCGACTAAGATGATCCGTTACCAAATTCTCACTTCCCTTTTTATCTTTTATTTCAAGGTCGAACTCTTGAAGTAAAATAATCCAACGAATCAACCTCGGTTTCGCTTCTTTCATATTCATCAAATATTTCAATGTTGCATGGTCAGAAAAAACAAGAATTTTAGTGCCAAATAAGTATGATCAAATTTTTTCTAAAGCGAAAATAACGACAAACAATTCTTTTTTCGTGGTTGAATAATTTCGTTGAGCTGAATTGAGGGTCCTCGAAGCATAAGCAATAACATGTGGATCTTTTCCTTTTCTTTGGTCAAGGATCGTCCCCACGCTTAAATCGGAGGCATCACACATTATTTCGAATGGCAAACTCCAATCCGATGGTTGCACAACTGGCGCGGACACAAGCTTTTCTTTTTTAGTGTGTCGAATGACTTCTTGCAAGAATCATTTAGGTCGAATTCAACATCTTTTTGTAACAAACGACATAACGGTTGCGCCAACTTAGAAAAATCTTTTATGAAGCGTCGATAA
Source organism: Abelmoschus esculentus (assembly GCA_035048815.1). Lineage (NCBI taxonomy): Eukaryota > Viridiplantae > Streptophyta > Magnoliopsida > Malvales > Malvaceae > Abelmoschus > Abelmoschus esculentus. Next base: position 5,799,909 of record JAUCBN010000015.1, read on the forward strand.
AATCCTACATGACCATGAAAATATTGAATCTCCCTCACCGAAGTGGGGTATGAAAGTGAACGTATTATGTCAGTTTTTGCTTTATCAACGGCAATTCCCTTTGATGAAATAATATGCCCAAGAACTAATCCTTTACTTACCATGAAATGGCATTTTTCATGATTTAAAGCCAAATTGAATTCAATGCAACAATTCAAGACATAAGAAATGTTAGAAAGACATTGATTGAAAGAATTACTATAGACAGTAAAATCGTCCATAAATATCTCAATAGCTCGCTCAACGTAGTCGGAAAATATACTCAACATACACCGTTGGAATTTCATGGGTGCGTTGCAAAGTCCGAAAGGCATTCTCCGATAGGCAAATGCTCCAAAATGACACGTAAATGTCGTCTTTTCTTGGTCTTCGGATGCCACCAGTATCTGAAAAAATCCAAAAATCCGTCAAGACAACAATAATGAAATTTTCCTACATGTCTTTCAACCATTTGGTCAATGAAAGGTAAGGGGAAATGATCTTTTCAGGTTTGAGAGTTAAGTTTTCTATAGTCAATGCACACTCTCCAACCGTTTTGTATTCTTGTTGGAACTATTTCGCCTTTTGTGTTTTTGACCACCGTAACTCTGATTTTCTTTGGAACGACATGGATCGGACTTACCCATTTGCTATCCGAGATTGGATAGATTATACTGACATCAAGTAATTTTCTATTTCATCTTTTACAACTTCCATCATTGGTGGGTTTAAACGTCGTTGGCCTTCTCTTATTGGTTCCGCGCCTTCCTCCGTCTTGATTTTGTGCATGCAAGTGGATTGACTCAAGCCTTTAATGTCGGCTATAGTCCATCCGATCGCTTTTTTATTAGTGCGCAAAACTTACATCAACACATCCTCTTCTTCCTTTGATAATTCGCTTGAGACAATGATTGGCAAAGTTTCGTTTTCGCCCAAAAATGCATACTTCAAGTGCGCAGGAAGTTGCTTTAATTCTAATTTTGGTGCCTGCAAAATCGAAGGAACTGATTTAGATTTGAAAGGTGTTAGGCGAAAATTAAAAATAGATGAAAGGGAATAAATCATTTCGCCTAAGTCATTATTGTCAAGATCCGCAAGTTCCCTAGAAAAATCATGAAACAAATTAGTCTCAATAAAATCATCGGCTAAATGATCAATAATATCAACAAAATTCAAACTTACAACCGAATCGGGATATTTCATGGCTTTATATACGTAAAATTTAACCACTTCCCCATCAAATTCCATAGTTAATATTCTTCTACGGACATTGATCTTGGTATGTGTTGTTGATAAGAAAGGGCATCCAAGCAAAATTTCTGATCCAGTGTTGTTGCGGTCATTTTCCATGTCAATAATGTAAAAATCAGCAGGAAAAATAAGATTGTTTACCTTTACCAAGTACTCCCTCGGGATAAATAACTGACTGATCGGCAAGCTGAACCGTGAATCGTTACCCGTGTCTCCTTCAATGGTTTAGTCAAAATTTTGTTGTAGACGCTTAATGGCATTACGTTAATAGACGCGCCTAGATTGTACATAGCTCTCCTTATTTCGACGTTTTCGATTTTGCATAGAATTACGAACATTACTTGATCTTTGTACTTGGGTGGTAAACGCCTTTGAAAAATGGCCGATACATTTTCTCCAAGATTTATCTTCTCGTTACCGAATAATCGCCTTCGATTTGTGTACAAGTCCTTCAAAAATTTCGCATCTTTGGGGATCTTTCGGATAACATCAAGTAGTGGAATATTAATTTCCACTTTCTTGAATATTTCGATAATTCCTTTCTCCTCTTCTTTCTTTTCACGTATGACAAGCCTCCTTGGAAAAGGGGGAGGAGTCTCGTATGTAGAAGTAAAAGAAGAGTCAGGAACAATTTTACCTGGAACAAGTGAAGGTGAGTAATTTTCTTCTTGAATTTTTGATGAAACGTCTACTTGAGTCTCTTTAGTTTCTTTCTCTGCTTCTTTGATCGATTTAGGTGCAACAACGGTACCACTCCACAAGGTTATAGCGCTCACGTTTTCCATCGGATTGGGCTTCGTTTGTGAGGGTAGTCGGCCTTGAGACTCTAAATGAACAATAGTTTGGGCTAATTGGCTTATTTGTTTGTCAATTTCTTGAAAGTGAGATTGAGTTTGAAATTTTTCTTGCGAGATAGCCAATTTTTCGATAATGGTTTCAAAGGAAGTTTTTTGTGGCGCTTGATTCTGAAAAATAGGTGGTTTCGGTTGAAAGTTTGGGTTTCTACTCCCATAGCTCATGTTGGGGAGATCTCTCCAACCGAGGTTAAAGGTGTTACTATAAGGGTTATACGCTCGTTGAGGAGGACCCAAAAAGTTGTTTATCGCATTAACGTTGGCGCCCATCTCATCTTGTAGTAATGGACACGAGTCTTTCGAATGGTCCGGCATATTGCAAACTTTCACACTCCAATTTTGCCTGAAACAAGACAATTGACGATGTCAGATAACTTGTCTATTTTATTTTCTAGAGAAACGGTACTTACTTCGTGAACTCGTCGGCTAGGTTCACTCGAAGAGTCGAATTGTTGCGATTTTGCGGCCATGGTAGAAATTACAGCTCTCGCATTTTCTGGCATCATGTTAACGAGGGCACCCCCACTTGCAGCGTCTACCATCTTTTTATCCATCGAAAGCATCCCTTCGTAAAGATACTGAAGAAGAGTTTGATCGGGTAAGCTGTGTTGCGAACAACTGACACACAACTTCTTAAATCTCTCCCAATACTCGTAAAGAGTTTCGTCGTTCCCTTGTTGGATTCCCAAGATGCTTCGCCTAAGTTCGCTCGCCTTTGCCGTAGGAAAGAATCTATCAAGAAAAATATGAGATAGTTCAGTCCATGTAGTAATCGAATTAGGTGGAAGATAAAATAACCATTCTTTGGCTGTTCCAGCTAAAGAAAAAGGAAACGCCTTTAGTTTAATTTGATCTTCCGAAACTCCTTGCGGCTTCATGCTACTGCACACCATATGGAATTCGGCAAGGTGTTTATGTGGGCTCTCACTAGGAAGACCTTTGAAGGTTGGAAGAAGATGGATTACCCCGTTTTGAGTTGAACAGGGGTATTGCCATGAGAAAAAACGATGCAAAGTGGTTGTTGCACGAAGGGCGCGATGACTAACTGTCTTATTGTTTGATTCGCCATGCGTTCCGGTTCAAGCGTAGGATTAGCGTTTGGTGATGTTTGAGGGGTGTCAATTGATGGTTCTTCAAAGGATTGATCACGAGATGGTGTTGCGGAAGTATATTATTGTTCCTTTTGTTGTTTCTTTCGTCAAAACGTTTGACTGTGATTTTTACGAGCGTTTGCTTCGATTTTCGAGTTGTACTCCACCAAAGTACCTAGTTTTTTCCATGTCATAAAAAGAAATAAGTATGATTAGTAAATTGCCGAAAAATCCCCAGCAACGCTGCCAATTTTGACAAGCGTCGTTTTAACTCGTCAAAATAAAATAAAGCCTTTTCGAAAATAAAATAAATAAGAGAAAGGTAGAATAGTGGAAGAGGGTCGATCCACAAGGAAATTTGTATTTTCTAATCCAATTTATCGTCGTTTTTAATCCAGGATCAATGATACTAAATAAAAAAGGGGTGATAGTCGAGATTAAAATAATCAAAGTAAAATCAAGCAATTAATTAAAAATTAGAAGCAAATTAAAGGCGAAGAAAATAAGTTGAGATATTGCAAATAATAAAATCGCCTCGAGCTAGCTTTGATTGGATTCTTTCGATCATTGAAATGTATTTTCCTTCGGGATTCATGTCGATTACAGTCTGCAAGGCCCAACCCATTGCAACTTGTTTTTCTCACATGTAACTGATCTTCCCAAGTCTATCTTCGGAAGCCAATTCTTAACTAAATTAACCACGTCTATCGTCGTTAAAATACTTAGTTTTAAAACTGGAAAAGCCCGACTCGGAAGTTGTCTCACCGAGAATCGTTTCCGATCTCATTTTTTCCTTAGCGGACCGCCGCTAAGTGTGTTCACAGGAAGTCAAAGTGCCACAGGTCTATCCTTCATCCCAACTATATTTTTAAACAACTTTCAAACCAACGACGTCTTTTTGCTAAGAAGTAATTTAAAAAATTTAAGCGAGGTCGATTGCCATGCTTTTATGTTCAGAAAAACGAGAATGTATCCCCGAAGGGAATTTAGTGCTTTGTTCGAATCTCACGATCAAATCATTTCATTGCTAGCTCTTTGGCTTGAGAAATTAACCAAGCATGATATTGTTTATCATGCTTGATATGTTTTGAAAATAACTGGTAAACATAAAATAAAAGAGAGTAAAAGTGAAAATGAAAAGAAAACTTTATTTAGAACAAAAGTACTTAAAAAAACTACGCAAAACATAAACTTAAAATATAGTTGATGATGATCCAGCCTTTCCCAAGAGTGGGTATTTATAGGCTTACGAATTAAGAAGTTAACAAAGGTAAAAAGACAAAATCCCGAAAATTAAGTTTATAAATTGAAGACATATCCCGGAATTCACTCCATTTGCCTAGTTGACCCTATCCATTCAGATTTTCTAGCTAGCCAATCCAAAAGATGTTGATTGTTATCATGTCAACAGTCATCCCAAAAATCATGCCCGTGAAACTAGTCGTGAATTTAGAAAATAAAAAATCTGCAGAATTTTCACCTTTATGTTGGATTTCTTATCTTCAATATCCTGCAAGGAAAATGAACGAAAAGATCCAAATTAGCAATTTAGAACAATCAATTAAGGAGTAATTATTAATAAAATAATGTATAATTTAAGCACTAATCATAGTATGTCTAATATTAGATCATGATTAGATATTTGTAAAGCATGTTGGAGTTGGATTAAATTTGAAAAATTAAAAAATTTGAACATTATAGATCAGTTAGTATTAGTAAGATACTTACCATATCGATACAAGTGTGTGTTTTTAAAAAATTAAAAAATTAAAAAGTTGTTATTTTGCAAAATTGGAATTTAGCAATATAGGGTTTTGAAATAAAAAGGGAATTTTAAAAATTTGGAGGTTAGAAAATGAAATTTTGATTTGAAAAGGGGAATTGAAATTAGGGTTAGGGATTAAAAAATCTAAATTTTAGAATTTAGGAAAAAAAGATTTTAGAAAACAAAATGGAATTAGGTCTTGAAAAATTAGGGATTTAAAAAGGATTTAGAAATTTGGAAAATAATTTAAAAAAACAATTGGAAAACGATTTAGAAAATGTTGGAGTCGCCATTGGTCACTTTGGTAAACCGGACACCGTAAAAACCAAAGATTCGAATAAAGTTGAGTTCGAGAGTCAGTTACGATTAAAAACGAGATTAGCTTTTAAAACCACCCAAAATTGGTACCTTTACAAAATACCGCTTAATTAATTTTGAATTTTCCGATTTAAAGTGACATTTAAATTAATATTTGTTTAAAATTCAATTTTATTTTAACCGTATCTTTATTCGAAGGTAAACGCATACACCGTCACCATTACGCTTGGTGTAGGGCCCGTTACGATCGAATAAAGATGTATCGCATTAAATTCATTAATTAATGAGGTGTGACTTAAGCAAAAGTAATGTAAACAATATAAAATATATACGTTAAAATAAAATGCATAAATAAAACATAACTCGAAAAGATAAATATATGTACATGAAGAATACAAATAAAAAACATAAATAAAAAATGCATGACAGAATAAATTAAAAGTATAATGAAAAAAATATGTATAAAACAAAATATGCATGCAACAACGTAATAAAAAAACAATGAAAAGAAGAATATTGAAATACAACTCACACAAATTATATTATGAAATGAAGCAAATAATTATGCATTAAAGGAAGTAAATATAATGACATATAAACATACATTCTACTACATAAAAAAAAATAAACAAAATGCATATTATAACACTAAAATTAAGACAAAATAAAGAAGAAATATGTTGAGTTGATCGATCAATGGAATTGGCCAAGAAGGGGTGAATTGGCTATTTAAATTTTAATGGCAGATCTTTCGGTAAAAATAGAGAAAATTGAGACACAAGATTTATAGTGGTTCAAGCTTCAAAACAAGCTCTACATCCACTACCATAGCTCCCACTAAGGATTTTGAAACCAATTCAGTAAAGAATTGGACCTTTTTCTCGGTTCAAGGGATAACTGTTACAATTCGAATCAATCCTTCTACCCAAGAATTGATTGAACCTCACAAGAATAAAATTGAAGAAAGATAGGCACGAAAGTTTCTCTCACAACAAATGTATGCCCCAATTACAGAATAACTCTCCCCAAACTCAATTACAAAGAATCAAAATAAAAAATACAAGAGTTGGGAGTTAAGATATGCAATAAAGTGCTTTGGAGTTGGATTTGATAGCTTAGATGTTGCTTGAGGTTCAATAGTTGTTAATGTTGCTTGAAATGCTTCAATTTATACCTTCTCATTGATTTCTAACCGTTAGGGTTGTTGGAAATGTAAATATAGATATTGGAGCTTCATCTTTCCATCATAAATGCACTCCTTAATAGCTGATATCGAAACACGGGCTATCTATTTCGAAATAGTACATAAAAAGAAAGAGTCGTTGTGCATTTATTAAAGGGAGTATCGAAACTATTTTCGATAACTGAAGTAAACTATGAAGTTTGGTATCGAAACGGGTATCGAAACTAGATAACCACCATTTAAAGCTTTAACTGCCACCAACAGTCAAGTCATTAAATGCTTAAAAGAGCCGTTGGGAATTTTACGGGTATCGATACTGGTATCGAAACGCTGAGTCATAATTTTAAAATAATTGAAACTTAAAACTTGGTTCAATATTAGGTTCCAAACAAATGTTGGTAGTAAGGTCTCGGTATCGAAACGGGTATCGATACTTGTTCTAAGTCTCAAGAACATTCTTTGAAAAATGAAGGACGGTATCGATACCTATTCTAATGGTATGGAAACCCTCGTGTAAAAACACTTAGAAAAAATATTTCAATGTTCTTGGTTTGACTTGAATCTTAATTTTTGACTTAGTAACTTAAAAATTTATTACAAAAGTAGTCCTTTAACATAAATATTATATCAAAATCAATTATAGTTTTACAATCTCCCCCTTTTTGATATAACAAAACCAACATAAATTTTTAAGTTTGAGAAATTTGAAAACTTTGAAAAACTCCCCCTTAATAGTTGCATAGCTTTAAAAATGGTCTTCTCCCCCTTAAGAAAAACTTAAAAAGAATATAACATATTTCTTCTCCCCCTTTTTGTTAGATCAAAATCAATGTAATAATATAAGGCATAATAGTATTAATCACAAGAACAAGCATTAATAAAAGTTCAAATAAACCATAGCATTAAAAAATCCAAATCCAACATAAATGTTCAAAGCATAACAAACGAAATATCAAAGGTGCATATTGTCCTAACATGAAATGAAAATGCAACATAATACTTAAGAAAACATAACTAGTCCTAAAAGCCATAGCAAAGCAAAAAGATAATAGCTAAGGATCACTCATTGCCATCACCATCACCATCCTCATCACCATCTTCATTGTCTTCCTTGTCGTCATCACAATCTTTATTGGAAACATTATGAAGATGCAGAATAGCTTCAAGAGAGAGACACATGAAAAGGTTTTGATTCTCCAAAATGAGGTCATAAGAACATCCAAACTATCAAAACGAGCATCCATGTGATCAAACCTCAAAGTTAGAAACTCCATCATATCGGCATTTGGAGCAACTTGGCAAATCGGCTTCGGATCAACGGGAGGAGGAGAAGGAGGAGGAGGAGAACCTCTAACCCATTGACCATTGAGATTGAAAATGGGAACGGTTTAGAGAAGTCTCTCCGATGGGTTCTTTGACGGACTCCACGAGGTCATAAGAACAATCAATCCCCAAACACACAAATATAGTGCTAAGAACACAAGCGTAGGGAAAAGATTTGACAAGTGGAGTGGCACGGTTCTTGACTTGTCAGACAATGTCGGAAAAGATGATTTGGGAAAGATTTGGGCATTGGGCTTAACGAAAGCAATTGAGCCAAAAACTATCCACTTGACGGACCCAAGAATACTTACCATTTGATGGATGAATCCACCAAGATATGATAAGATGCAAGAAACGATCATGGACGTCAAGGTTCATAACCGATCCGGTAAAGGTGTCAAGAGCATTCTCATCTTCTAGACCCTCATCCTCAAGACTAAACACAACAACAAAAGTGTCGACGTCGATAGGAAAAGTTTCTCCCATGAGATAGGATTTAATGGCAACCACTTTGCTCTTATCCTTCGAAAGAATGCAATAGGCATTAGCATAAAATAGGAGGACAAGAGTGGGATAAAACTTCCCGGTTGAGGTGAGAAAGGTCATGAAGTTTCAATCTTGTAGAAGGCGAAGATATCAGAATTGGAATTTGGTGGAGTTCATGAAATTCACATCCACGCAACGCTCCTTCTTGAGTGGGTAGTTGCGAAAATATTAGAAATTGTCAATCCTAACGTGACCATCCAAACTTCTTTCGAATACCACTTGGATTTTGGCTTTGGAAGCATGAGAGGATGACGAACTACCACCCTCGGTACATTAGCGTTTTTCGGTGCCATGATCTAAGGATGAAAACAATTAAGGATTAGTTTTAGGCACTTAAAACATATATGCTCTATAAACCTAATTCAATCCTATTAATCAATAATTCAAGGGTTTTGAAATTTTGAAAATTATTTGAAAAAACAGTGAAAAACAATACGTTAAAAATAATTTATATTCGAATGAAAAAAAAATTATTTTAAAAAAGTTTTTGTCGGATTATGAAAACCCATACAATAAGCATTAATAATATGTTCAAAATTTAAATTTTAACATTCTAAAAATCGACGAAAATAAGGTTTTTCAGAAATTACCTTGATTATTGATTAGGATGAATCAAAGGGTTTTGAAGCACCAATCTTTGATATAGCCTTGGCTTTGATGTTTTGATGAAAATCCCTCAAGAAAAATGCTTGATTTTGTGATAAAATTTGATGGATTGAGGGGGTTTTATAGGAAAGGTTCGGATAGGGTTTGAGAGAAGAGTTTGGGTATGTTTTAATTTGGGTAAAATTAGGTTTGATGTGTTTTAATAGCATTCTGCCTTCGCGTTTTTCGATACGCCCTTATAGACGTTTCAAAACAGACCGTTTCGATACACATCAAACATAGTATTGAAACCACCTGTATCGAAACAAGGTTCGATACCAAACTTACCCAGAAACGATTTTGGCGAAAATGAAGAACATGTATCAAAACCTATCTTACCTGTTTCGATACCCCTTAGCTAGGCTTTGCATTTTAGGCTTCTAAAGTTCTAGAAATGAGTTTCTAAAGTCCCTAGAAGCATTCATATGATGTTATGACATGATTAAAATGCATAAACAAGTTCATACTCCCCCTAGCAACAAGCATAGATGCAACAAGATGAAAGATAACATACACATGATTACAAACAAGATTCAAGCATATTTTGCAAAAAAATAACACTTAAGAGGTCAAGAAAGGCTAGTTAGACCTAATTCTCTCCTAAGAGTCCAAAAACGCTCTTTATCTAAAGGTTTGATAAGAATGTTCGTTAATTGGTTTAAGGTGTCAACAAACTCTAGAACAACATTATTTTTAGATACATGATCTCTAATAAAGTGATGTCTAATTTCTATGTGTTTAGTTCTAGAATGTTGAATGAAGTTCTTAGTAAGACATATGCACTAGTATTATCACATTTTAGAGGTATAGTTTCAACCTTAATGCCATAATCTAAGAGTTGTTGTTTCATTCATAGCACTTGAGCACAACAACTTCCTAAGGATATGTACTCCGTTTCGATGGTAGATAAGGATACACTATTTTGTTTCTTAGAGAACCAAGATATGAGCATACTACCTAAGAATTGACATGTTCTAGATGTACTTTTCCTATCTATCTTACAACCCCCATAATCCGCATCCAAATAAGCATGAAGATTAAAGGAAGAGTCTTTAGGATACCAAAGACCTAAACAAGGTGTGTCTCTAAGGTACCTAAAAATTCTCTTAATGACTACTAAGTATGATTCTCTAAGACTAGCTTGAAACCTAGCACACAAGCAAACACTAAACATAATATTCGGTCTACTTGTGGTAAGGTAAAGCAAAGAACCTATCATAGATCTATACAATTTAGAATCAACACACTTACCTCCTTCATCCTTGTCAAGCTTAGTTGATGAGCTCATATGAGTGGCTTGAGGTTTCATATTCTCCAAGCCAAACTTATTGAGCATATCCTTGATATACTTTGCTTGATTGATGAATGTGCCATCTTTCCTTCACTTGATTTGGACTCCTAAAAAGAATGAGAGCTCCCCTATCATGCTCATCTCGAATTCACATTGCATTATCTTAGAAAATTCTTGACAATAACATTCATTAGTAGATCCAAAAATAATATCATTAACATAAATTTGAACTACTAAGATGTCATTTTTAAATCTTTTTATAAAAAGTGTAGTATTCACCTTTTCTTTTTCAAATCCTTTTTCAATCAAATATGAAAGTCTTTCATACCAAGTTCTAGGAGCTTGTTTCAAACCATATAAAGCTTTTGTTAATTTAAAAACATGGTTTGGAAACTTTGGATCCTCAAAAACCGGTGGTTGTTCAACATAAACTTCTTCATTTATAAAACCATTTAGAAAAGCACTTTTGACATTCATTTGAAAAAGCTTGAAATCATGATAACATGCAAATGCAAGTAACATCCTAATAGCTTCCATTCTAGCTACGGGTGCATAAGTTTTATCGAAATCTATTTCCTCTTTTTGAGTGTAACCTTGAACAACTAATCTAGCTTTATTTCTCACAATGTTACCACTCTCATCTAGTTTGTTTCTAAAGACCCATTTAGTTCCTATAGTATATTTATTACTAGGCCTATCAACTAATGTCCATATATTACTTCTCTCAAATTGATTTAACTCTTCTTGCACAACCAATATCCAAAAATCATCATCTAAAGCTTCATTGATATTTTTAGACTCTATGCATGATATAAATGCAATATTATTCATTAATCTAAGAGAAGAACGAGTAGTGACCCCCTTGGATGAATCACCCAAGATTTCACCACCTTTGACATAGTTGAACTCTCTTGGGTAGCTCACTTCCCTTTCTTCAAGCTTTACATCTCCCAAAGCTTCTATTAGAGGATCTTGTGTTTCCTCATTGGTTGGAACCCCATCCACCTTTGATGCTTGTCCCTCATCAATGGTTTCAATGATTCCTATGTCATCATCATCACAAGAATCCTTCCTAGAAAGGACGTTATCATCGAAAACCACATGTATAGACTCTTCTACAACTAAGGTTCTTTTGTTAAACACTCTATAAGCCTTTGAAAGTTGAGAATATCCAAGAAAAATAACTTCATCAGTTTTTGCATCAAATTTACCTAAATTGTCATTTCCATTGTTTAAAACAAAACACTTGCACCCAAAAGGGTGAAAATAGCTAATGTTAGGCTTTTTGGATTTTAAAATCTCATAAGGAGTTTTCTTTAAAATTGGTATAATCATTTCACGATTTATAATATAACAAGAAGTGTTTGTGGCTTCCGCCCAAAATACTTAGGTAAATTGTTTTCACAAAGTATGGTCCTAGCCATTTCTTCTAAAGTTTTATTTTTCCTCAACTACCCCATTTTGTTGAGGAGTGCGAGGAGCCGAAAAATTATGGCTAATCCTATTTTCATTACAAAAATTCTCAAAACCTAAATTTTGAAATTCGATTCCATGATCACTTCTAATATGGGAAATTCTTTGATCAAGATCAGTTTGAGAAATATTTGAGAATGCGATGAATTTTTCTAAGGCGTTATCTTTAGTACTCAAAAATAGAACCCAAGTGTATCTAGAGTAATCATCTACAATAACAAATGCATATGATTTTCCACCCAAGCTAGTTGTCCTAATAGGTCCAAAAAGATCCATATGAATCAATTATAATACTCTACTAGTTGAAACATCATTAATGGACATACAAGAAACTCTCTTTTGTTTACCTTTAGCACATGCATCACAAATTTTATCTAAAGAGAACTTGAGCTTAGGTAAACCTCTAACTAGATTTTGGGAAACCTATTTCTCTAAAACACTTATGTTAGCATGTCCTAGTTTCCTATGTCATAAACATACATCATTTTCATCACTAGCCACTAAGCATGCATGGGAAAGATTTATGTCATCTAAATGCATCATATAGATATTTCCTATGCGATAACCTATGAACATTGTTTTATTAGATTCTATGTCTATTATTTTGCAACCACATATATCAAAAGACACATAGAATCCTTTATCACAAAGTTGACTAATTCTCAGTAAATTATGCTTAAGACCTTTAACAAGTAAGACATTTTCAATTAGAATAGAGGAGTGATTACCAATAGAGCCAATACCCTCAATTTGGCCTTTGGAGTTGTCACCGAAAGTCATTACTCTACCACTTTGGAGCACTAACTACTTAAATCGTCCCTTGTCTCTGGTCATATGTCTTGAGCATCCACTATCAAGGTACCACATGTTTTGACTTGAAGCTTTGGCCTTGAAGCAATGCTCAACCTACAAACAAAGATTTAGTTCTTGATTTTTGGTACCCAAATCATCTTGGCTCCATGAGAGTTAGTTCTCAAAAGCTTGGTTCCCTTAGGAATCCAAGATGCAATGGCATGGATATTATTAGAAATAACAAGTTCCTTAGGGACCCATACACTCCTAATTTTCTTATGTCTAGCATGCCTTTGAAAACTTCTTTGTTTATGGTTAGAAAAATTCTTTTTCACATGGTTGGTTTTTGAAGAACTTCCTTTTTCAAAATTTGGGCTTCCAACCACTTTGATTTTCTCTTTGAGTTCATTCACAATTTTGTGGTGATCCTCACTCAAGCTAAAAATAAGGTTGTTTAAATCAATATTTTCTTTTTGAAAAAAATTTAAATCATCCTTTAAATCAACAACCTTTTCTTCAAGTTCCAATTTTGCTTTTGTCAAAGAATCATTTTCCTCTTTCAAATCGGAAATAGTTTTCTTGTTTTTCAAAATTGATTCTTTGAATTTTAAAACCAACTCATCATAAGTATCTTGCAATTCATCATATGCATCATATAATTCATCATAAGAAAGATCATTGCAAGATGGTTCAAGGCTTACCTTGGGCTCATCAAGAGCCATGAGACAAAGGTTGGTCACTTCGTTGTCCTCATCGGATGAAGACTCCTCATCACTCCAAGTGGCAACATGAGCCTTTTGCTTCTTCTTTCTCTTAAAACCCTTCTTCTTGTATTGTGGTCAATCGATCTTAATGTGATCGGGCTTTTTGCATTCATAGTAAATAATTTGATCTTTGTCATCCTCCTTGCCCTTGCCCTTTCCTTTAAATTCTTTCTTCCTTTGGAATCTCCTATTCCGGTTTGCCCTCATGAGCTTTGTGAATCGTTTGGCTACCATAGCCAACTCTTCAAGCTCATCCTCTTCACTAATATCCACCTCTTCTTGGGATGTTGAAGCTTTTAGAGCAATACCTTGCTTTTTTCTTTCTACCTCTCTCTTTTCTAGCTTCACATCTTCCTTCTTTTTCTCTTCTTCTCTTCCTTTCTTCATGATCTCATGGGTGAGACGAGATCCCACAAGAGCATCAAGTTTGAGAGTATTGAAGTCTTTAGCTTTAATGATAGTCGTTCTCTTGCTATCCCAAGACTCGGGAAGAGAATCAATAAGCTTCCATACGAGCTTCTCCTCCGGTATGATCTCACCAAAACCCTTGAGATCGTTGACAATAATAGAAAACCGATCAAACATCTTGGTGATATCTTCATCCGGCTTCATCTTGAAGTTCTCGTAATTGTGATTAAGAAGACCGATCTTTGTCTCCTTGACATCATTGGTGCCCTCGTATGTTGTCTAAAAAGAATCCCAAACTTCTTTGACACTTGTGCAAAATGACATCTTGGAGTAGATGTCGGGACCAAGAGCAAAAAAGAGAATGTGCAAGGCTTTATCATTTGTAGACATCCTTATTCTCTCCTTATCAGACATCTTATTCCTCTTTTTTGGCACTTGTCTATCTCCTTCTTGCTTCATCGGGATTGAGGGGTCATCTTCAATTATGTCTCATAGATCATAATCATTGAAGTTGATGAGCAACCTCATCCTATTCTTCCAATAAGGATAGTTATCACCATTGAAGAAAGGAGGCTTGGTGATGGAGTGAGACTCATTCCAACTTCCGGAAGTAGAGGCCATTTGATTTGTCTTGAAGATATGATTAACAATCTTTGGATATTCTTTGGTGGATGTTAATCTCTTCAAAGATCTAGCTCTGATACCAATTGTTGAGTTGATAAATCAATGGAATTGGCCTAGAGGGGGGTGAATTGACTATTTAAATTTTAATGGAAGATTTTTCGGTAAAAATAGAGAAAATTGAGACACAAGATTTATAGTGGTTCAAGCTTTAAAAAAAGCTCTACATACACTACCTTAGCTCCCACTAAGGATTTTGAAACTAATTCATTAAAGAATTTGACCTTTTTCTCGGTTCAAGGGATAACCGTTACAATTCGAATCAATCCTTCTACCCAAGAATTGATTGAACCTCACAAGAATAAAATTGAAGAAAGATAGGCACGAAAGTTTCTCTCACAACAAATGTATGCCCCAATTACAGAATAACTCTCCCCAAACTCAATTACAAAGAATCCAAATGAAAAATACAAGAGTTGAGATTCAAGATATGCAATAAAGTGCTTTGGAGTTGGATTTGATAGCTTAGATGTTGCTTGAGGTTCAATAGTTGTTAATGCTGCTTGAAATGCTTCAATTTATACCTTCTCATTGTTTTCTAACCGTTGGGGTTGTTGGAGATGTAAATATAGACGTTGGAGCTTCATCTTTCCATCATAAATGCACTTTGCAACAGCTGGTATCGAAACACGGGCTACCTATTTCGAAATAGTACATAAAAAGAAAGAGTCGTTGTGCATTTATTAAAGGGAGTATCGAAACTGGTTTCGATACCTGAAGTAAACTGTGAAGTTTGGTATCGAAACGGGTATCGAAACTGGATAACCACCATTTAAAGCTTTAACTGTCACCAACGATCAAGTCATTAAATGCTTAAAAGAGCCGTTGGGGATCTTTAGGTGTCGATACTGGTATCGAAACGTTGAGTCATAATTTTAAAATAATTAAAACTTAAAACTTGGTTCGATACTGGGTTCGAAACAAATGTCGACAGTGAGGTCTCGGTATCGAAACGGTTATCGGTACTTGTTCTAAGTCTCAAGAACATTCTTTGAAAAATGAAGGGTGGTATCGATACCTGTTCTAATGGTATCGAAACACTCGTGTAAAAACACTTAGAAAAAAAATATTTCAATGTTCTTGGTTTGACTTGAATCTTAATTTTTGACTTAGTAACTTAAAAATTTATTACAAAAATAGTCCTTTAACATAAATGTTATATCAAAATCAATTTTAGTTTTACAAAATAAAATAAAGGTTACTGTAAATGATAAAAATAAAAAGAGAACAAAACAGAAGTGTCAAAATTGAAAGGAAAACTAACTTTATTTTTAAATAGTGACCAAATTAAAAAGATTTAAAAACATAGAAGCCTTCAAAATGTTATTTTGATGTATGGAAGGGATGAAAAACATATTCCAAAAAACGGAGGGAACTTCAGGTAATTAAACCATTGCTCGAAAAAAAAATTATGGACTAAATCAGGATCAAATTGTAAAGAGTTAAAAACATGGAGGGACTACGGCAAGGATTTTAGAAACACGGAATGGTTTGTTAACGAAATAACCCATTTTAATATCTAAGATGAGTATATATCACAAACAAAAAATTAAATCAAACTCCTCCTTTATTTTTCCCCTAAATCGAAACCGAATAACATTCGAACTCTCTCCATTGTTCTTGCCATAAACCCAGAAAATAAGAACATTCATCATGTTATTTATAAACCTAGAAATCAGCTACCGTGAACACCAAAAAAACACCACTTTTAACTGAAATAAAAAATCTTTTATTTGTTTCGAAACTCCGAGGGTTTCTATGAAGAACGAAGATGAAGACTTTTCGGATCAAAGAGATCTTCAACTACTCAACTCACCCAAATTGACGTACGAGTCGAAGATTTCTGTATATTCATTCAAAATGGGTGGGAAAAGAATCTCGATTACATGATTTCGGCTCTGATTTATAGCATTACATAAATAAGAAAAAGGAGTTAAAATTTCTATTGATTGATCTATTGCTCGTACGATTCCGCTCTAAATTCTTTGTTTGTTTGCTGATATCCTCTAGTTTATTGGCCTTTGAAATTCACTTCTAACATTCGTATATTTGTTGTGGTTACCTCAGAGAATTTTGTTTTGATTCATGCCTGATATTCTCTGAAAATTTTGTTGTAATTATCTGTTTGCTTTGTATGATTCTGACTTTTGGGTTTGTTTTCTTACATGAGTCATTGGCCGTCGGAGAAACGAGAATCACCTGGAGGACGTCGGACGGCGATCGAAATTCGAGCAGTTATTTGGGCAGTCGAAAGGTCGGGTGCATGCAGGTGACGCGTGCGTGAGGGAAGCGAATGGTCAGCGCGTGGACGCATGTATAATCCAGAAGATTCCTTAGCCTTCACCTGGACCGTTGAATCTAGATCAGATCCAACGGTCACCAAGCCGCTGCGCAGAAAACACATGAAGGGTGTTAGGGTTTATTATCCGAGTTAAGGTTGGGTATCCGGTTTGAGCTCAATGTGTTAATAGGCTTGTAAACAGATTGGGTTATTATTTAAATAAAAATAGGCTTATTTATTTTTATTGGATTTTAATTATTTGTATTGGACTATTAAAAATGGACTGTTATTTTAATTTGGGTTTATTTAAAAATGGATTTGATTTTTAATAGTAATTATAATATTAATTTAAATAATAATAATAATAATAATAAGATTAATAATAATAAAACTATTATTAAAATAGGAAATAAATGACTGTGCCACCGAAACAAAAAGGAAGAGATTAATAGTTTATAATGAATAAAATATTATTAAGGTTTTCAAAGTATATATATACATTTCGAATATAACAAAAAGTAAAGGGAAAAGAAAAAAAGAAATAATTGATTTTTTTATCATAATTATACTAAAGCCCATTATTCAAATAAAAATAAAATTAAAATCAGGTATTTATCCCAAATAAAATTAGTGATTACAGTTTCGATATACTTAATGTAATTCATTTGATTTGGTTTTAGTAATTAGACCTGCTCAAGGGTTACAATAGGTTACGAAATAAAAATTAGATAACTATTCGACCCAAAATATAATCCAGATACTTATATGAAAAAAATATAGTTTGAATACTTATTTAGTTGTTAAGTTTTTTATAACGACGAATAATTTTTTAATTTAATTTCAACTCAAATATTCAATTTATTTATTTAATCTATTATTTTATACGAACCCAAATATAATAACTTAAATTTTGTCCAAAATCTGAAACAAATTGAACTAATTCAATAGCAGTCTGAATTTTAATTCAATCAATATGAATCCAAATCATTTTTTTCTTAAGCAGAAAACAACTTGAATTTATTTTTATTCGTTGTTGTAATATACTATTACTTAGCCATCATCATTAAATTTTTACTATCATATTTGCTTATTTAAATGATCATTTTTATGTTAATCCATAAAAGTCACATTTTTATAAGAATATACTAACGATTGTAATATATTCAGTTGCACTCATATCTAATTCAGCTCAAATTAATACAACGATAAACTATTAAATTGATATGAAAATCAATTGCTCAAATATAGATGCAATTTAAAATTGATTGATCTTGTATTAACGTGATTTGAAACTCAACTGATCTGATAGTAATATGATTCAAATTGCAAAATCGAAATATACTTATCTTATTATAGACTCAAACTAAATTTGATCTAACTTCAATCAAATATAAATAGAATGTAGTCCAGATTCAAAAGTTTTTAATTCGAATAACTCAATTATCGCCGAGGTAATTGAACCATACATTATTGTTTTTTTATATCATTTAAAAAGTTTAATCTTAGTACCAACAATGAAATATATATATATATATATATTTGAAAATAAAAATATTTTTATCATTGTCTTTTAACTTAAATTCTTTTTAAAAAAATTTAATAGTTTTAGAGGGTTCACGGCCTTGCCGGTTCTACTTTCCGCCTTTGATTTGTGCACACCCTTTGAGTTGCAGGCGTTGAGAGTTAGATATGAATATAAGTCAAAATTTTCGCCTACTATTTTTGATTGCTCGATATTCTATCGACTTATTCCGATCCATTGATTTGTAATTACAGGTTTCCCGGACTGAGTTTAGCTTGCTATATGCACGGAGTTATTGACTTTATCCATTATTGCAGATGTAAAAAAAGCAAGTCCACACAATAAGACTTTGCAGAAAAAGGAAAATTTCTAAAAAAGGTAACAAAAACAATTAAAGGAAAGCATGTAAGTTCGCCAAACCTCCGGTGACCCTGCACGGTGGTTGACAAGGCTAGAACGATTGTCCTCACTTTTTTCTTTCTCATTTTTGTTACACTCTCAAGTTTAAATCCTCTGATTTCGTAGTGTTTTCTTTTGAATCTCTTGATGGGGTCTGGTGTAGAAGAAGAAGGTGCCTTCTCTCTCTGTGATTTTGATGATCCTTTTGGTTTTCCAAAAAAGGATTGGTTTTCATCGTTGGATTCATGGGATATCTTGGAATTGATTGATTTTCATTTGTCTTTTGGAACATGAATGGAATGTGCAAAGAATGCGAGAATGATCTGGAGAAAGGACTTCCTTCACAGCCCGCCCTGTTGCCAGAGACGACGTTACCGGCATCGCCAACCTCGAGGCCTGCTCTGTTTCTATCCAATTCCGGAAAGGCATTGTTGGCATCAAATTCGAGCAAGTCTCTCATGTCCGGTTCGAGTTCCAGATTCCGATTCGATAAAAAGAAGTACCTGAAACAAGTCACCGGCCGCCACAACGACACTGAATTACACCTTGCCGCTCAGAAGGGTGATATGGCAGTGATCAGGCAGATTCTAGCAGACATCGATTCTCAGATGGTAGGTACAGTTAGTGCAGAAGAATTTGATGCTGAGGTAAGCAACAATGTCTCCAATATGTCAATGTATCGTTTTAGATGTGTTGCATTGTAATTTTGATCCTCTTTACATTGTGTTTTTAACTAGGTGGCAGAGATAAAGTCAGCAATCGTGAGTGAAGTGAATGAATTAG
Organism: Abelmoschus esculentus; assembly: GCA_035048815.1. Classification (NCBI taxonomy): domain Eukaryota; kingdom Viridiplantae; phylum Streptophyta; class Magnoliopsida; order Malvales; family Malvaceae; genus Abelmoschus; species Abelmoschus esculentus. The sequence continues at coordinate 5,819,297 of JAUCBN010000015.1, forward strand.
GCGAGACATCACTGTTTATCGCCGCGGAGAAAGGGTACATTGATGTTGTAAAGGAGCTTTTGCAGTATACGAGTATGGAGAGTCTTTCGATGAAGAATCAATTCGGGTTCAATGCGTTGCATATCGCTACAAACCGAGGTCATGAAGGTATTTATGAATAGCTTCCTCTCTTATGAGGGCTGAATTTGCATCTTAGGATACTGCAGTCTGTATTAATTCAATAACTCCCTTGTATGCAGCCATTGTGCAGGTGCTATTGGATCATAATCCGGAGTTAAGTAAAACGGTCGGGCAAGGAAATGCGACCCCTCTCGTATCGGCAGCGACAAAAGGACATACAGCCGTAGTAAATGTATTGCTCAGCAAAGACCCTAGCTTGCTAGAGGTACCGAAAGCGAATGGGAAGAATCCATTACACTTTGCTGCAAGGCAAGGACATGTAGATATTGTTAGGGCATTGCTTAACAAGGATCCAGAATTAGCAAGAAAGATTGATAAGAAAGGGCAAACAGCATTGCATATGGCGGTCAAAGGGGTGAGCTGTAAAGTAGTGAAGTTGCTTCTCATGGCGGATTCTTCGGTTGTCAGGCTCCCGGACAAGTTTGGTAATACCGCATTACACATTGCTACAAGGAAAAAACGGACAGAGGTACTGATGATCGATTAGTGCCATATACGTAGCATAGTAGTAATGAAGGCATTGATTAAGTTATTTGTTGCAGATAGTGAATGAACTTTTACACATCAAAGAGACTTGTGTTAATGCACTTACAAGAGACCAGAAAACAGCTCTTGACATTGCTGAGGGGCTTCCGCTCTCCGAGGAAATAGCCGAAATAAAAGAGTGTCTGTCTAGTTTCGGTGCAGTGCGAGCGACGGAGCTACACAATGCACCGGACGAGCTGAGGAAAACCATGAAAGAGATCAAGAAACAAGTGCATACTCAGCTTGAACAAACCCTCAAAACAAACAGAAACGTCGACGGTATTGTCCTGGAGTTGATTAAACTTCACCAGCAAGGCATTTACAACGCTACCAATTCAGTCACGGTGGTAGCCGTGCTTTTTGCTACCGTCGCATTCACAACTATTTTCACAGTTCCCGGGGGTGATAGCGACGAAGGGATAGCAAATGCAGCGCAAGGAACACCGTTTAAGGTCTTCTGCCTTTCTAACGCGCTTGCACTGTTCACTTCGCTTGCTGTTGTGGTGGTACAAATCACGGTCGTGAGAGGAGAACTGAACACGGAGAAAAGGTTCGTCCAGGTGATCAATAAGTTGATGTGGCTGGCCTCTATATGCACTAGCATTTCGTTTATCGCTTCGGCGTATATAGTAGTCGGTCGACATCGTCAGTGGGCCGCAATTCTTGTAACGGTTATAGGCGGAATAACAATGTTAGGAGTACTCGGTGGCATGACTCTTTTAGTTTTGAAAAACAAAAGGATTCAAAGAGTGAGAAGGAGAGAAAAATCAAGGAATCAAACAGGCTCACTAAGTTTATCAGACTCCGATCCGGAAGTGAGCGCAATCTATGCCATTTGATGTTCATACTAATTGAAAATGGCCTGTGATACATTAAAAAGAATAATCGTTGTCATGTACATCTGGGAAATTGTAATATGTTTAGGACAGGATGCAAACACAATTTTTTTTATTATATAAAGATATATTACATTATCATATCAAAATTTAAACTCGTATAATGTAGAACATGTTGGATAATGCTTGAATCCTACACTCCGTATTTATAGGAGACATGGAAGCAGTTCGGTTAAGTTAAAATTCATTTTGAATTTTAAATGTGTAACCGATTAAATTTAATAAATATCAGAGATTTGATTATGATATAATTTGTTATTTAAATCAGATTTTATCTGATTCTTGGACAGATTTGCCCCTGCTTTCAACCTATAGATAAGAGAGCTCTCTCTCAATTTTAATCATCCCATTCAGATTTACTTTTGTCTTATTTGAGAGAGTTTGAGAGCATTCCTTGAAAAGCTTAGAGAAGCTTTTGTTCGACTCCGGTTTAGACGATCATTTCCTCTACAGTCCACTCCAAACTTTGGGTGTACATTGTTTGGCGGACCGTGCTAACCTTCGGGGGACAACCGCCTAAAGTAGCGAGTACACACATCGGGGGGCGAATTGTTTCTAAGGCAGTGGCCTCCATACCACGACACGGTCTAATTATCTTTCAGTTCATTCATTTTATTTTTCCTGTCAGTGCTAACGCCCTGTTTTGCAGTCCATATTTCCAACAATTTAAAAACAATTCTACTGCAAAAATGATATTATCGTCAAGTTGATTTTGGGTTTGTTCAAGCTTGACGCACTCGACAGGTCAACTAATCGAAGGTGGTGGTGAAGTTAAAGATAAGAACCAAAATCCTAAAGATAAGAATATTTTACTATCAGTGAATTTTATTTTATTTATTTATTATTACTGTTAGTAAATTATTTTCGTGACTAACCATATATAATTTTATTTGAATTTTGTAGATTCAAAAATATGTGAAATTTCAATCACGATGAATTTTTGAGATCATGATACAAGGATTGAAGCCGCAAGCATGATCAAAATAGACAAGGTCTACATGAATTGTGTTTCTACTTATAAGGTCAGATTATTTAATTCATGATTTATAATACATGAATTTATATTAAGCATTTACCTAATCTGTAAGCTTAGTGAGTATCTGTTAGATTAGGTTGTAAAAGAGGACTAGATAACCTTTTTTGAAGACAAGTATAGAATTCGGCTCTCTCTCCCTAGGTATTCCGTGTTGGGTACATTTGATGGCTAGGTCTTTATATAGGCTAGACCTAGGGCAAACCTTTCCTATGTAGAATACAACTTGGAGTAGGGAACAAGTCAAGTACGTAATTAAAATATTTCAAAGTTTAATTCGGCTAAGGGGCTTTCCCGCGTGGTCTTGCCTTGGGCTTTTCCTTGTGCTAGCCAGCTCCGATCCATGGGCTTTAAGTCCAGACACGTCCCTTGGATTTTTATCTTCCAATCGCCTACAGTCTTGCTTCCTGTCTTTCTGCTGCTGCCTCGGCATCAGGTCCTGCCTCGGCCATGTCGCTGCCGTGGCACTGGTTCTCCTGCACAGATATAAAAATGCAGTAAAACGTGCCTTTTCTGTAAATATTAACTATATAAGCATAACTTCTAAATATAAAACATTGAGTATATGCATTGGTCCGATTGGGTGTATATTTGGTGATTAATGCCCATAAAAGGAGTAAAAAGTGATAGTGAGTTGAGCACTTATCAGTGAACCAGTTAGACTTACCTTTAACCGTTAGGATAAACGGACTCGCGTGATGGCATCGTACCACTAAACACGCTCGTGATTGACTATCACAACCATAGAGATCCAAACTTGGTGTTCGGGATAGTTCGCCATACCCGAATGTGATAAGGTAATTGTTATTTCACACAACACTTGGCTAACCTCTAATGCATGAATCAAGGAATTTAATACACGTATACAAATTTTATAGTAAGGAAAGAGTGCACTATTTGTCCTATTGATTGATCGATCAACTTATCCACGTTTCATCATCTTTAATATTCAACAAAAAAGAAATCCAATGCCCATGTCTTAAACCAAAAACAGTAAGTAATCTACATGCATTCCACTAACTCGCACATCAAGTGCAAAACTGATAAAAAACATATTTATCAAAATTTAGAAAACCAATCGTGGAAGCATCAAAATCAACTTAAAAAAAATACCATGAGCATTTAATACATGCATAATCACATATGCACCAATTTAACCCTGAGTATGACTAACGCATAGCAAACAAGCATAGTATGGGAAAACCGATTTACGAGAGCAATGTAAAAAACTTACTTCGGAGTACAGGGAGGTTTCTCACACCATCCCTAAACCCCTAAACCTTTGTAAAACAAATTAAGACACTGTTATAGCAGCACACCCTCACTTCCACTCACTATTAAGCAATTAGTTGCGCAACAAGCCACCAAACTGATCCGAAACTCATCAAATGTGATCTACAACTTCATGCCATGTTTCAAGCCTCAAATACTAAATATTTAGTGATCCTAATTGCACACAACAAACCCAAAGTCGGACTCCCACACAACAGCCCTTAAAACCTATCAAAACCTTAACCAAAAACTTCTCCTATAAGAATTGTGAGTGTGTGCGTTTTTGTGGACAAGTTTGATTAAAGGCTTTCTTAGACAAACTCTAAGTTCAAGACAAGTAGAATTTGGTTAAGTGTTCTCTTCTTTTCTCAACCACCAATTCTTGAGCCAATTTCGGGCACCTCAAGGATTTGTGTTTTTCTTTTCACTAATTCCCTCTTTCTTTTTGCTATTCCTTAAAGCATATTAGAGCCAATTTCAGGCACCTCTAGCATGAAGAAGAGACTTTCTAGAGCCGGTGATAGGCACCTCTAGTTACTTTCCAAAAATCTAAGTCTTTATCACCTAAGTTCATTAAAAGAATTCCTATAATCCAACAAGTCCCAAAAGTGTTTAAAGTTCTTCCTTTAGTAAGCTTCTAAGTTTTCATCCTTAAGTATCCTAAGGTTAGACCTTCTTAACAGCACCTAATCATGGTAAGGAGAAAGATTTCTATAGCCTTAAAGAGTAAACTAAGGCAATACTGATGATAAGCAGTGCATAAGTGTAGGCAGTTAATTCAAGTAAGGTGGGGAGCATGAAAATAAAAAAAAATCACTAGAATACTCCCTTTTTGGTAAGGCCTCGGCAACAGATTGTTGCCTTGGCAGTGAATCTGCACCCCCAAACTCAAACCAAGCATTGTCCTCAATGCTTTATATTGGAAGAAATAAACGGGCAACACAATTATGAAATAAGCAGCATATAAAAACAGCAAAAGCAATTAAGATTGAATTAAGAAAAAATTTAAAGCTACTCCGAAGAGCTGCTTGTAATAATTTTTCTCCTCGGCCTTGTTGCCGATTGCTTTGTCCTTGGTGAAGGCGATGGTTGAGCTTTCGCTTGCTGGGGCGGTTGGACTCTCGTGGGTGGTGTCCGTTGCATTGGGGCCTCCACCTCTTCTCCTTCTTCCACGTCGGCCATCTCTTCGGTTAGCATTATGTCTGTTCTACCTCCCATTGCTGTAGCTCCTTCGGTGTGGTGTGTACTTGGTCCGGCGGCGGTGGAGCTTTGGTGTACATAGGCATCTATCTCAGCTGATAGACTGCCCATAATGATTGGGGATCGGGGTGGAGTGCTGAAAACTGCCCTCCGTTTGGATGGTCTTCTGCTAGCAGACGATGCCACGGCAGAATCTGCTGCCCTGGATGGGCCGACAGCCTGGTATTGGGGCTGAGGGTCCGCATGGAAGAACGAACTTGGTCCTCCTGGAGCGGGTGTAGTCTCGGTGTAAGGGCGGCTGTGACAAACATATTGCTGGGGAAATCTAGAAATTGCGCTCCTTGGTCCGGAAAAGCGTGCAACATCATCTGGGCTAATGTGCCATTGAAATCTCTTTGGTACTCCATGTACCTCTGTTGCCTGAGGTCCATTGCTGTCATCCTTTGCAAGATATCCTGGTATGGGTCTGCTGCGGCAGAGGTGTGGGCAGTGTCTGGCATGTTTGCCGTGTACTGGGCCCCGACAGCAGTATCAGCAGTGAACTGCTGGGGCGTTGCTTGGACTGGCTCCGCCTGCGTGATCTGCATGACTTTGTGACAAAAGTCTCCGGTCCATCCTCGCCGTGGGGGAGTGTATTCGTCTGTATCCTCGATTGGCACACCTGCGGCAACACACAAACCAGTGATCAAGCATGGGAAATACAATGGTCCCCTATCTTTCTTACCGCACTCGTGAATTTCCCGTAGGATGATCTCTCCAACATTGATGGTCCTCTTGTTGATGACTAATTAGATAAGCACCAATCATTTGCGGTCCACCGTCTATTGTGGGACGTGGGGATGAGACATCGCTTGACAAAGGTATTGCACATCTTGGCCTCGGGCTTTAAGCTTTGTCTTGTTACGGATCCTCTATGGGTACCAGTTTCCCATGGAGTATTTACGTAACAAAGATCATCTTTGATTAGTTCGTAGTCCTCGACAGTGATGTCTTCCATGAATTCTGCGTGGACATCACTATTTGGAGTAAGGCCGTAGAAATTGTTGATTGTCTCGGAATCTAATTGGACTGGCCTGCTGCGGCAGTGAATGAAAAGGAAATCTTTGTTGGGCCCGTGCGCATAGAACTCCCGCACGATCATAGCATTCGCCTGGGCAGGTTGAAGATAGAAAATTCCCCATTCTTGGTACTTTATTCTGTCGAAGAGGTAATGTTCAATGCCGTAGTTTTCATCGTCCGCATGCTGGAAACCTTGTTCTTCCCACAATTGCCGAGCGATGAAAGATCGGTTGAAACGATCTTCAACGTTGGCTGGGGCAAATCGCTTGTAGGTGGCCATCAAGATTTGTGAGAGATTTGATTTCTTGGAGTATTTCTTGAAAAGAATCTGGAATTTCACGAAGAATGTGAGTAGGCAGAGAGTAATGTGAGAGGGAGATTGTTATGAATGCTAAAGAAAACAAGAAAGTAAGAGTGAATAGTTCAAGAGGAAGGAGTTTCTTATATAGGCCTCGACCTTGTGACCGTTTGAAACCACTAGCCGTTTTGTAGCCGTTACTCTTTACTGCCGTTTCCTTTTCTGCCGCGGCAGGAATCTCGGCAGACTAGCCGTTATACTATTCTGCCCGTTGAGACTGCTGCGGCCCTGACACTGTTTTTCTGCCTCGGTAGAGTTCCTGCTGTGAACTATTTCTCCTTTATTCTTGCTTATTATTCCTAAATAAAAATTAAACACACAAAAAGAAAAATACTTAAAGCAAAAATAAATTCGAAAAAATAAAAATAAACTAAACTACTCCTAATATATTAATAAAGAAAAGAGAGGAGATCATGTTACTGGTGGAGAGCATGCAAATGCATCTCCCAAGATGATTCTCTCTCGTTGGCCCGAATTGTAAATCGGTTGTGGGCCACTCTCTTTTGTTGTGTGTCCATCCACTTTGGGCTTAATCTTTTTACCAACTAATCTGCCGAGCATTCTGCCAAGGCAGGAAATTTTGGTACCTCCTGTGTGAATGGCCTTGCACTCATCTGGATCATCATATTTTTTTAAGTTGTGGAATGCATTGAGTTTGACTTGTTGGTCATTGACCCGCATTGTCAACTCTCCTTTTTCCACGTCAATTAGAGTACGTCCAGTTGCAAGGAAAGGTCTCCCAAGGATGATCGGTGCATTATCATCTGCTTCACAATCAAGGACAAAGAAATCAGCAGGAAAAATAAACTTATCTACTCTTACCAGTATGTCCTCGATTTTGCCTTCAGGTTGCACATAGGATCGATCCGCTAGTTGGAGCATGACTGTTGTAGGTTTTGCCCTTCCTATTCCAAGCTTTTGAAAGACAGATTTGGGCATGAGATTTATGCTTGCTCCAAGGTCGCATAGGGTCTTACCTTCATAATTTTTACCTATCGCACAGGGTATGATAAAGCAGCCAGGATCTTTTAATTTTGGTGGCATGTGATTGTGCAGCATTGCCATGCATCCCTCGGTAGCAGCCACTGTTTCGAACTCACCTATTCGTTTCCTCTTTGACACCATGTACTTTAAGAACTTGGCATAGTTAGGCATTTGTTCAATTGCCTCTACGAATGGTATGTTAATGTGGACTTGCTTTAGAATATCGAGGAACTTCTTGAATTGCTGGTCCGACTTTTGTTTTTTCAACCTTTGTGGAAAAGGTGGTGGTGGTGGTCTCATCTCATCTAGGGTTTCATTAGTTTGGAATTTAATACCTGGCACCACTGGGGTTGTTACTGTCTCGGCAGGCTGTTCAGGAGCTGTTGTGTTCTCTGTCGGGGTAGTGTTATCAGCATCAATTTGCTCAGCCTCTTCTTTTGCTTGATCCGCTGATTGAATTTGGCTCTTTGGGATCTTTTCCTTCAGCTGTAGACCACTCCTATTAGTGATTGCTTTGCACTGTTCATGGCCCATCACCTTAGCAACTTCAGTATTGCTAGTCCTTCTTGTGGTCTAGTGTTTATGTTTTGAGCAAACTGCCCAACCTGAGTTTCTAGCGTTTTAATGGCTGCCTCTTGATTTTGCAACCTCATCTCAGTTGTATTCATAAAAGCGTCTGTCCTTTTGATGAAATTACTGTTCTCTGCCATGTATGACTTAGTTTTCATCATAAAGGCTTTGAGAGTGTTTTCCAGTGAACTTACCGGTTGCTGCTGCATCTGCGGCGGCGGCATTGACTGCTGGGCTTGCGGTGGCGGCAGTTGTTGCATCGGTTGCTGAAATCCTGAAGGTTGGGTGATTGGGTTTAAGGCATTATTAGGGTTGCTCCATGATAGGTTTGGATGTCTCTTCCATGAGGGATTGTATGTGTTGAACATCATATTGTTGCGGTTGTAGTTCCCAACATACATGCCGGTTTCTTGATTCATGCAATCAGCGGAACTGTGGTTACCTCCACATAAGTCACAATAAGAATCAATTACCTTGACCTCACGGGTATTTTGTTGTAATTGCAGGTTTTGCACCATCTTGGTAAGAGAGGCCAATTGTGCTGCCACTGAACTTGATATGTCTAATTCATTTACCGTGGCTTGGCGTCTTACTCCTCCTCGCCTAGATGTAGGAAATTGAAAATCATTTTTCGCGAGTTTGTTCAATATCTCAATAGCTTCCTCAGGTGCTTTATCAAGGAGTGTTCCGTTCGCCGAGGCATCTAACATCATCCTTGTCGGGGCATTCGTGGCATTATAGAACATAGTCACTTGTGTCCATAGGGGAAATCCATGCAAAGGACACTTGTGCAATAGCTCCCTGTAGCGCTCCCATGCCTCGTACATTGGTTCGTCATCTGCCTGTCGAAAAGAAGTGATTTCATTACGAATTCTATCATATAGGTTTGTAGGATTAAAACGAGTAATAAAATCACGGCAGAGTTCACTCCAAAATCCAATAGATCCTGCTGGAATGCTATTCAACCAAGCTTTCGCCCTATCCCTCAGTGAATAGGGGAATAGATTTAATCGCAAGACATCTTCATGGACTCCTTGGATTTTGAAAGAGTTGCAAATTTCCATGAAGGACTTAAGGTGCTGCCTTGCGTCTTCAGTTGCAGATCCACCAAATTGTCCAATAGTGTTAAGCATATTGAACATAACAGGTTTCAGTTCAAAGCGGGTTGCTTCTATCTCCGGTGTAACAACTCCTGGGTTTAATCCATTTAAGTCCTCGTCCAGGAAGTCGCTGACAGTGAGCTGCCGCGGCCCAGGTGGCGGCGGAAGTCCTCCATTGCCGGCAGGTAAGTTTTGTCCTGCCGGGTGATCTGCCATGGCTTCTTGGATCTGTCTCCTCAACCTTTGTCTTGTTCTTTCGATCTCTGGATCTAACCCGTACAAAGGGTTGGTTGGATTGGCCCTGGTCATACACCAAGAAAGCAAGAGTAAAATAAAAGTAAAAAGAAACAAGAAAATAATGAAAACAAAATTTAGTAGCCAGTCCCCGGCAGCGGCACCAAAAACATGTCGCGTGTCAAAAGTGCGCATTTAGTGCAAGTGGACACATCGAAAGTAATAAGTGATAAGTAATTATCGGATTATCGTCTCCAAAGGGACTGGTAGACTTAATATGTCTTCTTCGTCATCTTGTTCTGTAGAAAGAAATAAAGTAAAACACAAGTGATTGAGTTTGGTTTAACTAAACTAAAACAATTAAGCAAAGTAAAGATAATTAATAATAAAGAGATATGGGTTAGGATCCAATTGCGTTGTATTGTGGATTTGATTGACTTGTCTCTGTCCAATGCAATTGTATATTACTGCCTCGGCAGCACTGCAGTTTACTGCCTCGGCAGCACTACAGTTTACTGCCTTGGCAGCGACGATACTTGTCCGCCGCGACAATCCCTTGCTCGTGGTTGGACTTTACCAAAGTTCGGCAAAGTGTCCTTGAATGACTCCGCTTATCCCTAAGTCAGAGTGTTGTTGATGACTAGTCCTTGATGATACATCCCGACGTGAACCAATTATACTCACCAACCAATCTCACACTTCTTTTAGCCGCTGAAATTCTTAACCTATCCCTAGGCCGAGTTAGTATTTCGCGATTGAAACACCGTACTTACCCCTTTCGTGAATCTAACTCTCCCGAGCTTAGATAAATGGATTACTCACAAACTTCTCTCCCGAGCTTGAATGCGAGAACAAGGAATAACAAAGGATAAGCAAACCTTGATAATTTTATTGCATTGAAACAAAGACAAAGTACAATCTCCTCTCACATATACTAAACAACCTTTACCTAATCCCTAAGAAGGTTTAGAACATAATGGAGAGAAAGAAGACAAGTATAGAATTCGGCTCTCTCTCCCTAGGTATTCCGTGTTGGGTACATTGTATGGCTAGGTCTTTATATAGGCTAGACCTAGGGCAAACCTTTCCTAAGTAGAATACAACTTGGAGTAGGGAACAAGTCAAGTACATAATTAAAATATTTCAAAGTTTAATTCGGCTAAGGGGATTTCCCGCGTGGTCTTGCCTTGGGCTTTTCCTCGTGCTAGCCAGCTCCGATCCATGGGCTTTAAGTCCAGACACGTCTCTTGGATTTTTATCTTCCAATCGCCTATAGTCTTGCTTCCTGTCTTTCTACTGCTGCCTCGGCATCAGGTCCTGCCTCGGCCATGTTGCTGCCGTGGCATTGGTTCTCCTGTACAGATATAAAAATACAGTAAAACGTGCCTTTTCTGTAAATATTAACTGTATAAGCATAACTTCTAAATATATCACATTGAGTATATGTATTGGTCCGATTGGGTGTATATTTGGTGATTAATGCCCACAAAAGGAGTAAAAAGTGATAGTGAGTTGAGAACTTATCAGTGAACCAGTTAGACTTACCTTTAACCGTTAGGATAAACGGACTCGCGTGAAGGCATCGTACCACCAAACACGCTCGTGATTGACTATCACAACCATAGAGATCCAAACTTGGTGTTCGGGATAGTTCACCATACCCGAATGTGATAAGGTAATTGTTATTTCACACAACACTTGGCTAACCTCTAATGCATGAATCAAGGAATTTAATACACATATACAAATTTTATAGTAAGGAGAGTGCACTATTTGTCCTATTGATTGATCGATCAACTTATCCACGTTTCATCATCTTTAATATTCATCAAAAAAGAAATCCAATGCCCATGTCTTAAATCAAAAACAGTAAGTAATCTACATGCATTCCACTAACTCGCACATCAAGTGCAAAACTGATAAAAAACATATTTATCAAAATTTAGAAAACCAATCGTGGAAGCATCAAAATCAACTTAAAAAAAATACCATGAGCATTTAATACATGCATAATCACATATGCTCCAATTTAAACCCTGAGTGTGACTAACGCATAGCAAACAAGCATAGTATGGGAAAACCGATTTACGCGAGCAACGTAAAAAACTTACATCGAAGTACAGGGAGGTTTCTCATACCATCCCTAAACCCCTAAACCTTTGTAAAACAAATTAAAACATTGTTAAAGCAGCACACCCTCACTTCCACTCACTGTTAACCGATTAGTTGCACAACAAGCCACCAAACTGATCCGAAACTCATCAAATGTGATCTACAACTTCATGCCATGTTTCAAGCATCAAATACTAAATATTTAGTGATCCTAATCGCACACAATAAACCCAAAGTCAGATTCCCACACAACAACCCTTAAAACCTATCAAAACCTTAACCAAAAACTTTCTGAAACTAACCAAACTTCTCCTAAACCTTTATTCCGGGATTAAGGATTTTAAAAATACTTTATAAACATCCTAACACATTAAAAATCATACATTTAGGATCCAAAAAATAGTGGGTAAAAAACCTTGAACGAAAATAATGATTTTTGTCCGAAAACCGTTTTTTCTTAAACCAAAATATTAAAAACGTTTTTACCAAGACAATAACTTAGGAATTTCAGTAAAGAACCTTTTAAAATCATAGGTTTGAATGATTCTTACCTCCAATTCTAACCCAACCAACTTCCATGTTTTTGAAGAAGAAAATGATTGAAAAACAATATTTTTAAAGAAGAAAAAGTTATAAATATTTATTTGAATGAATTTAATTCAAAAGAAAATGAATTTAACTTGAAAATATTGTTGTTTCTTTGCCTTGGGAAAAGGGAAAATGAAAATAACAAAATAAAGGTTTAGTTTTTTTATATAAAATAAGATTTATGGGTCGTTCTCATGCCACTCAGGTTGAAGATAACAATTTTGCTGCCGTAAAGATGTCAGGTAACTATGTTTTGTTCTAGTTTCTTTTTTTGTTTGATAGATAGTAAATCTTATGTTGGGTGATATGTTGACCTTGGTTGATCATGTGTTTAAGTAACATCTTAAGTGAGTTGGGTTTGAATAGTAGTTAGAACTGCACCTTTTGTTAGAAAAGTTCTTACCGTAGATGGAGGTTGGGGAATGATAACTCTGCAAAAAGGCTATATTTTAGGCCTTTTTACTTAAGTTATTGAGTGTTCTCAAGCTCATGTAGGCTCATTTAGTTGCATTTAGGCTCATATCATTGCATGTAGTTTTGTAGTTATGCCTAAGCATTTTTGTGTGGCAATGGGTGTTATTTCACAACAAAGGTAGTTCTTTTGAGTTGTGTTGTGCTTTGCAGGTAAAGCAAAAATAGGAAGTTGAGGATACTTGCTATGGCATTCGTAGAAGGATAGCGATGGGAAAATGCCGTGGCAAATCTAGAGGACTCTTGTGCTGAGCTAAACGACAAGAAGATATTTTGATAAGAGTGCCAGCTGGTGCCATTACAGCCAGCCAGGGCCAATACAGCCTGACAACAACCACCTCAGTAGGGGACCACAGCCAATATCGTAGGACCACGAGCCACCTCAGTAGGGGACCACAGTCACCACTGCCATCTCTATAGAAATGCCATCACGTGAAAGGGGGCAGGAATGAAATTTTCACTATTTTTTAGGGTTTTTCACCCCTTTTAAGACATGGTACCTACAAGAAAAAGGAGAGACCTTTTGAGGAGAAAAGAACACAGAAAAAGAGGTACCTTTGGAAAGGTTTGCGGCAGAGGAAAGCTCCCACCTTTCTCCTCCAAACTCCGGCCGAAGTGTCCTCCATTGATAGAGCTCGAAGGGAATGGTATGCTGGGCACCCGATAGGGGCTAGCACACCAAGGCATACCATGGTGGTTGAAGAGCCGGCGGCTTGCGCAACCGAGGGTGTCTTCTATTCCTCTTTCCTTTGCTTTAATTTTCATATTTTTATGAGGATGATTGTTGAATGTTTTAAGATATATGTGGATGTTATTTCTTTAACATTTCGCACCACCATGTGTTACTTTGTTGTGGTGGTTGCACTTATGGATGATTACCTTTTGCGTTTATTAATATATTGTCTTCTATGTGTTTGTATATTTGCTTTGCTCATTTGTTTTAATCATCTAGAAATTGTAAGAGGCACGAGAGTGTCCCGTGTTTAGGTTCATGCTAGAGCACTCGAGAGAGGCGTAGCTATAGATCCTTAGATCATCTGAGAGGAGCTAAGGGAGGATTTACTGAGCAATGGGTTTTAGACTGCAAATAGAGCCTAATCTAGTCCTAAAGCACACGAAAGAGGCGTAGGTGAGGGTTTCAATGACTAAAAGGAGTGTGCTTCGTCGATAGACTAGTGTCATTCGCGTGACAGGCGAAGTGCAATGGCATTTTAGTTTGTCAGGTTCCTATGACTCGAGAGAGCGGGAACACTTAAGAAACCTCTGTCAAGTAAATGTACACCATAGTGGCTAGATGTTAGTAGAAGTAAGGGTAAGAAGTCCATAGGATCTTCCACCAATCATTCTTGAGAAAGCTCATCAATAGAGGGTTAGTACAACATATTTTTCAAACGTGTTCTTGTATCCTGCATTTATCTCCACATTTACAAACTCCTTTCTTTGTTTACTTGTTCTCTTGCAATCACACTACTATATTTTCCACACACCATTGTCATACCTCTATCCTGCCATCATCATCCATTTCATTTTGCCTTGGCATATTTTAGTTACTTGTATTCTGAAATTGCCATAGCATTTTACCATTCACTTGTACTGTACATATCCATTTCCACCTGTCTTTATCTTTATTTTCCTTTTTAGTTAGTGACACCTTTTTGCTTTAACAATATTGACTTACTGGTTACCTCGATCCTCGTGGGAACGATACTCACTCACCCTTTTATTACTTGTATGACTGTGTATACTTGCACATACGTGTTCGCATAATTTATAGCACTACACAGGCGACACCAAGTTTTTTGCGCCGTTACCAGGGATCGGAAAGAGAACAGTTTGTCAAATTTATCTTGGCATTTTTGTTTTACTTAGTTTACTTTTTTTAGTTCAGTTTACTTGTTTTATTTGTTTTTCTTTTAAGGATTTTTCGCAGTGCTTGTCTAGAAGGTCTACTGATGGACCTCTCTATCCTATAGTGCCTGAAATTGAGCGTTTATTTCGTCAAAGAAGGCGTAATCAACATAGAGCTATGGACCCACCAGCAATGCAAGACCCAATAGTTCCAAATGTCAAGGCAAATCTAAATGATGTTGATCCTCAACCAAGGGCTATTAAGGACCATTTAAATCCTATCTTGGATGATGTTAATCCTGGCATTGTGGCACCAGAAATTCATGCTACATATTTCGAATTAAAGCCTGTCATGTTCAATATGTTGAATTCTATTGGGCAATTTGGAGGGATGGCGCACGAAGATGCAAGGTAACATATTAGAGCTTTCTTAGAAGTTTGTGATTCTTTCCGTCAACAAGGAGTTCATGAGGACGTGCTGAATCTCAAGTTATTCCCTTATTCTCTATGTGGCCGAGCAAGGGCGTGGTTGAGTGGAGTACCATTCGGATCGATGGAGTCATGGGCTGATCTGTGCAAGAGCTTTTTGCTGCGGTATAATCCTCCGAATTAACACACTCAGCTTATGAATGACATAGCTTCTTTTCGACAAGGTGACGATGAATCAATGTGTGAATGTTGGGATCGATACAAGGGATTGCTTCGCAAGTGTACTAATCATGGATTTCAAGATTGGACTCAAGTTGTGATGTTCTACAATGGAGCCAATGCACCGACGAGGATGATGCTAGATGCCTCAACAAATAGAACCATGTTAGACAAATCAACCGAAGAGGCATTTGACATACTTGAAAGAATTGCCAACAATGACTATCAATTTCCTTCTACAATACTTGGAACTAGGAGGAAGGCACAAGGGACATTCGAGCTTGATGCTAAAGATTCACTATCCACCCAACTCTTAGCTATCACTAACATGTTGAAGAGCATTCAACGTTCCAATTAGGTGAAAGAAGTAAATATCGTCAATTCAGCATGTCTGTTATGCCATGACAATCATCATGAGAACGAGTGCCCAGGAAACCATGAGTCATCCAATTATGTGAGCAACTTCAATAGAGGTAACAATAATCCCTACTCTAACACCTATAATCCAGAATGGCGACAACATCCGAACTTTTCATGGGGAAACCAAGGATTCAATAATCCTAATCCCCTAGTGCGAAACCAGAATGCTAATGAGCCCCAGTAGTTTCAAGCAAATATGCCCTGGCATAATCAGAACAAGGGGGCTGCATCATCATCGAATACCAGTTCTTTGGAGGCTACTGTACAAGAATTCATTCAAGTACCAAGACGATGCTTCAAGAGCATACTACAGCCATCAAGAACCAAGGAACCCTACTACAAAGTCACAGTGCTTCATTGCGAAATCTGGAGAGTCAGGTTGGCCAAATTGCCACGGCATTACAAGAGCGTCAGCTAGGACGTCTGCCAAGTGGTACTGAAGTCACTAAGCCAAATGGTAAAGAGCAATGTAGCGCAATCACACTAAGGAGTGGCAAGCAGATTAATCAAGAAGATAAGTTTGAGGGGAAGAAGTCTGATGAATACCTACCCAAACCTATGCAAGAAGAAATACCTGAGCAAATTCTCGAGGAAAAGGAGAAGGAGGAAGGTTTGATAAAGGAACCTGCTGATGGAGCTAGTGAAAATGCCACGGCAAAATCAATTCCTACTCCAGCAATGGAAGAGGTTAGACCCCCACCACCCTTTCCCCAGAGGCTGAAGAAGCATAATGATGAAATCCAGTTCAAGAAGTTTGTTGATAAATTGGACCAGCTGTACATAAATGTCCCACTATTGGAGGCAATTAACCAGATGCCCACTTACACAAAATTTCTCAAGGAGATAGTTACGAAGAAGCGTAAAGTGGAGAAGTTTGAGATAATTGTCACGGCAAAAGAGTATTGCTCTGCTTTAGGTAACCTGAAAATGAAGAAGAAGGATCCAGTCAACTTCATTATCCCGTGTGCTATTGGAGATAAGTTCATTGAGAAAGCACTCTGCGATCTTGGATCAAGTGTAAATCTGATTCCCAAGTCAATTTTTGTAAAGCTTGGCATGGGAGATGTGAGACCCATATTCTTCATATTACAACTAGTCGATCATTCACATGTGAGACCCGAGGGGAAGATCGAAGATGTCATAGTGAGGGTGGACAAATTCGTGTTTCCAGTCGACTTCCTCATACTTGATTCTGAGGCTGATGCTAATATACCCATTATCTTAGGGAGACCTTTCCTAGCAACCGGTCACATTCTCATTGATTGTGAGAAGGGTGAGCTCACAATGCGAGTAGCAAATCAAAGATTGACCGTGAACATCAACAACTCTCTTAAGTACGTGGATGATTCTGAAGAATGCCGGAGCATTTTGGAAGCAGACTCTGAGCTATCAAGTGAAGCTGATTATTTTTGTCATAGCAATTTTGTACAACTGGAAGAGTATGAAGAACTCATAGAAGAGGAACAAGAAGTTGGTGAATTGCCATTGGAAAAGCAACAATCTAGTCTGCTAATAGCTAGAATTCATTCGAGCTTCGAACCTCTCGACTTCGAGGAATTTGTTCCTCCTAAGCCTTCATTACTCAATGCGCCCAAGCTGGAGCTGAAGATTTTGCCACAGCATTTGAAATATGCTTATCTGAGTGAAGACGAGACCCTGCCTGTTATTGTTTCTGCAAATCTTAATGCTGATCAAGAGAGAAGTCGACTTGTTGTTTTGTCACAGCATAATAGGGTGATAGGATGGACCATGGAAGATTTAAAGGGGATTAGTCCCATTATCTGTAAGCATAAGATACTTCTGGAAGAATGTCATAGCAAATTCATAGAGCCACAACAAAGACTCAACCCTATTATGAAGCAAGTTGTTATGAAGGAAGTTATCAAATGGCTCGATGCTGAAGTTATTTACCCAATATCGGATAGTTCATGGGTGAGCCTGATTCAATGTGTGCCCAAGAAAGGAGGCACAACAGTGGTGAGCAATGAAGACAATGAGCTATTGCCGACGCGCGTAGTGACCGGATGGAGGATTTGTATGGACTATCGCAAGCTCAACAAGGCTAAGAAGAAAGATCACTTTCCTCTTCCCTTCATCGATCAAATGTTGGATCGCTTAGCGAGCAAAGCTTTCTATTGTTTCTTGGATGGATATTCGGGGTATAATTAAATAGCCATAGCACCGGAGGACCAAGAGAAGACTACATTCACTTGTCCATATGTCACTTATTCTTTCCAGAGGATGCCCTTTGGATTGTGTAATGCCCCGACAACTTTCCAGCGTTGTATGCAAGCTATATTCTCTTATATGGTTGAGGAATATCTAGATATATTCATGGATTATTTCTCTGTTTCTAGAGATAGTTTCCAGAATTGTCTTGGCAATTTAGAAAAGGTCCTAAAACGATGTGAAGAAGCTGACCTTGTGCTGAATTGGGAGAAATGTCACTTTATGGTGATTGAAGGTATTGTGTTATGTCGCGTGTCAAAAGTGCGCGATTAGTGCAAGTGGACACATCGCAAGTAATAAAGTGATAAGTATTATCGTGTATCGTCTCCTCAGGGATTGGTATACTTAATATCTCTTCTTCGTCTTCTTGTCCTGTAAAAAGAAATAAAAACACAAGTAAATTGGGTTTGGATGAAACTAAATAAATTAAAATAAAACAACTAAGTAAAAGAATGAGAATTGATTAATAGAGAGAGGTCAGGATCCAGTTGCGTTGTATTGTGGATTTGATTGACTTGTCTCTGCCCAATGCAATTGTATATCACTGCTTTGGCAGTACTGTAGATTACTACCTTGGCAGCAATGATACTTGTCCGCCGCGGCAATCCCTTGCTCGTGGGTGGACTTTACCAAAATTCGGCTAAGTATCCTTGAATGACTCCGCTTATCCCTAAGTCGAAGTATTGTTGATGACTAGTCCTTGGTGATACCTCCCGGCGTGAATCAATTATACTCACCAACCGATCTCTCACTTCTTTTAGCCGTTGAAACTCTTAACCTATCCCTAGGCCGAGTTAGTATTTCGCGATTGAAACACCGTACTTATCCCTTTCGTGAATCTAACTCTCCCGAGTCTAGATAAATGGATTACTCACAAACTTCTCTCCCGAGCTTGAATGCAAGAACAAAGAATGGCAAAGGATAAGCAAACCTTGATAGTTTTATTGCATTGAAACAAAGAACAAAGTACAATCTCCTCTCACAAATACTAAACAACCTTCACCTAAAACCTAAGAAAACTTAGAACATAATTTGAGAGAAAGAAAGCATTGAATCTCAGGGAAAACTCTCTATGAATCAGCTCTCTCGGTATATCCCTATACATTGGACGGCTAGGTCTTATATAGGCTTGGCCTAGGGCAAACCTTTCCTAAGTAGAATATAACTTGGAGTAGGGAACAAGTCATGTACATAAATAAAATATTTCCAAGTTTAATTCAACTAAGAGGCTTTCCCGAGTGGCCTTGTCTTGGTCTTTTCCTCATGCTAACCAGCTCCGATCCATGTGCTTTATGTCCAGAAACGTCCCTTGGATTTTTCTCTTCCGATCGCCTACAATATTGCTTCCTGTCTTTCTACTGTTGCCTCGACATCAGGTCCTACCTCGGCCATGTTTCTGCCGCGACACTTTTTTCTCCTACACAGATATAAAAATGCAGTAAAACTTGCCATTTTTGTAAATATTATCTTTATAAGCGTAACTTCTAAATATAGCACATTAAGTACATGCATTTGTCCGAGTAGGTGTAAATTTAGTGATTAATGCCCATAAAAGGTGTAAAAAGTGATAGTGAGTTGAGCACTTATCACACCCCCAAACTCGAATTATTGCTTGCCCTCAAGCAATGCAAACCATCAATTTTCCAAACTCTACTCTCTCTTGGTCTTATGTTTCCATCTATTCTCCCCACCATAACTATGCCTATTCTTTTAGACTTAACCTTTCGGCTACCCAAGGGTTTACTTAGAAAAAAACTATAAGAGTTGGTGAGTGTGTGCGTTTTTGTGGACAAGTTTGATTAAAGGCTTTCTTAGATAAACTCTAAGTTCAAAACAAGTAGAATTGGGTTAAGTGTTCTCTTATTTTCTAAACAACCAATTCTTGAGCCAATTTCAGGCACCTCAAGGATTGTGTTTTTCTCATCACTAATTCCTTCTTTCTTTTTGATATTCCTTATAGCATACTAGAGCCAATTTCGGGCACCTCTAGTATGAAGAAGAGTAATTTCTAGAGCCGGTGATAGACACCTCTAGTTACTTTCCCAAAAATCTAAGTCTTTATCACCTAAGTTCATTAAAAGAATTCCTCTAATCCAACAAGTCCCAAAAGTGTTTAAAAATTCATCTTATAGTAAACTTCTAAGTTTTCATACTTGAGTATCCTAAGGTTAAACCCTCTTAACAGGACCTAATCATGGTAAGGAGAAATATTTCTATAGCCTTAAAGAATAACTAAGGCAATACTGATGATAAGCAGTGCAAAAGTATAGGCAGTTGATTCAAGTAAGGCGGGGAGCATGAAAAAATAAAAAAAAATTCACTTAAATACTCCCTTTTCTTGGCAAGGCCTCGGCAGTAGATTGCTGCCTTGGTAGTGGATCTACCGCCCTAAAATCGAACCAAGCATTGTCCTCAATGCTTTAAATTAGAAGAAAATAGCAGGCAACAAAAAATATGAAGGAAATAAGCAGCATATCAAGAAACAAACAACAATTAAAATTGAATATATGAAAAATTTAAAGAGACTCCGAAGAGCTGCTTGTAACAATTTTTCTCCTTGGTCTCGCTGCTGATTGCTTCGTTCTTGGTGAGGGCGATGGTTGAGCTTTTGCTTGCCGGGGCGGTTGGACTCTTGTTGGTGGTGTTCGTTGCATTGGAGCATCCACCTCTTCTCCTTCTTCCACGTCGGCAATCTCTTCGATGATCATAATGTTCGTTCCACCTTCCATTGTTGTGGCTGCCCTGGTATGGTGTGTACTCGGTCCGGCAGCGGTTGAGCTTTGGTGTTCATAGGCATCTATCTTAGCTGATAGACTGCCCATGTTGATGGGGGATCATGGTGGAGTGTTGAAGACTACCCTCCGCTTTGAAGGTCTTCTGCTGGCAGATGATACTGCGGCAGAGTCTGCTGTCCTGGATAGGCCGGTAGCATGGTACTGTGGTTGAGGGCCCACGTGGAAGAACGACCTCGGTCCTCCCGGAGCTGGTGTAGTCTCGGTATAAGGGGCGGCTGTGACAAACATATTGCTTGGAAATTCTGGAAACTGCGCCCCTTGGTCTGGAAAAGCATGGAGCATCATTTGGGCTAATGTGTCGTTAAAGTCTCTTTGATACTCCATGTATCTCTGTTGTCTAAGATCCATCGCTGCCATCCTTTGCAATATCTCCTGGTACGGGTCGGCTGCGGCAGAGGTGTTGACAGTGTCGGGCATGTCTGTCGTGTATTGGGCCCCGACAGCAGTATCAGAAGTGAACTGCTGGGGTGTTGCTTGGACTGGTTCCGCCTGAGTGATCTGCATAATTTTTTTTGGCAAAAGTCTTTGGTCCATCCACGCCTTTGGGGAGTGTATTCTTCCGTGTCTTCTATTGTTACACCTGTGACAACACACAAACCAGTGATCAAACAAGGGAAATATAACGGTCCTCTATCCTTCTTACCGCATTCATAAATTTCGCGTAAGATGATCTCTCCAATGTTGATGCTCCGTTTGTTGATGATCGATTGGATGAGAACCAATCGCTTTCGGTCCACCGTGCTGTTGTGGGATGTGGGAATGAGACGTCTCTTGACGAAGGTGTTCCAAAGCTTGGCCTCGGGCTTTAAGCTCTTCCTTGCTACAGATCCTCTATGGGAACCGGTTTCCCATGGAGTATTCGTGTAGCAAAGGTCGTCTTTAATCAACTCGTAATCCTCGACAGTGATATTCTCCATGAATTCAGCGTGAACATCATGGTCAGGTGTGAGGCCGTAGAATTGGTTGATGGTCTCGGCATCTAGCTGGACAGGCCTGCCTTGGCAGTGGACAAAGATGGAGTCTTTGCTGGGCCCGTGCGCATAGAATTCCCGCACGATGGTAGCGTTCGCCTGGGCAGGTTGAAGACAAAAGATTTCCCATTCTTGGTACTTGATTCTGTCGAAGAGATAATGCTCGATGCCATAATTTTCATCATCCGAGTGTTGGAACCCTTGTTCCTCCCACAACTGTCGGGCAATGAAGGACCTGTTGAAGCGGTCTTCAACATTGGCTGGGGCAAAGCGCTTGTAGGTGGCCATAAAGATTGTGAGAGATTAATTTCTTGGAGAATTTCTGAGAATTTTAACAAGGTTAGGCAGAGAGTATTGTGAGAGCAAGATTGTTGAGTATTCTAAAGAAAACAAGAAAGCAAGAGTGAATAGTTCAATAGGGAGGGTTACTTATATAGGCCTCGCCCTTGTGACCGTTTGAATCCACTAGCCGTTTTTTAGCCGTTATTCTTTACTGTCGTTTCCTTTTCTGCCGCAGCAAGAATCTCGGCAGAGTAGCCGTTACACTGTTCTGCCCGTTGAAACTGCTGCAGCTCTGACACTGTGCGCTGCCACAGCAGCAGACTTCCTGCTGTGAACTACTTCTCTATTATTCCTGCTTTATTATCCTAAATAAAAATTAAACACAAACAAGAAAAAAAATACTTAAAGCAAAAACACAAATTATAGAAAAATAAATATAAACTAAACTAATCCTAATATAATAATATAAAAAGAAAAGGGAAGAGATCATGTTACTGGTGGAGTGCATGCAAATGCATCTCCCAAGATGATTCTCTCTTGTTGGCTAGAATTATAAATCAGATGTTGGCCACTCCCTTTTTTTGTGTGTCCATCCACTTTGAGCTTGATCTTTTTGCCAAATAGCCTGCCGAGCATGCTGCCAAGGCAGGATATTTTGGTGTCTGTTATGTGGATGGCTTTGCACTCTTCTGGATCATCATATTTTTTTAAATTGTGGAATGCATTGAGTTTGAATTGTTGGTCGTTAACACTCATTGTCAATTCTCTTTTTTCCATATCAATTAAGGTGCGTCCAGTTGCAAGGAAAGGTCTCCCCAAGATGATCGGTGCATTCTCATCTGCTTCATAATCAAGGACAAGAAAATCAGCGGGAAAAATAAATTTATCAACTCTTACCAGTATGTCCTCAATTTTGCCTTCGGGTTGCACATATGATCGATCCTCAAGTTGGAGCATGACTGTTGTAGGTTTCGCCCTTCTTATTCCAAGCTTTTGGAAGACAGATTTGGGAATTAGATTTATGCTTGCTCCAAGGTCGCATAGGGCCTTACCTTTATAGATGTTACCTATCGCACAAGGTATGATAAAGCATCCAGGATCCTTCAATTTTGGTGGCATGCGATTGTGCAGCATTGCCATGCATCCCTCGGTAGCAGCCACTGTCTCGAACTCACTTATCCTTTTTCTCTTAGACACAATGTCTTTTAAGAACTTGGCATAATTAGCCATTTGTTCAATTGCCTCTACGAATGGTAAGTTAATGTGGACTTGCTTTAAAATATCAAGAAATTTCTTGAATTGATGGTCTTGTTTTTGCTTTTTCAACCTTTGTGGGAAGGGTGGTGGTGGTCTCATCTCGTCCAGGATTTCTTTAGTTTGGAATTTAATACCTGGCACTAATAGGGTTGTTGCTATCTCGGCATATTGTTCAGGAGCTGCAACGCTTTCTGCCGGGGCAGTGCTATCAGGATCAGTTTGTTCAGCCTCTTCTTTTGCTGGGTCTGATGATGGAACTTGGCCTGCTGGAATTTCCGTCTTTTCCTTTAGTTGTAGACCACTCTTGGTAGTGATTGCTTTACACTATTCATGGCCCATTACCTTAGCAACTTCAGTATTGCTAGGTAGTCCTCCTTGTGGTCTAGTGTTTATGTTTTGAGCAAATTGACCAACCTGAGTTTCTAAAGTTTTAATAAATGCTTCATGATTCTGCAACCTCATCTCAGTCCTATTCATGAAAGCTTCTGTCCTTTTGATGAAATTATTGTTCTCTGCCATGTATGATTCTGTTTTCATCATAAAGGCTTTGAGAGTGTTCTCCAACGAACTTACCGATTGCTGCTGCATCTGCTGCGGCGGCATTGGCTGCTGGACCTGCTGCTGCGACAGATGTTGCATTGGCTGCTGGAATCCTGAAGGTTGGGTGGTTGGGTTTAAGGCATTGTTAGGATTGCTCCATGACAGGTTTGGATGCCTCTTCCATAAGGGATTGTATGAGTTGGACATCATAATTGTTCGGTTATAGTTTCCAACATACATACCGGTTTCTTGATTCATACATTCAGAGAATTGTGGTTACCTCCACATAAATCATAAAAAGAATCAATCACCTTAACCTCACGGGTATTTTGTTGTAGTTGCAAATTTTGCACCATCTTTGTAAGAGAGACCAATTGTGCTGCCACTGAATTTGATGTGTCTAACTCGTTCACCGTGGCTTGGCGTCTTACTCCTCCTCTCCTAGATGTAGGGAATTGAAAATCGTTCTTTGCGAGTTTGTTTGATATATCAATAGCTTTCTCGGGTGCCTTATCAATGAGTGTTCCGTTCGCCGAGGCATCTAACATCATCCTTGTCGGGGCATTCGTGGCATTATAGAACATGGTCACTTGTGTCCATAGGGGAAATCCATGCAAAGGACATTTGTGCAGTAACTCCCTGTATCGATCCCATGCCTCGTACATTGGTTCGTCATCTGCCTGTCGAAAAGAAGTGATTTCATTACGAATTCTATCATATAAATTTGTAGGATTAAAACGTGTAATAAAATCACGACAGAGTTCACTCCAAGATCCAATAGATCCTGCTGGAATGCTATTTAACCAGGCTTTCGCCCTATCCCTCAGTGAATAGGGGAATAGCTTCAATCTCAAGACATCTTCATGGATTCCTTAGATTTTGAAGGAATTGCATATCTCCATGAAGGACTTGAGGTGCTGCCTTGCATCTTCAGTCACAGACCCACCAAACTGTCCAATAGTGTTAAGCATATTGAACATGACAGGTTTCAGTTCAAAGTGGGTTGCCTCTATCTCTGGTGTAACGACTCCTGGGTTTAATCCATTTAAATCCTCTTCCAGGAAGTCTCTGACAGTGAGCTGCCGCAGCCCTGGTGGCGGCGGAAGACCTCCATTGCCGGCAGGTAAGTTTTGTCCTGCCGGGTGATCTGCCATAGCTTCTTAGATTTGTCTCCTCAACCTTTGCCTTGTACGTTCGATCTCTGGGTCTAACTCGTACAAAGGGTTGGTTGGGTTGGCCCTGGTCATACACCAAGAAAAGCAAAGCTAAAATAAAAATAAAAGAAAGAAACAAGAAAATAAAGAAAACAAAATTTAGTTGCCAATCCCCGACAACGGCGCCAAAAACTTGTCGCGTATCAAAAGTGCGCGATTAGTGCAAGTGGACACATCGCAAGTAATAAAGTGATAAGTATTATCGTGTATCGTCTCCTCAGGGATTGATATACTTAATATGTCTTCTTCGTCTTCTTGTCCTGTAAAAAGAAATAAAAACACAAGTAATTTGGGTTTGGATGAAACTAAATAAATTGAAATAAAACAACTAAGTAAAAGAATGAGAATTGATTAATAGAGAGAGAGGTCAGGATCCAATTGTGTTGTATTGTAGATTTGATTGACTTGTCTCTGCCCAATGCAATTGTATATCATTGCCTCGGCAGAACTGTAGATTACTGCCTTGGCAGCGACGATACTTGTCCGCCGGGGTAATCCCTTGCTCGTGGGTGGACTTTACCAAAGTTCGGCAAAGTATCCTTGATGGCTCCGCTTATCCTAAGTCGAAGTACTGTTGATGACTAGTCCTTGATGATACCTCCCGGAGTGAATCAATTATACTCACCAACCAACTCACACTTCTTTTAGCCGTTGAAACTCTTAACCTATCCCTAGGCCGAGTTAGTATTTCGCGATTGAAACACCGTACTTATCCCTTTCGTGAATCTAACTCTCCCGAGTCTAGATAAATGGATTACTCACAAACTTCTCTCCCGAGCTTGAATGCAAGAACAAAGAATGGCAAAGGATAAGCAAACCTTGATAGTTTTATTGCATTGAAACAAAGAACAAAGTACAATCTCCTTTCACAAATACTAAACAACCTTCACCTAAACCCTAAGAAAACTTAGAAAATAATTTGAGAGAAAGAAAACATTGAATCTCAGGGAAAACTCTCTATGAATCAGCTCTCTCGGTATATCCCTATACATTGGACGGCTAGGTCTTATATAGGCTTGGCCTAGGGCAAACCTTTCCTAAGTAGAATATAACTTGGAGTAGGGAACAAATCATGTACATAAATAAAATATTTCCAAGTTTAATTCAACTAAGAGGCTTTCCCGCGTGGCCTTGTCTTGGGCTTTTCCTCATGCTAACCAGCTCCGATCCATGTGCTTTATGTCCAGAAACGTCCCTTGGATTTTTCTCTTCCGATCGCCTACAGTATTGCTTCCTGTCTTTCTGCTGCTGCCTCGGCATCAGGTCCTGCCTCGGCCATGTTGCTGCCACGGGACTTGTTTCCCCTGCACATATATAAAAATGCAGTAAGACTTGCCTTTTCTGTAAATGTTATCTTTATAAGCATAACCTCTAAATATATCACATTAAGTACATGCATTGGTCCGAGTGGGTATAAATTTAGTGATTAATGCTCATAAAAGGTGTAAAAAGTGATAGTGAGTTGAGCACTCATCATATTAGGCCATAAGATTTCACACAAAGGCATCGAGATGGAAAAAGCTAAGATCGAGGTGATTGAGAAGTTACCACTGCTTACAAATGTCAAGGACATAAGAAGTTTCCTTGGACACGTGGGATTCTGTAGGAGATTCATCAAGGATTTCTCCAAGATCTCCAAGCCCTTATGTATGTTGTTGCAACAAAACCAGCCTTTTGTGTTCGATAAAAAATGTCATGGCGTTTTCACAGAGCTGAAGCAAAGCCTTATCACTGCACCTGTTGTTGTTCCCCCAGATTAAACCTTACCATTCGAGCTGATGTGCGATGCAAGCGATTATGCCGTGGGAGCAGTTTTGGGGCAGCGTCGAGGTAAAATTTTTCATGTTATATATTATGCTAGCCGTACTTTAAATGAAGCACAACGTAACTACACTACCACAGAGAAAGAGCTACTTGCCGTGGTATTTGCATTTGACAAGTTTAGGCCATACTTGATAGGCACTAAGGTCATTGTTCACACCGATCACTCAACTATTAAATACTTAGTGACTAAAAAGGATGTCAAACCTAGACTTAATAGATGGATACTGCTGTTGCAAGAATTTGATTTAGAAGTGGTAGATAGAAAAGGCACAAAAAATCAAGTTGTTGATCATCTTTCTAGTCTAGAAGTTAACCTGGAATGTCATGACAAAATTGAAATTGATGATGAATTTCCTGATGAGAAAATTCTTTATGCCACAGCAATTTCGTGGTACGATGACCTTGTTAATTTTCTTGTTAGTGGTATTTTACCGTTTGACATGACTAGTCAGGGAAGAAAGAAATTTAGACATGACGTGCGGTTCTATTTCTGGGATGAGCTGTATCTGTTCAAGCGTTGTACCGATCAAATTATCCGAAAATGTGTGCCTAAAGAGGAGCAAAGAGATATTCTGTATCACTGTCACACAGGCCCGTGTGGAGGTCATTTCGGAGGTATGAGGACTGCTCCAAAGGTCCTCCAATCAGGTTTTTATTGGCCTACCTTATTCAAAGATGCCCAGGCATTTTACCAAGCTTGCGACAGATGTCAGAAGACTGGGAACATCTCCAGACGTCATGAAATGCCATGACAAAATATTTTGGAGATAGAGTTGTTTGACGCGTGGGGCATAGACTTTATGGGACCATTGCCATCTTCATTTGGAGATTTGTATATCCTATTGGTAGTGGACTATGTGTCCAAGTGGGTAGAAGCCATTGCGATGCCTAGGAACGATTCGAAGACAGTGCTTAAGTTCCTTCACAAGCACATTTTCACAAGGTTTGGCGCGCCAAGGGCTATCATTAGTGATGAAGGTACTCGCTTTGACAACAAATTAATTGCCAATTCATTACAAAGATACCGGGTAAAACACAAAATTGCCACGACATATCATCCCCAGACAAATGGGCAAGCCGAGGTTTCAAACCGTGAAATCAAGCAAATTCTGGAAAAAGTAGTGAATCCAAGAAGGAAGGATTGGTGACCAAATCTTGATGAAGCGTTTGTGGGCACACCGAACAACATTCAAACCCCCTAGGAATGTCTCCTTTTAAGTTAGTCTATGGCAAGACATGTCACCTCCCGGTCGAGCTAGAGTATAAAGCCTATTGGGCAATCAAGAAGCTCAACTTTGATGTCAAGTTAGCTGGTGAAAGAAGACTTCTAGAGTTGAATGAGATGGAGGAATTTAGGGCCCAAGACTATGAAAATGCCAAACTCTACAAGGACCGGAATAAAAGATGGCATGATCAAGCGATTTTGCCACTGCATTCTCAAGTTGGACAACAAGTGTTCCTATTCAACTCAAGGCTGAAGCTTTTACCTGGGAAGCTTAAATCAAAGTGGTCTGGACCATTTGAAATACATCATGTGTATCCCCATGGAGCTGTAGATATCAAGAACATTAATAATTGGGCAACTTTCAAAGTCAATGGTCAGCGCCTAAAGATCTACATTGGAGCCCATGTGATGCAAGATAAACCTACCGCATATCTTATAGATGCCTGACATACAAAAATGTCACCACATTTTTAGTTTACTCTTGTTCATAAATAAATTGTTTTAAGTTTGTTTTTTATGCTACGTCGTTTTCTTAATGAATTTATGTGTTTTTCTTGTTTTTAGGAAATACAAACCCTTGGAGGCTGGCAGCTAAAGGAAAAAGAAGGAGAAAAGTAAGAAACCCTACCTGAATTCATTGGGCGGTAAAAGAAAAAAGGGGGGAAGTTTTTATTATTTTTATTATTTCTTTTTTAATTTCAAGCCACCCTCTCTCTCCTCTTTAAAAGTCTGACAACAACACCTAGTCAACCCCCTCCACACGTTTTATCCCCACCTCCCCACTAAAAAATAAAGGTCTCACCTTTATTTCTTTCTCTTTCACCCCCATCTTCTTCTTCTTCTTCTTCATCTTTACACCTCTATAGCCGAAAAACTTTCTCCCCACCATTATTAAAGCTCAAAACTTTCTTACTTTTTCTTCTATCTTTCTACCCAAAAATGGTACGAAATAGACCCCTAGGATCCCACCACAACCTCCTGCCATTTTTGTTGATGAAGCGGCGAAAGAGAGGTTTAAATCTCTCAAAAATAGAAAAGTTTTCTTTTAGCTTAGTTTCGACTTCTCCGACGAGTTGGGATATGAGGTGAAGGATGTGGTTCAGCACCACCATTGGGAGCATTTCGCTGCCCATCCTGGCTCCGTCAATGCTACTTTGGTGCGCGAGTTTTATGCAAATATTCATAGCCCTGACCAGAAAGTTGTTTATGTCCGGGACAAGAGTATCCACTTCACCAACACAACCATTAACCGCTTCTTTAAAATTCCACAAGGAGTGGATAGGCATGCAAAGAACGAAGAGGAAGCGGACTATAAGACCTATCATGGCGTGAAGGAAGATCTCTGTCTACCTGAGACAGAATGGAACGACCAACAAGCATCGAGAAGGATGGTGAACCATGAGCGTTTGCTTCCACACACCCAGTTATGGAACCATTTCATGAGATACAAGTTGATACCCACCTCGCATCACACTACCGTGAGTCTATCTCGATTGATCCTGTTACATTCCATTCTTTTCGGTTGCCCCATGGACATAGGTAGAATCATACTTCAGGAGACTCATGCTTGCTTAAACCGCCCCAAGAGCCCCCTCATATTTCCAAACTTGATTACTGCCTTGTGCCGGAAGAAGGATGTTCTGGAGGATGATTTTGATGAAATATTAGAAGGTATGAAAGGTTTGAATGCTGCCAAAGTGATTGCACTAATGAGAAACACTAAAGAGCAGCCGGAGGCATCACATGCTATCGATGCAAGAGGAAAAAGCCCATCTCATAAAGATGATGTACTGGAGCTCTCTCAAAATGCCATGGCAAAAATGGATGACTTGTCCAGAGACTTGAAGGAATTCTTTAGATATACTAAGAAAAGAGACGAGGTCATCCAAGCCTATCTGGCAGAGTTGCTACCTCCCTTGAATTAGGAGTTCCTTACGTTCCCTGCATCTATCCTGCCTACTGCGCCAGAAAATGCCTCGGCATTTCCAGCAAACCCACCTCCAACTAGGTAGATGCCACCTGATCTGAATGAAGCACCATCATCAGCTGATCCAGCTGAGGAGCTAAGGCCAATGGAACCGTAACCAGAGGAGCACGCTCTAGAGACCCAACCACCTGCGCAAGATCAAGATCCTGAAAATGTTGCGACATTTTCAGAAGAACCTGCCAATCACCAGCACAAAAAGACCCGCCTACTGAACAAGGACATGAAGCCAGCTTTATTTTATCTCTGTTTGAAGATCCTCCCGCCCAATCAACACAACTAGAAGAACCACAACCAGCAGCCCCGCACGAGGAATCACCTTTGCCCTCTCCCAAGAGGAAGAAATCTAAACGTCGTCTTAAGATGTCGGTCGAGAGACAATCAACCCCACCATCAGCTGCTGAAAAATCAAGATCACGGTGAGAAAATGATGAGTCTGATCCTAAAGTCAGTCCACCCCCGTTGAAAAGAAGAGCATCGCGCCGAATTGCCACCGCAACACCACCTGCCTAGCCAAGGTACTTTGCATTATATTTCATTTCATAGCATTTAATTTAGTTTTCTTTAGTTTCATTGAGGACAATGCTTGCCTCAAGTTTGGGGGAGGTGTCGTTCTCTACTCCATTTTCATTTGCATGATAGCAGTAGTTGTAGAATTATGCCATGACATTTGTGCATGTTTTAGGATGAGTTTATAGGATTATAGGTTATGATGCCCAATGATGATATTCTTTATATGGCCAGTATTGAATTGAATATGCATGACTTGGAATTTGCATAAGAATCTACTTTAGGATCTTTGTTGTTTATGTTTATTTTTCTGTTACACGAGTGTATGTTCTCCATGCTTAGGAAAGCTAGAAAATTTTATAGAATGAAAACTTAAATAGCCTGCATGTTTTAATTAATTCACTTGTTAATAGAGAACCCCCATTAGTTAGTATAGAAGTTGTGAATAAATGCTTGGACATATCTGTAGAGGGATACTCTGCTATGCCATGGCATATCCATGTGCATATGAGTTACTAAAAGAGGCACAAGGTGACGCTACACTTTTAACTTGCCATGGCATTACTTGGATACTGCGTTTCAATAAATGGTAGTTATGGCATGAGTAGAAGGTAGTGTGACAGGCTGGCTCCTCTCGTAGCAGTATGTCATTCATATTTGTAAAAGAATGAAAAAAATATTATATATGAGGAGTAGTAAATTGTGCTTTAATGAACAAACATGTTTGCTAGGATAGTGAACATTCCTTAGAGTTTTTCTAACTTAACTAAGCATAGATTAGATACACTCACTCATGCACATACACTCGCATTTGACCTTGTCCTAGGGTAGCGTTCTTGAAAATTCCTCTAGTCTTATATGTTTATGCCATGACTTCTTCTGAGGGCTGAAACTATGACCATTTGCTTGCCTAGTTCTTGAACATTGTCATGACATTTATTCTCTGCTACCTGCTATCCATTGCTTGAGGAAAAGTAATAGCTTAAGTTTGGGGGTGTGATAACTCCGCAAAAAGGCTATATTTTAGGCCTTTTTACTTAAATTATTGAGTGTTCTCAAGCTCATGTAGGCTCATTTAGTTGCATTTAGGCTCATATGATTGCACGTAGTTTTTTAGTTATGCCTTGACATTTTTGTGTGGCAATGGGTGCTATTTTATAAGAAAGGTAGTTCTTTTGAGTTGTGTTGTGCAGGTAAAGCAAAAATGGGAAGTTGAGGATATTTGCCATGGCATTCGCAAAAGGATAGCGATAAGAAAATGTTGTGGCAAATCTGGAGGAATCCTATGCTGGGCTAACCGAAAAGAAGATATTTTGATAAGAGTGCTAGTTGGTGCCATTACAGACAGCCAGGGCCAATACAGCCTGGCCACAGCCACCTCAGTAGGGGACCACAGCCAATATCGCAGGACCACGAGCCACCTCAGTAGGGGACCACTGTCACCACTGCCATATCTGTAGAAATGCCATCACGTGAAAGGGGGCAGGAATAGAATTTTCACTATTTTTTAGGATTTTTCACCCCTTTTAAGACACGGTGACCTACAAGAAAAAGGAGAGACCTTTTGAGGAGAAAAGAACACAGAAAAAGAGGTACCTTTGGAGAGGTTTACGACGTAGGAAAGCTCCCACCTTTCTCCTCCAAACTCCGGCCGAAGTTTCCTTCATTGATAGAGCTCGAAGGGAATGGTGTTCTGGGCACCCGAGAGAGGTTAGCACACCAAGGCGTCTCATGGTGGTTGAAGAGCCGGCGGCCTGCGCAACCGAGGGTGTCTTCTAGTTCTCTTTCATTTGCTTTAATTTTCATATTTTTATGAGGATGATTGTTGAATGTTTTAAGATATATATGGATGTTATTTCTTTAACATTTCGCACCACCATGTGTTGCTTTGTTTTGGTGGTTGCACTTATGGATGATTACCTTTTGCTTTTATTAATATATTGTCTTCTATGTGTTTGTATATTTGCTTTCCTCATTGTTGTTAATCATCTAGGCATTGTAAGAGGCACGAGAGTGTCTTGTGTTTAGGTGCATGCTAGAGCACTCGAGAGAGGCGTAGCTATAGATCCTTAGATCATCTAAGAGGAGCTAAGGGAGGATCTACGTGAGCAATGGGTTCTAGACTGCAAATAGAGCCTAATATAATCCTAGAGCACTCGAAAGAGGCGTAGGTTAGGGTTTCAACGAGTAAAAGGAGTGTGCTTCGTCGATAGACTAGTGTCATTCGCTTGATAGGCGAAGTGCCATGGCATTTTAGTTTGTTAGGTTCCTATGACTTGAGAGAGTGGGAACAGTTCAGAAACCTCTGTCGAGTAAATGTACACCATAGTGGCTAGATGTTAGTAGAAGTAAGGGTAAGAAGTCCATAGGATCTTCCACCAATCATTCCTGAGAAAGCTCATCAATAGAGGGTTAGTACAACATATAGTTTAAACGTGTTCTTGTATCTTGCATTTGTCTCCGCATTTACAAACTGTTTTCTTTGTTTACTTGTTCTCCTGCAATCACACTACTATATTTTCCACACACCATTTCCATACCTCTATCCTATCGTCATCATCCATTTCAATTTGCCTTGGGATATTTTAGTTACTTGTATTCTGAAATTTCCATAGCATTTTACCATTACACCTGCACTGTACATATCCATTTCCACTTGTCTTTATCTTTATTTTACTTTTTAGTTAGTGATACCTTTTTTCCTTGACAATATTGACTTACTAATTACCTCGATCCTCGTGGGAACTATATTCACTCACCCTTTTATTACTTGTACGACTGTGTATACTTGCACATACGTGTTCGCATAATTTATAGCACTACACAGGTAACACCAGGGAATGAGAGTAAGAGTTCTTGCAAACTTTTTGTAATTACTCTCACTTCCTAGTTGTTAGACTATCTGCTGCTTAGAGTATCGTTATAAGTGCGAAGGGTGATGAGAGCTACAAATGTGAAGTCTTAAAGCCTTAGATTATTTTGGACCAAGTTGTTGATGCTATGTAGGATCTTTATCTCCTTAAGAAATGAAGTTATATGATTTGGTAATTCAAAGAGTTGTTCTTGTGAGACGTTGTCTTGCGAAGTAGAAATAGAGGTTTAAAGTTCTAGGCCTTTAGGCTTGTACATGTTGAGGGTGTGGAGGTACCCTTAGAGAATGAGCCACCTTACCATTGAATCATGGTTTGGAAAACGATAAGGGTAAGTTTGATTACGTAGCTACTGGTTATCTCTTAGTGGCTTTGGTTGGTTTGTGATAAGTGCTCAAAACACTATCACTTTCTACTCCTTTTATCGGCATTTATCACCAAATATTCACCCACTTGAACCAATGCATATGCTTAATGTGATATATTTAGAAGTTATACTTAAATAGATACTATTTATAGAAAAAGGCACGTTTTATTGCGTTTTCATATCTGTGTAGGAGAACCAGTGCCGCGGTAGAGACAAGGCCGAGGCAGGACCTGATGCCGAGGCAACAGCAGGAAGACAGGAAGCAAAGTGATAGGCGATGGAAAGACAAAAATCCAAGGAACGTGTCTGGACTTGAAGCCCATGAATCGGAGCTGGCTAGCACAAGGAAAAGCCCAAAGGAAGACCACGCGGGAAAGCCCCCTTAGTCGAATTCAAACTTGGAAATATATTATTATTATGTACTTGACTTGTTCCCTACTCCAAGTTGTATTCTATTTAGGAAAGGTTTGCCCTAGGTCTAGCCTATATAAAGACCTAGCCACCCAATGTAATGGTGATCGAAATACCTAGGGAGAGCCGACCTCTACTCTTGTTTCTTTCCTCTCCATCATGTTCTAAAACCTTCATAGGGTTTAGGTGAAGGTTGTGGAGTATTTGTGAGAGGAGATTGTACTTTATCTTTCATTCAATGCAATAAAGATTATCAAGGTTTGCTTATCCTTTGTTATTCGTTGTTCTTGCATCCAAGCCCGGGAGGGAAGTTTGTAAGTGATCCATTTATCTAAGCTCGGGAGAGCTAGATTCACGAAAGGGGTAAGTACGATGTTTCAATCGCGAAATACTAACTCGGCCTAGGGATAGGTTAAGAGTTTCAGCGGCTAAAAGAAGTGTGAGATTGGTTGGTGAGTATAATTGGTTCACGCCGGGAGGTATCATCACGGACTAGTCATCAACAGTACTTCGACTTAGGGATAAGCGGAGTCATTCAAGGACACTTTGCCGAACTTTGGTAAAGTTTGCCCACGAGCAAGGGATTGCCGCGACGAACAGCGTTATCGCTGCCCAGGCAGTAAACTGCAGTGCTGCCGAGGCAGAGATATGCGATTGCATTGGATAGAGACAAGTCAATCAAGTCCACAATACAATACAACTGGATCCTGGCCCATCTTTCTCTCTGATATTTCGACCCTTTTATTTTTATTCAATTGTTTTAGTTTAATAAATCACACCCTTTCACTTGTGTTTTTATTTTTCTACAGAGCAAGAAGATAAAGAAAGCATATTAAGTATACCGGTCCCTGAGGAGACGATAACTCGATAAATACTTATCACTTATTACTTGCGATGTGTCCACTTGCACTGAACGCGCACTTTTGACACGCGACAAGTTTTTGGCGCCGTTGCCGGGGACTGGTAACTAAATTTTGTTTTCCTTATTTTCTTGTTTCTTTTTTTTTTTATTTTACTTTTGTTTTTCTTGGTGTATGACTAGGGCAAATCCAACCAACCCCTTATACGAGTTAGATCCTGAGATTGAAAGAACAGGGCTAAGGTTGAGGAGACAAATCCGAGGAGTCATGGCAAAGGTTCAGGCAGGACAAAACATACCTGCCGGCAATGAAGGTCTACCGCCGCCACCTGGGCCGCGGCAGTTGACTGTCAGAGATTTCTTGGAGGAGGACTTAAATGGACTAAGCCCATGAGTCATTACACCCGAGATTGAAGTAGCCCATTTTGAACTTAAACCTGTTATGTTCAACATGTTAAATACAATTGAACAATTTGGTGGGTCTGCAACTGAAGACGCAAGGCAACATCTCAAATCTTTCATGGAAATCTGCAACTCTTTCAAAATCCAAGGAGTCCATGAAGATGTCTTGCGGTTAAAGCTATTCCCCTATTCACTGAGGGATAGGGCGAAAGCTTGGTTGAATAGCATTCCAGCGGGATCTATTGGATCCTGGAGTGAACTATGTCGTGATTTCATTACTCGTTTTAATCCTACTAATCTATATGATAGAATTCGTAATGAAATTACTTCTTTCCAACAGGCTGAAGACGAACCAATGTACGAGGCATGGGAACGCTACAGAGAGCTATTGCACAAGTGTCCACTGCATGGATTTCCCTTATGGACAGAAGTGACAATGTTTTTACAATGCCACGAATGCCCCGACAAGGATGATGTTGGATGCCTCGGCAAACGGCACACTCCTGGACAAGGCACCCGAGGAAGCTATCAAAATTTTGAATAAACTCGCAAGGAATGACTTCCAGTTTCCCACATCTAGGCGAGGAGGAGTAAGACGCCAAGCCACGGTAAACGAATTAGATTCATCAAGTTCAGTGGCAGCAAAATTGGCCTCTCTTACCAAGATGGTGCAAAACCTACAATTACAAAACAATACCCGTGAGGTCAAGGTAATTGATTTATGTTGTGATTTATGTGGAGGTAACCACAGTTCCGTTGATTGCATGAATCAAGAAACCGGTATGTATGTTGGAAACTACAACCGTAACAATGTGATGTCCAACACGTACAAACCCTCATGGAAGAGGCATCCAAACTTATCCTGGAGTAACCCAAATAATGCCTTAAACCCAATCACCCAACCACCGGGATTTCAGTAGCCAATGCTGCCGCCGCAGATGCAGCAGCAACCGGTCAATTCATTGGAAAACACGTTAAAGGCCTTCATGATGAAAACCGAGTCATACATGGCGGAAAATAATAATTTCATCAAGAGGACCGACGCCTTCATGAATAGGACTGAGATGAGGCTACAAAATCAAAAAGCAGCCATAAAAACTCTAGAAACCCAGGTTGGGCAGTTTGCTCAATGTATAAACACTAGACTACAAGGAGGCCTACCTAGCAATACTGAGGTTGCTAAGGTACTAAGCCATGAACAGTGCAAGGCAATCACTACCAGGAGTGGTCTACAGTTGAAAGAGAAGATCCCAGAGAACCGAACCCAACCGACGGATCAACCAAGAGAAGAGGCTGAGCAAACCGAGACTGATAACACTGCCCCGGCAGCAAGCACTGCAGCACCTGAGCAATCTGCCGTGGCAACAAAAATTCCAATGGTGCCAGGTATACGATTCCAAACTAAGGAAACACTAGATGAGATGAGACCACCACCACCTTTCCCGCAAAGGTTAGAGAAACAAAAACAGGATCAACAGTTCAAGAAGTTCCTCGATATTTTGAAGCAAGTCCACATCAACATACCATTCGTTGAGGCCATTGAACAAATGCCCAATTATGCCAAGTTCTTAAAGGATATGGTATCAAAGAGAAAACGAATAGGTGAGTTTGAGACAGTGGCTGCCACAGAGGGATGCATGGCAATGCTACATAACCGTATGCCACCAAAGTTAAAAGATCCTGGTTGCTTCACTATACCTTGTGCGATAGGAAAGAGTTATGAAGGAAAGGCCCTATGCGACCTTGGAGCAAGTATAAACCTCATGCCTAAATCAGTCTTCCAAAAGCTTGGAATTGGAAGGCCGAAGCCTACAACAGTGATGCTCCAACTCGCGGATAGATCCTATGTGCAACCTGAAGGAAAAATCGAGGACATACTGGTAAGAGTTGACAAGTTTATTTTTCCTGCTGACTTCCTTGTCCTTGATTGTGAAGCAAATGACAACGCACCGATCATCCTTGGGAGACCCTTCCTAGCAACTGGACGTACATTGATTGACGTGGAAAAGGGAGAATTAACCATGAGAATCAATGATCAAGAAATCAGATTAAATGTATGTCAACTGATGAAAAGACACGATGAACTAGAGGAAGAATGTCAAATGTTGAATGACCCAGATGATAACTACACAATCCCTTGTCTGAGCAACGATTGCCTCGGCAGTGATTCCCATGACATACCCCAGGTTTGCCTCGACAGTAATTTGGACGATTGTTACAGCCGTTCTTTAAATAGCGCCGAGACAACTAAGAAGGAGGAAGCAAACTGGACAGCACATCTTCCAGGTAAGTACTTTGAACCATTAGAGTATACGGGGAAGAATGAACAATCTGGTAATAAAGAACCATTTATCACAGAACTAAAACCCTTACCAGAAAAATTAAAATATGCTTATCTGGGAGATAACCATACGATGTCGGTAATTATTTCTTCTAAGTTGTTGCCAGAACAGGAACAGGCCTTAATAGCAATGCTGCGGAAGCATAAAAAGGCAATTGGATGGTCAATTGATGATTTGAAGGGAATAAGTCCAGCAGTGTGCATGCACAAAATCCTCCTAGAAGAAGATCATAAGACCATTGTAGAAGCTCAAAGGAGACTTAACCAGGCTATGAAGGAGGTAGTACGTAAGGAAATTATCAAATGGCTTGATGCAGGAATTATTTATCCCATCTCTGATAGCGCGTGGGTAAGCCCGGTGCAATGTGTACCTAAGAAGGGTGGTATGACTGTTATAACCAACGAGAACAACGAATTATTACCAACCAGGACTGTGACCGGTTGGAGGGTGTGTATGGATTATCGCAAGCTAAATAAAGCAACAAAGAAGGATCACTTCCCGTTACCATTCATTGATGAAATGCTGGATAGACTTGCTGGTAAACCTTATTACTGTTTTCTTGATGGTTATTCAGGATACAATCAAATTGCCATTGATCCAGAAGATCAGGCAAAAACTACGTTCACCTGTCCATACGGCACATATGCATTTCGAAGGATGCCGTTTGGCCTTTTCAATGCCCCAGCAACATTCCAGAGATGTATGATGGCAATTTTTTCTAACATGATCGAGGACTTTTGGGAGATATTTATGGATGATTTTTTAGTTTTTGGAGACAGCTTTTATCACTGCCTCGGTAATCTGGAAAAAGTACTGCAAAGATGTGAGGAATCCGATCTAGTCTTAAACTGGGAAAAATGCCATTTTATGGTGACTGAAGGCATTGTGTTAGGTCACAAAATACCATCAAAGGGAATAGAAGTGGATAAGGCCAAGATAGATATGATAAAGAATTTACCTCCACCAAATTCTGTAAAAGGAATTCGAAACTTCTTGGGACATGCAGGGTTCTACAGGAGGTTTATCTCTAATTTTTCCAAAATTTCTAAAACCTCTTTGCAACTTGCTTGAACAAGATAGGAAATTCGAGTTCAATAAAGAATGCAATGACGCATTCAAGACTCTTAAGGAGAAGCTAATCACTGCACCAATAGTTATCCCACCGGATTGGTCATTGCCATTTGAGTTAATGTGTGATGCCAGTGATCATGTTGTCGGGGCAGCACTCGGGCAGAGGAAGAATAATCTGTTTCATGTGATCTACTATGCCAGCAAAACGCTCAATGATGCCCAGATTAACTACACCACAATTGAAAAAGAATTACTGGTAGTAGTGTTTGCCTTTGATAAATTTCGATCATATCTCATCGGAACAAGGGTCACAGTCCACACGGATCATTCAGCAATTAAGTACCTTTTCTCAAAGAAGGATGCCAAGCCCAGATTGATTAGATGGATCCTTCTTTTACAATAATTCGACGTTGAGATCAAAGATCGCAAGGGTACAAAAAACCAAGTGGTCGATCATCTTTCTAGATTAGAGAACCAAGACAATGCTCACTCACTCGAACATATACAAGATGAATTTCCAGATGAACAAATACTGCAAATTGTTACAACTGCAAAAGATACTGCCGAGACAGAAGCCATAGCAGTATAGAACTGTGCTGCCGCGACATTGTCTGAATACATCTCTGCAACATTGACAGAAGACCTTGCCACCGTAACATCCACCCCCTGGTATGATGATCTTGTTAATTATCTTATTAGTGGTATTATTCCT
The DNA here is from genome assembly GCA_035048815.1 of Abelmoschus esculentus. NCBI lineage: Eukaryota > Viridiplantae > Streptophyta > Magnoliopsida > Malvales > Malvaceae > Abelmoschus > Abelmoschus esculentus. The sequence continues at coordinate 5,858,660 of JAUCBN010000015.1, forward strand.
TATAACCTCAATCATAACGAAAAGAAGAAATTTCAGCATAATGCAAAACATTATTACTGGGACGACCCTCTTCTGTTCAAGCATTGTGCAGATCAGGTTTTAAGAAGATGTGTGCCAGAAGAAGAACAAAAAGCAGTACTCCAGCACTGTCATGACTCACCTTGCGGTGGGCATTTTGGAGGAAATAGGACAGCAGCAAAGGTACTGCAGTCCGGCCTATACTGGCCCACACTTTATAAAGATGCCCATGACTACTACAAGAACTGTGATCGCTGCCAACGCACAGGCAACATTTCAAAACGACATGAGATGCCTTTACAACCCATACTGGAAGTAGAACTGTTCGATGTTTGGGGAATAGATTTCATGGGACCTTTCCCATCTTCTCAAGGAAACCTTTATATCTTAGTGGCCGTGGATTACGTATCAAAGTGGGTCGAAGCAATCGCCACACCACACAATTATTCCAAGACAGTTCAAAGATTTCTCAAGAAAAATATTTTTACAAGGTTTGGAATCCCTAGAGCAATCATAAGTGACAAAGGGAAACACTTCGATAACAGACTGATTGTCGCGGCCTTAAAGAAACTCGGCATCATCCACAAGCTCGCTACGGCATACCATTCACAGACTAATGGGCAAGCCAAAATATCAAATAAGGAACTAAAACAAATCCTTGAGAAGGTGGTAAATCCATCTATAAAGGATTGGTCCTATCATCTCGATGATGCTTTATGGGCCTACAGGACAGCATCCAAAACTCCATTAGGAACATCACCATATAAGCTTGTGTTCGGGAAAGCCTGTCATTTGCCTGTTCAAATCGAGCACAAAGCATACTGGGCAGTAAAAAATCTAAATATGGATTGGGAAAAAGCCGGACAGAAAAGACTACTAGATTTCAATGAGATAGAAGAATTCCGGATAGCAGCCTATGAGAATGCCAAAATCTATAAAGAAAAAACAAAGAAATGGCATGACCGAAGGTTACTGCCGAGGCAGTTCCTGCCGGGGCAGTACGTTCTCCTTTTCAACTCCAGGCTTAAACTGTTTCCAGGAAAACTCAAATCTAGGTGGTCGGGTCCATTTGAAGTCGTTCGAGTTTTTCCCCATGGAGCTGTCACGATCAAATCATTAAAAGATGACCATGAATTCAAAGTAAATGGCCAACGCTTAAAGCATTACTCTGGGCCACAGGATATAAAAACCATGGAGACCATCACTTTGGAAGATGCCCTAGCACGCCCTCCTATAACAAATTAATGCCGCCACTTTAGATCTTTTATTTTCTGCAATTTTTAGGACTAATTTTAGGACATTTAAGATATACTGGTTGTTTTCTTTTTTTGTTTTTTTTAGGACAGGGAGAAGAAGTAGAAGCCCCAATGCATAGGACCCCACCCACTCGAGTCCAGCCGCCGAGGCAAGCAAAGGCGCAACCAGCACCCTCCCCAAGGACAAAGCACATGGCATCTCGGCAACGAAGAAAAATTGTTACGAGCAGCTCTTCGGAGTTGCTCTAAAATTCTTTGTCCTTTATTTCAATATTCAATTGTTTTTACTATCTTTCCTTGTTGCATATAATTCATATTCTGTTTTGCCGTCTATCCCTTCCAAATATAAAGCATTGAGGACAATGCTTGGTTTGAGTTTGGGGGTACAGATTCACTGCCAAGGCAGCAATCTACTTTCGCGGCCGTGCCAAAAAAGGGAGTATTCCAGTGATTTTTTTTTAATTTTTATGCTCCCCGCCTTACTTGAATTAACTGCCTACACTCTTGCACTGCTCATCATCAGTATTGCCTTAGTTTATTCTTTAAGGCTATAGAAATCTTTCTCCTTACCATGTTTAGGTTCTGTTAAGAGGGCTTAACCTTAGGATGCTTAAGGATGAAAACTTAGAAGCTTACTATAGGAAGAACCTTAAACACTTTTGGGACTTGTGGATTATAGGAATTCTTTTAATGAACTTAGGTGATAAAGACTTAGATTTTTGGAAAAGTAACTAGAGGTGCCTACCACCGGCTCTAGAAAATCTCTTCTTCATGCTAGAGGTGCCCGAAATTGGCTCTAGTATGTATTAAGGAATATCAAAAACAAAAGACAAAAAGATTTTTAGTGAAAAGAAAAACACAAGTCTTTGAGGTGCCCGAAACCGGCTCAAGATTTGGGGTTTGGAAAAGACGAGAAGACTTAACCAATGTCTATTTGTCTTGAACTTAGAGTTTATCTAAGAAAGCCTTTAATCAACTTGTCCACAAAAACGCACACACTCACAAATCCTATAGTTTGTTTCTAGGTAAATTCTTAGGTAGCCGAATGGTTAAGGCTTATAGATAGGCCTAGCTATGGTGGGGAGAATAGATGGACATGTAAGACCAAGAGAGAGTAGAGTTCGGCAAATTGATGGTTTGCATTGCTTGAGGACAAACAATAGTTCGAGTTTGGGGGTGCGATAAGTGCTCAACACACTATCACTTTCTACTCCTTTTATCGGCATTTATCACCAAATATTCACCCACTTGAACCAATGCATATGCTTAATGTGATATATTTAGAAGTTATACTTAAATAGATACTATTTATAGAAAAAGGCAAGTTTTACTGCGTTTTCATATCTGTGCAGGAGAACCAGTGCCGCGGCAGAGACAAGGCCGAGGCAGGACCTGATGCCGAGGTAGCAGCAGGAAGACAGGAAGCAAAGTGATAGGCGATGGAAAGACAAAAATCCAAGGAACGTGTCTGGACTTGAAGCCCATGAATCGGAGCTAGCTAGCACAAGGAAAAGCCCAAAGGAAGACCACGCAGGAAAGCCCCCTTAGCCGAATTCAAACTTGGAAATATATTATTATTATGTACTTGACTTGTTCCCTACTCCAAGTTGTATTCTACTTAGGAAAGGTTTGCCCTAGGTCTAGCCTATATAAAGACCTAGCCACCCAATGTAATGGTGATCGAAATACCTAGGGAGAGCCAACCTCTACTCTTGTTTCTTTCCTCTCCATCATGTTCTAAAACCTTCATAGGGTTTAGGTGAAGGTTGTGGAGTATTTGTGAGAGGAGATTGTAATTTATCTTTCATTCAATGCAATAAAGATTATCAAGGTTTGCTTATCCTTTGTTATTTGTTGTTCTTGCATCCAAGCCCGGGAGGGAAGTTTGTAAGTGATCCATTTATCTAAGCTCGGGAGAGCTAGATTCACGAAAGGGGTAAGTATGATGTTTCAATCGCGAAATACTAACTCGGCCTAGGGATAGGTTAATAGTTTCAGCGGCTAAAAGAACTGTGAGATTGGTTGGTGAGTATAATTGGTTCACGCCGGGAGGTATCATCAAGGACTAGTCATCAACAGTACTTCGACTTAGGGATAAGCGGAGTCATTCAAGGACACTTTGCCGAACTTTGGTAAAGTCTGCCCACGAGCAAGGGATTGCCGCGGCACACATCGTTATCGCTGCCCAGGCAGTAAACTGCAGTGCTGCCGAGGCAGAGATATGCGATTGCATTGGATAGAGACAAGTCAATCAAGTCCATAATACAATACAACTGGATCCTGGCCCATCTTTCTCTCTGATATTTCGACCCTTTTATTTTTATTCAATTATTTTAGTTTAATAAATCACACCCTTTCACTTGTGTTTTTATTTTTCTACAGAGCAAGAAGATAAATAAAGCATATTAAGTATATCGGTCCCTGAGGAGACGATAACTCGATAAATACTTATCACTTATTACTTGCGTTGTGTCCACTTGCACTGAACGCGCACTTTTGACACGCGACAGTTTGGGTCAAGGGAAACGATGAAAAAATGTTACTTGGTTCGCAAGACCCATAATCGACGATGGATCATAGCTTGGTGAGTTTTCTATAAGTTGTTTGGGAAAAAACTACTGTGCGAGGGCAAAAAAAGTGGTGATATGTATGGAGTTAAAGGTTGCTCGGACAAGCATAAAGTGAATTGTCCCAGTTAGAGCAAATTGTGGGAAGTTATCAAGGTAGTATAATAGTAATGGGTGGTTAACATCTGTGTTGTGAGTAAGTTAGGTGATGAAAATATATAGAGTGATCGATAGATAAGCTACTAGAAGTCCTTGAGTTTTATCAAATAGGTCCGAATGTGCATGGTTAAGACCGACCAAGGAATAGAATGAAAGGAGAAGATCATGCTTCGGGAATTGTGTTGTTAGTTTGAATGCTTAACGGTGGGTAAGTATGTAACAATAGTTGTACAAATAGAGCTAAGTGTTAAGTATTGTTTCGTTGAGTCAAGGCCAAAGAGAAAGGTTTTCAATTTGGGGTTTTGTACGATCAGTGATGTTAGAGGGGATATGACGATGAGTTATGCCATTGCCATACTTTGTGGTGTCAATGCATCGTTTTAGTTTGAGACGAGGTTATGGTTTCTTATGAGGGTGTAGGGAGGTGATTAAATTGTTAGAATCTCTATGGCAGGTGTTGGATTTAGGCGGTTCAATGTTTGGTTCCGACAAAGGTTGGTTGAAGGTAAAATCTCCCGAAACGAGTTATTCTTAGAGGAGTTGTAAATGGCTAGACCTATCTTAGGTTACACCTCCTTACACTGTTTAAATTTTGGAGATTAAATTTCTTTAAGGAGGGGAGAGTTGAAACGACTTGGTTTTTCCTAAGTCAACATCGGGATTTGACTCTAGTCTTTGACCATTATATCGGGTTAGATGTTCGAGTTAGTGGGTAGTGTTTGACTTTGGTTTCGGTGTTGGTGGGATTCCCGTGTTAGTGTGCTTGCATGTTGGGATTGACTTTTTGGGTGTGTTGGGTGATGAGGGTTAATGAATAATAAGTGAGTAATTTACCTGCCCATTCACTTATTTTCCTACAGCCTTAGGGAAGAGAGATCATCTTGTCTTCACACAATCTCCATATCCTCTTCTTATTCTTTCCTTTTTCAACTCAAAGAGAAATTTGAAATATTTTGTTTAATGAGTGAAAATCTTGTTTTGGTTATAAAGCAAGAGTTGATAAGTAAGAGATGATCTTTCCTTCAAAGTGAATATCCCCAAAGTTGGTGGAAGTGGGACTTGAAGCTTAAAGTCAAGGCATGAGAGTGGAAGAAGCTTGATGGAGCCTTAATCCAGGTTTGCTTGCTTAAGGTCAGTACATCTCTGACTCCTACACTTCATGAGACTCATAAAATGATTGTCTTGCTTGATTGAATGGTTGTAGATTGCTAGTTGGGTGCTTTGGTAGTTTAGAGCCCTAAAATTGGTAGAATTCATATTAAAGTTTGAAATGATGTCAAATTTGTTAGAAAACCACCTAGTACACTTCAAATAACTTGTAGTAACTTTTTGGAGTTTAACCATATAGATTATATAGGATTTCTAGGTGAAATCCGAATCAGGCCTTCATTTTTGGTCACTCGTATCGGTACAGCTAGGTGGGAGTATCGATACGTTATGGTATTTTAGGATATTATTCGTGAGGGGAGTATTTGTACATGAGGGATCGTATCGATAACTATAGCAAGTTTTGAGTTCCAAAGACATTTTTGCGCATCGATACGTGGAACCATATTACTACCACTATTCCATTATTTGAAGATGACTTTGATTATCAGTACGTAGTTAGGGGCATATTTGTATGGGTAGAATATCGGTATGAGGATTTCGCGTATCAGAACTAGGTACCGATACGAGGATTTGGCGTATTAGTACGAGTAAAATTTTAAGTTGTTCAGACCTATTTAGTGTATCGGTACAGAAAGGGGATGTACCAATACTAAGGTTCATATCGATACCCTTATGGTGCGTATCAATACGCATAGAGCAATCTTCCTATGAATTTCGATTTAGTGTTCAAGGATTCTATAATTCGGGATAAAGGTTCTAATAGATCTCTAAAGGCATAAAATGAACTGTAAAACTGTGAAATCAAGTTTAATACCCTAATATATGAAATTATGGCTAATGACTTAATAATTGGTGTGTGGCTTGATTGTATTAAGTTTTCTTAAGAATCGTTGGTGGATCAAACAATAGCGTATGATAGTTGGGGTCCTTTTTGTTTGTTGAAGGGTCACCAACATATTTAAGAGGCTTTGTCTAACGAAATAATCTAATGAGAATCTTGAAAATGAGCTAGTGGTCTTATGTTATTTAACCTTATTTTTGGGAGACGCCTTGGGTAATTACTACAGCTTAGCTAAATGCTTATCCTCTCTCGCGTTAATATGTGAGTATGCTTAGGGAGCATGTTTTGCATGCATGTCTCAGTAAAGGAATCTGGATATCATAGAGTCGGTTCATGGATACTTAATCAAGGGGATATGTACTTTAGGCTGTGTGAGCGAGTACGTCCAACATGTCCACGGGCTATGTGATCTAGATGCGATTATAACCTATCCTTGGCTATGATGATCCGGATAAGGAAATAAACTTGATGGTTTGTGGAATCATCAAATAACATGATGGGTTGTATGAGCATCAAGCAACTATATGGGCTATGTGACCTCAAGTAACTTGATGGGCTATGTGTCCTAAGGAACGGAATGCTTGTGGCTATGATGATCCAAATTTTCACAGGACATATTTTTGGCTATGTTGATCCATATATGGTCCCACCCGTCGGATATGTGATCACGGGGAAATCAGACAGCTATGTGAGCATGGGTAAAGTAAGGTTATGTTGGTCAATACGTATGTATGTTGCATGTTATGTATGTATGCTATATGGATTAATGGATGATGACTTTTATACCTTAAGTTTGTGTGAATGGGGTACTGTACTTATAACTCGGTGAGCTGTGTGAACTCAAGTAACTCGATGAGCTGTGTGATACCGAGTGAGTATGCCTGGTATGACACTTGATCTTCCTATATAATGTTGTTTTGGAATAAAATATTTGAGAACTTTAGCAAAGTTAGTCTAGGAGATGAACCTTAGTTTAGAAGCCTTTCTATGCATTATTGATGACAAATGCATAAAAGTCCTAAATTTTATACCATTTTCCCACTCGATTATTGCATGTAAAGGATAAATTTAATGACAATTAAGGATAAATTTTGCATATTTTCCGTATTCAAACATCCATGCACTTAATTTATCATTTTATCTATTATTTATTATAAAACATGTATGGTTAATTGTTTTCTTTCTTAGAAAGGAAATGACCATGCAGGTACGACCAAATAAAAGAATGGATATTGGAACTGGAGCTGAAATGCAAGGAAGCACGCACCACAACAGCACATTGACCACCACGGCAGTAGAGTAAAGATGACAATTGGTGCTCGATAGATAAAGAATAATATGTTGAATCCAATGGACACTATACGAGACAAAATGGAAGGGAAGAAATAGAGTCAAACCATGGTCAAAGACAACGCGTAAATTAAGGAGTTAAATTAGGGAATAGAATAAAAGAGTTGTAATTTCAATATTGATATGTATTCTTTTCCTTTTAGAACTCTTATTTTTTTACGGAAGTCTTTAACCTGGGCTTTGCCTATATAAAGAATACCCCTAGGTCTAGGAATAACAAGTCGATTCTCATAGACAAAACCCTAGCCGCCGACAAAACCCATCATGTTCTAAATTCCATCGAGGCTTAGGTATTTTGTGGAGTAGTTGGGAAGAAAATTGTATTATATTTGAGAGTTATTAATGCAATCTTTATTTTCATAGTTTATTCTCTCTTGGATTTTACTCTTTTTTACTTAAGAGCTCGAAAGATAAGTTTTTCATTTGTGGAAGATTTTTCGGTAAAATGGAGAAAATTGAGACACACGATTTATAGTGGTTCAAGCTTCGGAACAAGCTCTACATCCACTACATTAGCTCCCACTAAGGATTTTGAAATCAATTCACTAGATGAATTCAACATTTTTCTAGGTTCAAGGGATTACCTTTACAAACAAGCCAATTTCCTACCCGAAATTGACTTAGACCTCACAAAGGTTACATATCATAGAAAGACAAATTTGGATATCTCTCAAAAGACAAATATTGCCCCAAATATAGATTCACTCTCCCCAAAATCAATTACAAAGAATTAAAATGAAATACAAGAGTTGGGAGTCAAGGATTTGCAATGAAGTGCTTTGGAGTTGGATTCATATGCTTAGATGTTGCTTGAGGTTCAATAGTTGTTAATGCTGCTCAAAATGCTTCAATTTATACCTTCTCATTGATTTCTAACCGTTGGGATTGTTGGAGATGTAAATATAGACGTTGGAGCTTCATCTTTCCATCATAAACGCACTCTGCAACAACTGGTATCGAAACACGGGCTACCTGTTTCGAAACAGACCACAAATACAGAGAGACGTTGTGCATTTAATAAGGGGATTATCGAAATAGGTTTCGATACCTGAACTAAACTGTGATGTTTGGTATCGAAATGGGTTAACCACCATTTAAAGCTTTAACTGCCACCAACGGTCAACTCATTTAATGCTTAAAAGAGCCATTGGGGATTTTAGGTGTATCGATACAGGTATCAAAACGATGAGTCATAATTTTAAATAATTTTAAAATAATTAGAATTTAAAGATTGATTCGATACTGGGTTCGAAACATTTGTTGGCAGTAAGGTCTTGGTATCGAAACGGGTATCGATACTTGTTCTAAGTCTCAAGAACAATCTTTAAAAAATAAAGAGCGGTATCGATACCTGTTCTAATGGTATCAAAACGAACGTGTAAAAACACTTAGAAAAATTATTTCAAAGTTCTTGGTTTGACTTGAATCTTAATTTTGACTTAGTAACTTAAAAATTTATTAAAAAAATAGTCCTTGAACATAATTGTTATATCAAAATCAATTTTAGTTTTACAATCTCCCCCTTTTTGATATAACAAAACCAACATAAAATTTAAGTTTGAAAACTTTGAAAAACTTTTAAAACTCCCCTTAAATAGTTGCATAGCTTTAAAAATGGTATTCTCGCCCTTAAGAAAAACTTAAAAAGAATATAACACATTTCTTCTCCCCCTTTTTGTTAGATCAAAATCAATGCAATAATAAGGCATAAGAGAATTTAAGCACAAGATCAAGCATTAATAAAAGATCAAATAACGCATAGCATTAATAAAAATAATCAAAATATGACATAAAGGTTCAAAGCATAACAACCAAATACCAAAGGTGCATATTGTTCTAACATGAATGAAAATGCAACATAATACTTAAAAAAACATAACTAGTACTAAAAAGCCATAGCAAAGTGAAAGCATAATAGCTAAGCTAAGGATCACTCATCACCGTCGCCATCACAATCACCATCCTCCTCACCATCTTCATCATCTTCCTCGTCGTCATCACCATCTCTATTGGAAGTATTTTGAAGATGCCGGAGAGCTTCGAGTGAGACACGTATTGAAAGATTTTGATTCTCCAAACTCGTCAACCTCGTATCCATAGCGTCAAAACAAGAGTCAAAGTGAGTTGTGAGAGTATCAAAACGAGCATCCAAACTGTCAAACCGAGCATCCATGCGATCAAAACGCGAAGTGAGAAACTCCATCATCTCGGTGTTTGGAGCAACTTGTTTAATGGGCTCCAGATCAATTGGAGGAGGAGGAGCACCACGAACCCATTCACCATTTAGATATTGAAAATGGGAACGATTAAGAGAGGTTTCGCCGATGAGTTCTTTGATGGACTCCACTTTGTCATAGGAAAAATCAATTCCCAAATGCACAAAGATAGAACTAAGCACACAAGCATAAGGAAAAGATTTGACAAGGGGAGTGGCATGGTGCTTGACGTGCCAAACAATGTCGGAAAAGACTATTTGGGCAAGATTTGGATGTTGAGATTGATGAAAACACTTGAGCCAAAAACTATCCACTCGATGGATCCAAGAATACTTATCATTTGATGGACGAATCCACCAAGAGATGATAAGATGCAAGAAACGATCATGGACATCAAGTGGCATAACTGAGCCGGTGAAGGTGCCAAGAGAATCCTCATCATCAATGCCCTCATCCTCAAGGCCGAAAACATCAACAAAAGTGTCGAAATCGATTCTAAAGCTTTGACCCATGAGGTAGGACTCAATGACAGCCACTTTACTCTTATCCTTTGAAAGAATGCAAGAGGCATTAGCATAAAATAAGAGGACAATATTAGGATAAAACTTGCCAGAATGAGTGAGAAAAAGTAAGAATTTCCAATCTCGAAGGAGGTGAAAATAGCGGAATTGAAATTTGAGAGAGTTCATGAATTGCACATCCACTCAACGCTCCTTCTTAAGCGGGTAGTTGTGAAATTTTGTCAACCCTACCATGACCATCCAAGCTTCTTTCGAATACCATTTGTACGTTGGCTTTAGGAGTACGAGAGGATGACGAACTACCGCCCTCGGTACGTTGACGTTTCTTTGGTGCCACGATCTAAGAATTGAACAATTTGGATTAGTTTTGGGCACTTAAAAAACATATATGCTCTAAAAATCTAATTCAATCCTATTAATCAATAATTCAAGGGTTTTGAAATTTTGAAAAAGAATTGAAAAACAAGTAAAAATCAATATGATAAAAATAATTTATATTCGAATAAAAAAAATTTGCTTTTGAAAAAGTTTTTGTAGGATTATGAAAACCCATACAATAAGCATGAATAATATGTTCAAAATCTAAATTTCAACATACTAAAAATCAATGAAAATAAGGTTTTTCGAAAATTACCTTGAGTATGGATTAGGATGAATTAAGAGGTTTTGAAGCATCAATCTTTGATATTGCCTTGGCTTTGATGTTTTGATTAAAATACCCAAGAAAAACTCTTGTTTTTGTGATAAAAATTGATGGATTGAGGGGTTTTTATAGAAAGGGTTCAGCTAGGGTTTGAGAGAAGAGTTTGGGTATGTTTTAATTTGGGAAAATTAGGTTTCGTGTGATTTTAAAGGAATCTACCGCCGCGCGTTTCGATACGCCCTTATAGGCGTTTCGAAATAGCATGTTTCGATACTCGTATTGAAACCTCAGTATCAATATGAGGTTCGATACCAAGCAGAAACTTTCCCAAAGAACAAGAAGAACAGGTATCGAAACCAGTTCTACCTGTTTCGATACCACTTAGTTGAGCTTTGCATTTTAGGCTTCTAAAGTACTAGAAATGAGTCTCTAAAGTCCCTAGAAGCATGTATATGATGTTATGAAATGATTAAAATGCATGAATAAGTTCATACTTCCCCTAGCAACATGCATAGAAGCAACAAGATGCAAAATAACATAGGCATGATTTCAACCAAGATTCAAGCATAATTTTGCACGAAAATAACACATAAGAGGTCAAGAAAGGCTAGTTAGGCCTATCTCTCTCCTAAGGGTCCAAAAACGCTCTTTGTCTAAAGGTTTGATAAAAATGTCCGCTAATTGATTTAAGGTGTCAATAAACTCTAGAACAACATCATTTTTAGACAGATGATCTCTAATAAAGTGATGTCTAATTTCTATGTGTTTGGTTCTAGAATGTTGAATGGGGTTCTTAGTAAGACATATGACATTAGTATTATCACATTTTAGAGGTGTAGTTTCAACCTTAATGCCATAATCTAAGAGTTGTTGTTTCATCCATAACACTTGAGCACAACAACTCCCTAAGGATATGTACTCCTCTTCGGTGGTAGAGAAAGCTACACTATTTTGTTTCATAGAGAACCAAGATATGAGCATACTACCTAAGAATTGACATGTTCTGGAAGTACTTTTCCTATCTATCTTACAACTTCCATAATCCGTATCCGAATAAGCATGAAGATTAAAGGAAGAGTCTTTAGGATACCGAAGACCTAAACAAGGTGTGTCTCTAAGGTACCTAAAATTCTCTTAATGGCTACTAAGTGTGATTCTCTAAGACTAGCTTGGAACCTAGCACACAAGCAAACACTTAACATAATATTTGGTTTACTTGCGGTAAGGTAGAGCAAAGAACCTATCATGGATCTATACAATTTAGAATCAACACACTTACCTCCTTCATCCTTTTCAAGCTTAAATGATGAGCTCATTGGAGTGGCTTGATGTTTCACATTCTCCAAGCCAAACTTATTGAGCATATCTTTGACATACTTTGCTTGATTGATGAAGGTGCCATCTTTCCTTTGCTTGATTTGGAGTCCCAAAAAGAATGAGAGCTCCCCCATCATGCTCATCTCGAATTCACCTTGCATTAACTTAGAGAATTCTTGACAATAACATTCATTAGTAGATCCAAAGATAATATCATCAACATAAATTTGAACTACTAAGATGTCATTTTTAAACCTTTTTATAAAAAGTGTAATACCCACCTTTCCTTTTTCAAAACCTTTTTTCAGTTAAGAAGTTTGAAAGCCTTTCATACCAAGCACTAGGAGCTTGTTTCAAACCATATAAAGCTTTTGTTAATTTAAAAACATGGTTTGGAAACTTTGGATCCTAAAAACCCGGTGGTTGTTCAACATACACTTCTTCATTTATAAAACCATTTAGAAAAGCACTTTTGACATCCATTTGAAAAAGCTTGAAATCATGATAACATGCAAATACAAGTAACATCCTAATAGCTTCCATTCTAGCTACGGGTGCATAAGTTTCATCGAAATCTATTCCCTCTTCTTGAGTGTAACCTTGAGCAACTAATCTAGCTTTATTTCTCACAATATTACCACTCTCATCTAGTTTATTTCTAAAAACCCATTTAATTCCTATAGTAGATTTATTACTAGGCCTATCAACTAATGTCCATACATTACTTCTCTCAAATTGATTTAACTCTTCTTGCATAGCCAATATCCAAAAATCATCATCTAAAGCTTCATTGATATTTTTAGGCTCTATGCATGAGATAAATGCAATATGTTTCATTAATCTAAGATAAGAACGAGTAGTTACTCCCTTGGATCGGTCACCCAAGATTTCACCACCCTTGACATAGTTGAACTCTCTTGGGTAGCTCACTTCCCTTTATTCAAGCTTTACATCTCCTAAAGCTTCTATTGGAGGATCTTGTGTTTCCTCATTGGTTGGAACCCCATCCACCTTTGATGCTTGTCCCTCATCAATGGTTTCAATGATTCCTACATCATCATCATCACAAGAATCCTTCCTAGGAAGGAGGTTATCATCGAAAACTACATGTATAGACTCTTCTACAACTAAGGTTCTTTTGTTAAAAACTCTATAAGCCTTTGAAAGTTGAGAATATCCAAGAAAAATAGCTTCATCACTTTTTGCATCAAATTTACCTAAATTGTCTTTTCCATTGTTTAAAATAAAACACTTGCACCTACAAGGGTGAAAATAGCTAATGTTAGGCTTTTTGGATTTTAAAATTTCATAAGGAGTTTACTTTAAAATTGGCCTAATCATTACACGATTTATAATATAAAAGAAGTGTTTGTGACTTTCGCCCAAAAATACTTAGATAAATTGTTTTCACAAAGTATGGTCCTAGCCATGTCTTCTAAAGTTCTATTTTCCCTCTCAACTACCCCATTTTGTTGAGGAGTACGAGGAGCCGAAAAATTATGACTAATCCAATTTTCATTACAAAAATTCTCAAAACCTAAATTTTGAAATTTGGTTCCATGATCACTTCTAATATGAGAAATTCTTTGATCAAGGTCATTTTGAGAAATATTTGAAAATGTGATGAATTTTTCTAAGGCTTCATCTTTAGTACTAAAAAATAGAACCCAAATGTATCTAGAGTAATCATCTACAATAACAAATGCATATGATTTTCAACCCAAACTAGTTGTCCTAATAGGTCTAAAAAGATCCATATGGATCAATTGTAATACTCTACTAGTTGAAACATCATTAATGGACTTAAAAGAAACTCTCTTTTGTTTACCTTTAGCACATGCATCACAAATTTTATCTAAGGAGAATTTGAGCTTAGGTAAACCTCTAACTAGGTTTTGGGAGACTAATTTCTCTAAAACACTTATGCTAGCATGTCCTAGTTTCCTATGCCATAACAATGCATCATTTTCATCACTAGCAACTAAGCATGCATGGGAAAGATTTATGTCATCTAAATGCACCATATAGAATTTCCTATGTGATGACCTATGAGCATTGTTTTATTAGATTCTATGTCTATTATTTTGCAACCACATTTATCAAAAGACACATAGAACCCTTTATCACACAATTGACTAATGCTCAACAAATTATGTTTAAGACCATTAACAAGAAGAACATTTTCAATGAGAATAGAGGAGTGATTACCAATAGAGCCAATACCCTCAATTTGGCCTTTGGAGTTGTCACCGAAAGTCACTACTCCACCACTTTTGAGCTCTAACTCCTTAAATCGTCCCTTGTCTCCAGTCATATGCCTTGAGCATCCATTATCAAGGTACCACATGTTTTGAATTGAAGCTTTGGCCTTGAAGCAATGCTCAACCTACAAACAAAGATTTAGTTCTTGATTTTTGGTACCCAAATCATCTTGGGTCCATGAGAGTTAGTTCCCAAAAGCTTAGTTCCCTTAGGAATCCAAGATGCAATGGCATGAACATTATTAGAAATAAAAAGTTCCTTAGGAAACCATACACTCCTAATCTTTCTATGTCTAGTATGCCTTTGAAAACTTCTTTGTTTGTGGCTATGAAAATTCTTTTTTACATGGTTGGGTTTTGAAGAGCTTCCTTTTTCAAAATTTGGGCTCCTAACCACTTTTATTTGTTCTTTGAGCTTATTCACCACTTTGTGGTGATTCTCACTCAAGCTAGAGATAAGGTTTTTTAAATCCATATTTTCTTTTTGAAAGAATTTTAAATCGTCATTTAAAACAACAAACTTTTCTTGAAAATCATAAAGCGTTTTTGTCAAAGAATCGTTTTTCTCTTTTAAATAGGAAATAATTTTCTTGTTTTTCAAAACCGATTCCTTGAATTTTAAAACCAACTCAACATACACATCTCGTAATTCATCATATGCATCATATAATTCATCATATGTAAGATCACTACAAGATGGTTCAAGGGTTACTGTCGCGTGTCAAAAGTGCGCGTTCAGTGCAAGTGGACACATCGCAAGTAATAAGTGATAAGTATTTATCGAGTTATCGTCTCCTCAGGGACCGATATACTTAATATGCTTTCTTTATCTTCTTGCTCTGTAGAAAAATAAAAACACAAGTGAAAAGGTGTGATTTATTAAACTAAAATAATTGAATAAAAATATAAGGGTCGAAATATCAGAGAGAAAGATGGGCCAGGATCCAGTTGTATTGTATTATGGACTTGATTGACTTGTCTTTATCCAATGCAATCGCATATCTCTGCCTCCGCAGCCCTGCAGTTTACTGCCTGGGCAGCGATAACGCTGTCCGCCGCGGCAATCCCTTGCTCGTGGGAAGACTTTACCAAAGTTCGGCAAAGTGTCCTTGAATGACTCCGCTTATCCCTAAGTCAGAGTGTTGTTGATGACTAGTCCTTGATGATACCTCCCGGCGTGAACCAATTATACTCACCAACCAATCTCACACTTCTTTTAGCCGCTGAAACTCTTAACCTATCCCTAGGCCGAGTTAGTATTTCGCGATTGAAACACCGTACTTACCCCTTTCGTGAATCTAGCTCTCCCGAGCTTAGATAAATGGATCACTTACAAACTTCCCTCCGGGCTTGAATGCAAGAACAACGAATAACAAAGGATAAGCAAACCTTGATAATCTTTATTGCATTGAATAAAAGATAAAGTACAATCTCCTCTCACAAATACTCCACAACCTTCACCTAAACCCTATGAAGGTTTTAGAACATGATGGAGAGGAAAGAAACAAGAGTAGAAGTCGACTCTCCCTAGGTATTTTCGATCTCTATTGCATTGGGTGGCTAGGTCTTTATATAGGCTAGACCTAGGGCAAAACTTTCCTAAGTAGAATACAACTTGGAGTAGGGAACAAGTCAAGTACATAATAATAATATATTTCCAAGTTTGAATTTGGCTAAGGGGGCTTTCCCACGTGGTCTTCCTTTGGGCTTTTCCTTGTGCTAGCCAGCTCCGATTCATGGGCTTCAAGTCCAGACACGTTCCTTGGATTTTTGTCTTTCCATCGCCTATCACTTTGCTTCCTGTCTTCCTATTGCTGCCTCGACATCAGGTCCTGCCTCGGTCTTGTCTCTGCCGCGGCACTAGTTCTCCTGCACAGATATGAAAACGTAGTAAAACGTGCCTTTTTATATAAATAGTATCTATTTAAGTATAACTTCTAAATATATCACATTAAGCATATGCATTGGTTCAAGTGGGTGAATATTTGGTGATAAATGCCGATAAAAGGAGTAGAAAGTGATAGTGTGTTGAGAACATGAGCCTTTTTCTTCTTCTTTCTCTCAAAACTCTTCTTCTTGTATTGTGGGCAATCAGTCCTTATATGACCGGGCTTTTTGCATTCGTAGCAAATGATTTGATCCTTCTCATGTTCCTTGCCCTTTCCTTTGAATTCTTTCTTCTTTTGGAATCTCCTATTCCGGTTTGCCCTCATGAGCCTTGTGAATCGTTTGATACCATATCCATCTCTTCAAGCTCATCTTCTTCACTAGTGTCCACCTCTTCTTGAGATGTTGAAGCTTTTAGTGCAATCCCTTGCTTTTTCCTTTCAACCTCTCTCTTTTCTAGCTTCACATCTTCCTTGTTTTTCTCTTCTTCTCTTATTTTCTTCATGATCTCATGGGTGAAAAGAGATCCCACTAGAGCATCAAGCTTGAGAGTCTTGAGGTCTTTGGCTTCAATGATAACCGTTCTCTTGCTATCCCAAGACTCGGGAAGAGAATAGATAAGCTTTTGTACAAGCTTCTCCTTCGGTATGATCTCACCAAAACCCTTGAGATCGTTGACAATAACGGAAAACCGATCAAACATTTTGGTGATATCTTCATGTGGCTCCATCTTGAAGTTCTCGTAGTTGAGACTAAGAAGACCGATCTTTGTCTCCTTGACATCGTTTGTGCCCTCATAAGTTGTCTCCAAAAAATCCCAAACTTGTTTGGCACTTGTGCAAGATGACATCTTGGAGTATATGTCGGGACCAAGAGCACAAAAGAGAATGTACAAGGCTTTGTTGTTTGTGGACATACTTTTTCTCTCTTCATCGGTCATCTCATTCCTCTTCTTTAGCACTTGCCTATCTCCTTCTTGCTT
The DNA here is from genome assembly GCA_035048815.1 of Abelmoschus esculentus. Classification (NCBI taxonomy): domain Eukaryota; kingdom Viridiplantae; phylum Streptophyta; class Magnoliopsida; order Malvales; family Malvaceae; genus Abelmoschus; species Abelmoschus esculentus. The sequence continues at coordinate 5,875,788 of JAUCBN010000015.1, forward strand.
CATCGGGATTGAGGGGCCATCTTCAATTATATCCCATAGAACATAATCATTTGAGTTGATGAACAACCTCATCCTATTCTTCCAATAAGGATAGTTATCGCCATTGAAGAAGGGAGGCTTGGTGATGGAGCGAGACTCGTTCCAACTTTCGGAAGTAGAGGCCATTGAATTTGACTTGAGAAAATGATTAACTATATTTGGATCTTCTTTGGTGGAAGTTAATCCCTTCAAAGATCTAGCTCTGATACCAATTGTTGAGTTGATCAATCAAAGGAATTTGCCAAGAGGGGGGTAAATTAGCTATTTAAAAAAATTGTGGAAGATTTTTCGGTAAAATGGAGAAAATTGAGACACACGATTTATAGTGGTTCAAGCTTCGAAACAAACTCTACATCCACTACCTTAGCTCCCACTAAGGATTTTGATATCAATTCACTAGATGAATTCAACCTTTCTCTAGGTTCAAGGGCTAACCTTTACAAACAAGCCAATTTCCTACCCGAAATTGACTTAGACCTCACAAAGGTTACAAATGAAAGAAAGACAAATTTGGATATCTCTCAAAAGACAAATATTGCCCCAAATACAGATTCACTCTCCCCAAACTCAATTACAAAGAATTAAAATGAAATACAAGAGTTGGGAGTCAAGGATTTGCAATGAAGTGCTTTGGAGTTGGATTTGATAGCTTAGATATTGCTTGATGTTCAATAGTTGTTAATGCTGCTCAAAATGCTTCAATTTATACCTTCTCATTGATTTCTAACCGTTCGGGTTGTCGGAGATGTAAATATAGACGTTGGAGCTTCATCTTTCCATCATAAATGTACTCTGTAACAACTGGTATCGAAACACGGGCTACCTATTTTGAAACAGACCACAAATACAAAGAGATGTTGTGCATTTAATAAGGGGCGTATCGAAACAGATTTCAATACCTGAACTAAAATTGTGAAGTTTGGTATCAAAACGGGTATCGAAACGGGTTAACCACCATTTAAAGCTTTAACTGCCACCAACGATCAACTCATTTAATGCTTAAAAGAGTCGTTGGGGATTTTAGGGGTATCGATACAGGTATCGAAACGATGAGTCATAATTTTAAAATAATTAAAATTTAAAGATTAGTTTGATACTGGGTTCGAAACATTTATTGGCAATAAGGTCTCGGTATCGAAACGGGTATCGATACTTGTTCTAAGTCTCAAGAACATTCTTTGAAAAATAAAGAGCGGTATCGATACTTGTTCTAATGGTATCGAAACGTGTGTTTAAAAACACTTAGAAAAATTATTTCAAAGTTCTTGGTTTGACTTGAATCTTAATTTTGACTTAGTAACTTAAAAATTTATTAAAAAAATAGTCCTTGAACATAATTGTTATATCAAAATCAATTTTAGTTTTACATATTTGTCTAATACAAGGAGAGTTAGGCTCACGAAACGAGAGAGTATGATCTTTGCTCATGGGCATCGACTAATCCGCAAGGGTTTTAGTGACTAAAAGGAAGCATACAATCAGTTATTATTCATCCTTGATTCACACCGGGAGGAATTATTAAGATGTGGGTTTCAGTATTTTTCCTCGCTTAGGGATACAGAGGATAAAATTTCGGATGCTCTGTCGAACTATGGAAAGGTGAGTTGTCGACAAGGCATAACCCTGCTGAGGCAGCTGTGGTGACCCTTCGAGTGACCCGCCACGGCGGCAATTTCAACCACATGTGTTAGTAACTAGATAATAATTGCAACTGTATTCCTCTCTACAAAGCAAACTGCCTAGCCTTACTTATCTCATCGTTATTTCTCAAAATTATTTAGTTTTCTTTATTTTCGACTAATTCATCATTATTCAAAATTATTTGTGTTTTTACTTTCACAGTGCAAAATTAATGTGCAGCGTAGGTATCTCAGTCCCTGAGGGATCGATATCTTAAATAGTACTTGGCAAAAGATGAATGAATTCAAGGACTTTAATCCCCTCACCAAGTTTGTGACCTATAGAAGATTTTCTTTTTTATTAGCAAAACTCTCTTCATTTTCTTTTTCTTCTTCTCCACAAAATTTCGATTGCAAACCGACAACAAAACCCTACCATAATAGCAAACTATAGAAGATTTGTGACCTAGGCAGTTGAACAAGAATATTAACACAATTTCCAAAATCGGAAGATCTGAGAAGAGTAGGGCTTCCTCTACTTGCAGGCAGACGATCTTGATAAGTGCTTAAAAGATCATTATTTTATACACCTTTCATGGGCAATAAGCACTTATCTCACACTTACTTGGACTGATGCATGAGCTTAATATGCAATATTTGGATATTCTGCAATTATAACTCATAAAGCTAATATTTATAGAAAAATGCAGAATTTATGATATCTTTTATACATGTAGGAACAAGTACTACCGAGGCAGGGTTGAGGCCGAGGCAGAAGCTGGGCCGCGGCAGCAATTGAAGCTCCAGCATCAATATTGTAGGCGATTGGAAGATAAAAAGACGTTGGACGATTCTGGACATGCAGCACATGGATCGAAGCTGGCTAGCGCGAGGAAAGCCCAAGTCAAAGGCCACGGGGGAAAAGCCTCCTAGTTGAAATAAACTTGGAAATATTTTGATTTATGGGAATAATTGTAATCCTACTCCAAGTAGTATTCCTAATTAGGAAAGGTTTGCCCTAGACCTAGACTATATATACCATAGCCATCCAATGTATTAGGAGAGACGATTTAGAGAGAGTTCAACCCTAACAATTATTGTGTTCTTTCTTTCATCATGTTCTAAGCTTTCTTAGGGTTAGGTGAAGGTTGTTGAGTACTTATGAGAGGAGGTTGTACTTTGTTTCTCATTTCAATGCAATAAAACATTAAGATTTGCTTACTCTTTGCCATTCTTTGTTCTTGCATCCGAGCCCGAGAGGGAAGTTTGTGAGTAATCTATTTATCTAGACTCGGGAGAGTTAGATTCACGAAAGGAGTAAGTACGGTATTTGAAAAATACTATCTCGGCCTAGGGATAGGTTGGAGTTTCAACGGCTAAAAGAAGTGTGAGATTGGTTGATAGTTATAATTGATTCACGCCGGGAGGTATCATCAAGGACTGATTATCAACAGTGTTTCGACTTAGGGATAAGCGGAGCCATCCAAGGACACTTTGTCGAATCTTAGTGAGGTCTACCCAAGAGCAAGGGATTGCTGCGGCAGACACGCATTGTCGCTGCCGAGGTCGTAATCTGCAGTACTGCCGAGGCAGAGTCATGCGATAGCACTGGACAGAAACAAGTCGATCGATTCCACAGTACAACGCAACTGGATCCTGCACACTCTCCTCATTCGTTCTCACTACCTTTATTTAGTTTTTATTTAATTAGTTTACTCAAACATCCTTCCTACTTGTGTTTTTACTTTACTTTTACAGGACAAGAATATTAAAGAAGACATATTAAGTACACCAATCCATGTGGAGACGATACACGATAAATACTTATCACTTTATTACTTGCGACGTGTACACTGCACAATTTGCGCTATTTCTACACGCAACAAGTTTTTGGCGCCGTTGCCAGTGATTAGCAACTAAATTTTGTTTTCTTTATTTTCTTGCTTTAGATATTTTATTTTTATTTTTATTTTACTTTGGTTTCTTTTTGGTGTATGACCAGGGCCAACCCATCCAATCCGTTGTACGAGATTGACCCTGAAATTGAACGTACACGGAATCGGTTGAGGAGACAAATCCAACAAGCAATGGCAGGAAATCAAGTAGATCAAAATATACTTGTTGGCCACGGAGGACTTCAGCAGCCACCCATGCCGCAGCAACCACTGCCGCAGCCTCTACTGCCGCGACAGCTCACTGTTAGATATTTCCTGGTGGAAGATCTGAATGGATTAAACCCTGGAGTCGTTGCACCAGAAATAGAAGCAACCCACTTTGAACTCAAACCTGTCATGTTCAATATGTTGAATACTATTGGACAATTTAGTGGGTCTGCAACTGAAGATGCTAGGTAGCATCTCAAATCTTTCATGGAAGTTTGTAACTCATTTAAAATTCAAGGAGTCCATGAAGATATTTTGAGATTAAAATTGTTTCCCTATGCACTGAGGGATAGGGCCAAGACCTGGTTAAATAACATTCTAGCAGGATCAATAGGATCTTGGAGTGAACTCTGCCGAGATTTCATTACGCGCTTTAACCCTACTAACTTATATGATCGTATCCGTAATGAAATTACTTCTTTTCGACAGGCAGATGGTGAACCAATGTACGAGGCATGGGAGCGCTATAGAGAGTTATTGCACAGATGCCCATTACATGGATTTCCCTTGTGGACACAGGTGAATATGTTCTACAATGCAACTAATGCCCCCACTAGGATGATGCTAGATGCCTCGGCCAATGGGACACTCCTTGACAAAGCTCCTGAGGAAGCTATAGAGATTCTGAACAAGCTCGCAAAGAATGATTCTCAGTTTCCTACATCTAGGCGAGGAGGAATGAGACGCCAAGCCACAGTGAATGAACTCGAAACATCCAATTCAGTGGCAGCACAATTGGCATCTCTAACCAAGATGGTTCAGAACATGCAATTACAACAAAATACTCATGAGGTTAAAACAATCAATTCTTCTGAATATGTGCAAGATGAGGAAACTGGTTTTTATGTGCGAAACTACAACCGGAATAATAATATGATGTCTAACACATATAATCCAGCATGGAAAAGGCACCCAAATTTTTCATGGAGCAATCCTAATAATGCCTTGAATCCCACTAATCAGACCTCAAGTTATCAGCAGCCGATGCCGCAGCAAAATATACAGCAGATGCCGCAGCAGCAGTCCTAAAGTTCGTTGGAGAACACTCTCAAGGCCTTTATGATGAAAATAGAATCATACATGGCAGAGAATAGTAATTTCATCAAAAGGACAGATGCTTTCATGAACAGGACTGAGATGATGCTGCAAAATCAAGAGGCGGCCATTAAAACTCTAGAAACTCAAGTTGGTCAGTTCGCTTGTCGCGTGTCAAAAGTGTGCGTTTAGTGCAAGTGGACACATCGCAAGTAATAAGTGATAAGTATTTATCGGATTATCATCTCCACAGGGATTGTTATACTTAATATGTCTTCTTCGTCTTCTTGTTCTGTAAAAAGAAATAAAAAAACACAAGTAATTTGGGTTGGATAAACTGAAATAAAACAACTAAGTAAAAGAATGAGATTTGATTAATAGAGAGAGAGGTTAGGATCTAGTTGCGTTGTATTGTGTATTTGATTGACTTGTCTCTGCCCAATGCAATCGTATATCACTGCCTCGGCAGCACTACAGCTTACTGCCTTGGCGGCAACGATACTGTCCGCCGCGACAATCCCTTGATTGTGGGTGGACTTTACCAAAGTTCGGTAAAGTGTCCTTGAATGACTCCGCTTATCCCTAAGTCGAAGTACTGTTGATGACTAGTCCTTGATGATACCTCCCGGCGTGAATCAATTATACTCACCAACCAATCTCACACTTCTTTTAGCCGCTGAAACTCTTAACCTATCCCTAGGCCGAGTTAGTATTTCGCGATTGAAACACCGTACTGACCCCTTTCGTGAATCTAACTCTCCCGAGTCTAGATAAATGGATTACTCACAAACTTCTCTCCCGAGCTTGAATGCAAGAACAAATAATGGAAAAGGGTAAGCAAACCTTGATAGTTTTATTGCATTGAAACAAAGACAAAGTACAATCTCCTCTCAAAAATACTAAACAACCTTCACCTAAACCCTAAGAAAGCTTAGAACATAATTTGAGAGAAAGAAAACAAAGTGTCTTAGGGTAAAATCTATGAATCGGCTCTCTAGGTATTTCTAATACATTGGACGGCTAGGTCTTATATAGGCTTGGCCTAGGGCAAACCTTTCCTAAGTAGAATACAACTTGGAGTAGGGAACAAGTCATGTACATAAATAAAATATTTCCAAGTTTAATTCAACTAAGAGACTTTCCCGCGTGGCCTTGTTTTGGGCTTTTCTCATGCTAACCAGCTCCGATCCATATGCTTTATGTCCAGAAACGTCCCTTGTATTTTTTCTCTTCCAATCGCCTACAGTCTTGCTTCCTGACTCTCAGCTGTTGCCTCGGCATCAGGTCCTGCCTCGGCCATGTTGTTGCCGCGGCACTTGTTTCTCCTGCACAAATATAAAAATGCAGTAAGACTTGTCTTTTCTGTAAATATTATCTTCATAAGCTTAACTTCTAAATATATCACATTAAGTACATGCATTAGTCTAAGTGGGTGTAAATTCAGTGATTAGTGCCCATAAAAGGTGTAAAAAGTGATAGTGAATTGAGCACTTATCATCGCTCAAAGACAAAACACTAGACCACAAGGATGATTACCTAGCAATACTGAAGTTGCTAAGGGAATGTGTCATGAGCAATGTAAAGTGATCACAACCAGAAGTGACCTACATTTAAAAGAAAAACTAAGCAGTTCAGCAAACAAAGTCCCACAGGCAATACAAGAGGAATCAAATAGGGAGGACCAGGATGCTGAACCAGAAAGTCAGGCCTCAGAAATCCCAACAGAAAACCCTGCCGAGGCAGACAAACCGGTAGCACCTCAGCCAGCTGTCGAGACAGTAAAAGACCCAGTGGTGCCAGGTATTAAATTCAAAACTCATGAAACCCTGGAGGAGATGAGACCACCACCACCACCTTTCCCACAAAGGTTGAAAAAGCAAAAACAGGATCACCAGTTTAAAATTTTTTTAGACATCCTAAAACAAGTCCACATTAACTTGTCGTTCGTTGAGGTAATTGAACAAATGCCTAATTACGCTAAGTTCTTGAAAGACATGATATCTAAAAGAAAACGGCTTGGTGAGTTTGAAACAGTGGCAGCAACTGAAGGATGCATGGTAATGCTACACAATCGCATGCCTCCAAAATTAAAGGATCCTGGATGCTTTACCATACCTTGTGCGATAGGTAACCATTATGAAGGAAAGGCCCTATGTGACTTGGGAGGAAGCACCAAATTAATGCCGAAATCAGTCTTCCAAAAGCTTGGAATAGGAAGAGCAAAACCCATAACTGTGGTACTTCAACTAGCGGATAGATCATTTGTGCACCCTGAAGGAAAAATTGATGACATATTGGTAAGGGTAGACAAATTTATTTTTCCCGCTGACTTTCTTATCCTTGATTGTGAAGTAGATGATAATGCGCCAATCATATTGGGGAGGCCTTTCTTAGCAACTGGACGCACCTTAATTGATGTGGAAAATGGAGAGTTGACAATGAGGGTTAATGACCAACAAGTCAAACTCAATGCATTCCACAATTTAAAAAAATATGATGATCCAGAAGAATGCAAAGTCATCCACACAACAGACACCAAAATATCCTGCCTTGACAGCATGCTCGGTAGACTATTTGACAAAAAGATCAAGCTCAAAGTGGAAGCAACACATAAGTATGGACATAAAGCAAAAGGGAGTGGCAAACATCTGAATTACAATTCTGGCCAACAAGAGATAAACACCTTAGGAGATGCATTTGCATGCACTCCTCTAGTGACTTAATCTCTTCCCTTTTCTTTTTATTATATTAGGATTAGTTTAGTTTATATTTACTTTCCATATTTATTTTATGCTTTCATTATTTTTCTTGTTTTTGTTTAATTATTTTTAGGTTAATAAAGCAAGAATAAAGGGGAAATAGTTCACAGCAGAAAATTCTGCTGAGGCAGAAAACAGTGTCAGATCCGCAGCAGTCCCAACGGGTAGAAAAGAGTAACGGCTAGTCTACCGAGATTTCTGCCGCGACAGTAAAAGCAATCGGCAATAAAGGCTAACGGCTACAAAACGGATAGTGGTTTCAAACGGATACAAGGTCGAGGCCTATATAAGCACCTTCCTTCTCTTGAACTATTCACTCTTGCATTCTTGTTCTCTTTTGAATATTTGATAATCTTGCTCTCATCATACTCTCTACCTAGCTTTCTTGAAATTTTCAGAATCTTTCCAAGAAACTCTTTAAAATCCTCAACACTCATCCATGGCATCATACACTCGCTTTGCCTCTGCCGCTGTTGAAGATCGATTCAACAGATCGTTCGTTGCTCGACAGTTATGGGAGGAACAAGGGTTCCAACACTCGGATGAGGATAACTACGGCATCGAACACTTCTTGTTCGATAAAATTAAATATCAAGATTGGGAGATTCTTTGCCTACAGCCTACCCAGGCAAATGCCACCATAGTGCGGGAATTTTATGCACACGGGCCGAGCAAGGACTCTCTCTACGTCCACTGCCGGGGCAGTCCAATCAAGCTTGATGCCGAGACAATCAACCAATACTATGGCCTCACACCTATCCGCGATATCCATGCCGAATTTTTTGAAGAAGTTACAAACGAAGATTACGAGTTGATTAAAGATGACCTTTGCTGCGCGAATACTCCATGGGAAACCGGTGCCCATAGAGGATCTGTAGCAAGGCAGAACCTAAAGCCCGAGGCCAAGCTTTGGAACACCTTTGTCAAGAGACGCCTCATCCCCACCTCCCACAACAACACGGTAGACCGTAGGAGATTGGTGCTCATCCAATCAATCATCACCAAAAGAAGCATCAACGTTGGCGAGATCATATTACGAGAAATCTACGAGTGCGGTAAGAAGAAAAGAGGACCGTTATATTTCCCTTGTTTAATCTCTGGTTTGTGCATTGCTGCAGGTGTACCAGTGGAAGATATGGATGAATACACACCAAATAGGCAAGGATGGACAAGAGACTTCTGCCATAAAATAATGCAGATCACGCAGGCAGAACCATTCCAGGCAACTCATCAGCAGTTCACTGCCGACTTCACTGCCGGAGCCCAGTACATAGTAGATATGCCTGGCACTGCCAACAACACTGCCGCAACAGACCCATACCAGGATATTCTAAACAAGATAGACGCCATGGACCTTCGTCAACAGAGATACATGGAATATCAACGCGACTTCAACAGCACACTTGCACAGATGATGATGCAAAATTTTCCAAGTCAAGAGATGCACTTTCCAGAATTCCCAGCAAATATATTCGTCACAGCAGCACCATACACAGAGACCACCCCAACCCCAGGGCCGAGGCCAATTTTCCCTTCTCAACCTCAACAACAATTCCACGCGGCTGGCCCATCTAAGGCAGCAGGCTCTACCGCGGCATCTTCAACCAGTAGAAGACCATCAAAGAGGAGAGTTGTCTTCAGTAATCCATCACGATCACCCATACCCATGGGCAGTCTCTCCAGAGAAATAGATGAGTATGTACATCAAAGCTCATCCAATACCGAGCCAAGCATTCATTATGCTGAGGCAACAAACGTTGAAGAGGAAAGAGGGACGGAAATAATGCATATGGAAGAAGTTGCCGACGAAGAAGAAGGAGAAGAGGTGGACGCTCCTTTAAAAAGGACCCACCCCACACGAGTTCAACCGCCTCGGCAAGCAAAACTACAACAATCACCAGCACAAGGATCAAGGATGAAAGAGTCAGCAGGAAGGCCTAGAAAAAAATTATTACCAGCAGTTCTTCGGAGTCCATTTAAATACTAAGCTTTTCCTGCCTTTAATTCTTTAAGTCTTCACTTTTGTTGTTAATTTCTTTACCTGCTATGTGATTAGAGCATTGAGGATAATGCTCAGTTTGAGTTTGGGGGTGTAGGTGCACTGTCGAGGCAGCCCACTGTCGCGGCCTTACCATGAAAGGGAGTAAAATTTTTAGCTTATTTGAAAAAAAAATTTAGTGCATCTATCTGCTTCCTAATTGATTTACTGTCTTTACTTTTGCAGTGCCTTTCATCAGTATTGCCTTAATTTATTCTTTTAAGACTATAGAAATCATTCTCCTTACCATGGCTAGGTTTTGTTTTAAAGGATTAACCTTAGAATACTTAAGGTAGAAAACTTAGAAGCTTGTTATAATGTTAAGGTTATAAACACTTTTGGGACTTCTTTGATTTAGGAATTCTTTTAATGAACTTAGGTGATAAAGACTTAGACTTTTGGGAAAGTGACTAGAGGTGCCTATCACCGGCTCTAGGAAACGCTCTTCTTCATGCTAGAGGTGCCCGAAATTGGCTCTAGTATGCTAAACAAAGAAAAGAAGGAATAGAAAAAACATACCTTGAGGTGCCCGAAATTGGCTCAAGCTATTTATGTTTTAAGAAGAGAACACTAGATCCAAATCTATTTGTCTTGAACTTAGAGTTTGTCTAAGAAAGCCTTTAATCAACCTTGTCCACAAAAACGTACACACTCACAAAATCTTATAGCTTGTTTCCGGGTAAAGTCCTTGAGTAAACAAAAGGCTAAGACTAAGGAATAGGCATAGTTATGGTGGGGAGAATAGATGGAAAAGTAATACCAAGAGAGAATAAGGTTTGACAATTTGATGGCTTGCATTGCTTGAGGACAAGCAATAGTTCGAGTTTGGGGGTATGATAAGTGCTCAAAAGATCATTATTTTATACACCTTTCATGGGCAATAAGCACTTATCTCACACTTACTTGGACTGATGCATGAGCTTAATATGCAATATTCGGATATTCTGCTATTATAACTCATAAAGCTAATATTTACAGAAAAATGTAGAATTTACGATATCTTCTGTACATGCAGGAACAAGTACTACCAAGGCAGGGTTGAGGCCGAGGCAGAAGCTGGGCCGCGGCAGCAACTGAAGCTCCAGCATCAATACTATAGGTGATTGGAAGATAAAAAGACGTTGGACGATTCTGGACATGCAGCACATGGATCGAAGCTGGCTAGCGCGAGGAAAGCCCAAGTCAAAGGCCACGGGGGAAAAGCCTCCTAGTTGAAATAAACTTGGAAATATTTTGATTTATGGGAATAATTGTAATCCTACTCCAAGTAGTATTCCTAATTAGGAAAGGTTTGCCCTAGACCTAGACTATATATACCATAGCCGTCCAATGTATTAGGAGAGACGATTTAGAGAGAGTTCAACCCTAACAATTATTGTGTTCTTTCTTTCATCATGTTCTAAGCTTTCTTAGGGTTAGGTGAAGGTTGTCGAGTACTTGTGAGAGGAGGTTGTACTTTGTTTCTCGTTTCAATGCAATAAAACATTAAGATTTGCTTACTCTTTGCCATTCTTTGTTCTTGCATCCGAGCCCGGGAGGAAAGTTTGTGAGTAATCTATTTATCCAGACTCGAGAGAGTTAGATTCACGAAAGGAGTAAGTACGGTATTTGAAAAATACTAACTCAGCCTAGGGATAGGTTGGAGTTTCAACGGCTAAAAGAAGTGTGAGATTGGTTGATAGTTATAATTGATTCACGCCGGGAGGTATCATCAAGGACTGATTATCAACAGTGTTTCGACTTAGGGATAAGCGGAGCCATCCAAGGACACTTTGCCGAATCTTAGTGAGTTCTACCCAAGAGCAAGGGATTGCCGCGGTAGACACACATTGTCGCTGCCGAGGCCATAATCTGCAATACTGCCGAGGCAGAGTCATGCGATAGAATTGGACAAAAAAAAGTTGATCGATTCTACAGTACAACGCAACTGGATCCTGCACACTCTCCTCATTCGTTCTCACTACCTTTATTTAGTTTTTATTTAATTAGTTTACTCAAACATCCTTCCTACTTGTGTTTTTACTTTACTTTTACAGGACAAGAATATTAAAGAAGACATATTAAGTACACTAATCCCTGTGGAGACGATACACGATAAATACTTATCACTTTAATACTTGCGACGTGTACACTGCACTATTTGCGCTATTTCTACACGCAACAGATCTCGGCATTGAGACGTTTATCCTGTCAAAAATCACTTTCTAGCGGTGGTAGAAGTTTGCCCAACAACCAACACTGAAGAACATCGTATGGGTTCCTGAATTCTATGCTCATCGCCCAGTGCCGAACAATTTTTACACCCACCTCCGCGGTAGAGCCATTCTAGTTGAAGATATCACCATCAACGCTCATTTCGGCCTCCATATAGAAACCGATGAGCATGCCACATTCGCCATTGCTTTAACCGCCACTAATTATGAATCGATGAAGAAGACACTCTGTACGTATGGAACAGAGTGGAATAAGGGGAAACATCGTGATTCTGTAAGCTGTCATGATTTGAGACCCGAGGCTAAGCTCTAGAACGCCTTCATAAAGAGGAGTCTACTGTCGACCTCGCATAACCAAACAGTGGATCAGCCGCGACTGGCGATCATCCACTCAATCATTCACAATCACAACATCGATGTCGGCAGAATAATCAACGATCAGATTTTCGAATGCGCCACTAAGTACAGAGGTATATTGTATTTCCCTTGTTTAATTACACCCCTCGATCACTTGGAACGAGTCCCGACGCTCCCCTCCAATCTCTACAATCCGGCGAAAAAGGGTTGGACCAGAGAGATTTACATAAAAAGAATGCAAGTTGAGGAAGCTATCCCCCAAGCATGCATCCCTCAGCCGCTACAACTACATCTGTCGAGGCAGCACAACCGGAAAGCAACGTAGAGGCAGCAGAAGGAATGACTCCAGCAACATAATAAGTTTTGGAAATACTGCAACGCATAGAGAGAAGACAACTGGCCTTTATGACCTATGTCCGGGAGCTCAACAACGCCGTCATTGTTTCCATCCATGAAGAATTCTCAACTTGCTTTACTTTCTTCCCTAAATTCACAGTCAAACTCTTCATGCCTCAATAGACTCCTACTGCCCCTGCCAAAACAGCCGCTGCCTCTGCCACCGTGCTACTCTCTCCTATCGCCACCATTGTCGCTGCTACAACTGAACCATTTTTTGCTAACTCAGCAACAACGTTCATGAGAACAAACTCCACACACAGAGTTGCTACACCCGAGGACTCCAATCCCTTTGATTGGAGTAGTTCCTTCGATGATATGGAGTCCCCCATGCAAGTAGTGAAGGACTATCTTGTCTCAATCCCAACTCGCAAGAAGAGGAAAGCTTCTAGTTCTGCCACAACAACCTCCCCGATCAACATCGACACCGAGTAGGAAGTTAGCAACAACCCTATCCCCTCCGAGTCCAACCACCCTGCTCTGCCAAGAAACCCAGCGTCAGCCCACTAAAGGTAGTAGCACAATCACCTAAGAGCCGCTGAAAGCTCCTAATCATCAGCGATTCCGAGGATTCCTTTGCATCCTCGGCTTTCTAAGGGCGGTAGTCTTTTCTCTTTTCTATTTTGTCTTTCTATATCCAAGTTTTCTCTTTCTTTATCTATCTTTTTCATGCATTGAGGACAATGCATCACTTGAGTTTGGGGGAGCAAGTCTATTTTTTAATTTGTAAATGACTGTCATGTATGGAAATTAGTAGGATTATTTTAATATTTTCTTAATTTTGTCCTTATATTTTACTACAAATTTTTTTAGTTTGATAATTTTATAGAGTCTGCTTCTGTAGCAATATTTCATTCTGCCGCCGTAGCCGAGTGCACACTTCACCATGCTTAAAATCAGAAAGGTAACTCAAAATAAGTACTTAGGATTAGACAATGAGCCTGAAAATAATTAAACACTGCTTGACTTAGTTGAGGTGCCTACCACCGGCTCTAGTATAGTTCTTAAAGGTACCTATCACCGACTCTAAGACTTAGCCTCCTTCCTACGTACTAGAGGTGCCTATGACCGACTCTAGTGAGAGGAGTAACAATTTAGGTGCCCGAAACCTGCTCAAGCAAGTATAAGTATGTAATTAATTATGTGCTTATATAACAGATTAGGGAAGAGGATAAATAATTAAAAATCTAAGTCGAGAGTTTTGAGCTGGAAAAAGGGATTAAAACTTAGAAAATCAACTTTGTTAAAGCAACACAAACACCCACACAGACTTATAGTCCAGTTTTGAGGAATTCCTGAAACTTGGAAGAGGCCGAGTTAAGAAGGATCTCTGCCACGGCAGGCATGATAGTATAATTATTACTATAAAAATTCAAACTTAAGAATATTATTGCATTGCTCGAGGACAAGCAACAGTTCGAGTTTGGGGGTATTTGACAAGTGCATAAAAGTCCTAAATTTTATACCATTTTTTCACTCGATTATTCCTCGTAAAGGATAGATTTAATGACAATTAAGGATATTTTTGCATATTTTCCCTATTTCATCATCCATGCATTTAATTCATCATTTTATCTATTATTTGGTATAAAACAAGTATGGTTAATGGTTTTCTTTCTTAGACAGGAAATAACCATGCAGGTACGACCAGATAAAAGAATGGATGCTGGAACTGGAGCTGAAATGCAAGGAAGCACCCGCCACGACAGCACATTAACCGACGTGGCAGTAAAGGACATATGACAATTGGTGCTTGATAGATAAAGAATAATATGCTAAATCCAATGGACACTATGCGAGATAAACGGAAGGGAAGAAATCGAGTCAAGCCATGGTCAAAGACAACACGGAAATTAAGAAGTTAAATTATGAAAAAGAATAAAAGAGTTGTAATTCAATATGAATATGTATTCTTTTCCTTTTAGAACTCTTATTTTTTTATGGAAGTCTTTAACCTAGGCTTGGCCTATATAAAGCAAACCCATAGGGCTAGGAATAACAAGTCGAATCTCATAGACAAAATTTAACATCCCAAAAATGGGCCTAGATGTTATCATGATCGGATCAAGGGTTCGATTGAACCGATCAAGCTAATTAGCCTAGATTCGGGATTTAATTTTTAAGAATGGTTTTCAAAGGAAATAAAATATGGAAAAATACTCTAAAATTCTTATTTGGACTATATTTGACTTTGGTCAAATCAATTTTGGAAAATTACACTTGGAACCTTGACATTTTGGAAACTAGTGACTGTTTGGTAAAAATTGTAAAACATGACTGTTTTAGTGACTAAAATGTAATAGGGTAAAAACTTAGAATCTTTAAGGGGCTATTTATCCAATCTTTCTCAGCTGATCTAACCTTCCAAAAACCAATTTTATAAATTTCTTTTAATCACCATTAAGATTTAATTGAGATATATTTCCCATTTTTCACCAAAATCACAATTTCACGTAACTACCCATTTTCTCTCAACTTCTCCCAATTTTCTTGGTTTCCAATCAGATTTCTCTTCAATTTAATCAAGGTAAATCATTTTTTTATTCAATTTC
This sequence comes from Abelmoschus esculentus, assembly GCA_035048815.1. Classification (NCBI taxonomy): domain Eukaryota; kingdom Viridiplantae; phylum Streptophyta; class Magnoliopsida; order Malvales; family Malvaceae; genus Abelmoschus; species Abelmoschus esculentus. The sequence goes on from JAUCBN010000015.1 coordinate 5,890,958, forward strand.
TTTCACATCAATTTCCTCTTGATTTCTTCAATTTTCTTATACTATACAACTTGTTTTTCATGGGTTTTACAATCGGAAGGAGGTTTGATCATTTTTAGAGGTTTTCTCAAAAACGCCGCAAAAGACATTGTTTTTATGGCGTTTTTCTTATAGCGCCCCAAAAGACTTATATATAGTGGAGTTTTTAGGAAAACGCCACTAAAGGTACAAATTTTGCGGCGTTTGTTCAAAAAACGCCACTATAAATGTCGCAAAAAGTTTATTTTGTTGGTGAAAGTTTCCTTAAGACAGATTTTCTGCCACTCCTGAGGTGCTTGAGTTTGTTGGTAGTCTGTCTCCCAAGATACAACAACAAGAGGATCTTCAATAGTAGCACAGCTGCAGAGATCCCAAACTATTCTTGCCTTCGCCAATCACCAAAATAAAAAAGAGAAGAAGAAAATGATTTTGAGTGTGTTTTGAAATTGAGAAATTCATTCTTATTTATATGAAAAAATTAGGTCAAAACAAGTGAGAGTTCTGATCCGAATTAGATTCGAATTTACTATGAATTGTCAATTTTATCTTATCTAATATTCTTAAGTTGTATTTAAGTAAAATACAAACTATTCTTGAATATAAAAAAAATAATTTAAGGAAAAATTTAATCACAACGGGTAAAATATCAACAAGCCCACAAAAAGCTCGACCAGTCCGAACATTTGCATCACTCACGTCGTACACCCCAACCCAAGAGTCAAGTCATTCAATGACAACTATGTGGGTAAGTGTATATAAACACTTCTCACTTCATTTATCCCATCAATATGGGATAATGAGATTTCATTTCCTTACTCTATTCACGACCTTCTTACTTTGAGCATCAATTTCTCATTTATCACTCAACCATTTTGAGTATATGAGATACCACTGTAAAGATCTCATGGAGTAGAATAAGAACAAATAAATTTCTTATTCGAATATCCATCTTTACTATTCCAAAATATGACTCAAAGCTGGCCGCTTCTGACTATTTTTTCCAACAATCCCTCACATGAATGAAATTGATGATTTTATCAAAACATTTTGCCTCGATGTGGTGATAAGCTTTGCGATTGATAGATGCATAGGATAGGTAGGTTTTCTCCTTTGAACCTTCCCTTGTGAAAGTATATTTACTTTACTAGCTAATCAGTAGACGTGTTGTCCTTGAACTGACATTCGTTGGTGAAAACGATGACATACTTCACACACCTATCTCTCTAAAAAAAGATACAACTCTCATGGTTATGCTCATATGGCTGTGGACATCACCTGTTTCTGCGAGAGTTTGAGAGAACTATGCCCAATAGTCTCCCTGAAGTGGCCCACTTTACTCTTACATAGGTGACTTATGTTATTCGGCACATCGAAACACACAATTGTGATTAAAAGGTTTTGCTTAACCTTTTTTGTCAGTGTTCACATCATAGGAATGGACTTGGGAAGGAACCCCCACAGTGACTTCCCAGGTCTACGCAATTAGGTTGTCCCTTTGAACCTAGATCTTGGGATCTCCAGTCAACTAGGTAGGGTTTTTCCTTCACATAGCGCCTTTAATTTTTATGGGCTTTAGTCTCATTCCTTTAGATGTTTTCTCAAATTGATCATAATTTAACCATTAAGGTTAATGGATACACAATGTTAACCTTTGATTTTATCAAACCAATAGCGATAACTCTATTTGAGATCAATTTTCTAACGGGATTAAATTGATGACCCATATGTCTCAAATTACCGTTGCTCATAAAACTATGTGGTCTACCAATAAACATTGTTGGCACATGCTCAAGCCATTCATGAGTATCCTCCAAGACATTTTAAAGTCATTTGACTTTTTCCAAAATTGTCTGGATCTCAAACTCAGATTTTATTTTGAATCTGGTTGTAAACGTTTGTCTTGAGAAAACACATTACATAGCTTATTCATTCGATGTGAAAATATTCACTTATATCAAAGAATCTTTATGAAATAATGCTTTACAATCTTGAGTATCTCTAAGATGTCTCAAAATTCACACAATTATTATCCAAAGTTTGACATTTTATTATTTTGTGAATCTGCTTAAACTGCTCACAGTGAAAGCACTACTTTATCTAATACAATACACTTAGATTGTATATGATATTTGCAAATTCCATTTCAACAAGTATTGGCTCGTATTTGGAGTTCTACTATGCCAGAAACATCCTGGCCAAATTTTTTTCCATGTACTATGACTTTGTCAATATGAGACCTTCAAGTGATTATTTGATTTGGATACCCAGAATTAAATCTATCAATCACATATTTACCATATCATTGTACGTCATCAACATAGGATCATATATCCTAGTCGGTTTAACAAATCATCCTTTGTCACACTTACTTGTCATCATGACAATATCTTTGTTTCAACCGTTTGTTGAACATGTATACTCTTTCCCATAGTTCCTTTTACGAAACTTGGATCAACTTCTCTAGGAAATGCATTTAAAGAATGATTCATTCTTTTTCATTATCATATTTTTCTAAAAAAAAATTGATATTTGTTGCTATGTTTCACATAGCCAATGAAAATACAGTCCATTTATTTTAATTTTCTTTGGTAATGGAATATTACCATGGCATGACACCCCCACATTTTTATGTAGTTGTAAGAAGGCTTTACTTCCTTCCATAACTCATATGGTGTCTTGCACTTAGTTGATGAAACAACTCCCCCATATGTTAGGTACATTCTGAAGATTTAATTCTTTTAGAAGTTATCTTCAAAATCATTGTACCTTTGGATGTTGCAACATTACTCAAATAAAGTTTCTCCTCAAATTAATCAACATGGGTTTCAACATCCTTCTTATATGAAATAATTTCCTTAATGCATCTTTGCTTTTAAGCAAAACTCAATTATTCTATCATGAAGGTAATAAATTTCCTTCAAACAATTATTCGACATATCAATTAATATGATAAAATTTTATCATAATAGTGATCTCATTTGAAAGTATAGCATCCAAAGACTTATTCCATGTCTCATAACAATTGAAGCATTTCCTTATGAAATTTAGATTCTTGAGATACACCGCCTAATTTGTGGTTTGAAGTCATTTTACAGTTTTAAATAGAAAGAATAATATTAAACAGTGCACCAGGTAGGTAACTTATGATAAGAGAGGTGGTGCTCTAGGCACCCTTAAGAATCAAGTCTTTTCAAAGAACCAATCCTAGACATGCAGTTTTAAAATTTTTTCAATCACCCATTTATGGAAGTTCTAGAAATCAATCAAGTCTGAGTGATCAATTAAGTCGTTACCTTTGATTCACCATAATTTAGAATCAATCACTAAGAATTTCGTAGCACCAACATCTTCCATTTATGGTCCAATGATCCTCATAATTCTTAAGCCAATTTTAAACATTGTGTATTCCATAACATACATCAGAATAGGCTTTAAGATTTTTGACATCGAGCACAACTTTCTTCTATGCTTTGATTCAAGACCTTGGTCGAATTAACATTATAGAATTAGTAACCGATGTTACTTCTATTAACAAATTTTGTTAAAAACAGATTTATTCACTTTGTTTGAAAAAGAGATCAAGTAAATCCGTTATAACGGAAGGAAATAATTCCCAAAATGAATTATTTACAAGATTTTTTTTTGCAAACCAATCAAGACATTCTTTGTGTTTACACTTTCTCAAGGAAAATTATTAATTAAAAATAACAATCCAAATTATTTCCAAATACAAATAATAATTATCTCAATAATTATTATTTCACATATAAGGATATTCATTTTCATATCATATTCAACATTAAGGTCAATATTATTTTAAAATAAATAAAATTATCTTAAACATAATAATATCAAAATATTATTATCGAATTAATATCATAATCTATGATATTAAAATTATTATAATACATGAACACATGTATTCATTTTATCATTAGGGAATATTACCTTAACGAAATATACGCATATATGGTATTATCACAAAAATACCATAAAACTTATTTAAAGAATCCACGATTACCTTAAATTTACATATATGATTTTAATATTATCATATATTATATCAAATAAGCAATTTGACCATATACTGAATAAAAGATAAATATTAGAAAATAATAATAATAATCTCGTATAATAATAATTATTAAAAATAATAATAATCTAATAAATATTAGAAATTAAATTTTAATAATAAATATTAAAAAATAAATTAAATATATTTAATAAAAAATAAAATTAGGGACCCTGGATAAGGGTGGACCCTGGACCGTCGCTCTTATGGCCCACTTAGGGACGACTCTGATCTCACACACTCAATCTCTAATCACTTTACGATTTTCATTAACACAATTGGATCGTTGGCTACAGATAACAATACAAAAAGTTTTCATTTTGAAGCTAATTGGACTTTAGAATCGGAATGTGAACACATGATTCGTTCTTTTTGAAGTCAATTTTACAGGAGAGAAAGTCGAAACATGTAGGAGTATTAGAAAGAAAAAGGCGCCAACAGCTTTAACCGATTTTGTGGTTTACTGAGCTATTTTTAGAATAAATAACAATACCTACTCTATGAAATATATGAAAAAGCTGTAGAAACTTTCTCCCTTCAATCCAAACTTTCTTCTTTTCTTCTCTCAAGTTTTCAAAAAATCTATTGTTAGCTTGAATCTAACAGGCTACTCAAAGAAGAAAGAAAAACAGAATCAATCGAATTATTTTTAATGGCCAAACATATATAGAAGACGAGGAAATGACTAGTATTGTGAAATCTTTTTTTTAATCTTTTCACAGGCTCTATTACACCAAGTGTTGATATGATCCGTAATATGATTCAGCGCAGTATCACTACTGAGATGAATACAAATATGTTTGCTCCTTTTACTCCTGATGAAATCTATAATGCAATACGAGATATGGGTTCCTTAAAAACTCCTAGACCTGATGGTTTTCCTACTGTATTTTATCAACTACTCACAAAAAATCCTTCAAATATGTCTCAATTAAGGTCAATTAGTTTGTAAAATATTCTCTACAAAACCATAACTAAGCAATTATAAACAGACTATGCAAGGTATTAGATAATTGTATTGATCCAACTCAAGTAGTTTTTGTCCATGGTAGACACATTACTGATAATGTGTTAATTGTGTATTAAATTTTGCATTCCCTCAAATCAAGAAGAATGGACACAAAAGACATTTTGCATTGAAATTGGATAAGAGCAAAGCATATGACAGAATTGAATGGTCTTTTATCAGAAGAATGATGATAGCTATAGGTTTTTCGGATTCATGAATTTTTTTTAATTATGAAATGTGTCTCCTCTTTATCTTATAAAGTGGTTTTCAATGATTGTCCTGACATGATATTTGTTACAACAAGAGGACTACGACAAGGTCATCCTTTGAGTTCATATCTGTTTTCTCTACGTTGAAAGTTTATCTACACTTCTCCATAATACAAGCCATAATAATCTTATTGAGGGTTTCAAAGTTGTTCGTAATGGAGTTATTTTGACTCACCTTTTATTTTTAGAATATTGTATACTTTTTGGAAATACAAATTTGAAGAGTGTTGAAGCTCTTAAGCACTTGTTGTCTATGTATGAAGGTGAATCAGAACAAAAAATTAATTTCGAGAATTCTCTAATCTATTTCAGCAACAATGTAGATTACTTGTTTCAACATCATATTGGGAGCTCATTTGGAGGTTGAGTCTCTAGCAATCCTAAAAAATACTTGGGTTTGTTAACTATGGTCGAAAGGAATAAACGTGAAGCTTTTGATAATTTAAGAGATACTACTATTAAAAAGTTGATAGTTGGAATACACGATTCTTTTCTATGGGTGGTAAGAAGGTTTTCATCAAATCATTTCTTTAGGCTCTATCAATTTATGCAATACAATGCTTTTTATTTTCAACAACTTTATGCCAAGTGTTAGAAAATCTTATTGTCGTTTCTAGTGGAGGAATGGTGAAACTAAAAAGGAATTCACTAGGCTAGATAGAAATCACTTTGCTCATCTAAGGCACTTGGTGGTATGGAATTTAGAGATTTTACTAAATTCAATATAGCAATTTTAGTTAAACAGGGTTGAAATATTATCTCTAATACTAACAGCTTTATTGAAAAAAGTGTTGAAAAGTTGCTATTTCCTTAATAACAACTTTATGGAATCAGCATTGGGATCCAATCCATGATACATTTGGAAGAGTATTTGGTGTGCAAAAGGAATGCTGTAAAAAGGTTTGGGATGGAGGATAGGTAATAGAAAATTGATTCATATTTGGACTGAAGCATGAATTTTTAATAATGGAGATTGTAAAGTGCATTCTACGTCTATTGACAACAACGTTACAAGGGTTGTTGATATTATTCATCCTGGATTTAATTATTGGAATGAATCCATTATTAGAATTATATTTTCAAGAGAAGATGACGAAAAGATCCTATGTTTGCCTCTCCCTAATATTCCGGTTAATGGTATTCGAATTTGGAGGACAAACAACTCTGAAAAGTATTTTCTGAGGAGTTGATATAAATTTTTATGTGGTGACGATTTCTATAATACTGACGACTCTATCTTATGTCAGAATTGTCTAAGAAAAAATATGAAAAGCTATGGTCAACCAATATTCTAAAGAAAGTAAAGATTGCGAGCTGAAGATTCTTAAAAAAAATAACTTCCTACGACTGAAAATTTGTAAATCAGAAACCTGTTAGTGTCGTTAAATTGTACAATCTGGTCAAATGTTTCTGATTCTGTTTATCACTTTCTTCATGAATGCTCATTTTCTTACTAGTTTTCTGCTTCACTCCACATTAATATTCCGGACAGACCTAGTGATGAACAGTAAATACAATGGTTAGGTATCTTATTTGATAACTTATCAATGAAAAAGCTAAAATTCTTTCTAATAGCTCTTTGGGCATTGTGGTATTATCGAAATAAAAAGCTTTATAAAATAAGACTCAATCACCGTTGGAGCTAGGATTTTTTCCAATTTTTCTCTGTGAATTTTTCTCTGGAATCTTGGCATCAACTTTTTCAACAATCATCTATTACTGATGTGTTTTACACAGTTGATATTGAATTATTCCAAACAAGTTATCTCTTTTGTCTAAAATATAATGATCATGGCCTTTTTTCACAAGATTTTTACACTTATAAACTGGATTTCGTCTACCAATGGTTTCCTTGTTTTTGAACTCAGATATATGATGCTGAAACGTTATATTGTATGTACACCGAGAATTTTAAACGGTGTTTTTATGGATTTTAGAATTTTCCAATAATCAGAAATATAATACGTCACAAAAAATTCAAAACGGTTATGAGCAGTTATCTAAGGAATTTGGTCTATTCTACTTGACTTTCTGGACATCTTGCAAAATACTTGATTGCGTTTGGTGGACTGATTGGAGATGGATATCAAGCTTCGCGAGTCAACGTTCACTTCTGGGTGTTTTCCGCCTAGAACTAATGGTTTTCTGGTGTTTGAAATTCTTTCGATTTAAATTGTGGTGGAGAAAATCTTGATTTCATAAACATGTACATAGTAATTTTTGGCAATCATTCTTATTTTGGATAGAACTTTGTATTTTAATTTTGAATAAATTTCATGGGAGAATAACCAGATGTTTGTTCTTTTGGCAACTTTTATTCTTCTGCTATGGAATTTTTTGAGCATATTGGTGGAGTACAGAATTGTTTTTTAATGGCCAGTTTGATGATTTTTGGGGGAGTTACAACAACCGGCTGAACATTTCCTTTTCAACTACCCCAACATGCGAGATCACGTTATGGAATGGTTGTGAGTTAAACCACGTTTGTGGGCGGTTGGAAACAGTTTTCAATCTGTAATGGGTTTTCAAATACAAATTTTAAATTGGAAAAACGACTTTAAATTCAACAATATTATAAGTTATGACTTCGGTTTTCGGTCAAATGTTTTCCGAATCATTCTGATTAGTAAGCTCTCTTCTAATATCTATATCATGGCTAATAATATACATAATTTGCTTGCGGACCTACATTTCACGGATGAAAAACAAGCTGCGGTTATTGATCTTTCTTCTTTGCATGACATCTCCATGGCTACAAATATAAAGTTTGGTCTATTGGGGAAGATGCTCACTACGAAGCAGATTAATGACATATCATTCATCCGAGTATTTGCCAACATCATGGTTGATGAACATGTAAAGATATCAACTTTTAAAAAGGTGTGTTTTTGTTAAAGTTCCCTTTTGAAAATGAAAAAGGTTTGTGTTACTTGTAGGGAGCCATGGATATTCGACGATGAACCGGTGCTTTTACAAAAGTTTGACCCTCCATTAGCGCTTGGTGATTATAAATTTTATACTATCACGTGGTGGATACAGATTTTTGACACACGATTAGAGGCAATGTCCATGGAAGCAGCAAAGAGGATAGGTGCTTGTTTTGGCGAGTTAGATTCGGTGGATGAGAGACAGTTTTCCGTTAACCTTGGGGACTAAGTTCGATTGAAAGTTGAATTGAATGTCCAGAACCCACTTCTCCGTTTCGTGATACTTGGAAAGAACAAGGATGGAACTAGTCGTATATGCCCAGTTCAATATGAAAAGTTGAATAAATTCTATTTTATATGTGGCCGTTTGGGACATGAAATGGAAACATGTTCAACTACTTTAGAGAATACTACTTGTTTACCGTATGGTCCATGGATGAGAACTCCTATTGAGACGAAGGTGAATGCTCAGCCAAGGAGGAGATGGATCATTATTTTACGTTCTACTTCGAGAGCCAAAACACCGATTGAATGATGGAAACAACCATCGAAGACCACAAGTGATGCTTGATTGAAAGGGACGTCTAAGGAGGTACCTTTGCTTGCGGATGCTATGGAGCATGTAGGCCTTTCAATGAACGACATTGATGCTTTGCATAAGGCTACGGAAGATCTTGGGATGGATATGGGTACTAATGCTGTTGGTTTGATTGATGAACTGATCTCTGATGATATTTTGCATCTCCAAAATCCTACGGGGGTGGTCTTAGAGGAGTCGGCAAAAAAAGGACATAACAGATATTGCGGATCATGAGATGCGAAAAAGAAAAGGGAAGACTATTGTGAGTGATGAGGATGCGATTGTTGACAAGCTTATTGGGGAGGATAGTTATTGGCTTGTGCAAAAAGAGATGAAGCAAACCTCTCGTGATGATGCACATGTCATGAATTACCGAGGCGGGGTAAGGGTGCTTGATGCGATACCAAAAGGTCCGGTTTCTCGAGGACAAGGGAAAGGTGAAGGGGGGCTCCAACGTCGGGTAGAGCATATACAAGATGACGAATCTATTCCCATTGCCATGGTGTTGAAAAATAGATTCGAGGGGGTGAAAAAAAATTCTATTCTTTACAGAATGCACCACAAGCTCATGGACGAACACCAGGAACCTTTAGAAGCAAGTCATTATCGGGAAAAATGGGAGATAATGAGGAGATGGTTTTAGGAGGAGGAACTAAGGAGGGAGAGAATACTATAGAGAAAGAGAGGGAGGGTGGTGGACATACACAGAAAAGGAAGATTTATGCAAAACAATGATCATCTTCATCAACAACGACAAAACAGTCACGCTCAGTGGCTTATATTGCCGAAGCATAATCTGAGTCGAGTACACATGGTTTAGACATGGCGGAGGCTGCAGTGCAGCCCCGCCCGACACATTGAGGGCCATATGTTGAAATTGCGAAGGTCTTGGGAACCCTTCAACAATTCACGCTTTAGTACGCTATATCAAAATTAAAGATCCTGATGTTATTTTCTTAGTGAAACTAGATTAAAAGAAACCTGTGTGGACTATGTAAAATGAGTTTTAGGAGTAAATGGTGGTATCTTTGTTGATGTTTGTCAAGCATGTACAGGTTTGGCCTTTTTATGGTTTAATAAAGTGGATTGCGATCTTTTGTCGTATTCTAAAAACCATATTGATGTGAAGTTAAAATGTGCAAATGAAGAATTTCGCTTTATCGGAATCTATGGACATAGCACACGTCTATTAAAGCCAAAAACTTGAGACCTTCTTCGTACACTGCATCCTCAAAATCAAATACCTTGGTTGGTTGGTTGTGATTTTAATAAAATAATTGCAGATAATAAAAAAAGGGGTAGACGACGACCAAGAATTGATATTGATCAGTTTCGATGGGTGTTAGATGATACAAACCTCTTTGATATACGCCCTTGTAAGGGATGGTTTACTTGGCATAAGACTGGTGCTCATGGTCATACACTATGTGAATGGTTAGATAAATTTGTGGCTAACACGCAATGGCTTCAATCACATCCACATACTAGTATACAATCATATTTCTCTTCTGCTTTGGATCATTTTTTTATCATTCTGGATACAATTGATGTTATGTTAGAGAATACACCAATGAATGGGGATTATTTTAAGTATGATGTATCAGAACTGGATTGCCGAGATCAGGTTGTACAAGGATGGACTGATTCTGTCGGACGATTATGGAGAAAAGTAACCAAGTGGGTGCTAATCTTAGAATTTGGCAGAAAGATAGATGGAAAAGAGCAACCAATCGGATTAAGCTATTGCAAACAAAGATACAAAGACTACTGAGTGATGAATCAAATAATCATTCGTTGGACACATTATCGACATTAAAGACCGAGCTTAAAGATCTTCTTGACAAGGAAAAAGTATTTTGGGCACAAAGATCTCGGGTTCAATGGTTGAGATAAGGTGATAGAAATATTCGATTCTTTCATACACGAGCCTCAAAAAGGAGAAAAAGGAATTTCTTTCGAAGAATTAAAAATGAAAAAGGGTAATGGTGTGACCAGAAGGATGACATGCTACGAGTGGCACAAGGATACTTTGAGAATTTGTTTACTATCAGTGGGTATACCCATTCACATCATATTTTGGATTGTATTCGGCCATGTATTTCTAAAGATCAGAATGTTGCTCTTTGTTCTCCTTTTTCAAAAGATGAGGTTCTTCAAGCATTCCTCCAAATAAATCCTTCAAAAGCACCTGACATTGATGGACTTCCTGCTAGGTTCTATCGAGATTTATTGGACATTGTGGGGGAGGACCTTATTCAGCACTGTATGGTTATATTGGATAATAAAATCATTAAGGCAGAAATTAACAGGACAATTTTGGTATTGATTTCAAAGGTGGAAGATCCAATTACGATGAAACAATTTTGTCCAATCAGCCTTTGTACAGTAGTCTATAAAATTGTATCTAAGGTTCTAGTTAATAGACTACGACCACTGATGTTAGTATGCATTAATGAGGAACAGGCTACATTTATACCAGGTAGACATATCTTGGATAATATTCTTACAGCTCATGAAGTCTTCCACCATATGCAATCATCGAAGAATGGCCCAAATAAAGGTGTTGCGTTAAAATTAGACATAGAGAAGGCGTATGATCGAGTGGAATGAAGATTTCTAGAAGAGGTTATGTTGCGACTTTGCTTTGATGCTCGATGGTGTCCTAGATCATGAGATGTATCACGACTATTTCCTAACAGGTGCGTCTCAATGGTGAATTATCGGATGTGATCTCTCCATCTAGAGGGATTCAATAAGGGACCCTTTATCACCATATCTGTTTCTTTTTTGCACACATGGCCTCTATTCTTTACTTCACTATAATCGAAGAATAAGAGATATTCGGGGCATCCGAACTTGTCTAAGTGGACGTAGGATTACACATCTTTTGTATGCAGATGACAGTCTATTGTTTGTAAAGAATTTGACTAATGAATTACGAAAGATAAAAGAGATCTTAGATGACTATTCTATCTCTTCTAGACAACACATCAACTTGGATAAATCACGCATGTATTTCAGTCCTTCAACTCCTCATATAAGTCGAGATGAACTACTACATGTTTTTCCTATTCAAGTGGTGGAAGATCCTAGAATCTACCTTGGTATGCCATTGATAGTTGGACGGAATAAATCACTGAAGCTTGATTTCCTGGTTGATCGGGTAACAAGGAGAGTGCGTGGATGGACTAAGAACTTATTGTCTTTTGGAGGACAAGAAGTTTTTCTTAAAGCTGTAGCACAAGCCCTACCAACCTACATTATGACATTCTATCTTTTATCGGAATATATTATTACACAGATTGTAAAATTGATGCGGAATTACTAGTGGTCTGTTAAGAGCTCAGGACAAGGATGGTCGATGATTTCTTGGAAGACTCTATGTACTCCTTAGCGCGTAGGGGGTTTGGATTTTCGAGATCTTCACCAATTCAATCTTGCATTGTTAGACAAACAGGTTTGGAGGTTTATGATTGACCCTAATGCTCTCGTTTTTCATGTTTTTTCCTCAAAGTATTTTGCAGGAGGAGACATCTTCAGTGCAACACTTGGCGACCGACCACCATATGCTTAGAAATCAATCTAAACAACAATGACTCATCTTCGGGAGATTTTCTTTTGGCAAGTAGGCATTGATAGTGTTATACCTATGTTTCATGTGAGATGGGGTGGTATTACTCGGGTTCAACTCATGGATGATTATTTCGATGGCCAATTGGAACTAGTGAGATGTGGAGAGTTCATGATTGAAGGCCAAAACAGTTGGGATATGAGGAAAGTTCTCCAGGTTTTTGGATAATCTGATGCGGATAATATTTTGAAGTTGCTTATCACAAATCAAAGAAGGGATACTCTTATCTGGGGAAACCATTCGAGTGGTTTGTATTCAACACGTTCTGGGTATTTTTGGCTAATGACATTGTTTCATTCGATTGAAACACCTTCAAAATTATGGCCCATTCTTACTAATTTACAAGTATTGCCGAAGACACATATCTTTATTTGGCGAGTGGCACATGAAGCTATACCAGTACCGGCACGTATGGGTGTTGCATCATATGATGATGGATTATGTCCCATGTGTGGTAGAAACCGAGAGATGGTGGTCCATGCTCTGCGGGATTGCACAGAAGTACAAGTTATACATCGATTGTTTGGTCTTCCTGGAAGACTTCTTGCTGATACATCAACAACATGTCTGGCATGGCTAGAGCATGCTGAGAAGATTGTTCCAATTGAAATGTTTACATGTTTAATGGTTTTAATCTGAAATATATGGAACCGACATAATGTCTTTATTCATGAGCATGTTCTCTAACTAGACTTTTTTATTGTTGAAAATTCAAAACAATTTAACAAAGAATATCAAAATACTCGAACGGGGACAACACACAACGGCTTGACATCGAGAGTGACAAATGATCGATGGAGGAAACCAGAACATGGATGTATTAAAATCAATGTGGATGGAATGTAAAAAGTAGGCTTGGACATGGTTTCCATAGGAATACTTGCTCGGGATCATCATGGTTTGGTTTTGGGGGGTTGTGCTTGTGTATTTTCTGAGGTGGGTTCGACAGAAATGATGGAATGTCATGCATTCTATACATCATGTTTGTTTGCATTAGATCATGGATGGAACAAGGTGATAATTGAAAGAGATGCAGCCAATGTGGTGAATTATCTATGCTCCTATATGGATGGAAGATCTTTGATGGCAATCAGATTAGCAGAGACGAAGGACCTGATACGAAGACATCACCACCTCTCTGTGAAGTTTATTCCTCGTCAAGCGAATAGAGCAGCCCATGAGTTAGCACATAGGGATTTTATTGAGCGTTCATGTTTTTCTTTTGATTCGGATTGTCCTTGTTATATTGAACAATTTATACTTAATGATGCAATTAATGGATGACAATAATGGGTACTTTTTTCCCTAAGGAAGGGGTCAACATTTTTAATGTTGACTGTAGAGGTTTTTTTTAACGAGACCCTTTATTTTTCAAAGAAAATAAGTAATTTCACAGGTCAGACCTAAAATACATTGGCTCCCTTCACAACATGATATTTTCAAGGTTAATTTGGATGCAGGTTTCAACAATCAGGACAAGACTTCGGTTGCTGGAATCATAACCAGCGATTCAGAGAGAAAAGTTATGGCTGCGAGTTTTTATCCAAGTGCAAGAATTGCTAACACAAAAATTAAATAAGCACATGTATGCGAATTAGCTTTAATCTTTCATAAATAAGATCAAATGCCCATCAATTGATCTTTCAGACACTTTCGACTTGATTAAAAACATCAAGAATCAAGCACTTGAATGTGAAGAAATAAATTTTACTCATGTATCTAGAGAGCAAAATAAATCTGCACATACCTTGGCAAAAAAAGGTCGTTGCTTTCAAGAACAACGAGTATGGATGGAGGAAGTTTCACCGGTTGTGGACCTTTTTGGTTCAAACAGATCGTTTGGGTTTTTCTGGTTAAATGTGTTTGAGATGGAAGAAGCTTTGTTTTAATTTCGATGTTTTTTCTCAGATTTTCTCTTTATCTCAAATCTGAGAGTCTTCTACATCTTCTATTTCTCAATTTCTCTTTTTTTTACACTCGACAAAGAGTATAGATCTCAGAAGATGGATTGTTGGTTCATCCTGAAGAAGGATTGATGTATGCTTCAATGTTTCATTTTTATTTTTATTTTCTTTTTACTTTTAATTTCTTTTGATGTTGGGTGTTTTTCTTTTTATTACTTTATTTTTTTTTACAACTTTTATATTTTCTTCTTCAAGTAATAAATTTAACCAACATTATTATAAAAAAAGTAAGTTTTCATTCTTTGGATTCCAATATTAGAGATCTCAATAAAGTAAAGAATTTATATTTTATAAACCAACAATAGTTCTACAAGCATTTTAATTTAGAGGGGGGGGTGCTACCCAAGGTGACACAGTTGGTCTGATAAAACCTTTAACGATATGATGATATGGACACCAGTGTCGTTTCTGGAAACATCTCTATACAAAACTCTAACTCACGTTTGGGACGTAAACCGAGTAACTCCTTTGGAAACACATCAACATACTCACAAACCATTCTCAAACTCTTAAACGCTGGACTCTTAATCCTCACGTGCAACACGTGACTAAGAAAAAATCACAACCCTGTTGGATTAACCTCTGAGCTAAAAAAACTGACACCATACTTGGTAAACACGAGTTCCTCTCACCTCTAACCAAAAGCTTAGAACCGTCCACCACACGAAGCTAACTAACTCTTAGATCTACACCCTAAACTCTTGTCGTGTTCGAACAACCAATCCATCTAAAGGATTGCATCGAACTCTTGAAACGCCAAGACCATAAAATCTACCGGAAAGATAGACTCTTGCACCTTGATATAACACCTCCAGTACACCTTATCCACTAACACATCTAACCCAACGGGCTTGTCACATGAACTACTGAATTTAGATCCTCCGTTGACAACCCCCACTACTTAGCTATCCTACTACGGGTATACGATTGGGTAAACCCCGAGTCCATAAGAGCAACTATAAGAACAGAAAACAAGGTGAGCATACTTAAGATAACATCTATCGCAACCTAATCCTTTTGTGCCCTCACCGCATACTGTCTGGCTAGAGCTCTAGTAGTGAGCTGAAAGGTGTCTCCCGTTGCATGGCTATCTCTATAACGTGAGAACCCTCGACCTCTCTAGGCCTGAAACAAATTCCTCTGAGCTTGACATGGTAGTGATGTCACAACCTCGGGATAGTCCCTCAAAAAGTGATCTGATAACCAACAATAGAAGCAAACTTTGGCATTGCCCCAACACTCTCCCCGATGGCTTCAGCCACACTTATTACAAACTGATATGCCAGTACTCCTTTGCGAACCTTTCAGGCTCTTAATAGAAAAAGACACAGACTGCCTCCTACGACCCGCAAAATCAGATCTTCGGTTTGACCTTGGAACCTAATTCGATGCTCCTCTATTCTGGTTCCAATGGTTCATACTCCTATCGGATTGGAACTAAGAGTTACACGCAAGACTCTGACTGGCCTCAACGTATCCTCCTTGATCAACAGACGGCTATAGGTCAACCCCTGAACCTGCTCTAGCGACTTAACACTGGCAGCCAACTCTGAGAACACCTTAGGTGGTGGAGCAATGAGATAAGTTTGGATCTCCTTCCTCAAAACTCTTAGGAACCTCTTACATCACATCTTTTTTGTAGCAACTAGCTCCGGGGCATACTGACTCAACTGCAGAAACTCTAATTCATAAGAAAAGACTAAACGGGTCCCTTGCACAATATGGGTAAACCGCTCCCTCAAGGTGTCAATGCAGGTCTCACCCATATACTTTCTCTCAAACTCATCAAGGCAGTCTTCCCAAGCAGGGCGATAAGGATACCAACCAATCTCTATGGTATCCCATCATTCTCTCGTGCTTCCCTTGTAACCCCTAAAATTAACCTAATTTCTTATAGTACAAGTTAGGGTTTACGTTTTTAAAACTTGTATTAAAAGTTAAGATTTTTATAAAATTACATTTAACTTTTTGATAAATTATTAAATAATTAATAATTTAAAAATACCGTAAAACTCGTCATTTAAAAATATCGAGTTCAACCTAGAAATTAATTAAATATAAACAGTCCAGAAAGCCCAAATAATTTTCCAACTTCAAAGTCCAGTACAATACAAAATATTAATTGAATATAAAATATTAAATCCAGAGTCTAAAACATTAAACATATGTAAAAATGATCTGAGTTCAAAATCCTCCAAGTACCGTAAGTAGCCTAGATCTGGAATTTGAAACAAGAAACTAAGAGGGTGTAAGCTGGGGAGCCAGTGTGTCTCTAGTGTGCAGATATTAGGATCAGATAACAAAACAGAGCAAAGATATAATGTATGCATGAAATGCACCCAACACCGAACACCATCAGAAGAGTAGGTTCCCCTGAACCACTCTAACTCCGTCACACCAACAGAAGTGGAAACTCGACTCGTAGGTGGAGCCATTGATCAGAAGTGGTATCTCGACCCGTAGGTGGAGCCATTGAATAGAAGTGAATATATATCACTAATCTTCCATGAACAGATAATCCAACCAGATACAATGTTATGAGCAGATGCAAAATCAGCATGCGTTACTTATATTCTAACAGGAGACATGCATGATAATCAAGATCAGATATACAGTTAACTCATAGCATAGCATTATGAGATGTTTCAATATTATACAAGGATGATGTAAACTACATGATCATACGGGAAAACAGAGTCTGCACACACAAAAGTAAACGGAATTTACGGAAGAGAACACACCTGAAGCAAACTGCTCAACGAAGATACTGACGTCTACTAGACTCGGCTCTACCACTAGACTGAGCGGGTGTAGAACCTACGAATAATAGAATATTAAACACACTACTATGTTACTATATCGATAAGTACACATAAAAGAAATAAAATGAAAACTCACGTGCGTGTCCCGAATGCTGATTAATAGGAGGTCGTCCAGGAGGAGGAGGAGGTAGATGATCGGGGTCGGAATCCACGTCACCTGAACCAAACAGAAACAATTTTAGAACCCAATACAGATAACTTCTAGTTAAACATTCAAACTTAAAATCCCTAAAAACGACTCTTCGAGTTCGAATTTTGAAAAACGGACCGAATCATCGAACTCAAGATGTCGAAAAATATAAAGTGGGACAGTGTTGGAAAAAGTCAATGCTGGCGTCAGCATTAGTCAACACTGACGTCTGCATTAGTCAATGCTGATGTTAGTATGACTTCAGCATGACATTAGCAGATGACGTCAGCATGACGTTAGTGGGTCACAGGTCGGACACGGGTCAAGTCAGATAGGTTTTCGGGTCGATCACGGGTCGGGACAGATTTTCCCGAGAAAATCTAGAATTTCCAAATTTTCTCGGAAAATCTAGATTTTCCCCAGATTTTCCGGGAAAATCTGGAAAAATCCAGATTCCCCAGGTTTGATTTCACTCGATTTTTCTTCCTCATTTCTCGATTCGTTTCAAAACAAGAAAACTCCACCAGATTCGATTCAACACCAAAAAAAAACACCAAACACCCTTAAACCAAAAATTAAAACTTAACCACTCAAACAACCCTTCAAAACAAAACAACCCGCACTTCATAACTGAATCCTTTAAAATCGAAACCTTAAAAACAAACGAATGGAAATCAAACACAAACACCACTACTAACACTACAGAACCGAAATTGAAAGCATAAGATCAAGGTTGAATGCTTACCAAACTCAACACTTTTGACAAGACGAAGGCCACAAAAAGATAGCTTGAATGAAAATAAGGAGAAAACAAATTTCGAAATCTGAATGACTTTGAATGAATCAAAATCATTCAGAATTAAAGAGAGAAATTATGACCCAATGAATAACTGAAGCGGGATATGGGGAATAAGATTGATTTCCCAAAAAGAATGGAAAAATTACAGAATAAGGGTCTAAGGTTTTTGAATCCTTTCAATTGAACCTATAAACTTTTAGAAAACTACCAATTAACCACTGAAAATCCCTAATTTCTAGGTTTTTAGATTTAGTGATTTAGGAATTCAATTTAGGGTCATGCAACCACTTAAAATCCTTCGACCTCAGCCCTATCTGTCGCATTATCCAACTTGGGTCATGCAACCACTGATTAGATTGTACGGGATTGTCCTGTCCAGTTACGAAGCACTCAACTTAGTCTCACTTAATTCATCTTTATTTCTTCAATATTTAGTTTAGTTTTAGTAGTTAATTTAGAATTCTCAACTCAACCATTACTTGTATTTTTACTTTTTATAGTACAGCCGTAAGAGGTAGTGAAGTCGACACAGTCCCTGTGGGATCGACAATCTAAAGTATTACAATCTGACAAAGGTGGAAAAACAAAGGACTTCCGAGCCTCCATCAGATTTGGCGTCGTTGCTGGGGACTGACGCTCAATTTTTCTACCAATTATTTCTGCATTTTTTTCCTTTTTCTTTTAAATTTTACTTTTAATCTTCTTTTAACTAACTAGGGTTGTTTTGTGTATGACCAGGTCTAATCCATCGATAGAACAATATCCATACGATCCTAAAATCGAAAGGAACGCAAGGCATTTACGACAAGGGATACGCGAAAGGATGAATATAGCACCTGGCCACCAGAACAACGCTGGCATGAATGCCGCCACGGCAGAAAACCAAGGCGTATTCGCAGTTGTTGAACCTGCCAATCCACCTCAACAGGAGCGTGTACGAACAGTTCGTGATTATTTAGAGGAAGATTTGGATGGATTAACTCATGCCGTTGTGATGCCTAATATAGAGATAGAACATTTTGAACTAAATCCGGTCATGTTCAACATGATCAACACTCTAGGCCAATTTGGAGGATCGTACAACGAAGACGCTCGGCAGCACCTTAAGTCATTTTTGGAAATTTGCAATTCATTTAAGCTACCGGGGGTTTCTGCCGACATACACAAGTTAAAACTGTTCCCCTATTCACTGAGGGATAGGGCAAAATCTTGGTTAAACAACCTCCAACCTGGATCGTTGAACTCATGGACTGAGCTTTGCCGAAGTTTCCTTGCCCAATTCAATTATACCAATATGACTGATAAGTTGAGAAACGACATCACATCATTCAGGCAAGATAAAGACGAATCAATGTATGAGGCCTGGGAAAGATACCGAGAGTTATATAGAAAATGCCCCATGCATGGTTTACCCGAGTGGACTCAAGTGTCAATCTTCTACAATGCTGTAAACACCCCTATGAGGATGATGCTTGATGCCTCCGCAAATGGTACCCTCTTAGACCGCCCGCCCCATGAGAGCTTAGAAATTCTGAATAGGTTAGCAAAGAATGATTATCAACACCCGACCACCAGAAGAGGAATAACTAGGCGAGGTATGACAAGCTTCGACTCTTCAGATTCTATCCTTGTTCATCTGTCAGCTTTGACAAACATGGTTAAGGATCTGCAAAAGCTGAGTTACGTTCGAGAAGTTAAGGCAGTCACCGTTCTTTGTGAAACATGTGGCGATAAACATGATACAAGCGCATGCCCGCAAGATCCAGAATCTTCCTTTTATGTTGGAAATTTCAATAGAAACAATATGTCCAATAATTATAACCCAACATGGAGGAAACATCCAAACTTCTCATGGAGTAATCCTAACACTGCACTTAACTTGCAGCATCAATCAGTGTAATCTACTGGATTCCAGCAAAACAGATTTTCTCAGCAGCAGATGCCGTAGCAGGCACTGCCGCCTCTACAGCAAACAATAGATGTCTAAACCCTGGAAAACACACTGCATACATTCATGGCTCAGATTGGCATTTATATTGCAAACACCAATAAGTTCATTTAGAGAGCCGATACTTTCATGGACAGGACAGAGATGAGAATGCAAAACAATGAAGCTGTTCTCAAGACACTGGAAACTGCAGTAGGACAGATGGCACAACAGATGAAAAGCCGACCTATAGGGAGTCTGCCTAGCGATACTGAAGTCGCTAGAACTGGTCCTCATGAACAATGCAAAGCGATATCCACTAGGAGTGGATTACAACTAAAGAACCCAGAAATACCTGCTCCGACAATAGGTAAGAATACTGAGACAGTAACACCTCAAGTAGCTACTGATGAAATACCCAAGGTAAATGAACCAACAAACACTGCCGACGATATTGCCACAATAGATGATGCCGCCACCGCACCACAGATAAGATTCCAATGCAATGAAAGAATTGAAGATTTGCGGCTAACACCACCTTTCCCACAAAGGTTGAAACAGCAAAAGCAAGAATATCAGTTTAAGAAATTCTTGGACATTCTTAAACAAGTACACATAAATATACCTTTAGTGGAGGCGATTAAACAAATGCCCAACTATGCCAAGTTCCTTAAAGATATTATATCAAAGAGGACAAAAATAAGGAAATTTGAGACGGTTGCCGCGACAGAAAGGTGTGTGGCAATGCTACACAATAAAGCCACGACCAAAAGAAAAGATCCTGGTAGCTTCACCATACCATGCTCTATCGGTGATCAATACGTGGGTAAAGCACTATGCGACTTAGACGCTAGCATAAATCTCATGCCTAAGTCAGTATTCCAAAAGCTAGGCATCGGGCAGGCTAAACCAACAACAGTGATGCTGCAACTGGCAGACCTTTCTTACGTGCAACTAGAAGGAAAAATTGAAGATATCCTGGTAAGAGTGGATAAATTTATATTTCCTGCTGACTTCTTAATTCTTGATTTGAAGCAGATGAAAATGTTCCGATCATATTGGGAAGGTCGTTCCTAGCCACGGGCAGAACATTGATCGATTGTGAGAAAGGCGAAATGGTCATAAGGGTCAATGACCAACAAGTAAAGATTAATGTGTTCAAAACTTTAAGGCATCCGGATGAACCAGATGAAT
This sequence comes from Abelmoschus esculentus, assembly GCA_035048815.1. Taxonomy (NCBI): domain Eukaryota; kingdom Viridiplantae; phylum Streptophyta; class Magnoliopsida; order Malvales; family Malvaceae; genus Abelmoschus; species Abelmoschus esculentus. Next base: position 5,912,300 of record JAUCBN010000015.1, read on the forward strand.
GTCAGAGAATTGAGGTTAAAACTGAATTTAACTTAAATGCAGAGACAGACTGTCTGACCAAGACCTGCCAAGGCAACCCCTGTCGAGGCAGTATAACGCTTGACCAAAAGCATACACGGAAGAAACCACCCGATGAGGAGGCCCTGGTTATCATCACACCATTCTCCATTAAAAAAAGGGAAGATGGTTACTGCTGGAGATGCATTCCATTGCACTCCACCAGTGACATAATTTCTATCTTACTATCCTTAGTTTATTTTTTTAGGATTAGATTTTCAATTTCAGTTTTAGGAATTAGATTTTAATTTTTCGCAACTTAGTTTCAGAATTTAGTTATACTTTACACAACATCTATTAATTTGCATTTTTTATTTAGGGATAATAAGGAAGAATTAAAGAGGATGATCAGCCCAACAAATTAGCGGCCCAATCCAAGGAAATACAAATTTCGGGCAGGAATTATGCCGCCCGCATTCAAAAATTGCGTCGTTTCAGCAGCCAATGGTTGCTAGCTAGGGTTGCGTCTCTTGCACACCAAGGGAAATAACCTCGCCCCCGCTCCCTCAAACGCCTTGCCGCTCACCGCCTATAAATACACAGGCAAAAGTCTCCTCCTTCACTCTTCTTTTAAGTATTGTTACATTGCCAAACTTCTTCTTCTCTTCTCCTCAAGCAAAAATGACAACCCAACAACAAATCCTTGCCGACGCAGCAACAAATGTCCGAAGGTTCGCAACTGCAGACGTTGAGAAGGATTATAATTACAACTTTAAGACTCGGCAAGTTTGGGAAGAACAAGGCTTCCACTACACCGAAGACGAGGATCTTGGCCTAGATGCCTTTATACTTTCCAAAATTAGCTTCCAAAGATGACAGCAGTTCGCAAAACAACCAAACCCAGCAAATCTCGATTGGGTACGTGAATTTTACGCCCATAGACCTTTGCCAAACAATCCTTACATCTTTGTCCGAGGCAGAGCCATACCAGTGCCAGACTTCACTATGAACGCCTTCTTCGGGCTCCACATTGAGGAAGGCGAGCATATTGCGTTCAATGCCGCCTTAACAACGGTAAATTACGAATTAATAAAACCAGAACTCTGCCTACCAGGAACTGAATGGAATACTGGCAAACATCGTGGATCTGTAAGCCGCCGAGACCTCAGACCAGAAGAAAAGCTTTGGAATACATTCATCAAACGAAGCCTGCGGCCAACATCACACAATCAGACAGTAGACCGACCACGGCTTGCCTTAATCCACTCGATAATCCATAACCGACGCATCAATATGGGCAAGATTATCAACGACCAAATATTTGACTGCGCAGAGAAAGATAGAGGTATGCTCTATTTTCCATGCCTAATTTCCAATTTATGCCGGCTTGAACGAGTCCCGTTACTGCCATCGGACTCGATTACACCAATACGAAAAGGCTGGACTCGGGAGGTATACATCAAACGAATGCAAGTCGAAGAAGCCACTCCCAAGCATATATCCCGCCGACCACTGAGACACCATCAGCAGAAATAGAGCATCCGACAGTAGTAGAGGCCGCACCTGTACCAGGAATCCTGGACGTTCTGCAACGCATGAAGCGAAGGTAGTTGACCTTCATAGCTTATGTTCGAGATTTCAATAGCGCGGTCATAGCCACCATCCATGAAGCTTTCCTAACATGTTCAACTGTGTTTCCAGAATTCACAGTTGACATAGCGGTACCCCAGCAGCCAGCACCTGCACCTGCTCCAACAGCCACTGCCTCTGCCACAGTACTCCTCTCACCTGCTGCCACAACTGCAGCAGCTGCAACTGAACTATTTTCCGCTGACTCAGTTGCAGCGGCCAAAAAAGCAAACTCCATATATCAAGCAACTGGCGAAGACTCCAGTCCCTTGGAATAGAGCAGCTCTTCTAACGATATGAAGGCAATAAAAGACTACATTGCCTCCATACCTACAAGCAAAAAGAGGAAGGCATCTAGTTCAGCCACTGTTACTTCACCAATCAACATCGACTCCGGAGAAGAGGTGAGTTGTCAATCCAACTCCCATCTGAATCCAACCACCCCGGTCTGCCAAGAAGAAAACTGCAAGTCTGCTACCGGCAACACCACTACAACAACCAAAAAGCCACCGAAAGCTCCTCATCGACAACGATTCCGAGGACTCCTTTGCCTCCTCGGCATTCTGAAAAGGGCAGTAGTCTTTCTTTTATCTTTTGTCTTTTTATTTTCAACTTTGTTTTTACTTTTCATGCATTGAGGATAATGCATCCCTCGAATGTGGGGGAGCATTGATCCCTTTATAATATGTAAATATATTTGCCATGTGTGGAAAGTATTTAGATTATCGTATTATTGCTTTATTTTCTGTCCTAATAATCTTACCATTTGCTGCAATTTTTTTTAAGTCTGCTGAATTTTATTGAACCTGCCGAGGCAGTAATATATTCTCCAGCCGTCGCAGCATTCTGCACCATTCACCAGACTTGAAATCAGAAAGGTATACTAGGTTTAATACTTAGGATTAGACTATGAGCCTAAAAAATATTTAACACTACTAGTCTTAGTTGATTTTACAAGTTCTTTTCTTTGAAAAGCAATAAGGACTTAGGCTTAGATTTTAACTAGAGGTGCCTATCACCGGCTCTAGTTTAGTCCATAGAGGTGCCTATCATTGGCTCTAGGACTTAGTCTTTTTCCCACTTATTAGAGGTGCCCGAAATTGGCTCTAGTAAGAATAGCTAAACACTTAAAGTGCTCGAAACCGGCTCAAGCAGTATAAATATATAGTAATATATATTTATATACCAATTTAAGGAGAAAGAAAGAAAAGAATTAAAGAAAAATCTTAGTCGGAAGTCTTGAGCTAGAAAAAGGATTAGAACTTAGAAAATCAGTTTCGACATAGTTACGCACACACTCACTAAGACTCATAGTCCAGTTCCAAGGAATACCTAGAACCTAGAAGAGGCCGAGTCAAGAAAGGATTTCTGCCGTGGCAGGCAGGACGGTATATTCCCTTAAAATTCCTTACTTAAAAATTATCTTTTGCATTGCTTGAGAACAAGCAATAGTTCGAGTGTGGGGGTGTGATGAGTGCATAAAATTCCTATTTTTAATACCATTTTCCCATTCGATATTTACTAAGAAAGGACATAATTAAGGGCATTAATGGATATTTCTATATATTTTCCATACTTCAGCATCCAAGCATATAATTCATGAATCCATCCAATAATTGGCATAAAACAAATGCATTTGATAGTTTTCTTTCTTAAACAGGAAACTATATAAGAATTAATTGATATAGTTTAATTAGGAATTATACTTCTCTCTTCTTTAGAATTCTTTCCTTGTGGAAAGCTTTAACCTAGGGCTTGACCTATATAAGGCACACATTAGGTTTAGTCTAAGGGAAAGGAGTTTACCCTAAAAAATACCTTTAGCCGCCGACTACATCATGTTCTAAACTTCTTCGGAGGTTTAGGTTGTTTGTGGAGTAGTTGGAGAAGATAGTTATGTTATGCTAGATATTTATTAATGCAAAACCTATTTCATAGTTTATTCTCTCTTGGCGTTTACTCTTCTTTGCATATGAGCTCGAGATGATAAGTATGTGAAGAAAAATCCATTTGTCTAATATCGAGAGATTTAGGCTCACGAAACAAGAGAATACGATCTTTGCTCATGGGCATTGACTAATCCGGTTAGGAGATTAACCGCTCAGGATTTTAGCGACTAACAAGACGCATGTGTTTGGTTGTTATTTGCCCTTGATTCACGCTGGGAGGTATCATCAAGACGTGGGTTTCAGTAGTTCTCTTTGCTTAGGGATAAGGAAGAAGACATAGAAGGATTCTCTATCGAACTATGGAATGTTGAATTGTCGACAAGGCATAACCTCGCCTAGGCAGCTGCGGCGACCCTTTGTGCGACCCGTCGAGGCGGCAATTCAACCCGTTGCATTAATAAGTGGATACTTAACATAACTGGATTCTCCTCTAAGAAGAACTCAACTTAGCCTCACTTAATTCATCTTTATTTGTTCAATATTTAGTTTAGTTTTAGTAGTTAATTTAGAATTCTCAACTCAACCATTACTTGTGTTTTTACTTTTTATAGTGCAACCGTAAGAGGTAGTGAAGTCAACACAGTCCCTGTGGGATCGACAATCTAAAGTATTACAATCTGAAAAAGGTGGAAAAACAAAGGACTTACGAGCCTCTATCATCACTCTCGTAGTTCTGCGTAAGGTCCGATTTGATTGAGCGAAGTAGTTATCCCCTTGACCAACTACATCGTCCGATGGAACCTCCTCAGCGGGTTCATACTCATCATCGAAGTCCCTTCCCAATAACCCAGAATTTCCTCACGATCTCTTCCTCGCCTTGGCATACTTCAGTTCTACACAACAACAAAACAAGATTACACCATCGAAATTTTAGTTTAAAGAAATTACGATATCGACTTATGGGCATATACTTGTCTGACACCTATATACCATACTAAACTCTCCTGGGGACTTCCTAGAACCGACTAAACCTAAGCTCTAGTACCACTAAATGTAAAACCCTAAACCCGGTGCCACATTGAGCCTTCGACCCAAAACCCATATTTCAAAAATTCGGCTCAAGCCCATTAAAAATTGAACCAAGTCCAATTAAAACCATTACAATCCATTGAATTTAAATCCAAGTTGTAACATAAACCAAGTAGCTCAAAATAGTTGGAAATCCATTTAATACAAACCTTAAAACATTCAACTCGATCAAGTTTAAACAAGAGTTACAAATTACAATATAGGATTTGACAAGTACTAGACCAATACATCAATAACTTTGTACTCTAACACTAAGTCGATGCTGAAATTTTAACCTAGATGGTGCTCCTCCGGTTCCAACTTCTCCTAACCTATGCACGAAAACACATTTCGAAAAGTTGAGCAACAGAAGCTCAATGGATACACTGTCACTCGGCCAACATCATACATATCATGAATAAAGTAAAGTAGTACATGTAATATCATGCATGATATGATGATACTATCATAACCGCCTAAACACATGACATAATGAGATGTATACTATAGCACACAACATATACATGTTAGACCAAAACCAAAACCTAATGGTAGTGAGACCCGCATCCACACAGCATCGAGATCCCATACTTTAGGATGAAGCCCACATCCAAAAAATATCAAGATCCTGCATCCGGGGATTGAGGCCCACATCCACACAACATCGGGATCCTCTAAATCCCATGCTCGAAATGTTACATCGAGCATCTTCGAATGAGGCCCGCGTCCACACAACATCGGGATCCTCCATTTGGAATAGTCTTCAATTCATCACTCGGAGTGTTACATTGGATGTCCTTCTTTGTGTTGCAACACTATTTTGGATATCTAGATTTCCATCACACAAAGACTCAACCACATAATATGATGAACCTAGGATCTTCACACCAACTATACAATGATCAAACTAAAGACTTGAGCATTTATCATCATAACCACGTTTTAATATTCATTTTATAGCTTAATTAATCTATATTACCTATAACATAAATTATGGAACCCCAAAACTCGTCCCTTAAAAACCTTGGGCAAAATCAAAATTGCCCAGGGGTTTCGATACGCCTATATAGGCTATCAAAACACCAACATATCGATACGCCTACAAAGAGGGTATCGAAATGCCTTGGTATGGAAAAGCCTCAGTGGCGTATCGATACGCTAAGATGACCTGTTCGAATTGACCAAAAGGAAACCTACCTATTTCGATACGCCCTTTATAGGGTATAAAAACGATTTGCTACTAGAGTTTTAAGTATCGAAACACCTACCAAGAGATATAGACACGTTTTACTACTAAAATTTTTGGTATTTGAAACACGGGGACGGAGTTCCGAAATGCTCGCATCCCTAGCCTTATTTTTCTCTCTAGGGTATCGAATGCGACCACCCGATATCAATACACCTTCACAAAAATGCAGGTCTGCACCCAAAAAATTCATACAACACTACCTTAACCCCAACCATTTAGTCTCAAAATATTCCTACACATTATTAGAAGATTTTAAGGTGTGTTGCTATCAGTTTTAAGCCATCAAACATCCAAACACGAAATTCACCATTAGAGGCTTCCTAAGCTACCAAACAAATCAAACATGCATATCACAAACAATGCACCTAAACTCAGGACATGCTTGATGAAAAAGGGAGTTGGAGGGTACCATCCTCAAGCAAAGCAAGCTACAAAACCTAACAACCTCTCCTTCAAGCTTTTTCTTTTCCAAGTCTTCTTGATGACTCCCCAACTTCTTTCTCTTGACTTGTTTATCTCTTGATGCTCTACAACTTACCCTCAAGCTAACACCACCAAGATCTCAACTTTAAATCTAAGCTCCCCTTTGATAAAAATAGGCTGATGAAGAAGAGAGAAAAGAGGGGGGTTGATGACTTCACTCATCCCTTTTATGGAGAGAAATATTAAACCTCAAAACCCCTCTTGTCTTCCATTGCGAAAAGACCAAAAAGTCTTCCTCTAAAATCCTCTAGGCCCAACAACACTCTAGCCCAAACCCAACTAAAAGTCCACCATTCAAACTCGAGGCCCAACAAGGCCAAAACGTCGGAACCCATCGTTACATGGTAGAAATATAATATATCTACTATCTAGAGATGGAGACAATAATAGGTGAGGAGGGGCAATAGATTTTTTAGTATAATTACATTTCAAGTATTTTTCTTGTTTAAATATTAGTATAATAAGATCTTTGTCGCTTCTAATTTTAAGAGTTTATAAGGTGAATAAACTCTTGTTCCCAGGGATGAAGTCAAGATTTAAGGTTAAGGAGACGTAAATATTTGAAAATGATAAATTTATAAACAAATTAAATTTTAAAAGATTTAAATAGAAGACAAATATTAATTTCTGCATTGTTTGCTCCTCTCACTTCTTAATCCTAATTTTGTCTCTAAGTGTATCATGTAATAAATCTCGATAGAATCTTAATTATTTATCTATTAAGATATGCATTTTATTTTTATCATTTATATAATAAATAAAATTTAAATCTAAATTCAAAACTCCCAATAATTATGATTATGTGTAATATTGGCAAAATGGCCACAACTCCAAATGTTGTCTTTGTCTCCACCAATTTAGTGTCTGCGACTGTGAAATTGCTTGCACTGCATCTGCATGTATCCATACGGACCACATTCAACGTACCAAAATCATAACCATATATTATCAATATTTTTTTACTTGATTTATTTAAAAAAATGAAAAATAGATTAAATGTCTTATATGTCATATGATATAGATTTCAACTTGAAAAAACAGTGTCCATCTAATTTATTTTGAGCAAGAATAGAATAAGTTGAACTATAAGAGAGGAAATCGATTAATTTTAAAATAAATAATTTTACAAAATAATTAAATTATATAAGATAGTTTAGCTTTAATTTTAAAAATTTTAAATAAAAGATCTTAAAATATAATTAAACTAAAAAAATGAGGGGTTAAAGTTTAATTTTATTAATTTTAGATTATAGTGTCCTAAAAATAATAAATCCTAAAAATTTTAGAAAGAACGAAGAAAGGAGAAAGATTTGATTATAATAGTTTCAAAATTATCACAACTAAAAATATAATTAACCCAAAAAATTTTGAGTCCTCCCACAATGTATATAGACTCGTCCATGTTTTAAAGGTTGTATAGTATACACATATATTAACATTGTAAAAAATTTTGCATGTGTGTAACACTAAAAAGAAATTGGACTAGTGTTTACCAACGATTTTAATAATCTGAAACACTTTCTTAAACCTTTAAGAAAGCAATTAGAATCACCGGATTAAGTTAAAATGTGATTTGGAATGAATTGTTAAGAATGTAATTAAGTATGAATGTCCAAAGATCAAATTGAGAAAGTATAAAACTAAAAAATGGACCAAATTGGAACGAAGACAAAAGATCTAAGGTTGTATGGTTATTTTACCATTTAGAATTAATGGTATGTCTTGTAATAAAGTAAAGAATAAGAATAAAATAGGAGAAAAAAGATGAGAGAAAAAAGAAAGAGATTTGAATTATATTCTCAAAGTAGGGTTGTGTACAATGCTTTCTCTAAAACCCTATATTTATAGGCATAAGATGGAAACCCTAATTCTAATGGGTATTGAACTCTAATAATAAAGCTCATTAAAGTTTAACTTAATATATGGATATCCACCATAAATAAAGATATTCATAACACTCCCTCTTGGATATCCATGAAGATAACGTGTCTCGTTAAAACCTTACTAAGATAAAACCTTGTGGGAAAAAAAATCTTATTGAAGGAAAGAGAGTACACACATATTTGATACGCATAACATGTTGCCTCATTAAATACCTTATCAAGAAAACCCATTAAGGCAAAACATCGATTAAGGGAAAAAGAGTGCAACGCGTATTTACTCCTCATGAAAATATCACATAAGATCTTTGAATCTTTATAATTCAATATTCAATACAATCTTCAAATGTTGAAGTAGATTATGCACTAGTAGATAAATCTTCCAAATTATTGCTTGAAATGATTCATTGAATATTATTCTTCTGAAGATCACGAGGGACGAAACTTTAACGAAATATGTTTCGTTTTATCACATTTAATGTATCCACCTTAAGATATAAATTTTACATTATCTCTACACAAGATAGCTTGCATCTTTTCTTGTGAAAGTAATTCACATATCTTTTCAATATTTTTAGCCAAACACTTATTTTGTATTTGTCTCATGCATAATAAATATTTCTAGACTAGCTAAGATACGATGCTTTCAGATCAAATAATGCATATATTGTGCTTTTTGACCAAGAATGTCATTACCCTTTTCTCTAGGGTGGAATGGATCGTTTACCTTAAGAGACGTGACAACCATAAGGTTGTCAATGAATATGCGTTATGCATGTAAAGTCTCTTTAAACATTTTTTCTGTATGTCAATTGATGCATAAGTATTTGAGGAGATCTCTTCACGAGTCTCAACGATATTCAAATCATCGACATACACAACAATAAAAATTCAGAGCTAAATCTCTTAATAAAAATTCTCGGGGAAATAATTCATATAAAATTATGCTAATAAGTATTCAATGAGACGATTATACCAAATACGCCTAAATTTTTTCAAGCCATAAAAAGATATATTCAATATGATTGAATAATGTTCTCGAGAACTTGAATTAACTGCTTATGGCAATCTAAATCTTTTCGAAAGTTTCATGTAAATATTACTATTATGAGGCCCATTCAAATAGGATGTAACAACATCCATTAGGCAAAAACTGAGTAATTTTATTTATTGTCAGACTGATGAAAATCTAAAAGTATTTGCATCCACCACCGATAAATATATTTTCCTCATAATCAATTTCAAGTTTTTGTGAGAATCCTTGTGCAACCAAATGATCTTATATCTCATGATTTCCCTTTTTAATTTCTCTTTCTCATAAAGGCTCATTTATATCGACAAGCTTTACACGTTTCAATGTACGGGCTATAGGTCCAAATACTTCTCTTTTCAAAAGAGATTTTAGTTTCGAATCATTTTTTTGTTTACATTGTCCAATTGACAATGGTTCATGATCCACATCATCAAATAAAATCTCTAGTGCTATATTGCATGCAAATATATTATCTACGTCGATTTAATTTCAGTTCCACTTATTACTAGACATGAAATATAAATTAAGTCAAATAATATAATAATAGAGTGAAATAATCAACGAACAAAAATAAAAATTTAACCACATGAATTCTAATTCACTATAGTTATCTGCATGGCTTTACTGAGGGTGAACTTATTAGATTCTCAAGCATGTGGGTTCGATTTTAAATTCTAATCAAGGGTATCCAAACCTATTTTATAACCTACTAAGGAAACAAAAACATCAATTATAACCCACTACAAGCTTGTGACCAATTCGAGAGGAAGCAAGATCTAGTGACGTGAAAGGTTGTTCATGTGTCAAAAGATATAGATTTTGAAAGTGAATTACTGCCCCGTGAAAGGCTACTCACATTGGTATGTGGAATTTCACTCTCACTTAAGGGAAAAAACTCAGGTATAGAGTTTGATGATCATGATGCAACATATGTCGGTGATGTATTAAAAATTAATGAGCAAATAATTCAAAACCTCCAATTATCAAATCTCATGTTTAAAGTCTCATCTTAAAAAATGATCAAATTAATTAAAATCAATTTAAATTTTAATATTTTCATTGATCTAAAGCAAGAAATATTTTCTTAGCTTAACTTTCTTATTTTTATAAAATCACAAATTAGATCCTTAACGGAGTCTCTAATTGTAGCAATATTTGTAAATATCAAAATCGTTAAAAAGAATGTAATTTGATTTTTCTTTCACTTTTGGAAAAATATTTGGAAAATGGAGAAGTCCTTTAAAAATTTGTGTACTTTGAAAATAAAAGATTAGGAGTAGCCACCTGTAACGACTCGGTTTATTCAGGTCAACGTCAGACATTGACCCAAGACATGGATCATCAAGTTGAGTCACGTGTTCGAGCTTGTTGGATCATGTTAGGCCTCGGTTTTATCTTGTTGGGCTTCTCGTGTTGCTGGGCTTAAGTTTGTGCTTGTGTTTTTGGGAGAAGAAATGTTGAAGAGTAAGATGGTAATTTCTCCATGGGAAGGAAAAACTACCCATCCTCTTTTGTCTCAACCAAAAAGAGGGAAAAAGGAGGAGTGTTGTTTGGCTCTCATCTCTCTCTTTTTCCATCTTCTTCCTCTTCCATCTTAATCACAAGTTAAAGGGAGAATCTTATCGATTTGGAGTGGGAATCTCGTTTTTCTTCTCAAAGGGAGTTCAATCATTAATTCAAGATCTTCTCATCAAGATTTATATCTCTTGGGTTGGTGGAGGAAGGGTTTTGAAGCTCAAGAACAAGGATTGGGGGTGAAGAGAATCTTGGTTGTATTAATCCGGCTTTTGCTTTCTTAAGGTCAATACATTTCTGACTTCTACATTTCATGAGCCTCAAAATATGATTATTTTGCTTGGTTTATGGTTGGATTACATAGTTGCCATGTTTGAATGCTTGAAACCTTCATTAATGACTAATCAAGATTAGAATGTTCTAAGAGTGTAAAATCGGTAGTAACTCACCCTTTATACTCCATATAACTTTTAGGAACAATTATGGACTTAACTATATAGGTTAAGGGGGGGGGGGTTAGGTGAAATCAGAAACCAAAGCTTCATTTCTGGGCAGGCATATTGTTACAGCTAGGGGGTGTATCGGTACGCTAGGGTATATTTAGGAGGTTGTTTATGAGAGGAGTATCGGTACACGGGGGAATGTACGGATACTCATAGGAAGTTTTAAATTCCAGAACCGTCTTTGTATACCGATAAAGAAGAGTGTATCAGTACCATTGTTCCATTGGGTGAAGATGACTTTGAGTATCAGTACGTAGCTAGGGGAGTATCGGTAAGGATAGTGTATCGGTATGGGGCTTTCGTGTATCGGAACCAGGTACCGATACTCGGGTTTGGTTTATCAGTATGGGCTTAGAGGAAAAATAACCAAATCGTTCGAAGGTGTTTTGGTATTAGTACTCGATGGAGGAGTACTGGTACGGATGAGTGGCTTCGATACCCCCTGTATTGATACTCGCAGTCTAATTTTTCCAAGTTTTATCATTTGAGTTTGAATAGTCGATAATTTGTTTTAATAGCCTTGGTGGATACCTTTAGGCCTAAAATGAATAGTAAAACTAACAAATGAGAATTTTTACCATGCATATGGCTTAGGTATAGAAATACAAACTAAATACTTTGAAATTACATGTATTGATATGTGATCATGTGATGGATACTTGTGTATATGGTTGAATGATCGTGAGAATGTTGTAACAGGATTCGGATACCCAAGAGTGGCTTCTGATGCTCAGTGACTCCAAACCACTTGTATGTCAGGGTGTGAGGTCTGATGCTCTGTGACTCCGAACACATTCAAGTTATGTGGGAGTGTGAGGTGCAATGCTTAGTGACTCCAGACACACTCAAGGTATGTGAGGGTGTGTGGTCCTATGCTCAATGACTCCAAACATACCTAAGGTATGAAAGTGTGAGGTCCGAGACTTAGTGACTCTAAACAGACTCTTCCACCATGTCTTGCTGAATATATATATATATATAGAATTATGAAGGCCTATTATTTGTTGTTGAGACTCCAACGTTTTTATGAGGCTTTAGTTAATAGAATAAATATAATGAGTATCCCATAAGTGAGCTAATAGTTTAGAAATATTAAACTTTAATTATGGAAAACGTGTCTTGAGCATTTAATCAAGGGGAGGGGTACTTGGGTTGTGTGAGCTAGTAACTCGACGACTAGGTGAACACAGGTAAAATAGGGCTATGTTGGCCAATAGATATGGATGTTGTGTGCAAGTATGTATGTTGTATAGATCGAAGGAGTATAACTTTTATACCCGAGGGCTATGTGTTAGGATATGTCACTTATAACTCGATAGGCTATGTGAACTTAAGTAACTCGATAAGCTGTGTTAAATTAAATAGGCAATCTTTTTACGACATTCAATCTTCCTATATAAAGTTTCCTTGAGATAAGTATTTGACAACTCTAACTAAGGTAAGCTAAAAGATCAACATTAGTTTAGAAGCCTTTATGTGCACTCTTGACTATCTTATCATGCATGCATGTTTTATGATATTCATGAACTGCGATAGAGTAGAAATGTACCATTGAGCTTTGTTAGCTCAACATGCGGAATTGTGGTGTTTTTTATGCGTACAGAACATGTAACTTTGGAGGAGCACATCGTGGAGCACTTCTTAGCACCAGAGCTGTGAAAGAGTACAATACTTGACATTTTAGATTGGAATTATTGTATTCATAGGAGTTCATCACAAATCGAGTTTGTATCTTTATTTTGGATTTTATTTGAGTCGTTGAATGTATTTTGAAAAGGAGCTCTTATTTTTTAAACACTTTTATTTTATTTTTATCTACGTGGATTTATGAAATGTGGCATTTTAGAGATTTTGGAAAATGTGTTTTAAAGGAAATTTTTGATGGGTTTTGGATGACCTGAATGTGATACTTCGGATCCAGATCGGGATTAAGATGTTACATCACCGATCATTTAAGTAGGTCGGACATCATAAAATCAAATATTCGTTAAAAAATGGGGTTAAGAGTTGATTTTGTATAGGGAGGATTAGCACTCCTATCACACCTGAAAATCGATACCAAAATATATGCTGTTTTTAAATGATGGAAATTGTTGAAATTTATTAAATTTAATTAAAAGTTCTTACTTGGATATGGACCTTAACTAAATGGGCTTTATATCAAATTGGTGGGCTTGAATTAATTAAATGTTTAATTAATAAGGGCGACGTTACGTCTACCGTAGATTAAATCGATATCGAATAAGTCTGATTGTCTTGTTAATTTATGGTCTAGATTTTGTAAAAAACTTTTATGCATGATGAAAGCATTTAGTAAATGATGTTATGATTTATCAAATTTAAATTCAAATTAATGTATATCTTCGAAAGATAAGAATTAATTTAAATATTTTGTCAACATGTATTAAGTCTGGACTATTATGACACAAATATTAATTAATAAAGGAATAAAGATAATTTTCACCCTTAACGTTTATAATTTTTTTCATTTTGGCCCCTATTCTTTTTTGGCGATAAATTTAACCCTTGACCTATGTCTTTTTAACAAATAACTCATTTTTTAACTACCATGATAATTGAACCGTTAAAAATTTAATAATGATAACATGTCATATATATGTGATAATACATTTTAAATGACATAGAATCTAACCTATTAAATATATGCATATATATAGAATATAATTTTATTTCAGTATAAAATATAAAACAATTAAAATTTAAATAAAATATTAAAAATTAATTAAATCCAAAAAAAATTTACTAAATATTCTCAACCCTAACTAAACTAAATTATCTTTATAAAACCCTAAAACTCCGATTTAGATTAAAACTAAAATACCTAAATTCTAAACTAAAATAACAAAAATTCAATTGATTATTATCAAAATCCTTTATCTTTGATTCACCGGTAACAAACTAGACAAAACCCTTTCTTTTCAAATTATGTTCATACCTTTTTAGATAAAATTTTAATTTTACTATAATTAAGAATGTTTAGTAGCCTTTTGTTTTAGATTTAATTAATTTTTAATGAATAAAAAATTATTTTTTAATATTTTATTTGAATTTTAATTGTTTTATATTTTTAGATTGGAATAAAACTATATTTCGCGTGTATGTATTTGATATACTAGATATTAAGTCATTTAAAATATATTATTATATATATATAACATGTCATCATTATTAAATTTAACGATTCAATTATCATGGTAGTTAAAAATGAGCTATTTGTTAGAAAAACATAGGTCAAGGGTTAAATTTATCCAAAAAAAAGAATAGAGGCCAAAATGACAAAAATTATAAACGTTAAGGGTGAAAATTATCTTTATGCCATTAATAAACACCTCCTTTCTAGAATTTTAGACAATTAATTAACAATACATGTAATTAAAACATTTTTAGTTGAATGACAATTTAAAAATGTATGGCAAAGAACATAGAATCACTAAAATCCTAATCTAAAAGGCTTAAATTATGAAAAATAAAATTAGTGATTTAATTAATAACTATATTATTCGAATATTAATCTTGATTATTTAAATCCTAAAAAACTAAAAACCCTAATATTTTATAAATTATCTTGAATCAAAATAATTAATTCGATTAACTTTAAACTAGTATCTCATTAACTCAATGACATTATTTAAATTGAATCAAATTAATATTTATGATTTTTAGTATTTTCTAGTAAGTCAAAAGCCAATTTTAACTTAAGATAATTATTATACACGATAAATTAATTTAATTAATTTAACATTCATCCTAAATTAATTAAACCAATTTAAAAACTAATTCTATTTAAGCCTTCAACTAATCTAAAACCTAAATTTAATTAATTAATTTAAACTTATTCTTAATAAACCAAGGGAATAATTCAAATTAAATAAATTAAATTAAATTTTTAGAACCTAAACTAACCCTAAAGGCTTCAAATAATATTAACCTAAATTTAAATTAATCAATTTAAACTCACACTCAATAAATCAATGACATAATTTAAATTAATTACGTTAAGTTTTTATACCCTAAATTTAATTTGATTAATTTAAACTTACACCCAATAAACCAAGTGAATAATTTAAATTAATTACATTAAATTTTTAGACAATAAAAAGGCCCAAAAGGCTTTAAATAATCTTACCCTAAATTAAATTTATTTTAATTAATTTAAACATACATCCATGCATTAAGCTAGAATATACTTTAAATTAATTAAAAACAAATTTTAAAAGCTAAACTATCGTAAAAACATACAAAAAAAATTAATCATATGCAATAAAAAATAAAACTCATAACACAAAAAAATAAAAGAAATAAAAACTTATGTAGAGGAAAAAGAATATTAACAAAGATAAATTATATCATATGTTATTTTTGTCACGTCATCCATGAGATCAACTATATTCACATAATTGTTTTTTTACCTCATCTTTTTACCAAGTGAATCTTCACTAATATTTACTGTAAATTAAGTTTAAAAATAGTTTTTACCAAGTGAAGATTCATATTGAAATATTGATTTTGATATAATAATTGAAAAATAGTTTTGGTCTAATTTGAAAAGATTTCAAAAATGGTTTTAAGTCCAAACAACTTGAAAACATATTCAAGAGATTTTTGAGAGTTTTTAAAGGTGTTTAAAATGATTTAAAGAATCCAAAAAAGTATTTTTAACTCAGGCGTTTTGATATACCTCCTAGGTGTTTGGATACCACTATGCTTTTTAAAGGCAAAATCACACAGACATTTCGACACAGTTTTGATATGCCTTGTAAGCGTTTCGATACCGATCATTAATTGCAGATCCAACGACTATTTCCCAAAGTAGCTATATCGAAACGAATTTCACGCGTTTCGATACCACATGCACTAGAAGCAGAAATTGGCCTTGAAACAACCTCCAAACGGCTCTAATTTATCCCCAACGGTCACCAACAGCCATAAGCTCATTCCTAACTATAAAGTGAAGGCTGGAACACTTGAAGATGGTTAGAGAATATATCCAAGCAAAATGATCAAGAGAAGTTTAGTCTAATTCACATTTTACTATTTCTCTTGTACATGGTGTTTTAAAAAGTGTTTTAATTGTAAACTTTTCTTACTCTCTTGTGAGCTTAAGTGTTGTAAACACCCAGCTTTGTGAGGTACTTTGTTTACCAATCAAAACCTTATAAAAGGAGAGGTTCTAGTTTAAACTTAAACCAAAACTAGAGTTGGTTTTATCTTATCCAAATTCAAAAGATAGGATTGTAATGGTTATCCCTTAAACCGATAAAAAGGTGGAATTCTTAGTGAATTGATTGAAATCCTTAGTGGTGTGTTAAGGTAGTGGATATATGACTTGGTTTAGAAGTCTAAACCACTATAAAATCAGTGTGTTATTTGTCCCAATCTTTCGATTTTAGAAAACTCAACCGATCATCTAAAACAAACCTCTTGACGATAATCGATAATCAATTCGAGTTTGCGCATCAAGTCTTTCAATTAGTATACGAGCCTCGTCTCCATCGATTCTAACTAACGTCCGGGAGCAAAGATCCAACGCTCGAAGTCTACCGTTCAAGAAAATGGCTTGCTTTGAAGAAGGCCGCTCTATCATGTGTCCTCTGCTCTTCGAATGAGAAAGTTACTTCTAATGGAGAACTATCATGAATCTATTTATCAATTCCTATGGTTTTGAAATTTGGGACATTGCTAAAGATGGATACATCAAAGCTCCTAAGAAGAACAAGGAGAAGCAATGGAGTGTAAATGACGCAAAGACAAAACTAAACGTCAAGGTGATGCACATCCTTCTTTTTGGCCTAAATGAAGACATCTCAAAGAAAGTCTTCACATGTAAGAGTGCCAAAGAAATGTTTGAGAAACTTGAGAGACTATATGGCAAAGAAGAGAAGAAATATGAAATCCCATCAAGTGCAAACCTTCTCCAACAAACCAAGGTGAAATGTGTTAAGGCTCTCCATCAGCCCGAGGTATCATCTAACTCTAGTAAGCTTAATTCTTATTCTTTTAATGAGTTAAAAGATGCCTACGATGAATTATTGTTGGAATTTGAAAATGATTTCAAAACTTAAAATTGAAAACGATTTTCTTTTAAAATCAAAAATCGATTTTGAAAGTCAAAATAAAATTTTGAAAATGACTAAGAGCTTTCAAAAACAAAAAATGAAGATTTTCAAAAGGAAAACTTTGATTTAAAAGTTAAGCTAGATAGCTTAACAAAATAAAAATAAATCATTTCTAATAATTCATCTTGTCACATAATGGCAAAATGCTCACATTGTTATTATCATGGTTATTCCTTGCATACTTGTCCTATAAAGAAAAGAAAGACTTATAGGATTAGACAAGTATGAGTTCCAAAGGGAACTAAAGACATTGCACTAAATGTAAATGGATCCAAAGCAATTTGGATACCAAAATCCAAATAAATATCTTTTGTAGGTGTGTGGAGCAATGACAAGCATACCAAAGATCAAAGAATGCTCAAGTCACACACATGAAGGAATAGGGTAACCTTTAAGCTTATTGCTTTTATTATTTATCTTTGGTTATATATTTTTTTTAAGTCTTGGATAATTGAATTTCTTGTGCATGCTATTTTGATTAAACTAACAATTGAAATTCAGTTTCTTCTAAGTGTCTTTTTTAGCCTATTTTTTTAATGCAATGAGTAAGTGGGAGCCATTTTTAAACAAAACTTATTTTAAAAATTATCTATTGTTATGAGCTTTGAAAATTTTCAAACTTTTTTTGAATCATTTTTTATATAACAAAAAGGGGAAAATATTTTGAAAAATTGATTTTTCAAATCAATAAGAGAGAGCATTAATATTCTCAAATTTTTAATTCTCTTATTCAAATTTTGTTTTACTAAGGGGGAGAAATCTGAAGAAAAATACAATTCAAGTTGATTTTATTATATCAAAAAGAGGAGATTGTTGAGATATTGATTTTGATATAAAAATTGAAAAATAGTTTTAGACTAATTTCAAAAGATTTCAAAAATGGTTTTTAACCTATCCGAATAAATGTTTTTACATCCATACGATATACAACTTACTCTTTTATTACGAAATCCAAAATTTGAGCCCAGTTCTTAAAAAACCCTAAGCCCCTGATTTGATTAACCTTTTTTTGATGTAGCCACCGCATACTCTAAACCCTTCAATCAAATGGGAAACGAACAACATAGATCGAAGCTGGAAAGCCCTTCATATTATACATGCGCCCATCAAATGGAGGTTTAGTTAATTTTTTGAGAATCACTACACTAGATTTGATCTATAGCGGCATTATTTATGGCATTTATGAAATAAACGTCGTTAATTTTTTATATATTGTGGCATTTGTGGGAAAAACGCCACAAAATAATAATTATTGTGGCATTTTAAAAATTTAAAAACGCCGCTAATAGATGATATATACTGGCGTTTATGGGAAAACACCATAATTAGTTTCTTCTTTAACGGTGTTTATGTTAAAAAACGCCACAATAAAAATTTCTGTAAAGGCGTTTAAATTAAAAACGCCGCAATTATCCCCAAAGTAATATTTCAAACCCTAACTTATTTCTTTCTCCCACCGACACTCCCTCAGTCTCCCTCGACCACAATTATCTAAGGCGGTCAAGAAATGCAAAGAAGAAGTAGAGAAACGGGGAAAAGTCTTCGTTCTCCGGATTGAATCTCATCGTCAAGCTGAGATTGAAGAGGAGATCGACAAAGTGTTGAAAAAAACCAGTTCCTCATATTTGTTCTTTCCGGTTTGCGGATCGTCATGCGACGATGAATCTCAGTCGAAAACATTGTAAGGTGAAGACTGTGAATGCAGAGACAAAACGTAATGATTCCATTGTTCCTCTGGCAGAAACCATGGCTGCTCCAGGTAAACTTCAACAACAGAAAAGAAAATCTGTTTTTAATTTTAATTTCGAGTTAACTATTATTAAGAAGAGGATGAGGATTTTTATAAATTAGTTAAAGAATTTGACAGTACTTTTTCACTTGAAATTATGGACAACGCCTTTAGATCTTTGTTGTGCTTTCAGATCTTGGCTCATCATTTTTGGGGATGGTTCTAATTCTTGCATCCACAGATCTTTGTTATGCTCTTCTATGCTAAAAATGTAAGATATCAAGGAGATGCTATTTCATGATGAAAATTGGCATTCATATACAGTTGCTTCTTTCTTTTCTTTACTTTTATCCTTTATATTCTTCAAAGAGTAGTTTAAAACTTTTTACCTGTGATGTGTATGCTTATTCAAATAGTGGACACTTTAGAGACTTTGTATCGGTGAGTACCCTCATAGCTCTGTGATGACTTGTAATTTATAATCATTAGTCGAGCTTGAAGCGCTAACACTTTTGTTATCCATGAACTGGACAACAGTTTGGCTTTTGCGAGAAAGGACAATAGTTCGGATTCTCCTCTATGTGATTCTCTTCATTGGTATAGGCTCTCTTATCGTATTTTCGTTTTTGTTCCCATATAATAATTTCATTCTCTCATCTCTTCCGTGAGAAGAAGTTTTGCTTATTCTTGTTATGTAAATTGCAGGTGTCATGAACAATATGTTTTCAGTCTATGGTATGTCTCAATGGTTATGCTGCCTCTAACCTTTTTCTTTCATTTATTTTAGTTTGCCAATTGGTCGTTATCATAGTTAAGAATTAAGTTTGAATCGACATGAGTCTTATTTTCTCAGATATCTATGATGATTTAATATCTCGAAGAGTCAACTCTTGGGAGCGGGATAGCATTAAGGGTGTAGTACGTGCTGAACAGCCGTCCTATCTTCGGATGAGCGTGCTGATCGCGCACCATACTGATCGGGAGCTGTCCCCGCTTCCCTGATGAGCCCATGAGAGAGCGAAACCAGTAAGCATCGAGATGGTTAAGGCTGAACCTCGGGTATGTGAGAGACCTGAGGTGCCGCACGGGGTGGTTGTCCCTGCGTCAAAACTCTGACCCCGTGACAGATGGTATCAGAGCCTGGCTGTGTGCTAGCTGTTGAGTTTGCCAAGCGCCCCATGTGCTGCGGAGCGAGTTGTGTGGACGAGTAAGTAAAGCTCGCACCCTAATGAGAAGAGGGTGTTCGCGAGTGGGTCCTCTAGAAAGAGATTGAGACGAGGACAGGTAGGCAGGAAGCCACAGCGAAAGATCTCCGGATGGTCGAACTGCAATGTGACACCTTGGTAAATGGGGTGGTTGTGAGCAGACCTTTGCCCAACAGTGGAGGGCGGCCCTAGTGAGAGGGCGAGTTTTAGGAGAATTGCACACTAGTTTTTGGCTAATATAAAGAAGGGAAAGAGTTTCCTCCCCATGCACGAGGGCGTGCATGAATCAGGTGGGGGAGATTGTCACGGTCCATGTATCGTAGCAACGCGGGACCGGGTGAGATGCTTCCTGGTTGTGCTTAACTCTTGGGAGCGGGATAGCATTAAGGGTGTAGTACGTGCCGAGAAGCCGTCTTATCTTCGGACGGACGTGCTGATCGTGCACCACACTGGTCGGGAGCTGTCCCCGCTTCCCTGATGAGCCCATGGGAGGGCGAAACCAATAAGCATCGAGATGGTTAAGGCTGAACCTCGGGTATGTGAAAGACCTGAGTTGCCGCACGGGGTGGTTGTCCCTGCGTCAAAACTCTGACCCCGTGACAGATGGTATCAGAGCGTGGCTGTGTGCTAGCTGTTGAGTTTGCCAAGTGCCCCATGTGCTACGGAGCGAGTCGTGTGGACGAGCAAGTAAAGCTCGCACCCTAATGAGAAGAGGGTGTTCGCGAGTGGGTCCTCTAGAAAGAGATTGAGACGAGGACGGGTAGGCAGGAAGCCACAACGAAAGTTCTCCGGATGGTCGAGCTGCAATGTGACACCTTGGTAAATGGAGTGGTTGCGAGCAGACCTTTTCCCAACAGTGGTGGGCGGCCCCAGTGAGAGGGCGAGTTTTAGGAGAATTGCACACTAGTTTCTGGCTAATATAAGGAAGGAAAAGAGTTTCCTCCCCATGCACGAGGGCGCGCATGAATCAGGTGGGGGAGATTGTCACGGTTCGTGTATCGTAGCAACGCGGGACAAGGCGAGATGCTTTCTGGTTGTGCTTAACTCTTGGGAGCGGGATAGCATTAAGGGTGTAGTACGTGCCGAGCAGCCGTCCTATCTTCGGATGGGCGTGCTGATCGCGCACCACACTGGTCGGGAGTTGTCCCTGCTTCCCTGATGAGCCCATGGGACGGCGAAACCAGGAAGCATCGAGATGGTTAAGGCTGAACCTCGGGTATGTGAAAGACCTGAGTTGCCGCACGGGGTGGTTGTCCCTTCGTCAAAACTCTGACCCCGTGACAGATGGTATCAGAGCGTGGCTGTGTGCTAGCTGTTGAGTTTGCCAAGTGCCCCATGTGCTGCGGAGCGAGTCGTGTGGACGAGCAAGTAAAGCTCGCACCCTAATGAGAAGGGGGTGTTCGCGAGTGGGTCCTCTAGAAAGAGATTGAGACGAGGACGGGTAGGCAGGAAGCCACAGTGAAAGTTCTTCGGATGGTCGAGCTGCAATGTGACACCTTGGTAAATGGGGTGGTTGCGAGCAGACCTTTGCCCAACAGTGGAGGGCGGCCCTAGTGAGAGGGCGAGCTTTAGGAGAATTGCACACTAGTTCCTGGCTAATATAAAGAAGGGAAAAAGTTTCCTCCCCATGCACGAGGGCGTGCATGAATCAGGTGGGGGAGATTGTCACGGTCCGTGTATCGTAGCAACGCGGGACCGAGCGAGATGCTTTCTGGTTGTGCTTAACTCTTGGGAGCGGGATAGTATTAAGGGTGTAGTACGTGCCGAGCAGCCGTCCTATCTTCGGATGGGCGTGCTGATCGCGCACCACACTGGTCGGGAGCTGTCCCCGCTTCCTTGATGAGCCCATGGGAGGGCGAAACCAGTAAGCATCGAGATGGTTAAGGCTGAACCTCGGGTATGTGAAAGACCTGAGTTGCCGCACGGGGTGGTTGTCCCTGCGTCAAAACTCTGACCCCGTTGTCAACTAATACGGTATATTCAAAAAGAAACAAAAGACTTGGACAATCTTTTTATTATATATTACTTTTACTTTTTGATTTTTTATTTATTATCCGACTAAATTAAAACAATTCTTATAATTTATATTTCTTTATTTATAACGTTAATGATATGAACCCGGTAGTATGGTCCAAGTCATATATGTTGTTGCCCGATTGTGATTCTAGTAAGAGTTTGAATGTTGTTTGCCGTAACAAGTTTGTCGTTGTGGCAATTAGATATGTGTTGTAACCCTTAAAATTTACCTAATTACTTAGGTTAAAAGTTAGGGTTTTCGTTACTGAAACTTGATTTGCAAGTTAGGGTTTTTATAAAATTAAAATAATATTATTCAGATAAATTATGAAAATAAATGTTATTTTAAAATACTGAAAATAATATTCATCGTTTAAAATACCAAGTTTAACCAATAAACAATAAACAGTCCAAATCCAAATAATTATTCAATGCCCGATACATAATTATTAACTAAAATAATTAAAAAGTCTGAAATAATAAAACATACGGTATTACAGAAATTCAATTTCAACAGTCCTCCAAGTACCAAGACCTATGACCGGGTATCTGAAACAGAAATTGAAAGGGTGTAAGCTAGGGAGCCTAGTGTGTCTCTAATAAGTAGGTAAACAGGATTACAAAACAGTAAATGCAGATGTTATGTAGTATGCATGATATGCACCCCCAACTCCGAACACCATCAGAAGAGTAGGTCCCCCTTGAACCACTCTAACTCCATCACACCAACAGAAGTGAAACTCGACCCGCAGGTGGAGCCACTGAACAGAAGTGGTATAATATAGATCCACTGAACAGAAGTGAATCAATCACTAACTTCCTTCGTACAAAAATATTCTACCAGATGCAATGTTAAGTGCAGATATAAAATCAGAATGCATGCCTAATAATCTAACAGGAGGCATACATGACAATTTTCAGAATCAAAAATATGATGTTAGGATGATGCATGATCATATGGAATTTATCGGAAATTTATACACATGGAATAACAGAAGTAACAGAATTAACAGAAGAGAACACACCTATAACAGAAGACTCAACGTCGATACTGACGTCTACTGGATTCGGCTCTACCACTGGAATGAGCAGGAGTAGAACCTACGAGTAACAATTAACATTAGATACCCTACTATGCCACTATACCGAAGAATACTCTAAACAGAAATAAACCGATACTCACGTACAGGTCCCAAATGCTAATGAACGGGTGGTCGTCCAGGGGGAGGAGGAGGTAGGTGCTCGGGGTCAGAATCCACGTCACCTGAAGCCAACAGAAACAATTTCAGGAACCACTATAGATAACTTCCAAATAAGGCATTCAAACATAAAAGCCCTAAAAACGACACATCGGTTTCGAATTTCGAAAAACGAACTACGGCATTGAACTCAGGATGTCGAAAAACATAAAGTGGGACCGGGTCGGAAAAAGTCAACGCTGACTTCAGCACGGTCAACGCTGACGTCAGCAGATGACGTCACCAGGTCAATACTGACGTCAGCAGATGACGTCAGCAGTGACGTAAGCCGGGTCGGGTCATGGGTCAGTTCGGGTCGGGTCAGGTTCGGGTCGGGTCAGGTTCCGGTCGGGTCGGTTCGGGGTCGGGTCGGGTCGAGTCGGGTCAGGTTGGGCTTGGGTTGAACCGGGCGGCTCGGGCGGTTCAGACCGGTCGGTTCTGGATTTTCCAGGAAAATCTAGAATTTCCAGAATTTTCCCAGTGCCAAACACAACAATTTCAAACAAAAACCCCCAAAAATGGTTCGATACACCCCCCCTTCGATCCGATATTAAACCAAACTCAAAATACAACCTTTCTAAACCGAAAACCGAATCAAAATCCAACCAAAACAAACGAAAAGAAAAGAAATAATTAGAGGCTTACCGAACTCACAAAAAACGGATGGAAAAAGAGACCACAGAGAAAAGAACCACTGAGAAAAAGATTCGAACGAAAAGACTTGATTTCTGAGAGATTGACCGAGGTAAATACTCGGTTTAATTTTAGAAATAAAAATTCTTAGAGTTAATTCGAAAACGGGAAAAGGTGGAAGAAAAAATCCTTACCAAAGATAAAATGGTAAAAATACAAGGTAAGGGCATGAAGATTTAGAGTTTTGAAACGGAGTCTTCAACTTTCAGAAAATTACATAAAGGTCACTGATTTCAAATTAAACCCCCCCAAATTCTAGGGCACAAAACTAGGGATTTTGACTTAATTTGGGAAATAAAACATTGGGGTGTTACATGTGTCATTGCCGTGACAATTTAGTTGTCGAGACAACTAGTTTTAAGATATGAATGAATAATATTTGAAATTATGGTAGTAGGAAATATGAATGTGGAAGATAGTAGTGGTGGTGTCGGTTTTATAGGTTTGACAAGGATGATGGTAGAAATGGAAATGAAGAAGGATATAGCAGAACAAGGTTGGCGTAGGAACAAGGAAGAACCAATACTATGAAGAGTGAAGACCCAGACCTTATATATTCTTGAAAAATGTGAAAGATGATGGATTGTGACCCACTAGTTACATGAAACTAGGAACCAACAATATAATAAAATTAAATAGATAGAAGTGGGAGAAGTGTGGCACGTGACCCACTAACTATAAGGAGCTAGGAACTAACGCGATAATAAGATGAAATTGATAAAGACTACAAGCCTAACTTGAAGCCGATAGAGTTCTCGCAAGAACAAAGTAGAAAGCAACCTTTCAAAAGAGTCTTATTATATTAAATTGGTCTCCTAAAAATGAAGGAAAGGTTCCTATTTATAGTGTTCATATGAACCATATGAAGAGTCTTAGAACAAGAGATAATGTTTCATCTTTATGGTGATAAATGTTAATGATTGCTTTGTTTTCTCTTTCATCTTTAAGTGGATGAAATTTCAAGGTATTAGTAATGAATTTGGACTTAATTTAGGCTTAATATACACATAATTTTGTCCAAATGGTGGAAAGACTCTTGGGCTACCTTGTCTTGCTCTTTCATAGGAGAAAGAGGGTGAAAATGAACACTTGATGTATGTAGACACTTTAGTAGCAAAAGGGGAGTATCTCTTCTAATTCCATGCTGATCCTCAAGCTAATTAACCTTCTTGAATTTCATAATATTATGCATTAAGAGGGTCTTCATTGCTTGTCTTCATCTAGAATACAAATAGCTTCCAAAGATGATGAAGAAGTGACTTGAATGCCTTGATTATTTGCATAATGATGACCTTCATTTGTATGAATAAAAATCAGCTTTGAATTGAATTGAATTGAATATTTGAATAAAGAAGACCTTCAATGACTTGTCTCTTGGATGAAGATGGAAGGACTCTTCCTTGGCTCAAACTCATCCAAATCATCCTTGCATAAAATTCCCGTAATGAAAATTCTAACTTGCACTTTCTTCGGTAAATCGATCATATCTCAAGCTTACGATATCGGATCAAGGTGATTCAAAGTGCGTTGGAAAGATAATAAATAGGGGAATAAGTTTTAAGAAAACTTCAAAACTCATTTCAACCTGGATCGAACTCAAAAATATCGAACAAGTAGAGTGAATATACAAAACTCCTTTAATTCCCACTTTAAGTGTTGTATTAATCCATGCTTTTACTCTCACTTGATTTCTTGAACCCCAAAAGACTTCAAACATGCTTTTATTCAGATTTAATGCACCTAATAACACAAAAACTATGTTAAAATAATGCAACTATATGCAAATTAGAACTTACTTAAATGAACTAGCATGCTTAATGAACATAACATATTTAATAAACTAGCATACATATGAACTATCATGCTTAAATGAACTCATGTTGCAATACATGCTTGAACGAAGTAGCATTCTTATTTTTTCATGCAATTTAATTCCATGCAACTAATAAAATTAATGCAAAGTCACACACAAGTAAAAATCATGCAAATGAATGATAAGATATAATGCATATATGAGCTAGTAGAGAATGAAGTAAGGTAATACTCTCTTTGAATAATTCATGGAAAAAGTCCAAGGTATGACAAGTATATGTGAAATGATGAGTCTAGTTAGGATCATATCAGTTAAAATTTAAACCTTTAATATTGCTTAAAAGATTTAATGTCTCATCTCACTAAATCAACTAATTCTTTTAAAATATGATCTCTACCAATCATGTTTAATCGATTAATAATTTATTGTATAGGATACCTTTACATACCGTCGTTTTTATGTCATATTTTTTAGGAATTAGTGTAATAATAGTGTTTGAAAAAACATATTGGGGTAATAGTCTTTTTAATATTTAAGAGAATAGATTAAAAAGAAAAACATGTGCGTGATAAATTATTAGATTGAACTAAAAATATAGTATTTTTTTATTATTTTAACGGTTTATCATATATTTCGTCATTCTAAGGTGATAAAATCCAAAAAACATTGTTCCTTTTGACTTATTTTCTTTATATTTTCAGAAAATAATTATTATTTTATTTTTTTCAAACTTCGTTATTACTCTAATTTTCACTCATATTTTATTATAATTTGTATTCGTATAGTATTCATATTAATATTAAAAGTTATTCAAATATAAAAAAGCAGGTGATATGGACAGCTCCATTACATGTGCAAGAAGCATGAGGGAACTGGGGCCCAATACTAACTTCACATAAGAAGAACGTGTAGTAGGTTGTTTGTTGTTGGTATTATCACTCTAAAATAAAATCCTAGACTTTTGATGATAAACTATAAAGTGGAAAGTGGGAACTAAAACACCCAACGAAAGCAAAATAGTTTTTTAGCGGCGTTTTTTAAGGTATTTAATAGTATTTTTAAGCGCCGTTATAATTATTAGCAGCATTGAAAAAAGAGCCACAAGAAGCGCAGCTACAACCTGTGCCGCAAATATCTGCGGCGTTTATTTTTGAAAAACGCCACTAAAGTACATGTTCTTTAGCGGCGTTTTATAAGTCTAACGTCACAATTGGCATGGCTCTAATAAATTATTCTTTTCAAAAATGCCGTTAATAAATTATTCGATGTAAATTAATCGGCCAATAAATTAAATATCGAGATAAACCTTCTTTTATATTATAAACATGCTCTGTAATGATCTATCGTTCTATTTGAGTTGTGTTTTATACGAAACACATATTTATAATCAATAGCCATCTTTCTTGTTGTCAAAGAAACTGTTATAAGTAGAAATTTTGTCCCTAATCATGAATCCTTTTATATCCACACTAAAAATTATTAAAAAAATAAAATTTAAACTCTAACCTTAATTTCTATATCTAAAATCTTAAACCCTAAACTAATAGAGGCATAATAATAGGACAAACGATGTGCACCCAGGTTCGCAAGAATTCCATGGCGTGTAACTCTTCCTGCATAGCAATTCTTCATGCTGAAATTTTCACTGCCTGATGGTAGAAAGTAGACTCATTGATTGAAGAAATGTTGCCAATAAAATATTCATAAGAGGATGATAGCTTCTTAGTAAAATATGTTCCTCAATAGGACAGAAACATGCAGAGTTACAAGTATTGTTGCAATAATATTAGTGAACCACGAAAAATGCGAATGATGCCGGTTACTTAGTGTAGGAACCGTATGTAACAAGAAGACCTTGTGGTTTGCAGAAGGAAAGGACCCTACTTGTGATTACATTTCTATATGCTGCTGTGGCCAAATTTACACTCCTTGTTTCCTGGGAGAATCAGACCGGATGTTGCATTGCTCCTCTCGTCGTCCATCGGCTACCGGCACCATCCCATGTGCAATTACATGAAATCCTATGCAGGTTTAATCTTGGACAGTT
Organism: Abelmoschus esculentus; assembly: GCA_035048815.1. Classification (NCBI taxonomy): domain Eukaryota; kingdom Viridiplantae; phylum Streptophyta; class Magnoliopsida; order Malvales; family Malvaceae; genus Abelmoschus; species Abelmoschus esculentus. Next base: position 5,940,424 of record JAUCBN010000015.1, read on the forward strand.
TTCTTTTGCCACAGAAACTGTTCAACATGTTCTAGAACTCAAAACAGAAGGCAAAAGATGTTACAATCATTGGATAATGCTAAAATTAAGTATCTCAGTTGCGTGGGAAAGTACCTTAAGCTTAGATTATATAAAGGTTTTAATAGCCTTGGCCCTCACACACGCGTTGTTATTATTTCATCCGACTAGTTTGTGTTTGTGTTCGTGTTCATGAGAACACAAGTCTTTGACACATATGTGCACATTCTATATTTTATAGAAAATTCGAAAGAATTTATTTGAACATTAAAAAATTGTCTATAGTAAGAATGATTTTGAAATTATAATGGTGAAAATTTTAAATCAACTTAATACACGTAATAGTTATTTCATAGTTAATTATGACTGAACGTATCAGGACTGTTTTCAGTCCTTATTCGCTCAAGGGTTGTAACTGTTACAATAATTTTAATATTAATGTTTTAATTACATTAAATTAGTATTTATTATGGTTCTAATTAGAGAGGGTAAATGATGATTTATCCTTATGTTTTTCACTATAAATAAGAGCTTCTCTAGCTCATTTTTATATATACAATCATTTTTAAAAACTCTCTTTATAAAGGTTTCTTAAGTATTTTTTTGAGTTTTTTTACAAGAGAAGAACAATATCACTGATTTTCACTCAGATATTTAGGTGTACGAATATTGGAGAGTCCGAGTTAACTTTGGGGAACGAACCGTCTATAGCAACAATTACACACATCGGGGCGAATTCGTTTTTAAGACAGTGGTTTTCACCTCGACACGATTTATTAATTCTTTTGATCTTTTTATATTATTCTATCAAGTCAGTGCTAACGTCTTTATTTTGCAACAGTCTATTTTCTAATAATTTAGAAATGAATTCCGTTCACTGCTATGAAAACTTGATTGATATTACTTACCAATAATTATGCCTTGTCGTATTATGATTCTGATAAATATTTTTTTTTAGATTATGTATGAAATTAAAGACTATTCTTAATCTGATTGTTATCGCAAATTATAATGCATTTATCAGTTCAAGGTTGCATAAAAAATCTATAGTTACTTGAGACGAGAAAGTAACGATATAGTGTGTGTCGTTAAATTATTTATACGATGTGTTATGAAAATGGTGGTTTTAAACATATAATTGTAGCATTTGACAATGACTTTTATAGCATCATAATTATATTTATAGCCATTAACTATAAATGTTTTATTGTTATGTCATTGATGGTTTTAGTTAATGTTTTATAGCTATATTTTATATGCATATAAATCACATGAAAATAAAAATATAAATCACATGAAAATAAAAGAAACACTTAATTATTATTATTTTTCTCTAATGATTATTATTGTTAGCAAACAAAATGTTTTATGAGAAATTGATAGATTTCGATGTATTTATTAGCAAACAATATAAGTGTTACATTTTATTATGTGTTATAATGCATCATAAATTATGGTTACTTTTAACCAGTTAAAAAGAATTAGACATTAAGGAGGAAGATTTTTAGAGTTTAAAAACACTGAAAAACTGAGATTAAAACTTCCAACACAACTACTCCCGCTCAAGGCTCAATCACCACTTTTAAAACTCATTTTCTTTCAACCCCATACATATTTACCTTATTTGATAGATCTCTTCGAGCCCTACAACTTCACCTTCAGCACCAAAACGAGTTTCTCACGTCACCACCCCAAAGGTTGAACCTTTTACCACTTCTTTTCTTGCAACAATGAAGGAGGAAGGGAAGGAAATATAAGATGATCTCACTCACATAACTTTTTGGAGAGAAATCAATTCTCTTCCCCCTCTTTGTCCTCAATTAGAGGATTACCATTTTACCTCCACTAAAAAAGGCCCAACTCACAAACCAACTCAACGACTTAAGCCCAAGGCCCATAACCGGCCAAAACTCAAACCCTGGGATCAAACACTAGAGTCCAACATTTCGGATTAACCAGACACACGGATCCGAATCTGGGTTATGACATTACTCGTCTTAAACATAAATTTTAAAAATAAAAACTTTTCTTTATTAGGTTGGGTCGAGATCTGTCGAACCATGAGAAAATTACCGTCGTTATTCATTCTCAATTTTTAACCCTTTGACAATACGTATATACTTTGTAGATAAAAATTTGAACTCGTATTTCTTAAAAATGAACATCACATGTTTTCAACACTCGACGAGTTCCTCTACTTTTAACTATTAAACATTTAGTGTTCTATCAAATTGAATAAACTAACTAAAAAATAATAAAGAGATTAGAAAAAGAGGAAGATTTGTATTTATTTTCAATATTAGATTTATATGCAATATTTTTATCAAATCATCTATTTATAAGTGTAAGAATTTGAACTCGTATTTTTTAAAAATGAACATCACATGTTTTTCACTAGGACATTCGACGAGTTCCGCTTCTTTTAACTATTAAACTTTTAGTGTTCTATCAAATTGAATAAACTAACTAAAAAAATAATAAAGATAAGAAAAAGAGGAAGATTTGTATTTATTTTCAATATTAGATTTATATACAATGTTTTTATCAAATCATCTATTTATAAGTGTAAGAAGTATATAATACATTAAACTCTAATTAATGCAAATAACATTCCTAATGATAAAGTAAATCAAATATTTTTGATAAAGTTCTTATTATGAAAACAAATGAAATGAAGATATGGTGATCAAATTCCAGAATTCAGTAAAGTTCAACGTCTAAAATCATAATTTAACCAAAAGTATATATCATAATTATAACAAATGCTAAAAGGAAAGAAAAGTGATATTGCAAAGGATCAAACCCGGATCACCCATGTAACAGGCAAATATACTCACCACTATACTACAACAACATTATTGAAACTAAACTTAAGACATTAATTATATTTAATATCAAGAAATGTCATGTCCGATCTACTCAAACCGGTTCCATTGCCATCACCGATCGACATTAAACAAACTTTTAAGGACATGCGCACTTAGACTGTCCCATGGTGCTAACACACCATGGCTGCTCTCTAGTAGAATCAAAGGTGAAATGTTCCTTTTGCCGTGTCAAATCATTTGGCAAGACAAAGGCGTTAGTGTAAAACCGATGAAATCTCGGATTATGGGCTCCTTTTTGAAGATTTGGTATTGGACTAGGAAAGGACGAGATGATTCACATCTGAAATAGTGGTTATCTCAGAGAATGCCATGGGACTTCCACAGTTATCGGTAGCATCACCGATCCCGAGTTCACTGGCACATTTAAGTTAACTGTTGCAATCTTAACATGTCTGAATACATGGGATGACGGGGCAGGGGTATTCTGAGTTTGAAGACTTACTGGTGATTATAGCAGTCAGATGGTGAGGAGGGGAGGAAAAATTGTTCGACTGTGGTTTTGGAGCCATAATCAATGCTGATGGAGCCTGCCATGTTTCCCATTTAGTAGCAACAACAATAGAGCTATTGGGAATAGGATAAGAATATGGACCTCTAAAGAAAAAAATGAATATAAAGTTTAGGGACTAAAACCAGTATTAAACCTAAACTGTACAACAGAATTACAATAAATACGAAAAAAAAGTTAGAATGTCGTTGCTGGGGATTAAATCCGGGTCGCTCGTGTGACAGGCAGGAATATTCTATAAGCATAAAATGAGCAAAACACAGCGGAAAAGATCAAAATAAATACCTTCAGTCATTGTCAAAATCTTACTCCAAATTGAGATGTGGTTGCTCCACTGTCTAACACCTCGAACCATCGTGGTAACACCCCTGACCATCGTGAAAATATAAAACTCGGTTGCAAAAAGAACTAAAATACGCCAAGATCTTATAAGCAGTCAAAAAACTCACTAGATGAAATATGTGAATCTTATATTTTTGATGCTCAGGGACCTTATGCTAGGTTGGTATTTATAGGTGTGATTTACCATCAAAATCACCAACCAAATGGACGATAATACCCCTTAACTTCCCGACACTATCTCCCTTAATTGAACAATGATATGAACGTGGGAAAACTTGTAGATTTTCATTCCATGTTCACATTTCCATTTGTGGAAAACGTGCATGGGAATCGGTTCACACAAACCACAAAGCATAGTTGGTTATCCAACCAATATTTTCTCACTTGGTTCGTATTGTCTATGAAAACTAAAAGTTAAAACATAATGTATGAATCATGGCGACATTTCCTCTTATGATTGATTTGTATCTTCCATGTATCACAATACATTAAGTTTTAACGCTTTAGCCCATATACTTAATGAATAAACCCAATGTTTATTCTAGGTTCAAACTTTAGTGATATTTCTCGAAATAATTAACTTAATGTGTAAACAACATATATGAGAAATATCAAACTTTATTAGAGTTTCAATAGAATTGTTCTTACAATCAAAAATTACAAAGTAGGAACAAGTTTCATAGTGACAACATGATCCTTAAATTTATGTGGTGGCATGCCCTTAGTCAAATGATCACCTAACATCTGCTCATTGTTAATGTGCTCAATGACCACTTTCTTTTCTTTAACACGTTCCCTTATGGCTAGATACTTAAGGTCGATGTGTTTACTTCGACTTCCATTTTTGTTGTTCTTAACCATGAAGACAACAACTAAATTGTCACAATATATCCTTAATGGCCTAGAGATTGAATCCACAAGTCTAAGCCCATAAATGAAACTCTTTAACCATATTCCATGTGAGGTAGCCTCAAAACATCAAACAAACTCAACCTCCATAGTGGAAGTAGCAGTTAAAGTCTGCTTAATGCTCCTCCAAGATATAGCTCCACCAGCAAACATAAATATGTAACCCGATGTTGATTTACGTGAATCAACACAACCAACAAAGTCTGAATCGGAGTAGCCAATCACCTCCAAATGATCAGATCGTCTATATGTAAGCATGTATTCTTTTGTCCCTTTGAGGTATCTCAAAACCTTCTTTGCAGCTTTTCAGTGGTCTATACCTAGATTACTCTGATATCTTCCCAACATCCCAACGGCAAATGCAATGTCAGGTCTTGTATAGACTTGAGCATACGTCAGGCTTCCAACAACAAAAGCATATGGAATATTTTTCATTTTCTCCTTCACAAATTCGTTCTTCGGGCATTGGTTCAGATTGAACTTATCACCCGTCACGATAGGAGCAACACTAGGTGAACAATCTTTCATCTAAAATCTTTCTAAAATTTTGTTGATATCAGTTTCTTGAAATAGACCTAAGATACCTTTTTGTCTATCACGATGAATCTTAATGCCAATGACATAAGAATCATCAACCATTTCTTTCATATCAAAGTTTTTAGAAAGAAATTGTTTCACCTCATGTAGCGTACCCCTGTCATTCGTTGCAAGTAAAATGTCATCCACATATCGAATAAGGAAACAAATTTTACTCCCACTAACCTTCTGGTATATACATTGATCCATGATATTCTCAACAAAGCCAAATGAAGAGATGACTTCATGGAATTTTAAAATCACTGGCGGGAGGCTTGTTTCAATCCATATATAGATTTATTTAACTTGTAAACTAGGTGTTCACCATCACTAGAGTAAAATCCTTCAAGTTGTTTCATGTATACCTCTTCCTCTAGATCAACATTATGAAAGACAATTTTCACATCCGTTTGTTGTAACTTAAGGTCAAATTGAGCTACTAATCCTAACAAAATACGTAAGGAATCTTCTTAGATACTAGATTAAAAGTCTCAGTGTAATTAATTCCTTCTCGCTGAGTGAATCCTTTAGAAACGAGTTTTGCTTTATGTTTCCTTTTGAGTCTCTTTTTGTTTTGAAGACCCATTTACATCCAATGGCTTTTACGCCATCAAGCAACGGTACAAGATCTCAAACTTCTTTGCTCTTCATAGAATTCATCTCATCCTTCGTAGAATCATACCATAATTTTGATTCATTGCAGCTCATGGCACTTGAAAATGACTCAGGGTCATTTTCAGCTCCAACATTATAGACAGATTCTTGTAAATACACAAAATAATCACTAGAAATTATTAACTTTCTTTCTCTAATAGATCTTCTTAATGCTGAACCAACATTCTCTTGTGGATCATGTTGTTCAACTGATTGTTCAATAATTTCTGGATTTTCTTGAACAACTTGATCTACTGGAGTATTTTCAGCAGCTTGTGGAACTTCATTGATTAGTTGTTCAACACCCGATTGAGCTTGAGGGGTGTTATATATGATAACCAATCTCTCACTTGAAGTGGATGGTTGATTTACGTGTATTGAATCTCGAGATAGATCACTCCCACTGATTGAGTCGTTCTCAAGAAATTTTGCATTTCTTGATTCCACAATTCTAGTGATATTAGATGGATAATAGAATCTGTAACCTTCGGACTTTTAGAAACATCCAATGAAATACCCACTAATAGTCCTTGGGTCCAGTTTCTTTTATTGTGGGTTATAATTCTCACTTCAGACGGGTATCCCCATACGCTTATATATCGCAAACTCGGTTTCCAACCTTTGAATAACTCAAAAGGTGTCTTTGAGATAGCCTTGGTTGAGACCCGATTTAATATATACACAGCCGTCTTGAGAGATTCAACCCATAAAGACTTAGGTAGCTTAGAGCTACTAAGCATACTTCGCACCATATCCATTAAAGTTTGATTTCTTCTTTCCGAAGCATCATTCTGATCAAGCAAGCTTGACATGGTATATTGGGCAACTATACCATTGTCTTGGAGAAACTTTGCAAATCGACCATATGCTTGTCCATCTTCTGTGTATCTACCATAATACTCACCAACTCTATCTGTTCTCACAATCATTATTTGCTTACCGTATTGTTTCTCTACTTCAGCCTTGAAAACCTTAAAGGCTTCTAACGCTTCACTTTTATGATGAATCATGTAGAGATACATGTATCGTGAGTAATCATCTATAAAAGTGATGAAGTATTTCTAACCTTGCACATCCATATTTGGGCAATATATATTAGAATGGATGATTTCCAATATGGTCGAACTCCTCTTGGCACTTTTCTTTGACTTGTTAGTCTGCTTACCCTTAATGCAGTCTACACAAGTATCAAAATCAGTAAAATCTAAGGTATTGAGTACCCCATCATTTACTAATCTTTTAATCCTTTCAATGAAGATATGTCCTAATCTCCGATGCCATAAAGTAGAGGAATCTTCATTTATAACACAACGCTTAGTACCTGTTTGAATGTGCATAACATTACGAGTGACATTATTTTGTAAATCAATAGAGTAAAGACCATCACATAAAATTCCATTTCCAACAAGTTCAGATTTATAAAATAAATTGATACCAACATTTGAGAAATAAAAACAATACCCCAAGGGTACAAGTCTTGAAACAGAAATTAAATTTCTAGAAAAACTAGGAATTTAAAAAGTCTTTTCTAAATTAAAACAAAGCCACTACTAAGCATTAATTCACATGTCCCAATAGCTTCTACATGCAATTGCATCTTGTTTCCTGAATAGATGTATCGCTCAACTCCCACTGGTTACCTCAGGTTTTTTAATCCCTGTAAGAAATTTGAGACATGGATTGTAAAACTAGAATTAATCCACCATGTGTTATAATTAACATCAGCCATATTTGACTCAAAGCAAACAAGTAATATTGATTTACCTTTCTTTTCAAGCCAGGCCTTATACTTGACACAATCCTTCTTCATGCATCCCTTCTTTTTACAAAAGAAACACATGGACTCTTTCTTGATGTTAGATTGGGGTTGCATTTTAGCCTTCCCCTTTTGATTGGCTTGGACTTATTTCTTTCCTTGAATAACCGTCAGTGTATTCTCTCTCATCTCTAGTACAAGCCTACCCTCTTCTTGATCACACATGGTCAAAAGATCATCAATAGACCATTTATCTTTATGTGTGTTATAAGAGATATTAAATGGCTTGTATTGAGGAGGAAGAGTGTTCAATAATTAGTGCACCAAGAAAGATTCGGACATTTCAACCTCAAGTTCCTTAAGTCGAGCTTCCAAATCTCGCATCTTATTGATGTGATCACGCACACCTTTCACCGTTGTGAGCCTTAGAGATGTGAACTTCATAATTAAGGTGTTGGCTAATGACTTTTGAGAAGTCTGAAATTGTTTCTCTATAGCCTTTAATAGATCTTGGACATTCTCATAACGCTCAATTGAGCCATGGACATCAGCAGGAGCCTTGCTCTTAATGAACATAATACTTAAGCGATTGGATCGCTCCCACTTTTCATATAGAGCAAGATCAGCATGATTGCTAGTGTTACTGATATGTGGCTCAAATTTCCTTATAGCATATTCAATATCCATACACCCTAATTGAAGAAGAATATCTTCCTTCCAGAACTTAAAGTTCTCACTAGTTAATTTAGGGATATCTAATCTATTATCAAACATATTCACAAGTAATAATGCTGTAAAATAAATTGACATACATGCTTAATATAAATTTGAGGTAAACATAAGCTATAATTTACCAATTCAAATTATAGAGATAATGAATTTAGTGAGAAAAATTATCTGTAGGCTAAAATTTTAATTCGATTAGATTCATTTGATAGAATATTTTCTATCCTTTATGTAAAATTATTAAATTCATTTTTATAATTCTTATGGGTAATTATAAAAATTCATCTAATAATTTTTTACCTTGATGTTAAGGGATTTAATATCTAAGCTTTTTGTATGTGATTTTTTTTGTATGTGATTTTTAACCTTAGTAATTTTATTTAGCTAAAGATGTTATAGTTAGTCTTTAACTAAATAAAATTATGAATGTCACTTAGCTAAATATTAACCTTAAACTTTATTTAAAGTGTTGCTTGTTTATTATGCAACGTTTTATGTCTAGTCCTTATGAAATCCTTATTATAATTTTATTTAATTAAAGTTGTTGTGGCCAATTCTTTAATTAAATAAATTATTTGGATCCCTAGACATATTATATAGTTTTATTGCTAAAACTTTATGCAATAAGTCTTATGCACCTAAATTTATGTATATAATTAATTGCCGAATAAGTTATAACATAACCTAATTTAGGCACATACTAAACATTAATTTCTAAAATTCATTTAAGTAGAAAATAAAATTTTTAATAAATTTTAGAAATTAACGTTCTAATTTTAAAGCAAGTATTTTGCAATATAAATTTTCTCAAAATTTTAGAATTTAAAGATCAAACAGGCATTCTAATTTTGAGAAAAATTTAACATGATAATGCAGAGATTTAGCATGACTCTGATGCCAAATGTAAACATAAAATGAGCAAAACGCAACAAAAAAGATCAAAATAAATACCTCCAGCCATTGTCAAAACCTTACACCAAATTGATATGTGGTTGCTCCAGCGTCTAACACCTCGAACCACCGTGGTAACACCTCTGACCACCGTGAAAATATAAAACTTGACTGCAAAAAGAACTAAAATACATCAATATCTTCTAAGCACTCAAAAAACTCAGAAGATGGAATATGTGAATCTTAAATATGATGCTTAGGGACCTTAGGTTAGGTTGGTATTTATAAGGGTGATTTACCATCATAATCACCAATCAAATAGATGATAATGCCCCTTAACTTCTCGTCACTATCTCCCTTAATCGAACCATGATATGAACGTGGGAAAACTTGTATATTTTCATTTCATGTTCACATTTCCAATTGTGGAAAACATGCATGAGAATCGGTTCACACGAACTACAAAGCATGGTTGGTTATCCCACCAATATATTCACCACTATACTACAACGACATATGATTCAGATACTTTAAACTATTAATTACAAGTAATATGTCATAATCGTTTTTTTTCTTATAAAGAAGCAAAGGAAACTTTAAGTCTTAGGCCAGAACATACTATAAACACATATTTGAAGAAAAAAATAATTTAAACACTTATTTAATAGTTAAACTAAAATTAAAAAGTTGTAGATTTAATTATTAATTGTGTACGAAACTAATATATTTGGTAGTTAATATCGTTTAAATTAAGTTCAAAGTTGAACCTGTTAATGCAAAGGATGAGTCTACAACGGACGTCGAACACCGGTGAACATTATTAAAGTAATTTATAAAGAATAAAAATCTAAAGGACTAATCATACAATTATTAATTATATGTTGAGTTTATCATTCTTTTGTTAATTACATATTAAGTCCTTGAGATTCTAATTTTTTATTTATAACACCCTCGACCCGGTGCCACATCGGGCCTCCGGCCCAAAACCTGTATTTTAAATTTTTTCCCAAAAGCCCATAAAGTTGGGTCCAAATTCATTTCCATCATAAAGTAATAAAATCCAAATCCATTTTTAAAATATAAATCCAAATAAGATAAAGTAGTGGAGCTCCAAAATATTACAATTTGTTTAAAAGCGTTCGACAATAAATAAAACAGAGTTACAAATTACACATATAGGGTCCTACAAGTACAATTGCCCACTATGCCTAATAACAGTACTCTGACAATAGATGTCGATGCTGAACCCACCACGATGATGCTCCTCCGAAAGCTTCCTTAACCTACGCACGAAAATACATTTCGAAACGCTGAGCTACTAAAGCTCAATGGGTACTTGACCAACCGATCCACATCAAGCATAGCATAAAATAAGCATAGCAACATGAGTACCCAACCGGTCCACATCAAGCATAGCATAAAATAACCATAGCAACATGTATGATGACATGGCATGAATACGATGGCGCTACCATAACCGCCTAAACACATGATATAATGATGGCATATATCGGCACATAGCATATGCATGACAAGAGAAGACCACATAGCATCTCAAGTTCGTATCTCATATTTATATCTCATATATATACTTGTATATATATATCGGTGTCCATATCACCTCACAGTAGTATAGAAGTAGGGGGACCCATCAGCACTAGGCAAGGCCCGTGGAATGCCACTGCACATAATCCGCTAAGGAACCCATCAACACTAAGCAAGGTTCTAGCTCGTCTTCCGCATAATATTACCGATAACCCATCAGCACTAAGTAAGGTTATCAGTTTTACATCTCATATAATATTTACTCTAGTAACCCATCAACACTAAGCAAGGTTACCAGATTATCTCATAATCATATAATATACATATTCTAGGCAACCCATCAGCACTAAGAAAGGTTCCTAGTACACACGTGACTCAATATGTCACACCGAACCCATAATGGTTTCACATATCGGTTTATACCGCTAGACTCCAATTATTATTCAATTATCCTTTAGATAAGGTTAAGAGCCTATCTCTCGATTGAATATTCATTTTAAAGTTCAAACGACTCTTAAGAACTTCTAGGATAGTATTATGAGACCTTACCACTTTATCCACAAGAAATTGGGCTAAATTACCTAGGGGTATCGATACCCTTACTTTGAGTATCGAAACACCAGGTATCGATACCCTCCCAAAGGGGGTATCAAAACGACGATATCGATACGAGTATCGAACCGTTTGACCACTTCAAAGTCAACGGGAAAAAGGACATGTCAGCTTCGATACTGTATCGAACCAGAAACCTCACTGGATGACTCAGTATCGAAACACCCTTCCCGCGTTTTGATACCCCTGCACAAAATGTGCAGTTTTGCATATTCAAACACTTAGTACCCTATCCAATTTCAATCCATTCATTCCTAAATTGATCCTAGACTTTAATTAAGTGATCCTAAGCACGTTTACATCATTATTTCGAAGGTTCATCAACATACACATAATTCACCATTAAAATCAACCTAAAGCTACCAAACATACCATAACAAGCAACAAACATGCATTTAAGCTTAAAACAAGTTATGCATGATGATTAAGAGCTGGAAGAGAACCAACCTTAAGCAAAAATAGCAACAACTTGAGCTCCAAGCTCAACCTCAAACCTTCTCCTTTCCCAAAGCTCTTGAAGGCTCTCCAAGCACTTTCTCTACAAGGCAAAGATACACAGCGATTTAGAACGGTTTGGGATGATTTCTAGAGCTTAAAAACAAAAAAAAGCTGAGATTTAAGCTCCCTAAAATCAAATCCCGAACTCAACCTTAAACCCCCTTTAAACCTTTATCTTCCTCCAAACCAACACTTTCTTACCTTGTTTTAAAGATCACAACCAGCCCTACAATATCATCTCCAACATAAAAATGAGATTTTAAACAAAACTCCTAAAGATCTTACCTTTTACCTTTCTTTTCTTGCTTCCAAAAGAAGGAGAGTTGAAGAGAAAAAGAGAAAAGGATGAGCTCACTCTGTAGGGGGAATTAAAACCCCAAACCCCTCTTGTCATCTAATTAGACATTTACCAAAATGTCCCTCTAAACCAAGCCTAACTTAAAACCCAACTCAAAGCCCAAACCCTTAAGGCCCAAACCACTAAAACTTAGGGCCCAAAACCGAAGCTCAAACCCCTCGGGTTAACCCGACACTCGGATCCGAATCCAAGTCGTGACAACTCTCCCCTCCTTAAAGAAAATTTCGTCCTCAAAATTTACCTGACAGGAAGAGATATGAATACTGGGCCCTCATATCCTTTTCAACTTTCCAAGTTGCTTCTTCAACTCCGTGGTTTCTCCAAAGAACCTTTATCAACGGTATGCTCTTGTTTCGAAGCTCTTTTACATCTCTATCCAAGATTCCTATTGGTCTCTCCTCGTAAGTCAAATCCTTATTGACTTCGATTTCCTCAAGCTGAACAACATGTGAAGGATTCGAACGGTAACGTCTTAACATAGACACGTGAAACACATCATGGATACGTGCTAACTCAGGAGGCAAAGCTAGCCGGTAAGCCACTGGTCTCACTCTTTCAAGAAGTTCATACGGTCCTACATACCTTGGACTCAACTTTCCTTTCTGACCAAATCGGATGATTCCTTTCCATGGAGATACCTTAAGAAACACTTTTTCTCACAACTCATACTTGATGTGCTTGTGCTTCCGATCCGCGTAAGCTTTTACCGATCAAACGCTGCTTGCAACCTTTCCTTGATGATCTGAACGTTTTCCTCGATTTCCTTAACAAACTCGGAACTTACTATCCGTCTCTCATTTAGCTCAGTCCAACAAAAAGGTGTCCTACACCTACGCCTCCGCCCGTACAAGGCCTCAAAAGGTGTCATCTTTATACTCGACTGATAACTGTTGTTGTAAGCAAACTCCACAAGCGGTAACTGATCTTCCCAACTCCGAGCAAAGTCCACTACACAACACCTAAGCATATCCTCCAAGATCTGGATAACTCGCTCAGACTGTCCATCGGTCTGAGGATGAAAAGCTATGCTGAAGTGCAACTTGGTATCCAAAGCCTTATGGATAGACCTCCACAACCTAGCGTGAACCTCGAATCCCTGTCCGATATGATCGATGAAGGTACACTATGCAACCTGACGATCTCTTTTATGTACAACTGAGCTAACTTTTCCAAACTGAAGTCCATCCTAACTGGTAAGAAGTGAGCCGACTTGGTCAACTGGTCAACAATGACCCACATAGCATTATGCTTCCTCAACGTCATCGGTAACCCGGTGACAAAGTCCATGGTCACACGATCCTACTTCCACTGTGGAATCTGGAGAGGCTGAAGCAAGCCTGAAGGAACCTGATGTTCTGCTTTCACAAGCTGACACGCTAAGCATCTTGTCACAAACTCAGAAACATCTCTTTTCATGCAAGGCCACCAAAAGAAAGGACAAAGATCCTGGTACATCTAATTACTACCCGGGTGAACAGAAAACGGACTACGGTGAGCTTCCCTTAGGATACGGTCTCTCAGATCCTCAAGAAAAGAGACACACAACCGACCCTTGAAGTACAAGAACACATCATCCCGTACCTCAAAGTCTGACACCTCACCTCTCTGACAGGCCTCAAGTTGAGCTACCAACTCCTCGTCTAACGCTTGTGATCTCTTTATCTCCTGAACTAGCGTGGGATCCACATGCAACTCTTCCAACAAACCACCATCCCCAGTCATCCTCAACCGGGCAAACATGGCTCTCAAGTCCGACATGGACTTTCTACTCAAAGCATCGACGACCACATTCGCCTTACCAGGATAAAACTCTATGATACGGTCATAGTCCTTCAGCAACTCTATCCATTTCCGCTGCCTCAGATTTAGCTCTTTTTGGGTAAGTAGATACTTTAGAATCTTTTGATTAGTGTAAACATAACATTTCTCCCCATAGAGATAATGCCTCCATATATTCAATGCGAAGATAACCGCCGCCAACTCAAGATCATGGGTGGGATAGTTTCTTTCATGGGGTTTCAACTGCCTCGAGGCGTAAGCAACCACTTTACCCTCTTGCATGAGCACACAACCTAACCCATTCAACGAAGCATCGCTAAACACCACATAATCCTTCCCCGATTCCAGTTGCGTCAAGACTGGAGCCTCGGTAAGATAAGCCTTAAGTTGTTCAAAACTCAGCTGTCTCCTCTCGTTCTATACAAACGGAACCCCTTTCTGAAGCAACTTTGTCAACGGTGCTGCTATGATCAAGAAGCCTTTCACATACCGCCTATAGTATCCGGCAAGCCCAAGAGAGATATAGACTTCCGATATATTCCTTGGTGGTTTCTATTCCACCACAGCTTGGATTTTTTGAGGATCCACATGGATGTCATCCGCTGCAACGATGCGACCATGAAACGCCACCTCTGACAACCAGAACTCACACTTACTAAACTTGGCGTACAAACGCCTATCCCTCAAAACCTGGAGAACAACTCTTAGATGGTAGTCATGCTCCTCCTCTAAGCGTGAATACACCAAGATGTCGTTGATGAACACAACAAAAAACTGATCTAAATACGGCTAAAAGATCTGGTTCATCAAGTCCATAAAAGCTGTTGATGCATTCGTGAGCCCAAACGGCATCACTAAAAACTCATAATGCCCGTACCACGTCCTAAAAGCGTCTTTTGGACATCCTCTTCTACCACCTTCAACTAGTAGTACCCTGATCGAAGATCGATCTTAGAAAACACACGGGCACCACTCAACTGATCAAACAAGTCATTGATCCTTGGCAACGGATAACGGTTCTTGATCGTGACTTTGTTAAGCTGACGATAATCAATGCACATCCTCATCGATCCGTCCTTCTTCTTTACAAACAAAACCGATGCTCCCCACAGTGACACACTCGGTCTGATAAAACCTCTCTCAAGCAACTCCTGGATCTGTTGTTTCAACTCTTTCATCTTTGTCGGTGCCATACGATAAGGTGCTATAGACACCGGTGCCGTGCCTGACAACACCTCTATACGGAACTCTAACTCACGATCGGGAGGTAAACCGGGCAACTCCTCCAAAAACACATCGGGATACTCACAAACTGTCCTTAATCTCCATAACTCAGGGCTCTCTACCCTCACATCCACTACGTGAGCTAAGAAAGCCTCACAACCTTTCTGGATCAACCTCTGAGCTGACAAAGCCGATATCACATTCGGTAAACAGGGGTTTCTCTCACCCCTCACAACCAGCTTAGATCCATCTGTAACACGGAGATTCAATCACTTTGATCTACACCCAAGACTCGCATTGTGCTCGAACAACCAATCCATCTTTAGGATTGCGTCGAACTCTTGGAAAGGCAAAACCATAAGATCTACCAGAAAGATCGAGCCTTGCATCTCTATCGGATACCTCCAATAAACCTTGTCCACCAAAACATCTAAACCCAACGGACTTGTCACACGAACTCCTATTTCTAGATCTTCAGCTTGCAACCCCCAACATTGAGATATCCCACTACGGATATAGGAGTGGGTAGACCCCGAGTCCACAAGAGCAACTATGGGAACTGAAAATAAGGTAAACGTACCTGAGATGACATCGGTAGCCGCACAGTCCTCATGTTCCCTCACAGCATACTGCCTAGTAGGTGCTCTCGCCGTGGACTTAAAGGTATCACCCGAACCATGACTAGCCCCTTTACGGGTAAAACCTCGGCCTCTTTGACTAGGGTAACCAGCGTTCTGCACCTGATCTGATGTCTCTCTAACCTTCTCCGCGCAGTCCTTCACTAGGTGCTCTGATGACCCATAACAGTAACAAGCTCTGACTGTATTCCAACACTCTCCTCTATGGCTCCGCCCATACTGTTGACAAGTCGAAATACCTGAGCTCCTCTGAGAACTCTCCAGGATCATCATCGGAGATAATGTAGACTGCCTCCTCCTACCAGCAGACTCAGACCTGCGGTTAGATCTTGCACTTTGACTAGAAGCTCCTCTACTCTGATTCCAACGGTTCCTATTCCTTCCCGAAAAGGATTGAGAGTTGTTGGGGTAGCTCTAATTACCTCCACTAGCACCACCCTGACCGGAAGATGAACCATAGGTCAAACCTTACACTTTCTCTAAAGACTTTGCACTAGCAGTCAACTCTGAAAACACTCTGGGTGGAGTAACAGTGAAATATGTTTGTATCTCTTTCCTTAGACCCTTCAAAAACCTTTTTCATCTCATCTTCTGTTTGGCCACCAACTCTGGTGCATACCTACTCAACTATAGGAACTCCTGCTCGTAAGCGAACACCGAACGGTTACCTTGCACAAGGTGGGTAAATCGCTCCCTCAAGGTGTCGATGTGGTCTTCTTCCAAGTACTTCTTCTCGAACTCATCGAGGAAGTCGCTCCAAGTTGGTCATTTAGGATCCCAACCAAGCTCCACTATCTCCCACCACTCACGTGTGTTGCCTTTCAACAACGACAGAACACATGACAGCTTGTCTTCAGAGCTCAACCTCATCTGCCTCATGATCTAACGGGTATCATGTAACCACTGATCAGCTTGCACGGGATTGTCTTGTCCTGTACCATGAAAGTCAACATCTCCCTGCCTATATACCCTCTCCATTGGTGCCTCTCGAGGCGTAGCAGACGGCCTCGGTATAGCTCTCACGATCCGGTCCAACGCCCGGTTCAGCTGCAAGAAGCAGTTGGCCCCTTGACCAACTGCATCATCAAACGGTGCCTCCATAGCAGGCACATACTCCTCATCAGAGTCCTCTCGAGAACCCCAACTCTCTTTCATAACTTTGTTCCTCCTTGGCATACTTACTGCACACAACAAACAAACGAGGTTACATCATCAAATTTTCAGCATCTAAGCAAGTACAACTTCGACTAATGGGCATGTACTTATCTGACACCTATATAACACACTAGACTCCCCCGGAGACTTCTTAGAACCGACTCAACGTAAGCTCTAATACCATTAAATGTAACACCCTCGATCTGGTGCCATATCGGGTCAAAATTCATTTCCATCATAAAGTAATAAAATCCAAATCCATTTTTAAAACATAAATCCGAATAAGATAAAGTAGCGAAGCTCCAAAATATTATAATTTGTTTAAAAGCATTCGACAATAAATAAAACAGAGCTACAAATTACACATATAGGGTCTTAGAAGTACAAGTGCCCACTATGCCTAATAACAGTACTCTGATAACAAATCTCAATGCTGAACCCACCACGATGATGCTTCTCCGAAAGCTTCCTTAACCTACGCACGAAAACACATTTCAAAACGCTGAGCTACTAAAGCTCAGTGGGTACTCGACCAACCAGTCCGCACCAAGAATAGCATAAAATAAACATATCAACATGTATGATGACATGGCATGAGTACGATGGCGCTACCATAACCGCCTAAATACATGATATCATGATGGCATATATCGGCACATAGCATGTGCATGACAAGAGAAGACCACACAGCATCTCAAGTTCGTATCTCATATTTATATCTCATATATATACTTGTATATATATATCGGTGACCATATCACCTTATAGTAATATAGAAGTAGGGGGACCCATCAGCACTAAGCAAGGTCCGTGGCATGCCACTCCACATAATCCGCTAAGGAACCCATCAACACTAAGCAAGGTCCTAGCCGGTCTTCCACATAATATTACCGATAACCCAACAGCACTAAGCAAGGTTATCAGTTTTACATCTCATATAATATTTACTCTAGTAACCTATCAGCACTAAGAAAGGTTACCAGATTATCTCATAATCATATAATATACATATTCTAGGCAACCCATCAGCACTAAGCAAGGTTCCTAGTACACACGTGACTCAATATGTCACACCGAACCCATAATGGTTCCACATACCAATTTATACCGCTAGACTCCAATTATTATTCAATTATCCTTTAAATATGTTTAAGAGTCTATCTCTCGATTTAATATTCATTTTAAAGTTCAAACGACAATTAAGAACTTCTAGGATAGTATTATGAGACCTTACCACTTTATCCACATGAAATCGGGCTAAATTGCCTTGGGGTATTGATATCCCTACTTGGAGTATCGAAACGCCAGGTATCGATACCCTCCCAAAAGGGTATCGAAACGACGGTATCAATACGAGTATTGCAACGACGGTATCGATACGTTTGACCACTTCAAAGTCAATAGAAAAAGGGACCTGTCCGCTTCGATACTGGTATCGAACCAAAAACCTCACGGACGACTCGATATCGAAACGCCCTACCCGCGTTTCGATACCCCTGCACAAAATGTGCAGTTTTGCATATTCAAACACTTAGGACCCTATCCAATTTCAATCCATTCATTCCTAAATTGATCCTAGACTTTAATTAAGTGATCCTAAGCATGTTTACATCATTATTACGAAGGTTCATCAACATACACATAATTCACCATTAAAATCCACCTAAAGCTACCAAGCATACCATAACAAGCAACAAACATGCATTTAAGCTTAAAACATGTTATGCATGATGATTAAGAGTTGGAAGAGAACCAACCTTAAGCAAAAACAACAACTCGAGCTCCAAGCTCAACCTCAAACCTTCTCCTTCCCCAAAGTTCTTGAAGGCTCCCCAAGCTCTTTCTCTACAAGGCAAAGATACACAACGATTTAGAACGGTTTGGGATGATTTCTAGAGCTTAAAAACAAAAAAAAAGCTGAGATTTAAGCTCCCTAAAATCAAATCCCGAACTCAACCTTAAACCCCCTTTAAACCTTTATCTTCCTCCAAACCAACGCTTTCTTACCTTGTTTTAAAGATCACAACCAGCCCTACAATATCCTCTCCAACATAAAAACGAGATTCTAAACAAAACTCCTAAAGATCTTACCTTTTACCTTTCTTTTCTTGCTTCCAAAAGATGGAGAGTTGAAGAGAAAAAGAGAAAAGGATGAGCTCACTCTGCAGGGGGAATTAAAACCCCAAACCCCTCTTGTCATCTAATTAGGCATTTACCAAAATGTCCCTTTGAACCAAGCCTAACTTAAAACCCAACTCAAAGCCCAAACCCTTAAGGCCCAAACCACTCAAACTCGGGGCCCAAAATCGAAGGCCAAACCCCTCGGGTTAACCCAACACTCGAACCCGAATCTGGTTCGTGATATTATTAATTAATTTAATAGTGTTCAACAATATTCAACATTAATGGTGTTCAGTAGTGTTCGCCGCCCATCGTAGAATTTTCCTAATGCAAATTAAAAGTAATTAGTGTTATAGAAACTCTTCTCAGTAGAGTTTTTATTGTGGTACGTGCTAAACCCCTTTTAAGAATTATGCTCGCAATTATTATGTTTGTGTTGTGTTGTAACATCTTATTTTATAATACTTTTTAATGGAACCCCGTATTTGTAAATTAAATTATACTAGTATAAAAATATAATAGTCAATCGATTTTATTTTGAAAAAAAGGATAGTACATTTTAAAAAATAATTAATTTCAGTATATATCTTATCATGATTGAATGAATTTGCTTCCTTTGTGTTTCCTAATAAAAGTAGTAAAATTTAAGAAAATAATAAAAAAAAATATTTTTTAACAATTCTATATCTCTATCTAAATGAAAAAAAATTACTCCTAATAAATTTTAAACTTAAGTAAAAGGTATTTTATGGATTATTTAAGTAATTTATCATTTTTATCATGTCATATCATCTTTCCGTCAATATTTAATGGTACTTAACGTCGGAATGACAAAATTTTACATCCCGAAAACGTAATTGACTTTACTTTTTGTTTTTCAAAATCGATGATAAAAACTGTACTGAAGGTAGATAAAGATGACCAGCGAAATAGTTTACCCAAGGATAATTAAATGTTGTATTCAACAAGTATTAAATTTGCATTTAGAAAACATCTAATATATTTAATAAAAATTAAGCGTTGAATATAAATATATTGTTCAACGAATGTAATCTTTCAATTTTGAAAAAAAAAAACTTATAAAAAAACACTTACTAAAATATACATATTTAAGAAATTCAAGGCATTTAATCCTAGTGAAGAATAGATGTATTCATTAACTCAAAAGAAAAAAAAAGTGAACAATGATTAGATTGATGAAAGAAATTATTAGTATCCACGAACCACAATTATACAAATATTCAGTTATAATTTTCTACGAGCGTTATACAAGCGCTATTCGAATTATGTGACGATGCATGTGATACGAGTTAATGTTTAAGTCAAAGCAAACCCAACTCACTAACCATTAGGGTCATTCGGTTAATTCGGTAGGTAGCCGAACCAAATTAATCAAAACTAAATTAATTGAAAATTTGAAAATCTTAACCGTTAATCGAAACGAATTATCGTTAATTGAATTAACCTAACCGAAATTATTTTGGTTAATTAGCTAAATTAACTGAATTAACCAAAATTTAATATAAATTTTAGTTTAATTACACAATAGGTCACTAAATTATGCTAAAATAATTTTTTAGTCACTAAACTTTTATTACATTCTAATTTAATAAAAAAAATTAGTGACCATTTTATAATATAAACAAGTTTAATGAATATTTTATAATTTTTAAAACATAAATGACTAAAAATAAATATATATAATAATTTCGGTTAATTCGGTTAATTAACCGATTTCGAACAGAATTAACGAATAACCAAATTTTCAAAAAAAAATAATTGTAACCGATTTACCAAAAAATAACCGACTAAATTAATCGAAATAATTTTGGTTCTGTCGATTAATTCGTTTAAAACCGAATAATATACACCCCTACTAACCACCTATCCTTTTAATCGACACGTATCTTTACCCGTTTAACCTATTATAAAAAGCCTTGTATCCCCAAACCAAGGGCTAGCTAAAAAGAGAGAATTCAGGGTAGACCCTAAGGAAAACCTAAATCTCATGTCCTTACCCTCTAAACTACCTAAGAAACTCCATCCAAAAGAGTTGTTATGCAAGTGATGAACAAAATTTTAAAAAAAATTACATTAATTAAAGATTCTCCTAATCCAAGAAGAACAATGTTTTGCATTATTGAAAAAACAGTCAAGCACTTGATAATTAATTATCACCACTAATCACTTTCTTAATTAATTATCTTCAAACATATTGCATTTAAGAATAAATATTATAGATTATCAAGTTTGTTGAAAGGTCTAAGTGATGGGAATCATTAAAAAAATCATTCATGCTTGTTGTTAGGGTTTTATAATATTTTTTTTGTATATGTTTTTCTGATTTTATTACCGTTAAAGTTTATTATATGATAATCTTTTTAATTCAGTCTATTTTATTTATGATGTTAGAATTTAAACTTCTAATTTTATTTAAAAAAACATATATCTTATTTCGTTAAATCAATTTATAATTAATTATTTTAATATAGAATATTATAGCTTATTCTTTGGCTGCTTCAATTTTTATTGCCTTTTCATTTGCATGCAAATCTTCATCTCATAGATGAGGAACAAATTAAAGAAATGAATAAAAAATGTTATTGCTTTTGTTGTGCCCAATTAAGATTTATGCTACATTTATATATACATTAAACCAAAAGGCATTGTACTCGAGGACATTATTTAGAAACAAGAGAAAAATCAAAAATATCTTTAAATGAATTTAAATGGGTTTTTGAGTTAATATATATATAAATTAGTTTATATATTAATAAAATCATAATTTGATTAATATTATTATTGTTTATAATATTTTTGAAAGTGGTGTGAATTCGACTAACCACCGATTAATAAATGTATAGCGAGTGAGTGACTGAGTGAGTGACGTTATACTATTTTATTTAATAATAAACATATAATTTTAGAGAAAACTACATTTTAAAAATAAAATATAGATAATTTTTGTTTAGCCCTAGGGGACATTGTATTTTCTTTGATACAATACTTAAATTAACACATAAATACGAGGGTAACATTTCATCACTTGGATCTTTTCTCGATTTTAACCCTTATAATGTTATGAATATCTTTATTTATGCTGGATATCCATATATTAAATTAAACTTTAGTGAGTTTTATTATTAGGGTTTAATACCCATTTGAATTAGAGTTTCCATCTTATGTCTATAAATATAGACTTTTAGACAAAGCATTGTATACAACCCTACTTTGAGAATATAATAAATTATCTCTCTTTTGTCTATCATCTTTATTCTCCTATTTTATTCTTATTCTTTATTTTATTCACAATACGTTATCAGCACGAGTTTGCTCAGAAGATTTTAATTTCAAGTTTCTTTAAAGATTTATCCGGTATGTTCTTTTTCAATCTTATATATTTTAATTAATAAAATAATATATGTACGATGATGATTATAAATTTTTTTCTCTTTCTCATGTAAATATTCTTTTTTTTGTCAAATGTTATTATGTGTTTATTTCATGTCATTAATATTTTGTTTTAATAATTTAATTTGAGTTTATTAGCTTGACATCCCGTTCTGCGAGGCTACTGGTCTCAAAGGAGATTCTTTTTTAAAGGACCTTGTGGACTAGTTTAACAATGTCACGCATGAGGATTAAATTTTTGTTCTTTGTATATATTGAATATATATCGGTTGATCAATTCTTATTTAATAGTATGAATATTATAAAGTCTATATTTTCTTAGCAACAATATTTTTTTGTGTTGAAAAACTCGACTATAGACTTCTCCCAAGTTCAAGTTATGAAAATTGTCTTGATCAAAGAATTTTAATGGGAGGCATTCCCTGAAGTGAATGCATGCATGATGCTTATTCCATGCAATTATTGGATTTATGACATTCCTTAAAGTGAATGCAAGCATGATGATTATTCCATGTGATTATTGGATTTATGACATTCCTTAAAGTGAATGCAAGCATGATGATTATTCCATGCGATTATTGGATTTATGAAATTCCTTGAAGTGAATGCAAGCATGATGATTATTCCATGTGATTATTTGATTTATGTCATTCCCTGAAATGAATGCAAGCATGAAGTTTATTTCATGTGATTATTGAATTTGTTTCATTCCTTGAAGTGAATGCAAACGTGATAATTCACTATATGGTTAGTGAATAAAACTCAATTATGTGCCAAAGTATCACTGATGAGGATATGTTAGAAAAATATACTCCACTTTTCACACATTAATGTTGTCTTACAAATACAATAACATGAAAAGAGTTTTAAATATCTATCAGTCTCCGCTCTATTCCCTTAAGTGAATGTGATATTTTATAGCGGAAAGAATAAATGCCACATTAGTAATTGTGGTCATGATTGAGATCATAAAATAGGCATGAATAAGATGATTATTTTGAGAATATTTATATCCAAAAGAAGTGGAATTATAAAGATGACAAGAATGATAGAGATCATATCAAAATCTTTATGTTATCAATGCGATGGTACAAACCATTGATCTCGTACTTGTCAAACGCTGAAGTATTATGGACTTTATCCATAATCATGAATGATAAATTAAAGAAAATATAAACAGATTTTCTTTGTGGCGAAAATAATGGCGTTATTGATCCAACTCAATTGGATATTGATAATTTTTTTCATAACCCTTGAAGGGAATAATTCGCTATTTATTTTATTTCCTTTATAACTTCTAAAAGTAATAATTAATCTTTTATTTATTTTGTTTAATGTTAATTTATTTATTTATGTTAATTTACTTTTATTTATTATTTATATATGTTAACTTACTTTATATATTATTTATTTATCTTTTATATTAATTTTTCCTTTAAAAGAATATGATTACTTCCGGAATAAAATAAGCAATAATTTATGGCGATTTATGCTTAGTAGACAATGCAAGTACTCAAACAATACTTAAGCATAAGATATATTTTTCCATTTAAATACAAGGGAAATATGAGTACTATATCTCAAAGTACTAAAATATCAGTGATTCGGAAGAGCTCTTGAGAGTTTTTCTTTGATAGATAACCGATTTGATATAATGTGCTATTTTTAATATTTTTTCATTCCCAGAAGTGAATGGTATAGAGCATATATTTTTCATTTCCCGAAGTGAATGAAATAAAACACATATTAAAAGGTGCATAATTATGCATATTTTCTCATTTTAAATGCAAGAGAATAATGTGAGTACTATATCCGGAAGTACTAATATTACAGAAAGCTCCAACTGAGCAAATATGTTATTACCAAATGGAACTTTATTCCATATTAACAGTGCATTATACTCGTCAAAGTCAAAAAGAGACTTATTGAGTTTTAAAGATACTTGTAGAAATATATTGAGAATATTAATCAAGGGGATGCTGACTATCTCAATATTACGAGTATAACTCAAGGCAATAAGGAAATCTTGGCAAAATTACATGCATTGTCATCCGTATTGTAATTGTGACACCCTCACCCCGGGTTAGGAGATGGGGGTGTCGACCGGACTTATAAGCTTGTAATTAAACCAGGAATTTGTGTTCGTTTCAATGATATTTCAATACAATTACGAGTTGTGCCTACTAATTTCAAGGCCAATTTAAAACTTTTTCCACTTTCCAATTTGTTTATCAAACCTTAACTCATTTGTCAATTAATTCGGGTCCTATTTAAGTTCTTGGTTAGAATTCACTTATTATTCGACCTTATTTTAATCGAGTTCGATCTAAGGCCTTAAGCCAACTTTCACTTGTTTAACAATCTTCAATATGTTATCCACAATCAATCAATTACAATCTCATGTTGTCCCAAAATGGTTAGGGGTATCGATACTCCCTATAGAGGGGTATCGGAACAAGGGTATCGAACCCTAGTTCGATACAGGTCAACTATGTTGACTCGTTGACCATGGCTGGGGAGCCTAGTTCGAAACGGGTATCGATGCAATTTTGTTTCTAGAAGCCCTAGTATCGAACCATGTATGGATACTGGTCGTCCTCATTGACTCGTTGACTAAAGTTGAGTAGCCTGGTTCGGTACTGGTATCGATGCCATTTCGTTACTGGAACTCCCAGTATCGAACCAGGTACCGATGCTAATCTATTCTAAGGACTCAATGGCTTAAAGCTATAGTGGCCTGGCTCGATATTGGCATCGAACCAGGGGGATCTTAAGGAAGCTTGGCATCGAACCAAGCTTCGATGCCATTTCGTTACTGTCAATGGTGGTATCGATACCCATGTAAGTGGTATCGATACCCATGCCCCAATTTCCAGATTTCTAACATTTTAAACACTTAGACTCTACCAAAAGACCACCTATATGGTCTAAACCATTCCTAAACCATAAGGGACAATATTCAACATGTTTAAGTAGCATCAATCACTTACCAATTCTAACATCTAGCCAAACCATTATCAAATTTGATTATTCATGAACCTTCAACATACCAAAGCTATAATTTCTAAACAAGGGCCATTCATACCATCATATGCTATATACCAACTAACTATCCTCTTTATACCATGTTCTACATGCTATTATAACCATTCACTTGCCACATGCATATTACCATTGCCAACATAAACAAGTCATAAGCCAATCTCAAAAGAGGTAGGGCTAGCCTATCATGAAATACTAAGCCTTATGGCTTACAAACCAAGATTTCAATAACAAAATATATATGAACCATAAATTAGATTTCAATATGCATGAACTATTCTAAGCATGCTCCCTATGCCACCATAAGCTAGGAGTTACAAAAGTACAAAATACCATACTTGGGCTTGCTTGATGTCCTTGCTCGCGATCAAAGTCGATCTATCTCCTTAGTCCGATAACCTGTTGATTTGGGAAGGAGGAAACAAAGGTGGTAAGTACTTACGAAGTACTTAGTGACGCAGCCCTAAGTCTAACCATTTAGACATTAATCAAAACAATATAACATGCTACAATAAGCAACCGATCAATTTCATATATCAATTTAAACATTATATATCATGCTTATCATAACTCATATTTCTCATGCCAATAGCATACGAGCTAAATTCACAAACTAGATGCTCATTACAATTTCATATTCGAATGCTCAATAGCAACTTATAATCGAATGCTCAATGGCAACATATAATTAAATGCTCAATGGCAACATATAATCAAATGCTCAATGGCAACATATAATCGAATGCTCAATGGCGACATATAATCGAATGCTCAATGGCGACATATAATCAAATGCTCAATAGCAACATTTAATCAAATGCTCAATGGCAACATATAATCAAATGCTCAATAGCAACTCTTAATTTTATTCTTTCGGATTAATATCAAATGAGGCCTTGGTATAGTTTGACTAGGTAAGCGGGTCAACAGAAGTACCAAAAAGGTACTGACAGAAGTGCCACGAAAGCACTAACAAAAGATACCCACGATATCTACAAATGGTGACTAACCACCAAACAAAGGTACCCATAGTACCAACAAAAGTACCGAAGTACTAAACAGAAGTACCGAAGTATTGGGCAAACTAACAAATGAGCTCAGACCCTAGGCATGCCGTACTACCTATGACCAACTATCGACCAAGGCTCAATCAGAGTTTCCAATTCATTAAATCTTTCCATTTGTATTAAGCAAGCTTCTTATCACATAGGATGTCCATAACATGCTAATATCCAATGCATTTACATCAAACTACCATTACAAAAGCATATACATCATGCTAGCATATCCAAAGCAAATATCATACTAACATATCAAAGCATATGTCATGCTAACAAATCAAAAGCATAGGTCATGCTACTGTGTCGAAAGCGTGTATCGTGCTAGCATATCCAATCATATATATCATGTTACAAATTGATTAATCAAACCAACTTAAACATGCCTCATGCATGACTAACGTACCTAGCATCCGTAGCCGCATGCCATTACTTACCTCGGCATTTCCGAGCTATGCAAATGTTCTAAACTAGTCTAACATCTAGCACTAAAACATGGCATCAAACAAGTTATTAACATTTAATCCTCCTTCCCGTATTACCAAATATTTCATTAGTCCGGTTACAATACAAATTAATCAAATAATACAAAGATGGTTAGGACTCTAGGTCCTAACCCCAAGGTTTGCCACACTCACAGTTGATTTCGAGATATTCAAGGGTTGAAGATCGCGATTTCTTTCCCTCTTTTCCTAGCTTGATCGTGTCCTTGATCTTCTCCGATATTTTCTTCTCTCGGACTCTCTAACAAACCATATTAACATAATAATTCATTAGGGGATATATAAACCATTTAATTCTAAGGATTACATACTTTAACAAATGTAAATTTGCTCATTTGCTTATTCGGGACAGATTTGCTATCCTTTCGTAATTTGATCATATCTCCTAGATCCCATGTCCGAATCGAGCTTACTTTATATCGTTAGAAAGATAAGAGGACACTCTACAAGGTCGAGTTAACCTTACATTTTAATTCTTCCCCGATCAGTACCAGAATTCATTCGAATCAGGCCTGTCCGGATTTTCAGGACTGCTCAAACAGCCCTACGGAGAAGCCTATAACTTCTTTAACCGAACTAGGATTGAAGTTCCGTAAATTTTCCCTTAAACTATATATACAAGAGTATCCTACTGCAAAATTTCAGCTCCTAACTCTTCCAAACGTGGCCTAGGGAATTTTTCGAAGATGGCTACTCGGAATAGCATTTCTAAGTATTTTCGGCTAATTTCCATTCTATACCTTCAATTCTTATTTCTCAACTTAATTCCATGAATTTCCAGCACCTTCAAACATGAAATTAACTTCACCTAAATTACTTCCTCATCAACATATCAAATCAATTAACACATATAATGTATTTACAAAACCCCAAATTCAAGCTTCTTAACTCAATGTTCATGCTTTAAAAGCCAAACCCAAACAAACATAATCTTTAAATTAGGTTTCTATCAACCTAATTAACTTGAAAATATCATGAAATATTCAAAACCCCAAACTTTCAAAATCCTAAAATTTTCGATTTAAGGAAAAAGAAGCTTACCAAGGTATTTAGGCTTGTTTCCCTAACTCAATTTCCTAATCATGCATGGATTCCAAGTTAGCTCCTCAAATCTCCATGGAAATAAAATCTCTCCCTCTTCTGATTCCTTTTTTTCGTGAAAATGAGGAAGAAGGAGGGGAAATTTTGGCTCTTTTGTTTGTTCATTTTATGAGGGTGAAAGGACTATTTTACCCTTAATGACATACCTAAACTTATCTTATTACATGGGGTAGTTTAGGGAATCTTCAAAATTGTCATGCAACTCTTAATTTCTCATTTAATTCAATTTAGTCCCTCTTTTCTAACTCAATTAGCATATAATTCTTTATAATTTAATAATTATTAGATCCATTCTTTTAACCCGGTTTTAGGGTGTTACAGTAATACATAAGAATTAGTACAAATTGAAGCTCATGCTATTGTAAACCAGATGTTTATTGATAATTTTATTTAGCATGACCGGTTAAACTATCTCGGTTCAATTATGATGCAAAAAATTGATGACACTTTCATATGATCATTTATTGAAGAACTAAAATTTTCTATATGGTAATTTTTCATGTGATACTTGCTATGAAAGCAATTTGATTATTCAATCATCAACAACTAAGATAGAGTGTAAATCTATTAATTTTATGGAACGGATACAAGGTGATTGTACTTAACGGAATTCGTCCGGGGAGTCGTCACCAATCATTTTTTACGGTGCGATTGGAACACTAAATAGAGTCTACGAACCAAAGTTGGATCCGGGAGTCTGTTACGCGTAGGGAAGGGTGAGCACCCCTACAACTCCCAAAATCGGCACTGAACGGTTACAAAATATTTCATAAGATCGAACGTATAAACTCGGTATTCGAATCTATAAAAAACGGTTAGTAAATACTTACTACTACTAATAAAACCATGAAAATAATAATTTTTGGAAAGTAGCAGGGACTAATTTGCAAAAACAAAAAGTTATTAGGGATTTAATAATAAAAAAATGGGACTAAATTGAATAAAATATAAATAATAGGCTTAATTTTTATAAAATAGTGACCGAAATTAATCCAGATGCAAGCTGGGAAGCCGAATCCTAAACGCGCCGGGAAGGCAGGGACCTCGCCTGGAATTAACCCATTCTATCGTGTTAACACGCGGGTTCGGGTTGCTGGACCGGGTTTGGTGCGGGTATGGAGCTTCAAAACGGCACCGTTTTGGCCATAATAACCGCCACCAAAACGGCGTCGTTTCACGTGTTGCTTAAAGGCCTATTTCCCCCTTAATTTTCATTCGATTCTCCTTCTTCCCAAGTAAGGAAACAGAGCTCTTGAGAGGAGCTCTTAACATCTGGAGGTTCCTGGCGCCTGACCATCGCCAACCACTGTCGACCGCCGTGCCGATGGTCGAAAACCAGAAAGGAATACACTTTCTTATTCATCTCGGTGTGGGGATCACAGATCTAGCCTAGATTTTTCGTAAAAAGATCCCTATCAACGTAGATCTGAAAGATAAGAACTCGAACCACTCTTTTTTTTACCTTATTTTTCGCTACGATTTGCTTCCTTTTTTGTGTTTCGGATATTTGAGTAATGTTTGTGGTTTATGGATGTATTTTGCTTTCGAAATCTCTCTCTTTTTATTCGATTTCCACTTTTTTTTAACTCTGGTGGGTGTAACCGGTTACAAACCGTTCGAAAGGGTATTTATACCCACTTTTACATACATTTTTTATGCGAAAAATATGAGTTCTATCCTATTTTCAGATATGAAAAACTAGAGCTAATGATGCTCTTCTTATTTTGCAGATCGAATAGACATTGGGCGGTGGAGCTGCTCCTTCACGTGGTTAGGGCGTTGGTCGGCCTCCTAGTCGAATAAGAGAGCGCGTGACCACCACGCGCGAATCAAATAGTCGCGCGTGGCGGCCATACGCGGACAGCTGGCGAGCGTGGAGACCAAGGGGCGGCCGGTTCTTGGTTGCTGAGGAAGGGTGATTAGTTTAATTTAGTTAGGGTTCAATTAGGATTGGTTAGGGTTTAGTTTAGGGCTATTTAAGGCATTGGGTCATTAAAGGGTTTAATGGGCTCCGGTTTAGGCTAATAAAATGGGCCTGTGTAATTTATATTGGGTTGTAATTGTTGATTGGATGGAGTTTAATATTTGAATGGTTTAAATGGGTTATTACAGCTGCCTCTCTTTGCTCATTGTTGTGTAACAAAGATAGAGCAAAGATAAAGAATAACCCATTTACTCTTGGTATGGTTCAGGGGGTTTTCTAGTGAGGTTAGGTTTCTTTTTTTTGGTAAGGTTGAGGCTCTTTTTGGTGAGGTTATGGTACTTTTTGGTAAAGTTATGGTTCTCTTTGTAAGGTTGGGTTTTTCTGACCACCGCTTTTTCTTTTGACGCTTCAACTTGATCTACTCCACCTCCTTTGTTGACAAAATCTTCAAAATTTGATGATCCGTTGGAGAAGATGGCACAAAACTTGAGTTAAGATGATGTTGGTGATGTTATTATGAAGACTTGACCTAGTTGCAACACTGCCGGAGAAACAAGGTCTACAATTTTTTATCCATCTCAAACACCGAAGAGGAGATGGGGTACCCTTTGATCCACTTACAACATTGCCGGAGAAACGGGGTCTAACGTCGAGTTCTGTCACTCAATTTAGCAGCAACACTGACGAAGAAGCATAATCTATCTGATCCATCAACAACACTGCCGTCGAGATGGGAAACGTCATTTGATCCACTTACAACACTACCGGAGAAGCGAGATCTGACGACGAGTTCCGTCAGTCAATTTAGCTACAACACTGAAAAAGAAGCATGATCTATTTGATTCCTCTGCAACACTATCGTCGAGATGGGAAACGTCATTTGATTCACTTACAACACTAGCGGAGAAACGAGATCTAACAACGAGTTCTGTCACTCAATTTAGCCGCAACACTAACGAAGAAGCATGATCTATCTGATCCATCTGCAACACTACCGTCGAGATGGGAAATGTCATTTGATTCACTTACAACACTGCCGGAGAAGCGAGATCTGACGACGAGTTCTGTCACTTAATTGAGCCGCAACACTGATGAAGAAGCATGATCTATCTGATCCATCTGCAACACTGCTGATGAGATGGGAAACACCATTTGATCCACTTACAACATTGCCGGAGATGCGACATCTGACGACGAGTTCTATCACTCAATTTAGCAGCAACACTGACGAAGAAGAATGATTTATCTGATCCATCTGTAACACTACCAATGAGATGGGAAACACCATTTGATCCACTTACAACACTGCCGAAGAAGCAAGATCTGACGACGAGTTTTGTCACTCAATTTAGCTGCAACACTGACGAAGAAGCATGATCTATCTGATCCATCTGCAACCCTGCTGCCGAGATGGGAAACACTTTTTGATCCACTTAAAACACTTCCGAAGAAGCGAGATCTAAGGACGAGCTATGACACTCAATTTAGTTGCAACACTGACGAAGAAACATGATCTATTTGATCCATCTACAACACTACCGCCGAGATGGGAAACACCTTTTGATCCATTTACAACACTATCGGAGAAGCAAGATCTAAGGACGAGCTCTGACACTCAATTTAGCTGCCACACTGACGAAGAAGTATGATATAAAGGAGTTTTGATGCTGCTACACTGACGAAGAAGCACGATCTGATAATGAGTTTGGATGTTGCTACACTGACGAAGCGTAATCTGACAATAAGATTTGGTGCGTGATTTAGTTGCTGCACTGACAAAGAAGCGTGATTTGATGACCAGTTTGGATGTTTGATCCAGCAACCACACGGACGGAGAAACGAGATCTTTACTAGTAGCCTTTACTCTATGTTAATTGTACTATTTCCTTGAGTACAATCGGTTAATATCGGATGTAGGATTGAAGTTCTTCAAAGGATTTGATTTCCTTTGACCATTTGTGAAAATGGATTTTACAGGACATTTGAATAGTCCTCTAATGCATTTTTCCCCAATGCACAGGGGTCAACGGATTTGACTCGCCTTTACCGGTAGCCGTTTACCCCAAGCTAGTTGTACCATTTCCCTGGGTACAATCAGTTGGTACCAATCCTGAGATTGGATTTATTCAAAGGGGTTGATTTCCTTTGACCATTCGTGAGAATGGATTTAACGGACATTTGAATAGTCATCTTTAATGCATTTTTCCCAAATGCATAGGGGTCAACGGATTTGACTCGCCTTTACCGGTAGCCGTTTCCCCCGGGCTAGTTGTACCATTCTCCTAGGTACAATCAGTTGGTACCAATCCTGAGATTGGATTTATTCAAAGGGATTAATTTCCTTTGACCATTCGTGAGAATGGATTTTAATGGATATTCGAATAGTCTTCTTCACTCATTGGTTTTATTTTTCATCAAATATTGTATCTACTGAGTAATAGTAAGTACAAAGGATGAGGATTCTTACCTGCACTCCCCGATGAAGGGTCGTAGTTTGGAGTAGAGGTGCACGATTCTGTCAAAGTGCTTTTGATTACCATTACTTGTTGAAGAGATAAGACTTGTAACACTTTTGCAAATAGATTCAAAATGTTAGGGTTAGAATGAACCACATGATTCTAATCTTAACATGTATGATGTATGCATGCATGCATGATCCTAGCATGAAATGCAAAAATGCATATGAAAATGATTGTGTTTCAAGATTGACTCCGTTGATTGATCTGATTGTCTGTTGAGACTCTAATATTCGTGCCTCTTTCTGCGGGCAAAATATCTGGCTTCACTCTGTTTGTTGAGTGTTTATTTTCCTTTTGAGGTGTTTTCTCGAAAAATGTCATTTTCAAGATCAAAATTGCTATCAGTCTCTGTACTTTTAGGGATGTCTCAGGACTAACGTAGACAAAGTTCGTGC
The DNA here is from genome assembly GCA_035048815.1 of Abelmoschus esculentus. Classification (NCBI taxonomy): domain Eukaryota; kingdom Viridiplantae; phylum Streptophyta; class Magnoliopsida; order Malvales; family Malvaceae; genus Abelmoschus; species Abelmoschus esculentus. The sequence continues at coordinate 5,973,575 of JAUCBN010000015.1, forward strand.
AGTCAACATGGATAGCTAACTGGCAACATGTGATGCCCCACATATCTTGCTAACAAGCTTTGTAGAATCTAACGAGGCAACATGCATCTGGGAGGCTTAAAGTGTAAGTTTTCGTTGTTTCATGGGGCCTTATATCTAGCTGGATTCATTTTGCTTCATCTTGTTTCGATCTTTGACAAACCCATAAGGAATGATCTTTAACTTCTATGGATGATATAACGTTTATCCCATAAAATAGGGAAAAAAGAGGTTGCCCCGATAGAAGTTTTTACTGGTGATGGCTTCTAATGCCCCTCTCATGATTGAGGATGATTTTCGACTTCTACGAGTAATGTCGCGTTTATCCCCAATATTAGGGAAAAAGAGGTTGCTCTGATAGAAGTTCTAACTGATGTAAAACGAAGGATGACTTATCATGCCCCTTCCTGTAGATTTTTGTTGTGACAAAATTTTTCATTCTTATCTGCGGATCAGAAAGTGGATCAAAATCTTAGTTATCACCACGGATCAGAAGTTTGTTCAGACACAAATTTTCTTGAGAATGAGTTCTATGTCAATCTTAGTATTGCTTAATGATTCAGTCTCTGTGAACCCGAAACATCTGTTCGATCATAATGATGAGTGGTTTGTTCGAAATTTGAGTAAAAAAGCAAAACAAGAATGCTTGTTGTATGTAGCACAAAAAAGTTCCATTTCATAAACTTGGGCCTTTTTACAAAAAGTCTCTCTAGACAAAGAGACAAGTGTATTCTTCTATACATAACTTAGAAAGGTTCCAAAAACAGTAGGAAACTCTTTAACAGTCTGACTGTCAAAGTAGTTCTAGGTTGGTTGAGTCCCTCAGTCAAGGATTCATGTCGCATTAGATCCAACAGAGTCTTCGAATCGTACGACTCCCATTTCAATGAACTTTTCCGTGAGCTTTTTAAAGCTGATACAATTTTCAATGGAATGCCCCACGACTCCGGCATGGTATTCGCATTGGGAGTTGGGATCATACCACTTGGGATATGGAGGTTGTATGGGATTCGTATAGAATGGCGATACCACATGTGCATTGTACAGATTTTTGTACAATTCGCCATAAGATATCGGAATGGGCGTGAAATTTTGTGTATTCGAGGCTGCGACTTTTGCTTGACCCACTGTCAGCGACTTTGAATAGCCGACATTATAGACATTGGTACTATCGACCTCATCATCTTCAAGTCTTCCACTTCGAATAGTGTTTTTAATCATATCGCAATTCATTATGATGTCTGAAAAGTCCTTCGTGACAACTCCCAAGATTCGACCGAGGAAAGGTTTGTCTAGCGTTCCCACAAAAAGTGTCACCGTTTCTTTTTCTGATAACGGAGGTTGCACCTGGGAAGCAACATCCCTCCGGCGCTGAGCATATTGTCTGAAGCTCTCATCATGTTTTTTTGCTTATTTTCTAAAGTAACCCTATCAGGGGTGATGTCGATGACTGTATTGCCTAACGAAGGCTTGGGCTAGGTCATTCCATGAATTTATCTTGGAACGACTCAACTGATTGTACCATCTGGCTGCTGATCTAATCAGACTATCTTGAAGGCAATGTATCAACAAAGAATCATTGTTGATATAACCAGTCATCCTCCTAATGAACATGGTGAGATGAGTTTCTGGACAGGTAGTCCCGTTATATTTTTTAAAATCTGGCATCTTGAACTTTGGTGGCAACACCAGATCTGGGACTATGCTTAATTCCCTTGCTTCTATTTTCAGGAACTTGTCGATGTTTTCCATGGATTTGAACTTTTCCTCGAGTTGTCTACATCGGTCTTCGAGCTCCTTGTATAACTCGACTTTTGAGTTGTTCTTTTCATCAAAATCAGGCACCATACATTCCTTGGGGTTGTGAATTACCAAACCTCCTGGAAGTGAGGGCTCGGCTTGATTACTTTGTACCTTGGATGCATCAACTGATATACAAGTGTGAAGGGGATTTCCTGAGACATTCACCATTGCACTAGGGTCAAAAACCATTCCAATCTGTTTTCCTGGATCTCTGTCTATCAACAGATTGGATATCTTTCCGAATAAATCATTTTATGACTGCGAAATATGAGTGCGAGTATCCGACTGTGCTTTTTCCAACCTATTTTCGAGTTCCCGCTTGATATCTTAATGTGTTTGCTCAATTCTGGCTAATCTTGTCTCCATTCTGTTGGTTTTGCTTTTGGCGAGGCGAGGATGTTGTTTCTTAGAATGACTGCAACGGAAATGTCCCTCTAGTGTTAGAATATGGTGTAATGATGCAATATGGTATGCTTGATGCAACTAAAATGATGTCATGTATATGCAAAATTTTATAAAAAAGGTGTTGACTCCGTACAACTTTAAAAAGGAAGCCCGAGTTAGAACAAAGATTTCTCTATATAAAATGGGTCTTGTTTGGCCTTCATCTTCGAAATTTTAATTTTCTAGAGAAGCAATACTAGTTACCTGCCCCAAATAAAATTTTGTCTCAAACAGCTATAGTTCATAGATATTCGGTAATCTCTTCAGACTTGCTTCAAGGCTTCGGTTATGACATGATTTCTATTTTTAGCATGATCCTGTGTCTGGTCAAGGTGATTCCACTATCATTACTGGAATAACCTATTTCGACCCATGTTGTCTCGACACTAGTGGAACCCATTAAGGTGCCCCCCATTTTATCGAGAAAACGGTTCTTATGTGACTAAACTTTTTTAACAATTGTACTTGAGTCAACACCCTTTTAAAATTAAGAAGTGTGAATGCAAAAAAGAGAAACATGATAACACAAATATGCAAAAATAATGTATCAAATTAGACAAAAATAAACGTGCATGTTTCATGATGCATGAATATGAACATGGCAGTTATATTGAGAAAATAAATAACGAGCAATAAATAACAGAAATAAAGGGCGAAAATAAACATAAACCCCCACTCGCTCTCTTTCTAAAAAGAAAAACCCTTACAGGGTAACCCTCTAATCGGGCAAAGGTTCGGAATGACGGCTCTAAAGGTGAGCTTCTAGGGCTCACTAGATGAGATTCGATTCTAAGAGGTACCTGAACGTGACTTATTATCCTACTAAGGATAATAAATACGATTCAGGGGGATACATTTCTCTAAGTCTATGCGGAGACGTAGGTCTCACGAAGACAAAGGGAAAAATATCCCGAAAGCAATTCACCATCCTACACGGAGGCGGAACCTCGCGAAGGAGTGGTTTCATACTCCCACATAAACGGACGGAACCCGGGTTGAGGGCTCAAGAAATGGAGGCCTGAAAAGGATTTTTTTAAAAAACATTAGTAAAATATTTGAAATAAATAAAGTAAATAAAATATCATACAAAAAAATAACTGAATTTAGATTTTCGATCGTTAAACAAAATGTAACCGATTTTGCGGCTCGACTCGCAAAAAAGTCCCTAGTAGAGTCGCCAGCTGTAATCACCGGAATTCGTCCGGGGAGTCGCCACTAATCATTTTTTACGGTGCGATTAGAACACCAAATAGAGTCTACGAACCAGAGTTGGATCCAGGAGTCTATTAAGCGTAGGGAAGGGTGAGCACCCCTACAACGCCCGAAATCGACACCGATCGGTTACAAAATATTTCATACGATCGAACGTATAAACTCTGTATTCGAATCTGTAAAAAACGGTTAGTAAAAACTTACTACTAATAATAAAACCATGAAAATAATAATTTTTGGAAAGTAGCAGGGATTAATCTGCAAAAACAGAAAGTTATTAGGGCTGTAATAATAAAAAATGGGACTAAATTGAATAAAATATAAATAATAGGCTTAATTTTGATAAAATAATGACAGAAATTAAACCAGATGCAAGCTGGGAAGCCGAATCCTAAACGCGCAGGGAGGGCAGGGACCTCGCCTGGAATTAACCCATTTTATCGGGTTAACACGCGGGTTCGGGTTGCTGGACCGGGTTTGGTGCGGGTATAGAGCTTCAAAACGGCACCGTTTTGGCCATAATAACCGTCACCAAAACGGCGCCGTTTCACGTGTTGCTTAAAGGCCTATTTCCCCCTTAATTTTCATTTGGTTCTCCTTCTTCCCAAGTAAGGAAATAGAGCTCTTAACATCTGGAGGTTCCTGGCGCCTGAACATCGCCAGCCACCGTCGGCCGCCGCGTTGGCAGTCGGAAACCGGAAAGGAATACACTTTCTTATTCGTCTCGGTGTAGGGATCACAGATCTAGCCTCGATATTTCGTAAAAAGATCCCTATCAACGTAGATATGAAAGATAAGAACTTGAACCACTCTTTTTTTTTACGTTATTTTTCGCTCCGATTTGCTTCTGATTTGCTTCCTTTTTTTGTGTTTTGGATATTTGAGTAATGTTTGTAACTTATGGATGTATTTTGCTTTCGAAATCTCTCTTTTTTGATTCGATTTCCTCTTTTTTTTTAAACTCCGGTGTGTGTAACCGGTTACAAACTGTTCGAAAAGGTATTTATACCCACTTTTACATACATTTTTTATGCGAAAAATAGGAGTTCTATCCTATTTTCAGATCTGAAAAACTAGAGCTAATGATGCTCTACTTATTTTGCAGATCGAATAGACGTTGGGCGGTGGAGTTGCTCCTTAACGTGGTTAGGGCGATGGCCGGCCTCCTCGTCGAATAAGAGAGAGCGTGAACACCACGCGCGAATCGAATAGCTGCGTGTGGCGGCCACGCGCGAACAGCTGGCGAGCGTGGAGACCAAGGGGCGGCCGGTTCTTGGTTGCTGAGGAAGGGTGATTAGTTTAGTTTAGTTAAGGTTCAATTAGGATTGGTTAGGGTTTAGTTTAGGGCTATTTGGGGCATTGGGTCATTAAAGGGTTTAATGGGCTCCGGTTTAGGCTAATAAAATGGGCCTGTGTAATTTATATTGGGTTGTAATTGTTGATTGGATTGAGTTTAATATTTGAATGGTTTAAATGGGTTATTGCAGTGATATATATGGGTCCATACACCTTTCTTAAAGTTCATCTAGATATTTTAAGATTTTTATCGATGCATCGACTAGATGGTTATATGTATCCTTGTTATTAACCCGCAACTTAGTGTTTGCAAGGCTAGTTGCTCAGTTGATAAAATTCCGAGCATATTTTCTAGATTATTTTCTAAAGATAATCATTCTTGATAATGTTGATGACATGTAATTTTACATGTAGTATCACCAATTCGCATCGAGCCAACAAATGATCATAAGTTCTCCCCATTACAAATGGTTTTTGGTCAGGAACCAAATATTTCTCATCTTAGATTTTTTTATGTGCGATATATGTTCTAATTGCTCCACCAAAACGCACAAAGATGAGTTTTGTTGGAAATATGTATCATATTTAAATATCTTGAGCTTCTGAAAGGGAATTTATTTATAACCCGATTTATTGACTATCATTTTAATGAGTCAGTTTATCCAACATTAGGGGGAGAAAATAAATAGCTGGGGAAAGAAATAAGTTGAAATGAACTATCATTTTCTCTTTTTGATCCACGTTCTACACAATGTGAACTATAAGTTCAATGGATAATTCATTTAGCAAATTAATTGTCAGATGATTTTGCTGACCCTAAAAGAGTGACTAAGTCACGTATACAAGCTATGAAGGCTCCGATTAAATTTGATGTCCTGAAAGCACAAACTCTAGCTGCTAATGAGTCTAACTTACTCTTGAAGCGTAGTAGACAAGTAAGTTCCAAAGATAAAAAAATCCTCAAAAAAAGAAAAGGAGCTATATTTTATAATGGTCTAATCGAGGAATCTATGAATTACGAAAATCTCAAGAAGAGATTAAAAGGTCTCCAACAGAGACATTGACATGAATCAAGTACCTGATAATAAAGAGATCTCAATAGATTATGTCATGTCTAGTAATAAGTGGAACTGAATTTAAATCGATATCGTTATTATATTTGAATGCAATATAGCACTAGAGATTTTATTTTATGATGTGGATCATGAATTATTGTCAATTGGGAAATGTAAACAAAGAAATGATTGACCAACATGAAAGAGGCAATTGAGGCGAAACTAAAATCTCTTTTGAAAATAGAAGTATTTGGGCCTATAGCCCGTACATTGAAATGTGTAAAGCTCGTGGATATAAACGAGCCTTTTTGAGAAAGAGAAATCAAAAGAGGAAATCATGATATATAAGCTCATTTGGTTGCACAAGGATTCTCACAAAGACATGAAATTGATTATAAGGAAAATTTATTCCTTGGTGGTGGATGCAACTACTTTTAGATTTTGATCAGTTTGGCAATAAATAAAATTATTCAATTTCTGCCTAATGGATGTTGTTACATCTTATTTGAATGGGCCTCTTGATAGTAATATTTATATGAAACTTATGGAAAGAAATAGATTGTCATAAGCAGTTAATTTAAGTTCTCGAGAACAATATTCAATCATATTGCATATATCTTTTTATGGATTGAAATAATTTAGGCGTATTTGGCATAATCGCCTCATTGAATACTTATTAGCATAATGCTATATGAATTGTTTTCTTTCCCTGAGCATTTTTATTAAGAGGTTTAGCTCTGAATTTTTATTGTTGTGTATGTCGATGATTTGAATATCGTTGGGACTCGTGACGAGATCTCCTCAAATCCTTGTGCATCAATCAACATACAGAAAAATATTGAAAGAGAAATTACATGCATAACGCATATTTATTGATCAACCTTATGATTGCTAGGTCTCTTAATGTAAATAAAGATTCTTTCAGCCTCAAGAAAAAGGGTAATGATATTCTTGGTCTAAAGCACAATATACACATTATTTGATCTGGAAGCATCTTATCTTAGCCGGTCTAGAAATATTAATTAAGTGCTACAAGATCATTACCTTTAAATAATTGTTATGCATGAGGCAAAGCCGAAATATGTATTTGGCTAAACATATCCTAAAGATATGTGAATTGTTTTCACAAGATAAGATACAAGCTATCTTGTGCAGAGATAATGTAAAATTTATATCTCAAGGTGGATATATCAAATATGATAAAACGAAACATATTTCTTTAAGTTTCGTCCCTCTTGATCTTTAGAAGAATAATATTCAATTTAAGTTTCGTCCTTCATGATCTTCAGAAGAATAATATTTAATGAATCATTTCAAGCAATGATTTGAAAGATTTATCCACTAGTGCATGATCTACTTCAAAATTTGAAGATTTTATTCAATATTGAATTATGAAAATTCAAAGATCTTATGTGATATTTTCATGAGGGGGAGTAAATACGCGTTGCACTCTTTTTTCCTTAACCGAGGTTTTGTCCCAATAGGTTTTCCTTGTAAGGTTTTTAATGAGGCAACATGTTATGCGTATTAAAGATATGTGTACTTTTTTTCCTTCACTAAGATTTTTTTTCCCACAGGGTTTTTATCTTAGTAAGATTTTAACGAGACACATTATCTTCATGGATATCCAAGGGGGAGTGTTATGAATATCTTTATTCATGGTGGATATCCATATATTAAATTAAACTTTAGTGAGCTTTATTATTAGGGTTTAATACCCATTGGAATTAGGGTTTCCATCTTATGTCTATAAATAAAGACTTTTAGACAAAGCATTATATACAACCCTACTTGGAGAATATAATAAAATCTCTCTTTTGTTTATCATCTTTATTCTCTTATTTTATTTTTATTCTTTATTTTATTCACTACATATAATAATTTTTTATTTATTTTAAAATTATTAATTTAAATTATAATTTTATTTCAACCGTGTTACTACGTAAATGTGGGTAAAAATAAAGTAGGCAAACGAGAGTAGTGGGGACACTGCTCAGGACTCTGAAATTCTTTTTGAATAAAAAGAAAAAGTGTACGAGAAAAAGGACAAACAGATTCTATTTTTTTTCTTCAATCCCCGCCGTGAAATGCTCAATTTTAGTGTTCATTATGGGGTTAAGCGGGTTTTGCATGATGTATATCTAGGTTAGAATTATTTTAGAGTTGAGTAATTCGGATTTATCAGGTAGATTATTCAAGTAAGATCATTTTAAATTTAAATTGTTTTGTATTTAGATTATTTAATTTTTATTCAGTTGAGTTGGTTACTCTTTGATAAATATTGTAAATAATTTAAAAATAAGGTTTGTTGGGGTATATTTTGGGATCTACAATAAAAACTATAGTATAGGAAAAAGTCACCACCTATAGATATCGATTTACATGAAGATGTTATATGTAGTAAGGGTGTTCAAAAATATTTGATCCGGTCAATTTGATCCGAGTATCCATTGATCCGATCCGAAAATTAGGATATTTGATTCGATTTTTATTTTTGGATCGGATATCTGATCCGATTTTAAGTTTTTCAGATTGAATACGGATTACAATATTTCAAGTTTCGGAATATTCGGAAATCCAAAAATTCAAATTCAAATTTTTATTAATATTAATCTTGTTATATTTAACAATTTAGTACTTGTTATATTAAAAAAAATTAAAAATTGAAACTTTTATAAATGTGAATCTTGTTGTATTTAATAATTTATTGTTTATTATATTTGAAATTCTAAATTTTTCATAAATACAACCTTCAAATTCGAAAAATTAGTTTAATCAAATTATATTTTTGGATAATCAGATATCCGACTATCGATATCCGAATATGTGAATATCCGCTTTTTCCTGGATCGGATACGTATCACTATATTATTAATCTGAAAATCTAAAAAAAATTATCTGATATCCTACAATAAACACCCTAATCTGCAGGTGACGATTTTTCCCCAACTTTATCTTAAACCGATAAAAAAATTAAAATATTACAAACTAGATGAAAGTCACTACCTACAGATAACATTTTCACCCAAATCGCCATCTATAAGTGATGATTTTTTCCTACACTATAATTTTTGGTATAGATTCTAAAATATATCCTAACATACCTCATTTTTAAAAAAAAAAATTATTTAGATTTATATTATTAAAAAAAAAATTCTTATCATTTTACTATGTTGATGAGACGACATTAAGATTACGGCGTATACAATCATTACATAGAAATTAAAATAAATTTGAATATGACTGACACGAGACCTCACATATACTTTGGAAACCTAAGGTAAGAGCCTCAAAGTCTCGAAACATCAACCTTACCATTGTATCCAAGACTTCGAATTAATAAATATTTAATTAATTAAATAAAGAGCAATTAAGGATACTTATTTCGGTAACCGAATTATCAAACTCGTCAATCAAATTATCCAACTTATAAAATCGACCTATTTTGATCACCACCGTTAAAATCTTAAGGGAAAGGTTAACGGCGGTGACGTGTCAGTTAAGTAAAATCCATAAGATTATACATTTAATCTCTATAATTATTTATTATTTTAATTTAATTATAATTTTAAATTAATAAATAAAATTAATCATCTAATTTGGTGATAACACATTTATATAAAGATGTTCTCTCACATTTTTGATTGCATGAATGTCTATAGAGTTATCTCACAGTTTTGAATCGATTATTAATTAATTTTATGAGATAAGACGTTAGACATAGATATACTTAAGATCTAAGATAAAGGAAACAAAACATAAATTTATAAATTTTTGAAAATAAAGAAGAAATTAAAATATAAACCAACTTTTAAGACTGTTTATACAAGAGAAAAAAAAATGTTTCTGACGGTGGGCTAGGGAATAAGTATAATTATCCCTCTTATCCCTTAATACTTTCGTCTTTATATTAGGTCCTTTAAATATGATTAAATATTTACAATGAATAAAATAAATTGAGTTATTGATAATCGCTCACATAATTGATCTCTATGTAATGACAAATACAAATGCATCCTGAGATAGGCACAATTTTTTAAACCTCTCATATTTAACTTTTTATTTTTAAATTCAATAGTTAACAAAAAAATATATTTATTTTTTGTATTTTGAGAATGTCTATCTATTTAAATGGTATCCTTTAATTTTGTATCCTCTTTAATCTTTATGATGTCTATATGTATAATAAACTTAAATTGGTTTAAAAAATATTTTAAGACAAGTTTATTTAAAATTTAGTTTACACAAAACTTTTAATTATAAGTTTAGAGATTTAAATTATATTTTAGGAATTTAGGTTGTAGGACATAAAAGTTAGAGTTTATAGTTCAATTTAAAGTTTAAGATTTAAAATTTACAATATTACGGTTAATGATTTAGGTTTTAAATTTTATAATTTTAATATAAAAAATATATAATTTTTTTTACAAAACTTATATATCAAAATATAATTATTTTAAAAAATATTTTTTGGTATTATTTTGGCCCATTAGTGTACCAACACACAGTAAAGCCGAAGTTTATTGGCCTTTCTTTTTATATTTTTTTTAAATTTTTGTTATTTGAAAAGATTTTTTGACTAGCGTATGGTTAGGTTTTAAACTTTTAATGTTATAAATGAATTTTTATATTTAACCATTTCATTTATTTATTTATTTATTATAAATTTTTAGAAACTTTGGTTATTTTTAAAATGAGTGCCTTAGAATTTTATGAATCTTACTCTTTAAAATTTTAAATCGATTAACACTCGATTAAGTCTGTTAAATCAAGATTGAATGACCTGATAATTTGGTTCTAATTATATTAATTAGGATTGATTTTAAAAAAAATAACCTGATAATTACACAAGTCTCAATTATATTTAAAATAAATTGTATTAAACTCTTCAAACACTATCACAACAAACAAATCCATCAACTTAAACCTGATAATATTCGTTCATAAAAAAATTGATCTGATCCCACATTGAGATCGATAACATATGTTTCATACCGGGAACATCCATCAACAAGCTTTAACTATGTGCTCCATGGCATTTTATTGATTGAGAATCAATTCTTTAGCATTAGCCTATGTGCTCATTGTTGTAATTAGGTCTTAATTTTAAGTAGTGCAAAATTATATTAAAAGAATTTTTTTAATTAAATTTGATTCAGTTTAATTTCGAATGATTCGAATATAAGATAATTTAAACCAAAAACAAAAAGATGTCCCCCTCTCTTCTAGCTTGGTTGATGGTCCAAGTTAATTAAGACAATTATGTTCGGTTCCATTTAGACATATGTATGTACAATTATTATATAAATGATAACAATAAAGGCCTTGAAGCTCAAACTTTCATTCATGGCAATTGACATGACATCCATGCCATTTTGGTTGCTAGCTACTACTCCCACACGCCACGGGAAGCACAAATCTTGTGCCTTTCTATTAAAGATAAACTATTGCTAAAATTTCACACGCACACCAACATAATCTAGACATTATTATAATTTTAAAATTTCAAAATACAAATATGATATATATTTAACTTACCATTTTTATTATCGAAACCGTTAAATTTATTCACACATAAAATGTTTCTTTGTTCTAATAAGGTATAAATATTATAATAACAGTCTTTATATTCTGCAAAATTTTAAAATTTAGTCCTGCTTTTAATTCTAGGGTCTAAAATGGTAATAACATTAATATTCTATTAAATTTGGATATATGACACGGTAATATTAACAATTAAACTCTCGTTTTTAAAATCAGACAAGTAAAAGATCTAAAATCAGTCGAGTTCAAAGATTATGAGATTAAAAAATGATTATACCTTCCTATGTGAGTAGAAATCGTCTGTCTCTTTCTCATGTCTCCTGTTAAAATTTGTTAAAAAATTGAATTTTAAACCCTAACCTTAATTTTCTATATCCTAAACCTTAAACCCTACACCCTAAAAAATACACCCTACCCTAATTCACTAAATCCTAACCACAACCCCTAACCTTAAACCCTAAACCCTCTAAATTAAAATGAAGACACAAATAGAAGCATAAATAAGAACCAGACCATTTACACCTTTGTTATGCAACCAACCCATGTGGTGCACCAACACCGGCAACACCATGTGGTGCATGCAAGTTCCTGAGGAGGAAGTGTATTAGTGGGAGCATTTTCACACCCCACTTCAGCTCGGATGAAGGTGCGGCCAAGTTTTCTGTGGTCCACAAGGTTTTCGGTGCTAGCAACGTCTCCAAGCTTTAACTTCACATCCCGGTGAACCGGTGACATTTTACAATAACAGGTTAATCTACATAAGCACTACCATATTTTAGTTCCATTTTTATTTTATTTTATGGAAACCAATTAGATATCGTAGAGCTATGTTGCTTATTTCTTGCTAGCAACATCTTTCATACTTGTTTCCAAAGGAACCATATATGTACACTAAAGCTTCACGTTTTTCTCATCGTTAAGGTTGTGATGTAATATTATTCAGATTTTGATAAACATTACACACGAGAAATTATATCATGGGTCAATTTTATCATGTCATCCATAGGACCAACCAATAAAAACCACCCACTTTATTAATTTTTAATTTTTTAAAATAAAGATTCACTTGGGATTGATGAGGTGGGTGGTTTTTATTGGTTGGTTCTATGGACACGTGGTGGGACTGACCCATAATATAATTTTTCGTTACACACAGTTATATATTTAATATAAATATATTTAATTTTATTAATGCATCAAATATTAATTCATATAATTTTAAATATGTTTTATCATATAATAAACACCCAAAGATTGTCGCAATATTTTCTTAGAAAAATATTGCAAAGTTTAAGAGAAAAATGTGATATTTAAAATAATTATTTCCAATTTTTTATATAATAAAAGAAAGAGTACTATTTCTTGAACTTTTTATTGCTAGATTTCATTTCATATATGAGTTGTACTTAATACTTTTGAGAAAGATCAACCAATTCTTGTCTCGGATTTAATTAAATATCGAATTTCGACATCTACAATCATTGTAAGATTTTTTATTCATTTTACGGATAATTATTACGAGATTTTTTTCGCAGCCAGCATCGTTGCAAAAGTTTAAGGATAAAATTAATATTGTCATTAGTCATCTAAAATTAATATATGTTTGTCAGTTGTATTCATAATAAAAATAGTCGTCGCAAAATTAAATTTAAGGATAAAATTTTCGAGCTGACTTGATATATACTTATTATATTTTTATATACTATATTCAATATATTTTTTCGATTAGGGTTAATTTTAATTAGATTTTTATTAAAATGTTAAATTCGAATGAAGATTGAATTATATATTTTTATTATATTCTGTCGAATTGAGGATATGATATATTAAAATTAGGTTGATGTTTGGGCAAATGGTTTAAATTTTGGGTTGGGTAAGGAGGCCAAAAATCTGACCCACCTGTTATCATCCCAGTTAGGGGTGAGCAAAACTTGACTCGAAAAAATCGAATTTCTCGACTTGAATCGAGGTGAAAAACTCGACTCGTTCTAACTCGATTCGAAATTTCATAAACTCGAATCGACTCGAAAAAATTTCAAATTAAGTTCAAGTTACAAAAATGGAAATCGAATAACTCGAAATTTTTAATAATTATAAAGGTTAATTGCACATTTAACCTATGTAGTTTTATTTTCAGTCTCTTCTTTTTTATATTTTAATTTTTTTTATAATATGGTCATGTTCTAGATTTATTTTTTATTTTATTTAATAAAATTTTTATTTGTATCTTTTATATTATGTTAATTTTTTTTAAAATTTTTGTATTTAATTTATCATTATTTTTTTGTTTAGTCTTAGTCTTACCTATATAAGAAGTTATTAATAAAATCTGTAATTTAATAAAATGACATATTCATACCTAAGATATTTGATTGATTGATAATAATAATAATTTAAAATCTTTTTTTACACATATAAAAAATAATATGAAAAAATATGTATATAAATTTAAAGAGAAAACCATTTAAATTACAATAAAACTATATTATAGTATTATAAATAGTATAATTAAAATTTATACATAAATCAAAAAATTGAATCGACTCGAACTCGACTTGAACTCACTAAAATCGACTCGAATCGAAAAAATTTCAAAAAAAAGTTTAAACTATAAAATATGATGACTCAACTCGAATAACTCGAAATTTTTTGACTCGACTCGACTCGCTCGAACGCTCACCCCTAATCCTAGTTCTTAGGAATGCGAGGTGTTTCTATTTTTATATAATTTTTTATCATATGTTTTTCCTCGATCAACGTAAAATAAAAATAAATGATATATATATATAAATTAAACAGAAAAATATTACATTTTTAAAATAAATATTAAAATTTTTAAAAATAAAATAATACGAATATTATTAATCACATAACTAATTAATAATTTCTCGCTATTTATTTATTTATTTATATCAATTATCTTGACATTTATAGGCGAAAGGATAAGAAAATAGAAAAATAATCTTTATGTTTTCACTTTGTTAATCTTGATATATGATCCCTTTATTTCTAATTATTCTTTTGTATTTCCCCATTTATATATATATTCCTACAACTTCAGAAGGCATGCAAAATGTTCTTGGATAAGAGAGATGTTAATTTTCCTGATAAAATCATATTATTATTAATATTAATAAAATAAAAAATGTGGCATTAATATGTAAATAGTTTTATAGTGTAAGCAATGTCTCTTTCCATCTGTTTTGTGGCTATCAAGTCAAAAACATCCTACTCAGATTAGTTCAAAAGCCATTTTCAGGGTACCGAACTTTTTATTTAAGCAGAATAATGGTACAACAACGACCGTTTTATTAGTATAATATTAAATATATTTTTAAAATTTTAAATAATATTATAATTAAAATTTATAGAAAAGAAAATTCAGATTAATTAAAATTTACCAACATCTTAAACTTTTTCATTTTTTTCCTTAAAAGTATTGCCTTTGATTGTAATGTAATACCCTCGACCCGGATATCACATTGGGTCTTCGGTCCAAAACCCTCCAAATCCATTTCAATTCAAAACAGTTGGAGCTCCATAATAGTTATAGATAATTAAAAAATATTCGAATCAATTTAAATAAGAGTTACAACACATATAGGTTCTACAAGTACATAGCCCGATTATATCAAGTGTTTGTACTCTGACACTAAGTCAATGCTAAAATCTCAATCTCGATGGTGCTCCTCCGGTTCATGACTTCTTCTAACCTACGCACGAAAACACATTTTGAAACGTTGAGCTACAGAAGCTTAGTGGGTACACTGTTACTCGACCAACATCACACATATCATGAATAACGCAATGCAATACATGTAGTATCATGAGTGATGAGATAATGCTACCATAATCGCCTAAACATATGACATCTTGAATGTATATTGTCGCACACAACATATACAAAACAACCAAAATCGCAAAGTAGTGAGTCTCGCGTCCACACAGTATCAGGATCTGCCACTAAGAATGAGGTCCGCGTCCACACAACATCGGGATCCTACACTCCGAGTAAGGCCTGCGTCTACATAGCATCAAAATCCTACACTCAGGGGTTGAGTCTCACGTTCACACAACATCGAGATCCTCCAAATTCAATGTTTAGAATGTTACATCGAACATCTTCAAATAAGGCCCGCGTCTATATAGCATCGGGATCCTCCATTCGGAATAGTTTTCCATACATCACTCGGAATCTCACATCGGATGACCTTTATTGTGTTGCAACATTGTTTCTTGGGTATCCGAATTCTCATCACACAAAGGTTTTCCCTAGGTTAAACAACCTATCAGCACACAAAAAGATTCTAGCTATCTTAGAGCATCAAAACCATCAAAGACTGTATGATTTCTACCATTCCATTTAACAACCAAGGCTTACCAACTCTTCTTAATCCAATTATTCGTATTTGAAGCTAAGTTATCAATTTCTCAAATTTAGTAATTGTTTTACACCAAAAGAGACCCTTAGAACCCATTATTACAAATTATAGAGCCCTTGAACGAAAACAATAATATTTAGACAGATTGCCCAGCGAGTACCAATATGCCTATATGGGGTATCGATACGCACCCTTGTATCGACACACCTCATTTGCGTATCGATACGATGTTACCTTATACGAGTCAAAATTGCCTACCCGTACCGATACAGCCAAACCCCATATCGGTATGGATTTGAACTAGTATCGATACACCGATATGGTGTATCGATATGCATGCCTAGTCTTAAACCAATGCAACAATGGTATCGGTATGCCCTTGCGTATCGATACCGAAAAATGTTTCTCGAATTTGAATGAAGAAAGGGGTATCGGTTCGTGAAGTTGGCGTACCAATACGCCTGCTATCTAAGCCCTTATTTTCCCTTTAGGGTACCGATATGCTACCAGCCCGTATCGGTACGCCTGCACAATTTTGTAGGTTTGGACCTAAAATTTGCTAAGAACATATACCAAACCATTTCCAATAATTTCCAAACTATTCCTACACAATATTGGAAGAGTTTAAGGTACATTTTCACCAATTTTAAGCCATCAAACGTTCCAAATCAAAATTCACCATTAAAGTCCCCTAAGCTACCAAACCAAGTCAAACATGCATATCACAAGTAATGCAACCTAATTTCATGAGATGCAAGATGCAATGGGAGTTAGAGGGGTACCAACCTCAAGCTAAAGCAGCCCAAAATGTTCTTCCTTCTCAGCTTTCCCCTTACCCTTCCTAAGAGCTTTAGAAGGTCCTCCCACTTCTTGCTCTACAAAGAAGAGATAAACCAAGTATTAGACGTTTTCCCCTTACCTTGTTAGATAGATCTCGCACAGCAAAACAACTTCTTCTCAAGCTCCTAAACGAGATTCTCAAGCTAACACCGAAAAGATTAAGCCTTTTTACCAAGGTTTTCTCTCTATGGAGATGGGAGAAAGAAGGGAAACAATCATGACCTCACGCACATTAACGCTATAGAAAACTCTTCCTATCCCTATTCTTTTTTTCATCCCTTTATGAAATTACTATAAAACCCTTTTCTTAACCCATATTGGGCCAAAGGCAACCCAACAACTCAAGCCCAAGACCCAAAATTAGCCGAACACTCAAACCTGAGGCCCAAACGTCAAAGCCCAATGCTTCGGGTTAACCCCATACTCAGATCTGAAATTTGGATCGTTACAAGTAATCTTAATTCGTCGTTTGATTTTTTTTGTTAAACTGTAAGTATAATTTATCAACATCTAAAATCTTTGTTTGTTTGCCTCTATAACACAATTTTAGTTTGTCTCATCGTACAATATGTGGCTATCTTTATGATAGTTTAACAATTGTATAACAATTATTACGACAATGCTCTGATTAAAAAAGATTGATAATTTATTATGGTTAGATTCATTTCGTAATAGTATGTCATCGTAATTAGAATTGTTAATAGATTAATATGAAAGATTAATCTTTTCAATCTTCACTCATATATCAATATAACGTCTAGTCAGATAAAACATAAAAAAATTTACGATGGTTACTGAGTTTTCTATAAAACATAAACAATGTATTCAAGTGATAGCGCAATATTTTTTTTATAAAAATTGGTAAAATTGATGTCATAATTTATATTCAAATATTAGTTAAACATAATACTCCTCAAACACCAATATTTAATTAAAAAAAACACAAAATATCATAGCTTTCGCTCACCAACTCTCTCTATTGCTTTTCTGAAAATATCAATCTCCAACTCAAATCAATAATTTTCGGTCCAAAAACTTTCACCAACCCACCCACTCACCCTTAAACATCATTTAATTGACATTTACAAAAAATTATTGACTTAAAATTAATTAAATATGGTATAAATATTTAATAAAAAGTAAATATTAATCGAATATGTAAGTATAATAATAACATTAATTTTTAATTCAAGATAGTAAAAGAATGTGTCTATTTTTTAATTGTATTTTTTTAAAAAAATCAATGATAATTATCTATATTAAAAATAACTCATTTAAAAAATATTTTAAAAACTAAAAAATGTTAAAAAAGAAAAAAAGAATTCTTAAATAAAAGAGAAAATATTAGAAGTTGGTTCTTGGAACACCCCGATCCCGATCCGAATCCGAAGTTCCACATTCGGGTCACTCAAAACCCGACTCATCAAAAAATCCTTTTTAAAAGCACGTATTTGAATACTTAAAATGTCACGTTTCATATATCCACGTAATTCAAAATAAAATATATTAAAGTATTTACAAAATAAGAGCTCCTTTCAAAATACGTTATCCGACTCAAAATAAAATCCAAAGTAAAGATACAGAATCGATATGTGGCAAGGTCCTATAAATACATTAAGTCCTACTAAAGATCAAGTATTGTAATCTTAAAATGGCTCCGATGCTGGGAAGTCCTTCCTCGATGTGCCCATCCAAAGCTACCTGTCACCTACGCACGGAAAAACCACAATTCCGCACGCCGAGCTAACAAGCTCAGTGATACATCACAACTCTAACAAGTCATAAGTATCATAAAATGAGCAAGCAAGATAGAATAGTGAAGAGTGCACAGAAAGACTTCTAACAACTCGCCTAACACATGGCATAAAGAGATGTACACTAATGCACACAACATACACGTGCCAACCAAAATCAAACACAAGGTACTGAGGCCCGCGTCCACACAACATCGGGATCCTACACTACGAGTAAGGCCCACGTCCACACAGCATCGGGATCCTACACTCTGAGCAGGGCCCGCGTCCACACAACATCGGGATCCCATACTCTAGGATGAGGCCCGCGTCCATACAGCATCGGGATCCTACATTCCGGATTTGAGGCCCGCGTCCACACAGCATCGGGATCCTACATTCGGAAATAGCCTTCAACTACATCACCCGGAATGTTACATCGGATGGCCTTCTTTGTGTTGCAACACTAATTTAGATATCCAGATTTCCATAAAACAAAGACTCGATACACACAAATGATCCACCTAGGATCCTCACATCAAAACATATCAAGACTTAACATAATTTAGTCGTTCGGGATTTAATATCATCAAACTCATGTTAACAATTCATTTCATCATTTATAGGACTCATTAGGACTCTTAATTCCCTTATCGAACCCCAAACAATACCAAACTTGTCGAGTTTTCGCAGGGGTATCGATACCCTAACATGGGGTATCGAACCCCCTGCTTCGATACCCACCCAAAGAAGGCATCGAACCATGGGTATCGATACTGGTATAGATACCCTTTGACCATTTTCAAAGTCAACGAAAAAGGGGATGATTGGATTCGATACCGGTATCGATGCCATTATGCCACTAGAGGGCTTGGTATCGATACCTGTATCGATACCCCTCTTCTTTAACCTATTTTCTCTCAGGGTATCGTTACTCGGGCCACCGGTATCGATACCCCCTACACGAACTTGCAGGTTTCACTTGATATTTTCTAAGGATCATTCCCAAACTATTTCTAATCGATCCTAAAGTGTTCCTATTTGTTTTTAAGAGTGTTTAGGGTATTTTAACATCAATTCCATGCCACCAATCACATTAATACGAAATTCACCATTTCTAGGGTTCTAAGCTCCCCAAACCCCCATCCAAGCATTCTGTAACCAAACAATCCAGCCAAAAAACATTTTATGAGACATATGAAGGGTAAGAGTCAGAGATGTACTAACCTTAAGCAACAAATCGGGATTCAAGCTTCCCACAAGCTTTTCACACACTTTCCTTTTTCTTCAAGCCTCTAAGCTCACTCCCCATCAAAGCCAATGATAAGCACCTTGATTGATAGATCTCTTCAAGCTGAACAGAACTCCCTTGATGACCAAAACGAGATTCCTTCTCAAAAGCAACAAGTTTCCATCTTTCTCTTGAGTTTAGGAGAAGAAGAAGGAGAGGATTGGAGAGATGATGAGGAAGATGACCCCTCATCTAAAGGTGGTTGGTCCTAAGTGAATGGGCAAGGAAATTACTCCTTCGCCCTTCACTAACATCTCTTTATCCAATCCAAACTAAAAGCTAAGCCCAACAAGCAAGCCCACAAAAACACGAAGGACCCAACAAGACAAAACTGAGGCCCACATAGATCCAACACGAACCCACGAGCTCCAATGAGACCCGACTGGATGGTCTATTGCTCGAGTCAACGCCCGGTGTTGACCTGGAAAAACCTGGTCGTTACAACTCTCCCCTCCATAAAGAAATTTCGTCCTTGAAATTTAAACGGAGTAAGGAGGTGTAACCACAACGATCTATCTATAAATAACTCTTCTAAGAACAACCCAAAACAAGAATTCTTCCTTCAACCATCCTTTAACAAACCAAGCATTAAACTGACTAAAACTGATCAACTCCTACAGAGATATCTAACAATCTAATCCCCTACCATTTACATCCTTACAAGAGACCGTAACTTGCTTTAACTGAACCGACGCACTACTACCACAAGGTAAACCAGGAGTGTGACTCACCTTCTCACCCCTCTAAACCTCATTGTTCTTACAAAACCAAAACTAGGGACCTAACTCCTTGTCCTTAGCTTAACAAGATAAGACTTAACGCTTTGCTTATCTAACTTGTCATTACCATGACAAATACTACTTGCAACAACCAAGGTTCTGACATCCACATATCTTACCACTGGATACTAATATTGCCACAAACACATCCTCATTTGCAGCTAGGCTATCAACTTTAACCTCAAAGGTTCAAACCTTTCCTCTTCAACTACTTCCTCGTCTGATCTCAACCAAACACACACGAACCTATCTAACAAAACTCATAGACTCTGGTAGCTTCTTTATCTATATCCAAAACTACGGTCAAAGTCTAGCTTACTCAAAGCCTAGATGTTAATTGCTCAAAAACTGCTACACCACTTAACAACACTTCTCTTGTCCACGCACGTCGCCTGTCTCCCAAATAGGCTTACCGGACTACCATCAAGCTACGATCCACTGACTGCCATAGATCTAGAAAATTAAGTAACAATCTTCCATTGTTACCCTAAGGCTCATCTCCCAACCCAAACTACTAAGAGATAACCACTAGCAACAGCCTCGACCTTACCTTCATCATAGTCTAAACTACGATTCAACGGTGAAGTCAACTATTCTCTAAGGGTACTTCCACCTACCCCTAACATTTCTAAGCCTGAAGACCTAGAACTCAAAGCCTCCGCGACTACTTTGCAACCCAAGACATCTCACTGCAAGAAACTCGTTGAACAACCACTACAAAACACGACATTACTCAAAGAGATAAAGATCTCACACACCTACCACCAATAGCTAGGTACAAACAAACTAAAATCTTAAGACTTTACACTCATACCCATTTCTACCCCTTTGTGCTATTAACGACATTCTAAGCAACATGCAACTTAACAACTAGGAAGTGAGAGTAACTACAACAAGTTCGCAGGAATCTCCTACTCTCATTCCTAAACTCAACTTACGGTAAGGACCATTCGAGCAAAAGATACAACAATAACTATTATTTAAACCCAACTTACTCAAGATTCTACTTAACGCATGCTCAACCAAGGTTAACTTATCACTCAACAAAAGATTGACAAGCTAACAAACAATAACTGAAATAAGGACAGAACACTGATACCTGACAACTCCTTGGTAGTAAGATTGTCACCCTCAACCTGGACAACAGACTGTCTAGCGACCGCTCGTCCGTCAACTCTAACGGTGGACCTCACAGAACCTCCACCGTGGCAGGCTGACTGCACTCTAGCTCTACCTCTAGCAACCCTCTGAACATAACGCGAAAAACCCACTCTCGGAGATCGATCCCTCACACTCTCATCCAACACTAGACAGTCTCTCACCACATGCCCTGGTTCGCGGCACCGGTAATAAACCCTTCGAAGCAGAAAACAAACTGCAAGGTGATGCCGACCGCAGTGATCACAAGCCGGTGGAAGCGGCGTTCCAACTGATCCCACAATACTCCCTCCCGGAGTAGACAATAAAGGACCTCTACGGGTCCTCGGTTTGGAGCCTGAACCAACTATCAGTAACTGTTCTGAAGCAACCCTCTTCAAACTCTTCAAGGAACAAAGATTCCCGTGCGGAAGCTGAGAAGATCCTATAACATCCTGGGTCTCCACCCCAAGATCATGTGGATTCTCCACCCTAACAGGTGTCACATCCTGAAGCCTTTCTAAAGCCTTCGCACTGTTGGCTAACTCTGTAAAAGTCCCGAGTGGACCCGCTGTCACACAAACCTGAAGCTCAACTCTTAACCCTTGTCTGAACCTCTTACACCTTAACTCCTCGGTAGAAACCAACTCTGGAGCATAACGACTCAACCGTAAAAACTCTTGCTCATAAGCAAACACTAACCGCTCTCCTTGGGTTAAGTGCAGAAACTGATATCTCATCTCATCCATGTGTACCTCACTGATGTATTTCTTCCGAAACTCTTCCAAAAAGGTGTCCTAAGTCGGGAGTTCCGGTTTCAAACCAAGCTCGATGGTCTCCCACCACTCGTGTGCATTATCCTTTAGAAGGGAAACAATGCAATCGAGATCATACTTCGGGGTTCCCCTTATCTGCTTCAAGATTCTTTGCGTGTCACGCAACCACTGATCAGCCTTGATCGGGTCATCCTCACCCAAGCCCTCAAAGATCTTAGGCCCATACCAATAAAGCCTCTCAACAGGTGTCCTACGAGGCGTCTCAGATTGCCTCGGGATAGCTTGCACCACTTGTAAAAGAGCAGCGGTAAAGTCACCAATGTGACTTACCCCATGATTACAATTTCCACCTTTCATCAACCTTTTCTGAAACACGAGAAACAAGGCAACACATCAGGATTCTCAGTCTTGTAAGTATAACTCAAATTTAGGGACTTGTATTCACTAGACACCTTACCACGACCACTATACCACCCCCGGGGTTTCCTAGAACCGACTCAACCTGGGCTCTAATACCACTAAATGTAACACCCCGATCCCGATCCGAAGTACCACATTCGGGTCACCCAAAACCCGACTAATCAAAAAATCCTTTTTAAAAGCACGTGTCCGAATACTTAAAATGTCACATTTCATATATCCACATAAGTCAAAATAAAATATATTAAAGTGTTTACAAAATAAGAGCTCCTTTCAAAATACGTTATCCGACTCAAAATAAAATCCAAAGTAAAGATACAAACTCGATATGTGGTAAGGTCCTATGAATACATTAAGTTCTACTAAAGATCAAGTATTGTACTCTTAAAATGGCTCCGATGCTGGGAAGTCCTTCCTCGATGTGCCCCTCCAAAGCTATCTGTCACCTACACACGGAAAAACCACAATTCCGCACGCTGAGCTAACAAGCTCAGTGGTACATCACAACTCTAACAAGTCATAAGTATCATAAAATGAGCAAGCAAGATATTATAGTGAAGAGTGCATAGAAAGACTTCTAACAACTCGCCTAACACATGGCATAAAGAGATGTACACTAACGCACACAACATACACGTGCCAACCAAAATCAAACAAAAGGTAGTGAGACCCGCGTCCACACAGCATCGGGATCCTACACTCTGAGTAGGGCCCGCATCCACACAGCATGGGATCCCATACTCTAGGATGAGGCTCGCGTCCACACAGCATCGGGATCCTACATCCGGGATTTGAGGCCCGCGTCCATACAACATCGGGATCCTCTAAATCCCATACTCGGAATATTACATCGAGTATCTTTGAATGAGGCCCGCGTCTACACATCATCGGGATCCTACATTCGGAAATAGTCTTCAACTACATCACCCGGAATGTTACATGGGATGGCCTTCTTTGTGTTGCAACACTAATTTGGATATCCAGATTTCCATAAAACAAAGACTCGATACACACAAATGATCCACCTAGGATCCTCACATCAAAACATATCAAGATTTAACATAATTTAGTCGTTCAGGGTTTAATATCATCAAACTCGTGTTAACAATTCATTTCATCATTTATAGGACTCATTAGGACTCTTAATTCCCTTATCGAACCCCAAACAATACCAAACTTGTCGAGTTTTCACAGGGGTATCGATACCCTAGCATGGGGTATCGAACCCCCTGCTTCGATACCCACCCAAAGAAGGCATCGAACCACGGGTATCGATACTAGTATCGATACCCTTTGACCATTTTCAAAGTCAACGAAAAGGGGGATGATTGGATTCGATACCGGTATCGATGTCATTATGCCACTAGAGGGCTTGGTATCGATACCTTTATCGATACCCCCTCTTCTCTAACCTATTTTCTCTCAGGGGTATCGATACTCGGGCCACCGGTATTGATACCCCCTACACGAACTTGCAGGTTTAACTTGATATTTTCTAAGGATCATTCCCAAACTATTTCTAATCAATCCTAAAGTGTTCCTATTTGTTTTTAAGAGTGTTTATGGTATTTTAACATCAATTTCATGCCATCAATCACATTAATACGAAATTCACCATTTCTAGGGTTCTAAGCTCCCCAAACCCCCATCCAAGCATTCTATAACCAAACAATCCAGCCAAACATCATTTTATGAGACATATGAAGGGTAAGAGTCAGAGATGTACTAACCTTAAGCAACAAATCCGGATTCAAGCTTCCCACAAGCTTTTCACACACTTTCCTTTTTCTTCAAGACTCTAAGCTCACTCCCCATCAAAGCCAACGATAAGCACCTTGATTGATAGATCTCTTCGAGCTGAACAGAACTCCCTTGATGACCAAAACGAGATTCCTTCTCAAAAGCATCAAGTTTCCATCTTTCTCTTGAGTTGAGGAGAAGAAGGAGAGGATTGGTGAGATGATGAGGAAGATGACCCTCATCTAAAGGTGGTTGGTCCTAAGTGAATGGGCATGGAAATTACTCCTTCTCCCTTCACTAACATCTCTTTTTCCAATCCAACCCAAAAGCTAAGCCCAACAAGTAAGCCCACAACAACACGAAGGGCCCAACAAGACTAATTAAAATAGAGTGAGTAGGATGATATTAAAAAATATAAAAAATTTCAAATTCTTTTTTTAGTCTATATACTATTCATAAGTTGTAGATTTAACCTTTACATATTAAATTATTCATTTTTAGTCTCTTCACTTTTAAAATTTTGAAAATTTAATCGTAATGCAAACATGTTAAATCAAATTATGCTATTAGTCCATATATTATACATAAGTTGTAGATTTAGTTTTTATTATGCAATCTAATTAAATTAAATCCTTATAATTTTATAATATTACCTATATATTGTTTGAGTCGGGATTAAAAGTTTTAAAATTCGAAAAGTATAAAGATTAAGACGTAACAAAATCAGATTACAAAGATTGAATCTATAACTTAACCATACTGTAACAAAGAAATGGAAAAGTTTGGTTGTGGGGTTTCAAACCCACAACCACCAATGCTTTGGTTTGGGTACCCAACCACTAAGCTAAATAACTCTTAATGGTTGTTTTCCCTAAAATACGTTATAACCTAATCTCAAAATAATAATAATATATTCGAATTCTTAATAATCTCCATACCATATTGGAAACCCCAATTCTATCTGATCCAGAAACTTCCCCTTATTCGAATCATTAAAACTATTCATATCCCTCACCCGATAGTTTCGATCACAGGCCGATCTCCCCCACCGTCGTGCCGTGGTTTGCACCGCCACCGTCACCGTGCACGTCGTGGCCTCCCGATCAAAACCCCACAAGCCACTCGCTGAGCCACCGCCGCAATCGCCAGGAATTTTAGATCGAAGTTTCGGTGACCTAGGAAGAATATCCTTTCGGTCGATCGTCGATTCTGGCCACCATCGGCGTTCTTTCAGCGCGTTGCCGGTTCCTCTATGCTCCCCATCAAAGTCCGACCGAGACCCCTCCAAAAACGCTCTCGATCATCGTTGGTGAAGCCTTCATGGGAAATTTTCGATCTTGGTAAGACCCTTATGTTTCTAAGTGTCTTGGTTAAAAATACGGTGTTTTTAAGAATCTGGGTGAATTTTCGTATCTAAGGAGCTTATTTCCGGTCGATTAGGGCCGCGTGTGGCCTCCACGCGCCGTTAGAGGCGATTTCCGGCCATTGTGGATGGTTAACAGGAGCTGACCGGTCTGAACCGGTCCAACCCGGTCAGAACTGATCTTGAAACGGACAGAACCGGTCCAACCTGAACCGAAATAGTCAACCCGAGTTACCCGTTGACCGATTCGACCCGTTGACCCGACCCATTGACCTACCCGATCCGCTAACCCGTCCTTAAGGATGGCAATGTAATCCCAATCCGATCGATCCGAAGAAAAAAATTTGATCTAAATCCGATTAAAAAAAGTCCGAATTCGAATCCAAAAATAATGTCCAAGTCTTAATAGGAGGTGGATCGGATATGGATATTGTCATGATCCAATCCGAATTCAATCCGAATCCATATCCGATATGAATCCGATCCATATATAAATCCGAATAAAAATATTTAAAAAGTTTGAGTTGTTACCTTAATTTGTTTTATATTGGATTGTATTATTTGTTGAGATTTGTTTGTGCTATAAATTTAAAATATTTGTTTGATAAAACATATTTTTTTTATTTAAAGATATTTATTTAAGTTATTACTCTAAAAAATAATTGGATTTGGACTTTCGGATTTGGATTTGGATTTTAGATATTTTATTTGATTAGATTTGGATTTATGTAAATGAATTCGGATTCGGACTTGGATTTTTTTAAAAATCCGATTATTATTTGGATTGAACTTGGATTTTGTAAAGTCCGATCCATTGCCATCCCTACCCGTCCTGTTGACCAGTGACGTCAGCATGACATCAACTTTGACTGCTGACGTAGCTGCTGATGTCAACATGACTGCTGACGTGGCTGCTAAAGTCAATGTTGACTTTGATCAAAAAGTCAAAATTTTCAAAAAACCCTATTTTATGTTTTTCGACGTCTTGAGTCCATTCGTGAAGTCTGTTTCTTAAAATTCGAACCCGAAAGCCTTCAAATTGGACTTTAAAATTTCAAGTCAAACTTTTCTTCTAAGTTAAGTCTGGTGTTTATATTAAGGTTTAATATCGATACCTATTTATTTGTAGGATCCCATAGTCCTCCCGATCGTGTACTTGCCCAACCCAGCTCCACCCGTTTTGATCGATCCTGAGATCCGATCGTAACTCTTATGTATTTAAAACCTAGTGAATAAACAATTCAATATTTAAAGTCTGGTATTAATATGAATTTTATCTTGTATCTTTAGGGTCTAGTACTGCTATAGAGCGAGGCTCGAACACCCAGTAGACCACCTGTTTGATTCTCCCCATTTTGAGGTGTGTTCCTTGTGTGCTATATGACTGTATACTACTGTTTTCCCCGTTTTAAACGAACCTAGCATGTGCACATGACTGTTTTCCCAGATTTACATAGACATTTGTTTTGATCCTTGAGCATGATCATATTATGTTTTTATTGTAAGCCTGATATATCCTGTATGATATTTCCTAATTTGGTATATATATGATGATTGATTATTTCCTGGTACTGTTGTCATTATTCCTGCTGTTACTGTATGCCTATTACTTTAGGATTGGGATGTTGAGAAGTGTTTGAGGTTCGGTTCAGCCTTTATCCAGTTGGTAATTCCGCCTGTTTAAGGTTCCTAACTTCGGTTAGGGTAATCCCGCCTGTTATCGATTCCCGTGCTACAGCCGAGGTAATTCCGTCTATTCCTTAAATAAATTCCTTAGGCTGGTACCTTCGCCCTATTGGACTTAGGTTAATGCCTATATCAGATATTGTTCTAGGGAACCGTATCCAGGAGTTCGGTTGAAGGGTAGCATGTCATGCATATACATGATATATTTTTTCCTGATATTTCTGTTTATTTGCTTATATCTATGATTTGTATGCATTGTTGGAACACACTGGGCTCTATAACTCATACCCGTTTTCTTTCCCCTTTCAGATATTCTTAGATAGGCATCTCGGATTTGGAACTTGGAGGATCTACACATTTTCCGGTTATTTATTTTGATGTAATGTTTGAATCTTCCAAATTTCAGTTAGGGTGACATGTGCCTCTATTTTGCTACTGATATGTGAATTAAATTGTGAACAATATTTTAAACGTACTCTATTTTGAGTTATCGGTTTTATAATGTATTTTGTTTAGTTGAGGATTATTCAGGTTGACATATTCTGGTATAGGCCATATTGATTTATGATTGAAACATTCCTTATGATGGAACTTTTATCAGTACAAGTTTCATGATTTCATTTTGAGTTGATTTATGTTTGAATAGTGAACTATTGTTATTACAGGTTATTTCGATTTTTACTTGGAATCCTTTTTATATTTGTTCAAAAAAATGTGACCACTCTAGGTCGGGCTTTTCGCATAGGCCGATCTAGGGAGGGTTACACATACTGATAAGTGCTTAATTCACTATCACTTTTTACATCTTTCATGGACAATAATCACCTAATCTACACCTACTTGGACTAAAGCATGTACTTAATGTGAGATATTTAGATATTCTGCTTTTGTAACTTATGAAGATAATATTTATAGAAAATGCAGACTTTACGGCATCTTATATGCAACTGCAGGAATATCCACTGCCGCGGCAGTAAGTGTGGCCGAAGCAGAACCTGAGGCCGCGGAAGCAGCTGAAGGACAAGTAACGATATTGTAGGCGACTTGAAGAGAAAAATGAGGTGGACGTTTCTTGACAAACAACACAAGGATCGGAGCTGGGAAGCAAGCAGAAAGCCCAAGTCAAAGGCCACGCGGAAAAGAATCCTTGTGGGAATAAACTTGGAAATAAAACAAATAATTTATTTATGTACTTGACTTGTGTTTTACTCCAAATTGTATTCCTACTTAGGAAAGGTTTGCCCTAGGTCAAGCCTATATAAACCATAGCCGACCAAGGAGAGAGAATATCAAAGGAGAGCACGAGAGAAATTAGTTTAGAGTTTTCTTTGTTTCATTATGTTCTAAACTCTTTTAGGCTTAGGTGAAGGTTGTTTAGTATTTGTGAGAAGAGATTGAACTTTGTTTTCTTGTTTCAATGCAATAAAATATCAAGATTTGCTTATTCTTTGCTATTCATTGATCTTGCATTCAAGCTCAGGAGAGAAGTTTGTGAGAGATTTATTTGTCTAATATCGGGAGAATTAGACTCACGAAAGGGATAAGTACGATATTTTTCTAGCTGGAAAATACTAACTCGGTCTAGGGATTGGTTAGAGTTTTAGCGGCTAAAAGAAGTATGGGATTGGTTGGTGAGTATAATTGATTCACGTCGGGAGGTATCATCAAAGACTAGTCATCAATAGTACTTCGACTTAGGGATAAGCGGAGTCATCCAAGGACACTTTGCCGAGCTTTGGTAAAGTCCACCCACAAGCAAGGGATTGTCGTGCGGACAGTATCGTCGCTGCCACGACAGTAATCTGCAGTGCTGCCGAAGCAGTGATATACGATTGCATTGGGTAGAGACAAGTCAATTGAATCCACAATACAACACAACTGGAACTTGGCCATCTTCTCATTCTGATTATTTTTTCTTTATTTAGTTTGTTTTATTATTCACGTTATTTAGTTCACTCCAACCTAAATCACTTGTGTTTTTTATTTTAATTCTTCTATAGAGCAAGAAGACGTAAGAAAGCATATTAAGTAGACCAATCCCTGTGGAGACGACATCCGATAATACTTATCACTTTATTACTTGAGACGTGTACACTTGCACTAATTGCACACTTTTTTTTACACACAACAAGTTTTTAGCGCCGTTGCCGGGGATTGACAACTAAATTTTGTTTTCTTTATTTTCTTGATTTTAGTTATTTTTATTTAACTTTGGTTTTTCTGGTGTATGACCAGGGCGAACCCAAGCAATCCATTATACGAATTAGATCCATAGATTGAACGCACGCGTCAAAGGTTACGAAGACAAATCCGAGAAGTTATGGCAGATCATCCGGCAGAACAAAACATACCCGCTGGCAATGGAAGGTTTCCGCCGCCAGTAGGGCCGCGACAGCTTACTTTTCGAGACTTCTTGGAAGAGGATTTGAATGGGTTAAATCCAGGAGTCGTTACACCAGAGATCGAAGCAGCCCACTTTGAGCTAAAACCTGTCATGTTTAATATGCTCAATACTATTGGACAGTTTGGTGGGTCGGTCACTGAAGATGTCAAGTAACACCTCAAATCGTTCATGGAGATATGCAATTCTTTCAAAATCCAAGGAGTCCATGAAGATGTTTTGCGACTTAAATTGTTCCCCTATTCACTGAGGGATAAGGCAAAAACCTGGTTAAATAGCATTCCAACAGGATCAATAGGATCTTGGAGTGAACTCTGTCGTGATTTCATTACACGTTTTAATCCTACTAATTTATATGATCGTATACGTAATGAAATTACTTCTTTTCGACAGGCAGATGATGAACCAATGTATGAGGCATGGGAGCGCTATAGGGAGTTACTGCACAAGTGCCCTTTGCATGGATTTCAATTATGGACACAAGTGACCATGTTTTACAATGGTACCAATGCCCCAACAAGGATGATGTTAGAGGCCTCTGCCAACGGAACACTCCTTGACAAACCACCGGAGGAAGCAATAGAGATTTTAAACAAACTTGCAAAGAATAACTTTCAATCCCCTACATCTAGGCGAGGAGGGATGAGACGTCAAGCCATAGTACATGAATTAGAAACATCCAATTCAATGGCAGCACAATTGGCAACTCTCACTAAGATGGTCCAGAATAAGCAAATGCAACATAATACCCATGAGGTTAAGGTAATAGATTCTTCATGTGATTTATGTGGAGGTAACCATAGATCTTCTGAGTGCATGCAGAATCAGGAATCTAGCCTTTATATGGTAAATTATAACCGGAACAACAACATGATGTCCAACACATACAATCTAGCTTGGAAAAGGCATCCAAAATTTTCATGGAGCAATCCCAACAATGCTTTGAATCCGAATGTTCAACCCTCAGGTTTCCAGCAATCAATGTCAATGCAACACCCGCCGCCGCCGCCGCCGCAGCCCATAAGTTCACTAGAAAATTCTCTTAAGGCATTTATGAGGAAAACTGAATCATATATGGCTGAGAATAGTAACTTCATCAAGAGAATGATGCTTTCATAAGTAGAACTGAGATGAGGTTACAAAATCAAGAGGCAGCCATTAAAAAACTGGAAACTCAAGTTGGGCAGTTCGTTCAAAGTCTGAACACTAGACCTCAAGGAGGATTACCCAGCAATACTGAAGTTGCAAGGGGAAAAAGCCATGAGCAATGTAAGGCAATCACTACTAGGAGTGGCTTACAACTTAAGGAGCCATCAAGCAGTCCGGACAAAATTCCAACAAGGGAACAAGAAGAATCAGAGGATATAGATATTTCCACAGAAGACAAGTCAATCCCAATAGAAGGCACCGCCCAGGTAGAGAAATCGGCAACTCCACGCCAAGCGGCCGAGGCAGCACCAACACTAGTGGTACCAAGTATTAAATTTCAAACTAATGAGACATTGGAGGAAATGCGACCACCGCCACCTTTTCCACAAAGGCTGAAAAGACAAAAAACAGGATTATCAATTTAAAAAGTTTCTAGACATCCTAAAGTAAGCGCATATAAATTTACCGTTAGTTGAAGGAATAGAACAAATGTCAAACTATGCCAAATTCTTAAAAGACATTGTTTCTAAAAGAAGAAGGATTGGTGAGTTTGAAACTGTTGTCGCAACCGAAGGATGCATGGCCATGCTTGATAATCGCATGCCTCCTAAATTGAAAGATCCTGGTTGTTTTACTATACCATGTGCGATAGGAAGCCACTATGAAGGAAAAGCCTTGTGCGACTTAGGGGCAAGCATCAACCTGATGCCAAAATCCGTATTTCAAAAGCTTGGAATAGGAAGGGAAAAACCTACAACCGTAATGCTTCAATTGGCGGATAGATCATATGTGCAACCGGAAGGAAAAATTGAGGACATATTGGTAAGGGTGGATAAATTTATTTTTCCAGCTGACTTTCTTGTTCTTGATTGTGAAGCAGATGGCAATGCACCGATCATTCTTGGGAGACCCTTCCTAGCTACTGGACGCACCCTTATAGATGTGGAAAAAGGAGAATTAACAATGCGGGTCAACGACCAGCAAGTCACACTTAATGTTTTCCAGATTTTAAAAAGACATGATGATCCAGAGGAGTGTCAGGCGATTTGTACCAAAGATACGGACAGTGCAATGCCTTGCCTCAACAACCACTGCCTCGACAGGAGTGACAATAATTCTTCACAACGCTGCCTCGACAATACAGTGGACGAATGCTACAACAGTATACTGAACAGTGTGCTTGAAGCTGATGCAGTTGAGACACAAGAGACGGAGGAAGTTAATTGGACAGTACACCACCTATGTAAGTACTTCGAACTTTTAAATTATCCAGGTAAGGACGAATCATCTTCGAATGAGGACCCAACCACACAATGCTCGTAATTATTTCTTCTGAGTTGCAGCCTGAACAGGAACAAAGCTTGATAGAGATGATGCGGCAGCACAAGAAGGCAATTGGGTGGTCAATTGATGACTTGAAAGGAATAAGCCCAACAGTTTGCATGCATAAAATCCTTTTAGAGGAAGATCATAAACCTACTATTGAGACCCAAAGGAGACTCAATCATGCCATGAAAGAGGTAGTACGCAAGGAGATAATCAAATGGCTTGATGCTGGTATCATCTACCCTATCTCTGATAGTGCATGGGTAAGCCCGGTACAATGTGTACCTAAAAAAGGAGGCATAACCGTGATAACCAATGAAAGCAATGAACTAATTCCAACTAGGACTGTGACCGGTTGGAGGGTTTGTATGGATTATCGCAAGTTAAATAATGCAACAAAGAAGGATCACTTCCCATTGCCATTTATTGATGAAATGCTTGATAGACTAGCTGGTAAGCCTTTTTATTGTTTTCTTGATGGTTATTCAGGTTATAACCAGATTGCTATAGACAGTAAGGACCAAGCAAAAACTACCTTTACTTGCCTATATGGAACTTTTCAGTGATGTATGATGGCAATTTTTCATGACATGGTGGAAGACTTCCTAGAAGTATTCATGGATGTTTTTTCAGTCTTTGGAGATAACTTCGATCATTGCCTCGGCAATTTAGCAAAAGTGCTGCAAAGATGTGAAGAATCCAACCTAGTGCTCAACTGGGAAAAATGTCATTTTATGGTCAAGGAAGGTATTGTCTTGGGTCACAAAATTTCATCACAAGGCATAGAAGTTGACAAAGCCAAGATCGATGTGATAAAGAAATTTCCTCCACCAATTTGAGTCAAGGGAGTTAGAAGCTTCTTGGGTCACGCAGGTTTTTATAGGAGGTTTATAGCCAATTTTTCAAAAATTTTTAAACCTCTATGTGCTTTACTTGAACAGGATAGGAAGTTTGAATTTAGTAAGGAATGTAGTGAAACATTCGAGACCCTCAAAGAGAAGCTGATCACTACACGAATCGTAGTTCCCCCATATTGGGCCTTGCCCTTTGAAATAATGTGTGATGCTAGTGATCATGCTGTCGGGGCAGCACTTGGGCAGAGAAAGAACAATATTTTCCATGTTATTTACTATGCTAGTAAAACCCTTAATGAGGCCCAGATTAATTACACCACCACGGAGAAGGAATTACTAGCAGTAGTCTTTGCCTTTGATAAGTTCCGATCCTACCTTATTGGAACAAAAGTGACTGTCCACACAAACCATTCGGCAATCAGGTACCTTTTCTCAAAGAAGGATGCCAAACCAAGACTAATTAGATGGATTCTTATTTTGCAGGAATTTGAAGTAGAAATTAAGGACAAGAGAGGTACGGAAAACCAAGTAGCTGACCATCTTTCCAAGTTAGAAGCTGCGGAGAAAGACATGCCACTGGAAGAAATACAAGATGCATTCCCAGACGAGCACATCCTGCGAGTCTCAGCAGTAGCAGAAGACACTGCCGAGGCAGCAAAGGCGGCAGTATACAACTGTGCTGCCACAGCGGTAAGTGAATATATTTCGGCAACATTGATAGAAGACCTTGCCACAGTCAAAGCCACTCCCTGGTATGCTGATCTTGTTAATTATTTACCCGGTGGTGTTTTACCTTATAACCTTAATTATAATGAAAAAAGAGGTTTCAGCATAATGCAAAGCATTATTTCTGGGACGACCCTCTTTTGTTTAAGCAATGTGTAGATCAGGTTATAAGAAGATGTGTTCCCAAAGAAGAGCAACAAGAGGTACTAAGGCACTGCCATGATTCACCTTGTGTAGGACATTTTGGAGGAAATAGAACAACAGCCAAAGTGCTTCAATCAGGCCTTTATTGTCCCACACTTTTTAAAGATGCCCAACTCTATTATAAGCACTGTGATCGATGCCAACGTACAGGCAACATCTCTAGACGTAATGAGATGCCATTGCAACATATAATAGAAGTAGAATTGTTTGATGTTTGGGGCATAGACTTCATGGGACCTTTCTCATCATCTCAAGGCAATCTCTATATCCTTGTAGCGGTAGACTATGTATCAAAATAGGTCGAAGAAATTGCTACACCACACAATGATTCCAAGACTGTGAAGAAATTCCTCAAAAGAAACATCTTCACCAGGTTTGGAGTTCCTAGAGCAATCATTAGTGATGAAGGTAAGCATTTTGACAATAGATTTATTGCCGCGACCTTAAAAAAGTTAGGCATCACACATAGAATTGCCACAGCGTATCATCCATAGACAAATAGGTAGGCCGAAATATCAAACAGGGAATTGAAACAAATCCTTGAAAAGGTGGTTAACCCATCTCGAAAGGATTGGTCTCACCATCTAGATGATGCCCTGTGGGCATATAGGACAACCTACAAGACCCCATTGGGAACATCCCCATACAGGCTTGTATTTAGAAAAACATGCCATTTGCACGTGGAAATTGAACATAAAGCATACTGGGTAGTCAAGAACCTGAACATGGAATGGGAGAAAGCTGGTCAGAAAAGAATGTTAGATCTCAATGAAATTGAAGAATTTCGAGCAACAGCCTATGAAAATGCTAAGATCTACAAGGAAAAGACCAAAAGATGGCATGATCATAAGTTACTGCCGAGACAGTTCCTTCCGGGGCAACAAGTTCTTCTTTTTAATTCCAGACTCAAACTGTTCCCAGGTAAACTTAAGTCCAGATGGTAAGGCCCATTTGATGTTGTTCAAGCTTATCCACATGGGGCAGTCATGATAAAATCACAAAAAGATGGGCATGAGTTCAAAGTGAATGGCCAACGTTTGAAGTACTATTCTAGAACACATGATATAAGGCTTGTGGAAACCATCACCTTAGGAGATGCACTTGCATGCACTCCTATTGTGAACTAATTTTATTATTTTATTTTATTTTGTTTTTCTTCCATTTTTAGGATTAGTTTTAGTTTAAAAGTTTTTATAATTTCCGAGTTTTAATAGTTTTCCTGCGTTTTTATTTCTAATGTTACATTTTTATTATTAAGTTTTAGGACAAGAATCAAGATGCAAAGTGGAAACAGTCTGCACTCTACCGCGGTAGAGTACAGTGTCAGGGCCGCAGCAGTCCAACGAGCAGAAATAGCCTAACGGCTAGTCTGGCGAGATTCAAGGGCCGCGGCAGTAAATGCCAACGGATAGAAACCGCTAGCACATGGCCAAGGCCTATATAAACACCTCTTCACAATGAACTATTCACTCTTGCACTCTTGATATCTTTTAACTCTCAATTTCTTTTCTCTCTCAACTATTTTCTCTCAATTTCTCACAACTCTCAATGGCTACCTACAACAGATTTGCTCCCGCATATGTGGCCGAACGTTTCAACCGCTCTTTTGTTGCTCGGCAGTTATGGGAAGAGCAAGGCTTCCAGCACTCTGACGAAGAAAACTATGGTATCGAGCACTACTTATTCGATAGAATCAAATATCAAAAATGGGAAATTTTTTACCTGTAACCTACTCAGGCCAATGCAACAATAGTGCGGGAATTCTAGGTTCACGGGCCGAGCAAGGACTCTTTGTATGTCCACTGCCGAGGCAAGCCAATCAGACTTGATGCCGAGACAATTAATCTGTTCTACGGCCTAACCCTTGATCGTGATGACCATTCCGCATTCATGGAAGAAATCAGCAATGAAGATTATGAATTAATCAAGGACGACCTTTGCTATGACAACACTCATTAGGAAACCGGTTCCCACCGTGGCAAGGCAAAACCTCAAACCCGAGGCCAAGTTGTGGAACACATTTGTCAAGCGAAGACTCATCCCCACCTCCCACAACAGCACCGTCGATAAGCGGAGGCTGGTTCTTATCCAGTCCATAATCAAAAAACGCAACATCAACGTGGGAGAGATGATAATCCAAGAAATCTATGAGTGTGGCCGAAAGGAGAAGGGGCCTTTGTATTTCCCCTGCCTAATCATGGGCATCTGCAATGCCGCGGGCGTTCCAACCGAGGATACCGACGAGATCACCGTCCATAGGCGCGATTGGACAAGGGAGTTCTGCCACAGAGTCATGCAGATCACATAGGCAGAACCAGTTCAAGCAACTCCCTAACCAGGCACTACCGACACCTCTGCCGGGGCCTAGTACACGGTAGATATACCTGTAGCTTCACGCAGCACAGCCACAGCAAATGGCTACCAGGAAATCCTCAATAGACTGGCTGCAATGGATATACAGCAGCAACGCTTTATGGAATATCAACAAGACTTCAACATGGCACTAACCCATATGATAGTAAGTAATTTTCCACACCCCGGGGCCCAATTCCCAGACTTCCCCATCGGTATGTTTGTCACGGTTGCACCCTACACCGAGACCACTCCAGCACCAGGAGGACCGAGGCCTTTCTACCCTATTGGCCCTCAGTAGAAATTCCATGCCGCAGGCCCATCTCGACCAGCAGAGCCTGCCGCGGCATCCTCTGTCAGCCGACGGCCATCCAAGAGGAGAGCTTTTTTTAGCACGCCACCAGGATCCCCCATCATAATGGGTAATCTCTCGGCAGAGATTGATGCTTATGTACATCAAACCTCAACAGCTGCCGGGCCTCGTACTCATCCTGCCTGGGCAGACCCAATAAATGTAGAAGATGCAGGCGGGACATATATAATGGCCACGGAAGAAATTACCGACGAGGAAGAAGAATAAGAAGTGGATGCTCCAATGCAACGGACACCACCTACACGAGTTCAACCGCCCTGACAAGCCAAAACTCAGCCGTCACCATCCCCAAAAAGCAAGGCCACGGAAATTGATTGTCACAAGCAGCTCTTCGGAGTCTCTTTAAATTTTACATCTTTATGCTGCTTTTATATATTTACTTGTTCATTTTCATATTTTGTTTCCTTCTGTGTGTTATGGTAATAAGCATTGAGGACAATGCTTGGTTCGAGTTTGGGGGTGTAGATCTACTGCCGAGGCAATTCAATGCTGCGACCTTACCATGAAAGGAAGTATTTAAGTTGTTTTTAAATTTTTTCTCCATCACCTTACTTGAATTATTGTCTATACTTCTATATTGTTCTACTTAAATATTGCTTTAGTTTATTCTTTTGAGGATATAGAAATCTTTCTCCTTACCATAGTTAGGTCCTGTTTAGAAGACTTAACTTTAGGATACTTAAGGAAGAAACTTAGAAGCTTGCTATAAGGTTGATTTTAAGATCACTTTTGGGACTTGTGTGATTTTAGGAATTCTTTTAATGAACTTAGGTGATAAAGAATTGGATTTATGGAATGATAACTAGAGGTGCCCGAAATAGGCTCTAGTTTATGCTAAAAAAAATAGCTAGTAATAAAACACAACCCTTGAGGTGCCTGAAATTGGCTCAAGTGTTGATACTATAGAAAGATATCATAAATTCCAAAGTCTATTTGTCTTGAACTTGAGTTTGTCTAAGAAAGCCTTTAATCAAACTTGTCCACAAAAACGCACACACTCACAAAATCTTATAGCTTGATTCCGAGTAAGTCCTTGGGTAACCAAAAGGTTAAGGCTTAAGAATAGGCATAGTTATGGTGGGGAGAATAGATGAAAAAGTAAGACCAAAAGAGAATAAGGTTTGACAATTTGATGGTTTGCATTGCTTGAGGACAAGCAATAGCTCGAGTTTGGGGGTGTGATAAGTGCTTAATTCACTCACTTTTTACATCTTTCATGGACATTAATCACCTAATCTACACCTAAATGGACTAAAGCATGTACTTAATGTGAGATATTTATATATTCTGCTTTTTTAACTTATGAAGATGATATTTATAGACAATGCAGACTTTACGGCATCTTTTATGCAACTGTAGGAATATCCACAACCGCGACAGTAAGTGTGGCCAAAGCAGAATCTGAGGCCACGGCAACAGCTGAAGGACAAGTAACGATATTTTATGCGACTTGAAGAGAAAAATGAGGTGGACGTTTCTGGACAAACAACATGAGGATCAGAGCTGGGAAGCAAGCAGAAAACCCAAGTCAAAGGTCATGCGGAAAAGAATCCTTGTGGGAATAAACTTGGAAATAAAACAAATAATTTATTTATGTACTTGACTTGTGTTTTACTCCAAGTTGTATTCCTAAGAAAGGTTTGCCCTAGGTCAAGCCTATATAAACCATAGCCGACTAAGGAGAAAGAATATCAGAGGAGAGCACGACAGAAATTAGTTTAGAGTTTTCTTTGTTTCATTATGTTCTAAACTCTTTTAGGCTTAGGTGAAGGTTGTTTATTATTTGTGAGAAGAGATTGAACTTTGTTTTCTTGTTTCAATGCAATAAAATATCAAGATTTGCTTATTCTTTGCTTTTCATTGATCTTGCTTCAAGCTCGGGAGAGAAGTTTGTGAGAGATTTATTTGTCTAATATCGGGAGAATTAGGCTCACGAAAGGGATAAGTACGATATTTTTCTAGCTGGAAAATACTAACTCGGCCTAGGGATAGGTTAGAGTTTCAGCGGCTAAAAGAAGTGTGGGATTGGTTGGTGAGTATAATTGATTCACGTCGGGAGGTATCATCAAGGACTGGTCATCAACAATACTTCGACTTAGAGATAAGTGGAGTCATCAAAGGATACTTTGTCGAATCTTGGTAAAGTCTACCCAAGAGCAAGGGATTGTAGCGGCGGACAAGCATCATCACTGTCGAGGCCGTAAAACTGCAGTGCTGCCGAGGCAGTGTTGTGTGATTGCATTGGACAGAGACAAGTCAATTGAATCCACAATACAACACAACTAGATCCTAGCCATCTTCTCATTCTGATTTTTTTCTCTTTATTTAGTTTGTTTTATTATTCACGTTATTTAGTTTACTCCAACCCAAATCACTTGTGTTTTTTATTTTAATTCTTCTACAGAGCAAGAAGACGTAAGAAAGCATATTAAGTAGACTAATCCCTGTGGAGACGATATCCGATAATACTTATCACTTTATTACTTGAGACGTGTACACTTGCACTAATTGCACACTCTTTTTACACACAACACATACTATAAGGACTAATGAGATAATTTTACCAACAACTATGATCCAATATTTTTATGATTTAATTATCAATGTCTAGCATATTAATAAATCAATTCGGATCGTGTTTTACAAATACACAATACAAGAATGACCATTCTAACTCAACTTTCTCATTTATAATATCGATATTCAAACTCCAATCTTACTTAAGTAGCCCCTTAAACCGACTAATTTTTGGTCCTGATCAGTTCATTAAGCCTTTATTTGGGGTAGAAATCATCTGCATCTTTCTCATACCTTCATTTGTGCTTCATATTGAAATTTGCTAAAAATTGGAATTTTAAACCTTAATCCTGATTTTCTATATCTTAAACCTAAACCCTACACATAATTCCCTAAACCCTAACAATAACCCCTAACCTTTAACCCTAAATCTTAAACCGTCTAATCTAAAGTGGAGGCATGAATAGAATAGATGATTGTAGCCACTCCTTCCCTTCTTCCGCTGAATCTCTTCTAACTATATTTTCTTTGTTCGGTTCAATCTCTATCCAGGCTTGTCTAAAAGCCGACATTTTATCTAATGACTAAAAAACGACCATTTTAATTCCTCCATTGGATGAAGCTTAATTATATTGAGCTGTTGGATTTAAGAAGGAAATTAAAAAGTAATCGGTTGTCTAAGTTAATTAGGGAAAAAGGTACATTTCACCTGGCTGATAATATCACTAGAGATGGGTACCTCCACCATCTTCATCACCGACTTCGCTTCCTCCTTTCCTTCCCAACACTACTTCTCCGTCGACCCCAATTACTAATAATACCTCTCTCGTGGCTGATTTTCTGAATGGTACGTCTGTAAATTTGTTTTCGCCGTTGTCTCTCAAGAGCATTCCATAACCATCTCTAATCAAGGAAATCTATTATAGACCCAAGGATCATTACTGCAAAGTTACAATTGTTCGCTTAGATAGCTGGAGACTCAAGTGGGTCAAATTGCTCAAGCATTACAAGCAAGACCAAGAGGCAATCTTCCTAGTGATACTGAAGTTACTAAAAATCATGGCAAAGAGCAATGCAACGCACTGACCTTGAGGAATGGAAGACAAATCAACATAGGGGAGCAGTTCAAAAGAAGAGAAAAAGAAGAAATCCCTATTCAAGAGCAAAAAGAAGCTGAACAACAAGAAGAAAAATCAACTCAAGAAGAAACTGGAGAAAAGTTAAATACCGAGGGATTTGGTGAGAAGCGTGCGAATACTACATCAAAAGAAGCAGTACCAGTACCACCTTTGGTGGACGTAAGACACCCACCACCATTCCCTCAGCAATTGAAACAACATAAAGATGATCTCTAATTTCAAAATTTTGGAAGTATTCTGGATCAAATTCATATAAATATTTTATTTTTAGATGCAATTGATCAAATACCCTCATATGCAAAGTTTTTGAAATATATTGTTACAAAGAAAAGAAAAGTTGAGCATTTTGAAACTGTTGCTATAGCATCTAAGTTTTATTCTAGGAAGACTGACCTTCCTATTGAGAGGCAAGATCCTGGCAGCTTCATCATTCCATGCTCGATAGGAGACAATTTTGTGCGCAAAACATTATGAGACCTCGGTTCAAGTTTCAATCTGATGCCCAAGGCAATATTCAAGAAGCTTGGTATAGGGGGTACACGACCAACCACTATCATCTTACAATTGGCGGACCATTCTCATGTCCGACCAGAAGATAAAATGGAAGATGTGATAGTAAAAGTAGACAAGTTCGTGCTCCCTGTGGACTTTCTAATTCTAGATTATGAAGTCGATACAAAACACCCATCATCTTGGGACGATCATTCCTTGCTAACGGTCGAATTCTTATCGACTGTGAAAAGGGAGACTTCACAATGCGAGTAGTAGACGAGTCCATGACTATCAATGTCTTCAACACTCTCAATTACATGGATGATAGTGAAGAATGTCACTGTATAGCTGGGATAAATGCCACAACAATTGAAGAAAATGCAGATTTTTGCTGTGACAATTCTCCACAAATGAAAGACTTTGCAAAACTATTGGAGGAGCATGATTAGAAAGAAGAAGAACAAGCTCATCTGGAGCTGTAGCAAATTGGCTATTTCAAGCCAAACCCAGGTACAAAATTTGAATCAATTGATGTCTTTGAATTTATTCCTCCTAAACCATCACTTTTACATGCACCTTCTCTAAACTTGAAACCACTGTCACCACATTTAAAATATGTTTATTTGGGATCTTATAATACTTTGAATTCTAGCTTAGATCCTTACAAAGAGCTTAGTCTTGTGAATTTATTATCTCAATATAAGAAAGCTCTAGGGTGGACTATGGCCGATTTGAAGGGAATCAGTCCTACAATCTTCATGCACAAGATCCTGCTAAAAGAATGCCACAACAATTCTGTTGATCTCCAAAGAAGACTGAACCCAACGATGAAGAAGGTAGTGATGATAGAGATCATAAAGTGGTTGGATGCAAGAATCATATACCCAATTTCTGATATTTCGTGGGTTAGCCCTATGCATTGTGTTCCTAAGAAGGGAGGCACAACAGTAATCACAAATGAGGACAATGAGTTGATCCCGACAAGGATAGTTACAGGCTGACACATTTGTGTGGACTATAGGAAGCTTAACAAGGCAACAAAAAAGGATCATTTCCTCGATGGCTATTCTGGGTACAACCAAATTTCTATAGCACTAGAGGACCAGGAGAAGACAACCTTCACCTGCCCGTATGGAATTATGCTTTTCGAAGAATGCCATTTGGGTAATGTAATGCTCCAGCAACTTTTCAATGTTGCATGTTGGCAATTTTTTCAGACATGGTTGAATAATTCTTGGATGTATTTATGGACGATTTTTCTGTGTCCAGAGAAACATTTGAAAAATGCTTAGGCAACCTGCCCAAAGTACATAAACGCTAGGATGAAGTAGACCTTGTACTCAATTGGGAAAAATGCAATTTCATGGTTATGGAAGGTATAGTTTTAAGGCACAAAATTTCAAGCAAAGAAATTGAAGTTGACAAGGAAAAAGTTGAGTTGATAGAGAAGCTACCACCTCCAACAACTGTTAAAGGAATTAGAAGCTTTCTTGGATATGCTGGATCCTATAGGAGGTTCATCAAAGTCTTCTTGAAGATCTCTAAGCCGCTCTACAATTTACTACAGCAAAATCAACCATTTGTATTTGAATATAAATGCCACAACGCTTTTACTGAACTGAAGAATAAACTTTCCTCAACTCCAATATTTATACCACCCGATTTGACTGAGCTATTCGATTTGATGTATGAAGAAAGTGACTACGAAGTGCGTGTAGCACTAGGTCAAAGAAGAGGTAAGCTTTTTCATGTTATTTATTGTGCAAATAGAACTCTTAATGATGCTCAAATTAATTACACCACTACTGAGAAAGAATTACTTGTTGTATTTGCCTTTGATAAGTTTAGGGCATATCTGATAGGAACTAGGGTGATAGTGCATACTGATCATTCTTCCATCAAATATCTAGTGACTAATGTCGCGTGTCAAAAGTGCGCAATTAGTGCAAGTGAACACATCATAAGTAATAAAGTGATAAGTATTATCGTGTATCGTCTCCACAGGGATTGGTATACTTAATATGCTTTCTTCGTCTTCTTGTTCTGTAAAAAGAAATAAAATAAAAACACAGATAATTATGGTTTCGATGAAACTAAATAAATTGAGATAAAGAAAACTAAGAATAAAGATGAAGTCTGATTAATAGAGAGAGAGGTCAGGATCCAGTTGCGTTGTATTGTGGAATTAATTGACTTGTCTCTGTCCAATGCAATTGTATATCACTGCCTCGGCAGTACTGCAGATTACTGCCTTGGCAGCGACGATACTGTCCGTCGCGGCAATCCCTTGCTCGTGGTTGGACTTGACCAAAGTTCGGCAAAGTGTCCTTCGGTGACTCCGCTTATCCCTAAGTCGAAGTACTGTTGATGACTAGTCCTTGATGATACCTCCCGGCGTTAATCAATTATACTCACCAACCAATCTCACACTTCTTTTAGCCTCTGAAACTCTTAACCTATCCCTAGGCCGAGTTAGTATTTCACGATTGAAACACCGTACTTATCCCTTTCGTGAATCTAACTCTCCCGAGTCTAGATAAATGGATTACTCACAAGCTTCTCTCCCGAGCTTGAATGCAAGAACAAAGATTGGAAAATGATAAGCAAACCTTGATAGTTTTATTGCATT
This sequence comes from Abelmoschus esculentus, assembly GCA_035048815.1. NCBI lineage: Eukaryota > Viridiplantae > Streptophyta > Magnoliopsida > Malvales > Malvaceae > Abelmoschus > Abelmoschus esculentus. The sequence continues at coordinate 6,017,256 of JAUCBN010000015.1, forward strand.
GAAACAAAGAACAAAGTACAATCTCCTCTCACAAATACTTAACAACCTTCACCTAAACCCTAAGAAAGCTTAGAACATAATTCGAGAGAAAGAAAACATTGAGTCTTAGGGTGAACTCTCTAAGAATCGGCCCTCCTAATACATGGGACGGCTAGGTCTTATATAGGCTTGGCCTAGGGCAAACCTTTCCTACGACAGTATATGACTACGCCACCGAGGCACTGACTGAATACATCGCGGCAACAATGACAGAAGATCTTGCCGCAGTCACAGCCACCCCCTGGTTTGCTGATCTTGTTAATTATTTAGCTACTGGTGTTCTGCCTTATAACCTTAACTATAATGAAAAGAAGAAGTTTCAGCACAATGCAAAACATTACTTCTAGGACGACCCTCTCTTGTTCAAGAAATGTGCGGATCAGGTTATAAGAAAATGTGTACCCGAGGATGAGAAACAAGAAGTGCTTCAGCACTGTCATGATTCACCTTGTGGAGGACATTTTGGAGGCAACAGAACAACAGCTAAAGTGCTTCAATCAAGCCTTTATTGGCCCACACTCTTCAAAGATGCCCAACTTTATTGCAAGAACTGTGACCGATGCCAACGAACGGGTAATATCTCTAGGCGTAATGATGCCATTGCAACCCATATTAGAAGTAGAATTTTTTGATGTGTGGGGCATAGATTTCGTGGGACCATTCACATCATCTCAAAGTAATCTCTACATCCTAGTAGCGGTGGACTATGTATCTAAATGGGTCAAAGCAATTGCCACACCTCATAATGACTCCAAGACTGTACAAAAATTTCTCATGAAAAATATTTTCACCAGATTTGGAGTCTCTCGGGCAATAATTAGTGATGAAGGTAAACACTTCGATAACATACTTATTACCGCGACCCTAAAGAAACTAGGTATCGCACACAGAATCGCCACGACCTACCATCCGTAGACAAATGGGCAAGCTGAAATATCAAACAGGGAATTAAAACAAATCCTTGAAAAGGTGGTAAACCCATCTAGAAAGGATTGGTCTCATCGTCTAGACGATGCTCTATGGGCATATCGTACAGCCTACAAAACCCTTTGGGAACATCTTCATATAGGCTTGTATTTGGAAAAGCATGCCATTTGCCTGTGGAAATCAAGCACAAAGCCTATTGGGCAGTAAAGAATTTGAACATGGAATGGGAGAAAGTTGGCCAGAAACGACTGCTAGACCTTAATGAGATAGAAGAATTCAGAGCATCAACATAGGAAAATGCCAAGATTTACAAGGAAAAGACTAAACGATGGCATGATAGTAAGCTAATGCCGAGGAAGTTCCTGCCGGTACAGCAAGTCCTCCTCTTTAAGTCCAGACTCAAACTATTCCCAGGCAAACTCAGGTCCAGATGGTCAGGCCTATTTGAAGTTGTTTAGGTTTATCCACATGGTGCGGTAATGATCAAATCAAAAAGGGATAGGCAAGAATTCAAAGTGAATGGCCAAAGGCTAAAGCATTATTTGGGCCAACACGAGATGAGAACTATAGAGACCATCACTTTAGGAGATGCACTTACATGCATTCCTATTGTGAATTAATAATTTCATCTTATCTTATTGCACCTTAGGATTAGTTTTAGTTTAGAATTTTGTTACTAATTTTTTTTTCTCTTTTCTTGTTGTTTATTTTAGGATAAAAATCAAGGACCAAGGTGAAGTCACTCACAACAGCAAGGCCGAAAAAGCTGATAATTACCAGCAGCTCTTCTAAATCTCTTTAAATTCTGCCTGTGCAGGATGCTTTTGTATATCTTTACTTATCTTGTTTTCTTATTTTATATCCTCCTGTGTGTTATTTATAAGCATTGAGGACAATGCTTGGTTCGAGTTTGGGGGTGTAGATCCACTGCTGAGGCAATCTACTACCGCGGTCTAGCCATGAAAGGAAGTATTTAAGTGTTTCCTCAAAAAAAAATTATGTCCACCACCTTACTTGAATTGCTGTTTGTGCTTTTGCACTGCTTTTCATCAGTATTGCCTTAGTTTATTCTTTTAAGGCTATAGAAATCTTTCTCCTTACCATGGTTAGGTCCTGTTAAGAAGGTTTAACCTTAGGATACTTAAGGAAGAAAGCTTAGAAGCTTACTATAAGATGGATCCTGAAAACACTTTTGGGAATTGTTGGATTATAGGAATTCTTTTAATGAACTTAAGTGATAAAGACTTAGATTTTTGGGAAAGTGACTAGAGGTGCCTATCACCGGCTTTAGAAGTTACTCTTCTTCATGCTAGAGGTGCCCGAAATTGGCTCTAGTATGCTAAAAAGAATATCAAAACACAGAAAGAAGTATCAATGAGAAAACACAATCCTTGAGGTGCCCAAAATTAGCTCAAGAAATTGTTGTTTTAAGAAGAGAACACTAAACCCAAATCTACTTGTCTTGAACTTAGAGTTTATCTAAGAAAACCTTTAATCAAACTTGTCCACAAAAAATCACACACTCATTAAATCTTATAGTTTGTTTCTAGGTAAACCCTTGGGTAGCCGAAAGGTTAAGGCTTAAGAATAGGCATAGTTATGGTGGGGAGAATAGATGGAAACATAAGACCAAGAGAGAGTAAGGTTTGGCAAATTGATGGTTTGCATTGTTTGAGGACAAGCAATAGTTCGAGTTTGGGGGTGTGATAAGTGCTCAACTCACTATCACTTTTTATACCTTTCATGGACAATAATCACTAAATCTACACCCACTTGGATCAATGTATATGCTTAATATGAGATAATTAGATATTTTGCTTTTGGAAACATATAAAGATGATATTTATAGAAAAGGCGAGTTTTACTGTACTTTTGTGTCTATGCAGGAAAAACAATTGTCGCGGCAGCGACTGAGGTAGAGGCAGGACCTGATTCCAAGGCAGCAAGGACAAGTAACGATATTGTAGGCGACTTGAAGAGAAAAATAAGTTGGATGTTTCTGGATAAGCAACGCATGAATCGGAGATGGGTAGCACATGGAAAGCCCAAGTCAAAGGCCACGCGGAAAAGAATCCTAGTTGGAGTAAACTTGGAAATATTTTATTTATGGACTTGACTTGTACCCTACTCCAAGTTATACTCCTACTTAGGAATGGTTTGCCCTAGACCAAACCTATATAAGACCTAGCCGTCCAAGAGGAAAGAAGGGGAGAGTTTTCGGCACAAAGCTTAGCATTATAGAGAGAGACGACTCCAACTAGATCTTAGATTTCTCTTTATCTTTTTATTATGTTCTAAGTTTCTTTAGGCTTAGGTGAAGGTTGTAGAGTATTAGTGAGAAGAGATTGACTTTTGTTTCTTGTTTTAATCCAATAAAATATGAAGGTTTGCTTATTCTTCGCCATTCTTTGCTCTTGCATCCAAGCTCGAGAGAGAAGTTTGCAAGTAATCCATTTATCTAATATCGATAGAGTTAGATTCACGAAAGGAATAAGTACGGTGTTTCAATCGGGAAACACTAACTCGGCCTAGAGATAGGTTAAGAGTTTCAGCGGCTAAGAGAAGTGTGTTGTCGCGTGTCAAAAGTGCGCGTTTAGTGCAAGTGGACACATCGAAAGTAATAAGTGATAAGTATTTATCGGATTATCGTCTCCACAGGGATTGGTAGACTCAATATGTCTTCTTCGTCTTCTTGTTCTGTAGAAAGAAATAAAAACACAAGTAGTTTGGGTTGTGATGGAACTAAGATAAAACAACTAAATAAAGAAATTCGAATATTAGAGAGAGATAGGTCAGGATCTAGTTGCGTTGTATTGTGAATCATCCATTTATCTAAGCTCGGGAGAGTTAGATTCACGAAAGGGGTAAGTACGGTGTTTCAATCGCGAAATACTAACTCGGCCTAGGGATAGGTTAAGAGTTTCAGCGGCTAAAAGAAGTGTGAGATTGGTTGGTGAGTATAATTGGTTCACGTCGGGAGGTATCATCAAGGACTAGTCATCAACAACACTCTGACCTAGGGATAAGCGGAGTCATTCAAGGACACTTTGCAGAACTTTGGTAAAGTCCAACCAGAAGCAAGGGATTGTCGTGGCGGACAAGTATCGTCGCTGCCAAGGCAGTAAACTGCAGTGCTGCCGAGGCAGTGATATACAATTGCATTGGACAGAGACAAGTCAATCAAATCCACAATACAACGCAATTGGATCCTAACCCATATCTCTATATTATTAATTCTCTTTACTTTTCTTAATTGTTTTAGTTTAGTTAAACCAAACTCAATCACTTGTGTTTTACTTTATTTCTTTCTACAGAACAAGAAGACGAAGAAGACATATTAAGTCTACTAGTCCCTGTGGAGACGATAATCCAATAATTACTTATCACTTATTACTTTCGATGTGTCCACTTGCACTAAACGCGCACTTTTGACACGCGACAAGTTTTTGTCGCCGTTGCCGGGGAATGACAACTAAATTTTGTTTTCTTTATTTTCTTGTTTCTTTTTACTTTTATTTTACTCTTGTTTTTCTTGGTGTATGACCAGGGCCAATCCAACCAACCCTTTGTACGAGTTAGATCCAGAGATCGAAAGAACAAGAAAAAGGTTGAGGAGACAGATCCAAGAAGCCATGGCAAATCACCCGGCAGGACAAAACTTACCTGCCGACAATGGAGGACTTCCACCGCCACCTGGGCCGCGGCAACTCACTGTCAGAGACTTCCTAGAGGAGGACTTAAATGGATTAAACCAAGGAGTTGTTACACCGGAGATAGAAGCAGCCCACTTTGAACTGAAACCTGTTATGTTCAATATGCTTAACACTATTGAACAATTTGGTGGGTCTGCAACTGAAGATGCAAGGCAACACCTTAAGTCCTTCATGGAAATTTGCAACTCTTTCAAAATCCAAGGAGTCCATGAAGATGTCTTACGATTGAAGCTATTCCCCTATTCACTGAGGGATAGGGCGAAAGCTTGGTTGAATAGCATTCCAGCAGGATCTATTGGATCTTGGAGTGAACTCTGCCGTGATTTTATTACTCGTTTTAATCCCACTAATTTATATGATAGAATTCGTAATGAAATCACTTCTTTTCGACAGGCAGATGACGAACCAATGTACGAGGCATGAGAGCGCTATAGGGAGCTATTGCACAAGTGTCCTTTGCATAGATTTCCCCTATGGACACAAGTGACAATGTTCTATAATGCCACGAATGCCCCGACAAAGATGATGTTAGATGCCTCGGAAAACGGAACACTCCTTGATAAAGCACCTGAGGAAGCTATTGAGATATTGAACAAACTCACGAAAACTGATTTTCAATTTCCTACATCTAGGCGAGGAGGAGTAAGACGCCAAGCCACGGTAAATGAATTAGACACATCAAGTTCAGTGGCAACACAATTGGCCTCTCTTACCAAGATGGTGCAAAACCTGCAATTACAACAAAATACCCGTGAGGTCAAGGTAATCGATTCTTATTGTGACTTATGTGGAGGTAACCACAGTTCCTCTGATTGCATGAATCAAGAAACCGATATGTATGTTGGGAACTACAACCGCAACAATATGATGTCCAACACATACAATCCCTCATGGAAGAGGCATCCGAACCTATCATGGAGCAACCCTAACAATGACTTAAACCCAATCACCCAACCTTCAGGATTTCAGCAACCGATGCAACAACTGCCACAGCTGCAGGCCCAACAGTCAATGCCACAGCAGCAGATGCAGCAGCAACTGGTAAGTTCACTGGAAAACACTCTCAAAGCCTTTATGATGAAAATTGAGTCATACATGGCAGAGAACAGTAATTTCATCAAAAGGACAGACGCTTTTATGAATAGAACTGAGATGAGGTTGCAAAATCAAGAGGTGACCATTAAAACGCTAGAAACTCAGGTTGGGCAGTTTGCTCAAAACATAAACACTAGACCACAAGGAGGACTACCTAGCAATACTGAAGTTGCTAAGGTGATGGGCCATAAACAGTGCAAAGCAATCACTACTAGGAGTGGTCTACAGTTGAAGGAAAAGATCCCAGAGAGCCAAATTCAATCAGCGGATCAAGCAAAAGAAGAGGCTGAGCAAACTGATGCTGATAACACTGCCCCGACAGAGAACACAGCAGCTCCTGAACAGCCTGTCGAGACAGTAACAACCCAGTGGTGCCAGGTATTAAATTCCAAACTAATGAAACCCTGGATGAGATGAGACCACCACCACCTTTTCCACAAAGGTTGAAAAAGCAAAAGCAGGACCATCAATTCAAGAAGTTCCTCGATATTCTAAAGTAAGTCCATATTAACATACCATTCGTAGAGGCAATTGAACAAATGCCTAACTATGCCAAGTTCTTAAAGGACATGGTGTCAAAGAGGAAACGAATAGGAGAGTTCGAAACAGTGGCTACTACCAAGGGATGCATGGCAATGCTGCACAATCGCATGCCACCAAAATTAAAAGATCTTGGCTGCTTTATCATACCCTGTGCGATAGGTAAAAATTATCAAGGTAAGGCCCTATGCGACCTTGGAGCAAGCATAAATCTCATGCCCAAATCTGTCTTTCAAAAGCTTGGAATAGGAAGGGCAAAACCTAAAATAGTCATGCTCCAACTAGCAGATCGATCCTATGTGCAACCTGAAGGCAAAATCGAGGACATACTGGTAAGAGTAGATAAGTTTATTTTTCCTGCTGATTTCCTTGTCCTTGATTGTGAAGTAGATGATAATGCACCGATCATCCTTGGGAGACCTTTCCTTGCAACTGGACGTACTCTAATTGACGTGGAAAAAGGAGAGTTGACAATGCGGGTCAATGACCAACAAGTCAAACTCAATGCATTCCTCAACTTAAAAAAATATGATGATCCAGAGGAGTGCAAGGCCATTCACACAGAAGGTACCAAAATCTCCTGCCTTGGCAGAATGCTTGGGAGATTAGTTGGTAAAAAGATTAAGCACAAAGTGGATGGACACACAGCAAAAGGGAGTGGCCCACAACCGATTTACAATTCGGGCCAACGAGAGAGAATCAACTTGGGAGATGCATTTGCATGCTCTCCACCAGTAACATGATCTCCTCTCTTTTCTTTATTAATATATTAGGAGTAGTTTAGTTTATTTTTATTTTTTCGAATTTATTTTTGCTTTAAGTATTTTTCTTTTTGTGTGTTTAATTTTTATTTAGGAATAATAAGCAAGAATAAAGTAGAAATAGTTCACAGCAGGAACTCTGCCGAGGCAGAAAAACAGTGTCAGGGCTGCAGCAGTCTCAACGGGCAGAACAATGTAACGGCTAGTCTGCCGAGATTCCTGCCGCGATAGAAAAGGAAACGGCAGTAAAGAGTAACGGCTACAAAAGGCTAGTGGTTTCAAACGGTCAAAAGGCCGAGACCTATATAAGAAACTCCTTCCTCTTGAACTATTCACTCTTACTTTCTTGTTTTCTTTAGCATTCATAACACTCTCCCTCTCACATTTCTCTCTGCCTACTCACATTCTTTGTGAAATTCCAGATTCTTTTCAAGAAATACTCCAAGAAATCACATCTCTCACAAATCTTGATGTCCACCTACAAGCGATTTGCCCCAGCAAACGTTAAAGATCGTTTCAACCGATCTTTCATCGCCCGACAATTGTGGGAAGAACAAGGTTTCCAGCATGCGGACGATGAAAACTACGACATTGAACATTACCTCTTCGACAGAATAAAGTACCAAGAATGGGAAATTTTCTGTCTTCAACCTGCCCAGGCGAATGCTACGATCGTGCGGGAGTTCTATGCGCACGGGACCAGCAAAGATTCCCTTTTTGTTCACTGCCGCGGCAGTCCAGTCCAATTAGATGCCGAGACAATCAACAATTTCTACGACCTTACTCCAAACAGTGAGGTCCACGCAGAATTCATGGAAGACATCACTGACGAGGACTACGAACTAATCAAAGATGATCTTTGTTACGTAAACACTCCATGGGAAATCGGTACCCATAGAGGATCCGTAACAAGACAAAGCTTAAAGCCCGAGGCCAAGATGTGGAATACCTTTGTCAAGCGACGCCTCATCCCCACGTCCCACAATAGCACGGTGGACCGCAAGCGATTGGTGCTTATCCAATCAATCATCAACAAGAGGACCATCAATGTTGGAGAGATCATCCTACGGGAAATTCACGAGTGCGGTAAGAAAGATAGGGGACCATTGTATTTCCCATGTTTGATCACTGGTTTGTGTGTTGCCGCAGGTGTGCCAATCGAGGATACAGACGAATACACTCCCCCAGGGCAAGGATGGACCAGAGACTTTTGTCACAAAGTCATGCAGATCACGCAGGCGGTGCCAGTCCAAGCAACGCCCCAGTAGTTCACTGCTGATACTGTTACCGGGGTCCAGTACACGGTAGGCATGCCAGACACTAAATTCGATGTATCTGCCCAATGTAATCGTATATCTCTGCCTCGGCAGCACTGCAGATTACTGCCTTGGCAGCGACGATACTGTCCGTCGCGGCAATCCCTTGCTCGTGGGTGGACTTTACCAAAGTTCGGCAAAGTGTCCTTGAATGACTCCGCTTATCCCTAAGTCGAAGTACTGTTGATGACTAGTCCTTGATGATACCTCTCGGCGTGAACCAATTATACTCACCAACCAATTTCACACTTCTTTTAGCCGCTGAAACTCTTAACCTATCCTTAGGCCGAGTTAGTATTTCGCGATTGAAACACCGTACTTACCCCTTTCGTGAATCTAACTCTCCCGAGCTTAGATAAATGGATTACTCAAAAACTTCTCTCCCGAGCTTGAATGCAAGAACAAGGAATAACAAAGGATAAGCAAACCTTGATAATTTTATTGCATTGAAACAAAGACAAAGTACAATCTCCTCTCACAAATACTAAACAACCTTCACCTAAACCCTATGAAAGCTTAGAACATAATTGAGAGGAAGAAAACAAGTTTATGAGTCAGCTCTCTCTCTCTAGGTATTCGTATATCATACATTGGACGGCTAGGTCTTTATATAGACTAGACCTAGGGCAAACCTTTCCTAAGTAGAATACAACTTGGAGTAGGGAACAAGTCATCGTCGAGACGATGAGACCAATCCTTTTCAAGGAGGGTTTACCACCTTTTCAAGGATTTGCTTTAATTCCCTGTTTGATATTTCAGCATGCCCATTTGTCTGTGGGTGGTAGGCTGTAGCAATTCTGTGTGTGACGCCTAATTTCTTCAGGGCCGCGGCAATGAGTCTATTGTCAAAGTGTTTACCTTCATTACTAATTATTGCTCTAGGAACTCCAAATCTGGTGAAGATATTTTTCTTGAGAAATTTCTAAACAATCTTGGAATCATTGTGTGGTGTGGCAATTGCTTCGACCCATTTTGATATGTAATCCACCGCTACTAGGATGTAGAGATTGCTTTGAGATGATGGGAATGGTCCCATGAAGTATATGCCCCAAACATCAAACAGTTCTACTTCCAATATGGGTTGCAATGACATCTCATTACGTCTAGAAATAGTGCCCGTGCGTTGGCATCGGTCATAGTGCTATTAGTAAAGTTGGGTATCTTTGAAGAGTGTGGGCCAATAAAGGCCTGATTGAAGCACTTTGGTGGTTGTTCTGGTCCCTCCAAAATGTCCTCCACAGGGTGAATCGTGGCAGTGCTGAAGCACTTCTTTTTGTTCGTCCTATAGAACACATCTTCTTATAACCTGATCTGCACATTGCTTGAACAAAAGAGGGTCATCCCAGAAATAATGCTTTGCATTATGCTGAAACCTCTTTTTTTCTTTATGGTTAAGGTTATAGGGCAGAACACCACTAGCTAAGTAATTGACAAGATCAACATACCAGGGAGTGGCTGTGACTGCGGCAAGGTCTTCTATCAATGTTGCCGAAATATACTTAGTCACTGCGGCGGCGGCACAGTCATATACTTAGCCTTCTTTGTTGCCTTATTTAATTTACGGTAATCCATACAAACCCTCCAACCGGTCACAGTCCTGGTTGGGATCAGCTCATTGTTTTCATTGGTTATTATGGTCATGCCACCTTTCTTGGGTACACATTGTACCGGGCTTACCCATGCACTGTCAGAGATAGGGTAGATGATTCTGGCATCAATCCATTTGATTATTTCCTTACGTACTACCTCCTTCATGGTATGGTTAAGTCTCCTCTGGGACTCAACAATGGGCTTACGATCTTCCTCTAAAAGGATTTTGTGCATGCAAACGGCTGGGCTTATTCACTTCAAGTCATCAATTGACCACCCAATTGCCTTCTTTTGCTGCCACAACATCTCTATCAAGCTTTGTTCCTGTTCTGGCTGCAACTTAGAAGAAATAATTACGGGCATTGTGTGGTTGGTTCCAAAATAAACATACTTTAATTTTTCAAGTAAAGGTTTTAATTCGATAACCAATGGTTCCTCACTTGAAGGGTTTTCGTCCTTACCCGGGTAATTTAGTGGTTTGAAGTACTTACCTGGAAGGTATGCTGTCCAGTTGGCTTCTTCAATCTCTTTTGTTTCAACTTCATCAGCTTTGGGCAAGCTGTCCAAAACTCTGCTATAGCAGTCATCAACTGTACTGTCGAGGCAGAGCTGTGATATATTGCCGAAATTACTGCCGAGGCAGTGGTTGTTGAGACTGGGTATTGCGCTGCCTGCATCTGTGGTGTAGATCACCTGGCACTCCTCTGGATCATCATGTCTTTTCAGAATCTGGAAAACATTAAGTTTGACTTGCTGGTCATTAACCCTCATTGTCAATTCTCCTTTTTCCACATCGATAAGAGTGCATCCAGTAGCTAGAAAAGGTCTCCCCAGGATGATCGGTGCATTGTCATTTGCTTCACAATCAAGAACCAGAAAGTCAGCTGGAAAAATAAATTTATCCACCCTTACCAATATGTCCTCGATCTTTCCTTCAGGTTGCACATACAATCTATCCGCCAATTGGAGCATCACAGTTGTAGGTTTTGCCCTTCCTATTCCAAGCTTTTGGAAGATGGATTTCGGCATCAAGTTTATGCTTGCTCCAAGATCACATAAGGCCTTTTCTTCATAGTGGCTTCCTATCGCACATGGTATAGTGAAGCACCCAGGATCCTTCAATTTATGGGGCATAGGATTATGAAGCATGGCCATGCATCCTTCGGTTGCGGCAACGGTTTCAAACGCACCAAGCCTTCTTCTTTTGGACACAATGTCTTTTAAGAATTTGACATAATTAGGCGTCTGTTCTATTGCCTCAACTAATGGAAAATTAATTTGGACTTGCTTCAAGATGTCTAGGAACTTTTTAAATTGATAATTCTGCTTCTGCCTTTTCAGCCTCTATGGGAAAGGTGGTGGGTTACACATTTCCTCTAGTGTCTCATTAATCTGGAATTTAATGTCTGGTACCACTGGTACTTCTACTGCCTTGGTCGCTTGGCGTAGGATTACCGATTTCTCTGCCAAGGTAGTTCCTTCTACTAGGACCGATTTATCTGCTGTGGCAGGATCACTTATTTCAGCATCTAAGTCCGCTCTATCTGGTTCTTCTTGTTCCACTAGTGGGACTTTGTCTGCCGAGTTGCCCGATATCTCCTTAAGTTGTAGGCCACTCCTGGTAGTGATTGCCTTACATTTCTCATGGCCCATTCCCCTTGCAACTTCAGTATTGCTGGGTAATCCTCCTTGTGGTCTAGTGTTCAGATTTTGAGCAAACTGCCCAACTTGAGTTTCTAGTATTTTAATGGTTGCCTCTTGGTTTTGCAACCTCATCTTAGTTCTGTTTATGAAGGCATCGGTTCTCTTAATCAAGTTACTATTCTCAGCCATGTATGATTTTGTTTTCATCATAAAGGCCTTAAGAGAATTTTCCAATGAACTTGCAGGCTACTGTTGGGACATCTGCTGCTGCGACAGTGGTTGTTGTACCTGCTGCGGCGACGGAAGTTGCATTGGCATGGATTGCTGGAAACTTGAGGGTTGAGCATTCGGATTCAGGGCATTATTAGGATTACTCCATGAGAAATTCGGATGCCTTTTCCATGTCGGATTATATGTATTGGACATCATGTTGTTGTTCCGGTTGTAGTTTTCCACAAAAAGGCTAGATTCCTGATTCATGCATTTAGAAGAGCTATGGTTACCTCCGCATAGATTACAGAAAGAATCTATTACCTTGAAATCATGAGTATTATGTTGCATTTGCATATTCTGAACCATCTTAGTAAGAGAGGCCAATTGTGTTGCCATTGAATTGGATGTTTCTAACTCATGTACTGTGGCCTGGCGTCTCACCCCTCCTCGCCTAGATGTAGTGAATTGAAAGTCATTCTTTGCAAGTTTGTTCAAAATTTCTATTGCTTCCTTCGGTGGTTTGTCGAGGAGTGTCCCATTGGCAGAGGCGTCTAGCATCATTCTTGTTGGGGCATTGGTTGCATTGTAAAACATAGTTACTTGTGTCCACAATGGAAATCCATGCAAATGACACTTGTGTAATAGCTTTCTATATTGCTCTGATGCCTCATACATCGGTTCATCATCTGCCTGCCGAAAAGAAGTGATTTCATTACGTATACGATCATATAGATTAGTAGGATTGAACCGTGTAATGAAATCACGACATAGTTCACTCCAAGATCCTATGGATCTTGCTAGAATGCTATTTAACCAGGTATTTGCCCTATCCCTCAGTGAATAGGGAAACTGTTTCAGTCTCAAAACATCTTCATGGACTCCTTGGATTTTGAATGAATTACAGATCTCCATGAATGATATGAGGTGTTGTCTGGCATCTTCAGTTAATGACCTACCAAACTGTCCAATGGTATTGAGCATATTAAACATGACAGGTTTTAGCTCAAAGTGGGCCGCTTCGATTTATGGTGTAACAACTCCTGGATTTAACTCGTTCAAATCCTCTTCTAGGAAATCCCGAACTGTGAGCTGCCGCGACAATAGTGGCAGTGGAAGTCCTCCATTCCCAGCGGGTAAGTTCTGCTCTATCTGGTTATCTGCCATAACTACTCGGATTTGTCTTCTCAACCTTTGGCACGTGCGTTCAGTTTCTGGATCTAGCTCGTACAAAGGATTGCTTGGGTTTGCCCTGGTCACACACCATTAAAAACCGAAGTTTAATAAAACTAACTTAAAATTCGAGAAAATAAAGATAACAAAAATTTAGTTGTCAATCCCCTGTAACGGCACCAAAAAAAACTTGTTGCATGTAGAAAGAGTTGCGCAATTTATGCAAGTACACTTTGCAAGTAATAAAGCGATGAATATAGAGTATCGTCTCCACAGGGATTGATGTACGTAATATGTTTCCTTTTATCATCTCGCTTTGAAAAAGGAATAAAAACACATATTAATTTTAATATTCTAAATTAAAATAAAACAACTTAAATAATAAAAAAACTAGAGAAGGAAAAGAAAATCAGATTGAGAGAATGGCCAGGATCCAGTTGTGTCGTATTGTGGCTTCAATTGACTTGTTTCTGTCTAATGCAACTATACAACACTGCCCCGGCAAAACTGCAGTTTTATTGCCTCGACAGTGAAGGGTTACGTCCACCGCGACAATCCCTTGCTCTTGGGTGAACTTCTCCAAGGTCCGGCAAAGTGTCCTCTGATGACTCCGCTTATCCGTAAATCGAAGTACTGTTGATGACTAGTCCTTGATGATACCTCCCGGCGTGAATCAACTATAACCACCAACTAATATCACACTTCTTTTAGCCGCTGAAACTCTAACCTATCCCTACGCTGAGTTAGTATTTTCTAGCCAGAAAAATACCATACTTATTCCTTTCGTGAATCTAACTCTCCCGATATTAGATAAATAAATCTCTCACAAACTTCTCTCCTGAGCTTGAATGCAAGAACAATGAATGGCAAAGAATAAGCAAACCTCAATATTTTATTGCATGAAACAAGAAAGCAAAGTACAATTTTCTCCCACAAATACTCTACAACTTTCACCTAAACCCTAGAAGAATTTAGAACATAATGAAAACAAAGAAATCTCTAAGATCTATCGTGAACTTCCCTCCTCTCTTCTTGAACGACACCTCCTTTATATAGGCTAAAATTAGGGCGACATCAGCCTTGGAGAAAAAGTAAAGTTGGTTTGGACGTTGCTTTACTTAAAGAGGAGAATCTCTTTAATTTAATGTAATTTAATGGATTTTGACCAAACACAAACTTTATCTTCTTTCCAACTTTTCACCGCCTTCTCGAACTCTAATTGCCACGCAGAATGTCTAGAAAAATCCAGCTTTTTATGCTCTTCAAGTCGATCACCACTTTGACTTTTGGTATTATGGAATTCCCCGCCTCGGCAGGTTGCATCTTCTGCCTCGGTAGAGGTCTAACTCTGAATCTGCTCAGCTTCCATCAGTAAAAGCTCCCATCTGTGGCTGTTTCGCTTAGGGTCTGCTTCATAGTTCATTGCCCTTTTTTCGCTTATTGTCCTTCACTGTTTTCTAGGCTTCCTTATCATGTTGCCGCGACCCTAGAGTTCGGTTACTGCCTCGGCCCAAATTTACCTGCGAATGCACAAAGATGCATTAAAGCTTAAATTTTCCATACATATCATCCTTATATGTCACGAAGGCAAAGCATCCAAATATCACACATTAAGCTCATGCATTTGCCCAATTAGGTGTAGAGTAAGTAATTATTGTCCATGAAAGGTGTGAAAAATGACAGTCTTTTGAGCACTTATCAACTCATGATCTTCAGAAGCAACATGAGGACATGACTGCATATGATATGATTCAAAACCTCAAGGAAATATATGAGGGGCAAGCACGTCAAGAGAGGTATGAGACCTCTCTAGCTCTATTTCAGTGCAAAATGGTATAGGGATCTCCTATAGGAGCTCATGTCATCAACATGATGGGATATTTCCAAACGTTGGAAAAGCTAGGATTTCCTCTCAAAGATGAATTGGCTACTGATGTTATTCTACAATCGTTGCCGAACAACTTTAATCAATTTGTCCTTAATTTCAACATGAATGAAATTAACAAAACTTTGCCCCAGTTACTTGGCATGTTAAGAACAGCTTAGAAAAATATGACTAAGGTTGGACCTAAGCCCATTCTGATGGTCCGCAAGGACAAAGGAAAGAGAAAAGCAGTGAAAAAGTAAAAGGGTAAAGGTAAGCCTATGCCCAAAGGATAGGATGCATTGAAACCCAAAGAGGGAGTTAGCAAGGAAGGAAAATGTTTCCACTGTAATAAGACCAGACTCTGGAAAAGAAACTGCCCCATGTACCTTGAAGAGTTCAAGAAGGCAAAAGCAGATGGTGCATCTACTTTAGGTATTTATGTTATTGATGTGAATCTGTCAACATCTTCTTCTTGGGTATTAGATACCGGTTGTGGTTCTCACATTTGTACTTCTATACAAGGACTACAAAAGAGAAAGAATCTAGCTTAGGGAGACGTAGACCTATGAGTAGGAAATGGAGCAAGAGTTGTTGCATTAACTATAGGAACTTACATTTTATCTTTACCTAGTGGACTTGATTTACATTTAGAAGATTGTTATTTTGTGCCTAGTTTGACTAAAAATATTATTTCTATTTCTTGTTTGGACAAGATTGATTTTGAGATTATTATTAAGAATAATTGTTGTTTTTTTTATCACGATAATGTTTTTTTATGGTTCGGCGCAATTGGTTAATGACTTATATATTTTAAATCTAGAAAATGTAATGTATAACATAAATACGAAAAGATCAAAAACAAATGAATCAAATCGAACTTATCTCTGGCATTGTCGTTTAGGCCATATAAGTGAGAAACGCATTTCAAAACTCCATAAAGATGGATTCTTAGATTCATTTGTTTTTGAACAATTGGATGTATGTGAATCTTGCTTACTAGGAAAAATGACTAAGGCTCCTTTTAATGGTAAAAGTGAGCGAGCAAGTGATTTGCTGGGTTTATACACAACGATGTATGTGGACCAATGAATACACAAGCTAGAGGTGGATTCTAGTACTTCTTTACTTTCACTGATGACTTTAGTCGATGTGGTTAGATTTACCTTATGCTCCATTAATATGAGGCCATTGAAAAGTTTAAAGTATTCAATAATGAAGTACAAAACAACTAGGCAAGAGTATTAAGGCACTTCGAATAGATCGAGGTAGAGAATACTTAAGCATAGACTTTGTTGGACTCCTTAAAGAATGTGGGATTGTCTCATAGCTTACTCCACCAGGTACACCACAGTGGAATGGAGTTTCTGAGAGGAGGAATCGAACTTTGTTAGACATGGTTCGATCAATGATGATTCATAGTGATCTTCCAACTTCTTTCGGGGACATGCACTAGAAACAACTATTTTCACTTTAAATCGTGTTTTGTCTAAATCTGTTCAAAAGACACCATATGAGATATGGATTGGAAAACATCCTAATATGTCTTTTATGAAGATATGGGGTTGCGAAGCATAGGTCAAACATCAGATGTCTTCCAAGCTCGAACCCAAATCTCATAAATGTAATTTTGTTGGGTATCCCAAAGAAACTAAGGGATATTATTTCTTTAACCCTAAAGAGAACAAAGTGTTTGTTGCTCGAACATGAGTTTTTCTCGAAAGAGAATTTCTCAATAAGAAAGGGAAAGGTAGAGATATTGAACTTGGAGAAGTTCAAGAAAAACAATTCATTGAGCCTGAGATTGAACATGTTCCACAAATTGTTGAGGAACAGTCAACAGATTTAGAAACACAATCACTGCGCAGGTCCACAAAAGAACGCCATACACTTGAGAGATATGGATTTCTCATACCACGCATGGAGATGTTCTTATTATAGATTAAGATGAGCCTAGAACTTATCAAGATGTAGTATTGAGCCTAGATTATGAGAAATGGCTTGAGGCCATGAAATCTAAGATGGAATCCATGTCAGTCAACCAAGTATGGACTTTGGTTGAACTACCTGAAGGGATAAAACCTATAGGGTGTAAATTGGTTTTCAAGAAGAAAACCGACATGGATGGAAACGTACAAACATACAAGGGGAGACTAGTCGCTAAAGGTTTTCGACAAGTTCATGGTGTTGACTATGACAGAACTTTCTCCCTTGTAGCTATGTTTAAATCCATCCGAATCTTGCTTGCTATAGTTGCTTTCCATGATTATGAAATTTGGCAAATGGACGTCAAAACCACTTTCTATAACCCCCTTAGCTCGGCCTGGACGGAACCGGCACTAACGGGTCACACGGGGAATATCGAACTAAACCCGTTAAGGTCCAATTCGATAAACAACCCTGAAAACCGATATGTTTTTTTTCTAGATGAATAATTAAGTTCCTATGTATATCGAGGTCATGCGTAACGAAAACGGAAATATTCGATTCACGATTGATCTATTCAATTCACATATCAGTACATAAGGATCAAACGCAAATAATTCTTAATTCCAACAATAAACCGGTAATGCAATCTACCATAGTTCAATTATACATGCATAGCATACTCATAACAAAGTTCAGATCAAACGGACCATTATTGCATCGTCAATTTCATGTTTCATACAATAGGGACCTAATGGTAAAGCTCACAATATTATAGGGACTAATACCAACATTAATTTACCAATGCGAATTCAAGTTAACATCATGCATCTTGGTGATATTACAACTCTCAATATTATTCATTGCATCTATATTCGATCGTGGAAAGACATCCGACCCTAAACATGATTTTCCACACTTAAAATGTCATATTTGGATCTCGGTATCGATACCTAGGGTCTCGGTATCGGTACCCTATCGTGGAGCTAGCCTCCTTGCACTTCGAAGGCTATTGGTATCGATACCCCCATAGGTGGTATCGATACTCTAGCGTCCAGTGGAGTAATTGCAACAAACCATGGTTCGAACCACCCCAAATTAAGCCTTAGGGTATCGATACAAGTATCGATACCCCCTGTGCACTTTGACAAATTTGAACATTCTAAGTTAATTGCACCTACTCAAACATAACCTTTGATCACCCTTAACTATATGCATAATTTCCTAAGCATAAGGAACAATTTAGAGCATACATTTATCACATCAACGATCCCAAACAATCTACAGACATGCTTCCTAAATATGATTTAAAATCAACAATGTTCATTCATGTACATGTCTCATAATCCAAACAACACCATAGTCCATCAATTAATAATCCAAAATATTATAGGTCTTATTACAACATCAACCCAAGCAAAACTCACACACTTCACATAGGTTTGATTTACACATTGACAAGCCCAAATTATTTGCCAAAACATACCAAAAATTGAGGCAACTCTTCCCCTTGGTTTCCTTGCTCCGAACATAGCCTCGAATGTCACTATTTGTCTGCAAAGATGAGAGGAGAGCTTAAGCAAAACATGCTTAGTGAGGAAGCTCTAACATGATCATCAATGCATCAATTTAAAACCATATTTAAAACCATAACTTGTAATGCCTTTCTAAAACCAAACATGCTTAACAATCATGTTCATGTTCAATACTAAAAACATTTCCTTGAGTATGCATGGCATTATCAATTCATTTCACAAATGATGCGCAATGTTCCAAATATTTTCATGTTTGTATATTGGCTTCCTAGTGATCACTTAATGCGAACCTTAAGTTCACCGAATACACAGATCCATTGATTAGAGACCTTTAGTCTCGTCTTGACACAAAGTCACCATTGACATGACACGAAGTCACCATTGACATGACACGAAGTCAGCATTATCAAGCTCTACCACGCACGGTTGGACACATAGTCACCCTTGTTACGTGTAGGCATTTTTCCTTTATTTTCATAATATTTATAGTGCACTCAATCCTAATGACATGTCATTTGTATTCGAATCTAAAGTAGTGTCACTAAGCCAATATCAAGTCCAAGTATGCATGCTAATTTGCTGCTCATAATGCATCCATAATGTGTTCAACAAATGAACCAATAGTCATGCCCAATGGCACCATCATATGTAAGGCAAATAACCATATCATATTCCACTTCATTTTTCATGTTTTCATAAACCATGGATGTCTTTATAAACCATGCATTTCCAGCAATTAACACATGCATGCATTATTTCAAAATCAAATATATGCAATTCCAAAATCATATTGAATCATTGTTCACATATATGCCATTACCGAAAATAACCGAAAATCGAGGTAATGCATCAACATCATTTAAAACACTTACTCTTGAACTATGGAAAGTTTTCACACTATTCCATAGCCCCCAAAACAGAACCGAACCAATGCGATTCACTTTAAATCCAAAACCACTCACCGACAAGCGAAACGAGCCCTCGCCGATGCTCCAATGGCAACGCCTACGCACCAGCCACTTATGCGCCTTCTTGCACTACCTCTACAACATTAAAAGCAGAGCATATTCACATTACAACATGCTCAAAACAGCAGCCACATTTAACCCTCACAAAACTATCGAAAACCTTGCCGAAAAGACCGAAAACTAAGCCGAAACGCATCCGAAACACATCAGCCCAAAACCTAATGAATCTAACATCTAATACACCTCAATTATGAACCAAAAACACTTACAAACCATCCTTATACCTCCAGCAACATTAGAACACTTAAAACAGCCCCTAAAACAACCGAAAACCACCTTAAAACAACACCGATTGTATTATTCCGGGATTAAATTAATGTGCCATCAATTCAACACTTAATTAATCATTTAATTGACATAATATCATAATTAAATCAACCTAATTACAGCATTAACTGGGATCTAAAAAGATTTCACAAAAACCTTCACAAAACTCATAAATCTTGAATTAGAAACACAAAATTAAATATCAATTGTTAATGGGCAAGCCAATACTTGGGAATTTCAATAAAGAACCTTAGAAAAAGATTAAAAATCAGAATATTACCTTAAGATTAAATCCACCCAAAAGATGAGAAAAGCTTCCTTGATTTCCTTGAAAATGATGTAGGTTTTGTAAAGAATGAAAGGATGAATAAAATGAAGTAAATCTTGTAGAAAATGATGAAGAAATCAGCAAGTAATTGGAGAAATTTGGAGAAGAAGATGGAGAGAAAATCTTGAGAGAAAAGATGAGAAAATAGGAAGTTACAAAAGAAAATGGAATTATTAACTAAAATAAAACAATTTAAAAACAATTTTGGTGGATAAATCATTAATTAAAAATAAATTGGATTTATGGCCCTCTAAGGATTCTAAGTATGGCTTGCTTTCCAATTTAGTCACCAAAAATCCTAATTGCCGAAAATTACTAATTAAATCCCCAAAACTTTTCCAAAAATTACAATTTAGTCACTAGCACAAAATTAAGCCCAATTAAAAATCAAATTAAAGTTCAAATAATATTCCTTTAACTCTAAAACACCTTTTTAATATTTTTAGAACCATTTCACAAAATTATTACATATCCGATTAAAATATTATTATTTTAATTTTTCCCGGAATAACGAACCTTAGGAATCCGATTCGACCCGAATCGAATTTCCCCAACTAACACTCAACTACTAACCCCAAAACCGAGATGTTACACTTTCCTTAATGGAAAACTTGAAGAGCATGTGTATATGACACAACCAGAAGGTTTTATCGGTCCAGGAAATGCTGGAAAGGTTTGTAAGCTACAAAGGTCCATTTATGGATTGAAAGCAAGCTTTTCGAAGCTGGAATCTTCGTTTCAATGATGTGATCAAAAAGTTTGTTTTTTCAAGAACGATGATGAGCCTTGTGTTTACAAGAAGATTAGTGGGAGCATTGTTTCATTCCTAATCTTGTATGTAGATGACATGCTTATCATAGGAAATGACATACCTACCTTAAAGTTGGTTAAGACTTGGTTAAGTAGTTGTTTCTCTATGAAGGATTTTGGTGAGGTAGCATATATCTTAGGGGTTAAAATCTATAGAGATAGATCTAGACGACTTCTAGGTCTGAGTCAAAGTACATATATAGACAAAGTTCTGAAAAGATTAAGTATGGAAAAATCCAAGAAAGGATTCTTACCTATGATACATGGTATATCTCTTTCGAATAAATGTGTCCTTCAACTCCACAAGAAATAGAACGAATGATTAAGATTCCATATGCTTCGGCTAATGGTTCTATCATGTATGCCATGATATGTACTCGACCAAATGTATCATATGCCTTAAGCATGACAAGTCGATATCAGGTAAACCCTGGTGAAAGTCACTGGGTAGCATTAAAAAACATCCTTAAGTACTTGAGAAGAACTAAGGAAATATTTCTTTTCTATGGAGGCAAAGAAGAGCTTAGTGTAAAAGGTTATACTGATACTAGTTTCCAAACAGACAAGGATGACTCACGATCACTATCCGGATTTGTGTTTTGCCTTAAAGGAGGTGTTGTAAGCTGGAAAAGTTCAAAGCAAGAAATAGTAGTTGATTCTACAACAGAGGCTAAGTATATTGCAACCAGTGAATTAGAAAAAGAAATTGTTTGGATCAAAAAGTTCATATCCAAACTAGGGGTTATTCCAAGAATATCAAATGTTGTAAAACTCCGTTGTGATAACAATGGAGCCATTGCACATGCAAAGGAACCCAGATATCATCAACGATCAAAACATATTCTTAGACGCTTCCATCTCTTTCGAGAGATCATAGATCGAGGAGATATGGAGATATGCAGAGTGCACATGGATGATAACATTGTTGATCCCTTGACGAAGCCTTTGACACAACAGAAGCATGATCGTCACACTGAGTCACTCGATATTAGATATGTGAGTGATTGGTCTTAGTGCTAGTGGGAGATTATTAAAGTATGCCCAAAGACAAATCATATGATGATTGTAAGGATACTTTTATTTACCAATTTTATTGAATAAATGCATTACTATTGTTGTTTTCAGATATATGTGTCAATGTATAACATAAACTGAGAAACAATAAGGTCCATATAATAATATAAGTATTATTATTAAAAGATCCTTAGTCAAGTATTATTATGGGTATGGACAATAATAATATGCTTAAGAAAAATATGTTATTAATTGATGACAATGAGTTGTCATTGACATAGAGATGTCAGAATTAATACATGAATATATTAATGGAGAATAATATATTGGATTGACCCACTGTGAGCATATGTCTTGGATTATTATGTGACGGTCACGATATTGCTCATAGTGAAAACTATATGTATGATCCTTAGACTTGAGATTATTACTATCTCAACATATGTTGTTTTATGTTTTGATGCAGTTAAACGTGTCTCGTAATTATTACCACTATAAAAATTGACATTGGACATATTACAATATATCATATATGTAGTGAGATGTGAATGATCGAGATAGGATTTTTCCTTCCTACATAATAGGAAAATATATCAAAGGCCACTTGATTGAGTGAGACTAAAAATGCATGACCATGCTTGAATTGGTTGATGTGAGATATCACAAATTATTCATTAACAGTAGTCCACTCTAGATATCAAGAAACATTAAAATAGGCTATACAAGTGTGACTATTCCAAGACTTGTGCCTATTATAGATATAAAAGGACAAAATGATACATTGCATTAAGAGAGTTGGTCACGGACATGATACATCGAATCATGATCTCTTGTAATTTAGATGAAAATGATATATTGCTAGATGTCACTCATTGTTTGTAATATTAGAATTGTTCTAATATTATTACTAACATTAAAATGAGCCTATAGGGTCACACCCAATAGTTGAAAAGGAGAAACAAATATATATATATATAATATATTATATTTAATACAGAATTTAATTAAAGGATATAATTAAAGTAATTGTATTCCTTTTTAAATTCGGATTAAATATAAATCCTGATATTTAAGGAAATAATAAAATTAATTATTTCCTATAACAAATTCAGAATAAAACTCTAATACCTAGGGTTACACATATATAAGAGATTATTGGTCTAGCATTCGAGTCAGAGAATCTCGAATTCCCAAAACCTAAAATCACAAAAAATAGTTTTTTGAGATTTGCTCAACCGGGTGAATTGAGTAGAGGCCGAGATGATATTCGTGGAGGCTAAAGATTCGGATTATTGAACAATCGTGATTGTAGGAGATCTAGTTATTGTTTTTGCTGCTTATCAAGGAATCCAATGTCAGTCGTCGCTTCTCTTCCTCCCGATTTTTAATTAAACGTACATGTATCACTAGAAAGAACGTCGTAATTTTATTCCGCTGCGCCATGGGGTGTGCAAGCCACTAGTTCATCTCAATAACTAAACGTCCTCCGCGCACATTAATAGAAAATCACCCCCAATTTGTTATAGATAAGAAATCATCTGATGAGTGCATAAAATTCCTATTTTTCATATCATTTTCCCACTCGATTATTGCTAATAAAGGACAGATTTAAGGGCATTAATGGATATTTCTATATACTTTCCATATTTCAGCATCCAAATACATAATTCATGAATTTATCTAATATTTGGCATAAAACAGATGCATTTGATAGTTTACTTTCTTAGATAGGAAACTATATTACAGAGATAGCCAAATGAGAAGACAAATTCTGGAATGCAGATGAAGCACCCGCCACGGCAGCGCTTTGGAGGCCGCAGCAGCAGAGTAAAAATGACAACTGGTGCTCTACAGAGAGAGGAAAAAAATGTTGATCTTAACGTACAAAGAGCGAGAGAAAGACGAAGCTGATTTAAGGAGTCAAGCCCTAGTCAAAGTCAAAGTGCGGGAAAAAAGAGATATTTAGGAAATAAGAATTAGGTATTATAGTTTAATTAGGAATTATATTTCTTCCCCCTTTAGAACTCTTTCCTTGCATGGAAGCTTTAACCTAGGGCTTGGCCTATATAAGGCACACATTAGGATTAGTTTAAGGGAGTCGGATTTTACCTATCATATACTCTTAGCCGCCGACTACACCATGTTCAAAACTTCTTCGGAGGTTTAGGTTGTTTGTGGAGTAGTTGGAGAAGATGGTTCTGTTATGTTTGATATTTATTATTGCAAAACTTATTTCATAGTTTATTCTCTCTTGGTATTTACTCTTCTCGCATATGAGCTCGAAAGATAGTATGTGAAGAAAAATCTATTTGCCTAGTATCGGGAGATGTAGGTTCATGAAACGAAAGAATACGGTCTTTGCTCATGGGCATTGACTAATCCGGTTGAGAGATTAACCGCCTAGGATTTCAACGACTAACAAGACGCATGTGTTTGGTTGTTGTCCGCCCTTGATTCACACTGGGAGATATCATCAAGACGTGGGTTTCAACAGTTCTCTTCGCTTAGGGATAAGGAAGAAGACATACAAGGATGGTCTGTCGAACTATGGAATGTTGAATTGCCGACAAGGCATAACCCCGCCTAGGCAGTTGCGGCAACCCTTTGTGCGACCCGCCGAGGCGACACTTCAACCCATTGCATTAATACAATTGGATTCTCCTCTACAAAGCACTCAACTTAGCCTCGCGTCTATCATCTTTAGTTCTTCATTATTTAGTTTAGTTTTAATAGTTAATTTAGTGATCTCAACTCAGCAAATTATTTGTGTCTTTATTTTCTATAGTGCAGCCATAAGAAGTAGTGAAGTCGACACAGTCCCTGTGGGTTCGACAACCTCAATTATTACAATTTGACAAGGGTGGAAAACTAAAGGACTTCCGAGCCTCCATCATCATTCAAATAGTTCAGTTTGATCAATTATGCCCAATCAAATATGGCTTTAGAATAATTTCGAAGGTCATGGATAACATCCTCGACGCCGTGATCATATAGACTATATATATCATCAGATGCCATGTGACGTTGCATGTGTTTCGTTTAGAAAGAAGATTATCACACATAGCCAAACAAATAAAATTACAAATACGTTATGGGATGAGAAATTTTCACACAACACTCCAAATACTATTATTAGAATTCTCTAAATCCACTTTAAGCTTGGATTAAGCCGACTTCACAATAAAGATACAATTAGCGTTGTCATACTATATTACATTGACCAAACTAAGGCATATCATTGATGGCATAAAAGCCAATATATTTCGTAATATTCTTTCAATAACATTTTCTAGTCAATTCTCATCCTAATCCTTATTCTTATAAGTGAACGAGATCACCGATAAGAGTTAAGTAAAGGATTTATTTAAACAGTATCAATTAATGGTCAAATCTTTTTAACCTATTGTCATACCAAAAATCTATCAGACAATCATTCTAGACATTCCATACAATGTCTAATCAAATTTTATTTCATATATGATTGATTTTTGCCTATAAGCAAGGATATTTTCATTTGTAAATGTAATCAGGCAAAATACCATCCTAATTATATTTAACTTTCAAAATACGCACCTAAAATTTTGTTCAACAACTACCATCTGGTAGCATAATTTCATTAGGAAAACAAGATTAAATTTTTCAATGTTGCAAAATCCAGGACTCCCATAATTCATAGGATCTTGCACTCTTCCCATCGGATAATACTTATCCCTCTAAGATCAAGAATGTTTACTGAAATAATAACCTTACGATTAAAGTCCATATGTGATTGATCTCTATGAAAGAATTTTCGAAAAAAGTCAATAACAATTTATCCTATAACAATTGATTTTTTTTAAATCTAACGTATAAAGATCCACCCCAAGGCCTTTAGAGGAATCATATAAAAATTATAGTATGGACCTCATCACTAATCAAATTCATGGGTAATTGATTCATGTCATTCCTCTCGATTTTCTCAAATCGCACTCTAATATCCTAAATCAAAAGAAAATCTAGCGTAACACCCTCGACCTGGTGTAACATTGGAGGCCCTAAAACCCGTATTTCAAATTTTTTTCGAAAGCCCAATAAGATGAGTCCAAATCCATTTCCATCAAAAGATCATAAAATAAAATCCATTTAAAAACATAAATCCTAGTAAGTTAAAGTAGCGGAGCCCCAAAATATTACAACCCATTTTAAAAGCATTAGACTAATAAATAAAACAAAGTTACAAATTACACATATAGGGTCCTAAAAGTACAAAGCCCACTATGTATAATAACAGTACTCTGACAACGGAAGTCGATGTTGAACCCACCATGATAATGCTCCTTCGAACAAGCTTCCCTTAAACTACGCACGAAAACACATTTCGAACGCTGAGCTACTAAAGCTCAATGGGTACACGACCAATCAGTCCACATCAAGCATAGCATAAATAAGCATAAGCAACATGAATGATAACATGGCATGAGTATGATGGCGTTACCATAATCGCCTAAACACGTGATATCATGATGTCATATATCGGCACATAGCATATGCTTGACAAGAGAAGTCCACACATCATCTTAAGTATTCTTATATATATATATATATACATATATAACGATGTCTATATCACCTAATAGTAGTATAGAAGTAAGGTAAACTTTAGCACTAAGCAAGGTCTATGGCATGCCACTCCACATAATCCGCTAAGGAACCCATCAACACTAAGCAAGGTCCTAGCTGGTCTTCCGCATCAAATAATAACGATAACCCATCAGCACTAAGCAAGGTTATCAGTTTTACCTTTCATATAATATTTACTCTAGTAACCCATCAGCACTAAGCAAAGTTACTAGGTTATCTCATAATCATATAATATACTCTAGGCAACCATCAGCACTAAGAAAGGTTCCTAGTAAGCCACATGACTCGAACATGTCACACTGAACCCTTAATGGTTCCACATGTCGGTTTATACCTCTAAACTCTAATTATTATTCGATTATCTCTCAAATGGGGTTAGGAGCCTATCTCTCGGTTTAAATGTTCATTTTATAGTTTAAACGACCCATAGGACCCCTAAGGTAACATTATGAGACTTTCCAACTTTGTCCTCAAGAACTTGGGCTAATTTTCCCTAGGGTATCAATACCCCTACTTAGAGTATCAAAACACACTATATCGATACCTGCACCAAAGGGGGTATCGGAACGAATTGTATCGATACCCTCCCGAAGGGGGTATCGAAACACTTTGACCAAACTTCAAAGTCAACTAAAGAGGACTTCCCCGCTTCGATACGGGTATCGAACCGTGATTGACACTGGACAACTCGGTATCTAAACACTGGTAAGGCGTATCGATATGCATGCCTTTCTCGCCTAAGTTTTCTCTCTAGGGTATCGAAACACCACTTAAGTGTATCGATACTACTACACGAAAGGTGCAGTTTTGAGACTTCTAACACTTAGAACTCTATCCAAAAATCATCCACTTAATCCCAAATTGATACTAGACTTTAAGGGAACCTTCCTAACCATTTTTAAACCTTAATAACAAAAGTTCATCAACAATAACATGGTTCACCATTGATGGGATATAAGCTATCAAACATACCAACAACCAAAAGACATGCTATTAAGCTTAAAATATGATATGCATGATGATTAAGGGTTGGAGGGGTACCAACCTTGGAAAAACAAGCAGCAAACTCTTTCTTCTTCCTCTACCCAAAGCTTTCTCCTTTCCCAAGCCTTTGGAAGACTCTCCAACCTCTTTCTCTACAAGAGAAATATGAAAAATGGATTAGGAACACCTTAGAGACGATTTTCGGAGTTATAAAATCTAAAAGAGCTGAGATTTAAGCTCCCCAAAACCATTCTCGAACTCAACCTTTAACCCTCTTTTAAACCCTTTTCTTCTCCAAATCTTATAAACTAAACCTTGTTTTATAGATCATCTTGCACCCTACAACTTTCTCTCTAACCAGAAAACGAGATTTCAAAGAAAACTCTTAAAGATCACACCTTTTCTCTACCCTATTATTACCACAAAGATGAAGAAATAGGAGTAAAGAAAAAGAGAAGGATGAGATCACTTCTGCAGAGACATAAACCCCACCCCTCTACCTCTCACCTCATTTTGATAATTACCGAAATGCCATCACTCTTCAAGTCCCAACGCATAACCCAACAAGACTAAAGCCCAACTAGACTCAAACACTCAAACCCGGGGCCCAAAACCAAAGACCAACACTTTGGGTTAACCCGACACTCAAATCCGAATCCGGGTCGTGACAACTCTCCCCTCCTTAAAGAAAATTTCATCCTCAAAATTTACTTGACAGAAAGAGATACGAATACTGAGCTCTCATGTCCTTCTCTACCTCCCACGTCGCTTCCTCGACCCCTTGGTTTCTCCAAAGAACCTTTACTAACGATATGCTATTTTTCTAAAGCTCCTTTACTCCTCTATCCAGGATTCCGATCAGTCATTCCTCGTAAATCAAATTCGCATTGACTTTGATTTTCTTGAGTTGAAAAACATGAGAAGGATTTGAACGGTAACGCCTCAACATAGATACGTGGAACAAGTTATGGATACGTGCTAATTGTGGAGGTAAAGTTAGCCGATAAGCCATTGGTCTCACTCTCTCAAGAACTTCATACGGTCTCACGTACCTCGGACTCAACTTTCCTTTTCGTCCAATCTGGATGATACCTTTCCAAGGAGATACCTTAAGAAAAACTTTTTCTCCCAAGTCATACTCTATGTGCTCGCGCTTACTGTTGCATGTAAAAAGAGTTGCGCAATTTGTGCAAGTGAACACATTGCAAGTAATAAAGTGATGAGTATCAAGTATCGTCTCTACAAAGATTGATGTACTTAATATGTTTCCTGTTCTCTTCTCACTCTGCAAAAGAAATAAAATAAAGACACAGATTAATTTGGTTGTCCTGAATTAAATGAAAACAACTTGAATAATAAAAAGAAAACAGAGAATGAAAATAAAATCAGATTGAGAGAATGGGCAGGATCCAATTATGTCGTATTGTGGATTCAATTGACTTGTTTCTGTCTAATGCAACTACACTACACTGCCTCGGCAGTGCTGCAGTTCTACTGCCTTGACAGTGAAGGGTACGTCCGCCGCGGCAATCCCTTGCTCTTGGGTGGACTTATTCAAGGTTCGACAAAGTGTCCTCGGATGACCCCGCTTATCCCTAAGTCGAAGTATTGTTAATGATTAGTCCTTGATGATTGATAAGTGCTCAACTCACTATCACTTTTTACACCTTTTATGGGCATTAATCACTAAATTTACACCCACTCGGACCAAAGTATATACTTAATGTGATATATTTAGAAGTTATGCTTATAAAGATAATATTTACAGAAAAGGCAAGTTTTACTGTATTTTTACATCTGTGCAGGAGAAACTAGTGCCGTGCAGCAATGTGGCCGAGGCAGGACCTGATGCCGAGGCAGCAGTTGAGAGCCAGGAAGCAATACTGTAGGCGATCGGAAGAGAAAAATCCAAGGGACGTTTCTGGACATGAAGCACATGGATTGGAGCTGGTTAGCATGAGGAAAAGCCCAAGACAAGGCCTCGCAGGAAAGCCTCTTAGTTGAAATAAACTTGGAAATATTTTATTTATGTACATTACTTGTTCCCTACTCCAAGTTGTATTCTACTTAGGAAAGGTTTGCCCTAGGACAAGGCTATATAAGACCTAGCCGTCCAATGTATTAGGAGAGCCGATTCTTAGAGAGTTCACCCTAAGACTCAATGTTTTCTTTCCCTCAAATTATGTTCTAAGCTTTCTTAGGGTTTAGGTGAAGGTTGCTAAGTATTTGTGAGAGGAGATTGTACTTTGTTCTTTGTTTCAATGCAATAAAACTATCAAGGTTTGGTTATCCTTTGCCATTCTTTGTTCTTGCATTCAAGCTCGGGAGAGAAGTTTGTGAGTAATCCATTTATCTAGACTCGGGAGAGTTAGGTTCACGAAAGGGATAAGTACGGTGTTTCAATCGCGAAATACTAACTCGGCCTAGGGATAGGTTAAGAGTTTCAAAGGCTAAAAGAAGTGTGAGATTGGTTGGTGAGTATAATTGATTCACGCCGGGAGGTATCATCAAGGACTAGTCATCAACAATACTTCGTCTTAGGGATAAGCGGAGTCACCCAAGGACATTTTGCCGAACTTTGGTAAAGTCCAACCACGAGCAAGGGATTGTCGCGGTGGATAGTATCGTCGTTGCCAAGGCAGTAATCTGCAGTACTGCCGAGGCAGTGATATACAATTGCATTGGACAGAGACAAGTCAATCAATTCCACAATACAACGCAACTGGATCCTGACCTCTCTCTCTATTAATCAGACTTCATCTTTATTCTTAGTTTTCTTTATTTCAATTTATTTAGTTTCATCGAAACCACAATTACCTGTGTTTTTATTTTATTTCTTTTTACAGAACAAGAAGACGAAGAAAGCATATTAAGTATACCAATCCCTGTGGAGACAATACACGATAATACTTATCACTTTAGTACTTGCGATGTGTTCACTTACACTAATTGCGCACTTTTGACACGCGACAAGTTTTTAGCGCCGTTGCCGGGGATTGACAACTAAATTTTGTTTTCTTTATTTTCTTGCTTTAGTTATTTTATTTTTATTTTACTTTGGTTTCTTTATGGTGTATGACCAGGGCCAACCTATCCAATCCGTTGTACGAGATTGACCCTAAAATTGAACGTACACGGAATCGGTTGAGGAGACATATCCAATAAGCAATGGCAGGAAATCAAGTGGATCAAAACATACCTGTTGGCCACGGAGGACTTCAGCAGCCACCCTTGCCGCAACCTCTACTGCCGCGGCAGCTAACTGTTAGAGATTTCCTGGTAGAAGATCTAAATGGATTAAACCCTGGAGTCGTTGCCACCGGAAATAGAAGCAACCCACTTTCAACTTAAGCCTGTCATGTTCAATATGCTGAATACTATTGGACAATTCAGTGGGTCTGCAACTAAAGATGCCAAGCAGCATCTCAAATCTTTCATGGAAGTTTGTAACTCATTCAAAGTTCAAGGACTCCATGAAGATGTTTTGAGATTAAAAATGTTTCCCTATTCACTCAAGGATAGGGTCAAGACCTGGTTAAATAGCATTCCAGCAGGATCAATAGGATCTTGGAATGACCTCTGCCGAGATTTCATTACATGCTTTAACCCTACTAACTTATATGATTGTATCCGTAATGAAATTACTTCTTTTCGACAGGCAGATGATGAACCAATGTACGAGGCATGGGAGCGCTATAGAGAGTTATTACACAGATGCCCATTACATGGATTTCCCTTGTGGACACAAGTGACAATGTTCTACAATGCCACTAATGCCCCCACAAGAATGATGCTAGATGCTTCGGCCAATGGGACACTCCTTGACAAAGCTCCCGAGGAAGCTATAGAGATTCTGAACAAGCTCGCAAAGAATGATTTTCAGTTCCCTACATCTAGGGGAGGGGGAATGAGACGCCAAGCCACAGTGAATGAACTCGAAACATCCAATTCAGTGGCGACACAATTGGCATCTCTAACCAAGATGGTTCAGAACATGAAATTACAAAAAAATACTCATGAGGTTAAAACGATCAATTCTTCTGAGTATGTGCAAGATGAGGAAACTGGTTTTTATGTGGGAAACTACAACCGGAATAATAATATGATGTCTAACACATATAATCTGGCTTGGAAAAGGCACCCAAATTTTTCATGGAGCAATCCTAATAATGCCTTGAATCCCATTAATCAAACCTCAAGTTATTAGTAGTCGATGCCGCAGCAGAGTATACAGCAGATGTCGCAGCAGCAGTCCGAAAGTTCATTGGAGAACACTCTCAAGGCCTTTATGATGAAAACAGAATCATACATGGCAGAGAACAATAATTTCATAAAAAGGACGGATGCTTTCATGAACAGGACTGAGATGAGGCTGGAAAATCAAGAAGCTGCTATTAAAACTCTAGAAACTCAAGTTGGTCAGTTCGCTCAAAGACAAAACACTAGACCACAAGGAGAATTACCTAGCAATACTGAAGTTGCTAAGGGAATGAGCCATGAGCAATGTAAAGTGATCCCAACCAGAAGTGGCCTACATTTAAAAGAAAAACTAAGTAGTTCAGCAAACAAGGTCCCACAGGCAATACAAGAGGAATCAGATAGGGAAGACCAGGATGCTGAACTAGAAAGTCAGGCCTCAGACATCCCATTAGAAAACTCTACTGAGGCAGACAAACCGACAGCAACTCAACCAGCTGCCGAGATAGTAAAAGATCTAGTGGTGCCAGGTATTAAATTCAAAATTCATGAAACCCTGAAGGAGATGAGACCACCACCACCTTTCCCACAAAGTTTGAAAAAGCAAAAACAGGATCTTCAGTTTAAAAAATTTTTAGACATCCTAAAACAAGTCCACATGAACTTGCAATTCGTTGAGGCCATTGAACAGATGCCCAACTATGCTAAGTTCTTGAAAGACATGATATCTAAAAGAAAAAGGTTGGGTGAGTTTGAAACAGTGGCAGCAACTGAGGGATGCATGGCAATGTTGCACAATCGCATGCCTCCAAAATTAAAGGATCCTGGAAGCTTTACCATACCTTGTGCGATAGGTAACCATTATGAAGGAAAGGCCCTATGTGATTTGGGAGCAAGAATCAAATTAATGTCGTAATCAGTCTTCCAAAAGCTGGGAATAGGAAGAGGAAAGCCCACAACTGTGGTACTTCAACTAGCGGGTAGATCATTTGTGCACCCTGAAGGAAAAATTTATGACATATTGGTAAGGGTAGACAAATTTATTTTTCCCGCTGACTTCCTTATCCTTGATTATAAAGCAGATGATAATGCGCCAATCATATTGGGGAGGCCTTTCTTAGCAACTGGACGCACTTTAATTGATGTGGAGAAAGGAAAGTTGACAATGAGAATTAATGACCAACAAGTCAAACTAAATGTGTTTCAAATTATGAAAAGGCATGATGAGCCGGAAGAAGAATGTCAGATGTTGCATAATACAGATGAAGATCGTATAATACCTTGTCTCAGCAACCACTGCCTCGGCAGTAATCTTAACGACACATCATAGGTATGCCTCGCCAGTGATACTGATGAATGCTACAACAGAACTTTAGACAGTGTTGAAACAACAGAGAATGAGGAAGCTAACTGGACAGCACACCTTCCAGGTAAGTACTTCGAACCTTTAGATTATCCAGGTAAGAATGAAAAATCTATAAGTAAAGAACCACTGGTCACGGAATTAAAACCCTTACCGGAAAAACTAAAATATGCTTATTTGGGAGACAACCACACGATGCCTGTAATTATTTCTTCTAAGTTGCTACCAGAACAGGAACAAACCTTAATAGAGATGCTGCGGCAGCACAAAAAGGCAATTGGGTGGTCAATTGATGATTTGAAGGTAATAAGCCCAGCAGTATGTATGCATAAAATCCTTTTAGAGGAAGACCAGAAACCCACTGTTGAAGCTCAAAGGAGACTTAACCACGCTATGAAAGAGGTAGTACGTAAGAAAATAATCAAGTGGCTTGATGCAAGAATTATCTATCCTATCTCTGACAGTGCATGGGTAAGCCCGGTACAATGTGTACCTAAGAAAGGTGGTATGACTGTCATAACCAACGAAAACAACGAACTAATCCCAACCAGGACTGTGACCGGTTGGAAGGTTTGTATGGATTATCGCTAGTTGAATAAGGCAATAAAGAAGGATCACTTCCCTTTACCATTTATTGATGAAATGCTTGATAGACTTGCTGGTAAACCTTATTATTGTTTTCTAGATGGTTATTCAGGATACAATCAAATTGCCATTGATCCAGAAGACCAGGCAAAAACCACCTGCACCTGCCCATATGGAACATATGCATTCAGAAGGATGTCGTTCGGCCTGTGCATTGCCCCGACAACCTTTTAGAGATGCATGATGGCGATTTTTTCTGACATGATAGAGGACTTCCTAGAGATATTCATGGATGATTTTTTAGTCTTTGGAGATAGCCTTGATCATTGCCTCGGCAATCTAGAAAAAGTGCTGCAAAGATGTGAGGAATCCAATCTAGTCCTAAACTGGGAAAAATGCCACTTTATGGTAAATGAAGGCATAGTATTGGGCCATAAAATATCATCACAAGGAATCGAAGTTGATAAAGCCAAGATTGATGTGATCAAGAATTTACCTCCACCAATTTCTGTGAAAGGAGTTCGAAGCTTCTTGGGCCATGCAGGTTTTTATAGAAGGTTTATTTCTAATTTTTCCAAAATTTCTAAACCTCTTTGCAACTAAAGCATTTGAAGCTCTCAAGGAGAAGCTAATCACTGCACCGATAATGATCCCCCCAGATTGGTCCTTGCCATTTGAATTGATATGTGACGCTAGCGATCATGCTGTCGGGGTAGCACTTGGGCAGAGAAAGAACAACTTGTTCCATGTGATCTACTATGCTAGTAAAACGCTTAATGATGCCCAAATCAATTACACCACAATAGAAAAAGAATTACTAACAGTATTATTTGCTTTTGATAAATTCCGATCCTATCTTGTCGGAACAAAGGTTACTGTCCACACTAACCATTCGGCAATTAAGTACCTATTCTCAAAGAAGGATGCCAAGCCTAGACTGATTAGATGGATCCTTCTTCTACAAGAATTTGATGTTGAAATCAAAGATAGAAGAGGTACAGAAAATCAGGTGGCCGATCACCTCTCCAGATTGGAGAACAAAGAAAATAACAACTCACTTGAAGAAATACAAGATGCATTCCCAGATGAACAAATATTGCAAATTGCAACAACTGATACTGCCGAGACAGAGACTACAGCCGCATACAACTGTGCTGCCGCAACATTATCTAAATACATCTCCGCAACATTAACATAAGACCTTACTGCAGTAACATCCACCCCCTGGTATACAGATCTTGTTAATTATTTAGCTAGTGGTATTATCCCTTATAACCTTAACTATAACGAAAAGAAGAGGTTTCAGCATAATGCAAAGCATTATTTCTGGGACGACCCTCTTCTGTTTAAACATTGTGCAGATCAGGTTATAAGAAGGTGTGTACCAGAAGAAGAACAAAAAGCAGTACTCCAGCACTGTCATGATTCACCTTGCGGTGGGCATTTTGGAGGAAACAGAACAACAACAAAGGTACTGCAATCAGGCCTCTATTGGCCAACACTCTACAAAGATGCCCACGACTATTATAAGAACTATGACCGATGCCAACGCACGGGCAATATCTCGAGACGGCATGAGATGCCATTACAACCCATATTGGAAGTGGAACTGTTTGATGTTTGGGGCATAGATTTCATGGGACCATTCCCATCATCCCAATGCAATCTCTACATCTTAGTAGCAGCGGATTACGTATCAAAGTGGGTCGAAGCAATCGCCACACCTCATAATGATTCCAAGACAGTTCAAAAATTTCTCAAGAAAAATATTTTTACAAGATTTGGAATCCCTAGAGCAATAATAAGTGATGAAGGTAAACACTTTGATAACAGACTCATTGCCGCAGCACTAAAGAAACTCGGCATCACCCACAGACTCGCTACGGCCTATCACCCACAGACAAATGGGCAAGCTGAAATATCCAACAAGGAACTAAAAAAATCTCGAAAAGGTGGTAAATCAATCTCGAAAGGATTGGTCTCATCGTCTAGATGATGCTTTATGGGCCTATAGGACAACCTTTAAAACCCCATTGGGAACATCTCCATATAAGCTTGTATTCGGGAAAGCATGACACTTACCTGTAGAAATCGAGCATAAAGCCTATTGGGCAGTAAAGAATTTAAACATGGATTGGGAAAAACCAAACAGAAAAGACTACTAGACCTCAATGAAATAGAAGAATTTCGAACAACAACCTATGAGAATGCCAAGATCTACAAAGAGAAAACTAAAAGATGGCTTGACCGTAGGTTACTACCTAGGCATTTCCTGCCGGGGCAGCAAGTTCTCCTTTTCAACTCCAGGCTTAAACTGTTTCCAGGAAAACTCAAATCCAGATGGTCAGGCCCATTTGAAGTTGTTCGAGTTTTCCCACATGGAGCAGTAACGATCAAATCACTAAAGGATGGGAATGAATTCAAAGTGAATGGCCAACGTTTGAAGCACTATTCTGGTCCACATGACATAAAAACTATGGAGATTTAATGCTTCGACCTTCCATTTTATTTTACTGCAATTTTTTAGGAATAGTTTTAATTTTGCTTTTATTTTAGGATATTTAATATTTACTTGTTGATTATATTTTGTTTTTGACAATAAGCACAGAAACAAAAAGGATGCTCCAATACAACGGACACCACCCACAAGAGTCCAACCGCCCCGGCAAGCAAAAGCTCACCCATCGCCCTCACCAAGAACGAAGCAATCAGCAGCACGACCCTGAAGAAAAATTGTTACAAGCAGCTCTTCGGAGTCTCTTTAAAATTTTCATTTATTCAATTTTATTTGCTTTTTGTTTCTTGATATGCTGCTTATTTCTTTCATATTTTTGTTCCCACCATTTTCTTCTAATATAAAGCATTGAGGACAATGCTTGGTTCGAGTTTGGGGGTGTAGAGCCATTGCCGAGGCAGCAATCTACTGCCGAGGCCTTGCCAAGAAAAGGTAGTATTTAAGTGATTTTTTTTTATTTTTTTTCATGCTCCCCGCCTTACTTGAATCAATTGCCTATACTTTTGCACTACTTATCATCAATATTGCCTTAGTTTATTCTTTAAGTCTATAGAAATCTTTCTCCTTACCATGATTAGGTCCTGTTAAGAAGGTTTAACCTTAAGATACTCAAGGATTAAAACTTAGAAGCTTACTATAGGACAAATTTAAACACTTTTGGCACTTGTTGGATTATAGGAATTCTTTTAATGAACTTAGGTGATAAAGACTTAGATTTTTGGGAAAGTGACTAGAGGTGCCTATCACCGGCTCTAGGAATTACTCTTCTTCATGCTAGAGGTGCCCAAAATTGTCTCTAGTATGCTATAAGGAATATCAAAAAGAAAGAAGGAATTAGTGAAGAGAAAAACACAATCCTTGAGGTGCCCGAAATTGGCTCAAGAATTGGTTGTTTAGAAAAGAAGAGAACACTTAACCCAATTCTAATTGTCTTCAACTTAGAGTTTATCTAAGAAAGCCTTTAATAAAACTTGTCCACAAAAATGCACACACTCACCAAATCTTATAGTTTGTTTCTAGGTAAACCCTTGGGTAGCCGAAAGGTTAAGTCTAAAGGATAAGCATAGTTATGGTGGGGAGAATAGATGGAAACATAAGACCAAGAGAGAGTAGAGTTTGGCAAATTGATGGTTTGCATTGCTTGAGGACAAGCAATAGTTTGAGTTTGGGGGTGTGATAAGTGCTCAACTCACTATCACTTTTTACACCTTTTATGGGCATTAATCACTAAGTTTACACCCACTCGGACCAAAGTATATACTTAATGTGATATATTTAGAAGTTATGCTTATAAAGATAATATTTACAGAAAAGGCAAGTTTTACTGCATTTTTACATCTGTGCAGGAGAAACTAGTGCCGCGGTAGCAACGTGGCCGAGGTAGGACCTAATGCCGAGGCAGCAACTGAGAGCCAGAAGCAATACTATAGGCGATGGGAAGAGAAAATCCAAGGGACATTTCTGGACATGAAGCACATGGATCGGAGCTGGTTAGCATGAGGAAAAGCCCAAGACTAGGCCACGCGGGAAAGCCTCTTAGTTGAAATAAACTTGGAAATATTTTATTTATGTACATGACTTGTTCCCTACTCCAAGTTGTATTCTACTTAGGAAAGGTTTGCCCTAGGTCTAGCCTATATAAAGATTTGGAGCATAACTGTTGTAGGTTTCGCCCTTCCTATTCCAAGCTTTTGGAAGACAAATTTAGGCATTAGATTGATACTTGCTCCAAGGTCGCATAGGAATGATAAAACAGCCAGGATCCTTTAATTTTGGTGGCATGCGATTGTGTAGCATTGCCATGCATCCCTCAGTAGCAGCCACTGTTTCGAACTCACCTATTCGTTTCCTCTTTGACACCATGTCCTTTAAGAACTTGGCATAATTAGGCATTTGTTCTATTGCCTCTACGAATTGTATGTTAATGTGGACTTGCTTTAGAATATCAAGGAATTTCTTGAATTGTTGGTCCTGTTTTTTCTTTTTCAATCTTTGTGGGAAAGGTGGTGGTGGTCTCATCTCATCCAGGGTTTCATTAGTTTGGAATTTGATACCTGGCACCACTGGGGTTGTTACTGTCTCGGCAGGCTGCTCAGGAGCTGTTGTGCCTTCTGTCGGGGCAGTGTTATCAGAATCAGTTTGCTCAGCCTCTTCTTTTGCTGGATCCGCTGATGGATTTTGGTTTGCTGGAATCTTTTCCTTCAACTGTAGACCACTCCTAGTAGTGATTGCCTTGCACTTTTCATGGCCCATTACCTTAGCAACTTCAGTATTGCTAGGTAGTCCTCCTTGTGGTCTAGTGTTTATGTTTTGAGCAAACTGCCTAGCCTGGGTTTCTAGCGTTTTAATGGCCGCATCTTGATTTTGTAACCCCATCTCAGTTCTATTCATAAAAGCATTTGTCCTTTTGATGAAATTACTGTTCTCTGCCATGTATGACTCTGTTTTCATCATAAAGGCTTTAAGAGTGTTCTCCAATGAACTTACCGGTTGCTGCGGCATTGACTGCTAGACCTGCTACTGCGGTAGTTGTTGCATCGGTTGCTGAAATCCTGAAGGTTGGGTGGTTGGGTTTAAGGCATTGTTAGGGTTGCTCCATGATAGGTTTGGATGCCTCTTCCATGAGGGGTTATATGTGATGGACATCATATTGTTACGGTTGTAGTTTCCAACATACATATCGGTTTCTTTATTCATACAATTAGAGGAACTGTGGTTACCTCCACATATGTCACAATAAGAATCAATTACCTTAACCTCACGGGTATTTTGCTGTAATTGTAAGTTTTGCACCATCTTTGTAAGAGAGGCCAATTGTGCTGCCACTGAATTTGATGTGTCTAACTCATTTACCGTGGCTTGGCGACTTACTCCTCCTCACCTAGATGTAGG
The DNA here is from genome assembly GCA_035048815.1 of Abelmoschus esculentus. Classification (NCBI taxonomy): domain Eukaryota; kingdom Viridiplantae; phylum Streptophyta; class Magnoliopsida; order Malvales; family Malvaceae; genus Abelmoschus; species Abelmoschus esculentus. The sequence goes on from JAUCBN010000015.1 coordinate 6,056,192, forward strand.
GAATTGAAAATCATTCTTCGCGAGTTTGTTCAATATCTCAATAGCTTCCTCAAGTGCTTTATCAAGGAGTGTTCCGTTCGCCGAGGCATCTAACATCATCCTTGTCGGGGCATTCGTGGCATTATAAAACATGGTCACTTGTGTCCATAGAGGAAATCCATGCAAAGGACACTTGTGCAATAGCTCCCTGTAGCGCTCCCATGCCTCGTACATAGGTTCGTCATCTGCCTGTCGAAAAGAAGTGATTTCATTACGAATTCTATCATATAAATTTGGAGGGTTGAAACGAGTAATAAAATCACGGCAGAGTTCACTCCAAGATCCAATAGATCCTGCTGGAATGCTATTTAGCCAAGCTTTCGCCCTATCCCTCAGTGAATAGGGGAATAGCTTCAATCGCAAGACATCTTCATGGACTCCTTGGATTTTGAAGGAATTGCATATCTCCATGAAAGACTTGAGGTGTTGCCTTTGATCTTCAATTACAGACCCACCAAATTGTCCAATAGTGTTAAGCATATTGAACATAAAAGGTTTCAGTTCAAAGTGGGCTACTTCTATCTCTGGTGTAACGACTCCTGGGTTTAATCCATTTAAGTCCTCTTCCAGGAAGTCTCTGACAGTGAGCTGCCGCAGCCCAGGTGGCGGCGGAAGACCTCCATTACCGGCAGGTAAGTTTTGTCTTGCCGGGTGATCTGCAATGGCTTCTTGGATTTGTCTCCTCAACCTTTACCTTGTTCTTTCGATCTCTAGATCTAACTCGTACAAAGGGTTGGTTGGGTTGGCCCTGGTCATACACCAAGAAAAACAAAAGTAAAGTAAAATAAAAAGGAACAAGAAAATAAAGAAAACAAAATTTAGTTGTCATTCCCCTACAACGACGCCAAAAACTTGTCGTGTGTCAAAAGTGCACGTTTAGTGCAAGTGGACACATCGAAAGTAATAAGTGATAAGTATTTATCAGATTATCGTCTCCACAGGGATTGGTGGACTCAATATGTCTTCTTCGTCTTCTTGTTCTGTAGAAAGAAATAAAAACACAAGTAGTTTGGGTTGTGATGGAACTAAAATAAGATAACTTAATAAAATAAAGAGATTGAATATTAAAGAGAGATAGGTCAGGATACAGTTGCGTTGTATTATGGATTTGATTGACTTTTCTCTACCCAATGCAATCGTATATCTCTGCCTCGGCAGTACTGCAGTTTACTGCCTTGGTAGTGACGATACTGTCCGCCGTGACAATCCCTTGCTCGTGGGTGAACTTTACCTAAGTTCGGCAAAGTGTCCTTGAATGACTCCGCTTATCCCTAAGTCGAAGTAGTGTTGATGACTAGTCCTTGATGATACCTCCCGGCGTGAACCAATTATACTCACCAACCGATCTCACACTTCTTTTAGCCGCTGAAACTCTTAACCTATCCCTAGGCCGAGTTAGTATTTCGCGATTGAAACTCCTTACTTACCCCTTTCTTGAATCTAACTCTCCCGAGCTTAGATAAATGGATTACTCACAAACTTCTCTCCCGAGCTTGAATGCAAGAACAAGGAATAACAAAGGATAAGCAAACCTTGATAATTTTATTGCATTGAAACAAAGACAAAGTACAATCTCCTCTCACATATACTAAACAACCTTCACCTAAACCCTAAAGAAGCTTAGAACATAATTGAGAGAAAGAAAACAAGTTATGATTCGGCTCTTTCTCCCTCTAGGTATTCCCGTTTTTAATACATTGGATGGCTAGGTCTTTATATAGGCTAGACCTAGGGCAAACCTTTCCTAAGTAGAATACAACTTGGAGTAGGGAACAAGTCATGTACATAATTAAAATATTTCCAAGTTTAATTCGGCTAAGGGGGCTTTCCCGCGTGGCCTTGTCTTGGGCTTTTCCTCATGCTAGCCAACTCCGATCCATGGGCTTTATGTCCATACACGTCCCTTGGATTTTTATCTTCCCATACCCTATAGTCTTGCTTCCTGGCTCTCAGCTGCTGCCTCGACATCAAGTCCTGCCTCGGCCTTGTCGTTGCCGTGGCACTGGTTCTTCTGCACAGATATGAAAATGCAGTAAAACGTGCCTTTTCTATAAATATTATCTTTATGAGCTTAACTTCTAAATATATCACATTAGGTACATGCATTGTTCCGAGTGGGTGTATATTCGGTGATTAATGCCCATAAAAGGTGTACAAAGTGATAGTGAGTTGAGCACTTATCATATATCAATCCCTGTGGAGACGATACACGATAATACTTATCACTTTATTACTTGCGATGTGTTCACTTGCACTAATTGCGCACTTTTGACACGCGACAATTATACCTCCCGGCGTGAATCAACTATAACCACCAACCAATCTCACACTTCTTTTAGTTGCTGAAACTCTAACCTATCCTTAGGCTGAGTTAGTATTTTCCAGCTAGAAAAATACCGTACTTATTCCTTTCGTGAATCTAACTCTCCCGATATTAGATAAATAAATCTCTCACAAACTTCTCTCCCAAGCTTGAATGCAAGAACAATGAATGGCAAAGAATAGGCAAACCTTGATATTTTATTGCATGAAACAAGAAAACAAAGTTCAATGTCCACTCACAAATACTCGATAAATTTCACCTAAACCCTAAGAGAATTTAGAACATGATGAAAAACAAAGAAATCTCTAAAGTCTATTGTGAACTCTCCTCTCCCCCTTCTCTTGGACGGCACATCCTTTATATAGGCTAAAATTAGGGCAACATCAGCCTTGGAGAAGAAGTTTAGTAAGTTTGGATGTTTCCTTCATTGAAAAGGTGAATCTCTTAATTTGTTTCTTTCCATCTTTATACGGTCTTCCCGAACTTTAATTGCTCTGCAAAGTGTCTAGAAAAATCCAGCTTTTGTTGCTCTTCAAATCGATCACCGCTTTGAATTTTGGTATTAAGAAATTCCCCGCCTCGGCAGGATGCATCTGTTGCCCCGGCGGAGGTCTAACTTTGAGTCTACTTAGCTTCTGTTGCGTGTCAAAAGTTCACAAATAGTGCAAGTGTACACGTCGCAAATAATAAAGTGATAAGTATATCAGATATCGTCTCCACAGGGATTGGTCTACTTAATATGCCTTCTTTTGTCTTCTTGCTCTGAAAAGGAATAAAATTAAAACACAAGTAAGATTTGGGGTTGATGAATACTAAATAAAGATAACTAAATAAAGAGAAGATAAACAAATTAAAGAAGTGGCCAGGATCCAGTTGTGTTGTATAGTGGATTCAATTAACTTGTCTCTGTCGAATGCAATCGCATAACACTACCTCGACAATACTGCAGATTACTGCCTCGACAGCGATGATGCTTGTTCGCTGCGGCAATCTCTTGCTCTTGGGTAGACTTTATCAAAGTTCGACAAAGTGTCCTTTAATGACTCCGCTTATCTCTAAGTCGAAGTACTGTTGATGACCAGTCCTTGATGATACCTCTCGGCGTGAATCAATTGTAATCACCAACCAATCCCACACTTCTCTTAGCCGCTGAAACTCTTAACCTATCTCTAGGCCGAGTTAGTGTTTCCCGATTGAAACACCGTACTTATTCCTTTCATGAATCTAACTCTCTCGATATTAGATAAATGGATTACTTGCAAACTTCTCTCTCGAGCTTGGATGCAAGAACAAGGAATGACGAAGAATAAGCAAACCTTGATATTTTATTGCATTAAAACAAGAAACAAAAGTCAATCTCTTCTCACTAATAATCTACAACCTTCACCTAAGCCTAAAGAAATTAGAACATAATAAAAAGAAATCTAAAATCTAAGGTGGAATCGGCTCTCTCTATGATGTTAAGTTTTGCGCCGAAAACTCTCCTCCTCTTTTCTCCTCTTGGACGGCTAGGTATTATATAGGCTTGGTCTAGGGCAAACCTTTCCTACGTATGAGTATAACTTGGAGTAGGACACAAGTCAAGTCCATAAATAAAATATTTCCAAGTTTACTCCAACTAGGATTCTTTTCCGTGTGGACTTTGACTTGGGCTTTCCATGTGTTTCCCAGCTCCGATTCATGCGTTGCTTGTCCAGAAACGTCCAGCTCATTTTTCTCTTCAAGTCGCCTACAATATCGCTACTTGTCTTTCAACTGTTGCCTCGGCATCAGGTCCTGCCTCGGCCACGTTGCTGTCGCGACAATAGTTTTTCCTGCACAGATGTAGAACTGCAGTAAAACTTGCTTTTTCTGTAAACATCATCTTTATAAGGATAACCTCTAAATATATCACATTAAGTGTATGCATTGGTCCAAGTAGGTGTAGATTTGATGACTAATGCCCATAAAAGGTGTAAAAAGTGATAGTGAGTTGAACACTTATCACACCCCCAAACTCGAACTATTGCTTGTCCTCAAGCAATGCAAACCATCAATTTGCCAAACTCTATTCTCTCTTGGTCTTATGTTTCCATATATTCTCCCCACCATAACTATGTCTATTCTTAAGCCTTAACCTTTCGGCTACCCAAGGGTTTACCTAGAAACAAACTATAAGATTCAGTGAGTGTGTGCGTTTTTGTGGACAAGTTTGATTAAAGGCTTTCTTAGATAAACTTTAAGTTCAAGACAAGTAGTTTTGGGTTTATTGTTCTCTTCTTTTCTAAACAACCAATTCTTGAGCCAATTTCGGGCACCTCAAGGATTGTGTTTTTCTCATCACTAATTCCTTCTTTCTTTTGATATTCTTTTTAGCATACTAGAGCCAATTTTGGGCACCTCTAGCATGAAGAAGAGTAATTCCTAGAGACGGTGACAGGCACCTCTAGTCACTTGTCCAAAAATCTAAGTCTTTATCACCTAAGTTCATTAAAAGAATTCTTATAATCCAACAAGTCCCAAAAGTGTTTTTAAAATTTATCTGATAGTAAGCTTCTAAGTTTTCATCCTTAAGTACCCTAAGGTTAAACCTTCTTAACAGGACCTAACAATGGTAAGGAGAAAGATTTCTATAGCATTAAAGAATAAACCTAGGCAATACTGATGATAGGCAGGGCAAAAGTATGGGCAACAGATTCAAGTAAAGTGGTGGACATAAAAATTTTAAAAAAATTATCACTTAAATACTCCTTTATCTGGGCAAGGCCACGGTAGTGAATTGCCTTGGCAGTGGCTCTGCACCCCCAAACTCAAACCAAGCATTGTCCTCAATGCTTATATTAAAGGTAAACAACAGGCAACAAAGTATGAAAAGAAACAATCAGCATATAAAGATAAAAAGTATTGAAGAAAAATTAAAGGGACTTCGAAGAGCTGCTTGTCACAATCTTTCGTCGAGGTCGTGCTGCTGACTGCTTCGTCTTCGGTGATGGCGAGGGCTGAGTTTTTGCTTGTCTTGGTAGTTGGACTCTTTTTGGTGGTGTCCGTTGCATTGGAGCATCCACTTCTTATCCTTCTTCCTCTTCGGCAATTTCCTCGGTGACCATGATGTCTGTCCCACCTTCATTTGTTGCGTCTGCCCCGGCATGGTGTATGCTTGGCCCGACAACGGTTAAGCTTTGATGTACATAGGCATCTATCTCTGCTAATAGACTGCCCATGATGATGGGAGATCTTGGTGGAGTGCTGAAGACTGCCCTCCTCTTTGATGGTCGTCTGTTGGCAGATGATGCCGCGGCAGAGTCTGCTGCCCTAGATGGGCAAGCAGCATGAAATTGTTGTTGAGGGCCAGTGTGGAAGAATGGCCTCGTTCCTCTTGGAGCTGGTGTAGTTTCGGTGTAGGGTGCAGCTGTTACAAACATGTTGGTGGGGAATTTTGGAAACTGCACCCCTTCGTCTGGAAAGTTGTGGAGCATCATTTGGGTAAGTGTGTTGTTAAAGTCTCTTTGATACTCCATGTATCTCTGTTGCCTAAGATCCATAGCTGCTATCCTTTGTAGTATTTCCTGGTATGGGTCTGCTGCGGCAATGGTGTGGGCAGTGTCAGGCATGTCTGCTGTGTATTGGGCCCCGGCAGCAGTATCAGTAGTGAACTGCTGGGGAGTTGCCTGGACTGGTTCTGCCTATGTGATTTGCATGATTTTGTGGCAAAATTCTCTTGTCCACCCTCTTCTATAGGCTGTGAATTCATCTGTTTCGGCCGCAGGGACACCTACAACAGTACAAATACCAGTAATTAAACAAGGGAAATATAGAGGTCCTCTATCCTTCTTACCGCATTCGTATATTTCTTGTAAAATAATTTCTCCAACATTGATGCTTTGTTTGTTGATGATTGATTGGATGAGCACCAATCTTCTTCGGTCCACCGTACTGTTGTGGGAAGTTGGGATAAGGCGTCTCTTGACAAAGGTGTTCCAAAGCTTGGCCTCGGGTTTCAGGCTTTGCCTTGCTACTCATCCTCTATGGGCACTGGTTTCCCAATGAGTATATCGTAGAAAAGGTCGTCTTTTATCAGTTCATAATCTTCAGCGGTGACATCCTCCATGAATTCAGCATGATCATCACGTTCAGGTGTAAGGTCGTAGAAAAGGTTGATTGTCTCGGCATCGAGTTTGACAGGCCTGCCTCGGCAGTGGACAAAAAGAGAGTCCTTGCTTGGTCCGTGCGCATAGAATTCTCGCACGATGGTGGCATTGGCCTGAGTTGATTGTAGGCAAAAGATCTCCTAATCTTGATACTTGATCCTGTCGAACAAATAATGCTGGATGCCAAAATTTTCTTCATCGGAATGTTGGAACCCTTGTTCCTCCCATAGCTGCCGAGCAAAGAAAGACCTATTGAAACGGTCTTCAACATTGGCTGGGGCAAAACATTTGTAGGTGGCCATTTTGGGAGTTGAGGTTCTTGGAGATTTTCTTGAAGAACTTCTGAAAATTGCAAGAAGGCTTGTGAGTAGGCAGAGAGTATTGTGAGAGCAAGATTAGCAAATATTCTAAAGAAAATAAGAATGCAAGAGTGAATAGTTCAATAGGGAGAGATTGCTTATATAGGCCTCGGCCTTGTAGCCGTTTAAACCACTATCCGTTTTATAGTCGTTAAATTTTTACTGTCGTTTGCATTTACTGCCGCAGCGGGAATCTCGCAGACTAGCCGTTACACTATTCTGTCCGTTGGGACTGCTGCGGTTCTGACACTGTTTTCTGCCTCGGAAGAATTCTTGCTGTGAACTATTTCTCCTTTATTCTTGCTTATTATCCTAAAAAAATTAAACATAAACAAGAAAAATAATTAAAGAAAAAAATTTAACTCTAAACTAAACTAATCCTAATAATATAAAGAAAAATTATAGGAAATAGATTATGTCACTGGGGGAGTGCATGCAAATGCATCTCCTAAGGTGATTATCTCTTGTTGGCCAGAATGATTTTTTAGATATTGTCCATTCTCTTTGGATTCATGTTCATCCTTTTTCGTTTTGATCTTCACTTCACCCTGTATGTCTGGACAATCTGAATTTGAAGTGCTTGGACACTGCATTTCCCTATTCGCTGCCTCCACTTTTTGCTTAATCTTCTTGCCAAATATTCTGCTGAGCATGCTGCCGAGGCAGGATATCTTGGTGCTTGTATTTGTGGTGTGAAGGGCTTTGCACTCTTCTGTATCGTCATGCCTTTTCAAATTGTCGAAGGCATTGAGTTTAACTTGTTGGTCATTGACCCTCATTGTCAACTCTCCTTTTTCCACATCTATAAGTGTTCGTCCAATGGCAAGGAAAGGTCTCCCGAGAATGATTGGTGCGTTATCATCTGCTTCATAATCAAGGACAAGAAAGTCAGCGGGAAAAATAAATTTGTCAAAATCTTACCAGTATGTCCTCGATTTTTTTGTCGGGTTGCACATATTATCGATCCGCAAGTTTGAGCATCACTGTTGTAGGTTTTGCCCTTCCTATTCCAAGCTTTTGAAAGACAAATTTGGGCATTAGGTTTATGCTCGCTCCAAGGTCGCATAGGGCCTTTCCTTCATAGTTATTACCTATCGTACAAGGTATGGTAAAGCATCCATGATCCTTCAATTTTGGTGGCATGCGATTGTGTAGCATTGCCATGCATCCTTCGGTAGCAGACACTGTTTCAAACTCACCTAGTCTCTTTCTCTTAGACACAATGTCTTTCAAGAATTTAGCATAATTAGGCATTTGTTCAATTGCCTCTACGAATGGTAAGTTGATAAGGACTTGCTTTAAAATATCAAGAAATTTCTTGAATTGATGGCCCTGTTTTTGTTTCTTCAACCTTTTTGGGAAGGGTGGTTGGATTTAAGGCATTGTTAGGATTACTCCATGAAAAGTTTGGATGCCTCTTCCATGAGGGTTTGTAGGTGTTGGACATCATATTGTTTCGGTTATAGTTTCCAACATACATGCTGGCTTCTTGATTCATGCATTCAGAAGAATTGTGGTTACCTCCACATAGGTTGCAAAAAGAATCAATGACCTTAACCTCATGAGTATTTTGTTGTAGCAGCATGTTTTGCACCATCTTGGTAAGAGAGGCCAATTGTGCTGCCACTGAATTTGATGTTTCTAACTCATTCATTGTGGCTTGGCGTCTTACAACTCCTCGCCCAGATGTAGGGAATTGAAAATCATTTTTTGCGATTTTGTTTAGTATATCAATAGCTTCCTCAGGTGCTTTATCAAGGAGTGTTCCATTTGCCGAGGCATCTAACATCATCCTTGTCGTGGCATTCGTGGCATTATAGAACATGGTCACTTGTGTCCATAGGGGAAATCCATGCAACGGACACTTGTGAAGTAACTCTCTGTAGCACTCCCATGCCTCGTACATAGGTTCATCATCTGCCTGTCGAAAAGAAGTGATTTCATTACGAATTCGATCATATAGATTTGTAGGATTAAAGCGTGTAATGAAATCTCGACATAATTCACTCCAAGATCCTATTGATCCTGCTGGAATGCTATTTAACTAGGTTTTTGCCCTATACCTCAGTGAACAGGGGAATAATTTCAATCTCAAGACATCTTCATTGACTCCTTGGATTTTGAATGAATTGTATATCTCCATGAATGACTTGAGGTGTTGTTTGGCATCTTCAGTCATAGACCCACCAAACTGTCCAATAGTGTTGAGCATATTAAACATGACAGGTTTTAGCTCAAAGTGGGTTGCTTCGATCTCTGGTGTAACGACTCCTGGATTTAACCCATTCAAATCCTCCTCCAAGAAGTCTCGAACAGTAAGCTGCCGCGGCCCTGGTGGCGGCGGAAGACCTCCATTGCCGGCAGGTAAGTTTTGTCCTGCTGGATGATCTACCATAGTTCCTTGGATTTATCTTCTCAACCTTTGCCGTGTACGTTCGATCTCGGGATCTAGTTCATACAAAGGGTTGGTTGGGTTGGCCCTGGTCATACACCAAGAGAAACCAAAGTAAAATAAAAATAAAAAGCAAGAAAATAAAGAAAACAAAATTTAGTTGCCAATCCCCGGCAACGACGCCAAAAACTTGTTGCGTGTCAAAAGTGCGCAAATAGTGCAAGTGAACACGTCGAAGTAATAAAGTGATAAGTATATCAGATACCGTCTCCACAGGTATTGGTCTACTAAATACTATTCGTCTTCTTGCTCTGTAAAAAGAAATAAAGTAAAGACAAAGGTAAATTGGGTTTTTATGAAACTAAATAAAAAGATAAAATCAGATAAAGAAAGTGGCTAGGATCCAGTTGTATTGTATAGTGGATTCAATTGACTTGTCTCTGTCTAATGCAATCGCACAACACTGCCTCGGCAGTACTGCAGTTAACTACCTCGACAGCGATGATGCTTGTCCACCGCGACAATCTCTTGCTCTTGGGTAGACTTTACCAAAGTTCGGCAAAGTGTCCTTTGATGCCTCCGCTTATCTCTAAGTCGAAGTACTGTTGATGACCAGTCCTTGATGATACCTCTCGGCGTGAATCAATTGTAATCACCAACCAATCCGACACTTCTCTTAGCCTCTGAAACTCTTAACCTATCTCTAGGCCGAGTTAGTTTTTCCCAATTGAAACACCGTACTTATTCCTTTCTTGAATCTAACTCTCTCGATATTAGATAAATGGATTACTTGCAAACTTCTCTCTCGAGCTTGGATGCAAGAACAAAGAATGGAAAAGAATAAGTAAACTTTGATACTTTATTGCATTGAAACAAGAAACAAGGTTCAATCTCCTCATACTAATACGCTACAACCTTCACCTAAGCCTAAAAAAAATTAGAACATAATGTAAAGAAAAGAAAACTCTAAAAGATGAAGTCGGCTAGGTCTAAGCTCTTTGTGCCGAAAACTCTCCTCTTCTTCCTCCTCTTGGACGGCTAGGTCTTATATAGGCTTGGTCTAGGGCAAACCTTTCCTAAGTAGGAGTATAACTTGGAGTAGGACACAAGTCAAGTCCATAATTAAAATATTTCCAAGTTTACTCCAACTAGGATTTGTTTCTGCGTGGCCTTTGACTTGGGCTTTCCATGTGCTTCCCAGCTCCGATTCATGCGCTGTTTGTCCAGAAACGTCCAGCTCATTTTTCTCTTCAAGTCGCCTACAATATCGCTACTTGTCTTTCAACTGCTGCCTCGGCATCAGGTCCTGCCTCGGCCACGTTGCTGTCGCGATAATAGTTTTTCCTGCACAGATGTAGAACTGCAATAAAACTTGCCTTTTCTGTAAATATCATCTTTATAAGCATAACCTCTAAATATATCACATTAAGTGTATGCATTGGTCCATGTAGGTGTATATTTGATGACTAATGCCCATAAAAGGTGTAAAAAGTGATAGTGAGTTGAGCACTTATCAAATGCATTAAAGCTTATATTTTCTATAAATATCATCCTTATTTGTCATGAAGGTAGAAAATCCATGTATCTCACATTAGGCTTATGCATTAGTCCAAATAGGTGCAAATTAAGTAATTATTGTCCACGAAAGGTATAAAAGTTATAGTCTTGTGAGGACTTATCACACCCCCAAACTCGAACTATTGTTTGTCCTCAAGCAATGCAAACCATTAAATTGCCATATCTTATTCTCTATTTTTCCTCTATTCTCCCCACCATAACTATGCCTATTCTGAATCTTAACCTTTCGGCTACCCAAGGACTTACCCAGAATCGAGCTATAAGATTTTGTGATTGTGTGAGTTCTTGTGGAAAAGTTTGATTAATGGCTTTCTTAGACAAACTCTAAGTTCAAGACAAATAGACTTGGAATTTATGATCTCTTCTTATAACAACAACTGCTTGAGCCAATTTCGTGCACCTCAAGGATTGTGTTTCATCATCAAGATTTTTTTTCTTTTCTTTTTTTAAGCATACTAGAGCCAATTTCGGGAACCTCTAGCATGAAGAAGAGTGAGTCCTAGAGCCGGTAATAGGCACCTCTAGTCATTATTCCAAAAATCTAAGCCTTTATCACCTAAGTTCATTAAAAGAATTCCTATAATCAAACATGTCCCAAAAGTGTTTTTAGAGTCAATCCTATAGCAAGCTTCTAAGTTTTTGTCCTTAAGCATCCTAAGGTTAATCCTTCTAAACAGGACCTAGCCATGGTAAGGAGAAAGATTTCTATAGCCTAAGGAGAATAAACTAGGCAATAATCATGTAAAAGAGTGCAAAAGTAGGGGCAATATTTCAAGTAGGGTAGTAGACGAAAAAGAAATTTCAAAATAAATTTAAATTGCTTCCTTTAATGGCAGGGCCGCGGCAATGGGTTGCCTCGTCAGTGAATCTACACCCCCAAACTCAAACTGAGCATTGTCCCCAATGCATAAACATAGGCAAAAGACAGGAAACAAACATGAAGATTATCAAAGGAAAAAAATAAAAACAGCAGAGAGGTATAAAAGGATTAAAAATCCTCCGAAGAACTACTGTGGATGATGAGTTTCCTTGGCCTTGCTGTTGACAGTTTAGTTTTTGATCTCTGTGCTGGTGATTGCTGAGTTTTGGTTGTTCTGGGCGGCTGGATTCTGGTAGGTGGCATCCTTTGCAATGGGGTGCTGACTTCTTCTCCTTCTTCATCGTCCCCCATATCTTCGATGGGCATTATTTCTGTCCCGCCCACATCCTCAGCTTCCATGTCATCTGCTCGGGCAGGCTGAGTGCTGGGCCAGACAATGAAGTGAGGCTGCTGCATGAAAGAGTCCATCTCTGACGAGAAACTCCTAATGATTACAGGAGAGCCTACTGCTCTCCTCTTGGACGGTTTTCTACTGGCTGATGATGCCGCGACAGTCTCTGCTGGCTGATATGGGTCTGGTGCATGGAACGGTTGTGATGGTCCATGGGCATAAAATGGTCGCGATCCTAGATTAGTGCTCAACTCACTATCACTTTTTACACCTTTCATGGACAATAATCACTAAATCTACACCCACTTGGACCAATGCATGTCCTTAATGTAAGATAATTAGATATTCTGCTTTGCAAGCATATAAAGATGATATTTATAGAAAAGGCGAGTTTTACTGTACTTTTGTGTTTGTGCAGGAAAAAACTAATTGCCGCGGCAGTGACTGAGGCCGAGGCAGGACCTGATACCGAGGCAGCAGCTGAAGGAAAAGTAATGATAATGTAGGTGATTTGAAGAGAAAAATAAGCTAGACATTTCAAGGTAAAAACTCATTCTTTTTCAATTAAAATCGTTTACAATAATTATCTTAATTTTTCTCCTTCAAATTTTCTTGTTTTCTCATCATTTTCTCGTTTTAAAACCCGGAAAGCAATTGGATCATTTTTGGATGTGAGTTTTCATCAATCCTCTAGAAAAATAAATTTATTTACTGAAATTCCCAAGTTCTTGGCTTGGAGAAATCGTTTTAATCCTTTAATTTCATAAAAAATGGTTTTTCGGTTAAAAATCCCAATTTTCGTTCAAAGGTTTTTACCTACTATTTTTGGATCCTAAATGGATTATTTTTAATGTGTTAAGATGTTTATAAAGTGTTTTTAAAATCTCTAATCCCGAACTATAAGTTTAAGTGAAGTTTGGTGTGTTCCGACAAGTTTTCGGTTTAAGTTTTGATAGGTTTTAAGGGTTGTTGTGTAGGGATCCGACTTGAGGGTTTCTTTTGTGTGTTTTGTAGCATTAAACCCCTTGTTTTGATGCTTGAAACAGGGCAAGAGTTAGGCGATCGCGTTTGAAGGTGTTTTGGTTCGTTTCGGTGGCTTGGCGAGCAAGTAACGATTATCGGTGAGTGGTTTATGAGAGTGGTTGCTTCGGCAGTGTTTTAAACTTAATTTAAAGAGGTTTGAGAGTTTAGGAAAGGTGTGAAAACCTCCCTATACTCGGAAGTAAGTAAAGTTTAAGTTTTCGCAAAAGGGTTGCCGTATTACTCTGTGTTTTTACTATGAACTTTGTCATGCTTAATGTTGATTTTGCATAGATGTTTATTGCATGATGATTTAATGCTGATGTTGTTATTTTATAATGGTTTTGTTACATAATTGATGCTCACATGGTTTTACTTTGAAAATTGAGTTAAAGGTGATTTTATCAGTTTATATTTTGAAACTTGAAATATTGGGAAGCATGTGTTTAATTCGGTTTTGAATTTACGTTTGAGCATTGGTTTTTGATATACATATCGGCTAGTAAGTGATGAATTGTCGCGTGTCAAAAGTGCGCATTTAGTGCAAGTGGACACATCGAAAGTAATAAGTGATAAGTATTTATCGGATTATCGTCTCCACAGGGATTGGTAGACTCAATATGTCTTCTTTGTCTTCTTGTTCTATAGGAAGAAATAAAATAAAACACAAGTAGTTGGGTTAGATTAACTAAAATAAAACTAAATAAAAGTAAAAGAGAATTGAATAGTAGAGAGAGATAGGTCAGTATCCAGTTGCGTTGTATTGTGGATTTGATTGACTTGTCTCTGCCCAATGCAATTGTATTTCACTGCCTCGGCAGCACTGCAGATTACTGCCTTGGAAGCGACGATACTGTCCGCCACGGCAATCCCTTGCTCGTGGGTGGACTTTACCAAAGTTCGGCAAAGTGTCCTTGAATGACTCCGCTTATCCCTAAGTCGAAGTACTGTTGATGACTAGTCCTTGATGATACCTCCCGGCGTGAACCAATTAAACTCACCAACCAATCTCACACTTCTTTTAGCCGCTAAAACTCTTAACCTATCCCTAGGCCGAGTTAGTATTTCGCGATTGAAACACCGTACTTACCCCTTTCGTGAATCTAACTCTCCCGAGCTTAGATAAATGGATTACTCACAAACTTCTCTCCCGAGCTTGAATGCAAGAACAAGGAATAACAAAGGATAAGCAAACCTTGATAATTTTAATGCATTGAAACAAAGACAAAGTACAATCTCCTCTCACAAATACTAAACAACCTTCACCTAAACCCTAAGAAAGCTTAGAACATAGTTCATAGAAAGAAAACAAGTTTATGAATCGGCTCTCTCTATCTAGGTATCCGTGTATATTACATTGGACTGCTAGGTCTTTATATAGGCTTGACCTAGGGTAAACCTTTCCTAAGTAGAATACAACTTGGAGTAGGGAACAAGTCATGTACATAATTAAAATATTTCCAAGTTTAATTCAGCTAAGGGGGCTTCCCCGCGTGGCCTTGTCTTGGGCTTTTCCTCATGCTAGCCAGCTCCGATCTATGGGCTTTATGTCCAGACACGTCCCTTGGATTTTTATCTTCCAATCGCCTACAGTTTTGCTTCCTGGCTCTCAACTGCTGCCTCGGCCTTGTCGCTACCGCGACACTGGTTCTCCTTCACAAATATAAAGATGCAGTAAAACGTGCCTTTTCTGTAAATATTATCTCTATAAGCATAACTTCTAAATATATTACATTAAGTACATGCATTGGTCGGAGTGGGTGTAAATTCGGTGATTAATGCCCATAAAAGGTGTAAAAAGTGATAGTGAGTTGAGCACTTATCATGAACCTTATGGGATAAGTTGATCGATCAATAGGGTCTACAATGCACTATAAATATTCAAAAGTCGTACGTGTTTAAATTCCTTGTGTGTTGCATTTTGTCTTTTAGTTTAATGCTATGTGATGGGAGTAGTACTGTCACATCCGGGTTGATGGGAGTAGTACTATCACCGGACACCAAGGTGAGATAATTCATGTTGAGAGTAGTATCAACATGTGCATGCTCTGGGATTAGTACTAACATGCGGTTGCCCGTTTATCCTAACGATTTGAAGTAGTACAAATCGAATCACTAGCCTCAATATAATTTATGTTTTCTATTTGAAATTGCAAGTGTTATGTCGAATTAGGTTTTGCTAGGTGAATAGCATGATGACCTTGTTTTGCTTTGAAAGCATGAGATATCTTTTAAAAGGGTTTTTACCGGTACTTTATGTTGGCTTGTGAGCCATGATTTTG
The DNA here is from genome assembly GCA_035048815.1 of Abelmoschus esculentus. NCBI lineage: Eukaryota > Viridiplantae > Streptophyta > Magnoliopsida > Malvales > Malvaceae > Abelmoschus > Abelmoschus esculentus. Next base: position 6,071,523 of record JAUCBN010000015.1, read on the forward strand.
TTAACACTTGCTGGATTTGCTATTGACATTGATAACATGATTATGTTGTTTTAAAGAAAGCATGATATGTTTTACCTTTTTTGTAATTGAGTAATTATGGGCTGCATTGCAGGTGTTGTTTTCAATGTTTTATTGCCCTCACTAAGCTTTAAGCTTAATCACTCTCTTTTTCCCTTGCAATGCAGATAAGTAAGTTTTGGAAGCAATCGGAAAGCAAAGGAGCCAATTGTGCCTATTTTAGTATTTTATTTAGCTCAAGTATGCATTTTCTTAAGTTTTGAACCTAAGTAGTTGAGAGCAATGGATTAGAGAATTATTGAGTTTGAACTCTGTTTTGGAACCCTTATTATTGAACTTATTATGATTTTAAGTTATATGAGAATTTTTAAGACTTTTTGAAGTATGTGTTTCCATGTTTATTGATGTTGGATTATGCTTATGATATAAGTGCTTCGCCTTTGATATTAGGTAACTTTGCATCTAGGAATGTTGTTTGAAGTGTGGATTATGCCTATAGGGTCTTGTATGCATCTAGAGAACCTTAGTATTTTTAGTTTAGACTTGATTCTTGTATGATCTGCACTTTTCTATATAGAGGTTTCGATACATGTTCATATGGTATCGATACCTAGGTAAAAATATGATGGTCTTCTGAAAAATTATAATTGGGTCCCTAAAATTTGTTCGGTTAAACTAGGACTTGTCTTACATTAATATCCGCTGCACTTTGAACTTAGTCCTTGCACAAACATGTAGGATCTAATTAAAGCATCTAGATAAGTTAAAAAAATATTTATATATAGGGTCGTTTATCGGGGCGAATCCCCGGATTAGCCTCAATATTCCCCGTGTAAGTCATTCGAGTCAGGTGACGTCTAGACCGGTTCGAGGGGGTTAAATTTGTTGGTATCAGAGCTAGGTTTATGAATCTTTAGGGTACGATGTTTATTAGATATGATATATTGCGTTGCACGGTGTTTGCTTAACATGTTGATGTGTGATATTGCACAGTGATTGCTTAAAATGTTGATATATATATGTATGCACAGTGATTGTTATTTATTGCTGGATAAAGCATGTTAAACGTAGGTATCCATTGCTCCGCTACTCTTAGGTTGGTTTTGAAAAACTTGAGCTGTTAGGCACTTTGCTTTCGGTTGACTTACTTGGTTTTTAAATGTCCTTATGTTTTCATAGACTAAGTAATATAGGACCCCGTAGAGATCCTAGAAGGAACGCTCGTTCCATCACTGACGGAAGAGAAGTGCGTGAGGAGGAAGGGTTGCCACTCCCGCCGCCACCACCTGTTGAACCGCAAGTGGTTCCACCTGCTGTGCCGGTTGTCGGTGATATGTCTCAGTTGGTTCAGGCCATAGCAGGAGCTTTTCAGGCTGCAGTTGTTGGAATGCAGGCCACAATTGCTCCACCGGTAGTTAATCTTGGTCTACCTTTAGAGAGACTCCGTAGTTTAGGAGCGATTGAGTTTAAGGGTTTGACCCAGAAGACTCGGAGGCTTGGTTTGAGAGTACTAATCGTATCTTGGTTTAGATGGGTTGTTCGGATGAGAGGAAGTTGGGTTGCTCAGTTGCTTTGCTCTAGGGAGATGCTTATAAGTGGTGGACTACCACTACTTATGGTATGGAAGTTGATGAGATCACCTGAGAGTTCTTTGGAGAGGCTTTCAGGCGTAAGTACCTTGGTGTTCGTTATCTGGATGAGAAAAAGAGGGAGTTCATGGCTTTGGTTTAGGGTAGCATGTGTGTGTCTGAGTATGAGGTGCAGTTTGTTAGGCTTAGTTAGTATGCTCCTGAGTTGCTGCCTAACGAGAGAGCTCGTTGTGAGCGGTTCCGTTTTGGTCTGGTTAGAGAGGTTAAGACTTATATGTTAGCCACAGACTATATAGGCTTTAATGTGTTGGTGGATCGGGCTAAGGATATTGAGCAGAGTTTGGGTTTTAAATTTGTTGGATCTGGTTCTGGTAAGAGGCCCGTTGAGAATGGAAATAATAGGGATAGATTTAAGAAGCAGAGAGATGGGCGTTATGGTCGGAACAATCAATATAGAGGAGGAGGAGCTGGTCGTGGTTACCAAGGAGGACAGGCTCGACTTGTTGAGTGTAATAGATGTGGGAGGCGTCACGAGGGTCAGTGCTGGGGACCTGTCGGAGTTTGTTGGCAGTGTGGTGCTGCTGGGCACACTGGGAGAGAGTATCCTCAGTTGGCAGGTGGCCATCAGGTCCAAGGTCGCGGAGGCGATCAGAACAGAGGTAGAGGCAGAAGTAATTTCCAACGCCGAGAGGAGAATCAAGGACAACAACGCCGTGACGAGGGTCAGGTGAGATTTACGCCCACAGGGAGGTCCAGAACGACACGGATGTGGTTGCAGGTACCTTTTCCTTGCAGTCTTTATCTTTGTTTGCTTTGTTGGATTCTGGATCTATGCACTCTTATATCCTTAGTGAGCATGCTAAAGCTTTAGATATACCTGTAGAGAACATGAACATAGGTATGAGTGTTACTAGTTCTTTTGGTGAGACTGTTGTGGTTAGAAAAGTTTATAGAAGATGTCCTTTAGCTGTTCAAGGGCATGTTTTTGCTGCCGACCTTATGGAATTATTGTTCCAAGGGTTTGACCTTATTTTGGGTATGGACTGGTTAGTTGAGCATAGAGCTGTTGTGGACTTTAGGACTAGGAGGGTGTCCTTAAGGCTAGCGGATAACTCTGAGGTTGTTATGGTTGGTGAAAGTGTAAAGTTTTTATCCAATGTTGTGTCGGCTTTGGAAGCTCAAAGGTTGTTGATCAAAGGTTGTGATGCGTATCTGGCTTATGTGATGAACAATGATATGAAAGAGGTTAGGCCTAGCGATATTAGAACTGTTTGTGACTTTCCTGGAGTTTTTCCTGAAGAGCTACCTGGTTTACTGTCGCGTGTCAAAAGTGCGCGTTTAGTGCAAGTGGACACATCGAAAGTAATAAGTGATAAGTATTTATCGGATTATCGTCTCCACAGGGATTGGTATACTCAATATGTCTTCTTCGTCTTCTTGTTCTGTAGAAAGAAATAAAAACACAAGTAGTTTGGGTTGTGATGGAACTAAAATAAGACAACTAAGTAAAATAAAGTGAATTGAATATTAGAGAGAGATAGGTCAGTATCCAGTTGCACTGTATTGTGGATTTGATTGACTTGTCTCTGCCCAATGCAATCGTATTTCACTGCCTCGGCAGCATTGCAGATTACTGCCTTGGCAACAACGATACTGTCCACCGCGACAATCCCTTGCTCGTGGGTGGACTTTATCAAAGTTCGGCAAAGTGTCCTTGAATGACTCCGCTTATCCCTAAGTCGAAGTACTGTTGATGACTAGTCCTTGATGATACCTCCCGGCGTGAACCAATTATACTCACCAACCAATCTCACACTTCTTTTAGCCGCTGAAACTCTTAACCTATCCCTAGGCCGAGTTAGTATTTCGCGATTGAAACATCGTACTTACCCTTTTCGTGAATCTAACTCTCCCAAGTCTAGATAAATGGATTACTCACAAACTTCTCTCCCGAGCTTGAATGTAAGAACAAGTTTGGAACATAGTTGAGAGAAAGAAAACAAGTTTTTGAATCCTCTCTCTCTCTCTCTAGGTATTCGTCTAATACATTGGACGGCTAGGTCTTTATATAGGCTAGACCTAGGGCAAACCTTTCCTAAGTAGAATACAACTTGGAGTAGGGAACAAGTCATGTACATAATTAAAATATTTCCAAGTTTAATTTGACTAAGGGGCTTTCCCGCGTGGCCTTGTCTTGGGCTTTTCCTCATTCTAACCAACTCCGATCCATGTGCTTTAGGTCCAGACACGTTCTTTGGATTTTTCTCTTCCAATTGCCTACAGTCTTGCTTCCTGGTTCTCAGCTGTTGCCTCGGCATCAGGTCCTGCCTCGCCCTTGTTGTTGTCGCGGCACTGGTTCTCCTGCGCAGATATAAAGATGCAGTAAAACTTGCATTTTTCTGTAAATATGAGTTCTATGAGCTTAACTTCTAAATATATCACATTAAGTACATGCATTGATCCAAGTGGGTGTAGATTCGGTGATTAATGCTCATAAAAGTTGTAAAAAGTGATAGTGAGTTGAGCACTTATCACACCCCAAACTCGAACTATTGCTTGTCCTCAAGCAACGCAAACCATCAATTTGCCGAACTCTACTCTCTCTTGGTCTTACATTTCCAACTATTCTCCCTACCATAGCTAGTCCTATTCGTGAGTCTTAACCTTTCGGCTTCCCAAGGGTTTACCTAGAAACAAACTATAAGAATTGTGAGTGTGTGCGTTTTTGTGGACAAGTTTGATTAAAGGCTTTCTTAGATAAACTCTAAGTTCAAGACAAGTAGAATTTGGTTAAGTGTTCTCTTATTTTCTAAACCACCAATTCTTGAGCCAATTTCGGGCACCTCAAGGATTGTGTTTTTCCTTTCACTAAATTCCTTCTTTTTTTATATTCCTTAAAACATACTAGAGCTAATTTCGGGCACCTCTAGTATGAAGAAGAGTCTTTCCTAGAGCCGGTGATAGGCACCTCTAGTTACTTTCCCAAAAATCTAAGTCTTTATCACCTAAGTTCATTAAAAGAACTCCTATAATCCAACATGTCCCAAAAGTGTTTAAAGTTCTTCCTATAGTAATCTTCTAAGTTTTCATCCTTAAGTATCCTAAGGTTAAACCTTCTTAACAGAACCTAATCATGGTAAGGAGAAAGATTTCTATAACCTTAAAGAATAAACTAAAGTAATACTGATGATAAGCAGTGCAAAAGTGTAGGCAGATAATTCAAGTAACACGGGGAGCATGAAAATTAAAAAAAACCACTAGAATACTCCCTTTTCTTTTTGGCAAGGCCTCGGCAGTAGATTGCTGCCTTGGCAGTGAATCTGCACCCCCAAACTCAAAACAAGAATTGTCCTCAATGCTTTATATTAGAAGATAAGAGCGGGCAACAAAAAATATGAAAGGAATAAGCAGCATAGAAAGCAAATAGCAATTAATATTGAAATATATGAAAAAATTATTAAAGAGACTCCGAAGAGCTGCTTGTAACAATTTTTCTCCTAGTCCTTGCTGTCGATTGCTTTGTTCTTGCTGAGGGCGATGGTTGAGCTTTGGCTTGCCGGGGCGGTTGGACTCTTGTGGGTGGTGTCCGTTGCATTGGGGCCTCCACTTCTTCTCCTTCTTCTACGTCAGCCATCTCTTCGGTTATCATTATGTTCGTTCCACCTTCCATTGCTGTGGTTGGCCTGGTATAGTGTGTACTCGGTCCGACGGCGGTTGAGCTTTGGTGCACATAGGCATCTATCTCAGCTGATAGACTGCCATGTTGATTGGGGATTGTGGTGGAGTGCTGAAGACTGCCCTCCGTTTGAATGGTCTTCTGATGGCAGATGATGTCGTGGCAGAATCTGCTGCCCTGGATGGGCCAGCAGCCTGGTACTGTGGTGGAGGGCCCGCGTTGAAGAACGACCTTGTTCCTCCCGGAGCTGGTGTAGTCTCGGTGTTTGGGGCGGTTGTGACAAACATATTGTTGGGAAACTCTGGGAATTGCTCCCTTGGTCTGGAAAAGCGTGGAGCATCATTTGGGCTAATGTGCTGTTGAAATCTCTTTGATACTCCATGTACCTCTGTTGCCTGAGGTCCATCGCTGTCATCCTTTGCAAAATCTCCTGGTACGGGTCTGCTGCGGTAGAAGTGTGGGTAGTGTCTGGCATGTCTGCCGTGTACTGGGCCCCGGCAGTAGTATCAACAGTGAACTGCAGGGGTGTTTCTTGGACTGGCTCCGCCTGCTAGATCTGCATAACTTTGTGACAAAAGTCTCTGGTCCATCCTCGCCTTTGGGGAGTGTATTCTTCCGTATCTTCTATGGGCACACCTGCGGCAACACACAAACCCGTGATAAAACATGGGAAATATAATGGTCCCCTATCTTTCTTACCGCATTCGTGAATTTCACGTAAGATGATCTCTCCGACATTGATGGTCCTTTTGTTGATGATCGATTGGATAAGCACCAATCGCATCCGGTCCACCGTGCTGTTGTGGGACATGGGGATGAGGCGTTGCTTGACAAAGGTATTCCACATCTTGGCCTCGGGCTTTATGCTCTGCCTTGTTACGGATCCTCTATGGGTACCGGTTTCCCATGGAGTATTCACGTAACAAAGGTCATATTTGATTAACTTATAATCCTCGGCAGTGATGTCCTCCATAAATTCAGCGTGAACATCACTGTTCGGAGTGAGGCCGTAGAAATCGTTGATGGTCTCGGCATCTAACTGGACCGGCCTGCCGTGACAGTGAACAAAGAGGGAGTCTTTGCTGGACCCGTGTGCATAGAATTCCCGCAAGATCGTAGCGTTCGCCTGGGCAGGTTGGAGACAGAAAATTTCCCAATCTTGGTACTTGATTCTGTCAAAGAGATAATGCTCGATGTCATAGTTTTCATCATTCGAATGTTGAAAACCTTGTTCTTCCCACGATTGCCGGGCAATGAAAGATCGGTTGAAACGATCTTCAACATTGGCTGGGGCAAATCGCTTGTAAGTGGCCATCAAGATTGTGAGAGATTGATTTCTTGGAGATTTTCTTGGGAAGAATTTGGAATTTCACGAAGAATTTATGAGTAGGCAGAGAGTATTGTGAGAGCGAGATTGTTAAGAATTCTAAAGAAAACAAGAATGCAAGAGTGCATAGTTCAAGAGGAGAGGGTTGCTTATATAGGCCTCGGCCTTGTGACCGTTTGAATCCATTAGCCGTTTTGTAGTCGTTACTCTTTACTGCCGTTTCCTTTTTTGCCGCGGCATGAATCTCGACAGACTAGCTGTTACACTGTTCTGCTCGTTGAAACTACTGCGGCCCTGACACTGTTTTTCTGCCTCGGCAGAGTTCCTGCATTGAAGTACTTCTCCTTTATTCTTGCTTATTATCCTAAATAGAAATTAAACACACAAAAAGAAAAGTACTTAAAGTAAAAACAAATTAGAAAAATAAAAATAAACTAAACTAATCCTAATATATTAATGAGAAAAAGGGAGGAGATCATGTTACTGGTGGAGTGCATGAAATGCATCTCCCAAGATGATTCTCTCTTATTGGCCAGAATTATAAATCGGTTGTGGGCCACTCCCTTATGCTGTGTGTCCATCCACCTTGGGTTTAATCTTTTTGCCAAATAACCTGCCGAGCATGTTGCCAAGGCAGGATATTTTGGTGTCTACTGTGTGGATGGCCATGCACTCTTCTGGATCATCATATTTTTTTAAGTTGTGGAATGCATTGAGTTTGACTTGTTGGTCATTGACCAACATTGTCAATTCTCCTTTTTCCACATCAATTAAGGTGCGTCCAGTTGCAAGGAAAGGTCTCCCCAGGATGATCGGTGCATTATCATCTGCTTCACAATCAAGGACAAGAAAATCAGTAGGAAAAATAAACTTATCGACTCTTACCAGTATGTCGTCGATTTTGCCTTCGGGTTGCACATATGATCGATCCGCTAGTTGGGGCATAACTGTTGTAGGTTTCGCTCTTCCTATTCCAAGCTTTTGGAAGACAGATTTGGGCATTAAATTGATGCTTGCTCCAATGTCGCATAGGGCTTTACCTTCATAATTTTTACCTATCGCACAAGGTATGATAAAGTAGCCAGGATCCTTCAATTTTGGTGGCATGCAATTGTGTAGCATTGCCATGCATCCCTCGGTAGCAGCCACTGTTTCAAACTCACCTATTCGTTTCCCCTTAGATACCATGTCTTTTAAGAACTTGTCATAATTAGGCATTTGTTCAATTGCCTCTACGAATGGTATGTTGATGTGGACTTGCTTTAAGATGTCAAGGAATTTCTTGAATTGTTGGTCCTGTTTTTGCTTTTTCAACCTTTGTGGGAAAGGTGGTGGTGGTCTCATCTCGTCCAGGGTTTCGTTATTTTGGAATTTAAAACCTGGCACTACTGGGGTTGTTACTGTCTCGGCAGGCTGTTCAGGAGCTGCTGTGCTTTCTGTCGAGGCAGTGTTATCAGAATCAGTTTGCTCAGCCTCCTCTTTTGCTGGATCTACTGATGGATTTTGGCTTGCTGGAATCTTTTCCTTCAGCTGTAGACCACTCCTAGTAGTGATTGCTTTGCACTGTTCATGACCCATTATCTTAGCAACTTCAGTATTGCTAGGTAATCCTCCTTGTGGTCTAGTGTTTATGTTTTGAGCAAACTGCCCAACCTGGGTTTCTAGCGTTTTAATGGCCACTTCTTGATTCTGCAACCTCATCTCAGTTCTATTCATAAAAGCATCTATCCTTTTCATGAAATTACTGTTCTCTGCCATGTATGACTCTGTTTTCATCATAAAGGCTTTAAGCGTATTCTCCAATGAACTTACCGGTTGCTGCTGCATCTGTTGCTGCGGCATTGGTTGCTGGGCCTGATGCTGCGGCAGATGTTGCATTGGCTGCTGGAATCCCGAAGGTTGGGTGGTTGGGTTTAAGGCATTGTTAGGATTGCTCCATGATAGGTTTGGGTTCCTCTTCCATGAGGGGTTGTATGTGTTGGACATCATATTGGTTCGGTTGTAATTCCCAACATACATACCGGTTTCTTGATTCATACACTCAGAGGAACTGTGGTTACCTCCACACAGATCACAAAAAGAATCAATTACCTTAACCTCATGGGTATTTTGCTGTAATTGCAAGTTTTGCACCATCTTTGTAAGAGAGGCCAATTGTGCTGCCACTGAATTTGATGTGTCTAATTCATTCACCGTGGCTTGGCGTCTTACTCCTCCTCGCCTAGATGTAGGGAATTGAAAATCATTCTTTGCGAGTTTGTTTAGTATCTCAATAGCTTCCTCAGGTGCTTTATCAAGGAGTGTACCGTTCGCCGAGGCATCTAACATCATCCTTGTCGGGGCGTTCGTGGCATTATAAAACATTGTCACTTGTGTCCATAGGGGAAATCCATGCAAAGGACACTTGTGCAATAGCTCCCTGTAGCGCTCCCATGCCTCATACATAGGTTCGTCATCTACCTGTCGAAAAGAATTGATTTCATTACGAATTCTATCATATAAATTTGTAGGATTAAAACGAGTAATAAAATCACGACAGAGTTCACTCCAAGATCTAATAGATCCTGCTGGAATGCTATTTAACCAGGCTTTCGCCCTATCCCTCAGTGAATAGTGGAATAGATTTAATCGCAAGACATCTTCATGGACTCCTTGGATTTTGAAGGAATTGCATATCTCCATGAAAGACTTGAGATGCTGCCTTGCATCTTCAGTTACAGACCCACCGAATTGTCCAATAGTGTTAAGCATATTGAATATGACAGGTTTCAGTTAAAAGTGGGTTGCTTCTATCTCCGGTGTAACGACTCCTGGGTTTAATCCATTTAATTCCTCTTTCAGGAAATCTCTAACAGTGAGCTGCTGCGGCCCTGGTGGTGGCGGAAGACCTCCATTGCCGGCAGGTAAGTTTTGTCCTGCCGGGTGATCTGCCATAGCCTCTTGGATTTGTCTCCTCAACCTTAGCCTTGTTCGTTCGATCTCTGGATCTAACTCGTATAAAGGGTTAGTTGGGTTAGCCCTGGTCATACACCAAGAAAAACAAAAGTAAAATAAAAATAAAAAGAAACAAGAAACAAGAAAATAAAGAAAACAAAATTTAGTTGTCAATCCCCGGCAACGGCGCCAAAAACTTGTCGCGTGTCAAAAGTTCGCGTTTAGTGCAAGTGGACACATCGAAAGTAATAAGTGATAAGTATTTATCGGATTATCGTCTCCATAGGGATTGGTATACTCAATATGTCTTCTTCGTCTTCTTGTTCTGTAGAAAGAAATAAAAACACAAGTAGTTTGGGTTGTGATGGAACTAAAATAAGACAACTGAGTAAAATAAAGAGAATTTAATATTAGAGAGAGATAGGTCAGTATCCAGTTGCGTTGTATTGTGGATTTGATTGACTTGTCTCTGCCCAATGCAATCGTATTTCAATTCCTCGGCAGCACTGCAGATTACTGCCTTGGCAGCGACGATACTGTCCGCCGCGGCAATCCCTTGCTCGTGGGTGGACTTTACCAAAGTTCGGCAAAGTGTCCTTGAATGACTCCGCTTATCCCTAAGTCAAAGTACTGTTGATGACTAGTCCTTGATGATACCTTCGGGCGTGAACCAATTATACTCACCAACCAATCTCACACTTCTTTTAGCCGCTGAAACTCTTAACCTATCCCTAGGCCGAGTTAGTATTTCGCGATTGAAACACCGTACTTACCCCTTTCGTGAATCTAACTCTCCCGAGTCTAGATAAATGGATTACTCACAAACTTCTCTCCCGAGCTTGAATGTAAGAACAAGGAATAACAAAGGATAAGCAAACCTTGATAATTTTATTGCATTGAAACAAAGACAAAGTACAATCTCTTCTCACATATACTAAACAACCTTCACCTAAACCCTAAGAAAGCTTAGAACATAGTTGAGAGAAAGAAAACAAGTTTATAAATCGTCTCTCTCTTTCTCTAGGTATTCGTCTAATACATTGGACGGCTAGGTCTTTATATAGGCTAGACCTAGGGCAAACGTTTCCTAAGTAGAATACAACTTGGAGTAGGGAACAAGTCATGTACATAATTAAAATATTTTCAAGTTTAATTCAGCTAAGAGGGCTTTCCCGCGTGGCCTTGTCTTGGGCTTTTCCTCATGCTAGCCAGCTCCGATCTATGTGCTTTATGTACAGAAACGTCCCTTGGATTTTTATCTTCCAATCGCCTACAGTCTTGCTTCCTGGCTCTCAACTGTTGCCTCGGCACTAGGTCCTGCCTCGACCATGTTGCTGCCGCGACAATGGTTCTCCTGCACAGATATAAAAATGCAGTAAAACTTGCCTTTTTTGTAAATATTATCTCTATAAGCATAACTTCTAAATATATCACATTAATTACATGCATTGGTCCGAGTGGGTGTAAATTCGGTGATTAATGCCCAAAAAAGGTGTAAAAAGTGATAGTGAGTTGAGCACTTATCAGAACTGCACCCCTTGGTTTGGGAAGTTGGTGATCATTATCTGGGCTAAGGTATTGTTAAAATCCCTCTGGTACTCCATGTACCTTTGTTGTCTGAAATCCATGGCTGCCATCCTCTGAAGTATCTCCTTGTAAATATCCGCTGTGGCCGTGCTTTGGGAAGCAACAGGTATGTCTGCCGTGTACTGGGCCCCAAAAGAGGTATCAGTAGTGCCTGGCATTGGAGTTGCTTGGACTGGTTCTGCCTGGGTTATTTGCATGACTTTGTGGCAGAACTCCCTTGTCCAACCACGCCTATGGAAAGTAATTTCATCTGTATCCTCGATTGGGACACCTGCAGCAGTGCAAAGACCCGTGATTAAACATGGAAAATATAAAGGTCCCTTGTCCTTTTTACCGCATTCGTATATTTTCCTTAGGATCAGCTCTCCCACATTAAAGCTTCTTTTATTGATGATGGATTTAATTAGAACCAATCTTCTTCTGTCGATTGTACAGTTGTGGGGTGTTGGGATGAGGCGTCGTTTTACGAATGTGTTTCACAACTTTGCCTCGGGTCTTAGATTTTGTCTTGCATCGGAGCCTTTGTGGGATCCGGTTTCCCATTGTGTGTTATCATAGCAAAGATCATCTTTGATGAGTTCGTAATCCGTGTGGCTTATGTCTGCCACAAATGCTGAATGGTCATCACGAGCAGGGTGGAGGCCATAGAACGAATTGATGGTGTTGGCATCAAGTTGAACTGGTCTGCCCCGGCAGTGGACATAGAGTGAATCTTCGCTTGGCCCATGCGCTTAAAATTCTCTCACAATCGTGGCGTTGGCCTGGGCGGGTTGTAAGCAAAAGATTTATCATTCCTGATATGCTATTTTATAGAACAAGTAATGCTCGATTCCATAGTTCTCCGCATCTGAGTGCAAGAATCCTTGTTCTTCCCATAATTTCCTTACAATGAAGGATCTATTGAAGCGTTCTTCAACAGCGGCGGGTGCGAATCTATTGTAGGCTGCCATTGGTAGTGATAAGCAAAGAAGTTTGTGAAAGTCGTTAAGAAATTTGAGAGAGATAAGAAAAGAATTCTAAGAAATCAAGATTGCAAGAGTGAATAGTTCAAAGTGAGAATGTGTGATAAGTGCTCAACTCACTATCACTTTTTACACTTTTTATGGGTATTAATCACCGAATTTACACCCACTCGGACCAATGCATGTACTTAATGTGATATATTTAGAAGTTATGCTTATAGAGATAATATTTACAGAAAAGGCACGTTTTACTACATTTTTATATCTGTGCAGAAGAACCAGTGCCGCGGCAGTGACAAGGCCGAGGCAGGACCTGATGTCGAGGCAACAGTTGAGAGCCAGGAAGCAAAACTGTAGGCGATTGGAAGATAAAAATACAAGGGATGTGTCTGGACATAAAGCCCATGGATCGGAGCTGGCTAGCATGAGGAAAAGCCCAAGACAAGGCCACGCGAGAAAGCCCCGTTAGCTGAATTAAACTTGGAAATATTTTAATTATGTACATGACTTGTTCCCTACTCCAAGTTGTATTCTACTTAGGAAAGGTTTGCCCTAGGTCTAGCCTATATAAAGACTTAGCCGTCCAATGTATTAAATACGAATACCTAGAGAGAGAGAGACGATTCATAAACTTGTTTTCTTTCTCTCAACTATGTTTTAAGCTTTCTTGGGTTTTAGGTGAAGGTTGTTTAGTATTTGTGAGAGGAGATTGTACTTTGTCTTTGTTTCAATGCAATAAAATTATCAAGGTTTGCTTATCCTTTGTTATTCCTTGTTCTTGCATTCAAGCTCGGGAGAGAAGTTTGTAAGTAATCCATTTATCTAAGCTCGGGAGAGTTAGATTCACGAAAGGGGTAAGTACGGTGTTTCAATCGCGAAATACTAACTCGGCCTAGGGATAGGTTAAGAGTTTCAGCGGCTAAAAGAAGTGTGAGATTGGTTGTTGTGTATAATTGGTTCACGCCGGGAGGTATCATCAAGGACTAGTCATCAACAGTACTTCGACTTAGGGATAAGCGGAGCCATTCAAGGACACTTTGCTGAACTTTGGTAAAGTCCACCCACGAGCAAGGGATTGTCGCGGCGGACAGTATCGTCGCTGCCAAGGCAGTAATCTGCAGTGCTGCCGAGGCAGTGATATACGATTGCATTGGGCAGAGACAAGTCAATCAAATCCACAATACAACGCAACTGGATCCTGACTTATCTCTCTCTAATATTCAATTCTTTTTACTTTTACTTAGTTGTTTTATTCTAGATAATCCAAACTCAATCACTTGTGTTTTATTTTATTTCTTTCTACAGAACAAGAAGACGAAGATGATATATTGAGTATACCAATCCATGTGGAGATGATAATCCGATAAATACTTATCACTTCTTACTTTCGATGTGTCCACTTGCACTAAACGCGCAATTTTGACACGCAACAAGTTTTTGGCGCCGTCGCCGGGGATTGACAACTAAATTTTGTTTTCTTTATTTTCTTGTTCCTTTTTTATTTTTATTTTACTTTTGTTTTTCTTGTTGTATGACTAGGGCCAACCCAACCAACCCTTTATACGAGTTAGATCCAGAGATCGAACGAACAAGGATAAGGTTGAGGAGACAAATCCAAGAGGCTATGGCAGATCACCCGGCAGGACAAAACTTACCTGCCGGCAATGGAGGACTTCCGCCGCCACCTGGGCCGCGGCAGCTCACTGTCAGAGACTTCCTGGAAGAGGAATTAAATGGATTAAACCCACGAGTCGTTACACCGGAGATAGAAGCAGTCCACTTTGAACTGAAACCTGTTATGTTCAATATGCTTAACACTATTGGACAATTTGGTGGGTGTGTAACTGAAGATGCAAGGCAGCACCTCAAGTCTTTCATGGAGATATGCAATTCCTTCAAAATCCAAGGTGTCCATGAAGATGTCTTGCGATTGAAGCTATAACTCTATTCACTGAGGGATAGGGCGAAAGCTTGGCTAAATAGCATCCCAGCAGGATCTATTGGATCTTGGAGTGAACTCTACCGTGATTTTATTACTCGTTTTAATCCTACAAATTTATATGATAGAATTTGTAATGAAATCACTTCTTTTCGACAGGCAGATGACGAACCTATGTACGAGGCATCGGAGCGCTACAGGGAGCTATTGCACAAGTGTCCTTTGCATGGATTTCCCCTATGGACACAAGTGACCATGTTCTATAATGCCACGAATACCCCAACAAGGATGATGTTAGATGCCTTGGCGAACGGAACACTCCTTGATAAAGCACTTGAGGAAGCTATTGAGATACTAAACAAACTCGCGAAGAATGATTTTCAATTTCCTACATCTAGGCGAGGAGGAGTAAGTCGCCAAGCCACGGTAAATGAGTTAGACACATCAAATTCAGTGGCAGCACAATTGGCCTCTCTTAAAAAGATGGTGCAAAACTTACAATTACAGCAAAATACCCGTGAGGTCAAGGTAATTGATTCTTATTCTGATTTATGTGGAGGTAACCACAGTTCCTCTGATTGTATGAATCAAGAATCCGGTATGTATGTTGGAAATTACAACCGCAACAATATGATGTCCAACACATACAACCCCTCATGGAAGAGGCATCCAAACTTATCATGGAGCAATCCTAACAATACCTTAAACCCAACCACCCAACCTTCGGGATTCCAGCAGCCAATGTAACATCTGCCACAACAGTAGGCCCAGCAACCAATGCCGCAGCAGCATATACAACAGCAATCGGTAAGTTCGTTGGAGAATACGCCTAAGGCCTTTATGATGAAAATAGAGTCATACATGGCAGAAAACAGTAATTTCATCAAGAGGACAGATGCCTTCATGAATAGAACTGAGATGAGGTTGCAAAATCAAGAAGCGGCCATTAAAACGCTAGAAACCCAGGTTAGGCAGTTTGCTCAAAATATAAACACTAGACCACAAGGAGGACTACCTAGCAATACTAAAGTTGCTAAGGTAATGGGCCATGAACAGTGCAAGGCAATCACTATTAGGAGTGGTTTACAACTGAAGGAAAATATTCCAGCAAGCCAAATTCAATCAGCGGATCCAGCAACAAAAAAGGCTGAGCAAACTGATTCTGATAACATTGCCCCGGCAGAAAGCACAGCAGCTCCTGAACAGCCTGCCGATACAGTAACAACCCTAGTGGTGCCAGGTATTAAATTCCAAACTAATGAAACCCTGGACGAGATGAGACCACCACCACCTTTCCCACAAAGATTGAAAAACCAAAAACAAGACCAACAATTCAAGAAATTCCTTGATATTCTAAAGCAAGTCCACATTAACATACTGTTCGTAGAAGTAATCGAACAAATGCCTAATTATGCCAAGTTCTTAAAGGACATGGAGTCTAAGAGGAAACGAATATGTGAGTTCGAAACAGTGGCTGCTGCCGAGGGATGCATGGCAATGCTACTCAATCGCATGCCACCGAAATTAAAGGATCCTAGCTGTTTTATCATTCCTTGTGCGATAGGTAAAAATTATGAAGGTAAGGCCCTATGCGACCTTGGAGCAAGCATCAATCTAATGCCCAAATCTGTCTTCCAAAAGCTTGGAATAGGAAGGGCAAAACCTACAACAGTTGTGCTCCAACTAGCGGATCGATCCTATGTGCAACCCGAAGGCAAAATCGAGGACATACTGGTAAGAGTCGATAAATTTATTTTTCCTACTAACTTTTTTGTCCTTGATTGTGAAGCAGATGATAATGCACCGATCATCCTGGGGAGACCTTTCCTTGCAACTGGACGCACCTTAATTGATGTGGAAAAAGGAGAGTTGACAATGAGGGTCAATGACCAACAAGTCAAACTCAATGCATTCCACAACTTAAAAAATTATGATGATCCAGAAGAGTGCAAGGCCATCCACACAGTAGACACCAAAATATCCTGCCTTGGCAGTATGCTCGGCAGGCTATTTGGCAAGAAGATTAAGCCCAAGGTGGATGGACACACAACAAAAGGGAGTGGCCCACAACCGATTTACAATTCTGGCAAAAAAGAGAGAATCATCTTGGGAGATGCATTTGCATGCTCTCCACCAGTAACATGATCTCTTCCCTTTTCCTTATTATTATATGAGGAATAGTTTAGTTTATTTTTATTTTTATTTTTCTAATTTGTTTTTGCTTTAAGTACTTTTCTTTTGTGTGTTTAATTTTTATCTAGGATAACAAGCAAGAACAAAAGAGAAGTAGTTCACAGCAGGAACTCTGCCGAGGCAGAAAAATAGTGTCAGGGCTGCAGCAGTTTCAACGGGCAAAACAGTGTAACGGCTAGTCTGCCGAGATTACTGCTGCGGCAAAAAAGGAAACGACAGTAAAGAGTAATGGCTACAAAACAGCTAGTGGCTTCAAACGGTCACAAGGACGAGGCCTATATAAGAAACTCCTCCCTCTTGAACTATTCACTCTTGCTTTCTTGTTTGCTTTAGAATTCTTAACAATCTTCCTCTCACATTACTCTCTGCCTACTCACAATTCTTTGTGAAATTCCCAGATTTTTTCAAGAAAACCTCCAAGAAATCAAATCTCTCACAATCTTGATGGCCACATACAAGCGATTTGCCTCCGCAAACGTTGAAGATCGTTTCAACCGATCTTTCATCCCCCGGCAATTGTGGGAAGAACAAGGTTTCCAACATTCAGATGATGAAAACTACGACATCGAGCATTATCTCTTTGATAGAATCAAGTACCAAGAATGGGAAATTTTTTGTTTTCAACCTGCCCAGGCGAATGCTACTATCGAGCGGGAATTCTATGCGCACGGGCCCAACAAAGATTTCCTCTTCGTTCACTGCCGCGGCAGGCCGGTCCAGTTAGATGCCGAGACCATCATCAACTTCTACGGCCTCACTCCAAACAATGATGTTCACGTTGAATTCATGGAGAACAACACTGCAGAGGATTATGAGTTAATCAAAGACGACCTTTGTTACGTGAATACTCCATGGGAAACCGGTACCCATAGAGGATCCGTAAAAAGGCAGAGCCTAAAGCCCGAGGCCAAGATGTGGAATACCTTTGTCAAGCGACGCCTCATCCCCACGTCCCACAACAGCATGGTGGACCGGAAGCGATTGGTGCTTATCCAATCGATCATCAACAAAAGGACCATCAACGTTCGAGAGATCATCTTACGTGAAATTCACGAATGCGGTAAGAAAGATAGGGAACATTATATTTCCCATGTTTGATCATAGTTTTGTGTGTTGCCGCAGGTGTACCAATAGAATATACGAACGAATACACTCCCCAAAGGCGAGGATGGCAGCAGACCAAGCAACGCCCCAGCAGTTCACTGTTGATACTGCTGCCAGGGCCCAGTACACGGCAAACATGCCAGACACTGCCCACACCTCTGCCGCAGCAGACCTGTACTAGGAGATTTTGCAAAGGATGGCAGCGATGGACCTCAGGCAACAGAGGTACATGGAGTACCAAAGAGATTTCAACGGCATACTAGCCCAAATGATGCTCCACGCTTTTCCAGACTAAGGGACGCAATTTCCAGATTTTCCCAGCAATATGTTTGTCACAGCCGACCCTTACACCGAGACTAAACCAGCTCCGGGAGGACCAAGGTCGTTCTTCCACGCAGACCCTCAACCCCAGTATCGAGCTGCCGACCCATCCAGGGTAGCGGATTCTGCCGCGGCATCATCTACCAGCAGAAGACCATCCAAGCGGAGGGCAGTTTTCAGCACTCCACCCCGATCCCCAATCATCATGGGCAGTCTATCAGCTGAGATAGATGCCTATGTGCACCAAAGCTCCACCGCCGCCAGACCGAGTACACACCACACCGAGGGAGCCACAGCAATGGGAGGTGGAACGGACATAATGATAACCGAAGAGATGGCCGACGTAGAAGAAGGAGAAGAGGTGGAGGCCCCAATGCAACGGACACCACTCACAAGAGTACAACCGTCCCGGCAAGCAAAAACTCAACAATCGCCCTCACCAAGAACAAAGTAATCGGCAGCAAGGCCAAGAAGAAAAATTGTTACAAGCAGCTCTTCGGAGTCACTTTAATTTTTTTTCTTTTCATAATTCAATATAACTGCTGTTTACTGTTTTTATATGTTGCTTAGTCTATTAATATTTTGTTGCCTGCTATTTTCTTCAAATATAAAGCATTGAGGACAATGCTTGGTTTGAGTTTGGGGGTGTAGATTCACTGCCAAGGCAGCAATCTACTGCCGAGGCCTTGCCAAAAAGGGAGTATTCCAGTGATTTTTTTAATTTTCATGCTCCCCGCCTTACTTGAATTAACTGCCTACACTTTTGCACTGCTTATCATCAGTATTGCCTTAGTTTATTCTTTAAGGCTATAGAAATCTTTCTCTTTACCATGATTAGGTCCTGTTAAGAAGGTTTAACCTTAGGATACTTAAGGATGAAAACTTAGAGGCTTACTATAGGAAGAACTTTAAACACTTTTGGGACTTGTTGGATTATAGGAATTCTTTTAATGAACTTAGGTGATAAAGACTTAGAATTTTGGGAAAGTAACTAGAGGTGCCTATCACCGGCTCTAGGAAAGACTCTTCTTCATGCTAGAGGTGTGCGAAATTGGCTCTAGTATGCTTTAAGGAATAGCAAAAAGAAAGAAGGAATTAGTTGAAGGGAAAAACACAATACTTGAGGTGCCCGAAATTGGCTCAAGAATTAGTTGTTTAGAAAAGAACAGAACACTTAACCCAATTCTACTTGTCTTGAACTTAGAGTTTATCTAAGAAAGCCTTTAATCAAACTTGTCCACAAAAATGCACACACTCACAATTCTTATAGTTTGTTTCTAGGTAAACCCTTGGGTAGCCGAAAGGTTAAGACTAAAGAATAGGCCTAGATATGGTAGGGAGAATAGATGGAAATGTAAGACCAAGAGAGAGTAGAGTTCGGCAAATTGATGGTTTGCATTGCTTGAGGACAAGCAATAGTTCGAGTTTGGGGGTGTGATAAGTGCTCAACTCACTATCACTTTTTACACCTTTTATGGGCATTAATCACCGAATTTACACCCACTCGGACCAATGCATGTACTTAATGTGATATATTTAGAAGCTATGCTTATAGAGATAATATTTAAAGAAAAAGCACGTTTTATTGCATTTTTATATCTGTGCAGGAGAACCAGTGCCGCGGCAGCGACAAGGCCGAGGCAGGACCTGATGCCGAGGCAGCAGCTGAGAGCCAGGAAGCAAAACTGTAGGCGATTGGAAGATAAAAATACAAGGGACGTGTATGGACATAAAGCCCATGGATCGGAGCTGGCTAGCATGAGGAAAAGCCCAAGATAAGGCCACGCGGGAAAGCCCTCTTAGCTGAATTAAACTTGGAAATATTTTAATTATGTACTTGACTTATTCCCTACTCCAAGTTGTATTGTACTTAGGAAAGGTTTGCCCTAGGTCTAGCCTATATAAAGACCTAGCCGTCCAACGTATTAAACACGGATACCTAGAGAGAGAGCCGATTCATAAACTTGTTTTCTTTCTCTCAACTATGTTCTAAGCTTTCTTAGGGTTTAGGTGAAGGTTGTTTAGTATTTGTGAGAGGAGATTGTACTTTGTATTTGTTTCAATGCAATAAAATTATCAAGGTTTGCTTATCCTTTGTTATTCCTTGTTCTTGCATTCAAGCTCGGGATAGAAGTTTGTAAGTAATCCATTTATCTAACCTCGAGAGAGTTAGATTCACGAAAGGGGTAAGTACGATGTTTTAATCGCGCAATACTAACTCGGCCTAGGGATAGGTTAAGAGTTCCAGTGGCTAAAAGAAGTGTGATATTGGTTGGTGAGTATAATTGGTTCACGCCGGGAGGTATCATCAAGGACTAGTCATCAACAGTACTTCGACTTAGGGATAAGCGGAGTCATTCAAGGACACTTTGTCGAACTTTGGTAAAGTCCACCCACGAGCAAGGGATTGCCGCGGCGGACAGTATCGTCGCTGCCAAGGTATTAATCTGCAGTGTTGCCGAGGCAGTGATATAAGATTGCATTGGGCAGAGACAAGTCAATCAAATCCACAATACAACGCAACTGGATCCTGACCTATCTCTCTCTACTATTCAATTCTCTTTACTTTTATTTAGTTGTTTTATTTTAGTTAATCCAACCCAACTACTTGTGTTTTATTTTATTTCTTCCTACAGAACAAGAAGAAAAAGAAGACATATTGAGTCTACCAATCCCTGTGGAGACGATAATCCGATAAATACTTATCAGTTATTTCTTTCGATGTGTCCACTTGCACTAAACGCGCACTTTTGACACGCGATAATGTGTTTATATAGGCTTTGACCTTGTACTGTCGTGTTTAACCCAACTAGCCGTTTTCTAGCCATTGGCATTGACTGCCATGGCTAAAATTACTCCAAACTAACTGTTATGCTGTTATGCGCGTTGGTAATTGTTGCGGCCCTGACACTATTTACTGTTGCGGTAGTGGATCATCTTTTGAATGTCTTCACCTTCAATATTGATTCTTTTCCTAAATAAAATAAACACCAACAATAAAAGATTTAAATAAAACAAGAAGAAAAAAAGTGCTAAACTAAATCTAATCCTAAAAGTGCAATAAAATAAAGATAAGATAATGAAATTAAGTAACTATAAGAGTGCGTGCAAGTGAATCTCCTAAGGTGATGGTCTCAATAGTCCTCATATCATGTAGGTTAGAATAGTGCTTTAAGCGTTTGCCATTCACTTTGAACTCATGCCCATCCCTTTTTGATTTGATCAATACTGCACCATGTGGATAGGCCTGAACAACTTCGAAAGGGCCTAACCATTTGGACTTGAGTTTGCCTGGAAACAGTTTGAGCCTGGAATTAAAATGGAGGACTTGTTGCCCTGGAAAGAACTACCTCGGCAGTAGCTTATGGTCATGCCATCGTTTAGTTTTTTCTTTGTAGATCTTGGCATTTTCATAGGCTGCTGCTCTGAATTTTTCTATCTCATTGAGGTCCATCAGTCTTTCCTGGCCAGCTTTCTCCCATTCCATGTTCAAATTTTTCACTGCCCAATAAGCTTTGTGCTCAATTTCCACGGGCAAATGGCATGCTTTTCCAAATACAAGCCTGTATGGAGATGTTCCCAATGGGGTCTTGTATGTTATCCTATATGCCCACAGGGCATCGTCGAGATGATGAGACCAATCCTTCCGAGATGGGTTGACCACCTTTTCAAGGATTTACTTTAATTCCCTGTTTGATATCTCGGCCTGCCCGTTTGTCTGTGGGTGATAGGTTGTTGCAATTCGTTGTGTGATGCCTAATTTCTTTAGGGTCGCAGCAATGAGTCTATTGTCGAAGTGTTTACCTTCATCACTAATTTTCGCTCTAGGTACTCCAAATCTGGTGAAGATATTTTTCTTGATAAATTTCTGAACAGTTTTGGAATCATTATGTGGTGTGGCAACTGCTTCGACCCATTTTGATACGTAATCCACTGCTACTAGGATGTAGAGATTCCCTTGAGATGATGGGAATGGTCCCATAAAGTCTATGCCCCAAACATCAAATAGTTCTACTTCCAATATGGGCTGCAATGGCATCTCATTGCATCTAGAGATATTGCCCGTGCGTTGGCATCGATCACAGTGCTTGTAGTAAAGTTATGCATCTTTGAAGAGTGTGGGCCAAT
Source organism: Abelmoschus esculentus (assembly GCA_035048815.1). Taxonomy (NCBI): domain Eukaryota; kingdom Viridiplantae; phylum Streptophyta; class Magnoliopsida; order Malvales; family Malvaceae; genus Abelmoschus; species Abelmoschus esculentus. The sequence continues at coordinate 6,093,301 of JAUCBN010000015.1, forward strand.
AAAGGCCTGATTGAAGCACTTTCGCGGCTGTTCTGTTTCCTCCAAAATGTCCACCCCAGGGTGAATCATGACATTGCTGGAGCACTTCATTTTGCTCGTCTTCTGGAACACATCTTCTTATAACCTGATCTGCATATTGCTTGAACAAAAGAGGGTCATCCCAGAAGTACTGCTTTGCATTATACTGAAACCTCTTTTTTTCATTATGGTTAAGGTTATAAGGCATAACACCACTAGCTAAGTAATTGACATGATCAGCAAACTAGGGAGTGGCTGTGACTGCAGCAAGGTCTTCTATCAATGTTGCTGAAATATACTTAGTTACTGCCATGGCAGCACAGTTGTATACTACCACAGTCTCTGCCTCGGCGGATTCTTCTGCTACTGCCGAGATGTGCAATATGTGTTCGTCTGGGAATGTGTCTTGTATTTTGTCTAGTGTGTTTGTCTTCTCCCCAGCTTCTAATCTGGAAAATGATCAGCTACCTGGTTTTCCGTACCTTTTCTGTCCTTAATTTCTATGTCAAATTCTTGCAAAAGAAGGATCCATCTAATCAATCTGGGATTGGCATCCTTCTTTAAGAACAGGTACTTGATTGCCGAATGGTCGGTGTGGACAATCACTTTTGTTCCAATAAGGTAGGATCGGAACTTATCAAAGGCAAAGACCACTGCTAGTAATTCCTTCTCCGTGGTGGTGTAATTGATTTGGGCATCATTAAGGGTTTTACTAGCATAGTAAATAACATGGAATAGGTTGTTCTTTCTCTGCCCAATTGTTGCCCTGACAACATGATCACTGGCATCACACATTATTTCAAAAGGTAGGGCCCAATCTGGTGGGACTACAATTGGTGTGGTGATCAGCTTCTCTTTGAGGGCTTCGAATGCTTCAGTGCATTCCTTGCTAAATTCAAATTTCATGTCCTATTCAAGCAAATTACATATGGGTTTAGAAATTTTTGAAAAATTAGCAATAAACCTCCCGTAGAAACCTGCATAACCCAAGAAACTTCTAACTCCTTTGACTGAAATTGGTGGAGGAAATTTCTTTATCACATCTATCTTGGCCTTGTCAACTTCGATTCCTTGTGATGAGATTTTGTGGCCCAAAACCATGCCTTCATTCACCATAAAGTGATATTTTTCCCAGTTGAGAACTACATTGGATTCCTCAGATCTTTGCAGCACCTTCTTTAAATTGTTGAGGCAGTGATTGAAGTTGTCTCTAAAGACTGAAAAATCGTCCATGAATATCTCCAGGAAGTCTTCTACCATGTTGTGAAAAATTCCCATCATGCATCTCTGAAACATTGTCGGGGCATTGCAAAGGCCGAACGACATTCTTCTAAATGCATATGTTCCATACGGGCAAGTGAAGGTGGTTTTTGCCTGGTCTTTAGGGTCTATGGCAATCTGATTATAACCTGAGTAACCATCAAGAAAACAGTAAAAGGGCTTACCAGCAAGTCTATCAAGCATTTCATCAATGAAAGGCAACGAAAAATGATCCTTCTTTGTTGCCTTATTTAATTTGCGGTAATCCATACAAACCCTCCAACCGGTCACATTCCTAGTTGAGATCAACTCATTGTTTTCATTGGTTATTACCGCCATGCCACCTTTCTTGGGTACACATTGTACCGGGCTTACCCATGCACTGTCAGAGATAGGGTAGATGATTCCAACATCAAGCCACCTGATTATTTCCTTACGTACTACCTCCTTCATGGCATGGTTAAGTCTCCTCTAGGCCTCAATAGTGGGCTTATGATCTTCCTCTAAAAGGATTTTGTGCATGCAAACGGCTGGGCTTATCCCCTTCAAGTCGTCAATTGACCACCCAATTGCCTTCTTGTGCTCTCGCAGCATCTCTATCAAGCTTTGTTCCTGTTCTGGCTACAACTCAGAAGAAATAATTACGGGCATTGTGTGGTTGGTTCCCAAATAAACATACTTTAATTTTTCAGGTAAAGGTTTTAATTCGATCACTGAGGGTTCCTCACTTGAAGGTTTTTCGTCCTTACCTGGATAATTTAAAGGTTCAAAGTACTTACCTGGAAGGTGTGCTGTCCAATTTGCTTCCTCAATCTCTTGTGTTTCATCTTCATCCGTTTCAGGCACACTGTTCAAAACTCTGTTATAGCAGTCATCAACTGTACTGCCGAGGCAGAGTTGTGATTGTTGGGACCGCCGGCACACCCCATGGCGCAGCGGAACAAAATTACGATGGTCTTTCCAGTGATCCATGTACGTTTAGTCTGAAATCGGGAGGAAGAGATGCGATAACTTACATTGGGTTCCTTGATAAACAGCAAAGACAACAATGGGATCTACTGTAGTTACGATCGTTCAACAATCGAATCTTTAGCCTCCACGAATATCGTCTCGGCCTCTACTCAGTTCACCCGGTTGAGAGAGCAAATCGCGAAAAACTATTTTTCGTGATTCTAGGTTTTGGAATTCGGAATTCTATGTTATGGCTGCTAGACCAAAGATCCTTTATATAGGTGTAGCCCTAGGTATAAGAGTTTGATTACGAATTTGTTTATAGGAAATAATTACTTTAATTATTTCCTTAAATATATTCTTCTTATATATTCTTCTTATATATTAAAATTCGGGATTAAATATATTCTTCTTATATATATTTTTGCTCCTTTTCAACCATTGGGTGTGACCCTGTAGGCTCATTGTAACGTTAGTCGTAATATTAGAACAATTCTAATATTACAAACAATGAGTGACATCTAGCAATATATCATTGTAATCTAAGTTACAAGAGATCATGATTCGATATATCATGTCCGTGACCAACTATCTTAATGTATTATATTCTTTTTTCCTTTAATATCTTTAATAGGCACAAGTCTTGGAATAGTCAAACTTGTATAGCCTATTTTAATGTTTCTTGATATCTAGATTGGACTACTTTTAATGAATAATTTGTGATATCTCATATCAACGTATTCAAGCATGGCCATGCATTTCTAGTCTCACTCAATCAAGTGGCTTTTGATATATTTTCCTATTATGTAGGAAGGACAAATCCTATCTTGATCATTCACATCTCACTACATACATTGTAATATGTCCAATGTCAGTTTTTATAGTGTAACTAATTACACGACACGTTTAATTGCATCAAAACATAAAACAACATATGTTGAGATAGTAATAATCTCAAGTCTAAGGACCATACATATAGTTTTCACTATGAGCAATATCGTGACCGTCACATAATAATCCAAGATATCTACTCATTGTCGCGTGTCAAAAGTGCACGTTTAGTGCAAGCGGACACATGGCAAGTAATAAGTGATAAGTATGTTATCGAGTTATCGTCTCCTCAGGGACTGGTATACTTAATATGCTTCCTTTATCTCCTTGCTCTGTGGAAAGATAAAAGCACAAGTGAATTGGTGTGATTTATTTAAACTAAAATAATTGAATAAAAATAAGGAGTCGAAATATTAGAGAGAGAGATGGGCCAGGATCCAGTTGTATTGTATTGTGGACTTGATTGACTTGTCTTTATCCAATGCAATCGCATATCTCTGCCTCGGCAGCACTGCAGTTTACTACCTGGGCAGCGATAACGCTGTCTGCCGCGGTAATCCCTTGCTCGTGGGCAAACTTTACCAAAGTTCGGCAAAGTGTCCTTGAATGACTCCGCTTATCCCTAAGTCAGAGTGCTGTTGATGACTAGTCCTTGATGATACCTCCCGGCATGAACCAATTATACTCACCAACCAATCTCACACTTCTTTTAGCCGCTGAAACTCTTAACCTATCCCTAGGCCGAGTTAGTATTTCGCGATTGAAACACCGTACTTACCCCTTTCGTGAATCTAACTCTCCCGAGCTTAGATAAATGGATTACTCACAAACTTCCCTCCCGGGCTTGAATGCAAGAACAAGGAATAACAAAGGATAAGCAAACCTTGATAATCTTTATTGCACTGAATAAAAGACAAATTACAATCTCCTCTCACAAATACTCCACAACCTTCACCTAAACCCTATGAAGGTTTTAGAACATGATGGAGAGGAAAGAAACAAGAGTAGAAGTCGGCTCTCCCTAGGTATTTCGATATATGATACATTGGGTGGCTAGGTCTTTATATAGGCTAGACCTAGGGCAAACCTTTCCTAAGTAGAATATAACTTGGAGTAGGGAACAAGTCAAGTACATAATAATATTATATTTCCAAGTTTGAATTCGGCTAAGGGGGCTTTCCCGCGTGGTCTTCCTTTGGGTTTTTCCTTGTGCTAGCCAGCTCCGACTCATGGGCTTCAAGTCCAGACACGTTCCTTGGATTCTTGTCTTTCCATCGCCTATCACTTTGCTTCCTGTCTTCCTGCTGCTGCCTCGGCATCAGGTCCTGCCTCGGCAATGGTTTTCCTGCACAGATATGAAAACCCAGTAAAACATGCCTTTTTCTATAAATATTATCTATTTAAGTATAACTTCTAAATATATCACATTAAGCACATGCATTGGTTCAAGTGGGTGAATATTTGGTGATAAATGCCGATAAAAGGAGTATAAAGTGATAGTGTGTTGAGCACTTATCACACCCCCAAACTCGAACTATTGCTTGTCCTCAATCAATGCAAACCATCAATTTGCCGAACTCTATTCTCTCTTGGTCTTACATGTCCATCTATTTTCCCCACCATAGCTAGGCCTATCGTTAAGCTTTGACCATTCCGCTACCTAAGAATTTACCTAGAAACAAACTATAGGATTGTGAGTGTGTGCATTTTTGTGGACAAGTTGATTAAAGGCTTTCTTAGATAAACTCTAAGTTCAAGACAAATAGACATTGGTTTAAGTGTTCTCTTCTTTTTTAAACCCCAAATCTTGAGCCGGTTTCGGTCACCTCAAAGACTTGTGTTTCACTAAAAACCTTTTTGTCTTTTCTTTTTAATATTCCTTAATACATACTAGAGCCAATTTCGGGCACCTCTAGCATGAAGAAGAGATTTTCTAGAGCCGGTGGTAGGCACCTCTAGTTACTTTTCCAAAAATCTAAGTCTTTATCACCTAAGTTCATTAAAAGAATTCCTATAATCCACAAGTCCCAAAAGTGTTTAAAGTTCTTCCTATAGTAAGCTTCTAAGTTTTCATCCTTAAGCTTCCTAAGGTTAAGCCCTCTTAACAGAACCTAAACATGGTAAGGAGAAAGATTTCTATAGCCTTAAAGAATAAACTAAGGCAATACTGATGATAAGCAGTGCAAGAGTGTAGGCAGTTAATTCAAGTAAGGCGGGGAGCATAAGAATTAAAAAGAAAAATCACTAGAATACTCTCTTTTTGGCAAGGCCGCGTCAGTAGATTGCTGCCTTGGCAGTGAATTTGCACCCCCAAACTCAAACCAAGCATTGTCCTCAATGCTTTATATTTCGAAGGAATAAACGGCAAATAGAATATGAATTATATGCAGCAAGGAAAGATAGTAAAAGCAATTGAATATTGAAATAAAGGACAAAGAATTTTAGAGCGACTCCGAAGAGCTGCTCGTAACAATTTTTCTCCGTTGCCTAGATGCCATGTGCTTTGTCCTTGGGGAGGGCGATGGTTGCGCCTTTGCTTGCCTCGGTGGCTGGACTCGAGTGGGTGGCGTCCTATGCATCGGGGCCTCTACTTCTTCTCCTTCTTCAACATCCGCCATCTCCTTGGTTATCATCACGTCCGTTCCTCCTTCCATCGCAGTTGCTCCTCCGGTGTGGTGTGTGCTTGGGCCGGCGGCAGTAGAGCCTTGGTGTACATAAGCATCTATCTCGGCGGATAGACTGCCCATGATAATTGGCGATCTTGGTGGAGTGCTGAAAACGGCTCTCCGCTTGGATGGCCTTCGGCTGACAGATGAGGCCGCGGCAGAATTTGCTGGCCTAGGAGGTCCAGTAGCCTGGTATTGGGGCTGAGGGTCCGGATGGAAGAACGGTCGCGGTCCTCCTGGGGCTGGTGTAGTCTCGGTGTAGGGTGCGGCAGTAACGAACATATTGCTTGGGAACTCCAGGAATTGGACGCCTTGGTCCGGGAAGGCGTGCAACATCATCTGTGCGAGAGAGTGCCATTGAAGTCCCGCTGGTACTCCATGTACCGTTGTTGTCGAAGATCCATTGCGGCCATTCGCTTCAAGATTTCTTGGTATGGGTCTGCTGCGGCAGAGGTGTGGGCAGTACCAGGCATATCTGTCGTGTACTGGGCCCCGACAGTAGTATCGACAGTGAACTGCTACGGTGTTACCTGGACAGGTTCTGCTTGTGTGATCTGCATGACTTTGTGGCAGAATTCCCTTGTCTATCCTCTTCTTGGGGGTGTGTATTCATCCGTTTCTTCAATGGGTACACCTGCAGAAACACATAAACCCGTAATCAAACAAGGGAAATACAATGGTCCTCGATCTTTCTTACCGCATTCGTGAATTTCCCGTAGTATAATATCTCCAATGTTGATGGTCCTTTTGTTGATGATGGATTGGATAAGCACCAATCTCTTGCGATCCACCGTGCTGTTGTGTGATGTTGGGATGAGGCGTCGTTTGACGAAGGTGTTCCACATCTTGGCCTCCGGTTTCAAGTTTTGTCTTGTCACGGATCCTCGATGGGTACCGGTTTCCCATGGAGTGTTCGCGTAACAAAGATCGTCTTTGATAAGTTCATAGTCCTCGGAAGTGATATCTTCCAAGAAGTCAGCATGGAGATCACTGTCCGGGGTGAGGCCGTAGAAGTTGTTGATCGTATCGGCATCAAGCTGCACAGGCCTGCCACAGCAGTGAACAAAGAGGGAGTCTTTGCTGGGCCCATGAGCGTAGAACTCCCGCACGATTGTGGCGTTTGCCTGGGTAGGTTGTAAACAGAATATTTCCCAATTCTGGTACTTTATTCTGTCGAACAAGTAGTGTTCAATGTCGTAATTCTCTTCATCCGCGTGCTGGAACCCTTGTTCTTCCCATAGTTGCCTTGCGATGAAAGATCGATTGAATCGTTCTTCAATGTTGGCTAGGGCAAATCTTTTGTAAGTTGCCATCAAGAAAGAGAAAATTGAGTTCTTGGAGGTTTTCTTGAAGAGAATCTGGAAATTTAACAGGGATTAGTAGGCAGAGAGTAATTGAGAGAGTGATCGTTAAGAATACTAAAGAAAGCAAAAAAGTAAGAGTGAATAGTTCAAGAGGAAGGAGTGTCTTATATAGGCCTCGACCTTGTGACCGTTGAGATCACTAGCCGTTGTAACCATTTCCTTCTTCTGCCGTTTCCTTTTCTGTCGCGGCAGGAATCTCGGCAGACTAGCCGTTACACTTTTCTGCCCGTTGGGATTGCTGCGGCTCTAACACTGTTGTATTGCCTCGGCAGAGTTACTGCTGTGAACTATTTTTCCCTTATCTTTATTTTTTATTAACCTAACCTAAAAAGATAAACATCAATAAAGAAACATTCAAATAATGATAAGATAAATATTCCTAAATATCATAAAGAGAATTCATGAAAATACCAAATAAAATAAAAGAGAAAATTAATATAAAATAAGGATATGAAGAAAACTTATGGAGGGTCGTTTACAATATTTCTTATAGTCCATCTGCACCCTCCATCGAGTGACAATTCTACTTGAGAAGATATGGGCTAATGCGGGTACGGATACTCCCAATTGTGCTATCATGGTGGAGGTGTCTTCTGTTCGTGTTCTTTTGTAGTCCATGCCTATCTTCCAACTTGATATTATTCCTGAAGGCAAAAATAATTTGTTAGAAAAAATTATATCAACATCCAACCACTTAATTACCTCCTTGTCGTTAACTTCCATCATAGTTGGATGTAGCCTTCGTTGTCGTGGCAATTGCTGTGATAGCCAATTGCCGTAGCAATCTTTTGCCAAAATTCGGTGTAAGTCAAGTGGAGAATCATCTTTCTTGAAGTTTTCAAGAATCAACCCACATTGTTTCTTATGCTTCTTAGTAATCTCCATCAGTAGAGATTTTGTCTTGGAGCTAATATTAGATGGAATTGTCACAGATAAAATATCATCTTCCAAATAATCATATCCTATTTGTGATGACTTCAAATCTTGTAACGTTGATTCCTCGAAAGATACCTGCAATGGAAGAGATGCGTTTTTAAAGAATTCAAAAGGTTTATTCGTTACCATCTCATATTCCATTATCATGGTATTGTCATCTTGTTGATCAAACATGTCGTCGTGTAACTGCCCCGGCAACTGTGAGTGAGAGTAATCCTCAGCTTCCTTTTTCAGCATCATTGCTGCCGTAACATCCTGGGAATCAGACTCCTCAGAATTTGCTAGAGCATTACTCTCATCGGCCTCGTTGAGTGGTATCATGACATTGCCCTGTTCAGGCTTCTCTACTGCCGTGACAATTATTTCAGGAGACTCATCCATGGCATATATGGATTTCTGCAATTGATCTTTTGAATCCTTCAAGGGTGCATCCAATCTAGCTATATGTGCATCCAATAGCCTTGATTGTTCTGTCATAAATTCTTCAATTCTAGCCATTGATGCTTTCAATATTTCCTCCAATGAATTTGGATACTCTTGAGAAGAATTATATTGCCATGGCTTATCTGTAACATTAACAAAATTGTCATGATAGAAAAAATTTTGAGTGTTTTGATCATACCATGAAGGATTTTGTTGTTGGTTCCATCTATGGTTCTCTATGTGGCCATATGTTCCAGTACTATACAGGCAATTGCTAATCAAATGATCATCTCCGCAATTAAAACAAAAATTTGCCCAGGCATGAACTTGATGGGTTGCTCTTGGTTGGCATAGATAATCATCATTTAATCTAGGAAATTCTTGATTTGCTCGATTCATATCTTCCAACATCAACTCCCGAATAGATTTCTTTCTTTCTCCTTACATCTTGAAAATCCTTCACTTGAAACACACCTATAATTTTTAAAGAAAAAGAAAATATGTTAGTAAAAATAAAAAGAAACAAGAAAATAAAGAAAACAAAATTTAGTTGTCAGTCCCCGGCAACGGCGCCAAAAACTTGTCGCGTGTCAAAAGTGCGTGTTTAGTGCAAGCGGACATATCGCAAGTAATAAGTGATAAGTATGTTATCGAGTTATCGTCTCCTCAGGGACTGGTATACTTAATATGCTTCCTTTATCTCCTTGCTCTGTGGAAAGATAAAAGCACAAGTGAATTGGTGTGATTTATTTAAACTAAAATAATTGAATAAAAATAAGGAGTCGAAATATTAGAGAGAGAGATGAGCCAGGATCCAGTTGTATTGTATTGTGGACTTGATTGACTTGTCTTTATCCAATGCAATCGCATATCTCTGCCTCGGCAGCACTGCTGTTTACTGCCTGGGCAGCGATAACGTTGTCTGCCGCGGCAATCCCTCACTCGTGGGCAGACTTTACCAAAGTTCGGCAAAGTGTCCTTGAATGACTCCACTTATCCCTAAGTCAGAGTGTTGTTGATGACTAGTCCTTGATGATACCTCCCGGCATGAACCAATTATACTCACCAACCAATCTCACACTTCTTTTAGCCGCTGAAACTCTTAACCTATCCCTAGGCCGAGTTAGTATTTCGCGATTGAAACACCGTACTTACCCCTTTCGTGAATCTAACTCTCCCGAGCTTAGATAAATGGATTACTCACAAACTTCCCTCCCAGGCTTGAATGCAAGAACAAGGAATAACAAAGGATAAGCAAACCTTGATAATCTTTATTGCATTGAATAAAAGACAAATTACAATCTCCTCTCACAAATACTCCACAACCTTCACCTAAACCCTATGAAGGTTTTAGAACATGATGGAGAGGAAAGAAACAAGAGTAGAAGTCGGCTCTCCCTAGGTATTTCGATATATGATACATTGGGTGGCTAGGTCTTTATATAGGCTAGACCTAGGGCAAACCTTTCCTAAGTAGAATATAACTTGGAGTAGGGAACAAGTCAAGTACATAATAATATTATATTTCCAAGTTTGAATTCGACTAAGGGGGCTTTCCTGCGTGGTCTTCCTTTGGGCTTTTCCTTGTGCTATCCAGCTCCGATTCATGGGCTTCAAGTCCAGACACGTTCCTTGTATTTTTGTCTTTCCATCGCCTATCACTTTGCTTCCTGTCTTCCTGCTGCTGCCTCGGCATCAGGTCCACCTCGGCCTTGTCTCTGCTGCAGCAATGGTCTTCCTACACAGATGTGAAAACGCAATAAAACATGCCTTTTTCTATAAATATTATCTATTTAAGTATAACTTCTAAATAGATCACATTAAGCACATGCATTGGCTCAAGTGGGTGAATATTAGGTGATAAATGCCGATAAAAGGAGTATAAAGTGATAGTGTGTTGAGTACTTATCACTCATAGTGGGTCAATCCAATATATTATTCTCTATTAATATATTCATGTATTAATTTTGACATCTCTATGTCAATGACAACTCATTGTCATCAATTAATCACATGTTAGTCTTAAGCGTATTATTATTTTCCATACCCATAATAATACTTGACTAAGGATCTTTTAATAATAATACATTATTATATGGACCTTATTGTTTCTCAGTTTATGTTATACATTGACACATATATCTGAAAACAACAATGGCGATGCCTTTATTCAATAAAATTGGTAAATAAAAATATCTTTACAATCATCATATGATTGGTCTTTTGGCATACTCTAACAATCTCCCACTAGCACTAAGACCAATCACTCACATATCTAATACCTAGTGACTTAGTGTGACGATCATGCTTCTGTTGCGTCAGAGGCTTCGTCAAGGGATCAACAAGGTTATCATCCGTGTGTACTTTACATATCTCCACATCTCCTCGATCTATGATCTCTCGAATGAGATGGAAGCATCTAAGAATATGTTTGGATCGTTGATGAGATTTAGGTTCCTTTGCTTGTGCAATGGCTCCATTGTTGTCACAACGGAGTTCTATAGCATCTGATATGCTTGGAACAACCCCTAGTTCGGATATGAACTTTTTGATCCAAACAGCTTCCTTTGCTGCTTCACTGGCTGCAATATACTCAGCCTCTGTCGTAGAATCAACTACTGTGTCTTGCTTAGAACTTTTCCAGCTTACAGCACCTCCATTAAGGCAAAACACAAATCCAGATTGCGATCTTGAGTCATCCTTGTCTGTTTGGAAACTAAAATCAGTATAACCTTCTATACTTAGCTCTTCTTTGCCTCCATAGACAAGAAATGTATCCTTAGTTCTTCTCAAGTACTTAAGGATGTTTTTGACTGCTACCCAGTGACTTTCACCAGGGTTTACCTGATATCGACTTGTCATGCTTAAGGCATACGATACATCTGGTCGAGTACATATCATGACATACATGATAGAACCAATAGCCGATGCATATGGAATCTTACTCATTCATTCTCTTTCTTGTGGAGTTGAAGGACACATTTCCTTCGAAAGAGATATACCATGTCTCATAGGTAAGAATCCTTTCTTGGATTCTTCCATACTGAATCTTTTCAGAACTTTGTCTATATATGTACTTTGACTCAGACCTAGAAGTCGTCTAGATCTATCTCTATAGATCTTAACCCCTAAGATATATGCTGCCTCACCCAAATCTTTCATAGAGAAACAACTACTTAACCAAGTCTTAACCGACTGTAAGGTAGGTATGTCATTTCCTATGATAAGTATGTCATCTACATACAAGATTAGGAAAGAAACAATGCTCCCACTAGTCTTCTTGTAAACACAAGGCTCATCTTCGTTCTTGATAAAACCAAACTCTTTGATCGCATCATTGAAACGAAGATTCCAGCTTCGAGAAGCTTGCCTCAGTCCATAAATGGACCTTTGTAGCTTACAAACCTTTCCAGCATTTCCTGGAGCAACAAAATCTTCTGGTTGTGTCATATACACATCCTCTTCAAGTTTTCCATTAAGGAAAGCGGTTTTGACGTCCATTTGCCAAATTTCATAATCATGGAATGCAGCTATAGCAAGCAAGATCCGGATGGATTTAAACATAGCTACAGGGGAGAAAGTTTCGTCATAGTCAATACCATGAACTTGTCGAAAACCTTTAGCTACTAGTCACCCCTTGTATGTTTGTACGTTTCCATCCATGTCGGTTTTCTTCTTGAAAACCCATTTACACCCTATAGGTTTTACCCCTTTAGGTGATTCAACCAAAGTCCATACTTGGTTGACTGACATGGATTCCATCTCAGATTTCATGGCCTCAAGCCATTTCTCAAAGTCTGGGCTCAATATTGCCTCTTGATAAGTTCTTGGCTGATCTTGATCCATGATAAGAACATCTCCATGCGTGGTAATGAGAAATCCATATCTCTCAGGTGCATGGTGTTCTCTTGTGGACCTGCGCAGTGATTGTGTTTCTAAATCTGTTGACTGTTCCACAACAATTTGTGGAACATGTTCAATTTCAGGCTCAGTGAATTGTTGTTCTTGAACTTCTCCAAGTTCAATGTCTCTACCCTTTCCTTTCTTATTGAGAAATTCTCTTTCGAGAAAAACTCATGTTCGTCAACAAACACATTGTTCTCTTTAGGGTTAAAGAAATAATATTCCTTAGTTTCTTTGGGATATCCAACAAAATTACACTTATGAGATTTGGGTTCGAGCTTTGTAGACATCTATTGTTTGACATATGCTTCGCAACCCCAAATCTTCATAAAAGACATACTAGGACGTTTTCCTATCCATATCTCATATGGTGTCTTTTGAAAAGATTTAGACAGAACACGATTTAAAGTGAAAGTAGATGTTTCTAGTGCATGTCCCCAGAAAGAAGTCGGAAGATCACTATGACTCATCATTGATCGAACCATGTCTAACAAAGTTCGATTTCTCCTCTCAGAAACTCCATTCCATAGTGGTGTACCTGGTGGAGTAAGTTGTGAGACAATCCCACATTCTTTAAGGAGTTCATCAAATTCTATGCTTAAGTATTCTCCACCTCGATCTGATCGAAGTGCTTTAATACTCTTGCCTAGTTTATTTTGTACTTCATTCTTGAATACTTTAAACTTTTCGATAGCCTCAAATTTATGGCGCATAAGGTATATGTAACCATATCGATTGAAGTCATCAGTGAAAGTGATGAAGTACTGAAATCCACCTCTAGCTTTTGTGTTCATTGCTCCACATACATCACTATGTATTAATCCCAATAAATCACTTGCTCGCTCACTTTTACCATTAAAAGGAGCCTTAGTCATTTTTCCTAATAAGCAAGATTCACATACATCTAGTTGTTCGAAAACAAATGAATCTAAGAATCCATCTTTATGGAGTTTTGATATGCGTTTCTCACTTATATGGACTAAACGAGAATGCCAGAGATAAGTTTGATTTGAGTCATTTGTTTTTGATCTTTTGTCATTTATGTTATAAATGGCATTTTCTAGATTTAAAATGTATAATCCATTAACCAATTGTGCCGAACCATAAAAAACATTATAGAGATAAAAAGAACAACAATTATTCTTAATAATAATCTCAAAGCCAATTTTGTCCAAACAAGAAATAGAAATAATGTTTTTAGTAAAACTAGGCACAAAATAACAATCTTCTAAATGTAAATCAAGTCCACTAGGTAAAGATAAAACGTATGTTCCTATAGCTAATGCAACAACTCTTGCTCCATTTCCCACTCGTAGGTCTACGTCTCCCTTAGCTAGATTCCTTCTTTTTTGCAGTCCCTGTATAGAAGTACAAATGTGAGAAACACAACCGGTATCTAATACCCAAGAAGAAGATGTTGACAGATTCATATCGATAACATAAATACCTGAAGTAGATGCACCATCTGCTTTTGCCTTCTTGACCTCTTCAAGGTAAATGGGGCAATTTCTTTTCCAGTGTCCGGTCTTATTGCAGTGGAAACATTTTCCTTCCTTGCTAACTCCCCCTTTGGGTTTCAGTGCATCATGTCCTTTGGTTATAGGCTTACCTTTACCCTTGTACTTTGCCACTGCCTTTCCCTTTCCTTTATCCTTGCGGACCATCAGAATGGGCTTAGGTCCACCCTTAGACATATTTTTCTCAGCAGTTCGTAACATGCCAAGTAACTGTGGCAAAGTTTTGTTAATTTCATTCATGTTGAAATTAAGGACAAATTGGTTGAAGCTATTCGGCAACGATTGCAGAATAACATCAGTAGCCAATTCATCCTTGAGAGGAAAACCTAGCTTTTCCAACGTTTGGATATAGCCTATCATCTTAATGACATGAGCTCCTAGAGGAGATCCCTCTACCATTTTGCACTGAAATAGAGCTTTAGAGGTCTCATACCTCTCTTGACGTGCTTGCTCCTCATATATTTCTTTGAGGTTTTGAATCATCTCATATGCAACCATGTCCTCATGTTGCTTCTGAAGATCAGGAGTCATGACAGCAAGCATAAGACATCCGACATCTAACATGTCATCCATATGTTTCTTAAACTTGTCTTTGTCAGCTCTAGAAGCATTAGTTGTTGGTTCATCAGGAACAGGTTCTTCAATGACATATTCCTTTCTTTCCTGTTTGAGAACAATTCTCAAATTGCGGAACCAATCAATGAAGTTTATGCCGTTGAGTTTCTCCTTCTCAAGGAGTGATCGCAGTGATATAGTGTTGTTTGCCATTTAGATCTACAACAATGGAAATACATAATATAAATTTACCAATTTAAAATATTATAAATAGGTCTTTATTTATAAAATACTCCCACTAATTTGTTCAAAATTAAAAACCCCTCTCGTTTTTAATTTTGAAAAAATTCGACGAAAATTTTTCTATTGAGCGAGGATCCATAATTCACCAATTTCCTAAATCAGCTTTGGCTTTTTCTTTTAGGATATAGGTTATTTAGGTAAGTAACCCTTTACTAATTACATCTCATGTAACTCCTCTATTTGGTGAACAACTCTTGTTCAGTCATCTCATGACTTAACCAAATACTTAGCCTTTAGGTTTCTCATCCTATTAGAATAACCTAACTAAGTTATTACCAATATTTCGACCGACGAATATCACTTGCTTATTCTTCGCGTTTAACCAAGATGGACTTATGTGTCAATGCTTTGGCAAAACCCACTTAAGATCGATCAAGGCCTTAACGAGAGCAAATATTGGACGACTAAATTTAACTTAGATTAATTTGAGGGAAAACTTTAACTATCTCATCGTTATTTCTTTTAATTTGGCCCTTATTGATCTCATCAATATATACGAGTAGAAGATATATATCATACATTGCATCACATACATGATAGATATAAAACAATAAGATTGCAATGGTTATAGCCCAAAATAAAGAATTAAGGTGGCCCATCCCAAGCCAATGGGAGAACCTTAAAACCCTAATTCTACACTAAAACTGCTTCTCAAGCATCTTCTCGCCTTTGCTCCAAATGTCTCGATTGCTTCTTGGAATAATATTACAATTATAGAAACTCGTTTTACATACGAGGGAGTAAGATGAGAAGAGAAGTACAATAGTGATAGAGAAAGGCGCGGCACGCAGGCCATATTTAAAATTTACAACTATTGTAAAAGCAAGGGCTATAACCATGCCTATCAAACACCGTGCAAAGCAAACATATCATATATATGTTATCACGAAATCGTTAATATTACCAATATGGGCCTAAAATCTATGTTGCCTACGAAGGGGTCAAGGGGTAGAGCCCCTTGCAGCCACAAGCCGTGCCGGCACGACTGGCAGGAAATTTTGAAAAATAACGACTATTTTTCTATGGAAAAACATCACGATTTGATAAGATTTATCAACAGAATCACGTTTTCGAGATTTTTAAATCCCTTAGATTTTTCCATATCGGAATAACAATTATTCCTTTTTTCTTGATGCGATCTGCTATCGCACTTCCGCCGATCACTATGTCAACCATTGACATATGATTATCGTAAAACCCTTGTAGCAACATGGCGACTGTTATTAACAGATTAACATATTAATCATATCCCTAATCGACTATCAATATCAATATTTATATCGCCGATATAGTAAAACAAATCATGCATCTCATACATATCGCATCACCCAAGTATTTAACCCGATTACGGATCGTACAAGTGGCTCTGATACCACTGTTGGGACCGCCGGCACACCCCATGGCGCAGCGGAACAAAATTACAACGGTCTTTCCAGTGATCCATGTACGTTTAATCCGAAATCGGGAGGAAGAGATGCGGTAACTTACATTGGGTTCCTTGATAAACAGCAAAGACAGCAACGAGATCTGTTGCAGTTACGATCGTTCAACAATCAAATCTTTAGAGAGCAAATCTCGAAAAACTATTTTTCGTGATTCTAGGGTTTGGAATTTGGAATTCTATGTTATGGCTGCTAGACCAAAGATCCTTTATATATGTGTAGCCCTAGGTATAAGAGTTTGATTCCGAATTTGTTTATAAGAAATAATTACTTTAATTATTTCCTTAAATTTCGGAATCTATATATTTAATTTGAATTTAAAAGGGATATAATTACTTTAATTATATCC
This sequence comes from Abelmoschus esculentus, assembly GCA_035048815.1. Lineage (NCBI taxonomy): Eukaryota > Viridiplantae > Streptophyta > Magnoliopsida > Malvales > Malvaceae > Abelmoschus > Abelmoschus esculentus. The sequence goes on from JAUCBN010000015.1 coordinate 6,109,819, forward strand.
TATATTAAAATTTGGGATTAAATATATTCTTCTTATACTTATATATATTTTTGCTCCTTTTCAACCATTGGGTGTGACCCTGTAGGCTCATTGTAACGTTAGTAGTAATATTAGAACAATTCTAATATTACAAACAATGAGTGGCATCTAGCAATATATCATTGTCATCTAAGTTACAAGAGATCTTGATTCGATATATCATGTCCGTGACCAACTATCTTAATGTATTATATCCTTTTGTCCTTTTATATCTTTAATAGACACAAGTCTTGGAATAGTCACACTTGTATAGCCTATTTTAATGTTTCTTGATATCTAGAGTGAACTACTTTTAATGAATAATTTGTGATATCTCATAGCAACGTATTCAAGCATGGTCATGCATTTCTAGTCTCACTCAATCAAGTGGCCTTTGATATATTTTCCTATTATGTAGGAAGGACAAATCCTATCTTGGTCATTCACATCTCACTACATACATTGTAATATGTCCAATGTCAGTTTTTATAGTGTAGCTAATTACGCGACACGTTTAACTGCATCAAAACATAAAACAACATATGTTGAGATAGTAATAATCTCAAGTCTAAGGACCATACGTATAATTGTCACTATGAGCAATATCTTGACCGTCACATAATAATCCAAGATATATGCTCATAGTGGGTCAATCCAATATATTATTCTCTATTAATATATTCATGTATTAATTCTGACATCTCTATGTCAATGACAACTCATTGTCATCAATTAATCACATGTTAGTCTTAAGCGTATTATTATTGTCCATACCCATAATAATACTTGACTAAGGATCTTTTAATAATAATACATTATTATATGGACCTTATTGTTTCTCAGTTTATGTTATACATTGACTCTTATATCTGAAAACAACAATGACGATGCCTTTATTCAATAAAATTGGTAAATAAAAGTATCCTTACAATCATTATATGATTGGTCTTTGGGCTATACTCTAACATTATATAACAGTGTCTATATCACCTTATAGTAGTTTAGAAGTAAGAGACCCATCAGCACTAAGCAAGGTCCGTGGCATGCCACTCCAGATAATCCGCTAAGGAATATATATATATATATATATATATATAACGGTGTCTATATCACTTCATAGTAGTATAAAAGTAAGGGACTCATCAGCACTAAGCAAGGTCCGTGGCATGCCACTCCACATAATCCCCTAAGGAACCCATCAGCTCTAAGCAAGGTCCTAGCTGGTCTTCCGCATAATATAATACCGATAATCCATCAAAACTAAGCAAGATTATCAGTTTTACATTTCATATAATATTTACTATAGTAACCCATCAACACTAAGCAAGGTTACAGGCTTATCTCATAATCATATAATATACTCTAGGCAACCCATCAACACTAAGCAAAGTTCCTAGTAAGCCATATGACTCGAACTTGTCACACTGAACCCTTAATGGTTCCACATCCCGATTTATACCTCTAGACTCTAATTATTATTCGATTATCTCTCAAATGGGGTTAGGAGCCTATCTCTCGGTTTAAATGTTCATTCTATAGTTTAAACGACCCATAAGACCCCTAAGATAGCATTATGAGACTTTCCAACTTTGTCCTCAAGAACTTGGGCTAATTTGACCTAGGGTGTCAATAACCCTATTTAGAGTATCAAAACACACTATATCGATACCCGCACCAAAGGGGGTATAGAAACGAATTGTATCGATACCCTCCCAAAGGGGGTATCGAAACACTTTGACCAAACATCAAAGTCAACTAAGGAGGACTTCCCCACTTCGATACGGGTATCGAACCGTGATTGACACAGGACAACTCGGTATCTAAACACGGCCAAGGCGTATAGATATGCCTGCCTTTCTCGCCTAATTTTCTCTCTAGGGTATCAAAACACCCCTCAAATGTATTGATACCACTACATGAAAGGTGTAGTTTTGAGACTTCTAACACTTATAACTCTATCCAAAAATCGTCCACTTAATCCCAAATTGATCCTAGACTTTAAGGGAACCTTCCTAACCATGTTTAAACCTTAATAACAAAAGTTCATCAACAATCACATGATTCACCATTGATGGCATATAAGTATCAAACATACCAACAACCATCAAACATTCTATTAAGCTTAAAATATGATATGCATGATGACTAAGGGTTGGAGGGGTACCAACCTTAGCAACAAAACCAGCAAAATTGTTGTTCTTCCTCTACCCCAAGCTTTCTCCTTCCCCAAGCCTTTGGAAGACTCTTCAACCTATTTCTCTACAAGAGAAAGATGAAAAAACGGATTAGGAACACCTTAGAGATGATTTTCGAAGTTTAAACACAAAAAGAGCTGAGATTTATGCTCCCCAAAACCATTCCTGAACTCAACCTTTAACCCTCTCTTAAACCCTTTTCTTCTCCAAATCTTACAAACAAAACCTTTTTTATAGATCGTCTTGCACTCTACAAATTTCTCTCTAACCAGCAAACGAGATTTCAAAGAAAACTCTCAAAGATCACACCTTTTCTCTACCCTATTCTTACTATAAAGATGAAGAAGGAGGAGTGAAGAAAAAGAGAAGGATGAGATCACTTCTACATAGAAATAAACCTCACCCCTCTACTTTTTGATAAATGCTCAACTCACTATCACTTTTTACACCTTTCATGGACAATAATCACTAAATCTACACCCACTTGGACCAATGCATGTGCTTAATGTGAGATAATTAGATATTCTGCTTTTGAAGCAAATAAAGATGATATTTATAGAAAAGGCGAGTTTTACTGTACTTTTGTGTCTGCGCAAGAAAAACTATTGCCGCGGCAGCAACCGAGGCCGAGGCAGGACCTGATGCCGAGGCAGTAGCTGAAGGACAAGTAACGATATTGTAGGCAACAGCTGGACGTTTCTGGACAAGCAGCGCATGAATCGGAGCTGTGTAGCAAATGGAAAGCCCAAGTCAAAGGCCACGTGGAAAAGAATCCTAGTTGGAGTAAACATGGAAATATTTTATTTTTGGACTTGACTTGTGTCCTACTCCAAGTTATACTCCTACTTAGGAAAGGTTTGCCCTAGACCAAGCCTATATAATCCCTAGCCGTCCAAGAGGAGAAGAGGAGGAGAGTTTTCGGCAAAAAGCACTTAGCCTCATATAGAGAGCCGACTCTATCTTAGATCTTAGATTTCTCTTTTACTTTTTATTATGTTCTAAGTTTCTTTAGGCTTAGGTGAAGGTTGTAGAGTATTAGTGAGAAGATATTGACTTTTGTTTCTTGTTTTAATGCAATAAAATATCAAAGTTTGCTTATTGTTTGCCATTCTTTGTTCTTGCATCCAAGCTCGAGAGAGAAGTTTGCAAGTAATCCATTTATCTAATATCGAGAGAGTTAGATTCAAGAAAGGAATTAGTACAGTGTTTCAATCGGGAAACACTAACTCGGCCTAGAGATAGGTTAAGAGTTTCAGCGGCTAAGAGAAGTGTGTGATTGGTTGGTGATTACAATTGATTCACGCCGAGAGGTATGATCAAGGACTGGTCATCAATAGTACTTCGACTTAGAGCTAAGTGGAATCATTAAAGGACACTTTGCCGAACTTTGATAAAGTCTATCCAAGAGCAAGAGTTTCCCGTGGCGGACAAGCATCATCGTTGTCGAGGCAGTAATCTGCAGTACTGCCGAGGCAGTGTTGTGCGATTGCATTGGACAGAAACAATTCAATTGAATCCACTATACAACACAACTGGATCCTGGACACTTATTTAATTTGTTTATCTTCTCTTTATTTAGTTTTCTTTATTTAGTATTCATCAACCCCAATCTTACTTGTATTTTTATTTTGTTCCTTTTCAGAGCAAGAAGACAAAAGAAGACATATTAAGTAGACCAATCCCTGTTAAGACGATATCTGATATACTTATCACTTTATTACTTGCGACGTGTTCACTTGCACAATTTGCGCACTTTTGACACACAACAAGTTTTTTGCGCCGTTGCCGGTGATTGGCAACTAAATTTTGTTTTCTTTATTTTCTTGCTTTTTATTTTTTTATTTTATTTCGGCTTTTCTTGGTGTATGACCAGGGCCAAGCCAACCAACCCTTTGTACGAACTAGATCCAGAGATCGAACGTACACGACAAAGGTTGACGAGACAAATCCAAGGAGCTATGGCAGATCATCCGGTAGGACAAAACTTACCTGACGGCAATGGAGGTCTTCCGCCATCACCAGGGCCGCGACAGCTTACTGTTCGAGACTTCTTGGAAGAGGATTTGAATGGGTTAAATCCAGGAGTCGTTATACTATTGGACAGTTTGGTGGGTCTATGACTAAAGATGCCAGGCAGCACCTCAAGTCATTCATGGAGATATGCAGTTCATTCAAAATCCAAGGAGTCCATGAAGATGTTTTGAGACTGAAACTATTCCCCTATTCACTGAAGGATAGGGCAAAAGCTTGGCTAAATAGCATTCCAGCAGGATCTATTGGATCTTGGAGTGAACTCTGCCGTGATTTCATTACGCGTTTCAATCCTACTAATTTATATGATCGTATACATAATGAAATTACTTCTTTTTTACAGGCAGATGATGAACCAATGTATGAGGCATGGGAGCGCTATAGGGAGCTACTGCACAAGTGTCCTTTACATGAATTTCCCTTGTCGACACAAGTAACCATATTTTATAATGCAAACAATGCCCCAACTAGGATGATGTTAGACGCATCTGCCAATGGAACACTCCTTGATAAAGCACCTGAGGAAGCTATTGAAATCTTGAACAAACTCGCGAAGAACGATTTTCAATTCCCTATATCAAGGAGAGGAGGAGTAAGACGCTAAGCCACAGTGAATGAGTTAGAAACATCGAATTCAGTGGCAGCACAATTGGCCTCTCTTACCAAGATGGTGCAGAACATACAGCTACAACAAAATACCCATGAGGTTAAGGCCATTGATTTTTTTTTGCAATTTATGTGGAGGTAACCACAATTCTTCTGAATGTATGTAGACTCAAGAATCCAGCCTGTATGTTGGAAACTATAACCGAAACAATATGATGTCCAACACATACAACCCCTCATGGAAGAGGCATCCAAATTTTTCATGGAGTAATCCTAACAATGCCTTGAATCCAATTACTCAACCCCCAGGTTTCCAACAACCAATGCAACATCTGCCGCAGCAGCCTGTCCAGTAACCATTGCCGCAGTAACAGATGCATCAGCAGCAGCCTATAAATTCACTGGAACATTCTCTAAAGGCCTTTATGATGAAAACTGAATCATACATGGCAGAGAATAACAACTTCATCAAAAGAACAAATGCATTCATAAATAGAACTGAGATGCACTGGAAACTCAGGTTGGGCAGTTTACCCAGAACATAAATACTAGACCACAAAGGAGGATTACCTAGCAATACTGAAGTTGCTAAGATAATGGACCATGAACAGTGCAAAACAATCACTACTAGGAATGGTCTACAACTAAAAGAGAAAGTAGGAAACCCAGCAGACAAAGTCTCACTAGAAGAACAAGAAAAAGAGGACTTGGATGATGAACAAACGGACCATGTCACAGCAGAAAATACTGCCCCAGCAGAGAACTCGGCAGTACCTCGACCAGCTGCCGAGACAGATAAAAACCCAGTGGTGCCAGGTATTAAATTCCAAACTAATGAAACCCTGGAAGAGATGAGACCACCATCACCTTTCCCACAAAGTTTGAAAAAGCAAAAACAGGATCATCAATTCAAAAAATTCTTAGATATTTTAAAGCAGGTCCACATCAACTTGCCATTGGTAGAGGCAATTGAACAAATGCCCAACTATGCTAAGTTCTTGAAAGACATTGTGTGTAAAATAAAGAGGATTAGTGAGTTCGAAACAGTGGCTGCTACTGAAGGATGCATGGCAATGCTGCACAATCGCATGCCACCCAAACTGAAGGATCCTGGATGCTTTACCATACCTTATGCGATAGGTAATAACTATGAGAGAAAGGCCTTATGCGACCTTGGAGCAAGCATAAACCTAATTCCCAAATCTGTCTTCCAAAAGCTTGGAATAGGAAGGGCAAAACCCACAACAGTGATGCTCCAACTTGCGGATAGATCATATGTGCAAACTGAAGGAAAGATCGAGAACATACTGGTAAGAGTGGATAAATTTATTTTTTCCATTGACTTTCTTGTTCTTCATTGTGAAGCAGATGACAATGCACCGATCATCTTGGGGAGACCTTTCCTTGCCACTACACGCACACTCATTGATGTGGAAAAAGGAGAGTTCACAATGCGGGTTAATGACCAACAAGTCAAACTCAATGCCTTCCACAATTTGAAAAGATATGATGATACAGAAGAATGAAAAGTCCTCCACACCATAGATGCAGGCACCAAGATATCCTGTTTCAGTAGCAACTGCCTCGGCAGCATGCTCGGCAAAATATTGGGCAAGAAGATTAAGCCAGAAGTGGAGGAAACCAACAAGACAACATACTATCCAGACATACGGGATGCAATAAAGATCAAAACGAAAAGGGATGGACATGAAGTCAAAAAGAATGGCCAACTTCTGAAATATCATTCTGGCAAACAAGAGATAATCACCTTAGGAGATGCATTTGCATGCACTCCACCAGTGAAATAATCTCTTTCCTTTAATTTTTATATTATTAGGATTAGTTTAGTTTAGAGTTAAAATTTTTATTATATTTTATCTTTAATTATTTTTGTTTATGTTTAATTTTTAGGACAATAAGCAAGAATAAAGGAGAAATAGTTCACAGCAGGAAAAGTGCTGCCGGGGCAGAAAATAGTGTCAAAAGTCGCAGCAGTCCCAACGGGAGAACAATGCAACGGCTAGTCTGCCGAAATTCCTGCCGCGGCAGTAAAGGCAAACGGCAGTAAAGGCTAACGGCTACAAAACGGCTAGTGATTCAAACGGCTACAAGGCCGAGGCCTATATAAGCACTTTTTTCCTCTTGAACTATTCACTCTTGCATTCTTGATTTTTTTTTCTTTAGATTTACTTGCTAATCTCTTTCTCACAATACTCTTTGTCTATCTCCAAGATATCTTAGAATTTTCAGAACCTTTCCAAGAAACTCTCTAAGATCCTCAAATCTTCACCATTCATACATGGCTTCATACAACAGATTCGCCCTCGCCGCTATTGAAGAACGATTTAACAAATCTTTCATTGCTCGACAGCTATGGGAAGAGCAAGGGTTCCAAAACTCCGATGAGGAGAATTACGGCATTGAGCATTATTTGTTCGACAAAGATTAATTATCAAGATTAGGAGATCTTTTGCCTACAACCTGCTCAGGCCAATGCCACCATCATACGGGAATTCTATGCGCACGGGCCGAGCAAGGACTCTCTTTATGTCCACTGCCGAGGTAGGCCTGTCAAACTTGATGCCGAGACAATCAACCTATTCTACGGCCTTACACCTGAACGTGATGATCATGCTGAATTCATGGAGGACATCAGCAACGAAGATTATGAGCTGATAAAAGACGACCTTTGCTACGAGAACACTCATTGGGAAACCAGTGCCCATAGAGGATCGGTAGCAAGGCAACATCTTAAGCCTGAGGCCAAGCTTTGGAACACCTTTGTCAAAACACGTCTCATCCCAACCGCCCATAATAGCACGGTGGATCGAAGGAGATTGGTGCTCATTCAATCAATCATCAACAAACGGAGCATCAATGTTGGAGAAATAATTTTAAAGTAGATATACGAATGTGATAAGAAAGATAGAGGACCTTTATATTTCCCATGTTTAATCACTGGTATATGTACTGCTGCAAGTGTACCAGTGAAAGAAACAGATGAATTCACAGCCCATAGACGAGGGTGGACTAGAGACTTCTGCTACAAAATCATGCAGGTAACACAAGCAGAGCCAGTTGATAAGTGCTCAACACACTATCACTTTTCACTCCTTTTATGGGCATTAATCACCAAATATACACCCACTCGGACCAATGCATGTGCTTAATGTGATATATTTAGAAGTTATGCTCATATAGATAATATTTACAAAAAAAGGCACGTTTTACTGCGTTTTCATATCTGTGCAGGAGAACCAGTGCCGCGGCAGTGACAAGGCCGAGGCAGGACCTGATGTCGAGGCAGCAGCAGAAAGACAAGAAGCAAGACTAAAGGCGATGGAAAGATAAAAATCCAAGGAACGTGTCTAGACTTGAAGCCCATGGATTAGAGCTGGCTAGCACAAGGAAAAGCCCAAGGAAAGACCACGCGGAAAAGCCCCCTTAGCCGAATCAAACTTGGAAATATTTCTATTACTATGTACTTGACTTGTTCCCTACTCCGAGTTGTATTCTACTTAGGAAAGGTTTGCCCTAGGTCTAGCCTATATAAAGACCTAGCCACCCAATGTATGAAACACGGAATACCTAGGGAGAGAGCCGGTTTCTATTCTTGTTTTCTTCTTCTCCATTATGTTCTAAACCTTCTTAGGGATTAGGTGAAGGTTGTCGAGTATTTGTGAGAGGAGATTATACCTTGTCTTTGATTCAATGCAATAAAGTTATCAAGGTTTGCTTATCCTTTGTTATTCCTTGTTTTCAAAATTGAGCTCGGGAGAGGATATTGTGAATCATCCATTTATCTAAGCTCGGGAGAGTTAGATTCACGAAAGGGGTAAGTACGGTGTTTTAATCGCAAAATACTAACTCGGCCTAGGGATAGGTTAAGAGTTTCAGCGGCTAAAAGAAGTGTGAGATTGGTTGGTGAGTATAATTGGTTCACGCCGGGAGGTATCATCAAGGACTAGTCATCAACAACACTCTGACTTAGGGATAAGCGGAGTCATCCAAGGACACTTTGCCGAAATTTGGTAAAGTCTACCCACGAGCAAAGGATTGCCATGACAGACAATATCGTCGCTGCCAAGGCAGTAATCTGCAGTGTTGCCGAGGCAGTGATATACGATTGCATTGGACAGAGACAAGTCAATCAAATCCACAATACAACGCAACTGGATCATAGCCCATCTCTCTTTATTATTTCAACCCTTTACTTTTATTTAGTTATTTTAGTTTAGATAAATCAACTCCAATTACTTGTGTTTTTACTTTTCTACAGAACAAAAAGGTGGAGAAAGCATATTAAGTATACCGGTCCCTGAGGAGACGATAACTCGATAAAATAATTATCACTTATTACTTTCGATATGTCCACTTGCACTAAACGTGCACTTTTGACACGCGACACCAGTCCAGGCAACCCCTAAGCAATTCATTGCTGACACAGCAGTCGGGGCCCAGTACATGGCAGACATGCCTGAAACTGTCCACACCACTGCCGCAGCAGACCCATACTAGGAGATACTTCAAAGGATGGCAGCTATGGATCTTCGGCAACAAGGATACATGGAGTATCAAAGGGAGTTCAACAACACACTTGCCCAAATGATGCTCCATAACTTTCTCGGCCAAGGGGTGCAGTTTCCCGAGTTTTCTCCAAACATGTTTGTCACAACTGTACCCTACACCGAGACGAATCCAGCTCCAGGACCACGACCATTTTTCCCCACTGGCCCTCAGCAAAAATTTCATGCTGCTGGCCCATCTAGGGCAGTAGACTCTGCCGCGGCATCATCTGCCAGCAGACGACTTTCAAAGAGGAGGGTAGTCTTCAGCACTCCACCAAGATCCCCCATCATTATGGGTAGTCTATCAGTAGAGATAGATGCCTATGTACATCAAAGTTCAACCGCTGTCGGGTCAAGCATTCACCATGCCTTGGCAGACGTAACAAATGAAGGCGGGACAGACATCATGGTCACCGAGGAAATTGCCGACGAGGAAGAAGGAGAAGAAGTAGATGCTCCAATGCAACGGACACCACCAACGAGAGTCCAACCACCAAGACAAGCCAAAACTCAACCATCTCCATCATCAAAAGTCAAACAGTCAACGGCACGGCCACGAAAAATAATTGTTCCCAGCAACTCTTCCGAATCTCTTTGAAATTTACATATTCATGATGCCTTAATATATTTTTACTTGTCTTGTTTTCTTCTTTCTATCTTGCTATGTGCTATTTATAAGCATTGAGGAAAATACTTGGTTCGAATTTGGGGGTGTAGATCCACTGCCAAGGCAATCTACTGCCGCAGCCTTGCCATGAAAGAAAGTATTTAAGTGTTTCTTCAAAATATTTTTATGTCCACCACCTTACTTGAATTGTTATCTATACTTTTGCACTGCTTTTCATCACTATTGCCTTAGTTTATTCTTTTAAGGCTATAGAAATCTTTCTCCTTACCATGGTTAGGTCCTGTTAAGAAGGTTTAACCTTAGGATACTTAAGGAAGAAAGCTTAGAAGCTTATTATAAGATGGATCCTAAAAACACTTTTGGGACTTGTTGGATTATAGAAATTCTTTTAATGAACTTAGGTGATAAAGACTTAGATTTTTGGGAAAGTGACTAGAGGTGCCTATCACCGGCTCTAGGAGTTACTCTTCTTCATGCTAGAGGTGTCCGAAATTGGCTCTAGTATGCTAAAAAGAATATCAAAAGAAAGAAGGAATTAGTGATGAGAAAACACAATCCTTGAGGTGCCCGAAATTGGCTCAAGAAATTGTTGTTTTAAGAAGAGAACACTAAACCCAAATCTACTTGTTTTGAACTTAGAGTTTGTCTAAGAAAGCCTTTAATCAAACTTGTCCACAAAAACACACACACTCACTAAATCTTATAGTTTGTTTCTAGGTAAACCCTTGGGTAGCCAAAAGGTTAAGGCTTAAGAATAGGCATAGTTATGGTGGGGAGAATAGATGAAAGCATAAGACCAAGAGAGAGTAAGGTTTGGCAAATTGATGGTTTGCATTGCTTGAGGACAAGCAATAGTTCGAGTTTGGGGGTGTGATAAGTGCTCAACTCACTATCACTTTTTACACCATTCAAGGACAATAATCACTAAATCTACACCCACTTGGACCAATGCATGTGCTTAATGTGAGATAATTAGATATTCTGCTTTTGATGCATATAAAGATGATATTTATAAAAAAGGCGAGTTTTACTATACTTTTGTGTCTGCGCAAGAAAAACTATTGCCGCGGCAGACGACCGAGGTCGAGGCAAGACCTGATGCCGAGGCAGCAGCTGAAGGACAAGTAACGATATTGTAGGCGACTTGAAGAGAAAAATGAGCTAGACGTTTCTGGACAAGCAGCACATGAATCGGAGCTGGGTAGCACATGGGAAGCCCAAGTCAAAGGCCACGCGGAAAAGAATCCTAGTTGGAGTAAACTTGGAAATATTTTATTTATGGACTTGACTTGTGTCCTACTCCAAGTTATACTCCTACTTAGGAAAGGTTTGCCCTACACCAAGCCTATATAATCCCTATCCGTCCAAGAGGAGAAGAGGAGGAGAGTTTTCGGCAAAAAGCACTTAGTATTATATAGAGAGCCGACTCCATCTTAGATCTTAGATTTCTCTTTTACTTTTTATTATGTTCTAAGTTTCTTTAGGCTTAGGTGAAGGTTGTAGAGTATTAGTGAGAAGAGATTGACTTTTGTTTCTTGTTTTAATGCAATAAAATATCAAGGTTTGCTTATTGTTTGCCATTCTTTGTTCTTGCATCCAAGCTCGAGAGAGAAGTTTGCAAGTAATCCATTTATCTAATATCGAGAGAGTTAGATTTACGAAAGGAATAAGTACGATGTTTCAATCGGGAAACACTAACTCGACCTATAGATAGGTTAAGAGTTTCAGCGGCTAAGAGAAGTGTTTGATTGGTTGGTGATTACAATTGATTCACGCTGAGAGGTATCATCAAGGATTGGTTATCAATAGTACTTCGACTTAGAGATAAGCGGAGTCATTAAAGGACACTTTGCCGAACTTTGATAAAGTCTACCCAAGAGCAAAAGATTGTCGCGGCGGACAAACATCATCGCTATCGAGGCAGTAATCTAAAGTACTGCCGAGGCAGTGTTGCGCGATTGCATTGGACAGAAACAATTCAATTGAATCCACTATACAACACAACTGGATCCTGGACACTTCTTTAATCTGTTTATCTCTCTTTATTTAGTTTTCTTTATTTAGTATTCATCAACCCTAATCTTACTTGTGTTTTTATTTTATTCCTTTTCAGAGCAAGAAGACAAAAGAAGACATATTAAGTAGACCAATCCCTGTGGAGACGATATCTGATATACTTATCACTTTATTACTTGCGACTTGTTCAGTTGCACAATTTGCGCACTTTTGACACGCAACACTTCTCACCTCTTTTTGATAATTACCGAAATGCACTCACTTTTCAAGGCCCAACGCACAACCCAACAAGCCTGAAGCCCAATAAGACTCAAACACTCAAAACCGGGGCCAAAACCAAATCCCAACACTTCGGGTTAACCTGACACTCGGATCCGAATCTGGGTCGTGGCATCTAGCATAAAAGTAAACAAAGTTTAAAAATAGAAAACTTTATCATGAATTAAAGCAACAAATCCAAAAGTATTATCATCGTGTACATGTCCTATCATTTCTTTATTTTGGTAGTACGATGGTAGAACTTGGTATTTTGGTCCCTATTTTGAATCCACTCGTACCTAGAGCGTTGAAACCAAAGGTTTTCTTTCTGTTGAAACACCATGTCAAAATCAAATTTAAGTTTTTCCTCAAAGTCATAGATATCAATATTGATAGATAATTTTGACACTTTTTCAATGCCTATAATATGCACCAAAAGTTCATCTTATGCCTCTGAATATTCTTAAAAAAAAATTTGTTCCAAATACTAGTCAACTCACAAAACATGATTATTTTGTCATCAATAGTCTTACGAGACTTTCAAGCATCTTTCACCGCATTTGTAAAGCCATGATCATTCTAACATGCAACTAAAATTTTTGATGAACTCGCTCTATGAATTTTGGAAATAGGGTTAAGATCAAGAAAATAAGTCTATGGTTAGAACCTATACGAGAAAGATGAAGAATTGTTAAACTAGTTCATTTTTTCACACCACACATCATTTTCACCACATATGTCTAGTCTTTGTAAGTGAGTATATATTTTTTCAAGCAAACTGAGTTCCCTAATATATTAAATCCATTAGATTAACTTATTTTATAAAATTATCAAAACTTCAATAAACCCCATCTTTTCTTTCGATCCATTAATTCTCTCTGAAGAAGATATTATGACATTTAAAACACTTCCGATGACCCAAAGTATAAAGATATTATCACTTAAATTTAGATTAGATAAATAATTTCAAAAGCTATTTCTTTGTCTTATTCGAGCTTGCATAGATAAAAGTAAATAAGGTTGACACTCTAAACTGCCAAAAAGTACAAAGAGTGTGATTAAATTGATTAGATACCACAAGAACATCAAACTTAACTGTATTTTGATGTAAAACCTAGATTTCTCTAGAAATGTATCACACCTATTTCGGTTCAGGAGTTAAGAGTGTTACCCTAACAATAATAGAAATTGCAAAACAATACAAGATAAACCATTATCATACAAATTGTACAATGTCATTACCAATCAAGACTTAATCATTTTAGGGCCCAATTTAAAACTTTTTATTCATTTTTTATACTTAAAACCTTATATTACAATTAACTATCAAGTCTTAACAAGACAATTGAGCATACAAGACAACATTTGAGTCAAACAAACAAACATACCACTCTCTTATCAATTTAGCATAATCTAACACATTTGTTATCAATTAAACCAAATTCTCATCATTTTTAAACTCATTTTCAATCACTAATCACTTCATTAATATATTAAATATAATTATAAAGCTTCAAATTAACTAAAATTTAGAAGAAAGTTCAAGAACTTACCCATGAACATAAGTTGTCCAATAACACAACTAACTAGCCTTTCAAGCTTAATTAACTTCCAAAGCTTCCTTGGCTGCTAAAATCTCCTTCTTCACTCACTAATTTTCTGATTTTGATGATTAATTGAATGTTAAATGATGAACAATGGCTTTCTCTCTCTTCTTTATCAAGTTTCGGTCAAGAACAAAGGAGATGAAGATAGATTTTTGGTTTTCTCTTTCTTTCCTTAGGCTAGCCGACCATTATGCCATAATAATCAATATTTTCTTTTATTTTTAATACTAATTTCAGCTTAATAGTCATTTTATTAGCTAATCACAAGACACATGTATAAGTTTTGGGTTAATTGCTTAAATTGGCTTATAATAGTTGTATGTTACATGCATTCTTTCTTGCTTAGTCTTTGTTTTCATTGCATTAATTAGCTTAATACTTTTCCATTGTTTCAATTAAGTCTTATATCTTGTTAATTGATCTAACTTATGTTATTTTAATTTACAATTAATTAACTTCTTTCTTTCATTTCATATTAATCTTATACTTGTCTAAAAAAATTAATTTAGTGAAATTCAATTATAATTTCATGTTACAAGCACCTAATCTTTAATTGTTTAGCTCAATACTTGCTTAATTAATATCTTATATATATATATATATATATTTAACTTCTAAGCCTGATATAGGGTGTTACAAGAAAAGTCTAAAAGATATAAAAAAAAGAAAGCAATGAAGATTAATAATCTTATCAATTGTTCTCCTATTCTCTTTGTAACCCCCTTAGCCTGGCCTAGACGGAACCGACTCTAATCAATTACACAGGGAATACCGAACTAAACCCGCGAAGGCCCGATCCGATAAACAACCTAAAAATATTATATTTTTTTCTTATCTAGAGGCATAATTAAGTTCCTACATGTGTCGATTTCATACAGAACAAAATACGGAAGCAATCCAATCACAATCAAGCACTCGGTTAAATTCATGAGTAATTTAAGGACTAAAACGTGAATATATTAAGTTCTAAAGGCAAGGTAGCAATTAATTCCATTGAAGTTCAATTAAACATACAAAGAGCACTCATGATAAATTTCAAACAAAATGGAGCATTCTAACATCACCAATTACATGCCTCGCTAAAAAGGGGCCAAAATGTATAAAGGTGAAATTTCAAACCAAAATAACACTCGTAGCAACCATAATTGAACATAGAAAGTTATCCAGGACTAAAATACAATTCCGAAAACTAACAACCCATAAATAAACAAAGGTTTCGAAACTGCCCTTGATAGTTTCGAAACTTTAGTGTCCTTTGAGGTTCAGGTTTCGAAACCTAGGCTTGTTTGTCCTGGGGTATCGATACCAATCATAGCAGTTTCGATACCTCTATGCCCAAAAACATAAAATTAGCCCTTTTAAGTAGATTTAACTCATTCAAAACACAATTTTTGACCACCATCAACTATATGAATAATTCATACGTAACAAGAGCAACTTAGATAACCGATTGAAACCATCATAGACCTCGTAACTCCTATAAGCATGCTTTCTAACTTTTTCACAATATTCATAACTGATAAGTGCTTAACTCACTATCACTTTTTACTCCTTTTATGGGCATTAATTACCAAATAGACACCCACTCGGACCAATGCATGCGCTTAATGTGATATATTTAGAAGTTATGCTCATATAGATAATATTTACAGAAAAAGGCACGTTTTACTACATTTTCATATCTGTGCAGGAGAACAAGGCCGAGGCAGGACCTGATGCCGAGGCAGCAGCAGAAAGACAGGAAGCAAGATTGTAAGCGATGGAAAGACAAAAATCCAAGGAACGTGTCTGGACTCAAAGCCCATGGATCGGAGCTGGCTAGCATAAGGAAAAGCCCAAGGCAAGACCACGCGGGAAAGCCCCTTAACCGAATTTAAATTTGGAAATACTTTAATGATGTACTTGACTTGTTCCCTACTCCAAGTTGTATTCTACTTAGGAAAGGTTTGCCTTAGGTCTAGCCTATATAAAGACCTAGCCACTCAATGTATTAGACACGAAATACCTAGGGAAAGAGCCGATTTCTATACTTGTCTTCTTCCTCTCCGTTATGTTCTAAACCTTCTTAGGGATTAGGTGAAGGTTGTCGAGTATATGTGAGAGGAGATTGTACTTTGTCTTATATTCAATGCAATAAAATTATCAAGGTTTGCTTATCCTTTGTTATTCTTTGTTCTCGCATTCAAGCTCGGGAGAGGAGAGTGTGAGTCATCCATTTATCTAAGCTCAGGAGAGTTAGATTCATGAAAGGGGTAAGTACGGTGTTTCAATCGCGAAACACTAACTCGTCCTGGGGATAGGTTAAGAGTTTCAGTAGCTAAAAGAAGTGTGAGATTGGTTGGTGAGTATCATTGGTTCACGTCGTGAGGTATCATCAAGGACTAGTCATCAACAACACTCTGACTTAGGGATAAGCGGAGTCATTCAAGGACACTTTGCCAAACTTTGGTAAAGTCCAACCACGAGCAAGGGATTGCCGCGGCGGGCAGTATCGTCGCTGCCAAGGCAGTAAACTGCAGTGCTGCCGAGGCAGTGATATACGATTGTATTGAGCAGAGACAAGTCAATCAAATCCACAATACAACGCAACTGGATCCTAACCCATCTCTCTCTATTATTCCAACTCTTAACTTTTATTTAGTTATTTTAGTTTAGACCAATCAACTCCAATTACCTGTGTTTTTACTTTTCTACAGAACAAGAAGGTGAAGAAAGCATATTAAGTATATCAGTCCCTGTGGAGACGATAATCCGATAAATTGCTTATCACTTATTACTTTTGATGTGTCCACTTGCACTAAACGCGCACTTTTGACACACGACAAGTTTTTGGCGCTGTTGCCGGGGACTGACAACTAAATTTTGTTTTCATTATTTTCTTGTTTATTTTTATTTTATTTTTCTTTTTCTTGGTGTATGACCAGGGCCGATCCAACCAACCCCTTGTACGAGTTAGATCCAGAGATCAAAAGAACAAGGCAAAGGTTGAGGAGACAAATCCAAGGAGCCATGGCAGATCACCCGGTAGGACAAAACTTACCTACCGGCAATGGAGGACTTCCGCCGCCACCTGGGCCGCGGCATCTCACTATTAGAGACTTCCTGGAGGAGGACTTAAATGGATTGAACCCAGGAGTTGTTACACCGGAGATTGAAGCAACCCATTTTGAACTCAAACCTGTTATGTTCAATATGCTTAACACAATTGGACAATTTGGTGGGTCTGCAACTGAAGACGCAAGGCAGCACCTCAAGTCCTTCATGGAAATCTGCAACTCTTTCAAAATCCAAGGAGTCCATGAAGATGTCTTGCGATTGAAGTTGTTCCCCTATTCACTTAGGGATAGGGCGAAAGCTTGGTTAAATAGCATTCCAGCAGTATCTATTGGATCTTGGAGTGAACTTTGCCGTGATTTTATTACTCGTTTTAATCCTACAAATTTATATGATAGAATCCGTAATGAAATCACTTCTTTTCGACAGGCAGAAGACGAACCAATGTACGAGGCATGGGAGCGCTACAGGGAGCTATTGCACAAGTGTCCTTTGCATGGATTTCCCCTATGGACACAAGTGACAATGTTTTACAATGCCACGAATGCTCCGACAAGGATGATGTTAGATGCCTCGGCAAACGGAACACTCCTTGACAAAGCACCTGAGGAAGCTATTGAAATATTTAATAAACCTGCAAAGAATGACTTTCATGGAGCAAGAGACCGAGATGCATGTTGGAAACTACAACCGAAACAATATGATGTCCAACACATACAACCCCTCATGGAAGAGGCATCCAAACCTATCATGGAGCAACCCTAACAATGTCTTAAACCCAATCACCCAACCTTCAGAATTTCAGCAACCGATGCAACAACTGCCGCAGCAGCAAGCCCAGCAGTCAATGCCGCCGCCGCAAGCCCAGCAGTCAATGCCGCCGCAGCAGATGCAGCAGCAACCGGTAAGTTCATTGGAGAACACGCTAAAGGCCTTCATGATGAAAACTGAGTCATATATGGCAAAAAATAGTAATTTCATCAAGAGGACAGATGCCTTCATGAATAGAACTGAGATGATGTTGCAAAATCAAGAGGCTGCCATTAAAAAGCTGGAAACCCAGGTTGGGCAGTTTGCTCAAACCATTAACACTAGACCACAAGGAGGACTACCTAGCAATACTGAAGTTGCTAAGGTAATGGGCCATGAACAGTGTAAAGCCATCACTACTAAGAGTGGTTTACAGTTGAAGGAAAAGATCCCAGAGAGCCAAAATCAATCAGCTGATCTAGCAAAATAAGAGGCCGAGCAAACTGATCTGATAACACTGCCCCGACAGAAAGCACTGCAGCTCCTGAGCAGCCTGCCGAGGCAGCAACAACTCCAGTGGTGCCAGGTATTAAATTTCAAACTAAAGAAACCCTGGATGAGATGAGACCACCACCACCTTTCCCACAAAGGTTGAAAAAGCAAAAACAGGACCAGCAATTCAAGAAGTTCCTCGACATCTTAAAGCAAGTCCACATCAACATACCGTTCGTTGAAGCTATTGAACAAATGCCCAACTATGCCAAGTTCCTAAAGGACATGGTGTCAAAGAGGAAACGAATAGGTGAGTTTGAGACAGTGGCTGCTACCGAGGGATGCATGGCAATGCTGCATAACCGCATGCCACCAAAGTTAAAAGATCCTGGCTGCTTTACCATACCTTGTGCGATAGGTAAAAGTTATGAAGGTAAGGCCCTATGCGACCTTGGAGCAAGCATAAATCTCATGCCCAAATCAGTCTTTCAAAAGCTTGGAATTGGAAGGCCGAAACCTACAACAGTTATGCTCCAACTAGTGGATCGATCCTATGTGCAACCTGAAGGCAAAATCGAGGACATACTGGTAAAAGTAGATAAGTTTATTTTTCCTGTTGAGTTTCTTGTCCTTGATTGTGAAGCAGATGACAATGCACCGATCATCCTTGGGAGACCTTTCCTTGCAACTAGACGCACCCTAATTGACGTGAAAAAAGGAGAGTTGACAATGTGGGTCAATGACCAACAAGTCAAACTCAACGCATTCCACAACTTAAAAAAATATGATGATCCAGAGGAGTGCAAGGCCATCCACATAGTAAGACACTAAAATATCCTGCCTGGGCAGTCTTCTCGGCAGGATATTCGGCAAAAAGATTAAGCCCAATGTGGATGAACATACAGCAAAAAGGAGTGGCCCACAACCGATTCACAATTTGGGCCAAAGGGAGAGAATAATTTTGGGAGATGCATTTGCATGCTCTCCACCAGTAACATGATCTCCTCCCTTTTCTTTATTAATATATTAGGATTAGTTATTTTATTTTTATTCTTTTTTCTAATTATTTTTGCTTTAAGTATTTTTCTTTTTGGTGTGTTTTAAATTTTTAGGTCAATAAGAAAGAATAAAGGAGGAGTAGTTCACAGCAGGAATTCTGCCGAGGCAATAAAACAGTGTCAGGGCCGCAGCAGTCCCAACGGGAAGAACAGTGTAACGGCTAGTCTGCCGAGATTCCTGCCGCGGCAGAAAAGGAAACGGCAGTAAGGAGTAACGGTTACAAAACGGCTAGTGGCTTCAAACGGTCACAAGGCCGAGGCCTATATAAGAAACTCCTTCCTCTTGAACTATTCACTCTTGCTTTCTAGTTTTCTTTAGTATTCATAACAATCTCTCTCTCTCACATTACTCTCTGCCTACTCATAATTTTCGTGAACTCTAGATTCTTTTCAAGAAAAACTCCAAGAAGTCAAATCTCTCAAATCTTGATGGCAACTTACAAGAGATTCGCCCCAGCCAACGTTGAAGATCGTTTCAACCAATCTTTCATCGCTCGGCAACTGTGGGAAGAACAAGGTTTCCAGCACGCGGATGAAGAAAAGTACGGCATTGAGCACTACCTTTATGACAGAATTAAGTACCAAAATTGGGAAATTTTCTGTCTCCAACCTGCCCAGGCGAATGCCACGATAGTGCGGGAGTTCTATGCGCACGGGCCCAGCAAAGACTCCCTCTTCGTTCACTGCCGCGGCAGGCCAGTCCAGTTAGATGCCGATATAATCAACAATTTCTACGGCCTCACCCCTGACAGTGATATCCACGCCAAATTCTTGGAAGACATCACTACCGAGGACTACGAGCTCATCAAAGACGATCTTTGTTACGTGAACACCCCATGGGAAACCGGTACCTATAGAGGATCCGTAACAAGACAAAGCCTAAAGCCCGAGGCCAAGATGTGGAATACCTTTGTCAAGCGACGCCTCATCCCCACGTCACACAATAGCACAGTGGATCGAAAAAGATTGGTGCTTATTCAATCCATCATCAACAAGAGGACCATCAATGTTGGAGAGATCATCCTACGGGAAATTCACGAGTGCGGTAAGAAAGATAGGGGACCATTGTATTCCCCTTGTTTGATCACGGGTTTATGTGTTGCCGCAGGTGTGCCAACCGAAGAGACGGACGAATACACTCCCCCACAACGAGGATGGACCAGGGACTTCTGTCACAAAGTCATGCAGATCACGCAAGCGGAGCCTTTCAAAGCAACGCCGCTGCAGTTCACTGTCGATACTGCTGTCGGGGCCCAGTACACGGCAGACATGCCTAGTACTGCCCACACCTCTGCCGCAGCAGACCCGTACCAGGAGATCTTACAACGGATGGCAGCAATGGACCTCAGGCAATAAAGGTACATGGAGTACCAAAGGGATTTCAATGGAACCTTAGCCCAGATGATGTTGCACGCTTTCCAAGACCAAAGAGCACAATTTCCGGAGTTTCCCAGCAACATGTTCGTCATAGCCGCCCCTTACACCGAGACTACACCAGCCCCGGGAGGACCAAGGCCGTTCTTCCATGCGGACCCTCAGCCCCAATACCAGGCTATCGGTCTATCTAGGGCAGCAGATTCTGCCGCGGCCTCGTCTGTCAGCAGAAGGCCATCCAAGAGGCGGGCCGTTTTCAGCACCCCACCCAGATCACCAATTATCAGAGGCAGTCTATCAGCCGAGATAGATGCCTATGTGCACCAAAGCTCCACCGCCGCCGGACCAAGTACACACCACACTGGAGGAGCAACAACAATAGGAGGAGGAACGGACGTAATGCTAACCGAAGAGATGGTTGATGTCGAAGAAGGAGAAGAGGTAGAGGCCCCAATGCAACGGACACCACTCACAAGAGTCCAACCATCCCGGCAAGCAAAAACTCAACAATCGCCCTCACCAAGGACAAAGTAATCGGCAGCAAGGCCAAGGAGAAAAATTATCACAAGCAGCTCTTCGGAGTTGCTTTAAAATTCTTTGTCCTTAATTCAATATTACTTGCTTTTACTGTTTTTATTTGCTGCTTCTTATATTCATATTTTGTTTTGCCGCGTATTTCTTCAAATAGGACAATGCTTGGTTTGAGTTTGGGGGTGCAGATTCACTGCCAAGGCAGCAATCTACTGCCGCGGCATTGCCAAAAAGGGAGTATTCCAGTGAATTTTTTTTTATTTTTTATGCTCCCCGCCTTACTTGAATTAACTGCCTACACTTTTGCACTGCTCATCATCAGTATTGCCTTAGTTTATTCTGTAAGGCTATAGAAATCTTACTCCTTACCATGTTTAGGTTCTATTAAAAAGGCTTAACCTTAGGATGCTTAAGGATGAAAACTTAGAAGCTTACTATAGGAAGAATTTTAAACACTTTTGGGACTTGTTGGATTATAGGAATTATTTTAATAAACTTAGGTGATAAAGACTTAGATTTTTGGGAAAGTAACTAGAGGTGCCTATCACCGGCTCTAGAAAATCTCTTCTTCATGCTAGAGGTGCCCGAAATTGGCTCTAGTATGCTTTAAGGAATATCACAAAGAAAGAAAAAAAATTTAGTGAAGGGAAAAACACAATCCTTGAGGTGCCCGAAATTGGCTCAAGAATTGGTGGTTTAAAAAAGAAGAGAACACTTAACCCAATTCTATTTGTCTTGAACTTAGAGTTTATCTAAGAAAGCCCTTAATCAAACTTGTCCACAAAAACGCACACACTCACAATTCTTATAGTTTGCTTCTAGGTAAACCCTTGGGTAGCCGAAAGGTTTAGACTAAATAGTAGATCTCGCTATGGTGGGGAGAATAGATGGAAATGTAAGACCAAGAGAGAGTAGAGTTCGGCAAATTGATGGTTTGCATTGCTTGAGGACAAGCAATAGTTCGAGTTTGGGGGTGTGATAAGTGCTTAACTCACTATCACTTTTTACTCCTTTTATGGGCATTAATTACCAAATAGACACCCACTCGGACCAATGCATGCGCTTAATATGATATATTTAAAAGTTATGCTCATATAGATAATATTTACAAAAAAAGGAACGTTTTACTACATTTTCATATCTGTGCAAAAGAACCAGTGCCGCGGCAGCAACAAGGCCGAGGCAGGACCTTATGCCGAGGCAGCAACAGAAAGACAAGAAGCAAGACTGTAGGCGATGGAAAGACAAAAATCCAAGGAACGTGTCTGGACTCAAAGCCCATGGATCGGAGCTGGCTAGCATAAGGAAAAGCCCAAGGCAAGACCACGCGGGAAAGACGCTTAGCCGAATTTAAATTTGGAAATACTTTAATGATGTACTTGACTTGTTCCCTACTCCAAGTTGTATTCTACTTAGGAAAGGTTTGCCCTAGGTCTAGCCTATATAAAGACCTAGCGTGTTTTGTAGCCTCATCTCTGTCCTATTCATGAAGGCGTCGGTCCTTTTGATGAAATTACTATTTTCCGCCATGTATGACTCGGTTTTCATCATGAAGGCCTTTAGCGTGTTTTCCAGTGAATTGACCGGTTGCTGCTGCATCTGCTGCGGTGGCATCGGTTGTCGGACTTGCTGCTGTGGCATTGGCTGCTGAAATCCCGGTGGTTGGGTGATTGGGTTTAAGGCATTATTTGGGTTGCTCCATGATAAGTTTGGATGCCTCTTCCATGAGGGGTTGTACGTGTTGGACATCACATTGTTACGGTTGTAGTTCCCAACATACATACCGGTCTCTTGATTCATGCAATTGTTGCCTCCACATAAATCACAACATGAATCAATTACCTTGACCTCACGGGTATTGTATTGTAATTGTAGGTTTTGCACCATCTTGGTAAGAGAGGCCAATTGTGCTGCCACTAAACTTGATGAATCTAATTCGTTTACCGTGGCTTGGCGTCTTACTCATCCTCGCCTAGATGTGGGAAACTGGAAGTCATTCCTCGTGAGTTTATTCAAAATTTCAATAGCTTCCTCGGGTGCCTTGTCCAGGAGTGTGCCATTTGCCGAGGCATCTAACATCATCCTTGTCGGGGTATTCGTGGCGTTGTAAAACATTGTCACTTGTGTCCATAAGGGAAATCCATGCAACGGACACTTGTGCAATAGTTCTCTGTAGCGTTCCCATGCCTCGTACATTGGTTCGTCTTCAGTCTGTCGGAAAGAAGTAATTTCATTACGAATTCTATCATATAAATTAGTAGGATTAAAGCGAGTAATGAAATCACGGCAAAGTTCACTCCAGGATCCAATAGATCCCGCTGGAATGCTATTCAACCAAGCTTTCGCCCTATCCCTCAGTGAATACGGGAATAGCTTTAACCGCAAGACATCTTCATGGACTCCTTGGATTTTGAAAGAGTTGTAGATTTCCATGAAAGATTTGAGATGCTGCCTTGCGTCTTCAGTTGCAGACCCACCAAATTGTCCAATTGTATTTAACATGTTGAACATAACAGGTTTAAGTTCAAAATGGTCTGCTTCAATCTCGGGTGTAACGACTCCTGGGTTTAGTCCATTTAAGTCCTCCTCCAAGAAATCTCTGACAGTCAGCTGCCGCGGCCTAGGTGGCGGCGGTAGACCTTCATTTCCGGAAGGTATGTTTTGTCCTACCTGAACCTCTACCATGACTCCTCGAATTTGTCTCCTTAACCCAGTTCTTTCAATCTCAGGATCTAACTCGTATAAGGGGTTGGTTGGATTGGCCCTGGTCATACACCAAAAAAAACAAAAGTAAAATAAAAATAAAAAGGAACAAGAAAATAAGGAAAACAAAATTTAGTTGCCAGTCCCCGGCAACGGCGCCAAAAACTTGTTGCCTGTCAAAAGTGCGCGTTTAGTGCAAGCGGACACATCGCAAGTAATAAGTGATAAGTACGCTATCGAGTTATCGTCTCCTTAGGGACTAGTATACTTAATATGCTTCCTTTATCTCCTTGCTCTGTGGAAAGATAAAAGCACAAGTGAATTGGTGTGATTTATTCAAACTAAAATAATTGAATGAAAAACAAAGACTCGAAATGTTAGAGAGAGAGATGGGCCAGGATCCAGTTGTATTGTATTATGGACTTGATTGACTTGTCTTTATCCAATGCAATCGCATATCTCTGCCTCGGCAGCACTGCAGTTTACTGTCTGGGCAGTGATAACGCTGTCTGGGCAGCGATAACGCTGTCTGCCGCGGCAATCCCTTGCTCGTGGGCAGACTTTACCAAAGTTCGGCAAAGTGTCCTTGAATGACTCTGCTTATCCCTAAGTCAGAGTGCTATTGATGACTAGTCCTTGATGATACCTCCCAGCGTGAACCAATTATACTCACCAACCAATCTCACACTTCTTTTAGCCGCTGAAACTCTTAACCTATCCCTAGGCCGAGTTAGTATTTCGCGATTGAAACACCGTACTTACCCCTTTCGTGAATCTAACTCTCCCGAGCTTAGAAAAATGGATGACTCACAAACTTCTCTCCCGGGCTTGAATGCAAGAACAAGGAATAACAAAGGATAAGCAAACCTTGATAATCTTTATTGCATTGAATAAAAGACAAATTACAATCTCCTGTCAGAAATACTCCACAACCTTCACCTAAACCCTATGAAGGTTTTAGAACATGATGGAGAGGAAGTAAACAAGAGTAGAAGTCGGCTCTCCCTAGGTATTTCGATATTTGATACATTGGGTGGCTAGGTCTTTATATAGGCTAGACCTAGGGCAAACCTATCCTAAGTAGAATACAACTTGGAGTAGGGAACAAGTCTAGTACATAATAATAATATATTTCCAAGTTTGAATTCGGCTAAGGGGGCTTTCCCTCGTGGTCTTCCTTTGGGCTTTTCTTTGTGCTAGCCAGCTCCGAATCATGGGCTTCAAGTCCAGACACGTTCCTTGGATTTTTGTCTTTCCATCGCCTATCACTTTGTTTCCTGTCTTCCTGCTGCTGCCTCGGCCTTGTCTCTGCCGCGGCACTGGTTCTCCTGCACAAATATGAAAACGCAATAAAACGTGTCTTTTTCTATAAATATTATCTATTTAAGTATAACTTCTAAATAGATCACATTAAGCACATGCATTGGTTCAAGTGGGTGATTATTTGGTGATAAATGTCGATAAAAGGAGTATAAAGTGATAGTGTGTTGAGCACTTATCAGTTCACATTATCCTAATGACATGTCATTTGTATTCGTAACTATAGCTAGTCTCACTAAGCCAATATCATTCCGATCATGCATGTTAACTTGCTGTTTCATAATGCATTCAAAATATGTTCATCAAGTGAACCAAATTCATGCTCAATAGCTTAATCAAAGGTAAGACAATTAACCACATTTTGTTTTAAACCATTCACATGCTTTCAAAAGCCATGAATACCATTCTAAACCATGCATTTACAGCAACTAACACATGCATGCATCATTTCAAAATCCAATTTATGCATTTACAATATTTCTATGAAAATATCTTCCACAAGGTTATTGCAATATAGTCAAAACTTAGGAAATGGTTCCAAAACCATAGAAATCACTTACTCTTGAAATATGGAAAGCTTTTCCGTTATTCCATAAATCCCAAAACAGAACCAAACGTTTGTGAATTGCTTTAAACCCAATTTCACGTACCGACAAGCAAAACTAGCCTTCGTTGATGCTCCAACGATAACGCTAATGTACCAGCCACTCAAGAGTCTTCTTTCACTTCCTCTACATCACCAAAACAGAGCATATACATATTAAAATATGCTCAGCACAGCAATAACACTAAACCTCCACTAACTCTACCGAAAACCAAGACGAAAAATCTGAAACTAAGCCAAAACGTCCAAAAACTTCTCCAGCCACTAAACTAACGAATCTAACTCCTAAACCTCATCAAATATGAACTAAAAACACCTTCAAACCTTCCTTATACCTTCAAACCTTCAAACCTTTGAGATGCTTCCACCAAAATTCACGTGAATTCTTCTCTTGATTTTGTTTTAAATTGGATTTGGATTTTGTAAATCAAATTGAGAGGTTTTGATGTGGATGGAATGTTGATTAAAATGAGATGAATCTTGATAAAAGTGGAGAATAATTCAGCGAAGGATTTGGAAAACCATAGAGAGAAAATTAGAGAGAAAATGATGAGAAAATCAAGTGAAAAAGGAAAATGTGATTAACCGTCAATTAAAACCAATTTTGGTGAAAGATCTCTAATTAAAACATTTTGGTTTAATGTCCCTCTAAGGATTCTAAGCTTTGTCTAACTTTTCAATTTAGTCATAAAACCCAAACTTTTCGAAAAATTACAATTTTGTCACTAACTTTCCAAATTTTACATTTTAGTCACTAAAATAGGAATTAAGCTTAATCAAACAAAATTAAGACTCAATTAACATTCCATTAGCCATAGAACATTATTTAAACATTTTTAAAACTTTTTCGAGAAATTTACTATTCACCCGATTAAAATATTAATATTTTAATTACCTAGAATCAATGAACCGAAGAAATCCGATTCGACCCGAATCGAACCTCCCTAACTAAGCCTGAAACTTCTAGATTCAAATTCGGGATGTTACATCACTCTTATATCTACAAGCACCATAATGTCGGGAACCTAATTTCTTATATGAAATCCTAAATAACAATTAAATTCATGGTCAAGAAAACGTTGTACATTCCAATAAAAAACTTTAAACATTAAGAAGATTAGAGGTAAAAAGAACTTTTATGGATACAATTCGTTACTATCAAAGGTTGTATTGTCTCACTATTGTACACTAATATCACCCTTTAGGGTGATGTCCTCAGTTTTGATAGCATTTATCACTTGAGGAGATTTATTGGACAATATATTTTGAGATACTTCTGATTAGGCAATTGCAACTACGAGAATTACTCGGACAAGTTGAGCAACTATCCTCAAGGTTCGGCAAAGCGTTCTTCAATGGTCCTCGTTATCCCTAACCTGAGACATTGTTAATTGCACAACTTTTGACGATACATCCCTGCGTAAACCAAAAGTGAACAACAACTTTCTTGCGCTTCTATTAGCCGTTGAAATCCTTCACTTATCCCTAAGCCGGATTAGTTCTCACGCACTTGGATCGAACAATGCCTATTCGTTTCGTGAATCTAATTCTCCCGAATTTGCATAAATGAATCGTTTATCGAGGTTCTTTCTCAATTTCCCCGCAAACCAAATTAACACCAAGAATAGGCAAACCTTAATTAAGAACACACCACAAACTTAAATAGAATTTAAACTAGATCAATCCATAAAAGAGAATAACTCAAGCCAACTTTAAATTAGTTCATGGCTGGGCAAAAATATCGAACAAATAATCCTCTCATCACTCGAATAAAATAAGAGAAAATAAAGATGAAAAAGACGATAGCTCCTTGCTCTCTTGCTCTCAATCGCTCGTTCCAGCCTCCCCTCTTTTAACGCCAGGCTTTGTCTTTTTATAGGATTTTGCTAGGTCAAATTATGTGATAAGAATTTGATTAGGAAATAAATATAAAAGAGATAACTATCCCCTTAGAGATTTAAAATTTAAATATTTATTTCTCATATCAAATCCAATATCCTAGAATCTTTGCATGTCTTTTGAAATCAACTTTATCTCCTTGTGATTTAAATTGGCATCAAATCCCTACAAATAAGGAAACACACAATCACAATATCTTTTTCCATAAAATTAACCAAAATATAAATTAAATACACAAGGAAATTATGTAAATATGTATGTAAGATTAATAATGCAACTAATATTATGCTTAATTCTAACAATAATAAGAGTAAAAAGGGTAATAAAAATAATAATTTTGGACACTCATCAACTTCCCCAATCCGTTCGCCTAGATCAATCATATTTGGACTCAAGTTTTCTTGTTATTCATGTCGTTTATTGCGTAGAGGGTAATGATCCATGAGTTATTTCTTTAATTTCTAATAGGCGTCATAGAGTAAAATATATTGTTGATTCTGTACCAGCATGTTTTCCTTTACTAAAACTTTTATTTCTCCTTATCATTATCTACAACTCATACCAGGACATACTTGGTAAATCAAGAGTGATCGATTTTGAAATTAAATTCCCTATCGATGCAAAATTCTCATTTACTTGTTTAAATGGTTCAATAATCAGATAAATCAACTCATTTTCCTTTTTGACACTTAGAATACTCTTACTTATCATATCTTTTGATATAGATCCCCTATTTATTGTTAATTTTTCATAAAAAATATTGACTTGCGTAACCCTTTTTAGATCTTGATCCTCAGAACCTCTACTTCTTTTGGATTGCTTGGAGACATGTAAATTATTATTAACCTCATGTATCATCCTATCTAATCTCCTTGAGTCATACTTACTGCCAACAAGTTTTTCCTCACTAATGTTCTTTTTATCGGATCCCACTTGAAATATATCACCATCATCACTAGTTTTTTACAAATCGAAGAACAACAAATCTCCTAAATTTTGAGCTAGTCACGCCTAAATTAGTAAAGCCCTCGTTGTTCATTTTTTTCTCTATTTTTTTTTATTTTTTTTTTTGATTCATCACATGCATCCAGGGCCCATATCAATCAATTGGTTTAGTCATTGTCATTTCGATAACATCAAATTCTATAGCTATATTAGCATATTTTTTTTAGGTTGTACATCTCTATTGCGTGATCATATTTTCCACAAGAATATAAAACCATGAGAAGTCCTTCATATTCAAAATGTCGGTAAAAACCATCAATAATTATACTTGAAGCCAATAATGATTTTAGATCAACAACCATAATTAATCTTGCAAAACGATCACATTTACCTTCCCTCAAATTATAATTTATATGAATAATTTTTCAAACAACTTTAGCAATTTCATGAAACATGTTTGTCATATTGTAATGATATCGAAA
This sequence comes from Abelmoschus esculentus, assembly GCA_035048815.1. Classification (NCBI taxonomy): domain Eukaryota; kingdom Viridiplantae; phylum Streptophyta; class Magnoliopsida; order Malvales; family Malvaceae; genus Abelmoschus; species Abelmoschus esculentus. Next base: position 6,138,958 of record JAUCBN010000015.1, read on the forward strand.
ACTTGGAAAGTTCCCAAACTATAATTTTATCTAGATGATCAATCACTATCAAAAAAAACATACTCCTTGGTTAAATAGTCAGATAATTTCAATAAATTATCAAAGGTACTCTGACTGAACCTTAGAACATTCATCGATAAATTTATAGAATAAGTGGTTTTATTTATGTTATACTTTATTAAGACATGTAGTTTTACTCTACTCTATGTTAAAAAAGTTTACACTATATGTTGACGAACTCTTTAATTATTTAAAAAAATTTACACTATATGTTATAGATCCACTCAAAGAAAATTGACATAAAGATCAAATTTTCAACCATATTATTATGGGCAATTATTTCATTCACGAACGATAAAAATAAAAATTTTCTACGACATCTTCGTTTTAGGGTGTATAGACTTTGTTTAGGGTTTAAGGTTTATGGTTAAAATTTAGAGTGAATAGGTTAAAATTTAAATCCCTAACTATCATATAGTAAAACATAAACCCTAAATTCTAAACCTTAAATTCTCATCTTAAAACATAAATTCTAACAATAAACCATAAATTTTAAATTTGCACTACACCAAGTCTGATATATAGCAGAATTTTTGCGGCATTTTAGGAACAAACGCCGCTATAAAAATGGTATATGGTGGCGTTTTACAACAAATGGTAGAATAACTTGTACTTTAGCGGCGTTTGTGTCTCAAACGCTGCAATATGTTTGTTTTATAGCAGCGTTTTCAACAAACGCCACAATATCTCGTACTTTAGTGGCTTTTGTAACACAAATGGCATAATATATATGTTTTCTAGCGGTCTTTTTCCACAAACGTCACAATAATTCGTACTTTAGTTGCGTTTTTATCACAAACGTCGCAATAAATTAGACTTAGTTTTATTTTGACGATATAATACTCCCTTTAGACAATCCTTTACCCTTTTATCCCCGAATCAAAATCCGTAATTTCTACAAAAATCTTTTCCTGCCTCATTTCATCCAGTCCAGTATCACTCCTTCGCTTCCCTTCTCTTATTTTTCCGAAAAATCATGTCTCCATTTTCAAATCTAATCCCCACACAAACTTCAAACTTGAAAATCAGTACTCTGTTCTCATTAATCAGTAAACTCTATTCACACCTAAAGTCAAACTCGTCGTACCAGCATTTCACTTCAACGTTAAAAACAAACAAAAAAATGGAGATTCTTTTGGGTCGTTCTAGGAAACGGCCCTTAAAAACAACTAAAAAGAGGCTTACCGGTTTACCCGATCATTTATGTACACAATTGGTTACAAAATATATACATAATTTCATACAAAAACTGTCAGCAAAAAGGTATATACATAAATTGTTACAAACGGAAGGATTTGTGTACATACACAAATCATTACAAATATTGTAAGAAAAACGGTATGTACACAAATCCTTACAACGTAAGGATTTGTTTACATACACAATTGGCTACGAGTATACATAATATGGCACAAAAATGGTAAGGATTTGTGTACGTACACAATTCCTTACAAAATATACACAATGGCTTACGAAAACCGTAAGGAAAAAGGTATATACACAAATCCTTACGACTTGAAACCCTAAGCTAAAGGAGGTCAACCAAGGGTAAGGATTTGTGTACATACACAATTTGCTACGAGTATACATAATATGGCACAAAAATGGTAAGGATTTGTGTATGTACACAATTCCTTACAAAATATACACAATGACTTACGAAAACCGTCAGGAAAAATGTATGTACACAAATCCTTACGACTTGAAACCCTGAGCTAAAAGAGGACATCCAAGAGTAAGGATTTGTGTAATACACAATTGCCTACGCGTATACATAATATGGCACAAAAATGGTAAGGATTTGTGTACGCACACAATTCCTTACAAAATATACACAATGGCTTACGAAAACCGTAAGGAAAAAGGTATATACACAAATCCTTACGACTTGAAACCCTAAGCTAAAGGAGGTCAACCAAGGGTAAGTATTTGTGTACATACACAATTGGCTACGAGTATACATAATATGACACAAAAATGGTAAGGATTTGTGTATGTACACAATTTCTTACAAAATACACACAACGGCTTACGAAAACCATAAGAAAAAATGTATGTAAACAAATCCTTACGACTTGATACCATGAGCTAAAGTAGGCCCTCCAAGGGTAAGGATTTGTGTACATACACAATTGCCTACACGTATACATAATATGGCACAAAAATGGTAAGGATTTGTGTATGTACACAATTCCTTACAAAGTATACACAACGGCTTACGAAAACCGTAAGGAAAAAGGTATGTACACAAATCCTTACGACTTGAAACCATGAGGTAAAGGAGCCCATCCAAGGGTAAGGATTTATGTACATACACAATTTACTATGACTATACATAATATGGAACAAAAATGGTAAGGATTTGTGTATGTACACAAATCCTTACGACTTGAAACCATGAGCTAAAAGAGCCCATCAAAGGGTAAGGATTTGTGTACATACACAATTTACTACGAGTATACATAATATGACAAAAATGGTAAGGATTTGTGTATGTACACAATTCCTTACAAAGTATACACAATGACTTACGAAAACCGTAAGTAAAAAGGTATGTACACAAATCCTTACGACTTGAAACCATGAGCTAAAGGAGCCCATCCAAGGGTAAGGATTTGTGTACATACACAATTTACTACGAGTATACATAATATGGCACAAAAATGGTAAGGATTTGTGTATGTACACAATTCCTTACAAAGTATACACAATAGCTTACGAAAATCGTAAGGAAAAAGGTATGTACACAAATCCTTACGACTTGAAACCATGAGCTAAAAGAGCTCATCCAAAGGTAAGGATTTGTGTACATACACAATTTACTACGAGAATACATAATTTGGTACAAAAATGGTAAGGATTTGTGTATGTACACAAATCCTTACAACATATACACAAATATTTACGAAAACCGTAAGAAAAAATGTGTGTACAAAAATACTTACAACTTCTCACCAAGAGGCCATCCAAGTATAAGGATTTGTGTACATACACAATTTTATTACTTGAATACATAAGTTGTAAGGATTTGTTTATATACACAAATCTCTACAAAGTATACACAAATGGTTACAGAAATCGTAAGGAAAAAGGTATGTACACAAATCTTTACAACTTCTCACATTTGAATTAAATTTATTAGATATTTTGATTAAAATATTAAAATATTTGAGTATTTTGATTCGAATATTAAATATTCGTATATTATGATTTAATGTTTTAATATTTTAAATATTTATTAATTTAACATTCGAATCAAATTTATTAGATATTAAATATATGAATGTTAAATTTGATGTAAAATAATTTGATTCGAATCAATTTGATGTTTTAAATATTCGAATAAAATTCTAATATTTTAACTACTACTTAACATTCGTATATTAAATATTTGTATATTAAATATCCAATTTAAAAATAAAAAATATTCAAATATTTTATTTGAATATTTATCATATCAATATTTTTATTAAACATTCATATATTAAATATTCAAATAAAAATATTCGAATAAAAAATATACGAATAAAAATATTCAAATATTTTTATTCGAATATTTATCATATGAATATTTCTATTCCTATATTTATTATTCTAATATTTACTATACGAATATTTTTATTTGATTATTTTTTATTCGAATATTTATTATACGAATATTTTTATTTGTATATTTTTATTCGAATATTTATTATATGTATATTTTTATTTGTATATTTTTTATTCAAATATTTTTATTCGAATATTTATTATATGAATATTTTTATTCCTATATTTATTACTCTAATATTTATTAAAAAAATATTTTTATTCGTATATTTTTTATTCAAATATTTTTATTTAAATATTTTTATTCATATATTTTTCTTCAAATATTTATTATACGAATATTTTTATTCGTATTATTTTATTTGAATATTTTTATTCGAATTTTTATTATATCAATATTTTTATTCCTATATTTATTATTCGAATATTTATTAAATAAATATTTTTATTCATATATTTTTTATTTAAATATTTTTATTCTAATATTTTTATTCGTATATTTTTATTTTAATATTTTATTAGAATATTTATTATATAAATATTTTTATTCCAATATTTATTATACGAATATTTTTATTCGTATATTTTTTATTCAAATATTTTTATTCGAATATTTATTATATCAATATTTTTATTCCTATATTTATTATTCGAATATTTAAACGAATACTTTTATTCGTATATTTTTTATTCGTATATTTTTATTCGAATATTTATTATACGAATATTATTATTCATATATTTTTTATTCTAATATTTTTATTTGAATATTTATTATATGAATATTTTTATTCGAATATTTATTATACGAATATTTTTATTCGTATATTTTTTATTCTAATATTTATGCTATGAATATTTTTATTCTTATATTTATTATATGTGTCATCACCAGATTGGATGGTTAATTTTATTTATTAATTTAAAAAAATATTAATTTTAAAGTTTGGTGACCTAATTGACGATTTCTTGAATTGGGTGATCAAAATAGGTATCCTTAATTAGTTGGGTGGTTACTGGTGTAGTTTACCCTTTTTTAAATAAGTGTAACCGGTTAACCTATTAACTCATTTTAATCCAACGGTCGAAATGGATGGTAGCCCATCAGATGGCCATTTATCACTTGATCGTTTTTTAGCCGTGATTTAAGGGCCGGTTTTTAGCCAAACTCGATTCTTTTAGGTTTCATTTTAATTAGTTTTCTTTCTTGGTTTCTTATTTTTTTAAATAATTCTCAAGAACCAAACATGAATTTGCGCAAGGGTGTTAGGGTGTGGGATGAGGACAAGAATATTGAATGGGTTGCAGTTGAAATTACTGATCTTAGAGGCAAACAGGTCCAAGTTCAAGCTACCTCTAGTAAAACCATAAAAATATCTTTCACTTTCGTTTTTTATTTTTAAATTTATAGGTATTTTAGAATGTTTTTGTTTTCTTAATTTTTAAATTTTGATTTCATTTCGTTGAGATTGAGACAAAGTAGGACATGGGTGAAAACTATGAGAAAGGACCTAATTGTTTACTTAGGATGTGGTCTTAAACCTTTGCAGTCGAAGAAGGCTTTGTGTTCTTATTGTACGAAGTGCTTTTTGGCTATTTAAGTTCTTGCTTTGATTCCTATGACCTTTTAACAAGTTATTTTATTTTGAAATTGATGTCTTGCCATGCTGTGAACATGTAAATATTATTTGATACCTGACCAATGAAGTTATCAGAAGGGTTTAGGTTCAACTTTAGAGCTTTTGGTGATTGGTACTAATCATTTATACCACTTTTTCTGATTTGCAATAGAGCAGTGGTTGTCTAGGACGCTATAAGAGGCCTGTTTTCAATCCCTTGGCGAATGAGTCATCAAAAGGATTAAAATCTCAAGGTCAGGCAATGAGTAAACCCAGTATATCAGAAGGTTTCTGGACCACTAGCACTTGTGATATGGATAACAGTGCCATGTAGTCACAGGGAGGCATCTCCTCGATCAGCGCAAGCAACCAGACACTTGATCCAAATGGCAGTGCTGCAAGTGCTAATGGCCCATCGGAATTTGTAAATCATGGCAAATTATCAGTTCTTAAGTTACCTGTAATAATTCTTATTGCCTGCATTCTTTCTTGATGTTTCAGACTTGTGTCAAATAATAAGTGAAAATGCTTGTCAAGATATTATATAATAATTTGTATTTAGTTTCGAAGTCTTTTAAATTATATTTTGTGTAACATCCCGAATTTGGGTCTAAAAGTTTTGGTGTTGTTTAGGGAGGTTTGATTCGGGTTGAATCGGATTTCTTCGGTTCATTAATTCTAGGTAATTAAAATATTAATATTTTAATCGGGTGAATAGTAAATTTCTAAGAAAAGTTTTAAAAATGATAAAGTAATGTTTTAAGGTAAATGGAATGTTAATTGAGTCTTAATTTGGTTTGATTAAGCTAAATTACTATTTTACCAAGCCAAGAACTTGAGAATTTCAGTAAAGGACTTCAAATTTCTAGAGGGTTGATGAAATCTCACCTCCAAAACTGATCCATTTGCTTTCTGGGTTTTAAAATGTGAAAACGATAAGAAAACTAAAATTTTAAAGAGGAGAAAGTTATAATAATTTTTCAAAACGAAATTAGATGAGAAAAAGTTTTTTACCTTAAAAGTTGGTTGATTGTCTGCCTCCAATGAGGGAAAACGAAAATTATAAAAATAGGTTAGGTTTAATGTTTAAATAGGGTTTTAGAGTTAAAAATCAAGATTAATTAATTATTTGAGTTTAAATAAATTTTTTGAATTTAATTAATTTCAAAATCTTAGGGTTTCAAGGGTCAATTTTCGAAAATGAGTTGACCAAATTAAAAAATATACTTAGTTGGAATTTTAGGATATTTTTTCATAATTTATTCGATAAAAAAACCAATTTTAAAAAATTTAATCCCGAACTAGTCTTAACTAGCTAAACCGGCCCACTGACTTCTAGGCCCATTTTTGGGGCGTTACAACTCTCCCGCACTTAATAAATTTCAACCTCAGAATTTTCACCACGGAAAGAGTTAAGGAAACTGCTCTTCACATTTTCCTTTTACTCCCACGTGACCTCCCAACACTATGATGCCACTTAACACACTCCAACATTCATGACGACTTTAACATAAGGACCTTTACTCGAGATTAGCAACCAACTTTCAGTATAAAGGCTTCCAACTACCACTAGCATACATAACTTTCTCAAACCTATTCCAACATACCAGGAAACAACCAAAGATTTTCATCAAGCCTTACTCAACTCAACAAGACATAACAACTTTCGCCAACAGAAACCGCTTTCAAACTCCTGACACAAATTCTTATTTCCTATCGTATAACAAAGAATTTCCACAAACTTGATCAAGATACCATTCTAACTTAGCACCGTACAACAGAACCATGTGTCTCATTGACGAAAAAGACAACCAATACCACAACTAAAGCCCATCAACAATTCCTCCTTGTAACTTCACCCAAGCCAACATTGCTCTTAACTCTATTACACTCTTAACTTACTCCACTAAACCAACACCTACCCAAAACCCAACACTTCCACTCTTTTTCCGATTTAATTCATTCTTTTCCAAATTACCTACTAGAAAATTCTCCCACCTATTGCACAACGGTCCAGTACCAACAAGAGTATCTTTCAAACACCTTTATAAACCTATACGTTCTTAGAAAAATGGCTAACATTAGCACAACTTCCATTTTCATGAGGGAAATATTCGCAGATATAGACAATGTATGCATGATTTCCTGTATGTCACCCTAGATGCCTCATGTAGGTGCACGCAAATGCAATCTAATGTCATGCTCAAGAATGCTTGCATGTCCTAAGATGCTAAGGTATATGTATAAGCGTTTTTTTGTATATGCATGATTATTTTCCATACTTACAAACAACATCCTTAAATCCTAAAACCTCTACTTCCCAACTCAAACTCCTCCTACTACTCAACGTTCAAAACCACATGATCTTGGTACCTATGGAATACACATCCACACCATAACCCGAACGTTTCTAGCACGTTCGATTCACTTTGTACACAAAGCATTCTGAACTCTCGAGGCTACTCTCAAATATGTAGTCACCTACTACTCACTAGCACAACAACTCCTCAGACTAAACTAATTCAAAAACATTTTCCAACTTAACATGATCGAGGACCTAGTCGACACAAGATCGGGTATCACAACACCACAAATAAACCATAACACAAACTTTACCATACCTTCAAATCTCCAAAACACCTTTATCACCAAGTTTTAGCTCTATTTTCGGTCTCATATTACTATTACTATGCATCAAAAAAAATTCAAAACTAAGTGAGTCTACGAGAAGCAAGGAGTCAAATAGCTCAAGTTTTTTAGCAAAATCAACCTAAATTAGTGGAGCAATAGAGATGTAGGTCTAACATGTTTTAGCCTTAGTAATAATTAATCAATCACCGTGCATATAACATATCAGTATGCATAGCAATCACCGTGCAATATCAACAAAACATAGTAAACAACCACCATGCATAACATCATAGCAAAGCAAACAAAATCTCAAAAAAGGATTCATAAACCTAAGCTTTGATACCACCAAATGTAACCCCCTTGACCTGGTCTAGATGCCACTCGACTCGAACGAGCTACATGGGAAATATCAAGGCTAATCCGGAGACTCGCCCTGATAAACAACCCTAAATTTTTACTTTCTTCTATCTTCCCTAAATGCATTAATTAGATCATACATTTTCATACAAGGACTGAGTTTATTTACAACGGAAATTAATGAGAAACGAGTCTTAATTAAACCGAAATAGTTTAAGGGACCTAATTGTAATTTTCCAGATATTTATAATCTAAAAGTGAAATTAAGGTTACCAATACTTAATTAAGTATATTTCATGCTTACACGTAAATTTTGGGCTTATAAAAATATCTACAAGTCATTTAATTGTTTCCTCAAGATTTAGGGACTAAAATGTAAAATTTTCAAAGTTTAACCCAACTTATAACAACTTAAACTGTTAGGGGTATCGAAACATCTATACCTCGTATTGATACTGACAAAACGACAAAGGCGTATTGAAACGAGTATTAAAGGTTTCGATACACCTTTGATAACTTAGACGATTGCTTGCGTGACAAGCCTGCTACGCCTGAAGGACTGTTCCGACACCATTTGCTATTGTAAGCGTTGGTATCGAAACCAAAATAAAGCGTATCAATACGCCTGCTGAATTTCATACTACCGTTTCAAAACCAGTTCATGTAGTTTCGATACCCAAGCTTAATTTCCTAGAAAATCATTATGTTTTTGCCCAGGTACCGATACCCTATGAACAAGTATCGAAACCATTTGCCCAGAAACAATTGTTTACCCAGATTGGCTACCTCCAACGAGGGAAAAAGAAATTATAAAAATATGTTAGGTTTATAATGTTTAAATAGGGTTTCAGAGTTAAAAATCAAGTTTAATTAGTTATTTGAGTTCAAATAAAATTTTTGAATTTTATTAATTAAAAATTGGAAAGCCTGGACCAGCTATGATTATAATTGGATTGAAGCCCCTTAAAGATTCAAATTTTTGGCTTGTCTTATGAAATTATCCTTAATTTTTTTAATTTTACAAAATAGTTACTATTTTCAAAATCTTAGGGTTTCAATGGTCAATTTTCGAAATTAAATTGACCAAAGTCAAAAATATACTTAGTTAGGATTTTAGGATATTTTTTCATAATTTATTTTGATAAAAAAACCAATTTTTAAGAATTTAATCCCAAACTAGGCTTAATCGGCTAAATCGACCCACTAACTTCTATGCCCATTTTTGGGGTGTTACAAGGGTTACAAATATGAAGAATGACAATAAAGGTTTCTCTCAATAGAAAAATTTACTCAATTACAATCAATTTCTCTCCCCAAACTCAGAAAATAAAATACAATGAAGATTGAATGAGTTGGGTTACAAGGATTTGACAATGAAGTGCTTGGAGTTGGATTTGGATGCTTGGATGTTTTCTTTAAGATCATTACTTGTTGTTGCTTGAATTTGTCATGGCCTTGGATAGAATTGCTCATGGAGATGGATCGATTGAAGAAGGGATTGAGGAATTGGGGATTTTGACTAAATTAGAGTCAACGGATGAGAAGGGTTTGGAGCTGGGAAGTACGACCTCCATCCGCGCACGTGAGCAAAAGCTAATGAGCAAAACGGAGGCGTTTCGTGGAGTCCTGGACAACAATGTTTCAAAGAGTTAATTGGATCAATTTAAATGGATTAATTGGGTTTAATTTATATGGCCAATGTTAATGTAGCCGTTGACATCAGCTAAGTTAGTTAGGACAACTGTAGTAAAAAAAACTCAGACAAAATACAAAAAGGAATTGTACTGCTGTGGATGTCATGCTTATTGAATGAAAATTTTTTATTCTCTTCTGAAATTTTATTCTTCTCTTTCTGAAATCCCTAATTCTCATCTTCTCCATTACATTTGGTAGCCAAAGCCAGGTTTACAGTGATCCAATAAACTGAGAAAGACTAAGAAAGTTTAGCAAATGGCGGATAATTCAGATATTACAACTTTACAAAAACAACTTAATGCCTGAAGGTGGACAAGGGAGCAATGGAAAACATGATGAACAACATAGAAAGCAGAATCGAAGACACCTAGGCAGACTTGAGAAAGATCATCGGCCTGCTTACCAGAGAGGTAAATAGTGTTGATTCAGAGACACCTGAGAAATACAAGACACCAGTGATAAATACTCAGACCAAAGGCGATGGTAAGAAATCAGTTCATGTTACTTTTCTAGATGAAAAGGAAAGGTATTCGATAAAGTTAGATGAACCAGGAATACTTTCCTCAAAACCCCAATCACATGCGATGCATAATGAAAAACTTAAACTTGGAGGACATTGGTCTGAAAAAGGAGATACTTCCTTGTAGACCTGGCAAACTTGATCCGAGAATCGAAAACCGAACCGAAACTGATGATTTAGCGTGATCCGAAACCCAAAACCGAAATCGAAACCGAAACCGATCCGAATTCTAAAGGAACCGATATAGACCCGTAACTGATTTGACCCGTAACCGATTTGACCTGAACCAATTTTTACCCGAACTGATTTTCACCCGAACCAAAAGCAACCCGAAATTAACTTGCTCAAAATCAATCTAAACCGAACATAATCCGATTTTAACCCGATAATTGAGTCAAAGTGAATGAATAATATATTTTTACTATTGTTTATTTTTTAACAATATGATAAAAAATTAAATAATATATGTTTTATTATCTTTTTGTATTATGATAATACTAATTAATCACTACATTTGATAATAATTTAATGTTTAATATCACATTTCCTTCTTTAAAAATTAATTTAGTTTTTGTTAAAATTTGGGGTGTTACAAAAATGACCAAAATGTTATTAATGAATCCATGTATTTGCAAAAATGACATTATCCTTTAAATTATCAATACTGACTTTACTCGAATAAAAGTTGAGGCAAAAAATTTCAAAACAATTCTAATATGAAATAAAAAAAGATATATTTTTACAAGAATATATGATTAATTCTATATATAATATACACGATTACATTTATACTCAAGTCCAACTCAAACCAAATTAACCCGAAAATTCAAAGATTGACCCAATCCGAACCGATCCGAATAACCCAACATGGACCCGACCCGAAAACATCCGATCCGATATTTATCGACCCGAAAACAACCGATCTGATATTGACCCGAATCATCGATCCGATATCCGTACCGAATTATCATATAACCGAATTAAAACCGAAACCGAAATTAGAACCGATCCGAACCAAATCTAAACTGAATGCAAACAAACCTGAAATGAACCGAACCGAAACAATCCGAATCGAAACCGAACCGAATGACCCGTTTGCCATGTCTACTTCCTTGTTACAAGAAGCACCTAGAGGAGAAAGAGTGAACCAGGAAAATTTTTGGGCTTCACTAAATTTAAAGCCTAAGATTGAACTAAGCATGTTCAAGGGAGAAAATCCTAGAGGGTGGGTCAGAAAATGTGAGAAGTATTTCTCCATATTCAGTGTCCCTACTGAACAGAGGCTAGAGATTTCAGCTATGCACCTGAGTGGACGAGCAGAGGTTTAGTTCGATGGGTACGTGATGTAGAAGCACAAGCTCAGTTGGCATGAATTTTTAGCTGACTTATGCCACAGGTTTGGTGATAAGGACTTTAAAGATATCATTGGAGAGTTCAACAAGCTGATTCAAAGAACAACAGTAGAGGAGTACAAAGATAAGTTCGAGGAACTTAAGCCTTATATGTTGCCAATGAACTCGGAGAAGACTAGTTTATGTCTAACTTTATTAGTGGACTCAAAGAATAAATCAAACACAAGATCAAGGTGCACCCACCAACGAATTTATTAGAGAGATTCAAAAAGGATAAGTTTCTAGAGTTATCCCAAGAGATTGACAATAGGAGACATAGACAGATGAAAAGAGGACCAATCATCAATGTACCAGAAAATTTCAAGGGCCAGGAAATAGTACCAGTAGCTAAGGCAGCAAGTAACCCACAACACAACAAAAAATCCCTACTAGAATATAGGAGGAACCATAATCTCTATTTCAAGTGTGCAGAAAAATATGGTCCAGGGCACCAATGCAAAAACAGGCAGTTACACTTAATGGAAGAAGATGAAATAGAGGAAGAAATAGAAGATAAAGGAGGAGAGAAGGAAAAACCAAAGGAACAGGAGTTGGAAATCTCAATTAATGCCTTAACTAGCAATGTGGGATTCAATACTCTAAAGATACCTAGAGTGATTAAAGGAAGGAGGTTGAGTATATTGATAGACAGTGGGAGCACCCATAGTTTTGTTGTTGTTACTTGGGCCAAGGAGGGAATAAAAGTGGTGAGTACTCAGCCATTAGCAATAACAATGGCCAATGAAGAGAAGTTGCACAACATTGCAAAGAGTAACCAATTAAGGATGGTGAAGCGACAGAATCGAGCGATCACTAAGCTATTAATCCAATGGTCCAACCTTGGTGCGTAGAACGTGACTTGAGAGGATTACAGCGTGTTGAAGACTTAGTTCCTAGATTTTGATCCCTGGGGACAAGGATGGACTGAAGAAGGGGGAGATTCCATGGCCTTGGATGGAATTTCTCTTGGACAGGGATTGATTGAAGAAGGGATTGAGGAATTGGGGATTTTGACTGAGTCAGAGTCAAAGGATGAGAAGGGTCTGAAGCTGGGAAGTACGACCTCCATCCGCACACGTGAGCAAAAGCTAATGAGCAGAACGGAGGCGTTTCGTGGAGTCCTGGACGATAGCGTTTCAAAGAGTTAATTGGATCAATTTAAATGGATTAATTGGGTTTAATTTATATGGCCCAATGTTAATGTAGCCGTTGAAATCAGCTGAGTTAGTTAGGCCAACTGTAGTAAAAACAAAACTCAGACAAAATACAAAAAGGAATTGTACTGTTGTGGATGTCATGCTTATTGAATGAAAAAATTTTATTCTCTTCTGAAATCTTATTCTTCTCTTTCTAAAATCTCTAATTCCCATCTTCTCCATTACAGAATTGCTTGTTTTATACCTTCTCATTGAATTTTAATAGATGAAGTTGTTAGGAACATAAATATAGACGTTATAACTTCATCTTCCCACCATAAATGAACTTCTACAACCACCTGTATCGAAATACGGGCTAACTGTATCAAAATGGTACCAAAAAAGAAAGAGTCGCTGTGTACATTTAATAGGGGTATCGAAACGCTATTTAAGCGTATCAAAACAGTCTATATTTAAAATAAGGGACATATTGAAACAACTACAGAGTTGTACCAAAATGTTTTAGTTCTGCCAAAAATCGTATCAAAACGCCTCTAAGACCGTTTCAAAATGGGTCAACTAATTTTTAAAGTTTGTGTCAAACAACGATAAAAAATATTTAAAGCTCAAAGATTCGTTAGAAAATTTGACTTGATATCGAAACACATAAGTTCGTATTGAAACGCCTTGAATATTAATTAATTTCATAAAACATAAGACGTTATCAAAACAACCAATGGTTGTATCGAAATGCTTGTTTTGATTCCAAGTTTAAGAGTTTCAAAAGAAAATTTTACAAATTCAAAACGTATCGAAACAGTTCAAGACCGTATCGAAATGTATGTTAGAATTTGAAGAACTTAGTTTAAAAATTACAGCTCTTATCGAAAACATTTACAGGCGTATCGAAACACCTGCAACAAAAACACAAGTTTGGCTTTGAAAAACACTTAGAAAATTGTTTGACTTTTCAATTTAATAAGGACTTAAAAATTTATTTCAAATTGATCCTTTAACTTCTTTGTTATATCAAAATCAATTTTAGTTGTGCAATCTTTCCCTTTTTACAGTTCGATTTTTGTAAGTTAGCTGATGGTTTAGGTGTGTGGGATCTTGGTTCTGAAGGAATTTAAGTATGTAAAAGTTTTTGATATCGTAGGGTAACAACTAGAGGTTGTTTGGGTGTAAGGAATATGTGAGAAGCCTCCCTACACTCGAAAGTAATTAAAATGGTTTATGTTCTTTGAACGATTCCATAACGTCCCATAATTCATGTGATTTAGTTAGGCCTCTTAATGCTGGTTGTTGCATATGTTTATGCATAATTTCTAGTTGATTTACAATGCTATTTATACTCCCATAATTTTACTTTGAAATATAAAATGCTATAGTTTTAGGTTTTAAAAATGATACACTTTGGGTGCATGAGAAATTGGGATGCATTAGTTTTAAAGTAATAAAGCGGTCAAAAAATATTTTAAGCCTAATTCCTTGTTTAAATATAACAAAATACGTCTCCAACATAGTCGCCATACTTTAGAGACTATTTCGTCCCATTACGAAAATAGTAAAAATTAAATATAAGTTTACGTCTCTTTTTTATTTGAAAATTTAATTAAAAAAGAGGATTTTTGTGAATACTCGTATTTTGAAAAACATGAAATCGTCATTGGTCACTTTGGTAGATAGAACACCATTAAAAATAAAAGTAGAGATTCGAAAACTTAGGTTTGGGAGTTGATTACAACTGGGAAAGGATTAGTATGCTCACACAGCTCAAAATTAGTACCTAATTAATTTATCTCTTTATTAATATTAAATTTTTGGGGGTTAAAGTGATTAGTAAATTAAAATTTTGTTATATGTACGAGTAAATTTTAAAAGCTTCGATTTCGAGAAATAAACAAAAACTATCAACTATACCTCAGATAGTCAATTTATTGTCGAAAAAAGAGCACCACATTTACAATTAAACATCCAACATTTATAATTAAATGTCCAACTTAATTTAAATATCCTACACTCGAAAGTAATTTAAATGGTTTATGTTCTTTGAACGATTCCATAACGTCCCGTAATTCATGTGATTTAGTTAGGCCTCTTAATGCTGGTTGTTGCATATGTTTATGCATAATTTCTAGTTGATTTACAATGCTATTTATACTCCCATAATTTTACTTTGAAATATAAAATGCTATAGTTTTAGGTTTTAAAAATGATACACTTTGGGTGCATGAGAAATTGGGATGCATTAGTTTTAAAGCAATAAAGCGGTCAAAAAATATTTTAGGCCTAATTCCTTGTTTAAATATAACAAAATACGTCTCCAACATAGTCGCCATACTTTAGAGACTATCTCGTCCCATTACGAAAATAGTAAAAATTAAATATAAGTTTACATCTCTTTTTTATTTGAAAATTTAATTAAAAAAGAGGATTTTTGTGAATACTCGTATTTTGAAAAACATGAAATCGTCATTGGTCACTTTGGTAGATAGGACACCATTAAAAATAAAAGTAAATTCGAAAACTTGGGTTTGGGAGTTGATTACAACTGAGAAAGGATTAGTATCCTCACACAGCTCAAAATTAATACCTAATTAATTTATCTCTTTAATAATATCAAAATTTTTGGGTTAAAGTGATTAGTAAATTAAAATTTTGTTATATGTACGAGTAAATTTTAAAAGCTTCGATTTCGAGAAATAAACAAAAACTATCAGCTATACCTTAGATAGTCAATTTACCACATTTACAATTAAATATCCAACTTAATAAACATGACAAATTATGAATGAAACACGTGAATATTAACATAAATAAATGATATAAGTAAAATTAAACAAATAAATATACATATATAAAAGGGTTATAATACCAAATTATTCTAATATATAATACATCATACTTATAAAATATGTACATATAATAATGTAATTTTGACATTATATCCATATTATATTCATATTAAGTATAAAATTTGTTATAAAAATAAAACGATGCATGAGAAGCAATATTATAATATATATGTATAACACCTGCATAAAAAATCATTATCAAAACATATTTTATTAACATGTATACATGCTAACACATGAACCATACGAAAAAAAAATACATACACTGGCTTATACCAAACATACAAATATATTTAATATAGTAAGATAATGCACATAAATTATCAATAATTTACACAACATACCAAACTACTTAAGCAATATCATTACATGCAGGAAATATAAAAAAATGCTAAAATTAATATGCACATCATCATAAGATAAACGTATAAATATGCTAATACATGAATAAAATAGAGATCAAAATATAAGATAATATAAAATAATGTTGAAATTAAAAGATGTATGAAAACAATAGAGCAAACATGGGATAAAATCACTATATCCAGGGGCTAGATTGAAATAAGATTGAAAATTAAGCGAACCAATAAAAATACTAGAGGATGGATTGGGTAATTTACCCTTACGCGGATCAAAACAGAGAAGTAATGTGGGGTAGAAGCATTTAAGGGGTAATTTGCCTATTAAAAATATGATTCAATTATGATTTAGGGAATGAATTAAAAGATTTAAAAAACTCAGAGGGATCGGCTATGAAATTTTAATAGGCGAAAGGACTGGGTGAGAAACTGAAAACGCGGAGGAACCTATAACAGATTATCCCATTATTTATATTTAAAATACCTATATTAAAACTATATCAGATTCACTTTATCTTCTTTTTTTCATTTTCAGAACCATTATAACACATCCTCGCTTTTATTCTTTAAACCAAATCAACACCAAAACTTCCAATTTTACAGAAATTCATCCTTATTTTCAGATTTCAATGGTGGTCAACCACTCCAGCCACCACCTTTCACCACCAGCCACCATATATCAACTTTTAACAAAGTAAAATCAACTCATTTTTTGGTTTAAAACCAAAATCCTCTTTTATTTTTTAAAAATCGAAAAATCAAAAACCTAGAAAAATAAAGAATGGGTTGGTGTCATTTATCGACGCATCACCCTTGATCATACAACGAGGACAATTCAGGAAGTAAAAATTAAGCCTCTAATATTATTTTTGCTATTTACTTTTTTGTATTTTAAAAATATGCATGAAAAGATGAATATTGTTGTAACGCCCAAAAATGGGCTAAAAGTTAGTGAACCGGTTTAGTCAGTATAGCCTAGTTCGGGATTAAATATCTAAAAATTTGTTTTAAATTAAAATAAATTGAGTAAAAATATTCTAAAATTCTTATTTAACATATATTTTAATTTGGTCAAATCAATTTCAAAAATTTACCCTTGAATCCCTAAGATTTTGAAATTAGTATCCATTTTGTAAAAATTGAAAATTTGAGGACAATTTTATAAAACAAGTCAAAACTTTGAATATTTAAAGGGATTTGATCCAATTATAATCCTAGCTAGTCTAGGCTTTACAAATTTTATTTAATTAAGATCAAAATCTTTTTTTAACTCAAATAGTTTAATTAAACCCAATTTAATTTAAACCAAAATACCTTTTTACATTAAAAACAAAACCTAAAATACTTATTTTCGTTTTCCCTCATTCAAGGCTGCCGTTCAACAAGTTTTCAAGGTAAAAACCTTTTCTTTTTCATTTAATTTTGTTTTAATAAATTATAATAACTTTTTCTTCTTTAAAATTTTATTTTTCTCATCGTTTTCTCGTTTAAAAACCTGAGAAGCCATTGGATCAGTTTTAGAGGTGAGATTTCATCAATCCTATAGAATAATAAAGTTCTTTACTGAAATTCCCAAGTTATTGGCTTGGAGTATTTGTTTTAATCCTTCCTTCAATTTAATAAAAGTCGATTTTTCGGCAAAAATATCAATTTTCGTTCAAGGGTTTTGATCCACTGTTTTGGGATCCTAAATTCATGATTGTGAATATATTAGAATATTTATAACATGTTTTAATTATATATAATCCTGTACTTTAGGCTTAGGTGAAGTTTGATGTGTTTTGAAAAGTTTTTAGTTAAGGTTTCGTTAAGTTTTAAGGTTTGCTATGTAGGGATCCGACTTGAGGGTTTCTTTCTTGTGTTTAGGATCATTAAATCCCTTGATTTTGATGCTTGAAATAGGACAAGAGTTAGGAGATCACGTTTGAAGGTGTTTCGATTCATATCGGTGGCTTGACGAACAAGTAACGGTTTTCGATGAGTGGTTTATGATAGTAACTGCTTTGGAAGTGCTTTAAACTTATTTTACAGAGGTTTGGGAGTGTAGGGAAGGTGTTAAAACCTCTCTACACTCGGAAGTAAGTAAAAGTTTAAGTTTTCGCAAAGGTTCTCATATTACTCTATGAATTTATTATGTACTTTTGTCATGTTTTCTAATGGTTATGCATACTTGTATATGCATGCTATTTAATGCTCACGTTACTGTTTTTATGAAGTTTTAATATACAAATGATGCTCTCATGGTTTTATTTTAAGAATGAGATAAATGTGGTTTTATCAATTTATGCTTTGAAACTTGAAATAATGAGATGTATGTGTTTAATTCTGTTTTGAATTAAGTTGAGCATTGGTTTTGATAATATATTGGCTAGTTAAGTGATGAAACTTATAAGATAAGTTGATCGATCAATGGGGTCTAGAGTGCACTATAAATATTCAAAAGTCGTACGTGTGTAAATTCCTTTTGTGTTGTATTTTGGCTTTTAGTCTAATGTTGTGTGATAGGAGTAGTATTGTCACATCCGGGTTGATAGTAGTAGTACTGTCATCGGGCACCAAGGTGAGATAATTCATGTTGAGAGTAGTATCAACATCGCATGCTCTGGGAGTAGTACTAACATGTGGTTGCCCGTTTATCCTAACGATTTAGAGTAGTACAAATCGGATCACTAGCCCCAATATAAATTTATGTTTTCATTTTGTAATTGCAAGTGTTATGTGAACTTTAGGCTTTGCTAGGTGATTAACATGTTAGCCTTGTTTTGCTTTGAAAGCATGAGATAACCTTTAAAAGTGATTTACCGGTAATTTATGTTGGCATGTGAGTCATGCTTTTCGTTAACACTTACTGGTTTTAATGTTGGCGTTGATGGCCAAGTTTACATTGTTTTAAAGAAGCATGACATGTTTTACCTAGATAAAATTGAGTATTTATGGGCTGCATTACAAGTGATATTTTTAAATGTTTTATTACCTTCACTAAGCTTTAAGCTTAACCTCTCTCCATTTCCTTGCAATGCAGATAAGTAAGTGTTGGAAGCAACCAGAAACCAAAGGCTTCGTATGTGCCTATTTTAGTATTACTTTAGCTCAAGTATGCTTTTTCTTAAATTATGAACCTAGGTAGTTGAGAGCAATGTAATTGAGAACTTTTGAGTTTGGATTATGTTTTTGGAAATATTTGTTTGAGTTTCCTTTATTCGTTGAGTATTTGAGTTTTGATAAGACTATTGAAGCATGTTATACTATGAACCTTATGTTTGAATTATATTGTGAACCATGTGTTTTATATATGAAATTAGGCAACCAAACATCTAGAGTTACGATTTGAAGTGTGGTTGATGCCTATAGGTTCTTATATGCATCTAGAGAACCTTAGTTTTTCGTTTAAGGCATGAAACATGTGAAATCTGCATTTTTTGGGCAGAGGTTCCGATACCTGTTCATAAGGTATCGATACCTAAGCAAAAATACGATGGTTTTCTGGAAAGATTGTAACTAGGTATCGAAACCACATGAACTGGTTTCGAAACTGTTTGTAGAAAACAGGTAGGTGTTTCGATACACTTGACTTTGGTTGTAACACCCGGAATTCGGATGCCACATTTGGGCCATAAGCCCAACCTGTGTCCATAAAATTTCAAAATCAAACTTAAGTCAAACCATTAAATAAGACATAATTTAAAACGATGTTTAAAATCCAAAGTAGTTTCACAACCCAAAATATCATCGGAGCTCCAAATACAAGTTTGATCAAACATTTTACCTTAACAATTAAATAAAATAGAGTTACAATTACAACAATGGTTCTACGAATACATAGCCCAAATAATTTAGTAATTGTACTCTACCAACCGGTCAATGCTGAAGTCTCTAAATGATGGTGCTCCGCCTCGTCCTCCCAAACTTCCGTCTACTTACCTACACATGGAAACAAATTCCAAAACGCTGAGCTACAAAAGCTCAGTGGGTACACAACCTATCGACTGTGCTTTCAAGTGAATCATAACAATAACATGCGATATAAGATAATATGATGACATGATATGCCAAATGCAACAAAAGCATAAAGTAAACAAATCAAAAGTGAGGCCCACTACCAACCCGACACTGGGGAACTCACCCGACCCGGAATCTTACATCGAGCTAATATACTCAGAATCTCGTATCAAGTGTTCACTCGGAATCTCACATCGAGTGAGGCTCGGAATCTCACATCGAGCAAGGTTGTCATTCGGAATCTCACATCGGATGGTCTTCTTTGTGTTGCAACACTATCACTCACTGGGTATCCGGATCCCACCAACCAATGACACAAACCACAAAAGATGATCCACCTAGGATCTTATACCAAACAATACTCAACCAAGCCAAAACCGAGCATGCAAGTATAATTTCTCATGTTAAGACTCTTATTACCAATTTCGAGTTACATTGCTTATTTTATGTCTTAAATGATCCAAGTGAACGCATACCATTAATTATAGAACCTCCTAACTCGTCCCGTGAAGTTTCGGGCAAAAAGCCCTGGTGTATGATACACCCATATAAGGGGTATCGAAACACCTAGTATCGAAACGCTACCCCTTGCGTTCTAATACCCCTGTTTCGATACAGGTATCGAACCAAAAATGTTACTGGAGGAATCAGTTTCGATACACAGGCTAGGCGTTCCGAAATGTCTGCCCTTAACAGCCTATTTTCCTCTCTATAGTATCGATACCCATACCAGAGGTATCAATACCCCCTGCACGAAATGTATGTCTGCAACTTAAAAATTCTAAGAACCTTAACCAAAATTGACCCAATCGATCCTAATTTATTCCTACTCATTAGTGAAGTAGTTTGAGTTTCTAATCAATTTTACTCATTTCCATCAACTATAAATCAAAACACCATTAAAGCATTCAAAGGCTCTATCCTAGCCAAACCATCACACAATCAATCAAGCATGCTAAAATGATGATGCACATGAAAATGCAAAGGATTTGGAAGTGTACCAACCTTCCAAAACGAGCTGAAGAAGCTCCACAACAACTCTCAAACATTCTCCTTGCCCAAGCACCTTGATGGCTCTCCTTGCTCTCCAACTACAAGGAAGATGACCAAACTATTACTAAATTATCTAGGTGATTGAAGGAAGCTAAACCAACCTTAAAATCACTCTAAATCCTTTCCTAAAACTAATCTCGTTCTTCCACAAAACTCCCCACTAAAACCTCACCTCCACCATTTTAAACCAAACTTACCTTGAAAGATAAATCCTTTTAAGATGAACAACCTTCCCTCTAGCCTCTAAACGAGATTTCAATAGCCAACACTTAAAAACCTTACCTTTAGTGATGGATTTGGGAGAGAAAATAAGAGAAGGAGATGAAGAAAACAATAAAGGAGATAATGAAATCACCCTCTACACAATGCAAAGAAATGCCTCCCCCTCCCTTTTTCCTCCTAAAAGTCCAATTACCAAAACACCCTTGGGCCACCATCCAAAACCAAACCCATCTTTAAACCATTAAGCCCAACAAGGCCCAAGAAGCCCAACAACGAGGCCCACTACCTTGGGTTAACCCGACTCCGAGTTTCGAAACTCGGGTCGTGACAACTCTTCCCTCCTGAAAGAAAATTTCTTCCTCGAAATTTACCTGGGGGAAACAAGTGCGGATAGAGAAACTTCATGTCCCCTTCGACCTCCCACATAGCCTCCTCGACTTCATGGTTTCTCCAAAGCATCTTAACCAAAGGGATACACTTGTTTCAAAGTTCCTTGACTCCCCTACCAAGCACTCTTACCAGCTCCTCTTCATAGGTTAGATCAGTATAACCTCAACATCCTCGGAAGATAAAACATGTGAAGGGTCTAAACGGTAACGCCTCAACATCGACACATGAAACACATTATGGATGCGTGCCAAGTCCGGAGACAAAGCTAACCGGTAAGCCACTGGTCCAACTCTCTCAAGCACCTCATACGACCCGATAAACCTAGGACTCAACTTGCCTTTCCTTACAAAACGGATGATCCCTTTCCACGGTGACACCTTTAAGAACACTTTCTCTCCCACCTTATACTCGATAAGCTTCATTTTCTTATCCGCATAAGCCTTTTGACGATTGAAAGCAACTTGAAACATTTTCTTGATGATCTGAACCTTCTCCTCTATTTGCTTAAGCAGATCCAAAACCACAATCCGTCCTTCATTGAGCTCGGTCCAACACAAAGGTGTGCTACACTTACACCCATACAACACTTCAAACGGTGCCATCTTGATACTTGACTGGTAATTGTTATTGTAAGCAAACTCAACCAACGGTAGTTGTTCCTCCCAACTACCCTCGAAGTCAACAACACAACACCGAAGCATGACCTCAAGAATATGAATGACCCATTCAGATTGACCATCGGTTTGTGGATGAAAAGTTGTGATAAAGTGCAACTTGGTATCCAAAGAACTATGGATCTTTTTCTATAGCCTTGCTGTGAACCTCGGATCCCTATCCGATATGATCAAGGATGGTACTTCATGCAATAGCACGATCTCCTTGATGTACAACTGAGCCAACCTTTCCAAACTGAAGTCCATGCGTATAGGCAAAAAGTGAGCAGACTTGGTCAACCGATCAACTACAACCCATATAGCATCATACTTCCTTTGAGTCAAAGGCAACCCCGTGAAAAAGTCCATGGTGACCCGATCCCACTTCTATTTTGGAATCTGGATAGGCTGAGGCAAACCTGAAGGAACCTGATATTCCGCCTTCACTTGCTAACAAGCTAAGCACCTTGCTACAAACTCTAAGATATATCTTTTCATACAAGGCCACCTATAGAACGGTCTAAGATCTTGGTACATCTTGTTGCTTCCCAGATACACTGTATAAGGGCTACGGTGTGCCTCTCTCATGATACGGTCCCTTAGATCCTCCAAAGCATGAACACACAAACATCCCTTGAAGTACAAGTAACCACCATCTCGTACTTCAAAGTCTGTAACCTCACCTCTCTGAACTGCCTCTATTTGTGCTACCAAGTCTTCATCCAAAACTTGGGTCCTCTTTATCTCTTATACCAACGTAGGTTTCACTCGAAGCTCGGCCAAAAGACCACCATCATCTGTCAACCTCAAACAAGCAAACATAGCCCTCAAGTCCGCCATTAACTTTCTACTCAAAGCATCTGCCACCACATTTGCTTTAACCGGATGGTACTCGATCATGTAATCATAGTCCTTTAGTATCTCTATCCAATGACGTTGTCTCAAGTTCAACTCCTTTTAAGTAAGCAGATACTTCAGGCTCTTATGATCCGTGTAGATGTAGCATTTCTCTCCATAGAGATAATGCCTCCATATCTTCAAAACAGAGATGACTGCGGCAAGCTCTAGATCATGGGTAGGGTAGTTCTGTTCATGTGTCTTGAGTTGACTTGAAGCATAGGCAACCACCTTTCCATCTTGCATAAGAACACACCCTAAACCATTCAACGATGCATCACTAGAAAAAACATAGTCCTTTCCTGACTCCGGTTGAGTCAACACTGGTGCCTCGGTAAGATAAGTCTTTAACTGCTCAAAACACTATTGTCTCTTCTCGTTCCAAACAAAGGGAACTCTTTTTTGCAACAACTTAGTCAATGATGACACCAAGATTGATAAAAATATTCATATCGAAGTCAAAATTTACACGTCTCCAATTTGAGACTCCAGTACCATCATCATCAGAAAATATTATAAACAACTCTAACGACCCTCCTAAAGAATACTGCAAGTGAGATTCTATCATCAATTCCACATCGCCGTTGTCTGCAATATAATAAATTGTATAATACAATGGCTCCAACGACATCGGTAATCGATATCTTAAAGGCTCCAATTTCTTTCCTCGAACATGCGGAACATTCTCCGATACTTTCTTCATCAATTACCTATAACTTAATTTCTATGGGAGATTTATTTTAACAATATTCGATGACTAAAGACCACACCTAAAGGTGCATCTCCAACCATATGCCCATCATAATACACTTAGTCATTGATTCTTCTTGACATTTTTGCTTTGAAATGATAACAACACTATGAAAATTATTCAAATTGAAACTGGGTTTCGAAGAAGTTTGAAACTTGTGAAAATGGAGATGACAATTGCTTCAGCTTCGAAGCTTTAGTATTACTTAAACCAATTCAGAAATCACTTCCTTCAAAAAGTTATTTGCTAATGTATTAGACAAGAAATCACTTTATACAAGAAGTGATTTCCCTTAATAAATCGCTTTATGTATAAGCGATGTATGAACTATATAAGATTTGATTCCCTGATCAATTCATACTACATTTTCTACTCCAATACTCAAATAAAGCTTTTTAGGAGACGTTGTACAAAAATAGCTAGATTTTCTTGTGTTGTTCTCCACTCCGGAACATATTTTTATATTTCTTTCAATAATAGTATAAAACACAATAAGTTGTATGAGTTAATATCTATGGGGGTTCAGAAGTCTACAACAAGAGAAATCTTTTACTTGCAAGCTAAAATACCGGTTGAGAATCCGGACCTGAAGCGCATTACATATTTACATTGTCAAGTTCAAAAGACCTTCGCAAGATGTTTCGAAGTTACATACGTTGTGGTTATCAAATTATCGAGATAACAATAACATTTAAGGATGAAGCTAGTTCATTAAGAAGCATTGAAATATCTACATTGTCAGTAGAGGAAGAAGTAATTCTACAACGTAACAACAATAGGCGACTTGAAAAGTAATAGAGAATTGAAGTACTGAACTTAACATCGAACGTGTCTACAGATTATGAAGACACAGAAACAGACTATTCCTCAATTCCTTAGATATTATTTCTGTAATATATGATTGTTACAGTTAGGATAAGAATTTTAAATAAATACTTAAAGTTTGAATTTTTAAGTTAAATTCAATTAATTATATTATACTTAATTTAAAGAAGTAAATTTAAATTATACATTTTTTTAATAAATAAAGAAGTAAATTTACATATAAATAATTAGATATTTTTAACAAATAATAAAATAAGTGAAATAATAAAATTATATCTTTTTATAACAAAAAAAAGTCGCTTTTTGTACAAAGCGATTTCTATTAAACATAAATCGCTTTGTATACAAAATGATTTCTAATGTCCAGAGTTCTGACCATTTATAATCTCATGTAAATCTCTTTTTACACAAAGCGATTTTTTTTCATATAATAAATATTGATTGATGTATAAAGGCATGCCAACTAATCCCAAATTGCTTCCTACGCAAAACGATTAATGAAATCGCTTTCTACAGAAAATGATTTTAGCTTACGTGTTTTAACAATGATATATTTTTAAATGAAGTTGAATAGGGTATATTTATGTAATAAAATAATAAAAATGGAATATTAATATAATATTGTCTGGTTTGACACAAAGCTGAAAAGGAGTTTTCCTGATACAGACAAAATATATACAACTTTATTGAAGCTCACCAGTCCAGAAAATTCTGCTCTTTGGAGCCAACCTCATCTTCTCCCATAATAAAACAATATGCTTATGTATGTTCTTGCATCAGCTGTCACTTTGCTATATCTATATATGAGAGATTTTTGTTATAACCTTCTGTTAACAATTCACTTTCACAGATCACAGTTCTTTCTACTCATATTCCTATGGGTTCCATTTCCATATCCCACAAGCTTCACTTTGTGTTGTTCCCTTTCCTAGCTCAAGGCCACTTGATCCCCATGGTCGATATCGGTCGACTGTTAGCACAACGTGGTGTGATTGTTACCATAGTTACGACACCGCTTAATGTCAGCAGAGTCGAGAAATCAATCGCTCTTGCCGTTGAATCAGGGAGCCCTATCCGTATACTGCAAGTCCCGTTCCCTGGAAAAGAAGTAGGACTGCAAGACGGCATTGAGAACATAGACATGCTGTATTCAATTGAGGACTTCTTTAAATTCTTCGTTGCTGCAAACATGATGGAAGATGCAGCGCAGACCTTATTTGAAAAGCTAACACCACGCCCAAATTGTATTATCTCGGACATGTGCCTCTATTATACACGCAAAATTGCTACAAAGTTTCAGGTTCCAAGGATATCGTTCCATGGATTCTGTTGCTTTACTCTTCTTTGTGTGCACAACGTGAACTCCTCCAAGATACTTCAGGAGGTAAAATCTGATTACGACTACTTCACGGTGCCAGGCTTGCCGGACAAGGTCGAATTGACTGAAGCACATATTCCCCTCAACCCCATTGGTAACTGGGAGGCAATCTTCGGACCACTATTAGAAGCGGATCAAGCAGCATATGGGGCTATCATAAACACTTTTGAAGAGCTCGAATCGAGTTACGTGAAAGAGTACAGAAAGATAAGAAAAGCTTGGTGTATTGGTCCAGTTTCCCTCAGCCACAAAGATGAGTTGGATAAGGCTGCAAGAGGTAACAAAGCGTCAATCGATGAGAAACAATGTTTGAAGTGGCTTGATTCACAAGAAACAAACTCTGTCATATATGCTTGCCTTGGGAGCATCAGCACTCTAAAGTCACCGGAACTGATAGAGTTGGGGTTGGGGTTGGAGGCATCAAACAAGCCCTTCATTTGGGTCCTGAGAGGAAATAACACGATATCGAACCAAGTGGAGAAGTGGATGAAAGTGGATGGATTTGAGGAAAGAACAAAAGGAAGATGCCTTGTAATCAAGGGATGGGCTCCCCAGGTACTCATTTTGTCACACCCCGCAATTGGAGGCTTCCTAACTCATTGTGGATGGAATTCGACGATCGAAGGCATTTCTTCCGGTCTCCCATTGATAACATTGCCGCTCATCGGAGACCAGTTTTGCAACGAGAAACTTGCGGTTCAAATACTGAAAATCGGAGTGAGTGTGGGGTCTGAAAAGTCTACGATGATTGGAGACGAGACATCCGCGTTCATGTTGCAAAAGGAAAACGTTAAAAACGCTATACAGCAATTGATGGATGAAGGGACTGAAGGAATAGAGAGAAGAAAACGAGCAAAAGTGTTAGGAGAGTTGGCCAAAAAAGCCGTTGAAATGGGGGGATCTTCCTTCTCTAATACTATGCTGTTAATCCAAGAGATCATCCAAGAATCTCACCTAATGTCCTGTAGATTTGGTTCAAACCTCAAATGAGGTTTTAATTCCCCTTTGATGTTTAGCTTCATCCATGAACTGTTTCTATGTCTGGGGTTACCAGTCTTAAGTTCTAACATCTGTCCGATATTAATAAAAAAATATTAAGCATGTTTAAAATATGGATTATGCTGGATTTTCAACTTTTAAAGCCTAAGTTCGATTGGCCTAATCCATTTTCAAGTTTTGAACATATTTTCTTTCTTAACAACCTTATTTTGTCTCCGGATATAAGTCAGATAATCCCTTTATATATAAATTAAAATTGAATTACATGTTCTAAACTATTTGAAGTATAAACTTTAAAAGTAGAAGAATAAAGTAATGAATATAATAAGAGAGAAGATAGTTCTTTATTTGTCGAGTCAAGTCAAAAAAATTGAGTTCGTCGAATTTATAAGGGTTATTTTACGACTCAAACATTATTTATTTCTTTTTAATTAAATCAATTTTATAAAATTCAAGTCGAATTGAGTTTTAAAGTTTTTTTATAAATTTAATTATAATTATTTATAATATTATAATATAAATTGATAAATTTAAACCGTTTTCTATATCTATATACGAAATATAATCCCTTTAACATGGCCCGGACGAACTGAGCCAAAAGGGCTACATTTTTTTCCCCGAAGCTAACCCAAATTAATTCCTAAATTAGTTAATTTTCCCCCTCTTTTATCTTGCCTAAATATATTGTGTTGCTTATATGTGTAGGCATTTGATTGGTTGAGTTTTCTTGTTATAGGATCCAAATATTAAATGTAAGAGTGTTGTAATAATATGATTTAGAGATATTGAATAAAGGTTATTGATGCTACATAATCTAGGCCTCATTCGAAGATATTCAAGGGGTAATTCTGATTATAAGTTTATGTCTCAACGCTAGGTGACATGATCTCAATCCAGAGTAGTTGTTGATATGTGTTATTGCTTATATGATCTCTTAAGATAACAAGCTGGATTGTGTCTTGTGTGTCATTGTAAACTCCTGAAAAATAGTATCTAATAGGTATATTTAACATTGATTATTGCATGATTTCAAGAATATTTTAATTGTATTTAGCTTCCATTCATTACATTTCATGCATTAACATTCATTTGTATTTCGAAAGGGAATTGGATGGTTTTAATTGTCAGGATATACTTTGGTAAAGAGAGGTATTTTCTGTTGGTGGTATGCAAGTGACATAATTGAAGCAGCAGCAGATAAGATAGACATAATATCAGATAACAATGTCAAACGGAATGATGATGCCCAAGCTACATTTTCTCAAATTCCAGAATATTGTCAGATGTAAACCGCTTCAATTTTAATTGTTGATAAGTACTGCCTAGAATTTATGAGCAGATTTATATATCTAGCACATGTGTGTCGCCCAAGCAACGTTACTTAGCATATGAGGAAATCCTAAGGTGACATCCAAGGCCTATATAAGGAGACCTAAACCTAGAGATTGAGATCAGAGTGGAGGTCGCAAGGAGAGACTTTTTAAAGAATTGAGAGCCAGTTCCTTATAGAGAAAAGTAGAAAGAAAAGTTGGAGCATGGTGTGATATTAGGACGTAGAAACAAGGGTTGTAACTTGTGGATTCAAAGTGCAACCAAAGATCTTTAGGGTGTTATGCACAGAAAAGATAATGCCATTCTAGAACATGTTCGACAATAAAATCAATATAGTACTTAATTGGATACTGTTTTTATACATGTAGATTCCAGATATCCTTTGCTAACCTTTTTATCCTTCTTAAACTCGTGTTTAGCCAAACTATGCTACTTTTTGAACTTTGACTTTGACTTTATTTAGTGAAATTCTTTCCTTATTCTCCTATAGTTTATTCCTAACCTATAATTAAGAGTTCTAAGGTTACAGTATTAATTGTGGAATTAATTCCTCGATAATTCTTGAGAAAACGATTCTCAACTTATCACTTTAATACTTGATGATCATGTATACTTGTATGTAAAGACTTCAACTTGGAATTATTTTTGCAAATAATAAGCTAAAATAATCAACCTTTTATAAAGAATTAAAAAGTCAACAAATTTTTGGTATGGTTGTCGAAGATTGCAACATAATTATTTTTTTAAATTTTACTGATTTTACTTTGAATATTTTATTTTTTCTAACTAATTTGGTTTATGACCATGATCAATCACTCAAGAATCAACTTTGATTTTTAACTTAAGATTGAAAGAACTTTTGTTACCTCTTTAAAATTATTGATTTTCATGACCATTTTGATATACTTTCATAAATATATTTAGTTGTATTAGTTTTTTAGAATCATGCATTTTTATCAAGGGGTTAGTAGGTTGCCTATGATGAGTGAAAGAATGTTTTTGTGACCTTTATGTAGGTTGGAAAGGTACTTGGTATGAGAAATAGACAACAAGACACATGGATAGTTAGAAAAAACCAAAGGTTTTTCAAGCATCTATTGACATAAGGTGTCCCAGTAGCCAAGCCAAGAGAGGAAGAACCTTTGAAAAATTAGAACACTCCAAAAAAAAGTAGGAAAGGATCAACGCTCATAAAAGATCTCAATAGAAAAGTGATGTGCCAATTTGGATGCCAAGGCAACATCGACATAATGATGTCAACCCTAATATGATAAGCTATCATGTCAAGTTGATAAGGTATCAAGATGAACGGATAAAGAGATTTAAGTCTTATACTATACTCATATTAAATTTAAATTTAAAGACTTATCTCATATTTTCCCGCGTACGCTTATATAAAGACCAATTGATAAGCATAAAGGATACGAGAAAGAGAAGAGGAAAGAGCAAAGAGGAATTAGAGACAATTTTTGAGCAATGAGTGACAGTCGATGCAATCAAGGAAGATGGTTTGAATTCTTGATCGAGAGCCTAGCCTGGAGGGTTGTATCGAGAGACCCCTATGCCTATTTCCTTCGAACAAGTTATTTTTATATGGTTTTTATTATGATGATGATGTTAAAAATGTTTATTGATTTGTTCGTTATCCTTCTCACCATGTACAAATTTATAATTGGTGGAGGATGTTTTAACTGTATGTAAACATTGGTTTTCATGCCTTAGTTCTTTTATGTTAATTCTTTTTTTAACAAAGTTTTCTATCTTGCAAGCTTTATATTTTTTTAACTATAAAGATCAAACGAGAGTTGACAGTACTATTTTATTAACTACTCTTTCAAGTGAGAGTTTTCATAGTTGCCTATTGTTTTCCAATATTTTAACAGTCTTGAGAGACAATGCTGAGTTGGTGAATACTTGGGAAAGAAGCTTTCAGAGAAGTTATTCAAGTAGATTAACTTACTTCAGAAGTGAAATCTAACTCCAAGGAATATAGATTGTTTTTTTATCAAGTTAGTTTAAGAAAATCATGCACTATGAAGATATAGGGGATTTTACTTGGTTTATTTAGGGCATCAACCATCGAGAGAGGTTTTGCTACAGTTGAGTCAGCTAAACAATAAAACCAAGACAATTTTGACAATACAAATCGACATGAACCATGTTGAAATCAGGCATCCCCTACCAACGATCATCGTTCATTTGAAAACACCTTCCTAGCCAAAACTTAATTTGATTACTTTATTTTATTTTTTATCTTTAGTTTTTAAATTAACCATTTTACACGATATTATTTTCTTTCAAATCAAGTAAACATTCAAGCTGAATTCCAAACGAAATCTCTGTGGGATAGATAATTTAGCTAAGCAAGTTGTATTACTTGCGGACTGTGTATACTTGCCAACGAAATACACTTGACATATTTCTTTTGTCAAATTACACATTATTTAAACTTTTTGTCAATATCAAAATTAAACATATCCCTGATAGTCTACAAATTTTTTAACACCGTTATCAAGAATTACTACAAATATGATTGTTTTCATATTTTTATTTGTTTTTTTAATTTATTGCTTTTAATTAGTGTATGAAAAGAAATCACAATGTTCTTGAAGAGAGGTCTTATGATCCATAAATTGAGAAAACCTTATGGATGTTAAAGAGACAAATACGAGCGATGAATCAAGGCAATCAAAAGAATAGTGCGTTGAATAATGATCCACCACCATTCAATGCCCAAAATACTAATGATGAGAAAGATATGGTAATTCGAGAACATGTAGCACCTGATATTGCAAATCTCATACAATGACTTGTTGACAATGATACCAATGAGCCTAACTTTAAATTTAAGCCTATAATGATAGAAACACTTTTGAATGTAGGTTAATTCGATGGAGGAATTACTGGAAATCTAAGGCAACATCTCAAGCAATTGATGGAGGTAGGTCAATTGTAATCCCCTTGGCCCGATCTAGACGTCACCCAACTCGAACGAGTTACACGGGGAATACCGAAGCTAATACGGAGACTACCTCAATAAACGGCCTTATTTTTTTATCTTATCTAAATGCTTGAATTAGATCCTACATGTTCATGCAAGGACTGAGTTCATTTGTAGCGGAAAATATGTGAAACGAGTCCTAATTTTATCGAACAATTTTTAGGGACCTAATTATAATTTTTCAGAAGTTTGTACTCTAAATGTGAGATTAAGATTACCAAGATTAAATTAAGTACATTTCATTCTTTCATGTAAATTTATAGCTTAAAAATAGGTATATAAGTCAATTGATTACTAGATGTTTAATGACTAAAACGTAAATTTTTCAAGTTATTCTTCAACCTATAACGACTTTAACAGACAAGGGTATCGATACCTCTAGGACCCGTTTTGATACCTATGTTCACAGTAAAGAATGGTATTGAAACTTTAGCCTAGCGTATCAATACTCCTTCGATAACTCAATCGATGCCCCAGGAGGCAAGCCCGCGTTTCGATACAGTCATGACACTGTATCGATACCATTTGAAACTGTAAACACTGGTATCTATACCAGGAACAGGTGTATCGAAACACTTACTTGTTTTCTTCATATAGTTTCGAAATTGGTTCATGTGGTTTCGATACCCATGCTAGTTTTTTCCAGAAAACTATCGTATTAGACAAGTATTGGATATAATACCCTATAGGCATAAACCACACTTCAAACATCATCTCAGATGCATAATCACCTAATTCCATACGCGAAACACATAATTAATAAGCATACTTCAACAATAAAGAGCATGGTATATCATACTTTAAAATTAACGTATAATGAATCTCAAAATACCTCATTAACAAATAAGTATATCAAATATAGTATTCAAGACAAAATAGCCAAAAACACATAGCTTCACTAAGCTATCTTTTAAGCAACACCAATGTTGTTAAACATCTGATGTGTATAAGCATGCGAATACTACAAGTCTCATCAATATAACAATAATATTAACATGGTAACCCATCCCCATTGCTCTCTCACTACTACTAATGTTACAAAAGACATACTTGAGCTCTTACTTGGATTTTACATGGAATCTTTGCTTTCCCTTGCTGCCTCAACATCTTTATCTTGCATTGCAAGGTAAAAGATAGGTTTAAGCATAAACCTTAGTGAGGGATTAAAACACATTTATAACTCATTTGAAAACACCTTTCAATGCAACCCATACTATATTGATTTCATCAATTAAAAACACATGTCATGCTCTTTATAAAAGAAAATGTTCATGGCTAACAACGCTACTTTTAAAAACTCAATAAGTATCATCAAACCATAGCTTACAATGTCATCATTAAAATCTAGTAAAGATATCTCTTTGAAATCACATGTTTTATAAGTAAAAACACAAGTCTTAAATGCTACTCACATAGCAATGCTTACACATGCATCTCAATGTACAAATCTCAAGTCTTACATGCTACAACATAACAACGCTCAAATCACATGCATACCAATGCTCAAAACCCTATTAAAACACATGCATAATCCCATATGCAATAAGTAATTACCATGACACTTACCTTTAAAAAAAATTAACATATATGGTGCTAGTGATTCGATTTGTACTACTCCAAATCGTTATGATAAACGGGTAACCACATGTTAGTACTACTCCCAGAGCATGCACATGTTGATACTACTCTCAACATGAATTATCTCACCTTGGTGTCCGGTGATAGTACTACTCCTATCAACGCGGATGTGACAGTACTACTCTTATCACACAGATTAGACTAAAAGCCAAAATGCAACACACAAGGAATTTACATACGTACGACTTTTGAATGTTTATAGTGCACTCTAAACCCTATTGATCGATCAACTTATCCCATAAGCTTCATCACTTAACTAGCCAATATATTATCAAAAATCAATGCTCAAAACTTAATTCAAAACAGAATTCAAATCACATGTATCCCACTTTTCATGCATCACTTGCAAACACCGATAAAACCACTTTTATCTTATTTTCAAAACAAAACCGTGGAAACATCGAATGCATATAAAATCTCTTTAAAAACAGTCTCATGAGCATTTATATACATGCATAATCACATATTCAAAACACATAGTAAAAATACAACGTAATATGAGAACCTTTAAGAAACCAAATCGTTTAACTTACTTCGGAGTATAGGGAGGTTTCTCACACCTTCCCTACACCCCAAAAATTTGAAAACATATTTAAAACATTTTCAAAGAATACCACTCTCATAAACCAATCACCAATAACCGTTTCTTGCTCAGCAAGCCATCGATTCGATCCAAAACTTCTTCAAACGTGATCACCAACTTATTTTCCTGTTTCAACCATCAAAAACTAAGTATTTAGTGCTCCTAATCGCACACAAATACCCCAATTCGGACCCCCATACAATAACCCTTAAATCCTATCAAAACCTTAACCGAAAACATTCTGAAAACTACCAAACTTCTCCTAAACCTATAGTATGGGATTAGGGACTTCAAAAAAAATTATAAAAATCCCAACATGTTCAAAATCAACAATTTAAGACCCAAAAACAATGATTAAAAACCTTGAACAAAAATTATAGGTTTTGATCAAAAACTGATTTTTCTTAAACCAAAACAGTAAAAAAGTTTTTACCAAGCCAATAACTTGGTAATTTCATTAAAGAACCTTTTAAAATTATAGCATTGAATGTTTCTTACCTCCAATTCTGACCCAACCAACTTTCATGGATTTTGAGAAGGAAAACGAGTGAAAAACAAGGTTTTTAAAGAAGGAAAAAATATAAATAATTATTAGAACGAAAATTAATGAAAAAAATCAAGTTTACCTTGAAAATATGGCCTTTCTATGACTTTGGAAGAGGGGAAATGAAAATAATAAAATAAGGGTTTAATGTTTTGATATAAAATAATTTTTTAGGAAGTAAATAAAGTGATTTGGGTTATATGTTTTAAAATTTGGGTTTTTGAGTTAATTAAATAAGCCCATGAAAATTTAAATCAATTAGAATTTTGATTGGATCAAATCCCCTTAAAGATTCAAATTTTTTGCTTAGTTTATAAAATTACACTTAAGTTTTCAATTTTTACAAAATAATCATTAGTTTCAAAATTCTAGGGATTCAAGGGTCAATTTTCAAAATTGAGTTGACCTAAGTCAAATATATATCAAATAAGTATTTTAGAATATTTTTCCATAATTTATTTCGATTAAAAATCAAATTTTTAAGCATTTAATCCCGAACTAGGCTAAACCAACCTAATAATTTCTAAGCTCAATTTTGGGGTGTTACATCAATTGTTTCTACAAACTATAATATCTGGAGATAATTTGAAATTAAAGCTTTTTTACTTTTACCTTGAGAGAGAGAGACAAGGCATGAATAAATTTTTTGTCACCAAGTTTAGTTACTTCATGGTCATACCTGTGCCAAAATTTTTTGACATGATTCCAGACGCCAACACTCATTGCAAAGTTGCCTAGAAAGGTTATCACATTCAATAAAAAAGTGGATAAAACTCTTTATGAAGCTTAAGAGTTATTCAAATATTTGTTGAGAATGTGTGCAATGGTTGGGTTCCAAAATTGGACCTGATATAAACCTTCTACAACTAATTAAATGCATAAAAAATGATTGTTGTTGATGCTTTAGTAGTTGTTTCGTTACTTGACAAGAAGTATGTAAAAGTTTTTAATATTCTTGAGAGAATTTGTATCAATTATTTTGAGCATTTTGTTTTCAAACTTAGGTGCATTGCAAAAGCCAATGGGAAATTTCATATAGAAGAACTTGCATCAATTCATGCTGAAATTTTCAATTTCACTAGCATGGTAAGGATGTTTCCAAAGAATAATGAGGCCCAAAAACTTAAAGCAATGGATCCCTTTTGCATCATTTATGGAGAAACTCATAACATGGAAGAATGCCTTGTTAATATAGAATTGGTAAATTTTTATGAATGTTTATTGTTTTTATAATCATAATTCTAATACTTATAATACAGGTTTGAAACAACATCCTAATTTAGCTGTGTACAAAAGGAGAAAATCAATATAATACCCAGCGTAAAGCCATTTAGAGGCAGAACAACAATTTCATGCCAACATTATATCAAAATAACATGTCATAGAAAGCTATAAACAATTTCCAACAAGGAAAAAAATTCAACCAAAGAGGCGATCTTATACAAGATTTTGAGCAAAATGACATAATAGTCCAATGTTTGACAGTATCAGTGAGAAACTTGAAAATCCAAATTGAGCAGATTGTTAATGCACTTAAAAATCAACCCTAAAATGCTTTGCCAAGTGACGTCGGAGATCCCTAGTGCAAAGAGAATGAGCAATACAACACAATCACTTTGTAGAGTGGTAAGTAGTGTAAGGTAGAAACGTTTTTAATCCTTTGTTTTTAATCCTCTAGAACTTTGAAGTTCTTTACTGAAATTCCCATGTTCTTGGCTTGGTAAAAATGTTTTTAATACTTTGTTTTTGAAAAATCGATTTTTGGGTCAAAATATGCAATTTTCGTTCAAGGTTTTTATCATCGTTTTTTGATCCTAAAAGGATGATTTTCAATGTGTTAAGATGTTTATAAAGTTTTTTTAAAATACCTAGTCTCGGACTAAAGATTTAAGAGAAATTTAGTTGGTTTTCGAAAGTTTTTGGTTAAGGTTTTGATATGTTTAAGGGTCTGTCCGAATTGGGATTTATTGAGTGCGATTAGGAGCACTAAATCCATAGTTTTTGATGCTTGAAACAGGGCAAGAAGTAGGTGGTCTCGCTTGAAGTGATCGAGTGATGTTTTAGTGACTTGTCGGACAAATTTCGGTTATCGGTGAGTGAATTTGAGAGTGGGCTACTTCGATAGTGTTTTAACTTTGTTTTCAAAGTGCTTGGAGTGTACGGAAGGTGTGAGAAATCCCCTTATACTCCGGAGTATGTTTTACCTTTGCTCTCGTTAATCGGTTTTCCCATAATATGCTTGTTTTACTATGTTTTTGACGTGTTCATATTATATTGGTACATATATGATTACATACGTGTTAGAATTATCTCGTTACTTTTTTATGTTGATTTTAAATACTTCTACATTTTGGTTTTTGAAATAAGCTAAAAAGAGATTTTTATCGGTTTTGCGAGTAAGCATGAGAAAGTGGTTTACTAATGTTTTACCCACTGTTTTGATGTGAAAACTTGAGCATTCATACTTTTTTGTGTTGGATATTGAGATGATGTTATAGGGATAAGTCGATCGATCGATAGGATGTTAGTGCACTGTTTATTATTGAAAATTCGTATACGTGTGTAAATTCCTTATCGATGCATTAGAGTTATTGCTTAGATTGTGTTATATGTGTTGTATTGCATTTAAGCGTACTTTATCATTGAAACTAAGCTGGGAAACATGTTTTGAATTGATTTCATTCGTTTGAATGAGATAGACTTGTGCATGGTATGAGTAGCCCTCATTCCTGGTATGATCACAATTTAGTCCCAAACGTTGCATTATTCGGCATTTATGTCTTCATGCGAGTATTCGTTTATCCCAATGATTAAAAGTAGACTAATCGGATCACGAATACCAAAACGTGAAAACGAATACCAACACTCTCTTCCGAAGAAGCAAGGAGTCAAATATATTTACGTTTTGATACGTTTTAGTTAGATTATGTTATCTTTCAATTGAACCTTAGGTAGTAAAGAGCAATGGAGCTACAGACCTTATGCTAGTTATGATATGTTTTGTTGAGATCCTTGAATATGCTATTGAATCCTTGAGTTTCTGAGTTTAAGATAAAAACATGCTTATCTGATTTTTATGAGTTAATGAAATACTTTGTTGAAACTCACATGCTTCTATGTTTTCCTATGTTGATATTTGGTGAATTTTTAGTGTATTCACACATTGAATGATTCATGTATTAATTAGGATAAATGGCATCTAGAGAACTTGTTATTACATGTGTTTAATGGCTTTTTAGGTGAAATTATGAATATAGACTCTGCTGGGCACGTTTAGACTTAAAACAGAAGTAATTTGTTCTTCATGGGTACAGGGTTTCGATACTTATTCATAGGGTATCAATATCTAGGCAAAAACATAAAGATTTTTTGGGAAATTAAGCCTGGGTATCGAAACCACATGAACTGGTTTCGAAACGGTAGAATGAAAATTAGCAGGCATATCGATACGCACCAGTTTGATTTTGATACCGACCTTTACAGTTTCAAATGGTATCGAAATGGTCCATTAGGCATATCGAAATGCGGGCTTGTCGCGCAGGCAATCTTCTAAGTTATCGATGGTGTATCGAAACAATTAATACTTGTATCTATAACCCTTTTTCGTGTACTACAGTATCGATACCGGGGAAGGGTGTTTGAAAACCCCTATTAGGTAATGTCATTAAAGGCTGAAATATAACTCTGAAAACTTATGTTTTAGTCACTAAACTTTGAGGAACCAGTTGGATGACTTGTAGATATTATTTTAAGCTGAAAATTTACGTTAAAGCATGAAATATACTTAATTAAAGATTGGTAACATTAATTTCACTTTTAGATCACAAATATCTAAAATAATATAATTAGGTCCCTAAAACTTGTTCGATTAAATTAGGACACGTTTCTCTTTAGTTTCAGCTACAAATGAACTCATTTCTTGCATGAACATGTAGGATCTAATTGATGCATTTAAAAAAGATAAAAAAAGAAAAAATTATGGTTGTTATCAGGGCAAGTCTCCAGAATAGCCTTGATATTCCCCGTGTAGCTCGTTCTGTTCGGGTGAAGTCTAGACCGATCTTAATCCGGATCTTTCCTAAGACGAGGATCCAGTAGCAATCTTAGCATCAGATTCTAAAGTTCTGCGTGTTAAGACTATCGAGTTAATCAAAGTGCTTTGGAGACATCGAGGTATCGAGGAAGACACGTGAGAACGAAAGTTGGACATGGAAGAACAAATCCCTTATATGTTTCCATCAGCTAATTTCGAGGAAGAAATATCTTAAGTGGGGGAGAGTTGTAACGCCCCAAAATCGGGCCTAGAAGATAGTGGGCCGATTTAACAGGTTAAGACTTGTTCGAGATTAAATTCTTTAAAATATGTTTTTAAGGGAACTAAATTATGAAAAAAATATTCTAAAATCCTTATTTTACATATATTTGACTTTGGCCAAATCAATTTTGAAAATTTACCCTTGAAACCCTAAGATTTTGAAATTAGTGATTGTTTTGTTTGAAAATTTGAGGACAATTTTATAAATCAAGCCAAAACTTAGAATCTTTAAGGGGATTTAATCAAATTATTATCCTAGCTGGTCTAGGCTTTCCAATTTTTAATTAATCAAATCCAAATATTATATTTTAACTCAAATTACTAATTAAACATGAATTTTTAACTCTTTAAAACCTATTTAAACATAATAAACATAATCTATTTTTATAATTTTTGTTTTCCCTCTTCCCAAGGCAGAGAACCATCAGTTTTTCAAAGGTAAACCTAAATCTTTTCATCAATTTTTGTTTGAATTAAAATATATAACTTTTTTTCTTCTTCTTCAAAACTTCTCATTTTTCTCACCGTTTTATCGTTTTAAAACCCGGAAAGAAATTGAATCAATTTTGGAGGTGAGATTTCATCAACCCTCTAGAAATTTGAAGATCTTTTCTAAAATTCCCAAGTTCTTGGCTTGGTAAAAATAGTTTTAATCCTTTGTTTTTGAAAAATCAATTTTTGGGTCAAAAATATACAATTTTCGTTCAAGAGTTTTTTGTCACTTTTTTTTTATACTAAAAGGATGATTTTCAATATTTTAAGATGTTTACAAAGTGTTTTTAAAATCCCTAATCCCGGACTAAAGGTTTAAGAGAAGTTTGGTTGGTTTGTGAAAGTTCTCATTTAATGTTTTGATAGGATTAAGGGGCTGTCCGACTTGGGATTTATTGAGTGCGATTAGGAGCACTAAATCCATAGTTTTGATGCTTGAAACAGGGCAGGAAGTAGGTGGTCTCGTTTGAAGTGATCGAGTTAAGTTTTGGTGACTTATCGGACAAGTTTCGGTTATCGGTGAGTGGATTTGAGAGTGGGTTGCTTCGAAAGTGTTTTAACTTTGTTTTCAAAGTTCTGGGAGTGTAGGGAAGGTGTGAGAAACCTGCCTATACTCCAGAGTAAGTTTTACGTTTGCTCTCATAAATCGGTTTTCCCATAATATGCTTGTTTTACTATGTTTTTGACGTGTTCATATTATATTAGTACATATATGATTACGTACGTGTTAGAATTCTCTCGTTACTTTTTTATATGGATTTTAAATACTCCTACGTTTTGGTTTTTGAAATAAGCTAAAAAGAGATTTTTATCGGTTTTTGAAATACTCATACTTTTTTGTGTTGGATATTGAGATGATTCTATAGGGATAAGTTGATCGATCGATAGGATATTAGTGCACTATTTACTATTGAAAATTTGTATACGAGTGTAAATTTCCTAGCGATACATTAGAGTTATTGCTTAAATTGTGATATATGTGTTGTATTGCATTTAAGCGTAGCTTATCCTGGAAACTAAAGTGGGAAACATGTATGGAATTAATTCCATTCGTGTGCATCAGAAAGACTCGTGCGTGGTATGAGTAGCCCTCATACGTGGTATGGTGACAGTTTAGTCCCATACGTGGCATGATTCGGGATTTATGTCTTCATGCGAGTATCCGTTAATCCCAACGATTAGAAGTAGACTAATCGGATCACGAATACCAACACGTAAAAATGAAAGTGTTAAGTTTATATTGATTTTAATTGCAAAAGATTTTGTGTGAGTTTAACTTGTTTTCAAATGTTTTATAAGCTTTGTTAATGAGGCATGTAAGTCTTGAGTTTTTTGGATTTGTTCCACATGATGAAATACTTGCTGGATTTTTATACTTAGTGGCGTATGGCCATGTGTGATTGTTTTTAAGAGCTTGATCTGTTTTTCCTTCTAAAATGATTTGAGTATATTATGGGCTGCATTACAAGTTGTTCAAAATGTTTTTATACATCCCTCACTAAGCAATTGCTTAACCGTTCTCTTTTCCTTGCAATATATAGAGAAAGTGAGACTCTCTGTGACACCCTCGCCCCGATTTAGGAGACGGGAGCGTTGACCAGATTTATAAACCTTTAACAAACCGAACTTGTATTCATTTCAATCACTTTTCAATTCAAATACATGTTGTACTTATCGAATTCAAGGTCAATTTAAAACTTTTCTAAACTTATCATCATATTTAAATTGTTTAGCGATCTTTAATATATTCTTATTAACCAAATCATTTTCTTTTTATCCCAAAGTTTGAACCAAAATGGCTAGGAGGTATCGATACCCCTATAGAGAGGTATAGAAACAGGGGTATCGAACCCAAGTTCGATACAGGTCACATAGGTTGACTCGTTGACCAAAGCTGAGTAACCTAATTCGATACGGGTATCAAATCGAGGGGTTCACTGGACAATTCAGTATCGAATCGACGATTACACTGGACAACTTGTTATCGAACCAAGTATCGAAACAAATCGCTAAGGCCAAGGGGGTATCGATACGCATGGAATTGGTATCGATACTCCTGCTCGAATTGGCAGGTTTCTAGCTTCTAAGTCACTTAGACATTATCCCAAAAGGCCTCTAAACTAGCCTCAAAACAACCCTAAGCCATAAGGGACAAATTTTAACTTGTTTAGACAACATGTGATAAACATACCAATTCTAGTGCCTTATTTCAATGATCATTCATTCTATCTTATGTCATCTTTCAAGCTAGCTACCCCTTTTTATGCAATGTAGTTTCAATATGTCAATCTACATACCCATAATGTGGTTTTAAGGAATTCACATGTTATCCTACTTAGTTTCATGTTTAGCATGCCAAGATAATTACATACATACCATATGCATAACACAAAGGGCCACTTATACAACCCATAGCCAAAACTCAAAATGCACATAGCTAGCCTAATGTCACGACCCGCCAGCAACAATGAGGTTAATAAATCATCCTTGGGCATTCTTGAAGAATCCATGCACCAAGGAAGCTTCTAGAATGACCTAGAATGGCCTACATCCATCTCAAGGATTCCATCACATTCTAGAATGTTCCAAGAGATTCCACCAAGATCTAGACACGTCTAGAAGATCTGAGAAGATTCTAGAAGACTCTAGATAATTCTCGAAGGTTCTAGAACATTCTAGATGGACGGAGAAGATGTTGGAAGCATCTAGAACATTCTAGAAGGATCAAGAATGTTCTAGAAGACCCTGGAAAACCCTAGAAAGATCAAGACTACTCTGGAAGTCTCTAGAGTTCTCTAGAACATTGTAGATAGTTGTAGACATGTATAGGATAATGTAGAAATCTCTAGAATAGTATAGATCCTAGTAGATATTTTAAGAGGCAACATATGAGCCGTCTGATCAAGTAAATCCTAACCATCCATTCAGGAGGTGGGAGCCTATAAATAGGGCCACCCCCTTCATTTTGTAAATAACCTGAGAAGTGTAGCATACTTGTAAGAGTTCTCTTAAGCTTAATACAAAAGCTTTCCTTTGAATTCCTTTGCCTTCTCTTGTCTTTCATTGTTTAGCCACCATGTTGCGTGTAAGCAAGGCTTGCTAACATCGATCGGGACGTGTTAGCACCGTACGGATTAGTTCGAGAAAGATTAAGTCCGTGACAGTTGGTATCAGAGCGTGATACGATCGCTTTTAGGACATGGCCAAGACGGGAAAAAACCAATTTGCTAGCTCGAACGAGGCCGAGATCACGCAAGAGCAACGTGGGCTTGAGGAGGAAGTCGATCCCGCGGTGGCAAGGCCACAGGCTAAGTCAAGGGACATCATCTCTAGCTTGGAGTCGCGCTTAACTCATGTAGAGGAAAGCGTTGTGGGCATGGGTGCCCAAGTGGACGACCTTCAAGAAAGAGTAGAAGGCCTTGAGGCGGAGGATGCCGAGATCCATGCGGTTATGAGGGCCATGATGCTCAAGTTAGAGAAAACCATGCTCGCAGAGATAGGCAATGTCCGCAACCTTCTCATGGATGAGCTCTCAAAGGTACGTTCTTCTCTTGAACATGAGCTAGACAATATGCGTGGTAAAGTCAACGCCCTACAAGGCGATATAGCCTTGTGCAAATGTGCGTTGGTAGTCGGGCCAAGCACCACTTATGATGCTAGAAGGGTCGAAGTACCCAAGCCAAGAACTTTCTCAGGGGCACGCAACGCCAAAGAAGTAGATAACTTCTTGTGGGGGCTAGAGTAATATCTTTGCGTTGCCGGAATCATGGACTAGGCAACCAAGGTTCAAACCGCAACATTATACCTCACCGACACCGCCATGCTTTGGTGGAGTAGAAGGCGTTTAGACGTTGAAAAAGGTACGTGCACCATTGCCACCTTTGATGTCTTTAAAAGAGAGCTTAAATGGCAATTCTATCCGGAGAATGCCGAAGATGAGGACCGAGCTCATTTGCAAAGGCTCAAGCAATCGGAGAGCATCCATGACTATGTCAAGGAGTTCACCAATTTAGTGCTCGAGATCCCCGATCTCTCCGAGAAAGATTCACTCTTCAACTTTATGGATGGGCTCCAACAATG
This sequence comes from Abelmoschus esculentus, assembly GCA_035048815.1. Taxonomy (NCBI): domain Eukaryota; kingdom Viridiplantae; phylum Streptophyta; class Magnoliopsida; order Malvales; family Malvaceae; genus Abelmoschus; species Abelmoschus esculentus. Next base: position 6,182,285 of record JAUCBN010000015.1, read on the forward strand.
GGCCAAGGCCGAGTTAAGGTATCGGGGAGTACAAACCCTTGCTGATGCCATCGCCGTAGCCGAAAGCTTAATTGATTATTCTAGCCACAAGGAGCCTACATCTAAACCGAAGGATAGGAAGATTAATCAAGCCGTGGGTGTCGCGTGTCAAAAGTGCGCGTTCAGTGCAAGTGGACACATCGCAAGTAATAAGTGATAAGTATATTATCGAGTTATCGTCTCCTCAGGGACCGGTATACTTAATATGTTTTCTTCACCTCCTTGTTCTGTAAAAAAGATAAAAACACAAGTAAATTGATTTGATTTATCTAAACTAAAATAAAAGTAAAGGATTGAAATAGTAGAGATAGATGGGCTAGGATCCAGTTGCGTCGTATTGTGGAATTGATTGACTTGTCTCCGTCCAATGCAATCGTATATCACTGCCTCGGCAGAACTGCAGTTTTACTGCCTGGGCAGCGATAACACTGTCTGCCGCGGCAATCCCTTGCTCGTGGGCAGACTTTACCAAAGTTCGGCAAAGTGTCCTTGAATGACTCCGCTTATCCCTAAGTCAAAGTGCTGTTGATGACTAGTCCTTGATGATACCTCCCGGCGTGAACCAATTATACTCACCAACCAATCTCACACTTCTTTTAGCCGCTGAAACTCTTAACCTATCCCTAGGCTGAGTTAGTGTTTCGCGATTGAAACACCGTACTTACCCCTTTCGTGAATCTAACTCTCCCGAGCTTAGATAAATGGATGATCACAATATCCTCTCTTGAGCTCAATTATGAAACAAGGAATAACAAAGGATAAGCAAACCTTGATAATCTTTATTGCATTGAATGAAAGACAAAGTACAATCTCCTCTCACAAATACTCTACAACCTTCACCTAATCCCTAAGAAGGTTTAGAACATGATGGAGAGGAAAGAAACAAGAGTAGAAGTCGGCTCTCTCCCTAGGTATTTCGTTGTGTATTACATTGGGTGGCTAGGTCTTTATATAGGCTAGACCTAGGGCAAACCTTTCCTAAGTAGAATACAACTTGGAGTAGGAAACAAGTTAAGTACATAATAAAATATATTTCCAAGTTTGTATTCGGCTAAAGGGGTTTTTCCGCATAGTGTTCCTTTGGGCTTTTCCTTGTGCTAGCTAGCTCCGATTCATGGGCTTCAAGTCCAGACACGTTCCTTGGATTTTTTTCTTTCCATCGCCTATAATCTTGCTTCTTGTCTTTCTGCTGTTGCCTCGGCATCAGGTCCTGCCTTGGCCTTGTCACTGCCGCGACACTGGTTCTCCTGCACAGATATGAAAACGCAGTAAAACGTGCCTTTTTCTGGAAATATTATCTATATGAGCATACTTCTAAATATATCACATTGAGGGCATGCATTGGTCCAAGTGGGTGTATATTTGGTACTTAGTTCCCATAAAAGGAGTAAAAAGTGATAGTGTGTTGAGCACTTATCACACCCCCAAACTCGAACTATTGCTTGTCCTCAAGCAATGCAAACCATCAAATTGCCGAACTTTACACTCTCTTGGTCTTACATGTCCATCTATTCTCCCCACCATAACTAGGCCTATTCTTTAGCCTTAACCATTCGGTTACTCAAGGATTTACCTAGAAACAAACTATAGGAGTTGTGAGTGTGTGCGTTTTTGTGGACAAGTTGATTAAAGGCTTTCTTAGATAAACTCTAAGTTCAGGACAAATAGACATTGGTTAAGTGTTCTCTTCTTTTTCAAACCTCAAATCTTGAGCCGATTTTGGGCACCTCAAAGACTTGTGTTTTACTAAAATCCTTCTTTCTTTTTAATATTCCTTAAAGCATACTAGAGCCAATTTTGAGCACCTCTAGTATGAAGAAGAGACTTTCTAGAGCCGGTGGCAGGGACCTTTGATAAGTGCTCAACACACTATCACTTTCTACTCCTTTTATCGGCATTTATCACCAAATATTCACCCACTTGAACCAATGCATATGCTTAATGTGATATATTTAGAAGTTATACTTAAATAGATACTATTTACAGAAAAAGGCACGTTTTACTGTGTTTTCATATCTGTGCAGGAGAACCAGTGCCGCGGCAGAGACAAGGACGAGGCAGGACCTGATGCCGAGGCAGTAGAAGAAAGACAGGAAGCAAAGTGATAGGCGATGGAAAGACAAAAATCCAAGGAACGTGTCTAGACTTGAAGCCCATGATTCGGAGCTGGCTAGCACAAGGAAAAGCCCAAAGGAAGACCACGCGGGAAAGCCCCCTTAGCCGAATTCAAACTTGGAAATATATTATTATTATGTATTTGACTTGTTCCCTACTCCAAGTTGTATTCTACTTAGGAAAGGTTTGCCCTAGGTCTAGCCTATATAAAGACCTAGCCACCCAATGTAATAGACATCGAAATACCTAGGGAGAGCCGACTTCTACTCTTGTTTTCCTTCCTCTCCATCATGTTCTAAAACCTTCATAGGGTTTAGGTGAAGGTTGTGGAGTATTTGTGAGAGGAGATTGTACTTTATCTTTCATTCAATGCAATAAAGATTATCAAGGTTTGCTTATCCTTTGTTATTCCTTGTTCTTGCATTCAAGCCCGGGAGGGAAGTTTGTAAGTAATCCATTTATCTAGGCTCGAGAGAGCTAGATTCACGAAAGGGGTAAGTACGGTGTTTCAATCGCAAAATACTAACTCGGCCTAGGGATAGGTTAAGAGTTTCTGCGGCTAAAAGAAGTGTGAGATTGGTTGGTGAGTATAATTGGTTCACGCCGGGAGGTATCATCAAGGACTAGTCATCAACAGCACTCTGACTTAGGGATAAGCGGAGTCATTCAAGGACACTTTGCCGAACTTTGGTAAAGTCTGCCCACGAGCAAGGGATTGCCGCGGCAGACAACGTTATCGCTGCCCAGGCAGTAAACTGCAGTGCTGCCGAGGCAGAGATATACGATTGCATTGGATAAAGACAAGTCAATCAAGTCCACAATACAATACAACTGGATCCTGGTCCATCTTTCTCTCTGATATTTCGACCCTTTTATTTTTACTCAGTTATTTTAGTTTGATAAATCACACCCATTCACTTGTGTTTTTATTTTTCTACAGAGCAAGAAGATAAAGAAAGCATATTAAGTAGACCGGTCCCTGAGGAGACGATAACTCGATAAATACTTATTACTTATTACTTGCGATGTGTCCACTTGCACTAAACGAGCACTTTTGACACGCGATAAGTTTTTGGCGCCGTTGCCGGGGAACTGGCAACTAAATTTTGTTTTCCTTATTTTCTTGTTCCTTTTTATTTTTATTTTTATTTTACTTTTGTTTTTCTTGGTGTATGACCAGGGTCAATCCAACCAACCCATTATACGAGTTAGATCCTGAGATCGAAAGAACATGGCTAAGGTTGAGGAGACAAATCCGAGGAGTCATGGCAGAGGTTCAGGCAGGACAAAACATACCTGCCGGCAATGAAGGTCTACCGCCGCCACCTGGGCCGCGGCAGTTGACTGTCAGAGATTTCTTGGAGGAGGACCTAAATGGACTAAACCCAGGAGTCGTTACACCCGAGATTGAAGCAGCCCATTTTGAACTTAAACCTGTCATGTTCAATATGTTAAACACAATTGGACAATTTGGTGGGTCTGCAACTGAAGACGCAAGGCAGCATCTCAAATCCTTCATGGAGATTTGCAACTCTTTCAAAATCCAAGGAGTCTATGAAGATGTCTTGCGATTAAAGCTATTCCCCTATTCACTTAGGGATAGGGCGAAAGCTTGGTTGAATAGCATTCCAGCGGGATCTATTGGATCCTGGAGTGAACTATGCCGTGATTTCATTACTCGTTTTAATCCTACTAATCTATATGATAGAATTCGTAATGAAATTACTTCTTTCCGACAGGCTGAAGACGAACCAATGTACGAGGCATGGGAACGCTATAGAGAGCTATTGCACAAGTGTCGCTGCATGGATTTCCTTTATGGACACAAGTGACAATGTTTTACAATGCCACGAATGCCCCGACAAGGATGATGTTGGATGCCTCGGCAAACGGCACACTCCTGGACAAGGCACCCAAGGAAGCTATCGAAATTTTGAATAAACTCGCAAGGAATGACTTCCAGTTTCCCACATCTAGGCGAGGAGGAGTAAGACGCCAAGCCACAGTAAACGAATTAGATTCATCAAGTTCAGTGGCTGCACAATTGGCCTCTCTTACCAAGATGGTGCAAAACCGTAACAATGTGATGTCCAACACATATAACCCCTCATGGAAGAGGCATCCAAACTTATCCTGGAGTAACCCAAATAATGCCTTAAACCCAATCACCCAACCACCGGGATTTCAGTAGTCAATGCCGCCGCCGCAGATGCAGCAGCAACCGGTCAATTCATTGGAAAACACGCTAAAGGCCTTCATGATGAAAACCGAGTCATACATGGCGGAAAATAGTAATTTCATCAAGAGGACCGACGCCTTCATGAATAGGACTGAGATGAGGCTACAAAATCAAGAAGCGGCAATAAAAGCTCTGGAAACTCAGGTTGGGCAGTTTGCTCAATGTATAAACACTAGACCACAAGCAGGCCTACCTAGCAATACTGAGGTTGCTAAGGTACTAAGCCATGAACAGTGCAAGGCAATTACTACCAGGAGTGATCTACAGTTGAAAGAGAAGATCCCAGAGAACCAAACCCAACCGGCGGATCAATCAAGAGAAGAGGCCGAGCAAACCGAGACTGACAACACTGCCCCGGCAGCAAGCACTGCAGCACCTGAGTAGTCTGCCGAGGCAGCAAAAATTCCAGTGGTGCCAGGTATACGATTCCAAACTAAGGAAACACTGGATGAGATAAGACCACCACCACCTTTCCCGCAAAGGTTGAAGAAACAAAAACAGGATCAACAGTTCAAAAAGTTCCTTGATATCTTGAAGCAAGTCCACATCAACATACCATTCGTCGAGGCCATTGAACAAATGCCCAACTATGCCAAGTTCTTGAAAGATATGGTATCAAAGAGAAAACGAATTGGTGAGTTTGAGACAGTGCTGCCACTGAGGGATGCATGGCAATGCTGCATAACCGCATGCCACCAAAGTTAAAAGATCCTGGTTGTTTCACTATACCTTGTGCAATAGGAAAGAGTTATGAAGGAAAGGCCCTATGCGACCTTGGAGCAAGTATAAACCTCATGCCTAAATCAGTCTTCTAAAAGCTTGGAATTGGAAGGCCGAAGCCTACAACAGTGATGCTCCAACTCGCAGATAGATCCTATGTGCAACCTGAAGGAATCGAGGACATACTAGTAAGAGTTGATAAGTTTATTTTTCCTGCTGACTTCCTTGTCCTTGATTGTGAAGCAGACGACAACGCGCCGATCATCCTTGGGAGACCCTTCCTAGCAACTGGACGTACATTGATTGACGTGGAAAAAGGAGAGTTGACTATGTGGGTCAATGACCAACAAGTCAAACTCAACGCATTCTACAACTTAAAGAGGTATGACGATCCAGAGGAATGCAAAGCCGTCCGCATAGTAGATAATAAGATATCCTGCCTGGGCAGTCTACTCGGCAGGATATTCGGCAAGAAAATCAAGCCCAAGACAGATCGACAGAAAACACTAAGGAACGGCCCACAACAGATACATAATTTGGGCCTAAGGGAGAAAATAAAATTGGGAGATGCATTCACATGCTCTCCACCAGTAACCTAACCTCTCCCTTTTTTTTAAATATTATATTAGGGTTAATAGTATATTATTTTATTTTTGCTAATTATTTTGTTTTCAGTATTTTTCTTTTGTGTGTTTACTTTTGATTTAGGAATAAAAAGCAAAGATAAGGGAAAAATAGTTCACAGTAGGAACTCTGCCGAGGCAGTAAAACAGTGTCAGAGCCGCAGCAGTCTCAACGAGCAGAAAAGTATAACGGCTAGTCTGCCGAGATCCCTGCCGCGGCAGAAAAGGAAACGACAGAAGAAGGAAACGGTTACAACGGCTAGTAATCTCAACGGTTACAAGGCCGAGGCCTATATAAGAAACTCCTTCCTCTTGAACTATTCACTCTTACTTTCTTACTTTCTTTAGTATCCTTGACAATCCCTCTCTCAATTACTCTCTGCATACTAATCCCTTCTGATTTTCCAGTTTCTCTTCAAGAAAACCTCCAAGAACCAAATTCTCTCTTTCTTGATGACAACCTACAAAAGATTCGCCCCAGCCAACGTTGAAGAACGATTCAATCGATCATTCATCGCGAGGCAACTTTGGGAAGAACAAGGGGCAACTTTGGGAAGAACAAGGGTTCCAACACTCGGACGAAGAGAATTATGGTATCGAACACTACTTGTTCGACAAAATCAAGTACCAAAATTGGGAAGTATTCTGCTTGCAACCTGCCCAAGCAAACGCCACAATAGTGCGAGAGTTCTACGCTCATGGGCCCAGCAAAGTCTCTCTCTTTGTCCACTGCCGCGGCAGGCCAGTGCAACTCGATGCCGAAACAATCAACAGCTTCTACGGCCTCACCCCGACCAGCGATCTCCATGCGGACTTCTTCGAAGATATCACTGCCGAGGACTATGAACTGATTAAAGACGATCTTTGTATGCAAACACTCCATGGGAAACCGATACCCATCGGGGTTCCGTAACAAGACAAAGTTTGAAGCCGGAGGACAAGATGTGGAACACCTTCATCAAACGACGCCTCATCCCAACATCACACAATAGCACAGTGGATCGCAAGAGATTGGTGCTTAGCCAATCCATCATCAACAAAAGGACCATCAACGTTGGAGAAATTATCCTACGGGAGATTCACGAGTGCGGTAAGAAAGATCGAGGACCATTGTATTTCCCTTGCTTGATTACGGGTTTATGTGTTTCTGCAGGTGTGTCTATTGAAGAAACCGATGAATACACACCCCCAAGAAGAGGATGGACCAGGGAATTCTGCCACAAAGTCATGCAGATCACACAAGCAGAGCCTGTCCAGGCAACACTGCAGCAGTTCACTGCCGACATTGCTGCTGGGGCCCAGTACACGGCAGATATGCCTGGTACTACCTATACCTCTACCGCAGCATACCCGTATCAAGAAATCTTGCAGCGCATGGCCGCGATGGGTCTTCGACAACAACGATACATGGAGTACCAATGGGACTTCAATGGAACGCTCGCTCAAATGATGATACACGTATTCCCGGACCAAGGCGTCCAATTCCCGGAGTTCCCAAGCAATATGTTCGTTACTGCCGCACCCTACACCGAGACTACACCAGCCCCAGGAGGACCGCGACCGTTCTTCCATCCGGACCCTCAGCCCCAATACCAGGCTGTCGGACCATCTAGGCCAACAGATTCTGCCGCAGCCTCATCTGTCAGCCGAAGGCCATCCAAGCGGAGAGCCGTTTTCAGCACTCCACCAAGATCGCCAATTATCATGGGCAGTCTATCCGCCGAGATAGATGCTTATGTACACCAAGGCTCTACTGCTGCCGGCCCAAGTACACACCACACCGGAGGAGCCACTGCAATGGGAGGAGGAACGGACGTGATGATAACCGAAGAGATGGCGAATGTTGAAGAAGGAGAAGAAGTAGAAGCTCCGATGCATAGGACCCCACCCACTCGAGTCTAGCTGCCGAGGCAAGCAAAGGCGCAACCATCGCCCTCCCCAAGGACAAAGCACATGACATCTCGACAACGAAGAAAAATTGTTACGAGCAGCTCTTCGGAGTCGCTCTAAAATTCTTTGTCCTTTATTTCAATATTCAATTGCTTTTACTATCTTCCCTTACTGCATATAAAATTCATATTCTGTTTTGCCGCTTATTCCTTCCAAATATAAAGCATTGAGGACAATGCTTGGTTTGAGTTTGGGGGTGCAGATTCACTGCCAAGGCAGCAATCTACTGCCGCGGCTGTGCCAAAAAGGGAGTATTCCAGTGAAAATTTTTTAATTTTTATGCTCCCCGCCTTACTTGAATTAACTGCCTACACTCTTGCACTGCTCATCATCAGTACTGCCTTAGTTTATTCTTTAAGGCTATAGAAATCTTTCTCCTTACCATGTTTAGGTTCTGTTAAGAGGGCTTAACCTTAAGATGCTTAAGGGTGAAAACTTAGAAGCTTACTATAGGAAGAATTTTAAACACTTTTGGGACTTGTGGATTATAGGAATTCTTTTAATGAACTTAGGTGATAAGGACTTAGATTTTTGGAAAAGTAACTAGAGGTGCCTATCACCGGCTCTAGAAAATCTCTTCTTCATACTAGAGGTGCCCGAAATTGGCTCTAGTATGTATTAAGGAATATTGAAAAGAAAAGACAAAAATGTTTTTAGTGAAACACAAGTCTTTGAGGTGCCCGAAACCGGCTCAAGATTTGGGGTTTGGAAAAGAAGAGAAGACTTAACCAATGTCTATTTGTCTTAAACTTAGAGTTTATCTAAGAAAACCTTTAATCAACTTGTCCACAAAAATGCACACACTCACAATCCTATAGTTTGTTTCTAGGTAAATTCTTAGGTAGCCGAATGGTTAAGGCTCAAAGATAGGCTAGCTATGGTGGGGAGAATAGATGGACATGTAAGACCAAGAGAGAGTAGAGTTCGGCAAATTGATGGTTTGCATTGCTTGAGGACAAGCAATAGTTCGAGTTTGGGGGTGTGATAAGTGCTCAACACACTATCACTTTCTACTCCTTTTATCGGCATTTATCACCAAATATTCACCCACTTGAACCAATGCATATGCTTAATGTGATATATTTAGAAGTTATACTTAAATAGATACTATTTACAGAAAAAGGCACGTTTTACTGTGTTTTCATATCTGTGCAGGAGAACCAGTGCCGCGGCAGAGACAAGGCCGAGGCAGGACCTGATGCCGAGGCAGCAGCAGGAAGACAAGAAGCAAAGTGATAGGCGATGGAAAGACAAAAATCCAAGGAACGTGTCTGGACTTGAAGCCCATGATTCGGAGCTGGCTAGCGCAAGGAAAAGCCCAAAGGAAGACCACGCGGGAAAGCCCCCTTAGCCGAATTCAAACTTGGAAATATATTATTATGTATTTGACTTGTTCCCTACTCCAAGTTGTATTCTACTTAGGAAAGGTTTGCCCTAGGTCTAGCCTATATAAAGACCTAGCCACCCAATTTAATAGACATCGAAATACCTAGGGAGAGCCGACTTCGACTCTTGTTTTCCTTCCTCTCCATCATGTTCTAAAACCTTCATAGGGTTTAGGTGAAGGTTGTGGAGTATTTGTGAGAGGAGATTATACTTTATCTTTCATTCAATGCAATAAAGATTATCAATGTTTGCTTATCCTTTGTTATTCCTTGTTCTTGCATTCAAGCCCGGGAGGGAAGTTTGTAAGTAATCCATTTATCTAGGCTCGGGAGAGCTAGATTCGCGAAAGGGGTAAGTACGGTGTTTCAATCGCGAAATACTAACTCGGCCTAGGGATAGGTTAAGAGTTTCAGCGGCTAAAAGAAGTGTGAGATTGGTTGGTGAGTATAATTGGTTCACGCCGGAAGGTATCATCAAGGACTAGTCATCAACAGCACTTTGACTTAGGGATAAGCGGAGTCATTCAAGGACACTTTGCCGAACTTTGGTAAAGTCTGCCCACGAGCAAGGGATTGCCGCGGCAGACAACGTTATCGCTGCCCAGGCAGTAAACTGCAGTGCTGCCGAGGCAGAGATATACGATTGCATTGGATAAAGACAAGTCAATCAAGTCCACAATACAATACAACTGGATCCTGGCCCATCTTTCTCTCTGATATTTCGACCCTTTTATTTTTACTCATTTATTTTAGTTTGATAAATCACACCCATTCACTTGTGTTTTTATTTTTCTATAGAGCAAGAAGATAAAGAAAGCATATTAAGTAGACCGGTCCCTGAGGAGACGATAACTCGATAAATACTTATCACTTATTCCTTGCGATGTGTCCACTTGCACTAAACGAGCACTTTTGACACGCGACAACCTTGATAAGTGCTCAACACACTATCACTTTCTACTCCTTTTATCGGCATTTATCACCAAATATTCACCCACTTGAAGCAATGCATGTGCTTAATGTGATATATTTAGAAGTTATACTTAAATAGATAATATTTATAGAAAAAGGCACGTTTTACTGCGTTTTCATATCTATGCAGGAAAACCATTGCCGCGGCAGAGACAAGGCCGAGGCAGGACCTGATGCCGAGGCAGCAGCAGGAAGACAAGAAGCAAAGTGATAGGCGATGGAAAGACAAAAATCTAGGCAACGTGTTTGGACTTGAAGCCCAAGAATCAGAGCTGGCTAGCGCAAGGAAAAGCCCAAAGGAAGACCACGCGGGAAAGCCCCCTTAGCCGAATTCAAACTTGGAAATATAATATTGTTATGTACTTGACTTGTTCCCTACTCCAAGTTGTATTCTACTTAGGAAAGGTTTGCCCTAGGTCTAGCCTATATAAAGACCTAGCCACTCAATGTATCATAGATCGAAATACCTAGGGAGAGCCGACTTCTATTCTTGTTTACTTCCTCTCCATCATGTTCTAAAACCTTCATAGGGTTTAGGTGAAGGTTGTGGAGTATTTGTGAGAGGAGATTGTAATTTGTCTTTTATTCAGTGCAATAAAGATTATCAAGGTTTGCTTATCCTTTGTTATTCCTTGTTCTTGCATTCAAGCCCGGGAGGGAAGTTTGTGAGTAATCCATTTATCTAAGCTCGGGAGAGTTAGATTCACGAAAGGGGTAAGTACGATGTTTCAATCGCGAAATACTAACTCGGCCTAGGGATAGGTTAAGAGTTTCAGCGGCTAAAAGAAGTGTGAGATTGGTTGGTGAGTATAATTGGTTCACGCCGGGAGGTATTATCAAGGACTAGTCATCAACAACACTCTGACTTAGGGATAAGCGGAGTCATTCAAGGACACTTTGCCGAACTTTGGTAAAGTCTGCCCACGAGCAAGGGATTGCCGCGGCAGACTGCGTTATCGCTGCCCAAGCAGTAATCTGTAGTGGTGTCGAGGCAGAGATATGCGATTGCATTGGATAAAGACAAGTCAATCAAGTCCACAATACAATACAACTGGATCCTGGCCCATCTCTCTCTCTAATATTTCGACTCTTTATTTTTATTCAATTATTTTAGTTTAAATAAATCACACAAACTCACTTGTGCTTTTACCTTTCCACAGAGCAAGGAGATAAAGGAAGCATATTAAGTATACCAGTCCCTGAGGAGACGATAACTCGATAACATACTTATCACTTATTACTTGCGATGTGTCCGCTTGCACTAAACGCGCACTTTTGACACGCGACACACCTCTAGTTTCTTTCCAAAAATAAGTCTTTATCACCTAAGTTCATTAAAAGAATTCCTATAATCCAACAAGTCCCAAAAGTGTTTAAGTTTAAAGTTCTACCTATAGTAAGCTTCTAAGTTTTCAACCTTAAGCATCCTAAGATTAAGCCCTCTTAACAGAACCTAAACATGGTAAGGAGAAAGATTTCTATAGCCTTAAAGAATAAACTAAGGCAATATTGATGATGAGTAGTGCAAGAGTGTAGGCAGTTAATTCAAGTAAGGCGGGGAGCATAAAAATTTTAAAAAAAATCACTGGAATACTCCCTTTTTGGCAAGGCCGCGGCAGTAGATTGCTGCCTTGGCAGTGAATCTGCACCCCCAAACTCAAACCAAGCATTGTCCTCAATGCTTTATATTTCGAAGGAATAAACGACAAAACAGAATATGAATTAAGTGCAACAAGTAAAAACAGTAAAAGCAATTAATATTGATTTAATTGACAAATGCTTTGTCCTTGGGGAGGGCGATGGTTGCGCCTTTGCTTGCCTCGGCGGCTGGAATCGAGTGGGTGGGGTCTTTTGCATCGGGGCTTCTACTTCTTCTCCTTCTTCAACATCCGCCATCTCTTCAGTTATCATCACGTCCGTTCCTCCTCCCATCGCAGTGGCTCCTCCGGTGTGGTGTGTGCTTGGGACAGCGGCAGTAGAGCTTTGGTGCACATAGGCATCTATCTCGGCGGATAGACTGCCCATGATAATTGGCGATCAGGGTGGAGTGCTGAAGACGGCCCTTCGCTTGGATGGCCTTCTACTGACAGATGAGGCCGCGGCAGAATCTTCCGCCCTAGATGGGCCGGCAGCCTGGTATTGAGGCTGAGGGTCCGGATGGAAGAATGGTCGTGGTCCTCCCGGGGCTGGTGTAGTCTCGGTGTAGGGTGCGGCGGTGACGAACATGTTGCTTGGGAACTCCGGGAATTGGACGCCTTGGTCCGGGAAGGCGTGCAACAGCATCTGGGCTAGAGTGCCATTGAAGTCCCGTTGGTACTCCATGTATCGTTGTTGTCGAAGATCCATTGCGGCCATTCGCTGCAAGACTTCTTGGTATGGATCTGCTGTGGCAGAGGTGTGGGCAGTACCAGGCATGTCTGCCGTGTATTGGGCCCTGGTAGCAGTATCGGCAGTGAACTGCTGTGGCGTTGCCTGGACAGGTTCGGCTTGAGTGATCTACATGACTTTGTGGCAGAAATCCCTGGTCCATCCTCGTCTTGGGGGCGTGTATTCATCCGTTTCTTCAATGGGTACAACTGCCGAAACACATAAACCCGTAATCAAGCAAGGGAAATACAATGGTCCTCTATCTTTCTTACCGCACTCATGAATTTCCCGTAGGATGATTTCTTCAACGTTGATGGTCCTCTTGTTGATGATGGATTGGATAAGCACCAATCTCTTGCGATCCACCGTGCTATTATGTGATGTTGGGATGAGGCGTCTTTTGACGAAGGTGTTCCACATCTTGGCCTCCGGCTTCAAGCTTTGTCTTGTTACGGATCCTCGATGGGTACCGGTTTCCTATGGAGTGTTCCCGTAACAAAGGTCGTCTTTGATGAGTTCATAGTCCTCGGCACTAATATCTTCCAAGAATTCGGCATGGATATCACTGTCTGGGGTGAGGCCGTAGAAGTTGTTGATCGTCTCGGCATCTAGCTATACCGGCCTGCCGCGGCAGTGAACGAACAGGGAGTCTTTGCTGGGCCCATGAGCGTAGAACTCCCGCACGATCGTGGCGTTCGCCTGGGTAGGTTGCAAACAGAAAATTTCCAATTCTGGTACTTAATTCTGTCGTAGAGGTAGTGTTCAATGCCGTAGTTTTCTTCGTCTGCATGTTGGAAACCTTGCTCTTCCCAAAGTTGCCTAGCGATGAAAGATCGGTTAAATCGATCCTCAACGTTGGCTGGGGCGAATCTTTTGTATGAAGCCATCAAGATGGAAAGATGTAAGTTCTTGGAGTTTTTCTTGAAGAGAATTTGGAGATTGTAGAAGGCAGAGAGTAATTGAGAGAGAGATTGTTATGAATACTAAAGAAAGCAAGAAAAATAAGAGTGAATAGTTCAAGAGGAAGGGGTTTCTTATATAGGCCTCGGCCTTGTGACCATTGAGACCACTAGCCGTTGTAACCGTTTCCTTTTCTTCCGTTTCCTTTTTCTGTCGCGGCAGGAATCTCGGCAGACTAGCCATTACACTGTTCTGCCCGTTGGGACTGCTGCGGCCCTGACACTGTTTTATTGCCTCGACAGAGTTCCTGCTGTGAACTATTTTTCCCTTATTCTTGTTTTTTATTCCTAAATAAAACACACAAAAGAAAAATACTGAAAGCGAAAATAATTAAAAAAAATAAAAATAAAAATAAACTATTATCCCTAATATAATAATGAAGAAAAGGGGAGAGGTCATGTTACTGGTGAGAGCATGCAAATGCATCTCCCAAAATTATTTCTCCCTTAGGCCCAAATTGTGAATCGGTTGTGGGGCAATCTTGTTTTCTGTGTGTCCATCCATCTTGGGCTTGATTTTCTTGCCGAACATTCTGCCGAGCAGACTGCCCAGGCAGGATATCTTATTATCTACGGTGTGGATGGCCTTGCATTCCTCTGGATCATCATACTTTTTTAAGTTGTGGAATGCGTTGAGTTTGACTTGTTGGTCATTGACCCGCATAGTCAACTCTCCTTTTTCCACGTCAATTAATATGGGTCCAGTTGCTAAAAAGGGTCTCCCAAGGATGATCGGTGCATTGTCATCTGCTTCACATTCAAGGACAAGGAAGTCGGCAGGAAAAATAAACTTGTCAACTCTTACCAGTATATCCTCGATTTTGCCTTCAGGTTGCACATAGGATCTATCCACGAGTTGGAGCATCACTGTTGTAGGTTTCGGCCTTCCAATTCCAAGCTTTTAGAAGACTGATTTAGGCATAAGGTTTATGCTAGCTCCAAGGTCGCATAGGGCCTTTCCTTCATAACTCTTTCCAATCGCACAAGGTATAGTGAAGCAACCAGGATCTTTTAACTTTGGTGGCATGCGGTTATGCAGCATTGCCATGCATCCCTCGGTAGCAGCCACTTTCTCAAACTCACCTATTCGTTTTCTCTTTGACACCATGTCCTTTAGGAACTTGGCATAGTTGGGCATTTGTTCAATAGCTTCAACGAACGGTATGTTGATGTGGGCTTGCTTCAAGATGTCAAGGAACTTCTTGAATTGTTGATCCTGTTTTTGCTTTTTCAACCTTTGCGGGAAAGGTGGTGGTGGTCTCATTTCATCCAGGGTTTCTTTAGTTTGAAGTTTTATACCTGGCACCACTAGAATTGTTGCTGCCTCGGCAAGTTGCTCAGGCGCTGCAGTGCTTGCTGCCGGGGCAGTGTTGCCAGCTTCAGTTTGCTCAGCCTCTTCTCTTGCTTGATCTGCTGATTGTGTTTGGCTCTCTGGGAACTTCTCCTTCAGCTATAGACCACTCCTAGTAGTGATTGCCTTACACTGTTCATGGTTTATTACCTTAGCAACTTCAATATTGCTAGGTAGACCTCCTTGTGGTCTAGTGTTTATGCATTAAGCAAACTGCCCAACCTGAGTTTCCAGCGTTTTTATGGCAGCTTCTTGATTTTGCAACCTCATCTTAGTCCTATTCATGAAGGCATCTGTCCTTTTGATGAAATTACTGTTTTCCGCCATGTATGACTCAGTTTTCATCATAAAGGCCTTTAGCGTGTTTTCCAATGAACTTACCGATGCGGCATGGCTGTTGGACTTGCTGCTGCGGCATCGACTGCTGAAATCTCGATGGTTGGGTAATTGGGTTTAAGGCATTGTTTGGGTTACTCCATGATAAGTTTGGATGCCTCTTCCATGAGGGGTTGTATGTGTTGGACATCACATTGTTGCGGTTGTAGTTCCCAACATACATACCAGTTTCTTGATTCATGCAGTCAGCGAAACTGTGGTTTCCTCTACATAAATCACAGTATGAATCAATTACCTTGACCTCACGGGTATTGTGTTGTAACTGTAGGTTTTGCACCATCTTGGTAAGAGAGGCCAATTGTTTTGCCACTGAACTTGATGAATCCAATTCATGTACCGTGGCTTGGCGTCTTACTCCTCCTCGCCTAGATGTAGGAAACTTAAAGTCATTCTTTGCGAGTTTGTTCAGTATTTCAATAGCTTCCTCAGGTGCTTTGTCCAGGAGTGTTCCGTTTGCCGAGGCATCTAACATCATCCTTTTTGGGGCATTCGTGGCATTGTAAAACATTGTCACTTGTGTCCATAGGGGAAATCCATGCAACGGACACTTGTGCAATAGCTCTCTGTAGCGTTCCCATGCCTCGTACATTGGTTCGTCTTCAGCCTGTCGAAAAGAAGTAATTTCATTACGGATTCTATCATATAGATTAGTAGGATTAAAGCGAGTAATGAAATCACGACAAAGTTCACTCCAGGAACCAATAGATCCTGCTGGAATGCTATTTAACCAAGCTTTCGCCCTATCCCTCAGTGAATAGGGGAATAGCTTTAATCGCAAGACATCTTCATGGACTCCTTGGATTTTGAAAGAGTTGCAGATTTCCATGAAGGATTTGAGGTGCTGCCTTTCGTCTTCAGTTGCAGACCCACCAAATTGTCCAATTGTGTTTAACATATTGAACATAACGGGTTTGAGTTCAAAATGGGCTACTTCAATCTCTGGTGTAACGACTCCCGGGTTTAATCCGTTTAAGTCTTCTTCCAGGAAGTCCTTGACAGTGAGCTGCCGCGGCCCAGGTGGCGGCGGAAGTCCTGCATTGCCGGCAGGTAAGTTTTGTCCTGCCGGGTGATCTGTCATGGCTCCTTGGATCTGTCTCCTCAACCTTTGCCTTATTCTTTCGATCTCTGGATCTAATTCGTACAAGGGTTTGGTTGGATTGGCCCTGGTCATACACCAAGAAAAACAAAAGTAAATTAAAAATAAAAATAAACAAGAAAATAAAGAAAACAAAATTTAGTTGCCAGTCCCCGGCAACGGCGCCAAAAACTCGTCGCGTGTCAAAAGTGTGCGTTCATTGCAAGTGGACACATCGCAAGTAATAAGTGATAAGTATATTATCAAGTTATTGTCTCCTCAGGGACCGGTATACTTAATATGTTTTCTTCACCTCCTTATTTTGTAAAAAAGATAAAAACACAAGTAAATTGATTTGATTTATCTAAATTAAAATAACTAAAATAAAAGTAAAGGATTGAAATAGTAGAGAGAGATGGGCTAGGATCCAGTTGCGTCGTATTATGGAATTGATTGACTTGTCTCCGTCCAATGCAATCGTATATCACTGCCTCGGCAGCACTGCAGTTTTACTGCCTGGGCAGCGATAACACTGTCTGCCGCGGCAATCCCTTTCTCGTGGGCAGACTTTACCAAAGTTCAGCAAAGTGTCCTTGAATGACTCCGCTTATCCCTAAGTCAGAGTGTTGTTGATGACTAGTCCTTGATGATACCTCCCGGCGTGAACCAATTATGCTCACCAACCAATCTCACACTTCTTTTAGCCGCTGAAACTCTTAACCTATCCCTAGGCCGAGTTAGTGTTTCGCGATTGAAACACCGTACTTACCCCTTTCGTGAATCTAACTCTCCCGAGCTTAGATAAATGGATGATCACAATATCCTCTCCCGAGCTCAATTGTGAAACAAGGAATAACAAAGGATAAGCAAACCTTGATAATATTTATTGTATTGAATGAAAGACAAAGTACAATCTCCTCTCACAAATACTCTACAACCTTCACCTAATCCCTAAGAAGGTTTAGAACATGATGGAGAGGAAAGAAACAAGAGTAGAAGTCGGCTCTCTCCCTAGGTATTTCGTTGTGTATTACATTGGGTGGCTAGGTCTTTATATAGGCTAGACCTAGGGCAAACCTTTCCTAAGTAGAATACAACTTGGAGTAAGAAACAAGTTAAGTACATAATAAAATATATTTCCAAGTTTGTATTCGGCTAAAGGGGTTTTTCCGCATAGTGTTCCTTTGGGCTTTTCCTTGTGCTAGCTAGCTCCGATTCATGGGCTTCAAGTCCAGACACGTTCCTTGGATTTTTGTCTTTCCATCGCCTATAATCTTGCTTCCTGTCTTTCTGCTGCTGCCTCGGCATCAGGTCCTGCCTTGGCCTTGTCACTGCCGCGACACTGGTTCTCCTGCACAGATATGAAAACGCAGTAAAACGTGCCTTTTTCTGGAAATATTATCTATGTGAGCATACTTCTAAATATATCACATTGAGTGCATGCATTGGTCCAAGTGGGTGTATATTTGGTACTTAATGCCCATAAAAGGAGTAAAAAGTGATAGTGTGTTGAGCACTTATCAGTGGGTTGGAGAGATAAGAGCCCTCGTAAATATGGTCACCATGAGGATCACTCGAACAAACCCAAGGACTTGTCCTCATGGAAAAGAAAAGCCAAGGACAAATCTCAAGAAGCTCGAGGCACAATAAGAAAATCACCACCAAGTAAGTGTTTCATTTGTGATGGTGATCAATGGGTTAGAGAATGCCCACAACGACAAACTCTTAGCTCTCTCCTAGTCAAGCATAGAGAAGATAGTGATGCCGAGGAGTCTGAGCCCGATGCACAAATGGGATCCATGCAATTGCTAAACGTGATGCAATCTACCCCGAAGATCGAAGCCAAGGGGTTGCTATATGTGGACATCACAATCAACGGAAAAGCATCAAAGGCAATGCTTGACATAGGTGTGTCCCGTAGCTTTGTTTCTCTTGATGAAGCAAAGAGGCTTGTTCTTAAGACCACAAAAGGTGGAGGATCCATCAAGGCGATTAATTCCACCGCACTACCCATCCAAGGCATCGCACATAGGGTCAAGACCAAGGTAGGGACATGGTCTGGCCACCTAGACTTTACCGTAGCCTCGATGGACGACTAGAAGCTCGTCCTAGGTGTTGATTTCTTCGACAAGGCTAAAGCCATTCCGATGACATATGCTAACTCTCTATGCATCACGGATGGTCATCAAGCTTGTGTGGTGCCAACCATTAGGGCCACCAAGCCAAATTCTAAAGTGATCTCATCACTTAGAATGGAGGAGCTTGAAGAATTCAAGAATGTTACACCTCTAAAGTTGCGAAGGAGGCTAGCACCAAGGGGAAAGGTGGATCCTATGATCATGTCTAAACCGAAACGGAAGCAAGTTGGGAGTCCAAGGAAGAACACCAACAATTCCATGAAGACGCGACGAGGGCGTCGCGAGCTTAGATGAGGGAGAATGTCACGACCCGCTAGCAACAATGAGGTTAATAAATCATCCTTGGGCATTCTTGAAGAATCCATGCACCAAGGAAGCTTTTAGAATGACCTAGAATGGCCTACATCCATCTTAAGGATTCCATCACGTTCTAGAATGTTCCAGGAGATTCCACCAAGATCTAGACACGTCTAGAAAATCTGAGAAGATTCTAGAAGACTCTAGATAATTCTCGAAGGTTCTAGAACATTCTAGAAGGAC
Organism: Abelmoschus esculentus; assembly: GCA_035048815.1. Lineage (NCBI taxonomy): Eukaryota > Viridiplantae > Streptophyta > Magnoliopsida > Malvales > Malvaceae > Abelmoschus > Abelmoschus esculentus. Next base: position 6,201,154 of record JAUCBN010000015.1, read on the forward strand.
GGAGAAGATGTTGGAAGCATCTAGAACATTCTAGAAGGATCAAGAATGTTCTAGAAGACCCTGGAAGACCCTAGAAAGATCAGGACTACTCTGGAAGTCTCTAGAGTTCTCTAGAACATTGTAGATAGTTGTAGACATGTATAAGATAATGTAGAAATCTCTAGAATAGTATAGATCCTAGTAGATATTTTAAGAGGAAACATATGAGCCGTCCGATCAAGTAATCCTAACCATCCATTAAGGAGGTGGGAGCCTATAAATAGGGCCACCCTCTTCATTTTGTAAATAACCTGAGAAGTGTAGCATACTTGTAAGAGTTCTCTTAAGCTTAATACAAAAGCTTTCCTTTGAATTCCTTTACCTTCTCTTGTCTTTCTTTGTTTAGCCACCATGTTGCGTGTAAGCAAGGCTTGCTAGCATCGATCGGGACGTGTTAGCGCTGCACGGATTAGTTCGGGAAAGATTAAGTCCGTGACACTAAGAACACATGGCCTTAAGGCTTACATACCAAATATAAATATCAAAGGCTAACATATACGAATCATGAGCCAAATATCAAATGCATGAGACTAATCAAAATATGATCACTATGCCACCATAAGCTAGGAGTTAAACAAAGCTACAGAATACCATACTTGGCTTGCTTGGTGTCCTTGCCCTCGATCAATCTCAATCTAGCTCCTTGGTTCGATAACTTGTTGTTTTAGGAAGGAGGAAACAAACGTTGGTAAGTACTTATGAGGTACTTAGTGAGGCAGCTCTAAGTCTAACCAATTTAGACATTAGACAAATAACAAGGTTTACATGCTTCAATTAAGCATTAAATCAAATTCATAACCATATTACCACTAATCATGCAAAGGATGGCAATGAAAAAAATGTCATGCTTATCAAGTATCATATGTAACATGCTTATCATGTATTTTATGTATCATGCTTATCATGTATCATAATTATTATGCAACTAGCATACAATCAATTTCACAACTAGATTTTCATGTACTAACTAGCATGTTTAAGCACATATGTCTCATTAGCTAATATCCATGTTCAAAACTTTCATATTCAAAATCATATCAAAGGCTACTTATAGCCACATATTCAATCAAATACTCTTTAGCAATTCCATAATTAGATGTTATTTATAGCAACAATCTATCTCAAATGCTTCATTAGCAATTACATAATCGAATTCAAATGCTTCATAAGCAAATACATATTCAAATGGTCTTTCTATATCTTAAGTTTAATCTTTCGGATTAGTTTCAAATGATGCCTTGGTATAGTTAGGATAGGTAAGCGAGTCATCAGAAGTACCATGAAGACACTGATAGAAGTACCACAAAGGCACTAACAAAAGATACCCACGGTATCTATAAATGGTGACTAACAAACCAATCAAAGGTACCCATAGTACCGAAAAGAAGTACCGAAGTACTGGGCAAAAGTACCGAATTACTAACAAATGAGCTTAGACCCTAGGCATGCCGTACTACCTATGACCAACTATCGACCAAGGCTCAATCAGAGTTTCATATTCATTTGATCTTTCAATTTGTATTAACCAAGTTCCTTATCATAAACAATGTTCATAACATGTTATCAACAAAAGCATTATGTCATGCTATCATACCAAAAGCATGTGTCATGCTATCAAACCAAAAGCATATATCATGCTATCATACCAAAAGCATATTTCATGCTGTCAAACCAAAAACATATATCATGCTATCATACCAAAAATATTTATCATGCTATCATACCAAAGGCATTTATTATGTTACCAAACGAATGATCAAATTGTCATAAACATGCCTCATTCATGACTCACATACCTAGCATCCGTAGCCGCGTGCCATAACTTACCTCAGCATTTCCGATCTATGCAAATGTACTAAGCTAGTTTTAACCGTCTAGCATACAATCATGGAATCAAACAAGTCATTTAACATTTAATCCTCCTTCCCTTTTTACCAAATATAAAGTTAGTCCATTTATATGACAAATCAAATAACAAAAGGTGGTTAGGACCTAGGTCCTAACCCTAAAGTTTGCCACACACACAATTGATTCCAAGCAATTTAAGGGTTGAAGATGGTAATCCCTTTACCCTTATTTCTAGCTAGCTTGAGCCTTTTTTCTTCGATGTCCTCTTCTCTTGGATTCTCTAGAAAACCATATTCACATAGCAATTCATTAGGGACATATCAAAGTCTCTTAATTCAAGTGATCTTATACTTAACAAACTTAAACATGCACATTTGTTCATTAGGGAAAGCTTTGCTACCCTTTAAAGAATCGATCATATCTCCTAGCTCCCATATTCGATTTTAGCTCATTTTACCTCTTTGGAAAGCTAAGAAGACCCTATACAAGTAAAAATTAACCTCAAATTTTAATTTCCAACCAATAAATACCATATTTCGTTCGAATCAGACCTGTCCAGATTCGGGACTACTTGGAAAGCCCTTACAGAAAGGCTTATAACTTTCTCTAAAAAACTCAAATTGAGGTTCCGTAAATTTTCACATAAACTAGATACATGAGAGTATTCTACTGAAAATTTTCATACCTTAAATCCTTCAAATACGTCTTAGGAAATTTTTCAAAGATGACTACTCAGAATTGCATTTCCTAGGCAATTAAGGCTATCTTTCCTTCCATGAGTTCGAATCTAATCAGAGCTCACTCTTATGAATTTTCCAGCACCTTAAACATGAAATCAACATCTTTTAATCCACTTTACAGAAACTTATTGAATCAATTAACACAAATATATCATTTTCAAAAATCTAATTTCCAGCTACTTAACTTATTGTTCAGGCTTCAATAACTAAAACCCAAACAAATACAATCCTTAAATTAAGTTTCTATCAACCTAATTAACTTGAAAACATCATAGAATAATCAAAACCCAAAATCTCAAAACCCCAAAGAAATTCGGTTATGGAGAGATGAACTTACCAAGCTAATTAAATGTGATTCCTTAGTCAATTTTCCTTTCCATGCAAAGCTCTTAACCTTCTCAAATAGCTTTTCTCCAAATCTCTCACAAAGCTCTTTTCTCCCTTCTAATTTTTCTTTCTAACGTGAATTGATGGAGGGGGAGAAGGAAGATGACAATCACTCCTTCATTAATTGTGTGGAATGTCATTCTTGCCCCTTAGTTATAACTAAGTTTAATTATTTAGAGAGGGTAGTCTATGGAATTCTAGCATTTTCCATGCAATCTTAATGTTTCTTATTTAATTCAATTTGGCCACCCTTATTTAGCCCTTCTTATTTTTCTTTGTTTCAATTAAGTCCCCTCCATTACATGCTTTGACTATCATCTGGTCAATTTAATTATCAATTGGTCATAAATCCTCCTAGGCCCTTTTGAGGGTGTTACACTCTCTTCCGAAGAAGCAAGGGGTGAAATATATTTACGTTTTGATACGTTTTAGTTAGATTATGTTATCTTTCAATTGAACCTTAGGTAGTAAGGAGCAATTGAGCTAGAGACCTTATGCTAGTTATGATATGTCTTATTGAGATACTTGAATATGCTATTGAATCCATGAGTTTCTGAGTTTAAGATATAAACATGCTTATATGAACTTTATCAGTTAATGAAATACTTTGTTGAAACTCAAATGCTTTTATGTTTCTCTATGTTGATATTTGGTGAATTTTGAGTGTATTCACACGTTGAATGATTCATGTATTAATTAGGATAAATTGCATTTAGAGACTTGTTATTACATGTGTATAATGACCCTTTAGGTGAAATTATGCATATAAACTCTGTTGACCACATTTAGACATGAAACCAAAGTAATTTGTTGTTTCTAGGCAATGGGTTTCGATACATATTCATATGATATCGATACCTAGGGAAAAAACATAACGGTCTTGGAAATTAAGCCTGGATATCGAAACCACATGAACTGGTTTCGAAACGGTAGAACAAAAATTAGCAGACATATCGATACACATTAATTTCATTTTGAATCCACCTTTACAGTTTCAAATGGTATCAGAACGATCTTTTAGGCATATCGAAACGCGGGCTTTCACACAGGCAATTTTCTAAGTTATCGATGGTGTATCGAAACCATTAATACCTGTATTGACACCCCTTTTTCGTTTACTACAGTATCGATACCGAGGAAGGGTGTTTCGAAACCCTTGTTAGGTAACTTATGTTTTAGTCACTAAACATTGAGGAACCAATTGGATGACTTGTAGATATTATTTTAAGCTGCAAATTTACATAAAAGCATGAAATATACTTAATTAAGGATTGGTAACATTAATTTCACTTTTATATCACAAATATCTGGAAAATTAAAATTAGGTCCCTAAAACTTATTCGATTAAATTAGGACTCATTTCTCTTTAGTTTCCGCTGCAAATGAACTTATTCCTTGCAAGAACATATAGGATCTAATTGATGCATTTAGAAAAGATAAAAAAAGAGAAAAATTTAGGATTGTTTATCGGGGCAAGTCTCCATATTAGCCTTGATATTCCACGTGTAGCTCGTTCGAGTCGGGTGAAATCTAGACTGGGTCGAGGGGGTTACACAAAAAGTTTTCATGTTGAAGTATATGAAAATATGACTACGTGGTTGTAATGGATAATAAATTTATTAACCATTGTAATCATGTGTTCATATACTTCAATATAGATCGCAAACTTCGCTTTGGCATCAATTCTTGATCTTGAAAAAAGATTGAGTGATTCCTTATATTGTGATTTGTTGACATATAGAAAATGTTAATACAAATCTCAACAAATCACAATATCCAGAAAATATAATTGCTAAAATTTTTCCAAATACATGATTTGATAATATTATTAGGAACAAGACAATTAAATACATATAATAGATTTGGATAATGGATGGTTTAATTAGCAAATGCATGCTTCTCATTGAGAGGCAGTGTGTGGAATATATATTACTAAATCTGCATCCTACAAAATGCAAATTTCGAAAGTACTTCGCATCCTGCAGTATGCGAAATATTCACTATTGTTAGTTGGGCTAACTTATCCTCTCTAACGTTTCAGGGAAAATAATTCACATACCAGGCAGTGGTAGATCCGTAAATATTTTTTAGGGTGGTCACACATGAAATCTCAAAATTTTAGGGTGGACACAATTTATGAATATTAAAATAATTTAAGTACTGACTCATAAAAATTAAGAAAATTGAAGTAAAATGTATGAAGTTTAAAAAATTTACGGTAGACCCATTTCCACCCTTTAATGGCCATCCATACGCCAGTGCCTGTAGGATGCAAATTACCTTATTTTAAAAAATATTATTGAAAAAAAATTAAATTATTAATGAATTAAAAAAAATAATTTCTTTATTTTTTTAAAAATAAATAAATTAAAAAATATTTTTTAGAAAATTAAATAAAATAAATTTTAATTATTTATATTTTTTAATATTTCAAATTATTTTTTAAAATATATAAGTTGATAATCGTAGAACTATTAAACACTAAATAAATTATTTTATTTAAATATTAATATTAATTACAAAATTAATTATATTTATGTGTATGTCCTCTGGTACCACAACCTAATGGATGGCGAGGACTTTCAAGAATATAAATCATGCTATCTTGATTTGCTATTTGGTAATATGAATTGTATTTTTTATTATCCTATTTTCTCCTTTTTATAACATACAAAATTAGTTGATGCACGTGTAGTTCTTGTGAGGAAATTTTCTTTTATCTTGTCCAGGGTTCCTGCAATTGTTGCACAACTTCAATTGCCCTGTTCATTCTCGAGGCAACATATCATTTGTATAGTGAATTCTACTTGCCTTTGGCCTTCTTTTGCTTCTCCATCGCAATGAATAATCATGTTGTATTGTCAGTTCCCTGTCAACAAAATCAAGATCCCTTTCGTTTTCGATTGGAGGAAACTCAAATGGTATACCTTGAATACAGTTTAAAGTCGGTAAACTGCATCAATGAGTGTGATCACGACGAAATGAATAGATACACATGCAACAAAAATGTGCGCAAACGAATATTTGAATGCCTAGAAGATACCACAATCGCATATTCTTTCTTGTAGATTAACAATGTAGTTGTTATTGTCACGAACCTCTATTTTGAGTCTAAATTTTCCACACACCAAGGGGCAAAACCCGTAAATAATCTTAGCTATCCCGCTCACTTATGGAATGCATAGCTCCGCACCAAAGAAGTCAAGCCCAAGAGGAACCAATCCCTCGGCACCATCGGGACTGAGGATGTCCGCAGCACGGATGTCGATCATGTTTGCACCATGGGGGCCGATCCCACCCGGGTACCGATCCCACTCGCACCATGGGTGCCAATCCCGCTCGCACCATAGGTGTCGATCCCGCCCGCACCTTGGGTGTCGGGTCCGTCCGCACCATGAGTGTCGATCCCACCCACACCATGGGTGTCGGGTCCGTCCGCACCATGGGTGCTAAGTCCATCCTCACCATGGAGACCGGCTACGCCCAAGCCACGAGGGCCGATTATAATAGTACCACGGGAGCCAAGCGCCAAGGCACCGAAGGAACCAAGACCCCCCGCAACTGAGGGTGGCACTCGAGAACACCATCGGGGCCAGTCCAACCACACATTATGGCCCAAGTAGATAACACCTAAGGAGCCTTAGAGTTTGACTCCTTGAAGGAGTTCTGCCACAATAGGGACTAAGGAGTTTTAATCCTTGAAGGACTAGGAATCCTAGTTAGATTAGAACTAGGAACATAGCGGGCTATATAAGAAGGCTTACCCCTACCTCATTATTTACTTCGTCTTGAGTTTTGCGCTTAAGAATTAGACTTAGTTTTCCCAACATTTTCAATATTCAATAAAACTACCGTGCTATTGCTCGAGTTTCCCCCACGTTCTCTTTCTCCGTATTTTATCTCTTATTTCTCATATTTTCGCCTTAGTCCAAACCCTTTGGGTTGGATTGGATAGGCGTAACTTGGGCGCCAAATCACTAAAAAATGGTGTCTAAGGCCGCATGCCCCGGTTGAAACAAAAATGGCGTGACAAGTGGTATCAGAGCAAGGTAATTCGCTCGATATGAGCAGGAAGGAGGAGATGGGGACGGCCACAAAGGCCACAAAGACCCAACAAACAGATAAAAAGAAGGCTTCCACAAAGGATCGACTCACATGTCTTGATGGAAGGGTAAACTGACTCGAATCTAGTTCAAAGGAATCGATGGAGTCTCTAGACGTTGTCAACGATCACTTCAAGGAATTAAAAGCCAAAATCGATCCTGCCAAGGATAATATCACCGAAGAAGTTCAAGGACTCCTCAACCAAACATACGAAAAATTAAACCAACAAGATGAATCCCTTCAAGTCGCAATGGAGGCGATGAAGGGAGAACTGTTGGGGGAAATTCAAAAGCTCAAGGCCGAGCTATCCCTCTAAAAAATTGTCGTACTAACCGGCATGGTGGGCGATGCAACGGTGGCTAAGCCCAGGATCGATGTGCCAAAACCGAAGGAGTTCAAAGGAGCAAGGGACGCTAAGGAAGTGGACAAATTCTTGTGGGGTTTGGAGCAGTATTTCTGACTCACGGGCATCAAAGACGAGAACACAAAAGTAAACACCGCTTCGGTTTACTTGGTAGATGTCGCACTTCTATGGTGGCAGCATAGGTGTTCCCAATCAAAGGACGACCAAATTCCCGTCAAAACTTGGAAAGAATTCCAATTTGAATTCAAAGAACATTTTTACCCAAAGTATGCACAACAAAAAGCGCGGTAAAAGCTTCATCAACTAAAGCAAGACATGTCTATTCGAGAATATGTCAACAAGTTCACCGAACTTAGACTTCAAATTCATAACATGAGCGAAGCTGATGCCCTCTTTACTTTCAAAAATGGATTACAACGTTGGGTAAAGATGGAATTGCACTGAATGAGGGTCCAAGATTGGTCCAAAGCAATGGACGCAACCGAATCTCTTGCATAATTTTAATTCGAGAAGTCAAACAAGCCAAAACATAAAGGTAATGGCAGAAAGGGCCAAGACATGCATACCATAGAAGGGTCCAAGACGCAAACCAATGAAGATATCAAACTCCGTAAGTCGTGGGAAAAGAATAAAAACTTTAGTTGTTACACTTGGGGAGGCAATCACATGAAAAGAGATTGTCCCCAACTCGGAAAAGCTACAACCATTCAAGAAGACGAATGCGAAGAAGAAATTGCAGAGATGAACTCCATCCTTAGTTCTATAGAGATTAAGAAAAATTCCAAGAATGGTTTGATGTACATATATGTCATTGTGGCAGGCATAAGATTGAATGCCTTAGTGGACACTGGTGCATCCGACTTGTTTATGTCAGAACAAACAACAAAGAAGCTTGTCCTTCATGTTCAAGAGGCAAGTGAATTTATTAAAACCATTAATTCAAAGGACACACCAATCACAGGAGTAGCAAAAGGAGTTAAACTCAAGATCGACAATTGGTTTAACAAGGAATCAATAAGTGTAATACCACTCGGTGATTTCAACTTTGTGATCGGGATTAATTTCCTTGATCGAATTAGGGCAGTGCCCGTCCCGTTTGAAGTTGTTTGTACATACTTGACCCTCAACACCCGTGCATGGTTCCCGCGGAATGAATGCTTGGGGGTAGGGAAAAAGTAATGTCAGCCATCAGATTTAGCAAAGGGACAGATGAGGAAGTTCCCCCATCCGTTATGACACTGGTACATGATTACCGAGTGAAGCCAAAGAAAGTCTCGATAAGAGTGAGACAAGTCCCAGTCAAAATTCGAGATGAGATATCCCTCAAGTGGCCCAAAACTCCTTCACAAAAAAAAGAGCCAACCACAAGTTGAAACTTGCGTCACAAACAATCCCGCGAGCCGCAATGGAAGATTCCAATGAATTGTTACAACCTTCGACAATTCCCGAACAATCATCCATGCCTAATGCGTATGCCAACAAGCATGACGAACCAAAGCCAACAACCCACAAGTTTGCAACAAAATGGAAAGCACACCCCACCCAAAATCCTCTACAAAAGGTCAGAAAGCAAAATAAGAGGTGGGCAAGCACAAAATGAAGGGACACCAGCTACCAAGTTAGAAACATAGTCCTTGCCAAGCTAACTGGGATCTTACAAACTCCAAACGTACACAAGAGGTTTGTGTAGAAATACGAGGGCCCATTCAAAGTCTTAAAACGAGTGGGCAAAAAACTTATCACCTGGAGTTACCCACAACAGTTAAAGCTCATCCAGAATTCAATGTAAGTTTACTGAAACCCTTCCACAAGAATAAATCAAACCCGGATAAAGTCAAATCACACCAAACACAAGTTGGAGTGAAAATCTCATACAAGAACACAACTTGGGACATACAAGCAGAGTAGGTCATTCGAAGACCAGGGTACAAACCAAGGCATGAATACCTTGTCCTATGGGAAGGACTTTCAAATAGGAAAGAAAGTTGGCAACGAGCCAAGAAACTTTGTCAGTTTAAAAGCCAAGTAAGCCGATATCAATCTGGCCAAGCGACGAGGGTGTCACTAAAACCAGTGGGGAGAATGTCACGGACCGCTATTTTGAGTCCAAATTTTCCACACACCAAGGGGCAAAACCCGTCAATACTCTTAGCTATCCCGCTTACTTGAGAATACATCGCTCTGCACCAAAGGAGTCAAGCCCACGAGGAACTTATCCCTCGGCACCATCGGGATCGAGGATGTCCGTACCCAGTCTCTCGGTACCATTGGGGTCGAGGTTGTCTGCACCATGGATGTCGATCATGTTTGCACCATGGGTACCGATCTCGCCTGCACCACGGGTGTCAATCCCACTCGCACCATGGGTGTCGATCCCGCCCGCACCTTGGGTGTCGAGTCTGTCCGCACCATGAGTGCCGATCCCACCCGCACCATAGGTTTCGAGCCCGTCCGCACCATGGAGGCTGAGTCCATCCGCACCATGGAGGCCGGCTACGCCTAGGACACGAGGGTTGATTACAATAGTACCACGGGAGCCAAGCGTCAAGGCACCGAGGGAACCAAGCCCGCCCACAACTAAGGGTAGCACCCAAGAACACCATCGGGGCCAGTCCAACCACACATCAGGAGTAAGGCCGCCGCACCTTAGGGCCCAAGTAGATAGCACCTAAGGAGCCTTAGAGTTTGACTCCTTGAAGGAGTTTTGCCACAATCGGGACTAAGGAGTTTTAATCCTTGAAGGACTAGGAATCCTAGTTAGATCAGAATTAGGAACATAGGGGGCTATATAAGGAGGCTTACCCCTACCTCATTATTTACTTTGTCTTGAGTTTTGATCTAAGCATTAGACTTAGTTTTCCCAACGTTTTCAATATTCAATAAAAGTGCCAAACTATTGCTCGGGTTTCCCCACATTTTCTTTATCCGTCTATTATCTCTTATTTATCACATTTCTTCCTTAGTCCAAGCCCTTTGGCTTGGATCGGATAGGCGTAACTTGGGCGCCAAATCACTCAAAAAGGGCGTCTAAGGGCGCATGTTCCGGTTGAAACTCCAAGGACATGACATTATGATCTATTTCTTCCACTGGTCTGGAAAATTTAGTACCCGTAAAGCGATGTTCGTGATGAGAGAAAAAGGTTGTACACATCGTGTTTGCGTGCGTCAATAAGACTAAAATTTTTACTGAAGATTTGAATAAAATGTGTGGCCTCCTTCCATCCAACTTGTCGTTGTTTCCCGAGGTTGGCTGTAACCCCCTAAATTCAACTTAAAAGAAAATATCGAATTTAGAAAGTTTTGAAAACTTTTCCCTCAAGTAAAAGATTTTAGGTTTAACTTTTTTGTAAAACAAGTAAATTATTATTAATAATAATCATCTTAAAATATCGTAATTATTTATAAAACTCAAACGTTAAAATATATTCTGGTTCATTAATAAAAGTAAATGACTTAAAATTTGTAAGTACATGCTAAAATATAATTCCAAAATATTAAAAAAAATCTCCAAGTCAAGTCTACATAATTGTCTCATTAATAACAAATAATAGTATGAAAAGTCTAAATAAAATAGTCCATATTGATAATAAAATATTTGAGTAAATGTGATATCCTCCAAATACCGCGTCACCTAAAGCCCAAAGATATCTGTAAGGAGAAACTATGGGAGAGTAAGCTAAAAACCTTAGTGTGTTTTTAAAATGCATGAAAAACCATAATCGTAAAACATAATAATATTTTCTGTAAAGTTTCTTTAAAATATAAACCAAACAAATGGTTACATATCACAAGCATAATACAATGCACCCCCACTAAAACCGTCAAGAAAAGTGGAAAGTTCCCTCGAACTCCTCACTACAACCGTCAATCTAAAGTAAAATTCAACCTAAAGGGGTGAAACCAATGAACTTCCGCAAACAAATCCCAACCCATGCTCATACAATGATGTGATGTTTAAAAATTCATATTCTTAACAAAGCTCCATAAATCTAATATCTCATAAAATATGCTCAATAAATCATAGTCCATAAATCCATAAGTAATAGTTTCGTAGAACCGATATTTCATAAAACAAATGTTTCATAAATCATAATAAAAACATATTCCGAAATTGTATGCACATGATATCAAACATACAAACCATAATGCATATAAATAATCATACAAAAAAAATATATAGCAAGGTAAGAAATATGCCTCAACTAGTACAAGTTCTAACGACGAGAAGAATACCTCTCACGTTCATATATCGTTGAATCGATACATATAAAACTCGTAATATGTGTAGAAACGGTTCAAACGGGTGAAAGAGAAGGAGATAGATCGTCTTTCTCACGATTTGGGGAATCAAGATCACCTTAAAATAATAATAATAATAATAAATAATAATAATAATAATAATAATAATCCAATAATAAAAAATAAGAAAAAGAGAGGTGAAAGTCATCTTAAAACTTAAAAAAACAAAGACTACGGCAAAGTGTGAAAACAAACTTTTATAATTAAAATTTTGGATAAAATTACAACGTCAATCCTTGTTATTTTCTAGGGTTTACAAAATAAGCACCAAATATTAACTATTTATAAAAAAGCCACTAAATTCTTAAAATTCAATTAATTCTCAAAATTTTGATTTTCAATTTTTTACAAGTCATTTCAAAATTCCTCAAGAATTAGGGTTTTATAAATTGGGAGTTCTCAAAATTAGTTTTCACAACTAAGGATTGAGAATTTAAGATTTTTAATTTAAAAATAATCGAGGTATTACATTGGCGAAAAATGTAGCTATTCGATAATATGTTGCCTTGATAACTGATGTGATAGTCAAGTTGCGTACTCCCTTTAGAGATGAATTAATCATCTTTGTCAAGTTAGTTTTCATGTGAACATATCGTCGACCACCATCATATATAACACTGTAACCATTTTTCCCTCGAGATATCCAAAAGATAGATATATCCAGTTATATTTTGATCGCGCAACTCTTCAAGTAGCTCCTGAACTTGATTTAATCTGTGTGTGTTGCCTATCCAAATAAAAATAAAAATACAAAATAGAAACAATAATAATATGAACATTAGGTTATAATCCTGACACTCAAAATCTTACCATACGAAAAACTAATATACGCTCGTCATCATTTTTATATCGTCGGTAATAGTTAGCCGCGATATGTCGAAGGCAATATCGATGATGAATGTAGGGAGATTCCCAATCATGGCCAAGACATTGGATTGATCCCCAGATCATTGCTCCTCGAATTGAAATAATACATATATCTCCTTGCCTTGACCACAAAACTCGGCGTAAGACATACGTGCATAGGTTGGTGAGTAAAAACATCCATAAATGGATATCTTCCTTTTCAACGATTGCGAACGTGACATGAACACATTTCTTATTACCGTCTTGAGCAAATGCGATTAAAATTATGTTGGTGTATCTCCCACATAAAAATGTTTCGTCAATCTGTAACATCGACTTGCAGTACCGAAAAGCCTTTATGCATTACGGGAATGTCCAGAATAAGTGGAAAAATTTGCACTCACCTTTTACAACATGAACGTTCCAATATCTTGGCTTTGTCTCAAGTTCCACGATCATTCCTGGGTTATACTTCTGCATCACCTTCAACCATACGCACAGTTCATTGTAAGATGTCTCACACTATCCATACAATTTTTGGATACCATAATATCTTATCTACTATGCATTATTGTACTACAATACATACTTGAAATGAGCATTGATCGTAGCTTGGCATGCTAGCACCGATATGTGTGCATTTTCTTTGAGTAGTGGGGGAGGATAAAATCGGATAGAACGTGCACATTCAAGCCTAGTATGAACATGATTGCCATATAAAATTCCATGTCCAAGAGCACCTTTTAGATAGCATAAAACTTGTTTTACTGCTTTTCAATGATCAACGTTCGGTGACGACATATATTGACTCAAAACACTTACCGGAAAAGATATATCAGGATGTGTCAATGTGAGATAATTTAGTTTACTGATAAGTCTTTTCTATCTTTCAGGGTCATCAAATAAATCACCTTGTTTTGTTAATTGTATATTAGGGACCATTGGTGTACTAAAATGTTTGACACCCAATTTTCCTGACTTCGATAGAAGATCAAGCACATACTTCTTTTAAGATACTTTTTTACTTCTGTTTACCTCAATCCCCAAGAAATATTTTAACACCCTCAGATCTTTGGTGTAAAACTTATTGTGGAGGAAAGACTTTATTGAGAAGATTCTGCTAGTGTCAATACCAGTGAGCACAATATCATCTACATATACAACTAGTAGAATAATTCCCCCATCAGACTTTCTAAAGAAAACAGAGTGATTTGATTCACTTTTGTACATCCCGAACTTTTCAATAGCTTGACTAACTTACCAAACCAAGCCCGAGGACTCTATTTAAGACCATATAAAGATTTCTTTAGAAAATATACTTTTCCAGACTTCCCCTGAGCAACAAACCCAGGTGGTTGCTCCATATATACTTCCTCTTGAAGATCACCATGAAGGAAAGCATTCATGATATCTAACTGATGCAAAGGCCAACCAAAAGTGGCTGCAAAGGAGATAAAAGCAAGAGGGGAAAACGTATCTGAATAGTCCACATCGTAGGTCTGAGCATATCCCTTGGCATCCAAGCGTGATTTTAAACGATGAAGGGATCCATCAGCATTAAATTTAATAATAAACATCCACTTACATCCAATAGCTCGTTTACCAGCAGTTAAAGGAACCAAAGTCCATGTTCCATTAACATCCAGAGCAGTCATTTCCTCAAGCATAACCGCATGCCATCTAGGATGAGATAATGCCTCGCTAACAGTTTTAGGGACAAAAGTAGTATCAAAGGATGACACGAGAGTACGAGAAGAAGAAGATAAACAATTATAGGAAACGAAAAAAGAAATGGGGTAAGTACAAGTATATTTACCTTTTTGAAGTGCAATAGAAAGGTCAAGATCATTTAGAGGAGGTGGATCCGATGATGAAGAAATTGGCTCATCGGGACATGAATCTGGAATATTTGGAATATGTTGAATTGGATCGGAAGTAGGTGGTAGTGGTCGATGGGTGTAGATGTTCTTAATGGGGGCTTGACAATGGAGGGTGAGGGTAACTCAAAAGGAGAAGAGACTTGATAAAACAAGAAATCACTGTCGATCTATTCGATAGATCCTGACGAAAATGAAAAGATTTGTGTTCCAAAAAAGAATCATCATCAGACACAAGATACTTACTCAGACTTGGACAATAACAATGATACCCTTTTTGTGCACAGGAATTTCCCAAAAACACATATTTCAAAGATTTAGGATCAAGTTTGGTGACTTGAGGACGGAAATTCGGAATAAAATAAGTACAAAAAAATCAGGGATATAGGAAACACATTTTTATTTGGGAAAAGGGTAAGAAAAGGAATGTTACCTAACAAAGCAGAAGAGGGCATACGGTTGATCAAAATACAAGCCGTGGACACAGCTTTAGCCCAAAAACATTTTGGAACATGTATGTGAAAGAGTAATGTTCGGGCAGTTTTTAGGAGATGTCTATTTTTACGTTCAACAACACCATTTTGAGAAGGGGTGTGAACTCAAGAAGTTTGATGGAAATACCATTTTCAAGCGTGTATTTCTGAAAAGTACCGAAAACATACTCTTTGGCATTATCATTTCTTAAATTTTAAACAGAATACCAAATTGGGTACAAATCTCAGCACAAAATAAAGAAAAATGAGTAATTCAGAACGGGATTTCATTAAATAAAGCAAAGTCATTCTAGAATAATCATCAACAAAAGTAACAAAATAACAAAAATCAGGTTTAGAAGTAACAAGACTAGAACCCCAAACATCAGAGTAAACTAATTCGAAAGGAATAAAAGCTCGTTTATTGAATCTAGGACTGGAGCTAAGATGATGATGCTTAGCAAAATGAAAAGACTCACAATCTAAGGAATTTAAGCTAGAAAATGTAGGATAATGTTTCTTCAAAAAAGGTAGGGAGGGATGACCCAATCGACAATATTCTTTAAAAAGGGTTGACACTACTAGTGCAAGCAATAGGTTTCGGAGTACGAGTGTCCAGGATGTAGAGACCATTAGACTCATTTCCTTTACCAATAATCTTCTTCATCAAAAGATCCTGAAACACAAAATAAACATGAAAAAATGAGATACAACAATTAAGGGTACGAGTAAGTTTACTAATGAACATTAGGTTAAAGGATAGATTTGGTAAACTTAAAAAAGAGGACAAAGTAAGAGAAAGACTTGGAAGCAAAGTGTCAAAGTCAATAACAAAAGACGTGGAACCATCTGCTAATGTAACAAGATTGATGTAAGGGTGGGTTGTATAATTGGAAAGAAGATTTGGATTACCTTTCACGTGATCTGTGGCCCTAAAATTAATAACCCATTTTGAAGATGTCGAAACAAGACATGTATTGGGTGTACCTGACTCAACAAGAGCAGAAATAGGATCGGAAGTAGGATTTATTGTGTCTTAAAGGTGAAGAAGGTTGGCATACTCATCCGCAGATATCATAACAGAAGATGAAGAAGTGTTTACATTAGAAGCAATATGAGTGGACGAAGTTTTCTTAAACTTTAGTTTCCGACAATCACATTTTGTATGTCCTAGTTTGTGACAATAATGACAGATAATAGTGTCATGATCCTAACTCCGAACTCCAAATTGTGGATCAATTTTTGAGGCATGGATCCAAATGAACGACTAGGAACACCAGTCTTGAAGTATTTCTTACCAGGGTTGGAAGGAGCATGACTGATTAGAACATTGTTTTGTAGCGGAGATGGAGAAGGCAAAGAATTCTCAGTACAGCGTACCCTCCGAAAAACATAATCGAGACTGGAGATGTCATAACCAGAGAGAATTTGAGATTTGGTAGTCTCAAATTCTAGTGGAAGACCAGTGAGAA
The DNA here is from genome assembly GCA_035048815.1 of Abelmoschus esculentus. Classification (NCBI taxonomy): domain Eukaryota; kingdom Viridiplantae; phylum Streptophyta; class Magnoliopsida; order Malvales; family Malvaceae; genus Abelmoschus; species Abelmoschus esculentus. Next base: position 6,217,603 of record JAUCBN010000015.1, read on the forward strand.
AACTCATAACTGTCACCTACTTCCGCTGGCTTCGTTGAACCTTGATATCCAAACTAAAGGGAAGGAAAACATATTAAGTACTTCATACGTCATCTTAAAATCTATAAAATAACTAGTTAAAGGCGGATCTTCTTTATCAGCCCTGTAAAATTTTTGACAAACATCATAGATTCGTAAAAAATTCCCTTTGCTTGAATATAGAAATTGCAAATAGTTCATCAACTGTTTCACCATTCGACGGTGATTAACCAGGCCTACAACCACACTGTCAATAGAATTCTGAATTTGGATATTAAGACGATCATCTTCACGTATCCATGGAAGTCTAAATTCATCCGTAGGAGGATCATTAGTCAGATGGTTGTCCATAGAAAGACTTAACAAATATAACTCGATTGTATGGTTCCAATCGAGAAAATTAAAGCCATTAAATTTGTGATCAATAATTTTAGATGTAATTGGAACAATGTCATACATAATACCAACCTTCTTGTCAGCCATAAGATTATATTAACAAAATCCAAAAAATAAAAATCAACCCAATACCGAAAGAATAGGAAAAATACCAAAAAAGAAACTATCAATACCAAAAAATAAATACCAACCCAAAAATAGGCTGAATACAAGGACCTGTGGCTGGAATGGAGGCGGTGTCGACGCTGTCGACAGAAGAGACTACGAAGGTGGCTGGGTAAGAACGACCCCCCCCCGAAGAAAACGGAATTTTCTTTTTGAATCTAAACAACCCAAAAAACATTTTAGAGAAACCTAGACGGTTGAGGATTTTTCTTTTCGAATCTAAATAACCCTACACAATATTTTTTAGGTTTAGAGAAACCTAGACCACTGATACCATGTATAATAAAATTTTCCTTGATTTTATTCATAGGATGGCTAGCTATTATATAAAAGATTTAACCTAATATTCTAGGTAACTAATTAATAGAGAGGTAAAACCCTAGACGTAATATTTCTAATAAAGTTCACTTTCCATAAGTACAAGATACAAACTATATTCTCATACTTAAGAGTACCAAATATGCAAGTTCAACAACAAAATTCAAATATCATTGGTTCCACAATTCAATAACAAAACACAAGTACTATAAGGTTCCATAGTTCCATTGCTCTCAACTACCTAAGGTTCAAACTTAAAATCACATACTCGAGCTAAGTATGAAATAAGGCACAAGATGGCTTTCCTTGCTTCTTCGGACGATCTTCACACTTATTTCTCTACATTACAAGGAAAAGAGAGAGGTTAAGCTGAAACTTAATGAGTTAAATATAAAACAATTTAAACTACTTGTAATAAAGCCCATAGGATACCAAAGGATTAATTTTAAAACTAAGTCATACTTAATAGAGAAATCACTTATGGCTTACAAAGCCACTAATATATCAAAAGCCAACAATTGTTTCAATAGATGGCAAAAAGGCACAAAACCAAGTCTCACTTACTTCACTTAGAAAAGCTTGAAAACATTTTAGCTCAATAGCAAAATACATGCAATCTCGAATTGCACAAAAACAGAAGATACTTTACACTTGCATTTTTCACATGTTGGTATTTAGTAACCCAATTAGACTTACCTCTAATCGTTAGGATAAACGGGAACGCATGATGGCATCATACCACTAAGTCATTCACATGATTGACTATCACAATCAAACAGATTCCACCTTAGTGTCCAAAATAGTTTGTCATACTCGAATGCAATATGAACAACATACCATACAACACTAGGTTAACCTCTAATGCATCACTAAGGAATTTAATACACGTGTACGATTTTTTGTAATTTAGAGTGTACTAAACAACCTATTGATCAATCAACTTATCTCTATTAACATCATCTCAAAATCCAACAAAAAAATGCTCAAGTTTCAATTTAAAAATAGTAAGTAACCACATGCATCCCACTAACTCATGCATTAATTGCATAAACCGGTAAAAACCACTTTTCTCATGTTTTAAAAATAAAAGCATGGTAGCATCATATATATATAAAAAATTTGTAAAAACATCTCATGAGCATTGAAACACATGCATAATCAATTATGCAAATCACAACACGAGCATGACTAAAACACTTAGTAAAACAAGACATAATATGAGAACCTTTAAGAAAATAATATTTTAAATTTATTTCCTATTATAGGGAGATTTTTCACACATTCCCTACATCCCAAACCTTTGAAAACATATATAAAACACGCCGAAGCAGCCCACACTCATAATTCACTCACCACTAGCTGTCACTTGCCCAACAAGCCATTGATACAAACCGATCTCCCTCAAACTAGATATCCTACTTCTTGCCCTATTTCAAACATTAAAATCAGAGGGTTAGTGCATCCAAACAACCCGTAAGTCATATCCCTATATAACAACCCCTTAAACCCTTAAAAACCTTAATCGAAAACTTTCCAAAACTCTCCAAAACTCACTTAAACCTTGAGTACGGGATTAGATACTTTAAATATATGTTATAAAAATCATAACACATACAAAACCATGAATTAAGGATTCAAAAATAGTGATGTAAAACCCTTGAACGAAAATCTTGGTTTTTATTCTAAAAACAGTTTTTCTTAAACCAAAAGTTAAAAGCAATGTTTACTCAACCAATAACTTAGAAATTTCAGTAAAAAAATATTTAATTCATAGGTTTCAATGTTTACTAACTTATAAATCTGATCCAACCTACTTCCAAGGTTTTTGAGAAGAAAATAATTTGAAAAATAAGACTTTTTGAAGAAGGAAAATTTATGGAGATTAAAACAAAAGAATTTAATTGAAAATTTTAAGGTTTTACCTTGAAAATATGATGTTTCTTGCATTGGGAAGAGAGAAAATGAAAATAGTAAAAAGGTTTTATGTTTTGAAGTAAAATATGTTTTTAGGAATAAAATTGAGTTATTTTGGGTTTTGTGTCTTAAAACTTGGGTTAATGGTTATTTAAATAGGCCCTCGGAAGGTTTAAATCATATATAATTATGATTGGATCAAAGCCCCTTAAAGATTCAAAGTTTTGACTTAGTCTATAAAATTGTCCTCTAGTTTTCAATTTTTACAAAATAGTCACTAATTTCAAAATCTTTGGGATTCAAGGGTCAATTTTCGAAATTAAGTTGAAAAAAGTCAAATATATGTAAAAAATAATTTTAGGATATTTTTTCAAGATTTATTTCATCAAAAAACAATTTTTAAGTATTTAATCCCAAACTAGGCTAAACCGACAAAACTGGTTCACTAAACTTTGAGGTCCAATTATGGGGTGTTACAAAGTTCCTCTATAACTTTTTTTGACATGAATAGATTGGTTTCCCCAGTATCTATTAGAGTACTCCTCGCTCGCCTTGCAACATTGATGTCGACAAACATCAACCCCTTAGACTGGTAGCACTTTGGTTGTACCTTTTCCACCCTCGACTTGACTACCTTAACACTGTAATGGAAAAACGTCTTTGTGTCTCCTCTTCAGGATCGTCCTCATTTTTAAGCGATGGCATTGAGCCTCTCATTCTTTATACATTCATTTGCATAATGCCTATGATTGTAGCAACGATGGAGCTTGATGTACTGTTTGTCCCACTTATCTCCAAACTTTCGGTTTGATGGCTTTCAATGTCACTCACATCTTTATCAGTTTTTAATAACTTCTACTCGTCTTCACCATTACCTTGGAACTCTGATTTTGGTTTGGAGTAGTCAAATTTCTTGACCCCAATCTCAATGATTGACTCAATATCTATCAACATAGTACATAATTCTTTTACACCCTATCGCCTTAACTCATTCATCACCCATGGCTTCGACCCATCCTTGAAAGTGAAAATTTTTTCCTTTTCTCTCAAACTTGGGACTTGCAAGCTCAGCTCAACAAACTTTTGAACACATTCTCTCAACGATCGTGACTCATCTTGCTTGAGACGCCTTAGCTTTGACCTTAACTTATCTTCGGTATACTATGGGTAGAATTGTTCATTTAATTTAGATTTGAACTATTCCCATGTCTCAATAATATTATTTCCACACTTCACATCATTACCCCTACGTCGCTACTAGAGTAGTGCAATGTCAGTTAAGTTAAACACTAGCAATGTTTACCTTATCTGCATCTTCCTCTATGCCCAACGCTTTAAAATATTGATTCATACCTCAAAAGAAAATCTACACATCTTGTGTAATTCCCCAAAATTGAGCCTAGAAGTTTAGAGGACGGTTCAGAGGTCTAGTGGATTAGTTTTGTCGGTTTAGGTTCGGGACTAAATTCTTAAAAATTGGTTTTTAATGAAAATAAATTGTGAAAAAATATTCTAAAATTCTTAATTGACTTATATTTGACTTATTTAAACTCAATTTCGAAAATTGACTCTTGAATCCCTATGATTTTGAAATTAGTGACTATTTTGTAGAAAAATTTAAAACGTGAGGACAATTTTATAAACTAAGCTAAAACTTTGAATATTTAAGTTAATTTGATCCTATCCTAATCCTAGTTGATTTAAACCTTTCAAGAGCCTATATAAATAACCTTTAACCACTTGTTTTATCCTAAGTAATCAAAATTCTCTAATTTTGAACCAAAACCCAAAAATTCACTTTTAAAAAAATAACCTTTTTCTTTATTTCGGTTTATTCTTCTCTAATGCATCCTATTCATCATATTTTCAATTTAAATATGCATTCTTTTTAATAAAAATTTGTTTGATTAATTCTTTATATTTTTCTTCTTCAAAATCTCTTCGTTTTTCTTCGGGTTTTCTTGTTTTTAAACCTTGGAAAGAGGTTGGATCAATTTTGGAGGTAAAAATAATTCAAACCTATGAAAATTAAAGTTTTTTAATGAAATTCCTAAGTTCTTGGCAGATTGCATCAATCTTTAAAGTCTTGAATCAATAAAATCGATTTTCTTGATAAAAATTCCATTATTTTCTTGATTTTTGTTCAAGGGTTTTACATGGCTGTTTTTAATGCCTAAATAAATGAATCTTGAAGTTTTTATATGTAATTAAGATGGATTTTAAGTATCTAATCCAGGATCTAAGGTTTAGGTGGAGTTTGTAGAGGTTTTCGGTGAGTTTCAGTTAAGTTTTATGGTGTTTTTAGGGGCTGCCATATATTGGTCCGACTTGAGGGGTGTTTGGGTGTGTTATAATGCACTAAAACCTCTGGTTTTGATGCTTTAATTAGGTCAAGAGTTAGAGGAACAAGTTTGAAGGAGATTGAAAAGTCGAATCGCGTTTTCGGGTGACTTGTCGAGCAAGTTTTGGTAAATCGGTGAGTGGATTATGAGGGCTGCCATTTTGGCATGGTTTTAAATGTGTTTTCAAAGGTTTGGGGTGTAGGGAAGGTTTGAAAAACCTCCTTATACTCGGAAGTAAGTTTTAAGTATTGCTTTCTAAAAGGTTCTCATATTATGCCTTGTTTTTACAATGTTATTTGTCGTGCTCTTATTGTGTTGTGCATATGTTATTATGCATTTGCTTTAATGCTCATGAGACTATTTTTATAAAATTTTTTATATTATTATGATGCTCCCAAGTTTTTTTTTGAAAACATGAGAAAAATAGTTTTTACCGGTTTATGCATTTAATGCATGTATTGGTGGGATGCATGAATTTATTTCACTATTTTTTTTAAAACTTGAGCATCGTGTTTTGTTTTTAGTATTGGTATTAAAGATGATGAAACGTGGATAAGTTGATCGATCAATAGGATGTGAGTGCACTATAATTAAAATGCGTACGTGTGAAATTCTTTAGTGATGCATTAAGGGGAGATAATGTTGTGCGGTATAAGGGACTTTATCGCATTCGGGTTTGCTAGCTAACCTAGACACTAAGGTGGACCTATATGGGTCAGCGTGGATTGTGTTAGTCAATCATAGGCATGCTTGGCATGCGATTTTTCTGTTTATCCTAACATTTAGCGGTAATCTAAACGGTTCACTAATACCAATACAATATTATGAGGAAGTATATTTTCTTAATTGAATAGTATTTTCAGTGAAGCTTTGCCATTGGCATGAAAAAATTGTTTTTTTTCTTGTTGAGCATGTATTTTCAAAAGTTATTTGAAAAAGGTTTTATGGCTGATGCCATGGTATACTTGTTTTTCAAATAGTGGCATTGAAGGCCATGGACATTGTTTTTACTTAGAGCTTGACTTGGTTTTTAAACTTGATTTTGGTATATTATGAGATACATTGCAAGTTATTTTTAGATATGTTTTTATTCACTTACTAAGCTTATGCTTACCCTCTCATTTACCTTGCAGTATAGAGTTTTAGCGTGGAGGTAGAAAAGAGAAGCAATGATCCAGGTAACTGTCAAGTAAAGCTTAAGTATTTCTTTATAACATTAGTAGTAGTGAGAGAACAATGAGGAAGGGTTACCATGTTAAGATTATTGTTATATTAATGAGACTTTTAGTAGTTGTATGCTTATACATGTTTGATGTTTATCATGTTGATGCTAGCTTTTTGACTTAGATTTGAATTTCATATTGTTATTCCATTAGTTATAATAAAAGTTATATTGAAGTTTGATTCTTGATATCCCTATGTGTGAATTTGAGTGTTGTTGATAATGAAGCATGACTATTTATGATTTGAATCTACGATATGGTTATTTAGGTAGGAATGTATCTAGCTAATATCTCATGATATATGCTTAAAGTGGTTTAGGAGAATTTGCATATAGAGAATATCTTGAAACCTTTGGAGGATTGAAATTTGAAATGCAAGCATATAGTGAAACTAATTAAATATTGGTAACACTTATTTCATAATAAGTCCTTTAGTTTTTCAAAAATTATATTTTGGTCCCTGAATCATGTTTATACGTTTTAGGACTCGTTCGTTATTTGTTTCCGCTGCATTCGAATATAATCTATGCATGAATATGTAGGAACAAAATAATGCATCTAGATAAGATAAAAAGAAAAATTATTACGGTTATTTATCAGGGCGAGTCTCCAGATTAGCCCGGTATTCCCCGTATAGCCCGTTCGAGTCGGGTTGTGTCTAGACCTGATCGAGGTGGTTACATCCTGGGCAAACCTTTTCCCCTTGGAATTTTCTAGTTTGGGGATATCACCCAAGGCTTTAGGTGTTGCCATCACCACATTATTCCCAAATGAATCCTTTAACACAAACAACCCATTCTTGAGCAACTTCACTTCCTTCTTCAGATCGATCTCAGACTCAAAACTCTTCTACTTGAGCTCTTAAACTTCTTTCCTTAGAGCAACCACTGTGGCCTCTAAGACATCATCACACTCGACCATCCTCACATCCAACCCATTAAGAGTCTTTTATGCCTCCTTTTGGATCCCCCTCCATGGACACTAGCTTATCCAGATCCAATGAAGACAACTTCTCGAGGTCTACTGACTCTAATTGTTCCAACACCACCTTGACCTCTTCCACAGAGTCTTGAAGTTTAGAAACATTCCCTTAGATCGATTTGATCGCTTCTTTTAACGAACCCCTCAGGGATTTCTTAACTATGGCTTCAACATTCTTCTTAATTGTAGTACTTTCTCCCTCACATGTCATCTCAAATCAATAAAATATTCGGTAAACTCATTCTGATATCACTTATCACGAGGATAGAATGCTACTAGCTTAATCGTATGGACTTAGTCACTTTCTCAATCGAAACTCGACTAAGTTATCCTAAACTCTCTTAGTAAAAAAAACTTAAAACTAAGCGGAAATGAAGGAAAGACAATGCCAAGTAAAAGTATAGAGAATGCTTAGACTGAATGTTGACTTGTATTCAATCTTAAGTAAAAATGAATTGTGTAAATGAGGTGGAGTAAGCTTCCTTTTATAGTTAAAGCCCCCTACATCCAACGGTTCTGTTTATATTAGATCAACGATCAAGATTTGAATGATCTTATTTATATCTCTGTTTGAATCTTAAACAAGAGATAATGTGAGAATTATCTATAAACAAATAAATTATACTTACAATGACTTATTAGATTATCTATTGTTTATGGGCTACCTTTCTTAGGTAATCTGGTAGGCATCTGTGACAACGTTAGACAATGACGTAGCTCATAATATGAAAAAATTCAAACAAATATTTATTTTTGTTTGAATTGTTGACAAATTTGTTTTAAGGGATTTGATTTGTTTTAATTTATTTTAGGATCATGAAAATTCAGCGTATTGAGGATGATGCCCTATAACAATGGGCACCCTGAGCAGGCGCTCAAGGTGCTCCTGTTGTTAGTTGGTCTTACCCAGTAATAAAATAGTAGATATTATCCAGACACACGATTTTGATCGTCTTTGATTTAGTCTTTAAATACAAATAGCGAGTATATGGGAAAAAAATGTTTTGAATGGGAGCAATACAAATGTCCTTAGTTAACCTTATATTTATGAATATTTGAATACAATATTTATGGAAAGATAATTACATTATTATCTAAAAAATAGTAAACTTGTGAGAAAAATTATAATAGGTTATAGGTTAACTTATAATTATATTATCGGTTAACAGCATCCTAATGGTTACTATTAATGATTACCATTTTTTAATGGTTAGATTACAGTTAGGGGGCGTTTGGTTCACGAAATGTAAAATTACTTTTAGGAATATGATTACTGGAATATAACATTACAAAATACATTATCGAAAATGTTTATATTATCTTGTTTGGTTTATTTAGTAGGAATATAAGATTGTAGTGTTTGGTTGAAAGAATCTAAAATTATTTGAAATTAAAATTTACCAACTTATCCTAATGATATATTTTTTTAACAAGTTAAACTTTTAATTATTAAATTAAAAATATTTTCATAAAAATTATATAATTATTTTCCCTACATAATCCAAATTTTAAAAAAAATTATAATATATTAAATTATTTAAAAAATATATATTTATATATTTTTATTCTCTTTTATTTTTTTGAACAATAAAATATTAAACCATTTAACGAAAAAATCATAATAAATAAAATATATATATATATAAATAATAAAAGAGATAAAATTAATCTAGTGAAATTTTAAGATGAAAAATCATAAATACAATATTAGTAAAAATATATTATTAAATATTAAAACATCATTTATATATTAAAATAATATTAAATTAAAATATTTAATAAATTTATATCATAAATAATTAATCATTTAATTAAAAATACAATAAAGGATAAATATAAACATAATATATTATTATAAGGACAAAATTTTCTAAAGTAAAGAAAAATGTTTAATACTTAAGAAAGTGAAATAAATAGTATTCCCATCATTTGAGGGAAAAAGAGATACTATTTAGAAACCGAATATGAGAATGCAAATTTTAGAAAAGAATATTACTCATGATAATCATCTTTTTCATTAACTAAATACACCCTAAATAAAATTTAATAACCTTTATAACAGATAATCAACTATTTAAATTAAATACTAAGATCAATCTATCGTAATTACTTTTATATTATTTTTATTATCATAAAATTATTATATTCTTTTCAAAAGACACACTTATTAAAATAATGACTTGGAGACCAAGTCGTGGACACCCTTAATGAAAACGTTTTCTTTATAGTATAAGATTAGTGTTTGACGTTTCTCTCGTACGTGATCGTTGATCCTATGCTCTCCTAAAATAATGACTTGGAGACCAAGTCGTGGAAGAATCAAATCTTGTGGCCACAAAAGTTAAGAAACAAACAAAAAGGGAAATACAAGTTTGACACGGAATTTTTTTGTAAATGAACTTGAAAATAATATTGATAACAATATAAATTTTGTAATTGGGATATTTATGTATTATAATTGTGAAATTAAAATTATTTTAACATACATGTTTCGGTACTAATATTATGGTGAAAGGGAAAAACTCTATATTCAAATTTTAAAATAAATTGACTATTTTTGACAAACAAAATATTGGCACGCCATATAATATAATCTGTATTTTAAATATAACTGGTGCAAATATTAATTTTATAAAAAATCTTGACCTTAAATCTCCATAAATGTCGATCGATTTCAAAGAAAACAACCACACTGTATAAAAAAACAATACATAATTTCTGATAAGTTCATCTCAAGTATGCTTTTGTCATAAACAATTAATACTGAATGATACTTTGTGTCCCATACAATACGATGAGTTGGGGACCGATTCCTGTAAGAATCAAATCCATTTCTTCATACTGAATGATACTTTGTGTCCAAGTCTCAACCTCATATCACATGACCCTGTCCTGTTTCTTTTTTGAACAAGACAGAACCATGTCCTAAGTCAGTAAGAAACAAACGAAAAGAGAAGAAATTTCACACGGAAGCTGTTGAAAATAGAGACTTGAATTAACGATAGGATCTGAAATAAGGTATTTTTTATATAAATTTTTATTTAAGAAAACAATTTATGAAAATTACACTCACTAAAATTATTTCACAAAATAAAGTATTTTTTATTTAAATTATTTTTTAATTTATATGAAAGAACGTTTCATTGGTCGTGACTTTCATGAGTATAAAAAAACTATTAAGTGATGGAAAATTATAAAATGGGCTTCAAATATGATTGAATATTATTAATGCTGAACACCGTTGAATATTATTAAATTAATTAATAAAAATTAATTTATTTATTAAATTAATTGATCGTGACAAATCTAAAAATTAAAATTGGTAATTTTTTAATTAGTCAAATAATTTAGAATTAATTTTATTTTCAAAATATATTTATTAACGATAATTATTGTATAAATAAATATATTTATCGTTAAAAATATCTTGACTTTAAAGAACTAATTCATATGAATATGTTTGAAATATTATAACTATCATACATGGATGTAATTATGTTTAAAGAGTAAAAATCTGACACTAATGAAATTAATTATTAATAGTAACAATTTTCATATAAACGAATATAAGTTTTATAATTAATATTTTTTAGGTAAATGTATCTATTTGAGAACTAAAAATATTTTATTAATTTTGAATTTTATTTAAATTAATTTATAATAACTTATAAAAATGTAAGCAAAGATTTTAGTTAAATTATTTAACATGTCAATGTATTTAACCATCACTTTTTTATTTAATAAGAGATAATCACCCCCTTTGTCTCATTAAAAAACTTTTTTAAACCTAAATGAAAGAAAAAGAATACATGTAAAAGTGGTTCAAATCAAACTAATAATAAATCATTTACATCATCGAAAAATAAATAGGTAAAAAGTTACCCTACACCATCAATATGCTACAAATCATAAGCAAATAAACTTAGCATTCAATCGATGGACAAAAGAGAAGGATCTTCATAGGCTCTCTTCCACTAACTTCATTATCGTTGAAATCATAGGCTCTCTTCCTAATTTAAGACCATATCAAGATCACATCTCAGCTCATGTTCAAGATCCCAAAGATGATCATTAGTGGAGAAATTTAAGAAATTTTCAATTCCCTGAACACGTGCCATAAATCTTTTCTTACGTTGATTAATATGCCCAAAGGTCGACTTGTTCCAACTAAAAGCCTACTCCTTAAAATTAGAAAGATTAGTACTTATAGAATTCTCTATCTTTCAGGTATTTACTAATATGTCCTTAAAGGAACGTTCACTTTGTCAAGCCGATAGATATTTAAAAGTTGATGGATTTTTCAGAGGAGCTAAAGTAGTAATCTGTAATAAAATAGGCCTGTGATCCGACCATAAACGCGCAAAATTAAAAACCAATGATTGAGTCCAATCTTCACACCACTCATCATTCGCAACCCATCTATCCAAACGTTGTTGCAGATTCCATCATTTCCAAGTAAAACAAGGTCCTTGGTACCTCAAATCAGTCAAGTTCGCCTAAATCATGAAATCCCCAAATTTTTTATAAACACCAGATAAGAGAACCATCGAGTCTTTCACACTAAAAGAATATCATTGAAGTCTCCTCTGATTACCTAAGGTATAGTAATATGTTGTGCAATAATAATCAATTGATCCTACAATATATTACGTGTTTATAAAATGGGGCTAGCATAAACAAAAGTGAAAGCACTTTGCTTTCCAGTCAGGCAATATGTACATATTGTGTGAATAAATTGATCTAACAGACAATGACATCCACACCCACATTGTACTTACAAAAAAACTAAATCCCTTGCAAAACCATTAGCTTCTACACGATAAGAATCAGGAAAGCCATAACGTCGAATAATACCATCAGTTTTTTTTAACACTTATTCCCGTTTTCAACATAACAACAATAACAAGATCATATTGTCTCATAAACAATCTTAAATAAAGGTTAAATTTAGGGCTTAAAGCTCCATGTACATTTCAAGTAAGAAATTTAAATATAAAACTGATAAAAAATATAAAGAACCAAAGGCCATTATTAGGTCATGATACCATCATCAAAGGTTGTGTTATCACGCCATTGAACTGCAACATTATCAGTTAAAGTCTTATACCTCTTAACTGTCTCATCCACATCAGTAGAAAATGCTCCCACTTGCATATTGTGGGATGTCTCTACAATCTAATTCTCAAGATTAATCAGATTTGGATCACCATTCTCCTTCTACTATGGATGTTTCTTACGTTGAGAATAAGGTCATAAACGTGTCGCATTTTTAGATTTAGATAATCGTCGAATTATCATCAGATCGTTCGAACATTTATTCTCTTTCAAATAAATCCTCTTAATATTTATAATATGAGATTCCAACTTACTATTCATTATTTTAATAATCACATGCTTGGTAGGACGTAGAGTGATCGGGACTTGAATCACATCCCCCACATCAATTATTCCCCCTTTGATATGATATACCTTCTTTCTTAACCCAACATCTTGCACGTCCTCCTTAGCCTCACTCCCCAAACTTTTGATAAAAAAATTCCTTTACCTGATCCACCCACTACATTTTTCCCCTAGACCACAAGCAAAACTTTTCGAACACTGGTACAAATTTAGCAATTTTCTTTCCACTAGCCAAACTCTTGTTAAAAGCACTATCACTTAGGCTCTGCCTTGTCAAAAGGAAGTTGCTTAGAATTGTGACCAACATCAAAACCCTACCCTTATAGCTACTCACAGAAGCATACCTAATACCAACCTCCCCCCATCTTTTCCCACCAATAAATCATCCTCATGCATGTTATCATCAACAAGATTAAGAGCTGAAAACCGATCCCGTCCCACACCAATAACACCATGACCTATTTTATCATGATATATTCTGTAACGCCTCCAAAAATGGGCCTAGAAGTTTAGAGTCCAATTTAGAGGTATAGTGAATCGATTTAGTCGGTTAAGCCTAGTTTGAGATTAAATTCTGAAAAATCATTTTTTGAAAAAAAAATAAATCCTGAAAAAATATTCTAAAATTCTTATTTGACTTATATTTGATTTTATTCAAATCAACTTGAAAATTAACCCTTGAATCTTTGAGATTTTGAAACTAGTGACTATTTTGTAAAAATTAAAAAGTTTAGTGACTAAATTGTAATTAGGCTAAAAATTTGAATCTTTAAGGGTCTTTAATACAATCCTAATCCTAGTTGATCTAAACCTTCCAAGAACCTATATAAAAAACTTTAATCACTTGTTTTAAACTAGTTAATTAAAATTCTCCAATTTTGATCCAAAACCCAAAAATTCACTTTTAAAATATATCCCTCTTTATTTCGGTTTCTTCTTCCCAAAATAGAATTTTCATCATCTTTTCAAGGTAAATATACATTCTTTTTAATTAAATTTTATTTTTTTATTTTTCTATAATTTTTTTGTTCAAATTCTCTTCGGTTTTCTTCGACTTTAATTGTTTTTAAACCTTCGAAGGAGGTTAGATAAGATTTGGAGATGAGAATCATTCAAACCTCTTAATTATTAATTTCTTTATTGAAATTCCCAAGTTCTTTGTTGATTACAACAATCTTTAAAGTATTGAACTAAAAAAATGGTTTTTGTGACAAAAATTCCATTGTTTTGATAATTTTCGTACAAGGTTGATACCTTGCTGATTTTGATGTCTAATTACATAAATATTGAAGTGATTAGATTTAATTAATATGGATTTTAAGTATCTAATATCGGACATAAGATTTAGGTGGTATTTAGAAAGGTCTTCGGTGAGTTTTGGTTAAGGTTTTTAAGGGGTTTTGGGGTTGTTTGGCATAGGTTTGAGTTGGAGGATGTTTGGGTGCATCTTGATGCACTAAAACCTCTGTTCTTGATTTTTGAAATAGTTTTTAAAGAAGGATAATAAGTTTGAAAGTGATCGGACAAGTGGAATCGTGTTTTGGTGGCTTAGCGAGCAAATTTTGGTATATTGGTGTGTGGATTATGAGAGTGGTCTACTTCGACAGTGTTTTAGTATGTTTTCAAAGATTTAGGGGTGTGGTAAAGGTGTGAGAAACGTGCCTAACTCCAAAGTAAGTTAATTTACAAAAATCTTTGAAAACATAGTAAAACACTACCGAAGAAGCCCACTCTCGTAATCCACTCATCAATTTACCGAAACTTGCTCGCCAAGCCACCAAAACACGATTCGGCTTGTCCGATAACTTTCAAAATTATTCTCATTATCAAGACCTGCTTCAAACACCAACAACATAGGGTTTAGTACATCAAGACGCATCCAAACATCCTCCAACTCAGACCTATACCAAACAGACCTCAAAACCCTTAAAAACCTTAATCGAAATTGAGAGAAAACCTCTCCAAACACCACCTAAACCTTATGTATGAGATTATATACTTAAAATCCATCTTAATTAAATGTAAAAACTTAAAAATTCAAGTATTTAGGCATAAAAAATAACAAGGTATCAACCTTGTTCGAAAATCATCAAAACAATGGAATATTTAGCACAAAAACCGTTTTTCTTGATTCAAGACTTTAAAGATTGTTGTAATCAGTCAAGAACTTAGAAATTTCACTAAATAAATTAATAATTCAGAGGTTTGAATGATTCTCACCTCCAAATCTGATCCAACCTCTTTCTAAGGTTTAAAAACAAGTAAAACCGAAGAAAACTTAAGAGAATTTGGAGAAGAAAATTATAGGAAAATAAACTAACGAAACTTAATTAAAAAGAATGGATATTTACCTTGAAAGGATGATGAAGAGGACGTCTTAGGGAATAAGAAACTGAAATAAAGAAGAGAAATATATTTTAAAAGTGAATTTTTGGGTTTTGGATCAAAATTGGGGTGTTTTGATTACATAGTTTAAAACAAGTGATTAAAGGTTGTTTATATAGGCTCTTGGAAGGTTTAGATCAGCTATGATTAGGATTGAATCAAAGCCCTGTAAAGATTCAAAGTTTTGTCCCAATTACAATTTAGTCACCAAATTTTAAATTTTTACAAACTAGTCTCTAGTTTCAAAATCTAAGGGATTCAAGGATTAATTTTCAAAGTTGATTTGACCAAAGTCAAATATATGTCAAATAAGAATTTTAGAATATTTTCCAAGATTTTTTTTTCCTCAAAAACTGATTTTTAAGAATTTAATCTCGAATTAGGCTTAACCGACTAAATCGGTTTACTGACATCTAAACCGGCCTCGAAATGTAACACTCCAAAAATGGGCTTAGAATTTAGTGAATTGGTTTAGCCGGTATAACCTAGTTCGAGATTAAATATCTAAAAATTAGTTATAAATCGGAAAAAAATATGGAAAATATCCTAAAATTTTTATTTAACATATATTTGACTTTGGTCAAATCAATTTTGAAAATTTACCCTTGAATCCCTAAGATTTTGAAATTAGTGACCATATTGTAAAAATTGAAAATTTGAGGAAAATATTATAAAACAAGTCAAAACTTTGAATCTTTAAGAGGCTTTTATCCAATTATAATCCTAGCTGGTCTAGGTTTTCAAAATTCTTATTTAATTAAATCCAAAATCTATTTTAACTCAAAAAATTTAATTAAACCCAATTTAATTTAAACCAAAAACCATTTTCACATTAAAAACAAAACCTAAAATACATATTTTCGTTTTCCCGCATTCAAGACTGTTGTTCAACAAGTTTTCAAGGTAAAAACCTTTTCTTTTTCATCTAATTTCGTTTTCATTAATTATAATAAATTTTTCTTCTTTAAAATTTTAGTTTTCTCATCATTTTCTCGTTCTAAAATCCGAAAAGCGATTGAATCAGTTTTGGAGGTGAGATTTCGACAATCCTCTAGAAATTTGAATTTCTTTACTGAAATTACCAAGTTATTGGTTGAGTATTTGTTTTATAAAAAAATCAGTTTTTCGGCAAAAATAACAATTTTGGTTCAAGGGTTTTGAATCACTATTTTGGGATCCTAAATTCATGATTTTAAATGTATTATAATGGTTATAACATGTTTTAATTATGTATAATCTCGTACTTTAGGCTTAGGTGAAGTTTGGTGTGTTTCGAAAAGTTTTTGGTTAAGGTTTTGTTAAGTTTTAAGGGTTGTAGTTTAGGTATCCGAATTGAGGGTTTATTTTGTATGTTTAGAAGCATTAAGTCCCTTGGTTTTGATGCTTGAAATAGGGCAAGAGTTAGGAGATCACATTTGAAGGTGTTTCAATTCATATCTGTAGCTTGGCGTGCAAGAAATGGTTTTCGGTGAGTGGATTATGAGAGTGACTACTTCAGCAGTGTTTTAAACTTATTTTTACAGAGGTTTAGGTGTGTAGGGATGGTGTGAAAACTCACTATACTTGTAAGTAAGTAAAATTTTATGTTTTCGCAAAGATTCTCATATTACTCTATGAATTTATTATGTACATTTGTCATGCTTGCTAATTATTTTGCATACTTGTATATGCATGTTATTTAATGCTCACTTTATTGTTTTTATGAAGTTTTGATATACAATTGATGATCCAATGGTTTTATTTTAAAAATGAGATAAATGTGATTTTATCGGTTTATGTTTTGAAACTTGAAATAATGGGATGCATGTGTTTAATTCTGTTTTGAATTAAGTTGAGAATTAGTTTTGATAATATATTGGCTAGTTAAGTGATCAACCTTATGGGATAACTTGATCGATCAATGGGGTCTAGAGTGTACTATAAATATTCAAAATTCGTACGTGTGTAAATTCCTTATGTGTTGCGTTTTGGCTTTTAGTTTAATGTTGTGTGATAGGAGTAGTACTATCACATCCGGGTTGATAGGAGTAGTACTGTCACCGGACACCAAGGTGAGATTATTCATGTTGAGGGTAGTAACAACATGTGCATGCTCTGGGGGGTATTACTAACATGTGGTTGCCCGTTTATCCTAACGATTTGGGGTAGTATAAATCGGATCAATAGCTCCAATATAAATTTTATGTTTTTATTTTGTAATTGCAAGTGTTTTGTGAACTTTAGGCTTTTCTAGGTGAATAGCATGTTAGCCTTTTTTTGCTTCGAAAGCATGAGATAACATTTAAAAGTGATTTATCGATAATTTATGTTGGCATGTGAGCCATGATTTTTGTTAACAGTTGTTGGTTTTAACATTGGCGTTAATGGCCATGTTTACAATGTTTTAAAGAAGCATGACATGTTTTACCTTGATAAGATTAAGTATTTAAGGGTTGTATCGCAAGTGATGTTTTAAATGTTTTATTACCGTCACTAAGCTTCAAGCTTAACCTTTCTCTTTTTCCTTGCAATACAGATAAGTGTTGGAAGCAACCAGAAAGCAAAGGCGTCGTACGTGTCTATTTTAGTATTTACTCTAGCTCAAGTATGTTTTTTCTGAAATTATGAACCTAGGTAGTTGAGAGCAATGGAATAGAGAACTTATGAGTTTGGGATTCTGTTTTGAAAATATTGGTTTGAGTTACTTTTATATGCATGAGATATTTTGAGCTTTAATATATGAAAATTTTGAGTATGTTATGCTATATTCTTTAGTGTTGAAATATGCTTGTGAATTATGTGTTATGCGTATGAAATTAGGCAACTAAGCATCTAGAATTAATGTTTGAAGTTTGGTTTATGCCTATAAGGACTTATATGCATCTAGAGAACCTTAGTTTTTTGGTTAAGTCATGTAATATGTGTAATCTGCATTTTTTGGGCGGAGGTTCCGATACCTGTTCATAGGGTATTGATACCTAGGCAAAAATACGATGGTTTTCTGGAAAAATTAGCCTGAGTATCGAAACTACATGAACTAGTTTCAAACGATATGGAGAACACAAGCAGATGTTTCAATACACTTGGTCTTGGTATCGATACTAGTCTTTATAGTTTCAAATGGTATCGATAAAGGGTCATAGCTGTATCGAAACGTGGGCTTGTCGCGCAAAGCATCGATCGAGTTATCAAAGGAGTATCGATACGCTAGGCCAACGTTTTGATACCATTCTTTATTGTGAACTCAATTATCACTAAACATCTAGTAATCAATTAAGTGACTTGTAGACCTCGGTTTAAGCTGAAATTTGAGATATAAGCATGTAATGAACTTAATTTAATATTGGTAACCTTAATTTCACACTTAGAGTACAAATTTCTAGAAATTTACAATTAGGTCCCAAAAACTTGTTCGTTTAAAATTAGGACTCGTTTCTCCTTAATTTTCGCTGCAAAAGAACTCAGCCCTTGCATTAACATGTAGGATCTAATTAAAGCATTTATAAAGGATAAAAGAAAAAAATTTAGGTTCGTTTATCTGGGCAAGTCTCTAGATTAGCCTCGGTATTCTCCGTGTAGCTCGTTCGAGTGGAGTGACGTCTAGACCGGGTCGAGGGAGTTACCTTTGTTGGTATCGAAGCCAGGTTTATGAGTCATTGGGGTATATTGTTGATTTTTTATGATATGTTGTATTGCACCATGTTGATGATTGATATTGCACGATTATTGCTTAAATTGTTGATATATGTGTATATACACGGTAGTTGTCTGACTACCGCTGGATAAAGCATGTTACATAGGTCTCCATTGCTCCACTACTTTATGTTGGTTTTTTACTTGAGTTGTTTGGCACTTTTCTTTTTGTTAACTTACTTGGTTTTAAATATTCTTTTGTTTTCATAGAATAAGTAATATGGGACCCCGTAGAGAGCTTAAAATGAATACACAATCCATTACTGATGTAAGGGAAGTACGTGAGGAGGAAGAGTTGACACCTTTACCACCATCACCTGTTGTACTGCTAGTAGCTCCACCTACTACGTCGATTGTCGGTGAAATGACTCAGTTGGTCCAGGCTATAACAGGAGCTTTTCAGACTGTAGTTGCTAGAATGCAGGCCACATTTGCATCACTGGTGGCAAATCCTGGTTTACGTTTGGAGAGGCTCCAAAGTTTGGGAGGAGTTGAATTTAAGGGGCTATCCCCGGAAGACTCTGAGGGTTGTTTAGAGAGTACTAATCGTATCTTGGTTCAAATGGGTTGTTTAGATGAGAAGAAGCTTGGCTGCTCAGTTGCTTTACTGTAGAGAGATGCTTATAAGTGGTGGACTACCACTACCTATGGTATGGAAGAGGATGATATCACCTCGGAGTTTTTCGGAGAGACTTTCAGTCGTAAGTATCTTGGAGTCCGTTATCTAAAAGAGAAAAAGAGGAAGTTCATGGATTTGGTTTAGGTTAGCATGTTTGTGTATGAGTATGAGTTTCAATTTGTTAGGCTTAGTCAGTATTCTCCTGAGTTTCTCCCTAGTGAGAGAGTTCGTTGTGAGCAGTTCTGTTTTGGCTTGGTCAGAGAGGTCAAAACGTATATGTTGGCCATGAATTACACGAACTTTAATGTGTTAGTGGACCGGGCTATGGATATTGAGCAGAGTTTGGGTTTGAAGTTTGTTGGATCTGGTTCTGGTAAGAGGCCCTTGGAAGGTTGAAACAATAAGGATAGTGTCGCGTGTCAAAAGTACGCGTTTAGTGCAAGTGGACACATCGCATGTAATAAGTGATAAGTATTTATCGGATTATCGTCTCCACAGGGATTGGTATACTCAATATGTCTTCTTCGTCTTCTTGTTCTGTAGAAAGAAGTAAAGTAAAACACAAGTAATTTGGGTTGGATAAACTGAAATAAAATAACTAAATAAAAGCATGGGATTTGATAAATAGAGAGAGAAAGGTCAGGATCCAGTTGCGTTGTATTATGGATTTGATTGACTTATCTCTGCCCAATGCAATCGTATATCACTGCCTCGGCAGCACTGCAGATTACTGCCTTGACAGCGACGATACTGTCCGCCGCGGCAATCCCTTTCTCGTGGGTGGACTTTACCAAAGTTCGGCAAAGTGTCCTTGAATGACTCCGCTTATCCCTAAGTCGAAGTACTGTTGATGACTAGTCCTTGATGATACCTCCTGATGAGTGCTCAACTCACTATCACTTTTTACACCTTTTATGGGCATTAATCACCAAATATACACCCAATCAGATCAATGCATGAACTCAATGTGATATATTTAGAAGTTATGCTTATAGAGATAATATTCACAGAAAAGGCACGTTTTACTGCATTTTTATATCTATGCAGGAGAACCAGTGCCGCGGCAGCAACATGGTCGAGGCAGGACCTGATGCCGAGGCAACAGCTGAGAGCCAAGAAGCAAGACTGTAGGCGATTGAAAGATAAAAACCCAAGGTACGTGTCTGGACTTAAAGCCCATGGATCGGAGCTGGCTAGCATGAGGAAAAGCCCAAGACAAGATCACGCGGGAAAGCCCCCTTAGCCTAATTAAACTTGGAAATATTTTAATTATGTACATGACTTGTTCCCTACTCCAAGTTGTATTCTACTTAGGAAAGGTTTGCCCTAGATCTAACCTATATAAAGACCTAGCCGTCCAATGTATTACACACGAAATACCTAGGGAAAGAGAGCCGAATTCTAAACTTGTTTTCTTTCTCTCCACTATGTTCTAAACTTTCTTAGGGTTTAGGTGAAGGTTGTTAAGTATATGTGAGAGGAGATTGTACTTTGTCTTTGTTTCAATGCAATAAAATTATCAAGGTTTGCTTATCCTTTGTTATTCATTGTTCTCGCATTCAAGCTCGGGAGAGAAGTTTGTGAGTAATCCATTTATATAAGCTCAGGAGAGTTAGATTCACGAAAGGGTTAAGTATTGTGTTTCAATCGCGAAATACTAACTCGGCCTAGGGATACGTTAAGAGTTTCAGCGGCTAAAAGAAGTGTGAGATTGGTTGGTGAGTATAATTGGTTCACGCCGGGAGGTATCATCAAGGACTAGTCATCAACAACACTCTGACTTAGGGGTAAGCGGAGTCATCCAAGGACACTTTGCCGAACTTTGGTAAAGTCTACCCACGAGCAAGGGATTGCCGCGGCAAACAAGTATCGTCGCTGCCAAGGCAGTAAACTGTAGTGCTGCCGAGGCAGTGATATACGATTGCATTGAGCAGAGACAAGTCAATCAAATCCACAATACAACGCAACTGGATCCTAGCCCATCTCTCTCTAATATTCAATCTCTTTACTTTGCTTAGTTATTTTAGTTTAGTTAAACCAAACTCAATCACTTGTGTTTTATTTTATTTCTTTCTACCGAACAAGAAGACGAAGAAGACATATTAAGTCTACCAGTCCCTGTGGAGACGATAATCCGATAAATACTTATCACTTATTACTTTCGATGTGTCCACTTGCACTAAACGCGCACTTTTGACCCGCGACAAGTTTTTGGCGCCGTTGCCGGGGACTGGCAACTAAATTTTGTTTTCTTTATTTTTCTTGTTTCTTTTTCTTTTTATTTTACTTTTGTTTTTCTTGGTGTATGACAAGGGCCAACCCAACCAAACATTTGTACGAGTTAGATCCAGAGATCGAACGAACAAGGCAAAGGTTGAGGAGACAAATCCAAGAAGCTATAGCAGATCACCCGGCAGGACAAAATTTACCTGCCGGCAATGGAGGACTTTCGCCGCCACCTGAGCCGCGGCAGCTCACTGTCAGAGACTTCCTGGAAGAGGATTTAAATGGATTAAACCTAGGAGTCGTTACACCGGAGATAAAAGCAGCCCACTTTGAACTGAAACCTGTTATGTTTAATATGCTTAACACTATTGGACAGTTTGGTGGGTTTGTAACTGAAGATGCAAGGTAGCACCTCAAGTCCTTCATGGAAATTTGCAACTCTTTCAAAATCCAAGGAGTCCATGAAGATGTCTTGCGATTAAAGCTATTCCCCTATTCACTGAGGGATAGGGCGAAAGCTTGGTTGAATAGCATTCCAGCAAGATCTATTGGATCTTGGAGTGAACTCTATCGTGATTTCATTACTCGTTTTAATCCTACAACTTATATGATAGAATTCATAATGAAATCACTTCTTTTCGACAGGCAGATGACGAACCAATGTACGAGGCATGGGAGCGCTACAGGGAGTTACTACATAAATGTCCTTTGCATGGATTTCCCCTATGGACACAAGTGACAATGTTCTATAATGCCACGAATTCCCTGATAAGGATGATGTTAGATGCCTCAGCAAACGAAACACTCCTTGATAAAGCACCTGAGGAAGCTATCGAGATACTAAACAAACTCGCGAAAAATGATTTTCAATTTCCTACATCTAGGCGAGGAGGAGTAAGACGCCAAGCCACGGTAAATGAATTAGACACATCGAATTCAGTGGTAGCACAATTGGCCTTTGTTACCAAGATGGTGCAAAACCTACAATCACAGCAAAATACCCGTGAGGTTAATGTAATTGATTCTTATTGTGACTTATGTGGAGGTAACCACAGTTCCTCTGATTGCATGAATCAAGAAACCGGTATGTATGTTGGGAACTACAACCGCAACAATATGATGTCCAACACATACAATCCCTCATGGAAGAGGCATCCAAACTTATCATGGAGCAACCCTAACAATGCCTTAAACCCAATCACCCAACCTTCAGGATTTCAGCAACCGATGCAACAACTGTCGCAACAGTAGGCCCAGTAGTCAATGCCGCCGCCGCCACTGCAGCAGCAACCGGTAAGTTCACTGGAGAATACGCTTAAAGCCTTTATGATGAAAACTGAGTCATACATGGCAGAGAACAGTAATTTTATCAAAAGGACAAACGCTTTTATGAATATAACTGAGATGAGGTTGCAAAATCAAGAAGCGGCCATTAAAACGCTAGAAACTCAGGTTGGGCAGTTTGCTCAAAACATAAACACTAGACCACAAGGAGGACTACCTAGCAATACTGAAGTTGCTAAGGTAATGGACCATGAACAGTGCAAAGCAATCACTACTAGGAGTGGTCTATAGCTGAAGGAAAAGATCCCAGAGAGTCAAATTCAATCAGCGGATCAAGCAAAAGAAGAGGCTGAGTAAACTGATGCTGATAACACTGCCCCGGCAGAGAGCACAACAGCTCCTGAACAGCCTGCCGAGACAGTAACAACCCCAATGGTGCCAGGTATTAAATTCCAAACTAAAGAAACCCTGGATGAGATGAGACCACCACCACCTTTCCCACAAAGGTTGAAAAAGCAAAAACAGGACCAGTAATTTAAGAAATTCCTCGATATTCTAAAGCAAGTCCACATTAACATACCGTTCGTAGAGGTAATTGAACAAATGCCTAACTATGCCAAGTTCTTAAAGGACATGGTGTCAAAAAGGAAACGAATAGGTGAGTTCAAAACAGTGGCTGCTACCGAGGGATGCATGGCAATGCTGCACAATCACATGCCACCGAAATTAAAAGATCCTGGTTGCTTTATCATACCTTGTGCAATAGGTAAAATTTATGAAGGTAAGGCCCTATGCGACCTTGGAGCGAGCATAAATATAATGCCCAAATCAGTCTTTCAAAAGCTTGGAATAGGAAGGGCAAAACCTACAACAATTATGCTCCAACTAGCGGATCGATCCTATGTGCAACCTAAAGGCAAAATCGAGGACATACTGGTAAGAGTTGATAAGTTTATTTTTCCTGCTGATTTTCTTGTCCTTGATTGTGAAGCAGATGATAATGCACCGATCATCCTTGGGAGACCTTTCCTTGCAACTAGACGCACCCTAATTGACGTGGAAAAAGGAGAGTTGACAATGCGGGTCAATGACCAAGTCAAATTCAATGCATTCCACAACTTAAAAAAATATGATGATCCAGAGGAGTGCAAGGCCATCCACACAGTAGACACCAAAATATCCTGCCTTGGCAGTCTGTTCGGCAGGATATTCAGCAAAAAGATTAAGCCCAAGGTGGATGGACATACAGCAAAAGGGAGTGGCCCACAACCGAATTATAATTCTGGCCAACGAGAGAGAATCATCTTGGGAGATGCATTTGCATGCTCTCCACCAGTAACATGATCTCCTCCCTTTTCTTCATTAATATATTAGGATTAGTTTAGTTTATTTTTATTTTTCGAATTTATTTTTGCCTAAAGTATTTTTCCTTTTATGTGTTTAAATTTTATTTAGGATAATAAGCAAGAATAAAGGAGAAATAGTTCACAGCAGGAACTCTGCCGAGGCAGAAAAACAGTGTCAGGGCCGCAGCAATCTCAACGGGCAGAACAGTGTAACGGCTAGTCTGCCGAGATTCCTGCCGCGGCAGAAAAGGAAACGACAGTAAAGAGTAACGGCTACAAAACGGCTAGTGACTTCAAACGGTCACAAGGCCGAGGCCTATATAAGAAACTCCTTCCTCTTGAACTATTCACTCTTACTTTCTTGTTTTCTTTAGAATTCATAACAATCTTTCTCTCACATTACTCTCTGCCTACTCATAATTCTTCGTGAAATTCCAGATTCTTTTCAAGAAAAACTCCAAGAAATCAAATCTCTCATAAATCTTGATGGCCACTTACAAGCGATTTGCCCCAGCAAACGTGGAAGATCGTTTCAATCGATCTTTCATCGCCCAACAATTGTGGGAAGAACAAGGATTCCAACATGCGGACGATGAAAACTACGGCATTGAGCACTACCTCTTCGACAGAATCAAGTACCGAGAATGAGAAATTTTCTGTCTACAACCTGCCCAGGCGAATGCTACGATCGTGCGGGAGTTCTATGCGCACGGGCCCAACAAAGATTTCCTCTTTGTTCACTGCCGCGGCAGGCCAGTCCAATTAGATGTCGAGACTATTAACAATTTCTACGACCTTACTCCAAACAGTGATGTCCACGCTGAATTCATGGAGGACATCACTGCCGAGGACTACGAGCTAATCAAAGATGATCTTTGTTACGTAAATACTCCATGGGAAACCGGTACCCATAGAGGATCTGTAACAAGACAAAGCCTAAAGCCCGAGGCCAAGATGTGGAATACCTTTGTCAAGCGACGCCTCATCCCCATATCCCACAATAGCACGGTGGATCGGAAGCGATTGGTGCTTATCCAATCAATCATCAACAAAAAGACCATCAATGTTGGAGAGATCATCCTACGGGAAATTCACGAGTGCGGTAAGAAAGATAGGGGACCATTTTATTTCCCATGTTTGATCACGGGTTTGTGTGTTGCCGCAGGTGTGCCAATCGAGGATACGGACGAATACACTCCCCAATGGCGAGGATGGACCAGAGACTTTTGTCACAAAGTCATGCAGATCACGCAGGCGGAGCCAGTCCGAGCAACGCCCCAATAGTTCACTGCGGATACTGCTGCCGGGGCCCAGTACATGGCAGACATGCCAGACACTGCCCACACCTCTACCGCAGCAGACCCATACCAGGAGATTTTACAAAGGATGGCAGCAATGGACCTCAGGCAACAAAGGTACATGGAGTACCAAAGAGATTTCAACGACACATTAGCCCAGATGATGCTGCACGCTTTTCCGGACCAAGTACACACCACACCAGAGGAGCCACAGCAATGAGAGGTGGAACAGACATAATGATAACCGAAGAGATGGCCGATGTAGAAGAAGGAGAAGAGGTGGAGGCCCCAATGCAACGGACACCACCCACAAGAGTCCAACCGCCCCGACAAGCAAAACCTCAACCATCGCCCTCACCAAGGACAAAGCAATCGGCAGCAAGGCCAAGGAGAAAAATTGTTACAAGCAGCTCTTCGGAGTCGCTTTAAATTTTTGTTCTTAATTCAATATTAATTGCTTTTGCTGTCTTTATATGCTGCTTATTTCATAATTGTGTTGCCCGCTTATTTCTTCAAATATAAAGCATTGAGGACAATGCTTGGTTTGAGTTTGGGGGTGTAGATTCACTGCCAAGGCAGCAATCTACTGCCGAGGCCTTGCCAAAAAAGGGAGTATTCCAGTGATTTTTTTAATTTTCATGCTCCCCCTTACTTGAATTAACTGCTTACACTTTCGCACTGCTTATCATCAGTATTGCCTTAGTTTATTCTTTAAGGCTATAGAAATCTTTCTCCTTACCATGATTAGGTTCTGTTAAGAAGGTTTAACCTTAGGATACTTAAGGATGAAAACTTAGAAGCTTACTATAGGAAGAACTTTAAACACTTTTGGGACTTGTTGGATTATAGGAATTATTTTAATGAACTTAGGTGATAAAGACTTAGATTTTTGGGAAAGTAACTAGAGGTACCTATCACCGGCTCTAGGAAGTACTCTTCTTCATGCTAGAGGTGCCCGAAATTGGCTCTAGTATGCTTTAAGGAATATCAAAAAGAAAGAAAAATTTAGTGAAGGGAAAAACACAATCCTTGAGGTGCTCAAAATTGGCTCAAAAATTGGTTGTTTAGAAAAGAAGAGAACACTTAACCCAATTCTACTTGTCTTGAACTTAGAGTTTATCTAAGAAAGCCTTTAATCAAATTTGTCCACAAAAACGCACACACTCACAATTCTTATAGTTTGTTTCTAGGTAAACCCTTGGGTAGCCGAAAGGTTAAGACTAAAGAATAGGCCTAGCTATGGTGGGGGAGAATAGATGAAAATGTAAGACCAAGAGACAGTAGAGTTTGGCAAATTGATGGTTTGCATTGCTTGAGGACAAGCAATAGTTCGAGTTTGGGGGTGTGATGAGTGCTCAACTCACTATCACTTTTTACACCTTTTATGGGCATTAATCACCAAATATACACCCAATTGGACCAATGCATGAACTCAATGTGATATATTTAGAAGTTATGCTTATAGAGATAATATTCACAGAAAAGGCACGTTTTACTGCATTTTTATATCTATGCAGGAGAACCAGTGTCGCGGCAGCAACATGGCCGAGGCAGGACCTGATGCCGAGGCAGCAGCTGAGAGCCAGGAAGCAAGACTGTAGGCGATTGAAAGATAAAAACCCAAGGTATGTGTCTGGACTTAAAGCCCATGGATCGGAGCTGGCTAGCATGAGGAAAAGCCCAAGACAAGACCACGCGGGAAAGCCCCCTTAGCCTAATTAAACTTGGATATATTTTAATTATGTACATGACTTGTTCCCTACTCCAAGTTGTATTCTACTTAGGAAAGGTTTGCCCTAGGTCTAGCCTATATAAAGACCTAGCCGTCCAATGTATTACACACGGAATACCTAGGGA
Source organism: Abelmoschus esculentus (assembly GCA_035048815.1). Classification (NCBI taxonomy): domain Eukaryota; kingdom Viridiplantae; phylum Streptophyta; class Magnoliopsida; order Malvales; family Malvaceae; genus Abelmoschus; species Abelmoschus esculentus. The sequence continues at coordinate 6,245,047 of JAUCBN010000015.1, forward strand.
AAGAGAGCCGAATTCTAAACTTGTTTTCTTTCTCTCCACTATGTTCTAGACTTTCTTAGGGTTTAGGTGAAGGTTGTTAAGTATATGTGAGAGGAGATTGTACTTTGTCTTTGTTTCAATGCAATAAAATTATCAAGGTTTGCTTATCCTTTGTTATTCCTTGTTCTAGCATTCAAGCTCGGGAGAGAAGTTTGTGAGTAATCCATTTATCTAAGCTCGGGAGAGTTAGATTCACGAAAGGGGTAAGTACGGTGTTTCAATCGCGAAATACTAACTCGGCCTAGGGATAGGTTAAGAGTTTCAGCGGCTAAAAGAAGTGTGAGATTGGTTGGTGAGTATAATTGGTTCACGCCGGGAGGTATCATTAAGGACTAGTCATCAACAACTCTCTGACTTAGGGATAAGCGGAGTCATCCAAGGACACTTTGCCGAACTTTGGTAAAGTCTACCCACGAGCTAGGGATTGCCGCGGCGGACAAGTATCGTCGCTGCCAAGGCAGTAAACTGTAGTGCTGCCGAGGCAGTGATATACGATTGCATTGAGCAGAGACAAGTCAATCAAATCCCCAATACAACGCAATTGGATGCTAACCCATCTCTCTCTAATATTCAATATCTTTACTTTGCTTAGTTATTTTAGTTTAGTTAAACCAAACTCAATCACTTGTGTTTTATTTTATTTCTTTCTACAGAACAAGAAGACGAAGAAGACATATTAAGTCTACCAGTCCCTGTGGAGACGATAATCCGATAAATGATTATCATTTATTACTTTCGATGTGTCCACTTGCACTAAACGCGCACTTTTGACACGCGACACCTCCCGGCGTGAATCAGTTATACTCACCAACCAATCTCACACTTCTTTTAGCCGCTGAAACTCTTAACCTATCCCTAGGCCGAGTTAGTATTTCGTGATTGAAACACCATACTTACCCCTTTCGTGAATCTAACTCTCCCGAGGTTAGATAAATGGATTACTCACAAACTTCTCTCCCGAGCTTGAATGCGAGAACAAGGAATAACAAAGGATAAGCAAACCTTGATAATTTTATTGCATTGAATCAAAGACAAAGTACAATCTCCTCTCACATATACTCGACAACCTTCACCTAGTCCCTCAGAAGGTTTAGAACATAATGGAGATAAAGAAGACAAGTATAGAATTTGGCTCTCTCCCTAGGTATTCCGTATGTAATACATTGGGTGGCTAGGTCTTTATATAGGTTAGACCTAGGGCAAACCTTTCATAAGTAGAATACAACTTGGAGTAGGGAACAAGTCAAGTACATAATTAAAATATTTCCAAGTTTAATTTGGATAAGGGGGCTTTCCCGCGTGGTCTTCTCTTGGGCTTTTCCTTATCCTAGCTAGCTCCGATCCATGGGCTTTAAGTCCAAACACATTCCTTGGATTTTCATCTTTCCATCGCCTACAGTCTTGCTTCCTGTCTTCCCGCTGTTGCCTCGACATCAGGTCCTGCCTCGGCCTTGTCGCTGCCGCGGCACTAGTTTTCCTGCACAAATTTAAGAATGTAGTAAAACGTGCCTTTTCTGTGAATATTATCTTTATGAGCTTAACTTCTAAATATATCACATTAAGCACATGCATTGGTTCGAGTGGGTGTATATTTGGTAATTAATGCCCATAAAAGGAGTAAAAAGTGATAGTGAGTTGAGCACTTATCAACCACCAACCAATCTCACACTTCTTTTAGCCGCTGAAACTCTAACCTATCCCTAGGCCGAGTTAGTATTTCGCGATTGAAATACCGTACTTACCCCTTTCGTGAATCTAACTCTCCCGAGCCTAGATAAATGGATTACTCACAAACTTCTCTCCCGAGCTTGAATGCAAGAATAAGGAATAACATAGGATAAGAAAACCTTGATAGTTTTATTGCATTGAAACAAATACAAAGTACAATCTCCTCTCAAATATACTAAACAACCTTCACCTAAACCCTAAGAAAGCTTAGACCATAGTTTGAGAGAAAGAAAACATTAAATCTATGAATCGGCTCTCTCTCTAGGTATATCTAATACATTGGACGGCTAGGTCTTATATAGGCTTGACCTAGGGAAACCTTTCCTAAGTAGAATACAACTTGGTAGGGAACAAGTCATGTACATAATTAAAATATTTCCAAGTTTAATTCAACTAAGAGGCTTTCTCGCGTGGCCTTGTCTTGGGCTTTTCCTCATGCTAACCAGCTCCGATCCATGTGCTTTATGTCCAGAAACGTCCCTTGGATTTTTCTCTTCCAATCGCCTACAGTCTTGCTTCTTGGCTCTCAACTGCTGCCTCGGCCATGTTGCTGCCGCGACACTAGTTTCTCCTGCACAAATGTAAAAATGCAGTAAAACTTGCCTTTACTATAAATATTATCTCTATGAGCATAGCTTCGAAATATATCACATTAAGTACATGCATTAGTCCGAGTGGGTGTAAATTCGGTGATTAATGCCCATAAAAGGTGTAAAAAGTGATAGTGAGTTGAGCACTTATCACACCCCCAAACTCGAACTATTGTTTGTCCTCAAGCAATGCAAACCATCAATTTGCCGAACTCTACTTTCTCTTGGTCTTATGTTTCCATCTATTCTCCCCGCCATAACTATGCCTATTCTTTAGACTTAACCTTTCGGCTACCTAAGGGTTTACCTAGAAAAAAACTATAAGAATTGGTGAGTGTGTGCGTTTTTGTGGACAAGTTTGATTAAAGGCTTTCTTAGATAAACTCTAAGTTCAAGACAAGTAGAATTTGGTTAAGTATTCTCTTCTTTTCTAAACAACCAATTCTTGAGCCAATTTCGGGCACCTCAAGGATTGTGTTTTTCCCTTCACTAATTCCTTCTTTATTGTAAATATTCCTTAAAGCATACTAGAGCCAATTTCGGGCACCTCTAGCATGAAGAAGAGTACCTCCTAGAGCCGGTGATAGGAACCTCTAGTTACTTTCCCAAAAATCTAAGTCTTTATCACCTAACTTCATTAAAAGAATTCCTATAATCCAACAAGTCCCAAAAGTGTTTGAGAAATTCATCTTATAGTAAGCTTCTAAGTTTTCATCCTTAAGTATCCTAAGGTTAAACCTTCTTAACAGGACCTAATCATGGTAAGGAGAAAGATTTCTATAGCCTTAAAGAATAAACTAAGTCAATACTGATGATAAGCAGTACAAAAGTATAAAAAGTTAATTCAAGTAAGGCGGGGAGCATGAAAAATTTTTAAAAAATTTCACTTAAATACTTCCTTTTCTTGGCATGACCTTGGCAGTAGATTGCTGCCTCGGTAGTGGCTCTGCACCCCCAAACTCAAACCAAGCATTGTCCTCAATGCTTTATATTAGAAGAGAATAGCAGACAACAAAAATTATGAAAGAGATAAGCAGCATATAAAGAAACCAGCAGCAAATAATATTGAATTATATGAAAAATTTAAAGAGACTCCGAAGAGCTGCTTGTAACAATTTTTCTCCTTGGTCTTGCTGCCGATTGCTTTATTCTAGGTGAGGGCGATGGTCGAGCTTTTGCTTGCCGGGACGGTTGGACTTGTGTGGGTAGTGTCCGTTGTAACGGAGCCTCCACTTCTTCTCCTTCTTCCACGTCGGCCATCTCCTCGGTGATCATGATGTCCGTTCCACCTTCCATTGCTGTGGCTGCCCCGGTACGGTGTGTACTTGGTCCGGCAGCGGTTGAGCTTTGGTGCACATAGGCATCTATCTCAGCTGATAGACTGTCCATGATTATTGGGGATCGTGGTGTAGTGCTAAAGACTGCCCTCCGCTTTGATGGTCTTCTGCTGGCAGGTGATGCTGCGGTAGAATCTACTGCCCTGGATGGGCCGACAACATGGTACTGTGGTGGAGGGCCCGCGTGGAAGAACGACCTTGGTCCTCCTGGAGCTGGTGTAGTCTCGGTATAAGGGGCGGCTGTGACAAACATATTATTGGGAAATTCTGGAAATTGCTCCCCTTGGTCTGGAAAAGCATGGAGCATCATTTGGGCTAATGTGCCGTTAAAATCTCTTTGATACTCCATGTATCTCTGTTGCCTCAGGTCCATCACTGCCATCCTTTGCAATATCTCCTGGTACGGGTCTGCTGCGACAGAGGTGTGGGCAGTGTTTGGCATGCCCAGCAGCAGTATCAGCAGTGAACTGTTGTGGCGTTGCTTGGAATGGTTCCGCCTGCGTGATCTGCGTTACTTTATGGCAAAAGTCTCTGGTCCATCCGCGCCTTTGGGGAGTGTATTCGTCCGTATCTTCTATTGGTACACCTGCGGCAACACACAAACCAGTGATCAAACATGGGAAATATAATGGTCCTCTATCCTTCTTATCGCATTCGTAAATTTCACGTAAGATGATCTCTCCGACGTTGATGCTCCTTTTGTTGATGACCGATTGGATGAGCACCAATAGCTTTCGGTCCACCGTGCTGTTGTGGGATGTGGGAATGAGGCGTCGCTTGACAAAGGTATTCCAAAACTTGGCCTCGGGCTTTAAACTCTGCCTTGCTACAGATCCTCTATGGGCACCGGTTTCCCATGGAGTGTTCGTGTATCAAAGGTCATCTTTGATCAACTCGTAATCCTCGGTAGTGACATCCTCCATGAATTCAGCGTGAACATCATGGTTCGGAGTGAGGCCGTAGAAATCGTTGATGGTCTCAGCATCTAGCTGGACAGGCCTGCCTCGGCAGTGGACAAAGAGGGAATCTTTGTTGGGACCATGCGCATAGAATTCCCGCACGATGGTAACATTCGCCTAGGCAAGTTGAAGGCAGAAGATTTCCCAATCTTGGTACTTGATTCTGTCAAAGAGATAATGCTCGATGTCGTAGTTTTCATCATCCGAGTGTTGGAAACCTTGTTCTTCCCACAATTTTCGGGCAATGAAAGACCTGTTGAAGCGGTGTTCAACATTGGCTGGGGCAAATCGTTTGTAAGTGGCCATAAAGATTGTGAGAGATTGATTTCTTGGAGATTTTCTTGGAAGGAATCTGAGAATTTCACGAAGAGTTGTGAGTAGGCAGAGAGTATTATGAGAGCACGATTGTTAAGAATTCTAAAGAAAACAAGAATGCAAGAGTGAATAGTTCAAGAGGGAGGGATTTCTTATATAGGCCTCGGCCTTGTGACCGTTTGAATCCACTAGCCGTTTTGTAGCCGTTATTCTTTACTGTCGTTTCCTTTTCTGCCGCGGCAGGAATCTCGGTAGACTAGCTGTTACACTAATCTGCCCGTTGAAACTGTTGCGGCTCTGACACTGTTTTCTGCCTCGGTAGAGTTTCTGTTGTGAACTATTTCTCCTTTATTCTTGCTTATTATCCTAAAAAAAAAATTAAACACAAACAAAAAAAGGTACTTAAAGAAAAAATGAATTAGAAAAAAACTAAACTAATCCTAATATAATAATAATAATAAGGAAAAGAAAAGGGAAGAGATCATGTTACTGGTGGAGTGCATGCAAATGCATCTCCCAAGATGATTCTCTTCTATTGGCCAGAATTATAAATCAGTTGTGGGCCACTCCCTTTTGCTGTGTTTCCATCCACTTTGAGCTTAATCTTTTTGTCAAATAGCCTGCTGTGCACGCTGCCAAGGCAGCATATTTTGGTGTCTGTTATGTGGATGGCCTTGCACTCTTCTGGATCATCATATTTTTTTAAGTTGTGGAATGCATTGAGTTTGACTTGTTGGTCATTAACCCTCATTGTCAATTCTCCTTTTTCCACATCAATTAAAGTGCGTCCAGTTGCAAGGAAAGGTCTCCCCAAGATGATCGGTGCATTATCATCGGCTTCACAATCAAGGACAAGAAAATCAGCAGGAGAAATAAAGTTATCGACTCTTACCAGTATGTCCTCGATTTTGCCTTCGGGTTGCACATATGATCGATCCGCTAGTTGGAGCATAACTATTGTAGGTTTTGACCTTCCTATTCCAAGCTTTTGGAAGACAGATTTGGGCATTAGATTGATGCTTGCTCCAAGGTCGCATAGGGCCTTACCTTCATAGTTTTTACCTATCGCACAAGGTATGATAAAGCAGCCAGGATCCTTCAATTTTGGTGGCATGCGATTGTGTAGCATTGGCATGCATCCCTCGGTAGCAGTCACTGTTTCGAACTCACCTATTCGTTTTCTCTTAGACACCATGTCTTTTAAGAACTTGGCATAATTAGACATTTTTTCAATTGCCTCTACGAATGGTATGTTAATGTGGACTTACTTTAAAATGTCAAGGAATTTCTTGAATTACTGGTCCTGTTTTTTCTTTTTCAATCTTTGTGGAAAAGGTGGTGGTGGTCTCATCTCGTCCAGGGTTTCTTTAGTTTGGAATTTAATACCTGGCACCATTGGGGTTGTTGCTGTCTCGGCAGACTGTTCAGGAGCTGTAGTGCTTTCTGTCGGGGCAGTGTTATCAGGTTGCTCAGCCTCTTCTTTCGCTGGGTCTCCTGATAGATTTTGGCTTGTTGGGATCTTTTTCTTCAACTGTAGACCACTCCTAGTAGTGATTGCTTTACACTGTTCATGGCCCATTACCTTAGCAACGTCAGTATTGCTAGGTAGTCCTCCTTGTGGTCTAGTGTTTATGTTTTGCGCAAACTGCCCAACCTGGGTTTCAAGTGTTTTAATAGCTGCTTCTTGATTCTGCAACCTCATCTCAGTCCTATTCATGAAAGCATCTATCCTTTTGATGAAATTACTGTTCTCTGCCATGTATGACTCAGTTTTCATCATAAAGGCTTTAAGAGTGTTCTCCAAGGAACTTACCGATTGCTGCTGCATCTGCGGCGGCGGCATTGGCTGCTGACCTACTGCTCTGGCAGATGTTGCATTGGTTGCTGGAATCCTGAGGGTTGGGTGGTTGGGTTTAAGGCATTATTAGGATTGCTCCATGATAGGTTTGGATGCCTCTTCCATGAGGGATTGTATGTGTTAGATATCATATTGGTTCGGTTATAATTTCCAACATACATACCGGTTTCTTGATTCATACACTCAGAGGAACTGTGGTTTCCTCCACATAAATCACAAAAAGAATCAATCACCTTAACCTCACGGGTATTTTGTTGTAGTTGCAAATTTTGTACCAACTTTGTAAGAGAGGCCAATTGTACTGCCACTGAATTTGATGCATCTAACTCATTCATCGTGGCTTGGCGTCTTACTCCTCCTCGCCTAGATGTAGGGACTTGAAAATTGTTCTTTGCGAGTTTGTTCAGTATCTCAATAGCTTCCTCAGGTGCCTTGTCCAAGAGTATTCCGTTTACCGAGACATCTAACATCATCCTTGTCGGGGCATTCGTGGCATTATAGAACATGGTCACTTGTGTCCATAGGGGAAATCCATGCAAAGGACACTTGTGCAATAACTCCCTGTAGCGCTCCCATGCCTCGTACATAGGTTCGTCATCTGCCTGTCGAAAAGAAGTGATTTCATTACGAATTCTATCATATAAATTTGTAGGATTAAAACGTGTAATAAAATCACGACAGAGTTCACTCCAAGATCCAATAGATCCTGCTGAAATGCTATTTAGCCAGGCTTTCGCCCTATCCCTCAGTGAATAGGGGAATAGCTTCAATCTCAAGACATCTTCATGGACTCCTTGGATTTTGAAGGAATTGCATATCTCCATGAAGGTTTTGAGATGCTGCCTTGCATCTTCAGTTATAGACCCACCAAACTGTCCAATAGTGTTAAGCAAATTGAACATGACAGGTTTCAATTCAAAGTGGGCTGCTTCTATCTCCGGTGTAACGACTCCTGGGTTTAATCCATTTAAATCCTCTTCCAGGAAGTCTCTGACAGTGAGCTGCCGCGGCCCTGGTGGCGGCGGAAGACCTCCATTGCCGGCAGGTAAGTTTTGTCCTGCCGGGTGATTTGTCATAGCTTCTTGGATTTGTCTCCTCAACCTTTGCCTTGTTCGTTCGATCTCTGGGTCTAACTCGTACAAAGGGTTGGTTGGGTTGGCCCTGGTCATACACCAAGATAAATCAAAGTAAAATAAAAATAAAAAGAAACAACAAAATTAAGAAAACAAAATTTAGTTGCCAATCCCCAACAACGGCGCCAAAAACTTGTCGCGTGTCAAAAGTGCGCGTTTAGTGCAAGTGGACACATCACAAGTAATAAGTGATAAGTATTTATCGGATTATCGTCTCCACAGGGATTGTATACTCAATATGTCTTCTTCGTCTTCTTGTTCTGTAGAAAGAAGTAAAGTAAAACACAAGTAATTTGGGTTGGATAAACTGAAATAAAACAACTAAATAAAAGAATGGGATTTGATAAATAGAGAGAGAAAGGTCAGGATCCAGTTGCGTTGTATTGTGGATTTGATTGACTTGTCTATCCCCAATGCAATCGTATATCACTACCTCGGTAGCACTGCAGATTACTGCCTTGGCAGCGACGATACTGTCCGCCGCGGCAATCCCTTGCTCGTGGGTGGACTTTACCAAAGTTCGGCAAAGTGTCCTTGGATGACTCCGCTTATCCCTAAGTCAGAGTGTTGTTGATGGCTAGTCCTTGATGATACCTCCCGGCGTGAATCAATTATACTCACCAACCAATCTCACACTTCTTTTAGCCGCTAAAACTCTTAACCTATCCCTAGGCCGAGTTAGTATTTCGCGATTGAAACACCGTACTTACCCCTTTCGTGAATCTAACTCTCCCGAGTCTAGATAAATGGATTACTCACAAACTTCTCTCCCGAGCTTGAATGCAAGAACAAGGAATAACAAAGGATAAGAAAACCTTGATAGTTTTATTGCATTGAAACAAAGACAAAGTACAATCTCCTCTCACATATACTAAACAACCTTCACCTAAACCCTAAGAAAGCTTAGAACATAGTTTGAGAGAAAGAAAACATTAATTCTATGAATCGGCTCTCTCTAGGTATATCTAATACATTGGACGGCTAGGTTTTATATAGGCTTGACCTAGGGCAAACCTTTCCTAAGTAGAATACAACTTGGAGTAGGGAACAAGTCATGTACATAATTAAAATATTTCCAAGTTTAATTCAACTAAGAGGCTTTCCCGCGTGGCCTTGTCTTGGGCTTTTCCTCATGCTAACCAGCTCCGATCCATGTGATTTATGTCCAGAAACGTCTCTTGGATTTTTCTCTTCCAATCGCCTACAGTCTTGCTTCCTGGCTCTCAGCTGCTGCCTCGGCATTAGGTCCTGCCTCGGCCATGTTGCTGTTGCGGCACTGGTTTCTCCTGCACAGATGTAAAAATGTAGTAAAACTTGCCTTTTTTGTAAATATTATCTCTATGAGCATAAATTCTAAATATATCACATTAAGTACATGCATTGGTCCAAATGGGTGTAAATTCGGTGATTAATGCCCATAGAAGGTGTAAAAATTGATAGTGAGTTGAGCACTTATCAGATAGGTTCAAGAAACAGAGAGATGGGTGCTATGGTCGGAATAATCAGTATAGAGGATGAGGATCTAGTCATGGTTTTTAGGGAGATCAAACTTGTATGGCTGAGTGTAACAAATGTGAGAGACATCATAAAGGTCAGTGATAGGGATCTTTCGGAACTTTTTGGCATTGTGGTGTTGTTATACACACCAGGAGGGAGTGTCCTTAGTTAACGGGTTGTCATCAGGGCCAAGGTCGTGTAGGCGATCAAAAAAGAGGCAAAGGTAACTTCAAGCGCAAAGAGGAGAACCAGGGAAAGCAACATCGTGAAGAGGGTCAGGTGAGAGTTTTTTTCCTTGGACATGTGGTTTCCACGGAGGGTATTAGAGTTGATCCTCATAAAGTTGAGGTTGTTGTGAGTTGGAAACTGCCTAGATCTATGATGGAAGTTTATAGTTTTCTGGGCTTGGTAGGATTCTACAGACTGTTTGTGGAGGGTTTTTCCCAGATTGCAGTACCTTTAACCAATTTTTTGCAGAACGATGTTAAGTTTGAGTGAACTGACAAGTGGCAAGAGGCTTTTAAGAAGGTTAATGAGGCTTTAACGCAGGCTCTGATCGTAATTCAACCGGAACTGGAAAAAAGAGTTTACGGTGTATAGTGATGCTTCTTATGTTGGGCTTAGTTGTGTTCTAATGCAAGAGGGAAGAGTAATAGCTTATGCATCTCGACAGTCGAAGGTGCATGAGAAAAACTACCGTACGCATGATATCGAGTTGGTCGCGGTTATGTTTGCTCTTAAGATACGGAGGCACTATCTTTATGGAGAGCGTTGTGTGGTTTATACGGATCATAAGAAGGCCATACGATGTAATATGTCGGGAGATGTATTGAAGACTATTCCCGAATGTAGGGTTGCCTCATTCGAGGATGTTCGATGTAATATTCCAAACATGGGATTAGTTGGGCGGCCTCCATCCGGGTTACTTATTATGAACGTTGGGCGGCCTCGTTCAAATATGTTCGATGTAATATTTAGAACATGGGATTGGTTGGGCGGGCTACTTCCCAGTTACTTATTTCGAACGTTGGGCGGCCTCGTTTGAAGATGTTCGATGTAACATTCCGAGCATGGGATTTGGATGGCAACCTCTATCCCGGTTACTATTTTCCGACCTGTGGGCGGCCACATTTCGAAGATGTTCGATGTAACATTCTGAACATGGGATTAGTTGGGAGGCCTTTATCCCGGTTACTTATTACGAACTTTGGGCTGCCTCGTTCAAAGATGTTCGATGTAACATTACGAGCATAGGATTTGAGGGTGGCCTGTATCTTGAGTGTTGGATCCCGACGCTGTGTGGCGCGTGTTAGAGTATGCCCAAAGACCAATCATATGATGATTGTAAGGATACTTTTATTTTACCAATTTTATTGAATAAAGGCATTGCCATTGTTGTTTTCAGATATATGTGTCAATGTATAACATAAACTGAGAAACAATAAGGTCCATATAGTAATATATGTATTATTATTAAAAGATCCTTAGTCAAGTATTATTATGGGTATGGATAATAATAATACGCTTAAGACTAACATATGATTAATTAATGACAATGAGTTGTCATTGACATGGAGATGACAGAATTAATACATGAATATCTTAATAGAGAATAATATATTAGATTGGCCCACTATGAGCATATATCTTGGATTATTATGTGACGGTCACGATATTGCTCATAGTGATAACTATATGTATGATCCTTAGACTTGAGATTATTACTATCTCAACATATGTTGTTTTATGTTTTGGTGCAGTTAAACATGTCTCGTAATTAGTTACACTATTAAAACTGACATTGGACATATTACAATGTATGTAGTGAGATGTGAATGATCAAGATAGGATTTGTCCTTCCTACATAATAGGAAAATATATCAAAGGCCACTTGATTGAGTGAGAATAGAAATGCATGGCCATGCTTGAATACGTTGATATGATATCACAAATTATTCATTAAAAGTAGTCCACTTTAGATATCAAGAAACATTAAAATAGGCTATACAAGTGTGACTATTCCAAGACTTGTGCATATTAAAGATATAAAAGGACAAAAGGATATAATACATTAAGATAGTTGGTCACGGACATGATACATCGAATCATGATCTCTTTTAACTTAGATGACAATGATATATTGCTAGATGTCATTCATTGTTTGTAATATTAGAATTGTTCTAATATTATTACTAACATTACAATCAGCCTACAGGGTCACACCCAATGGTTGAAAAGGAGCAAAAATATAAATAAGTATAAGTAGAATATATTTAATCACGAATTTTAAATAAAGGATATAATTAAATTAATTATATCCATTTTAAATTCGAATTAAATATAGATTCCGAAATTTAAAGAAATAATTAAAGTAATTATTTCCTATAAACAAATTCGGAATCAAACTCTTATACCTAGGGGTTACACCTATATAACGGATCTTTTGGTCTAGCAGCCAATATAGAGAATTCCTAATTCCCAAACCCTAAAATCACGAAAAACAGTTTTTCGAGATTTGATCTCTCAACTGGGTGAACTGAATAGAGGCCGAGACGATATTCGTGGAGGCTAAAGATTCGATTGTTGAACGATCGTAACTGTAGCAGATCTTGTTGCTGTCTTTGCTGTTTATCAAGGAAATCAATGTAAGTTATCGCATCTCTTCCTCCCGATTTCAGATTAAACGTACATGGACCACTGGAAAGACCGTCGTAATTTTGTTCTGCTGCGCCATGGGGTGTGCCCTGGTCCCAACAGTGGTATGAGAGCCACTTGTACGATCCATAATCGGGTTAAATACTTGGGTGATGCGATATGGATGAGATGCATGATTTGTTTTACTATATCGACAATATAAATATTGATATTGGTAGTCGATTAGAGATACGATTAAAATGTTAATCTGTTAATTACAGTCGTCATGTTGCTACAAGGGTTTTACGATAATCATATGTTAATCGTTGACATAGTGATCGGCGAAAGTGCGATAGCAGATCGCATCAAGGAAAAAGGAATAATTGTTGTTCCGATATGGAAAAATCTAAGGGATTTAAAAATATCGAAAACGAGATTCTGTTGATAAATCTTATCAAATCGTGATGTTTTTCCATAGAAAAATAGTCGCTATTTTTCAAAATTTCCTACCAGTCACGCCGGTGTGGCTTGTGGCCGCAAGGGGCTCTTTGCCCCTTGACCCCTTCATAGGCAACATAGATTGTAGGACCATATTGGTAATATTAACGATTTCGTGATAGCATATATGTGATATGTTTGCTTTGCATAGTGTTTGACATGCATGGTTATAGCCCTTGCTTTTACAATAGTTGTAAATTTTAAATACGGCCTGCGTGTCGTACCTTTCTCTATCTTTGTTGTACTTCTCTTCTCATCTTACTCCCTCGTATGTAAAACGAGTTTCTATAATTGTAATATTATTCCAAGAAGAAATCGAGACGTTTGGAGCAAAGGCAAGAAGATGCTTGAAAAGCAGTTTTAATGTAGAATTAGGGTTTTAAGGTTCTCCCATTGGCTTGGGATGGGCCACCTTAGTTCTTTATTTTCGGCTATAACCATTACAATCTTATTGTTTTATATCTATCATGTATGTGATGCAATGTATGATATATATATCTTCTACTCGTATATATTGATGAGATCAATAAGAGCCAAATTAAAAGAAATAACGATGAGATAGTTAATATTTTCCCACAAATTAATCTAAGTTAAATTTAGTCCTCCAATATTTGCCCTCATTAAGTCCTTGATCGATCTTATGTGGGTTTTGCCAAAGCATTGATACATAAGTCCTTCTTGGTAAAACGCGAAGAATAAGCAAGTGATATTCGTCGATCGAAATATTGGTAATAACTTAGTTAAGTTGTTCTAATAGGATTAGAAACCTAAAGGCTAAGTATTTGGTTAAGTAATGAGATGACTGAACAAGAGTTGTTCACCAAATGAAGGAGTTACATGAGATGTAATTAGTAAAGGGTTACTTACCTAAATAACCTCTATCCTAAAAGAAAAACCAAAGCTGATTTAGGAAATTGGTGAATTATGGATCCTCGCTCACTAGAAAAAATTTTGTCGAATTTTTCTGAAATTAAAAACAAGAGTGGTTTTTAATTTTGAACAAAATAGTGAGATTATTTTATAAACAAAGACCTATTTATAATATTTCAAATTGGTAAATTTATATTATGTATTTCCATTGTTGTAGATCTATATGGCAAACAACACTATATCACTGCGATCACTCCTTGAGAAGGAGAAACTCAACAACATAAATTTCCTTGATTGGTTCCACAATTTGAGAATTGTTCTCAAACAGGAAAGAAAGGACTATGTCATTGAAGAACCTGTTCCAGATGAACCGACAACTAATGCTTCTAGAGCTGACAAAGACAAGTTTAAGAAACATATGGATGACAAGTTAGAAGTCGGATGTCTTATGCTTGTTACCATGACTCCTGATCTTCAGAAGCAACATGAGGACATGGTTGCATATGATATGATTCAAAACCTCAAAGAAATATATGAGGAGCAAACACGTCAAGAGAGGTATGAGACCTCTAAAGCTCTATTTTAGTGCAAAATGGTAAAGGGATCTGCTGTAGGAGCTCATGTCATTAAGATGATAGGCTATGTCTGAACGTTGGAAAAGCTAGGTTTTCCTCTCAAGGATGAATTGGCTACTAATGTTATTCTGCAATCGTTGTCGAATAGCTTTAATCAAATTGTCTTTAATTTCAACATGAATGAAATTAACAAAACTTTGCCAAAGTTACATGACATGTTACTAACTGTTGAGAATAATATGTCTAAGGGTGGACCTAAGCCCATTCTAATGGTGAGCAAGGACAAAGGAAAGGGAAAGGCAGTGGCAAAGTACAAGGGTAAAGGTAAGCCTATACCCAAAGGACAGGATGCATTGAAATCCAAAGGGGGAGTTAGCAAGGAAGCAAAATGTTTCCACTACAATAAGACCGGACACTGGAAAAGAAATTGCCCCATTTACCTTAAAGAGGTCAAGAAGGCAAAAGCAGATGGTGCATCTGCTTCAGGTATTTATGTTACCGATGTGAATCTGTCAACATTTTCTTCTTGGGTATTAGATATTGGTTGTGGTTCTCACATTTTTACTTGTGTACAGGGACTACAAAAGATAAGGAATCTAGCTAAGGGAGACGTAAACCTACGAGTGGGAAATGGAGCAAGAGTTGCTGAATTAGCTATAGAAACATACGTTTTATATTTACCTAGTGAACTTGATTTACATTTAGAAGATTATTATTTTGTGCCTAGTTTGACTAAAAACAATATTTCTATTTCTTATTTGGACAAGATTGACTTTGAGATTATTATTAAGAATAATTATTGTTCTTTTATCTCGATAATGTTTTTTATGGTTCGGAAAAATTGGTTAATGGCTTATATATATTTTAAATCTAGAAAATTTCATTTATAACATAAATACCAAGAGATAAAAAACAAATGACTCAAATCAAACTTATCTCTAGCATTGTCGTTTAGGCCATATAAGTGAGAAACGCATATCAAGACTCCATTCTTAGATTCATTTATTTTCGAACAACTGGATGTATGTGAATCTTGCTTATTAGGAAAAATGACAAAGGCTCCTTTTAATGGTAAAAGTGAGCGAGCAAGTGATTTATTGGGATTAATACATAGTGATGTATGTGGACCAATGAACACACAAGCTAGAGGTGGATTTCAGTACATCATCACTTTCATTGATGACTTCAGTCGATATGGTTACATTTACCTAATGCGCCATAAATCTAAGGTACAAAATCAACTATGCAAAAGTATTAAAGCACTTCGATCATATCGAGTTGGAGAATACTTAAGCATAGAATTTGATGAACTCCTTAACGAATGTGGGATTGTCTCACAGCTTACTCTACCAGGTACACCACAGTGGAATGGAGTTTCTGAGAGGAGGAATTGAACTTTGTTAGACATGGTTCGATCAATGATGAGTCATAGTGATCTTCCAACTTCTTTCTGGGGACATGCACTAGAAACAACTGCTTTCACTTTAAATCGTGTTTCGTCTAAATCTGTTCAAAAGACACCATATGAGATATGGACTGGAAAACGTCCTAGTATGTCTTTTATGAAGATTTGGAGTTGCGAAGCATATGTCAAACATCAGATGTCTAAAAAGCTCGAACCCAAATCTCATAAGTGTAATTTTGTTGGATATCCCAAAGAAACTAAGGGATATTATTTCTTTAACCCTAAAGAGAGCAAAGTGTTTGTTGCTCGAATAGGAGTTTTTCTCGAAAGAGAATTTCTCAATAAGAAAGGAAAGGGAAGAGACATTGAACTTGGAGAAGTTCAAGAACAATAATTCACTGAGCCTGAAATTGAACATATTCCACAAATTATTGAGGAATAGTCAACGGATTTAGAAACACAATCACTGCGCAGGTCCAAGGAGAACGTCATGCACCTGAGAGATATGGATTTCTCATTACCACGCATGGAGATGTTCTTATTATGGATCAAGATGAGCCAAGAACTTATCAAGAGGCAGTATTGAGCCTAGACTGTGAGAAATGGCTTGAGGCCATGAAATCTGAGATGGAACCCATGTCAGTCAACCAAGTATGGACTTTGGTTGAATCACCTGAAGGGGTAAAACATATAGGGTGTAAATGGGTTTTTGTCGCGTGTCAAAAGTGCGCGTTTAGTGCAAGTGGACACATCGAAAGTAATAAGTGATAAGTATTATCGGATTATCGTCTCCACAGGGATTGGTAGACTTAATATGCTTTCTTCACCTTCTTGTTCTGTAGAAAAGTAAAAACACAAGTGATTGGAGTTGGTTTATCGAAACTAAAATAACTGAACAAAAATAAAGAGAATTAATAATAGAGAAAGATGGGTCAAGATCCAGTTGCGTTGTATTGTGGATTTGATTGACTTGTCTCTGCCCAATGCAATCGTATATCACTGCCTCGGCAGCACTACAGTTTACTGCCTGGGCAACAAAAATACTTGTCCGCCGCGGTAATCCCTTGCTCGTGGTTGGACTTTACCAAAGTTCGGCAAAGTGTCCTTGAATGACTCCGCTTATCCCTAAGTCAGAGTGCTGTTGATGACTAGTCCTTGATGATACCTCCCGGCGTGAACCAATTATACTCACCAACCAATCTCACACTTCTTTTAGTCACTGAAACTCTTAACCTATCCCTACGCCGAGTTAGTATTTCGCGATTGAAACATCATACTTACCCCTTTCGTGAATCTAACTCTCCCAAGGTTAGATAAATGGATTACTCACAAACTTCTGTCCCGAGCTTGCATGCGAGAACAAGGAATGACAAAGGATAAGCAAACCTTGATAACTTTTATTGCATTGAAACAAAGAAAAAGTACAATCTCCTCTCACATATACTCGACAACCTTCACCTAATCCCTAAGAAGGTTTAGAACATAATGGAGAGAAAGAAGACAAGTATAAAATTCGGCTCTCTCCCTAGGTATTCCGTCTGTAATACATTGGGTGGTTAGGTCTTTATATAGGCTAGACCTAGGGCAAACCTTTCCTAAGTAGAATACAACTTGGAGTAGGGAACAAGTCAAGTACATAATTAAAATATTTCCAAGTTTAAATTCGGCTAAGGGGCTTTCCCGCGTGGTCTTGCCATGGGCTTTTTCCTTGTGCTAACCAACTCCGATCCATGGGCTTTAAGTCCAGACACGTTCCTTGGATTTTTATCTTTCCATCGCCTACAATCTTGCTTTCTGTCTTTCTGCTGCTGCCCCGGCATCAGGTCCTGCCTCAGCCTTATCGCTGCCCCGGTACTGGTTCTCCTGCACAGATATGAAAATGCAGTAAAACGTGCCTTTTTCTATAATTATTATCTATATGAGCATAACTTCTAAATATATCTCATTAAGACATGCATTGGTCTGAGTGGGTGTATATTCGGTGATTAATGCCCATAAAAGGAGTAAAAAGTGATAGTGAGTTGAGCACTTATCAGTTTTCAAGAAGAAAACCGACATGGATGGAAACATACAAACATAGAAGGGGCGACTAGTTGCTAAAGGTTTTCGATAAGTTCATGGTATTGACTATGACGAAACTTTCTCCATGATTATGAAATTTGGTAAATGGACATCAAAACCGCTTTCCTTAATGGAAAACTTGAAGAGGATGTGTATATGACACAACCAGAAGGTTTTGTCATTCTAGGAAATGCTGGAAAGGTTTGTAAGCTACAAAGGTCTATTTATGGACTGAAGCAAGCTTCTCGAAGCTGGAATCTTCGTTTCAATGATGCGGTCAAAGAGTTTGGTTTTATCAAGAACGAAGATGAGCCTTGTGTTTACAAGAAGACTAGTGGGAGCATTTTTTTCTTTCCTAATCTTGTATTTAGATGACATACTTATCATAGGAAATGACATACCTACCTTACAATCGGTTAAGACTTGGTTAACTAGTTGTTTCTCCATGAAAGATTTGGGTGAGACAGCATATATCTTAGGGGTTAAGATCTATAGCGCGGGTCTCACTACGTTATGTTGATATCTTAAGAATAATATTTTAGGAACTCTAGCTAAGGTAGGGAAAGAGATGAACCGTAGTTTAGAAGACTTTATATGCACTCTTGGCTTTCTTAACTTCATACTTGTTTTGTGATATTTATGATTTGCCATAGAGTAGAATTGTACCAATGAGCTTGTTAGCTCAGCGTGCGAAATTGTGGTTTTTCCGTTGCGTAGGTGAAAGGTAGCTTTGGAGGAGCACATCGAGGAGGATTTTTCAGCATCAGAGCCGTTTAAAGAGTATAGTACTTGATCTTTAGTTTGGACTTAATGTATTCATAGGATTTTACCACATATAGAATCTGTATCTTTACTTTGTTCATTTGAGTCGGATAGTGCTTTTTAAAAAGGAGCTATTTCTTTGTAAACACTTTATTTTACTTTATTTGGGTCTACATGGATTTATGAAATATGGTATTTTGAGAGTTTGTAAACGTGCTTTTAAAAGAATTTTGATAGATCGGGTTTTGGGTGACCCGAAGAGTTTTTTGCGGAACTAGCTAATGAAAACAATAAAGATAAGTGATCAAGAAATCAAGCATAGAAAAGTGGGGCAGGTTAGAGTGCTTCGTAGTGTGGGTTCAATTGACTTGTTTCTGTCCAACGCAATCGTACATCACTGCCTCGGCAGTACTGCAGATTACTGCCGTGGCAGCAACGATACTTGTCCGCCGCGGCAATCCCTTGCTCGTGGTTAGACTTTACCAAAGTTCGGCAAAGTGTCCTTGGATGACTCCGCTTATCCCTAAGTCAAAGTGTTGTTGATGACTAGTCCTTGATGATACCTCTCGGCGTGAACCAATTATACTCACCAACCAATCTCACACTTCTTTTAGCCGCTGAAACTCTTAACCTATCCCTAGGCCGAGTTAGTATTTCGCGATTGAAACACCGTACTTACCCTTTTCGTGAATCTAACTCTCCCGAGCTTAGATAAATGGATTACTCAAAATATCCTCTCCCGAGCTCAATTGTGAGAACAAGGAATAACAAAGGATAAGCAAACCTTGATATTTTATTGCATTGAAACAAGAAAGCAAAGTACAATTTTCTTCCACAACTACTCCACAATCTAATCTAAACCCCAAGGGGACGATGGAGGAGTTTAGGGTTTTTCTATGAAACTTGATATCTCGATATCCTCCTCTCTACATAGGCTATGGTTTATATAGGCTTGGCCTAGGGCAAACCTTTCCAAAGTAGGAATATAACCTGGAGTAAAACACAAGTTAAGTACATAAATAAAACATATTTATTTTATTTCCTAGTTTATTCCTATAAGAATTATTTTCCCGCGTGGCCTTTGACCTTGACTTTCCGTGTGTTCCTCAGCTCCGATTTCTATGCCTCTTGTCTTAAAACGCCCACCTTATTTTTTCTCTTCAGATCGCCTATCATATCGAAATTTATGTTCCAGGTGCTGCCACGGCCTCAGATGCTGCCGAGGCATTAAAGTGCTGCCGAGGCATCAAAGTGCTGCCGAGGCATCAAAGTGCTGCCGAGGCAGGTGCATATCTGCATTTCAGCTTCAGCTTCCAGCATCCATCATGCTATCTGGCATTTCCTATGTGGTAGTTTCCTGTCTAAGAGAAGAAACCATTAACCCTACCTGCTTTATGCCAAATAATAGATAAATTCATGAATTAAGTATTGAGATGCTGAAATATGGAAATAAGCAGAATTATACAATATTGCCATTAAATATGTCCTTTATTAGCAATAATCAAGTGAGAAATTGGTATAAAGAATAGGACTTTTAGGCACTCATCAACTCTCACTTCCCAATTGTTATCTGTTGCTTAGATTACCGTTAGGATTGCAAAAGGTAAAAAGGGTTATGAGTTTAAAGTATTAAGACCATAGTTTGTTTTGGCTCTAAGTTGTCGATGCTAATTATGTGAGATCTATATCTCTTTGAGTAATATCATGCTTTGTGGTGGTGGTTCAGAGAGTTTCTTGTTGTGAGATGTTTTTTTGTTCTTGCAAACTAGTTGCGGAGGTTTTGAGTTCTAGGTATTTAGGCTTAGAAGTGTTTAAGGTAGGTGGAAGTACCCTTAAAGAATAGTTGACTTTACCATTGAATCATGGTTTGGACTACGATGATGGTAAGGTCGAGTCAGTTCCTAGTGGTTGTCTCTTAGTAGCTTTGGTTAGGAGTTGAGCCTTAGGGTAACAACGAAAGATTGGTACTTGGGGCTCGAGATCTGTGATCATCAGTAGATCATAGCTTGGTGTTAGTCCGGTAAGTCTGTTTGGAAGAAAGGTGGTGTTTGTGGTCAAGAAAGGTGTTGATAAGTGGTGCATCAGTTTTTGAGCAGTTAACATCTATGTTGTGAAAAAGCTAGGTGTTGAGCGTAGGAATGAATATGGAAACAGAAGTTATTAGAGTTTATGAGTTTTGTGAGATGAACCGTGTGTGCATAGTTGAGATCGGCTAAGAAAGTGGCCAAAGGTGGAGACTTGGACCCTTAAGAACGGAGTTGTTGGTGATTTGCAGGCTTAGACCTGCAAATTCGTGCAGGTGTCTCGATACACAGGAAAAGTGTATCGATACCCTTGAGGCAAACCTTAGACGAATTTAGCAGGCATATCAAAACGGCTACCCCGTGTTTTAATACGCCAGGTTACAGTGAGGTTTGGTATCGATACCCTTTTAGGGGTGTATCGATATCGTGTGGTGTATCGATACCCCGAGTAGAAGTATCGATACGGGTGTATCGATACCCCATATAGGCGTATCGATAAGCCTAGGCAAATTTGCCCAAGTTTTAAGGGTTAAGTTCGTGGGTCCTATAATTCATGATAAAGGTTTTAACGGGTCTCAAAAAGGGTAAAATGAACTATGAAACAAATGGACTGAGTTCAAAGTTCCGACACGAGAAATTATAACAAATAGCTCAATAAAAGATAGATGATTTAATTATTATTATGTTTCCCCAAGGATCCCAAGTAGATCGAAAAATAACGTGTGATGGTTAGGTTCCTTGTTGTGTGCTGATAAGACACCAATATAATTTGGGGGTTATGGTTAATGAAATAATCTGTTGTTGTGTGATGGTTAGACAGTCTGTTGTTCAAGTTGAGGTTGACAGTTTTGCTACCGAGGAGTTGTCAGGTAACCGTATTCTATCTAGTGTTAATTGTTATTTGTATGCTTGTGAATCTTTTTTTGGGATGATAAGTTGATCTTGGTTGAGCATGTGTTATGTAGAATCTTAAGTAAGTTGGGTTTGAATAATATTTAGTGTTGCATCTGTTGTTCGAAAGTCCTTACCGTAGGTGGAAGTTAGGAAATGAGAGTAAGAGTTTTGGCGAACTTGTAGTTAATCTCACTTCCCAGTTCTTATTTGTTTCTTAGATTACCGTTCGTATTGCAAAAGGTAAAAAGGGTTATAAGTGTAAAGTCTTAAGACCTTAGTTTGTTTTGGGACTAAGTTGTCGATGCTAAGTATGTGAGATCTTTATCTCTTTGAGTAATATCATGCTTTGTGGTGGTGGTTCAGAGAGTTTCTTGCTGTGAGATTTTTTTTGTTGCAAAGTAGTTGCAGCAGTTTTGAGTTCTAGGTATTTAGGCTTAGAAATGTTACGGGTAGGTGAAAGTACCCTTAGAGAATAGTTGACTTTACCGTTGAATCATGTTTAGACTAGGATGATGGTAAGGTCGAGTCAATTCCTAGTGGTTGTCTCTTAGTAGCTTTGGTTAGGAGTTGAGCCGTGGGGTAACAACGAAAGATTGTTACTTGGGGCTTGAGATCTGTGATCGTCAATGGATCGTAGCTTGGTGTTAGTTCGGTATATCTGTTCGGGAGAAAGGTGGTGTTTGTGGTCAAGAAAGGTGTTGATAAGTGGTGCATCAGTTTTTGAGCAGTTAACATCTATGTTGTGAAAAAGCTAGTGTTGAGCATAGGAATGAATATGGATCAAGAAATTATTAAAGTTTATGAGTTTTTTCAGATGAACCGTGTGTTCATAGTTGAGATCAGCTAAGAAAGTGGATAAAAGGGGAGATTTGGACCCTTAAGAACGGAGTTGTTAGCTTAGTTGCTTTAAAGAGGTTGTGGTATAGTGGATGTTGGAGCCTCGTCTGTTACAAGTAGTAATCGTTGTGGTAACGACGAGTTCAAAAGAAACGAAGTGTTAAGTCTTATCTAATCAGGTTAAGACCAAGAATATAGGTCGTTAGTTTTTAGTTTTTGCAAGAATAGTGATGTTTAAAGGAGAAAGAAGGTGAGTTACGCTCATGGCTTACCTTGTGGTAGTTGAGAATCGTTTCGGTTTGAGAAAAGTTTGAGGTTTTTTTAAGGACATAAATAGGTGTGGTTAGATTGTTAGAATATTCGTGGAGCTAATCATTTTTAGTCTGTATAGTGTTTGGTTTGTTAAAAGATGGTTGAAGGAAGAATTACCGTGTTGGGTTGTTCTTAGAAGAAAAGGTGTAGTTGATTCGATGTGGTTACACCTCCTTACCCAGTTTAAATTTCGAGGAAGAAATTTTCTTAAGGAGGGGAGAGTTGTATCGATCTGGTTTTTTAGGTCAACATCGGGTGTTGAATCGAGTCATGGATCGTCAAGTCGGGGAACATGTCGAGCTAGTGGAATCGTATTGGAGCGTGATGGGCTTCGATTTTGTCTTCTTGGGCTTTTCGGGTTGTGTTGGGCTTGCTTGTTGGGCTTGACGTTTGAGTTGGGTTAGATGAAGAGAAGATAATGAAGGACAAAAAGGTAATATCCTTCCCCATTCACTTAATCCCCCATAGCCTTAGGGAAAGGAAGCCCTTTTTACACCATCATAATCTCCCTCTTCTTTCTTCTCCCAACCAAAGAGAAAGGTGGAAGCTTGTGGTTCTTGAGGAAAAATCCCGTTTTGGCCATCAAGGAAGAGTCGTTCAGCTTAAGGAGATCTTTCAATTAAGGTGTACATCTTTAGGTTTGGTGAGAAAGGGGTTTGAAGCTCAAAATCAAAGCTTGAAAGTGAGAAAAGCTAAGAAGAAGCTTGAATCCGAATTTGTGCTTAAGGTCAGTACATTTCTGACTCTTCAATTAATGTGTATCAAGAAATACTTGTCTTGTTTGATTACTGGTTATGAGTTGCTTGAAGTGGGTGTTTGTGTAGTTAGAAATCCTAAAATGGTAGATTTCGTATTTAGTGTTGTTTTGATGTAAAATTGATAGGAGATATCCTTTTAAGCTTCAATTAACTTGTAGAATCGATTTAGGAATCATTCATATAGGTTGGGCGAGAGTTCTTGGTGATTTGCAGGCTTATACCTGTAAATTCGTGCAGGCGTATCGATACACAGGGAAGGTGTATTAATACCCTTAAGGCAAAACTTAGGCGAATTTAGCAGGCATATCGAAACGGTTACCCTGTGTTTCGATACGCCAGTTTACAGTGAGGTTTGGTATCGATACCCTTTTGGGGGGTGTATCGATACCGTGTGGTGTATCGATAACCCGAGTCGAAGTATCGATACGGGTGTATCGATACCCCATATAGGCGTATTGATAAATCTAGGCAAATTTGCCTAAGTTTTAAGGGTTAAATTCGGGGGTCCTATAATTCATGATAAAGGCTTTAAGGGGTCTCAAAAAGGGTAAAATGAAGTATGAAACAAATGGACTGAGTTTAATGTCCCGACACAAGAAATTATAACAAATAGCTCAATAAAAGATTGATGGTCTAATTATTTTTATGTTTCTCTAAGGATCCTAGATAGATCAAAAAATAACGTGTGATGGTTAGGTTCCTTGTTGTGAGCTTGTAGGACACCAATATAATTTAGGGGGCTATGGTTAATGAAATAATCTAAAGAGGATCTTGTAAATGACCTAGTGGTCTGGGTATCTAATCTTATTTATGAGAGATAGCTTGGAATATTAGAAGCATGCCTTGGACTTTGTAAATGGTTTGACTTGTGCTCGTTTTATGGTGTATTTGTGTGTGGATGCTCAGGGAGCATGTTTTTCTTATGTCTTGTTATTTGAAATCCGGATACCCAATTAGTGTTGCAAAACAAATAAGGTCATACAATGTAACATGTTGGATGATGTATTGAAGACTATTCCCGAATGTAGGGAGGCCTCATTCGAAGATGTTTGATGTAAAATTCCGAACATGGGATTGGTTGGGCGGCCTCCATCCCGGTTACTTATTCTGAACGTTTGGTGGCCTCGTTCCAAGATGTTCGATGTAACTTTCCGAACATGGGATTAGTTGGACGGCCTTCATCCTGGTTACTTATTTCGAATGTTAGGCGGCCTCGTTCGAAGATATTCAATGTAACATTCTGAGCATGGTATTTGGAGGGCGACCTCCATCACCGGTTACTATTTTCTGACTTTTGGGCGGTCACATTTTGAAGATGTTCGATGTAACATTCCGAATATGGGATTGGTTGGGTGGCCTCCATCCCGGTTACTTATTCTGAACATTGGGCGGCCTCGTTCGAAGATATTCGATGCAACATTTCGATTATTGGATTTGAGGGAAACCTCTATCTTGAGTGTAGGATCCCGACGCTATGTGGCGCGGGCCTCACTACATTATGTTGATATCTTGAGAATAATAATTTAAGAACTCTAGCTAAGGTAGAATAAGAGATGAACCTCAGTTTAGAAGACTTTTTGTACACTCTTGACTATCTTATCTTGCATACTTGTTTTATGATATTTATTATTTTCCATAGAGTAGAATTGTACAACTGAGCTTGTTAGCTCAGCTCAGCGTGCGGAATTGTGTTTTTTCCGTTGCATAGGTGAAAGGTAGCTTTGGAGGAGCACATCGAGTAAGATTTCCCAGCATCGGAGCCGTTTAATGAGTACATTACTTGATCTTTAGTTTGGATTTAATGTATTCATAGGATTCTACCACATATCAAGTTTGTATCTTTACTTTGTTCATTTGAGTCGGATAGTATATTTTAAAATGGAGCCCCTATTTTTTAAACACTTTATTTTACTTTATTTGGTTCTACATGGATTTATGGAATGTGGTATTTTAATAGTTTGTACATGTGCTTTTAAAAGAATTTTGATGGGTCGGGTTTAGGGTGATCCGAATGTGACACTTAGGATCCGGATCAGGATCGGGGTGTTACATTTCGAGAGAGTTATCCAGGTTCTAGAATATATGTTGAGGTGTTGTGTGATATATTTTTAGGGTTCTTGGGAGAAGTACTTACCTATGGTTGAGTTCTCGTATAATAACAGTTATCAGGCGAATATCCAGATGGCTACGTTTGAGGCTTTGTATGATAGGATATGTAATACTCCTTTGTGTTGGGCCGAGGCTGTAGAAAAGTTTGTGACTCTACCTAGTGTTCTTGAGGATACTAATGATAAGGTTAAACTCATTTGTGATAGGTTGAAGGCTACATCGGATCGTCAAAAGTCTTATGTAGATCTAAAAAGGAAAGAGAAAGATTTCCTAGAGAGAAGTATGTGTCTATGCTTCGGAGGTACAGATTGGATCCATCACATGTGTTGTCGGTGGGTGAGGTTGAGCTTAATCCAAATTTGAATTACGAACAGTAGCCGATAGAAATATTATCATCAAGTTCCATGGTTCTGCGTGGTAAAACCATCGAGTTAGTCAAAGTGTTTTGGCGACATCGAGGTGTCGAGGAAGACACGTGGGAAAGGATGTCGGACATGGAAGGGCAGTTCCCTTATACTTTTCCACCAGGTAATTTCGAGGATAAAATTTCTTAAGTGGGGGAGAGTTGTAAAGCCCCAAAAATGGGCTTAGAAGTTAGTAAACCGGTTTAGACGGTATAACCTAGTTTGAGATTAAATATCTAAAAATTAGTTCTAAATCGAAAAAAACTGAGTAAAAATATCCTAAAATTTTTATTTAACATATATTTGACTTTGGTCAAATCAATTTCAAAAATTTACCGTTGAATCCCTAAGATTTTAAAATTAGTGACCATTTTATAAAAATTGAAAATTTGAGGACAATTTTATAAAACAAGCCAAAACTTTGAATATTTAAGGGGATTTGATCCAATTATAATCCTAGATGGTATAGGCTTTCCAAATTTTTTTTTAATAAAGCCCCAAATCTATTTTAATTCAAATAGTTTAATTAAACTCAATTTGATTTAAACCAAAACCCCTTTTTACATTAAAACAAAACCTAAAATACATATTTTCGTTTTCCCTCATTCAAGGTTGTTGTTTAAAAAGTTTACAAGGTAAAGCCTTTTATTTTTCTTCTTTAAAATTTTAATTTTCTCATCGTTTTCTCGTTCTAAAATCCGAAAAGTGATTAGATCAGTTTTGGAGGTGAGATTTTGTCAATCCTATAGAACTTCAAGTTCTTTACTAAAATTCCCAAGTTATTGGCTTGAAGTATTTGTTTTAATCCTTCAATTTCATAAAAAAATCGGCTTTTCGACAAAAATAAAAAATTCTCGTTCAAGGGTTATGGTTATAACATGTTTTAATTATATATAATCTCGTACTTTAGGCTTAGGTGAAGTTTGGTGTGTTTCGAAAAGTTTTCTGTTAAGGTTTTTTTATGTTTTAAGGGTTGCTTTGTAGGGATCCAACTTGAGGTTTTGTTTTTGTGTTTAGGAGCATTAAATCCCTTGGTTTTTATGCTTGAAACAGGGCAAGAGTTAGGAGATCATGTTTAAAGGTGTTTCGGTTCGTATCAGAGACATGGTGAGGAAGTAACTATTTTCGGTGAGTGGTTTATGAGTGACTACTTCGGCAGTTTTTTAAACTTATTTTACAGAGGTTTTGGAGTGTAGGGAAGGTGTAAAAAACTTCTTATACTCGCAAGTAAAAATTTAAGTTTTCGCAAAGGTTCCCATATTACTTTATCAATTTACTATGTATTTTTGTCGTGGTTCCTAATTATTTTGCATATTTGTATATGCATGTTATTTAATGCTCAAGTAACTGTTTTTATGAATTTTTGATATACATTTAATGCCCCTATGGATTTATTTTAAAAATGAGATAGATGTGATTTTATCGGTCTATGTTTTGAAACTTGAAATAATGGGATGCATATATTTAATTTTGTTTTGAATTAAGTTGAGCATTGATTTTGATAATATATTGGCTAGTTAAGTGATGAACCTTATGGGATAATTTGATCGATTAATAGGGTCTATAGTGAACTATAAATATTCAAAATTCGTACGTGTGTAAATTCCTTGTGTGTTGCATTTGGCTTTTAGTTTAATGATGTGTTATAAGAATAGCATTGTCACATCCGTGTTGATAGGAGTAGTATTGTCACCGGACACCAAGGTGAGATTATTCATGTTGAGGATAGTATCAACATGTGCATTCTATGGGGTATTACTAACATGCGGTTGTCCGTTTATCCTAACGATTTGGGGTAGTACAAATCGGATCACTAGCTCTAATATAAATTTTATGTTTTAATTTTGTAATTAAAAGTGTTATGTGTGTTGTCACTGATTTTTAGCTCTAATCATAAAAAAAATAAAAAAGGAAAAGATGATCAAAATCAAATCGAAGAAGAACAACAATTTGAGCTGATTTGAAGAGAAAAGGAAAGGAAAGCAATTAGGGGATAGTTGACTCAAAAAAGAGGAAGGAATATTATCAGATTTGGTCAGGTTTGAAAAAGAAAAAGAATGAATCAAATCAAATATTTTAAGGCAATATTTCACCCGATTTTGGGTATTAAATTTGATTATTTTCCTTGTACTTATGGGTTGAAAATTCTATATAAATCCATTTCCCCTTCACTTGTAAACACACACCACAACTCACATTCACTCTTCACCCTTGTAACTCACTCATACATCAACAATATAATTCATATTGTATTCGAGAGTTTTTAGAGGAATAAGATATTTGGAGGTTTGAAGAAGTTCATGAAATAAGCTTTGTTCTTAGGTATTTTTATTTTATCTTTTTTGTTTTAAATTTAATTGTTAACTTACATTTCTTTTGATTTTTTAAAGTTCTTTAATCTTTATAATTTTTTTATGAACATGGACTTACAAGTAAAGAGAATTATAAAAAGGGATGTTTGGTCTTTATTTTAAAATTAAAATTGATAAATGGTGTTTTGGGTATTTATACTCATCTCAAATAAAATTGGTTATTTAATTAAATTTTTTTTTATTAATTGTGTTAAACTTTTAAAATTTAGTAATTATTATTTAAATTCAATCTTTTATTCACTTTTAATTTTTTCATTAACCCCATTTCATTTTATAAATTTTAATCTATTAAGTTCATTTTGTCATGTAAAGTATAAATTAATTTTTTTCCTTTTTTAACATTACCTTTTTTTTGTTAATTGGATAGAATCTAGAATTATTTTCTTAGCTTAAATAAAATCCTTAGGATTATGTACTAAAGATCCTAGTTAGAGCCTTAGAATGAAATAAAAATACTTTCTCACATTTAAAGTCCATAAAACATACTTAATTACATTTTAACCTTAATAGGTAAAATTTACTTAGATATTTCTTTGGTTAATAATTAACTTAGATTAATAAAAGTTTAAACACAATAAATTTATTTGTTTGATTGATTAAGAAAGAGGAACTTAATTAATGCGGTTTTCCACTAAAGGGAGATAACGGGTTAGCGCCAGAAATATTGGCAGTGATTAAATTTTACTCTCCTAGATGTGGGATCATTAAAATACAATTATATAGGCCTCGGCCTCGGCCTTGTGACCGTTTGAATCCACTAGCCGTTTTGTAGCCGTTATTCTTTACTGTCGTTTCCTTTTCTACCGCGGCAGGAATCTCGGCAGACTAGCCGTTACACTGTTCTGCCCGTTGAAACTGCTGCGGCTCTGACACTGTTTTCTGCCTCGTTAGAGTTCTTGTTGTGAACTATTTCTCCTTTATTCTTGCTTATTATCCTAAATAAAAAATTAAACACAAACAAAAAAAGGTACTTAAAGCAAAAATGAATTAGAAAAAAACTAAACTAATCCTAATATAATAATAATACGGAAAAGAAAAGGGAAGAGATCATGTTACTCGTGGAGTGCATGCAAATGCATCTCCCAAGATGATTCTCTTCTGTTGGCCAGAATTATAAATCAGTTGTGGGCCACTCCCTTTTGCTGTGTTTCCATCCACTTTGAGCTTAATCTTTTTGTCAAATAGCCTGCTAAGCACGCTGCCAAGGCAGCATATTTTACTGTCTGTTATGTGGATGGCCTTGCACTCTTCTGGATCATCATATTTTTTTAAGTTGTGGAATGCATTGAGTTTGACTTGTTGGTCATTAACCCTCATTGTCAATTCTCCTTTTTCCACATCAATTAAAGTGCGTCCAGTTGCAAGGAAAGGTCTCCCCAAGATGATCGGTGCATTATCATCTGCTTCACAATCAAGGACAAGAAAATCAGCAGGAAAAATAAAGTTATCGACTCTTACCAGTATGTCCTCGATTTTGCCTTCGGGTTGCACATATGATCGATCCGCTAGTTGGAGCATAACTATTGTAGGTTTTGACCTTCCTATTCCAAGCTTTTGGAAGACAGATTTGGGCATTAGATTGATGCTTGCTCCAAGGTCGCATAGGGCCTTACCTTCATAGTTTTTACCTATCGCACAAGGTATGATAAAGCAGCCAGGATCCTTCAATTTTGGTGGCATGCAATTGTGTAGCATTGCCATGCATCCCTAAGTAGCAGTCACTGTTTCGAACTCACCTATTCGTTTTCTCTTAGACACCATGTCTTTTAAGAACTTGGCATAATTAGGCATTTTTTCAATTGCCTCTAGGAATGGTATGTTAATGTGGACTTACTTTAAAATGTCAAGGAATTTCTTGAATTACTGGTCCTGTTTTTTCTTTTTTAATCTTTGTGGGAAAGGTGGTGGTGGTCTCATCTCGTCCAGGGTTTCTTTAGTTTGGAATTTAATACCTAGCACCATTGGGGTTGTTGCTGTCTCGGCAGACTGTTCAGGAGTTGTAGTGCTTTCTGCCGGGGCAGTGTTATCAGGTTGCTCAGCCTCTTCTTTCGCTGGGTCTCCTGATAGATTTTGGCTTGTTGGGATCTTTTCCTTCAGCTGTAGACCACTCCTAGTAGTGATTGCTTTACACTGTTCATGGCCCATTACCTTAGCAACTTCAGTATTGCTAGGTAGTCCTCCTTGTGGTCTAGTGTTTATGTTTTGCGCAAACTGTCCAACCTGGGTTTCAAGTGTTTTAATAGCTGCTTCTTGATTCTGCAACCTCATCTCAGTCCTATTCATGAAAGCATCTATCCTTTTGATGAAATTACTGTTCTCTGCCATGTATGACTCAGTTTTCATCATAAAGGCTTTAAGAGTGTTCTCCAAGGAACTTACCGATTGCTGTTGCATCTGCTGCTGCGGCATTGGCTGCTGACCTACTGCTGTGGCAGATGTTGCATTGGTTGCTGGAATCCTGAGGGTTGGGTGGTTGGGTTTAAGGCATTATTAGGATTGCTCCATGACAGGTTTGGATGCCTCTTCCATGAGGGATTGTATGTGTTAGATATCATATTGGTTCGGTTATAATTTCCAACATACATACCGGTTTCTTGATTCATACACTCAGAGGAACTGTGGTTTCCTCAACATAAATCACAAAAAGAATCAATCACCTTAACCTCACGGGTATTTTGTTGTAGTTGCAAATTTTGCACCAACTTTGTAAGAGAGGCCAATTGTGCTGCCACTGAATTTGATGCATCTAACTCATTCATCGTGGCTTGGCGTCTTACTCCTCCTCGCCTAGATGTAGGGACTTGAAAATCGTTCTTTGCGAGTTTGTTCAGTATCTCAATAGCTTCCTCAGGTGCTTTGTCCAAGAGTGTTCCGTTTACCGAGGCATCTAACATCATCCTTGTCGGGGCATTCGTGGCATTATAGAACATGGTCACTTGTGTCTATAGGGGAAATCCATGCAAAGGACACTTGTGCAATAACTCCCTGTAGCGCTCCCATGCCTCGTACATAGGTTCGTCATGTGCCTGTCGAAAAGAAGTGATTTCATTACGAATTCTATCATATAAATTTGTAGGATTAAAACGTGTAATAAAATCACGGCAGAGTTCACTCCAAGATCCAATAGATCCTGCTGAAATGCTATTTAGCCAGGCTTTCGCCCTATCCCTCAGTGAATAGGGGAATAACTTCAATCTCAAGACATCTTCATGGACTCCTTGGATTTTGAAGGAATTGCATATCTCCATGAAGGTTTTGAGATGTTGCCTTGCATCTTCAGTTACAAACCCACCAAACTGTCCAATAGTGTTAAGCAAATTGAACATGACAGGTTTTAGTTTAAAGTGGGCTGCTTCTATCTCCGGTGTAACGACTCCTGGGTTTAATCCATTTAAATCCTCTTCCAGGAAGTCTCTGACAGTGAGCTGCCGTAGCCTTGGTGGCGGCGGAAGACCTCCATTGCCGGCAGGTAAGTTTTGTCCTGCCGGGTGATCTGTCATAGCTTCTTGGATTTGTCTCCTCAACCTTTGCCTTGTTCGTTCGATCTCTGGGTCTAACTCGTACAAAGGGTTGGTTGGGTTGGCCCTGGTCATACACCAAGATAAATCAAAGTAAAATAAAAATAAAAAGAAACAAGAAAATTAAGAAAACAAAATTTAGTTGCCAATCCCTAGCAACGACGCCAAAAACTTGTCGCGTGTCAAAAGTGCGCGTTTAGTGCAAGTGGACACATCGCAAGTAATAAGTGATAAGTATTTATCGGATTATCGTCTCCACAGGGATTGTATACTCAATATGTCTTCTTCGTCTTCTTGTTCTGTAGAAAGAAGTAAAGTAAAACACAAGTAATTTGGGTTGGATAAACTGAAATAAAACAACTAAATAAAAGAATGGGATTTGATAAATAGAGAGAGAAAGGTCAGGATCTAGTTGCGTTGTATTGTGGATTTGATTGACTTGTCTCTCCCCAATGTAATCGTATATCACTGCCTCGGCAGCACTGCAGATTACTGCCTTGGCAGCGACGATACTGTCCGCCGCGGCAATCCCTTGCTCGTGGGTGGACTTTACCAAAGTTCGGCAAAGTGTCCTTGGATGACTCTGCTTATCCCTAAGTCAGAGTGTTGTTGATGACTAGTCCTTGATGATACCTCCCGGCGTGAATCAATTATACTCACCAACCAATCTCACACTTCTTTTAGCCGTTGAAACTCTTAACCTATCCCTAGGTCGAGTTAGTATTTCGCGATTGAAACACCGTACTTACCCCTTTCGTGAATCTAACTCTCTCGAGTCTAGATAAATGGATTACTCACAAACTTCTCTCCCGAGCTTGAATGCAAGAACAAGGAATAACAAAGGATAAGAAAACCTTGATAGTTTTATTGCATTGAAACAAAGACAAAGTACAATCTCCTCTCACATATACTAAACAACCTTCACCTAAACCCTAAGAAAGCTTAGAACATAGTTTGAGAGAAAGAAAACATTAAATCTATGAATCAGCTCTCTCTAGGTATATCTAATACATTGGACGGCTAGGTTTTATATAGGCTTGACCTAGGGCAAACCTTTCCTAAGTAGAATACAACTTGGAGTAGGGAACAAGTCATGTATATAATTAAAATATTTCCAAGTTTAATTCAACTAAGAGGCTTTCCCGCGTGGCCTTGTCTTGGGCTTTTCCTCATGCTAACCAGCTCCGATCCATGTGATTTATGTCCAGAAACGTCTCTTGGATTTTTCTCTTCCAATCGCCTACAGTCTTGCTTCCTAGCTCTCAGCTGCTGCCTCGGCATTAGGTCCTGCCTCGGCCATGTTGCTGCCGCGGCACTGGTTTCTCCTGCACAGATGTAAAAATGCAGTAAAACTTGCCTTTTCTGTAAATATTATCTCTATGAGCATAAATTCTAAATATATCACATTAAGTACATGCATTGGTCCAAGTGGGTGTAAATTCGGTGATTAATGCCCATAGAAGGTGTAAAAAGTGATAGTGAGTTGAGCACTTATCAGATAGGTTCAAGAAACAGAGAGATGGGTGCTATGGTCGGAATAATCAGTATAGAGGATGAGGATCTAGTCGTGGTTTTTAGGGAGATCAAACTTGTATGGCTGAGTGTAACAAATGTGAGAGACATCATAAAGGTCAGTGATAGGGACCTTTCGGAACTTTTTGGCATTGTGGTGTTGTTTTGCACACCAGGAGGGATTGTCCTTAGTTAACGGGTTGTCATCAGGGCCAAGGTCGTGTAGGCGATCAAAAAAGAGGCAAAGGCAACTTCAAGCGCAAAGAGGAGAATCAGGGAAAGCAACATCGTGAAGAGGGTCAGGTGAGAGTTTATTCCCACAAGGAGCTCCAGAAGTACACTGATGTGGTTTCAGGTACCTTTTCCTTGCAAACCTTAGCTTTGCTCGCTTTGTTAGATTTTGGATCTACTCACTTTTATATCCTTAGTGAGCATGCTAGAGCTTTAGATATACATGTAGAGGTCATGAACCTTCGTATGAGTGTTACTAGTTCTTTTAGTGAGATTGTAGTGGTTAAAAAGGTTTATAGAAGATGTCCCTTGACTATTCAAGGTCATGGTTTTGCTGCCGACCTTATGGAATTCTCGTTCCAAGGGTTTGATATAATCTTGGGTATGGACTGGTTAGTGGAACATAGAGCTATTGTGGACTTTAGGACTAAGAGGGTGTCCTTGAAGTTAGTCGATGACTGTGAGGTAATCATGGTTGGTGAGGGAGTGAAGTTTCTGTCAAATGTTGTTTCGACTTTGGAAACTCAGAAGTTGTTGTTTAGTGGTTGTGATGCGTATTTGGCATATGTCATGAATCCTGATATGAAAGAGGTTAGGCCATGTGACATACACATTGTTTGTGACTTTCTTGGAGTTTTTCCTTAAGAGTTACCTGGGTTACCACCTAACTGAGAGGTTGAGTTCGGTATTGAGCTAATAGAGGTATCCTTACCTATCTCTATTACTCCTTACCGGATGACGCCTAAAGAGTTGAAGGAGTTGAAGGTTCAGTTGCAAGAGTTACTGGATCATGGTTTTATCCGACCGAGTACTTCACTGTGGGGTGCACCAGTTTTGTTCGTGAAGAAGGATTGTACCATACGGATGGGTATATACTATCGTCAGTTGAACAATTTGATAATAAAGAACAAGTATCCCTTGACTAGGATAGATGAGTTGTTCGGTCAGTTTAGAGGTGCAACATTGTTTTCCAAGATCGATGTTCTGTATGGATATTATCAGTTGAGGGTTAAGGATCAGGATGTTCCTAAGATTGCTTTTAGGACACGGTATGGCCATTATGAGTTTTTGGTTATGCCCTTTGGTTTGACGAACGCACCAGCTGCTTTCATGGATATAAAGAACCACATTTTCCATGAGTTTTTGGATCAGTTTGTGGTAGTGTTTATCAATGATATTCTCTTGTATTCTCGTATCGAGGAAGATCACGATAAGAATCTACGGATCATTTTGCAGACTTTGTTGGATAATCAACTTTTTGCTAAGTTGAGCAAGTGCCAGTTTTTGATCAAGGAGGTTTTTTTCCTTGGACATGTGGTTTCCACGGAGGGTATTAGGGTTGATCCTCATAAAGTTGAGGTTGTTGTGAGTTGGAAACTGCCTAGATCTATGATGGAAGTTTATAATTTTCTGGGCTTGGTAGGATTCTACAGACTATTTGTGGAGGGTTTTTCCCAGATTGCAGTACCTTTAACCAATTTTTTGCAGAACGATGTTAAGTTTGAGTGAACTGACAAGTGGCAAGAGGCTTTTAAGAAGCTTAATGAGGCTTTAACGCAGGCTCTAATCATAATTCAACCGGAACTGGAAAAAAGAGTTTACGGTGTATAGTGATGCTTCTTATGTTAGGCTTAGTTGTGTTCTAATGCAAGAGGGAAGAGTAATAGCTTATACATCTCGACAGTCGAAGGTGCATGAGAAAAACTACCATACGCATGATATCGAGTTGGTCGCGGTTATGTTTGCTCTTAAGATACAGAGGCACTATCTTTATGGAGAGTTGTATGGTTTATACGGATCATAAGAGTTAGGTATCTGATGTTCCTAAAGGATCTTAATCTTAGGCATCGTCGATGGCTTGAGTTACTTAAGGATTACGATCTAATTATCGAGTACCATCTGGGTAAGGCTAATGTTGTTGCTGATGCGTTGACTAGGAAAGTGGTCGTAGAGTTGTGTGCCATGTTTGCTAGGTTGAGTGTTTCTGAGGATGGTGGTTTGATAGCCGAGTTGCAAGTTAAACCTTCTCTGATTAAGTCGATCAGGGATAAATAGTTGACAGATGAGGCTCTAGTATCTCATGTTCAGGATATAGTTGAGGGTGTGCATACGGAGTATAGTTTTCGTGGAGATGTTTTTTTTTTGTTTTAGAGATCGTGTTGTTGTGCCGAATGATTCTGAGTTGAGGTGTACTATCCTTGCGGAGGCGTATAGTAGTCCTTTTGCTATGCATCCGGGTAGTACTAAGATGTACCAAGATCTCAAAGGTGAGTATTTCTGGGTTGGTCTAAAAAATAATGTGGTTGAGTATGTGAGTAAACGTTTGGTGTGTCAGCGGGTTACGGTTGAACATCAGGTTCCTTCGGGTTTGCCTTTGACGCCAACCAAGAAGGACTCGATATGGGTGGTTGTGGACAAGTTTACGAAGTGTGCACATTTTATTCCAGTGCATACTAAGTATTCCTTGGATAAGTTGGCTAGTCTATATGTATCTAGTGTTGTGAGGCTGCATGGAGTACCGAACTCTATAGTATATGATAGAGATCCGAGGTTTAAGTCAAGGTTTTGAAAGTCTTTGCAGAAGGTCTTTGGTACTAAGTTAAGTTTCAGTACATCCTATCATTCGCAGATGGACGGACAGTCTATGTAACGACCTGTTTTTTTAGGTCAACATCGGGTGTTGACTTGAGCATGGATCGTCAAGTTGGGGCACTTGTTGACCTAGTGGAGTCGTGTTAGAGCCTGATGGGCTTCGGTTTTGTCTTGTTGGGCTTTTCGGATTATGTTGGGCTTGCTTATTGGGATTGACATTTGAGTTGGATTAGATGAGGAGAAGATAGTGAAGGATAAAAAGGTAATATCCTTGCCCATTCACTTAATCCCCTATAGCCTTAGGGAAAGGAACCTCTTTTTATACCATCATAATATTCTTCTTCTTTCTTCTACCAACCCAAGAGAAAGGTGGAAGATTGTGGTTCTTGAGGAAAAATCTCGTTTTGGCCATTAAGGAAGAGTCTTTCAGCTTAGGGAGATATTTCAATCAAGGTGTACATCTTTAGATTTTGTGAGAAAGGGGTTTGAAGCTCAAAATCAAAGCTTGAAAGTTAGAAAAGCTAGGAAGAAGCTTGAATCCGAGTTTGTGCTTAAGTTCAGTACATTTCTGACTATTCAATTTATGTGTATCAAGAAATACTTGTCTTGCTTGATTTTAGTTATGAGTTGCTTGAAGTGGGTTGTTGGGTAGTTAGAAACCCTAAAATGGTAGATTTCGTATTAAGTGTTGTTTTGATGTAAAATTGATAGGAGATCACCTTTTAAGCTTCAATTAACTTGTAGAATCGATTTATGAGTCAACTATATAAGTTGGGTGAGAGTTCTTGGTGATTTGAAGGCTTATACCTGTAAATTCGTGCAGGCGTATCGATACACGGGGAAGCTGTATCGATACCCATAAGGCAAAACTTAGGGGAATTTAGCAGGCGTATCGAAACGGTTACCCCGTGTTTTGATATGCTGGTTACAGTGAGGTTTGGTATCGATACGCTTTTGAGGGGTGTATGGATACTGTGTGTTGTATCGATACCCCGAGTAGAAGTATCGATACCCCAAGTAGAAGTATCGATACGGGTCTATCGATACGCCTAGGCAAATTTGCCCAAGTTTTAAGGGTTAAGTTTGGGGGTCCTATAATTCATGATAAAGGCTTTAAGGGGTCTCAAAAAGGGTAAAATAAACTATGAAACAAATGGACTGAGTTTAATGTCCCAAAACGAGAAATTATAACAAATAGCTCAATAAAAGATAGATGGCTTAATTATTATTATGTTTCATTAAGGATCCTGGGTAGATCGAAAAATAACATGTGATGGTTCGGTTCCTTGTTGTGTGCTGATAGGACACCAATATAATTTAGGGGGCTATGGTTAATGAAATAATCTAAAGAGGATGTTGTAATTGACCTATTGGTTTGGGTATCTAATCTTAATTATGAGAGATAGCTTGAAATATTAGAAGCATGCATTGGAATTTGTAAATGGTTTGACTTGTGCCCGTTTTATGGTGTATTTATGTGTGGATGCTCGGGGTGCATGTTTTACTTATGTCTTGTTATATGAAAACCGGATACCCAATTAGTGTTGCAACACAAAGAAGGCCATACGATGTAATATGTCGGGTGATGTATTGAAGACTGTTCCTGAATGTAGGGTTGCCTCATTCGAGGATGTTCGATGTAATATTCCAGACATGGGATTAGTTGGGCGTCCTCTATCCCGGTTACTTATTATGAACGTTGGGCGGCCTCGTTCGAATATGTTCGATGTAATATTTAGAACATGGGATTGGTTGGGCGGGCTAATTCCCAGTTACTTATTTTGAACGTTGGGCGGCCTCGTTTGAAGATGTTCGATGTAACATTCTGAGCATGGGATTTGGATGGCAACCTCCATCCCGGTTACTATTTTCCGACCTTTGGGAGGCCACATTTCGAAGATGTTCGATGTAACATTCTGAACATGGGATTAGTTGGGAGGCCTTCATCCCGGTTACTTATTACGAACTTTGGGCGGCCTCGTTCAAAGATGTTCAATGTAACATTACGAGCATAGGATTGAGGGTGACCT
This sequence comes from Abelmoschus esculentus, assembly GCA_035048815.1. Taxonomy (NCBI): domain Eukaryota; kingdom Viridiplantae; phylum Streptophyta; class Magnoliopsida; order Malvales; family Malvaceae; genus Abelmoschus; species Abelmoschus esculentus. The sequence goes on from JAUCBN010000015.1 coordinate 6,282,901, forward strand.
GTATCTTGAGTGTTGGATCCCGACGCTGTGTGGCGCGTGTTAGAGTATGCCCAAAGACCAATCATATGATGATTGTAAGGATACTTTTATTTTACCAATTTTATTGAATAAAGGCATTGCCATTGTTGTTTTCAGATATATGTGTCAATGTATAACATAAACTGAGAAACAATAAGGTCCATATAGTAATATATGTATTATTATTAAAAGATCCTTAGTTAAGTATTATTATGGGTATGGATAATAATAATACGCTTAAGACTAACATTAATTAATGACAATGAGTTGTCATTGACATGGAGATGACAGAATTAATACATGGATATCTTAATAGAGAATAATATATTAGATTGACCCACTATGAGCATATATCTTGGATTATTATGTGACGGTCACGATATTGCTCATAGTGATAACTATATGTATGATCCTTAGACTCGAGATTATTACTATCTCAACATATGTTGTTTTATGTTTTGGTGCAGTTAAACATGTCTCGTAATTAGTTACACTATTAAAACTGACATTGGACATATTACAATGTATGTAGTGAGATGTGAATGATCAAGATAGGATTTGTCCTTCCTACATAATAGGAAAATATATCAAAGGCCACATGATTGAGTGAGAATAGAAATGCATGGCCATGCTTGAATACGTTGATATGATATCACAAATTATTCATTAAAAGTAGTCCACTTTAGATATCAAGAAACATTAAAATAGGCTATACAAGTGTGACTATTCCAAGACTTGTGCCTATTAAAGATATAAAAGGACAAAAGGATATAATACATTAAGATAGTTGGTCACGGACATGATACATCGAATCATGATCTCTTGTAACTTAGATGACAATGATATATTGCTAGATGTCATTCATTGTTTGTAATATTAGAATTGTTCTAATATTATTACTAACATTACAATCAGCCTACAGGGTCACACCCAATGGTTGAAAAGGAGCAAAAATATAAATAAGTATAAGTAGAATATATTTAATCACGAATTTTAAATAAAGGATATAATTAAATTAATTATATCCATTTTAAATTCGAATTAAATATAGATTCCGAAATTTAAAGAAATAATTAAAGTAATTATTTCCTATAAACAAATTCGGAATCAAACTCTTATACCTAGGGGTTACACCTATATAAAGGATCTTTTGGTCTAGCAGCCAATACAGAGAATTCCTAATTCCCAAACCCTAAAATCACGAAAAACAGTTTTTCGAGATTTGATCTCTCAACTGGGTGAACTGAGTAGAGGCCGAGACGATATTCGTGGAGGCTAAAGATTCGATTGTTGAACGATCGTAATTGTAGCAGATCTTGTTGCTGTCTTTGCTGTTTATCAAGGAAATCAATGTAAGTTATCACATCTCTTCCTCCCGATTTCAGATTAAACGTACATGGACCACTGGAAAGACCGTCGTAATTTTGTTCCGCTGCGCCATGGGGTGTGCCCCTGGTCCCAACAGTGGTATGAGAGCCACTTGTACGATCCATAATCGGGTTAAATACTTAGGTGATGCGATATGGATGAGATGCATGATTTGTTTTACTATATCGACAATATATATATTGATATTGGTAGTCGATTAGGGATACGATTAAAATGTTAATCTGTTAATTACAGTCGTCATGTTGCTACAAGGGTTTTACGATAATCATATGTTAATCGTTGACATAGTGATCGGCGAAAGTGCGATAGCAGATCGCATCAAGGAAAAAGTAATAATTGTTGTTCCGATATGGAAAAATCTAAGGGATTTAAAAAAATATCGAAAACGAGATTCTGTTGATAAATCTTATCAAATCGTGATGTTTTTCCATAGAAAAATAGTCATTATTTTTCAAAATTTCCTACCAGTCACGCTGGTGTGGCTTGTGGCCGCAAGGGGCTCTGCCCCTTGACCCCTTCATAGGCAACATAGATTGTAGGACCATATTGGTAATATTAACGATTTCGTGATAGCATATATGTGATATGTTTGCTTTGCACAGTGTTTGACATGCATGGTTATAGCCCTTGCTTTTACAATAGTTGTAAATTTTAAATACGGCCTGCGTGTCGTACCTTTCTCTATCTTTGTTGTACTTCTCTTCTCAAGAAGAAATCGAGACGTTTGGAGCAAAGGCAAGAAGATGCTTGAAAAGCAGTTTTAATGTAGAATTAGGGTTTTAAGGTTCTCCCATTAGCTTGGGATGGGCCACCTTAGTTCTTTATTTTCGGCTATAACCATTACAATCTTATTGTTTTATATCTATCATGTATGTGATGCAATGTATGATATATATATCTTCTACTCGTATATATTGATGAGATCAATAAGAGCCAAATTAAAAGAAATAACGATGAGATAGTTAATGTTTTCCCTCAAATTAATCTAACTTAAATTTAGTCGTCCAATATTTGCCCTCGTTAAGTCCTTGATCGATCTTATGTGGGTTTTGCCAAAGCATTGACACATAAGTCCTTCTTGGTAAAACGCGAAGAATAAGCAAGTGATATTCGTCGATCGAAATATTGGTAATAACTTAGTTAAGTTGTTCTAATAGGATTAGAAACCTAAAGGCTAAGTATTTGGTTAAGTCATGAGATGACTGAACAAGAGTTGTTCACCAAATGGAGGAGTTACATGAGATGTAATTAGTAAAGGGTTACTTACCTAAATAACCTCTATCCTAAAAGAAAAGCCAAAGCTGATTTAGGAAATTGGTGAATTATGGATCCTCGCTCACTAGAAAAAATTTCGTCGAATTTTTCTGAAATTAAAAACAAGAGTGGTTTTTAATTTTGAACAAAATAGTGAGATTATTTTATAAACAAAGACCTATTTATAATATTTCAAATTGGTAAATTTATATTATGTATTTCCATTGTTGTAGATCTATATGGCAAACAACACTATATCACTGCGATCACTCCTTGAGAAGGAGAGACTCAACAACATAAATTTCCTTGATTGGTTCCACAATTTGAGAATTGTTCTCAAACAGGAAAGAAAGGAATATGTCATTGAAGAACCTGTTCCAGATGAACCGACAACTAATGCTTCTAGAGCTGACAAAGACAAGTTTAAGAAACATATGGATGACAAGTTAGAAGTCGGATGTCTTATGCTTGTTACCATGACTCCTGATCTTCAGAAGCAACATGAGGACATGGTTGCATATGATATGATTCAAAACCTCAAAGAAATATATGAGGAGCAAGCACGTCAAGAGAGGTATGAGACCTCTAAAGCTCTATTTTAGTGCAAAATGGTAAAGGGATCTGCTGTAGGAGCTCATGTCATTAAGATGATAGGCTATGTCCGAACGTTGGAAAAGCTAGGTTTTCCTCTCAAGGATGAATTGGCTACTAATGTTATTCTGCAATCGTTGCCGAATAGCTTTAATCAAATTGTCCTTAATTTCAACATGAATGAAATTAACAAAACTTTTCCAAAGTTACATGACATGTTACTAACTGCTGAGAAAAATATGTTTAAGGGTGGACCTAAGCCCATTCTGATGGTTAGCAAGGACAAAGGAAAGGGAAAGGCAGTGGCAAAGTACAAGGGTAAAGGTAAGCCTATACCCAAAGGACAGGATGCATTGAAATCCAAAGGGGGAGTTAGCAAGGAAGCAAAATGTTTCCACTATAATAAGACCGGACACTGGAAAAGAAATTGCCCCATTTACCTTAAAGAGGTCAAGAAGGCAAAAGCAGATGGTGCATCTGCTTCAGGTATTTATGTTACCGATGTGAATCTGTCAACATTTTCTTCTTGGGTATTAGATATTGGTTGTGGTTCTCACATTTTTACTTGTGTACAGGGACTACAAAAGAGAAGGAATCTAGCTAAGGGAGACGTAGACCTACGAGTGGGAAATGGAGCAAGAGTTGCTGAATTAGCTATAGAAACATACGTTTTATATTTACCTAGTGAACTTGATTTACATTTAGAAGATTATTATTTTGTGCCTAGTTTGACTAAAAACAATATTTCTATTTCTTGTTTGGACAAGATTGACTTTGAGATTATTATTAAGAATAATTATTGTTCTTTTATCTCGATAAAGTTTTTTATGGTTCGGAAAAATTGGTTAATGGCTTATATATATTTTAAATCTAGAAAATTTCATTTATAACATAAATACCAAGAGATAAAAAACAAATGACTCAAATCAAACTTATCTCTAGCATTGTCGTTTAGGCCATATAAGTGAGAAACGCATATCAAGACTCCATTCTTAGATTCATTTGTTTTCGAACAACTGGATGTATGTGAATCTTGCTTATTAGGAAAAATGACAAAGGCTCCTTTTAATGGTAAAAGTGAGCGAGCAAGTGATTTATTGGGATTAATACATAGTGATGTATGTGGACCAATGAACACACAAGCTAGAGGTGGATTTCAGTACTTAAGCATAGAATTTGATGAACTCCTTAACGAATGTGGGATTGTCTCACAGCTTACTCTACCAGGTACACCACAGTGGAATGGAGATTCTGAGAGGAGGAATTGAACTTTGTTAGACATGGTTCGATCAATGATGAGTCATAGTGATCTTCCAACTTCTTTTTGGGGACATGCACTAGAAACAGCTGCTTTCACTTTAAATCGTGTTTCGTCTAAATTTGTTCAAAAGACACCATATGAGATACGGACTAGAAAACGTCCTAGTATGTCTTTTATGAAGATTTGGAGTTGCGAAGCATATGTCAAACATCAGATGTCTAAAAAGCTCGAACCCAAATCTCATAAGTGTAATTTTGTTGGATATCCCAAAGAAACTAAGGGATATTATTTCTTTAACCCTAAAGAGAGCAAAGTGTTTGTTGCTCGAATAGGAGTTTTTCTCGAAAGAAAATTTCTCAATAAGAAAGGAAAGGGAAGAGACATTGAACTTGGAGAAGTTCAAGAAAAATAATTCACTAAGCCTGAAATTGAACATATTCCACAAATTATTGAGGAACAGTCAACAGATTTAGAAACACAATCACTGCGCAGGTCCAAGGAGAACGTCATGCACCTGAGAGATATGGATTTCTCATTACCACGCATGGAGATGTTCTTATTATGGATCAAGATGAGCCAAGAACTTATCAAGAGGCAGTATTGAGCCTAGACTGTGAGAAATTGCTTGAGGCCATGAAATCTGAGATGGAATCCATGTCAGTCAACCAAGCATGGACTTTGGTTGAATCACCTGAAGGGGTAAAACCTATAGGGTGTAAATGGGTTTTTGTCGCGTGTCAAAAGTGCGCGTTTAGTGCAAGTGGACACATCGAAAGTAATAAGTGATAAGTATTATCGGATTATCGTCTCCACAGGGACTGGTAGACTTAATATGCTTTCTTCACCTTCTTGTTCTGTAGAAAAGTAAAAACACAAGTGATTGGAGTTGGTTTATCGAAACTAAAATAACTAAACAAAAATAAAGAGAATTAATAATAGAGAAAGATGGGTCAGGATCCAGTTGCGTTGTATTGTGGATTTGATTGACTTGTCTCTGCCCAATGCAATCGTATATCACTGCCTCGGCAGCACTGCAGTTTACTGCCTGGGCAACGAAAATACTTGTCCGTCGCGGTAATCCCTTGCTTGTGGTTGGACTTTACCAAAGTTCGGCAAAGTGTCCTTGAATGACTCCGCTTATCCCTAAGTCAGAGTGCTGTTGATGACTAGTCCTTGATGATACCTCCCGGCGTGAACCAATTATACTCACCAACCAATCTCACACTTCTTTTAGCCGCTGAAACTCTTAACCTATCCCTAGGCCGAGTTAGTATTTCGCGATTGAAACATCGTACTTACCCCTTTCGTGAATCTAACTCTCCCAAGGTTAGATAAATGGATTACTCACAAACTTCTGTCTCGAGCTTGCATGCGAGAACAAGGAATGACAAAGGATAAGCAAACCTTGATAACTTTTATTGCATTGAAACAAAGACAAAGTACAATCTCCTCTCACATATACTCGACAACCTTTACCTAATCCCTAAGAAGGTTTAGAACATAATGGAGAGAAAGAAGACAAGTATAAAATTCGGCTCTCTCCCTAGGTATTCCGTCTGTAATACATTGGGTGGCTAGGTCTTTATATAGGCTAAACCTAGGGCAAACCTTTCCTAAGTAGAATACAACTTGGAGTAGGGAACAAGTCAAGTACATAATTAAAATATTTCCAAGTTTAAATTCGGCTAAGGGGCTTTCCCGCATGGTCTTGCCATGGGCTTTTCCTTGTGCTAACCAGCTCCGGTCCATGGGCTTTAAGTCCAGACACGTTCCTTGGATTTTTATCTTTCCATCGCCTACAGTCTTGCTTTCTGTCTTTCTGCTGCTGCCCCGGCATCAGGTCTTGCCTCAGCCTTATCGCTGCTGCGGCACTGGTTCTCCTGCACAGATATGAAAATGCAATAAAACGTGCCTTTTTTCTATAATTATTATCTATATGAGCATAACTTCTAAATATATCTCATTAAGACATGCATTGGTCTGAGTGGGTGTATATTCGGTGATTAATGCCCATAAAAGGAGTAAAAAGTGATAGTGAGTTGAGCACTTATCAGTTTTCAAGAAGAAAACCGACATGGATGGAAACATACAAACATAGAAGGGGCGACTAGTCGCTAAAGGTTTTCGACAAGTTCATGGTATTGACTATGACGAAACTTTCTCCATGATTATGAAATTTGGCAAATGGACGTCAAAACCGCTTTCCTTAATGGAAAACTTGAAGAGGATGTGTATATGACACAACCAGAAGGTTTTGTCATTCCAGGAAATGCTGGAAAGGTTTGTAAGCTACAAAGGTCTATTTATGGACTGAAGCAAGCTTCTCGAAGCTGGAATCTTCGTTTCAATGATGCTGTCAAAGAGTTTGGTTTTATCAAGAACGAAGATGAGCCTTGTGTTTACAAGAAGACTAGTGGGAGCATTTTTTTCTTTCCTAATCTTGTATTTAGATGACATACTTATCATAGGAAATGACATACCTACCTTACAATCGGTTAAGACTTGGTTAAGTAGTTGTTTCTCTATGAAAGATTTGGGTGAGGCAGCATATATCTTAGGGGTTAAGATCTATAGCGTGGGTCTCACTACGTTATGTTGATATCTTGAGAATAATATTTTAGGAACTCTAGCTAAGGTAGGGAAAGAGATGAACCGTAGTTTAGAAGACTTTATATGCACTCTTGACTTTCTTAACTTCATACTTGTTTTGTGATATTTATGATTTGCCATAGAGTAGAATTGTACCAATGAGCTTGTTAGCTCAGCGTGCGAAATTGTGGTTTTTCCGTTGCGTAGGTGAAAGGTAGCTTTGGAGGAGCACATCGAGGAGGATTTTTCAGCATCAGAGCCGTTTAAAGAGTACAGTACTTGATCTTTAGTTTGGACTTAATGTATTCATAGGATTTTACCACATATCGAATCTGTATCTTTACTTTGTTCATTTGAGTCGGATAGTGCTTTTTAAAAAGGAGCTATTTCTTTGTAAACACTTTATTTTACTTTATTTGGGTCTACATGGATTTATGAAATATGGTATTTTGAGAGTTTGTAAACGTGCTTTTAAAAGAATTTTGATGGGTCGGGTTTTGGGTGACCCGAATATGACATATTGAATTCGGATCCGGATCGGGGTATTACATTTAGTGGTATCAAAGCTTAGGTTGAGTTGGTTCTAGGAAACCCCGGGGTGGTATAGTGGTCGTGGTAAGGTGTCTAGTGAATACAAGTCCCTAATTTTGAGTGTATTTGCAATATTGGGTGATGTTGTGCAAGCTATTCTAAGGCAATCTGATACGCCTCCTAAGACCCCTTTTGAGAAGCTTCATCGGTTTGGGCATAAGATCTTTGATGGCTTGGGTGATGTTGACCCGATCAAAGTTAACCACTGGTTGCGTGATACGCAAAGAATCTTGAAATAGATGAGGAGAACCTTGAAGGATGACCTCGATTGCATTTTTTCTCTTCTAAAGGGTAATGCACACGAGTGGTGGGAGACCATCGAGCTTTGGTTGGAGTTGGAACTTCCGACTTGGGATATCTTTTTGGAAGGGTTTTGGAAGAAGTACATTAGTGAGGTGCACATGGATGAGATGAGGGATCAATTTCTGTTCTTGGTTTAAGAAGACCGGTCAGTGTTTGCTTATGAACAAGAGTTTCTACGATTGAGTCGTTATGCTCTAGAGTTTGTGTCTACCGAAGAGTTGAGTTGTAAGAGGTTTAGAGAAGGGCTACAAGTTGAGCTTCATGTGCATGTGACAGTGGATCCAATAGAGACTTTTGCGGAACTAGCTAACAGTGCAAAGGCTTTAGAAAGGCTTCAGGTGGTGACACCTGTTAGGACAAAGGATCCATAGGATCTTGTGATGGAGACCTAGGATTTCATAGGTTCTTCTCAGTTTCCGTACAAGAATCTTTGCTTCTTGAAGAGTTTGAAGAGGGTTGCTTCTAAATAGTTACCGATGGTTGGTTTAGGCTCTAGATCGGGGACTCACATAGTTTCCTTGTCATTTACTCCGGGAGGGAATACTGTTGGATCTGTTGGAATGCTGCTTCCTCCGGCATGTGAGCTTTGCGGCCGACATCATCTTGTAGTTTGTTTCCTGTTTTAGAGGGTTTGTTATCGGTTCCGTGAACCAGGGCATATGGTGAAAGATTGTCTAGTTTTGAATGAAAGTGTATTGGATCAGTCTTTGAGGGTTGCTTCTTCACGGCATGTGCAAAGGCTTGCTAGAGGAAGAACTATGTTGCAATCAACTTACCGTGGTGGAGGATCTGTGAGGTCCACTGTTATAGTTGGTGGACGAGTGGTTGCTAGACAATCCGTTGTTTAGGTTGAGGATGACAATTTTGCTACTCGAGTGGTTGTCTTGTGAATCTTTTGTTGGGATGATAAGTTGATCATGGTTGAGCATGTGTTAAGTAGAATTTTAAGTAAGTTGGGTTTGAATAATGTTAGTGTTGAACCTATTCTTCGAAAGTCCTTACCGTAGGTGGAGGTTAGGAAATGAGAGTAAGAGTTTTGGCGAACTTGTAGTTACTCTTGATGGAGGCTAGAAAGTCTTGCTTTTATGAAGAAGCATTCGTCCTTCCACCTTTTGTCAGATTGAAGTATTTAAGATGTCGAACCCACAGGGATTGGCTTTACTTACGCAATTTATTCTTCCTGCACAATGGAAAATTAAAGACACAAATAATTGAGTTGGATTATAACTAAAAAAACTAATGAAAACAATAAAGATAAGTGATCAAGAAATCAAGGATAGAAAATGGGGCAAGTTAGAGTACTTCGTAGTGTGGGTTCAATTGACTTGTTTCTATCCAACACAATCGTACATCACTGCCTCGGGAGTACTGCAGATTACTATCATGGCAACAACGATACTTGTCCGCCGCGGCAATCCCTTGCTTGTGGTTGGACTTTACCAAAGTTCGGCAAAGTGTCCTTGGATGACTCCGCTTATCCCTAAGTCAGAGTGTTGTTGATGACTAGTCCTTGATGATACCTCCCGGCGTGAACCAATTATACTCACCAACCAATCTCACACTTCTTTTAGCCGCTGAAACTCTTAACCTATCCCTAGGCCGAGTTAGTATTTCGCGATTGAAACACCGTACTTACCCTTTTCGTGAATCTAACTCTCCCGAGCTTAGATAAATAGATTACTCAAAATATCCTCTCCCGAGCTCAATTGTGAGAACAAGGAATAACAAAGGATAAGCAAACCTTGATATTTTATTGCATTGAAACAAGAAAGCAAAGTACAATTTTCTTCCACAACTACTCCACAATCTAACCTAAACCTCAAGGGGACAATGGAGGAGTTTAGGGTTTTTCTATGAAACTTGATTTCGAGATATCCTCCTCTCTACATAGGCTATGGTTTATATAGGCTTGGCCTAGGGCAAACCTTTCCAAAGTAGGAATATAACTTGGAGTAAAACACAAGTTAAGTACATAAATAAAAGATATTTATTTTATTTCCTAGTTTATTCCTATAAGGATTATTTTCCCGCGTGGCCTTTGACCTCGACTTTCCGTGTGTTCCTCAGCTCCGATTTCTATGCCTCTTGTCTTAAAACGTCCACCTTATTTTTTCTCTTCAGATCGCCTATCATATCGAAATTTATGTTCCAGGTGCTGCCACGGCCTCAGATGCTGCCGAGGCATTAAAGTGCTGCCGAGGCATCAAAGTGCTGCCAAGGCAGGTGCATATCTGCATTTCAGCTTCAGCTTCAAGCATCCATCATGCTATTTGGCATTTCCTATGTGGTAGTTTCCTGTCTAAGAGAAGAAACCATTAACCGTACCTGCTTTATGCCAAATAATAGATAAATTCATGAATTAAGTATTGAGATGCTGAAATGTGGAAATAAGCAGAATTATACAATATTGCCATTAAATATGTCCTTTATTAGCAATAATCAAGTGAGAAATTGGTATAAAGAATAGGACTTTTAGGCACTCATCAACTCTCACTTCCCAATTGTTATCTGTTGCTTAGATTACCGTTAGGATTGCAAAAGGTAAAAAGGGTTATGAGTTTAAAGTATTAAGACCATAGTTTGTTTTGGGTCTAAGTTGTCGATGCTAATTATGTGAGATCTATATCTCTTTGAGTAATATCATGCTTTGTGGTGGTGGTTCAGAGAGTTTCTTGTTGTGAGATGTTTTTTTGTTCTTGCAAACTAGTTGCGGAGGTTTTGAGTTCTAGGTATTTAGGCTTAGAAGTGTTAAAGGTAGGTGGAAGTACCCTTAAAGAATAGTTGACTTTACCATTGAATCATGGTTTGGATTACGATGATGGTAAGGTCGAGTCAGTTCCTAGTGGTTGTCTCTTAGTAGCTTTGGTTAGGAGTTGAGCCTTGGGGTAACAACGAAAGATTGTTACTTGGGGCTCGAGATCTGTGATCATCAGTAGATCATAGCTTGGTGTTAGTCCGGTAAGTCTGTTTGGGAGAAAGGTGGTGTTTGTGGTCAAGAAAGGTGTTGATAAGTGGTGCATCAGTTTTTGAGCAGTTAACATCTATGTTGTGAAAAAGCTAGGTGTTGAGCGTAGGAATGAATATGGAAACAGAAGTTATTAGAGTTTATGAGTTTTGTGAGATGAACCGTGTGTGCATAGTTGAGATCGGCTAAGAAAGTGGCAAAAGGGGGAGACTTGGACCCTTAAGAACGGAGTTGTTGGTGATTTGCAGGCTTAGACCTGCAAATTCGTGCAGGTGTATCGATACACAGGGAAGGTGTATCGATACCCTTGAGGCAAACCTTAGACGAATTTAGCAGGCATATCAAAACGGCTACCCCGTGTTTCAATACGCCAGGTTACAGTGAGGTTTGGTATCGATACCTTTTTAGGGGTGTATCGATATCGTGTGGTGTATCGATACCCCGAGTAGAAGTATCGATACGGGTGTATCGATACCCCATATAGGCGTATCGATAAGCCTAGGCAAATTTGCCCAAGTTTTAAGGGTTAAGTTCGTGGGTCCTATAATTCATGATAAAGGTTTTAACGGGTCTCAAAAAGGGTAAAATGAACTATGAAACAAATGGACTGAGTTCAAAGTTCCGACACGAGAAATTATAACAAATAGCTCAATAAAAGATAGATGATTTAATTATTATTATGTTTCCCCAAGGATCCCAAGTAGATCGAAAAATAACGTGTGATGGTTAGGTTCCTTGTTGTGTGCTGATAAGACACCAATATAATTTGGGGGTTATGGTTAATGAAATAATTTGTTGTTGTGTGATGGTTAGACAGTCTGTTGTTCAAGTTAAGGTTGACAGTTTTGCTACCGAGGAGTTGTCAGGTAACCGTATTCTATCTAGTGTTAATTGTTATTTGTATGCTTGTGAATCTTTTTTTGGGATGATAAGTTGATCTTGGTTGAGCATGTGTTATGTAGAATCTTAAGTAAGTTGGGTTTGAATAATATTTAGTGTTGCATCTGTTGTTCGAAAGTCCTTACCGTAGGTGGAAGTTAGGAAATGAGAGTAAGAGTTTTGGCGAACTTGTAGTTAATCTCACTTCCCAGTTCTTATTTGTTTCTTAGATTACCGTTCGTATTGCAAAAGGTAAAAAGGGTTATAAGTGTAAAGTCTTAAGACCTTAGTTTGTTTTGGGACTAAGTTGTCGATGCTAAGTATGTGAGATCTTTATCTCTTTGAGTAATATCATGCTTTGTGGTGGTGGTTCAGAGAGTTTCTTGCTGTGAGATTTTTTTTGTTGCAAAGTAGTTGCAGCAGTTTTGAGTTCTAGGTATTTAGGCTTAGAAATGTTACGGGTAGGTGGAAGTACCCTTAGAGAATAGTTGACTTTACCGTTGAATCATGTTTAGACTAGGATGATGGTAAGGTCGAGTCAATTCCTAGTGGTTGTCTCTTAGTAGCTTTGGTTAGGAGTTGAGCCGTGGGGTAACAACGAAAGATTGTTACTTGGGGCTTGAGATCTGTGATCGTCAATGGATCGTAGCTTGGTGTTAGTTCGGTATATCTGTTCGGGAGAAAGGTGGTGTTTGTGGTCAAGAAAGGTGTTGATAAGTGGTGCATCAGTTTTTGAGCAGTTAACATCTATGTTGTGAAAAAGCTAGTGTTGAGCATAGGAATGAATATGGATCAAGAAATTATTAAAGTTTATGAGTTTTTTCAGATGAACCGTGTGTTCATAGTTGAGATCAGCTAAGAAAGTGGATAAAAGGGGAGATTTGGACCCTTAAGAACGGAGTTGTTAGCTTAGTTGCTTTAAAGAGGTTGTGGTATAGTGGATGTTGGAGCCTCGTCTGTTACAAGTAGTAATCGTTGTGGTAACGACGAGTTCAAAAGAAACGAAGTGTTAAGTCTTATCTAATCAGGTTAAGACCAAGAATATAGGTCGTTAGTTTTTAGTTTTTGCAAGAATAGTGATGTTTAAAGGAGAAAGAAGGTGAGTTACGCTCATGGCTTACCTTGTGGTAGTTGAGAATCGTTTCGGTTTGAGAAAAGTTTGAGGTTTTTTTAAGGACATAAATAGGTGTGGTTAGATTGTTAGAATATTCGTGGAGCTAATCATTTTTAGTCTGTATAGTGTTTGGTTTGTTAAAAGATGGTTGAAGGAAGAATTACCGTGTTGGGTTGTTCTTAGAAGAAAAGGTGTAGTTGATTCGATGTGGTTACACCTCCTTACCCAGTTTAAATTTCGAGGAAGAAATTTTCTTAAGGAGGGGAGAGTTGTATCGATCTGGTTTTTTAGGTCAACATCGGGTGTTGAATCGAGTCATGGATCGTCAAGTCGGGGAACATGTCGAGCTAGTGGAATCGTATTGGAGCGTGATGGGCTTCGATTTTGTCTTCTTGGGCTTTTCGGGTTGTGTTGGGCTTGCTTGTTGGGCTTGACGTTTGAGTTGGGTTAGATGAAGAGAAGATAATGAAGGACAAAAAGGTAATATCCTTCCCCATTCACTTAATCCCCCATAGCCTTAGGGAAAGGAAGCCCTTTTTACACCATCATAATCTCCCTCTTCTTTCTTCTCCCAACCAAAGAGAAAGGTGGAAGCTTGTGGTTCTTGAGGAAAAATCCCGTTTTGGCCATCAAGGAAGAGTCGTTCAGCTTAAGGAGATCTTTCAATTAAGGTGTACATCTTTAGGTTTGGTGAGAAAGGGGTTTGAAGCTCAAAATCAAAGCTTGAAAGTGAGAAAAGCTAAGAAGAAGCTTGAATCCGAATTTGTGCTTAAGGTCAGTACATTTCTGACTCTTCAATTAATGTGTATCAAGAAATACTTGTCTTGTTTGATTATTGGTTATGAGTTGCTTGAAGTGGGTGTTTGTGTAGTTAGAAATCCTAAAATGGTAGATTTCGTATTTAGTGTTGTTTTGATGTAAAATTGATAGGAGATATCCTTTTAAGCTTCAATTAACTTGTAGAATCGATTTAGGAATCATTCATATAGGTTGGGCGAGAGTTCTTGGTGATTTGCAGGCTTATACCTGTAAATTCGTGCAGGCGTATCGATACACAGGGAAGGTGTATTAATACCCTTAAGGCAAAACTTAGGCGAATTTAGCAGGCATATCGAAACGGTTACCCTGTGTTTCGATACGCCAGTTTACAGTGAGGTTTGGTATCGATACCCTTTTGGGGGGTGTATCGATACCGTGTGGTGTATCAATAACCCGAGTCGAAGTATCGATACGGGTGTATCGATACCCCATATAGGCGTATTGATAAATCTAGGCAAATTTGCCTAAGTTTTAAGGGTTAAATTCGGGGGTCCTATAATTCATGATAAAGGCTTTAAGGGGTCTCAAAAAGGGTAAAATGAAGTATGAAACAAATGGACTGAGTTTAATGTCCCGACACAAGAAATTATAACAAATAGCTCAATAAAAGATTGATGGTCTAATTATTTTTATGTTTCTCTAAGGATCCTAGATAGATCAAAAAATAACGTGTGATGGTTAGGTTCCTTGTTGTGAGCTTGTAGGACACCAATATAATTTAGGGGGCTATGGTTAATGAAATAATCTAAAGAGGATCTTGTAAATGACCTAGTGGTCTGGGTATCTAATCTTATTTATGAGAGATAGCTTGGAATATTAGAAGCATGCCTTGGACTTTGTAAATGGTTTGACTTGTGCTCGTTTTATGGTGTATTTGTGTGTGGATGCTCAGGGAGCATATTTTTCTTATGTCTTGTTATTTGAAATCCGGATACCCAATTAGTGTTGCAAAACAAATAAGGTCATACAATGTAACATGTTGGATGATGTATTGAAGACTATTCCCGAATGTAGGGCGGCCTCATTCGAAGATGTTTGATGTAAAATTCCGAACATGGGATTGGTTGGGCGGCCTCCATCCCGGTTACTTATTCTGAACGTTTGGTGGCCTCGTTCCAAGATGTTCGATGTAACTTTCCGAACATGGGATTAGTTGGACGGCCTTCATCCTGGTTACTTATTTCGAATGTTAGGCGGCCTCGTTCGAAGATATTCAATGTAACATTCTGAGCATGGTATTTGGAGGGCGACCTCCATCACCGGTTACTATTTTCTGACTTTTGGGCGGTCACATTTTGAAGATGTTCGATGTAACATTCCGAATATGGGATTGGTTGGGTGGCCTCCATCCCGGTTACTTATTCTGAACATTGGGCGGCCTCGTTCGAAGATATTCGATGCAACATTTCGATTATTGGATTTGAGGGAAACCTCTATCTTGAGTGTAGGATCCCGACGCTATGTGGCGCGGGCCTCACTACATTATGTTGATATCTTGAGAATAATAATTTAAGAACTCTAGCTAAGGTAGAATAAGAGATGAACCTCAGTTTAGAAGACTTTTTGTACACTCTTGACTATCTTATCTTGCATACTTGTTTTATGATATTTATTATTTTCCATAGAGTAGAATTGTACAACTGAGCTTGTTAGCTCAGCTCAGCGTGCGGAATTGTGTTTTTTCCGTTGCATAGGTGAAAGGTAGCTTTGGAGGAGCACATCGAGTAAGATTTCCCAGCATCGGAGCCGTTTAATGAGTACATTACTTGATCTTTAGTTTGGATTTAATGTATTCATAGGATTCTACCACATATCAAGTTTGTATCTTTACTTTGTTCATTTGAGTCGGATAGTATATTTTAAAATGGAGCCCCTATTTTTTAAACACTTTATTTTACTTTATTTGGTTCTACATGGATTTATGGAATGTGGTATTTTAATAGTTTGTACATGTGCTTTTAAAAGAATTTTGATGGGTCGGGTTTAGGGTGATCCGAATGTGACACTTAGGATCCGGATCAGGATCGGGGTGTTACATTTCGAGAGAGTTATCCAGGTTCTAGAATATATGTTGAGGTGTTGTGTGATATATTTTTAGGGTTCTTGGGAGAAGTACTTACCTATGGTTGAGTTCTCGTATAATAACAGTTATCAGGCGAATATCCAGATGGCTACGTTTGAGGCTTTGTATGATAGGATATGTAATACTCCTTTGTGTTGGGCCGAGGCTGTAGAAAAGTTTGTGACTCTACCTAGTGTTCTTGAGGATACTAATGATAAGGTTAAACTCATTTGTGATAGGTTGAAGGCTACATCGGATCGTCAAAAGTCTTATGTAGATCTAAAAAGGAAAGAGAAAGATTTCCTAGAGAGAAGTATGTGTCTATGCTTCGGAGGTACAGATTGGATCCATCACATGTGTTGTCGGTGGGTGAGGTTGAGCTTAATCCAAATTTGAATTACGAACAGTAGCCGATAGAAATATTATCATCAAGTTCCATGGTTCTGCGTGGTAAAACCATCGAGTTAGTCAAAGTGTTTTGGCGACATCGAGGTGTCGAGGAAGACACGTGGGAAAGGATGTCGGACATGGAAGGGCAGTTCCCTTATACTTTTCCACCAGGTAATTTCGAGGATAAAATTTCTTAAGTGGGGGAGAGTTGTAAAGCCCCAAAAATGGGCTTAGAAGTTAGTAAACCGGTTTAGACGGTATAACCTAGTTTGAGATTAAATATCTAAAAATTAGTTCTAAATCGAAAAAAACTGAGTAAAAATATCCTAAAATTTTTATTTAACATATATTTGACTTTGGTCAAATCAATTTCAAAAATTTACCGTTGAATCCCTAAGATTTTAAAATTAGTGACCATTTTATAAAAATTGAAAATTTGAGGACAATTTTATAAAACAAGCCAAAACTTTGAATATTTAAGGGGATTTGATCCAATTATAATCCTAGATGGTATAGGCTTTCCAAATTTTTTTTTAATAAAGCCCCAAATCTATTTTAATTCAAATAGTTTAATTAAACTCAATTTGATTTAAACCAAAAACCCTTTTTACATTAAAACAAAACCTAAAATACATATTTTCGTTTTCCCTCATTCAAGGTTGTTGTTTAAAAAGTTTACAAGGTAAAGCCTTTTATTTTTCTTCTTTAAAATTTTAATTTTCTCATCGTTTTCTCGTTCTAAAATCCGAAAAGTGATTAGATCAGTTTTGGAGGTGAGATTTTGTCAATCCTATAGAACTTCAAGTTCTTTACTAAAATTCCCAAGTTATTGGCTTGAAGTATTTGTTTTAATCCTTCAATTTCATAAAAAAATCGGCTTTTCGACAAAAATAAAAAATTCCCGTTCAAGGGTTATGGTTATAACATGTTTTAATTATATATAATCTCGTACTTTAGGCTTAGGTGAAGTTTGGTGTGTTTCGAAAAGTTTTCTGTTAAGGTTTTTTTATGTTTTAAGGGTTGCTTTGTAGGGATCCAACTTGAGGTTTTGTTTTTGTGTTTAGGAGCATTAAATCCCTTGGTTTTTATGCTTGAAACAGGGCAAGAGTTAGGAGATCATGTTTAAAGGTGTTTCGGTTCGTATCAGAGACATGGTGAGGAAGTAACTATTTTCGGTGAGTGGTTTATGAGTGACTACTTCGGCAGTTTTTTAAACTTATTTTACAGAGGTTTTGGAGTGTAGGGAAGGTGTAAAAAACTTCTTATACTCGCAAGTAAAAATTTAAGTTTTCGCAAAGGTTCCCATATTACTTTATCAATTTACTATGTATTTTTGTCGTGGTTCCTAATTATTTTGCATATTTGTATATGCATGTTATTTAATGCTCAAGTAACTGTTTTTATGAATTTTTGATATACATTTAATGCCCCTATGGATTTATTTTAAAAATGAGATAGATGTGATTTTATCGGTCTATGTTTTGAAACTTGAAATAATGGGATGCATATATTTAATTTTGTTTTGAATTAAGTTGAGCATTGATTTTGATAATATATTGGCTAGTTAAGTGATGAACCTTATGGGATAATTTGATCGATTAATAGGGTCTATAGTGAACTATAAATATTCAAAATTCGTAGGTGTGTAAATTCCTTGTGTGTTGCATTTGGCTTTTAGATTAATGATGTGTTATAAGAATAGCATTGTCACATCCGTGTTGATAGGAGTAGTATTGTCACCGGACACCAAGGTGAGATTATTCATGTTGAGGATAGTATCAACATGTGCATTCTATGGGGTATTACTAACATGCGGTTGTCCGTTTATTCTAACGATTTGGGGTAGTACAAATCGGATCACTAGCTCTAATATAAATTTTATGTTTTAATTTTGTAATTAAAAGTGTTATGTGTGTTGTCACTGATTTTTAGCTCTAATCATAAAAAAAATAAAAAAGGAAAAGATGATCAAAATCTAATCGAAGAAGAACAACAATTTGAGCTGATTTGAAGAGAAAAGGAAAGGAAAGCAATTAGGGGATAGTTGACTCAAAAAAGAGGAAGGAATATTATCAGATTTGGTCAGGTTTGAAAAAGAAAAAGAATGAATCCAATCAAATATTTTAAGGCAATATTTCACCCGATTTTGAGTATTAAATTTGATTATTTTCCTTGTACTTATGGGTTGAAAATTCTATATAAATCCATTTCCCCTTCACTTGTAAACACACACCACAACTCACATTCACTCTTCACCCTTGTAACTCACTCATACATCAACAATATAATTCATATTGTATTCGGGAGTTGTTAGAGGAATAAGATATTTGGAGGTTTGAAGAAGTTCATGAAGTAAGCTTTGTTCTTAGGTATTTTTTATTTTATCTTTTTTGTTTTAAATTTAATTGTTAACTTACATTTCTTTTGATTTTTTAAAGTTCTTTAATCTTTATAATTTTTTTATGAACATGGATGAACAAGTAAAGAGAATTATAAAAAGGGATGTTTGATCTTTATTTTAAAATTAAAATTGATAAATGGTGTTTTTGGTATTTATACTCATCTCAAATAAAATTGGTTATTTAATTAAAATATTTTTTATTAATTGTGTTAAACTTTTAAAATTTAGTAATTATTATTTAAATTCAATCTTTTATTCACTTTTAATTTTTTTCATTAACCCCATTTCATTTTATAAATTTTAATCTATTAAGTTCATTTTGTCATGTAAAGTATAAATTAACATTTTTTTTTCCTTTTTTAACATTACCTTTTTTTTGTTAATTGGATAGAATCTAGAATTATTTTCTTAGCTTAAATAAAATCCTTAGGATTATGTACTAAAGATCCTAGTTAGAGCCTTAGAATGAAATAAAAATACTTTCTCACATTTAAAGTCCATAAAACATACTTAATTACATTTTAACCTTAATAGGTAAAATTTACTTAGATATTTCTTTGGTTAATAATTAACTTAGATTAATAAAAGTTTAAACACAATAAATTTATTTGTTTGATTGATTAAGAAAGAGGAACTTAATTAATGCGGTTTTCTACTAAAGGGAGATAACGGGTTAGCGCCAAAAATATTGTCGGTGATTAAATTTTACTCTCCTAGATGTGGGATCATTAAAATAGAATTATATTCATAAATTGACAATCACTTAAATTTTATACGAACATGAAAATTCCAGCATTAAAATATTTTGTAATCGGCTAGGTACCAATTTTTGGGTATTGTGGGGGTGCTAACCCTTCCCCATACATAACCGACTCTCGAACCCGTTTTTGTGTTTTTCGCAGACCAAAATTGTTGTTTTAATAAAAAATGATTTTATTAAAATAACTCGTTTTTAGGTTATCCATCAAACCTTTAAAAAAGATTGGTGGCGATTCCGTTGTTTTTGTTTATAAAGAAAAAATCGTCGAACCGCTTTAAAAAGGGGTTACAATAGATTGGTGACTCCGCTAGGGAATTTTTTTTTACAAAAAAAGAGAGTCAAGCCACAAGTCGATTACAACTTGTTTTAATGTCTGGAATTTGCGAGTTTGTATAAAATTTAACTTAATTGTCCATTTACGAATTTGATTTTATTTTAAGCATTTAAAACTTATTTTCAAGCTTTATACCCGAGCTTTGTCCTGATCGTTTAAGTGAAGAGAACACGCTATTGCTCTCGTGAGAATCTAATTCTCCGCATGGGCCTAGTAAGTACCTTCGGGGATCATATGTCATAAGTTTTCGTAAGGATATTATCCTTCGCATAGACCTAAGAAAATGAGTCCTCCTAAGCTGAACTTGATTCATTGGAAGCCTATAATAGGTGAGAATCAGGGTCCTTGCCACCCATAGTAGGGGACAGCGAGGACAACTTGGGGACCTTTCTAGAACCAAACCATGAGTGTGAATCTAGAAACCTACCCCATTAGAGACATGTGGAAAACCTTAGAGTTAGAATTTGGTCAAAATGATTTCGTAAGAATAATCCGTGAAGACAGTTCCAGAAATGTTGGAATACGCTACCCATTTTTTATTCATACAATAAAATTATTTTAGACTTCTTAAGTTTCATTTTTATGCTGATCTTTTATTTTTTTGCATATTTATTCCTTGCATCATGCATCTCATATATACAAGGGGTCGAGTCTGGAGAATATTATTCATAATAGAATATGGGTTTTCATAATGGATAGAAGATTCCTTAGAAAGAGGAAGATCATGCGAGAATAAGTCTTTGGTCTGAGGTTAACCAGCAGGAACCTACAAGTGAGAAAAAGAAGGACAAGTAAGCAGCTGAGATTTAAAAAATAAATGAGTAATTAGAAAAATAAAAGAGACTAGTTATATGGAAAATGAGGGCCCATGACAACAAGGTCTTTTTGTGAAGAAAAGAACAAGGATTTTTGTAATGGGTAAAAGAATCATTAAAAAGTGAAAGATCATATGAGAATACACCTATGGTTCGAGGTTAACCAGCGATCACCTGCGAGTGAAGAACAAGTAAACAATTGAGGATTTGAAGATAATGGTTGCATAGAAAAGGAAGTCCAAAACAACGAAGTCCAGTTTTATGAATTGTAGGGCATATATAACACTTCCAACAAAAAGTTAAAACAAAGCCAGACTTTCATTGCTAAGTTGCAGGCCCAAGTGAAGACTCGAGTCATTCGTTGTACATATGTTGAGATTTAGGTTAGTCAGATTGAGAATGAAACACTTAAAAAGCAAGTGGAGACCATGAAGAGCATTATTCAAAAATTCTGGACAAAGATTTTAGTGAACATCAAAGAATGAGAAAATGACTATTGATTCACTCATATTAAGGAAAATGCTTTGAGATTCCAAGAATAGGAAATGATCGATAAGAGTGTCATGGCCCAAATCTATGATATAGACAAATATGGGATGTTAACCAAGAAAGTTAAAGTTTTGTGTCAATATAAGAAGTATTATTGAGACTCTTAAGGTTGATCAAGGAAATAGTTAGGTACTTAGGATAAGATATACTCGTGATATAATTCTAAATCTTTCATAATAAGGATCTTCGGTATCCAATGAAAAGATACTTATAAGAGTAATACCTTAATGGATCGATGTACCTTCTTATGCATTCATGCATTTGCATTCATGATTTTGCATTTTGTTTATTTTTTGTTTGTATTTGTTTGTGTTTTTACATCATTTCATACATTCACACATAATAAAGAATTAATCTAAAAAAGGAGCAAAGTTTCACAAAAGCATGATACCAAGGCATTGGTCATTGAAGATAAGTTGACAACTTCAGGAATACACGAGCTTATTGGATGTTGTTACCCAGATAACAGTCATGTTGGAATTTTAGGACCCAAACAAGGAGAAAAACTAATGGAATCAATGATTTGCTAGAGATTGCTTACACTTTTCTAGGGGCTCTAAAGGAATCCATCTTGCCCAAAGTCAAGTTTCAACTTTATTTTAGAAGGACATCGCTAGTTCACTAAACTAACAAATTGCTAATCATGAAGAAACCCAAGATTACAATGTGTTTGACCTCAATGAAGTTGTCCATAAAGCAACGAATAATAAGAAGTGTGAAGATTGTTATACTCAAAACCTTTTTGGAGAAAAACATTCAGAGCGACATAGATGTTAAAGAGCTAATCTTGGTGATTGATTTGTTTGTTCGGGTCCGTATCTCGGCACATTCAGTCAAGCTGGGCAAGTATAAGAACATAAAAAGATTTATAATGGGTTTCCAGCAAACGGTACAAGCATGTCACTGATATGATCTTGAATTGGCTCGTCTTACGAGGAATGAAACAGAAACACAATGGAAGCTTTTGTCAATATGCACAGTGGTGGAAAGAGACGACAACTCAAGTTTATCCTCCACTATTGGATAATGAACTATCAAAGATGGTAAACTTGAGGAAGAAGAATACGAGGAGTATCCTATGACATGAATAACTTCGGCAATTGAATCTTGTTGCATCATAGAGAGTTTGAGCTTGGATGGAATTCACTCATGCTAATGCTTAATAATTGGACAATAGAAGATTTTCCTAGTCAACGGTGGACTCACACCTAGAACAAACCCTTTTGCTCACGAATATCAAATATCTTTTTTAATGAGACTTTATGTTATTTTACTCGTTTTAAAGATGCATGTCCTTTATTTTTCACAATTGGTAAACATTTTTTTTATTCATTTGATCCATTTTTCTTCCAAAATACACCCTTTTGACAGAGCCTCTATTATTGATTGTATGAATGATTCTTGAATCTAATCCTGAGATTGACGGCAAAAATGTGTTTTCTGGATTAATGGGAAAATCCCATTTTGAGTGAATTTTCCTCTCAAACATTGTTGTTAAGGGTTTTTGAATAAAGTGATAGCTCTAAAACATCTACCAACAGACGACTACTTCTCTTTGATGACATTTATATGTGAAATAACACTTGGCATTCCTTTATTTCCCTTCTCAAATAAGAAAATAAAAAATCACTTGTTGTCCCCTTTGAGCCTAAAATTTTTTGTGTGTGTTTGAACCCCTACCAAGGATTATTCCCCACACTAGGGGCAAAGAGGATGAAATGTTGTTTTTAAGTAAGAAAAAATGTGTCAGACGAAAAAAGAAAAGAAAAAACAAAAAAAAGAGAAAAAGTTGAAGAGAAATAACAAAAAATGAAAAAAAAAAGAGATACGAGTAAAATCGTGAAAGAAGATGAAAGCATAAAGCTTACGCTAAATCCTTCAAATCAGGCATGTGCAAAAAAATGAACTCTAGGGTGAAAACCCAAAATGGGCAGTCTAGAGTGATCTTGATAATAAACAAACGAAGATTTTCATAAAAAAAAAGTTGATCCTTGGTTCAATCACCCTTGAATATATATATAATATTTGAGCTTATGTACCCTTTCTTTTGCAACCATAACCTACCCTACATTACAAGCCTTAAAAGATCATTTGGATCACACATGAATATTTGAGAAAAAGTTTGTTTTCAGAATACATTTCGCCTAATTGAGTTAATATTTCTTGAAGGACCACTTAACTTATAATGTCTGATCGAGATTAGAAAAGAGGGAAAATTGAAAATTGGGGAGTGGGTGAGTTAAAGAGAGCCATTAAAATGGGATGTTATTCGGTTGATGAATTCATGAATCATTCATAATATGAATTTTGGGGGATCTAACTTTGTTCTTTTTCATGTTTTCCATGAATTTCAAGTTTAAATCCTCATTTCTAGCGTTTATTCTCTTTAAAACTTTATTTCTAGCCTTTTTTGCATCTTACGAGTAAAGTAACATAGATTCATGAAAAAAAAGGTTTTTTGGTATTGGTTTTGAGTCTAAGGGCAATTTTTAAGCATATCATAAGTGTCTCAAGTGGAATGAGGGCAACATCGTTTTCACTTCCTTACATGATAGAAGTTGAAGTACCAATTTGGGTTGAAATCTCGTTCCCCTACATTACTAGTGGAAACAGAACAAGAAGAAATTGAATGAGTCCAATCAAGATATGAAATGAAAAGAAGTTGAAAGTTGTTTCGCATGGTTAGATGTATTAAAAGAGAACGATGAAGGCTTATGATAAGAAAATTCAACCGAGAGAATTTCAGGAATGAGACTTGATGCTGAAGAAAATGTTGTCAATCTAGAAGATACCCAAGAAATGTGTGCACTTAATTGGAAAAGAAAATTATGTTGTGTCAAAGGTTTTTTTTTAGGAGAAAATTTGAGGAAGAGAATTTGTTGAATTCAGACCCAGTCAAGATAAACTATGCCTAAAAAAGAAGAAAAAGTGCCTAAAGGTGAAAAACTTTAAAGGGAAACTTAGATACAAAAAAAGAAAGAAAGAAAGAAAGAAAGAAAGAAAGAAAGAAAAATGAACAAGGGGGATTCAAGATGAAAATCCGTAAAGGGCGTCTTGAAATCAAAGGAGTATCTGAGTTGAAAACCCGTAAAGGGCAGTTCAGATAGTTCATGGATTAGGCATACATAAAATAACTCCCTCAAAGGCTCGATATCTTGGAAGGAATTTTGTTTCATTATACATCTTTATCGGTTTCAAAATCTACACAGAAAAAGCAACATTCAAGACATTTTCTAATGTTTTAACTCTATATCGACTTAAGGTCTC
Source organism: Abelmoschus esculentus (assembly GCA_035048815.1). Taxonomy (NCBI): domain Eukaryota; kingdom Viridiplantae; phylum Streptophyta; class Magnoliopsida; order Malvales; family Malvaceae; genus Abelmoschus; species Abelmoschus esculentus. The sequence goes on from JAUCBN010000015.1 coordinate 6,307,252, forward strand.
TCACAATATTGGGTATACAAGAAATATTTCAAATCACAAATATTTGCATGCAAACACATCAATTTGCTCTGCAAGGAGCAAGAATGTAAGAACTCACGAGAAGCTTAGAAAATGTTTGGTACATTATACAATTAAGCATGGACGTTTATCTTTATTGGATAAGATGCATCATGATGTGAGAGTTTTCATTCGATTAGAAAAGTTTCCTTACTTCGTAAAAGACGAAAACAAAAGAAATGTTGAAAATATATTGATCATTCAAATCGACTAGATTAAGTGCGCAAAATAAGAAAATTGAAAAGAAATAAATAATAAATCAAGTTTTTCCATCTGGGTGGAACAAGAAAATGCACTTGAAAGTGAAGGAGAATAATCTTGAATAGGAAATTCTCGAAGAGAAAAAAAAAACCAAAGAAAAGAATAAAAAAAAACAAAAAAAAACATACTAGGCATCCTTAGGGGCATTTTCATCATAATTGTGTCATTTGTTAAATTTTGAGAAGTATAGGAAATGCTCTCATCAAAGAGAACCTTCTTATCTATTCATGCATGAGGAGAATAGAACCCGCATATATATTCATGCATGAAGAGAATGGAAACCTTTTTTTCTGCTTATCTACTCGAGCATGAGGAGAGTAGAACCTGCTTATCCTCTCGAGCATGAGGAGAGTAGAACCTGCGTATCTATTCGAGCATGAGGAGAATAGAATCTGCATGTCTATTCGTGCATGAGAAGAATGGAACCCTTATTTTTTCTAAACTGCTAATCTACTCGAACATGAAGAGAGTAGAACCTTCTTATCTATTCAAGCATGAAGAGAATAGATCCTACATATCCATTCGTGCATGAGGAGAATGGAACCATTTTTTTAACTTGCTTATCTACTCGATCATGAGAAGAATAGAACCTGTTTATCTATTCGAGCATGAGGAGAATAGAACCTTTATATCCATTCATGCATGAAGAGAATGGAACCCCTTTTTGAAACTTGCTTATCTACTCGAGCATGAGGAGAGTAGAACCAGCTTATCTATTCGAGCATGAGGAGATTAGAACCTACATATCCATTCGTGCATGATTAGAATAGAACCCACACCTTTTTGAAACATGCTTATCTACTCGAGCATAAGGAGAGTAGAACCTGCTTATCTATTTGAGCATGAGGAGAATAGAACCTTCATATCCATTCGTGCATGAAGAGAATTAAACCCTTTTTTGAAGATGCTTATCTATTTAACCATAAGGAGAATAAAATTGTTCATCTATTCGAGCATGAGGAGAATAGAACCTGCATATCCATCCGTGCATGAGGAGAATGGAACACCTTTATGAAACCTGCTTATCTACTCAAGCATGAGGAAAGTAGAACCTGTTTATCTATTCGAGCATTTTGAGAATAGAACCTGCATATCCATTCGTGCATGAGGAGAGTGGAACCCTTTTTGAAGATGCTTATCTATTCAAGCATAAGGAGAATAAAACTTGCTTATCCATCCGAGCATGAGGAGGATGAAACCTTTATCTTTAACAATTGCCTATCTATTCGGGCACAAGAAGAATAGAACCCCGCCTATCCGTTCAAGCGTAAGAAGAATGGAGTCATCCCACGAGTTTACGACCAATAAAAATTAGTATCTTTCGTTCTTTGCTTTATCACTATTTCATTGTAATAAGAAAAGAAGGGGCAGTTGTTGTTACTGATTTTTAGCTCAAATCAGAAAAAAATAAAAAAGGAAAAGATGATCATAATCAAATCGAAGGACAACAATTTGAGCTGATTTGAAGAGAAAATGAAAGAAAAGCAATTAGGGGATAGTTGAATCCAAAAAAGAGCAAGGAATATTATCAGATTTGGTCAAATTTGAAAAAGAAAAAGAATGAATCAAATCAAAGATTTTAAGACAATATTTCACCCGATTTTGGGTATTAAATTTAATTATTTTCCTTGTACTTATGGGTTGAAAATCCTATATAAACCCCTTTCCCCTTCACTTGTAAACACACACCATAACTCACATTCATTCTTCACCCTTGTAACTCACTCATACATCAACAATACAATTCATATTGTATTAGAAAGTTGTTAGAGGAATAAGATATTTGGAGGTTTGAAGAAGTTCATAAAGCAAGCTTTGTTCTTAGGTATTTTTTATTTTATCTTTTTTTGTTTTAAATTTAATTGTTAACTTACATTTCTTTTGATTTTTTAAAGTTCTTTAATCGTTATAATTTTTTTATGAACATGGACGAACAAGTAAAGAGAATTGTAAAAAGGGATGTTTGATCTTTATTTTAAAATTAAAATTGATAAATGGTGTTTTTGGTCTTTATACTCATATCAAATAAAATTGGTTATTTAAATAAATTTGTTTTTTATTAATTATGTTAAACTTTTAAAAGTTAGTAATTATTATTTAAATTCAATCTTTTATTCACTTTTAATTTTGTCATTAACCCCATTTCATATTGTAAATTTTAATCTATTAAATTCATTTTGTCGTGTAAAGTATAAATTAACATTTTTTCCTTTTTAATATTTATCTTTTTTTTGTTAATTGGATAAAATGTAAAATTATTTTCTTAGCTTAAATAAAATCCTTAGGATTATGTACTAAAGATCCTAGTTAGAGCCTTAGAATGAAATAAAAATACTTTCTCACATTTAAAGTCCATTAAACATACTTAATTACATTTTAACCTTAATAGGTAAAATTTACTTAGATATTTCTTAAGTTAATAATTAACTTAGAATAATAAAAGTTTCAACACACTAAATTTCTTTGTTTGGTTGATTAAAAAAGTGGAACTTAATTAATGCGGTGTTCCACTAAATGGAGGTAACGGGTTAGCACCAGAAATATTAGCGGTGATTAAAATTTACTCTCTTGGCCTGGGATCATTAAAATAGAATTATATTCATAAATTGACAATAACTTAAATTTTATACGAACTTGCAAATTCCGATATTAAAATATTTTTTAATCGGCTAGGTACCAATTTTTTGGCGTTGTGGTGGTGCTAACCCTTCCTCATATGTAACCGACTCTCAAACCCGTTTTTGTGTTTTCCGCAGACCCAAATTGTTGTTTTAATAAAATAAAATAATTTTATTAAAATAACCCGTTTTTAGGTGATCCAATCACACTTTTAAAAAAGATTGGTGGCGACTCCGTTGTTTTTGTTTTTAAAGAAAAAATCGTTGAACCGCTTGAAAAAAGGAGTTGCGATAATGTGAATTTTAGGCTTTACTAGGTGAATAGCATGTTAGCCTTGTTTTTCTTCGAAAGCATGAGATAAATTTTTAAAGTGATTTACCGTTAATTTATGTTGGCATGTGAGTCATGATTTTTGTTAACACTTGTTGGTTTTATAGTTAGCGTTGATGGCCATGTTTACAATGTTTTAAAGAAGCATGAAATGGTTTACCTTTATAATGTTGAGTATTTATGGGCTGTATTTCAAGTGATATTTTTAAATGTTTTATTACCCTAACTAAGCTTCAAGCTTAACCTCTCTCTTTTTCCTTGCAATGCTAATAAGTAAGTGTTGGAAACAACCGGAAAGCAAAGGCGTCGTACGTGCCTATTTTAGTATTTACTTTAGCTCAAGAATGCTTTTCTTAAATTATGAACCTAGGTAGTTGAGAGCAATGGAATAGAGAACTTATGAGTTTGGGATTCTGTTTTGGACATATTGGTTTGAGTTACTTTTATATGCATGAGATATTTGAGCTTTAATATATGACAATTTGGAGTATGTTATTCTATGTTCTTTAGTGATTAAATATGCTTGTGAATTATGTGTTATGCGTATTAAATTAGGCAACTAAGCATCTAGAGTTAATGTTTGAAGTGTGGTTTATGCCTATAGGGACTTATATGCATCTAGAGAACCTTAGTTTTTCGGTTAAGGCATGAAATATGTGTAATCTGCATTTTCTTGGTAGAGGTTCCGATACCTGTTCATACGGTATTGATACCTAGGCAAATATACGATGGTTTTCTGGAAAAATTAGCATAGGTATCTAAACCACATGAACAAGTTTCGAAACGATATGAATAACACAAGCAAATGTTTTGATACACTTGGTCTTTGTATTGATACCGGTCTTTACAGTTTCAACTGGTATCGAGACGGGGTCATACTGGTCTTTAATATTGGTAACCTTAATTTCACACTTAGAATGCAAATTTATGGAAATTTACAATTAGTCCCTAAAACTTATTCGTTTAAAATTAGGACTTCTTTCTAATTAATTTTTGTTGTAAAAGAACTAAGTCCTTGCATGAACAGATAGGATCTAATTAAAGCATTCAGAGAAGATAAAAGAAAAATTTTTAGGTCGTTTATCGAGGTGAGTCTCTAGATTATCCTTAGTAATCCCCGTGTAGCTTGTTCGAGTAGGGTCGCGTCTAGACTGGGTCGAGGGGGTTACACTAAACTTCTAGGCCCATTTTTTTGGGGTGTTACATGTTCTCCGATTATTATGAATTTGAACCCGCATCTAAGGTCCATACTTTTAATTCGACTCAGATATTTTCAAAATAGTAACCTCCCTCTCTTGAGCTAATGGGAATATAGTATTTATCTTCTATTTATGGAAAGTGAACTTTATTAGAATTTTAGGTCTAGGGTTTTACCCTTCTATTAATTAGTTACCTAGAATATTAAGTTAAATCTTGTATATAAGAGCTAGCCGCCCTATGAATAAAAAAAAAGGAAAATTTTATTTTACATGGTATCAGTTGTCTAGGTTTCTCTGAAATATTTTTTGTGGGTTGCTTGGATTCAAAAAGAAAATTCTCTTTTTTTTTTTTGGTTTTTGGTTGTTCTTACCCGGCCACCTTCAGAGTCTCTTCAGTCGACACCATATCTATCCCAGCCGTCGATCCTTGCATCCAGGACTGTTTTTGGGTTGGGTATTTGATTTATTTTTTTGGGTACCGTTAGGGGTTTTGGTTCATCTATCCCAATCGTCGGTCCTTGCTTTCAGGACTGTTTTTGGGTTGGATATTTGATTTTTTCTTGTACCGTTAGGGTTTTTGGTTCATCTATCCCAGCCGTCGGTCCTTGCTTCTAGGACTGTTTTTAGGTTGGGTATTTGATTTTTTTTGTATCGTTAGGGTTTTTTATTCATCAATCCCAGCCATCGGTCCTTGCATCCGGACTGTTTTTGGGTTGGGTATTTGATTTTTTGGTACCGTTTGGGTTTTATTTTTGGGTTTTTCTTCTTTTCTTTTCTTTTTCTTTTTTAAGATTTTGTCACTCTAATATTTTGGTTGACAGGAAGGTGCAAATTATGTCTAATATTGCTTCTAGTGTAAACATTTTTTTATCGACTGTTACGATATCTGCGGATGAGTATGCCAAGCTTCATCGTCTTCAAGAGGAAGTATACATAGAGCAACCATATGGGTTTGTTGCTCAGGGGGAGTTTGGGAAAGTATTTGAGATTATATGGTTATATCAGCTCTTTGATGAGGTTGGAATGAAAGTCCTAATACCGGCAAAACTTTGGTGTGACAATCAGGCTGCAATACACATTACTTCGAATCCGGTGTTCATGAAAGGACAAAACACATTGAGATTGATTGTCACTTTGTTCGCGAAAAAATACAACAAGGCTTGATATCACTACAACAAAACTGACTTTTAGCGGCAATTGTAGCGGCGTTTTCTGATAAAACGTCACAATAGATACCACACATAGTGGCATTTACCCACAAGAGCCGAAAAAAGTTTTTAATAGTGACGTTTTTCTACAAAACACCACAATAGTATAACATATAGTGGCGTTTTCTAAGAAAACGCCGCAAAGTCTGTCTCTTTAGTGGCGTTGACCAGCAAACGCCGTAGTTGCTTTGTATATTTGTGGTGTTTTGGATACAAACGCCGCAATTGTTTTTTTAGTTATGGCGTTTTTAATAAAAATGCCGCAAATTTTTTGTGTATTTGTGGCGTTTTAAAAACAAACACTACAAATCCCACCCAAATATTCTCAAGCGAAACCCGCATATCAGAACCTTTCCCAAATTAATTTCCCTCTCCCTTTTTTCAATCCCCTCCGTCTAAAAATCCATCGAAGCTTGTCTGCCGAAGAGAACTCACCGGAATAATCGTCCTCCATCAACCTTGTTGCCTCCAACCTTATCGCCGCCGGAATCTAATATTCGAATCCAACATTTTCGACAGCTCTAAGGTTTCGAAGGTAACCCTAATTGCCATCCATGTTTTTGATTCTGGTTTCGAAGGTAACCAAATTCTTTGTTATGAAATTTGTTTATGTATATGAATTTTAATTTGAACATACAACATTGTCGTTTAATGTTTTTGAATCCAATAGTATATTTGTTTATGTGTTTCTTCTGCAAAAATTTGTGTGTGAGATTCTTTGACGTTTAATTTGTGTTACGTTTATGTGATTGGAAGATAAAATAGGAAGATTTTTTGCCGTTTAATGTTTTTGACGTTTCAAGATTGTAGCGGCAATTGTCGTCTTTCTTATACTCTTTCGATAAAATAGGAAGTTTCTGCAAATTTGTTTATGTGTTTCATGAGTTTCCGAATAAAATGTGTCTGCAAGATTTTTCACCCCCAAAGAAATGAAAACATGTGCACAGTGCATTTTATAAGCTGATAATATCAACCCCTCCCCTATCTAGTATCTTCCTATGCCTGCAGTTCCTGTGACATTTTTTTCACACAGCCTAAGAATGTACACTCAAGTATCTAGGGAAAATTTTAACTATCTTCTAATCAAATATCGATATTACTTCTTCAGAACTACATCTATAAAGACGTTAATTTAAACCCATTGAACGAAAGTGCTAACAAAAGGAGATGTCTTTGGTCGAGTAGAAATTACTCTAGCTAAAGCATAAGAACTTGGTGGGTTGAGTAATCTTTGATAGATAAGATTTAGATGTCTAGAGAGAGTATTGTAACATCATGGTTAGATGTGTCGAATATATATTTCCGAGTTTGTGTGACATCAAACCTTTTTTGTAGATAATAAAATATTCTAAGTATGAGTGTACATTCTTAGGCTATGTGATTTTGGTGTGTTAATTATTGTAGCACAGGTTTTGTTAATTGTCCATGACTCCCATGTGTCTTTCACATATTGTTGTTTGGTCCCTCGTAGTGTATAGACTGTTGCCATTTTTATCTGACATTTTGTGTGTTTTCCATCAAAGGACAATGCTAAGTGGCAACATGTTGTTTCTTAACGAAAGTGAGAAACAGATGAAAGAATCAAAAGGCAAAAGCCATGGAAGTAAAAAAGAAAGTAGAAAACCTGATAGATAAGAATAATTATAAAATATTTAAAATCATCATTTAATAAATTTATGTTCTTAATATAAATAAGAATAATTATAAAATATTTAAAATCATCATTTAATATTAAATAATTTTATACCGAAGGGACTCAAGAAATGTGGCACTGAGGGAGGCGTACAATAAGAAGAGGTTATTTTTCCTTAATCTATGTCCCAAGAAGACCCGGGCAATTAGTTGAAGGCTTACCAAGCACCAGGTAACACCGTTCTTCACATTTTGTTTATGTTATATATCTTTCAATTCCTTTTATTCAATTCATGTTTAAGTTGTGAAATGACACTCGTATTTTATTTAAGACCATTACATTGTTTATATATAATCACTCATTAGTTTTTATGTCAATAATTTGTGGTTTAGAATAACTACTGATTGGTATTATATTGTTTATGTTTTATGATTAGGGACTATCCATGTAATTAATCTCTTATTTTAGTTGTTATGTGTTAGGATTAGGTTCATGATTTTAATATTTGAATGTATATTACAGAAATTCAAAATGGATAGGAGTTGGATGGATTTGTCAAGGGTAAGCGTTGGCTACCGAAATGGAGTAGAAACTTTTCTCAATATAGCTTTTGCGAATGCAAGCCAAGAGAATATGATTCTTTGCCCTTGTAAGAAGTGTGTTAATATTAATTGGCTTAGTCGTGAAGTTGTCCATGAGCATTTAATTGTTTATGGTTTTGTTCGGGGCTATAGAAAATGGGTATTCCATGGAGAGTTGACACCTCACAATTCTTCTTCGAGGAGTAATGTGTCTTTTCCTCCTAATTCTGATCGCCGATCTATTAGAAAAGATGACATTGAGGGTATGTTGCTAGATGTATTTAATATGCACGATTATCAACAATCTGTTAGAGAAGATTGTGATATTGGTGATGAACATTTTACCGAGATGAGAAGAAACGAAAGTGATGAAAAGCCAAATGGAGACGCTGCAAAGTTTTACAATTTACTTGATGAAATGAATGAACCGCTTTATGAGGGATCAAAACATTCAAAACTCTCATTCTGCATTCGTCTTTTCCACTTAAAATGCTTGGAAGGATGGTGATGTGAGCACATCTTCACCAGCATTTGATGTTGATCCGGAGATCTTGCCTTTAGGGCCAATTACTCGATCTAAGCAAAAACATTTTAGGAAGCACTCTTCCTTACTTGTACCAATATGATTCAATCATTCGATAATGTTTGTGTCTTAGGAGATAGGACGTTTAATATGTTACATGTTAATATGTGACATATTAGATTATAATATTTATTAGGTGTGTTTACGTGTATATATATATATATATAAATATATATTGTTTCGTATGTTCATATTATGTTTTATGTGTGTTTGTGTGATTATCATAAACTACTTATTATATGTTTAATATATATCTAACTTATTTATTCTATTCGAATACATAGGTGAACACCCATGCGGTTAATGTCACCATTCGGTTGAAGATGCATGCATCACACATGTGCCTTACCTTTGCTGCACGGCACAGCAATTGAATTTCCAATTTGCAGCACCAATTTGAAATGGACTACACGCACATTTAACATGTGCATTATACTTTAAACATTTCAACTGAAAAGCATATGTTAATTTGAATGTGTGGAGGAAATTTCATGACATTCAAACATTTGAATTATACTTTTTATTCCTTAATTCCTAGTCATGTAAACCAAACGGCAACCCCTCTTTTTTATATATATTTTCTTAATTTTGTAAGTAGAAGGTTACACATTTGAATGAATAAAATTTACTTAAGAGTTTCTTTCTCAATTTGGTTATTTTTAGAACTATTCGACACTCAACTCGATTGATTGTCTTGATACTTCGGGTTCCTAGATTGCTATCTAGAGGGTCCAAGTCCTACGACGTTAAACAGATTTGATTCGGGTTCGATCAACATATTGTTCGAGTTCTTTCGAGTTTAGCGTCTTCCACCACCAGCCGTTTTTGAAGTCTTCACCATCGTAGTCGTTGAAGTCCTTTCCGAAACGCCAAAATTATTACCTATATATATATTTTGATATCAATTTGTTCATCTTTAAATTTTTTACTTAATATAATTATGTCGTATAATTATTTTTTATCGGTTTTATTGCAGGAACGTGCCTACAACATTCCTAAATTCGAAACTAACGAGGAAAGTCCGTTTCGACGAACTCTGCGTTATATTATGTGGTAATCAAAGCATAGGTTGTTGGATTCGTTGTAAGTTTCTGCACATCGAGTCTTATAAGTTTGTATCGAATATATATATTAAAAAAATCAGATTCGAATATATATATATAAACAGTTTTGAATATTAAAAAAACAGATTAAAAAAAAACAAGTTTGAATATTAAAAAAAGATTAAAAAAATAGATTTGAATAAAAAAATTCAGATTCGAAAGAATTTTTTCTCTATCTATATGTGTATCTCTATATGTATTTAGTATTGTGTCTTTTTGTAATTGAAAATTGTGTATGAACTTTGAACTGCAACTTCAATGTATTTGGAAATCGCCGGAGCGTACTTTACCTCTTTGTTCGGTGATAGGGACGTTGTAAGGTCGTCTTTGCTGTAAGACTTTCTACCTTTTACATTTTCATCTTTTGTTCGTTTTTGTGTCATCTTCCTTATTTTCATTATCTTTCTTTTTTTATTTTATTTTTTTCCATCTTACTTGCCTTTCTTTTTGTTTCATGTCATCTTGTTGTCATCTTTGTTCTTGTTATTTGTTGTCCATTTAGCCACACCATTATCACGAGTTTCGAGACGTTGAATTATTTCTTTAAAGAGCTGATTTTCGAAAAAGTGTAAGGGAAAAAGGCATTGAGTGTGTGAGATCAGAAGGGGAGACAAAAAGAGCCATTCAAGTATTCTCCCGAGTGAAACACGAGCGTTGAGTGCTAAATTTTGAGTTCACTATTCTTGGAGTGACCATTACGAGATTTTTTTGTTGAGTGTACTATAAGGACCTTTCTATTTATTTTACACTAACCTTTAATTTATTGTGTGTTTTTGTGTGTTTTTTGTTATTTTTAAACATGACAGGTTCCGATGACAATACCGTTGATCAGAATCCACCATTTCCGCAAATGAAAGCCTTATAACGAATGATGCAACGAGTAATGGCTTCTACCATTGAGCCATTAAAATCGAGGATGGATAGGATTGATGGAGGTTCCAAATCTGTTCATGAAATGTTGAACGAAAATGAAGTCGATCCGTCACCGAGACAGCATACTCCTAGACAAGGACGTGTGCAACAGGTAGACGATAAGTTGACTAACATTAAGATTGTTAATCCTTCTTTCCAGGGACGTTCAGATCCTGATGCATACTTGACTTGAGAAAGCAAAGTTGAGCATATTTTCGAGTGTTACAATTACTCGGAACAAAAGAAGGTTCGATTAGCAGTGACAGAGTTTGTTGATTATGCCTTGATATGGTGGGACCAGTTATTGCTTAGCCGAAGGAGTTCTGGTGAAGGCCCCGTTGCGACATGGAACGAGATGAAGCGAATAATGCGAAAGAGGTTTGTTCCTATTCATTATCATCGTGATTTGTTTCAAAAATTGCAAAATTTGAAACAGGGAAATAGGAGCGTTGAGGATTATTTAAGGATATGGAGATGGCTATGATGCGTGCAAATATCGAGGAGGATAGAGAAGCGACCATGGCACGTTTTCTAGTAGGGTTGAACACCGAGATTGTCAACGTTGTTGAGTTGCAGTATTATGTCGAAGTTGATGATATGGTGCAAATGGCGATAAAAGTGGAACAACAGCAGCGAAGGAAGTCTTCGAATCGAGGTACTACTCCATTTAAATCTTATTCTAACCCTTTGTACACTCCTAACACTATCAGGAAGCAAGCACCACAACCGCCACTTCGGATTCGCGAACAAGGCGAAACCAACAAGCCCAAGGTCCCCGTTGCTAAAAATGGGCGTGGTAAGCAACCAGTGGTGTCACAAGAGCGAGCACGAGATATATAGTGTTTCAAGTGTCTAAGACGATGAAATATCGTCAGTCAGTGCCCAAACCGAAGGACTATGTTGATGATGGAAAATGGCGAAATCGAGTCTGAGTTTGAGGATGACGATCAGATTCCACCTTCAGTAGGTGATGAAGAGGACGATGACAATGTGCAGACTTTTGCCACCGGAGAAGCACTTGTTGTCAAGAGAAGCTTGAACACTCAACCAATTCAGGATGAACAGCAGCGAGAGAACATCTTTCATACAAGGTGTATCGTGAATGACAAGGTATGTGTTGTGATTATCGATAATGGTAGTTGCACTAATGTTGCTAGTTCTATTATGGTTGACAAGCTAGGTTTGAAAACGACAAAGCACCCAAATCCTTATAAGTTACAATGGTTGAATGACGGAGGAGAGATTAGAGTGACCAAGTAGGTTTTAGTTTCGTTTGCCATTGGAAAGTACAAGGATGAAGTACTTTGCGATGCCGTTTCGATGGATGCGAGCTATTTGTTGTTAGGACGCCCATGGCAGTTCGATAAGAGGGCTATGCACGATGGCTTCACGAATAGGTATTCTTTTGTACATGCAGGTAAAAAAATCACCTTGCACCATTGACTCTAAGTCAAGTGCAAGAAGACCAAGTGAGGTTACAAAAGAATATCGAGGAATCGTGAGGGAAAAAGAAAATGAATATGTACGCGAGCAGCAAAGAAATCAGGAAATGTTTTTCCTCTCAGCTTTCAGTACTTGTTTTGTTATTTAAGGATAATTGTTTATTGGTTGAGATTTCTAGTGATTTGTTTGCTTCGAATTCATCTCTTTTGCAGGATTTTGAGGATGTGTTTCTTGATGAAACACCTAAGGGATTGCTCCCTATTCGTGGCATTGAGCACCAGATTAACTTCATTCCACGTGCCACAATTCCGAATAGACCAACATACCGAAGTAACCCCGAAGAGACGAAGGAGCTTCAATGACAGATTTCTAAGTTGCTGGACAAAGGTTACATTCGAGAGAGTCTGAGTCCGTGTGTCGTACCAGTGTTGTCAGTACCGAAGAAAGACGGAACTTGGAGGATGTGTGTTGATTGTCGAGCAGTGAACCAGATTACAATCATGTATCGACATCCCATTCCTCGACTCGATGGCATGCTGGATGAGTTGTGTGGAGCGACTATCTTCTCCAAAATTGACCTGAAGAGTGGATATCATCAGATTCGCATGCGAGAAGGTGACGAGTGGAAGACCGCCTTCAAAACCAAGCTAGGTTTGTACGAATGGTTAGTGATGCCTTTTGGTTTAACTAATGCACCTAGTACTTTTATGCGATTGATGAATCATGTTCTATGATCTTTTATTGGTAAATTTTGTGTTGTATACTTTGATGATATTTTGATTTATAGCAAGACTTTACCAGATCATGTAGAGCATTTAAGAGCTGTTTTGCAGACCTTGCGAGAAGAGAAGTTGTTTGGTAACATGGAGAAATGTGTGTTTTGTACTGACAAGCTTACATTTCTTGGTTACATTGTTAGTTCTCAAGGAGTTGAAGTTGATCCTGAGAAGGTCAAGGCGATTCAGGAGCGGCCACAATCGACTTCAGTTAGTCAGGTTAGATCGTTTCATGGTTTAGCCAGTTTTTACCGTCGGTTTGTTCCCCATTTTAGTTCTATTACCGCTCCCTTAACCAGGATTATAAAGAAGAATTCAGTCTTCTCTTGGGGTAAAGAACAGGAAGACGCCTTTCTGAAAATAAAAGATTGTTTGACAAAAGCGTATATTTTAACATTACCTGACTTTGATAAGATGTTTGAAATTGAATGTGATGCTTCTGGAGTTGGTATAGGTGCTTTTTTGTCACAGCAAAAGAGGCTCGTTGCGTATTTCAGTGAGAAGCTTAGTGGAGCGACGTTGAATTATCCTGTGTATGAAAAGGAGATGTATGCACTGATTCGGGCTTTGGAGACTTGGCAGCATTATTTGTTGCCTAAGGAGTTTGTGATCCACACTGATCATGAGGCCTTGCGATACATTACAGGTCAGCATAAATTGAACAAACGAAATACTAAATGGGTTGAATTTTTAGAGTCTTTTCCTTATGTCATTCGTTACAAAAAGGGTAAAGACAGTGTCGTAGCTAATGCTTTATCACGTCGATATGCACTATTGAATTATCTTGATTCTCATTTGATTGGATTTGCATATACGACTTTGACGGAATTATACGATCTCCCCGTTGGACAATGTGTAAAAGTTTCAAGAAATCCATCATCTTAGTTGATTTTAGGTTCATTTGGTTTGTATTTGTTACTTAACTTTTATTTTACTTAAACACTGAATTATATTTCACTTTATTTGATATTAGACTTCAATTTATTTTGGTGGTTAAGTATTTTGGATTTAATAGATATATTATTTTTTAATTGTATTGTTGTTGAAATATTAATTACATGGAAGCTTTTGGTAGTAATAATAATTTAAAATTTATTTTTTAAAATGTAGTACATATAGCGGCGTTTGGGAAAAACGCCACTTAAAACCGATTAACAACAGTGGCGTTTGTAAAAAAACGCCATAAAAGTACAGGACAACTGTGACATTTTTGATACAAAACGCCACTATAAAACAGGGCAACAGCGGCGTTTGTATCTACAAACGCCGCTAAAGTACACGATCTTTGGCGGCGTTTTTTAAATCAAACGTTGTTGTTTCTCGTGCACTTTAGCGGCGTTTTTTTAAAAATAAACGCCGCTACTTTTAGCGGCGTTTCTTGTGGCACTTTTTTTAGCGCCGCGAATACTTTTAGCGGCATTTAAAAACGCCACTATATATCTAAAAAACGTCTCTATAAACCTGTTTTGCTGTAGTGTATCTACAAATTATGTGAAAACCAGAGAACAACTAGGCGACATATTCACCAAATCTCTCAATGGAGTTCGAATCAATTATCTATGTAACAAGTTGGGCAAGATCAATATCTATGACCCAACTTGAGGAGGAGTGTTAAGTATGGGAATATAATATGTATCTTCTATTTGTGGAAAGTGAATTTTATTAGAATATTAGGTCTAAGGTATTACCCTTCTAGTAATTAGTTACCTAGAATATTAGTATAAATCTTGTATATAATAACTAGCTACCCTATGAATAAAAAAAAAAAAAAAAGAGAAAAATTTTACTTTTACACCATGCAAACGTGATTCACAATTCACTTCAACATGGTCATACCTCCCATATGAGAAGAAAATTGTAGGGAGACCTTCGGATTAAATTCTTTGGTGCAAACCATCAATAATGATCATCGAAGGTAGTGGCTATCTCAAATCCACTTCTATAATCAATCTAGCAAACTTTCCCCTTCTCCCTTCTTCCGTGTTGAAATCAATTCGAATAATAGTAACCATTGTTCCTACAATTGTATGAAATTTATGATAATATGATTTATAAAATAATATTAATGTCTAAGAATCATATTTATGATAATATGATTTATAAAATAATATTAGTTGTTATATATTTTTAATTCTTTAATAATATATAGATATTATAAATAAAATGATTCAACTTAAATATCTCAAAATAAATATTATTTGTTCTTCTACTAACTACATGTTAGATTGATATTTAATTTATTTTTTTCATAAATTAAAGACAATGAATACATAAACGTGTTTGATTCTATGATTATATATCTTATATATTACACAATAATAATTACTCAAAAATCGATTAATATGCTATGTATTTTTAATGTAAAAAAATAAAAAATTTAAACTTGATATCTGCGTCAACGTCGATGATTTAAAAAAAAAGCTTAAGAAGTAGATTAAACTTTTGTAAATTTAAACTTAATATGCAGTAATTTTAAATCAATAATTTTATTTTAGCTTGAAGGTTTAATAAAGCCTTAAACTTTTGTAAAAAAATTAATTAAACCCTTAAATATTTTTTACACTTAATTAAGTCCTCAAACTTAAAAAAAAACTAAATTTAGCCCTTAAATTTTTTTAAAAAATTAATTAAGCCCTTAAACTTTTTAAATCCAATTAAACCCTCAAACTCAAGAAGAAAAAAATCAATTTGGCCCTGATCAACTTTGATCGTTAACTTTAATAATTTTTTTAAAATTCTTTGACACATGTCGCAACAAGATAATATCACTTATCAATTTGGCCCTAAAAATCACAAGTGATATTATTTTGTTGCAACATGTGTAAAAGAATTTCAAAAAAATATATATTAAAATTACCGGTCAAAGTTGGTTAAAAGATCAAATTCATATATTTTGAGTTTGAGGGCTTAATTGGATGTAAAAAAAAATTTAAGGGCTTAATTAATTTTTTACAAAATTTTAAGGGCTAAATTGATTTTTTTTCTTTGAATTTGAGAGCTTAATTGGTTAAAAAAAATTTAAAGGCTTAATTGATTTTTTTTTTAATTTAAGGGTTTATTGAACCCTTAAGCCTTTTATTTTTATTTTTACATTAATTTAATTTTTATAATTTTTTAAAGTTAGTAATATTATTTTTATAATTTTGTCAATTTATTTTTTAAATTTCTATTGCATCAATCTTAATCTTTTACTGTTATTGAATAATAAAATTATTATCACCGATCATTATTTATTATCTCGGATACTCAATTACTAAATAACTAATATCCAAATCTAATTACCTTTGATAAAGTAATATTTTTCAATAAAACGATGATTGGATATTTATTTTTGTTAAATCTGATCAAAATAGTATAATAATCGTATCAATAAAATTAGTAGTTAAATAAAAATAATCATGGTTATAATTTTTGATTAAATAATTAATCAAAAATTAAAAAATTATAATAATAATAATAATAATATAAAAAAATGTATACGACACACAAAATTAAGTATATATAACATCATCAAATATGATAAATATTAATTACACAAAATTAATTCTATTACAAAAAAATATATTGCTTACATTTAATTTATATACTGATCATTAATTTTAAATTTGTTCTGATTTACTGATTACTTCTATTACTTTCATTGTATTTTAATTTCCTTAAAAAAATTTATTATTTTAAACTTTGAATACATTTTATTATAAACATTAAAGATTATTTGAATTTTTCGTTGACATTTTTGTTATTAAAATTAGTTATAATAAATAGATATATTATTTATAATATAAGTCCTAAGCCTATCAGAATCCAGCCCAACTGCCCCCCCATCCCATGAAGCTAAAGAATCTTGCACGTAAGATATGACTAGTAGATCACTTAATTAATACATATTTACTTCGATTCATTTCCATAATAGATAGAATCAAATATGTAAAGAATTTAAAGAGATATGATTTTCGTAAATTGAGAGATTTTATAAATATGATTAAATCTTGGTAGTTAATGTATTTTAATCGAAGCCATTAAATGTAAGAAACTTTAAAAGTAAATAAATAAATTACAATAAATTCACATAATTCTCTTTGCTTTTTTTATGCGCCATTTTTCCCCCTTTATTCTTAGGCTTTAAATGTGAAATGAATATTCCCTCTCTACTACTTATAATTTTAATATTAATTTTTTAAAAGTTAATATTTTAAAATTTTGACTATAATTATTTTAAATATTTTAATTTATTAATTATAAAATATTAAATTTTTAAAACATATTTTTTTATATTTTATCGATAATAGATTTAAAGTTATAATAAGTCAAAAATAAAAAAAATTAACTAAAATATTAATATTGAACAAATAAAGTAGCACAAAGATAAAAAAAAATTATTTTCAGGATTTGCCCTATTTAATTATTAATAAATTTATTTTTTTGTTATATTAAATAACTATTATTTAATTGTTTTATCTTAAGACATTTAGAATTTTAAAAAGTAATTATAATAGCTGGTGTGAAAAATGAAATGACTTAATACATTAAATTACATTTTTAAAAAGTTAAAATATGACACAACATAGAAATGCATGAAAACAAAATAATTTAAGATTTTCCAATCCTTTTGAAAATGTGAACCAAACTTTAAAAACATGTAATTTGATAAATATAAAATTGTACATGCTATGTCATCTTCAACTAAAAAATTTATAGAAACACGAGCCTTGGAGTTTAAAGATAAAGCCTTGTAGAAAAAAAAACACATTAAAATTCTGTTTGAGTTGTTATCTCTAAATTGATTTGAATAATTTATTTATATGATGTATTAGTAAAAAGTTAAAGCTAATGAATATATATTATTTTATAATATCGTCCAGTTAAAATAAAAATATTGAGATTTGGTTTGAGTTGTTTTATTTGTATTTTTAGATTATAGAGTAGAAATCTTTTGTTTCTTAATTGTGTTTCCTTCTTTATCTTCTATAAAAAAATTTAAAAATTAAATTTTAAGACCTAATTCTAATTTTCTATGTCTAAACCCTTAACTCTACACTTTAAAAAATATCTTACCCTTAATTCTTTAAACCCTAACCACAATCACTTACATTAAACACTAAACCTTATAGAAGATTTCCGCGTATATTACGGAGGCATTTCAAAGTCTAACTGAAAGAAAAATGGACAGTAAAGTTCAATTTTATTATTTGTTTTGAGCGCCAATCATTGTTTTAATCTGAACACAATTTTTGAGATTGGTGAATGGCTTCTTGGATTAACAGAGTCATATCATGGTAAGAAGATCCACCCACTTCAACAACTTTCTTTGCTTTCTCCCCAAATTCCTTAGCTCTTTTCCTTCTCTCCATTCCTTCATTTCCATCATCCATTAATAGGTATATTGCGTTTTGAACCTGTTCTTTCTTTAACAAGAACCCAGATTGCTCAGCACCAATGCTCGTACGTTTGTTGATTCCAAGGCTGACTCCGATTTTAAGCACTTGCACCACAAGCTTCTCGTTACTAAACTGGTCTGCTAACAGAGGCAATGTTATCAATGGGACGCCAGCCGAAATGCCTTCGATTGTCGAATTCCATCCACAATGAGTTAGAAAGCCTCCTACTGCAGGATGTGATAAAATGAGTACCTGAGGAGCCCATCCCTTGATTACAAGCCCTCTTCCTTTTGTTCTTTCCTCGAATCCATCCTCTTTCATCCACTCTTCCACTTGGTTCGATGTCGTGTTATTTCCTCTCAGGATCCAAATGAAGGGCTTGTTCGATGACTCTAACCCCAAACCCAACTCCATCAGCTCTGGACACTTGACAGTGCTGATGCTTCCAAGGCAAGCATAGATAACAGAGTTGGTTTCTTGAGAATCAAGCCACTTCAAACACTGTTGCGCGTCGATTGAAGCCTTGTTACCTCTTTCAGTCTTATCCAACTCGTCTTTGTGGCTAAGAGAAACCGGACCTACGCACCAAGCTTTCCTTACCATCCTGTACTCCTTGATGAAAGCCGACTCCAGATCCTCGAAGGTATTTATGACAATCCCATATGCTGCTTGTTCAGCTTCTACGATTTGTTGGATTATTTCTTTCCAGGATTCATCACCCAGAAGCGGTAACTGGGATTTAGTAAACTCAAACTGTTCAGTGAAGCCTGGCACCGTGAAGTATTCCGAATCAGAGGCTATGTTCTCAAGTATCTTAGAGGAACGTAGTTTGTGTAAACAAAGAGGACAAAAGCAACAAAATCCATTAAACGATATCCTTAGAACCTTAAACCTGGTAGCAATCTTGTGGGTGTAATAGAGGCACATATCTGAAATAATACAAATGGGGCTTGGCGTTAGCTTCTCGAATAACTTCTCCACGTCTCCTTCCATTTTACTTGCTGCAATGAAGAATTTGCGGAAGTCCTCCTCTGAATACACCATGTCTACATTCTCTAACCCGTCTGGAAATCCAACTTCATTGCCAGGAAACCGGAGCTGCACTAAACGGATAGGATGCCCCGATTCGATGGATCGAGAGATCGATTTCTGGACTCTGGCGGCATTATGAGGAGTGGTAACGATAGTAACAATCACCCCACGTTGTGCCAATAGTCGACCAATATCCACCATGGGGAGCAAGTGGCCTTGAGCCATGAAAGGGAACAACACAAAATGTGGCTGTTCGGACAAGGAACCCATCGGAATAAGAGTAAACGGTAAACGAAACTGAATATGTAAAAAAAAAGGGGGGGGGCGATATCTGTTTTATATAGAAAACTGTGAAGTTCAATTCCGATTGGTATTACTGAGATGCTGATGCAAGTGCATACATAAGCGTATTGGTTTATTCTGCGAAAAGTTGATGCTAAGTTGAGACACAAGAATTTTGTGGACTGTTGGAAACGATTTAAACGCCATAGCCCAAAAAAAACACATGAAAGATCCTTATCTTCTTATGGAAAAAAAATTTTAAAAGAAAAATTGATCTAAACATTGTGGAAAATTTTAAATAATTTATTATTACGTAAATGTACATTGTGGAAAATTTATTTTCGTAAATGTACATACGTACATGACAAGAGTAACACAAATATTCGAACTAGTCTGATTCTCTGTGGGCTTGCGAATATTTTGATACAAATTTAAAATATTTTTTTTAAATAAGAGAGATTATTTGCCGAATTCTATTTTGTAATTAAAAAATTAATAAGGAATAAGCATTGGACTAGAAAGAATAAAGTTTTAAATTAAGAAGGATAAACATTAATAAAATAAAATATCATCTTATTAAAAAACTAAACTAAATTAGAAAAATAAATAATAGTCAATTTGAAATAAAAATAAAGTTGTAAGAATTAATTTGCAAAAATTATAAATTAATAATAGTTAAATTCGGTGAAAATTTTAATTTTAATATACTTTAATACCTTATAATTTATATCTATATAATATAGTTTAATACATTTCGAAAATGAAAATATAAAATTTATTCTATATATGAAATTTATATTAAATATGAAATGTATTCTATATATGAAATTTATATTATATATAAAATTTACACTATATATGTAATATATTCTATATATAGAATTTATACTTTATATGATATGATACTATATATGAAAATATAAAATGTATACTCTATATAAAAATATGGAATGTATAATATTAGAATGAGTCTACCACGTGCGTCGAATATTGCAGAACAGCACTAACGATGAATACCATTGAACACTATTAAATTAATTACATTTACCATTGAAAGGATAATTTTGTTTTTAATCACATAATTAAAAAAAATAAGACAGCTGTAAAAGAATATACAGTCTACTGCATTCAAATTTACAGCTTACTTTTATCTGACAGAATAAAAACGTGCAATTTTAATTGCTTGATATCAATTGTAATTATAACCTGTTAATTAGTGAATTTCGAACAGCAAATAAAACAGTCGTGTAAAAAACAATCTGGATTGTTTTTAGTCTTGTATTCAGTGTTGTTGACTTTGTAAATATAGCAGATATTAAGGAATTTGTAGGGTTGTTACATGGGTTTTACATATGATTTAATTATGTACGAGTCATCTAGCTACAATAATTAAAAAAATAATTGTTGTTTTTTAAAAGTTACAGGTCCGAGTACTAATAAATATTAACATAGTGATTGAGTGATTAATGTTTAACGGTTCGAGTACCGGGTACCCGGACCTTCGGGTAGTAAAATAATCGACTCGTGTCCCGATCCGGATTTTATGGGTATCAGGTACTTCGGGTACCCTAATATCCGAGTACCCGATAATTCGGGTAATCGGGTACTCAGTTTTTTAATTTTTTTTATAAATCTTAAATTTAATCTTAAAAAAATATAAATAAAATTAAAAGTTTGAATTAGATAATCCAAAAATATAAAATTTTAAAGCCCTAATTACATAATCTAAACATAAATTTTAAGACTCAAATTACATAATCAAATTCGAAACAAAACATAAGTTCTAAATAAAGTTTTTCTTTTTAATATTTTTAATTAGTATAATTTACTTTAATATATAAAAATTAATGATTTAAGTATTAATGAATCTTAAGTTAATTTTCGTATTGGTTAATGCACATACAAAATAATGCATATCTAAACGGGTAAAGTTCAAATTTTACCAACTCAAAAAACTAAATTTGTAACCCCCTTAGCCCGACCTGGACGGAACCGGCACTAACGGGTCCCGTTAAGGTCCAATTCGATAAACAACCCAGCCTCCTAGTATCCTGACAATCCATCTGATCCAAAATCCTATCTGTACTAGCCAACCACTCCTCAGCCAAGCTTGGATCTGATCCACGAAACTCTACATCGCCCAAACTACGCAAACGCTCTAAAGGTAGACCTGGGGTAACCACAACAGCAGGAGCAGGAGCCAGGATATGCACTCCAGCCACGACAGCCTGAAACGCACCCGCCATAGCCTGTATAAGCGGTGCGAACTCTCTAAACTGACCTCCCAGAGGAACCAGAGGCACACCCACGGGTGGAGGAGGAGGAAGCGGCTCTTCCCTAGCAGTCGCCTCACCCTCAGCCTGACCCTCGGTGATCATGTTAGCACTAGCACGCGTCTCACGTCTCGGTGGCATATTCCAAAAACTTCATACATGCAATTTAAAACATGATATTAAAACGTAATAAACTTACATTCGGGCAAGATCCAAGGGAAAACTGAGAAGCATTTGAATATGTATTGGCATTGGCAATGTGTAACCGTTATCCCTTTTAACCATCATCACTCAAATACAACCATCACGCATAAATATATTCAGCAAGTTAACAGCATAACAAGTTCAGTCACACACTTAGCAAACCTAACCACACACTTTAGTTAACCTGGCCACACACTTTAGTAAACCTGGCTCTGATACCACCAAATATACCCCCCTTAGCCCGGCCTGGACGGAACCGGCACTAACGGGTCACATGGGGAATATCGAACTAAACCCGTTAAGGTCCAATTCGATAAACAACCCTGAAAGCCGATATGTTTTTTTAACTAGATGCATAATTTGGTTCCTATGTGTGTCGAGGTCATGCGCAACAAAAATGGAAACATTCGGTTCACGATTGATCAATTCAATTCGCGTATCAGTACATAAGGATCAAAACGCAAATAATTCTTAATTCCAACAATAAACCGGTAATGCAATCTACCGTGGTTCAATTATACATGCATAGCATACTCATAACAAAGTTCAGATCAAACGGACCATTATTGCATCGTCAATTTCATGTTTTATACAATAGGGACCTAATTGTAAAGCTCACAATATTATAGGGACTAAAACCAACATTTATTTACCAATACGAATTTAAATGAACATCATGCATTAAAGGGATGTTACCACTCAAAATATTATTCATTGCATCTGTATTCGATCGTGGAAAGACATCCGACCCTAAACATGATTTTCTACACTTAAAATGTCATTTTTGGGTCTCGGCATCGATACCTAGGGTCTCGGTATCGATACCTTATCGTGGAACTTAGTATAATTGCACTTCGAAGGCTCTTGGTACCGATACCCCCATAGGTGGTATCGATACTCCAGCGTCCAGTGGAGTAATTGCATCGAACCATGATTCGAACCACCCCAAAGTAAGCCTTAGGGTATCGATACTGGTATCGATACCCCCTGTGCACTTGACAAGTTTGAACATTCTAAGTTAATTCCACCCATTCAAACATAACCATTAATCACCCTTAACTATATGCATAATTTCCTAAGCATAAAAAACAATTTAAAGCATTCGTTTATCACATCAAAGACCCCAAACAATCTATAGGTATGCTTCCTAGAATATGATTTAAAATCAACAATGTTCATTCATTTACATGTCTCAATAATCCAAACAACACCATAGTCCATCAATCAACAATCCAAAACATTATAGGTCTTATTACAACATTAACCAAAGCAAAAATCACTCACTTCACATGGGTTCGATTTACACATTGCCAAGCCCAAATTATTTGCCAAAAACATACCAAAAATTGAGACAACTCTTCCCCTTGGGTCCCTTGCTCCGAACGTAGCCTCGAATATCACTATTTCTCTGCAAGTATGAAAAGAGAGAGCTTAAGCCCAACATGCTTAGTGAGGAAGCTCTAACAAGTTCAAAATCATTTATAAAGTCATACTTGCATTCTTCATGCTTATTTGAAATATGTAAAACCAAAACATGTTTACCAACAATGTAAAAAACATTTCATGTATCATGCACAAATAAATCATTCCGTTTCATGTATGCATATTGGCTTTCTAGTGATCACTTAATATGAACTTTTAGTTCACCGAATACACGGATTCCTTTTTCCATAATTGGAGATACTTGGTCTCAACATGCATCGGTCGGACACATAGTCACCCTTGTATACATGTTACCCCCACTACGCACGGTCGGACACAAAGTCACCCTTGTTTACGCATAGGTCAACTATATGCACGGTCGGACACAAAGTCACCCTTGTTTACATATAGGCAAGCTCTACACGCACGGTCGGACACAAAGTCACCCTTGTTTACGTGTAGGCAAACTCTACACGCATGGTCGGACACAAAGTCACCCTTGTTTACGTGTAGGCATCATCATTATTCTCATTATTTTATAGTGCACTCAATCCTAATGACATGTCATTTGTATTCGAATCTAAGGTTAGTGTCACTAAGCCAATATCAATTCCAATCATGCATGTTAACTTGCTGCTCATGATGCACTCATTAAATGTTCATCATGTGAACTAAAATCATGCTCAACGGCTTTATCAACATAGGCAAATAACCTCATCATAATCCAAATTCTTTTTCATGCTTACATAAACCATGAATATCTTAATAAACCATGCATTTTCAGCAATTAACACATGCATGCATCATTTCAAAATCAAATATATACAATTCCTACCGAAAATAACCGAAAATCGAGGTAATGCATCAACATCATTTAAAACACTTACTCTTGAACTATGGAAAGTTTTCACACTATTCCATAGTCCCCCAAACAGAACCGAACCGTTGTGAAACACTTTAAATCCAAAACCACTCACCGACAAGCGAAATGAGCCCTCACCGATGCTCCGATGGCAACGCCAACGCACCAGCCACTTATGCACCTTCTTGCACTACCTCTACAACATTAAAAGTAGAGCAAATTCACATCACAACATGCTCAAAACAGTAGCCACATTTAACCCTCACAAAACTATCGAAAACCTTGCCAAAAAGACCGAAAACTAAGCCGAAACGCATCCGAAACACATCAGCCCAAAACCTAATGAATCTAACATCTAATCCACCTCAATTATGAACCAAAAACACTTCCAAACCATCCTTATACCTCCAGCAACAAAAGAACACCTAAAACAGCCCCTAAAACAACCTAAAACCACCTTAAAACACCACCGATTGCATTATTCCGGGATTAATTTATTGTTTACTCATTTCAAGACTCAATCAATCATTTAATTGACCTAATATCATAATTAAATCAACCTAAACCCAGCATCAATTAGATCTCAAAAGATTTCACAAAATCCATCATAAAAACTCATAAACCTTGAATTAAAACACAAAATAAAATAGCAATAGTTGATGAGCAAGCCAATACTTGGGAATTTCAATAAAGAACCTTAGAAAAAGATTAAAAATCAGAATATTACCTTGAGATTAAATCCACCAAAGAGATGAGAAAAGCTTCCTTGATTTCCTTGAAAATGATGTTGATTTTGCAAAAATTGATGAGTAGGTTTTGTAAAGAATGAAAGGATGAATAAAATGAAGTAAATCTTGTTGAAAATGATGAAGAAATCAGCAAGTAATTGGAGAAATTTGAAGAAGAAGATGGAGAGAAAATGAGAGAAAATATTGAGAGAAAAGATGGGAAAATGGGAAGTTACAAAAGAAAATGGAATTATTATTTAGAATAAAACAATTTAAAAACAATTTTGGTGGATAAATCATTAATTAAAAATAAATTGGGTTTATGGCCCTCTAAGGATTCTAAGTATGGCTTGCTTTCCAATTTAGTCACCAAAAATCCTAATTGCCGAAAATTACTAATTAAATCCCCAAAACTTTCCCAAAATTACAATTTAGTCACTAGTACAAAATTAGCCTAATTAAAAATCAAATTAAAGTTCAAATAATATTCCTTTACTTTAAAACACCATTTTAATATTTTTAGAACCATTTCACAAAATTATTACTTATCCGATTAAAATATTATTATTTTAATTTTACCCGGAATAACGAACCCTAGAAATCCGATTCGACCCGAATCGAATTTCCCCAACTTACACTCAAACTACTAACCCCAAAACCGGGATGTTACAACTCTGCCCCTCTTAAGAAAATTTCGTCCTCGAAATTCTTACCTGAAGCAACCAAGTGAGGAAACTGCTCCTCCATACTTTTCCTTATCTCCCAAGTTGCCTCTTCAACACCTCGGTGTCTCCACAGCACTTTAACCAAATCTATGGTCTTCCCTCGAAGAACCTTTGTATCCACATCTCATACAAGCACCAGTGGCCCACCAGCACTCCCCTGGATGGTGCCTAGAACACAAGTTACAGACTGGAGCATCACCACCACCTCTACCATAATGCTGAGCACGACCACCGCGTCCAAAGTCACCTCGGCGTCGGTCAGCTCTGTATCGGTTGTCCCGAAACCTCTTACTCTTATTACCTTGTGCACCAGCCTCAGCAGGCCTCTTACCAACATCGGTAGACTTCCTAGCCTCCCTTAGAGACTCCTCGACATCCTTGGCCCTATTAACCAACACATCAAACTCGGTGTACTCATCTGCTAACAGATATGTCTTAATCTCGGGATCCAACCCATATCGGAACCTATCACACCTTTTCCGGTCAGTAGGAACCAACTCGGGAGCATAATGGCTCAACCTAATAAACTGTATCTCATACTCAGCTACGGTCATAGCCCCCTGTACCAAGGACATAAACTCCCTCTTTCTTGCATCCTCATATTGCAGCCCCAAAAACTTCCGCACAAAAGCGGTCCGAAAATACTCCTAAGTCAGGTTAGCAGCATCTACACCAGCTTTCGTGGTGATCCACCAACGATAAGCATCTCGCTGAAGCAGAGAAACTACACAACCCCCAAGATAAGATCAAAACCATGAAACGACAACTCCATCAAGTCGACCTCAAAGACATGTCCTTGAACTTCCTTGATTTCCTTGAAAATGATGTTGATTTTGCAAAAATTGATGAGTAGGTTTTGTAAAGAATGAAAGGAAGAATAAAATGAAGTAAATCTTGTTGAAAATGATGAAGAAATCAGCAAGTAATTGGAGAAATTTGAAGAAGAAGATGAAGAGAAAATGAGAGAAAATATTGAGAGAAAAGATGGGAAAATGGGAAGTTACAAAAGAAAATGGAATTATTATTTAGAATAAAACAATTTAAAAACAATTTTGGTGGATAAATCATTAATTAAAAATAAATTGGGTTTATGGCCCTCTAAGAATTCTAAGTATGGCTTGCTTTCCAATTTAGTCACCAAAAATCCTAATTGCCGAAAATTACTAATTAAATCCCCAAAACTTTCCCAAAATTACAATTTAGTTACTAGTACAAAATTAGCCTAATTAAAAATCAAATAAAGTTCAAATAATATTCCTTTACTTTAAAACACCATTTTAATATTTTTAGAACCATTTCACAAAATTATTCCTTATCCGATTAAAATATTATTATTTTAATTTTACCCGGAATAACGAACCCTAGGAATCCAATTCGACCCGAATCGAATTTCCCCAACTTACACTCAAACTACTAACCTTAAAACCGGGATGTTACAAAATTTATAATTTTACATTGATTCTTAATTTTCATTTTTACAATGAATCCCAAATTGTTTTTTAAAATTAACATTTGAGGGATTGAGATTTTGAAATTATGTTATTTGATTTAGAAATATAATGAATATAAGTGTATTTTATTTAAATAATAATTATATTTAAAATAAAAAGATAAAAAAGTTAGGAACCGGGTACCCAAAAGTAACCCGGTACCCGGATTTTTATAAATTTTTGACCTGGGCCCAATACAAAAAATGACGGGTCGAGTACCCGACCCAAAACAAAAAAAAATCAAAAAAATATCCGATTTTTTATGTTCGGGTAGTCGAGTCGGGTCATTCAGGTCGGGTATTTTTGAACACCCCTACAATCTATAATAGTCCAGAATTCTTTTTTGCAATAGCTCATTACAAATTTTTAAGACCCAAGTTTCAGTTTTTCTGCCCAAAATCTAGATAACCACAATACTCGTCGAAAATACCATATGACATGTCAGGATTGATCTCTTCTCTTAACACATAAATTGCTGATGCCATTTACCCCCTATAAATAAAGAGAAAAAAAAAAGAAAGAGAAAATGTCAGGCAAACTTCAATAGTTAAATCAATATTTATCTTCCTCTATTTGATGATCAGAAAAGTGCACCGTCGGAATTCAAGATTTAGGTTTCAATTCCCCAAACTTCATTATATATTACAATTTGGTCACTAAATTATTTTACATGGCTCTTCAGTTCGCAATTCATTCAGTTTGATTTTATTTTCCTCTAAATTGACCCCTAAATTTGCAATTGGATCAATAAGGCCACCTAGGTCTTTTAATTTTGGCCTTAGGTTTTGAATTTCACGCAATTGGGTCACTTTAGTTTTTGTAATTAGGCATGGAACTTTGTAATCCTTCTATTTTAGTAATTGGTTCTTTTATTTTCCTTTGTTTTGAATTTCCATTTTCCATGCTCTAAAAGACCTTGAACTAGATGCTTGAAGGCAATGCAATTCTTAATGGTTGTAATCACTGATATTGGTCCGGGGAGTTGCCACCAATCATTTTTTACGGTGTGATTGGAACACCAAAAATGAGTCTACGAACCAGAGCTGGATCCGGGAGTCTTTTACGTGTGGGGAAGGGTGAGCACCCCCACAACGCCCAAAATTGGTACCTATCAGTTACAAAATATTTCAGATTAACGAAAATTTAAATTCGGTTTTAATTTTGTGATCCCATGATTTTTAAAATATAATCTACAAAAACAAAACATTAGATAGAAAAGTAATATAATGAAAATTAAAATATTACTACTAATAATAAAAATAAGTAGTGGTAGTGACCAATATGCAAAAACAGAAATCATTAAGGTCAAAATAGTAGAACTAGGGATTAAAGTGCATAAAAAATAAACTTATATGACCAAAATAGCAAAATTAATGACCAAATCGAATGTAAAACAACACTGAAAAGCCAAAATTGGAAGGATAGTAAAGCACGAAGACCATGGCTGTAATATTTCTAATTTCGCGGGTTATCACGCGGGTCTGGGTCGGTTACTCGGGTCGGATGCGGGTCCTAGTGATGAAACGACACCGTTTTGGGTCCTATGAACCGGCACCAAAACAGTTCCGTTTTGGGTTCAATATAAATGCCCCCCATATTTTTTATTTCATTTGTTTCTTCTCCATCAAATAACCAGAGCTAATGTGCTCTCTACTCTCTAGAGGTCCGATGGAGAGTCGTCATCTCCGATTGTCGCGCACTGTTACCGTTCGCCGTGTCAGTGGTCGAAAGCTCAAAAGCTTACACCTTTCTGCAAGGTTTCGTTACCCTAAATCCAAATATGACCTTGAATTTTCAAGAAAAATAAGCGTACAAGCATAGATCTACAAGTGAAAATTCGAAAATAGGTATTTTCTCTACCTTTTCTATTTGGTTTCTTTCGAATATTTCTGATTTTTCAATTTCTTTCGAATATTTCTGATTTTTTTGTGGTTTTCTTGCTCTTGTTTTTTACTCGAAAATGCTTCTTTTTTATTGATTTTTTCGGTGTCAAAACCGAATTACATCTTGGTTTTAGGGTATATATATAACCCGAAATACAAATAAAATAAACATCAAATCTCCTTTTATGTTTTCAGATCTGTTATTCTAGATCTAATTATTTTTTTTAATTTTACAAGTTCGAATGGCAAGGGCGGTGCTATAGAATCGGGGTGGTGGCCGACCGAACGATCCAATGAGGGAGCGCGTGAATACCACGCGCGATTCAAAGTGTCGCACGTGGCGGCCACGCGTGGCTACTAGGTAAGCACAAGAAGCAGAGGCGGAAGCTAGGGTTAGATTTTTTTTTTGTTTAGGTTATAATTTCTAATTGGATTGGATTTATTCTATTGGGCTTGGGGCATTTGGGTAAGATATGTAATTGGGTCAAAGCTTTTTTTTATATTTGGGTTGTAATATTTGGTTATTATGAATGAAAAATGGGTTATTACAGTTACCCCTCTTTGCCCATTGTTGTGTAACGGCAATAAAGCAAAAGTAAGGAATAACCCATTTTGTCTGGTATGGTTTAAGTTTTTTCTTTGGTAAGGCAGGGTTTCTTTTGGTAAGAGACCGAACGGTCCAATGAGGGAGCACGTGAATACCACGCGCGATTCAAAGTGTCACGCGTGGAGGCCACGCGCGGCTATTGGGTAAGCAAAAGAAGCAGAGGCGGCAGCTAGGGTTAGGTTTTTCTTTTAGGTTATAATTTCTAATTGGATTGGATTTATTCTGTTGGGCTTGGGGCATTTGGGTCAGATATGTATTTGGGTCAAAGTTTTTTTTATATTTGGGTTGTAATATTTGGTTATTATGAATGAAAATTGGGTTATTACAGTTGCCCTCTTTGCTAATTATTGTGTCTGGTATGGTTTAAGGGTTTTTCTTTGGTAAGGCAGATGTTCTTTTGGTAAGGTTGGGGTTCTTTTTGGCTATCACTTTCTCTTTTGGAGCTTGACTTGATGTACTCCATCGCCCTTATCAACAAAATCATCAAAACTAACGATCTGTTGGAGGAGACGATTTGATCTTGACTTGTTGTAGAAGACAAAATATTCTTGGTCTGCAATGACATTGATGATGTTGCCATCTTCGAAGAAAACTTGAACTTAGTTGCAACACTAACAAGGAGACAGGACCTGAAGTGTAAGGTTGGATCTATTCACACCATCAATGGAGAAGTAAGATCGAATTTCATCAATTTTAATCCTACTACGCCATAAATGGAGAAGTAGAGTTGAATTTTAATGATTTGAATCTGGCCACACCATCAACGGTGATAAGATCAAATTTCAGCAATTTGGATCCTACTACGCCATCAACGAAGAAGCAGGATTGAACTTCAGTGATTCAGATCTAACCACACCATCAACAGGGACAAGATCAAATTTTAGTAATTTGGCTCCTACTACGCCATCAACGGAGAAGCAAGATTGAACTTCGGTGATTTAGATCTGGTCATACCATCAATGGGGACAAGATCAAATTTTAGCAATTTGGATCCTACTATACCATCAATAGAGAAGCAAGATTGAACTTCAATGATTTAGGTCTGGCCACACCATCAACGGGGACAAGATCAAATTTCAGCAATTTGGACCCTACTACGCCATCAACGGAGAAGCAAGATTGAACTTCGGTGATTTGGATCTAGCCACATCATCAACGGGGACAAGATCAAATTTCAGCAATTTGGATCCTACTATGCCATCAACGGAGAAGTAGGATTGAACTTCAGTGATTCGGATCTGGCTACACCGTCAACGGGGAAAAGATCAAATTTCAACAATTTGAATCTTACTACGCCATCAACAGAGAAGCAGGATTGAACTTTGGTGATTTAGATCTGACCACACCATCAACGAGTACGAGATCAAATTTTAGCAATTTGGATCCTACTACGCCATCAATGAAGAAGTAGGATTGAATTTCAGTCATTTGGATCTAGCCACACCATCAACGGGGACAAGATCTTGGCATGAAAAATTTGAACATCTGATTCAAAATGTCTTCAATTGATATCATGTGTCTTTTTTACATTGTTCCCAAATGCATAGGGATCAACAAATTTGACTTGCCTTTACCGGTAGTCGTTTGCTCCGGGCTAGTTGTACCATTACTCTAGGTATAATCAGTTGGTACCAAGGATTTAATTCCTTGACCATTCATAAAAATGGATTTCAATGGATGTTTGAATGATCCTTATCAATGCATTTTTCCCAAATGCACAGAGATTAACGAATTTGTTTTGCCTTTACCGGTAGCCGTTTGCTCCGGAATAGTTGTATCATTCCCCTGAGTACAATCAGTTTGTACAACCAGTTTGTATCATTTCAATGCGAAAATGGATTTTTGAAGGACACTTGAATTGTCCATTGTCTTGTTTTTGCACATCCTTGTTGGATTTTTCATTTCATTTCATGATTTTTTCATTTTTCTGTTTTTCATCCATCTTTTATTCATTTTTCATTTTTTCTTTTGTTTTTTATCTCAAAATAGTTTTGATTCAAGTGTACCATCGATACAAATATGAAAAAAAAATGAGATATATTCCTCCACATAACCGTCGAAAGAGCAAGGTTCTAACAAAATCGACCCATCACTATTGACGGAGGCAATATTGCGAAAAAGTTATTTTTGCTACTCCATAATGGGTAGTTAAGACCTGAAAACAAAATAAAATATTAGTTTGTAATTGTTCAAAAATTTTATGATCATTACCTGAATGTTTGTGATTTTCTGTATATTTAGCCTTCTCGGGGCCAAAGGTTGAGCATCGCATCGGTGCCCCATAATTAAGGTCATTCGGTCTCTTTCCTGGACCTGTTATTGTATGTGCAAGCAAAAAACAATGCATCATGAATTCCCCTGACTTAATGCTCGATGCATGAAAAATCTAAATTCATGGTGTCTAAATGCAAAAATACTTGAATGCATGAATGACATGATTTTTTTCAAGGGGTTCCCCTGATTCCACTATAGATAATGAGTTTTGCTCGAACTTCTCTGATTTGACCTCCTTTCTCGGAATCTTTTCTCAAAATGGATGCCCCAAATCACTGCGACGGACATGCCCCTTTTGATGTTAGAATCATGGTGTAAATGATGCAATATGACATGCTTGATGCGACTAGAATGATGTCATGTATGTGCAAAGTGCTACAAAATATTTTATAAAAATGGTGTTGAATTAGTACAACTTTAAAAAGGAAGCTCGTGTTAGAATGAAGCTTTATCTACATAAAGTAGGTCTTGTTTGGCTTTCATGTAGCGTTTGGTCTTCATCTTCGAAATCTTGATTCTTTGGAGGAGCAATACCAGCTGCCTGCCCCAAATAAAACTTTGGCTCGAATCATCTAGATTCCATAGATGTTCAACCAGTTTCTCGGGCTTACTTTAGGTCTTCGATCAAAGTGTAAATCTAATCCCGAGTCCGGTCAAGGTGATCCTTCGATCATTATTGGCACGAACTAACTCGACTTTTGTTGTCTTGGCATCACTAGGGGAACCCCTCAAGTGCCCTTACCTTATCGAGAAAATGATTCTATGTGGCTGATCCTTTCTAACGATTATACTTATATCAACACCCTTTTTAAAATTAAAAAGGAAGTAAGAATGCAAAACACGAGAAACAATGCAACACAAGAATGCAGAACGTTAGTATCGAATTAGACAAAAATAGAGGTACATGCTTTATGATGCATAAATATGGATATGACAGTTATAATGCGAAAAATAAATAACGAAATAAATAACAAAAAATAAAGGGCATAAATAAATGACCCCCCCACTCTCTCTCTCTAAAAAGAAAAAAACCTTATAGGGTGACCCTCTAATCGGGTAGAGGTCTGGCATAACGGCTCTAAGTGTAGGCTTCTAGGTCTCACTAGATGAAGTGTGGTTCTAGAAGGTACCCGAATGAAACTTATTATCCTACTAAGGATAATAAGCACATTTCAGGGGGATACGTTTATCTAAGTCTATGCGGAGACGTAAGTCTCACGAAGACAAAGGGAAAAATATTTTGAAAGCAATTCACCATCCTACACGGAAGCGAAACCTCACGAAGGAGTGGTTTCATGCTCCCACTGAGTCGGATGGAGCCCGGGTTTAGAGCTCATGAAATGGGGAGTCCTGAAAAACATTTAAAAAATTATTAAATATTTTAAAATAAATAATATAAAGGATCCAAAAAATAAAATAAACCGAATTTATATTTTCAATCATTAAATAAGATGTAACCGATTTGCGGCTCGACTCTCGAAATGTGGTCCCTAGAGGAGTCGCCAGCAGCTGTAATAACCAATTTTTCATTCATAATTACCAAATATTACAACCCAAATATAAAAAAAAAACTTTGACCCAAATACATATCTGACCCAAATTCCCCAAGCCCAACAGAACAAATCCAATCCAATTAGAAATTATAACCTAAACAAAAAAACCCTAACCCTAGTTGCCACCTCTACTTCTCGTGCTTACCCAACAGTCGTACGTGGCCTCCATACGCGACACTTTGAATCGCGCGTGGTAGTCACACGCTCCCTCATTGGAGTTCGATTGGCCACCGCCCAGATTCTGTAGCACTGCCCTTGTTATTTGAACTTGCAAAATTAAAAGAAAAATAATTAGATCTAAAATATCAAATCTGAAAACGAAAAGGAGATTTGATGCTTATTTTATATGTATTTCGGGTTATATATATACCCTAAAACTAAGATGTAATTCGGTTTTGATATCGAAAAAATTAATAGAAAAAAAGAAGAAGCATTTTCGAATAAAAAACAAGAGAAAGAGAACAAAAAAAAATCAGAAATATTCGAAAGAAACCGAAAAGAAAAGGTAGAAAAAATTTCTATTTTCGAATCTTCACTTGTAGATCTATGCTTGTACGCTTATTTTTCTTGAAAATCCAAGGTCATATTCGGATTCAGGGTAACGAAACCTTGCAGAAAGGTGTAAGCTTTTGAGCTTCCGACTACCGGCACGACGGCCGATAACCGTACGCGACGGTCGTAGACGGGCGACTCTCCACCGGACCTCCAGAGAGAAGACATCACATTAGCTCTGGTTATTTGAGGGAGAAGAAACAAATGAAAGAAAATAATATGGGGGGCATTTATATTGGACCCAAAACGGAACCGTTTTGGTGCCGATTCACAAGGCTCAAAATGGTGTCGTTTCATCACCAGGACATACATCCGGCCCGAGTAACAGACCCAAACCTGTGTGATAACCCGAGAAAATGGAAATATTATAGTCGTGGTCCTCGTGCTTTAGTATCCTTCCAATTTTGGCTTTCTAGTGTTATTTTACATTCGTTTTGGTCACTGATTTTGCTATTTTGGTCATATAAGTTTATTTTTTATGCACTTTAATCCCTATTTTCTACTATTTTGACCTTAATGATTTCTATTTTTGCAGATTGGTCACTGCCACTACTTATTTTTATTAGTAGTAGTAATATTTTATTTTTCATTATATTATTTTGCTATCTAATGTTTTGTTTTTGCAGATTATATTTTAAAAATCACGGAATCACAAAATTAAAATCAAATTTAAATTTTCGTTCATCTAAAATATTTTGTAATCGATAGATACCAATTTTGGACATTGTGGGGTGCTCACCATTCCCCACACGTAACAGACTCCCGGATCCAGTTCTGGTTTGTAGACTCATTTTTGGTGTTCCAATCACACTGTAAAAAATGATTGGGGGCGATTTTCCGGATTAATTCCGGTGATTACAATGGTGTGTCCTTGAAATCTAAGATGAAATCCGAATTAAAATGTAGTGGAGTTAGAAAGATCAGGGTCACCAATCGGGCATCAAATAATTGAGTATATAACTTTCCATTTGATATGGATATTGGATCAAAATGAGGATCCTTAGTTATTGTCTTGTGTCCATCAGTCGAGAAACATAATGAATTTCGAACCTTGTTTGAAGTATTGACTTTTCTTCTTTTTTGTATTTTATATTATTTTGGTGATCATTGATTCATTAGAGAACCATGGATCTTCATCTTTGAAACCAAACAATCTCACCTTGATAAGATCTTCAAACATTGTTCTTTTAAATCTTCACAATTCAAGGTAATATGACTTGAACTTCTTAAATGATAATTGTATCTTACATGGATATTATAATCTTCGGATAATGAGTCTTCTTAAGCATAGACTAAATTGGAGTGATGAGATTTCTTTTAACAAGCATCAGAAGTAAGTTGGTGTATTTTATAGGAATTAGAACATGTTTCTTCACATCTCTTATTTCTTAGGTTTTTCTTAGACCTGTTACTGCTTTCTTGGAACTCGTCTCAATTATGCCTCACACTAGTTTATGGATGAGAATCACAACTATGTGTACACTAGGGTATTTCCTAGAACTGCCTTGTTTAAAGGTATAACTTTGTCCATCAAGCTTTAGGTTTTGATTCTTTTTCAATTCTTTTTTTGGATTGAACAATCTCTTTCTTTTTAGCCATAATGGTCATCATGTTTATCATCTCAACTATTTGTTATTACATAGTAATCAATTCAGACGATTTTTGGACACTCCTATAGTGCTTGAATTCTTTGGTCGTCTGTCTCTTAAGATACAACAACAGGAAGATCTTCGACATATGTACAACTGCAAAGATTTTGAACTTTTTCTCTTGCCTTTGTCTATCACAACTATGTGTACACTAGGGTATTTCCTAGAACTGCCTTGTTTAAAGGTATAACTTTTTCCATCAAGCTTTAGGTTTTGATTCTTTTCCAATTCTTTTTTTGGATTGAACAATCTCTTTCTTTTTAGTCATAACGGTCATCATGTTTATCATCTCAACTATTTGTTATTACATAGTAATCAATTCAGACAATTTTTGGACACTCCTATGGTGCTTGAATTCTTTGGTCGTCTGTCTCTTAAGATACAACAACAGGAAGATCTTCGACATATGTACAACTGCAAAGATTTTGAACTTTTTCTCTTGCCTTTGTCTATCACCAGAAGAAAACGAAAGAAGGAAAACGATTTTGAGTGATTTGAAACTAGAGAATTCCATTCATATTTATAGAAAAAATTATGTCAAACGAGTGAGAAGTTTAATTCGAATTAAATTCAAATATTCCATGAATAATCAACTTTATCTGATTAATATTTGTATTTTAAGGAAAATTACCCTTCTCCTTAATTTGTATTTAAGTAGAATACAAACTTTTCTTGAATATTAAAAAAAAATAAGCAATTTAAGAAAAAATTACTCACAACGAGTAAAATATCTACAACATACGAAGGGCTCAACCGGTCTAAACATTCGTGTCACCCACATCGTACGAAAACATTTTCTGAAAAAAACACTATGATAATTAAAGTATTTCCAAGATATATATGGATCTTATCTCGGAAAATACTACATTAAGAAAAGTGATTGCTACTACTTATCGATGGATGAAGCTCGAAGAGAGAGCTCATGCATCAATGACAATTATTTCAAATGCCTTATAAATGAAAGTGTTAACAAATACAATATAAACACGACTAAGGCATGTTTCCTTTTTTTTTATTTGTCTCACAGTGGTGTCTTCATGTTATAGCAACTAAAAAAATTAAATTTATTATTTTATTTTTCCTAAAAATTTTGGTTTAGGGGAGAACTTGAAAAATAAAAGTTCTTAAAATTTTCGCCACAGGTCACTTATATAATTTAGAAAAAAAAAACAAAATAATTAGAGAAAAATAGGTTTGAGATTTGATTATGAGTGGGAAAGGTACGCATCTTCACTATATCCAAAAATTAGTACTTAAATATTTGAATCATATTTATTGAGTTAAATTAAAATTCAACCTAGCTTAATTATTAATTCCGAAAATATATGAAAACATGATCATATGATTCGAATATATATAAAACCTTATAACTTATGGTACCTAAAAAAGATAACTCTCGAAGATCAGATACAACACTCCTATTAAGAATACCGAAACCTTAAGACCTAAAGTTAAACACAAAATGCTAAAATAAACATACATGAATAAATAGATATGACAAATGATATGCATAAACAAAATATAACACTAAAAATAAATACAAACAAACGCTAAACGAGAACATGTAAAAGCATAAATTGGATTACTACACAAAAAATAATTATACATATATACTAAACATGAAATTAGAAAATAAATAAATAAATATACACATAATAATAAAAGCTATATAATACATAAAAAACTATACGGCACGTATATATAACGATATGATATATTAAAAGGCATATTGTTGAGTTGATCGATCTATGGAATTGGCCAAGAGGAGATGAATTGACAATTAAAAATTTGGTGGAAGATTTTTCGGTGAAAGATGGAAAAATGAAGAATACAAGATTTATAGTGGTTCAAGCTTCGGAACAAGCTCTACATCCACTACCTTATCTCCCATTAAGGATTTTGAAACCCATTCACTAAGAATTCAACCTTTTTCTCGGTTTAGGGATAACCGTTACAATTCGAATCAATTCTTCTACCCAAGAATTGATTCAACCTCACAAGATAAAAAGATGAAAAGAAAGGCAAATTGAAATCTCTCACAAGATAGATATTGCCCAAATTACAAACAAACTCTCCCCAAACTCAATTACAAAGAATCAAAATGAAATACAAGAGTTGAGAGTTAAGATTTTCAATAGAAGTACTTGGGAGTTGGATTTGATTGCTTGGATGTTGCTTGAGGTTCAATAGTTGTTAATGCTGCTTCAGAGCCTTCAATTTATACCTTCTAATTGATTTCTAACCGTTGTGGTTATTGGGAATTGAAATAAAGACGTTAGGGCCTCATCTTCCCATCATAAATGCACTTCTGCAGACACTGGTACCGATGCTTGGGGTACCTGTTTCTAAACAGGCCACAAAGAGAAAGAGATGTTGTGCATTTAATAGGGGGTATCGAACCATGGTTTGATACCAAATACAATCTGTGAAGATTGGTATCGATACCTGTTCGGAAACATGTTAACTACCATTTAATGCTTCAACTACCTCCAACGGTCGACTCATTTAAAGCTAAAATAGCCTTTGGGATTTCTGAGGGTATTGATACTGGTATCAAAATAACCCTTTAAAATATTTTTTAAATTAAGCCCTGGTTCGATGCCTGTTCCGAAACAGATGTTGGCAGTAACGTTTTGGTGGAAAAAGGTATCAATGCTGGTATCGATACTTGTTCTTGACTCTAGAACATTTTCTGAAAAACAAGAGGCGGTATCGATACCTGTTCTAGGGGTATCGATACTCTCGTGTAAAAACAGTTAGAAAAATATCTTTAAAGTTCTTGGTTTGACTTGAAAACAAAAGTTTGACTTAGGGAGTTAAAAATTTATTACAAAAATAGTCCTTTAACATAATTGTTATATCAAAATCAATTTTAGCTTTACAATCTCCCTCTTTTTGATATAACAAAGCCATTAGAATTTTTTAAGTTTTAAGATCAAAATTTTGGTTTCAAAAGGTTTGAAATAATTTTGAAGAACTTTGAAAGACTCCCCCTTAATAGATGCATAGCTTTAAAAATTTGGAATTAACATATTTCTCCCCCTTTTTGTTAGATTAAAATCAATATAAGGCATAAGGAATATGAAAGCAAGCATTATATCAAATAAGCAAATATCATTAAGCAAACATATCGAAAATCCAACATAATAGTTCAAAGCATAAAAGAAATAACATAGGTGCATAAAAGTCTAATATGAAAGGGTAAATTACTGCGTTAGTCACTTTCGTTTACCTCTAGTACACTTTTAGTCACCAATTTTGAAAATGACCAATAAGGTCACTATCGTTTTCGGGATGTAAAGTTTTGGTCACTCCAACGTTAAGTGCCGTTAAATATTGACGAAAAAATGATCTAACACAATAAGAAAATGATAAATTACTTAAATAGTCCTTAAACTATTATTATACTTTTGTTTTAGCTAATTTTCTTGCAAACAATGGAGAAATACTTCTCAAAACTAAGATGATGAAGTATATGGTGGTAGAAGCTTTTTGTGGTTGGGACTGTTAATACGGTGGTCAAAGAGCTGAAACAGTCCATTCATGCACCCAATTTGCTTCTGCAGATCTGGGTTCTCATATGATAAAAAGTATATAAACTTTACAGACATATTCACTTTCTCTCCTCTACAAAAAAACAAAAACTAAAACTCAACTTTCTTAGCTTCCAAACAAAAATCTATGGATAATTTTAGCATCTCCTTTTTTACTTAACCTCTTAAAAACAAATGAAGTGTACATACACTATATATATATATATATATATGCACTGGCAGAAACCTTGAAAAGATGTTTTGTTATAGGTGTTTCTAAGTATATTCTAGGCAGTCATCAAAATTAAATGTCAGGATTCTGAAACTTGAACATTGATGTTAACTCACTTTGTTTAGGTGTTTGTGGTTGTTCATAATCGAGATTTTTGAGAATTTTCAAACAAAGAAAATGAAAGTTTTAAAGATAAAAATAGAGATTGAAGAAACCCCACATAATTTTTATTCTCTACATCTGCAACGATAAAGTAAAACGTTTTCTAGGCTCGGAAAAAGTCAAAAGAAAACCAAATGAGAAAGGGAAGAGAATTCATAGACCAAAGATTCAATATAATACTATGCGGAGCCCAAGAAGAGATGTTGGTTTCGGATTTCCTCAAAAAGAAGAAAAAGAGAAGATTGGTTTTGTGTTTTTGGATCAGTCTTGTGATTATATAATAAGGGATGATAGTGGTTTGTACATTTTAATAGGACCACGTTGGACTACTTGTGATACTTTGCTGCAGTCAGTAGATGAAAAGCTAAATGAACAAGAGGAAGATGAAAATGAGTTTTATTTGGGGAAGATGGTAAGAATATAAAGTTTTAAAATTTTGAGAGTCAAATTAAAGATAAAAACAAAAGTATAATAATAGTTTAAGGACTATTTAAGTAATTTATCATTTTTTATTATGTCAGATCATCTTTTCATTAAAATTTAACAGCACTTAACGTTAGAGTGACCAAAACTTTACATCCCGAAAACGGTAGTGACCTTACTGGTCGTTTTTCAAAATCGGTGACTAAAAGTGTAATGGAGGTAAACGAAAGTGACTAGCGCAGTAGTTTACCCAATATGAAAATGCAGCAAACAACTTAAGAAAAACATAGCTAGTCCTAAAAAGCCAAAGCAAAGCTAAAGATAAAAGCTAAGATCACTCATCGCCTATATTATCACCATCTCCATCTCCACCATCATCTCCATCACCTTACTCATCTTCAACATCTTCCTCGTCATCATTTGTATCTTGAGTGGAAAGGGTGTGAAGCTGTCTAAGAGTCTCAAGAGATACTCGCATAGAAAGATTTTGGTTCTCCAAACTCGTCAACCTCGTATCCATGGAGTCAAAACGAGTGCTGATGAGAGTGTTGAGAGAGTCAAACCTTTCATCCATGCTATCGAAGCGAGCATCCAAACGGTCAAAACGTGAAGTGAGAAAAGCCATCAAATCCACGTTTGGAGCAACTTGTTGAAGCGGCTCGGGATCAATGGGAGAAGGAGGAGGAGCACCATGAATCTATTCACCATTTGAATAGATGAAGTGCGAACGGTTGAGAGATGTCTCACCGATGGGTTCTTTGACTGATTCCACCTTGTCAAAAGAGAAATCGATCCCCAAACGCTCAAAGATTATGCTAAGGACACATGCGTAGGGAAAAGATTTGACAAGTGAAGTGGAGCGGTTCTTGAAGTGCCAAACGATATCGGAGAAGACAATTTTTGCAAGGTTCAGCCGTTGACCTTCACGGAAACACTTAAGCCAAAACCTATCCACTTGACGTATGCGAGAAAACTTACCATTTGATGGACGAATCCACCAAGAGATGATAAGGTGTAAAAAACGATCATGGACATCAAGGGACATGACTGAACCGGTGAAGGTTCCAAGAGAGTCCCTAATCATCAAGTCCCTCATCCTCAAGGTCAAAGGTATCGATCCTAAAGGATGTTCCCATAAGATAGGACTCGATGGTGATCACTTTGCTCTTATCCTTAGAGAGAATACAGGAGGCATTAGCATAAAATATGAGGACAAGAGTAGGATAGAACTTGCCGGAGTGGGTGAGGAAGGCCAAGAATTTCCAATCTCGGAGGAGGCGAAAGTATCGGAATTGGAAGCGGGGAGAGTTGATAAACCTTATATCAACATAACGCTCCCTCTTGAGCGGATATTGTCGATATAGTTGGAAGTTGTCAAACCTTTCGTGATTATCCAGACTTCGTTCAATGACAATTTAGAGATCAGTTTTGGGAGCACGAGAGGATGACAAACCATCGACCTCAGTCCTTGGACGTTTCTTTGGTGCCATACTCTAAGGATAAAAACAATTTAAGATTAGGCACTAGAAAAACATGCATGCTCTATCAACCTAATTTAATCCTACTAATCAATAATTCAAGGATTTTAAGAATTTTGAAAAATTACTTAAAAAATAGTGAAAAACCAATACGATAAAAATAATTTATATTCGAATAAAAAATTTTTGATTTTGAAAAAATTTTGTAGGATTATGAAAACCCATACAATAAGCATCAATAAATCATTCAAAATCTAATTTTTAACATTCTAAAAATCAACGAAAATAAGATTTTTCGAAAATTACCTTGATTATGGATTAGGATGAATTTGTTGTTATTGAAGCACCAAACTTTGATATGATCTTGGCTTTGATGTGTGAATGAAAATTCCCAAAGAAAATCGTTGGTTTT
The DNA here is from genome assembly GCA_035048815.1 of Abelmoschus esculentus. Lineage (NCBI taxonomy): Eukaryota > Viridiplantae > Streptophyta > Magnoliopsida > Malvales > Malvaceae > Abelmoschus > Abelmoschus esculentus. The sequence goes on from JAUCBN010000015.1 coordinate 6,349,111, forward strand.
GTGGTAAAACGTGATGGATTTGAGAGGAATTTATAGGGAAAGCCGGCTAGGGTTTGAAGGGTTTTTGTTTGGGTAAGTTTTAATGTGATTAGAATTAGGTTTAGGGTGTTTTAAAGCAATCTGCCGCCGCGTGTATCGAAACCGTATCGGAACAGCCAGTTCGATACTGGTATCGATACCTTGGTATCGATACTGGGATTGATACCAAGTTTACCCAGAAACTTCCTAGATGAACAGGTATCAGAACAGGTTCTAGCTGTATCGATACCACTTAGCTGAGCTTTGCATTTTAGACTTCTAAAGTACTAGAAATGAGTCTTTAAAGTCCCTAAAAGCATGCAAATGATGTTATGACATGATTATAGTGCATAAACAAGTTCATACTCCCCCTAGCAACATGCATAGAAGCAACTAGATGCAAAACAACATAGGCATGATTCCAATCAAAATTCAAGTAAAAATTTTGCACAAAAGTAACACATAAGAGATCAAGATAGGCTAGTTAGACCTAACTCTTTCCTAAGTGTCCAAAAATGCTCTTTGTCTAAAGGTTTAGTAAAGATATTCGCTAATTGGTTTAAGGTGTCAATAAACTCTAAAACAACATCATTTTTAGACACATGATCTCTAATAAAGTGATGTTTAATTTCTATGTGTTTGGTTCTAGAGTGTTGAGTGGGATTCTTAGTAATACATATGACACTTGTATTATCACATTTTAGAGGTATAGTTTCTACCTTAATGCCATAATATAAGAGTTGTTGCTTCATCCAAAGGACTTGAGCACAACAACTCCCTAAGGATATGTACTCCACTTCGGTGGTAGATAGAGCTACACTATTTTGTTTCTTAGAGAACCAAGATATGAGCATACTACCTAGGAATTGACATGTTCTGGAAGTACATTTCCTATCTATCTTACAACCTCCATAATCCGCATCCGAATAAGCATGTAGATTAAAGGTAGAGTCTTTAGGATACCAAAGACCTAAACAAGGTGTGTCTCTAAGGTACCTAAAAATTCTCTTAATGGCTACTAAGTGTGATTCTCTAGGACTAGCTTGAAACCTAGCACACAAGCAAACACTAAACATAATATCCAGTCTACTTGCGGTAAGGTAAAGCAAAGATCCTATCATTGATCTATACAGTTTAGAATCAACACACTTACCTCCTTCATCTTTTTCAAGCTTAGTTGATGAGCTCATAGAAGTGGCTTGAGGTTTCACATTCTCCAAGCCAAACTTCTTGAGCATATCCTTGATGTATTTTGCTTGATTGATGAAGGTTTCATCCTTCCTTTGCTTGATTTGGAGTCCCAAAGAGAATGAGAGCTCCCCCATCATGCTCATCTCGAATTCACCTTGCATTAGCTTAAAAAACTCTTGACAATAACATTCATTAGTAGATCCAAAAATAATATCATCAACATAAATTTGAACTATTAAGATGTCATTTTTAATCCTTTTTATAAAAAGTATAGTGTCCACCTTTCCTTTTTCAAAGCCTTTTTCAATTAAAAAATTTGAAAGCCTTTCATACCAAGCTCTAGGAGCTTGTTTCAAACCATACAAAGCTTTAGTAAGTTTAAAAACATGATTTGGAAACTTTGGATCTTCAAATACCGGTAGTTGTTCAACATACACTTCTTCATTTATAAAACCATTTAATAAAGCACTTTTGACATCCATTTGAAAAAGCTTGAAATCATGATAACATGCAAATGCAAGTAACATCCTAATGGCTTCCATTCTAGCTACGGGTGCATAAGTTTCATCGAAATCTATTCCTTCTTCTTGAGTGTAACCTTGAGCAACTAATTTAGCTTTATTTCTCACAATGTTACCACTCTCATCTAGTTTGTTTCTAAAAACCCATTTAGTTCCTATAGTGGATTTGTTACTAGGCCTATCAACTAATGTACAAACATTGCTTCTCCCAAATTGATTTAACTTTTCTTGCATAGCCAATATCCAAAAATCATCATCTAAAGCTTCATTGATATTATTAGGCTCTATGAATGAGATAAATGCAATATGATTCATTAATCTAAGAGAAGAACGAGTAGTTACCCCTTGAATGGATTGTCGCGTGTCAAAAGTGCGCGTTTAGTGCAAGTGGACACATCGAAAGTAATAAGTGATAAGTATTATCGGATTATCGTCTCCACATAGACTGGTAGACTTAATATGCTTTCTTCACCTTCTTGTTCTATAGAAAAGTAAAAACACAAGTGATTGGAGTTGGTTTATCGAAACTAAAATAACTAAACAAAAATAAAGAGAATTAATAATAGAGAAAGATGGGTCAGGATCCAGTTGCGTTGTATTGTGGATTTGATTGACTTGTCTCTGCTCAATGCAATCGTATATCACTGCCTCGGCAGCACTGCAGTTTACTACCTGGGCAGCGACAATACTTGTCCGCCGCGGCAATCCCTTGCTCGTGGTTGGACTTTACCAAAGTTCGGCAAAGTATCCTTGAATGACTCCGCTTATGCCTAAGTCAGAGTGTTGTTGATGACTAGTCCTTGATGATACCTTCCGGCGTGAACCAATTATACTCACCAACCAATCTCACACTTCTTTTAGCCGCTGAAACTCTTAACCTATCCCTAGGCCGAGTTAGTATTTCGCGATTGAAACACCGTACTTACCCCTTTCGTGAATCTAACTCTCCCAAGCTTAGATAAATGGATTACTCACAAACTTCTCTCCCGAGCTTGAATGCGAGAACAAGGAATAACAAAGGATAAGCAAACCTTGATAACTTTTATTGCATTGAAACAAAGACAAAGTACAATCTCCTCTCACATATACTCGACAACCTTCACCTAATCCCTAAGAAGGTTTAGAACATAATGGAGAGAAAGAAGACAAGTATAAAATTTGGCTCTCTCCCTAGTTATTCCATATGTAATACATTGGGTGGCTAGGTCTTTATATAGGCTAGACCTAGGGCAAACCTTTCCTAAGTAGAATACAACTTGGAGCAGGGAACAAGTCAAGTACATAATTAAAATATTTCCAAGTTTAAATTCGGCTAAGGGGCTTTCCCGCGTGGTCTTGCCATAGGCTTTTCCTTGTGCTAACCAGCTCCGATCCATGAGCTTTAAGTCCAGACACGTTCCTTGGATTTTTATCTTTCTATCGCCTATAGTCTTGCTTTCTGTCTTTCTGTTGCTGCCTCGGCATCAGGTCTTGCCTCGGCCTTATCGCTGCCGCGGCACTCGTTCTCCTGCACATATATGAAAATGCAGTAAAACGTGCCTTTTTCTGTAATTATTATCTATATGAGCATAAGTTCTAAATATATCTCATTAAGCACATGCATTGGTCTGAGTGGGTGTATATTCGGTGATTAATGCCCATAAAAGGAGTAAAAAGTGATAGTGAGTTGAGCACTTATCACACTCCCAAACTCGAACTATTGCTTGTCCTCAAGCAATGCAAACCATCAATTTGCCGAACTCTACTCTCTCTTGGTCTTACATTTCCATCTATTCTCCCCACCATAGCTAGGCCTATTCTTTAGTCTTAACCTTTCGGCTACCCAAGGGTTTACCTAGAAACAAACTATAAGAATTGTGAGTGTGTGCGTTTTTGTGGAAAAGTTTGATTAAGGGCTTTCTTAGATAAACTCTAAGTTCAAGACAAGTAGAACTGGGGTAAGTGTTCTCTTCTTTTCTAAACAACCAATTCTTGAGCCAATTTCGGGCACCTCAAGGATTGCGTTTTTCCCTTCACTAAGTTTTTCTTTCTTTTTGATATTCCTTAAAGCATACTAGAGCCAATTTCGGGCACCTCTAGCATGAAGAAGAGATTTTCTAGAGCCGGTGATAGGTACCTCTAGTTACTTTCCCAAAGATCTAAGTTTTTATCACCTAAGTTCATTAAAAGAATTCCTTTAATTCAACAAGTCCCCAAAAGTGTTTAAAGTTCTTCCTATAGTAAGCTTCTAAGTTTTCATCCTTAAGCATCCTAAGGTTAAACCTTCTTAACAGAACCTAAACATGGTAAGGAGAAAGATTTCTATAGCCTTAAAGAATAAACTAAGGCAATACTGATGATAAGCAGTGCAAAAGTGTAGGCAGTTAATTCAAGTAAGGCGGGGAGCATAAAAATTAAAAAAAATCACTGGAATATTCCCTTTTTGGTAAGGCCTCGACAGTAGATTGCTGCCTTGACAGTGAATCTGCACCCCCAAACTCAAACCAAGCATTGTCCTTAATGCTTTATATTTGAAGAAATAGGCGGACAACACAATATGAATAGAATAAGCAGCATATAAAAACAGTAAAAGTAATTAATATTTAATTAAGGACAAAAATTTTAAAGCGACTCCGAAGAGCTGCTTGTGACAATTTTTCTCCTTGGCCTTGCTGCCGATTGCTTTGTCCTTGGTGAAGGCGATGGTTGAGCTTTTGCTTGCCGGGGCGGTTGGACTCGTGTGGGTGGTGTCCGTTGCATTGTGGCCTCCACCTCTTCTCCTTCTTCCACATCGGCCATCTCTTCGGTTAGCATTATGTTCGTTCCTCCTCCCATTGCTGTTGCTCCTCCGATGTGGTGTGTACTTGGTCCGACGGCGGTGGAGCCTTGGTGCACATAGGCATCTATCTCGGCTGATCGACTGCCCATAATGATTGGGGATCGGGGTGGAGTGCTGAAAACAGCCCTTCGCTTGGATGGTCTTCTGTTGGCAGAGGAGGCCGCGGCAGAATCCGTAGCCCTGGATGGGCCGACAACCTGGTACTGGGCTGATGGTCTGCATGGAAGAACGACCTTGGTCCTCCCGGAGCTGGTGTAGTCTCGGTGTAAGGGGCGACTGTGACGAACATGTTGCTGGGAAACTCTGAGAATTGTGCTCCTTGGTCCGGAAAAGCGTGCAACATCATTTGGGCTAAGGTGCCGTTGAAATCCCTTTGGTACTCCAAGTACCTTTGTTTCCTGAGGTCCATTGCTGCCATCCTTTGCAAGATCTCCTGGTACGGGTCTGCTGCGGCAGAGGTGTGGGCAGTACCAGGCATGTCTACCGTGTACTGGGCCCCAGCAGCAGTATTAGTAGTGAACTGCTGGGGCGTTGCTTGGACTGGCTCCGCTTGCGTGATCTGCATGACTTTGTGACAAAAGTCCCTGGTCCATCCTCGCCTTGGGGGAGTGTATTCATTCGTATCCTCAATCGGCACACCTGCAGCAACACATAGACTCGTGATCAAACATGGGAAATACAATGGTCCCCTATCTTTCTTACCGCACTCATGAATTTTGCGTAGGATGATCTCTTCAATATTGATGGTCCTCTTGTTGATGATTGATTGGATAAGCACCAATCTTTTGCGGTCCATCGTGCTATTGTGGGACGTTGGGATGAGGCTTCGCTTGACAAAGGTGTTCCACATCTTGGCCTTGGGCTTGAGGCTCTGTCTTGTTACGGATCCTCTATGGGTACCGTTTTCCCATGGGGTGTTCGCGTAACAAAGATCATCTTTGATGAGCTCGTAGTCCTCGGCAGTGTTGTCTTCCATGAATTCGGCGTGGATGTCACTGTTAGGAGAGAGGCCGTAGAAATTGTTGATTGTCTCGGCATCTAACTGAATCGGCCTGCCGCGGCAGTGAACAAAGAGGGAGTCTTTGCTGGGCCCGTGCGCATAGAACTCCCGTACGATCGTAGCATTCGCCTGGGCAGGTTGGAGACAAAAAATTTCCCAATTTTGGTACTTAATTCTGTCGAAAAGGTAGTGCTCAATGCCGTAATTTTCATCGTCCGCATGCTGGAAACCTTGTTCTTCCCATAGTTGCCGAGCGATGAAAGATCGGTTGAAACGATCTTCAACGTTGGCTAGGGCGAATCGCTTGTATGTTACCATCAAGATTGAGAGATGTGATTTCTTAGAGTTTTTCTTGAAAAGAATCTGAAATTTCACGAAGATTATGAGTAGGCAGAGAGTAATGTGAGAGGGAGATTTTTATGAATACTAAAGAAAACAAGAAAGCAAAAGTGAATAGTTCAAGAGGAAGGAGTTTCTTATATAGGCCTCGGCCTTGTGACCGTTTGAAGCCACTAGCCGTTTTCTAGCCGTTACTCTTTTTACTGCCATTTCCTTTTCTGCCGCGGCAGGAATCTCGGCAGATTAGCCGTTACACTGTTTTGCCCGTTGAGACTGCTGCGGCCCTGACACTGTTTTTCTGCCTCGGCAGAGTTCCTGCTGTGAACTACTTCTCCTTTATTCTTGCTTATTAACCTAAATAGAAATTAAACACACAAAAGAAAAGAAAAATACTTAAAGCAAAAATAAATTCGAAAGTAATAAAAATAAACTAAACTAATCCTAATATATTAATAAAGAAAAGAGAGAAGATCAGGTTACTGGTGGAGAGCATGTAAATGCATCTCCCAAGATTATTCTCTCTCGTTGGCCCGAATTGTGAATCGGTTATGGGTCGCTCCTTTTTGCTGTATGTTCATCCACTTTGGGCTTAATCTTTTTGCCAAATATCCTGCCGAGCAGGCTGCCAAGGCAGGATACTTTAGTGTCTACTGTGTGGATGACCTTGCACTCCTCTGGATTATCATATTTTTTTAAGTTGTGGAATGTATTGAGTTTGACTTGTTGGTCATTGACCCGCATTGTCAACTCTCCTTTTTTCACGTCAATTAAGGTGCGTCCAGTTGCAAGAAAAGGTCTCCCAAGGATGATCGGTGCATTCTCATCTGCTTCACAATCAAGGACAAGAAAATCAGCATGAAAAATAAACTTATCTACTCTTACCAGTATGTCCTCGATTTTGCCTTCAGGTTGCACATAGGATCGATCCGCTAGTTGGAGCATGACTGTTGTAGGTTTTGCCCTTCCTATTCCAAGCTTTTGAAAGACTGATTTGGGCATGAGATTGATGTTTGCTCCAAGATCGCATAGGGCCTTACCTTCGTAATTGTTACCTATCGCACAAGGAATGATAAAGCAGCCATGATCTTTTAACTTTGGTGGCATGCGGTTGTGTAACATTGCCATGCATCCCTCGGTAGCAGCCACTGTTTCAAACTCACCTATTCGTTTCCTCTTTGACACCATGTCCTTTAAGAACTTGGCATAGTTAGGCATTTGTTCAATAGCTTCAATGAACGGTATGTTGATGTGGACTTGCTTCAAGATGCAAGGAACTTCTTTAATTGTTGGTCTTGTTTTTGCTTTTTCAACCTTTGTGGGAAAGATGGTGGTGGTCTCATCTCGTCCAGGGTTTCATTAGTTTAAAATTTAATACCTAGCATCACTGGAGTTGTTGATGCCTCGGCAGGCTGCTCAGGAGCTGCAGTACTTTCTGTTGGGGCAGTGTTATCAGCATCAGTTTGCTCAGCCTCTTCCTTTTCTTGATCTGCTGATCGAATTTGGCTCTCTGGGATCTTTTCCTTCAGTTGTAGACCACTCTTAGTAGTGATTGCTTTACACTGTTCATGGCCTATTACCTTAGCAACTTCAGTATTGCTAGGTAGTCCTCCTTGTGGTCTAGTGTTTATATTTTAAGCAAACTGCCCAACCTGAGTTTCTAGCGTTTTAATTGTCGCTTCTTGATTTTGCAACCTCATCTCCGTTCTATTCATAAAAGCATTTGTCCTTTTGATGAAATTACTGTTCTCTGCCATGTATGACTCAGTTTTCATCGTAAAGGCTTTAAGAGTGTTCTCCAGTGAACTTACCGGTTGCTGTTGCATCTGCTGCTGCGGCATTGACTGCTGGGCCTATTGTGACGGCAGTTGTTGCATCGGTTGCTGAAATCCTGAAGGTTGGGTGATTGGGTTTAAGGCATTGTTAGGGTTGCTCCATGATAGGTTTGGATGCCTCTTCCATGAGGGGTTGTATGTGTTGGACATCATATAGTTCTGATTGTAGTTTCCAACATACATACCGGTTTCTTGATTCATGCAATCAGAGGAACTATGATTACCTCCACATAAGTCACAATAGGAATCAATTACCTTGACCTCACGGGTATTTTGCTGTAACTGTAGGTTTTGTACCATCTTGGTAAGAGAGGCCAATTGTGCTGCCACTGAACTCGATGTGTCTAATTCATTCACCGTGGCTTGGCGTCTTACTCCTCCTCGCCTAGATGTAGGAAACTGAAAGTCATTCTTCGCGAGTTTATTTAGTATTTCAATAGCTTCCTCAGGTACTTTATCAAGGAGTGTTCTGTTTGCCGAGGCATCTAACATCATCCTTGTCGGGGCATTCGTGGCATTGTTAAACATAGTCACTTGTGTCCATAGAAGAAATCCATGCAAAGGACACTTGTGCAATAGCTCCCTGTAGCGCTCCCATGCCTCGTACATAGGTTCGTATTCTGCCTGTCGAAAAGAAGTGATTTCATTACGGATTCTATCATATAAATTTGTAGGATTAAAACGAGTAATAAAATCACGGCAAAGTTCACTCCAAGATCCAATAGATCCTGCTGGAATGCTATTTAACCAAGCTTTCGCCCTATCCCTCAGTGAATAGGGGAATAGCTTTAATCGCAAGACATCTTCATGGACTCCATGGATTTTGAAAGAGTTGCAAATTTCCATGAAAGACTTGAGGTGTTGCCTTGCGTCTTCAGTTACAGACCCACCAAATTGTCCAATAGTGTTAAGCATATTGAACATAACAGGTTTAAGCTCAAAATGGGTTGCTTCAATCTCCGGTGTAACAACTCCTGGGTTTAATCCATTTAAGTCTTCCTCCAGGAAGTCTCTGACAGTGAGCTGCCGCGGCCCAGGTGGCGGCGAAAGTCCTCTATTGCCGGCAGGTAATTTTTCTCCTACCGGGTGATCTGTCATGGCTCCTTGGATCTGTCTCCTCAACCTTTGCCTTGTTCTTTCGATCTCTGGATCTAACTCGTACAAGGGATTGGTTGGATTGGCCCTGGTCAAACACCACGAAAAGCAAAAGTAAAATAAAAATAAAAATAAAAAAGAAAATAAAGAAAACAAAATTTAGTTGCCAGTCCCCGGCAACGGTGCCAAAAACTTGTCGCGTGTCAAAAGTGTGCGTTTAGTGCAAGTGGACACATCGAAAGTAATAAGTGATAAGTATTATCGAATTATCGTCTCCACAGGGACTGGTAGACTTAATATGCTTTCTTCACCTTCTTGTTCTGTAGAAAAGTAAAAACACAAGTGATTGGAGTTGGTTTATCGAAACTAAAATAACTAAACAAAAATAAAGAGAATTAATAATAGAGAAAGATGGGTCAGGATCCAGTTGCGTTGTATTGTGGATTTGATTGACTTGTCTCTGCTCAATGCAATCGTATATCACTACCTCGGTAGCACTGCAGTTTACTGCCTGGGCAGCGACAATACTTGTCCGCCGCGGCAATCCCTTGCTCGTGGTTGGACTTTACCAAAGTTCGGCAAAGTGTCCTTGAATGACTCCGCTTATCCCTAAGTTAGAGTGTTGTTGATGACTAGTCCTTAATGATACCTCCCGGTGTGAACCAATTATACTCACCAACCAATCTCACACTTCTTTTAGCCGCTGAAACTCTTAACCTATCCCTAGGCCGAGTTAGTATTTCGCGATTGAAACACCGTACTTACCCCTTTCGTGAATCTAACTCTCCCGAGCTTAGATAAATAGATTACTCACAAACTTCTCTCCCGAGCTTGAATGCGAGAACAAGGAATAACAAAGGATAAGCAAACCTTGATTACTTTTATTGCATTGAAACAAAGACAAAGTACAATCTTCACCTAGGTATTCCCTAAGAAGGTTTAGAACATAATGGAGAGAAAGAAGACAAGTATAAAATTCGGCTCTCTCCCTAGTTATTCCATATGTAATACATTGGGTGGCTAGGTCTTTATATAGGCTAGACCTAGGGCAAACCTTTCCTAAGTAGAATACAACTTGGAGCAGGGAACAAGTCAAGTACATAATTAAAATATTTCTAAGTTTAAATTCGGCTAAGGGGCTTTCCCGCGTGGTCTTGCCATGAGCTTTTCCTTGTGCTAACCAGCTCCGATCCATGGGCTTTAAGTCCAGACACGTTCCTTGGATTTTTATCTTTCCGTCGCCTACAGTCTTGCTTTTTGTCTTTCTGCTGCTACCTTGGCATCAGGTCCTGCCTCGGCCTTGTCGCTGCCGCGACACTGGTTCTCCTGCACAAATATGAAAATGCAGTAAAACATGCCTTTTTCTGTAATTATCATCTATATGAGCATAACTTCTAAATATATCTCATTAAGAACATGCATTGGTCTGAGTGGGTGTATATTCGGTGATTAATGCCCATAAAAGGAGTAAAAAGTGATAGTGAGTTGAGCACTTATCATGGATCACCCAAGATTTCACCATTTTTGACATAGTTAAACTCCCTTGGGTAACTCAATTCCCTTTTTTCAAGCTTTACATCTCCTAAAGTTTCTATTAGAGGATCTTGTGTTTTCTCATTGGTTGGAACCCCATCCACGTTTGATGCTTGTCCATCATCAATGGTTTCAATGATTCTTACATCATCATCATCACAAGAATCCTTCCTAGGAAGGATGTTATCATCAAAAACCACATGTATAGACTCTTCTACAACTAAGGTTCTTTTGTTAAAAACTCTATAAGCCTTTGAATTTTGAGAATATCCAAGAAAAATAGCTTCATCACTTTTTGCATCAAATTTACCTAAATTATCTTTTTTATTGTTTAAAACACAACACTTGCACCCAAAAGGGTGAAAATAACTAATGTTAGGCTTTTTTGATTTTAAAATCTCTTAAGGAGTTTTCTTCAAAATTGGCCTAATCATTACACGATTTATAATGTAAAAAGAAGTGTTTGTGGCTTCCGCCCAAAAATACTTAGGTAAATTATTTTCACAAAGCATGGTTCTAGCCATTTCTTCTAAAGTTCTATTTTTCCTCTCAACTACCCCATTTTGTTGAGGAGTGCGAGGAGCCAAAAATTGTGGTTAATCCTATTTTCATTACAAAAATTCTCAAAACCTAAATTTTGAAATTCGGTTCCATGATTATTTCTAATATGAGAAATTCTTTGATCAAGATCATTTTGAGAAAATTTGAAAATGTGATGAATTTTTCTAAGGCTTCATCTTTAGTACTAGAAAATAGAACCCAAGTGTATCTAGAGTAGTAATCTACAATAACAAAAGCATATGATTTTCCACCCAAACTAGTAGTTCAAATAGGCCCAAAAAGATCCATATGGATCAATTGTAAAACTCTACTAGTAGAAACATCATTAATGGACTTAAAAGAAACTTTCTTTTGTTTATCCTTAGCAAATGCATCACAAATTTTATCTAAGGAGAACTTGAGCTTAGGTAAACCTCTAACTAAATTTTGGTAGGCTAGTTTCTCTAAAACACTTATGCTAGCATGTCCTAGTTTCCTATGCCATAACCAAGCATCATTTTCATCACTAGCAACTAAGCATGCATGAGATAGGTTAATGTCATCTAGATGCACCATATAAATATTTCCTATGTGATGACCTATGAGCATTGTTCTATTCGATTCTATGTCTATTATTTTACAACCATGTTTATCAAAAGAGACATAAAAACCTTTATCACACAATTGACTAAAGCTCAACAAATTATGCTTAAGACCATTGATAACTCCGCAAAAAGGCTATATTTTAGGCCTTTTTACTTAAGTTATTGAGTGTCTTTAGGCTCATATAGGTTCATTTAGTTGCATTTAGGTTCATGACATTGCATGTAGTCTTCTAGATATGTCTTGGCATTTTTATGTGGCAATAGGTTTTATTTAATAGGAAAGGTAGTTCTTTTTAGTTGTGTTGTGCAGGTGAAGCAAAAATGGAAGTTGAGGCAATTTGTCATGGCATTCGCAGAAGGATAGCGATGGGAAAATGCCATGGCAAAGCTAGAGGACTCCTGTGCTGAGCTAGACGACAAAGAGATATTTTGATAAGAGTGTCAGCTGGTGCCTTTACAGCCCAGTCGGGACCACTACAGCCTGACCGCAGCCACCTGGGTAGGGGACCACAGCAATATTGCCTGCTTGCGAGCCACCTCAATAGGGGACCACTGTCACCACTGCCAGCTCTGCAGAAATACCATCACGTGAAGGGGGCAGAAATGGATTTTTGCCTATCTTTTAGGGTTTTTCACCCTTATTAAAGACATGGTGACCTAAGGAAAAAAGAGAGGCCTTTTTGAGGAACAAAAACACAGAAAAGAGATACCTTTAGGGCGGTTTTTGCGGCGGTGAAAAGCTCCCACCTTTCTCCTCCAAACTCCGACCAAGGGGACCTCCATTGATAGAGCTCGAAGTGAGTGGTGTGCTAGGCACCCGAAAGGGGGTAGCACACCAAGGCGTCTCATGGTGGTTGAAGAGTCAGCGGCTGTGCACACCGAAGGTGTCTTCTAGTCCTCATTTCTTGCTTTATTTCTTTTATATTTTTATGAGGATGTTTGTTGAATGTTTAAGGATTATGTGGATGATATTTCTTAACATTTAAATCCACCATGTAAGCTTTGTTTAGTTGGTTGCTTTTATGGATGATTATCTTTTATTTCTATTTAATATATTGCCTTCTATGTGTTTTTATATTTGCTTTCTCATTATTGATAATTATTTAGGCATTGTAAGAGGCACGAAAGTGTCCCGTGTTTAGGTACATGCTAGAGCACTCGAAAGAGGCGTAACTATAGATCCTTAAATCATCCGAATGGAGCTAAGGGAGGATCTACGTGAGCAATGGGTTCTAGACTGCAAATAGAGCGTAGTTAGATCCTAGAGCACTCGAAAGAGGCGTAGGTGAAGGCTTCAACAACTAAAAGGAGTGTGCTTTATCGATAGGCTAGTGCTACTCGAGTGACACGAGATGCCATGGCATTTTAGTCTACCAGGTTCCTATGACTCGAAAGAGCGGGAAAACTTTAGAAACCTCTGTCGAGTAGGTATACACCGTAGCAGCCATATGTTAGGTAGGGGTAAGGATAGGAACACATAGAAGTCACCACCAGTCATTCCCGAGAGAGTTCATCAATAGAGGGTTAGTACAACATAAAGTTTAAAACGTGTTCTTGCATCTTGTTTTTGCCTCCGCATTTACAAACTGCTTTCTTCATTTTACTTGTTATCTTGCAATCACACTGCTTTACACTCTCACACCACCACCATATATTCACCTTGCCATCATCATCCATACCATTTTGCCGTAAAATATTTTAGTTGCTTGCACTCTAGAATTGCCATAGCATTTCTACATAACACTTCACCGTACATATCCATTTTCTCTTGTTTATATCTCACTTTTGTTTTTCCTTTTTAGTTAGTGACACCTTTTTGCCTTGACAAATTTGACTGCGCACTTTACCAAAGATCCTCGTGGGAACGATACTCACTCACCCTATTATTACTTGTATGGTTGTGTATACTTGCACATATATGTGTGTTCACATGCATCATTTATAGCACTACACAGAACACACCAACCATTAACAAGCAAGACATTTTCAATGAGAATAGAGGAGTGATTACCAATAGAGTCAATACCCTTAATTTGGCCTTTGGCGTTGTCACCAAAAGTCACTACTCCACCACTTTTGAACTCTAACTCCTTAAATCGTCCTTTGTCACCGGTCATATGCCTTGAGCATCCACTATCAAGGTACCACATGTTTTGACTTGAAGCTTTGGCCTTGAAGCAATGCTCAACCTGCAAACAAAGATTTAGTTTTTTATTTTTGGTACCCAAATCATTTTGGGTCCATGAGAGTTAGTTCCCAAAAGCTTGGTTCCCTTAGGAATCCAAGATGCAATGGCATGAACATTATTAGAAATAATAAGTTCCTTAGGAACCCATACACTCCTAATCTTTCTATGTCTAGTATGCCTTTGAAAACCTCTTTGTTTGTGGCCATAAAAATTCTTTTTCACATGGTTTGGTTTTGAAGAGCTTACTTTTTCAAAAGTTGAACTACCAACCACTTTGATTTGTTCTTTGAGCTCATTCACCACTTTATGGTGATTCTCACTCAAGCTAGAAATAAGGTTGTTTAAATCCATATTTTCATTTTGAAAAAACTTTAAATCATCTTTTAAAGTAACAACCTTTTCTTCAATATCCGAAATCGTTTTTTTCAAAGAATCGTCTTTCTCTTTTAAATCGAAAATGATTTTCTTGTTTTTCAAAACCAATTCTTTGAATTTTAAAACCAACTCATCATAAACATCTTGTAACTCATCATATGCATCATATAATTCATCATAAGATAAATCATTACAAGATGGTTCAAGGATTACCTTGGGCTCATCAAGAACCATGAGACAAAGGTTGGCTACTTCGTTGTCCTCATCAGATGATGACTCCTCATCACTCCATGTGGCAACATGAGCCTTTTGCTTCTTCTTCTTCTCAAAACCCTTCCTTTTGAATTATGGGCAATCGGTCCTAATGTGATTGGGCTTCTTGCATTCATAGCAAATGATTTGATCCTTCTCATCTTCTTTGCCCTTTAACTTAAAATCCTTCTTTATTTGGAATCTCCTATTCTGGTTTGCCCTCATGAGCCTAGTGAATCTTTTGGCTACCATAGCCAATTCTTCTAGCTCTTCTTCTTCACTTGTATCCACCTCTTCTTGGATAGATGAAGCTCTAAATGCAATCCCTTGCTTTTTCTTTTCAACTTCTCTTTTCTCTAGCTTGACATCTTCCTTCTTTTTCTCTTTTTCTCTTCCTTTCTTCATGATCTCATGGGTGAGAAAAGATCCTACAAGAGCATTGAGTTTGAGTCTTGAGGTCCTTGACTTCAATAATGGTTGTTCTCTTGCTATCCCAAGACTCGGGAAGAGAGTAGATGAGCTTCCTCACAAGCTTATCCTCCGGTATGATCTCACCAAAGCCCTTGAGACCATTCACAATGATGGAAAACCGATCAAACATCTTGGGGACGTCTTCATCCGACTCCATCTTGAAGTTCTCATAGCTAAGATTGAGAAGACCAATCTTAGTCTCTTTCACATCGTTGGTGCCCTCATATGTAGTCTCCAAAGAGTCTCATACTTCTTTGGCACTTTTGCAAGATGACATCTTGGAGTAGATGCCGGGACCAAGAACAAAAAAAAGAATGTGTAGAGCTTTGTCGTTTGTAGACATCCTTCTATGCTCTTCATCGGTCATCCCGTTCCTCTTCTTCGGTACTTGTCTATCTCCTTCTAACTTCATTGGAATTGAGGGACTATCTATAAGGCATATTGTTGAGTTGATCGATCTATGGAATTGGCCAAGAGGGGGTGAATTGGCAATTAAAAATTTGGTGGAAGATTTTTCGGTGAAAGATGGAAAAATGAAGAACACAAGATTTATAGTGTTTCAAGCTTCGGAACAAGCTCTACATCCACTACCTTAGCCCCCACTAAGGATTTTGAAACCAATTCACTAAGAATTCAACCTTTTTCTCGGTTTAAGGGATAACCGTTACAATTCGAATTAATTCTTCTACCCAAGAATAGATTCAACCTCACAAGATAAAAAGATGAAAAGAAAGGCAAATTGAAATCTCTCACAAGATACATATTGCCCCAATTACAAACAAACTCTCCCCAAACTCAATTACAAAGAATCAAAATGAAATACAAGAGTTGGGAGTTAAGATTTTCAATAGAAGTACTTGGGAGTTGGATTTGATTGCTTGGATGTTGCTTGAGGTTCAATAGTTGTTAATGCTGCTTCAGAGCCTTCAATTTATACCTTCTCATTGATTTCTAACCATTGTGGTTGTTGGGAATTGAAATAAAGACGTTAGGGCCTCATCTTCCCATCATAAATGCACTTCTGCAGACACTGGTATCGATGCTTGGGGTACCTGTTTCGAAACAGGCCACAAAGAGAGAGAGATGTTATGCATTTAATAGGGGTATCAAATCATGGTTCGATACCAAATACAATCCGTGAAGATTGGTATCGATACCTGTTCCGAAACATGTTAACTACCATTTAAAGCTTCAACTACCTCCAACGGTCGACTCATTTAAAGCTAAAATAGCCGTTGGGATTTCTGAAGGTATCGATACTAGTATCGAAACAGTCCTTTAAAATATTTTTTAAATTAAGCCCTGGTTCGATACCTATTCCGAAACAGATGTTGGCAGTAACGTTTTGGTGGAAAAAGGTATCGATGCTGGTATCGATACTTGTTCTTGACTCAAGAACATTTTCTGAAAAACAAGAGGCGGTATCAATACCTGTTCTAGGGTATCGATACTCTCGTGTAAAAACACTTAGAAAAATATCTTTAAAGTTCTTGGTTTGACTTGAAAACAAAAATTTGACTTAGGGACTTAAAAATTTATTATAAAATAGTCCTTTAACATAATTGTTAGAGTTATTTACAATTTAAATCATTGAATTTACCTTCTACTTTCGTATAGGTCACAAACCTTTGATTTAATCAGATTAAATCATTAAACTTTTATTATTAACAAATTAAATCATTCACATTAATATCGTTAAATATTTTAATAAAAAAGCTGAGTCAATAATCTTATTAGACATATTTTTCTATGTCAGCAAGTTAATATTAATTAAAATTAAAAAAATATTTAAAATCTTTTTACATTAAATTATTAAAGAAATTATGGTTCAATGCAATTTTTTTAATAAATTATCATAAAAAAAATTAAATATTTTTTTTAATTTTAATTAATATTAACTTGTTGACATGGAAAAATAAGTTTAGTAGGATTATTGAGTCAGCCTTTCCGTTAAAATAATTAATGGTGTTAATGTGAATGATTTAATTTGTTAATAATAAAAGTTTAATGATTTAATCTGATTAAATCAAAGGTTTGTGACCTATACGAAAGTAGATGGTAAGCTTAATGATTTAAATTGTAAATGGCTCTAATTGTTATATCAAAATCAATTTTAATTTTACACATATATAGGAAGAAAAATAAATAACTATATACATATATGTATATACGCATATATTACGTCTTACGTAATATATGTGTATACTCTAAATCAGTAACGCCATCTTCAGCAACCACACATGGTCGCAGTTTTGAGACCAAAAATGAGGTAAATAAACTCTAAATCTCTTTCCTCTTTTCTTTGATTCGAATGAAAAATTTTATAATGTACCTCTGAAGTTTGGGCTCCCTTTTGTATTGATTTTCTAAATCTGTGGGTTAAATTTTTTTTCTTTCAGCTTTATATCTCGAAATACGTGAACCATATAAAAAAGAGAGAAGACTACCATTTTTTTATATATATTATTGAGAATCCCTCGACATTTATTTATTTGTATTTATATGCGCTTTTCGTTCTTCTTGATCTTTAATTGTAAATAGACAAAATCAAGATATAAGTTAAATATAAAATATAAATATTCAAAAATAAAAATTAAATTCATAAATAAATTAAATTTAAAAAATTTGAATAAAAGATAAAATTAAAAAAACGGTTGAGTGGGGCCATCAACCCTTAATTGTACGTATATTGACGCTAAATTACAAAACCAAGTTTTTTGAGACAATTCCAACTCCAATCAAAGTTCCAATTTTTCATCACTCAGGAGAGTCTTAGATCTCCGTTTCAAAATTTGGATTCCTTTTTTATTTCCATCGAAGATTCTATGCCACAAGGGTTTTTACTCGAGCTTCACAAAAACTAATTAATTACATTTATTAATATCATTAATTTAATTGAAAGTGAGTTTCAAAAAGGTTTGAATCGCTCATGTTTAAGGTTTTATTTTCCCGTTTATGTTATTTCGATCATGGTTAGATTACTGACGGATTGTAATTTCGAGTTTAGACGCGGAATAGTTAAGAGTGAGTAAAATTTGACTTAACTCGAAAAATCAAAAATTTTGACTCGATTTAAGACGAAAAACTCGAATCGTTCTAAGTCGATTCGAAATTACATAAACATAACTCAACGAAATTTTTTTAAAAAAAGTTTGAGTGGTAAAATGAAAATTCAAATAACTCGAATAACTTGAAATTTTTAGTTATTAGTGTATTAATTTTTACGTTCAAGTTGAGACCCTTAATTTTTTCTGATATATATATACACTAATATAAAAAAAAATATGAAGAAAAACTCAAATTGACTTTAATCGAAAAAAATAAAATAAAATTTAAGTTATAAAATATAATATTTTAACTCAAATAATTCAATTTCTTTTATTCGACTTATGAAACGCTCACCCCTAGGTTTAGTATCCAATATCCAAGTTAACACTTGCATAGTTACAAGGTTTTTCGATCCTCTAAATACATGTAGAAACTTGAATATATATATATATATATAGAATTAGCGGTTTAAGGTTTTGAATTTTGATTTTAAAGTTAAAATTTTTTTAAAAAAATAGTCCCAAATTAAAATAATATGTAAATAATAAGGGTAAAATTTATTTTTTTTGAATTAGGACAAATTTTTTAGCAAGATAAAACGTGAAAAACTAAACGTGTTCTTATATAAAATATTTTAACTATCACATTAATGTTTGAACGATTGTTAATGTGTCAATGATCAATTTAAAAATAAAAATAAAAATGTAATGGTAATATTAAAAAATTAAAGTTTGATTATTATTTTAAATAACTTACCAAAGTTCAGATATCATTATAACTTTATTGAAAAGAAAAAATATAAAAAATAATATAAATTTTATTTTAAGAAATTATTTAAAAAATAGTATTTTCAATTTCTATAATTTTAAAATAAATAAAATAATTAATAATATATCACAATACATATAATAATGATATATAGCGATATATGATATTTATCAACCAATAAAAAAATTAAAAAAAATTGTACAAATAATTTTGGTCTCATCAAATTAAATCTCTTTTATTGCTTAAAAAAATATTTTCTACTAGTTAAAAAATTTATTTGTTACAAGAAGATTTCCTAAATTATCAACCAACACAAAAGAAATTAACATTAATAAAAAAAAAAATCAATTATGAATTTGATGAAGGAAATCAATGTTCAAGGACAAAAGGTGATAAGATAATTAGCTCCACCGGTACACGAAGCAAGAGCAGTGGTATCGTCATAAGCATAGCTGTAAGCCTGAGGGCATTGGCTCTTGAAAAGATTCGAATAATTAGTCGGAGGGCATGTTTGTGGGGTGCCGAAAGAGTCGGTGCAGCAATACTGAGGCTGGATGAAGGCCAAACATGCACTGTTGCAGGCGATGACACCGCCATCGGAGCCTTTAACCTGTAATTCAGGAGGGCAGACCGCATTCATGTTGGCGGTGCAACTAACCGGAGTGCAACCACCGGAACCTAATTGCGGAGCGATCGAAAGCGGCACGTTAAAGCCATCGACGAGGCTAATGTCGAAGAAATCTTGTCCGTTGTTCGCTGCGAGGGTGAATTCCGCTAGGGTTACTGGTGGGATGCCACCAGCACCGTTGCAATTGACCTGACCAGAGGCGCAGTCGCCTGTTTGGCATTGGAACTTGCCGTTTACGTTTGCGCATTGGGTTCTAGCCCAGATACGGCCGGACCATGTGGGCGGAACGTCTAGGACGGATGACGCTTTTGAGGGTAACTCGATGCCTGTGGTGGACAATGCAGGACCTGAACTTGTGAGAATTCCTGGCCAAACTGACGAAGGACAGTTGTTGTTCAAAGTGAACGTTGTAGATTTAGCACCTGCGTTAATTTGAGCATATAATTAGAATTAATCTTAAATAGAAAAAATAATTGAAAACTCAAGGGATTTACCAGAGAAGAAGAAGAAGATGGCCAGCATCAAAAAGCCAAAGATTAGCTGAGCCTTCATCATCACTAAAATTTCTTCAGTTCTTACTTTGAGATTATCAATTTAGACCTAAGAGTTGGGTGCTCTCTCTATATATTAAGGCCCGAAACTTACGGCAAACATATATAATCTTAGATCTCTACAATTAATTATATTATTAAATGGAGATATTTCTTTTTATTTGAGGAAAGATTTTTTTTTGATATGGTATTTAAGAAATAAATTATTGAAAATAATTAAAAAAAATCTTTGAAAAGCTTAAAGTGCCGAGATTTTCTAGAGAGGGATTGAAACTAATTGGTATCCATATATAAGCTTAATTCAAATAATTATTTGTCTATTAATTAGGAAATATTTAATATACAATTTTGGGTAAATTTTAATTTAAACAATTTTTTTATTTTAGAGTTTAGAAATTATAGTATAATTTAAGGTTAGTATTTAGGTTATAAGGTGTAAGATTTAAAATTTATGATTAAAATTTTGAGTTTAGAGTTCAAAATTTAGGTTTTAAAGTGTTAGGACTAGAGATTTAAGTTTTAAATTGTATAACTTTAATATGAAAGATTGTGTAAATTTTTATATGATCTGTGTATCAAAATATAACCCAATTAAGAAAATATTTTGATACACAAGCTTTTGTAAAATTTATTTTTATAAATTTTTTTTTAATTTTAAGATTTAGATCATTTAAAAATTAAAATTTAAAAATTCTTGACGTTTAAGATTTAAAGATTTAGAATATTTTGTATTTTTTCATATTATTCTTTTTAATAGTTATACTTGCGACATAAATTATTAAACATCTCAAAATCATAAACATTAACTAGCTTTTTTGGGGACGACTCATCTTGTTTTAGTGGTTAAAAGAACGATTGTTCTTAGAAGTCACAGGTTCGAGTATCAGTGCTACAGCATAGTGATTGAGCGATCAATGTCTAATAATTAAAAATATATTCTGAACAAATATTATTGTAATTACTATAGTTGATTAAAAAATAACTAATGTTTTGCGTATTCAAGAAAGATCAAATGACATGCATAAATAATGAGTGAAAATATATTTTTATATATCAATAAAATTTATTAAATATAATTATATTATACGATTAATTTAGTTAAAATTTATTTCAAAATTAATTATATATATTGATAATTTGAGTGAGTATTTAATTAGCAATTTAGTAAGTATATTTTTCTTTATAAATAATAATGTTTAATTTTACTGAAAAATGAGCTAATACTATAAAATTGTATTAATCGATTTTTCTCCTAAAATCATTAAAATACACAATCCAGGCTACTGGAACAAAAAATAATATTATGCAAGATAATGGTTAAAACATAATCACACATAATAAAAAATGGTAAATAAACACAACAATATAATATCATCCGACAACAGTAAACATCATTAATACTAAAATAAAAAATAAATATGATAATAATAGGACATTGATCAAATAAGTTTTATCACAATTCTTATTCAATCACAGACTATCTTCATGATTTTGCATCTATCAATATAAGAGAATTAGGTCTAGTATTAAAACCAGATATAAATCATCATAATAATTAAATAATCACCGACTAAAAATATAATATCAAATCCAACTTTAAAAAATTATACTAAAAAAAACATAAAAGAACGTATTATAAGAGTAGAAAAATATACTATATATAAGAAAATAAAAAAAAAAAATTCACTACTAATGTTTAAAATTGAGTCGAAATATAGAACGAAATAATGAAGTGGCTAGGGTCTGAATTTTTTTATTATTACTGTTGTTATTCAGAAAATGGGATGTTAATTTTCTTTTCAATTTTTTGCACGTCCCTATCTCTCTTTTAGTTTTTCACTTATTTTTTTTAAATTATTTTAAAATTTTCATCGTAATTATAATAAAAAAAGTTTATTTTATTTTATATTATATTGATTTTAATGAAAAAGATAATTACAAGAAATTAAGGTTTGAACATTTAATATCTTAAGCTCGATGTCACATTGAACCACAAATCTAAAATCATATAAAAAAATTCTCAAATAAGTTTAGCCCAGTGAGGGAGACATGTCCTTACCTCCGAAGAAATTTTTTCACCTTTGTTCCTCTATTTAATTTTTTTAAAACTTAGTTATTTATGAATTCCCCCACTTTCAATCATTTACATTCCTCCAATCTTAAATCTTGACTCCGTCCCTGATCTAACCCAAATCCACAAGTTTTATAATCAAACCATTGTTAAACGAGTTATACAAAATATTCAAGCGTTGCTTAGGAATTCCAATCAAAACATATTAATTTAAAACATTCGATATGATTAATAATTTAAAAGAGTTACAAACATAAAACATAAGGTTCCTAAGAATATATTTCCCCAACAAATCCAAGAAATGTACTCTATAACATATCTATGCACTAAAGTCCCACTCCAGTGAGTTCCTTAAAAACACACAACGACTTAAAGACTTACGTAAGAAAATAACAATTTCAGATTAAAAACGTAGTTGAGACACCTCTATTCTGTCATGCTTTAGTCAAATCATAAACATAAGCATACTTCCATAAGATGATAAGTAAGTATGAATATCATACAACACTATTCTATTTGCCTAAACCCATACAATCACTATGATCAACAATAAATCAAATAATCAAGGGCTCTTAAGGCCCAACATATCTTATTGTACCATATAGGATTAAGTTCTAGACTAAAACTGCCTCTAAAGGCCTGTACTTTGGATATTGACCAGAGGTGTCCAAAACTGACTTTAGACTAAGTTTTTAGAGGTATCCTAAAACTAGCTTTAGGAATTATTAAACTCGTCTTCATATTAGAGGTGCCCGAATCCAAAGTCATAAGTCTTTAACTTAGAGTTTAGCTAGAACTATGCAATCAGTCATGTTCACAATTACATACACACTCACAAGATTTATAGTTTAATTTCGAGAAAATCCTATACATCATAGATAAAAAAAAAATGGGAGATGAACACCACCGCAACAACAAAGAAGGCATAATACCATAGAAATTAATGACTTGGTTTATTTGGCATTGCTTCAGGATAGGAAATAGTTTGAGTTTGGGTGTTGATAAGTGCTCAAAAGTTCTATTTTATGTACACTTTTTACTGTAATTATTGTTTTTCTTAAGCTCATTTGAGAGATAATATTAGTGATTTCTGCTATTTCCTTCAGTTTAGCAGTAGCATGATTTATTATTGACTTTATAGAATATTTGGTAGAGAAAGGTATTATTGTTGTTTTTATGCCTTGACAAGTAATTTGCCGCCCAGGCAGACCAATGTCGCAACAGTCAATGAGGAAAATTGTAGTTGAAATTTGTCATTAGACATTGTTGAGACATAATAATTTGAGGAATGAGTAGACCGAACAAGACCATAAGAACTATATTGATGTAGTTTCAACCAGGGCACAAGACTGACTACTGTCAAGACATTGTATTGCACCCTCTGTGATAGTAGATTATCGAGGCAGCGCATTACATCTGTCGAGGTAGTACTTGAAAGATGTTGATATGGTATGCGATCTAAAGAGAATAACAAGGTGAACTTTTTAAGGCAAGTAACATAGAGATTGGAGTTGAGAAATACATGAAAAGTCAATGTCAAAGCCACATGGGAAAAGTCAAACAAAAGTCAATTAGTAACTAAAATAAAGATGTTAATTCATTTAATGAAGTTGAATTTAATTCTAACTTGTACTCCTACTTTCGAAAGGATTTGATCTAGGTCAAGCCTATAAATACCGTAACTTATGTGGAGAGCAAATCATCTTGTAATCAAATAACCTAGGAACCGAGAATCCTTTGTCATCTACCATCTCCATTATGTTCTAAATTTTCTTAGGGATAAGATTAAGTTGTGAAGTAATTGTGAGAAAATTTTATTTTTGCACTCAAGTTCGGGAGAAAAGTTTATGAGAAAAAATATATTTATCTAATATCGGGAGAGTTAGACTCACGAAATAAATAAACACGATTTTTATCCAATTCGATAAAGATTAATTCGGCTTAGGAATAATTTCAAGTTTCAACAGTTAATATGAGCGAAATATTAGTTTGTGTTCATCCTTGATTCACGTTGGGGGTATTATTAATACTTGGGCATCAATAGTATTCTAACTTAGGGATAAGAAAGGTTCATTAAGGGATGTTTTGTCAAACCTTGAAGTTTTCACTTAGCCACCTAGGCATAAACCCATCGAGACAGCCAAAGCCACCTGTCGCAACGACCCGTTGAGGCAGCCAAGTTAATTTTGCATTACAAGACTGAAACAATTGTATTCTGATTCCACGCTACAAAACAATTTAATCTAGTCTAATTTCTCAACTTGATATCTTGATTATTTAGTTTATTAGTTTTAGTTATTTTCTTTAGTTAAACCCAATTCCCATATCAAATTATTTGTGTTTTTACTTTTCTTATGTAGAAAAATAAATTGTGAAAATAACTTAAATCTCTTTGGAGAACGATATCTTTTATACTATAACTTGGCGGTAAGTGTATACTTGAACTTAATTTGCGTAAGACGTTACGCACGCAACACGATGCTAAGTGACTCAATCTTACTCCTATATGGATCAATATGGTATGTTCGTAATTATGAGTATGATTGTTTGATCGTTGATCATACTGATTGCATGTGTATGACAAGTAGTAGCATCATCATTATCTTGCCCTGATATTATATCTTGTAGTATTGTTCTTATTTATGATTTGTATGAAACATTATTGAGTGGTTGTGTATCCATTGAGTTTTGTTAGTTCAAAGTTAAAATTCGTTATTGATGTTCACATGTTAATAGGTTTGGCTTGATTGCTTGGAGGAGCACCATCAATTAAGGACTCTAATGTCTCATTTTTCCAAATTATAATACTTAGGCCTTTGAGCAATGAATTTGTTAGAACCTATCATTCATACCTATTTGTATTTTTGACTTTTAAAATGATTGATTTAAATACTTATATAATGTAATTTGTTTAAAATGAGATACATTGTATATGTTTTAATTATTATTTACTTTTATTTGGATGGAAATTAAATGTGTTATGGAAATTGCTTTTGGATTTGACTAAACTAGGTCAAAATTTTATGGTTGAGTTTTGGGCTTAAGAACTAAATGTGACATCAAGTTGAGGATGTTACAGATACGAAATAGGTCATACCATTGTAGCTAAATGTTATTAGAATCTTTAAAAATTTATATTGAGCTTAGTGTATTGATATTGTAGGACTTGTATTGATACAGTTAGACCCGTATCGCTACAAACCCATAGTTTTGTAATGAACTTTTCAGACACAATTAAGGTGTATCATTACGATCTTAGTGTGTATCAATACCCAGTTAGTTAATTCTGTTAATTGGGATTAAAATGAATTTTTTTAGGTTTTATAGTTTGGTCACTAACTATGGGATGACTAAATTGGATAAATAAATGACTTCCTAGATGATTATTTGTTGGCATAATATCAATGTGGTAAAATGAAATTATGATAAGGATTCTTAATTTATCAAATTTTCAAAATATTCCCTTGAACTTGTATTTAACCCCTCGATCCGGTCTAAATACAACCCGGCTCGAACAAGCTATACAGGGAATACCAAGGTTAATCTGAAGACTCACCCCGATAAACGACCCTAAATTTTTTTTCCTTTTATATTATATATAGATGCTTTATTTAGATCCTACATGTTCATTCAGGGACTGAGTTCAATTGCAGCGGAAACTGATAGTGAACGAATTCTAATTTTAACCGAAAGAGTTTTAGAGACCTAATTGTAATTTTCTATAAATTTACAGACTAATCGTAAAATTAAATTTACCAATCCTTAATTAAGTTCATTAAATGCTTAAGTCTCAAATTTTGGCTTAAAATAATATCTACATGACATTCAATTGCATGCTCAAGTTTTAGTGATTAAAACGTAAAGAATCTAAAATATATTTCAGCCTATAACGACTTTAACATCAACTAGTATCGATACCCAAGATCCCGTTTCGATACCATTTCCATTTTAAAGAGTGGTATCGAAACACTGGCTTCACGTATCGATACTGAGGCCACTACTCGATCGATGCTCTGTGTAGTAAGCCCGCATTTCGATACAGTCGAGACCACGTATCAAAACTATTTATACTTTAAAAAACGGTATCGATACCATGGTTAAGCGTATCAATACGTCTGTTTGGGTTCATACTAATGTTTAGATACAAATTCAATTGGTATCGATACCCATGCTAATTTTCCCAGATTTCTTTCACGTTTATGCCTGCGTATCAATACCCTATGAAGGGGTATCGAAACCCTCTGCCTAGAAAGTGGCAAATTTCTACATTTTGTACCTTAAACGTATTCAAGCATACTCTAGATGTATATTCTTACCTAAGGGGCATAAAACACATATCATAACATGTTTCTAGATGCAAACCAACCTAGTTCCATAATCAAATAACAAATTTGCATTTGCATACCGTAACATCAAGAACATAACATAACAATGCTTGGTTTAAACAAGATTTGAGTCTCGGATTAATTTCAAATATTAAATAACATACCAAAAGCAAACCAAAGCTATATCTCAATGTCATAAGTTCCACTACTATCCCATTGCTCTCAACTACCTAAGGTTCATAATTCAAAAACATACTTGAGCTGAGAAAATATGAAATTATTGGCACGTACGACTTCTTGCTTCTTCAGATTTGCACCTAACACTTATTTCTTTGCATTAGAAGTAAAGGAGAGAGTTTAAGAAAAGCTTAGTGAGGGACAATTATAAATTACTTTCAAAATAACTTGCAGTGCGACCCATACAAGCCAATGTTAAATAAAAATTATGCCATGCTTTAAAGTAGTAGAACATCCATGGCTATCTATGTCATTGATCAGAAATAAGCAAGTAGCCATGGCTCGAAAGCCACAAAAACTTTCAAAAATTGTAACGCCCCAAAAATAGGCTTAGAAGTTAGTGGGTCGATTTAGCCGGTTAAGCCTAGTTCGGGATTAAATAATTAAAAATTAGTTTTAAATCAAAATAAATTATGTAAAAATATCCAGAAATATTTATTTTATATTTGATTTTTGTCAACTCAATTTTGAAAATTTACCCTTGAATCCCTAAGATTTTGAAATTAGTGACTATTTTGTAAAAATTGAAAACTTGAGAATAATTTTATAAACTAAACCAAAACTTTGAATCTTTAAGGGGCTTTGATAAAATCCTAATTCTAATTTATTTAAACTTCCATGAGCTTATTTAATTAACTCTCAACTCAAAATTTTAAATAACAAACCCAAATAGCTTTAATTAAAACCCAAAAACCTTATTTTTATATCAAAACTTAACCCTTTTTATAATTTTCTTTTTCCTTTTCCCAAAGCAGAGAGCAGCCTTCTTTTCAAGGTAAATTCAATTTCTTTTCAATTAATTTCATTCTAATAAATATTTACAACTTTTCTTCTTTAAAAATCTTGTTTTTCAATCGTTTTCTTCTTCAAAAAACATGGAAGTTGGTTGGGTCAGAATTAGAGGTATGAAACATTCAATCCTTTGATTTATAAAGGTTATATATTGAAATTCCCAAGTTATTGTGTAACCCCTTAGACCCGGTCTAGATGCAATCTGACTCGAACAAGCTACATGGGGAATACCGAGGTTAATCCGGAGGCTCGCCCCGATAAACGACCCTAAAAAAATTGATTTTATATGCATTACTTAGATCCTACAGGTTCATACAAGGATTGAGTTCATTTGCAGCGGAAATTAATTATAAATAAGTCCTAATTTAAACGATGGCTATCAATGCCAACATCATGAAAAGCAACAAGTATACCATGACATAAGCCAAAAAACCTTTTTCAAATACTTTTGAAAAACACCTATTCAACGAGCAAAACACAAGCCTTACATGCCCATGGCAAAGCTTAATTGAAAACACTATTCAATTAAGAAAATATATTTGCTTATAACATTCTATTGGTATTAGTGAACTATTTAGATTAATATTAAACGTTAGGATAAACGGAAAACTCGCATGCCAAGCATGCTCGTGATTGATTAATACAATCCACGGCGACCCATATTAGTCCACCTTAATGTCTGGGTTAGCTAGCAAACCCGAATGCGATAAAGTCCCTTATACCGAACAATATTAGCTCCCCTTAATGCATCACTAAAGAATTTACACACGTATGGATTTTAATTATAGTGCACTAACATCTTATTGATCGATCAAATTATCCACGTTTTATCATCTTTAATACCAATACTAAAAACAAAACACGATGCTCAAGTTTTAAGACAAAAAAAATGAATTACAACTTATGCTTCCCATCAATACGTGCATCAAATGCATAAACTGGTAAAATCTCTTTTTATCAAATTTTGAAAAAAAAAACATGAGAGCATCAAAACATTATTATAAAAACAATATCATGAGCATCTAATCCCATGCATACTCACATATGCACAATAAAACATGAACATGACAAAATCATATAGTAAAGCAGTGCGTAATATGGGATTTTCAAGAGAGCAAAACTTAAAAACTTGCGTACGAGTATAGGTAGGTTTTTCACACCTTCACTACACCCCCAAACCTTTGAAAAATAGATTTAAAACACTGCCAAAGCAACCCACTCTCATAAATCACTCACCGATAACCGTTTCTTGCTCGCCAAGTCACCGGTTTGATCCAAAACACCTTCAAACGAGATAACCTACACTGTTTCAAGCATCAAAAATTAAGGATTCAGTGCTCCTAATAACACACAATAAATCCCAAGTCGAACAACCCCTTAAACCTATCAAAACCTTAATCAAAAACTTTACGAAACCAACCAAACTTCTCCTAAACCATTAGTATGGGATTAGGGATTCTAAAAAAAACATTATAAATATCCTAAAAATTTAAAAATCATCCTTTTAGGATCCAAAAACAGTATGTAAAAACCCTTTAACAAAAATTATGATTCTTGACCCAAAAACTGTTTTTTTAAAAATAAAGGATTAAAAACGTTTTTACCAAGCCAAGAACTTGAGAATTTCAAAGAGAACTTCAAATTTATAGAGGGTTGAGGAAATCTCACCTCTAAAACTGATCCAATTGCTTTCCGGGTTCTAAAACGTGGAAATGATAAGAAAACTAGATTTTTAAAGAGGAAAAGTTATAATAATTATTTAAAACGAAATTAAATAAAAAGGAAAAGGTTTTTACCTTAAAAGTTGGTTGAAATCTTGTCTCCAATGTGGGAAAACAAAAATAATAAAAATAGTTTAGGTTTATAATATTTAAATAGGGTTTTAGAATTTAAATCAAGTTTAATTAGTTATTTGAGTTAAAATAAAATTGTTGGATTCAATTAGTTAAAAATCGGAAAGCCTAGACCAGATAGGATAATAATTGGATTAAAGCCCCTTAAAGATTCAAAGTTTTGTCTTGTTTTATCCTCAAGTTTTCAAATTTTACAAAATAGTCACTATTTTCAAAATCTTAGGGTTTCAAGGGTCAATTTTCAAAATCGAGTTGAGCAAAGTCAAAAATATATTTATTTAGTATTTTAGGATATTTTCCCATAATTTATTTCGACCAAAAATCAATTTTTAAGAATTTAATCCCGAACCAGGCTTAACCGGTTAAATCGGCCCACTAACTTCTAGGCCTAATTTTGGGGCGTTACATATTGGCTTGGTTAAAACATTTTTAATCCTTTGTTTTAGAAAAATCGGTTTTTGATTAAAAAAATATACAATTTTCGTTCAAGGGTTTTCACTCACTGTTTTTGGATCCTAAATTGTTGATTTTGAACATGTTAGGATGTTTATAACTTGTTTTAAAATTCCTTAATCCTAGAATAAAGGTTTAGGAAAAGTTTGGTTGGTTTTGGGAAGTTTTCGGTTAATGGTTTTAAGGGTTAAGGGTTGTTGTGTTATGATCCGAAATAAGGAATTTTTATGTGCGATTAGAAGCATTAAATCCTTAGTTTTTAATGCTTGAATCAGGGAAAGATGTAAGTGATCGCGTTTGAAGGAGTTTTGGTTCGAATCGGTGGCTTGTCGGACAAGAAACAGATATTGGTGAGTGGATTTGAGAGTGAGATGCTTCTAAAAGTATTGGGTGTGTAGGGAAGGTGTGAGAAACCTCCCTATACTCTGAAGTAAGTTTTATCTTTCTCTCTCTAAAAGATTTATCCCATACTATGCTAGTTTTACTATGATAATTGTCATGCTCGTTCGATGTTTTGCATAATGGTTTATGCATGAATTTTTGGATGGTCAAGGGACTATTTTTATAATGGTTTAATGATCCCACAATTTATTTTATAAAATATGTTAAATATGGTTTTATCGGTTTTGTACTTGTTAGAAGGATTATGCATGAATTTTTGGATGGTCAAGGGACTATTTTTATAATAGTTTAATGATCCCACAATTTATTTTATAAAATATGTTAAATATGGTTTTATCGGTTTTGTACTTATTAGAAGGATTAGTGAATAGCATGAGATTTATATAATGTTTTTAAAGTGAGAAACTTAAGCATTGGTACTGTTTTGTGTTGGTAATTGAGATGATGTTAATTAGGGATAAGTTGATCGATCAATAGGATGTGAGTGCACTATAATTATAAAATGCGTATGTGTATTAAATTCCTTAGTTATGCATTAGAGTTAATACTTAGAATGTGATATATGTGTTGTATTAAATTTAAAGTGTTGCTTATCCCGGATGCTAAGGTGAGATTTCATGATCGGAGGTAATCCATCATGTGTATGAGTAGACGGTTTAGTCCTCATATGTGGTATGAGTAGCGGTTTGGCTCTCATAGTGGCATGTTGGCGATTGGCCCCATGCCTATCAGTTCCGTTTATCTCAACGATTAGAGGTAAGCTAATCGGATCACTAATACCAACACGAGAAAATGCAAGATATATTTTTACTGATTTTTATGGCAAATATATTGTGCCAGTGTTTTATTTAGTTTTCAAACGTTTATAAGCCTTGCTATGTGAAGCATGTAAGACTTGAACTTTGGTAGATTAGTTCCACGAGTTGATACACTTGCTGAATTTTACTTGTTAACTACATGAGTGGTTTAAAGAGCATGAAATGTTTTATAATGCAAATGTTTTAAGTATACTATGGGTTACATTTCAAGTAGTTTTTAAAATATTTTATGTTTCCCTTACTAAGCAATTGCTTAACCCCTCTTTTTTCCTTGCAATGCAGATAAATAAGTAAGGAGCTCATTCAAAGAAGCAAGGGAAGCCATATTTAGTGCCTTGATTCATATTTAGCTCATAGTATGTTATTTCGAGTTCTTAAACCTTAGGTAGTCGAGAGCAATGGAGATAGAGAACTTATACTATTTATGAATTTTTATCGAGTATTGGAATTAATGAATTTGATTATGCTTATGAGGTTACATTTTCAGAATCATTTGATGAACTTATGTGTTAGCATACTTTTATGACAATAAAGTTTTTGAATTTGATTATTATCTTAATTGTGTTATTTATGTTGATGATATGAAACTAGGATGAATTGCATCTAGAGAACTAGTTGAGAGACATAGAATTTTCCTCTAGGTACTTATATGTATTTAGTGAGCCTATAGATTTCGTTTAAGGCATGAAAAATAATGAAATCTGCTTTTTTGGGTAGAGGTTTTCGATACCCTTTCATAGGGTATCGATACGCAGGCAAAAACGTGAAGAATTTCTGAGAAAATTAGCTTGGGTATCGATACCATATGAACTAGTATCGAAACAGTAGCTTGTAATAAGGCAGGCATATCGATAAGCTAATCTCGAGCTCCAAAACAAGTTTTTACAATAGCAAATCGTATCGGAACGTGGACCAAGCTATATCGATACATGGGCTTGCTTCATAGGGCATCGGGTGAGATATCAAAGTCGTATCGAAACACTTAAGTCCCATTTTGATATCTGCTTTATTTTCACCTTGGTATCGAAACATGGCCAAGGTGTTTCGATACCCCTGACCGTTAATTCTGTTATAGGCTGAAATAAACTTCTTATTCTTTACGTTTTAGTCACTAAATATCTAGTACGTAATTAGATGACTTGTAGACCTTCTTTTAAGCTAGAAGTTTACTTGTAAGCATGAAATGAACTAAATTAAACATTGGTAACTTTAAATTAACAATAGGTTAATAATTTCTGAAAAATTACAATTAGGTCCCTAAAACTTGATCGGTTAAAATTATGACTCTTTTCTCTTTAGTTTTCGCTGTAAAATGAACTCAATCCTTGTATGAACACGTAGGATCTAATTAAAGCATCTAGATAAGAAAAGAAAGACAAAAATTTAGGGTCGTTTATCGAGGCAAGTCTCTGGATTAGCCTCGGCATTCCTCGTATAGCTCATTCGAGTCAGGTGACGTCTAGATCGGATCGAGGGGTTACAAAAATACCTTTTTGAAAACATGCGCTTAATAAGAAAAACCCAAGTCTTACATGCTACTCAAGGAAAGCTCAATCAAAACTTTTTTGCACAAATCATAACACATGTAATAGTTATTGCAAAGTAAAAACACTTGCTTTTTAGGTCATATTGGTATTAGTGACACGATTAGTCCCTTTTTCTAATCGTTGGGATAAACAGACTCCAGTGGGTATACCCCACGAGGTTACATGAAGGTCTAATTCCAACATGCCAAAGCCACCTTAGTGTCCAGGATGAGTTGGCCATCCCGAATGCGATAAAGTCCCTTATATCGCACAACATTAGTCCCACTATAATGCATCACAAAGGAATTTCACACGTGAATTTTAAAGATTAGTGCACTGTCATTCTATTGATCGATCAACTTATCCCTATTAGTCATCACATAATAAACCAATACAAAACAAAACCAATGCTCAAGTTTTAAGTTCAAAAAAATATATTAACTCTATGCATCCCATAACACAAGCATCAAATGCTTAAATCGGTAAAAATCTCTTTTCTCATGTTTTCAATACAAACCACGGGAGAATTAAAACCATTGTAAAAAAATATCATGAGTATCAAATCACAAGCATATTCACATATGCACAAGTATAATCAAGCAAGACTAACCACATAGTAAAACAAGCGTAATATGGGAATCTTAAGAGAGCAAAAACAATAAAACTTACTTCGGAGTATAGGAAGGTTTCTCACACCATCCCTATACCCCAAACCTTTGAAACACAAAATAGAACACTACCTAAGTAGCCCACTCTCATAATCCACTCACCAAAACCGTTACTTGATCGCTAAGTAACCCAAAAACACGATTCGACCCTCCGATCTCCTTCAAATGTGATCTACTTTTTCTTGAAATGATTCAAGCATCAAAACCAGAGGTTTTAGTGCACTAAAACACACCTAATTAAACCCAAGTCGGATCCCTTAACAGTAACCCATAAAATCCTTAAAACCTTAACAAAAAAAACTTCTTAAAACCATCCAAACTTAGCCTAAACCTTAAGTAAAAGATTAGATACATTAAAGACATTATAAACATCATAATATACCAAAAACCTTGTATTTAGTATCCAAAAACAGTGAAATAAAACACTTGAACGAAAATCATAGACTTTGGCCGAAAATGATTTTTCTTAAACTAAAAGATTAAAACAATTGTATAAAGCCAATAACTTGATAATTTCATTAAAAATTTAGGGTTTCATAGGTTTGAATAATTCTCGCCTCCAAAATTGATCTAATCTCTTTCCAAGATTTTTAAAGAAGAAAACAAGTGAAAATCATGAATTTTGAAGACAAAATATTAATACTAATTAAACCAACGAAATTAATTAAGAAGATTGAAGTTTAACTTTGAAAAGATGATGGTTTTATACCTTGGTAAGAGGGGAAACGAAAATAATAAAAAAGGTTTAGGTTTTAATGTGAAATAAGGATTTTAGGATTTAAATTAAGTGATTTAAAGCATGGGATTGAGGCTAATTAAATAGGCTCTTGTAAAGTTTAGACCAGCTTAGATTACAATTGGATCAAAGCCCCTTAATGATTCAAAATTTTGTCTTAATTTATAAAATTTCCTCAAGTTTTAAATTTTTACAAAATAGTCACTAATTTCAAAATCTTAGGAATTCAAGGGTCAATTTTCGAAATTGGGTTGAACAAAGTCAAATATATGTCAACTAAGAATTTTAGGATATTTTTTCAAGATTTATTTTTATCAAAAACCAATTTTTAAGTATTTAATCCCGAATTAGGCTAAACCGACAAAACAAGTTACTAAACTTCTAAGCCAAATTTTGGGGCGTTACATATAAAAATTTTAAAATATTCCACAACTGAGAATTATGGTATCTTATAGGTTATTTGTTTCCTTTATGCTAGTTTCGTATTGTTTGAATGTCTAACCCTTATTAACTTCGAAATTATTGAATAAAATATTATATCGAATATTGTATTGATTTCTAGTAATATGCTCTAACCTAATTCTCTACTAGACCAGAAAGAAGGTGTTACACTTACACTATATAAAACTCAATTATATTTATACATTTTTAACTTTTGGATGACAATAAATAAATGAGTATATGTTAAATTGTATGTATTTGTAAGATTTTAAAATAAAAATTTAAAATGTATTTTTTAAAATATATTTAATAAAAGGATAAAATTTTGAAACATGAAATATGTAAAATTTAATTTACACAAGGTTTTATATTTACTCTCAATTCTAAATTCTTAACCATTAATTCTAAACCATTTACCCTAAATTATAAATCTTGAAACCTAAATTCTTAAACTTTAAATCATAAACTAAACTCTTAACTCGTAAAATTAAAAGATAAGTTTTATTTTGACCATAAATCTATTAATTTTATTAAATACACAATTAATAAAAATTAATATAATTATATATTTAATTTATATTATTTGTATATTCTATTAATTTAATACACATGTTAATTTAATTCAGACGATTTATATTTAAAGAATTCCAAAGGCTAGACCAATACGACTTTCTCCAAAAATATCGTATAAAAGTTTTCATTATGACGATGGAAAACAGATGAAGGGTAACATTACAAAAATAAAAGAAGAAATAAAAGGGGCAAAGGCAGAAGATAGAACAGAGAGAGACATAGAACTCAAAAGAAATTAGGGAAGATTGAGATTTCATTCACTGAATCGATAAGACCAAAAATATCAAAAAATTACAATATATAATCTTAACTCTAAAATCGACGACGTTTTCTGACTCTACTCATAACTTAAACACAACTTTTTATTAATTCTATTAAATTCAAAAACATAATAAAAATGAATGTGTTTTCTTTTTTTCATTATAGTTCCTTAAATATTCCCTTTTTAAAATGGAATCCTTGATCTTAAGGATTAATTGAGGTTGAAACATGAGCAGAAGTGTTGAAGCCCTAATTTCAAAGTCAAAATAAACGGAAAAATCACCCCTAAGGGTTTGCCACAAAGCTTGTCTCAAAATGATAATTAAGTACTAAATATCTTTCAACGAACAAGAATTCTTTTGTTGCTTATAAAATTTTTCATCATCCATCATCTTAAGTTTGTGCTTATACAAAGATAAAAAAAGATATGGACAAAAATCAAACTGATGTTTCTCCCAACTGAAATAAAAATTGCTTAGGTAGAGATAATTATTTTCGATCACAATGGTGTCCTTTAATAACCTTTTCAAAAGCAGAAGCAAATTTAGCTTTAAAATTCCACTAATCAACAAGTTCAACTAGTTGTAGTCATAACTCTGTCAACATCTTATTGAGCTTTCTCGTGAAAGTAAGAGCTATGGCAATGCATCTTATCTTTCTCAGATAATTATGATCCAACTCAATTTATGTAAACAATGGATTTATAATTGATAATGACTACATAGATGGGATACAGAACCAAGCTTTACAACTCTGTTATGAATTGAAATCAGCACAAACAATCGAGGAACTATTGAATATTTTATATACGACACAATTCAAAACAAAAGTTTGGCTAAAATCAATAGATCTAACATTATACCAATGAAAAACATATACAATTGCAGTCATTAGATGTCAACCACAAGATCACCATCATCTCTAACCAAAACAAACCCTTTACAATTGACGCATTTGAACCATCAGTTACAACAGAAATTGTCCCTATAGATATTCAAGTTTTTTATTCAAACTTGAGAAAAAGCTTTCAACTACAATGGTTTTAGTATAAAGTAAAAAAAATAACAAATAAAAACATTAATAATGTCTCTCCCCAAACTGCACACTTCTAATTAAAATATTCTCCAATTAATCCATCATAAACGTATTCAAGAGCAATTTCAAAGGATATACACGTATAAAACAATGTAAGTTAGGTAATTTTTAGCATGCCACATATTATAATAAACCAAAAGGTAGGTGCAACCTGCTATAAATGATGTATGTGAACACACATATATGTGCAAGTATACACAATCATACAAGTAATAATAGGGTGAGTGAGTATCGTTCTCATGAGGATCTATGGTAAAGTGTGCAGTCAAAATTGTCAAGGCAAAAAGGTGTCACTAAACAAAAGAAAAATAAATAAAATGATATAAACAAGAGAAAATGGATATGTACGGTGAAGTGTTATGTGGAAATGTTATGGCAATTCAAGAATGCAAGCAACTAAAATATGCCACGGCAAAATGATATGGATGATGATGGCAAGGTGAATGTATGGTGATGGTGTGAGAGTGTAAAGCAGTGTGATTGCAAGATAACAAGTAAAATAAATAAAGCAGTTTGTAAATGTGGAGGCAAAAACAGGATGCAAGAACACGTTTAACTTTATGTTGTACTAACCCTCTATTGATGAACTCTCTCGGGAATGACTGGTGGTGACTTCTATGGTTTCCTACCCCTTACCCCTATCTAACATATAGCTGCTACAGTGTATACCTACTCGACAGAGGTTTCTAAAGTATTCCCGCTCTTTCGAGTCATAGGAACTTGATAGACTAAAATGTCATGGCATCTCGTGTCACTCGAGTAGCACTAGCCTGTCGACAAAGCACACTCCTTTTAGTTGTTGAAGCCTTCACCTACACCTCTTTCGAGTGCTCTAGGATCCAACTAGGCTCTATTTGCAGTCTAGAACCCATTGCTCATGTAGATCCTCCCTTAGCTCCTTTCGGATGATCTAAGGATCTATAGTTACGCCTCTTTCGAGTGCTCTAGCATGTACCTAAACACGGGACACTTTCGTGCCTCTTACAATGCCTAAATAATTATCAACAATGAGCAAAGCAAATATACAAACACATAGAAGGCAATAATTAAATAGAAATAAAAGATAATCATCCACAAAAGCAACCACCTAAACAAAGCTTACATGGTGGAGCTAAATGTTAAGAAATATCATCCACATAATTCTTAAACATCCAACAATCATCCTCATGAAAATATCAAAGAAATAAAGCAAGGAATGAGGACTAGAAGACACCCTCAATGTGCACAGCCGCCGTCTCTTCAACCACCATGAGACGCCTTGGTGTGCTAGCCCCTTTCGGGTGCCTAGCACACCACCCCCTTTGAGCTCTATCAATGGAGGTCCCCTTGGCCGAAGTTTGGAGGATAAAAGTGGGAGCTTTCCACCACCACAAAACCGCCCCAAAGGTCTCTCTTTTACTGTGTTTTTACTCCTCAAAAAGGCCTCTTTTTTCTCTAGGTCACCATGTCTTTAATAAGGGTGAAAAACCCTAAAAGATAGGCAAAAATTCATTTCTACCCCCTTCACGTGCTGGCATTTTTGCAGGGCGGGTAGTGGTGACAGTGGTCCCCTACTGAGGTGGCTCGCAATAAGGCAATATTGGATGTGGTCCCCTACCCAGGTGGCTACGGCCAGGCTGTAGTGGTCCAGACCGGCTGTGATGGCACCAGCTGACACTCTTATCAAAATATCTCTTTGTCGTCTAGCTCAGCACAGGAGTCCTCCAGCTTTGCCACGAGATTTTCCCATCGCTATCCTTTTGCGAATGCCATGACAAATTGCCTCAACTTCCATTTTTGCTTTACCTGCACAACACAACAGAAAAGAACTACCTTTCCCATTAAATATCACCTATTACCACATAAAAATGTCAAGGCATATCTAGAAGACTACATGCAATGTCATGAACCTAAATGCAACTAAATGAACCTATATGAGCCTAAAGGCACTCAATAACTTAAGTAAAAAGGCTTAAAATATAGCCTTTTTGCGGAGTTATCACAGCCCCACATCCAGTAGTAGCCAAAATAAAAACAGATAATCCAACTCCTATAAACCTAAAAGGATTGTGGTTATTTTCTAAGCAAGCAAATACTGGAGACGACCCAAGTAGTCCAACCATGAACAAAGACGACAAGAGACCATCTTGAAAACTAGTCAAGACAAAAAAAAATTTGAATTTCAATAACAGATTTATAAATTTTCTTATCATCACATGTCTTTCTCTTTTCATTAACAGCATTGCTAGTTATAGTTTTAGGTAACGCATCATGTATGTGATTTTTCTCGTGGATCTTGCACTAAAAACCACAAAGAATTAACAATACTTTTACAAGTAACCAATTTGACTTTCTTAACACCACTATCAACAAATCCTTCACCCTTTTCTTTAACTTCAATTATTCTTTGTCCAACTAAAATACAGTTTTGAATTGAGTGAAAATCAGCGAAATTGTCATCCCTAACTTTCATATATTTTAAAAAAAATTCTACTAATTGAGCAATAAAAAGAAAGTCCACTAAATTATTTAAAGGGACATGTTCAACAAGTTTTATTTAATACAATTTTATCATTTGCACTCTTTTTTATGACTTTTTCCACACTAAAAGATGATAATCCCATGCCAATAAAAAATGGTTTTATGTTACTTTTCACTTTATGACTCCTTTGAAAATGATTTTTCTTTTTCATGAGTAATAGTCTAAAATCATATAGGTCACCCACCCTCAACAAGGTCAACAATGACCTTTGCTACAAATAAATTCCCTTCAAATTTAATTTGAAATTCTTCGTCCATTTGTACAAACATTCCATCTAAAATTTGAGCTCTATTAGTGTCGCTTCCATTGTCGACTTGATTTTTACAAGTAGTAGTTAATTCCTTATTCTTCGACTCCAATTTTTTTGTCAAATCAAACTTAAATTTAAAACTCATATCCTTCAAAATTGATTCAACACTCCTATCTCCTCTAATCAGGTCATATTGGTCAATGTCCTCTATTTGTGCCACAACTACATAAGTTTGGTCATTCGATCCAACATGGCCCATATCGTTGATCATAACATCACTTTTTGAATTAATCTCTTATTCTATATTCGAACTATCACACCTTACACTAATATTTTTACCTTCTTTAACTTTATTTTCTCTCACACTCATTTTATCAAACACCTTTAAGTCGCTCGGGTCTTTCAAAAGGTTTTCCAGTTTCTCATCAACAAAATTATTTACCTCTGCATCCTTCCAAATCTAAATGTCAAGTCGACAACATCTGTCATATATATTACAACCTTGTAGAGAACTTTTAACCGCTATAACACTATAGCCTTAAAATTGAACATGGAAATGAACATCAATCGAATTATGCAATATTTCTTGTGTAATAGAAAAAATTATCTGATGAATTATAACCAAGAGCATTCGAGTCTTGAAATGTAGATCAAAGATAGATTTTATTCCCTCACGAAACTCAATCGAAAACTGATCGTTAACTATAGCTGGGATCGATAGTTCTGATACCTCTATAACGGTATAAAAAAAAAAAAAGAAGAATTAAACAGGGCAAAAGAAGAAGATATAACAGAAAGAGACAAAAAACTCAGAAAAAACTAGGAAAGATTAAAATTTCATTCATTGGATCGATAAGATTAACAAAATTAAAAGATTAAAATATATAATTATAACTCTAAAAACGATGATGTTTTCGGACTCTACTCACTACCTAAACCTAGAGTTTTATTAATTCTATTAAACTGAAAAGCATAATTAAAGTCTTGTCAGATTTGCTGATGACTTGTCAGTTTCGGAAGCCATAGGTAAATTGTTTGAAATGGTGGGTAACAACTTA
The DNA here is from genome assembly GCA_035048815.1 of Abelmoschus esculentus. Lineage (NCBI taxonomy): Eukaryota > Viridiplantae > Streptophyta > Magnoliopsida > Malvales > Malvaceae > Abelmoschus > Abelmoschus esculentus. The sequence goes on from JAUCBN010000015.1 coordinate 6,388,964, forward strand.
TCGGCCAATATGAGCATTTGTTGTTAAGAGTTTTTGGATTACAACGGAATAAATTTATCATTTTTATTAAATTTTTTTTCTTTTTCTTTTTCTTTTCCGTATAAACTTTAAACCCTAAAATAATAAAACCATAAACCATAAAATCTAAAAATATAACCCTAAACCTAAACCTTAAAATAGAAAATTTGAAACTCTAAAAATTATAATCCCTAAACTTGAAACCCAAAATTAGTTTAAGATTTAGATATAGGGGTTTTGATTATTTTAGGGTTTAGATTTAGTGTTTATGGTTTAGTTTTTTAGGGTTTTTGATTTAGGGTTTTGAGATTTTATATTTTAGGTTTTAATGTTTAATGTTTAGTGATTTAGGTTTTGAATTTTGGTTTTAGAGTTTAAGATTTTTTATTTTTAAAAATTAATTTAAATTAATATTTTATTCAATTATTTAAAAATAAAATAATATATAGAAAATAATTTAATAAAAAAATTATTTTAAATAATTTATAATTATATGTTGAGCCCTTAAATTTTTTTAATCTTTATTAATTAATTTAATAATATTCAACGATATTCATCATTAACGATGTTCAACGATATTCGACACCCGTCGTAGAATTTTCCAATTTTAAATCCATCATTTATCTATTATTCCACAACGGATATTGTTTTTAACACCTACACTCCGTCGTTACATACTAAATTCTACCTATTTCAACCTCCTTACATTGCCTATCTAGCTAAATGATTACCAGACCTATATTCAACTTCCCAAAATTATTATATTAAAAAAATAATATTATCATGTATTAATAAATATCATTTAAATATTATTTTAAAATATTTATTTTTCATCAATAAATATTAATGCAACGTAAAGTACATTATATTCATAAAAAAGATAATATAGATTTAAAATTTTTAAAATAATATTATTAATAGGGATACTCTGACATCTTAAATATAAATTATAATACAAACATAAATATTAAGAAAACTACTCTTAGATCAAGAAAAAAAAAGAATAATATTATTTTTTTTTTTTAGAAAAAAAAGTCATGGGGAGAGTTTCAATGTTTGAAAGAGTTGATTGTCAATGGCTCACCGAACTAGGAGTATTTTAGAAATAAACTTTTCTGTGTCATAACGTCATTTGATTTCATCTCCCGGGGAAGAGAAAGGTAAAGACAAAGAGAAAGGAATGGAGTTTGCAGAGTTGAGAGCAGCCATAGAGAAAACACAGGTGGTGGATTCTCATGCGCACAACATACTTCCTTTAGATTCATCTTCTGCTTTAATCAATTCACTGTCCGAAGCAACTGGTGATGCCTTATCCTTTGCTCCTCACTCCCTCTCTTTCAAGGTAATGGCACATCTTCTTCTTCTTCTATTATGTTACAAATCAGTTAGTTTTATTCTCATTTCCAATGGTTACTCTTGCACTTAATACTATAAAACTATGGTACAAAGCTTTTTTCTGCTTCTTTCAGTGTTATGTATTAAGATGGTTTGAAACGACGTTCCAATTTCAATTTCTTTTTACTGTTTGTCTATTTCTTTAATGCCTGTTTGCATTTTTGTTCCTGATCATCAATATCAGATTTGGTTCTTAGTTAGATCTGAAAAAGTTGACCTTTTTCTGGGGTCTTTGAATCTGCCGGTTGAAAGTTTAAAATGAATAACTGTTTAGACTGACCCTTGATTTAACTGTAAAAATGCAGATTTTTTAATAAGTGCATGGTTCTACATATTATATGCATACTATGGTTCTTAGTTCTATCCTTTTGATATGAGACTGTTTGTTGTTTGACAGAGGAATTTGAGGTTGATAGCACAACTCTATGGCACGGAATCGTCATTGGATGCCGTGGAACAATATCGCAGATTGTCTGGATTGCAAGCCATTAGCTCCAAGTGCTTTAAAGCTGCAGGAATCTCTGCTCTTCTTATTGATGATGGATTGAAGCTTGACAATAAACATGACATTCAATGGCATAAAAATTTTGTTCCATTTGTTGGTAGGATACTCAGAATTGAATCCCTGGCTGAGGAGATTCTAAATGGAGTAAGATGCCTTCTGAATATTTTTCTTCTTCCAGCTTTATATTGTCAGCATATAATCTGATGGCAACTTCATTCTCTTACATTTTTTTTCTTCATATCATTGGTGTTGTTATGTATGTTTACAGGAAATGCCAGATGGATCTACCTGGACATTGGATGCTTTCACCAAAACGTTTTTGAAAAGCTTGAAGTCATATCCTTTTATCATGTTTTGTTCATCCAATGACATTTATTCCCATGACGTTGTTCTATTGATTTGAACTTAACAAATCATCCACAATTCATAACTGAAGCTTTAGGAATAGTTCATGTAACTTTTGTTGACCACCAACGAATGGTTATTGAGGTAAGCCTGCATATAGGCGGTAAGGATGAATAGATAAAAAGAGCTCACCGTCTTAGCTGGATTTCTTAACTCACTATTACAGTTGCAAACGATATTGCTGGATTGAAAAGCATTGCTGCATACCGCAGTGGTTTGGAAATCAATCCATATGTCTCCAGAGAGGATGCTGAGATTGGTCTTTCTGAAATTTTACAATGTAAGTATAATATAGCTTGTGAATAGGATTTTTTCGCATTTATCTGAGGATATAACAATTTCCTATTTCAGGTGGGAAACCTATACGAATTACAAACAGAAGCTTAGTTGACCATATTTTCACTCATGCTTTGGAGGTTGCTCAACAGTTTGATTTGCCAATGCAGATACATACAGGGTAAGAGAAGCTTTTAAATTTGTGAAATATTCATCAGTTGATCTCTTGTTTACCCTCATTTCTCATGTTGTTCCATTTCTCGTACAACTAGTTTCGGAGACAAAGATTTGGATTTACGACTATCCAATCCTCTTCATCTTCGAACCCTTCTAGAGGATAAAAGATTTTCTGGCTGTCGTATTGTTCTTTTACATGCATCCTACCCATTTTCAAAGGAAGCTTCATATCTAGCCTCTATTTATCCCCAGGTGAAAATTCTACTCTCTAGTGAACCGCGTTCATTCGTATTCAATTTGCTATGTTCCTTTCCATGTAACAGCTTGTACTTTCAGGTTTACCTTGACTTTGGGTTGGCAATTCCCAGACTTAGTGTTCATGGGATGATATCCTCAGTCAAAGAACTTTTGGAGTTAGCTCCCCTAAAGAAGGTGAGAATAGTCGCCCAAAGGAAATATTGAGAACCTGTACTCGGTGTTCAGAAGTTTTCAAGAAAATGAACATTTTTTTTTGATAAACGCATTACTTGTTTAAGATCTTTATATGGGTTCATCTAGTGAGGACATAAGTAATTCCTTTTTCCAAAAAATCCACCCAACCTTCATTAAGAGGGCAATAATTCAGTAACCTTATGCTTTTAGCAGTACCGAGAATTTGCTCCACTTTTGATAGGATCTTTTCCTCTCTGGATGAAGTGAGAGTATGTTGTTGATGTGTAGAAAGAAAATTCATGGTCTGTTTTATATAATTTGAGGCGATTTCTTTCATTCCCTTCCTCCCATCCACCCTATTTAACTTAAATTCTACCCTGGAATGTGTCCTGTTTCTTTTGACCGAGTACATGGTCGACTCTTCTGTTTATAAGTAGACCGAGTTTGTTTTTATTATTGATTGATCTTACACAAAATTTTTGCAGGTTATGTTCAGCACTGATGCGTATGCAACTCCTGAATCATACTACTTAGGTCTGTTGATGTTTTGATCTATTAGCTGGAGAATCATGCTTCTGATTGTATTGCACTTTATTTTTAAGATTTTCATGTTCTTATCTGATCATTTGTAACATGTCTTGAATTTCATATTTCATGATGGGTGTCATTCTCTCTTTTAGTTAAATAATTGCTCTGTATGTACTGCTACAGATAAAAGTTTGTATTGCACCAGGTACAAGTGCAAGTGTTACAGACTTTCAAATTGAAATTCTTGGTATTCATTAAAATTTCTGATTAGAAAACAATGAATTACTATAAAAAACATCCATTTAATATCTTAAAAACATAGCTACGCCATTATAGAAATAATTTTCTGTAAAGTTTATTCTCCTATTCATGTACTCATAGAAGTCTTGCTACTTGAATCGGTCACTGGATTGGCATGTTCAAACATAAATTTTATTGCTCCTTTGTTTCAGGTGTCAAACATGCACGTGAGGTTGTATTTTCTGTTCTACGTGATTCATGCATTGATCATGATCTCTCAATCACTGAAGCTATCGAAGCATCCAAGGACATCTTTGCTCAGAATGCTATACAGTTTTACAAGATTAATATAGGCATGGAAATTTTAGATTTACAGCCTAGAGAATCTCCCAGCTGCATGTCAGGGACAAATATAACAGAACAGGATGTTTCCATTGTTCGTATTTTGTGGGTAGATGCTTCTGGACAGCATAGATGTCGGGTAAGGTTTCTTTGGCTTAGTATAGATCAGATATTCTTTGATCAAGTTCATCACAAACTCTGTGGAGTAAATTTAACTTACTCCTTTGCCACTATCTGAGAAATAAGGGAAATCAAAAACTTTACTAAAGGAAAATCTACATTTTAGCTAACTCTCCCTAATTTTACTTAACATTTTAGGTTGTTCCCAAGAAACGCTTCGACAATGTTGTGAAGAAAAATGGTGTTGGTTTGACTTTTGCTTGTATGGCAATGAGTTCAGTTGTCGATGGTCCGGCTGATGAGACTAATCTAACTGGAACAGGTGAGATCAGACTGATGCCTGACCTATCGACTCGGAGGGAAATTCCATGGTATTGTTTCAGTAAGGAATAAGATCTGGCTTACCACAATGTGAAATATTTCATAATGCATTTAAGCTAATGTTCTGAATAGGAAAATACAAGAGGAGGTGGTTTTGGCGGACATGCATCTTAGACCTGGTGAAGCATGGGAATATTGTCCTAGAGAGGCACTACGAAGGGTTTCAAAAGTTCTGAAAGATGAGTTCAACTTGGTACGTCGGGTGGTCTGTCATACTTACAATAATGGAGTATTCATTCTTAACTAATGCATTCAATGTATGCAGACAATGAATGCAGGATTTGAAAATGAATTTTATCTCTTGAAAAAGCTAGAAAGGTGAGTGACAGATGCAGATTTATTCATTTCTGTTGTGTTAGTATCCTTTGGCTTTGCACAATTATAATGAAATTTTGATGTCAAAAACTTGCAGGGATGGGAAAGAGGAGTGGGTACCAATTGACTCAAAACCTTATTGCTCCTCTTCTGGATTTGATGCTATCTCCACTTTATTTCAAGAATTCGTTGCAGCTCTAAACAGCTTAAATGTTACTGTTGAGCAGGTATAGATAAGAAGCCACATATTCTTAATATATAGTCTTCCTCATTCCCTTCCTATCTTGTGTATGCGGCTTCATTTTTCTTTAGGCAGTGCAGATTTGATTTTACCTGATTCCAGTAGCTTACTTTAGCTTTTACAATTTACAGTTCCATGCTGAAGCTGGAAAAGGTCAATATGAAATGGCTTTGGGGCACACTGCTTGCACATATGCTGCTGATAATTTGATCTTCACTCGTGAAACTGTCAGAGCTATTGCAAATAAACATGGTCTGTTGGCAACTTTTATCCCAAAGTAAGCTGCAACATCTTCTCATTTTGATTGGTTCTTGCTTTGTTGTTCTCATGTTCCGGTTTTAACCTTACAAATTTTTAATACCTAGCTTTTTATATGTCTTCCAAGGTATGCTTTGGATGACATAGGTTCTGGATCTCATGTGCATCTCAGTTTATGGAAGAATGGAAAAAATGTTTTTCTAGCATCTGATGTATCTTCTCCACATGGAATGTCTAAAGTTGGAGAGGAGTTCATGGCAGGGGTTTTAGAGCATCTTCCTTCAATTTTAGCAATAATAGCTCCACTTCCAAATAGGTTCATCAGTCTCTACTTCTTCCATATCACACACATGCATATATACATATATATATATATATATGAATGTGTATTAGTTGCTTGTGATAAGATCATTGCAATGAATATATGTGTTCTATATCTACTTTATTCGGCTTCAGTTATGATCGCATACAACCTAATACATGGAGTGGGGCATATCAGTGCTGGGGAAAAGAAAACAGAGAAGCTCCTATAAGAACTGCTTGTCCCCCTGGGATCCCTAATGGATTTGTGAGCAACTTTGAGATCAAATCTTTTGATGGATGTGCAAATCCACACTTGGGTTTAGCTGCTATCACTGCTGCTGGAATCGATGGTCTGCGGCGCCATCTATGTCTGCCTCAACCTATTGGTAAGATTTCATTTTGTGAAAATGGTACTTCTTTCAAATTCCACAAGCTATTAGGCTCTTTGCACTGCAAGGATTGAGATTTTTGTGAATACAACAGATGTAAATCCTGCTACACTCGAAGGACAACTACCAAGACTCCCTGCGTCGCTCTCTGAATCTTTAGAAGCACTTCAGAAAGACAATGTATTGAAGGAGTTTTTTGGTGAAAAGCTTTTTGTAGCAATAACCGGAGTTCGAAAGGTAATGTTCTGACCACGTTTGTCGTCTTGATCTTTTCATCTGATCTGAGAAAATTTTAAAACCCTGAATTCATGCATGGCATTTCAGGCAGAAATTGAGTATTATTCCAAGAACAAAGAAGCATACAAACAACTTATACATCGTTATTAAGCTGATGGTTCAACATGCACTGGCTTTATATTATGTATGAAACAGGTTTGGATAATAAACGTTTATCTCCTTTGAAAATGGATCATTTTTGTTCCTATTCTGTTACCAAAAACTCAACTTTGATAACCAACAAACCACCAACGAATGTACATTACATTAAAAACATGGATAATAAAAGAGAATAAAAATATATATATATATCATTTTTATTAAAACTTGCGAGAAAAGACATTTAAATAAATAAATTTAAATTCATACGACTTATATTTTTTAAAAAAATCAATTAATTTATACATAATTCTTTTAGAAAATATTTTAATTTTATTTAAATAAAAATATAGAGAATAAAAATTGTTTCTGAATAGGATAATAAAAGAAAATTTAAAATTTTTGAACAATGAAAATTTAAAATTTTGAAATCATATTTTATGAGTTATATTAAATATATTTCTATTACCCAGTCAATGATAACTTTTTACTAATTTGTCTTCTATATGTTCATACACGTTTTTTTTTTCTTTTTTGAAAAAAAAAATTCAGAAGAGTTCTCCTAATGTTTTGGAACTGCGAAAGAATACAAATTTATAAAACTTAAAATTAAACGTTGTTTCGGATTTATTTCAGTAATTATGCGATTTGAAGAGCTGTTACTTGATAAGATTAAATCCTGTAATTACTTAAATTTGGAAGGTTGTAATATGTGTTGTTAAAACAACTATTACAACAAATTATTGTAACTAGATTTACAACTTATCATATTTATAACTTATTTTATCATTATTTGAATGAATTTGGACATGTTTTTAGAAATGTGTTCAAAAAATATTCAACTTCTGTAACAACCGTTTTTAAATTTGGTTTGAATTCGATTGTGTAGAGAAAAGAAGAGATTAAAATCCCTCCTTGATTAAATCATATACAAAAGGTGACGCAACGGTATAAATTGTTTCTCCCACAAGTCTTCCACGGTTGGATCTAGCCAACACATCCACAACTCGATTTTGATCATGACTAATTTTGCAAAATCTAACATCCCAATCCAAATTGATCATTCGACGAACCTCTGAAGCAAGTGTATTACCACGAAGAGATTCATGTTGTCTACTAAATATACTTGCAACATCAGTGCTATCTGTTTCAATGATGATCCGTCAATAACCCATACTCCAAGCACGTTTTAAAGCATCATGAATGTAATCTCCTCGACCCGGTCTAGACACCACCCAACTCGAACGAGTTACACGGGGAATACCGAGGCTAATCCGAAGACTCGCCCCAATAAACAACCCTAAAAATTTTTACTACTATCTTATCTAGATGCTTTATTTTGATCCTACATATTCGTGCATATATTATATTTAATTGCAATAGAAACAAATATGGAACGAGTCTTAAAACGTACAAACATGCTTTAGGGACCTAATTGTAATTTTCTAGAAATTCAAGGACTAATTATCAATAATGTTACCATCCTTTAATTAAGTTCATTATATGCTTGCATGTCAAATTTCAACTTAAAGTATCTACAACTCATTTAATTTTATGCACAAGTTTAAAAATATTTTCTAGATGCATATACATCTAAGTAAACATCATATATTATGTACAACTTACTAAATGTATTCCAACCTAAATAACCACATCATAGATTCAACTCAAAAATAGTCATGTTTCATTATCAACAACATTCAAATTCACACAAGGATATTAAGAATCATACTTCAATATAACTTTTTTTTTATAACTAATAGAATACCGATAGGCAATTCAAATTCAAGTTACAGGATAACATCAACATGGATAATAAATCTAGCCATTAAAAGTATAATTAGCATAAACATCATTATTATAATGATATCTCATCTCCATTGCATTTCACTACTACTAATGTTATAAATATATATTTGAGCTTTTAACTTGACGGTTACTTGGATCCTTGCTTTCCTTTGTTGTCTCTACATTAAATACTCTACATTGCAAGGTAAATGAGATGGTAAGCATAAGCTTAGTGAGTGAATAAAAACATATTTAAAAATACCTTGCAATGCAGCCCATAATATACCAAAATCAAGCTTAAAAACCAAGTAAAAATCAATTTGAAAATCAACTCATGCTCTTTGAAAAACATTCATGGCTAACAAGACCATCTTTAGAAAATCAACAAGTGATCATGGCTCGCAAGCCACAAAACCTTATCAAAATCCCTTTTTGAAAACACATTCTTAATAAGCAAAATACAAATCTAATATGATACTCATAACAATGCTTAAATCAAAACTCTTATGCATAATTCACAACACATGCAATTCTTATTGCAAAATAAAAACACTTGCTTTTTAAGTCATATTAGTATTAGTGATCCGATTAGTCTATCGCTAATCGTTGGGATAAACGGACTCTCGTTCGATCCCTTGAACGAGGTTACATGGAGGTCTATTCCACCATGCCAAACTCACCTTAGTGTCTGAGTTAGTTAGCAAACCCAAATGCGATAAAGTCACTTATACCACGCAGTATTAGCTCTCCTTAATACATCACTAAGGAATTTCACACGTACGCATTTTATATAATTAGTGAACTACCATCCTATTGATCGATCAACTTATCCCTCTTAAATATCACATAATAATCCAATCCAAAACAAAAATAATGCTCAAGTTTTAATTCAAAAACAATATTTTAACTACATGCATCCCATTATTTCATGTATCAATTTCAAAAAATGGTAAAAAAATATTTTTCTCATATTTTCAAAACAAACCGTGAGAGCATCATAAGTATATATGTAATCAGTAATTTTATCCGAGGTTCTAAACCCAACTTTAATTTTAATTTTAATTTCGAATAACGAGCTTAATAGGTAATTTTATTATCTAAAATAAACAATTTTTAAGACTTGTATAACTTTTTAATTTTTGTTTATAATCGGTTAATCATTCTAAAAATCAAAAATTAATTAAATTAAATAATCCTAAATTAGCATTTATTTTACCAATATTTATTTTTTCCTTTTATTTAATCTTTTCTACATTATTTTTGTATTTGTTTCCCTTCGTTTTTATTATCATCTTTTATTTTTATTTTATTTTACTTATTTTATTATTATTAAATTATTATTATTATTATAAATTAAAACAAATAAGACCAATATAAATAAGATCCGTTTTATTAAAAAAATAATGATCCATTAAATAGAATCCAATAATTAAAGCCCAAAATAATAATATATTTTATCCAATTAATCAAGCTGAAGTCCAATAATAATTTAATTACAGTAGCCCATTTGTAATTACAAAACTCGTTTGATATTTAATTACAACATCCCATTTTGAGCCCCAAACCGATAAGACCGTTAAGCCTAATCTGATAACCCTAATAACAAAAATCCTTCAAAAATTATCTAATACAAAATAAAATAAATCTTCAACAGGGGGTTGATCGGTTAATTCAATAAAAAATGGGGGTTAGCGCTCGATTTCGTTGGTACCATCCAATTGAATGCAATTCAGTTGGATTGTTTCTTTATTCAATGAAGGAATTTTAAAGTTCAACCAACCTATTTTCAAAATAGGAAGTGGATAAATAAAAATTTTGAGAGAGTCTTTCATTTGTCTATCATTTGTCTATCATTATAGGCAATACTATCCATATCATCTATCTTCGCAATCGCATCTAGACCGCTGGATCAGATCCGTGATCCAACGATCGAGATTTAAGGGATAGAAGCTTCCAGATGCACACGCGCCCACGTGCTGACGATCGACCTTCTCCACGCGCGCGCAATGCACGCACGACCTTTCGAATACCCAGCAGGTTGTTCGTCTTCTGTTGTCGGCCGTTTTTCGATGATCGCAGCTTCGATTATCCAACAAAGTCTGTAAAATAACTCGAAGATGCTTATCGTGATCTTCCTCGATACGAGAGTACACGAGAGTATCATCGATAAACACCACTACAAACTGATCCAGAAACTCATGAAAAACCATGTTCATCATATCCATGAAAGTAGATGGTGCATTCGTCAAACCAAAAGACATAAACAAAAACTCATAATGACCAATCGTGTCCGAAAAGCAGTCTTAGGAACATCTTGATCCTTAACTCTCAATTGATAGTACCCAGATCGAAGATAAATTTTGGAAAATTGTAGCTCCTCTGAACTGATCGAACAAGTCATCTATCCTAGGCAAGGGATACTTGTTCTTTACCGTCAATTTGTTCAACTGACGATAATCGATACACCTATGCATGGTTCTATTATTTTTCACAAACAAGACCGATGCATCCCATGATGACGTACTCGGTCTAATAAAACCATGATCCAACAACACTTGTAACTATACCTTTAACTCTTTCAACTCCTTTGGTGCCATCCGATAAGGAGTGACGGATACTAGTAAAGATCCTTCGATCAACTCAATTTCAAACCTAACCTCACGGTTAGGTGGTAAACTTAGTAACTCTTTAGGAAAAACTCTAGGAAAGTCACAAACAATGTGTATGTCACATGGCCTAACCTCTTTCATATATGGATTCATAACATAAGCCAAATACGCATCACAACCACTAACCAACAACTTTTGAGCTTTCAAAGCCGACACAATATTAAATAGGAATTTTACACCTTCACTAATCATAACTACCTTAAAGTCATCAGCTAACCTTAAGGAAACTCTCTTAGTCCTAAAGTCCATAACAACTCTGTGTTCAACTAACCATTCCATACCCAAAATAAGATTAAACCCTTGAAATGGTAATTCCATAAGGTCGTCAGCAAAAACATGACCTTGAACAGTTAAAGGACACCTCTGATAAACTTTCCTGACTACTACGGTCTCATCAAAGGAACTATTAACACTCATACCAACAATAATGTTCTCTGCAGGTATATCTAAAATCTTAGAATGCTCACTAAGGATGTAAGAATGAGTATATCTAGAATCTAACAAAGCGAACAAAGATAAAGATTGCAAGGAAAAGGTACCTGTAACCACATCGGTTTTATTCTGGACCTTCTTGTGTACATAAACTCTCGCCTGACCCTCATCACGGCGTTGCTATCCTAGATTCTCATCACGACACTGAAAACTACCTCTTCCAAGACCTTTATCATTATTCTGATCGCCACCATGACCTTAGACCTGTTGGCCACCTGTCAACTGAGGAGAGTCTCTCTTGGTGTGTCCAATTGCACCACAATGAAAACATGTTCTAGTAGCCCAACACTGACCTGAATGATGTCTGCCGCATTTGTTACATTTAGGACCACAAGCCTGACCCTCTTGATAACTACGGCCAGCTCCTCCTCCTCCTCCTCCTCTATACTGATTTCGACCATACCGTCCATCTCTCTGTATCTTGGACATGTCTTTATTATTTTCATTATCAGATTACCTCTTACCCGAACCAGAACTAGAAGATTGCAAACCCAAATTCTTCTCTATATCCTTTGCTCGGCCAACTAACACATCAAAGTTTGTATAGTCGTTTGTCAACATGTTCATTGAGGGCTCTTCAACTAGTTTCTCTACAAAGGGATGTTAAACTAACCATTAGACACTTCCATGAACGTTCTTAGAAGCCAAAAACATGAAAAAATGAAGAAAACTTAACTTCACCCATCTATCCTGTTTTGCTCTTCAACGCCACCAACAAACAATCTTCCTCAAAACTCAATATTTTTACCTTGTTTTGTAGATCTTCCGATACTCTACAACTGACCTCAAGCCACAAAACGGGATTCCTAAGTTAGCACCACAAAGATTGAACCTTTAACTTAGTTTATCAAGAGAAGAAGATGGTGATGAAGAAGAAAAGTAAAGATGACTTCACTCTCCCCACCTTTCTGTAGAAAACAAACACCCCCAAACTCTCTTTGTCCTCCAAATATCATTTTATTAAAAAGCCCTCTCTTAAAACCCTCTAAGCCCAATATCACTTTATCTCAAACCCAACTAGAAGCCTAGTAGTCAAACTTGATGCCCAAACGAGCCCAAACATCGAAGCCCAACTCCTCAGGTTAACCCGACACTCGGATCCAAAATTCGGGTCATTACAATAGTGCCCTAAAGTAACTGGGAGTTGTCACACATAAATTTCAATCTAGGATATATTCGAATAATAATTATAAAATGTTAAAGCCTTTTTGTCTAGGAACTTAAAATGGACAAGACCATAATTGGCCATGCATAATTCATCCGATATATGTTATATTTTTTCGGGATATAAACAAAGATGCCCTAATGGAATTGGGTGTTCTTATTTTATATACGAATCAAAAGAATATTCCCTATATGGAATGAATATTTTCATTTTTTTTGAACAAACTAATAGTAATTATAAGTAGTATCTGTTCTAGAATATAATCTCCACCATTTGACATTGATCGCTCAATCACTCTGCTGGCAACACTGATGCTCGAACCCGTAACCTCTAGGAACATCAACTGTTCCTTTAACCACTTGGGCTAGAGAACTTGTGCGTATTTTTATTTTTTTAATATAAGCTTAATAAATAATTACGAAATAAAGTTATATTTGAATTGACATCTTAAAATTGTCAAATATACCACACAAAATTCGAGGTAATGATATCGGACACTTGTGGGGTGCTAACCCTTTCACACGCGTAATTAACTCTCGAATCCAAATTTTTTCAAAATGAATCTCTTATTTGTTTTTATGGTGTTAGACATACCAAAATTGCCGGTGGCAACTCCAAATTATTTTGAAACCAAATAAAGGGTAAAATTGGATTTTTTTTTGATTAATTAATAAAAGTTTAAAAACTAATATTAATTTTTGATAATTAATTAATAAAAAACCGTTTTAACCCTAAAAATATTAATTTTAAGATTAATAATTAAAAATGAAAAAAATATCAATTTTAACAAATTAATCGTCAGACTATATTTTATTCCTGATTTTAAAATGATCACGATAAAAAATTAGTGAAATATGTATTATGATGTATAAATTTTGATTTAAAATGATTATACATGTAAAACTTTAATTTTAGACATTTGGTTGATTTGTATATTTGAAACTTGTACTTAAAATGAAATTATAAACAACTTAAAAAATAAAAACATATATTTATTTTTATATTAGATAAATATAACTATTTGTGTATTAATAATTAAATGTAAAATAATGTTATATTATATCAATAATCATTTTAGTGATTTGTGAAAATTAAATAAAATTAAAATTTTTACATATACATTTTCGCTGATCAAAGTTCATGTATCGCATTACATAATTAACTAAAATTCATCTGTGATTTGATATTTATCTATTATGATTTAAAAATTAAAAAAATGGGTCACTTTCCTTCGTTAATTATGTTAAATTTTAGAATTTATTTTATAATATTTTTAAAAATTTTAAATCAATAATATTGTTAATTATTTTATTGAAATATTAATGTATTTAAATTAAACATTCAAGTAAAAAATAATTTTTTTTATGAAATAGGATTGATTAAAGTTTCATGTGATCTTAATTTCAAGACCAGATAATAGTAACAGAAGAAATATACGTTGTCATTTTTTATAAAATTTAACGGAGTTAACAATTTAGAGCTAATAAGATTATAAAAACAAGAAAAGTCCAATGTTGTTAAATTTAAATAAAAATATTAAATATCAAATTACACCTACTAAAATGACTAAAGTCATAATTAGATTTAAAATTTTAAAATAATTATACATTTTTTGAAAAATCTTATAAAAAGGGAGAAATGAGTGTTTTAGATTAAAAAATATAAATAAAATACATTAATCAATCAATTAAATATATTTACTTAAATAAAATATATTTAGAAATACAATCTAAAATAAAAAATTTATATTCTTAATCATGTCTTATTTTCACATCATAAACTCTAATCATATTTTATAACTTTTAAAAAGTTTAAAAATTAAAATATAAATCTTAACTTTAATTTTCACATCATAAACTCTAAATTTTACACGCTATTTCTAATTTTTTAAACTCTAATCATATTTTATAACTTTAATCTTAAAATTTAAATCTATTATTTTAAAATAAAATCACTAATAAAGATATAATAAAATAAAAATTAGACTGTTTGCGTCCTAAACTGAGCTGTGTAATACAATAATGCTGCCTGTAACTCATTCATTAGCCGGAAAATAACACACATGTATAGATAACGTATTATTATTTCACTTTGTTTTTCAATTCAACGCCTCTTAATCCTGACAAAGCTTATACATTTCATTCATTCTTTCTTTCTTTTCCCTTTAAAGATCCAAACCTTTGATCTGCCATTGCAATCGAGGAGCCATGTTTTTATTTGATTGGTTTTATGGGATTCTTGCATCTCTGGGTTTATGGCAAAAAGAAGCCAAGATTCTGTTTTTAGGGCTTGACAATGCTGGCAAGACTACCCTTCTTCACATGTTGAAAGATGAGGTAATTAATCATGGGATTTATTTGTTTGTTCTTTTTAATTTTCTTTATTATTCATTGATGATTGAATACGGTGATTTTGCAGAGATTAGTTCAACATCAACCAACCCAGCACCCAACATCTGAGGAACTAAGTATAGGCAAAATCAAGTTCAAAGCTTTCGATTTGGGTGGCCACCAAATCGCTCGCCGGGTATGGAAAGATTACTATGCCAAGGTAATGTTTTGTGGTAATTTATGAAAATGGTATTTGATTTTCTTAGATCTTCATTTCCTTCATGATTTATAGATATAATTTATGAGATTCAATCTGGTAGTTGATGCATGAATTTTCAAGGATTTCTGTTTTTCTTGTGGTTTTTGTTATCTTCTGTGATCTGCTTGAATCATTTTCCAAGGGATCTGTTTGGTTATATTTTGTGGTTAATTCTGCCTTTATAATCACAAAAGAAGTTTCATGGTGTTCTTCTGATTCATGGGTGAATTATCGATCAGCTGTTTTCAATTTCTTTTTCCGAAATGAAAGAAATTATAGTTAGTTTTACTCATTGTTTGATAACTCCTAATCATAATCTAATACTAGCTTATAATCATCTTGTTTTGCAAATTCCTTTCTCTTGTTTGATGACCCTTTGTTTTGGTTTGAACCACTCATGTTTAGCTCAAATTCAGACCGTCAGAATGTTTTAAAAGTTTTAGGAAGATTGTAATTACATACATTGGACCCATGGGTCGAATCGAGTCCAAGCAGGCATCCTATGGGAAACAGTGATACTGAAAATTTGTAGTTTTTATGCGGAGTAGGTCGATGCTGTGGTATACTTGGTGGATGCCTACGATAAGGAAAGGTTTGCAGAGTCAAAGAGGGAATTAGATGCCCTACTTTCAGATGAGTCCCTGGCCAATGTTCCCTTTCTAATTCTAGGGAACAAGATCGACATTCCGTATGCAGCTTCAGAGGATGAGCTTCGCTACCATCTCGGGCTCACCAACTTCACAACCGGCAAGGGTAAGGTCAATCTTACCAACTCCAGTGTTCGACCCCTTGAGGTTTTCATGTGCAGCATTGTTCGAAAAATGGGATATGGCGACGGCTTCAAGTGGGTCTCTCAATATATTAATTAGACTGATTCAATGGATTTTATTGCTCTGCCGTTCGACTCCTGCATCTATTTTTGCTTTGTTAGTGTATTCTTGAAGCCGAAAACGATGTTTTTCGGGGTTATATATGAAACTGTCATGTTACTTCTGATAATAAATCCAAGAAAGATGGATTATTATCTAGTTCAACATAAATTTGTACAGAACGTGACTGTGACTCATACTAAAATAGTTATATACCTACATACAAAGGTTAGCTAACACATGTTTACCAAATGTTAACCTAATTCTACAGTAGGATACATTTGCAACAAACTATATACATGGGATGATGTTAGGGGTGAGTATTCGATCGAGTCGAGTTGAGTCAAAAAATTTCGAGTTATTTGAGTTGACGAGTCATATTTTACAACTCAAACTTTATTTGAATTTTTTCGGTTCGATTCGAGTTTAAGAAATTCAAGTCGAATCGAGTCGAGTTTTCGAGTTCCTATAAATATTTAATTGTAATTATTTATCATGTTATAGTATGATTTGATTCCAATTTAAACGACTTTTTCTAATCATATAAGATATGCATATATATATATATATATATTTTCATATGTAGTAATATTTCTTTATATTTTTATATATCAATGTATATATATCGTAAAAAAATGAGAGATTCGTCTCAAACTTAAAAATTAATCCTTTAATTACTAAAAATTTTGAGTTATTCGATTTTCATTTTACAATTCAAACTTTATTTGAAATTTTTCCGAGTCGAGTCTATGAAATTTCGAGTCGAGTCAAAACGAGTAGAGTATTTTTGCCTCGAGTTGAGTCGAGTTATTCGGTTTTTTCGAGTCGAGTTTTGCTCACCCCTACATGAGATAGAAATCGTCTACCTCTTTTCTATGTCTCCATTCGTACCTCCACTTCAAATTAGAGGGTATAGGGTTTAGGGTTCAAGGTTAGGGGTTATGGTTAGGGTTTAGGGAATTAGGGGTAAGATGTATTTTTTAGGGTATAGAATTCAGGGTTAAGATATAAAAAATTAGGGTTAGTGCTTAAAATTTAAGTTTTTAGTAAATTTCAACATGAGACACAAATAGAAACATGAAAAAGAAGCGAAAGATTTCTACTCAGCTCTGGTTTTACACAAACTTACAATACTGGAGATTAGATTAATCTAATGTTCTAATATACATATGGAGCTACCACGCTGTGAGGCTCGACTTTTCTTCGACTCACTACTTTCCACCGTCGAGAAGGCTTTTGTATTCCAACTGCAACATAAAACAGAATGTCGTTGGTAAATTGATCTACTTTCCACGCTGTGAGGCTCCGGTTTTATTGTAATTCTATTGCTAGAAGAATATTTAGTAATTAGGCTTATATAATATCCAAGTAAAGATAGTCATTTGAATCATATTTAATGGGTTTTGACCTCATCTAATCTTATAGGGTTAATTTTTTAAGAAACTAAAGGTTTGGGTCGGGTTTAAGTTTTTTTTATAATAAAGCCAGGTCGAATTTAGATTTAAGGTGAAAAATATTCGACTCAAAATAATAATTTAATTGTATTCTAAATATTAGGTACAATTGCTATGACGCTCCTCTTCTTATTTATATTTTTATTTGTCTCCCTTAAACTCATGGATTGTATTTATTTAATCCTTTGAAAATGTTGATTAGTAATGTGTTGGCATGACAGTTAGCGGTGTTCACGTGACATTCTAAATGATGATGCGATAAATGAATAATTTTTTATTTTTAGGGAGTTTGAGATTAAAATTGATTTTTAAAAAATTTGAGGAAAAACTTAATTTGTTCGAGGAGTTAATTAATTTTTATGTCGAGAGTTCGAGCTCGAGAAGAGTCTAATTGAGTAAAGCTTAGGCGAAATCGAACTCGCAATCTGTTTCGTTTCATTTACGGTCCTAGGCCCAATGGTCGAAGGACGGGGATCACTTTGTAATCCAGCAAAATTTTAAAGGATCAAAACATCAATTCCACCCATTCACATTTTCTAGCTGAATTGTTTTGGTTTTTAAGCGGGTTCTCTTCTTGCTTTTTCTCTCATAAAATACTCCATAGCTTCAAGCTCTCATACACCTAAAAAGAAGAAAACTTTCTATAGCCATCTTCTTTGCTCTTGTATTCAAAGTTTATAGGCTTTTACCACCTAATAAAGGTATCTCAATTCGTGAATCTAAGCCAAAAGTTCCTGGTTCGAGTTTTTTGACTCAAACATTATAAATAATTCCCTTAAAACAGAAATTAATAAACTAATAAAAGTTCCTGGTTCGAGTTATTCGCCTTCAACACCTCCTAAAAATAAGAAAATAAATTAATAATTTTTGTAGATTTATTAATATGAGAATACAAAATGTAACTCACTAATTCACAATGTACTTTATCTTTGATGCCTATTACAAACAAGAAATTGATAATAATTGTATATAGATAAAAATATATTTGACGATTTTTGTAAATCGATGAATATAAGAATAAAGTAAAAGATTTGCAAAAGTTAAAATACACCCTCAAATATATAAGAGTCTGAGTTAGTCAATTACTAATATTGTTTTAACGATCCTGGTTATATAGTTGTTTATCTAGGTGGTTAGCTAATTTTATTTGTTATAGCAAATTTTAGTTTATGTGATGTGTTAAATGCAAATAAGACTAAATAATTCACCCTGAAACTCACCATTCTCTTGTGTCAGCTCCATTATTTGCTTCGTTTTCAGTGTCTCTTATAAACAAGAAACAATATTTGACTAATTTTGTAAGATATAGTTAGAGTTTAGGAAATTAAGGGTAAGGTGTATTTTTTAGAATATAGGATTTAAGGTTTAAGATATAGAAAATAAGTGTTAGGATTTAAAATTTAAATTTTTTTAATAAGAGACATAAAAAAACATGATAAAGAGACAAAAGATTTTTACTCACTTTTACTTATTTTGAATAACCTTGTTTCACACTCGTATTAACTTCGTGATGTCATTTATATGAATATAAAATTATAACATTTTGAAAACTCTCTAAATATATATAAAAACTTAAATAAACACGTCATTTTATCTTCATGTTTTGAGTCATGATAAATAAACACTCGTGTTAAATAAAAGGATTTAAGTTTTGAGTCCATAAAATTTATATTTAACTTCATGTCCTCAAAGTCGTCATTGTTAGTTGTAGTTATTTTATCTAAAACCGTTAATTATAATTCTTTTTTAAAAAATTATTTTTAAAAATTTCTCTTCAATGTATTAATATTCTTTTTATCAAATTGCAACGTCAGAGACCAATTTAGAAATAAAGATTTTATTTGGGTCTCACGGTGTTATTTTCTCTATTTTATTTGTTTAGTTAAACTTTGAGTTTTGATGCAAAAGGGTTTAAAATATCGGTCTTGCCTTATTGTTCAAATTTTATCGAGAAAATGAATTGAGTAAATTGTCTTCTTCCTCTCTTCTATTTCCACAGTCTTTTTATGCTCTTCTAATCTCTCATCTCCCTTTAATTCTTGTTCTTTGATGTGCTCTTACAAAGGTATTAGAAACCTAACGATTCTCGATTTTGTGGACATCATGGAGATCGATCCAAAATTTTTTTGGATTACGCTACTTCAGGGAATTGAAGCTATATTGAACGCAACTTTCAATAAATTTCTAAGTGACTTAGAAACGATTTAAAGGATATCCAAGAAAGGAGTAATGTTAGGATTGATTAAAAGTGCTGTGAAGAATCTGAGTCATTCTTGACTATTGATTTTGTAGAATCGCAGGTATAACTCTCGACAATTATAGTTTCAACAACAACAAAAATTAGTTTGTTAGAATCACCACTTATTCAAGGGATAACGCCAACAGAATTGGTCAAGATGGGAAAAAAAATTTATTGTTGACATGCTCTAAAGAACACAAGGTGTTCGACGATTTATCTGTGATAACAAATATAGAATTGGTTGATTTTATTGACTCGACGGGGAGGTTGCTAGATTCATCCCAGCAAAAAGCTTCAATTTTCAAGGGATGTGGGAACTTGGCTAAGGGAATACTAAGATGGTCATCAAGTAAGGATATATTATTAGATTCATCAATGATAATTAGGGAGGTAGATATGGATGCAACCAAAGTTTTTGTTCGAAGTTGTCTGAGACAAGGTGAAGACCCAAGGAAAATGAAACGCATTGTCAAATTTGTTGAGAACCATGATCCATATAGATTTGGACTTCTACTAATGGCAACCAACAACAAAACAAGAAATACTTTTTGGATAATATCTTCGTTCAAAAAATTATTGGAAAGTGTTGCATTTTCACGTATTCAGAATGAATCATTATTGAGCAATGATAAATATTGGTTTGATAATAATGGATTGAGCAACTTTAGAATTTGTAAACAAGATTGGTTTGGGTATTTGTCAAGGAATATAGATTTTCTACGCGCTCTTGGAGTTCAAACCCCTATTATTGTACGTTTTTCAACTTTCATTCGTGAGCGTGGAAGCCCTGAAACCCTGAGTGATTCGTGTGATTTTATAGTGAAGTTTTACACTCAGGAGGGTAATTTTGATTATGTGAAAAATAATTTCTCAGTCTTCTTTATTCGTGATGGAATAAATTTTTTTGATATGGTTCATGCTCTTAAACCCAACTCTAAGACTCAGTTTGGGTTGTGTTTGAAAAGTTTGGTTTGGGGTGAAGCTTTTGTAAACCAAGGGTTTGTAAAAGCTAAAAAATCTAGCTTTTAGAAACCAAGGTTTCAAAAGTTAAAATTAAGGGTAAATAAAGCTTTTTCGGTGGAAAAGCTTTTACCATTTTTAAGTTTTTTTTTTATTGCTTTTGCTTTTAAATCGGAATTTTCACCCAAAAGCACTTTCATAAGCAATGAAAAACAGGGCATAAGTCTCACATTCAAGAAAACTAGAGGATTGTTGATTTTTCCTCATACCATCTTGAAAGCTTGCATATATTTACTTTCTTCTTTGATGATCTGGGTATTCCGCAAGATTATAGACACATGAAAGGTTCTGATGTAAACACATACAATTTGATCAACAAGGCTGAGAAAGCACACTATATAAAATTGCATTGGAAGCCAACTTGTGGGGTCAAATACATACTGGAAGAAGAGGCAATCAATGTTGGAGGAGCTAATTAGAACCATGCCACCCAAGATCTCTATGACTCGATTGCTTCCGGCAACTATTCGGAGTGAAAGTTCTTTCTCCAGACAATAGATCTTGATCATGAAGATATATTTTATTTTGACCCTTTTGATGTGACCAAGACCTGGTCTGAGGACATCATACCCCTACAACTTGTTGGTCGCTTGGTTTGGAACAGGAATATTGACAACTTCTTTGCTAAAAATGAACAACTTGTAATTTGTCATGCCATTGTGGTTCTTGAAATTTACTAATCAAATGATAAGTTACTACAGACTCGCATCTTCAACTACTCTTACACTCAAAGGCACAGGCTTGGACCAAACTATGTGTAGCTCCCAGCCAATGCTTCTAAGTGTCTTCATCATATCAATCACCATGGTGGTTTTATGAATTTCATGCACAAGAAATGTATTGGTGATGCAAATGAAAATTTTCACCCAAATATCGTGATTTCATTGATACAAAATGTTATCCCAAATGAATCTTATGAGGTTGGATCGGAGCAATCATTTTTTGTAGTGAAAAATGAACCAGTTCAAGTCATGTTAGTTCATACTTCATTTTTGATCAAAGCTAAAAGAACAAACAAACATGTTTGGTCTAATCATCGAAAAAAGAATGTCTTGATTTAATCCTTGAGGACAAGGATTAATTTGAACAGGGAGATTTGTTAGGGATCAATTTAGAAAAAAGGATTTTATTTGGGTCTCACGATGTTATTTTCTCTATTTTATTTGTTTAGTTAAACTTTGCATTTTGATGCAAAGGGGTTTAAAATTTCGGTCTTGCCTTATTGTTCAATTTTTATCGAGAAAATGAATTGAGTAAATTGTCTTTTTCCTCTCTTCTATTTTTACATTCTTTCTATGCTCTTCTAATCTCTCACCTCCCTTTAATTCTTGTTCTTTGATTTATGCTCTTATATGCAAATATATAATGAATAAAAAATATATAGAAAAAAATAATGTTATGTTAGAGAATTTACAATGTCTTCCTTAGTTGTCCACGATAAACTATTATACTTTAAATCTAAAACATATCTTTGCACCTCAAAGCAGGTGAAGCAACGCTCAGAGAGCATAAATCTAAAACATGTGTCTGATATTAATGTTGACGTATACAGTTGAACAAAGGTATAAGATGAATCTAAAACATGTATTTACACCTCTTTCCATTTGTATAGACATGAATGTTAGACACAAATAGTTTAAAAAATATTGAAATAATATAGTTTATTCTTTTTAAGTCAATATCCGTAATCAATGCTTTTTTATTATATAAAAGTTATATTTAAAAATGTGTATTCGAGAAAATAACACCTGTAGATCAAGATGTCAATTTTAATAAAATACCATTAAATTTAAAAATGAAAAGGGGAATCATACTGATTACTTTCGTAGGTCGGACACCAATAAAAATTAATCAGAGATTTAAAACATTTGGGTTCAAGAGTCGATTACGCGTGAGAAATGATTAACACCCTAACAACGCCCAAAATTGGTACCACGTTAATTTAATATTGTCTTTGCAAGAAAATAAAAATTCAAATTTTAATTTAAAATTTAATCTAAAAAGTGGTCTAAGAAGAATATTTTCTTATTTACGACAATCGAAAAATATAATTCTTAAATAATTCAGGATATCATTTTTACGTTGATTCCCGAAATAAAATGAAAAATTCCTTAATAGCCAAAATAAAATTTAAAATTATAAAACACAAAATACATTAAAAAATTATATTATGTTACGTTGTAAATATAATAAATTAATAAATGCATATATTATAAAATAAAAAATAAATACTCTTAATAAAAAATAATATACATATATAATAGCAAAAATAATACTTATAACGGTATAAATAATAAATATGTTTATAGAATAAATACTTTGGTAATTATAATACAATATATACATGAAAATAAAATACGATATATATATATATATTATATACGTATATAGTGGTTAATAATAATAATAATATTTCATGTTAATAATAATAACAATAACAATAATAATAAGATAGTAACAATAATAATAACAACAACAACAACAACAACAACAACAATAATAATAATAATTAATAACTTAATAATAGAATAATATAATAAAAACAAAATATATATAAATAATAATAATATATAAAAGTGACCAAAATGAATAAAAAACAGAGTTAACAAACTAATTTAACAAAAAAAATAGTGGCAGAAACAACTAATAAGGGAAAACCAAAATGAAATAGAAGAAATGTAAGGATACAAATAAACGGACGGTCTGCTCGACAATTATCCCCTTTTTTTCTCAAGACGCGTGGTTCCAGATCTAAGGCGGGTTCTATATGCGTGTAAAGGCCTTAAAATGATATCATTTTAGTGGTTGAAGGCTGACACCAAAACGACGTTGTTTTGGTCAGTCCTTATAAATCTCTTTTTGTAAAAAAAAAATTATTTATAATCTCCAATTTCTAAAAATGTAGAGGAAGCTCTGAAGATCTCTGTTTTCTCTCTCTGTCGGTCTCAGTAACCATCTTGGACTGTCGTTCACCAAAATAAAGCCAATGTCATCATTTACCGTGTCGACATCGTCGTTCGACAACGTTAGAGTTTCGAAAAGAAACCTCTTTTTCGATTCTTTTGAATGTCCTAAACGTGAATCTAATGCTGAATTTTTAAAAAGATTCTTGTATATACCTAGATCTACAAAAGGGAAGTCAGATATGTTTATTTTTTCACCTTTTCTCTATTTTTTTGCTTTTCAAATCCTTCTCCCTTTCTTGTCTGTATGCTCAGTTTTTTATTTGGAATTTGTTTGAATCATAACTTTTTTGCTCAAATGTCTCTTTTTTTTGTTATTTCCAAATCTGACTTTTTATTTATTTATTTTGAATCTCCAAAAACTGAAGCGTTTACATTATTTTTCTGGGTTATATAACTCCATTTTAAATAAAATATAAAAAATGTTATAGATCTGGATTTTAAAATTTAATGAGGATTCTCTTTTGTTTTGTAAATCTTGAAGCGATTGAGGCGGTGGAGCAGACAACCAGTTAGAAGGTAGTGGGGTCGTACAATAGAAACACGTGTGGTGCGTGTGGTAGCCACACGGTAAGCAAAATTGCTATTCGTGGCTACCATGCACCGAGGTTGAAGAAGGGAGGTTGTTGCTATAGAAAGGAGAATATAATATTAGGTTTAGTTTTTTTTTATTATAATGAGTATTTAGATTCTATTATTTTTATTGGGTTTGGTTCATGGGTATTGGGTTGTTGAAATTGGTCTGAAACGTGGGTTGATATTATTTTTATTGGGTTGTAAAAATGGGTTACTAAAACTATCCCTCTTTACTTATTATTGTGTAACGATAATGAATCAAAAACAAAAGAGAACCCATTTTTATATGGATGGCTGAGGGTTCTTTTTTGGAAGTCGTTTCTTATGGATTTTGACTTGATCTACTCCACTACTCTTGTAAACATATTCTTCAAAATAGATGATTCGTTGAGGAGATCAAAAGCTGGGGATGATTTGTTAAAGGAGACAAAATAGACTTGGCTTGCTACAACACCGACGATGTTGCAATACTTACAGAAAATTTGATCTAGCTGCAATACTGATGAAAAAGCAAGGTCTATAAAATTTGATCTAGCTACAAAACTGACGATGAGACAGGATCGAGGTATGAAGATTCTAGTATTATTTATGGCTACATCACCGACGATGAGACAAGATAGAATGATGAAAATTCTGACATTTGATCAAGCTGCAACATTGACAAAGAGACGAGATTGAAGAGTGAAGATTTTGATGTTTGATCCAACGACAACACTAACAAAGAGGCAGGATCAAAGAGGGAAGATTTTGATATTTGGTTTATCCCCAACATTGTTGAAGAGACATGATCTAACATATTTTTTCTTTCCTTTTTCTTTTTTCTTTTCTTTTCTTTTCTTTTCTCTTCTCTTTTCTTCTTTTTCTTTTCTTCTTTTTCTTTTTCTTTTTTTTTGATTTTTCTAATAAAAATATAGTATTCGCAAGTAAGAAACTTGATCAAGCTGTACCATCAACGGAGAAATCAGACCAATCAAAAAGAGGTATGTTATGTTATTAACGGCAAAACGAGATCTTGTTGGATTTGGTCCAGCTAAAAAATTGACGAAGAGGTAAGACCTAAAGTTGGTAGGGTTTGACCCGGCTACGACAGTGACAAAGAGGCAGGGTCTGATGTCAATAAAGTTGATCCAACTATGTTGAGTTGATCAATCAAAGGAATTGGCCAAGAGGGGGGTGAATTGGCTATTTAAAAATTGATGGAAGATTTTCGGTAAAATGATGAAAATTTGAGACACACGAATTATAGTGGTTCATGCTTCGTAACAAGCTCTACATCCACTAACTTAGCTCCCACTAAGGATTTTGAAACCAATTAACCAAAAGAATTCAACCTTTTTCTAGGTTCAAGGGATAACCTTTACAAACAAGCCAATTTTCTACCCAAAATTGACTTGATCCTCACAAAGGATTACAAGAGATAAAAATGGGCTAAAGGAATTCTCTCACAAGATAGATATGCTCCAAATACAAACAAACTCTCCCCAAACTCAATTCCAAAGAATGAAATTGAAATTACAAGAGTTGGGAGTCAAGATATGCAATGAAAGCTTTGGAGTTGGATTTGTGTGCTTGGATGATGCTTGAGGTTCAATAGTTGTTAATGCTGCTCAAAATGCTTCAATTTATACCTTCTCATTGATTTCTAATCATTGGGGTTGTTGGAGATGTAAATATAGACGTTGGAGCCTTCTCTTTCCATCATAAATGCTCTCTGATAGAATTGGTATCGAAACACGGGCAATCTGTTTTGAAACAGACCACAAATAGAAAGAGACGTTGTGCATTCATTAAAGGGCGTATCGAAACGGGTATCGATACCTAAAGTAAACTGTGAAGTTTGATATCGATACGGGTATCGAAATAGAGTAACCACCATTTAAAGCTTTAACTGCCACCAACGGTCAACTCATTTAATGTTTAAAATAGCCGTTGGGGATTTGGAGGGTATCGATACAGGTATCGAAACAGTAAGCCTTATTTTTAAATATTTTAAAATTAATTAAAAACTCAAGGCATGGTTCGATACTGGGTTCGAAACATTTGTTGGCAGTGAGGTCCCGGTATCGAAACGTGTATCGATACTTGTTCTTAGTCTCAAGAACAAGCTTTCAAAAACAAAGGGCGGTATCGATACCTGTTCTAGTGGTATCGATACGCTCGTATAAAAACACTTAGAAAAATTATTTTAAAGTTCTTGGTTTGACTTGAAACCTTAATTTTGACTTGTAACTTAAAATTTTTTACTGAATAAGTCCTTTAACATAATTGTTATATCAAAATCAATATTAGTTTTACAATCTCCCCTTTTTGATATAACAAAACCATCATAAATTTTTAAGTTTGAAAACTTTGAAAAACTTTTAAAACTCCCCCTAAATAGTTGTATAGCTTTAAAATGGTATTCTCCCCCTTAGGAAAAACTTAAAAACATATTACATATTACTTCTCCCTCTTTTTGTTAGATCAAAATCAATGCAATAATAATAATAAGGCATAATATAAGTTAAGCACAAGATCAAGCATTTATAAAATATCAAGCATAGCATTAAAATTAATCCAAATCCAACATAAATAGTCAAAGAATAATAACCAAATACCATAGGTGCATAATGTTTTAATATGAATGAAAATGCAACATAAAGCTTAGAAAAACATAACTAGTTCCTAAAAAGACAAAGCAAAGACAAAGCAAACTAGCCAAGCAAACGATCACTCATCGCCGTCACCATCGCCTTCACCATCCTCATCATCTTCCTCGTCTTCCTCATCATCTTTAGTCGAGGTAGCTTGAACGTGCCGGAGAGCTTCGAGCGAGACACGCATCGAGAGATTTTGATTCTTCAAACTTGTCAACCTCGTCTCCATAGAATCGAAACGAGAGTCAAAGTGAGAGTTGGGAGCATCAAAACGAGTGTCCAAGCTATCAAAGCGAACATCCAAACTAGCAAACCGAGTATCCAAGCTATTAAACCTTGAAGTAAGAAAATCCATCAACTCGGTGTTTAGAACAACTTGTCGAATAGGCTCCGGATCAATTGGAGGAGGAGGAGGAGCACCACGAACCCATTCACCATTTACATATTGAAAATGGGAACGGTTAAAAGATGTTTCACCGATAGGTTCTTTGACGGACTCCACTTTGTCATAAGAGCAATCAATTCCCAAATGCATAAAAATAGAGCTAAGAACACATGCATAAGGAAGACATTTGACCAAGGGAGTGCCACGGTTCTTGATATGCCAAACAATATCGGAGAAAACAATTTTGGCAAGATTTGGACGATCGGATTGGCGAAAGCATTTAAGCCAAAAACTATTGACTTGACGTATCCTAGAGTACTTACCATTTGATGGACGAATCCACCAAGAGATGAGAAGATGCAAAAAGCGATCATGCACATCAAGTCCGATAATCGATCCGGTGAAAGTGCCAAGAGAATCCTCATCTTTAATGCCCTCATTCTCAAGGCCAAAACGTCAACAAAGGTGTCGACATCAATTCTAAAGGTACGGCCCATGAGGTAGGATTATATGGCAACTACTTAGCTCCTATCTCTAGAAAGAATGCAAGTGGCATTAGCATAGAAAAGGAGAACAAGATTGGGAAAAACTTGCCGGTCGAGATGAGGAAAGTCAAGAACTTCCAATCTTGTAAAAGACGGAAGTAACGGAATTGAAACTTGGTAGAGTTCATGAATTGCACATCCACACAACGTTCTTTCTTTAGCGGGAGATAGCGAAATTGTTGAAAGTTTTTCACACGACCATGACCATCTAAACTCCGTTCAACAACCAAATAGACGTTAGCTTTATGAGCACGAGACGATGACGAACTACCGCACTCGGTGCGTGCACGTTTCTTTGGTGCCATGATCTAGGGATTAAAACAATTTAAGATTAGACACATTAAAAACATGTATGCTCTATCAACCTAATTCAATCCTATTAATCAATAATTCAAGGGTTCTGAAGTTTAAAAAAATCTGGAAAAACCAGTGAAAATTAATACGACAAAACCAATTTATATTCGAATGAAAAAAATTTTGATTTTGAAAAGATTTTTGTAGGATTATTAAAACCCATACAATAAGCATTAATAAAATATTCAAAATCTAAATTTTAACATTCTAAAATCAAACGAAAATAGGTTTTTCGAAAAATTACCTTGAATTAGGATTAGAATGAATTTGTGGTTTTTAGAGCACCAAACTTTGATATGAAGTTGTCTTTCATGTGTGGATGAAACCCCCCAAAGAAAAACGTTGATGTGTGGTAAAAAGTGATGGATTTGAGAGGTTTTTATATGGAAAGCCGGCTAGGGTTTGAGAGGAAGTGTTTTGGTATGTTTTAATTTGGTTAAAATTAGGTTTTGGATGTTTTAAAAGCAATCTGCCGCTTTGTGTTTCAGAACCGGTATCGAAACAGCCGTTTCGATGCTAATATCAAAACCTTTGTATCGATACAAGTATCGATACCAGTTCTTCCCAGAAACTTCTCAGATGAACACGATGAACAGGTATCGAAACAGGTTCTAACTGTATCGATACCACTTAGCTGAGCTTTGCATTTTAGGCTTCTAAAGTACTAGAAATAAGTCTCTGAAGTCCTTAGAAGCATGCATATGATGTTATGACATGATTAAAATGCATGAACAAGTTCATACTCCTCCTAGCAACATGCATAGAAGCAACTAGATGCAAAACAACATAGGCATGATTTCAATCAAGATTCAAGCATATTTTGCATAAAAATAACACTTAAGAGGTCAAGATAGGCTAGTTAGACCTAACTCTCTCTTAAGGGTCCAAAAACGCTCTTTATCCATAGGTTTGGTAAAAAATGTCCGCTAATTGGTTTAAGGTGTCAACAAACTCTAAAACAACATCATTTTTAGACACATGATCTCTAATAAAGTGATGTCTAATTTCTATGTGTTTGGTTCTAGAGTGTTGAATGGGGTTCTTGGTAAGACATATGACACTAGTATTATCACATTTTAGAGGTATAGTTTCAACCTTAATGCCATAATCTAAAAGTTGTTGTTTCATCCAAAGGACTTGAGCATAACAACTTCCTAAGGATATATACTCCACTTCGGTGGTAGATAAAGCTACACTATTTTGTTTCTTAGAGAACCAAGATATGAGCATACTACCTAGGAATTGACATGTTCCGAAAGTACTTTTCCTATCTATCTTACAACCTCTATAATCCACATTCGAATAAGCATGAAGATTAAAGGAAGAGTCTTTAGGATACCAAAGACCTAGAAAAGTAGTGTCTCTAAGGTACCTAAAAATTCTCTTAATGGATACTAAGTGTGATTCTCTAAGACTAGCTTGAAACCTAGCACACAAGCAAACACTAAACATAATATTCGGTCTACTTGCGGTAAGGTAAAGCAAAGAACGTATCATGGATCTATACAATTTAGAATCAACACACTTACCTCCTTCATCCTTGTCAAGCTTAGTTGATGAGCTCATAGGAGTGGCTTGAGGTTTCACATTCTCCAAGCCAAACTTCTTGAGCATATCTTTGACATACTTTGCTTGATTAATGAAGGTGCCATCTTTCCTTTGCTTGATTTGGAGTCCTAAGAAGAATGATAGCTCCCCCATCATGCTCATCTCAAATTCACCTTGCATTAGCTTAGAAAATTCTTGACAATAACATTCATTAGTGGATCCAAAAATAATATCATCAATATAAATTTGAACTACTAAGATGTCATTTTTAAACCTTTTTATAAAAAGTTTGGTATCCAACTTTCTTTTTTTAAAACCTTTTTCAATTAAAAAATTTGAAAGCCTTTCATACCATACTCTAGGATCTTGTTTCAAACCATATAAAGCTTTTGTTAATTTAAACACATGGTTTGGAAATTTTGGATCCTCAAAACCCGGTGGTTGTTCAACATACACTTCTTCATTTATAAAACCATTTAAAAAGCACTTTTGACATCTATTTGAAAAAGCTTGAAATCATGATAACATGCAAATGCAAGTAACATCCTAAGAGCTTCCATTCTAGCTACGGGTGCATAAGTTTCATCGAAATTTATTCTCTCTTCTTGAGTGTAACCTTGAGCAACTAATCTAGCTTTATTTCTCACAATGTTACCACTCTCATCTAGTTTGTTTCTAAAGACTCATTTAGTTACTATAGTAGATTTATTACTAGGCCTATCAACTAATGTCCAAACATTACTTCTCTCAAATTAATTTAACTCTTCTTGCATAGCTAATATCCAAAAATCATCATCTAAAGCTTCATTGATATTTCTGGGCTCTATGCATGAGATAAATGCAATATGGTTCATTAATCTAAGAGAAGAACGAGTAGTTACCCCCTTGGATGGATCACCCAAGATTTCACCACCTTTGACATAGTTGAACTCTCTTGGGTAGCTCGCTTCCCTTTCTTCAAGCTTTACATCTCCTAAAACTTCTATTGGAAGATCTTGTGTTTCTTCATTGGTTGGAATCCCATCCACCTTTGATGCTTGTCCCACATCAATGGTTTCAATGATTCCTACATCATCATCATCACAAGAATCCTTCCTAGGAAGGAGGTTATCATCGAAAACAACATGTATTGACTCTTCTACAACTAAGGTTCTTTTGTTAAAAACTCTATAAGCCTTTGAAAGTTGAGAATATCCAAGAAAAATGGCTTCATCACTTTTTGCATCAAATTTACCTAAATTATCTTTTCCATTGTTTAAAATAAAACACTTGCTCCCAAAAGGGTGAAAATAGCTAATGTTAGGCTTTTTGGATTTTAAAATCTCATAAGGTGTTTTCTTTAGAATTGGCCTAATCATTACACGATTTATAATATAACAAGAAGTGTTTGTGGCTTCCGCCCAAAAATACTTAGGTAAATTGTTTTCGCAAAGCATGGTCTTAGCCATTTCTTCTAAAGTTCCGTTTTTCCTCTCAACTACCTTATTTTGTTGAGGAGTGCGAGGAGCCGAAAAATTATGGCTAATCCCATTTTCATTACAAAAGTTTTCAAAACCTAAATTTTGAAATTCGGTTTCATGATCACTTTTAATATGAGAAATTCTTTGATCAAGATCATTTTGAGAAATATTTGAAAATGTGATGAATTTTTCTAAGGCTTCATCTTTAGTACTTAAAAATAGAACCCAAGTGTATCTAGAGTAATCATCTACAATAACAAATGCATATGATTTTCCACCCAAGCTATTTGTCTTAATAGGTCCAAAAAGATCCATATGGATCAATTGTAATACTCTACTAGTTGAAACATCATTAATGGACTTAAAAGAAACTCTCTTTTGTTTACCCTTAGCACACTTATCACAAATTTTATCTAAAGAGAACTTGAGCTTAGGTAAGCCTCTAACTAGATTTTGGGAAGCTAATTTCTCTAAAACACTTATGCTAGAATGTCCTAGTTTCCTATGCCATAACCATGCATCATTTTCATCACTAGCTACTAAGATGCATGAGATATATTTATGTCATCTAGATGGACCATATAGATATTTCCTATGCGATGACCTATGAGCATTGTTTTATTGGATTCTATGTTTATTATTTTGCAACCATGTTTATCAAAAGATACATAAAAACCTTTATCAAAAAATTGACTAATGCTCAACAAATTATGCTTAAGACTATTAACAAGAATAACATTTTCAATAAAAATAGAGTAGTGATTACCAATAGAGCCAATACCCTCAATTTGGCCTTTAGAGTTGTCACCGAAGGTCACTACTCCACCTCTTTTGAGCTCTAACTCCTTAAATTGTCCCTTGTCTTCGGTCATATGCCTTGAGCATCCACTATCAAGGTACCACATGTTTTGACTTGAAGCTTTGGCCTTGAAGCAATGCTTAACCTATAAACAAAGATTTAGTTTTTGACTTTTGATACCCAAATCATTTTGGGTCCATGAGAGTTAGTTCCCAAAAGCTTAGTTCCCTAAGGAATCCAAGATGCAATGGCATGAACATTATTAGAAATAATAAGTTCCTTAGGAACCAATACACTCCTAATCTTTTTATATCTAGTATGCCTTTGAAAACCTCTTTGTTTGTGGCCATAAAAATTCTTTTTCACATGGTTGGGTTTTGAAGAGCTTCCTTTTTCAAAAGTTGAACTACCAACCACTTTGATTTGTTCTTTTAGCTTATTCACCACTTTATGGTGATTCTCACTCAAGCTAGAAATAAGGTTGTTTAAATCCACATTTTCATTTTGAAAGAACTTTAAATCATCATTTAAAGTAACAACCTTTTCTTTAAAATCCAAAATCGTTTTTGCCAAAGAATCATTTTTCTCTTTTAAATCGGAAATAATTTTCTTGTTTTTCAAAACCGATTCTTTAAACTTTAAAACCAACTCATCATAAACATCTTTTAATTCGTCATAAGCATCATAAAGTTCATCATAAGAAAGGTCATTACAAGATGGTTTAAGGGTTACCTTGGGCTCATCAAGAGCCATGAGACAAAGTTTGGCCACTCCATTTTCTTCATCGGATGATGACTCCTCATCACTCCAAGTAGCAACATGTGCTTTTTGTTTCTTCTTCTTCTTCTTAAACCCTATCCTTTTGAATTGTGGGCAATCGGTCCTAATGTGATTGGGCTTCTTGCACTCATAGCAAATGATTTGGTCTTTCTCATCTTCTTTGTCGTTTCCTTTGAATTCCTTCTTTCTTTGGAATCTCCTATTTCGGTTTGCCCTCATGAGCCTAGTGAATCTTTTGGCTACCATAGCCAATTTTTTAGCTCTTCTTCTTCACTTGAATCCACCTCTTCTTGGAAAGATGAAGCTTTAAGTGCAATCCCTTGCTTTTTCTTTTCAACTTCTCTTTTCTCTAGCTTAACATCTTCCTTCTTTTTCTCTTCTTCTCTTTCTTTCTTCATGATCTCATGGGTGAGAAGAGATCCCACAAGAGCATCGAGTTTGAGAGTCTTGAGGTTCTTGGCTTCAATAATGGTCGTTCTCTTGCTATCTCATGACTCGGGAAGAGAGTAGATGAGCTTCCACACAAGCTTATCCTCCAGTATGATCTCACCAAAGCCCTTAAGACCATTCACAATGATGAAAAACCGATCATACATCTTGGTGACGTCTTCATCCGGCTCCATCTTGAAGTTCTCATAGCTAAGATTGAGAAGACCAATATTAGTCTTTTTGACATCGTTGATGACCTCGTATGTAGTCTCCAAAGAGTCCCATACTTCTTTGGCACTTGTGCAAGATGACATCTTGGAGTAGATGTCGGGACCAAGAGCAAAAAAGAGAATGTGTAGAGCTTTGTCGTTTGTAGACATCCTTCTATGCTCTTTATCGGTCATCTAGTTCCTCTTCTTCGGTACTTGTCTATCTCCTTCTAACTTCATTGGAATTGAGGGACCATCTTCTATTATATCCCAAAGGACATAATCATTGAAGTTGATGAACAATCTCATTCGATTCTTCCAATAAGGGTAGTTGTCACCATTGAAGAAAGGTGGCTTTGTGATAGAGTGAGACTCGTTCCAACTTCCGAAAGTAGAGGCCATTGGATTTGACTTGATATGATGATCAACACTCCTTGGATCTTTTTTGGTGGATGTAAATCCCTTTAAAGATCTAGCTTTGATACCAATTGTTGAGTTGATCAATCAATGGAATTGGCCAAGAGGGGGTGAATTGGTTATTTAAAAATTGATGGAAGATTTTCGGTAAAATAATGAAAATTTGAGACACACGAATTATAGTGGTTCAAGCTTTGGAATAAGCTCTACATCCACTAACTTAGCTCCCACTAAGGATTTTGAAACCAATTCACTAAATGAATTCAACCTTTTTCTAGGTTCAAGGGATAACCTTTACAAACAAGCCAATTTTCTACCCAAAATTGACTTGATCCTCACAAAGGAATACAAGAGATAAGAATGGGCTAAAGGAATTCTCTCACAAGATAGATATGCCCCAAATACAAACAAACTCTCCCCAAACTCAATTACAAAGAATCAAATTGAAATTACAAGAGTTGAGAGTCAAAATATGCAATGAAAGCCTTGGAGTTGGATTTATGTGCTTGGATGATGCTTGAGGTTCAATAGTTGTTAATGCTGCTCAAAATACTTCAATTTATACCTTCTCATTGATTTCTAACCGTTGGGATTGTTTGATATGTAAATATAGACGTTGGAGCCTTTTCTTTCCATCATAAATGCTCTCTGATAGAACTGGTATCGAAACACGGGCAATCTGTTTCGAAATAGACCACAAATAGAAAGAGAAGTTGTGCATTCATTAAAGGGCGTATCGAAACGGGTATCGATACCTAAAGTAAACTGTGAAGTTTGGTATCAGTACGGGTATCGAAACAGAGTAACCACCATTTAAAGCTTTAACTGCCATCAACTATCAACTCATTTAATGTTTAAAATAGCCGTTGAGGATTTGGGGGTATCGATACAGGTATCTAAACAGTAAGCCTTATTTTTAAATATTTTAAAATTAATTAAAAACTCAAGGCATGGTTCAATACTGGATTGGAAACATTTGTTGGCAATGAGGTCCAGGTATCGAAACGTGTATCGATACTTGTTCTTAGTCTCAAGAACAAGCTTTCAAAAACAAAGGGCGGTATCGATACCTGTTCTAGTGGTATCGATACGCTCATATAAAAATACTTAGAAAAATTATTTCAAAGTTCTTAGTTTGACTTGAAACCTTAATTTTGACTTGTAACTTAAAATTTATTACAGAATAAGTCCTTTAACATAATTGTTATATCAAAATCAATATTAGTTTTACAATCTACAATATCGATGAAGAGGTGGGATCAAATGAATGATCTGTCCTAGCTACAACACTAACGAAGAGGCAGGACCTAGAGTTAGTAGTTTTTGTTTAGCTACAACATCGACGAGGCAGTAGAACCAGAAGTCAATAGGGCTTGAAGCAGCTACAACATTGTCGAATAGGCAAGATCTGAATTCAGTAAGGTTGATCCACCTACAACACCGACGAAGAGTTAGGATCGAAAGAGTAATTTGGCCTAGCTACAACATCGATGAAGAGACAG
This sequence comes from Abelmoschus esculentus, assembly GCA_035048815.1. Taxonomy (NCBI): domain Eukaryota; kingdom Viridiplantae; phylum Streptophyta; class Magnoliopsida; order Malvales; family Malvaceae; genus Abelmoschus; species Abelmoschus esculentus. The sequence continues at coordinate 6,424,552 of JAUCBN010000015.1, forward strand.
GACCTGGAGTTATGTAATTTTGGTTCAACTACAATACCGATGAAGAGGCAGAATTAAAGATATGACCAAGTTCCAAACCGATGAAGAGGCATTGTCTAAAATTTGTATGGATGATCCTACTATAATACTGACGAAGAGATAGGATTAAAGTTTAGTAAATTTGGCCCAATTACGACAATAACGTAGAGGTAGGACCTGAAATATAATATTGGATCTATCCACACCATCGAAGGAAGGGTAAGATTGAACTTCAACAATTTAGATCCTGCTAGGCCATTACCGGAGAAGCAGGACTGGATTTCAGTGACTAGGATTTAGTCGTACCATCAACGAAAGGACAAGATCAGAGCATGAAAATTTTGAATATTTGATTTGATAAATATCTTCATTTGAGATCATATATCTTCTTTGTATTTTCCAAATGCAAATGAATCAATGGATTTGAATTACCTTTATCAGTAGTTGTTTGCTCTGGGCTGGTTGTACGATTCTTCTAGATACAATCAGTTTGTAATAATCGTAAGATTGGATTTTCCCAAAGGATTTATTTTTCTTTCACCATTCGCGAAAATAAGTTTTTGATAGATCTTTGAATTGTCCCTTGTTTTGTTTTTACACATTGTTGTTGATTTTTATTTTTGCATTTTTTTTATTTTTTTCTTTCAAAATAGCTTTGATTCATATGTATCGTCAATAAAAGAAGAAATATAGAATAGTGACATCCGTATGCAAATTTTATCCGTAACACAATTGTCAGAGGAGCAAGATCCTAACAAAATTGACCCATCACCAATAACGAAGGCGACATTGAAAAAATATTGTTTCTGTTACTCCATGATAGGTAGTCATAATCTAAAAGCAAAATAAAACATTGGTTATTTATTGTTCTAAAATTTTGTGACTATTACCTGAATGTTTGTACTTTTTTACGTATTTAGCCTTTTCGGGGCCAAAGGTTGGTTATCACGCCGTTGCTCCCATAGTTGAGGTCATTCGTTCTCTTCTCTGGACCTGTTTGTATGTACAAAAAAAATGTGTTATGAGTGCACATAAATTTATGCTCGATGCATTCCTTATCTAAATGCATGATGTCTAAATACAAAATACTTAAATGCATGAATGACATATTTTTTTAAAGGATGTCCATGACTTTACTAATCATAATGGGTTCTTGGTCTTGCATATGCAATGATACCTAATCTTCTTTGGTTTGCCCATGAATTCATATTTTTCGCATGGTCATTTTAGGTTGCCCCTATATTCTGGATATAAACGCCTCAAAATTACAGTATTATACAAGACTTATGTGAGAATAAAATATATTTTCATTGCGACTTGTAATTTTAAGCCCTTATAAAAGACCCTCACCACTTTTGAGCTTAGGCAAGTGAGATAGTTTGTAAGAAAAAATCACCTTGAAAAAGATGAAAACTACAAGAGACCTACTATGATCAAAATAAAGTACTATTTTAGCTTGATAGACATAGTTTATTTTTTACAAGTAAAAAAAATAAAACATTAACACCCTTATTTAGTGCCTTCATGCTTCTGTAAAGGATCTTTGTTTGTGATTGTTCCTGTTGATTCATCGAAGCTTATCACTCCGAGTTTGATAAACTTTTCAACAAGTCTTTTTGAAATCTATGCAATTCTTGATTGTGTGCCCTACTTTTCCTACTTGATAATCGCATCTTACGTTGACGTCATATCATTTTAGGACAAAAGGTTGTATAGGATTTTGGTAGAAGGGTGACACCATGTGGTTATCGTACAATTGTTTGTACAACTCCTTATAGGAAATTGGTAATAAAGTAAACTTTGTCCTTTCAGTATTCTTCCTCTGACCAAAATCTTGGTTTAAAGAATTATATGTACCTATAGTTGTAGGTTGTATTATCGTTATTGAGTTTAAATAATTGACATGTTAGACTCCTAAAAAGTTTACTTCAATGTCCTTTTTCTCCATATAATGGCTTCTTGTGGGGAGAACTTTCACCATTGTTGATTTTACCACTTTTGACAACATTTTCAATGAGCTCATCATATAACATCATGTGAGCAAAATTGGTGGTTGCATTACCTATAAGGCGATCTAGAATTGGGCCTTCTAATATTTAGATAAATATAACCACCGTCTCTTTTTCACCAAGAGGGAGTTAGACTTGGGCTGTTAAATCTTTCCATCATTGCGCGTACTGTATCAAGCTTTCTTTCGACTTGTACTTCATGTGTTGCAGTTCAACGATCTTGTATCATATCACTGACATGCTTTTATTGCACTAGAAAAGTTTTAGTTAAGTTTTTCCATGATTTTAACTAATGACGACTTAATTGGTTATACCATCTAGTGGTGGATCTCGTTAAACTATCTTGAAAACAATGTACCAATAATTTATCATTCCTACCATATCTTATCCTACCATATCTTATCATCCTCATACAAAACATAATAAGATAGGCGTAGGGCAACTAGTCTCATCATATATTTCAAATTTTGGAATTCTAAATTTGGGTGGTAACACCAAATCTGGTACGAGACTTTGTTTATTGGCATCGAATCCAATAAAGGTATCTATTACCTCTAGGAGTATTCAAAACGACCCAATAAATAAAAAAACAGAATGAACAGACTAATTTAACAAGAAAAGTGACAGAAACAAGGCAAAAATGAAATGAAATGGAAGAAATATAAGGATACGAATAAAAAGAGTTTGCTTGATAAATATTTTTTTCGCTTTAAGCCGTGTGAATTCGGGTCCGTGATGGATTGCATATGCAGATGAAGGCCTTAAAACAACTTTGTTTTGGTGGTTGAAGGCTGACATCAAAATGAGATCGTTTTGGTCAGTCTTTATAAGCATATTTTCGTACAAAAAAATCATATTTACTTTCTCATTTCTAAAAAAAAAAATCAAAGGATGCTCTCAAGCTCTTTGTTTCCTATCCTAGTAGGTCTCAAAAACAATCTTGGACCACCGTTCATCGAAGACAACGCCACCATTCACCAACGTCGGTGTTGCCGTTCATTGGTGTTAGATTTTTTAAAGGAATTTCTTTTTCGATTCTTTTCAAGTCCCGAACGTGATTCCGATGTCGGATTTTTAAAAAGATGCTTGTATATGTCTAGATCTATAAAAGGAAAGTCGGATATATTTTTTCGGCTTTTCTCTATTCTTTTTGCTTATCAAATCCTTCCTCCTTTCTTATCTATATGCTCAGTGTTTTTTTATCTAGAATTTTTTCAAATCGTAAATTTTTTACTCGAATATTTCTTGTTCCTTTTTTTATTTTTTCGAATTTGGCTTTTTATTTTAAATCTCCAAAAACGAAAATGTTTGTATTATTTTTCTTGGTTATATAACTCGATTTTTAAATAAAATATACAAAAGATTTTAGATATGGATTTTAAAATCTAGTGATGCTTCTCTTTTGTTTTGCAGGTCTTGAGGCGACTGAAGCGGTGAAACAGAAAATTGATTTGAAGGCAATGGGACGGTACAATAGGAGTACGCGTAGTGCACATGACAGCCACGCGATAGGCAAAACGTTGTGTGTGTCGATCACGCGTAGAGATTGGAGAAGGGAGGATGCTACTGTTATGGGAAAGAGAATATAATATCCGGTTTAGTTTTTTTTATTATAATGGCTATTTAGGATATATTAATTTTTATTAGGGTTGGATTATAGGTATTGAGCTGTTGGAATGGGTCTGAAATCTGAGCTGGTATTATTTTTATTGGGTTGCAAAATTGGATTATTACAGTATCAAATGCAATGCTTTTGGGTTATTTTATGTTTCGATGCAATTACTATTGTAACTAAGAACAGTGGCAAATCTGGGCCTAGGCCTTGGTCACCCTATGCCCAAATAAATGTTGTTTATTTTATATTTTAATATTAATATAAATTAGGTTTTAGATATATAAGAATAAAATAAATAGTTCAATATAAAAGATTAATTTATTTTTAAATCTTGAAATAATTTAAAAAATAAAATTTAATTAAAATAAAATATAAAAATAAAAAATGAGATTGTTTATATTTTATTACATTTTATAAATATTATATGATTATTTTTAAAAATTGATTTAAATATATTTTGGTTATTAATTGATTAAAAATATTTAAAAAAAATGATTTTTTCAAGTATTGTTAACGTTTTATCCTATTATATAATATCATAAAACACAAACAACAAAACATAATTAAAATTAAGATCAAAATTAAAATTAAAATTTTAAAATATATATTTTTAGTAAAAGACTATAACTTATATCTAATATTTTTAGTAAAATAAATTTTAAAAAATATATAATATATTTTCATGTTAATTTTTTTTGAAATTAATTAATTTTAAATAAATAGATTTAAATTCATATTTTTATGATTTATATTTTTTAACAAAAAAATTAAATTATACATAGAAAATTATTTTTAATGAAATAATTCAACTTTATTTAAATAAATATATAGATAATAAAAGATTTTTTGAATATGATAATAAAAGAAATTTAAGTTTATTGATCAACAAAAATTTAAAAATTTAAAATTATAAATAAATTATATTAAAATATTCTATTACTAATTAAATTGGTTGGATTAATTAATTTAATCTAGTCGATAATAATTTTTTAAATTCGCCACTGACAATATTACCATACTTGATTTAAGGTACACAGACATGTTTTAGATTCAAATGCAATAAATAGTTTTATGGAGAGACAACTAAAGAAGACATTATGTCCAACGTAGCATGAATTTTTTAATGTAACATTGTTCTTCGGTTGTTTTTACGTTTTCTTTATTCGTCCTTTATTTTCAGTTTTTTAAAGAAAATAATAAATACATTAAAAGTGTATTTGGTTCATGAAATGTATAGTTATCATTAGGAATAAGATTTTTAAAATATAATATTACTTCATATATTAGTGAGAATATTATTTTTATTGGTTTATTTAGTAGGAATGTAGGATGATAATATTTAGTTGATGAAATATAAAAGATTACATAAAAGTAAATTTTATTTAATTATCTTTATGAATATTTTATTTTTAATTGTTTAAACTTCTAATATTAAATTTAAAATATTTATATTAAAAACATATAATTATTTTTGTTACCACAATTAAATTTAAAAAATATTATATTTCATATATTATAAATATAATTAATATCTTAAATAATAGTTAATAGATTATTACATTTATATTATATTTACCTTTATCGCAGTATATAATAGGAATTTTAGTTGAATTTTTCGTTATTAAAATAATTATATAAATACTTAGAAAAATAATTTATAATTAGAAACTTGTCATAAGATTATATTATTTTGTTAAACGAACGTCTTTTTATTAATAATAATTGATTTGTCTAACAACGGTCGATAATTAATTTTTTTCAACCTAAAAATGGATTAATTTCATAATTTTAAGTTTTAATTCATTTATTATCAAATAAAATTTAAGTAAACTTAATAAATTATACTAATTTTATTTTTATAAACTTAAAATTCATAATCTAACACTAGGATATGAAGCTAAATTTTGAATTAAAAAAATATATACATGTAAAATATAATTTTATTCTAACATAAATATATAATAATTAAAATTCAAATAAAATATTAAAAATTAATTAAATCTAAAATAAAAGGGTACTAAGCATTCTTAAATCTTAAATATCATTCTACATATATAACATATCATTATCATTGATTTTTTAACTATCTAATCATCATGCTAGTTAAAAAATGAGATATTTGTCACAAAGCTATAGGTTAATGTCTAAATTTATCCAAAAATAGGATGAGGGCCAAGATGATAAAAATCATAAACGTTAAGGATTAAAATTATCTTTATGCCTTAAGAAAACTCATTACTTTAAAAGTAATTTTGTTCAAGATGAGACAAATAATTAAGAGAAGGACGAAAATCACATTCACAAAATATTAACAAAAATACTATTATTGATAATAATTTTTTTTCCTGGAATGATAAGAATAAAAACAAACCAAATATAAGAATAATATTATAAAAAATATTATTACCCTAAAGAGAATCAAACGTCCCCTAAAAGAATATTCAGAAAATATTTCTTACAAGGGCACTACAATCACCGAGTTTAGATTGAATAACTGCAACTAGTAATGACGGCTTTGAGAAAATAAAGTTAAAGATAAATTTTATGGTCTTATTACTTAAAAAAGTTTGTTCTTATTCCCGTATTTTAAGATTATTGAGGCTATTTTGCATAATGTTTATTATATGTTAGAAGATCGTTAATCCAATAACAATAATAAAATATATTATTATTGAAATGAATAATACAAAATAAGAATGATATAATAAATTAAATCAAATCAATTTAACTAATTAGAGGCATACATAAACGTAGTTTTTTTTTAAGATAGATTTTTATTCACTTCTATGATACCTGAGTTCATTAGTTGTTGTCTCCTAGAATAAAACAGCAAATGGTCAATCATAGTTACATTACGGTAAAGATAGATAACGAACTTACTCTTGCCTTCACTTATCACCGAAAACAACTTTTAAAAAAAATATATAGTAAAACAAGAAAAATTTATATGATTTTCGTTACGTGTTAAAATAAAGGGAATAGAATACTATTTATAAGGGTTCCATTGAAAATTTAACCTAATAGAATATTTAATATTGAGAATTAATTTATTCTTTTAAAGACAATTTCTAAAAATAATATATGAGTTAAAGATAACTTTTAATATTTAACTTTTTAATTCTAAAATAGAATTTGACAAATATATGCCCTAAGAAAAAATATTTTAAATTTGGATCAAAGTATTTGTTGGTCCATGAAAGACCAGACCAGTTTAAATATTTTCATTACTCCCGTCGTGCACGTCTGTACATTTATGAATCAATTGATGGTTTAACATTTTTCTTAACAACTTTACGATCAATTTCTTCTTAAAAATTTTAAAATTTTTATTTTTTTAACATATGTGATACCTCTTCATTTAAAATTTTCATTTATTTAAAGGTTTTTAAAAAATTATAACTTTTTACTCATGCAAACCATCATGAAGCTGACACAAAGTGTGGAGAAAGGTTACTCAAGAGAAGAACGAGCTTCAGGTGAATTAGTAAGTCACACATGCATTTAACATATTGCATAGGCTAAAAACTAATGATGGATTAGTGAGTCACTTTTGCATTTGACAAAGAAAAAGGGATGAATCTTAAGAGTAAATTAGTGAGTCATATTTCATATTCTCGTGATTTTTACAATTTTATTTTTTATATTTTCTAATTTTACGCAAAAGTTAAAAAAAAAAAAAAATGATGTTAGCATTGAAGGAAACAGATAAAATAGTTAAAATCAGTTTAATTGGGTCTTTTACTTTATCCGTTATTTGGTTCAATTTGGTAAAAAAAAAATAAAAGGTTAGGATCAAAAGGAGAAAAAAAGTTTAATAGTTAAAATAACTTTCCTTAGAAAAAATAAAGGTAAAAATTCCCTTAGTTGATTTTGGCCAAACTCAACGGATAGCAAAGGATTCTACTTCAAAATAGCCTCTACCATAGGCTTTCACTTTAAATAATTTCCTAAACTAGCTTCCCAATCAAAATAATTTACGATTCATAACTTTGATCTTAATTTCAACCCCATTTTATTCAAGTGCATATATCAATCACTTCTCTGATCTGTCTTTAGTTGCTTGATTTACGGGTGGTACTAATTATTAGGTGAATCCTGTTCACCACGTCATCTATGGTCCTAATTAATCAAGACCGTTGATCTCAATTTTTTTAAAGTGAATCATCATCTCTTTCCTACATGTACTTAGTGGGTGGGTAGTTATTAGGTGGTTATTTAAAGATCAACGGTTCTGATTAAAATAGTATCACCTAATAATCTCTCCATAAAATAGTATCATATCAGCATAAAATACAAGTATTTTTTTTATAAAAAACATCTCATTAAAAACCCTATAAACTTATCGGAAAAAAAGAGTATTTTCTATTTTTTTATCTTATCTAGATGCTTTATTTTGATCCTATACGTACATGCATGGACTGAGTTCAATTACAACGGAAATAGATAAGAAAACGAGTCTTAATTCGACCTAACATATTTTAGGGACCAAATTATAATTTTTCAAAAACTTGAGGACCAAACATGAAATTAATGTTATCAATCTTTAATTAAGTTCATTACTGCATCTCAAATTTCAGCTTAAAACGATGTCTACAAGTCATTTAATTTCATGCGTAAGATTTATAGACTAAAACGTAAAGAATTTAAATTTATTTTCGACCTTTAACTACTTTAACAACTATGGGTATCGATACCCCTTGGTCCCGTTTCGATACCATTAGTCACTGTTAATAGTGGTATCGAAACGCCGGCCAAGCGTATCGATACTTAGGCCATTTCTCGTTCGATGCCCTACGTAATAAGCCCGCGTTTTGATACAGCCAAGACCACCTTTCCATACGATTTAGTACTGTCATAAAAGGTATCAAAAACTTGATCAAGCGTATTGATACGCCTTCTTGTATTCAAGATACTGTTTCAAAACATGTTCGTGAGGTATCGATACTCAGGCTAAATTTCCTAGATTTTCTTCGTGTTTATGCCTGCGTATCAATACCCTATAAAGGTGTATTGAAACCCTTTACCTAGAAAACTACAGATTTTCAGATTTTTGTGCCTCAATGGTTCCAAACATTAACTAAATGTAATTACTCCTAAGTACACATTATTTACATATCATATACAACTTACTAGATGCATTGCCACCTGGTTAGCAACAATATATTCAAACTCCTAAGAGCATGCTTCAACTTCAACAATCTCATGAACACATATAAAAAGAACATCAATATACTCAACGTAATTACTAGATGCATTCCAACCTAAATAACCACATTATAGATTAAACTCAAATTAGTCAAGTTTTATTATATCTAAAGGAATACCAATAGGAAATTTAAATCCAAGTACAAGCTAACATCAACTTTGATATTCATCAAATATGTATAGGCATATAACTTTTTCAAGTATCACTAGCATAAAAAATATTATCAACATGGTATCCCATCCCCATTGTTCTCTCACTACTATTAATGTTATAAAAGAAATATTTGAGCTCTTACTTGGCGATTACATGGAATCCTTGCTTGCCCTTGCTGCCTCAACATCATTTATTCTAAATTGCAAGGTAAAAAAGAGGGTTAAACATAAATATTAGTAAGAGAACAAAACACATTTAAAAACACCTTGCAATACAACCCATAATAAATAGACTTCATCAATTTAAAAACACATGTCATGCACTTTATAGAACAAAACGTTCATGGCTAACAATGCCACTATTAAAACTCAACAAGTGTCATTAAACCTCGTCTAACAATGACATCATAAAAATCTAGTAAAAATACATATGAAATCACATGCTTTATAAGTAAAACCACAAGTCTTATATGCTACTCACATAGCAATGCTTACACATGTATCTCAATGCATAAATCTCAAGTCTTATATGCTAACAACATAGCAATGCTCAAATCGAAAACATACCAATGCACAATACCTTATTAAAAACGAATGCATAAACCTATATATAAAAAATCAAAAACCATGACACTTAACTTTGAAAAACAATCACATATATTGGCGTTAGTGATCTGATTAGTATTACCGCTAATCGTTAGGATAAACAGGCAAACACATGATCGTACTACCCCTAGAGCATGCACATGTTGGTACTACCCCCAACATAATAAGTCTCACCTTGGTGTACGGTGACGGTAACTACCCCTATAACCCAAATGTGACATTACTACCCCCATCAAACAACATTAGGCTATACACCAAAATGCAACACTCAAAGAATTTTCACACGTACAAATTTTAAATGGTTTATAGTGCACTTTAGACCTTATTGATCGATTAACTTATCCCATTATACATATCACTTAACTAGACAATATAATATTGAAAACATGTAACCCCCTCGACCCGGTCTAGATGCCACCCGACTCGAATGAGCTATATAGGGACTACCGAGGCTAATTCGAAGACTCTCCCCAATAAATGACCCTATTTTTGTTTTCTTTTATCTTATCTAGATGCTTTAATTAGATCCTACATATTCATGCAAGGACTGAGTTCAATTGCAGCAGGAATTAAATGTGAAACAAGTCTTAATTTAACCGAACAAGTTTTAGGGACCTAATTATAAATTTTTAGAAATCTGAACTCTAAATGTGAAATTAAGGTTACCAATATAAAATTAAGTTCATTACATGTTTATGTCTCAAATTTCAGCTTAACACGAGGTCTAAAAGTCCCTTAATTGATTACTAGATGTTTAGTGACTAAAACGTGAAGATTCCAAGTTATCTTTCAACTTATAAAGATTTTAACTGACAGGGGTATCGAAACGCCTAGTACTAGTACTGATACCTATATGACGAGAAGAAAGGGTATCGAAACGGGATTTAAATATTTCTATACACCTTTGATAACTCGATCGATGCCTTACACGACAAGCCCGCGTTTCGATACTACCATGACCTTGTATCGATACGATTTGAAACTGTAAAACTTTGTACCAATATCAAAGTCAAGTTTATCAAAACACCTGTCTGTTTTCATCAAACTATTTTGAAACCAGTTCATGTGGTTTCGATACCTAGGCTATTTTTTCTAAAAAACCATCGTATTTATGAGGTATCGATACCCTACGAACAGGTACTGGAACCTCTGCCCAGAAAATGCAGATTTCACATGTTTCATGCCTTAACCAAAAAACTAAGGTTCTCTAGATGCATATAAGACCATATAGTCATAAACCACACTTCAAACATTAACTCTAGATACTTGGTTGTCTAATTTCATACGCATAACACATAATTCACAAGCATATTTCATCATTAAAGAGCACAGCATAACATACTCCAATTTGTCATATAATAAAGCTCAAAATATCTCCTGCATATAAAAGTAACACAAGAAAATATGTCCAAAACAGAATCCAATCTCAAAAGTTCCTTATTCCATTGCTCTCAATTACCTAGGTTCATAATTTAAGTAAAAGCATGCTTGAGCTAAAGTAATACTAAAATAGTCACTTAAGACGCCTTTACTTTTCGGTTGCTTCCAACACTTATCTGCATTGTAAGGAAAGAGAGAGGTTAAGCTTGAAGCTTAGTGAGGGTAATAAAACATTTAAAAATATCACTTGCAATGCAGCTCATAAATACTCAATTTTATCAAGGTAAAGCATGTCAAGCTTCTTTAAAACAATGTAAAAATGCCCATCAACGCCAACAATATAACCAACAAGTATTAAAATAATCATGGCTCACATGCCAACATAAATTACTAGTAAATCACCTTTAAAAGTTATCTCATGCTTTCAAAGCAAAACAAGGCTAACATGCTATTCACCTAGTAAAGCCTAAAGTTCACATCACAGTTGCAATAAAAAAATGAAAACATAAATTTATATTGGTGCTAGTGATCCGATTTGTACTACTCCAAATCGTTAGGATAAACGGACAACCGCATGTTAGTACTACTCTCAGAGCATGCACATGTTGATACTACTCTCAACATGAATTATCTCACCTTAGTGTCCGGTGACCGTATTACTCCTATCAACCATAATGTGACAGCACTACTCCTATGACGCAGTATTAGACTAAAAGCTAAAATGCAACACACAAGGAATTTACGCACGTGCGACTTTTGAATATTTATAGTGCACTCTAGACCCTATTGATCGATCAAATTATGTCATAAGCTTCATCACTTAACTAGCCAATATGTTATTAAAAATCAATGCTCAACTTAATTTAAAACAGAATTAAACATATACATCCCATTTTTTATAAATCAAAATCAAAATCGATAAAATCTTGTATAATATGTTTTTGAAATAAAACTATGGGAGCATCAATCTCATAATAAATCTTCATAAAAAAGGTAGCTTGAGCATTAAAATATCATGCATAAATAGTATGCAAAACAAACAACAAGCATGACAAAGACATAGAAAATTCATAGAGTAATATGAGAACCTTTGCGAAAACTTAAACTTTTACATACTTCCGAGTATATGGAGTTTTTCACACCTTCCCTACACTCACAAACCTCTATAAAAAAAGTTTAAAACGCTGCCGAAGCAGCTACTCTCATAAACCACTCACCAAAAACTGTTACTTGCTCGCCAAACCACCGATACGAACCGAAACACCTTCAAACATGATCTTCTAACTCCTTTCCTTTTTCAAGCATCAAAAAAAGGGGTTTAATGCTTCTAAACACACAAAAGAAATCCTCAAGTCGGATCCCTACATATCAGCCCTTAAAACTTAACAAAACCTTAATCGAAATCTTTCCGAAACCCACAAAACTTCACCTAAGCCTAAATTAAGAGATTATATATAATTAAAACATGTTATAAACATTCTAATACATTCAAAATCATGAATTTAGGATCCCAAAACAGTGGATCAAAATCCTTGAACGAAAATTAATATTTTTGTTGAAAAACAATTTTTATGAAATTGAAGGATTAAAACAAATACTCCAAGCCAATAACTTGGGAATTTCAGTAAAAAACTTTATTATTCTAGAGGATTGACGAAATATCACCTCCAAAACTGATCCAACCGCTTTTCGTGTTTTTAAACGAGAAAAAAATGAGTAAACTAAATTTTTAAAGAAGAAAAATTTATTATGAAAACGAAATTTAATGAAAACGAAAAGTTTTTGCCTTGAAAACTTGTTGAACGGCTGCCTCCAATTAGGGAAAACGAAAATTAGAAAAATATATTAAGTTTGGGTTATTAAAAAGGGTTTTAGAGTTAAAAATTGAGTTTAATTAAGTTATTTGGTTTAAAATAAAATTTTGGTCTTAATTAATTTAAATTTGGAAACCTAGACCAGCTAGGATTATAATTGGATCAAAGCCCCTTAAAGATTCAAAGTTTTGACTTGTTTTATAAAATTGTCCTTAAATTTTAAATTTTTACAAAATCGTTACTAATTTCATAATCTTAGGATTCAAGGACAAATTTTAGAATTTGATTTGACCAAATTCAAATACATGTTAAATAAAAATTTTAGGATATTTTATCTCAATTTATTTCGATTTAAAACCAATTTTTAGATATTTAATCCCGAACAAGGCTATACCGGCTAAACCGACTCACTAATTTCTAAGCCCATTTTTTGGGCGTTACAACTCTCCCCCACTTAAGAAATTTCGTCCTCAAAATTTTCACCGTGAAAAGAGGTAAGGAAGTTGCTCTTCACAATTTTCTTTCACTCCCACATGACTTTCCCAACACCATGATAGCACTAAAACACTCTAACCCACATAACGATCTTATGACAAGGACCTTTGCTACCAAAAGCCAAGATATCAACATATACCAAAACATCATGGTCCGTTTCAACACTCATTGAACCCTTAAACCAAAAGCGAAACCCTTTTTCTTTTCCCGACAGCCTAACCTCTCCTTACTCGAGGTTGTCAATCGTCTTTCGGGAAACTGCCACAGCTCCTAACTGTCACTAACCAACTTAGCTTCCTCAAGCAAATTCTAGCACAAAAGACAAGCCAAAATTTACCACTAAACCTCGCTTAAGACAACAACATACCACAACTCTACTATCAAAACCTTCAAAAGGTATCACTTGAACACCCAACTACTGACAAGATTACAAGAAAACTCCACCAGAGGCAACACCTTCAATAAGAATCCAAAAGATTCACTTCACAGTACCTTAGCATACCTTTCTAGACTTGGATAACTCACTTAAACCGGCCACATTCGTATTGATGAGAGAGTACCTGAAACTTATCAATAAACCTAACGTCCATCTCAAAAACTTCACCATATTAAAACATACCGCTCAACCAACTTAATAGGAAGATCTCATAACACCCTAGAAAATCGTGCACTCATAAGAAAAAAATCCAACCATTTTCAAGGACTTGCAACTCACCCACATCCAAAACATGTCCATTTAACACCAACAACTTTTAAACTTCTGACACAACTTCTTACTTCAAGATTCATAGCAAAAGACTATCACAATCTTTGATCAATATATAATAAAACACAAATATGTGCCTCATAGATATGAAAGACAACCAACATCATAACCAAAACACATTAACACAACCTTAAATGTTCCCCGCACACATTGTTCCACCAAACATTCAATAAAATCTTACCTCATAACATCTTAACCATGAAAATTCTCAACAGCAACTTTGTCACTAGACCAACACTCTTTGGTAAACTTAATCGAGCCAACATTGCTCTAAACTTCTTCCACTATATCGACACCCTTCAATACATAACCCTTAAGCAACCCAAGCCATGCTAAGCAACTTAGATTTAACCCATCATGCAACACAAGGCACTTTTAACCCTTTTGTGTCAGTGCATAACATTATGTTCAACCAGAAGACAATGCCTCATCTAAAGACTAGATCACCATAACCAACTCGACAACGCACCGTTAACAACCTGTATGTACTACACACACAACTTTTCCCAAAACAAAAACTCACTGAAAGGACCATTAAACAACACAACACTACGGTCAACCAACTCTTATCTCACTTACATTATTCTAAGCTCAAACTTATATCTCTTTAACCTAGCTAAGCTTAATGTTACTCCTCCTTCCACTCACCTTAACATCCTTCTTAACATTAAGCTACAACAACATAGGAGAAAAACCAACCATAAATGGAAACTCCTCAAATCAAACCTTCACAACACTTTTCGAGGATAAGGCAAGCACAAAAGACCGTTTGACCAATAAAGGTTACAAACTTCCCAACATTCCTCATCACATTATTCCTCCATACCGAGATATCCAAGGATTACATCCAAAAACTTCATAATAACCTGGTCATACCTAAGGTAAACTTGACACCTCTCTTAAGAACACAGTATGCAAAGGCTAAGCTATAAGACACAGCCGTAACTTCTCAAGTCCCATAAAAGCTCGTTACGCATCCTTAAACATTTCAAATCCCTTTCCGATATATTGTTTTCTTTCTAAAAAACTAACCACTTTTTGAACCATACCAAACAGAAAATGTCAAGTGGTACTTCCTCCAAATACAATGATAACACAACACCTTTTACACCACCCAAACTCACTCTAAAAAAACAACGTGAAATTCAACCTTCTATTTTACTAAAAACCAACCCCAACTGACATTAACTCAAGGCACTTATCCTAAGTTAAATCATCCACAATTCCAAGCCCAACTAGCCAATCCTTATCAAGAATTACTTCTCAACTAGAACAATAACTCGAACCACTGCATAATAGACTCGACTCCAATAAGATCATCTTTCGAACACCTCTTAAACCATACACCGTCTCCCTACATGACTGACCACAACACAACTTCTATTTTAAAAAGGGAAATGTTTGCACATATGGACAATGTATGCATGAGTCCTGTATGTCACCCTAGATGCCTATGCAAGTGTATTCAAATGCAATCTAATTTCATGCTCAAGAATGCATGCATGTCCTAAGATGTCTAATGTATATGCATATAAGTGCGCTTATACTATGCATGATTATTGTTCATACTCACAAACAACATCCTCAACTCTGAAACTTTAACTTTCAACCTCTTCCATGTTCAGAACCATAGAAACATAGCATTCAAGAGTGCACAAACACACCGAATGTTTCCAACATGTTCGATTCACCTTGCACACAAAATACTTTGAAACTCCCAAAGGTACTCCAGTGTTGTAATCTCTTACTACTCACCAATAAAACAAATTCTCATACTAAACTGATTCAAAACCATTTTACACTCTAACACGATCGAGGACCCAGTTGAATCAAGATCGAATATCACAACAACAACTGACAAATTTGTCTACACTTTCTCATCTCCACAACTCCTCTTTTACCAAGTTTTAGCTTTCTTTTCAGTCCACTCAAACTTAACATATTTTTGCAACAACTTGGTGAGAGATGCTGCAATCCTATTAGAACCTTCCACAAACCTTCGATTGTATCTTGCCATACCCAGAAAACTACATAACTCTGTCACATATCTAGGCGGTTTGCAACTCACAACAACCTCAACTTTCTGCGGATCAACTCTAATACCCTCAGCCAAAACTACATGTCCAAGAAAAACAACCTCCTTGATACAAAACTCACACTTGCTTATCTTAGCATATAACTGATTATCCAACATCTGTAACACAATTCTCAAATGCCTATCATGATCTTCCTCGGTACGAAAGTACACGAGAATATCATCAATAAACACTACTACAAACCGATCAAATAACTTTTGCAACTGAACTTTCAACTCCTTTAACTCCTTAGGTTCCATTCAATAAGGAAAAATAGAGAAAGGTAAGGATCCCTCTATTAGCTCATACCGAACTCAACCTCTCGGTTAGGTGGTAAACCTAGTAAAATTTTAGGGAAAACTCTAGAAAAGTCGCAAATAGTTCTAATATCACAAGGTCTGGCTTCTTTCATGTCAGGGTTCATAACATAAGCCAAAAACGCATCACAACCCTTAACTAACAACCTATGAGCTTCCAAAGCCGACACCACTTTAGACAAAAACCTCACTCTCTGTCCAAACATATTTATCTCAACATCATCGGCTAACCCCAAGGAAACCCTCTTAGTCTTAAAGTCCACAACAACTCTGTTCAACTAACCAGTCCATACCTCAGATTAAATTAAACCCTTGTGTAATCACTAATATTGTCTGGGTTATACCCAACTTTTTTTTCTTTTTATTTTACACAGTGGGTTGTTAAATATATGGACTTTGGACGTTAAAATAGGATTAAATATATATAAAGGTGCAATATATATATATATATATATTTGCTGGCATGAGTTTGTCATTAGTAGTTAATATATGTACATGTATGTTGTCATTAAGTTATTGTGTATTACGTATTATATGTGTTAAGCTAATGTTTTTGTATAAGGTGTGTATATATAATTATTTGGTGTTTGCATGCAACATTTAATTAGATAATTACATAAAATAATATGGTATAATCTTATTTTGTTACATTGCATGCGTAAGATATTTATGTCATGTGTGAATTAATGTTTGTCATGTTAGTATTTTTGCATATATTAGGTGTTGATATGTGATTATATATTTGAGTTAATATTAATATTATCATAAATAAAAAAGCCTTATAATAAATGATTAAAAAAACAAAATATATATATATATAAAGTCCAAGTCCATTATACTTTCACAGCCCACATTCTAATAATTATATGCCCAAAATAAAAATACTTTATAGCCCATTTGGACAAGCCTAACCAGCCACATAGCCTATTTTCTAATAAACCCTAAAATTTATCTGATGACCTCTCTTATTTTTTGTTGCAGTCGCCCGAATCTAAACCCTTGGATCTAATACGATTAGACGGTCATGATGGATCAAAGATGAGCCCTGATCTATCGGGCTTGTGATGCACGCTTCAGATAGCCTCCCAATTTACCAAGTTTGCGCCAAAAATCCAGGACTTTCTATGACCAGTAAACAAATCTCAACCACCAAGGATATACAAGATCAACAAAAATTCAAGGGGGTCAAATTCTAGATTTCCAGATCCAAAAGATAATGATAAAAGACAATGGCTATTAAAGAAAGGTCACCAAATCAGATCTCTAGATTCGACATGATTTCAACAGTGCATTCAAACTGTAGAGATTATGATATTTGATGTAAAACGGGAGTATAAAATCCCAGAGAAATTCGTATGAAAAGGGGGGGTTCGGTTGTAAACAGAAAATATCTAGGAACCCAGTTTGATTGAGAGCATTCAATAGAGAAACTATCCAAAAGAGTGTTCGATATCATTTTTTAGTTGTAATCCAGAGAAGAATTTTTCAGAAACTGAAATCAATAAAACCCCTCTATTTGGAGGTAAAAAAAGCCTTCTCTTTGCTTTTGTTTCAAAAGAAATTAAAAAAAAGGGGTTTTGTTCTTGTTTAGAATAGGAAACCATTTGTATTCAAAAATCTTGTTGTTATCTCGAATTTAAGAAAATGGTAGGGATTTTTACCTTTATTCTTTTGTGGTACCGAGACTGCTTCAATCTTGTCTTTAACGGGAGGCCGTAGTCGCCGATGATCGGTTCGAATGTGAAGATTTCGGCCGCCGTTCTCATTTGAAATGAAAAAAGATGAAGAGGCAGAGAAAGCTAGGGAAGGAGATTAAAAATTATGTTTTCACTTAGTCTCTTTAAATAAATTATTCTTTATGTTTTAACCTTTTTTATTATTAGTTTAATGGCATTAAATACCCTCTTTTAAGGTTTCCAGCATATAGTATTAAAACACATTAATTTCCCTCCTTTTCCATTATCACGTTTCATTTGTTTTTTATATATAATATATTATATACGGTTATTTGATTTATATATACTTTTATGACATGTATTAATTATTATAATTTATCTATGGTATATTCACGTTTTACATATGTTTTTGTATATTTGCTTATTATTTTGTTCCTTTATTTTATCTATTTGTTTGCTCTTGTTTTGTTTTCTTTTATTTTCGTTGTAATTTTAGTATTTGTCTCTTTTAGTACTATTAACTAATTGCTCATTTAATTATTTAATTATTTAATTATTTCTTTTTATAATTAATTGTTTACTTGTTTGTTCTTTTTCGGATCAATATTACATACTTATGTTTCGTTTCCTTTCTCATCATTAATATGTATTCAATTTTTTTATTTTACCATATTTTCTTTTGTGTTTATACTTTACATCTTCATGTTTTTTATGTATTTAATATTTAGTTATGTTGTCGTTTTTATCATCTTTTGTTTAACCATGTCAAATATCTTATTTTTTTACGTTATGTTAGTATAATGTTCATAATATTTATTATTTTATGTATATTACTCGTTCCATATTATAATTATATAGATTCGAATTCTTGGCTATGAGTATCTTTCTTGCATTGGACATAATGTTTCATTAGCTTTTTTTATAGTCATGCACGTTTGAAACAAAATAAATTTTCATGATCACTAATTTTTATACATGCTTTTTTAACTTTCGTGTTATATATTATAATTTAGGTTGCCATGCATTATACTTTAGGTTTTTTAGAACGATGTTTGTTATTGTTTTGCTTTTTATGGGTTATGAGTTTCAATATATATTTATGTTGTCATGCTTTTGTTATTTATTTACTCACCTATTAATATATTTCCATGTGTCGTATCATATGCCACTTTATTTATTTATTTATTTTTATTTCCTTATTTTATATTAGTATACTCTCATCCATACATTTGTTCCGTTTACTTACGTTCTTTAGTCTTACTTTATCGTACATTTGTTTGTTTGTATTTTACTTGACCATGCATTTTTACTAGTTTTGTAGAGTTCAATTGGTTAATCGTGATTTTTTTTTAATTCACTCTAAAAATGAACAAGGAGGCAATCATTAATTTCTATATTCGAATTTTAACAATCCGAATTATCGGATGTTAATCGAATATTCGAATTAATCCTTACCGTCTCTAGGTAAATAAAATTTAAAATTGACAAGATCATGACATCATCCTTTTAAATGTTTGCATCATTCATAAAGGTGACGTACGAGATCAAAACCCTAAACTAACGCGGCGGTCAATATTATTTGACGTTGATTTAGTTTTTTGTCCGGTGTACCGTCAACCTTATTAATTAAATGTCTAATTAATTTTAAAATTCACCAATTAAGTTAAGCCCGTTTAATTAAGATCCATTTTGAGTTTAGAAACCGATTTAAAATTAATGATTTTTAAAACATTTTTGGTACCGATTTTCAGGCTCGATAGGGGTGCTAATCCTTCCCCACGCGTAACCAACTCCCGAACCCTTTTTCAGAATGAATCTCTGGTTTTTCTTTTAAGGTGTCTGGTCTACCTAAGTGACCGGTGGCGACTCCAATTTTTAAAATAATTAATGTTTTTAAGTGAAATTTTCAAAAGGGACCAAATCATAACATCAAAGACCTTTTATCCCACACACATTTCAAATTAATTTCCCGTTTTCCATTTTAGGAACTTTTAAAAAGGTCGCTACACCTTGAAAAGGTAACTCCATAAAAACATGTCATTGAACAATTAAGGGACATCTTCTATAAAACTTTTTAACAACAACAATTTCTCAAAAAGAACTAGTAACACTCATACCTATGTTCATTATAAGCTCTCTACGGGGTCCCATTTTACTTATTCTATGAAAACAAGAAAATATTTAAAATCAAGTAAGTCAACCGAAAGCAAAGTGCCTAATAGATCAAGTTTTTACAAACCAACCTAAGATAGTGGAGCAATAAAAACCTATGTAACATGGTTTATCCATCGATAATTGTCTGCCTATCGCATATATACATATCTCAGTTATTTAAGCAAACACTGTGTAATATCACACATCAACATGCAAAGCAAACACCCTACAATACAATATATAATAAACAATCAACAACATACCCCAATGACTCATAAACCTAAGATCTGATACCAGCAAATGTAACCCCCTCGACCCAGTATAGACGCCAACCGACTCGAACGAGCTACACGGGGAATACCAAGGCTAATTCGGAGACTCGCCTCGATAAACGACCTTATTTTTGTTTTCTTTTATCTTATCTAGATGCTTTAATTAGATCCTACATGTTCATGCAAGGACTGAGTTCAATTGCAGTGGAAATTAAATGTGAAACGAGTCCTAATTTAACCAAACAAGTTTTAGGAACCTAATTGTAAATTTCCAGAAATTTGAACTCTAATTGTGAAATTAAGGTTACCAATATAAAATTAAGTTCATTACATGCTTATGTCTCCAATTTCATCTTAACACATGATCTACAATTCACTTAATAGATTACTAGATGTTTAGCGACTAAAACATGAAGATTTCAAGTTATCTTTCAACTTATAACAATTTTAACTGACAAGGGTATCAAAACGCCTAGTCCTAGTACCAATACCTATGTGATGAAAAGAAGGGATATCGAAACGGGATTTGAATGTTTTGCCTTAATTTATTTTGATTTAAAACCAATTTTTAGTTATTTAATCCCGAACTAGGATATACCGTTTAAACCATTTCACTAACTTCTACGCCCATTTTTGGGCGTTAAAAAACCAATGCTCAAAACTTAATTAAAACAAAATTTAAACCACATGCATCCCACTATCTCATGCATCTTTTTCATATACCTGTAAAATCACTTTTTCTCATGTTTTTAAAATAAAACCGTGAGAGCATCATTCATATATAAAACTTTGTAAAAAAAAATCTCATGAGCACTAAAACACATGCATAAAAAAGTATGCAAAACATCATACGAGCATGACAATTAACATAGTAAAAATACGGTGTAATATGAGAACCTTTAAGAAAGCAAAACGTTCAACTTACTTCAGAGTATAGGGAGGTTTATCACACCTTCACTACACCTTAAACCTTTGAAGAAACATTAAAAAACTGTCGTAGCAGCCCACTCTCATTATCCACTCACTAATTTACCGAAACTTGCTTGTTAAGCCACAAAAACACGATTCAGCTTGTTCGATCAAGTTCAAACTTATTTTCCTTCTTCAATACCTGTTTCAAACACCAAGAAAAGAGATTTCAGTGCATTAAGACGCACATCCTCAAACTAGGACCTATACCAAATAGCCCCAAAAGCCTTAAAAACCTTAATCAAAACTCACCGAAAACCTCTCCAAATACCCCTTAAACCTTAAATCAGGGATTAAATTCTTTAAAGACATCCTAAATACATCAATATTTATGTATTTAGGCAACAAAAACAACCAAGTACTACCCTTGTACGAAAAACAAGAAAACAATAAAATTTTCATTTTTTACAAAATAATCACTAGTTTCAAAATCTCAGGGATTCAAGGGTTAATTTTAAAAATTGATTTGACCAAATTCAAATATAAGTAAAATAATAATTTTAGAATATTTTTCCAAGATTTATTTTTCTAAAAACTGATTTTTAAGAATTTAATCCCGAACTATGCTTAATCGACTAAACCAATTCACTAGACCTCTAAACCGGCCTCTAAACTTCTAGGCCCATTTTTGGGCGATATAATTAAGGCACAAATTTCAAGTTGATACCTAATTTTTTTTTCTCTCACATTGATACCTGAATTATACACGTTCTCCCAACTTAGTACCTAAAGAATCTTTGATCCAAAGTTACCTAAAGAATCTTTGATCCTAAATTGATGTCTCAACTAGGCATATTCTCCCAATTTGGTGCTAAAACTTATACATTTTATCAATTGGTCTTAATTTAAAATAATTTAATAAATTTAATTTCATATATTTAAAAATTCTATCAATTTAGGATGCGTTATTCACCTAAATTATTTGTTATTCTCTTAGAAATGTTATATTACTTCGTATAATAAAATTTTAAATGTCTTGTTGATTTGTGATAGAATTTAGTTATATGATTGTTGCTTTATAAGACAGACCCACAATGCTTGACACTATCACAAAAATGATTAAATTAATGGGATTAAATATGAAATATTGAATTGTTTTGAATAATGATTAAATTAATTGAATATATAAATTTTGGTCCTAAAATTGTTAACAAAAGTATAAAAATAATAAATGAAATTAAAGTTTGGGAAACAACTTGGGAGCAAAAATTCTTTTGATACTAAGTTAGGGGAAAGTATGTAGTCCAAGAACAAACTTAAGAGTAAATTTTATTTAGGTACTAGCTTAAGTGAATATGTATAGTTTATGTACCAAAACTATATTTAATCCTTTTATTAACTATAATATCCATATAAAGCAAGCATTGTTAAAAAAAATACTACTTCAGTTAGTATTTTGATTATGACTGCTATTAAAAGGTTGATGGTTCAATTTATTCATTTTTAAATAAAAAAATAATTAAAAATATAAATATTAAAAATTAAATTTATCATTATATCAATTTATAAATAAATGTTAAAGGAATAACTCTGCAAATTTAATTTGTCTTATTTATTTAATCAGAATACAAATTTTTGATATTGCTTAATAGATATAATATTTTATTTTTATTAAATAAATTAAAAATAATATTAATTTATTACGAGAACGATGAGAATTATAGTAGGTATAAAAATTATTAGAAATTATACATAGTTTATTACCCAAAATTAAATAAAAACGGTAGCTATCATATTTCTTACACGATATCACTCAAACTCAAAAGAGCTCAACTTAAGGTAAGCATTTATGTATATACATTTTTTTTTACTAGAAAACATATTTTATTACAAGAACGATAAGAATTTTAGTAAGTCCATAAATAATTACAAATTATAAATAGTTTTTTTACATATAACGTAAAATAGGTAGGTATCATATTTCTTACACGAAAGCACCCAAACTCAAAAGAGCTCAACTTAGGGTAAGCATTTATGTACATATATATTTTATTACTAGAAAACCTAATTTATTACAAGAACGGTGAGATTTTTTGTATGTACATAAATTATTACAATTTATTCATAGTTTCTTACACAAAACGTAATAAAAACGATATGCACCGTATTTCTTATAAAAGATCACCCAAACTCAAAAGAGCTCAACTTAGGGTAAGCATTTATGTACATACATATTTTTCTATAAGAAAACCTAATTTATTACAAGAACGATGAGCATTTTAGTAGGTACATATATTATTACAAATTATACATAGTTTCTTACCTAAAACGTAATTAAAAAGGTAGGTATTGAATTTCTTACACGAGATCACCTAAACTCAAAAGAGCACATCTAATTTATTACAAGAACGGTGAGAATTTTAGTAGGTACATAAATCAATACGAATTATACTTATTTTCTTACCCAAAACGTAATAAAAATGGTAGGTACTAAATTTTTTATATGAGATCACCCAAACTCAATAAAGCTCAACTTAGGGTAAGCATCTTTGTATATACATTTTTTCCGACTAGGAAACCTAGTTTAATACATGAATGATGAGAATTTTAGTAGGTACATAAATTATTACAAATTATACATAATTACTTAATCAAAACATAATAAAAATGGTAGGTACCAAATTTCTTACATGAGATCATCCAAACTTAAAAGAGCTCAACTAATGGTAAGCATTTCTCTACATACATATTTTCCTACTAGAAAACCTAATTTATTGATAGAACGATAAGAGTGTTAGTAGGTACATATATTAGTATAAAATATACATAATTTCTTACCAAAAACGCAATAAAAAAGGTATGTACCTAATTTTTAACACCCTCGATCCGGTCTAGACGCCACCCGACTCGAACGAGTTGCACGGGGAATACTGAGACTTATCCATAGACTCTCCTCGATAAACGACCCTAATTAATTTTTTTCTTTTATGTTATCTAAATGCTTTAACTAGATCATACATATTCATTCAAGGATTAAGTTCATTTATAGCGGAAACTAAAGAGATACGAGTTCTAATTTTACATGTACTAGGTTTAGGGACCTAAAAGTAAATTCCCAGAAATTTATACTCTAATTTTGAAATTAAATTTAACAATTTTGATTAAGTATATTTCATGTTGTCACGCAAATTTTCAGCTTAAAATAATATTCAAAAGTCATCTAATTGTACCTGAAAGTTTATTGACTAAAATGTAAAGTTTTAAAGTTAAAATCAACTTATAACTACCTTAATTATCAGGGGTATCGAAACACTCAGTCCCAGTATCAATACCGATGTAAAAACAAAAGAGATATCAAAACGGTACTTAAATGTTTTGATACGCCTTTGATCTCTTGCTTGATTAACCACGTAACAAACTCGCGGTTTGATACAACCAAGACTTGGTATCGATACCATTTGAAACTAAAAAAAAAACAATATCGAAACCAAGGTCAAAGCGTATCGATTAGGGATGGCAATGGATTGGACTTGGATCGGGCTTTATAAAGTCCAAGTCCAATCCAATTAATAATCGGACTTTCAAAAAAATCAAAGTCCGAATCCAAGTCCATTTACATAAATCCAAATCCAATCTAGTAAAATATCTAAAATCCAAATTCAAATCCAAAAGTCCAAATCCAGTTATATTTTAAAGTAACAACTCAAATAAATATCTTTAAAAAAATATTTTTTATCAAACAAATATTTTTAAATTTATAGCACAAACAAATCTCAACAAATATTACAATCCAATATAAGATAAATTAAAGTAACAACTCAAACTTTTTAAATATAAAAATTTTAAATATTTTTATTCGGGTTTATATATGGATCAAATTCATATCAAATATGGATTCAGATTGAATTTGGATTGGATCATGGCAATATTCATATCCGATCCACCTCCTATTAAGACTCATACATTATTTTTGGATTTAGATTCGGACTTTTTAATCGGATTTGGATCGATTTTTTTTTCTTCGGATCGAATTCGGATTATATTGTCATCCCTAGTATCGATACGTCTGCTTATTTTCATACATATGTTTTAAAACCAGTTTATGTGGTTTTGATACCTAGGCCAAGTTTTCCAGAAATCCTTCATATTTTTACCTTTGTATCGATACCCTATGAAGGGGTTTTGAAACCCTCAGCCCAGAAAATACAGATTACACAAGTTTCATACCTTAGACGAGATTTCAAAGTTCTCTAGATGCATATAAGTACCTATATACATAAACCACACTTCAATCTCTAGATGCATAGCCACCTAATTCCACATGCAAAACACATTTAAAATATGGCATAACATACTTCAAATTATAATAAATTCAATCTCAAAATACCCCTTTAAAACAAAAGAGTATACCAAATATAATGTTCAAGTCAAAATAACCAATAACACATAGGTTCACTATCCCATTACTCTCAACTACCTAAGATTAATAACTTTAAAATAACATACTTGAGCTAATAAACTATAAAATAATTGGTACGTAAGACTCCCTTGCTTTACGGTTACACCAACACTAGATCTTTGCATTGCAAGAAAAAAGAGAGGGTTAAGCCAAAGCTTAGTGAGGGAAACATGTAAAACACATTTAAAATAACTTCCAATGTAGCCCATAAAAGCCAACATCAATAAAAAACAAGTTTTTAAAAGTAAAATATCCATGGCTATTAATGTCATGATCTAAGAACCAACAAGTGTCCATGGCTCACAAGCCACAAAAACTTTTCAAAAACCTTTTTGAAAATCATGCTTATTAAGCCAAATCCAAGTCTTACATGCTACCAATAGCAAAGCTCAAACAAAATCTTTGTGTATAACACATAAGCTCACACAATTCCCTTTGCAAAGTAATAATTAAAAACACTTGCCTTTTTAAGTCATATTGATATTTGTGATCCGATTAGTATTATCTTTAATCATTGGGATAAACGGACTCTCCTTCGGTCCCTTGAACGAGGTTACATGGAGGTCTAATCCACCATGCCAAACTCACCTTAGTGTTCGAGTTAGTTAGGAAACCCGAATGCGATAAAGTCTCTTATACCGCACATCATTAGCTCCCCTTAATACATCACTAAGAAATTTCACACGTACGCATTTTATATAATTAGTGCACTACTATCTTATTGATCGATTAACTTATCCCTTTTAACAATCACATAAATATCCAATAAAAGACAAAACCAATGCTCAAATTTTTGAAACAAAACAATAAGTCAACCTCAAGCTTCCCACTAACATATGGATTAATGCATAAACCGATAAAACCTCTTTTTATCAAATTTTGTAATCAAAACCATGGGAACATAAAATCCTTTATCAAAAACAATATCATGAGCATCTTATCATAGGAATAATCACATATGCAAAAAAATAAATACAAGCATGACTAAATACACATAGTAAAATAGGCGTAATATGGGATTTCAAGAGAGCAAAACGATTAAACTTACTCTGGAGTAAAGGGATGTTTCTCACACCTTCCCTACACCAAAACCTTTAAAACACTGCTGAAGCAGCTCACTCTCATAATTCCAATCACCAAAATTGTTACTTGATCGACAAGTCACCAACACGAACCGATCTCCTTCAAACTTGATCTCTGACCTCTTAACCTGTTTCAAGCACCAAAACCAAAGGATTTAATGCTTCCAAACGCAAACATAAAATCCTTAAGTCGGATCCATACACAACAACCCTTAAAACCTATCAAAATCATAATTGAAAACTTTCCGAAACCCACCAAACTTTACCTAAGCCTTAATTACGAGATTAGATATATTAAAGAAACATTATAAACATCCTAATACATTCAAAATCATGAATTTAGGATCCCAAAATAGTGGATCAAAACCCTTGAAAGAAAATTGGGATTTTCGGCTA
The DNA here is from genome assembly GCA_035048815.1 of Abelmoschus esculentus. NCBI lineage: Eukaryota > Viridiplantae > Streptophyta > Magnoliopsida > Malvales > Malvaceae > Abelmoschus > Abelmoschus esculentus. Next base: position 6,451,953 of record JAUCBN010000015.1, read on the forward strand.
AAAACCGATTTTTATGAAATTAAAGGATTAAAAACGATTTTTTCAAGCCAATAACTTGGGAATTTTAGTAAAGATTTTTAAGGTTCTATAGGATTGTTGAAATCTCACCTCCAAAACTGATCCAATCACTTTCCGGGTTTTAAAACAAGAAAAACGTTAGAAAACTAAAAATTTAAAGAAGAAAAGTTATAAAAATTAACCCAAATGAAATTTTAATAAAAATAAGATGATTTACCTTTGAAAAGTGATAGAACGGCTGTCCTGAATGAGTGAAAACAAAAATTGTAAAATAAATTAGGTTTTATAGGTTAAAAAAGGTTTTTGAATTAAAAGAAATTGTGTTTAATTAAGTTATTTGGGTTAAAATAAGTTTTGGGCTTAATTAAATAAAATTTGGAAAGCCTAGACAAGCTAGGAATATAGTTGGATCAAAGCCCCTTAAAGATTCAAAGTTTTGGCTTGTTTTATAAAATTGTCTTCAAGTTTTCATTTTTTACAAAATAGTCACTAATTTCAAAATCTTAGGGATTCAAGGGTCAATTTTCAAAATTGATTTGATCAAAGTATAATATGTATTAAATAAGAATTTTAGTATATTTTTCCATTAAAAAACAATTTTTTTATGAATTTAATCCTAAATTAGGCTAAATCGATTAAATCAGTTCACTAACTTCTAGGCTCATTTTTGAGACGTTACATAATTTCTTAAGTATTTCTGTACATAGATATTTTCCTACAAGAAAATAAAGTTTATTACAAGAATGAGAGTTTTAGTATGTACATAAATTATTATAAATTATACATAGTTTCATACCCAAAACGTAATAAAAAAGGTAGGTACCGAATTTCTTACACGAGATCACCCAAACTCAAAAGAGCTCAACTTAAGGTAATCATATATGTACATACATATTTTTTTACTAGAAAACATAATTTATTACAAGAACGATAAGAATTTTAGTAGGTCCATATATAATTATAAATTATACATAGTTTCTTACATAAAACGTAAAGAAGGAAGGTATCAAATTTCTTACACGAGAGCACCCAAACTCAAAAGTGCTCAATTTAGGATAAGCATTTATGTACATACATATTTTTCTACTAGAAAACCTAATTTATTACAAGAACGGAGAGAATTTTTGTATGTACATAAATTATTACAAATTATATATAATTTGTTATACAAAACGTAATAAAAACTGTAAGTACCATATTTCTTACACGAGATCACCCAAATCCAAAAGAGCTCAATGTAGGGTAAACATACATGTAAATACATATTTTTCTACTAGAAAATCTATTTTATTATAAGAATAGTGAGAATTTTAGTATTTACATAAATTAATACAAATTATACAAAGTTTCTTACACAAAACGTAATAAAAACGGTAGGTATTGTAATTCTTACATGAGATCACCCAAATTCAAAAGAGCTCAACTTAGGGTAAACATTTACGTAAATACATATTTTTCTACAAGAAAACCTAATTTATTGCAAGAACGATGAGCATTTTTGTAGGGTAAGCATTGATGTACACATATATTTCTACTAGAAAATCTAATTTATTACAGGAACGGTGAGAATTTTAGTAGGTACATAAATCATTACGAATTATACGAAGTTTTTTACCCAAAACGTAATAAAAATAGTAAGTACCAAATTTCTTATATGAGATCACCCAAACTCAAAAGAGTTCAACTTAGGGTAAGCATCTTTATATATACATTTTCCAACTAGAAAATCTAGTTTTATACAAGAATGATGAGAATTTTAGTAGGTACATAAATTATTACAAATTATACATAGTTACTTATCCAAAATATAATAAAAATGGTAGGTACTGAATTTCTTACACGAGATCAGCCGAACTTAAAGAGCTCAACTAATGGTAAGCATTTATGTATATACATATTTTCCTACTAGAAAACCTCACTAGCAAAATAGGATTTTAGCGATGTTTTTTTAGTTCTATAGTGGCTTTTAAAATACCGCTAAAAACATTTCTGGCGCTTTTCTAAGCGTCACAAAAAACGCCACTAGAACCAACGCCGCAATAGTTTACGGCATTTTTAGGGAAAAAACGCCACAACAGGTCTAGATTTTTAACGACGTTTGTCTTTACAAACTCCACTAAGGAACGGTTTTCTTGCGGCGTTTATCTTTACAAACGCCGTTAAAGATCGATTTTCTTACGGCGTTTATCTTTACAAACGCTGCTAATAACTCCATATTTAAAAAAAATTCAAAATCAAAATATAAATAATACTATATTATTTTAATAATCAAATACTGCATAAATAAAAATGCAACTTTCTCTTCTATGATTAAAAAGAAAAGAAAGTATTAAAAGTTGAAACAAATATAAGAGAATCAAATAAACAACAAACATGACTAAATATTATATGTTAAAAAATAACATTAGGTAAAATACATTTTAAGAACATCAAAGCAGGCAAGGCTTCTCTGATTCTGATTAAATCCGACAATGAAATCAGAATTCTGAAAAAATAAAATAGTAGATCCATCACCATATGATCTGCAGGTTTAACCAACGCCCTGCACAAAGGGCAAGTTCTTTCCCTCTCAAACCTGGACAACACGAGATCATTATAAATAAACCAAATCAGCAAATGCAAGCAAAAATCAAAAACCATGGGAAGCAATAAGATAACAGATTAGAGCAATGTTGAAGGCTAATAAGCAACAACAACTAACCACTCAGACACACAATCTTCACAAAAGATGTGTTTACAATGTACTAGTATAGGAGCATGCATCTTCTCTTGACATATAGCACAGAGGTCCCCAGCTGCATTAACCTAAAACATCATAAAAAGTTACTGGTTATAAAACTCAAAGTTTCCTTCTGTAAAACTAACAATCACTCTTACGAAAAAAGAACATTCATTGTAAATAACAGCCTTGCTACATCTTCTAAGTTCCATGCTAACCCTAAATGAATTAACAACTAAGACACACCAACCAATAACAGTCTTGGTACATTATCTTTTCAAACATTCAATTAAAATCAGCTCAAGGTAACATTTTGCAATTAGTTACACAAATAGAAAAATCCAAGTGATGAAATTACCAAGACCACATAATATTTGAACTAAATTCAATCATTTTATAGAAGTGGGTATCTAAAACAACACCGAATTCATTAAAATACTAAACATATACAAAAGTTATGACATTGAGCAAGTCAAAACAGTGTAATATCAAGTGGTCCAGAGAAGCACAACAAAAGCAAAAAAACAAACAAGTGAAAGGTGTTTTTAAACATGTTTAAGGTGTGTATGTAATATAATAGGCACCAACATCTGTAAAATAATTCTATAGAGCACCGCATAGGTTGTAAAGAATACAACAACTTGAGCAACCTAGACAAAAAAGCTATCAAAGAGAAAAGTTCAACTCAAATGATCCACATTATACTACTTTAAAATGATGTCAAAATTTGAACTTTATCAAGTTAATTACTCTCCATCCAAGTATCTCGGAGCTTAATATTTAAGCTATGGAGTGTTTAAAGAGATGAATCACCTACTTTTCTATGGAAAAACTAATCATAAAGCTAGAAAAATTAAAACATGAGGGAGAATTTGTGGTGTGGTTCCATGTGTTGGCCTACTTCTAATATGAAATGAAAGGGAAAAAGAGAAAGAGCACTTACAATAGGGCATATTTGTCAGCTGATGTTATTCATAACAATATACACTTATAGGTTTTCCCAAAGCAACAGGATCTACAGAAACAATGAAAGGTTGAACCTCATCCATCTTTATAATTTTCTTAATCACCTAATTTAAAAAAGGCAATAAGTAGAAAATACATTAAATATTGCAAAAGTATTTGTAACGGTACCAAGGCATTGTTCCATAAGTAATTTGGATGTACCTTTTCTTTCCCAAGTATTCTAAGTGTTAATAAAACAATGCTTAAAAATTAACACATGGAATTAGACAACTAGATTATATTTTCCAAAGAATAGATGTGAGAAGGATGAGGGAATTGATGGAACAGCCTGCAACAACAAATATAAGCATGTACGAATTGATTTATGTCCAAAATAAGCACAGGAAAAAAAATATAGCTAGTCAAACAATAAGGTCAAAGCAATACTTAAAACTTAGAGTTAAAGCTTAACAAAATACATACAATAGCAATGGATTTATCGAGCATTTAAAAATTCATTAAACAAGCAATAAGAACGTACAATAGCAATGGGACAAACCACTAGCATGTTCAAGACATCAAAATTAGAACATGAGGTTAGTTACCATCAAACTGCAATGGTTTTTTTTAGTCGATCCATTCATTTGAAAAAGCCTCTTTGTATTGAAAAAATAACCCCAACCCTCACAAAATTAGATATTGAAATAAATATTAAAACAAATATTAGAAATTTAAGTTTCAATGGCGAAGAGCAAAATACAAATGCAAAGTAATCTTTTTCCAGGAGCCTTTGTATTGAAGTAGACAATTTACTTTCTTGAGGCAAAGAAAAGCAACAATTAAATTATCAACACTTACTGAACCAGAGGGCTGCAAGTACCTCTTTGTGTTAAGAGTATATTAAAAATAACATAAACAAAAAAGAAAAGCGACAATTAAATTATCAACACTTACTGAACCAGAGGGAACAAAGTCTAAATGACTTAATCAATAGTGTTATAATGAAAGTACTACAACAAAATTATCAAAGGGAAACACTACCTTTCCAACTTGACTTGTTGTATATTAATGAGGAAAGGATGACCAAGCAATCTCCGAACAGCCAGAGCTTCGAACGTGCTTTCATCAACCAATCTCAAACATCTTAACCTTATGTCCCCAGTAGAAGGACCACCTAAACAATATCAAGATTACTATATCGAATTTCAAAGCCATAACACTAATTCAGAAACAAAACTTTTTACCTCACTTCAATGAAAATTTCCAAATCATGATATAATACCCAAACATGATCTGATGAAAATAAGGTCATCTGATTAAACATTACCTGTTAGAAATGGGTAAAATTTTTATTATCTAGAACTCGAACAACCTCGACAATTCTTCATCCATCATCAGAAATAGAAAGAACATGAGCAACGCGAACTGCTAACTTCTTACACTCTTTCACAACGCCATTAAATGTAGCCCCACCTAAAACCACCATAGAAATTAAAAAATCCTCCAAATCTATGATATTTTTTAACTTAGATTTGGAGTATTTAATCAAAACGATGAGAAAATGGTACCTGAGAAGACGAGAAATGAGGGTTGCGAGCCAACGAAGGTTTACGGTTAGAGGAACAATGACAGTGGGCAACCATGGATTTAGAGGGGAAATGAAAGGGGATACCTGGTATAGAAATTTGATCTTTTTTAACTTAAATTTAGAGTATTTATTAATCAAAAAGAAGAGAAAAGGTTAGCGAGCCAACGATGGTTGAGGGTTAGAGGAGCAATGACAGTGGGCAGCCATGGATTTAAAGGGGGAATGAAAGGTGATAGTAGGGGTTGAGCAAAGACCGGAATTGAAAAAATCGATTCAAAGTTCGAATTACTCGAAAAATCAAAAAATTTTAGGGTCTAATTATATATTTAGTCTCTGTAGTTTTATTTTAGTCTTATCTTTTTTTTTATTATTTTTATCTTTTAATTTTCATTTCTTTATAATATGATCACTTTTCATATTTATTTTTTATTTTATTTAATACAATTTTTATTTATATTATTTTATATTCTTAATTTATGTATTTATGTTATTGTATTTAATTTATTATTATTTTTATCTCGTTTGGCCTTTTATAGATAAAATTTTTTTAACGAGACTTGTAATTTAATGAAACGACATATTCATACCTAAAGCATATGATGATGATAATAATAATAATAATAATAATAATAATAATAATTTAAAATCTTATTTATACATGTAAAAAATAATATGAAAAAAATATGTATGCAGATATAAAGATAGATTCATTTAAATTAGAATCAAAATGTACAATAATATTATAAATAGTGCAATTAAAATTTATACATATACTCAAAAAATCGAATCGACTCGAACTCGCAAAAACCGACTCGAATCAAAAAAAATTCAAAAAGAGTTCAAATTGTAAAATATGTTGACTCAACTCAAATAACTCGAAATTTTTTGACCCGACTCGCCCGAACGCTCACCCCTAGCTGGTATAGAAAATTTTGGGATAGGGGTGAAAAGTGATGGTGAGATTTTAATCGTCAAATAAAGGAGAATCTTACAACACTAAATATTTGTGGCGTTTGTAAAAGAAACACAACTAACAACTACATCTGTGACGTTTATAAAAAAAGCCACTGTAAATTGTATATTTTGTGGCGTTTGTATTAAAACGTACTAATAATTATATTTTTTGCGGTGTTTTTAAAAAATGCCACCAAAAAATATATTTTGCGGCGATTATAATAAAACTCACTATATTGCAGCATTTATTCTAAAAACTCTGGTAAAAGCACCATTATATATCAAGATTGGCGTACTGCCTAGTTTATTATTATAACGATAAGAATTTTAGTAAATACATATATTAGTACAAATTATAGATTGTTTCTTACCAAAAATGTAATAGAAAAGGTAGAAACCAAATTTCTTACAAGAGATTTCCTAAACTCATAAGTGCTCAACTTATGGTAAGTATTTCTGTACATACATATTTTCCTAAGAGAAAATATAGTTTATTACAAGAACGATGAGAGTTTTAGTAGGTACATAAATTATTACAAATTATACATAGTTTTATACCCAAAACGTAATTAAAAAGATAAGTACCGAATTTCTTATACGAGATCACCCAAACTCAATAGAGCTCAACTTAGGGTAAGTATTTCTATATATACATATTTTCCTACAATAAAAAGTAATTTATTACAATAACGATGATAATTTTGTAGGTACATAAATTATTACAAATTATATTTATTTTCTTATTTAAAACGTAATAAAAACGATAGGTATCGAATTTCTTACACGAGATCACCCAAACTCAAAAAAGCTCATGTCACGACCCGAGTTTTAGAACTCGGAGTTGGATTAACCTGGGGTTTTGGGCCTCGTGTTGGGTTCGTTGGGCCTTTTTGGGCTTTGAACTAGTTGGGCTTGGTTTGATGACACCTTGGGGACATTTTGGTAAGTTGACAAATGGGAAAAAGGGGGAGAAAGGTGTTATTTTTCTGCATTGTGCAGAGAAGTGATATCACCCTCCATAATTTCCTTCAATCTCTTTTTCTCATCATCTTCTTCTCAAATTTGTCACCACCAAAGGTTGAATCTTGAGTACTAGAGTGTGGAATCTCGTTTTGGTGAAGTTTGTTCAGCTTTGGGAGATCTTTCTTTTAAGGTAAACTTTGTTTAAAATGATGGAGGTAAGGTTTTAGTGGGAGTTTAGAGGTAAGAACATGTTTTTGTTTTTGGGAAGGTCTTAGGATGATTTTAAGGTTGCTTTAGCTTCCTTAAATCATCTAGATGGTGTAGCAACGTTTTGGTTCTCCCTTGTAGTTAGAGTTCAAGGAGGACCTTCTTCAAGCTTGGGCAAGGAGAAAGTCTAAGTTGTTGTGGTTGTTCCAGCTTGTTTTGGAAAGTTGGTACACTTCCAAATCCTTTGCATTTTCATGTGCATCATCATTCTTAGCATGCTTGATTGATTGTGTGATGGTTTGTCTAGGATAGAGCCTTTGCATGATTTAATGGTGTTTTGATTTATAGTTGATGAAAATGAGTAAAATTGATTAGAAACTCACTTAAATTACTTCATAAATGAGTAGGAACATTTTGAGATCAATTGGGTTAATTTTGGTTAAGGTTCTTAGGAATTTAAAGTTCTAGACCTGCATTTCATGCAGGAGGTATAGATATCGGTGGCCTGTGTATCGATACCCCTGAGGTAAAAATAGGCTAAAGGGGTAAAGGTATCAAAACAGGTTTCGATACCAAACCCTCTAGTGGCATCTTCGATTTGATACTCGTATCGAAGCAGATAATTCCCCTTTCATTGACCTTAAAGTTGGTCAAAGGGTATCAGTATCAGTATCGATACCGGTGTTTCGATACCCTCTTTGGGTGGGTATCGATACAGGGTGTCTCGATACCCCTTGTATGGGCGTATCGATACAATTGGGCTTTTCGCCCAAAAATTTAAGGGATGAGTGAGGAGATCCTATAAATCATGTTAAGGGTTCACATGAGTCGTTTATGACATAAAATGATTAATGTAACTCGAGTCTGGTAAAATGAGTCATGAGAAACTATGCTTGCATGCTCGTTTTGGCTTATTTATGACGTCGGTTGATATGAGATCCTAGGTGGATCACCTTGTGCTGTATGAGTCGTTGTATGATGGGATCTGGATACCCAGTGAGTGATAGTGTTGCAACACAACGAAGACCATCCGATGTGAGATTTCGGGTGATGTATCGAAGGCCATCCGATACAAGATTCCGGGTGATGACTTCGCTCGATCTGAGATTCCGAGCCCCACTCGATGTGAGATTCTGAGTGAAGAGTCAATACGAGATTCCGAGTATATTAGCTCGATGTGAGATTCCGAGCAGCCCGATGTGAGATTCCGAACCGGGTGAGTTCCCAGTGTCGGGTTGGCAGTGGGCCTCAGTTTTGATTTGTTTATTTTATGCTTTGGTTGCATTTGGCATATCATATCATCATGTTATCTTATCTCGCATGTTATAGTTATGATTCACTTGAAAGCACAGTCGATAGGTTGTGTACCCACTGAGCTTTCGTAGCTCAGAGTTTTGGAATTTGTTTCCATGCGTAGGTAAGTAAACGGACGTTCGGGCGGACGTGGCGCGGCACCATCATTTTGAGACTTCAGCATTGACCGATTGGTAGAGTACAATTACTAGATTATTTGGGCTATGTATTCGTAGGACCATTGTTGTAATTGTAACTCTATTTTATTTAGTTATTAAGGTCAAATATTTTATCAAACTTTTATTTGGAGCTCCGATTATATTTTGGGTTGTGAAACTACTTTGGATTTTAAATATTGTTTTAAATTATATCTTATTTAATGGTTTGACTTTGAAATTTTTATGGACACGGGTTGGGCTTGTGGCCCAAATGTGGCATCCGAGTTCGAGGTGTTACTTTTAGTGGTATCAGAGCCTAGGTTTAGTCGGTTCTAGGATGTCCCCGGGGATAAGAGTCAGGAGTTGTGACAACTATCTAGCGAATACATGCCCATGAGTCTTATTAGTACTTAAAAACCTGAATTCTGTTGGTGTAATCCTTTTGTTTGACTGTGCAGTAGTGAATCATGCCTAGGAGGGCCAGAGTTGTTGAGGAGAGTTTGGGATCCCGTGAGGGGAGCTTTGAGGAGGACCACACATATAAGGTGGATGATTTGAAAGAAGGGGTTAGGAAAGGGGTGAATTATTTCACCCATCTGCACCGTGCTTTGGATCGGATAGTGAGGGCTATCCCGAGAAGTGCACTTACCCCACGTGAGGCACCTATCGAGAGGGTTCGTAGGCGGGGTGCTACGGATTTCTTGGGTTCTGGCCAAGACAATCCTGTGAAGGAAGATCAGTGGCTTCACGATACTCAGTGGATCATGAGGAAGATGAGGTTGAGGTCCAAGGACAAACTGTCTTGTGTTCTTTCTCTACTCAAGGAGAACGGGAGAGAATGGTTGAACTCTGTTGAGATGGAGTGGTATCCCGATCAACCGACATGGGATGACTTCTTGGATGAGTTTGAGAAAAAGTATGTGGGTGAGACTCACATCACTCGGTTGAGAGATCAATTCACCCACCTTGTGCAAGGTAATCGTATAGTCTGTGAGTACGAGAAAGAGTTCCTACAGCTGAGTAGGTATGCACCCAAGTTGATAGCTACCGAGAAGATGAGGTGCAAGAGGTTTCTCAGAGGGTTGAGGAAAGAGATCCAGACCTATCTGATGGCTAACATACTGCAGGTGTTTTCTGAGTTGACAGCTAGTGTTAAGGCGTTAGAGCAGGTGCAAGGTTTGACGTATGGTTCTGTGGGAGGACAAGGTAATATCAGTGGGAGGAATCAGTCTTCTAACAGCTCCCAATCTCAGTCTAGGAGGGGCAGAAGCCGTTAGAATCAGAGTAGGGGAGGTTCGAATCAAAGTTTGAGGTCTGATCGCAGGTCAGAGTCCACTAGCCATATGAGACCTTCATCATCGTCTATGATGAGTCCCGAGAGTTCTCAGGGGAGTGCAGGTATGCCCGTTTGTAACCAGTGTGGTCGTAGGTACCATGGTGAGTGTTGGGGACCGAGCCGAGCTTGTTTTGAGTATGGATCTCTGGATTATCTTGTGAAAGATTGTCCTACTACTGCTACTATAGTATCATTTCAGAGTTAGAGGACCTCTTATCCGGCTCAGAGGGGTCGAGGGTTCTCTAGGGGAGGTGCGAGTTAGACTACCGACCATCAGAGTAGGGGAACGTTTCAGTCTACCGCTAGGGCACCAGCAAGGCAATATGCAGTCAGAGCTCAGGAGGAGTGTGAGCTCATCGATGTCATCTCAGGTACTTTCTCTTTGTTCTCTATACCTATAGTTGCATTAGTGGACTCAGGGTCTACGCATTCCTATATTCGTAGTGAGATATCAGGACAGTGGGGTTTGCTGGTTGAAGATCTAGAGATAGGGGTTAGAGTGACAAGTCCATTGGTTTTAGATGTGATAGTGGATAAGGTGTATTGGAGGTGTCCGATCGAGGTGCAAGGCTCAATCTTTCCAGCGGACCTTATGGTCTTGCCTTTTCAAGAGTATGACACAATCCTAGGTATGGATTGGTTGTTTGAGCATGATGGTAGCTTGGGTTGCAGAGCTAAGAGTTTGAAGTTGAGAGTTGCCGATGGGTCCAAGCTAGTAGTGAGGGGAGGAAGAAATCCTGGTATCCCTAACGTTGTTTCAGCTTTGGCGGCATAAAAGTTGATACAACAAGGTTGCGAGGCTTTCTTAGCTCACGTGGTTGATACGAGGGCTGAGGTTTCAGCTTTGGAAAGTTTTCGGAAAGTATGTGAGTTTGTTGATGTGTTCCCCGAGGAGTTACCAGGCTTACCACCAGATAGAGAACTTGAGTTTCGTATAGAGGTGTTGCCAGGTACGGCACCGGTGTCCATCACTCCTTACCGTATGACACCGAAAGAGATGAGAGAGTTAAAGAATCAGATACAAGAGTTTCTGGAAAAGGGTTTTATCCGACCTAGTGTTTCACCTTGGGGTGCTCCAGTTCTTTTTGTGAAAAAGAAAGATGGTTCAATGAGGATGTGCATCGACTATCGACAGCTTAACAAGGTAACGATAAAGAATAGCTACCCTCTTCCTAGGATTGATGATCTGTTTGACCAGTTGCGAGGTGCCCGTGTGTTCTCGAAGATATACTTGAGGTTTGGTTACTACCAGTTGAAGGTAGTTGAAGAGGATGTTTAGAAAATCGATTTTAGGATGTGGTACGACCACTATGAATTTTTGGTAATGCCTTTTGGGCTTACCAATGCCCCGGCAGCGTTCATAGATCTCATGAATCGAATCTTTCAGCCTTATCTGGATTAGTTTGTGGTGGTGTTTATAGATGACATCTTGGTCCACTCTTAGTCAGAAGAAGATCATGATGAGCATCTTCGGGTTGTGCTTCAGACGTTGAGGGACATACGTCTTTTTGCTAAGTTCAGTAAGTGTGAGTTTTGGCTTTTAGAGGTTGCGTTTTTGGGTCATATCGTGGCAGCTGATGGGACCCGGGTTGATCCTCCAAAGATCCAAGCTATAGTAGAGTAGAAACCGCCTAGAAATATCTCGGAGGTCCGTAGTTTCCTTGGGCTTGCGGGATATTATCGACGGTTTGTAAAGGGTTTCTCAATCTTGGCATCATCGTTGACTAAGTTGTTACAAAAAGGAGTTCCTTTTTTTTAGAATGAGAAGAGATAGTAGTGTTTTGAACACAGTTAAAGGCTTATGTTACCGAGGCACCAGTGTTGACTCAACCAGAGTCAGGAAAGGACTATTTTGTTTTCAGTGACGCATCGTTGAATGTTTTAGGGTGTGTTCTTATACAAGATGGGAAGGTGGTTGCCTATGCTTCAAGGCAACTCAAGACGCATGAACAGAACTACTCTACCCATGATCTAGATCTTGCCTCAGTCATCTTTGCTTTGAAGATATGGATGCATTATCTCTATGGGGAGAAATACTACGTCTATACGGATCATAAGAGCCTGAAGTATCTGCTTACTCAAAAGGAGTTAAACTTGAGACAGCGTCGTTGGATAGAGCTGCTAAAGGACTATGACTGCGTGATCAAGTACCATCCGGGTAAAGCAAATGTGGTGACGGATGCTTTGAGTAGGAAGTCCATGGCGGACTTGGTAGCTCATATAGAGGCAGTTCAGAGGGGTGATAGGACGGATTTTGAAGTACGAGATGGTGGTTACTTGTACTTCAAGGGACGTTTGTGTGTTCCTGCTTTAGAGGATCTGAGGGATCGTGTCATGAGAGAGGCACATCGTAGCCCTTATACCGTACATACAGGGAGCAACAAGATGTACCAGGATCTAAGACCGTTATATTTTTGGCCTTGTATGAAAAAGGACATCTCAGAGTTTGTGACAAGGTGTTTAGCTTGTCAGCAAGTAAAGGCGGAACATCAAGTTCCTTCGGGTTTGCTTCAGCCTATCCAGATTCTACAATGGAAGTGGGATTGGGTCACCATGGACTTTATCACGGGGTTACCTTTGACTCAAAAGAAGCATGATGCTATATGGGTTGTAGTTGACCGGTTGACCAAGTCTGCTCACTTTTTGCCTATGCGTATGGATTTCAGTTTGGAAAGGTTAGCTCAGTTGTACATCAAGGAGATCGTGCGATTGCATGGTGTGCCATCTTCAATCATATCTGTAACGACACGGATTTTGGGTCCGAGTGTCGGGTTAACCCGAGAGCTTGGGCTTCGGTTTTTGGTCCACGAGTTTGTTTTGTTGGGCCTTAGGCTTGTTGGGCTTATTGGTTGTTGGGCTTAAGAGCTATTGTTGAGGACTTTTTGGTAAATGGCTAAAGGATGAAAAAGGGGGTTTAGGGACATTATTTTCTACACTTTGCAGGGGGTATGAGATCATCCCTTACAACCTCATTTTCTTCATCATCTGTCTTTGCAACAATCATCAAAGGTAAGGTTTTTGAGGGTTTTATGGTTGAATCTCGTTTTGAGCTTGAAGGGTAAGTTGTAGAGGTGTTTGGGATCTACAAAACAAGGTAAGAATGCATAGGTATGGTGAGGATGAAGGTTTAAGTGGGGCTTTTGAGTTGAGTTCAGGTTTTGTTTTTTGGAAGCTTAAATCTGAGTCTTTTAGTGTTTTAAGCTTTGGAAATCAACCCCAAACTGTTCTTAATCGTTGTTCATCCTTCTCTTGTAGAGAAAGAGGCTTGTGAGTCATCATCAAGCTTAGGAACAGGGAAAGCTTGAAGAGGAAGAGGAGGGTCGTTTTTGCTGTTGCTTTGCTAAGGTTGGTACTTCCAACTCTTCCTACCATCATCCATATCATTGTAGTGTGTATACATATAGATTTCTATGCATGAGTATTTGGTTGAAGCTTTAGAATCATTAATGGTGGATTTCGGATTTATGTGTTAAATGACTTGAAATTGATGTTGAATCACTCTAACCTTTCATAATAATGTGTAGTATCGATACACGAGCTACCGGTATCGATACCCATGAGTGAAAATAGGCTATGTGGGCAGGGGTATTGAACCATGGTTCGATACCGGGTCCTTCAGTGGCATAATAGCATAGATACCAGTATCGAATCTGGAGGGTCCTCTTTCGTTGACTTTAAAAATGGTCAAAGGGTATCGATACCAGTATCGATACCCATGTTTCGATGCCTTCTTTGGGTGGGTATCGAAGTAGGGTGGTTCGATACCCCACATAAGGGTATCGATACCCCTGTGAGAACTCGACAAGTTTGGTATTTTTTGAGGTTCGATAAGAGAATTAAGAGTCCTAGTGAATCCTATAAATGATGAAAATGAATTGTTAACACGAGTTGATGATATTAAATCCCGAATGACTAAATTACGTTAAGTCTTGATATGTTTTGATGTGAGGATCCTAGGTGGATCATTTGTGTGTATCGAGTCCTTGTTTGATGGAAATCTGGATATCCAAAAGTGTTGCAACACGTCGAAGGCCATCCGATGTAACATTCCGGGTGATGTATTGAAGACTTTTATTCCGAGTGTTGGGCGGCCTCACTCGAAGATGTTCGATGTAACATTTCGAGCATGGGATTGGTTGGGTGGCCTTCATCTCTTTCCGAACGTTGGGCGGCCTCGTATGAAGATGTCCGATGTAACATTCCGGGCATAGGATTTGAGGGCGGCCTCAATCCTGAGTGTAGGATCCCGATGCTGTGTGGACGCGGGTCTCACTCTTGTCTGTTATTTTGTGATGTGACATGTATATGCTGTGTGCGATATTATACATTGTTTATGCCATATGTTAGGCAATCATGCTGGATCATCATATCATGCACGATATTTATATGCCTTGCTTACTGCTTATGATATGCATGATGATGGCCAAGTTCGGCGTACCCACTAAGCTTTCGTAGCTTAGCGTTCGAAATATGTTTTCGTGCGTAGGTTAGGTGAAGCCGGTTCGTGGAGCACCATCAAGGTTTGGATTTCAGCATCGACCGTGTTGTCAGAGTACATGTATTAGATTTAGTGGGCTAGTACTATGTCGAACCCTATGTAATGTAACTCTGTTTATTTTAATTTGGGTCGACTGTTTTAAATGATTTGTAATAATTTGGAGCTCCAGTTACTTTGAAATTATTCGGGCTTATGTTTTAAACTTAAATGAATTTTATGAATCGTATTTTGGACTTGAGTTGGATTTTATCTTTGGGCTTTTGAAAGAAATTTTGAAATACAGGGTTTGGGTCGGAGTCCCAATGTGACATCCGGGTCGGGGTGTTACATTTAGTGGTATCAAAGCTTAGGTTGAGTCGGTTTTAGGAAGTCCTCGGGGGAGTCTAGTGTGTTATATAGGTGTTAGACAAGTATATGTCCACCACTCGATATCGTACTTTCTTTAAAACTGAAATTTGATGCTGTGATCTTGTTTGTTGTTGTTGTTCGTGCAGAAGTGGTTAAGTATGCCGAGACGTGTGAGGGATCAGGAGAAAAGCCGGGGTTCTCATGGAGGAGACTCCGACTATGAGTATGAGCTCGATGAGGAGGTGCCATCGGATGATGCAGTTGGTCAAGGGGCCAAATACTTTGCTTGTTTGAACCGTACCCTGCGCAGGAAGGTGAGAGCTATACCGAGGTCGTCTTCCACGCCTCGTGAGGCACCGGTTGAGAGGGTGCGTAGGCAAGGAGCTGTTGACTTCTTTGGTACGGGACAGGATAATCCCGTACAGGCTGATCAGTGGTTGCATGATACCAGGTGGATAATGAGACAGATGAGGCTGAGATCAGAGGACAAGCTGTCGTGTATGTTGTCGCTTCTGAAGGGCAACGCGAGAGAGTGGTGGGAGATAGTTGAGCAGGGTTGGTTGATAAGTGCTTAATTTACTATCACTTTTTACACCTTTCATGGACAATAATCACCTAATCTACACCTACTTGGACCAAAGCATGCACTTAATGTGAGATATTTAGATATTCTGCTTTTGTGACTTATAAAGATGATATTTATAGAAAATGCAGGCTTTACGACACCTTTTATGTAATTGCAGGAATATCCACTGCCGCGACAGTAATAGAGGCCGAAGCAGAACCTGAGGCCGCGACAACAGCTGAAGGACAAGTAACGATATTGTAGGCGACTTGAAGAGAAAAATGAGGTGGACGTTTCTGGACAAACAATACAAGGATCAGTGCTGGGAAGCGAGCAGAAAGCCCAAGTCAAAGGCCACGCGGAAAAGAATCCTTGCGGGAATAAACTTGGAAATAAAACAATCATTTTATGTACTTGACTTGTGTTTTACTCCAAGTTGTATTCCTACTTAGGAAAGGTTTGCCCTAGGCCAAGTCTATATAAACCATAGCCGTCCAAGGAGAATCATCATACAATGCACGAGAGAGTTCATCTTAGAATTTAGAGTTTTCTTTGTTTTTCAATTATGTTCTAAACTTTTCGAGGCTTAGGGTAATGCTGTTTAGTATTTGTGAGAAGAGATTGAACTTTGTCTTCTTATTTCAATGCAATAAAATATCAAGTTTTGCTTATTCTTTGTCATTCATTGTTCTTGCATTCAAGCTCGGGAGAGAAGTTTGTGAGAGATTTATTTGTCTAATATCGGGAGAGTTAGGCTCACGAAAGGGATAAGTACGATATTTTTCTAGCTGGAAAATACTAACTCGGCCTAGGGATAGGTTAGAGTTTCAGCGGCTAAAAGAAGTGTGAGATTGGTTGGTGATTATAACTGATTCATGCCGGGAGGTATCATCAAGGACTGATCATCAACAATACTTCGATGTAGGGATAAGCGGAGTCATCAAAGGACACTTTGCCGAGTCTTAGTAAACTCTACCCAAGAGCAAGGGATTGCCGCGTCGGACGAACATCATTACTGTCGAGGCAGTAAAACTACAGTGCTACGGAGGCAATGTTGTGTGATTGCATTGGATAGAGACAAGTCAATTGAATCTACAATACAACACAACTGGATCCTGACCATCTTCTCATTCTAATTATTTTCTCATTATTTAGTTTGTTTTATTATTCAAGTTATTTAGTTTACTCCAACCCAAATCACTTGTATTTTTATTTTATTTCTTTTACAGAGCAAGAAGACACAAGAAGGCATATTAAGTAGACCAATCCCTGTGGAGACGATATTCGATAATACTTATCACTTTATTACTTGAGACGTGTACACTTGCACTATTTGCGCACTCTTTTTACACGCAACATTGGTATCCTCATCGTCCGAAGTGGGAGGACTTTCTTGAGGAGTTCGAGAGTAAGTATGTGGGTGAGACTCACATCGACACCTTGAGGGAGCGGTTTACCCATCTTGTTCAGGGGAACCGTTCGGTCTTTGCTTATGAGTAGGAGTTTCTTCAGTTGAGCCGGTATGCTCCAAAGCTTGTAGCTACAGAGAAGATGAGACTTAAGAGGTTCTTGAGATGTTTGAGGAAGGAGACCCAGACTTATCTCACTACTGCACCGCCTAAGGTGTTTTCTAAGTTGGCTGTCAGTGTCAAGTCGTTGGAGCAGGTTCAGGGTTTGACCTATGGACCGTCTGTTGGCCAGGGAGTCACCGGTGGAGCTAGTCAGAGTCATGCGAGTAACTCTCAGTCTCACTCTGGCAGGAGTAGGAGCCGTTTGAAACAGAGCAGAGGAGCATTGAATCAGGGTTCAAGGTCGAACCAGAGATCAGAGTTAGCGGGGCGTAAGAGGCAATCTGTGTCTTCTTCTTTTGGGGGCCCAGAGAGTCTACAGAGGAGTGTCAGTGTTCAGACTTGTAGACGTTGTGGTCGGACCCACCGAGGAGAGTGTTGGGGCAATGCTAGAGTTTGTTTTCAATGTGGGTCTTCGGATCATCTTGTGAGGGACTGTTTAGAGATTGTGACGTCACCGCCAGGTCAGGCTCAGAGGGGTCGTGGTTTCTCACGTGGCGGAGCTAGCCACGCATCAGGAGGCACCTTTCAGTCCACTGCTAGAGCACCGGCTAGACAGTATGCGGTGAGGGCACAGGAGGACTGTGCTGTGACCGATGTGATCTCAGGTACGTTCAGTTTTATTTCTGTCCCTATAGTTGCTCTTGTGGACTTGGGATCTACCCACTCGTATATTCGTAGTGGGATATCGCAACAGTGGGGGTTACCAGCGGAGGATCTTGAGGTAGGAGTACGTGTGACCAGTCCGTTGGGGTTAGATGTGTTGGTGGATAAGGTGTATCGGAGGTGCCCGATCGAGGTGCAAGGGTCTATCTTCCCGGCCGATCTCATGGTTTTGCCATTTCAGGAGTTCGACGCAATCCTTGGGATGGATTGGTTGTTTGAACACGATGCGAGTTTGGGGTGCAGATCCAAGAGTTTGAAGCTTCGAGTGGCTGACGGTTCTAAGCTTGTTGTGAAGGGTAAGAGAAAACCATGCTTAGCGAATGTTGTGTCAGCCTTGACAGCTTAGAGGTTGATCCAGCAGGGTTGTGAGGCTTTCTTAGCTCACTTGGTAGATGTGAGTTTTGAGAGTCCAGCTTTAGAGAGTTTGAGGACAGTTTGTGAGTATCTAGATGTGTTTTCGGAGGAGTTGCCTGGTTTACCTCTTGACCGTGAGTTAGAGTTCCGGATAGAGGTTTTGCTAGGTATGACACCGGTGTCCATAATGCCGTATCGTATGGCACCGACGGAGATGAGAGAGTTCAAGCAACAGATCTAGGAGTTGCTTGAGAGAGGTTTTATCAGACCGAGTGTGACACCATGGGGAGCACCGGTTTTGTTTGTGAAGAAGAAGGACGGATCGATGAGGATGTGCATCGACTACCGTCAGCTTAATAAGGTCACAATCAAGAATCGTTACCCTTTGCCTATGATCGATGATCTGTTTGATTAGTTGAGGGGTGTCTGTGTGTTCTCTAAGATAGATCTGAGGTCAGGGTACTATCAGTTGAAAGTGGTGGATGAGGATGTCCAAAAGACCGCTTTTAGGATGCGGTATGAACACTATGAGTTCTTAGTGATGCCGTTTGGTCTCATGAATGCACCTACAACTTTTATGGACTTGATGAACCGGATCTTTTAGCCGTATCTAGATCAATTTGTGGTTGTGTTCATTGACGACATGTTGGTGTATTCACGCTCGGAGGAGGAGCATGACTACCACCTAAGGGTTGTTCTTCAGGTGTTGAGAGATAGGCGTCTGTACGCCAAGTTCAGTAAGTGTGAGTTCTGGTTGTCTGAGGTGGCATTTCTTGGCCATATAGTTACAGCGGACGGAATCCGAGTTGATCCCCAGAAAATCCAAGTTATGATGGAATGGAAACCACCAAAGAATGTATCAAAAGTCCGTAGTTTTCTTGGACTTGCCGGATACTACAGGAGGTTCGTTAAAGGGTTTTTCAATCATAGTGGCACCTTTGACCAAGTTGCTTCAGAAAGGTGTTCCATTTGTCTTGAATGAGAGGAGACAACAGAGTTTTGAGCAGCTTAAGGCTTATATGATAGAGGCACCGGTCTTGACGTAACCGGAACCGGGAAAAGATTATGTGGTGTTTAGTGATGCTTCCTTGAATGGGTTGGGTTGTGTGCTTATGCAAGAGGGTAAGGTGGTTGCTTACGCCTCGAGGCAGTTGAAACCCCACGAGAGAAACTATCCTACACATGATCTTGAGCTTGCAGCGGTTATCTTCGCTTTGAAGATATGGAGGCATTATCTTTATGGGGAGAAATGCTATATCTACACTGACCACAAGAGTTTAAAGTATCTGCTTACCCAGAAAGAATTGAATTTGAGACAACGTCGGTGGATAGAGTTGTTAAAGGACTATGACTGTGTCATAGAGTATCATCCCGGCAAGGCGAATGTGGTCGACGATGCTTTGAGTTGAAAGTCCATGTTGTACTTGAGAGCTTTGTTTTCTTGGTTGAGGATGACAGATGGTGGAGGTTTGTTAGCAGAGTTGGGTGTGGAGGCCATGCTTGTTCAGGACATAAAGAGGGCACAAGTGTTAGACGAGGAGTTGGTAGCTCAGTTAGAGGCTGTTCAGAGAGGTGAGTTGTCAAACTTCGAGGTACGAGATGGTGAGTTCTTGTACTTTCAAGGTCGGTTGTGTGTACCAAACTTAGAGGATCTAAGGGATCGTATCTTGAGGGAAGCTCACCGTAGTCCGTTTTCTGTTCATCCGGGTAGTAACAAGATGTATCAGGATCTTCGTCCTTTCTTTTGGTGGCCGTGCATGAAAAGGGATGTTTTAGAGTTTGTGACCATGTGTCTAGCATGTCAATAGGTAAAAGCGAAACATCAGGTTCCTTCAGGTTTGCTCCAGCCTATCTAGATTCCGCAGTGGAAGTGGGATCGAGTGACCATGGAGTTCATCACCGGGTTGCCGATGACGTTGAGGAAGCATGATGCTATATGGGTTATAGTTGACCGATTGACCAAGTCGGCTCACTTTTTACCGGTAAGGATGAACTTCAGTTTAGAAAAGTTGGCTCAGTTGTACATAAAGGAGATAGTGAGGTTACATGGTGTTCCTTCATCGATCATATCGGATAGGGATCCGAGGTTCACGGCGAGGTTGTGGCAGTCTATCCACGAAGCTTTAGACACCAAGTTGCACTTCAGTACAACTTTTCATCCTCAGACAGATGGACAGTCTGAGAGAGTCATCTAGATCTTGGAGGATATGCTTCGGTGTTGTGCTGTGGACTTTGCCTGTAGTTGGGAAGAGTAGTTACCGTTAGTAGAGTTTGCTTACAACAACAGTTATCAGTCAAGCATCAAGATGGCTCCTTTTGAGGCCTTGTATGGGCGTAGGTCTAGGACTCCTTTGTGTTGGACAAAGCTTAATGAGAGAAAGATAGTGGATTCGTAGCTTGTTAAGGAAACCGAAGAAAAAGTTCAGATCATCAAAGAAAGGTTGCAAGCAGCTTTTGATAGACAGAAAGCTTATGCGGATAAGAAGCGTAAGCCCATCGCGTATGAGCTTGGTGAGAAGGTGTTTCTCAAGGTATCTCCATGGAAAGGGATCATCCGGTTTGGTCATAAAGGAAAGTTGAGTCCAAGGTACATAGGGCCTTATGAGGTTTTCAGAGGGTTGGGCCGGTAGCTTATCGGCTAGCTTTACCTCCAGAGTTAGCACGTATACATGATGTGTTCCACGTGTCTATGTTGAGACGTTACCTTTCCAATCCTTCGCATGTGGTTCAGCTTGAGGAAATCGAATTCAATTTATATTTGACTTACGAGGAAAGGCCTATCGGAATCTTGGATAGAGGAGTTAAGGAGCTTCGAAACAAGTGCATACCTTTGGTAAAGGTTTTAAGGAGGAATCATGGAATAGAAGAAGCAACGTGGGAAGCAGAGAAAAACATGAGAGCTCAGTATCCTCATCTCTTCATGACAGGTAAATTTCGAGGACGAAATTTTCTTTAAGGAGGGGAGAGTTGTAAAGACCCGAATTTCGGGTCCGAGTGTCGGGTTAACCCGAGAGCTTGGGCTTCAGTTTTTGGTCCACAAGTTTGTTTTGTTGGGCCTTAGGCTTGTTGGGCTTGTTGGTTGTTGGGATTAAGATTTATTGTTGAGGACTTTTTGGTAAATGTCTAAAGGATGAAAAAGGGGGGTTTAGGGACATTATTTTCTGCACTTTGCAGAGGGTATGAGATCATCCCTTACAACCTCATTTTCTTCATCCTTTATCTTTGCAACAATCATCAAAGGTAAGGTTTTTAAGGGTTTTATGGTGGAATCTCGTTTTGATCTTGAAGGGTAAGTTGTAGAGGTGTTTGGGATCTACAAAACAAGGTAAGAATGCATAGGTATAGTGAGGATGAAGGTTTAAGTGGGGGGGTTTGAGTTGAGTTCGGGTTTGAGTTTTTGGAAGATTAAATCTGAGTCTTGTAGTGTTTTAAGATTTGGAAATCATCCCCAAACCGTTCTTAATCGTTGTTCATCCTTCTCTTGTAGAGAAAGACGCTTGTGAGCCATCATCAAGCTTAGGAACAGGGAAAGCTTGAAGAGGAAGAGGAAGGTCGTTTTTGCTGTTGCTTTGCTAAGGTTGGTACTTCCAACTCTTCCTACCATCATCCATATCATTGTAGTGTGCATACATATAGATTTCTATGCATAAGTATTTGGTTGAAGCTTTAGAATCATTAATGGTGGATTTCGGATTTGTGTGTTAAATGACTTGAAATTGATGTTGAATCACTCTAACCTTTCATAATAATGTGTAGGAACACTTTAGGATCCATTAGATCAAATTTGGGAAGAATCCTTAGAAATTTCTAAGTGCAGGGGTATCGATACACGGGCTACCGGTATCGAACCATGGTTCGATACCCATGAGTGAAAATACCGGTATCGATACCCATGAGTGAAAATAGGCTATGTGGGCAGGGGTATCGAACCATGGTTCGATACCGTGTCCTCCAGTGGCATAATAGCATCGATACTAGTATCGAATCTGGAGGGTCCTCTTTCGTTGACTTTAAAAATGGTCAAAGGGTATCGATACCAGTATCGATACCCATGTTTCGATACCAGTATCGATACCCATGTTTCGATACCTTCTTTGGGTGGGTATCGAAGCAGAGTGGTTCGATACCCCACATAAGGGTATCGATACCCCTGCGAGAACTCGACAAGTTTGATATTGTTTGAGGTTCGATAAGAGAATTAAGAGTCCTAATGAATCCTATAAATGATGAAATGAATTGTTAACACGAGTTGATGATATTAAATCTCGAATGACTAAATTACGTTAAGTCTTGATATGTTTTGATGTGAGGATCCTAGGTGGATCATTTGTGTGTATCGAGTCCTTGTTTGATGGAAATCCGGATATCCAAAAGTGTTGCAACACGTCGAAGGCCATCCGATGTAACATTCCGGGTGATGTATTAAAGACTTTTATTCCGAGTGTTGGACGGCCTCACTCGAAGATGTTCGATGTAACATTCCGAGCGTGAGATTGGTTGGGCGACCTCCATCCCTTTCCGAATGTTGGGCGGCCTCGTTCGAAGATGTCCGATGTAACATTCCGGGAATAAGATTTGAGGGCGGCCTCAATCCTAAGTGTAGGATCCCGATGCTGTGTGGACGCAGGCCTCACTCTTGTGTGTATTTTGTGATGTGACATGTATATGCTGTGTGCGATATTATACATTGTTTATGCCATGTGTTAGGCAATCATGCTAGATCATCATATCATGCACGATATTTATATGCCTTGCTTACTACTTATGATATGCATGATGTTGGCCGAGTTCGGCGTACCCACTGAGCTTTCGTAGCTCAATTCGAAATGTGTTTTCGTGCGTAGGTTAGGTGAAGCCGGTTTGTGGAGCACCATCAAGGTTTGGATTTCAGCATCGACTGTGTTGTCAGAGTACATGTATTAGATTTAGTGGGCTATTACTATGTCGAACCCTATAAAGAAGAGCCGGTAAGAGTGCTTTATAGGGGAGTAAAGGAACTTCGGAACAAGTGTATCCCTTTGGTTAAGATGCTTTGGAGAAACCACGGAGTCGAGGAGGCTACGTGAGAGGTCAAAACGGACATGAGGTTGCTCTATCCGCACTTGTTTCCCCCAGGTAAATTTCGAGGATGAAATTTTCTTTAAGGAGGGGAGAGTTGTCGCGACCCGAGTTTTGGAACTCGGAGTTGGGTTAACTCGGGGTTTTGGGCCTTGTGTTGGGTTCGTTGGGCCTTTTTCTGCTTAGAATTAGTTGGGCTTGGTTTGATTACACCTTGGGGACATTTTGGCAAGTTGACAAATGGGAAAAAGGAGGAGAAAGGTGTTATTTTTCTGCATTGTGCAGAGAAGTGATATCACCCTCCATAATTTCCTTCAATTTCTTTTTCTCATCATCATCTTCTCAAATTTGTTAGCGCCAAAGGTTGAATCTTGATTAATAGAGTGTGGAATCTCGTTTTGGTGAAGTTTGTTTAGCTTTCGGAGATCTTCCTTTTAAGGTAAACTTTGTTTAAAATGGTGAAGGTAAGGTTTTAGTGGGGGTTTAGAGGTAAGAATAGGTTTTTGATTTTGGGAAGGTTTTAGGATGATTTTAAGGTTGTTTTAGCTTCCACAAATCATCTAGATGGTGTAGTAACGTTTTGGTTCTCCCTTGTAGTTGGAGTTCAAGGAGAACCTTCTTCAAGCTTGGGCAAGGAGAAAGTCTAAGTTGCTGTGGTTGTTCCAGCTCGTTTTGGAAGGTTGGTACACTTCCAAATCCTTTGCATTTTCATGTGCATCATCATTCTTAGCATGCTTGATTGATTGTGTGATGGTTTGGCTAGGATAGAGCCTTTGTATGCTTTAATGGTGTTTTAATTTATAGTTGATGAAAATGAGTAAAATTGATTAGAAACTCACTTAAATTACATCATAAATGAGTAGGAACATTTTGGGATCAATTGAGTTAATTTTGGTTAAGGTTCTTAGGAATTTAAAGTTCTAGACCTGCATTTCGTGCAGGGGGTATCGATACCGGTGGCCCGTGTATCGTTATCCCTGAGGGAAAAATAGTCTAAAGGGGTAGGGGTATCGAAACATGTTTTGATACCAAACCCTCCAGTTGCATCTTCGATTCGATACACGTATCGAAGAAGATAATCCCCCTTTCGTTGACCTTAAAGTTGGTCAAATGGTATCGGTACTAGTATCGATACCGGTGTTTCAATACCCTCTTTGGGTTGGTATCGATACAGGGTGTTTCGATACCCCTTGTATGTGCGTATCGATACAATTGGGTTTTTCGCCCAAAAATTTAAGGGATGAGTGAGGAGATCCTATAAATCATGTTAAGGGTTCACATGGGTCGTTTATCACATAAAATGATTAATGTAACTCGAGTCTGGTAAAATGAGTCATGATATGAGAAACTATGCTTGCATGCTCGTTTTGGCTTATTTATGATGTCAGTTGATATGAGATCCTAGGTGGATTACCTTGTGTTGTATGAGTCGTTGTATGATGGGATCCGAATACCCAGTGAGTGATAGTGTTGCAACACAACGAAGACCATCCGATGTGAGATTTCGGGTGATGTATCGAAGGCCATCCGATGCGAGATTCCGGGTGATTCCGATGGTCTTCGTTTTAGCATGCTTGATTTATTGTGTGATGTTTTGGCTAGGATAGAGCCTTTGCATGCTTTAATGGTGTTTTGATTTATAGTTGATGCAAATGAGTAAAATTGATTAGAAACTCACTTAAACAACTTCAATAATGAGTAGGAACAAATTTGGGATCGAATGGATCAAGTTTGGCCAAAGTCCTAAGTGTTTGAATATGCAAAACTGCGCTTTTCGTGCAGGGGTATCGAAATGTGGGCAGGGCGATACCGAGTCGTTCAGTGACCTTCCCGATTCGATACCAACATCAAATCGGGTAGACCCTCTTTTGGTTGACTTTGAAATTGGTCAAAGGGTTCGATAATCGTATCGATACCGGTCGTTTCGGTACCCCCTTGGTGAGGGTATCGATACCAGGCGTTTCGATACTCCAAGTAGGGGTATCGATACACCAGGGCTTTTCGCCCGAAACTACACGAGATGAGTTAAGAGGTTTTATAATTAATGGTATGGGTTTACATGGGTTGTTTAAGACATAAAATAAGTTTTATAACTCGAAATTGCTGATAAGAGTCTTAATATGAGAAATTATACTTGCATGCTCGATTTTGACTTGGTTGAGTATCGTTCTGTTGGAACCGCCGGCACACCCCATGTCGCAGCGGAACAAAATTACGACGGTCTTTCCAGTGATCCATGTCCGTTTAATCCGAAATCGGGAGGAAGAGATGCGATAACTCACATTGGGTTCCTTGATAAACAACAAAGACAGCAACGAGATCTGCTGTAGTTACGATCGTTCAATAATCGAATCTTTAGACTCCACGAATATCGTCTTGGCCTTTACTCAGTTCACCCGGTTGAGAGAGCAAATCTCGAAAAACTGTTTTTCGTGATTCTAGGGTTTGGAATTCGGAATTCTGTGTTATGGCTGCTAGATCAAAGATCCTTTATATAGGTGTAACCCTAGGTATAAAACTTTGATTCCGAATTTTTTTATAGGAAATAATTACTTTAATTATTTCCTTAAATTTCGGAATCTATATATTTAATTCGAATTTAAAAGGGATATATTTACTTTAATTATATCCTTTATTAAAATTCAGGATTAAATATATTCTTCTTATACTTATATATATATTTTTGCTCCTTTTCAACCATTGGGTGTGACCCTGTAGGCTCATTGTAACGTTAGTAGTAATATTAGAACAATTCTAATATTATAAACAATGAGTGACATCTAGCAATATATCATTGTCATCTAATTTACAAGAGATCATGATTCGATATATCATGTCCGTGACCAACTATCTTAATGTATTATATCCTTTTGTCCTTTTATATCTTTAATAGGCAAAAGTCTTGGAATAGTCACACTTGTATAGCCTATTTTAATGTTTCTTGATATCTAGAGTGGACTAATTTTAATGAATAATTTGTGATATCTCATATCAACGTATTCAAGCATGGTCATGCATTTCTAGTCTCACTCAATCAAGTGGCCTTTGATATATTTTCCTATTATGTAAGAAGGACAAATCCTATCTTGATCATTCACATCTCACTACATACATTGTAATATGTTTAATATCAGTTTTTATAGTGTAACTAATTACGCGACACGTTTAACTGCATCAAAACATAAAACAACATATGTTGAGATAGTAATAATCTCAAGTCTAAGGACCATACATATAGTTGTCACTATGAGCAATATCGTGATCGTCACATAATAATCCAAGATATATGCTCATAGTGGGTCAATCCAATATATTATTCTTTATTAATATATTCATGTATTAATTTTGACATCTCTATGTCAATGACAACTCATTGTCATCAATTAATCACATGTTAGTCTTAAGCGTATTATTATTGTCCATACCCATAATAATACTTGACTAAGGATTTTTTAATAATAATACATATATTATTATATGGACCTTATTGTTTCTCAGTTTATGTTATACATTGACACATATATCTGAAAACAATAATGGCAATGCCTTTATTCAATAAAATTGGTAAATAAAAGTATCCTTACAATCATCATATGATTGGTCTTTGGACATACTCTAACAATCTCCCACTAGCACTAAGACCAATCACTCACATATCTAATACCGAGTGACTCAGTGTGACGATCATGCTTCTGTTGCGTCAGAGGCTTCGTCAAGGGATCAGGAATGTTATCATCTGTGTGTACTTTACATATCTCCACATCTCCTCGATCTATGATCTCTCGAATGAGATGGAAGCGTCTAAGAATATGTTTGGATCGTTGATGAGATCTAGGTTCCTTTACTTGTGCAATAGCTCCATTGTTGTCACAACGGAGTTCTATAGCATCTAATATGCTTGGAACAACCCCTAGTTCGGATATTAACTTTTTGATCCAAACAGCTTCCTTTACTGCTTCACAAGCTGCAATATACTCAGCCTCTGTCGTAAAATCAGCTACTGTGTCTTGCTTAGAACTTTTCAAGCTTACATCACCTCCATTAAGGCAAAACACAAATCCAGATTGCGATCTTGAGTCATCCTTGTCTGTTTGGAAACTAGCATCAATATAACCTTTTATACTTAGCTCTTCTTTGCCTCCATAGACAAGAAATGTATCCTTAGTTCTTCTCAAGTACTTAAGGATGTTTTTGACTGCTACCCAATGACTTTCACCAGGGTTTACCTGATATCGACTTGTCATGCTTAAGGCATACGATACATCTGGTCGAGTACATATCATGTGGCATACATGATAGAACCAATAGCTGAAGCATATGGAATCTTACTCATTCGTTCTCTTTCTTGTGGAGTTGAAGGACACATTTCCTTCGAAAGAGATATACCATGTCTCATAGGTAAGAATCCTTTCTTGGATTCTTCCATATTGAATCTTTTCAGAACTTTGTCTATATATGTACTTTGACTCAGACCTAGAAGTCGTCTAGATCTATCTCTATAGATCTTAACCCCTAAGATATATGCTGCCTCACCCAAATCTTTCATAGAGAAACAACTACTTAACCAAGTCTTAACCGACTGTAAGGTAGGTATGTCATTTCCTATGATAAGTATGTCATCTACATACAAGATTAGGAAAGACACAATGCTCCCACTAGTCTTCTTGTAAACACAAGGCTCATCTTCGTTCTTGATAAAACTAAACTCTTTGATCGCATCATTGAAACGAAGATTCCAACTTCGAGAAGCTTGCTTCAGTCCATAAATGGACCTTTGCAGCTTACAAACCTTTCCAGCATTTCCTGGAGCGACAAAACCTTTTGGTTGTGTCATATACACATCCTCTTCAAGTTTTCCATTAAGGAAAGCGGTTTTGACGTCCATTTGCCAAATTTCATAATCATGGAATGCAGCTATAGCAAGCAAGATCCGGATGGATTTAAACATAGCTACAGGGGAGAAAGTTTCGTCATAGTCAATACCATGAACTTGTCGAAAACCTTTAGCGAATAGTCGCCCCTTGTATGTTTGTACGTTTCCATCCATGTCGGTTTTCTTCTTGAAAATCCATTTACACCCTATAGGTTTTACCCCTTTAGGTGATTCAACCAAAGTCCATACTTGGTTGACTGACATGGATTCCATCTCAGATTTCATGGCCTCAAGCCATTTCTCAGAGTCTGGGCTCAATACTGCCTCTTGATAAGTTCTTGGCTCATCTTGATCCATAATAAGAACATCTCCATGCGTGGTAATGAGAAATCCATATCTCTCAGGTGCATGGCATTCTCTTGTGGACTTACGCAGTGATTGTGTTTCTAAATCTGTTGACTGTTCCTCAACAATTTTTGGAACATGTTCAATTTCAGGCTCAGTGAATTGTTGTTCTTGATCTTCTCCAAGTTCAATGTCTCTACCCTTTCCTTTCTTATTGAGAAATTGTCTTTCGAGAAAAACTCATGTTCGAGCAACAAACACTTTGTTCTCTTTAGGGTTAAAGAAATAATATCCCTTAGTTTCTTTGGGATATCCAACAAAATTACACTTATGAGATTTGGGTTCGAGCTTTGTAGACATCTGATGTTTTACATATTCTTCACAACCCCAAATCTTCATAAAAGACATACTAGGACGTTTTCGTGTCCATATCTCATATGGTGTCTTTTGAACAGATTTAGACGGAACACGATTTAAAGTGAAAGCAGCTACTTCTAGTGCATGTCCCCAGAAAGAAGTCGGAAGATCACTATGACTCATCATTGATCAAACCATGTCTAACAAAGTTCGATTTCTCCTCTCAGAAACTCCATTCCACTGTGGTGTACCTGGTGGAGTAAGCTGTGAGACAATCCCACATTCTTTAAGGAGTTCATCAAATTCTATGCTTAAGTATTCTCCACCTCGATCTGATCGAAGTGCTTTAATACTCTTGCCTAGTTAATTTTGTACTTCATTCTTGAATACTTTAAACTTTTCGATAGCCTCAGATTTATGGCGCATAAGGTATATGTAACCATATCGACTGAAGTCATCAATGAAAGTGATGAAGTACTGAAATCCACCTCTAGCTTGTGTGTTCATTGGTCCACATACATCACTATGTATTAATCCCAATAAATCACTTGCTCGCTCACTTTTACCATTAAAAGGAGCCTTAGTCATTTTTCCTAATAAGCAAGATTCACATACATCCAGTTGTTCGAAAACAAATGAATCTAAGAATCCATCTTTATGAAGTTTTGATATGAGTTTCTCACTTATATGGCCTAAACGACAACGCCATAGATAAGTTTGATTTGAGTCATTTGTTTTTGATCTTTTGGTATTTATGTTATAAATGGCATTTTCTAGATTTAAAATGTATAAGCCATTAACCAATTGTGCCGAACCATAAAAAACATTATCGAGATAAAAAGAACAACAATTATTCTTAATAATAATCTCAAAGCCAATCTTGTCCAAACAAGAAATAGAAATAATGTTTTTAGTCAAACTAGGCACAAATAACAATCTTCTAAATGTAAATCAAGTCCACTAGGTAAAGATAAAACGTATGTTCCTATAGCTAATGCAGCAACTCTTGCTCCATTTCCCACTCGTAGGTCTACGTCTCCCTTAGCTAGATTCCTTCTCTTTTGCAGTCCCTGTACAGAAGTACAAATGTGAGAACCACAACCGGTATCTAATAACCAATAAGAAGACGTTGACAGATACACATCGATAACATAAATACCTAAAGCAGATGCACCATCTGCTTTTGCCTTCTTGACCTCTTCAAGGTAAATAAGGCAATTTCTTTTCTAGTGTCCGGTCTTATTGCAGTGGAAACATTTTCCTTCCTTGCTAACTCCCTTTTTGGGTTTCAGTGCATCATGTCCTTTGGGTATAGGCTTACCTTTACCCTTGTACTTTGCCACTGCCTTTCCCTTTCCTTTGTCCTTGCGGACCATCAAAATGGGCTTAGGTCCATCCTTAGACATATTTTTCTCAACAGTTCGTAACATGCCAAGTAACTGTGGCAAAGTTTTGTTAGTTTCATTCATGTTGAAATTAAGGACAAATTGGTTGAAGCTATTCGGCAACGATTGCAGAATAACATCAGTGGCCAATTCATCCTTGAGAGGAAAACCTATCTTTTCCAACGTTTGGATATAGCCTATCATCTTAATGACATAAGCTCCTACAGGAGATCCCTCTACCATTTTGCACTGAAATAGAGCTTTAGAGGTCTCATACCTCTCTTGACGTGCTTGCTCCTCATATATTTCTTTGAGGTTTTGAATCATCTCATATGCAACCATGTCCTCATGTTGCTTCTGAAGATCAGGAGTCATGTTAGCAAGCATAAAACATCCGACATCTAACATGTCATCCATATGTTTCTTAAACTTGTCTTTGTCAGCTCTAGAAGCATTAGTTGCCGGTTCATCAGGAACATGTTCTTCAATGACATATTCCTTTCTTTCCTGTTTGAGAAAAATTCTCAAATTGCGGAACCAATCAAGGAAGTTTATGCCGTTGAGTTTCTCCTTCTCAAGGAGTGATCGCAGTGATATAGTGTTGTTTTCCATTTAGATCTACAACAATGGAAATACATAATATAAATTTACCAATTTGAAATATTATAAATAGGTCTTTGTTTATAAAATACTCCCACTATTTTGTTCAAAATTAAAAACCCCTCTCGTTTTTAATTTCGGAAAAATTCGACGAAAATTTTTCTAGTGAGCGAGGATCCATAATTCACCAATTTCCTAAATCAGCTTTGGCCTTTTCTTTTAGGATATAGGTTATTTAGGTAAGTAACCCTTTACTAATTACATCTCATGTAACTCCTCCATTTGGTGAACAACTCTTGTTCAGTCATCTCATGACTTAACCAAATACTTAGCCTTTAGGTTTCTAATCCTATTAGAATAACCTAAGTAAGTTATTACCAATATTTCGACCGACGAATATCACTTACTTATTCTTTGCGTTTAACCAAGATGGACTTATGTGTCAATGCTTTGGCAAAACCCACATAAGATCGATCAAGGCCTTAACGAGGGCAAATATTGGACGACTAAATTTAACTTTGATTAATTTGAGGGAAAACTTTAACTATCTCATCGATATTTCTTTTAATTTGGCCCCTATTGATCTCATCAATATATACGAGTAGAAGATATATATCATACATTGCATCACATACATGATAGATATAAAACAATAAGATTGCAATTGTTATAGCCCAAAATAAAGAATTAAGGTGGCCCATCCCAAGTCAATGGGAGAACCTTAAAACCCTAATTCTACACTAAAACAGCTTCTCAAGCATCATCTCGCCTTTGCTCTAAATGTCTCGATTGCTTCTTGGAATAATATTACAATTATAGAAACTCGTTTTACATAAGAGGGAGTAAGATGAGAAGAGAAGTACACCAGAGATAGAGAAAGGCACCACACGCAGGCCGTATTTAAAATTTACAACTATTGTAAAAGCAAGGGCTATAACCATGCATGTCAAACACCGTGCAAAGCAAACATATCATATATATGCTATCACGAAATCGTTAATATTACCAATATGGGCCTACAATCTATGTTGCCTACGAAGGGGTCAAGGGGCGACTATTTTTCTATGGAAAAACATCACGATTTGATAAGATTTATCAACAGAATTGCGTTTTCGAGATTTTTAAATCCCTTAGATTTTTCCATATCGGAATAACAATTATTCCTTTTTCCTTGATGCTATCTGCTATCGCACTTCCGCCGATCACTATGTCAACCATTGACATATGATTATCGTAAAACCCTTGTAGCAATATGGCGACTGTAATTAACAGATTAACATATTAATCGTATCCCTAATCGACTATCAATATCAATATTTATATCGCCGATATAGTACAACACATCATGCATCTCATACATATCGCATCACCCAAGTATTTAACTCGATTACGGATCGTACAAGTGGATCTGATACCACTGTTGGAACCGCCGGCACACCCCATGGCGCAGCGGAACAAAATTACGACGGTCTTTCCAGTGATCCATGTACGTTTAATCCGAAATCGGGAGGAAGAGATGCGATAACTTACATTGGGTTCCTTGATAAACAACAAAGAAAGCAACGAGATCTGTTGCAGTTACGGTCGTTCAACAATCGAATCTTTAGACTCCACGAATATCGTCTTGGCCTCTACTCAGTTCACCCGGTTGAGAGAGCAAATCTCGAAAAACTGTTTTTCGTGATTCTAGGGTTTGGAATTCGGAATTCTGTGTTATGGCTGCTAGATCAAAGTTCCTTTATATAGGTGTAACCCTAGGTATAAAACTTTGATTCCGAATTTTTTTATAGGAAATAATTACTTTAATTATTTCCTTTATTAAAATTCGGGATTAAATATATTCTTCTTATACTTATATATATATTTTTGCTCCTTTTCAACCATTGGGTGTGACCCTGTAGGCTCATTGTAACGTTAGTAGTAATATTAGAACAATTCTAATATTATAAACAATGAGTGACATCTAGCAATATATCATTGTCATCTAATTTACAAGAGATCATGATTCGATATATCATGTCCGTGACCAACTATCTTAATGTATTATATCCTTTTGTCCTTTTATATCTTTAATAGGCAAAAGTCTTGGAATAGTCACACTTGTATAACCTATTTTAATGTTTCTTGATATCTAGAGTGGACTAATTTTAATGAATAATTTGTGTTATCTCATATCAACGTATTCAAGCATGGTCATGCATTTCTAGTCTCACTCAATCAAGTGGCCTTTGATATATTTTCCTATTATGTAAGAAGGACAAATCCTATCTTGATCATTCACATCTCACTACATACATTGTAATATGTTTAATTCAGTTTTTATAGTGTAACTAATTACGCGACACGTTTAACTGCATCAAAACATAAAACAACATATGTTGAGATAGTAATAATCTCAAGTCTAAGGACCATACATATAGTTGTCACTATGAGCAATATCGTGATCGTCATATAATAATCCAAGATATATGCTCATAGTGGGTCAATCCAATATATTATTCTTTATTAATATATTCATGTATTAATTTTGACATCTCTATGTCAATGACAACTCATTGTCATCAATTGATCACATGTTAGTCTTAAGCGTATTATTATTGTCCATACCCATAATAATAGTTGGCTAAGGATCTTTTAATAATAATACATATATTATTATATGGATCTTATTGTTTCTCAATTTATGTTATACATTGACACATATATCTGAAAACAATAATGGCAATGCCTTTATTCAATAAAATTGGTAAATAAAAGTATCCTTACAATCATCATATGATTGGTCTTTGGGCATACTCTAACACGTTCGGTGTAAGATCCTAGGTGGATCACCTTGTGTGGTATGAGTCATTGTTGGATGGGATCCGGATACCCAGTGAGTGATAGTGTTGCAACACAACGAAGACCATCCAATGTGAGATTTCGGGTGATGACTTTGCTCAATGTGAGATTCCGAGCCCCGCTCGATGTGAGATTTCGAGTGAAAACTCAATGCGAGATTACGAGTATATTAGCTCGATGTGAGATTCCGAGCAACCCAATGTGAGATTTCGGGTTGGGTGAGTTCCCCAATATCGGGTTGGCAATGGGCCTCACTTTTGATTTGTTTACTTACGCTTTGGTTGCATTTGGCATGTCATGTCATCATATTATCTTATCTTGCATGTTATTGATATGATTCACTTGAAAGCACGATTGATAGGTTGTGTACCCACTGAGCTTCCGTAGCTCAGCATTTTGGAATTTGTTTCCATGCGTAGGTAAGTAGACGGACGTTCGGGCGGACGTGGCGTAGCACCATCATTTCGGGACTTCAGCATTGACCGGTTGGTAGAGTACAATTACTAAATTATTGGGCTATATATTCATAGGACCATTGTTATAATTGTAACTCTATTTTATTTTAATTGTTAAGGTCAAATGTTTTATCAAACTTGTATTTGGAGCTCCGATTATATTTTTGGTTGTGAAACTACTTTGGATTTTAAACATCGTTCTACATTATGTCTTATTTAAGGATTTGACTTGTGTTTGATTTTGAAATTTTATGGACACGGGTTGGGCTTGTGGCCCAAATGTGGCACCCAGGCTCTGGGTGTTACACTAACTCAAAAGAGCTCAACTTAAGTTAAAAATTTTTGTACATACATATTTTTCTATTATAAAATCTAATTTATTACAAGAATGGTGAAAGTTTTAGTAGGTACATAAGTTATTATAAATTGTGTAGTTTCATAAACAAAATGTAATTAAAACGGTAGGTACCGAACTTATTATCAAATTTTATCTTTTTTATCTTACTTTAAAATTAATCGGTTAACCATGTGACTTTTGAATCTTCCCTTTCTTTCTTTTTTAATCAAATGGATAATAATTATTTTAGTGAATCGAACGATTAGGAAACATTGGTTTTCTTTTAGCTGCATTGTAACACCCCGACCCGGATGTCACATTGGGCCTCCGGCCCAAAACCTGTATTTCAAAATTTCTTTTGAAAGCCCAATGATAAAGTCCAACTCAAGTCCAAAATACGATTCATAAAATTCATTTAAGTTTAAAACATAATCCTGAATAATTTCAAAGTAACTGGAGCTCCAAATTATTACAAATCATTTAAAACATTCGACCCAAATTAAAATAAACAGAGTTACATTACATAGGGTTCGACATAGTACTAGCCCATTAAATCTAATACAAGTACTCTAACAACACGGTCGATGCTGAAATCCAAATCTTGATGGTGCTCCACGAACCAACTTTACCTAACCTACGCACGAAAACACATTTCGAACGCTGAGTGATGAGTGCCCAAAAGTCTTATTTTCTATACCATTTTCCCACTCGATTATTGCTAATAAAGGATAGATTTAATGGCAATATTGGATAATTCTGCTAATTTTCATATTTCAGCATCTCAATACTCAATTTATGAATTAATCTATTATTTGGCATAAAACAGATGCATTTGATGGTTTTCTTTCTTAGACAGGAAACTGCATCATAGGATTGCCAAACAAGAAGATGGATGCTAGAAACCAAAGCTGGAGTGCAGATAAGTACCCACCTCGGCAGCTCTCTGATGCCTCGGCAGCACTCTGATGCCCCAACAGCAATTGAGGCCGCGACAGCGCCCGAAGTGCAAATGTTGATATGATAGGCGATCTGAAGAGAAAAATAAGGTGAACGTTTTAAGACAAGCGACATAGAAATCGGAGCTGAGGAACACACAAAAAGTCAATGTCAAAGGCCACATGGGAAAATAATCCTTATAGGAATAAACTTGGAAATATTTTATTTATGAAAATTATTGTAATTCTACTCCATGTAGTATTCCTACTTAGGAAGGGTTTGCCCTAGGCCAAGCCTATATAAACCATAGCTTATGTAGAGAGGAGGATATCTCGAAATCAAGTTTCATAGAAAAACCCTAAACTCCTCCATCGTCCCCTTGGGTTTTAGGTTAGATTGTGGAAGAAAATTGTACTTTGTTTTCTTGTTTCATGCAATAAAATATCGAGGTTTACTTATTCTATGTCATTCATTGTTCTTGCATTCAAGCTCGGAAGAGAAGTTAGTGAGAGATCTATTTATCTAGCATCGGGAGATGTAGATTCAAGAAAGGGATAAGTACGGTATTTCAATCGCGAAATACTAACTCGACCTAGGGATAAGTTAGAGTTTCAGCGGCTAAAAGAAGTGTGAGATTGGTTGGTGGTTGATAAGTGCTCAACTCACTATCACTTTTTACTCCTTTTATGGGCATTAATTACCAAATATACACCCACTCAGACCAATGCATGTGCTTAATGTGATATATTTAGAAGTTAAGCTCATAAAGATAATATTCACAGAAAAGGCACGTTTTACTGCATTCTTATATCTGTGCAGGACAACCAGTGTCGCGGCAGCGACAAGGCCGAGGCAGGACCTGATGCCGAGGCATGAGCGGGATAGGAAGCAAGACTGTAGGCGATGGAAAGATAAAAATCTAAGGAACGTGTCTGGATTTAAAGCCCATGGATCGGAGCTAGCTAGGATAAGGAAAAGCCCAAGAGAAGACCACGCGGGAAAGCCCCCTTAGCCGAATTAAACTTGGAAATATTTTAATTATGTACTTAACTTTTTCCTTACTCCAAGTTGTATTCTACTTAGGAAAGGTTTGCCCTAGGTCTAACCTATATAAAGACCTATTCACCCAATGTATTACATACGGAATACCTAGGGAGAGAGCCGAATTCTATACTTGTCTTCTTTCTCTCCATTATGTTCTAAACCTTCTTAGGGATTAGGTGAAGGTTGTCGAGTATATGTGAGAGGAGATTGTACTTTGTCTTTGATTCAATGCAATAAAATTATCAAGGTTTGCTTATCCTTTGTTATTCCTTGTTCTCACATTCAAGCTCGGGAGAGAAGTTTGTGAGTAATCCATTTATCTAAGCTCGGGAGAGTTAGATTCACGAAAGGGGTAAGTACGGTGTTTCAATCGCAAAATACTAACTCGGCCTAGGGATAGGTTAAGAGTTTCAGCGACTAAAAGAAGTGTGAGATTGGTTGGTGAGTATAATTGGTTTACGCCGGGAGGTATCATCAACGACTAGTCATCAACAGCACTCTGACTTAGGGATAAGCAGAGTTATTCAAGGACACTTTGCCAAACTTTGGTAAAGTCTAACCACGAGCAAGGGATTGTCGCGGCAGACAAGTATCGTCGCTGCCAAGGCAGTAAACTGCAGTGCTGCTGAGGCAGTGATATACGATTGCATTGAGCAGAGACAAGTCAATCAATTCCACAATACAACGCAACTGGATCCTGACCCATCTTTCTCTATTATTAAAATCTCTTTATTTTTGTTTAGTTATTTTAGTTTCGATAAATCAACTCCAATCACTTGTGTTTTTACTTTTTCTACAGAACAAGAAGGTGAAGAAGGCATATTAAGTCTACCAGTCCCTGTGGACACGATAATCCGATAATACTTATCACTTATTACTTTCGATGTGTCCACTTGCACTAAACGCGCACTTTTGACACGCGATAGTGGTTATAGTTGATTCACGCCGGGAGGTATCATCAAGGACTAGTCATCAACAGTACTTCGACTTAGGGATAAGCGGGGTCATCCAAGGACACTTTGCCGAACCTTGATTAAGTTCACCCAA
This sequence comes from Abelmoschus esculentus, assembly GCA_035048815.1. Classification (NCBI taxonomy): domain Eukaryota; kingdom Viridiplantae; phylum Streptophyta; class Magnoliopsida; order Malvales; family Malvaceae; genus Abelmoschus; species Abelmoschus esculentus. Next base: position 6,489,411 of record JAUCBN010000015.1, read on the forward strand.
GAGCAAGGTATTGCCGCGGCGGACAAGTATCATTGCTGCCAAGGCAGTAATCTGCAGTACTGCTGAGGCAGTGATGTACAATTGCATGAGACAGAAACAAGTCAATTGAACCCACACTACGAAGCACTCTAACCTACCCCACTTTTCCATCCTTGACTTCTTGATCATTTATCTTTATTGTTTTCATTAGTTTCTTTAGTTATAATCCAACTCAATTATTTGTGTCTTTACTTTTCCATTGTGCAGGAAGAATAAATTGCATAAGTAAAGCCAATCCTCGTGGGTTCGACATCTTAAATACTACAATCTGAAAAAGGTGGAAGAACGAATGCTTCATCATAAAAGCAGGACTTTCTAACCTCCATCACTGAGCTATGAAAGCTCAGTGGGTATGTCGAACTCGGCCAACATCATGCATATCATAAGCAGTAAGCAAGGCATATAAATATTGTGCATGATATGACGATCTAGCATGATTGCCTAACACATGGCGTAAACAATGTATAATATCGCACACAACATATACATGTCACATCACAAAATAACACACAAGAGTAAGGCCCGTGTCCACACTGCATTGGGATCCTACACTCAGAATTGAGGCCGCCCTCAAATCCTATGTCCGGAATGTTACATCGAACATCTTCGAATGAGGCCGCCCAACGTTCGGAAAAGGATGGAGGCCGCCCAACCAATCCCATGCTCGGAATGTTACATCGAACATCTTCGAGTGAGGCCGCCCAAAACTCGGAATAAAAGTCTTCAATACATCACCCAGAATGTTACATCGGATGGCCTTCGACGTGTTGCAACACTTTTGGATATCCGGATTTCCATCAAACAAGGACTCGATACACACAAATGATCCACCTAGGATCCTCACATCAAAACATATCAAGACTTAACGTAATTTAGTCATTCGGGATTTAATATCACCAACTCGTGTTAACAATTCATTTCATCATTTATAGGATTCATTAGGACTCTTAATTCTCTTATCGAACCTCAAACAATATCAAACTTGTCGAGTTCTCGCAGGGGTATCGATACCCTTATGTGGGGTATCAAACCACCCTACTTCGATACCCACACAAAGAAGGCATCGAAACATGGGTATCGATACTGGTATCGATACCCTTAGACCATTTTTAAAGTCAACGAAAGAGGACCCTCCAGATTCGATATTGGTATCGATGCTATTATGCCACTAGAGGACTCGGTATCGAACCATGTTTCGATACCCCTACCCACATAGCCTATTTTCACTCATGGGTATCGATACCGGTAGCCCGTGTATCGATACCCCTGCACGAAATGCATGTCTGCACTTAGAAATTTCTAAGGATTCTTCCCAAATTTGATCTAATCGATCCTAAAGTGTTACTACACATTATTATGAAAGGTTAGAGTGATTCAACATCAATTTCAAGTCACTTAACACACAAATCCAAAATCCATCATTAATGATTCTAAAGCTTCAACCAAATACTCATGCATAGAAATCTATATGTATGCACACTACAATGATATGGATGATGGTAGGAAAAGTTGAAAGTACCAACCTTAGCAAAGCAACAGTAAAAATGACCCTCCTCTTCCTCTTCAAGCTTTCCCTCTTCCTAAGCCTGATGATGGCTCACAAGCCTCTTTCTCTACAAGAGAAGGATGAACAACGATTAAGAATGGTTTGGAGATGATTTCCAAAGCTTAAAACACTAAAAGACTCATATTTAAGCTTCCAAAAACCCAAACCCGAACTCAACTCAAAACCCCCACTTAAACCTTCATCCTCACCATACCTATGCATTCTTACCTTGTTTTGTAGATCCCAAACACCTCTACAACTTACCCTTCAAGCTCAAAACGAGATTCCACCATAAAACCCTAAAAAACCTTACCTTTGATGATTGTTGCAAAGACAAAGGATGAAGAAAATGAGGTTGTAAGGGATGATCTCATACCCTCTGCAAAGTGCAGAAAATAATGTCCCTAAACCCCCCCTTTTCATCCTTTAGCCATTTACCAAAAAGTCCTCAACAATAACTCTTAAGCCCAACAACTAACAAGCCCAACAACCAACAAGCCCAACAAGCCTAAGGCCCAACAAAACAAACTCGGGGCCCAAAAACCGAAGTCCAAGCTCTCGGGTTAACCCGACACTCGGACCCGAAATCCGGGTCGTTATATGCGTATTTAGCAGTTTTGTTTTAGAAAACGCGGTGTAATTTCTGTAAAAGTGGAACAAATATAGGAGTTGTCGAAGGAAAATAGTTATTTAACAGAAATTATAACTTGGATTATTCTTGTCATATTATATATGAGATCAACTAATTAAATATATTTATTTAATTAAACTTTTATATCTTTTTTATTAAGTGAATCTTCACTTGATAAAAATTGTTTTTAAACTTAATTTGCAGTGAATATTAGTGAAGATTCACTTAATAAAAAACATTAGGTGAAAAATTAATTAAATAGATGCATTTGATAATTGATCTTATAAATTATACGTTAAGAATGACCTATAATATAATTTCTCGTTACTTAAAGTAAATTATTTTAGTACTGAATTTATTTCCAGATAAAATCCCAGATTTGAAATTTATTTCGAACTGCTTGAATAAATTTATGTATAATTTATGTTTCCCGTCTTATTCCAGAATTGTGTCCACGATCAATACTTGAAAATTAGACATTTGAATTATAATATTATAAATATAATAAAATAAAATTAAAAATATAATTTCATAAGAATTTTTTATAATATTTAATTCAAATAAATCATTTAATAATTAGATACGATAATTTAGGTATATATTATTGTTAATTAGTTTTTTTGGTATTATAAGAATGATTAAAGGATATTTTAGGATATGAGCCAAAATGAACAATATCACATCACTTTTTTATGGCTTGGTTAAAATTTTCCTCCCTTGCTGCTGCAAAGCATACAACAAATAGAAACAAAATGAATACCTTACCAGCTTTTGTTGGCGTTCTCTGGTTGAAAATAATCAACCTCACCACCAAGAGGTGATGTGGTCTACGTTTCACTATTCATTTTGGCCTATATCCCTAATATTTATTTAAACATCTTATATCCCAAATATTAATTTAAAAAGTCCCTATATTTTAAAATTGCCCATTAACTGTTTATTTTTTTATTTTGGTATTATTTTATTTCGTTTAACTGATATTATCGTTGGTATTATATGTATAGGGACGAAACCAGGATTTAATATTGAAGAGGCAAATATAAATATTTGAAAGTTAGGAGAATTTATATAAAACAATTTTGTAAAAAATTTAAATAAGAGACACTTAAAAGAAATTCTTTGAGGGTGAGATAAAGATGATTGCGTCTTATTTATCTTCGCTCTAATATATATAAATATAAAACCAAACATGCTTAAACGCTTAACATCCTCCGCTTTTTAAGTGAAAAGGGATATGGATACGTTAAAAAAATATGTATATTATGAATATAGAATTTTAAAATAATAAAATCCAAACAAAACAACTAGACGTTTGTAAGTTCGAGTTATACGGCAGAAATGGTGTTCCATTGTCTTTTCGATCTGCCAAGTTTATTTTCGACAAAATATGATTTATTATCGACAGAATCAAACAAATCTAAATATAATACCAAGAAGTCCAGCTTCATCATAGTCGTTTGCACATGCATGAACGAATAAAACAGATATCCAGCTGCATCATAGTCATTTGCACATGCATGATATAAAACAGATATCAGAGATAAGCAAAATTTGATTCGGTTAGACACTTTTCTAATTTTTTACTCGAGTTAACGTTAAAAAATTTGATTCGTTTCGATTCGATCTAAAATTTCATAAATCCAATTGAACTTATAAATATTTTAAATAAAGTTTAAGTTATTAAAAAATTAAATATCTCAGAATTTTTAATAATCAATAAATTTTTAAGTTTGAGTTGAACCCTCAATTATGTCTGATATATTTATTACTTACGAAAAATATGAAGAAATATATATATATATATTGTATAAGGATGGATATAAAAAATTATTTAAATTAAAATCAATTTATATTATAATAAATTATAATTAAATTAGTACAGAAACTAGATTCAACTCAATTTGACTTAAATTTTTTAAAATTAAAATCAAATTGAAAATTTTTCAAATAAAGTTTTAATCTTAAAATAGAATCAATAAACTTGACTAATATACATTTTTTAATTCAACTTAATCAAACGTTCATCCCTAACAGATCTTGATAAAATAGATTAAGAGGTCAATTAAATTATTTTAAAATATTTGAAAGTCAAAACTAAATAATAAATAATCAAATCACTTAATGGTGTACATTTTTTCTCTTATAGGTAACCGACTATCAAATTCCACTACATATCTAGGTTAGACGTAGATTAAACCTATAATTTAATGGTCTAATATACATTTTTTAATTCAACTTAATCAAAAGGTCATCCCTAACAAATCTTGGTAAAATAAATTGAGGGATCGATTAAATTATTTTAAAATGTTTGAAAGTCAAAACTAAATAATAAATAATCAAATCATTTAATGGTCTACATTTTTTCTCTTATACGTTATTAAATTCCACTACAGCTATAGTTTAGATGTAGATTAGACCTATAATTTTTTCTTCGAACTTGATTTAAAATGACCAATGATGATTCTAATTCATAACGATGCTTTTCTAATTTTTGATTGGACAAAAATCGCGTCAACAATATCTTCTTTAAAATTCTAATGCTTTCCTGATCAGATTTAGATACTATAAATTAGGGATAGGTATGAAACTCGAAAACGAACCAAATTGACCGGTTCAAAGTTTTTGTGAAAAATTCAAGTTTAGATCAGGGTCCGGTCTGATTTTTAAGGGTAATTTCGGTTTAGGTCATGTTTAGGTTTATGGTGGGAAAAATCCGATCCGGAATTAATAGTGTAATTTCCGTATATTTTTAAGGATATTTACAATTATGATTACTCTTTATATATACTACATATTTTATACAATTAAATCACTTGATTTTTTTATAATTAAGTCATTAAAATTTTATTTTTAATAAATAGATCCCTAATTTTTTTTTAAAAAATCCCTAAAATTTATTTATTTTTAATAACCCAGGTCGGATTAAATCAAATCATGTTTTGAAGTTTAAAAATTAAATCAGATCAGATCGGATTTTTATCACCCTAAAAACAAATCGGGTGGCAAGTGAAAGATATGCATATTCAGGTTAGATACAGGTGGATCAAAAATCCGACCCTACCCTAGTCCATCCTTACCTATAAAAGATATGATTTTAATCCTCATACATGAAAAGAATAAATGCATAAAGTTTTAAATTGTTTAAAACATTTTCTTATTAGGGGTAAACCTCAATAACACATCTTAAACCTAGAATAGGAAGAATTTTATAACCACTGAACCCCGCTGCATAAAACAGCTTAGCCCATTCTTCCTCGTCTCTCTCTTTTCCGGTCAGCAACACCATCATCGCCATATCGAGGAAGAGCTGCGTTTCGATCAAGTTCGAGGCATCATCATTCCCTATTCCATTCTTCATCACGACCATGTCTATTATAATCACTTTCCCTCCTTTATCCACCTTCGAAATCGCATCTTTACATCGTTTCAGAATCTTCACACATTCATCTTCATTCCAATCATGCAATATCCACTGTTTAATTAACCAATACAAAAGCATAAAACCATTGATCACTTAGCCAAATGCTTTGATTACTTTAGAAACAGATAATCAAGAAAAAAAAAGTTTGGTAAAAAGTAAAAACCTTTAGTAAAACAGCATCTGCGGCTGGAACAATCTCAAACATGTCGCCTCCAACATATGTCAAGTTCCCAATGTCCTGTAGGCCAGCAACAACATGAGGAAGATCAAACACAATGCAGTCCAAGTGCGGAAATGCTTCAGCAATGGCCTTGCCCAGTGTTCCTGTGCCGCCTCCGACATCGACCAACGAATTGAATCCCTCGAATCTCTCCTTGTACTTGTCAATCAAAACGCTTGTAACCAATTCAGCATCGCTAGCCATGCCTTGGTTAAAAAGATCCTTCAGATTCGAGTTATGGCTACAATAGTCCCAAAATGTCTCCCCATATGCGGTCTCAAATGAGGTACAATCAGTATTTTGGAACCAGATGCCTAGAAAATACCAAGCCTTTCTAAACATAGGATCCACCTGAAGCTTCAAAAAAGGTATTGCGGTTACGGGGTTATCCTTGAGCAGCAGACGAGAAGCATCGGTTAGAACATAATCGTCTTGGTCGGCACCATCGCGGAGCTTTTGTTTCACAAAGTAGCCCGAGTGAACTAAAATGCGCATGAGCCGATAGATGTTGCTTGCCTTGGTAGGGTTGAGCGTCGGTAGCGTGGCAATTAGCTCGGTAATAGTCATCGGCTTGCCATGATTGTGAATGATATCAGGGATGCCTAAATCAACAGCACATTGTAGAGACATGGAATTTATGTAGCTGAAAATGTGGTTCCAAAGGTGAGCTTGAGCCTGAAATAGCTCATAACCTTTCTCTCCCGTAACATCAACCTTATCCATCTTTGTTAAGGCCTTTCTGTTTTGCTATGAAACCTGTAGGCAAATGAATATGTTATTTATAGGCCATAAAAAGATACTTGGACGGGACAGGTTACCTAAATTTCGATAATTTTTAAGGACATTTTTGTAATTTTTCCTTTTATATATTAAAATCTTCACCAGAAAGAAAGCAATTATTAAATTAAAAAACTATTTTATATTATTGATTGAATGATCCATTTTTTATTTGGACTAATCTCCTATTATTAAGTTATAATTAAAAGTATATATATAATGGGAAAACGATCTACAACATGTTATATAAAAGTAGATTCTTTAAATCATTTCATTTTTTAAAGAACATGTGTATATTTTTATATTGTCATATGATTTTTATAATGTTGCATTATTTTAATATTAAATTACTTTTAATGATGGTTATTTGTTAATAAAAATGAAATTGCTATTATGGGGAATGAAAATATTTTTGTGTTAAATATAGTTTTTAAAAATTTAATCATTAATATTGAGTGATAGAAAATTTATATTTATATTATAATGGAATGTTTTTTTTCAAACATATATATTCGATCTGTAAAATCTTAGAACCGGTATAAAAGAATTGATCTTATCCAAGAAATTTCTCTATTAAAATGATTTGAAGATTTTAGGTCATCCATTTAAATTAAAAACATTTACAAAAGTTAGATTTTATATGTCTTAATAGTAATTTCTTTTAAACTATAGATTTTTTTAGATATATGTTTAAAGGATATTTTAATTTAAATAGGTTTATAATATTTTTGCTTTTACTATTTTAGGTGTTTAATAGTTAATGATTGTTTTAAAAAATTTACTTTATCAATCAAAATTACTTTTGATTTTAATTTTTTATTGCTTTTAACTAAATTTTAAAAGTTTCCTAATTTTTTAAATTTATAAAATATTCTTAGAATTCCTTGATCCCTAAATTTGGTCGTTGTCATCATTATTTATCACATTATCCACGATAGAATAAAGCTTCATCATCTTACAATAAGACCTGCATGTCATTTTTCGTTAGTCGTCTGTTCAGTTTTCATTTGTTGCCCATCATTTCTTTTTTTTTTTCCTCTCATTGTTCGACTCTATGCACGTCAATTGTCAACTTTCGACAATGAGAGAATGGGAAAAATGATCGTGGGTTCTAATGACAGATGTTATGGGAATACTTTCAACAATTAATGACGATAACAACTTGAATTGGTATACGAGACAAATGAATTCAAGGATTTAAGGACTATTGTTTTGGAATTTAGGATATTTTAGAAAAATCTAAAAAAAAAAAAAAGTCATGTGTCTTACTTTATTGAGTACGAAAATTTTTAGATGACCATTGACGGAATGACACTTAGCTAAAATAGTAACGATGAAAACATTAGGCACTTAAGTAAAAAAAAACAAAAAAAACTTTAAGCACATATAAGGCTTATGACAATCAGGTACGAACTCTATTTGTGTGAAGTAACGATGAAAACTTTTTTTTTACTATTAAGTCATTTTCAACTATGATTAAGGTTTATGGCAATTGTGTATGAACTCTATTTGTATCGAACATTTTGATAGTTTTGCATTGAAAAGGTTTGTGACAAATCTTTGATAGGCATGGGGGTGGTCTTAGATGCGTTTATACCTAAGAGACGATCTAGATATGGATTGAGATTCGGTTTCGTGTAGATAGGTTCAGAGAAGGATGCACTTCGTGCCATGGAAAGGTTACACGATCATTGATTAGGGTTTATCCTTGAGCAATGATCGTGTAAAAAGGTATTGCGCTTAAGGGGTTATCCTTGAGCAGGAGACGAGAACCATCGGTTAGAACATAACCGTCTTGGTCGGCACCATCGCCGAGCGTGAACTAAGATGCTCATTAGCCGCTAAATTTTGGTTTCCTTGGTAGAGCTGAGCATCGGTAGTGCGACAATTAACTCGGTCATAGTCATCGGTTTGCATGATTGTGATTTGTGAATATCAGGGATACCTAAATCAACTGCACATTGTAGAGACATTGAATTTATGAAGTTGAAAATGTGGCTCCAAAGGTGAGCTTGAAGTAGTTCGTTACCATTCTCACACGTAACATTAACCTTATCCATCTTTGCTAAGGCCTTTGTGTTTTGCCATGAAACCTGTAGGCAAATGAATATGTTATTTATAGGCCATAAAAAAAAATACATGGACGGGTCAGATTATCTAAATTTTGATAATTTTAAGGTTATTTTAGTAATATTTTAGTTATTTGATTTGTAACATTTAAAAAATTTATTGATAATCTCGTAAATAAATTAAAAAATAATAATCTTTTTATAATTTATAAAAGTCTAATAATATCTTAGACTCAGTACGAAAGAATCAACCCTGTTTAAGAAGTTACATTTGGGTCACAAAAATACCTAAAACTTAAAATACCGAAAAATTGAAATTAAATCCATTTAAATTAAAAACATTTACAAAAGATAAATTTTAAGGGTCTTAGTAGTTAAAAAATGTTCAAACTATATTTTTTTTAGATCGATGCTTAAAGTTAGTTCAAACTAATGTATATTGCAGTCTAAGTAGGTGTATATTATTTTCATTGTTATCATTTTGGGTGTCTGATCATTAACGACCATTTAAAAAAATTAATTTAATAAATCATATAACACATGAATATGATTTTATTTTTTTTATTTAAATAAATTTTAGGATACTTTAAAAAATTCTAAAAATAAAATAAAATAAAGCATGTCACGTATCTCTTTTTTATTGCCTGTAATTTTTTTTAGATAACCATTAATGGTAAGGCACCTAGCTAAAATAGTAACGGGTGAAAATGTTAGACACATATTTGGATCAAAAATACTAGCACATATATAAAAAATATAGTTTGATGATAATAATGTGTTCGAGTATTGGTACGGAAGCTTCGGGTATCAGTACTCTTCTCTAGAAAATGAAGTTAATCTTGAAGTATGTACTGATATAGCTTCTCGTATATCAGTTATTAGAAAATGTGAGGAAAAAGGTAACTTTGAAAAAAAGGTAACTTTGATTTATATTTTGATGGGTAAAAGTGGGAGAAATTATATAATGGGTCAGTCCCACCACGTTATCCATAGGACCAACCAATAGAAACTGTCCACCTCATTATTTTTTAATTTTTCAAGTGAAGATTCATTTGGGAAAAAATTATGACATGGAAAAATTGATGAAATGGAAAGTTTTTATTGGTTGGTCCCATGGACACGTGGTGGGACTGACCCATGATATAATTTTTCGTAAAAGTGAAGATTCAAATAGTGATTTTATAGGATCTAATTCGACTTCATGAGACTTTTACAACAGAATCTCATATGCTAAAAAAAGTTGAGTGATGAATAGAAATTGATGCTCAATACCCTCGATCCAGATGTCACATTGGGCTTCCGACCGACAACCCGTATATCAAAATTTCGCTTAAAAAACCCATCAACACATTTAAATCCATTAAAAGTCCATTCATTTCAAAACCAACCAAAATCGTAAATACAAGTAATTCAAAATAGTTTGGAGTTCCAATTAATACAACTCATTAAAACATTCAACTTGATCCAAATTAAATAAAATTTATCAATACGTATAGGGTCCTACAAGTACATAGCCCACTACATCTAGTAAACAGTACTATGACAGCAAGTCGATGTTTAAACCAACCTCGATAATGTTTGTAACACCCAAAAATCGGTCTAATAGAAATTATATCTCTGTGACTATGTATTTTATATTGATATATATTACTCAAATTTTTATAAAAAGTTATTCGGACTAATTTATAAATTCGGGGTTAAGTTCTGATGATGAAATATTTCTTTTCGATTAAAAGTTGGTTCGATCTTATACTTAAATTGATTATTTGAATTAATTATATTGGTTTATTATTATTATAAAAAAACACGTGGCAACCAATTGAATTGGCCACCACAAATGGCCACTCGGCCAAAGCAAAATGAATGTAGCAATTTGTCACCAAATTTTGCAATCAATTTTGGCCACTGAATGGCCACGTGGAGGTTAGGAAATAAAGGGTGGTAGGCCAGAAAACTATAAATAGGAAGGACAAATTTGTTTTAAGTCACAACAAGAGAAACAAGTGGAAGAAAAAATATATAAAAATATATACGCTCCAGTGTTAGATTAGTAGTTCGATAATTTTGATATAATAATATCAAATCCCTGCTAGTGTTGGGGTAAGTTCAGACCCTTGATTAGTTTAAATTTTAGTATCGAATTTAATTAATATTTTCTTATTTATTCAATATTGTCTTATTAATTCTAAGCAATTTTTATTAACGTAGTTTACGTGATCGATCAAGAGCAACCGTCAACTTTTATGAAAACTAAAAATAAAGACGTTATTATTCGAGAATCCTAAAAACGTTAAAATATCGAGGTGGGTGTAGTAGAGTCATGGAACAAAGCTAGGTGTTTTTCCCATTTTATTTTTTATTGTTATTGATCGACATGTAGCATATTATTGACAAGAAAATGACATGATACCATATAGGGTCATGGTAAGCTTTGATAAGCTTTCTTTATTGCATTGATAATTTTAAATCATTGAATCATTGAAATATTGGTCATTGAACTTATTGAAATGAATCTAAGGGTCAAAATCATGGATATTGATTCATGGAACATATAGAAATTATCATTGATATTGTTATAAAAGATAGAATTGTATTGGATCTTGGATTTGAGTGGAAACTGGATACAATTGGTATGCCATATGATTCATGAGCTCATTGGTACGGGTGGACTACGGTCCTTGGACAACGACCTATATTTGGTGAGGCGGAGGGACGATTTGTGTATTGATCATTTTGACGAGACGGATGGATTAAACCATTTATTGATTTGACGAGGCGTAGGAGTCCGCGTATCCACTATCTTGATCAATCCAAGGATATTTATTGATTTATTGATCTTATTATAATCCATATGAATCATTAGTATAAATGATGAATTAGCATGAAAGCATGTAAAAATGATTACATCTTATATGTTCATGTTACTATTGGCTACCTCACTAGGCAAAGTATGCCTAACACATTTACTCTCTATGCATTTTCAGGTTAAGGTCTTGTGGAGGAGCATTGGATCCCTTTTTGAAAGGTTTTGAAAAGTCCACTAGTTAAGGGTATGTAAGTTTAACTATAGATACTCCTAGAATGGTGGTAACATGTTTTGTTAAACCATAATTATATATTTCGATATATTGGTAATGTGTAAGGTATGCATAGATTCATATATTCTAAAGTAATCTTAATGAGAAATTATTTAAGTAGTAGAATATGCATGCTTTAAGCTAAAAAGAGATTTAGAATAACTTAAAAAGGTGATATTCTGTTAAATTATGTTCTTTATAGATTGTTGGTAAAATTTCATAAAGATTGGAATTCATTTAATAAGTCAAATGGATTAAAAATCAGCTAAAACATGACATTACATGTTAGGTGTATTGAAACGGATCCATAGTATTTAGATATGACCTGCTTAAAATCCTGAAGATATATTTTTAATTAATAAGAAATGCTCTTAGATCCTTAGACGACGACAAGTTTCAAATTAATCTGAAAATGAATAGTCTCATTCATGATCAAACTAAGTAAAGATTGAATAATCAATCATATATACTAATCCAAATCGAACTACCAGAAAATGTTATCGAACTCCAAAATCTTCAATCGTAGCATCTTTTGATCCGGTTCTCTGTTAGGCCGGGAAAGGGGTGTTTCATTTGTGGTATCAGAGCTAGAGTTTAGTCGATTCTAAGACTAGATTATTAATAAATAAGAACATTGTTGTTGAAATTATTGATATTGCATTGATAATTGTTGCATCGTTCAAGTTTTGCCACCTAGGAGTATGTATCGTATATTGTGACTTGCTATTGATCCAATCTCTTCTTTTATGGATGTCTGGTTCTCAACAAGGTCATGTTCATGATCATGAAATGGAATCCTCGACAAATGGTCAGGATAGGAGGGGAAGGGATCTCCAACCTGACCAGAATCCACCTGCACCTGAGGCTGAGATAGGGATGCAGGGTACACCGGCCGAATGCTATAAGAATATGGCCGAAATGTTCAATATATTTATGGCTTTGACGAAAATGGAGCAGATGGATCAAACATATGTAGTTTCTACTTTATCCCGAGCTCCTATCGATAAGCTATCTCAGTACCGGGCCTATTATTTTACCAGACGGGATAATGAAAATCCCGAGATTGCTGACTACTGGTTAGATAATACGATGAGGATTCTGGCCAAACAATTACAGTGTAGCGATGAGCAAAAACTGTAGTGTGCCATTGGTTTGTTAGCTAATGAGGCCCTATAGTGGTGGGAGACCACTATACTCACAGCCCTTGAGGAATATGTTACTTGGGAGTTCTTTCTGAAGGAATTTCGTAAGAAATATGTCAGTGAGTACTATCTGGCCGAAAGATGAAGTATCTTTCTCCATCTTAAGCAAGGTGGAAGACTTATTGAGCAGTATATTCATGACTTTTCCAAATACTGCAAGTATGGAGTTGAATACATCAAGAAGGAGGAAGATAAGTGTAGGATGTTCATTGCCGGTCTATGTGACGAGCTCCGACCTATGTTCACTACCTTGAGCATCATCGATTTCCAGGAGCTAGTTAATAGAGTAAAGGCCACTAAAGCAGCACAAAAGGCTCAAAGCTTCGGAGGCTTCGAAAATATGCAATTTGATGATTCTTGACCTCTGAGACCAAACAAGAAGGGCAAGTACCAAGGCAACAAAAAGATCTACTCCCAGCCTTCCTGATTTGGAAACATCTCTAAACCACAATCTGTGAATCAGTCTTTTGGGAGGGCAACATCAGTTGAGAGCACTGGTGGTTCAGGCAAGACTACTCAGTACCCTGTGTGTAACTACTACCAGAATAAACATCCAGCGGGTCAGTGCCGTAAATAGTATGGAGCTTTTTATTTCTGTGGAGAAAAAGGAAACTTTATTCGGGATTACCCGAATAACCCAAATAAAACTACTGTTCCATCTTCTACACCATCACAGACACATTCATATAAGGGTAAAGGACAGAAACAAGGCTCGTATGAAACATCTGGGGGATAGAGTGGTCCATCTAAAGCCTCGAACAAACAAGAATCAAAAACCTCTGCTCAGGTGTACCATTTGAGGAGTCGTGAGGATGAGAAGGACCCCGATGTTATAGCAGGTACCATTGAGTTTCTCGTCTTATTTATGCATTGGATGATCCTAGCTCTACACATTCTTTTATTAGCACTATGTTAATAAAGAACCATAGAATGACATATGAACCTATTGCTTCGAGAATCTCTGTGACAAACCCCCTTGGTGATAGTGTCACCATTAGCTTGATATGCAATAATTGCCCTTTGATGATTCAAGGGAATCCTTTTTCGGCTAACTTAATGGCCTTATCGATCCATGAATTTGATGCAATTATGGGACTTGATTGGCTTAGTGAGCATCAAGCCTGGGTAGATTGCTCCAAAAAGAAGTTGTATCTTCGAGGGCTTGGTAAAGAAAGTGTTACCCTTTTGAGTTCAAAGAAACCATCTTTGTATGCTTTGACCATGGATGCCAAGGGACAAACCCAGTTATCTAACATAGACACTGTATGTGACTTTCTTGATGTATTTCCCGAGGAACTTCTAAGCTTACCACCGACCCGAGGGGTAGAATTTGGAATTGAAGTGCAACCCGGGACAACACCGGTCTCTATTGTACCTTATCGTATGGAAGTTGTTGAGTTAAAGGAATTGAAGACCTAAATTCAAGATCTGTTGGATAAAGGCTTTATTCGACCGAGTTCCTCACCTTGGGGAGCTCTGGTGCTTTTTGTTAAGAAGAAGGACGGATCCATGAGATTGTGTATTGACTACCGACAATTGAATAAAGTCACCATCAAGAATAAGTATCCTTTAACGAGAATTGATGATTTATTCGATCAACTTAAGGATGCCACTATGTTTTCCAAGATTGATCTTCGATCGAGATACTATCAAATGAGGGTTAAGGAGTGTGACATGCCTAAGATAGCCTTCAGGACACGTTATGGACACTACGAGTTCTTGGTTATGCCTTTTGGGCTAACTAATGCACCAGCTGCTTTTATGGACTTAATGATTCGGGATTTTAGACCCTATCTGGATAAGTTCATAGTAGTGTTCATTGATGATATCCTTATCTACTCCAAGAATGCTTCTGAACATCGTGATCATCTATGGATCGTGCTTCAAACCTTGAGAGAAAAACAGTTGTATGCCAAATTCTCTAAACGTGAATTTTGGCTCACCGAGGTTACTTTTCTCGGGCATGTCGTATCTTCTTTAGGAACCCAAGTGGATCCGAAGAAAATCCAAGCCAACATAGACTAGAATTCGCCAAAGAACATTGGTGAGATTCGAAGTTTTCTTGTTCTTGCAGGCTATTATCAGATATTTGTAAAAGGATTTTCTATAATAGTTTCCCCATTGACCAAACTCTTGAGGAAAGATACACCTTTTTTATGGACTAAGGCTCAACAGAGAAGCTTCGACCAATTAAAACAAGTTTTGACTCATGCTCCTGTCCTGACTCAATTCGAGTCTAGTAAGGACTATACTATTTATAGTGATGCCTCACATCTAGGGTTAGGATGTGTTTTAATGCAAGAAGGCAAATTAATTGCCTATGCTTCTCGACAGCTTAAGCCTCAAGAGTTAAACTATCCTACCCATGAACTGGAGTTGGTTGCAGTTCTTTTTGCTTTAAAAATTTAGAGGCATTATCTCTACGGGGAGAAATGTTATCTTTTCACGGATCATAAAAGTCTAAAATATCTTTTAACTCAAAAGGAGTTAAATCTTCGACAACGGAGATGGATGAAACTTCTTAAGGACTATGATCTAGTCATTGATTACCATCCATGCAAGGTCAATGTTCTAGTTGATGCACTCAGTCGCAAACCTCAGCCTGGTAAGTGACGTCGTTGATCATTAAGTCTATATCGTTTTTGTTTAAGGAGTCACTCTATAATCTCTTTTGGTTGTAGCCTCTTGTGCTATTAATGCACATTTCCGTCTCCGAAAACATCGTTCTTTAGTAGCTAAACTTCAAATTTAGTCTACCATCACTTCGAGAATCAAAGCTCTTAAAGAACAAGACCCTTAATTGAAATCCATTGCTTCTAGATTACCAGAGGGTGAGAAGTTTGATTTCAAAATCAACTCCGATGGAATCTTATGTTACCGAGATCGGGTCTGTGTACCTAATGATGAGACTCTTCGCACTGACATCCTCAAGGAAGCCCATTCTAGCTCTTTCTCTGTACACCCGGGTTCTGTGAAGATGTATCGAGATCTCTGGGAACTTTATTGGTGGCCAGGAATGAAACAGGCTATAGTTGAATTCGTGTCAAGATGCCTCACGTGCCAGCGAGTCAAATCTAAGCACCGTGTTCCTACCGGCTTGTTACAACCTATCAATATACCTCAGTGGAAGTGGGAGAAGATCACTATGGACTTTGTTTGTGGTTTACCAATAACCCCTACTAAACATGATTCCATATGGGTCATTGTGGATCGTTTTACAAAGTCAGCACACTTTTTACCTATAATAATGGATTTCGGGTTACCAAAACTAGCTGACTTATACATCAAGGAAGTGATAAGACTTCATGGCGTTCCACAGTCTATTATTTCAGATCGGGATCCGAGGTTTGCATCCCGATTCTGGAAATCTTTACAGAGTGCTTTAGGCACTAAATTCAATCTCAATACAACTTTCTACCCTCAGTCTGATGGTCAGTCAGAAAGGGTAATTCAGATTCTGGAAGACATGTTGCGGGCATGTATCATCGATTTTGGTGGATCTTGGAAGAAATCCCTACCTCTTGTCGAGTTTGCTTACAATAATAGTTACCATGCCTCTATACAGATGGCACCATATGAGGCATTATATGGAAGACGTTGCAAAACACCACAATGTTGGACTGAACTCGGTGAAGGCAAGGTTTTAGGTCCTGACTTGCTCCGAGAGACCGAAGAGCGAGTCTTCATCATCCATAATCGTTTTAAAGCTGCCTTTGATCGACAAAATGCCTATGCTGATCTCAAAAGAAGAGACATCACTTATGAGGTTGGTGAGAAAGCATTCCTTAAAGTATCACCATGGAAGAAGATTTTGAGGTTTGGCAAGAAAGGGAAATTAAGTCCCCGATTCATTAGCCCTTTCAAGGTGATAGAACAAGTTGGCCCTATAGCCTATTGTCTATCCTTACCATCTGAGTTAAACAGGATTCATGATGTTTTTCATGTCTCTATGCTCCGGAAGTATCGATCCGATCCATATCATGTTGTAGAACCAGAATCTGAGTAGACTCATATAGATTTTAGTTATGAGGAAGAACCCGTGCAGATTCTTGCAAGGGAAGTTAAGAGGCTTCGTAATAAAACTATATCGTTAGTCAAAGTCCTTTGGAGGAGCCATTCAATGTAAGAAGCCATTTCGGAACCGGAAGAGATGATGAAAGATCAATACCCATATCTCTTCGGTTCAGATTAAAATTTGTGGACGAATTTTCCTAAAGGGAGGGAGAGTTGTAACACCCCAAAAACCGGTCTAGTAGAAACTATATCTTTGTGATTATGTATTTTATATTGATATATATATATATATATATTAATTTTTATAAAAAGTTATTCGGACTAATTTATAAATTCGGGGTTAATTTCCGATGATCAAATATTTCGTTTCGATTAAAGGTTGATTCGATCTTATACTTAAATTGATTATATCAATTAATTATATTGGTTTATTATTATTATAAAAAAAGGAAAAAACACGTGGCAGCCAATTGAATTGGCCACCACAAATGGCCACTCGGCCAAAGCAAAATGAATGTGGCAATTTGCCACCAAATTTTGCAATCAAATTTGGCCGCTGAATGGCCACGTGGAGGTCAGGAAATAAAGGGTGGCCGGCCTGGAAACTATAAATAGGAAGGAGAAATTTGTTTTAAGTCACAACAAGAGAAACGAGTGGAAGAAAAAATATATAAAAATATATACACTCCGGTGTTAGATTGGTGGTTGGATAATTTCGATACAGTGATATTAAATCCTTGCTAGTGTTGGGATAAGCTCAGATCCTTGATTAGTTTAAGTTTTAGTATCGAATTTAATTAATATTTTCTTATTTATTCAATATTGTCTTATTAATTCTAAGAATTTTTATTAACGTAGTTTACGGGGTCGATCAAGAGCAACTGTCAACTTTTATGGAAACAAAAAATAAAGACGTTATTATTCGAAAATCCTAAAAGCGTTAAAATATCGAGGTGGGTGTAGTAGAGTCATGGGACAAAGCTAGGCTCTTTTCCCATTTTATTTCATTGTTATTGATTGACATGTAGCATATTATTGGCAAGGAAATGACATGATACCATATAGGGTCATGGTAAGCTTTGATAAGCTTTCTTTATTGCATTGATAAAGTTAAATCATTGAATCATTGAAATATTGGTCATTGAACTTATTGAAATGTACGTAAGGGTCAAAATCTTGGATATTGATTCATGGAGCATATAGAAATTATCATTGATATTGTTATAAAAAATAGAATTATATTGGACCTTGGATTTGAGTGGAAATTGGATAGCCATAGGTTTCATGAGCTCATTGGTATGGGTGGACTATGGTCCTTGGGCTACGTCCTATATTTGGTGAGGCGGAGGGATGCTTTGTGTATTGGTCATTTTGGCGAGGTAGAGAGATTAGACCACTTATTGACTTGGCGAGGCGTAGGAGTCCGCGTATCCTTTATCTTGATCAATCCAAGGAATTTTATTGATTTATTGATCTTATTATAATTCATATGAATCATTAGTATAAATGATGAATTAGCATGAAAGCATGTAAAACTGATTGCATCTTATATGTTTATGTTACTATTGGCTACCTAACTAGGCAAAGCATGCCTAACGCATTTACTTTCCATGCATTTTCAGGTTAAGGTATTGTGGAGGAGCATTGGATCCCTTTTTGAAAGGTTTTGGCAAGTCCACTAGTCAAGGGTATGTAAGTTTAATTATAGATACTCCTAGAATGGTGGTAACATGTTTTGTTGAACCATAATTATGTATTTCGATATATTGGTATTGTGTAAGGTATGCATAGATTCATATATTCTAAAGTAACCTTAATGAGAAATTATTTAAGTAGTAAAATATGCATGCTTTAAGCTAAAGAGCCTAAAACTAAGAAAAAGGGATTTATAATGACTTAAAAAGGTGATATTCTATTAAATTATGTTCGTTATAGATTGCTAGTAAAATTTCATAAGGATTAGAATTCATTTACTAAGTCAAATAGTTTAAAATTCAGCTAAAACATGGCATTACATGTTAGGTGTATTGAAACGGATCCATAGGATTTAGATACAACCTGCTTAAAATCCTTAAGATATATTTTTAATTAATAAAAAATGCCCTTAGATCCTTAGATGACGACAAATTTCAAATTAATCTGAAAATGAATAGGTCTCATTTATGATCAAACTAAGTAAAGATTGAATAATCAATCATATATACTAATCCAAATCGAACTACCGAAAAATGTTATCGAACTCTGAAATCTCCGATCGTAACATCTTTCGACCCGGTTCTCTGCTAGGCCGGGAA
Source organism: Abelmoschus esculentus (assembly GCA_035048815.1). Lineage (NCBI taxonomy): Eukaryota > Viridiplantae > Streptophyta > Magnoliopsida > Malvales > Malvaceae > Abelmoschus > Abelmoschus esculentus. The sequence goes on from JAUCBN010000015.1 coordinate 6,508,701, forward strand.
GGGGGTGTTACAATGTTCCTCCGATTCAAAGTTTTCCTTAACCTACGCACGAAAACACATTTCGAAACGCTGAGCTAGGAAAGCTCAGTGGGTATTCTACTAATTGGTTCACATTATGCACAACGTAAATAAGCATAAGTAACATGAATGATGACATGTCATGAGTACGATGGCGCTACCATAATCATCTAACACATGAGAAGTCCACACAACATCTCAAGTACTTTTATCTCATATATATATATATATCTCATATATATATGGTGTCCATATCACCTCGTAATAATATAGAAGTAAAGGACCCATCAACACTAAGCAAGGCCTGTGGTGTGACACCCTCACCCCGGGTTAGAAGACGGAGGTGTCGACCGGACATTCAAACTTGTAATTTAGACCAATCTTGTATCTAATTCTAGAACGTTTTGATTATTTGTCAGTTAATTCAAAACAATTATGTATAATACTTATCAATTTTGAGGTCAATTTAAAACTTTTTCATACTTGTACAATTAACCATTACGATTCTCAAATTCCATTCATTTTATCAATTTTAATTTCAATTGAGATTGATCTAAACTTCTATGAGATTGATCTAAACTTCTAACCAAATTTTATTCGTTTAATCATCATTAATTTTATCTTATTGATCAAACAAATTTTCAATTCTCAAGTTGAACCAAAAATAACTAGGGGTATCGATACCCCTCATATGGAGGTATCGGAACAGGGGTATCGAACCCCAGTTCGATACAGGTCAACTACGTTGACTCGTTGACCAAGGCTGAAGAGCCTAGTTCGATACAGGTATCGATGCAATTTCGTTACTGGAAGCCCCAGTATCGAACCGGGTATGGATGTTGGTCTTCCTCATTGACTCGTTGACTAAGGTTGAGTAGCCTGGTTCGATACTGGTATCGAACCAGGGAGTACACTGCCAAGGTTGGTACCGAACCAAGCTTCGATGCCATTTTGCTTCTTCCAAGGGTGGTATCGATACCCATGTAAGTGGTATCGATACCTCTGTCCAATTTGGCAAGTTTCAAGCTTTTTAAACACTTAGACACTTTCGAAGAGCTATCTAGGTTATCTTAAACCATCCCTAAGCCTTAAGGGACAGACTCAACATGTTTGGGCAACATGTATCAATTTACTAACCTATTCACCTTAGCCAATTCATTACCCAAGCCATTAACCATACACATTGACATTCTCTATTTGGTTCTATGCCATTCATGTCAAGTTAGCTAACATACAATTTCCAATCCACATATGAAGGTCCAACATGCATTCTATGGACCTAGTCCTCAAATACCAATGCTAGCATAAATATGATTTCCATAACAAGTAGCCTAAACCCCATTTGACCATGAGACTTATAGGCTAAATGTACAAAACAATGATCCATGCAAGTTTAGACCATAAGCTCAACCTAGCATGTTCATCATGCCTAATGGCTTACAAACCAAGTCAATTAACAAGCCATATATATACAAACCATGGGACAAGCCCTCAAATGCATAGGCTAAACAAAACATGCTCACTAATGCCACCATAAACTAGGAGTTAACCAAAATACAAAATACCATACTTTAGCTTGCTTGATATCCTTGCTTGCGATCGAACTCAATCTCAGTCTAGCTTCTTAACTCGAGAACCTGTTGTTTTGGGAAGGAGGAAACAAAAGAGTGGTAAGTACGTGCTAGGTACTTATTGAGGCAACCCTAGTCTAACCATATCAGACATAAAACATATAACAATTATCATGCTTAATTCAAACATTATATCAAGTTCATGGCAATAAAGATAGCATGCTCCAATTAAGAAATTAAATCAATTCATGGCATTAACTCAATCATTATACAAGGTTATCATGCTTCTCATGTCAATCACAAGTCTAGTATACTAATCAATTTCATATTCTATATGCCAAACATTAACTAACATGTATTCGATACATGTTGCTCAATAATCGATTTTCATTTCTCAAGCTTTCATTACACCATTCAAGTCATACACTACATATAGTCGTATGATCATTCTCAATATCAATAACCATGTTACATTCAAGTGCTACTCATAGCATCAATTACATTTCAATAATCCATTTCAATACATGATCAAGAATCCATACTTCTCAATCTAATACATGTTCATATAGTTCACATTTAAACCTTTAGTCTTTCAATTAAATTCATGTGATGCCTTGGTATAGTAGGACAAGGTAAGCGAGTCAACAAGAGTGTCACGAAGACACTAACAAGAGTGCCACAAAGGCACTAACAAGAGTACCACAAAGGTACTAACAAGAGATACCCATGGTATCTAACAATTGGTGACTAACCATCAAATCACGGTACGCACAGTACCAAACAAGAGTACCAAAGTACTAAACAAGAGTGTCGTAGCACTAAACAATGAGCTCAGACTCTAGGCATGCCGTACTACCTATGACCAACTATCGACCAAGGCTCAATAACATTTCATTACCGTTTGATCATTCAATTCGTATTTACCAAGTTCGTGTCATTAAGGGTAAGTATCCAAGACATATTATCAAGCAATGCATTTATATCATATCACAAGTAATAGGCATATCAAGTTATCAACAATTGATCATGTCACAAGTAATAGGCATATCAAGTTATCAACAATTGATCATATCACCAATAACATGCTCCATGCATGATTTGCGTACCTGGCATCCATAGCCGCTTGCCATACTTACCTCGGCATTTCCAAGCTATGCATATGTGTTAAACTAGTGCTAATATTCTAGCAAGTAAACATGTTATCATACAAGTCCTTTAGCATTTAATCCTCTTCCCCTTTTTACCAAATATACAATTAGTCTATTTACATGACATATTAAATCAAATAAAAAAAAAGATGGTTAGGACCCTAGGTCCTAACCCTAAGGTTTGCCACACTCACAATTAATTTCGAGCAATTTAGGGGTTGTAAATCGCGATCCCTTTGCCCTTTTTCCTCGTTAGTTCGAGCCCTTCTTATTCCTCGATATTCTCTTCCCTTGTATTCTCTAGTAATTCATACACATATAGCATCTATTAGGATACATTCAATCATTTAATTCCAAGTGGTCTTAGACTTAACAAATGTAAACAAGTGCATTTGTTCATTAGGGACACTTTAGCTACCCTATAAAGAATCGATCATATCTCCTAGCTCCCTTACCCTAATCGAGCTTATTTTATATCTTTAGAGAGCTATGAAGACCCTCTACAAGTAAAAATTAACCTCACATTTTAGTTCTCAACCGATCAACACCAGATTTTGTTCGAATCCGACCTGTTCGGATTTCAGACTGCTCGGACAGCCCTTGCGGAAACGCTTATATCTTTCTCTACCGAACTCGGATTGAGGTCCCATAAATTTCCCCTTAAACTAGGTATATAGGAGTATAATACTTTAAAATTTCAGCTCCTAACTCCTTCAATCCCAACCTAGGGAATTTCTCGAAGATGGCTACCCGAAAATGACATTTTCTAGGCAATATCGGCTAACCTTCATTCTATGGGTTCGAACCCAATCCGTACTTACACTTATCAAGTTTCCATCATTTTATATGTAAAATTAGCATCTCAAAAATCCAATTTACAACAACTTACCGAATTAATCAACATACACTTAGCATTTACAAAATCCCTAAATTCAAGTTCCTTAACCTATTTCTTCATGCTCATCAAATCCATGACTAATTTAGATGCTAACTTTTGATTAGGCATTCTAACATCATAACCAATCCATAGCTAACTTTAATTCGATTTCAAACAACCTAACCCCAAAAAATTTCAAGGAAGGAGAAGGAACATTACCTTGTCTTTTTGAGAATGACCACTTTTCCTAAGCTTGCTAGCTTCTTTAGCCTCTTATGGCAATTAAATTTACTTTTAATCTCACTAATTTGATGGGAATGAGATGGAATATTCAACAAACATGAAGCTTCCTCTCCCTCCTCTTTTTTTGTGTTTCACGTGAAATGGAGTGAAATGAGGAAAGGAAGATGACAACCCCTTCTTCATTAAAAGTGCGTAATGTCATTCTTGCCCCTCTAGTTATAACTTAGTTTAATTATTTTGAGGGGGTAGTCTATGGAATTCTAGCATTCTCCATGCAACCTCTTCACTTCATTTTTTTTCTTTCTAGTCACTTCTATTTAGTCTTTGTTACTTTTATTTTATTTTAATTAAGTCCCTCAATTGCCCAATTTGACTTTTAATTAGTCAACCTAATTATCAATTGGTCATGTTACCTGTTAGGCCCTTTTTGAGGGTGTTACATGTGGCATACGATTCCACATAATCCACTAAGCAACCCATCAGCACTAAGCAAGGTCCTAGATGATCTTTCGTATAATATAACACCGGTAACTCATCAGCACTAAGTAAGGTTACCATCTTACTTTTCATATAATATATCACCAGTAACCCATCAACTAAGCAAGGTTACTAGTTTATCATATCTCATAAATATATGTAATATACTCTAGGCAACCCATCAACACTAAGCAAGGTTCCTAGTAAGACACATAACTCAAGTGTATCATATAAAACTTTTATTGTTTTTCATACTGACTTATATTACCAAAGGCTCAAACCATTATTTGTTTATCTCATGACCGGGGCTAAAGGTCCATTTTTCGGTTTTAGTATTCATTTTATAGCTTAATCCATTCGTAGGGACCTCTAAAATAAATTATGAAACCCTCAAAATCTGCCCTTAAAAACATAGGCAGAATGCCCAACGATATCGATACGTCTATAGGGCGGTATCGTAATAACCGGTATCGAAACACTTCCCCTTTGTTCCAATACGCTAAGTTGGTTACTTAATGCCAAGAGAAACATACCCATACCGATAAACCTATATGAGGTATCGATACACGATCCCATTTCGATATGCTCCCAAAGAGGATCGAAACGATTTGCTATTTGGTATCGAAAAACCTAACAAGGGGTATCAAAACGCATGCAGTATCGATACACCTCCTTCGTGTATCGATACGCTAAGCTAACCAATCTAACTAATCCCAAGGAAAGACTCGACCGTATCAATACTCCTATGTAGATTATCGAAACACTACCTGTTTCGAAACACTCCTAAAGAGGTACCGAAATGATTTGTTACTGAAGTTTTGGGTATAGAAACGCGGGCTGGGCGTTCCGAAGTACTTGCCTTTCTCACCTAATTTTTTTCTCTGGGGTATCGATACACCTAACATGGGTATCGATACCCCTGCATGAAATATGCAGTTTTAAATTTTCAAACACTTAATACTCTACCCAAAACGATTCCAATGACTCCCAAATCATTCCTACATTCTAGGGGCTAATTCTAATTATGATTATACCTTTAAATTGAAGATTTATCATCAAACCAATAATCTACCATTAGAGGTCACTTAAGTTTTGCAACATACCAACCAATCAACAAACATGCAACTAAGCTTAGAAACATGAAATGCATGATGATAGGGAGTTGGAGGAGTACCAACCTTAGAAAAATAACAGCAAACTTGAACTTTTCAAGCTTCCATCTTCCCAAGGCTTCTTAAGCGTTCTCCACCCTTTTTCTATCACCATTCCCGTTCTTAGCTCTTCAACCTCATGAAAATCATTCTTCCATCAAACTCAACCTTTTTCACCTTGTTTCATAGATCCCTTAAAGCTCTACAACTTTCTCTTTACAACCAAAACAAGATTCCAAAGCAAAACCGAAAAGATTCAACCTTTGATCATTTCTTTTTCTTACAACTAAAGGAGAGGAAGATGGGTGATATCATCTCTGCAGAACATAAAACCCATTCTCTTCATTTTCATCCCATTTAGGCATTTACCAAAATTCCCCCACTAAACAAGGCCTAACTCCCAATCCAGCATGCCTAAGACCCAACAAGGCCCAAAATAACTTAAACCCGGGACCCAAAATTGATGCCCAACTCTTCGGGTTAATCCAACACTCAGATCTGAATCTGGGTTGTTACATTAAATAACGAAGTGAAACCTCCAATTGTTCAAAAACATTTCTAGCGCAATATGGGTTGTTTCTATTCAGGCATCGTATTTAAGTATTTTTTAAATATTACTTTTGACGATTGGCTCCCGATGAATCTTTCAAAGACTCTAAATTTCATGAGGGTTAAGGATGATTGGAACATCTTGTTCGAATTGATTCTTTTTTGTATTTGTTTGGATAGAATTGGAATGGTTTTTCAAAAAGAGTCTTTTCAGAATTGTTCAATCTTGAAGAGGAGTAAGAGGCTCCATTTGTTATATTGTGAAGCACGATATTTTTCGAAATTAGGGAAACCAATATCTAATCCTAACATGCTCATGTAGAGTTATTAGTGTTCCTTTCTAGTAGGGTGGTATAAGCTCAACACAGATGGTAGTCGTAGAATTACTAATGATAATGCATCTTGTGGTGGAGTTTTCCAGAATACGAACGGTAACTAGATTATGTAGTTCTACAAGTATGTAGGCATTTGTACAAAACTAGAGGCAGAACTATGTGACATTCTCATTGGTTTATCGACTATATGGGATAGGGGTATTTGCCAATTCGAAGTGGAAATTGATTCCCAAGAAGCCTTTCCTTTATTACGAGATGTTGGAACACATAAGGGGTCTTTGTCTATCCTTCTACACATTTGTGAGTTTATCGAAAGAGTATGGAGCATTCGTTTTAAACACGTGGGTTGAACGTATAACAAAGTGGCCGATTACATTGCCAAACTAGTTTCTCCTCTGGATTTCAACGTCAAAATTTTGGACTCTCCCCCGAGTGGGGTCATGTCTCTTCTTCATGAGGATAGTTCTGGTTCTTAGAGCACTTTTTTCTTTTCTTGGTTTATTTGATTTTTCGTTTAGTTGTTGTGTTTTGGATCAATAGGTATTATAGTGTGTACTCTTTTCCTTCATTTAGGTTTAGAAAGATTTTTAATGAGGCACATTATAATATATCCTGTGTATGATTTATTCTAATATAATCATAATTTTTCATCGAAATAAAATAAAAAATGATAGCTTTAATGGCTATGAACTCGCCAATCAAGGTTTACTAGCTATCTAGAGCCATAATGAAGTTAGATGTGTGTTTTCATAATAAAATATTAAATAAAAAAGGTTAAACTATGCTAGTGGTCATCCAACTAATTAGGGTTACCTATTTTGGTCATGGAACTATCGAACTCGTCAATTAGGCTACCTAACTTATTAAATCGACCTATTTTGGTCACTGCCGTTAAAATCCTAATGAAAAAGGTTAATGGTGGTGACGTGTCATCACCGGATTGGATGATTAATTTTATTTATTAATTTATTTTTATTTTTTATTTACTATATTTTTCTCACCAATCTCAGCGAGGATCACCCTCGACCTTCGGAGATATTGTGTGCGATGGTTCTTCTCTCAGATGGTAAATCTCGAAACTCATACTTTTTTTTCGATTTTGAAAATAAAAATAAAATTAAAATCTTTTTGAAAACCAAACTCTAATATTATTTTGAATCTGATTTTTTTATTTTAAAGAAGAGAGTTTTTGAAGAACCTTTGTATTTCTTCTTTTGTTTTGAAAATTGATTTTTAGATTGGAAAACCCATGCCCTTTCTGTGATTTAAAATTTTAAAAAAATGAAACAAAAAAACCTAGTAATGTGATAAGATTCAAAGAACAAGCAGAAATCCCAAAAGGTACTTTTGTATTTCATATTGCTCAAAAATCGACCCCCTCTTTTAGGGTTTACAATGATTTGGGTTTATACCCGTTAATTACAAAATTTTAAGAGAAAAATAAAAAAAAATGATTGATTCATCGGGAAGATCCTCATTTTTCTCCTTGTTTACACTCTTTGTCATTGCCAAAATCTCTTTTCCATTTGTCCTTTTCTGTGCTGGTGACTTGGTTGCACCAGGGTGTGCAAAACGACAGACCCGTGATTTTTGTTGAAAAGCATGCGAGTGCCTGGTGCTTGATGCTACAGGGGTATACTCAAGTAATATGAACATTAGGTGCAGTTGAAGGTTGGGTAGTTATAATCGGTTTATCCGATTTTAGGGTTTGAATAAAATGGGTGTAGGAAGATTCGATCTTGATTTGGGTTAAGGATAATGTAAATGGATTGTTGTATTGAAAATTTTAAATGAGGGATTTTGAATTTAGGTTTTAGAATTTTGAATTAAATTTATTTATTTAATTATTAAACTCAGATAAAAATGATTATTATAAACATTGATCTTCGCTGTAAAGAACGTTTGGTGATACTCGTGATGTTGAAAACACAAATAAATTGTTTTAAAGATGTTCTGAAATTTTCATTAAAATAAACAAATAAAACTGTTGTAGAATTACTTTTTCACTTTCACCACTATTCATCTATCTGTGAGAATTTAAGTAGTTAGAATAAATATACCGAAATATAATCTTGGTGCAAAACAATATATTAATATGTACATACCTAATTTTGAATATAATCTTAGTGTATTATTCAAGTATATATTTGTACGGACTTCATATTAGTAATAACTTGATATTTTTTTGTTAATATAATCACAATTATTCAATTTTTTTATACTATTTCATTAATTATTTGTACAAGAGATTAATAATAAATAATAATTTTCATAAACATATATTAACATGTAATGATTTTAGACTATTAAAATGTAATAAATAATAATATTTTTAACAAAAGTCTGGTTTTTAAGAAAGTCCACCCTCCATGATGATATTCAATATGACATTAAATTGATTTCGGTTTTAAATAATTATTAAAATTTAATTTAGAGTCAAGTATCATTTTTCTAAAAAATATTTGGGTATCAAAATAAAATTTAAGAAATATATGATGTACTAAATGTGTAGTTATTATTATTAAAAAATTTTAAAAAAAATAATATATAAAAATAATTTAATTAAAATTATCCATTAACAATAATCTAGTCTAGATATCAAGAAACATTAATAGGCTATACAAGTATGAATATTCCAGGACTTATGCCTATTATAGATATAAAAGGATAAAATAATACAATACATTAAGAGAGTTGGTCACGGACATGGTACATCGAATTATGATCTCTTGTAACTTAGATGACAATGATATATTGCTAGATGTCACTCATTTTTTGTAATATTAGAATTATTCTAATATTATTACTAACGTTAAATGAGCTTATAGGGTCACACCCAATGGTAGAAAAGGAGCAATATATATATATATATAAGTAGATTATATTTAATCCCAAATTTAATCAAATGATATAATTAAAATAATTTTATCCCTTTTCAAATTCAGATTAAATATAGATCTTGAAGATTAAGGAAAAAATTAAAGTAACTATTTCCTATAAAAAATTCGAAATAAAACCCTAATTTCTAGGGTGACACGTATATAATGGATGTTTTGGTCTAACAGACATTTAAAAAAAACTGATCTCAATTCCCAAAAACTAAAAAATCACGAAAATAGTTTTCGAGATTTGCTCTTAATCAGGTGAACTGAGTAGAGACTGAGACGATTTTCGTAGAGACGAAAGATTCAGATTGTCAAACTATCGTGATTGTAGTAGTTCTTGTTGTTGTAATTATTGTTTATCAAGGAACCCAATGTAAGTCATCACATCTCTTCCTCCTAATTTTAGATTAAACGTACTTGGATCAAAGGAAACACTGTCGTAATTTTGTTCCGCTGTGCCATGGGGTGCACCGGCGATCCCAATAGTGGTATCAGAGCCACTTGTACGATCCATAATCGGGTTAAATACTTGTTTGATGTGTTATGTATGAGATACATACTTTATTTTACTATTTTGACGATATGTTTTGACATTGGTAGTCGATTAGGATACAATTAATTTATTAATCTGTTAATGAATGTTACAGTCACCATGTTGTTGCAAGAGCTTTACGGTTATCATATATCAATCGTTGACATAGTGATTGGCGGAAGTGTGATGCCAGATCGCATCAAAGTAAAGCAATAATTGTTAATTCGATGCGGAAAAACCTAAGGGATTAAAAATCTCGAAAACACAATTCTGTTGATAAAAGTTATCAAAATGTAAGGTTTTTCCATAGGAAAAATAGTTGCTAATTTTCAAAATTTTTGATCGGTTGCACCGGCATGGCCTACTCGCTCATCTGACTCCCTCGTATGTAAAACGAGTTTCTATAATTGCAATAATATTCCAAGAAGCATACGAAATATTTGGATCAAAGGCGAGAAGATGCTTGAGAAGCAGTTTTAGTATAGGATTAGGGTTTTAGGTTCTCCTATTGGCTTGAGATGGGCCACCATAGTTCTTTATTTTTTGGCTATAATCATTCCATTTTTATTGCTTTATATCTATCATGTATGTGATGCGATGTATGATATATATTTGCTTTTATATATTGATGAGATCAATAAGGTCCAAATTAAAAGAAATAACGATGAGATAATCTAAGAATTCCCTCTAATTAATCTAAGTTAAAATTAGTTGTCCAACATTTGCCCTCATTAAGGTCTTGATCGATATTATGTGTTTTTTGCCAAAGCAATGACACATAAGGCTATCTTGGTTAAACATGTAGAATAAGCAAGTGATATTCGTCGGTTGAAATATTAGTACTAACGAAGTTAGGTTATTCTAATAGGAATAGAAACCTGGCTATGTATTTGGTTAAGTCGTGAGTTGTCCTAAACAAGAGTTGTTCACCAAATGGAGGAGTTACATGAGATGTAATTAGAAAAGGGTTACTTACCTAAATAACCATTATTCTAAAAGAAAAGCCAAAGCTGATTTAGAAAATTAGTGAATTATGGATCATCTCCCACTAGAAAAATTTTAGTCGACTTTTTTCGAAATTAAAAATGAGAGTTTTTTTTAATTTTGAACAAAATAGTGGGTGTATTTTGTAAATAAAGGCCTATTTATGATTTTTTTGAAATTGGTAAATTTACTTCATGTATTTCCATTGTTGTAGATCTAAATGGCAAACAACACTTTATCACCGCGATCACTCCTTGAGAAGAAGAAACTCAATGGCATAAACTTTCTTGATTGGTTCCGTAATTTGAAAATTGTTCTCAAACAGGAAAGAAAGGAATATTTAATTGAAGAACTTGTTCCTAACGAATTGGCAACTAATGCTTCTAGAGCTGACAAAGACAAGTGTAAGAAAAATATGGATGGCATGTTAAATGACGGATGTCTTATGCTTGCTACAATGACTCCTGATCTTCAGAAGCAACATGAGGACATGGTTGTATATGATATGATTCAAAACCTCAAGGAAATATATGAGGGGCAAGCACGTCAAGAGAGGTATAAGACCTCTAAGGCTATATTTCAATGCAAAATGGTAGAGGGATCTCCTATAGGAGCTCATGTCATCAAGATGATAGCCTATATCCAAATGTTGGAAAAACTGGGATTTCCTCTCAAAGATGAATTTTCTATTGATGTTATTCTTCAATCGTTGCCGAATAGCTTTAATCAATTTGTTCTTAATTTCAACATGAATGAAATTAATAAAACTTTGCCACAGTTACTTGGCATGTTACGAACTACTGATAATAAAATGAATAAGGTTGGACCTAAGCCCGTTCTGATGGTCCACAAGGACAAAAGAATGGGAAAGGTAGTGGCAAAGTACAAGGGTAAAGGTAAGCCTATTCCCAAAGGAAATGATGCACTAAAACCCAAAGAGGGAGTTAGCAAAGAAGGAAAATGTTTCCATTGCAACATGACCGAACACTGGAAAAGAAACTTCCCTATATACCTTGAAAAGTTCAAGAAGGCAAAAGCAGATGGTGAATTTGTCAACATCTTGTAACACCTTGAAAATGGGCTTAGAAGTTAGTAGGCCGATTTAGTTGGTTTAGCTTAGTTCGATATTAAATACTTAAAATTTTGTTTTTAATCAAAAAAAATTAAGGAAAAATATTCTAAAATCTTCATTTAACATATATTTGACTTTAGTCAAATCAATATCGAAAATTGACCCTTGAATCACTATGATTTTGAAGTTAGTGACCATTTTGTAAAAATTGAAATTTTGAAGAAAATTTCATAAAACAAGCCAAAACTTTGAATCTTTAAGGAGATTTGATCCAATTATAATACTAGCTAGTCTAGGCTTTCCAAATTTTAATTAATTAAGCTCAAAACTTATTTTAAACTAAATAACTTAATTAAACTCAATTTTTAACTCTAAAACCCTTTTTAAAATCAAAAGCATAACATATTATTCTAATTTTCATTTTCCCTCATTGGAGGCAACCGTTTAACCAAATTTTAAGGTAAAAACCTTTTCTTTTTCATCTAATTTCGTTTTGAATAATTATTATAACTTTTTCTTCTTTAAAATTCTAGTTTTCTCATCGATTTCTCTTTTTAAAACCAGGAAAGCGATTGGATCAATTTTGGATGATAGACTTCGTCAATCCTCTATAACTTCGAAGTTCTTTAATGAAATTACCAAGTTCTTGGCTTGGAATAAACATTTTTAATCCTTGATTTCATAAAAAATCGGTTTTTGATTAAAAATATACAATTATCGTTCAAGGGTTTTACTCATTTTTTTGGGTTATGAATTGTTGATTTTGAACATATTGGGATGTTTATAATGTGTTTTTAAAGTCCCTAATCCCGGACTATAGGTTTAGTTGAAGTTTGGTGTGTTTTCGAAAGTTTTTGGTTTAAGTTTTTTTAGATTTTAAGGGTTGTTGTATAGGGATCTGACTTAAGGGTTTCTTTTTGAGTTTGGAAGCATTAAATCCCTTAGTTTTGATGCTTGAAACTGGGCAAGAAGTAGGAGATTTTGTTTGAATAAGTTCGGTTCGATATCGGTGGCTTATCGGAGAAGAAATGACTTTTGGTGAGTGGATTTGAGAGTGGGCTGCTTCTACAGTCTTTTACTTTGTTTTTCAAAATTTTGGGAAGGTGTGAGAAACCTCTCTATACTAAGAAGTAAGTTTTTTACGTTTTCTCTCGTAAATCTGTTTTTCCCGTATATGCTATTTTTGCTATGTGTTAGTCATGCTTGTTATAATTGTGCATATGTGATTATCCATGTGAACAAATGCCCATGTGACTGTTTTTACGTTGGTTTTAATGTTTTCTCAGTTTGTTTTCATAATACATTAAATATGGCTTTTACCGGTTTATGCAAGTTTGTGCATGAGTTAGAGGAAAACAAGTGATCTACCTACTGTTTTTAATGTAAAACTTGAGCAATTGGTTTTGGTTTTGGTTTTTTGTTGGATATTAAGATGATGTTAATGGGATAAGTTGATCGATCTATAGGATATACAATGCATTGTAAATACAAATTCGTACGTATTTTAAATTCCTTGATTGATGTATTAGAGGTTAGCCTAGTGTTGTGTGATATGATTTTCATATTGCATTTGGGTATGACAAACTATCCCAGACACTAAGGTGAGATCTTTAGATTGTGATAGTAAATCTGTGTGAACTGGTGTATGATGCCATTCACATGTGTGCGTTTATCCCAATGAGTGAAGGTAAGTTCATTCGTGTCACTTAACCAACATGTGGAAAACGCAAGTGTAAACGATTTATTGTTTTGTTGTAATTAGAGAATTGCACGTGTTTTATTAATGAGCTCAAACATTTTGAAAGACTTGTTATGTAAAGCATGTAAGTCATGGTTTTGTTTCAAATGTCATGTGATTAACACTTGCTGATTTTTTTATCTATATCAGTGACCAAGTAGTCAAAAGTGATTTTCTTGAGCATGACTTGTTTTATAAATGAATTTCAGTATATTATGGGCTCCATTATAGGTAGTTTAAAACGTTTACAATTCACTCACTAAGCATTTACTTAACCTATTTTCTTTACTTCTAATGCAGAGAAATAAATGTGGCGATCGTCAGAAGAAGCAAGGAATCTACTTAGTTCTTTTATTTCATATTTAGCTTGAGTATGTTTTTTTTATGTTTGATCCTTAGGTAGTTGAGAGAAATGGAATATAGAACTTATGTGTTTTTGGAACGTTTTGGTTATTGAACTTATTATATTGTAGGTTTAATTGATATTTGATACGAGGATTTGAAGTATGTTATGCCATGTTAGTTAACGTTGAATTATACTTGTGAATTATGTGTTTTGGTGCCTGAAATTAGGTGTCTATGCATCTAGTGATGATATCTGAAGTGTGGTTCATGTTAATAGGGTCTTATTTGTATCTAGAGAACCTTTGTTTTTCTTTTAAGGCATGAAAAATGTGTGATCTGCACTTTCTGGGCAGAGGGTTTCGATACTTTTTCATAGAGTATCGATACCTAGGCATAAATATAATTGTTTTCTGAAAAAAAATTAGCCTGGGTATCAAAACCAAATTAACTGGTTTCGAAATGGTATGATTAACAAAAGCTGACGTTCCGATACACTTGACCTTGGTATCTATACGATGTTTTACAGTTTCAAATCGTATCGATACGGGACCATCGCTATATAGAAACACGGGCTTGTCACGCGGGGCATCGATCGAGTTAACGAAGGAGTATCGATACGCTAGGCCAAAGTTTTGATACCATTCTTTACTGTCAATAAATTTATCAAAAAGGGAATTAGGGTTATCGATACCCTTGTCTGTTAAAGTAGTTATATGCTGAATTATAGTTTCAAATCTTTACGTTTTAGCCACCAAACTTTGAGAGACCAATTAGATGACTTGTAGACATTTTCTTAAACTATAAATTTACTTGCAAGCATGAAATAAACCTAATTATATGTTGGTAACTTTAATTTCACAAATTAGGGTATAAAATCCCTAAAATTACAATTAGGTCCCCAATACTTGTTCGATCAAATTACGACTCGTTTGATATTGAATTCCGCTGCAAATGAACCCAGTCCTTGCATGAACATGTAGGATCTAATTAAAGTATTTAGATAGGATAAAAGAATTTTTTAGGGTCGTTTATCAGTGCGAGACTCTAAATTAGCCTTAATATTCCCTATTTAACTTGTTCTAGTTGGGTGGCATCTAGACCGGGTCAAGGGGGTTACACATCTTCTTATTGGTTATTAGATATTGATTGTGGTTTTCATATTTTGTACTTCTATACAGTACTTACAAAAGAGAAAGAATCTAGCTAAAGGAGACGTAGACTTACGAGTGGGAAATGGAGCAAGAGATGTTGCATTAGCTATAGGAACATACGTTTTATTTTTACCTAGTGGACTTTATTTACATGAACAAGATTGTTATTTTGGGCCTAGTTTGATTAAAAACATTATTTCTATTTCTTTTTTTGGACAAGATTGGCTTTGAGATTATCATAAAATATAATTGTTTTTTTATCTTGATAATGTTTTTTATGGTACGACTAATCACTTATATATTTTAAATCTAGAAAATATCATGCATAACATAAATACCAAAAGATAAAAAATGACTCAAATCAAGCTTATATCTGTCATTGTCATTTAGGCCATATAAGTGAGAAACACATTTCAAAACTCCATAAAGATGGAATTTTAGATTCATTTGTTTTTGAACAACTGGATGTATGTGAATTTTGCTTATTAGGAAAAATAACTAAGGCTCTTTTTAATAGTAAAAGTGAGCGAGCAAGTGATTTATTGGGTTTAATACATAGTGGACCAATAAATACATAAGCTAGAGGTGGATTCCAGTACTTCATTACTTTCACTGATGACTTCAGTCGGTATGAGTATATTTACCTTATGCGCCATAAATTTGAGGCTCTTGAAAAATTTAATGTATTCAAGAATGAAGTAAAGAATCAACTAGGCAAGAGTATTAAGGCACTTCGATCAAATCGAGGTGGAGAATAGTTAAGCATAGAATTTGATGAACTTCTTAAAGAATGTGGGATTCTCTCATAGCTTACACCACCGGGTAAAACACAGTGAAACGGAGTTTCTGAGAGAAGGAATCGAACATTGTTGGACATGGTTTGATTAATGATAAGTAATAGTTATCTTCTGACTTCTTTTTGGGGACATGCACTAGAAACAACTGTTTTCACTCTAAATCTTGTTCCATCTAAATCTGTTTCAAAAGACACCATATGATATATGGACTAGAAAACATCCTAGTATGTCTTTTATGAAGATTTGAGATTGCAAAGCATATGTAAAACATCAGCTATCTACAAAGATCAAACTCAAGTCTCATAAGTGTAATTTTGTTGGGTATCCCAAAGAAATTAAGGGATGTTATTCCTTTAACCCTTAAGAGAACAAAGTGTTTATTGCTCAAACATGAGTTTTTCTCGAAATAGAATTTCTTTCAAAGAAAGGAAAGGGAACAAATATTAAGCTTGGAGAATTTTAAGAACAACAATTCACTAAGCCTGAGGTTGAGCATGTTCCACAAATTGTTGAGGAACAATCAACAAATTTAGAAACACAACCACTGTGCAGGTCTACAAATGGAAATGTACAAACATACAAGCTTGAGGTTGAGCATGTTCCACAACTTGTTGAGGAACAATCAACAAATTTAGAAACACAACCACTGTGCAGGTCCACTAATGGTTTTCGACAAGTTCGTGGTGTTTACTATGACAAAACTTTCTCCCCTGTAGCCATGTTTAAATCCATCCAGATATTGCTTGCTATAGGTGCATTCCATGATTATGAAATTTGGCAAATGGACGTCAAAACCGCTTTTCTTAATGGAAAACTCGAAGATGTGTATATGACACAACTAGAAGGTTTTGTCGCTACATGAAAGTTGGAAAGGTTTGTGAACTATAAAGTTCCATTTATGGACTGAAGCAAGCTTCTCAGAGCTGGAATCTTTGTTTCAATGATGTGATCAAAGAGTTTGATTTTATCAAGAAAAAAGATAAGCCTTGTGTTTACAAGAAGACTAGTGGGAGCATTGTTTCTTTCATAATCTTGTATGTAGACGACATACTTATCATAGGAAATGACATACCTATATTATAGTCGGTTAAGACTTGGTTAAGTGGTTGTTTTTATATGAAAGATTTGGGTGTGGTAGCATATATCTTAGGGATTAAGATCTACAGAGATAGATCTAGATGACTTCCAGGTCTAAGTCAAAGTACATATATAGATAAAGTGATGAAAATATTTAGTATAGAAGAATCCAAGAAAGGATTTTTGTCTATTAGACATGGTATTTCTCTTTCAAAGGAAATGTTTCCTTCAACTCCACAAGAAAGAGAACAAATGATTAAGATTCCATATGCTTTGGCTTGCTGCTGATTGCTTTGTTTTTGGTGAGGGCGATGGCTAAGTTTTTGCTTGTCGGGGCGATTGGACTCTTGTTGGTTGTGTCCGTTGCATTGGAGCTTCCACTTCTTCACCTTCTTCCACGTCGGCAATCTCCTCGGTGATCATGGTGTCCGTTCCACCTTCATTTGCTACGGCTGTCCCGGCATGGTGAATACTTGGTCCAGCAGCAGTTGAGCTTTGGTGTACATAAGCATCTATCTCTGCTGATAGACTGCCCATGATGATGGGGGATCTTGGTGGAGTGCTGAAGACTGCCCTCCTCTTTGATAGTCTTCTGCTGGCAGATGATGTCGCGGTAGAATCTGCTACCCTAGATGGGCCGGCAGCATGGAATTATGGTTGAGGGCCCGCGTGGAAGAACGGTATCGGTCCTCATGGAGCTGGTGTAGTCTCTGTATAGGGTGCAACTATGACAAACATGTTGCTTGGAAATTCTGGAAAATGCGCCCCTTAGTTTGGAAAGGCATGGAGCATCATTTGGGCAAGCGTGCTGTTGAAGTCCCTCTGATACTCCATGTATCTTTGCTGCCTAAGATCCATCGTTGCCATCCTTTGAAGTATCTCCTAGTACGGGCCTGCTGCGGCAGTGGTGTGGGCAGTGTCTGGCATGTCTGCCGTGTATTGGGTCCCAGTAGCAGTATCAGCAGTGAACTGCTAGGGCGTTGCCTGGACAGGTTCCGCCTGTGTGATCTGCATGATTTTGTGGCAAAAGTCTCTGGTCCATCCACGCCTTTGGGGAGTGTATTCGTCCGTGTCTTCTACTAGTACACCTGCAGCAACACACAAATCAGTGATCAAACAAGGGAAATATAATGGTCATCTATCCTTCTTACCGCATTCGTAAATTTCGCGTAGGATAATTTCTCCAACGTTGATGCTCCTTTTGTTGATAATTGATTGGATGAGCACCAATCTTCTCCGATCCACCGTACTGTTGTGGGAAATGGGGATGTGGCGTCTCTTGACAAAGGTGTTCCAAAGCTTGGCCTCGGGTTTCAGACTTTGCTGTGCTATTGATCCTCTATGGGCACTGGTTTCCCAAGGATTGTTCGTGTATCAGAGGTCGTCTTTAATCAATTCAAAATCCTCGGCAGTGATATCCTCCATGAATTCAGCATGTACATCATTGTCAGGTGTGAGGCCGTAGAATTGGTTGATGGTATCGACATCAAGCTGGACAGGCCTGCCCCGGTAGTGGACAAAGAGGGCGTCTTTGCTTGGCCCGTGCGCAAAGAATTCCCGCACAATGATAGCATTTGGCTAGGCAGGTTGTAGGAAAAAGATTTCCCATTCTTGATATTTGATCCTGTCGAATAGATAGTGCTCGATGCCGTAATTTTCTTCATCCGAGTGTTGAAACCTTTGCTCCTCCCACAACTTCCAGACAATGAAAGACCAGTTGAAGCGGTCTTCGACAGCGGCAGGGGCAAAGTATTTGTAGGTGGCCATAAGGATTGTGAGAGATTAAGTTCTTGGAGATTTTCTTGGAGGAATTCTGAAAATTTCAAGAAGGGTAGGCAGAGAGTATTGTGAGGGCAAGATTATCGAGTATTCTAAAGAAAACAAGAATGCAAGAGTGAATAGTTCAAGAGGGAGAGGTTGCTTATATAGGCCTCGGCCTTGTGACCGTTTGAACCACTAGCTATTTTGTAGCCGTTAGACTTTACCGCCGTTTGCAATTACTACCGCTGATGGAGACTAGAAAGTCCTGCTTTTATGAAGAAGCATTCGTCCTTCCACCTTTTGTCAGATTGAAGTATTTAAGATGTCGAACCCACATGGATTGGCTTTACTTACGCAATTTATTCTTCCTGCACAATGGAAAATTAAAGACACAAATAATTGAGTTAGATTAGAACTAGGAAAACTAATTAAAGCAATAAAGATAAATGATCAAGAAATCAAGGATGAAAAAGTGGGGCAAGTTAGAGTGCTTCGTAGTGTGAAATCAGAATATAATTGTCTCGTTCTTATAATGCAATGGGGTTGAATTGCTGCCTCGGCGGGTTCGCACAAAGGGTCGTCGTAGCTGCCTCGGCGCGGTTATGCCTTGTCGACAATTCAACAACTCATAGTTCGACAGAGCAACCTTGTATGTTTTCTTCCTTATCCCTAAGCGAAGAGAACTGTTGAAGCCCACGTCTTGATGATACCTCCCGGCGTGAATCAAGGGCGGATAACAACCAAACACATGCATCTTGTTAGTCGCTGAAATCCTAGGCGGTTGATCTCTCAACCGGATTAGTCAATGCCCTTGAGCAAAGACCGTATTCTCTCGTTTCGTGAACCTACATCTCCTGATGCTAGGCAAATAGGTTTTTCTTCACATACTTATCTTTCGAGCTCATATGCGAGAAGAGTAAATACCAAGAGAGAATAAACTATGAATTCTAAAATTGCATTAATAAGAACTAAACAAATTATAAACTTTCTCCCACAACTACTCCACAACTAACCTAAACCCCAAGGGGACGATGAAGGAGTTTAGGGTTTTTTATGAACACTTGATTTCGAGATATCCTCCTCTCTACATAGGCTATGGTTTATATAGGCTTGGCCTAGGGCAAACCCTTCCTAAGTAGGAATACTACATGGAGTAGAATTACAATAATTTCCATAAATAAAATATTTCCAAGTTTATTCCTATAAGGATTCTTTTCCCACATGGCCTTTGACCTTGACTTTCCGTGTGTTCCTCAGCTCCGATTTCTATGCCTCTTGTCTTAAAACGTCCACCTTATTTTTCTCTTCAAATTGCCTATCATATCAACATTTGCACTTCGGGCGCTGCCGCGGCCTTAGGTGCTGCCGAGGCAGTAAACTGCTGTCGGGGCATTAAAGTGCTGCTGAGGCAGTAAACTGCTGCCGGGACATCAAAATGCTACTGAGGCAGTAAACTGTCTCCGAGGCATCAAAGTGCTACCGAGGCAGTAAACTGCTGTCGGGGCATTAAAGTGCTGTTGAGGCAGTAAACTGCTGTCGGGGCATCAAAATGTTGCTGAGGCAGTAAACTGCTGCCGAGGCATTAAAGTGCTGTTGGGGCATCAAAGTGCTGCCGAGGCAGGTGCTTATCTGCATTTCAGCTTCAACTTCTAGCATCCATCATGCTATCTGGCATTACCTATGTGGTAGTTTCCTGTCTAAGAGAAGAAACCATTAACCGTTCCTGCTTTATGCCAAATAATAGATAAATTCATGAATTTAGTATTGGGATGTTGGAATATGGAAATAAGCAAAATTATCCAGTATTGCCATTAAATCTGTCCTTTATTAGCAATAATCGAGTGGGAAATTAGTATAAAGAATAGGACTTTTAGGCACTCATCACAACCCCAAACTCGAACTATTGCTTATCCTCATGCAATGCAAAAGATAGATTCTTAAGTAAGGAATTTTAAAGTAATATACCGTCCTGCCTGCCGCGGCAGAATTCCTTTCTTGACTCGGCCTCTTCTAGGTTCTAGGAATTCCTCAGAGCTGAACTATAAGTCTTGGTGAGTGTGTGCGTAGCTGTGTCAAAGTTGATTATCTGAGTTCTAATCCTTTTTCTAGCTCAAGACTTTTGACTAAGATTTTTCTTCAATTATTTTTCTTTCCTTTTCCCCTGTTTGGTATATAAATATATATTGCTATATACTTATATTGCTTGAGCCAGTTTTTGGGCACCTCAAGTGTTAACTACTCTTACTAGAGCCAATTTCGGGCACCTCTAGTGAGTGGGAAAAAGGTTGAGTCCTAGAGCCAGTGATGGGCACCTCTAAGAACTATACTAGAGCCGACGATAGGCACCACTAGTTAAAATCTAAGCCTAAGTCCTTATTGCTTTTCAAAGAAAAGAACTTCTAAAATCAACTAAGACTAGCAGTGTTTATGTGATTTCAGGCTCATAGTCTAATCTTAAGTACTAATCCTAAGAGACTTTTCCGAATTCAAGTCTGGTGAATGGTGCATACTGATTCGGCGGCTGGAGAATATATTACTGCCGAGGCATTTTCAATAAAATTCAGCAAACTTAAAAAAAATCATATAAAACTGTAATTGTTGTAAAGACAAAATTTAAGGCAATAGTAGGATAATCCGAATAATTTCCATACATGGCAGATATTTTTATAAGGCAGAAGATTGGATCAATGCTCCCCCAAACTCGAGGGATGCATTGTCCTCATTGCATGCATCTGAACGTAAGACAACAATAAAAGACAAGAAAAAATTAAAAGACAAGGAAAAGATAAACCAATTTGTATATGTCGCGTCTTGGCCTCTTCTGTATCCTGAGGGTCATCAGTTTGTGTGGAGTTTGTTGAGAAAGAAACTAAAAACTGCACTGGAAAACAATAATGAAGAAGTATGAAATAAAATAGGGGAGATGAAGTTCGATAACAACAAACCCGCCGTCACTTGCGTTTGGGCAGCGAGCCACCTTGGCTGCGTCTTAGGTAGGACGATGGATTTGATTTTTGGACTGTTTTATGTGCTTCATGGCTTCTCCTTCTTGAATTTCCTTCCTAAAATAAAACAAATAACTCAAACATAATTAAACTTGAGACAAATAACTCAAAAATAATTAAACTAATTTCCTAAGATAGAAGTGCAAGAAAAATAAAAAGGAAAGTTGGAATCGCCAATCCCCGGCAACGGCGCCAAATCTGATGGAGGCTAGAAAGTCCTACTTTTATGAAGAAGCATTCGTCCTTACACCTTTTGTCAGATTGAAGTATTTAAGATGTCGAACCCACATGGATTGGCTTTACTTACGCAATTTATTCTTCCTGCACAATGGAAAATTAAAGACACAAATAATTGAGTTGGATTAGAACTAGGAAAACTAATTAAAGCAATAAAGATAAATGATCAAGAAATCAAGGATGGAAAAGTGGGGCAAGTTAGAGTGCTTCGTAGTGTGAAATCAGAATATAATTGTCTCGTTCTTATAATGCAATGGGGTTGAATTGCTGCCTCGGCGGGTTCGCACAAAGGGTCGTCGTAGCTGCCTCGGCGGGGTTATGCCTTGTCGACAATTCAACAACTCATAGTTCGACAGAGCATCCTTGTATGTTTTCTTCCTTATCCCTAAGCGAAGAGAACTGTTGAAACCCACGTCTTGATCATACGTCCCGGCGTGAATCAAGGGCGGATAACAACCAAACACATGCATCTTGTTAGTCGCTGAAATCCTGGGCGGTTGATCTCTCAACCGGATTAGTCAATGCCCTTGAGCAAAGACCGTATTCTCTCGTTTCGTGAACCTACATCTCCTGATGCTAGGCAAATAGGTTTTTCTTCACATACTTATCTTTCGAGCTCATATGCGAGAAGAGTAAATACCAAGAGAGAATAAACTATGAATTCTGAAATTGCATTAATAAGAACTAAACAAATTACAAACTTTCTCCCAAACTACTCCACAACTAACCTAAACCCCAAGGGGACGATGAAGGCGTTTAGGGTTTTCTATGAACACTTGATTTCGAGATATCCTCCTCTCTACATAGGCTATGGTTTATATAGGCTTGGCCTAGGGCAAACCCTTCCTAAGTAGGAATACTACATGGAGTAGAATTATAATAATTTCCATAAATAAAATATTTCCAAGTTTATTCCTATAAGGATTCTTTTCCCACGTGGCCTTTGACCTTGACTTTCCATGTGTTCCTCAGCTCCGATTTCTATGCCTCTTGTCTTAAAACGTCCACCTTATTTTTCTCTTCAAGTCTCCTATCATATCAATATTTGTACTTCGGGCGTTGCCGCGGCCTCAGGTGCTGCCGAGGCAGTAAACTACTGCCGGGGCATTAAAGTGCTGCTGAGGCAGTAAACTACTGCCGGGGCATCAAAATGCTGCTGAGGCAGTAAACTGCTGCCGAGGCATCAAAGTGCTGCTGAGGCATCAAAGTGCTGACGAGGCATCAAAGTGCTGCTGGGGCATCAAAGTGCTGCCGAGGCAGGTGCTTATCTGTATTTCAGCTTCAGCTTCTAGCATCCATCATGCTATATGGTATTACCTATGTGGTAGTTTCCTGTCTAAGAGAAGAAACTATTAACCGTACCTGTTTTATGCCAAATAATAGATAAATTCATGAATTAAGTATTCAGACGCTGAAATATGGAAATAAGCAGAATTATCCAATATTGCCATTAAATCTGTCCTTTATTAGCAACAATCGAGTGGGAAATTAGTATAAAGAATAGGACTCTTAGGCACTCATCAGCCGCGGCGGGAATCTCGGTAGACTAGCCGTTACACTGTTCTGTCCGTTGAAATTGTTGCGGCTCTGACACTGTTTTCTGCCTCGGCAGAATTCCTGCTGTGAACTATTTCTCCTTTATTCTTGCTTATTATCCTAAATAAAAAATTAAATACAAACGAGAAAAAAAAATAATTAAAGCAAAAACACAAATTATAGAAAAATAAATATAAACTAAACTAATCATAATATATAAAAAAATATGAGAGATCATGTTACTGGTGGAGTGCATGCAAATGCATCTCCCAAGATGATTCTCTCTTGCCGGTCACAGTGATTCTTCAAGTATTGGCTATTGGCTTTATGTCCATCTTTGTTTTTCCTGATCTATATCGTACCCCTTTTTTCTGGGCAATGTGTTGTCTTGTTGGTTTCCTCCACATCTGTCTTACTTTTCCTCCCAAATATTCTGCCATAAAGTATTTCCATTTTCCTGCCGAGCATACTGCCCAGGCAGTGGCTGTTGAAACAGGATATCTTTGTGCCTATATCTATGTTGTGAAGGACTTTGCACTCTTCTGCATCATTATGCCGTTTCAAATTGTGGAAGGCATTGAGTTTGACTTGTTGGTCATTGACCCTTATTGTCAACTCTCCTTTTTCCACGTCAATTAGTGTTCGTCCAGTGGCAAGGAAAGGTATCCCCAAGATGATCGGTGCATTATCATCTGCTTCACAATCAAGGACAAGAAAATCAGCGGGAAAAATAAATTTATCAACTCTTACCAGTATGTCCTAAATTTTTCCTTCATGTTGCACATATGATCGATCCGAAAGTTGGAGCATAACTGTTGTAGGTTTTGCCCTCCCTATTCCAAGCTTTTGAAAAACAGATTTGGGCATTAGATTGATGCTTGCTCCAAGGTCGCATAGGGCCTTACCTGCATAGTTGTTACCTATCGCACAAGGTATGATAAAGCATCCAGGATCCTTCAATTTTGGTGGCATGCGATTGTGTAGCATTGCCGTGCATCACTCGATAGCAGCCACTGTTTCGAACTCACCTAGTCTTTTTCTCTTAGACACAATGTCTTTCAAGAATTTAGCATAATTTGGAATTTGTTAAATTGCCTCTACGAATGGTAAGTTGATGTGGGCTTGCTTTAAAATATCAAGAAATTTCTTGAATTGATGGTCCTATTTTTGCTTTTTCAACCTTTGTGGGAAGGGTGGTGGTAGTCTCATCTCATCCAGAGTTTCTTTAGTTTGGAACTTAATACCTGGCACCACTGGGGATGTTGTTGTCTCGGCAGACTGTTCAGGAGCTGTTGAGTTCTCTGCTGGGGCAGTGTTATCAGGATCAGTTTGTTCAGCATCCTCTTTTGCTAGGTCTGACGATGGAACTTGGCCTGCTGGAATTTCCGTCTTTTCCTTCAACTGTAGACCACTCCTAGTAGTGATTGCTTTACACTGTTCATGGACCATTACCTTAGCAACTTCAGTATTACTAGGTAGTCCTCCTTGTGGTCTAGTTTTTATATTTTGAGCAAACTGTCCAACCTGAGTTTCCAATGCCTTAATTGATGCCTCTTGGTTCTGCAACCTCATCTCAGTCCTATTTATAAACGCATCTGTTCTTTTGATGATGTTGCTATTCTCTGCCATGTATGACTCATTTTTCATCATGAATGCTTTTAAAGAATTTTCCAAGGAACTTACAGATTGCTGCTGCATCTGCTGCTGCAGCATTGGCTGCTGGACCTGCGGCGACGGCAAATGTTGCGTTGGTTGTTGGAATCCTGGGGGTTGGGTTTAAGGCATTATTAGGATTACTCCATGACAGGTTTGGATGCGTCTTCCATGAGGGGTTGTATGTGTTGGACATCACATTGGTTCGATTGTAGTTTCCAACATACATATCGATTTCTTGATTCATACAATCAGAAGAATTGTGGTTACCTCCACAAAAATCACAAAAATAATCAATCACCTTAACCTCACGGGTATTTTGTTGTAGTTGCAAATTTTGCACCATCTTGGTAAGAGAGGCCAATTGTGCTACCACTGAATTTGATGTGTCTAACTCATTCACTGTGGCTTGGCGTCTTACTCCTCCTCGCCTAGATGTAGGGAATTGAAAATCGTTCGTTGCGAGTTTGTTTAGTATTTCAATAGCTTCCTCAGGTGCTTTGTCCAGGAGTGTTCCGTTCGCCCAGGCATCTAACATCATCCTTATCGGGGCATTAGTGGCATTATAGAACATGGTGATTTGTGTCCATAGGGGAAATCCATGCAACGGACACTTGTGCAGTAATTCCCTGTAGCGCTCCCATGCCTCGTACATAGGTTCATCATCTGCCTGTCGAAAAGACGTGATTTCATTACGAATTCGATCATATAAATTTGTAGGATTAAAGCGTGTAATAAAATCTCGACAGAGTTCACTCCAAGATCCAATAGATCCTGCTGGAATGATATTTAACCAGGCCTTTACCCTATCCCTTAGTGAATAGGGGAATAATTTCAATCTCAAGACATCTTCATGGACTCCTTGGATTTTGAAGGAATTGCATATCTCCATGAAGGACTTGAGATGCTGCCTTGCATCTTCAGTTACAGACCCACCAAACTGTCCAATAGTGTTGAGCATATTGAACATGACAGGTTTTAGCTCAAAGTGGGTTGCTTCTATCTCTGTTGTAACGATTCCTAGGTTCAACCCATTTAAATCTTCTTCCAAGAAGTCTCTAACAGTAAGCTGCCGCGGCCCAAGTGGCGGTGGAAGAGCTACATTGTCGGCAGGTAAGTTTTGTCCTTCCGGGTGATCTATCATAGCTTCTTGGATTAGTCTCCTCAGCCTTTGCCGTGTACGTTCGATCTTTGGGTCTAACTCGTACAAAGGGTTGGTTGGGTTGGCCCTGGTCATACACCAAGAAAAACCAAAGTAAAATAAAAAAAGAAACAAGAAAATAAAGAAAACAAAATTTAGCTGCCAATCCTCGGCAACGGCACCAAAAACTTGTTGCATGTCAAAAGTGCGTAATTGTGCAAGTGGACACATCGCAAGTAATAAAGTGATTAGTATAATCGTGTATCGTCTTCACAAGGATTAGTATACTTAATATGCTTCCTTCGTCTTGTTCTGTAAAAAGGAATAAAATAAAAACACAGGTAATTTGGGGTTGATGAAACTAAATAAATTGAAATAAAACAACTAAGTAAAAGAGTGAGAATTGATTAATAGAGAAAGGTCAGGATCTAGTTGCGTTGTATTGTGGATTTGATTGACTTGTCTCTATCCAATGTAATTCTATATCACTACTGTCGTGTGTCAAAAGTGCGCGTTTAGTGCAAGTGGACACATCGCAAGTAATAAGTGATAAGTATTTTATCGAGTTATCATCTCCTCAGGGACCGGTATACTTAATATGCTTTCTTCACCTTCTTGTTCTGTAGAAAGATAAAAACACAAGTGAGTTGATTTGATTTATTTAAACTAAAATAACTAAATAAAAATAAAGGACTGAAATAGTAGAGAGAGATGGGCTAGGATCCAGTTGCGTTGTATTGTGGAATTGATTGACTTGTTTCTGTCCAATGCAATCGTATATCACTGCCTCGGCAGTACTGCAGTTTACTGCCTTGGTAGCGAAAATACCGTCTGCCGCGGCAATCCCTTGCTCGTGGGCAGACTTTACCAAAGTTCGGCAAAGTGTCCTTGACCCGCATAGTCAACTCTCCTTTTTCCACGTCAATTAATGTGCGTCCAGTTGCTAGAAAGGGTCTCCCAAGGATGATCGGTGCATTGTCATCTGCTTCACAATCAAGGACAAGGAAGTCGGCAGGAAAAATAAACTTGTCAACTCTTACTAGTATGTCCTCAATTTTGCCTTCAGGTTGCATATAGGATCTATCCGCTAGTTGGAGCATCACTGTTGTAGGTTTCGGCCTTCCAATTCCAAGCTTTTGTAAGACTGATTTAGGCATGAGGTTTATGCTTGCTCCAAGGTCGCATAGGGCCTTACCTTCATAGCTCTTTCCTATCGCACTAGGTATAGTAAAGCAATCAGGATCTTTTAATTTTGGTGGCATGCGGTTATGCAGCATTGCCATGCATCCCTCGGTAGCAGCCACTGTCTCAAACTCACCTATTCGTTTTCTCTTTGATACCATGTCCTTTAGGAACTTGGCATAGTTCGGCATTTGTTCAATAGCTTCAACGAACGGTATGTTGATGTGGACTTGCTTCAAGATGTCGAGGAATTTCTTGAATTGTTGGTCCTGTTTTTGCTTTTTCAACCTTTGCGGGAAAGGTGGTGGTGGTCTCATCTCCTCCAAGGTTTCTTGAGTTTGAAATTTTATACCTGGCACCACTAGAGTTGTTGCTGCCTCGGCAGGCTGCTCAGGAGCTGCAACGCTTTCTGCCGGGCAAGTGTTGTCAGCTTCAGTTTGCTCGGCCTCTTCTTTTGCTTGATCCGCTGATTGAATTTGGCTCTCTGGGATCTTCTCCTTCAGCTGTAGACCACTCCTAGTAGTGATTGCCTTACACTGTTCATGGCTCATTACCTTAGCAACTTCAGTATTGCTAGGTAGGCTTCCTTATGGTCTAGTGTTTATGCATTGAGCAAACTGCCCAACCTGAGTTTCCAGCGTTTTTATGGTCGCTTCTTGATTTTGCAACCTCATCTCAGTTCTATTCATGAAGGCATCTGTCCTCTTGATGAAATTACTATTTTCTGTCATGTATGACTCAGTTTTCATCATGAAGGCCTTTAGCGTGTTTTCCAATGAACTTACCGGTTGCTGCTGCATCTGCGGCGGCGGCATCGGCTGCTGGACTTGCTGCTGCGGCATCGGTTGCTGAAATCCCGAAGGTTGGGTGATTGGGTTTAAGGCATTGTTTGGGTTGCTCCATGATAGGTTTGGATGCCTCTTCCATGAGGGGTTGTATGTGTTGGACATCACATTGTTACGGTTGTAGTTCCCAACATACATACCAGTTTCTTGATTCATGCAGTCAGAGGAACTATGGTTACCTCCACATAAGTCACAGTATGAATCAATTACCTTGACCTCACGGATATTTTGTTGTAGTTGTAGGTTTTGCACCATCTTGGTAAGAGAGGCCAATTGTGCTGCCACTGAACTTGATGAATCTAATTCATTTACCGTGGCTTGGCGTCTTACTCCTCCTTGCCTAGATGTAGGAAACTGGAAGTCATTCTTTGCGAGTTTATTCAGTATTTCAATAGCTTCCTTAGGTACTTTATCCAGGAGTGTTCCGTTTGCCGAGGCATCTAACATCATCCTTGTCGGGGCATTCGTGGCATTGTAAAACATTGTCACTTGTGTCCATAAGGGAAATCCATGCAAAGGATACTTGTGCAATAGCTCTCTGTAGCGTTCCCATGCCTCGTACATTGGTTCGTCTTCTGCCTGTCGAAAAGAAGTAATTTCATTACGGATTCTATCATATAAATTAGTAGGATTAAAACGAGTAATGAAATCACGGCAAAGTTCACTCTAGGAACCAATAGATCCTGCTGGAATGCTATTTAACCAAGCTTTCGCCTTATCCCTCAGTGAATAGGGGAATAGCTTTAATTGCAAGACATCTTCATGGACTCCTTGGATTTTGAAAGAGTTGCAGATTTCCATGAAGGACTTGAGGTGCTGCCTTGCGTCTTCAGTTGCAGACCCACCAAATTGTCCAATTGTATTTAACATATTGAACATAACGGGTTTGAGTTGAAAATGGGTTGCTTCAATCTCTGGTGTAACGACTCCTGGGTTTAATCCGTTTAAGTCCTCTTCCAGGAAGTCCCTGACAGTGAGCTGCCGCGGCCCAGGTGGCGGCGGAAGTACTCCATTACCGGCAGGGAAGTTTTGTCCTGCCGGATGTTCTGCCATGGCTCCTTGGATCTGTCTCCTCAACCTTTGCCTTGTTCTTTTGATCTCTGGTTCTAACTCGTACAAGGGGTTAGTTGGATTGGCCCTGGTCATACACCACGAGAAACAAAAGTAAAATAAAAATAAAAATAAAAAAGAAAATAAAGAAAACAAAATTCAGTTGCCAGTCCCCGACAACGGCGCCAAAAACTTGTCGCGTGTCAAAAGTGCGCGTTTAGTTCAAGTGGACACATCGCAAGTAATAAGTGATAAGTATTTTATCGAGTTATCGTCTCCTCAGGGACCGGTATACTTAATATGCTTTCTTCACTTTCTTGTTCTGTAGAAAGATAAAAACACAAGTGAGTTGATTTGATTTATTTAAACTAAAATAACTAAATAAAAATAAAGGATTGAAATAGTAGAGAGAGATGGGCTAGGATCCAGTTGCGTTGTATTGTGGAATTGATTGACTTGTCTCTGTCCAATGCAATCGTATATCACTGCCTCGGTAGCACTACAGTTTACTGCCTTGGTAGCAACAATACTGTCTGTCGTGGCAATCCCTTGCTCGTGGGCAAACTTTACCAAAGTTCGACAAAGTGTCCTTGGATGACTCCGCTTATCCCTAAGTCAGAGTGTTGTTGATGACTAGTCCTTGATGATACCTCCCGGCGTGAACCAATTATACTCACCAACCAATCTCACACTTCTTTTAGCCGCTGAAACTCTTAACCTATCCCTAGGCCGAGTTAGTATTTCGCGATTGGAACACCGTACTTACCCCTTTCGTGAATCTAACTCTCCCGAGCTTAGATAAATGGATGATTCACAATATCCTATCCCGAGCTCAATTGTGAAAACAAGGAATAACAAAGGATAAGCAAACCTTGATAACTTTATTGCATTGAATCAAAGACAAAGTACAACCTCCTCTCACAAATACTCGACAACCTTCACCTAATCCCTAAGAAGGTTTAGAACATGATGGAGAGGAAAGAAACAAGAATAGAAATCGGCTCTCTCCCTAGGTATTTCGTATATTGTACATTGGGTGGCTAGGTCTTTATATAGGCTAAACCTAGGGCAAACCTTTCCTAAGTAGAATACAACTTGGAGTAGGGAACAAGTCAAGTTCATAATTAAATATATTTCCAAGTTTATATTCGGCTAAGGGGCTTTCCCGCGTGGTCTTCCTTTGGGCTTTTCCTTGTGCTAGCCAGCTCCGATTCATGGGCTTCAAGTCCAGACACATTCCTTGGATTTTTATTTTTCCATCGCCTATAGTCTTGCTTTTTGTCTTTCTCCTGCTGCCTCGGCATCAGGTCCTGCCTCGGTCTTGTCTCTTCCGCGACAATGGTTCTCCTGCACAGATATGAAAACGCAGTAAAATGTGCCTTTTTCTGTAAATATTATCTATATGAGCATAACTTCTAAATATATCACATTAAGCACATGCATTGGTCCGAGTGGGTGTATATTTGGTGATTAATGCCCGCAAAAGGAGTAAAAAGTGATAGTGTGTTGAGCACTTATCAACTGCCTCGGCAATACTGCAGATTACTGCCTTGGCAGCAACAATATTGTCCGCTGCGGCAACCCCTTGCTCGTGTATGGACTTTACCAAAGTTCGACAAAGTGTCCTTGGATGACTCCGCTTATCCCTAAGTCGAAGTACTGTTGATGACTAGTCCTTGATGATACCTCCCGACGTGAATTAATTATACCCACCAACTAATCTCACACTTCTTTTAGCCGCTGAAACTCTTAACCTATCTCTAGGCCGAGTTAGTATTTCACGATTGAAACACTGTACTTATCCCTTTCGTGAATCTAACTCTCCCGAGTCTAGATAAATGGATTACTCACAAACTTCTCTCCCGAGCTTGAATGCAAGAACAAAGAATGGCAAAGGATAAGCAAACCTTGATAGTTTTATTGCATTGAAACAAAGAACAAACTACAATCTCCTCTCACAAATACTTAACAACCTTCACCTAAACCCTAAGAAAACTTAAAACATAATTTGAGAGAAAGAAAACATTGAGTCTTAGGGTAAACTCTCTATGAATTGGCTCTCCTATTCCCTTGGACAACTATGTCTTATATAGGCTTGGTCTAGGGCAAACCTTTCCTAAGTAGAATACAACTTAGAGTAGGGAACAAGTCATGTACATAAATAAAATATTTACAAGTTTATTCCAACTAAGAAGCTTTCCCGCGTGGCCTTGTCTTGGGCTTTTCCTCGTGCTAACCAGCTCCGATCCATGTGCTGCATGTCCAGAAACGTCCCTTAGATTTTTCTCTTCCGATCGCCTACAGTATCGCTTCTTATCTTTTTGCTGCTGGTTCGGCATCAGGTCCTGCCTCAGCCATGTTGCAGTAAAAATGCAGTAAAACTTGCATTTTCTGTATATATCATCTTTATAATCATAACTTCTAAATATATCACATTAAGTACATGCATTGGTTCGAGTGGGTGTAAATTCAGTGATTAATGCCCATAAAAGGTGTAAAAAGTGATAGTGAGTTGAGCACTTATCAAATGCATTTGGAAAACAATAATGAAGAAGTATGAAATAAAACGGGTGAGATGAAGTTCTAGGGACGCAAACCCGCCGTCACTTGCATTTGGGCGGCCAGCCGCCTTGGCCGTTTCTTAGGTGGGACGGTGAGCTTGATTTCAGGGTCGTTTTATGTGCTCCATGACTTCTCCTTCTTGGGTTTCCTTCCTAAATAACTGTAAAGAATATTAATAAAAACTGTGAAAATAATAAAATTACTCTAAAAACTAAATTGCAAGAATTTTAAAATCTAATTCCTAAACTGAAAAACAAAAAACTGATTCCAAAAGCATAAAAGTAAATAGGGACAGGGAGATAGAAATTTAGGTTACTATAGGAGTGTAATATGATACATCTCCAGCAGCAACCATCTTCCCCTTTTTTTATGGAAGAGAAGCTGATGTCTCAGTTGTTGTCTTCTCGTCAAGTGGTTTCTTTCTGGTGTATTTTTGGTCCAAGAGAGTGTTGCCTCGGTAGTGGTTGCTTTGGCAAGTCTTGTTCAGGCAGTCTGTCTTTGTATTGAAGTTAAATTCAGTTTTAACCTCAAACTTCTTACATTCGTCTCGTTCATCCGGATATATCCCATACGGGCAGGTGAAGGTGGTTTTTGCCTGGTCTTCTGGTTTACGGTAATCTCCTTCATGACATGGTTAAGTCTCCTCTGGGCCTCAACAGTGGGCTTATGATCTTCCTCTAAAAGGATTTTGTGCATGCAAACGGCTGGGCTTATTCCCTACAAGTCATCAATTGACCACCTAATTGCCTTCTTGTGCTGCCGCAACATCTCTATCAAGCTTTGTTCCTGTTCTGGCTGCAACTCAGAAGAAATAATTACGACATTGTGTGGTTGGTTCCCAAATAAACATACTTTAATTTTTCAGGTAAAGGTTTTAATTCGATCACTAAGGGTTCCTCACTTGAAGGTTTTTCGTCCTTACTTGGATAATTTAGAGGTTCGAAGTACTTACCTGGAAGGTATGTTGTCCAGTTGACTTCCTCAATATCTTGCGTTTCAACTTCATCATCTTTGGGCAAACTGTCCAAGACTCTGCTGTAACAGTCATCAACTATACTGCCGAGGCAGCGTTGTGATATATTGCCGAGGCTGCTGCCAAGGCAGTGGTTGCTAAGACAAAGTATTGCGATGTCTGCATCTGTGGTGTAGACCATCTGGCACTCCTCTAGATCATCATGTCTTTTCAGAATCTGGAAAACATTGAGTTTGACTTGATGGTCGTTAACCCTCATTGTCAATTCTCCTTTTTCCACATCGATAAGAGTGCATCCAGTAGCTAGAAAAGGTCTCCCAGGATGATCGTGTTGGAACCGTTGGCACACCCCATGGCGCAGCGGAACAAAATTACGACGGTCTTTCCAGTGATCTATGTACGTTTAATCCGAAATCGGGAGGAAGAGATACGATGACTTACATTGGGTTTGCTACAATCACGATCGTTCCACAATTCGAATCTTTAGCCTCCACAAATATCGTCTCAGCCTCTACTCAATTCACCCGGTTTGGAGAGCAAAATCTCGAAAAACTGTTTTTCTTGATTCTAGGGTTTGGGAATACGGAATTCTCTGTTATGGACGCTATACCAAAGATCCTTTATATAGGTGTAACCCTAGGTATAAGAGTTTGATTCCGAATTTGTTTATAGGAAATAATTACTTTAATTATTTCCTTAAATTTCAGAATCTATATTTAATTCGAATTTAAAAGGGATATAATTACTTTAATTATATCCTTTATTAAAATTCAGGATTAAATATATTCTACTTATACTTATATATATTTTTGCTCCTTTTCAACCATTGGGTGTGACCCTATAGGCTCATTGTAACGTTAGTAGTAATAGTAGAACAATTCTAATATTACAAACAATGAGTGACATCTAGCAATATATCATTGTCATCTAAGTTACAAGAGATCATGATTCGATGTATCATGTCCGTGACCAACTATCTTAATTTATTATATCCTTTTGTCCTTTTATATCTTTAATAGGCACAAGTCTTGGAATAGTCACACTTGTATAGCCTATTTTAATGTTTCTTGATATCTAGAGTGGACTAATTTTAATAAATAATTTGTGATATCTCATATCAACGTATTCAAGCATGGCCATGCATTTCTAGTCTCACTCAATCAAGTGACCTTTGATATATTTTCCTATTATGTAGGAAGGACAAATCCTATCTTGATCATTCACATCTCACTACAAACATTGTAATATGTCCAATGTTAGTTTTTATAGTGTAACTAATTACGAGACACGTTTAACTGCATCAAAACATACAACATCATATGTTGAGATAGTAATAATCTCAAGTCTAAGGATCATACATATATTTGTCACTATGAGCAATATCGTGACCGTCACATAATAATCCAAGATATATGCTCATAGTGGGTCAATCCAATATACTATTCTCTGCTAATATATTCATGTATTAGTTCTGACATCTCTATGTCAATGACAACTCATTGTCATCAATTAATCACATGTTAGTCTTAAGCGTATTATTATCGTTCATACCCATAATAATACTTGACTAAGGATATTTTAATAATAATACATATATTATTATATGGACCTTATTGTTTCTCAGTTCATGTTATACATTGACACATATCTAAAAACAACAACAACAATGCCTTTATTCAATAAAATTAGTAAATAAAAGTATCCTTACAATCATCATATGATCGGTCTTTGGGCATACTCTAACAGATCGGTGCATTGTCATCTGCTTCACAATCAAGAATAAGAAAGTCAGCTGGAAATATAAATTTATCCACCCATATCAATATGTCCTCGATTTTTCCTTCAAGTTACACATACGATCTATCTGCCAATTGGAGCATCACGGTGGTAGGTTTTGCCCTTCCTATTCCAAGCTTTTGGAAAACGGATTTCGGCATCAAGTTTATACTTGCTCCAAGATCACATAAGGCCTTTCCTTCATAGTGGCTTCCTATTGCACATGGTATAGTGAAACATCCAGGATCTTTCAATTTAGGGGGCATATGATTATGAAGCATGGCCATGCATCCTTCGGTTGCGGCAACAGTTTCAAATTCACCAAACCTTCTTCTTTTGGATACAATGTCTTTTAAGAATTTAGCATAGTTTGGCATCTGTTCTAGTGCCTCAACTAACGGCAAATTAATGTGTACTTGTTTCAGGATGTCTAAGTGATGTGAGCACAAATACGATCCATAAATTATTTTCTGCAACCTTTTTGAGACCGTTTGACCGAGGCAAGTTGTTTACATTCGATAAGCTTCAAGAAGCTTATTCTTCCATCATTTTGGACGTTCAAATTAAGGTCAGATTTTTGAAGGTGCATTAAGGCTGAATAAAGACATGTTTGAAGTCTTTTGAGATTCAAGAAATCAAGTGAGAATAAAGGCATGAATTAAAACAATACATAAAGAGGGAATTCAAGGAGTCTTGTATATTAAGTCAACTTGATCGACATATTTGAGTTGGATCCAGGCCGAAATGAGTTTCTAAGTCTTCCTAAAACTTGTTCCCCTATTTCTTATCTTTCCAACGCACTTTGAATCACATTGATCCGATATTAGGAGCTTGAGATATGGTCATTTTACCGAAGACAGAGCAAGCTGGAACTTTATTACGGGAAATGCATGCAAGGATGAACTTGAACCAAGGAGAGACTTTTCATATTCAGCAAGAGAGACAAGCAATTGAATGACATCTTTATTCATACAAAAAAATCATTCAAGGCCATGTTATCATCCATTTTGTGAGACTATTCAAATCCTACAATAAAACACACATTGAAGAGCATCTTTATTCATACCATTATGACATTCAAGGAGGATAAATGACTTGTAGATGAGCATGGAATTCAATGAGACACTCTCCCTTGGACAAATGGATGTCTATATTTATCCTAGTGTTGTCCACATTCATCCTACATATTCTATAAAACTATTCAACTACCAAAGAAGATGGAAGAACACAAGTCTTAATGTCTTGTCATCATTGTCATGTTTCTTTGTTAGACTTTTTTTTATTTTGTTTTTTCTGTAAATAGTCCCTAGAATTTCATTTGTAAGTAGACAACTTTGATTCTAATACACTTTTGTGTAAGAGTTTTATCTCTATGTTCTTCAATGAACTTATCCGACTTATCAAGGAATTCTCCTTGTGGCGTCATTCCTTATTCCATATACCAAGTTTCCTAGTTTTCTAACTAGAGGGTCACGGTCTTTTGTTTATGAACATTATAGGAAACGGGTCTTCACTTTTATATAGTGTTGGTTACTTCCTCGTTCCTCTAAACATCCAATAGGATTCGGGTCGACATTCTCTATAGTGTCGGTTCTTTCCTCGTTACTTACTATCATTACTTTTCCCCATTTACACATATGTCTTTATCATCATCTTCCCTTCATCGTATACATTCTCATCAAATCATTAAATTAGCTTCCGCAATCATACCAATCC
Organism: Abelmoschus esculentus; assembly: GCA_035048815.1. Taxonomy (NCBI): domain Eukaryota; kingdom Viridiplantae; phylum Streptophyta; class Magnoliopsida; order Malvales; family Malvaceae; genus Abelmoschus; species Abelmoschus esculentus. The sequence goes on from JAUCBN010000015.1 coordinate 6,545,088, forward strand.
CATCATCAATAATCCCTTTGAATTCATTTTATCACCATTTGAATTACTTACAACGTTCACGATCGGTCAACTAGTGAATTCTGAAAACTCATGTAACCGGGATCATATCATTTGGTATCAGAGCTAAGTCGAACAAGTAAGTATCATATTTCATTTTCTTGGAAGACAAAAAAAAGCTCAAAAAAAAATAAAAAAAGAAAAAGTCAAAAAAAAGAGTTTGGCATAAGAGAGAGAAAGAATATCGCATCATTTGGCATCATTTGTTCTTAATTTGATTCTTGATTTTAAGCATCATTTGGTTTTATTTTTGTGCCTATCATATTACCCTACATCTACCACCATACCCAACTTTATTTTAAGCCGATTCCACAAGGAAAAATATTTGTTCAAGTCGATCTAGTTCGTTCAAGAACTTAGGGAGAAAACGAGTGGTAAAAGGCAAGAGAGTACATCAAGGGTAAAAGCCATCCCGAGTGAAACACGAGTGGATTGATAATTTTTTTTGGAGTGAAATAGTGAGATTCTGATTTGTGAGGATTTTTTTTAATCTTTGTTTCATTATGTCTCAAGATTTCAATCGTGAGATGAATAGATTGTTCCAAAAGCATTTTGATCCAATCACAAGGAAGTTGGATGAGTTAGTTGAAAGACGTTCTTGTTCAATACCGAATCTACCTAAGGTTAATGGGCAAGTAAAGAGGAGAGACAACACTCAATCTTGTTCTCTTTCTACACCAAATCGGATTCAAAAACCTTACGAGAGAAATTCCACCTTTCAATCAAGAAGTGGTGTTCGATGTTCCAAGTCGAGCATGACAAATAATTTTCCCTCACCCAAGAAGAAATGACTCGTTTACAAGAATGTTATCACAATCCTGTAAAAGGAAGTCAAAAGAAAAGTGAGGAAAAAGAAGGATTTGTGATTGAACAAGAAAAAGAAATGGAGAGTGAAAAAGAAAAGATTGTTGAAAAAGAAGAGAGAAAAGAAATTTTCAAAGAAAAAGAAAGTGAAAGTGAAAAAGAATTTCAAAAAGAAGATGAGAGTGAAAAGAATGAGTTTGGAAAAGAAATTATTTGTGTAGAAGAGAAAGAGAGCCAAATTTCATTTTACACTAAATTTAATCATTATTCTTTTATTCTTGATTTTTCATTGTCACAGGATTGTAAAATGATAAATTCAAGAGAAGTTCGATGTTACCGGTGTTTGGGAAGAGGACACACATACCGAGCCAATGTCCTAATCGTAGCATCATGTTTCCTAAAGGAACAAGAAGATTTCTCACCATAGATGATTCAGAAAAAAAAGGTCATAAAAGAAACAAAAATTGAAAAGCCACCACATGGAGTTCAAAAAGACTCGTTCTCCATATATAGAAAAGATTTCTTGTTACTTGACGATGAGGAACATTTTCCTAAAGATGCATGCAATTTGGGGATGAACCATTCTCAAGGAGAAAGAATTAGTTTGAAGTACTCTACCTATGGTAAAGGATTTTTGTTGTTTTGCAAAAAAGTTCGTTCTTATATCAATATTTTTCATTCGAGGATGAATCAACCTAAAGAGGGAGGGAATGATGTGAGCACAAATACGATCCATAAATTATTTTCTGCAACCTTTTTGAGACCGTTTGACCGAGGCAAGTTGTTTACATTCGATAAGCTTCAAGAAGCTTATTCTTCCATCATTTTGGGCGTTCAAACTAAGGTCAGATTTTTGAAGGTGCATTAAGGATGAATAAAGACATGTTTGAAGTCTTTTGGGATTCAAGAAATCAAGTGAGAATAAAGGCATGAATTAAAACAATACATAAAGAGGGAATTCAAGGAGTCTTGTATATTAAGTCAACTTGATCGACATATTTGAGTTGGATCCAGGCCGAAATGAGTTTTTAAGTCTTCTTAAAACTTGTTCCCCTATTTCTTATCTTTCCAACCCACTTTGAATCACATTGATCCGATATTGGGAGCTTGAGATATGGTCATTTTACCGAAGACAGAGCAAGCTGGAATTTTATTACGGGAAATGCATGCAAGGATGAACTTGAACCAAGGAGAGACTTTTCATATTCAGCAAGAGAGACAAGCAATTGAATGACATTTTTATTCATACAAAAAAATCATTCAAGGCCCTCTTATCATCCATTTTGTGAGACTATTCAAATCCTACAATAAAACACACATTGAAGAGCTTCTTTATTCATACCATTATGACATTCAAGGAGGATAAATGACTTGTAGATGAGCATGGAATTCAATGAGACACTCTCACTTGGACAAATGGATGTCTATATTTATCCTAGTGTTGTCCACATTCATCCTACATATTCTATAAAACTATTCAGCTAACAAAGAAGATGGAAGAACACAAGTCTTAATGTCTTGTCATCATTGTCATGTTTCTTTGTTAGACTTTTTTTTTATTTTGTTTTTCTATAAATAGTCCCTAGAATTTTATTTGTAAGTAGACAACTTTGATTCTAATACACTTTTGTGTAAGAGTTTTATCTCTTTGTTCTTCATTGAACTTATCCGACTTATCAAGGAATTCTCCTTGTGGCGTCATTCCTTATTCCATATACCAAGTTTCCTAGTTTTCTAGCTAGAGGGTCACAGTCTTTTGTTTATGAACATTATAGGAAACAGGTCTTCACTTTTATATAGTGTTGGTTACTTCCTCGTTCCTCTAAACATCCAATAGGATTCGGGTCGACATTCTCTATAGTGTCGATTCTTTCCTCGTTACTTACTATCATTACTTTTCCCCATTTACACATATGCCTTTATCATCATCTTCCCTTCATCTTATACATTCTCATCAAATCACTAAATTAGCTTCCGCAATCATACCAATCCCATCATCAATAACCCCTTTGAATTCATTTTATCACCATTTGAATTACTTACAACGTTCACGATCGGTCAACTAGTGAATTCTGAAAACTCATGTAACCGGGATCATATCACTAAGAATTTTTTAAATTGATAATCCTGTTTCTGCCTTTTCAGCCTTTGTGGAAATGGTGGTGGGGGTCGCATTTCCTCTAGTGTTTCCAGTGTTTTAATGTCTGCCTCTTAATTTTGCAACCTCATCTCAGTTCTGCTTATGAAAGCATCGGTTCTCTTAATGAAGTTACTATTCTCAACAATGTATGATTATGTTTTCATCATAAATGCCTTAAGAGAATTTTCTAATGAACTTGCAGGCTGTTGTTGAATCATCTGCTGCTGCGGCAGTGGTTGCTGTAACTACTGCTGCGGTGGATTTAGGGCATTATTAGGATTACTACATGAGAAATTTGGATGTCTTTTCCATGCCGGATTATATGTATTGGACATCATGTTGTTGTTACGGTTGTAGTTTCCCACATAAAGGCTAGATTCCTGATTCTGCATGCATTTAGAAGAGCTATGGTTACCTCCGCATAAATTACAAGAAGAATCGATTACCTTGACCTCCTAGGTATTATTTTGCATTTGCATATTCTGAACCATCTTAGTTAAAGAGGTCAATTGTGCTGCCACTGAATTGGACGTTTCTAACTCATGTACAGTTGCTTGGCGTCTCACCCCTCCTCGCCTAGATGTAGGGAATTGAAAGTCATTCTTTGCAAGTTTGTTAAGAATTTCTATTGCTTCCTCCGGTGGTTTGTCAAGAAGTGTCCCATTTGCAGAGGCGTCTAACATCATCCTTGTTGGGGCATTAGTTGCATTGTAAAACATAGTCACTTGTGTCCATAATGGGAATCCATGCAAAGGGCACTTGTGTAATAACTCCCTATATTGCTTTCATGACTCATACATCGGTTCATCATCTGCCTGCCAAAAAGAAGTAATTTCATTACATATACGATCATATAGATTAGTAGGATTGAAACGTGTAATGAAATCACGACATAGTTCACTCCAAGATCCTATGGATCCTGTTGGAATGCTATTTAACCAGGTCTTTGCCCTATACCTCAGTGAATAGGGAAACAGTTTCAGTCTCAAAACATCTTTATGGACTCATTGGATTTTGAATGAATTACATATCTCCATGAACGATTTGAGGTGTTGTCTGGCATCTTCGGTTACTGACCCACCAAACTGTCCAATGGTATTGAGCATATTAAACATGATAGGTTTTAACTCAAAGTGGGCCGCTTCGATTTCTGGTCTAATGACTCCTGGATTTAACCCATTCAAATCCTCTTCTAGAAAATACCGAACTGTAAGCTGCCGCGACAATGGTGGCGGCGGAAGTCCTCCATTTCCAACAAGTAAGTTCTGTTCTATCGGATTATTTGCCATAACTACTCGGATTTGTCTTCTCAACCTTTGTTGTGTGCGTTCAATTTCTGTATCTAGCTCATACAAAATATTATTTGGGTTTTCCCTGGTCATACACCAGTAACAACCGAAGTTAAATAAAACTAACTTAAAGTGCGAGAAAATAAAGATAATAAAAATTTAGTTGCCAATCCCCGGCAACGGCGCCAAAAACATGTTGCGTGTAAAAAGGGTTGCGTAATTTGTGCAAGTGAACACGTCACAAGTAATAAAGTGACGAATATCGAGTATCGTCTCCATAGGGATTGGTATACTTAATATGTTTCCTTTGCTCTCCTCGCTCTGCAAAAGAAATAAAGTAAAAACACAGATTAATTTGGTTGTCCTGGATTAAATGAAAACAACTTGAATAATAAAAAGAAAACAGAGAATGGAAATAAAATCAGATTGAGAGAATGGGAAGAATCCAGTTATGTCGTATTATGGATTCAATTGACTTGTTTCCGTCTAATGCAACTACACTACACAGCCTCGGCAATGTTGCAGTTCAACTGCCTCGACAGTGAAGGGTACGTCCACTACGGCAATCCCTTGCTCTTGGGTGGACTTATTCAAGGTTCGGCAAGGTGTCCTCGGATGACCCCGCTTATCCCTGAGTCGAAGTACTGTTGATGACTAGTCCTTGATGATACCTCCCGGCGTGAATCAACTATAACCACCAACCAATCTCACACTTCTTTTAGCCGTTGAAACTCTAACTTATCCCTAGGCTGAGTTAGTATTTTCCAGCTAGAAAAATATCATACTTATTCCTTTCGTGAATCTAACTCTCCCGATATTAGATAAATAAATCTCTCACAAACTTCTCTCCCGAGCTTGAATGCAAGAACAATGAACGACAAAGAATAAGCAAACCTTAATATTTTATTGCATGAAATAAGAAAACAAAGTACAATGTCCTCTCACAAATACTCAACAACTTTCACCTAAACCCTAAAAGAATTTAGAACATGATGAAAAACAAAGAAATCTCTGAAGTCTATTGTGAACTCTCCTCTCTCCCGTCATAGGCTACGGTTTATATAGGCTTGGCCTAGGGCAAACCTTTCCAAAGTAGGAATTCAACTTGGAGTAAAACACAAGTTAAGTACATCAATAAAAGATATTTATTTTATTTCCTAGTTTATTCCTATAAGGATTCTTTTCCCACGTGACCTTTAACATTGACTTTTCGTGTGTTTCCCAGCTCTGAATTCTATGCCGCTTGTCTTAAAACGTTCATCTTATTTTTCTCTTCAGATCGCCTATCATATCAACATTTGCTCTTCAGGTGCTGCCACGACCTCCAAAATTGTTGTTGTTGCGTGTCAAAAGTGCGCAATTGGTGCAAGTGGACACATCGCAAGTAATAAAGTGATTAGTATAATCGAGTATCGTCTCCACTGGGATTGGTATACTTAATATGCTTCCTTTGTCTTCTTTTTCTGTAAAAAGGAATAAAATAAAAACACAGGTAATTTGGTTTTGGATGAAACTAAATAAATTAAAATAAGACAACTAAGTAAAAGAGTGAGATTTGATTAATAGAGAGAGGTCAGGATCCAGTTGTGTTGTATTGTGGATTTGATTGACTTGTCTCTGCTCAATGCAATCGTATATCACTGCCTCGGCAGCACCGCAGTTTACTACCCTGGCAGCGACGATACTTGTCCGCCGCGGTAATCCCTTGCTCGTGGTTGGCCTTTACCAAAGTTCGGCAAAGTGTCCTTGAATGACTTCGCTTATCCCTAAGTCAGAGTGCTGTTGATGACTAGTCCTTGATGATACCTCCCGGCGTGAACCAATTATACCCACCAACCAATCTCACACTTCTTTTAGCCGCTGAAACTCTTAACCTATCCCTAGGCCGAGTTAGTATTTCGCGATTGAAACACCGTACTTATCCCTTTCGTGAATCTAACTCTCCCGAGTCTAGTTAAATAGATTACTCACAAACTTCTCTCCCGAGCTTGAATGCAAGAACAAAGGATAAGCAAACCTTGATAGTTTTATTGCATTGAAACAAAGAAAAAAGTACAATCTCCTCTCACAAATACTTAACAACCTTCACCTAAACCCTAAGAAAACTTAGAACATAATTTGAGAGAAAGAAAACATTGAGTCTTAGGGTGAACTCTCTATGAATCGGCTCTCTTATTCCCTTAGACGGCTAGGTCTTATATAGGCTTGGCCTAGGGCAAACCTTTCCTAAGTAGAATACAACTTGGAGTAGGGAACAAGTCATGTACATAAATAAAAAATTTCCAAGTTTATTCTAACTAAGAAGCTCTCCCGCGTGGCCTTGTCTTGGGCTTTTCCTCGTGCTAACCAGCTCCAATCCATGTGCTGCATGTCCAGAAACGTCCCTTGGATTTTTCTCTTCCGATCGCCTACAGTATCGTTTCTTGTCTTTCTGTTGCTGCCTTGGCATCATGTCCTTCCTCAGCCATGTTGCTGCCGCAGCACTAATTTCTCCTACACAGATGTAAAAATGAAGTAAAATTTGCCTTTTTTGTAAATATCAACTTTATAGGCATAACTTCTAAATATATCACATTAAGTATATGCATTGGTTCGAGTAGGTGTAAATTTAGTGATTAATGCTCATAAAAGGTGTAAAGAGTGATAGTGAGTTGAGCACTTATCACACCCCAAACTCGAACTATTCCTTGTCCTCAAGCAATGCAAACCATCAATTTGCCAAACTCTATTCTCTCTTGGTCTTATGTTTCCATATATTCTCCCCACTATAACTATGCCTATTCTTTAGACTTAACCTTTCGGCTACCCAAGGTTTTACCTAGAAACAAACTATAAGACTTAGTGAGTGTGTGCGTTTTTGTGGACAAGTTTGATTAAAGGCTTTCTTAGATAAACTCTAAGTTCAAGACAAGTAGAATTGGGTTTAGTGTTCTCTTCTTTTCTAAACCACCAGTTCTTGAGCCAATTTCGGGCACCTCAAGGATTGTGTTTTTTTCTTCATTAATTCCTTTTTTTTCTGATCTTCCTTGTAGCATACTAGAGCCAATTTCGGGCACCTCTAGCATGAAGAAGAGTAATTCCTAGAGCCGGTGATAGGCACCTCTAGTCACTTGCCCAAAAATCTAAGTCTTTATCACCTAAATTCATTAAAAGAATTCCTATAATCCAACAAGTCCCAAAAGTGTTTAAAATTCATCTTATAGTAAGCTTCTAAGTTTTCATCCTTAAGTATCCTAAGGTTAAACCTTCTTAACAGGACCTAATCATGGTGAGGAGAAAGATTTCTATAGCCTTAAAGAATAAACTAAGGCAATACTAATGATGGGCAGTGCAAAAGTATGGGCAATTTATTCAAGTAAGGCGGGGAGCATAAAAAAATTAAAAGAAAATTCACTTAAATACTCTCTTTTCTTGGCAAGGCCTCGGCAGTGGCTCTACCCCCAAAATCGAACCAAGCATTGTCCTCAATGCTTTATATTAGAAGAGAATAGTGGGCAACAAAAATATGATAGGAAAGAGCAGCATATAAAGAAACAAACAACAAATAATATTGAATATAAAAAAATTTAAGGGGACTACGAAGAGCTGCTTGTAACAATCTTTCTTCGGGGTCATGCTGTTGATTGCTTTGTTTTTGGTGAGGGCGATGGCTGAGTTTTTGCTTGTCGGGGCGGTCGGACTCTTGTTGGTGGTGTCTGTTGCATTGGGGCATCCACTTCTTCACCTTCTTCCACATCGGCAATCTCCTCGGTGATCATGATGTCCGTCCCACCTTCATTGGCTGCGGCTGCCCCGACATTGTGTGTACTAGGTCCGGCAGCGGTTGAGCTTTGGTGAACATAGGCATCTATTTCTGTTGATAGACTGCCCATGATGATGGGGGATCGTGGTGGAGTGTTGAAGATTGCCCTCCTCTTTGATGGTCTTCTGCTCGCAGATGATGCTGCGGTAGAGTCTGCTACCCTAGATGGGCCAGCAGCATGGAATTATGGTTGAGGGCCCGCGTGGAAGAACGGTATCGGTCCTCTTAGAGCTGGTGTAGTCTCTGTATAGGGTGCAGTTGTGATAAACATGTTGCTTGGAAATTCTAGAAACTGCACCCCTTGGTCTGGAAAGGCATGGAGCATCATTTGGGCAAACGTGTTGTTGAAGTCCCTCTGATACTCTATGTATCTTTTCTGCCTAAGATCCATAGTTGTCATCCTTTGAAGTATCTCCTGGTACGGGTCTGTTGCGGCAGTGGTGTGGGCAGTGTCTGGCATGTCTGTCGTGCATTCAGCCCCGGCAGTAGTATCAGCAGTGAACTGCTGAGGCGTTGCCTGTACTGGTTCCGCCTGTGTGATCTGCATGATTTTGTGGCAAAAGTCTCTTTTCCATCCACGCCTTTGGGGAGTGTATTCGTCCATGTCTTCTACTAGTACACCTGCAGCAACACACAAACCAGTGATCAAACAAGGGAAATATAATGGTCCTCTATCCTTCTTACCACATTCGTAAATTTCGCGTAGGATAATTTCTCCAACGTTAATGCTCCTTTTGTTGATAATTGATTGGATGAGCACCAATCTTCTCTGATCCACCGTACTGTTGTGGGAGGTGGGGATGAGGCGTCTCTTGACAAAGGTGTTCCAAAGCTTGGCCTCGGGTTTCAGACTTTGCCATGCTACCGATCCTCTATGGGAACCGGTTTCCCAAGGAGTGTTCGTGTAGCAGAGGTCGTCTTTAATCAATTCAAAATCCTCGCCAGTGATATCCTACATGAATTCAGCATGTACATCATGGTCAGGTGTGAGGCCATAGAATTGGTTGATGTTATCGGCATCAAGCTGGACAGACCTGCCTCGGTAGTGTATAAAGAGGGAGTCTTTGCTCGGCCCGTGCGCATAGAATTCCCGCACAATGATGGCATTGGCCTGGGCAGGTTATAAGCAAAAGATTTCCCAATCTTGATACTTGATCCTGTCGAACAGATAGTGCTCGATGCCGTAATTTTCTTCATCCGAGTGTTGGAACCCTTGCTCCTCCCACAACTGTCGGGCAATGAAAGACCTTTTGAAGCGGTCTTCAACAACGGCAGGGCAAAGCGTTTGTAGGTGGCCATAAGGATTGTGAGAGATTAGATTCTTGAAGATTTTCTTGGAGGAATTCTAAAAATTTCATGAAGAGTAGGCAGAGAGTATTGTGAGAGCAAGATTGTCGAGTATTCTAAAGAAAACAAGAATGCAAGAGTGAATAGTTTAAGAGGGAGAAGTTGCTTATATAGGCCTCGGCCTTGTGACCGTTTGAACCACTAGCAGTTTTGTAGCCGTTAGTCTTTATTGTTGTTTCCTTTTCTGCCGCGGCAGAAATCTCGGCAGACTAGCCGTTACACTGTTATGCCCGTTGAAACTGCTGTGGCTCTGACACTGTATTCTGCCTCGGCAGAATTCCTGCTATGAACTATTTCTCCTTTATTCTTGCTTGTTATCCTAAATAAAAGTTAAACAAAAGCAAGAAAAAAAATAATTAAAGCAAAAACACAAATTATAGAAAATAAATATAAACTAAACTAATCCTAATATATAAAAAAATATGAGAGATCATGTTACTGGTGGAGTGCATGCAAATGCATCTCCCAAGATGATTCTCTCTTGCCGGTCACAATGATTCTTCAAGTATTGGCTATTGGTTTTATGTCCATCGTTGTTTTTCCTGATCTGTATTGCGCCTTTTATAACTGGACAATATATTGTCCTGTTGGTTTCCTTCACATCTGCCTTACTTTTCCTGCCAAATATTCTGCCATAAAGTATTTCCATTTTCCTGCCGAGCATACTGCCCAGGCAGTGGCTGTTGAGACAAGATATCTTTGTGCCTATATCTGTGCTATGAAGGACTTTACACTCTTCTGCATCATTATGCCGTTTCAAATTGTGGAAGGCATTAAGTTTGACTTGTTGGTCATTGACCCTCATTGTCAACTCTCCTTTTTCCACGTCAATTAGTGTTCGTCCAGTGGCAAGGAAAGGTTTCCCCAAGATGATCGGTGCATTATCATCTGCTTCACAATCAAGGACAAGAAAATCTGCGGGAAAAATAAATTTATCAACTCTTACCGGTATATCCTCGATTTTGCCTTCAGGTTGCACATATGATCGATCCGCAAGTTGGAGCATCACTGTTGTAGGTTTTGCCCTCCCTATTCCAAGCTTTTGAAAAACAGATTTGGGCATTAGATTGATGCTTGCTCCAAGGTCACATAGGGCCTTACCTGCATAGTTGTTACCTATTGCACAAGGTATGATAAAGCATCCAGTATCCTTCAATTTTGGTGGCATGCGATTATGTAGCATTGCCATGCATCCTTCGGTAGCAGCCACTGTTTCGAACTCACCTAGTCTTTTTCTTTTAGACACAATGTCCTTCAAGAATTTAGCATAATTAGGCATTTGTTCAATAGCCTCTACGAATGGTAAGTTGATGTGGACTTGCTTTAACATATCAAGAAATTTCTTGAATTGATGGTCCTATTTTTGCTTTTTCAACCTTTGTGGGAAAGGTGGTGGTGGTATCATCTCATCCAGGGTTTCTTTAGTTTGGAACTTAATACCTGGCATCACTGGGGATGTTGCTGTCTCGGCAGACTATTCAGGAGCTGCTGAGTTCTCTGCTGGGGCAGTGTTATCAGGATCAGTTTGTTCAACATCCTCTTTTGCTGGGTCTGACGATGGAACTTGGCCTGCTAGAATTTCCGTCTTTTCCTTCAGCTGTAGACCACTCCTAGTAATGATTGCTTTACACTGTTCATGGCCTAGTACCTTAGCAACTTCAGTATTGCTAGGTAGTCCTCCTTGTGTTCTAGTGTTTATGTTTTGAGCAAACTGCCCAACCTGAGTTTCCAGTGCCTTAATTGTTGCCTCTTGGTTCTGCAACCTTATCTCAGTCTTATTTATAAATACATCTGTTCTTTTGATGAAGTTGCTATTCTCTGCCATGTATGACTTAGTTTTCATCATGAATGCTATCAGAGAATTTTCCAAGGAACTTACAGATTGCTGCTGGATCTGTTGCGGCGACATTGGCTGCTGGACCTACGACGGCGGCAGATGTTGCATTGGTTGTTGGAATCCTGGGGGTTGGGTGGTTGGGTTTAAGGCATTGTTAGGATTGCTCCATGACAGGTTTGGATGCCTATTCCATGAGGGGTTGTATGTGTTGGACATCATATTGGTTCGGTTATAGTTTCCAACATACATGTCGGCTTCTTGATTCATACAGTCAGAAGAATTGTCGTTACCTCCACATAAATCACAAAAAGAATCAATCACCTTAACCTCACGGGTGTTTTGTTGTAGTTGCAAATTTTGCACTATCTTGGTAAGAGAGGCCAATTGTGCTGCCACTGAATTTGATGTGTCTAACTCATTCACCGTGGCTTGGCATCTTACTCCTCCTCGCCTAGATGTAGGGAATTGAAAATCATTCTTTGCGAGTTTGTTCAGTATCTCAATAGCTTCCTCAGGTGCTTTGTCAAGGAGTGTTCCATTTGCCGAGGCATCTAACATCATCCTTGTTGGTGCATTCGTGGAATTATAGAACATGGTGACTTGTGTCCATAGGGGAAATCCATGCAACGGACACTTATGTAGTAACTCCCTGTAGCGCTCCCATGCCTCGTACATTGGTTCGTCAGCTGCCTGTCGAAAAGAAGAGATTTCATTACGAATTCGATCATATAAATTTGTAGGATTAAAACGTGTAATGAAATCTCGACATAATTCACTCCAAGATCCAATAAATCCTGCTGGAATGCTATTTAACCAGGCTTTCGCCCTATCCCTCAGTGAATAGGGGAACAATTTTGAAGGAATTGCATATCTCCATGAATGACTTGAGGTGTTGCCTAGCATCTTCAGTCACAGACCCACCAAACTGTCCAATAGTGTTAAGCATATTGAACATGACAGGTTTTAGCTCAAAGTGGGCTGCTTCTATCTCCGGTGGAACGACTCTTGGGTTCAACCCATTTAAATAGACTGTGGTTTATATAGGCTTGGCCTAGGGCAAACCTTTCCAAAGTAGGAATTCAACTTGGAGTAAAACACAAGTTAAGTACATAAATAAAAGATATTTATTTTATTTCCTAGTTTATTCCTATAAGGATTCTTTTCCCACGTGACCTTTGATATTGACTTTTCATGTGTTTCTCAGCTTCGATTTCTATGCCGCTTCTCTTAAAACGTTCATTTTATTTTTCTCTTCAGATCGCCTATCATATCAACATTTGCTCTTCAGGTGCTGCCGCGGCCTCCAAAATTGCTGCTGTTGCGTGTGAAAAGTGCGCAATTGGTGCAAGTGGAGACATCGCAAGTAATAAAGTGATTAGTATAATCAAGTATCGTCTCCACTGGGATTGGTATACTTAATATGCTTCCTTCGTCTTCTTTTTCTGTAAAAAGGAATAAAATAAAAACACAGGTAATTTGGGTTTGGATGAAACTAAATAAATTGAAATAAGACAACTAAGTAAAAGAGTGAGATTTGATTAATAGAGAGAGGTCAGGAACCAGTTGCGTTGTATTGTGGATTTGATTGACTTGTCTCTATCCAATGCAATTGTATATCACTACCTCGGCAGTACTGTAGATTACTGCCTTGGCAACGACAATACTTGTCCGCCGCGGCAATCCCTTGCTCGTGGTTGGACTTTACCAAAGTTCGGCAAAGTATCCTTGGATGACTCCGCTTATCCCTAAGTCGAAGTACTGTTGATGACTAGTCCTTGATGATACCTCCCGGCATGAATCAATTATACCCACCAACCAATCTCACACTTCTTTTAGCCGTTGAAACTCTTAAACTATCCCTAGGCCGAGTTAGTATTTCACGATTGAAACACCGTACTTATCCCTTTCGTGAATCTAACTCTCCCGAGTCTAGATAAATGGATTACTCACAAACTTCTCTCCCGAGCTTGAATGCAAGAACAAAGAATGGAAAAGGATAAGCAAACCTTGATAGTTTTATTGCATTGAAACAAAGAACAAAGTACAATCTCCTCTCACAAATACTTAACAACCTTCACCTAAACCCTAAGAAAACTTAGAACATAATTTGAGAGAAAGAAAACATTGAGTCTTAAGGTGAACTCTCTATGAATCGGCTCTCTTATTCCCTTAGACGGCTAGGTCTTATATAGGCTTGGCCTAGGGCAAACCTTTCCTAAGTAGAATACAACTTGGAGTAGGGAACAAGTCATGTACATAAATAAAATATTTCCAAGTTTATTCTAACTAAGAAGCTCTCCCGCATGGCCTTGTCTTGGTCTTTTCCTCGTGCTAACGAGCTCCGATCCATGTGCTGCATGTCCAGAAACGTCCCTTGGATTTTTCTCTTCTGATCGCCTATAGTATCGCTTCCTGTCTTTCTGCTGCTGCCTCGGCATCAGGTCCTTCCTCGACCATGTTGCTGCCGCGACACTAATTTCTCCTGCACAGATGTAAAAATGCAGTAAAACTTGCCTTTTCTGTAAATATCAACTTTATAGGCATAAATTCTAAATATATCACATTAAGTATATTCATTGGTCCGAGTAGGTGTAAATTTAGTGATTAATGCCCATAAAAGGTGTAAAAAGTGATAGTGAGTTGAGCACTTATCAGCTGCCGTGGCAGGTGCTCATCTGTATTCCAGCTTTGGTTGCCAACATCCATCATGCTATCTGGCATTACCTGTGTGGTAGTTTCTTGTCTAAGAGAAAAAGCCATTAATCGCACCTGTTTTATGTCAAATAATAGATAAATTCATAGTTTAAGTGTTGAGATGCTGAAAAGTGGAAAATAACCAGAAATATCCATTATCGCCTTTAAATCTGTCTTTATTAGCAATAAACGAGTGGGAGAATGATATACAAATGAGGACTTTTGGGCACTCATCACTTAATGCCATAATCTAAGAGTTGTTGTTTCATCCATAACAATTGAGCACAACAACTCCCTACGGATATGTACTCCGCTTCATGGTTGATAAGTGCTCAAAAGACTATCATTTTCACACCTTTCATGGACAATAATTACTTAACCTACACCTACTTGGGCTAATGAATGAGCTTAATGTGTGATATTTGGATGCTTTGGCTTCGTGACAAATAAGGATGATATTTATAGAAAATGTAAGTTTTAATGCATCTTTGTGCATTTGTAGGTAGACTTGGGCCGGGGCAGTAACCAAACTCTAGGGTTGCGGCAGCATGATAAGGAAGCCTGGAAAGCAGCGAAGGACAACAAGCGAAAATAGGGCAATGAACTATGAAGCAGACCCTGATCGAACCAGCCACAGATGGGAGCTTCTACTGATGGAAGCTGAGCAAACTCAAAGTTAGACCTCCGTCGGGGCAGTAGATGCAACCTGCTGAGGCGGGGAATTCCATAATACCAAAAGTCAAAGTGGTGATCGACTTGAAGAGCATAAAAAGCTGGATTCTTCTAGACACTCTACGTGGCAATTGGAGTTCGAGAAGACGGTGAAAAGTTGGAAAGAAGTTAAAGTTTGTGTTTGGTCAAAAGCCATTAAATTACATCAAATTAAAGAGATTCACCTCTTTAAGGAAAGAAGTGTGAGATTGGTTGGTGGTTATAGTTGATTCACGCCAGGAGGTATCATCAAGGACTAGTCATGAACAGTACTTCGACTTAGGGATAAGCGGAGTCATCAGAGGATACTGTGCCGAACCTTGGAGAAGTCCACCCAAGAGCAAGGAATTGCCGCGGCGGACGTAACCCTTCACTGTCGAGATAGTAAAATTGCAGTTCTACCGAGGCCGTGTTATATAGTTGCATTAGACAGAAACGAGTCAATTGAACCTACAATACGACACAACTGGATCCTGGCCATTCTCTCAATCTGATTTTATTTTCATTCTTTGTTCTCTTTTTATTACTCAAGTTGTTTTAGTTTAATTAAGAACAATCAAATTAATCTGTGTTTTTATTTTATTTCTTTTACAGAGCGAGAAGAGAAAAGGAAACATATTAAGTACACCAATCCATGTGGAGACGATACTCTATATTCATCACTTTATTACTTGGGAAATGTACACTTGCAAAAATTGCGCAACTCTTTCTACACGCAACAAGTTTTTGGCGCCGTTGCTGGGGATTGACAACTAAATTTTTGTTAGCTTTATTTTCTCGCATTTTAAGTTAGTTTTATTAAACTTCGGTTTTTACTGGTGTATGACCAGGGCAAACCCAAGCAATCTTTGTACGAGCTAGATCCAGAAATTGAACGCACGTGCCAAAGGTTGAGAACACAAATCCGAGTAGTTATGGCAGATAACCCGGTAGAGCAGAACTTACCCGCTGGCAATGGAGGACTTTCGCCACCACCATTCCCGCGGTAGCTTACAGTTAGTGATTTCCTGGAAGAGGATTTGAACGGGTTAAATCCAGGAATTGTTACACCAGAAATCAAAGCGGCCCATTTTGAGCTAAAACCTGTCATGTTTAATATGCTCAATACCATTGGACAGTTTGGTGGGTCATTAATTGAAGATGTCAGGCAACACCTCAAATCATTCATGGAGATTTGTAATTCATTCAAAATCCAAGGAGTCCATGAAGATGTTTTGAGACTGAAACTGTTTCCCTATTCACTGAAGGATAGGGCAAAGACCTGGTTAAATAGAATTTCAACAGGATCCATAGGATCTTGGAGTGAACTATGTCGTGATTTCATTACACGTTTCAATCCTACTAATCTATATGATCATATACGTAATGAAATCACTTCTTTTTGGCAGGCAGATGATAAACCAATGTATGAGGCATGGGAGCGATATAGGGAGCTATTACACAAGTGTCCTTTGCATGGATTTCCATTTTGGACACAAGTAACTATGTTTTACAATGCAACCAATTCCCCAACAAGGATGATGCTAGACGCCTCTGCCAATGGGACACTTCTCGACAAACCACCGGAGGAAGCAATAGAAATTCTAAACAAACTTACAAAGAATCAATTCCCTACATCTAGGCGAGGAGGGGTGAGACGCCAAGCCATAGTACATGAGTTAGAAACATCCAATTCAGTGGCAGCACAATTGGCCTCTCTTACTAAGATGGTCCAGAATATGCAAATGCAAAATAATACCTATAAGGTCAAGGCAATAGATTCTTTCTGTAATTTATGCGGAGGTAACCATAGCTCTTCTGAATGCCTATAGAATCAAGAATCTAGCCTTTTGTGGGAAACTACAACCGGAACAACAACAACATGATGTCCAATACATATAATCCGGCATGGAAAAGGCATCCAAATTTCTCATTGAGTAATCCTAACAATGCCCTGAATCCGAATGCTCAACCTTCAAGTTTCCAGCAACCTATGCCAATGCAACTTCCGCCGCAGCAGTAGGTATAGCAACCACTGCCGCAGCAGCAGATGCCTCAACAGCAGCCTGCAAGTTCATTGGAAAAGTCTCTTAAGGCCTTTATGATGAAAACAGAATCATACATGGCTGAGAATAGTAACTTCATTAAGAGAACCGATGCCTTCATAAACAGAACTGAGATGAGGTTGCAAAACCAAGAGGTAGCCATTAAAACACTGGAAACTCAAGTTGGGTAGTTTGCTCAAAATCTAAACACTAGACCACAAGGAGGATTATCCAGCAATACTAAAGTTGCAAGGGGAATGGGCCATGAGCAATGTAAGGCAATCACTACCAGGAGTGGCCTACAACTTAAGGAGATATCAGGCAGTTCAGCAGATAAAGTCCCACTAGTGGAACAAGAATAATCAGATAGAGCGGACTTAGATGTTGAACTAAGTGAACCTGCCTTGGCAGAGAAATCGACAGTCCCACGCCCAGCGGCCGAGGCAGCAGAAGAACCAGTGGTACTAGGCATTAAATTCCAGATTAATGAGACACTAGAGGAAATGCGACCCCCCCCCACCTTTCCCACAAAGGCTGAAAAGGCAGAAGTAGGATTATCAATTTAAAAAGTTCCTAGACATCCTGAAGCGAGTCCACATTAATTTGCCATTAGTTGAGGCAATAGAACAGATGCCGAATTATGCCAAATTCTTAAAAGGCATTGTGTCCAAAAGAAGAAGGCTTGGTGAGTTTGAAACCATTGCCGCAACCGAAGGATGTATGGCCATGCTTCATAATCGTATGCCCCCTTAATTGAGGGATCCTGGGTGCTTCACTATACCATGTGCGATAGAAAACCACCATGAAGGAAAGGCCCTATGTGATCTTGGAGCAAGCATAAACTTGATGCCGAAATTCGTCTTCCAAAAGCTTGGAATAGGAAGGGCAAAACCTACAACTGTGATGCTCCAATTGGCAGATAGATCGTATGTGCAACCTGAAGGAAAAATCAAGGACATATTGGTAAGGGTGAATAAATTTATTTTTCCAGATGACTTTCTTGTTCTTGATTGTGAAGCAGATGACAATGCACCGATCATTCTATGGAGACATTTTCTAGCTACTGGAAGCACTCTTATCGATATGGAAAAAGGAGAATTGAAAATGAGGGTTAACGACCAGCAAGTCAAACTCAATGTTTTCCAGGTTCTGAAAAGACATGATGATCCAGAGGAATACCATGTGATTTACACCATAGATGCATGCAGCGCAATACCCTGTCTCAGCAACCACTGCCTCGGTAGCAGCTTCGACAATATATCACAGCTCTGCCTCGGTAGTACAGTTGATGACTGTTATAGCAGAGTGTTGGACAGTTTTCGCAAAGTTGATAAGGTTGAAACACAAGAGATTAAGGAAGTCAATTGGACAACATACCTTCTAGGTAAGTACTTCGAACCACTAAATTACCTAGGTAAGATGAAAAACATTCAAGTGAGGAACCATTGGTTATCGAATTAAAACCTTTACCTGACAAATTAAAGTATGTTTATTTGGGAACCAACCACACAATGCCCGTAATTATTTCTTCTGATTTGCAGCCAGAACAGGAACAAAGCTTGATAGAGATGCTGCGGTAGCACAAGAAAGCAATTGGGTAGTCGATTTATGACTTGAAGGGAATAAGCTCAGCCGTTTGCATGCACAAAATCCTTTTAAAGGAAGATCAAAAGCCCACTGTTGAGGCCCAGAGGATACTTAACCATGCCATGAAGGAGGTATTACGTAAGGAAATAATCAAATGGCTTGATGCCAGAATAATCTACCCTATCTCTGACAATGCATGGGTAAGCCCGGTACAATGTGTACCCAAGAAATGTGGCATGACCGTGATAACCAACAAAAACAATGAGCTGATCCCAACCAGGACTGTGACCGGTTGGAGGGTTTGTATGGATTACCGCAAATTAAATAAGGCAACAAAGAAAGATCATTTCCCGTTGCCCTTCATTGACGAAATGCTTGATAGACTTGTTGGTAAACCTTTATACTGTTTTCTTGATGGTTACTCAGGTTATAATCAGATTGCTGTAGACCCAGAAGACCAGGCAAAAACCACCTTCACTTGCCAGTATGGAATATATGCATTTAGAAGAATGTCGTTCGGCTTATGCAATGCCCCGACAACTTTTGAAAGATGCATGATGGCAATTTTTTTCCGACATGGTAGAAGACTTCCTGGAGATATTCAAGGACGATTTTTCAGTCTTTGGAGACGAATTCACTCACTACCTCAGCAATTTAGAAAAGGTGTTGCAAAGATGTGAGGAATTCAATTTAGTTCTCAATTGGGAAAAATGTCATTTTATGGTGAATGAAGGCATAGTTTGGGGCCACAAAATCTCATCACAAGGAATCGAAGTTGACAAGGCCAAGATAGATGTGATAAAGAAATTTCCTCCACCAATTTTAGTCAAAGGAGTCCGAAGTTTCTTGGGTCATGCAGGTTTTTACAGGAGGTTTATCTCTAATTTTTCAAAAAATTTTAAACCTCTATGTAACTTGCTTGAACAGGACAAGAAATTTGAATTTAGCAAGGAATGCACTGAAGCATTCGAGGCTCTCAAAGAAAAGCTGATCACCGCACCAATTGTAGTCCCACCAGATTGGGCCCTACCATTTGAAATAATGTGTGATGCAAGTGATCATGCTGTCGGGGCAGCACTTGGGCAGAGAAAGAACAACCTATTCCATGTCAGTAAAACCCTCAATGATGCCCAGATCAATTACACCACCACGGAGAAGGAATTACTAGCAGTGGTCTTTGCCTTTGACAAGTTCCGATCCTACCTTATCGGAACAAAAGTGACTGTCCACACTGACCATTCGACAATCAAGTACATGTTCTCAAAAAGGATGCCAAGCCCAGACTGATTAGATGGATCCTTCTTTTTCAAGAATTTGACGTAAAAATAAAGGACAGAAGAGGTACGAAAAACCAGGTAGCCGATCATCTTTCCAGATTAGAAGCTGGGGAGAAAAATAACCCACTAGAAGAAATACAAGATGCATTCCCAGACGAGCACATCCTGCAAATCCCGACAGTAGCAGAAGAATCCGCCGTAGCAGAGACCGTGGCAGTATACGACTACGCTGCCATGGCAGTGACTAAGTATGTTTCGGCAACATTGATAGAAGACCTTGCCGCAGTCACAGCCACTCCTTATTATGTTGATCTTGTCAATTACTTAGCTAGTGGTGTTCTACCTTATAACCTTAACCATAATGAAAAAAAATAGGTTTCAGCATAATGCAAAGCATTATTTCTGGGACAACCCTCTTTTGTTCAAGCAATGTGCAGGTCATGTTATAAGAAGATGTGTTCTAGAGGACGAGCAAAAAGAAGTGCTCCAGCACTGCCACGATTCACCCTATGGAGGAACTAGAACAGCCGTCAAAGTGCTTCAATCAGGCCTTTATTGGCCCACACTCTTCAAAGATGCTCAACTTTACTACAAGCACTGTGACTGATGCCAACTCACGGGCAATATCTCTAGACGTAATGAGATGCCATTGTAGCCCATATTGGAAGTAGAACTGTTTGATGTTTGGGGCATAGACTTCATGGGACCATTCCCATCATCTCAAAGCAATCTTTACATCCTAGTAGCGGTGGATTACGTATCAAAATGGGTCGAAGCAATTGCTACACCACACAAAGATTCCAAGACTGTTCAGAAATTTCTCAAGAAAAATATCTTCACCAGATTTGGAGTTCCTAGAGCAATAATTAGTGATGAAGGTAAAAACTTCGACAATAGACTCATTGCCGCGACCCTGAAGAAATTAGGCGTCACACACATAATTGCTACGGCCTATCACCCATTGACAAATGGGCAGGCCGAAATATCAAACAGGAAATTAAAGCAAATCCTTGTAAATATGGTAAACCTATCTCGAAAGGATTGGTCTCATCGTCTTGACGATGCCCTGTGGGCATATAGGACAACCTACAAGACCCCATTGGGAATATCTCCATACAGGCTTGTATTTAGAAAAGCATGCCATTTGCCCGTGGAAATTGAGCACAAAGCCTATTGGGCAGTAAAAAATTTGAACATGGAATGGGAGAAAGCTGACCAGAAAAGACTGCTAGACCTCAATGAGATGGAATGACATAATCGTAAGCTACTGTCGAGGTAGTTTTTTTCGGGGCAGAAAGTCCTCCTTTTCAATTCCAGGCTCAAAATGTTCCCAGGCAAACTCAGGTCCAAATGGTCAGGCCCATTTGAAGTTGTTTAGGCTTACCCACATGGTGCAGTAACGATCAAATCACAGTGATGGGCATGAGTTCAAAGTGAATGGCCAACGTTTGAAGCACTACTCTGACCTACATGATATGAGGACTATGGAGACCATCACCTTAGGAGATGCACTTGCATGCACTCCTATCGTGACTTAATTTCATTATATTATCTTTGTTTTATTCTACTTTTAGGATTAGTTTTAGTTTAGAAATTTTTATTTTTATTTTTATTTAATCTTTTCTTGTTGGTGTTTATTTTTAGGACAAGAATCAAGAATTAAGGTGAAGTCATTCATAACAGAAGATCTGTTGCCACGACAGTGAACAGTGTCAAGGCTGCAGCAATTACCAACGAGCAGAGAAGCGTAATGGCTAGTCTGGCATAATTTTAGATGTGGCAGTAAATGCCAACGGCTAAAAACGGCTAGTTGGGTTAATGAAATCAACACGACAGTAAAGTGCCGAGGCCTATATAAACACTTTCTCAACTTAAACTGTTCACTCTTGCATTCTTGATTTCTTAGAATTTGTTGCTTATTTCTCTCAGATTGCTTAAAAACTCTCACAAATTCTCCATGGCATATTACAATAGATTCGCACCCGCTACTGTTGAAGAACGATTCAACAGATCCTTTATTGCGAGGCAGTTATGGGAAGAGCAAGGATTCTAGCATTCAGACGAGGAAAACTATGGAATCGAGCACTATTTGTTCGATAAAATAGTGTATCAAGAATGGTAAATCTTCTGCTTGCAACCCGCCCAGGCCAATGCAACGATTGTGCGAGAATTTTACGCTCATGGGCCGAGCAAAGATTCACTTTATGTCCACTGTCGGGGCAGACCGGTTAGAATTGATGCCGATACTATCAACTTGTTCTATGGCCTCCAACCTGCTCGAGATGACCATTCAGCGTTTATGGAGGACATCAGTAACGAAGACCACGAACTCATAAAAGATGATCTTTGCTATGATAACACCCATTGGGAAACTGGATCCCAAAAAGGCTACGTGGCAAGATAAAACCTAAGGCCAAATGCCAAGTTGTGGACCATGTTCGTAAAACGATGCCTCATCCCAACATCCCAAAACAGCACAGTAGACAAGAGGAGATTGGATCTCATCCAATCCATTATCAATAAAAGAAGCATAAATGTGGGAGAGTTGATCCTACAAGAAATTTACGAATGTAGTAGGAAGGAAAAAGGACCCTTGTACTTTTAATGTTTAATCACGGGTCTATGCACTGCCGCGGGTGTCCCAGTTGAGGATACGAACGAATTTACTGCCCAAAGGCGCGGTTGGACAAGGGAGTTCTGTCACAAAGTCATGCAAATAACCCAGGCGGAACCAGTCCAAGCAACTCCACAGCCAGGCACTGCTGATACCACTGTCGGGGCCCAGTACACCGCGGACATGCCTGCTGCTTCCCACAGCAATGCCACGGCGGATCCTTGCCAGGAAATACTCAAGAGGATGGCAGCCATGGATATAAGACAACAACGGTATATGGAGTACCAAAGAGATTTCAACACTGCATTAACCTAGATGATGATCACCAATTTTCCAAACCAAGGGGTGCAGTTCCCAGAATTCCCTCCTGATATGTTTGTCATAGCTGCACTATACACCGAAACAACTCTGGCTCCAGGAGGATCGCGACCATTTTATGCTGCTGGACCATCGCGACCATTCCATGCATCAGACCCATCTCAGCCACTAGAGCCTACCGCGACATCATCAGCTAGAGAAGGTCATCCAAGCGGAGAGCGACCCTCAACAGTCCAAAGGCTCTCCTATATTCATGAGGAGTTTCACGTCAGAGATGGACTCTTTCATGCAGTAGCCTCATTCAGCCGCTAGGCCAAGCACTCAGCACGTCTGGGCAGAAGCAATGGAAGTTAAAGATGAAGGCGGGATAAAAAATAATGCCCACTGAAGAAATTGGCGATGAGGAAGAAGGAGAAGAAGTCAACGCCCCATTGCAAAGGACTCCATCCACCAGAGTCCAGCCGCCCAGAACAGCCAAAGCTCAGCAGTCACCAGCATAGGGAACGAAAACTAAACTGTGAACAGCAAGGTCAAGAAAACTGATCATTCGTAGCAGTTCTTCGGAGGATTTTTAATCTTTTAATACCTCTATTTTGCTTTTATCCCTTTTCTTCCCTTGTTAATTTTCATTTTTGTTTCCTGCTTTGTGCTATAAGTATAGGCATTGGGGGCAATGCTCAGTTCGAGTTTAGGGGTGTAGATTCACTGTCAAGGCAGTTTATTGCCGCGGCCCTGCCATGAAAGGAAGCAATTTAAGTTTATTTTGAATTTTTTTTGTCTACCACCTTACTTCAAATGTCCATACTTTTGCACTGCTTTACATCATTATTGCCTAGTTTATTCTCCTTAGGTAATAGAAATCTTTCTCCTTACCATTGCTTTGTCCTGTTTAGAAGGATTAACTTTAGGATACTTAAGGAAGAAAACTTAGAAGCTTACTATAAGATTGACTCTAAAAACACTCTTGGGACTTGTTTGATTATAGGAATTCTTTTAATGAACTTGGGTGATAAAGGCTTAGATTTTTGAGAATGTTGGCTAGAGGTGTTATCCTTCTCTGTGGCTACTATCCCAACACCATACCTCATCAGATCTAAAAACTGAAGTTCATACTCAGCCACTAACATATTACCTTGTACCAAGTCTCTAAAGGCCTGACGCCTCTCTCTCATATACCGATCACCCAGATAACGGTTCTTGAACCTTTCCTTGAAAAAGTCTCATGTCAGCCCGTCGGAGGATACGCTACTAACCACAGACTCACACCAGATGTGGGCACCACCATCAAGCATAGAAACGGCTCCAAGGTATCTCTTAGCTGGCTCCAAACCCAACTGATCCATCCGTCTCTCAGTATCGTATAACTAGGTCTCTGCATCTGAAGGTGCACCAATCAAGGATCCATAGAAAGTTCTTACTTCATTCGCGATCAGAATCTGGGAGATAGGTAGATCCGGCATCGCACCCGAAGCTCTAATAGCTCCCTGTAACAACTGAAGGAACTGCCTACTAAGAGTATCATCAGCCACTGTAGTAGGCTCGGTGCTCGATACTGATGCCCCTCTGAAAGGGGTAGACATATCAATGCCTGCAACAGGCTGAGGGTTGGGCGGTACAGTGGTACTTGTGGGAACAGGTGGGTCCGGAGAAATGACGGGTGGAGGATCACTAATAGGCTCCTCTACAGGATCAGCAAAACTGGTCGCTCGACCACGCCCTCGGGTGGATCGGCGAGCTCTACGAGCACTCATATTGTTTAGGACATCTACAAAGATAAAATTTAGGAGATCAGAATTGACACTGGAGAACCATACACAATACAGAAAAATATAGGTGACATGGCCTTATAGATATAAATTCATAACAGTTTATCAGAAAACATTTATTTAAGACCTATCACAGTCCGAGAATCTTAAAACCAAAAGCTCTGATACCAATTAAATGTAACCCCTAAACCGTCCTATGCGGGAAGCCCGACTAGAGTGGTCACATTGTTTTTATTTATAAATCATATTGCATGAAAATTAAATTAACTTGAGCGAATAAAGGTAAATATTGTCTAACAATTAAAATGTATAAAATGTCACCAAAACATGGTATCTGGAAAACACTGTTCACAAAATAATTCGTAAAACCAATAACAAAAATAATACGTTTAAATCACCAGTAATATAATATATAGGCACATGTCACCTTAAACGTAAACTGGAAAAGTTTAAAAATGTTACATCAAAGTGTAACCAAATAATGTGTAGATCCTCCAAATGCCAAGTCCGGAATGTCTACCTACGGATATCTGAAAGGGGGAAGAAAACAGGTATGAGCTATGAAGCCCAGTGTGTTCCAACAGTGCAAATAAAATACGGATAAAATCATTAAACAGTAATACAGAAAATCAGATTATGTATATGCATGATATGCTACCCTCCAACCGAACTCCTAGATACAGTTCCCCCAAACAGTATCTGATACAGGCATTAACCTAAGCCCTTAGGGCGAAGGTACCGACCTAAGGAATTACCTTAGGGAACAGGCGGAATTACCCCGGCTAAAGCACGAGAACCGATAACAGGCGGAATTACCCTAATTAAGGTTAGGAACCGTAAACAGGCAGAATTATCAGCTGGATCAAGGCTGAACCGAATATTAGATACTACTCATCATCCCAATACTAAGATGGCAGACATGCAATAATAATAGGAATCATGATGGTAGTAACGGGAATTAAGCAGGCAATATGTATACATAAATCAAGAAATATCAGATATACAGTAAATCATAAAATGATAAATCTTAAAGTTCAAAGTAAGTGTTTATGTAAATACAGAAAACAGTCATGTGCCCATACTTGATTTGTTTAAAACGTAAAGCAATAAGATACAGTTATATAGCACACAAGGAACACACCTCAATGGATGAAACAAATAGGTGATCTACTGGGCGTTCGATCCTCGTTCTGTAGTAGCATTGGACCCTAAAAATACAAAATAGAGTTTTTATTAATACTGGAGTTAAATACTGAATTGACTATTCACGAGTATTAAAAACATACGGGTCACGATCGGATCTCGGGATCGGTGAAAACGGGAGGAACTGGGCTGGGTCGGTACACGATCGGGAGAACTATGAGGTCCTACAAACAAACAGATACCAATATTAGACCTTAAGTAAAACATTAGGCTTAACTTAACTTAACTTAGAAGAAAAGTTTGACTCGAGACTTTAAAGTCCAAATTGGAAGCTTTTGGGTTTGAATTTCGAGAAACGGACTTCACGGATGGACTCAGGACGTCAAAAAACATAAAACAGGAGTTTTTGAAAATTTTGACTTTTTGGGTCAAAGTCAACGCTGACATCAACAGTCAAAGTCAACGCTGACGTCATGCTGACGTCAGCGGTCAACGGTCAGCGCTGACATCATGCTAACGTCACGGTCAATGGGTCGGGTCGATCAACGGGTTGAGTCGGTCAACGGGTCAACGGGTTGGGTCGGTCAACGGGTCTGGTTAGGGTTTGACCAGTTTGGTTCAAGACTGGTTCGGTTCGGTTTGACCGGTTCAAGGTCGGCTTGGACCGGGTTTGGGCCGGTTTAGACCGGCCAACTCCAGGCCACCATCCAGGGCGACCGGAAATCGCCTCGGCGGCGCGTGGAGGCCACGCGCGGCCCTAAACGGTCGGAAAACACCCCTGAGACCGGATCTTACATTGATTCCACCAAAAACACAATAATTAGCCCTTAAACTTTACAAAACATAACGAATGGTAAGAGAATTTTACCAAAACCGATCGGGGGGAAAAACTTCTCTGATGTGGCTCTAACAGCGATGACAGGAGACGGTGATGGGTGGGTTTTGGTCGCCTAGTCACGACGAACACAAACGGACCGACGACGCACCGATTTAACTTCGATCGTGGCCGGATTCAACGAAAACAAATAGGGTTTTAAACCCTAGATTGCCGAAGCTCTTAGCTTCGATTACCGGCGAACGGAGCGGCGGTTGAGCGCGTTGGGAGAGGGGTTTTGGTCAGGGAAGGGGGACGGTCACGGTGGTGGTGGAGGTGCAGGACACGGCGCGGCAGTGAGGGAGATCGGCGGTGGTCGGGGTTTGAGAGAAAAAAAAGGGTTTATTTTGGGTTCCAGATCTAATATGGTTCCAAAAAGGTATTTTTTTATACATATATATTTTTTATATTTAATTCAAATTTATTATTTTATTTGTTTCCATTTGAAAAGGTGTTACAAATAACCTTTTCTTCAAAATCCAAAAGCGTTTTTGTCAAAGAATCGTTTTTCTCTTTTAAATCGGAAATAATTTTCTTATTTTTCAAAACCGATTCCTTGAATTTCAAAACCAACTCATCATAAAAATCTTGTAACTCGTCATATGCATCATATAATTCATCATAAGAAAGATCATTACAAGAAGGTTCAAGGGTTACCTTAGGCTCATCAAGAGCCATGAGACAAAGATTTACCACTTCATTGTCCTCATCGGATGAAGACTCTTCATAACTCCATGTGGCAACATGAGCTTTTTGCTTCTTCTTTATCTCAAAACCCTTTTTCTTGTATTAGGGGAAATCGGTCCTAATGTGATTGGCCTTTTTGCATTCATAACAAATTATTTGATCCTTCTCATCTTCTTTGTCCTTTCCTTTAAATTCTTTCTTTCTTTGGAATCTCCTATTCCGGTTTGCCCTCATGGGCCATGTGAATCGTTTGGCTACCATAACCAACTCTTCAAGCTCATCCTCTTCACTTGTATCCATCTCTTCTTGAGATGTTGAAGCTTTTAGAGCAATCTGATAAGTGCTCAACTCACTATCACTTTTTACACCTTTTATGGGCATTAATCACCGAATTTACACCCACTTGGACCAATGCATGTACTTAATGTGATATATTTAGAAGTTAAGCTCATAGAACTCATATTTACAGAAAAGGCACGTTTTACAGCATTTTTATATCTGTGCAGAGGAACCAATGCCGCGACAACAATAAGGCCGAGGCAGGACCTGATGCCGAGGCAGCAGCTGAGAGCCAGGAAGCAAGACTATAGGCGATTGGAAGATAAAAATCCAAGGGACGTGTCTGGACATAAAGCCCATGGATAGGAGCTGGCTAGCATGAGGAAAAACCCAAGACAAGGCCACGCGGGAAAGCCCCCTTAGCCGAATTAAACTTGGAAATATTTTAATTATGTACATGACTTGTTCCCTACTCCAAGTTGTATTCTACTTACGAAAGGTTTGCCCTAGGTCTAGCCTATATAAAGACCTAGCCATCCAATGTATGATATAGGGATACCTAGAGAGAGAGAGAGTCGATTCATAAACTTGTTTTCTTTCTCTCAATTATGTTCTAAGCTTCTTTAGGGTTTAGGTGAAGGTTGTTTAGTATTTGTGAGAGGAGATTGTACTTTGTCTTTGTTTCAATGCAATAAAATTATCAAGGTTTGCTTATCCTTTGTTATTCCTTGTTCTTGCATTCAAGCTTGGGAGAGAAGTTTGTAAGTAATCCATTTATCTAAGTTCGGGAGAGTTAGATTCACGAAAGGGGTAAGTATAGTGTTTCAATCGCGAAATACTAACTCGGCCTAGGGATAGGTTAAGAGTTTCAGCGGCTAAAAGAAGTGTGAGATTGGTTGGTGAGTATAATTGGTTCACGCCGGGAGGTATCATCAAGGACTAGTCATCAACAGTACTTCAACTTAGGGATAAGCGGAGTCATCCAAGGACACTTTATCGAACTTTGGTAAAGTCCACCCACGAGCAAGGGGTTACCGCGGCGGACAGTATCGTCACTGCCAAGGCAGTAATCTGCAGTGCTGCCGAGGCAGAGATATACGATTGCATTGGACAGAGACAAGTCAATCAAATCCACAATACAATGCAACTGGATCCTGACCTATCTCTCTCTGATATTCAAATCTCTTTATTTTACTTAGTTGTTTTAATTTAGTTTCATCACAACCAAAACTACTTGTGTTTTTTATTTTCTACAGAACAAGAAGACGAAGAAGACATATTGAGTCTACCAATCCCTGTGGAGACGATAATCCGATAAATACTTATCACTTATTACTTTCGATGTGTCCACTTGCACTAAACGCGCACTTTTGACACGCGACACAATCCCTTACTTTTTCCTTTCAACTTCTCTCTTTTCTAGCTTCACATCTTCCTTCTTTTTCTCTTCTTCTCTTCCTTTCTTCATGATCTCATGGGTGAGAAGAGATCCCACAAGAGCATCAAGTTTGAGAGTCTTGAGGTCCTTTGCTTCGATGATAGCCGTTCTCTTTCTATCCCAAGACTCGGGAAGAGAGTAGATGAGCTTCCTCACAAGTTTCTCCTCCGGTATGATCTCACCAAATCCTTTGAGACCATTCACAATAACAGAAAACCGATCAAACATCTTGGTGATGTCTTCATCTGGCTCCATCTTGAAGTTCTCGTAGTTTAGATTGAGAAGACCTATCTTTGTCTCCTTGACATCATTGGTGACCTCGTATGTTGTCTCTAAAGAGTCTCATACTTCTTTGACACTTGTGCAAGATGACATCTTGGAGTAGATGTCGGGACCAAGAGCACAAAAGAGGATGTGTAGAGCTTTGTCGTTTGTGGACATCATTCTTCTCTCTTCATCGGTCATCTTGTTTCTCTTCTTTGGCACTTGCCTATCTCCTTCTTGCTTCATTGGAATTGAAGGGTCATCTTCAATTATATCCCAAAGGACATAATCGTTGGAGTTGATGAACAACCTCACTTTATTCTTCCAATATGGATAGTTGTCACCATTGAAGAATGAAGGCTTGGTGATGGAGTGAGACTCGTTCCAACTTCCCAAAGTAGAGGCCATTGGATTTGACTTGAAAGAATGATCAACTATTCTTGGATCTTGTTTGGTGAATGTTAATCCCTTCAAAGATCTAGCTCTGATACCAATTTTTGAGTTGATCAATCAATGGAATTAGCCAAGAGGAGGTGAATTGGCTATTAAAAAAATTATGGAAGATTTTGGTAAAAATAAAGAAAATTTAAGACACAAGAATTATAGTGGTTCAAGCTTCGAAACAAGCTCTACATCCACTACCTTAGCTCCCGCTAAGGATTTTGAAACCAATTTACTAAATGAATTCAACCTTTTTCTAGGTTCTAGGGCTAACCTTTACAAACAAGCCAATTTTCAACCCGAAATTGACTTAGACCTCACAAAGGATTACAAATGAAAGAAAGGCAAATTTGGATATCTCTCAAAGACAAATATTGCCCCAAATACAGATTCACTCTCCCCAAACTCAATTACAAAGGATTAAAATGAAATACAAGAGTTGGGAGTCAAGATATGCAATAGAGTGTTTTGGAGTTGGATTTGTGTGCTTGGATGTTGCTTGAGGTTCAATAGTTGTTAATGCTGCTCAAAATGCTTCAATCTATCCCTTCTCATTGATTTCTAACCGTTGGGGTTATTAGAGATGTAAATATAGACGTTGGAGCCTTCTCTTTCCATAATAAATGTACTCTGATAGAATTGGTATCAAAACACGGGCTACCTGTTTCGAAACAGACCACAAATAGAAAGAGACGTGAATTTATTAAAGGGTATATCGAAACTGGTATGATACCTAAAGTAAACTGTGAAGTTTGGCATCGATACGGGTATCGAAACGGAGTAACCACCATTTAATGCTTTAACTGCCACCAACGGTCAACTCATTTAATGCTTAAAAGAGCTGTTGGGGATTTTGGGGGTATCGATATTGGTATCGAAACACTAACCTTAATTTTAAATATTTTTTAAAACAATTAAAAACTCAGGGCAAGGTTCGATACTGGGTTTGAAATATTTGTTGGCAGTGAGGTCCCGGTATCGAAACTGATATCGATACTTGTTCTTAATCTCAAAAACATTCTTTCAAAAATAAAGGACGGTATCGATACTTGTTCTTGTGGTATCGATACGCTTGTATAAAAACACTTAGAAAAATTATTTCAAAGTTATTGGTTTGACTTGAAACCTTAATTTTGACTTAGTAACTTAAAAAATTTATTACAAAATAAGTCCTTATAATTGTTATTTCAAAATCAATTTTAGTTTTACAAGTATTCCCAAAGACCAATCATATGATGATTGTAAGGATACTTTTATTTACCAATTTCATTGAATAAAGGCATTGTCATTGTTGTTTTCAGATATATGTATCAATGTTTAACATAAACTGAGAAACAATAAGGTCTATATAATAATATAA
Source organism: Abelmoschus esculentus (assembly GCA_035048815.1). Classification (NCBI taxonomy): domain Eukaryota; kingdom Viridiplantae; phylum Streptophyta; class Magnoliopsida; order Malvales; family Malvaceae; genus Abelmoschus; species Abelmoschus esculentus. The sequence continues at coordinate 6,575,841 of JAUCBN010000015.1, forward strand.
GTATTATTATTAAAAGATCCTTAGTCATGTATTATTATTGGCATGGACAATAATGATACGCTTAAGAATAACATGTTATTGATTGATGACAATGAGTTGTCATTGACATAGAAATATCAGAATTAATACATGAATATATTATTAGAGAATAATATATTGGATTGACCCGCTATGAACATATGTCTTGGATTATTATGTGACGGTCCAGATATTTCTCATAGTGACAACTATATATATGATCCTTAGACTTGAGATCATTAGTAATTGGTTCCACTATAAAAACTAACATTGAACATATCACAATGTATGTTGTGAGATGTGAATGATTGAGATAGGATTTGTCCTTCCTACATAATAGGAAATATATCACAGGCCATTTGATTGAGTGAGACTAGAAATGCATGGTCATGCTTGAATAAGTTGATATGAGATATCATAAATCATTCATTAACAATAGTCTACTCTAGATATCAAAAAACTTTTAGTAGGCTATCCAAGTGTGACTATTCTAAGACTTGTGCCTATTATAGATATAAGAGGACAAAAGGATACAATACATTAAGAGAGTTGGTCACAGACATGGTACATCGAATTATGATCTCTTGTAACTTAGATGACAATGATATATTGCTAGATGTCAGTCATTGTTTGTAATATTAGAATTGTTCTAATATTATTAATAACGTTACAATGACCTACAAGGTCACACCCAATGGTTGAAAAGGAGCAGTAAATATATATGTATAAGTAGATTATATTTAATCCCGAATTTAATTAAAGGATATTATTAATGTAATTGTATCCCTTTTCAAATTTGGATTAAATATAGATCCCGAAGTTAAAGGTAATGATTAAAGTAATTATTTCCTAAAACAAATTCGGAATAAAAACCTAATTTCTAGGGTGACACATATATATACAGGATGTTTTGGTCTAGCAGACGTTTCTTAAAAAATATAATCCCGATTCTCAGAAACCGAAAAATCACGAAAATAATTTTCGAGATTTGCTCTCAACCGGGTGAGCTGAGTAGAGGCCGAGACGATATTTGTGGAGGCTAAAGATTTGGATTGTCAAACGATCGTTACTGTAACAGTTCTTGTTGCTGTATTTATTGTTTATCAAGGAACCCAATGTAAGTCATCGCATCTCTTCCTCCTGATTTCGGATTAAACGTACTTGGATCATTGGAAAGACTATCGTAATTTTGTTCCACTGTGTCATGGGGTGCGTCGACGGTCCCAACACTTAAGGCTCAAATATGACATCTGGGCCCAGAGTGTTACACTACATTTCTTAAAATAAACATAATCTTTTTCATTGGGATCACTTGTTGAATTCCACTAATGTATAAAATTTTCTATACCGTTACGAAGGTTTGATCATCTTTATTTTCATTATATTCAAAAAAATTTGAATTGTGTACTTTTTTTAAAATTAGTCATCTTAGATGTTCAATGAAAAAATAAACATATAAACTTTCATTAAAAAATGTTTTACTTATAATATTGAGATGTGCTAGGAATTATTATTATGGTTATAGTTGTCTCATTCAATTAATATTATAGTTATATTTAGGTCACTTAATTATAAAATATTGTTTAATTAGGTGTAATGATCCTTTTAATCTTTAAAGATTTTATATTCTATCATTTTAATCTAAAATCAAATCAATTCAATAAATTTAATCGTTTATATTTAAAAATATAATAATTTAAACATTCTTATAATGAAACAAATTTCATAAGTTCTCCGCAAGATTATATATTTTCATTAAAAAAATATGGTTTTTACAGTAACTTCTGTAATAGTATTTTTATTATAAAAACAGACTTGCAAAGATAATAAGAAATTTGTTTTATAAAAATATCATTAACTTACGTAATTATAGTAATTAAAACTTAAATTTAAAAAAAATACGTGTTAAAGGTAACTAAAATTTTGTCCCTAATTGAGTACACAAATGATTCAAAAGAAAAAAAAAATGATTAAATTTATATATTTTTAAATATGAAAGATAATCTAAATATAATATTGATATATAGATAATTTTAATACTTAAGGTTTATAATTTTTATCATTTTGGCCTTCATTTTATATTTAGGATAAATTAAGAATGTTTTTGATAAATATCTTATTTTTTAACTAATATGATGATTTGATCGTTCAAAATTTAATGATAATAATATATCATATATGTAGAATGAGGTTTGAGATTTGAGAATATTCGATAGCCTTTTATTTTAGATTTTATTAATTTTTAACATTTTATTAACATTTTAATTGTTTTATATTTTAGTTAGAATAAATTATATTTTACATATATATATATATTTATTATTATTGTCAAAAATTTAACAGTGATGACATGTCATGTGTATGTAGAATGAGGTTAGATGCTATGTTATTTAAAATATATTATCACATGTATATGACATGTTATTATCGTTAAATTTCTAACGATTTAGTAATCATGTTAGTTAAAAAAATAAGATATTTATCAAAATGACATAAATTAAGGGCTAAATTTATCCCAAAAAATAAGGATTAAAATGATAAAAATTATAAACGTTAAGGTTTAAAGTTATTTTTATGTCTTTTATATTATTCATAATTAAATAATTCAAATATATATTTAGACAAAATTAAGTGATATCCATTATAATTTATCTTTTTCTTAAATACAATCTTCATTTTCTATAGAAAACCCTAGAAACTAGCGATAGTCTTTATATTTCTATTCAAATTACATATTATATTGTTTTCCGGTCCCTTTCCTTTATTATTAAAAAAACATCAGTCAAATTCATTAATTTATCATGGCATCCCAAGCCTTTGCCACTTGTAACCCCTTACACTAATCCTTAGAGAAATTATTACATGAATTCGTTCTACCATTTAAAATATGATTTCTAACTAATTAAATTAAGATATATTTTTAGAGAATTCATATTTACACATAAGCATTGTTCAAATCATCCAATTTAATGTCTTTGATTTTAAAAAAAAAATATTACCAAAGATTTCTTATGTCATATTTTTTTTTGTTCTTTAAAATTTTCCTTTATTAATTTTTCTTTTTTTATATAGATTTGGGGTTTAGAGTTTAATGTTTAGGGTTAAAGGCTAGGGTTTATGTTTAGGGTTTAGTTTTAGGGTTTAGGATTTAAGGTTAGGGTTTAAGTTTAGGGTTAGGGTTTAAAAAAATTGAACAATAAAGAGAAAGACAAAAAAAAATCTTTGATAATATTATTTTTTCCCTTTTTTAAATAAAAACATTAAAATAGATGATTTAAATGATGTTTATGTGTGAATATAATATTAAAAAAATATATGATGTACCTTAATTTAATTAGTTGGGCTTGAGACTATATCCTATTTGGTGAAGTGGATTCATATAATAATTTCTCCTAATCCCTATATATTTTCCTTGGGATAATTGGAAAGAATATCAAACAAGTAGAAGCCGACAAACCAATACAAATTAGAGTTGTCAATTGGAAATTTAGTAAAGAATTCTTGAAGCCATTTTTGAGAAATAGAAATTCAAACAAGATTAATAACTATATTTGATATAAATTAAGTTCCTAAGCTTCAACTTTAATCTATAAATACCATCTTTATATCTCTCATCTTCCCCCACCTCAAAACACTCCCTTAACCATCCCCATTTCTCATTAAACACTCCCCAATAATTTTAGAATCATGGGTGTTGTCACTTATAACTTTGAGGTTACCTCCCCAGTCCCCCATTTCAGGTTTTTCAATGCCATGGTTCATGAATACAGCGAGATTTACCCCAAGGTTGCCCCTCTAGCAATCAAAAGCGTCGAGGTCGAAGGAAAGGGCGGCCCTGGATCCATCATAACATTCAACTTTGCCGAAGGTTAATTCTCACTTCCTTTCCATCTTTCGACAGGAATATGTTTGTTCGAATTATTTTATTTAAAGATAACATTAGATTACTTTATATTTGATAATCTAACCTTTATCTTTAATAGGCCATCCGCACCAGTACGTGAAGAACAGGATCGAAGAGATCGATCACATCAATTTTTCATACAGTTACAGTATAATTGAAGGTGGACCTCTAGGGGACAAGCTTGAAACAATCAGCTACGAGAACAAGTTCATTGAAACTCCAGATGGAGGAACAGTTTGGAAGGGCTTAATGAAGTTTTACACAATCGGCGACTCCGAATTCACCGAAGAAGAAATCAAGGCTCTCATTAAAAGTACTGAGGGAGTTTACAAGGCGCTTGAAGCTTATCTCTGGGTCCATTCTGATATCTGCAACTATATAAGAATTTGTTGAAATCTCGTGCTTTTAAGAGTGGTGTCATTTTGATATTTTTCATCTTTGTGGTCTAAACTGTCTTTTGATTGTGGTAATAAAGTATTTGTTATCAGGTTTTGATATCTTTATTTTGATTATAGACAAAGAGTTTAAGCTATAACTGGTATTATATACGGCTATCATCATCCTTTACTTGTGCAAATCTTTCGTATTTAAATTAAACAATATATATCATCATCTGATTGGGAAAAAAATAATTTAAATTAAAAATAAGAAATATTAGAATTTTTACATAATAAGTGCTAAAATTATTTTTTTTCGGATTAAAATTATGATGATCGAATGTATAAATACAAAAATTTAAATGTTTTATTATACAAATTTTTATGGCAATTATATTATCATTTAATGACAATTAAAAATTTAATAACCATTCTAAGTAAATATTAAAATTTAATGTTTATTACTTAATTTTGAAATAGGGTTCATCCATAGGTAAAAGCTGCAAATGATGAGACCTAATACCTTTGACGATTTTTACTTACAAGTTCCCAATAATCCAAATATTTGAATTCAGGTCTTCCATTGTTTAAATATTAGCAAGAAGTTCCATTGTTATGATTATAAATAAATTAAACTTGAATGAATATATTTTTATTGGAATTTGATTATGTATTTTTTAAATCTGTTTAGGCTATATTTGGGTTTATTAAAAATTAGTTTTACTATTACAATGATCACTTTCGATTTATAAGTATTTATATTTTTCCATTAAATTTAAAATATATATTTTTTTAAATATTTACATTATCATTTTATAATATTTTAATCACTGAAATGTTAAATATTGTCGGTACGATGATTTTTTAATCACTGACACATTAATAAAATGATAATTTTAAATTAACCTCTAGACTTTTAATAAATAATTAATTTGACTTATAAATTTTAAATAAAATATCAATGTAATCTTTAAATTTAAATAAAAATTCAAATTAATCTTTATATCTGATCAAAGTCCATTCTTGGCGATCATCACTTACTCTCATCTTCAGTCATCATCTGTCGCTACTCACCAGCATCATATGATATCCCCGTAGTCATATGATCTTCAAACAGTATTTGAGCAGAACTGCCGGCCAGATTCATAAACAAATGAATTATTCCAATCTCAAACCAATTTATATAAGGATTTATGAAAAAAAAATTATCAAACAAGTAATTAAGTAGTAGACATATTAGTACTATACAGTCATCAACTAGAGATTTACTAATAATTTTTTGGATGCCTTCTTTGACTAATTCAAATTTAAAGAAGATTAATAAATATATTAGACAAGAAATCTACTAGTCCAAGATTAATTTTTAGATTCGAATAAAATTGAAAAGGGAGGAGGAAAAAAGTATTGTAGATTCCAATATGGAAAAATAGGGAAAAATAACTTTAAATTTAATCTGATTCAGACTAAAATTAAGATGAGATTAGATTCAAATTATTTTAACTTTGTATAAAATAAAAGGGGAAAGAATCACCCAAAAATATAAATTTATTTATTCTAAATTTTGTATACTTTTGGGCATGAAATTCACTATAAACCCCCCATCCACTTTGTAAGAATTACACTATATTTTCACAAGAAATTTGTATAAAAATTCATTCTAATTTGGAGTTGGAATACAAAGCGGATAGCTCTCGTTTGAGGTTTCTATTTAGTTTTATTTATTTTTACTTTTTTTTTTGTTTATTTTAAATGTATGTAGGAAATAGATTAGAATCTACTTTGTTCAAGGCTTTAAAAACGTCACATCTTCGGATTTTAGATAAAATTTTTTGAATTTATTTAATTTAAATTAAAGTTTTTATTTGATTTTTTTAAAAAAATGAATTTTTCCACCGTCGACAACGACAGTCGATAGCAGTAAAGGGCGGTCAAAATGATGATTTATTTTTGATGTTTTTTATTCTTGAAGAACACCAAGAACACTTGAAGAAAATTTTAAAAGAGGGGTTTTGATATTTTTTTTTTGGAAATAAAAATATTGAATTGTTCGAAATTTAAATATTGGGTTTAAACTCATGTTTCGTAAAAAGTGACCCAATTACCTTCATTAAATCTTTACAATTTATTTTTTCTACGAGTAATATTTTTGTTTTCATGTTTTCAAAGAGGTCACTTTCTTTTAAAATTTCGACATTAAATTTTAATATTTTTATAATATAATATTTAATATTTTTAATTATTAAAATATTTTTATCAAAATTTCATTAATCATTTTAAAGAAAATAAAAAAATAAAAAATAAATTTAAATCGTTTTAATTAAGTTTTTTCACCATTATTACTTTTTTATTTATAAATCCTACTTGAATTTATTTTAAGTGTTGACCCGACTCAAGAAGGATAATTTTTTTAAAAAATAATCTCATTCTTTTATTATTAATTTGATTTATTTCTTGTTTTTATTAAAACCTATCTTTTATTGTATTTTTTTTATTATTTTAAGTACAATCCTTAGATTAAGTCCCTAAATACCTTAGTGCTTTAGGATAAACTAAAGAAACTCTTCAGTTAAATTAATAACATACACTTAATTTCTTCTTTAACCATAATACATAAAATTTACTTAGACATTTCTTTAGGTTAACAATCACTAACTTAAAACAATAAAAATCTTTAACGCATAAGTTTCTTTGTTTGATTAGTTAAAAAAATGGAATTTAATTAATGTGGTATCTTACTAAAGGGAGGTAACGTGTTAACGCCATAAATATTAGCGATGATTAGTTTACTCTCTCGGAGGTATTATTGTTAAAATAGAATAAAATTTATAAATGGATGATAATTAAAATTTTATATAAACTTGTAAATTTTCAATATTAAAACATTTTATAATCGACTAGGTACCAATTTTGTTGAGTTGTAAGGTACTAACCTTTCCCTATGCGTAATCGACTCCCAAGCCCATTTTTTGTTTTCGTAAACCATAAATTATTATTTTAATAAAATAAATTAATTTTATTAAAATGACCTATATTTAAGTGATCCAATCTGTAACGCCCAAAAAATGGGCTTAGAAGTTAGTGAATTGGTTTTGTCGGTTTAGCCTAGTTCGGGATTAAATACTTAAAAATTAGTTTTAAATCAAAATAAATTATGGAAAAATATTGTAAAATCCTTATTTGATACATATTTGACTTTGGTTAACTCAATCTCGAAAATTGACCCTTGAATTCCTAAAATTTTGAAATTAGTGACTATTTTGTTAAAATTGAAAAGTTGAGAATAATTTTATGAAACTAAGTCAAAACTTTGAATCTTTAAGGCGCTTTGATCTAATTGTAATCCTAGTTGATCTAAGCCTTCCAAGGGCCTATTTTAATGACCCTTAACCCATAATTTTAATTACATAACCAAAATATCTAAATATTAATCCTAAAAACTTATTTTATATCAAAAGATAAACCTATTTTTTTAGAATTTTGAATTCACCTCTTTTAGGAAGTCACTCCATCATATTTTCAAATGTAAACATCAATCTTTTTAATAAAAAATTGTTTGGCTAATTCTTTATATTTTTCGTCTTCAAAAAGTCTTATTTTTCAATTGGTTTTCTTCTTAAAACCTTGGAAGTGAAATGGATCAAATTTAGAGGTTAGGAAAAATTCAAACCTCTGAATTATAGAGTTATTTAATGAAATTCCCAATTTATTGGCTTGGTATAATCGTTTTTAATATTTTGGTTTAAGAAAAATCGATTTTTGATCAAAAATCATGATTTTCATTCAAGGGTTTTAACCCACTATTTCTGGATCCTAAATTCTTGATTTTGAGTGTATTAGGATGTTTATAAAATTTCCTTAAGAAATCTAATCCCGTACTTAAGGCTTAGGTGAAGTTTGGATGGTTTCAAAAAGTTTTTGGTTAAAGTTTTGATAGGTTTTAAGGGCTGCTATGAAGGGATCTGACTTGGGGAATGTTAGGGTGTGTTTTGGTACACTAAATCCTCTGGTTTTAAGGGTTGCTATGAAGGTATCGATACACATGCATAAACGTGAAGGAAATATAAAAAATATAGCTTGGGTATCGATACCATATGAAGTTGTATCGAAACAGTCATGAAAATAAGAAGGCGTATTGATACGCTACACCATGGGGTTCAATACTATTTTTTACAGTTTCAAATGGTATCGAAAATGGTCCACTGGTGTATTAAAACGCGGGCTTGTCATTTAGGGCATCGAGTGAGATATCGAAGGCGTATTGAAACACTTGACCTCATTCCAATACCTGTTTTGATAGTGCACTTTGGTATCAAAATAAGGACTAGGTGTTTCGATACCCCTGTCAGTTAAAGATTATAGGCTGAATCAAACTTTGAAACTTCATGTTTTTGTCCCTAAACATTAAGGAAGAAATTAGATGACTTTTATACCTTCTTTAAAATTAAAAATTCACGTGCAAGCATATAATGAACTTAATTAGAGAATGGTAACATCAATTTCACAGTTCATCTTTAAATTTTTGAAAAATTATAATTAGGTCCCTAAAACTTGTTAGATTAAATTAGGACTTTTTCGGTTAAAAAGTTTGATTGTGTAACCCCATCAACCCGGTCTAGACACCACCCAACTCGAAAAAGATACCTGGGGAATACTGAGGCTAATCTAGAGACTCGCCCCGATAAACGACCCTATATTTTTCTTTTTATCTTATCTAAATGCTTTAATTAGATCTTACGATAAACGAGTCCTAATTTAAAAATATTTATGGTGAATCCATTATTTTGTATAACCCCATCGGCCCGGTCTTGACGCCACCTGACTCGAACGAGCTATATGGGAAATACCGAGGCTAATCCGGAAACTCGCCCTGATAAACAACCTTAAAGTTTTTATTGCTACTTTTTTTTATCTTATCTAGATGATTTAATTAGATTCTACATGTTCATAAAAGGACTGAGTTCATTTGCAACGGAAAATGATGAGAAATATGTCCTAATTTAGCCGAACAAGTTTTAGGGACCTATTGTAATTTTTCAAAAAATTTAAAGACTATTTATGAAATTAAAGTTACGAAACCTTAATTAGGTTCATTAAAAGCATAAGTCTCAAATTTCATCTTAAAAAAATATCTACAAGACGTTTAATTGCATGCTCAAAGTATAAGAACTAAAACATAATGAATTTAAACTATTTTTCAGCCTATAACAACTTTAACGACTACTGGTATCGATACTTCAAGGACCCATTTCGATACCATTTTAAATTGTAAAGAGTGGTATCGGAACACCGACCTCGCGTATCGATAATGAGGTCATTACTCAATCCGTTCATAGTATTTTTAAATAACATAGCATTTTTAAACATTCATTAAGCATAGGTAACATTAAGCATAAATCAATATTACAACGTCTCAATCAAACAAAATATCTCAAAAGATTTCGTAAACCTAAGCTTTGTCACTGTATCACTCAACTCGAACGAGCTACACGTGGAATATTGAGGCTAATCCATAGAATTGTCCCGATAAATAACCCTAAAAATTAAATGACTATTTTTTTATTTTATCTTATCTATATGCTTTATTTTGATGCTACATGTCCATGCATAGATTATATTCAATTGCAGCGGAAACAAATAAGGAACGAGTCCTAAAACATACAGACATGTTTTAGGGACCAAAATGTAATTTTCCAAAAATTAAAGGACTAATTATGAAATTAATGTTACCAATATTTAATTAGGTTGATTACATGCTTGCATCTCAAATTTCAGTCATAAATACACATTATCCATATATCATATACAACTTACTGGATACATTACAACCTAGTTAGCAACAATATATTCAAACTCCTAAGAGAAGCTTCACCTTGAACAATCTCATAAACACATATAAGAACAACAATATACTCATGATTTCTATATGCATTCCAACCTAATAACCATATCATAGATTCAACTCATAAATAGTCATGCTTCATTATCAACAATACTCAAATTCACACATAGGGATATCAAGAAACAAACTTCCATACAAATTTTATTATAACTAAAGGAATACCAATAAGCAACTTAAATCCAAGTTAAAAACTAACATCAAATTTGATATTCATCAAATATGTATAAGCATATAACTATTCCAAGTATCATTAGCATAAACAATATTCTCAATAAGTTATCTAGTCCCCATTGCTCTCTCACTACTACTAATGCTATAAAAGGCATACTTGAGCTTTTCACTTGGTGACACTACAGCAAAATAGGTTTATAGCGGCGTTTTTTTAGATATATAGTGGCGTTTATAAGCGCCGCTAAAAGTATTCGCGGCGCTAAAATAAGCGCCACAAGAAACGCCGCTAAAGTACACGATCTTTAGCGGCGTTTTTATATACAAACGCCGCTAATTTACATTCAATAGCGACGTTTTCTTTTCAAAAACGCCGCTAAAGTTCGTGTACTGTAGCGACGTTTGTATATAAAAACGCCGCTACTGCCCTGTTTTGTAGTTGCGTTTTTGATGAAAAACGCCACAGTAGTCCTGTACTTTAGTGGCGTTTATGTACAAACGCCACTGTTGTTAATGGGTTTTTTGTGGCGTTTTTTCCAAACGCCGATATAGGTATTGTATTTTAAAAAATAAATTTTAAATTATTATTACTACCAAAAGCTTCCCTGTAAATCAATACAATTAAGAAAAGAAAATATCTACTAAATTCAAAATACTTAACCAGCAAAATAAATTGAAGTCTCAAGAACCATTTAAGGTTAGAAATTAGTCAGTGTTTATAATTCTTTGAACCAAAAATTTTGGTAAAGGCTACTTAGCAAATAGATTAGAAACAATTTTTGTGGAAATGGATTGCGTGGGGTTAAACCAAGTTTTAGTATGATTGAAAAGTTGATTCCAATGTACTGGGAGATGGATGAAAGAAATGGAATTGTGTTTGTAAAAGAATTTTGAAATGGAGAGTTTTATATGAAGATAACGATGCTGAAGGGCAGAAGGGTGAGTTGATTAACTATCTTGCTTGGAAGATGATGATTGATGATAAGTATAGGGATGTCATTAGATTGGTTATTAATCTTAGAGAATGTAGTTTGAAGCCTGAGATTTAAAACTACTTCATGGCAATGACAACAATAGTTAAAGAACTTATCAAGTTTGAAAAAGCCTTGCGAAAGTTGAAAGATATTGTAAAGTTTGATTTGGTTACTGAATTTGATATGGAAAATATAGTGCTTATAAAGAATTATTAATTTGATTTTTTTGTTAATGGGATAAAACTGTTTAATTCGATATTTCAAGAAGAAAGTCCTTCAATCAATTGGTTGACACATGAGAGGCTTCTTGCTATGTATAAGTGTATTGGACATGGACTCGAAGCCGAGAAACAGCTCTGGGAGATGAAGCTTTCTGGTAAAGAAGCTGATGAACTACCAATTGATAAGGAGAGGAATTTGAGGAATATTGCACAACTCTATGGCACAGAATCATCGTTGGATGCTATGGAATAGTATCACAGATCATTTGGTTTGCAAGTCATTGGCTCAAAGTGCTTTAAAGCTGTAGGAATCTCGGCTATTCTCCTCGATGATGGATTGAAACTTGACAAAGAGCATGACTTACAGTGGCATAAGAATTTTGTTCCATTTATTTGTAGGAAGCTTATACATACAAGTTTCGGAGACAAAAATTTAGATCCTCTTCATCTATTGACAATGACAAAATGTCCATGGAAAAAACAAGAGGAGATGATTTTAGCTGAAATGTATTTTCGACCTGGTGAACCATGGGAATACTATCCTAGAAACCCCTTACTCAGGGTTTCAAAATTTTTAAAAGATGAGTTCAATTTGGTCATTACCTTGTTATTTATTAACAAAATGAATCGTTATGGACATTCTTTTTTGAATAAGATAAAAAGAGCATATGGACACATTTGGTCTAATCATAGCAAAAAGGGTCTTGCTTTAATCCTTGAAGACAATGATTATTTGAAGAAGAGGGCATTGTAACAAGCCAAATCGCAAGGAAGTCGTTGGTGCCAACTGACTAGATTTTATTTTAATTTTTTTTAATTTTGTTTGTCTGTTGTTGGTTAGCCGTTTGGCTGAGACACATGTTTATTTTACCTAAGGTCTTAAACGTTGCGTATTGGGATTTAGGCTTTATTTCTTTTCTGAGTGTTCATCTTTTTGGTTATCGAATGAAATCATATGAGTTTTGGATTATCTAAAACAAAGGATATTTTCAGTCTTCATACCATTTATCTTTTATATTTTTCTTCTTGAGTTTTTATTGCTTAAAGATTATCACCTCCAAAATTGATCCAACCTCCTTCCAAGGTTTAAAAACAAGTAAAACCGAAGAAAAACGAAGAGATTTTGAGGAAAAAATATAAAGAATTGACCAAACAAATTTTTATTAAAATGATTAGTGTTTACCTTTGAAAAGATGATGTAGTGGCTGCTTGGAAGAGGAGAAGTCGAAATTCTAAAAAATTAAATTTATGTTTTGATATAAAATAGGTTTTTAGGATTAATATTTAGATATTTAGGTTATTTAATTAAAATTATGGGTTATAGGTCATTAAAATAATCCCTTGTAAGGATTAGATCAACAAGGATTACAATTGGATCAAATCACCTTAATGATTCAAAGTTTTGGCTTATTTTTATAAAATTGTCCTCAAGTTTTCAATTTTTACAAAATAATCACTAATTTCAAAATCGTAGGAATTCAAAGGTCAATTTTCAAAATTGAGTTGACCAAAGTCAAATATATATTAAATAAGGATTTTAGGATATTTTTCCATAATTTATTTTAAATAAAAACTAATTTTTAGGTATTTAATCTCGAACTAGGCTAAACCAACGAAACCGGTTCACTATACTTTTAGGCCTTATTTGGGGGCGTTAAAACTCTCCCCGACTTAAGGAAACTGCTCCTTCAAAACTTTCTTTCTCTCCCACGTGAATTTCGAAACACCATTATACCACTGAAACACTCTAACCAACCCAAGGATCTTACCACAAAGGACCTTTGCTATCAAAACCAAGATCTCAACATACATCTCATAAAGACAAGATTAGATCTCACCCTAACACCACTCATCATCACAACTTGAAATGATACACAAAACAACGATACAAAGAAAACATCATGGTTCGTCTTAACACTCATTACATCCTCAAACCAAAAATAAAACATCTTTTCTTTTCTGGATGGCCTAACCTCTCTTTACTCGAGGTTGGCAAATGAGTCTCGGCAAACAGCTTCCAACTACTGCTAACAAGCTTAATTTTATCAAGCTTATTCCAACATAAAAGGCATCAACCAAAATATTCCACCGAGTCTCGCTCAACACAACAACACATAACAACATCCACCAACAGAAACCTTAAACGGTACCATTTGAATACCTTACTACGGACACGACTATAAGCAACTCTACTAACGACAACAACTTTATCAAGAACCCAAAAGATTCAAGTTACATTACCTTAACAAACCTTCCCAGACCTGGATAACCTACTTATACCGGCCATATGTCTGTTAACGAGAGAATACCTAAAACTTAATCGGAAACTTAACATCCGTATCAAAAACTTTACCACATTAAAGCATACTGCTCAATGTTTCCAACCGTTCTCAAAGGAAACACTCTCTTTTAACTTTCGAGTAACCACATCACAAAACTTATGAAGATTTTTTCACATATATATACTCTAACACCTTTGGCGACCACAACATTCTCAAATAACAATGGCTCTCAAACTCAACTTACCAATAAAACAAACATTCACTTTCAATCCAATTACATCCAAAATAAGTCCATCAAACAAAAACCACTTTCAAACTTTTGACACAACTTCTTACTTCCAAATGCATAGCAAAAGGCTATCACAAACTTTGATTAAGATACCTTCAAACTTAGCACCATACAGCACAACCATGTGCCTCATAGACATAAAAGACAGCCAACACCACAACTAAATCCCATCATCATAACCTTAACTATTCCCCACACATGCGACTCCACCAAACATTCGATAGCAACTTACCTCAGAACATCATAAACCTGGAAAGTCTCACCTACAACTCTATCACTAGACCAATACTCTTCGATAAACTTAATCGAGTTAACAATACTTTTGACTTCACAACACTCTTAACTTACTCCAGTAAACCGAAACCTATCAAGACATAACCCTTAAGCGACCCAAGTTACATTAAGCAACACAGATTTAACCTATCATGCAACACAAGGCACTTCTAATCTTTTCGTGTCAGTACACAACATCATGCTTATCCAAAAGATAGAGTCTCATCTAAGGACTAGATCACCATAACCAACTCAACAACGCACCGTTAACAACCTAGATGTACTACACACAAAATTTTTCCTAAAAAACTCATTCAATGGACCATTAAACAACACGGCACTACAGTAAATCAACTTTTATCTCACTTAGATTATTCCAAGCTCAAAATTATGTCTCTCTAACCTAGCTAAGCTTAATGTTACTCTTCCGTCCACTCACCTTAACATCCTTCTTAACGTTAAGCAACAACGAAAAAGGAAAAACCAACCATAAATAAAAAACTAAACAAACACAAACCCTCGCAACACCTCCCAATGATAAAACAAGCCCAAAAGATCGGTTGCCCAATAAAGGTTACAACTGACCAGCGATCCCTGTCGCACAACTCCTCAATACAGAGGTCATCAATGATAACATCCGATAACTCCACAACAATTTGACCATACCCAAGGTAAACCAATCAAAACTCTTTCAGAACACCGCATGCAAAAGCTAAGCCAAACAGCACAACCACAACCTCTCAAGGCCCGTACAAGTCTGTTATGCATCCTTTAACACCTCAATTTCTTTTCTGCTATATTTATTTCCTTTCCAAAAACTCAATAAATATTTCCCAAAACAAAACAATCGATCAGTTATACCCTTGACCTAACCACTTTTTGAACCATACCAAACAGAAAATACCAAGTTGTACTTCCACCTAACACAACGATAACACAACACCTCTTACATATGGGGAAGGAGTCCTAAGCATGTGTCATGTATGTGAGGCAAACATGGTAGTCTTGTGCACATGTGTGGGCGTGAAAAAGAGTTAATGCCAAACACATCCCTTGTTTTTGAAGACTCATGCGTCAAATTGAAGAGATAAGGCTTGGAGGAGTTATTTGTTTGAATTTTAATTCAAACTTGTGACTATAAATTAATTCCGCCCAAAAGGAGTTATTTCCATACAAATTTAATTTTTAAACTCCTTTAATATTAGCCACACCATGTAATTCGTCCACTCCTTCATTCTTCTATATATTTATATTTTAAATATTGTAAAAAGGTTACACGTTTCAACAATAAAATTACTTTGAGAGTTTTCTTTTTTTTGGTTCTTTTTAGAACTTTTCTGACATTCAATCTTGTTTTATTGTCAAACTTGATACTTCGGGTTCCTAGATTGCTATCTAGTGGGTCCAAGTCTTTCAACAATAGACAAATTCGATTTAGGTTTGCTTAGTAGATTGTGTAGGTTTTTTCGAGCTTAGCGTTCTCAGCTTCATTTTAGCAACTTCATTTGTCAATGTTGAACACTCAAGTTGCTTCCATGGCCGTTTCAAGAAGCTTTCAATCCTCTCCGTTTGAATTTCCTTCTAAAAACACCCAATACTTCTTTTTTTTTCTATTTTTGTTTTTCTTTTCAATCCTTACTTTACCATGAATATTTCTTTGACTCCTTGTTGCTTTCTTGTTGTTCTTGTTGCAAGAACGTGCTTATAACATTCCTAGATCCATAACATATGAAGAAAGCCCGTTTCGATAGGCTACCTCGTATCAAGACTTGAATGAATAATACTTGGATAAACATGGACTTGAATGCTCCTTGAAATCTTTGAAACAAATATGTTTAGTATAACAATGCCTCAAAATAAATAATGTGCTAGACTTGATAAGGTGTAATGTTTGTTTGGTGATCAAAATGTAAAAAACAAAATCACTCCCAACTAGTGATTGTTTTATAAAAAATCAAATCTTAAAATTTTTAAAGAGCTATTTTCCCAAAATTAAAGACTGATTTTTAAATCTTAATTAGATATTTTAAAATTTTATATCAATTAATTAAAATTTTAATAAATTATTTTAACAAAATAATGACTCAAATATCAATTTATGAAACTATCAAATTCTCTCAACTTTTCCTCACCTTTTCGGCAGCCAAACATTATTGTCTCTTAAATTTCTCAAGTATTTCTCATGATTTTGTAAGTCTTTTTCACTTCTAAAGGATCCTTGTAGATCTAACAATAAAATACTTTTGTTTTTCACATGATTTCATTTCGAAAAGCTCTCCAATTAAGAGTTGAGTCTGTTTCTCGTCTAATTAAATTTGTTCTTTACTAAATTCTAAAGTCTTTAACCATTAGAAACTATTTTCTTAATTGATTTAATGATTATTTGTTAACCAAATAAACAAAGCAAGTTATTAAATTATTTAAAAATAATTTCTACGAATGAAATAAAACATATAAAATGGAAATACAAAGATTACAGAAACCAAAGAAAAAACAGTAAACGATTCTAAAAAACTTTGACCGAGACCTATGCTATCACATTGTCCTTAAAACAGATTCGTCCCCTCCCGGAGCTGGAGTTTCTATGGAACGTCTGTCTCCCAGGATACAACGGTGGAATGCAGCAAAGAGAGCAATGCAACTTTACTGCAACGACGAACTTCACAGAAGCAGAACACTATCAAGAATTTTGCTAGAGAATGTTTATGGTTTTCAGTGTGTTGAGATAGGAACAAGGGGTCTCCTTTTATCGTGTTCAGGCAGGGGACATGTTTAATTACAGAATTAATCTGTAATTAACAATTCCTGAAGAGTTACAACTCCTAGAATTCAAAATAGTATTTATCACAGAATTAATCCAAATAAATTGGAGGTTACAACCAGCTGAAGGGTCTGCAACTCCATAAAAGATTGTTTAATTCTATAGTATCTGCTGGAAAAAAAATTAAACAAAAAAGTAGAAAAAAATTGTCATTTTTGAAGTCTAAAAGCCCCAAGGCCCATCTTTAACTTTTATAAAAGTCAACTAATGCTAGCCAAAAGTGCACACCTATAGTGTCTAGGCCAAGCCTTTGACTTATTTTCAATAATAATATGAAGAGCTTTTATATATAAACCTTTCCAAATCTATGTTCCCAACAAATGTGGGATATTCTACTTTTCATCTTATTTTTCCAACATCATGAGTGTTACATTGAGCAACAATTTCTCATTCACCCATTGAACATTTTGAGCATGTAAATATACAAATTTAATCTACTCTTGTTGTCGAGTAATAATACACTTAGTCCCAGTTAATTTGACTAATGGAACCCACTCAAATTTAAGCTCAAATGTGCATGTACCATACAACTTTTCCAACATTATTTTCATGAATTTTGAGGTAATTGATGATTAATAAGATATTTCTTATTAATTTTGTTTCGGATTTGTTTGATTGATTATAATTTAAATTTATTGATTGAAATAATGTTCAATGATGTTGTTAACTTGAATTAATAATTAGAATCTTGGGTAAATTAGTTTGCTTAAGCTATTAGATAGTTTGGACGGGTGTTTTGAGTTATTTTTTTGTGGTTAACGTAGATTGATGGTAAAAGTATGTGTTAGGAATGTTTTTAGATAAGTTTTGTTGATGAATAAATGTTGGAATACATATTTAGGGTTGACTAAGGTTAGAGGTTGTTGTTTTAGTGTTAAAATTTATTGCTAGAAGATGATAAAATAATCCATTATGTAATTTTTAAGGATCACATTTAAAAATTAATCAAGTAATATAAGCAACCATTAGCCCAATTTCATCATCGTATAAATCAAATACATTAGCAAGATGTTCTATGGAATAAAATAGTGCCACATTGACAAATAACATAATAAAAAATTTCATCATAAACTCATTCATTAAATCTTCAGAGTTTTAGTCTGACATTTTACAAACAATAAAATCCAAACCCTAAATTACAAGTTCCTACCATTCATTATCTTAAATTTTAAATCGATTTTGTTTTTATAAACAAAAAGATTGGTAACTCAATACCTATTTTTACAATTATTAAAATCTAACACTCCCTTTGGATGTGCAGTGGAAATTGAAACTCTCCCGAACTTTTTGAGCTTTTTCTCATTTAATTTGAGAGAGATTTCCTGAGTAAACTTATAGATTAATGAAAATAATCTTAATTTTTAGTAAGGAATAATCTTTTGGAGTTTAGGCCTTGACGCCCTCTAACTTTGCTTGGAGAGAAATAGAATGCTTGAGATCCCCGATGTGCAAACTATGTAAACCCTTCGGAATTCTCTGAATTCCGAATTCATCAACGACGTTAAGGTGTTTGCAAGGGTGAATATTGATCTTAACTCGTTGTTTAGACCCGGCGACAACATGAACTCTACGGAAACCTATTAATTGCTTGGTCGGTGACCATTTTTGTCCGGCAGGCGGTGATGAGAAAACAAGCAAGGTGTGAGTTCCATCCATGTTGCCGGTGTTTTCCACGTCAATGTAAAAGAGTGACGACGGTGAGTCGCATTTGGCATGATTCAATCTCACGGAATTGCTCGACAATGAGTAGTTTTTGGTGGCAAACAAGTTGGTGTCAAGAAGTACAGAGAGATCGGTTGGAGCTAAGGATAAAGTGTGTTTAAAAGTTGTATAACTCAAGCCATGACCAAAGGGGAACACTACCGGTCCCTTGTAGAATCTATAGGTTCTTCCAGGGTAGCCTCCTGATGGCCTCATCCCCATGTTTGTCATCGGTACTTTAGCTACATAATCTTGCGGATACCATGTCATTGGCAACTTTCCTCCTGTTATATATAAGAAAATTAGCTCGAAAACTGGGAAATTCAACGTTAAAATGTCCAAAAAGTGCAAGATTACCTGGATTGGTTGTTCCGAATAAAACATCTGCAATTGCAGTTCCACCAGCTTGGCCAGGGTAACCGACCCATATAATGGCACTAATTCGAGGATCATTCTTAGCGAAAGTGACATCAATAGGACCGCCTGACATTAGGACCAGCACGGTTGGTCCTTTAGAGGCTCGAGCCACACGGGAAATGAGCTCTTGCTGGAATCCAGGTAAGAGTAGCCCTGCTCTGTCCCTGAATTCTGCTTCTATTGATTGGTCAAGCCCCATTACAAGTACGGTTGCATCCACATTGCGGGCTGCTGCCTCTGCTAATCCAAACTGATTGTTTGTGCCACAAGCGACGTCTGAACACCCTTGTTGATGAACGGTCCTTGCATATCTTGCAATACCTTGCAATGGACTCATGTAACCACACGCCACTCCTGCATCAAAGAAATCATCAGAATTCATGAACTTGGCTTGAAAAATGGAGTACCAACTACTGGAAAAACTTATTGCTACCAGCATAATTTCCTATCATTGTTACAGTGACATCAGAGTTGGGTCCAATAACAGCTACAGCGCGATGACGTGTAGTCGACAATGGCAGCGACCCAGAATTCTTTAGCAAAACTATGCCTTGTCTGGCAGCCTCGAGAGCAAGTTGCTGATGAGCCGGGGTGCACACATCTCTCGGACCCAAGTTTCCATATGGTTGCGCTGATGGCTCGCCATCAAACATGCCCAACCTCATTTGGACAGTAATCGTGTTGGCTAGAGCCAAGTCAACATCGGTCTCAGATATCAAGACCCTTCTTATCGCCATGTCGGTGTGGATCGCCAAAAATGGTCCACAATCCAAATCCAAACCTGCAGAATTAAATGGTCAAGCAATGATCATTGAATCAACATTATGCATCAGCCTCAAAGGAATCCAAGTTCAGAACCGACCTGCTTTGATGGCATCTGCAGCAGACTCTTCTGGTGTAGCAGTGAAATGTTGAGTATCATACATTACGCCAACCGAATCACAATCCGATACAATATAACTAATTGATCAAAGCAATAACATAAAATCAGAGACCAATTCCGGAAGAAAAAAAAAGTAAACCAAATTCAGACATTTTCATTAATTTATTAAGATAATAGAAACACACCCGGCAAGGCCCCATTGACCTCGGATGGTACCCTTGAGTAGGTCGGGGTCAGCACAAGTGGGCTTCCCATTAACTTGATTATAAGAACACATTACACTTGCAACTTTCCCTTCCACCACACATGCCTTGAACGGCACGTCATATGTATCCGTCAAGTCTTGCTTGCTGACCTGCAACCCATTTTATCTACTTAAAAGTATTTTTTGACAATAATATCAAATATTTACATTTTAAATAAATAATAAGAACACTTTTCATAACGGTTTTTCAAAAACACTTTTCACTGTATTTTTTTAAAAATAATGTTAAACTGACTCTAACTTTTTGATTAGGCTAAAATGGTCCTGATTCCATACTTAACTCGTGGATACAAAATCTATAAGATTCGTCCAAAGCTACTGAGTTGTCATTTTCAAGGTTCTTACACAGAGGTATGGGCATTGGAAGTGAAATTCAATAGAAAAACAAATATAAAAATGGCTATATTCTGCAACAAATAATTTAAGCAATTAATTGCCTTATAAAAGCTAGAAAACAAGTTGCCAAGTAGGAGGGGTATGTTGGTATCTTTGCTTACCCTAGCATTGAAATGGTATCGGTCCACACCATTCCAATTATCAATATCATATGCGGTGTAATGCTTGCAGCAGGCAGCGACTTTGAGCTTGGTCCCCGTCGGACTTTGAAGGCCACGGACATATCTGACAGCATATTTTCCTGCTAAAACAGGGTCTTCGCCGGGAGTCTCTTGGCCTCGACCCCACCGTGGGTCTCGGAATATATTAACATTGGGGCTCCAATATGTCAATCCGGCCATTCCTCCATTGTACATTGCTCTAGCTTCATCCGATACCACCTATGATCCGTATCCGAATAGAATTTATCAATATATTTATTCCTTTTAATAAATAAATTAAATGTAAAATGTTGGTGCACTTATTCCTTTTATTGAATGGGACCCAAGGTCGCCGTAGCTAAGATAAATACGCACTAAAACATTAAAACATTGATGGAGACGGAGTTTTCAGCATCACTAAAATTAACAAACTAAAGATCTACTGATAGGTTGAATGATAAAAATAGCGGATAAAATATTTATATTATTTTATTTTATATGAGTTTAAATATTATATTTATTTTAAAACCGAAATAACTGTAGGACTAGAACGAGCCATAAGCAAAGGCCACAAGTGACCTAAAACGAAACAAATGGTCAGTGTCTCCAATGCACTATATGCAAGTGTCACGTCTGAAAATAGGTAATAAGCATTAATCTCACATCAGAAAAGAAAAAGGAGGTTTTGGGTATATAAACGGTGGCATTGCATATCCTATCAAACATATCTTTTAAAAAGAGGATAATGTCCCTGTGACACAAGGCTTAGGCTGATTTAGAATCCATGAAACCAACATATATAAACAAGGATTAGTTGCATCGGGAAATAGATTAATTATTACAATAACAACATATCATCATACATTTCCTTAGATATTGTCTCCATTTTCAATGATTATATTAGCCAGAATGAATGAAAATGAAAAAAAACCAATAAAATTATCAATCCTCATGGATTTAGTAAATGATATATATAAGCCTTTGACTATCAGCTTTAAAACATCAAAATAATACGGAGTAACATTTCTTAGGATTTAAATTAGTTATCGTTTTATTCCTTAGTGTATTAAATATAAATTCAAACTCTTACCCTTCCTATTTGTTCCCATAGAGATTCATTGAAAGAAGCAGCGGTGGTGATGACTTGAGGGAAGCTGGTGGCGCCGGGGAAGGCACCACCGAACTTAGTTCCGGGACCAACATTAGAGACGCCGTGAAGAGCTTCGGACCACCACTCATAGCCTTGGATCCCTAGGCGAGGAACCGCGATGGCATTGTTAACCAACAACCTAATCTTCTCGGCCAACGTAAGTCTACCGATCAAGTCCCTCACCCTAAAATGAAGTGGCAGATTCACCCGACAGAATTTCAAACTCCTCGTCAAGCCGTCCCTAGGATCGCATGCGAACGGCGGACGAGATTCCACCGATGAAATACAAACGACGGCGGCGATCAAAAGACAGAGATAAAAGAGAGATGAAGGTTTAGCCATTTTGGAAATGATTTTGTTGTGGGGCTAAGGGTAATGGAGTATAGGGGTATATATAAAGGGGGAATGGGTTTTGTTGATTGGAATTCCACGTCCATGGAGGCTAAAGCTAGACATTGAGAAAGCAACTGAGAAAGAGAGAGCAAGTTGAACTGAACACGTAGTTTTTTGGAACATTAGTTAATGGAGTAGAGTAAATGAGTGAGGAAAAAAAAAAAGAAAAAAAAAAAAAAAACTGTTTTTTAGCCATTAGACGTGACGTTAAAACGAAGAGCGAGTTGTCACGGACTACAGAATCTTTCTGATATAATCGGTCACGTTAACCGCTCTATAGGAATAGTCGTTACGGGTACTTAAAAATTTGAATTATAGATATTTATATTTTTTAAAAGTTAGGTTTGAATTATATAATTTTATCAGTTTAAGATTTAAAATTCGTGAATATATTAAAAAGAATAAAATTTTAAATTTAAATTAATTGATTCAATTGTACTAAAAATAAATAATTCTTACATAATTATTAAAAATTATATACATAATCTCTTTATAATTTTTAGAAATTACATGCAGGTTGTTTGGTTTGATAATATAATAAATATAAATATATTTTATAAAAATAAAAATTATATTTAAACTATAAAAATAAAAGTAGAGAACTAGGTCATCGAGTGATCGAGTAATCGATTAAGATTAATTTTGTAATCCAAACCTGACCAAAAATGTTTATTTTAGCGGGTTGAGCATCCGATTCGAGTAAAAAAATTTAAATAAACATTCAATTATTTACATTTAGGTAATTAAATAGCTAAATCAAATCAAATATTTTTAAATACATCTACCGCTCTTTGAATGAATCCATTTTATTCGTTTTCTGTTTTACCATTATTTTTTTATTTTAAAAGATGGAGTTAAAAAAATCATAATGAATGGTTTCGCTGGTTAAAAATTATAATTTTTTATTAATTTATTCGAGTTCAAATAATATAGTTCACCTTAGAGGTTTATATGAATTTATAAATAACTAAAATTTAAGCAGTATATTACTTTATATTTCAATTAAAATTTTCTAAAAATATGTATATTTAACGTACAATACCTTCTGTTCAAATTAAAAACTTAAAATAATTCATCTAACTGGGTCCGATTAAATATTAGAAAATAGTTTAAATTTTAAAATTTTTCGTTCAATTAAAGTTTAATACTCTAAAACTTTATCAATTTATCAATTTATCAATATTATTATTAAATTAAATAATTTTTGAATCATTTAATGTAACGTATCATGTAACAATGTTATCACTTGCATTTTTAGAATTATTTATTTTGTTTAATTTTTAAAATTTAAAAATTTAAAAAAATTATAAATATCATATAAAAATTATATTATATCATGTGACAATAATATCTCAAAAAATATACTATCAAAATTAACTAAAGGATTTAATAGATTTAGTTTATTGGTTAAAATATTTAATCGAGTGTAAAAATTTATGGGTTTATTTAATTTACTTTTATCAAATTGAAGAACTTGAAACATCTTTAAACTTACCTTGTTTAAATATTATAAAAAAAATAGCCATTACTCTTTACATATTTTCATAATTAATGGCTTAGTAATGTTATCGAGTATGTTATAATTGACGTTATTATATACATTTTTAAAAGATAAATTATTAAGTATGATAAATTAGAACTTAATAAGTATTTTTAAAAATGGATGATATTTAATTTAAAAAATATCTAGCAGGAGTCATCTATTCTCAATATTTAAAGGAATAGTTGTTGTTCTTAGAGGTTACAGGTTTAAGCACCAGTAATGTCAACAGAGTGATTGAGCGATCAATGTCCAATGATTGATAGTATATTCTAGAACAAATACTACTATAATCATTATTAGCTAATTAAAAAAATCTATTTATGAATTATATATATAATTAAGAATTAAAAATATAAATAAATATTAAATTACAATTATTTTTAGACTATTTAAAAAATAAGATAGATTAAAATATAATAAATATATAAAAAGTGACATAGGTGATGTTTTATTTATTTGTCAAGTGACCGAATAACAGGTTTACATTTTCTATGAATAATTATATTACCTTTTTGATGTAATATTTACTTATTAAAATATAGGTTAAGGTTTTAATTTCTAAAAAATCAGTATGTTATTTAAAAATATGATTTAAGGGTATTATAAGTTTCTGAATGTTTTTAAAGAAAATTAAGTTTTTGAAATTTTTATTGTATTAAATTATGTTTTTATACTACAAAATTTATAAGTTTACTCTTTTTATCAATATTAACTATTAAATCTAATAGTTTTCTAAATTAGTTAGTATCATGTATGGTAGTACAATGTTGTCATTTGATGTTTTTAAAAATTTTATTTTATTTTAAAATGTAATTTTTAAAAATTTTAAAAAACTTTTTAAATTTATTAAAAAGCTAATTTTGTTAAAATCTATAAATATTACTTGATAAAATTGTAGTATATGCGTGAAAGTAATATCTTAAGGGATGAGTCTTATACGTGCGTCGAATATTGTTAAACACCACTAACAATGAACACCGCTGAGCACTATTAAATTAATTAATAAAAATTAAAAATTTTAAAGACTAAATATATAATTTTGAATTATTTAAAATAAAATTTTAAACAAATTATATATATTATATTTTAATTTTTTAAATAATTTATTTAAATTATTTTTAATTTGAAAATAAAAAATATTAAATCTAAAACACTAAATCATAGACTCTAAACCTTAAAATATTAAAACCATAAACCATAAAATCTAAAAAATATAACAATAACCTAAACCCTAAAATAAAAAATTTGAAACTCTAAAAATTATAAACCCTAAACTTGAAACCCAAAATTAGTTTAAGATTTAGATATAAGGGATTTGGTTATTTTAGGGTTTAGGATTTTTAGGGTTTAAATTTAGTGTTTATGGTTTAGTATTTTTAGGGTTTTTGATTTTAGGTTTTGGATTTAGAGTTTTGAGATTTTATATTTTAGGGTTTAAAGTTTATTGTTTAGTGATTTAGGGTTTAAATTTTGGTTTTAGGGTTTAGAGTTTAAGATTTTTTATTTTTTAAAATTAATTTAAACTAATATTTTATTCAATTATTTAAAAAAATAAAATAATATATATAAAATAATTTAATAAAAAAATTATTTTAAATAATTTATAATTATATGTTGAGTACTTAAATTAAAATTAATTAGTTTAATAATGTTCAACGGTGTTTATCATTAGCGATGTTCAGCGGTGTTCGACACCCGTTGTAGAATTTTCCTATCTTAAGAAACAAATATAATTAAATTATCTATTAACGCGTTAAAGTAAATTTTAAGAAAAAAATATCAATATTAATTAATAAATTTAATTAATTAAATTTATTAATTAATAAATTTAATTAAATTATTTTTAAAAATTCAACAACTTCAAACCCTTAAACCTCAAATTATTGATATAGTTATACATGGGGCGGAGCCACCCTTTAATAAGGGTGATCAAATGGCACTCCAAAACTTTTAGAATAATTTTTTTATCGGATATATATAATTGAAAAAAAATAAATAACATTAATTTATAAATAATTGACATCCCTTAAATATAACTTTAGAAAAATAACACCCCTTAAACATGGGCGGAGCCACAAGCACAAATAGGGTGTCTGTTGACACCACAAAATTTTTGAAAAATCATATTTTTTTTATATAATTTATATATAAAAATTTAAAATATATATAATTAACACCTTTTTATAAATAATTTGACACATCTTTATAAATAATTATTTTTTTTAAATATTGTTAAAAAAATCTCTTAAATAATTTTTTTGCTTCCCCTGTCTTCAAATAATTTTCTAGTTTGGTTCATGCAGTTACAGCCATTTTCCTTAATAAGTTTAAGTTGTGGGTCCCTGGGCGAACAAACTTTCGTAATATTTTGTACTATATCCGCATGATCACAAGTGTGGTATACTTGGGGTAATTAATACGATTTTTGTTTTACGTTGCAAAGATGACCGGTAAAGGAGAAAACAGAGTACAAAGTCAAACAAGACAGGACTCAGATCACAGTGAATGGTCTACAAAAAGTGCAGGCATTTTGGTCTTGCTTTTGGTCTACAATAAGGTCAGATGTCCTTTTACCATTTATTTTATTTTAATAATAGTGAAGAATTTGTGTTGGTTATATTAACAGTGAAAAAAATAATTCAAAATAATAAGTATTAGATGTATTGATGAAGTATAGTATTATACATTAAAAAAATAACTTTAAATTTTAAATATAATATTATTAAATCTTAAATATAAATCGTAAAACAAATATACATATCATTAAAAAATAATACAATATATAATTTATAAATATTATCACATGCTTTTTAAACTTTAACCTTTTTAAATTAAAATTATAAATTTAGATTCTAAAACATATAGAATATAATTTTAAATTTTTATAATAATTGTTTTTCTGACATTGAGGACCGTAAAATTCTGATACACGTGATTTTACTCCTGCACATAAAACAATAAAAACTAAATCTCGTGATTGCAACCATACCGTTACTTTTCAAATTTTTTGGTAAAGTTTACGAATAGTCTCTAAACTGTGCTTTAATGTTCATTTTGGTCACAGAATGTTTAATTGTTGCAAAATGGTCATACTATCGATTTTGTTACCTAATGGTCTCTAAACTCTGTCGTTGAATAAGGCGGACAAAATTTGACTATAATAAAAAAATTAATTATTTGACTTGATTTATAATTTCATAAACTTGACTTGACTCAAAAAAATTAAATAAAATTTAAGTTATAAAATAGAAATTTAGATAAGTAAAAAATAGAAAATTTTAGTAACTAGTGGATCAATTTCTAAGTTTAAATTGAATCTTTCAACTCTGTTTTATATATGTATATTACATATAAAAAATATAGTCTAAAGTACAACTATCTCAAGATGAGCAATAATTAGAAAATATTTTTCATACACGATGTCATGTGAACGAGAAGGTATGTGTTGAGATTATTGATAGTGGTAGTTGTACTTGTAGCGACCCTCTCATTAAATCAAAAATTAATAAGTGTAATAAATAAAAAATCGCTATTTTAAAAAATAAAAAATTAAGAATTAGGTCTTATAATTAGAAATGAAATTGGAAATGATTTGAAAATTGGGAATTTTGATTTGAAAAGTGAAATTGAAATTAGGGTTAAGAATTTAAAAAATGGTAATTTGGGAAATTATGAAAAATTAGGAATTAAGTTTAAGAATTAGGGTTAGAAATTGAAAATTGAAAAGAAGAAATTAGGAATTAAAGAAATTTGGGAAACCTAATCTGGGAAATAAAATTGGAATTAGAAAATTTAAATATTGAGAAATTGATTTAAAAGAAGTTTTGGAAAAAGATTTAAAAAAAGTTAGAAAATGATTTGTAAAAATGAATAGGAACGTCTTTGAAAATTTGAAAAAAAATGGAAAGATAACTGAAAAAAGATTTAAAAAATGAAGTAACCATCGATCATTTTGATAGACCGGACACCGGAAAATCAGAGATTCGAAATAAAACGAGTTCGAAAGTCGGTTACGACTAAAAACGATGTTCACGTTTAAAATCGCCCAAAATTGGTACCTTTACAAAATTACCGCTTAATAAATTTTGGATTTTTCGATTTAAAGTGATATTTAAATTAAAATTTGTTAAGAAATTCGAGTATATTTTAAACATTTCTTTATTCGAAGGTAAACGCATACACCGCCACCAATACGCCTGGTGTCTGGCCCGTTACGACCGAATAAAGATCCATCGCATTAGGTATTGATTAATGTTGGATGAAGTTAAGCAAAATGATATAATATAAAATAGATGAAACACAAAATAAACGTGCAACAATGATAAAATAAATGAAAAGGGAATAAAATTGACACTTGAAAGGATCAAATTAAAAAAAAAACAATAATTAAAAGACCAAAACAAAAGACTTAACCACTGAAAAAGGACTAAATTAAAAAACTTAAATCTTATATGATAGAATTAGAAAAGAAAGGATTTAAAACACAAATCAGAAATTGGTAAAAGTTATTTTAAATCGGAAAGGGGTGAAAGTTATTTTTTAAATCAGAAAGAACAAATTAGTGACTAGATTGTAAAGCGCTTGGGAGTTGTAGGGATCATGGAAATAATTTGTAAAAAGGTAAGGGTTTGAAAAATAAGTTATAAAACATAGAGGGACTTAAAATGGATTAAACCATTTGAAAATTAACTAGATATGTTCTGAATCGGGACAAAATTAAAAAAAAAACTCAAACAACAGGAGGATCGCATAAAGTGTTTAGTTGACACAGAATGGTTTATGAGTGTAGATAACCCATTTTTTAAAGGCCCAGGAGTATAAAAACACAAAAACAAATTAAAACCCAAGTCCCTTTTCTCGTTTTTTTTTTCTTGCGAATTTTTCCAGAGAATCATAAGAACACTCATCGTGTTCTTCATCTTCGCCGCCTAACCCATAAAACACCATGCTTTTTTAGATTTCGGTCACCGTCAGTGATTTTAAATTTTTTTTCTTCCTCTCTCCAAAACCAAAAACAGATACTCTCTCTATTTTTAAAATCTAAAAATAAGACATAATTTAAAATGATATTTAAAATTCAAAGTGATTATCAACCCAAAATAACATCAGAGCTCCAAAATACAAGTTTGACAAAACATTTGACCTTACAACTAAATAAATAGAGTTACAATTACAACAATGGTCTTACGAATACATAGCCCAATAATCTAGCAATTGTACTCTACCAACCAGTCAATGCCGAAGTCTCGAAAAGATGGTGCTCCGCCATGTCCGCCCGAATGTCCGTCTACTTACCTACGCATGGAAACAAATTCCAAAACGCTGAGCTACGAAAGCTCAGTGGGTACACAACCTATCGATTGTGCTTTCAAGTGAATCATAACTATAAACATGCGAGATAAGATAACATGATGATATGAAATGCCAAATGCAACCAAAGCATAAAGTAAACAAATCAAGAGTGAGGCCAACTGTCAACCCGACACTAGGGGACTCACCCAGCTCGAAATCTCACATCGGGCTACTCAGAATCTCACATCGAGCTAATATATTCGAAATCTCGCATCGAGTCTTCACTTGGAATCTCACATCGAGTGGGGCTGGGAATCTCACATCGAGCTAGGTCATCACTTGGAATCTCACATCGAATGGTCTTCGATACATCACCCGGAATCTCACATCGGATGGTCTTTGTTGTGTTGCAACACTATCACTCACTGGGTATCCGGATCCCATCAAACAATGACTCAAACCATACAAGATGATCCACCTAGGATCTTACACCAAAATAATACTCAACCAAGCCAAAATCGATCATGCAAGCGTAATTTCTCATATCAAGACTTATCACGACCTACCAACTTAAAGGTGGTTACGATTCATTTCATTGGTCTACGATTCATTATTACATTAATTTAACCTTACCGAACCACATCTATTACTCAACTTGTCAAAAGTTTACAGGGGTATCGATACTCCTATATGGGGTATCGAAACACCCTATATCGATACCCGCCCAAAGAAGGTATCGAAACATGGGTATCGATACTGACATCGATACCCTTTGACCATCTCAAAGGTCAACTAAGGAGGCCTTCTGGATTCGATACTAGCATCGAACCGGAAATGCTACTGGAGGACTCGGTATCGAACCATGGCTCGATACCCTGTCCAAATGTTCACTTTTCTCTAAGGGGTATCGATATCGGTGGCCCGTGTATCGATACACCCTGCACGAAATGTAGGTTTGAAGCTTTAAATTTTTAAAAACCTTAATCCAAACTAGTCCAATCGATCCCTAAACATTTCTACTCATTTATGAAGTAGTTTAAGTGAATTTATAACCTATTTTACTCATTATCATCAACCCTAAATCAGGACACCATTAAAGCATGCAAAGGCTCTATCCTAGCCAAACCATCACACAATCAAACAAGAATGCTAAAATGATGATGCACATGAAAATGCAAAGGATTTGGGAGTGTACCAACCTTCAAAACGAGCTGAAGAAGCCTCACCACTAGCCCTCAAACCTTCTCCTTGCCCAAGCCTCTTGATGGCTCCCCTTGCTCTCCAACTGCAAGGAAGAAGACCAAAAAGATTACTACACTATCTAGATGATTTAAGGAAGCTAAAACAAACTTAAAATCATTCTAAAACCTTTCCAAAACCTATTCCCGTTCTTACCCCAAACCCTCTACTAAAAACTTACCTCCACCATTTTTAACCAAACTTACCCTAAAAGAAAGATCTCTCCAAGCTAAACAAACTCCCCTCTATGAGCAAAACGTGATTCTCTCAACTAACAAATAAAAACTACCTTGGTTGATGGATTTGGGAGAGAAAGATATGAGAAAGACAATAAAGGAAGCGATGAAATCACCCTCTGCACAATGCAGAGAAATGCCTCCCCCTCCCCTCCCTTTTCCTCCCAAAAGTCCAATTACCAAAAAACCTTTGGGCCTCCATCCAAAACCAAACCCATATCTAACCTATTAATCCCAACAAGGCTCAAGAAGCCCAACAACAAGGCACACACTCTCGGGTTAACCCAACTCCGAGTTCCAAAACTCGGGTCTTGATAGAGGTTCATCAACAATTACTCAATTCACCATTAAAGGCATTTTAAGCTTTCCAAACATACCAAAGAAATCAACAAACATGCAACTAATATTAGAACATGAAATGCATGATGTTTAGGGGTTGGAGGAGTACCAAGCTTTGCAAAAACAACAACAAACACGAGCTCTTCCTCTACCTCAAGCTTTCTCCTTCCCAAAGCTTGTAGATGTCCCTGCCACTTGTTTCTCTACAAGAGGATAAGCAACGGATTAACAATATCTTGGGGTGATTTTCAAAGCCTAAAGACACAAGAATACTGAGATTTAAGCTCTAAAAATCTCATTCTCGAATTAAACCTTCAACCTCTTCTTCTTCTCCAAACTTAACAACCTTAACCTTGTTTTGTAGAACTCTTGGAGCCTTAAAACTTTCCCTCTTTCACCAAAACGAGATTCTCAAACAAACAGTCAAAGATTCAACCATTAACTCAAAATTTTGCTTGCCACAATGAGGAGGAAGAAGGTAAGAAAAGTGGAAGGGAAATGAGGTCACTCTCTGCATAGAAATAACCTTTTGCTAACCCCTTATTTTCATCACATTTGTGCATTTACAACAACACCCTCAACTCAAACTCTCAAACCCAACAACCAAGTAAGGCCCAAAGTCTAAGGCCCAAAACCGACCTAAAACACTCAAATCTGGGTCCCAAACAACGAAGCCCAACTCTTCGGATTAACCCGACACTCGGATCCGAATTCGGGTCATGACATTTTAGGCGTTTCGATACACCTTCAAAGGTTTTATGAAAATCCCCAATAACTTTATAAAAAACACAACGACTAGGAGCCTATTTTGGTATGGAGAGCAGAAGAGTTTCGATACACCTACAGGGTGTTTCGATACGAGTTCTCAATTACAGATCCAACGATTCTTTCGCAAAGGAATAGTATCAAAGCAAATACCATGCGTTTTGAAACACCCTACATCAGAAGAGGAAATTGGTCTTAAAATCAGCTCTAAACGGCTCCAATTCTATCCCAACGGTCACAAGTTTAATTGCGATGATGAAAGAGACTCTGTAGCATCAGGAGAAGACTAATGCTTCCATTGTAAAAAAAAAAATATGATCTTAGATTTTTCTTAGCGCTAAAACTCTCATCTTTGTGTAGACAAACACTTATGAGCTTAATTTTTAATGTATGCTCAAGCGTATTAGGATTGGGTGAGTGCTTTAGATTGCAAACATCAACCTTGTTAGAAGGATTATTAGTTTGCTAAGTTTTCTTGTTTGAAAGGTTTCCCAAAGTTCAATTTGTGAACTTTGGATAATAGATTCGAGGAAGTGAGTCTAGGTAGTAAGGTTAACCCTTTGGCCTCAAAAAGAAGAAATTCATAATGAATTTGGGAAATCCTTAATAGGAAGCTAAGGTAGTGGATGTATGATTTGGTTAGAAATTCGAACCACTCTAAAATCTTTGTGCAAATTTTTCTATCTTTTTGCTTCCATAATTTTTACCTAAAATATCACTTTTCCATCACTTGGTAAGTTAAATCGATTGGTGCATCGAGCCTAAAAATTAGTACCAGAGAGAGAATCAATTGAAGAGAATTAACATCCTATTGAGATAATCCGGTAAGCTCGACCAATATCCAATCGACCAATATCCAATCGACCAACGATACATGGCTAAATCCATTAGCAAACCACCATTCTTTGATGGGACCAATTATTCTCATTGAAAGACAAAGATGATGTACTTCATCAGAGCAAAAGATTACAAGCTTTGGGACATAGTTTTAGACGGTCCTTATGTGCCACAAAGAAGAAAGGTAGAACAGAGCATAAAAGATCGCAAGAATATGTTTTCTTATGAAGATACCAAGGAAGTTTGGGAAAAGCTTGAAGTCACATACGAGGGGACAAACGATTTAAGGAAGAGCAAGATAGGACTCCTAAACCTAGAGTATGAGAACTTCAAAATACAACCAAAAGAAGACATCATGAAGATGTTCAATCGATTCTCCACCATCACCAATGGAATCAAAGGCTATAGAGAAATTATTCTAGAAGAAAAGCTTGTTCGAAAGCTTATCTACTCCCTTTTTGAGTCATAAGACTCAAAAAAAGATCATCATCATCGAATCTAAGAATCTTAAGACTCTCAAGCTTGATGAACTCATGGGGTCACTCCTCACACACGAAATTATGAAGAAAGGAAAAGAAGAAGAGAAAAAGAAAGAATATATAAGAAGGATGGGTAACAAGAACGTTCTTAAGCTTGGTGTAAATGTCAACACCATTACTCTCAAATCCTCCAAGTGCAATCATCAAGAAGATTCAAGTAAGGAGGATATTGAAGGAGATGAAGAGATAACCCAACTATTCATAGAATTTGCTCGATTCATGAAGAATAACATGATGAAATCTTCAAAGTACGAATCTAAGAAAAAGATGAAGGATTCCTACAAGTGCAATCAAAAGGGATCATCTTCTAAGAAGAAAGCATATGTGGTCACCTGGAGTGATAAGGACTCCACCGAAGATCAAGTAGTTCACTTATGCTTAGTGGCCTCAATGAGGGGGAGATAGCTTCTAACTCATAAACTTTCAATTCATATGCATTTGATGAGTTGCAAAAGCTTATGAAAAATTGACTTTTGAGTTTAAAGTTTTATTTTCTAAAAACAAAAGTTTTATTTTAAAGCTAAAGTTAGAAAATGATTTTCTTTCAAAATAAATTTTGAATTTGAAACAAGATTAAAAAAAATTGAACTTAAAGTCTTAGATTTGCAAAACTTGCTTCAAAAGATGAAAAAAGATCATCAAATTGAAATAAATGATCTTAAGAATGAAAAAGATTTGATTTTCAAGAAACTTGAAAAGAAAAACAATTTTAGAAAATCAAATTTTTATGTTAGCCAATTTAGTACCTCTAGATTTATAAATGAAAAATGGTTTAGAAGTGTTTGGGTCCAAAAAGGACTAATCACTTCAATTAAAAAGGATGAAATTAAAAAATGGATTCCTAAGGGGTCAAGAATTTGTGCTACTAATGTCAAAGGATCCAAAACAATTTGGATACTAAAATTTACTTTGATTGTCTTATCTTAGGCGTGATGGAGAATTGAGCAACCAAGTTCATCATTAAGGGGGAGCTCCATACACAAAAGGAAGAACACTTGAAGAAGGAAAGCTTCACAACATCCCTTAAGTTTAAGTGTGGTAAAATCTAGTTGTTTTTTAATTTGTTTATCTCTTATTAAACTAGATTATCATAATTGTTGGACAAACTATTGCTTGATGCCTTGAGAAAGGGGAAGCTTATGTTTTAAGACTAACATTTGATATTTGATTTCAATTTTTTTAACAATTGGCATTTTAAATACTCTCCTATTTTATGAGGTTTAAAGATTTTAAAACTTTGTTTGAACCGTTTTTGATATAAAAAAAAGAGGAAGAATGTTGTGAAAAATTAAGTTTTCAAATGAATAAGGGGGAGCTTTAATAATTTTGAATCTTTAAGTCTCTTATTCAAAATTTATTTTACAAAGGGGGAGTAATTTCAAAAAAAAAATCTTGTTAGAAGGATTGGAAACATCAACCTTTTTAGAAGGATTACTAGTTTGCTAAGTTTTTTTGTTTGAGATGCTTCCCAAAGTTTAGTTTGTGAACTTTGAATGCTAGATTCAGGGAAGTCAATCTATGTTATAAGGTTAACCCTTTGGCTTCAAAAGGAAGAAATATATAGTGAATTTGGAAAATCCTTGGTAGGAAGTTAAAGTAGTGAATGTAGGATTTGGTTAGAAAACTGAATCACTCTAAAATCCTTGTGCAAATTTTTCTATCATTTTGCTTCCACAATTTTCACCCCAAATACCACTTTTCCACCACTTGGCAAGTTAAATGGTTGGTGCATCGAGCCTAACACATTTCATTTGTCTTTATGACACATTTTTTTATTAATTTTTTTGGTTTATTATATCTATCGTTTGGTTGGATTTAAACATACCTTAACGATCGTTTGATACTCGTATAGAGATTCTCATAATACTAAATTTTTTATTTTAATCTATTTGTAGTCATTAAAAAAATTAATTTACAATTATTTAATGATTTGCTAGTCAACATAACCAAAACTATGTAGTGGAGAAGTCTGTCTAATGGTTTGGTTCGTTCATCACTACTTTTCCGATTATAAGATGGACATATATATTATAAAAATTCAATTATTTTAAATTTATATTCGATTAAATTTAAATATTAAAATTAAAATATTTAATTTAAACCTGAGATGAATCAAATTATCCAAACTTGACCGATAGTAAAATCAATAGTAAACTAGGGGCCAAACTAAAAATTTATAAGGGGAGGTAAGATTAAAATTTTTAACAGTAACATATTTTTTTTAAAAAAGAAAATTAAAAGGAAATATAAAACTAGTTTTTTATCTTTTTTTTTCTCTAAAAAAATTTTATTACCCTTGAAAGAAAAAAAGATTTTAAGGGCCACACCCAAATTTTAGCTCATAGTTGAAACCTTGAAGATACACCCAAAGTAAAAAAGCAGACTTCTGATATACCACTCTGTATCAATATGTATGGACTGTTTTCATATATAATATTAATAATTTTAAATAGATATAATATAGTATTTATCTATATGATTTATCTTTTAATAACGTATACATATATTCTGTAATTAAAGTTGTTTAATTTAATTTTTTAAAACGAATATCATCTTCTATTAAAATAATCGATCGTTCAATTATTAAATCTTATCTATTGAATTTATTATTTTTTAATTGTGATTATCTTTTAATAACATACATGTTGAGTTGATCGATCTTGAAGTATGGCCAAGAGGGGGGTGAATTGACAATTAAAAGATTGATTGGGAAATTTTTGGTTAAAAATGAAAAATTTGATGACAAACGATTTATAGTGGTTCAAGCTTCGAAACAAGCTCTACATCCACTACCTTAGCTCCCACTAAGGATTTTGAAACCAATTCACTATTGAATTTGACCTTTTTCTTGGTTCAAGGGATAACCGTTACAAACAAATCAATTTTCTACCCAAAATTGATTTGGACCTCATAAAGTGTTACAAGAGATTAAAGTGGGCTAAAAGGAATTCTCTCACAAGAAATAAATGCCCCAAATACAAACAAACTCTCCCCAAACTCAGATTACAAATTATCAAAGTGAAATTACAAGAGTTGGGAGCAAAGATATGCAATTTGGTGCTTTGAGTTGAATTTTTGTGCTTGGATGATGCTTGAGGTTCAATAGTTGTTAATGCTGCTTGAACATCTTCATTTTATATGTCCTCATTGATTTTTAACCGTTGTGGTTGTTGGGAAATGAAATAAAGACGTTGAGACTTCATCTTCCCGTCATAAATGCTCTTCTGCAGGCACGGGTATCGATACTCGGGCAACCTATTTCGGAACAGCCTATAAAAAGAAAGAGTCGTTGTGCATTTAATAGGGAGGGTATCAAAACATGTATCGATGCCATTACTAAACTGTAATGGTGGGTATCGAACCATGTTTCGAAACATCTCAACCATATTTAAAGTTTTAACTGCCACCAACAGTCAACTCATTAAATGCTAAAATAGCCGTTGGGAATTAAAGGGTGTATCAATACCAGTATCGATACCTTGAGTCCTATTTTAAAAGATTTTTAAAACAAATAAAAATACACGATGTGGTTCGATACAGGGTTCAAAACATGCATTTCCAGTGGCATAATGGTATCGAACCATGTTTCGATACTCGTTTTTAGTTTCAAGAACAAGGCTTTAAAATGCAGTAGGGTATCGATACCGGTTGAAATGGTATCGATACTCTCGTATCAAAACACTTAGAAATTTTATTTCAAAGTTCTTGGTTTGACTTGAAATCAAAAATTTGACCTAAGGACTTAAAAATTTATTACAAAAATAATCCTTATTCATAATTGTTATATCAAAATCAATTTTGGTTTTACAATCTCCCCCTTTTTGATATAACAAAACCATTATGAATTTTTAAGTTTAAAAACACACTTTTATGTTCCAAGACATTGAAATAGATTTTAAAAGGACTCCCCCTTAATAGGTGCATAACTTTAAATTCTACAAATATTTCTCCCCCTTTTTGTTAGATCAAAATCAATATGAGGCATAAATTATAACAAGCATAGCATATAATCATAATCCATAGCATAAATATTCAAAATCCAACAAAATATTCCAAAGCATAAGGAAATAACATAGATGCATAAGTCTATATGAAATGAGAATGCATCAAGAACTTAAAGAATAACATAACTAGTCCTAAAGCCAAAGCAAAGCAAAGGTAAAACGCTAAGAATCACTCATCGCCCATATCCGCATCATCATCACCATCCTCATCTTCATCACCTTCATCGTCATCTTCATCCTCCTCATCATCTCCATCTTTGTTGGAAGTGGTTTGCATGTAACGGAGAGCTTCAATGGAGATCCTCATGGAAGTGCTTTGATTCTCCAAGCCCGTCAATCTCGTATCCGAAGCATCAAAGCGAGAATTGAAGTGAGTGGACAAAGAATCAAACCTTCCATCTAGAGAGTCGAACCGAGCATCCATACTAGCAAAGCGAGCATCCAAACTATCAAACCGTGAGGTGAGAAAGTCCATAAGCTCGACGTTTGGTCCAAGTTGTCGAAGAGGCTCCGGATCAACAACGGGAGGAGGAGGAGGACCGCGAACCCATTCACCATTGGAAGCATATTGAAAATGGGAACGGTTGAGAGAAGTTTCACCTATGGGTTCCTTTACCGATTTCACCTTGTCGTAAGAGCAATCAATTCCCAAATGCAAGAATATAGAACTGAGAATGCAAGCATAGGGAAAAGACTTGACAAGAGGAGTGGCACGATTTGAGATATGCCACACAATGCCGGAGAAAACAATCTGAGCAAGATTTGGCCGACGAGCTTCACGGAAACACTTCAACTAAAAACTATCAACTTGACGAATCCGGGAGTACTTACCATTTGATGGACGAATCCACCAAGATATAATAAGGTGCAAGAACCGGTCATGAACATCAAGCGAGATAACCGACCCGGTAAAGTATCCGAGAGAGTCTTCGTCGTCAAGGCCAACATCCTCAAGACCAAAAGCATCAACAAAGGTGCCGACATCGACTCGGAAAGTACGACCCATAAGATAAGATTCAATCGCCACAACTTTGCTCTTATCCTTAGATAGAATGCACTTAGCATTAGCACAAAAGAGAAAGACAAGAGTCGGAATGAACTTGCCGGAATGGGTAAGAAAAGGCAAAAACTTCCACTCGATGATTTGATCGTAATAGCGAAAGGGGAACTTGTAGGATGTCATGAAGTCAACGTCCACACATCGCTCCTTTTTAAGCGAATAGTCACGGAAGTTGTTAAAGTTATCAACTCTACCCGGACCATCCAAACAACGATCAAACACCACGGGCAAGTTTACACGAGGAGGACGAGTAGTAGATGAACTCCCGGCCTCGGTACGAGCACGTTTCTTTGGAGCCATGATCTAGAGATTTTAAAAGAATTGAATTAGTTATATTTAAAAATATGTATGCTCTATCAACCTAATTCAATCCTATTAATCTATAATTCAAGGTATTTGAAAAAAATTCTTGAAAAACTAGTGAAAACTAATACGAGAAAAT
Organism: Abelmoschus esculentus; assembly: GCA_035048815.1. Classification (NCBI taxonomy): domain Eukaryota; kingdom Viridiplantae; phylum Streptophyta; class Magnoliopsida; order Malvales; family Malvaceae; genus Abelmoschus; species Abelmoschus esculentus. The sequence continues at coordinate 6,614,708 of JAUCBN010000015.1, forward strand.
TAATTTATATTCGAATGAAAAAAAAATTGATTTTGAAAAAATTTTGTAGGATAATGAAAACCCATACAATAAGCATTCAAAATATGTTCAAAATCAAAATTTTAACAACCTAAAAATCAACGAAAATAAGGTTTTTCGAAAATTACCTTGATTATGGATTAGGATGAATTTGTAGTTTTTGGAGCACCAAAAGTTGATATGATCTTGGCTTTGATATGTAGAACGAAATCCCCAAAGAGAAACGTTGAAATTGTGGTGAAAAAACGATGGATTTGATGGGTTTTTAAAGGAGTGGCCGACTAGGGTTTGAGAGAGTTTGTTTGGTAAGTTTTAGTTTGGTTAAAATTAGGTTTGGGATGATTTAAAGCAATCTGCCGCCTCGTGTATCAGAACAGGTATCGAAACGGCCTGTTTCGATGCTAGTACCGATACCCTGGTATCGATACCGGTATCGATACCAGTTCTTCCCAGAACATACCCAGATGAACACGATGAACAGGTATCGAAACAGGTGTTAGCTGTATCGATACCCCTTAGCGAGCTTTGCATTTTAGGCTTCTAAAGTACTAGAAATGAGTCTCTAAAGCCCCTATAAGCATGCAAATGATGTTATGACAAGATTATAGTGCAAAACAAGTTCATACTCTCCCTAGCAACATGTATAGAAGCAACAAGATACAAAAACAACATAGGCATGATTTTTAATCAAGATTCAAGCAAAAAAGCATAAAAACAACACTTAAGAGGTCAACATAGGCTAGTTAGACCTAACTCTCTCCTAAGGGTCCAAAAACGCTCCTTATCCAAAGGTTTGGTAAAAATGTCCGCTAATTGGTTTAGGGTGTCAACAAACTCTAAAACAACATCATTATTAGACACACGATCTCTAATAAAGTGGTGTCTAATTTCTATGTGTTTGGTTCTAGAGTGTTGAATGGGGTTCTTGGTAAGACATATGACACTAGTATTATCACACTTAAGAGGTATGGTTTCTACCTTAATGCCATAATCTAAGAGTTGTTGCTTCATCCATAAAACTTGAGCACAACAACTTCCTAAGGATATGTACTCCGCTTCGGTGGTAGATAGAGCTACACTATTTTGTTTCTTAGAGAACCAAGATATGAGCATACTACCTAGGAATTGACACGTTCCGGAAGTACTTTTCCTATCTATCTTACAACCTCCATAATCCGCATCCGAATAAGCATGCAAATCAAAGGATGAGACTTTAGGATACCAAAGACCTAAACAAGGTGTGTCTCTAAGGTACCTAAAAATTCTCTTAATGGCTACTAAGTGTGATTCTCTAGGACTAGCTTGAAACCTAGCACACAAGCAAACACTAAACATAATATCGGGTCTACTTGCGGTAAGGTAAAGCAAAGAACCTATCATGGATCTATACAATTTAGAATCAACACACTTACCTCTTTCATCCTTGTCAAGCTTAGTAGATGAGCTCATAGGAGTGGCTTGAGGTTTCACATTTTCCAAGCCAAACTTCTTGAGCATATCCTTGATGTATTTTGCTTGATTGATGAAGGTGTCATCCTTCCTTTGCTTAATTTGGAGTCCCAAAAAGAATGAGAGCTCCCCCATCATGCTCATCTCGAATTCACCTTGCATTAGCTTAGAAAATTCTTGACAATAACATTCATTAGTAGATCCAAAAATTATATCATCAACATAAATTTGAACTACTAAGATGTCATTTTTAAACCTTTTTTATAAAAAGTGTAGTATTCACCTTCCCTTTTTCAAAACCTTTTTTAATTAAAAAATTTGAAAGTCTTTCATACCAAGCTCTAGGAGCTTGTTTCAAACCATATAAAGCTTTTGTTAATTTAAATACATGGTTTGGAAAATTTGGATCTTCAAAACCCGGTGGTTGTTCAACATACACTTCTTCATTTATAAAACCATTTAAGAAAGCATTTTTGACATCCATTTGAAAAAGCTTGAAATCATGATAACATGCAAATGCAAGTAGCATCCTAATGGCTTCCATTCTAGCTACGGGTGCATAGGTTTCATCGAAATCTATTCCCTTTTCTTGAGTGTAACCTTGAGCAACTAATCTAGCTTTATTTCTCACAATGTTACCACTCTCATCTAGTTTGTTTCTAAAGACCCATTTAGTTCCTATAGTAGATTTATTACTAGGCCTATCCACTAATGTCCATACATTACTTCTCTCAAATTGATTTAACTCTTCTTGCATAGCCAATATCCAATAATCATCACCTAAGGCTTCTTTGATATTTTTAGGCTCTATGCATGAGATAAAAGCAATATGGTTCATTAATCTAAGAGAAGAACGAGTAGTTACCCCCTTGGATGGATCACCCAAGATTTCACCACTTTTGACATAGTTGAACTCCCTTGGGTAGATCACTTCACTTTCTTCAAGCTTTACATCTCCTAAAGCTTCGATTGGAGGATCTTGTGTTTCCTCATTGGTTGGAACTTCATCCACCTTTGATGCTTGTCCATCATCAATGGTTTCAATGATTCCTACATCATCATCATCACAAGATTCCTTCCTAGGAAGGAGGTTATCATCGAAAACCACATGTATTGACTCTTCTACAACTAAGGTTCTTTTGTTGAAAATTCTATAAGCCTTTGAATTTAAAGAATATCCAAGAAAAATAGTTTCATCACTTTTTGCATCAAATTTACCTAAATTGTCTTTTCCATTATTCAAAACAAAACACTTGCACCCAAAAGGGTGAAAATAGCTAATGTTAGGCTTTTTGGATTTTAAAATCTCATAAGGAGTTTTCTTTAAAATTGGCCTAATCATTACTCGATTTATAATGTAACATGAAGTGTTTGTGGCTTCCGCCCAAAATTATTTAGGTAAATTATTTTCACAAAGCATGGTCCTAGCCATTTCTTCTAAAGTTTTATTTTTCCTCTCAACTACCCCATTTTGTTGAGGAGTGCGAGGAGCCGAAAAATTATGGCTAATCCCATTTTCATTACAAAAATTCTCAAAACCTAAATTTTGAAATTCGGTTCCATGATCACTTCTAATATGAGAAATTCTTTGATCAAGATCATTTTGAGAAATATTTGAAAATGTGATGAATTTTTCTAAGGCTTCATCTTTTGTACTTAAAAATAGAACCCAAGTGTATCTAGAATAATCATCAACAATAACAAATGCATATGATTTTCCACCCAAGCTAGTAGTCCTAATAGGTCCAAAGAGATCCATATGGATCAATTGTAATACTCTACTAGTTGAAACATCATTAATGGACTTAAAAGAAATTCTCTTTTGTTTACCCTTAGCACATGCATCACAAATTTTATCTAAGGAGAACTTGAGCTTAGGTAAACCTCTAACTAGATTTTGGGAGGCTAGTTTCTCTAAAACACTTATGCTAGTGTCACGCCCCTAGAGTTTCACGTCCGAAAAGCTCGGCTACTCTATCCAGAATGTGCGGCCTTAGGCTTTGTAACTCCAGACAAACGCCTAAGTAAGCCTTTTCACCCCTCACGGAAGATCAAACTTCCCAAGCACCGACAAACGCAAAGCGTTCTAAGCGGAAACGAATCAAAAGAGACGGGCGAGGAAGAACTTCTCAAGAACGCTCAAGAACTCTAAAGAACAAAGAAAGAACACACTCAGAGGATTTAGAGAAAATGCCTTTATTCCTTGAAACTTGGAATAACTCAATACTCACTGATACATCAAATGAGGTGGGGAAGGCCTCTATTTATAGTTGAACTCCCCTCGATCCTACGGTCTATACAATTTTACACCGACGGCTATGATACAACCTTATCCATTTACAAAGCATAATTCTTGGAATATTCCCACCTAACTATGGAAAGAATCTTCTGTGTTCACACAAAGTGTTCACACACCTTGGATGGATAAGTCTCTCCCTGGATCGGGCCAACGTTGGTGGTCTTCGCAAGCCCAGCATTGCTCTTGGAATTACTTGGGCAGGCCACATCACACCATGTGATGCCAATGTCTTGGACCCCAATCTGCGGCCCGTGACATTAGCATGTCCTAGTTTTCTATGCCATAACCATGCATCATTTTCATCACTAGCAACTAAGCATGCATGAGAAATGTTTATGTCATCTAAGTGCACCATATAGATATTTCCTATGCGATGACCTATGAGCATTGTTCTATTTGATTCTATGTCTAGTATTTTGCAACCATGTTTATCAAAAAAGACATAGAAACCCTTATCACACAATTGACTAATGCTCAACAAATTATGCTTAAGACCATTAACAAGTAAGACATTTTCAATTAAAATAGAGGAGTGATTACCAATAGAGCCAATACCCTCAATTTGGCCTTTAGAGTTGTCACCAAATGTCACTACTCCACCCTTTTTGAGCCCTAACTCCTTAAATCATCTCTTGTCTCCAGTCATATGCCTTGAGCATCCACTATCAAGGTACCACATGTTTTGACTTAAAGCTTTGGCCTTGAAGCAATGCTCAACCTACAAACAAATATTTAGTTTTTGACTTTTGGTACCCAAATCATTTTGGGTCCATGAGAGTTAGTTCCCAAAAGCTTGGTTCCCTTAGGAATCCAAGATGCAATGCATTAATATTATTAGAAATAATGAGTTCCTTAGGAACCCACATACTCCTAATTTTTCTATATCTAGCATGCCTTTGAAAACTTCTTTGTTTGTGGCCATAAAAATTCTTTTTCACATGGTTGGGTTTTGAAGAGCTTCCTTTTTCAAAAGTAGAACTACCAACCACTTTGATTTGTTCTTTAAGCTCATTCACCACTTTGTGGTGATTATCACTCAAGCTAGAAATAAGGTTGTTTAAATCCACATTTTCATTTTGAAAGAACTTTAAATCATCATTTAAAGTAACAACCTTTTCTTCCAAATCCAAAATCGTTTTTGTCAAAGAATCATTTTTCGTTTCTAAATCGGAAATAGTTTTCTTGCTTTTCAAAATTGATTCTTTGAATTTTAAAACCAACTCATCATAAACATCTTGCAATTCAGCATAAGCATCATATAGTTCATCATATGTAAGATCATTGCAAGAGGAATCAAGGGTTACCTTAGGCTCATCACGAGCCATGAGACAAAGGTTGGCTACTTCATTGTCTTCATCGGATGATGACTCCTCATCACTCCATGTGGCAACATGAGCCTTTTGTTTTTTCTTCTTGTCAAAACCCTTCTTTTTGTATTGTGGGCAATCGGTTCTAATGTGACCGGGTTTCTTGCATTCATAGCAAATAATGTGATCTTTCTCATCTTCTTTGTCGTTTGACTTAAAATCCTTCTTTCTTTGGAATCTTCTATTCCTATTTGCCCTCATGAGTCTAGTGAATCTTTTGGCTACCATAGCCAATTCTTCTAACTCTTCTTCTTCACTAGAATCTACTTCTTCTTGTGACATTGAGGCTTTGAGAGCAATCCCTTGCTTCTTCTTCTCAACCTCTCTTTTTTCAATCTTCACCTCTTTCTTCTTCTTTTCTTCTTCTCTTCCTTTCCCCATGATCTCATGGGTGAGAAAAGATCCCACAAGAGCATCAAGCTTTAGAGTCTTCAAATCTTTGGCTTCAATGATAGCCGTTCTCTTGCTATCCCAAGACTCGGGAAGAGAGTAGATGAGCTTTCAAACGAGTTTCTCTTCCGAAATGATCTCACCGAAACCCTTGAGACCATTGACGATCACTGAGAATCTATCGAACATCTTGGTGATGTCTTCATCCGGCTCCATCTTGAAATTCTCATAGTTGAGATTTAGAAGACCTATCTTAGTCTCCTTGACATCATTTGTGCCCTCATAAGTTGTCTCCAAGGAGTCCCATACTTCTTTGGCACTTGTGCAAGATGACATCTTTGAGTAGATGTCGGGACCAAGTGCACAAAAAAGAATGTGAAGAGCTTTGTCGTTTGTAGACATCCTTCTTCTTTCTTCATCGGTCATCTCATTTCTCTTCTTAGGCACTTGTCGATCTCCTTCTTGCTTCATAGGAATTGAGGGACCATCTTCAATTATATCCCAAAGGACATAATCATTAGAGTTGATGAACAACCTCATCCTATTCTTTCAATAGGGGTAGTTGTCCCCATTGAAGAAGGGCGGCTTGGTGATGGAATGTGACTCGTTCCATGAACTGGAGGTGGAGGCCATTTAATTCTTTTTGTAGATGTGATCAACACGCCTTGGATCTTCTTTGGTAGATGTGAATCTCTTCAAAGATTAGGCTCTGATACCAATTGTTGAGTTGATCGATCTTGAAGTATGGCCAAGAGGGGGGTGAATTGGCAATTAAAAGATTGATTGGGAAATTTTTGGTTAAAAATGAAAAATTTGATGACAAACGATTTATAGTGGTTCAAGCTTCGAAACAAGCTCTACATCCACTACCTTAGCTCCCACTAAGGATTTTGAAACCAAATCACTATTGAATTCGACCTTTTTCTCAGTTCAAGGGATAACCGTTACAAACAAATCAATTTTCTACCCAAAATTGATTTGGACCTCACAAAGTGTTACAAGAGATTAAAGTGGGCTAAAAGGAATTCTCTCACAAGAAATAAATGCCCCAAATACAAACAAACTCTCCCCAAACTCAGATTACAAATTATCAAAGTGAAATTACAAGAGTTAGGAGCAAAGATATGCAATTTGGTGCTTTGAGTTGAATTTTTGTGCTTGGATGATGCTTGAGGTTCAATAGTTGTTAATGTTGCTTGAACATCTTCATTTTATATGTCCTCATTGATTTTTAACCGTTGTGGTTGTTGGGAAATGAAATAAAGACGTTGAGACTTCATCTTCCCGTCATAAATGCTCTTCTGCAGGCACAGGTATCGATACTCGGGCAACCTGTTTCGGAACAGCCTATAAAAAGAAAGAGCCGTTGTGCATTTAATAGGGAGGGTATCGAAATAGGTATCGATGTCATTACTAAACTGTAATGGTGGGTATCGAACCATGTTTCGAAACATCTCAACCATATTTAAAGTTTTAACTGCCACCAGCGGTCAACTCATTAAATGCTAAAATAGCAGTTGGGAATTAAAGGGTGTATCGATACCAGTATCGATACCTTGAGTCCTATTTTAAAAGATTTTTAAAACAAATAAAAATACACGATGTGGTTCGATACAGGGTTCGAAACATGCATTTCCAGTGGCATAATGGTATTGAACCATGTTTCGATACTCGTTCTTAGTTTCAAGAACAAGGCTTTAAAATGCAGTAGGGTATCGATACCGGTTGAAATGGTATCGATACTCTCGTATCAAAACACTTAAAAATTTTATTTCAAAGTTCTTGGTTTGACTTGAAATCAAAAATTTGACTTAAGGACTAAAAAATTTATTACAAAAATAGTCCTTATTCATAATTGTTATATCAAAATCAATTTTGGTTTTACAATACACATACTTTATAAATAATTGTATTTATTTTTAAATTTTTTATCTTAACTAATATATTCGAACCCAGGTCGCACACCTAACTTTGATGGGTAAATCTCCTAACAATGATTTTTTACACGCACAATGCATTGAACCCATGCATTGAACCCAAGACCTATTTAAACGAAACTAAATTACTTACCACTTACACCAACTATCATAAGTTATAAAAATATTTTATTTATAAACATAGAGCTGAAAACGATCTTTAAAATAAATAGTTAAAAAGCTCTCAATTATAATTTTTTTCTCCTTAGACTGGAGCAAGATTTCTCCATCTCCTCTACATAAGTAAAAAATTATATTAAAAAGTAAAATAAAAATAAGAACGAGATTTTTTTTAATTAAATACATATATAGCACTACTAAGATATTTCATATATATTAGTATTTGGAGTCACGATTTTTTTTTTAAAATTTAAAAATTTTATAATATAAAGTAAAATTTATTTTTTAAATTATTGAAATTTGTTAAATTAGCCATATAGTAAAAGTAATTATTTTATTTGTTGTATTTAAAGATTTATAAAAGAGTGAAATGTCAAATACACCCCTACAATAATATTTATCATATTATAAAGTAAGAGCATGCTTGCAATTTTCAACCGAGTTGGTGTAGAAGTTGACTCGTGACATTAAATTCAGTCACACGTTTAATAAGTGGTATATAATATATATGATTATGAATTTTTATTACAAGCAGTTTTAATCTACAATTACGTGTGAGTAATTAAAATTTATAATAAATAATTATGAGAATATGATGTAATCAAAGCCATATTTTTTAGTGTTGTTATATTTATAGAGATTAATCTAAATAATAAATAAATTGATTTTATTTAAATGTATTTTAAGTTTAAAATTTTATATACGAAAAAAATTATTAAAAAGACCCACCCTACACAATAAATTATATGATATTAATTGATAAATTAATATGATAAAACCTCGAAAATCGGTTGAAAAAAAGTAGATTTGCTATAAAAAATTGTTTTGAAACGACAGTTTGGATAAGCATTTACTAGCTGTTTTTGCCAACCAATCCAAGGGTTGCTTGCTAACATGTACAAATAGACCCAGTGCATGAATGTGGGGTTCAGCATTTATTAGGGTTCAAATGGACAGGCTGCCAAGCCAACCTCATCTTCAATAACCAACAATAATGTTAAGGCATTCAATACATGATTGAGTTGGCAAGGATAGATCATTTTCTTTGCAAGATTTAGATTCGATTCTTGATATCAAAACCCCCTTTCCATAAATTTGATATAAATTTGATTGGTTGTATACGATATTAACACAAATTTAATATAAATTGTTTTAAATAAATTGATCATCATTATTTGAATTTTAGTGTTTAAAATTTTCCTACCCTTATTCTTATAGATGAAGATTTCAATATTTTTTTATTTTATTTATTAGAATCTCTACAATTCTCGATTATTCACTATGCGATTGCCCCTAAATATTAGAATGGGGGATGAACAAAGAGTATTGTGATGAGTGGATGAGAATTGACCATAAGTGGATTTTGTTCATATCATATGATATCTAAGTTGAAATGAGACCCCACTTTGAATTTTTCCTTTTCGGACTGAAAATCCCACAAAATTTGGATGAGATTGAACGAATTTATCCAAACAATTCAACAATGAGATCGGGATTGGGATTGGGAGACCTAGAAATTATCTGGATGACAAGGCGTTGCTTATGATGCATGAAACAGAGTATTGTGCATTGTGATAACATCCCTATCCCTTCCAAATACACAAGTGACGTACATTAATGGGGGTTCTTATCCTCTGTCAATGGGGTTTTGGACAAGTGTAATAGGAACAATCGCACAAATTCTTTTAAAAAAGAGGGCCCCAAAATTTTAAAAAAACTACATTCATTAGATGATGTTAATCTCGAAATTCATTGTAAAAATTTTGAAAATATTCTTAAGAAAGATAAGTTATAATTGTTAAAATGTTATAATTATATCCTAGGTACGATAATTGATTATACAATCTTATTAATTATTCTTATTCTTATTGCTTTTATAGAACTAGTGAGGTTCTGGATATACGCAATAGAAATGATCGTACAAAAACTCCTAAAAAGGATATCTTTTAAGGGTCACATTTTTAAAACTAGTAAGGTTATGGACAATTGCTTCTAAGGGTCATATTTTAATAAATTGCACAGGACCCAAAATCTTTGAACCTCCCCTGCCTCGATTCTTGCACTTACTTTTACAATATGTTCTACATCATTTTATATTCTTCTATTATAAATAAAATAAATGAAAGGTAGATAGACAGAACTAGACTTTAATAAGTTTACTTTATTAACCAAATATTCAATTAGATATTCACTTTATGGATGATTCAAAGATTCATAGGGTCTCTTTATTAACCAAATTTTTTAAAAGATATTTTTATCTTAGTAAAAAAAATATTATGGCTCTCTTTGAAATTATTTTATTTTATTTTTTCTTTTAATTTAACTCATTTGGTTTTTTTTCTTAAGGGCCTATGCGATGTGTAACGATCCAAACTTTGAGAGTTTGAGAATCGTGTTAAACCAAGACATGTGACTTGAGTTTGGGCTTATGAACCTTTGTGGTTTTGGGATTTGAGTGGTGGCTTGGGACTTGATTAGGGGCATTTTTGTAAAAGCTTAAATGAGAGAGATGCGAGAAAATGTGGTATTTTTCTAGTTTTGGGCAGAAGATGATATCACCATCCCCATACCCTTTTTTTCTTCATCCCAAAACTTCATCTTCTTTCAAAAACTCATCACCAAAGTTGGGATTTTGGAACTTTGCACTAGGTATCGGTATACCAAATAGGTGTATCAGTACGGGGTAACGAAAATGAATTAAATTGTTTGAATGTATTTTGGGTATCAGTTCTCAATGGTGAGGTATTGGTACTAGTTTGTGACATACCGATATCCCATATAGGCGCATCGATACGCGCAGACCAATCTGTCCAAATTTTAGCCTTTGAGTTTGAAGGGTAAATAATTCGCGTAATCAGCCTTAGTGGGTCCCTTTATGCCTAAAATTAATAGTAAAACTGAAAGATAGGAACTTTTACAATGCTTATGACTTAAATAGAGAAATGTAGATTGAATGCCCTGGAATGTTTACTGATGCTATGAAAGCTTGTGTATAACGCTTATAATTGTTGATAATTGCTAAGAGAATATTGTTATGGGATCTGGAAAACCAATAGATGGTCTCTAATGCTATGTGACTCTAGACCATTTATATGAGGGAGCGTGAGTTCCGATGCTTAGTGACCCTGGTCTAGACTCAAGGAATGGCAAGAGTAGGTTTCGAGGCTTAATGATGACCAGGCCCTCATCGAGTGTGTGGCTTCCGATACTAAATGACTTTAGACAACACATATAATGTATATATATGTATAACGATGATTATGAATATCATGAAATTGGCATGTAAAATGCCATGTATTAAGAAAATTATAATAGCGCCAATTATCCTCTTTCATAATATCCTATTGCTTTCATTTAATTATGATTTGTATAAATTATGGTTGTGTGGAGGTGTATCCTCTAAGCTTTCAATAACTCAGTGTTTGGAATCTTTGTTTCTGTGCGTAGGTTTTTTGGAGACTTTGGTTCATGGAGCACCATTTATGATAGGTTTTTAGCATCAATCATGAAGGAGTACATTACTTAGATAGAATGAGGTATGTATTCTAGGACCTATTTATGTTTGTTGTAACTCTTTTAAACTCATTTGTATTTGATCGAATGTTAATGTTTTTAAATTGGAGTTCATTAATACTTTTGAATCAAAACCTATGTTTTACTTATTTGGATTTAATTTGGTTTGAGTTAATGGATTTTCTTTTGGAATTTAGAAATGATTTGAAAGTGTTAGGCTCGGGTTGAGCTTAAGACCGAAATATGGTACCTAAAACTGAGGGTGTTACATTTAGTGGTATCAAAGCCTAGGTTTAGTCGGTTCTAAGAAGTCCCAAGAGAAGTCTAAAGTGTTAAATAGATGTCTAGTGAAAACATGCCCATGAGTTGAAGTTTTACTTGTGTGATGAACTGATACTTGATGTTGTAACCCTTTTTGCATATTGTGCAGAAAGTCAGAATGCTGAGGGGAGCAAATAGATCAGATGAAAGACTATAGTCCCGTGAAAGGGACTATGAGGATGAGTATATGCCTGATATGGAACAGAAGTTGGAAGGAACAAAGAGGTGTAGGAACATGAGTAGGTACTTCAATTGTTTGAACGACACTCTTCACCAAATAGTGAGGGCAATACCTAGACCATCAAATGAATCCCGTGAGACACTAGTAGAAAGACTTTGTCAGTATAGAGACAAAGATTTTCTAGGCTCGAGACACAATAAACCAAAACAAACGGATGAATGGTTGCATGATACAAAATGAGTTTTCAGGTAGATGAACATCTGGTCAGAGGATAAGCTAGCTTGTATGACATTTTTGTTGAAGGAAAACACCTGTGCTTGGTGGGAGATTGTCGCGTGTCAAAAGTGCGCGTTTAGTGCAAGTGTACACATCGAAAGTAATAAATGATAAGTAATTATCGGATTATCGTCTCCACAGGGACTGATAGACTTAATATGTCTTCTTTGTCTTCTTGTTCTGTAGAAAGAAGTAAAATAAAACACAAGTAATTGAGTTTGGGTTAGCTAAACTAAAATAACTAAGTGAAGTAAAGAGAATTAATAATAGAGAGAGATGGGTCAGGATCCAGTTGCATTGTATTGTGCATTTGATTGACTTGTCTCTGCTCAATGCAATCGTATATCACTGCCTCGGCAGCACTGCAGTTTACTGCCCTGGCAGCGACAATCCTTTGCTCGTGGTTGGACTTTACCAAAGTTCGGCAAAGTGTCCTTGAATGACTCCGCTTATCCCTAAGTCAGAGTGCTGTTGATGACTAGTCCTTGATGATACCTCCCGGCGTGAACCAATTATACTCACCAACCAATCTCACACTTCTTTTAGCCGCTGAAACTCTTAACCTATCCCTAGGCCGAGTTAGTATTTCACGATTGAAGCACCGTACTTACCCCTTTCGTGAATCTAACTCTCCCGAGCTTTGATAAATGGATTACTCACAAACTTCTCTCTCGAGCTTGAATGCGAGAACAAGGAATAACAAAGGATAAGCAAACCTTGATAATTTTGTTGCATTGAAACAAAGACAAAGTACAATCTCCTCTCACATATACTAAACAACCTTCACCTAATCCCTAAGAAGGTTTAGAACATAATGGAGAGAAGGAAGTATAGAATTCGGCTCTCTCTCCCTAGGTATTCCGTGTTGGGTACATTGGATGGCTAGGTCTTTATATAGGCTAGACCTAGGGCAAACCTTTCTTAAGTAGAATACAACTTGGAGTATGGAACAAGTCAAGTACATAATTAAAATATTTCCAAGTTTAATTCGGCTAAGGGGCTTTCCTGCGTGGTCTTGTCTTGGGCTTTTCCTCGTGCTAGCCAGCTCCGATCCATGGGCTCTAAGTCTAGACAAGTCCCTTGGATTTTTATCTTCCAGTCGCCTACAGTCTTGCTTCCTGTCTTTCTGCTGTTGCCTCGGCATCAGGTCCCGCCTCGGCCATGTCGCTTCCGCGGCACTGGTTCTCCTGCACAGATATAAAAATGCAGTAAAACGTGCTTTTTCTGTAAATATTAACTCTATAAGCATAACTTCTAAATATATCACATTGAGTATATGCATTGGTCCGGTTGTGTGTATATTTGGTGATTAATACCCATAAAAGGAGTAAAAAGTGATAGTGAGTTGAGCACTTATCACACCCCCAAACTCGAACTATTGCTTGTCCTCAAGCAATGCAAACCATCAATTTGTCGAACTTTACTCTCTCCTGGTCTTACTTTTCTATCTATTCTCCCCACCATAGCTAGGCCTATTCTTTAGTCTTAACCTTTCGGTTACGCAATGGTTTACCTAGAAACAAACTATAAGAATTGTGAGTGTGTGCGTTTTTGTGGACAAGTTTGATTAAAGGCTTTCTTAGACAAACTCTAAGTTCAAGACAAGTAGAATTTGGTTAAGTGTTCTCTTCTTTTCTCAACCACCAATTCTTGAGCCAATTTCGGGCACCTCAAGGATTTGTGTTTTTCTTTTCACTAATTCCGTCTTTCTTTTTGTTATTCCTTAAAACATACTAGAGCCAATTTCGGGCACCTCTAGCATGAAGAAGAGACGTTCTAGAGCCAGTGATAGGCACCTCTAGTTACTTTCCAAAAATCTAAGTCTTTATCACCTAAGTTCATTAAAAGAATTCCTATAATCCAAAAAGTCCCAAAAGTGTTTAAAGTTCTTCCTATAGTAAGCTTCTAAGTTTTTATCCTTAAGTATCCTAAGGTTAGACCTTCTTAACAGAACCTAATCATGGTAAGGAGAAAGATTTCTATAGCCTTAAAGAGTAAACTAAGGCAATACTGATGATAAGCAGTGCAAAAGTGTAGGTAGTTAATTCAAGTAAGGTGGGGAGCATGAAAATTAAAAAAAAAAATCACTGGAATACTCCCTTTTTGGCAAGGCCTCGGCAGTAGATTGCTGCCTTGGCAGTGAATCTACACCCCAAACTCAAACCAAGCATTGTCCTCAATGCTTTATATTTGAAGGAATAAACGGGCAACATAACTATGAAATAAGCAGTATATAAAGATAGTAAGCAATTAATATTAAATATTGAAAAGAAAAAAATTAAAGCGACTCCGAAGAGCTGCTTGTAACAATTTTTCTCCTCGGCCTTGCTGCCGATTGCTTTGTCCTTGGCGAAGGCGATGGTTGAGCTTTCGCTTGTCGGGGCGGTTGGACTCTCGTGGGTGGTGTTCGTTGCATTGGGGCCTCCACCTCTTCTCCTTCTTCCACGTCGGCCATCTCTTCCGTTAGCATTATGTCCATTCCACCTCCCATTGCTGTGGCTCCTCCGGTGTGGTGTGTACTTGGTCCGGCGGCGGTGGAGCTTTGGTGCACATAGGCATCTATCTCAACTGATAAACTGCCCACAATGATTGAGGATCGGGGTGGAGTGCTGAAAACTGCCCTCCGTTTAGATGGTCTTCTGCTGGAAGACGATGCCGCGGTAGAATCTGTTGCCCTGGATGGGCCAGCAGCCTGGTATTGGGGCTGAGGGTCCGCATGGAAGAACGGTCTTGGTCCTCCCAGAGCTGGTGTAGTCTCTATGTAAGGGGCGGCTATGATGAACATATTACTCGGGAAATTTGGAAATTGCGCTCCTTGGTCCGGAAAAGCGTGTAGCATCATCTGGACTAATGTGCCATTGAAATCTCTTTGGTACTCCATGTACCTCTGTTGCCTGAGGTCCATTGCTGCCATCCTTTGCAAGATCTCCTGGTACGTGTCTGCTGCGGCAGAGGTGTGGGCAGTGTCTGGCATGTTTGCCGTGTACTGGGCCCTGACAACAGTATCAGCAGTGAACTACTGGGGCGTTGCTTGGCAAAGGTATTCCAAATCTTGGCCTGGGGCTTTAGGCTTTGTCTTGTTACGGATCCTCTATGGGTACCGGTTTCCTATGGAGTATTTACGTAACAAAGATCATCTTTGATTAGTTCGTAGTCCTCGGCAGTGATGTCTTCCATGAATTCTGCGTGGACATCACTGTTTGGAGTAAGGCCGTAGAAATTGTTGATTGTCTCGGCATCTAACTGGACTGGCCTGCCGCGACAGTGATCGAAAAGGGAATCTTTGTTGGGCCCGTGCGCATAGAACTCCCGCATGATCGTTGCATTCGCCTGGGCAGGTTGAAGACAGAAAATTTCCCATTCTTGGTACTTTATTCTGTCGAAGAGGTAATGTTCAATGCCGTAGTTTTCATCGTCCGCATGCTGGAAACCTTGTTCTTCCCACAATTGTCGGGCGATGAAAGATCGGTTGATACGATCTTCAACGTTCGCTGGGGCAAATCGCTTGTAGGTGGCCATCAAGATTTGTGAGAGATGTGATTTCTTGGAGTATTTCTTGAAAAGAATCTGGAATTTCACGAAGAATGTGAGTAGGCAGAGAGTAATGTGAGGGAGATTGTTATGAATGCTAAAGAAACAAGAAAGTAAGAGTGAATAGTTCAAGAGGAAGGAGTTTCTTATATAGGCCTCGGCCTTGTGACCGTTTGAAGCCATTAGCCGTTTTGTAGCCGTTACTCTTTACTGCCGTTTCCTTTTCTGCCGCGGTGGGAATCTCGACAGACTAGCCGTAACACTGTTCTGCCCGTTGAGACTACTGTGGCCCTGACACTGTTTTTTTTGCCTCTCCCAAGATGATTCTCTCCCGTTGGCCCGAATTGTGAATCGGTTGTGGGCCACTCCCTTTTGCTGTATGTTCATCCACCTTGGGTTTAATCTTTTTACCAACTAATCTACCGAGCATTCTGCCAAGGTAGGAAATTTTGGTACCTCCTGTGTGAATGGCCT
Organism: Abelmoschus esculentus; assembly: GCA_035048815.1. Lineage (NCBI taxonomy): Eukaryota > Viridiplantae > Streptophyta > Magnoliopsida > Malvales > Malvaceae > Abelmoschus > Abelmoschus esculentus. The sequence goes on from JAUCBN010000015.1 coordinate 6,630,623, forward strand.
TGCACTCCTCTGGCTCATTATATTTTTTAAAGTTGTGGAATGCATTGAGTTTGACTTGTTGGTCATTGACCCGCATTGTCAACTCTCCTTTTTCCACGTCAATTAGAGTACGTCCAGTTGCAAGGAAAGGTCTCCCAAGGATGATCGGTGCATTCTCATCTGCTTCACAATCAAGAACAAGAAAATCAACAGGAAAAATAAACTTATCTACTCTTACCAGTATGTCCTCGATTTTGCCTTCAGGTTGCACATAGGATCGATCCGCTAGTTGGAGCATAACTATTGTAGGTTTCGCCCTTCTTATTCCAAGCTTTTGGAAGACAGATTTGGGCATTAGATTGATGCTTGCTCCAAGGTCGCATAGGGCCTTACCTTCATAATTTTTACCTATTGCACAAGGTATGATAAAGCAACCAGGATCTTTTAATTTTGGTGGCATGCAATTGTGCAGCATTGCCATGCATCCCTCAGTAGCAGCCACTGTTTTGAACTCACCTATTCGTTTCCTCTTTGACACCATGTCCTTTAAGAACTTGGCATAATTAGGCATTTGTTCAATTGCCTCTACGAACGGTATGTTAATGTGGACTTGCTTTAGAATATCGAGGAACTTCTTGAATTACTGGTCCTGCTCTTGCTTTTTCAACCTTTGTGGAAAAGGTGGTGGTGGTCTTATCTCATCTAGGGTTTCATTAGTTTGGAATTTAATACCTGGCACCACTGGGGTTGTTACTATCTCGGCAGGCTGTTCAGGAGCTGTTGTGTTATCTGTCGGGGCAGTGTTATCAGCATCAGTTTGCTCAGCCTCTTCCTTTACTTGATCCGCTGATTGAATTTGGCTCTTTGGGATCTTTTACTTCAGCTGTAGACCACTCCTAGTAGTGATTGCTTTGCACTGTTCATGGCCCATTACCTTAGCAACTTCAGTATTGCTAGGTAGTCCTCCTTGTGGTCTAGTGTTTATGTTTTGAGCAAACTGCCCAACCTGAGTTTCTAGCGTTTTAATGGTCGTCTCTTGATTTTGCAACCTCATCTCAGTTCTATTCATAAAAGCGTCTATCCTTTTGATGAAATTAATGTTCTCTTCCATGTATGACTCAATTTTCATCATAAAGGCTTTGAGAGTGTTTTCTAGTGAACTTACCGGTTGCTGCTGCATCTACTGCTGCGACATTGACTGATTGGGTTTAAGGCATTGTTAGGGTTGCTCCATGATAGGTTTGGATGCCTCTTCCATGAGGGATTGTATGTGTTGGACATCATATTGTTGCAGTTGTAGTTCCCAACGTACATACCGGTTTCTTGATTCATACAATCAGAGGAACTGTGGTTACCTCCACATAAGTCACAATAAGAATCAATTACCTTGACCTCACGGGTATTTTGTTGTAATTGCAGGTTTTACACCATCTTGGTAAGAGAAGCCAATTGTGCTGCCACTAAACTTGATGTGTTTAATTCATTTACCGTGGCTTGGCGTCTTACTCCTCCTCGCCTAGATGTAGGAAATTGAAAATCATTTTTCGCGAGTTTGTTCAATATCTCAATAGCTTCCTCAGGTGCTTTATCAAGGAGTGTTCCGTTCGCCGAGGCATCTAACATCATCCTTGTCGGGGCAATCGTGGCATTATAGAACATAGTCACTTGTTTCCATAGGGAAAATCCATGCAAAGGACACTTGTGCAATAGCTCCCTGTAGCGCTCCCATGCCTCGTACATTGGTTCATCATCTGCCTATCGAAAAGAAGTGATTTCATTACGAATTCTATCATATAGGTTTGTAGGATTAAAACGAGTAATAAAATCACGGCAGAGTTCACTCCAAGATCCAATAGATCCTACTGGAATGCTATTCAACCAAGCTTTCTCCCTATCCCTCGATGAATAGGGGAATAGCTTCAATCGCAAGACATCTTCATGGACTCCTTGGATTTTGAAAGAGTTGCAAATTCCATGAAGGACTTAAGGTGCTGCCTTGCGTCTTCAGTTGCAGACCCACCAAATTGTCCAATAGTGTTAAGCATATTGAACATAACAGGTTTAAGCTCAAAGTGGGCTGCTTCAATCTCCGGTGTAACAACTCCTGGGTTTAATCCATTTAAGTCCTCCTCCAGGAAGTCTCTGACAGTGAGCTGCCGCGACCCAGGTGGCGGCGGAAGTCCTCCATTGCCGGCAGGTAAGTTTTGTCCTGCCGGGTGATCTGCCATGGCTTCTTAGATCTGTCTCCTCAACCTTTGTCTTGTTCTTTCGATCTCTGGATCTAACTCGTACAAAGGGTTGGTTGGATTGGCCTTGGTCATACACCAAGAAAAACAAGAGTAAAATAAAAGTAAAAAGAAACAAGAAAATAAAGAAAATAAAATTTAGTTGTCAGTCCCCGGCAACGGCGTCAAAAACTTATCGCGTGTCAAAAGTGCGCGTTTAGTGCAAGTGGACACATCGAAAGTAATAAGTGATAAGTAATTATCGGATTATCGTCTCCACAGGGACTGATAGACTTAATATGTCTTCTTTGTCTTCTTGTTCTGTAGAAAGAAATAAAATAAAACGCAAGTGATTGAGTTTGGGTTAACTAAACTAAAATAACTAAGCGAAGTAAAGAGAATTAATAATAGAGAGAGATGGGTCAGGATCCAATAGCTTTGTATTGTGGATTTGATTGACTTGTCTCTGCTCAATGCAATCGTATATCACTGCCTCGGCAGCACCGCAGTTTACTGCCCTGGCAGCGACGATACTTGTCCGCCGCGGCAATCCCTTGCTCGTGGTTGGACTTTACCAAAGTTTAGCAAAGTGTCCTTGAATGACTCCGCTTATCCCTAAGTCAGAGTGTTGTTGATGACTAGTCCTTGATGATACCTCCCGGCGTGAACCAATTATACTCACCAACCAATCTCACACTTCTTTTAGCTGCTGAAACTCTTAACCTATCCCTAGGCCGAGTTAGTATTTCGCGATTGAAACACCGTACTTACCCCTTTCGTGAATCTAACTCTCCCGAGCTTAGATAAATGGATTACTCACAAACTTCTCTCCTGAGCTTGAATGCGAGAACAAGGAATAACAAAGGATAAGCAAACCTTGATAATTTTGTTGCATTGAAACAAAGACAAAGTACAATCTCCTCTCACATATACTAAACAACCTTCACCTAATCCCTAAGAAGGTTTAGAACATAATGGAGAGAAGGAAGTATAGAATTCGGCTCTCTCTCCCTAGGTATTCCGTGTTGGGTACATTGGATGGCTAGGTCTTTATATAGGCTAGACCTAGGGCAAACCTTTCCTAAGTAGAATACAACTTGGAGTATGGAACAAGTCAAGTACATAATTAAAATATTTCCAAGTTTAATTTGGCTAAGGGGCTTTCCCGCGTGGTCTTGTCTTGGGCTTTTCCTTGTGCTAGCCAGCTCCGATCCATGGGCTTTAAGTCTAGACATGTCCCTTGGATTTTTATCTTCCAGTCGCCTACAGTCTTGCTTCCTGTCTTTCTGCTGCTGCCTCGACATCAGGTCTTGCCTCGGCCATGTCGCTGCCGCGGCACTGGTTTTCTTGCACAGATATAAAAATGCAGTAAAACGTGCTTTTTCTGTAAATATTAACTCTATAAGCATAACTTCTAAATATATCACATTGAGTATATGTATTGGTCCGGTTGGGTGTATATTTGGTGATTAATGCCCATAAAAGGAGTTAAAAGTAATAGTGAGTTGAGCACTTATCAAAGATAATGGAAATGGGTTGACGCATTAATCAACTCACTTGGGAGATCTTCCTAGAGGAGTTTCAAAGGAATTATATTGGTGAGGTTCACATGGATAGATTAAGGGATTGATTTACCTACTTAGCTAAAGAATAGATTAGAGTTTGAGTATGAACAAGAGTTTCTCCAGTTGAATAGTTTTGCCTCGAAATTGGTTATCACGGAGGAGTTAAGATGAAAGAGATTTAGAAGAGGCTTGAAGAAGGAAATATAGATCTACTTGACAACAGAACCATCGTTTACCTTATTATCATTGACGTCTAGTGCTAAGGTACTAGAGCAAGTGAGGGGTACTTGGCTTGGGGAGATCAGTGGACAATGAGGTTTTAATGAGAGGACTAAAAACTTCTCTTGCAGTTAGTCTTAGTCTTCCTTAGAAAATAATCAATGTAATAAAAGTTTTAGAGGAGGAGAAAGAAATCAGAGTTCGAGGTTTGATCATCAGTCTAAGTCAGTTATTTATTGGAGGCATTTTTTTCTTCAACTTTAGGAAGGAGTTATGAGGGTTCGACCTAAAGGATGAATATATCGGTTTGAGGCCATTATGAGAATAGGCATCAAAGAGAGTGTTGGATGCTGAACAAGAAATGTTATGGATGTGGTTTATCTGATCACCTTGTGAAGGACTGCCTTTGAACAACAAACAACACACTCGTTTAGGCTCTAAGGGACACCTACCCCGCTTAGAGGGGGCAAAGTTTTGCTAAAGGTGGGGAGAGTCATACCTCTAGACATCAGAGTAGGGGGATCTTCCAATCTACTATTAGAGCATCTGCAGGGCAGTATATAGTGAGCGCTCAAGAGGATTGTGAGGCTACATATATTATCTCAGTTACCTTAACCTTGGTTCTAGTTGTTTCTCTAATAGACTCAGGATCAACTCATTCTTATGTTCGGAGTAGTATAGTCCAACAATGGAGCATTTTCACCTAAGTGGTTAGAGCTTAGGTTTGGGGTATGATGTCATTTTTGACAAGGTTTTTAGGAGTTGTTTCATAGTGGTTCAAGGATCGGTGTTTTTGCGGACTTGATTGTACTATCATTTCAAGAGTTTGAACATGATACAAGTTTAGGGTGTCGAGCTAAGAGTCTAAAGCTTGGTGTGGTAGTTGGATCTATGTTGATAGTAAAAAAAGAAAATAACCAATGTCTTTCTTGAGTGGTGTTGACTTAGCAACACAAAGGATGATGCAACAAGGATGTGAGGCCTTCTTGGCCTATGTGGTTCATATAAGTGTGGGCATTCCAATGCTCGAGAACCTCCCAATAGTAAGATAGTTTGTGTATGTGTTTCCGGAAGAGTTTCTCGAATTACCTCCAAATTAAGGACTACAATTGTATTATTGAGTATTATCCAAAAAAGTCAATGTTGTGGCGGAGTTGCTTAGTTGGAAGTCTATAGAGGACTTGAGATCAATGTGTTCTCGATTACAGATGACCGAGAATGGAGGTCTATTATCTAAACAACAGGTAAAACATACCGTAGTGAAAGAAATCAAGAAGACACAATCATTGGATGAGGATCTTGTTATGAAAATGGAAAGAGTTTAGCGGGATGGGCCATCTATTTTTGAGGACCGTTAAGGTGGGATTTGGTACTTTAATGATAGACTTTGTGTGACAAATTTGAAAGATTTGAGAGATCGGATCTTGTGCGAGACGCATCTTAGTATGTTTGTTGACAAGTGCATAAAATTCCTAATTATTATATCACATTTCCACTCGATTATTGCTTGTAAAGGACAAATTTAGTGTCAATTAAGGATAATTCTACATATTTTCCATTTTCCAGCATCCATGCACTCACTTTGCCATTTTATTTATTATTTGGCGTAAAACAAGTATGGTTAATGGTTTTCTTTCTTAGATAGGAAATAACCATGCAAGTATGACTAAATAGATGAATGGATGCTGGAACAAAACCTGAATTGCAAGGATGCACCCATCACGACAGTAGAGGAACGATGATAACTGGTGCTCGATAGATGAAGAAAAATATGCTTAATTCAATGGACGACAAGCAAGACAAAACGGAAGAGAAGAAATAGAGTCAAGCCATGGTCAAAGTTGACATGGAAATTAAGGAGTTAAATTAGGAAATAGAATAAAAGAGTTGTAATTCTTTAAGGACATGTATTCTTTTCCTTTTAGAACTCTTATTTTTATGGAAGTCTTTAACCTAGGCTTGGCCTATATAAAGCAAACTCATAACACTAGGAGTACAAGTTGGTTCTCATAGACAAAACCCTAGCCACCGATAAAACCCATCATATTCTAAACTCCATCGAGGCTCAGGTATTTTGTGGAGTAGTTGGGGAAGAAAGTTGTATCTTATTCAAGAGTTATTAATGCAATCTTATTTTCATAGTTTATTTTCTCTTGGTTGTTATTTTTTTCACTTACGAGCTCAAAAGATAAGTTTGTGAAGAAAAACCTATTTGTCTAATATCGGGAGAGTTAGGCTCACGAAACGAGAGAATGCGGTCTTTGCTCATGGTCATCGACTAATCCGACTTAGAGATAAGCCAACTAGGATTTCAGTGAGTAAAAGGAAGCATACAATTGGTTGTTATCAATCCTTGATTTACGCCGGGAGGTCATCAAGACGTGGGATTCAATAGTTTACCGCTTATGGATAAGGAGGAACAAATTCGGATGCTCTATCGAACTATGGAAGGTTGAGTTGTCGACAAGGCATAACCCTGCCAAGGCAGATGAGGTGACCCTTCGAGCGACCCGCTGCGACGATAATTCAACCACATGCATTAATAACTGGAGAATAAGTGAAACTGGATTCCCCTTTGCAAAGCAAACTGCCCAACCTTACTTCTTTCATTGTTATTGCCTTTAATGAATAAGTTTCTTTATTTTTAGTTAATTCTCCATTACTTCAAATTACTTGTGTTTTTGTGTTTAAGTACATATTTATTGTGTAGTATAGGTTGCCCAGTCCCTGTGGGTTCGAAACCTAAAATACTACAACTTGGCAAAAGGTGAAGAAATTCGAGGACTTTAGCCCGTCACCAAGTTTGGCGCTGTTGTCGGGGACTGACATCCCAACTTTGCTACATACTATCTCTGCACCCTCTTTCTTTTTCTTTTCCTTTTAAATCGATATAATTCAGGTTGTTCTGTTGTATAACCAGGGATAATCCGTCAGTAGACGAATATCCTTTTGATCTTGAAATCGAAAGAACTGCAAGAAGCCTTCGACAAAGGATACACGCGAGGATGAATCAAGCACCTAGCCAACAGGGGAACAAGGTTGACATGAATGCCGTCAGGGCAGCTAATCCCGCTGCCTTCGTAGTAGTCGACCCCGATAATCTCCCTTGTTAGGAACGGGTCCGTATTGTACGTGACTACTTGGAGGAGGATTTAGATGGGCTGACACCTGTAGTGGTTATGCCAGATATCGACGTTGAACATTTTGAGTTAAAACCGATAATGTTCAAGATCATCAATACCTTAGGACAATTTGGAGGATCAACTAACGAAAATGCTAGGCAACATCTTAAGTCTTTTCTAAAAATTTGCAACTCATGCAAGTTGCCGGGAGTCTCCGCTGACGTATTAAAACTGAAATTATTCCCCTATTCACTGATGGATAGGGCAAAATCTTGGTTAAATAACCTCCAACCGGGATCACTTAACTCATGGAAAGATTTGTGCCGGAGCTTCCTTTCCTGCTTCAGTTACACTAACATGACTGATAAGCTGAGAAACGATGTCATATCTTTCAAGCAAGACGATGACGAATCCATGTATGAGGCATGAGAGAGAAATAGAGAATTGTACAGAAAATGCCCAATGCACGAATTACCAGAATGGACTCAAGTATCTATATTCTATAATGCGGTAAACACACCCATTAGAATGATGCTTGATGCCTCAGCTAATGTCACACTAATAAATTGACCACCTCATGAAAGCTTGGAGATTTTAGATAGACTTGCCAAGAATGACTATCAACACCCGACCACAAGAAGGGGAGTAACAAGGCGAGGAATGAAGAACTTAGACTCTTCAGATTCTATACTAGCACAATTATCAACATTGACAAACATGGTTAAGGATATATAAAAGCCTAGCCAAGTTCGTGAGGTAAAAGCAGTTACCGTTTTCTGTGAAACATATGGTGACAATCATAACTCGAACGAGTGCCCACACAATCTAGAATCAAGCTTCTATTTCGGAAATTATAATAGAAATAATATGTCCAATACTTATAATCCAGCATGGAGAAAACACCTCAATTTTTCATGGAGTAACCTCAACAATGTACTAAACTTGCAACAACAGATTTTGCAACCTGTTGGATTTCAACAGAATATCATACCATCCCAACAGCAGTTGCCGTAGCAGGCAATGCCGTAGCAACAACCCGCTGATGTTCGAACCCTGGAGAATACGTTAACCATTTTCATGGCTTAGACTAACTTGTATATTGTACATACAAATAAATTTATTCAGCGAGCTGATGCGTTCATGGACAAAACTGAGATGCGTATGCAAAACAATGAAGTTGCTCTGAAATCTCTAGAAACCAAAGTAGGTAAAATTGCACAGCAGCTCAATACTCGACCTTTAGGAGGTCTACCAAGCGATACTGAAGTATCTAGAACTGGGCCATATGAACAATGTAAAGCAATAACCATCAGAAATGGACTTCAACTCAAAGACCCTGAGATACATGGAAAGACAGTTGGTTAAAAGACTGAGACAATAATCTCTAAAGAGGATACTGAAACTAAAATTGAGGCAAAAGAACCAGAGGAAAATTATGCTGACAAAGATGTCGCCATTTGTGGGTTTGACATCTAAAATACTACAACTTGGCAAAAGGTGAAGAAATTTGAGGACTCTAGCCTGTCACCATTTGTTGTACATCTCGGATGTAATAAGATGTACAAGAACTTTGACCCTACTATTTGTGGCCAAGGAATAAACATGATGTGTCAGAGTTTGTAACCAAGTATCTAGCTTGTTAGCAAGTTAAAGCGAAATATCAAGTTTCTTCGGGACTACTTCAGCCCATCAAAATTCCACAATGGAAGTGGGATAAAGTGACCACAAAATTTGTGATAGGTTTGCTGTTGACATAAAGGAAGAATGATGCAATATGGCTAATCGTGGATAGGTTGACCAAGTCTGCTCACTTCTTGCCAATACGTGTGGATTTCACTCTTAAGAAATCGGCTCGACTGTATATCAAGGAAATAGTATGGTTGTATGGTGTATCGAAATTGATCATCTTTGATAGGTATCCCTATTTCACTGTAAGGTTGTGGAGAAAGGTTCATGAATCTTTGGGTAAAAGGTTACATTTCAGTACAACTTTACACCTCAAACAGATAGTTAGTCCGAGTGGGTTATACAGATATTGGAGGACATACTCTATTATTGTGTTTTTGACTGTGGAGGGAGTTGGGAGGACCAATTACCGCTTGTGGAGTTTCCTTATAACAATAGTTATCAATTAAGTATCAAAATGACCCATTTTAAAGATTTATATGGAGAGAAGTATAGAATATTGTTGTGTTGGACCAAGCCCAATGATAGGAAGATTAAAGGATCATAGTTGATAAAGCAAACTGAAGAGAAGGTCTAGATCATCAAGAAGCCGTTGCAAGTGGCCTTTTACCGTAAAAAAATGTATACAAATCGACGACACTAGCACACAAAGTATGATGTTGGAGAAAGAGTGTTTCTGAAGGTGTCACCATGGAGGAAAGTGATACGCTATGTACGGAAGGGAAAGTTGAGCCCTAGTTTCATCAGTCCGTATGAGGTTATAGAGAGAGTTGGACACATAGCCTATTGATTGACGTTACCCAGGATATGGCTCACATCCATAATGTATTCCATGTGTTAATGCTAAGATGATATCGTTCGGAACATACCCATATCATCCATAGGGAAGAGTTTAAGATTAATTCAGACTTATCATATGAGGAGGAACCAATAGTAGTGTCGGAACGAGGAGTCAAAGAACTGCAGTACAAGAGCATACCCTTAGTGAAGATGTTATGGAGAAACCATAGAGTGGAGAAAGCCACGTGGGAATTTGAAGAAGGGATAAAGCGATTTATCCCAAACTCCCTTTTTCTTCATCCCAAACCTTCTTATTCTTTCAAAAATTCATCACCAAAGTTGGGATTTTGGAGCTTTGCATTAGGATTTACGTTTGGTTGGTTGAGAGTCTTAATCAACATCCAAGAATTTATCTAGGAAGGTAAGAATCATTAAAATTTGAGAAAAAAAAGGTTTATAGTAGGTTTAGGGGTTGAGTTTGAGAATTAAGTTTGAGCGATGGTTTTCGGTTAAAATTAGTGTTGATAGCTCCATAGTATCCACAACAATCTTGTAACACGTTTGCCATCTTTCTTGTAGTGAAAGAAGTAGGAGAGCCCTCTAAAGAGTAAGGCAAGAAGAAAGCTTGAGTTAAGATCTAAGGGCTACATTTGTTGCTCTAAGCTAAGGTTAGTAAAATTTTAACATATGTGTGTTTATGAAAATCATGATAATAGTGTTGTGGCATTTTTGTACATGATTGTGCTTGATTTGGTAGCTTGAAAATGGTAATGGAAATTCTGGGATTTTGGTTGTAATGGATTGAAATTGGTTGCAATACACTAGAAAGACCTTGTATAACTTATCAGAGAACTTTGGGAGGTTTTCGAATGGTTTTAGGTATAGAAAGATGTGTTTTCGATCTCTAGACTTGGAAGTCTAGATTCGAGTACCGGTACGGGAGGTACACGTATCGATACTCGTGAGGTAAAAATGAGCATTTTTAGGAGGGCGTACTGATACAGCTCCTCGTGTATCGACACCCCTGCATTTTGATAAATTACAAAACTTTTTAAACGTACCGATACGTGGGCGCGTATCAGTACCACTTTTCCATTGGAGTCGCGTATCGGTACATGTGGTTTTTTTACCGGTATTGTGTATTGGTACGCCAAATAAGTGTATCGATATGGGGTAAAAAAATGAATTAAATTGTTCGAATGTATTTTAGATATCAATACTCAATGGTGTGCTATCGTTACTGGTTAAGGGTGTACCGATACCCCATTATAGGCATATCAATACGTGCAGGTCAATCTATCCAAATTTTTGCCTTTGATTTTAAAGGGTCAATAATTCGTGTAATAAGCCTTATTGGGTCCCTTTATCCCTAAATAAATAGTAAAATTGAAAGATGAGAACTCTGATAATGCGTATGACTTAAATAGAGAAATATGGATTGAATGCCTTGGAAAGTTTAGTAAGGTTATGAAAGCCTGTGTATAATGCTTATAATTGTTGATAATTGTTATGAGAATGTTGGTACGAGATTCGTATACCCAATATGTGGCCTCCGATGCTATGTGACTCTAAACCGCTTATATGAGGGAGTGTGAGTTTCAATGCTTAGTGACCTCATTCTACACTTAAGGTATAGTGGGGAGTAGGTTTCGAGGCTTAGTGATGACTGAGCGCTCTTCGGGTTTATGGCTTCCGATGCTAAGTGACTCTGGACCACACATCTAATGTATATATATGTATAAAGATGATTATAAATGCCATGAAATTACCATATAAAACATCATGTGTTTAGGCGATTAAAGTAGCGTTAGTCATCCTCTTTTATCACATCTTGTTGCATATATTTAATTATGATTTGCATAAATCACGATGAGTGGAGATGTATTCACTAAGATTTCATTAGCTCAGCATTCGGAATCTTTGTTTCCCTGCGTAGGTTTCCAGGAGACGTTCAGTTCATGGAACACTATTTGTGGTAGGTTTCAACATCGATCGTGGAGGATTACACTACGTAGATAGAATGAGATATGTATTCTAGGACCTATTTAAGTCTGTTGTAACTCTTTTAAACTCATTTGTATTTGATCAAATGTTAATATTTTAAAATTAAAGCTCCTTAATACTTTTGAATCGAAACTTATATCTTAATTATTTGGATTTAATTTGTTTTGAGTTAATGGATCTTCTTTTAGATTTTGGAAATAATTTAAAAGTGTTGGGCTCAGGTTGAATTTAAAACCTAAATATAATACCTAGAATCGAGGGTGTTACAAGATGCTCTTATCGCTCTAGATTTCATTAGAATCTATTGATAGTGGAATTATTACTTTATTTAAGATAAACATTTATGGTCATAGTTAGAAGTTGAGACGTTGAAGAGTATGCTCCGAATAGCTAGACACGTCCAGTTAAAAATACGCGGATGACACAATAAATATGCTTTGCTTGATTGAAAGATGAAAATCAGAAGGATGAAAATTTTATTACTCAAATAATTAAAATATTAATTGTACAAAAGGTTATAAAAATGTACAAAACTATTTGTGAATTAATCCAATACTTTTGTCATATAGTTTGAGAGTAATGTCTTTATTATAATATTTAATGAAAAAATATTCGATATACATAACATAGGTAAATAAAATGAGAAATATGATAATTAGATTCTTACAATATTAATTGTACAAATAACTAAAGAAAAAAAAATATTAATTGTACAAATAATTATAGAATCGTGTAAAAATAATGTAGTTTCACACTTGGTGCAAGTACATCCCTCCCATATCTATATGTATACTTTATTTTGTTAAGCATTTAATTAAATTTGTCTAAAAGTTTATTACTTATTTCTTAAACCCAATTTCAATAATAAAAGATAACATATTTTATTTAAATAATATAAATTCGAGTAGTTTAATCTATATATATATAAATTCATTTAAATTTTAAATTGAATATAAATATTATCATATATTCGGATAAAATTATAAAATAAAAACTATTAGTATCTTAACTATCATAATTTTGAGTAATTTACATTTTACATCACTGAACTTAGCATTCACTTTCATTTACATTATAAACCTTTAATTTAATCAAATTATATCATTCAACTTTCATTATTTATAAATTAAATCACTTATATTAGTATCATTAAATATCTCTAATGAAAAAAAATTCAAATTGATATTTTTATTTAATATATTTTTCATATATCATCAATAAATGATATTTAATTAGTAATTTAATTTTTTAAAAAATTATAAGAAATTTTATTGTTTTTCTTTTAAACTTATTTAAACGAAATAGAAAATTTCCACATAAAATTATTAAAATTGTCAATTAAACATTATTTAATAGTGATATGTGAAAAATATATTAAGTAATAGTACTGATTTATGTTGTTGTTGTTATTTTGTTAAAATTATTTAATTGTGTTAGCATAAATGATTTAGTTTATTAATAATAAAAGTTAAATGATGTAATTTGATTAAATTGAAGGTTTGTGATGTAAATGAAAGTAAATGTTATGTTCAGTGATTTAAAATGTAAATTACCCCATAATTTTTAAACAAGATAACTTTAACTTATTGAGCGGGCCAAACTTCAAGTTTGATACGTTAGAGAAATTCATTAGTGAGTTTAGAAGATTATTGTGAAAATAAAACTTGTACTCCAAAGTTGACAACGTTATTAAGTGATCCATTTGTGGGGCAAAAGATACGAACATTTTTTTCAATCAAACCATACAATTTGATTGATTGATGTAAAATTTGTAACGAACCACTTTCCAGCTTACGATAATACGAGGACACAAAGAGATAATTTAAAAGAACAAGAAAGTTAGGTAATCGATTGGCGGTTGGAGAGGAAAAGATGATAATATTAATTCTAGGTGCTTGAATTATTTTTTTTGATAATTTTTTAATCTTTAATAAAATCTCATTTGCTGATAAAAAATTATTTTTTATAAAAAATTGTCTAATAAGATTTTATGCGTTTAGTCGTTAAATTTTATTTTAAAAAATATTATCCAATCGATGTCAAACACATAAGAATAATTTTTATTTTTGAGATTCTTTAAAAAATATTTTTTAATAAAATTCCAAAATCCAACAAATTTTGTAAAACAATCTTCAAATCTCTAAAAAACTTCCAAAATCCCACAAATTTTGTAAAACAATCTTCAAATCTCTAAAAACATCCAAAATCCCAAATCATCACCGCTTCTACCATGGGTCACTAGAGCTAGCCGGTAATTTCTCCTCATAAGACATTGGTGATACACAATGAATTATGTGCTAGTCGAACATTGAACTGCGAACACAAAATTGGCGTTCTATTGAATGTTGTTTATCCTTTTCTAATGAAACCATGTTAAGAAAAATGATTGTCTAAGTTCAACAACCGAAAGGATGAGTTCATGGGCGATGATCAACGGTGGAAAGACGACGATCGAGGACTTTGTGGTTTGAGATATTTTAGGGATTTAAAGATTATTTTTTATATTTTTTAAATTTTGAGATTTTTAAAAAATTTGAAAATTTTGGGCAGAAAAGATTTAGTGTGAATTTTATATTTTGAATAAATAAAACAAACATAAAATTATGAAATGGATTGATAATACAAACGCATAAAATCAACGAAACAAAATATTAAATATTTATTTTTTTTAAATATCTTCTAAAAGCCACAAATATATTTTAAATATTTAATTTTGCATTAAGCCTTACGAACAAGAACAATAAAATTATAGAACGGTTTCCAATAGGAAAATTAAAACTGGGTTCGGATTAAAAATACTGAAGGAGTCAGTTGAGTCGTTGGATGGATGTATTATGGATTATGAATAACATTAAGGGTTAAATATGTTTTGGTATATGAATTATATTTAATTTTTATTGTTATACAAATATTTTTATAACCAACTTTTTTCGTCTTTTAAAACAAAATTGTTTTATAAAGTGGGTGTTATGGATAAAGGTATTTTTGCTACTTTTGCTATTCCCTAAATCAATTTTAATAGAAAAATTATGACTTGCTTAAAAAACCGTGTGATTTTAAAAAAATAATTATTTTTTAAATGATTAAATTTAGAGCCGTTATTGTTCACTTAGGTAGATCGGACACCGTAAAAATTAGTAATTCGTATTGAAAAAGTTCGGGAGTTGGTTATGCGTGGGGGAGGATTAACACACCCATCACGCTCGAAAATTGGTACCAAAAAATATTTACCTTTAAAATTTATTTTTAAAATTAAAATTAATTTTAATTCAATCTTCTTAATTCAAAATTGACTCTTAATTAAACATGCTTAGTTTAATTGGTGAATTTAAATTAATTAACTATTTAATTACTAAGGTTGACGATACATCGGACCATAGACTAAGTCGACATCAAATAATATTGACTATTGTGTTAATTTAGGGTTTGAATCCCGCACGACACCTTTATGAATAATGCAGACAATTAAAATATGATGTAATGACATTGCTAATTTTAATTTTTAATTACCTTGAAACAATAAAATTAATTTAAATATTCAATTAGCATCTGATAATTCAAACTATTACAAATCGAATATCAAAATTAATAATTACCTCTGTAAGAAAGCTGAAGATTTCCAGATTTCAAGTCTCAAACGGTTTCAAAACATTCTCTATATGCAAATATTTTGAAGAACACTTTATCCTCATATCATATACAACTTAATAGATGCATTGCAACCTGGTTAGCAACAATATATTCAAACTCCTAAGAGCATGCTTTAGCTTCAGCTTCAACTTCAACAATCACATAAACACTTACAAGAACAACATCAATATACTCAACAAGATTTCTAGATGTATTCCAACCTAAATAACCACATCATAGATTCAACTCAAAATATCCATGTTTCATTATCAGCAACACTCAAATTCAAACATAGGATAACAAGAATCAAACTTCAATATAACTAAAGGAATACCAATAGGCAATTCAAATCCAAATTATAAGTTAACATCAACTTTGATATTCATCAAATATGTATAAGTATATAACTATTTCAAGTATCATTAGCACAAACAATACTCTTAATATGGTATCCCGTCCCCATTGCTCTCTCACTACTACTAATGCTATAAAAGACATACTTGAGCTTTTCACTTGGCGATTACATGGAATCCTTGCTTCCTCTTTGTTCCCTCAATGTCACATACTCTGCTTTGTAAGGTAAAGAGAGGGGTTAAGCATAAAGCTCAGTGAGGGAAATAAAAAAAATATTTAAAAACATCTTGTAATGCAACCCATAATATACCAAAATCAATTTTAAACCAAGTCATGCTCTAAGTAAAAAAATATCCATGGCCGTCAACGTCACTATTTAAAAAATCAACAAGTAAATAATCATGGCTCACAAGCCACAAAACCTTTAAAAAAATACATTTTTGAAATTACATGCTTTGTAAGCAAAACATTGCAAATTCAATTTGCACTAAAAACGGTTAATACTTTATACTTGCGTTTTCACATGTTGGTATTAGTGACCCGATTAGACTTACCTCTAATTGTTAGGATAAACGAACACATATGATAGCATAGTACTGCCAAGTCATACACATGATTGACTATCACAATCAAAACAACCCAACTTAGTGTCCGGGATAGTTCTCCATACACGAATGCGATAAGAATATCATATCACACAACACTAGGCTAACATTTAATGCATCACTAAGGAATTTCACACACGTACGAATTTTTTAGTTTATAGTGCAATGTAGCATCCTATTGATCGATCAACTTATCCCTATTAACATCATCTAAATATCAAAAACAAAACAAAACCAATGCTCAAGTTTCAAGTTAAAAACATTAACTATATGCATCTTACTAACTCATGCATTAATTGCATAAATCGGTAAAAACTATTTTTCTCATGTTTTCAAAACAAAAGCATGAGAGCATTATATATATATATATATATATATATAAACTTTTGTAAAAATATCTCATGAGCATTGAAAAACATGCATAATCAAGTATGCAAATCATAAACGAGCATGACTAAAAACACATACTAAAACAAGGCATAATATGGAAACCTTTAAGAAAGTAATACTTTAAATTTAATTTCGAGTATAGGGAGTTTTTTCAAACATTCCCTACACCCCAAACCTTTGAAAACATATTTAAAATACTACCAAAGCAGCCCACTCTCATAATCCACTCAACAATAACCAAAACTGGCTCGACAAGTCCCCAAAACACAATTCAACTTATATGATCACTTTCAAACTTATTCTAATTCTTTAAGACCTATTTCAAACAAAAAGAAAAGAGGTTTAAGTGCATCAAGACGCATCCAAACATCCTCAAACTCGGACCTATATCAAACAACCCCCAAAACCCTTAATCAAAACTCACCAAAAACTTCTCCAAACATCCCCTAAACCTTAAGTTCGGGTTATATTCTTTAAATGCATCTTAAATACGTCTAAACACATCAAGATTCATTTATTTAGGCATAAAAAACAACCAAGTATTAACATTGTACGAAAATCAAGAAAACATTGATTTTTTTACCAAGAAAACCGGTTTTATTAATTCAAGACTTTAAAGATTGTTGCAATCAGCCAAGAAATTGAGAATTTCATTAAATAACTTTATAGTTCAGAGGTTTGAATGATTCTCACCTCCAAATCTGATCCAACCTCCTTCCAAGGTTTAAAAACAAGTAAAACTGAAGAAAACCGAAGATAATTTGAAGAAGAAAATTATAGGAAAATAAACCAACGAAATTTAATTGAAAAGAATGGATATTTACCTTAAAAAGATGATGAAAAGGTTGTCTTGGGGAAAAACTGAAATAAAGAAGAGGGATATATTTTAAAAGTGAATTTTTGGGTTTTGAATCAAAATTGGGGAATTTTGATTATTTAATTTAAAACAAGTGATTAAAGATTTTTTATATTGCCTCTTGGAAGGTTTTGATCATTTAGGATTAGGATTGGACCAAATCCCCTTAAATATTCAAAGTTTTGGCCCAACTATAATTTAGTCACTAAATTTTCAATTTTTATGAAATAGTCAATTGTTTCAAAATCTCAGGGATTCAAGGGTTAATTTCCAAAATTAATTTGATCAAATTCAAATATAAGTCAATTAAGAATTTTAGAATATTTTTACAAGATTTATTTTTTTCAAAAACTGATTTTCAAGAATTTAATCCTGAACAAGGCTTAACCGACTAAACCAATTCACTAGACCTCTAAATAGGCCTCTAAACTTCTAGTCCCATTTTTAGGGCATTATATCCTTGCCTTCTCACTCTCTCCACAGTTGCCTCTTAAGGTGTAGCAAATGGTATTGGTATAGATCTCATGATTCGGTGCAACTCATGATTCAACTACGAGAAGTAGTTGGCCCCTTGACGAATATCAACCTCTAATGGTGCTTCCATATCAGGAACATACTCATTGTCATAGTCTCCTTACCAGGAAACCCAACTCTCCTCATAATTTCTACATCTTCTTGACATATTTCTATATTGCACAACAAACAAACAAGGTTAAACCATCAAATTTCCAACATTAAAACAAGTACGAATTCGACTCATGAACATGTACTTATTTGACACCTATATACCACTCTGAATTCCTCTGGGTACTTCTTAAAACTGAATAAATCTAAGCTCTTATATCAATAAATGTAACACCATCGGCCCGAATGTCACAATGGGCCTCCGGCCCAAAACCCGTATTTCAAAATTTTGCTTAAAAAGTCCATTAGTACATTTTAAATCCAATAAAAGTCCATTCATTTAAAATCCAACCTAAGTCATAAATCCAAGTAAATCAAAATAGTTTGAAGCTCCAACTAATACAAACCATTATAAAATTCGACTCAATCCAAATTAATATAAGAGTTACAAATACATATAGGGTCTTACAAGTACATGACCCATTACATCTAGTAAATGTACTTTGATATAAGTCGATGCTGGAACCAACCAAGATAGTACTCCTCCGATCCATTTCCACCTAAACACTTGTGTATGAAAACATATTCCGAAACGCTGAGCTATGAAAGCTCGGTGGATACTCCTCCACTCAACCCACATCACACATATAAAAAATAAAGCAAATGCTAAAAGAATGATGTCATGGAATAAGAACAATGATGCTACCATATCCGCCTAAATATATGATATAGTACATGTATATATTGGCACACAACATATAGATGTTAAGATAAGTCCACACAACATCTCATATACCATAATAGTAGTATATATAGTAGTACGACCCACAACCACTTAGCATCAGGATCATACACTACGAGAAAGGCTCGCGTCCACTAGGGATTGAGATCCCATACTCTAGGATGAGAATCGCATCCACTAAGCATCAAGATCCTACATCCATGATGGAATGGTCCATCAAACATCTTCGAATGAGGACCGCGCCCACTAAGAATCAGGATCCTCTATTTGGCATGTCTTCGAGTGTTGGAACACTTTAATCCTATATATAGGGTGTCCGAACCCACCCCATAGTACAATATTATTAGGCAACCCATCAGCACACAACAATGTCCCTAAATTTATCACACATCACATATAAGTACACCAAAACCTTAAGGGTTACTATCACCATTTTAATTCACCCATCAATTATCGAGTAGTTAGCCACTTATCTCATACATAGGGTTAAAAAGTCTATTCCTCAGTTTTAGTATTCATTTTATACCTTAAGAGACCCTTAGGACCCTTTACCTCGAATTATGGAACCCCCAAATGAATGTGTTAACTTCTAGACAGATTGCCTAGAGAGAACCGATATGCCTATTTGGGGTATCGGTACGCCCCCGTACTGATACAACTCCATCGCGTACCGATATGCTAAGCTAAGCAGCTACGGACAACCTAAAAATACCTACTCATACCGATACGATTATTCTCCGTACCGATACTGAATCAAGCCGTATCGATGCACCAAATAGGTGC
Organism: Abelmoschus esculentus; assembly: GCA_035048815.1. Taxonomy (NCBI): domain Eukaryota; kingdom Viridiplantae; phylum Streptophyta; class Magnoliopsida; order Malvales; family Malvaceae; genus Abelmoschus; species Abelmoschus esculentus. Next base: position 6,650,187 of record JAUCBN010000015.1, read on the forward strand.
ATTGATACACTCTTATATCATAAAACCAATGTAACAGTGGTATCGATACGCCTTTACATACCGATACCAGAAACATCTATGGAATTTGAATTAAACAGGGTGTATCGATACACATGTGACCATACCAATGCTCCCCTTATATTTTACCCTTCCATATACTCTAGTGTACCAATATGGGACAACCCCGTACTGGTACCCCTACACAAAAATACAGTTCTTGGTGGATAATTCACCAATTTCCCTAGCTCAACCTATATGGTTGATTCTCATATCGTTCCTACAAGTTATTGGGATGGTTTTAAGTGTATTTCTAACCATTTTATAGTAGATCATAATAAATTCACCAATGCACCATTAAAGGGGTTCTTAAGCAACCAAGAAATTAAACAATCACACAAACATTTAACAATGCCTATTTTTATGAGATGCATGATTCTAGACAGTTAGAAGAGTACCAACCTTTAAGAAAAGCTAATTAAAACTTTTTCCCCTTATCTTCAAGATTTCTCCTTCCCAAATCTCTTCGAGAGCTCTCCAACTTCTTTCTCTACAAAGAAATGTTAAACCAACAATTAAACACCATTGGGGAAGATTCTCAAAACCTGAAGACACTAGAAATTGAGATTGAAGCTCCCAAAACCTTCCTTCATTTTATCCCTTCAACCCTAACTCATAAACCTCTTTTCTCCCCAACCTCATTGTAACGCCCCAAAATTGGGCTTAGAAGTTAGTGAATTGGTTTGGTCGGTATAGCCTAGTTTGGGATTAAATATCAAAAAATTGGTTTTAAATTTGAGGAAAAATATCCTAAAAATTTTATTTAACATATATTTGAATTTATTCAAATAAATTTCAAAAATTTACCCTTGAATACCTAAGATTTTGAAATTAGTGACCATTTTGTAAAAATTGAAAATTTGAGGAAAATTTTATAAAAAAAGCCAAAAATTTGAATCTTTAAGGGGCTTTGATCCAATTATAATCCTAGATGGTCTAGGCTTTCCAAATTTTATTTAATTAAGCGCAAAATCTATTTTAACTCAAATAGTTTAATTAAACTCAATTTAATTTAAACCAAAACCCCTTTTTACATTAAAAAGAAAACCTAAAATTCATGTTTTTATTTTCCCTCATTCAAGGCTTCCGTTCAACAATTTTTAAAAGTAATTTTCATTTAATTTCGTTTTCATCAATTATAATAACATTTTCTTCTTTAAAAATTGAGTTTTCTCATCATTTTCTTGTTTTAAAAACCCAAAAAGCAATTGGATCATTTTTGGAGGTGAGATTTCGTCAATACTCTAGAAAAATAAAGTTCTTTACTGAAATTCCCAAGTTATTGGCTTGGAGTATTTTTTTAATCCTTCAATTTCATAAAAATCGATTTTTCGATAAAAATATCAATTTTCGTTCAAGGGTTTTGATGCACTATTTTGGGATACTAAATTCATGATTTTTAATTTATTATAATGTTTATAACATGTTATAAACATATATAATCCCTTACTTTAGGCTTACGTGAATTTTGGTGTGTTTCGAAAAGTTTTCGGTTAAGGTTTCGTTAAGTTTTAAGGGCTGTTGTGTAAGGATCCAACTTGAGGGTTTCTTTTGTGTGTTTAGAAGAATTAAAACCCTTGATTTTGATGCTTAAAACAGGAAAAGATTTAGCAGATCACGTTTGAAGGTGTTTCGATTCATATCGGTGGCTTGGTGAGTAAGTAACGATTTTTGGTCGAGTTATTGAAGGTGTATCGAAACATTACCGTTTCGATATCCCTTCTTTTCTTCATACAGGTATCGATACTGGGACTAGGCGTTTCGAAACCCATGTCAATTAAAATCGTTATAGGCTGAAGGATAACTTGAAATCTTCACGTTTTTGTCAATAAACATCTAATAATCAATTAAGTGACTTGTATACCTCGTGTTAAGATAAAATCTAAGACATAAGCTTGTAATGAACTTAATTTAATATTGGTAACCTTACAATAAGGTCTCTAAAATTTGTTCGGTCTAATCAGGACTCGTTTCAAATTTAATTTCCGCTGTAATTGAATTTAGTCCTTGCATGAACATTTGGATCTAATTAAAGCTTTTAGATAAGATAAAGAATTTTTTTTAGAGTTGTTTATTGGGGGCGAGTCTCCAGATTAACCTCGGTATTCCCCGTGTAGCTCTTTCATGTCGGGTGGCGTCTAGACCAGGTCGAGAGGTTTACATTTATTGGTATAAGAGCCTAGGTTTATGAGTCATTGGGGGTATGTTGGTGATTGTTTATGATATGTTGTATTGCATAGTGTTTGCTTAGCATGCTGATGTGTGATATTGGACGGTGATTGCTTAAATTGCTGATATATGTGTATATGCACGTTGGTTATTTTCTTATTGCTAGATAAAGCATGTTACATAGGTTTTCATTGCTTCACTAGTTTAGGTTAGTTTTGTAAAAACTTGAGCTATTTGGCACTTTACTTTCAGTTGACTTACTTGGTTTTAAATATTTTTTTTGTTTTCATACAATTAGTAATATGGGACCCCGTAGAGAACTTAGAATGAATACCCGATCCATTATTTATGGAAGGTAAGTACGTGAGAAGCAAGAGTTGCCACCTCCACCTTCACCACCTCTTGTACCGTTAGTTGAACCGCTAATAGCTCCACCTGCTGTGTCGGTTGTTGGTGACATGACTCAGTTGGTTCAGGCTATAGCGAGAGCTTTTCAGGCTGTAGTTGCTAGAATACAGGCCACAATTGCTCCACCGATGGAAAATCCTAGTTTACCTTTGGAGAGGCTTCGAATTTTGGTAGGACTTGAGTTTATGGTACTGTCCCCGAAAGAATCTGAGAGTTGTTTAGAGATTACTAACCGTATCTTGGTCCAAATGTGTTGTTCAGATGAGAAAAAGCTAGGTTATTCAGTTGCCTTGCTGCAAGGAGACGCTTCTAAGTGGTGGACTACCACTACTTATTGTATGGAAGCTGATGAGATAACCTGGGAGTTTTTCAGAGAGGCTTTCAAGCTTAAGTATTTGGGTGTTTGTTATCTAGATGAGAAAAAGAGTGATTTCATGGCTTTGGCTTAGGGTAACATGTTTGTGTCTGAGTATAAGGTGCAGTTTGTTAGGCTTAGTTAGTATGCTCCTGAGTTGCTACCTAATAAGAGAGCTTTTTGTGAGTGGCTTTGTTTTGGCTTGGTCGTAGAGGTTAAAACCTATATGTTGGCCACGGATTACATTGAATTTAATGTGTTAGTGGATCGGGCTAAGAATATTGAGTAGAGTTTGGTTTTGAATTCTGTAGGATCTAGTTCTGGTAAGAGGCCATTGGAAAATGGAAACAACAAGGATAGGTTCAAGAAACATAGATGTGGACGATATGTTCGTAATAATCTATATAGAGGAGGAGGAGCTGGCCATGGTTTTTTAGGGAAGTCAGGCTCGTCCGGCTTAGTGTAACAGATGTGGGAGACGTCATGAAGGTTAGTATTGGGGACCTATCAGAACTTGTTGGCAATATGGTGTTGTTGGGCACGCTAGGAGAGAGTGTCCTCAGTTGTTGGGTGGCCATCAGGGCCAAGGTCGCGGAGGCGATTAGAACAGAGGAAGAGGTAGAGGTAAAGGTAACTTCCAGTGCAGAGAGGAGAATCAGGGACAACAGCGTCATGACAAGGGTCAGGCAAGATTTTATGCCTATAGGGAGGTCTAGAACGGCACTGATGTGGTTACAAGTACCTCTTCCTTGCAATGTTTATCTTTGTTCGCTTTGTTAGATTCTGAATCTACTCACTCTTATATCCTTACTGAGCATGCTAGAGCTTTAGATATACTTGTAGAGAACATGAGTGTAGGTATGAGTGTTAATAGTTCTTTTGGAGAGACTGTAGTGGTTGAAAATGTTTATAGGACATGTGCCTTAGTTGTTCAAGGGCATGTCTTTGCTTCCAATCTTATGGAGTTTCCGTTTCAAAGGTTTGACCTTATCTTTGGTATGGACTGGTTAGTGGAACATAGAGTGATTGTGGACTTTAGGACTAAGAGGGTGTCTTTGAAGTTAGCCGACGACTATGAGGTAGTCTTGTTAAGTGAGGGTGTAAAGTTTCTGTCGAAAGTTATTTCGGCTTTAGAAGCTCAGAGGTTATTGTTTAAAGGTTGTGATGTGTATTTGGCTTATGTGATGAATCCTGATATGAAAGAGTTTAGGCCATGTGACATACGCACTGTTTGTGACTTCCATGGAGTTTTTCCTGAAGTGTTACCTAGGTTACCACCTAACCGAGATGTTGAGTTCGGTATTGAGATAATAGAGGGATCCTTACCTGTATCTATTACTCCTTACCGGATGACGCCTAAAGAATTGAAGGATTTGAAGGTTCAGTTGCAAGATTTGCTGGATCATGGCTTTATCCGACCGAGTACTTCATTGTGGGATGCACCAGTCTTGTTTGTGAAAAAGAAGGATGGTAGCATGCGAATGTGTATAGACTATCATTAGTTGAATAAGTTGACGATAAAGAAAAAGTATCCCTTGCCTAGGATAAATGACTTGTTTGATCAGTTTAGAGGTTCAACAATGTTTTCTAAGATTGATCTTCAGTCTGGGTATTATCAGTTGAGGGTTAAGGATCAGGATGTTCCTAAGACAACTTTAGGACGCGGTATGGCCATTATGAGATTTTGGTTATTCCCTTTGGTTTGACGAATGCACCTGCTGCTTTTATGGATATGATGAACCGAGTTTTCCATTAGTTCTTGGATCTGTTTGTGGTAGTGTTTATCGATGATATTCTCGTGTATTCTTGTACAGAGAAAGATCACGATAAGCATCTACGTATTGTTTTGCAGACTTTGTTGGATAATCAACTTTATGCTAAGTTGAGAAAGTGTGAGTTTTGGATCAAAGTGGTTGTTTTCCTTGGACATGTGGTTTCGTTGAAGAGTATTAGAGTTGATCCGCAGAAAGTTGAGGCTGTTGTGAGTTGGAAATCGCCTAAATCTGTGACGGAGGTTCATAGTTTTTTGGGTTTGGTATGATACTACAGACCGTTTGTAGAGGGTTTTTCTAAGATTGTAGCACCTTTAACCAAGTTGTGTGTTTTATACAGATCATAGAGTTTGAGGTATTTGATGTCTCAAAAGGATCTTAATCTTAGACAACGTCGTTATCTCGATTTGCTTAAGGATTACGATCTAACGATTGAGTATCATCCAGGTAAGGCTAATGTTGTTGCTAATGCGTTAAGCAGGAAAGTGGCCCTAGACTTACGTGCCATGTTTGCTAAGCTGAGTGTTTTGAGGATGGTGGTTTTTTAGCCGAGCTGCAAGTTAAACCTTCTCTGATTGATGTGATCAGGGAGAAACAACTGATAGATGATGCTTTGGTATCTCATGTTCAGGATATAGCTGAGGGCGTGCCTACGAAGTATAGTTTTCGATAGGATGGTGTTTTGTGTTTTAGAGATCGTGTTTTTGTGTCGAATGATGATGAGTTGAGGCGTACTATCCTTGCAGAGGCGCATAGTAGTCCTTTTGCTATGCATACGTGTAGTACTAAGATGTACTGAGATCTCAAAGGTGAGTATTTCTGGGTTGGTCTAAAAAAGGATGTGGCTGATTATGTGAGTAAATGTTTGGTGTGTCAGCGAATTAAGGCTGAACATTAGGTTCCATTGGGTTTGTTACAACCATTGAAAGTTCCATAGTGGAAGTGGGAAAGGACTATTATGGACTTTGTTTCGGGTTTTCCTTTGACGCTGACCAAGAAGGACTCAATATGGGTAGTTTTAGATAGGTTTACGAAGTGTGCAGATTTTATTACAGTGAATACAAAGTATTCCTTGGATAAGTTGGTTGTGTTATATATTTCTAGTGTCGTGAGGCTGTATGGAGTGCCAAAATCCATAGTATCGGATAGAGATTCAAGGTTTAAGTTAAGGTTTTGGAAGTCGTTGCAGAAGGCTCTTGGTACTAAGTTAAGTTTTAGTGCATCTTATCATCCAAAGACGGACGAACAGTCCAAGAGAGTTATCCAGGTTATGGAAGACATGTTGAGGCGTTGTGTGATAGATTTCCAGGGTTCTTGAGAGAAGTACTTGTCGTTGGTTGAGTTCTCTTATAATAACAGTTATCAGGGGAGTATCCAAATGGCTCTGTTTAAGGTTTTGTACGGTAGGGGGTGTCGTACTCCTTTGTGTTGGGCCGAGGATGGAGAGAAGTTTGTGACTCTACCTAGTTTTCTTGAGGATACTAATGAGAAGTGTAATCACTAATTTTATCCGGGGTTTGATCCCGTTTTTAATATTTGTCACTCGAATGTTGGGCTTGTAATTATTAATCAAAATGCAAAAAAATTATTACTATACGTCCTATACTAATTTTCCTTTTTAATTGTGTTTCTATTATTAAAACAAAAAAATAAAAATAAATATATATTATCATAGTATGTATATGAACCAATAATCAAAATATATTAACATATTTGTGATAATATATATATATATATATTAATACTTTTACATTCAATACTTTGAAAAATCAAAAAATTATATATTAGCCTTTAAATTTTATTTTCGGCTATTTGCTATTATTGTTTAAATATTTTTATTATTTCTATTATTATTAATATTATTTTCTTTATTATTATTATTATTTATTAATATTTTGTTTATTATTATTATTATTAACAGATTATGTATAAAAGAAAACCCATTTAAATAAATTACAAGTCCATTAACATTACAAGCCCACATCTCTTTAATTGCACTAGCCCGATTCCTTGAGCCCAGAACCGGATTAATTAGCCCAAACCAGATACCCATCTAAGCCCTAATCTGATTAGACCAAAAACCCTAACCCATGTGTTTATCCTTGCGCAGCCAAAGGAGGGTCGTTGGATCAGCCCCTAGATCCAACGACCACGATCAAGCAAGAGAAGGATCTGGAATCCCCCACGTGCCCACGCGCCGACCTTTCCACTCTCCACGCGCGCGTGAAGACCACGCGCAAGACTCTTCCGCTGCCCGAAGACTCTTCGCCTCCTCAACTTCGCCGGCGCCGATCATCATTTCTTCACCAACATTTCTCCGGCGAATAACAGATCACCGGTGGTCCCCCTCTCGTAGAATCGGCCAACACATGCAAAACAACAAAAATGCATCAGATTTGTACCAATGTAAGAGGCTAAAAAATAGAAAATGGCAATAAATTTTGGACATAATTTGCAGCAAAATCAGAGACCAAGCGACAAGAATAGAATAGAATCAGAGGCAATTACAACCGAATATTCAGAGAAATTCAGAGGCATAATCGGATTTCGCCAGCACACACAAACAACCAATTTCAGAGAGCAAACCAATAGGAAATTTCAGAGCCTTTTTCCTTTTTCTTATTTTCTTGTAATTCCGGCTATAAAGGCCGAAACAAATATCATTGTAAGGGATCTCTCCCACCCCATTTCGAATCAATACAAGAAAGAAAACATTTCCAGAGGTAACAAAAATCCTCTTCAGTTTTCGCATGTAACATAAAAATAAAAAATAATAAGGGTTTAGTTCTTTTACCTCTACACTTCGATTCGTTGACTGAGGGTCTCTCTTCGTTTCTCCTGGAGATAAACTTTGGCCTTGTGCCGTTTGGTGAGCCGAGGAAGAAGGGACTCCTTTTCCCTCTTTTTTTTTCTTCTTCGAATCGAAAGAGGAAGATTGTTTCTTTTTCATTTTTACGTAAACTTTGTTGGTTTTCTGGAAAATGCGGTGGCCGATTTCTGGGTAGGATGAACACTCAAAGGTGTTCTTATTTTTTCAGGAAAATGGTTTAAAGATTTCAGAGAGTTTTGAGAGCTCTCTCCTTCAGTTTGGAAACAAATGACAAAGGGGGAATGTTTTTTTTGTTATGTTTATTATTTATACCCGAGGGGCTTTTCTGAAAATATTTTATTCCCTTCATAATACCCTTCGTCTTTAAATATTTCACTCCGGGGTCCCCGCAGGTTTTTAAATCCTTTCATTTTGGTCTTGATTTCGGACCATAATCTTTTTAAGGGTTTTATTAATTTTTAAATCCCTCCGCGTGTTGTTGTTAACTCGTCAGCCCTTCCTCACTCAAAAATAATGTCTTGAGGGCTTAAAGGTTTTTAAATCCTTTCGATTATTCACCTTTTCAGTTATAATCATCCATTTCGAATGGTATATTTTGTTTTTGGCCCTTCCGTGGTTCGATCTTTAATTTTAAACCCTTTCTCCTTTTTAAATCACAACCGAGGTCCCTGCACCCTTAAATTGTTTTACAATCTCGTCAGTAATTACAACTTTTGGGGGTTTTAATTTCTTTTTAAAATTTTCTTTTTATTTTAATTTGGTCATTTACAATAACTTTTTATTTATTTTGTTTTATTCTAGTTTTTATTCATTCTGTTATTTATTTATTCTTGCATCTATTTATTTATGTGTACATAAGTTTATTTTCATTTTTATCTAAGCACTTTACTTGATCATGTTGTATATATGCTTTATGCTTTTAACTCATGTCATGTTTATTTATTTATTATTTCGGTATTGTATTTTACTTTATTGCATAGGTATTTTCATGTGTTATTTTCATGTAATATATATGCTTATTTATGTGTTATTTTGATGCACCGTTTATTAGTTACCATATCATGTTTTCTTGGTTGGTTTTTGTTCATCCATGTTAGAAGTATAAATATTCTTTTGTTGCATTTGCTTATTTTTATGTCTTTTTTATTTGCTCATTTATATTATTCTTTATTGTACATTTAATTTTATATATGTTATTTCACAATAATATTGCTAAGTTACATGCCACACTACATTAATTAATGAATTTAATCAATACGTCTTTATTCGGTCGTAACAGGCTCGCCCTTTTTCGAATAAAGACACGATAAAAATAAAACTTAATTCGAATCCTTAAACAAATCCCAATTTAATGCCACTTTAAAACAAAATTTCCAAAATTAATTAAGCAGTCATTTTGATAAAGGTACCAATTTTGAGCGGTTTTTTAACGTTAACCCCGTTTTAAATCGTAACCGACTCTCGAACCCGTCTTTTTCGAATCTTTGGTTTTCCGGTGTCCGGTCTACCAAAAGTGACCGGTGGCGACTCCACCCCTTTTTAAAATCCCTTCCCACAAATTTTTAAATCCTTTTAGGTGTTTTCAAACCCTAATTTTTAATCCCTAAATTTAATATTTCAAACACCCCAATTTTAGGACTAATTTCTCAATTCCATCTTTCAAGACCTAATCCCTAATTTCCACTTTTTCACTAGTGACCCTTTTCCCTTTTTTACTACACCTATTATTTTAAGAAATTTAGGGTCGCTACAAGAAGGTTAAACTCATTAATGATCGGTTGAAAGCTGCATCATATCATCAAAAGTCTTATGCAGATCTGACAAGGAAAGAGATAGAGTATGTCGTCGGCGAGAAAGTTTTCCTAAAGGTATCTCCTTGGAAGAAGGTGATGTGTTTTTGTAAGAAAGGAAAGTTGAGTCTGAGGTTTGTTGGAACGTTTGAGTTTTTAGAGAAAGTTGGATCGGTGGCTTATCGTCTAAGGTTACCGTCCGAGCTTGAGAGGATTCATGATGTGTTTCATGTGTCAATGCTTCGAAAGTACAGATCGAATCCATCGCATGTATTGCCGGTGGTTGAGGTTGAGTTTAATCCAGATATGTCGTATGAAAAAGAGCCGGTGGAAATTTTAGCATCAAGTTCCAAGGTTCTGCGTGGTAAGACCATCGAGTTGGTCAAAGTGCTTTAGCGACATCGAGGTGTAGAGGAAGCCACGTGGGAAAGGAAGTTGGACATGGAAGAGTAGTTCCCTATATTTTTCCACCAGGTAATTTCGAGAAGAAAATTTCTTAAGTGGGGGGGGGAGTTGTAACGCCCCGAAAACGAGCTTAGAAGTTAGTGAACCAGTTTGGCCGATATAGCCTCGTTCGGGATTAAATATCTAAAAATTGGTTTTAAATCGAAATAAATTGAGGAAAAATATCCTAAAATTTTATTTGAAATATATTTGACATTGGTCAAATCAATTTCTAAAATTTACCATTGAATACCTAAGATTTTGAAATTAGTGACCATTTTGTAAAAATTGAAAATTTGAGGACAATTTTGTAAAACAAGCTAAAACTTTGAATCTTTAAGCGAATTTGATCCAATTATAATCCTAGATGGTCTAGGCTTTACAAATTTTATTTAATTAAGCCCAAATCTATTTTAACTCAAATAGTTTAATTTAACCAAATTTAATTTAAACCAAAAACCCTTTTTTACATTAAAAAAATCCTAAACTTTAAATTTTCGTTTTTCCTCATTCAAGGTTGCCGTTCAACAATTTTTAAAGGTAAAAAACTATTCTTTTTCATTTAATTTCGCTTTCATCAATTATAATAACTTTTTCTTCTTTAAAAATTGAGTTTTCTCATTGTTTTCTTGTTTTAAAAACCCGGAAAGCAATTGGATCAATTTTGGAGGTGATATTTCGTCAATCCTCAAGAACAATAAAGTTGTTTACTGAAATTACCAATTTATTGGCTTAGATTATTTGTTTTAATCCTTCAATTTCATAAAAATCGGTTTTTCTGCAAAAATATCAATTTTCGTTCAAGGGTTTTGATCCACTGTTTTGGGACCCTAAATTCATTATAATGTTTATAACATGTTCTAAACATATATAATCCCCTACTTTAGGCTTAGGTGAAGTTTGGTGTATTTCGAAAAGTTTTCTATTAAGGTTTCGCTGTGTAGGGATCCAACTTGAGGGTTTCTTTTGTGTGTTTAGAATCATTAAAACCTTTTTTCTGATGCTTGAAACAATACAAGAGTTAGGATGTCACGACCCGAGTTTCGGAACTCGGAGTCGAGTTAACCCGAGAGTGTGAGCCTTGTTGTTAGGCTTCTTGGGCCTTGTTGGGCTTAATGGTTTAAAGATGGGTTTGGTTTTGGATGGTGGCCCAAGGGTGTTTTGGTAATTGGACTTTCGGGAGGAAAAAGGGAGGGGAGAGGGAGGCATTTCTCTGCATTGTGCAGAGGGTGATTTCATCACCTCCTTTATTGTCTTTTTCATCTCTTTCTCTAATCTTTCTTTCCCAAATCCATCAACCAAGGTAGAGTTTTTATGTGTTAGTTGAGAGAATCACATTTTGCTCTTAGAGGGGAGTTTGTTCAGCTTGGGAGGATCTTTCTAGCAAGGTAAGTTTGGTTTAAAAGAGTGGAGGTAATGTTTTTAGTGGGGGTTTTGTGGAAGAACAAGTTTTCGTTTTGGGAGAGTTTTAAGTTGGTTTTAAGCTAGTTTTAGCTTCTTAGAATCGTTTAAGATAGAGTGGTAATGTTTTGGTCTTCTCCCTTGTAGTTGGAGAGCAAGGAGAGCCTTCAAGAAGCTTGGGAAAGGAGAAGGTTTGAGGGCTGGTTGTGGAGCTTCTTCAGCTCGTTTTAGAGGTTGGTACACTCCCAAATCCTTTGCATTTTCATGTGCATCATCATTTTAGCATGCTTGTTTGATTGTGTGATGGTTTGGCTAGTATAGAGCCTTTGCATGCTTTAATGGTGTCTTGATTTAGAGTTGATGATAATGAGTAAAATGGGTTAGAAACTCACTTAAACTACTTCATAAATGAGTATGAATGATTTCGGATCGATTGGACTAGCTTGGATTAAGGTTCTTAAAAATTTAAAGCTTCAAACCTGCATTTTGTGCAGGGGGTATCGATACACGGGCCACCGGAATCGATACCCCTGAGAGAAAAGTGAACGTTTGGGCAAGGTATCGAACCATGGTTCGATACCGAGTCCTCCAATAGCATTTCCTTTTCGATGCTGGTATCGAATCTGGAAGGCCTTCCTAGTTGACCTTTGAGATGGTCAAAGGGTATCGATGCCACTATCGATACCCATGTTTCGATACCTTCTTTGGGTGGGTATCGATGTAGGGTGTTTCGATACCCCATATAGGTGTATCGATACCCTAGTGAACTTTTGTCAAGATAAGTAGAAGATGAGGATCGATAAGCTTAATTAAAGGTAAATATGAATCTTAGATCAATGAAATGGATCTTAAATCACTGTTGACGAGTTTGCCCCGAAGACTAAGTTAGTAGGTTGTAATAGGTCTTAATATGAGAATTATACTTGCATGATCGGTTTTGGCTTAGTTGAGTATTATTTTGGTGTAAGATCCTAGGTGGATCATCTTGTGTGGTTTGTGTCATTGTTTGATGGGATCCGGATACCTAGTGAGTGATAGTGTTGCAACACAACGAAGACCATCCGATGTGAGATTCTGGGTGACGTATCGAAGACCATCCGATGTGAGATTCCGGGTGATGACCTAGCTCGATGTGAGATTCCGAGCCCCACTCGATGTGAGATTCCAAGTGAAGACTCGATTAGAGATTCCGAGTATACTAGCTCGATGTGAGATTTCGAGCAGCCCGATGTGAGATTCCAGGCCGGGTGAGTTCCCCAGTGTCGGGTTGGCAGTGGGCCTCACTTTTGATTTGTTTACTTTATGCTTTGGTTGCATATGGCATGTCATATCATCATATTTTCTTATCTCGCATGTTATAGTTATGATTCACTTGAAAGCACAGTCGATAGGTTGTGTACCCACTAAGCTTCTGTAGCTCAGCATTTTGGAATTTGTTTCCATGCGTAGGTAAGTAGACGGACGTGAAGGAGCACCATCATTTCGAGACTTCAGCATTGACCGGTTGGTAGAGTACAGTTGCTAAATTATTGGGCTATGTATTAGGACCATTGTTGTAATTGTAACTCTATTTATTTAGTTATTAAGTTCAAATGTTTATCAAACTTGTGTTTGGAGCTCCGATTATATTTTGGGTTGTGAAACTACTTTGGATTTTAAATATCGTTTTAAATTATGTCTTATTTAATGGTTTGACTTGGTTTGATTTCGAAATTTTATGGATACGGGTTGGGCTTATGGCCCAAATGTGGCACCCGGGTTTGGGGTGTTACATTTAGTGGTATCAAAGCCTAGGTTTAGTCGGTTCTAGGATATCCCCAGGGATAAGAGTCGGGAGTTGTGACAAGTGTCTAGCGAATACATGCCCTTAGCCTTACTAGTACTTGAAATGCTGATTTCTGATGGTGTAATCCCTTTTGTTTGACTGTGCAGAAGTGAATCATGCCTAGGAGGGCCAGAGCTGTTGAGGAGAGTTTGGGATCCCATGAGGGGAGCTTTGAGGAGGACCCCACGTACGAGGTGGATGAGTCAGAAGAAGGGGTTAGGCAAGGGGAGAATTATTTCACCCATCTGCACCGTGCTTTGGATCGAATAGTGAGGGCTATCCCGATGCGTACACCTACCCCACGTGAAGCACCTATCGAGAGGGTTCGTAGGCAGGGTGCTACTGATTTCTTGGGTTTTGGCCAAGACAATCCTACGAAGGTAGATCAGTGGCTTCATGATACTCGGTGAATCATGAGGCAGATGAGGTTGAGGTCCGAGGACAAGCTGTCTTGTGTTCTTTCTCTGCTCAAGGAGAACGCGAGAGAATGGTGGGAAACAGTTGAGATGGAGTGGTATCCCGATCAGCCGACATGGGATGATTTCTTGGATGAGTTTGAGAAAAAAGTATGTGGGCGAGACTCACATCGATCGGTTGAGAGATCAGTTCACCCACCTTGTGCAAGGTAATCGTACAGTCTTTGAGTACGAGCAGGAGTTCCTACATCTGATTAGTTATGCACCCGAGTTGATAGCTACCGAGAAGATGAGGTGCAAGAGGTTTCTGAGGGGTTTGAGGAAAGAGATCCAGACCTATCTGACGGCTAACACACCGCATGTGTTATCTGAGTTGATAGCTAGTGCTAAGGCTATAGAGCAGGTGCAGGGTTTGACATATAGTTCTACGGGAGGACAAGGTAATGTCAGTGTGAGAAATCAGTCCTCTCATAGCTTTCATTCTCATTCTAGGAGGGACAGGAACCGATGGAGTCAGGGAAGGAGAGGCTTGAATCAGAGTTCGAGGTCTGATCGCAGGTCAGAGTCTGCTAGCCACAGGAGGCCTTCATCATCATCCATGATGAGTCCCGAGATTTCTCAAGGGAGTGCAGGTATGCCAGTTTGTAATCAGTGTGGTCGTAGGCATCGTGGTGAGTGTTGGGGACCGAGCCGAGCATGTTTTGTGTGTGGATCTTTGGATCATCTTGTGAAAGACTATCCTGCTACTGCTACCACCGTACCAGTTCAGACACAGAGGACCTCTTATCCGGCTCAGAGGGGTCGAGGGTTCTCTAGAGGAGGTTCTAGTCAGACTACTGGCCATCAGAGTAGGGGAACATTTTAGTCTACCGCTAGAGCACCAGCGAGGTAGTATGCAGTCAGAGCTCAAGAGGAGTGTGAGCCCACCGATGTTATCTCAGGTACTTTCCCTTTATTCTTTGTACCTATAGTAGCATTAGTGGACTCGGGGTCTATGCATTCCTATATCTGTAGTGGGATATCGGAACAATGGGGTTTGACGGTTGAGGATCTAGAGATAGGGGTTAGAGTGACAAGTTCGTTGGGTTTAGATGTGATAGTGGATAAGGTGTATCGGAGGTGTCCGGTCGAGGTGCAAGGTTCAATCTTTCCAGAGGATCTTATGGTCTAGGGTGTGTTCTTATGCATCATTGAATGGTTTAGCGTGTTTTCTTATGCAAGATGGGAAGGTGGTCGCCTATGCTTCAAGGCAACTCAAGACGCATGAACAGAACTACCCTACCCATGATCTAGAGCTTGCTGCAGTCATCTATGCTTTGAAGATATGGAGGCATTATCTCTATGGGGAGAAATGCTACATTTATACGGATCATAAGAGCCTGAAGTATCTGCTTACTCAAAAGGAGTTGAACTTGAGACAGTGTCGTTGGATAGAGCTGTTAAAGGACTACGAATGCGTGATCGAGTACCATCCGGGTAAAGCAAATGTGGTGGCGGATGCTTTGAGCAGAAAGTCCATGGCGGACTTGAGGGCTATGTTTGCTTGTTTGAGGTTGACAGATGATGGTGGTCTTTTGGCCGAGCTTCGAGTGGAACCGACATTGGTACAAGAGATAAAGAGGACCCAAGTTTTGGATGAAGACTTGGTAGCTCAGATAGAGACAGTTCAGAGGGGTGAGGTTACGGACTTTGACGTACGAGATGGTAGTTACTTGTACTTTAAGGGACGTTTGTGTGTTCCTGCTTTGGAGGATCTGAGGGATCGTATCATGAGAGAGTCACACCGTAGCCCTTATACAGTACATTCGGGGAGCAACAAGATGTATCAAGATCTCAGACCGTTCTATTGGTGGCCTTGTATGAAAAGGAACATCTCAGAGTTTGTGACAAGGTGCTTAGCTTGTCAACAAGTGAAGGCGGAACATCAGGTTCCTTCGGGTTTGCTTCATCCTATCCAGATTCCACAATGGAAGTGGGATCGGGTCACCATGGACTTTGTCACGGGGTTACCCTTGACTCAAAGAAAGCATGATGCTATATGGGTTGTAGTTGACCGGTTGACCAAGTCTGCTCACTTCTTGCCTGTGCCCATGGATTTTAGTTTGGAAAGGTTGGCTCAGTTATACATCAAGGAGATTGTGAGATTGCATGGAGTGCCATCCTCAATCATATCGGATAGGGATCGTGGTTTACGGCAAGGCTTTGGAAAAAGATCCACAGTACTTTGGATACAAAGTTGCACTTCAGCACAACTTTTCATCCACAAACTGATGGTCAATCTGAACAGGTCATTCAGATTCTGAGGACATGCATCGATGTTGTGTGGTGGATTTCGAGGGTAGTTGGGAGGAACAACAACCGTTGGTTGAGTTTACTTACAACAACAGTTACCAGTCAAGTATCAAGATGGCACCGTTTGAGGCGTTGTATGATCGCAATTGTAGGACACCCTTGTGTTGGACCGAGCTCAATGAAAGACGGATTGTGGGATCCGATCTAGTTAAGCAAAAAGAGGAAAAGGTTCAGATCATCAAGGAAAGGTTACAAGATGTCTTCGATCATCAAAAGGCATATGCGGATAAGAAAAGGAAGCACATTGAGTATAAGGTTGGAGAAAAAATGTTCTTAAAGGTGTCACCGTGGAAAGGGATCATCCATTTTAGGAGGAAAGGCAAGTTAAGTCCAAGGTTTATAAGACCGTATGAGGTGCTTGAGAGAGTTGGGCCAGTGGCTTATCGGTTAGCTTTGCCTCCAAACTTGGCACGCATCCACAATGTGTTCCATGTGTCGATGTTGAGGCGTTACCATTCAGACCCTTCGCATGTCTTGTCTTCTGAGGATGTTGAGGTTAATACGGATCTAACCTATGAAGAAGAGCCGGTAAGAGTGCTTGATAGGGGAGTCAAGGAACTTCGGAACAAGTGTATCTCTTTGGTTAAGATGCTTTGGAGAAACCACAGAGTAGAGGAGGCTACGTGGGAGGTCGAAGCAGACATGAGGTTTCGCTATCCGCACTTGTTTTCCCCCAAGTAAATTTCGAGGATGAAATTTTCTTTAAGGAGGGGAGAGTTGTCACGACCCGAGTTTCGAAACTCGGAGTCGGGTTAACCCGAGAGTGTGAGCCTTGTTGTTGGGCTTCTTGGGACTTGTTGGGCTTAATAGTTTAGAGATGGGTTTGGTTTTGGATGGTGGGCTAAGGGTGTTTTGGTAATTGGACTTTTGGGAGGAAAAGGGGAGGGGAGAGGGAGGCATTTCTCTGCATTGTGCAGAGGGTAATTTCATCACCTCCTTTATTGTCTTTTTCATCTTTTTCTTTCATCTTTCTCTTCCAAATCCATCAACCAAGGTAGAGTTTTTATGTGTTAGTTGAGAGAATCACGTTTTTCTCTTAGAGGGGAGTTTGTTGAGCTTGGGAGGATCTTTCTAGCAAGGTAAGCTTGGTTTAAAAGGGTGGAGGTAAGGTTTTTAGTGGGGGTTTTGTGGAAGAACAGGTTTTGGTTTTGGGAGAGTTTTAAGTTGCTATTATGCTCGTTTTAGCTTCTTAGAATCATTTAAGATAAAGTGGTAATGTTTTGGTCTTCTCCCTTGTAGTTGGAGAACAAGGAGAGCCTTCAAGAAGCTTGGGAAAGGAGAAGGTTTGAGGGCTGGTTGTGGAGCTTCTTCAGCTCGTTTTAGAGGTTGGTACACTCCCAAATCCTTTGCATTTTCATGTGCATCATCATTTTAGCATGCTTGTTTGATTGTGTGATGGTTTGGCTAGTATAGAGCCTTTGCATGCTTTAATGGTGTCTTGATTTAGAGTTGATGATAATGAGTAAAATGGGTTAGAAACTCACTTAAACTACTTCATAAATGAGTAGAAATGATTTGGGATCGATTGAACTAGCTTGGATTAAGGTTCTTAAAAATTTAAAGCTTCAAACCTGCATTTCGTGCAGGGGTATCGATACACGGGCCACCGGTATGCCTTGGCATTTATGGTGTGGCAATAGATTTTATTTTATGGGGAAGGTCGTGCTTTGGTTGATGATATGCAGGTAAAGCAAAGCTGGGAGCAAGGGAGATTTGTCATGACATTTGCAGAAGGACAACAAAGGAAAAATGTCATGGCAAATATGGAGACATTCAGAGCTGCAGAAAAAGACAAGAAGATATTTTGATAGGAATGCTAGCTGTGTTGTACCTAAACCCTAGGGTTTTCACCCCCTCATTTTATAAGGAATAGCGACCTAAGAAAACAACAACCTTTAATTTTGAGAGATGACCTTTGGATCTATTTTTGAGGCACAAAGAGAGCAAAAAGAGATGAAGAAAACTTCCACCTTTCTTCCCCAATCACCTTCCGAAGGGTTCCTCCGTTGATCGAGCTTGAAGGGAGTGGCGTGGTAGGCACCCGAGAGGGGCTAGCACGCTAAAGCACCTCCATGGTGGTCGAAGAGCCAGCGGTAGCGCGCACCGAGGGTGTCTTCCAACCTTTCCCTTTGCTTTATTTCATATATTTGATAGGTTAATGTGTATGTTTGTGGACGATATGTCTTTAAACATTTTCACACCACCATGTTTAGCTTTATTTGGTTTATGTTTATTTTATGGATGATTAAACTTTATTTCTCATGAATATATTTGCATGTTATGTGTTTGTTTATTTGTTTTGCTCATTGTTTTTAATCATCTAAGCTTGTAAGAGGCATTAGAGTGTTCTTTGTTTAGATGCACGCTAGGTGTTCGAGAGAAACTTAGCCATATATATTTAGTGTTCCAGAGAAACTAAGGGAGGATCAATGTGTGTAATGGGTTCTAGATTACAAATAGAGCCTAATCTTACCTTAGGTTCTCGAGAGAGACTTAAGTGAAGGTTTCAACGAATAAAAGGAGTGTGCTTTTTCGATAGTCTAGATGTCACTACTGAGACCGATAGGAGATATCGTGACATTTTTTACTGTCAGGTTCCTTTGACTCGAGAGAGCGGGAGCATGTTAGAAAACTCTGTCGAGTGAATAGGCCATATAGCATCTATTTGTTCAAAGTAGTGAGTTGAAGAATTCCATAAGAAGTCCATCATTCACAGTAGAGCATATCAATCGATGATCATTGCATCATATTGCTTACTTTCATGTTCTCTCATTTCGCGTTTGCCTTGGTATTTAGAAAGTTTTCATATGTTTGCGTATTTACTCGCAATCTCTCTTCCATACTTCTCACACTGCTTGCATACTTCTACCGTACCATCACCTTCCATTCCATTTTGCCTTGACAATTTCAATTGCTTGCTTGCTTGCATTCTGAAATTGACATAGCATTTTCACCATTACACCTTCACCATATTCCACCGTACAATCACACTATTTGCCACTTTATTCCCATTTGTCTATATAAGTTACTTATTTTCCTTTTAGTTAGTTACCCTTTTTGCCTTGACAAATTGACTTAATCTTTTCTCTTGATCCTCGCGGGAACGATACTCACTCACTCTTTATTACTTGCATGATTGTGTATACTTGCACATATTTTCGTGTAATTTATAGCACTACACAATGTAAATCCAAGTTTTTGGCACCGTTGCCGAGGATCTAGCGAGTAAAATTTTTCCATTTTTATCTCGGCATTTTCGTTTTACTTTATTTAATTTCTTAGTTTAGTTTTACTTATTTTACTTCTCAATGCTTTTTCTTAGTGCATGACCAAAAGGTCTACTGACGAACCTATCTATCCATTAGTGCCTGAGATTGAACGATTGTTTCGAAAAAGAAGACGTATTCAGCGTGAAACTAGAGCCATGTACGATGTTCAAAATCAGGTTATTCCGAAGAAAGATCCAGTAGTTCCAAATGTCGTGGCAAATCAGAATGCTACTGCACCTCGACCAAGGGTATTCGTGATCACTTAATACTATCTTGGATGATCTTATTCCTGGCCTTGTTGCACCAGAAATTCAAGCTACTCACTTTGAACTTAAGCCTGTCATGTTCAACATGCTGAACTCTATTAGGCAATTTGGTGGTATGCCTCACGAAGACGCAAGGCAACATATTTGTGCCTTCTTAGAAGTTTGTGACTCATTTCGTAAACAAGGAGTACATGAGGATTTGTTGAAGTTCTATGTAACCCCTAAAATTTAACCTAATTTCTTAGATTATAAGTTAGGGTTTACATTATTGTAACTTGATTCGCAAGATAGGGTTTTTATGAATTAAATTGATATTCTTAAAAATTATTAATTATTTATTAATTTTAAATACTGAAAAGTTAAACGTAAAACAAAATATAAGGTTCAACCCATAAATAACAAATAATAATAATTCAGAAAATTTCAAGTAGAAGTCCAAAGTCCTTATTACAAAAATAATATCCAATAAAAGTTTATAATCCGAAAATAAAACTATAAAACATACGATATTAAATAACTGAATCAGGATCCTCCAAGTACCGTACGTGGACTAGATCTGAGATCTGAAACAAGAAACTGAAAGGGTGTGAGCTAGGGAGCCTAGTGTGTCTCTAGTGTACAGATGTTAACAGGATTACAGAACAGTGTATGCAGGTGTTATGAAGTATGCATGATATGCACCCCAACTCCGAACACCATCAGAATAGTAAGTTCCCCCCCCCCTTGAACCACTCTAACTCCATCACACCAACAAAAGTGGAACTCGACCCGCAGGTGGAGCCACTGAACAGAAGTGGTATTTTACCGAACCACAGAACAGAAGTAAATAAATCACTAACTTCCTCCGAACAGTAATCTAACTATATGTAATGTCATATGCAGATACAGAATCAGGATGCAAGCCTTATATTCTAACAGGAGGCATGCATAATAATAAGAATCAGAAATGTAACTTAATAACAGAACATGCATAATGATGTATGAACATGCTTATTTATGACGGAAAACTATACACACAGAAATAACAGAATTTACAGAAGAGAACACACCTGTACCAGAAGACTCAACGTCGATACTGACGTCTACTGGACTCGGCTCTACCACTGGAATGAGCAGGAGTAGAACCTACGAATAACAATTAACATTAGACACCCTACTATGCCACTATACCGAAGAATACACTAAACAGAAATAAACCGATACTCACGTGCAGGTCCCGAATGCTGATGAACGGGTGGTCGTCCAGGAGGAGGAGGAGGTAGGTGCTCGGGGTCGGAATCCACGTCACCTGAAGCCAACAGAAATGATTTTAGAAACCACTAAAGATAACTTCCAGATAAAGCATTCGAACATAAAAGCCCTAAAAACGACACTTCGGGTTCGAATTTCGAAAAACGAACTGCGCCATTGAACTCAAGACATCGAAAAACATAAAATGGGACCGGGTCGGAAAAAGTCAACGCTGACGTCAGCGTTGACGTCAGCCGGGTCGGGTCATGGGTCGGGTTCGGGTCGGGTCAGGTTCGGGTCGGGTCAGGCTCGGGGTGGGCTTGGGTTGAACCGGGCGGTTCGGGTTGGCTGAGGTTTGGACCGGGCGGCTCGGGTGACTCGGGCGGTTCGGTTTCTAGAATTTTCCCAGGTTCCAAACAGTGCATTTTTTCTAGACCAACACCAAAAATATTCGATATACTCTCTTCCAAAAGATCCAATTCAAAACAAAAGAAGATTAAAATAATCTTCCAACAACACCCAAGAACTCACTTAAACACGAAATAGAACGAAAAGAATCAAGCCGAAATTGAAATAAACAAGAAAAGCAATCGAAAGCTTACCGGAAAGCTTACCAAACAAATCGGAAAGTCACAAAAGAAATTAATTCAAGACATCACACGAATGAAACTCGGTTGATAGAGATTAGGAGAGGAAGGCTCGGTTCATTCTTGGTTTAAATCAGGAAATTAACAAAGGAATGATTCAACAACTAAATGGAAAGAAAAGGAGGAAATTAATCTTTCCATAAGAGCCGAAACATAAAGAAGGAAACAAGAATCTGGAATTCTTTTAACAAGGGTAAAATTAAACAAAAGGTCCCTTTGATTTTTAGAAAGAAACACTTGAACCCTCAAGCTCATAGAAATTTCAATTGAGTCACCGAAATTGGAATCAGAAATCCCCAATTTCTAGGGTTCAAGATTAGGGATTTAAAATTTTAAATTGGGGAAAAATGAGGGTGTGACAACTCTCCCCCCTTATAGAAATTTCGTCCTCGAAATTTACCTGGATCAAAAAGATACGGATATTGGGCTTTGATAACAGACTTGGGTTCCCACGTAGCCTCATCATAACCTCTATTACGCCAGAGAACCTTAACCATCTTAATGGTTTTCCTTCGAAGGACTTTCTGGTCCTGAGCAATAATCTCAACAGGTTCCTCCTCATAGCACAGATCTGGACGGATCTCAAACTCCTCAACAGGCAGAACATGAGACGGGTCATCCCGGTAGCATCGCAGAATAGAAACATGGAACACATCATGGATACGTTTGAGCTCTAGTGGTAACTCGAGCTGATAAGCTACAGGCCCAACTCGCCTGATGATACGATAAGGTCCGATATAACGAGGACTGAGTTTGCCTTTACGGCCAAAACGAAGTACCTTCCTCCACGGAGATACTTTCAGAAAAATCTCATCTCTAACCTCAAACTCAAGATCCTTACGCCTCAAATCCGCGTAAGATTTTTGTCTATCAAAAGCAACCTTAAGCCTATCCCGAATCAACCTGACAGTCTCCTCAGCCTCATGAACAAGATCTGGACCCAACAAACGGTGTTCATTAAGCTCAGTCCATCCAATAGGGGTGCGACACTTACGCCCGTACAGAGCCTCATAAGGTGCCATCTTAATATTAGCCTGATAACTGTTATTATACGCGAACTCTGCTAATGGTAAGAAATCCTCCCAAGTACCTCTGAAATCCAGAATACATCCTCTCAACATATCCTCAAGGATCTGAATCACTCGCTCAGACTGACCATCGGTCTGAGGGTGATATGCAGTACTGAAGTTTAGCCGAGTACCCAAAGCAGAGCGTAGAGAACCCCAGAATTTAGATGTGAATCTCGGATCCCGGTCAGAAATAATAGATAGAGGCACCCCCATGTAACCGAACAATCTCAGAGATGTATAATCGGGCCAGCTTACTCAGAGGGTAAGTGGTCTTAACCGGAATGAAGTGTGCAGACTTTGTCAACCGATCAACGATGACCCATACAAAATCCTTCTTTGACGGAGTTAAAGGCAAACCAATGACAAAATCCATGGTTACACGCTCCCATTTCCACCGTGGAATCTCGATATGCTAAAGGAGTCCAAATGGACGCTGATGTTCTGCTTTGACTTTCTGGCAGGTCAAGCATTTAGACACAAAACTGACCACATCTCGCTTGAGACCTTTCCACCAGTATTTTTCCCGAAGATTCTTGTACATCTTATCACCACCAGGATGCATAGAATACGGAATGTCATGGGCTTCCCGGAGGATAACTTGTTTCAGATCAGAGTTCCTTGGAACACAGTATCGACCCCGGAAACATAAAACTCCGTCCTGATCCAAAGAAAAGTCCTGAGAAGTTCCCTCATTGACCTCAGAAATACAGTGTGCCAAGAAAGGGTTATTGGGCTGCTCAGCCCGAATATCAGATATCAGGGTAGGAACCACACGGAGTTCAGCCAACAGACTACCATCCTCAAATAAACTCAGCCGAGCAAACAGAGCTCTCAGATCAGAAATGGCGTTGCGACTCAGAGCATCTGCAACGACATTAGCTTTACCAGGATGGTAATCGATCTCACAGTCATAATCCTTCAGAAGCTCCAACCATCGTCGTTGTCTCAAGTTGAGCTCCTTCTGAGTGAGAAGGTATTTCAGACTCTTATGATCTGTGAAGATGAAACACTTCTCTCCATAAAGATAGTGTCTCCATATTTTCAGAGCAAAGATCACTCCCGCTAACTCCAGATCATGGGTAAGATAATTACACTCATGTGGTTTCAACTGACGAGAAGCATAAGCCACTACCTTCCCGTCTTGCATCAGAACAGAACCCAAACTGGTGTACGAGGCATTACTGTAAACCGTATAGGGTTTCCCTGACTCTGGTTGTATCAGAACTGGTGCTTGAGTCAAAACTGATTTGAGTTTCTAAAAACTCTCCTGTTGGGTCTCAGACCAGATAAATGGAACATCCTTCCTCAGAAGTTTGGTCAACGGAGCAGCAATAGAAGAAAAAACCTCTACAAATCTCCGGTAATAACCAGCCAAACCCAGAAAGCTACGAACCTCTGCCACATTCTTAGGCTGTTTCCATTCCATAATAGCCTCAATTTTCTTCGGGTCAACCTGAATACCCTTAGCTGAAACCACGTGCCCCAAAAAAACAACCTCAGATAGCCAGAACTCACATTTGCTGAACTTAGCATACAACTGTTTCTCTCTCAGAGTTTGCAGCACAATACGGAGATGTCGCTCATGCTCAGCCTCAGACTTAGAATAGACCAGGATATCGTCAATAAAAACCACAACAAACTGATCTAGATAGGGTCGAAACACCCTATTCATCATGTCCATAAATGCAGCAGGGGCATTAGTAAGACCAAAGGGCATAACTAGAAACTCGTAATGACCATAACGAGTCCGGAAAGCTGTTTTGAATACATCAGAATCCTTAACCTTGAGTTGGTAGTAACCAGATCTCAGGTCTATCTTAGAAAACATAGTGGCTCCTCGGAATTGGTCAAACAGATCATCAATGCGGGGCAGATGATACTTGTTTTTAACCGTTAACTTGTTCAACTTCCGGTAGTCGATACAGAGACGAAGGGACCCGTCTTTCTTTTTAACAAACAGAACCGGAGCTCCCCATGGAGAAACATTGGGTCGAATGAAACCTCGATCCAGAAGTTCCTGTAGCTGAACCTTGAGCTCCTTAAGCTCTTTCGGAGCCATCCGATACGGTGCCATAGACACTAGAGTAGTCCCCGGAAGTAACTCAATGCCAAACTCCACTTCCTCTCGCTTAGTGGGAACACCCGATAATTCTTCTGGGAAAACATCTGAAAATTCACATACGACCCGGATCTTATCCATCCCGGAATCAGATTGCCTTGGATCAAGAATGTAGGCAAGATAGGCCACAGATCCTTTCCTGATCATCTTCTCGGCTTTCAGTGCAGAGATAAGATTAGACAGAAATCCTCTACGTTCTCCGATAAGGGTTACCTCACGGTCATCAGAAGTCCTCAGAGTTGCCCTCTTACGCTCACAGTCCAGAGTGACTCGGTAAGCAGACAACCAATCCATTCCCAGAATCAGATCAAACTCCCCGAACGATAGCTCCATCAAATTAGCCGGAAAGATTTCTCCATGAACCTCAAGAGGACAATTCTTATAAACTTTGGTAACCTCCACAGGGTTACCTACAAGAGTATAGACAAAAACAGAGCTACCCACATCCTCTACGGGAATTTCCAAATAACCCAATACAGAACTAGAAACATAGGAATGTGTAGATCCATTATCAAGAAGTGCAAATAAAGAGATAGCATGAACAGAAAAAGTATCAGCTATAACATCTGGCTCATCTCGGTCCTCATGCCTCCTCGTAGCATAAACCAAGCCGGGTTGGGATCCCCCTGATCTGGCAGCTCCTCTAAACTGACTAGGCCTGCCTCTACTACCAGTACCGGATGCAGCAGGTCTACCCTGACCTCTTCCCCCAGATGGGGCCTGAACTGATGCCTGTGATTGTCCCTGAGTATAACCAGACTGTGGAGACACTAGATAGTCCCTGAGACGATGATCAAAAGAACCACATCGGAAGCAAGCCCCACTCCTCATCCGACACTCTCCAGAGTGCCATTTCTTACAGAAAGAACACTGAGGCAAGGCTCGAGTATTAGTGGATCCAGCTCCACTAGCAGTAGGAACAACAGAAGCAACTGGTCTAGATCGTGCAGAACTCTGTGGCTCAAACTCATCACGGCCCCTCTTCCGGGACTGAAAACCCTGACTATGCTGTGTAGGTACTGCGGGCTGACGCCTACCTCTATCCTGACCCTGAGATTCCAGCTGAGCCCTCAAACTCTCATTACGCTCGACTGTCCTGGCACGCCGAGTGATCATCTTATATTCCATGTCATGGTGGATGGCTACAGCAATCTTCAATGGTACTCGGAGTCCCTTCAGAAAGTGATCACACTTTTGTTTATCAGTGGTCACAATACCGGGGGCATACTGCAGCAAACGGAGGAACTCAATCTCATAATCATTAACAGACATATCGTTCTGTTGCAGGTTCAGAAAATCCTCTCGTCACTTAGCTAAGTACTCTGGACCCAGATACCGATCCTCAAATGCCTGCCTGAAAAACTCCCAGTCGATCTTATACGAAGTAGTCACTCTTTCCTCTGCCTCCCACCAGTTCAGGGCCTCCCCCTGAAGCAATGAAACAGCTGCCCTCAGTTTCCTGTCAGAGGGGTAATCCATCTCCAGAAACAAACGCTGAAGCTTCTTCAGCCAATACTCTGCATCAGCTGGGTCTGTACTAGTCTTACCATCGAACATGGTCATCCCAGCAGCCAGAAACTCGGTAGATATGGGTTTCTTAGCACCCTCGTTCTGTCTCAAGTATCTGAGCAGCTCTCTCTGCATAGTCACGGAGTCCAAACCGACAGTCTCACTGTCTCCAGATACAAATGGTCCCTCACTCTGAACCGGCTGATCAACCTCGGCTTGTCGAGCCTCGGTCTGTAACTCGGGCTGATCCTCCTCTCCTATATCCTGAGCCAAACTCTGATCCTGTGGCGGTTCCACAGGAGGCGGGACATCACTAGAAGATCCAGCAGAACAACCTCGGCCACGACCTCTACCGGTCGCTAAACGTGTACTCCGACGCGGTGGCATAGTAGAGTATCTACAAAATGACAGGCAGAATCCTACATTAGAACCGGTACTTGGAGAATTATTCAAAATATTTTAGAATATTCAAAATGTAAGTCAAAACAAAAATTTGGATTTTCAGATAAAATTAACGAAATCATTTTCAGGTCAAAAATCATTTTGGACCTCACAGTCCGAGGGTTGAACCTGACTTTGATACCATTTAAATGTAACCCCTAAAATTTAACCTAATTTCTTAGATTACAAGTTAGGGTTTACATTATTGTAACTTGATTCGCAAGATAGGGTTTTTATGAATTAAATTGATATTCGTAAAAATTATTAATTATTTATTAATTTTAAATACTGAAAAGTTAAACGTAAAACAAAATATAAGGTTCAACCCATAAATAACAAATAATAATAATTCAGAAAATTTCAAGTAGAAGTCCAATTCCTTATTACAAAAATAATATCCAATAAAAGTTTATAATCCGAAAATAAAACTGTAAAACATATGATATTAAATAACTGAATCAGATCCTCCAAGTACCGTACGTGGACTAGATCTGAGATCTGAAATAAGAAACTGAAAGGGTGTAAGCTAGGGAGCCTAGTGTGTCTCTAGTGTACAGATAATAGGATTACAGAACAGTGTATGCAGGTGTTATGAAGTATGCATGATATGCACCCCAACTCCGAACACCATCAGAAGAGTAAGTTCCCCCCCCCCCTGAACCACTCTAACTCCATCACACCAACAGAAGTGGAACTCGACCCGCAAGTGGAGCCACTGAACAGAACTGGTATTTTACCAAACCACTGAATAGAAGTGAATAAATCACTAACTTCCTCCGAACAATAATCTAACTATATGTAATGTCATATGCAGATACAGAATCAGGATGCAAGCCTTATATTCTAACAGGAGGCATGCATAATAATAAGAATCAAAAATGTAATTTAATAACAGAACATGGCATAACGATGTATGAACATGCTTATTTATGACGGAAAACTGTAAATACAGAAATAACAGAATTTACAGAAGAGAACACACCTGAAGTCAAAGGTCAACGCCTAGAACGATGTCTACTGGACTCGGCTCTACCACTAGAATGAGCAGGAGTAGAACCTACGAGTAACAATTAACATTTAGATACCCTACTATGCCACTATACCGAAGAATACACTAAACAGAAATAAACCGATACTCACGTGCAGGTCCCGAATGCTGATGAACGGGTGGTCGTCCAGGAGGAGGAGGAGGTAGTTGCTCGGGGTCGGAATCCACGTCACCTGAAGCCAACAGAAATGATTTTAGAAACCACTAAAGATAACTTCCAGATAAAGCATTAGAACATAAAAGCCCTAAAAATGACATTTCAGGTTCGAATTTCGAAAAACGGACTGCGCCATTGAACTCAGGACGTCGAAAAACATAAAATGGGACTTGGTCGAAAAAAGTCAACGCTGACGTCAGCATGGTCAACGTTGACTTCAGCAGATGACGTCAGCCGATGACGTCAGTAGTGATGTCAGTCGGGTCGGGTCATGGGTCGGGTTCGGGTCGGGTTGGGCTAGGGTTGAACCGGGCAGTTCGGGTGACTCGGGCGGTTCAGACCGGTCGGTTCGGTTTCTAGAATTTTCCCAGGTTCCAAATAGTGCAGTTTTTCTAGACCAACACCAAAAATATTCGATATACTCCCTTCCAAAAGATCCGATTCAAAACAAAACGAGATTAAAATAATCTTCTAACAACAAACAAACCATACCACCTCAAACTCAGATTTAAAAACTCTCCCTCCTCACCGACCGAAGCTATCCAAGTTTTATCACCCAAGAACTCACTTAAACATGAAATAGAACGAAAAGAATCAAGCCGAAATTGAAATAAACAAGAAAAGCAATCGAAAGCTTACCGGAAAGCTTACCAAACAAATCGGAAAGTCACAAAATAAATTGATTCAAGACATCACACGAATGAAACTCGGTTGATAGAGATTAGGAGAGGAAGGCTCGGTTCATTCTTGGTTTAAATCAGGAAATTAACAAAGGAATGATTCAACAACTAAATGGAAAGAAAAGGAGGAAATTAATCTTTCCATAAGAGCCGAAACATAAAGAAGGAAATAAGAATCTGGAATTCTTTTAACAAGGGTAAAATTAAACAAAAGGTCCCTTTGATTTTTAGAAAGAAACACTTGAACCCTCAAGCTCATAGAAATTTCAATTGAGTCACCGAAATTGGAATCAGAAATCCCCAATTTCTAGGGTTCAAGATTAGGGATTTAAAATTTTAAATTAGGGATAAATTAGGGTATGACATTCTAACTATTTCCTTATTCCCTTAGTGGCCGAGCAACGACATGGTTGAGTGGAATATCATCTAGTTCGATGGAGTCATGGGCTGATCTATGCAAGAGTTTTTTGTTGCGGTATAATCCACCAAATCTTAACACTCAACTTATAAATGACATTGCGTATTTTCGACAAGGTGACGAAGAGTTTATGTGTGAATGTTGGGATAGTTACATGGGATTTCTTTGGAAGTGTACTAATCATGGCTTTCAAGATTGGACTCAAGTTTTAATGTTCTTCAACGGATTCAATGCACCCACCAGAATGATGTTGGATCCCTCGGCAAATGAAGCTTTGCTAGACAAATCACCTGAGGAGGCATTCGTTATTCTTGACAGAATTTCCAATAATGACTATCGATTTCCTTCTACAAGACTTGGAACGGGGAGGAAGGCGCAAGGGACTTTTGAGCTCGACGCTAAGGATTCATTATCCGCTCAACTCTCAGTTATCACCAATATGTTGAAGAACATGCAACGTTCCAATGAAGTGAAGGAAATGAAGATGGCTAACTCAACTTGTCTGTTATGTAATGGCAATCATCATGAGAGTGAGTGCCCATGGAATCATGAGACAATAAATTATTTTGGCAATTTCAATAGAAGCAACAACAATTCTTATTCCAACACATATAATCTAGGATGGCGACAACATCCCAATTTCTCATGGGGAAACCAAGGATCCAGTAATCCTAATCCACAAGATCGGAATCAGAATACTAATGAGCCCCAAAATTTTCAATCAATATGCCTTGGCATAATTCGAACATGGGGGAATCATCATCAACACCATTTCTTTGGAAGTGACCATGCAAGAATTTATTCTAAGTACAAAGACAATGCTTCAAGAGCATACAAAAATCATCAAGAATCAAGGTACGTTAATACGAAATCACAATGCTTCATTGCGGATTTTAGAAAATCAAGTTGACCGAATTGCCTCGGCAGTACAAGAACGTCAGCAAGGACATCTGCCAAATGACACTAAGGTCACTAAGCCACATAGTAAAGAGAAATGTCGCGCAATCACACTAAGGAGTGACACTCAAATTAATCATTAAAATAAGTTTGAGGGAAAACGAGTGAAGAACCCATACCCAAACCCAAACCTATGCATGAAGAGACAATAATCACCTAATCTACACCCACTTGGACCAAAAGCATGTACTTAATGTGAGATATTTAGATATTCTGCTTGTGTGACTTATAAAGATATTACTTATAGAAAATACAGGCTTTACGGCACCTTTTATGCAAAAATAGGAATATCCACTGTCGCGACAGTAATGGAGGCCGAAGCAGAAGTTGAGGCCGCGGCAGTAGCTGTAGGACAAGTAACAATATTGTAGGCGACTTGAAGAGAAAAATGAGGTGGACGTTTCTGGACAAGCAGCACAAGGATCGGAGCTGGGAAGCGAGTAGAAAGCCTAAGTCAAAGGCCACGTGGAAAAGAATCCTTGTAGGAATAAACTTGGAAATAAAACAATTATTTTATTTATGTACTTGACTGTTTTACTCCAAGTTATATTCCTACTTAGGAAAGGTTTGCCCTAGGTCAAGCCTATATAAACCATAGCCGACCAAGGAGAAAAACACACAACGCACGAGAGAGTTCATCTTAGAATTTAGAGTTTTCCTTGTTTTTCAATCATGTTCTAAACTTTTCTAGGCTTAGGTGAAAGTTGTAGAGTATTTGTGAGAAGAGATTGAACTTTGTTTTCTTGTTTCAATGCAATAAAATATCAAGATTTGCTTATTCTTTGCCATTCATTATTCTTGCATTCAAGCTCGTGAAAGAAGTTTGTGAGAGATATATTTATCTAATATCGGGAGAGTTAGATTCACGAAAGGAATAAGTAGGGTATTCTTCTATTCGGAAAATACTAACTCAGCCTAGGGATATGTTAGAGTTTCAGCGGCTAAAAGAAGTTTGAGATTGGTTGGTGATTATATTTGATTCACGCCGGGAGGTATCATCAAGGACTGGTCATAAACAGTACTTCGACTTAGGGATAAGTGGAGTCATCAAAGGACACTTTGCCGAATCTTGGTAAAGTCTACTCAAGAGCAAGGGATTGTCTCGGCGGACGAACATCATCACTATCGAGGTAGTAAAACTGTAGTGCTGCCGAGGCAGTGTTGTGTGTTTTTATTTTATTTCTTTTACAGAGCAAGAAGACGCAAGGAGGCATATTAAGTAGATCAATCCCTGTGGAGACGATATTCGATAATACTTATCACTTTATTACTTGAGACGTGTACACTTGCACAATTGCGCACTTTTTACATGCAACAAGTTTTTGACGCCGTTGCCGGGGATTGACAACTAAATTTTGTTTTCTTTATTTTCTTGATTTTAGCTATTTTTATTTAACTTTAGTTTTTACTGGTGTGTGACCAGGGAAAACCCAAGCAATCCATTATACGAGCTAGATCCAGAGATTGAACGCATGTGTCAAAGGTTGCGAAGACAAATCCGAGAAGTTATGGCAGATCATCCAGTAGAACAAAACTTACCCGCTGGCAATGGAAGGCTTCTGCCGCCACCAGTGCCGTGACAGCTTACTGTTCGAGATTTTTTGGAAGAGAATTTGAATGGGTTAAATCAAAGATTCGTTACACCAGAGATCGAAGCAACCCACTTCGAGCTAAAACCTGTCATGTTTAATATGCTCAATACTATTGGACAGTTTGGTGGGTCAGTAACTGAAGATGTCAGACAACACCTTAAATCATTCATGGAGATTTGTAACTCATTCAAAATCCAAGGAGTCCATAAAGATGTGTTGAGATTGAAACTTTTTCCCTATTCACTAAGGGATAAGGCAAAAACCTGGTTAAGTAGCATTCCAGCAGGATCGATAGGATCTTGGAGTGAACTCTGTCGTGATTTCATTACACGTTTTAATCCTATTAATTTATATGATCGTATACGTAATGAAATTACTTCTTTTCGACAGGTAGGTGATGAACCAATGTATGAGGCATGGGAGCGCTATAGGGAGTTACTGCACAAGTGTCCTTTGCATGGATTCCCATTATGGACACAAGTGACCATGTTTTACAATGCTACCAATGCCCCAAAAAGGATGATGTTAGACGCCTCTGCCAATGGGACACTCCTTGACAAACCACCAGAGGAAGCGATAGAGATTTTAAACAAAATCGCAAAGAATGACTTCCAATTCCCTACATCTAGGCGAGGAGGGATGAGACGTCAGGCCACAGTACATGAATTAGAAACATCCAATTCAATGGCAGCACAATTAGCAACTCTCACTAAGATGGTCCAAAATATGCAAATGCAACATAATACCCATGAGGTTAAGGTAATAGATTCTTCGTGTGATTTATGTGGAGGTAACCATAGCTCTTCTGAGTGCATGCAGAATCAGGAATCTAGCCTTTATGTGGGAAATTATAACCGGAACAACAACGTGATGTCCAACACATACAATCCAGCATGGAAAAGGCATCCCAATTTTTCATGGAGTAATCTCAATAATGCTTTGAATCCAACTAATCAACCCTCAGGTTTCCAGCAATCAATGCCAATGCAACACCCGCCGCCGCCGCAGCAGTCACTGCCGCAGCAACAGATGTCGCAACAGCAGCAGTCACTGCCGCATCAGCAGATGTCGCAACAGCAGCCTGCAAGTTCACTGGAAAATTCTCTTAAGGCATTTATGATGAAAATTGAATCATATATGGCTGAGAATAGTAACTTCATTAAGAGAACTGATGCTTTCATGAACAGAACTGAGATGAGGTTGCAAAACCAAGAGGCAGCCATTAAGACACTTGAAACTCAAGTTGGGCAGTTTGTTCAGATTGTGAACACTAGACCACAAGGAGGATTACCCAACAATACTGAAGTTGCTAAGGGAATAGGTCATGAGCAATGTAAAGCAATTACTACTAGGAGTGACCTACAACTTAAGGATATGTTAGGAAACTCAGCAGACAAAGTCCCACTAGTGGAACAAGAAGAAACAGATAATGAGGATTTGGATGCTGAACTAACTGATCATGCCACAACAATCCCAGAAAAGAGCACTGCCTCGGCAGAAAAATTGGCAGTCCCTAGACAAGTGGCCGAAGTAGCACCAAAACCAGTGGTGCCAGGTATTAAATTCCAGACCAATGAGACAATAGAGGAGATGCGACCACCACCACCTTTCCCACAAAGGTTGAAAAAGCATAAACATGACTATTAATTTAAAAAATTCTTAGACATCTTGAAGCAAGTCCACATTAACTTGCCATTTGTTGAGGCAATAGAACAAATGCCGAATTATGCTAAATTCTTAAAAGACATTGTGTCTAAAAGAAAAATACTTGGTGAGCTTGAAACAATGGCTGCAACTGAAGGATGCATGGCAATGCTTCATAATCGCATGCCTCCTAAATTGAAGGATCTTGGATGTTTTATTATACCTTGTGCAATAGGAAACCACTATAAAGGAAAAGCCTTATGTGACCTTGGAGCAAGTATAAATTTGATGCCAAAATCTGTCTTCCAAAAGCTTGGAATAGGAAGGGTAAAACCTACAACAGTAATGCTCCAATTGGTGGACAGATCGTATGTGCAACCTGAAGGAAAAATCAAGGACATATTGGTAAGGGTGGATAAATTTATTTTTCCAGCTGACTTCCTTGTTCTTGATTGTGAAGTAGATGACAATGTACCGATTATCTTGGGGAGACCTTTTCTAGCCACTAGATGCACTCTTATTGATTTGGAAAAAGGAGAATTGAAAATGAAGGTTAACGAACAGCAAGTCAAACTCAATGCTTTCCATAACTTGAAAAGACATGATGATCCAGAGGAGTGCAAGGTTATTCACACCATAAATGCAGACAGCGCAACCCCCTGTCTCAGCAACCACTGCCTTGGCAGCAGTCTCGGCAATATGTCACAGCACTGCCTCGGCAGTATAGTTGATGACTGTTACAGCAGAGTCTTGGACAATACGCCCAAAGATGATGAAGTTGAAACACAATAGATTGAGGAGATTAGCTGGACAGCACACCTTCCAGGTAAGTATTTCGAACCTTTAGATTACCCACGTAAGGACGAAAAACCTTTGAGTGAAGAACCATTAGTTATCAATTTAAAACCTTTACCCGACAAATTAAATTATGTTTATTTGGGAACCAAGCACACAATGCCTGTAATTATTTCTTCTGAGTTGCAGCCAAAATAGGAACAAAGCTTGATAGAGATGCTGTGGCAGCACAAGAAGGCAATTGGGTGGTCAGTTGATGACTTGAAAGGAATAAGCTCAGCCATTTGCATGCATAAAATCCTTTTAGAGGAAGATCATAAGCCCACCGTTGAGGCCCAGAGGAGACTTAACCATGTCATTGTCGTAGACCCAGAAGACCAGGCAAAAACCACCTTCACCTGCCCGTATGGGATATATCCGGATGAACGAAACGAATGTAAGAAGGTTGAGGTTAAAACTGAATTTAACTTCAACACAAAGACGGATTGCCTGAACAAGACCTGCCAAAGAAACCACTGCCGAGGCAGCACTCTCCTAGACCAAAAATACACCAGAAAGAAACCACCTGACGAGGAGACAGAAACTGAGACATCAACTTCTCTTCCATCAAAAAAGGGGAAAATGGTTGCTTCTGGAGATGTATCATATTACACTCCTACAGTAACCTAAATTTCCATCTCCATGTCCCTATTTACTTTTATGCTTTATGAATCAGTTTTTAGTTCTTCAGTTTAGGAATTAGATTTTAAAATTCTTGCAATTTAGTTTTCAGAGTAATTTTATTATTTACACAGTTTTTATTCTTTACAGTTATTTAGGAAGGAAACTCAAGAAGGAGAAGTCATGGAGCACATAAAACGACCCTGAAATCAAGCTCACTGTCCCACCTAAATAACGGCCAAGGCGGTTGGCCGCACAAATGCAAGTGACGGCGGGTTTACGTCCCTAGAACTTCATCTCCCCCGTTTTATTTCATACTTCTTCATTATTGTTTTCCAAGTGCAGTTCTTTCTCAACAAACTCCACACAAACTAATGACCCTCAAGATACAAAAGAGGCCAGACGCAACATAAAAATATTGGTTTATATTTTCCTTGTCTCTTAATTTTTATCTTGTCTTTTATTGTTGCCTTATGGCCATTGATATAAGCATTGAGTATAATGCTTGGTTCGAGTTTAGGGGTGTAGGTTCACTACCGAGGCAATTCACTGCCGCAACCTTGCCATGAAAGGAAATATTTAAGTTGTTTTTAATTTTTTTTTATGCCCACCATCTTACTTGAATTATTGTCCATACTTTTGCACTGCTCTACATCAGTATTGCCTTAGTTTATTCTTTTAAGGCTATAGAAATCTTTCTCCTTACCATGGTTAGGTCCTGTTTAGAAGGCTTAACTTTAGGATACTTAAGGAGGAAAACTTAGAAGCTTGCTATAGGTTGATTTTAAGATCACTTTTGGGACTTGTGTGATTTTAGGAATTCTTTTAATGAACTTAGGTGATAAAGACTTGGATTTATGGAATGATAACTAGAGGTGCCCGAAATTGGCTCTAGTATATGCTAAAAAAATTATCTTAGCTAGTAATAAAATACAACCCTTGAGGTGCCTGAAATTAGCTCAAGTGTTGATACTATAGGAAGAAATCATAAATTTCAAAGTCTATTTGTCTTGAACTTAGAGTTTGTCTAAGAAAGCCTTTAATCAACTTGTCCACAAAAACTCACACACTCAAAAAATCTTATAGCTTGATTCCGAGTAAATCCTTAGGTAACCGAAAGGTTAAGACTTGAGAATAGGCATAGTTATGGTGGGGAGAATAGATGAAAACGTAAGTCCAAAAGAGAATAAGGTTTGGCAATTTGATAGTTTGCATTGCTTGAGGACAAACAATAGTTCGAGTTTGGGGGTGTGATAAGTGCTCAATTCACTATCACTTTTTACACCTTTCATGGACAATAATCACCTAATCGACACCCACTTGGGCCAAAAACATGTACTTTATGTGAGATATTTAGATATTCTGCTTGTGTGACTTATAAAGATGTTACTTATAGAAAATACAAGCTTTACGGCACCTTTTATGCAAATGTAGGAATATCCACTGTCGCGACAGTAATGGAGGCCGAAGCAGAAGTTGAGCCCGCGGAAGTAGCTGAAGGACAAGTAACAATGTTGTAGGTGAATTGAAGAGAAAAATGAGGTGGACGTTTCTGGACAAGCAGCACAAGGATCGGAGCTGGGAAGCGAGTAGAAAGCCCAAGTCAAAGGCCACGCGAAAAAGAATCCTTGTAGGAATAAACTTGGAAATAAAACAATTATTTTATTTATGTACTTGACTTGTGTTTTACTCCAAGTTATATTCCTACTTAGGAAAGGTTTGCCATAGGTCAAGCCTATATAAACCATAGCCGACCAAGGAGAAAAACACACACAACGCACGAGAGAGTTCATCTTAGAATTTAGAGTTTTCTTTGTTTTTCAATCATGTTCTAAACTTTTCTATGCTTAGGTGAAAGTTGTAGAGTATTTGTGATTGAACTTTGTTTTCTTGTTTCAATGCAATAAAATATCAAGATTTGCTTATTCTTTGTCATTCATTGTTCTTGCATTCAAGCTCAGGAGAGAAGTTTGTGAGAGACATATTTATCTAATATCGGGAGAGTTAGATTCACGAAAGGAATAAGTAGGGTATTCTTCTATTCGGAAAATACTAACTCGACCATGGGATAGGTTAGAGTTTCAGCGGCTAAAAGAAGTGTGAGATTGGTTGGTGATTATATTTGATTCACGTTGGGAGTTGATAATTGTTCAACACACTATCACTTTTTACTCCTTTTATGGGCATTAATCACCAAATATACACCCACTCGGACCAATGCATGTGCTTAATGTGATATATTTAGAAGTTATGCTCATATAAATAATATTTACAAAAAAAATGCACGTTTTACTGCGTTTTCATATCTGTGCAAGAGAACTATTGCTGCGGCAGCGACAAGGCTGAGGCAGGACCTGATGCCGAGGCAGCAGCAGAAAGACAGGAAGCAAGACTATAGGCGATGGAAAGATAAAAATCCAAGGAACGTGTCTGGACTTGAAGCCCATGGATCGGAGTTGGCTAGCACAAGGAAAAGCCCAAAGGAAGACCACGCGGGAAAGCCCCATTAGCCGAATTAAACTTGGAAATATTTTTATTGTTATGTACTTGACTAGTTCCCTACTCCAAGTTGTATTCTACTTAGGAAAGGTTTGCCCTAGGTCTAGCCTATATAATACCTAGGGAGAGAACCGATTTCTATTCTTGTCTTCTTCCTCTCTATTATGTTCTAAACCTTCTTAGGGATTAAGTGAAGGTTGTCGAGTATATGTGAGAGGAGATTGTACTTTGTCTTTGATTCAATGCAATAAAGTTATCAAGGTTTGCTTATCCTTTGTTATTCCTTGTTCTCACATTCGAGCTCGGGAGAGGAGATTGTGAGCCATCCATTTATCTAAGCTCGGGAGAGTTAGATTCACGAAAGGGGTAAGTACGGTGTTTCAATCGCGAAATACTAACTCGGCCTAGGGATAGGTTAAGAGTTTCAGCAGCTAAAAGAAGTGAGAGATTGGTTGGTGAGTATAATTGGTTCACGCCGGGAGGTATCATCAAGGACTAGTCATCAACAGCACTCTGACTTAGAGATAAGCGGAGTCATTCAAGGACACTTTGCCGAACTTTGGTAAGGTCTGCCCACGAGCAAGGGATTACCGCGGCAGACAGTATTGTAGCTGCCGAGGCAGTGATATACGATTGCATTGGACAGAGACAAGTCAATCAAATCCACAATACGACGCAACTGGATCCTAGCCCATCTCTCTCTATTATTCCAACTCTTTACTTTTATTTAGTTATTTTAGTTTAGATAAACCAACTCAATTTACTTGTGTTTTTACTTTTCTACAGAACAAGAAGACATATTAAGTATACCAGTCCCTGTGGAGACGATAATCCGATAAAATACTTATCACTTATTACTTTCGATGTGTCCACTTGCACTAAACGCGCACTTTTGACACGCGACAAGTTTTTGGCGCCGTTGCCGGGGACTGACAACTAAATTTTGTTTTCTTTATTTTCTTGTTTATTTTTGTTTTTATTTTACTTTTCTTTTTCTTGGTGTATGACCAGGGCCAATCCAACCAACCCCTTGTACGAGTTAGATCCAGAGATCGAAAGAACAAGGCAAAGGTTGAGGAGACAGATCCAAGGAGCCATGGCAGATCACCCGGCAGGACAAAACTTACCTGCCGGTAATGGAGGTCTTCCGCCGCCACCTGGGCCGCGGCAGCTCACTGTCAGAGACTTCCTAGAGGAGGACTTAAACGGATTAAACCCAGGAGTTGTCACACCAGAGATTGAAGCAGCCCACTTTGAACTAAAACCCGTTATGTTCAATATGCTCAACACAATTGGACAATTTGGTGGGTATGCAACTGAAGACGCAAGGCAGCATCTTAAGTCCTTCATGGAAATTTGCAACTCTTTCAAAATCCAAGGAGTCCATGAAGATGTCTTGCGATTGAAGCTATTCCCCTATTCACTGAGGGATAGGGCGAAAGCTTGGTTAAATAGCATTCCAGCAGGATCTATTGGATCTTGGAGTGAACTTTGCCATGATTTTATTACTCGTTTTAACCCCACAAATTTATATGATAGAATCCGTAATGAAATCACTTCTTTTCGACAGGCAGAAGACGAACCAATGTACGAGGCATGGAAGCGCTACAGGGAGCTATTGCACAAGTGTCCTTTGCATGGATTTCCCCTATGGACACAAGTGACAATGTTTTACAATGCCACGAATGCCCCGACAAGGATGATGTTAGATGCCTCGGCAAACGGAACACTCCTTGACAAAGCACCTGAGGATGCTATTGAAATATTGAATAAACTCGCAAAGAATGACTTTCAGTTTCCTAAATCTAGGAGAGGAGGAGTAAGACGCCAAGCCACAGTAAATGAATTAGATACTTCAAGTTCAGTGGCAGCACAATTGGCCTCTCTTACCAAGTTGGTACAAAACCTACAGTTACAACAAAACACCCGTGAGGTCAAGGTAATTGATTCCTACTGTGACTTATGCAGAGGTAATCACAGTTCCTCTGATTGTATGAATCAAGAAACTGGTATGTATGTTGGGAACTACAACCGAAACAATATGATGTCCAACACATACAACCCCTCATGGAAGAGGCATCCAAACCTATCATGGAGCAACCCCAACAATACCTTAAACCCAATCACCCAACCTTCTGGTTTTCAGCAACCGATGCCGCAGCAGCAAGCCCAGCAGCAGATGCAGCAGCAACCGGTAAGTTCACTAGAGAACACGCTAAAACCCTTCATGATGAAAATTGAGTCATACATGGCAGAGAACAGTAATTTCATCAAGAGGACAGATGCTTTTATGAATAGAACTGAGATGAGGTTGCAAAATCAAGAGGCGGCCATTAAAATTCTAGAAACCCAGGTTGGGTAGTTTGATCAAACCATTAACACTAGACCACAAGGAGGGCTACCTAGCAATACTGAAGTTGCTAAGGTAATGGGCCATGAACAGTGCAAAGCAATCACTACTAGGAGTGGTCTACAGCTGAAGGAAAAGACCCTAGAAAGCCAAAATCAATCAGTTGATCCCGAAAAAGAGGAGGCAGAGCAAGCTGATAACACTGCCCCGGCAGAAAGCACTACAATTCCTAAGCAGCCTGCCGCGGCAGCAACAACTCCAGTGGTGCCAGGTATTAAATTTCAAACTAAAGAAACACTGGATGAGATGAGACCACCACCACCTTTCCCACAAAGGTTGAAAAAGCAAAAATAGGACCAGCAATTCAAGAAATTCCTCGACATCTTGAAGCAAGTCCACATCAACATATCGTTCGTTGAAGCTATTGAACAAATGCCCAACTATGCCAAGTTCCTAAAGTACATGGTATCAAAAAGGAAGCGAATAGGTGAGTTTGAGACAGTGGCTACTACCGAGGGAGGCATAGCAATGCTGCATAACCGCATGCCACCAAAGTTAAAAGATCTTGGCGGCTTTACTATACCTTGTGCGATAGGTAAGAGTTATGAAGGTAAGGCCCTATGCGACCTTGGAGCAAGCATAAATCTCATGCCCAAATCAGTCTTTCAAAAGCTTGGAATTGGAAGGCCGAAACCTATAACAATGATGCTCCAACTAGCGGATCGATCCTATGTGCAACCTGAAGGCAAAATCGAGGACATACTGGTAAGAGTAGATAAGTTTATTTTTCCTGCTGACTTTCTTGTCCTTGATTGTGAAGCAGATGAGAATGCACCGACCATCCTTGGGAGACCTTTTCTTTCAACTGGACGTACCCTAATTGACGTGGAAAAAGGAGAGTTGACAATGAGGGTCAATGACTTACAAGTCAAACTCAACGCATTCCACAACTTAAAAAAAATATGATGATCCAGCGGAGTGCAAGGCCATCCACATAGTAGACACTAAAATATCCTGCCTGGGCAGTCTACTCGGCAGGATATTCGGCAAAAAGATTAAGCCCAAAGTGGATGAAAATATAGCAAAAAAGAGTGGCCCACAACCGATTCACAATTCGGGCCAACAGGAGAGAATAATGTTGGGAGATGCATTTGCATGCTCTCCACCAGTAACATAATCTCCTCCATTTTCTTTAATAATATATTAGGATTACTTAGTTTATTTTTATTATTTATTTTTTTCTAATTATTTTTGCTTTAATTACTTTTTTCTTTTTTGTGTGTTTAATTTTTATTTAGGTTAACAAACAAGAATAAAGGAGAAGTAATTCAAGCAGGAACTCTGCCGAGGCAACAAAACAGTGTCAGGGCGCAGTAGTCCCAACGAGCAGAACAGTGTAACGGCTAGTCTGCCGAGATTCCTACCGCGGCAGAAAAAGAAACGGCAGTAAGGAGTAACGGTTACAAAACGGCTAGTGGCTTCAAACGGTCACAAGGCCGAGGCCTATATAAGAAACTCCTTCCTCTTGAACTATTCACTCTTGCTTTCTTTAGTTTTCATAACAATCTCTCTCTCACATTACTCTCTGCATACTCATAATTTTCGTGAAGTCCAGATTCTTTTCAAGAAAAACTCCAAGAAATCAAATCTCTCAAATCATGATGGCAACTTACAAGAGATTCGCCCCAGCCAATATTGAAGATCGTTTCAACCGATCTTTCATCGCTCGGCAACTTTGGTAAGAACAAGGTTTCTAGCATGCGGATGAAGAAAACAACGGCATTGAGCACTACCTCTATGACAGAATTAAGTACCAAAATTGGGAAATTTTCTGTCTCCAACCTGCCCAGGCGAATGCCACGATAGTGCGGGAGTTCTATGCGCACGGGCCCAGCAAAGACTCCCTCTTCGTTCATAGTCGCGGCAGGCCGGTCCAGTTAGATGCCGACACAATCAATAATTTTTACGGCCTCACCCCTGACAGTGATATCCACGCCGAATTCTTGGAAGACATCACTGCCGAGGACTACGAACTCATCAAAGACGATCTTTGTTACGTGAACACCCCATGGGAAACTGGTACCCATAGAGGATCCGTAACAAGACAAAGCCTAAAGCCCGAGGCCAAGATATGGAATACCTTTGTCAAGCGACGCCTCATCCCCACGTCACACAATAGCACGGTGGATCGCAAAAGATTGGTGCTTATCCAATCCATCATCAACAAGAGGACCATCAATGTTGGAGAGATCATCCTACGGGAAATTCACGAGTGCGGTAAGAAAGATAGGGGACCATTGTATTTCCCTTGTTTGATCACGAGTTTATGTGTTGCCGCAGGTGTGCCCATCGAAGAGACGGACGAATACACGCCTCCACGACGATGATGGACCAGGGACTTCTGTCACAAAGTCATGCAAATCACGCAAGCGGAGCCTGTCCAAGCAACGCCGGAGCAGTTCACTGCCGATACTGCTACCGGGGCCCAATACACGGCAGATATGCCTGGTACTGCCCACACCTCTGCCGCAGCAGACCCGTACTAGGAGATCTTACAAAGGATGGCAGCAATAGACCTCAGGCAACAAAGGTACATGGAGTACCAAAGGGATTTCAATGGCACCTTATCCCAGATGCTGCTGCACGCCTTCCCGGACCAAGGAGCACAATTTCCGGAGTTTCCCACCAACATGTTCGTCACAGCCGCCCCTTACACCGAGACTACACCAGCCCCAGGAGGACCAAGGACATTCTTCCATGTAGCCCCTCAGCCCCAATACCAGGCCGTCGGCCCATCCAGGGCAGCGGATTCTGCCGCGGCCTCGTCTGCCAACAGAAGGCCATCCAAGCGGAGGGTCGTTTTCAACACTCCACCCCGATCGCCAATTATCATGATCAGTCTATCAGCCGAGATAGATGCCTATGTGCACCAAAGCTCCACCGCCGCTGGACCAAGTACACACCACACCGGAGGAGCAACAGCAATGGGAGGAGGAACGGACGTAATGCTCACCGAAGATATGGCTGATGTAGAACA
The DNA here is from genome assembly GCA_035048815.1 of Abelmoschus esculentus. Classification (NCBI taxonomy): domain Eukaryota; kingdom Viridiplantae; phylum Streptophyta; class Magnoliopsida; order Malvales; family Malvaceae; genus Abelmoschus; species Abelmoschus esculentus. Next base: position 6,692,394 of record JAUCBN010000015.1, read on the forward strand.
AGGAGAAGAGGTAGAGACCCCAATGCAATGGACACCACCCACTCGAGTCCAACCGCTTCGGCAAGCAAAGGCACAACCATCGCCCTCACCAAGGACAAAGCAATCGGTAGCAAGGCCGAGGAGGAAAATTGTTACAAGCAGCTCTTTGGAGTCGCTTTAAAATTCTTTGTCCTTAATTCAATATTAATTGCTTTTACTGTTTTTATTTGCTGCTTCTTATATTCATATTTTGTTTTGCCGCTTATTTCTAAAAATATAAATCATTGAGGATAATGCTTGGTTTGAGTTTGGGGGTGCAGATTCACTGCCAAGGCAGCAATCTACTGCCGCGACCTTGCCAAAAAGGGAGTATTTCAGTGATTTTTTTTTTAATTTTTTATGCTCCCCGCCTTACTTGAATTAACTGCCTACACTTTTGCACTGCTCATCAGCAGTATTGCCTTAGTTTATTCTTTAAGGCTATAGAAATCTTTCCCCTTACCATGTTTAGGTTCTATTAAGAGGGCTTAACCTTAGGATGCTTAAGGATGAAAACTTAGAAGCTTACTAGAGGAAGAACTTTAAATACTTTTGGGACTTGTTGGATTATAGGAATTCTTTTAATAAACTTAGGTGATAAAGACTTAGATTTTTGGGAAAGTAACTAGAGGTGCCTATCACCGGCTCTAGAAAATCTCTTCTTCATGCTAGAGGTGCCCGAAATTGGCTCTAGTATGCTTTAAGGAATATCAAAAAGAAAGAAAAAAATAAGTGAAAGGAAAAACACAATCTTTGAGGTACCCAAAATTGGCTCAAGAATTGGTGTTTTAGAAAAGAAGAGAACACTTAACCCAATTTTATTTGTCTTGAACTTAGAGTTTATCTAAGAAAGCCTTTAATCAAACTTGTCCACAAAAACGCACACACTCACAATTCTTATAGTTTGTTTCTAGGTAAACCCTTAGGTAGCCGAAAGGTTAAGACTAAAGGATAGGCCTAGATATGGTGGGGAGAATAGACGGAAATATAAGACCAAGAGAGAGTAGAGTTCGGCAATTGATGGTTTGCATTGCTTGAGGACAAGCAATAGTTCGAGTTTGGGGGTGTGATAATTGATTGCTCAACACACTATCACTTTTTACTCCTTTTATGGGCATTAATCACCAAATATACACTCACTCGGGCCAATGCATGTGCTTAATGTGATATATTTAGAACTTATGCTCATATAAATAATATTTACAAAAAAAATGCACGTTTTACTGTGTTTTCATATCTGTGCAGGAGAACCAGTGCCACGGCAGCAACAAGGCCGAGGCAGGACCTGATGCCGAGGCAGCAGTAGAAAGACAGGAAGCAAGACTATAGGCGATGGAAAGATAAAAATCCAAGGAACGTGTCTGGACTTGAATCCCATGGATCGGAGTTGGCTAGCACAAGGAAAAGCCCAAAGGAAGACCACGCGGAAAAGCCCCCTTAGCCGAATTAAACTTGGAAATATTTTTATTATTATGTACTTGACTTGTTCCCTACTCCAAGTTGTATTCTACTTGGGAAAGGTTTGCCCTAGGTCTAGCCTATATAAAGACCTAGTCACCCAATGTATGAAAGACAAAATACCTAGGGAGAGAGCCGATTTCTATTCTTGTCTTCTTCCTCTCCATTATGTTCTAAACCTTCTTAGGGATTAGGTGAAGGTTGTCGAGTATATGTGAGAGGAGATTGTACTTTGTCTTTGATTCAATGCAATAAAGTTATCAAGGTTTGCTTATCCTTTGTTATTCCTTGTTCTCACATTCGAGCTCGGGAGAGGAGATTGTGAGCCATCCATTTATCTAAGCTCGGGAGAGTTAGATTCACGAAAGGGGTAAGTACGGTGTTTCAATCGCGAAATACTAACTCGGCCTAGGGATAGGTTAAGAGTTTCAGCGGCTAAAAGAAGTGTGAGATTGGTTGGTGAGTATAATTGGTTCACGTTGGGAGGTATCATCAAGGACTAGTCATCAACAGCACTCTGACTTAGGGATAAGCGGAGTCATTCAAGGACACTTTGCCGAACTTTGGTAAGGTCTGCCCACGAGCAAGGGATTGTCGCGGCAGACAGTATTGTAGCTGTCAAGGCAGTAAACTGCAGTGTTGCCGAGGCATTGATATACGATTGCATTAGACAGAGACAAGTCAATCAAATCCACAATACGACGCAACTGGATCCTAGCCCATCTCTCTCTATTATTCCAACTCTTTACTTTTATTTAGTTATTTTAGTTTAGATAAACCAACTCAATTTACTTGTGTTTTTACTTTTCTACAGAACAAGAAGACAAAGAAGACATATTAAGTATACCAGTCCCTGTGGAGACGATAATCCGATAAAATACTTATCACTTATTACTTTCGATGTGTCCACTTGCACTAAACGCGCACTTTTGACACGCGACAGGAGGTATCATCAAGGACTGGTCATCAACAGTACTTCGACTTAGGGATAAGCGGAGTCATCAAAGGAAACTTTGCCAAATCTTAGTAAAGTCTACCCAAGAGCAAGGGATTGTCGCGGCGGATGAACATCATCACTGTCGAGGCAGTAAAACTAAAGTGCTGCCGAGGCAGTGTTGTGTGATTGCATTGGACAGAGACAAGTCAATTGAATCCACAATACAACACAATTGGATCCTGGCCATCTTCTCATTCTTATTATTTTCTCATTATTTAGTTTGTTTTATTATTCAAGTTATTTAGTTTACTCCAACCCAAATCACTTGTGTTTTTATTTTATTTCTTTTACAGAGCAAGAAGACGCAAGAAGGCATATTAAGTAGACCAATCCCTGTGAAGACGATATTCGATAATACTTATCACTTTATTACTTGAGACGTGTACACTTGCACAATTGCGCACTTTTTACACGCAACAAAGGACAAGGATGATGGTTTGACAAGTGAAACTGCTGATGGAGCTAGCAGAAATGTCACAGAAAAAGCAATTCCTACACCAACGGTAGAAGAAGTTAGACCCCCACTACCCTTTCCTTAGAGGCTTAAGAAGCACAATGATGAGGTTCAGTTCAAGAAGTTTGTTTAAAAATTGGATCAGTTGTACATCAAAGTCCCACTCATAGAGGCAATTGAGAAAATGCCCACTTATACCAAATTTCTCAATGAGATAGTTACGAAGAAGAGGAAGATGGAGAAGTTTAAGACAATTGTCACGATAAAAGAGTATTATTCTGCTTTGAGCAAATTGTCATTGAAGAGAAAGGATCCAGGCAGTTTTATCATCCCATGTGCTATTCGAGACATATTTGCTGGCAAGGCACTTTGTGATCTTGGATCAAGTGTGAATCTCATGACTAAAACAATTTTTGTGAAGCTTGTCATGGGAGATGCGAGACCCACCTTCGTTATTTTGCAATTAGCTGATCGTTCTCATGTTAGACCTGAAGGGAAGATTGAATATGTCATAGTGAGGGTGGAAAAATTCATGTTTCCAATCGATTTCCTTATAATTGATTACGAGGTTGATGCTAATGCACCAATCATCTTGGGGAGGCCTTGCCTAGCAACCGTTCGCATTCTCATTGAATGTGAGAAGGGTGATATTACTATGCGATTAGCATATCAAAGTTTGACCGTGATTGTCAACAATTTTCTTAATTATGTGGATGATTCTGAATAATGCCGGAGCATTTTGGAAGCAGACTCTGACCTCTCAAGGGAAACTGATCAATTTTGTTAGAGTAATTTCGTTCAACTAGATGACTATGAAGAACTCATAAGGGATGATGAAGAGGAAGTTGGTGAATTTCCATTGGAAATGAAACAATCTAGGCTACTTTTAGCTAGACAACACTCGAGCTTTGAACCTCTGGATTTTGAGGAATTTATTCCTCCTAAGCCTTCTTTACTACACGCACCCAAGTTGGAACTGAAGACTTTGCCACATTATCTTAAGTATGCTTATCGGGTTGAAGATGAAATATTGTTTATTATCATTTCCTCAAGTCTTAATTCTGCTCAAGAGCAAAGTCTACTTGCTATTTTGTCACAGCATAAACGGGTAATAGGATAGACCATGGAAGATCTGAAGGGGATTAGTCCGACCATCTGTATACTATGCACAAGATACTTTTGGAGGAATGTCATGGCAATTCCATTGAGCCACAACGTATTATGAAGAAATTTATGATGAAGGAAATTATAAAATGGCTTGATGCTGGAGTTATTTACCCAATATCAGATAGTTCGTGGGTGAGCCTGGTGCAATGTGTGCCCAAGAAGGGAGGCACAACCGTGGTGAGCAATGAAGATAATGAGCCATTGCCTACAGGCATTGTGATCGGATGGAGGATTTTTATGGACTATCGCAAGCATAACAAGGCTACGAAGAAGGATCATTTACCTCTACCCTTGATCGATCAAATGTTGGATCGTTTGGCAAGCAAATCCTATTATTGTTTCTTGGACGGATATTCGGGTTATAACCAAATTTCCATAGCACTGGAGGACTAAGAAAAAACAACTTTCACATGTCCTTATGACACTTACGCTTTCCGAAGTATGCCCTTTGGTTTGTGTAATTCCCGATAACTTTCTAGTGTCGCATGCAAGCTATTTTCTCTGATATGATTGAGGAATCTCTTGAAATATTCATGGATGATTTCTTCGTCTCTGGAGACAGTTTTCAAAATTATCTTGGCAATCTCGCGAAGGTCCAGAAGCGATGTGAAGAAGCTGACCTTGTGCTGAATTGGGAGAAATGTCACTTCATGGTGACTAAAGGTATAGTGTTGGGCCATAAAATTTCACACAAAGGCATTGAGGTGGACAAGGCTAAAATTCAGGTGATCGAGAAGTTACCACCACCAACATCTATCAAGGGCATAAGAAGTTTCCTCGGACACGCAAGATTCTATAAGAGATTCATCAAGGATTTCTCAAAGATATCCAAACCCTTGTGCATGTTGTTGCAACAAAATAAACCTTTTGTGTTTGATGAAAAATTTCATGGAACATTCACAAACCTGAAGCAAAGCCTCATCACCGCACCTATTGTTGTTTCCCTGGATTGGACATTGTCATTCAAGTTGATGTGTGATGCTAGTGATTATGCCATGGGAGCGGTCTTAGGGCAGCGTCGAGGTAAGATTTTTCATGTTATTTACTATGCTAGCCGAATATTAAATGATGCACAACTTAACTACACTACCACAGAGAAAGAGCTATTTGTAGAGGTATTTGCATTTGATAAGTTTAGAGCATACTTGATAGATACTAAAGTTATTGTTCACAATGAACACTCAGCTATTAAATATTTAGTGACTAAAAAGGATGTGAAACCTAGACTTATAATATGGATACTGCTTTTGCAAGAATTCGATTTAGAGGTGGTAGGTAGGAAGAGCACCGAAAATCAAGTTGTTGATCATCTGTCTAGGCTACAATTTAACCGGGAATGTCATGACAAAATGGAAATTGATGATGAATTCCCTAACGAGAAAATTCTTTATGCCACGACAATTCCCTGGTATGCTGACCTTGTTAATTTTCTTGTTAGTGGTTTTTTGCCTTTTGACATGACTAGCTAGGGAAGAAAGAAGTTTAGGCATGATGCGCGATTCTATTTCTGGGATGAACCATACCTGTTTAAGCTTTGTGCTGATCAAATTATCCGAAGATGTGTATCTGAAGAGGAGCAAAGAGATATTTTATACCATTGTCACACAGGCCCGTGTGGAGGTCACTTCGGAGGGACGAGGACTGCTGCAAAAGTCCTCCAATCAGGTTTTTATTGGCCTACATTTTTCAAAGATGTCCAGACATTCTACAAAGCCTGCGATAGATGTCAAAGGACTGAGAACATCTCTAGACGTCATGAAATGCCATAACAAAATATTTTGGAGATTGAGTTGTTTGATGTATGGGGCATAGACTTCATGAGACCTTTCCCATCTTTATTTGGAGACTTATACATCTTATTGGCAGTGGACTACGTGTCCAGGTGGGTTGAAGCAATTACACCGCCCAGGAATGACTCGAAGACTATACTTAAGTTACTTCATAAGTATATTTTCACGAGGTTTGGCACGCCAAAAGCTATAATCAACGATGAATCCACCCACTTTGACAACAAGTTAATTGCCAATGCATTACAAAGATACAGGGTAAGACACAAAATTGCTACGACATATCACCCTCAAACCAATGGGCAAGACGAGGTCTCAAATCGAGAAATCAAGCAGATATTGGAGAAGATGGTGAATCCAAGGAGGAAGGGTTGGTCACCGAAACTTGATGAAGCATTATGGGCATACCGTACTGCATTCAAGACCCCATTGGGATTGTCTCCATTTAAGTTAGTTTTTGGCAAAGCATGTCACCTCCCAATTGAACCAGAGCACAAAGCTTATTGGGCAATTAAGAAGCTCAATTTTAATGCCCAACTAGCTGGAGAAAGAAGGTTCTTAGAGTTGAACGAGATGGAAGAATTCAGAGCCCAAGCATATGAAAATGCCAAGCTCTAAAAAGAGAAGATCAAAAGATGGAACGACCAGGCGGTTTTGCCACGGCATTTTGAAGTGGGTAAAAAAGTTCTCCTATTCAAATCAAGGCTGAAACTCTTTCCTAGGAAGCTAAAATCAAGGTGGTAGGGGCCATTTGAATTGCACCTGTTTATCCCTATAGAACAATAGACATCAAAAACATTGATGATGGGACAATTTTTAAGGTCAATGATCAACATCTGAAGATCTACAATGGAGCCCCTGTGATGCGTGACAAACCAACCTCCCACCTTCAGGATACATGACATACTAATATGTCATGTCATTTTCAATTTACTGTTGTTCATAAATAAATTATTTTTATTCTAATTTATATTTTTTTCACTAAGTCTTTATCATATCTTTGTTTTTTTAGGTTTAATATTGAGCCACGAAACTGTACAACCTGATGAACCTGCCCAACAAGAAGCAAAGCCAACAAAGTACCCAAAAAAACCACAAATGCCCTCGCCACCAAATAAGTCCAAACGCCACTTGAAAATGTCAACTGGAAGGCAAGCGATCCTACATGCTACTGCTAAAGAGCCCCACCCACGACCAGATGATGACTCAGATAGTGAACATATCCCGCCCCCGCTAAAGAAAAGAGTTACCTACCGCACTGTCGCCACTACATTATCACCACCATCATAAGTCAAGGTACCTTGCATTCATTTCATTGCATTTCATATAGAAAAATTTCTTTTATTAGTTGCATTGGGGACAATGTCTGCCTCAAGTTTGGGGGAGGTATCGTTCCCTACTTCATTTTCATTTGCATGATAGCTATAGTTGTTGAAAGATGCCATGGAAAATTAGTAAGTTTTAGGATAAGTTTATTAGATTAAAGTTAATGATGTCCGATGATGATATTTTTTTATGGCAAATGCTTCGATTTAATATGCATGACTTTGGACTTGGATAGAATTTGCTTTAGGACTTAGTTTTTTGTGTTTATTTTATTGTTACACAATTGTACATTCTCCATGATTAGGAAAGTTAGAAAATTTTATAGAATGGAAACTTGATTGACTTGGCATGTTTTAATGTTAATAAATTTAATTGTTGAACTCCCGTTAGTTTAGTTAATGAAAGTGTGAATAAATTCTTTTGCCTAACTGTAAAGGATACTCCTCTATGCCATGGAATAACCATGTGCATATGAGTTAATAAAAGAGGCACAGGGTGACATTGCACCTTTACCTTGTCATTGGTTTGCCTGGATATTGCATTTCAATAAATGGAAGCTATGGCATGAGTAAAAGGTAGTGTGACAAGTTGGCTCCCCTCGTAGCAGGATAAAAAATATTATATATGTTAGGGGAGCATTAAAGTTGTGCTTAAATGAGTAACCATGTTTTGCAAGATAGTGAACTTTCTTTAGAATTTTTCTAAGTTAACTAAGCATAGATTGGATAGACTCACGCACACACTTGCAAATAACTTGATCCTAAAGTAGTATTCTTGAAATCTACAAAAGTCTTATATGTTTATGCCATGACTTTTCTGAGGGATGTAACTCTAACCATTTGCTTATCTTAATCCTGAACATTTTCATGACCTTTTTCTCTACTAGTTGCTATCCATTGCTTGAGGACAAGCAATAGCTTAAGTTTGGAGGTGTGATAACTCAGCAAAAAGGCTATATTTAGAGCCTTTTTACTTAAGTTATTTATTGCCTTTAAGTTCATATAGGAGCATTTAGATGCATCTAGGATCATAACATTGTATTTCCTGGTTAGTTATGCCTTGGCTTTTATGGTGTGGCAATAGATGCTATTTTACGGGGAAGGTTGTGCTTTGGATGATGATGTGCATGTAAAGCAAAGTTGGGAGCAAGGTAGATTTGTCATGACATTTGCAGAAGGACAACAAATAAAAAATTTCATGGAAAATATGGAGACATTCAGAGTTGCAGAAAAGACGAGAAGATATTTTGATAGAAATGCCAACTGTGTTGTACGTGAGTCTGGCCATAACCACCTTGGAGGGGACCATTGTCACCTGGAAGAATTGTCATCACGTGAGTGGGGGTGAAAAAGGGAATTTCCCTAAACCCTAAGGTTTTCACCCCCATTTTATAAGGAATGGTGACCTAAGAAAAAAGCAACCTTTAATTTTGAGAAAGGACCTTTGGAGCTAATTTCGAGGCACAAAGAGAACAAAAAGCGGTGGAGAAAGCTTCCACCTTTCTTCCCCAACCACCTTCCGAAGGGTTCCTCCGTTGATCGATCTTGAAGGGAGTGGCATGCTAGGCACCCGAGAGGGGCTAACACGCTAAAGCGCCTCCATGGTGGTCGAAGAGCCGACGGTAGCGCGCACCGAGGGTGTCTTCCAACCTTTCCCTTTGCTTTATTTCATATATTTGAGAGGTTAATGTGGATGTTTGTGGATGATATGTCTTTAAAAATTTTCACACCAATATTTTTAGATTTATTTGGTGGAAGTTTATTTTGTGGATGATTAAACTTTATTTCTCATGAATATATTAGCATGCTATGTGTTTGTTTATTTTCTTTGCTCATTGTTTTTAATCATCTAAGCTTCTAAGAGGCATGAGAGTGCCCTTTGTTTAGATGCACGCTAGGTTTTCGAGAGAAACTTAGCCATAGATCCTTAGTGTTCGAGAGAAACTAAGGGAGGATCGACGTGAGCAATGTGTTCTAGACTGTAAATAGAGCCTAATCTGACCTTAGGTGCTCGAGAGAGACTTTAGTGAGGATTTCAATGAATAAAAGTAGTGTGCTTTGTCGATAGGCTAGATGTCACTACTGAGGCCGAGAGGAGATGTAGTGGCATTTTAGACTGTCAGGTTCCTTTGACTCGAGAGAGTAGGAGCATGTTAGAAAACTCTATCGAGTGAATAGTCTATATAGTATCTAGTTGTTCGAATGATTGAGTTTAAGAAATCCATAAGAACTCCATCATTCATTCCTAGTAGAGCTTATCAATCGAGGATCATTACATCATATTGCTTACGTTCGTGTTCTCTAATTTCGCTTTTGTCTTGGCATTACAAAGTGTTTCCTCTGTTGACGTATTTACTCGCAATCTCACTTCCATACTTCTCACACTGCTTGCGTACTTCTACCGTGACATCACCTTCCATTCTATTTTGCCTTGACAATTTCAATTTCTTGCTTGCTTGCATTCTGAAATTGCCATAGCATTTTCACTATTACACCTTCACCTCATTCCACCGTATATTCACACTATTTTGCACTTTATTCCCATTTGTTTATATCAATTATTTATTTTCCTTTTAGTTAGTGACCCTTTTTGCCTTGACAAATTGAATTAATCTTTTCTCCTAATCCTCGTGTGAACGATACCCACTCACCCTTTATTACTTGCATTACTGTTTATACTTGCACATATTTTCGTGTAATTTATAGCACTACACAGTGTAGACCCAATATCTTTTAAAAGGGATTTATCGGTAATTTATGTTGGCTTGTGAGCCATGATTTCAGTTAACACCTGCTGGTTTTACTGTTGGCTTTGATATTCATGTTTACATTATCTTTTTTAAAAAAGCATGACATGTTTTACTTTAATAAGATTGAGTATTTATGGGCTGCATTGCAAGTGATGTTTTAAATGTTTTATTAGCCTCACTAAGCTTCAAGCTTAACCTCTCTCTTTTTCCTTGCAATGTAGATAAGTAAGTGTTGGAAGCAACCGGAAAGCAAAGGTGTCGTACATGCCTATTTTAGTATTTTTTTAGCTCAAGTATGCTTTTTCTCAAATTATGAACCTAAGTAGTTAAGAGCAATGGAATAGATAAATTATGAGTTTGGATTCTGTTTTGGACATATTAGTTTGAGTAACATTTATATGCATGAGATATTTTTGAGTTTTGATGAGACTTTTGAAGCATGTTATAATTTGAGCCTTATGTTTGAATTATATTGTGAACCATGTGTTTTATATCTGAAATTAGGCAACTATGCATGTAGAATTGATGTTCGAAGTGTGGTTTATTCCTATATGGTCTTATATTCATCTAACGAACCTTACTTTTTCGTTAAAAGCATGAAACATGTGAAATCTACATTTTCTGGGCAGAGGTTCTAATATGTGTTCATAGGGTATCGATACCCAGGCAAAAACGCGATGGTTTTCTAGAAAAAATTAGCCTAGGTATCGAAACCACATGAACTGGTTTCGAAACAGTTTGATGAAAACAGACATGTGTTTCGATAAACTTAACTTTGGTATCGGTACAAAGTTTTAAAGTTTCAAATCGTATCGATACGGGGTCATGGATGTATCGAAACGCGGACTTGTCTCGCAAGGCATTGGTCGAGTTATCGAAGGCGTATTGAAACATTTAAAACCCATTTTGATACCCTTTGTTGTCATCACATAGGTACCGATATTGAGACTAGGCATTTCGATACCCCTTTCAGTTAAAGTCATTATAGGCTGAAGGATAACTTGAAATCTTCACGTTTTAGTCACTAAATATCTAGTAATCAATTAAGTGACTTGTTGACCTCTTGTTAAGTTGAAATCTAATTCATAAGCATGGAATGAACTTAATTTAATATTGGTAACCTTAATTTTATAATTATAGTATAGATTTCTAGAAATTTACAATAAGGTCCCTAAAACTTGTTCGGTCTAATCAGAACTTGTTTCACATTTAATTTTCTTTGTAATTAAATTCAGTCCTTGCATGAACGTGTAGGATCTAATTAAAGCATTTATATAAGATAAAAGAAAAAAATTAGGTTCGTTTACCGAGGCGAGTCTCCGGATTAACCTCGATATTTCCTGTGTTGCTCATTCGAGTCGGGTGGCGTCTAGACCGGGTCGAGGGGGTTACACTCATACATTTTTACCTTGTTTTGTATATCATAATCAGCCCTAAAACTTTTTCTTAAGCTCTAAAAAGGGTTTCCCAACAGAAAAACTCAAGTTTTTCCTTGAACTCCAAGATAAGTGACAAAGGAAATAGAGGAAAGAGTTTTGGAGTGAGGACATGGTTGATCTGACCCTCTTCTTTTTTTAAGAAAACATTAGCAAATTCCGGATTAAAATACATATTTTCTTAAATTCAAATTATTATTATTAAATTCAAATTCATATAGGAAACAAAAAGGAGAACGGAAGCAAGAAAGAACCAGACACTTCATTCTTTACCTACATGACAAATCGGGGGGAGCCGAATCATATAATGTAAAGACAAATGCAGAGAGAAACCATTGAATATTCATCATTTTAAATATGAAAAGCCTAGGAAACAGTAGGGGTTCTGGACAAGCGTAATAGGAGCGATCGCACAGGACCCAAAAAAAAGACCCAAAATTTTGATAACGTACATTCATTAGATGATGTTAATCTCGAAATTTAATTAAAAAAATTGAAAACAATATTAAGAAAGATAAGTTATAGTTGTTAAAAACGTTATGATTATTTGTTAAATATGACAATTGATTATATAATCTTATTGATTATTACTATTACTATTACTTTAATAGAACTAGTGAGGTTTTAGACAGATATAATAGAAACGATCGTACAAGGACTCTTAGAAAAGACATTTGCTTTGAAGGGCTACAATTTTATAACTAGTGGAGGTCATGGACAATTACTTTTAAGGGTCATATTTTAATAAATTGCACATGGCCTCCAAAATTTTTGAACTGCCCTTAGCACTCAACAACATTGTTGCTACCGCCAAACTGCTCCGCACCCAACTCGCCAGTGCCAAGTGAGAGGCTTTACTAGAGAGTGGAAATAACCATGAATGGTTTCTCATTGATTTCAAATACCTTGTTTTCTTTATGAAATATCTGTTGGCAATAACAAGCCCTTCAAGGCCAATTGATTTTCTTTTAATTGGAAGCTTTATGCTATTCTTTTGATATGAAAAAATATATAATATCATGTTCTTGCTTTTTTTTTTGAAATATTTTGTTGAATTTTATTGGAAAATGCTAAAGTTTTCAATTGAATTTCAAGTTAGGGCACAAAGCATAAACTTTGTTACATAAAAACTTTGTTACCAACTTCTTCGTAGTCTTTCTCGAGAGCAGCGATCTCTTCATGAGCTTCAGAGAATTCACCTTCCTCCATACCTTCGCCTGCATACCAATGAACAAATGCTCTTTTTGCATGCATGAGATCGTACTCGTGATCGATTTGGGAGAAAACCTCAGCTACCGTCGTGTTATTGTTGATCATACACACTGCACGGGAACCACCGTAGGTGGCTGATAGTTGATGCCACACTAGAAACCGGTAGGGCACCTGCAACAAAACCGATGTTTCCCAACAATGATCATAGAATTGCTTATACATAATTCATTTTGCTGAAACAGAAGATTAAAACGTCAACTAACAAATCTACGAACTGAACTGTTCGCTTAGTTTTGATGGAACGAACAGCAGCATTTACGTCCTTCGGAAGACATCTCCGCGGTACATCAAACAACATGCCATGTACTTGCCGTGCCTCGGATCACAGTTAGCCATCATACTTGTTGGCTCGAAAACAACACTGGTAATCTGAGGAACTGATAGGTTTTCACGGTAAGCCTTTTCAGCTGAGACCATCGGGGCATACGATGACAACAAGAAATGAATACGAGGATACGGCACGAGGTTCGTCTGGAACTTGGTAATGTCGACATTGATAGCACCATCAAACCTCATGGAAGTCGTCAAGGACGAGATAATCTGAGATATCAAGCGATTCAAATTCTTGTAAGTTGGCCTCTCGATATCCAACGATAGCCTGCAGATATCATATATAGCTTCATTGTCCAGAAGCACCGCAACATCAGTGTGTTCAAGGAGAGAATGTGTTGAGAGAACGCTATTGTAAGGTTCCACAACTGCAGTAGAAACCTGCACAATTGGTGATAATTGTTCAATAACTACCAACATAAATCACTTATTTTAGTTGACTTAAACGTCAAGTTATCTGTCAAAGTCGAATCACTTGTCTAATATTGTTCGTCAAACTCGAACCTCACCGACACAATTGGAGTGTGAATTCTAATATTTATGAATTTCTAACTGATAATGTAATTCAAACCAGAAATTACCTGAGGAGAAGGGTAGATGGTGAAGCCAAGTTTTGGCTTCTTACCATATTCAACAGACAAACGCTCCAAGAGCAATGAGCCAACCCAGAACCAGTTCTACCACCAACAGCATTAAACATCAAAAACCCTTGCAATTCACTACAGTTGTCAGCCAATTTTCTCAATCTGTCAAGATAAACTTCCACAATGTCCGGACCGACTGACCCTGACTGAACCATACGATAACAAATCAACGACTTGAAACTGATCCAAACACAAAAGTAAATAAGTTTAATTGTACCTGTATAATGTCCTCTTGCAAAGTTATTAGCAGCATCTTCCTTTCCGGAAATAAGCTGCTCCGGATGGAACAGTTGTCGATCCAAACACAAAAATAAATAAAGCTCTCTGCATGTACTTTCCGGATCCGGTTTCACTAAAGAAGTGCTAAAAGCGTCATGGTTGGCACCTGCATTGTCCTCGGTGCTTCATGCAAACATAGTATGAGCTTTATTATCCATTTAATGCTACCAAACTCTTTATAATCAGGAAAGGATCAAGGGGTTAGAAAGGACGGTCTTCCTTTCAAATTTGGAATTAGTATATGATTTTGAATTTTTTATATATTTTTTATTGAATATTCGTAACTTTACCCCTAAAATAAAATATTGTATCCGTTCTAGTCTGAAATATGTATTTTTGGCTAATTAAATCTTTTATTATAAATTAATTACTTCTACTACTACTACTATTTCTTTACAAGTATATTTTGAAATTATTCAATTTCAATCGAATGACTACACATTCGTAAAAAATGCATAATACAAGGACCTTCTATACAATTTGACCAGATGAAAAACACCACATTCTAACAGCAAACACATCAATGGTGAAAATGGTAATTGCATAGTGCATGCAAAACATACAACAAAAATGATGGTGATGATGATGATAGCATGATACATATACAAAACAACTTCTCACCTAGGCATCATGCCATCAGGTTGAATCCCATGTTCAAGGCAATACAGCACCCAACATGAATTCCCAACTTGAATCCCAGCTTGTCCTACATGAATGTTAATCACTTCTCTCATATTTTCCTTCTTTTTGCAGAAAAAAACCCAGATTTCAAATAAGCTTTTCTATCTCTTCCTCATCACTTTTCTTACAATTTATGAAGGAAATAAGTTGAAATTATTTCCAAGAAATTGAGAAGAAGAAGAAGAATGGGCGTTCAAGAAGAAAAGGCTAAAAAAGGGTATTGATTCAATGTTAAACAACCACTAACATGAAGAGTTGGCTAATGTCTAGCCAGACATTTGGAGCCATTTGTTGTGAGCACCATTTGTTCCAATTTCTCTTCATATTTTTCTCTATTTATCTTATTTTATCATTGTATTTTATGCTCTATTTACATATATTATGCATGTTGAAATTTGAGTAAATTAAAATATATTTGACTATTTGTTTGATGTATAAAGAAATTGTTAAAAATGTGATCCGGATTTCTTTTTCTTTATCGTCTGAAAAGTTTATGGTACGATCAATTTAGTAAAAAAATAAAATTAAGAAAGAGGGTTTTGTGCTCGAATAATTATACAAATGTATTTAGGGCAGGAAATTTAGTTTGAGTAGATTTTTTTTTTTTTGCAATCAAGTATCTATCCATATAAATAAATACTTTGAGTTAAGTTAGAATATAGTGAATAACCTTAGAAATATATTGTGCGAACAATTTTTTTTGTTATCTTCCAACAGAAATATTGACCATTTATATGTTAAATTAAACAATATGATATTCTTGAAGGATATAATAAATATTTGGTATAATATTAAACGGATAATTGATCCAAGTGCTAAATAGTTTGGTATCGTTTAAGTACATCTTAAGTTTAAGAATACAAAAAATCATTGTTGAAAGACTCATTCACAAAAATCAGATAAACAATACATGTTCATCTAGATTATACTGGACGAAACCCTGAAAAACGAAAGACAACCTAAAAGGATTATTTAGTATATAATGGTATGATTTACATTACAAAAGGTGTGTTACGCATTTTTTAATTTAATCACTCAAGAATAATAAAATTATAACTCGGCTTGTGAAATATGTAAACAACAAATCTAATATCGACGATGATAAAATTCATACCATAAAAGATTAGACTTTACTCAACTGATCAAGGATAATATGACTAAATTAAAGAGATTTAAATCAGTTGAACCAGAGAATCTAAACTAAACTTGTAACCCTCCGTAGACTGGTCTATGCGGAAAGCCCGATCTAGAGTGGTCACATTTTTTTTCTTCGAAAAAATATAAAAAGGTTCCAAGTAAAAATCAAAATAAACTGTAATGACAATAGTTCAATATTCAAACATAAATCAAAACTCAAAATAAAATTATGAAACCTGTACTGATAAAAGTTCTATCATAATCATTGTTTCAAATATAATCAACATGACTTGTACTGATAAAAGACCAAATCTAGATATCATTTAAAACATATAAAAGTTTTACCAAAATAAGATGACCTATAAACATCGTTGTTCACAAAATAATTCATGATCCGATAACAAAATATAATACGTTTAAACCATCAGTAATAAGATATAAGCACATGTCACCCTAAATGCAACTGGAAGATTTAAATCATTACATCAAAATATATCCAAAAAAGTGTAGATCCTCCAAATGCCAAATCCGGGATGCCTATCGACAAATATCTAAAAGGGGAAAGAAAACGAGTATGAGCTATGGAGCCCAGTGTGTTCCAACAGTACATACAAATCATAGGTAAAATCAAATAAACAGTAATATCACAAAAACAGATCATGTATATGCATGATATGCTACCCTCCAACCGAACTCTTGGATACGGTTCCCCAGAACAATATATGATACAGACATTAACCTAAGCCCGATAAGGCGAAAGTACCGACCTAAGGAATTTCCTTAGGGAATAGGCGGAATTACCCTGACTATAGCACGAGAATCGGTAATAGGAGGAATTACCCTAACCGAGGTTAGGAACCGTAAATAGGCAGAATTATCAGCTGGATCAAGGCTGAACCAAACGTCAAACACTTCACAATATCCCAATACTAAAGTAACAGGCATGTAGTAATAGCAGGAATAATGATAATAGTATCAAGAAATAATCAGTCATCATGTAAATACCAAATCAGGAAATATCGTATAGGATATATCAGGCATAAAGTTAAATATAATATGATTGTGCTTAAGGTTCAAAACATAATATCTATGTAAATAATGGAAAACAATCATGTGTACATGCTAAGTTTGATTAAAACGAGTAAACAGTAATATACAGTCATATAGCACACAAGGAACACACCTCAAAATGGGAAGAATCAAACAGGTGGTCTACTGGGCGTTCGAGCCTCGCTCTATAGCAGAACTAGACCCTATAGATACAAAATAATAAATTTATTTTAATACGGGAATTTAAATACTGGATTTATTCATCGGATTTTGGATTACATACGAGTCACGGTCGGATCTCGAGATCGATTGAAACAAGAGGAGTTGGGCTGAGCCGATACACGATCGGGAGTACTATGGGATCCTACAAATAAACAAGTATCGATATTAGATCCTAATTAAAACTCTAAACTTAACTTAACTTAGAAGAAAAGTTTGACTCAAAACTTTAAAGTCCAATCAATATTTTCTTTTTTCTTTCAATCAATATTTGTAACATTCTTCTTTGTCATATTAACATAGTATTTCGTATACATGTAATTGTACTATTAGGAACTGGAATCAGTTTAAAACCAATCAAAAGTTGTTCGGTGTGCAAATTACTTTCAACAAAGAGCTTTACACAATAAAACGTGAGAATGGTCCTCAAATAAGGGAACTGGAGAAGGAAACAATGAGATTAGCACGAGAGATTAAGGGTGAGGAGACTCAAGACCTTTATCTAGCGGATGTAACTTTTTCTAATATGAATTATTTGTATCTTTAAGTTTGTTAATTTGTCACTAAATTTTTTCTCTTGCTTAATTTATGATAGGAGAGAGGCTTTGACCTTCATGATAATTTTGATACCGATAAGGAGACGAGATACTCTTCAATCTATAGGGATAAAGGAGTTGACGATAGTGGTTATGAAGAAGAGAAGGACAATATGTTTGATTCCCACAACATTGAGACCAAGGGAGAACAAGGGTACCGAAGAAAGTGGTTTGCCACCAAAGGAGAACAAGGGTACTGAGCAAAGTGAACCTAATGCCAAGTTAAACAAAGAGAACGACCACCACCATCGTCAAAGAAACCATAAAACATTGTTTTGATTCAAGTGTTTTAAGTGTCTATTGTTTTATTTTTATTATATTGAAATATTCTTCATTTTATAAAAAATTTTGAATGCTATTGGAACTTTCAATTTTAACTTGAATGAATATTTTGATTCGATTAATTTGAACCTAATTTAAATTTAATTTGATCAATCATTAAAATTCAATTATTTAAATTAAAAAAAATTAAATTAAATAATTTGGACTTAAAACAAAATATTAAATCAAATTAAACTATTGATGATGTAACTCGAGAAACTTAAGTCTCATGTACTAAATTCGAAATAAAACAAAATCAAAAGCGATTATAACACAAAATAATTCAAGTTGTAAGGATTTGTGTAAATACCTTTTTCCTTACGATTTCCGTAACTATTTGTGTATACTTTGTAGGGATTTGTGTACATACACAAATCCTTACCATTTTTATGTCATATTATGTATTTTCGTTGTAAATTGTGTATGAACACAAATCCTTATACTTGGATGGCCTCCTTTAGCTCATGGTGAGAAAGTGTAAGGATTTGTGTACATACTTTTTTACTTACGGTTTCCGTAACCATTTATGTATACTTTGTAGGGATTTGTGTAATACACAAATCCTAACCATTTTTGTGTCATATTATGTATTCTCCTAGTAAATTGTGTATGTACACAAATCCTTACCCTTCGATGGCCTTCTTTAGCTCATGGTGAGAAGGTGTAAGGATTTGTGTATATACCTTTTTCCTTACGATTTTCGTAACCATTTGTGTATACTTTGTAGGAATTTGTTTACATACACAAATCCTTACAATTTTTGTGTCAATTTATATATTCTCGTAGTAAATTATGTATGTACACAAATCCTTACACTTGGATGACCTCCTTTAGCTCTTGGTAAAAAGTTGTAAGGATTTGTGTATATACCTTTTTCCTTACAGTTTTCGTAAGCATTTGTGTATATTTTATAGGGATTTGTGTACATACATTAATCCTTACCATTTTTCTGTCATATTATGTATTCTCGTAGTAAATGTGTATGTACACAAATCCTTACCCTTGGATGACCTCCTTTAGCTCATGGTGAGAAGTTGCAAGGATTTATGTACATACATTTTTCCTTAAAGTTTCCGTAATCATTTGTGTATACTTTGTAGAGATTTGTGTATGTACACAAATCTCTACAATTTTTGTGTCAATTTATGTATTGTCGTACTAAATTGTGTATGTATACAATTCCTTACTTTTGTAACATTTTATGTATATATCGTTTCTCTTACAAGATTTTTAAGGATTTATGTATATACGCAAATCTTTAAGTTTGTGACAATCTATGTACGTATCGTTTTTCTTACAATTTTTATAAGAAATTATGTACATAGTTCGTAACCAATTATGTACATAAAATGACTGGGTAAATCGATCATTCTTTTTTTAGCTGGTTTTTAAGAGTCTTTTCTTAGAGTCACCCATCTCTGTCCTCTACAGTCCAGTTCGGTTCCTCTTTTCACCACCGTCCGTTCTTTATTGTGTTCACTTTTTCAATGTATCTTCTTCTATGATTTTATTATCCATCAATGAAATGCCACTCTTTTTTTCTTTCATTCATTTTCAACTCCCATTGCTACTCCTTTCTGGGTTTTCATTAATATGATTTCAACTTCTCATTACTAATCTGTTTTTTTCTTCTAATAACGTCATAAAATTCTATCTTTTTCACTGAGATCTTCCTTCAAGTGTCAGAACTTCAAGTGTAAAGCTTGATCTATCTTCTGTAAATGAGATCAATTGACCACTGTTAGTAGCATGGGTTATGTATTGGAATTTATATATATTTAGTGTTTAATTATTGACTTGTTGCTGTAGATCTAAAGTGAAGTGAGCATTATCTGATCTTAAAACTCTTAGATCTGTATTTTGTTCGGTTATGTACATGGAGTTATGTTTATTTCTGAATTATGAGGACTCCCTCAATCATTTGTGCCAACTGAGATCTTGAATTTTAAGCATATTTTGCATTTTACTATATATTACAAGATCCTTTTAGCCACGTAACATTAAGCTAGGCTAATACTTCAATTAACATGAGGTTTAAGATCTTAGTCCGTGCTAAATTATATATTATGTATGGATCTTAGCTTCGGTTATGTTACTATCTTTTGTGTTTGTTTTTATATAATGAAGTTGAATTTTGAATTTTTGTTTGTTATTTCATTTGATACAGAAATGACTTCCCACATTGTTGGATATCCCCGAATGGGACCGAAAAGAGATCTTAAGTTTACTTTAGAATTTTTCTGGGATAAGAAGAGTAGTGCTGAGGATTTGCAGAAGGTTGCAGCTGATCTCAGGTTTGCCATCTGGAAACAGATGGCTGATGCTGGGATCAAGTACATTCCAAGCAATACTTTCACTTACTATGATCAGGTGCTTGATGCCACATCGATACTCGGAGCTGTTCCACCTAGATACAACTGGAATGGCAGTGAGATCGGATTAGACACTTACTTCTCCATGGCCAAATGAAATGCCTCTGTTCCTGCCATGGAAATGACCAAGTGGTTTGATACCAGTTAGTAAGTTGTTCTTCTTGTTCATACTTTATTACCTTTGTGGAGCATTTCATGGTTGCAATGTTTTGTTTCAGCCATTTCATTGTTCCTAAATTGGGACCTGATATTAACTTCCCTTATGCATCTCATAAGTCTGTGGCTGAATACAAGGAAGCTAAGGCGGTATGTTCTTTGGAACCAATTTTTCTATCCATCTACCAATTTGGATTCATAAGCTCTAGTTGCTTCAAGGTTTTTGGATCTAACCCATAAAAGATCTTTTAACATACTTTATTCGATACAATGGCTTAGAACATATGGTTAACTTGGTTTTGATTCAGGGGATTATTTATTTTGTGGCTAAGATTTAAATGAAATAATTATTTGTAGCTCTTTGGAAATGTTTTTTAATCTTCATTTTTTAGAATGCCCTGAATTGGGAGTACTAACTACTAATTAGACCAACTTGATTACAGTTACCTAATTTGTATTATATGGTTTCTACTTCTCAAGTGATGTTCTTTTTCTTATTGTGAAACTTGGATGTTGACTTTCTATCCCTCATGCAGCTTGGAGTTGAAACTGTTCCTGTCCTTGTTAGCCCGGTATCATACTTGTTGCTTTCTAAACCAGCAAAGGGTGTTGAGAAGACCTTTTCTCTTCTCTCTCTCCTCCCCAAAATCCTCCTCATCTACAAGTAAGAATTGGTTCACTTATTTGTCAATGTGTTTACTTTCTATTACTATAACTGCTCTATTTGCTATTATATCCGACTGTCTCGATAGAAAAGTTATATCTGAGCTTAAGGCAGCTTGTGTTTCCTGGATTCAGTTTGATTAACCCACCCTCATTTTGCATCTTCACTCTCACCAATTGGAAGCATTCACTACTTCTTATGCTGAGTTGGAATCTACTCTCACGGGGTTGAATGTTTTGATTGAGACCCGCTTTGCTGATCTTACCGCTGAGGCTTACAAGACCCTTGTTGGATTGAAGGGTGTTACTGCCTATGGTTTGGATTTAGTTCGTGGAACTCAGACCATTGATTTGGTAAGAGTAACTTCCCCAAGAAAAAATACCTCTTTGTTGGAGTTGTCAACGGGAGGAACATTTGGGCCAATGATCTTGCTTCTTCTCTTAGCACCTTGCAGCAGCTTGAGACTATTGTGGGTAAAGGTATACTTGCATTTGATGATTTGTAAATTACCTGTTGAATGTCACAATTGTTTTATGTATCATAAACTGATATCTCTAGATTAATTTTCTCATGCACAAACAAACTTGTGGTGTCCACCTCCTGCTCGCTTCTCCACACTGTCGTTGATCTAGTAAACGAGACTAAGACAATGAAATCAAATTCTGGCTTGCAATCGCTGCCCAGAAAGTTGTTGAAGTCAACGCACTTGCCAAGGCATTGGCTGGTCAAAAGGATAAGGTATCTCCTTATATGTTTGCCGTTTGTTTTTGCTTTCTCAAGATTGGACGACAAAATGCTGCTTACTAGTTATTTATCTATTTTCAGGCATTCTTTGTTGCCAATGCTGCCACACAGACTTCGAGGAAATCCTCCCCAAGAGTGACCAATGAGAGTGTTCAGAAGGTTGTAAGTGTTTTGATAAACTAAATTTCCAGATGTTTTTCAATTGACTGCTTTGCAGTGAAAATATTTATTTTCTTGCTGTGTTTTACTATCGTTGCATTCCCATGCTGCTCCTTTGAAGGACTCTGACCACTGTCGTGTAACAAATGTTAGTGCTAGGCTGGATGCCTAGCAGAGAAAGCTTAACCTGCCAGTCCTCCCCACCACAACCATCAGATCCTTCTCTCAAACTGTGGAACTCAGAAGATTATGTCGTGAATTCAAGGCTAAAAAGTGTGTAATCTTGAAGCTTTTAAGATGTCATTTTTTAATACTTTTAACTAGTGACCAGTGGGGGTTCTAGACAGGCGCAATAAGAGCAACCGCACAAGCCCCCTAAAAAGAGGGACTCAAATTTTGATAAACTACATTTATTAGATGATGTTAATCTCGAAATTCATTAAAAAATTTTAAAAACGCAATTAAAAAAGATGAGTTATAATTGTTAAAAGACAATTGATTATATAATCTTATATTACTATTATTATTGCTTCAGTAGAACTAGTGATGTTTTAAACAGGTACAATAGAAACGATCGCACAGAGATCCCTAGGAAGGATATTTACTTCTAAGAGCTACAATTTTATAACTAATGAAAGTCATGGACAATTACTTTGAAGGACCATATTTTAATAAATTGCACATGGCTCTAAAATCTTTGAACCGCCCCTGCTAGGAAGAATAGTACTCGGAGATCCTAGCTAGTGGTCTCCCGTCGGCGAAAAGCAAGAGCTTTGTCCACAGCTGAAGAAACTGAAGTCGGGATAACCTAACAAACAAAAAAAACTGAGGAGGAGGTATTAGAGTCAGTTGTAAACAACAGTTAGCTAGGTTGTTAATATTGGTGTCAGTTAGGGTTAGTAAAAGTTGTTCATATCGGTGCCAAAGCCACAACTACCGACGCTCCTCCTGTCACATCCTAAAATTTTATCCCCAATTAAAGTCAAAATCCCTAACTCTAGCCCTAGAATTTGTGGATTTTGACTTTTGAAATCAGTGACCTTTATGTAATTTTCTGAAAGTTGAGGACTCCGTTTTAAGACTCTAAAAATTCTGACCCTTGAAGAGTATTTTTACCATTCTCAATATGAAAACCAATCTTCCTTACCGTATCACGTTTATTCGGGATTTTTATTCCTTTTTTTCTGTTTTTAATTCCATTCCTTGACCGATTCCCTTTTTGCTCTCCCTTTGTTTGTTTAGATTCAGCCTTTTTTGTTCTGGTAAGTTTTCTTCTCTTTCGATTCGATCTGTTGTGGTTCTGTTTTTTTTTTTTTTTTGAAGTTTTGTTTCTGGTTTAATCGGTTTAGGAGAAGTAAAGTTTGGTTTATTTTCGTTGAATTAAATCTGGTTTTAGGAGTGTGTTTAACTCTGTTTTTAGTCGAATCTGAAGAGGGGGAAGAAGGGTTATTTTTTTTTTGTAATTTTTCGGCCTGGGAAAAATCTGGAAAACCCAGACCCGACCGAACCGCCCGGTTCAACCCAACCCGACCGAACCGCCCGGTTCAACCCAACCCGACCGAACCGCCCGGTTCAACCCCAACCCGACCGAGCCACCCGAACCTGACCCGACCCGAATCCGACCCGACCCGACCCTGAACCCGACCCTACTGACGTCAGTGTTGGCCGTGCTGACGTCAGCGTTGACTTTTTCCAACCCGGTCCCACTTTATGTTTTTCGACGTCCTGAGTTCAATGGTGCAGTCCGTTTTTCGAAATTCGAACCCGAAGTGTTGTTTTTAGGGCTTTTATGTTCGAATGCCTTATTTGGAAGTTATCTTTAGTGGTTTCTGAAATTGTTTCTGTTGGCTTCAGGTGACGTGGATTCCGACCCCGAGCACCTACCTCCTCCTCCTCCTGGGCGACCACCCGTTCATCAGCATTCGGGACCTGCACATGAGTATCGGTTTATTTCTGTTTAGTGTATTCTTCGGTATAGTGGCATAGTAGGGTGTCTAATGTTAATTGTTATTCGTAGGTTCTACTCCTGCTCATTCCAGTGGTAGAGCCGAGTCCAGTAGACGTCAGTATCGACGTTGAGTCTTCTGGTACAGGTGTGTTCTCTTCTGTAAATTCTGTTATTTCTGTGTGTATAGTTTTCCGTCATAAATAAGCATGTTCATACATCATTATGCATGTTCTGTTATTAAATTACATTTCTGATTCTTATTATTATGCATGCCTCCTGTTAGAATATAAGGCTTGCATCCTGATTCTGTATCTGCATATGACATTACATATAGTTAGATTATTGTTCGGAGGAAGTTAGTGATTTATTCACTTCTACTCAGTGGTTCGGTATAATACCACTTCTGTTCAGTGGCTCCACCTGCGGGTTGAGTTCCACTTCTGTTTGGTGTGATGGAGTTAGAGTGGTTCAAGGGGGAGCCTACTCTTCTGATGGTGTTCGGAGTTGGGGTGCATATCATGCATACTTCATATCATCTGCATATACTGTTCTGTAACCTTGTTATCTATACATTAGAGACACACTAGGCTCCCTAGCTTACACCCTTCCAGTTTCTTGTTTCAGATCTCAGACCTAGTCCACGTACGGTACTTAGAGGATCCTGATTCAGTTATTTAATATCGTATGTTTTACAGTTTTATTTTCGGATTATAAACTTTTATTAGATATTATTTTTGTAATAAGGACTTTGGACTTTTACTTGAAGTTTTCTGAATTATTAATATTTATTATTTATGGGTTGAACCTTATATTTTGTTTTACGTTTAACTTTTCAGTATTTAAAATTATTAAATAATTAATAATTGTTACGAATATCAATTTAATTCATAAAACCCTATCTTGCGAATCAAGTTACAATATTGTAAACTCTAACTTGTAATCTAAGAAATTAGGTTAAATTTTAGGGGTTACACCTCCCTTCAACCCTATATAAACCATGTATCTACAGCTGAAAGAATCATGCTTTGGTGAATGAAAAATAAAGAATGC
This sequence comes from Abelmoschus esculentus, assembly GCA_035048815.1. Lineage (NCBI taxonomy): Eukaryota > Viridiplantae > Streptophyta > Magnoliopsida > Malvales > Malvaceae > Abelmoschus > Abelmoschus esculentus. The sequence continues at coordinate 6,717,408 of JAUCBN010000015.1, forward strand.
ATAATGTTCATATTCCTTCTGTAATACTAGTTGTTTGTATATTCAACATGGTATCAGTTGTTGTGTCTTTCTTGGCTCTCTAAGATCTCTGTTGCGTTTCTTGTTTCTCCAGAGTACTCAGCATGGCAACTGATCGTGATAATCCTTCAGACGACCAATCCAATCCGGGATTCTTTAAGAAACAAATAAGCATTCGTCTCGATGATACTATTTTTTTGCTTTGGCGACAGTAAGTACTTCTCATGATTTGCGGTCAAGGGCTGGAACATCATCTTTCCCCCACCGGTGAAGTTTCTAGTTGATACAGGTGGTAATCATCTTCCAAATCCTGCAAATCTTTGGTTTGTTCAGCAAGACAACTCTCTTGTATCTTGTCTACTTTCTACTATAATGTAAGTAGGTCCATCCTTCCTCATCTTTTTAGCTGTGAATCATCATCCTCAATCTGGAATACTCTTGTTCTTCGATACTCCAAATTGTCCACCACTCGTATAATGCATTTACATTGTAAATTGAGGTCTCTCAAGAAAGGTTCACTATCAGTTTGTGAATATGCCGCACAAGTAAAAGAGGTCTGTAGTGTGATCTTCTTGCCATCTGTGGCAGTCCTATTTATGAAATTGAACAGGTAACTACTATTCTAAATGGACTCCCATCTGAGTTTGAGTCTGTTATAGAGGTTATCTCAACAAGTAAAGAACCATATACCGGTGCGGTTGCCCTTCTTACTGATGCTGAAACACGTTTGGAAGATCCCGAGTTTTACCGTTGGAGTTAACAACACAGTGGTCAACCCTAGTCTTACTGTCCAAGAACCCAGGCAGACGTACACAGTACACTATCCAAGAACCCACTACCAAAAAATGTGTAAATTGTGAGGGAATCCTAAGGGAATTTGTGAAGGGAATTTAGTTGCAGTGACCGAATTTTCGAGGGAAAATATGGGTCAATAAAATATTGGTTGAAAATAATATTTTTGACGAAATATAGTAATTCGTCAATAATTTTGTGACGAAAATCCGTCGGTACATTACTAACAGAATATTTAAAATCTGTTCGGAAATGAGATAACATATTTTATGTTTTCGACTGATTATATTTTTCGTTGGAAATTTAATTTATTGTTTTAGAATAAAATTTTTGCGGGATTTCAAGCCAATTTTTTTGTCATTCCCTCCAAAATCTGAAAATTTTAATTTCCGAAAGACTCCATACATTCCGTCAAAAATTTAAATATTAATTTTAAAAATAGGGAATTTTTTCCCGGGAATCATAATTTTTCCAAAATTTAAATATTAATTTAAAAAAAAAAGAAAGAGAGATTTTATTTTATTATTCAATGCTTCCTATTTTCAGCACTCTATCTTCCCCCCCCCCCCCCACCAGAATACATATAAAGTCAACTGGTCGAACAAAACACAACAACGTAAACATGATGGATTCATTATTTGTTCATACCGCTACTTAGTCTGAATGCCCTCGGTTTGGTTTAATATTCAGGCAGAGAAAAGATAGCTATACACACAGAGAGAAATCAAAATAAACTTCCACTATAGCAAAACAGGTCTATAGTGGCAACATTTGCGGTGTTTTTAAAACAAACGCTGCAAAAATCAATAAACTAGTGGCGTTTAATATTCAAACTCCACAAAAGACAAATATCAGTCGCGCTTTCTTGACAAACGCCGCAAAGTACCTAATTTTAGTGGTGTTTTTTTTATAAAAACGCCGCAATAAACTAGTATATTAGTGGCATTTAGTATTCAAACGCCACAAAAGTCAAATATCAGTGGCTTTTTTTTCTCTAAATGCCGCAATGTACCTGATCTTAGTTGCGTTTTATACAAAACGTCGCAAAAAACTAGTATATCAATGGCGTTTTTATATAAACGTCGCAATTAACTAAACCTTTAGTGGTTTTTTTTTAAACGACGCAAAGAAGATTTTTATTCCACAGTCTGCCTCGATAGTCATTTATCCCCAAATCCCTAAATCTAATAACCCTAACGACCCTTTCAAAAAAAAATAATAACCCTAACGATCGAGAATATTAATTTTTTCCCAAACCGATGCCTCTCCATCCACCGTCGTCTATCTTCGCTGGTCGTCCTTTGCTGCTTCCCGTTGGTCTAATTTTCTACAGGTTAGATTAAATTTCCGGTCTTTGTGATTTCTTCTCTCTTGTTCCTAATTTCTGAAATATGAATATTCTTAATATTCAACACTTGGAAATATATTTGTCTGATTGTCTCATGAACTGGTGCTTGTATTTTGTTTACTTAATCAAACTTTAATGTATTTAAATTGAAACGAATTCATCTATGTTGGAGTAGTTTTGTTTGTAAGAAATATTTATTTAAATCATAATTTCACCAAAATCAAAGTTATAAAATGGGACTAGAATTACTAGAAATTTTCAGTATTAAAATAATAGATTTTTTTTTTTTTTTTAAGTTTGAGTCTCTATGCGATTCATGACATTCTGCTTCATGAAAACTTGAAATGTTACTAGGAATAAGCATATTGTTTTTTTCTAAACTTCATGTGCATATTGAACAAAATCAAAATCAATGTTCTAAAGTACTCTGAATAATGCATAAACAAAATCATAGCGAGGAAATTTTAGATGCAGCTTCCCATGCAAAACTAAAAATAAAGTGATTAATGGTTCCTGCTTTTAACAGTTCTAGTTGAGTCATTCAAGATTCTTATGATTACGGAGGTTATAGCTAGGTATTGTTAAGCACTTAAGATACAAAGAGAATTGCCCCTTCGCTTTAAATGATAATAAAATAATATTGTTTCCAAAGTATGATCTCTTACGCTTCTGAAATGTAAAGGCAAACTTAATTTGAAACCAGACAAATAGTGTGTGTGACTGTGTGTGTAGTTTTAAGAATCCCTTGTCTATGATTACACATTTGCTTTTAATTAATTAATTAGTTGTTGAGCATGATTAACTTTTTTCCTTGTTTGACCTAAAGAATGTTTAGTAGTTTTAATTTCATGGTCCTGATGGCTACAAGAGTCCAAAACATGATTTGTTCAATCATAACATTAAAAACAATAGCTTTGGGGATGTTCTCATCCGACCAAAAATCTACATATAAATGTTAGACAAAATGAAAAAAAAAATAATATATTAATGTTGATTTTGTTTATTTAGACATATTTTGTTTATTCAGTTCTCATGAAATTCAGTCACATGTTGCAAGTCATTTGTATTATGTGTTAGGATTAAGTTGTTGTGTTCAAGTGTTTATTCAATTTGAAGTTTTCATGAAATTCAGTCATGATAATCTCTTATTTTATGTGCTTATATGTTAGGATTAGGTTTATATTTTAACATTTGAATGCGTATTACAGAAATCCAAAATGGTTTCATATGTGATCACAACAAATAAATACATGCACATCAAATGGTTAATATTTATCTATTATGTATTAATATGTTTTTTTTTTTCCTGGAACTGCAAATTCATTAATGGAGATAATCGGCATCTTGTTTTGACAAACATATAGAGAATTGGATAACCGTAAGTTCCGTTTAAGGTTAGGACAGGCTAACTGCAAGAGAAACTACGGTAAGTTTATTTTTTCTTGTCTTATGATTTATTTTATTATTTTGTTTGCCTTCATTCTTGTGATCTATTTTTTCTTCTCTAAATTATAATATCATTGTAGCGACCCTTTTCTTAAAAAAATTAATAATTAAAAATTAAGTGTGAAGGAAAGGGGTCACTAGTGGAGACGTCGGAAAAAATTAAAATTGTCTTAAATTTAAAAAATTAGATCATGAAAATTAGAATTGTGAATTTAGACCTAAAATTTGGGATTGAAAAATTTAGAGTTGAAAATTAGGGTTTCGATTTCAAAAAGGAATTTGGGGATTTTGAAATTAGTTTTAGTGATTTTAATTTTAAAAAAGGGGATTTTGAAATTAGAGTTAAACAAGGTTAGAGTCGTCACTGGTCACTTTTGGTAGACCGGACACCGTAAAAGCTAGAGATTCAAAAGATTTGGGTTCGAGAGTCGGTTACGATTTAAAACGATATCATCGTTAAAAACCGCCCAAAAATTGACACCTTTATCAAAATAATCGCGTAATTAATTTTGGATTTTTTTTCAGATTAAAGTGGCATTTAAATCACGGTTTGTTTAAAAATTCGAATTCAATTTTATTTTTACCGTATCTTCATTCGAAGGTAAACGCTCACACCGCCACCACTACGTTTGATGTCGGGTCCGTTACGACCGAATAAAGAAGTAATTGTTAGATTCATTAATTAAGAAAATGTGATCTTTAGCAAAATAAAATATGAGAAACACATAAAAAAACATACAAATGATTAAAGTGTATAAAATAAAAATGCATGCCACAAATAAACTGATGTATGCACATGAAAATAAAAAGCTTAATCACATGACATGGTACAAAACGAATGTTATAATAAAATAAACATACAAGCAAAATAGAAAAATAGTGCATGATTCAAATTAAATATATGAACAAATAAACAAAAATAAATAACCTAAAATAAAGACATAGCAAAATAGAATATATGTTACAATATGTAAAATACATATACAAATATAAAATAACATGCATGAACAACAAAATAGAAATATGATAAAATAAATATGTACAACATTAATATAAAATGTATGGTAAAATAATGTAAATGAAACACAAAATAAAATATATGCAAGATAAATACATATAACAAGAAGATAAATATATAAATAAAACAATGCATAGCATAAATAAAAATAAATGTATTAACAGCTAAATAGAATGCTAAGAATAAATATATGCATATAATATGCAAATAAATAACTAAATAAAAGACCAAAATAAGAGAAATAAACACCGGAAAGGGTTAAAATAAAGAAAAACAGGATTCAAGGGCCAAAATTGAAAGGAAAATAAGTTTTATTTTTAAACAGTGGTCAAATTAAAAAGATTTAAAAACATTTAAGCCCTCAAACTGTTATTGTGAAGTGAGGAATGGCCGGAAAGTAAACATTAAAGCACGGAGGGACTCAAGTTGAATAAAACCATTCGAAATCGGCTATTATAACTAAAATAAGGACGAAATTGAAAGAAAATAAAGAACGAAGGACTTCGGGCATGATTTCCCTTACACAGAAGGATTTAATGAACGTAAAGATACCATTTTTAAAAATAGGGGAGTATAAAAGACAAACACAAATTAAAAACACTCCCTTTTTCATATTTTTTTAAACCGGAATAGCAAGAAAGAGAGAAACTCTCTTCTTGTTCATCAGAAATCCAGAAAAATAAGAACACCAAGAGTGTTCTTCGTGAACCCAGAAAAACGCCAATAAACCTCCGCGTTTTTCAGATTCTGGCCACCGCTTACGGTGGCTGGCGAACCCAAAACAACTAAAAATCCCTCCTTTTTGAAACCTTTTCAAAACAAAATCCTTTTTTCTTTGTTTATAAAACCAGAAAACAAACCGATGTTTGTTGCCGGTTTTGAAGAAAATGAGAAGGGAAGAGACTCAGCGAAAGGTAAGAACCCTAACCCTAAAGTGGTTCTTTATTTTTGATTCGATGTTATGCTTGCGAAACAAAAAATCAACAGAGGATATACCTCAAAACTTTGCTTTTCTATTGATGCTTGGTGGGAAGAGTCCCTTTACATTGTTGTGGTTGGCTTTCTTTTATAGCCGAATGAAAAAAATTACAAGGAAATTGAGAGGGGAAAAATAGCTCTGAAATTTTCTATTGGTTTTTGTTGCTATTTTGTTTGATTCGCCTCTGATATTTCTGTTGAAATGGTCGATTATGTTCTGAAATTTGGTGTGGTGTGGCCTCTGAAATTGTACTCTGAAAATTCTGATATTTTCTTGCGAATTTGGCCTGCAATTCTCTGAAATAATTGTTGTTGTTGATCTGCAAATTGGTACAATTCTAACACTTCTTTGTTCGTTTGTGCACGTACTGGTGGTCGGAAAGTCATCGGAGAACGGCCGACGGCATTGGGGCGGGCGAAAAGACTTCTGAGAATCGAAGGGTCGCGCGCTTGTGCGCGATGCGCGCGTGAGGGGAGTGGGGGGAGCCGCGCGTGGCGCGTGTGAGTCTCCAAAAGCTTCCTCTTTGTTTAATCTGGACCGTTGGATCACAGATCCGATCCAAACGGTTCTTAGGCGGCTACGCGGGAAGAAAGGAGGTGTTAGGGTTTCTTAATTAATTACCGTTTGGGCTCAAATTGAATCGGGCTTGATTAAATTATTTTGTAATGGGCTCTGTATTATTTAATTTGGGTTAAAAGTTTGTAAACATTTAATAAACAGTTTTATTATTGTATAATGGACTCTGAAATTAGTAACAGTGGGCTTTTATTTGCTTTAAAAGTTTGAGTTATTTATTTTATTTATTTAACTCATAATAATAATATAACTAATAAATAATAGTAATAACAAATGAACCAAGAAAAACCCGAAAATAAATATATACATCTATATACATAAAGAAACGAAATAATATATATATATATATATTTAGATTTATAAAATGTGATATATATATATATATATATAAAGAAGTAACAAACGTAATAAAAAAGGATTAGATTTGAATAAATGGGTGATAAACATAAAAAGGGTAGTAATATATTTAAACATATATAATATTTTTTGATTTTATTAAACAATAAAATTAATGCCCGTTATTCGAATCGAATGAAAACTTAAAACCGAGTTTAATACCCCGGATAAAATTAATAATTGCAATCATTATAAAATATAATATCATTATCATTAATCCTGCGTATAAATTATATGTTATCTATATAATGGTATACTATATTTTTTGTGGATTTCATAAAAATTATATGTTATCTATATAATGGTATACTATATTTTTTGTGGATTTCATAAAAATTATATGTTATCTATATAATGGTATACTATATTTTTTGTGGATTTCATAAAGAATAGTGAAATGATTCTCTGCAAATGAATAAATGAATAACAAAAGGGTTGAAATTGACCAACCAATGCGCTGATGTGTTATACCATCATTTTCATGAAATTCAGTCATATGTTGCAAGTCATTGGTATTATGTGTTTATGTGTTAGGATTAGGTTTATGCTGTAACATTTAAATGTATATTACATAAATCAAAAATGGATAAGGGTTGGATGAATTTGTCAAGGGTAAGCGTTGGCTACCAAAATAGAGTAGAATCTTTTCTAAATATAACTTTTGCGAATGCAAGCCAAGAGAATATGATTCTTTGCCCTTGTAAGAAGTGTGTTAATATCAATTGACATAGTCATGAAGTTGTCCATGAACATTTAATTGTTTATGGTTTTGTTCGGGGCTATAAAAAATGGGTATTCCATGGAGAGTTGACACCTCGTAGTTCTTCTTCGAGGAGTAATGTATCCTTTCCTCCTAGTTTTGATCGTCGATCTGTTAGAGAAGATGGCATTGAGGGTATGTTGCGAGATGCATTTAATATGCATGATTATCAACAATCTGTTAGAGAAGATTGTGATATTGGTGATGAACATTTTACCGGCATGTGAAGAAATGAATGTGATCAAGAGCCCAATGGAGACGCCGCAAAGTTCTATTATTTACTTGATGAAATGAACGAACCGCTTTATGAGGGATCAGAACATTCAAAACTATCCTTCTACATTCATCTTTTCCACTTAAAATGCTTGGGAGAATGGACCGGTAAATCTTTTACGCTGTTATTGGAGTTTTTAAGAGAAATATTTCCTTATGCAAAAATTCCTCAATCCGACAAAGATATAAAGAAAATGATCAAAGATTTGGGTATTGGTTATGAGAAAATTCACAGTTGCCCGAACGATTGCATATTGTATTGGGGTGATAAAAAAAGCCAAGAGTCATGTCATGTATGTGGTAAATCTCGGTGGATGAATATTAAGGAAGAAAATGTGAATGAGGAAGAAGTGGAAGCACGGTCAAGAAAAAAAACTAGTTAAGGTTATTTATGAGGAAGAAGTGAAAGCATGATCTTCATCCTCAAATTCTTGCTAATGGAAAGTCATCGTTACTGCCTTCTGTTTTTGTGATGTCGAAGAGAGAAAAAGAAATGTTCTGTAAGGTGTTGAAAGATATAAAAGTGCTAGATGGATATGCATCAAATATATCTCGATGTGTCAGTATGAAAGATCGAAGACTTTATTCTCTAAAGTCACATGATTATCATACACTGATACAAGATCTTATGCCGGTTGCCTTACGTGGTTGTATGTCGAATGATGTCATATCTTGTATAATTGAACTTTCCAATATAATGAAAGCTCTTTGTGGAAAAGTTTTGGTGGTTGAAGAACTTGAGAAACTCCAAGATCGAGTAGCCTTGACTTTATGCAACTTGAAGAAGATATTTCCACCTTCATTCTTCACAATTATGGTGCACTTGTTGGTTCATCTCCCTCATGAAGCTAAAGTTGGTGGACCAGTTTTTTATTGGTTGATGTATCTTATAGAGGTATAAGATTTTTGTAGTTATTTAATATTTTTTATTTCAACTAGTTATATAATGTTGCGTTTATTGCGCGTCTAGGTTCTTGTGCAAGTTGAAGTCTTATTGTCGTAATAAGCGTTATCCAGAAGGATCAATCGCTGAGGGGTATTTAGCAGAAGAGTGTATGACTTTTTGCTCTAGATATTTGAAAGATGTCGAAACGAGGTTTAATAGACCAAATAGAAATGAAGTATGCAGTACTAATAGCTTAGCTGAGACTTATTTGTTTGGAAGCTATGGTGAACCACTCGACAAAGTTGAAATTGTATAGTTAGATGATAAGTCTTGGGTACAAGCACATCGATATGTTCTTTTTCATCATGATTCAATAGAGCCCTTACGCACGTAAGTTTCTATAATCCATAATGTAATTACTTAAGCTTTTATATTTAACATTCTTTAACCACGTAACTTACTTTATAGTGAATATAAAGAAGAGTTACAATCTTATGTACGCGCAAGAAGATTAAATCTACGAGAGAGCCATAAATTGTTTGCAGAAACTTTTCATGAATGGTTAGGGAAGACGGTAAGTAACATAATATATAACTTTTCTTGTCTTATTATATCAATGTGAATGTTAATCAAATTTTTATTTCACATGTAATAGGTTTGAGATGGGAGAGAAGTTAGTGAAGAGGTCAAATGGCTTTGTCAAGGCCTAAATATAATTTTTAGGAGATATAATGCCTTTCACATTAACAGGTATATGTTCCACACGAAATCTCGAGAAAGATTAAAGAGGACGCAAAATTGTGGGGTGGTTGTTACTTCTTCAACTATAAGTTATGCTAGTGCTAGGGATAATCATCTTGTGGAGGGAGATGTTGAATATTATGGAATTATTACCGACATTATTGAGTTGGATTATTATGGGAAACAGAAGGTTGTGATGTTTCGTTGTGATTGGGCTGATGTAAATAGTACTCGAGGAATTAAAAAAGATCAATTTGGTTTTATAATGGTAAAATTTTCTCGATTAATTCATACGGGCCAACAACTGATGGACGAACCATATGTATTCCCTTTTCAAGTCAAACAAGTTTTTTATTTTCATGATCCAACAAAAGATGGTTGGTATGTTGTACTCCGTAACAGTCCTAGAGACTTGATTGATATCGGGGATGAAAGTAGAGATGACATTGAAACAAGATTAGAAACTTTGCCTTTTGCAGCACAAAACTTAGATGGAACATGTTCTACTTCTAATTCACAATTTCAATGGGTTCGAGACATCATTGATGGAGATTTTAATGAAAATTAACTGCATATTGTAGTAAGATTTTTATTGAGCCTTATTAATTTTTTTAGTAGAGTTGTTGTCACTAATGACTTTTTTCCATTGATTATAGGTACTATGCCGAGGAGGAAATTAAATAGCTTAAATATTGTTCAAGTTCCTCGAATAGAGGAAGAAACAAATGAAGATGAGTTGTCTGGTTTTGGATCTTCACAAGTTCTTGAAACGATTGAAAATATAGAAATAGAAGGTATTTTTTAAAACTTTATTTGAACCACACCTATTTGTTATTGTTGAAATTATTTTAATAAGTTCTGACTTGATATATTTGATATATAGGTGGAAATGGTCGAAGGCTAAAGACTAGAGGGAGGACGACTTTAACGGAATTATACGATTTCCCTGTTGGAGAACGTGTAAAAGTTTCAAGAAACAATGTTGGCCAACCTATTGGGGTAGAAGCACGTGTTTTGGCAAGTTATTTAGGCATTGTTGCACGCAATGCTTCAATTTTTCCAATCAATTATGAATCATGGCATCAGATGCCAAATAGTAACAAAAACCAAGCTCTTGATCTTGTTAAGGTAATAATATTATTGTAGTAGTTAATTCAATATATTTAAATAGTAATATTTATTTTTGATTTTGTGATTTTCAGGATAAATTTTCTTTGGAGGTCTCGGACGATTATGTGAAGCATGCCTTAGGAAAGAAATGGAGAGACCATAAGAGCTTCTTAAAGAAGACATATTTCAAGAACGATCTGAGCCTTCAAGAGAAATTTCAAAATGTTCCCCCAGGAATACTACGGTATCAATGGGAAGATGTAGTCAGGTTTTGGAGTTCAACAAAAGGGGAGGTAACATCTATAATTTGTAAAAATAAAATTATATCATTACAATTTCAACTTTAAATGTAATAAAAATTGGAAATTAAACAGAAAAGAGAGCGCGTAGGAGTTACTAGTAGACAAAAACAAAAATTTACTCATACAGTAGGGACGAAGAGCTTTTCTCTCATAGCTAATGAAGAGGTATTATTTTTTTAAAATATTATTTTTACTTGTATTACATTAAAGTTAATATTCATGTTTATTATATTTTGTAGCTTATGACGACTGGTTCTAGCATTGGACGGGTAAACCTATTCGACATTACTCACACTCGAAAGGATGACTCTCCAATGAATCCTGAAGCTGAAGAAATTCTGGTATATTCATTGCTCTTAAATTTGTATTATGTTGTAAATAATGTTTTCATTTATTATTTTTCATAAATGATTATCAGACGAAAATAAAGGAAAAAAGGACATAGATGGAAGCTACAGCCTCAACTGATGGTTCTGCTAATATTGTTGATATCGATAATCAAGTTTTTTTTGAAGTTTTGGGTCCTGAAAGATATGGACGAGTGCGTTGTCAAGGGTCATTCATGACACCAACTAAATATTTTGGATCAAACTCGTCTCAGTACATGCCATCACAAAGCCAGTCTTCTCAAGTGGAAGTTCAGCGTTTAAAACAACAATTAACTCAATTCCAAGCAGAGATGGAAGCTAAAGAAGCTGAGAGAGAACGGAGAAAAGTTGAGAGAGCAACAAGAGAAGCAAAGAGAGAAACAACATATCAGAATCTTCAAAAACAATTTCAAGATATGATGGCGATGTTAAAGCATAACCAACCAAGGAATCCGTCACCTTAGCTGGTTTTATGTTCATTTGGATTGTACTTATTATTGAACTGTTATTTCACTTAAACACTGAATTATGTTTCACTTTATTTGATATTAGACTTTAATTTATTTTGATGATTAAGTATTTTTTATATACTAGATATATTATTTTTTAATTATATTGTTGATGGATTATTATAGGAAATTTTGGGTAGTAATAATATTATAAAATTATTTTTTTACAATGCAGTACCTTTAGCGGCGTTTTTGAAAAACGCCACAAAAAACCAATTAAAACAGTAGCGTTTATATACAGAAACTTCGCAAAAGTACAGGACAATTGTGGCATTTTTGAAAGAAAACGCCGCTATAAAACAGGGATATTATGGTGTTTTAATATTCAAACGCCGCTATAGAACACAATTTATAGCGGCGTTTTAGAAACCAAATGTCGCTATAGCTTGTAATTTAGCCTCTATATACCTTAAAAAACTGATTGTTGAATAAATATTACAATTTAGCTTGTAATATTTATTCAACAATCAGTTTTTCTGACCCTGGATTTCCAAGTAAAATCTACAAGAACTTCTGGTTATTTCTACGTATGTCGAACTTGCTTTATGGTTGGCTATTTGATGTTCATGTAATAATGAAAAAAGGGAAGAGTTTAAAGGTCATATAGCTCGGGGCTAAGATGAGGTTTAAGGAGGACGTGAAGCAGGGACAAGAGTAGAGGATTAAGTTTAAATTTGGTTCAATTCAAACCATATAAGCACCGAAATTTAATTTTACTGATAAAAGAATTAGAGCAAACCATTGAAAAAGTTTCCTTTTGCAATTCAATCTCTATCACCCCGTAAAATTTATTTTCTCAATCCAAGTTAAGAATACAAGTTTCCAATAAACAGAATATCTATTGCTTTGATATTTTACAAAATCTAATAAAAGAACACCATTGAATTAGTATAACAAAGAACAAAGGATTTAGTCAGGATTCTTACAAGAACATATATCACCAAGGAGAACTCGTCTCTCTCCTTAATTTTGTGTTCTTTAAACTCTCAGTTTTTCTTTTCCAACCAAAGCTTGCAATTTAATTCTCCTCTTGTCCTAAACTATGATTTTGTTGAGAAATGCTACTGTTGCCAACGAAAATTTTACTCCTTGAAACTACTAAAAATTTGGGAGTTGCTGGATTTTGTTCTTCAATGATAAATAGAGTTTTGAGCTGGTTAAAACGAGAATCGAAAACTCAAAACTCAGTTCGGGTCCATTGATGTACCGAGCATGGGAAACATCCCATATGACTTCAATCTCCAAACCGCAAGCTTTGAACGTTTTGTTGCCTTTGTTCTTCACAAGGCAGTGCAAGTTGGGGTTGAGTTTCGACACGGTCTCATTCACGTTGCTCATTAGACCGTGGCCGAGTCAATTGTTGCACCTTGTGAGGGTGATGATCGGGTGATATCCTTGAGAGGGGATTGTAGCTTTATATGTACATTTTACGATGTTAGGGATTGAAGGGGAAATGTTTGGAGAGAGATAAGTTTTGCTTGAAGAGAAAAAAATCACATAAAAAATGAAGAAGGAAGATTGAGAATTTAAGGCTTCTCTCACTTGTACCAGTTAACGTAAGAGTATTCTTAACTTTTCCTTACCTTTACCACACAAAAAAATCGATTTTACTCTTCATTTTCAAAGAACTCACTTAAATATAATATTTAAAAAAATCCTCAAATATGATACAAGTCATTTTATTTTTTAAAATATTATACTTTAAATAGTATCTGTGAACTCGAATTTATTAGAATTCGATTACGAACAGCAAACGAATTAAAAAAATTAAAAAAAACTATTCAAAGCCTGAGCACCATTATCAAATTAATTATAATTTAATATCATTAAAACTATTATCAAATGGTAGCACCAATTATCCTACTAAAATACTAGAGTCATGGCATTTCAATACCAATTATACAACCTACATTACCTTAAAAAATAATATAGAGTCATAACATATCAATAGCAATTAAATACTAGAGCCATGGTATGTCTATACCAATTATACAACCTAGAGTCATGGCATGTCAATACCAATTTTAAAAATTCTTTCTTCAACATCCAAAAGTCATTCCAACAACCTTCTAAATATTTATCAAATCTAAACTCAAAATCCATACATAATTTAGGGAGAAAAAAAATATCAAATATTAATTCATCTTACTTTATTGTGTTGATGGAGGAATAGGATAATAAGGTTCTTCTTCATTGATGGAAGATTGGACAAAAGGTGCGATAGGTCTGCTATCACTCAGTGGATAAGTCACTTGCAGGCGCAAAGACATCGATGTTGTTAGATGCATAGAAGGTTGCATACCATTAAATCATGGATAAAGTGAAGGATGATGCACCGGAAGATAGAAATCTAAAAAAAAATAATTAGTTGAAAACAAACTTGTAATTGATAATTATTATAATGATACTAATATTTAATAAAAATAGCGTTTTAATACTTGTTTGTCTATTATAGTTTGCTTCAAAAAGCATTTGAGAATATCCTTGGTGTTGTTTTCACATTAGCAAAGTCATCATTGCATCTTGGCGTTCTGTGACTTGCCTCACTGCTCCTTCAATGCATCAATTTCTTGTTGTTGTTCTGGATTACGTGGTATAGATCTTGTGAAGATCCAAAAGTTTGAGATGTGTTATAATATATGAGAGTTGCAAGCCCAACACCAAACGCCTGACCCTTTGAGCTTATTCCACCAAAAAGCTCTAAAAATATCTTATTTGGGTCAATTGATGTTGAAGATGACTCATCCGTACTTGCAGCCTCTTGAGCTGCTGCTAATGCCTGTAAATACTTATTTTACAAAAATTGATAATTTATTATATTAAATAAAGATAAATTATATTATTTAATGGAAAGCTTTTGATTTGAATTTTAAGAATAACGTACAACAAAATCTCGATGATTTTCACTGAACCAATTATTATCTTTGTCGTCTTTACTCGTATGAGTAAACTTGTAAAAAGTAAATGCACTTATTGGTTCACCAATACGATGTTCCTAAAACAAATTCATTTATATAAGTGAATTAATTATATTGATAGTATATTAATCATATAAAATATATATATTACGAGAAATATACCAGTCATTCCTTTCACTCTATTGTGGAAATAGAACCTCCCGTATGAGAGCCTAATGGTTTTGCCTTTCTATCACCATGGCAACGATTTTTCTTAGCTTGGTCAATTTTTTTAAACTCTGGAGAATTCCAATGATTTATGTAGGATTTTCATATCTCTTCTGACATACATTGAGGCATTGTCTTGGTATTACAACGCCAATAATGTAATGCCTTAGTGTTTGAGACACCAACACCTCTATTCCAACATTTAAATACATATGGCTCTTTTTCAGGTTCTCACAAAAATATTTTCTGTAAAATTTAAAAAGGTGAACTATTAGTATAAATTAATAATAGTAGTAGTAATTATAATTTGTACAATTTAATTGATTAGTTTTGTACATACTTTGAACTCATGAAAGTAAATTTGTATCGTCTCTTCCAGAATAGCTTTTCAATTAAATCCATCTGAATGAAAATATTTCTTTATAGCCACTTCAATTGACTTTCTGTAATTACGTTTTTTAAATTCATATTTCCCACTGTACAAGGTCAACATTCATTTTTCAATTTAGAAATATATATACTTATATGATCCTGAATTATTAAATAAAGTCTGTAAGAAAAAAATATTTACTTAGTAAAATGACCGTGCAACAAAAGTTACACTCGTCCATCGAATCCACTATCGCATCGGCCGGTGGCACACTAGAATTAGCCATCAGCGTAGTAGAACTAACATAGGAAGAGGTTTGAACTATCCGTGAAATAGAGCCATCATGATTAGTGGTCTTATATGTCTCTGAAATGGTCTCTGAAATTGTATTCTTATTAGTATCACGAGGAACCTCTAATCTAGTATCAACTAGTGAATGAGTCCCGGTAAAAGGTGAGTATGGAGTAATTGGACGAAATCCTCTACCTCTAGTTGTAGACATAATATGTGAAAAAAACATTTAATTATAGCTATACTTCACAATGATAAATTAAATACATAAATGAAGCACCAAGTATATTATAAATATAAAAATATTGACAATACATGGCAATTGATGCTACCAATCATATTTTGTTAAGTCAAAGTATTCATTCTGGTTTTCATCTTCGTCTGAATCATCTTCAACTCTGACATCTATAGTATTTAATCGGGTTGTTGAGTCATCAATTAATAGTTCAGGTTCATCATTTTTCACTATTTATACCGGAGGAGACTCAGGCTCGTCATCTTGGTATGGATCTGAAGTCGATTCAGGTTCAAGATTATTTGAAATTAGAATATCCACAATTAGTCTAACTTTAAATTTAGTTAGCACTAACCAATCTTCATTATCACGTCTAAGACTGAAATAGTTGACGTAATAAACTTGAGTTGTTAGAACAAATATGTCATTTTCATTGTATCTTTTTTTTAATTCACTTCTACAAGAGATGGATATTTTGGATTAATTCTTGTACCGATAACTGGTCTCGGATCAAACTATTCACACTTAAATAAAACAATATTTTTCACTGGCCATCCTGGATATTGAATCTGTATAATATCAATAAGTCGTGCAAAATAATCACTTTCACCGTTTATGTAGTTGGAGTCTTTAATACAAAAACCACAGTTTGGTGATGGTTTATCCAAACCATAGGAAATTGTGCAAAATTTAAAACCAATTACTTTGCAATCAGAGAATGATTTTACCAACCAAGGTGGACCCATGACAAGTGCTTTTAAGAATTGTGATGTTAACTCTTGAAAAGCTTTAAAAACTATGGGAATCTTTAAAAAAAGGACTCATCTCTGTCAATGCCTCCCAAACATTTTTCGGTAATAGCTTTTGAAAAGTTACGAGAATTAACCTTTGCATGAAAACATGACAATCATGACTTTTCATTCCAAATAATTTTAATTTTTTCATGTCAACGCATCGAGCGAAATTGGATGCAAAGCCATAAGAAAATTTTAAATCTTTCACCCAATCACATAACACTTTCTGCCTTTGTTTATCTAAAGTGTAACATGCTTTTGGATATTTATCAAACTCATCTTGATTTGCCAACTCAGGACAATCACAATATAATTGTAAGCTCGCTCTAGATTTCGCATTATCCTTTGTCTTACCTTCAACATTCATTATTGTGTTGTATATATTCTCAAAAACATTTTTTTCACATGTATCACATCAATGTTATGACGGATCAAATTTGAAGACCAATATGGTAAATCCCAAAAGATGTTACGCTTTTTCCAACCGTATAATTGAGCTAATTGTCCATTAATTTTAACAGCGTCCAACTCAGTCACTTTCAGAAAATCCCAATAATCAATCTCGTTTAGTATCTCGCTTCTAGACTTAATTGGCGGAGGAATGTTCAGAACTTTTTTACCTTTTCTGAAATCTATAGTATTTCTTCTAAAATGATGATTATGAGGTAAAAATTTACGATGATTATCAAACCAAGATTGTTTTCCACCATGTTCAAGAGTAATTGCTTCAAATTTCTCCATACAATATGGACACGTCGTTCTTCCAGCTGAACTCCAACCCGACAACATACCATATGTAGGAAAGTCATTGATAGTCTATAACAAGGTAACACAAAGTAAAAGTTTCTGCTTGGTTGACAAATCATACGTTACTTTCCCTACATCCCATAAATGTATCAACTCAACAATTAAGGGTTGTTGGAATACATCTATATTATATTTTGGATTTTTAGGACCTGACACAATTATTGTAAAATATAAACTCATCTTTGATGCTCAGCATGCCACTGCATATTGTCACGGACCGCTATTTTGAGCCCAAATTTTCCGCGAACCAAGGGGTAAAACCCGCCCATATTCTTTGCCAACCCACATACTTGGAGAATGCATCACTCCGCACCCAACGGGGGCCAAATCTCTCGGCACCATCGTGGACGAGGTTGTCCAAGCCAAGCCCCTCAGCACCATCGAGGCCGATGTTGTCCGAGCCAAGCCCCTCGGCACCATCGGGGCCGAGGTTGTCCGAGCCAAGCCCCTCGACACCACTTGGGCCGAGGTTGTCCGAGCGAAGCCCCTCGGGACCACGGGGTCCGAGGGTACCCGCACCATGGGTGCCGGTCATACTCACACCACGGGTGTCAGTCATAGTCGTACCACGGGTGCCTGTCATAGTCGTACCACGGGTGCCTATCGTAGTCGCACCACGGGTACCGGTCACTCCCGCACCACGGGTGCCGGTTACACCCGCACCTTAGGTGGCGGACACACACGCACCATGGGTGCCGATCCAGTCCGCACCATGGGTGCCGATCTAGTCCGCACCATGGGTGCCAATCTAGTCCGCACCATGGGTGCCGATCCAATCCGCACCAGGAGTGCCGAGTCCCCACGCAACTAAGGGTTGCATCTGAGAAGACCATCGGGGCTAGTCCTGCCGCGCATCAGGAGCAAGCCCGTCGCACCTTAGGTCCCAAGTAAAGGCACCTAAGAAGCCTTAGAGTTTGACTCCATGAAGGAGTTCGTCCACATTAGGAATCAAGGAGTTTTAAGCCTTGAAGGACTAGGAATCCTAGTTAGATTAGAACTAGGAACATAGAGGGGGCTATATAAAGAGGCTTACCCCACCTCATTATTTACTTAGTCTTGAGTTTTCCTCTCAAGTCACTTACTTTGCTTTCCCGACGTTTTTCGACATTCAATAAAAGTACCGGGATATCGCCCGGGTTAAAACCACAATCTCTTTCTTTATTTTCTATTTCTCGAGCATTCATGTTTCCGTCTTAGTCCAAGCCGTCGGCTTGGACCAGATAGGCGTAACTTAGGCGCCTATTCTCATAAAAAGGGGCGTCTAAGGCCGCATGTCCTGGTTGAAACTCCAGGGGCGTGACAAGTGGTATCAGAGCGAGGTTATTCGCTCGATATGAACCGAAAAGATGAGATAGGGACGGCCACAAAGGCCACAAAAACTCAGACAGTGGATAAGAAGGGGGCGACCTCAAAGGATCGACTCATAAGTCTTGAGGATAGGATAAACCGACTCGAATCTAGTTCAAAGGAATCGACGAATTCTCTAGACGTTGTCAACGATCGCCTTGAGGAACTAGAAGCCAAAATCTATCCTCTCAAACAAGATATCAACGAGGAAGTCCAAGATCTCCTTAACCAAACCTACGAAAAATTGACCTTGCAAGATGAATCACTTGAAGTCGCAATGGAGGCGATTAAAGTAGAACTGTTGGAGGAAATTAAAAAGCTCAAGGCTGAGCTATCCCTCTACAAAAATGCCGTAATAACCAATATGGTGGGAGAAGCAACAATGGCTAAACCCAGGATCGATGTGCCAAAACCGAAGGAGTTCAAAGGAGCAAGGGACGCTCAAGAAGTGGACAACTTCGTGTGGAGTTTGGAACAGTATTTCCGACTCACGGGCATCGAAGACGAAAACACAAAAGTGAATACCGCTTCTGTCTACTTAGTAGACGCCGCGCTTTTATGATGGCGACATAAGTGTTCCCAATCGAAGGACAGTCAAATCCCAATCAAAACTTGGAAAGAATTCCAATATGAATTCAAAGAGCACTTTTACCCAAATAATGCACAAGAAGAAGCCCGAGAAAAACTTCATCAACTGAAGCATGATGGGTCAATCCGTGAATATGTCAACAAATTTACCAAACTCAGGCTTCAAATTCATAACATGAGCGAAGCCAATGCCCTCTTTACTTTCAAAAACGGTTTGCAACGTTGGGCCAAAATGGAATTGCACCGAATGGGGGTCCAAAATTTGTCCAAAGCAATGGACGTAGCTGACTCTCTTGCAGAATTTGAATTTGAGAAGTCAGATAAGCCAAAACGTAAAAGCAATGGCGGAAAGGGACAGGACATGCATACCACTAAAGGGTCCAAGGCACAAACCAGCGAAGATGTTAAACTTCGTAAGCCATGGGAAAAGAATAACAACTTTAGTTGTTACAATTGTGGAGGCAATCACATGAAAAGAGATTGTCCACAACTCGGAAAAGATGCAGCCATTCAAGAGGACGAATGCGAAGAAGAAATTGCCAACTTGAACTCTATCCTTAGTTCCATGGAAAATAAGGAGAAGTTCAAGAAAGGTTTGATGTACATAGATGTCGTTGTGGCAGGCAGAAGTTTGAATGCCTTAGTAGACACTGGTGCATCCGACTTGTTTATGTCAAATCAAACTGCCGAGAAGCTTGACCTTCATGTTCAAAAGGCCAATGGGTTCGTTAAAACCATTAATTCCAAGGACACACCAATCGTGGGATTAGCAAAAGGAGTCAATCTCAAGATCGTCAATTGGTCTGGCAAGGAATCAATAAGTGTAATACCACTTGATGATTTTAACTTTGTGATCGGGATTGATTTCCTTGATCGAATTAGGGTCGTGCCTGTCCCGTTTGCAAGTTGTTTGCACATACTTGACCCTCAGCACCCTTGCTTGGTACCGGCAAAAAGAATGCTTGGGGTTAAAGGAAAAGTAATGTCAGCCATCCAATTTAGTAAAGAGATAGACGATGAAGTACAACCATCCGTCACAACACTGATACATGATGACCCAATCGAACCAAAGAAAGTCTCGATAGAAGTGGGACAAGTCATAGTTGGACTTCAAGACGAGACATCCCTCAAGTCACCCAAAATTTCTACACGGGAAGAAGAAGTCGACCACAAGTTGAAACTCGTGTCACAAACAGTCCCACAAATCGCAATAAAGGACTCCAAGAAATTGTTACCATCATCGACAATTCCCGATCAATCTTCCCCGCTTAACGTACATGCAAGCAAGCATGACGAACCAAAGCGAATAACTCACAAATCTGGGACAAAGGGGAAGAAGCAGACAAAGAGGTGGGTAAACACAAAACGGAGGGACATCAACTATCAAGTTGGGGACTTAGTCCTTGCCAAGCTGACCGGGATCATACAAAATCCCACCGCGCACAAGAAGCTTGTGCAGAGATACGAGGGCCCATTCAAAGTCTTAAAACGAGTGGGCAACAAAACTTATCATCTAGATTTACCCACAGCAATTCAAGCTCATCCGGTATTCCATGTGAGTTCACTAAAATCCTTCCAAAAGAATAAATCACACTCAGACCAAGTCAAAACACACCAAACACAAGTTGGAGTGAAAATCTCTTACGAGAATACAGCTTGAGACGTACAAGCAGAACGGGTCATTCGAAAACCGGGACGTAAACCAAGGCATGAATACCTCGTCTTACGGGAAGGACTTCCAAATAGTAAAGGAAGTTGGGAACTAGCCGAGAAAATTTGGCAATTGAAAATTCAAGTAAGCCGATATCAAATTGGACAAGCGACGAGGGCGTTGCTAGAACCAGTGGGGGAGAATGTCACGACCGCTATCTTGAGCCCAAATTTTCCGCGCACCAAGGGGTAAAACCCGCCCATACTCTTTGCCAACCCGCATACTTGGAGAATGCATCACTCCGCACCCAAGGGGTCAAGCCCACGAGGGCCAAATCTCTCGGCACCATCGAGGCCGAGGTTATCCAAGCCAAGCCCCTCGGCACCATCGAGGCCGATGTTGTCCGAGCCAAGCCCCTCGGCACCATCGGGGCCGAGGTTGTCCGAGCCAAGCCCCTCGACACCACTTGGGCCGAGGTTGTCCGAGCAAAGCCCCTCGGGACCACGGGGTCCGAGGGTACCCGCACCATGGGTGCCGGTCATACCCGCACCACAGGTGCCGGTCATACTCACACCACGGGTGTCAGTCATATTCGTACCACGGGTGCCTGTCATAGTCGCACCACGGGTGCCTGTCGTAGTCGCACCACGGGTACCGGTCACGCCCGCACCACGGGTGTCGGTTACACCCGCACCTTAGGTGACGGACACGCCCGCACCACGGGTGCCGGTTACACCCGCACCTTAGGTGGCGGACACACACGCACCATGGGTGCCGATCCAGCCCGCACCATGGGTGCCGATCCAGTCCGCACCATGGGTGCCGAGTCCCCATGCAACTAAGGGTTGCATCCGAGAAGACCATCGGGGCCAGTCCTTCCGCGCATCAGGAGCAAGCCCGTCGCACCTTAGGGCCCAAGTAAAGGCACCTAAGAAGACTTAGAGTTTGACTCCATGAAGGAGTTCGTCCACATTAGGAATCAAGGAGTTTTAAGCCTTGAAGGACTAGGAATCCTAGTTAGATTAGAACTAGGAACATAGAGGGGGCTATATAAAGAGGCTTACCCCACCTCATTATTTACTTAGTCTTGAGTTTTCCTCTCAAGTCACTTACTTTGCTTTCCCGACATTTTTCGACATTCAATAAAAGTACCGGGCTGTCGCCCGGGTTAAAACCACATTCTCTTTCTTTATTTTCTATTTCTCGAGCATTCACGTTTCCGTCTTAGTCCAAGCCGTCGGCTTGGACCAGATAGGCGTAACTTAGGCGCCTATTCTCATAAAAAAGGGCGTCTAAGGCCGTATGTCCCGGTTGAAACTCCAGGGGCGTGACAATATGCTTAACAGTAACTTCTGAGGCATATAACCTTTATAATCGAGAAGTTAAGGAGAAATAATACATCTTTTTATAAGCCCTTTTGTTACTAGATTCTTCACCAGTATTATTCTTGTAGCGAGGATTACCGTAAAACTTACATTCATTCAATTCAGAATCACGTCCCCAATAAATCATAAAACCATTTTTACAATAATGGAATTTTTGAACCGACAAACCCATGTCACAAACCAACTTCTTCGTTTCGTAAATGTTCTTGGGCATGACATTATCTTCAGACATTAACCTCTGCATTATCCAACAAAGATCATCGTAGCATGCATTAGGAATTCGATACTTTTTTTCAAGTGTATTAATTCAAAAATCATTGATAACTTAGACTCATTGGTACCAGGCCATATTGGTTCAGAAGAAGCACCAAGTTTGTTGTACAATATCTGGGTCGAAGCAATCAATGGTTGATCATCTTCTGCCATATAGGCATTTAATTCAGGATCATCAATATTTAACTCACTAGATTCATGATTGTTAGCACACGGATCATATGCAAACTCTGGAACTGGAGTATTAGAACCCGTGATATGATTGTAGTAACCAATAAGAGAAAAACGTGGCTCTCCATGATGCACCCAATTATAATAATATGGAACAAACCCTTCAGTGATCACATGAACTTTAACCGTTTCTGGGTCTTGAAAACTTTTATTTCTGCATTTAGGTCGATTAAATGAACACCTAATATTTCCTCGATCTGTAAATCTTGGGTTACTTGATGTAAATGTGATGAATTCTAATAGTGTTCACTCAAAATCAAGATTAATAATGTGACCATCTGTTAGCCTATCAATATTGTACATCCAAGATCGATCCACACCGAAATACGAAAACATGTTTTTATTATATTATTAAATTAAGATATTTAAATTTTAGTAAACTTTTAAATAATAAATTTTAATTACTATTTTTCAAATTTTCTAAAAAACAAAAAATTGGAACTTATATTATTATTATTATAAATTACATGTAAAAAATTATTAACACTTTATATTATTATTTTCTAAAAAACGAAATTAAATTTTTTTATTACTATGAACCGGAACTTATATTATTATTTTGTAAATTTTTTAAAACAATAGTAAGCAATACTTATCGTTTTATTATTGTATATTAAATGCAAAAAGAAGTTTTATTTACTCCTAGTATATTTCTAAAGAAAACAAGAATTAGAACTTATGTAAAAAAAAGCTACTTAAAATGAGAAAATCCCATGAAATCAAGAGCATAACACTTAGAACTTACCTCAATTCACAACTTCGATAAAAAAAAATTAAAATTCTGCAAAAAAACAGCAAAAATAAAATTTAAAAATAAATAAAAAACAATATTTCCAAATAAAATATACCTAAGTCAAAGCAACCATCATAAAAAAAAGTTTTAAGTGTAACAATTCCTATGCACGAGTAAAAAAATTTCTCACCTTCCTTTTCTCAATCGAAAGCTTTTACTCTTCACACCATCTCCTGCACAACATGATCAGTGAACAAGGCAATAGAAGGTTGAAAGTGTTCATGGTCAATTAAATTTACCATTGGTTGGGGAGTTAAAATAATTAATAGGGTTTTAATTGGATTTATTATTATTTGATTAAAAAAAATTAGAGTAGCTGGTGATTAGAAAGGTGGAGTGAGAAAATAATTTATTTGTAATTTATTTTATATTTTTATTGTTTCTGACGGAATCATAGTTCCATCACAACTTAAATTTATTTTTTATTATTTCTGATGAAATAATGATTCCATCACAAATTAAATTTATTTTTTATTATTTCTGATTGAATAATGGTTCTGTCATGAATTAAATTGGTATTTTTAATTGTTTTCAACGGAATTATTATCCTGTCGTAAATTAAATTATTATTATTTATTAAAACAAAAGAAATTTTCGACGAAACAAATGATTCCACCAAAAAATATATCATAGATCAAAAATTGTGACAGGATATTTTATTTTCATCACTGAATTGTGACGGATTTTAAAATTATCGGAAAATTTCCGTTGGCAAATCAATTTTTTTTATAGTTCCAGGTAGACATAAACTTACACTCGAGCTGCTCAAGGAGGACGCGCAGGACCTGCTGGTAGATTTAAAGGACGGTCTCGACATCAATGCTAGATCTGTGGAAAGTTTGGTCATCTAGCTAATCGTTGCTGACACAAATATAATCAAGGTTTTCAAAGTCAACAAGTTTCATCTGAGCCTCATGTTTTTTGCTACACAAATGAGCATTCTGAAGGTAGCTATGTGTCGTATGTTCCCTCTGATCCTCAACCTTCAAGCACTGAAGTTTCTCCTAAGGTGAATACACGGGTTGTTTCCCCAAAAGTGTGATATCTAGATTTTGGTGTCACTCACCATGTTACCAACTCTCAAGCTTCAAATAGTCAGAAATACTCAGTTCAGGGTAAAGTTTACATTGGTGATGGCTCTTCTCTCTATTAATCATATTGGGCACTCTTCGATATCAACTCACACTCATTCTTTAGTCCTTGATAATCTATTGCATGTGCCTGATATAACTCGTAATCATATGTAAGTATTTAAACTTACCAATGAAAATTATGTTTATTTTGAATTTCATTCCACCTACTGTTTTGTTAAATATAAAAGAACAAGAGAAGAGTTACTTAATGGTTTTCAAAAAGATGGTTTGTACATGCTTTCTCCATCTTCACAAAGGTTATCAGCAACAATTTCTTATACCACCACAATGGATGACTACTGGTTGTGGCATAACATTAGGTCATCCCTCTTATGATGTAGTAAGTCACAATATTCAAAAAAAATTGATGTAAGATTAGCCCTTGCCATGCATGCCAATTAGGAAAAAAAACATATTTTTCCTTTCCAAGCTTCAACAACAGAATACTCCAAGATTTTTCAGTTTGTAGAGATTGATCTTTGAGGACTTACTACAGTAGCTTTCAACGGTTTTAGATATTACATGTCTTGGTATTCTAGAAACATATGGTTTTATTTTCTAAAGAAAAATAAATTGTACTGTTTTCCAGATGTTTTACATGATAATAAAAAATTAATTCAATACAAATCTAATGGTTGTGTAAGTTGATGGTTGTTTTGGAACCCATAATTGAAGGACATATTAAGATGATAGAAAAGGATGAACAATTGGAATTGATAAAGAATGATGAGTTATAGACGTTGGCTGCAACGAAACCAGGTGTACGTAGAGGGAAAAGGAGAGAAGGGTGTCAAAGACCTTAACAGACTTTGTCTTACATTAGCTAAGTAGTTTTTTAAATAAGAGAGAATTGTATGGTGAAAGGCATGAAAAACTATGAATCTTCTTCTATCTATCAATTTCCTTCTTTCTTTCTTCTCTTAGTTTCTGTTAGAATCAATTCTAACATTTGGTGCTTTCATTATCGTCTTTATGGTGAACAATACGAACGCCATCCGAAACTTACAGGAAACCGCTTCTCGCCAAGATCAAATCCTTACTTCCTTTCAGCAATTTACCGGAAATCAAAATCGTTGGAATGAGTCCACTCAACGCACCCTTCAAGACTTGGCCAAGCAAATGTCGACCATGTCTATTGTCATGGGTTTGACAACACAGACATCGCAAGCTGGTGAAATGTAACCAATCTTTAATCGTGGTAAAGTAAAGATTAAAGATGAGGCAAATGGTATTTTTTCATTTGCCCCACGACCAATGCAAGTTGAGTTGCCGATCTTTATCGGTAAGGACTCGAGGAATGACTTGCCTCTGCTAATGATTTTTTTGACTTTTATAACACCGAAGATCACAACCGAGTTGCTATGACATCTTTTCGCAAGGAAGGAACAACAAAAAAATGGTACCGTTGGATACAATGACAACGATAATTGGTCGGTTGGTCTCAATTGGTCGAGCAATTCATTGCCGATTCTCCATAAATGAAATCGAATATCTGGAGAGATAGTTGACAAAACTTGTACAAGTAACGACCGTGGAAGATTACCAGACCAAGTTTGAAGATATGGTCTTACGTACTACGATCAACCTCTTCGACGCATTTCTTACCCAATGCTATGTCTCTGGTTTGCGCCATGATATTAAAATGGAGGTTCTGGCTCAGCGTCCCAAAACGATGATGAAGGTTTTGGATTTCGCACATCTTCATGATGCCAAACTGAATGATACAAAAATTTTCTTTCTCACTCTATCAGTTCCAAACTTCCCCCACTTCTTCCTACTCCAATGGCGACACCAATTGGACCAAAATCAATGCCAGGAAGACCCTCTACTTTAGAATCACCCTTATTTCGCTCAAGTCCTACTCAACCACGACGTCTCTCCACCGTCGAAGTTTAGGCTCGTCGTGATAAGGGCCTCTTTTATTATTGTGATGACAAATTCATTCCTGGCCATAAGTGTAAGGAGCCCCAGTTTTTTTATTGGATGATGAGGATTAAGCACCAAACTCTGTAGATGTGGTGTTTGAGAAAATGCTCGACTCTTTAGGGCCTTTTAATGCTTTAACCCATAAACAATGTTTGGTGTCTTTCAACGCCTTGGCTGGTTGTATAATGCCTACCACTCTTCGCATTCGTGGTGATGTACGGGGTCGCGAGGTGCGTATTTTGATTGATGGTAGTAGTATACATAATTTCATACAAACCAGAACAACACGTTATTTGGGGTTGCCTATCACTACGACACCTAATTTTTGCGTTCTCGTGGGTAATGGCGAAAAACTAAAGAGTAAAGGTTGTGTTCAAAACTTCCAGCTGCGTGTTCAAGGTGTCGAGATCTAGACTGACTTTTATGTTCTACCGTTAGAAGGCAAATATATGGTATTGGGCGTAGCCTGGATGGCGACGTTAGGTCCTGTTACCATGGACTTTGCAAACTTACACTTCGTGTTTCGTCATGGGGGTTCTGATCATCAGTGGCAGGGCGACCAACTCCGACACTCAATCCATTTGCCTGCACACCTTGCGTCAAATGAATGAAATGTAGGCAATGACAAAATCTTACTGTATCTATTAACTATTCAAATCCGAGTTCACTACTTTGGATATACCAGCAGCTATACGCCCCTTATTAGATAAGTTTTCTGATGTTTTTAAGCCGCCTACAAAGTTACCACCGCCATGAGATCATGATCATGTTATCCATCTTGATCCTTCTAGCAAGCCTATCAATGTGAAATCGTACCGTTATCCGTATTTCCAGAAACAGGAGATTGAATGCCAAATTACACAACTTCTCCAACAAAATTTTATCCGTAAGTGTCATAACCCCTTTTCTTCACCTGTGTTACTCGTTAAAAAGAAAGATGGTTTTTGGCATTTTTGTGTTGATTACAGGGCTTTAAATGCCATCACGGTAAAGGAAAAGTTTCCTATTCCGATAGATGAGGAATTATTTGATGAATTAGGAGGCTCACAATTCTTTTCCAAGTTAGATTTATTGGCCGGTTATCATCAAATTCGAGTTCGGGCTGCTAATGTTCCTAAAATCGCCTTTCGGACACATGACGGCCATTTTGAATTTCTCGTTATGCCTTTCGGCTTAACCAACACTCCATCCACATTTCAGGCGACAATGAATGATATGTTTTGGCCTTACTAACGTATATTTGTCTTGTTTTTTCTAGACGATATATTAATTTATAGTTCGACATGGACATATCACTTGGTACATATTCGACTCGTCCTAAAGAAGCTACGTGAACATAAGCTAGTAGCCAAGCTATCCAAGTGTGCTTTCGGTCAGGACCAAGTTGAATATTTGGGCCATGTTTTCTCTCATACAAGTTTATCCGTTGATCCGACAAAGGTTGATGCTATTTGTTCTTGGCATCCACCTACTTCAGTGAAAGATGTTAGAGCATTCTTAGGTATTGCGGGATATTTTCATAAATTTATCAGAGTGTTTTCCACAATTGCAACACCATTATCTGATTTGCTACGCAAATGAGTCGAATTTTTCTGGTCTGACATCCCCCAACAAGCTTTTTTTGACCTTAAGAAACGTTCATGTAATGCTCATGTGCTTAGTTTACCAAATTTTACTAAAGCTTTTGTGGTAAAAATGGATGCCTCAGGGTGGGCATTGGAGCGGTTCTTCATCACGATGGTCAACCATTAGATTTTTATAGCCAAAAATTGAGTTCACACATGCAAGCATCTTCCACCTACCACAGAGAAATGTTTGCAATTACTCAGGCTGTCGGTAAGTGACGCCAATATTTATTGGGGAGTCTATTTCTAGTGGTGACTGATCAGCGTTCATTGTGCGAGCTCCACCAGCAAACGATTCAAACTCCTGAACAACAACGTTGGCTCTCTAAACTAATTGGATATGACTTTGAGATCCTTTATCGGCCTGATAAGTTGAACATAGTTATCAATGCACTATCAAGGAATTCAATAGTGTTGTGCATGTCTCTCTCTCGTTCTTTGTTTGGTGTGCTAGAAGAAATTTGTTTGGCTAGTTCTCGTGATCATGACATGGTCCAGCTCCTAAAACAACTTCAGACCGGGGTTACAAACTTGAAAAACTATAGTATTCATGGGGAGCTCTTAATCTATACCGATAGAATTATGGTTCCTAATGAATTAGGTCTTCGCACACGTCTCATCTGTGAATTTCATGAATCCAACATTAGAAGCCATTCTGGAATTGCTAGGACCTATAAACGTCTTGCATCAAATTTTTATTGGAAATCGATGCGCCAAGATGTACGTCAATATGTCTAACAATGCCAAATTTGTCAACGAACGAAGTCCAATAGCCTCTTGCCTTTAGGCCTTCTTCAACCTCTTCCAATTCCACATCAAGTCTTTGAGGACCTCGCTTTGGACTTTATAGTTGCCTGACCCCGTTCGAATGGTAAAGAGACTATTTTAGTTGTGGTTGATCGTTTAACTAAGTATGGTCATTTCGTTGCTCTTCCGAAGCATTTTGACAACAAATCTGTAGCTACAACATTAGTAAATGGCATTGTCAAGTTTCATGGTATTCCTAAATTGTTGGTTAGTGATCGCGATCGCATATTCACCAGTGAAGTTTGGACTAAGATGGCTAAAATGCAAGGGACAGAACTATGAATGAGCTCAGCGTATCACCCTCAAACGGATGACAAAACCGAAGCTCTCAACCTCTGCCTCGAAATGTATTTGCGTTGTATGACACATGACGACCCTAAAAAGTGGGAAAAGTATCTATCATGGGCTGAATATTGGTACAATATAGTTTATGAAACCTCAGCTAGAATGACTCCATTTAAAGCTCTTTATGGTCGTGATCCTTCCACGCTGCTCGATTAATTGGATGGGAGTTCAAAGAATTCCCAAGTCAACAAAGATTTATAGGAGCATAATGCGATCCTACGTGTTTTGAAGTTCAATTTATGTCAAGCACAAGTTCGCATGAAGAATCAAGCAGATAAACACCTTCGGGATCTAGTTCTTGATATTGGTATCTGGGTTTACGTTAAACTCCAACCTTATTGACAACTTTATTTGCGTTTACGACGCCATCAAAAGCTGATTCCAAGATATTTTGAACCCTATCAAGTTGAACAACGTTTTGGTGTTGTGGCATATCGTTTGAAGCTTTCAGTAGACTCTAAGATTCATCCTGTGTTTCACATTTCTAAGCCGAAGCCATATCGAGGTCAACCATTTCAACAAATAACTCCTTTACCTTTATTGAATACGGACATAGATGAGAATTCAAATGCCACCAACCTTGAGGACAAGGTTCTTTTGGACACCAGGATATTGTTATGGAACCCATAATTGAAGGACATATTAAGATGGTAGAAAAGGATGAACAATTAGAATTGACAAAGAATGATGAGTCAAAGACGTTGGTTGCAACGGAACTAGCTATGCATAGAGGGAAAAGAGAGAAAAGGGTGCCAAAGACCTTAACAAACTTTGTCTTACATTAGTTGAGTTGTTTTAAATAAGAGAGAATTGTATGCTGAAAGGCATAAAAATATGAGAATTTTCTTCAATCGATCAATTTTGTTCTTTCCTTCTTCTACTAGTTTCTGTTAGAATCAATTCTAACAATGGTGGAGATTTCAAATTTCTGAAGTCACAATTGACACAACTTGGAGTCCAATTGCGTATCACATACCCTCACACCTCTTAATAAAATGATGTTATTGAAAGGAAACAAAACCATATTATTGAAAGTACACTTACTTTGCTTTCTCACGCTTCTCTACCTATGATATATTGGTCCTATGCAGTAATTAATGCAACTTATCTAATAAACAAAATGCCACGTTTTCCTTTTGTAATACTAGTTGTTTGTATACTCAATAGAGTTAAGACTCTTCAACGCGCTTGCATCCGTACATCTTCTCATCACCTATGGTGTAACACCTCGAACCCGGGTGCCACATTTGGGCCATAAGCCCAACTCGTGTCCATAAAATTTCAAAATCAAATCTGAGTCAAACCACTAAATAAGACATAATTTAAACGATGTTTAAAATCCAAAGTAGTTTCATAACCCAAATTATAATCGGATCTCCAAATACAAGTTTGATAAAATATTTGACCTTAACAATTAAAATAAAATAGAGTTACAATTACAACAATGGTCCTACGAATACATAGCCCAATAATCTAGTAACTATACTCTACCAACCGGTCAATGCTGAAGTCCCGAAATGATGGTGCTCCTCCACGTCCGTCCGAACGTCCGTCTACTTACCTATGCATGGAAACAAATTCCAAAACGCTGAGCTACGAAAGCTCAGTGGGTACACAACCTATCGACTGTGCTTTCAAGTGAATCATAACAATAAACATGCGAGATAAGATAATATGATGACATGACATGCCAAATGCAACCAAAGCATAAAGTAAACGAATCGAAAGTGAGACCCACTGCCAACCCGACATTGGGGAACTCACCTGGCCCAGAATCTCACATCGGGCTGCTTGGAATCTCACATCGAGCTAATATACTTGGAATCTTACATCGAGTCTTCACTCAAAATCTCGCATCGTGTGAGGCTCGAAATCTCACATCGAGCAAAGTCATCATCCAAAATCTCACATCAGTTGGTCTTCGATACATCACCCGGAATCTCACATCGGATGGTCTTCGTTGTGTTGCAACACTATCACTCAATGGGTATCTGGATCCCACCAAACAATGAAACAAGCCACACAAGATGATCCACCTAGGATCTTACACCAAACAATATTCAACCAAGCCAAAACCGAGCATGCAAGTATAATTTCTCATATTAAGACTCTTATTACCGATTTCGAGTTACATTGCTTATTTTATGTCTTAAACAACCCATGTGAACTCATACCAATAATTATAGAACCTCCTAACTCATCCCGTGAAGTTTCTGGCGAAAAGCCTTAGTGTATCGATACCCCCATATAAGGGGTATCAAAACACCCATTATCGAAACGCTACCCCTTGCGTTTCGATACCCCTGTTTCAATACAGGTATCGAACCAAAAATGCTACTGGAAGGTTCCGTTCCGAAACACGGGCAACGCATTCCGATACGTCTGCCTTAATTATCCTATTTTCCTCTCTATGGTATCGATACCCATACCAGGGGTATCGATACCCCCTGCACGAATTCCATGTCTGAAACTTTAAATTTCTAAGAACCTTAAACAAAATTAATCCACTCGATCCCAAATTGTTCCTACTCATTATTGAAGTTGTTTAAGTGAGTTTCTAATCAATTTTACTCATTTCCATCAACTATAAATCAAAACACCGTTAAAGCATGCAAAGGCTCTATCCTAGCCAAACCATCACACAATCAATCAAGCATGCTAAAATGATGATGCAAATGAAAATGTAAGAGATTTGGAAGTGTACCAACCTCCAAAACGAGTTGAAGAAGCTCCACAAAAACTCTCAAACCTTCTCCTTGCCCAAGCACCTTGATGGTTCTCCTTGTTCTCCAACTACAAGGAAGATTACCCAAGGATTACTACTCTGCCTTAAACAATTCTAAGAAGCTAAAACAAGCTTTTAACCAACCTAAAACCTTCCCAAAACAAAAACTCGTTCTTCCTTAAAACCCCAATAAAAACCTTACCTCCACCATTCTAAACAACACTTCCTTGAAAGATAGATCTCCAAGAGCTGAACAAAAACCTCTCTTACCTTAGAACGAGATTCAACGCTTAAACTCTCAAGATTTCACCTTTGAGGATGGATTTGGGAGTGAAAAATGGATGAAGGAAATGAGAAAGAAGACAATAAAAGGGGTGTAAAATCATTTCTCTACAACATGCAGAAAATGACTCTCGTTTACCCTCCCTAAACTCCCTCATTTTTCCAATTACCATTCTACCCCTAAACCCTCTTACAAACCCAAGCCCAACAACAACCCTTAGGCCCAACAACAAGGCCCACAATCTCGGGTTAACCCGACTCCGAGTTTCGAAACTCGGGTCGTGACATATGAGGATACCCGATTAAGTTGGTTCGTATCCTCGATACGTTTTCGAGACGAGAAAGGTTAGGGATGTTCCGAGGATGATCCAATTTTATTGAGTACGATTAAACTTTAACGGAGGCAATCAATATTTATTAGAGACGTTCCTGAATAAATTTAATTAAAAATAAAAATATAAAATCTCTATCCTCTTTGATTGAAACTAAATTAAAGCTCAAAATCAATTAAAGCTTAAAAGATAAAGTTTGAGTTATGGAATATAAATCTGAGTGACTCAAAAATTTTAATAATTAGTTTATCAATTTTTATATTCGAGTTGAATTTGTCAACTATAAATGATATACTATGTATATCATATATAAAAAATAAAAATATATATATATCTCATATAGGTATATAGAAAACCATTAAAATTGGAATCAATATGTATACCATTTTAGCCTAAGGGACTGTTTTTAGATGCAGTTGTGATGGCACAAACCTGTTTGCCTCCAACAACAATCCCAAACAACATTTAAATTTAGTTTCTAATGAGGTTTGGAACTGAATTTTTGCCTGAAACTCATTTTTAAATGGGCGTTTTTAAAAGTTGAACTTTCAAGTTTTTCTAGACCGAGCTGTATGTATGTATGTGAAATCGTAGAATATAACTTAAAAATAATTATAAATTTTATTTTAATTTAACCATTTAATTTTAGTAATATTTTAATCTAAGTGATAGAAAAAAATTTAAAAATCATTATAGATAAATTTAATTTACTATAATTATAATAATTTTTAATATAATTATAATTTTAGTCCTTATTATATTATAAATTTTAATGATTATATATATTATATTAATCGTACCTCTATTATACTCGTACTATATAATTTTAAAAATTATTAATTTTTGTCTTTATATTCATACCCATACCTTTATTCGTATCCATGCAACTTAACTCATCACGAAGGGCCAGAATACGGACCGAGGGCATTGAAGAAGGATCTCAACAAGCAAATCATACGAGTGTACCGAAATACCTTAAGAGAAAGAAGAAGTTGAGAAAAAGATGGAAAGAAAAGAAGAAAGAAAGAAAGAAAATTGAGGGAAAATATTAATAATCCATATTGTTTGAAAACGAAATACCGAAATACGAGTGACCATCCGTCAACGACATCAACAATTGGACATCACTGAAATTTTAATAATTTGAAAACAAAAAGAGATGAAAAGGTAAAATATCGAAATAAAGAGACTTAACCCATATTGTTTTGACAAATAAATATTTTAAATTTAACTTTAAATTACTTTAGGTTATGTTTTAGTTGCATTGACATGATTAATATCATTTTATCAATTATAATAATTATAAATATAATTTTAAATATTTATTTATTTATTTACATGTCTAAGTATTTTATGATAATTGTTTTTGTTTAACTTTTGAGTGATGGTTGTTTTAGTTTACTCTTAAATCGAAGTTGAAAACTATAAAAATAGCTTTAAACTCGAATTACAAAGACGAAACTTTTGGAAAGATTATTAGGTGAATCTTGTACACCACGTCATCCATGGTCTAAGCAATCAGAATCGTTCATTTTTAAATAATCACCTAATAACTACCCATCCACTAATTACATGTAGGAAAGAGGTGATTATTCACTTGAAAAAAAAATTAAGATGAACGGTCCTTATTGATTGGGACTACGAATAACGTAGTGAACAAGGTTCACATAATAATTTTTTGAATTTTTGGGTTTAGACATTTTTTTTATCAACTTTTATGGAAAATTTTGGTTAATAATCTAAATTAATTTAAATATTTAAAAAATAAGTCTTTTTTATCCATACTTTGGGAAGTATGCTATATTTTTACGGTGTAAAGGGAATGACACCATCTACGCTTGATATTAGAGGTGTAAACGAATCGAGTCGAGTTCGAGTAATGTTAAGCTTGATTCGACTCATTAAGATTTGAGTTGAGTTCGAGCTTGAATAATTTTAAACGAGCCTGAAATATTTGAGTTCGGCTCGGCTCGTTAAAAACTCGAGTCGAGTTCAAGTTCTTTTCGAGCCTAATCGAGCCAAGTATTGATCAATCTTTGATTGTGTTAGACTTGAGTAACTCTTATCTCTCACGTCTTATTTAAAGCCTAATGGAGGTTTTAGGACTTGTTAATTTTAGGTTTTAGTATCTTAATTTAGGGTTTAGGATTTATGTTTAAGGTTTAGATTTTAGAGTTTCAAGTTTAGAAATTTAGATTTTAAATTATAAAAAATAAAAAATAGTATATTTATGTTTTCGAATAGCTTGTGAGCTTTTTGAGTTGAGTATCATGTAGCTCGGCTCAGCTCATTAAAAACTCGAGCCGAGTTCGAGTTCGTGCTCGAGTCAAGTCCAATTGAGTTGAGTTTTGACTGAGCTTTGACCAAATTGAGCTTGAGTAACTCGAGATTTGTCTTGTCTCATTTACAGCCCTATTTGATACTTTTATTCATATCATCATATGCATATAACATTGCAAATCGAATACAATTTAAGGTGACATACGATTATCTACTTATAATGCATATAATATTATATATGCGCATATGACGATCTAGACAATAACATCAAATATAAATAACATCGTCTTTTATGTAATATAAAAAATAATTTATTTCTCAAAATATGCATAAAAAAACTTAATTATCAAATATTAAAATCTATTTGAATTATTAACCAAAATTTGCCCAACTTCACCGTTAATTGTCAATTATTTTTTTCTAATCAATGAATCTTCACTCATAAGGAAATTATATTTATTACATGGTTGATTAGTGACGGATGGATGATTTTCATTGGTTAGAGATCACGGATGACGTGGTAGACCGGGCCTATGATATAATCTCTCCCGAATCCAATAGACACAAAATGCTATTCCTACCATCCAATAAAATACTGCCACGTCGTGAAACACGCATCATATGACGTGTCAAGTCAACTGCTCATCTCCTCTCTCCCTTTTTCTCGCCACCGAATAAATATATAATCACTCTTCATCTCGGAACCAGATCATCCCCTCTAATTTTAAACACTCGAAATTACTTATTTTATATAAGAGCGAGGTTTGTCAGCTGATCGGAACGGTGGTTGTGGCTGTGCCTGTGGTGGTTTTATATTCGATCAGATCCTGATCCAATGGCTGAAGACAAGTACAACCTCAAGAATCCGGCGGTGAAGAGGATATTACAGGAGGTGAAGGAGATGCAATCCAATCCTTCTGATGATTTCATGAGCCTCCCTCTCGAGGTCTGTTTTTCTTCTCCACCTCAAACTTCAAAACTTTTAGGGCTTTTTTGAGTTTCGATTTGACGATTTCAGATCACGAATGGAACGTCGAGAGTTATTTGATGATTTTGAGAATGTTTTGATTCTTTGTCCAATTATGAGACTATTGTGGATTTTCATTATAAGTTGTTTTTTTCTTCTTTTGGATCGGATTTCAGGAGAATATATTTGAATGGCAATTTGCAATTAGCGGCACTAGGGATTCTAAATTTGAAGGAGGGATTTATCATGGAAGGATCCAATTGCCTGCTGAGTATCCATTTAAGCCCCCTTCATTTATGCTGCTGACTGTAAGCGCTCGCTTTATGAATACATACAAACATATATGCATCGTTTTTGTGTTGTTAATTCTGTAATTTGATTTGTTAACAAGTTTGTTTGCCTGTCTAATTTTCAGCCGAATGGGCGTTTCGAAACCCAAACTAAAATTTGCTTAAGCATATCGAATCACCACCCAGAGCATTGGCAGCCATCTTGGAGTGGTTAGTATTCATTTCTCTTGAATATAAACGCATAATTTTGATTACACTGCTATTTGATGAAGCTCTTCAAATGTATTCACAAAATTCTTATAGCAACTAGTGATTTGACATAGTTCTCATTTGGTTCATAAGATCTGGATGAACTGTTTGTTTAAGAAGCTTTGCTACACAAAATACATTTAACAACCTCCCTCACCTTCTTAGTAAGCCTCTTTAGTGCTTGAAAATGAATTCTAATTCTCCCTCGACCACCAGTACTAAACCTCACCAGAAATATTACTGTGGAAGTGTATCCAACTCGAGTAGGCAATGCCACAAGAGCTGTCCGGTATTATGTCTTTCTTGATATGAATCTCATTTGTATTTTACTTGTAAGTAAAAAAAGCAAAACAAAAAAAATAAATGCATTTCAGACTTCTAAACGATCTGTTGAATGAGGTAATCAGCTGATTTACTTGAGAAGCAACCATTTCTCTGACCATTCCGAAAGTCTAAACCGATATACTTACATTACTACTGTGTCCTATCCCTTCATTCTGGCAGGTACTTAATCTGAGATTCCTTTTCTTTCAATGTATTTTGAATTGGAATCAAAAGGTTTTGTGTGATTATTTAGGAACTGATACCTTGCTAAAAAAGTTTATTTAGTAAAATTTGAGAAACTACACATTGCTTCCAATTTTTATGTGATACTAGAATATTATTGGATGATGAAAATCTAATTTCAACTTTGCTTATTCAATGAATATTTGTATGTTCTCTTCTCGCTCAAAAATAAATTTAGATAAAACCTGGCTAATCTGTTTGTTGGTGTTGATAGTGAGGACTGCTTTAGTGGCACTGATTGCTTTCATGCCCACCAGCCCAAATGGTGCCTTAGGTTCTCTAGATTATAAGAAGGAAGAAAGACATGCTCTTGCCATCAAATCTCGTGAAACTCCACCCAAATTCGGGACTCCTGAGCGCCAAAAGCTTATTGATGAGGTATGTTTTGCATAAATTGCTACTGAATTAGGTGATTTTGGTTCTCTGTTTAAAAAATATCTTTGGTGGTACAGATTCATGAATATATGTATAGCAAGGCACCCCCTGTTCCTCAACTTAGCCCTTTGCGGGACTCGAAAGAACACCCTACCAGCAGTGATGGAGAAATTCAGGCTAATCAGCAGGATTCCGTTAGTATGGGTGCTGAGAATGGACCACTGAATCCAACAGAACATGACACGGCCGTTGAACAAGAGCCTTTGGTTCCAGCCAATGCTAATCTTGGCAACCCTGAAATGTGGGCGACGACAGCAGTGGGAGACATTCCTGCCATGGAACCTAGTCATCAGACGCTGCAAAGGCCTGAGATGAGGATTCAAAGATCAGCTGAGGACCGCTTGTTTACTATGACAGTTGTTGGACTTACGATTGCAATCTTGGTTCTTTTGTTGAAGAAATTCTTGAAATCTAGCGGACATGATGTTGTTTTCATAGGTGGTTCATAGTTCTCTGTGTGAGAATCTCGGTTGAGCTGCACTCTCTTTGCAGGCTTACTTCAACAAGAAGTAATAGACCCATGAAAGACATTGGTTTGAATATCTAGTGAATCAATCTGTAATATATGATACCAAGTTGATAAATTTTAGCTACTGTAATTAACAGTGTATGTCAGAAATGGATTATCAATTATATATGTATGCATGTAAGCATGATAAATACACAATTTTGATTATTCAATTCTTGCAGATGTTCTGTTTCGACCATCTATTTGATTTCCCAAAGTTTGTAATTTTATTTAATAAAAAGTATTATCTAAAATTTTAAAAATATATTAATAATTTTATTTTAAAGAATGAGTTTTTGAGGATACAATATTGATTAGAGTATAAATCACACTCGGAAAATCACACACCGTCCTGATATCCTGCAGTCTGGCTTCATTCATGTTCGGTTCATCATATATGCTAGGTATGCCTCACAGCCCAACTCAACTAACCTCTGAGCCTCTAGAGCAAAAACAACATTAAATAAGAACTTCACATTCTCACCTACAACCATAATCTCATGGTCATCTGCTAGTTTCAAATAAATTCTCTTGGTCTCAAGGTCTATCTTAGCCCTATGCTTTGTTGGCCAATCCATACCCAAAATCACATCAAAACCATAGAATGACAATTCCATCATATCAACTGGGAACACATACCCCTGAACCATCTATGGACATCGTCTGTATACCTTTCTGACCACTACGGTATCTCCGAAGAACTAGTAACACTAACACCTATATCTAGTGTCTCACAAGGTATATCCAACATCCTAGCATGCTCACTCAGAAAACACTACCGGTAGATTAGCTGTTAGATAAGTCTGGATCTCTTTCCTCAAACCTCTCGCACCTCATCTTCTCGGTAGCTATCAACTCGGTTGTATACCTACCCAACTGTAGGAACTCCTGCTCGTACTCAAAGACCGTACGGTTATCTTGCACAAGGTGGGTGAACTGATCTCTCAACTGACCGATGTGGGTCTCGCCCAAATACTTTTTCTCAAACTCATCCAAAAAGTCGCCCCATGTCGGCTGATTGGGACACTACTCCATCTCAATTGTTTCCCACCATTCCCTTGCATTTTCCTTGAGTAGAAAAAGAACACAAGACAGCTTTTCCTCGGACCTTAACCACTGATCCACCCTCACATGATTATCTGAGCCAGAACACAAGAAATCCGTAGCACCCTGCCTGCGAACCCTCTCGATAGGTGCCTTACGTGGGGTAGGTGCATGCTTCGGAATAGTCTTCACTATCCGATCCAAAGCACGGTGCAAATGGGCGAAATAATTCTCCCCTAGCCTAACCCCTTCCTCAGACTCGTCCACACCATGCACAGACAACAACAACAACAACAACAAACATGATTACACCATCGAAATTTCAGCTTTAAAAGTACTATATCGACTCGTGGGCATGTAGTTGTCTGACACCTATATAACACACTAGACTTTCTCGGGGACTTCCTAGAACCGACTCAACCTAGGCTCTGATACCACTAAATGTAACACCTCGATCCGGATGTCACATTGGGCCTCTAGCCCACAACCTGTATTTCAAAATTTCTTTCGAAAACCAATAGCAAAATCAAATTCAAGTCCAAGTGTGATCCATGAAATTCATTTAATTTAAAACAGTAGCCCAAAATAATTTTAAGTAGCCGAAGCTCCAAACATTATAAACCTATTTAGAACATTCGACCCAAATTAATTAAAAAAGTTACCAAAAACATATAGGGTTAGACAAAGTACTAGCCCACTACATCTCTAACTGTACTCTGACACATAATCGATGCTGAAATCCAAACCTCGATGGTGCTCCACGAACCGGCTTCACCTAACCTACGCACGAAAACACATTTCGAACGCTGAGCTACTAAAGCTCAGTGGGTACGCCGAACTCGGCCAACATCATGCATATCATAAGCAGTAAAACATAACGTATAAAATATCGTGCATGATATGATGATCTAGCATGCTTGCCTACCACATGGCATAAACAAATGTATAATATCGCACACAGCATATACATGTCACATCACAAAATAACACACAAGAGTGAGGCCCGCGTCCACACAGCATCGGGATCCTACACTCAGGATTGAGGCTGCCCTCAAATCCTATGCCCGGAATGTTACATCGGACATCTTCGAACGAGGCTGCCCAACGTTCGGAAAGGGGTGGAGGCCGCCCAACCAACCCCATGCTCGGAATGTTACATCGAACATCTTCGAGTGAGGCCGCCCAACACTCGGAATAAAAGTCTTCAAAACATCATCCGGCATGTTACATCGGATGGCCTTCAACGTGTTGCAACACTTATGGATATCCGGATTTCCATCACACAAGGACTCAAACCACACAAACGATCCACCTAGGATCTTAGCACAACAAGATATATTAAGACTTATCATACCTTAGTCTTTCGGGGTTATAAACATCAATCTTGGTTAAAGAATTCATTTCCTCATATATAGGTTTTATTAGGACTCTTAATACCCTTATCGAACCTCAAACAATACCAAACTTATCGAGTTCTCGTAGGGCTATCGATACCCTTATATGGGGTATCGAACCACCCTGCCTCGATACCCACCCAAAGAAGGCATCGAAACATGGGTATCAATACTTTGACCATTTTTAAAGTCAATGAAAGAGGACCCTCTAGCATCGATACTGGTATCGATATTTTATTAGGAGTACACATAGCCTATTTTCACTTATGGGTATCGATACCGGTGGCCCGTGTATCGATACCCATGCACGAAATGCAGGTCTGCACTTAGAAATTTCGAGGATTCATTCCCAAACTTGATCAAATCAATCCTAAAGTGTTCCTACACATTATTAGGAGTGTTTAGGATAATTTAACATCATTTTCTAGATATTTAACACATAAATCCAAATTTCACCATTAAAGACCTCTTTCAAGCAAACCAAACAAATCAAGCATACATACATGGATTCTATATGTTATGCACTCTACCATGAAATGCATAATGATTAGAGGAGTTGGGAGTACCAACCTTAGCAAGCAACAACAACAAACCCGAGCTCCCAACCTCTTCAAGCTTTTCCTCCTCCAAAGCTTGATGATGGCTCACAAGCCTCTTTCTCTACAAGAGAAAGATAAGCAACGATCAGAAACGTTTTGGGATGATTCCTAGAGCTTAAAAACACCAAAAGGCTCTGATTCTAAGCTCTAAAACCCTAAACCCAAGCTTAACCCAAAACCCCCACTTAAACCTTCACCTTCACCAAAACAACCCATTCATACCTTGTTTTGTAGATCCTTTGATGTATAACAACTTACCCTCAAGCTTCTAAACGAGAAACACCACCCACAACAACAAGATTACTCCTTTAACTCTTTGTTGGAAGAAAGAAGAGATGGGGAAAAGGTTAGCAATGGTGATTTCACCATTTCTTTTTTTTTTCTGCAGAGGGATTAACTACACTCCCCCTCTCTTTGTCTCAACCTGCACAAAGACCAAACTACCCATTTACTAAAAACTCTCTAGCCCAACAACACTCAAGCCCAACCAAACTAGTAGCCCAACCAGGTCCAAAACCTCACAACTCGGGGCCCAAAACCAGAGCCCAACCCTCGAGTTAACCCGATGCATGAATCCGGAAATTCGGGTTGTTACATCTATTCCTTTATTTATTTATTCTAATATTTATTATACGAATATTTTTAATCGATTATTTTTTATTCGAATATTTATTATACGAATATTTTTATTCGTATATTTTTTATTCAAATATTTTTATTCGAATATTTATTATATGAATATTTTTATTTCTATATTTATTATTCTAATATTTATTAAAAAATATTTTTATTCGTATATTTTTTATTCAAATATTTTTATTTGAATATTTATTATACGAATATTTTTATTCGTATTTTTTATTTGAATATTTTTATTCAAATTTTTATTATATGAATATTTTTATTCCTATATTTATTATTCTAATATTTATTAAATGGATATTTTTATTCTTATATATTTTATTTAAATATTTTTATTCTAATATTTATTATACGAATATTTTTAATTGTATATTTTTTGTTTTAATATTTTTATTCGAATATTTATTATATAAATATTTTTATTCGAATATTTATTATACGAATATTTTTATTCGTATATTTTTTATTCAAATATTTTTATTCGAATATTTATTATATGGATATTTTTATTCCTATATTTATTATTCGAATATTTATTAAACGAATATTTTTATTTGTATATTTTTTATTCTAATATTTTTATTCTAATATTTATTATATGAATATTTTTATTCCTATATTTATTATTCGAATATTTATTAAATGAATATTTTTATTCGTATATTTTTTATTCTAATATTTTATTCGAATATTTATTATATGAATATTTTTATTCAAATATTTATTATACGAATATTATTTTTCGTATATTTTTTATTCGAATTTTTTTATTTGAATATTTATTATATGAATATTTTTATTCTAATATTTATTCTACGAATATTTTTATTCGTATATTTTTTATTCGAATATTTTTATTCGAATATTTATTATATGAATATTTTTATTCTTATATTTATTATATGTGTTATCACCGGATTAGATGGTTAATTTTATTTATTAATTTAAAAAATATTAATTTAAGAGTTTGGTGACCTAATTGACGATTTCTTGAGTTGGATGGTCAAAATAGGTAACCTTAATTAATTGGGTGTAGTTTACCCTTTTTTTAATAGGTGTAACCGGTTAATCTGTTAACTCATTTTAATCCAACGGTTAAAATGAATGGGCTACCATCCAATGGCCATTTATCACTTGGCCGTTTCTTAGCCGTGATTTAAGGGCCGTTTTTGAGCCAAACCAATGGGTGGTCTCTTCCAAAAAGGGAAAGATTCTGCACTTGTTTTGAACAGTCAGGTGAATCTAGGTGTGTTGGAGGGACAATCATATCCCTTAAAAAAAATTAATTTCGCAGCATTATATTTCTTATACGGTTTTCTAAAAATTTACACCCTTTCATGAAATTTAAATTTAAAAATTCACGTCGCTAACCCTTTGCATCAAAAAATTTGATTACACGTTTATGGTATAGGAAATTCAATTATGGTTCTTAACATTTCTGCTGTCTTAAACAGGTAGTTGTCTCATTACATCAACTTAAAGCAATTAATCCTTCAACAAGTCGAGCCAACCCTTCTGAAAAATACCTCCAAGTTCTCTCTGTCGATACTCATGAATTTTGGTTCATGGTTTCTTAGATTACGATGGTGCTGTTACATGCCTACAGGAAGCTTTGCAACAACATAGCTTACAATCCGTGTGATACTATTTCTACCAGCGTAACCTTCACCTGGTCGTAACATGTTTTTTCATGTGAGCATTTGCTCTACTGCTAAAGGGATTTGATAGAAAATGCTCCTTCGGGAGCTCTTCAATATTCTACGGTAATGAAAAAGATAGGTAATGCCGTAATTGTAGAGTTTGTATCTGGAAATCATATGGAAGTTACGAAAAGAATACAATGAATTTGCTCTGTTTTAAACTCTTCGGATGTACCTTGACTCTCTATAATCCTTTCAATATTCTGATGCGCTAACAGTCACAGGTATGTTAGTTAATCCGTCAGGTTGTTGAATATCTGCATATGGCTTTGAAATGATGTAGATTCGGGTATATTATCAAATTTAATTTTACTGTCAGTAAAATTATAAAATTTTAAAATTTTGAAGATGAAACAAAAATATATTAAAAGTTTAAGGACTATTTAAGTAATTTATTATTTTTTTATTGTACCAGATCATTTTTTCGTTAATATTTAACGACACTTAATGTTGAAGTGACCAAAACTTTACACTCTAAAAATGATAGTGACCTTACTGGTCTTTTTTTAAAATCGGTGACCAAAAGTGTACTGAGGGTAAACGAAAGTCACTAACACAGTAGTTTACCCTTTTTTATAAATAAAAATGATAGTCACTAATGATTCTCTGTTTTGCAGGTTGACGCGATGATGGGCAATGCTCTAGTCTTCACGTGGTTGAAGCGGTGGCCGGCCAGGAGGGCCAATCAGAGGGCGCGTGACCACCACGCGCTATTCGAATAGCCGCGCGTGATGGCCACGCGCGACAGCTAGCTGGCGTGGGGATTAAGCGGCGGCTGGATCTGGTTGCTGAGGAGTCACCATTTAGTTAGGGTTTGGTTAGGGGAAATTAGTGTTTAATTTGTTATTGGGTTAAGGGTGTAATGGGTTGTTGGGTTAATATTTGGGCTTGTAATTAATTTTATGGGTATGGGTTTAATTTTTGGATTTGGGTTATTAAATACAATACATGGTTTATTGGATTGGGTTAGTTAATGGGTTATTACATCAACCATAAGACATGAACAAGTCCCTAAACGTCTCGTATAGCCAAAGTTCTAATTACAATGCTTATCACGAATAATACCAACAACATCTGCACTAACTTTAATCCAATTTCTGCTTGGTTTCTTTCAAATCCGATTATACTCATTGATTCTACAATTAATCTTAATATCGTTACTGATTCTATCATTCTTTCGTATACTAAAATCTAGCGTCGTTCTCGTACACTTATGTAGCAGGTTTATCGAATCAACATAGACATTATTCATAAGGAGGCTACACCTTCGTTTTTGAAGTGCATGATTT
This sequence comes from Abelmoschus esculentus, assembly GCA_035048815.1. NCBI lineage: Eukaryota > Viridiplantae > Streptophyta > Magnoliopsida > Malvales > Malvaceae > Abelmoschus > Abelmoschus esculentus. Next base: position 6,761,959 of record JAUCBN010000015.1, read on the forward strand.
TTTTAAATGTCTAATTTTTTTTACAAAATAATAAGAATTGTTTCTAGTGAATAGCTAGAAAATACAAGAAAATTAAAATAAGATCATACAAAGAGATGATTAAAATTTAACCAAACAACTTAAAAAAATTAATAGATAAATAAACATCATTATTATCGGTGTATGATAAATACCATCAATGCTAACAACAAAAAATACATATAATAGTACCGTCAATGTTATTAGGTGTGAGGATTTTGGGTTTGGGATAAGTATTAGGGTTAGGTTTTTTTAGAAAGATGTTAAAATAAAATTTTTTAAATTTTTAGAGTCAAATTAAAGATGAAACAAAAGTATAATAATAGTTTAAGGATTATTTAAGTAATTTATTATTTTTTATTGTGCTAGATCATCTTTTTCGTCAATATTTAACAACACTTAACGTTGGAGTGACCAAAATTTTATACTCCGAAAACGATAGTGACCTTATTGATCATTTTTCAAAATCAATAACTAAAAATATACTGAGTGTAAACGAAAGTGATAAGCGCAATAGTTTACCCTATTATTTTTTTATATGGCTGTGGATTTTGTATGGATGATGGGTTTCATATTTGGTCCGGATTATTGTAAAGGGGTTAAAGTTTTGTGTTTGTTAGTAATGGACATGGGTATTATTAAAATGCTTTAATTTTGGGTTCTATTATTTCGACATGGATTTTTGATTAAAATAGCTATTACACGTGTATAATTAAGAATAATAACAATATGCACTTAAAATAAGCATAAAGAAAGAAAGTAAAAACTTCTCGTCTGTTATCCTTGTGAATAAAGATGAAAGTGTGGTAAACATTAGAACTTGATGGATTTAGGTCACATTAATAATTGTTCTACTATAGTTGATCATCTAGTTGTTGTATGTTTAGAAATAAACAACTAAAAATTTCAAACACCAAGGAATTATATAATAACGATAACATGTCATACTCGGTTTTTATATCATCCGTTTTTTTATTTAATAGACGTATATAATAATCATATTACGAAATATTAACGATATCGATAATTATAATAGAAATTTCAATTACAAAAATTAAGAAAAATCACTATAAGTGTTAATTTAAAAATTAAATCTTAAATTTTGTTCAAGTATGACATGTTTTTTTGGATAAATTGTGATTTTATTATTCAAGAAAGCAAAAATCTACGACAACACTATAAAAAGTTAAGGCTTAGGCGTCTATCCTTAAGGAATTCCGAAAGCTTCCCTAATCGAAGCACTTGCACTATACAATCTTATATTGCTATTTAGATACATATACTGACAATTTTTTATATAACGTACAAGGGTATTGCAATCTCTAAAACACTTCTAAATTTTCTATAATTTCGTTCTCCCCATATGTGATATACATAGGCACTCCAGGCAAGCTTACAAAGCATCACCCTCATAGATTTATCCTTCAGATGCGTATAAAGACATTTCAACTCTTCGTCCCAATTAATAATTACTTTATCCATTCCATAATACTGAGAAATATTCATCCAAATTATTTCGAGTATGGACAGCCAACGAAATTGTGATCTCTGAATTCTTATAAGATCATGCACAACAAGCAGGTGCAATCCCCTTAATACCCCGTACGCTGAAGTCTATCGAAAGTTAGCTTTAGATTAGTTATCCATAAGATAATTAAATGTCTAGGGATGTGCAGGTTAAACCTAACTAATTTTTGCTAAAGTATCTGAGACTTAGATTGTCTTACTTCATCCCAGATGCCTCTCAATGATAAGTCACCAATAGAAGATATTGCTTGTACCACAGATCATAGTTTTAATGTTTTCCTAATACACTAGTTAAACCATGATTTAGATTTCACCGTCTAATAATCTCTATTTTTAAAAATATAGTGCTTTATCTAAGTTACTCATAGAGATCCCTCACCAACTAACAATTTTCGAACAAGATGTATATACAAGCTTTATTTTAGGAATGCAAATCTCTAACTCCAAATTCACCCTCACCCTTTGGACTACAAATGACATTCCATTTCACTTGAGCTCCTTGAGCAGTAACATCTTTACCCTTCTAAAACAATCTCATACAAATTTGTTCAAGTCTCTTAACAACACATTTTGGGAGGATTACTTGATTACACCGGTAGTTAATCATATTAAAAAGTACATCATTGACAAGCTATAAATTAAACGCTAAGAAGCCGATTTTTTTAAGACTCAAGACGAACTCTGATTTTATCCAAAAGGATTATTTATAGTTTAAATTGTTACTATCTAATATTATTTTAAAAAATATTTAATGTATTATTGATATAAACAAAATACAAAAAACGTTTTTAGATTATAAAATTTAAAATTTAAATCTGTAATTTAAAATTTAAAATTCTAAATCTTAAAATAAACTCAGCTTAATTGATGAGACTCAAACTCAAAACCCTCTCTTGCTTAAACCAGAGCCTGGATCGAAGGTTAAAATGCATAGGATGAAGGGCAAGGGATATACGTACACAGATACATGATTTGGAAGCTATGTATATTGCAGCAAAATCAAGAATACATGATAAAATAAAATAAACAAGCAAAAAGTGCAGAAGATAACACTAACAAAAGGTTGAGAAGACAAATAAATTGTTTTCGTTATTAAATAATATTTTAATTAGAGTTTATAAATTATCATTAAATTATTTTTAAAATTTTAGAAAGGTCATAAATTTTTTAAAATTATATAATAATTATTAAAATTATTTTTATAAAATGATTATTAATCATTAAATGTCGTAAAATTAAAGTAAAACTATAAAAATTTATACAATATATATTTAATTATTTATATTTATACATTTAATTAATTAAATTTTAATTAAAAAATTAGTTAATATAATTTTATTATTTATTTTTTAAATTTAATTATATTTTTAATAAAAATCATTTAATAATTTTTTTAACCAAATGATAACACATATCATCTAAATAAAGTAAAACAAATTAATTAAAAGGGTCAAACCCAGGTGGGGAGGGAAATTAGGCATGCTCATGAGTCATGACCACCAAACTAAAGCCTTTTTTTGGGTTACAAGTTTAAAAAAGGCTGGGGGTGGGGGAACTAAAAGAAGTAGGACATACCTAACCACTAGACAAAAGCAAATATTTTGTTTAAAATAAAAATAATTTATTATATATGTTAAACTGTAATTAAATATACGATATTAAATGTATATATTAAAATGTTTTAATTTATTAATAAATATATATTAATATAAGTATTTATTTAAAGTAGTGACGAAATATTTAGTTCTTACTAAAATATTAAATATTAGTAAATAATATTAAATTAATATAAAATAGTAAAGTATTATAAATAATATTATTTAATCATACATTAGTTATATTTTAAGATATATAAAATATTGTGTTGAGTTGATCGATCGATGGAGTGACCAAGAGGGGGTGAATTGGCTATTTAAAATTTTTAGTGTGGAAGAATTGATAAAAATGTGAAAAATGAAGAACACCAGATTCATAGTGGTTCGACCTTCGAATAAGCACCTACATCCACTACCTTAGCTCTCACTAAGGGTTTTCAACCAATTCACTACTGAATACAACTTTTTTCTCGGTTCAAGGGATAACCGTTACAATAATTTAATCTTTCTATCCAAAGATTAACTTCAAACCTCACTAGGTTACAAGAAAAGGAATGACAAAGATAATTTCTCTCTAATAGAAGATTTTGCCCCAATTACAAAGATTGCACTCCCGAAACTCAGAAATAAAAATTATAAAGAAGCTCCCAAGAGTTGGGTGTACAAGATTTTGCAATTAAGCTCTAAGAGTTGGATTTGATGCTTGGATGTTAGCTTTGGGATCAATTAGTTGTTGTTGCTGCTTTAGAGGCTTGATTTTATACCCTCTCTTTGATTTTTAACCGTTGAAGTGGATGAGAACATAAATATAGACATTAGAGCTTCATCTTCCCACCATAAATGCAGTTCTACAACTACCGGTATCGATACTCGGGGTACCTGTATCGAAATGCTACCAAAGTAGACAAAGTTATTATGTGCATTTTAGAAAGGGTATCGATATAATGTCCTATGGTATCAAAACAGGATGCCTTTAAAAACAAGGGGTATCAAAACAATTTTAAGATCGTATCGAAACATTTTGAAACTGCCAAAACTGGTATCAAAACGCTATGTAAAATATTTAATTTTCTTTTAAGTTCGAAGGAAAGTTTCGATACAGCTTGATAAAGGTTTCGAAATAAAAAATTACAGTTTCAAATGGTATCGAAACGGTTCTTGTACAATATCGATACTCCTAGAAAAACACAAGAACATTCTTTAAAATTTTAAGCATGGTATCAATACCAATGAAAGTGGTATCGAAACGCCTGTACAATTTTGAATGTTTTGGCTTAAAAAAATCTTAAGGAAAATATATTTTGGGTTTTACAATCTCCCATTTTTGATATAACAAAACCAAAATAATTTTTTAAGTAAAAACAAACTCCCCCTTAATAAAACTCCCCTAAATACGTGTATAGGTTAAAAATTTGTTTTTAAAGTCTTATCCACCTTTTTGTTAGATCAAAATCAAAGATAAAGAATTATATAAGCAACAATATATAACATTAAAATCATAATCTATTTCATTGAAACTTCATAAGCAATCCAACATAAAAATTTCAAAACATAGTACTTTTTTTTTGAAACGAACATGACATGAATAAAAAATGCAAACTTACACCTAAGAGAAACTAGCCTAAAAGCTATTCCTCTCCACCGTCGTCCTTATCGTCATCATCTTCTTGAGAAGCATGGGACTTACGCCATTCATCATGGAAGGAACCAATGGACATACTCATAGAAAGATGGGAAGCTTCAAGCTCCAACACACGAGTATTCAAGGCACTGAGTTGACCTTCAAGGTTGTCAAAATGGTTGTTAAGTCCGAAAAAATGATCGGTAAGGAATGCCATGAGATCGATATTTGGAGCAACTTGTTGGATAGACTCCGAATCAATAGGTTGAGGAGGAGGTGCCTCTCCACGTACCCATTGATGACCAATATATTGAAAGTGAGAGCGATAAAGAGAAGTCTCACCTATTGGTTCCTTCACCATCTCTGGAAGATCATAGGAGCAATCAATCACCTGGTGCAAGAATAGAGAGCTCAAAGCACAACCATAGTAGAATGAAAGACAATTCTTGGTATGTCGATTTTGAACTTGCCATACTAGGTCGACAAACATGATCTTTGCTATATTAGAACGTTTCTCTTGATGAAAGCATGAGATCCAAAAACCATTAACATATCGGATCCAAGAATATTTACCGTTAGAGGGAAAGATCTGCCAAGATATGATCAAGTGTAGAAACCGATCATGGACATCCAAGTTGATGACGGATCCGGAAATATTATGACCAAGAGAATTCTCATAGTCAATTTCTATGTCTTCGAATCCAAAGACTTCATAAAGAAGCTTTACATCGACACGAAATAGACGTCCCATAAGGAAAGATTCAATAACCACGACTTGAGATTTGTCCTTAGAAAGAATACAAGTTGCATTAGCATAGAAAATAACGACAAGAAAAGAAAAAAAGGTACCGGGCAAGGACAAGAACTTCATGAACTTCCAAGATTGGAAGAGCTCGAGATAATGAAATTGGAATTTGTCTGAGTCCATGAAGTTTATATCGACATAGCGCTCCTTTTTGAGCTTGTGATTATAATATTGATGAAAGCTTTGGTAAGAGCTATGATCGGGAAATCACATTTTATAGATATATGGAAGATTAGGTCGAGTGTCTCCCTCCTCGGTTGTCGAAGAACTTCTCGTCTCAGTTCGTGATCATTTCTTTAGAGCCATTGATCTAGATAAACAAATTAAGGATTATTAGGCTCAAGAAAACAAATAACCAATGATAACCAAATTTAATCCTATAAATCAATAACTTAAGGTTTTAAAAACAAAGTTTGAAAACACAATTGAAGAAAAAAAAAGATTAAAAAGAAATTTTGAAAAACTTTTGTGGGATTTTGAAAACCCATACATAAAATAAGTCTAATCTATACAAAATATAATTTTAATAATCTAGATTAAAACGAAAATAAAAAAATTCGAAACATACCTTGAGTAAGGATTGAGGATGAAGTTGGATGATTTTGAGTACAAACTTTGAGAAAACGCTTGATGCTTTGAGTAGAAACCCTCAAGAAACTTTGATTAATTTGTGAAGAATTTTGGTGTATTGAGGGGTGAATTTATAAGGATTTCGGCGTATGGTTTTAATAGGGGAAAGAAAGTGTTTTAGTTAGGTTAAAAGTAGGATTTAGGTCTTTTAAAATACTTTTACCGCCACGCGTTTCGATACCACACAAAATGGTATCGATATGCTGGTATCGGAACATGAGAGATAAAGTTTCGATACGGTGTTGTATCGATACAATCTTCTACCCATATCGGAATAGAGGAGTATTGAAACGCTTTTGAGGCATTTCGATACCTACTTCCCTAGAAACGTCCTAAAAAGTGTTCTATGAAAGGGTATCGAAACCAATCCTCCTTGTTTCGATACCACTATGCTAGGCTCTATATGCAAGGCTTCTAAAAGACTAGGAAAGAGATCTTAAAGCCCCTAAATACATGTTAATGATCAAATGTCATGATTAAGAGCACCATAAGCATATTTTACTATTCAATGAACAAAGAGCATCATATATTAGATTCAATGTCATATATCATGCAAACACAATTTATCAAACAAGACATGGAATAAAATTTCATTTAAGAACATATGTTCAACCGAAATCTTAATTAAGACCATTGAAAACTAAGACATAATCAATAGAAGTGAAGGACATAAATACCGATAGAGCATATAATTTACATTTTGCTTTTGGAGTCACTCCACCATAATTAGATCTAGCTCTTTTAATCTTCTTTTGTTTCCGATCATTCTCTTTGAGCACCAACAACAATATCATTGGAAGCAATAACATCTTTAGGAATCCATGTGCTTCTAATCTTTTTACCTCTATATTGCCTAGGGAACTTTCCATGTCTATAGTTATAAAAGGTCTTCCTAGCATAATTAGTTTTAGACGATTCACCTTTAAGCAAATTATTAGAACTAATCTTACCTAAAGCACCTTTTAACTCACCTATTTCTTTAGAGTAATTTACATTTTACATCACTAAACTTAACATTGACTTTCATTTACATCATAAACCTTTAATTTAATCAAATCATATCATTCAACTTTCATTATTTATAAATTAAGTCACTTATATTAGTATCTTTTGTAACACCCCAACCCGGGTGCCACATTTGGGCCATAAGCCCAAACCCGTATCCATAAAATTTCAAAGTCAAACTCAAGTCAAAGCATGATATAAGACATAATTCAAAACGAAATTTAAAATCCAAAGTGATTTAACAACTCAAAATAACATCAGAGCTCCAAATACAAGTTTGATAAAACATTTGACCTTACAACTAAATAAATAGAGTTACAATTACAACAGTGATCTTATGAATACATAGCCCAAGTAATCTAGTAACTGTACTCTACCAACCGGTCAATGCTGAAATCTCGAAAAGATGGTGCTCTGCCACGTCCGCCCGAACGTTTGTCTACTTACCTATGCATGAAAACAAATTCCAAAATGCTGAGCTACGAAAGCTCAGTGGGTACACAACCTATCGACTGTGCTTTAAAGTGAATCATAACTATAACATGCGAGATAAGATAACATGATGATATGACATGCCAATGCAACCAACGCATAAAGTAAACAAATCAAGAGTGAGGCCCACTGCCAACCCGACACTAGGGAACTCACCCGGCCCAGAATATCACATCGAGCTAATATACTCAGAATCTCACATCGAGTTTTCACTCAGAATCTCACATCGAGTGGGGCTCGGAATCTCACATCGAGCAAAGTCATCACCCGAAATCTCACATCGGATGGTCTTCGTTGTGTTGCAACACTATCACTCACTAGGTATCCGGATCCCACCAAACAATGACTCAAACCACACAAGATGATCCACCTAGGATCTTACACCAAATACTAATCAACCAAGCCAAAACCGAGCATGCAACATAATTCTCATATTAAGACTCTTATCACGACTTACTAACTTAACCTTTGAGGCAAACCCATCAACAGTGATTTACGACTCATTTCATTGATCTATGATTTATATTTACCTTTAATTATCCTTATCGAACCTTTTCTACTACTTATCTTGACAAAATTTCATAGGGGTATCGATACGCCTATATGGGGTATCGAAACACCCTACATCGATACCCACCCAAAGAAGGCATCGAAACATGGGTATCGATACTGGTATCGATACCCTTTTACCATTTCCAAAGTCAACGAAGAGGACCCTCCAGCATCGATACTAGTATCGATGCCATTATGCCACTGGAGGATCCGGTATCGAACCATGGTTCGATACCCTTAACCAAACGTTCACTTTCCTCTCAGGGGTATCGATATCGGTAGCCTGTGTATCGATACCCCCTGCACGAAATGCAAGTTTTAAGCTTTAAAATTTTAAGAACCTTAATCCAAACTAGTCCAATCAATCCCAAATCATTCTTACTCATTTATGAAGTAGTTTAAGTGAGTTTCTAACCAATTTTACTCATTATCAACAACCATAAATCAAAACACCATTAAAGCATGCTAAGGCTCTATCCTAGCCAAACCATCACACAATCAAACAAGCATGCTAAAATGATGATGCACATGAATGCAAAGGATTTGGGAGTGTACCAACCTCAAAAACGAGCTAAAGAAGCTCCACAATCAGCCCTCAAACCTTCTCCTTGCCCAAGCCTCTTGAAGGCTCTCCTGGCTCTCCAACTACAAAGAAGATGACCAAACGATTACTACACATTCAAGATGATTTAAGGAAGCTAAAACAACTTTAAAATCATCCTAAAACCTTTCCAAAACTTATTCTCGTTCTTACCTCTAAACCCCCACTAAAACCTTACCTCCACCATTTAAAACAACTCTTACCTTGAAAGATAGATCCTTTTGAGATGAACAAAAACCCCTCAAGCATCAAAACGAGATTTCAACAGCCAATACTAAAAAACCTTACCCTTAGTGATGGACTTGGGAGAGAAAAATGGCAATGAAGATGAAGAAGAGAACAATAAAGGAGGTGATCTCATTCTCTGCACTATGCAGAGAATGTGCCCCCTTTTTCCCCTCCCATTCATCCTAAATATCCATTTACCATTCTACCCCTAGCCATCATCCAAGCCCACACTCAACATAAGCCCTCAAGCCCAACAAGACACTTAAGGCCCAAACACGAGGCCCACCCTCGGGTTAACCCGACTCCGAGTTCTGAAACTCGGGTCGTGACATCTTTAAATATCTCTAATGAAAAAAAATTAAAATTGATATTTTTATTTAATATATTTTTCATATATCATCGATAAATTATATTTAATTAGTAATTTAATTTTTTAAAAATTTATAAAAATTTTTGTTATTTTTCTTTTAAACTTATTTAAACAAAATAGAAAATTTCCACATAAAATTATTAAAATTATCAATTAAACATTATTTAATAGTGATATGTGAAAAATATATTAAGTAATAGTACTAATTTATGTTTTTTTTTTGTTAAAATTATTTAATTGTGTTAGGATAAATGATTTAGTTTATTAATAATAAAAGTTGAATGATGTAATTTGATTAAATTGAAGGTTTGTGATGTAAATGAAAGTAGATGTTAAGTTCAGTGATTTGAAATGTAAATTACTATATTTCTTTAAGGTTGTCATGTTTTACTTTAAAAAGTAAATTATGCATGCTAATATTTTTCTTTACTGATTCCTCAAATTTCTCATGCATTTCCTTTAACTTTCTTTCTAATTCTAAATTAGTTTTAATCAAGTAATCATTTTCATTTTTCAATTCTAAAATAATTTTCTTATTTTTCTTTAGAGATTCCTTATATTCTAAAACTAATTCACCATAACCATCTTGTAATTCTTCATAAGTATCATATAATTCATTGTAAGAAGGATCATTGCAAGAGGATTCAAGGGTTACTTTTGGCTCATCAAAAGCCATGAGACACAAGTTTGCTACCTCATCTTCATCGGATGATGATTCTTTATCGCTTCAAGTAGCAACATGAGCCTTGTGCTTCTTTTTCTTCTCGAACCCTTTGTTTTTGTAATGAAGGCATTCGGTTCTAATGTGACTCGGTTTCTTGCACTTATAGCAAATAATTTAGTAACTTTCATCTTCTTTACTCCTTCTTTTGAAGTCATTCTTTGTTTTGAATCTTCTAGTTTCTTTTGGATCTTTTGAAGTCATTCATATTTTATGAATCTTGTTTTTTACCATACCACATTTTCTTTTATTTTTTTAATACACCCACAAATCGACTTAACTGTTAATTGCCCACCAGCATTGAAAATTTAAAATTATAAAAGTATGTTTGAAAATTTTAAATATTTAATTTTATTTATTTTAAAAAATTATCTATAAATTTAAAATCTTAAATCTTAAAATAAATTTATATTAATGGACGAGACTCAAACCCCTCCCTTACGTGCCTTTAACTTAAACGCAAGAACGATTAACCATGATAAATAAGCATAACCATTAACCAGAGCCAGGTTTGAAGGTTAAAAAGAAAAGTTGTATAATATAGAAAAAAATACAGAACGATGGAGACACATCGTTACACATATTAAAACCCCATACCGTTACACACTTTTAATTTTTTAATATTTTAAATAATATTAAAATTATTAAAGACTACATATAATTAATTATATTCAATATAAAATTTAAATTGGTGTTAGAATAAACAGTGATAGGCTAGATTGAGTTACATAAATCATAGGTTAAAAGGCTTTTTTCTGTTTTAATCGTCACCCTGACCTATTTAAAATATGATATTTATAAATTAATATTTTTTATTTTTTATTTATTTTTATACTTTAATATTTATATTTATATTTATAATTAATTACTTTATATTAAAAATAATTATTTAAATAATAAATTAATATACATATTCTTCGTATATGCTTAGTAATATTCTTCATATATAAAATATTATTTATTAATAAATTATCTAAATAAATATCGAATATAAGTATATCATTATATGTTATTTTATTTATTTTAATAATTAAATATTTATTAGTTATCGATTAATTTTGTTAAATACTTTATTAAATAAACTAATAAAATTTATTAATTAAGTAAACTAATGTAATAAGTTAACTAATATCAATTAATATAGCCCGCTAAATATCAAATAGAACTCGGTCTTTAGTTTTAGGTTGCTATACTGGGGTAAACGCCTGATGACTCTTCACTTGGTCATACTTTGTTCTTTCCATTGAAGTAAAAGTACGCATACAAACCCAACTCAATTGCCCCAAAGGTGGCTCCTACACTTGGAAACTAGGATGTAAAAGGTTGACCCAACCTAAAAACTCGATTGAAACATGTTCGAGTCAGAATTTGGTTTGATTCGAGGATGTAATGACCCGAATCTGATTTGTATTCGACTATTATTAACTCGAACTCGATTTGGACATATTACTATTGTAATCGAACCCGACCTGTATCCGAACGAGAATGACCAAAATCCGATTTGAACATGTTATTGTTGACTTGAAACTCGACGTGCATCTGACTGAAACGAACCCGAAACCGAGTCTTACCTGGCAGATAACCAATATTACTCGACTGAATCGACTCTAGAACTAATTTTACCCGACCTGTTTTGAAATCAACCTGATAATTGACCCGACTTGTTTTGAACTCGACCTGTTATTGATAAGAACTAATATTTATAAGATTTGATATTTAAAAATAGGCTTAACTCAATAATAGGTGCCCAAAGTATACATCCTTTCTGAAATAGGTGCTTAATATTTTTTTTGTCTGAAACAAATGACTAAACTATATATTTTTTCTGAGATAGGTGCCTAATGTATTTTTTGGTTGAAATAGGTGCCTAAACTTTTATTCCCTTAGTATTTTAAGGTAACAGTGTTAAAAGAAAATTGTTTAATTTATAAATAAGTACCTAAACTATATATTTTTAAAAAAAATAGATGCCTAATATAATTTTTATTAAAATAAATACCTAATTTTTTTTCTTATAAGTAATTTATATTTCTTATAAGACATAAAATTAGTTATATCTTAAATTAATCACTTAACCTTTTAAATTATGAGAAAAAAATATTTTTTAACAACACTAAAATAAAAAATAATTAAAATTTATATAATTTTATATTAATATTTTTTATATTTTCCACAACAATCATCAATGGAACAAATCGATTCACTTGCAAGGACATGTCGCCGGTTCACATGGGGAATATATACAAAAATTCTTATATTCCTATTACATTTATAATTGTATCGAAAAAGAATTGAAAATATTAATATAAAATTAAATAAATTTTAATTATTTTTTATTTTAATGTTGTTAAAAAATATTTTTTCTCATAATTTCAGCTACTAATCAAATTTAAATAAATTATTAATCAATTATAATTAATAATTTAATAGATTAAAACGATGATATATAAATAATTTTACATCTTATAAGAAATATAAATTACTTATAAGAAAAAATTAGGCATTTATTTCAATAAAAATTACATTAGGAACATATTTTAAAATATATATAGTTTAGGTATTTTTTTATAAATTAAACAATTTTCTTTTAACAGTGTTACCTTAAAATACTAAGGGAATAAAACTTTAGGCACCTATTTCAGCCAAAAAAATACATTAGGCACTTATCTCAGAAAAAATATATAATTTAGGCACTTATTTCAGCCAAAAAAAACATTAGGCACCTATTTCAGAAAAAGTGTATACTTTAAGCACTTATTACTGAGTTAAGCCATAAAAATAAGCATGAACTTAGAGAATTATTTTAGGGATTAATATTTAAATTTAGTATTATATATTTAATTTATTTATTTATATATTTAATATTTTATTTAGTTTTAGTGTACTTAATTTTAATTATAATTTTAAATTAATATTTCATTAAAACATATAATTTTTAAATTTAAATTAATATTTAATTTAATATTTAAATTATTATAATTATAAAAACAATAATATTTAATTATAACATATTTAATTAAAATATTAATGTCATAACGTGTACAATGACATGTTCACATTCATATAAAAAATTTGTGTATAATTATAATTTATCAAATTTTATTATATTTATATTCAAATTGAATTAACTTATTAAACCGATGATTTAATTAAGCTAAATTAACATCTGAAAAGTATAATCTACGAACATAATTAATAGAATTCTTAAATTAAATGTAGATTTTATTAAATTAATCTAAATTTTGATTCAATTGAATTAAACTTACATAATTAATAAAAAAAAGATAATTAATAAATAAATAAATAATTTGGATGGAAGTAAACCACCCATATTTTAAGTTTTGGATTAAGTTACATTTAATGTAAAAATTTTGATTGAATATAAATTATTCAAAATTTTGGAGAGAATTAGAAATAAACTTTGATTACTATATAAAAAAGAGGGAAAAGAAAATTTTAAAAAAATTATAATATGTAATAAATTTTGGAAGAATATTATTATTATTTAAGTATATATATTATTACTATATGTTATATACATATACATTAAAATATATATTATATGTATTTTAATATATGTATTAAAATATATATATATTTAAGTATACATTAAAATTCACATATTAAATTATATATTCATATGTATACATTAAAATATACATATACATATCTATACATATTATATATATACAAACATATATGTATATTATACATACATATATAATATATTAAAGAATTTTATATAATTTATATAGATATATGTTATAATATAACATTAAAGTATATTATACATACATACTAAAATTTAATTATATTTTTATTCATAATTAATCCTTAAAAGTTTAGATTTTCATCGAAATTTAGCATTATTAAATTTATGATTTCTCTATTTAATTCAATATTTTAGATTCGGCTCATTTGATGATCTTTTTGTTCTTTCTAGTCCTTATAACTTCATTTTTATTCTAAATTGATCATTATTTATTTTTGTAATTTAGAAGAATGTTTTTAATAAGATGATATTTTATTTTTATTCATGTTTTTTAATTTTAAATTTAAATTTAATCATTAATTTTGAATTTTTGTAATTTACCCCAATGTTTATTTTTTTAGTCCCTAAAACTTTATTTTTAGTTAAAACTAAACTCATTCTTTTTTTGGTAATTTAGTCCAATGTTTATTATTTTAATATATATTTTTATTAATTATAGTCTCTAAAACTTTGTTCTTTTTCAAACCGACCCTTATTCATTTTTTTTAATTTAGTTTAGTATTTTTAATTTCTAATTTTTATAACTTAGTCCAATTTTTAAGATATTAATCATTTGATGATATTTTTATTTAGTCTAGTGCATAATATTTATTTTTAAAGTGATTCATGGTAGTGAAAGACATTAGACGTTAAATAATTAATTCTAAATGAATGATCAACCCAAAGTCTATCGATTATTTGTATCAAACTCAAAATTAATAATTAATATGAATTCAAAACATGAAATGAATTCGACTTGAAATGAACTTGTCAATTATCTAATTTTGACTTAAACTGTTTAAACCCGACTTGAAATGAACCGAACTGAAATATACTCGACCTGAAATAAACCCGACCTGAAACTGACTCACACCCGAATCAAATCAAATTAAAAATTAAATCAACCTAAAATAACTTATATTCAATTTTACCCGACCTGACAATTTTTTTTATCTAAAATCCATTAACTGTTTTGACATCCCTACCGGAAACCTTCAAATCATCCAGACTACCATTATTGTAAAGACAATCTTGCTATATCATTCGTTTTAATTTTTTATCAGATGAATATGTCAAAATTCGAGGAGGCTGTAAATGGTCCAACATATGTCATTATTACAAAAGCCAGAGAGTGAGAGCCAGAAAGACATGTATTTTAGGGGTAGGTAAGATCAGGTAGCTGACCAATTTAAATAGAATTAGTCTCGATTTTGGTATTTATCGGTTTCTAAAAATTAGAACCAGATCCGGTCTCAGTCACAGCGGGTCCTAAATTTTAAAAATCGTTTCCGTTACTGATGTATATCCGTTCCAATACTAGGTACCGATCAATTAATTTATTCTTTAAAAAATTGAGTAATTGGAGATTTTTTTCAACCATCAATAATAATATTAAATAATAAAATTAGAATATTATAGACTTGAAAATTAAAGTTTTAAAACTAGTCATACTCATAATATTCATACATAAAGAGAAAGTTTGATAAGAAAATAAACAAAAGAAAACTAATACGGATATTTGTACTGGTCTCGGTCCTATTGGGTACCCACTGGATATCGGGTCCAAAAAATCAAGATCCAGTCCCGGTCTTGATTATGACTGAGACCTAAATTTTGGATCCAGTCCTAGTCCCAATAAAATCAATACTAGATAAAAATCTACCGAGTCTTACCAGGTCCAGAACCAAGATCGAGTAATCGAGCTTTTTTATAACTCCTAATGTATTTACACTTTTGTAGTAACAATTTTTTTTCCAGATAGTCAAATGGGAGGAGTACAGAATTGTAAAATTTCAGAAATATTATAATTTTAAAAAATATTTTTAAAATACAATATTAAATATTTTATTTTTTTAAAATATTATACTTTGAATAATAACTTTAAAAATATTATAAAAGAATTTTATTTTAAATAATAAAATAAATGAAATGAAAATATAAAGTTTATATTAAGAGATACCGACTTTAAACATTAATTTTACAGAAAAATAATTTACAAATTATCAAAATATTATTTAATATTGACACCTCTTGATGCTAACTTTATTGTTCTTTTGATTTAATTTATTTTATTGTTTTAAATCAGATTTTTTTATAATTATCTTTAAAATCATTATTTAAAATATAATATTTTAAGAAATAAAGGGAGGAATTATTAAAATATTGTAATTGAAAACTTTATTTCAAAAAATATGGTTCACACATCATTATTTTCCACAATATTGTAGTTTACTGTAGCGTTCAGAAGGCCTCATGCATACAACCCGTCTTTGAACAGTGATTTGAATAAAAAATAATATTTTGACAAAGGCCTCATGCATACAACCCGACTTTGAACAGTGATTCGAATAAAAAAAAACACCTACTTTAAAGTCACTATTCAAAGTCGGGTTGTATGCATGAGGCCTTTATCAAAATATTATTATTTTTATTCAAATCACTATTTAAAGACGAGTTGTATGCATGAGGCCTTCTGAACGTTATAGTAAACCACAATATTGTGGGAAATAATGATGTGTGAACCATATTTTAATAAATAAAGTTTCCAATCACAATATTTTAATAATTCCTCCGAAATAAAACGATAAAAATTAAATACAATATTTATATAATTTTTCCTCAAGCATGATGCTGGAAGCATCAACTATAATTCTGACAAAAAGAACTATACGGTTGTGCAAACAGAACACAACTACCGAGGCGATGTTTCTATATAAGGTTGTAAATGAAACGAGACAAATAACAAGTTATTCGAGTTTGATTCGGTTAAAACTCAACTTGGTTAGACTCAACTCTTGTTTGAATTCGGCTCGAGTTTTTGACAAGCTGTGTTGAGCTAAATGATACTCGACTCGAAAAGCTCACTGAGCTACTCGAAAAATATAAATATACATTTTTTTGTCTTTTATAATTTAAATTTTAAATTTCTAAACTTAAAACCCTAAAATCTAAACCCTTAACATAAGTATTAAACCCTAAATTAACACACTAAACCGTAAAATTAATTAGTTTGAGTTTACACAATTTGTGTATCAAAGTATTTTTTTATTAGGCTTTAAATGAGAAGTGATAGACAAGATTTATTTAGTCTAACACGGTCAAAGGTCAGTCAACACTTGACTCGATTAGGCTCGAATAAAGCTCGAACTCAACTCGAGTTCTTAATGAGCACAACCGCGCTCAAATTTTTCAAGCTCATTTAAAATTACTCAAGCTCGAATTAGATTTGAAATCTTAACGAGTCGAGTTTAGCATTACTCGAGCTTGACTAGACTCGTTTACACCGTTACTTCTGTACAAAACTCCTTCAAAAGAAGAGATAATATCATGAACTTTGTTCACAATATCATCCATGATCCATACAATCAAGTCCGCTCATTTTTAAGTAACTACCTAATAATTACTTATTAATTAATATAGAAAATAGATGATTCATATTAAAAAATAGAATAAATCTCATTAATTGAAATTACGTATAACATTATAAAAATGGTTCATGATTAATTTTTCCTTCAAAAGGGACGATATTAGCAACAAGCTAAAATTTACAGATAATTTATTCAAACATAAGTCACCATTCATTAAATGTAAAAAAAGTGTCCGATATAATTACTAAAAGGAATGATTTATATGTACAACGAACCTTGAAAGATTTGTTTAATGCATTTCTTCAAGGTGGTCTCTAAGAAAAAAAGTCTACACGCTCTTACCTAAAGGATTTCGCAGCCAGGGAAGAGTTTAAGCATCGAGGCTGCAGGCTGCTGAAATCACTGTATGGGTTAAATTAAGCCTCAAATCAATGAAACATGAAGCTAACAGAAACCCTTGTAGCTAATGGTTATGCACAGAGCCTATATGGTTATTCTTTGTTCACCAAAATTAAAAATGACAAATTAGAGGTGTTGCTTATTTACGTTGATGATCTACTTATCATGGGGAATGATGGTGAATTAATCACTGAGTTGTAGGATATTTTGCATCAAAACTTCAGGATGAAAGATTTGGAGCGGCTTAAATATTTTCTGAGTACCGAAATAGTTCGGTCCAAAGAAGGAATAATCTTAAACCAAAGAAAATATGCTCTTGAGCTGATAACAGATTTGGGGTCAGGGGAGTTAAGTGTGCTTCGACACCATTGGAGCAAAATACATAGTATACAACAAAAGATCATGAAAAACAGTTGAAGGGAGATATGACAAATGTATTATTGGAAGACATCACAGTGTATCAAAGTTGATAGGGAGGTTACTTTACTTAACTCATACGCGATCAAAATAACTTTTGTAATACAAAATTTGAGTTAGTTTATGAAAGTTCCCAAGAAGATTCATTACGAGGCAGCCTTGAGAGTTGTTAGATACATTTAGAAAAATCTAGTTCTAGGGATTTTTTTATCAGCTAGTTCAAAACCAGAATTAAGAGCATACCTAGGTTGCACCGATACGGATACGGGGACAGGGATGGAAAACGACAATTTCTAAAATTACAGGGTACGGGTACGGTAAGGTTACGACAAATATAATATAAAATTTAATATATATAATAAAAATATTAAAATTCATAATACAATACAATAAAATAAAAACAAAGAATTATATTACTAAATGACCCTAATAATAAGTTTCATTGTTCAACAACAAACAAAATCATATAAAAAGGTATAAAAAATCATATCAAACAAACAAAATTCATAAACCGATTATATTGTTCAACAACAAACAACCAAATTCATAATCCGATTATAATATTAAACAACAAGCAAAATCACATCAAAGATTCAAAACAACATAGTTAACATCATACAAATCCTTAAAAGGTTTAAGAAACAAAATAACAACGATGCAACAATCATTGTTAACATCAACCGAGATTAATTCGTTCTCCAATTCCGGTTCGTCGAGTGAAAGTTCCGCAAACTCCAAATAACCCACTTCTCCTAGAGAATCAAATGCATCTCCACCAACATCTCACATCTTGGTTTTCTCATCCTCATATTGACTAGAATTCCTTGATAAAAGACGAAGGTTGTAGTGGATGTAAACCAAATCTTCGGCACGGCTTGGATTTAATTTATTTCTCCTAAACGAGTGGATGAAAGAATAAATACTCCAATTTCTTTCACAACAAGATGATGAAGTAGGTTTCCCAAGCACTTTAAAAGCCAAAGATTGGAGCAAAGGAGTTTCGGCACCAAAGTTTGCCCACCAACTTTTCGGATCCGAAGAATATCTCTTTGTAAGAGAAATTAAGTCTTCAAAAGGTCCACTCTTAAGTGAAAATTGAACATATTCATCCAAGACTTTTTCATAATCATCATCATTTGAAAATAATCTACGAAAGCACTTCATTCTCTCTCGAGATATTTCACCATCTCTATGAGGAGCAACTCTACTAGGATCTTCGGTTAACCATCCATCATTGTAAAACCTATAACATTAAAAAAAATATTTATATAAAGGAAGTAAGTAAGAATATAAAATTTAAAACTAGAAGAATGTATACCTTGGATTTAGTGAGTGAACTAGACAATGAAGAGGAGTATAACTCTTTGTCCAACGAGCAATAAGAATCTTGTAAACAACATGATAAAAAGGACTAAAGTCTGAAAGAGAACGATTTTCCTTCTTGTAAATTTCTGACTTCACTTTCTCAATCATGGAATCCTACATCTCATATACCAAATGAAGGGATGGTTTATCGGTGTCGCATACTCTAAGCATGTCATAGATAGACATTGTGAAATCAATGATGTAAGTCACTTTATCCCACCAATCATCACTCACAAGTTTTTCCTTCACAAAGTTTGCCTTTCCCGTGTCATCCTCTCTATAAGAAGTCTATTCATCACTTATGATCATTGCTTGAAGTCCACGTTTGATGAGCTTAAACCTTTTAAGCATCACAATGATCGAGGCAAAATGAGTATCGGAAACTGAAAGCAACTTAAGAGGACTAAATCTTTGAAAGATTACCAACCTCATATTGTGGTTCATGATAAAATTCTTGATTTGTACGGCATCCCCATGAATTTCAGTAATCCAATTGCACAAGCTATAAGATTCCTCATTGCCCTCAGTGTTTTTTGCTGAACAAATGTTCTTTAGTGCAAGCTTAAGAATGTGGACAACACATTGTGTCCAATAGATATGAGGATACATGCTCTTAATAATCTCTCCTGCCCCCTTGCAATTAGCTGCATTATCAGTAATAATTTGCACCACATTTTGGTGACCCACATCATCAATAACTTCTTTCATCAAATTGGCAATGAAAAATTTATCCTTAACTTCGCCAAAACAATTTACAGACTTGAGAAACATTGGTCCTTTTCCAGAAGTAGCCATGAAGTTAATGAGAGGCTTCCTTGTTGGATCACTCCAACCATCGCATACAATAGTCACTCATTTTTCTTGCCAAGTTGCTTTGATTGGTTGTAAGAGCTTTTCAACGTTATTCTTCTCTTGTAGAAGCAACAAGGTTCGCAATTTATTATAACCAGGAGGCACATAACCGGTTATGTCGTGAGTTGCAGTAAAAGTAAAAGCCCTCTGATAATGAGGATTCCTAGCAAGATTAAAGGGCAAACCACCAGTATAAAACATTCTTGCAATTTCTTCATCCAGCTGAGCCCTCACATTCATGTTGAATGATTTAGCAATAGGTGAGAGATTGGACTTTCTCTTCTTAGATGACGATTCAATTGCAATTCCACTAGAAGTCAAAAGATTGATGATACCTGTCGGCGTGAATCAATTGTAATCACCAACCAATTCAACACTTCTCTTAGCCGCTGAAACTCTTAACCTATCTCTAGGCCGAGTTAATGTTTTCCGATTGAAACACCGTACTTATTCCTTTCGTGAATCTAACGCTCTCGATATTAGACAATTAGATTACTTGCAAACTTCTTTCTCGAGCTTGGATGCAAGAACAAAGAATGACAAAGAATAAGTAAACTTCGATACTTTATTGCATTGAAACAAGAAACAAGGTTCAATCTTCTCACACTAATACAGTACAACCTTCACTTAAGCCTAGAGAAAATTAGAACATAATGCAAAGAAAAGAAAACTCTAAAAGATGAAGTCGGCTAGGTCTAAGCTCTTTGTGCCGAAAACTCTCCTCTTCTTCTTGGACGGCTAGGTCTTATATAGGCTTGGTCTAGGGCAAACCTTTCCTAAGTAGGAGTATAACTTGGAGTATGGTACAAGTCAAGTCCATAATTAAAATATTTCCAAGTTTACTCCAACTAGGATTTGTTTCCACGTGGCCTTTGACCTGGGCTTTCCATGTGCTACCCAGCTCCGATTCATGCGCTGCTTGTCTAGAAACGTCCAGCTCATTTTTTCTTCAAGTCGCCTACAATATCGCTACTTGTCTTTCAGTTGCTGCCTCAGCCACGTTGCTGCCGCGGCAATAGTTTTTCCTGCACAAATGTAAAAATGTAGTAAAACTTGCTTTTTCTATAAATATCATCTTTATAAGCATAACCTCTAAATATATCACATTAAGTATATGCATTGGTCCAAGTAGGTGTAGATTTGATGATTAATGCCATAAAAGGTGTAAAAAGTGATAGTGAGTTGAGCACTTATCACACCCCCAAACTCGAACTATTGTTTGTCCTCAAGCAATGCAAACCATCAATTTGCCAAACTCTATTCTCTCTTGGTCTTATGTTGCCATCTATTCTCCCCACCATAACTATGCCTATTCTTTAGACTTAACCTTTCGGCTACCCAAGGATTTACCTAGAAACAAACTATAAGATTTAGTGAGTGTGTGCGTTTTTGTGGAAAAGTTTAATTAAAGGCCTTCTTATACAAACTCTAAGTTCAAGACAAGTAGATTTGGGTTTAGTGTTCTCTTCTTTTCTAAACAACCAATTCTTGAGCCAATTTCAGGCACCTCAAGGATTGTGTTTTTCTCATCACTAATTCCTTCTTTCTTTTGATATTCTTTTAAGTATACTAGAGCCAATTTCGGGCACCTCTAGCATGAAGAAGAGTAATTCCTAGAGCCGGTGGTAGGCACCTCTAGTCACTTGCCCCAAAAATCTTAGTCTTTATCACCTAAGTTCATTAAAAGAATTCCTATAATCCAACAAGTCCCAAAAGTGTTTTTAAAATTTATCTTATAGTAAGCTTCTAAGTTTTCATCCTTAAGTATCCTAAGATTAAACCTTCTTAACAGGACCTAACCATGGTAAGAAGAAAGATTTTTATATCCTTAAAGAATAAACTAAGGCAATACTGATGATGGGCAGCGCAAAAGTATGGGCAACAGATTCAAGTAAAGTGGTGAACATAAATTTTTTTTTAAAAAAATTATCACTTAAATACTCCCTTATCTTGGCATGGCCGCGACAGTGGATTGCCTTGGTAGTGGCTCTACACCCCCAACCTCGAACCAAGCATTATCCTCAATGCTTATACTAGAGGTAAATAGTGGGAAACAAAATATGAAAAGAAACACGCAACATATAAAGATAAGAAGTGTTGAATATATAAAAATTAAAGGGACTCCGAAGAGCTTCTTGTCACAATCTTTCGTCGAGGTCGTGCTGTTGATTGCTTCGTCTTTGGTGATGGCGATGGCTGAGTTTTTGCTTGTCTTGGTGGTTGGACTCTCGTTGGTGGTGTCCGTTGCATTGGAGCATCCACTTCTTCTCCTTCTTCCTCGTCAGCGATTTCCTCGGTGACCATGATGTCTATCCCACCTTCATTGGTTGCGCCTTCCCCGGCATGGTGTATGCTTGGCCCGACAGCGGTTGAGCTTTGATGTACATAGGCATCTATCTCTACTGATATACTGCCCATGATGATGGGGGATCTTGGTGGAGTGCTGAAGACTGCCCTCCTCTTTGATGGTTGTTTGCTGGCAGATGATGCCGCGGCAGAGTCTGTTGCCCTAGATGGGCCAGCAGCATGAAATTGTTGTTGAGGGCCAGTGTGGAAGAATGACCTCGGTCCTCCTAGAGCTGGTGTAGTTTCGGTGTATGGTGCAGCTGTTACAAACATGTTAGTGGGGAATTCTGGAAACTGCACCCCTTGGTCTGGAAAGTTATGGAGCATCATTTGGGCAAGTGTGCTATTAAAGTCTCTTTGATACTCCATGTATCTCTATTGCCTAAGATCCATAGTTGCTATCCTTTGTAGTACTTCCTGGTATGGGTCTGCTGCGGTAGTGGTGTGGGCAGTGTCAAGCATGTCTGCCGTGTATTGGGTCCCGACAGTAGTATCAACAGTGAACTACTGTAGAGTTTCCTGGACTGGTTTTGCTTGTGTGATCTGCATGATTTTATGGCAGAATTCTCTTGTCCACCCTCTCCTATAGGCTGTGAATTCATCTGTTTCGGCCATAGGGACACCTGCAGCATTACAAATACCAGTAATTAAACAAGGGAAATATAGAGGTCCTCTATCCTTCTTACTGCATTCGTATATTTCTCGTAAAATAATTTCTCCAACATTGATGCTTCGTTTGTTGATGATTGATTGGATGAGCACCAATCTTCTCCGGTCCACCGTACTGTTGTGGGAAGTTGGGATAAGGCGTCTCTTCACAAAGGTGTTCCAAATCTTAGCCTTGGGTTTTAGACTTTGCCTTGCTACTGATCCTCTATGGGCACCGGTTTCCCAAGGAGTATTCTCATAGCAGAGGTCGTCTTTTATCAGTTCGTAATCTTCAGCAGTGACATCCTCCATGAAGTCAGCATGATCATCACGTATAGGTGTGAGGCCATAGAATTGGTTGATTGTCTCGGCATCAAGCTTGACAGGCCTGCCTCGGCAGTGGACAAAAAGAGAGTCCTTGCTTGGCTCGTGCACATAGAATTCCCGCACGATGGTGGCATTGGCCTGAGCAGGTTGTAGGCAAAAGATCTCCCATTCTTGATACTTGATCTTTTTTCGAACAAATAATGCTCAATGTCGTAATTTTCCTCATCGGAGTGTTGAAACTCTTATTCTTCCCATAGCTGCCGAGCAATGAAAGACCTGTTGAAATGATCTTCAACACTGGATGGGGCAAAACGTTTGTAGGTGTCCATGAGTAAGTATTTTGAGAGTTGAGGTTCTTGGAGATTTTCTTGAAGAAGGTTCGTTGGGACTACTGTGGCTCTGACACTATTTTTTGCCTCGGCAAAATTCCTACTGTGAACTATTTCTCCTTTATTCTTACTTATTATCCTAAAAAAAATTAAACATAAACAAGTAAAATAATTAAAAAAATTAACTCTAAACTAAACTAATCCTAATAATATAAAGAAAAATTATAGAAAAGAGATTATGTCACTGGGGGAGTGCATGCAAATGCATCTCCTAAGGTGATTATCTCTTGTTGGCCAGAATGATTTTTTAGGTATTGGCCATTCTCTTTGGATTCATGTTCATCCTTTTTCCGTTTTGATCTTCACTACACCCTATATGTCTGGACAATCTGAATTTGAAGTGCTTGGATATTGTGTTTCCCTATTTGCTGCCTCCACCTTTTGCTTAATCTTCTTGCCAAATATTCTGCCGAGCATGCTGCCAAGGCAAGATATCTTGGTGCCTGCATCTGTGGTGTGAAGAGCTTTGCACTCTTCTGTATCGTCATGCCTTTTCAAATTGTGGAAGGCATTGAGTTTGACTTGTTGGTCATTGACCCTCATTGTCAACTCTCCTTTTTCCACATCTATAAGTGTTCATCCAGTGGCAAGGAAAGGTCTCCCGAGAATGATTGGTGCATTATCATCTGCTTCACAATCAAGGACAAGAAAGTCAGCGGGAAAAATAAATTTGTCAACTCTTACCAGTATGTCCTCGATTTTTCCATCGGGTTGCACATATGATCGATCCGCAAGTTGGAGCATCACTGTTGTAGGTTTTGCCCTTCCTATTCCAAGCTTTTGAAAGACAGATTTAGGCATTAGGTTTATGCTCGCTCCAAGGTTGCATAAAGCCTTTCCTTCATAGTTATTACCTATCGCACAAGGTATGGTAAAGCATCCAGAATCCTTCAATTTTGGTGGCATGCGATTGTGTAGCATTGCCATGCATCCTTCGGTAGCAACCACTGTTTCGAACTCACCTAGTCTCTTTCTCTTAGACACAATGTCTTCAAGAATTTAGCATAATTAGGCATTTGTTCAATTGCCTCTACGAATGGTAAGTTGATGTGGACTTGCTTTAAAATATCAAGAAATTTCTTAAATTGATGGTCCTATTTTTGTTTCTTCAACCTTTGTGGGAAAGGTGCTGGTGGTCTCATCTCATCCAGGGTTTCTTTAGTTTGAAATTTAATACCTGGAACCACTGTATCTGTTGCTGTCTTGGCAGGATGTTTAGGTACTGCCTAGTTCTCTGCTGGGGCAGTGTTATCTGTTAGAACATGATCAGTTTGTTTAGCATCCAAATCCTCTTTTTCTGGTTCTGTTGGTGGGACTTGGCCTGCTGGAATTCCTATCTTTTCCTTCAGCTGTAGACAACTCCTAGTAGTGATTGCCTTACACTGTTCATGGCCTATTACCTTAGCAACTTCAGTATTGCTAGGTAGTCCTCCTTGTGGTCTAGTGTTTATGTTTTGAGCAAACTGCCCAACCTGAGTTTCCAGTGCCTTAATTGCTGCCTCTTGGTTCTACAACCTCATCTCAGTTCTATTTATGAATGCATTTGTTCTTTTGATGAAGTTGCTATTCTTTGCCATATATGATTCGGTTTTCATCATGAATGCTTTTAGAGAATTTTCCAAGGAACTTACAGGTTGCTGTTGCATCTGTTGCTGCGGCAGATGTTGCATTGGTTGCTAGAATCTTGGGGGTTGGGTGGTTGGATTTTAGGCATTGTTAGGATTACTCCATGAAAAGTTTGGATGCCTCTTCCATGAGGGTTTGTATGTGTTGGACATCATATTGTTTCGGTTATAGTTTTCAACATACATGCTGGATTCTTGATTCTGCATGCATTCAGAAGAATTGTGGTTACCTCCACATAAATTGCAAAAAGAATCAATGACCTTAACCTCATGGGTATTTTGCTGTAGCTGCATGTTTTGCACCATCTTGGTAAGAGAGGCCAATTGTACTGCCACTGAATTTGATGTTTCTAACTCATTCACTATGGCTTGGCGTCTTACTCCTCCTCGCCTAGATGTAGGGAATTGAAAATCATTCTTTGCGAGTTTGTTTAGTATCTCAATAGCTTCCTCAGGTGCTTTATCAAGGAGTGTTCCATTTGCCGAGGCATCTAACATCATTGTCGGGGCATTCTTGGCGTTACAGAACATGGTCACTTGTGTCCATAGGGGAAATTCATGTAACGGACACTTGTGCAGTAACTCTCTGTAGCGTTCCCATGCCTCGTACATAGGTTCATCATCTGCCTGTCGAAAAGAAGTTATTTCATTACGAATTCGATCATATAGATTTGTAGGATTAAAGCGTGTAATGAAATCTCGGCATAGTTCACTCCAAGATCCTATTAATCCTGTTGAAATGCTATTTAACCAGGTTTTTGCCCTATCCCTTAGTGAATAGGGGAATAATTTCAATCTCAAGACATCTTCATGGACTCCTTGGATTTTGAATGAATTGTATATCTCCATGAATGACTTGAGGTGCTGCCTGGCATCTTCAGTCATAGACCCACCAAACTATCCAATAGTGTTGAGCATATTGAACATGACAGGTTTTAGCTCAAAGTGGGCTGCTTCGATCTCTAGTGTAACGAATCCTGGATTTAACCCATTCAAATCCTCTTCCAAGAAGTCTCGAACAGTAAGCTGCCGTGGCCCTGGTGGCGGCGGAAGACCTCCATTGCCGGTAGGTAATTTTTGTCCTACCGGATGATCTGCCATAGCTCCTTGGATTTATCTCCTCAACCTTTGTCGTGTACGTTCGATCTCTGGATCTAGTTCATACAAAGGGTTGGTTGGGTTGGACCTGGTCATACACCAAGAAAAACCAAAGTGAAATAAAAAAATAAAAAGCAAGAAAATAAAGAAAACAAAATTTAGTTGCCAATCCCCGACAACGGCGCCAAAAGCTTGTTGCGTGTCAAAAGTGCGCAAATTGTGCAAGTGAACACGTCGCAAGTAATAAAGTGATAAATATATCATATATCATCTCCACAGGGATTAGTTTACTTAATATGCTTTATTCGTCTTCTTGCTATGTAAAAAGAAATAAAATAAAAACACAAGTAAATTAGGTTTTGATGAAATTAAATAAAAAGACTAAACAAAAAGATAAAATCAGATAAAGAAAGTGGCCAAGATACAGTTGTGTTGTATAGTGGATTCAATTGACTTGTCTCTATCCAATACAATCGCACAACACTACCTCAGCAGTACTGCAGTTTACTACCTCGATAGCGATAATGCTTGTCCGCCGCGGCAATCTCTTGCTCTTGGGTGGACTTTACCAAAGTTTGGCAAAGTGTCTTTTAGTGCCTCAGCTTATCTCTAAGTCGAAGTACTGTTGATGACCAGTCCTTGATGATACCTCTCGGCGTGAATCAATTGTAATCACCAACCAATCCAACACTTCTCTTAGCCGCTGAAACTCTTAACCTATCTCTAGGCCGAGTTAATGTTTTCCGATTGAAACACCGTACTTATTCCTTTCGTGAATCTAACTCTCTCGATATTAGACAATTAGATTACTTGCAAACTTCTTTCTCGAGCTTGGATGCAAGAACAAAGAATGGCAAAGAATAAGTAAACTTCGATACTTTATTGCATTGAAACAAGAAACAAGGTTCAATCTTCTCACACTAATACACTACAACCTTCACCTAAGCCTAGAGAAAATTAGAACATAATGCAAAGAAAAGAAAACTCTAAAAGATGAAGTCGGCTAGGTCTAAGCTCTTTGTGCCGAAAACTCTCTTCTTCTTCTTGGACGGCTAGGTCTTATATAGGCTTGGTCTACGGCAAACCTTTCCTAAGTAGGAGTATAACTTGGAGTATGGTACAATTCAAGTCCATAATTAAAATATTTCCTAGTTTACTCCAACAAGGATTTGTTTCCACGTGGCCTTTGACTTGGGCTTTCCATGTGCTACCCAGCTCCGATTCATGCGCTGCTTTTCCAGAAACGTCCAACTCATTTTTCTCTTCTAATCGCCTACAGTATTGCTTCCTGTCTTTCTGCTGCTGCCTCGGCATCAGGTCCTGCCTCGACCACGTTGCTGCCGCGGCAATAGTTTTTCCTGCACAAATGTAAAAATGCAGTAAATCTTGCCTTTTCTGTAAATATCATCTTTATAAGCATAACCTCTAAATATATCACATTAAGTATATGCATTGGTCCAAGTAGGTGTAGATTTGATGATTAATGCTCATAAAAGGTGTAAAAAGTGATAGTGAGTTGAGCACTTATCACTAACCAAATAATATTATATAAGAAAGACAAACATTAAAACAAAAAATAAGACATCTAATAAGACTTTATTTAGCATTGCATTATAACTAAAAAGTGTGTTTAATAAATCTAAAAACCTGACATTTTGACCCCCAAAACAGAAACTACTGTTTCTTAACATTTTTGAGTTCAATACACTATTTAAGTGTTTATAAACTACTCTGTCATAAATATATATTAATTCTTATTCCTTCAATACACATGATTATACATGGACTGAAAGTAAATATATATTATTCTTTATTCCTTCAATACTACTGTTTAGGGAGTTAAGAAAGATGTGCACTAAAAACCAGTGTAGGCTCCAATTTCTAATGTTTGGGCAACACAAGGGCATGATTTCCAACAGTTATGATATCTACAAAGGGAAAACGATCGTAATATTTTTTTCCCATCATAACAGAAATTGGATTTTACTTTAATAATGCACTTGAAAAATATATGGACTAAAAAAATATATTTTAAGGGATTTTCCCATGGAAATCACTTTAAAAAATGATGAATCTTAGTGTTCTAAGCTAAAATATTCTAAGCTAACAGCCTTAAAAAGCTAAATTTCAAGGTAGCATTGCCGTACCGGTGACGTCTCGGGTATGGGAAACGAGGTAGCATTGCCGTACCGGTGCTTCATAGGAGCATACTATGACTCGAACTGGGTAAGTTGTCCTATGACTTAGAAGTCTGTGCCATGATATTGCATCAAGCTTGGAGATTTCTTAGTTTGTTGGAAATCAAAAAAGTAGAATATTGTATTCAGATCTTCGACAGAAACAGAATACAGGTGCATGACTGCTACGGTGGCAGAATTAGTATGGTTGAAAAGGCTGGTTATAGAACTCGAAGTTGAACATAACATGCCTGCAACTTTGTTTAGTGATAGTCAAGTAACGTTGTAGATAGCTACAAACCAGGTATTCCATGAAAGAATCAAGCACATCAAGTTCCATTGTCATTTTATACGAAAAGAAATACAGAAGAGGATTGTAAATACGCAACACATCTCCACTAAGGATCAACAAACTGATATAATGAAAAAGGATTGATGGCTCAACATGATTACCTTGTAAGCAAGTTGGGGATGAAAGTTGTCTATCATCCTCTAATTTGAGGGAGAGTGTTGAGCTTGTTGAGTCAGTTTCACAAAGAAGTTAAGTGGTTAGTAGGTTAAAACCATATTAGAAATTTTTTATAAATAAGATCATTGTATAAACAATTCGTATACTGAGAAATAAAGTTTAAACACATTTTCTTCTTCCTCCTTGCATCGACGTTACTCTAAATATTAGGGTACACCAAATTATTTAAAAATCTGCAAACTTGGAGTAAAATTTGTCTCTTAGCCCTCTTGAAAAAATATTATCTAGAGATGTATCGTTATGGGTTGCCTGGTTATAAGAGTATGTATTTAAAAGAGAGTTTTTGGCGAGTTGAGAGTAAGAATTATTTTAGTTGGACGATGAAAAAATTATTAAATTTTAGACCTAAGACTACTGTCTTGTTTAGTTCTATAACAGATTGGTTGTAGTGAAAAATTCTTGGATATGAGATAATATGTGAGATAGGAAACCCGAGGTGCAATGGCATAAATTAAATTGGTATCCACTCCACACCCCTAAACACTCCATAATAGAATGGATGGCTATACTAGACCGTTTGCCCATAAAGGATCGATTACTCCATATGGGAATTACAACGGATGTTGGTTGTAGACTTTGTGATAATGACTTAAAATCGAGGAATCATTTATTTTTTTGGATGTCGTTTTTCTTAATGTGTTTTGAGTAAAATCTTGCATGATTGCAAATTGTACAAATAGGTTGCAGACTAGGATGATAAGATCCTATGGCTAATGGAGAATTTGAAAAGGAAATCTTTCATTGTCCTCATACTTAAGATGACTTGGAGTTCATACATTTATTATATTTAGGAGGAACACAATCATATACATTCTAGGGGAGTCGTTCGGTCTATAGATGGTATTGTTAAATGCATAAAATATATAGTTTCATATTTAGAAAAATTGTATAGACACTACTGATAGGTTTAATTTGTAGTTGAGTATAGATTGGGGAATCTATTGACAAGTGCATAAAAGTCCTAAATTTTATACTATTTTCCCACTTGATTATTGCTTGTAAAGGACATATTTAATGAAAATTAAGGATAATTTTATATATTTTCCATATTCCAACATCCATGGACTTAATTTATCATTTTATCTATTATTTGGTATAAAACATGTATGGTTAATGGTTTTCTTTCTTAGACAGGAAATAACCATGCAGGTAGAACCAGATAGAACAATGGATGCTAGAAAAAAAGCTGAAATGCAAGAAAGCACCCGCCACGACAGCATATTGCCCGCCATGGCAGCAGAGAAAAGAAGACAACTGGTGCTCGATGGATAAAGAATAATATCTTGAATCCAGTGGACACTATGCGAGACAAAAAAGGAAGAGAGGAAATAGGGTCAAGCCATGGTCAAAGCTGACATGGAAACTAAGGAGTTAAATTAAGAAATAGAATAAAAGAGTTGTAATTCAAAAATGACATTTATTCTTTTTCTTTTAAAACTCTTATTTTTATAGAAGTCTTTAACCTAATCTTGGACTATATAAAGCAAACCCCTAAGGCTAAGAACAAAAGTTTGTTCTCATAGATAAAACGGTTTAATTACTGCAAAAGTCACCTTTGTTTGCTTCCAGTACAAATTTGATCACCGATTTTGAAAATCAACCAATAAGGTCACTTACGTTTTCGGGTTGTAAACTTTTGGTCACTCCGAAGTTAAATGTCGTTAATGATTGACGGAAAAATGATTTGACACAATAAAAATGAATAAATTACCTAAATATTCCCTAAATAGTTATTTTTCTTTTATTTCATTTTTGATTTAACGCTCAAAATTTTAAAATCATATACTTTCACCATCTTTCCCAAATAAATCTCCATTTTTTCTCATAATCAAATAATTTGATGGTGTTTGGCCCTGTAATTTTGGACTTTTCTTCATCACTGATTTTGATCCTCTTGGATTCATCTTCTGCAACTACTTGAGAAAATAATCGAAGGGAAACTCCAACAACTAAACCCATCTTATCTGAGTTGCCCTTCATCTCCACCGCTTTAGAATTTATAGTCGTTGCCGCTGTAAATCACAATTTAACCCAAAGATCTCCATTTTTCTTTTGAGTTAAAGAAAGATTGAAAGCCTTGTTAAATATATGATTTACAGCCGCCGTTAACCGATATCTGTTTCTGAGGGTTTGCTTAGGGGGTTTGCATCTAAAAAATAACATGTTGAATTCTGGGTTTGTTGTGCTTTTATGTTCCGTTTCTTTTAGCTTTTGATCTGACACCCTCTAATGCATTGTCATCCGGCTATTCAAGTATATTTTGATGCTACTAACTATAGATTAGAGAATGTAGATTGAATTGCTGATGGCTTGGCTTTCTGTTCTTGGTTCTTGAATTTAAAACACCAAGAGCTTTGCTTTAAGTAGAATTTTATTTGGGAAAGGAAATAAAATTTTGAATGTTCTTGGTTTTCTATTCTTGGCTCTTGGCTTTCTGTTCTTAGATTAGAGAAAGGAAATGGAAATTTTTTTAGGGAAAGATGGTGAAAATATATAATTTTTAAAATTTTGAGTGTTAAATTAAAAATAAATAAAAGTAAAATAATTATTTAGGGACTATTTAGGTAATTTATTCACTTTTTATTGTGATAAATCATTTTCCATCAACCATTAACGGGATTTGACGTCGAAGTGACCAAAAGTTTACATCCTGAAAACGTAAGTGACCTTTGGTTGATTTTTAAAATCAATGACCCAATTTGTATTGGGAGCAAACAAAGGTGACTTTTGCAGTAATTAACCCTAGATAAAACCCTATCCGCCGACAAAACCCATCATGTTCTAAACTCCACCGAGGCTTAGGTATGTTTTGGAGTAGTTGGGGAAGAAAGTTGTATCTTATTTGATAGTTATTAATGCAATATTATTTTCATAGTTTATTCTCTCTTGATTTTACTCTTTTTCACTTACGAGCTCAAAAGATAAGTTTGCAAAGAAAAATCTATTTGTCTAATATCGGAAGATTTAGGCTCACGAAATGAGAGATTATGATATTTGCTCATGGGCATTGACTAATCTGCAAGGGTTTCAGCGACTAAAAGGAAGCATATAATCGGTTGTTATCCATCCTTGATTCACGCCAGGAGGTATCATCAAGACATGGGTTTCAATAGTTTCCTCGCTTAGGGATAAGGAGGAACAATTTCGGATGCTATGTCGAATTATGGAAAGTTGAGTTGTCGACAAGGCATAACCCCACCGAGGCAGCTGAGGCAACCCTTCGTGCGACCCGTCGCGGCGATAATTCAACCACATGTGTTGATAATTGGATAATAAGTGCAAATAGATTCCCCACTACAAAGCAACTTTCCTAGCCTTACCTATCTCATCGTTATTTCCCTTAATTATTTAGTTTTCTTTTATTTTTAGTTAATTCATCATCACTCAAAATTACTTGTGTTTTTACTTTTAAAGTACAAATTTATTGTACAGCGCAGGTTGCCTAGTCCTTGAGGGATAGATATCTTAAATACTATTTGGCAAAAGGTGAAAGAATTCAAGGACTCTAAGCCTGTCACCAAGTTTGGCGTCGTTGTCGGGGACTAGCGTCTCAATCTTCTTACATACTATCTCTGTAACTTTTCTTTTCTTTTCATTTCTTTTTCTTTTTCTTTTTCTTTTCCTTTTCCTTTTTAAATCGATATAATACTGGTTGTTCTATTGTATGACCAGGACTAATCCGTCAGCTGATGAATATCCTTTTGATCCTAAAATCGAGAGAACCGCAAGAAGTCTTCGTCAAAGGATATGAGAGAGGATGAATCAAGTACCTGGCAAGTAGGGGAACAATGCTGACATGAATGCCGTCGAGGCAGTAAATCTTGCTACCTTTGCAGTAGTTGACCCCGATAATATCCCTCGACAAGAATGAGTCCGTACTGTTCGTGATTACTTAGAGGAGGATTTAGATGGGCTAACACTTGCAGTGGTTATTCCAGATATCGATGCTGAACATTTTGAGTTAAAATCGGTTATGTTCAACATGATCAATACCTTAGGACAATTTAGAGAGTCAACTAACGAAGATGCTCGACAACATCTTAAGTCCTTTTTAGAAATCTGTAACTCTTTCAAGCTGTCGGGAGTCTCCGCCGACTTATTAAAATTGAAATTATTCCTCTATTCACTGAGGGATAGAGCAAAATCTTTGTTAAATAACCTCCAGTCGGGATCACTTCACTAATGGAAAGAGTTGTGCCGAAGCTTCCTTGCCCGCTTCAGCTATACCAACATGACTGATAAGCTAAGAAACGATATTACATCCTTCAGGCAAGACGATGACGAATCCATGTATGAGGCATGAGAGAGATATAGAGAATTGTAATGAAAATGCCCAATGCACGAATTACCAAAATAGACTCAAGTATCCATATTCTATAATGCGATAAACACACCCACTAGAATGATGCTTGATGCCTCAGCTAATGGAACACTACTGGATCGACCACCCCGTGAAAACTTGGAGATTTTGGATAGATTTGCAAAGAATGACTACCAACACCCGACCACAAGAAAAGGAGTAAAAAGGCGAGGTATGACGAACTTAGACTCTTCAAATTCTATACTAGCACAACTATCATCATTGACAAATATGGTTAAGGATCTGCAAAAGCCTAGCCACGTTCATGAGGTAAAGACATTTACTGTTTTCTGTGAAACATGTGGTGACAATAACAACTATAACGAGTGCCCACACAATCCAGAATCAAGCTTCTACGTTAGAAATTTTAACCGAAACAATATGTCCAACACTTATAATCCAGCATGGAGCAAACACCCCAATTTTTCATGGAGTAACCCCAACAATGCACTAAACTCACAATAGCAGAACGTGCAACCTGCTGGATTTTAGCAGAATATTAGACCAGCCCAACAGCAGTTGTCGTAGCAGGCGATACCGCAGCAACAACCTGCTGATGTTCGAACCCTAGAGAATATGTTAACCATGTTCATGGTTCAAACCAACTCATATATTGCGCATAAAGATAAATTTATTCAGCGAGCTGATGCATTCATGGACAAAGCTGAGATGCGTATACAAAACAATGAAGCTGCTTTGAAATCTCTTGAAACCACAGTGGGTAAAATTTCACAGCAACTCAATACTCGACCTTTAGAAGGTCTACCAAGCGATTATGAAGTAGCTAGAACTTGTCCATTTGAACAATGCAAGACAATAACCACCAAAAGTGGACTTCAAATGAAAGACCTTAAGATACCTGCCAAGGCAGTGGGTCAAAAGTCTGAGACAATAATCTATAAGGAGGTTACCGAAAATAAAACTGAGGTAAAAGAATCAGAGGAAAATTTTGCCGACAAAGATGACACAGTAAAAGATGCTATGGCAGCACCATAGATCAGATTTCAAATTTCTAAAAAGATTGAAGATTTGAGGTTACCACCACCATTCCCTCAGAGATTAAAGCAACAAAAGAAAGAGTACCAATTCAAGAGATTCCTAGACATTCTTAAACAGGTACACATTAATATACCTTTAGTGGAGACAATCAAACAAATGCCCAATTATGCTAAGTTCCTCAAGGATATCATATCCAAGAAAGGATCAAAGTAATTTCATGATACCATGTTCTATCGGAGATCAATACATGGGAAAGGCACTGTGTGACTTAGGTGTCAGCATCAACTTGATGCCTAAGTCAGTTTTCCAGAAGCTAGGCAAAACCAACTATAGTTATGTTGCAGATGATAGATCGCTCTTACATGCAACCAGAAGGAAAAATAGTTATTCGATCATATTAGGAAGGTTGCTCTTAGCCACAGGAAGAACACTGGTCGGTTGCGAAAAAGGTGAATTAGTTATTCGAGTCAATGACCAACAAGTAAAGATCAATGTGTTCAAAGCTCTAAGGCATCCAAAAGAACCACATAAATGCCAGCAACTTGAGGTTAAATCTGAATTTAACTTCAATACAGAAATAGAATGCATAGATGCCCGCCGTAGCAGCAACTCAGATTGTCGCTCTCGTTGTTTCCTTGGTGAGGAATGTCCAGATGCTCAAGAAACTGAAAACTATCCAGAAGAAGGTAATTGGGTAACCACATACCCAGGTAAGTATTTCGAACCTCTCAATTACACTTCAAAGGAGAGCAAAATACAAAAACCATCCATAGAGCAACCACCCGTTATGGAACTAAAACCTCTACCTAAAAAATTAAAATATGTTTATCTTGGTGAAAATAATACTTTTCCTGTAATTATTTTCTCTAAGTTGAAACCTAAACAAGAACTACGGTTGACAACTATGCAACGACAGCACACAAGGGCCACCGAATGGATAATCGCAGATCTAAAAGCAATCAGCCCAACGGTTTATATGCATAAGATTTTGTTGGAAGATGACCACAAACCAACAATTGATGCTCAACAACGGCTAATTCAAGCCATGAAAGATGGCCATTAACCAGCATCAACGCTCTCTCTTATTCTCTGAATTGGTCGGCCACCACCCCATCGCTTGAAGTCTTTTCATCTCCCCAGTCATATTAGATCTGCAAAAAAAGAGAACATGATTAAGTCAGATTTACTCAATAGAAGTTGTAATATTACATGTATAAATCCGGTTATAAAAACCGGTAACAAACAATGTAAGGCTTTTTACAGAGGAACGAAATAGAAATAAAAAAATTCGAACCAACAAAATCTAGAGCAAATATCACCCACACATTTGAAACAAAACTAAAAAACTGAAAGAAAGTAGTGAGATCGGAAGCACAAAGAGAGAGATAGAAAAAAGATAAAAAAAAGGGCTCGAAATTCTTATTTTTTGCCTTTAGATCTAGGCTTATACGATTCACTTTTCAAAAATCCAACACGGGATTCATCATCTACGCATCAAAACGCTTCAAAATGTAACGAACTTTTCAGTTTTTGGCCACTGGAAGCAGCGACGCCGACGTCGGTGACTGGTGGTTCGCGGTGGACGACAACCTCAGAAAGTGGTCCTGCTCCACCGGAGCTCCAGAGGGTAGAGAGCATAAGATATCTGGTTATTTTTTAGAAGGAGAGAAAAAAATGAAAACCTTAATTCAAAAGGGGTATAAACTACACCTGAAACGACACCGTTTTGGTGTCGGTTCTTGTAGCACAAAACGGTTTCATTTTGACACTAGAGCTCCACGGACCGACCCGTTCCCGAACCCAAACCCACGTGTAACCCAGAATAAAGGGAAAGTTATGTCATCGATCCCTTCGTATTTAGAAGCTTTGCATAGTGTCCTTCCAGTTTGCATCCCTTCAATTTTAGTCACTATTTTATTAATTTTGGCTCCTACTTCTCTATTTGATTCAATTTCAATCCTTATTTTACATATTTCTAACCTCATAACTTTATTTATTTTGCATATTGATCCATATTTTAAGTAATATTATTATATATTAAATATTTTTATTATTATTTGTTTTTAAATCTAGATCACAATATTAATTTTATACCGAATTTATATTTTCGTTCATATAAAATATCGTGTAACCGACAGGTGCCAATTTTGGGCATTAGGGGGGTTCTCACCCTTCCCCACGTGTAACAGACTCCCGGATCCACTCTGGTTTGCCGACTCAACTTTGGTGTTCCAATCGCACCGTAAAAAAGGATTGGTGGCGACTCCCTGAATGAATTCCGATGATTACAGCTAGCAACTCTGCTGTGGACTTTTTTCGAGATTCGAGCCTAAAATCGGTTATATTTTATTTAATGAATCAAAAATATAATTTCGTTTTATTTTTTGATCCTTTATTTTATTTATTTTAAAATATTTACTAATATTTTTAAATATTTTCCAAGACTCTCCATTTCATGAGCTCTCAACCCGGGCTCCGTCCGTTTAAGTGGGATCATAAACCACTCCTTCGTAAGGTTTTGCCCCTGTGTAAGATGGTGAATTGCTTTCGGGATATTTTTCCCTTTATCTTCGTGAGACCTACGTCTCTGCATAGACTTAGATAAACATATCCCCTTGAATCATGCTTATTATCCTTAGTAGGGTAATATCTATCGTTCGGGTACCTTCTAGAACCGAAACACATGTAGTGAGACCTAGAAACATAACCTTAGAGCGCTATGCGAACCTCTTCCCGTTTGTTAGTAACCTTTTAGGCTTTGTTGCCTTTATTTACATCTTTATTATATATTGTTATTATATTCGTAATTTAATTTATTTATTTGCTTTAATGTGAATTAACTTCTTTTTTTTAATGCATCATAACATATCATAGTCTCATTTTGCATAGTAAAATACCATGATCATATTTTGGTTATTGCATTTCACATGCATGAAGTATTAATTCACGATTGGTTCTTAAATTGAAATATATCTGGAGAAAATTTAGGACTCTAGATATCAATACAACATTCAAAGTTGTAAAAAAATCTCGTAGATTGAAAATGGATACAAGAGCCGTTTTTGAATCAGTATCTTTACATCTAGAACATGCATCTTGCATTTACATGCATACATTTAAAATTTTAAAGTCGATCCTGAGAATGTCCCGAGCCAACAATATCAGATGAAGCAAAGTTCGGTCGGTTTAGCTCCACAGTGAACACAGGTGAAACCTCAATTCAGGGGCATTTTTGAAAATGAACTTCAAACTACATTGTACCTCTACAATGTTCCGCGACTGACAGATTTTAAAGAGTTTTAATGTCAACATACAAACCCGACCGAGGGAAAACATAGAGTGAACATGTAAACCAAGAGCAATCTCAGACGAAGACGTTGAAGCATACTACCTGAAATGTTGATTCAAAAATGATCGAACCCAAGGGAAGATGTGGGCATCGTTAGACCGAGCATTGCTCAGACTAGCATAGTTTCCCTTTGAGAAGAAAAAATCATGTCACATTCATGCATACATTGAAGCCATTTTGCATCCAGATTCATGTATTGTATGTTAAAGATATCATGCATTTAGATTAAACATGCATCGAGCATAAATTAGGGGCACCCTTTGAAAAAAAACGCCATTCATGCATTCAGGCTTGCCTTTAGACATCATGCATTTAAATTTGGCATGCATTGAGAATCGAATCAGGGGAATTCATAATGCATATACTTTTTCTTGTATTTACAAAACAGGTCCAAGGAAAGACTGAAGGACTTCAATTATGGGGAACGATGCAATGATCAACCTTTGGCTTCGATAAGGCTAAATACACAAAAAATCATAAACATTCAAATAATGACCTCCAAAATTTTTGAACAGTAACTAACAAAAGTTTTATTTTGTTATCAGGTCCTAACTACCCATTATGGAGTAGCAGAAATAACTTTTCCCAATGTCGCCTCCGATAGTGGGTCAATTTTGTTTAAACCTTGCTCTTCCGACGGTTATGTGGAGGATTAAATCTTCATGCAGATCTTATTTTTATATATTTATACTGATGGTACATGTGAATCAAAACTATTTTGAGTGAAAAAAAAACAAAAGAAAAAATGAAAAAAATGAATGATGGATGGATGAAAAAAAAGAAAAATACAAAAAAAAAGCAAAAAGCAAAAAAAAAATGATGAAATGAACTAAAAAATCAAACAAAGATGTGCAAAAACAAGACAATGGACAATTCAAATGTTCTTCAAAAATCCATTTTCGCGAATGATCAAAGGAAAATAAATCCTTTGAAAAAAATTCAATTTCGTGATTGGTACAAACTATTCATGAGAATAGTACAACTAGCCCGGAGCAAACGACTATCGGTAAAGGCAAAACAAATTTGTTAATCAATGTGTATTTGGAAAAAATGCATTGATAAGGACCATTCAAACATCCATTGAAATCCATTTTTATGAATGGTCAAGGAATTAAATCCTTGGTACCAACTGATTGTACCCAGAGTAATGGTACAACTAGCCCGGAACAAACAACTACCGGTAAAGGCAAGTCAAATCCATTGATCCTTATGCATTTGGGAAAAATGCAAAGAAGACACATGATATCAATTGAAGACAATTTCGAATAAGATGTTCAAATCTTTCATGCCCTTATCTTATCCCCGTTGATGGTGTGGCCAGATCCAAATCACCAAATTTCAATCCTAATTCTTCGTTGATGATGTAGTAGGATCCAAATTGCTGAAATTTGATCTTGTCCTCGTTGATGGTGTGGTCAGATCTAAATCACCGAAGTTCAATCTTGCTTCTCCGTTGATGGCGTAATAGGATCAAAATTGTTGAAATTTGATCTTGTCCCCTTTGATGGTGTTGCCAGATCTAAATCACCGAAGTTCAATCATGCTTCTCCATTGATGACGTAGTAGGATCCAAATTGCTAAAATTTGACTCGTTGATTGTATGGACAGATATAAATCACAGAAGTTCAATCCCACTTCTCCGTTGATGGCGTAGTAGGATCCAAATTGCTGAAATTTGATCTTGTCCTCGTTGATGGTGTAGCCAGATCTAAATCATCGAAGTTCAATCCTACTTCTCCGTTGATGGCGTAGTAAGATCCAAATTGCTAAAATTCGATATTATCCCCATTGATGGAGTGGCCAAATCTAAATCACCAAAGTTTAATCATGCTTCTACGTTGATGGAGTAGTATGATCCAAATTACTGAAATTCGATCTTGTCCCTGTTGATGGTATGGCTAGATCTGAATCACCGAAGTTCAATCCTACTTTTCTGTTGATGGCGTAGTAGGATCCAAATTGCTAAAATTTGATCTTGTCCCCATTAATGGTGTGCCCAGATCCAAATCATTAAAATTCAACATTGCTTCTCCGTTGATGGTGTAGTATGATTCAAATTGATGAAATTCGATCTTACCCCTCGGTTGATGGTGTAAATCGATCCAACCTTACACTTCAGGTCCTCCTGCCTCCTTGTCGGTGTTGCAGCTAGGTCAAGTTTTCTCTAGGTATCGCAACATCATTAATGTCGTAGCAAGCCAAGCTTATTTTGTCTCCTCCAATGAATCAACCAAAGCTTTTGTTCTCCTCAACTAATCTCCTCATTTTTGAAGATTTTGCTGACAATGATTGTGGAGTAGATCAAGTCAAAGCTCTAGCAGAAGAAACGGTGGCCAAAAGAACCCTAACGTTACCAGAAGAATCCCGACCATACCAAAAAGAAACCTAATTGTTCCAAAAAGAACCCCAACCATACCAAAAAGAACCCCTACCTAACCAAAGAAGAACCCTAAAACCATATCAGGTAAAATAAGTTATTCTTTATATTTGCTCTATTTTCGTTACACAACAATGAGCAAAGAGAAACAACTGTAATAATCCATTTTTATTAGAACAAAAATCTAATATACAATAACCAAACCCTTAACCCAATATACAAATCCAACAAGCCCATAACAAACATAACCAATAGCCCAAACATTAAACCACATCCAATTAACCCTTATGCTAAACAAATGAAAACCCTAATATGATAACCAACAACCCTAGCCGCTGCTCATCACTATGCTCGTCTGTCTTCGGCGCGTGTCTGTCACATGCGGTGATTCGAATCGCGCGTGGTGGTCACACGCTCTGTTATTCGCCAAAATAGTCGGCCATCGCCCCACCGCTTGAAGTCTCTTCACTGCCCCGGTCATATTAGATCTGCAAAAACAGAGGAGAACGTGATTAACTCAGATTTAATCAATAGAAGTTGTAATATTATATGTATAAATCCAGTTATAAAAACTAGTAACAAACAATGTAAGTTTTTTACAAAGGAACGAAATAGAAATAAAAAAAATTGAACCAACGAAATCAAGAGCAAATACCACCCATGATAAGTGCTCAACTCACTATCACTTTTTACACCTTTTATGGGCATTAATCACTAAATTTACACCCACTTGGACCAATGCATATACTTAATGTGATATATTTAGAATTTGTGCTTATGAAGATGATATTTGCAGAAAAGGCAAGTTTTACTGCATTTTTACATCTGTGCAGGACAAACTATTGCCGCGGCAGCAACATGGTCGAGGCAAGACCTGATGCCGAGGCAGCAGCAGAAAGATAGCAATACTGTAGGCGATTAGAAGAGAAAAATCCAATGGACGTTTCTGGACATGCAGCACATGGATCGGAGCTGGTTAGCACGAGGAAAAGCCCAAGACAAGGCCACGCGGGAAAGCTTCTTAGTTGGAATAAACCTCAAAATATTTTATTTATGTACATGACTTGTTCCCTACTCCAAGTTATATTCTACTTAGGAAAGGTTTGCCCTAGGCCAAGCCTATATAAGACCTAGCCGTCTAAGGGAATAAGGGAGAGCCGATTCTTAGAGAGTTCACCCTAAGATTCATTGTTTTCTTTCTCTCAAATTTGTTCTAAGTTTTCTTAGGGTTTAGGTGAAGGTTGTTAAGTATTTGTGAGAGGAGATTGTACATTGTTCTTTGTTTCAATGCAATAAAAATATCAAGGTTTGCTTATCCTTTGTCATTCCTTGTTCTTACATTCAAGCTCGGGAGAGAAGTTTGTGAGTAATCCATTTATCTAGACTTGGGAGAGTTAGATTCACGAAAGGGATAAGTACGGTGTTTCAATCGCGAAATACTAACTCGGCCTAGGGATAGGTTAAGAGTTTCAGCGGCTAAAAGAAGTGTGAGATTGGTTGGTGGGTATAATTGATTCACGCCGGGAGGTATC
The DNA here is from genome assembly GCA_035048815.1 of Abelmoschus esculentus. Taxonomy (NCBI): domain Eukaryota; kingdom Viridiplantae; phylum Streptophyta; class Magnoliopsida; order Malvales; family Malvaceae; genus Abelmoschus; species Abelmoschus esculentus. The sequence continues at coordinate 6,804,032 of JAUCBN010000015.1, forward strand.
ATCAAGGACTAGTCATCAACAGTACTTCGACTTAGGGATAAGCGGAGTCATTCAAGGACACTTTGCCGAACTTTGGTAAAGTCCACCCACGAGCAAGGGATTGCTGCGGCGAACAAGTATCGTTGCTGCCAAGGCAGTAATCTGCAAGACTGCCGAGGCAGTGATGTGCAATTGCATTGGACAGAGACAAGTCAATCAAATCCACAATACAATGCAACTGGATCCTGCCCTCTCTCTTAATCAGATCTCATCTTCTTTTACTTAGTTTCTTTATTTCAATTTATTTAGTTTCATCCAAACCCAAATTACCTGTGTCTTTATTTTATTTCTTCTTATAGAGCAAGAGGACGAAGAAGGCATATTAAGTAGACCAATCCCTGTGGAGACGATACACGATTATACTTATCACTTTATTACTTGCGACGTGTTCACTTGCACTAATTGCGCACTTTTGACACGCAACAACCCACATGTTCAAAACAAAACTGAAAAACCCAAAGAAAGGAGTGAGATCAAAAGCAAAAACGGAAAAATAGAAAAAGGTAAAATAAATGGTCGAAATACTTATCTTTTGCCTTTAGATCTAGGCTTATACGAGTCACTTTTCAAAAATCCAACACCGGATTCATCATCTACGCATCAAACACTTTAGAAAATACCGAACTTTTCAGTTTCTGGCCACTAAAAGCGACAGCTCCGGTGCTGATGACCGGCAGTTCGCGGCGGACGACAATCGCAAATAGTGATCCTCCTCCACCAGACCTCCAGAGGGCAGAGAGCATAATAACTCTGGTTATTTGTTAGGAGAAGGAGAGAACAGAAAATAAATGCCTTGCTTCAAAAGGGGTATTTAAACTACACCTGAAACTATATTGTTTTAGTCCGGTTCTTGTAGCCCAAAATGGTGTTGTATTGACACTAGAGCTCCACGGACTGACCCATTATCGGACCCAAACCCGTGTGTAACCCGGAATGAGGGGAAATTAAACCATCGGTCCCTGCATTTTCAGAAGCTTCGCATAGTGGCCTTTCAGTTTGCATCCCCTTCAATTTTGGTCACTGTTTTATTAATTTTGACTTCCTACTTCTATTTGATTCGATTTCAGTCCTTATTTTACATATTTCTAACCTCATAACTTTATTTCTTTTGCAGATTGATCCATATTTTAAGTAATATTATTGTTTATTATATGTTTTTATTATTATTTGTTTTTTAAATCGGGATCACAATATTAATTTTATACCGAATTTATATTTTCGTTCATATAAAATACCGTGTAACCGACAGGTGCCAATTTTGGGAGTTGTGGGGTGTTCACCCTTCTACACGCGTAACAGACTTCCGGATCCACTCTGGTTCGTAGACTCAACTTTGGTGTTCCAATCGCACCGTAAAAAAGGATTGGTGGCGATTCTCCGGACGAATTTCGGTGATTACGAATGGGAACGACCATCATAATGCTAAAGGTTTCGTTTCTTCAGAGCCTGTAGCATGAACTTCAACTTGAAATGCACAAACATCACAAAATTTGTTCATTGAACCATAAAATCCGAGAGTTCTTTGCAATTTTCAAAAGATGGATCCATTCTTTAGCTTGTGCATAGTCATTGTAGGCTAAAAAATATATTTTTACTCTAGAATCAAATATAGAAAAGGATCAATGATGACATTATCAAAGAAAAAGAATGCAAAACCTGCCAAATATAGGAATTTTCTCCTTGTGTGACTTGGCTTCCTCTCTCGTATGCAGCTCTCGCTTCAGCCTTTTTCGATTGCTTGCTCAATATCTTCCCCAATGCTACATATGATCTCCCATCTTCTGGCCAATAGTATATACACTACCAACAAAAATACAAAATACTCATCATCAGAATCCCATAGAATCAGTGACGGAGTTAGGATCTAATGTTAGGAGGGGAAAGAATATATTAAAATTTTAAACTAAAAAATTAAGAGGGACAAAAAAACTTATTTAATTAATATTTAAATTTAAAAAAATTAAAAATATAATTGTACTAAAAAAATTAAGAGGGTCAATAACCTCTTCCAACAACTCAAAGCTCAATGTAACACTATGAAAATCACTTGAACAAAGTAGCTATTATGACTGCAATCGAACGAGTCGAGCTCAAAGCCTCATCCAATATTAATCTAAACTCAAGTTTTTTAGCTATTCGAGCTCAACTCAATTAATCTTCTTTACACGGTTAATATACTCAAACTTAAAGATTAGAAATACATGTATATATAGACATTTCGATTAATATACTCTATTGAGTTCAGCTCAAGAACGAATGAATCAAACATTTTACTACACTTTACCTTCTCCAATATCTTTTCAGCTTCATCATATTTAAACTTCCTGGCCAAAACCTTGGCTTTATACAATGCCAAGTCCAAGTTCACCGCAAGCGGCTTCTCTTGAGCACCACCACCGGAGAAATCCCCCCTTTCGGGTTCGAACATAGGCATCTTCTTAGCGAACTTCTCGAGACCAGCATCTATACCCGATGGTTTCGAAACGCCGTCGTTTAGGTCTTCTTCTTCTTCACTGGGGACATCCATGTCTGGCCTCCGAACAACAAGAACCTTCTTGAATGTGTCTTTGTCGGGTTTCGAAGGGATTCAGCACTCGATTTCTTGGTCCAGTACTAGAAAAGAGGGGGAGTTGGTGGCACTGCATGGAGGGAGGGAGGGAGGGAGAGGAAAAGGCGAGTTTTGAAGGGAGGGAGCGATTTAAACGAAGTTTTTTTGGGGTTTTGAGAATGGTAAAAGAGAGGAAAGTTGGATTTTGTTGAAGAAGATGAAGGGGAGAAGAGTTGCATGCTTTTTGTTCTATTTTTCTAAGCCTTTTTTTGTCAGTTATAACTTTTAGTGTTTGGTTTTAACTGATCAAACTGTCTGATTCTTCATGGAAGAGAACTTTGGAGAAGAAGAGTGTACTTCACAAGTAGTATCTGTTTCAGAGTATACTCTCAACCTTTCAACATTGATCGCTTAGTCACTGTGCTGACAGCACTGGTGCTCAAACCCGTGACCTCTAGGAACAACAACCGTTCCTTTAACCGATGAAGCTAGATGATTCGTGTTACTTGAAGAAGATTAAGTTATTTATATAAAGGAAGAGGAGTGTATGTCGAGCTAACCCTAATGCATGACCAGTTAACCCTAACCATGTAACTAACAAGTAACAACTGTTAGGGGCTGAGATACGGTTAACACTTTGCTTAATCAATTTTAACCAACTAACTACTTTGAAGCTTTATCCTTCAACAATGTATTATATATGTACACTTGATTAGTTAATAAAATATGTAAAATTTTACTCTTTTTTATGAAAAATTATGATTTATTTTTATATAATTTATTTATAGTGATCGCTTGTAGACAATACAAACGGATAAGATTTGAGTGGTGGGTGATGAATATAAAAATTTTACGTGGGTATAATCATGGAGAAGAGATATTCGGCACCCGTCCTTCCATTTGCCATCCCTAAGATAAAGTTAGACTTAAAGCGATGATGTCTTTATCAGAAACCAGACTCTGAATTGTAGGCGTCTCCTAACAAGAAACAAGCCAAATAAGTTTCAAATGAGGATATTGGATTAGAGGTTTCGAACTCAGTTATTTCTCCTAAAGAAAATAAGTCTAGTTTTCGTGACATAAGCAGTTGAAACCAGGTTGGTGTCAGTGAGTTTACTTCTATTTGTTCCCAGAATTCGTGCTTTGATGAGAGCCTTAGTGATAGTTCTGAAACGGGTGATACATTTGTTGCTTTGTTGAGTTCCCATGTTACGTTGGACATTCGGAAACACTTGGTCTGATGGTTTAATGAATTCCCTTCATTCCTTATGATCTCTTAGGTTTGATTCTCCGTACCAGGGGGTGTATTCAATTTATCTTTGATTTAATTTGGTAAATTATTTTAGTAACCACTGATTTTTAGTTCGATTAATCTTAGTTTTTTGTTTTTTATATTAATATAAGATTTTAAAATTTTGTATTTTATTTTGATTAATTATAAATTAATTAAAATATTAAATTTAGTTCATTTTGCTTTGATTCAATTAACCACACTTCATAAGATTATGAACCATAAACTTTCTAAACACCTTAGTTCGAATCGATTTTCGATTTTAAAATTAATCATACTCGGTCCTACTTCGTAACATGAATGTTTTCATTTGATCAAAATCAAACTATTGGAAAGATGCCAAGTTCCCTCTTTTAAGCAGCTGTCATTTCGGAAAAAATAATTAAAAATATCAATATTTTCTCCTCATCTCTCATACCGTGTTTGTATATCATGTCGGTTACATAGGGTTAATGTTTGTTGATCGACGGTTTTCATTTAACTAACGTAGAAATTATAAGAAATTAAAATGTCAGGAGATGATTTGTGATGAGCGTCTAAAAATATTGTTTTTATTACCTTTTTTTTACTCATTATTTTTAGATATAAACTTATATTAGTTGTATAATTAGTCATTAATGCATGTTTTTCATAATTTCCTTCACCGCCATGCTTAATTTCTTAATTTGATTTATTTTGTGAAAAAATATATTGAGGTTGTGTATTTTACTATTTGCTAGATTCGAGTATGTGGAGAATAAAGAGGAAGAATTTTAGAAAATTGGATCCAATGTAACATTTAATGAAGATTTAGTTTGGTAAGAAGGTTTAAGGAAAAGGTTTAAATAGATTTATTCTCTCTTTAATTACTTTATTTTCTAATTAAACTATTTTTCATCTACAAGATTTGATATAGCTTTCTTTTATAAAAAGAAAGCTAAGCTGACACCCTAAAAAAGGAGACAAAGAAGGAGAGTTCGATTAGAGAGCTTCACACACATCTTTTTTATTTTTATAGTCAATCCATATCGATAATTAAATTCTTTGTAAATCTTTCTTCCTTAGCTATGAATTGATGTTAATTGGTTTGAGTTATTATGTTTTGTCATTGTGAGAAACGATTTGCTTTTGTTTTAGTAATTGAGCTTGTTTCCAATTAAAGTTTGTCAAAACCCACATTAAGAACATCTACACCCGTCGACCACTACCACTTCCTTCCAATCCAATTCAGCATGTTCCGGTTGTTCCATATTCATGTCCTGATGAGCCAATTTCTTCGTCATCGGATCCACCTCCTCTAGATGATCTTGACCTTACTATTGCACTTCGGAAAGGTAAATGTACTTGTACTTATCCCATATCTTCTGTCGTTTCCTATAATTGTTTATCTTCTTCTTCTCGTGCTCTTGTGTCATCCCTCGATACTATTTTTGTCCCTAAAACTATTAGCGAGGCATTATCTCATCCTGGATGGCGTGCGGCTATGCTTGAGGAAATGACTGCTCTAGATGTTAATAGAACATGGAATTTGGTTCTTTTACCCACTGGTAAACGAGCTATTGGATGTAAGTGGGTGTTTACTGTTAAATTAATCCTGATGGCTCCCTTCATCGTTTAAAAGCTCGCCTGGTTGCAAAGGGATATGCTCAGACCTACGGTGTGGATTATTCGGATACGTTCTCTCCTGTTGCTAAGCTTGCTTCTGTCAGGTTATTTATCTCTTTTGCAGCCACTTTTGACTGGCCTTCACATCAGTTAGATATCAAAAATGCTTTCCTTCATGGTGATCTTCAAGAGGAAGTATATACGGAGCAACCACGTGGGTTTGTTTCTTAGGGGGAGTCTGAAAAAGTATGTTTTCTGAAAAAAAATCTTTATATGGTCTTAAACAAAGTCCTCAGGCTTGGTTTGGTAAACTTAGTCAAGTTATTGAAAAGTTCGGGATGCAGAAAAGTGAATCGGATCACTCTGTTTTTTTAGAAAGTCTGATGGGGGCATTATTCTACTAGTCGTATATGTAGATGATATTGTGCTCACTGGTAATGACACTAGTGGAATCTCTTCACTGAAGTCTTTCCTCCACACTCAGTTTTACACCAAAGATCTAGGGGTGTTAAAATATTTCTTAGGGATCGAGGTAAACAGAAGTAAAATATTGATCTTCTTATCTCGAAGGAAGTTTGTGCTTGATCTTCTATCGGAATCAGGAAAATTGGGTGTCAAACCTTGTAGTACACCAATGGTCCTAATCTACAGTTAACCAAAGAAGGTGAATTATTTAATGACCCTGAAAGGTACAGAAAACTTATTGGTAAACTAAATTATCTCACAGTGACACGTCTTGATATATCTTTTCCGGTAAGTGTTCTGAGCCAATATATGTCGTCACCAACCGTTGATCATTGGAAAGTAGTAGAACAAGTTTTATGTTATTTAAAAGGTGCTCTTAGACGTGGAATTCTATATGGCAATCATGGTCATACTAGAATTGAATGTTTTTCTGACTCAAATTGGGCGGGATGCAAGGACGATAGAAGATCTACCTCAGGATATTGTGTGTTTGTTGGAGGAAACTTGATTTCGTGGAAGATTAAGAAGCAAAATGTTGTCTCACGATCTAGTGAAGAAGCCGAATATAGAGCGATGGCCAAATCTATATGTGAGATTATATGGGTATATCAACTCCTTGATGATGTTGGAATGAAAATCCCAATACCGGCAAAACTTTGGTGTGACAATCAGGCTGCACTACACATTGCTTCGAATCTGGTGTTTCATGAAAGGACAAAACACATTGAGATTGACTGTCACTTTGTTCGCAAAAAATACAACAAGGCTTGATATCTATAGGTTATGTGAAAACCGGAGAACAACTAGGCGACATCTTCACCAAATCACTCAATGGAGTTCGAATCAATTATCTATGTAACAAGTTGGGCATGATCAATATCTATGACCCAACTTGAGGGGGAGTGTTAAGTATGAGAATATAGTTTGTATCTTATATTTAAGGAAAGTGAACTTTATTAAAATATTATTTCTAGGGTTTTACCTTTCTATTAATTAGTTACCTAGAATATTAGATTAAATCTTGTATATAATAGTTAGTTAACCTATGAATAAAATCAAGGAAAATTTTATTTTACAATATTAAAAAATTAAATTTTATTTTTTCTCTTTTTCCAAAAATAAAAGTATATAATTTCATTTTATGAAGTTTAAGTGTTTAACTTGCTAAGTATTAAAAAAATACTAATATCATGTTTTTTTAAATTATATATCTTTTTAACATATTATTAATATTTATATTACTAATAAATAAAATAAAAATTCGTTTCTCGAATCAATCCGAAGTAAATCAAATTTTTCGATTAACCGAATAAATTGTTAACCGGTTAAGTAATTATGGTTTAAGGTCGAAAATTAAATAACTCAAACTTACTTGTTAACTGAAATGATTTATTAATAATTAACCAAATTCGATTTTATACACCCCTACTTTGACAAGGTTCAAAATTAGAATCTTCCTATTGTAAAATAAAAAACTACTTGTAATATTAAAGGTACTAAAATTTTGGGGTCCCAGATTAAATCACGTGTAAAAGAAACTTACATAAACATATTTATTTTTAATTAAAATTTTAAATTTTGATTATAAATCTTAAAATTTCAATCATTTTCAACTTAATAATTAAATAAACATAACATTGTCACATGAAGAATCCTGCTAACATAAAATTAGAAGCTGTATCCAGTAAAGACATTAACAACTCCTAACTTAATATTTAAATAAAGATACTGCATCCCAATAGTGAATAAGAATAATCAAATCAAAGCCGACATATTAAACAATGATGAACCAAAGCTTTGAAAATGCATGAAAATGACACATGTTGATGCTTCTTTCTGCACCCAATGCATTAAATTATTACTTTATAGCTTTTTAGTTTCTATTTTAAAAAATTAACTTGCTTCTTTATGATTTTTATTTCATCTTTTATGCCGACCAAGATTCTGAATTGACCCGATATTCGAATTGATTTTATTTAATTGATCAGGATTTTGAATTTATCCAAAATTAATTAGTTCAGGATTAAATACTTATAGAATTGTTTTTTTATGAAAATAAATTTTGGAAAAATTTCTTAAAAATTTTATTCGAGTCATATTTGACTTTGGTCAACAAAATTTTAAAAATCGACCCTTAAATCTCTAAGATTTTGAAATTAGTGACTATTTTGTAAAAATTGAAAACTAGAGAATAATTTTACAAACTAAGCAAAAACTTTGAATTTTTGAGGGGCCTTGATCCAACCATAATTCTAATTGATCTGACCTTACAATAGTCTTATTTAATAACCTTTAATTATGTGTTTTAATTACATTAACTCAAATTACTCAATTTTAATCTCAGTAACCTATTGTAGGTTAAAAACAAAACCCTTCTCATATTTTTGTTTTTCCTCTTCCCAAGATAGAGAACCATCAGATTTTCAAAGGTAAATCTTAATATTTTCTATAATTTTCATTGGTCTGATTATTCTTAATATTTTTCATTCAAAATTCATAGTTTTTCACTTGTTTTCCTCTTCAAAAACCTTGGAAGTAGGTTGGACTAGATTTAGGGGTTAGGAAACATTCAAACCTCTAAGTTTAAGATTTATTTAATGAAACTCTCAAGTTATTGGCTTGGTACAATTGTTTTTAATGTTTTGATTAAGAAAAAAGATTTTTATGGTCAAATTCATGATTTTCGTTCAAGGGTTTTACTCCTCTGTTTTTGAATCCTAAATTCACAATTTTGGATGTATTAGGATGTTTATGACATGTCTTTAATGTATCTAATCTCGTACTTAAGGTTTAGGCAAAGTTTGGAGAGTTTAGGAAAATTTTCGGTTAATGTTTTTATAGGTTCAAGGGGTTGCTGTATAGGGATCCAACTTAAAGGTTATTTGAGTGTGTTTGGATGCACTAAATCCTCTGATTTTGATGCTTGAAGCAAAGAAAGAGTTAGGAAATCAAGTTTGAAAGAGATCGGATCGTATTGGTGGCTTGCCGATCAAGAAACGATTATCAGTGAGTGATTTTATGAGAGCGGGCTGCTACGACAATGTTTTACTTTAATTTTCAAAGGTTTAATAGTGTAGGGAAGGTCTGAGAAACCTCCCTATATTCGAATTAAGTAAAAGTTTTAGCTTTCACGAAAGTTCCCATATTACTCTGTATTTTACTATGATGTGGTCATGCTTGTGTGATGATTTGCATATGTGATTATGCATGTTATTAAATGCTCATGAGAGTATTTTGAAAGAGATTTTTATATGCAAACGATGTTCCAACAGTTTTAATTTGAAAACGAGATAAAAATGGTTTTACCAGTTTTTGCAAGTGACACATGAAATAGTGGGATACATGTGATTTAGATTCTGTTTTGAAATGAGTATTGAGCATTTGTTTTCATTATTATTATTGTCTAGTTAAGTGATGAATATAATGAGATAAGTTGATCGACCCTATGCACTATAAATATTTAAAATTCATACGTGTGAAAATTACTTGTGTTGTATTTTGGTATTTAGCCTAATGTTGTGTGATGGATGTAGTACTGTTACATCCGAGTTGATAGAGTAGTACTGTCATCGGACACCAAGGTGAGACTTATTATGTTGGGGGTAGTACCAACATGCGCACGCTCTGGTGGTAGTATTATCATGTGATTACCCGTTTGTCCTAACGATTTAGGGTAGTACAAATCAGATCACTAGCATCAATATATATTTTGACTTTTGTAATTACAAGTGTTATGTTTTTATTAGGCTTTGATAGATACATAGCATATTAACCTTGAATTTTGCTTAATAAGCATGTGATGTGATTTAAAGAGTTTTTACTGAGATTTATAGTGGCTTAATAGGCCATAATTGATAACACTTGTAAGAGTATAATTGCATGTCCCTAATGCCAATTTCATAAATCTATCAACAAAAATAAAATTATAATTTTACCCTCTTAATCAAAAATTGTGACAAGTTTTTCACTATTAGTAAATCCGGTTGATAGAATGAAACCTAAAGTTAGGTATCTATTGTACGATATTAAATGATTCGAGTAATAACATGTTACTTTGATATAAATTTTGATAATTTTTTCGTTAGTATTTCTAAATTGATTCTTTACCGGATAGGGTAATGGGTGATATAGTAGATTTAGAGGGAAACTGGTCGATCCTGCTGAATCAGGTAATTTTATTTTGTTGAGGGTTCAAAATAATTATTTGGGGATATTAGGGTTTCGATGGACGACGATCGAAAATCACATTGTGTTAGTTGGTCTCATCTGTGATGGTCGGGATTCAACTCTTAGCGGTAGGAGAACAAGTCGAAGATGATTGAAGTTTGGTGATTGAGGATCTAATTGTGAATAGGTGATTGAAGTTCATGACGAACAGTGATGAACACCAAACAAAAAAAGGTTTTAAAATTTTTTTAAGGGATTTTCTGGGTAAGAATGATTTATGTCGGGATAGTTTAAAAAATGGGAGAATTGTAGAGTATTCACCTGTAGGGATGGCTATTTTATCCGGTCCCATCGGGTTCCAATCCGATCCGGCTTGATCGGGTCGGATTTTTATGAAAAAATCATATTCGAGTCGAGTTGGGTCGGATGATTTTTTAAAGTGACATCGAGTCGGGTTCGGGTTTAAGGTGTAAAATATCCGACCCGATCCGACCTGGAACAAAATATGTAATTTTATTCATAATTTTTTAAGGATATTTATAATAATGGTCCTCTATCTATATATTTTTTTATAATGAGGTCCTTAAAATTAATTTTTTATTTATAATTTAGTCCTTAAAATTATATTTTTTATAATTAAGTCTCCAAAAATTATTTTATACAATTTAGTCCCTAAATTTATTTTTTTTTATAGGTTGTGTCAGAGTCGGGTTTAGGGTATTTATTTTCAGGTCAGATTTTTTAAAAAAATATTTGAGTCTGATCGAAATCGAGTTAAAAGTATTTATGTTCGAATCGGGTTCTGGTGAGTCAAAAATACGACACGAACCGTGTCCAAAATTTAACTCAAAATTTTATTTAAAAAACTATAGATTTAGCTACCATTCCAAACATTCTATCATCCATTACTTCATATAATTAAATAAACATCATATATTAATTTGCAAAATAAAATATAAGTTTAAAAACCTTATATTAAAATAGTATATCAAAACATCATATATCAAGTTATATACTTGATCATATAAAATTTTATGAATATTCAATCCATTGAATATATATTATATTTTAAAATTAATTTATTAAAATCTCATTATAATAGTGTTTTCTAAAGCTTACAATCTAATTTATCCACCTACGCATTAAGATAACTGTTCGCACATTAAATTTTTAAAATTCAAAAATACACATCTACTCTACTATACTTTATATAAATTATAAATATTAAAATAAAAATATTAATTATATATAGAGATGGGCACAGGTCGGGTCAAGTCGGATTTTTAGCCCACCCGCACCCGACCCGAAAACTTATACCCTCCACCTGACCCGACCCAGGTTTAGGGCGAAAAAAATCTGACCCGACCTAACCCGAATCATTTTAAAAAAATTATATTTTAGGGACTTAATTGTAAAAAATAAAATTTAGGGATCTAATTATAAAAAAATAAAATTTTAGTGATCTAATTGTAAAAAAATAATTTTAGTGACCTAATTGTATAAAATATATATAAAGAGAGATCATTATTGCAAATATCTCTAAAATATATATGGAAAAATTTCGCTATTGGTCTCGGGTCGGATTTTTCCACCCTAAACCTGAACCCAACTCAACCCGAAATCACCCTTGAAAAGAAACCGACTCGACCCAAACCTCATTTTTTTTATAAAAAATTCGACCCGATCCGATCGGATCGAAACCCATCAAATTCGAATTCCGTGCCACCCCTAATCATATAACAGTATAAATACATATTCACATAAAAAATCATCATATACAAACATAGTAATCAAACCTCACGAAGACATCGAGCTAACCTTGAACATACGTGGGACCATGAAGACATCAAGTACAATATGTCGTTATATACCCGAGACTACCTAAACATCAAGTATAACAATGATCATCTATCCGGGGCGCGGGGCCACCGTAATCAGGTAGAGATTCTCGTTTAAAACTTATGTTATAATTAAAGAATTTAAATATATTTTAAAACTTATAATTGTTATTTATTTTCTAAAAATACTTTTAGACAATAATGCGATACACTTCAATTTTAAACCAATTTATATAGATATAAAATTAATTTTCAAAAGTTTTTTATATTATTTTTTAAAAAAATATTTTTGATATATAAAATTTATCTAAGCCTTTTAATTTTAGGTTTTATAAATTTTATGTTGTGATTTAAAGTTTTAAAGTTTAGATCGTAAGGTATTAATTTAGAGTTAGAATTTAAGTTTTATGATGTTACGACTAAATATTTAGATTTTAAATTTTATAGATTAAATATAAAAGATTACGTAATGTTTTTACGCAATTGTGTATCAAATATAATAAATTCAAAATTATTTTATTTCCATAAACAAATTGTTTAAGAAATATTATACAATATTTCTTTAAAATCTAAATTCTATATCACTAATCAAAAACCCTAACAATTAAATCCTGAACCTTTAATTTTATACCTCAAACTCTAACACTAAACCTTAAATTTTATGATTTAAATCCTAAATTTTAAATTCTAACTATATCAAAGTTTTGAAAAGAATTTCTTAACTATTTTGGGTGTCTTCATATATATCCTACACTAAAAAAATAAATTTAAGATTTTAAAATAAAATTTAAAGAATAAAACGTATAAAACATTTTTTTAATTTAAAATTTTAGTATTAAAATATAACAAACACTTAATTTAAAGTAAAAATCATATGCCTCCTTACTATGCCTTTTTCCATGTCTCTTAATAAAAAAATTTAAAAAATTAAATTTTAAATTTTATCCCTTGAATTTTTATATCTTAAACCCTAAACTGTACACCTTAAAAATATATTTTATCCTTAATTTTTTAAACTCTAACTATAATTTCTAACCTTAAACCCTAAACTCTTTATTTAAAAAAAATACCAATAAAAAAAAAAACAGACAATTTGATCCTCAAATTTGTCCCAAGTTTTTTCGTACTAAATTACCCCACTTTATTTTCTTTGTTAGACTGCCGACAAGGAGCAAGTAGAAAACGCGTAAAGAAGACAAAACAACAAAATTTTAAAAATACAAAATAATAAAAAACGGCTGATTTTGCGGGCCGACTTATTTCCTTCTCTTCTAAGCAGTAAGCCGTTTTTCTTCTCCTGGATAAGTTGTAGCCGCTTTTCTCAGTGTTGTCATCGCGTTCTTGTCTGCTATCAAATCCACTGTCTTTTCCTTTCCCTTCTCGTTAATAAATTAGGTTCTTCAGTTACGTTTTCTTTCTCAACAATGGCAGGCGACAATAGTAGTTCCTCTCGTGATCCCGACATTATATCTTCGTCCTCTCCCATGTTCGAAATCGAGCTAAGGGCAACGTTTATCATAGTTGAGAGAAATGGAGGCGTTAACGGTGATGTTCCAATGGAGTTGGGGAGGATTATTTCTCACGTCATCCACAAGTTCCCTATGGAAGACTTGATTAACGATGGAAACGGCGCTGTTTCGGACATGTTCGACTCCATGCGCATCCCGGTTCAGCCGTCCAAGGTCGAAGCGGTAGCGGCATCTGCGGTCCGGTTGGCGCTGGCTGCAAGGGAAAGAGGAGAGAGAAAGGTTTTGAGAATGCGGGTGCAGGTTGAGGCGGTTGTCGACGAGATGCCTGACTTTGGGAACGATGACACGGATGATGAGAATGAAAACGAAGAGGCGGATGCGGCAACGAAGGTCGACGCCGAGGAGAATCTGGCGAAAGTGACGATTGAAGGGTCGGGAAAGGATTGTCCGATATGTTTGGAGGATTTGACAGTGGGTTCGGAAGCTGTGTGCATGCCATGCTCGCATGTCTTTCATGATCCGTGCATCGTGGCTTGGCTGAACAAAAAGAAACGTTGCCCATGTTGTCGTTTTAAGTTGTCTTAGGCCTTCTTGTACTTTTGGGGTTTTAGTTTATTGGGTCCTAACTCTGTTCTCACCATTACTATTATAATGTATAAGGCAAATTTAAAAATTAAACTTTAAATTAAGAATTTAAATCGTGATTATAATTGTGATTGTAGTTTTGATCGTGTTACATTTATCGTTATTGTAAATATAATAAATATTATTTTGATCATAACGAGTATCTCATTTGTAAAATTTTCAAATATATATTATTGTAGATATAATGATTACATGTATCATGATTTTAAATGGTATTACTAATGTAAATATAATTAATAACAACTTATAAAAAAAATTAAAAGTATATCGATAATAACAAGCATGGTAAAAAAATTGGGAGACAGATCATATGAGCCAATTACTCATCTTTGTTTTATTTTCCAACCTTTTAAATTTAAAGTTATGTTCTGAGTACCTGTTAGAGTAGCTCCAGTTCAAATCTACTTGTCTTTCTCTTTTAAGACTCCTGGAGTCGTATCTGTTTGGAATAGTTGCATTAGCAGCTTCTTTTGTTTCATTTTAGAAATATGTATAAGAAAAGACATCCATCTTTGCTGATGATAAAGGGATATCAGTGAAACAAGACACCAAGGAAAGAGTCTCGAGGATGGGCCACTTCATTAGCATTGAAATTATATGCACCGTTAGTTTCTGGAATACAAAGTTATACTTAAAGTACTGCTTTTAGTGTTCTTTATATACTTTTAGTAATTATCTGCACTATTAGTTTCTTTAATTACCTTTTGGAGGTCATTTCTCTCGCGATCAATCAATTAAATACATTTATTTTATTATTTTATTATTTTTATTAAGTGAATCTTCACTTAGTATTTATAGTAAAATTTAATTTATAATAAATATTCATAAAAATTCATTTGATTGAAAAATGAGATGAAAAAATTAATAAAATAGATCTATTTAATTAGTAAATCCATGAATAATGTGATTGAAATGACTTATGATATAATTTTAAAAAAAAGCTACACGACCTCTAACAGCTTAAACTCGATAACAAAATATACTATGCATTTCTTAGCAAATGAAAAATAAGACTCACATGTTAGATAATCAACTTAAAGTTATGATTCGTAGTCATTATCACCTTTATACCCATATTCTTATTTTCTTATTTTGTGGATGTGTGGTGAGCGGTAAGTTGAAGAAAATTAACGATAATTAATATTGGTTTTGATGGGGAATTATCTCTATAAATACCCCATTAACTTAAGGTTCTTAAATATCAAACACAAATAGTCACATATTTTATTTAAATGATTTTTTGAGTACTTAAAATTTTTTGGTATTTTAGTTCTTTTATGTAGCCGAATTCTATATATTTTATGGTAGTTCAAGGTTTGCGACGGTAATTTTAAGCATTTAACGGTGGCTCAACCACATCTCAATTTGATATAAGATTTTGACAATGACCGAATGCATTTATTTTTGATTTTTTCACTCTACTTTTATTGGTTTTATGCTTACATTTGGTATACGAGCCATGTTAAATTCATGCCTTGTCATTTTAAAGTTTGTATTTTTATAATTAAAATGCCATGTTGATCTTTAAATCTTAAAATTTTGAGAAAAATTATGTTGAAGAATTTTTTAAAATCATAAAATTTTATTAAATTTCATAAATTTTAGAAATTTAATTTTTAGTATGTGTCTAAATTAAAAATAATATAATTGATCCAGTAATTAGTTATATATATATATATATAAAATTTGGCACATAAAACCTTAAGACTTATTGTATAAATTATTAAGCAATAAAATTATAGTATATATATTTAGGGATCCAAATAATTTATTTAATTAAAGAATTAGCCACAATAACTTTAATTTAATAAAATTGTGATAAGGATTTCATAAGGACTATACATAAAATGTTGCATAATGAACTAATAACAACAATAAACAAAATATAGGGTTAATATCTAGCTAAATAATTTTTATAATTTTATTTAGTTAAAGACTAGCCAAACATCTTTAGTTAAATAAAATTAATAAGGTTAAAAATTACAACATAAAATTCAGATATTAAATCCCATAAGGTAAAAATTATTAATCGAGTATTTAAAATTACTCACAAAAATTATTAAAAAAATTATAATTTTTATAAAGGATATAAAATATTCTATCAAAATGAATCTAATCGAATTAAAAATTTATTCCAAAAGTAATTTTTACGTCACTAGATTTATTATTTATATAATTTGTATTGGTAAATTATAACTTAAGTTTACCTCAAATTTATATTAAACATGTATGTCAATTTATTTTATAACATTACTACCTATGAATATATATGTTCATAAAGTAGATATCCCTAAATTAACCAATAAGAACTTTAAGTTTTAAAAGCAAGATATTCTTCTTCAAGTAGTAAAAATATTGACTATACCATTAGAAAATCAAAGACACATATTAATGATACCGTTAATCAGGTTGATCTTGCTCTATATAAAAAAATAAAAAAAATCTAATTATTTAAATATTATGTTCATTAAAAGTAAGGTTTCTGTTGATGTTTATGGCTTAATTAAGCATTGTGAGAATGTTCAATAGCTATTAACAATAGAAAAACAGTTTCAGATTTCCCAAATGTTATTAGCCAGCACCTAACAACGTTCACATTATTAAAGCCTACTAAAGTAAAAGGTGTGCATGATCACATCAATAAGATGTGAAATTTGATAACTCGACTTAAGACACTTGAGGTTGAAATATCTGAAGCTTTTCTGATACACTATATATTGAATACTTTTCTTCCTTAGTATGAATCATTTAAGATCTCTTATAACATATATAAAGATAAATGGTTTATTAATAAACTTTTGATCATGTGTGATCAAGAAAAGGATAATCTCGTACTGAAGATAGGAGAGAGTGAATTGATGATTATTCAAGAAAAAAGATCAGTCCAAGTCAAGTGGAAGGAGAAAACTAAAGGAATCAGTGGGAGCTGAGCGACACACCTATTCAGAAAATAAAATGCAGTCACACGTGAAAGTTGTTGAGATTGTAAATTAGATCTTAGTAGTGACTTTGTTTTATATTTAGAAATGACTTTTTATATTTTTAATTTTTTTTAAAAATTTAAATTATGTTTCAAGACTTGTACCTTTGAGATATTATTTTAATTTTTTAAATATTGATTTTAGTTTATTTTATAAATCTGAAATAATGGGAAATGAAATTCAATGTGAGGATCTTTATTTTATTGATTTACAAAATAATATCAATCATAATGTTAAGCACATTTAAATTAGTATTAAGCGTTATGTTATAAATAAAGATTTCTCTATCTTATGGTATTGGAGTTTAGGACATATCTCCATCAAAAAAGATTAAAAGAGTAATAAATGATGGAATACTCAATACCTTATGTTTAATTGGTTTTGATGAGGAACCATCCCTATAAATATCCCATTAGTCTAAGGTCTCTAAGCATCAAATACAAGAATCGCATATTTAATCTGTGTTATTGAGTGCTTTAAAAGATCTTAACATTTTAATTTTTTGTATACCCAGTTCTATATATTTTACGATAGTTCAAGATATTTTTAAGCGTTCGATGGTGATTCGACGTGTTAGATAGTGGTGTAATCACATCTCAATTTGAGATAAAATTTTGACAATAACCGAAGATATTTATTTTTTATATTTTTCGCTTAAATTTTTTCTCGTTTTATACTTACATCACAGTCCCATCCAACACGTAATAATACTAGAAAACTCTCCCATCAAAGCAACACTAGACTAACAAGATTGACCAGTAGAAAAGTACACTTCTCACCACCACGCTTTTAAAGAGCTTGCCTTTTTACCTGTCCTTTGCTAACCAATCTGCCATCACATTGCCCAATATCGGTATGTGGGCAAACTGAAGTCGGCCAACCAATTTGGTCACCATCATTTCTAAGGGCGAGTCTTCGGGTTGGATATCCAACTTAGAACAATCGAGTTATATTTCAGCACAGGATTTGCTTTACCAGCCCACTCGGCCTCCACATATACATCTAAAGTTGTTTTCAGAGCCACCAATTTGGCAAAATCAGGACCAGATACATAAACAAGACCAGAAATAATAAGGACCCTCTATGTACCACCCACTAATCGAATAACTCTTCTGCAGCCAAGGTTATACTCTTTAGGAGCTTCATCCACGTTAAATTTAATAAATCCTATTATCGGCGGGACCCAAACAACACCCACTGAAAGACTCTCCATGAAACAACGTCTCGGGCTTTTCCACCACTCCTTTCACTTATCATTCAACTATGGATTTAAAAACAGTTACTCGAATGAGTTTCAGGTCGGGTCTAAGGTAAAATTAGATACAAGTCATTTCAGATTTATTTGATATTTTGACTCAATTCGAGTCGAGTGCGGGTCCATTTCAGATCGGATCCTTTTTAGGTCGGGTCCATTTCAGGTTGGGTCTATTTTAGGTCGGGTTCATTTCAGGTCGGGTTCAAACGGTTTGGGTCTAAATCAGATAATTGACAAGTTCATTTCAGGTCGGGTAGATTTCAGGTCAGGTTCATTTCGGTTCAGTTGCATTTCAAGTCAGGTTCATTCCAAGTCGGTTTTATTTCAGGTTGAATTAATCCGGGTTTTAAATTCATATTAATTAAAATTATTAAGTTTAAGTTTGGTACAAATAAGTAATTAAGTAAATAACCGATAGACTTTGGGTTGAATGGTTGATCATTCATTTCGAATTAATTATTTAATATCTGACGTATTTGACTAGCATAAATCCCATTAAAAATAAATTTTATGCACTAAAATAAACAAAAATATTATCAAATAATTCATATCTTAAAAATTGGGATAAATTATAAAAATTAAAAAATAATAAGGAATAAACATTGTACTAGAAAGAATAAAGTTTTAAATTGAAAATGATAAACATTAATAAAATAAAATATCATATTATTAAAAACACTAAACTAAATTAGAAAAATAAATAGTAGTCAATTTAAAATAAAAATAAAGTTATAAGAACTAAATTGCAAAATTTATAAATTAATAATAGTTAAATTCGATGAAAATTTTAATTTTAATATATTTTAATACATTATAATTTATACCTATATAATATAGCTTAATACATTTCAAAAATGTAAATATGTAATTTATACTATACATGGAATATATTTTATATATGAAATTTATATTAAATATAGAATGTATTTTATAAATTGAATTTATACTATATATAAATATATAGAATTTATATTATATATGGTATTATATTATATATGGAAATATGAAATATATAATACTATATATATAAAAAATATATAATATGTATATATGTATTTAATATATAAGTATGTATATAATATATATTGTATGTATACTTATATATAACTATATATATACATATGTATATATTAATATATGTATACTTATATACATGTATAAATATTAGATGTATACATTATTATATGTATACTTATTACTTATATATATATATATATTAATATATGTATATAATATATATTAATATATACTATGCATGTAATATTGTTTAATATATATAATATATTTATATATATTATACTTTAATATATATAATATACTTACATGTATACTAATATATGTATTTAATTTGTTTATAAATTAATGTATGTATATATATAATTAATATATGTATATTATTAATTTTTTAAGTCCAATATTAATCCGTTAAGCCCAAATCACTAAACTAGTTCTCTAAAACCAATTTTCCAATCACTAAACTAATTATTTATGATCAAATTGAAACAATTTTAAAGTATATAATCTGATTTTAATTAAATGATGATCAAATAGAATAAAAAATAAAATATAAAACTTAATTTTCGAGGGATCATAATCAAATTGAAATAATTGTAAAATAATGTGTAGAGTGCCGCAATATTCATTTTTTTAGGCACGACCTATATAAAAATATGCGAAATTTTTTACCTTACTTAAGTAGTGTCAAATGAATATTTAAATCTAATCTTTCTTTTTTTTATATTTTTAATTGATTATATTTAATCAAAATTTATTATTTGATTATATATTGTAATAATAATAATAATCCTCCAAAATTTACTATATATATTAATTTCCTCCAAAATTTTATTTTTTTTCATTTTTTATATAATAATCAAAATTTATTTCTAATTTTTTTCTCCAAAAGTTCTCTCTTTTTTATATCCATCCAAAATTTTTGTACTAAAAGTAAATTAATCTCAAACTTAAAAAATGAGTGGCTTATTTCCCTCCAAAATTTAATCTTTTCACTATTTTTATCAATTTTCTTTTTCATTGTTTTGTTTTAATTTAATTGAGTCATAATTTAGATTAATTTAATAAAAAAATGTTTATTATATTTTAGAATTCTTTTAATTATGTTTGTAATTTATATTTTATATTTTAATTTATTTTAATTAATCTAAGTTCGCATCATAATTGAACCAGGATGGTCTAACCGGTCATGCCAAATAAAATTATCAGTAAACATCTAGTTTACAATAGCATGAGCTTCAATTTGTACTAATTCTTATGTAGTACAATATGGATGACAGTGTATGTAATTTTGCCAAAATTTTCTTATTGCCTTGAGTTATACTCGTAATATTGAGATAGTCAGCACCCCCTTGACTAATATTCTCAATATATTTATGCAAATATCTTTAAAATTTAATAAGTCTCTTTTGCGACATTGACGAGCATAATGCATTGAAAATATGAGATAAAGTCTCATTTGGCAATAACATATTTGCTCAGTTGGAGCCTTCTGTGATAATAATACTTCCGGATATAGTACTCACATTCCCTTGTATTTAAAATGGGAAAATGTGCATAATTATGCACATTTTAATATGTGCTTATTTCATTCACTTCGGGGAATGAAAAATATGTGCTCTGTGCCATTCACTTCGGGGAATGGAAAATATTAAATATAGCACATTATATCAAATCGGTTATCTATCAAAGATAAACTCTCAAAAGCTCTTCCGAAGTATTATGTTTCAGTACTTTGAGATATAGTACTCACATTTTCTCTTGTATTTAAATGGGAAAATATTTCTTATGCTTAAGTATAGTATGAGTACTTGCACTGTCTGCTTGGCATAAATAGCCACAATTCATTATAGAGTTCATTCCGGAAGTGATAATATTCTTCAAAGGATAAATTAACATAGAATGTAAATAAATAATATATAAAATAAATTAACGATAAATTAACATAGAGCGTAAATAAATAATATGTAAAATAAATTATCATAAATATATAATAAATAAAAACAAAATAAATAAAAGATCAATTATTTCTTTTAGATGTTATAAGGAAAATAAAATAAATGGCGAATTATTCTCTTAAAGGACTATGAGAAAAATTATCAATATCCAATTGAGTTGGATCAATAACGCCATTATTTTCGCCACAAAGAAAATCTGATTATATTTTCTTCAATTTATCATTCATGATTATGAATAAAGTCCATAATACCTCGGCGTTTGACAAGTACGAGATCAATGATTTATACCATCACATTGATAACATAAAGATTTTGATATGATCTCTATCATTCTTGTCATCTTTATAATTCCACTTCTGGTGGATATAAGTATTCTCAAAAGAATCATCTTATCCATGTTTATTTTATGACTTCAATCGCAACCACAATTACTAATGTGGCTTTTATTCATTCCGCTATATAATGTCACATTCGCTTCAGTGAATGGAGCGGAGCCTGTTGGGCGATATTCATGATTTTTCATGAGCAACTCATTATTTTGCTTAGCCACAATAAGACAAGAAATTAACTCAGAATATTTCTTAAAGCTTTTTTCATGATATTGTGTCTGAAGGACAACATTGTTGGCATGAAAAGTGGAGTATGTTTTTTTTTCTTCTAACATATCCTCATCAATGATACTTTGGCACATAATTGAGTTTTATTCACTAACCATATAGTGAATTATCACGTTTGCATTCACTTCAAGGAATGAAACAAATTCAATAATCGCATGGAATAAACATCATGCTTGCATTCACTTCAGGGAATGACATAAATCAAATAATCGCATGGAATAATCATCATGCTTGCATTCACTTCATGGAATGTCATAAATCCAATAATCGCATGGAATAATCATCATGCTTGCATTCACTTTAAGGAATGTCATAAATCCAATAATCGCATGGAATAATCATCATGCATGCATTCACTTTAAGGAATGTCATAAATCCAATAATCGCATGGAATAATCATCATGCATGCATTCACTTCAGGGAATGCCTCCCATAAAAATTCTTTGAACAAGACAATTTTCGTAACTTAAACTTGGGAGAAGTCTATAGTCGAGTTTTTCGACACAAAAAAATATTGCTTCCAAGCAAATATAGACTTTATAATATTCATACTATTAAATAGTAATTGATCAACCAATATATATACAATATATACAAAGAACAAAAAATTTAATCCTCATACGCGGCGTTGTTAAACCAGTCCACAAGGTCCTTTAAAAAAAGAACCTCCTTTGAGACCAGTAGCCTCGCAGAACGGGATGTCCAGCCAATATACTCGGATTAAACCAACATAACAAAGAACATATTAATTGATTAAAGGTTTAATATTTGTTCTAATATCATGTAATACTTAAAACATGATTAAAACATAAACTTTCGTCATAATAATAAAATAAACAAATATTGGTTATAAATAAATATAAAAAAAATCTCAAATTAAATAATTAACACATACCGGACTTTCCACTAATTTGAATATATGGAAAGTTTAATCACCAATATTTTGTTAAAATCCTTTTTGGGAATTGTCGACAAGCACCACGAGAATTGAGTCACTTTATCGCTACACAAACACCAAATAACCAAAGATTTTAATAAATTAAAAATCAAATCAAAGATCAAGATAGAAAAATAAAAATATAATTGAGGGAGAAGAACTTATCTTTGATTTATGCCAATAACAAATTCTTTTCAATAACTCCTTCAAGATTCGAACGACAAACACCTCCGTTGGTTAGAGTCTCATGCTGATAACGTGTTGTGAATAAAATAAAGAACAAGAAGAAAATAGACAAAAGAGAGAGACAAAAGGGAGAGATTTTATTATATTCTCAAAGTAAAGTTGTGTACAATGCTTTGCCTAAAGTCTATATTTATAGGCATAAGATGGAAACCCTAATTCCAATGGGTATTAAACCCTAATACCAAAGCCCATTAAAGTTTAACTTAATATATGGATATCCACCATAAATAAATATATTCATAACACTTTTCACTATTTTTATCAATTTTCTTTTTCTTTTTTTAACAATTGTTTTGTTTTAATTTAATTGAGTCATAATTTAGATTAATTTAATAAAAAAATGTTTATTATATTTTAGAATTCTTTTAATTATGTTTGTAATTTATATTTTATATTTTAATTTATTTTAATTAATCTAAGTTTAATAAATTAATTTAATTAAATATTAATTTAAAATTATAATTTTTAATGAAATATTATTTTAAAATTATAATTAAAATTAAATAAATTAATTAATTTAATTAAATATACAATATTAAATTTAAATATTAATTATCGTGTCTAATTCTATTTTTTAAGACTAATTATATTTACCAATATTTTAAATTCATCAAATTATAGATATATTTAATTATATGTCATGTAAATATTAAGTTTTGTTAATATTAGTTCAAGTTAATAACAGGTCGGGTTCAAAACAAGTCGGGTAAAATCAGATCTCGAGTCGATTCAGTCAGGTAATATCGGTTATCTGCCAGGTCAGACTCGGGTTCGGGTTTGTTTCAGTCGGATGCAGGTTAGGTTTCGGGTCCACAATAACAGGTTGAAATCGGGTTCAGGTCATTCTCGGTCAGATACAGTTTTGGTTCGGTTATTACAGTAATAGGTCTAACTCGGGTTTGGGTCAACAACAATCAGATGCATATCGGGTTCGGGTCATTACATCCCCGGGTCAAATCAGGTTCTGACTCGAATAAGTTTTAGTTGGATTTTCAAGTCGGATCAACTTTTTACATCTCTATTCACAACATCATTTGAGGCCTTTAACCAATAGTAGGGTCTTTAGTTTCACACAAGAAAACAGGTTTATCATAGAAATCTTCCTGTCATTGAACACCGAATCATTCCTAGCTAGCCAAATGCTCTAACATGTACCTGAAATTGAGATTAACCAGACATCTCTCATCTTTCCAATGAAACTAGTCGAAAAAGAGAAAATAAAGAGGCCTTAAATATTCAAAGGTTCACCCCAACTAACCTCCTACCACTGGCAAAACCGTTTCCAAATTCCTCAACATATTTGCATTCCACAAAGATATGATTTGAAGCTTCAAGAGACAATCTACACCAACAAAACAAGCAATCCTCGTCTATCAACCTATCAACCTATCATCCTAGCCTTGTAGAAACATCTTAGTAGGAATTTTATCGATCTTAAGCATCCACAAGCCATCTAAAGGATTCAATATTTCATCTATTTGCTAACCTCTTCCTTTCCCCAATTATTTACAATACCACGCCATACAATAGACATCTTTTTTGCGTTAGTTACCTTTAACAGCTTGATGGAAAAATAGACTGTTGTAAAACGAGGCATTAATACTGAAATAATGAATTAATTATTTGAAACTAAATTGTATTATGGTATTAACCACTGTTTTAGAATCAAATTCGTCCCAATGTGTGTAATCGCTGTTGGTAATGCTCATTTTGTAACAACAAGTTTAAGGCCATTTAATTCTATTTAAAATGGAATTAAATTGCGCTTGGAAAAGACTATTTTGCCCTCACTATTTAACCTATAAATAGTGGGCATATTTTCTCATTTGAGATATCCCTTAGCAAATATTTGCTTTAGAAACACTCTTGTTGGTTTTCTTAAAACCTATGTTGAGTGTTACTTTTGAGTTGAGAGTAGAGCAGTACCACCAAAGTCCGCTCCATCTTTCAGGTGTACGAAATTTGGAGAGCCGTGTTAACCTCAGGGGGCTATTCGTCCATTGTAGCGATTACACACATCGGGGCGAATTCACTTCTAAGGCAGTGTTAATACCACGACACGATTTGGTTTTGAATAATTATTTTATTATTTTCCAGTCAGTACTAACGCCTCGTTTTACAGCAGTCTATTTTTCCAACAATTTAGAAGCGAATTCTGTTTATTGCTGTCAAACTTGATCGATGCTACTTACCAATTTTTATGCCTTGTCATATCATGATTCTGGTAAGTAATTTTTTAGCTTATGTCTGAAGCTAAAGACTATTCTTAATTTGATTGGTATCGCAAATTATAATGCATATTATCAGTTCATGGTTTCATGAAAAATCAATAGTTACTTGAGACGAGAAGGTAACGGTTTAGTGAGTTTATATGCATTAATTTTGCATTTATATGCATTAAAATGATGTTAAATTATTTATACCACGCGTTTATGAAAATTGTGGTTTCAAACATATAATTGAAAATTTAATTATGATTTTTATAACATCATAATTATATTTATAGCCATTAACTATACTCGTTTCATAGCTATGTCATTAATGGTATTTTAGTTATGTTTTATAGTTATATTTTATATGTATATAAATCACATGAAAATAAAAGAAACACTTGATTATTATCGTTTGTCTTTCTCTAATGATTGTTATCGTTAGCAAAAGAAATGTTTTATGAGAAACTGATATCTTTCGATTTAATTATTAACAAACGATATAAGTATTACATTTTATTATGAGTTATAATGTATCATAAATTATGATTACTTTCAACCGGTTAAAAAGTGTATAGGAAATGTATATCATTTTTAAATCAGTTGTTAAGAGTGAATTGAAGGGAAAAAATGCATCATTTAAATTGATTTTTAACTGAAGGGTAGTAGTATACATGTTAAATTATTATGAATTAAAGTAATTATGGTGGCTTTATAATTCTTATTGAGATTATCTTAGCTTTGCAAGATAATCGAAAGAATCCATTTAAATCATTTTTATTTAGGTGGTTACATAATTTAATAATTCGAGTAGATATCTTTTACGGTTTGTTTATAGAAACCGAAAACATAATTATATTTTTTTTAATTATGTTGTGATTATTTATGTTAGTGAAGAAAGTCATGCATAAAATTTATGTTTTCATTGTAACGAGTAATTCAATGAATTTTTATTATGATGTTAAATGCATGTTTGATAGTTGAGATGTGGAGATGAGTAACTATCTATTATCACGTAAAATAATATTATTTAGCCATAAGAATTTAAGGTGAAAATAATTGTGATTTGTTGTCTTATTGATAATTTTGTTTGAGAAATTTTTGAAGACAACAGGACAATTGCAATTTTGAAGAAGTATAAAAGTGGACAACGTCTACTTCGAATTGTATTTCTACTTGCAAGGTCAGGTTATTCATCAATTCATGTTTTTTACATGTTTTATATCAAGCATGTTTTAAACTAATGTAAAGATTAAGACTAGAATGAATGAATATTTTGAGTAGTGAGCATCTCTTTAAATATCCTTAGTAAGATATTAATGTGAGTAAAAGTATCAAGCATATTTTTTAAGAGACCAAAGAAAGAGAAAAATTCATAGATGACTTATCAGAAAGCATTATGAAAATGCATGTCTAGGATTGGTTTTATAAAAGACCTGGTATTTAAGCTTGCCTAGTGCAACACCTCTCTTTCATGATAACCTACCTGGTGCATTGTTCTTTAATGTGCTCACTTTATAAAAAAATACTATGACAAATAAGATCTCTTTAAACTTAGTGTAGAAGTTAAAAGAATAAGAGATTAATTTGGTTAAGTAAAATACCAAATTAAGTCATAGTAAATAAAGTATATGATGGTCTCTTCAGAGCTAAAATGTTGAATGAAAAAATGATAGACATTAATGCTACTAAAAATTTATTGTAGTTAGTAAATTTCTTAAGTAAGAGAAAAGAAAGAGATGGTCTATCTTAGGAGTTGTGTTGAAATCTCTTGTAACAAACTTGAGACAAGTTTTTCTGTGAGAGAAAAAATTGGAAACTCCTAATAAACTTTTTCATAATATTCCTAATTTCTTAAACACTTTTAAGAGGAATTAGGAAAAATAAAATTCCTTTGAATTAGAAAAAGTCGTGAATGACTACTGATGATACATACGGAATTTTATAATCGTTTGAGATTATGTATACTAATCTAAATGATTAGTAACTTTTCAAATCTTTGAGAATATAATCATGTGTAAACAAGATTTGAATTTGTTAAAAAATAGTTTTATGGTTAAAACTCATAGCAAACTTACTCTAACATAAATTGAGTATTTGTTTACACAATTATCCAAGACACTTATGGATTTGTTTCTATCTTAAAATGTTAGAAAGGTGGGGGTGTCTTAAAGTGGTGATTAAATTTAGAGAATAACCTAGTAGATCCACTTATCTAAGGTTAAAGACGGAAGTTGGTTCTTGGTTCGTCGAGGGGGATGGGTTTAAAGCCCACAATGGTTGAGGAATTCATGGTAGATACCCAACTTAGTTATCTAAGTTCAATGTGGTCAAACGAAACCATGAAGAGTACTCATAGTGTACATTTTTACTACTTATCCCTATGATGGACAATGTACATGCCCAGGTTGAGTTTTATTACTCTTAATAAATTCATAGCCCAGGTTTTGGGTGGTCTTAGTGAGAAAGACTTGATGAATTTATCGATTTTGGTTGAATAACTACTCTTAATAAGTTCATAGCCCAGTTGAGTGGGTAGTTCTATTGCGAAGGACTGAATGAACTTGCCGCAAGAAAGGATGAGTTTACTTAAAACTCTTAATGAATTCAATCCCCAAAGTTGGGTTGTTCTATTGAGAAGAACTTATTAAATTCACCGATTAAGGAGGTTGAATTTTTATTCTTAATGAATTCTTATCCTAGAGTTTGGGTGGTTCATTTTATAAATGAATTTGAAGAATTCACCTATTTTTGAGAGGTTGAGCTTGAGAGAAAAGCTCTTAATTATTTCGTAGCTCTTATTTGAGTGGTTTATGTTGAGATAAACTTGATGAAATAACTTATGTAAGTGAGAAGGATTAGCCACCTTCTATGAAAAATGTTGGGCCGTTTTTCTAGTACACTTACTAGAATCCTGAGGAAACAGGGCTATTTATATATTTGTATATATACTTTGTAGACACATCGAGGACTTCGGTGGGTGAAGATGTTAGTTGTGTGTTATGAGTTCACCCCTATCTTAGAAAGTTCTGGATTCGTTCACTTATCTAAGAGAAGAATTACTCATTTCACTATGTACTAATTCCAGATACGTTCACTAGTGCTTAAGCAACTAATCTCGCTATTGCTCTTCTCATGTTTTAACTTCAAGGCTCTCATAATTACGAAGGATTTTCTTTCGCATTAGTGGGGGATTGTTGGTAATGCTCATTTTGTAACAAGTTTAAGGCCATTTAATTCTATTTAAAATGGAATTAAATTGTGCTTGGAAAAGACTATTTTGCCATCACTATTTAGCCTATAAATAGTGGGCATATTTTCTCATTTGAGATATCCCTTAGCAAATATTTGCTTTAGAAACACTCTTGTTGGTTTTCTTAAAACCTATGTTGAGTGTTACTTTTGAGTTGAGAGAAGAGCAGTACCACCAAAGTCCGCTCCATCTTTCGGGTGTACGAAATTTGAATAGCCGTGTTAACCTCAAGGGGCTATTCGTCCATTGTAGCGATTACACACATCGGGGCGAATTCGCTTCTAAGGCAGTGGTTAATACCACGACACGGTTTGGTTTCGAATAATTATTTTATTATTTTCCAATCAGTACTAACGTCTCGTTTTGCAGCAGTCTATTTTTCCAACAATCTCTACGATAGACAATTTGTCCCTCGAGGTTAACACTGTCGCTCCTTATTTTGTAGACTTGAAATCGAAATAGAATTCTAAAGTATTGCTCCTCTACTCACCGTATTTTTTTAGCTTTGAGTGCTTTTAAAAGAATTATTGAGCAAGAAATCATGTGAGAAAAGCAAAATACTTATCTATTTATAGGCTACATATATGGTTAAAATTATCCACAAAAGATTAGAAATCAATTTGATTTTAATTAGAATTCAAAATTTAAACTCTGTTTAAATTCTAATTAAACAACTTTTAACCTTTGAATAAAGAAAATGAATAAAGATTAAATTTCAGAAATCTTTTATCCTCTAAAATTTAAATCTTTTATCAACCTATATATATTGTTGAGGTCTGATGTGTTTATAAAATGAATGATTCTCGTACAAGTATACACATTGAACAAGTAATAAAGTGAGTGAGTGAGATCATTCCCACGAGGATTGGGTAGGAAAGTTCAAAAGTAGTTAACACACATAAAAGATAATAAAATATTTTGTAAGGACATATGATAAAGCAAAATTATAATTGTCACTAAAATGCGGTAGCAAAAGAATATTCAAGGTAAAGACCAGCTAAACTTATTATGGAAAGATCTTTACTTTTATCCTGAATGTTTATTGTTTCACTGGTTTAAGACATGTTCGACGGAGTTTGCTAAAAATGCCTCCACTATCCCTAGTCAAAGGCCTAACAATCGAAAATGCTAAGGCATTACCTCCCGTTCTACCATTTTTAGTCGTTGAAACCCTACCTTATCCCTAAGGTGAGTTAGGATTATGTTTCCCAACATTAACCCCATTGTTCATGGTGGTCTAAGCCTTTCCTATCTCTAATTCTAGGCTACCCAAACCTCTTAGCTATGACAATCTCTCGAGATCTATTAAAAACTAAGGTTGAAGATAAAGATACAAGCTTTCATGAACGAAACATATACAAAACCAGAAAACAATAAAGATCATTCATTTAAAACAGTAAAACATTCATAACAAAGCCTAAGCCATACTAAAATCAGTTCATGACTAGGTTTAAAAGACTATTCACACTTCTGCTTTGCAATACATTTTCACTCGAATGAAAAGAGATAAAATATAGCGAAGAGGAAGGAAATCCCAAACGACTATGACGTGATATCCTCTAGCTTGCCGCTACTCCCGAAGTTTTCCAAATATCCCTTGCTTAAAGCTCCCAACAATGGTGGCTCGACTGGAGGTAGAAGAAGATGAAAGTGATCGTCTTTTTTCTTCTATCTAACCTCTCTTTGCTTTTTTTTCTTTGGGTCTCACCTATCTCCTCTATTCTGCTCTAATCTACCTTTAATGAGGGTAGTTTTGTATTTATAGGGGAGATTCTAGTTTTTTGTGCCCTAATGATGCAAGAGAATTTTCTCTGACTTTTGTAGAGAATTGCAGGGAATTGTAGCTGGCCTGACATTCACGTGAAGGGACTGAGGACTGCACATTTGTCTTTTCTATAAATTTGTTTGGTGCACCCAAAATGTTATAGTATTTGTGAGTCCGATCCATCACTAAATATGCTATAGCATCTCTTCCTTTCTTCAGCTTTGCCCAAGCAAACCTGCGATACACCACCAAAAAAATACCCTTCTCAAACATCTTTTAAAATTAAAATAAAAAACATGCAAACCTAATCTAATGCAAATGCAAATGAAATGCAACTAAATGCAATGCAAATGTACTTGAAATCAAACAAAATCTTAAGTAAGAAGGCATAAAATATATGTTTTTTAGAGCGTTAACACCCCCCAAACTTAAGATATTGCTTGTCCTTAAGCAATGACATTCAAAAATATTATAACAAAACTTTCAATTCTTGACAGCAGTTTAGACAGAACATCAAATCATGCTAAATGATATTGAGAAGTTCAAGAACTTAAAATTAAACAAGATACTTCGCATGTGTGTGCGAGATTGTATCTAATCTATGTTTAACAATGCTAGAAAAACTCTAGGTTCCCTTTTTCACTACACCCTAGTTCTTAAAATTACTCTCAAGCTTTTTTTTTTTTCAAACTGTTTCGAAGAGTGTCAGCTCATCATAACTACCATCCTCAACTCTAAGTGAGTATGGAGCAAATATCTCACCCACAAGCTAGTAGGTAGAGGCATCCGTGAAAACTTTCATTCGCTCATATACTGTAGCATTATTTATTTATGTTCATAGTCTAAGCTATTTTTTGCATAGAGGAACGTCCTTCTACAGTTTTATGCTAAAGCATTTATTCATCTCTATCTAACTATCTAAATATATTTTATACTATAGCAAAAAGGAGTTTCTTCTTTCCGAACTGACTAAGGCATAGATTATAAGTTTTCTAAAAAATTTCTACCGCACTCAAGCATAAAAAACATACAATCGTGTCAATTAAATTCTCAAAACCTCAAGTCCTAGTTCAATTCAATACATTCTCAATATTCTACATTATCAGTCCAAAAGCATTAAAGATTCTCATCATCGAAAAATAATTTATTCTAAACTAAGAGTTGTCTCGAATTAAATCTAATGCTATAGCAAAATTGTACATATGCAAAATAAAAATGAAATTAGCAAGACTTTGCTACACAAACTTGAAGATATTTTTGTCCTCAATGCAACAATATGAAAATCCTCAACCTAAAATTCTAAACCTAAAAATTTATGGTTCATGGATAGAATTTAGGGTTTAAGGTTAAGATTTAGGGTAATATGGTTAGGGATTTAGGTTTAAACCTATAAACCCTAAACCTAAAATTCTATCTACAAGCCTAAATTTAAAATTGTTATACTTAAATCCATAAACCCTAATTCTTAAATATTATTTATAACATATATTAGGATTTTTAAAATAAATTATAAAAATATTTTAATTTTAAGGTTTATTAATATATATGGTCAGGGTTTGAGGTTTAGAATTTAGAGTTTGAGATTTAGTTATCCATATTGTTTAGGATTTAGGGTTTGAATTTGGGATAAGAGTTTGTGATTTAGTTGTATATTATAAATAATATTTTATTTTTAATATAAATTATTAGTTTTATTTATTTATAAAATTATATAATGAGATAAATAAAATCAAATTCAACTACAATTTTATTTATATATTATTTACATTGAAATTAAATTAAGTTTTTAAGTTTGTTCGATAGTTTGGTTCCAACCTTTCATTAAATAAACTCTTGGCTCAAGTTCCCATGCAATATTTTCTTATTTTTTCACTAATAAAACGATATCATTTTAGTCTATCTTAAATATCAAAATAATTATACTAAAATACACCATTTTATATTTAACGAACCATTATAAGTTAATAGTGAATTGCTTAGATTGAAAAAAAAAATCAACTATTTTATAGTTTAATATTATTTACGACACACATTAAAATTCATTGATATTTCGTGTAGCTTACCTATAAAATTATTATGGCTCGGAAGTTAGGCCCAATGTCTCGATGGATGACAGTTATGAGCACATGTTAAGCTTACTTATAAATGACGTAATAAATTTATATGGCAAAACACGTCACGATAACAGTGTCATATAGATAAATATATAGATTTTACGTAATGATAAATTAGTCAAAAATTATTAGTTATTTTAAGTTGTTTACCATCAATTAACTAACAGTTTTTATTAGTTAATGAGTATTTTAACCCAAAATAAAACATTAAGGGTTAATGTAATATTCCGATTTTGGATAGAGTTCACTGCAACAAAAGTACATGTCGGGTGGTGATTGGTTGTTTGTCATTGCAAGGGGCATGTCTTCAATCAATCTCGATGGTAGAAACACTTTGTTTGGTCAAAAGATTCATATAATTCAGTTTTAAGTTGATATATGATTATAGTGGCCGATTGAAATGTTTTATCTTTTAGTTTCAATTGAAATTCGAGAAGATTAAAAGATATTCTGATTAGTTTCAATCCAAAGAAAAATGAAAGAAAAGGAAGAGGATGAAGAATAGTTCAATAATATTTTCGATCGGAAAAAACAATAATTAGCAACAAAAAAACGTTAAATAATAATAATAATAATAATAATAATAATAATTCTTGAAGTTTCCCTACATCTTGAACGTGTTCATTACTACTATTTTTAATGAAATAAATTTTATAAATGAAAATTCCATAATAGACGTCAAATATCGTTAAACACCATTAATATTGAATATTGTTAAACATTATTAAATTAATTAATAAAGATTAAAAATTTTAAAAATTTAACGTATAATTAATAATTATTTAAAATAAAGTTTTAATTGAATTATTTGTTATAGGAAGGCTACACAAGTGGTTATCAAGTTTACGTAACTAAATTTTTTGTTAAAATTATCATTAAGGTTTTATTGTGTTATCATTTTGATCACTGACTGTTAAATATTTAACAGAGATTATGATATGACATGGTTTAATAATAATTTTTGTCTTTTAATTTATTATATTAGATTAGATTAATCCTAATAAAAAATAATTCAGCAAATATTTGAACTAAACTCCAAATTTCTTATCCTTTTTCTTCTTCCTCTCGTAACACTACCCTGAAAAATAATTTGTCAACTCTCTTTTTATTTCTCTTACGTTTTTGAACAACTTAATAAATTTCAAATTATAGAAGACCACTTTAATTTCATGATTTATTATTTTAAAATCTAATTTAGCTTATTCAAATTTCCCTAAACAACTCGTATACACCATTTTTCTATCATTTTCTAAGCTCATCCGGTCTACTAAAAAGACTATTTACAATGATAGAAAAAGTTCATAAAATTAAACACAATACACTGAAACTTTTTTAATTTTTTTAATATAGATGATAAAAAAAGTATTTATACAAAGGAAAATTTTACAACGGGCGATGTATACCGTTGAACACTATTAACTAAATATATTATTAAATATTTTTTTAATATTTTTAAATAATTATTAAAAATTTCAAAGGCTAATATGTAATTAATCATATTTCAAAATATATTAAAAAATTATTGTAACACCCTAAACCCGGGCTAAGTGGACGATTCAAATAATATGTAAGATAATCGAATCAAATGTCATTTAATCAAAGAGATTGGATTTAATTGAAATAAAATGAAAGTAACAAGGACTAAATAAATGTGACTAGAGTGGATTAAATTAAGAAGATGAGAGTTGCATGGTAAATTCATGGATTCCATAAACTACCCCTAGTGATAAAATAAGTCTAGGCAATTCATTAAGGGCAAAAGGGTCATTTAGCACCCATTATTGATCAAACAAAATTGGCAAAAAATTTCTTCTTCCTCCTCCTTCATTTTCACGGCAAAATCAAAAAAAAAGGGGGAAGAGGTTTCCATGGGAGCTTAAGGAAATAAGCTTGGGTTCATGTAAAATTTGGTGAATGTAGAAGCTCCTAACCAAGAAAATCGAGTAAGTCTTCTAAACCCCTTTAGATTGGCATGAAAGTAAATGTTTATAGTTGCTGAAAAATTGGGTTTAAGTTGCTAGAAGTTGAATGAGAGTTAGCTATAGTTTGGTTTTGATGCTAGAAGCATGAGAAAATGGATTTGGAGGCTTGAGTTTAGAATCTTAGAGATGATATGTCCATTAATTGATTCAAGATTGAACATGCATGAAAATAGTTGGTGAAAAAGTGATTTAAGTAAGGTTTATTTCATATTAGAAGTGCTGGAAATGTATGAAAATGAATTGGGAATTAGGGATTGAACATGTAGAGTGGAACTTAGCCGAAAATGCCTAGAAATGCTATTCCGGGTAGCACTTTTGAGAAAATTCCCTAGGTCACGTATGAAGGAGTTAGGAGCTGAAATTTGGAAGTATGATACTCTCATATATCTAGTTTAAGGGAAAATTTACGGAACCTCAATCGGAGTTCGGTAGAAAAAGATATAAGCGTTTCCGTAAGGGCTGTCCGAACAGTCCCGAATCTGGATAGGCCCGATTCGAACGAAATCTGGTACTTATCGGCAAATAATTAAAATGTAAGGTTAAATGTTCCTTGTAGAGGATTCTTTTAGCTTTCCAAAGAGGTAAAATGGACTAAAATCAGACATGGGAATTAGAAGATATGAGCGATTCTTTATAGGGTAGCAAAACTGTCCCTAATAAACAAATGCACTTGTTTACATTTGTTAAGTCTAAGACCACTTGGAATTAAATGATTGAATGTATCCTAATAGATGTTATATGTGTATGAATTACTATAGAATACAAGGGAAGAGAACATCGAGAAACAAGAAGGGCTCGAACTACCGAGGAAAAAGGGCAAAGGGATCGCGATTTACAACCCCTAAATTGCTCGAAATTAATTGTGAGTGTGGCAAACCTTGGGGTTAGGACCTAGGGTCCTAACCATCTTTTGTTTATTTGATTTAAAATGTCATGTAAATGGACTAATTTTATATTTGGTAAAAAGGAGAGGAGGATTAAATGCTAAAGGACTTGTATGATAACATGTTTGCTTGCTAGAATGTTAGCACTAGTTTAACACATATGCATAGCTCGGAAATGCCGAGGTAAGTATGGCAAGCGGCTATGGATGCCAGGTACGCGAATCATGCATGGAGCATGTTATTGGTGACATGATCAATTGTTGATAACTTGATATGTCTATTACTTGTGATATGATAAATGCATTGCTTGATAATTTGTCTTGGATACTTACTCTTAATGACACGAACTTGGTAAATATGAATTGAATGATCAAACGGTAATGAAATGTTATTGAGCCTTGGTCGATAGTTGGTAATAGGTAGTACGGCATGCCTAGAGTCTGAGCTCATTGTTTAGTGCTACGGCACTCTTGTTTAGTACTTCGGTACTCTTGTTTGGTACTGTGGGTACCGTGATTTGGTGGTTAGTCACCAATTTTTAGATATCATGGGTATCTCTTGTTAGTACCTTTGTGGTACTCTTATTAGTGCCTTTGTGGCACTCTTGTTGACTCGCTTACATTGTCCTACTATACCAAGGCATCACACGAACTTAATTGAAAGACTAAAGGTTTAAATGTGAACTATATGTACATGTATTGGCTTCAGAAGCATTGAAATTGATTATGATTTGCTATGGAGCATTGAAATGGAATTGTTGCTAAGTGTAGCACTTGAATTGTGAATTGGTTAATGGATATTAAAATTGTCTATATGATTATAAGTAGTCCTTATTATGAATGCTCTATGAAACTTGAGAAACGAAAAATGACTAATAAGTTATATGCATTGATTTTTATGCTAGCTTGAGCATATAGCTATTGATATTGAGTTGCATGATAGAAATGTTAATTATGAGGAGCTTGTTAACCATGACATTGAGCTATTGATAAATTTGATTAGTGATCGAACTATTGCCATGTTAAACTATTGTCATGTTAAACTATTGCCAAGTTAAACTATTGCTATGAATTAGATTTGGTTGCTTATTTGAAGCATGTTGTATTTGCTATTGTGTTAAGTCTAATATGGTTAGACTAGGTTGCCTCACTAAGTACCTAGGAAATACTTACCACTCGTTTATTTCCTCCTTCCCAACTAACAAGTTATCGAGCTAAGGAGCTAGATTGAGATTGATCGGGAGCAAGGACACCAAGCAAGCAATGTATGGTATTTTGCAATGTTTTGTTAACTCCTAGATTAAGGTGGCTTAGTGATCATGCTAGAGTAGCTTATGTATTTTGATAATTGGTTCATGGTTTGTATATATATATATGTGTGTGTGATCACTCGAGCAATTGGTATGTAAACCATAAGGCGTAATGATCTCCTTAGGCTAGCATTGCATATTTTGAGTTTTGGCTTATAGTTTGCATAAGTAGGCCTTAGAGTTATGCATAAGATATGTAATTAATTATCTTGGCATGATAAACATGAACTAAGTGGGATAACATGAGAATCCTTAAAGTTATAAAATAGGTATACTTGTTACCTTAGTGAGAGATATATGGCAAAGGGGTTAGCTTGGTAGTAGAGTGATAAGTATAATGACATGAATGATGAAATGGTGATAGATAATAGAATTGGTAAATAGTTAATATACCTAAACATTTTGAGATTGTTCTTTAAGGATTAGGGATGGTTTGAGACCACATAGATGACCCTTTTGGTAGTGTCTAAGTGTTTAAAAAGTTAGAAATCTGCAAATTGGGGCAGGGGTATCGATACCACTTACATGGGTATCGATACCACCCTTGACAGTAATGAAATTGCATCGATGCTTGGTTCGATGCCAAGCTTCATTAAGGGCTCCCTGGTTCGATGCCAGTATCGAGCCAGGCCACTATAGCCTTAAGCCATTGAGTCCTTGAAGTAGACCAGCTTCGATACATGGTTCGATACTGGAACTTCCAGTAACGAAAATGCATCGATACTAGTATCGAACCAGGCTACTCAACCTTAGTCAACGAGTCAACGAGGTAGACCAGTATCGATACATGGTCCGATATTGGGACCTCTAGTAACGAAATTGCATCGATACTTGTATCGAACTAGGCTTATCAGCCTTGGTCAACGAGTCAACATAGTTGACCTGTATTGAACTAGGGTTCGATACCCCTGTTCCGATACCTCCCTATGAGAGGTATCGATACCCCTAGTTATCTTGGTTCAACTTGAGAATTGAAAAATGGTTTGATCAATAAGATAAAATTATTGATGATTAAACGAATAAAATTTTGTTAGAAGATTAGATCAATCTCAATGGAAATTAAAATTCAATAAATGAATAGAATTTGAGAATTGAAATGGTTAATTGTATAAGCATGAAAAAGTTTTAAATTAACCTCAAATTTGATAAGTGTTACAAGAGTTTGGCTCGTAGAGTTATACAAATGAATAAAAATGTCTTACAATTGAATACAAATTCGGTTTAAATACGAGTTGAATGTCCGGTCGACGCCTCCATCTCCTAACCCGGGGCGAGGGTGTCACAATTATTTTATGAATCATTCCTATAATTTTATCCATAATTTTACCCAATTAAATAAACTCACATTATTATATTCCACGTAATATTTTTTATAAATTAGAAGTTATAAATTATCATCTTCTTTATACCTTATATATTTATTATAATATATAAATGCATTAAATTGTTAAAATAAAAAAACAATAAAAAGTTAGCCCATAAATAAAAAAGATAAAAATTATTATTTATTAAAATACTGTATTTCAATCTCAATTATATTTTTCGAAAAATAATAATAATAATAATATCATAATATTCTAATCTTAATATATTCTTCGATAAAATCACCGTATATAATTTGATATTTTTATTTGGTGGGAGTTTTGTTGGTTGAAGAAAAAAAATTTGTAACTTTAAAAAAATAAAAGATAAATTTCTAAGAGACATTACATACAGTTTTATAACAACTGAGAAAGATATCATGATTTTTTTAGTGTATTGTAATAAATTCATCATTGAAAAACAATATTTTAAAAAAGATTGAATTGAATATTTTTATGAGTTACAAGGATATAAACAT
Source organism: Abelmoschus esculentus (assembly GCA_035048815.1). Lineage (NCBI taxonomy): Eukaryota > Viridiplantae > Streptophyta > Magnoliopsida > Malvales > Malvaceae > Abelmoschus > Abelmoschus esculentus. The sequence goes on from JAUCBN010000015.1 coordinate 6,842,443, forward strand.
GATCATGTTTTTCACCAGTCACGTATTTAATATATTTATTAGATAATATTCGATACATTCATTTATCTGAAAAGAGGATGAGTGTAATAATTTTATCGATTGAGTTGAGATTAAAATATAATGTTTTTATTAATAATAATTTTATTTTTATTACTTTTGATTCGTGAGTTAAGTACTTTTGTATTTTTTTATTTTAAGGATTTCATTCGTTAACATATTAGAATAAATATAACATTTTTAAAAAAAATTAAAAGAATAAGTTTATACGATAAAGTATCTCTCCCATTTTTTTATAAAAAGTTGATTTTTAAGGGGATTCTCTTTTAAAAATTCGTATTTTAAAAATAAAACTCGGGGAATTTTGAAAAGTTTATGAGTTAAAATAAAATTTTAAAATCGACTTGCCCTCAAATTATTCGTATACACCAATTATATCATTTTTAATACTTATCCGCTCTATAAAAAAGGACCATTAACAATGATAGAAAAAGTTCATGAAATTAAACACAATATCCTGATAAAATGAGTAGAAAAAATGATAGAAAAATCAAAGAAACTAAATTATATTTCAAAATAATAAATCATAAAATTAAAGTAGTCTTTTATAATTTAAAACTTAATAAGTTGTTCAAAGAAACAAGAGAAATGAAGAGAGTTGACAAATTAATTTCCAGAGTGTGTTGCAAGAGGAAAAAGAAAAGAGGTAAAAAAATTTAGGGTTTAGTCCAAATATTTGATGAGTTGTTTTCTATTAGGATTAATCTGATAGAATATAATAAATTGAGGGGCTAAAATTGTTATTAAACTATGTTATGTTACAATTTTCGTTAATTATTTAACGGTTAGTAACTAAAACGATAATAAAATAAAATGCTAGTTACGATTTTGAAAAAAAAATAGTTGGGTGATCAACACAAGAAAAGTATGATAATTGGATGGTCATCTGTGTAGTTTTCCCTTTAATTGAAATTTTGTTTTAAGTAATTATTAATTATATGTTAAGTCTTTAAGATTTTTAATCTTTATTAATTAATTTAATAATATTTAATAATATTTAGCGTTAATAATGTTCAGCACGTTTTAATAACCTCATTTTTTTATAAAATACAAAATGATTTCCAAAGTAGCATGCAAAGTTAATTTGTCTTTTTGTACCAAACTTATACACAGCTTTGAGCTTTGTTTGAATAAGAAAAGAAAAACAATACAATATGCGACTCACGAACTTCAACGTTTTTCCAGGCAACAGCAAGGGATGTAAAATACTCTCGCTCTTGCTTAGACTACGCATAATAAATTACTAAATAATCATTAAATTTTATTAAATTATTTTTATTTAATAAATTTTAATCCTAATCCTATCTATAGTAAAGGAAAAAAATTATTTTTAATGATTTTAGAATTCATGATCTAAAAAATATAAAAGTACAAAAATAAATAGTTTAGCCATACCAAATATGCTTGCTCCTAATTGTAGAGGGATGCACATCTTTAAATAATCATTAGGGTCGTAAATGAATCGAACGAATACGAGCGAGGGTGTGTTAATGTTCGTTCGTTTAACTTTAACCGAACAAATGAACGAACACGAATATACACGAACACAAATTTTCTTGTTTGTGTTCATTCGTTAAGGATTGTAGCTTGTTCATGTTCGTTCATTTAAATGATAAACGAACGAACATAAATAAATGTAAACGAACAAACATAAACGAACGTAAACGAACATAAACGAACGAACATAAATAACATATACTATAATATGCTAGATATTTAATATTTTGGATTAATTCGATTAATTCAGCTAATTAATTGATTTTAAATTGAATTAATCGATAATTAAAATTAAAATAAAACTCTTAATTATTAGACGAAACCTAAAATTTAACTGATTAACAAATTTTGTTTTCGTTAGATCCCTTAACTCGATTTAACCGAATAATGAACACCCCTAGCCTATAGTTTTTAACGAAACATAAAATAAGACTTCTCAACTTAAGTAACTCAAATTTTTTTGACTCAACTTACTTGATCTAATGCTCACCCTTAGATATATGTTAATAAATTTAAACGAACATAAACGAACGGACATAAACGAACACAAACAAATGAACATAAATGAAAATAAATGAATGAACATAAACGAACTGTGACACCCTCGCCCCGGGTTAGGAGACGGGGGCGTCGACCGGACTTACAAACCCGAACTTGTATTCGAAACCAAGTTAATTCGTTTATTGTATAACATTACAAGTCAAATGCAAGTAGTTTCCTTTATCAATTTTCGGGCCAATTTAAAGCTTTTCAATTATATGTATGGCAATTCAAATATAACTTATGTTTTACAATCCCAAATCCATATCGTGCATATTAGATCGTGTCCAATTTAAAATTTTTCTAATCTTACACATATAGCGATTTCCAAATTTAATTTAGTTCATTTATCAATTCTAACCAGAATCGAGTTTGATCTAAACTTTAATCAAATTTTTATTTGTTTAACTATCATTAATATGTTCTTATTAATCAACCAATTTTAATCTCAAGCTTGAACTGAATGGCTTAGAGGTATCGATACCCCTTATAGAGAGGTACCGGAATAGGGGTATCGAACCATCGTTCGATACTGGTCAACTATTTTGACCTATTGACTCGTTGACCAAAAGCTAGAGTAGCCTGGTTCGATACTGGTATCGATACAATTTCGTTACTGGAGGTCCTAGTATCGAACCAGGTATCGAAACTGGTCTTCTTTGATGACTCAAAGGCTTAAGTCTAAGGTTGGCATCGAACCCAACATCGATGTCATTTCATTACTGGAAGGCCTGGCATCGAACCAGGTACCGGACCATAGGCCTTAGACAAGGGGGTACCAATACTCGTGGGAACGGTATCGATACCCCTGCTCGAAATGGCAGGTTTGCAACTTCTAAATCACCTAGACACAATCCAAAAGACCACTTGTATGGTCTCAAGCCATCCCTAAACCTTAAGGGACGATTTAACATGATAGGCAACAATAATTACTTACCAATTCTATCATTTGGTCAAGTCTATATCGAAATTAGTGTTCATGTACATTCATTATACCGAACCTATCATTTCTAATCAAATGGCCATTCATACCATCATATGCCATCTAACAATTTAGCTAACCCTATGTCATGCATTTCTCTATGCAACTAAATTATCCATGGTGTAGTTTTAAGGATTCACATGCTATCCTACTTAATTCTATGTTTCACATGCCAAGTCGATTACTTACATATTACGTGCATCATTCAAGACCGACATAAACATACCATAAGCCAATCCCCAAAAGATATAAGGCTAGCCTAACAAGTTCATCATGCCTTATGGCTTACATACCGAATGCTCGAATGATCTCATATACAAACCATAAACTAAATATCAAAATGCTTAGGCTAATCTAAACATGCATACTATGCCACCAAACTCTAGGAGTTAACAAAATAACAAAATACCATACTTTGCTTGCTTGGTGTCCTTGCTCCTGATCGAACTCAATTTATCTCCTCGGCTCGAGAACCTGTTGTTTGGGAAGGAGGAAACAAACGGTGGTAAGTACTTATGAAGTACTTAGTGAGGCAACCCTAAGTTTAACCATTTAGACATAATTCAATTAACAAATAACATGTTCTAAGCAAACAATTAATCAAGTTCTTAGTCACGATTTCATCAATTATACAAGAACATCATACTTTTCATGCTTAAATGCTCAATGACACTATCATATCAAATGCTCGATGGCAATATCATACCAAATGCTCGATGGCAATAACATATCAAATGCTCGATGACAATAACATATCAAATGCTCGATGACAATATCTTAATTTTTATCTTTCAGATTAGTTTCAAATGATGCCTTGGTATAGTTAGACTATGTAAGCGAGTCAACAGAAGTACCACAAAGGTACTGACAGAAGTGCCACGAAGGCACTAACAAAAGATACCCACGGTATCTACAAATGGTGACTAACCACCAAACAAAGGTACCCATAGTACCAACAGAAGTACCGAAGTACTAAACAGAAGTACCGAAGTACTGGGCAAACTAACAAATGAGATCAGACCCTAGGCATGCCGTACTACCTATGGTCAACTATCGACCAAGGCTCAATCAAAGTTTCAGATTCATTTAATCTTTCAAATTTGTGTTAATCAAGTTCCTTATCACGAACGATGTTCACAACATGCTAATAACAAAAGCATATGTCATGCTACCATATCAAAAGCATATGTCATGCTACCATATCAAAAGCATATACCATACTATCATATCAAAAGCATACGTCATGCTACTGTATCAAAAGCATATATCATGCTATCATATCAAAACATACATATCATGTTACCAATCGAATAATTAAGCCATCATAAACATGCCTCATGCATAACTCACATACCTGGCATCCGTAGCCGCGTGCCATTACTTACCTCGGCATTTCCGAGCTATGCAAATGTACTAAGCTAGTTCTAACAATCTAGCAAGCAACTCATATCGTCAAACAAGTCATTTAACATTAGCCTCCTTCCCTTTTTACCAAATATAGATTAGTCCATTTACATGACAATCAAATCAATTAAACAAAGGTGGTTAGGACCCTAGGTCCTAACCCTAAGGTTTGCCACACTCACAGTTGATTCCGAGCTATTCAAGGGTTGTAGATCGTGATCCATTTGCCCTTCTTTCGAGTTTGCTCGAACCTTTGTTCTTCTTCGATATCCTCTTCTCTCGGATTCTCTAGCAAACCATATTCATATAGCAATTCATTAGAACATAGCCAAATCACTTAAATTAAATAATCACATGCCTAACAAACGTAAATATTCTCATTTGTTCGCTAGGGACAGTTTTGCTACCCTTCCTTAATTTGATCATATCTCCTAGATCCCATATCCGAATCGAGCTTATTTTATATCGTTAGAAAGATAAGAAGACCCTCTACAAGGAAAATTTAACCTTACATTTTAATTCTTTCCTTATCAGTACCAGAATTCATTCGAATCAGACTTGTCCGGATTTCGGGACTGCTCGAATAGCCCTACGGAAAAGCTTATAACTTTCTCTACAAAATTCCGATAGAGATTCCGTAAATTTTCCCTTAAACTAGGTATCTGGGAGTACTCTACTGCAAAATTTTAGTTCCTAACTCCACCAAACCCGACCTAAGGAATTTCTCAAAGATAACTACTCGGAATTGCATTCTTTAAGCAAATAAGGCTAACTTTCATTCCATTGCTTTGATTCATATCCTCAACTCATTCTCATAATTTTCCAGCACTTTAAGAATAAAATTAACATCAAAAAATCCCCAATTTCATCACTATTCGAATTATTTAACACATATATGGCATTTTCAAAAATCTAAGTTCCAAAATCCCTAGTTTAGTGTTCATGCTTCAAAGATTCATAACCCAACAAATACTATCTTTATTTTAGGCTTTCCAACATCCTAGTTATCTTGAAATTATCATAGAATGACCAATGCCTTTAGACTTGAATTTCTAGACCAAATGCTTAATCATGCTAAGATTTTCAAGCTCCCCACCTTAAGCTTCCATTGAACTCTCTCTCTTCTCTATTTTTTGATGTTGCCGTGAATGAGGGAGGAAGAGGGAGTATGGGCTGAGTTTTGTTTGGTTAATAATGTATGTAAAAAGACCATTTTGCCCCCATTTTTAATTCTTGAGCAACTTAAGGACCAAGGGCAACTAAGGGAAATTGGGAATTTGGCATGCAATCCTCTCATTCTTTATTTAATTCAATTTGGTCCTATACTTCTAATCCAAATACACATAATTTTAATTTAATACATGAGCTATTCGAATTGTTCTACTAACCCGGTTTTAGGGTGTTACACGAACAAACATAAACGAACACAAACGAATGAACATAAATGAAAATAAATGAATGAACATAAACGAACAAATTACCGAACGTTTATGAACATAAATGAACGAACGAGCCATTTGTTCGTGATTAAACAAACGAAAAATCTTGTTCATGTTCGTTTGTTTAATAAATAAACGAACTTCCCGTCGAATAGTTCATGAACGGTTCACCAAACGTTCGATTCGTCTATAGTCCTAATAATCATTAGGTATATCAAATGTTGTAGACTAGGGACCGATGCACCTTAATTGTGAGAGGGGCTATTATCGCTCAAAATTCTAATGATATAATTGCATTTTAAGTGATGAATAGTTTAGTATTTAGAATATCTTACCCGAACTGACATAATTATATATTTATTATTTTATATATTTTATTTAATTTTTTATTATTTTTTTTGGATAAATTATGATTTATTATCTAAGAAAGCAGAAATGTGCAACATTATACAAGACGAGTACTTAGGCGTCCATCCTCGAGAAATTCCCCAAGTCACCCTAATCGAATCACTTACTCTATACGTTTACATTACTGTTATGGATATGTATACTTACGATATTTTGTATACAGCTAACAAAACCATCACAATCTCTAGACATACTCCTAAACTTTCTATAGTTTTACTCCTCCCGTATGTAGTATATATAAGCATTCTAAACAAGTTTGCAAGGTGCTAAACAAGTTTGCAAGGTGCCATCAACATAAATTTACCCTTCGTTATTCCAACTTTTCCTTCCCATTCATGATTGCTTTAATTTGAAGGGCTTTGGCTTAGTCATAGGAGCCTCCATTGTTGTTCTCATAAGCACAGGATAATGATCTAAGACACCAGGAACTAAAAACTCTACATGAGATCCTGAGAAACAGATATGTCCTTGTGAGTTAACGAAAATTCGATCAAGCTTCTTTGCAAGAAGTTTCAACTTGCTTATTAAAACATGTGAAAAGGGGACTAGATAATGATGATTACTTAATTCTACATCTTCAAGATAGTGTCTAAAGTCAATCATATCATTAGAAGATCCAATACTCGTAAGTTTCCTCTAGGGTGATATTAAAATCCCCCTAATTATCCAAGGAAGATTTCCTACTACAAACTCAACTTCTATGAGCTGTTGCCAAGAGCGGAGCCAAAAAAATTATTTAAGGGTATCATTTTTTTGAGTTATATTTAAAGGGTTGATATAATCAATGCTACCGTACACTGTAATGATATAAACTAGCTTACCCTCCAACTCAATGTTGATATAATCAATTCTTTTTATTAAAATATAAGTGTTGGATTGGTGTTCGATTATATTTTTTATTATATCAAATCGGATTAGGATAGAATATATTAATAAATAAATCGGTTCTTGTCGAAGTTGAATGGAGGCTTCTAAACTTCATGTCAGAGTTATGGCGACAAAAAATCGATACGTCTCGTTATCATCTTTAAACCTTTTAATTTAATTTATTTCATTCTTAAAACGCTAAGATTTTAAATTTCTAACGTTATGCAGTTGTATTTAAGGGGAAATATGTCTAGTTATCAAATTATTCAATTTTAAAATTCTAAAGCTAAAATAAAATTATTATGACTTGGAAGTTAGTCCCAATGTCACGATGGAAGTTAGTTACGGAGCTACCCATGCTATGATTATCCCGCCGTTTATGAATGACGATACCAGCCGATTGTTACACTGCAACAAATTACTAAATATAACAAATTTTTTTTTTGTTAAAGAAGGTCCTTGGTTTTTGGATCTTAAAAAAGTTACAATGGTTGTCATTCTTCGCTTTAAAGATCAAATAAAGCATTGTCATCTTCGTCACATCAATATCACACCCACTGCACCACAGGAATTATTAAAATATTTCTGTTTCCCAATAAGTTATTGAATTTGTTGATTACGTACTAGTTTATTCATATATTTTTTTTTACAAAATTTGAGGTAAGAATTAAAAGATAATTGTTTTTTTCTAAAATGAGATTTAAATTAAAATTTTAAAATATTTAAGAAATTAATTAAATTTTTAATAATTTTGAGAGATTTAATAAAATTTTAAAATTAAAAAATATATTTAATTAAAAATATTAAAAATTTTAAATTTTAATATGATATTTTAAGAATTTTAATATGAATTTTAAGGATAAATTCTATGACTCATGGTCCTTTAAAACTCCATCACTTATTTATGTTACGTAAATATAAAAAATTTAATTTATTACTTTTATCTAAATGTTTATATTTTTATTTTATTACCTATATTTAAAATTCGAGATATTACTCTTAATAATATTATTCGTAATGTTATTTTAGGCAACAAATAAAATAAAAATTCCACAATGATATAAAAAGGAAAATTATTTTTATATAAATATAAATTATTATTTTTATTAAGTACTTTTATTTCACAAATAGTATATAAAATAATAATTTTCAAGTCAACCTTATCAACTGTGTTAGTGTGAGTTGCACCTGTTGAAATTGTGACCAATCTTCACCCTATAATATGGCAGAACAGTTTTGACTGAAAGTAGAAAAGATTATATAATACACATCATGCCTGCCTTCTACTCTAATTTCTTTGTTTGACCAACGGAAATATATAAAACAGAAGATGGGTGGATTAAGAACCACAGCCAACTTTAAATAAATTAATAAGTTTGGAGACGGACAAATATTAAAATATATTAATATAAATTGGTAATATATCAACGTAGGTATAAGGTTAAATAGGTGTTTAAACTATGGTTGTAAATTATTTTTACTGTCTAAACTATTTTTATTTCTAAATAAGTGCCTAAAGTTTCATTTGTGGTCATTTTAAGTGTCTAACCATCAGCTATCATTATTTTTATTAATTATTTTATTTTTTAATTTAATTTATTTTTAATTTAATCTTTTATTAAAAACTAAAATTTTTAAATTTTTACAAAATAGTATTAAATCTTTAATTTTAAACCCCAAACCTTCAAATTATCATCATTATCACCGTTTATTATATTATTTGGTGGTAGGTGTGTCGATCGACTTCATAATGTCGAAAGAAACTAAAATTAAAAAAATGAAGTCGTTGACATACCTACCATCGATTATATAAGTAATGATTGGTTGGGAAAAACGATCATGGTGGTCCGACGACGTTAATGATGATCTCCAGTAAGGTAGTAAACGGTGACAACGATGATAATTTTTTGAAAAATAATTAAAATAAATTAAAAATTAAAATTTATCACTTGTCACATTTTTATAGACAAATAGTTTTTAATAATGATTAGATGCTTAAAATAATTCAAATTAAAATTTTAGATACTTATTTAAAGCTAAAAATAATTTAAACACCGAAAATAATTCATAAACATATTTTGAGCACCAATTTTAATATTAAGCTTATTTACAAATATGTCAATGTCATTTTGGTACAATCTGTAAATACTGAGGCACTTAGACATGAGTTATAGGTAAAATATCTCATAATTTATTTTGATTTATTATTTGTGTGTTTTTTTTGTAATTATTAATTATTTATATATAGTTTTTTAAACTATACAAATGATTATTAAATTATATTAAAATATTTTTTGTTATTGAATATTAAATATTATAAAATAATTATTAAAATTTTAATTTAATTACGATATGGCTATTATTTTTAAATATTATATAATATTCATTTAAATTTATCAAATTGTTATAAAATAATTTTTAAATTTATTAAAATTTATAATACATTATTTATAATGTATATGAATTATTTATTAGAATAATATATATAAAAGTTATTAATAATTACTTATTATATATATTCTTGGAAAAAATAATGAGAAATGACTAGCTTTGATTCATGTTTTGGAATTGTAAAGATGGAGATCCGAATAAGAAATTTATTGATTCTTATTCTAATCTTTACAATGGTATTTCATATGCTCAAAATGGTTGAGTTATGAATGAGAAATTGATGCTCAAAGTAGGAAGACCAAAAATAAAGTAAGGAATGAAGAACCTCTTGTCCCACATGGATGGGAAAAATGAAGCGGGAGCTGTTTATATACATCTACTCACATAATTATCATTGAATGACTTAAGATGACTTTGTTCCTCATGCGCAAAGGGTGTAAATCCAATCCCATTCGGGTTGGGGCGCACTTGTACGATGTGGACATTGCGAATGTCTGAACCAATCGAGCCCTTCATGGGGCCTGTGGATATTTTACCCATTATGAGTAATTTTCCTTAATTTATTTTTTAATAACCAAGAAGAGTTTGTATTATGTGGAAATACAAATTAAGGAGAAGTTGAACTTCCCTTGAACTCCGGATATTAATCAGATAATGGGAAGATAATGTTAATTATTCTTTTAACACTCGAATTTAATTCAATTTAAAAAAACAAATAATGCACATTATCCCCTAAATATTCAAATTTGATTAGTTTAAACTTCTCACTTTATGCCCTAATTTTCCCTATAAATATGAATGAAATTCTCAGGTTTCAAATATATCAAAAAAGATTTCTCTCTCTCATTTTTCTTCTGGTGATTGACGAAGGTAGAAAAGGCTCGGGATCTCTGCAATTGTGCTACAGTTGAAGGTCTTCTTGTTGTTGTATCTTGGGAGACAGACTACCAACTAACTCAAGCATCATTGGAGTGACAGAAAATCTATTTTAAGGAAATTGTGTTTGTGCAGGCTTCAATACGATTCTCACTTATCATTTTAAATAGGTTTATGTTTCAATTTTTATTTATTTTGATATTAATAAATTTATTTTTCGTTTTTAATCGTCTGGATTGATTACTTTGTAACAATCTTAAGACAAACCTCATTTTACCTTTATTAATCTGAGACGATTAAATCGTCAAAGAGATAGCAAACAAATAGATTTCAGGATTTATCCTGTCGTCTTAGCGTGTTTGCAAATATCTCAAAGTGGTGACAAATATGTTTACAAAAATTGAAAAGATTAAATAAGAAATTTATTTCTATTTACTGGAGTTAATCATGATTCTGATCGTTTCTTTTTAAAAAAAACAATGACTACTGGAGATTCTAAAAATTCAAAGGTTTCAGTACCTACACAGAATTTCAAACAAATCTAAAATATGAAAGCAACGGCAGTGAATGTGAATCACAATAAGAAGCCAACCAAATTTGTTGTACAGAATTTTAAGACATGGCAATAGAAGATGTTGTTCTATCTAAATATTTTGAATTTGAAAATTTATCTGAAAGAAGATCTCTCTGCTCTCATTGTAGGGGATGGGGAAAGACAAGTGGATACAATCACCGCCTTCAAGATCTTTGAGGAATGGAAAAACAACGATTTTATATGCCGAAACTACATCCTCAACGGATTACAAGATTAATTGTATCCAGTATACAATGTATAAAAAACTGTAAAACAATCATGAATAGTTTTGAAAAACAAGTATAAAGCAGACGATGTTGGGGCTAAAAAGCTTTTAATTGTAAAGTTTTTGAACTTTATTATGGTTGATTCAAAATCAATAGTAAGTCAAGTAAAAGAATTTCAACTAATTATTCATGGAACTCTTACAGAATGGATGGTCATTAGCGATTCCTTCCAAGTAACTGCCATCACGGAAAAGTTGCCTCCCAGATGGAGTGATTGCAAGAGTTACTTGAAACACAAACAGAAGGAAATGTTAGTAGAAGAACTGATTACCAAACTCCGGATTAAAGAAGACAACAGAGGAAATCCCTGAAAATCTCTGACTAAGAAATCCAAGGCAAATGTTGTCGAAGCCAGAAAAGGCAAGCAACCATAAAGACATCAAGCTAAACCAAAGCTGTGACCTAGTGATAGGGTCTTCAAGAAAGAAAAATTCAAGGGACCGTGCTTCAACTGTGGAAAATTAGGACACAAATCCTCTAAATGTAGGCTTCCGAAAAGATCTAAAGCCAAGGAGGTCAACATCGTTGAAGATGAAGATCTAGTTATTGTGAGCTCTGAAGTTAACCTAGTTGACTCTAATCCAAGAGAGTGGTGTCTAGATACGAGAGCCACACGTCATATCTGTTGTGAAGAGAACTTATTTCATGAGCTGACACCATGTGATAATGGAGAAAAACTTTATATGTAAAATGTTGTAACTTCCATGATAAAAGGGAAGGGAACCGTGGTGTTGAAGATGACTTATGGGAAAGAACTCAAGCTTCAGAATGTATTGTATGTACCTGACAATGAAAGAACCTTGTTACTAGAACACCTCTAAACGTTCACAGATTTAGAATGATTTTTGAATCCCCAAATTTGATTTTGTCAAAAGGGGAATGTTTGTGGGTAGGGGTATTTATTGAATGAAATGTGAAAACTCAATTCTATTTCTGTAAAATCAAAAATAATGAATAAGAATGCAACTTTGTCTTCTGTTTATATGCTAGAGTCATTTAATTTATGGCATGATAGACTTAGACATGTCAATTATGATACCTTGCGAAAGTTAATTAAATTAGAACATATTCCCTCATTTCACATTAATTATAACCTAAAATGTAAAATATGTGTTGAAGCAAAATCAACAAGGTCCTCATTTGAAACTTTTGACAGAAGTACAATACCGCTTGATCTAAATCATAGCGATGATTGCGACTTAAAATTCGTCCAAACAAGAGAAGTAAATAAATTTTTTATTACCTTCATCGACGATAGCTCAATATATTGCTTTGTATACTTACTCAAAAGCAAAGACGAGGCGATAGATAAGTTTTTACTCTATAAGCAAGAATTCAAAACCCAAATTAATAAGAAAATAAAGAAGGTAAGAAGTGATCGTGGTGGTGAATATGTTAATCCATTTGGTGAATATTGTTCTCAACATGATATTATTCACGAAGTAACACCACCATACTCCCCTCAGTCTAATGGAGTAGCCGAACGTAAAAATCGGACTTTGAAAGAAATGATGAACACACTGTTAGGAAGTCGTTCTCTCGAAAAATTACCTTTTAAATAAGGTTCCACGAAAAGAAAAAGATAAGACACATATGAATTATGGAAAGGTCGAAAACCTTCCTACCAACACTTAAAAATGTGGGGTGTCTTGTCAAGGTAATGGCATTGTTACCAAAACAAATGAAATTAGGTCCAAAAACTATGGATTGTATTTTCATTGGCTATACTGAACATAGCAATGCTTATCATTTTCTTGTGTATGAATCCAAAAATCTAGAGATTCACAAAAACACAATAATGGAATCAAAGAATACAACTTTCTTTGAGAATATATTTCCCTATAAAACTAGGGAAGTTGATTAGTTTTTTACAAACCAAACTTTGGACGATACGACTCCAAATGATCAATAAGAGGTTGAATTTGAGATAGAGCCAAGAAGGAGCAAAAGGGCAAGAATAGAAAAATCCTTTGGATATAAGTTTCTAACCTATATGCTTGAGGATGAACCTCTAACGTATAGTGAAGCTATAATTTTCTCCCGTATCAAGAATAACATCTATCAGGATGATACTCACGATTGTTGCACTAAAAAATCTTGAATTGCATCAAATGGATGTTAAAACAAATTTTCTAAATGGAAAACTTGACGAGGAAATTTACATGGAACAACCTGAAGGTCATGTAGTCTTAGATCATGAAAGGAAAGTATATAGAATGATGAATTCTTTATACAAACTTAAACAAGCACTAAAATAATGGTATGAGAAGTTCGATAACGTCATAATGACAAACGACTTCAAAATATATGTGTATGATAAATTTGTATATGTCAAAACTAAAGATATCGGATACATCATCCTATGTTTGTATGTTGATGACATACTTATTATAGAAAGTAACAATGAAATGGTAAAACGTACAAAAGATATGTTAAATTTGAAATTTAACATGAAAGATATGGGTTTAGCTGATACAATTTTGGGTATCTAAATCAAAAGATCAATGGAAGGTCTCATATTAACTTCTCATATTAACTTAGTTACACTATGTATATAAGATTCTCGAAAGATTTGGCAAGGATGAATGTGGCATAGCCATAACTAGGGGTGAGTATTCGATCGAGTCGAGTCAAAAAATTTCGAGTTATTCGAGTTGACGAGTCATATTTTACAACTCAAACTTTATTTGAAATTTTTTCGGTTCGAGTCGAGTTTAAAAAATTCGAGTCGAGTCGAATCGAGTCGTGTTTTCGAGTTCTTATAAATATTTAATTGTAATTATTTATCATGTTATAGTATGATTTGATTCTAATTTAAACGACTTCCTCTAATCATATAAGATATACATATATATTTTTTCATATGTAACAATATTTCTTTATTTTTTTTTATAAATCAATGTATATATATCATAAAAAATTGAGAGATTCGTCTCAAACTTAAAAATTAATCCTTTAATTACTAAAAATTTCGAGTTATTCGAATTTCCATTTTACAACTCAAACTTTATTTGAAATTTTTTTGAGTCAAGTCGAGTCTATGAAATTTCGAGTCTAGTCAAAATGAGTCGAGTATTTTCGCCTCGAGTTGAGTCGAGTTTTGCTCACCCCTAGCCATAACTCCTTCGGATCCTTGTTCTAGTCTATCTAAGAACAAAGAGGAAAGTATTAATAAGTGGAGTATGCAAGGATCATAGGCAGCTTAATATATCTCATGAGCTGCACAAGACCAGATATCGTTTTTACTGTAAGCAGTCTAAGCAGATTCACAAGCAATCCAGGAAAATATCACTTGAAAGAAATTGTGAAGGTACTGAGTTATCTTAGATATACCCAGGATTATGGATTACATTATTCCAAATATCCTGTTGTCTTAGAAGGATACTCTAATGCTGTAACACCCTGAAATTAATCCCAAATCAAAACCCTATTTATTTTTAAATCCCTAATTTGAAACCCTAGAATTTTAGGGATTTTCATATTTAAACCTAATTGGGGTTTCGAGTGATTAATTTGAAAATTCTGATAGTTAAAGGTTCTCTTGATAAGTCTAAGAAGTTCAGACCCCTTTTGGTTAATTCGACACTTTTCATTTTGAAATCAGTCCACCCATAATTCTCGTTTCAACTTTATTATTGGATTTTATTTTTCCCCTTTAATTCAGTAGTTTTTAATATATTCTTTTCTTCCCCAATTCTTTTTTCTAAAATAAACCAATAAGCTTTGTATTCCTTTGGATCTCCACGAATCTATTTCTGGTATGTATTCGAACCTTTTTTCCCTTTTTGTTTCGTTCTGTTTTAGTGTACAAGAAAGGGGTTTATGTTTTTGATTATTCGTTGTTGGGAGAGAGGGGTGTTTTTAAAAGTTTTAATTCAGTTTTTAAGTTGTTTGGTATTTAAATTTGTTTTTGAATCAAATCAAAGGAAGATGAACCAAATCTGATTAAATCTGGATGTTCTGGGAATTTCTGGGAAAACCCAGATTTTCCCAGAAAATGTGGAAAACCCATATTTTCCCGGAAAATGTGGAAAACCCATATTTCTTGAGAAAATTCTAGGAAACCCGTGACCTGACCCAACCAGTGACCCGAACTGACCCGTGACTTGACCTGATCCGACCTGATGACATCATTTGCTGACGTTAGCGTTGACCAATGTTGACATCATCGTTGACTTTTCTAACCCTGTCCCATTTCATTTTTTCAACGTCCTGAGTTCGATGGCGTTGTCCGTTTTTCAAAATTCGAACCCGAAGTATTGTTTTAAGGCTTTTTAGTTCGAATGCTTAATCAAAAGTTGTCTTTATCGGAATCTAAAATTGGTTTGCTATTTGGTTCAGGTGACGTGGTTTCAGACACCGAGTATCTTCCTCCTCCTCCTATACGACCTCCTGTTCAGACTTCGGAGTACACACGTGAGTTATCTTGTTATTTCTGTGACGCATATCTTTTCATGTTTAGTGGCACAGTAGTATATCTTACTTGTTGTTACTTGTAGGTTCTACGCCTGCTAGACCTAGTGCTAGTATTGAGCCTAGTAGACGTTATTATCGATGTTAAGTGATCTTCTTAAAGTGTGTCTCTCCCGATATTTTATGTTTACTTATGTGTGCAAATTCTGTTTTCTTTGTGTATATATTTGTTGAATGTATTGCTTTTGTGACTTTTGAACTTATTTGAACATTGCTATGCTCTATTCATATCTAAATTAGAATTTATGAAAACTCTGATTCTGTTATTTCTAAAACTATAATGCATGCCTCTTGTTAGTTCTCAGACAAGCATTCATACTCTGTTATCTGTTTATATCATTGCATCTGTTTGGATAATATGTACGGGGAAGTTCAATGATATCATCTCTCGATGAGTATCACTTCTGATCAGTGGCTCCACCTTCGGGTTGAGTTTCTAATTCTATTTAGTGGCTCTACCTTCGGGTCGAGTATTCACTTCTGTTTAGTGGCTCCACCTTCGGATCGAGTTTTCACTTCTGATGGTGTGATGGAGTTAGAGTGGTTCAGAGGAACCTTCTCTTCTGATGGTGTTCGGTGTTAGGTGCATATCATTAATATATTACATCATATGTTATGTTATGTGATATGCTATTTTGTTCTGTAATATGCTATTTTGTTATGTGTTATGTTATTCAATACTATAATTATGTTTATCTATACACTAAAGACACACAAAGCTCTCAAGCTTACACACCCACAATTTTTGTTTCAGATACTCAAATCTAGGCTTCAGTACTTGAAGGATCCTGTTTTCAGAATTTCTTTGTATGTTTTACAGACTTCAATTTAATAACATCGATTTCAGATATTTAGTTATTTTTTTATTGAACATTAATCGGTTTTCAGTACCGTTAAAAATTTATTATAAACATGGGTTGAACTTTAAGATATTTTAATTGTTGAATTTCAGTATTTCTATTATTTCCGATTTTGAGAAATTAACAAAAAATTGTATTTTTATCATTTAAACGCTAACTTGCGAAACAAGTTTTACTAACGTAAATCCTAAGTTTTAATATAAGAAATTAGGTTAAATTTAGGGATATAGATGCTAGTTGGATATCTAACATACAAGATACCAAAGGCACAAGTGGATATGTGTTCACTTTGGGAGGAGGAGCCGTGTCTTGGAAAACCTCAAGACAAACGATTATAACCAGACACAAAATGGAATCTGAGTTTGTTGCTCTAGATAAAATTGGAGAAGAAGTTGAATGATTAAGGGAATTTCTTGAGGATATCCATGAATGGGAAAAACATGTGCCCATTGTATATATATACTGTGACAATCAAACAACGATTGCTAGAGCACAAAATTTTATGTATAATGGTAAGTCGAGACATATACGTCGGCGACACAATACTATTAGAAAACTTGTCTCAAATGGAGTTATTTCTATTGACTTTCTAAGATCAAATGATAACATTACAGATCCACTAACCAAAGGATTAAATCGAGATCAAGTTGAGAAAACATCAAAAAGGAATGGGACTAAAATCCATGAAGAATAAAGGACCTATATGAAGGGAAAACCTTATCTAATTGACTGGAGATCACAAGATTTATGTTCAAAGGAAAAACCTAATTGTATAGATTTGTGTAGTCACTATAGGGGTTCCTCTCCCAAGTCCACTCTTAAAATATGAACAGTGAAAAGAATTTGGTATAGGTTAGGAAAAGCTTTTAATGAATATTGTGTGATTCGGTGTGCTGAACAACATGTCACCTATGTGAGAGTGAAGTGGGTCCGCTTCAAGGAGACTATTGGGTATAGTTCTTTCAAACTTTTACAGAACCAGACGATGACCATGGTCATATGGGCATAACCATGAGAGTTGAAAATCTTGTCATAGAGATAGGTGTGTGAAGTATGTCATCATTTATACAAAACGATTGACAGTTCAAGAACATCATATCTACCGATTAGCTAGTAAAGTAAATATACTTTCATAAGGGAATGTGCAAAGGAGGAAACTTACCTATCCTATGCATCTATCAATCGTAGAGCCTATCACCATATCGAGCCAAAATGTTTTGATAAAATCATCAATTTCATTCATGTGGGAGATTGTTGGAAAAAACATTGAGAAATGACCAACTTTGATGCATGTTTTGGAATTGTAAAGGTGGAGATTCGAATAATAAATTTATTGATTCTTATTTTACTCC
Source organism: Abelmoschus esculentus (assembly GCA_035048815.1). Classification (NCBI taxonomy): domain Eukaryota; kingdom Viridiplantae; phylum Streptophyta; class Magnoliopsida; order Malvales; family Malvaceae; genus Abelmoschus; species Abelmoschus esculentus. Next base: position 6,860,450 of record JAUCBN010000015.1, read on the forward strand.
GTGAGATCTTTACAACAGTATCTCACATGCTCAAAATTTTTGAGTTATGAATGATAAATTGATGCTCAAAGTAGGAAGGTCAAGAAGAAAGTAAGGAATGAAGAACCCCTTGTCTCACATGGATGGGAAAAATAAAGTGAGAGGTGTTTATATACACCTACCCACATAATTGTCATTGAATGACTTAAGATAACTATGTGCCTCGTGCGTAGGGGTACAAATCCAATCTCATTTGGGTTGGGGCGTACCCACACGACGTGGGCGATGTGAATGTTGGGACTGATCGAGCCCTTCATGGGTCTGCGTATATTTTACTCGTTATGAGTATTTTTTTAATTTATTTTTTAATATCAAAGAAGAGTTTGTATTCTGTTGAAATACAAATTAAGGAGAAGCTTAATTTCCCTTGAACTCCGGATATTAATCAGATAATGAGAAGATAATGCTAATTATCCTTTTAAAATTCGAATTTAATTCGATTTAAAAAAGATAATATGCATTATCCCTTAAATATTCGAATTTGATTCGTTTAAACTTCTCACTTGTTGCCCTAATTTTTTCTATAAATATGAATCGAATTCTCAGGTTTCAAATATCTCAAAAACGATTTCCCTCTCTCGTTTTTCTTCTAGTGATCGGCGAAGGCAGAAAAGGCTCGAGATCTCTGTAGTTGTGCTATTGTTGAAGGTCCTCTTGTTGTTATATCCTCGGAGACAAACTACCAACTAACTCAAGCATCATTGGAGTGACAAAATATGTCTTAAGGAAACTGTGTTCGTGCAAGCCTCAACACGATTCTCACTTATCATTTTAAATTGGTTTGCATTTTAGTTTCTATTTATTTTGAGATTAATAAATTTCTTTTTTTAATCATCTGGATTGACTAATTTATAATATATATTATTTGATGTATATTTAATAAAAATAATTTCATAAATGATATGTGAAGTATATTTTTTTAAAATATATTTATCTTTTAAAAATAAAACATTTGATATTATTTGAGCACCACATCATGTACAATTATTTTTCACTAATGATATGAAATTTAATCGGTAGGTGTCTATAAAAAATTATTAAATAAATTTGGTTTAATATGTTATTTATCATTTTATTTAATAAGATTTATTTATCTTAATTTTAAGATAAATTATTATATCTTTTTATATGGTAGAGCCAAATTTGAAATTATGTTTAGAAAGTGCGATGAGAAAGTACTTTTAAAAAATAATTTTTAAATATACTTTGGAAAGTGATTTTAAAACGTGTTTTTTGATTGTTTGGTTAAATTAAATGTTTGATATTATTGTCAAAAATATTTTTAAGTAGATAAAATACTTATTTTAAATATTTTATTTGAAAATATAAAAGGATTTGTAATATAAACGAGGATAAATGAATAACTTTATCTAAAAGTGTTTTTTGAAAACGTTAAAAGTGAAAAATTTTAGACTTTAAAGAGCACTTTTCAAAATAAACTAAAATATTTTTGACCTGAAAAGCTGCATATTTTGCTTTGCTTTTGGTCCCTAAATCACTTTTAATTTAAGAAACATTTTTCAAAAACATTACAGAACAATTTAAGAATGAATAATTATTTAATAATATTTTGAAAAATAAATTAATTTTATTGAATGAGAATAAAGATAATATAAAAACTAAACCTATCTAATACTATCTTATAAAAAAGCTATTATTTTACTATTTGTATGCTTGCTTGATGATTAGTTGCGTTAATTTAAAGTTATTTGACCATTTATAGTCTACGTGCCACCATTTTTGAATTGTAGCGTATACCATTTACCCTGCATATAATAATAATAATAATAATAATAATAATAATAATAATAATAATAATAATATGCGAGAATAGCTTTCTATTATGCATTGCGGATACAGTCAAGTCAAACCCTGACTGCTATAGTCAAATGCTTCACTATTTTTTTCTTCTATTTAAACACTTATTTGTCCAAACTCCAAAACATTAAAAATTATTACCTCTGCTTTTAGTCATGACATTTAGGATGTGTTGAATAATTTAAAAATAATAACCCTAAAAACATAAAATAATTAAAAATAATAATTTAAAAACTTATTTTATAAAAAAAAATACTTTTAAGGATAAAAACATAATTTAAGAAAATTACTACAGACATTATGGACAACGACGATGGGTACACTGAAAAAACATTTTTTAAATTAAAACAATTACATGGCTAAAGTTTACATAAAGGTTATTTATCACATTTCATTTGACTATTATTTTTAGCTAAATATTCAAGTCAAGCCGACCTCAGTTCTATATTGGGAAGTAAACGAGTCGAGACGAATTTAAATAGTGTTTTATTTGATTTGGTTTGTTAAAAATTCAAGTTCGATTTGAGTTTGATTATATTGAGTTTAATATGATTTATTAAGAAGAATTGAGTTTAATAAAATCGAGTATTGTGATTTTTTTTTCTTAATTTCTAATAAGAATAATTATGTATTTATAATGGAAAATTCTACAACGGACGTCGAATACTGTTGAACATTACTAATATTAAACATTTTTGAACACCATTAAATTAACTAATAAAAATTTAAAATTTCAAAAACTCAATATGTAATTAATAAAAGAATGATAAACTCAACATATAATTAATAATTGTATGATTAGTCCTTTAGATTTTTATTCTTTATAAATTAATTTAATAATATTCAACAGTATTTAACATTAATAATGTTCAACGATGTTCGACGTCCGTTATAGACTCGTCCATTTATAATATATTTTTTATACTTTTTGTCATGCTTTTTCTTTCGTTTGATATTATTTTTTTTTTATAGATTTAGCATCGTCCCATTTTATCAAATTAATGCTTATTTATTATCGTAGTAATTTTTCTCGCTTTGAAACTTTTTTATTGGTGTTATTCGTATTAATCTTTTAATTAAGATTTTTTTTTACCATTTTTACTAATAAGATTTTTATTTTTTTAATGATTATACGATAATATCACATTATTTATTTAATTTAATTTTTAATATATTTTTTTTTTATAATTTTATATCTTTAACTTTGATATCAACTATTACGATCATGTTGTCTAAGCTTAGATCAATCTGTTGTGTGATACTTAAAAAAGAACATATCATAAACAAGTCAACTTTTATCATACCTTTTACCTAACGATCTATTTTGAAAGCGACATCTCATTAATCATCAGACAACATGTTTATTATATTCGCGGGGCCTAAAAATGTTAATTATCAACCCGTGAGTTCCGATACGAGCGTGATATGAGATTTTTTGCCCCCAAATTGTCCATAAAAATTTATCACTGATAGACATTTGAATCAAGCGAATTAGATATATTTAATTTTTTAATCCGTTTAGTCTCGATGGTCGCACACCTAAACCCCACATAAGTCTGGGAGATCACACCAAATAACTTGATTCTGTTTAAGTAGATTTTAGAGGATTAACCAGAACAATAATTTTAAAAATTGGAATAATAAAAATATTAAAAAATTAAATATATCTAATTCGCTTGATTCAAATATTTTTTCAAATATTTAATTATAATTGAAAAGTATTAGGAAAAAAGAAAGATAAAGAAAAGAGAAGGGTTAGTGATTGAGCTAACTACCAAACGCCACGTGACCAGTTCTCCCTCCGGTCTGGTGACATTCCTCCAGCTACTACCAAATTCCCTCCATTTCCCTCCCCTTTCTATATAAATCCCGGCGCTACCCCTTTCCTTCCGCATTTCAACCCTTCCTTTCCTTTCAACTCTCCCTTTATCGTCTCGCCTTTCCCTTTCCCTCAAATCCTGAATCTTAACGTTTACGAGGTGAGCGAGAGGTGATCTGTTCGTTTCCTTCCTACTTTCTCTTCAGGTGAAGATTCCATTTCCTCCACTAACCTTTTATTTTATCTCAGATCTGTTTTCTTTTCTTAATTCCAATTTCTGTTGCTTTTTGAATGCTTTCATTTTTCTATTTCTATATAAAAAAACGAATCCGATGTTTTCGAGGAAAAATCAAGATACTTTGATTTGTAATTTTTTTCTGAAAACTCAATTATATGAACTCGTGAAGCTCCGGAGCCAGAATCCCGTGTTTCTTTCATCATACTAGTACCGTAACTGCATTGCCGTGATTTATTTCGATTTGCTCATCTTCTTTGTGTTGAGATCTGATTCAGTTTAGGTTCGAGTTAGATGTAGCGTTGGATCCTGCTCATTTATTCCTTTTCGCTATTTATTTGCTTAAATAGCAGCTTGAGTTAATTGACTTGTTTGTTTAACAGATCTCTTTGTGCCGAAGCTATGGCCACTGGACAGTTGTTTTCTCGAACTACACAAGCTTTGTTCTATAACTACAAACAACTTCCTATTCAACGAATGCTTGATTTCGATTTCCTTTGCGGTACGGGTCCCTGGCTGATTTCGTGTTAATTTTAGCTGATCAGCAATCTTAGTTATATTTCTCAATGGAAGTGTTTGAATTATGTTTTGACTATTTTTTTTCTTTTATTTATTTTTGAATTTTAGGGAGGGAAACACCATCTGTTGCTGGTATCATTAATCCTGGTGCTGAGGGATTCCAGAAACTCTTCTTCGGTCAAGAGGAAATCGCAATCCCTGTACATTCTACGTAAGATGCTCCTATATCCTGTTTCTATTCCAGATCAACTTTATATCTATAAATATTAATCTGTATGTTGAAAGTGTTATAGGTTAAAAATAAACTATACCATGTTCCTTATATTCATGTACCCTGGCGGCCTGGCCTGCAAAGTTTAACATGCTTATGCGATCACCACGTGTAACATTCGATCATGAATAAGGAGTCCAACCATGCTTCATTTATTTTACAGAACTTAGTTAAACGGACAAATGGCCAACATATAATCTGCTTGTGAAGCCTTTGAATTCCACCATTATAGGATGATAGATGATCTCTCTCTCTATATATATATGATTTTTTTTTGGAAATTCAATCCATTTACTATCTAGAGATCAGAAAATAATTGGTGTATGGATGCTATAGCTTTGTATAGTTTTGAGTATAGGGATTTGACATTGACTATTGTGTTAGTTGAATGTCCTACAATCGTTTTTGTATTCCGATTATAAGTTGTAAACATGTTATTGATTCTGATAATAACTAATTGTGTCTTGAGAAAGGACATTGAAAAAAATATATCATTTGATTTTACATCCTTACCGATTTGAGATAATTCTATATGGCTTACATTGTCGTAATGTTGTTTGATTGATGAACTTGTATCCTCCTAGTTCTATTTTCTCTAACCTTTGAATTGATATATTTTGTAGCATTGAGGCTGCATGTGCTGCACATCCAACTGCCGATGTCTTTATTAACTTTGCATCATTTCGAAGGTTAGTTGTCATTTCTTTCATGCTTATTTTGAGAGCAAGAATCCTAATATGCATAACTAAATCTTTTGTTATAATGTTATCACAGTGCTGCTGCTTCATCAATGTCTGCTCTGAAACAACCTACAATTCGGGTTGTTGCTATAATTGCTGAAGGTGTTCCTGAATCCGACACCAAACAATTGATTGCATATGCACGTTCCAACAACAAGGTAAGAAAGATGATGAGAATGGGACCTAGGCAACAAATATAATTGACCAATATATGCATGCATTTCCTTGTAAACTTGCACTTGCAAAGATCCGATTAAACAATTTTAACTATATTGTCTTCTTTGACTTTATTTGATTTATGTACTTTTGGACTTGCAGGTTGTTATTGGCCCTGCTACCGTTGGAGGAATTCAAGCTGGAGCTTTTAAGATAGGTGACACTGCTGGAACAATTGACAATATTGTTCATTGCAAGCTGTATAGGCCTGGATCTGTTGGATTTGTCTCCAAATCGGTAGGTTATCTTGATAGTTTTGCTTACGTGTGTGCACATTTGTCTTGAACAATTATGCCTCTTTCTCTTCTGCTTATGCACTCACACCTTTTTACTTTGTGGATCAATTTCCTATCACTAATTTGTCACTTAGTGTCATGGATTTGGCTGGAATGTGAACCTCTGCTCATGGTATCAAATTTAACTTATATATTTGTAAAATCATTGCAGGGTGGCATGTCAAATGAAATGTACAACACTATTGCCCGTGTTACAGATGGAATTTATGAAGGTAACTATAAGCTAACTTAACATTTACTGCTATATTTGCACCTGCCAAACGCATTTCAGATTCATAATGAAATTTTGGGTACATATTGAAAAACTATGTAGGCATTGCAATTGGAGGAGATGTCTTCCCAGGCTCCACTTTGTCTGACCATATTTTGAGATTTAACAATATTCCACAGGTATATTCTAGTTTCAATTCAATTTATTGTGATTTCCTGCCTATTATTTCTTGCTATAGGCAAAGAATTCATGCTTAGGAAAGTCAACAACTTGCCCACCCAACTCCCATTTTCTTAGTTTATGTTGAAGCATCATCGGCAAAGCAAAAATAATCCTGAAATTTTTTCCATCCGCAGGTAAAGATGATGATTGTCCTTGGGGAACTTGGTGGACGAGACGAGTATTCCTTAGTTGAAGCCCTGAAACAGGGAAAAGTGAACAAGCCAGTGGTTGCTTGGGTCAGTGGAACTTGTGCTCGACTCTTCAAATCAGAAGTACAGTTTGGTCATGCTGTAAGTTATCACTTTAATTTTCCTGAAACTCATTATTCCTTCCTTTGTGTTCAAGCTTTGGTGTTACTGCCATTAATGAGACATTACCTTATTAATAATTCAGGGAGCTAAGAGTGGTGGTGAGATGGAATCTGCACAAGCAAAGAATCAAGCACTAAAGGAAGCTGGAGCTGTTGTTCCCACTTCCTATGAAGCTTTTGAAGCTGCGATCAAGGAAACATTTGATAAACTGGTGAGTTTCTGTTTTGGATGCCAAGGATTGGACATTTCTATGCCTTTAGCTATATTAATGTATTTAATTGGATTCTTCAGGTTGAAGAAGGGAAGATTACACCCATCAAGGAAGTGAAGCCTCCGCAAATCCCAGAAGATCTTAACAGTGCGATCAAGAGTGGGAAAATTCGTGCTCCAACTCACATTATTTCGACCATCTCTGACGATAGGGGTAACTTAACCCATTATGTTATCCGACTAAATTAAGTGTTTGATGACATGGAGGCAAGGAGTGTTAAATTCTTTATTTGAATCCAATTTGCAGGTGAGGAACCATGCTATGCTGGTGTGCCCATGTCTTCCATTGTGGAGCAAGGTTTTGGTGTTGGTGATGTCATTTCTCTCTTGTGGTTCAAACGTAGCCTCCCCAGATACTGTACTAAATTTATTGAGGTAGGCTACTGAAAATTCTGATAAACTTCTTACAAGCTATGATCCCCTGCTCCACAGTGACCCATATCTCTATTACTTTTTCGCAATTGTTCCATTACCCCTCCTATGATAGTTAAATTTGGCTTAATCTTTTTCCTTTTATTTTGACTGTCTTCATATCTAGAAAGCTTCCTTTTTTGTTGTGTTTAAACTAATATGTTTGTTCTGGCCAGATATGCATCATGCTATGTGCTGACCATGGTCCTTGTGTCTCCGGTGCGCACAATACTATAGTGACTGCAAGAGCTGGGAAAGACCTCGTATCGAGTCTTGTTTCAGGTTTGCTTACAATCGGTCCTCGATTTGGTGGTGCTATTGATGATGCTGCCCGATACTTTAAAGATGCTTATGACAGGGTAAGATGCAATATTTTTACTTGTAAAAAATTTGAATTGCTTGGTGTCTGATGATTTTTCTAGTACATTCTAAGATGTTTCCTCTTTGGTGTGCCTTTACAGGGTCTTACACCTTATGAGTTTGTTGAAAGCATGAAAAAGAAGGGCATCCGTGTGCCAGGAATTGGTCACAGGTACATATATGGTCCTGGTGTTTTTAAAACATACAGAAGCTACTAATCACGAGATCTGCTTTTCTATTGTTTCCTAATGGATCTTATTACATGTCTAATGGTTAAAAATGCTTGCTTTCTTTACTTGAAAAGGATCAAGAGAGGGGACAACAGAGATAAGAGGGTAGAGCTTCTCCAACTGTTTGCTCGCACAAATTTCCCGTCTGTGAAGTACATGGAGTATGCTGTTCAGGTTGAAACCTACACTCTCTCCAAGGCTAACAACCTTGTCCTCAACGTTGATGGTGCCATCGGGTCACTTTTCTTGGATCTTCTCTCTGGTAGTGGAATGTTCACCAAGCAAGAGATTGACGAGATCGTTGAAATTGGCTACCTAAATGGGCTCTTTGTTCTGGCACGATCCATTGGTTTGATTGGGTAAGTTGATGTACGCTTTGGATGAGGATACTTGCTGTTGTATAACAAAATTTGATGCTGGCAAGAATGTTTTACTCTGCATGTTCTTGTTCCTGACATTTCAATTGTTTGATGTCTCAGGCACACTTTTGATCAGAAGAGACTGAAGCAGCCACTCTACCGTCACCCATGGGAGGATGTCCTCTACACCAAGTGAGAGACAATCATTAACAGCAGGCGCAATCCCTCGAGCATTCTCGATTTCAGAGTCCTTGTTTGTGTCTGCATTTAGATGGGGGCATGGTTGTTTGTTTCTCAGATGATTTGTTTGTAAGGCTAAATGGTGGATCACCATCATTTCCAAGGTTTAGTCAAAGTTAACAAACGAGAGAAGAAAAAAGTCTGAAAATGTTGCGTGATTCGGTTTTAGTTTTTACGAGTTTCATTGTGGGGTGGGGTGGGGGGATAAGAGATGTGCTGAAAGAGTACATTGTATTGTACTCCCTCTGTCCCAAAAATAATATTTTTTATTGACTTTTTTAGGTTAAACTTTTTAAACTTTAACTAATGATTATTTAAAAATTATTATTGATAAAAATATGAAAAAATATATTTTAGAAACCTCTAATAGAGTAGATTTATAATATATATTTTATAAAATCTAATTATTTAAAATATTTAATATAATTATAGTCAAAGTTTAGAAAATTTGACTTTCAAAAAGTCAATAAGGACAATATTTATGGAACGGAGGGAGTAATATCTTATGAGAATTTTCAAATTAGGATTACGTCATTCTGAAATTGTTTTAGGGTCCGTTTGTTTTATTGAAAACTGTTTCCGGAAAATGAATTTTGGATAATAAATTACATCTTCTGGAAAATTAATTACGGAAACTACTTTAAGTGTTTGGATAAAACTGTGTAAATCATATTTTATTGTTTAGTAATTTTTTTAAAAACAAAATTCAAAATTTATTTTTAGTAAATAAACATAATATAAATTTTATTAAATTTTATCTTTTATTTTTTTATTGAGTTAATAAAATTATATTTTACAACATATTTTATTTTTATAAAGACATTAAGTTAATTGTCTTTATATTTTAACTTGTGCATATTTTATAAGTATAATATTTTTATATTTGATTCATTAGTATTTTTAATGAAACAAATAAGATTTTTAAATTAAAAATTTATTTATTTTATTGAGTTATTTTTATTATTTTAAAAATTATGTTTTATATAGACTTACATTAATATATATTCAACCTAATAACCAATAATAAATTATAAATATTTACGTCGATGTAAGTCTTTATAATTTTTTTCTTCATCCAACTACCCTCATATGAATTAGGACATTGAACTAAACAAATATTCTTAGATATTGATCTTATTTTAAAAGTTTGAAAAAATTAAAAAGAAAATTTAAAATAAAACCCATTATAATTAGAATAAAATATTAAAATCTAAAATAAATTAAAACAATGAATTACATTTAGGATGGAAAACAAATTAAAATATAAATATAAATAAATATTAAAATAAAATAAATAAATTAAAATATAACTAGAATGGAATATTAAAATATAAAATAAAAATTACAATTAAGAAGGAAAACAGATTAAAATATAAATATAAATAAATATTAAAATATTAAAATAAAAATAAATATTAAAATATTAAAATAAAAAAAATTAAAATATAATTAGAATAAAACATTAAAATATAAAATAATGTGAAAACAAATTAAAATATAAATATAAATAAATATTAAAATATAAAATAAAAATAAAAATAAAAATATTAAAATATTAAAATAAAAATAAATATTAAAATAAAAATAAAAATAAATAAATTAAAATATAATTAGAATGAAATATTAAAATATAATTAAATTAGAATATTTTTTCATTTGTAGAGAGAATAAAAGAAAGGAAAACAACTTATCAAGAATGGATGGGTAAGTCATTTTTCATAGAAACAAGGGCTTTTTCATTGACTGGAATTGATTTTCCTTTGACTTTTTAGTTTTTCATGAATCAAACAACGGAAAATTAAAAAAATATTTTTCGTAAAATCATTTATACCGAAACAAACAGACCCTTAGCCACAGTTCAGTAACGAGGATGTTTAAGATGGCTGGTTTGCCTATGTGACAAGGTGTTGTCTGTTTTGGAGACGAAGATTTGTCTTTAACAGATTTGTTCCTTTATAATAAACGTTGCTTTGCCAGGATTCGTTTTTAAAGTTTCCACAGCATGAAAACACAGGGAAAGCGGTTGTTTTCCTTGCTGTGATGTGGCCAAACTTAACACCAAGAAAGTGGTCAAAAGCTAAATAAGAAGGAAGAAAATTGGTGTTTAATTAGTTAATAAAAGTAGATAAAATATTTTGTGTACAAACAAGTGATAAAAAGATTCTCAGAAATTATATCACGAACTTTGTCTATTACGTTATTTGTGGTTTCTACCAATTAAATTCTTCTATCTCATATTTTTTTAAATGAATCATCACCTCTTTCCTACTTATAATAGGTGAGTAGATAGTTACAAGTAGTTACTTAAAGATCAACGGATTTAATTGTATAGACTACGGATGATGTGGTGAACAAGATCCATAATACACAGGTCAAATTTAGGGGTAAAAGTTTAAGTGGTAATGTTTAGGATTTAGGATTAAAGATTTGAATTTTTCATATTGCCTAATTTTACTTCAAAAAGCTAAAATTGAAATTTCTAATGCTAAAAATCTAAATCATAAATCATCCCTAATTCTAAAATTTATTTTCTAAGACCTAAAATCTTTAAATATTTAAACCTTAAATTATACCAATATTTTAGGTTAATTAATTACTTAATGTTTTAGGTTATTCGTACCTTTACATGGAGGAAAGATGAGAATAAACATAAGCAAAGGTCAAAAAGGATTCTTCACCAATTCCTACGCTTGACTGTGATATTTATTTGTGAATTAAAATCTTATAATTAAAAATGCTTAAAATAATATCTCGATGATCAATAAGACATCTTGAAATAATTTCGTAAAAGTATGTATCTAATAAGTTTCGAATCAAAATAAATTCCTTATTCTCAAATAATAAATAAGAAATTAAATATAGTATAGGAGAAGTAAGGGTCGATCCTACAGGGACTAGAAACTTCCTAATTACGCTTGTTTGATTTGTGATCCGAGAAGGTTGAATGATGTTTTAAGAAAAAGGGGTTGTTGTTGAATAAAATGAAACTAAGTAATTAAAGATAATAAAATAAATAAAGTGATTTAATTAATGAAAACCAACCTTAGGCTTTCGCTTTGACTCTATTTAAATAGATCATTGAAAAAAATATTTTTACTTCGGGATTTTACGCCGGTAATTAGCTTTCAAGCTTTTATCCTTGAAGCAAAACTTCTAAGCCGAATACCCAAGTTTATCTTTGATATTGGTTTCATGGATTAATCCACCAACTCAATGTTTGTAGAGAAATCATTTAAATCATTTAAACCGACTTGGATTATGTTATTTCAATAATAACTGATATAATCTTAGTTTTCTTCTTAGCAATCAATTTGCTAAGTGTGTTCACAGGAAGTCGGATTGCTTCAATAGCCGATCTTTCCTCCCACACAAGTAATTAAATCAAAGTCTTGACTAAAATCAATCTTTAGTTTTGAAATCAATTTAATTTTGAAAATAATTTCAAAAGAAAACTGAAGAAATAAAAATCGAAGTTAATAATGCGCTTTTCAATCCTCACATTTAGATCAAGTTATTGCTTAAGCCCTTGGTTAAAAAGAAATTAGCCGAACATAATTATGGAAAGAATTATGCTCAACATAAAAATAAAATAAAGTAAAAATAAAAACAAGAAAAATAAATAAAGAAAACTTAAAACAATAGATGAAAGAAACCCAAGGATTTTCGAATTAATGAAGGAATGGAAGATGTTTTAGGCTTACCCAAGGTGGGTCTTTATAGCCTTTTTACAAAGCCTAAAATAAAGAGATAAATCCTAGATAATTCTAAAAATATTTAAATTCAAATTAAAAAAGATAAATCCTAATTTGAAATTCAAAATGCGACTGATAAGCTATCTGGAACGCGGATAAGCTATCACGCGCTTACTGACGTCATCTTCTAGAAGCTGCTGACCGAATGCTTACGTTAGATTTCATGCCCAATGTCGTGCCCACCAATCCAAACTCGATCCAGAAAATAAAAAAAACTTTAGAAATCAGTCATTTAAGTGTATTTTTCAGATTCAGAGTCCTGCACAAAAGCATACAAAAAACACTAATATCAGTAACATAAATCATTGAATCAAGGAGTAATTAAGTACAAAATATTAACTATTTTAAACACTCATCAAGCCACCAACTAAAACAAAACTCTGATTTGAAAGCTTACTCACTTGATGATCTCGAAGAACAATGCCTGATCGGTCTAAACAACTTGAGGTAACCCAGAGGACTCAGAAACGTTGATACCTAAACAAAGATCAACTCCAAAAATCAACTTTGACTTGACTGGTCAAAAGTTAAAAGTTCCAAGGTTAAGGTCAAGGTCAAAGTCCAACTAGTTAAAGTCTAGGTCAAAGTCAAACTTTGTCAAGTCAAAGGTCAAAGGTCGGGTTTGGGTCACTATCCGATTCGGTTCAAAGAATCGATTCTGGTTAAAACCAATTAGGTTTGGATAGGACTCATAAAAATGAGACCACTAGAGCTGGGCTCTCCTCAAACAAAACCCACTCGTCCCAAATTACAAAATATAATACCCAAACCAATCCACCAGATTATAACCCACAACCTAACCCAAATAAACCTAGCTACCAAACTCTAAATTGATGCAACAACGACACATAACCTAGGCTGACAGTGGAAAGGAAAAATGACGACGGTAACAATAACTCACCCGGCAGTAACTCCGCTGACAACTACGGTGACCCAAGAAGGACGACAACGGTACCGAGAGCAAAAACCAAACGACGACCTAAAACAAAACCTCAACCTAATTTCAAAAATAAAATAAAATTAACTCAAAATAATTTGTTTATCCAAAATAAATCAAACCAAACATCTCTTATTCAAAAGATCCTAACAAACTTGATACAAGAACTTACCCGACTAAAATCAGAATAAGGTAAAGACAACAAAGATGACGAAAAGGTGAAGCAACGATAACAAAAAAAAAGAGGAGGTTGAAGCTTTGAATGGATAAAGAAGGGGGAAACTAAGCAAGAGACAAGAAAGAGAGAATGAAAGAGATGTTTGGCTGCCTTTGCAAAACTCTCATCAGAAACCAATTTCAAAATTGATAAGGATTAAAATTTACCCTAAGAAAATAGGTAAAATGCAAGGTTAATCCTTACACTTCTAAAGATTCACGAAATAAGAACAAAACTTTACCAAAAGGTCACTAAATCATAAATAACTCCCAAAATTTTATATTAAAACGCTTTCGTCCCTAATAAAAATTTAAGATTTCAAAACAAAAAATTGCAAATTATTAGTGTTTAAAAAATTAGGGATTTCAAAATTTTTTTGCATATTGTGACAAAATTTGGGTTGTTACAACTTTCTCTCCCTCAAAAGAAATTTCTTCCTCGAAAATTTTAGACACACAATAGATACCAAATCGAAATAGAACACACTAATTCTTCTCATTTTGAACACATATCTCGATATAAAAACCAAACTAAAATATCATAAGATACTTGTTATGTCATCAGTTGCATCCTCATGACTAGCATGACCCCCGATTTCATCTACCAAACTAGGTCGTCTAACCTCTAATCTAGTTGATCCACCACTCTAAGCATATCTACCTCTATCAATAGAACTAGAAGCAATTGATCTAAACTGTTTTCTACCAAGGTGGGAAGCCTAAACCGATGCCTGATCCTAACTCTAAACGAATGAAATCATAGGTAAACATGAATAATATTTCGAATAATGCTCATGAGACCCACATATAAAACATGATCTGCTCAATAATCTACACTCTCCGTTATACTTTTTGTTACATAAAGAACACACTAGAATTGGTCGTGGAGCCTTTGATTTACGCACACTACGATTCAGAACTATCAAAACGAAATGTCTTACATTCTAATGAATCTTAGAATCAAGCTCCTCTCTAGGCCTCTTTATTGAAGCATTGACAAAACTTGGTTGAACTGATCTATCTGAAGCCCTTTCGATTTGAATAAAATTCTAAAGTTTTGCTTTTTTTTTTTTTTATACAAGCCTTTATCCTCTCACCAGTCTTAGCTCTACTAACGAGATCACTGAACACCTTATCATGGTGTGTGACAACCTCTGTCTGAAGTGATAAACGAAGTCCATTTAAAAACTACTCACATTTGTCTCTCTCCATCGTAACCAAACCATGGACAAACTTAACTAACCTCTGAAACTCTATCTTAAAGTCGTTCATTGATATTTCATTCTGTTTCAGGTTCATGAAATTATCTCGACATTTCTCTAAAATCTCAGCTCCTACATAACGGTCCTAGAATGCTTGTCGGGAAAACTCTCATATAATCTTACTAGAATGAACTGAATCTACTACCGATTGCTACCAAGTTTGAGCTTTATCATCAAGCAGTAAAACAAAAGCTCTTAACATTTGATTTGCAGGATAATTCATCTCAACAAATAATCTGTGGGGTGTGTATTGGTTTTACCCTCAAATAATTTCATTCCCGTAGATATAAACTTTGTAGATACGGGTTTCCTCAAACTCTCTAACTAACGAAGGTAACTCAATAACTCACGATTCAACGTGATACTATCCAACTGAACAATTTAATTATCCTAAAACTATCAGAATCAAAATTCAGAGTCTGATGTCTTCTCCATGATTCATGCTAATTTTTTGATATCTCATTCATATTTTTCGTTTGTCCAACAAAAGGTGGATGATCAAAATCAGAAGTGGTGATATGGCCTCAGCCTCAGCCATGGCCATGACAACTCTCAAAACCAAAACTCCTACGCGGTGGCATAACTGAATATCTAAAAAAGATAATAACCTAGAGTTAGAATCGGTACTGAAGTATCACATTTAAACACTTAAATAATTTGACCAAAAATTGGTAAACTCAATTGAATCATAGTATGCCTTTTTGAAAATTTCAAATTTCCAAAAAAATTTAGATGCATGTAGAAGTCAAAGATATTTTGAAAAACGTTGTGGTGAGCCACACAAGTCGATGGTTGAACCTGGCTCTAATACCACTAAATGTAACCCCCAATTCTGACCTAATTTATTAGGTTGAAACTTGAGAATTAAGTTATCAAAACTTCCCCCCAAGTAAATATTTTAGGTTAAATAATTTCAAAATTAGGTTTAATTTGACAATTGGGTAAGCATATTGAGAATTAAAATCTTATAATTAAAAATGCTTAAAATAATATCTCGCTAATCAATAAGGCATCTGAAAATAATTTCATAAAAGCATGTATCTAATAAGTTTCGAATCAAAATACACCATAGTCCGAAAATACGATATATTCCATAGCAGATAAAAACATTAAACTAAAATAATTGAAAGAAGGTCATACTAAAAATTAATTATCTGAATATTGTGCGAGATGCTCCAAGTACTAGTTCGCTTAGACAAATTTGAGAATTTAAAAACAAACTAAAGAGGTGTAAGCTAAAGACCTTAGTGTGTCTCTAGATTGCAACCAATCATAAACAAAACATATTTATATTTCTGAAAATGTTTCTAAATTCAAGAAAATCCGAAGCATGATGCTATGATGTTTGATGTATGACTCAAAATCCGAGGTCAGATATCTGATATCATATTGAGTGGAGGATTATCCTCGCCAGAGTGGATATTTCTCTTACATTTCAGATTATGATCAGATAGTATATAGATAATGTTTCACAGATACACACAATATAGAATAACATAACATAGCATAGAGTAAACACAAAATTATGTAGCACAGGAAGCGACACACCTTAGACAACTGAAGCTTTAAATCCGAGAAGAACGTGTCTTGCGTTCCGGTTTAATTAAATTAGGACTTACGAGATAACATAATTGTATTACTAAAAAAACTATGACTAAGCCACCGACTAAAACAAAACTCTAATATGAAAGCTTACTCACGTGACGATCTCGAAGAATGTGCTCGATCGGTCCAAACAATTGGAGGTAACCTAGAGGCCTCAAAAAAATTAATATCTGAATGGAAGAATATTTTGAATTAGATTCCTCTTAAAAAAATTTAAAGCTCTTAGAACAATTCAAATGAAAACACTAAAACGAGGCTTTCGAGTTAGAATTTGACAAAACAAATAGCGGATTCAAATTCAAAATGTCAGAAAAGGTCAAAGATATGATTTTTCTGAAAAAGTCAACTTTTGGACAAAAGTCAAAGTCAACTGGTTAAAGTCAAATTTGACTTTGTAACGCCCCAAAATTGGGCCTAGAAGTTAGTGGGACGATTTAACCGGTTAAGCCTTGTTCGGGATTAAATTCTTAAAAATTAATTTTTGGTCGAAATAAAATATGGAAATTTTCCTAAAATAATTATTTAATATATATTTGACTTTGGTCAAACCAATTTTGAAAATTGTCCCTTGAAACCCTAAGATTTTTAAACTAGTGACTATTTTTTAAAATTGAAAATTTGAAGATAATTTTATAAATCAAGCCAAAACTTTGAATCTTTAAGGGACTTTAATAAAATTATAATCCTAGCTGGTCTAGGCTTTCCAATCTTTAATTAATTAAATCCAAGAATTTTATTTTAACTCAAATAACTAGTTTTACTTGATTTTAAACTCTAAAACCCTATTTAAACACTATAGACGTAACCTATTTTTATTATTTTCGTTTTCCCTCATTGGAGGCAGCCAAACAACCAAATTTTAAGGTAAAAACCTTTTTTCTCATTGTAACTTTTTCCTCTTTAAAATTCTAATTTTCTCATTGTTTTCACGTTTTAAAACCTAGAAAGCAATTGGATCAGTTTTGAAGGCGAGATTTCATCAAACCTATAGAAATTTGAAGTTCTTTACTGAAATTTCCAAGTTCTTGGCTTGGTAAAAATGTTTTTAATCCTTTTTTTTTTGAAAAAATCAGTTTTTGGGTCAAAAATCATAATTTTCGTTCAAGGGTTTTTACTCACTGTTTTTGGATCTTAAAAAGGATGATTTTCAATGTGTTAAGATGTTTATAATTTTTTTAAAATCCCTAATCCTGGACTAAAGGTTTAGGAGAAGTTTGGTTGGTTTTAGAAAGTTTTCGGTTTAGGTTTTGATAGGTTTAAGGGGCTGCACGACTTAGGATTTATTGAGTGCGATTAGGGGCACTAAATCCATAGTTTTTGATGCTTAAAACAGAGCAAGAAGTAGGTGATCTCGTTTGAAGTGATCGAGTGAAGTTTCGGTTACTTGTCGGACAAGTTTCAGTTATTGGTGAGTGAATTTGAGAGTAGGCTGCTCTGGCACTTAACTTTGTTTTCAAAGTGTTATGAGTGTAGGGAAGGTGTGAGAAACCTCCCTATACCCTGGAGTAAGTTTTTTGTTCGCTCTCGTAAATCGGTTTTCTCATAATATGCTTGTTTTACTATGTTTTTGACATACTCATATTATAGATTTAGATATCATCTCCACAAGGATTGGTTTGGGCCACTTTGCTTAAGTTATCGCACTATAAAATAAAGACACAAGTATTGATGATAAGAGCTTAAATAAACAAAAATAACAATAAAGTAAAAGATAGATGAAATTGAATGGGTGAGAGAAGAGGTTGGATTATCCTGAGTTGTGGAATGATGTCCGAATTGTATTCTTTGTAAATAAGTGCTCGCACCGCTCAACTTGTTTTGGTAATTGGGCTCAATCGATTGCTTATGTTTGGGCAATTGCGATGAGGGAATTGCTCGGGCAAATAGGGCGACTATCCTTAAGGTTCGGCAAAGCATTGTTTCTATTAGCCGTTGAAATCCTACACTTATCCCTAAGCCGGATTAGTTCTTTCGCACTTGGATCGAACCATGCCTATTCGTTTCGTGAATCTAATTCTCCCGAATCTGGATAAATAAGTCATTTATCGAGGTTCTTTCCCATATTCCCCGCAAACAATTTAGGTACCAAGAATAGGCAAACCTTAATTAAGAACAACTAAATACTTAGATAAAAAACCAAATTGTCTCACAACCACAAAACAGAATAATCAAACCAGTCACATCAATTCATGGGTTCTAAAAATATACAAAGAATAATCCCAAATTGATTCTCTCAAATCAACTCTAGAAATTGACTCCTATTCGACTCCTCTCTTGTTGACGCCATGCTCTTCCTTTTATAGGAGAATTCTAGGTTGACTTAGGTAACAAGGTGAGGTTGAATTGGAAATACTCATAAAAAATATTTTCATTCTTTATTTGATTCCCATTATCTCTTTCCTTATTTGATTTATTCTCCAATTCTTTCCATGTCTTCTCCATTGACCTTTTCTTTCCCAAATCGATATCTCCTCATCAAGGAAGGAATCCTACAAACATGGAAATAAACCACAACAATATCATTTTCCAAAAAATTCAACCAACTAAGGAATTAAAGTGACAACCAAGGAAATAATGCATGAAAATAATAAAATACAACTAATCATGTGCTTAAGTATAACAATAACAATGAGTAAAAAGGGTAATAAAAACAGTACTTTTGAACACTGATCACACCCCTAAACTCGAATTATTGCTTGTCCTCAAGCAATACAAACCTAACAATTAATTGCTAAAGCATCCAATCTTCAAAGACATCCTTCAAAATTTAACTTCTAACCATAGAACCGGGGCACAAAGTATGATCACCTTTGAATTTTTCGAAAAGCAAAGAAATTACCCAAAATCAAACTATAATACTCGTGACCAAGTGTGTGCGTAGTTGTGTACAAGTCAATTTTCAAGATTCCATGTGAACAGTTTGATTAACACAGTAATTGCCTGGGCATAATTTTTAATTTTACTAGAGTCAGTTTCGGGCACCTCTAGTGATTTGTCGCGTGTCAAAAGTTCGCGTTTAGTGCAAGTGGACACATCGAAAGTAATAAGTGATAAGTATTATCGGATTATCGTCTCTAGAGGGACTGGTATACTTAATATGTCTTCTTTGTCTTCTTGTTCTGTAGAAAAGTAAAAACACAAGTAATTTGAGTTGGTTTATCTAAGCTAAAATAACTAAATAAAAGTAAAGAGTTGGAATAATAGAGAAAGAAGGGTCAGGATCCAGTTGCGTTGTATTGTGGAATTGATTGACTTGTCTCTGCTCAATGCAATCGTATATCTCTGCCTCGACAGCACTGTAGTTTACTGCCTTGGCAGCGACGATATTGTCCGCCGCGACAATCCCTTGCTCGTGGGTAGACTTTACCAAAGTTCGGCAAAGTGTCCTTGAATGACTCCGCTTATCCCTAAGTCAGAGTGTTGTTGATGACTAGTCCATGATGATACCTCCTGGCGTGAACCAATTATACTCACCAACCAATCTCACACTTCTTTTAGCCGCTGAAACTCTTAATCTATCCCTAGGCCGAGTTAGTGTTTCGCGATTGAAACACCGTACTTACCCCTTTCGTGAATCTAACTCTCCCGAGCTTAGATAAATGGATGACTCACAATCTCCTCTCCCGAGCTTGAATGTGAGAACAAGGAATAATAAAGGATAAGCAAACCTTGATAATTTTATTGCATTGAATCAAAGACAAAGTACAATCTCCTCTCACATATACTCGACAACCTTCACCTAATCCCTAAGAAGGTTTACAACATAATGGAGAGGAAGAAGACAAGTATAGAAATCGGCTCTCTCCCTAGGTATTCCGTGTTTAATACATTGGGTGGCTAGGTCTTTATATAGGCTAGACCTAGGGCAAACCTTTCCTAAGTAGAATACAACTTGGAGTAGGGAACAAGTCAAGTACATAATTAAAATATTTCCAAGTTTAATTCGGCTAAGGGGCTTCCCGCGTGGTCTTGCCTTGGGCTTTTCCTTGTGCTAACCAGCTCCGATCCATGGGCTTCAAGTCCAGACACGTTCCTTGGATTTTTATCTTTCCATTGCCTATAGTCTTGCTTCCTGTCTTTCTGCTACTGCCTCGGCATCAGGTCCTGGCTCGGCCTTGTCGCTGCCGCGGCAATGGTTCTCCTCTAGAGATATGAAAATGCAGTAAAACGTGTCTTTTTTCTGTAAATATGATCTATATAAGTATAACTTCTAAATATATCACATTAAGCACATGCATTGGTCTGAGTGGGTGTATATTCGGTGATTAATGCCCATAAAAGGAGTAAAAAGTGATAGTGAGTTGAGCACTTATCACACCCCCAAACTCGAACTATTGCTTGTCCTCAAGCAATGCAAACCATCAATTTGCCAAACTCTAATCTCTCTTGGTCTTACATTTCCATCTATTCTCCCCACCATAGCTAGGCCTATTCTTTAGTCTTAACCTTTCGGCTACCCAAGGGTTTACCTAGAAACAAACTATAAGAATTGTGAGTGTGTGCGTTTTTGTGGACAAGTTTGATTAAGGGCTTTCTTAGATAAACTCTAAGTTCAAGACAAGTAGAATTGGGTTAAGTGTTCTCTTCTTTTCTAAACAACCAATTCTTGAGCCAATTTCGGGCACCTCAAGGATTGTGTTTTTCCCTTCACTAAATTTTTCTTTTTCTTTTTTTTTTGATATTCCTTAAAGCATACTAGAGCCAGTTTCGGGCACCTCTAGTATGAAGAAGAGACTTTCTAGAGCCGGTGATAGGCACCTCTAGTTACTTTCCTAAAAATCTAAGTCTTTATTACCTAAGTTCATTAAAAGAATTTCTCTAATCCAACAAGTCCCAAAAGTGTTTAAAGTTCTTCCTATAGTAAGCTTCTAAGTCTTCATCCTTAAGTATCCTAAGGTTATACTTCTTAACAGAACCTAAACATGGTAAGGAGAAAGATTTCTATAGCCTTAAAGAATAAACTAAGGCAATACTGATGATAAACAGTGCAAAAGTGTAGGCAGTTAATTCAAGTAAGGCGGGGAGCATGAAAAAATAAAAAAAAATCACTGTAATACTCCCTTTTTGGCAAGACCGCGGCAACAGATTGCTGCCTTGGCAGTGAATCTGCACCCCCAAACTCAAACCAAGTATTGTCCTTAATGCTTTATATTTGAAGAAATAAGCAGCAAAACAATTATGAAATAAGCAGCATTTAAAACAGTAAAAGCAATTAATATTGAATTTAAGGACAAAAAATTTTAAAGCGACTCTGAAGAGATGCTTGTAACAATTTTCCTCCTCGGCCTTGCTGCCGATTGCTTTGTCCTTGGTGAGGGCGATGGTTGCGCTTTTGCTTGTCGGGGCGGTTGGACTCAAGTGGGTGGTGTCCGTTGCATTGGGGCCTCCACCTCTTTTCCTTCTTCTACATCAACCATCTCTTCGGTTAGCATTACGTCCGTTCCTCCTCCCATTGTCGTTGCTCCTCCGGTGTGGTGTGTACTTGGTCCGGCGGCGGTGGAGCTTTGGTGCACATAGGCATCTATCTCGGCTGATAGACTGCCCATGATAATTGGGGATCGGGGTGGAGTGCTGAAGACTGCCCTCCATTTGGATGGTCTTCTGCTGGTAGAGGAGGCCGCGGCAGAATCCGCTGCACTAGATGGGCCGGCAGCCTGGTATTGGGGCTGAGGGTCCGCATGGAGGAACGACCTTGGTCCTCCCGGGGCTGGTGTTGTCTCGGTGTAAGGGGCAGCTGTGACGAACATATTGCTTGGGAACTCCGGAAATTGCGCTCCTTGGTCCGGAAAAGCTTGCAGCATCATCTGGGCTAAGATGCCGTTGAAATCTCTTTGGTACTCCATGTACCTTTGTTGCCTGAGGTCCATTGCTTCCATTCTTTGCAAGATCTCCTGGTACGGGTCTGCTGCGGCAGAGGTGTGGGCAGTACCTGGCATGTCTGCCGTGTACTGGGCCCCGACAGTAGTGTCGGCAGTGAACTACTGGGGCGTTGCTTGGACAGGCTCCGCTTGCGTGATTTGCATGACTTTGTGACAGAAGTCCTTGGTCCATCCTCGTCTTTGGGGAGTGTATTCGTCCGTATCTTCAATGGGTACACCTGCAGAAACACATAAACCCGTGATCAAACATGGGAAATACAATGGTCCTCTATCTTTCTTACCGCACTCGTGAATTTCTCGTAGGATGATCTCTCCAACATTGATGGTCCTCTTGTTGATGATTGATTGGATAAGCACCAATCTTTTACGGTCCACCGTACTATTG
Organism: Abelmoschus esculentus; assembly: GCA_035048815.1. Lineage (NCBI taxonomy): Eukaryota > Viridiplantae > Streptophyta > Magnoliopsida > Malvales > Malvaceae > Abelmoschus > Abelmoschus esculentus. The sequence goes on from JAUCBN010000015.1 coordinate 6,883,053, forward strand.
TGGGATGTGGGGATGAGGCTTCGTTTGACAAAGGTGTTCCACATCTTGGCCTCGGGCTTTAGGCTTTGTCTTGTTACGGATCCTCTATGGGTACCGGTTTCCCATGGGGTGTTCACGTAACAAAGATCATCTTTGATGAGCTCGTAGTCCTCGGAAGTGATGTCTTCCAAGAATTCGGCGTGGATATCACTGTCAGGAGTGAGGCCGTAGAAATTATTGATTGTCTCGGCATCTAATTGGACTGGTCTGCCGCGATAGTGAACGAAGAGGGAGTCTTTGCTAGGCCCGTGTGCATAAAACTCCCACACGATCGTAGCATTCGCCTGGGCAGGTTGTAGACAGAAAACTTGCCAATTTTGGTACTTGATTCTGTCGAAGAGGTAATGTTCAATGCCATAATTTTCTTCGTCCGCAGGCTGGAAACCTTGTTCTTCCCACAATTGCCGGGCGATGAACGACCGGTTGAATCGATCTTCCACATTGGCTGGTGCGAATCGCTTGTATGTTGCCATCAAGATTGAGAGATGTGATTTCTTGGAGGTTTTCTTGAAAAGAATCTAGAATTTAGCGAAGATTAGTAGGCATAGAGTAATGTGAGAGGGAGATTGTTATGAATACTAAAGAAAACAAGAAGGCAAGAGTGAATAGTTCAAGAGGAAGGAGTTTCTTATATAGGCCTCGGCCTTGTGACCGTTTGAAGCCACTAGCCGTTTTGTAGCCGTTACTCTTTATTGCCGTTTCCTTTTCTGCCGCGGCAGGAATCTCGGCAGACTAACCGTTACATTGTTTCTGCCCGTTGAGACTGCTGCGGCCTTGACACTGTTTAATTGCCTCGGTAGAGTTCTTGCTTGAATTACTTCTCCTTTATTCTTGTTTGTTAACCTAAATAAAAATTAAACACACATAAAAAAGAAAAACACTTAAGGTAAAAATAAATTCGAAAGAAAAATAAAAATAAACTAAACTTATCCTAATATCTTAATAAAGAAAAGGGAAGAGATCATGTTACTGGTGGAGAGCATGCAAATACATCTCCCAAGGTTATTCTCTCCCGTTGGCCCGAATTGTGAATTGGTTATGGGCCACTCCTTTTTGCTGTATGTTCATCCATCGTGGGCTTAATCTTTTTGCCGAATATCCTGCCGAGCATACTGCCAAGGTAGGATACTTTAGTGTTTACTGTGCGGATGGCCTTGCACTCCTCTGGATCATCATATTTTTTTAAGTTGTGGAATGCATTGAGTTTGACTTGTTGGTCGTTGACCCGGATTGTCAACTCTCCTTTTTCCACGTCAATTAGGGTGCTCCCAGTTGCAAGGAAAGGTCTCCCAAGGATGATCGGTGCATTCTCATCTGCTTCACAATCAAGGACAAGAAAATCAGCAGAAAAAATAAATTTATCTACTCTTACCAGTATGTCCTCGATTTTGCCTTCGGGTTGCACATAGGATCGATCCGCTAGTTGGAGCATAACTGTTGTAGGTTTTGCCCTTCCAATTCCAAGCTTTTGAAAGACTGATTTGGGCATTAGATTTATGCTCGCTCCAAGGTCGTATAGGGCCTTACCTTCATAATTTTTACCTATCGCACAAGGTATGATAAAGCAACCAGGATCTTTTAACTTCGGTGGCATGCGATTGTGCAGCATTGCCATGCATCCCTCGGTAGCAGCCACTGTCTCAAACTCACCTATTCACTTCCTCTTTGACACCATGTCCTTTAAGAACTTGACATAGTTAGGCATTTGTTCAATTGCCTCTATGAACGGTATGTTGATGTGGACTTGCTTTAAGATGTCGAGGAACTTTTTGAATTACTGGTCCTGTTTTTGCTTTTTCAATCTTTGTGGGAAAGGTGATGGTGGTCTCATCTCATCCAGGGTTTCATTAGTTTGAAATTTAATACCTGACACCACTAGAGTTGTTGCTGCCGCGGCAGGCTGCTTAGGAGCTGCAGTACTTTCTGTTGGGGCAGTGTTATTAGTTTCAGTTTGCTCAGCCTTTTCCTTTGCTTGATCTGCTGATCAAACTTGGCTCTCTGGGATCTTTTCCTTCAGCTGTAGACCACTCCTAGTAGTGATTGCTTTACACTGTTCATGGCCCATTACCTTAGCAACTTCAGTATTGCTAGGTAGTCCTCCTTGTGGTCTAGTGTTAATATTTTGAGCAAACTGCCCAACCTGAGTTTCTAGCGTTTTAATGGCAGCCTCTTGATTTTGCAACCTCATCTCAGTTCTATTCATAAAGGCGTCTGTCCTCTTGATGAAATTACTGTTCTTTGCCATGTATGACTCAGTTTTCATCATAAAGGCTTTAAGCGTATTCTCCAACGAACTTACCGGTTGCTGCTGCATCTGCTGCTACGGCATTGGCTGCTGCGCTTGCTGTTGCGGCAGTTGTTGCATCGGTTGCTGAAATCTTGAAGGTTGGGTGATTGGATTTAAGGCATTGTTAGGGTTGCTCCATGATAGGTTTGGATGCCTGTTCCATAAGGGGGTGTATGTGTTGGACATCATATTGTTTCGGTTGTAGTTCCCAACATACATACCGGTTTCTTGATTCATACAATCAGAGGAACTGTGGTTACCTCCACATAAGTCACAGTAGGAATCAATTACCTTGACCTCACGGGTATTTTGCTGTAACTGTAGGTTTTGCACCATCTTGGTAAGAGAGGCCAATTGTGCTGCCACTGAATTTGATGTGTCTAATTCATTTATCGTGGCTTGGCGTCTTACTCCTCTTCGCCTAGATGTAGGAAACTAAAAATCATTCTTTGCGAGTTTATTTAGTATTTCAATAGCTTCCTCAGGTGCTTTGTCAAGGAGTGTTTCATTTGCCGAGGCATCTAACATCATCCTTGTTGGGGCATTCGTGGCATTGTAAAACATTGTCACTTGTGTCCATAGAGGAAATCCATGCAAAGGACACTTTTGCAATAGCTCCCTGTAGCGCTCCCATGCCTTGTACATCAGTTCATCTTTTGCCTGTCGAAAAGAAGTGATTTCATTACGGATTCTATCATATAAATTTGTAGGATTAAAACGAGTAATAAAATCACGACAAAGTTCACTCCAAGATCCAATAGATCCTGTTGGAATGCTATTCAACCAAGCTTTCGCCCTATCCCTCAGTGAATAGGGGAATAGCTTTAATCGCAAGACATCTTCATGGACTCCTTGGATTTTGAAAGAGTTGCAAATTTCCATGAAGGACTTGAGGTGCTGCCTTGCGTCTTCAGTTGCAGACCCACCAAATTGTCCAATAGTGTTAAGCATATTGAACATAACAGGTTTTAGTTCAAAGTGGGCTGCTTCAATCTCTGGTGTAACAACTCCTGGGTTTAGTCCATTTAAGTCCTCTTCTAGGAAGTCCCTGACAGTGAGCTGCCGTGGCCCAGGTGGCGGCGGAAGTCCTCCATTACCGGCAGGTAAGTTTTGTCCTGCCGGGTGATCTGCCATGGCTCCTTGGATCTGTCTCCTTAACCTTTCCCTTGTTCTTTCGATCTCTGGATCTAACTCGTATAAGGGATTGGTTGGATTGGCCCTGGTCATACACCAAGAAAAGCATAAGTAAAATAAAAATAAAAATAAACATGACTCACAATCTCCTCTCCCGAGCTTGAATGTGAGAACAAGGAATAATAAAGGATAAGCAAACCTTGATAATTTTATTACATTGAATCAAAGACAAAGTATAATCTCCTCTCACATATTCTTGACAACCTTCACCTAATCCCTAAGAAGGTTTAGAACATAATGGAGAGGAAGAAGACAAGTATAGAAATCGGGTCTCTCCCTAGGTATTTCGTGTTTAATACATTGGGTGGCTAGGTCTTTATATAGGCTAGACCTAGGGCAAACCTTTCCTAAGTAGAATAAAACTTGGAGTAGGGAACAAGTCAAGTACATAATTAAAATATTTTCAAGTTTAATTCGGCTAAGTGGCTTCCCGCGTGGTCTTGCCTTGGGCTTTTCCTTGTGCTAGCCAGCTCCGATCCATGGGCTTCAAGTCCAGACACGTTCCTTGGATTTTTATCTTTCCATCGCCTATAGTCTTGCTTCCTGTGTTTCTACTGCTGCCTCGGCATCAGGTCCTGCCTCGGCCTTGTCGTTGCCGCGGCAATGGTTCTCCTGCACAGATATGAAAATGCAGTAAAACGTGCCTTTTTCTGTAAATATGATATATATGAGTATAACTTCTAAATATATCACATTAAGCACATGCATTGGTCTGAGTGGGTGTATATTCGGTGATTAATGCCCATAAAAGGAGTAAAAAGTGATAGTGAGTTGAGCACTTATCATGATTCTTTAAAGCACACAAACTAGAGCCAGTTTCGGGCACCTCTAGAATGATATTGCTTGTCCACTTTTCGCTTTTTCTTTTTTTAACACTTGATTTTTTATTTGCCCAAAATTCTAATAACCTAAATTCACAAAGTTTCTATCAATCAACAAGTCACAATTATGTAAAAATTTCAGCATCATAGTAAAATTCTAGATTCTTCCAATGCAACCCTAAAATCAAAGGCTATTTCAATTAAGTTCAATGGCATAAATTTCATCTTTAGTTATCCATCAAATTCAAAGCAATTAAATCAAATTAAAATAGTTGGCAAATAATTTATGCAATCTACATACAACAACTAATTATGAACGCAACTACCATGAATTAAAGGTAAACACCCCCAAACTCGAGATTAACATTGTTCCCAATGCATGCAAAAATAAAAATAAAAATGCAAATGAGTTAGAAAGGTCGTCACCTTGAGTTAGTAATTTCTTGCTTGTTATGTATTTAACTTTCTGTCCTCGTCGTGGTGGTTGTGCTAGTGGATTAGGTCCTCTATTGGTTCTTTCCATTATCTTGAGCAACATTTACCTGGGCAAAAACAATTGCCTGGGCATGTGAAGTTTCGAGCATAACATTACAGCGAATTGATCCAAAATTTTCAATATAATCACAACTCCATTTGCCTGTCAAGAAAAACGAAAATAATAATGGTGAAGGTAAGTGACAAAGATCATTAGTGGAAGGAAAGAATTTCGGCTAGAAATAAAAAGGAAATAAATAGACAAAAAATTAAGGGTAACTTCTAGAGTTAATTATGGAATCAATCTCTTCAAAGTTTGACCCATATTAAAGTCTATCCAAATCTGCAAGCAAATCTCCCTTAATCTTGATTTCCTTTCCTAAAAAGATAAACATCAATAAAGCAAGAATTATTCAAGTAATAAGAAGATAATTATTCCTAAAAATCATAATTAAGAAAATTCATGAAAATATCAAAATAAATATAAATATAAAATAAAATATAAAAATATAAAGAAAACTTATGGAGGGTCATTTCCGATATTTCTTATAGTTTATCCGCACCCTCCATCGAGTGACAATTCTGCCCAAAAAGAGTTGGGCCAATATGGGTACGACTATTCCCCTTTGCATTATCATGATGAAGGTGTCTTTCTTTCGTGTTCTTTTATAATCCATGCATATCCTCCACCTTGCTACTATTCCTGAAGGCATGAATATCTCGTTAGAAAAAAATTATATCAACATCCAACCATTAATTACCTCATTTTTGTCGACTTTCATCATAGTTGGATGTAGCCTTCGTTGTCTTGGCAATTGCTGTTGTTGCGTGTAAAAAGAGTGCGCAAATAGTGCAAGTGTACACGTCTCAAGTAATAAAGTGATAAGTATTATCGAATATCGTCTCCACAGGGATTGGTCTACTTAATATGCTTTCTTGCGTCTTCTTGCTCTGTAGAAGAATTAAAATAAAAACACAAGTGATTTGGGTTGGAGTAAACTAAATATCGTGAATAATAAAACGAACTAAATAAAGAGAAAGAAATCAGAATAAGAAAATGGCCAAGATCCAGTTGTGTTGTATTGTGGATTCAATTGACTTGTCTCTGTCCAATGCAATCACACAACACTGCCTCGGCAGCACTGCAGTTTTACTGCCTTGACAGTAATGATGTTCGTCCGCCGCGACAATCCCTTGCTCTTGGGTAGACTTTACCAAGATTCGGCAAAGTGTCCTTTGATGACTCTACTTATCCCTAAGTCGAAGTAATGTTGATGACCAGTCCTTGATGATACCTCCCGACGTGAATCAATTATAACCACCAACCAATCCCACACTTCTTTTTGCCGCTGAAACTCTAACCTATCCCTAGGCCGAGTTAATATTTTCCAGCTAGAAAAATACCGTACTTATTCCTTTCGTGAGCCTAACTCTCCCGATATTAGACAAATAAATCTCTCACAAACTTCTCTCCCGAGCTTGAATGCAAGAAAAAAGAATGGAAAAGAATAAGAAAATCTTGATATTTTATTGCATTGAACCAAGAAAACAAAGTTCAATCTCTTCTCACAAATACTAAACAACTTTCACCTAAGCCTAGAAAAGTTTAGAACATAATTGAAACAAAGAAAACTCTAAACTAATTTCTCTCGTGCGCTTGATGATGATTCTCCTTGGACGGCTATGGTTTATATAGGCTTGACCTAGGACAAACCTTTCCTAAGTAGGAATACAACTTGGAGTAAAAAACAAGTCAAGTACATAAATAAAATAATTGTTTTATTTCCAAGATTATTCCCACAAGGATTCTTTTCCGCGTGGCCTTTGACTTGGGCTTTCTGCTTGCTTCCCAGCTCCGATCCTTGTTCTGCTTGTCCATAAATGTTCACCTTATTTTTCTCTTCAAGTCGCCTACAATATCGTTACTTTTCCTTTAGTTATGTGCTTATATAGGCCTTGGCTGTGTGCTAGCTGTTTCTAGCCGTTGGCATTTACTGCCGCGACCCTGAATTTGCGAAAGACTAGCCGTTAGGCTATTTTTGCCCGTTGGACTGCTGTGGCCCTAACACTGTGCTCTGCTGTGGCAGAGTGCAGATTGGCTCCACTTTGCATCTTGATTCTTGTCCTAAAACTTAATAATAAAAAAATAAAACATTAATTATAATAATTAGAAAAAATTATTAAAACGAGAAATTATAAAAATTATTAAACTAAACTAATCCTAAGTATGCAGAAAAATAAAATAAAACCGAATGATGAAATCAATTCACAATAGGAGTGCATGCAAGTGGATCTCCTAATGTGATGATCTCCATAAGCCTCATGTCATGTGTGCTAGAATAGTGCTTCAAACGTTGGCCATTCACTTTGAACTCGTGCCCATCTTTTTGTGATTTTATCGTGACTGCCCCATGTGGATAAGCTTGAACAACATCAAATGGGCCTGACCATCTGGACTTGAGTTTGCCTGGGAACAATTTGAGCCTGGAATTGAAGAGAAAGACTTGCTGCCCCGGCAGGAACTGTTTCGGCAGTAACTTATGATCATGCCATCTTTTAATCTTTTCTTTTTAAATTCTAGCATTTTCATAGGCTGCTGCTCAGAATTCTTCAATTTCATTAAGATCTAACAATCTTTTCTAGCCAGCTTTCTCCCATTCCGTGTTCAGGTTCTTGACTGCCCAGTACGCTTTATGCTCAATTTCCACGGGCAAATGACATACTTTTCCAAATACAAGCCTGTATGAGGATGTTCCCAATGGGGTCTTGTAGGCTGTCCTATATGCCCACAGGGCATCATCTAGATGATGAGACCAATCCTTTCGATATGGGTTGACCACCTTTTCAAGGATTTGTTTTAATTCCCTGTTTGATATTTTGGCCTACCTATTTGTCTGTGGATGATACGCTGTGGCAATTCGATGTGTGATGCATAACTTCTTTAGGGTAGCGACAATGAGTCTATTGTCAAAGTGCTTACCTTCATCACTAATGATTACTCTAGGAATTCCAAATTTGGTGAAGATGTTTCTCTTGAGGAATTTCTTCACAGTCTTGGAATCATTGTTTGGTGTAGCAATTGCTTCAACTCATTTGGATACATGATCCACCGCGACAAGGATATAGAGATTGCCTTGAGATGATGGGAATGGTCCCATAAAGTCTATGCCCCAAACATCAAACAATTCTACTTCCATTATAGGTTGCAATGGCATCTCATTACGTCTGGAGATGTTGCCCATACGTTGGCATCGATCACAGTGCTTATAATAAAGTTGGGCATCCTTAAAAAGTGTGGGCCAATAAAGGCCTGATTGAAGCACTTTGGCTGTTGTTCTATTTCCTCCAAAATGTCCTTCACAAGGTGAATCATGGCAGTGCTTGAGCACTTCTTGTTGCTCTTCCTCGGGAACACGTCTTCTTATAACCTGATCTGCACATTGCTTAAACAAAAAAGGATCGTCCCAGAAATAATGCCTTGCATTATGCTGAAACCTCTATTTTTCATTATAATTAAGGTTATAAGGTAAAACACCACTAGCTAAATAATTAACAAAATCAGCATACCAGGGAGTGGCTGTGACTGCGGCAAGGTCTTCTATCAATGTTGCCGAAATATATTCACTTACCGCTGTGACAGCACAGTTGTATACTGCTGCGCTTTCTGCCTCGGCAGTGTCTTCTGCTACTGCTGAGACTCGCAGGATGTGCTTGTCTGGGAATGCATCTTGTATTTCTTCCAGTGGCATGTTTTTCTCCCCAACTTCTAATCTGGAAAGATGGTTAGCTACTTGGTTTTTCGTACCTCTACTGTCCTTAATTTCTACATCAAATTCCGGCAAAAGAAGAATCCATCTAATCAGTCTTGGTTTGGCATCCTTCTTTGAGAAAATGTACTTGATTGTCGAATGGTCTGTGTGGACAGTCACTTTTGTTCCGATAAGGTAGGATCAGAACTTATCGAAGACAAAGATTACTGCTAGTAATTCCTTCTCCGTGGTGGTGTAACTAATCTGGGCTTCATTAAGGGTTTTACTAGCATAGTAAATAACATGGAAGATAATGTTATTTCTCTGCCCAAGTGCTGCCCCTATAGCATGATCACTAGCATCACACATTATTTCAAAGGCAAGGCCCAATCTGGGGGAACTACGCATTTCTAAAGGGGCTTTCTAGTTAACCTGTTCGAATTTTAACTGAGTAAAAACCTCAAAATTTGAGTTTAAGCTGTATAATTAGGTTAAAAATCCCATAATTAACTTTTTTCACCCCAAAAATTGATTTAATATCATTTTCGATCTTTTTTTAGGATTTAGAATGTGCATGTCTAAAATAGATTTCTAGTGAACTTGTTCGAATTTTAACCGAGTAAAAAGCTCAAAATTTGAGTTTAAGATGTATAATTATGTTCAAAAACCCATAATTAACTTTTTGTACCCCCAAAAACTTATTTAATATCATTTTCGATCTTTTTTTAGTGTTCAGAGTGAGCAAGTCTAAAAAGGCTTTCTAGTGAACCTGTTCGAATTTTAACCGAGTAAAAAGCTCAAAATTTAAGCTTAACATGTATAATTTGGTTCAAAATCCCATAATAAACTTTTTGTACCCCAAAAATTGATTTAATATCATTTTCGATTTTTTTTAGGGTTCAGAGCGTGCATGTCTAAATGGGCTTTTTAGTGAACTCGTTCGAATTTTAACTGAGTAAAAAGCTCAAAATTTGAGTTTAACCTGTATAATTAGGTTCAAAAGCCCATAATTAACTTTTTGTACCCCAAAAAATTGATTTAATATCATTTTCGATCTTTTTTTAGAGTTCAGAGTGTGCATGTCTAAAAAGGCTTTCTAGTGAACCTGTTCGAATTTTAACCGAGTAAAAAGCTCAAAATTTGAGTTTAACTTGTATAATTAGGTTCAAAAGCCCATAATTAACATTTTGTACACAAAAAATTTGATTTAATATCATTTTCGATCGATTTTAGGGTTAGAGTGTGCATGTATAAATGGGCTTTCTAGTTAACCCGTTTGAATTTTAACTAAGTAAAAAGCTAAAAATTTGAGTTTAAGATGTATAATTAGGTTCAAAAACCCGTAATTAACTTTTTGCACCCCAAAAAATTGATTTAACATCATTTTTGATCTTTTTTTAGGGTTTAGAGTGTGCATGTCTAAAAAGGCTTTCTAGTGAACTTGTTCGAAATTTAATAGAGTAAAAAGATCAAAATTTGAGTTTAACCTGTCTAATTAGGTTTAAAAGCCAATAATTAACTTTTTGTACCCAAAATATTTTTTAGGGTTTAGAGCGTGCATGTCTAAAGGGGCTTTCTAGTGAACTGTTCGAATTTTAACTGAGTAAAAATCTCAAAATTTGAGTTTAACCTGTATAATTAGGTTTAAAAGACCATAATTAACATTTTTTACCCAAAAATTTGATTTAATATTATTTTCTATCGTTTTTAAGGGTTCAGAGCATGCTTGTCTAAATGGGCTTTCAAGTGAACCCGTTCGAATTTTAACCGAGTAAAAAGCTCAGAATTTTAGCTTAAACTGTATACTTAGGTTCAAAGGACCATAATAAACTTTTTGTAACCAAAAAATTTGATTCATTGTCATTTTAGTTTAACCCGTTCGAAATGGGCTTTCTAGTGAACATGTTTAAATTTTTACATAGTAAAAAGCTAAAAAATTTAGTTTAACTTGTATAATTAGGTTCAAAGCCCATAATTAACTTTTTTTACCCAAAAAAGTTGATTCAATATCATTTTCGATCGTTTCTTAGGGTTTAGAGCGTGCATGTCTAAAAGGGCTTTCTAGTGCACCCGTTCAAATTTTAACCGAGTAAAAAGCACAAATTTTTAATTTAAGTTGTATAATTAGGTTCAAATGCCCATAATTAACTTTTTGTACCCCAAAAAATTGATTTAATATCATTTTCGATCATTTTTTAGGGTTTAGAGCGTGCATGTCTAAAAGGGCTTTCTAGTGAACTGGTTAGAATTTTAACCGAGCAAAAAGCTCAAAATTTGAGTTTAAGTTGTAACCAAAAAATAGATTTATTATCATTTTAAATCGTTTTATAGGTTTCAGAGCGTGTATGTCTAAATGGGCTTTCTAGTGAACCTCTTTGAATTTTAACCGAGTAAAAAGCTCAAAATTTTAGTTTAAGTTGTATAACTAGGTTCAAAGCCCATAATTAACTTTTTTTACCCAAAAAATTTGATTCAATATCATTTTCGATCGTTTTTTAAGGTTAAGATCGTGCTTGTCTAAATGGGCTTTCTAGTGAACTCGTTCGAATTTTAACCAAGTAAAAAGCTCAAAATTTGAGTTTAACCTGTATAATTAGGTTCAAAAGCCGATAATTAACTTTCTCTACCCCAAAAAATTGATTTAATATCATTTTCGATTGTTTTTTAGGGTTCAGAGTGTGCATGTCTAAATGGCCTTTCTAGTGAACCTGTTCGAATTTTAACCGAGTAAAAAGCTCAAAATATTAGCTCTAAAAGGGCTATCGAGTGAACCCGTTCGAATTTTATCCGAGTAAAAAGCTCAAAATTTGAGTTTAATCTCTAACCAAAAAATTGATTTATTGTCATTTTAAATCGTTTTATAGGGTTCAGAGCGTGCATGTCTAAATGGGCTTTCTAGTGAACCTGTTTGAATTTTAACCGAGTAAAAAGCTCAAAATTTTAGTTTAAGTTGTATAATTAGGTTCAAAGCCCACAATTAACTTTTTTTACCCAAAAAGATTGATTCAATATCATTTTCGATCGTTTTTTAGGGTTTAGAGCGTGCATGTCTAAAAGGGCTTTCGAGTGAACCTGTTCGAATTTTAACTGAGTAAAAAGCTCAAAATTTGAGTTTAAGCTAAATAATTAGGTTCAAAAATCCGTAATTAACTTTTTCACCCCAAAAAATTGATTTAATATCATTTTCGATCTTTTTTTAGGGTTAAGAGTGTGCATGTCTAAAAAGGCTTTCAATTGAACTTGTTCAAATTTTAATTGAGCAAAAGCTCAAAATTTGAGTTTAAGCTGTATAATTAGGTTCAAAAGCCCATATTTAACTTTTTGTTCCGCAAGAAATTGATTTAATATCATTTTCGAACGTTTTTTAGGGTTTAGAGCGTGCATGTCTAAAAGGGCTATCGAGTGAACCCGTTCAAATTTTAACCGAGTAAAAAGCTCAAAATTTGAGTTTAATCTCTAACCAAAAAATTGATTTATTGTCATTTTAAATCGTTTTATAGGGTTCAGAGCGTGCATGTCTATATGGGCTTTCTAGTGAACCTGTTTGAATTTTAACCGAGTAAAAAGCTCAAAATTTTAGTTTATGTTGTATAATTAGGTTCAAAGCCCACAATTAACTTTTTTTACCCAAAAAGATTGATTCAATATCATTTTCGATCGTTTTTTAGGGTTTAGAGCGTGCATGTCTAAAAGGGCTTTCGAGTGAACCTGTTCAAATTTTAACCGAGTAAAAAGCTCAAAATTTTAGTTTAAGCTGTATAATTAGGTTCGAATCCCATAATTAACTTTTTACCCAAAAACTTTGATTCAATAACATTTTCGATCGTTTTTTAGGGTTCAGAGCGTGCATGTCTAAAGGGCTTTCGAGTGAACCCGTTCGAATTTTAAATGAGTAAAAAGCTCAAAATTTGAGTTTAAGCTAAATAATTAGGTTCAAAAACCCGTAATTAGCTTTTTTCACCCCAAAAAATTGATTTAATATCATTTTCGATCATTTTTTAGGGTTAAGAGTGTGCATGTCTAAAAAGGCTTTCAAGTGAACTTGTTCAAATTTTAACCGAGCAAAAGCTCAAAATTTGAGTTTAAGCTGTATAATTAGGTTCAAAAGCCCATAATTAACTTTTTGTTCCCCAAAAAATTGATTTAATATCATTTTCGAACGTTTTTAGGGTTTAGAGCGTGTATGTCTAAAAGGGCTACCGAGTGAACCTGTTCGAATTTTAACCGAGTAAAAAGCTCAAAATTTTAGTTTAAGCTTATAATTAGGTTCAAATCCCCATAATTAACTTTTTGTACCTAAAAAATTGATTTAATATCATTTTCGATGGTTTTTTAGGGTTTGAGTGTGCATGTCTAAAAGGGCTATCGAGTGAACCTGTTCGAATTTTAACCGAGTAAAAAGCTCAAAATTTGAGTTTAACCTGTATAATTAGGTTCAAAAGACTGTAATTAACTTTTTTTACCCAAAATAATTAATTTAATATCATTTTCGATCGTTTTTAGGGTTTAGAGCGTGCATGTCTAAATGGGCTTTCTAGTGAACTCGTTAGAATTTTAACCGAGTAAAAAGCCCAAAATTTGAGTTTAAGCTGTATAATTAGGTTCAAAAGCCCATAATTAACTTTTTGTACCCAAAAATTGATTTAATATCATTTTCGATCGTTTTTAGGGTTTAGAGCGTGCATGTCTAAATGGGCTTTCTAGTTAACTCGTTCGAATTTTAACCGAGTAAAAAGCTTAAAATTTGAATTTAAGCTAAATAATTAGGTTCAAAAGTTTGTAATTAAATTTTTTGACCTAAAATTTTTTATTTAATATCATTTTCGATCGTTTTTTTAGGGTTTAGAGCGTGCATGTCTAAATGGGCTTTCTAGTGAACCCGTTCGAATTTTAACCGAGTAAAAGGCTCAAAATTTGAGTTTAAGCTATATAATTAGGTTCAAAAGCCCATAATTAATTTTTTGTATCCAAAAAATAGATTTAATATCATTTTCGGTCGTTTTTAGGGCTCAGAGCGTGCATGTCTAAATGGGCTTTCAAGTTAACCCGTTCGAATTTTAACCGAATAAAAAGCTCAAAATTTGAGTTTAAGCTAAATAATTAGGTTCAAAAGCTTGTAATGAACTTTTTTTACCCAAAACTTTTTATTTAATATTATTTTCGATCGTTTTTTAGGGTTTAGAGCGTGCATGTCTAAATAGGCTTTCTAGTGAACCCGTTCGAATTTTAACCGAGTAAAAAGCTCAAATTTTGAGTTTAAGTTGTATAATTAGGTTCAAAAGACCATAATTAACTTTTTTACCCAAAAAATTGATTTAATATCATTTTCGATCGTTTTTAGGGTTCAGAGCGTGCATGTCTAAATGGGCTTTCTAGTGAACCTGTTCAAATTTTAACTTAGTAAAAAGCTCAAAATTTGAGTTTAAGCTGTATAATTAGCTTCAAAAGCCAATAATTAACTTATTGTACTCAAAACATTTTTTAGGGTTCAGAGCGTGTATGTCTAAAGGGGCTTTCTAGTGAACCTGTTCGAATTTTAAGCGAGTAAAAATCTCTAAATTTGAGTTTAACTTGTATAATTAGGTTCAAAATCCCATAATTAACTTTTTTTACCCAAAAAATTTGATTTAATATTATTTTTAATCATTTTTTAAGGTTTAGAGCATGCTTGTCTAATTGGTTTTTCTAGTGAACCCGTTCGAATTTTAATCGAGTAAAAAGCTCAAAATTTTAGTTTAACCTGTACAATTAGGTTCAAAAGACCATAATTAACTTTTTGTAACAAAAAAATTGATTTATTGTCATTTTTGATCGTTTTATATGGTTCAGAGCGTGCATGTCTAAATGGGCTTTCTAGTGAACCTGTTTGAATTTCAACCGAGTAAAAAGCTCAAAATTTAAGTTTAAGCTGTATAATTAGGTTCAAAATCCCATAATTAAATTTTTTACCCAAAAAATTAGATTCATTATCATTTTCGATCGTTTTTTAGGGTTTAGATCGTGCATGTCTAAAAGGGCTTTCGAGTGAACCCGTTAGAATTTTAACCGAGTAAAAAGCTCAAAATTTTAGTTTAAGCTGTATAATTAGGTTCAGACTCCCATAATTAACTTTTTGTACCCCAAAAAATTGATTTAATATAATTTTTGATCGTTTTTTAGGGTTTAGAGCGTGCTTGTCTAAAAGGGCTTTCTAGTGAACCTGTTCGAATTTTAATCGAGTAAAAAGCTCAAAATTTGAGTTTAACCTGTAGAATTAGGTTCAAAAGCCCGTAATTAACTTTTTTTACCCAAAAATTTAATTTAACATCATTTTCGATCGTTTTTAGGGTTTAGAGCGTACATGTCTAAATGGGCTTTCTAGTGAACTCGTTCGAAGTTTAACCGAAAATTTTTTTTATCCGAAGCTCATAATTAACTTTTTTATCCGAAAAATTTGATTTAATATCATTTTCGATCATTTTTAGGGTTCAAAGCGTGCATGTCTAAAGGGCTTTCTAGTGAACCCGTTCGAATTTTAACCTAGTAAAAAGCTCAAATGAGTTTAAGCTATGTAATTAGGTTCAAAAGAAAATAATTAAATTTTTTTACCCAAAAAATTTTAGGGTAAACTACTGCGTTAGTCACTTTCGTTTACCCCAGTACACTTTTAATCACTGATTTTGAAAAACGATCAGTAAGGTCACTATCGTTTTCGGGGTATAAAGTTTTGGTCACTCTAACGTTAATTGCCGTTAAAGATTGACGAAAAGATGAATAGGCACAATAAAAAATGATAAATTACTTAAATAGTCCTTAAACTATTATTATTTTTGTTTTATCTTTAATTTGACTCTCAAAATTTTAAAACTTTATATTTTTACCATCTTCCTAAAAAACACCTACCCCTAACCCTTATCCAAATCTATTATGGTTTAAGGATCGTTTGAGTGTTGAAGCTCAAAGGCATAAACTACGAATCAATAGACGAAGATCTCTCCAACAAGAATGCTTTCCTTCATTTAACTTCAGCAACCCTGACAAGTTAAACAATGTCTCCTTATCCATAATCTCATAATTATCATTAGCATACGTAATTTCCATGTCCCAACTACGATCTAAAACCCTCTTTTCTTCAATAGTTGTTGCATGTCAAAAGTGCGCGTTTAGTGCAAGTGGACACATCGCAAGTAATAAGTGATAAGTATATTATCGAGTTATCGTCTCCTCAAGGACCGGTATACTTAATATGCTTTCTTCACCTCCTTGTTCTGTAGAAAGATAAAAACACAAATAAGTTGATTTGATTTATCTAAACTAAAATAACTAAAATAAAAGTAAAGGTTGAAATAGTAGAGAGAGATGGGCTAGGATCCAATTGCGTCGTATTGTGGAATTGATTGACTTGTCTCCGTCCAATGCAATCGTATATCACTGCCTCGGCAGCACTGTAGTTTACTGCCTGGGCAGCGATAACACTGTCTGCCGCGGCAATCCGTTGCTCGTGAGCAGACTTTACCAAAGTTCGGCAAAGTGTCCTTGGATGACTCCGCTTATCCCTAAGTCAGAGTGCTGTTGATGACTAGTCCTTGATGATACCTCCCGGCGTGAACCAATTATACTCACCAACCAATCAAACACTTCTTTTAGCTGTTGAAACTCTTAACCTATCCCTAGGCCGAGTTAGTATTTCGCGATTGAAACACCGTACTTATCCCTTTCGTGAATCTAACTCTCCCGAGCTTAGATAAATGGATGATCACAATATCCTCTCCCGAGCTCAATTGTGAAACAAGGAATAACAAAGGATAAGCAAACCTTGATAATCTTTATTGCATTGAATGAAAGGCAAAGTACAATCTCCTCTCACAAATACTCTACAACTTTCACCTAATCCCTAAGAAGGTTTAGAACATGATGGAGAGGAAAGAAACAAGAGTAGAAGTCGGCTCTCTCCCTAGGTATTTCGTGTCTTTGTACATTTGGTGGCTAGGTCCTTATATAGGCTAGACCTAGGGCAAACCTTTCCTAAGTAGAATACAACTTGGAGTAGGGAACAAGTTAAGTACAAAATAATAATATATTTCCAAGTTTATATTTGGCTAAGGGGCTTTTCCGCGTGATCTTCCTTTGGGCTTTTCCTTGTGCTAGCCAGCTCCGATTTATGGGCCTCAAGTCCAGACACGTTCCCTGGATTTTTGTCTTTCCATCGCCTATAATCTTGCTTCCTGTCTTTCTGTTGCTGCCTCGGCATCAGGTCCTGCCTCGGCCTTGTCTCTGCCGCGGCACTGGTTCTCCTGCACAGATATGAAAACGCAGTAAAACCTGTCTTTTTCTGTAAATATTATCTATACGAGTATAACTTCTAAATATATCACATTGAGTACATGCATTGGTCCGAGTGGGTGTATATTTGGTAATTAATGCCCATAAAAGGAGTAAAAAGTGATAGTGTGTTGAGCACTTATCAATAGTCTCATCAGAAACTCGGCCTGGTGTCGAGCGTACCACCGGTTGATTACCCATATTTGTTTCACGTATTGACGTTGATGGTTTAAAAGCCTCTACAGCTGCAAAAGCAGCGAATTGTCGTACGCCTCCAAATACCGGATGATTAGTCTTTTTGAATTTCTTTTTGTTAGTTTTTTGCTTATGAGAAAGAACTCGAAACAACCATTAATGGCTGATCGGTGTGAATCTGACTTTCGGTTGCACGGCTTGCATGAAGAAGATAAAGAAGAATCGATCTCCAAATACACCATTTTTAGGTTTGAATCTTCTGAATATCCAAAACGACTATTTAAATTGAAATTGTAAATCTTAGTATTGGATTTAATGTTGAAGTGAAGTGGAGTATTAAAGTGGAGACTGAATCTAGAAAGTAATCTTATATATATAGGAAATAATGTATAGAAATGGAAGTCAAATCTCACCCACAAGAAAATCCCGGTGCTAATCCACAACGAAAAACCCATCTCAGAATCACTTGTCATTCTCGAATACATCGATCAGACATAGATCGAAAATCCCATGTAACCTCAAGATCCTATGGAGAAAGCCGGACAACGATTGTGGGCCAAATTTAATGATGAAAAATGTCAAATTCCAGTTCCTTTAGAACATACATAGTTTATAATTCGATAAACCAGTTCTCAATTTGTAGCTTATACCATCGGCATGGAGTGTTTTCGGCAACGAGGGAAAAGAACGAGAGGAAGCATTGCTGAAGAACCTGAACTTTGTGTAAGGAGAGATGAAGGTGAAGGGAAAGAGATTCTTTGGGGGAGATGAGATTAGATTGGCGGATCTTGCTTTTGGTTGGCCGACAAACTTGATGAAAGTTTTCAAAGAGGTGACTAGTTTCAAAGAAATTGACAACGACAGGTTTCCGTTGGTACACCCCCTTGAATAATGTCCGGTTTAGGTGGGGATTTTGGGATTTGAGATAAGGGTTAGGGTAGGGTTTTTTTAGGAAGATGGTAAAAATATAAAGTTTTAAAATTTTGAGAGTCAAATTAAAGATGAAATAAAAGTATAATAATAATTGAAGGACTATTTAAGTAATTTATCATTTTTATATTGTGCCAAATTATCTTTTCGTCAATCTTTAACGACACTTAACGTTGTAGTGACCAAAACTTTACACCTCGAAAATGATAGTGACCTTACTGGTCGCTTTTCAAAATCAGTGACTAAAAGTGTACTGGGGGTAAACGAAAGTGACTAGCATAGTAGTTTACCCAAAATTTTATTTAATATCATTTTCGATCTTTTTTAGGGTTTAGAGCGTGCATGTCTAAAAAGGCTTTCTAATAAACCTCTTCGAATTTTAACCGAGTAAAAATCTCAAAATTTGAGTTTAACCTTTATAATTAGGTTCAAAACCCCATAATTAACTTTTTTTACCCAAAAAATTTGATTTCATATCATTTTCGGTCGTTTTTTAGGGTTCACAGCGTGCTTGTCTAAATGGGCTTTCTAGAGAACCTGTTCGAATTTTAAACGAGTAAGAAGCTTAAAATTTTAGTTTAACCTGTATAATTAATTTCAAAACACCATAATTAACTTTTTTTTAACAAAAAAATTTGATTTATTGTCATTTTCCATCGTTTTATAGGGTTCAGAGTGTGCTTGTCTAAATGGGCTTTCTAGTGAACCTGTTTGAATTTTAACTGAGTAAAAATCTCAAAATTTTAGTTTAAGTTATATAATTAGGTTCAAAAGCCCATATTTAACTTTTTTTCGATCGTGTTTTTGGGGTTCAGAGCGTGCATGTCTAAAAGGGCTTTCTAGTGAACCTCTTCTAATTTTAACCGAGTAAAATGCTCAAAATTTGAGTTTAAGCTATATAATTAGGTTCAAAAGACCATAATTAACTTTTTTTACCCAAAAATTCATTTAATATCATTTTTGATTTTTTTTAGGGTTCAGAGCGTGCATGTCTAGAAGGGCATTCTAGTGAACCCGTTCGAATTTTAACCTAGTAAAAAGCTCAAAATTTGAGTTTAACCTATATAATTAGGTTCAAAGGCCCATAATTAAATTTTCTTACCCAAAAAATTTGATTTAATATCATTTTCCATCGTTTTTTATGTTTTAGAGCGTGCATGTCTAATAGGGCTTTATAGTGAACCTCTTCTAATTTTAACCGAGTAAAAAGCTCAAAATTTTAGTTTAACTTGTATAATTAGGTTCAAAAGCCTAGAATTAACTTTTTTTACCCAAAAAATTGATTTACTATCATTTTTGATCTTTTTTAGGGTTTAGACCGTGCATGTCTAAATGGGCTTTCTAGTGAACCGGTTCGAATTTTAACCGAGTAAAATGCTCAAAATTTGAGTTTAAGGTATATAATTAGGTTCAAAAGCCCATAATTAACATTTTGTACCCAAAAAATTGATTTAATATCATTTTCGATCGTTTTTTAAGGTTCAAAGCGTGCATGTCTAAACGGGCTTTTTAGTGAACTTATTCGAATTTTATCCGAGTAAAAAGCTCAAAATTTGAGTTTAACAAGTATAGTTAGGTTCAAAAGAACATAATTAAAACTTTTTACCCACAAAATTTAATTTAATATCATTTTTGATCTTTTTTAAGGTTTAGACCACGCATGTCTAAATAGGCTTTCTAGTGAACCAGTTCGAATTTTAACCGAGTGAAAAGCTCAAAATTTTAGTTTAAACAGTATAATTAGGCTCAAAAAGCCCATAATTAACTTTTTTTACCCAAAAAATTTTATTTAATATCATTTTCGATCGTTTTTTAGGGTTCAAAGAGTGCATGTCTAAATGAGCTTTCGAGTGAACCCGTTCGAATTTTAACCGAGTAAAAAGCTCAAAATTTGAGCTTAACCTGTACAATTTGGTTTAAAAGACCATAATTAACTTTTTGTACCCAAAAAAATTTGATTTAATATCATTTTTGATCTTTTTAGGGTTAAGACCATGCATGTCTAAAAGAGCTTTCTAGTGAACCTTTTCGAATTTTAACCGAGTAAAACTCTCAAAATTTGAGCTTAACAAGTATAATTAGGTTCAAAAGTCCATAATTAACTTTTTTTTATCCAAAAATTTTATTTAATATCATTTTCGATCATTTTTTAGGGTTCAGAGCGGGCATGTCTAAATGGGTTTTATAGTGAACCCGTTCGAATTTTAACTTAATAAAAAGCTCAAAATTTTAGTTTAAACTGTATAATTAGGTTCAAAAGCTCATAATTAACTTGTTGTACCCAAAAAATTTGATTTAATATCATTTTCGATCGTTTTTTAAGGTTCAGAGCGTTCATGTCTAAATGGGTTTACTAGAGAACCCATATGAATTTTAACAGAGTAAAAATCTAAAAATTTTCGTTTAACCTGTATAATTGCGTTCAAAAGACCGTAATTAACTTTTTTTACCCAAAAAAATTATTTATTGTTATTTTGGATCGTTTTTTAGGGTTTAGAGCGTGCATCTCTAAATGGTCTTTCTAGTGAACCCGTTCGAATTTTAAAAGAGTAAAAAGCTCAAAATTTGAGTTTAAGTTGTATAATTAGGTTCAAAAGCCCATAATTAACTTTTTTACCTAAAAAATTTTATTTAATATCATTTTTGATCGTTTTTTAGGGTTCAGAGCGTGCATGTCTAAATGGGCTTTCTAGTGAACCCGTTCCAATTTTAAACGAGTAAAAAGCTCAAAATTTGAGTTTAACCTGTACAATTAGTTTCAAAAGACCATAATTAACTTTTCGTACCCAAAAAATTTTATTTAATATCATTTTTAATCTTTTTTAGGGTTCAGTGTGTGCATGTCTAAATGGGTTTTTTTGAGAACTCGTTCGAATTTTAACCGAATAAAATGCACAAAATTTGAGTTTAAGCTATATAATTAGGTTCAAAAGACCATAATTAACTTCTTTTCTACCTAAAAATTTTTATTTAATATCATTTTTGATCTTTTTTTAGGGTTTAGACCGTGTGAATGTCTAAATGGGCTTTTAGTGAACCCGTTCGAATTTTAACTGATTAAAAAGATCAAAATTTGAGTTTAACCTGTACAATTAGGTTCAAAAGACCATAATTAATATTTTTTTACCAAAAAAAATTGATTTAATATCATTTTTGATCTTTTTTAGGGTTTAGACAGTGCATGTCTAAATGGGCTTTCTATTGAACCCGTTCGAATTTTAACCGAGTAAAATGCTCAAAATTTTAGTTTAAGCTGCATAATTAGGTTCAAAAGACCATAATTAACTTTTTTACCCAAAAATTTGATTTACTATCATTTTTTATCATTTTTTAGGGTTTAGACCGTGCATGTCTAAATGAGCTTTCTAGTGAACCCGTTCGAATTTTAACCTAGTAATAAGCTCAAAATTTTAGTTTAGGTTGTATAATTAGGTTCAAAAGCCAATAAATAAGTTTTTTACCCAAAATTTTTTATTTAATATCATTTTTGAACTTTTTTTAGGGTTTAGACCGTCATGTCTAAATGGGCTAACTAGTGAACCCGCTCGAATTTTAACCGAATAAAAAGCTCAAAATTTTAGTTTAAGATGTATAATTAGTTTCAAAAGCTCATAATTAACTTTTTGTACACAAAATATTTGATTTAATATCATTCTCGATCGCTTTTTAGGGTTTAGTGCGTGCATGTCTAAATGGGTTTTCTAGAGAACTCGTTCGAATTTTAACCGAGTAAAATGCTGAAAAATTTAGTTTAAGCTGTAAAATTATTTTCAAACGCCCACAATTAACTTTTTGTACCCAAAAAATTTGATTTAATATCATTTTCGATCTTTTTTAGGGTTCAGTGTGTGCACGTCTAAAAGGGCTTTCTAGTGAACCCGTTCTAATTTTACCGAGTAAAAAGATTAAAATTTGAGTTTAACCAATAAAATTAGGTTCAAAAGCCCATAATTGACTTTTTTTACCAAAAAATTGATTTAATATCATTTTCGATAAATTTTAGGGTTTAGACCGTGCATGTCTAAATGGGCTTTCTAGCGAACCCGTTCAAATTTTAACCGAGTAAAAATCTCAAAATTTGAGTTAAAGAAGTATAATTAGCTTCAAAATCCCATAATTAACTTTTTGTACCCAAAAAAATTGATTTAATATCATTTTAGATCGTTTTTTAGGGTTCAGAGCGAGCATGTCTAAATGGGCTTTCAAGTGAACCCATTCGAATTTTAACCGAGTAAAAAACCCAAAATTTGAGTTTAAGTTATATAATTAGTTTCAAAAGCCCATAATTAACTATTGGTACCCAAAAAAATTTATTTAATATCATTTTCGATCGTTTTTTAGGATTCAGAGCGTGCATGTCTAAGTGGGCTTTCTAGTGAACCCGTTCGAATTTTAACAGAGTAAAATGCTCAAAATTTGAGTTTAAGCACTATAATTAGGTTCAAAAGACCATAATTAACTTTTTATTCCCAAAAAATTTGATTTAATATCATTTTTGATCTTTTTTTAGGGTTAGACCGTGCATGTCTAAATGGGCTTTCTAGTAAACACGTTCGAATTTTAACCGAGTAAAATGCTCTAAATTTGAGTTTAAGCTATATAATTAGGTTTAAAAGACCATAATTAACTTATTTTACTCAAAAATTTGATTTAATATCATTTTTGATCATTTTTAGGCTTTAGACCGTGCATGTCTAAATGGGCTAATTAATGAACCCTTTCGAATTTTAACCGAGTAAGATGATCAAAATTTAAGTTTAACCTGTACAATTAGCTTCAAAATACCATAATTAACTTTTTGTGCCCAAAAAAATTGATTTAATATCATTTTTGAATTTTTTTAGGGTTTAGACTGTGCAAGTCTAAATGGGTTTTCTAGAGAACTCGTTCGAATTTTAACCGAGTAAAATGCTCAAAATTTGAGTTTAAGCTATATAATTATGTAAAAAAGACCATAAATAAGTTTTTTTACCAAAAACTTTTGATTTAATATCATTTTTGATCTTTTTTTAGGGTTTAGATCGTGCATGTGTAAATGGGCTAACTAGTGAACCCGTTCGAATATTAACGGAGTAAAAAGCTCAAAATTTTAGTTTAAGCTGTATAATTAGGTTCAAAAGCCCATAATTAACTTTTTGTACGAAAAAAATTTGATTTAATATCATTCTAGATAATTTTTCAGGATTCAGTGTGTGCATGTCTAAATGGGTTTTCTAGAGAACTCGTTCTAATTTTAACCGAGTAAAATGCTCAAAATTTGAGTTTAAGCTATATAATTAGGTTCAAAAGACCATAATTAACTTTTTTTTTACTAAAAAAATTTGATTTAATATCATTTTTGATCTTTTATTAGGGTTTATACCGTGCATGTCAAAATGGGCTAACTAGTGAACCCGTTTGAGTTTTAAACGAGTAAAAAGCACAAAATTTTAGTTTAAGCTGTATAATTAAGTTCAAAAGCCCATAATAAACTTTCTGTACACAAAAAATTTGATTTAATATCATTCTCGATCATTTTTTAGGGTTTAGTGCGTGCATGTCTAAATGGGTTTTCTATAGAACTCGTTCGAATTTTAACCGAGTAAAATTCTCAAAATTTGAGTTTAAGCTTAATAATTAGGTTCAAAAGACCATAAATAAGTTTTTTTACCCAAAAATTTTGATTTAATATCATTTTTGATCTTTTTTTTGGGTTTAGAACGTGCATGTTTAAATGGGCTAAATAGTGAACCCGTTTGAATTTTAACCGAGTAAAAGGCTCAAAATTTTAGTTTAAGCTGTATAATTAGGTTCAAAAGCCTGTAATTAACTTTTTGTACACAAAAAATTTGATTTAATATCATTCTAGATCGTTTTTTAGGGTTTAGACCGTACATGTCTAAATGAGCTTTATAGTGAACCAGTTCGAATTTTAACCGAGTAAAAAGCTCAGAATTTTAGTTTAAGCTGTATAATTAGGTTCAAAAGCCCATAACTAACTTTTTGTACACAAAAAATTTGATTAATTATCATTCTCGGTCGTTTTTTAGGGTTTAGTGCGTGCATGTTTAAATGGGTTTTCTAGAGAACAGGTTCGAATTTTAACCGAGTACAATGCTCAAAATTTGAGTTTAAGCAATATAATTAAGTTCAAAAGACCATAAATAAGTTTTTTTACCCAAAAATTTTGATTTAATATCATTTTTGATCTTTTTTTAGGGTTTAGACCGTGCATGTGTAAATGGGCTAACTAGTGAACCCGTTCGAATATTAACGGAGTAAAAAGCTCAAAATTTTAGTTTAAGCTGTATAATTAGGTTCAAAAGCCCATAATTAACTTATTGTACTAAAAAAATTGATTTAATATCATTCTAGATCATTTTTTAGGGTTCAGTGTGTGCATGTCTAAATGGGTTTTTCCAGAGAACTCGTTCCAATTTTATCCGAGTAAAATGCTCAAAATTTGAGTTTAAGCTATATAATTAGGTTCAAAAGACCATAAATAAGTTCTTTTACCCAAAAATTTTGATTTAATATCATTTTTTTATCTCTTTTTAGGGTTTAGAACGTGCATGTTTAAATGGGCTAAATAGTGAACCCGTTCGAATTTTAACCGAGTAAAAAGCTCAAAATTTTAGTTTAAGCTTTATAATTAGGTTCAAAAGCCCATAATTAACTTTTTTTACCCAAAAATTTTTTTAGTATCATTTTTGATCGTTTTTAGGGTTTAGAGCGTGCATGTCTAAATGGCATTTCTAGTGAACCCGTTCGAATTTTAACCGAGTAAAAAGCTCAAAATTTAAGTTTAACCTGTACAATTAGGTTCAAACGTCGATAATTAACTTTTTGTACCCAAAAAACTTGATTTAGTATCATTTTCGATCTTTTTATAGGGTTCATAGCGTGCATGTCTAAAAGTGCTTTCTCGTGATCCTATTCGAATTTTAACCGAGTAAAAAGCTCAAAATTTGAGTTTAAGCTATATAATTAGGTTCAAAAGCCCATAATTAACTTTTTCTACACAAAAAATTTGATTTAATATCATTCTCTATCGTTTTTTAGGGTTCAGTGCATGCATGTCATAGTGGATTTTCTCGAGAGCTTGTTCGAAATTTAACAGAGTAAAATGCTCAAAATTTGAGTTTAATCAATATAATTAGGTTCAAAAGACCATAAATAAGTTTTTTTTACCCAAAAATTTTGATTTAATATCATTTTTGATCTCTTTTTAGGGTTTAGACCGTGCATGTCTAAATGGGCTAACTTGTGAACCCGTTCGAATTTTAACCGAGTAAAAAGCTCAAAATTTTAGTTTAAGCTGTTTAATTAGGTTCAAAAGCCCGTAATTAACTTTGTGTACACAAAAAATTTGATTTAATATCATTCTAGATCGTTTTTTAGGGTTTAGACCGTGCATGTCTAAATGAGATTTCTAGTGAACCCGTTCGAATTTTAACCGAGTAAAAAGCTCAAAATTTTAGTATAAGCTGTATAGTTACGTTGAAAAGCCCATAATTAACTTTTTGCATACAAAAAATTTAATTTAATATCATTCTCGGTCGTTTTTTAGGGTTCAGTGCATGCATGTCTAAATGGGTTTTCTATAGAACTCGTTCGAATTTTAACCGAGTAAAATTCTCAAAATTTGAGTTTAAGCTTAATAATTAGGTTCAAAAGACCATAAATAAGTTTTTTTACCCAAAAATTTTGATTTAATATCATTTTTGATCTTTTTTTAGGGTTTAGACCGTGCATGTCTAAATGGGCTTTGTAGTGAACCCGTTCGAATTTTAACCGAGTAAAAAGCACAAAATTTCAGTTTAAGCTGTATAATTAGGTTCAAAAGACCGTAATTAACTTTTTGTACACAAAAAATTTGATTTAATATCATTCTAGATCGTTTTTTAGGGTTTAGACCGTGCATGTCTAAATGGGATTTCTAGTGAACCCGTTTGAATTTTAACAGAGTAAAAAGCTCAAAATTTTAGTTTAAGCTGTATAATTACGTTCAAAAGCCCATAATTAACTTCTTGTACACAAAAAATTTGATTTAATATCATTCTCAGTCGTTTTTTAGGGTTCAGTGCATGCATGTCTAAATGGGTTTTCTAGAGAACTCGTTCGAATTTTAACCGAGTAAAATACTCAATATTTGAGTTTAAGCTATATAATTAGGTTCAAAAAATCATAATTAACTTTTTTTACCCAAAAAATTTGATTTAATATCATTTTTGATCTTTTTTTAGGGTTTAGACCGTGCATGTCTAAATTGGCCTTCTTGTGAACACGTTCGAATATTAACCGAGTAAAAAGTGAAAATTTTGAGTTTAAGCTATATTATTAGGTTCAAAAGCCCATAATTAACTTTTTGTACACAAAAAATTTGAATTAATATCATTCTCGGTCGTTTTTTAGGGTTCAGTGCGTGCATGTCTAAATGGGTTTTTTAGAGAACTCGTTCGAATTTTAACAGAATAAAATGCACAAAATTTGAGTTTAAGCTATACAATTAGGTTAAAAAGACCATAACTATTTTTTTTACCGAAAAATTTTGATTTAATATCATTTTTGATCTTTTTTTAGGGTTTAGAACGTGCATGTCTAAATGCGCTTTCTAGTGAACCCGTTCGAATTTTAACCGAGTAAAGATCTCAAAATTTTAGTTTAAGATGTATAATTAGGTTCAACAGCCCATAATTAACTTTTTGTACGTTAAAAATTTGATTTAATATCATTCTCGGTCGTTTTTTAGGCTTCAGTGCATGCATGTCTAAATGGGTTTTCTGGAGAACTCGTTCGAATTTTAACCGAGTACAATGCTCAAAATTTGAGTTTAAGCAATATAATTAGGTTCAAAAGACCATAAATAAGTTTTTTTTACCCAAAAATTTTGATTTAATATCATTTTTGATCGATTTTTAGGGTTTAGAGCGTGCATCTCTAAATGGACTTTCTAATGAACCCGTTCAAATTTTAACCGAGTAAAAACTCCAAAATTTATTTTAAGATGTAAAATTAGGTTCAAACGTCGATAATTAACTTTTGTACCCAAAAATTTTGATTCAACATCATTTTCGATCGATTTTTAGGGTTTAGAGCGTGCATCTCTAAATGGACTTTCTAGTGAACCCGTTCGAATTTTAACCTCGTAAAAAGCTCAAAATTTTAGTTTAAGCTGTATAATTAGTTTTAAAAGCCCATAATTAACTTTTTTTACACAAAAAATTTGATTTAATATCATTCTAGATCGTTTTTTAGGGTTTAGACCGTGCATGTCTAAATGGTCTTTCTAGTGAACCCGTTCGAATTTTAACCGAGTAAAAAGCTCAAAATTTTAGTTTAAGCTGTATAATTAGGTTCAAAAGCCAATAATTAACTTTTTGTACACAAAAAAATTTGATTTAATATCATTCTCGGTCGTTTTTTGGGATTCAGTGCGTGCATGTCTAAATGGGTTTTCTAGAGAACTTGTTCGAATTTTAAACGAGTAAAATGCTCAAAATTTGAGTTTAAGCTATATAATTATGTTCCAAAGACCATAAATAAGTTTTTTTACCCAAAAAATTTGATTTCATATCATTTTTGATCTTTTTTTAGGGTTTAGACCGTGCATGTCTAAATGGGCCTTCTTGTGAACACGTTCGAATATTAACCGAGTAAAAAGTGAAAATTTTGAGTTTAAGCTATATAATTAGGTTCAAAAGCCCATAATTAACTTTTTGTACACAAAAAATTTGAATTAATATCATTCTCGGTCGTTTTCTAGGGTTCAGTGCGTGCATGTCTAAATGGGTTTTTTAGAGAACTCGTTCGAATTTTAACAGAATAAAATGCACAAAATTTGAGTTTAAGCTATACAATTAGGTTAAAAAGACCATAACTATTTTTTTTACCGAAAAATTTTGATTTAATATCATTTTTGATCTTTTTTTAGGGTTTAGAACGTGCATGTCTAAATGCGCTTTCTAGTGAACCCGTTTGAATTTTAACCGAGTAAAAAGCTCAAAATTTTAGTTTAAGATGTATAATTAGGTTCAACAGCCCATAATTAACTTTTTGTACACAAAAAAATTGAATTAATATCATTCTCGGTCGTTTTTTAGGGTTCAGTGCGTGCATGTCTAAATGGGTTTTTTAGAGAACTCGTTCGAATTTTAACAGAATAAAATGCACAAAATTTGAGTTTAAGCTATACAATTAGGTTAAAAAGACCATAATTATTTTTTTTACCGAAAAATTTTGATTTAATATCATTTTTGATCTTTTTTTAGGGTTTAGACCGTGCATGTCTAAATGCGCTTTCTAGTGAACCCGTTTGAATTTTAACCGAGTAAAAAGCTTAAAATTTTAGTTTAAGATGTATAATTAGGTTCAACAGCCCAGAATTAACTTTTTGTACATAAAAAATTTTATTTAATATCATTCTCGGTCGTTTTTTAGGGTTCAGTGCGTGCATGTCTAAATGGGTTTTCTGGAGAACTGGTTCGAATTTTAACCGAGTACAATGCTCCAAATTTGAGTTTAAGCAATATAATTAGGTTCAAAAGACCATAAATAAGTTTTTTTTACCCAAAAATTTTGATTTAATATCATTTTTCAGATCGATTTTTAGGGTTTAGAGCGTGCATCTCTAAATGGACTTTCTAGTGAACCCGTTCAAATTTTAACCAAGTAAAAACTCCAAAATTTATTTTTAGATGTAAAATTAGGTTCAAACGTCGATAATTAACTTTTGTACCCAAAAATTTTGATTCAACATCATTTTCGATCGATTTTTAGGGTTTAGAGCGTGCATCTCTAAATGGACTTTCTAGTGAACCCGTTCGAATTTTAACCGAGTAAAAAGCTCAAAATTTTAGTTTAAGCTGTATAATTAGTTTTAAAAGCCCATAATTAACTTTTTGTACACAAAAAATTTGATTTAATATCATTCTAGATCGTTTTTTAGGGTTTAGACCGTGCATGTCTAAATGGGCTTTCTAGTGAACCCGTTCGAATTTTAACCGAGTACAAAGCTAAAAATTTTAGTTTAAGCTACACAATTAGGTTCAAAAGACCATAATTAATTTTTTTACCTAAAAAATATGATTTAAAATCATTTTTTATCTTTTTTTTAGGGTTTAGACCGTGCATGTCAAAATGGGCTTTCTAGTGAACCCGTTCGAATTTTAACCGAGTAAAAAGCTCAAAATTTTAGTTTAAACTGTATAATTAGGTTCAAAATCCCATAATTAACTTTTTGTACACAAAAAATTTGATTTAATATCATTCTAGATCGTTTTTTAAGGTTTAGACAGTGCATGTCTAAATGGGCTTTCTAGTGAACCCGTTCGAATTTTAACCGAGTACAAAGCTCAAAATTTTAGTTTAAGCTATACAATTAGGTTCAAAAGACCATAATTAATTTTTTTCCCTAAAAAATTTGATTTAAAATCATTTTTTATCTGTTTTTTAGGGTTTAGACCGTGCATGTCTAAATGGGCTTTCTAGTGAACCCGTTCGAATTTTAACCGAGTAAAAAGCTCAAAATTTTAGTTTAAACTGTATAATTAGGTTCAAAATCCCATAATTAACTTTTTGTACACAAAAAATTTGATTTAATATCATTCTAGATCGTTTTTTAAGGTTTAGACAGTGCATGTCTAAATGAGCTTTCTAGTGAACCCGTTCGAATTTTAACCGAGTAAAAAGCTCAAAATTTTAGTTTAAGCTGTATAATTAGATTCAAAAGCCCATAATTAACTTTTTGTACATAAAAAATTTGATTTAATATCATTCTCGGTCGTTTTTTAGGGTTCAGTGCGTGCATGTCTAAATGGGTTTTCTAGAGAACTCGTTCGAATTTTAACCGGGTACAATGCTCAAAATTTGAGTTTAAGCAATATAATTAGGTTCAAAAGACCATAAATAAGTTTTTTTACCCAAAAATTTTGATTTAATATCATTTTTGATCTCTTTTTAGGGTTTAGACTGTGCTTGTGTAAATGGGCTAACTAGTGAACCCGTTCTAATTTTAACCGAGTGAAAAGCTCAAAATTTTAGTTTAAGCTGTATAATTAGGTTCAAAAGCCCATAATTACCTTTTTGTACAAAAAAAATTTCATTTAATATCATTCTAAATCGTTTTTTAGGGTTCAGTGCGTGCATGTCTAAATGGGTTTTTTAGAGAACTAATTCAAATTTTAACAGAATAAAATGCTGAAAATTTGAGTTTAAGCTATACAAATAGTTTCAAACGCTCATAATTAACTTTTTGTACCCAAAAAATTTGATTTAATATTATTTTTGATATTTTTTAAGGTTTAGACCGTGCATGTCTAAATGGGTTTTCTAGTGAACCCGTTCGAATTTCAACCTAGTAAAAGGCTCAAAATTTAAGTTTAAGGTGTATAATTAAGTTCAAAAGCCCATAATTAACTTTTGTACCCAAAAATTTTGATTCAACATCATTTTCGATCGATTTTTAGGGTTTAGAGTGTGCATCTCTAAATGGACTTTCTAGTGAACCCGTTCGAATTTTAACCGAGTAAAAAGCTCAAAATTTTAGTTTAAGCTGTATAATTAGGTTTAAAAGCCCATAATTAACTTTTTGTACACAAAAAAATTGATTTAATATCATTCTAGATCGTTTTTTAGGGTTTAGACTGTGCATGTCTAAATGGGCTTTCTAGTGAACCCGTTCGAATTTTAACCGAGTAAAAAGCTCAAAATTTTAGTTTAACCTGTATAATTAGGTTCAAAAGCCAATAATTAACTTTTTGTACACAAAAAAATTGATTTAATATCATTCTAGATCGTTTTTTAGGGTTTAGACTGTGCATGTCTAAATGGGCTTTCTAGTGAACCCGTTCGAATTTTAACCGAGTACAATGCTCAAAATTTGAGTTTAAGCTATACAATTAGGTTAAAAAGACTAATTAATTTTTTTACCGAAAAATTTTGATTTAATATCATTTTTGATCTTTTTTTAGGGTTTAGACCGTGCATGTCTAAATGGGCTTTCTAGTGAACCCGTTCGAATTTTAACCGAGTAAAAAGCACAAAATTTCAGTTTAAGCTGTATAATTAGGTTCAAAAGTCCATAATTAACTTTTTGTCCACAAAAAAATTGATTGAATATCATTCTAGATCGTTTTTAGGGTTCAGTGCGTACATGTCTAAATGGATTTTCTAGAGAACTCGTTCGAATTTTAACAGAATAAAATGCTCAAAATTTGAGTTTAAGCTATCTAATTAGGTTCAAAAGACCATAATTAATTTTTTTACCCAAAAAATTTGATTTAATATCATTTTTGATCTTTTTTTAGGGTTTAGACCGTGCATGTCTAAATGGGCTTTCTAGTGAACCCGTTCGAATTTTAACAGAGTACAAAACTCAAAATTTTAGTTTAAGCTGTATAATTAGGTTCAAAAGCTCATAATTAAATTTTTGTACACAAAAAATTTGATTTAATATCATTCTCGGTCATTTTTTAGGGTTCAGTGTGTGCATGTCTAAATGGGTTTTCTAGAGAACTCGTTCGAATTTTAACAGAATAAAATGCTCAAAATTTGAGTTTAAGCTATACAATTAGGTTCAAAAGACCATAATTAATTTTTTTACCAAAAATTTTGATTTAAAATCATTTTTTATCTTTTTTTAGGGTTTAGACCGTGCATGTCTAAATGGGCTTTCTAGTGAACCCGTTCGAATTCTAACCGAGTAAAAAGCTCAAAATTTTAGTTTAAGCTGTATAATTAGGTTCAAAAGCCCATAATTAACTTTTTGTACAAAAAAAATTGATTTAATATCATTCTAGATCGTTTTTAGGGTTTAGTGTGTGCATGTCTAAATGGGTTTTCTAGAGAACTTGTTCGAATTTTAACAGAATAAAATGCTCAAAATTTGAGTTTAAGCTATACAATTAGGTTCAAAAGACCATAATTAATTTTTTTACCTAAAAAATTTGATTTACAATCATTTTTTATCTTTTTTTTAGGGTTAAGACCGTGCATGTCTAAATGGGTTTTCTAGTGAACCCGTTCGAATTTTAACCGAATAAAAAGGTCAAAATTTTAGTTTAAGCTGTATAATTAGGTTCAAAATCCCATAATTAACTTTTTTTACACAAAAAATTTGAATTAATATCATTCTCGTTCGTTTTTTAGGGTTCTGTGCGTGCATATCTAAATGGGTTTTTTAGAGAACTCGTTCGAATTTTTACAGAATAAAATGCACAAAATTTGAGTTTAAGCTATACAATTAGGTTAAAAAGACCATAATTAATTTTTTGAACGAAAATTTTTGATTTAATATCATTTTTGATCTTTTTTTAGGGTTTAGACCGTGCATGTCTAAATGGGCTTTCTAGTGAACCCGTTCTAATTTTAACCGAGTAAAAAGCTCAAAATTTTAGTTTAAGATGTATAATTAGGTTCAACAGCCCATAATTAACTTTTTGTACATAAAAGATTTGATTTAATATCATTCTCGGTCGTTTTTTAGGGTTCAGTGCGTGCATGTCTAAATGGGTTTTCTGGAGAACTCGTTCGAATTTTAACCGAGTAAAATGCTCAAAATTTGAGTTTAAGTTATATAATTAGGTTCAAAAGACCATAAATAACTTTTTTTACCCAAAAAATTTGTTTTAATTACTTTTTTGATCTCTTTTTAGGGTTTAGATCGTGCATGACTAATTGGGCTAACTAGTGAACCCGTTCTAATTTTAACCGAGTAAAAAGCTCAAAATTTTAGTTTAAGCTGTATAATTAGGTTCAAAAGCCCATAATTAACTTTTTGTACTAAAAAAATTTGATTTAATATCATTCTAGATCGTTTTTTAAGGTTTAGACCGTGCATGTCTAAATGAGCTTTCTAGTGAACCCGTTCGAATTTTAACCGAGTAAAAAGCTCAAAATTTTAGTTTAAGCTGTATAATTAGGTTCAAAAGCCCATAATTAACTATTTGTACATAAAAAATTTGATTTAATATCATTCTAGATCATTTTTTAGGGTTCAGTGTGTGCATGTCTAAATGGGTTTTCTAGAGAAATCGTTCGAATTTTAACCTAGTACAATGCTCAAAATTTGAGTTTAAACAATATAATTAGGTTCAAAAGACGATAAATAAGTTTTTTTAACCAAAAATTTTGATCTAATATCATTTTTGATCTCATTATAGGTTTTAGACTGTGCATGTGTAAATGGGCTTTCTAGTGAACCCGTTCGAATTTTAACAGAGTAAAAAGCTCAAAATTTTAGTTTAAGCTGTATAATTAGGTTCAAAAGTCCATAAATAATTTTTTGTGCACAAAAAATTTTATTTAATATCATTGTAGATCGTTTTTAGGGTTCAGTACGTGCATGTCTAAATGGGTTTTCTAGAGAACTCGTTCGAATTTTAACTGAGTAAAAAGCTCAAAATTTTAGTTTAAGCTGTATAATTAGGTTCAAAAGCCCATAACTAACTTTTTGTACACAAAAAATTTGATTTAATATCATTCTCGGTCGTTTTTTAGGGTTTAGGGTTGTTTTAATTGCTTTTTTGATCTCTTTTTAGGGTTTAGACCGTGCATGTCTAAATGGGCTAACTAGTGAACCCGTTGGAATTTTAACCGACTAAAAAGCTCAAAATTTTAGTTTAAGCTGAATAATTAGGTTCAAAAGCCCATAATTAACTTTTTGTACTAAAAAAATTTGATTTAATATCATTCTAGATCTTTTTTAGGGTCAGTGCGTGCATGTCTAAATGGGTTTTCTAGAGAACTTGTTCGAATTTTAACCGGGTAAAAAGCTCAAAAATTTAGTTTAAGCTGTAAAATTAGGTTCAAACGTCAATAATTAACTTTTTCTACCCAAAAAATTAGATTTAGTATAATTTTCGATCTTTTTATAGCGTTTAGAGCGTGCATGTCTAAAAGTGCTTTCTCGTGATCCTATTCGAATTTTAATCGAGTAAAAAGGTCAAAATTTGAGTTTAACCTGGTCAATTAGGTTCAAAACAACCTAATTAACTTTTTTACCCAAAATATTTGATTTAATATTATTTTTTATCTTTTTTTAGGGTTTAGACCGTGCATGTCTAAATAGGCTTTCTTGTGAACCCGTTCGAATTTTAACAGAGTAAAAAGCTCAAATTTTGAGTTTAAGCTATATAATTAGGTTCAAAAACCCATATTTAAATTTTTGTACACAAAAAATTTGATTTAATATCATTCTCGATCGTTTTTTGGGGTTCAGTGCGTGCATGTCTAAATGGGTTTTCTAGAGAATTTGTTCGAAATTTAACCGAGTAAAATGCTCAAAATTCTAGGTTAAGCTATATCATTAGGTTCAAAAGACCATAATTATCTACTTTTACCCAAAAAATTTGATTTAAAAAGATTTTTGATCTCTTTTTAAGGTTTAGACTGTGCATGTCTAAATGGGCTAACTAGTGAACCCGTTCGAATTTTAACCGAGTAAAAAGCTCAAAATTTTAGTTTAAGCTGTATAATTAGATTTAAAAGCCCATAATTAACTTTTTGTACACAAAAAATTTGATTTAATATCATTCTCGGTCGTTTTTCAGGGTTCAGTGCGTGCATGTCTAAATGGGTTTTCTAGATAACTCGTTCGAATTTTAACAGAGTAAAAAGCTCAAACATTTAGTTTAAGCTGTAAAATTAGGTTCAAACGCCAATAATTAACTTTTTGTACCCAAAAAATTTGATTTAGTATCATTTTCGATCTTTTTATAGGGTTCAGAGCGTGCATGTCTAAAAGTGCTTTCTCGTGATCCTTTTCGAATTTTAACCGAGTAAAAAGCTCAAAATTTGAGTTTAAGTTATATAATTAGTCTCAAAAGCCCATAATTAACTATTGGTACCCAAAAAAATTTATTTAATATCATTTTCGATCGTTTTTTAGGATTTAGAGCGTGCATGTCTAAGTGGGCTTTCTAGTGAACCCGTTCGAATTTTAACAGAGTAAAATGCTCAAAATTTGAGTTTAAGCGCTATAATTAGGTTCAAAAGACCATAATTAACTTTTTATTCCCAAAAAATTTGATTTAATATCATTTTTGATCTTTTTTTAGGGTTTAGACCGTGCATGTCTAAATGGGCTTTCTAGTAAACACGTTCGAATTTTAACCGAGTAAAATGCTCTAAATTTGAGTTTAAGCTATATAATTAGGTTTAAAAGACCATAATTAACTTATTTTACTCAATAATTTGATTTAATATCATTTTTGATCATTTTTAGGCTTTAGACCGTGCATGTCTAAATGGGCTAATTAAT
This sequence comes from Abelmoschus esculentus, assembly GCA_035048815.1. Classification (NCBI taxonomy): domain Eukaryota; kingdom Viridiplantae; phylum Streptophyta; class Magnoliopsida; order Malvales; family Malvaceae; genus Abelmoschus; species Abelmoschus esculentus. The sequence continues at coordinate 6,918,282 of JAUCBN010000015.1, forward strand.
GAACCCCTTCGAATTTTAACCGAGTAAGATGATCAAAATTTAAGTTTAACCTGTACAATTAGCTTCAAAATACCATAATTAACTTTTTGTGCCCAAAAAAATTGATTTAATATCATTTTTGAATTTTTTTAGGGTTTAGACTGTGCAAGTCTAAATGGGTTTTCTAGAGAACTCGTTCGAATTTTAACCGAGTAAAATGCTCAAAATTTGAGTTTAAGCTATATAATTATGTAAAAAAGACCATAAATAAGTTTTTTTACCAAAAACTTTTGATTTAATATCATTTTTGATCTTTTTTTAGGGTTTAGACCGTGCATGTGTAAATGGGCTAACTAGTGAACCCGTTCGAATATTAACGGAGTAAAAAGCTCAAAATTTTAGTTTAAGCTGTATAATTAGGTTCAAAAGCCCATAATTAACTTTTTGTACGAAAAAAATTTGATTTAATATCATTCTAGATAATTTTTCAGGATTCAGTGTGTGCATGTCTAAATGGGTTTTCTAGAGAACTCGTTCTAATTTTAACCGAGTAAAATGCTCAAAATTTGAGTTTAAGCTATATAATTAGGTTCAAAAGACCATAATTAACTTTTTTTTTACTAAAAAAATTTGATTTAATATCATTTTTTATCTTTTATTAGGGTTTATACCGTGCATGTCAAAATGGGCTAACTAGTGAACCCGTTTGAGTTTTAAACGAGTAAAAAGCACAAAATTTTAGTTTAAGCTGTATAATTAAGTTTAAAAGCCCATAATAAACTTTCTGTACACAAAAAATTTGATTTAATATCATTCTCGATCATTTTTTAGGGTTTAGTGCGTGCATGTCTAAATGGGTTTTCTATAGAACTCGTTCGAATTTTAACCGAGTAAAATTCTCAAAATTTGAGTTTAAGCTTAATAATTAGGTTCAAAAGACCATAAATAAGTTTTTTTACCCAAAAATTTTGATTTAATAACATTTTTTATCTCTTTTTAGGGTTTAGAACGTGCATGTTTAAATGGGCTAAATAGTGAACCCGTTCGAATTTTAACCGAGTAAAAAGCTCAAAATTTTAGTTTAAGCTTTATAATTAGGTTCAAAAGCCCATAATTAACTTTTTTTACCCAAAAATTTTTTTAGTATCATTTTTGATCGTTTTTAGGGTTTAGAGCGTGCATGTCTAAATGGCCTTTCTAGTGAACCCGTTCGAATTTTAACCGAGTAAAAAGCTCAAAATTTAAGTTTAACCTGTACAATTAGGTTCAAACATCGATAATTAACTTTTTGTACCCAAAAAACTTGATTTAGTATCATTTTCGATCTTTTTATAGGGTTCATAGCGTGCATGTCTAAAAGTGCTTTCTCGTGATCCTATTCGAATTTTAACCGAGTAAAAAGCTCAAAATTTGAGTTTAAGCTATATAATTAGGTTCAAAAGCCCATAATTAACTTTTTCTACACAAAAAATTTGATTTAATATCATTCTCTATCGTTTTTTAGGGTTCAGTGCATGCATGTCATAGTGGATTTTCTAGAGAACTTGTTCGAAATTTAACAGAGTAAAATGCTCAAAATTTGAGTTTAATCAATATAATTAGGTTCAAAAGACCATAAATAAGTTTTTTTTACCCAAAAATTTTGATTTAATATCATTTTTGATCTCTTTTTAGGGTTTAGACCGTGCATGTCTAAATGGGCTAACTTGTGAACCCATTCGAATTTTAACCGAGTAAAAAGCTCAAAATTTTAGTTTAAGCTGTTTAATTAGGTTCAGAAGCCCGTAATTAACTTTGTGTACACAAAAAATTTGATTTAATATCATTCTAGATCGTTTTTTAGGGTTTAGACCGTGCATGTCTAAATGAGATTTCTAGTGAACCCGTTCGAATTTTAACCGAGTAAAAAGCTCAAAATTTTAGTATAAGCTTTATAGTTACGTTGAAAAGCCCATAATTAACTTTTTGCACACAAAAAATTTAATTTAATATCATTCTCGGTCGTTTTTTAGGGTTCAGTGCATGCATGTCTAAATGGGTTTTCTAGAGAACTCGTTCGAATTTTAACCGAGTAAAATGCTCAAAACTTGAGTTTAAGCTATATAATTATGTTCAAAAGACCATAAATAAGTTTTTTTGCCCAAAAATTTTGATTTAATATAATTTTTGATCTTTTTTTAGGGTTTAGACCGTGCATGTCTAAATGGGCTTTGTAGTGAACCCGTTCGAATTTTAACCGAGTAAAAAGCACAAAATTTCAGTTTAAGCTGTATAATTAGGTTCAAAAGCCCGTAATTAACTTTTTGTACACAAAAAATTTGATTTAATATCATTCTAGATCGTTTTTTAGGGTTTAGACCGTGCATGTCTAAATGGGATTTCTAGTGAACCCGTTTGAATTTTAACAGAGTAAAAAGCTCAAAATTTTAGTTTAAGCTGTATAATTACGTTCAAAAGCCCATAATTAACTTTTTGTACACAAAAAATTTGATTTAATATCATTCTTAGTCGTTTTTTAGGGTTCAGTGCATGCATGTCTCAATTGGTTTTCTAGAGAACTCGTTCGATTTTTAACCGAGTAAAATGCTCAATATTTGAGTTTAAGCTATATAATTAGGTTCAAAAAACCATAATTAACTTTTTTTACCCAAAAAATTTTATTTAATATCATTTTTGATCTTTTTTTAGGGTTTAGACCGTGCATGTCTAAATGGGCCTTCTTGTGAACACGTTCGAATATTAACCGAGTAAAAAGTGAAAATTTTGAGTTTAAGCTATATTATTAGGTTCAAAAGCCCATAATTAACTTTTTGTACACAAAAAATTTGAATTAATATCATTCTCGGTCGTTTTTTAGGGTTCAGTGCGTGCATGTCTAAATGGGTTTTTTAGAGAACTCGTTCGAATTTTAACAGAATAAAATGCACAAAATTTGAGTTTAAGCTATACAATTAGGTTAAAAAGACCATAACTATTTTTTTTACCGAAAAATTTTGATTTAATATCATTTTTGATCTTTTTTTAGGGTTTAGACCGTGCATGTCTAAATGCGCTTTCTAGTGAACCCGTTCGAATTTTAACCGAGTAAAAATCTCAAAATTTTAGTTTAAGATGTATAATTAGGTTCAACAGCCCATAATTAACTTTTTGTACGTTAAAAATTTGATTTAATATCATTCTCGGTCGTTTTTTAGGCTTCAGTGCGTGCATGTCTAAATGGGTTTTCTGGAGAACTCGTTCGAATTTTAACCGAGTACAATGCTCAAAATTTGAGTTTAAGCTTAATAATTAGGTTCAAAAGACCATAAATAAGTTTTTTTTACCCAAAAATTTTGATCTAATATCATTTTTGATCTATTTTTAGGGTTTAGAGCGTGCATCTCTAAATGGACTTTCTAGTGAACCCGTTCAAATTTTAACCGAGTAAAAACTCCAGAATTTATTTTAAGATGTAAAATTAGGTTCAAACGTCGATAATTAACTTTTGTACCCAAAAATTTTGATTCAGCATCATTTTCGATCGATTTTTAGGGTTTAGAGCGTGCATCTCTAAATGAACTTTCTAGTGAACCCGTTCGAATTTTAACCTCGTAAAAAGCTCAGAATTTTAGTTTAAGCTGTATAATTACTTTTAAAAGCCCATAATTAACTTTTTGTACACAAAAAATTTGATTTAATATCATTCTAGATCGTTTTTTAGGGTTTAGACCGTGCATGTCTAAATGGGCTTTCTAGTGAACCCGTTCGAATTTTAACCGAGTAAAAAGCTCAAAATTTTAGTTTAAGCTGTATAATTAGGTTCAAAAGCCAATAATTAACTTTTTGTACACAAAAAAATTTGATTTAATATCATTCTCGGTCGTTTTTTGGGATTCAGTGCGTGCATGTCTAAATGGGTTTTCTAGAGAACTTGTTCGAATTTTAACAGAGTAAAATGCTCAAAATTTGAGTTTAAGCTATATAATTATGTTCCAAAGATCATAAATAAGTTTTTTTACCCAAAAAATTTGATTTAATATCATTTTTGATCTTTTTTTAGGGTTTAGACCGTGCATGTCTAAATGGGCCTTCTTGTGAACACGTTCGAATATTAACCGAGTAAAAAGTGAAAATTTTGAGTTTAAGCTATATAATTAGGTTCAAAAGCCCATAATTAACTTTTTGTACACAAAAAATTTGAATTAATATCATTCTCGGTCGTTTTCTAGGGTTCAGTGCGTGCATGTCTAAATGGGTTTTTAGAGAACTCGTTCGAATTTTAACAGAATAAAATGCACAAAATTTGAGTTTAAGCTATACAATTAGGTTAAAAAGACCATAACTATTTTTTTTACCGAAAAATTTTGATTTAATATCATTTTTGATCTTTTTTTAGGGTTTAGACCGTGCATGTCTAAATGCGCTTTCTAGTGAACCCGTTTGAATTTTAACCGAGTAAAAAGCTCAAAATTTTAGTTTAAGATGTATAATTAGGTTCAACAGCCCATAATTAACTTTTTGTACATAAAAAATTTTATTTAATATCATTCTCGGTCGTTTTTTAGGGTTCAGTGCGTGCATGTCTAAATGGGTTTTCTGGAGAACTGGTTCGAATTTTAACCGAGTACAATGCTCCAAATTTGAGTTTAAGCAATATAATTAGGTTCAAAAGACCATAAATAAGTTTTTTTTACCCAAAAATTTTGATTTAATATCATTTCTGATCGTTTTTTTGGGTTTAGAGCGTGCATCTCTAAATGGACTTTCTAGTGAACCCGTTCAAATTTTAACCGAGTAAAAACTCCAAAATTTATTTTTAGATGTAAAATTAGGTTCAAACGTCGATAATTAACTTTTGTACCCAAAAATTTTGATTCAACATCATTTTCGATCGATTTTTAGGGTTTAGAGCGTGCATCTCTAAATGGACTTTCTAGTGAACCCGTTCGAATTTTAACCGAGTAAAAAGCTCAAAATTTTAGTTTAAGCTGTATAATTAGTTTTAAAAGCCCATAATTAACTTTTTGTACACAAAAAATTTGATTTAATATCATTCTAGATCGTTTTTTAGGGTTTAGACCGTGCATGTCTAAATGGGCTTTCTAGTGAACCCGTTCGAATTTTAACCGAGTACAAAGCTAAAAATTTTAGTTTAAGCTACACAATTAGGTTCAAAAGACCATAATTAATTTTTTTACCTAAAAAATATGATTTAAAATCATTTTTTATCTTTTTTTTAGGGTTTAGACCGTGCATGTCTAAATGGGCTTTCTAGTGAACCCGTTCGAATTTTAACCGAGTAAAAAGCTCAAAACTTTAGTTTAAACTGTATAATTAGGTTCAAAATCCCATAATTAGCTTTTTGTACACAAAAAATTTGATTTAATATCATTCTAGATCGTTTTTTAAGGTTTAGACAGTGCATGTCTAAATGAGCTTTCTAGTGAACCCGTTCGAATTTTAACCGAGTAAAAAGCTCAAAATTTTCGTTTAAGCTGTATAATTAGATTCAAAATCCCATAATTAACTTTTTGTACACAAAAAATTTGATTTAATATCATTCTAGATCGTTTTTTAAGGTTTAGACAGTGCATGTCTAAATGAGCTTTCTATTGAACCCGTTCGAATTTTAACCGAGTAAAAAGCTCAAAATTTTAGTTTAAGCTGTATAATTAGATTCAAAAGCCCATAATTAACTTTTTGTACATAAAAAATTTGATTTAATATCATTCTCGGTCATTTTTTAGGGTTCAGTGCGTGCATGTCTAAATGGGTTTTCTAGAGAACTCGTTCGAATTTTAACCGAGTACAATGCTCAAAATTTGAGTTTAAGCAATATAATTAGGTTCAAAAGACCATAAATAAGTTTTTTTACCCAAAAATTTTGATTTAATATCATTTTTGATCTCTTTTTAGGGTTTAGACTGTGCTTGTGTAAATGGGCTAACTAGTGAACCCGTTCTAATTTTAACCGAGTGAAAAGCTCAAAATTTTAGTTTAAGCTGTATAATTAGGTTCAAAAGCCCATAATTACCTTTTTGTACTAAAAAAATTTCATTTAATATCATTCTAGATCGTTTTTTAGGGTTCAGTGCGTGCATGTCTAAATGGGTTTTCTAGAGAACTAATTCAAATTTTAACAGAATAAAATGCTCAAAATTTGAGTTTAAGCTATACAATTAGTTTCAAACGCTCATAATTAACTTTTTGTACCCAAAAAATTTGATTTAATATTATTTTTGATATTTTTTAAGGTTTAGACCGTGCATGTCTAAATGGGTTTTCTAGTGAACCCGTTCGAATTTCAACCTAGTAAAAGGCTCAAAATTTAAGTTTAAGGTGTATAATTAAGTTCAAAAGCCCATAATTAACTTTTGTACCCAAAATTTTTGATTCAACATCACTTTCGATCGATTTTTAGGGTTTAGAGTGTGCATCTCTAAACGGACTTTCTAGTGAACCCGTTCGAATTTTAACCGAGTAAAAAGCTCAAAATTTTAGTTTAAGCTTTATAATTAGGTTTAAAAGCCCATAATTAACTTTTTGTACACAAAAAAGTTGATTTAATATCATTCTAGATCGTTTTTTAGGGTTTAGACTGTGCATGTCTAAATGGGCTTTCTAGTGAACCCGTTCAAATTTTAACCGAGTAAAAAGCTCAAAATTTTAGTTTAACCTGTATAATTAGGTTCAAAAGCCAATAATTAACTTTTTGTACACAAAAAATTTGATTTAATATCATTCTCAGTCATTTTTTAGGGTTCTGTGCGTGCATGTCTAGATGGGTTTTCTAGAGAACTTGTTCGAAATTTAACAGAGTAAAATGCTCAAAATTCAAGTTTAAGCTATATAATTAGGTTCAAAAGACCATAATTAACTTTTTTTACCCAAAAAATTTGATTTAATAACATTTTTGATCTCTTTTTAGGGTTTAGACCGTGCATGTCTAAATGGGCTAACTAGTGAACCCGTTCGAATTTTAACCGAGTAAAAAGCTCAAAATTTTAGTTTAAGCTGTATAATTAGGTTCAAAAGCCCATAATTAACTTTTTGTACACAAAAAATTTGATTTAATATCATACTCGGTCGTTTTTTAGGGTTCAGTGCGTGCATGTCTAAATGGGTTTTCTAGAGAACTCGTTCGAATTTTAACCGAGTACAATGCTCAAAATTTGAGTTTAAGCTATACAATTAGGTTCAAAAGACCATAAATAAGTTTTTTTACCCAAAAATTTTGATTTAATATCATTTTTGATCTCTTTTTAGGGTTTAGACTGTGCTGGTGTAAATGGGCTAACTAGTGAACCCGTTCGAATTTTAACCGAGTAAAAAGCTCAAAATTTTAGTTCAAGCTGTATAATTAGGTTCAAAAGCCCATAATTAACTTTTTCTACAAAAAAAATTTGATTTAATATCATTCTATATCGTTTTTTAGGGTTCAGTGCGTACATGTCTGAATGAGTTTTCTAGAGAACTCATTCGAATTTTAACAGAATAAAATACTCCAAATTTGAGTTTAAGCTATACAATTAGTTTCAAACGCTCATAATTAACTTTTTGTACCCAAAAAATTTGATTTAATATTATTTTTGATATTTTTTAAGGTTTAGACCGTGCATGTCTAAATGGGTTTTCTAGTGAACCCGTTCGAATTTCAACCTAGTAAAAGGCTCAAAATTTAAGTTTAAGGTGTATAATTAAGTTCAAAAGCCCATAATTAACTTTTGTACCCAAAAATTTTGATTCAACATCATTTTCGATTGATTTTTAGGGTTTAGAGTGTGCATCTCTAAATGGACTTTCTAGTGAACCCGTTCGAATTTTAACCGAGTAAAAAGCTCAAAATTTTAGTTTAAGCTGTATAATTAGGTTTAAAAGCCCATAATTAACTTTTTGTACACAAAAAAATTGATTTAATATCATTCTAGATCGTTTTTTAGGGTTTAGACTGTGCATGTCTAAATGGGCTTTCTAGTGAACCCGTTCGAATTTTAACCGAGTAAAAAGCTCAAAATTTTAGTTTAAGCTGTATAATTAGGTTCAAAAGCCAATAATTAACTTTTTGTACAGAAAAAATTTGATTTAATATCATTCTCGGTCGTTTTTTAGGGTTCAGTGCATGCATGTCTAGATGGGTTTTCTAGAGAACTCGTTCGAATTTTAACAGAATAAAATGCTCAAAATTTGAGTTTAAGCTATATAATTAGGTTCAAAAGACCATAATTAATTTTTTTACCCAAAAAATTTGATTTAATATTATTTTTGATCCTTTTTTAGGGTTTAGACCGTGCATGTCTAAATGGGCTTTCTAGTGAACCCGTTCGAATTTTAACAGAGTACAAAACTCAAAATTTTAGTTTAAGCTGTATAATTAGGTTAAAAAGCTCATAATTAACTTTTTGTACACAAAAAATTTGATTTAATATCATTCTCGGTCATTTTTTAGGGTTCAGTGTGTGCATGTCTAAATGGGTTTTGTAGAGAACTCGTTCGAATTTTAACAGAATAAAATGCTCAAAATTTGATTTTAAGCTATACAATTAGGCTCAAAAGACCATATTTAATTTTTTTACCGAAAATTTTTGATTTAAAATCATTTTTTATCTTTATTTTAGGGTTTAGACCGTGCATGTCTAAATGGGCTTTCTATTGAACCCGTTCGAATTTTAACCGAGTAAAAAGCTCAAAATTTTAGTTTAAGCTGTATAATTAGGTTCAAAAGCCCATAATTAACTTTTTGTACATAAAAAATTTGATTTAATATCATTCTCGGTTGTTTTTTAGGGTTCAGTGCGTGCATGTCTAAATGGGTTTTCTAGAGAACTCGTTCGAATTTTAACCGAGTACAATGCTCAAAATTTGAGTTTAAGCAATATAATTAGGTTCAAAAGACCATAAATAATTTTTTTTAAGCAAAAATTTTGATTTAATATCATTTTTGATCTCTTTTTAGGGTTTAGACTATGCTTGTGTAAATGGGCTAACTAGTGAACCCGTTCTAATTTTAACCGAGTAAAAAGCTCAAAATTTTAGTTTAAGCTGTATAATTAGGTTCAAAAGGCCATAATTACCTTTTTGTACAAAAAAAATTTCATTTAATATCATTCTAGATCGTTTTTTAGGGTTCAGTGTGTGCATTTCTAAATGGGTTTTCTAGAGAACTCATTCGAATTTTAACAGAATAAAATGCTCAAAATTTGAATTTAAGCTATACAATTAGTTTCAAACGCTCATAATTAACTTTTTGTACCCAAAAAATTTGATTTAATATTATTTTTGATATTTTTTAAGGTTTAGACCGTGCATGTCTAAATGGGTTTTCTAGTGAACCCGTTCGAATTTCAACCTAGTAAAAGGCTCAAAATTTAAGTTTAAGGTGTATAATTAAGTTCAAAAGCCCATAATTAACTTTTGTACCCAAAAATTTTGATTCAACATCATTTTCGATCGATTTTTAGGTTTTAGAGTGTGCATGTCTAAATGGGCTTTCTAGTGAACCCGTTCGAATTTTAACCGAGTAAAAAGCTCAAAATTTTAGTTTAAGCTGTATAATTAGGTTCAAAAGCCAATAATTAACTTTTTGTACACAAAAAATTTGATTTAATATCATTCTCGGTCGTTTTTTAAGGTTCAGTGCGTGCATGTCTAGATGGGTTTTCTAGAGAACGCGTTCGAATTTTAACAGAATAAAATGCTCAAAATTTGAGTTTAAGCTATATAATTAGGTTCAAAAGACCATAATTAACTTTTTTTACCCAAAAAATTTGATTTAATAACATTTTTGATCTCTTTTTAGGGTTTAGACCGTGCATGTCTAAATGGGCTAACTAGTGAACCCGTTCGAATTTCAACCGAGTAAAAAGCTCAAAATTTTAGTTTAAGCTGTATAATTAGGTTCAAAAGCCCATAATTAACTTTTTGTACACAAAAAATTTGATTTAATATCATTCTCGGTCGTTTTTTAGGGTTTAGTGCGTGCATGTCTAAATGGGTTTTCTGGAGAACTCGTTCGAATTTTAACCGAGTACAATGCTCAAAATTTGAGTTTAAGCTATACAATTAGGTTAAAAAGACTAATTAATTTTTTTACCGAAAAATTTTGATTTAATATCATTTTTGATCTTTTTTTAGGGTTTAGACCGTGCATGTCTAAATGGGCTTTCTAGTGAACCCATTCGAATTTTAACCGAGTAAAAAGCACAAAATTTCAGTTTAAGCTGTATAATTAGGTTCAAAAGTCCATAATTAACTTTTTGTACACAAAAAATTTGATTTAATATCATTCTAGATCGTTTTTAGGGTTCAGTGCGTGCAAGTCTAAATGGATTTTCTAGAGAACTCGTTCGAATTTTAACAGAATAAAATGCTCAAAATTTGAGTTTAAGCTATCTAATTAGGTTCAAAAGACTATAATTAATTTTTTTACCCAAAAAATTTGATTTAATATCATTTTTGATCTTTTTTTAGGGTTTAGACCGTGCATGTCTAAATGGGCTTTCTAGTGAACCCGTTCGAATTTTAACAGAGTACAAAACTCAAAATTTTAGTTTAAGCTGTATAATTAGGTTCAAAAGCTCATAATTAACTTTTTGTACACAAAAAATTTGATTTAATATCAGTCTCGGTCATTTTTTAGGGTTCAGTGTGTGCATCTCTAAATGGGTTTTCTAGAGAACTCGTTCGAATTTTAACAGAATAAAATGCTCAAAATTTGAGTTTAAGCTATACAATTAGGTTCAAAAGACCATAATTAATTTTTTTACCAAAAATTTTGATTTAAAATCATTTTTTATCTTTTTTTAGGGTTTAGACCGTGCATGTCTAAATGGGCTTTCTAGTGAACCCGTTCGAATTCTAACCGAGTAAAAAGCTCAAAATTTTAGTTTAAGCTGTATAATTAGGTTCAAAAGCCCATAATTAACTTTTTGTACAAAAAATTGATTTAATATCATTCTAGATCGTTTTTTAGGGTTTAGTGTGTGCATGTCTAAATGGGTTTTCTAGAGAACTCGTTCGAATTTTAACAGAATAAAATGCTCAAAATTTGAGTTTAAGCTATACAATTAGGTTCAAAAGACCATAATTAATTTTTTTACCTAAAAAATTTGATTTAAAATCATTTTTTATCTTTTTTTTAGGGTTAAGACCGTGCATGTCTAAATGGGTTTTCTAGTGAACCCGTTCGAATTTTAACCGAGTAAAAAGCTCAAAATTTTAGTTTAAGCTGTATAATTAGGTTCAAAATCCCATAATTAACTTTTTGTACACAAAAAATTTGATTTAATATCATTCTCGGTCGTTTTTTAGGGTTCAGTGCGTGCATGTCTAAATGGGTTTTCTAGAGAACTCGTTCGAATTTTAACCGAGTAAAATGCGCAAAATTTGAGTTTAAGCTATATAATTAGGTTCAAAAGACAATAATTTAATTTTTTTACCCATAAAATTTGATTCAATATCATTACGATCTTTTTTTAGGGTTTAGACCGTGCATGTCTAAATGGGCTAACTAGTGAACCCGTTGGAATTTTAACCGAGTAAAAAGCTCAAAATTTTAGTTTAAGCTCTATAATTAGGTTCAAAATTCCATAATTAAATTTTTGTACACAAAATATATGATTTAATATCATTGTCGATCGTTTTTTAGGGTTCAGTGCGTGCATGTCTAAATTGGTTTTCTAGAGAACTTGTTCGAATTTTAACCGAGTAAAAAACCCCAAAATTTGAGTTTAAGATGTATAATTAGGTTCAAAATACCATAATTAACTTTTTTACCCAAAAAATTTCATTTTAATATCATTTTTGATCTTTTTTTAGGGTTTAGACCGTGCATGTCTAATTGGGTTTTCTAGTGAACCCGTTTGAATTTTAAACGAGTAAAAAGCTCAAAATTTTAGTTTAAGCTGTATAATTAGGTTCAAAAGCCCGTAATTAAATTTTTGTACCCAAAAAATTTGATTTAATATCATTCTCGATCGTTTTTTAGGGTTCAATGCGTGCATGTCTAAATGGGTTTTCTACTAAACCCGTTCGAATTTTAACCGTGTAAAAAGCTCAAAAATTTAGTTTAAGATGTAAAATTAGATTCAAACGCCCATAATTAAATTTTTGTACCCAAAAATTTTGATTTAGTATCATTTTCGATCTTTTTATAGGGTTCTGAGCGTGCATGTCTAAAAGGGCTTTCTAGTGATCCTATTCGAATTTTAATCCAGTAAAAAGTTCAAAATTTGAGTTTAACCTGTATAATTAGGTTCAAAAGCGCATAATTAACTTTTTTACCAAAAAAATCTAATTTAATATCATTTTTGATCGTTTTTAGGGTTTAGTGCTTGCATGTCTAAATGGGCTTTCTAGTGAACCCGTTCAAATTTAAGCCGAGTAAAAAGATCAAAATTTGATTTTAAGCTGTATAATTAGGTTCAAAAGCCCATAATTAACTTTTTTTACCCAAAAAATTTTATTTAACATCATTTTGGATCGTTTTTCAGGGTTCAGAGCATGCATGTCTAAATTGGCTTACTAGTGAACTCGTTCAAATTTTTACCGAGTAAAAAGCTAAAAATTTAAGTTTAACCTGTACAATTAGGTTCAAAATACCATAATTAACTTTTTGTACCCAAAAAATTTGATTTAATATCATTTTTGATCTTTTTTAGGGTTTAGATCGTGCATGTCTAAATGGGCTTTCTAGTGAGCCTGTTCGAATTTTAACCGAATAAAATTCTCAAAATTTGAGTTTAAGCTGTATAATTATGTTCAAAAGACCATAATTAATATTTTTTACCCAAAAAATTTGATTTAATATCAATTTTGATCTTTTTTAGGGTTTAGACCGTGAATGTCTAAATGGGCTTTCTTCTAGTGAACCCGTTCGAATTTTAACCGAGTAAAATGCTCAAAATTTTAGTTTAAGCTGTATAATTAGGTTCAAAAGACCATAATTAACTTTTTTTTACCCAAAAAATTTGATTTAATATCATTTTTTATCTTTTTTTAGGGTTTAAACCGTGCATGTCTCAATGGGTTTTCTAGTGAACCCGTTCGAATTTTAACCGACTAAAAAGCTCAAAATTTTAGCTCAAGCTGTATAATTAGGTTCAAAAGCTCATAATTAAATTTTTGTACACAAAAAGTTTGATTTAATATCATTCTCGATCGTTTTTTAGGGTTCAATGTGTGCATGTCTAAATGGGTTTAGAGCGTGCATGTCTAAATGGGCTTAGACAGTGCATGCCTAAATGGGCTTTCTAGCGAGTCCGTTCGATTTTTAACCTAGTAAAATGCTCAAAATATGACTTTAAGCTGTATAATTAGGTTCAAAAGACCATAATTAACTTTTTTTACTCAAAAAATTGATTTAATATCATTTTTTAATCTTTTTTTAGTGTTTCGACCGTGTATGTCTAAATGGGCTTTCTAGTGAACCCATTTGAATTTTAACAGAGTGAAAAAGCTCAAAATTTTAGTTTAAGCTATATAATTAGGTTCAATAGCCCATAATTAACTTTTTGTACACACAAAAAATTGATTTAATATCTTTCTCGATCGTTTTTTAGGGTTCAGAGCTTGAATGTCTAAATAGGTTTTCTAGAGAACTCGTTCGAATTTTAAAAGATTAAAATGCTCAAAAATTTATTTTAGTTGTATAATTAGGTTCAAACGCTCATAATTAAATTTTTGTACCCAAATAATTTGATTTAATATCATTTTTGATATATTTTTAGGGTTTAGAGCGTGCATGTCTAAATGGGCTTTCTAGTGAACCCGTTCGAATTTTAACCGAGTAAAGAGCTCAAAATTTGATTTTAAGCTGTATAATTAGATTCAAAAGACCATAATTAAATTTTTTACCCAAAAATTTGATTTAATATCATTTTTTATCTTTTTTAGGGTTTACTGCGTACATGTCTCAATGGGCTTTCTAGTGAACCCGTTCGAATTTTAACCGAGTAAAAATCTCAAAATTATAGTTTAAACTATGTAATTAGGTTCAAAATCCCATAATTAAATTTTTTACACAAAAGAATTTGATTTAATATCATTCTCGATCGTTTTTTAGGGTTCAGTGCGTACATGTCTAAATGAGCTTTCTAGTGAACCCGATCGAATTTTAACCGAGTAAAAATCTCAAAATTTGAGTTTAACCTGTATAATTAGGTTCAAAAGCCTATAATTAACTTTTTGTACCCAAAAAAATTGATTTAATATCATTTTCAATTTTTTTAGTGTTTAGAGCGTGCATGTCTAAAAGTGCTTTCTAGTGAACCCGTTCGAAGTTTAACCCTGTAAAAAGCTAAAAATTTGATTTTAACTTGTATAATTAGGTTCAAAAGACCATAATTAACTTTTTTTACCCAAAAATTTGATTTAATATCAATTTTGATCTTTTTTTAGGGTTTACACCGTGCAAGTCTAAATGGGCTTTCTAGTGAACCCGATCGAATTTTAACCGAGTAAAAAGCTCAAAATTTTAGTTTAAGCTGTATAATTAGGTTCATACACCCATAATTAACTTTTTGAACCCAAAAAATTTGATTTAATATCATTTTTGATCTTTTTTTAGGGTTTAGAGAGTGCATGTCTAAATGGGCTTTCTAGTGAACCCATTCAAATTTTAAACGAGTAAAAATCTCAAAATTTGAGTTTAACCTGTATAATTAGGTTCAAAGGCCCATAATTAACTTTTTGTACCAAAAAAAATGATTTAGTATCATTTTCGATTTTTTTAGTGTTTAGAGCTTGCATGTCTAAAAGTGCTTTCTATTAACCCGTTCGAAGTTTAACCGAGTAAAAAGCTAAAAATTTGAGATTAACTTGTATAATTAGGTTCAAAAGACCATAATTAACTTTTTTTTACCCAAAAATTTGATTTAATATCAATTTTGATCTTTTTTTAGGGTTTACACCGTGCAAGTCTATATGGGCTTTCTAGTGAACCCGTTCAAATTTTAAACGAGTAAAAAGCTCAAAATTTTTGTTTAAGCTGTATAATTAGGTTTGAAAGCCCATAATTAAATTTTTTACACAAAAATTTTGATTTAATATCATTCTTGATCGTTTTTTAAGGTTCAGTGCGTGCATGTCTAAATGGGCTTTCTAGTGAACCCGATCGAATTTTAACCGAGTAAAAAGCTCAAAATTTTAGTTTAAGCTGTATAATTACGTTCAAACGCCCATAATTAACTTTTTGTACCCAAAAAATTGATTTAAAATCATTTTCGATCGTCTTTTAAGGTTCAGAGCGTGCATGTCTAAAAGGGCTTTCTAGTGAACCAATTCGAATTTTAACCATGTAAAAAGCTCAAAATTTGAGTTTAACCTGTATAATTAGGTTCAAAATCCCATAATTAACTTTTTTTACCCAAAAAATTTGATTTAATATCATTTTCGATCGTCTTTTAGGGTTCAGAGTGTGCATATCTAAATGTTCTTTCTTGTGAAACCGTTCGAATTTTAACCAAGTAAAAAGCTCAAAATTTGAGTTTAACCTGTTCAATTAGGTTCAAAATACCATAATTAACTTTTTTGAACCAAAAATTTTGATTTAATATCATTTTTGATCTTTTTTAGGGTTTAGACCCTGCATGCCTAAATGGGCTTTCTAGTGAACCCGTTAAAATTTTAACCGAGTGAAATGCTCAAAATTAAGCTGTATAATTAAGTTCAAAAGACTATAATTAACTTTTTTTCCCAAAAAATTTTATTTAGCATCATTTTTTATCGTTTTTTAGGGTTAAGATCTTGCATGTCTAAATTGGCTTTCTTGTGAACCCGTTCGAATTTTTACCGAGTAAAAAGCTCAAAATTTAAGTTTAACCTATACAATTAGGTTCAAAATACCATAATTAACTTTTTGTACAAAAAAAAATTGATTTAATATCATTTTTGATCTTTTTTTAAGGTTTAGATCGTCCATGTCTAAATGGGCTTTCTAGTGAACCCGTTCGAATTTTAACCGAGTAAAATTCTCAAAATTTGAGTTTAAGCTGTATAATTAAAAGACCATAATTAACATTTTTTACCCCAAAAATTTGATTTAATATCATTTTTGATCATTTTTAGGGTTTAGACCGTGCACGTCTAAATGGGCTTTCTAGTGAACCCGTTCAAATTTTAACCAAGTAAAATGCTCAAAATTTGAGTTTAAGCAGTGTAATTAGGTTCAAAAGACCATAATTAACTTTTTTTACCGAAAATTTTGATTTAATATCATTTTTGATCTTTTATAGGATTTATACTGTGCATGTCTAAATGGGCTTTCTAGTGAACCCGTTCAAATTTTAACCGAGCAAAAAGTTCAAAATTTTACTTTAAGCTGTATAATTAGGTTCAAAATCCCAAATTAAA
This sequence comes from Abelmoschus esculentus, assembly GCA_035048815.1. NCBI lineage: Eukaryota > Viridiplantae > Streptophyta > Magnoliopsida > Malvales > Malvaceae > Abelmoschus > Abelmoschus esculentus. Next base: position 6,934,587 of record JAUCBN010000015.1, read on the forward strand.
TTTTTGTACACAAAAAAATTGATTTAATATCATTCTCGATCGTTTTTTAAGGTTTAGTGCGTGCATGTCTAAATGGGCTTTCTAGTGAACACGGTCGAATTTTAATCGAGTAAAAAGCTCAAAATTTAAGTTTAAGCTTTATAATTAGGTTTAAACGCCCATAATTAACTTTTTGTAGCCGATAGGTTAAGGCTAAAGAATAGGCCTAGATATGGTGGGGAGAATAGATGGAAATGTAAGACCAAGAGAGAATAGAGTTCGGCAAATTGATGGGTTTGTATTGCTTGAGGACAAGCAATAGTTCGAGTTTGGGGGTGTGATAAGTGCTCAACTCACTATCACTTTTTACACCTTTTATGGGCATTAATCACCGAATATACACCCACTCGGACCAATGCATGTACTTAATGTGATATATTTAGAAGTTATGCTTATAGAGATAATATTCAACGACAAGGCCGAGGAAGGACCTGATGCCGAGGCAGCAGCTGAGAGCCAAGAAGCAAGACTGTAGGCGATTGGAAGATAAAAATCCAAGGGACGTGTCTGGACATAACGCCCATGGATCGGAGCTGGCTAGCATGAGGAAAAGCCCAAGATAAGGCCATGCGGGAAAGCCCCCTTAGCTGAATTAAACTTGGAAATATTTTAATTATGTACATGACTTGTTCCCTACTCCAAGTTGTATTCTACTCAGGAAAGGTTTGCCCTAGGTCTAGCCTATATAAAGACCTAGCCATTCAATGTATTATACACGGATACCTAGAGAGAGAGAGACGATTCATAAACTTGTTTTCTTTCGCTCAACTATGTTCTAAGCTTTCTTAGGGTTTAGGTGAAGGTTGTTTAGTATTTGTGAGAAGAGATTGTACTTTGTCTTTGTTTCAATGCAATAAAATTATCAAGGTTTGCTTATCCTTTTTTATTCCTTGTTCTTGCATTCAAGCTTGGGAGAGAAGTTTGTGAGTAATCCATTTATCTAAGCTCGAGAGAGTTAGATTCATGAAAGGGGTAAGTACAGTGTTTCAATCGCGAAATACTAACTCGGCCTAGGGATAGGTTAAGAGTTTCAGCGGTTAAAAGAAGTGTGAGATTGGTTGGTGAGTATAATTGGTTCACGCCGGGAGGTATCATCAAGAACTAGTCATCAACAGTACTTCGACTTAGGGATAAGCGGAGTCATTCAAGGACACTTTGTCGAACTTTGGTAAAGTCCACCCACGAGCAAGGGATTGCCGCGGCGGACAGTATCGTCGCTGCCAAGGCAGTAATCTGTAATGTTGTCGAGGCAGTGAAATACAATTGCATTGGGCAGAGACAAGTCAATCGAATCCACAATACAACGCAACTGGATCCTGACCTATCTCTCTCTAATATTCAATTCTCTTTACTTTACTTAGTTATCTTATTTTAGTTCCATCACAACTCAAACTACTTATGTTTTTATTTCTTTCTACAGAACAAGAAGACGAAGAAGACATATTGAGTCTACGAATCCCTGTGGAGACAATAATCCGATAAATACTTATCACTTATTACTTTCGATGTGTCTACTTGCACTAAACGCGCACTTTTGACACGCGACAGGTTGCAAAATCAAGAGGCAGCCATTAAAACACTGAAAACTCAAGTTGGACAGTTCGCTCAAAATCTGAACACTCGACCACAAGGAGGATTACCCAACAATATTGAAGTTGCAAGGGGAATGGGTCATGAGCAATGTAAAGCAATCACTACCAGGAGTGGCCTACAACTTAAGGAAATATCAGACAGATCGGCAGACAAAGTCCCAACAATGGAACAAGAAGAACCAGATAGAGAGGACATAGATGCTGAATTAAGTGATCATGCTACAACAAACAAATTGATCCTAGCAGAAGGCACTACCTTGGCAGAGAAATCGGTAGTCCCACGCCGAGTGGCCGAGGCAACAGAAGAACCAGTGGTACCAGGCATTAAATTCCAGACTAATGAAACACTAGAGGAAATGCGACCCCCACCACCTTTCCCACAAAGGCTGAAAAGGCAAAAGCAGGATTATCAATTAAAAAAATTCCTTGACATCTTGAAACCAATACACATTAATTTTCCGTTAGTTGAAGCAATAGAACAAATGCAAAACTATGCCAAATTCTTAAAAGATATTATGTCCAAAAGAAGAAGGCTTAGTGAATTTGAAACCGTTGCCGCAACCGAAGGATGCATGGCCATGCTTCATAATCGTATGCCCCCTAAATTGAAAGATACTGGATGTTTCACTATACCATGTGCAATAGGAAGCCACTATGAAGGAAAGGCCTTATGTGATCTTGGAGCAAGTATAAACTTGATGCCGAAATCCGTTTTCCAAAAGCTTGGAATAAGAAGGGCAAAACCTACCACCATGATGCTCCAATTGGCAGATAGATCGTATGTGGAACCTGAAGGAAAGATCGAGGACATATTGGTAAGGGTGGATAAATTTATTTTGACAGCTGACTTTCTTGTTCTTGATTGTGAAGCAGATGACAATGCACCGATCATCTTGGGGAGACCTTTTCTAGCTACTGGACGTACTCTTATCGATGTGGAAAAAGGAGAATTGATAATGAGTGTTAACGACCAGCAAGTCAAACTCAATGTTTTCCACATGCTGAAAAGACATGATGACCTAGAGGAGTGCCAAGTGATTTACACCAAAGATGTAGAGAGCACAATACCTTGTCTCAGCAACCACTGCCTTGGCAGTAGTGACAGTAATATATCACAGCTCTGCCTCGGTAGTACAGTTGATGACTGCTATAATAGAGTTTTGAATAGTATGCCTGAAACTGATGAAGATGAAACACAAGAGATTGAGGAAGTCAACTGGTCAGCATACCTTCCAGGTAAGTACTTCGAACATCTAAATTATACAGGTAAGGACGAAAAACCTTCAAGTGAAGAACCCTTAGTGATCGAATTAAAACCTTTACCTGACAAATTAAAGTATGTTTATTTGGGAACCAACCATACAATGCCCGTAATTATTTCTTCTAAGTTGCAGCCAGAACAGGAGCAAAGCTTGATAGAGATGCTACGACAGCACAAGAAGGCAATTGGGTGGTCAATTGATGACTTGAAGGGGATAAACCTAGCTGTTTGCATGCACAAAATCCTTTTAGAGGAAGATCATAAGCCCACTGTTGAGGCCAGAGGAGAGACTTAACCATGCCATGAAGGAGGTAGTACGTAAGGAAATAATCAAATGGCTTGATGCTGGAATCATCTACCCTATCTCTGACAGTGCATGGGTAAGCCCGGTACAATGTGTACTAAAGAAAAGTGGCATGACGGTAATAACCAATGAAAACAATGAGTTGATCCTAACCAGGAATGTGACCGGTTGGAGGGTTTGTATGGATTACCACAAATTAAATAAGGCAACAAAGAAGGATCATTTTCTGTTGCCTTTCATTGATAAAATGCTTGATAGACTTGCTGGTAAGACCTTTTACTGTTTTCTTGATGGTTATTCAGGTTATAATCAAATTCCCATAGACCCTAAAGACCAGGCAAAAACCACCTTCACTTGCTCGTATGGGACATATGCATTTAGAAGAATTTCGTTCGACCTTTGCGATGCCCCGACAACATTTCAGAGATGCATGATGGCAATTTTTCACGACATGGTCGAAGACTTCTTGGAGATATTCAAGGACTATTTTTCAGTTTTTGGAGACACTTTCTCTCATTGCCTCAGCAATTTAGAGAAGGCACTGCAAAGATGTGAGGAATCCAATTTACTTCACAATTAGGAAAAATGTCATTTTATGGTGAATGAAGGCATAGTTTTGGGCCACAAAATCTCATAACAAGAAATCGAAGTTGACAAGACTAAGATAGATGTGATAAAGAAATTGCCTCCACCAATTTCAGTCAAAGGAGTTAGAAGTTTCTTGGGTCATGCAGGTTTTTATTAGAGGTTTATCTGTAATTTTTCAAAAATTTCTAAACCCTTATGTAATTTGCTTGAACAGGAAAGGAAATTTGAATTTAGCAAGAAATGCACTGAAGCATTCGAAGCCCTCAAAGAGAAGCTGATCATCGCACCAATTGTAGTCCCACCAGATTGGACCCTACCTTTTGAAATAATGTGTGATGCCAATGATCATGCTGTCGGGGCAGCACTTGGGCAGAGAAAGAACAACCTATTCCATGTTATTTACTATGCTAGTAAAACCCTCAGTGATGCCCAGATCAATTACACCACCACGGAGAAGGAATTACTAGCAGTGGTCTTTGCTTTTGACAAGTTCCGATCCTACCTTATCGGAACAAAAGTGATTGTCCACACTGACCATTCGGCAATCAAGTACCTGTTCTCCAAGTAGAATGCCAAGCCTAGCCTGATTAGATGGATTCTTCTTTTGCAAGAATTTGACATAGAAATTAAGGACAGAAGAGGAATGAAAAACCAGGTAGTCGATCATCATTCCAAATTTCAAGCTGAGGAGAAAAACATCCCAGTGGATGGCAAAAAGAAGATGTGTTACAGAGGACGAGCAAAAAGAAGTGCTCCAGCACTGCCACGATTCACCCTATGGAGGACATTTTGGAGGGAACAAAACAGCTGCCAAAGTGCTTCAATCGGGCCTTTATTGGCCCACACTTTTCAAAAATGCCCAACTTTACTATAAGCACTGTGATCGATGCCAACGCACGGGTAATATTTCTAGATGTAATGAGATGTCATTGAAGCCCATATTGGAAGTAGAACCGTTTGATATTTGGGGCATAGACTTTATGGGACCATTCCCATCATCTCAAAGGAATCTCTACATCCTAGTAGCGGTGGATTACGTATCAAAATGGGCTGAAGCAATTGCCAAACCACATAATGAGTCCAAAACTGTTCAAAAATTTCTCAAGAAAAATATTTTCACCAGATTTGGAGTACCTGGAGAGATAATTAGTGATGAAGGTAAACACTTCGACAATAGACTCATTGCCGCGACCCTAAAGAAATTAGGCATCACACACCGAATTGAAACAACCTATCACCCACAGACAAATGGGCAGGCCGAGATATCAAACAGGGAATTAAAGCAAATCCTTGAAAAGGTGGTCAACCCATCTCGAAAGGATTGGTCTCATCATCTCGACGATGCCTTGTGGGCATATAGGACAACATACAAGACCCCATTGGAAGCATCTCCATACAGGTTTGTATTTGGAAAAGCAAGCCATTTGCTCGTGGAAATTGAGCACAAAGCTTATTGGGCAGTGAAAAATTTGAACATGGAATGGGAGAAAGCTGGCCAGAAAAGACTGCTAGACCTCAATGAGGTAGAAGAATTCAGAGCAACAGCCTATGAAAATGCCAAGATCTACAAGGAAAAAACTAAACGATGGCAAGACCATAAGCTATTGCCGAGGCAGTTCCTGCCAGGGCAGCAAGTCCTCCTTTTTAATTCCAGGCTCAAACTGTATCTAGGCAAACTCAAGTCCAGATGGTCAGGCCCATTCGAAGTTGTTCAGGCCTATCCACATGGTGCAATATTGATCAAGTCAAAAAGGGATGAGCATGAGTTCAAAGTTAATGGCCAACGCTTGAAGCACTATTCTGACCTACATGATATGAGGACTATTGAGACCATCACCTTAGGAGATGCACTTGCATGCACTGCTATCGTGACTTAATTTCATTATCCTATCTTTATTTTATTGCACTTTTAGGATTAGATTTCGTTTAGCAATAATTTTTTTTATTTTTTTCTTCTTATTTTATTTAATCTTTTATTGTTGGTATTTATTTTATTTAGGACAAGAATCCACTGCCGCAGCAGTAAACAGTATCAGGGCCACAGCAGTTACCAACGGGCAGAACAACATAAACCTTCTTAACAGGACCTAATCATGGTAAGGAGAAAGATTTCTATAGCCTTAAAGAATAAACTAAGGCAATACTGATGATAAGCAGTGCAAAAGTATAGGCAATTGGTTCAAGTAAGGCGGGGAGCATAAAAATTTAAAAAAATCACTAGAATACTCCCTTTTTTTTCTTTTGGCAAGGCCTCGGTAGTAGATTGCTGCCTCGGCAGTGGATCTGCACCCCCAAACTCAAACCAAGCATTGTCCTCAATGCTTTATATTAGAAGAGAATAGCAGACAACAAAAATTATGAAAAAGATAAGCAACATATAAAAAAAAAGCAAACAACAAATAATATTGAATTATGAAAAATTTAAAGAGACTCCGAAGAGCTGCTTGTAACAATTTTTCTCCTTGGTCTTGCTGCCGATTACTTTGTTCTTGGTAAGGGCGATGGTTGAGCTTTTGCTTGCCGGGGCGGTTGGACTCTTGTGGGTGGTGTCCGTTGCATCGGAGCATCCACTTCTTCTCCTTCTTCCACATCGGCCATCTCCTCGGTGATCATGATGTCTATTCCACCTTCCATTGTTGTGGCTGCCCCGGTATGGTGTGTACTCGGTCCGGTAGCGGTTGAGATTTGGTGCACATAGGCATCTATCTCAGCTGATAGACTGCCCATGATGATTGGGGATCGTGGTGGAGTGCTAAAGACTACCCTCCGCTTTGAAGGTCTTCTGCTGGCAGATGCTGCTGCGGTAGAGTCTGCTACCCTAGATGGGCTGGCAGCATGGTACTGTGGTTGAGGGTCCGCGTGAAAGAACGACCTTGGTCCTCCCGGAGCTGGTGTAGTCTTGGTATAAGGGGCGGTTGTGACAAATATATTGCTGGGAAATTGTGGAAACTGCGCCCCTTGGTCCGGAAAAGCATGGAACATCATTTGGGCTAATGTGCCATTAAAGTCTCTTTGATACTCCATGTATCTCTGTTGGCGAAGATCCATCGCTGCCATCCTTTGCAATATCTCCTAATACGGGTCTGCTGCGGCAGAGGTGTGGGCAGTGTCTGGCATGTCTGCCGTGTACTGGGCCCCGACAGCAGTATCAACATTGAATTGCTGGGGCGTTGCTTGGACTGGTTCCGCCTGCGTGATCTGCATAACTTTGTGACAAAAGTCTCTGGTCCATCCGCGCCATTGGGGAGTGTATTCGTCCGTGTCTTCTATTGGTACACCTATGGCAACACACAAACCAGTGACGAAACAAGGGAAATATAATGGTCCTCTATCCTTCTTACCGCATTCGTAAATTTCGCGTAAGATGATCTCTCCAACGTTGATGCTCCTTTTGTTGATGATCGATTGGATGAGCACCAATCCCTTTCGGTCCACCGTGCTGTTGTGGGATATGGGAATGAGGCGTCTCTTGACGAAGGTGTTCCAAAGTTTGGCCTCGGGTTTTAGTGTAACCCCCTTAGCCCAGCCTAGATGGAACCGACACTAATGGGTTACACGGGGAATATCGAACCAAACCCGCGAAGGTTCGATTCGATAAACAACCTTGAAACCGATATATATTTTTTTTCTTATCTAGATGCATAATTAATTATGTTCCTAAAAGTCTTGATCTCATACAAAGCATTAACGAAAACAATCCGATCACATGCAAGCATTCGATTAAACACTTAAGTAAATTAAGGACTAAAACGTAAAACTTTTACGTACTAATGACAAATTAAAAATTCTTTCCATGAAAGTGCAATTAAGCATACAAGTATCCCTTACGGTAAATCTCAAGTCAAACGGAGCACTCTAACATCATCAATTGCAAGTTTCATTAATCTAGGGACCAAAATGTAAATCTTACAAATTATAAGGAATTCGTCAAAATTAAGTTATCCCTCTTGAAATTTAATCAACTTTATGCATCCATGTGAAATGTCAGCTCAAAATAACATCTGTAGATACCCTAATTGAACAAAGAAGGATATTCGGGACTAAAATGCAATTTCCAGCAACTTCCATTTCCTGGTAGCCAAAGGTTTCGAAACCTTCCTCAAAGGTTTCGAAACTTTATGTAAAAGGTTTCGAAACTTCCCCTAAGGTTTCGAAACTTTTCGCGTTTAGTAAGGGTCCAGAATCAAAATTGCCCGCAAGGTTTCCAAACCTTCCTGAAGGTTTCGAAACTATTTGATAAAGGTTTCGAAACCTTCCCTAAGGTTTCGAAACTTTGTGCCTGGAACCTAAAAATTCTGTCACACCAAGTGAATTCAACCGACTCAAGATAAAGCCATTAATCACCATCTACTATATGCATAATTCCTAAACATAAAGAATAATTTAAATCACACAATTATCAACATCAAGACTCCATACAAACTATAGGCATGCTTCCTAAATTATGACTAAAATCAAAAACGTTCATGCATGTACATTCTTCAACAATCCAAACAACACCATAGTCCATCAATTAATAATCCAAAACATTATAGGTTTTATTACAACATTAACCAAAGCAAAAATCACACACTTCACATGGGTTTGATTTGCACATTGCCAAGCCCCAAGTTATTTGCCAAAACATACCAAAAATTGAGATAACCTCTCCCCTTGGTTCCCTTGCTCTGAATGTAGCCTCGAATATCTCTATTTTTCTGCAAAGATGAAAGGAGAGCTTAAGCAAAACATGCTTAGTGAGGAAGCTCTAAATAAAATCATCAATGCATCAAATTAAAACCATATTCAAAAACCATAACTTGTAATGCCTTTCTAAAACCAAGCATGCTTAACAAATCATGTTCATGTTCGTAGTACCAAAAACCTTTCCTTGAGTATGCATGGCATTATCAATTCATTCCGTAAATTATGCACAATGTTCCAAATATTTCCATGTTTGTATATTGGCTTTCTAGTGATTACTTAATGTGAACCTTAAGTTCACCGAATACGCGGATCCATTGTTTTAGAGACCCTTGGTCTCGTCATGACACAATGTCACCATTGACATGACACGAAGTCACCATTCAAATGACACGAAGTCACCATTATCAAGCTCTACCACGCACGGTTGGACACAAAGTCACCCTTGTTACGTGTAGGCGGCTCTACCACGCACGGTTGGACACAAAGTCACCCTTGTTACGTGTAGGCATTTTCTTTCCTTTATTTCCATAATATTTATAGTGCACTCAATCCTAATGACATGTCATTTGTATTCGAATCTAAAGTTAGTGTCACTAAGCCAATATCAAGTTCAAGTATGCATGCTAATTTGCTGCTCATAATGCATCTATAATGTGTTTAACAAATGAACCAAAAGTCATGCCCAATGACACCATCATATGTAAGGCAAATAACCATATCATATTCCACTTCATTTTTCATGTTTTCATAAACCATGGATGTCTTTAAAAGTCATGCATTTCCAGCAATTAACACATGCATGCATCATTTCAAAATCATACTTATGCATTTCCAAAATCTCATTAAATCATCATCATAAATGCCATTACCGAAAATAGCCGAAACTCACAATAATGCATCAAAATCATTTACTTCACTTACTCTTGAACTATGGAAAGTTTTCACACTATTCCGTAGCCCCCAAAATAGAACCGAACCAATGCGATTCACTTTTAATCCGAAATCACTCACCGACAAGCGAAACAAGCCCTCGCCGATGCTCCGATGGCAATTCTAACGCACCAGCCACTTATGCACCTTCTTGCACTACCTCTACAACATTAAAAGTAGAGCAAATTCACATCACAACATGCTCAAAACAGCAGCCACATTAAACCCTCACAAAACTATCGAAAACCTTGCCGAAAAGACCGAAACCTAGCCGAAACGCATCCGAAACAACATCAGCCCAAAACCTAATGAATCTAACATCTAATCCACTTCAATTATGAACCAAAAACACTTCCAAACCATCCTTATACCTCCAGCAACACAAGAACACCTAAAACAGCCCCTAAAACAACCTAAAACCACCTTAAAACACCACCGAATACATTATTCCGGGATTAATTTGATGTTAATTCATTTCAAGACTCAATAAATCATTTAATTGACCTAATATCATAATTAAATCAACCTAAATCCAGCATCAATTTAGATCTCAAAAGATTTCACAAAAACCTTCACAAAATTCATAAATCTTGAATTAAAAACACAAAATAAAATAGCAATAGTTGATGAGCAAGCCAATACATGGGAACTTCAATAAAGAACCTTATAAAAAAGATTAGAAATCAGAACATTACCTTAAAGATTTTCTCCACCAAAAAGATGAGAAAACCTTCCTTGATTTCCTTGAAAATAATGTTGATTTTGCAAAAATTGATGAGTAGGTTTTGTAGAGAATGAAAGGATGAGTAGAATGAAATAAATCTTGTAGATAATGATGAAGAAATCAACAAGTAATTGAATAAATTTGGAGAAGAAGATGGAGAGAAAATGAGAGAAAATCTTTAGAGAAAAGATGGGAAAATGAGAAGTTACAAAAGAAAATAAAGTTGTCATCTAAAATAAAACAATTTAAAAATAATTTTGGTGGATAAATCATTAATTAAAAATAAATTGGGTTTATGTCCCTCTAAGGATTCTAAGTATGGCTTGCTTTCCAATTTAGTCACCAAAAATCCTAATTGCCGAAAATTACTAATTAAATCCCCAAAACTTTCCCAAAGTTACAATTTAGTCACTAGTACAAAATTAGCCTAATTAAAAATCAAATTAAAGTTCAAATAATATTCCTTTAACTTTAAAACACCATTTTAATATTTTTAGAACCATTTCACAAAATTATTACTTATCTGATTAAAATATTATTATTTTAATTTTCCCAGAATAACGAACCCTAGGAATCCGATTTGACCCGAATCGAATTTCCCCAACTAACACTCAAACTAATAACCCGAAAACCGGGATGTTACAACTCTCTCCCTCTTAAGAAAATTTCATCCTCGAAATTCTTACCTAAATCAAACAAGTGAGGAAACTGCTCTTCAACACTTTTCCTTGTCTCCCAAGTTGCCTCTTCAACACCTCGGTGTCTCCAAAGCACTTTAACCAAATCTATGGTCTTCCCTCAAAGAACCTTTGTATCCACATCTAAAATCTTCACCGGTTCTTCCTCATAACTCATATCCGCTTTTAACTCAATCTCAACATGAGAGGGATCTGATCTATACCGACGAAGTATCGATACATGGAAAACATCATGCATCCTACTTAATTCTTCTGGCAACCTCAACCGATAAGCAACCTGACCAACACGCTCCAACACCTCCTACGGCCCAATAAAACGAGGACTCAACTTACCCTTACGTCCAAACCTCATCACTTCCACGGCGAAACTTTTAGAAACACTTTGTCCCCGACATCATACTCTATCTCTTTACGCTTCAAATCGGCATAAGACTTCTGTCTATCTGAAGCCTCATTGAGCTTAGCACAAATAAGCTTAACTTTCTCATCCGTATCTTTCAACACTTACGGTAAAGAAGCATACTTCTGTCCAACCTCCTTCCAACACAAAGGTGTACGACACCTACGCCCATATAAAGCCTCAAACGGTGCCATCTGTATACTTGCCTGATAACTATTATTGTAAGCAAACTCCACCAAAGGCAACTGCTTCTCCCAAGAACCTTGAAACTCAATGATGCAACATCTCAACATATCCTCCAAAGTCTGGATAACACGTTCAGACTGACCATCCGTTTGTGGATGATAAGCTGTACTAAAGCTAAGTCTCGTACCCAGAGCAACTTGCAAACCCTTCCAAAACTTAGAAGTAAAACGCGGATCTCTATCCGATATGATCGACTTAGGCACACCATGCAACTTCACCACCTCAAAAACATACAACCCCACTAACTTATCCATAGAATACGTCGTATGCACGGCAAGAAAATTTGCACACTTCGTAAACCTATCAACAATCACCCATATAGAATCCTTTTTGGACGGCGTCAAGGGTAACCCCGTCACAAAATCCATAGTCACTCTCTCCCACTTCCACTCCGGAACTTGAACCGGTTGCAACAAACCTGCAGGGAACTGATGTTCAGCTTTTACTCGCTGACACACCATACACCGCGACACAAACTCTATCACATCCTTCTTCAAACCAACCCAAAAGTACACACTCTTGAGATCCCTATACATCTTCACACCACCCGGATGCATAGCAAACAGACTAGTATGAGCCTCTGTCAAGATAGCTTGCCTTAACTCAACATAATCCAGCACCACAATCCGGCCTCTAAAACACAACACCTCATCATCATCAAAATGATATTCGGTCGGTCTGCCTTCAGCAATATCCTCCACAAAAGGCACCAAAGCTTCGTCCTCTAACTGTTTTACCTTTATCATCTCAACCAAGATAGGATTTACTTGCAACTCCGCCACTAAACCACCTTCCCTTGAAATACTCAACTTGGCAAACATCGCCCTCAACTCAACCGCCGCCTTACGGCTCAATGCATCAGCTACCACATTAGCTTTCCCCGGATGATATTCAATAAACAAATCATAATCCTTGAGCAACTCCATCCATCTTCGTTGCCTAAGATTTAGATCCTTTTGCGACATTAGATACTTCAAACTCTTGTGATCCGTGTATATAGTACACTTCTCACCATACAAATAATGTCTCCATATCTTCAAGGCAAACACTACCGCTGCAAGCTCTAAATCATGCGTCGGATAATTCTTTTCGTGTGCCCTTAACTGTCTGGAAGCATAAGCCACAACCTTCCCTTCCTGCATTAGAACACACCCAAGACCAACATATGATGCATCACTATAAACCACAAAATCCTTACCGGACTCGGGTTGCACCAACACCGGAGGACTAGTCAACACTTCTTTTAACTTCTCAAAACTCCTTTGTTGACTTTCTTTCCACTCAAAAGGAACCTTCTTTTGCAAAAGCTTGGTCATAGGAGCAGGAATGCTCGAAAAACCCTCAACAAACCTACGATAATAACCCGCCAAGCCTAGAAAACTCCGAACCTCCAACACCGACTTTGGTTGCTTCCAACCCATAACAGCCTCTATCTTTTTCGGATCAACACTTATACCCTTTTCCGACACTACATGACCAAGAAACACCACTTCCTTCAACCAAAACTCACACTTATTTAACTTAGCATACAACTGGTTCTCCTTCAATGCTTGCAACACTATCCGTAAATGCCGATCATGATCTTCCTCGGTACGTGAATACAAAAGAATATCATCTATGAATACCACCACAAATTGATCTAAGTATTCATGGAATACTCGGTTCATCATATCCATAAAAGCAGCAAGGGCATTTGTCAACCCAAACGACATCACCAAAAACTCATAATGTCCATACCTTGTCCGAAAAGTTGTTTTCAACACATCCTCCTCTTTCACCTTCAATTGATAATATCCCGATCTTAAATCAATCTTCGAGAACACACTTGTTCCTCGAAATTGATCAAACAGATCGTCAATCCTCGGCAAAGGATACTTATTCTTCACGGTCAACTTATTCAATTGCCGATAATCAATGCACATCCTCATAGTGCCATCCTTCTTCTTCACAAACAACACCGGCGCACCCTAAGGTTATACGCTCGGTCGAATGAAACCTCAGTCAAGCAACTCTTGCAACTGCATCTTCAACTCCTTTAACACCTTAGGTGCCATGCGATAAGGAGCAATGGACACCGTATTAGTACCAGCATAGGTTTCAATACTAAACTCCACATAACGATCGGGAGGTAGTCTTGGCAACTCCTTAGGAAATACTTCCAGAAAATCGCGCACTATTCGAATGTCCTGTACCCGAACATCCCCTATACCCGGATTCATCATATAAGCTAGATATACCACCATGTTGCAACATCTTTTCCGCTTGTAAAGCCGAAACCACATTAGACAAGAATCCGATATACTCACTCTTTACCACAACCTCACTACCATCCAACAACCTCAAAGTAACCCTCTTTTTTTCAAAGTCCACCACCGCTCGGTGCTCCGTCAACCAATCAACACCCAAGATAATATCAAAACCATGAAACGGCAACTCCATCAAGTCGACCTCAAAGAAATGTCCTTGAACCTCCAACGGACATCTTTTATACAACCTCCTTACAGTAACCGTCTCACCCAAAGAACTGGTAACCACAACACCCACATCTAAAACCTCAACTGAAACATCCAACAAATATGCATGCTCACTCAAAACATAAGAATGCGTAGATCCCGAATCTATCAAAGAAAACAACGGTACATTTTGCAAAGAAAAGGTACCTGCCACCACATCTGTAGCATTACGAGTCCCACGCTGAGCATAAACCTTTCGTCCATCTCCCTGCCTCTGTAAAGGACCTCGACCACGTTCACGTCCTCTACCCGGCATCACAACGGCTTCAGCATGATCACCTGACTCACCAGCAAACCTTGGGCAATCACGCTTCTTGTGATCCATCGACCCACAACCTATACATGCATCAGTAGCCCACCAACACTCCCCTGGATGGCGCCTAGAACATAGGTTACAAACTGTGATATCACCGCCACCTCTACCAGCCTGCTATACATGACCACCGCGTCCAAAATCACCTCGGCGTCTGTTAGCTCTGTATCGGTTATCCCGAAACCTCTTACCTAGCTTACTTTGAACACTAGCCCCAACAGGCCTCTTACCAACATCGGTAAACTTCCTAGCCTCCCTTAGAGACTCCTCAACATCCTTAGCCCTATTAACCAACACATCAAACTCAGTGTACTCGGTAGCTAACAGGTATGTCTTAATCTCGGGATCCAACCCATATCGGAACCTATCATATCTTTTTCGGTCAGTAGGAACCAATTCGGGAGCATAGTGGCTCAACCTAATGAACTGTACCTCATACTCAGCTACCGTCATAGCACCTTGCACCAAAGACATAAACTCCCTCTTCCTTGCATCCTCATATTGTGGCCCCAAAAACTTCCGCACAAAAGCGGTCCGAAAATACTCCCAAGTCAGGTTAGCAGCATCTACACCAGCTTTCTTGGTGATCCACCATCGATAAGCATCTCCCAAAAGCAGAGAAACTACAAAACCCAACCTCCTAGTATCCTGATAGTCCATCTGATCCAAAATCCTTTCTGTACTAGCCAACCACTCCTCCGCTGAGCTCGGGTCTGATCCACGGAACTCTACACCGCCCAAGCTACGCAAACGCTCTAAAGGTAGACCTGGGGTAACCACAACAGCAGGAGAGGGAGCCAGGATTTGCACTCCAGCCACGGCAGCCTGAAACGCACCCGCCATAGCCTGTATAAGCGGTGCAAACTCTCTAAACTGACCTCCCAGAGGAATCGGAGGCACACCCACGGGTGGAGGAGGAGGAAGCGACTCTTCCCTAGCAGTCGCCTCACCCTCAGCCTGACCCTCGATGATCATATTCGCACTAGCACGCGTCTCACGTCTCGGTGGCATATTCCAAAAACTCCATACATGCAATTTAAAACATGATATTAAAACATAATAAACTTACATTCGGGCAAGATCCAAGGGAAACCTGAGAAGCATTTGAAAATGTATTGGCATTGGCAATGTGTAACCGTTATCCCTTTTAACCATCATCATGCATATATATATATATATTCAACAAGTTAACAACATAACAAGTTCAATCAACCTAACCCCACACTTTAAAAAACCTCTACACACTTTATCAAACCTCTACACAATTTAGCAAACCTGACTCTGATACCACCAAATGTAACCCCCTTAGCCCGGCCTAGACGGAACCGGTACTAATGGGTTACACGGGGAATATCGAACCAAACCCGCAAAGGTTCAATTCGATAAGCAACCCTGAAACCGATATATATTTTTTTCTTATCTAAATGCATAATTAATTATGTTCCTAAAAGTCTTGATCTCATACAAAGCATTAACGAAAACAATCCGATCACATGCAAGCATTCGATTAAACACTTAAGTAAATTAAGGACTAAAACGTAAAACTTTTACGTACTAATGACAAATTAAAAATTCTTTCCATCAAAGTGCAATTAAGCATACAAGTATCCCTTACGATAAATCGCAAGTCAAACGGAGCATTCTAACATCATCAATTGCAAGTTTCATTAATCTAGGGACCAAAATGTAAATCTTACAAATTATAAGGACTTCATCAAAATTAAGTTATCCCTCTTGAAATTTAATCAACTTTATGCATCCATGTGAAATTTTAGCTCAAAATAACATATGTAGATACCCTAATTGAACAAAGAAGGATATTCGGGAATAAAATGCAATTTCCAGCAACTTCCATTTCCTGGCAGCCAAAGGTTTCGAAACCTTCCTCATAGGTTTCGAAACTTTATGTAAAAGGTTTCGAAACTTCCCCGAAGGTTTTGAAACTTTTCGCATCCAGTAAGGGTCCAGAATCAAAATTGCCCGCAAGGTTTCGAAACCTTCCTAAAGGTTTCGAAACTATTTGACAAAGGTTTTGAAACCTTCCCTAAGGTTTCGAAACTTTGTGCCTGGAACCTAAAAATTCCGTCACACCAAGTGAATTCAACCGACTCAAGACACAACTATTAATCACCATCAACTATATGCATAATTCCCAAACATAAAGAACAATTTAAAGCACACAATTATCAACATCAAGACTCCATACAAACTATAGACATGCTTCCTAAATTATGATTAAAATGAAAAACGTTCATGCATGTACATGCTTCAACAATCCAAACAATACCATAGTCCATCAATTAATAATCCAAAACATTATAGGTCTTATTACAACATTAACCAAAGCAAAAATCACACACTTCACATGGGTTTGATTTACACATTGCCAAACCCCATGTTATTTGCCAAAACATACCAAAAATTGAGATAACCTCTCCCCTTGGTTCCCTTGCTCCGAATGTAGCCTCAAATATCTCTATTTTTCTACAAAGATGAAAGGAGAGCTTAAGCAAAACATGCTTAGTGAGGAAGCTTTAAATAAAATCATCAATGCATCAATTTAAAACCATATTCAAAAACCATAACTTGTAATGCCTTTCTAAAACCAAACATGCTTAACAAATCATGTTCATGTTCATAGTACCAAAAACCTTATCTTGAGTATGCATGGCATTATCAATTCATTCCGTAAATTATGCACAATGTTCCAAATATTTCCATGTTTGTATATTGGCTTTCTAGTGATCACTTAATGTGAACCTTAAGTTCACCGAATACGCGGATCCATTGTTTTAGAGACCCTTGGTCTCGTCATGACACGAAGTCACCATTGACATGACACGAAGTCACCATTGATATGACACGAAGTCACCATTATCAAGCTCTACCACACACGGTTGGACACAAAGTCACCCTTGTTACGTGTAGGCGGCTCTACCACGCACGGTTGGACACAAAGTCACCCTTGTTATGTGTAGGCGGCTCTACCACGCACGGTTGGACACAAAGTCACCCTTGTTACGTGTAGGCGGCTCTACCACGCACGGTTGGACACAAAGTCACCCTTGTTACGTGTAGGCATTTTCTTTCCTTTATTTCCATAATATTTATAGTGCACTCAATCCTAATGGCATGTCATTTGTATTCGAATCTAAAGTTAGTGTCACTAAGCCAATATCAAGTTCAAGTATGCATGCTAATTTGCTGCTCATAATGCATCTATAATGTGTTAAACAAATGAACCAAAAGTCATGCCCAATGGCACCATCATATGTAAGGCAAATAACCATATCATATTTCACTTCATTTTTCATGTTTTCATAAACCATAGATGTCTTTAAAAGTCATGCATTTCCAGCAATTAACACATGCATGCATCATTTCAAAATCATACTTATGCATTTCCAAAATCTCATTAAATCATCATCATAAATGCCATTACCGAAAATAGTCGAAACTCACAATAATGCATCAAAATCATTTACTTTATTTAATCTTGAACTATGGAAAGTTTTCACACTATTCCATAGCCCCCAATACAGAACCAAACCAATGCGATTCACTTTTAATCCGAAATCACTCACCGACAAGAGAAAGAAGCCCTCGCCGATGCTTCGATGGCAACGCCAACGCACCAGCCACTTATGCACCTTCTTGCACTACCTCTACAACATTAAAAGTAGAGCAAATTCACATCACAACATGCTCAAAACAGCAGCCACATTTAACCCTCACAAAACTATCGAAAACCTTGCCGAAAAGACCGAAACCTAGCCGAAACGCATCCGAAACAACATCAGCCCAAAACCTAATGATTCTAACATCTAATCCACTTCAATTATGAACCAAAAACACTTCCAAACCATCCTTATACCTCCAGCAACACAAGAACGCCTAAAATAGCCCCTAAAACAACCTAAAACCACCTTAAAACACCACCGATTACATTATTCCGGGATTAATTTGATGTTAATTCTTTTCAAGACTCAATAAATCATTTAATTGACCTAATATCATAATTAAATCAACCTAAATCCAGCATCAATTTAGATCTCAAAAGATTTCACAAAGACCTTCACAAAATTCATAAATCTTGAATTAAAAACAAAAAATAAAATAGCAATAGTTGATGAACCAGACAATACTTGGGAACTTCAATAAAGAACCTTAGAAAAAAGATTAGAAATCAGAACATTACCTTAAAGATTTGCTCCACCAAAAAGATGAGAAAACCTTCCTTGATTTCCTTGAAAATGATGTTGATTTTGCAAAAATTGATGAGTAGAATGAAATAAATCTTGTAGAAAATGATGAAGAAATCAGCAAGTAATTGAAGAAATTTGGAGAAGAAGATGGAGAGAAAATAAGAGAAAATCTTGAGAGAAAAGATGGAAAAATGAGAAGTTACAAAAGAAAAAATAAAGTTGTCATCTAAAATAAAATAATTTAAAAATAATTTTGGTGGATAAATCATTAATTAAAAATAAATTGGGTTTATGTCCCTCTAAGGATTCTAAGTATGGCTTGCTTTCCAATTTAGTCACCAAAAATCCTAATTGTCGAAAATTACTAATTAAATCCCCAAAACTTTCCCAAAATTACAATTTAGTCACTAGTACAAAAGTAGCCTAATTAAAAATCAAATTAAAGTTCAAATAATATTCCTTTAACTTTAAAACACCATTTTAATATTTTTAGAACCATTTCACAAAATTATTACTTATCCGATTAAAATATTATTATTTTAATTTTCCTAGAATAACGAACCCTAGGAATCTGATTTGACCCGAATCGAATTTCCCCAACTAACACTCAAACTAATAACCCCAAAATCGGGATGTTACATTTAGGTTATGCCTTGTTACAGATCCTCTATGGGTACTGGTTTCCCATGGAGTATTCGAGTAGCAAAGGTCGTCTTTGATCAACTCGTAATCCTCGGCAGTGATGTCTTCCATGAATTCAGCGTGAACATCATGGTTCGGAGTGAGGTCGTAGAATTTGTTGATGGTCTCGGCATTGAGCTGGACAGGCCTGCCTCGACAGTGGACAAAGAGGGAATCTTTGCTGGGCCCGCGCATAGAATTCCCGCACGATGGTAGCGTTTGCCTGGGCAGGTTGAAGACAAAAGATTTCC
This sequence comes from Abelmoschus esculentus, assembly GCA_035048815.1. Lineage (NCBI taxonomy): Eukaryota > Viridiplantae > Streptophyta > Magnoliopsida > Malvales > Malvaceae > Abelmoschus > Abelmoschus esculentus. Next base: position 6,954,018 of record JAUCBN010000015.1, read on the forward strand.
CAATCTTGGTACTTGATTCTTTCAAAGAGATAATGCTCGATGCTATAGTTTTCGTCATCCGAGTGTTGGAAACCTTGTTCTTCCCACAATTGTCGGGCAATGAAAGACCTGTTGAAGCGGTCTTCAACATTGGCTAGGGCAAAGCGCTTGTAGGTGGCCATAAAGATTATGAGAGATTGATTTCTTGGAGATTTTCTTGGACGGAATCGAGGAATTTCAAGAAGAGTTGTGAGTAAGCAGATAGTATTGTGAGAGCAAGATTGTTGAGTATTCTAAAGAAAACAAGAATGCAGGAGTGAATAGTTCAAGAGGGAGGGGTTGCTTATATAGGCCTCGGCCTTGTAACCGTTTGAACCTCTAGTCGTTCTATAGCCATTAGTCTTTACTGCCGTTTCCTTTTCTGCCGCGACAGAAATCTCGGCAGACTAGCCGTTACACTGTTCTGCCCGTTGAAACTGCTGCGGCTCTGACATTGTTTTCTGCCTCGGCAGAATTCCTGCTGTGAACTATTTCTCCTTTATTCTTGCTTATTATTCTAAATAAAAATTAAACACAAACAAGAAAAAAAATACTTAAAGCAAAAACACAAATTATAGAAAAATGAATATAAACTAAACTAATCCTAATAGAATAATAAGGAAAAGGGAGGAGATCATGTTACTGGTGGAGTGAATGCAAATGCATCTCCCAAGATGATTCTCTCTTGTTGGCCAGAATTATAAATCAGTTGTTGGCCACTCTCTTTTGCTGTGTGTCCATCCACCTTGAGCTTGATCTTTTTGCCAAATAACCTGCCGAGCATGCTGCCCAGGCAGGATATTTTGGTGCCTACTGTGTGGATGGCCTTGCACTCCTCTGGATCATCATATTTTTTTAAGTTGTGGAATGCATTGAGCTTGACTTGTTGGTCATTAACCCTCATTGTCAACTCTCCTTTTTCCATTTCAATTAAGGTGCATCCAGTTGCAAGGAAAGGTCTCCCCAAGATGATCGGTGCATTATCATATGCTTCACAATCAAGGACAAGAAAATCAGCAAGAAAAATAAATTTATCGACTCTTACAAGTATGTCCTCGATTTTGCCTTCGGGTTGCACATATGATCGATCCGCTAGTTGGAGCATAACTCTTGTAGGTTTCGCCTTTCCTATTCCAAGCTTTTGAAAGACAGATTTGGGCATTAGATTGATGCTTGCTCCAAGGTCGCATAGGGCCTTACCTTCATAGTTTTTACCTATCGCACAAGGTATGATAAAGCATCCAGGATCCTTCAATTTTGGTGGCATGCGATTGTGCAGCATTGCCATACATCCCTCGGTAGCAGCCACTGTTTCGAACTCACCTATTCATTTTCTCTTTGACACCATGTCTTTTAAGAACTTGGAATAATTAGGCATTTGTTCAATTGCTTCTACGAATGGTATGTGAATGTGGACTTGCTTTAAAATGTCAAGGAATTTCTTAAATTGCTGGTCCTGTTTTTGCTTTTTCAATCTTTGTGGGAAAGGTGGTGGTGGTCTCATCTCGTCCAGGGTTTCTTTAGTTTGGAATTTAATACCTGGCACCACTGGGGTTGTTGCTGTCTCGGCAGACTGTTTAGGAGCTGTAGTGCTCTCTGCCAGTGCAGTGTTATCAGTATCAGTTTGCTCAGCCTCTTCTTTTGCTGGGTCTGATGATGGAATTTGGCTTGCTGGAATCTTTTCCTTCAACTGTAGACCACTCCTGGTAGTGATTGCTTTGCACTGTTCATGGCCCATGACCTTAGCAACTTCAGTATTGCTAGGTAGTCCTCCTTGTGGTCTAGTGTTTATATTTTGAGCAAACTGCCCAACCTGAGTTACTAAAGTTTTAATAGCCGCTTCTTGATTCTGCAACCTCATCTCAGTCCTATTCATGAAAGCATATGTCCTTTTGATGAAATTACTGTTTTCTTCCATGTGTGATTCTTTTTTCATCATAAAGGCTTTAAGAGTGTTCTCCAACGAACTTACCGGTTGTTGCTGCATCTGCTACTGCGGCATTGGCTGCTGGACCTGCGGCGGCGGCAGATGTTGCATTAGTTGCTGGAATCCTGAGGGTTGGATGGTTGGGTTTAAGGCATTGTTAGGGTTGCTCCATGATAGGTTTGGATGCCTCTTCCATGAGGGCTTGTATGTATTGGACAACATATTGGTTCGGTTATAGTTTCCAACATATATACCGGTTTCTTGATTCATACAATCAGAGGAATTGTGGTTATCTCCACATAAATCACAAAAAGAATCAATCACCTTAACCTCACGGGTATTCTGTTGTAGTTGCAAATTTCTCACCATCTTTGTAAGAGAGGCCAATTGTGCTGCCACTGAATTTGATGTGTCTAACTCATTCACCGTGGCTTGGCGTCTTACTCCTCCTCGCCTAGATGTAGGGAATTGAAAATCGTTCTTTGCGAGTTTGTTCAGTACCTCAATAGCTTCCTTAGGTGCTTTATCAAGGAGTGTTTCGTTTGTCGAGGCATCTAACATCATCCTTGTCGGGGCATTTGTGGCATTATAGAACACGGTCACTTGTGTCCATAGGGGAAATCCATGCAAAAGACACTTGTGCAGTAACTCCCTGTATCGCTCCCATGCCTCGTACATTGGTTCGTCATCTGCCTGTCGAAAAGAAGTGATTTCATTACGAATTCTATCATATAAATTTGTAGGATTGAAACGTGTAATAAAATCACGACAGAGTTCACTCCAAGATCCAATAGATCCTGTTGGAATGCTATTTAACCAAGCTTTCGCCCTATCCCTCAGTGAATAGGGGAATAGCTTCAATCTAAAGACATCTTCATGGACTCCTTGGATTTTGAAAGAGTTGCAAATTTCCATGAAGGACTTGAGGTGCTGCCTTGCATCTTCAGTTACAGACCCACCAAACTGTCCAATAGTGTTAAGCATATTGAACATGACAGGTTTCAGTTCAAAGTGGGCTGCTTCTATCTCCGGTGTAACGACTCCTGGGTTTAATCCATTTAAATCCTCTTCTAAGAAGTCTCTGACAGTGAGCTGCCGCGGCCCTGGTGGCGGCGGAAGACCTCCATTGCCGGCAGGTAAGTTTTGTCCTGCCGGGTGATCTGCCATAGTTTCTTGGATTTGTCTCCTCAACCTTTGCCTTGTTCGTTCGATCTCTGGGTCTAACTCAAACAAAGGGTTGGTTGGGTTGGCCCTGGTCATACACCAAGAAAAATCAAAGTAAAATAAAAATAAAAATAAACAAGAAAATTAAGAAAACAAAATTTAGTTGCCAATCCCCGGCAACGCCGCCAAAAACTTGTCGCGTGTCAAAAGTGCACGTTTAGTACAAGTGGACACATTGCAAGTAATAAGTGATAAGTATTTATCGGATTATCGTCTCCACAGGGATTGGTATACTTAATATGTCTTCTTCGTCTCCTTGTTTTGTAAAAAGAAGTAAAGTAAAATAAAATAAAACACAAGTAATTTTGGGTTTGATAAATTGAAATAAAACAACTAAATAAAAGAATGAGATTTGATCAATAGAGAGAGAGGTTAGGATCCAGTTGCGTTGTATTGTGGATTTGATTTACTTGTCTCTGCCCAATGCAATCGTATATTACTGCCTTGGCAGCACCGCAGATTACTGCCTTGGCAGCAACGATATTGTCCGTCGCGGCAATCCTTTGCTCGTGGGTGGACTTTACCAAAGTTCGGGAAAGTGTCCTTGAATGAATCCGCTTATCCCTAAGTCGAAGTACTGTTGATGAAAAGCCCTTGATGATACCTCCCGGCGTGAATCAATTATACTCACCAACCAATCTCACACTTCTTTTAGCCGCTGAAACTCTTAACCTATCCCTAGGCCGAGTTAGTATTTCGCGATTGAAACACCGTACTTACCCCTTTCGTGAATCTAACACTCCCGAGTCTAGATAAATGGATTACTTAAAAACTTCTCTCCCGTGCTTGAATGCAAGAACAAAGAATGGCAAAGGATAAGCAAACCTTGATAGTTTTATTACATTGAAACAAAGACAGAGTACAATCTCCTCTCACAAATACTAAACAACCTTCACCTAAACCCTAAGAAATCTTAGAACATAGTTGCGAGAAAGAAAACTAAATCTATGAATCGGCTCTCTCTCTATGTATATCTAATACATGGACGGCTAGGTCTTATATAGGCTTGACCTAGGGCAAACCTTTCCTAGGTAGAATACAACTTGGAGTAGGGAACAAGTCATGTACATAAATAAAATATTTCCAAGTTTAATTCAACTAAGAGGCTTTCCCGCGTGGCCTTGTCTTGGGCATTTCCTCATGTTAACCAGCTCCGATCCATGTGCTTTATGTCTAGACACGTCCCTTGGATTTTTCTCTTCCAATCGCCTACAGTCTTGCTTTCTATCTCTCAGCTGCTGCCTCGGCATCAGGTCCTGCCTCGGCCATGTTGCTGTCGCGGCACTGCTTCTCCTGCACAGATATAGAAATGCAGTAAAACTTACCTTTTCTGCAAATATTATCTTTATAAACTTAACTTCTAAATATATCACATTAAGTATATGCATTGGTCCGAGTGGCTGTAAATTCAGTGATTAATGCCCGTAAAAAGTGATAGTGAGTTGAGCACTTATCAACGGACATAAAACAAAAGGGAGTGGCCAACATCTGAATTCTAATTCTGGCCAGCAAGAGATAAACACCTTAGGAGATGCATTTGCATGCATTCCACCAGTGACTTAATCTCTTCCCTTTTCTTTTTATATTATTATATTAGGATCAGTTTAGTTTATATTTATTTTCCATATCAATTTTATGCTTTAAGTATTTTTCTTGTTTGTGTTTAATTTTTATTTAGGATAATAAGCAAGAATAAAGGAGAAATAGTTCACAGCAGGAATTTTGCCGAGGCAGAAAACAGTGTTAGAGCCACAGCAGTTTCAACGGGCAGAACAGTGTAACGGCTAGTCTGCCGAGATTTCTGCCGCGACAGAAAAGGAAATGGCAGTAAAGACTAACGGCTATAGAACGACTAGAGGTTTTAACGGTTACAAGGCTGAGGCCTATATAAGCAACCCCTCCCTCTTGAACTATTCACTCTTGCATTCTTGTTTTCTTTAGAATACTCAACAATCTTGCTCTCACAATACTCTCTGCCTACCCTTCTTAAAATTCCAAGAAAATCTCCAAGAACTTAAACTCTCACAATCTTTATGGCCACCTACAAGCATTTTGCCCTAGCCAATGTTGAAGACCGCTTCAACATGTCTTTCATTGCCCGACAATTGTGGGAGGAACAAGGGTTCCAACACTCGGATGACGAAAACTATGGCATCGAGCACTATCTATTCGACAGAATCAAGTACCAAGAATGGGAAATCTTTTGCCTACAATCTGCCCAGGCGAACGCTACCATCGTGAGGGAATTCTATGAGCACGGGCCAAGCCAAGACTCCCTCTTTTTCCACTGCCGAGGCAGGCCTGTCCAGCTTGATGCCGAGACCATCAACCAATTTTACGGCGTCACACCTGACCATGATGTACATGCTGAATTCATGGAGGATATCACTGCCGAGGATTACGAGTTGATTAAAGATGACCTTTGCTACACGAATACTCCATAGGAAACCGGTGCCCATAGAGGATCTATAGCAAGGCAGAGCCTAAAGCCCAAGGCCAAGCTTTGGAACACCTTTTTCAAGAGATGCCTCATTCCCACATCCCACAATCGCACGGTAAGAAGGATAGAGGACCATTATATTTCCCTTGTTTGATCATTGGTTTGTGTATTGCTGCAGGTGTAATAGTAAAAGACACGGACGAATACACTCCCCAAAGGCGTGGATGGACCAGATACTTTTGCCACAAAATTATGCAGATCACGCAGGCGGAACCAGTCCAAGCAACGCCCCAGCAGTTCACTGCTGATACTGCTGTCAGGGCCCAATACACAGTAGACATGCAAGACACTGCCTACACCTCTACCACAACAGACCCGTACCAGGAGATACTGCAAAGGATGGCAGCGATGGATCTTAGGCAACAGAGATACATGGAGTATCAAAGAGACTTTAACGGCACACTAGCCCAGATGATGCTCCATGCCTTTCCAGACCAAGGGGGGCAGTTTCTAGAATTTCCAAGCAACATGTTCGTCACAGCCGCGCACCCTATATAGAAACTACACCAGCTCCAGGAGGACCGAGACCGTTCTTCCACGCGGGCCCTCAACCACAGTTTCATGCTGCTGGCCCATCTAGGGCAGCAGACTCTGCCGCAGCATCATCTGCCAGTAGAAAACCATCAAAGAGGAGGGCAGTCTTCAACACTCCACCACGATCCCCCATCATCATGGGCAGTCTATCAGCAGAGATAGATGCCTATGTACATCAAAGCTCAACCGCTGCCAGACCGAGTACACACCAAACCGGGGCAGTCATAGCAAATGTAGGTGGAACGGACATCATGATCACCGAGGCAATTGCCAACGTGGAAGAAGGCGAAGAAGTGGATGCTCCAATGCAACGGACACCACCCACAAGAGTCCAACCACCCCGGCAAGCAAAAGCTCAGCCCTCGCCCTCACCAAGAACGAAGCAATCAGCAGCACGACCCTGAAGAAAAATTGTTACAAGCAGCTCTTCGGAATCTCTTTAAAATTTTCATTTATTCAATTTTATTTGTTGTTTGTTTCTTGATATACTGCTTATTTCTTTCATATTTTTGTTGCCCACCATTTTCTTCTAAATAAAGCATTGAGGACAATGCTTGGTTCGAGTTTGGGTGTATAGCCACTGCCGAGGTAGCAATCTACTGTCGAGGCCTTGCCAAGAAAAGAGAGTATTTAAGTGAATTTTTTTTATTTTTTCATGCTCCCCGCCTTACTTGAATCAATTGCCTATACTTTTGCACTGCTTATCATCAATATTGACTTAGTTTATTCTTTAAGGGTATAGAAATCTTTCTCCTTACCATGATTAGGTCCTGTTAAGAAGGTTTAACCTTAGGATACTCAAGGATGAAAACTTAGAAGCCTACTATAGGATAAAATTTAAACACTTTTGGGACTCGTTGGATTATAGGAATTCTTTTAATGAACTTAGGTGATAAAGACTTAGATTTTTGGGAAAGTAACTAGAGGTGCCTATCACTGGCTCTTGAAAATCTCTTCTTCATACTAAAGGTGCCCGAAATTGGCTTAAGAATTGGTGGTTTAGAAAAGAAGAGAACACTTAACCCAATTCTATTTGTCTTGAACTTAGAGTTTATCTAAGAAAGCCTTTAATCAACTTGTCCACAAAAACACACACACTCACAATTCTTATAGTTTGTTTCTAGGTAAACCCTTGGGTAGCCGAAAGGTTAAGACTAAAGGATAGGACTAGATATGGTGGGGAGAATAGATGGAAATATAAGACCAAGAGAGAGTAGAGTGCGGCAAATTGATGGTTTGCATTGCTTGAGGACAAGCAATAGTTCGAGTTTGGGGTGTGCTAAGTGCTCAACACACTATCACTTTTTACTCCTTTTACGAGCATTAATCACCAATAATACACCCACTCGGGCCAATGCACGTGCTTAATGTGATATATTTAGAAGTTATTCTCATATAGATAATATTTACAGAAAAAGGCACGTTTTACTGCCTTTTCATATCTGTGCAGGAGAACCAGTGCCGCGGAGTAACAAGGCCAAGGCAGAACCTGATGCCGAGGCAGCAGCAGAAAGACAGGAAGCAAGACTGTAGGCGATGGAAAGACAAAAGTCCAAGGAACGTGTCTGGACTCAAAGCCCATGGATCGGAGCTGGTTAGCATGAGGAAAAGCCCAAGACAAGGGCACGTGGGAAAGCCTCTTAGTTGAAATAAACTTGGGAATATTTTATTTATGTACATGACTTGTTCCCTACTCCAAGTTGTATTCTACATAGGAAAGGTTTGCCCTAGGACAAGCCTATATAAGACCTAGCCGTCCAATGTATTAGGAGCGCCGATTCTTAGAGAGTTCACCCTAAGACTCAATGTTTTCTTTCTCTCAAATTATGTTCTAAACTTTCTTAGGGTTTAGGTGAAGGATGTTAAGTATTTGTGAGAGGAGATTATACTTTGTTCTTTGTTTCAATGCAATAAAACTATCAAGGTTTGCTTATCCTTTGCTATTCTTTGTTCTTGCATTAAATCTCGGGAGAGAAGTTTGTGAGTAATCATTTATCTAGACTCGGGAGAGTTAGATTCACGAAAGGGATAAGTATAGTGTTTCAATCGCGAAATACTAACTCGGCCTAGGGATAGGTTAAGAGTTTCAGCGGCTAAAAGAAGTGTGAGATTGGTTGGTGAGTATAATTGATTCACGCCGGGAGGTATCATCAAAGACTAGTCATCAACAGTACTTCGACTTAGGGATAAGCGGAGTCACCTATGGACATTTTGCCGAACTTTGGTAATGTCCACCCACGAGCAAGGTATTGCCGCGGCGGACAGTATCGTCGCTGCCAAGACAGTAATCTGCAGTACTGCCGAGGCAGTGATATACAATTGCATTGGACAGAGACAAGTCAATCAATTCTGCAATACAACGCAACTGGATCCTGACCTCTCTCTATTAATCAGACTTCATCCTTATTCTTGGTTTTCTTTATTTCAATTTATCTAGTTTCATCAAAACCAAAATTACCTGTGTCTTTATTCTTTTTTACAGAACAAGAAGACGAAGACAACATATTAAGTATACCAATCCCTATGGAGACGATACACGATAATACTTATTACTTTATTACTTGCGATGTGTTCACTTGCACTAATTGCGCACTTTTGACACGCGACAACTTGTTCGATAAAGTAGCATATTGGCAAATCTTTTCCTTACAGCTCACCCAGGTCAACGCCACGATTGTGAGAGTATTTTACGTGCATGGGCCAAGCGAAGATTCACTCTATGTCCACTGTCGGGGCAGACCAGTTCAACTTGATGCCAACACCATCAATTTGTTCTATGGCCTCCACCCTGCTCGTGATGACCATTCAGCATTTATGGCGGACATAAGCCACACGGATTACGAACTCATCAAAGATGATCTTTGCTATGATAACACACAATGGGAAACCGAATCCCACAAAGGCTTCGTGTCAAGACAAAATCTGAGTCCCGAGGCAAAGTTGTGGAACAAATTCGTAAAATGACGCCTCATCCCAACATCTTATAACAGCACGGTAGATAAGAGGAGATTGGTTCTCATCCAATCCATTATCAACAAAAGAAGTTTCAGTGTGGGAGAGTTAATCCTACAAGAAATCTACGAATGTGGTAGGAAGGAAAAAGGGCCATTGTACTTTCCATGTTTAATCACGAGTCTTTGCACTACCGCGGGTGTCCCAATCGAGGATACAGATGAAATTACTGTCCATAGGTGCGGTTGGACAAGGGAGTTCTGCCACAAAGTCATGCAAATCACCGAGGCGGAACAAGTCCAAGCAACTCCACAGCCAGGCACTGCCGATACAAATATCGGGGCCCAATACACGGCGGACATGCCTGTTGCTTCCCACAGCACTGCCAGAGCAGATCCTTACAAGGAAATACTCTAGAGGATGGCAACCATGGATATACGACAGCAACAATACATGGAGTACCAACGATATTTCAACAAGGTATTAGCCTAGTTTATGGTCAACAATTTTCCAAACCAAGGGGTGCAGTTCCCCGACTTCCCTCCTGATATGCTTGTCATGGTTGCACCCTATACCGAAACAACTTCGGCACCAAGAAGATCGCGACCATTTTATGCCCCTGGACCATCACAACCATTCCATGCAACGAACCCATCTCAGCCAACAGAGACTGTCGTAGCAACATCAACCAGTAGAAGGCGGTCCAAGAGGAAACCAGCAGACTCTCCTGTAATCATTAGGAGTTTCTCGTCAGAGATGGACTCTTTCATGAAGCAGCCTCACTTCACTGTCGGGCCCAGCACTCAGCCCGCTTGGGCAGATAACATGGAAGCTGAGGATGTGGGCGGGACAGAAATAATGCCCACCGAAGAAATTGGGGACAAGGAAAAAGGAAAAGAAGTCAACGCCCCATTGCAAAGGACGCCACCTACCAGAATCCAGCCACCCAGAATAGCCAAAACTCAGTAATCACCAAAACAGGGATCAAAAACTAAACTGTTAGCAGCAAGGCCAAGGAAACTCATCATCCGCAACAGTTCTTTAGAGGATTTTTAATCTTTTTATACATCTATGTTGTTTTTATTTTTTTTCCTTGATAATCTTCATGTTTGTTTCATGTCTTTTGCATATGTTTAAGCATTGGGGACAATGCTCAGTTTAAGTTTGGGGGTGTAGATTCACAACCGAGGCAACCTATTGCCGCGGCCCTGCCATGAAAGGAAGCAATTTAAATTTATTTTAATTTTTTTTTCGTCTACCACCCTACTTGAAATATTGTCCATACTTTTGCACTGCTTACATCATTATTGCCTAGTTTATTCTCCTTAGGCTATAGAAATCTTTTTTCCTTAACATGGCGAAGTCCTGTTAGAAGGATTAACCTTAGGATTCTTAAGAATGAAAACTTAGAAGCTTGCTATAAGGTTGACTCTAAAAACACTTTTGGTATTTGTGTGATTATAGGAATTCTTTTAATGAACTTAGGTAATAAAGGCTTAGATTTTTGGAATAATGACTATAGGTGCCTATTACCGGTTCTAAGACTCATTCTTGTTCATGCTAGAGGTGTAACACCCTAAAATCGGGTTAGTAAAATGGTTCGAATAAATTATAAATTTAAGATAAATCACATGTTAATTGGTTAGAAGGTAGGGGTCAAATTGAATTAAATATGGAAGTTAGTGGTTGCATGATAAAGTATGAATTTCCATAAACTACCCTTGATAATAAACCATGTCTAGGCATACCATTAAGGGTAATTTGGTCATTTCTCACTTATTATCAATTGAACAAAATGGCAAAAAATTTGCTTCTTCCTCCCCCCATTCTCACGAGACAACAAAAAAAAGGGAGAGGAGATTTCATCTTCTCCATTGCTCCATCACCATAGCTAAAGGAAAAAGGGGTTTTAAAGTTTTGCATGCCTAAGCTTTTGGTCTAGAAAACTCAATCCAAAGGTCTTGGTAAGCTTTCTCTTCTATAACCGAAATTCTTGGGTGTATAAGCTTTGGATTCTTGAATATTTGTGATACATTATTGTTGAATAAGGTTGTAGGAAGGCTTAATTTAAAGATAGTGTTTATTTTGTTATGGGTTTTCTTGAAGCATGAATAATGAGTTGGAGATTGGAATTAGGATTTTTGTAAACGTGACATGTGTGATACTTGACCTTATAAGTTGCTATAAATGGATCGAAGGTTGTTAATTTCTTGTTTGAAGTGCTGGGAAGTTCATAAGAGTGAGCTCGTATTGGGTTCGGAACTATAGAATGGAAACTAGCCGAAATTTTCTAGAATTGTTATTCCAAGTAGCCATCTTTGAGAAATTCCCTAGGTCGGGATTCAAGGAGTTATGAGCTGAAATTTTAAAGCATGATATCCTATATACCTAGTTTAATTGAAAATTTACGGAACCTCAATCGGAGTTTAGTAGGAAATGTTATAAGCCTTTCTGTAGGGGCTGTCTGAATAGTCCCAATTCTGGACGTGTCTGATACGAACAAAATTTGGTGTTGATTGGGTAATAACTAAAATATAAGGTTAATTGGTCCTTGTAGAGGATTCTTCTAGCTTTCCAAAGAGGTAAAATGGACTAAAATCGGATATCGGGATTAGGAGATATAAGCGATTCTTTATAAGGTAGCGAAACTGTCCGTAATGCACAAATACACTTGTTTACATTTGTTAAGTCTAAGACCACTTGGAATTAAATGATCGAATGCATCCTAATAGATTATATATGTGTATGAATTACTAGAGAATACAAGGGAAGAGAATATCGAGGAACAAGAAGGGCTCGAACTACCGAGGAAAAAGGGCAAAGGGATCGCGATTTACAACCCTTAAATTGCTCAGAGTTAATTGTGAGTGTGGCAAACCTTAGGGTTAGGACCTAGGGTCCTAACCATCTATTTGTTTATTTGATTCGATTTTATTATGTAAATGGACTAATCTATATTCGGAAGAAAAAAAGGAAGGAGGCTAATGTTAATGAATTGTTTGATATGAATTGTTGTTAAATTGTTAGTACTAGCCTAGTACATATGCATAGCTCGGAAATGCCGAGATAAGTATGGCACGCGGCTAAGGATGCCAGGTACGCAAATCATGCATGGAGCATGTTAATGGTTATATGATCAATTGTTTGATGATTTGATATGCCTATTACTTGTGATATGATATAAATGCCTTGCTTGATAACATGTCTTGGATTCTTACTCTTAATGACAAGAACTTGATAAATATGAATTGAATGATCAAATGGATAATGAAAATAATATTGAGCCTTGGTTGATAGTTGGTCATAGGTAGTACGGCATGCCTAGGGTCTTGAGCTCATTGTTTAGTGCTACGGGACTATTGTTTAGTACTTCGGTACTCTTGTTTGATACTGTGGGTACCGTGATTTGGTGGTTAGTTACCAATTTTTAGATACCATGGGTATCTCTTGTTAGTACCTTTGTGGTACTCTTGTTAGTGCCTTTGTGGTAATCTTGTTAGTGTCTTCGTGATACTCTTGTTGACTCGCTTACCTTGTCCTACTATACCAAGGCATCACACGAACTTAATTGAAAGACTAAAGGTTTAAATGTGAACTATATGTACATGTATTGGCTTGAGAAGCTTTGAAATTGAATTTTTGCTAAGTGTAGCACTTGAATTGTGAATCGGTTAATGGATATTGAAATTGTCTAAATGGCTATAAGTAGCCCTTGTTATGAATGCTCTATGAAACTTGAGAAACGAAAAATGATTAATAAGTTATATGCATTGATTTTTATGCTAGCTTGAGCATATAGATAATGATATTGGGTTGCATAATAGAAATGTTAATTATAAGGAGCTTGTTGACCATGACATTGAGCTATTGATAAATTTGATTAGTGACCAAACTATTGCCATGTTAAACTATTGCCATGTTAAATAACTGCCATGTTAAACTATTGCTATGGATTAGATTTGGTTGCTTATTTGAAGCATGTTGTATTTGTTATTGTGTTAAGTCTAATATGGTTAGACTAGGGCTGCCTCACTAAGTACTTCATAGTACTTACCACTCGTTCTTTCCTCCTTCCCAACTAACAGGTTATCGAGCTAAGGAGCTAGGTTGAGATTGATCGGGAGCAAGGACACCAAGCAAGCAATGTATGGTATTTTGCAATGTTTGTTAACTCCTAGATTAAGGTGGCTTAGTGATCATGCTAGACTAGCATATGCATTTTGATAAGTGATTCATGGTTTGTATATATATATATAGGTGTGATCACTCGAGCTATTGGTATGTAAGCCATAAGGCGTAATGATCTCCATAGGCTAGCATTGCATATTTTGAGTTTTGGCTTATGGTTTGCATAGGTAGGCCTTGGTGTTTTGCATAAGGTATGTAATTAATTGACTTGGTATGATAAACATGAACTAAGTAGGATAGCATGTGAATCCTTAAAGCTATAATATGGGTATGCTAGTTGCCATTGAGAGAAATCCATGGCATAAGGGTTGGCTCGTGATAAGTGCTCAACTCACTATCACTTTTTACACCTTTTATGAGCATTAATCACCGAATCTACACCCACTTGAACCAATGCATGTACTTAATGTGATATATTTAGAAGTTAAGCTCATAAAACTCATATTTACAGAAAGGGAAGTTTTACTACATCTTTATATCTGCGCAGGAGAACCAGTGCCGCGGCAGCAACAAGGCCGAGTTAGGACCTGATGCTGAGGTAGCAGCTGAGAACCAGGAAGCAAGACTGTAGGCGATTGGACGAGAAAAATCCAAAGAACGTGTCTGGACCTAAAACACATGGATCGGAGCTGGTTAGAATGAGGAAAAGCACAAGACAAGGCCACACGGGAAAGCCCCTTAGTCGAATTAAACTTGGAAATATTTTAATTATGTACATGACTTATTCCCTACTCCAAGTTGTATTCTACTTAGGAAAGGTTTGCCCTAGGTCTAGCCTATATACAGACCTAGCCGTCCAATTTATTAGAGGAATACCTAGAGAGAGAGAAAGACGATTCATAAACTTGTTTTCTTTCTCTCAACTATGATACCTCCCGGCGTGAACCAATTATACTCACCAACCAATCTTACACTTCTTTTAGCCGCTGAAACTCTTAACCTTTCCCTAGGCCGAGTTAGTATTTCGCGATTGAAACACCGTACTTACCCCTTTCGTGAATCTAACTCTCCCGAGCTTAGATAAATGGATGACTCACAATCTCCTCTCCCAAGCTCAATTATGAGAAGAAGGAATAACAAAGGATAAGAAAACCTTGATAACTTTATTGCATTGAATCAAAGACAAAGTACAATCTCCTCTCACATATACTCGACAACCTTCACCTAATCCCTAAGAAGGTTTAGAACATAATGGAGAGGATGAAGACAAGAATAGAAATCGACTCTTTCTCTAGGTATTCCGTGTATAATACATTGGGTGGCTAGGTCTTTATATAGGCTAGACCTAGGGCAAACCTTTCCTATGTAGAATACAACTTGGAGTAGGGAACAAGTCATGTACATAAATAAAATATTCCCAAGTTTATTTCAACTAAGAGGCTTTCCCACGTGCCCTTGTCTTGGGCTTTTCCTCATGCTAACCAGCTCCGATCCATGGGCTTTGAGTCCAGACACGTTCCTTGGACTTTTGTCTTTCCATCGCCTACAGTCTTGCTTCCTGTCTTTCTGCTGCTGCCTCGGCATCAGGTCCTGCCTCGGCCTTGTTACTGCCGCGGCACTGGTTCTCCTGCACAGATATAAAAACGTAGTAAAACGTGTCTTTTTCTGTAATTATTATCTATATGAGCATAACTTCTAAATATATCACATTAAGCACATGCATTGGTCCGAGTGGGTGTATTATTGGTGATTAATGCCCGTAAAAGGAGTAAAAAGTGATAGTGTGTTGAGCACTTATCACTAGTCATCAACAGTACTTCGACTTAGGGATAAGCGGAGTCATTCAAGGACACTTTGCCGAACTTTGGTAAAGTCCACCCACGAGCAAGGGATTGCCGCAGCGGACAGTATCGTCGTTGCCAAGGCAGTAATCTGCAGTGCTGCCGAGGCCGTGAAATACGATTGCATTGGGCAGAGACAAGTCAATCAAATCCATAATACAATGCAACTAGATCCTGACCAATCTCTCTCTAATATTCAATTCTCTTTATTTTACTTAGTTGTCTTATTTTAGTTCCATCACAACCCAAACTACTTGTGTTTTTATTTCTTTCTACAGAACAAGAAGACGAAGAAGACATATTGAGTGTACCAATCCCTGTGGAGACGATAATCCGATAAATACTTATCACTTATTACTTTCGATGTGTCTACTTGCACTAAACGCGCACTTTTGACACGCGACAACTCAATTAAAGAGTGATATGCATAATAGTATTAGTGATGAAATGGATATAGGCAATTGAATTGGTAAGTGTTATTGATGCCTAAACATGTTGAATATTGTCCCTTATGGATTAGGAATGGTTGAGACCATATAGGTGGTCTTTTGGTAGTGACTAAGAGTTTAAAAAGATAGAAACCTACAAATTGGGGCAGGGGTATCGATACCATTTACATAGGTATCGATACCACCCTTGGCAGTAATGAAATTGCATCGATGCTTGGTTCGATGCCAAGCTTCATTAAGGGCTTCATGGTTTGATACCAGTATAGAACCGGGCCACTATAACCTTAATCCATTGAGTCCTTGAAGTAGACCAATATCGATACCTGGTTCGATACTATAACTTCCAGTAACGAAAATGCATCGATACCAGTATTGAACCAGGCTACTCAACCTTAGTCAATGAGTCAACGAGGTAGACCATTATTGATACATGGTCCGATATTAGGACCTCCAGTAACGAAATTGCATCGATACCCCTGTTTCGATACCTCACTATGAGGGGTATCGATACCCCCTAGTTAATTTGGTTCAACTTGGGAAATGAAAATTTACTTGATCAATAAGATAATATTAATGATGATTAAGTAAAATAAATTGGGTTAGAGGTTTAGATCAAGCTCAATTGAGATTATAATTGATAAATAAATGAAAATTGAGAATCGAAATGGTTAATTGTATAATTATGGAAAGGTTTTAAATTAACCTCAAAATTGATAAGTGTTACAAGAGTTTGGCTTGTAAAGTTATACAAATGAAAAAAAATGTCTTACAATTGAATACAAATTCGGTTTAAATACGAGTTGAATGTCCGGTCGACGCCTCCGTCTCCTAACCCGGGGCGAAGGTGTCACATTTTATTGGTATCAGAGCTTTCGGTTGCATGATTCTCGGGGCGAAGGTGTCACATTTATACCGTACTTGCATGTGTTCTTGCTCAATTGTATAATTTTTGCTATCCTTTTGTATTATGGTAGATACGAGACTAGCCTTGGGAGATGAAAGTCCCGAGGGCTCCTCTAATGAGAATGAAAACGTGAGGGTGGAACCGAATCCTCCTCAGAAACAAGAACCACCTCTAGTGGAGGCTGCCCCTGAGATAGTGGCCCCAGTTATACAGGATGTTCAGAGGTCTCCTAAGTATGAAGGGGATGTTCGATCAGTTAGTGTCCAACTTGAGACAGAATCGTCCTACTGCTCTTGTTGATGCTACACCGAGTAGGGCACCTATTGAGAGGCTCGCTCGATATCGAGCCAATATTTTTGCGGGTGTTAATGAGGAAAAGCCCGAGGAACCCGAACAGTGGTTTGAAAGGACCACTCAGATTCTAACCAAGCAATTACAGTGCTCCAATGAGCACAAGCTTGAATGTGCAATCTCGCTTCTAGCTGACGAAGCCTTGAGTTGGTGGGAAACTACGATCTTGACTGCTCCTGCTGACTCCATCGCTTGGGACTTCTTTGTAGAGGAGTTCAAGAAGAAGTATATTAGTGAGCAGTATCTGGCTGAAAGACGAAGACAGTTCTTGTATTTGAGACAGGCTAATAGGCCTATTGAGCTGTATTTGGCAGACTTCTGTAAGTATTGAAAGTACGGAGCCGAGTATATTAAGACTAAGAAACAAAAATATCAGATGTTTATCGATGGGCTGAATGATGAGATGAGCCCCATGTTTACTGCTTTGGGAATTACTGATTTCCAAATCTTAGTCAATCAGGCTATTGCCACCGAAGCCAAGATGAAAGCTTCGGAAAAGAGAAAGGGTGGAAATAGGGATGATAAGAAGCGTAAATGGAAGGATAGATCTGATTGGAATGTGAAGAAAGCCAAGCAACAGAAATAGGGCTACTCGACTTACCACCATGAGTCTAAGAATCGTTATGTGCCGAGACCTCAGTCGGCAAATAGACCCGTAGCCCCAGTGGCTTCTGTTCACAGTAAGGGGAATTCCGGAAAAGCTTCGGCTTGTCAGTTTTATAAGAAGTTTCATGCTAGTCCTTGTCGACTTCAGATGAGATTGTGTTATGCGTGTGGTGGATCGGACCACTTTGTTAAGGATTGCCCTCAAAATCCTAATAGAGGCACACCTCAGTCTCATGCCTATCAGAGTCTTCCACCTCAGAACCGAAACAAGGGCCCAGTACAGGCCCATTCCGGGAATCAAAGCAAGGGAAAGGATCATCAATCAGCCCCTCCTCGTCAAGAATCTCGAGCCCCAGCTAGAATGTACACCGTTCGTGGTAGAGGAGAGGAAGAATCTCCTGATGTTATCGCAGGTACCGTTGAGTTAAATTTATGTCCTGCTTATGCTTTAATAGATTCAGGATCCACTCATTCTTTTGTATGTTCCAAAATGCTTGTAAAGGTTAGGTTAGAGCCTTAAAAAGTTGATAGGGGTCTTGTAGTATCAAACCCAATAGGAGGAATAATGAATGTTAACCTTGTTTGTAAAGATTCCCCGATCACAATTCGGAACATTCCTTTTCGAGTTGATCTATTTGTACTACCGGAATGTGAGTTTGACCTAATACTGGGATTAGACTGGTTGACCAAACACGAAGCTTGGATTGATTGTCAAAATCGAAGACTGTATCTTTGTGGTTTGGGGAAGGAGTCAATCCTCCTGATTGATAAGAAGCTGACTTCGATTTTTGCCGCTATGGTTATGCAAGATGAATATGATTTCGGTTTGCCAAAAATCCCAGTGGTATCCGAATTTGTCGATGTTTTTCCTAAGGAACTCCCTGGTTTACCTCCGACTAGAGAAGTTGAGTTCGGGATAGAAGTCCAGCCTGGGACTAATCCGGTGTCAATTGCACCTTATAGAATGGCACCTATTGAGTTGAAAGAACTTAAGAAGCAACTCCAAGAGCTACAAGAGAAGGGATTCATTCGTCCTAACTCTTGTCCATGGGGTGCTCCTGTTTTGTTCGTAAAGAAGAAAGATGGAACAATAAGGCTTTGTATAGACTACCGGCAATTAAATCGGGTGACCATTAAGAACAAGTACCCTTTGCCTAGAATTGAAGATTTGTTTGATCAACTCAAGAATGTTGCGGTTTTCTCCCGGATTGATCTTCAATCGGGGTACTATCAGATGAGAGTAAAAGAAGAGGATGTTCCAAAGACGGCTTTTAGAACTCGTTATGGCCATTTTGAATTCTTAGTGATGCCATTTGGGTTAACTAATGCCCTAGCTGCATTCATGGATCTCATGAATCGAATCTTTCGACCTCATCTTGATAAGTTTATGGTCGTCTTTATTGATGACATTCTGGTGTATTCTCGGAATAAGGAGGAACACGTAGAACAGCTTCGAATTGTTTTATAGACTCACTGGGAACGTCAATTGTTTGCCAAGTTTTCCAAGTGTGAGTTCTGGTTATCGGAAATGACCTTCCTTGGCCATGTCATCTCGGTAGAAGGAATCAAACTCGATGCAAAGAAAGTGTAGACTATATTGGATTGGAGACCTCCGAGGAATGTCAGTGAGGTCAGAAGTTTCCTCGGTTTAGCCGGGTACTATAGAAGATTTGTTAAGGGATTCACTACGATTGCTTTACCCTTAACTAAACTTCTTCGAAAGGATAAATTGTTTGAATGGTCAGAGGACCAACAAAGAAGCTTCGATCAGCTTAAGCAAGCTTTGACCCATGCTCCTGTTCTTATTCAACTGGAATCAGGCAAGGAATTCACTGTGTATAGTGATGCCTCACATTCGGGACTGGGTTATCTTTTGATGCAGGGAAATAATGTACTTGCTTGTGCATCAAAGCAATTGAAGCCTCATGAATTGAATTACCCTACGCATGATCTCGAGTTAGCTACTATCGTTTTTGCCCTCAAGATATGGAGGCACTACTTATATGGCGAGAAGTGTTACCTATACACCGATAACAAGAGTCTCAAATATCTTCTGACCCAGAAGGATTTGAATCTGAGACAAAGAAGATGGATGGAATTGCTAAAAGATTATGATTTGGTCATTGATTACCATCAAGGAAAGGCCAACATAGTGGCCGATGCTCTTAGTCGTAAACCGAAATTGGGTAAGCTATTTGATAACTTTGAAATGATATAAGCTTCCTTTGAATATCCGTATCTGATTTGAAAATTTCCTTGCAGCCCCAAATGCGATAAATGCTCACCTTTGAGTATATCGAAAGCAAGGATATTTATCTGAACTTCAGGTTCAATCTGATTTGATTTCGAGAATCAAAGACCTTCAGCAATCTGATTCCGAGCTTCAGGCTATTGCATCAAAGCTTGATTTGAAAGCTAATGTCGAATTCTCCCTCAATTCGAATGGATTGCTCTACTTTAGAGATAGAGTATGTGTACCAAATAATGAGGAGTTAAAAAGAGATATCTTACAAGAAGCGCATCAAAGCCCATTCTCGATCCATCCTGGTTCTGTTAAAATGTATAAAGACCTAAAATCCTTGTATTGGTGGCCTGGAATGAAAGCAACCATCACAGATTTTGTATCCCGATGTTTGACTTGTCAGAAAGTCAAGGCTGAGCACCGGGCTCCTACGGGATTGCTTCAGCCTATTGAATTGCCCGAGTAGAAATGGGATCGAGTGACGATGGATTTCGTTACCGGTTTGCCTGTTACACCAAGAAAGAATGATGCTATTTGGGTGATTGTTGATAGACTCGCCAAGTCTACACATTTTATTCCGGTACAAAGGAACATGAACTCGGAGATTTTAGCCGAGTTGTATATCCGTGAGGTGATTCAGTTACATGGGGTACCAACATCGATCATTTCTGATAGAGATCCGAATTTCATGTCCCGATTTTGGAAGTCTTTGCAAAAGGCTCTCGGAACTAAAGTGCATCTTAGCACCGCCTTCGATCCGCAGTCTGATGGTCAATTCGAAAGGGTGATACAAGTCTTAGAAGATATGTTACGTGCTTGTGTTATAGACTTTGGGAAGAATTGGGAAAAGTCCCTACCCTTGGTGGAATTTGCTTACAATAATAGCTATCAGGCATCAATTCAAATGGCTCCTTTCGAAGCTTTATACGGGAGGAAATGTAGAACTCCCTTGTGTTGGTCTGAATTGGGAGAGAATAAGGTTTTGGGACCTCAATTGATAAGGGAAACTGAGGAACAAATTCGAGTTATTCATGATCGATTGAAACAAGCCTTCGATAGACAAAAGGTTTATGCAGACTTGAGACGAAGAGATATTCAATATAATGTGGGAGACAAGGTCTTCCTAAAAGTCTCTTCTTGGAAGAAAGTTTTCAGATTTCGAAAAAAGGGAAAGCTTAGCCCTCGGTTCATTGGACCTTACGAGGTTACTGAAAGAATTGGCTCGGTGGCCTATCGTCTTGCTCTCCCTAGTGAGTTCAATAAGATACACAATGTCTTCTATGTTTCTATGTTGAGAAAGTACCGATCTGACCCCTCTCATGTCTTGGAACCGGAAGAATTGGAATTGAATCCCGATTTGTCTTATGAAGAGGAACCGGTTCAGATTCTTGATCAAGAAGTTAAAAGGCTTCGAAACAAGAATGTGCCACTGGTGAAAGTCCTTTGGAGAAATCACAAGAAAGAAGAAGCTACTTGGGAACCCGAGGACACAATGAAAGCACAATTTCCGCATTTGTTCTCTTCAGGTAAATTCGAGGGCGAATTTCTTTTTAAAGAGGGGAGAATTGTAACACCCTAAAATCGGGTTTGTAAAATGGTTCGAATAAATTATAAATTTAAGATAAATCACATGTTAATTGGTTAGAAGGAATGGGTCAAATTGAATTTAATATGGAAGTTAGTGGTTACATGATAAAGTATGAATTTCCATAAACTACCCTTTGTAATAAACCAAGTCTAGGCATATCATTAAGGGTAATTTGGTCATTTCTCACTTATTATCAATTGAACAAAATGGCCAAAAATTTGCTTCTTCCTCCCCCATTCTCACGAGACAACAAAAAAAAGGGGAGAGGAGATTTCATCTTCTCCATTGCTCCATCACCATAGCTAAAGGAAAAAGGGGTTTTAAAGTTTTGCATGCCTAAGCTTTTGGTCTAGAAAACTCAATCCAAAGGTCTTGGTAAGCTTTCTCTTCTATAACCGAAATTCTTGGGTGTATAAGCTTTGGATTCTTGAATATTTGTGACACATTATTGTTGAATAAGGTTGTAAGAAGGCTTAATTTAAAGATAGTGTTTATTTTGTTATGGGTTTTCTTGAAGCATGAATAATGAGTTGGAGATTGGAATTAGGATTTTTGTAAATGTGACATGTGTGATACTTAACCTTATAAGTTGCTATAAATGGATAGAAGGATGTTAATTTCATGTTTGAACTGCTAGTAAGTTCATAAGAGTGAGCTCGGATTGGGTTCGGAACTATAGAATGGAAACTAACCGAAATTGTCTAGAATTGCTATTCCAAGTAGCCATCTTTTAGAAATTCCCTAGGTCATCATTTAAGGAGTTAGGAGCTGAAATTTTAAATCATGATACTCCTATATACCTATTTTAATTGAAAATTTACGGAACCTCAATCGGAGTTCGGTAGGAAATGTTATAAGCCTTTCCGTAGGGACTGTCTGAACAGTCCCAATTCTGGACGTGTCTGATTCGAACAAAATCTGGTGTTGATTGGGTAAGAATTAAAATATAAGGTTAATTGGTCCTTGTAGAGGATTCTTCTATCTTTCCAAAGAGGTAAAATGGACTAAAATCGGATATCAGAATTAGGAGATATAAGCGATTCTTTATAAGGTAGCGAAACTGTCCGTAATGCACAAATGCACTTGTTTACATTTGTTAAGTCTAAGACCACTTGGAATTAAATGATCGAATGCATCCTAATAGATGTTATGTGTATGAATTACTAGAGAATACAAGGTAAGAGAATATTGAGGAACAAGAAGGGCTCGAACTACCGAGGAAAAAGGGCAAAGGGATCGCGATTTACAACCCCTAAATTGCTCGGAGTTAATTATGAGTGTGGCAAACCTTAGGGTTAGAACCTAGGGTCCTAACCATCTATTTGTTTATTTTATTTGATTTTATTATATAAATGGACTAATCTATATTCGGAAAAAAAAGGAAGGAGGCTAATGTTAATGAATTGTTTGATATGAATTGTTGTTAAATTGTTAGTACTAGCCTAGTACATATGCATAGCTCGGAAATGCCGAGGTAAGTATGGCACGCGGCTAAGGATACCAGGTACGCAAATCATGCATGGAGCATGTTAATGGTGATATGATCAATTATTTGATAATTTGATATGCTTATTACTTGTGATATGATATAAATGCCTTGCTTGATAACATGTCTTGGATTCTTACTCTTAATGACAAGAACTTGATAAATATGAATTGAATGATCAAATGGATAATGAAAATAATATTGAGCCTTGGTTGATAGTTGGTCATAGGTAGTACAGCATGCCTAGGGTCTTGAGCTCATTGTTTAGTGCTACGACACTATTGTTTAGTACTTCGGTACTCTTGTTTGATACTGTGGGTACCGTGATTTGGTGGTTAGTTACCAATTGTTAGATACCATGGGTATCTCTTGTTAGTACCTTTGTGGTACTCTTGTTAGTGCCTTTGTGGTACTCTTGTTAGTGTCTTCGTGATACTCTTGTTGACTCGCTTACCTTGTCCTACTATACCAAGGCATTACACGAACTTAATTGAAAGACTAAAGGTTTAAATGTGAACTATATGTACATGTATTGGCTTGAGAAGCATTGCAATATAATTGTTGCTAAGTGTAGCACTTGAATTGTGAATCGGTTAATGGATATTGAAATTGTCTAAATGGCTATAAGTAGCCCTTGATATGAATGCTCTATGAAAATTGAGAAACGAAAAATGATTAATAAGTTATATGCATTGATTTTTATGCTAGCTTGAGCATATAGATAATGATATTGGGTTGCATAATAGAAATGTTAATTATAAGGAGCTTGTTGACCATGACATTGAGCTATTGATAAATTTGATTAGTGACCAAACTATTGCCATGTTAAACTATTGCCATGTTAAATAATTGCCATGTTAAACTATTGCTATGGATTAGATTTGGTTGCTTATTTGAAGCATGTTGTATTTGTTATTGTGTTAAATCTAATATGGTTAGACTAGAGCTGCCTCACTAAGTACTTCATAGTACTTACCACTCGTTCTTTCCTCCTTCCCAACTAACAGGTTATCGAGCTAAGGAGCTAGGTTGAGATTGATCGGGAGCAAGGACACCAAGCAAGCAATGTATGGTATTTTGCAATGTTTGTTAACTCCTAGATTAAGGTGGCTTAGTGATCATGCTAGACTAGCATATGCATTTTGATAAGTGGTTCATGGTTTGTATATATATATAGGTGTGATCACTCGAGCAATTGGTAAGTAAGCCATAAGGCGTAATGATCTCCATAGGCTAGCATTGCATATTTTGAGTTTTGGCTTATGGTTTGCATAGGTAGGCCTTGATGTTTTTCATATGGTATGTAATTAATTGACTTGGCATGATAAACATGAACTAAGTAGGATAGCATGTGAATCCTTAAAGCTATAATATGGGTATGCTAGTTGCCGTTGAGAGAAATCCATGGCATATGGGTTGGCTCGATTGAAGAGTGATATGCATAATAGTATTAGTGATGAAATGGATATAGGCAATTGAATTGGTAAGTGTTATTGATGCCTAAACATGTTGAATATTGTCCCTTTTGGATTAGGAATGGTTGAGACCATATAGGTGGTCTTTTGGTAGTGACTAAGTGTTTAAAAAGTTAGAAACCTGCAAATTGGGGCAGGGGTATCGATACCACTTACATGGGTATCGATACCACCCTTGGCAGTAATGAAATTGCATTGATGCTTGGTTCGATGCCAAGCTTTTATAAGGGCTTCCTGGTTCGATACCAGTATCGAACCGGGCCACTATAGCCTTAAGCCATTGAGTCCTTAAAGTAGACCAATATCGATACCTGGTTCGATACTGGAACTTCCAGTAACGAAAATGCATCGATACCAGTATCGAACCAAGCTACTCAACCTTAGTCAACGAGTTAACGAGGTAGACCAGTATCGATACATGGTCCGATACTGAGACCTCCAATAACGAAATTGCATAGATACCTGTATCGAACTAGGGTTCGATACCCCTGTTTCGATACCTCACTATGAGGGGTATCGATACCCCTAGTTAATTTGGTTCAACTTGGGAAATGAAAATTTACTTGATCAATAAGATAATATTAATGATGATTAAATAAAATAAATTGGGTTAGAGGTTTAGATCAAGCTCAATTGAGATTATAATTGATAAATGAATGGAAATTGAGAATCGAAATGGTTAATTGTATAATTATGGAAAGGTTTTAAATTAACCTCAAAATTGATAAGTGTTACAAGAGTTTGGCTTGTAAAGTTATACAAATGAAAAAAAATGTCTTACAATTGAATACAAATTCGGTTTAAATACGAGTTGAATGTCCGGTCGACGCCTCCGTCTCCTAACCCGGGGCGAAGGTGTCACAAGAGGTGCCCGAAATTGGCTCTAGTATACTTAAAAAAAGATTTTGATGATGAAACACAATCCTTGAGGTGACCGAAATTGGCTCAAGTAGTTGTTGTTAGAAGAAGAGAACATTAATCCCAAATCTATTTGTCTTGAACTTATAGTTTGTTAAGAAAGCCTTTAATCAAACTTGTCCACAAGAACTCACACACTCACAAAATCTTATAGCTCGATTCCGGGTAAGTCCTTGGGTAGCCGAAAGGTTAAGACCTAGAATAGGCATAGTCATGGTGGGAAGAATAGATGAACAAGTAAGACCAATAGAGAATAAGGTATGACAATTTGATGGTTTGCATTGCTTGAGGACAAGAAATAGTTCGAGTTTGGGGGTGTGATAAGTGCTCAAAAGACTATTATTTTTCACACTTTTCATGAGCAATAATCACTTAATCTACACTTACTTGGACTAATGCATGAGTTTAATGTGTGATATTTGCATACGTTGCCTTCGTGACATATAAGGATGATATTTATAGAAAATATATGCTTTAATGCATCTTTGTGAATTTGCAGGTAAACTTGGACCCTGATCGAACCAGCCACAGATGGGAGCTTCTACTGATGGAAGCTAGGCAGACTCAAAGTTAGACCTTCGCCGGGGCAGCAGATGCATCCTGCCGAGACGAGAAATTTCTTAATACCAAAAGTCAAAGTGGTGATTGATTTGAAGAGCATAAAAAGCTGGATTTTTCTAGACACTTTGCATAGAAATTGGAGTTCGGGAAGACGGTGTAAAGATGGAAATAACCAAATTAAGAGATTCACCTTTTCAAGGACGGAAACATCCAAACTTACTAAACTTCTTCTCAAGGCTGATATTGCCCTAATTTTAGCCTATATAAAGGATGTGTCGTCCAAGAGAAGTGAGAGGGGGAGAGTTCACAATAGACTTCAGAGATTTCTTTGTTGTTCATCATGTTCTAAATTCTTTTAGGGTTTAGGTGAAAGTTGTTGAGTATTTTTGAGAGGACATTGTACTTTGTTTTCTTGTTTCATACAATAAAATATTAAGGTTTGCTTATTCTTTTCCATTCATTGTTCTTGCATTCAAGCTCGGGAGAGAAGTTTGTGAGAGATTTATTTATCTAATATCGGGAGAGTTAGATTCACGAAAGGAATAAGTACGGTATTTTTCTAGCTGGAAAATAGTAACTCGGCCTAGGGATAGGTTAGAGTTTCAACGGCTAAAAGAAGTGTGAGATTGGTTGGTGGTTATAGTTGATTTACGCCGGGAGGTATCATCAAGGACTAATCATCAACAGTACTTCGACTTAGGGATAAGCGGGGTCATCCTATTAGAAGAATAAGAGAAAAAAGAAAGAAAGGATGAGCTGTTACTGTTACAACAACTTTGTCCAGCTGTCACTCATTGATTCCTTTTGTTAAAAGTTTGTTAATTTTGGCGCCATTGTGGTTAGCATAAGGAGAATAGATTTCATGAGTTTTCTGGTCTATATAAACAATGTATTACTGAGCTTATTTATCAATGAAATATACATGAAAGTTTCTCTCATTCTCTTTACAAATTCCTTGTATGTTTAACAGGGTATCACTCGCCATTTAGATTCTGGTTCCCTTCCGCTTCTATTGCCTCTCGTTTCTCCCCTCTTTTCCCAATGGAAATGACACTTGATTCTATTTCTGATGATCCTTCCAACCAAGCCTTCTCTAACAAACACATCAGTGTGAAACTTGATGATCATAATTTTCTCCTCTAGCGCCAGCAGGTATTACTCATGATTCGTGGCCAAGGTCTTGAGCACTATATTGATGCTGAGTTCTCACCACCGGCAAAGCTTGTCACCAATAGTGATTGGACTCAAGCTCCAAACCCGGCATACTAGAAGTTCATTAAGCAAGATAGTTCTCTTGCCTCTTGGTTACTTTCCACAGTGAGTATGACTATTCTTCCTGACCTTGTTGGTTGTGATACATCCTCTTCCATCTAGAGCACATTGGTGATGCGATATTCTAAGTTATCCACTACTCGTGTTATGCAATTACACTGTAAACTTCGATCTCTGAAGAAAAGTGGCCTGTCGATTCATGAATATGCCACTCGTATCAAAGAAGTGTGTGATCTTCTTGCGGTTTGTGGTAGCCCTATTTCTGAAATTGAACAGGTTGCTACTGTTCTTAATGGACTTCCACCTGAGTTTGAATTAGTTATGGTAGTGATTTCTGCCAGAAAAGAACCATATACATTTGATGGTGTTGTATCCCTCTTGGTAGATACAGAAACGAGGTTAGAGGATCCATTCCGTTTCTCCATTGGTGTTAATAACACTGTTGCTTAGACTCTAGTGGTACATCAAGAACCACGCCAAGATTTTATGTATTCTCGTGGTGGTCGTGGTGGCAGATCTGGTCCAGCTGGAAGGTTTCGAGGACGAACCAGACTTCAATGCCAGATCTGTGGCAAACTTGGCCATTTGGCAGATCGTTGCAGGCATAGGTTTGATCAAGGATATCAGATCCAACCGCAAACACCTGGTGATCATCATGCATGCTTGTCGCGTGTCAAAAGTGCGTGTTTAGTGCAAGTGGACACATCGCAAGTAATAAGTGATAAGTATTTTATCGAGTTATCGTCTCCTCAGGGACCGGTATACTTAATATGCTTTCTTCACCTTCTTGTTCTGTAGAAAAAGTAAAGAACACAAGTGATTTGATTTGATTTATCGAAACTAAAATAACTAAATACGAATAAGGAGTTGAAATAGTAGAGAGAGATGGGCTAGGATCCAATTGTGTCGTATTGTGGAATTGATTGACTTGTCTCTGTCCAATACAATCGTATATCACTGCCTCGGCAGCACTGCAGTTTACTGCCTCAGCAATGACAATATTGTCTGCCGCGGCAATCCCTTGCTCGTGGGCAAACATTACCAAAGTTCGGCAAAGTGTCCTTGGATGACTCCGCTTATCCCTAAGTCAGAGTGCTTTTGATGACTAGTCCTTGATGATACCTCCTGGTGTGAACCAATTATACTCACCAACCAATCTCACACTTCTTTTAGCCGCTGAAACTCTTAACCTATCCCTAGGCCGAGTTATTATTTCGCGATTGAAACACCGTACTTACCCCTTTCGTGAATCTAACTCTCCCGAGCTTAGATAAATGGATGATTCACAATATCCTCTCCCGAGCTCAATTGTGAAAACAAGGAATAACAAAGGATAAGCAAACCTTAATAACTTTATTGCGTTGAATCAAAGGCAAAGTACAATCTCTTCTCACATATACTCGACAACCTTCATCTAATCCCTAAGAAGTTTTAGAACATAGTGGAGAAGAAGAAAACAAGAATAAAAATCGGCTCTCTCCCTAGGTATTCCGTCTCTAATACATTGGGTGGCTAGGTATTTATATAGGCTAGACCTAGGGCAAACCTTTCCTAAGTAGAATACAACTTGGAGTAGGGAACAAGTCAAGTACATAATAACAATATATTTCCAAGTTTGCTTCGGCTAAGGAGGCTTTCCCGCGTGGTCTTCCTTTGGCCTTTTCCTTGCGCTAGCCAGCTCTGATCCATGGGCTTCAAGTCCAGACACGTTCCTTGGATTTTTGTCTTTCCATCGCCTATAGTCTTGCTTCCTGTCTTTCTACTGCTGCCTCGGCATCAGGTCCTTCCTCGGCCTTGTCCCTGTCGCGGCACTGGTTCTCCTGCACAGATATGAAAACGCAGTAAAACATGCCTTTTTCTGTAAATATTATCTATATGAGTATAACTTCTAAATATATCACATTAAGCACATGCATTGGCCCGAGTGGGTGTGTATTTGATGATTAATGCACATAAAAGGAGTAAAAAGTGATAGTGTGTTGAACACTTATCACACCCCCAAACTCGAACTATTGCTTGTCCTCAAGCAATGCAAAACATCAATTTGCCGAACTCTACTCTCTCTTGGTCTTACATGTCCATCTATTCTCCCCACCATAACTAGGCCTATTCTTAAGCATTAACCATTCGGTTACTCAAGGGTTTACCTAGAAACAAACTATAAGAATTGTGAGTGTGTGCGTTTTTGTGGGCAAGTTGATTAAAGGCTTTCTTAGATAAACTCTAAGTTCAAGACAAATAGACATTGGTTTAAGTGTTCTCTTCTTTTTCAAACCCTAAATCTTGAGCCGGTTTCGGGCACCTCAAAGACTTGTGTTTTTCTTTTCACTAACTTCCTTCTTTCTTTTTAATATTCCTTAAAACATACTAGAGCCAATTTCGGGCACCTCTAGCATGAAGAAGAGACTTTCTAGAGCCGGTGGTAGGCACCTCTAGTTACTTTCCAAAAATCTAAGTCTTTATCACCTAAGTTCATTAAAAGAATTCCTATAATCCAACAAGTCCCAAAAGTGTTTAAAGTTTAAAGTTCTTCCTATAGTAAGCTTCTAAGTTTTCATCCTTAAGCATCCTAAGCTTAAGCCCTCTAAACAGAACCTAAACATGGTAAGGACAAAGATTTCTATAGCCTTAAAGAGTAAACTAAGGCAATCATGATGATGAGTAGTGCAAGAGTGTAGGCAGTTAATTCAAGTAAGGCGGGTAGCATAAAATTTAAAAAAATCACTAGAATACTCCCTTTTTGGCAAGGCCGCGGCAGTAGATTGCTGCCTTGGCAGTGAATCTGTACCGCCAAACTCAAACCAAGCATTGTCCTCAATGCTTTATATTTGAAGAAATAAATGGAAAAACAAAATATGAATCATAAGCAGCAAGTAAAAACAGTAAAAGCAATTTATATTTGAATAAGGGACAAAGAAATTTAAAGCGACTTCGAAGAGCTGCTTGTCGGGGCGGTTAGACTCGAGTGGGTGGTGTCCTTTGCATTGGAGCCTCTACCTCCTCTCCTTCTTCTACATCAGCCATCTCTTCGGTGAGCATTACGTCCGTTCCTCCTCCCATTGCTGTTGCTCCTCCGGTGTGGTGTGTGCTTGGTCCGACGACGGTGGAGCTTTGGTGCACATAAGCATCTATCTCGGCCGATAGACTACCCATGATGATTGGTGATCGGGGTGGAGTGCTGAAAACGACCCTCCGCTTGGATGGCCTTCTGCTGACAGACGAGGCCGCGGCAGAATCTACCGCCCTAGATGGGCCGACAGACTGGTATTGGGGCTGAGGATCCGCATGGAAGTACGGCCTTGGTCCTCCCAGGGCTGGTGTAGGTTCGGTGTAAGGTGCAGTTGTAACGAACATGTTGCTTGGAAACTCTGGGAATTGTACTCCTTGGTCCGGGAAGGCGTGCAGCATCATCTGGGCTAAGGTGCCATTGAAGTCCCTTTGGTACTCCATGTACCGTTGTTGTCTACGGTCCATTGCTGCCATCCGTTGCAAGATCTCTTGGTACGGGTCTGCTGCGGCAGAGGTGTGGGCAGTACCAGGCATGTCTGCCGTGTACTGGGCCCGACAGTAGAATTGGCAGTGAACTGCTGCGGCGTTGCTTAGACAGGCTCTGCTTGAGTGATCTGCATGACTTTGTGACAGAAATCCCTGGTCCATCCTCGTCATGGGGGCGTGTATTCATCTGTTTCTTCGATGGGTACACCTGCAGAAACACATAAACCCGTAATCAAGCAAGGGAAATACAATGGTCCCCTATCTTTCTTACCGCACTCGTGAATTTTCCTTAGGATAATCTCGCCAACATTGATGGTCCTCTTATTGATGATGGATTGGATAAGCACCAATCTCTTGCGATCCACCGTGCTATTGTGTGATGTTGGGATGAGGCGTCGTTTTACGAAGGTATTCCACATCTTGGCCTCCGGCTTTAGGCTTTGTCTTGTTACGGATCCTCGATAGGTATCGGTTTCCCATGGGGTGTTCCCGTAACAAAGATCGTCTTTAATGAGTTCATAGTCCTCGACAGTGATATCTTCCAAGAATGCGGCGTGGATATCACTGTCTGGGGTGAGGCCTTAGAAGTTGTTAATTGTTTCGGCATCGAGCTGGACTGGCCTGCCGCGGCAGTGAACAAAGAGGGAGTCTTTGCTGGGCCCATGAGCGTAGAACTCCCGCACGATCGTGGCGTTCGCCTGGGCAGGTTGCAGACAGAAAATTTCCCAATTCTGGTACTTAATTCTGTCATAGAGGTAGTGTTCAATGCCGTAGTTCTCTTCGTCCGCATGCTGGAAACCTTGCTCTTCCCAAAGTTGCCTAGCGATGAAAGATCGGTTGAATCGATCTTCAACGTTGGCTGGAGCGAATCTTTTATATGTTGCCGTCAAGATAGAGATATGTGAGTTCTTGGTGGTTTTTCTTGAAGAGAATCTGGAGATTTTACAAGAATTAGTAGGCAGAGAGTAATGTGAGAGAGAGATTGTTATGAATACTAAAGAAAACAAGAAAGTAAGAGTGAATAGTTCAAGAGGAAGGAGTTTCTTATATAGGCCTCGGCCTTGTGACCGTTGAGACCACTAGCCGTTTGTAACCGTTTCCTTTTTCTGCCGCGGCAGGAATCTCGGCAGACTAGCCGTTACACTGTTCTGCCCGTTAGGACTGCTGCGGCCCTGACACTGTTTTATTGCCTCGGCAGAGTTCCTGCTGTGAACTACTTTTCCCTTATTCTTGCTTATTAACCTAAGAAAAATAAAACACACAGAAAGAGAAAATACTTAAAGGAAAAATAATTAGAAAAATAAAAATAAACTACTAACCCTAATATAATAATAAAGAAAAGGGGAGAGGTCATGTTACTGGTGGAGAGCATGCAAATGCATCTCCCAAAATTATTCTCTCCTTTTGGCCCGAATTGTGAGTCGGTTGTGGGCCACTCCTTTTTGTTGTGTTTTCATCCACCTTGGGCTTAATCTTTTTGCCGAATATCCTGCCGAGTAGACTACCTAGGCAGGATATTTTGGTGTCTATTATGTGGATGGCCTTGCACTCCTCTGGATCATCATACTTCTTTAAGTTGTGGAATGCGTTGAGTTTGACGTGTTGGTCATTGACCCACATTGTCAACTCTCCTTTTTCCACGTCAATTAGAGTACGTCCAGTTGCAAGGAAAGGTCTCCCAAGGATGATCGGTGCATTGTCATCTGCTTCACAATCAAGGACAAGGAAGTCGGCAGGAAAAATAAACTTGTCAACTCTTACCAGTATGTCCTCGATTTTGCCTTCGGGTTACACATAGGATCGATCCGCTAGTTGGAGCATCACTGTTGTAGGCTTCGGCCTTCCAATTTCAAGCTTTTGGAAGACTGATTTAGGCATGAGATTGATGCTTTCTCCAAGGTCACATAGGGCTTTACCTTCATAGCTCTTACCTATCGCACAAGGTATAGTAAAGCAACCAGGATCTTTTAACTTTGGTGGCATGCGGTTATGCAGCATTGCCATGCATCCCTCGGTAGCAGCCACTGTCTCAAACTCACCTATTCGTTTCCTCTTTGATACCATGTCCTTTAGGAACTTGACATAGTTCGGCATTTGTTCAATAGCTTCAACGAACGGTATGTTGACGTGGACTTGCTTCAAGATGTTGAGGAACTTCTTGAATTGCTGGTCCTGTTTTTGCTTTTTCAACCTTTGTAGGAAAGGTGGTGGTGGTCTCATCTCATCCAGGGTTTCTTTAGTTTGAAATTTTATACCTGGCACCACTAGAGTTGTTGTTGCCTCGGCAGGCTGCTTAGGAGCTGTAGTGCTCTCTGCCAGGGCAGTGTGGTCATCTTCAGTTTGCTCGGCCTCTACTTTTGCTTGATCCACTTATTGGATTTGGCTCTCTAGGATCTTTTCCTTCAGTTGTAGACCACTCCTAGTAGTGATTGCCTTGCACTATTCATGGCTCATTACCTTAGCAACTTCAGTATTGCTAGGTAGGCCTCCTTGTGGTCTAGTGTTTATGCATTGAGCAAACTGCCCAACCTGAGTTTCCAGCGTTTTTATGGTCGCTTCTTGATTTTGCAACCTCATCTCAGTTCTATTCATGAAGGCATCTATCCTCTTGATGAAATTACTATTCTCTGCCATGTGTGACTCAGTTTTCATCATGAAGGCCTTTATCGTGTTTTCTAGTGAACTTACCGGTTGCTGCTGCATCTACTGCGGCGGCATTGACTGCTGGGCTTGCTGCTACGGCATCGGTTGCTGATATCTCGTAGGTTGGGTGATTGGGTTTAAGGCATTGTTTGGGTTGCTCCATGATAAGTTTGGATGCCTCTTCCATGAGGGGTTGTATGTGTTGGACATCACATTGTTGCGGTTGTAGTTCCCAACATACATACCAGTTTCTTGATTCATGCAATCAAAGGAACTGTGGTTACCTCCACATAAGTCACAGTATGAATCAATTACCTTGACCTCACGGGTATTGTGTTGTAATTGTAGGTTTTGCACCATCTTGGTAAAAGAGGCCAATTGTGTTCCCACTGAACTTGATGTGTCTAATTCATTTAACGTGGCTTGGCGTCTTACTCCTCCTCGCCTGGAAGTAGGAAACTGAAAGTCATTCTATGCGAGTTTATTTAATATTTCAATAGCTTCCTCATGTGCATTATCCAGGAGTGTTCCGTTTGTCGAGGCATCTTACATCATCTTTGTCGGGGCATTCGTGGCATTGTAAAACATTGTCACCTGTGTTCATAGGGGAAATCCATGCAAAGGACACTTGTGCAATAGCTCCCTGTAGCGTTCCCATGCCTCGTACATTGGTTCGTCTTCTGCCTGTCGAAAAGAAGTAATTTCATTACGGATTCTATCATATAAATTAGTGGGATAAAAACGAGTATTGAAATCACGGCAAAGTTCACTCCAGGATCCAATAGATCCTGCTGGAATGCTATTTAACCACGCTTTCGCCCTATCCCTCAGTGAATAGGGGAACAACTTTAATCGCAAGACATCTTCATGGACTCCTTGGATTTTGAAAGAGTTGCAAATTTCCATGAAGGACTTGAGGTGCTGCCTTGCGTCTTTAGTTGCAGACCCGCCAAATTGTCCAATTGTATTTAACATATTGAACATAACGGGTTTGAGTTCAAAATGGCTGCTTCAATCTCTGGTGTAACGACTCCTGGGTTTAATCCGTTTAAGTCCTCTTCCAGGAAGTCTCTGACAGTGAGCTTCCGCGGCCCAGGTGGCGGCGGAAGTCCTCCATTGCCGGTAGGTATGTCTTGTCTTGCCGAGTGTTCTGTCATGGCTCCTTGGATCTGTCTCCTCAACCTTTGCCTTGTTCTTTCGATCTCTGGATCTAACTCGTACAAGGGGTTGGTTGGATTGGCCCTGGTCATACACCACAAAAAAAAGTAAAATAAAAATAAACATACACAAGAAAATAAAGAAAACAAAATTTAGTTGCCAGTCCCCGACAACGGCGCCAAAAACTTGTCGCGTGTCAAAAGTGCGCGTTTAGTGCAAGTGGACACATCAAAAGTAATAAGTGATAAGTATTTTATCGAGTTATCGTCTCCTCAGGGACCGGTAGACTTAATATGCTTTCTTCACCTTCTTGTTCTGCAGAAAAAGTAAAGAACACAAGTGAGTTGATTTGATTTATCGAAACTAAAATAACTAAATAAGAATAAGGAGTTGAAATAGTAGAGAGAGATGGACTAGGATCCAGTTGCGTCGTATTGTGGAATTGATTGACTTGTCTCTGCCAATGCAATCGTATATCACTGCCTCGGCAGCACTGCAGTTTACTGCCTCACCAGCGACAATACTGTCTATCGTGGCAATCCCTTGCTCGTGGGCAGACTTTACCAAAGTTCGGCAAAGTGTCCTTGGATGACTCCGCTTATCCCAAAGTCAAGAGTGTTGTTGATGACTAGTCCTTGATGATACCTCCCGGCGTGAACCAATTATACTCACCAACCAATCTCACACTTCTTTTAGCCGCTAAAACTCTTAACCTATCCCTAGGTTGAGTTAGTATTTCGCGATTGAAACACCGTACTTACCCCTTTCGTGAATCTAACTCTCTCGAGCTTAGATAAATGGATGATTCACAATATCCTCTCCCGAGCTCAATTGTGAAAACAAGGAATAACAAAGGATAAGCAAACCTTGATAACTTTATTGCATTGAATCAAAGACAAAGTACAATCTCCTCTCACAAATACTCGACAACCTTCACCTAATCCCTAAGAAGGTTTAGAACATAATGGAGAAGAAAGAAACAAGAATAGAAATCGGCTTTCTCCCTAGGTATTCCGTCTATTGTACATTGGGCGGCTAGGTCCTTATATAGGCTAGACCTAGGGCAAACCTTTCCTAAGTAGAATACAACTTGGAATAGGGAAAAAGTCAAGTACATAATAATAATATATTTCTAAGTTTGCTTCAGCTAAGGAGGCTTTCCCGCATGGTCTTTCTTTGGGCTTTTCCTTGCGCTAGCCAGCTCCGATCCATGGGCTTCAAGTCCAGACACGTTCCTTGGATTTTTGTCTTTCCATCGCCTATAGTCTTGGTTCCTGTCTTTCTGCTGTTGCCTCAGCATCAGGTCCTGCCTCGGCCTTGTCCCTGCCGCGGCACTGGTTCTCCTGCACAGATATGAAAACGCAGTAAAACGTGCCTTTTTCTGTAAATATTATCTATATGAGTATAACTTCTAAATATATCACATTAAGCACATGCATTGGTCCGAGTGGGTGTGTATTTGATGATTAATGCCCATAAAAGGAGTAAAAAGTGATAGTGTGTTGAGCACTTATCAATGCTACTGCACTCATGATCCACCTGAAGGTGCTTACACACCTTTCGTTCCTTCTACTACTCAGCCACCAACTGTTGAAGAGTCTCCTCCTATCAATGCCCAAGTGAATGCAATTGTGGCCAACTCTCCTATGTGGTATCCAGATTCTGTGGCAACACATCATGTCACCCATGCTACCTCTTCTTCGAATGCTCATCCATACAATGGACATGGTAAAGTATATATTGGTGATGGTTCCTCCCTTTCCATCTCACATATTGGTAGATCAGTCTTTGCTACACATTCTCGATCGTTATTTTTACATGACGTCTTACATGTCCCTGATATCACACGTAACCTTATGTCAGTATCAAAGTTTACAGTCGATAATCATGTTTATTTTGAATTCCATTCATCCCATTGTGTTATCAAGGATGAAGATACAGGTGTCGAGTTATTGAGAGGAGTTCAACAAGATGGATTATATGCCCTCTCTTCAGCAGACTTAGAAGCAGTAGCACTTTCAACCATCACCAAAGATTATTGGCTTTGGCATCACAGGCTCAGTCATCCTACCTTGGATATAGTTAATTCAGTTGCACAAATAAAAGCACCTCGGAATGTTGTTGATCTTTGGTCTTCTTGTCAACTAGGCAAAAGTCATAGCTTGCCTTTTGAATCTTCTAGCATAGTCTATACTAAGCCTTTTCAATTAGTAGAGATAGACATTTGGGGGTCAACTTCTGAAACTTCTAATGGTTATCGATATTACATGTCATGCATAGATTTATACTCCAGACATGTATGGTTGTATTTGCTTAAGAAGAAGTCAGATGCATGTGTTGCTTTTCAAATGTTCTATGCTTTAATAAAGAATCAGTTTGATACCAATCTTCTTGTTGTTCAAGTTGATGGTGGAGGCGGATTTAAGTTTTTGGAAACTCAGTTGGGACAACTAGGGGTACAATTACGTATCACTTGCCCTCATACATCTCAACAAAATGGCATTGTTGAGCGTAAGCATAGGCATGTTGTGGAAACAACACTCACTCTTCTTGTTCATGCCTCCTTTCCCATGAAATTTTGGTCCTATGATGTGATTACTGCTACATATCTTATCAATCGATTACCTTCTAAAAGTCTAAATTCTATGTCACCATTTCAGCTGTTGTATGAAAGGTTACCAGATTACAAGTTCTTACGAGTCTTTGGATGTTTGTGCTTTCCATATTTGAGACCCTTCAACAAACAAAAGTTGGCTTTTAGATAGAGTCCTTGAATCTTTTTGGGTTACTCCTTTTCCCATCATGGATATCTCTGTCTTGATCAGAAAAGCTCCAGAGTGTTCATCTCTCAAAATGTTGTATATAATGAAACAACATTTCCATACAAAGATCCCTCTTCTCCTAACATCAGCTCTGAATATATTCCACCTCCTCTTCATGTTCCAGCATTTCCTGATGATTTTTCTCCTGAAACAGTTGTGCTCAATGTTCCACCTGAGCCAGCTGAACCAACAGTGCCCAATGTTTCACCTGATCTAGAAGCACCTCCTATTGTCACTGATCCACCTCCAAATGTGCCAGAATACATACCAGTTGGTACTACTGGACCTTCTGAAGCTACTGTCTCTCCTACATGTGCACCAGAAGCAAATGTTGATGAATCAGTTTTCACTGATGTTTCAGTTGAAGACACCATTAATGACTCGCCATGTGA
Source organism: Abelmoschus esculentus (assembly GCA_035048815.1). Classification (NCBI taxonomy): domain Eukaryota; kingdom Viridiplantae; phylum Streptophyta; class Magnoliopsida; order Malvales; family Malvaceae; genus Abelmoschus; species Abelmoschus esculentus. The sequence continues at coordinate 6,991,504 of JAUCBN010000015.1, forward strand.
TAATGCTCCAGCAATACCATCAACAACTCCCACCAATACTCACAGTATGCAGACTAGGAGTAAAGCAGGGATATTCAAACCTAAGATTTATCACCTTCAACTTGATGAAATACCAAGCAGTATACAAGAAGCACTTGGTGATCCAGCTTGGCACACAACAGTAATGGCTGAATACAAAGCCTTACTTGAAAATGACACTTGGGATCTTGTTGAGTTACCTACAGGAAGAAGAGCCATTGGCTGCAAGTGGCTCTTTAAAGTCAAAAGACATGCAGATGGTACTATTGATCGCTACAAAGCTCATTTGGGAGCAAAAGGATATTCTCAACTCGCAGGACTAGATTTCAGGGAGACTTTTAGTCCAGTTGTGAAATCCTTTACAATCAATTTACTCATTTCCTTGGCTGTGACAAATTGTTGGCAGATTCGACAAGTGGACGTTAATAATGCTTTCTTAAAGGGAGATCTTCAAAAAAATGTATACATGCTTCAGCCGGATGGTTTCCAGCAGGTTGATGCCAATGGTCAAATGCTGGTTTGCAAACTAAAGAAGGCACTCTATGGTCTAAAACAAGCACCATGAAACTGGTTTACTAAGCTCCAATCCTTCCTCCTCACTTTAGGGTTCAAGTCCTCCAATGCTGATACATCCCTTTTTTTATACAATGAAGAAGAGGTGCTTACATACATGGTTGTCTATGTGGATGACATCCTGATAACAGGTAACTCTCAAGCTCATATCACCACTGTTATAGCTGAACTTGATCAATGATTCTCTCTTAAAGATCTTGGTGAACTCCATTATTTTCTGGGAATTGAAGTGAAACAATTACATGGAGGAATGTTTTTATCCCAACAAAAGTACATAGTTGAACTTTTGGTTAAGACAGATATGCGAAATGCTGGTGATGTCCCAACTCCCATGGCTGCTAATCTTAAGTTGAGCAAAAATGATGGAATTAGTCTTCCAGATGCCACACAATATCGCAACATTGTAGGCTCACTTCAATATGTCTACCATACTAGTCCAGACATAGCTTTCTCAGTAAATAAGGTTGCTCAATTCATGCAACAACCTTCAGAGGTTCATTGGCAAACTGTTAAAAGAATCCTTCGATATTTAAAGATTACTATTGACTATGGCCTATGGTTTTCCCCTAAACAAGGTACTTTTTCAAAAGTTAATTCCTTTGCAGACACGGATTGGGGTAGTGATCCTGATGACAGGCGATCTATTTCTGGTCATTGTGCCTATCTTGGGTCTCATCTCGTTAGTTGAAGTTCGCGTAAACAAAGAGTTGTTTCTAGGTCTACAGCTGAAGCTGAGTTTCGAAGCATAGCTGATGCAGCTTTTGAGGTATTATGGATTCAAGCAGTCCTCAAAGACAAGATTGTTTCTGTGCCTACAATTCCAATTATATGGAACGATAACACGAGTGCATTTGCAATGGCTGCAAACCCAGTTATGCATGTGTCGCGTGTCAAAAGTGCGCGTTTAGTGCAAGTGGACACATCGAAAGTTATAAGTGATAAGTATTTTGTCGATTTATCGTCTCCTCAGGGACTGATAGACTTAATATGCTTTCTTCACCTTCTTGTTCTGTAGAAAAGTAAAGACACAAGTGAATTGAGTTGATTTATCAAAACTAAAATAACTAAATAAAAGTAAAAAGTCGAAATAATAATAGAGAGAGATGGGCTAGGATCCAGTTGCGTCGTATTGTGAATTTGATTGGCTTGTGTCTATCCAATGCAATAGTATATCACTGCCTCGGCAGCTCTGCAGTTTACTGCCTTGGCAGCGACAATACTGTCTGTCGCGACAATCCCTTGCTCGTGGGTAGACTTTACCAAAGTTCGACAAAGTATCCTTGAATGACTCTACTTATCCCTAAGTCAGAGTGTTGTTGATGACTAGTCCTTGATGATACCTCCCGGCGTGAACCAATTATACTCACCAACTAATCTCACACTTCTTTTAGCCGCTGAAACTCTTAACCTATTCCTAGGTCGAGTTAGTATTTCGCGATTGAAACATCGTACTTACCCCTTTCATGAATCTAACTCTCCCGAGCTTAGATAAATGGATGATTCACAATATCCTCTCCCGAGCTCAATTGTGAAAACAAGGAATAACAAAGGATAAGCAAACCTTGATAACTTTATTGCATCGAATCAAAGACAAAGTACAATCTCTTCTCACATATACTCGACAACCTTCACCTAATCCCTAAGAAGGTTTAGAACATAGTGGAGAAGAAGAAAACAAGAATAAAAATGGCTCTCTCCCTAGGTATTCCGTCTCTAATATATTGGGTGGCTAGGTCTTTATATAGGCTAGACCTAGGGCAAACCTTTCCTAAGTAAAGTACAACTTGGAGTAGGGAACAAGTCAAGTACATAATTAAAATATTTCCAAGTTTAGATTCGGCTAAGGGGCTTTCCCGCGTGGTCTTGCCTTGGGCTTTTCCTTGTGCTAGCCAGCTCCGATCCATGGGCTTTGAGTCCAGACACGTTCCTTGGATTTTTATCTTTCCATCACCTACAGTATTGCTTCCTGGCTCTCAGCTGCTGCCTCGGCATCAGGTCCTGCCGCGGCACTAATTTCTCCTGCACAGATGTAAAAATGCAGTAAAACTTGCCTTTTTTGTAAATATTATCTTTATAAACATAACTTCTAAATATATCACATTAAGTATATACTTTGGTCCGAGTGGGTGTAAAGGATACTTGTGCAATAGCTCCCTGTAGCGTTCCCATGCCTCGTACATTGGTTTGTCTTCTGCCTGTCGAAAAGAAGTAATTTCATTACGAATTCTATCATATAAGTTCGTAGGATTAAAACGAGTAATGAAATCACGGAAAAGTTCACTCCAGGAACCAATAGATCCTGCTGGAATGCTATTTAACCAAGCTTTCGCCCTATCCCTCAGTGAATAGGGGAATAGCTTCAATCGCAAGACATCTTCATGGACTCCTTGGATTTTGAAGGAGTTGCAGATTTCCATGAAGGACTTGAGGTGCTGCCTTGCGTCTTTAGTTGCAGACACACCAAATTGTCCAATTGTATTTAACATATTGAACATAACATGTTTTAGTTCAAAATGGGTTGCTTCAATCTCCGGTGTAACGACTCCTGGGTTTAATCCATTTAAGTCCTCTTCCAGGAAGTCTCTGACAGTGAGCTGTCGCGGTCCAGGTGGCGACGGAAGACCTGCATTGCCGGCAGGTAAATTTTGTCCTGTCGGGTGTTCTGCCATGGCTCCTTGGATCTGTCTCCTAAACCGTTGCCTTGTTCTTTCGATCTCTGGATCTAACTCGTACAAGGGGTTGGTTGGATTGGCCTTAGTCATACACCAAGAAAAACAAAAGTAAAATAAAAATAAAAATAAACAAGAAAATAAAGAAAACAAAATTTAGTTGCCAGTCCCCGACAACGGCGCCAAAAACTTGTCGCGTGTCAAAAGTGCGCGTTTAGTGCAAGTGGACACATCAAAAGTAATAAGTGATAAGTATTTTGTCGAGTTATCTTCTCCTCAAGGACCGATAGACTTAATATGCTTTCTTCACCTTCTTGTTCTGTAGAAAAGTAAAGACACAAGTGAATTGAGTTGATTTATCAAAACTAAAATAACTAAATAAAAGTAAAAAGTCAAAATAATAATAAAGAGAGATGGGCTAGGATCCAGTTGCGTCGTATTGTGAATTTGATTGACTTGTCTCTGTCCAATGCAATCGTATATTACTGCCTCGGCAGCTCTGCAGTTTACTACCTTGGTAGCGACAATACTGTCTACCGCGGTAATCCCTTGCTCGTGGGTAGACTTTACCAAAGTTCGGAAAAGTGTCCTTGAATGACTCTACTTATCCCTAAGTCAGAGTGTTGTTGATGACTAGTCCTTGATGATACCTCCCGGCGTGAACCAATTATACTCACCAACCAATCTCACACTTCTTTTAGCCGCTGAAACTCTTAACCTATTCCTAGGCCGAGTTAGTATTTCGCGATTGAAACACCGTACTTACCCCTTTCGTGAATCTAACTCTCCCGAGCTTAGATAAATGGATGATTCACAATATCCTCTCCCGAGCTCAATTGTGAAAACAAGGAATAACAAAGGATAAGCAAACCTTAATAACTTTATTGTATTGAATCAAAGACAAAGTACAATCTCTTCTCACATATACTTGACAACCTTCATCTAATCCCTAAGAAGGTTTAGAACATAGTGGAGAAGAAGAAAACAAGAATAAAAATCGGCTCTCTCCCTAGGTATTCCGTCTCTAATACATTGGGTGGCTAGGTATTTATATAGGCTAGACCTAGGGAAAACCTTTCCTAAGTAGAGTACAACTTGGAGTAGGGAACAAGTCAAGTACATAATTAAAATATTTTCAAGTTTAGATTCGGCTAAGGGGGCTTTCCCGCGTGGTCTTGCCTTGGGCTTTTCCTTTTTCTAGCCAGCTCTGATCCATGGGCTTTGAGTCAGGCACGTTCCTTGGATTTTTATCTTTCCATCGCCTATAGTCTTGCTTCCTGTCTTTCTGCTGCTGCCTCGACATCAGGTCCTGCCTCGGCCTTGTCGCTGTCACGGCACTGGTTCTCCTGCACAGATATGAAAATGCAGTAAAACGTGCCTTTTTCTGTAAATATTATCTATATGAGTATAACTTCTAAATATATCACATTAAGCACATGCATTGGTCCGAGTGGGTGTATATTCGGTGATTAATGCCCACAAAAGGAGTAAAAAGTGATAGTATGTTGAGCACTTATCAGCATGCCAAGACAAAATATGTAGACCTTGACATGTTTTTTGTACCAGAAAAGGTTATGTCTCATGTTCTTGAAGTCAATTTTGTTCCAGCATGCAGTCAGGTTGCTGATGTGCTCACTAAATCTCTCTCAGTTTCACAATTTCTTGAATACAAACGCCAATTATGTGTTCAAAAGTTCTCGGAGGTTGAAGAAGCACAAGAAATATTAGAAGAATAAGAGGAAGAAGAAAGAAAGGATGAGTTGTTGCTGTTACAACAGCTTTGTCCAACTGTCACTCATTGATTCCTTTTGTTAAAAGTTTGTTAAATTTGGCGCCATTGTGGTTAGCATAAGGAGCACAAATTTCATGAGTTTTCTGGTCTATATAAACAATGTTTTACTGAGCTTATTTATCAATGAAATATACATGAAAGTTTCTCTCATTCTCTTTACAAATTCCTTGTATGTTTAACACATCCGAGGACACTTTGCCGAATCTTGAATAAGTCCACCTAAGAGCAAGGGATTGCCGCGGCGGACGTACCCTTCACTGTCGAGGCAGTAGAACTGCAGTACTGCCGAGGCAGTGTAGTGTAGTTGCATTAGATGGAAACAAGTCAATTGAATCCACAATACGACATAACTGGATCCTGCCCATTCTCTCAATCTGATTTTATTTCCATTCTCTGTTCTCCTTTTTATTAAAGTTTTTTTCATTTAGATCAGGACAACCAAATTAATCTGTGTTTTTACTTTATTTTCTTGCAGAGCGAGAAGAGCAAAGGAAACATATTAAGTATACCAATCCCTGTGGAGACGATACTCGATATTCATCACTTTATTACTTGCGAGGTGTTCACTTGCACAAATTGCGTAACCCTTTTTGCATGCAACAGTTGTCTAGTGAACCCGTTCGTATTTTAACCGAGTAAAAAGCTCAAAATTTGAGTTTAAGCTGTGTAATTAGGTTCAAAAGCCCATAATTAACTCTTTTTACCTAAAAAATTGATTAAATATCATTTTCGATCATTTTTAGGGTTCAAAGTGTGCATGTCTAAATGGGATTTTTAGTGAACCCATTTGAATTTTAACCTGGTAAAAAGCTCAAAATTTGAGTTTAAGCTGTATAATTAGGTTCAAAAGCAAATAATTAACATTTGTACCCAAAAATTTATTTAATATCATTTTCGATCGTTTTTTAGGGTTCAGAGCGTGCATGTCTAAATGAGCTTTCTAGTGAACCTATTCAAGTTTTAACTGAGTAAAAAGCTCAAAATTTGAGTTTAAGTTGTATAATTAGGTTCAAAAGCCAATAATTACCTTTTTACGCAAAAAAGTTTATTTAATATCATTTTCGATCGTTTTTTAGGTTTTAAAGAGTGCATGTCTAAATGGGCTTTTTAGTGACCCCGTTCGAATTTTAACCGAGTAAAAAGGTCTAAATTTGAGTTTAAGCTATATAATTAGGTTCAAAAGCCCATAATTTTTTTTACCCAAAAAATTTTATTTAATATCATTTTTGATCATTTTTTAGGGTTTAGAGCGTGTATATCTAAATGGGCTTTTTAGTGAACCCATTCGAATTTTAATCGAGTAAAAATCTCAAAATTTTAGTTTAAGCTGTATAATTAGGTTCAAAAGCCCATAATTAACTTTTTTTACGCAAAAAAAATTTATTTAATATCATTTTCAATCGTGTTTTAGGGTTCAGAGCGTGCATGTCTGAATGGGCTTTCTTGTGAACCCGTTCGAATTTTAACCAAGTAAAAAGCTTAGAATTTTAGTTTAAGCTGTATAAAAAGCACATAATTAACTTTTTGTACCAAAAATTTTTATTCAATATCATTTTCTATCATTTTTTAAGGCTCAGAGTGTGCATGTCTAAATGGTCTTTCTAGTGAACCCGTTCGAATTTTAACTGAGTAAAAAGCTCAAAATTAGATTTTAAGCTGTATAATTAGGTTCAAAAGACCATAATTAACTTTTTGTACCCAAAAAATTTGATTTAATATCATTTTCGATCGTTTTTAGGGTTCAGAGCGTGCATGTCTAAATGGACTGTCTAGTCAACCCATTCGAATTTTAACCAAGTAAAAAGCTCAAAATTTGATCTTAAGTTGTGTAATTAGGTTCAAAAGCCCATAATTAACTTTTTTACCCAAAATTTTTGATTTAATATGATTTTCGATCATTTTTTAGGGTTCAGAGTGTTCATGTTTAAATAGAATTTGTAGTAAACCCGTTCGAATTTTAATCGAGTAAAAAGCTCAAAATTAGATTTTAAGTTGTATAATTAGGTTCAAAAGTCCATAATTAACTTTTTGTACCCAAAAAAATTGATTTAATATCATTTTTGATCGTTTTTTAGAGTTTAGAGCGTTCATTTCTAAATGGGCTTTTTAGTGAACCCATTCGAATTTTAACCTAGTAAAAAGCTCAAAATTTGAGTTTAATCTTTATAATTAGGTTCAAAAGACCATAATTAACTTTTTTTACCCCAAAAAATTTATTTAATATCATTTTCGATCGATTTTTAGGGTTCAAAGCGTGCATATCTAAATGGGCTTTCTAGTGAACCCATTCGAATTTTAACCTAGTAAAAAGCTCAAATTTTAAGTTTAAGCTGTATAATTATGTTCAAAAGCCCATAATTAACTTTTTGTAACCAAAAAAATTACATTTAATATATTTTTCGATCGTTTTTTAGGGTTTAGAGCGTGTTTAAATGGGCTTTCTAGTGAACCTGTTCGACTTTTAACCGAGTAAAAAGATCAAAATTTGAATTTAAGCTGTATAATTAGGTTGAAAATACCATAATTAACTTTTTTTACCCAAAATATTTGATTTAATATCATTTTCGATCGTTTTTAGTGTTCAGAGCGTGCATGTCTAAATGGGGTGTCTATTAAACCCGTTCGAATTTTAACCGAGTAAAAAGCTCAAAATTTGAGTTTAAGCTGTATAATTAGGTTCAAAAGCCCATAATTAACTTTTTGTGCGCAAAAATTTGATTTAATATCATTATCAATCGTTTTCTACGGTTGAGAGCGTGCATGTCTAAATGGGATTTTTAGTGAACCCATTCGAATTTCAACCTGGTAAAAAGCTCAAAATTTGAGTTTAAGCTGAAAAATTAGGTTCAAAATACCATAATTATTTTTTTTTTACCCAAAAAATTTGATTTAATATGATTTTCTACTGTTTTCTAGGGTTCAGAGAGTGCATGCCTAAATGCGCTGTCTAGTGAACCTGTTCGAATTTTAACCGAGTAAAAAGCTCAAAATTAGATTTTAAACTGTATATTTAGGCTCAAAAACCCAAAATTAACTTTTTGTACCCAAAAAATTTATTTAATATCATTTTCGATCATTTTTTAGTTTTTAGAGCGTGCATGTCTAAATGGGCTTTTTAGTGAGCACGTTCAAATTTAACTGAGTAAAATGCTCAAAATTTTAGTATAAGTTGTATAATTAGGTTCAAGAGCCCATAATTAACTTTTTGTACCCAAAAAATTGATTTAATATAATTTTCGATCTTTTAGGGCTCAGAGCATGCATATCTAAATGGGCTTTCAAGAGAACGCTTTCGAATTTTAACCGAGTAAAAAGCTCTAAATTTGAGTTTAACCTGTATAATTAGGTTCAAAAGCCCATAATTAACTTTTTTTACCCAAAAAATTTGATTTAATATCATTTTCGATCGTTTTTAGGGTTCAGAGCGTGCATTCTAGTGAACCTATTCGAATTTTAATCGAGTAAAAAGCTCAAAATTTGAGTTTAACCTGTATAATTAGGTTAAAAAGCCCATAATTAACTTTTTTTACGCAAAAAAATTTATTTAATATCATTTTCGATCGTTTTTTATGGTTCAGAGCGTGTATGTCTAAATAGGCTTTTTAGTGAATCCGTTAGAATTTTAACCGAGTAAAAAGCTCAAAATTTTAGTTTAAGCTGTATAATTAGGTTTAAATGCCCATAATTAAATTTTTGTACCCAAAAAAATTGATTTAATATCATTTTCGATCGTTTTTAGGGTTAAGAGCGTGCACGTCTAATTGTGCTTTCTAGTGAAGCCATTTAAATTTTAACCTAATATAAAGTTCAAAATTTGAGTTGAAGCTATATAATTACGTTCAAAAAAAACAAAATTAAATTTGTTTTTACATAAAATTTTTAATTTAATATCATTTTCGATATTTTTTAGGTTTTAGAGCATGCATGTCTAAATGTGCATTCTAGTGAACCCGTTCGAATTTAACCAAGTAAAAAGCTCAAAAATTGAGTTTAAGCTGTATAATTAGGATCAAAAGCCCATAATTAACTTTTTGTACCCAAAAAATTTTATTTAATATCATTTCGATCATTTTTTAGGGTTTAGAGAGTGCATGTCTAAATGGGGCTTTCTAGTGAACACGTTCAAATTTTAACCTAGTAAAAAGCTCAAATTTTTAGTTTAAGCTGTATAATTATGTTCAAGAGCCCATAATTAACTTTTTGTTTCCAAAAAAAATTGATTTAATATCATTTTAAATCGTTTATTAGGGTTCAGAGCATGCATGTCTAAATGGGCTTTCTAGTGAACTCTTTCGAATTTTAACCAAGTAAAAAACTCAAAATTTTAGTTTAAGCTGTATAATTAGGTTCAAAAGCCCATAATTAACTTTTTGTGCCAGAAAAAGTTGGTTTATTTTCATTTCCGATCGTTTTTTAGGGTTCAGAGCATGCATGTCTAAATGGGCTTTCGAGTGAACCAGTTCGAATTTTAACCGAGTAAAAATCACAAAATTTGAGTTTAAGCTGTATAAATAGGTTCAAAAGCTCATAATTAACTTTTTTTTACCCAAAAAAATTAATTTAATATCATTTTTGATCGTTTTTAAGGTTCAGACCGTGCATGTCTAAATGGGCTTTCTAGTGAACCCGTTCAAATTTTAACCGAGTAAAAAGCTCAAAATTCGAGTTTAACCAGTATAATTAGGTTCAAAAGCCCATAATTAACTTTTTTTACCCAAAAAATTTGATTTAATATCATTTTCGATCGTTTTTTAGGGTTAAGAGCGTGCATGTCTAAATGTGCTTTTTAGTGAACCAGTTCGAGTTTTAACCGAGTAAATAGATCAAAATTTGCTTTTTGAAGCTGTATAATTAGGTTCAAAATCCCAGAATTAACTTTTTGTACCCAAAAAATTGATTTAATATGATTTTCAATCGCTTTTTAGGGCTCAGAGCGTGCATGTCTAAATTGGCTTTCTAGTGAGCCCGTTCGAATTTTAACCGAGTAAAAAGTTCAAAGTTTGAGTTTAAGCTGTATAATTAGGTTCAAAAACCCATAATTAACTTTTTTGTACCCAAAAAATTTGATATAATATCATTTTCGATCGTTTTTAGGGTTTAGAGCATGCATGTCTAAATGGGCATTCTAGTGAACCCGTTCGAATTTTAACCGAGTAAAAAGCTCAAAATTTTAGTTTAAGCAGTATAAATAGGTTCAAAAGCCCATAATTAACTTTTTTTTACCCAAAAAAATTGATTTAATATCATTTTCGATCGTTTTTAGGGTTTAGAGCGTGCATGTCTAAATGGGCTTCTTAGTGAACCCATTCGAATTTTAACCGAGTAAGAAGCTCAAAATTTGAGTTTAAGTTGTATAATTAGGTTCAAAAGACCATAATTAACTTTTTTGAACCAAAAAAATTATTTAATATCATTTTCGATCGTTTTTTAGGTTTTAGAGCGTGCATGTCTAAATGGGCTTTCTAGTGAACCTGTTCGAATTTTAATAGAGTAAAAAGCTCAAAATTAGATTTTTAGCTTTTTAATTAGGTTCAGAAGCCCAATTTAACTTTTCGTACCCAAAAATTTGATTTAATATCATTTTTTATTGTTTTTTAAGGTTCAGAGCGTTCATGTCTAATTGGGCTTTTTAGTGAACCCGTTAGAATTTTAATCGACTAAAAAGCTCAAAATTTGAGTTTAGCCTATATAATTAGATTCAAAAGCCCATAATTAACTTTTTCTTACCCAAAAAATTTGATTTAATACCATTTTCGATCGTTTTTAGGGTTCATAGCGTGTCTGTCAAAATGGGCTGTCTAGAGAACCTGTTCGAATTTTAACCGAGTAAAAAGCTCAAAATTAGATTTTAAACTGTATAATTAGGTTCAAAAAGCCAAAATTAACTTTTTGTACCCAAAAATTTTTTAATATCACTTTCGATCATTTTTTAGGGTTTAGAGCGTGCATGTCTAAATGGGCTTTCTAATGAACCCGTTCAAATTTAACCGAGTATAAAGCTCAAAATTTTAGTATAAGCTTTATAATTCGGTTCAAGAGCCCATAATTAACTTTTTGTACCCAAAAAATTGATTTAATATCATTTTTGATCGTTTTTAGGGTTCAAAGCGTGTATGTATAAATGGGTTTTTCAGTGAACCCGTTCAAATTTTAACTGAGAAAAAGATCAAAATTTGAGTTTAACCTGTATAGTTCGGTTCGAAAGCCCATAATTAACTTTTTTTACCCAAAAAAAATTGATTTAATATCATTTTCGACTGTTTTCTAGGGTTCAGAGCGTGCATGTCTAAATGGGCTGTCTAATGAACCCGTTCGAATTTTAACCGAGTAAAAAGATCAAAATTTGAGTTTAACCTGTATAATTAGGTTCAAAAGCCCATAATTAACTTCTTTTACCCAAAAAATTTGATTTAATATCATTTTCGACCGTTTTCTAGGGTTTAGATCATGCATGTCTAAATGGGTTTTCTAGTGATCCCGTTCAAATTTTAACCGATTAAAAAGCTCAATATTTGAGTTTAAGCTGTATAATTAGGTTCAAAAGACCATAATTAACTTTTTTTGCCCAAAAAATTTGATTTAATATCATTTTCGATGATTTTTTAAGGTTCGGAGCGTTCATATCTAAATGGGCTTCCTAGTGAACCTATTCGAATTTTAACCGAGAAAAAAGCTCAAAATTAGATTTTTAGCTTTGTAATTAGGTTCAAAAGCTCAAAATTAACTTTTCGTACCCAAAAAATTTGATTTAATATCACATTTGATTATTTTTTAGGGTTTAGAGCGTTCATGTCTAATTGGGCTTTTTAGTGAACCCGTTAGAATTTTAACCGACTAAAAAGCACAAAATTTGAGTTTAAGCTAAATAATTTGGTTCAAAAGACCATAATTAACTTTTTGTACCCAAAGAATTTGATTTAATATCATTCTCGATCGTTTTTTAGGGTTTAGACCCTATATAATTAAGTTCAAAAGCCCGTAATTAACCTTTTTTACCCAAAAAAATTGATTTATTATCATTTTCGATCGTTTTTAGGGTTTAGAGCGTGTTTGTCTAAATGGGCTGTCTAGTGAACCTGTTCGAATTTTAACTGAGTAAAAAGCTCAAAATTAGATTTTAAACTGTATAATTAGGTTCAAAAACCAAAAATTAACTTTTTGTACCCAAAAAATTTATTTAATATCATTTTCGATCATTTTTAGGGTTTAGAGCGTGCATGTCTAAATGGGCTTTCTAGTGAACCCGTTCGAATTTTAACCGAGTAAAAAGCTCAAAATTTGAGTTTAAGCTGTATAATTAGGTTCAAATGCCCATAATTAACTTTTTTTACCCAAAAAATTGATTTAATATCATTTTCGATCATTTTTAGGGTTAAGAGCGTGTATGTCTAAATGTGCTTTCTAGTGAACCCGTTCGAATTTTAACTGACTAAAAATCTCAAAATTTGAGTTTACCCTAAATGGGATTTTTAGGGAACCCGTTCAAATTTTAACCGAGTAAAAAGCTAAATATTTGAGTTTAAGCTGTATAATTAGGTTTAAAATCCCATAATTAACTTTTTGTACCCAAAAAATTTGACTTAAAATCATTTTCGATCGTGTTTTAGGGTGCAAAGCATGCATGTCTAAATGGACTTTTTAGTGAGCCCGTTCGAATTTTAATCGAATAAAAAGCTAAAAATGTAACATCCCAAAAATGGGCCTAGGTGTTATCAAGGTCGGATCAAGGGTTCGATTGAACCGGTCAAGCCAATTAACCTAAATACGGGAATTAATTTTTATAAGTGGTTTTCAAAGGAAATAAAATATGGAAAAATACTCTAAAATTCTTATTTGGACTTTATTTGACTTTGGTAAACTCAATTTTGTAAAATTACACTACGAACCTTGACATTTTGGAAAATAGTGACTATTTTGTAAAAATGACAATTTTAGTGACTAAAATGTAAATGGGTCAAAACATAGAATCTTTAAGGGGCTATTTATCCAATATTTCTCATCAGATCTAACCTTCCAAAAATCTTTTTATAAAGTCATTTTAATTAACATAAAGATTTTATTAAGATATATTTCCCATTTTTCACCAAAATCACAATTTCTTGTAACTTCCCATTTTCTCTCAACTTCTCCTAATTTTCTTGGTTTCCAATCAGAATTCTCTTCAATTTCATCAAGGTAAATCACATCCTTTTATTTAATTTCGTTCATATTATTTTCTCCTTATTTATCTCCAATTTCCTTACACTTTACTACTTGTTTTTCATGGGTTTTTCAATTGGGAGGAGGTTGGATCTTTTTTGGAGGTAAGAAACCATTCAAACCTCTGAACTTTGAGTTCTTTATTGCATTCCCAAGTTTTTATCCATTGCATTGAGTTCTTGATTTGTTTTATGGTTTTAATTGATGATTTTCGGTTTTTATCAGTTAATTTTGATTGAATTGATGCAATCCCGAAATAAGGTGATACCTGATGGTTTTCAATGGGTAAATCAATGAATTTTGCTTTGTTTTAACATGGAATTAATGGTTCTTGGATGGGTAAACCCGGATCTTAAGTTTTGGTGGTGTTAATTGGCTTAGATCTTCAGTTTATGGCTTGTTTGGGTGGTTGAATGTTTGCTGCTGGTTTAGGATGGTTATATCATGGTTCTTGGTTGTGTTTTGATGTTTATAAGTTGTGGTTTTCGTTGTCTAAGGTCTGGAGGTCATTCGGATAAGTTTCGGATAAGTTTTGGATGTGTTTTCGGTTTTCTTAAGTGTAGTTTTTGGGGCTACTTGTTTAGAAAGCGTGGGAGGTTTTGATATGTTAAAAACAGGTCAAGGTGTTGAGATAAGTGTTGAAGGTGTTTCGGAAAAGGCGAGAATGTCGGTTGGCTTCGACAAGCTAGTTTCGGACAAGTTGTGAGTGGGATGCCGTATCGGCAAGGTTTTACTTGTTTTATCAAAGGTTTGGGAGTGTAGGGATGGTGTGAAAAACCTACTCACACTCGGAAGTAAGTTAAATGGTTTCGCTCTCTTAACGGTTCCCATATCGTTCCATAATTGTCATATTTTAGACATGCTCTTAATGTAGTTTTTACATATATGATTTATGCATGAGAAATGATAAGTGCTTTGTCCAAAGGATGTTTTCATTATTGTCCACTATTATCGGATATGTTTTGACAATTGAATACTTCATGAGTTTTATTAATTTCTATACTTTGGTAACATATCCAGTGATTGGTAATGTTGCATTGGTTTTATTAAAGATGCATATGAAGGAATAGTTTCCAATGCATGAATTGAATTTAGAAATGTTGCTATGTGTTTAGCAAATAAGACTTGTGATGTGCACATTAAAGTGCGTATGGTTTAAGCTTTGCTAGGTGTATAGCATATAAGACTTGAGATGATGCATAGAGATGCATATGTATTAAAAAGGTCATATGTACTGATATTATTTTAAAAGCATGAAAGACTTGAGAATTTTAGTTTTGAGTTGCATGAGATAATTGACAACATGATAAGGAAACGGATTTGGTTTTGCAAACCATGTTTGAGGTACTTTTAGTGAGTATGATATGTCATGATTTAAAGAGTTTATTGATGGACTTATGGGCTGCATTGTAAAAGTGTTTTCTTTATATTTTACCCCTCACTAAGCTTATGCTTACCCTCTCTTTTACCTTACAATGTAGAGACATTAATCGAGGCGGCCAAGGAAAGCAAGGTTCCAAGTGTATGTCGATGAATAGCTCAAGTATGTGTTCTAAAATGTAGTAGTAGTAAGAGAGCAATGGGGTATAGTTACATTGTTGTAAGAATTGGCTTTTGATTTGTAAACGTTGCTTTGATTATTTGAACTTGAGCATGTATTGGATGTTTAAGTTGCTCTTGGTGCCTAGGAATTATGCATATAGTTAATGGTGATCATTGGTGGTGTTTTGAATGAGTTAGATCTACTTAAAAAGGACTGATTTTATGTTTTTGAGCATAAAGTTTCGAAACCTTAGTGAAAGTTTCGAAACCTTTATCAAATAGTTTCGAAACTTCCAGGAAGGTTTCGAAATCTTGCGGGCTAGTTGGATATTAGAACCTTACTGGAATGAAAGTTTCGAAACTTTCAAGGAAAAGTTTCGAAACCTTTTCCATAAAATTTCGAAACCTTTAATGAAGGTTTTGAAACCTTTGTTTGGTTATTAGTTGATAGTTGTTGGATTTGCATTTTAGTCCCGAATATCTTTCTATGTTTAATTATGGTAGCTACAAATGTTATTTTGAGTTGATATTTCACCTTGATGCATAAAGTTGACTTAATTTCAAGTTGGCTAACTTAAATCGGAGGTAGTCCCTAGAAATTAAAAGTTTTACATTTTGGTCCCTAGTTAGTGAAGCATGTAATTGATGATGTTAGAATGCTCCGTTTGGTCTGAAATTTATCATGATAGTTCTTTGCATATTTAGTTGAAATTTGATGGAGTGAATTTCTACCTTTTCAAAAGAATTTAAAATATTCACGTTTTAGTCCTTATGTTGGTCATGTGTTAATTGAGTTCTCATTTGTGATCGAATTACTACCGTTCTTGTTTTGCATGAAATCGAAACATATAGGAACATAATTATGCCTTTAGATAAGATAAAATATATATATAACGGTTTCTAGGGTCGTTTATCGAATCAAGCCTTCACGAGTTTGGTTCGGTATTCCCCGTGTGACCCATTAGAGCCGGTTCCGTCTAGGTCGGGCTAAGAGGGTTACATTTGGTGGTATCAGAGCCAGGTTTAGAATCTTTTAGGGAGTCGATGATTAAGATGGTGATATATCTCGTTTGTTGTATAACATGGACTGTTGTTCTGCTATGCATGGTGATTGATTATTGTTTAAATGCAAGCATGTTGCTAAGTATTAATGCTAAATGTTTGATCTATGTTATGGTATGCTAGATGATAAGTGCTCAACTCACTATCACTTTTTACACCTTTTATGGGCATTAATCACTAAATTTACACCCACTCGGACCAAAGTATATACTTAATGTGATATATTTAGAAGTTATACTTATAAAGATAATATTTATAGAAAAGGCAAGTTTTACTGCATTTTTACATCTGTGCAGGAGAAACTAGTGCCGCGGCAGCAAAGTGGCCGAGGCAGGACCTGATGCCGAGCCAGTAGCTGAGAGCCAGGAAGCAATACTGTAGGCGATCGGAAGAGAAAAATCCAAGGGACGTTTCTGGACATGAAGCACATGGATCGGAGCTGGTTAGCATGAGGAAAAGCCCAAGACAAGGCCACGCAGGAAAGCCTCTTAGTTGAAATAAACTTGGAAATATTTTATTTATGTACATGACTTGTTCCCTACTCCAAGTTGTATTCTATTTAGGAAAGGTTTGCCCTAGGCCAAGCCTATATAAGACCTAACCGTCCAATGTATTAGGAGAGCCGATTCATAGAGAGTTTACCCTAAGACACATTGTTTTGTTTCTCTCAAATTATGTTCTAAGCTTTCTTAGGGTTTAGGTGAAGGTTGTTAAGTATTTGTGAGAGGAGATTGTACTTTGTTCTTTGTTTCAATGCAATAAAACTATCGAGGTTTGCTTATGCTTTGCCATTCTTTGTTCTTGCATTCAAGCTCGGGAGAGAAGTTTGTGAGTAATCCATTTATCTAGACTCGGGAGAGTTAGATTCACGAAAGGGATAAGTACGGTGTTTCAATCGCGAAATACTAACTCGGCCTAGGGATAGGTTAACAGTTTCAGCGGCTAAAAGAAGTGTGAGATTGGTTGGTGAGTATAATTGATTCACGCTGGGAGGTATCATCAAGGACTAGTCATCAACAGTACTTCGACTTAGGGATAGCGGAGTCATCCAAGGACACTTTGCCGAACTTTGGTAAAGTCCAACCACGAGCAAGGGATTGCCGCGGCGGAGAGTATCGCGCTGCCAAGGCAGTAATCTGCAGTACTACCGAGGCAGTGATATACAATTGCATTGGACAGAGACAAGTCAATCAAATCCACAATACAACGCAACTGGATCCTGACCTCTCTCTATTAATTAGACTTCATCTTTATTCTTAGTTTTCTTTATTTCAATTTATTTAGTTTCATCGAAACCACAATTACCTGTGTTTTTATTTTATTCCTTTTTACAGAACAAGAAGACGAAGAAGGCATGTTAAGTATACCAATCCCTGTGGAGACGATACACGATAATACTTATCACTTTATTACTTGCGATGTGTTCACTTGCACTAATTGCGCACTTTTGACACGCAACAAGTTTTTGGCACCGTTGTCGGAGATTGGCAACTAAATTTTGTTTTCTTTATTTTCTTGCTTTAGTTATTTTATTTTTATTTTTATTTTACTTTGGTTTCTTTTTGGTGTATGACCAGGGCCAACCCATCCAATCCGTTGTACGAGATTGACCGTGAAATTGAACGTACACGGAATCGGTTGAGGAGACAAATCCAACAAGCAATGGCAGGAAACCAAGTGGATCAAAACATACTTGTTGGCCACGGAGGACTTCAGCAGCCACCCTTGCCGCAGCAACCACTGCCGCAACCTCTACTGCCGCGGCAGCTAACTGTTAGAGATTTCCTGGTAGAAGATCTAAATGGATTAAACACTGGAGTCGTTGCACCGGAAATAGAAGCAACCCACTTTGAACTTAAACCTATCATGTTCAATATGCTGAATACTATAGGACAATTCAGTGGGTCTACAACTGAAGATGTCAGGCAACATCTTAAATCTTTCATGGAAGTTTGTAACTCATTCAAAATTCAAGTAGTCCATGAAGATGTTTTGAGATTAAAATTGTTTCCCTATTTACTGAGGGATAGGGCCAAGACCTGGTTAAATAACATTCCAGCAAGATCAATAGGATCTTGGAATGAACTCTGCCGAGATTTCATTACACGCTTTAACCCTACTAACTTATATGATCATATCCGTAATGAAATTACTTCTTTTCGACAGGCAGATGATGAACCAATGTACGAGGCATGGGAGCGCTATAGGGAGTTACTGCACAAGTGTCCGTTGCATGGATTTCCCCTATGGAAACAAGTGACCATGTTCTATAATACCACGAATGCCCCGACAAGGATGATGTTAGATGCCTCGGCAAACGGAACACTCCTTGATAAAGCACCTGAGGAAGCTATTGAGATACTAAACAAACTCGCAAAGAACGATTTTCAATTCCCTACATCTAGGCGAGAAGGAGTAAGACTCCAAGCCACGGTGAATGAGTTAGACACATCAAATTCAATGGCAGCACAATTGGCCTCTCTTACCAAGATGGTGCAAAATTTGCAACTACAACAAAATACCCGTGAGGTTAAGGTGATTGATTCTTTTTGTGATTTATGTGGAGGTAACCACAATTCCTTTGATTGTATGAATCAAGAAACCGGTATGTATGTTGGAAATTATAACCGAACCAATATGATGTCCAACACATACAATCCCTCATGGAAGAGGCATCAAACCTGTCATGGAGCAATCCTAACAATGCCTTAAACCCAACCACCCAACCCTTAGGATTCTAGCAACCAATGCAACATCTTCCGGAGCAGCAGGTCCAGCAGCCAATGCCGCAACAGCAGATGCGGCAGCAGTCAGTAAGTTCCTTGGAAAATTCTCTGAAAGCATTCATGATGATAACTGAGTCATATATGGCAGAGAACAACAACTTCATCAAAAAAACAGATGCGTTCATAAACAGGACTGAGATGAGGTTGCAAAACCAAGAGGCAACAATTAAGGCATTGGAAACTCAGGTTGGGTAGTTTGCTCAAAATATAAACATTCGACCACAAGGAGGACTACCTAGCAATACTGAAGTTGCTAAGGTAATGGGCCATGAACAGTGTAAAGCAATCACTACTAGGAGTGGTCTACAACTGAAGGAAAAGACGGAAATTCTAGCGGACCAAGTTCCAACATCAGACCCAGCAAAAGACGAGGCTAAACAAACTGATCTTGATAACACTACCCCAGCAGAGAACTCAACAGCTCCTGAATAGTCTACCGAGACAGCAACAACCCTAGTGGTGCCAGGCATTAAATTCCAAACTAAAGAAAATCTGGATGAGATGAGACCACCACCACCCTTCCCACAAAGGTTAAAAAAGCAAAAACATGATCATCAATTCAAGAAATTTCTTGATATTTTAGAGCAAGTCCAAATTAACTTACCATTTGTAGAGGCAATTGAACAAATGCCTAATTATGCCAAGTTCTTAAAAGACATTGTGTTTAAGAGAAAAAGACTAGGTGAATTCGAAATAGTGGCTGCTACCGAGGGATGCATGGCAACGCTACACAATCGCATGCCACCAAAATTGAAGGATCTTGGATGCTTTATCATACCTTGTGCAATAGGTAACAACTATAAAGGTAAGGCCCTATGCGACCTTGGAGCAAGCATCAATCTAATGTCCAAATCTGTCTTCCAAAAGCTTGGAATAGGAAGGGCAAAACCTACAACAGTTATGCTCCAACTTGCGGATCGATCATATGTGCAACCCGAAGGCAAAATCGAGGACATACTGGTAAGAGTTGATAAATTTATATTTCCCACTGATTTTCTTGTCCTTGATTGTGAAGCAGATGATAATTCACCGATCATCTTGGGGAGACCTTTACTTGCCACTGGACGAACACTAATTGATGTGGAAAAAGAAGAGTTGACAATGAGGGTCAATGACCAACAAGTCAAACTCAATGCCTTCCACAATCTGAAACGACATGATGATGCAAAAGAGTGCAAAGTCCTGCACAGCAAAGATGCAGGCACAAAGATATCTTGTTTCAACAGCCACTACCTGGGTAGTATGCTCGGCAGGAAAATGGAAATACTTTATGGCAGAATATTTGGCAGGAAAAGTAAGGCAGATGTGGAGGAAACCAACATGACAACACATTTCCCAGACAAAAGGGGTACGATGCAGATCAGGAAAAACAAAGATGGACATAAAGCTTATAGCCAATACTTGAAGAATCACTGTGACCGGCAAGAGAGAATCATCTTGAGAGATGCATTTGCATGCACTCCACCAGTAAAATGATCTCTCATATTTTTTTATATTAGGATTAGTTTAGTTTATATTTATTTTTCTATAATTTGTGTTTTTGCTTTAAGTATTTTTCTTGTTTGTGTTTAATTTTTATTTAGGATAATAAGCAAGAATAAAGGAGAAATAGTTCACAGCAGAAATTCTGCCGATGCAGAAAATAGGGTTAGAGCCGCAGCAGTTTCAACAGGCAGAACAGTGTAACGGCTAGTCTGCCGAGAATTCTACCGCGACAGTAAAGACTAACGGCTACAAAACGGCTAGTGGTTCAAACGGTCACAAGGCCGAGGCCTATATAACCAACCCCTCCTTCTTGAACTATTCACTCTTGCATTCTTGTTTTCTTTAGAATACTCAATAATCTTGCTCTCACAATACTCTCTGCCTACCTTTCTTGAAATTCTCAGAAGTCCTCCAAGAAATCTCCAAGAAATTAAACTCTCACAATCTTTATGGCCACCTACAAGCGTTTTGACCCAGCCAATATTGAAGACCGCTTCAACAAGTCTTTCATTGCCCGACAGTTGTGGGAGGAACAAGGGTTCCAACAATCAGATGATGAAAATTATGACATCGAGCACTATCTGTTCGACAGGATCAAGTACCAAGATTGGGAAATCTTTTGCCTCCAACCTGCCCAGGCAAACGCTACCGTCGTGCAGGAATTTTATGCACACGGGCCAAACAAATACTCCCTCTTTGTCCACTGCCGAGGCAGGCCTGTCCAGCAAGATGCCGAGACCATAAACCAATTTTACGGCCTCACACCTGACCATGATGTACATGCTGAATTCATGGAGGATATCACTGTCGAGGATTACGAGTTGATTAAAGATGACCTTTGCTACACGAATACTCCATGGGAAACCGATGCCCATAAAGGATCCGTAGTAAGGTAGAGCCTAAAGCCCGAGGCTAAGCTTTGGAACACCTTTGTCAAGAGACGCCTCATTCCCACATTCCACAACAGCATGGTGGACCGAAAGTGATTGGTGCTCATCCAATCAATCATCAACAAAAGGAGCATCAATGTTGGAGAGATCATCTTACGCGAAATTTACGAATGCAGTAAGAAGGATAGAGGACCATTATATTTCCCTTGTTTGATCACTGGTTTGTGTATTGCTGCAGGTGTAATAGTAGAAGACACGGACGAATACACTACCCAAAGGCGTGGATGGACCAGAGACTTTTGCCAAAAATTATGCAGATCACGCAGGCGGAACCAGTCCAAGCAACGCCCCAGCAGTTCACTGCTGATACTGTTGTCGGGGCCCAATACATGGAAGATATGCCAGACTCTGCCCACACCACTGCCGCAGTAGACCCGTACCAGGAGATACTTTAGAGGATGGCAACAATGGATCTTAGGCAGCAAAGATACATGGAGTATCAGAGGGACTTCAACAACACCCTTGCCCAAATGATGCTCCATGCCTTTCCAGACCAAGGGGCGCAGTTTCGAGAATTTCCAAGCAACATGTTTGTCACAGCTGCTCCCTATACAGAGACTACACCAGCTCTAGGAGGACCGAGACCGTTCTTCCACGCGGGCCCTCAACCACAGTTTCATGCTGCTGGCCCATCTAGGGCAGCAAACTCTGCCGCAGCAGCATCTGCCAGCAAAAGTCCATCAAAGCGGAGGACAGTCTTCAGCACTCCACCACAATCCCCCATCATCATGGGCAGTCTATTAGTAGAGATAGATGCCTATGTACATCAGAGCTCAACAGCTGCCGCATCGAGTACACACCATACCGGGGCAGCCACAGCAAATGAAAGGGGAACGGACATCATGATCACCGAAGAGATTGCCGACGTGGAAGAAGGAAAAGAAGTGGATGCTCTAATGCAACAGACACCACCCACAAGAGTCTGACCGCCCCGGCAAGCAAAAGCTCAACCATCGCCCTCACCAAGAACGAAGCAATCAGCAGCACGACCCCGAAGAAAAATTGTTACAAGCAGCTCTTCGGAGTCTCTTTAAATTTTTCATTTATTCAATTTTATTTGTTGTTTGTTTCTTGATATGCTACTTATTTCTCTCATATTTTTGTTGCCCACTATTATCTTCTAATATAAAGCATTGAGGACAATGCTTGGTTCGAGTTTGGGGGTATAGAGCCACTTCCAAGGCAGCAATCTACTGCCGAGGCCTTGGCAAGAAAAGGGAGTATTTAAGTGAATTTATTTTTTAGGCTCCCCGCCTTACTTGAAGCAATTACCTATACTTTTGCACTGCTTATCATCAGTATTGCCTTAGTTTATTCTTTAAGGCTATAGAAATCTTTCTCCTTACCATGATTAGGTCTTGTTAAGAAGGTTTAACCTTAGGATACTCAAGGATGAAAACTTAGAAGCCTACTATAGGATAAAATTTAAACACTTTTGATACTTGTTGGATTATAGGAATTCTTTTAATGAACTTAGGTGATAAAGACTTAGATTTTTGGGAAAGTGACTAGAGGTGCCTATCACCGGCTCTAGGAATTACTCTTCTTCATGCTAGAGGTGCCCGAAATTGGCTCTAGTATGCTATAAGGAATATCAAAAAGAAAGAAGGAATTAATGAAGAGAAAAACACAATCCTTGAGGTGCCCGAAATTGGCTCAAGATTTGGTTGTTTAGAAAAGAAGAGAACACTTAACCCAATTCTACTTGTCTTGAAGTTAGAGTTTATCTAAGAAAGCCTTTAATCAAACTTGTTCACAAAAACGCACACGCTCACCAAATCTTATAGTTTGTTTCTAGGTAAACCCTTAGGTAGCCGAAAGGTTAAGTCTAAAGGATAGGCATAGTTATGGTGGGGAGAATAGATGGAAACATAAGACCAAGAGAGAGTAGAGTTTGGCAAATTGATGGTTTGCATTGCTTGAGGACAAGCAATAGTTCGAGTTTGGGGTGTGATAAGTGCTCAACTCACTATCACTTTTTACACCTTTTATGGGCATTAATCACTAAATTTACACCCACTCGGACCAAAGTATATACTTAATGTGATATATTTAGAAGTTATGCTTATAAAGATATTATTTACAAAAAAGGCAAGTTTTACTGCATTTTTACATTTGTGCATGAGAAACTAGTGCTGCGGTAGCAACGTGGCCGAGGCAGGACCAGATGCCGAGGCAGCAGCTGAGAGCCAGGAAGCAATACTGTAGGCGATCGGAAGAGAAAAATCCAAGGGACGTTTCTGGACATGAAGCACATGGATCGGAGCTGGTTAGCATGAGGAAAAAGCCCAAGACAAGGCCACGCGGGAAAGCCTCTTAGTTGAAATAAACTTTGAAATATTTTATTTATGTACATGACTTGTTCCCTACTCCAAGTTGTATTCTACATAGGAAAGGTTTGCCCTAGGCCAAGCCTATATAAGACCTAGCCGTCCAATGTATTAGGAGAGCCGATTCATAGAGAGTTTACCTTAAGACACATTGTTTTCTTTCTGTCAAATTATGTTCTAAGCTTTCTTAGGGTTTAGGTGAAGGTTGTTAAGTATTTGTGAGAGGAGATTGTACTTTGTCTTTGTTTCAATGCAATAAAACTATCAAGGTTTGCTTATCCTTTGTCATTCGTTGTTCTTGCATTCAAGCTCGGGAGAGAAGTTTGTGAGTAATCCATTTATCTAGACTCGGGAGAGTTAGATTCACGAAAGGGATAAGTACGGTGTTTCAATCGCGAAATACTAACTCGGCCTATGGATAGGTTAAGAGTTTCAGCCGCTAAAAGAAGTGTGAGATTGGTTGGTGAGTATAATTGATTCACGCCGGTAGGTATCATCAAGGACTAGTCATCAACAGTACTTCGACTTAGGGATAAGTGGAGTCATCCAAGGACATTTTGCCGAACTTTGGTAAAGTCCAACCACGAGCAAGGGATTGCCGCGGCAGATAGTATCGTCGTTGCCAAGGCAATAATCTGTCTTACTGCTGAGGCAGTGATATACAATTGCATTGGACAGAGACAAGTCAATCAAATCCACAATACAACGCAATTGGATCCTGACCTCTCTCTCTATTAATTAGACTTCATCTTTATTCTTAGTTTTCTTTATTTCAATTTATTTAGTTTCATCGAAACCACAATTACCTGTGTTTTTATTTTATTCCTTTTTACAGAAAAAGAAGACGAAGAAGGCATATTAAGTATACCAATCCCTGTGGAGATGATACACGATAATACTTATCACTTTATTACTTGCGATGTGTTCACTTGCACTAATTGCTCACTTTTGACACGCGACACTAGAAATGGTCTTGTCTAACAATATGGTGTATGCAAGTATAATTTTATCTTGTTGCATTAATATGTCATGGGTTGATAAATGAAAGTAAACATGATCTTTTGCTGATAAAAGAATGGTTTGAGCATTGTATGACTATTGTGTGGATAAGCATGGTGATTGTATTATGCTTTGATGAGATGGTATTGATATCATGGTATATGGTTGTTGTTTCATGTAATGGTTGAATTTGTTTTATTGGGGGAATTATTCTGGGAGACCCATTGCTCTAACTACTACTAGAAAAAAAAGTGTTTTATATTATATTTAAGCTACTTGGAACTTGCTTTGTGCTGGCCTTATTATTTTGTAAAAAAAACTATTGTTATTCATTGTAAAATTATAATGTTTTCTGATATGGGACTGATAAGAGAGTTGAGATTTGTTAATAGAGGAATTATGGAGGAACGACGAGTTCATGTTATGATATGGTGTTGAGATGATAGCTTTTGAGTCGATTGAGTCCTCAATCGTGTCTGAGTGTGAAAGGGGTTTTGGATCAACTCAGTCTAGGAACCTAATGTGGTTGTGTGTAGCAGGTGGCTATGTCTCTATGAGTACCAGGCTTCGAAGGTTTTATGTGTTGATGTGTGGGACAGGTTTGCAAGTTAGTAGTTGGATTGTTGGAGTTGGGGATGTTATTTGTGAGTGTGAACAATAATCATGCATAGTGTAAGAGCACCTATATGTATATATCTATAGATATTATAGGACATGCATGCATTCCCGAGCATAACATTAGAAATTGCATTTACATGCACTTGCACATGCATTTATGAGGGCATATAGGAAATCATGCATACATTTGTTCACACTTACGGGTATCTCCTTTGAAGATGGAAGTGGTGCATGGTTGGTGGTTGGGAGTTAAAAAAAATGGGTGTATTGAAAGAGCCTCCTTGTTAGTCTTGAGCTTGATATGCTATGGGCGAATTACTCTTTTGGTTAGGGTATAATCCAGAATAAAGATTTGTTAGTTGGGAGGAGTTGTGAGTGTTTGAACCCGAGGGGAATACCCTGAGTTATGGTTCGTTTTGAGTTGGTTATTAAGAGATGTAAGGTTGAGTTTTGCGGATTCTCACCAGTTGGGGTTTGGAGGTTGTAAGAAGGTTGTAGTATGTTATGTAATGTAAGGCGGTTTGGTTTTTTTTAGTGTAGTGTGGTTTTGTTTTGAAAAAAAAGGGTGTTGTTTAATCGTCATGTTTGATGTAAAAAAGAATAAGAAAGAACAGAGAATCCTTTGTGGTATGGTTTAGTGTGCGGTTAGATCGGGGGTTGTGACCGATATGGTGTTTTCTGTGAGGAGTATCAGGTGGAGTTTTGAAAATAAAGTAGGTGATATATTAGTATGGGAGTTGTGGTATTATGGGTTTGAATCATGGTTTGTTGTGACCCTGAGAGGTTTAGTTGTGCAGTAAAGGTGGAAATGTACGTATTGTGTTTTTAAGGAGAAAAGTTGGGTTTACCTCGGTTAAAGTTAGGTTGTGGTAATGTTTGAAGTGGTGTATCAAGGACTGCTGGACAGTTTATGGTTTGTATCAGTTGATCGATCTTGTGATCTTGCTTTTATCGCAAAGTGTTGTGAGAGTCTGTGTTCAGTGGGTTCATGTCTGTGGATGTTTCATCAACATGGTTATTGCTTTGGCAAGGTTGTAAAAAAAAGAGATGTTGGAGCGAGTGGAAGGAATAGTTTTACAAGCTTGGATTTTGTTGTGGTATAGGTGGGATAAGAGTTGGTTTATCGATGAGTTGATTTTGGGAAGGAGTTTTGAGTTAAGTGTCAAGGCCCTTAACGATGTGTGGATCTTAAAGTTTGAAATATGGTGTTGATTTAGTTGTGGTAGCTAAACGTTAAGTTGGAAGTATTGTCGTTGAGATGAGTATAATGTTGGGTATTGGCACAAAGTTGGTAAGTTCCTTGTATGGTATGTTTTGTGGAATGTTAGCTATCGAGGATGACTTGGCTTACATAAGGATGCTTACGATGGGAGTTTGTTTTGTGGAGTAAGCCAGGCTTATTGTGGAATTACGAGGGAAGTTGTTCGGTAATCTATGTGGAGACCTAGAAAAATGGTGGAGCTATGAGCAGGACTCTACCTTGGTTAAGTTGATCAGAGATAAGTCGTGGTCAGATGTTTGTTGAGGGTCTAGTTGAGGATGTGTTTGGCAAGGTTTAGTTTTGTGTTGAGAATTTTTTTATGTTATATGAGCTACATGGGTGTTTCGAAGGGTGCCGAGTTGGAGTGGTATCTTAATCGGAGCATATGGTAATCTTTTCTATGTGTTTGGTGCTACGATGTTGTGGTAGAAGTTTGGGGAGTAGGTGTTTTTGAGTGGGATTGTTTTGGATATGGTTGAATTATTGGTGGATTTTGTCCTGCCGATAAGTTAAGTTGGAGTATCATTTTTCTTTGGGTTTTGGTATCAGTCAAGGTGCCAAGGTAATTTCGGAAAGAATCATCATGAGTTTGGTGGTAAAGTTCTGGGGATGGTATGGAGTTTTCCTATGAGTGTTGGTGGATCAATCGTTTGTTTGAGTACAGTTTTTCTTGGGTTTCTAAGTCCCATTGGAAAGATGGGTGAGTGGTGTATCTATAATATGTTAAGATTCGAGGTTTTTGAGGCCGACGTTGGTTTCCATTTGAGTGTCGACTTTTATCATCCATAGGTGGATGGATGGTATGTTGAGATATTATATTATGGTTACCATGTCTCTTAGTGGAGGTGTTGTTGTTGATGGGTTTGCTTAAGACAATGTTTAACGGTTTTGTATTAAGTTTGTTCGAGGCTTGTTGGTTGAACGTCGTTGTGTGGACCGAAGGTTGATGAGAGGCTTATATGGTTACCTGGTATGTTGGAGGATGTTGAAGAAAAGGGTTAGTTCGACAGTTGTAATATAATAACCGTTATGGTTTTCAGGAGTTGGTTACTGATCTTAAATAAGAAAAAAAGGTTTCTCTTTGAGTTATGTTCTTTTTGTGAGAGTTGAGATGGGGTAGTGGTTTATATGTTGTTGCTTTGGTATGAGGGACGGATCTGTTGTTGTCCAAGGACGGTAAATGTTTGGTTGGAGTCTTGTATTATCTTCGTGGGTGAAAGGTTTGTTAAGATCTTATTTTATAGGATCATGGTTTGGGTGGTAGGTTTGTTGTGTGGTTTAAAGCACTTTTGGTGGTAGCAGGGTGCTGAAAAAGTTGTGTAAAAGTGAAAGAAGTTTGGAAGTGAGTAGTTCCTTACCTCTTCTCGCTATTTAAATTTCGAGGACGAAATTTCTTAAGTGGGGGAGAGTTGTAACATGCCAAAAATGGGCCTAGGTGTTATCAAGGTCGGATCAAGGGTTCGGTTGAACCGGTCAAGCCAATTAACCTAAATCCGGGAATTAATTTTTATAAGTCGTTTTCAGAGGAAATAAAATATGGAAAAATACTCTAAAATTCTTATTTGGACTCTATTTGAGTTTGATAAACTCAATTTTGTAAAATTACACTATCAACCTTGACATTTTGGAAAATAGTGACTATTTTGTAAAAATGACAATTTTAGTGACTAAAATGTAAATGGTTTAAAACATAGAATCTTTAAGGGGCTATTTATCCAATCTTTCTCATCAGATATAACCTTAAAAAAATCTCTTTATAAACTCATTTTAATTACCATAAAGATTTTATTAAGATATATTTCCCATTTTTCACCAAAATCACAATTTCTTGTAACTTCCTATTTTCTCTCAACTTCTCCTAATTTTCTTGGTTTCCAATCAGAATTCTCTTCAATTTTATCAAGGTAAATCACATCTTTTTGATTTAATTTCGTTAATATTATTTTCTCCTTATTTCTCTCCAATTTCCTTACACTTTACAACATGTTTTTCATGGGTTTTTCAATTGGAAGGAGGTTGGATCTTGTTTGGAGGTAAGAAACCATTCAAACCTCTGAACTTTGAGTTCTTTATTGAAATTCCCAAGTTTTTGATCCATTGCATTGAGTTCTTGATTTGTTTTATGGTTTTAATTGATGATTTTCGGTTTTTATCGGTTATTTTTGATTGAATTGATGCAATCCCGTAATAAGGTGATACCTGATGGTTTTCAATGGGTAAATCAATGAATTTTGCTTTGTTTTAACATGGAATTAATGGTTCTTGGATGGGTAAACCCGGATCTTAAGTTTTGGTGGTGTTAATTGGCTTAGATCTTCGGTTTATGGCTTGTTTGGGTGGTTGAATGTTTGCTGCTGGTTTAGGATGGTTATATCATGGTTCTTGGTTGTGTTTTGATGTTGATAAGTTGTGGTTTTCGTTGTCTAAGGTCTGGAGGTCGTTCAGATAAGTTTCGGATGTGTTTTCGGTTTTCTTAAGTGTAGTTTTTAGGTCTGCTTGTTCGGAAAGCGTTGGAGGTTGATTGAATGCATTAATATGCATTAAAACCTCTGTTTTGATATGTTAAAAACAGGTCAAGGTGTTGAGCTAAGTGTTGAAGGTGTTTCAGAAAAGGTGAGAATGTCGGTTGGCTTCGGCAAGCTAGTTTCGGACAAGTGGTGAGTGGGTTGTCGTATTGGCAAGGTTTTACTTGTTTTATCAAAGATTTGGGAGTGTAGGAATGGTTTGAAAAACCTCCTCACACTCGGAAGTAAGTTAAATGGTTTCGCTCTCTTAACGGTTCCCATATCGTTCCATAATTGTCATATTTTAGACATGCTCTTAATGTAGTTTTTACATATGTGATTTATGCATGAGAAATGATAAGTGCTTTGTCCAAAGGATGTTTTCATTATTGTCCATTAATATCAGATATGTTTTGACAATTGAATACTTCATGAGTTTTATTAATTTCTATACTTTGGTAACATATCCAATGATTGATTGGTAATGTTGCATTGGTTTTATGAAAGATGCATATGAAGGAATAGTTTCCAATGCATGAATTGAATTTAGAAATGATGCATGCATGTGTTAGTTGCTGTATATGCATGGTTAATGATGGTTTTCATGACTTTTAAAGCATGAGAATGATTTGGATTAAAGAATGGTTATTTCCCTTTTCCCGAATAAAGCCGTTGAGCATGATTTGGTTCATCTTGTTGAACATATAGTGAGTGCATTGTAAAACAGCAAGCTACCATGCATAATGAGTATGATATTGGCTTAGTGACACTATTTAAGACCACGAATACAAATGACATGTCATTAGGATTAAGTGCACTATAAAGATTATGAGAATAATGATGTTGCCTACACGTAAACAAGGGTGACTTTGTGTCCGAACGTGCATATAGTTGACCCACACGTAAACAAGGGTGACTTTGTGTCCGACCGTACGTAATGGGGGTAACATGTATAGAAGGGTGACTTTGTGTCCGACCGTACGTAGTGGGGGTAACATGTATAGAAGGGTGAGTTTGTGTCCAACCGGTGCATGTTGAGACCAAGTGTCTCTTGATAAGGAAAAAGGAATTCGAGTATTCGATGGGTATAAGGTTTGAACAAAGCTAGTCACTTAGTTGCCAATATGCATGGTTTATGATTTGAGACTTTTGTGCATTGAAAAGCATGAGATTGTATCACATGTTGGTATAGAATTGTTTATAAAATATAATTTTTTTCACAAGCATGTGTTTTAAATAAGTTTTGTGCAAGGATATGAGCACAAGCGAATGGCCTAAGTGTTGCTATGTGTTTAGCAAATAAGACTTGTGATGTGCACATTAAAGTGCGTATGGTTTAAGCTTTTCTAGGTGTATAGCATATAAGACTTGAGATGATGCATAGAGATGCATATGTATTAAAAAGGTCATATGTACTGTTGTTATTTTAAAAGCATGAAAGACTTATGAATTTTAGTTTTGAGTTGCATGAGATAATTGACAACTTGATAAGGAAACGAATTTGGTTTTGCAAAGCATGTTTGAGATACTTTTAGTGAGCATGATATGTCATGATTTAAAGAGTTTATTGATGGACTTATGGGCTGCATTGTAAAAGTGTTTTCTTTATATTTTACCCCTCACTAAGCTTATGCTTACCCTCTCTTTTACCTTACAATGTAGAGACATTAATCGAGGCGGCCAAGGAAAGCAAGGTTCCAAGTGTATGTCGATGAATAGCTCTGTAGTAGTAGTAAGAGAGCAATGGGGTATAGTTACATTGTTGTAAGAATTGACTTTTGATGTGTAAACGTTGCTTTGATTATTTGAACTTGAGCATGTATTGGATGTTTAAGTTGCTCTTGGTGCCTAGGAATTATGCATATAGTTAATGGTGATCATTGGTGATGTTTTGAATGAGTTAGATCTACTTAAAAAGGATTGATTTTATGTTTTTGAGCATAAAGTTTCGAAACCTTAGGGAAAGTTTCGAAACCTTTATCAAATAGTTTTGAAACTTCCAAGAAGGTTTCGAAACCTTGCGGGCTAGTTGGATATTAGAACCTTACTGGAATGAAAGTTTCGAAACTTTCAAGAAAAAGTTTCGAAACCTTTAATGAAGATTTCGAAACCTTTGTTTGGTTATTAGTTGATAGTTGTTGGATTTGCATTTTAGTCCCGAACATCTTTCTATGTTTAATTATGGTAGCTACAAGTGTTATTTTGAGTTGAAATTTCACCTTGATGCATAAAGTTGACTTAATTTCAAGTTGGCTAACTTAAATCGGAGGTAGTCCCTAGAAATTAAAAGTTTTACATTTTGGTCCCTAATTAGTGAAGCATGTAATTGATGATGTTAGAATGCTCTGTTTGGTCTAAAATTTATCATGATAGTTCTTTGCATATTTAGTTGAAATTTGATGGAATGAATTTCTACCTTTTCAAAAGAAATTAAAATATTCACGTTTTAGTCCTTATGTGCTCATGTGTTAATTGAGTTCTCATTTGTGATCGAATTGCTATCGTTCTTGTTTTGCATGAAAACGAAACACATAGGAACATAATTACGCCTTTAGATAAGATAAAGAAAAAAAATATACAACGGTTTTTAGGGTCGTTTATCGAATCAAGCCTTCACGGGTTTGGTTCGGTATTCCCCGTGTGACCCATTATAGCTGGTTCCTTCTAGGTCGAGCTAAGGGGGTTACAAAAAAATTTATTTTAAGCTGTATAATTAGGTTAAAAATACCATAATTAACTTTTTGTACAAAAAAAAATTTGATTTATTATTATTTTAGATCGTTTTTTAGGGTTCAGAGCGTGCATCTCTAAATGGGCTTTCTAGTGAACCCGTTCGTATTTTAACCGAGTAAAAAGCTCAAAAGCTTAGTTTAAGCTTTATAATTATGTTCAAAAGCCCATAATTAACATTTTTTACCCAAAAATTTTTATTTAATATCATTTTCGATCGTTTTTTAGGGTTCAAAGCTTGCATTTCTAAATGGGTTTTCTAGAGAATCCGTTCTAATTTTAACCGATTAAAAAGTTCAAAATTTGAGTTTAAGCTATATAATTAGGTTCAAAAGCCCATAATTAACTTTTTGTACCCAAAAAAATTGATTTAATATCATTTTCGATCGTTTTTTAGGGTTCAGAGCGTGCATGTCTAAAAGGGCTTTCTAGTGAACCTCTTCGAATTTTAACCGAGTAAAAAGCTCAAAATTTGAGTTTAACCTGTATAAGGTTCAAAAGCCCATAATTAACTTTTTTTACACAAAAAATTTGATTTAATATCATTTTCGATCTTTTTTAGGATTCAGAGCGTGCATGTCTAAATAGGCTTTCTATTGAACCCGTTGGAATTTTAACCGAGTAAAAACCTCAAAATTTTAGTTTAAGCTGTATAATTAGGTTCAAAAGCCCATAATTAACTTTTTGTACCCAAAAAAATTGATTTATTGTCATTTTATATCGTTTTTTAGGGTTTAGAGTGTAACCCCCTTAGCCCGGCCTAGACGGAACCGGCACTAACGGGTTACACGGGGAATATCGAACCAAACCCGCGAAGGTCCGATTCAATAAACAACCCTGAAAATCGATATATTTTTTTTCATCTTAACTAGATACATAATTAAGTTCCTATGTTTGTCGGGGTCATGCATAACAGAAATGGAAACATTCAATTCACAATTGAACATTCAACTCGTATACAAGTACATAAGGACCAAAACACAAATAATTTTAATTCCAATAACAAACCGGAAATTCAACCTACCATAGTTCAATTAAACATGCATAGCATACTCACAACAAAATTCTGATCAATCGGAGTAGTATAGCATCATCAATTTCATGTTTCAATGTTTAGGGACCTAATTGTAAAGTTCACAAATCCTGGGGACTAAAACCAGCATTAATTAACCAATATGAAGTTAATCGAACATCATGCATCAAGGTGATATTTCAACTCAAAATGATATTCATAGCATCCCTATTCGAATACTAGAAGACGAACGACAACACTCGAAGTTCCAACACTTAAAATTCTTCCTTTTTGGTCATGGGTATCGATAAAATTAAGCATGGTATCGATACCATGTCATGGTTGTGGCTAATTAAGCCTTCGAAGGCCAAGGGTATCGATACCTCCTTGAGTGGTATTGATACCTTGGTGTCCAGTTAGGTAATGGCATCGAACCATGGTTCGATGCCACCCCAAAATTGCCTTGGGGTATCGATACCACTAGAGGGTGTTTCGATACCCCCTGTCTAGAATCACTAATTAGGTAATTTTGGTTGGTTTAAACCCCATCCAAACACAACCATTGATCACCCTCAGCTATGTGCATACTTCCTAAGCATAATGAACAATTTTAAGCACACACATTGACCAACATATAAGACCCCAAAATTATCTACAGGCATGCACCCTATGTTATGATTAAAAACAAGGAAGCATACATGCATGGTCATATTTCAAACAATCCAAAACATTACCACAATCCATCCAGCAACAACCAAAGCAAAATAAGGTCTTATTACAAGTCATTAACCAAAGCAAAACACACTCTCATAAGGGATAGGTTTGCACATTGCCGAGCCCCTATTTATTTGCCAAATCATACCAAAAATGTGAGATCTTTTCCCCTTGGTTCTCTTGCTCCAAATGCAGCCCCAAATATCTCTATTTTTCTGCAAAGATGAAAAGAGAGCTTAAGCAAAACATGCTTAGTGAGGAAGCTCTAAACAAGATCATCAATGCATCAAATTAAAACCATATTTAAAAATCATAACTTGTAATGCCTTTCTAAAACTAAGCATGCTTAACAAATCATGTTCATGTTCATAATACCAAAAACCTTTCCTTGAGTATGCATGGTACTATCAATTCATTGCATTAACAATGCTTAATGTTCCAAATTATTCCATGTATGTATATTGGCTTTCTAGTGATCACTTAATGTGAACCTTAAGTTCACCGAGTACACGGATCCATTGATTAGAGACCTTTAGTCTCGTCATGACACAAAGTCACCATTGACATGACACAAAGTCACCATTGACATAACACAAAGTCACCATTAGTAGCTCTACCACGTACGGATGGACACATAGTCACCCTTGTTACGTGTGGGCGAGCCTACCACGCACGGTTGGACACAAAGTCACCCTTGTTACGTGTAGGCATTTTTCCTTTATTTCCATAATATTTATAGTGCACTCAATCCTAATGACATGTCATTTGTATTCGAATCTAAAGTTAGTGTCACTAAGCCAATATCAAGTTCAAGTATGCATGCTAATTTGTTGCTCATAATGCATCCACAATGTGTTCAACAAATGAACCAAAAGTCATGCCTAATGGCACCATCATATGTAAGGCAAATAACCACATCATATTCCACTTCATTTTTTATGTTTTCATAAACCATCGATGTCTTTATAAACCATGCATTTCCAACAATTAACACATGCATGCATCATTTCAAAATCATACTTATGCATTTCCAAAATCTCTCTAAATCATCATCATAAATGTCGTTATCGAAAATAGCCGAAACTCACAATAATGCATCAAAATCATTTACTTTACTTACTCTTGAACTATGGAAAGTTTTCACACTATCCCATAGTCCCAAAACAGAACCGAATCTTTGCGAAACACTTTTAATCCGAAATCACTCATCGACAAGCGAAACAAGCCCTTACCGATGCTCCGACGGCAACACCGACGCACCAGCCACTTACGGACCTTCTTGCACTTCTTATACAACATTAAAAACAGAGCATATTCACATCATAACATGCTCAAAACAGCAGCCACATTAAACCTTCACAAAACTATCGAAAACCTTGCCGAAAAGACCGAAAACTAAGCCGAAACTTATCCGAAACAACATCACCCTTAACCTTAAGAATCTAACATCTAAACCACCTCAATTATGAACTGAAAACACTTTCACACCATCCTTATACCTCCAGAAAGAGCAGAACACCTAAAACAACCCCTAAAATAACCGAAAATCACCTTAAAACACCACCGATTGCATTATTCCGGGATTAATTTGATGTTAACTCATTTCAAGACTCAATCAATCATTTAATTAACCTAATATCATAATTAAATCATCCTAATTCCAACATCAATTGATATCTAAAAAGATTTCACAAAAACTATCATAAAACTCATAGATCTTGAATTAAAAACACAAGAATTAAATAGCAATTGTTGATGAGAAAGCCAATACTTGGGAACTTCAATATAGAACCTTAGAAAAATATTAGAAATCAGAATTTTACCTTTGAGATTAACTCCACCAAAAAGATGAGAAATCCTCTCTTGATTTCCTTGAAAATGGATGTTGATTTTGCAAAATTGATGAGTAGGTTTTGTAGAGAATGAAAGGATGAGTAAAATGAATTAAATCTTGTTAAAAATGAAGAAGAAATTAGCAAGTAATTGAAGAAATTTGGAGAAGAAGATGGAGAGAAAATTTTGAGAGAAAAGATGAGAAAATGGGAAGTTACAAAAGAAAATGTAAATAAGCTTTTTATTAAAATTAATTAAAACATATTTGGTGGATAATCTTTAATTAAAAATAAATTGGGTTAATGGCCCTCTAAGGATTCTAAGTATGGCTTACTTTCCAATTTAGTCACTAAAAATCTTAATTTTCGAAAATTACCAATTAAATCCCTAAACTTTTTCAAAATTCACAATTTAGTCATTAGTACAAAATTAAGCCTAATTAAAAATTAAATTAAGACTCAATAATATTTATTTAACTTTAAAACACCATTTTAATATTTTTAAACCTTTTCGAAAAAACTATTACTTGTCTGATTAAATTATTATTATTTTAATTTTCCTGGAATTAATGAACCGAAGAATCCGATTCGACTCGAATCGAATCCCCCAAACCAACACTCAAACTACTAACCCCAAAATCGGGATGTTACACAGAGCGTGCATGTCTAAATGAGCTTTTTAGTGAACCCGTTCGAATTTTAAACTTGTAAAAAGCTCAAAATTTGAGTTTAACCTGTATAATTATGTTCAAAAGCCCATAATTAACTTTTTTTACCCAAAAAATTTGATTTAATATCATTTTCGATTATTTTTAGGGTTTATAGCGTGGATGTGTAAATGAGCTTTCTAGTGAACCTGTTCGAATTTTCGACTGTTTTCTAGGGTTTAGAGCGTGCATGTCTAAATGGGTTGTCTAGTGAACCTGTTCGAATTTTAACCGAGTAAAAAGCTCAAAATTAGATTTTAAACTGTATAATTAGGTTCAAAAACCAAAAAATTTATTTAATATCATTTTCGATCATCTTTTAGGGTTTAGAGCGTGCATGTCTAAATGGGCTTTCTAGTGAACACGTTCAAATTTTAACCAAGTAAAAAGATCAAAATTTGAGTTTAACATGTATAATTCGGTTCAAAAGCCCATAATTAACTTTTTTACCCAAAAAATTTGATTTAATATCATTTTCGACCGTTTTCTAGGGTTTAGAGCGTGCATGTCTAACTAGGCTGTCTAGTGAACCTGTTCGAATTTTAACCGAGTAAAAAGCTCAAAATTTGAGTTTAACCTGTATAATTAGGTTTAAAAGCCCATAATTAACTTTTTTACCCAAAAAATTTGATTTAATATCATTTTTACCATTTTCTAGGGTTTAGATTGTGCATGTCTAAATGGGTTTTCTAGTGAACCCGTTCAAATTTTAACCAAGTAAAAAGCTTAAAAATTGAGTTTAAGCTATTTAATTAGGTTCAAAAACCCATAATTAACTTTTTTTAACCTAAAAAATTGTATTTAATATCATTTTCGATCTTTTTTAGGTTTTAGAGTTTGCATGTCTATATGGGCTTTCTAGTGAACCTGTTCAAATTTTAACCGAGTAAAGATCTCAAAATTTGAGTTTAAGCTGTTTAATTAGGTTCAAAAACCCATAATTAACTTTTTTTAACCTAAAAAATTGTATTTAATATCATTTTCGATCTTTTTTAGGTTTTAGAGTTTGCATGTCTATATGGGCTTTCAAGTGAACCCGTTCTAATTTTAACCGAGTAAAATGCTCAAAATTTGAGTTTAAGCTGTATAATTAGGTTCAAAAGACCATAATTAACTTTTTTTTACCCAAAAAAATTGATTTAATACCATTTTCGATCATTTTTTAGGTTTCGGAGCGTTCATATCTAAATGGCATTCTTAGTGAACATATTCGAATTATAACCGGGTAAAAAGCTCAAAATTTGAGTTTAAGATGTATAATTAGGTTCAAAAGACCATAATTAACTTTTTTTAAACCAAAAAAAATTATTTAATATCATTTTCGATTGTTTTTTAGGGTTTAGAGCGTGCATGTCTAAATGGGCTTTCGAGTGAACCCGTTCGAATTTTAACTTAGTAAAAAGCTCAAAATTTGAGTTTAACCTGTATAATTAGGTTCAAAATCCTATAATTAACTTTTTTTACCCAAAAAATTTGATTTAATATCATTTTTGACCATTTTCTAGGGTTAGGTCGTGCATGTCTAAATGGGTTTTCTAGTGAACCCGTTCAAATTTTAACCGAGTAAAAAGCTCAAAATTTGAGTTTAAGCTGTTTAATTAGGTTCAAAAACCCATAATTAACTTTTTTTAACCTAAAAAATTGTATTTAATATCATTTTCGATCTTTTTTAGGTTTTAGAGTTTGCATGTCTAAATGGGTTTTCTAGTGAACCCGTTCAAATTTTAACCGAGTAAAAAGCTCAAAATTTGAGTTTAAACTGTTTAATTAGGTTCAAAAACCCATAATTAACTTTTCTTAACCTAAAAAATTGTATTTAATATCATTTTCGATCTTTTTAGGTTTTAGAGTTTGCATGTCTATATGGGCTTTCAAGTGAACCAGTTCGAATTTTAACCGAGTAAAAAGCTCAAAATTTGAGTTTAAGCTGTATAATTAGGTTCAAAAAACCATAAAAGCTTTTTTTACCCAAAAAAATTGATTTACTATCATTTTTTATCATTTTTTAGGGTTCAGAGCGTTCATATCTAAATGGCACTCTTAGTGAACACATTCGAATTATAACCGAGTAAAAAGCTCAGAATTTGAGTTTAAGCTGTATAATTAGGTTCAAAAGACCATAATTAACTTTTTTTAAACCAAAAAATATATTTAATATCATTTTCAATTGTTTTTTAGGGTTTAGAGCGTGCATGTCTAAATGGGCTTTCTAGTGAACCCGTTCGAATTTTAACCAAGTAAAAAGCTCAAAATTTGAATTTAAGCTGTATAATTAGGTTCAAAAGCCCATAACTAACTTTTTTTACCCAAAAAATTTGATTTAATATGTTTTTTGATCGTTTTTAGGGTTCAGAGCGTGCATGTCTAAACAGGCTTTTTAGTAAACCCGTTCGAATTTTAATCGAGTAAAAAGCTCAAAATTATATTTTTAGCTGTATAATTAGGTTCAAAAGCCCATAATTAACTTTTTGTACCCAAAAAAATTATTTTAATATCATTTTTGATTGTTTTTGAGGGTTAAGAGTGTTCATGTCTAATTGGGCTTTTTAGTGAACCCGTTCGAATTTTAACCGAGTAAAAATCTCAAAATTTGAGTTTAGCCTATATAATTAGGTTCAAAAGCCCGTAATTAACTTTTTTTACCCAAAAAATTTGATTTAATATCATTTTCGATCGTTTTTAGGGTTCTTTCTAGTGAACCCGTTCGAATTTTAACCGAGTAAAAGCTAAAAAATTTAGTTTAACCAATATAATTAGGTTCAAAAGACTATAATTAACTTTTTGTACCCAAAAAATTTGATTTATTGTTATTTTAGATTGTTTTTTAGGGTTCAGAGCGTGCATCTCTAAATGGGCTTTCTAGTGAACCCGTTCGTATTTTAACCGAGTAAAAAGCTCAAAAGTTTAGTTTAAGCTGTATAATTAAGTTCAAAAGCCCATAATGAACATTTTTACCCAAAATTTTTTATTTAATATCATTTTCCATCGTTTTTTAGGGTTCGAAGCGGGCATGTCTAAATGTGATTTCTAGAGAATCCGTTCTAATTTTAACCGAGTAAAAAGTTCAAAGTTTTATTTTAAGCTATATAATTAGGTTCAAAGTTTTATTTTAAGCTATATAATTGATTTAATATCATTTTTATCGTTTTTTAGGGTTTAGAGCATGCATGTTGATAAGTGCTCAACTCACTATCACTTTTTACCCCTTTTATGAGCATTAATTACCAATTATACACCCAATCGGACCAATGCATATACACAATGTGATATATTTAGAAGTTATGCTTACAGATTTAATATTTACAGAAAAGGCACGTTTTACTGCGTTTTTATATCTGTGCAGGAGAACCAGTGCCGCGTCCGCGACAAGGCCGAGGCAGGACCTGATGCCGAGGCAGCAACAGGAAGACAGGAAGCAAGACTGTAGGAGATGGAAAGATAAAAATCCAAGGAACGTGTCTAGACTTAAAGCCCATGGATCGGAGCTGGCTAGCATGAGGAAAAGCCCAAGACAAGACCACGCGGGAAAGCCTCTTAGCCGAATTAAACTTGGAAATATTTTAATTATGTACTTGACTTGTTCCCTACTCCAAGTTGTATTCTACTTAGGAAAGGTTTACCCTAGGTCTAGCCTATATAAAGACCTAGCCATCCAATGTACAAAAGACGGAATACCTAGGGAGAGAGAGCCGAATTCTATACTTGTCTTCTTTCTCTCCATTATGTTCTAAACCTTCTTAGGGATTAGGTGAAGGTTGTCGAGTATATGTGAGAGGAGATTGTACTTTGTCTTTGTTTCAATGCAATAAAATTATCAAGGTTTGCTTATCCTTTGTTATTCCTTGTTCTCGCATTCAAGCTCGGGAGAGAAGTTTGTGAGTAATCCATTTATCTAAGCTCGGGAGAGTTAGATTCACGAAAGGGGTAAGTACGGTGTTTCAATCGCGAAATACTAACTCGGCCTAGGGATAGGTTAACAGTTTCAGCGGCTAAAAGAAGTGTGAGATTGGTTGGTGAGTATAATTGGTTCACGCTGAGAGGTATCATCAAGGACTAGTCATCAACAACACTCTGACTTAGGGATAAGCGGAGTCATTCAAGGACACTTTGCCGAACTTTGGTAAAGTCCAACCACGAGCAAGGGATTGCCGCGGCGGACAAGTATCGTTGCTATCAAGGCAGTAAACTTCAGTGCTACCGAGGCAGTGATATACGATTGCATTGAGCAGAGACAAGTCAATCAAATCCACAAAACAACTCAACTGGATCCTGACCCATCTTTCTCTATTATTAAATCTCTTTATTTTTGTTTAGTTATTTTAGTTTAGATAAACCAACTCAAATCACTTGTGTTTTTACTTTTCTACAGAACAAGAAGGTGAAGAAGGCATATTAAGTCTATCAGTCCCTGTGGAGACGATAATCCGATAATTACTTAACACTTATTACTTTCCATGTGTCCACTTGCACTAAACGCGCACTTTTGACACGCGACACATGTCTAAAACGGCTTTCTAGTGAACCTCTTCGAATTTTAACCGAGTAAAAAACATAAAATTTGAGTTTAACTTGTATAATTAGGTTCAAAAGCCCATAATTAACTTTTTTACACACAAAAATTGATTTAATATCATTTTCGACCTTTTTTAAGATTCAGAGCGTGCATGTCTAAATTGGCATTTTATTGAACCTGTTGGAATTTTAGCTGAGTAAAAACCTCAAAATTTTAGTTTAACATGTATAATTATGTTCAAGAGCCCATAATTAACTTTTTTACCCAAAAAAATTTGATTTAATATCATTTTCGATTATTTTTAGGGTTTAGAGCGTGCATGTGTAAATGGGCTTTCTAGTGAACCCGTTCGAATTTTAACCGAGTAAAAAGCTCAAACTTATTACTTTCGATGTGTCCACTTGCACTAAACGCGCACTTTTGACACGCGACAAGTTTTTGGCGCCGTTGCCGGGGACTGGCAACTAAATTATGTTTTCTTTATTTTATTGTTTATTTTTATAATTATTTTACTTTTGTTTTTCGTGGTGTATGACCAGGGCCAATCCAACCAACCCCTTGTACGAGTTAGATCCAGAGATCTAAAGAACAAGACAAAGGTTGAGGAGACAGATCCAAGGAGCCATGGCAGATCACCCGGCAGGACAAAACTTACCTGCCGGCAATGGAGGACTTCCGCCGCCACCTGGGCCGCGGTAGGTCACTGTCAGAGACTTCCTGGAAGAGGACTTAAATGGATTAAACCCAGGAATTGTTACACTAGAGATAGAAGCATCCCACTTTGAGCTTAAACCTGTTATGTTCAATATGCTTAACACTATTGGACAATTTGGTGGGTCTGCAACTGAAGACGCAAGGCAGCACCTTAAGTCTTTCATGGAAATTTGCAACTCTTTCAAAATCCAAGGAGTCCATGAAGATGTCTTGCGATTGAAGCTATTCCCCTATTCACTGAGGGATAGGGTGAAATCTTGGTTGAATAGCATTCCAGTAGGATCTATTGGATCTTGGAGTGAACTCTATCATGATTTTATTACTCGTTTTAATCCCACTAATTTATATGATAGAATCCATAATGAAATCACTTCTTTTTGACAGGCAGAAGACGAACCAATGTACGAGGCATGGGAGCGCTACAGGGAGCTATTGCACAAGTGTCCTTTGCATGGATTTCCTCTATGGACACAAGTGACAATGTTCTATAATGCCACGAATTCCCCAACAAGGATGATGTTAGATGCCTCGGCGAACGGAACACTCCTTGATAAAGCACCTGAGGAAGCTATTGAAATATTAAACAAACTCGCGAAGAATGACTTTCAGTTTCCTACATCTAGGCGAGGAGGAGTAAGACGCCAAGCCACGGTAAATGAATTAGACACATCAAGTTCAGTGGCAGTACAATTGGCCTCTCTTACCAAGATGGTGCAAAACTTACAATTACAACAAAATACCCGTGAGGTCAAGGTAATTGATTCGTATTGTGACTTATGTGGAGGTAATCATAGTTCCTCAGATTGTATGAATCAAGAAACCGGTATGTATGTTGGGA
Source organism: Abelmoschus esculentus (assembly GCA_035048815.1). Classification (NCBI taxonomy): domain Eukaryota; kingdom Viridiplantae; phylum Streptophyta; class Magnoliopsida; order Malvales; family Malvaceae; genus Abelmoschus; species Abelmoschus esculentus. Next base: position 7,033,352 of record JAUCBN010000015.1, read on the forward strand.
ACTACAACCGCAACAATATGATGTCCAACACATACAACCCCTCCTGGTAGAGGCATCCAAACCTATCATGGAGCAACCCTAACAATGCCTTAAACCCAATCACCCAACCTTCAGGATTTCAGCAACCGATGCAACAACTGCCGCCGCCGCAGATCCAGCAGTCAATGCCGCAGCAGCAACTGCCGCAACAACCGTTAAGTTCACTGGAGAACAATCTTAAGGCCTTTATGATGAAAACTGAGTCATACATGACAAAGAACAGTAATTTCATCAAAAGGACATACGCTTTTATGAATAGAACTGAGATGAGGTTGCAAAATCAAGAAGCGACCATTAAAAGGCTAGAAACTCAGGTTCGGCAGTTTGCTCAAAACATAAACACTAGACCACAAGGAGGACTACCTAGCAATACTGAAGTTGCTAAGGTAATGGGCCATGAACAATGCAAAGCAATCACTACTAGGAGTGGTCTACAACTGAAGGAAAAGATCCCAGAGCGCCAAACTCAATCAGCAGATCTAGCAAAGGAAGAGGCTGAGCAAACTGATTCTGATAACACTGCCTCAGCAGAAAGTACTGCAGCTCCTGAGCAGCCTGTCGAGGCAGCAACAACTCCAGTGGTGCTAGGTATTAAATTTCAAACTAATGAAACCCTGGATAAGATGAGACCACCACCACCTTTTCCACAAAGGTTGAAAAAGCAAAAACAGGACAAGCAATTTAAGAAATTCCTCAATATTCTTAAGGAAGTCCACATTAACATACCATTCGTTGGGGCAATTGAACAAATGCCTAACTATGCCAAGTTCTTAAAAGACATGGTGTCAAAGAGGATCTTGTGCTATAGGTAAAAATTAAAAGATCCTGGCTGCTTTATCATACCTTGTGCTATAGGTAAAAATTATGAAGGTAATGCCCTATTCGATCTTGGAGCAAGCATAAATCTCATGCCCAAATCTGTCTTTCAAAAGCTATAGGAAGGGCAAAACCTACAACAATTATGCTCCAACTAGCGGATCGATCCTATGTGCAACCTAAAGGAAAAATCGAGGACATACTGGTAAGAGTAGATAAGTTTATTTTTCCTGCTGACTTTCTTGTTCTTGATTGTGAAGCAGATGATAATGCACCGATCATCCTTGGGAGACCTTTCCTTGCAACGGGACGCACATTAATTGACGTGGAAAAAGGAGAATTAACAATGAGAATTAATGATCAAGAAGTCAAACTAAATGTGTTTCAGCTAATGAAAAGGCATGATAAGCTGGAAGAAGAATGTCAGATGCTGCATGACACAGATGAAGAGCGTATAATACCTTGTCTCAGCAACAACTGCCTCGGTAGTGATCTTCATGACATATCACAGGTATGCCTCGGTAGTGATATGGATGACAGCTACAAGAGTACTTTGAACAATTTTGAAACAGCAGAAAAGGAGGAAGCTAACTGGACAACACATCTTCCAGGTAAGTACTTCGAACCATTAGACTATACAGGTAAGAATGAACAATTTGTAAGTAAAGAATCATTGGTCACAGAATTAAAACCTTTACCAGAAAAATTAAAATATGCTTATTTGGGGGACAACCACACGATCCTGTAATTATTTCTTCTAAGTTGCTGCCAAAACAGGAACAAACCCTAATAGCAATGTTGCGGCAGCACAAAAAGGCAATAGGATGGTCAATCGATGATTTAAAGGGAATAAGCCCAGCGGTATGCATGCATAAAATTCTTTTAGAAGAAGATCATAAGCCCACTGTTGAAGCTCAGAGGAGACTCAATCATGCTATGAAGGAGGTAGTACGTACGGAAATAATTAAGTGGCTTGATGCAGGAATTATCTATCCCATCTCTGACAGCGCATGGGTAAGCCCGGTACAATGTGTACCCAAGAAAGGTGGCATGACTGTCATAACCAACGAGAACAACGAATTAATCCCAACCAGGACTGTGACCGGTTGTAGGGTTTGTATGGATTATCGCAAGTTAAATAAGGCAACAAAAAAGGATCACTTCCCTTTACCCTTTATTGATGAAATGCTTGATACACTTGCTGGTAAACCGTATTACTATTTTCTTGATGGTTATTCAAGATATAACCAAATTGTCATTGATCCAGAAGACCAGGCAAAAACCACCTTCACCTGCCCATATGGAACTTATACATTTAGAAGGATGTCGTTCGACCTTTGCAATGCCCCGGCAACCTTCCAGAGATGCATGATGGCAATTTTTTCTCACATGATAGAGGACTTCCTAGAGATATTCATGGATGATTTTTCAGTCTTTCGAGATAGCTTTGATCACTGCCTCAGCAATCTAGAAAAAGTGATGCAAAGATGCGAGGAATCTAATCTAGTCCTAAACTGGGAAAAATGTCATTTTATGGTAAATGAAGGCATCGTATTGGGCCATAAAATATCATCACAAGGAATCGAAGTGGATAAAGCCAAGATTGATGTGATAAAGAATTTACCTCCACCAATTTCTGTGAAAGGAGTTCGAAGCTTCTTGGGCCATGCAGGTTTTTATAGAAGGTTTATTTCGAATTTCTCTAAAATTTCTAAACCTCTTTGCAACTTGCTTGAACAAGACAGGAAATTCGAATTCAGTAAGGAATGCACTGAAGCATTCGAACTTCTCAAGGAGAAGCTAATCACTGCACCGATAGTGATCCCACCAGAATGATCCCTGCCATTTGAATTGATGTGTGACGCTAGTGATCATGCTGTCGGGGCAACACTCGGGCAGAGGAAGAATAATATGTTCCATGTGATCTACTATGCTAGTAAAACGCTCAATGATGCACAAATCAACTACACCATAACAGAAAAAGAATTACTAGCAGTGGTATTTGCCTTTGACAAGTTCCGATCATATCTTATCGGAACAAAGGTCACTGTCCACACTGATCATTCGTCAATTAAATACCTCTTCTCAAAGAAGGATGCCAAGCCTAGACTGATTAGATGGATCCTTCTTCTACAAGAATTTGATGTTGAAATCAAAGACCGCAAAGGTACAGAAAATCAAGTGGTCGATCATCTTTCTAGACTGGAGAACAAAGACAATACCCACTCACTTGAAGAAATACAAGATGAATTCCCAGATGAACAAATATTGCAAATTATTACAACTGCAAGGGATACTGCCGAGACAGAGGCCACAACAGTGTACAACCGCACTGTCGTGGCATTATCTGAATACATCTCCACAGCATTAACATAAGACCTTGCCGCAGTAACATCCATCCCCTGGTATGTCGATCTTGTTAATTATTTAGTTAGTGGTATTATCCCTTATAACCTTAACCATAATGAAAAGAAGAGGTTTCAGCATAATGCAAAGCATTATTTCTGGGACGACCCTATTCTGTTTAAACATTGTGCAGATCAGTTTATAAGAAGATGTGTATAAGAAGAAGAACAGAAAGCAATACTCCAACACTGTCTTGATTCACCTTGTGGAGGGCATTTTGGAGGAAACAGAACAGCAGCAATGGTACTACAATTTGGCCTCTACTGGTCAACACTCTACAAAGACGCCCACGACTATTACAAGAACTGTGACCAATGCCAACGCACGGGCAATATTTCAAGACGACATGAGATGCCATTACAACCCATTATGGAAGTGGAACTGTTTGATGTTTGGGGAATAGATTTCATGGGACCATTCCCATCATCCCAAGGAAATCTTTACATCTTAGTAGCAGTGGAATACGTATCAAAGTGGGTCGAAGCAATCGCCACACCTCACAATGATTCCAAGACAGTTCAAAAATTTCTCAAGAAAAATATTTTTACAAGATTTGGAATCCCTAGAGCAATAATAAGTGACGAAGGTAAACACTTTGATAACAGACTCATTGTCGCGGCACTAAGGAAACTCGGCATCACCCACAAGCTCGCTACGGCATATCATCCACAGACAAATGGGCAAGCTGAAATATCCAACAAGGAACTAAAACAGATCCTTGAAAATGTGGTAAATCCATCTAGAAAGGATTGGTCTTATCGTCTCGATGATGCTTTATGGGCCTACAGGACAATATTCAAAACCCCATTAGGGACATCCCCATATAAGCTTGTGTTCAGGAAAGCTTGTCATTTGCCTTTAGAAATCGAGCATAAAGCATATTGGGCAGTAAAGAACTTAAATATGGATTGGGAAAAAGCTGGACAGAAAAGACTGCTAGACCTCAATGAGATAGAAGAATTCCGAACATAAGCCTATGAGAATGCCAAGATCTACAAAGAGAAAACAAAAAGATGGTACGACCGTAAGTTACTGCCGAGGCAGTTCCTGCCGGGGCAACACGTTCTCCTTTTCAACTCTAGGCTTAGACTGTTCCCAGGAAAACTCAAATCTAGATGGTCAGGTCCATTTGAAGTCGTTCAAGTTTTCCCACATGGAGCAGTAACGATCAAATCACCAAAGGATGGCCATGAATTCAAAGTGAATGGCCAACGCTTGAAGCATTATTCTAGGCCACATGACATAAAGACTATGGAGACCATCACTTTAGAAGATGCCTTCGCACGCCCCCCCATGGAAGATTAATGTCGCGACCTTCTATCCTTTCTTTTCCGTAATTTCTAGGAATAATTTTATTTTCACTTTTATTTTAGGACATTTAATATTTACTTGTTAATTTTCTTTTGTTTTCTTTAGCACAGAGACAAAGTGGAGGCTCTAGTGCAACGGACACCACCCACAAGAGTCCAACCGCCCCGGCAAGCGAAAGCTCAACCATCACCTTCACCAAGGACAAAGCAATCGGCAGCAAGGCCGAGGAGAAAAATTGTTACAAGCAGCTCTTCGGAGTCGCTTTAAATTTTTTTCTTAATTCAATCTTAATTGCTTTTGTTGTTTCTATATGATTGTGTTGCCCGTTTATTTCTTCAAATATAAAGCATTGAGGACAATGCTTGGTTTGAGTTTGGGGGTGCAGATTCACTGCCAAGGCAACAATCTACTGCCGAGGCCTTGCCAAAAAGGGAGTATTCCAGTGATTTTTTTTAATTTTTCATGCTCCCCTCCTTACTTGAATTAACTGCTTACACTTTTGCACTGCTTATCATCAGTATTGCCTTAGTTTATTCTTTAAGGCTATAGATATCTTTCTCCTTACCATGTTTAGGTTCTGTTAAAAAGGCTTAACCTTAGGATACTTAAGGATGAAGACTTAGAAGCTTACTATAGGAAGAACTTTAAACACTTTTGGGACTTGTTGGATTATAGGAATTCTTTTAATGAACTTAGGTGATAAAGACTTAGATCTTTGAAAAGTAACTAGAGGTGCCTATCACCGGCTCTAGAAAGTCTCTTCTTCATGCTAGAGGTGCCCGAAATTGGCTCTAGTATGCTTTAGGGAATAGCAAAAAGAAAAAAGGAATTAGTGAAAAGAAAAACACAAATCCTTGAGGTGCCCGAAATTGGCTCAAGATTTGGTGGTTAAGAAAAGAAGAGAACACTTAACCAAATTCTACTTGTCTTGAACTTAGAGTTTGTCTAAGAAAGCCTTTAATCAAACTTGTCCACAAAAACGCACACACTCACAATTCTTATAGTTTGTTTCTAGGTAAACCCTTGGGTAGCCAAAAGGTTAAGACTAAAGAGTAGGCCTAGCTATGGTGGAGAGAATAGATGGAAATGTAAGACCAAGAGAGAGTAGAGTTCGGCAAATTGATGGTTTGCATTGCTTGAGGACAAGCAATAGTTCGAGTTTGGGGGTGTGATAAGTGCTCAACTCACTATCACTTTTTACCTCTTTTATGGGCATTAATTACCAATTATACACCCAATCGGACCAATGCATATACTCAATGTGATATATTTAGAAGTTATGCTTACAGAGTTAATATTTACAGAAAAGGCACGTTTTACTGCGTTTTTATATTTGTGCGGGAGAACCAGTGCCGCGGCAGCGACAAGGCCGAGGCAGGACATGATGCCGAGGCAGCAACAGGAAGACAGGAAGCAAGACTGTAGGCGATGGAAAGATAAAAATCCAAGGAACGTGTCTGGACTTAAAGCCCATGGATCGGAGCTGGCTAGCATGAGGAAAAGCCCAAGACAAGACCACGCGGGAAAGCCTCTTAGCCGAATTAAACTTGGAAATATTTTAATTATGTACTTGACTTGTTCCCTACTCCAAGTTGTATTCTACTTAGGAAAGGTTTGCCCTAGGTCTAGCCTATATAAAGACCTAGTCATCCAATGTACAAAAGACAGAATACCTAGGGACAGAGAGACGAATTCTATACTTGTCGAGTATATGTGAGAGGAGATTGTACTTTGTCTTTGTTTCAATGCAATAAAAGTATCAAGGTTTGCTTATCCTTTGTTATTCCTTGTTCTCGCATTCAAGCTCGGGAGAGAAGTTTGTGAGTAATCCATATATCTAAGCTCGGGAGAGTTAGATTCACGAAAGGGGTAAGTACGGTGTTTCAATCGCGAAATACTAACTCGGCCTAGGGATAGGTTAAGAGTTTCAGCGGCTAAAAGAAGTGTGAGATTGGTTGGTGAGTATAATTGGTTCACGCCGGGATGTATCATCAAGGACTAGTCATCAACAGCACTCTGACTTAGGGATAAGCGGAGTCATTCAAGGACACTTTGCCGAACTTTGGTAAAGTCCAACCACGAGTAAGGGATTGCCGCGGCGGACAAGTATCGTCGCTGCCAAGGTAGTAAACTGCGGTGCTGCCGAGGCAGTGATATACGATTGCATTGAGCAGAGACAAGTCAATCAAATCCACAAAACAACTCAACTGGATCCTGACCCATCTTTCTCTATTATTAAATCTCTTTATTTTTGTTTAGTTATTTTAGTTTAGATAAACCAACTCAAATCACTTGTGTTTTTACTTTTCTACAGAACAAGAAGGTGAAGAAGGCATATTAAGTCTATCAGTCCCTGTGGAGACGATAATCCGATAATTACTTAACACTTATTACTTTCCATGTGTCCACTTGCACTAAACGCGCACTTTTGACACGCGACACATGTCTAAAACGGCTTTCTAGTGAACCTCTTCGAATTTTAACCGAGTAAAAAACATAAAATTTGAGTTTAACTTGTATAATTAGGTTCAAAAGCCCATAATTAACTTTTTTACACACAAAAATTGATTTAATATCATTTTCGACCTTTTTTAAGATTCAGAGCGTGCATGTCTAAATTGGCATTTTATTGAACCTGTTGGAATTTTAGCCGAGTAAAAACCTCAAAATTTTAGTTTAACATGTATAATTATGTTCAAAAGCCCATAATTAACTTTTTTACCCAAAAAAAATTGATTTAATATCATTTTCGATTATTTTTAGGGTTTAGAGCGTGCATGTGTAAATGGGCTTTCTAGTGAACCCGTTCGAATTTTTTAGTTTGAGCTTTATAATTAGTTTCAAAAGCACATAATTAACATTTTTTACCCAATTTTTTTTATCCAATATCATTTTTGATCGGTTTTTAGGGTTCACAGCGTGCATGTCTAAATGGGTTTCGTAGGGAACCTATTCGAATTTTAACCAAGTAAAAAGCTCAAAATTTGAGTTTAAGCTGTATAATTAGGTTCAAAAGACCATAATTAACTTTTTTAAACCAAAAAAATTTACTTAATATCATTTTCGATCATTTTTAGGGTTTAGAGCGTGCATGTCTAAATGGGCTTTCTAGTGAACCTGTTCGAATTTTAATCAAGTAAAAAGCTCAAAATTAGATTTTTAGCTTTAGAATTAGGTTCAAAAGCCCAAAATTAACTTTTTTACCAAAAAAATCTAATTTAATATCATTTTTGATCGTTTTTAGGGTTTAGTGCTTGCATGTCTAAATGGGCTTTCTAGTGAACCCGTTCAAATTTAAGCCGAGTAAAAAGCTCAAAATTTGAGTTTAACCTGTATAATTAGGTTCAAAAGCCCATAATTAACTTTTTTTACCCAAAAAATTTGATTTAATATCATTTTCGACCGTTTTCTAGGGTTTAGATCGTGCATGGCTAAATGGGTTTTCTAGTGAACTCGTTCAAATTTTAACCGAGGAAAAAGCTCAAAATTTGAGTTTAAGCTGTTTAATTAGGTTCAAAAACCCATAATTACCTTTTTTACCTAAAAAATTGTATTTAATATCATTTTCGATCTTTTTTAGGTTTTGGAGTTTGCATGTCTATATGGGCTTTCTAGTGAACCCGTTCAAATTGTAACCGAGTAAAAAGCTCAAAATTTGATTTTAAGCTGTTTAATTATGTTCAAAAACCCATAATTAACTTTTTGTACCTAAAAAATTGTATTTAATATCATTTACGATCTTTTTTAGGTTTTAGAGTGTGCATGTCCACACGGGCTTTCAAGTGAACCCGTTCGAATTTTAACCGTGTAAAAAGCTCAAAATTTGAGTTTCAGCTATATAATTAGGTTCAAAAGACCATAATTAACTTTTTTTTACCAAAAAAATTGATTTAATATCATTTTCGATCATTTTTTAGTGTTCGAAGCGTTCATATCTAAATGGGATTCTTAGTGAACACATTCGAATTATAACCAATTAAAAAGCTCAAAATTTAATTTTAAGCTGTATAATTAGGTTCAAAAGCCCATAATTAACTTTTTTAAACCAAAAAAAATTATTTAATATCGTTTTCGATCGTTTTTTAGGTTTTAGAGCGTGCATGTCTAAATAGGCTTCCTAGTGAACCCGTTCGAATTTTAACTAAGTAAAAAGCTCAAAATTTGAGTTTAAGCTGTATAATTAGGTTCAAAAGCCCATAACTAACTTTTTTTACCCAAAAAATTTGATTTAATATCATTTTCGATCGTTTTTAGGGTTTAGAGTGTGCATGGCTAAATGGGTTTTCATGTGAACCTGTTCGAATTTTAGTCGAGTAAAAAGCTGAAAATTAGATTTTTAGATGTATAATTAGGTTCAAAAGCCCATTTAGAATTTTGGTACAAAAAGTTAATTATGGTCTTTTGAACCTAATTATACAGGTTAAACTAAAATTTTTAGCTTTTTATTTGGTTAAAATTCGAATTGGTTCTCTAGAAAACCCATTTAGACATGCACACTCTCAACCCTAAGAAACGATCAAAAATGATATTAAATCAAATTTTTTTGGTACAAAAAGTGAATTATGAGATTTTGAACCTAATTATACTGCTTAAACTAAAATTTCGAGCTTTTTACTAGGTTAAAATTCTTACGTGTTCAATAAAAAGCCCATTTAGACATGCACGCTCCAAACCCTACAAAACGATTGAAAATGATATTAAATAAATTTTTTTTGGTACAAAAAGTTAATTATGGGCTTTTGAAACTAATTATATAGCTTAAACTCAAATTTTGAACTTTTTACTCGGTTAAAATTTGAACGGATTCTCTAGAAAACCCATTTAGACATGCACGCTCTGAAACCTAAAAAACGATCGAAAATTATAATAAATAAATTTTTTTGGGTAAAAAATGTTAATTATGGGCTTTTGAACCTAATAATACAGCTTAAACTCTAATTTTTAGCTTTTTACTCGGTTAAAATTAGAACGAGTTCACTAAAAAGCTCATTTAGACATGCACGCTCTGAACCCTAAAAAATGATCGAAAATGATATTAAATAAATATTTTTGGGTAAAAAATATTAATTATAGTCTTTTGAACCTAATTATACAGCTTAAACTAAAATTTTGAGCTTTTTACTCGGTTAAAATTCGAACGGGTTCACTAGAAAGCCCATTAGAGATGCACGCTCTGAATCCTAAAAAACGATCTAAAATAACAATAAATCAAATTTTTTTGGTACAAAAAGTTAATTATGGTCTTTGAACCTAATTATATAAGTTAAACTAAAATTATGAGCTTTTTACTCTGTTAAAATTCAAATGGGTTCTCTAGAAAACCCATTTAGACATGAACGCTCTAAACCTTAAAAAACGATCAAAAATGATATTAAATAAAAAATTTTGGGTACAAAAAGTTAATTATGGGCTTTTGAACCTAATTATACAGCTTAAACTAAAATTTTGAGCTTTTAACTCGGTTAAAATTCGAACGGGTTCACTAGAAAGACCATTTAGACATGCACGCTCTGAACCCAAAAAACGATCGAAAATGATATTGCACAAGTGTCCTTTGCATGGATTTCCTCTATGGACACAAGTGACCATGTTTTATAATGCCACGAATGCCCCGACAAGGATGATGTTAGATGCCTCGGCGAATGGAACACTCCTTGATAAAGCACTTGAGGAAGCTATTGAGATATTGAACAAACTCGCGAAGAATGATTTTCAATTCCCTACATCTAGGCGAGGAGGAGTAAGACGCCAAGCCACGGTGAATGAGTTAGACATATCAAATTCAGTGGTAGCACAATTGGCCTCTCTTACAAAGATGGTGCAAAACTTACAATTACAGCAAAAGACCTGTGAGGTTAAGGTAATAGATTCTTATTCTGACTTATGTGGAGGTAACCACAGTTCCTCTGATTGTATGAATCAAGAAACGGGTATGTATGTTGGAAACTACAACCGTAACAATATGATGTCCAACACATACAACCCCTCATGGAAGAGGCATCCAAACCTATCATGGAGCAACCCTAACAATGCCTTAAACCCAACCACCCAACCTTTAGGATTTCAGCAACCGATGCAACAACTGCCGCCGCCGCATGTCCAGCAGTCAATGTCGCAGCAGCAACTGTCGCAGCAACCGGTAAGTTCACTGGAGAACAATCTTAAGGCCTTTATGATGAAAACTGAGTCATACATGGCAGAGAACAGTAATTTCATCAAAAGGACAGACGCTTTTATGAATAGAACTGAGATGAGGTTGCAAAATCAAGAAGCGGCCATTAAAACGCTAGAAACCCAGGTTGGGCAGTTTGCTCAAAACATAAACACTAGACCACAAGGAGGACTACCTAGCAATACTGAAGTTGCTAAGGTAATGGGCCATGAACAGTGCAAGGCAATCACTGCTAGGAGTGGTCTACAGTTGAAGGAAAAGATTCCAGCAAGCCAAAATCCATCAGCGGATCCAGCAAAGATTCCCTCTTTGTTCACTGCCGCGGCAGGCCGGTCCAGTTAGATGCCGAGACCATCAACAACTTCTACGGCCTCACTCCAAACAGTGATGTTCACGCTGAATTCATGGAGGACATCACTGCCGAAGACTACGAGCTGATCAAAGACGACCTTTGTTACGCGAATACTCCATGGGAAACCGGTACCCATAGAGGATCCGTAACAAGGCAGAGCCAAAAACCCGAGGCCAAGATGTGGAATACCTTTGTCAAACGACGCCTCATCCCCACGTCCCACAACAGCACGGTGGACAGGAATCGATTGGGGCTTATCCAATCGATCATCAACAAAAGAACAATCAATGTCGGAGAGATAATCCTACGGGAAATTCACGAGTGCGATAAGAAAGATCGGGGACCATTATATTTCCCATGTTTGATCACGAGTTTGTGTGTTGCCGCAGGTGTGCCAATCGAAGATACGGACAAATACACTCCCTAACGGCGAGGATGGACCAGAGACTTTTGTCACAAATGCATGCAGATCACGCAGGCGGAGCCAGTCCAAGCAACGCCCCAGCAGTTCACTACTGATACTGCTGTCGGGGCCCAGTACACGGCAGACATGCCAGACACTACCCACACTTCTGCCGCAGCAGACCCGTACCAGGAGATTTTGCAAAGGATGGCAGCGATGGACCTTAGACAACAGAGGTACATGGAGTACCAAAGAGATTTCAACGGCACATTAGACCAAATGATGCTCCACGTTTTTCCAGACCAAGAGGCGTAATTTCCAGATTTCCCCAGCAATATGTTTGTCACAGCCGCCCCTTACACCGAGACTACACTAGCTTCGGGAGGACTATGGTCGTTCTTCCACGCGGATCCTCAACCACAGTATCAAGCTGCTGGCCCATCCAGGGAAGCGGATTCCTTAAAACATACTAGAGCCAATTTTGGGCACTTCTAGTATGAAGAAGAGTCTTTCCTAGAGCCGGTGATAGGCAGCTCTAGTTACTTTCCCAAAAATCTTAGTCTTTATCACCTATGTTCATTAAAAGAACTCCTATAATCCAATAAGTCCCAAATGTGTATAAAGTTATTCCTATAGTAAGCTTCTAAGTTTTCATCCTTAGGTATCCTAAGGTTAACCTTCTTAACAGGTCCTAATCATGGTAAGGAGAAAGATTTCTATAGCCTTAAAGAATAAACTAAAGCAATACTGATGATAAGCAATGCAAAAGTGTAGGTAGATAATTCAAGTAAGGCAGGGAGCATGAAAATTAAAAAAAATCACTGGAATACTCCCTTTTTTTGGCAAGGCCTCGATAGTAGATTGCTGCCTTGGCAGTGAATCTGCACCCCCAAACTCAAACCAAGCATTGTCCTCAATGCTTTATATTAGAAGATAAGAGCGGGCAACAAAAAATATGAAAGGAATAAGCAGCATAGAAAGCAAATAGCAATTAATATTGAATTATATGAAAAAATTATTAAAGAGACTTCGAAGAGCTGCTTGTAACAATTTTTCTCCTAGGCCTTGCTGCCGATTGCTTTGTTCTTGGTGAGGGAGATGGTTGAGCTTTGGCTTGCCGGGGTGGTTGGACTCTTGTGGGTGGTGTCCGTTGCATCGGAGCCTCCACTTTGTCTCTGTGCTAAGAAAAACAATAGATAATCAACAAGTAAATATTAAATGTCCTAAAATAAAAGCGAATTTAAAACTATTCCTAGAAATTGCAGAAAAGAACGAATAGAAGGTCGCGACATTAATTCTCCATAGGGGGGCGTGCGAAGGTATCTTCTAAGGTGATGGTCTCCATAGTGTTTATGTCATGTGGCCCAGAATAGTACTTCAAGCGTTCGCCATTCACTTTGAATTCATGTCCATCCTTTAGTGATTTGATCGTTAATGCTCCATGTGGGTAAACTCGAACGACTTCAAATGGACCTGACCATCTGGATTTGAGTTTTCCTGGAAACAGTTTAAGCCTAGAGTTGAAAAGGAGAATGTGTTGCCCCGGTAGGAACCTACGGTTGTGCCATCTTTTCGTTTTCTCTTTGTAGATCTTGGCATTCTCATAGGTTGCTGTTCGGAATTCTTCTATCTCATTGAGGTTTAGCAGTCTTTTCTGTCCGACTTTTTCCCAATCCATATTTAAGTTCTTTACTGCCCAATATGCTTTATGCTCGATTTCTACAGGCAAGTGACAAACTTTCTCGAATACAAGCTTATATGGAGATGTTCCCAATGGGGTTTTGAAGGTTGTCCTGTAGGCCCATAAAGCATCATCGAGACGATAAGGCCAATCCTTTTTAGATGGATTTACCACCTTTTCAAGGATCTGTTTTAGTTCCTTGTTGGATATTTCAGGTTACCCATTTGTCTGTGGATGATATGTTGTAGCGAGCCTGTGGGTGATGCCGAGTTTCTTTAGTGTCGCCGAAATGAGTCTGTTATCAAAGGGTTTACCTTCATCACTTATTATTGCTCTAGGGATTCCAAATCTTGTAAAACTATTTTTCTTGAGAAATTTTTGAACTGTCTTGGAATCATTGTGAGATGTGGCGATTGCTTCGACCCACTTTGATACGTAGTCCACTGCTACTAAGATGTAAAGATTTCCTTGGGAAGATGGGAATGGTCCCATGAAATCTATGCCCCAAACATCAAACAGTTCCACTTCCAATATGGGTTGTAATGGCATCTCATGTCGTCTTGAAATATTGCCCGTGCGTTGGCATCGATCACAGTTCTTGTAATAGTCGTGGGCATCTTTGTAGAGTGTGGGCCAATAGAGGCCAGATTGCAGTACCTTTGCTGTTGTTCTGTTTCCTCCAAAATGCCTACCGCAAGGTGAATCATGACAGTGCTGGAGTACTGCTTTCTGTTCTTCTTCTGGTATACATCTTCTTATAACCTGATCTGCACAATGTTTAAACAGAAGAGGGTCGTCCCAGAAATAATGCTTTGCATTATGCTGAAACCTCTTCTTTTCGTTATGGTTAAGGTTATAAGGGATAATACCACTAACTAAATAATTAACAAGATTGGCATATCAGGGGGTGGATGTTACTGCAGCAAGGTCTTCTGTTAATGCTGTAGAGATGTATTCAGGCAATGTTGCGGCAGTGCGGTTGTATACTGCTGTGGCCTCTGTCTCGGCAGTATCCCTTGTAGTTGTAACAATTTGCAATATTTGTTCATCTTGTATCCCTTGTAGTTGTAGATTCGGTGATTAATGCTCATAAAAGGTGTAAAAAGTGATAGTGAGTTGAGCACTTATCAGGGCTTCTTAGTGAACCCGTTCGAATTTTAACCGAGTAAAAAGCTCAAAATTTTAGTTTAAACTGTACAATTAGGTTCAAAAGCCCAGAATTAACTTTTTGTACCCAAAATTTTTTATTTAATATCATTTTCGATCATTTTTTAAGGTTCAGAGCGTTCATGTCTAAATGGGTTTTCTAGAGAACCTATTCGAAATTTTAACAGAGTAAAAAGCTCAAAACTTTAGTTTAACTTGTATAATTAGGTTCAAAAGACAGTAATTAACTTTTTGTACCAAAAAAATTTGATTTATTGTTATTTTAGAACGTTTTTTAGGGTTCAGAGCGTGCATCTCTAATGGGCTTTCTAGTAAACCCTTACGAATTTTAACCGAGTAAAAAGCTCAAAATTTTAGTTTAAGCTGTATAATTAGGTTCAAAAGACTATAATTAACATTTTTTACCCAAAAATATTTATTTAATATCATTTTCGATCATTTTTAGGGTTCAGAGTCTGCATGTCTAAATGGGCTTTTTAGTGAACCCATTCCAATTTTAACCGAGTAAAAAGCTAAAAATTTGAGTTTAAGCTGTATAATTAGTTTAAAATTCCATAATTAACTTTTTGTACCCAAAAAATTTGATTTAAAATCATTTTCGATCGTTTTTTAGGATTTAGAGCGTGCATGTCCAAATGGACTTTTTACTGAACCCATTCGAATTTTAACAGAATAAAAAGTTAAAAATTTTAATTCAAGCTGTATAATTAGGTTCAAAAGCCCATAATTAACTTGTTTTAACCAAAAAATTGATTTAATATCATTTTCGATCGTTTTTAGGGTTCAGAGAGTGCATTTCTAAATGGGCTTTCTAGTGAACCCGTTCGAATTTTAACCTAGTAAAAAGCTAAAATTTTAGTTTAACCTGTATAATTAGGTCCAAAAGACCATAATTAACTTTTGTACCCAAAAAATTTGATTTATTGTTATTTTAGATCGTTTTTTAGGGTTCAGAGCGTGCATCTCTAAATGGGCTTTCTTGTGAACCCGTTCGAATTTTAACCGAGTAAAAAGCTCAAAATTTTAGTTTAAGCTGTACAATTAGGTTCAAAAGCCCAGAATTAACTTTTTGTACCGAAATTTTTTTATTTAATATCATTTTCGATCGTTTTTTAAGGTTCATAGCGTTCATTTCTAAATGGGTTTTCTAGAGAACCCATTCGAAATTTTAACAGAGTAAAAAGCTCAAAATTTTAGTTTAACTTGTATAATTAGGTTCAAAAGACCATAATTAACTTTTTGTACCAAAAAAATTTGATTTATTGTTATTTTAGAACGTTTTTTAGGGTTTAGAGCGTGCATCTCTAATGGGCTTTCTAGTGAACCCTTTCGAATTTTAATCGAGTAAAAAGCTCAAAATTTTAGTTTAAGTTGTATAATTAGGTTCAAAATACTATACTTAACATTTTTTACCCAAAAATATTATTTAATATCATTTTCGATCATTTTTTAGGGTTCACAGCGTGCATGTCTAAATGGGCTTTCTAGTGAACCCGTTCGAATTTTAACCGAGTAAAAAGTTAAAAATTTGAGTTTGAGCTGTATAATTAGGTTTAAAATTCCATAATTAACTTTTTGTACCCAAAAAATTTGATTTAAAATCATTTTCGATCGTTATTTAGGGTTTAGAGTGTGCATGTCTAAATGGACTTTTTAGTGAACCCGTTCGAATTTTAACCGAATAAAAAGCTAAAAAATTTAATTTAAGTTGTATAATTAGGTTCAAAAGCCCATAATTAACTTGTTTTACCCCAAAAAATTTATTTAATATCATTTTCGATCGTTTTTAGGGTTCGGAGCGTGCATTTCTAAATGGGCTTTCTAGTGAACCCGTTCGAATTTTAACCGAGTAAAAAGCTAAAAATTTTAGTCTAACCTGTATAATTAGGTTCAAAAGACCATAATTAACTTTTTGTACCCAAAAAATTTGATTTATTGTTATTTTAGATCGTTTTTTAGGGTTGAGAGTGTGCATCTCTAAATCGGCTTTCTAGTGAACCCGTTCGAATTTTAACCGAGTAAAAAGCTCAAAGTTTTAGTTTAAGCTATATAATTAGGTTCAAAAGCCCAGAATTGACTTTTTGTTCCTTAAATTTTTTATTTAATATCATTTTTAATCGTTTTTTAAGGTTCAGAGCGTTCATGTTGACGCGTGTCAAAAGTACGCGTTTCGTGCAAGTGGACACATCGAAAGTAATAAGTGATAAGTATTTATCGGATTATCGTCTCCATAGGGATTGGTAGACTTAATATGTCTTCTTCGTCTTCTTGTTCTCTAGAAAGAAATAAAAACACAAGTAGTTTGGGTTGTGATGGAACTAAAATAAGATAACTAAATAAAATAAAGAGATTGAATATTAGAGAGAGATAGGTCAGGATCCAGTTGCGTTGTATTGTGGATTTGATTGACTTGTCTCTGCCCAATGCAATCGTATATCTCTGCCTCGGCAGCACTGCAGTTTACTGCCTTGTGAGCGACGATACTGTCCGCCGCGGCAATCCCTTGCTCGTGGGTGGACTTTACCAAAGTTCGGCAAAGTGTCCTTGAATGACTCCGCTAATCCCTAAGTCGAAGTACTGTTGATGACTAGTCCTTGAGGATACCTCCCGGCGTGAACCAATTATACTCACCAACCGATCTCACACTTCTTTTAGCCGCTGAAACTCTTAACCTATCCCTAAGCCGAGTTAGTATTTCGCGATTGAAACACCGTACTTACCCCTTTCGTGAATCTAACTCTCCCGAGCTTAGATAAATGGATTACTCTCAAACTTCTCTCCCGAGCTTGAATGCAAGAACAAGGAATAACAAAGGATAAGAAAACCTTGATAATTTTATTGCATTGAAACAAAGACAGAGTACAATCTCCTCTCACATATTCTAAACAACCTTCACCTAAACCCTAAAGAAGCTTAGAACATAATTGAGAGAAAGAAAACAAGTTGTGATTCGCCTCTTTCTCCCTCTAGGTATTCCGTGTATAATACATTGGATGGCTAGGTCTTTATATAGGCTAGACCTAGGGCAAACCTTTCCTTAGTAGAGTACAGCTTGGAGTAGGGAATAAGTCATGTACATAATTAAAATATTTCCAAGTTTAATTCGGCTAAGGGGGCTTTCCCGCGTGGCCTTGTCTTGGGCTTTTCCTCATGCTAGCTAGCTCCGATCCATGGGCTTTATGTCCAGACACGTCCCTTGGATTTTTATCTTCCCATCGCCTACAGTCTTGCTTCCTGGCTCTCAGCTGCTGCCTCGACATCAGGTCCTGCCTCGGCCTTGTCGCTACCGCGGCACTAGTTCTTCTACACAGATATGAAAATGCAGTAAAACGTGCCTTTTCTGTAAATATTATCTTTATGATCTTAACATCTAAATATATCACATTAGGTACATGCATTGGTCCGAGTGGGTGTATATTCGGTGATTAATGCCCATAAAAGGTGTACAAAGTGATAGTGAGTTGAGCACTTATCACACCCCCAAACTCGAACTATTGCTTGTCCTCAAGCAATGCAAACTATCAATTTGCCAAACTCTACTCTCTCTTGGTCTTACATTTCCATCTATTCTCCCAACCATAGCTAGGCCTATACTTTAGTTTTAACCTTTTGGCTACCCAAGGGTTTACCTAGAAACAAACTATAAGAATTGTGAGTTTGTGCGTTTTTGTGGACAAGTTTGATTAAAGAATTTCTTAGATAAACTCTAAGTTCAAGACAAGTA
Source organism: Abelmoschus esculentus (assembly GCA_035048815.1). Classification (NCBI taxonomy): domain Eukaryota; kingdom Viridiplantae; phylum Streptophyta; class Magnoliopsida; order Malvales; family Malvaceae; genus Abelmoschus; species Abelmoschus esculentus. Next base: position 7,051,423 of record JAUCBN010000015.1, read on the forward strand.
GAATTTGGTTAAGTGTTCTCTTCTTTTCTAAACCACCAATTCTTGAGCCAATTTCGAGCACCTCAAGAATTGTGTTTTTCCCTATTTCCTTCTTTCTTTTTGCTATTCCTTAAAGCATACTAGAGCCAATTTCGGGCACCTCTAGCATGAAGAAGAGACTTTCTAGAGCCGGTGATAGGCACCTCTAGTTACTTTCCAAAAATCTATGTCTTTATCACTTAGGTTCATTAAAAGAATTCCTATAATCCAACAAGTCCCAAAAGTGTTTAAAGTTCTTCCTATAGTAAGCCTCTAAGTTTTCATCCTTAAGTATCCTAAGGTTAAACTTTCTTAACAGAACCTAATCATGGTAAGGAGAAAGATTTCTATAGCCTTAAAGAATAAACTAAGGCAATATTGATGATAAGCAGTGCAGAAGTGTAGGCAGTTAATTCAAGTAAGGCGGGGAGCATGAAAAATAAAAAAAAATCACTGGAATACTCTCTTTTTGGCAAGGCCTCGGCAGTGAATCTGCACCCCCAAACTCAAACCAAGCATTGTTCTCAATGCTTTATATTTGAAGAAATAAGCGAGCAACACAAATATAAAATAAGCAGCATATAAAGACAGCAACAACAATTAAGATTGAATTATGAGAAAAAGAAAAATTTAAAGTGACTCTGAAGAGCTGCTTGTAACAATATTTCTCCTTGGCCTTGCTGCCGATTGCTTTGTTCTTGGTGAGGGCGATGGTTGAGCTTTTGCTTGCCGGGGCGGTTGGACTCTTGTGGGTGGTGTCCGTTGCATTGGGGCCTCCACCTCTTCTCCTTCTTCTACGTCGGCCATCTCTTCGGTTATCATTATGTCCGTACAACCTCCCATTGTTGTGGCTCCCCTGGTGTGGTGTGTACTTGGTCCGGCGGCAGTTGAGCTTTGGTGCACATAGGCATCTATCTCAGCTGATAGACTGCCCATGATGATTGGGGATCTTGGTGGAGTGCTGAAAACTGCCCTCCGCTTGGATGGTCGTCTGGTAGCGGAAGATGCCGTGGCAGAATCCGCTGCCCTGGATGGGCCGGCAGCCTGATACTGTGGTTGAGGATCCGCGTGGAAGAACGTACGTGGTCCTCCCGGAGCTGGTGTAGTCTCGGTGTAAAGGGCGGCTGTGACGAACATATTGCTAGGGAAATCTAGAAATTGCGCCTCTTGGTCTGGAATAGCGTGGAGCATCATTTGGGCTAATGTTCCGTTGAAATCTCTTTGGTACTCCATGTACCTCTGTTGTCTGAGGTCCATCGCTGCCATCCTTTGCAAAATCTCCTGGTACGGGTCTGTTGCGGCAGAGGTGTGGGTAGTATCTGGCATGTCTACCGTGTACTGGGCCACGACAGCAGTATCAGTAGTGAACTGCTGGGGCGTTTCTTGGACTGGCTCCGCCTGCGTGATCTGCATGACTTTGTGACAAAAGTCTCTGGTCCATCCTTGCCGTTGGGGAGTGTATTCGTCCGTATCTTCGATTGGCACACCTGCGACAACACACAAACCCGTGATCAAACATGGGAAATATATTGGTCCCCGATATTTCTTACGGTACTCGTGAATTTCCCGTAGGATTATCTCTCCGACATTTATTGTTCTTTTGTTGATGATCGATTGGAGAAGAACCAATCGCTTCCGGTCCATCATGCTGTTGTGGGACGTGGGGATGAGGCGTCGCTTGACAAAGGTATTCCACATCTTGGCCTCGGGCTTTAGGCTCTGCCTTGTTACGAATCCTCTATGGGTACTGGTTTCCTATGGAGTATTCACGTAACAAAGGTCGTCTTTGATCAGCTCGTAGTCTTCGGCAATGATGTCCTCCATGAATTCAGCGTGAACATCACTGTTTGGAGTGAGGCCGTAGAAGTTGTTGATGGTCTCGGCATCTAACTGGACCGGCCTGCCGCGGAAGTGAACAAAGAGGGAATCTTTGCTGGGCCCGTGCGCATAGAATTCTCGCACGATCGTAGCGTTCGCCTGGGCAGGTTGGAGACAGAAAATTTTCCATTCTTGGTACTTGATTCTGTCAAAGAGATAATGCTCAATGTCGTAGTTTTCATCATCAGAATGCTGGAAACCTTGTTCTTCCAACAATTGCCTGGCCATGAAAGATCGGTTGAAAAGATCTTGAACGTTTGCTGGGGCAAATCGCTTGTAAGTGGCCATCAAGATTGTGAGAGATTTGATTTCTTGGAATTTTTCTTGAAAAAAAAATCTGGGAATTTCACGAAGAATTGTGAGTAGGCAGAAAAGTATGGTGAGAGTAAGATTGTTAAGAATGCTAAAGAAAACAAGAATGCAAGAGTGAATAGTTCAAGAGGAAGGGGTTTCTTATATAGGCCTCGGCCTTGTGACCGTTTGCAGCCACTAGCCGTTTTGTAGCCGTTACTCTTTACTACCGTTTCCTTTTCTGCCGCGGCAGGAATCTCGGCAGACTAGCCATTACACTGTTCTGCCCGTTGAGGTTGCTGCGGCCCTAACACTGTTTTTCTGCCTCGGCAGAGTTCCTGCTGTGAACTACTTCTCCTTTATTCTTGCTTATTATCTTAAATAGAAATTAAACACACAAAAATAAAAGTACTTAAAGCAAAAATAAATTCGAAAATAAAAATAAACTAAACTAATCCTAATATATTTATAAAGAAAAGGGAGGAGATCATGTTACTGGTGGAGAGCATGCAAATGCATCTCACAAGATGATTCTCTCTTGTTGGCTAGAATTATAAATTGGTTGTGGGCCACTCCCTTTTGTTGTGTGTCCATCCATCTTGGGTTTAATCTTTTTGCCAAATAACCAGTCGAGCATGTTGCCAAGGCAGGATATTTTGGTGTCTACTCTGTGGATGGCCTTGCACTCTTCTGGATTATCATATTTTTTTAAGTTGTGGAATACATTGAGTTTGACTTTTTGGTCATTAACCAACATTGTCAACTCTCCTTTTTCCACGTCAATTAATGTGCGTCCAGTTGCAAGGAAAGGTCTCCCAAGGATGATCGGTGCATTATCATCTGCTTCACAATCAAGGACAAGAAAATCAGCAGGAAAAATAAACTTATCAACTCTTACCAGTATGTCCTCGATTTTGCCTTCAGGTTGCACATAGGATCGATCCGCTAGTTGGAGCATAATTGTTGTAGGTTTCGCCCTTCCTATTCCAAGCTTTTGGAAGACAGATTTGGGCATTAGATTGATACTTGCTCCAAGGTCGCATAGGGCCTTACCTTCATAATTTTTACCTATCGCACAAGGAATGATAAAACAGCCAGGATCCTTTAATTTTGGTGGCATGCGATTGTGTAGCATTGCCATGCATCCCTCGGTAGCTGCCACTGTTTCGAACTCACCTATTCGTTTCCTCTTTGACACCATGTCCTTTAAGAACTTGGCATAATTAGGCATTTGTTCAATTGCCTCTACGAATGGTATGTTAATGTGGACTTGCTTTAGAATATCAAGGAATTTCTTGAATTGTTGGTCCTGTTTTTGCTTTTTCGATCTTTGTGGGAAAGGTGGTGGTGATCTCATCTCATCCAGGGTTTCATTAGTTTGGAATTTAATACCTGGCACCACTGGGGTTATCGCTATCTCGGCAGGCTGCTCAGGAGCTGCTGTGCTTTTTGTCGGGGTAGTGTTATCAGAATCAGTTTGCTCAGCCTCTTCTTTTGCTAGATCCGGTGATGGATTTTGGCTTGCTGGAATCTTTTCCTTCAGCTGTAGACCACTCCTAGTAGCTTGCCTTGCACTGTTCATGGCCCATTACCTTAGAAACTTCAGTATTGCTAGGTAGTCCTCCTTGTGGTCTAGTGTTTATGTTTTGAGCAAACAGCCCAACCTGGGTTTCTAGCATTTTAATGGCCGTTTCTTGATTTTGCAACCTCATCTCAGTTCTATTCATAAAAGCATCTGTCCTTTTGATGAAATTACTGTTCTCTGCCATGTATGACTCTGTTTTCATCATAAAGGCTTTAAGAGTGTTCTCCAATGAACTTACTGGTTGCTTCGGCATTGACTGCTGGACCTGCTGCGGCGACAGTTGTTGCATCGGTTGCTGAAATCCTGAAGGTTGGGTGGTTGGGTTTAAGGCATTGTTAGGGTTGCTCCATAATAGGTTTGGATGCCTCTTCCATGAGGGGTTGTATGTGTTGGACATCATATTGTTACGATTGTAGTTTCCAACATACATACCGGTTTCTTGATTCATACAATCAGAGGAACTGTGGTTACCTCCACATAAGTCACAATAAGAATCTATTACCTTAACCTCACGGGTATTTTGCTGTAATTGTAAGTTTTGCACCATCTTTGTAAGAGAGGCCAATTGTGCTGCCACTGAATTTGATATGTCTAACTCATTCACCGTGGCTTGGCATCTTACTCCTCCTCGCCTAGATGTAGGGAATTGAAAATCATTCTTCGCGAGTTTGTTCAATATCTCTATAGCTTCCTCAGGTGCTTTATCAAGGAGTGTTCCGTTCGCCGAGGCATCTAACATCATCCTTGTCGGGGCATTCGTGGCATTATAAAACATGGTCACTTGTGTCCATAGAGGAAATCCATGCAAAGGACACTTGTGCAATAGCTCCTTGTAGCGCTCCCATGCCTCATACATAGGTTCGTCATCTGTCTGTCGAAAAGAAGTGATTTCATTACGAATTCTATCATATAAATTTGTAGGGTTGAAACGAGTAATAAAATCACGGCAAAGTTCACTCCAAAATCCAATAAATCCTGCTGGAATGCTATTTAGCCAAGCTTTCGCCCTATCCCTCAGTGAATAGGGGAATAGCTTCAATCGCAAGACATCTTCATGGACTCCTTGGATTTTGAAGGAATTGCATATCTCCATGAAAGACTTGAGGTGCTGCCTTGCATCTTCAGTTACAGACCCACCAAATTGTCCAATAGTGTTAAGCATATTGAACATAACAGGTTTCAGTTCAAAGTGGGTTGCTTCTATCTCCGGTGTAACGACTCCTGGGTTTAATCCATTTAAGTCCTCTTCCAGGAAGTCTCTGACAGTGAGCTGCCGCGGCCCAAGTGGCGGCGGAAGACCTCCATTACTGGTAGGTAAGTTTTGTCCTGCCGGGTGATCTGCCATGGCTTCTTGGATTTGTCTCCTCAACCTTTGCCTTGTTCTTTCGATCTATGGATCTAATTCGTACAAAGGGTTGGTTGGGTTGGCCCTGGTCATACACCAAGAAAAGCAAAAGTAAAATAAAAATAAAAAGGAACAAGAAAATAAAGAAAACAAAATTTGGTTATCAATCCCCGGCAACGGCGCCAAAAACTTGTCGCATGTCAAAAGTGCGGGTTTAGTGCAAGTGGACACATCGAAAGTAATAAGTGATAAGTATTTATCGGATTATCGTCTCCACAGGGATTGGTAGACTTAATATGTCTTCTTCGTCTTCTTGTTCTGTAGAAAGAAATAAAAACACAAGTAGTTTGGGTTGTGATGGAACTAAAATAAGATAACTAAATAAAATAAAGAGATTGAATATTAGAGAGAGATAGGTCAGGATCCAGTTGCGTTGTATTGTGCATTTGATTGACTTGTCTCTACCCAATGCAATCATATATCTCTGCCTCGGCAGCACAGCAGTTTACTGCCTTGGCAGCGACGATACTGTCCGCCGCAGCAATCCTTTGCTCGTGGGTGGACTTTACCAAAGTTCGGCAAAGTGTCCTTGAATGACTCTGCTATCCCTAAGTCGAAGTACTGTTGATGACTAGTCCTTGATGATACCTCCCGGCGTGAACCAATTATACTCACCAACCGATCTCACACTTCTTTTAGCCGCTGAAACTCTTAACCTATCCCTAGGCCGATTTAGTATTTCGCGATTGAAACACCGTACTTACCCCTTTCTTGAATCTAACTCTCCCGAGCTTAGATAAATGGATTACTCTCAAACTTCTCTCCCGAGCTTGAATGCAAGAACAAGGAATAACAAAGGATAAGCAAACCTTGATAATTTTATTGCATTGAAACAAAGACAAAGTACAATCTCCTCTCACATATACTAAACAACCTTCACCTAAACCCTAAAAAGCTTAGAACATAATTGCGAGAAAGAAAACAAGTTATGATTCGGCTCTTTCTCTCTCTAGGTATTCCGTTTTTAATACATTGGACGGCTAAGTCTTTATATAGGCTAGACCTAGGGCAAACCTTTCCTAAGTAGAATACAACTTGGAGTAGGGAACAAGTCATGTACATAATTAAAATATTTTCAAGTTTAATTCGGCTAAGGGGGCTTTCCCGCGTGGCCTTGTCTTGGGATTTTCCTCATGCTAGCTAGCTCCGATCCATGGGCTTTATGTCCAGACACGTCCCTTGGATTTTTATCTTCTCATCGCCTACAGTCTTGCTTCCTAGTTCTCTCCTGCTGCCTCGGCATCAGGTCCGGCCTCGGCCTTGTCGCTGCCACGGCACTGGTTCGTCTGCACAGATATGAAAATGCAGTAAAACGTGCCTTTTCTGTTAATATTATCTTTATGAGCTTAACTTCTAAATATATCACATTAGGTACATGCATTGGTCCGAGTGGGTGTATATTCGGTGATTAATGCCCATAAAAGGTGTACAAAGTGATAGTGAGTTGAGCACTTATCACATGTCTAAATGGGTTTTCTAAAGAACCCATTCGAATTTTAACATAGTAAAAAGCTCAAAATTTTAGTTTAACCTGTATAATTAGGTTCAAAAGACCATAATTAACTTTTTGTACCAAAAAAATTTGATTTATTGTTATTTTAGATCATTTTTTAGGGTTCAGAGCGTGCATCTCTAATGGGCTTTCTAGTGAACCCGTTCGAATTTTAACCGAGTAAAAATCTAAAAATTTTAGTTTAAGCTGTATAATTAGGTTCAAAAGACTATAATTAATATTTTTTACCCAAAAATATTTATTTAATATCATTTTCGATCATTTTTTAGGGTTTAGAGCGTGCATGTCTAAATGGGCTTCTTAGTGAACCCGTTCGAATTTTAAACGAGTAAAAAGCTAAAAATTTGAGTTTAAGCTGTATAATTAGGTTCAAAAGCCCATAATTAACATTTTTTGCCCAAAAAATTTTATTTAATATAATTTTCGATCGTTTTTTAGGTTTCAGAGCGTGCATGTCTAAATGGGCTTCTTAATGAACCTGTTCGAATTTTAACCGAGTAAAAAGTTCAAAATTTGAGTTTAAGCTATATAATTAGTTTCAAAAGCCCATAATTAACTTTTAGTACCCAAAAAAATTTATTTAATATCATTTTCAATTGTTTTTTAGTGTTTAGAGAGTGCATGTCTAAATGAGCTTTTTATTGAACACGTTAGAATTTTAACCGAGTAAAAAGCTCAAAATTTTAGTTTAACCAGTATAATTAGGATCAAAATCTCATAATTAACTTTTTGTACAAAAAAATTTGATTTAATATCATTTTCAATCGTTTTTTAGGGTTCAGATTGTGCATCTCTAATGAGCTTTCTAGTGAACCCGTTCGAATTTTAACCGAGTAAAAAGCTAAAAATTTGATTTTAAGCTGTATAATTACGATTAAAATTCAATAATTAACTTTTTGTACCCAAAAAATTTGATTTAAAATCATTTTCGATCTTTTTTAGGGTTCAGAGCGTGCATGTCTAAATGGGTTTTCTAGAGAACCCGTTCGAATTTTAACCGAGTAAGAAGCTCAAAATTTTAGTTTAAATTGTTTAGTTAGGTTCAAAAGACCATAATCAACTTTTTGTACAAAAAAATTTTGATTTATTGTTATTTTAGATCGTTTTTTAAGGTTCAGAGCGTGCATTTCTAAATGGGCTTTCTAGTGAACCCGTTCGAATTTTAATCGAGTAAAAAGCTCAAAATTTTACTTTAAGCTGTATAATTAGGTTCAAAAGTCCATAATTAACTTTTTTTAAAAAAATTGATTCAATATCATTTTCGATCGTTTTTTGGGTTTAGAGCGTGCATGTCTAATTGCTCAAAATTTTAGTTTAACCTGTATAATTAGGTTCAAAAGCCCATAATTAACTTTTTGTACCCAAAATTTTTTATTTAATATCATTTTTTATTGTTTTTTAAGTTTCAGAGCGTACATTTCTAAATGGGTTTTCTAGAGAACCCATTCAAAATTTTAACAGAGTAAAAAGCTTAAAATTTTAGTTTAACTTGTATAATTAGGTTCAAAAGACCATAAAAAACTTTTTGTACCAAAAAAATTTGATTTATTGTTATTTTAGATCGTTTTTTAGCGTTTAGAGCGTGCATCTCTTATGGGCTTTCTAGTGAACCCGTTCGAATTTTAACCGAGTAAAAAGCTAAAAATTTTAGTTTAAGTTGTAGAATTAGGTTCAAAAGACTATAATTAATATTTTTTTACCCAAAAATATTTATTTAATATCATTTTCGATCATTTTTTAGGGTTCAGAGCGTGCATGTCTAAATGGGCTTTTTAGTGAACCCGTTCTAATTTTAACCGAGTAAAAAGCTCAAAATTAGAGTTTAAGCTGTATTATTAGGTTCATAAGCCCATAATTAATATTTTTTACCCAAAAAATTTTATTTAATATAATTTTCGATCGTTTTTTAGGTTTTAGAGCGCGCATGTCTAAATGGGTTTTCTAGAGAATCGTTCGAATTTTAACCGAGTAAAAGGTTCTAAATTTGAGTTTAAGCTATATAATTAGTTTCAAAAGACCATAATTAACTTTTTGTACCCAAAAAAATTATTTAATATCCTTTTCAATCATTTTTTAGGGTTTGGAGCGTGCATGTCTGAATGGGCTTTTTATTGAATACGTTAGAATTTTAACCGAGTAAAAAGCTCAAAATTTTAGTTTAAGCAGTATAATTAGGTTCAAAATCTGATAATTCACTTTTTGTACCAAAAAAATTTTGATTTAATATCATTTTCGATCGTTTTTTAGGGTTGAGAGTGTGCATGTCTAAATGGGTTTTCTAGAGAACCAATTCGAATTTTAACCGAATAAAAAGATCAAAATTTTAGTTTAACCTGTATAATTAGGTTTAAAAGACCATAATTAACTTATTGTACAATTTTTTTTTTGATTTATTGTCATTTTAGATCTTTTTTTAGGGTTTAAAGCGTGCTTCTCTAAATGGGCTTTCAAGTGAACCCGGTTGAATTTTAACCGAGTAAAAAGCTAAAAATTTCAGTTTAAGCTATATAATTAGGTTCAAAAGCCCATAATTAACTTGTTTTACCCCAAAAATTTGATTTAGTATCATTTTCGATTGTTTTTAGTGTTCAGAACGTGCATGTCTAAGTGGACTTTCTAGTGAACCCGTTCGTATTTTAACAGAGTAAAAAGCTAAAATTTGAGTTTAAGCTGTATAATTAGGTTCAAAAGCCCATAATTAACTTTTTGTACCCAAAAAATTTGATTTAATATCTTTTTTCAATCGTTTTTTGGGTTCAGAGCGTGCATGTCTAAATGGGCTTTCTAGTGAACCCGTTCGAATTTTAACCGGGTAAAAAGCTAAAAATTTGAGTTTAAGCTGTATAATTAGGTTTAAAATTCCATAATTAACTTTTTTTACCCAAAAAATTTATTTTAAAATCATTTTCGATCGTTTTTTAGGGTTTAGAGCATGCATGTCTAAATGGACTTTTTAGTGAACCCGTTTGATTTTTAACCGAATAAAAAGTTAAAAATTTTAGTTTAAGCTGTATAATTAGGTTCAAAAGCCCATAATTATCTTGTTTTACCCTAAAAATTGATTTAATATCATTTTCGATCGTTTTTTAGGGTTCAGAGCGTGCATGTCTAAATGGACTTTCTAGTGAACCCGTTCGTATTTTAACCGAGTAAAAAGCTCAAAATTTTAGTTTAAGCTGTATAATTAGGTTCAAAAGCCCATAATTAACTTTTTGTACCCAAAAAATTTGATTTAATATCATTTTCGATTATTTTCTAGGGTTTAGAGCGTGCATGTCTAAGTGGATTTTCTAGAGAACCCATTCGAATTTTAACCGAGTAAAAAGATCAAAATTTTAGTTTAACATGTATAACTAGTTTCAAAAGCCCATAATTAACTTTTTTCACCCAAAAAATTCGATTTAATATCATTTTTGATCGTTTTTTAGGGTTTAGAGCATGCGTGTCTAAATGGGCTTTCTAGTGAACCCGTTCGAATTTTAACCGAGTAAAAAGCTCAATATTTTATTTTAAGATGTATAATTAGTTTCAAAAGCCCATAATTAACTTTTTTACCCAAAAAATTTGATTTAATATCATTTTCGATGGTTTTTTGGGTTCAGAGCGTGCATGTCTAAATGGGCTTTCTAGTGAACCCGTTCGAATTTTAACCGAGTAAAAAGCTTAAAATTTTAGTTTAAGCTGTATAATTAGGTTCAAAAGCCCATAATTAACTTTTTGTACCCAAAATTTTTTATTTAATATCATTTTTGGTCTTTTTTAAGGTTCAAAGCGTTCATGTCTAAATAGGTTTTTTAGAGAACCCATTCGAATTTTAAAAGAGTAAAAAGCTCAAAATTTTAGTTTAACTTGTATAATTAGGTTCAAAAGACCATAATTAATTTTTTGTACCAAAAAAATTGATTTATTGTTATTTTAGATCGTTTTTTAAGGTTCAGAGCGTGCATCTCTAATGGGCTTTCTAGTGAACCCGTTCGAATTTTAACCGAGTAAAAAGCTCAAAATTTTAGTTTAAGATGTATAATTAGGTTCAAAAGACTATAATTAACATTTTTTACCCAAAAATATTTATTTAATATCATTTTTGATTGTTTTTAGTGTTCAGCGTTTGCATGTCTAAATGGGCTTTTTAGTGAACCCGTTCGAATTTTAACCGAGTAAAAAGCTAAAAGTTTGAGTTTAAGCTGTATAATTAGGTTTAAAATCCCATAATTAACTTTTTTACCCAAAAAATTTGATTTAAAATCATTTTCGATCGTTTTTTTAGGATTTAGAGCGCGCATGTCTAAATGAATGTTTTAGTGAACCCGTACGAATTTTAACCGAATAAAATTCAAAAATTTTAGTTTAAGCTGTATAATTAGGTTCAAAAGCCCATAATTAACTTGTTTTACCCAAAAAATTGATTTAATATCATTTTCGATCGTTTTTAGTGTTTAGAGTGTGCATTTCTAAATGGGCTTTCTTGTGAACCCGTTTGAATTTTAACCGAGTAAAAAGCTCAATATTTTATTTTAAGATGTATAATTAGTTTCAAAAGCCCATAATTAACTTTTTTACCCAAAAAATTTGATTTAATATCATTTTCGATGGTTTTTTGGGTTCAGAGCGTGCATGTCTAAATGGGCTTTCTAGTGAACCCGTTCGAATTTTAACCGAGTAAAAAGCTTAAAATTTTAGTTTAAGCTGTATAATTAGGTTCAAAAGCCCATAATTAACTTTTTGTACCCAAAATTTTTTATTTAATATCATTTTTGGTCTTTTTTAAGGTTCAAAGCGTTCATGTCTAAATAGGTTTTTTAGAGAACCCATTCGAATTTTAAAAGAGTAAAAAGCTCAAAATTTTAGTTTAACTTGTATAATTAGGTTCAAAAGACCATAATTAACTTTTTGTACCAAAAAAAATTGATTTATTGTTATTTTAGATCGTTTTTTAAGGTTCAGAGCGTGCATCTCTAATGGGCTTTCTAGTGAACCCGTTCGAATTTTAACCGAGTAAAAAGCTCAAAATTTTAGTTTAAGATGTATAATTAGGTTCAAAAGACTATAATTAACATTTTTTACCCAAAAATATTTATTTAATATCATTTTTGATTGTTTTTAGTGTTCAGCGTTTCCATGTCTAAATGGGCTTTTTAGTGAACCCGTTCGAATTTTAACCGAGTAAAAAGCTAAAAGTTTGAGTTTAAGCTGTATAATTAGGTTTAAAATCCCATAATTAACTTTTTTACCCAAAAAATTTGATTTAAAATCATTTTCGATCGTTTTTTAGGATTTAGAGCGTGCATGTCTAAATGGATGTTTTAGTGAACCCGTACGAATTTTAACCGAATAAAATTCAAAAATTTTAGTTTAAGCTGTATAATTAGGTTCAAAAGCCCATAATTAACTTGTTTTACCCAAAAAATTGATTTAATATCATTTTCGATCGTTTTTAGTGTTTAGAGTGTGCATTTCTAAATGGGCTTTCTTGTGAACCCGTTTGAATTTTAACCGAGTAAAAATCTCAAAATTTTAGTTTAAGCTATACAATTAGATTCAAAAGCCTAGAATTAACTTTTTTACCCAAAAAATTTGATTTAATATCATTTTCGATGGTTTTTTGGGTTCAGAGCGTGCATGTCTAAATGGGCTTTCTAGTGAACCCGTTTGAATTTTAACCGAGTAAAAAGCTTAAAATTTTAGTTTAAGCTGTATAATTAGGTTCAAAAGCCCATAATTAACTTTTTGTACCCAAAATTTTTTATTTAATATCATTTTTGGTCTTTTTTAAGGTTCAAAGCGTTCATGTCTAAATAGGTTTTTTAGAGAACCCATTCGAATTTTAAAAGAGTAAAAAGCTCAAAATTTTAGTTTAACTTGTATAATTAGGTTCAAAAGACCATAATTAACTTTTTGTACCAAAAAAAATTGATTTATTGTTATTTTAGATCGTTTTTTAAGGTTCAGAGCGTGCATCTCTAATGGGCTTTCTAGTGAACCCGTTCGAATTTTAACCGAGTAAAAAGCTCAAAATTTTAGTTTAAGATGTATAATTAGGTTCAAAAGACTATAATTAACATTTTTTACCCAAAAATATTTATTTAATATCATTTTTGATTGTTTTTAGTGTTCAGCGTTTGCATGTCTAAATGGGCTTTTTAGTGAACCCTTTCGAATTTTAACCGAGTAAAAAGCTAAAAGTTTGAGTTTAAGCTGTATAATTAGGTTTAAAATCCCATAATTAACTTTTTTACCCAAAAAATTTGATTTAAAATCATTTTCGATCGTTTTTTAGGATTTAGAGCGTGCATGTCTAAATGGATGTTTTAGTGAACCCGTACGAATTTTAACCGAATAAAATTCAAAAATTTTAGTTTAAGCTGTATAATTAGGTTCAAAAGCCCATAATTAACTTGTTTTACCCAAAAAATTGATTTAATATCATTTTCGATCGTTTTTAGTGTTTAGAGTGTGCATTTCTAAATGGGCTTTCTTGTGAACCCGTTTGAATTTTAACCGAGTAAAAATCTCAAAATTTTAGTTTAAGCTATACAATTAGATTCAAAAGCCCAGAATTAACTTTTTTACCCAAAAAATTTGATTTAATATCATTTTCGATGGTTTTTTGGGTTCAGAGCGTGCATGTCTAAATGGGCTTTCTAGTGAACCCGTTCGAATTTTAACCGAGTAAAAAGCTTAAAATTTTAGTTTAAGCTGTATAATTAGGTTCAAAAGCCCATAATTAACTTTTTGTACCCAAAATTTTTTATTTAATATCATTTTTGGTCTTTTTTAAGGTTCAAAGCGTTCATGTCTAAATAGGTTTTTTAGAGAACCCATTCGAATTTTAAAAGAGTAAAAAGCTCAAAATTTTAGTTTAACTTGTATAATTAGGTTCAAAAGACCATAATTAATTTTTTGTACCAAAAAAAATTGATTTATTGTTATTTTAGATCGTTTTTTAAGGTTCAGAGCGTGCATCTCTAATGGGCTTTCTAGTGAACCCGTTCGAATTTTAACTGAGTAAAAAGCTCAAAATTTTAGTTTAAGATGTATAATTAGGTTCAAAAGACTATAATTAACATTTTTTACCCAAAAATATTTATTTAATATCATTTTTGATTGTTTCTAGTGTTCAGCGTTTGCATGTCTAAATGGGCTTTTTAGTGAACCCGTTCGAATTTTAACCGAGTAAAAAGCTAAAAGTTTGAGTTTCAGCTGTATAATTAGGTTTAAAATCCCATAATTAACTTTTTTACCCAAAAAATTTGATTTAAAATCATTTTCGATCGTTTTTTAGGATTTAGAGCGTGCATGTCTAAATGGATGTTTTAGTGAACCCGTACGAATTTTAACCGAATAAAATTCAAAAATTTTAGTTTAAGCTGTATAATTAGGTTCAAAAGCCCATAATTAACTTGTTTTACCCAAAAAATTGATTTAATATCATTTTCGATCGTTTTTAGTGTTTAGAGTGTGCATTTCTAAATGGGCTTTCTTGTGAACCCGTTTGAATTTTAACCGAGTAAAAATCTCAAAATTTTAGTTTAAGCTATACAATTAGATTCAAAAGCCCAGAATTAACTTTTTTACCCAAAAAATTTGATTTAATATCATTTTCGATGGTTTTTTGGGTTCAGAGCGTGCATGTCTAAATGGGCTTTCTAGTGAACCCGTTCGAATTTTAACCGAGTAAAAAGCTTAAAATTTTAGTTTAAGCTGTATAATTAGGTTCAAAAGCCCATAATTAACTTTTTGTACCCAAAATTTTTTATTTAATATCATTTTTGGTCTTTTTTAAGGTTCAAAGCGTTCATGTCTAAATAGGTTTTTTAGAGAACCCATTCGAATTTTAAAAGAGTAAAAAGCTCAAAATTTTAGTTTAACTTGTATAATTAGGTTCAAAAGACCATAATTAATTTTTTGTACCAAAAAAAATTGATTTATTGTTATTTTAGATCGTTTTTTAAGGTTCAGAGCGTGCATCTCTAATGGGCTTTCTAGTGAACCCGTTCGAATTTTAACCGAGTAAAAAGCTCAAAATTTTAGTTTAAGATGTATAATTAGGTTCAAAAGACTATAATTAACATTTTTTACCCAAAAATATTTATTTAATATCATTTTTGATTGTTTTTAGTGTTCAGCGTTTGCATGTCTAAATGGGCTTTTTAGTGAACCCGTTCGAATTTTAACCGAGTAAAAAGCTAAAAGTTTGAGTTTCAGCTGTATAATTAGGTTTAAAATCCCATAATTAACTTTTTTACCCAAAAAATTTGATTTAAAATCATTTTCGATCGTTTTTTAGGATTTAGAGCGTGCATGTCTAAATGGATGTTTTAGTGAACCCGTACGAATTTTAACCGAATAAAATTCAAAAATTTTAGTTTAAGCTGTATAATTAGGTTCAAAAGCCCATAATTAACTTGTTTTACCCAAAAAATTGATTTAATATCATTTTCGATCGTTTTTAGTGTTTAGAGTGTGCATTTCTAAATGGGCTTTCTTGTGAACCCGTTTGAATTTTAACCGAGTAAAAATCTCAAAATTTTAGTTTAAGCTATACAATTAGATTCAAAAGCCCAGAATTAACTTTTTTACCCAAAAAATTTGATTTAATATCATTTTCGATGGTTTTTTGGGTTCAGAGCGTGCATGTCTAAATGGGCTTTCTAGTGAACCCGTTCGAATTTTAACCGAGTAAAAAGCTTAAAATTTTAGTTTAAGCTGTATAATTAGGTTCAAAAGCCCATAATTAACTTTTTGTACCCAAAATTTTTTATTTAATATCATTTTTGGTCTTTTTTAAGGTTCAAAGCGTTCATGTCTAAATAGGTTTTTTAGAGAACCCATTCGAATTTTAAAAGAGTAAAAAGCTCAAAATTTTAGTTTAACTTGTATAATTAGGTTCAAAAGACCATAATTAATTTTTTGTACCAAAAAAAATTGATTTATTGTTATTTTAGATCGTTTTTTAAGGTTCAGAGCGTGCATCTCTAATGGGCTTTCTAGTGAACCCGTTCGAATTTTAACCGAGTAAAAAGCTCAAAATTTTAGTTTAAGATGTATAATTAGGTTCAAAAGACTATAATTAACATTTTTTACCCAAAAATATTTATTTAATATCATTTTTGATTGTTTTTAGTGTTCAGCGTTTGCATGTCTAAATGGGCTTTTTAGTGAACCCGTTCGAATTTTAACCGAGTAAAAAGCTAAAAGTTTGAGTTTCAGCTGTATAATTAGGTTTAAAATCCCATAATTAACTTTTTTACCCAAAAAATTTGATTTAAAATCATTTTCGATCGTTTTTTAGGATTTAGAGCGTGCATGTCTAAATGGATGTTTTAGTGAACCCGTACGAATTTTAACCGAATAAAATTCAAAAATTTTAGTTTAAGCTGTATAATTAGGTTCAAAAGCCCATAATTAACTTGTTTTACCCAAAAAATTGATTTAATATCATTTTCGATCGTTTTTAGTGTTTAGAGTGTGCATTTCTAAATGGGCTTTCTTGTGAACCCGTTTGAATTTTAACCGAGTAAAAATCTCAAAATTTTAGTTTAAGCTATACAATTAGATTCAAAAGCCCAGAATTAACTTTTTTACCCAAAAAATTTGATTTAATATCATTTTCGATGGTTTTTTGGGTTCAGAGCGTGCATGTCTAAATGGGCTTTCTAGTGAACCCGTTCGAATTTTAACCGAGTAAAAAGCTTAAAATTTTAGTTTAAGCTGTATAATTAGGTTCAAAAGCCCATAATTAACTTTTTGTACCCAAAATTTTTTATTTAATATCATTTTTGGTCTTTTTTAAGGTTCAAAGCGTTCATGTCTAAATAGGTTTTTTAGAGAACCCATTCGAATTTTAAAAGAGTAAAAAGCTCAAAATTTTAGTTTAACTTGTATAATTAGGTTCAAAAGACCATAATTAATTTTTTGTACCAAAAAAAATTGATTTATTGTTATTTTAGATCGTTTTTTAAGGTTCAGAGCGTGCATCTCTAATGGGCTTTCTAGTGAACCCGTTCGAATTTTAACCGAGTAAAAAGCTCAAAATTTTAGTTTAAGATGTATAATTAGGTTCAAAAGACTATAATTAACATTTTTTACCCAAAAATATTTATTTAATATCATTTTTGATTGTTTTTAGTGTTCAGCGTTTGCATGTCTAAATGGGCTTTTTAGTGAACCCGTTCGAATTTTAACCGAGTAAAAAGCTAAAAGTTTGAGTTTCAGCTGTATAATTAGGTTTAAAATCCCATAATTAACTTTTTTACCCAAAAAATTTGATTTAAAATCATTTTCGATCGTTTTTTAGGATTTAGAGCGTGCATGTCTAAATGGATGTTTTAGTGAACCCGTACGAATTTTAACCGAATAAAATTCAAAAATTTTAGTTTAAGCTGTATAATTAGGTTCAAAAGCCCATAATTAACTTGTTTTACCCAAAAAATTGATTTAATATCATTTTCGATCGTTTTTAGTGTTTAGAGTGTGCATTTCTAAATGGGCTTTCTTGTGAACCCGTTTGAATTTTAACCGAGTAAAAATCTCAAAATTTTAGTTTAAGCTATACAATTAGATTCAAAAGCCCAGAATTAACTTTTTTACCCAAAAAATTTGATTTAATATCATTTTCGATGGTTTTTTGGGTTCAGAGCGTGCATGTCTAAATGGGCTTTCTAGTGAACCCGTTCGAATTTTAACCGAGTAAAAAGCTTAAAATTTTAGTTTAAGCTGTATAATTAGGTTCAAAAGCCCATAATTAACTTTTTGTACCCAAAATTTTTTATTTAATATCATTTTTGGTCTTTTTTAAGGTTCAAAGCGTTCATGTCTAAATAGGTTTTTTAGAGAACCCATTCGAATTTTAAAAGAGTAAAAAGCTCAAAATTTTAGTTTAACTTGTATAATTAGGTTCAAAAGACCATAATTAATTTTTTGTACCAAAAAAAATTGATTTATTGTTATTTTAGATCGTTTTTTAAGGTTCAGAGCGTGCATCTCTAATGGGCTTTCTAGTGAACCCGTTCGAATTTTAACCGAGTAAAAAGCTCAAAATTTTAGTTTAAGATGTATAATTAGGTTCAAAAGACTATAATTAACATTTTTTACCCAAAAATATTTATTTAATATCATTTTTGATTGTTTTTAGTGTTCAGCGTTTGCATGTCTAAATGGGCTTTTTAGTGAACCCGTTCGAATTTTAACCGAGTAAAAAGCTAAAAGTTTGAGTTTAAGCTGTATAATTAGGTTTAAAATCCCATAATTAACTTTTTTACCCAAAAAATTTGATTTAAAATCATTTTCGATCGTTTTTTAGGATTTAGAGCGTGCATGTCTAAATGGATGTTTTAGTGAACCCGTACGAATTTTAACCGAATAAAATTCAAAAATTTTAGTTTAAGCTGTATAATTAGGTTCAAAAGCCCATAATTAACTTGTTTTACCCAAAAAATTGATTTAATATCATTTTCGATCGTTTTTAGTGTTTAGAGTGTGCATTTCTAAATGGGCTTTCTTGTGAACCCGTTTGAATTTTAACCGAGTAAAAATCTCAAAATTTTAGTTTAAGCTATACAATTAGGTTCAAAAGCCCAGAATTAACTTTTTGTACCCAAATTTTTTTATTTAATATCATTTTCGATCGTTTTTTAAGGTTTAGAGCGTTCATTTCTAAATGGGTTTTCTAGAGAACCGATTCGAAATTTTAACGGAGTAAAAAGCTCAAAATTTTATTTTAACTTGTATAATTAGGTTCAAAAGACCATAATTAACTTTTTGTACCAAAAAAATTTTGATTTATTGCTATTTTAGATCATTTTTTAGGGTTCAGAGCGTGCATCTCTAATGGGCTTTCTAGTGAACCCGTTCGAATTTTAACCGACTAAAAAGCTAAAAATTTGAGTTTAAGCTGTATAATTAGGTTTAAAATTCCATAATTAACTTTTTGTATCCAAAAAATTTGATTTAAAATCATTTTCAATCGTTTTTTATGGTTTAGAGCGTGCATGTCTAAATGGGCCTTTTAGTGAAGCCGTTCGAATTTTAACCGAATAAAAAGCTAAAAGTTTTAGTTTAAGCTTTATAATTAACTTGTTTTACCCAAAAAATTGATTTAGTATCATTTTTGATCGTTTTTTAGGGTTTAGAGCGTGCATGTCTAAATGGACTTTCTAGTGAACCTGTTCGTATTTTAACCGAGTAAAAAGCTCAAAATTTTAGTTTAAGCTATATAATTAGGTTCAGAAGTCCATAATTAACTTTTTTTACCCAAAAAATTTGATTTAATATCATTTTCTATCGTTTTCTGGGTTCAAAGCATGCATGTCTAAATGGGCTTTCTAGTGAACCCGTTCGAATTTTAACCGAGTAAAGAGCTCAAAATTTTAGTTTAAGTTGTATAATTAGGTTCGAAAGACCATAATTAACTTTTTTGTACCCAAAATTTTTTATTTAATATCATTTTTGATCTTTTTTAAGGTTCAGAGTGTTCATGTCTAAATAGGTTTTCTAGCGAACCCATTCGAATTTTAACAGAGTAAAAAGCTCAAAATTTTAGTTTAACTTATATAATTAGGTTCAAAAGACCATAATTAACATTTTGTACCAAAAAAATTTGATTTATTGTTATTTTAGATCGTTTTTTAGGGTTTAGAGCGTGCATCTCTAATGGGCTTTCTAGTGAACCCGTTCGAATTTTAACCGAGTAAAAAGCTAAAAATTGCATAATTAACTTTTTGTACCCAAAAATTTGATTTAAAATCATTTTCGATCGTTTTTAAGGTTTAGAGCATGCATGTCTAAATAGACTTTTTAGTGAACCCGTTCGAATTTTAACCGAATAAAAAGCTAAAAATTTTAATTCAAGCTGTATAATTAGGTTCAAAAGCCCATAATTAACTTGTTTTACCCAAAAAAATTGATTTAATATCATTTTCGATCGTTTTTAAGGTTTCAGAGCGTGCATTTCTAAATGGGCTTTCTAGTGAACTCGTTCGAATTTTAGCCGAATAAAAAGCTAAAAATTTGAGTTTAACCTATATAATTAGTTTCAAAAGACCATAATTAACTTTTTGTACCCAAAAAATTTGATTTATTGTTATTTTAGATCGTTTCTTAGGGTTCGAAGCGTGCATCTCTCAATGGGCTTTCTAGTGAACTCGTTCGAATTTTAACTGAGTAAAAAGCTCAAAATTTTAGTTTAAGATATAGAATTAGGTTCAAAAGCCCATAATTAACTTGTTTTACCCAAAAAAAGGTTTTAATATCATTTCCGTTCGTTTTTAGGGTTCAGAGCGTGTATTTCTAAATGGGCTTCTAGTGAACCCGTTCGAATTTTAACCGAGTAAAATGCTAAAACTTTTAGTTTAAGCTGTATAATTAGTTTCAAAAGACCATAATTAACTTTTTGTACCAAAAAATTTGATTTATTGTTATTTTAGATCCTTTTTTAGGGTTCGGAGCGTTCATATCTAAATGGGCTTCTTAGTGAACCCATTCGAATTTTAACTGAGTAAAAAGCTCAAAATTTGAGTTTTAGTGGTATAATTAGATTCAAAAGCCCATAATTAACTTTTTTAAAACCAAAAAACATTATTTAATATCATTTTCGATTGTTTTTTAGGGTTTAGAGCATGCATGTCTAAATGGGCTTTCTAGTGAACCTGTACGAATTTTAACAGAGTAAAAAGCTCAAAATTTTAGTTTAAGCTGTATAATTAGGTTCAAAAGCCCATAATTAACTTTTTGTACCCAAAATTTTTTATTTAATATCATTTTTGATCTTTTTTAGGGTTCAGATCGTGCATGTCTAAATGGGCTTTCTAGTGAACCCGTTCGAATTTTAATCGAGTAAAAAGCTCAAAATTAGATTTTTAAGCTGTATAATTACGTTCAAAAGACCAAAATTAACTTTTCATACCCAAAAATTTTGATTTAATATTGTTTTTGATTGTTTTTTAGGGTTTAGAGCGTTCATGTCTAATCGAGCTTTTTAGTGAACTCGTTCGAATTTTAACCGACTAAAAAGCTCAAAATTTGAGTTTAGCCTATATAATTAGGCTCAAAAGCCAATAATTAACTTTTTTTTACCCAAAAAAATTGATTTAATATCATTTTCGATCATTTTTAGAGTTTAGAGCATGCATGTCTAAATGGGCTTTCTAGTGAACCCATTCGAATTTTAACCAAGTAAAATGCTCAGAATTTGAGTTTAACCTGTATATTTAGGTTTAAAAGCCCATAATTAACTTTTTTTACCCAAAAAATTTGATTTAATATCATTTTTGACTATTTTCTAGGGTTCATAGCGTGCATGTGCAAATGGGCTATCTAGTGAACCTGTACGAATTTTAACCGAGTAAAAAGCTCAAAATTAGATTTTAAACTATATAATTAGGTTCAAAAACCTAAAATTAACTCTTTGTATCCAAAAATTTTATTTAATATCATTTTCGATCATTTTTTAGGGTTTAGAGTGTGCATGCCTAAATGGGCTTTCTAGTGAACCCGTTCAAATTTTTTTTGATGGAGAACCTGTTCAAATTTAACTGAGTAAAAAGCTCAAAATTTTAGTATAAGCTGTATAATTAGGTTTAAGAGCCCATAATTAACTTTTTGTTCCTAGAAAATTGATTTAAAATCATTTTCGATCTTTTTTAGGACTCAGAGCATGCATGTCTAAATGGGCTTTCTAGAGAACCTTTTCGAATTTTAACCGATTAAAAAGGTCAAAATTGGAGTTTAACATGTATAATTAGGTTCAAAAGCCCATAATTAACTTTTTTTACGCAAAAAAATTATTTAATGTCATTTTCGATCGTTTTTTACGGTTCAGAGCGTGCATGTCTAAATAGGCTTTTTAGTGAACCCGTTCGAATTTTAGCTAAGTAAAAAGCTCAAAATTTTAGTTTAAGCTGTATAATTAGGTTCAAAAGCCTATAATAAATTTTTGTACCCAAAAATTTTATTTAATATCATTTTCTATTATTTTTTATGGTTTAGAGCGTGCATGTCTGAATGGGCTTTCTTGTAAACCCGTTCAAAAATTTTTTTGACGGAGAACCCGTTCAAATTTAACCCAGTAAAAAGCTCAAAATTTTAGTATAAGATGTATAATTAGGTTCAAAAACCCATAATTAACTTTTTTTACCCAAAATATTTGATTTAATATCATTTTCTATCGTTTTCTAGGGTTTAGAGCGTGCATGTCTAAATGGGCTTTCTAGTGAACCCGTTCGAATTTTAAATGAGTAAAAAGCTCAAAATTTGAGTTTAAGCTGTATAATTAGGTTCAAAAGCCCATAATTAACTTTTTGTGCCAAAAAAATTTTGATTTAATATCATTCTCGATTGTTTTTTGCGATTGAGATCGTGCATATCTAAATGAGCTTTCTAGTGAGCCGATCATACTTTAACTTATTAAAAAGCTCAAAATTTTAGCTTAAAATGTATAATTAGCTTCAAAAGCCCATAATTAACTTTTCGTACCCAAAAAATTTGATTTAGTATCATTCTCGATCGTTTTTTAGGGTCAGACTGTGCATGTCTAAATGGGTTTTCTAGAGAACCCGTTCGAATTTTAACCGAGTAAAAAGCTCAAAATTTTAGTTTAAATTGTTTAGTTAGGTTCAAAAGACCATAATCAACTTTTTGTACCCAAAAAAATGATTTGTTTTCATTTTCGATATTTTTTAGGGTTATGAAACGTGCATCTCTAAATGCGTTTTCTAGTGAACCCGTTCGATTTTAAACGATTAAAAAGCTAAAAATTTTAGTTTAAGTTGTATATTTAGGTTCAAAAGCCCATAATTAACTTTTTTTAACCAAAAAATTTGATTTAATATCGTTTTTGATCTTTTTTAGGGTTCAGAGCATGCATGTCTAAGTGGGCTTTCTAGTGAACCCATTCAAATTTTAACCGAGTAAAAAGCTAAAAATTTGAGTTTAACCTGTATAATTAGGTTCAAAAGCCCGTAATAAACTTTTTTTACCCAAAAAAATTTATTTAATATCATTTTCGATCGTTTTCTAGGGTTCAGAGGGTGCATGTGTAAATGGGTTCTCTACAGAACCCGTTCGAATTTAACCGAGTAAAAAGCTCAAAATTTTAGTTTAACTTGTATAATTAGGTTCAAAAGAACATAATCAACTTTTTGTACCAAAAAAATTGATTTATTATCATTTTTGATCTTTTTAGGGTTCGGGGCACGCATCTCTAAATGGTTTTTCGAGTGAACCCGTTCGATTTTAAACAAGTAAAAAGCTAAAACTGATAGTTTAAGCTGTATATTTGGGTTCAAAAGCCCATAATTAACTTTTTTAGGGTTCAGAGCATGCATGTCTAAGTGGGCTTTCTAGTGAACCCGTTCGAATTTTAACCGAGTAAAAATTTAAAAATTTGAGTTTAACATGTATAATTAGGTTCAAAAGCCCATAATAAACTTTTTTACCCAAAAATTTTGATTTAATATCATTTTCGATCGTTTTTAGGGTTCCGAGCATGCATGTCTAAATGGACTTTCTAGTGAACCCGTTTGAATTTTAATCAAGTAAAAAACTCAAAATTACATTTTAAGCTGTATAATTAGCTTCAAAAGCCCATAATTAACTTTTTTTTACCCAAAACTGTTTGATTTAATATCATTTTCGATCATTTTTTAGGGTTCAGAGCGTGCATATCTAAATGGGCTTTATAGTGAACCTGTTCGAATTTTTACCGAGTAAAAAGCTCAAAATTTGAGTTTAACCTGTATAATTAGTTTTAAAAGCTCATAATTAGCTTTTTATACCCAAAAAATTTTATTTAATATCATTTTCGATCGTTTTCTAGGGTTCAGAGCGTGCATGTCTAAATGGGCTTTCTAGTAAACCCGTTCGAATTTTAACCGAGTAAAAAGCTCAAAATTTGTGTTTAAGCTGTATAATTAGGTTCAAAAGCTCATAATTAACTTTTTTTTACCCAAAAAATTTGATTTAATATCAATTTCGATCGTTTTTTAGGGTTCGGAGCGTGCATGTCTAAAAGGACATTTTACTGAAGCCGTTCGAATTTTAACCGAGTAAAAAGCTAAAAAATTTAGTTTAACCTGTATAATTAGGTTGAAAAGACCATAATTAACTTTTTGTACCCAAAAAATTTGATTTATTGTCATTTTTCGATCATTTTTTAGGGTTTAGAGCGTGCATCTCTAAATGGGCTTTCTAGTGAACCCGTTCTATTTTTTTTTACGGAAATCTATTCGAATTTTAACCGAGTAAAAAGCTCAAAATTTTAGTTTAAGCTGTATAATTAGGTTCAAAAGCCCATAATCAAATTTTTTTACACAAAATTTTTTATTTAGTATCATTTTTTATTTTTTTTGGGTTCAGAGCGTGCATGTCTAAATGAGCTTTCTTGTGAACCCGTTCGAATTTTAACCGGGTAAAAAGCTCAAAATTTGAGTTTAAAATGTATAATTAGTTTCAAAAGCTATAATTAACTTTTTTTTACCCAAAAAATTTGATTCAATATCATTTTTGATCGTTTTTTAGGGTTCAGTGCGTGCAAGTCTAAATGGGCTTTCTACTGAACCCGTTCAAATTTTAACCGAGTAAAAAACTCAAAATTAGATTTTAAGTTGTATAATTACGTTCAAAAGAACATAATTAACTTTTTGTAATTAAAAAATTTAATTTAATATCATTTTCGATTGTTTTCTAGGGATCGGAGCGTGCATGTCTAAATGGGCTTCCTAGTGAACTCGTTCGAATTTTTTTGAGACAAGGGCCTCATTAAAAAACCCCTATAGCCAGTCACCTCGAGAGGTGAGTAGGCCCCCATGGGGAAAAGAGTACCCAAAGTTTTATTGAAAAGAAGAGGGGAACCTCTCCGAATTTACAGTAGCCCGAATAAAATCGGGAAAGTTACAATCAAAAGAACAAGAAGAAAAAGAACGCAAAGCCCTAGTAGCTAAGACATGGGCTACAACGTTTGCGTCTCTAGGTACATAACATATCTTACAATCAGGTACAGTACCAAGAGTGTAGCGGATGCGAGACACCAAAAGTTGCACAGTGGAAAGATCTTGATGGTGGATGTTGTTAACCTTGTTGGCAATCGAAGCTGAGTTAGTTTCAAAGACCACATGCGTCCATCCATTAGCAACTGCAAACTTTTGACCTTCAGAATGGCAAGAGCCTCAGTAGAGGCGGGGTCCGGGCAAATGAGCGACTTAGAACAACCTCCAAGGACAACGCCAGAGGAATCCCAGGCAATGACACCAGCAGCAGCACCTCTTAGCACGGGGTCATAGGCGCCATCCGTGTTAATCTTGACGAAACCAGGGTCCGGTTTCGTCCATCTAGCTTGAGCAAAAGTGGGCTTAGCTAGCCGGGAACGTAGATGAGAGGCATCATTAATTGAAGTGTAGTCATTAAAAAG
The DNA here is from genome assembly GCA_035048815.1 of Abelmoschus esculentus. Lineage (NCBI taxonomy): Eukaryota > Viridiplantae > Streptophyta > Magnoliopsida > Malvales > Malvaceae > Abelmoschus > Abelmoschus esculentus. Next base: position 7,076,516 of record JAUCBN010000015.1, read on the forward strand.
TTTTTGTGCATTGGAAACAGTTAACCAAATTGGTTGGAGGTGGCCATTATGGACAAAGTCATTTCGGCGATTCCATAAATTCCAAAGGATCATGATAAGAAGTGAAAATTGAGGTTGAGAGAGAAAATCAGCTACTTCAGAAAGCCACTGGTGGGGGGAGACAAAGGTAGTAGAGAAAATTCGTGTAGGAAGCCCTGCCAAATGGAGTGCCTCCTTGGCACTAGGACAATCCCGCATAGCATGGAGGGTGGTTTCGATGGTCATGTTACAGATCGGGCATACCCCCATACCAAGATTGGCCTAGAGGATTTTATGGCCAGATGGGAGTGCATCATGACATAATCGCCATCCAAAGGTACGAACCTTGGGTGGAGTAGGCAGTTTAGATATAACTTTCCAAAGCTTGGAGGGTCTGTTAACTGGCCCTAGCTGTAACTGAAAAAATTGGTAACCAGACCGAACCGTGTACATGCCAGAGTCATGCTGACCCCAAAGGGTGGTATCTTTTGAGTCATTAATAATGGATACATTAAGGATGGTGTTGGCGTCTTCGTGGGAGAAGTATTCTCTGACTTTTGATTCATCCCATAGGGGTAAATTAGGCAACATGGAAGTACCTGCTCGAAGAGGGACTTCCTCATTTACCTCATAATCACCATAAAGGTTGACAGGCTGGGAGCCACCCCATTTATCAAAGTGGATTTGAATTTGACTAGAAATACCTGGACGTTTGAAAAAGCCATCGCGAAGCTTAGAGATAGCAATGCTAAGGCCTTTCCAGGCAAAAGAAGATCTTCGAGTGTGATCAGATTCGAGGATAGAACCCGATGGGTAATACTTGCATTTGTATACCTGACTGAGGAGATTATCAGGTTCATAGACCAAACGCCAGATCTGTTTGCCTAGTAAAGCAATAATGAAGTGGTGAAGATCGCGAAACCCTATACCTCCTGCTGCTTTTGGCAGACAGACGGTGTCCCAAGGTAGCATATGCCAACCTCGTTTGTCAGCTTTATGTTGCGTGTCAAAAGTGCTCTGTTAGTTCAAGTGAACACATCGCAAGTAATAAAGTGATCAGTATAATCATGTATCGTCTCCACAGGGATTGGTCTACTTAATATGCCTCCTTCGTCTTCTTGCTCTATAAAAAGAAATAAAATAAAGACACAGGTAATTTGGGTTTTGGTGAAACTAAATAATTTGAAATAAAGAAAACTAAGTAAAAGGATGAGATTTGATTAAGAGAGAGGGCATGATCCAGTTGTGTTGTATTGTGGATTTGATTGACTTGTCTCTGTCCAATGCAATTGTAGATCACTGCTTCGGCAGTTCTGCAGATTACTGCCTTGGCAGCAACGATACTCGTCCGTCGTGGCAATCCCTTGCTCGTGGGTGGACTTTATCAACGTTCGGCAAAGTGTCCTTGGATGACTCCGCTTATCCCTAAGTCGAAGTACTGTTGGTGACCAATCCTTGATAATACCTCCCGGCGTGAATCAATTATAATCATCAACCAATCTCACACTTTGTTTAGCCGCTTAAACTCTTAACCTATCCCTAGGCCGAGTTAGTATTACGCGATTGAAATACCGTACTTATCCCTTTCGTGAATCTAACTCTCCCGAGTCTAGATAAATAGATTACTCACAAACTTCTCTCCCGAGCTTGAATGCAAGAACAAAGAATGGCAAAGGATAAGCAAACCTTGATATTTTATTGCATTGAAACAAAGAACAAAATACAATCTCCTCTCACAAGTAATCGACAACCTTCACCTAAACCCTAAGAAAACTTAGAACATAATTGAGAGAAAGAAAACAATGAGTCTTAGGGTGAACTCTCTAAAAATCGGCTCTCCTCTTCCCTTGGAAGGCTAGGTCTTATATAGGCTTGGCCTAGGGCAAACCTTTCCTAAGTAGAATATAACTTGGAGTAGGGAACAAGTCATGTACATAAATAAAATATTTCCAAGTTTATTCCAACTAAGAATCTTTCCCGCGTGGCCTTGTCTTGGGCTTTTCCTCGTGCTAACCAGCTCCAATCCATGTGCTGCATGTCTAGAAACGTCCTTTGGATTTTAAGTGTATGCATTGGTCCAAGTGGGTGTAGATTTGATGATTAATGCCCATAAAATGTATAAAAAGTGATAGTGAGTTGAACACTTATCACACCCCCAAACTCGAACTATTGCTTGTCCTCAAGCAATGCAAACCATCAATTTACCAAACTCTATTCTCTCTTGGTCTTATGTTTCCATCTATTCTCCCCACCATAACTATGCCTATTCTTTAGACTTAACCTTTCGGCTGCCCAAGGATTTACCTAGAAACAAACTATAAGATTTAGTGAGTGTGTGCGTTTTTGTGGACAAGTTTGATTAAAGGCTTTCTTAGATAAACTCTAAATTCAAGACAAGTAGATTTTTGTTTAGTGTTCTCTTCTTTTCTAAACAACCAATTCTTGAGCCAATTCGGGCACTTCAAGGATTGTGTTTTTCTCATCACTAGTTTCTTCTTTCTTTTGATATTTTTTTAGCATACTAGAGCCAATTTCGGGCACCTCTAGCATGAATAAGAGTAATTCCTAGAGCCAGTGATAGGCACCTCTAGTCACTTGCCCAAAAATCTAAGTCTTTATCATCTAAGTTCATTAAACGAATTCCTATAATCCAACAAGTCCCAAAAGTGTTTTTAAAATTTATCTTATATTAAGCTTCTAAGTTTTCATCCTTAAGTATCCTAAGGTTAAACCTTCTTAACAAGACCTAACCATGGTAAGGAGAAAGATTTCAATAGCCTTAAAGAATAAACTAAGGCAATACTGAAGATGGGTAGTGCAAAAGTATGGGCAATAGATTCAAGTAAAATAGTGGACATCAAAAATTAAAAAAAATATCACTTAAATACTACCTTATCTGGGCAAGGCCGCGGCACTGGATTGCCTCGGTAGTGGCTCTGCACCCCTAATCTCAAACCAAGCATTATCCTCAATGCTTATATTAGAGGTAAACAGTGGGCAACAAAATATGAAAAGAAACAAGCAGCATATAAAGATAAAAAGTATTGAATATATAAAAATTAGATGGACTCCGAAGAGCTGCTTGTCACAATCTTTCGTCGAGGTCATGTTGCTGATTGTGTCGTCTTTGGTGATGGCGAGGGCTGAGTTTTTGCTTGTCTTGGTGGTTGGACTCTTGTTGGTGGTGTCCGTTGCATTGGAGCGTCCACTTCTTGTCCTTCTTCCTCGTCGGCGATTTCCTCGGTGACCATGATGTCTGTCCCACCTTCATTTATTGCTTCTGCCATGGCATGGTGAATGCTTGGCCCGGCAGCGGTTGAACTTTGATGTACATAGGCATCTATCTCTGCTGATAGACTGCCCATAATGATGGGGGATCTTGGTGGAGTACTGAAGACTGCCCTCCTCTTTGACGGTCGTCTGCTGGCATATGATGCCGTGGCAGAGTCTGCTGCCCTAGATGGGCCAGTAGCATGAAATTGTTGCTGAGGGCCAGTGTGGAAGAATGGTCTCGGTCCTGGTGCTGGAGTTGTCTCGGTGTAGGGTGCAGCTGTTACAAACATGTTGGTGGGGAATTCTGGAAACTGCACCCCTTGGCTGGGAAAATTTTGAATCATCATCTGGGCAAGTGTGCTGTTGAAGTATCTCTGATATTCCATGTATCGTTGCTGGCGAAGGTCCATAGCTTCCATCCTCTGTAGTATTTCTTGATAGGGGTCTGCTGCTGTAGTGGTGTGGGCAGTGTCAAGCATGTCTGCCGTGTATTGCGCCCCGACAGCAGTATCAACAGTGAATTGCTGGGGAGTTGCATGGACTGGTTCTGCCTGTGTGATCTGCATGATTTTGTGGCAGAATTCTCTTGTCTACCCTCTCCTATAGGCTGTGAATTCATCTGTTTCGGCTGTAGGGACACCTATAGTAGTACAAATACCAGTAATTAAACAAGGGAAATATAGAGATCCTCTATCCCTCTTATCGCATTCGTATATTTCTCGTAAAATAATTTCTCCAACATGGATGCTTCTTTTGTATTGTTGTGGGAAGTTGAGATAAGGCGTCTCCTGACAAAGGTGTTCCAAAGCTTGGCCTCGGGCTTCAGACTTTGCCTTGCTACTGATCCTCTATGGGCACCTGTTTCCCAAGGAGTATTCTCATAGCAGAGGTCGTCTTTTATTTGTTCATAATCTTCAGCGGTGACATCCTCCATGAAGTCAGCATGATCATCACGTATAGGTGTGAGGCCATAGAATTGGTTGATTGTCTCGGCATCAAGCTGGACAGGCTTGCCTCGGCAGTGGACAAAAAGAGAGTCCTTGCTTGGCCCGTGCGCATATAATTCCCGCACGATGGTGGCATTGGCCTAGGAAGGTTGTAGGCAAAAGATTTCCCATTCTTGATACTTGATCCTGTCGAACAAATAGTGCTCGATGTCGTAATTTTCCTCATCGGAGTGTTGGAACCCTTGTTCCTCCCATAGCTGCCGAGCAATGAAAGACCTGTCGAAACGGTCTTCAACATTGTCTGGGGAAAAACGTTTGTAGGTGGCCATAAGGATTTTGAAAGTTGAGGTTCTTGGATATTTTCTTGAAGAAGGTCTGAAAATTTCAAGAAGGTTTGTGAGTAGGAAGAGAATATTGTGAGAGCAAGATTAGCAAATATTCTAAAGAAAACAAGAATGCAAGAGTGAATAGTTCAAGAGGGAGAGATTGCTTATATAGGCCTCGGCCTTGTGGCCGTTTAAACCACTAGCCGTTTAACCTTTTATTGTCGTTTGCAATTACTGTCGCGGCGGAAATTTCGCAGACAAGCCGTTACACTGTTCTGCCCGTTGGGATTGTTGTGGCTCTAACACTGTTTTCTGCCTCGGCAGAATTCCTGTTGTGAACTATTTCTCCTTTATTCTTTGCTTATTATCCTAAAAAAATTAAACATAAACAAGTAAAATAATTAAAAAAAAATTAACTCTAAACTAAACTAATCCTAATAATATAAAGAAAAATTATAAGAAAGAGATTATGTCACTAGGGGAGTGCATGCAAATGCATCTCCTAAGGGGATTATCTCTTGTTGACCAGAATGATTTTTCAGGTATTGGCCATTCTTTTTGGATTCATGTTCTTCTTTTTCCGTTCTGATCTTCACTGCACCCCGTATGTCTGGACAGTCTGAATTTGAAGTGCCTGGACATTGTGTTTACCAAATTGTTGCTTCCACCTTTTCAATTTGTGGAAGGCATTGAGTTTGACTTGTTGGTCATTGACCCTCATTGTCAACTCTCCTTTTTCCACATCAATGAGTGTGCGTCCAGTGGCAAGAAAAGGTCTCCCGAGAATGATTGGTGCATTATCATCTGCTTCACAGTCAAGGACAAGAAAGTCAGCGGGAAAAATAAATTTGTCAACTCTTACCAGTATGTCCTCAATTTTTCCATCGGGTTGCACATATGATCGATTCACAAGTTGGAGCATCACTGTTGTAGGTTTTTCCCTTCCTATGCCAAGCTTTTGAAAGACAGATTTGGGCATTAGGTTTATGCTCACTCCAAGGTCACATAGGGCCTTTCCTTCATAGTTATTACCTATTGCACAAGGTATGGTAAAACATCCAGGATCCTTCAATTTTGGTGGCATGCGATTGTGTATCATTACCATGCATCCTTCGGTAGCAGCCATGCTTTCGAACTCACCTAGTCTCTTCTCTTAGACACAATGTCTTCAAAGAATTTAGCATAATTAGGCATTTTTTCAATTGGCTCTATGAATGGTAAGTTGATGTGGACTTGCTTTAAAATATCAAGAAATTTCTTGAATTTATGGTCCTGTTTTTGTTTCTTCAACCTTTGTGGGAAGGGTGGTGGTGGTCTCATCTCATCTAGGGTTTCTTTATGTCGCGTGTCAAAAGTGCGAAATTGGTGCAAGTGAACACATCGCAAGTAATAAAGTGATATGTTTTATCGTGTATCGTCTCCATAGGGATTGGTATACTTAATATGCTTTCTTCGTCTTCATGTTCTATAAAAAGAAATAAAATAAAAACACAGGTAATTATGGTTTCGATGAAACTAAATAAATTGAAATAAAGAAAACTAAGAATAAAGATGAAGTCTGATTAATAGAGAGAGGTTAGGATCTAGTTGCGTTATATTGTGGAATTGATTGACTTGTCTCTGTCCAATGAAATTTTATATCACTGCCTCGACAGTACTGTAGATTGCTGCCTTGGCAGCGACGATACTGTCCGCCGCAGCAATCCCTTGCTCGTGGTTGGACTTCACCAAAGTTCGGCAAAGTGTCCTTGGGTGACTCCACTTATCCCTAAGTCGAAGTACTGTTGACGACTAGTCCTTGATGATACCTCCTGGCGTGAATCAATTATACTCACCAACCAATCTCACACTTTTTTTAGCCGCTGAAACTCTTAACCTATCCCTAGGCCGAGTTAGTATCTCGCGATTGAAACACCGTACTTATTCCTTTCGTGAATCTAACTCTCCCGAGTCTAGATAAATGGATTACTCACAAACTTCTCTCTCGAGCTTGAATGCAAGAACAAAGAATGGCAAAGGATAAGCAAACCTTGAGAGTATTATTGCATTGAAACAAAGAACAAAGTACAATCTCCTCTCACAAATACTTAACAACCTTCACCTAAACCCTAAGAAAGCTTAGAACATAATTTGAGAGAAAGAAAACATTGAGTCTTAGGCTGAACTCTCTAAGAATTGGCTCTCCTAATACATTGGATGGCTAGGTCTTATATAGGCTTGGCCTAGGGCAAACCTTTCCTAAGTAGAATACAACTTGGAGTAGGGAACAAGTTATGTACATAAATAAAATATTTCCAAGCTTTTTTCAACTAAGAGGCTTTCCTGCGTGGCCTTGTCTTGGGCTTTTCCTCATGTTAAACAGCTCCGATCCATGTGCTTGATGTCCAGAAACGTCCCTTGGATTTTTCTCTTTTGATCGCCTAGAGTATTGCTTCCTGGCTCTCAGCTGCTGCCTCGGCATCAGGTCCTACCGCGACACTAGTTTCTCCTGCACAGATGTAAAAATGCAGTAAAACTTGCCTTTTCTGTAAATATTATCTTTATAAGCATAACTTCTAAATATATCACATTAAGTATATACTTTGGTCCGAGTGGGTGTAAATTTAGTGATTAATGCCCATAAAAGGTGTAAAAAGTGATAGTGAGTTGAGCACTTATCACACCCCCAAACTCGAACTATTGCTTGTCCTCAAGCAATGCAAACCATCAATTTGCCAAACTCTACTCTCTCTTAGTCTTATGTTTCCATCTATTCTCCCCACCATAACTATGCCTATCCTTTAAACTTAACCTTTCGGCTACCCAAGGTTTTACCTAGAAACAAACTATAAGGTTTGGTGAGTGTGTGCATTTTTGTGGACAAGTTTGATTAAAGGATTTCTTAGATAAACTCTAAGTTCAAGACAAGTAGAATTGGGTTAAGTGTTCTCTTCTTTTCTAAACAACCAATTCTTGAGCCAATTTCGGGCACCTCAAGGATTGTGTTTTTCTCTTCACTAATTCCTTCTTTCTTTTTGATATTCCTTATAGCATACTAGAGCCAATTTCGGGCACCTCTATCATGAAGAAGAGTAATTCCTAGAGCCGCTGATAGGCACCTCTAGTTACTTTCCCAAAAATCTAAGTCTTTATCACCTTAGTTCATTAAAAGAATTCCTATAATCCAACAAGTCCCAAAAGTGTTTAAATTTTATCTTATAGTAGGCTTCTAAGTTTTCATCCTTGAGTATCCTAAGGTTAAACCTTCTTAACAGGACCTAATCATGGTAAGGAGAAAGATTTCTCTAGCCTTAAAGAATAAACTAAGGCAATACTGATGATAAGCATTGCAAAAGTATAGGCAATTTATTCAAGTAAGGCGGGGAGCATGAAAAAAAAATAAAAAAAAATTCACTTAAATACTCCCTTTTCTTGGCAAGGCCTCGGCAGTAGATTGCTGCCTCGGCAGTGGCTCTACACCCCCAAACTCGAACCAAGCATTGTCCTCAATACTTTATATTAGAAGAAAATTGTGGGCAACAAAAATATGAAAGAAATAAGCAGCATATCAAGAAACAAACAGCAAATAAAATTGAATAAATGAAAAATTTAAAGAGACTCCGAAGAGCTGCTTGTAACAATTTTTCTTCGGGGTCGTGCTGCTGATTGCTTCGTTCTTGGTGAGGGCGATGGCTGAGCTTTTGCTTGCCGGGGCGGTTGGACTCTTGTGGGTGGTGTTCGTTGCATTGGAGCATCCACTTCTTCGCCTTCTTCCACGTCGGCAATTTCCTCGGTGATCATGATGTTCGTTCCACCTACATTTGCTGTGGCTGCCCCGGTATGGCGTGTACTCGGTCCGGCAGCGGTTGAGCTTTGATGTACATAGGCATCTATCTCTGCTGATAGACTGCCCATGATGATGGGGGATCGTGGTGGAGTGTTGAAGACTGCCCTCCTCTTTGATGGTCCTCTGCTGGCAGATGCTGCGGCGGCAGAGTCTGCTGCCCTAGTGGGCCGGCAGCATGAAACTGTGGTTGATGGCCCGCGTGGAAGAACGGTCTCGGTCCTCCTGGAGCTGGTGTAGTTTCTGTACAGGGTGTGGCTGTGACGAACATGTTGCTTGGAAATTCTGGAAACTGCACCCCTTGGTCTGGAAAGGCATGGAGCATTATCTGGGCTAGTGTGCTGTTGAAGTCTCTTTGATACTCCATGTATCTCTGTTGCCTAAGATCCATCGCTGCCATCCTTTGTAGTATCTCCTGGTACGGGTTTGTTGCGGTAGAGGTGTGGGCAGTGTCTGGCATGTCTGTTGTGTATTGGGCCCCGACAGCAGTATCAGCAGTGAACTGTTGGGGCGTTGCTTGGACTGGTTCCGCTTGCGTGATCTGCATAATTTTGTGGCAAAAGTCTCTGGTCCATCCACGCCTTTGGGGAGTGTATTCGTCCGTGTCTTCTACTATTACACCTGCAGCAATACACAAACCAGTGATCAAACAAGGGAAATATGATGGTCCTCTATCCTTGTTACCGCATTCTTAAATTTCGCATAAGAAGATCTCTCCAACGTTGATGCTCCTTTTGTTGATGATTCATTGGATGAGCACCAATCACTTTCGGTCCACCGTGCTGTTGAGGGATGTGGGAATGAGGCATCTCTTGACAAAAGTGTTCCAAAGCTTGGCCTCGGGCTTTAGGCTCTGCCATGCTACAGATCCTCTGTGGGCATCGGTTTCCCATGGATTATTCGTGTAGCAATGGTCATCTTTAATCAACTTGTAATCCTCGGTAGTGATATCCTCCATGAATTCAGCATGTACATCATGGTCAGGTGTGAGGCCGTAAAATTGGTTGATGGTCTCGGCATCAAGCTGGACAGGCCTGCCTCGGCAGTGGACAAAGAGGGAGTCTTTGCTTGTCTCGTGCGCATAGAATTCCCTCACGATGGTAGCGTTTGCCTGGGCAGGTTGTAGGCAAAAGATTTCTCATTCTTTGTATTTGATTCTGTCGAATAGATAGTGCTCGATGCCATAGTTTTCGTCATCCAAGTGTTGGTACCCTTGTTCCTTCCACAATTGCGGGGCATTGAAAGACCTGTTGAAGCGGTCTTCAACATTGGCTGGGGCAAAACGCTTGTAGGTGGCCATAAAGATTGTGAGAGTTTAAGTTCTTGGAGATTTTCTTGGAATTTTAAGAAGGGTAGGCAGAGAGTATTGTGAGAGCAAGATTGTTGAGTATTCTAAAGAAAACAAGAATGCAAGAGTGAATAGTTCAAGAGGGAGGGGTTGCTTATATAGGCCTCGGCCTTGTGACCGTTTGAACCACTAGCCGTTTTGTAGCCGTTAGTCTTTACTGTCGTTTCCTTTTCTGCCGCGGCAGAAATCTTGGCAGACTAGCCGTTACATTGTTTTCCCCGTTGAAACTGCTGCGGCTCTGACACTATTTTCTGCCTCGGTAGAATTCTTGCTGTGAACTATTTCTCCTTTATTCTTGCTTATTTTCCTAAATAAAAATTAAACACAAACAAGAAAAATACTTAAAGCATAAAATTGATATGGAAAATAAATATAAACTAAACTGATCCTAATATAATAATATAAAAAGAAAAGGGAAGAGATTAAGTCACTGGAGGAGTGCATGCAAATGCATCTCCTAAGGTGTTTATCTCTTACTGGACAGAATTAGAATCAGATGTTGATCACTCCCTTTTGTTTTATGTCCATCCTTATGTGATGCTTCCACTTTGAGCTTGATCTTTTTGCTAAATAACCTGCCGAGCATGCTGCCAAGGCAGGATATTTTGGTGTCTGTTGTGTGGATGGCTTTGCGCTCTTTTGGATCATCATATTTTTTTAAATTGTGGAATGCATTGAGTTTGACTTGTTGGTCATTAACCCTCATTGTCAACTCTCCATTTTCCACATCAATTAAAGTGCGTCCAGTTGCTAAGAAAGGCCTCCCCAATATGATTGGCGCATTATCATCTACTTCACAATCAAGGATAAGGAAGTCAGCGGGAAAAATAAATTTGTCTACCCTTACCAATATGTCATCAATTTTTCCTTCAGGGTGCACAAATGATCTATCCGCTAGTTGAAGTACCACAGTTGTAGGCTTTGCTCTTCCTATTCCAAGCTTTTGGAAGACTGATTTCGAAATTAAGTTGATGCTTGCTCCCAAGTCACATAGGGCCTTTCCTTCATAATGGTTACCTATCGCACAAGGTATGGTAAAGCATCCAGGATCCTTTAATTTTGGAGGCATGCGATTGTGCAGCATTGCCATGCATCCCTCAGTTGCTGCCACTGTTTCAAACTCACCAAGCCTTTTTCTTTTAGATATCATGTCTTTCAAGAACTTAGCGTAGTTGGGCATCTGTTCAATTGCCTCAACGAATGGCAAGTTGATGTGGACTTGTTTTAGGATGTCTAAAAATTTTTTAAACTGGAGATCCTGTTTTTTCTTTTTCAACCTTTGTGGGAAAGGTGGTGGTGGTCTCATCTCCTCCAGGGTTTCATGAGTTTTGAATTTAATACCTGGCACCACTGGATCTTTTAATTTCTCGGCAGCCGGTTGAGTTGCTGCCGGTTTGTCCGCCTCGGTAGAGATTTCTGCTCGGATTTTTTAGGCCTGACTTTCTGGTTCAGCATCCTGGCCTTCCCTATCTGATTCCTCTTGTATTTCCTGTGGGACATTGTTTGCTGAACTGCTTAGTTTTTCTTTTAAATGTAGGTCACTTCTGGTTGTGATCACTTCACATTGCTCATGGCCCATTCCCTTAGCAACTTCAGTATTGCTAGGTAATCCTCCTTGTGGTCTAGTGTTTTGTCTTTGAGCGAATTGACTAACTTGAGTTTCTAGAGTTTTAATAACAGCTTCTTGATTTTGCAGCCTCATCTCAGTCTTGTTCATGAAAGCATCCATCCTTTTTATGAAATTACTGTTCTCTGCCATGTATGATTTTGTTTTCATCATGAAGGCCTTGAGAGTATTCTCCAATGAACTTTCGGACTACTACTGCGGCATATGCTGCTGCGGCATTTGCTGTATACTCTGCTGCAGCATCGGCTGCTGATAACTTGAGGTCTGATTAATGGGATTCAAGGCATTATTAGGATTGCTCCATGAAAAATTTGGGTGCCATTTTCAAGCAAGATTATATGTGTAATTGCATATCATTATTCCGGTTGTAGTTTCCCACATAAAAACCAGTTTCCTCATCTTGCACATACTCAGAAGAATTGATCGTTTTAACCTCATGAGTATTTTGTTGTAATTGCATGTTCTGAATCATCTTGGTTAGAGATGCCAATTGTGCCTCCACTGAATTGGATGTTTCGAGTTCATTCACTGTGGCTTGGCGTCTCATTCCCCCTCGCCTAGATGTAGGGAACTGAAAATCATTCTTTGCGAGCTTGTTCAGAATCTCTATAGCTTCCTCAGGAGCTTTGTCAAGGAGTGTCCTATTGGCCGAGGCATCTAGCATCATCCTTGTGGGGCATTAGTGGCATTGTAGAACATTGTCACTTGTGACCACAAGGGAAATCCATGTAATGGGCATCTGTGCAATAACTCTCTATAGCGCTCCCATGCCTCGTACATTGGTTCATCATCTGCCTGTCGAAAAGAAATAATTTCATTACGGATACGATCATATAAGTTAGTAGGGTTAAAGCATGTAATGAAATCTCGGTAGAGTTTATTCCAAGATCCTATTGATCCTGCCGGAATGTTATTTAACCAGGTCTTGGCCCTATCCCTCGGTGAATAGGGAAACAATTTTAATCTCAGAAAATCTTCATGGACTCCTTGAATTTTGAATGAGTTACAAACTTCCATGAAAGATTTGAGATGTTGCATTGCATCCTCAATTGCAGACCCACTGAATTGTCCAATAATATTCAGCATATTGAACATGACAGGTTTAAGTGCAAAGTGGGTTGCTTCTATTTCCAGTGCAACAACTCCAGGGTTTAGTCCATTTAGATCTTCTACCAGGAAATATCTAACAGTTAGCTGCCACGGCAGTAGAGGTTGCGGCAGTGGTTTCTGCGGCAAGGGTGGCTGCTGATGTCCTTCGTGGCCAATAGGTATGTTTTGATCCACATGATTTCCTGCCATTGCTTGTTGGATTTGTCTCCTCAACCGATTCCGTGTACGTTCAATTTCAGGGTCAATCTCGTACAACGGATTGGATGGGTTGGCCCTGGTCATACACCAAAAAGAAACCAAAGTAAAATAAAAATAAAATAACTAAAGCAAGAAAATAAAGAAAACAAAATTTAGTTGCCAGTCCCAGGCAACGGCGCCAAAAACTTGTCGCGTGTCAAAAGTGCGCAATTAGTGCAAGTGAACACATCGCAAGTAATAAAGTGATTAGTATTATCGTGTATCGTCTCCACAGGGATTGGTATGCTTAATATGCTTTCTTCGTCTTCTTGTTCTATACAATGAAATAAAATAAAAACATAGGTAATTGTGGTTTCGATGAAACTAAATAAATTGAAATAAAGAAAACTAAGAATAAAGATGAAGTCTGATTAATAGAGAGAGGTCAGGATCCAGTTGCGTTGTATTGTAGAATTGATTGACTTGTCTCTGTCCAATGCAATTGTATATCACTGCCTCGGCAGTACTGAAGATTACTGCCTTGGCAGCGACGATACTGTCCGCCGCGGCAATCCCTTGCTCGTGGTTGGACTTTACCAAAGTTCGGCAAAGTGTCCTTGGGTGACTCCGCTTATCCCTAAGTCGAAGTACTGTTGATGACTAGTCCTTGATGATACCTCCCGGCGTGAATCAATTATACTCACCAACCAATCTCACACTTCTTTTAGCCACTGAAACTCTTAACCTATCCCTAGGCCGAGTTAGTATTTCGCGATTGAAACACCGTACTTATCCCTTTCGTGAATCTAACTCTCTTGAGGTAGATGTAGGGAATTAAAAATCATTCTTTGCGAGTTTGTTCAGTATCTCAATAGCTTCCTAAGGTGCTTTATCAAAGAGTGTACCATTTGCCGAGGCATCTAACATCATCCTTGTCGGGGGCATTAGTGGCATTATAGAACATGGTCACTTGTGTCCATAGGGGAAATCCATGCAAAGGACACTTGTGCAATAACTCTCTGTAGCGCTCCCATGCCTCGTACATAGGTTCATCATCTGTCTGTCGAAAAGAAGTGATTTCATTACGAATTTGATCATATAGATTTGTAGGATTAAAGCGTGTAATGAAATCTCCGCATAATTCACTCCAAGATCCTATTGATCTTACTGGAATGCTATTTAACCAGTTTTTTGCCCTATCTCTCAGTGAATAGGGGAATAATTTCAATTTCAAGACATCTTCAAGGACTCCTTGGATTTTGAATGAATTGCATATCTCCATGAATGACTTAAGCTGCTGCCTAGCATCTTCAGTCATAGACCCACCAAACTGTCCAATAGTGTTAAGCATATTGAACATGATAGGTTTTAGCTCAATGTGGGCTGCTTCGATCTCTGGTGTATCGACTCCTGGATTTAACCCATTCAAATCCTCCTCCAAGAAGTCTCGAACAGTAAGCTGCCGCGGCCCTGGTGGCGGCGGTAGACCTTCATTGTCGGCAGGTAAGTTTTGTCATGCCGGATGATCTGCCATAACTCCTTGGATTTATCTCCTCAACCTTTGCCGTGTACGTTCGATCTCTAGATCTAGTTCGTACAAAGGGTTTGTTGGATTGGCCCTCGTCATACACCAAGAAAAACTGAAGTGAAATAAAGAAAATAGAAAGCAAGAAAAATAAAGAAAACAAAATTTAGTTGTTAATCCCCGGCAACGACACCAAAAACTTGTTGCGTCTCAAAAGTGCACAGTTAGTGCAAGTGAACACATCACAAGTAATAAAGTCATCAGTATAATCGTGTATCGTCTCCACAGGGATTGGTCTACTTAATATGCCTCCTTCGTCTTCTTGCTCTATAAAAAGAAATAAAATAAAGACATAGGTAATTTGGGTTTTAATGAAACTAAATAATTTAAAATAAAGAAAACTAAGTAAAAGGATGAGATCTGATTAAGAGAGAGGACAGGATCCAGTTGTGTTGTATTTTGGATTTGATTGACTTGTCTCTGTCCAATGCAATTTTACATCACTGCTTCGGCAGTCCTGCAGATTACTGCCTTGGCAGCAACGATACTCGTCCGTCGTGGCAATCCCTTGCTCGTGGGTGGACTTTATCAACGTTCGGCAAAGTGTCCTTGGGTGACTCCGCTTATCCCTAAGTCGAAGTACTGTTGGTGATGAATCCTTGATGATACCTCCCGACGTGAATCAATTATAATCATCAACCAATCTCACACTTCTTTTAGCTGCTGAAACTCTAAACCTATCCCTAGGCCGAGTTAGTATTACGGGATTGAAATACCGTACTTATCCCTTTCTTGAATCTAACTCTCCCGAGTCTAGATAAATATATTACTCACAAACTTCTCTCCCGAGCATGAATGCAAGAACAAAGAATGGCAAAGGATAAGCAAACCTTGATATTTTATTGCATTGAAACAAAGAACAAAATACAATCTCCTCTCACAAGTACTCGACAACCTTCACCTAAACCCTAAGAAAACTTAGAACATAATTGAGAGAAAGAAAACAATAAGTCTTAGGGTGAACTCTCTAAAAATCGGCTCTCCTCTTCCCTTGGACGGCTAGGTCTTATATAGGCTTGGCCTAGCGCAAACCTTTCCTAAGTAGAATACAACATGGAGTAGGGAACAAGTCATCTACATAAATAAAATATTTCCAAGTTTATTCCAAATAAGAAGATTTCCCGCGTGGTCTTGTCTTGGGCTTTTCCTCGTGCTAACCAGCTACGATCCATGTGCTGCATGTCCAGAAACGTCCAGCGTATTTTTCTCTTCCAATCGCCTATGGTATCGCTACTTGTCTTTCGTCTGCTGCCTCGGCATCAGGTCTTACCTCGGCCACGTTGCTGCCGCGGCAATAGTTTTTCCTGCACAGATGTAAAAAAATGTAGTAAAACTAGCCTTTTCTGTAAATGTCATCTTTCTAAGCACAACCTCTAAATATATCACATTAAGTGTATGCATTGGTCCAAGTGGGTGTAGATTTGATGATTAATGCCCATAAAAGGTATAAAAAGTGATAGTGAGTTGAACACTTATCACTTTCCCAGACCACCAATAACGGTGTATCGAAGTGGTCATATCATCAATAATGTTTTAGGGCAAAAGGTAGCAACACATAACATACTGTGGTATAGATTGGATGACAGATTTAATAAAAATTTCTCTACCACTAAAGGATAGGAGATGTTTATCCCATTTATTCAGGCAAGCATTTATTTTTTCCTTGGTGAATCCCAAGGTTGTTGCCTTGTTCTTTCCTATGAGGAGAGGGACTCCCAGATAAATACTTGGATCATCCACTTCTCTGACATGAAGGATATCATTGATTTCCGACCGAAGCGACGTGGAAGTTTTCCGAGAAAAGAAAATAGTGGATTTTTCAAAATTCACTGCCTGCCCAGACGAGGTTGCGTAAGTATGTAGAGCATCCTTAAGGCGCTGAGCTTTTGTGTTTGTATTCTTAATGAATACGACACAATCATCCGCAAATAGGAGGTGGTTGACACGTGGCCCACTCCTGCTAGCACAAAGCTCAGGGAGGTTACCATTTGTCTGTTCAGCATTGAGTAAGGCAGAAATGCCTTGAGTACAGAAAAGAAATAAGAAAGGGGATAGAGGGTCCCCTTGCCGTAACCCTCTATGGGGTTTGAAAGGTCTTGAAAGGGAGTCATTGATACGTACTTGAAAGGACACTGAGGATACACACCTCATAATAAGGGAAACCCAACTGGAGTTGAATCCTAGACGAAGCATAATTTGTTCCAGAAAAGGCCATTCAACACGGTCGAAAGCCTTTTCAATGTCTAGTTTTAAGCTAGCACCTTTTGCAAGAGATGTTTCATCAGTATTTAAAGTATGGATGAGCTCATGGGCAATAAGTATGTTGTCAATAATGTTTCTTCCTTGAATAAAAGCAGCTTGATTGCCACTGATACATAAAGGTATAATAGATTTTAGATGGTTAACAAGTACTTTCGAAACAGTTTTGTAGATGATTGTGCAAAGGCTAATAGGTCTGAGATGGCGCATTGTAGAGGGATCGCTGATTTTGGGGATAAGAACAATGATAGTACGATTAACCTCTGCCATGTTAACCGACCCTCTCAGGAGTTCGAGGCATAGGTTTGTGAAGTCCTGGCCAAGGATATCCCAATGCGTCCTAAAGAAGCCACTTGGGAATCCATCAACTCCCGGGGCTTTCCTTGGGTCAATATCACGAAAAGCAATAGTTACTTCATCTGCTGTGAAATCCTTATTGAGGTCATTATTCATTGATTCAGTAACAATAGTGGGAATGCTATCCAAGATGGAAGAGGCAATAGTAGGAGAGGAAGACGTAAAAAGGCTTTGGAAGTAAGTGATAGCAGTAGACATGATGTCGTCTGTATGCATTTGCCATATATTTTGGTTGTTTAGAAGTCCGACTATATGATTCTTCCGCCGTCGGCTATTTGCTCTAGCGTGAAAGAAGGAAGTATTTTTGTCACCGTGTTCTAACCAGAGTGTCCAAGCTCGTTGAGCCCAATAGATTTCTTTCGCATTTAGCAAGCCATCAAGCTCACTTTTGGCAGAAATAAAGTCATGGATTTCTGTGTCAGAGAGATGTCGTTTGAGACACATATTAATAAAATCGTTCAGTTGAGTAATACGCTCATTGGATCTAACGCGTTTGTTAACTTGCCACGTGGCTAGGAAACGTCCAATATCATGGAGTTTCTGAAGTGTCGAGCGAGATTGGTTAGACCAAATCTCTCGAATCTTAGATAGAACTTCCATGTTATCAGCCCAGCAATTCTCATAGCGAAAAGGAGTATTAGAGTGTATGGATCTAATGGCTTGTGACGGATTAGTGTCTATTAAGATAGGGCAATGGTCAGAACGTGCCTGAAAGGAAGATGTAGTTTGGAAGTTTGGAAAGGAGTTGAACCAAGCAGAATTACCAAGGAATCGATCGATTCGTTCCAAAATTGTTTCTGTATTACGTCCGGATCTAGTCCAAGTGAACCATCCGGACGATGGTTTGCAATCAAAAAGATTATTCTTAGTGAGACAATCTCTAAAATTATTAATTTGTGATCGTGCACACCAGATACCACCTCGTTTCTCATTATCATGGAGTATTTCATTAAAGTCCCCTCCTAAAAGCCAAGGAAGGGGAGAGGCTGATTGTAAAGAGTCAATCAGTAGCCAAGTCTTGTACTTGTTCGCAGTTTCAACATACCCATGTAAGCCTGAAAAATGGAACTGGGATTGCTCAAAAGATATAGTAACATCGATATGGCGATCCGAGTAAGAAAGCAAGTTAATAGTAGATTTAGTGTTCCAAAGAAGGGCTAGCCCTGTACAAGAAGGGCTAGAATCAACAGCTATACATCCTTTCATACCTAACTTGATCCGAATACGGCCCATGTTGTGTCTGTTTAATCTAGTTTCACAAAGAAACAAATAATCGACATCATGCTTGGAGGCAGCACGTTGTAGAGCGAGAACTGCCTGGGTGTTTCCAAGACCCTGACAGTTCCAACATAATAGTTTCATTTTTCTCGGCGGGGTTGATCATCGTCAACCACCGCCGAAGAGTTTTTTACGCTGCTCATCCCAGCTATTCCGTCAGAGGCCTCAACCAAAGGGCGATGCCTTTTAGTTGCGATAGTCTTGGTGTTTTACGTAGAGTACGATGGACACCTCGTAACGAGGTATTGCATACATTGAGAGGCATTACACCATGAGAGATGTTGGTAAGAATCCCTTGGAAGGGTGGTATATAGTAATGATCGTAGTAAAAAAGAGTTAGTATGCTTGTAAGTATGCATGGGGAGGGGAGGTTGATCCAAAAGGAAAAGCCAAGTAACACAAGCCTTGCTCTTTGAGAACCAGAAAGAACAATGCGTGAAGAACTCACCCATATACACCTCAACTTAAAGAAGGTGTTGGAAAAAATTGTAAGATAACATAAAGTGAAGGGAACAAACAGAAATAGAGAGATAAGTAAAAGAGGAAAACAAGCATCAATATAGCAAAAGAAAGCAGTAAAAGTTTTATTAATCCAATGTAAAGAAAGCCTTGAGAAGAAAGGACTGAAAACAAAGGCTATGTAGCCACGCATTCCTAACTTGATCCTAAATTGGACCAATAAACTGATTAACCTAAAAACAAGAATGAAAAGAAAACGGCATCATGCCTAGAGAGAGCACGCTGCAAAGCATGAACTGTTTGGGTGATGCCAAGACACGGACAATTCCAGCAGAAGAATATCATTTTGCTCTGCGGGGTTGATCAAAATCAAACTCCGCCGGAGAGTTTTTTTGAGCTGCTCATCTCAGCTTTATCAATAGGTGCCTTGCTCGTCGCTCTGGGCCGTTTAGACCTGTTACCCTCATTTGAAGGCGAAGTCCTCTTGGTACCTCTACTTGAAGTAGGACGAACCACTCGTTTAGGAGTTGGCGCAGACTCAAGCCATTCGGATGCCTCCTAGAAATCAAGGTCATTAGCGAGTTCAGCCTCCAAGTCTTGGAGTTCTGGTTCCAGTAAGCTCACATCCCCGGTGTCTTAATTAGTTTTTTGCCGAGTAGTAATATTAGATCCATGATCAGGAAAAACCATTTGTAAAGGTTATGGAGGACATCGACGAGCGGAAAGTTTACTAACAATGGTTGGTAGGAGTCTAGGTCCCGCCGGGATAGTCTGTGAAGGTTCGCACTTGGAGCAGACTCATTCTCATCAACGGGAGGAGATGGCATAGTGGCATTACCTTTGTTTTTTATATTGGAAGGAGAGGATGACATAGGGGCTTTACCTTTGTTGTTGGTATTGGAGGTTTGGGAGGATGTTGGCTTTGATTTAGCTATGGGGTTATTACTGATTTAACGGATTCGACCTCTCTGTGTTTGTTGCGCATCTTTCATTTTAGGAACATAGCGAAGCCAGTCTCCATATTGTAGTTGTTCAGGTCTAGCCTCGATCGGGATGGTACAAAGATTCGTTGAATGGCCAACTTTGCCACAACAATGACATATAGTAGGGAGACGTTCATATTGAAGTGGGCAAAATCCGGTAGAAGCACCCCCACCAATTGCAACGCAGCGTCTAATCGGTTTTGAGGCGTCTAGGGTTAGCCCAACTGTAAGGTATTCGATCATGTTAAAATCAATTTTCCTTGTATCAATTTTTTTGACAGTTCCAATAATGGCCCCGAGTGATTCCCCGGTATTATGGGCAGATTCCTCCGAAGCAAGAAGGATAGGGGGAATGTTATATATGCAACCTAAATATTCATTGCTGTGAAAGAATTTTTATCAAGTCTAGTATCGGGATTTTATTGTACAAGGGATAACCACTCATTTTTGTAGGTCGAAGGTCCCCTGGCCAGGATATCCTCTTTGATCTTCTCATCTTTGAAGCAGATGCGAAACAATCGTGGTTTCAAGGCTCGCATGGAAAGTAGTTTAGTCGGAGTCCAGATTCTGGTAAAGGCTTTAATAATCACCTGATCATCTATATCCTTTGAAGTTATAAGATTCCCTAGTAGGGTTGTTTGTGTATCCTCTTCAGCAGAGTCCCAAGTTAAACTGGGTTAAAAGACAGTGGATTGTTCTTCTTCAGTGAATTGGATATTTCCGAGTTGTTGGAGAAAGGTTTTAGAATCCATAGGTGTTTGAGTGGCTAAAGACGAGATGTGGTTAAGAAGAAAGGAAGGTGGTTGGTGCTGTTGTAAAAGTATTGGAGATGATGAATTATGAAAGGGAAAGATGGTTATATATAGGAAAGAGAAGAGTGGTTGAAGTATATCAGGATTATGGTAACAATTAATTTTAAAGTAGGTTATAAGAGTTTGAAGATGAATAAAAGACTTTCGAAAAAGGGAAAAAAAGAAGAGTGTTTGGGGAATATTAGAATTAGGGGATTAAAATATTATGGAATAAATAGAAAACTCTTTAAAAAAGAAAAAAACAGATAAGAGACCCAAAAGAAAAAGAGGTAGGAATTTGAAAATACATGGTATTCCTATTAAAGAAAGATTTATTAGGAGTCTTTAGTATAGTTGATATGGAAGACATGTAATTAGTATATATAAACCAATAAATGATCATCACCAAATTATTTGGAATGGTGTTAAATAGCTTTTTCGAGAAAAAACCACCATGAAAGGTGTTGGAGGGGTCCCTATGGAAGGGTAGTGTATGTAGTTGATTATACAAGATATTATAGAATAGAAAATAGTATGAAAGGTATATGGATATGATATTGGTGCAAGTTAGAGAGACAAAACATAAGAAAACAAAGGAACGAGCCGATAACAAAAAAACCAATGTCAATAACTTGTATTCGTGGAAAAGGCGATCTGAGAAAGATCTTGGTGGATAGCAAACGGTGAGATGGCGAGCCGAATAGCACCATGTTGTATTGGATGACCTGGGATTGTGGGATTATCGCGTGAGTTTTGCTTATACCAACCCAGCTCCATTCAAGATCAACAGCAGACCTAGTATTGGTAATCGCTAAGATGCACACTACACAGACGGTAGTTATATTCAAGAAGACCACATAGAGAGTAAACATAGCGTGTTGGCTGAGTCGGGCATGGTCTACAATAGGCAAGGTTTCGTTGATCCCTTGGCCTTTCAAAGTGCCGCTAAAGACACCGATCAAAAGAAAGATCCTGCAGAGGGGCTTTCTCCAAGGGTTGTATCGTAGTAAATCCTCGATACTAAAGATATATATTGGAATTGTGATATTGAGAGGATGCGGCTTTGGAATAATATAAGGCACCGTAATTTTGTCTCCAGCTCGAACAAGGAGTGTAACTGTATTCGATCTCCTACGGTTAGTCGAAGTTGTGATGGGCCTAGGCTTATGTAATCCATAGCAGCTTGAGTATACCAGAAGAAGAGGGTATGTGAACAACCGCCATTGTGTACTAGCAAGACAAGAGAAATCATCTGAGAATAAAACACTAGAGAAGGAGTTGTAGAAAACCCTACCAAAGGGTGGTGTAGATCCATGGAGCCACGCAATTAGCAACATGATAGATAGTGTCATTTGATGATCATCAAAAAAACATTGAGTAAGCAAAAGCTTAACGATTGGAATAATAAGGGGGATATATGAACATAAAAACAACGCAATTGGTACCATAAAAGAAAGCTCGACAATAAAAGCAAAATATGAAATCGAGAAAAATGCAGACAAAGGTAAAGAAAAATAGTCACGTACCGATAATATGATGACTTATTGCGAGGACTTATTGCGATGTAGGAAAGCACCAAAACTAGAATGGTTGTTGGGGTTTGCAGTTTCATGAGAAACAAACAAAAACCTTTATTGGTTGTTAAAGCTCGCATTGACGTAAGAAAAACAAGAAGGCATGTAACAGAACAGTTATATATGAACCAAGAAATGAAAATATGTTGTGAAGGAAAAGAAAAACCCAAAGAAGAAACCGTATATGTGAGGGTAAACCTCATCAAAACATTAAATGCAGACAAGAAGATGAGAATCACTAATAAACAAAGCATACCTTCGAAAGGAAAAAATAGATAGGAATGGTTTGACAATATGGTTGTGATTGCTTCTTCCTCTCCCGACGGGGGTGGAGTTGGATGGCCGATCATACGAGGAGCAAAAGCAGATAGGTAGAGGGGAGGGGAGGTGGCGGCGGTAGGAGACATATTTAACCGAGTAAAAATCTCAAAATTTGAGTTTAACCAGTATAAATAGGTTCAAAAGCCCATAATTAACTTTTTTTACCTAAAAAAATTTGATTTAATATCATTTTCCATCGTTTTAAGGTTTAAGAGCATGTATGTCTAAATGGCTTTCTAGTGAACCCGTTCAAATTTTAAATGAGTAAAAAGCTCAAAATTTGAGTTTAACCTGTATATTTAGGTTCAAAAGCCCATAATTAACTTTTTTACCCAAAAATTTTGATTTAATATCATTTTCGATCATTTTCTAGGGTTCAGAGCGTACATGTCTAAATGGGCTTTCTAGTGAACCCGTTCGAATTTTAACCGAGTAAAAAGCTCCAAAATTGAGTTTAAGTTGTATAATTATGTCCAAAAGCCCATAATTACCTTTTTGTACCCATAAAGTTTGATTTAATATCATTCTCGATAGTTTTCTACGGTTCAGAGCGTGCGTGTCTAAATGGGCTTTCTAGTAAACCCGTTCGAATTTTAACAATGTAAAAATCTCAAAATTTAATTTTAACATGTATAATTAGGTCATAATTAACTTTTTTTACCCCAAAAAAATTGATTTAATATCATTTTCCATCGTTTTTTAGGTTTCAAAGCATGCATGTCTAAATGGGCTTTCTAGTGAACCCGTTCGAATTTTAACCGAGTAAAAAGCTCAATATTTGAGTTTAACCTGTATAATTAGGTTCAAAAGCCCATAATTAACTTTTTTACCAAAAAATTTTGATTTATTATCGTTTTTGATCGTTTTTTAGGGTTCAGAGTGTGGATATCTAAATGGGCTTTCAAGTGAACCCGTTCGAATTTTAACAAAATAAAAATCTCAAAATTTGAGTTTAACTTGTATAATTAGGTTCAAAAGCCCATAATTAACTTTTTTGTCCAAAAGAATTTATTTAATATCATTTTCGATCGTTTTTAGGGTTTAGAGCGTGCATGTCTAAATGGGTTTTCAAGTGAACCCATTTGAATTTTAACCAAGTAAAAAGCTTAAAATTTTAGTTTAACCTGTATAATTAGGTTCAAAAGACCATAATTAACTTTTTGTACCCAAAAAATTTGATTTATTGTCATTTTTCGATCGTTTTTTAGGGTTTAGAGCGTGCATCTCTAAATGGGCTTTTTAGTTAACCCGTTCGAATTTTAACCGAGTAAAAAGCTAAAAATTTTAGTTTAAGATGTATAATTAGGTTCAAAAGCCCATAATTAACTTTTTTCCCCAAAAAATTTGATTTAATATCATTTTTGATCTTTTTTAGGGTTTAGAGGGTGCATGTCTAATGGGCTTTCTACTGAACCCGTTCGAATTTCAACCGAGTAAAAAACTCAAAATTAGATTTTAAGCTGTATAATTTCGTTCAAAAGACCATAATCAACTTTTTGTACCCAAAAAATTTGATTTAATATCATTTTCGATCGTTTTCTAGGATTCGGAGTGTGCATGTCTAAATGGGCTTTCTAGTGAACACGTTCGAATTCTAACCAAGTAAAAAGCTCAAAATTTGAGTTTAACCTGTATAATTAGGTTAAAAATCCCATAATTAACTTTTTTTACCTAAAAAAATTAATTTAATATCATTTTCGATCTTTTTTTAGGTTTCAGAGCGTGCATGTCTAAATGTGTTTTCTAATGAACCCGTTCGAATTTTAACCGAGTAAAAAGCTCAAAATTTGAGTTTAACATGTATAATTAGGTTCAAAAGCCCGTAATTAACTTTTTTTACCCAAAAAATGATTTAATGTCATTTTTGATATTTTTTAGGGTTTAGAGCGTTCATGTCTAAATGGGCTTTATAGTGAACCCGTTCGAATTTTAATGTAGTAAAAACCTCAAAATTTGAGTTTAAGCTAAATAATTTGGTTCAAAAGACCATAATTAACTTTTTGTACCCAAAGAATTTGATTTAATATCATTCTCGATCGTTTTTTAGGGTTTAGAGCGTGCATCTCTAAATGGATTTTCTAGTGAACCCGTTCGAATTTTCAACGAGTAAAAGGTAAAAATTTTAGTTTAAGCTGTATAATTAGGTTTAAAAGCCCATAATTAACTTTTTTTACCCCAAAAAATTTATTTAATATCATTTTTATCGGTTTTTAGGGTTTAGAGCATGCATGTCTAAATGGTCTCTCTAGTGAACCCGTTCGAATTTTAACAGAGTAAAAATATCAAAATTTGAGTTTAAGCTGTATAATTAGGTTCGAAAGCCCATAATTAACATTTTTTACCCCCAAAAAATTGATTTAATATCATTTTTCATCGTTTTTTAGGTTTAAGAGCGTGCATGTCTAAATGGCTTCCTTGTGAACTGGTTCGAATCTTAACTGAGTAATAAGCTCAAAATTTTAGTTTAACCTGTATAATTAGGTTCAAAAGCCAATAATTAACTTTTTTAACAAAAAATTTTGATTTAATATCATTTTCGATCGTTTTTTAGGGTTCAGAGCTTGCATGTCTAAATGGGCTTTCTAGTGAACCCGTTCGAATTTTAACCGAGTAAAAAGCTCAAAATTTGAGTTTAAGCCGTATAATTATGTTCAAAATCCCATAATTACATTTGTACCCAGAAAGTTTAACTTAATATCATTCTCGATCGTTTTCTACGGTTTAGAGCGTGCATGTCTAAATGGGGTTTCTAGTGAACAAGTTCGAATTTTAACCGAGTAAAAATCTCAAAATTTTATTTTAAGATGTATAATTAGTTTCAAAAGCCCATAATTAACTTTTTTACCCAAAAATTTTGATTTAATATCATTTTTGATCGTATTTTAGGGTTCTGATCGTGCATGTCTAAATTGACTTTCTAGTGAACCCGTTCGAATTTTGATCGAGTAAAAAACTCAAAATGAGATTTTAAGCTATATAATTAGGATCAAAAGCCCATAGTTAACTTTTTGTACCCAAAAAATTTGATTTAACATCATTTTTTATCGTTTTTAAGGGTTAAGAGCGTGCATGTCTAAATGGGATTTCTAGTGAACCCGTTCGAATTTTAACCGAGTAAAAAGCTAAAAATTTGAGTTTGACTAGTATAATTAGGTTCAAAAGACCATAATTAACTTTTTGTTCCCAAAAGATTTGATTTATTATTTTTTTCGATCGTTTTTTAGTGTTTAGAGGGTGTATCTATAAAGAGGCTTTCTAGTGAACCCGTTCGAATTTTAAACGAGTAAAAAGCTAAAAATTTTAGATTAAGCTGTATAATTAGGTTCAAAATACCATAATTAACATTTTTTACCCAAAAAATTTGATTTAATATCATTTTTTATCTTTTTTAGGGTTTAGAGCGTGCAAGTCTAAATGGGCATTCTAGTGAACCCGTTCGAATTTTAACCGAGTAAAAAGATAATAATTTGAATTTAACCTGTATAATTAGGTTCAAAAGCCCATAATTATCTTTTTTTACCCAAAAATTTTGATTTAATATAATTTTTGATCTTTTTTAGGGTTCTGAGCGTGCATGTCTTAATGGACTTTCTAGTGAATTCGTTCGAATATTAACCGAGTAAAAATCTCAAAATTTGAGTTTAACCTGTATAATTAGGTTCAAAAGCCCATAATTAACGTTTTTTACCCCAAAAAAATTGATTTAATATCATTTTCGATCGTTTTGTAGGGTTCAGAGCATGCATGTCCAAATGGGCTTTCTAGTGAACCCGTTCGAATTTTAACCGAGTAAAAAGCTCGAAATTTGAGTTTAACCTGTATAATTAGGTTTAAAAGGCCATAAATAACTTTTTTTACCCAAAAAATTGATTTATTATCATTTTCGATCGTTTTTTAGGGTTTAGAGCGTCCATGTCTAAATCGGTTTTTTAGAGACCCCGTTCGAATTTTAACCAAGTAAAAAGCTCAAAATTTTAGTTTAAGCTGTATAATTAGGTTCAAAAGCGTGCATGTCTGAATAGGCATTCTAATGAACCCGTTCAAACTTTAATTGTGTAAAAAGCTAAAAATTTTATTTCAAGCTGTATAATTAGGTTCAAAAGACTTTAATTAACATTTTTTACACAAAAAAATTGATTTAATATCATTTTTGATTGTTTATTAGGGTTCAGAGCGTGCATGTCTGAATAGGCATTCTAGTGAACCCGTTCGAATTTTAGCCTAGTAAAAAGCTCAAAATTTGAGTTTAACCTGTATAATTAGGTTCAAAAGCCCGTAATTAACTTTTTTTACTCAAAAAATTTGATTCAATATCATTCTCGATCCTTTTTTAGGTTTTAGAGCATGCATGTCTAAATGAGTTTTCTAGAGAACCTGTTCGAATTTTAACCGAGTAAAAAGCTTAAAATTTGAGTTTAACTTTTATAATTAGGTTCAAAAGCCCATAATTAACTTTTTTTACCCAAAAATTTTGATTTAATATAATTTTTGATCGTTTTTTAGGGTTCCGAGCGTGCATGTCTAAATTGACTTTCTAGTGAACCCGTTCGAATTTTAATCGAGTAAAAATCTCAAAATTTGAGTTTAACCTATATAATTAGGTTCAAAAGCCCATAATTAACGTTTTTTACCCAAAAAATTTGATTTAATATCATTTTCGATCGTTTTTTAGGGTTCAGAGCGTGCATGTCTAAATGGGCTCTCTAGTGAACCCGTTCGAATTTTAACCGAGTAAAAAGTTAAAAATTTGAGTTTAACCTGTTTAATTAGGTTCAAAAGGCCATAATTAACTTTTTGTACCCAAAAATTTTGATTTAATGTCATTTTTCGATCGTTTTTTAGGGTTCAAAGAGTGCATCTCTAAATGGGCTTTCTAGTGAAACTGTTCGAATTTTAAATGAGTAAAGAGCTAAAAATTTTATTTGAAGTTGTATAATTAGGTTCAAAAGCCCATAATTAACTTCTTTTACCAAAAAATTTAATTTAATATCATTTTTGTTCGTTTTTTAGGTTTTAGAGCATGCACATCTAAATGGGCTTTCTAGTGAACCCGTTCGAATTTTAAACGTGTAAGAAGGTAAATACTTTAGTTTAAGCTGTATAATTAGGTTCAAAAGACCATAATTAACATTTTTTACTCAAAAAATTTGATTTAATATCATTTTTGATCATTTTTTAGGGTTTAGAACTTGAATGTCTAAATGGGTTTTCTACAGAACCCGTTCGAATTTTAACGGAGTAAAAAGCTCAAAATTTTAGTTTTACCTGTATAATTAGGTTCAAAAGGCAATAATTAACTTTTTGTACCCAAAAATTTTGATTTAATATCATTTTCGATCGTTTTTTAGGGTTTAGAGCTTGAATGTCTAAATGGGTTTTCTACAGAACCCGTTCGAATTTTAACGGAGTAAAAAGCTCAAAATTTTAGTTTTACTAGTATAATTAGGTTCAAAAGGCGATAATTAAGTTTTTTTACCCAAAAATTTTAATTTAATATCATTTTCAATCGTTTTTTAGGGTTTAGAGTATGCATGTCTAAATGGGCTTTCTAGTGAACCCGTTCGAATTTTAACAGAGTAAAAACCTCAAAATTTGAGTTTAACCTGTATAATTAGGTTCATAAGCCCATAATTAACTTTTTTTACCAAAAAATTGATTTATTAACATTCTCGATCGTTTTTTATGGTTTAGAGCGTGCTTGTCTAAATGGGTTTTCAAGAGAACCCGTTTGAATTAACATGTATAGTTTGGTTCAAAAGCACGTAATTAACTTTTTTACCCAAAAAAATTTATTTAATAGCATTCTCGATCGTTTTTTAGGGTTTAGAGCGTGCATCTCTAAAAGGTCTTTCTAATGAACCCGTTGGAATTTTAAACGAGTAAAAAGCTAAAAATTTTAGTTTAAGCTGTATAATTTGGTTCAAAAGCCCATAATTAAGTTTTTTTACACAAAAAATTTGATCTAATATCATTTTTGATCTTTTTTAGAGTTCATAGCGTGCATGTCTAAATGGGCTTTCTAGTGAACCCGTTCTAATTTTAAACATGTAAAAAGCTAAAAATTTTAGTTTAAGTTGTATAATTAGGTTCAAAAGGCCATAATTAACATTTTTTACCCAAAAAATTTTATCCAATATCATTTTGATCGTTTTTTAGGGTTCAGAGTGTACATGTCTAAATAGGCATTCTAGTGAATCCGTTCGAATTTTAACCTTGTAAAAAGCTCAAAATTTGAGTTTAACCTGTATAATTAGGTTCAAAAGCTCGTAATTAACTTTTCTTACCCCAAAAAATTGATTCAATATCATTCTCGATCGTTTTTTAGGTTTTAGAGTGTGCATGTCTAAATGGGTTTTCTAGAGAACCCGTTCGAATTTTAACCGAGTAAAAAGCTCAAAATTTGAGTTTAACTTTTATAATTAGGTTCAAAAGCGCATAATTAACTTTTTTTACCCAAAAATTTTGATTTAATATAATTTTCGATTGTTTTTTAGGGTTCCAAGCGTGCAATTGTTTTTTAGGGTTCCAAGCGTGCAAGTCTAAATAAACTTTCTAGTGAACCCATTCGAATTTTAACCAAGTAAAAATCTCAAAATTTGATTTTAACCTATATAATTAGGTTCAAAAGCCCATAATTAACTTTTTTACCCAAAAAAATTTGATTTAATATCATTTTCGATCGTTTTTTAGGGTTCAGAGCGTGCATGTATAAATGGGCTTTCTAGTGAACCCGTTCGAATTTTAACCGAGTAAAAAGTTAAAAATTTGAGTTTAACCTGTTTAATTAGGTTTAGAAGACAATAATTAACTTTTTGTACCCAAAAAATTTGATTTAATGTCATTTTTCGATCGTTTTCTAGGGTTGAAAGAGTTCATCTCTAAATGGGCTTTCTAGTGAACTTGTTCGAATTTTAAATGAGTAAAAAGCTAAAAAAATTTATTTCAAACTGTATAATTAGATTAAAAAGCCAATAATTAACTTTTTTACCAAAAAATTTAATTTAATATTATTTTTGATCGTTTTTTAGGGTTTAGAGCATGCATGTCTAAATGGGCTTTCTAGTGAACTCGATCGAATTTTAAACGTGTAAAAAGCTAATATTTTAGTTTAAGCTATATAATTAGGTTCAAAAGACCATAATTAATATTTTTTACCCAAAAAATTTGATTTATTATAGTTTTTAATCGTTTTTTAGGGTTCAGAGCATGCATGTCTAAATGGGCATTCTAGTGAGCCCGTTCGAATTTTACCCTAGTAAAAATCTCAAAATTTGAGTTTAACCTGTATAATTAGGTTCAAAAGCCCATAATTAACGTTTTTTACCCAATTTTTTTTTAATATCATTTTCGATTGTTTTTTAGGGTTTAGAGCATGCATGTCTAAATGGGCTTTCTAGTGAACAAATTCGAATTTTAACCGATTAAAAAGCTCAAAATTTGAGTTTAACCTGTATAATTAGGTTCAAAAGCCCATAATTAACTTTTTCTACCAAAAAACTTTGATTTATTACCATTCTCGATCGTTTTTCAAGGTTTAGAGCTTGTATGTCTAAATGGGTTTTCTACAGAACCCGTTCGAATTTTAACGGAGTAAGAAGCTCAAAATTTTAGTTTTACCTATATAATTAGGTTCAAAAGGCCATAATTAACTTTTTGTACCCAAAAATTTTGATTTAATATCATTTTCGATAGTATTTTAGGGTTCAGAGCGTGCATGTCTAAATGGGCTTTCTAGTGAACCCGTTCGAATTTTAACCGAGTAAAAAGCTCAAAATTTGAGTTTAACCTGTATAATTAGGTTCAAAAGCCCATAATTAACTTTTTTTACCCAAAAAAATTTGATTTATTAACATTCTCGGTCGTTTTTTAGGTTTTAGAGCGTGCATGTCTAAATGGGTTTTCTAGAGAACCCATTCGAATTTTAACCGAGTAAAAAGCTCAAAATTTGAGTTTAACTTTTATAATTAGGTTCAAAAGCCCATAATTAACTTTTTTTACCCAAAAATTTTGATTTAATATAATTTTTGATCGTTTTTTAGGGTTCCGAGCGTGCATGTCTAAATAGACTTTCTAGGGAACCTATTCGAATTTTAACCGAGTAAAAATCTCAAAATTTGAGTTTAACGTATATAATTAGGTTCAAAACCCATAATTAACTTTTTTACCCAAAAAAATTTGATTTAATGTCATTTTCAATCGTTTTTTAGGGTTCAGAGTGTGCATGTCTAATTGGGCTCTCTAGTGAACCTGTTCGAATTAGGTTCAAAAGACAATAATTAACTTTTTGTACCCAAAAAATTTGAATTAATGTCATTTTTCGATCGTTTTTTAGGGTTCAGAGAGTGCATCTCTAAATGGGCTCTCTAGTGAACCTGTTCATATTTTAAATGAGTAAAAGGCTAAAAATTTTATTTTAAGCTGAATAATTAGGTTCAAAAGCCCATAATTAACTTTTTTTTACCAAAAAATTGATTTAATATCATCTTTTATCTTTTTTAGGGATTAGAGCATGCATGTCTAAATGGGATTTCTATTGAACCCGTTCGAATTTTAAACGTGTAAAAAGCTAAATATTTTAGTTTAAGCTGTATATTTAGGTTCAAAAGACCATAATTAACATTTTTTATCCAAAAAATTTGATTTAATATCATTTTTTTATCGTTTTTTATGGTTTAGAACATGCATGTCTAAATGGGCATTCTAGTGAACTCATTCGAATTTTAACCGATTAAAAAGCTCAAAATTTGAGTTTAACCTGTATAATTAGGTTCAAAAGCCCATAATTAACTTTTTCTACCCAAAAAATTTATTACCATTCTCGATCGTTTTTCAAGGTTTAGAGCTTGTATGTCTAAATGGGTTTTCTACAGAACCCGTTCGAATTTTAACGGAGTAAAAAGCTCAAAATTTTAGTTTTACCTATATAATTATGTTCAAAAGGCCATAATTAACTTTTTGTACCCAAAAATTTTGATTTAATATCATTTTCGATAGTATTTTAGGGTTCAGAGCGTGCATGTCTAAATGGGCTTTCTAGTGAACCCGTTCGAATTTTAACTGAGTAAAAAGCTCAAAATTTGAGTTTAACCTGTATAATTAGGTTCAAAAGCCCATAATTAACTTTTTTTTACCCAAAAAAATTTGATTTATTAACATTCTCGGTCGTTTTTTAGGTTTTAGAGCGTGCATGTCTAAATGGGTTTTCTAGAGAACCCGTTCGAATTTTAACCGAGTAAAAAGCTCAAAATTTGAGTTTAACTTTTATAATTAGGTTCAAAAGCCCATAATTAACTTTTTTTACCCAAAAATTTTGATTTAATATAATTTTTGATCGTTTTTTAGGGTTCCGAGCGTGCATGTCTAAATAGACTTTCTAGGGAACCCATTCGAATTTTAACCGAGTAAAAATCTCAAAATTTGAGTTTAACGTATATAATTAGGTTCAAAAGCCCATAATTAACTTTTTTACCCCAAAAAATTTGATTTAATATCATTTTCGATCGTTTTTTAGGGTTCAGAGTGTGCATGTCTAACTGGGCTCTCTAGTGAACCTGTTCGAATTAGGTTCAAAAGACAATAATTAACTTTTTGTACCCAAAAAATTTGAATTAATGTCATTTTTCGATCGTTTTTTAGGGTTCAGAGAGTGCATCTCTAAATGGGCTCTCTAGTGAACCTGTTCATATTTTAAATGAGTAAAAGGCTAAAAATTTTATTTTAAGCTGAATAATTAGGTTAAAAGCCCATAATTAACTCTTTTTTTACCAAAAAATTGATTTAATATCATCTTTTACCTTTTTTAGGGATTAGAGCATGCATGTCTAAATGGGATTTCTATTGAACCCGTTCGAATTTTAAACGTGTAAAAAGCTAAATATTTTAGTTTAAGTTGTATATTTAGGTTCAAAAGCCCATAATTAACATTTTTTATCCAAAAAATTTGATTTAATATCATTTTTTTATCGTTTTTTAGGGTTTAGAGCATGCATGTCTAAATGGGCATTCTAGTGAACCCATTCGAATTTTAACCTAGTAAAAAGCTCAAAATTTGTGTTTAACCTGTATAGTTTGGTTCAAAAGCCGGTAATTAACTTTTTTCCCAAAAAATTTGATTTAAAATCATTTTCGATCGCTTTTTAGGGTTTAGAGCGTGCATGTCTAAATGGGTTTTCTAGAGAACCCATTCGAATTTTAACCGAGTAAAAAGCTCAAAATTTGAGTTTAACTGTTATAATTAGGTTCAAAAGCCCATAATTAACTTTTTTTACCCAAAAATTTTGATTTAATATAATTTTTGATCATTTTTTAGGGTTTCGAGCGTGCATGTCTAAATAAACTTTCTAATGAACCCGTTCGAATTTTAACCGAGTAAAAATCTCAAAATTTGAGTTTAACTTATATAATTAGGTTCAAATGCCCATAATTAACGTTTTTTACCCAAAAAATGATTTTATATCATTTTTGATAGTTTTTTAGGGTTTTGAGCGTGCATGACTAAATGGGCCCTCTAGTGAACCCGTTCGAATTTTAACCGAGTAAAAACCTTAAAATTTGAGTTTAACCTGTATAATTAGGTTCAAAATCCCATAATTAACTTTTTTATCCAAAAAATTTTATTTAATATCATTTTCGATTGTTTTTTAGGGTTTAGAGCGTGCATGTCTAAATGGGATTTCTAGTGAACCCGTTCGAATTTTAACCTAGTAAAAAGCTCAAAATTTTAGTTTAACCTTTATAATTAGGTTCAAAAGCCCGTAATTAACTTTTTTACACAAAAAATTTGATTTAATATCATTCTAGATCGCTTTTTAGGGTTTGAAGCGTGCATGTCTAAATAACCTTTATAATTAGGTTCAAAAGCCCATTTAGCGTGCATGTCTAAATTTGAGTTTAACTGTTATAATTAGGTTCAAAAGCCCATAATTAACGTTTTTACCCAAAAATTTTGATTTAATATAATTTTTGATCGTTTTTTAGGGTTCCGAGCGTGCATGTCTAAATAAACTTTCTAGTGAACCCGTTCGAATTTAAACCGAGTAAAAATCTCAAAATTTGAGTTTAACCTATATAATTAGGTTCAAAAGCCCATAATTAACGTTTTTTAACCAAAAAAATGATTTTATATCATTTTTGATCGTTTTTTAGGGTTCAAAGAGTGCATGTCTAAATAGGCTCTCTAGTGAACCCTTTCGAATTTTGAGTTTAACCTGTATAATTAGGTTCAAAAACCGATAATTAACTTTTTTTGACCAAAAAAATTAATTTAATATTATTCTCGATCGTTTTTTAGGGTTTAGAGCGTGCATGTCTAAATGGGTTTTCTGGGGAACCCGTTCGAATTTTAGCCGAGTAATAAGCTCAAAATTTGAGTTTAACCTGTATAATTAGGTTCAAAATCCCATAATTAACTTTTTTATCCAAAAAAATTTATTTAATATCATTTTCGATCGTTTTTAGGTTTTAGAGCGTGCATGTCTAAATGGGCTTTCTAGAGAGCCTGTTCGAATTTTAATATATTAAAAATCTAAAAATTTGAGTTTAAGCACTATAATTAGGTTCAAAAGCCCACAATTAACTTTTTTTACACAAAAAATTTGATTTATTATCATTTTTCGATCGTTTTTTAGGTTTCAGAGCGTGCATGTCTAAATTGGCATTCTAGTGAAGCCATTCGAATTTTAACGGAGTAAAAAACTCAAAATTTGAGTTTAACCTGTATAATTAGGTTCAAAAGCCCATAATTAACTTTGTTTACACAAAAAAATTTGATTTATTGTCATTTTTTTATCTTTTTTTAGGGTTTAGAGCGTGCATGTCTAAATGAGCTTTCTATTGAACCTGTTCAAATTTTAACCGAGCAAAAAGATCAAAATTTTAGTTTAAGCTGTATAATTAGGTTCAAAAGCCCATAATTAACTTTTTTTACCCAAAAAATTTGATTTAATATTATTTTTGATCGTTTTTTAGGGTTTAGAGCATTCGAGTCTAAATGGGCTTTCTAGTGAACCCGTTCGAATTTTAAACGTGTAAAAAGCTAAAAATTTGAGTTTAACCTGTATAATTAGGTTTAAAAAGCCCATAATTAACTTTTTTTACCTAAAAAATTTGACTTAATACCATTTCCGATCGTTTTTTAGGGTTCAGAGCGTGCATGTCTAAATGGTCTCTCTAGTGAACCCGTTTGAATTTTAACCGAGTAAAAAAACTCAGAATTTGACTTTAACCTGTATAATTAGGTTCAAATCCCATAATTAACTTTTTTTTACCCAAAAAATTTGATTTAATATCATTCTCGATCGTTTTTAGGGTTTAGAGCATACATGTCTAAATGGGTTTTCTAGAGAACCCATTCAAATTTTAACTGAGTAAAAAGCTCAAAATTTGAGTTTAACCTGTATAATTAGGTTTAAAAGCCCATAATTAACTTTCTTATCCAAAAAATTTAATTTAATATCATTTTCGATCGTTTTTTAGGGTTTAGAGCGTGCATGTCTAATTGGGCTTTCTAGTGAAACCCTTCAAATTTTAACCGAGTAAAAAGCTCAAAATTTGAGTTTAACCAGTATAATAAGGTTCAAAAGACTATAATTAACATTTTGTACCCAAAAAATTTGATTTATTGTTATTTTTTATTGTTTTTTAGGGTTCAGAGCGTGCATGTCTAAATGGGCTTTCTAGTGAACCCGTTCGAATTTTAACCTAGTAAAACACTAAAAATTTGAGTTTAACCTGTATAATTAGGTTCAAAATCCCGTAATTAACTTTTTTTACCCAAAAAATTTGATTTAATATCATTCTCGATCGTTTTTTAGGGTTTAGAGCGTGCATGTCAATATGGGTTTTCTAGAGAACCCGTTCGAATTTTAACTGAGTAAAACGCTCAAAATTTGAGTTTAACTTTTATAATTAGGTTAAAATCTGATAATTAACTTTTTTACCCAAAAATTTTGATTTAATATAATTTTTGATAGTTTTTTAGGGTTTCGATCGTGCATGCCAAAATAGATTTTCTAGTGAACCCATTCGAATTTTAACTGAGTAAAAATCTCAAAATTTTAGTTTAACCTATATAATTAGATTCAAAAGCCATAATTAACGTTTTTTACCCGAAAAATTTTGATCTAATATCATTTTCGATCGTTTTTTAGGGTTCAGAGTGTGCATGTCTAAATAGGCTTTCTAGTGAACCAGTTCAAATTTTAACCGAGTAAAAATCTCAAAATTTGAGTTTAAGCTTTTATAATTAGGTTCAAAAGCCCATAATTAACTTTTTTTACCGAAAAAATTTGATTTAATATCATTTTTGATGGTTTTTAGGTGTTTAGAGCGTGTATGTCTTAATGGGCTTTCTTGTGAACCCGTTCGAATTTTAACCGATCAAAAAGCTAAAAATTTTAGTTTAAGATGTATAATTAGTTTCAAAAGCCCATAATTAACTTTTTTTACCAAAAAAATTTGATTTAATATCATTTTTTATCGTTTTTTAGGGTTCAGAGCGTGCATGTCTAAATGAGGTTTCTAGTGAACCCGTTCGAATTTTAACCAAGTAAAAAGCTCAAAATTTTAGTTTAACCTGTATAATTAGGTTGAATATACCATAATTAACTTTTTTTACCAAAAAAATTTGATTTATTGTCATTTTTTATCGTTTTTTAGGGTTCATAGCGTGCATGTCTAAATGGATTTTCTAGTGAACCCGTTCGAAATTTAACCAAGTAAAAAGCTCAAAATTTGAGTTTAACCTGTATAATTAGGTTCAAAAGCCCATAATTAACGTTCTTTACAAAAAAAATTGATTTAATACCATTTTTGATCGTTTTTTAGGGTTCAGAGTTTGCATGTCTAAATGGTCTCTCTAGTGAACCCGTTCGAAATTTAACTGAGTAAAAAAACTCAGAATTTGATTTTAACCTGTATAATTAGGTTCAAAAGCCCATAATTAACTTTTTTTTACCCAAAAAATTTGATTTATTATCATTCTCGATCGTTTTTTAGGGTTTAGAGCGTGCATGGCTAAATGGGTTTTCTAGAGAACACCGTTCGAATTTTAACCGAGTAAAAAGCTCAAGATTTTAGTTTAAGCTGTATAATTAGGTTCAAAAGACTATAATTAACTTTTTGTACCCAAAAATTTTGATTTAATATCATTTTCGATCGTGTTTAGGGTTTAGAGCGTGATGTTTAAATGTGCTTTTTTAGTGAACCCGTTCGAATTTTAACCTAGTAAAAAGATCCAAATTTGAGTTTAACCTGTATAATTAGGTTCAAAAGCCCATAATTAACATTTTTACCCCAAAAAATTGATTTATTACCATTCTCGATCGTTTTTTAGGGTTTAGAGCCTGCATGTCTAAATTGGTTTTCTAGTGAACCCGTTCGAATTTTAACCGAGTAAAAAGCTCAAAATTTTATTTTAACCTGTATAATTAGGTTCAAAAGACCATAATAAACTTTTTGTACCCAAAAAATTAGATTTAATGTCATTTTTGATCGTTTTTTAGGGTTCAGAGTGTCCATGTCTAAATGGGCATTCTAGTGAACCCGTTCGAATTTTAACCTAGTAAAACGCTCAAAATTTGAGTTTAACCTGTATAATTAGGTTCAAAGTCCCATAATTAACTTTTTTTACCCAAAAAATTTGATTTAATATCATTCTTGATCGTTTTTTTAGTGTTTAGAGCGTGCATGTCTAAATGGGTTTTTTGGAGAACTTGTTCGAATTTTAACCAAGTAAAAATCTCAAAATTTTAGTTTAACCTGTATAATTAGGTTCAAAAGACCATAATTAACTTTTTATACCAAAAAAATTTGATTGATTGTCATTTTTTATCGTTTTTAGGGTTTAGAGCGTGCATGTCTAAATGGGCTTTCTAGTGAACCCGTTCGAATTTTAACCAAGTAAAAATCTCAAAATTTGAGTTTAACCTGTATAATTAGGTTCAAAAGCCCATAATTAACGTTTTTTAACCAAAAAAATTTAATTTAATATCATTTTCGATCATTTTTCAGGGTTCAGAGCGTGCATGTCTAAATGAGCTTTCTAGTCAACCGTTCGAATTTTAACCTAGTAAAAAGCTCAAAATTTGAGTTTAACCTGTATAATTAGGTTCAAAAGCTCGTAATTAACTTTTTTTTGCCCAAAAAACTGATTTAATATCATTTTCGATCTTTTTTTAGGGTTTAGAGCTTGCATGTCTAAATGGGCTTTCTAGTGAACCCTTTCGAATTTTCACAGTGTAAAAAGCTCAAAATTTTAGTTTAAGATGCATAATTAGGTTCAAAGGCCCATAATTAACTTTTTTTACCCAAAAAATTTGATTTAATATCATTCTCGATCGTTTTCTATAGTTCAGAGCCTGCATGTCTAAATGAGCTTTCTAGTGAACCCGATCAAATTTTAACAGAGTAAAAAGCTCAAAATTTAAGTTTAACCTATATAATGAGGTTCAAAAGACCATAATTAACTTTTTGTAACCAGAAAATTTGATTTATTGTCATTTTTTGATCGTTTTTTAGGGTTCAGAGCGTGCATCTCTAAATGGGCTTTCTAGTGAACACGTTCGAATTTTAAACGAGTAAAAAGCTCAATATTTCAGTTTAACCTGTATAATTAGGTTCGAAAGCCCATAATTAACTTTTTTTACCCAACAAGTTTGATTTAATATCATTCTCGATCGTTTTCTAAGGTTTAGAGCGTGCATATCTAAATGGGCTTTCTAGTGAACCCATTCAAATTTTAACCGAGTAAAAAACTCAAAATTTCAGTTTAAGCTATATAATTAGGTTCAAAAGCCCGTAATGAACTTTTTTTACCCAAACAATTTGATTTAATATCATTCTCGATCGTTTTTTAAGGTTTAGAGCTTGCATGTCTAAATGGGTTTTCTAGAGAACCCGTTCAAATTTTAACCGAGTAAAAAGCTCAAAATTTTAGTTTAACCTATATAATTAGGTTCAAAAGACCATAATTAACTTTTTGTACCAAATAAATTTGATTTAATATCATTTTCGATCGTTCTTTAGGGTTTAGAGCATGCTTGTCTAAATGGGCTTTCTAGTGAACCCGTTCGAATTTTAACCTAGTAAAAACTCAAAATTTCAGTTTAAGATGTATAATTAGGTTTAAAAACCCATAATTAACTTTTTGTACCCAGAAAATTTTATTTAATATCATTCTCGATCATTTTCTACAGTTCAGAGCATGCATGTCTAAATGAGCTTTCTAGTGAACCTGATCAAATTTTAACCGAGTAAAAAGCTCAAAATTTCAGTTTAAGCTGTATAATTTGGTTCAAAATCCCATAATGAACTCTTTTTACCAAAAAAAATGATTTAATATCATTTCCCATCGTTTTTTAGGTTTGAGACCGTGCACGTCTAAATGGGCTTCTAGTGAACCCGTTCTAATTTTAACCAAGTAAAAAGCTCAAAATTTGAGTTTAAATTGTATAATTAGGTTCAAAAGCCAATAATTAACTTTTTTGTACCCAAAAATTTTGATTTAATATCATTTTCGATCATTTTTTAGGGTTTAGATGGTGTATGTCTAAATGGGCTTTCTAGTGAACCCGTTCGAATTTTAACCGAGTAAAAATCTCAAAATTTGAGTTTAACCTATACAATTAGGTTCAGAAGCCCATAATTAAGTTTTTTAACCAAAAAAAATTTGATTTAATATCATTATTTCTCTTTTTTAGGGTTCAGAGCATGCATGTCTAAATGGGCTTTCTAGTGAACCCGTTCGAACTTTAACCTAGTAAAAAGATCAAAATTTTAGATTAAGATGTATAATTAGTTTCAAAAGACCATTATTAACTTTTTCTTTACCCAAAAAATTTCATTTAATATCATTTTTGATCGGTTTTTGGGTTAAGAGCGTGCAAGTCTAAATGGGCTTTCTAGTGAACCCGTTCGAATTTTAACCGAGTAAAAAACTAAAAATTATATTTTAATTTGTATAATTAGGTTCAAAAGACCATAATTAACTTTTTATACCCAAAAAATTTGATTTAATATCATTTTCAATCGTTTTCTTGGGTTCAGAGGGTGCATGTCTAAATGGGCTTTCTAGTGAACCCGATCAAATTTTAACAGAGTAAAAAGCTCAAAATTTCAGTTTAAGCTGTATAATTTGGTTCAAAATCCCATAATGAACTCTTTTTATCCAAAAAAATGATTTAATATCATTTCCCATCGTTTTTTAGGTTTCAGAGCGTGCACGTCTAAATGGGCTTTCTAGTGAACCCGTTCTAATTTTAACAGAGTAAAAAGCTCAAAATTTGAGATTAAACTGTATAATTAGGTTCAAAAGCCAATAATTAACTTTTTGTACCGAAAAAATTTTATTTAATATCATTCTCGATCCTTTTCTACAGTTCAGAGCGTGCATGTCTAAATAAGCTTTCTAGTGAACCCGATCGAATTTTAACAGAGTAAAAATCTCAAAATTTTAGTTTAACCTGTATAATTAGGTTCAAAAGCTCGTAATTAACTTTTTTTACCCCAAAAAATTGATTCAATATCATTCTCGATCGTTTTTTAGGTTTTAGAGTGTGCATGTCTAAATGGGTTTTCTAGAGAACCCGTTCGAATTTTAACCGAGTAAAAAGCTCAAAATTTGAGTTTAATATATATAATTAGTTTCAAAAGCCGATAATTAAATTTTTTTACCCAAAAAATTTGATTTAATATCATTTTGATCGTTTTTTAAGGTTCAGAGCGTGCATGTCTAAATGGAATTTCTAGTGAAACTATCCAATTTTAACAGAGTAAAAATCTTAAAATTCTAGTTTAACCTATATAATTAGGTTCAAAAGCCCATAATTAACTTTTTGTACCCAAAATGTTTGATTTAATATCACTTTCGATCGTTTTTAGGGTTCAGAGCGTGAATGTCTAAATGGGTTTTCTAGAGAACCCGTTCGAATTTTAACCGTGTAAGAAGCTCGAAATTTTAGTTTAACTTATATAATTAGGTTCAAAAGACCATAATTAACATTTTTGTACCCAAAAATTTTGATTTAATATCATTTTCGATCATTTTTTTAGGGTTTAGATGGTGCATGTCTAAATAGGCTTTCTAGTGATCCTGTTCGAATTTTAACCGAGTAAAAATCTCAAAATTTGAGTTTAACCTGTACAATTAGATTCAGAAGCCCATAATTAAGTTTTTAAACCAAAAAAATTTGATTTAATATCATTATTTCTCGTTTTTTAGGGTTCAGAGCATGCTTGTCTGAATGGGCTTTCTAGTTAACCCGTTCGAATTTTAACCTAGTAAAAAGATCAAAATTTTAGATTAAGATGTATAATTAGTTTCAAAAGCCCTATGGAGACACCGAGGTGTTGAAGAGGCAACTTGGGAGACAAGGAAAAGTATGGACGAGCAGTTTCCTCACTTGTTTGGTTTAGGTAAGAATTTCGAGGACGAAATTTTCTTAAGAGGGGGAGAGTTGTAACATCCCAGTTTTAGGGTTAGTA
The DNA here is from genome assembly GCA_035048815.1 of Abelmoschus esculentus. Lineage (NCBI taxonomy): Eukaryota > Viridiplantae > Streptophyta > Magnoliopsida > Malvales > Malvaceae > Abelmoschus > Abelmoschus esculentus. Next base: position 7,117,252 of record JAUCBN010000015.1, read on the forward strand.
ATTGAAGTGTAAGTTGGGGAAATTCGATTCGGGTCAAATCGGATTCCTAGGGTTCGTTATTCCGGGAAAAATTAAAATAATAATATTTTAATTAGATAAGTAATAATTTTGTGAAATGGTTCTAAAAATATTAAAAAGGTATTTTAAAGTTAAGGGAATATTATTTGATTTTTAATTAGGCTAATTTTTGTTCAAGTGACTAAATTGTAATTTTTGGGAAAGTTTTGGGGATTTAATTAGTAATTTTTGGCAATTAGGATTTTTGGTGACTAAATTGGAAAGCAAGCCATACTTAGTATCCTTAGAGGGACATAAACCCAATTTATTTTTAATTAATGATTTATCCACCAAAATTGTTTTTAAATTGTTTTATTTTAGATGACAACTTTATTTTCTTTTGTAACTTCTCATTTTCCCATCTTTTCTCTCAAGATTTTCTCTCATTTTCTCTCCATCTTCTTCTCCAAATTTCTTCAATTACTTGCTGATTTCTTCATCATTTTCTACAAGATTTATTTCATTTTACTCATCCTTTCATTCTCTACAAAACCTACCCATCAATTTTTGCAAAATCAACATCATTTTCAAGGAAATCAAGGAAGGTTTTCTCATCTTTTTGGTGGAGCAAATCTCTAAGGTAAAATTCTTATTTCTAATCTTTTTTCTAAGGTTCTTTATTGAAATTCCCAAGTATTGGCTTGCCCATTAACAATTGATATTTAATTTTGTGTTTCTAATTCAAGATTTATGAGTTTTGTGAAGGTTTTTGTGAAATCTTTTTAGATCCCAATTAATGCTGTAATTAGGTTGATTTAATTATGATATTAGGTCAATTAAATGATTAATTAAGTGTTGAATTGATGGCACATTAATTTAATCCCGGAATAATGCAATCGGTGTTGTTTTAAGGTGGTTTTTGGTTGTTTTAGGGGCTGTTATAAGTGTTCTAATGTTGCTGGAGGTATAAGGATGGTTTGTAAGTGTTTTTGGTTCATAATTGAGGTGGATTAGATGTTAGATTCATTAGGTTTTGGGCTGATGTGTTCCGGATGCGTTTCGGCTTAGTTTTCGGTCTTTTCGGCAAGGTTTTCGATAGTTTTGTGAGGGTTAAATGTGGCTGCTGTTTTGAGCATGTTGTAATGTGAATATGCTCTGCTTTTAATGTTGTAGAGGTAGTGCAAGAAGGTGCAGAAGTGGATGGTGCGTAGGCGTTGCCATCGGAGCATCGGCGAGGGCTCGTTTCGCTTGTCGGTGAGTGATTTTGGGTTTTAAAGTGTTTCGCAAAGATTCGGTTCTGTTCTTGGGGCTATGGAATAGTGTGAAAACTTTCCATAGTTCAAGAGTAAGTGTTTTAAATGATGTTGATGCATTACCTCGATTTTCGGTTATTTTCGATAATGGCATATATGTGAACAATGATTCAATATGATTTTGGAATTGCATATATTTGATTTTGAAATGATGCACGCATGTGTTAATTGCTGGAAATGCATGGTTTATAAAGACATACATGGTTTATGAAAACATGAAAAATGAAGTGGAATATGATATGGTTATTTGCCTTACATATGATGGTCCCATTGGGCATGACTATTGGTTCATTTGTTGAACACATTATGGATGCATTATGAGCAGCAAATTAGCATGCATACTTGGACTTGATATTGTCTTAGTGACACTCCTTTAGATTCGAATACAAATGACATGTCATTAGGATTGAGTGCACTATAAACATTATGGAAATAAAGGAAAAAAATGCCTACACGTAACAAGGGTGACTTTGTGTCCAACCGTGCGTGGTAGAGCTTGATAATGGTGACTTCGTGTCATGTCAATGGTGACTTCGTGTCATGTCAATGGTGACTTCGTGTCATGTCAATGGTGACTTTGGGTCATGTCAATGGTGACTTCGGGTCATGTCAATGGTGACTTCGGGTCATGTCAATGGTGACTTCGGGTCATGTCAATGGTTACTTTGTGTCATGACGAGACTAAAGGTCTCTAATCAATGGATCCGCGTATTCGGTGAACTTAAGGTTCACATTAAGTGATCACTAGAAAGCCAATATAAAAACATGAACATATTTGGAACATTGTGCATTATTTGTGAAATGAATTGATAATGCCATGCATACTGAAGGAAGTGTTTTTGGTATTATGAACATGAACATGATTTGTTAAGCATGCTTGGTTTTAGAAAGACATTACAAGTTATGGTTTTTAATATGGTTTTAAAATGATGCATAGATGGTCTTATTAGAGCTTCCTCACTAAGCATGTTGTGCTTAAGCTCTCTTCTCATCTTTGCAGACAAATAGTGACATTCGAGGCTACGTTCGGAGCAAGGAAACCAAGGGGAAGAGTTGTCTCAATTTTTGGTATGTTTTGGCAAATAATTTGGGCTTGGCAATGTGTAAATCAAACCCATGTGAAGTGTGTGAGTTTTGCTTGGGTTAATGTTGTAATAAGACCTATAATGTTTTGGATTATTAATTGATGGACTATGGTGTTGCTTTGATTGTTGAAGAATGTACATGCATGAACATTTTTGACTTTAAATCATATTTTAGCAAGCATGCCTATAGGTTGTTTGGGGTCTTTGATATGAGAAATGTATGCTTTAAATTGTTCTTAATGCTTAGGAAATTATGCATATAGTTAAGGGTGATTAATGGTTACGTTTGAATGGGTGGAAATAACTTAGAATGTTCAAACTTGTCAAAGTGCACAGGGGGTATCGATACCAGTAACGATACCCTAAGGCTTAAATTGGGGTGGTTCGAACCATGGTTCGATGCAATTACCCTACTCGACGTTTGGGTATCGATACCACCCATGGGGGTATCGATACCAAGAGCCTTCGAAGTGCAATTAGACTAAGTCTCACGATAGGGTATCGATACCGAGACTTAGGGTATCGATACCCCTGACCCAAAAATGACATTTTAAGCGCGGAAAATTACGTTTAGAGTCGGATGTCTTTCCACGATCGAATATAGATGCAATGAATAATATTGAGAGTTGTAATATCACCAAGATGCATGATGTTAACTTGAATTCGCATTGGTAAATTAATGTTAGTTTTAGTCCCTATAACATCTTGAGCTTTACAATTAGGTCCCTATTGTATGAAACATGAAATTGACGATGCAATAATGGTCCGTTGATCTGAACTTTGTTATGAGTATGCTGTGCATGTATAATTGAACTATGGTAGATTGCATTACCGGTTTATTGCTGGAATTAAGAATTATTTGCGTTTTGATCCTTATGTACTGATATGCGAATTGAATAGATCAATCGTGAATCGAATGTTTCCGTTTTCGTCACGCATGACCTCGACATACATAGGAACTTAATTATGCATCTAGGAAAAAAACATATCGGTTTTCAGGGTTGTTTATCGAATTGGACCTTAACGGGTTTAGTTCGATATTCCCCGTGTGACCCGTTAGTGTCGGTTCCGTCCAGGCCGGGCTAAGGGGGTTACGTTTGGTGGTATCAGAGCCAGGTTTGCTAAAGTGTGTGTGGTTAGGTTTGTTAAAGTGTGTGATTGAACTTGTTACGTTGTTAACTTGTTGAATATTTAAGCATGATGGTTGTACTTTGAGTGATGATGGTTAAAAAGGGATAGCAGTTACACATTGCCCATGCCAATACATTTTCAAATGCTTCAGGTTTCCCTTGGATCTTGCCCGAATGTAAGTCTAATATGTTTTGATATTATGTTTTGATTATAAATTTAAATTTGTGTTTAAAGTTTTGGAATATGCTCTGAGACGTGAGACTTGAGCTAGTGCTAGTGTGATCACTGATGGTCAGTTTGAGGGTGAAACGACTGCTAGGGAAGAGCGTTTTCCCCCTTCACCCATAGTTGTGCCTCCGGTTATACGGGGAGGTCAGTTTAGAATCTGAGTTTGCACCGTGCATTCAGGCTTTGACAGTTGTATTTTAGTCTGCTGAAGAGGAGTGGCTACTGCTAACCTGACTTGGAAATAGTTAGCAAGTTAGTAGTTGAAATTGTTGGAATCAAGGATGTTATTTGTGAGTGTGAACAAATAATCATGCATATTGTAAGAGCACATATATGTAAATATCTATAGATATTGTAGGGCATGCATGCATTCTCGAGCATGACATTAGAAATTGCATTTACATGCACTTGCACAGGCATTGATGAGGGCATATAGGAAATCATACATACATTTTTTCACACTTGCGAGTATCTCCTTTGAAGATGGAAGTGGTGCTGGGTTGGTTCTTTTTGGGTGTAGGTTTGTTAAAAAAAATTGTTGAAAAGGCTTTCTTTTGGTCTTGAGCTTGTTGTGTTGTGGACAAGTTACCCTTTTGGATAGGGAATAGTCTTGGATGAGGAGTGGGTCTTTTGGGCTCAGAGTTGTGAATATTTGAAACCGAGTGGGATACCCTGAGTTATGGATAGTTTAAGTTGGTCATTAAGAAATGGAAGGCTGAGTTTTTCAAATTGTGAATAGTTAGAGTTTGAAGGTTGTGAGAAGGTTGTGGCATGTTGTGTGATGTAAGACGGTTTGGTGTTTTGTTTTCTTAAAGAGTGTAGATTTGTTTTAAAAACAAAAGGGAGATGTTTATCGTCATGGTTAGTGGAAAAAAAAATTACATGGAGTCCTCTATTGTATGGTCTAACGTGTGGTTAGGTTAAGGGTTGTGACCGATCGGGTGTTTTGCCTTGAGGAGTATTGGGTCAAGTCTTGATAAAAGAATACAATAACATACATATTAGTATGGGAGTTGTGGTATCATGGGTTTGAATCATGGTTTTGTTGTGACCTTGCGAGGTTTTAGTTGTGCCGTAAAGGTGGAAAGTGCACATATTGTGTGTATAAGGAGTTAAGTTGGGTTTACCTCGGCTAAAGTTAGATGGTAATGGTGTTTGAGTTGTGTGACGGGGACCGCTGGACAATTATAACCTATATTCGTTACTTGGTCTTTTGGGCTTCATTTTATTGAAAGTGTAGTGAGAGTTATGTCCAATGGGTTCATGTTAGTGGATGATTCATCAGTGTGGTTACAACCTTGGTAAGGTTATAAAATAAGAGGTGTTGGGATGAGTGGAAGGAAGAGTTCCACAAGTTTGGATTTTGTTATGGTATAGGTGGGATAAGAGTTGATTTTATCAGTGAGTTGAGGTTGGGAAAGAGTTTTGTGTTGGGTGTCGAGGTAGTTAGCGACACGTGGACCTCGAAGTTTGAGTTGTGTTGTCATGTGTGTTGTGGTGGCTTAAACTTGAATTGAAGGTACTAACTTTGAGATGAGTACGATTTTGGATGTCGACACAAAGGTGGTAGGTTCCTGGTGTTGCATGTTTTGTTCAATGTTAGCTATCGTGGGTGGCTTGGCTTGTGTAGGGATGTCTGTGAAGGGTGTTTGTTTTGTGGGATGGGCCAGGATTGCTATGGAGTTACGAGAAAAGTTGTTTGTGTTAAATCTATGTGAGAGTCCTGGTAAAATAGTGGAGCTATGAGTGGGACTCTGACTTAGTTAAGTTGACCGGAGGTAAGACGTGATTAGATGTTTGGTAAGGGTCTAGTTGAGGGTGTGTTTGGCAAGGTTAAGTTTTTGTGTCAAGAACCTTTTAGGTTATCTGAGCCACATGGTTGTTTCGAAGGTTGCCGAGTTGGAGTGGTGTCTTGATAAGGGTATGTGGTAATCTTTTCTATGCGTTTGGTGGTACGGTATTGTAATAGAAGTTAGGAGCAGGTGTTTTTGAGTGAGCTTGTTGTGGATATGGTTGAGTTATGGGTGGTTGTTTGTCCTACTGGTAAGTTGGGAAGAATCATCATGAGTTTGGTAGTAAAATTTTGAGGGTGAGATGAAGTTTTCTAGGTGTGTGGCTGGAACAATCGTTTATTTGAGTACGGTTCTTTTAGGAGTCCTAAGTTCCATTGGTTGGTTTGGATATGTGGTATGTCCTAGCATGTTTAGATTCGAGGTTTTGGGAACAACATTGGCTTCCGTTTGAGTATTGGGTTTTGCAATCCATAGGTGGAAGGATGGTATACTGGGACTACATCTCTTAATGAAGGTGTTGCCATCGATGGAGTTTGTTTGAGACCATGTTTAACGGTTTTATGTTAAGCCAATATGAGGCTTGTTGGTTGAGCATCGTTGTGTGGACCGTAGGTGGATGAAAGGTTTATATGGTTACCTTGTATGTTTGAGGATGTTGAAAAGAGGGTTAGTTCGACTATGTGGTATGGAAACTGTTGTGGCTGCTAAGAGTTCATTATCGATCAAAAAAAGAAGAAAGAAAGTTCTCTTTTGAGTTATGTTTTCTGTGAAAGTTGAAGTAGTGTGGTGGTTTGTGTGTTGTTGCTTCAGTATGAGAGACGAATTTGTTGTGTGTTCGAAGAGGGTAAAGGTTTGATTGTCTAGTGAGTATCATCCGGGAAAAGCTAATGTGGTAACTGATGCTTTGAGCCGTAAGACAGCGGTGAAGTTGAGGGCTATGTTTGCTAAGTGGAATATTTCAAAGGAAAATGGTTTTGTGACGGAGTCATAGGTAAAACCTATTTTTGGTAGAAGTGATAAAGGTGAAACAATTGAAGGATGAGGTTTTGGTGCCTATTGTGGAAGATGTCGCTGAAGGTAGACCGATCGAATATCATTTTGATGATGATGAGGTTTTGTGTTTTAAAGGTCGGATTGTGGTGCCAGATGGTGTTGAGCTGAGACAAGCTATTTTGGTAGGAGCTCATACTAGTCCATTTGTTGTGCATCCGGGTAGTGTGAGGATATACAGGAATCTCAAAAGTGTATATTTTTGGGTTGGTTTGAAGAAGGATGTGACGGAGTTTGTGTCATGGTGTATGGTGTGTCAGCGGGTGAAAGCTGAACATCAGTTTCCTACAGGGTTGTTGCAACCGGTTCAAGTGCCGGAATGGAAGTGGGAGAGAGTGACTATGGTTTTGTGACAGGGTTGTCATTAGCGTCGTCCAAAAAGGATTCTATATGGGTGATTGTTGATAGGTTTACGAAGTGTGCACATTTTCTTGCCGTACATACGACGTACTCTATGGATAAGTTAGCAGGGTTGTATGTTTCTGAGGTGGTGAAGTTGCATGGTGTGCTTAAGTCGATCATATCGGACAGAGATCCGCGCTTACCTCTAAGTTTTGGAAGGGTTTGCAAATTGCTTTGGGTACGAGGCTTAGCTTTAGTACAGCTTTGGAGGTTATGTTGAGATGTTGCATCATTGAGTTTCAAGGTTCTTGGTAGAAGCAGTTGCCTTTGGTGGAGTTTGCTTACAATAATAGTTATCAGGCAAGTATATAGATGGCACCGTTTGAGGCTTTATATGGGCATAGGTGTCGTACACCTTTGTGTTGGAAGGAAGTTGGGCAAAAGTATGTTTCTTTACCTCAAGTGTTGAAAGATACGGATGAGAAAGTTAAGCTTATTTGTGCTAAGCTCAAGGAGACTTCAGATAGACAGAAGTCTTATGCCGATTTGAAGCGTAGAGAGATAGTGTATGATATCGGGGACAAAGTGTTTCTAAAAGTTTCGCTGTGGAAGAAAGTGATGAGGTTTGGACGTAAGGGTAAGTTGAGTCCTCATTTCATAGGGCCGTATGAGGTGTTGGAGCGTGTTGGTCCTGTTGCTTATCGGTTGAGGTTGCCGGAAGAGTTGAGTAGGATGCATGACGTTTTTCATGTATCGATGCTTCGTAAGTATAGATCGGATCCCTCTCATGTTGTTCCGGTTGAGGAGATTGAGTTAAGAGCGGATATGAGCTATGAGGAAGAACCGGTGAAGATCTTAGATGTAGATACAAAGGTTCTTCGAGGGAAGACCATAGATTTGGTTAAAGTGCTGTGGAGACACCGAGGTGTTGAAGAGGCAACTTGGGAGACAAGGAAAAGTATGGAGGAGCAGTTTCCTCACTTGTTTGCTTCAGGTAAGAATTTCGAGGACGAAATTTTCTTAAGAGGGGGAGAGTTGTAACATCCCGGTTTTGGGGTTAGTAGTTGAAGTGTAATTTGGGGAAATTCGATTCGGGTCGAATCGGATTCCTAGGGTTCGTTATTCCGGGAAAAATTAAAATAATAATATTTTAATTGGATAAGTAATAATTTTGTGAAATGGTTCTAAAAATATTAAAAAGGTGTTTTAAAGTTAAGGGAATATTATTTGAATTTTAATTTGATTTTTAATTAGGCTAATTTTTGTTCAAGTGACTAAATTGTAATTTTTGGGAAAGTTTTGGGGATTTAATTAGTAATTTTTGGCAATTAGGATTTTTGGTGACTAAATTGGAAAGCAAGCCATACTTAGAATCCTTAGAGGGCCATAAACCCAATTTATTTTTAATTAATGATTTATCCACCAAAATTGTTTTTAAATTGTTTTATTTTAGATGACAACTTTATTTTCTTTTGTAACTTCTCATTTTCCCATCTTTTCTCTCAAGATTTTCTCTCATTTTCTCTCCATCTTCTTCTCCAAATTTCTTCAATTACTTGCTGATTTCTTCATCATTTTCTACAAGATTTATTTCATTTTACTCATCCTTTCATTCTCTACAAAACCTACCCATCAATTTTTGCAAAATCAACATCATTTTCAAGGAAATCAAGGAAGGTTTTCTCATCTTTTTGGTGGAGCAAATCTCTAAGGTAAAATTCTTATTTCTAATCTTTTTTCTAAGGTTCTTTATTGAAATTCCCAAGTATTGGCTTGCCCATTAACAATTGATATTTAATTTTGTGTTTCTAATTCAAGATTTATGAGTTTTGTGAAGGTTTTTGTGAAATCTTTTTAGATCCCAATTAATGCTGTAATTAGGTTGATTTAATTATGATATTAGGTCAATTAAATGATTAATTAAGTGTTGAATTGATGGCACATTAATTTAATCCCGGAATAATGCAATCGGTGTTGTTTTAAGGTGGTTTTTGGTTGTTTTAGGGGTTGTTATAAGTGTTCTAATGTTGCTGGAGGTATAAGGATGGTTTGTAAGTGTTTTTGGTTCATAATTGAGGTGGATTAGATGTTAGATTCATTAGGTTTTGGGCTGATGTGTTCCGGATGCGTTTTGGCTTAGTTTTCGGTCTTTTCGGCAAGGTTTTCGATAGTTTTGTGAGGGTTAAATGTGGCTGCTGTTTTGAGCATGTTGTAATGTGAATATGCTCTGCTTTTAATGTTGTAGAGGTAGTGCAAGAAGGTGCAGAAGTGGATGGTGCGTAGGCGTTGCCATCGGAGCATCGGCGAGGGCTCGTTTCGCTTGTCGGTGAGTGATTTCGGGTTTTAAAGTGTTTCGCAAAGATTCGGTTCTGTTTTGGGGGCTATGCAATAGTGTGAAAACTTTCCATAGTTCAAGAGTAAGTGTTTTAAATGATGTTGATGCATTACCTCGATTTTCGGTTATTTTCGGTAATGGCATATATGTGAACAATGATTCAATATGATTTTGGAATTGCATATATTTGATTTTGAAATGATGCACGCATGTGTTAATTGCTGGAAATGCATGGTTTATAAAGACATACATGGTTTATGAAAACATGAAAAATGAAGTGGAATATGATATGGTTATTTGCCTTACATATGATGGTCCCATTGGGCATGACTATTGGTTCATTTGTTGAACACATTATGGATGCATTATGAGCAGCAAATTAGCATGCATACTTGGACTTGATATTGTCTTAGTGACACTCCTTTAGATTCGAATACAAATGACATGTCATTAGGATTGAGTGCACTATAAACATTATGGAAATAAAGGAAAAAAATGCCTACACGTAACAAGGGTGACTTTGTGTCCAACCGTGCGTGGTAGAGCTTGATAATGGTGACTTCGTGTCATGTCAATGGTGACTTCGTGTCATGTCAATGGTTACTTTGTGTCATGACGAGACTAAAGGTCTCTAATCAATGGATCCGCGTATTCGGTGAACTTAAGGTTCACATTAAGTGATCACTAGAAAGCCAATATACAAACATGGACATATTTGGAACATTGTGCATTATTTGTGAAATGAATTGATAATGCCATGCATACTCAAGGAAAGGTTTTTGGTATTATGAACATGAACATGATTTGTTAAGCATGCTTGGTTTTAGAAAGACATTGCAAGTTATGGTTTTTAATATGGTTTTAAAATGATGCATAGATGGTCTTATTAGAGCTTCCTCACTAAGCATGTTGTGCTTAAGTTCTCTTCTCATCTTTGTAGACAAATAGTGACATTCGAGGCTACGTTCGGAGCAAGGAAACCAAGGGGAAGAGTTGTCTCAATTTTTGGTATGTTTTGGCAAATAATTTGGGCTTGGCAATGTGTAAATCAAACCCATGTGAAGTGTGTGAGTTTTGCTTGGGTTAATGTTGTAATAAGACCTATAATGTTTTGGATTATTAATTGATGGACTATGGTGTTGCTTTGATTGTTGAAGAATGTACATGCATGAACATTTTTGACTTTAAATCATATTTTAGCAAGCATGCCTATAGGTTGTTTGGGGTCTTTGATATGAGAAATGTATGCTTTAAATTGTTCTTAATGCTTAGGAAATTATGCATATAGTTAAGGGTGATTAATGGTTACGTTTGAATGGGTGGAAATAACTTAGAATGTTCAAACTTGTCAAAGTGCACAGGGGGTATCGATACCAGTATCGATACCCTAAGGCTTAAATTGAGGTGGTTCGAACCATGGTTCGATGCAATTACCCTACCCGACGTTTGGGTATCGATACCACCCATGGGGTATCGATACCGAGACTTAGGGTATCGATACCCCTGACCCAAAAATGACATTTTAAGCGCGGAAAATTACGTTTAGAGTCGGATGTCTTTCCACGATCAAATATAGATGCAATGAATAATATTGAGAGTTGTAATATCACCAAGATGCATGATGTTAACTTGAATTCGCATTGGTAAATTAATGTTAGTTTTAGTCCCTATAACATCTTGAGCTTTACAATTAGGTCCCTATTGTATGAAACATGAAATTGACGATGCAATAATGGTCCGTTGATCTGAACTTTGTTATGAGTATGCTATGCATGTATAATTGAACTATGGTAGATTGCATTACCGGTTTATGGTTGGAATTAAGAATTATTTGTGTTTTGATCCTTATGTACTGATATGCGAATTGAATAGATCAATCGTGAATCGAATGTTTCCGTTTTCGTCACGCATGACCTCGACATACATAGGAACTTAATTATGCATCTAGGAAAAAAAACATATCGGTTTTCAGGGTTGTTTATCGAATTGGACCTTAACGGGTTTAGTTCGATATTCCCCGTGTGACCCGTTAGTGTCGGTTCCGTCCAGGCCGGGCTGGAAACTCAGGTTGGGCAGTTTGCTCAATGCATAAACACTAGACCACAAGGAGGCCTACAAGGCAATACTGAAGTTGCTAAGGTAATGAGCCATGAATAGTGCAAGGCAATTACTACTAGGAGTGGTCTAAAGCTGAAGGAGAAGATCCCAGAGAGCCCAATTCAATCAACGGATCGAGCAAGAGAAGAGGCCGAGCAAACTGAAGCTGATAACACTGCCCCGGCAGAAAGCACTGCAGCTCCTGAGCAGCCTGCCGAGGCAGCAACAACTCCAGTGGTGCCAGGTATAAAATTTCAAACTAAAGAAACCCTGGATGAGATGAGACCACCACCACCTTTCCCACAAAGGTTGAAAAAGTAAAAACAGGACCAACAATTCAAGAAGTTCCTCGACATCTTGAAGCAAGTCCACATCAACATACCTTTCGTTGAAGCTATTGAACAAATGCCGAACTATGCCAAGTTCCTAAAGGACATGGTGTCAAAGAGGAAACGAATAGGTGAGTTTGAGACAGTGGCTGCTACCGAGGGATGCATGGCAATGCTGCATAACCGCATGCCACCAAAGTTAAAAGATCCTGGTTGCTTTACTATACCTTGTGCGATAGGTAAGGATTATGAAGGTAAGGCCCTATGCGACCTTGGAGCAAGCATAAATCTCATGCCCAAATCAACCTTTCAAAAGCTTGGTATTGGAAGGGCGAAACCTACAACAGTGATGCTCCAACTAGCGGATCGATCCAATGTGCAACCCAAAGGAAAAATCGAGGACATACTGGTAAGAGTAGATAAGTTTATTTTTCCTGCTGACTTCCTTGTCCTTGATTGTGAAGCAGATGACAATGCACCGATCATCCTTGGGAGACCTTTCCTTGCAACTGGACGTACTCTAATTGACGTGGAAAAAGGAGAGTTGACAATGCGGGTCAATGAACAACAAGTCAAACTCAACGCATTCCACAACTTAACAAAATATGATGATCTAGAGGAGTGCAAGGTCATCCACTCAGTAGACACTAAAGTATCCTGCCTTGGCAGTCTGCTCGGCAGAATATTCGGCAAAAAGATTAAACCCAAGGTGGATGAACATACAGCAAAAAGGAGTGGCCCACAACCGATTCACAATTTGGGCCTAAGGGAGAGAATAATTTTGGGAGATGCATTTGCATGCTCTCCACCAGTAACATGATCTCCTCCCTTTTCTTTATTAATATATTAGGATTAATTAGCTTATTTTTATTTCTTTTTATTATCTCTAACTATTTTTTTTTGCTTTAAATACCTTTTCTTTTGTGTGTTTTATTTAGGAATAAAAAGCAAGAATAAAGGAGAAATAGTTCACAACAGGAACTCTGCCGAGGCAATAAAACAGTGTCAGGGCCGCAGCAGTCCCAACGGGCAGAACAGGTTAACGGCTAGTGTGCCGAGATTCCTGCCGCGACAGAAAAAGGAAACGGTTACAAAACGGCTAGTGGCTTCAACGGTCACAAGGCCGAGGCCTATAAAAGAAACTCCTTCCTCTTGAACTATTCACTCTTGCTTTCTTGTTTTCTTTAGTATTCATAACAATCTCTCTCTCACATTACTCTCTGCATACTAATCTTCGCTAAACTTCAGATTCTTTTCAAGAAAAACTCCAAGAAATCACATCTCTCAATATTGATGGCAACATACAAGCGATTCGCCCCCGCCAACGTTGAAGATCGCTTCAACCGATCTTTCGTCGCTCGGCAACTATGGGAAGAGCAAGGTTTCCAGCATGCGGACGAAGAAAATTACGGCATAGAGCACTACCTTTTCGCAGAATTAAGTACCAAAATTGGGAGTTCTACGCGCACGGGCCCAGCAAAGACTCCCTTTTTGTTCACTGCCGCGGCAGGCCAGTCCAGCTCGATGCCGAGACGATCAATAATTTCTACGGCCTCACCCCTGCCAGTGACATCCATGCCGAGTTTATGGAGGACGTCACTGCCGAGGACTGCGAGCTCATCAAAGATAATCTTTGTTACGCGAACACTCCATGGGAAACCGGTACCCATCGAGGATTCGTAACAAGACAAAGCCTTAAGCCCGAGGCCAAGATGTGGAACACCTTTGTCAAGCGACGGCTCATCCCCACATCACACAATAGCACGGTGGATCGCAAAAGATTGGTGTTGATCCAATCCATCATCAACAAGAGGACCATCAACGTTGGCGAGATCATCTTTCGGGAAATACATGAGTGCGGTAAGAAAGGTAGGGGACCATTGTATTTCCCTTGCTTGATTACGGGTTTATGTGTTTCTGTAGGTGTACCCATTGAAGAAACGGACAAATACACGCCCCCACGACGAGGATGGAGCAGGGACTTCTGCCACAAAGTCATGCAAATCACGCAAGTAGAGCCTATCCAAGCAACGCCGCAGTAGTTTACTGCCGATACTACTGCCGGGGCCCAGTACACGACAGACATGCCTGGTACTGCCCACACCTCTGCCGCAGCAAACCCATACCAGGAGATCTTGCAACGGATGACAGCAATGGACCTTAGACAACAACGGTACATGGAGTACCAAAGGGATTTCAATGGCACCTTAGCCCAGATGATGTTGCACGCCTTCCCAGACCAAAGAGCACAATTTCCGGAGTTTCTCAACAACATGTTCGTCACAGCCGCCCCTTACACCGAGACTACACCAGCCCAAGGAGGACCAAGGCCGTTCTTCCATGCTACCCCTCAGCCCCAATACCAGGCAGCCGGCCCACCTAGGGCAGTAGATTCTGCAGCGGCCTCGTCCGTCAGCAGAAGGTCATCCAAGCGAAGGGCCGTTTTCAGCACCCCACCCAGATCACCAATTATCATGGGTAGTCTATCAGCCGAGATAGATGCCTATGTACACCAAAGCTCCACTGCCGCCGGCCCAAGTACACACCACACCGGAGGAGCCACAACAATGGGAGGAGGAACGGACGTAATGCTCACCGAAGAGATGGTTGATGTAGAAGAAGGAGAGGAGGTAGAGGCCCCAATGCAACGGACACCGCCCACACGAGTCCAACCACCCCGGCAAGCAAAGGCACAACCATCGCCTTTAGCAAGGACAAAGCATTTGGCATCAAGGCCGAGAAGGAAAATTGTTACAAGCAGCTCTTCGGAGTCGCTTTAAATTTCTTTATCCTTAACTCAATATTAATTGCTTTTACTGTTTCTATTTGCTGTTTATTATATTCATATTTTGTTTTGCCGCTTACTTCTTCAAATATAAAGCATTGAGGACAATGCCTGGTTTGAGTTTTGGGGTGCAGATTCACTGCCAAGGCAGCAATCTACTGCCGCGGCCTTGCCAAAAAGGGAGTATTCCAGTGATTTTTTTTAAATTTTTATGCTCCCCGCCTTACTTGAATTAACTGCCTACACTTTTGCATCATCAGTATTGCCTTTAATCAACTTGTCCACAAAAACGCACACACTCACAATTCTTATAGTTTGTTTCTAGGTAAACCCTTGAGTAGCCGAATGGTTAATGCTTAAGAATAGGCCTAGCAATGGTGGGGAGAATAGATGGACATGTAAGACCAAGAGAGAGTAGAGTTCGGCAAATTGATGGTTTGCATTGTTTGAGGACAAGCAATAGTTCGAGTTTGGGGGTGTGATAAGTGTTCAACACATTATCACTTTTTACTCCTTTTATGGGCATTAATCATCAAATATACACCCACTCGGACCAATGCATGTGTTTAATGTGATATATTTAGAAGTTATACTCATATAGATAATATTTACAGAAAAAGGCACGTTTTACTGAGTTTTCATATCTGTGCAGGAGATCCAGTGCCGCAGTAGCGACAAGGCCGAGGCAGGACCTGATGCCGAGGCAGCAGCAGAAAGACAGGAAGCAAGACTATAGGCGATGAAAAGATAAAAATCCAAGGAACGTGTCTGGACTTGAAGCCCATGGATCGGAGCTGGCTAGCACAAGGAAAAGCCTAAAGGAAGACCACGCGGGAAAACCCCTTAGACGAAGCAAACTTGGAAATATTTTATTATTATGTACTTGACTTGTTCCCTACTCCAAGTTGTATTTTACTTAGGAAAGGTTTACCCTAGGTCTAGCCTATATAAGGACCTAGCCACCCAATGTACAAAACACGGAATACATAGGGAGAGAGCCGATTTCTATTCTTGTTTTCTTCTCCTCCATTATGTTCTAAACCTTCCTAGGGATTAGGTGAAGGTTGTCGAGTATTTGTGAGAGGAGATTGTACTTTTTCTTTGATTCAGTGCAATAAAGTTATCAAGGTTTGCTTATCCTTTGTTATTCCTTGTTTTCACAGTTGAGCTCGGGAGAGGATATTGTGAATCATCCATTTATCTAAGTTCGAGAGAGTTAGATTCACAAAAGGGGTAAGTACAGTGTTTCAATCGCGAAATACTAACTCGGCCTAGGGATAGTAGGTTAAGAGTTTCAACGGCTAAAAGAAGTGTGAGATTGGTTGGTGAGTATAATTGGTTCACGCCGGGAGGTATCATCAAGGACTAGTCATCAACAGCACTCTAACTTAGGGATAAGCGGAGTCATCCAAGGACACTTTGCCGAACTTTGGTAAAGTCTGCCCACGAGCAAGGGATTGTCGCGACAGACAGTATTGTCGCTGCCAAGGCAGTAAACTGTAGTGCTACCGAGGCAGTGATATACGATTGCATTGGAAGAGAGACAAGTCAATCAAATCTACAATACGACGCAACTGGATCCTAGCCCATCTCTCTCTATTATTTCAACCTTTTATTTTTATTTAGTTATTTTAGTTTAGATAAATCAAATCAACTCACTTGTGTTCTTTACTTTTCTACAGAACAAGAAGGTGAAGAAAGCATATTAAGTATACCGGTCCCTGAGTAGACGATAACTCGATAAAATACTTATCACTTATTACTTTCGATGTGTCCACTTGCACTAAACGCGCACTTTTGAGACGCGACACTCTCATAATACTCTCTACCTACCCTTCTTGAAATTCTCAGAATTCCTCCAAGAAAATCTCCAAGAACTTAATCTCTCACAATCCTTATGGCTACCTACAAGCGATTTGCCCCAGCCAATGTTGAAGACTGCTTCAACAGGTCTTTCATTGCCCGACAGTTATGGGAGGAACAAGGGTTCCAAGTGATAAGTGCTCAACTCACTATCACTTTTTACACCTTTTATGGGCATTAATCACTAAATTTACACCCACTCGGACCAAAGCATATACTTAATGTGATATATTTAGAAGTTATGATTATAAAGATGATATTTACAAAAAAGGCAAGTTTTACTTCATTTTTACATATGTGCAGGAGAAACTAGTGTCGCGGCAGCAACGTGGCCGAGGCAGCAGCAGAAAGACATGAAACAATATTGTAGGCGATCGGAAGAAAAAAATCCTAAGGACGTTTCTGGACATGCAACACATGGATCGAAGCTGGTTAGCACGAAGAAAAGCCTAAGACAAGGCCACGCGGGAAAGCTTCTTAGTTGGAATAAACTTGGAAATATTTTATTTATGTACATGACTTGTTCCCTACTCCAAGTTATATTCTACTTAGGAAAGGTTTGCCCTAGCCCAAGCCTATATAAGACCTAGCCGTCTTAGGGAATAGGGGAGCCGATTCATAGAGAGTTCACCCTAACACACATTGTTTTCTTTCTCTCAAATTATGTTCTAAGTTTTCTTAGGATTTAGGTGAAGGTTGTTAAGTATTTGTGAGAGGAGATTGTACATTGTTCTTTGTTTCAGTGCAATAAAACTATCAAGGTTTGCTTATTCTATTCCATTCTTTGTTCTTGTATTCAAGCTCGGGAGAGAAGTTTGTGAGTAATCTATTTATCTAAACTCGGGAGAGTTAGATTCACGAAAGGGATAAGTAAGGTGTTTCAATCGCGAAATACTATCTCAGCCTAGGGATAGGTTAAGAGTTTCAGCGGCTAAAAGAAGTGTGAGATTGGTTGATGAGTATAATTGATTCACGCCGGGAGGTATCATCAAGGACTAGTCATCAATAGTACTTCGACTTAGGGATAAATGGAGTCATCGAAGGACACTTTTCCGAACTTTGGTAAAGTCCACCCACGAGCAAGGGATTGCCGTGGCGGACAGTATCTTTGCTGCCAAGGCAGTAATCTGCAGTATTGCCGAGGCAGTGATATACAATTGCATTGGACAGAGACAAGTCAATCAATTCCGCAATACAACGCAACTGGATCCTAACCTCTCTCTCTATTAATCAGATCTCATCTTTATTCTTAGTTTTCTTTATTTCAATTTATCTAGTTTCACCAAAACCAAAATTACTTGTGTCTTTATTTTTACAGAACAAGAAGACGAAGAAGACATAATAAGTATACCAATCCCTGTGGAGACGATACACAATAATACTTATCACTTTATTACTTGTGACGTGTTCACTTGCACTAACTGCGCACTTTTGACACGCAACAAGTTTTTGGCGCCGTTGCCGGGGATTGGCAACTAAATTTTTTCTTCTTTATTTTCTTGTTTTTAGTTATTTTTACTAACATATTTTCTTTTTGTTTTTCTTTAAAAATTATAGGTGTGTTTCAAGTTGAAGGATTTTCAAGATGCAAGTAGAAAAAAGAAATCTATTTGGGAGTTGATGTTGGAAGATATGAATCGAGCCAATCAAGAATTTCCTAGATTAAATGGTGATTATCTATGCCAACCAAGAGCAACCCAACAAGTTTATGCCTGGGCAAATTTTTGTTTTAATTGTGGAGATGATCATTTGGTTAGCATTTGCCCGTATGGTACATATGGCCACATAGAGGACCATAGATGGAACCAACAACAAAATCCTTCATGGTATGATCAAAACGCTCAAAATTTTTACCATGACAATTTTTTTTGATGTTACAGATAAGCCATGGCAATATAATTCTTCTCAAGTGTATCCAAATTCATTTGAGGAAACATTGAAAGCGTCAATAGCTAGAATTGAAGAATTAATGACAGAACAATCAAAGTCATTTAATGCATATATAGCTAGATTGGATGCATCCTTGCGGGATTCAAAAGATCAATTGTAGAGACCTATATATACCATGGATACCATGGAATCTGAGGATTACTCTCACTCACAGTTGCCTGGGCAATTACATGACGACATGCTCGATCAACAAGATGGCAATGCCGTGATAATGGAATATGAGAAGGTAATGATTGAACCTTTTGAATTCTTTAAAAACTCATCTCTTCCATTGCAGGTATCTTTCGAGGAGTCAACGTTACAAGATTTGAAGCCATCACAAATAGGATATGATTATTTGGAAGATGATATTTTATCTGTGACAATTCCACCTAATAGTAGTTCTAAACCAAAATCTCTACTGATGGAGATTTTTGAGAAGCATAAAGAACAATGGGGGTTGATTCTTGAAGACTTCAAGAAAGATGATTCTTCATTTGACGTACACAGAAATTTGGCAAAGGATTGCCACGACAATTGGCTAGCACAGCAATTGCCTGGACAACAAAGGCTATATCCAACCATTCTGAAAGTCAACAAGAATGAGGTAATTAAATGGTTGGATATTGATATAATTTTTTCTAACGAGATATTCATGCCTTCAGGAATAATATCAAGTTGGAGGATAGGCATGGACTACAAAAGAACACAAACGGAAGACACCTCCACCATGATAGCACAAATGAGAGTATCCGTACCAGCATTAACCCATATCTTTTTGAGTAGAATTGTCACTCAATGGAGGGTGCAGATGGACTATAAGGAATATCGGAAACAACCTCCATAAGTTTTCTTTATATTCTTATTTTATATTAATTTTCTCTTTTATTTGGTATTTTCATGAATTCTTTTAATTATGGTGTTTAGGAATAATTATCTTCTCACTACTTGATTGTTTCTTTCTTTATTGATGTTTATCTTTCTAGGATAGGACAATAAAGCAAGAATAAAGGAGAAGTACATCACAACAGGAAGCCTGCTGCCGAGGCAGTGCACAATGTCAGAGCCGCAGCAGTCCCAACGGGAAGAACAGTGTAACGGCTAGTCTACCGAGATTCCTGCCGCGACAGTAAAAGTTAAACGACACTCAATGCTAAACGGCTAGTTTTTCAAACGGCTACAAGGCCGAAGCCTATATAAGCACCTTCCTTCTCTTGAACTATTCACTCTTGCATTCTTATTTTCTTTAAAATATTTGTTAATCTTGCTCTCACAATACTCTCTGCCGACTCACAACCCTTCTTGAAATTTTCAGAATTCCTTCAAGAAAATCTCCAAGAACCTAATCTCTCACAATCCTTATGGCCATCTACAAACGCTTTGCCCCTGCCGCTATCAAAGACCGCTTCAACAGGTCTTTCATTGCCCGGCAGTTGTGGGAGGAGCAAGGGTTCCAACACTCCGATGAGGAAAACTTCGACATCGAGCACTACTTGTTTGAGAGGATCAAATACCAAGCATGGGAAATCTTTTTCCTACAACCTGCCCAGGCAAACACTACCATCGTGAGGGAATTCTATGCGCATAGGCCAAGCAAAGACTCCCTCTTTGTCCACTGCCGAGGCAGGCCTGTGCAGCTTGATGCCGAGACCATCAACCAATTTTACGGCCTCACACCTGATCATGATGTACATGCTGAATTCATGGAGGATATCACTACCGAGGATTATGAGTTGATTAAAGATGACCAATACACGGAAGAAATGCCAGACACTGCCCACACCACTGTCGTAGCAGACCCGTACCAGAAGATACTTCAAAGGATGGCAACTATGGATCTTAGGCAGCAAAGATACATGGAGTATCAGAGGGACTTCAATAGCACCCTTGCCCAAATGATGCTCCATGCCTTTTCAGACCAAGGGGAGCAGTTTCCAGAATTTCCAAGCAACATATTTGTCACAGCTGCACCCTATACAGAGACTACACCAGCTCCAGGAGGACCGAGACCGAGTACACATCATACCGGGGCAACCACAGCAAATGAAGGTGGAACGAACATCATGATCACCGAAGAGATTGCCGACGTGGAAGAAGGAGAAGAAGTGGATGCTCCAATGCAACGGACACCACCAATAAGAGTCTAACCGCCCCGGCAAGCAAAAGCTCAACCATCTCCCTCACCAAGAACGAAGCAATCAGCAGCACGACCCCGAAGAAAGATTGTTACAAGCAGCTCTTCGGAGTCCCTTTAAATTTTTTTTATCTTCAATATAAATTGTTGCTTGTTTCTTTATATGCTGCTCATATCTTTCATATTTTTGTTGCCCACTATTCTCTTCTAATATAAAATATTGAGGATAATGCTTGGTTCTAGTTTGGGGGTGTAGAGCCACTGCCAAGGCAGCAATCTACTACCGAGGCCCTGCCAAGAAAAGGGAGTATTTAAGTGAATTTTTTTTAAAATTTTTTTCATGCTCCCCGCCTTACTTGAATAAATTGCCTATACTTTTGCACTGCTTATCATCAGTATTGCCTTAGTTTATTCTTCAAGGCTATAGAAATCTTTCTCCTTACCATGATTAGGTCCTGTTAAGAAGGTTTAACCTTAGAATACTCAATGATGAAAAGATAGAAGCTTACTATAAGATGAATTTTTCAAACACTTTTGGGACTTTTTGGATTATAGGAATTCTTTTAATGAACTTAGGTGATAAAGACTTAGATTTTTGGGAAAGTGACTAGAGGTGCCTATCACCGGCTCTAGGAATTACTCTTCTTCATGCTAGAGGTGCCCGAAATTGGCTCTAGTATGCTACAAGTAATATTAAAGAGAAAGAAGGAATTTGTGAAAAGAAAAACACAATCCTTGAGGTGCCCGAAATTGGCTCAATAATTGGTTGTTTAGA
Source organism: Abelmoschus esculentus (assembly GCA_035048815.1). Classification (NCBI taxonomy): domain Eukaryota; kingdom Viridiplantae; phylum Streptophyta; class Magnoliopsida; order Malvales; family Malvaceae; genus Abelmoschus; species Abelmoschus esculentus. The sequence goes on from JAUCBN010000015.1 coordinate 7,138,438, forward strand.
AAAGAAGAGAACACTTAACCCAATTCTACTTGTCTTGAACTTAAAGTTTATCTAAGAAAGCCTTTAATCAAACTTGTCCACAAAAACACACACACTCACAAAATCTTATAGTTTGTTTCTAGGTAAACCCTTGGGTAGCCAAAAGGTTAAGTCTAAAGAATAGGCATAGTTATGGTGGGGATAATAGATGGAAACATAAGACCAAGAGAGAGTAGAGTTTGGCAAATTGATGGTTTGCATTGCTTGAGGACAAGCAATAGTTCGAGTTTGGGGGTGTCATAAGTGCTCAACTCACTATCACTTTTTTACACCTTTTATGGGCATTAATCACTAAATTTACACCCACTCGGACCAAAGCATATACTTTGTGATATATTTAGAAGTTATGATTATAAAGATGATATTTACAGAAAAGGCAAGTTTTACTGCATTTTTACATCTGTGCAGGAGAAACTAGTGCCGCGGAAGCAACATGGCCGAGGTAGCAGCAGAAGGACAGGAAGCAATATTGTAGGCGATCGAAAGAGAAAAATCCAAGGGACGTTTCTGGACATGCAGCACATGGATCGGAGCTGGTTAGCACGAAGAAAAGCCCAAGACAAGGCCATCCGGGAAAGCTTCTTAGTGGAATAAACTTGGAAATATTTTATTTATGTACATGACTTGTTCCCTACTCCAAGTTATATTCTACTTAGGAAAGGTTTGCCCTAGGCCAAGCCTATATAAGACCTAGCCGTCTTAGGGAATAGGAGAGTCGATTCTTAGAAAGTTCACCCTAAGACACATTGTTTTCTTTCTCTCAAATCATGTTCTAAGCTTTCTTAGGGTTTAGGTGATGGTTGTTAAGTATTTGTGAGAGGAGATTGTACTTTGTTCTTTGTTTCAATGCAATAAAACTATCAAGGTTTGCTTATCCTTTGCCATTAAGTCAATCAATTCCACAATACAACGCAACTGGATCCTGACCTCTCTCTATTAATCAAATCTCATCTTTATTCTTAGTTTTCCTTATTATAATTTATTTAGTTTCATCCAACCCCAAAATTACCTGTGTTTTTATTTTATCCCTTTTTACAGAACAAGAAGACGAAGAAGGCATATTAAGTATACCAATCCCTGTGGAGACGATACACGATAATACTTATCACTTTATTACTTGCGACGTGTTCACTTGCACTAATTGCGCAATTTTAACACGCGACAGAAGGCTTAGTGAATTTGAAACCGTTGCCGCAACCGAAGGATGCATGGCCATGCTTCATAATTGTATGCCCCCTAGATTGAAAGATCCTATATGTTTCATTATACCATGTGCAATAGGAAACCACTATGAAGGAAAGACCTTATGTGATCTTGGAGCAAGTATAAACTTGATGCCGAAATCCGTTTTCCAAAAGCTTGGAATAGGAAGGGCAAAACCTACCACCGTGATGCTCTAATTGGCAGATAGATCGTATGTGCAACCTGAAGGCAAGATCGAGGACATATTGGTAAGGGTGGATAAATTTATTTTTCCAGTTGACTTTCTTGTTCTTGATTGTGAAGTAGATGACAATGCACCGATCATCCTGGGGAGACCTTTTCTAGCTACTGGATGCACTCTTATCGATGTGGAAAAAGGAGAATTGACAATGAGGGTTAACGACTAGCAAGTCAAACTCAATGTTTTCCACATGCTGAAAAGACATGATGACCTAGAGGAGTGCCAGATGATTTACACCAAAGATATAGAGAGCACAATTCCTTGTCTCAGCAACCACTGCCTCGGCAGCAGTGGCAGAAATATATCACAGCTCTGCCTTGGCAGTACAGTTGATGACTGCTATAGCAAAGTTTTGAACAGTGTGCCTGAAACTGATGAAGATGAAACACAAGAGATTGAGGAAGTCAACTGGACAGCATACTTTCCATGTAAGTACTTCGAACCTCTAAATTATCCAGGTAAGGACGAAAAACCTTCAAGTGAAGAACCCTTAGTGATCGAATTAAAACCTTTACCTGACAAATTAAAGTATGTTTATTTGGGAACCAACCACACAATGCCCGTAATTATTTCTTCTGAGTTGCAGCCAGAACAGGAACAAAGCTTGATAGAGATGCTGCGACAGCATAAGGCAATTAGGTGGTCAATTGATGACTTGAAGGGGATAAGCCCAGCCGTTTGCATCACAAAATCCTTTTAGAGGAAGATCATAAGCCCACTGTTGAGTTCCAGAGGAGACTTAACCATGCCATGAAGGAGGTAGTACGTAAGGAAATAATCAAATGGCTTGATGTTGGAATCATCTACTCTAACTCTGACAGTGCATGGGTAAGCCCGATACAATGTGTACCCAAGAAAGGTGGCATGACGGTAATAACCAATGAAAACAATGAGTTGATCCCAACCAGGACTGTGACCGGTTGGAGGGTTTGTATGGATTACTGCAAATTAAATAAGGCAACAAAGAAGGATCATTTTCCGTTGCCTTTCATTGATGAAATGATTGATAAACTTGTTGGTAAGCCCTTTTACTGTTTTCTTGATGGTTATTCAGGTTATAATCAGATTGCCATAGACCCTAAAGACCAGGCAAAAACCACCTTCACTTGCCCGTATGGGACATATGCATTTAGAAGAATGTCGTTCGACCATTGCAATGCCCCAGCAACATTTCAGAGATGCATGATGGCAATTTTTCACGACATGGTCGAAGACTTTCTGAAGATATTCATGGACGATTTTTCAGTTTTTGGAGAAACTTTCACTCATTGCCTCAGCAATTTAGAGAAGGTGCTGCAAAGATGTGAGGAATCCAATTTAGTTCTCAATTGGGAAAAATGCCATTTTATGGTGAATGAAGGCATAGTTTTGGGCCACAAAATCTCATCACAAGGAATCGAAGTTGACAAGACTAATATAGATGTGATAAAGAAATTGCCTCCACCAATTTCAGTCAAAGGAGTTAGAAGTTTCTTGGGTCATGCAGGATTTTATAGGAGGTTTATCTGTAATTTTTCAAAAATTTCTAAACCCTTATGTAATTTGCTTGAACAGGACAGGAAATTTGAATTTAGCAAGGAATGCACTGAAGCATTTGAAGCCCTCGAAGAGAAGCTGATCACCGCACCAATTGTAGTCCCACCAGATTGGGCCCTGCCTTTTGAAATAATGTGTGATGCCAGTGATCATGCTGTCGATCATCTTTCCAGGTTAGAAGCTGGGGAGAAAAACATCCCAGTAGAAGAAATAGAAGACGCATTCCCAGACGAACACATCCTACACATCTCGGCAGTAGCGGAAGAATCTGCCGTAGTAGAGACCGCGGGAGTATACAACTGTGCCGCCGCCGCAGTGACTACATACATCTCAGCAACATTGATAGAAGACCTTGCTGCAATCACAGCCATTCCCTAGTATGCTGAACTTTTCAATTACTTAGCTAGTGGTGTTATGCCTTATAACCTTAACCATAATGAAAAAAAGAGGTTTCAGCATAATGCAAAGCATTATTTCTGGGACGACCCTCTTTTGTTCAAGCAATGTGCAGATCAAGTTATAAGAAGATGTGTTCCAGAGGACGAGCAAAAAGATGTGCTCCAGCACTGCCACGATTCACCCTGTGGAGGACATTTTGGAGGGAACAGAACAGCTGCCAAAGTGCTTCAATCAGGCTTTTATTGGCCCACACTTTTCAAAGATGCCCAACTTTACTATAAGCACTATGATCGATGCCAACATACGGGTAATATTTCTAGACATAATGAGATGCCATTGCAGCCCATATTGGAAGTAGAACTGTTTGATGTTTGGGGCATAGACTTTATGGGACCATTCCCATCATCTCAAGGGAATCTCTACATCCTAGTAGCGGTGGATTACGTATCAAAATGGGTCGAAGCAATTGCCACACCACATAATGATTCCAAAACTGTTTAGAAATTTCTCAAGAAAAATATCTTCACCAGATTTGGAGTACCTAGAGCGATAATTACTGATGAAGGTAAACACTTCGACAATAGACTCATTACCGCGACCCTAAAGAAATTAGGCATCACACACCGAATTGAAACAACCTATCACCCACAGACAAATGGGCAGGCCGAGATATCAAACAGGGAATTAAAGCAAATCCTTGAAAAGGTGGTCAACCCATCTCGAAAGGATTGCTCTCATCATCTCGAGGATGCCTTGTGGTCATATAGGACAGCATACAAGACCCCATTAGGAATATCTCCATACAGGCTTGTATTTGGAAAATCATGCCATTTGCCCATGGAAATTGAGCACAAAACTTATTGGGCAGTGAAAAATTTGAACATGGAATGGGAGAAAGCTGGTCAGAAAAGACTACTAGACCTCAATGAGATAGAAAAATTCAGAGTAGCAACCTATGAAAATGCCAAGATCTACAAGGAAAAAACTAAACGATGGCATGACCATAAGCTACTACCAAGGCAGTTCTTGCCGTTGCAGCAAGTCCTCCTTTTTAATTCCAGGCTCAAACTGTTTCCAGGAAAACTCAAGTCTAGATGGTCAGGCCCATTCGAAGTTGTTCAGGCCTATCCACAAGGTGCAGTATTGATCAAATCAAAAAGGGATGGGCATGAATTCAAAGTGAGTGGCCAACGCTTGAAGCACTATTCTGACCTAAATGATATGAGGACTACTGAGACCATCACCTTAGGAGATGCACTTGCACACACTCCTATCGTGACTTAATTTCATTATCTTATATTTATCTTATCTTCTTGTTTTATTTAATCTTTATTGTTGGTATTTATTTTATTTAGGACAGGAATCAAGACTGAAGGTGAAGACATTCAAAAAAAAAGATCCACTGCCGCAGCAGTGAATAGTGTTAGGGCCGCAGTAGTTACCAACGGGCAAAACAACATAATGGCTAGTTTGGAGTAATTTTAGCCGTGGTAGTTAATGCCAACGGCTAGAAAACAGCTAGTTGGGTTAAACACGGCAGTACAAGCCCGAAGCCTATATAAACACATTCTCACTTTGAACTATTCACTCTTGCATTCTTGATTTCTTAGAATTCTTTGCTTATCTCTCTCAAATTTCTTAATGACTTTCACAAACTTCTTTTCTTATCTCTACCCATGGTAGCCTACAATAGATTCGCAACCGCCGCTATTGAAGAACGCTTCAACAGATCCTTCATTGTAAGGCAATTATGGGAAGAACAGGGATTCCAGCACTCAGATACGGAGAACTATGGAATCAAGCATTACTTCTTCGATAAAATAGCATATCAGGAATGGTAAATCTTTCGCTTACAGCCCGCCCAGGACAACGCCACGGTTGTGAGAGAATTTTACGCGCATGGGCCAAGCGAAGATTCACTCTATGTCCACTATCGGGGCAGACCAGTTCAACTTGATGCCAACACCATCAATTTGTTCTATGGACTCCACCCTACTCGTGATGACCATTCAACATTTATGGTAGACATAAGCCACACGGATTATGAACTCATCAAAGATGATATTAGATATGATAACACACAATGGGAAACCGGATCCCACAAAGGCTCCGTGGCAAGACAAAATCTAAGGCCTGAGGCAAAGTTGTGGAACATATTCGTAAAACGACGCCTCATCCCAACATCCCATAACAGCACGGTAGATAAGAGGAGATTGGTTCTCATCCAATCCATTATCAACGAAAGAAGTATCAATGTGGGAGAGTTAATCCTACAAGAAATCTACGAATGTGGTAGGAAGGAAAAAGGGCCATTGTATTTTCCATGTTTAATCACGGGTCTTTGCACTGCCGCGGGTGTCCCAATCGAGGATACAGATGAAATTACTGTCCATAGGCACGGTTGGACAAGGGAGTTCTGCAAAAAAGTCATGCAAATCATCGAGGCAGAACCAGTCCAAGAAACTTCACAGCCAGGCACTGCCGATACAACTATCGGGGCGCAGTACACGGCGGACATGCCTGCTGCTTCCCACAGCACTGCCACAGCAAATCCTTACAAGGAAATACTCCAAAGGATGGTAGCCATGGATATACGACAGCAACGATACATGGAGTACCAACGAGATTTCAACACGGCATTAGCCCAGCTAATGGTCAGCAATTTTCCAAACCAAGGGGTGCAGTTCCCCGACTTCCCTCCTGATATGTTTGTCATGGCTGCACCCTATACCAAAACAACTCCGGCTCCAAGAGGATCGTGACCATTTTATGCCCCTGGATCATCACAACCGTTCCATGCACCGAACCCATCTCAGCCAACAGAGACTGCCGTAGCAACATCAGTTAGTAGAAGGTCGTCCAAGAGGAAAGCAGCAGACTCTCCTGTAATCATTAGGAGTTTCTCGTCGGAGATGGTGACTTTCATGCAACAGCCTCACTTCACTACCGGACCCAGCACTCAGCCTGCCTAGGCAGATAACATGGAAGCTGAGGATGCGGGCGGGACAGAAATAATGCCCACAGAAGAAGTTGGGGACGAGGAAGAAGGAGAAGTCAACGCCCCATTGCAAAGGACGCCACCTACCAGAATCCAGCCACCCATAAAAGCCAAAACTCAGTAATCACCAGCACAGGGATCAAAAACTAAACTGTTAGCAGCAAGGCCAAGGAAACTCATCATCCGCAGTAGTTCTTCGGAGGATTTTTAATCCTTTTATACATCTATGCTATTTTTATTTTTTTTCTTTGATAATCTTCATGTTTGTTTCTTGTCTTTTGCATATGTTTAAGCATTGGGGACAATGCTCAGTTCGAGTTTGGGGGTGTAGATTCACTGCCGAGGCAACCCATTGTCGCAGCCCTGCCATGAAAGGAAGTCTTTCTCCTTTCATCTACCACCCTATTTGAAATATTGTCCATACTTTTGCACTGCTTACATCATTATTGCCTAGTTTATTCTCCTTAGGCTATAAAAATCTTTCTCCTTACCATGGCGAAGTCTTGTTAGAAGGATTAACCATAGGATGCTTAAAGATGAAAACTTAGAAGCTTGCTATAAGATTGACTCTAAAAACACTTTTGGGACTTGTGTGATTATAGGAATTCTTTTAATGAACTTAGGTGATAAAGGCTTAGATTTTTGGAATAATGACTTTAGGTGCCTCTTAATACCGAAAGTCAAAGTGGTGATCAATTTGAAGAGCATAAAAAGCTGGATTTTTTCTAGACACTTTGCATAACAATTGGAGTTCGAGAAGACGGTGTAAAGATGGAAAGAACCAAATTAAGAGATTCACCTTTTCAAGGAAGAAAACATCCAAACTTACTAAACTTCTTCTCCAAGGTTGATGTTGCCCTAATTTTAGCCAATATAAAGGATGTGCCGTCCAAGAGAAGGGAGAGGGGGACAGTTCACAATAGACTTTAGAGATTTCTTTGTTGTTCACCATGTTCTAAATTCTCTTAGGGTTTAGGTGAAAGTTGTCGAGTATTTGTGAGAGGACATTGTACTTTGTTTTCTTGTTTCATGCAATAAAATATTAAGGTTTCCTTATTCTTTGCCATTCATTGTTCTTGCATTCAAGCTCAGGAGAGAAGTTTGTGAGAGATTTATTTATCTAATATCAAGAGACTTAGATTCACGAAAGGAATAAGTACGGTATTTTTCTAGCTGGAAAATACTAACTTGGCCTAGGGATAGGTTAGAGTTTCAGCGGCTAAAAGAAGTGTGAGATTGGTTGATGGTTATAGTTGATTTACCCAAAATTTTTGATTTAAAATCATTTTCGATCATTTTTAGGGTTCAGAGCGTTCATGTTTAAATGAAATTTCTAGTAAACCCGTTCGAATTTTAATCGAGTGAAAAGCTCAAAATTAGATTTTAAGCTGTATAATTAGGTTTAAAAGACCATAATTAACTTTTTGTACCCAAAATATTTGATTTAATATCATTTTTGATTGTTTTTTAGGGCTCAGAGCGTTCATTTCTAAATGGGCTTTTTAGTAAACCCATTCGAATTTTAACCTAGTAAAAAGCTCAAAATTTGAGTTTAAGATGTATAATTAGGTTCAAAAGCCCATAATTAACTTTTTCTACCCCAAAAAAATTATTTAATATCATTTTTGGTCGTTTTTTAGGGTTTAGAGCGTGCATATCTAAATGGGCTTTCTAGTGAACCCATTCGAATTTTAACCTAGTAAAAAGCTCAAATTTTGAGTTTAAGCTCTATAATTAGGTTCAAAAACCCATAATTAACTTTTTGTACCCAGAAAAATTGATTTAATATCATTTTCGATCATTTTTAGGGTTTAGAGCGTGCATGTTTAAATGGGCTTTCTAGTGAACCTGTTCGACTTTTAAACGAGTAAAAAGCTCAAAATTTGAATTTAACCTATATAATTAGGTTCAAAAGCCCATAATTAACTTTTTTATCCAAAAAAACTGATTTAATATCATTTTTGATCTTTTTTAGGGTTCAGATCGTGCATGTCTAAATGGGCTTTCCAGTGAACCTATTAAAATTTTAACCGAGTAAAAAGCTCAAAACTTGAATTTAACATGTATAATTAGGTTAAAAAGCCCACAATTAACTCTTTTTACCTAGAAAAAATTAATTTAATATAATTTTCGATCGTTTTTAGGGTTCAGAGTGTGTGCAAGTCTAAATGGGATTTTTAGTGAACCCATTCGAATTTTAACCTTGTAAAAAGCTCAAAATTTGAGTTTAAGCTGTATAATTAGGTTCAAAAGCCCATAATTAACTTTTTTACCCAAAATATTTGATTTAATATCATTTTCGACTATTTTCGAGGGTTGAGAGTGCGCATCTCTAAATGGGTTGTCTAGTGAACCTGTTCGAATTTTAACGGAGTAAAAAGATCAAAATTAGATTTTAAACTGTATAATTAGGTTAAAAAACCCAAAATTAACTTTTTGTACCCAAAAAGTTTATTTAATATCATTTTCGATCATTTTTTAGTTTTTAGAGCGTGTTTGTCTAAATGGGCTTTCTAGTGAACCCGTTCAAATTTAACCGAGTAAAAAGCTCAAAATTTTAGTTTAAGCTGTATAATTAGGTTCAAGAGCCCATAATTAACTTTTTGTACCAAAAAATTGATTTAATATCATTTTCGATCTTTTTCGGGCTCAAAGCATGCATGTCTAAATGGTATTTCTAGAGAACCCGTTCGAATTTTAACCGAGTAAAAAGCTCAAAATTTGAGTTTAACCTGTATAATTAGGTTTAAAAGCCCATAATTAACTTTTGTACCCAAAAGTTTTTAGGGTTCAGAGCGTGCATGTCTAAATGGGATGGCTAGTGAACCCGTTCGAATTTTAACTGAGTAAAAAGCTCAAAATTTGAGTTTAAGCTGTATAATTAGATTCAGAAGCCCATAATTAACTTTTTTTACCCAAAAAAATTGATTTAATATCATTTTTGACCGTTTTCTAGGGTTTAGATTGTGCATGTCTAAATGGGTTTTCTAGTGAATCCGTTCAAATTTTAACCTATTAAAAAGCTCAAAATTTGAGTTTAAGCTATTTAATTAGGTTCAAAAACCGACAATTAACCTTTTTTACCTAAAAAATTTGATTTAATATCATTTTCGATCATTTGTTAGGGTTCGGAGCGTTCATATCTAAATGAGCTTCTTAGTGAACCCATTCGAATTTTAACCGAGTAAAAGGCTCAAAATTTGAGTTTAAGCTGTATCATTAGGTTCAAAAGCCCATAATTAACTTTTTTAAACCAAAAAAAATTATTTAATATCATTTTCGATCGTTTTTTAGGGTTTAGAGCGTGCATGTCTAAATGGGCTTTCTAGTGAACTCGTTCGAATTTTAACTAAGTAAAAAGCTCAAAATCTGAGTTTAAGCTGTGTAATTAGGTTCAAAGCCCAGAACTAACTTTTTTACCCAAAAATTTGATTTAATATCATTTTCGATCGTTTTTAGGGTTCAGAGTGTGCATATCTAAATGGGCTTTCTAGTGAACCTGTTCGAATTTTAATCGAGGAAAAAACTCAAAATTAGATTTTTAGATGTATAATTAGGTTCAAAAGCCTATAATTAACTTTTTGTACCCAAAAAATTGGATTTAATATCATTTTTTATTGTTTTTTAGGGTTAAGAGCGTTCATGTGTAATTGGGATTTTTAGTGAACCCGTTAAAATTTTAAATTACTAAATATCTCAAAATTTGAGTTTAGCCTATATAATTAGGTTCAAAAGCCCATAATTAACTTTTTTTTACCCAAATATTTTATTTAATATCATTTTCGATCGTTTTTAGGGTTTAGAGCGTGCATGTCTAAATGAGCTTTCTAATGAACCCGTTCGAATTTTAACCGAGTAAAAAGCTAAAAAATTTGAGTTTAAGCTATATAATTAGGTTCAAAAGCCCATAATTAGCTTTCTAAATAGGCTTTTTATTGAAAATGTTAGAATTTTAACCGAGTAAAAAGCTCAAAACTTTAGTTTAAGCTATATAATTAGGTTCAAAATCTCATAATTAACTTTTTGTACAAAAAATTTTTGATTTAATATCATTTTCGATCGTTTTGTCGGGTTGAGAGTGTGCATGTCTAAATGGGTTTTCTAGAGAACCCATTCAAATTTTAACCGAGTAAAAACCTCAAAATTTTTGTTTCACCTGTATACTTAGGTTCAAAAGACCATAATTAACTTTTTGTGCCAAAAAAATTTTCATTTATTTTTATTTTAGATCGTCTTTTAGGGTTCAAAGCGTGCATCTCTAAATGGGCTTTCTAGGAAACCCACTCGAATTAACTTGTTTAAGCTGTATAATTAGGTTCAAAAGCACATAATTAACTTGTTTTACCCAAAAAATATTGATATAATATCATTTTCGATTGTTTTTAGTGTTCACAACTTGCATGTATAAATGTACTTTCTAGTTAACCTATTCGAATTTTAACCGACTAAAAAGCTCAAAATTTGAGTTTAAGCTGTATAATTAGGTTTAAAATCCCAATTAACTTTTTGTACCCAAAAAATTTGATTTATTGTCATTTTAGATCATTTTTTAGGGTTCAGAGCGTGCATGTCTAAATAGACTTTCTAGTAAACCCGTTCAAATTTTAACCAAGTAAAAAGATAAAAATTTTAGTTTAAGATGTATAATTAGGTTCAAAAGCCCATAATTAACTTTTTGTACCTAAAATTTTTTATTTAATATCATTTTCGATCATTTTTAAGGTTCAGAACGTTCATGTCTAAATGGGTTTTCTAGAGAACCCATTCGAATTTTAACTGAGTAAAAAGCTCAAAATTATAGTTTAACTTGTACAATTAGGTTCAAAAGACCATAATTAACTTTTTGTACTAAAAAAATTTGATTTATTGTTATTTTAGATCGTTTTTTATGGTTTAGAGCGTGCATCTCTAAATGGGCTTTCTAGTGAACCCGTTCGAATTTTAACCGAGTAAAAAGCTCAAAATTTTAGTTTAAGCTGTATAATTAGGTTCAAAAGACCATAATTAACATTTTTTACCCAAAATTTTTTATTTAATATCATTTTCGATCGTTTTTAGGGTTCTGAGCGTTCATGTCTAAATGCGCATTATAGTGAATCCGTTCGAATTTTAACCGAGCAAAAAGCTAAAAATTTTAGTTTAAGAAATATAATTAGATTTAAAATCCCTTAATTAACTTTTTTTACCCAAAAATTTTAATTTAAAATCATTTTCGATCGTTTTTAGGGTTCAGAGCGTGCATGTCCATATGGACTTCTTAGAGAACCCGTTCGAATTTTAACCGAATAAAAAGCTAAAAATTTTAGTTTAAGCTGTATAATTTGATTGAAAAGCCCATAATTAACTTGTTTTAGAAATAAAATTTGATTTAATATCATTTTCGATCGTTTTTAGGGTGTAGAGCGTGCATGTCTAAATCGTCTTTCTAGTGAACCCGCTCTAATTTTAACTGAGTAAAAAGCTCAAATTTTGAGTTTAAGCTATACAGTTAGGATCAAAAGCCTATAATTAACTTTTTGTACCCAAAAAATTGATTTAATATCATTTTCGATCGTTTTTTAGGGTTTAGAGCGTGCATGTCTAAAAGGGCTTTGTAGTGAACCTCTTCGAATTTTAACCGAGAAAAAAGCTCAACATTTGAGTTTAACTTGTATAATTAGGTTCAAAAGCCCATAATTAACTTTTTTACAGAAAAAATTTGATTTAATATCATTTTCGATCGTTTTTTAGGATTCAGAGCGTGCATGTCTAAATTGGCTTTCTATTGAAACCATTAGAATTTTAGCCGAGTAAAAAGCTCAAAATTTTAGTTTAAGCTGTATAATTAGGTTCAAAAGCCCATAATTAACTTTTTGTACTAAAAAAATTTGATTTATTGTCATTTTAGATCGTTTTTTAGAGTTCAGAGCGTGCATGTCTAAATGAGCTTTTTAGTGAACCTGTTCGAATTTTAACCTAGTAAAAATCTCAAAATTTGAGTTTAACCTGTATAATTATGTTCAAAAGCCCATAATTAACTTTTCTTACCCAAAAATTTTTATTTAATATCATTTTTGATCGATTTTAGGGTTTAGAGCGTGCATGTCTAAATGGGCTTTCTAGTGAATTCGTTCGAATTTTAACCGAGTAAAAAGCTCAAAATTTTAGTTTAAGCTGAATAATTAGGTTCAAAATCGTATAATTAACAACATTTTTTACCCAAAAAATTTTATTCAATATAATTTTTGATCGTTTTTTAGGGATCAAAGTGTGCATGTCTAAATGGGCTTCTTAGTGAACCCATTCGAATTTTAACTGAGTAAAAAGCTCAAAATTTGAGTTTAAGTTGTATAATTAGGTTCAAAAGACCATAATTAACTTTTTTAAACCAAAAAAAACTATTTAATATTATTTTCGATCGTTTTTTAGGGTTTAGAGCGTGCATGTCTAAATGGGCTTTCTAGTGAACCTGTTCGAATTTTAATCGAGTAATGTAACATCCCGATTTTGGAGTTAGTAGTTTGAGTGTTGGTTTGGGGGATTCGATTCGTGTCTAATCGGATTCTTCGGTTCATTAGTTCTGGGAAAATTAAAAGAATAATTATTTAATCGGACAAGTGATAATTTTGTAAAATGGTTCTAAAATTGTGTTGAAGGAATATTATTCGGACTTTAGGTTGATTTTTAATTAAGTATAATTATGCACTAGTGACTAAATTGTAATTTTGGAAAAGATTTGGGGATTTAATTAATAATTTTCGGAAATAAGGATTTTTAGTGACTAAATTGGAAAGCAAGCCATACTTAGAATCCTTAGAGGGCCATAAACCCGATTTATTTTTAATTAATGATTTATCCACCAAAATTGTTTTTAAATGGTTTTATTTTAGATGATAATTTTATTTTCTTTTGTAACTTCCCATTTTCTCATCTTTTCTCCCAAACTTTCTATCCATTTTCTCTCCATCTTCTTCTCTAGATTTCTTCAATTACTTGTTGATTTCTTCATCATTTTCAACAAGATTTATTTCATTTTACTCATCTTTTCATTCGCTACAAAACCTACTCATCAATTTTGCAAAATCAACATCATTTTTAAGGAAATCAAGGGAGGATTTCTCATCTTTTTGGTGGAGCAAATCTCTAAGGTAAAATTCTAATTTCTAATCTTTTTCTAAGGTTCTTTATTGAAGTTCCCAAGTATTGGCTTGCTCATCAACAATTGATATTTAATTTTTGTGTTTTTAATTCAAGATTTATGAGTTTTGTGAAGGTTTTTGTGAAATCTTTTGAGATCTCAATTGATGCTAGATTTAGGATAATTTAATTATGATATTAGGTCAATTAAATGATTGATTGAGTCTTGAAATGAGTGAACATCAAATTAATCCCGGAATAATGCAATCGGTGGTGTTTTAAGGTGGTTTTCGGTTATTTTAGGGGTTGTTTTAGGTGTTCTTTTTTGCTGGAGGTATAAGTATGGTTTGGAAGTGCTTTTGGTTCATATTTGAGTTGGATTAGATGTTAGATTCATAAGGTTAAGGGCTGATGTTATTTCGGATGCGTTTCGGCTAGGTTTCAGTCTTTTCGGCTAGGTTTCAATAGTTTTTGTGGAGGTTTGATGTGGCTGTTGTTTTGAGCATGTTGGGATGTGAATATGCTCTGTTTTTAATGTTGTGGAGGTAGTGCAAGAAGGTGCATAAGTGACTGATGCGTTGGCGTTGCCGTCGGAGCATCGGCGAGGGCTTGTTTCGCTTGTCGGTGAGTGATTTCGGGTTTAAAGTGTTTCGCAACAGTTCGGTTCTGTTGCTGGAAATGCATGCATTAGCTCTCTAGACACCAAGGTACCGATGCCACCCAGGGAGGTATCGATACCCTTGGCTTTCGAAGGCTTATTTAGCCACAGCCTCGTCATGGTATCGATACCATGCTTGAGGGTATCGATACCCATGACCAAAAATGAAGAATTTTAAGTGTTGGAATTTTGTGTGTTGTCGTTGTCTTCTTGTATTTGAGTAGGGATGCTATGAATATCATTTTGAGATGAAATATCACCGTGATGCATGATGTTAACTTAATTTCATATTGGTTAATTAAAGTTGGATGTAGTACTTAGATTTTACGTGTTTTACATTTAGGTCCCTAATTAATGAAACATGAAATTAATGATGCTAAAATGCTCCGATTGATATGAGTTTTATTGTGAGTATGCTATGCATGTTTAATTGAACTATGGTAGATTGAATTTCCGGTTTATTATTGAAATTAAAACTATTTGCGATTTGGTGCTTATGTGTTCGTGTGCGAATTGAATGACCTATTGTGGACCAAATGTTTCCATTCTCGTTATGCGTGAAACCGACACGCATAGGGAATTAATTATGCATCTAGATAAGAAATAAAATATATTGGTTTTCAGGGTTGTTTATCGAATCGGACCTTTGCGGGTTTGGTTTGATATTCCCCGTGTAACTCGTTAGTGTCGGTTCCGTCTAGGCCGGGCTAAGGGGGTTACAAGTAAAAAGCGCAAAATTAGATTATTAGCTGTATAATTAGGTTCAAAAGCCCAAAATTAACTTTTCGTACCAAAAAAATTTGATTTAATATCATTTTTGATTATTTTTTAGGGTTCAGAGCATGCATGTCTAAATGGGCTTTCTAGTGAACCTGTTCGAATTTTAATCGAGTAAAAAGCTCAAAATTAGATTTTTAGCTTTATTATTAGGTTCAAAAGCCCAAAATTAACATTTCGTACCCAAAAAGTTTGATTTAATATCATTTTTGATTGTTTTATAGGGTTTAGAGCGCTCATGTCTAATTGGGCTTTTTAGTAAACCCGTTCGAATTTTAACCGACTAAAAATTTCAAATTTTGAGTTTAGCCTATATAATTAGGTTGAAATACCCATAATTAACTTTTTTTACCCAAAAAATATGATTTAATATCATTTTCGATCGTTTTAAGGGTTCAGAGCGTGTGTGTCTAAATCGGCTGTCTAGTGAACCCGTTCGAATTTTAACCTAGTAAAAAGCACAAAATTTTAGTTTAAGCTGTATAATTAGGTTCAAAATGTCTTAATTAACTTTTTTTACCCTAAAAATTTTGATTTAATATCATTTTCGATCATTTTTTAGAGTTCAGAGCGTGTCTGTCTAAATGGGTTGTCTAGTGAACCTGTTCGAATTTTAACAAAGTAAAAAGCTCAAAATTTGTGTTTAACCTATATAATTAGGTTCAAAAGCCCATAATTAACTTTTCGTACCAAAAAAATTTGATTTAATATCATTTTTGATTATTTTTTAGGGTTCAGAGCATGCATGTCTAAATGGGCTTTCTAGTGAACCTGTTCGAATTTTAATCGAGTAAAAAGCTCAAAATTAGATTTTTAGCTTTATTATTAGGTTCAAAAGCCCAAAATTAACATTTCGTACCCAAAAAGTTTGATTTAATATCATTTTTGATTGTTTTATAGGGTTTAGAGCGTTCATGTCTAATTGGGCTTTTTAGTAAACCCGTTCGAATTTTAACCGACTAAAAATTTCAAATTTTGAGTTTAGCCTATATAATTAGGTTGAAATACCCATAATTAACTTTTTTTACCCAAAAAATATGATTTAATATCATTTTCGATCGTTTTAAGGGTTCAGAGCGTGTGTGTCTAAATCGGCTGTCTAGTGAACCCGTTCGAATTTTAACCTAGTAAAAAGCACAAAATTTTAGTTTAAGCTGTATAATTAGGTTCAAAATGTCTTAATTAACTTTTTTTACCCTAAAAATTTTGATTTAATATCATTTTCGATCATTTTTTAGAGTTCAGAGCGTGTCTGTCTAAATGGGTTGTCTAGTGAACCTGTTCGAATTTTAACAAAGTAAAAAGCTCAAAATTTGTGTTTAACCTATATAATTAGGTTCAAAAGCCCATAATTAACTTTTTTTACCAAAGAAATTTGATTTAATATCATTTTTGACTGTTTTCTAGGGCTCAGAGCGTGCATGTCTAAATGGGTTGTCTAGTGAACCTATTGGAATTTTAACCGAGTAAAAAGCTTAAAATTAGATTTTAAACTGTATAATTAGGTTCAAAAACCCAAAATTAACTTTTTGTACCCAAAAAAATTATTTAATATCATTTTCGATCATTTTTTAGGGTTTAGAGCGTGCATGTCTAAATGGGCTTTCTAATGAACCCGTTCAAATTTACCCGAGTAAAAAGCTCAAAATTTTAGTATAAGCTGTATAATTCAGTTCAAGAGCCCATAATTAACTTTTTGTACCCAAAAAAATTGATTTAATATCATTTTCGATCTTCTTTAGGGCTTAGAGCATGCATGTCTAAATGGGCTTTCTAGAGAAGCCTTTCGAATTTTAACTGAGAAAAATCTCAAAATTTGAGTTTGACCTGTATAATTAGGTTTAAAAGCCCATAATTAACTTCTTTTACCCAAAAAATTTCATTTAATATCATTTTCGATCGTTTTTAGGGTTCAGAGCGTGCATTTATAAATGGGTTTTCTAGTGAACCTGTTAAAATTTTAACCGAGTAAAAAGATTAAAATTTGAGTTTAACCTATATAATTAGGTTCAAAAGCCCATAATTAACTTTTTTTTACCCAAAAAATTTGATTTAATATCATTTTCGACCGTTTTCTAGGGTTCAGAGCGTGCATGTCTAAATGGACTGTCTAGTGAACCCGTTCGAATTTTAATCGAGTAAAAAGCTCAAAATTTGAGTTTAACCTGTATAATTAGGTTCAAAAGCCCATGATTAACTTTTTTACCAGAAAATTTGATTTAATATCATTTACCAGAAAATTTGATTTAATATCATTTGAACTTAGGTGATAAAGACTTGGATTTATGGAATGATAACTAGAGGTGCCCAAAATTGGCTCTAGTATATGCTTAAAATATATATATATATATATTTCTCTTAGCTAGTAATAAAACACAAGCCTTGAGGTGCCTAAAATTGGCTCAAGTGTTGATACTATAGGAAGAAATCATAAATTCCAAAGTCTATTTGTGTTGATTTCGAGTAAATCCTTGGGTAACCGAAAGGTTAAGGCTTAATAATAGGCGTAGTTATGGTGGGGAGAATAGATGAAAACGAAAGACCAAAAGAGAATAAGGTTTGGCAATTTGATGGTTTGCATTGCTTGAGGACAAGCAATAGTTCGAGTTTAGGGGTGTGATAAGTGCTTAATTCACTATCACTTTTTACACCTTTCATGGACAATAATCACTTAATCTACACCTACTTGGGCTAAAGCATGTACTTATTGTGAGATATTTCGATATGCTGTTTTGTGACTTATAAAGATAATATTTATAAAAACTGCAGACTTTACGGCACCTTTTATGCAATTGTAGGAATATCTACTACTGCGGCAGTAAGCGAGGCCGAAGCAGAACCTGAGGACGCGACAGCAGCTGAAGGACAAGTACCGATATTGTAGGCGATCTGAAGAGAAAAATGAGGTGGACGTTTCTGGACAAGCAGCACAAGGATCGGAGCTGGTAAGCGAGTAGAAAGCCCAAGTCAAAGGCCACACGGAAAAGAATCCTTGTGGGAATAAATTTGGAAATAAAATAAATATTTTATTTATATACTTGACTTGTGTTTTACTCTAAGTTGTATTCCTACTTAGGAAAGGTTTGCCCTAGGCCAAGCCTATAATAGCCATAGTCGCACAAGGAGAAGGGAGGATCATAGAACGCACGAGAGAAATTAGATTTTTAGATTTTTCTTTCTTTCAATTATGTTCTAAACTTTCTTAGGGTTTAGGTGAAAGTTGTTGAGTATTTGTGAGAGAAGATTGAACTTTGAGTTTAAGTTGTATAATTAGGTTCAATAGCCCATAATTTACTTTTTGTCCCCCCAAAAAATTGATTTAATATCATTTTTGATCCTTTTTAGGGTTCAGAGCGTGTATATCTAAATAGGCTTTCTAATGAACCTATTAGAATTTTAACCGAGTAAAAAGCTCAAAATTTGAGTTTAACAAGTATAATTAGGTTAAAAAGCCCATAATTAACTTTTTTTTACGCAAAAAAAATATTATTTAATATCATTTTCGATCGTTTTTTACGGTTCAGAGCGTGCATGTCAAAATAGGCTTTTTAGTGAACCCGTTCGAATTTTAACTGAGTAAAAAGCTCAAAATTTTAGTTTAAGCTGTATAATTAGGTTTAAATGCCCATAATTAACTTTTTTCCCAAAAAAATTGATTTAATATCATTTTCGATCGTTTTTAGGGTTCAGAGCGTGCATGTCTAAATGAGCTTTCTAGTGAACGCATTCGAATTTTAACCGAGTAAAAAGCTCAAATTTTGAGTTTAATCTGTATAATTAGGTTCAAAAGCCCATAATTAACTTTTTTTACCCAAAGGAATTGATTTAATATCATTTTTTTTATCATTTTTAGGGTTAAGAGCGTGCACATCTAAATGGGCTTTCTAGTAAACCCGTTCGAATTTTAATTGAGTAAAAAGCTCAAAATTAGATTTTTAGCTGTATAATTAGGTTCAAAAGACCATAATTAACTTTTTGTACCCAAAAAATTTGATTTAATATCATTTTTGATTGTTTTTTAGGGTTCAGAGCGTGTCTGTCTAAATGGGTTTTCTAGTGAACCCGTTTGAATTTTAACAAAGTAAAAAACTCAAATTTTTATTTTAAGCTGTATAATTAGGTTCAAAATCCCATAATTAACTTTTTTTACACAAAAAATTTGATTTAATATCATTTTTGACTGTTTTCTAGGGTTCAGACCGTGCATGTCTAAATGGGCTGTCTAGTGAACATGTTCGAATTTTAACCCAAAATTAACTTTTTGTACCCAAAAAATTTGATTTGATATCATTTTCGATCGTTTTTAGGGTTCAGAGCGTGCATCTATAAATGGGTTTTCTAGTGAACCCGTTTGAATTTTAACCGAGAAAAAAGCTCAAAATTTTAGTTTAAGTTGTATGATTAGGTTCAAAAGACCATAATTAACATTTTTTACCTAAATTTTTTTATTTAATATCATTTTCGATTATTTTTAGGGTTTAGAGTGTGTGTGTCTAAATGGGCTTTTTAGTGAATACGTTCGAATTTTAACCGAGTAAAAAGCTAAAAATTTGAGTTTAAGCTGTATAATTAGGTTTAAAATCCCATAAGTAACTTTTTGTACCCAAAAAAATTGATTTAAAATCTATTTCGATCATGTTTTAGGGTTCAGAGCATGCATGTCTAAATGGACTTTTTAGTGAACCCGTTCGAATTTTAACCGAATAAAAAGCTAAAAATTTTAGTTTAAGCTGTATAATTAGGTTCAAAAAACCATAATTAACTTTTTGTACCCAAAAAATTTGATTTATTGTTATTTTAGATTGTTTTTTAGGTTTCAGAGCGTGTATCCTAAATGGGCTTTCTAGTGAACCCGTTCGTATTTTAACAGAGTAAAAAGCTCAAAAATTTAGTTTAAGCTCTATAATTAGGTTCAAAAGCCCATAATTAATACTTTTTACCCAAAAATTTTTATTTAACATCATTTTTAATCTTTTTTAGGGTTCAAACCGTGCATGTCTAAATGGGTTTTCTAAAGAATTCGTTCTCATTTTAACCGAGTAAAAAGCTCAAAATTTGAGTTTAACCTGTATAATTAGGTTCAAAACCCCATAATTAACTTTTTTACACAAAAAATTTGATTTAATATCATTTTGTATCTTTTTTAGGATTCAGAGCGTGCATGTCTAAATTGGATTTCTATTCAACCCGTTGGAATTTTAGCCGAGTGAAAACCTTAAAATTTTAGTTTAAGCTGTATAGTTAGGTTCAAAAGCCCATAATTAACTTTTTGTACCCAAAAAATTTGATTTACTATCATTTTAGATCGTTTTTTAGGGTTCAGAGCGTGCATGTGTAAATGGGCTTTGTAGTGAACCCATTCGAATTTTAACCGAGTAAAAAGCTCAAAATTTTAGTTTGAGCTGTATAATTAGGTTCAAAAGCCCATAATTAACATTTTTTACCCAAAATTTTTTATCCAATATAATTTTTGATCTTTTTTAGGGTTCAGAGCGTGCATGTCTAAATGGGCGTCTTAGTGAACCCATTCGAATTTTAACATAGTAAAAAGCTCAAAATTTGAGTTTAAGCTGTATAATTAGGTTCAAAAGAACATAATTAACTTTTTTAAACCAAAAAATTTATTTAATATCATTTTCGATCGTTTTTAGGGTTTAGAGCGCGCATGTCTAAATGGGCTTTCGAGTGAGTTTGTTCTAATTTTAATCGACTAAAAAGCTCAAAATTAGATTTTTAGCTGTATAATTAGATTCAAAAGCCCAAAATTAACTTTTCATATCCAAAAAATTTGATTTAAGATCATTTTTTATTGTTTTTAGGGTTCAGAGCGTGCATGTCTAAATATGCTTTAGTGAACCTTTTCGAATTTTAATTGATTAAAAAGCTCAATCTTAGATTTTTGGCTATATAATTATGTTCAAAAGCCCAAAATTAACTTTTCGTACCAAAAAAATTTGATTTAATATCATTTTTGATCTTTTTTAGGGTTTAGAGCGTGCATGTCTTAATGGGCTTCTTAGTGAACCCATTCGAATTTTAACATAGTAAAAATCTCAAAATTTGAGTTTAAGCTGTATAATTAGGTTCAAAATAATATAATTAACTTTTTTAAACCAAAAAATTTATTTAATATCATTTTCGATCGTTTTTAGGGTTTAGAGCGTGCATGTCTAAATGGGCTATCTAGTGATCCCGTTCGAATTTTAACCTAGTAAAAAGAAAAAATTTTAGTTTAAGCTGTATAATTAGGTTCAAAATGCCATAATTAACTTTTTTACCCAAAAAATTTTGATTTAATATCATTTTCGATCATTTTTTAGAGTTCAGAGAGTGTCTGTCAAAATGGGTTGTCTAGTGAACTAGTTCGAATTTTAACCAAGTAAAAAGCTCAAAATTTGAGTTTAACTAGTATAATTAGGTTCAAAATCCCATAATTAACTTTTTTTACCCAAAAGATTTGATTTAATATCATTTTCGATCTTTTTCTAGGGTTCATAGTGTGCATGTCTAAATGGGCTGTCTAGTGAACCTGTTCGAATTTTAACCAAGTAAAAAGCTCAAAATTTGAGTTTAACCTGTATAATTATGTTCAAAAGCCCATAATTAACTTTTTTTACCAAAAAAATTTTATTTAATATCATTTTCGATAGTTTTTAGGGTTCAGAGCGTGCATGTCTAAATGGGATGTCTAGTGAACCCATTCGAATTTTAACTATGTAAAAAGCTCAAAATTTGAGTTGAATCTGTATAATTAGGTTTAAAAGCCCATACCTAACTTTTTTTACCCAAAAAATTTGATTTAATAATATCATTTTCGATCGTTTTTAAGGTTCAGAGCGTGCATGTCTAAATGGGCTTTGTAGTGAACCTGTTCGAATTTTCGTCTAGTAAAAAGCTCAAAATTAGATTTTTAGCTGTATAATTAGGTTCAAAAGCCCATAATTAACTTTTTATACCTAAAAAATTTGATTTATTGTCATTTTAGATCGTTTTTTAGGATTCAGAGCGTGCATGTGTTAATGGGCTTTCTAGTAAACCCATTCGAATTTTAACCGAGTAAAAAGCTCAAAATTTTAGTTTGAGCTGTATAATTAGGTTCAAAAGCCCATAATTAACATTTTTTACCCAAAATTTTTTATCCAATATCATTTTTGATCTTTTTTAGGGTTTAGAGCGTGCATGTCTTAATGGGCTTCTTAGTGAACCCATTCGAATTTTAACATAGTAAAAATCTCAAAATTTGAGTTTAAGCTGTATAATTAGGTTCAAAAGAACATAATTAACTTTTTTTAAACCAAAAAATTTATTTAATATCATTTTCGATCGTTTTTAGGGTTTAGAGCGTGCATGTCTAAATGGGCTTTCTAGTGAATTTGTTCTAATTTTAATCGACTAAAAAGCTCAAAATTAGATTTTTAGCTGTATAATTAGGTTCAAAAGCCCAAAATTAACTTTTCATGTCCAAAAAATTTGATTTAAGATCATTTTTGATTGTTTTTAGGGTTCAGAGCGTTCATGTCTAAATATGCTTTAGTGAACCTGTTCGAATTTTAAATGAGTAAAAAGCTGAATCTTAGATTTTTAGCTATATAAATAGGTTCAAAAGCCCAAAATTAACTTTTCATACCCAAAAAATTTGATTTAATATCATTTTTGATTCTTTTTAGGGTTAAGAGCGTTCATGTCTAATTGGGCTTTTTAGTGAACCCGTTCAAATTTTAACCGACTAAAAAGCTCAAAATTTGAGTTTAAGTTGTATAAATAGGTTCAAAAGCCCATAATTAACTTTTTTTACCCAAAAAATTTGATTTAATATCATTTTCGATTGTTTTTAGGGTTTAGAGCGTGCATGTCCAAATGGGCTATCTAGTGATCCCGTTCGAATTTTAACCTAGTAAAAAGCAAAAATTTTAGTTTAAGCTGTATAATTAGGTTCAAAATGCCATAATTAACTTTTTTACCCAAAAAATTTTGATTTAATATCATTTTCGATCATTTTTTAGACTTCAGAGCGTGTCTGTCAAAATGGGCTGTCTAGTGAACCCGTTCGAATTTTAACCAAGTAAAAAGCTCAAAATTTGAGTTTAACCTGTATAATTAAGTTCAAAATCCCATAATTAATTTTTTTTACCCAAAAAATTTGATTTAAAATCATTTTCGATCTTTTTCTAGGGTTCATAGTGTGCATGTCTAAATGGGCTGTCTAGTGAACCTGTTCGAATTTTAACCAAGTAAAAAGCTCAAAATTTGAGTTTAACCTGTATAATTATGTTCAAAAGCCCATAATTAACTTTTTTTACCAAAAAAATTTGATTTAATATCATTTTCGATAGTTTCTAGGGTTCAGAGCGTGCATGTCTAAATGGGATGTCTAGTGAACCCGTTCGAATTTTAACTATGTATAAAGCTCAAAATTTGAGTTGAATCTGTATAATTAGGTTCAAAATCCCATAACTAACTTTTTTTACCCAAAAAATTTGATTTAATAATATCATTTTCGATCGTTTTTAAGGTTTAGAGCGTGCATGTCTAAATGGGCTTTCTAGTGAACCTATTCGAATTTTCATCGAGTAAAAAGCTCAAAATTAGAGTTTCAGCTGTATAATTAGGTTCAAAAGACTATAATTAACTTTTTGTACCCAAAAAATTTGATTTAATATCATTTTTGATTGTTTTTGAGGGTTCAGAGCGTGTCTGTCTAAATGGGTTGTCTAGTGAACCCGTTCGAATTTTAACCAAGTAAAAAACTCAAAATTTTAGTTTATCCTGTATAATTAGGTTCAAAATTCCATAATTAACTTTTTTTACCAAAAAATTTGATTTAATATCATTTTCGACTATTTTCTAGGGTTCAGACCGTGCATGTCTAAATGGGATGTAAAGTGAAGTTCTAATTTTAACCGAGTAAAAAGCTCAAAATTAGATTTTAAACTGTATAATTAGGTTCAAAAACACAAAGTTAACTTTTTGTACCAAAAAATTTGATTTAATATAATTTTCGATCGTTTTTTAGGGTTTAGAGTGTGCATCTCTTAATGGTCTTTCTAGTGAACCCGTTCGAATTTTAACCGAGTAAAAAGCTCAAAATTTTAGTTTAAGTTGTATAATTATATTCAAAAGACCATAATTAACATTTTTTACCCAAAAATTTTTATTTAATATCATTTTTGATCATTTTTAGGGTTCAGTGCGTGCATGTCTAAACGGGCTTTTTAGGGAAATCGTTAAAATTTTAACCGAGTAAAAAGCTAAAAATTTGAGTTTAATCTGTATAATTAGGTTTTGAATCCCATAATTAACTTTTTGTACCCAAAAAATTTGATTTAAAATCATTTTCGATCGTGTTTTAGGGTTCAGAGCGTGCATGTCTAAATAGACTTTTTAGTGAACCCATTCGAATTTTAACCGAATAAAAAGCTAAAAATTTTAGTTTAAGTTGTATAATTAGGTTAAAAAGCCCATAATTAACTTGTTTTACCCAAAAAATTTGATTTAATATCATTTTCGATCGTTTTTAGGGTTCAGAGCGTGCATGTGTAAATGGGCTTTCTAGTGAACATGTTCTAATTTTAACAGAGAAAAAAGCTCAAAATTTTAGTTTGAGCTGTATAATTAGGTTCAAAAGCCCATTATTAATATTTTTTACCCAAAAAATTTATCCAATATCATTTTTGATCGTTTTTTAGGGTTTAGAGCGTGCATGTCTAAATGGGCTTCTTAGTGAACCCATTCGAATTTTAACCGAGTGAAAAGCTTAAAATTTGAGTTTAAGCTGTATAATTAGGTTGAAAAGACCATAATTAACTTTTTTAAACCAAAAAAATTTATTTAATATCATTTTCGATCGTTTTTAGGGTTTAGAGCGTGCATGTCTAAATGGGCTTTCTAGTGAATATGTTCAAATTTTAATCGAGTAAAAATCTCAAAATTAGATTTTTAGCTATATAATTAGGTTCAAAAGCCCAAAATTAACTTTTCGTACCTAAAAAATTTGATTTAATATCATTTTTGATTGTTTTTTAGGGTTAAGAGCGTTCATGTCTAATTGAGCTTTTTAGTGAACCCGTTCGAAATTTAACCGACTAAAAAGCTCAAAATTTGAGTTTAGCCTACATAATTTGATTTAATATCATTTTCGATCGTTTTTAGGGTTTAGAGCGTGCATGTCTAAATAGGCTTTCTAGTGATCCCGTTCGAATTTTAACCTAGTAAAAAGCACAAAATTTTAGTTTAAGTTGTATAATTAGGTTCAAAATGCCATAATTAACTTTTTTTACCCAAAAAAATTGATTTAATATCAATTTCGATCATTTCTTAGAGTTTAGAGCATGTTTGTCAAAATGGGCTATCTAGTGAACCCGTTCGAATTTTAACCGAGTAAAAATTCAAAATTTGAGTTTAGGCTATTTAATTAGGTTTAAAAACCCATAATTAACTTTTTTTACTTAAAAAATTGAATTTAATATCATTTTAGATCTTTTTTAGGTTTTAGGGTGTGCATGTCTATACGGGCTTTCAAGTGAAACCGTTCGAATTTTAACCGAGTAAAAAGCTCAAAATTTTAGTTTAAGCTGTATAATTATATTCAAAAGACCATAATTAACATTTTTTACCCAAAAATTTTTATTTAATATCATTTTTGATCATTTTTAGGGTTCAGTCCGTGCATGTCTAAACGGGCTTTTTAGGGAAATCGTTAAAATTTTAACCGAGTAAAAAGCTAAAAATTTGAGTTTAATCTGTATAATTAGGTTTAGAATCCCATAATTAACTTTTTGTACCCAAAAAATTTGATTTAAAATCATTTTCGATCGTGTTTTAGGGTTCAGAGCGTGCATGTCTAAATAGACTTTTTAGTGAACCCATTCGAATTTTAACCGAATAAAAAGCTAAAAATTTTAGTTTAAGTTGTATAATTAGGTTAAAAAGCCCATAATTAACTTGTTTTACCCAAAAAATTTGATTTAATATCATTTTCGATCGTTTTTAGGGTTCAGAGCGTGCATGTGTAAATGGGCTTTCTAGTGAACATGTTCTAATTTTAACAGAGAAAAAAGCTCAAAATTTTAGTTTGAGCTGTATAATTAGGTTCAAAAGCCCATTATTAATATTTTTTACCCAAAAAATTTATCCAATATCATTTTTGATCGTTTTTTAGGGTTTAGAGCGTGCATGTCTAAATGGGCTTCTTAGTGAACCCATTCGAATTTTAACCGAGTGAAAAGCTTAAAATTTGAGTTTAAGCTGTATAATTAGGTTGAAAAGACCATAATAAACTTTTTTAAACCAAAAAAATTTATTTAATATCATTTTCGATCGTTTTTAGGGTTTAGAGCGTGCATGTCTAAATGGGCTTTCTAGTGAATATGTTCAAATTTTAATCGAGTAAAAATCTCAAAATTAGATTTTTAGCTATATAATTAGGTTCAAAAGCCCAAAATTAACTTTTCGTACCTAAAAAATTTGATTTAATATCATTTTTGATTGTTTTTTAGGGTTAAGAGCGTTCATGTCTAATTGAGCTTTTTAGTGAACCCGTTCGAAATTTAACCGACTAAAAAGCTCAAAATTTGAGTTTAGCCTACATAATTTGATTTAATATCATTTTTGATCGTTTTTAGGGTTTAGAGCGTGCATGTCTAAATAGGCTTTCTAGTGATCCCGTTCGAATTTTAACCTAGTAAAAAGCACAAAATTTTAGTTTAAGTTGTATAATTAGGTTCAAAATGCCATAATTAACTTTTTTTACCCAAAAAAATTGATTTAATATCAATTTCGATCATTTCTTAGAGTTTAGAGCATGTTTGTCAAAATGGGCTATCTAGTGAACCCGTTCGAATTTTAACCGAGTAAAAATTCAAAATTTGAGTTTAGGCTATTTAATTAGGTTTAAAAACCCATAATTAACTTTTTTTACTTAAAAAATTGAATTTAATATCATTTTAGATCTTTTTTAGGTTTTAGGGTGTGCATGTCTATACGGGCTTTCAAGTGAAACCGTTCGAATTTTAACTGAGTAAAATGCTCAAAATTTGAGTTTAATCTGTAAAATTAGGTTCAAAAGACCATAATTAACTTTTTTTACCCAAAAAATTTGATTTAATATCATTTTCGATCATTTATTAGGGTTCAGAGCGTTCATATCTAAATGGGCTTCTTAGTAAACCCATTCGAATTTTAATCGAGTAAAAAGCTAAAAATTTGAGTTTAAGCTGTATAATTAGGTTCAAAAGCCCATAAATAACTTTTTTTACCCAAAAAAATTGATTTAATATCAATTTCGATCGTTTTTAAGGTTTAGAGCGTGCATGTCTAGATGAGCTTTTTAGTGAACTTGTTCGAATTTTAATCGAGTAAAAAGCTCAAAAATAGATTTTTAGTTGTATAATTAGGTTCAAGAGCCCATAATTAACTTTTTTTACCCATAAAATTTGATTTAATATCATTTTTGATTGTTTTTAGGGTTTAGAGCGTTCATGTCTAATTGGGCTTTTTAGTGAACCCGTTCGAATTTTAACTGGCTGAAAATCTCAAAATTTTAGTTTAGCCTTTATATTTAGGTTTAAAAGCCCGTAATTAACTTTTTTTACCCAAAAAATTTAATTTAATATCATTTTCGATCGTTTTTAGGGTTTAGAGCGTGCATGTCTAAATGAGCTTTCTAAGGAACCCGTTCGAATTTTAACCGAGTAAAAAGCTAAAAATTTTAGTTTAACCTGTATAATTAGGTTCAAAATACCATAATTAACTTTTTGTGTCCAAAAAATTTGATTTATTGTTATTTTAGATCGATTTAAAGGGTTCAGAGCGTGCATGTCGAAATGGGCTTCTTAGTGAACCCATTCGAATTTTAACCGAGTGAAAAGCTTAAAATTTGAGTTTAAGCTGTATAATTAGGTTCAAAAGACCATAACTAACTTTTTTAAACCAAAAAAATTTATTTAATATCATTTTCGATCGTTTTTAGGGTTTAGAGCGTGCATGTCTAAATGGGCTTTCTAGTGAACTTGTTCGAATTTTAATCGAGTAAAATAGCTCAAAATTACATTTTTAGCTATATAATTAGGTTCAAAAGCCCAAAATTAACTTTTCTTACCCAAAAAATTTAATTTAATATCATTTTTGATTGTTTTTTAGGGTTAAGAGCGTTCAAGTCTAATTAGGCTTTTTAGTGAACCCGTTCGAATTTTAACCGACTAAAAAGCTCAAAATTTGAGTTTAGCCTATATAATTAGGTTCAAAAGCCCATAAGTAACTTCTTTTTACCCAAAAAATTTGATTTAATATCATTTTCGATCGTTTTTAGGGTTTAGAGCGTGCATGTCTAAATGAGCTTTCTAGTGATCCCGTTCGAATTTTAACCTAGTAAAAAGCACAAAATTTTAGTTTAAGATGTATAATTAGGTTCAAAATGCCATAATTAACTCTTTTTACCAAAAATTTTTGATTTAATAACATTTTCGATCATTTCTTAGATTTGAGAGCGTGTTTGTCAAAATGGGCAATGTAGTGAACCCGTTTGAATTTTGACCGAATAAAAAGCTCAAAATTTGAGTTTATGCTGTTTAATTAGGTTCAAAAACCCATAATTAACTTTTTTTACCTAAAAAATTGAATTTAATATCATTTTAGATCTTTATTAGGTTTTAGAGTGTGCATGTTTATATGGGCTTTCAAGTGTAACCGTTCGAATTTAAACCGAGTAAAAAGCTCAAAATTTGAGTTTAAGCTGTATAATTAGGTTCAAAAGACTATAATTAACTTTTTACCCCAAAAATTTGATTTAATATCATTTTCGATCATTTTTAAAGGTTCGGAGCGTTCATATCTAAATGGGATTCTTAGTGAACACATTCGAATTTTAACCGAGTAAAAAACTCAAAATTTGAGTTTAAGCTGTATAATTAGGTCCAAAAGCCCATAATTAACTTTTTTAAACCAAAAAAATTTATTTAATATCATTTTCGATCGTTTTTTAGGGTTTAGAGCGTGCATGTCTAAACGGGCTTCCTAGTGAACCCGTTCGAATTTTAACTATGTAAAAAGCTCAAAATTTGAGTTTAAGCTATATAATTAGGTTTAAATGCCCATAATTAACTTTTTTCCCAAAAAAATTGATTTAATATCGTTTTCGATAGTTTTTAGGGTTCAGAGCGTGCATGTCTAAATGAGCTTTCTAGTGAACGCATTCGAATTTTAACCGAGTAAAAGGCTCAAATTTTGAGTTTAATCTGTATAATTAGGTTCAAAAGCCCATAATTAACTTTTTTTACCCAAAGGAATTGTTTTAATATCATTTTCGATCATTTTTAGGGTTAAGAGCGTGCACGTCTAAATGGGCTTCCTAGTGAACCCGTTTGAATTTTAATTGAGTAAAAAGCTCAAAATTAGATTTTTAGCTGTATAATTAGGTTCAAAAGACCATAATTAACGTTTTGTACCAAAAAAATTTGATTTAATATCATTTTTTATTGTTTTTTAGGGTTCAGAGCGTGTCTATCTAAATGGGTTGTCTAGTGAACCCGTTCGAATTTTAACCAAGTAAAAACTCAAATTTTTAGTTTAAGCTGTGTAATTAGGTTCAAAATCCCATAATGAACTTTTTTTACACAAAAAATTTGATTTAATATCATTTTCGATTGTTTTCTAGGGTTCAGACCGTGCATGACTTAATGGGCTGTCTAGTGAACATGTTCGAATTTTAACCCAAAATTAACTTTTTGTACCGAAAAAATTTGATTTGATATCATTTTCGATCGTTTTTTAGGGTTTAGAGCGTGCATCTATAAATGGGTTTTCTAGTGAACCCGTTTGAATTTTAATCGAGTAAAAAGCTCAAAATTTTAGTTTAAGTTGTATAATTAGGTTCAAAAGACCATAATTAACATTTTTTACCCAAAATTTTTTATGTAATATCATTTTCGATCATTTTTAGGGTTTATAGTGTGTATGTCTAAATGGGCTTTTTAGTGAATACGTTCGAATTTTAACCGAGTAAAAAGCTAAAAATTTGAGTTTAAGCTGTATAATTAGGTTTAAAATCCCATAAGTAACTTTTTGTACCCAAAAAATTTCATTTAAAATCTATTTCGATCGTGTTTTAGGGTTCAGAGCGTGCATGTCTAAATGGACTTTTTAGTGAACCCGTTCGAATTTTAACCGAATAAAAAGCTAAAAATTTTAGTTTAAGCTGTATAATTAGGTTCAAAAGACCATAATTAACAGAGTAAATGGGCTTTCTATTGAACCCGTTCGTATTTTAACAGAGTAAAAAGCTCAAAAATTTAGTTTAAGCTGTATAATTAGGTTCAAAAGCCCATAATTAACATTTTTTACCCAAAAATTTTTATTTAACATCATTTTTAATCTTTTTTAGGGTTCAAACCCTGTATGTCTAAATGGGTTTTCTATAGAATCCGTTCTAATTTTAACCGAGTAAAAAGTTCAAAATTTGAGTTTAAGCTATATAATTAGGTTCAAAAGCCCATAATTAACTTTTTGTACCCCAAAAAATTGATTTAATATCATTTTGGATCGTTTTTTAGGGTTCAGAGCATGCATGTCTAAAAGGGCTTTCTAGTGAACCTCTTCGAATTTTAACCGAGTAAAAAGCTCAAAATTTGAGTTTAACCTGTATAATTAGGTTCAAAAGCCCATAATTAACTTTTTTACACAAAAAATTTGATTTAATATCATTTTGTATCTTTTTTAGGATTCAGAGCGTGCATGTCTAAATTGGATTTCTATTCAACCCGTTGGAATTTTAACCGAGTAAAAACCTTAAAATTTTAGTTTAAGCTGTATAATTAGGTTCAAAAGCCCATAATTAACTTTTTGTACCCAAAAAATTTGATTTATTGTCATTTCAGATCGTTTTTTAGGGTTCAGAGCGTGCATGTGTAAATGGGCTTTCCAGTGAACCCATTCGAATTTTAACCGAGTAAAAAGCTCAAAATTTTAGTTTGAGTTGTATAATTAGGTTCAAAAGCCCATAATTAACATTTTTTACCCAAAATTTTTTATCCAATATCATTTTTGATCTTTTTTAGGGTTCAGAGCGTGCATGTCTAAATGGGCTTCTTAGTGAACCCATTCGAATTTTAACATAGTAAAAAGCTCAAAATTTGAGTTTAAACTGTATAATTAGGTTCAAAAGAACATAATCAACTTATTTAAACCAAAAAATTTATTTAATATTATTTTTGATCGTTTTTAGGGTTTAGAGCGTGCATGTCTAAATGGGCTTTCTAGTGAATTTGTTCTAATTTTAATCGACTAAAAAGCTCAAAATTAGATTTTTACCTGTATAATTAGGTTCAAAAGCCCAAAATTAACTTTTCATATCCAAAAAATTTGTTTTAATATCATTTTTGATTGCTTTTAGGGTTCAGAGCATGCATGTTTAAATGGGCTTTAGTGAACCTGTTCGAATTTTAATTGAGTAAAAAGCTCAATCTTAGATTTTTAGCTATATAATTAGGTTCAAAAGCCCAAAATTAACTTTTTGTACCCAAAAAATTTGATTTAATATCATTTTTGATTCTTTTTAGTGTTAAGAGCGTTCATGTCTAATTGGGCTTTTTAGTGAACCCGTTCGAATTTTAACCGACTAAAAAGCTCAAAATTTGAGTTTAGCCTATATAATTAGGTTCAAAAGCCCATAATTAACTTTTTTTACCCCAAAAAAAATGATTTAATATCATTTTCGATTGTTTTTAGGGTTTAGAGCGTGCATGTCTAAATGGGCTATCTAGTGATCTCGTTCGAATTTTAACCTAGTAAAAAGCACAAATTTTAGTTTAAGTTGTATAATTAGGTTCAAAATGCCATAATTAACTTTTTTACCCAAAAATTTTTGATTTAGTATCATTTTCGATCATTTTTTAGAGTTCTGAGCGTGTCTGTCAAAATGGGCTGTCTAGTGAACCCGTTCGAATTTTAACCAATTAAAAAGCTCAAAATTTGAGTTTAACTTGTATAATTAGGCTCAAAATCCCATAATTAACTGTTTTTACCCAAAAAATTTGATTTAATATCATTTTCGATCTTTTTCTAGGGTTCATAGTGTGCATGTCTAAATGGGCTGTCTAGTGAACCTGTTCGAATTTTAACCAAGTAAAAAGCTCAAAATTTGAGTTTAACCTGTATAATTAAGTTCAAAAGCCCATAATTAACTTTTTTTACCAAAAAAATTTGATATAATATCATTTTCGATAGTTTTTAGGGTTCAGATCGTGCATGTCTAAATGGGATGTCTAGTGAACCCGTTCGAATTTTAACTATGTAAAAAGCTCAAAATTTGAGTTGAATCTGTATAATTAGGTTCAAAAGCCCATAACTAAATTTTTTACCCAAAAAATTTGATTTAATAATATCATTTTCGATCGTTTTTAAGGTTCAGAGCGTGCATGTCTAAATGGGCTTTCTAGTGAACCTGTTCGAATTTTCATCGAGTAAAAAGCACAAAATTAGATTTTTAGCTGTGTAATTAGGTTTAAAAGACTATAATTAACTTTTTGTACCCAAAAAATTTGATTGAATATCATTTTTGATTGTTTTTGAGGGTTCAGAGCGTGTCTGTCTAAATGGGCTATCTAGTAAAGCCGTTCGAATTTTAACCAAGTAAAAAACTCAAAATTTTAGTTTATCCTGTATAATTATCTTCAAAATCCCATAATTAACTTTTTTTTTACTCAAAAATTTGACTTAATATCATTTTCGACTATTTTCTAGGGTTCAGACCGTGCATGTCTAAATGGGCTGTATAGTGAAGCTGTTTGAATTTTAACCGAGTAAAAAGCTCAAAATTAGATTTTAAACTGTATAATTAGGTTCAAAAACACAAAGTTAACTTTTTGTACCCAAAAATTTGATTTAATATCATTTTCGATCGTTTTTTAGGTTTTAGAGCGTGCATCTCTTAATGGGTTTTCTAGTGAACCCTTTTGAATTTTAACCGAGTAAAAAGCTCAAAATTTTAGTTTAAGTTGTATAATTATATTCAAAAGACCATAATTAACATTTTTTACCCAAAAATTTTTATTTAATATCTTTTTCGATCATTTTTAGGGTTTAGAGCATGCATGTCTAAACGGGCTTTTTAGGGAAACCGTTAAAATTTTAACCGAGTAAAAAGCTAAAAATTTGAGTTTAATCTGTATAATTAGGTTTAGAATCCCATAATTAACTTTTTGTACCCAAAAAGTTTGATTTAAAATCATTTTCGATCATGTTTTAGGGTTCAGAGCGTGCATGTCTAAATAGACTTTTTAGTGAACCCATTCAAATTTTAACCGAATAAAAAGCTAAAAATTTTAGTTTAAGTTGTATAATTAGGTTTAAAAGCCCATAATTAACTTGTTTTACCCAAAAAATTTGATTTAATATCATTTTCGATCGTTTTTAGGGTTCAAAGCGTGCATGTGTAAATGGGCTTTCTAGTGAACCCGTTCTAATTTAACAGAGAAAAAAGCTCAAAATTTTAGTTTGAGCTGTATAATTAGGTTCAAAAGCCCATTATTAACATTTTTGTGACACCCCCACCCCGGGCCGGTAGGAAAAGGGGCGTCACCGATCCTTGAGCACTCCGATAACCCGGCCCGAACAATGGTTTACCAACTTAACTTAACTCGAAAGTACCGATTTTAGGGGTAATTTAAAACTTTTTCCTATTACTAGGCCTTTAAACCACTTAGCAACTTATATTCATTACTAAACATTCCCGAAACCTATTGTTCATTCAATAGTTCGATAATTCATTTATACATTCCATATAACAATATCAATAGTTCGTTCCATTCCATTCCATAACATGCAATCCATTACAAATATACATACACATTAAACGTATCAAATATGTCATCATTCTTAAGTTATACAAATCTAAGCCCGAAGCTACCAAAATGTGGTTCACTATATACAAACCATCTAAAGTAATCAAAATGCATTGTCTAACTAAACAAGACTAGCCACCACTAGGAGATACAAAAAGATCATACTTGGCTTGTGAAGCTTGCCGATCCAAACGACGGAAATCCGGGACTGAGCTATTAATCGATCAACCTGAAATGTTTGGGAAGAGCGAAGGGAGCGGGGGTAAGTACATAAGGTACTTAGTGAGGTAACGGAAAATCAAACCAATCCACAACAGACCAAACATGTAACCTTTCAATCTAAACATGAATCAATACCATCGAACATATATCAAATCAATCGGACATATAACGAATCAGTCAAACATGAATCAGTCCAAAAGGCATATACCAATCCAAATCAACATGTGACAATCTAAACACATATATCAATCCCATATTCAACATATGACAATCCAATTTCATATATCAATCCCATGTTCAACATATGACAATCCAATTTCATATATCAATCCAATGTTCAATATATGACAATTCAATAAGTTAAATGCCAATGACATGTACATTTTCATATCAAATAATCATGCTTGAATTTAAAGCAACAAGTAGAATGCAATTTAATTCAAGTTAATTAAATTCATTACAACCACCTTGGTATTTAGCTAGAAGATAATCGAATCTCCAACCAACTGTCTCCATAATATGCACCTATAGTGCTGGTCAAACCCTCCTACTGTCGCCAATGACCAAAAACGTACCCTCCGTCTGTCGCCAATAAGGGCCAATTGCTCCGGACCGAAGTCCTACCCGATACAATGAGCTCTAGATTCTAAGGCATGCCCTCCTATCTAACTAACTAGCTACCAAGGTTGTCGATTATCAATTTAAGCATATCAATCCAATATTCAATATCATTTCAATAACACGGTCCTCATAGACCAAGCCTCTTACGCCATTGTGCCTAGGCTCATAAGAACTCATTTCATGTCATTTCATATACATTACATTAAACATGCCAAGCACAAGCAAAATCAGAACTTTAATTGCATGGAACAAATGCATGTACACGTACCTTGCATCCCAAGCTTAAGCATGCCATTCATACCTCGGCATATGCAATGCATGGGTATGAACAAACCAAAACAAATACTTAACAAGCAATTCATACTCAATCAACATGCTAACAAATAACATGGCAACAAGCAAGTTCTCATAGCATTTCACTCTTCCCTTAAAGATTAGCCAAGTTTATATTAAGTCATATTTCATACCGGTTTAATCATAAACAACAAAAATCAGAATTGGGTTAGGACCTAGTCCCAACCCCAAAGAAAGTTACACTCACAAACAATCCAAGCAAAACTTCTAAGGATTATGGACGATTGGCCCCTTGCTCCTTCTTTTGGCAAGCTCTTGCCTCAGCTCCTCTTCACTATCAACCTCTTTAGAGACCTCTAATACACACAAAATCACATACACAATATCAAAATACATTCAATTCACACATTTCATAATTAACAATTCCAAAACAACGAAAACAATGAGATTAGTTTCTAGGACAGTTTGTGCAATGCTCACTAAACTATTTTTATCTTTTGATCCACATGTCCAAAATTTGCCCACTTTACCTCGTTTTAAAGCTAACGAAACCATCTTTTAAACCATATAAAGCTTGAATTTTTCCTACGAACCCATCAATACCAGTTTTCGATCAAAGACAAGGCAGTGCTGTTTCGGGACAGTCTGGACCAATCTTTTTGTTTCTCTTATATCTCCTAATTTACAAGGGAAAACGAGGTGAGGTTTTTTTCTAATTAAAGTAGACTCATCCAAGTTATAGACTGCTCATTTCCAGCCCTAAATTCCTTGTACATTATTCTAGGGAATTTTTCAAAGTGACTGTCCAGAACAGGCCTATTCTGGACAGATTTCACCTACATCAATTCTAGCTCAAAATTCATCAACCTTATCACCAATTCAACTCATCCAATACTTGTAAACTTTAGTAGGCTCAATTTCAAGAACATTTTACCTATGCAACCATTTTTAATTATGCAATTCAACAAAGTTATCAGCTCATTTTATGAAGCTACCAAAATGTCACCTATAAACTAGTCCAAAGCACATTACCAATTCCTATCACTTTCTTTCCTTCATCTTTTCAACCAAAGCACCTATAATTTAATTTTAACACTCTTAAAACATTATCCTATGAATTCAACATTAAATTTCCAGATTCAACAATAACAATTAAGTCCATCAATTTCTCAATTCTAGCAAAACAGTCCAAACAATACATTTAGCACTTAATTCACTACCAAACTTTCTCATGCTTCATTCTACTTCAAATCAGTCCACATAAGACCATTTTAAGCATCCTAACATCAAAATCCTTCATAAATTTAACCACAAAACAGTCCCTACAACTTTCAAATTCATGCAATTAAATCCTCAAGCTCAAAGTCTCAACCAATCACAACAATACCAATTTCCAGCAACCTCCATTCAAGTTCTAACTTAAAAATAAACTAACTATAAGCAACATACTAAATTTTCAGCCATGGAATTCAAGCTAACAACACCTAACTTCAATTTTAACCAAGTTTTCAAGAAGAAAAATACCTTACCTTGCTTAGGAACCTTCCTAACTCAAGAATCTAGCTTCAATCCTTCAAAATCCCTCTTAAAAACTCACATGCAAGATGAGAGAATTTTTTTTCTCTCTTAAAGTCTCCCATGGCTGGCCAAGAAGAAAGAAAATGGAGGAGGAAGATGATTTGTAAGACTTTTCTCTCTCCCACTATCCTTATTTTCCTATTTTCCATTTATTTATTTAAATCAAACATAATCCACCTAATTATAAGCCATGGTGGCTGGTCAAAGGAGGTCTTGACATGTGTCCATGGCCTCCAATTCCTTGAAAATTTACATGCAATCTCTCTTTTCTTGAATTTTCACTTTTTGGTCCTTTTTCAATTTGGCCTCTAATTTTCAATTTCATTCAATTTAGTCCCTAATTTTAGGATTTTATTAGGCCCTAATTATATTAATTTAGTCCTTAACTCCTAGGCTATGTTTAGGGTATTACAATTTTTTACCCAAAAATTTATCAATATCATTTTTGATCGTTTTTTAGGGTTCAGAGCGTGCATGTCTGAATAAGCTTCTTAGTGAACCCATTCGAATTTTAACCGAGTGAAAAGCTTAAAATTTGAGTTTAAGCTGTATAATTAGGTTGAAAAGACCATAATTAACTTTTTGAAACCAAAAAATTTATTTAATATCATTTTTGATCGTTTTTAGGGTTTAGAGCGTGCATGTCTAAATGGGCTTTCTAGTGAACATGTTCGAATTTTAATCGAGTAAAAAGCTCAAAATTAGATTTTTAGATATATAATTAGATTCAAAAGCCCAAAATTAACTTCTTTTTACCCAAAAAATTGATTTAATATCATTTTCGATCGTTTTTAGGGATTAGAGCGTGCATGTCTAAATGGGCTTTCTAGTGATCCCGTTCGAATTTTAACCTAGTAAAAAGCACAAAATTTTAGTTTAAGCTGTATAATTAGGTTCAAAATACCATAATTAACTTTTTTTACCAAAAAATTTTGATTTAATATCTTGTTCGATCATTTCTTAGAGTTTAGAGCATGTTTGTCAAAATGGGCTATCTAGTGAACCCGTTCGAATTTTAACCGAGTAAAAACTCAAAATTTGAGTTTAAGCTATTTAATTAGGTTTAAAAACCCGTAATTAACTTTTTTTACCTAAAAAATTGAATTTAATATCATTTTAGATCTTTTTTAGGTTTTAGAGTGTGCACGTCTATATGTGCTTTCAAGTGAAACCGTTCGAATTTTAACAGAGTAAAAAGCTCAAAATTTGAGTTTAATCTGTATAATTAGGTTCAAAAGACCATAATTAACTTTTTTTACCCAAAAAATTTGATTTAATATCATTTTCGATCATTTTTAGGGTTCGGAGCGTTCATATCTAAATGGGTTTCTTAGTGAACCCATTCGAATTTTAACCGAGTAAAAAGCTAAAAATTAGAGTTTAAGCTGTAAAATTAGGTTCAAAAGAACATAATTAACTTTTTTAAACCAAAAAATTTATTTAATATCATTTTCGATCGTTTTTAGGGTTTAGAGCGTGCATGTCTAAATAGGCTTTCTAGTGAACCCGTTCAAATTTTAACTAAGTAAAAAGCTCAAAATTTGAGTTTAAGCTGTATAATTAGGTTCAAAAGCCCATAACTAACTTTTTTTACCCAAAAAATTGATTTAATATCATTTTCGATCGTTTTTAAGGTTTAGAGCGTGCATGTCTAAATGGGCTTTTTAGTGAATTTGTTTGAATTTGAATCGAGTAAAAAGCTCAAAATTAGATTTTTAGTTGTATAATTAGGTTCAAGAGCCCATAATTAACTCTTTTTACCAATAAAATTTGATTTAATATCATTTTTTATTGTTTTTGAGGGTTCAGAGCGTTCATGTCTAATTGGGCTTTTTAGTGAACCCGTTCGAATTTTAACTGACTAAAAATCTCAAAATTTTAGTTTAGCCTTTATAATTAGTTTCAAAAGCCTATAATTTAACTTTTTTTTTACCCAAAAAATTTGATTTAATATCATTTTCGATCGTTTTTAGGGTTCAGAGCGTGCATGTCTAAATGAGCTTTCTAGGGAACCCGTTCGAATTTTAACCGAGTAAAAAGCTAAAAATTTTAGTTTAACCTGTATAATTAGGTTTAAAAGACCATAATTAACTTTTTGTATCCAAAAAATTTGATTTATTGTTATTTTAGATCATTTTATAGGGTTAAGAGCGTGCATGTCGAAATGGGCTTCTTAGTGAACCCATTCGAATTTTAACCGAGTGAAAAGCTTAAGATTTGAGTTTAAGCTGTATAATTAGGTTCAAAAGACCATAATTAACTTTTTTAAACCAAAAAATTTTATTTAATATCATTTTCGATCGTTTTTAGGGTTTTGAGCGTGCATGTCTAAATGGGCTTTCTAGTGAACTTGTTCGAATTTTAATCGAGTAACAATCTCAAAATTAGATTTTTAGCTATGTAATTAGGTTCAAAAGCCCAAAATTAACTTTTCGTACCTAAAAAATTTGATTTAATATCATTTTTGATTGT
Source organism: Abelmoschus esculentus (assembly GCA_035048815.1). NCBI lineage: Eukaryota > Viridiplantae > Streptophyta > Magnoliopsida > Malvales > Malvaceae > Abelmoschus > Abelmoschus esculentus. The sequence goes on from JAUCBN010000015.1 coordinate 7,177,425, forward strand.
TTTTTAGGGTTAAGAGCGTTCAAGTCTAATTGGGCTTTTTAGTGAACCCGTTCGAATTTTAACCGACTAAAAAGCTCAAAATTTGAGTTTAGCCAATATAATTAGGTTCAAAAGTCCATAATTAACTTCTTATTACCCAAAAAATTTGATTTAATATCATTTTTAATCGTTTTTAGGGTTTAGAGCGTGCATGTCTAAATGGACTTTCTAGTGATCCCGTTCAAATTTTAACCTAGTAAAAAGCACAAAATTTTAGTTTAAGCTGTATAATTAGGTTCAAAATACCATAATTAACTTTTTTTACCAAAAATTTTTGATTTAATATCATTTTCGATCATTTCTTAGAGTTCAGAGCATGTTTGTCAAAATGGGCTATCTAGTGAACCCGTTCGAATTTTAACCGAGTAAAAACTCAAAATTTGAGTTTAAGCTATTTAATTAGGTTTAGAAACCCATAATTAACTTTTTTTTACCTAAAAAATTGAATTTAATATCATTTTAGATCTTTTTTAGGTTTTAGGGTGTGCATGTCTATATGGGCTTTCAAGTGAAACCGTTCGAATTTTAACCGAGTAAAAAGCTCAAAATTTGAGTTTAATCTGTATAATTAGGTTCAAAAGACTATAATTAACTTTTTTTACCCAAAAAATTTGATTTAATATCATTTTCAATCATTTTTAGGGTTCGGAGCGTTCATATCTAAATGGGTTTCTTAGTGAACCCATTCGAATTTTAACCAAGTAAAAAGCTAAAAATTAGAGTTTAAGCTGTAAAATTAGGTTCAAAAGAACATAATTAACTTTTTTAAACAAAAAAATTTATTTAATATCATTTTCGATCGTTTTTAGGGTTTAGAGCGTGCGTGTCTAAATAGGCTTTCTAGTGAACCCGTTCGAATTTTAACTAAGTAAAAAGCTCAAAATTTGAGTTTAAGCTGTATAATTAGGTTCAAAAGCCCATAACTAACTTTTTTTACCCAAAAAATTGATTTAATATCATTTTCGGTCATTTTTAAGGTTTAGAGCGTGCATGTCTAACTGGGCTTTTTAGTGAATTTGTTCGAATTTTAATCGAGTAAAAAGCTCAAAATTAGATTTTTAGTTGTATAATTAGGTTCAAGAGCCCATAATTAACTTTTTTTACCCATAAAATTTGATTCAATATCATTTTTTATTGTTTTTGAGGGTTCAGAGCGTTCATGTCTAATTGGGCTTTTTAGTGAACCCATTCGAATTTTAACTGACTAAAAATCTCAAAATTTTAGTTTAGCCTTTATAATTAGTTTCAAAAGCCTATAATTAACTTTTTTTTTACCCAAAAAATTTGATTTAATATCATTTTCGATCGTTTTTAGGGTTCAGAGCGTGCATGTCTAAAAGGGCTTTCTAGGGAACCCTTTCGAATTTTAACCGAGTAAAAAGCTAAAAATTTTAGTTTAACCTGTATAATTAGGTTTAAAAGACCGTAATTAACTTTTTGTATCCAAAAAATTTGATTTATTGTTATTTTAGATCGTTTTTTAGCGTTCAGAGCGTACATCTCTAAATGGGCTTTCTAGTGAACCCATTCGTGTTTTAACCTAGTAAAAAGCTCAAAATTTGAGTTTAACCTGTATAATTAGGTTCAAAAGCCCATAATTAACTTTTTTTACCCAAAAATTTTGATTTATTGTCATTTAGATCGTTTTTTTAGGGTTCAGAGCGTGCATGTCTAAATGAGCTTTTTAGAGAACCCGTTCGAATTTTAACCTACTAAAAATCTCAAAATTAGAGTTTAACCTGTATAATTATGTTCAAAAGCCCATAATTAACTTTTTTTACCCAAAAAATTTTATTTAATATCATTTTTGATCATTTTTTAGGGTTCGGAGCATTCATATCTAAATGGGATTCTTAGTGAACACATTCGAATTTTAACCGAGTAAAAAACTAAAAATTTGAGTTTAAGCTGTATAATTAGGTTCAAAAGCCCATAATTAAGTTTTTTAAACCAAAATAATTTATTTAATATCATTTTCGATCGTTTTTTAGGGTTTAGAGCGTGCATGTCTAAATGGGCTTTCTACTGAACCCATTCGAATTTTAACTAAGTAAAAATCTCAAAATTTGAGTTAAAGGTGTATAATTAGGTTCAAAAGCCTATTGATAAGTGATCAACACACTATCACTTTTTACTCCTTTTATGGGCATTAATCATCAAATATACAGCCACTCGGACCAATGCATGTGCTTAATGTGATATATTTAGAAGTTATATTCATATAGATAATATTTACAGAAAAAGGCACGTTTTACTGCGTTTTCATATCTGTGCTGGAGAACTAGTGCCGCGACAAGGACAAGGCCGAGGCAGGACCTAATGCCGAGGCAGCAGCAGGAAGCACGACTATAGGCGATGGAAAGACAAAAATCCAAGGAACGTGTCTGGACTTGAGGCCCATGGATCGGAGCTGGTTAGCACAAGGAAAAGCCCAAAGGAAGACCACGCGGGAAACCCCTTAGCCGAAGCAAACTTGGAAATATTTTATTATTATGTACTTGACTTGTTCCCTACTCCAAGTTGTATTCTACTTAGGAAAGGTTTGCCCTAGGTCTAGCCTATATAAGGACCTAGCCACCCAATGTACAATACACGGAATACTTAGGGAGAGAGCCGATTTCTATTCTTATTTCTTTCCTCTCCACTATGTTCTAAACCTTTCTAGGGATTAGGTGAAGGTTGTCGAGTATTTGTGAGAGGAGATTGTACTTTGTCTTTGATTCAATGCAATAAAGTTATCAAGGTTTGCTTATCCTTTGTTATTTTTTGTTTTCACAATTGAGCTCGGGAGAGGATATTGTGAATCATCCATTTATCTAAGCTTGAGAGAGTTAGATTCACGAAAGGGGTAAGTACGGTGTTTCAATCGCGAAATACTAACTCGGCCTAGGGATAGGTTAAGAGTTTCAGTGGCTAAAAGAAGTGTGAGATTGGTTGGTGAGTATAATTGGTTCACGCCGGGAGGTATCATCAAGGACTAGTCATCAACAACACTCTGACTTAGGGATAAGCGGAGTCATCCAAGGACACTTTGCCGAACTTTGGTAAAGTCTACCCACGAGCAAGGGATTGTCGCGGTAGACAGTATTGTCGCTGCCGAGGCAATAAACTGCAGTGCTGCCGAGGCAGTGATATACGATTTCATTGGACAGAGACAAGTCAATCAATTCCACAATACGATGCAACTGGATCCTAGCCTATCTCTCTCTATTATTTCAATTCCTTATTTTTATTTAGTTATTTTAGTTTCGATAAATCAAATCAACTCACTTGTGTTCCTTACTTTTTCTACAGAACAAGAAGGTGAAGAAAGCATATTAAGTATATCGGTCCCTGAGGAGACGATAACTCGATAAAATACTTATCACTTATTACTTGCGATGTGTCCACTTGCACTAAACGCGCACTTTTGACACACGACACCCATAACTAACTTTTTTTACCCAAAAAATTTGATTTAATATCATTTTCGATCGTTTTTAGTGTTCAGAGCGTGCATGTCTAAATTAGATTTTTAGTTGTATAATTAGGTTCAAAAGCCCACAATTAACATTTTGTACCCAAAAAAATTGATTTAATATCATTTTTGATTGTTTTTGAGGGTTTAGAGCGTTCATGTCTAATTGGGCTTTTTAGTGAACCCGTTCGAATTTTAACTGACTAAAAATCTCAAAATTTTAGTTTAGCCTATATAATTAGGTTCAAAAGCCCATAATTAAGTTTTTTTACCCAAAAAATTTGATTTAATATCATTTTCGATCGTTTTTAGTGTTCACAGCGTGCATGTCTAAAAGGGCTTTCTAGGGAACCCGTTCGAATTTTAACCGAGTAAAAAGCTAAAAAAATTAGTTTAACCTGTATAATTAGGTTCAAAAGACCATAATTAACTTTTTGTATCCAAAAAATTTGATTTATTGTTATTTTAGATCGTTTTTTAGGGTTTAGAGCGTGCATCTCTAAATGGGCTTTCTAGTGAACCCGTTCGTATTTTAACCTAGTAAAAAGCTCAAAATTTGAGTTTAACCTGTATAATTAGGTTCAAAAGCGTAAAATTAACTTTTTTTACCCAAAAATTTTGATTTATTGTCATTTTATATCATTTTTTAGGGTTCAGAGCGTGCATGTCTAAATAAGCTTTTTAGTGAACCCGTTCGAATTTTAACCTAGTAAAAATCTCAAAATTAGAGTTTAACCTGTATAATTATGTTCAAAAGCCCATAATTAACTTTTTTTACCCAAAATATTTGATTTAATATCATTTTCGATCATTTTTAGGGTTTAGAGCGTGCATGTGTAAATGGGCTTTCTAGTGAACCCGTTAGAATTTTAACCGAGTAAAAATCTCAAAATTTTAGTTTGAGCTGTATAATTAAGTTCAAAAGCCCATAATTAACATTTTTTACCTAAAAAATTGTATTTAATATCATTTTCGATCTTTTTTAGGTTTTAAAGTGTAATACCCTAAACATAGCCTAGAAGCTAAGGACTAAATAAATTAAATTAGAGCTTAATAAAATTCAAGAATTAGTGACTAAATTGAATGAAATTGAAAATTAGAGGCCAAATTGAAAAAGGACCAAAAAGTGAAAATTCAAGAAAAGGGTGATTGCATGTAATAAAATGGGAAATGGTGGCCTTGGACACATGTCAAGACCTCCTTTGACCAGCCACCCTTGTCCCATGTGATTAAAATTTATGTTTGATTTAAAATAATTAGGAAAAGTAAGAAAAAAGATGACAATTACCTTAAGTTAGTGGGAGAGAGAAGATCACCACTATTCACCCTTCTTCTTTCTTTGGTTTGGCCGGCCATGAAGCTTCCTAGAGAGAAAAAAATTCTCTCATCTTGCATGTGAGATTTTAAGAGGGATTTTGAAGGATTGAAGCTAGATTCTTGAGTTATGAAGGTTCCTAAGCAAGGTAAGGTATTTTTTTCTTCTTGAAAACTTGGTTAAAATTGAAGTTAGATGTTGTTAGCTTGACTTCCATGGCTGAAAATTTAGTATGTTGCTTATAGTTAGTTTATTTTTAAGTTAGAACTTGAATGGAGGTTGCTGGAAATTGGTATTGTTGTGATTGGTTGAGACTTTGAGCTTGAGGATTTAATTGCATGAATTTGAAAGTTGTAGGGACTGTTTTGTGGTTAAATTTATGAAGGATTTTGATGTTAGGATGCTTAAAATGGTCTTATGTGGACTGATTTGAAGTAGAATGAAGCATGAGAAAGTTTGGTAGTGAATTAAGTGCTAAATGTATTGTTTGGACTGTTTTGCTAGAATTGAGAAATTGATGGGCTTAATTGTTATTGTTGAATCTGGAAATTTAATGTTGAATTCATAGGATAATGTTTTAAGAGTGTGGAAATTAAATTATAGGTGCTTTGGTTGAAAAGATGAAGGAAAGAAAGTGATAGGAATTGGTAATGTGCTTTGGACTAGTTTATAGGTGACATTTTGGTAGCTTCATAAAATGAGCTGATAACTTTGTTGAATTGCATAATTAAAAATGGTTGCAAAGGTAAAATGTGCTTGAAATTGAGCCTACTAAAGTTCACAAGTATTGGATGAGTTGAATTGGTGATAAGGTTGATGAATTTTGAGCTAGAATTGATGTAGGTGAAATCTGTCCAGAATAGGCCTGTTCTGGACAGTCACTTTGAAAAATTCCCTAGAATAATGTACAAGGAATTTAGGGCTGGAAATGAGCAGTCTATAACTTGGATGAGTCTACTTTAATTAGAAAAAAACCTCACCTCGTTTGCCCTTGTAAATTAGGAGATATAAGAGAAACAAAAAGATTGGTCCAGACAGTCCCGAAACAGCATTGCCTTGTCTTTAATCGAAAACTGGTACTAATGGGTTCGTAGGAAAAATTCAAGCTTTATATGGTTTAGAATATGATTTCATTAGATTTAAAACGAGGTAAAGTGGGCAAATTTTGGACATGTGGATCAAAAGATAAAAATAGTTTAGTGAGCATTGCGCAAACTGTCCTAGAAACTAACCTCACTGTTTTGGTTGTTTTGGAATTGATAATTATGAAATGTGTGAATTGAATGTATTTTGATGATGTGTATGTGCTTTTGTGTGTTTTAGAGGCTTCTAAAGAAGTGGATAGTGAGGAGGAGCTGAGGCAAGAGCTTGCCAAAAGAAGAAACAAGGGGCCAATCATCCATAATCCTTAGAAGTTTTGCTTGGATTGTTTGTGAGTGTAACTTTCTTTGGGGTTGGGACTAGGTCCTAACCCAATTCTGATTTTTAGTGTTTATGATTAAACCGGTATGAAATATGACTTAACATAAACTTGGCTAATCTTTAAGGGAAGAGTGAAATGTTATGAGAACTTGTTTGTTTGCCATGTTATTTGTTAGCATGTTGAATGTATATGAATTGCTTGTTAAGTATTTGTTTTGGTTTGATCATACCCATGCATTGCATATGCCGAGGTATGAATGGCATGCTTAAGCTTGGGATGCAAGGTATGTGTACATGCATATGTTCCATGCATTTAAAGTTCTGATTTTGCTTGTGCTTGGAATGTATATTGGATTGTATATGTAATGATATGGATTGTTGGATTGATATGCCATGAAATGAAATGAAAATGAATTCATGTGATCCTAGGCACGTTGGCCTAAGAGGCTCGGTCTATGAGGACCATAGTGATGAAAATGACATTGAATATTGGATTGATATGCTTAAAATGATAATCGACAACCTTGGTAGCTAGTTAGTTAGATAGGAAGGCATGCCTTAGAATCTAGAGCTCATTGTATCGGGTAGGACTTCGGTCCGGGGCAATTGGCCCTTATTGGCGACAGACGGAGGGTACATTTTGGGTCATTGGCGACAGTAGGAGGGTTTGACCAGCACTATAGGTGCATTATTGTGGCGACGGTTGGTTGGAGATTCGATTATCTTCTAGCTAAATACCAAGGTGGTTGTAATGAATTTAATTAACTTGAATTAAATTGCATTCTACTTGTTGCTTTAAATTCAAGCATGATTATTTGATATGAAAATGTACTTGTCATTGGCCTTTAACTTATTGAATTGTCATATATTGAACATTGGATTGATATATGAAATTGGATTGTCATATGTTGAACATGGGATTGATATATGAAATTGGATTGTCATATGTTGAACATGGGATTGATGTATGTGTTTGGATTGTCACATGTTGATTTGGATTCGTATATGCCTTTTGGACTGATTCATGTTCGACTGATTCGTTATATGTCCGATTGATTTGATATATGTTCGATGGTATTGATTCATGTTTAGATTGAAAGGTTACATGTTTGGTCTGTTGTGGATTGGTTTGATTTTCCGTTACCTCACTAAGTACCTTATGTACTTACCCCCGCTCCCTTCGCTCTCCCTAACATTTTAGGTTGATCGATTATTAGCTCGATCCCGGTTTTCCGTCGTTCGGATCAGCAGCAGCACAAGCCAAGTATGCTTTTTTTTTGAAATCTCCTAGTGGTGGCTAGTCTTGTTTAGTTAGACCATGCATTTTGATTACTTTAGACGGTTTGTATATAGTGAACCACATTTTTGTAGCTTCGGCCTTAGATTTGTATAACTTAAGAATGATGACATATTTGATACGTTTAATATGTATGTATATTTGTAATGGATTGCATGTTATGGAATGGAATGGATCGAACTATTGATATTGTTATATGGAATGGATAAATGAATTATCGAACTATTGAATGAACAATAGGTTCCGGGAATGTTTAGTAATGAATATAAGTTGCTAAGTGGTTTAAAGGCCTAGTAATAGGAAAAAGTTTTAATTTACCCCTAAAATCGGTACTTTCGGGTTAAGTTAAGTTGGTAAACCATTGTTCGGGCCGGGTTATCGGAGTGCTCAAGGATCGGTGATGCCCCTTTCCTACCGGCCCGGGGTGGGGGTGTCACATAAAGTGTGCATGTCTATATGATCTTTCTAGTGAACCGTTCAAATTTTAACCGAGTAAAAGCTCAAAATTTGAATTTAAGTTGTATAATTAGGTTCAAAAGCCCATAATTAACTTTTTTACCCAAAAAATTTTATTTAATATCATTTCGATCATTTTTTAGGGTTCGGAGCATTCATATCTAAATGGGCTTCTTAGTGAACCAATTCGAATTTTAACCGAGTAAAAAGCTCAAAAATTGAGTTTAAGCTGTATAATTAGGTTCAAAAACCCATAATTAACTTTTTTAAATTAAAAAATTTATTTAATATCATTTTCGATCGCTTTTTAGGTTTTAGAGCGTGCATGTCTAAATGGGCTTTCTAGTGAACCCGTTCGAAATTTAACTAAGTAAAAAGCTCAAAATTTTAGTTTAAGTTGTATAATTAGGTTCAAAAGCCTATAACTAACTTTTTTTTACCCAAAAAAATTGATTTAATATCATTTTCGATCGTTTTTAGGGTTCTGAGTGTGCATGCTTATTGGGCTTTCTAGTGAACCCGTTCGAATTTTAATCGATTAAAAAGCTCAAAATTAGATTTTTAGTTGTATAATTAGGTTGAAAAGCCCATAATTAACTTTTTGTACCTAAAAAATTTGATTTAATATCATTTTTTATTGTTTTTGAGGGTTCAGAGCGTTCATGTCTAATTAGCCTTTTTAGTGAACCTGTTCAAATTTTAACTGACCAAAAATCTCAAAATTTTAGTTTAGCCTATATAATTAGGTTCAAAAGCCCATAATTTACTTTTTATTACCCAAAAAATTTGATTTAATATCATTTTCGATCGTTTTCTAGGGTTCAGAGTGTGCATGTCTAAATGGGTTGTCTAGTGAACCCGTTCGAATTTTAACCGAGTAAGAAGCTAAAAATTTGAGTTTAACCTGTATAATTTGGTTCAAAAGCCCATAATTAACTTTTTTTACCCAAAAAATTTGATTTAATATCATTTTCGACCGTTTTCAAGGGTTTAGATCGTGCATGTCTAAATGGGTTTTCTAGTGAACACGTTCGGATTTTAACCGATTAAAAAGCTAAAAATTTGAGTTTAAGCTGTATAATTAGGTTTAAAATCCCATAATTAACTTGTTTTACCCGAAAAATTTGATTTAATATCATTTTCGATCGTTATTAGGGTTCAGAGCATGCATGTCTAAATGGGCTTTCTAGTGAACCCGCTCAAATTTTAACTGAGTAAAAAGCTCAAATTTTGAGTTTAAGCTGTATATTTAGGTTTAAAATCGTATAATTAAGTTTTTGTACCCAAAAAAATTGATTTATTGTCATTTTAGATCGTTTTTTAGGGTTCAGAGCGTGCTTGTCTAAATGGGTTTTCTAGTGAACCTGTTCGAATTTTAACCGAGTAAAAAGCTAAAAATTTTAGTTTAACCTGTATAATTAGGTTAAAAAGCCCATAATTAACTTGTTTTACCCAAAAAATTTGATTTAATATCATTTTCGATCGTTTTTAAGGTTCAGAGCGTGCATGTCTAAATGGGTTTTTTAGTGAACCTGTTCGAATTTTAACCGAGTAAAAAGCTCAAAATTTTAGTTTAAGCTGTATAATTAGGTTCAAAAGCCTATAATTAACATTTTTTACCCAAAAAATTATTTAACATCATTTTCGATCTTTTTTAAGGTTCAAAGCGTGCATGTCTAAATGGGTTTTCTAGAGAATCTGTTCTAATTTTAACTGAGTAAAAAGTTCAAAATTTGAGTATAAGCTATATAATTAGGTTCAAAAGCCCATAATTAACTTTTTGTACCCAAAAAAATTGATTTAATATCATTTTCGATCGTTTTTTAGGGTTTAGAGCGTGCATGTCTAAATGCTGTCTAGTGAACCTGTTCGAATTTTAACAAAGTAAAAAGCTCAAAATTAAATTTTAAACTGTATAATTAGGTTCAAAAACCCAAAATTAACTTTTTGTACGCAAAAAATTTATTTAATATCATTTTCGATCATCTTTTAGGGTTTAGAGCGTGCATGTCTAAATGGGCTTTCTAGTGTACCCGTTCAAATTTAACCGAGTAAAATACTCAAAATTTTAGTATAAGTTTTATAATTAGGTTCAAAAGCCCATAATTAACTTTTTGTACCCCAAAAAATTGATTTAATATCATTTTCAATCTTTTTTAGGGCTCATAGCATGCATGTCTAAATGGGCTTGCTAGAGAACCCTTTCAAATTTTGACCGAGTAGAAAGCTCAAAATTTGAGTTTAACCTGTATAATTAGGTTCAAAAGCCCACAATTAATTTTTTTACCCAAAAAAATTTGATTCAATATCATTTTCGACCGTTTTCAATGGTTTAGATCGTGCATGTCTAAATGGGTTTTCTAGTGAACCCGTTCAAATTTTAACCGAGTAAAAAGCTCAAAATTTGAGTTTAAGCTGTTTAATTAGGTTCAAAAACCCGTAATTAACTTTTTTTACGTAAAAAATTGTATTTAATATGATTTTCGATCTTTTTTAGGTTTTAGAGTGTGCATGTCTATATGGGCTTTCAAGTGAATGAGTTCGAATTTTATGTAACACCCCAAAAAATTTTCCTAATTTTAATCCCTAGTTTTAAGATTTCCAATTTTTGAAACCCTAATATTTCTTGAGGTTTTTAAATTGATTTTCTAAATTTGAGGGAAAATTTTTGAGATAAGATTATAAAGTTTTAAATTTGAATTTGAAGATTAAAAGTTAAAAGTGATTTGATGACTTTTGGATAACTAATTTGCTTTTAAATTGAATTTTATTTTTACTGAGATTAATTTTTTTGTTGATAGTTTATCTACAATTAATCATTTTATTAAAAATATCATTTTATTCTAATTATTGTTTTATCAAAACTCTTTATTTAATATTATAAATATTATATAAAGTCTCAGAAAAGAAATCCCTTTAAAATACTATAAGCTTTTTATTATTATTTTATTAACTTTTTTATGGTTTAAATGAATTCTAATTCAAATTGGAATCAGTTATTTTTTCTATATACATACATAGTATCGTTTAAGAGAAACCATAAATTGTTTTTCTTCATCAAGATTCTCTAAAGCCTATGTATTCTTTGTTTATTTTTGTTCGAGTTCAAAACCATGTTATTCAGTAATTTGAGTCGGTTGGCTGAGGTGTGTTCTCTTACTTGTGCTATATATGTTTTTCCGAAAAATATAGTTTTTGTGTGACATGCTTAATATTTTATGTTTTGAAAAATAATCGTATTTTGCTAGCATGTCTAATTTTTGTACTGTGACTTTGATTGTGCACTTGTGTTATCATGCATACATGTCATTATGATTTGAGAAATATTAAAGTTTTCAGATTTGAGATTTCACATTTTTAAGAGCAAATATGATTTTTATATCTTGTGAATTGTGTTTTCGGATAAATTGAGATTTTAGACAAATTGTGATTGTTATCAGATTTTCAAATCATGTTACATCATATTGTGTGTATGGGATGGGATTGTGTACGGAGGAAGTCGTGGCAGCTTTCCGGAAGCCTAAGACCATCCTGAGATTTGGGTGACGTTGTAGGTGAGGGTTCTGGGGAACTCCTCCACTCAGATGGGTGACGCTGAAGTTGGGATTTGTGTTGTGAGTATGATATCATTCATACATCATGATTTGCATTTTTCCAAAACTATATTCTTGACAAAATTATTTATGTGAACCGTATTTTATTTTATTTTTTTTGAAATACTACCCTTGAAAAATAATTTTATAAACCGTGTTTTTTTTTGCACCTTAGAGACACATTAAGCTTTTTAGCTTACCCCCTCTTAGCTTTTCTCTTACAGATCTTTGAATTTTAGGCGATACGGTACTTGGAGGATATCAAATTTTATTCAGTTTTTCATTATCAAAAAGAAACTATTTTTAGTTATTCAGGTTATTATTTATTATTTTGTAAACATTGAGATATTTGAGATATTTATGTTATCACTATGGTTTTATTTTAAATTAAAGTATAGTTTTTTCTAATTGGTTTCTTGAGGGTAAAGTTTTCAAACGTAACTTTTTAGATTCGACCTATTTATTTTAGGTCGGGTTTAAGGGGTTACATTTTTTGGTATCAGAGCTAAGTTCAACCCTCGGACTGTGAGGCTCACAACAATTGTTTTTGAAAATTTACCGCCAAGTCTAAAAAAATTTCGAGGACGAAATTTCTTTCAAGGGTGAGAGAGTTGTAACACCCAAAAATTTTTCCTAATTTTAAACCCTGGTTTTAAGATTTCCAATTTTTGAAACCTTAATTTTTCTTGAGGTTTTTAAATTGATTTTCTAAATTAGAGGGAAAATTTTTGAGGTTCAAAAGCCCATAATTAAATTTTTTTTACCCAAAAAATTTGATTTAATATCATTTTCGATCGTTTTTAGGGTTCAGAGCGTGCATGTCTAAACGGGCTTTCTAGTGAACCCATTCGAATTTTAAACTAGTAAAAAGCTAAAAATTTGAGTTTAACTTGTATAATTAGGTTCAAAAGCCCATAATTAACATTTTTACCCAAAAGATTTGATTTAATATCATTTTTGATTGTTTTTGAGGGTTCAGAGCGTTCATGTCTAATTGGGCTTTTTAATGAACCCGTTCGAATTTTAACTGACCAAAAATCTCAAAATTTTAGTTTAGCCTATATAATTAGGTTCAAAAGCCCAAAATTAACTCTTTTTTACCCAAAAAATTTGATTTAATATCATTTTCGATCGTTTTTAGGGTTCAGAGCGTGCATGTCTAAATGGGTTATCTAGTGCACACGTTCGAATTTTAACCGAGTAAAAAGCTAAAAATTATAGTTTAACCTGTATAATTAGGTTCAAAAGACCATAATTAACTTTTTGTATCAAAAAAAATTGATTTATTGTTATTTTAGATCGTTTTTTAGGGTTCAGAGCGTGCATCTCTAAATGGGCTTTTTAGTGAACTCGTTCGTATTTTAACCTAGTAAAAAGCTCAAAATTTGAGTTTAACCTGTATAGTTAGATTCAAAAGCCCATAATCAACTTTTTTACCCAAAAAATTTGATTTATTGTCATTTTAGATCGTTTTTAGGTTTAGAGCATGCATGTCTAAATGAGCTTTTTAGTGAACCCGTTCGAATTTTAACCTTGTAAAAATCTCAAAATTAGAGTTTAACCTATATAATTATGTTCAAAAGCCCATAATTAACTTTTTTAAACCAAAAAAAATTATTTAATATTATTTTGGATCATTTTTTAGGGTTTAGAGCGTGCATGTCTAAATGGGCTTTCTAGTAAACCTGTTCGAATTTTAATCGAGTAAAAAGCTCAAAATTAGATTTTTAGCTATATAATTAGGTTCAAAAGCCCCAAATTAACTTTTCGTACCCAAAAAAATTTGATTTAATATCCTTTTTGATTGTTTTTTAGGGTTCAGAGCGTGCATGTCTAATCGAGCTTTTTAGTGAACCCGTTCGAATTTTAACCGAGTAAAAAGCTCAAAATTAGAGTTTAACCTGTATAATTATGTTCAAAAGCCCATAATTAACTTTTTTTACCCAAAAATATTTGATTTAATATCATTTTCGATCAGTTTTAGGGTTCAGAGCGTGCATGTGTAAATGGGCTTTTTAGTGAACCCGTTCAAATTTTAACCTAGTAAAAAGCTAAAAATTTGAGTTTAACCAGTATAATTTTGTTCAAAAGCCCATAATTAACTTTTCGTACCCAAAAAATTTGATTTAATATAATTTTTGATTATTTTTTTGGGTTTAGAGCGTGCATGTCTAAATGGACTTTCTAGTGAACTCGTTAGAATTTTAACCGAGTAAAAATCTCAAAATTTTATTTTAACCTCTATAATTAGGGTCAAAAGCCCATAATTAACTTTTTTTACAAAAAAAATTGATTAAATATCATTTTCAATCGTTTTTTAGGGTTCATAGCGTGCATGTCTAAATGGGCTTTCTAGTGAACCCGTTCAAATTTTAACAAAGTGAAAAGCTCAAAATTTGAGTTTAAGTTGTATAATTAGGTTCAAAAGCCCATAATTAACTTTTTGTGTCCCAAAAATTTGATTTAATATCATTCTCGATCGTTTTCTACAGTTGAGAGCGTGCATGTCTAAATGAGCTTTCTAGTGAACCCGATCATATTTTAACCTAGTAAAAAGCCCAAAATTTTTGATTAAGATGTATAATTAGCTTCAAAAGCCCATAATTAACTTTTCGTACCCAAAATATTTGATTTAATATCATTCACGATCGTTTTGTAGGGTTCAGAGCGTGCATTTCTCAATGGGTTTTCTAGAGAACCCATTCGAATTTTAACCGAGTAAAAAGCCCAAAAATTTTGTTTAACCTGTACAATTAGGTTCAAAAGACCATAATTAACTTTTTGTACCAAAAAAAATTGATTTACTGTCATTTTCTATCGTTTTTTAGAGTTCAGAGCGTGCTTGTCTAACTGGGCTTTCCCCGTTCGAATTTTAACAGAGTAAAAATCTCAAAATTTTAGTTTAACCTATATAATTAGGTTCAAAACCCCATACTTAAATTTTTTACCCAAAAAAATTAATTTAATATCATTTTCGATCGATTTTTAGGGTTAAGAGTGTGCATGTCTAAATGGGATTTCTAGTGAACCCGTTCGAATTTTAACCAAGTAAAAATATCAAAATTTGAGTTTAACATGTATAATTAGGTTTAAAAGCCCATAATTAACTTTTTTATCCAAAAAAATTTATTTAATATCATTTTCAATCATTTTCTAGAGTTCAGAGCGTGCATGTTTAAATGGGCTTTCTAGTGAACCCGTTCAAATTTTAACAGAGTAAAAAGCTCAAAATTTGAGTTTAAGCTGTATAATTAGGTTCGAAAGCCCATAATTAACTTTTTGTGCCCCAAAAATTTGATTTAATATCATTTTTGATCATTTTCTACGGTTGAGAGCGTGCATGTCTAAATGGGCTTTCTAGTGAACCCGATCATATTTTAACCTAGTAAAAAGCTCAAAATTTTAGTTTCAGATGTATAATTAGCTTCAAAATCTCATAATTAACTTTTCGTACCCAAAATATTTGATTTAATATCATTCTCAAACGTTTTTTAGGGTTCAGAGCGTGCATGTCTAAATGGGTTTTCTAGAGAACCCGTTCGAATTTTAACCGAGTAAAAAGCTCAAAATTTTAGTTTAACCTGTATAATTAGGTTTAAAAGACCATAATTAACTTTTTGTACCAAAAAAATTTGATTTATTGTCATTTACGATCGTTTTTTAGTGTTTAGAGCGTGCATCTCTAAATGGGCTTTCTAGTGAACCCGTTCGAATTTTAACCGAGTAAAAATATCAAAATTTGAGTTTAACCAGTATAATTTTGTTTAAAAGCCCATAATTAACTTTTCGTACCCAAAAAATGTGATTTAATATCATTTTTGATTATTTTTTAGGGTTTAGAGCGTGCATGTCTAAATGGACTTTCTTGTGAACCCGTTAGAATTTTAACCGAGTAAAAATCTCAAAATTTTATTTTAACCTCTATAATTAGGGTCAAAAGCCCATAATTAACTTTTTTTACAAAAAAAAATTGATTAAATATCATTTTCAATCGTTTTTTAGGGTTCAGAGCATGCATGTCTAAATGGGCTTTCTAGTGATCCCGTTCAAATTTTAACAAAGTGAAAAGCTCAAAATTTGAGTTTAAGCTGTATAATTAGGTTCAAAAGCCCATAATTAACTTTTTGTGTCCCAAAAATTTGATTTAATATCATTCTCGATCGTTTTCTACGGTTGAGAGCGTGCATGTCTAAATGGGCTTTCTAGTGAACCCGATCATATTTTAACCTAGTAAAAAGCTCAAAATTTTTGATTAAGATGTATAATTAGCTTCAAAAGCCCATAATTAACTTTTCGTACCCAAAATATTTGATTTAATATCATTCACGATCGTTTTGTAGGGTTCAGAGCGTGCATTTCTAAATGGGTTTTCTAGAGAACCCATTCGAATTTTAACCGAGTAAAAAGCTCAAAAATTTTGTTTAACCTGTACAATTAGGTTCAAAAGACCATAATTAACTTTTTGTACCAAAAAAAATTGATTTACTGTCATTTTCTATCGTTTTTTAGAGTTTAGAGCGTGCTTGTCTAACTGGGCTTTCCCCGTTCGAATTTTAACAGAGTAAAAATCTCAAAATTTTAGTTTAACCTATATAATTAGGTTCAAAACCCCATACTTAAATTTTTTACCCAAAAAAATTAATTTAATATCATTTTCGATCGATTTTTAGGGTTAAGAGTGTGCATGTCTAAATGGGATTTCTAGTGAACCCGTTCGAATTTTAACCAAGTAAAAATATCAAAATTTGAGTTTAACCTGTATAATTAGGTTTAAAAGCCCATAATTAACTTTTTTATCCAAAAAAATTTATTTAATATCATTTTCAATCATTTTCTAGAGTTTAGAGCGTGCATGTCTAAATGGGCTTTTTAGTGAACCCGATCATATTTTAACCTAGTAAAAAGCTCAAAATTTTTGATTAAGATGTATAATTAGCTTCAAAAGCCCATAATTAACTTTTCGTACCCAAAATATTTGATTTAATATCATTCACGATCGTTTTGTAGGGTTCAGAGCGTGCATTTCTAAATGAGTTTTCTAGAGAACCCATTCGAATTTTAACTGAGTAAAAAGCTCAAAAATTTAGTTTAACCTGTACAATTAGGTTCAAAAGACCATAATTAACTTTTTGTACCAAAAAAAATTGATTTACTGTCATTTTCTATCGTTTTTTAGGGTTCGGAGCGTGCTTGTCTAAATGGGCTTTCCCCGTTCGAATTTTAACCGAGTAAAAATCTCAAAATTTTAGTTTAACCTATATAATTAGGTTCAAAACCCCATACTTAAATTTTTTACCCAAAAAAATTAATGCAATATCATTTTCGATCGATTTTTAGGGTTCAGAGTGTGCATGTTTAAATGAGATTTCTAGTGAACCCGTTCGAATTTTAACCAAGTAAAAATATCAAAATTTGAGTTTAACCTGTATAATTAGGTTTAAAAGCCCATAATTAACTTTTTTATCCAAAAAATTTATTTAATATCATTTTCAATCATTTTCTAGAGTTCAGAGCGTGCATGTCTAAATGGGCTTTCTAGTGAACCCGATCATATTTTAACCTAGTAAAAAGCTCAAAATTTTAGTTTAAGATGTATAATTAACTTCAAAATCTCATAATTAACTTTTCGTACCCAAAATATTTGATTTAATATCATTCTCAATCGTTTTTTAGGGTTCAGAGCGTGCATGTCTAAATGGGTTTTCTAGAGAACCCGTTCGAATTTTAACCGAGTAAAAAGCTCAAAATTTTAGTTTAACCTGTATAATTAGGTTTAAAAGACCATAATTAACTTTTTGTACCAAAAAAATTTGATTTATTGTAATTTTCGATCGTTTTTTAGTGTTTAGAGCGTGCATCTCTAAATGGGCTTTCTAGTGAACCCGTTCGAATTTTAACCGAGTAAAAATATCAAAATTTGAGTTTAACCAGTATAATTTTGTTTAAAAGCCCATAATTAACTTTTCGTACCCAAAAAATTTGATTTAATATCATTTTTGATTATTTTTTAGGGTTTAGAGCGTGCATGTCTAAATGGACTTTCTAGTGAACCCGTTAGAATTTTAACCGAGTAAAAATCTCAAAATTTTAGTTTAACCTGTATAGTAAGGTTTAAAAGACCATAATTAACTTTTCGTACAAAAAAATTGATTTATTGTCATTTTGCGATTGTTTTTTAAGGTTTAGAGCGTGCATCTCTAAATTGGCTTTCTAGTGAACCCGTTCGAATTTTAACCGAGTAAAAAGCTCAAAATTTTAGTTTAAGCTATATAATTATGTTCAAAAGCCCATAATTAACTTTTTTTACCCAGAAAATTTGATTTAATATCATTTTTTATTGTTTTTTAGGGTTCAGAGCGTGCATGTCTAAATGGGATTTCTAGTGAACCCGTTTGAGTTTTAACCAAGTAAAAATCTCAAAATTTGAGTTTAAGCTGTATAATTAGGTTCAAAAGCCCATAATTAACTTTTTGTGCCCCAAAAATTTAATTTAATATCATTCTCGATCGTTTTCTACGGTTGAGAGCGTGCATGTCTAAATGGGCTTTCTAGTGAACCCAATCATATTTTAACCTAGTAAAAAGCTCAAAATTTTAGTTTAAGATGTATAATTAGCTTCAAAAGCCCATAATTAACTTTTTGTACCCAAAATATTTGATTTAATATCATTCTCGATGGTTTTTTAGGGTTTAGAGTGTGCATTTCTACATGGGTTTTTTCGAGAACACGTTCGAATTTTAACCGAGTAAAAAGCTCAAAATTTTAGTTTAACCTGTATATTTAGGTTTAAAAGACCATAATTAACTTTTCGTACCAAAAAAATTTGATTTATTGTCATTTTTCGATCGTTTTTTAGTGTTTAGAGCGTGCATCTCTAAATGGGCTTTCTAGTGAACCCGTATGAATTTTAACCGAGTAAAAATCTGAAAATTTGAGTTTAACAAGTATAATTTCGTTTAAAAGCCCATAATTAACTTTTCGTACGCAAAAAATTTGATTTAATAGCATTTTTGATTATTTTTTAGGGTTTAGAGCGTGCATGTCTAAATGGACTTTCTATTGAACCCGTTCGAATTTTAACCGAGTAAAAAGCTCAAAATTTTAGTTTAACCTGTATAGTTAGGTTTAAAAGGCCATAATTAACTTTTAGTACCAAAAAAATTTGATTTATTGTCATTTTTCAATCGTTTTTTAAGGTTTAGAGCGTGCATCTCTAAATTGGCTTTCTAGTGAACCCGTTTGAATTTTAACCGAGTAAAAAGCTCAAAATTTTAGTTTAAGCTATATAATTATGTTCAAAAGCCCATAATTAACTTTTTTTACCCAAAAAATTTGATTTAATATTATTTTTTATCGTTTTTTAGGGTTCAGAGTAAAAGTCTAAAAATTAGGTTCAAAATTTTCTAGTGAACCCGTTCCAATTTTAACCGAGTAAAAGTCTAAAAATTTTAGTTTAACCTATATAATTAGGTTCAAAAACCCATAATTAAATTCTTTTTACAAAAAAATTGATATAATATCATTTTCGATCGTTTTTTAGGGTTCAGAGCGTACTTGTCTAAATGGGTATCTAGTGAACCCGTTCGAATTTTAACCGAGTAAAAAACTCAAAATTTGAGTTTAACCAGTGTAATTTTGTTTAAAAGCCCATAATTAACTTTTCGTACCCAAAAAAATTGATTTAATATCATTTTTGATTATTTTTTAGGGTTTAGAGCGTGCATGTTTAAATGGACTTTCTAGTGAACCCGTTCCCATTTTAACCGAGTAAAAATCTCAAAATTTTAGTTTAACCTATATAATTAGGTTCAAAAGCCCACAATTAAATTTTTTTTACCCAAAAAATTTTATTTAATATCATTTTCGATCGTTTTTAGGGTTCAGAGCGTGCATGTCTAAATGGGCTTTCTAGTGAACTTTTTAGTCGAGTAAAAACCTCAAAATTTTAGTTTAAGCTGTGTAATTAGGTTCAAAAGCCCATAATTAACTTTTTTTTACCCAAAAATTTGATTTATTGTCATTTTAGATCGTTTTTTAGGGTTCAGAGCGTGCATGTATAAATGAGCTTTTCAGTGAACCCGTTCGAATTTTAACCTAGTAAAAATCTCAAAATTATAGTTTAACCTGTATAATTATGTTCAAAAGCCCATAATTAACTTTTTTTACCCCAAAAATTTTATTTAATATCATTTTCGATCGTTTTTTAGGGTTTAGAGCGTGCATGTGTAAATGGGCTTTCTAGTGAACCAGTTCGAATTTTAACAGAGTAAAAAACTCAAAATTTGAGTTTAACCTGTATAATTTGGTTCAAAAGCCCATAATTAACTTTTTCACCCAAAAAATTGATTTAATATCATTTTTGATCGTTTTCTACGGTAGCAATTCGATCACAATTGAGCACTCAATTAACACATGAACAACTTAAGGACTAAAATGTGAATATTTTAAATTCTTTTGACAAGGTAGAAATTCATTCAATCAAAGTTCAATTAAACATGCAAAGAACTCTCATGATAAATTTCAGACCAAACGGAGCATTCTAACATCATCAATTACATGCTTCACTAACTAGGGACCAAAATGTAAAACTTTTAATTTCTAGAGACTATATCCAATTTAAATTAGTCAACTTGAAATTAAGTCAACTTTATGCATCAAGGTGAAATTTCAACTCAAAATAACATTCGTAGCTACCATAGTTAAACATACAAATATATCCGGGACTAAAATGCAAATTCGACAACAATCAACTAATAACCAATCAAAGGTTTCGAAACCTTCATTAAAGGTTTTGAAACTTTATGGAAAAGATTTCGAAACTTTTCCTTGAAAGTTTCGAAACTTTCATTCTAGTAAGGTTCTAATATCCAACTAGGCCGCAAGGTTTCGAAACCTTCTTGGAAGTTTCGAAACTATTTGATAAAGGTTTCGAAACTTTATGCCTAGAAACATAAAATCAGACCCTTTTAAGTAGATTTAACTCATTCAAAACACCACCAACAATCACCATTAACTATATGCATAATTCCTAGGCACCAAGAGCAACTTTAACATCCAATACATACTCAAGTTCAAATAATCAAAGAAACGTTTGCAAATCAAAAGCCAATTCTTATAACAATGTAACCATACCTCATTGCTCTCTTACTACTACTACGTTTTAGAACACATACTTGAGCTATTCATCGACATACACATGGAACCTTGCTTTCCTTGGCCGCCTCGATTAATGTCTCTGCATTGTATGGTAAAAGAGAGGGTAAGCATAAGCTAAGTGAGGGGTAAAATATAAAGAAAACACCATTACAATGCAACCCATAGGTCCATCAATAAACTTTTTAAATCATGCCATATCATGCTCACTAAAAGTATCTCAAACATGGTTTGCAAAATTGAAATAACTTCTTTATCAAGTAACATTCATTTCATGTATTACAAAGCTAAAACTCTCAATGCTTTCATGCTTTTAAAACAACCATTAAACTTAAGGCCCTTTTTAATACATATGCATCTCTATGCACCATCACAAGTCTTATATGCTATTCACCTAGCAAAGCTTATATCAAGTACTCAATAATGTGCAAGGTACAAGTCTTAAATGCTAAACATATAGCAACGCTTAAGCTATTCTCTCATGCTCATATCCTTGTACAAAGTTTAATCAAGAACACATGCTTGTGAAACTTATGATTTTAAAACATTACATTCTAATAATTCTATATCAATACGTGTCGCAATCTCATGCATTTCAATACACAAAAATCTCAATCATAAGTCATGCATATTGGCTTTCTAGTGATCACTTGTTGTGAACCAAAAGCTCACCGAATACGTGGATCCATTATTTTAGAGACCCTTAGTCTCGACATGACACAAAGTCACCCTTTGGAGACCCTTAGTCTCGACATGACACAAAGTCACCCTTGACATGACACGAAGTCACCCTCATCAAGCTCTACCACGCACGGTTGGACACAAAGTCACCCTTGTTACGTGTAGGCATTATCTTTATTTTAATAATCTTTATAGTGCACTCAATCCTAATGAAATGTCATTTGTATTCACATCTAAAGTTAGTGTCACTAGGCCAATATCATACTCATTATGCATGGTAGCTTACTGTTTTACAATGCACTAAATATATGTTCAACGAAATGAACCAATTCATGCTCAACAACTTTATTCGAGGAAAGGGAAATAACCATACTTTAATCCAAATCATTCACATGCTTTAAAAGACATGGAAACCATCATTAACCATGCATATAAAGTAGCTAACACATGCATGCATCTCTTTCAATTCATGCATTGGAAAACCATTCCTTCACATGCATCTTTCATAAAATCAATGCAACATTATCAGTCATTGAATTTGTTACCAAAAACATAGATATTACTAAAACTCATGAAATGATTGATTGCCAAAACATAACCAATACCAATGGACAATAATGAAACATCTTTTAGCCAAAGCATTTATCAATTCTCATGCATAAATCATGAATGCAAAAGCTACTTTAAGAGCATTTCTAAAATATGGCAATTATGGAACGATATGAGAACTGTTAAGAGAGCGAAACCATTTAACTTACTTCCGAGTGTGGGGAGGTTTTTCACACCATCCCTACACTCGCAAACCTTTGATAAAACAAGTAAAACCTTGCCGATACGGCAGCCCACTCACCATTTTTCCGAAACTAGCTTGCCGAAGCCAACCGACATTTTTGCCTTTTCCGAAACACCTTCAACACTTAGATCAACTCCTTGACCTGTTTTTAACATATCAAAAGAGAGATATTAATGCATATTAATGCATTCAATCAACCTCCCACGCTTTCCAAACAAGCAACCCCAAAAACTACACTTAAGAAAACCAAAAACACATCCGAAACTTATCCGAACGATCTCCAGCCCTTAGCCAACGAAAACCACAACTTATCAACATCAAAACACAACCAAGAACCATGATATAACCATCCTAAACCAGCAGCAAACATTCAACCACTCAAACAAGTCATAAACCGAAGATCTAAGCCAATTAACACCACCAAAACATAAGATCCGGGTTTACCCATCTAAGAACTATTAATTCCATGTTAAAACACACCAAAATTCATTGATTTACCCATTGAAAACCATCAGGTATCACCTTATTACGGGATTGCATCAATTCAATCAAAATTAACCGATAAAAACTGAAAATCATCGATTAAAACCATAAAACAAATCAAGAACTCAATGCAATGGATCAAACACTTGGGAATTTCAATAAAGAACTCAAAGTTCATAGGTTTGAATGGTTTCTTACCCCCAAACACGATCCAACCTCCTTCCAATTGAAAAACCCATGAAAACAAGTTGTAAAATGTAAGGAAATTGAAGAGAAATAAGGAAAAAATAATATGAATGAAATTGAATCAAAAATATGTGATTTACCTTGATAAAATTGAAGAGAATTCTGATTGGAAACCAAGAAAATTAGGAGAGGTTGAGAGAAAATGGGAAGTTACAAGAAATTGTGATTTTGGTGAAAAATGAGAAATATATCTTAATAAAATCTTTATGGTAATTAAAATGAGTTTATAAAGAGATTTTTGGAAGGTTAGATCTGATGAGAAAGATTGGATAAATAGCCCCTTAAAGATTCTAAGTTTTGACCCATTTACATTTTAGTCACTAAAATTGTCATTTTTACAAAATAGTCATTATTTTCCAAAATGTCAAGGTCCATAGTGTAATTTTAAAAAATTGAGTTTACCAAACTCAAATAGATTCCAAATAATAATTTTAGAGTATTTTTTCATATTTTATTTCCTTTGAAAACCACTTATAAAAATTAATTCCCTGATTTAGGCTAATTGGCTTGACTAGTTCAACCGAACCCTTGACCCGACCTTGATAATACCTAGGCCCATTTTTGGGATGTTACAACTCTCCTCCACTTAAGAAATTTCGTCCTCGAATTTTAAATAGCGAGAAGGGGTAAGGAACTACTCACTTCCAAACTTCTTTCACTTTTACACAACTTTTTCAGCACCCTGCTACCACCAAAAGTGCTTTAAACCACACGAAAAACTTGCCACCCAAAACTTGATCCTATCTTAACAAACCTTTCACCCACGAAGATAATACAAGATTCCAACCAAACATTTACCCTCCTTGGACAACAACAGATTCGTCCCTCATACCAAAGCAACAACATATAAACCACTACCCCATCTCAACTCTCACAAAAAGAACATAACTCAAAGAGAAATCTTTTTTCTTATTTAAGATCAGTAACCAACTCCTGAAAACCGTAACGGTTTTTATATTACAACTGTCGAACTAACCCTTTTCTTCAACATCCTCCAACATACTAGGTAACCATATAAGCCTCTCATCAACCTTCGGTCCACACAACGACGTTCAACCAACAAGCCTCGAACAAACTTAATACAAAACTGCTAAACATAGTCTTAAGCAAACTCCATCAATGACAACACCTTCACTAAGAGACATGGTAACCATAACTTAATATCTCAACATACCATCCCTCCACCTATGGATGATAGAACCCAACACTCAAACGGAAACCAACGTCGGCCTCAAAAACCTCGAATCTTACATATTATAGATACACCACTCACCCATCTTTCCATTGGGACTTAGATACCCAAGAAAAATCGTACTCAAACAAACGATTGATCCACCAAAACTCATAGGAAAACTCCATACCATCCCCAAAACTTTACCACCAAACTCATGATGATTCTTTCTGAATTTACCTTAGCACCTTGACTGATACCAAAACCCAAAGAAAAATGACACTCCAACTTAACTTATCGGTAGGACAACATCCACCCATAATTCAACCATATCCAAAACAAGCCCACTCAAAAACACCTACTCCCAAACTTCTACCACAACACCGTACCACCAAACACATAGAAAACATTACCATATGCTCCTATTAAGATACCACTCCAACTCGGCACCCTTCGAAACAACCATGCAACTCATATAACATAAAATCTTCAAAAATACAAAACGAAACCTTGCCAAACACATCCTTAACTAGACCCTCAACAAACATCTGGCCAAGACTTATCCCTGACCAACTCAACCAAGGTAGAGTCCCGCTCATAGCTCCAACATTTTACTAGGTCTCCACATAGATTAACCGATCAACTTCCCTCGTAATTCCACAACAACCCTGGCTTACCCCACAAAACAAACTCCCATCGCAAGCATCCTTATGTAAGCCAAGTCATCCTCGATAGCTAACATTCCACAAAAAAATACCATACAAGGAACTTACCAACTTTGTGACAATACCCAACATTATACTCATCTCAACTACAATACCTCCAACTTAAGGTTTAGCTACCACAACTAAGTCAACACCATATTTCAAACTTTAAGATCCACACATCGTTAAGTGCCTTGACACTTAACTCAAAACTCCTTCCCAAAATCTACTCATCAATAAACCAACTCTTATCCCACCTATACTACAACAAAATCCAAGCTTGTAAAACTATTCTTTCCACTCGCTCCAACATCTT
This sequence comes from Abelmoschus esculentus, assembly GCA_035048815.1. Classification (NCBI taxonomy): domain Eukaryota; kingdom Viridiplantae; phylum Streptophyta; class Magnoliopsida; order Malvales; family Malvaceae; genus Abelmoschus; species Abelmoschus esculentus. The sequence continues at coordinate 7,202,551 of JAUCBN010000015.1, forward strand.
TTTTTTACAACCTTGCCAAAGCAGTAATCATGTTGATGAAACATCCACAGACATGAACCTACTGAACACAGACTCTCACAACACTTCTCGATAAAAGGAAGCCCACAAGATCGAACAACTGATACAAATCATAAATTGTCCAGCGGTCCTCGATACACCACTTCAAACATTACCACAATCTAACTTTAACCGAGGTAAACCCAACTTAACAACTTATAAACACAACATGTGCACTTTTCACCTTTACAGCACAACTAAACCTATTAGGGTCACAACAAACCATGATTAAAACCCATGATACCACAACTCCCATACTAATATATCTCCTACTTTATTTTCAAAACTCCACCCAATACTCCTCACAGAAAAACACCAGATCGGTCACAACCCCCGATCTAACCTCACACTAAAACATACCACAAAGGATTCCCCGTTCTTTCTTTTATTTTTTTCCATCAAACATGACGATTACACACCTTTTTTTTCTAAAACAAAACCACACTACACTGAAAAACACCAAACCGCCTTACTTTACATAACATACTACAGCCTTCTTACAACCTCCAAACCCCAACTGGTGAGAATCCGCAAAACTCAACCTTACATCTCTTAATAACCAACTCAAAACTAACCATAACTCAAGGTATTCCCCTCGGGTTCAAACACTCACAACTTCGCCCAACTAACCAATCTTTATTCTAGATTATACCCTAAGCAAAAGAGTAATTCACCCACAGCACATCAAGCTCAAGACCAACAAGGAGGCTCTTTCAATACACCCATATTTTTTAACTCCCAACCACCAACCATGCACCACTTCCATCTTCAAAGGAGATACCCGTAAGTGTGAACAAATGTATGCATGATTTCATGTATGCCCTCATAAATGCATGTGCAAGTGCATGTAAGTGCAATTTCTAATGTCATGCTCGGGAATGCATGCATGTCCTATTATATCTATATATATAGATAGATAGATAGATGCGCTCTTATACTATGCATGATTATTGTTCACACTCACAAATAACATCCTCAACTCTAACAATCCAACTACTAACTTGCAAACCTCTCCCACACATCAACACATAAAACCTTAAAAGTCTGGTACTCATAGAGACGCAGCCACCTACTACACACAACCACATTAGGTTCCCAGACTAAGCTGATCCAAAAACCCCTTCACACTCAGACACGATTGATGACTCAATCGACTCAAAATTTGTCATCTAAACACTATATCATAACATGAACTCATCGTTCCTCCATAATTCCTTAACAAATCTTGGCTTTATTATCAGTCCCATATCAGAAAACATCATAATTTTATATTGAATAACAACATTTTTTTTACAAAATAATAAGGTCAGTACAAAGCAAGTTCCAAGCAGATCAAGTATAATATAAAACACTTTTTTTTCCAGTAGTAGTTAGAGCAATGGGTCTCCCGGAATAATCCCCCAATAAAACAAATTCAACCATTACATGACACAACAACAATATACCATGATATCAATATCATCTCATCAAAGCATAATACAATCACCATGCTTATCCACACAATAGTCATACAATGCTCAAACCATTCTTTTATCAACAAAAGATCATGTTTACTTACATTTATCAACCCATGACATATTAATGCAACAAGATAAATTATACTTTCATACACCATATTGTTAAACAAGACCATTTCTAGCATACCATAACATAGGTCAAACATTTAGCATTAATACTTAGCAACATGCCTGCATTTAAACAATAATCAATCACCGTGCATAGCAGAACAACAGTCCGTGTTATACAACAAACGAGATACAACACCATCTTAATCATCGACTCCCCAAAAGATTCTAAACCTGGCTCTGATACCAACAAATGTAACCCCCTTAGCCCGGGCTAGACAAAACCGGCTCTAATGGGTCACACGGGGAATACCGAACCAAACCCGTGAAGGCTTGACTCGATAAATGACCCTAAAAACCGTTATATATATATTTTTTTCCTTTATCTTATCTAAAGGCATAATTACGTTCCTATGTGTTTCGGTTTCATGCAAAACAAGAACGGTAGCAATTCGATCACAATTGAGCACTCAATTAACACATGAACACCTTAATGACTAAAACGTGAATATTTTAAATTCTTTTGACAAGGTAGAAATTCATTCCATGAAAGTTCAATTAAACATGCAAAGAAATCTCGTGATAAATTTCAGACCAAACGGAGTATTCGTAGCTACCATAGTTAAACATAGAAAGATATCCGGGACTAAAATGCAAATCCGACAACAATCAACTAATAACCAATCAAAGGTTTCGAAACTTTATGGAAAAGGTTTCGAAACTTTTCCTTGAAAGTTTCGAAACTTTCATTCCAGTAAGGTTCTAATATCCAACTAGCCCGCAGGGTTTCGAAACCGTGTTGGAAGTTTCGAAACCTTATGCCCAGAAACATAAAATCAGTCCCTTTTAAGTAGATTTAACTCATTCAAAACACCACCAATAATCACCATTAACTATATGCATAATTCCTAGGCACCAAGAGCAACTTAAACATCCAATACATACTCAAGTTCAAATAATCAAAGAAACGTTTGCAAATCAAAAGCCAATTCTTACAACAATGTAACCATACCCCATTGCTCTCTTACTACTACTACGTTTTAGAACACATATTTGAGCTATTCATCGACATACACATGGAACCTTGCTTTCCTTGGCCGCCTCGATTAATGTCTCTGCATTGTATGGTAAAAGAGAGCGTAAGCATAAGCTTAGTGAGGGGTAAAATATAAAGAAAACACCTTTACAATGCAACCCATAAGTCCATCAATAAACTTTTTAAATCATGCCATATCATGCTCACTAAAAGTATCTCAAACATGGTTTGCAAAATCGAAATAACTTCTTTATAAAGTAACATTCATTTCATGTATTACAAAGCTAAAACTCTCAATGCTTTCATGCTTTTAAAACAACCATTAAACTTATGGCCCATTTTAATACATATGCATCTCTATGCACCATCACAAGTCTTATATGCTATTCACCTAGCAAAGCTTATATCAAGTACTCAATAATGTGCAAGGTACAAGTCTTAAATGCTAAACATATAGCAACGCTTAAGCTATTCTCTCATGCTCATATCCTTGTACAAAGTTTAATCAAGAACACATGCTTGTGAACCTTATGATTTTAAAACATTACATTCTAATAATTCTATATCAATATGTGTCGCAATCTCATGCACTTCAATACACAAAAATCTCAATCATAAGTCATGCATATTGGCTTTCTAGTGATCACTTGTTGTGAACCATAAGCTCACCGAATACGCGAATCCATTATTTTAGAGACCCTTAGTCTCGACATGACACAAAGTCACCCTTTGGAGACCCTTAGTCTCGACATGACACAAAGTCACCCTTGACATGACAAGAAGTCACCCTCATCAAGCTCTACCACGCACGGTTGGACACAAAGTCACCCTTGTTACGTGTAGGCGGCTCTACCACGCACGGTTGGACAAAAAGTCACCCTTGTTACGTGTAGGCATTATCTTTATTTTCATAATCTTTATAGTGCACTCAATCCTAATGACATGTCATTTGTATTCGCATCTAAAGTTAGTGTCACTAGGCCAATATCATACTCATTATGCATGGTAGCTTGTTGTTTTACAATGCACTAAATATATGTTCAACAAAATGAACAAAATCATGCTCAACGACTTTATTCGGGGAAAGGGAAATAACCATACTTTAATCTAAATCATTCACATGCTTTAAAAGACATAGAAACCATCATTAACCATGCATATGCAGCAGCTAACACATGCATGCATCACTTTCAATTTCAATTCATGCATTGGAAAACCATTCCTTCACATGCATCTTTCATAAAATCAATACAACATTATCAATCATTGAATTTGTTACCAAAAACATAGATATTACTAAAACTCATGAAATGATTGATTGCCAAAACATAACCAATACCAATGGAAAATAATGAAACATCTTTTAACCAAAGTATTTATCAATTCTCATGCATAAATCATGAATGCAAAAGCTAACATTAAGAGCATGTCTAAAATATGGCAATTATGGAACGATATGGGAACCGTTAAGAGAGCGAAACCATTTAACTTACTTTCGAGTGTGGGGAGGTTTTTCACACCATCCCTACACTCCCAAACCTTTGATAAAACAAGTAAAACCATGCCGATATGGCAGCCCACTCACCACTTGTCCGAAACTAGCTTGTCGAAGCCAACCGACATTCTCGCCTTTTCCAAAACACCTTCAACACTTAGATCAACTCCTTGACCTGTTTTTAACATATCAAAACAGAGGTATTAGTGCATATTAATGCATTCAATCAACCTCCCACACTTTCCAAACAAGCAGCCCCAAAAACTACACTTAAGAAAACCAAAAACACATCCGAAACTTATCCGAACGACCTCCAGCCCTTAGCCAACGAAAACCACAACTTATCAACATAAAAACACAACCAAGAACCATGATATAACCATCCTAAACCAACAACAAACATTCAGCCACCCAAACAAGCCATAAACCGAAGATCTAAGCCAATTAACACCACCAAATCATAAGATCCGGGTTTACCCATCCAAGAACCATTAATTCCATGTTAAAACACACCAAAATTCATTGATTTACCCATTGAAAACCATCAGGCATCACCTTATTACGAGATTGCATCAATTCAATCAAAATTAATCGATAAAAACCGAAAATCATTGATTAAAACCATAAAACAAATCAAGAACTCAATGCAATGGATAAAACACTTGGGAATTTCAATAAATAACTCAAATTTCATAGGTTTGAATGGTTTCTTACCTCCAAAAAAGATCCAACCTCCTTCCAATTGAAAAACCCATGAAAACAAGTTGTAAAATGTAAGGAAATTGAAGAGAAATAAGGAAAAAATAATATGAATGAAATTGAATCAAAAATATGTGATTTACCTTGATAAAATTGAAGAGAATTCTGATTGGAAACCAAGAAAATTAGGAGAGGTTGAGAGAAAATGGGAAGTTACAAGAAATTGTGATTTTGGTGAAAAATGAGAAATATATCTTAATAAAATCTTTATGGTAATTAAAATGAGTTTATAAAGAGATTTTTGGAAGGTTAGATCTGATGAGAAAGATTGGATAAATAGCCCCTTAAAGATTCTAAGTTTTGACCCATTTACATTTTAGTCACTAAAATTGTCATTTTTACAAAATAGTCACTATTTTCCAAAATGTCTAGGTTCATAGTGTAATTTTACAAAATTGAGTTTACCAAACTCAAATAAAGTCCAAATAATAATTTTAGAGTATTTTTCCATATTTTATTTCCTTTGAAAACCACTTGTAAAAATTAATTCCCGGATTTAGGCTAATTGGATTGACTAGTCCAACCGAACCCTTGACCAGACCTTGATAATACCTAGGCCCATTTTTGGGATGTTATAGTAAAAAACTCAAAATTTGAGTTTAATTTTTATAATTAGGTTCAAAAGTTCATAATTAACTTTTTTCACCAAAAAAATTGATTTAATATCATTTTCGATAGTTTTTTAGTGTTCAGAGCGTGCATGTCTAAATGGGCTTTCTAGTGAGCCCGTTCGAATTTTAACCGAGTAAAAATCTCAAAATTTTATTTTAACCTGTATAATTAGGGTTAAAATCCCATAATTAACTTTTTTACCCAAAAAATTGATTAAATATCATTTTCGATTGTTTTTTATGGTTCAGAGCGTGCCTGTCTAAATGGGCTTTCTAATGAACCCGTTCGAATTTTAAATGAGTAAAAAGCTAAAAATTTTAGTTTAACCTGTATAATTAGGTTCAAAAGAGCATAATTAACTTTTTGTACCCTAAAGATTTGATTTATTGTCATTTTCGATCGTTTTCTAGGGTTTAGAGAGTTCATGCCTAAGTGGGCTTTCTAGTGAACCCGTTCGAATTTTAACAGAGTAAAAAGCTCAAAATTTGAGTTTAAGCTGTATAATTAGGTTCAAAAGCCCATAATTAACTTTTCTTTACCCAAAAAATTTGATTTAATATCATTCTCGATCGTTTTCTAGGGTTCAGAGTGTGCATGTCTAAATGGGTTTTCTAGAGAACCCGTTCGAATTTTAACCGAGTAAAAAGCTCAAAATTTTAGTTTAACCTGTATAATTAGGTACAAAAGACCATAATTAACTTTTGTTTACCTAAAAAATTTGATATAATATCATTCTGATCATTTTTAGGGTTTAGAGCGTGAATCTCTAAATGGGCTTTCTTGTGAACCCGTTCGAATTTTAACCGAGTAAAAAGCTCAAAAATTGATTTTAAGCTGTATAATTAGGTTCAAAAGCCCATAATTAACTTTTTGTACCCAAAAAATTTGATCTAATATCTCGATCGTTTTCTAGGGTTTAGAGCGTGCATGTCTAAATGGGCTTTCTAGTGAACCCGTTCGAATTTTAACCGAGTAAAAAGTTCAAAATTTTAGTTTAAGATGCATAATTAGTTTCAAAAGCCCATAATTAACTTTTTTAACCCAAAAACAATGATTTAATATCATTTTTGATCGTTTTTTAAGGGTTTAGAGCGTGCATGTCTCAATGGGCTTTCTAGTGAACCCGTTCGAATTTTAACCGAGTAAAAAGCTCAAAATTTTAATTTAAGATATATAATTAGTTTCAAAAGCCCATAATTAACTTTTTTCCCCAAACATTTTGATTTAATATTATTTTTTATCGTTTTTTAGGGTTCAAAGTGTGCATGTGTAAATGGACTTTCTAGTGAACCCGTTCCAATTTTAACCGAGTAAAAGTCTAAAAATTTTAGTTTAACCTATATAATTAGGTTCAAAAACCCATAATTAATTTTTTTTTACAAAAAATTGATATAATATCATTTTCGATCGTTTTTTAGGGTTCAGAGCGTGCTTGTCTAAATGGGATATCTAGTGAACCCGTTCGAATTTTAACCGAGTAAAAAACTCAAAATTTGAGTTTAACTTTTATTGTTAGTTTTAAAAGTCCATAATTAACTTTTTCACCCAAAAAAATTGATTTAATACCATTTTTTATCGTTTTTTAAGGTTCAGAGCGTGCATGTCTAAATGGGCTTTCTAGTGAACCTGTTCGAATTTTAACCGAGTAAAAAACTCAAAATATAGATTAAGATGTATAATTAGTTTCAAAAGCCCATAATAAACTTTTTTTTACCCAAAAAATTTGATTCAATATCATTTTTGATCATTTTTAGGGTTAAGAGTGTGCATGTCTAAATGGGCTTTCTAGTGAACTCGTTCGAATTTTAACCGAGTAAAAAGGTTAAAATTTTAGTTCAACCTGTATAATTAGGTTCAAAAGTCCATAATTAACTTTTTTACCCAAAAAATTTTATTTAATATCATTTTCGATTGTTATTTAGGGTTTAGAGCGTGCATGTCTAAATGTGCTTTCTAGTGAACCCGTTCGAATTTTAACCGAGTAAAAAGCTCAAAATTTTAGTTTAACCTGTATAATTAGGATGAATAGCCCATAATTAAATTTTTTTACCCAAAAAAATTGATTTAATATCATTTTCGATCATTTTTTAGGGTTTAGAGTGTACACATCTAAATGGGCTTTCTAGTGAACCCGTTCGAATTTTAACCGAGTAAAAAGCTCAAATTTTGAGTTTAGCATGTATAATTAGGTTCAAAAGCCCATAATTAACTTTTTTATCCAAAAAAATTTGGTTTAATATCATTTTCGATCGTTTTCTAGGGTTCAAAGCGTTCATGTCTAAATGGGCTATCTAGTGAACCCGTTCAAATTTTAACTTAGTAAAAAGCTTAAAATTTTAGTTTAACCTGTATAATTAGGTTCAAAAGAGCATAATTAACTTTTTTTACGCAAAAGATTTGATTTATTGTCATTTTCGATCGTTTTCTATGGTTTAGAGCGTCCTTGCCTAAATGGGCTTTCTAGTGAACTCGTTCGAATTTTAACCTAGTAAATAGCTTAAAATTTGAGTTTAAGTTGTATAATTAGGTTGAAATGTCCATAATGAACTTTTTTTACCCAAAAAATTTGATTTAATATCATTCTCGATCGTTTTCTAGGGTTCAGTGATAAGTGCTCAACTCACTATCACTTTTTACACCTTTTATGGGCATTAATCACTAAATTTACACCCACTCGGACCAAAGCATATACTTAATGTGATATATTTAGAACTTATGATTATAAAGATAATATTTACAGAAAAGGAAAGTTTTACTGCATTTTTACATCTGTGCAGGATAAACTAGTGCCTCTGCAGCAACATGGCCGAGGTAGGACCTGATGCCGAGGTAGCAACAGAAAGACAGGAAAAGCCCATGGATTGGAGAAAAATCCAAAGGACGTTTCTAGACATGCAGCACATGGATTGGAGCTGGTTAGCACGAGGAAAAGCCCAAGACAAGGCCACGCGGGAAAGATTCTTAGTTGGAATAAACTTGGAAATATTTTATTTATGTACATGACTTGTTCCCTACTCCAAGTTGTATTCTACTTAGGAAAGGTTTGCCCTAGGCCAAGCCTATATAAGACCTAGCCGTCTAAGGGAATAGGAGAGCCGATTCTTAGAGAGTTCACCCTAAGACTCAATGTTTTCTTTCTCTCAAATTATGTTCTAAGTTTTCTTATGGTTTAGGTGAAGATTGTTAAGTATTTGTGAGAGGAGATTGTACTTTGTTCTTTGTTTCAATGCAATAAAACTATCAAGGTTTGCTTATCCTTTGCCATTCTTTGTTCTTGCATTCAATCTCGGGAGAGAAGTTTGTGAGTAATCTATTTATCACTTTATTACTTGCGACGTGTTAACTTGCACTAATTGCGCACTTTTGACACGCAACAAGTTTTTGGTGTCGTTGCCAGGGATTGACAACTAAATTTTGTTTTCTTTATTTTCTTGTTTCTTGTTTTTTTTTTATTTTACTTTGGTTTTTCTTGGTGTATGACTAGGGCCAACCCGACCAACCCTTTGTACGAGTTGGACCCAGAGATCGAACGTACACGGCAAAGGTTGAGGAGACAAATCCAAGAAGCTATAGCAGATCATCCGGTAGGACAAAACTTACCTGCCGGCAATGGAGGTGTTCCGCCGCCACCAGGGCCGCGGCAGCTCACTGTCTGAGACTTCCTGGAAGAGGATTTAAATGGGTTAAACCCTGGAGTTGTTACACCGGAAATAGAAGCAACCCACTTTGAGTTGAAACCTGTCATGTTTAATATGCTCAACTCTATTGGACAGTTTGGTGAGTCTGTGACTGAAGATGCAAGGCAGCACCTCAAGTCATTCATGGAGATATGCAATTCCTTCAAAATCCAAGGAGTCCATGAAGATGTCTTGAGATTGAAATTATTCCCCTATTCACTGAGGGATAGGGCAAAAGCCTGGTTAAATAGTACTCCAGCAGGATCTATTGGATCTTGGACTGAACTCTGTCGTGATTTCATTACACGCTTTAATGCTACAAATTTATATGATCGAATTCATAATGAAATCACTTTTTTCGACAGGCAGATGATGAACCTATGTACGAGGCATGGGAGCGCTACAGAGAGTTACTGCACAAGTGTCCTTTGCATGGATTTCCCCTATGGACACAAGTCACCATGTTCTATAATGCCACAAATGCCCCGACAAGGATGATGTTAGATGCCTCGGCGAACGGAACACTCTTGGACAAAGCACCTGAGGAAGCTATTGAAATACTAAACAAACTCGCAATGAACGATTTTCAATTTCCTACATCTAGGCGAGGAGGAGTAAGACGCCAAGCCACGGTAAATGAGTTAGACACATCAAATTCAGTGGCAGCACAATTGGCCTCTGATAAGTGCTCAACTCACTATCACTTTTTACCCCTTTTATGGGCATTAATTACCAATTATACACCCAATCGGACCAATGCATATACTCAATGTGATATATTTAGAAGTTATGCTTACAGAGTTAATATTTACAGAAAAGACACATTTTACTGCGTTTTTATATCTGTGCAGGAGAACCAGTACCGCGACAGCGACAAGGCCGAGGCAGGACCTGATGCCGAGGCAGCAGCAGGAAGACAGGAAGCAAGACTGTAGGCGATGGAAAGATAAAAATCCAAGGAACGTGTCTGGACTTAAAGCCCATGGATCGGAGCTGGCTAGCATGAGGAAAAGCCCAAGACAAGACCACGCGGGAAAGCCTCTTAGCCGAATTAAACTTGGAAATATTTTAATTATGTACTTGACTTGTTCCCTACTCCAAGTTGTATTCTACTTAGGAAAGGTTTGCCCTGGGTCTAGCCTATATAAAGACCTAGCCATCCAATGTACCCAAGACGGAATACCTAGGGAGAGAGAGCCGAATTCTATACTTGTCTTCTTTCTCTCCATTATGTTCTAAACCTTCTTAGGGATTAGGTGAAGGTTGTCGAGTATATGTGAGAGGAGATTGTACTTTGTCTTTGTTTCAATGCAATAAAAGTATCAAGGTTTGCTTATCCTTTATTATTCCTTGTTCTCGCATTCAAGCTCGGGAGAGAAGTTTGTGAGTAATCCATTTATCTAAGCTCGGGAGAGTTAGATTCACGAAAGGGGTAAGTACGGTGTTTCAATCGCGAAATACTAACTCGGCCTAGGGATAGGTTAAGAGTTTCAGCGGCTAAAAGAAGTGTGAGATTGGTTGGTGAGTATAATTGGTTCACGCCGGGAGGTATCATCAAGGACTAGTCATCAACAACACTCTGACTTAGGGATAAGCGGAGTCATTCAAGGACACTTTGCCGAACTTTGGTAAAGTCCAACCACGAGCAAGGGATTGCCGCGGCGGACAAGTATCGTCGCTGCCAAGGCAGTAAACTGCATTGCTGCCGAGGCAGTGATATACGATTGCATTGAGCAGAGACAAGTCAATCAAATCCACAATACAACGCAACTGGATCCTGACCCATCTTTCTCTATTATTAAATCTCTTTATTTTTGTTTAGTTATTTTAGTTTAGATAAACCAACTCAAATCACTTGTGTTTTTACTTTTCTACAGAACAAGAAGGTGAAGAAGGCATATTAAGTCTACCAGTCCATGTGGAGACGATAATCCGATAATTACTTATCACTTATTACTTTCGATGTGTCCACTTGCACTAAACGCGCACTTTTGACACATGACAGCCTCTCTTACTAAGATGGTGCAAAATTTGCAACTACAACAAAATAGCCGTGAGGTTAAGGTGATTGATTCTTTTTGTGATTTATGTGCAGGTAACCACAATTCTTCTGACTGTATGAATCAAGAAACCGGCATGTATGTTGGAAACTATAACCGAACCAATATGATGTCCAACACATACAACCCCTTATGGAAGAGGCATCCAAACATGTCATGGAGCAATCCTAACAATGCCTTAAACCCAACCACCCAACCCCCAGGATTCCAACAACCAATGCAACATCTGCCGTCGCCGCCGGTCCAGCAGCCATTGCCGCAGTAGCAGATGCCGCAGCAATCTGTAAGTTCCTTGGAAAATTCTCTGAAAGCATTCATGATGAAAACTGAGTCATACATGGCAGAGAATAGCAACTTCATCAAAAGAACAGATGCGTTTATAAATAGGACTGAGATGAGGTTGCAGAACCAAGAGGCAACAATTAAGGCATTGGAAACTCGGGTTGGACAGTTTGCTCAAAATATAAACACTAGACCACAAGGAGGACTACCTAGCAATACTGAAGTTGCTAAGGTAATAGGCCATGAACAATGTAAAGCAATCACTACTAGGAGTGGTCTACAGCTGAAAGAAAAGACAGAAATTCCAGCAGGCCAAGTTCCATCATCAGACCCAGCAAAAGAGGATGCTGAACAAACTGATCCTGATAACACTGCCCCAACAGAGAACTCAGCAGCTCCTGAACAGTCTGCCGATACAGCAATAACCCCAGTGGTGTCAGGTATTAAGTTCCAAACTAAAGAAACCCTGGATGAGATGAGACCACCACCACCATTCCCACAAAGGTTGAAAAAGCAAAAACAGGACCATCAATTCAAGAAATTTCTTGATATTTTAAAGCAAGTCCACATCAACTTACCATTCGTAGAGGCAATTGAACAAATGCCTAATTATGTTAAATTCTTGAAAGACATTGTGTCTAAGAGAAAAAGACTAGGTGAGTTCGAAACAGTGGCTGCTACCGAAGGATGCATGGCAATGCTACACAATCGCATGCCACCAAAATTGAAGGATCCTGGATGCTTTATCATACCTTGTGCGATAGGTAACAACTATGAAGGTAAGGCCCTATGCGACCTTGGAGCAAGCATCAATCTAATGCCCAAATCTGTTTTTCAAAAGCTTGGAATAGGAAGGGCGAAACCTACAACAGTTATGCTCCAACTTGCGGATCGATCATATGTGCAACCCAAAGGCAAAATCGAGGACATACTGGTAAGAGTTGATAAATTTATTTTTCCCGCTGATTTTCTTGTCCTTGATTGTGAAGCAGATGATAATGCACCGATCATCTTGGGGAGACCTTTCCTTGCCACTGGACGAACACTAATTGATGTGGAAAAAGGAGAGTTGACAATGAGGGTCAATGACCAACAAGTCAAACTCAATGCCTTCCACAATTTGAAACGGCATAATGATGCAGAAGAGTGCAAAGTCCTTCACAGCATAGATACAGGCACAAAGACATTCTGTTTTCACAGCCACTGCATGGGCAGTATGCTCGGCAGGAAAATGGAAATACTTTATGGCAGCATATTTGGCAGGAAAAGTAAGGCAGATGTGGAGGAAACCAACAGGACAACATACTTTCCAGTTATAAAGGGTGCGATAAAAATCAGGAAAGACCAAGATGGACATAAAGCCAATAGCCAACACTTGAAGAGTTACTTTGGCCAGCAAGAGAGAATCACCTTGGGAGATGCATTTGCATGCACTCCACTAGTAACATGATCGCTCATTTTTTTATATATTAAGTTTAGTTTAGTTTATATTTATTTTCTATAATTCTTGTTTTTGCTTTAATTATTTTTCTTGTGTGTGTTTAATTTTTATTTAGGATAATAAGCAAGAATAAATGAGAAATAGTTCATAGCAGGAATTCTACCGAGGCAGAAAACAGTGTCAGAGTCGCAGTAGTTTCAACGGGCATAATAGTATAACGGCTAGTCTGCCGAGATTTCTGCCGCGACAGAAAAGGAAACGACAATAAAGATTAACAGCTACAAAACGGCTAATGGTTCAAACGGTCACAAGGCCGAGGCCTATATAAGCAATCTCTCCCACTTGAACTATTCATTCTTGCATTCTTGTTTTCTTTAGAATACTCGATAATCTTGCTCTCACAATACTCTCTGCCTACCCTTCTTGAAATTTTCAGAATTCCTCCAAGAAAATCTCCAAGAACCTAATCTCTCACAATCCTTATGGCCACCTACAAACGCTTTGCCTCTGCCGCTGTCGAAGATCATTTCAACAGGTCTTTCATTGCCCGACAGTTGTGGGAGGAGCAAGGGTTCCAACATTCGGATGAAGAAAATTACGGCATCGAGCACTATCTGTTCGACAGGATCAAGTATCAAGAATGGGAAATCTTTTGCCTACAACCTGCCCAGGCAAATGCTACCATCATGCGGGAATTCTATGCACACGGGCCAAGCAAGGACTCCCTTTTTGTCCACTGCCGAGGCAGGCCTATCCAGCTTGATGCCGAGACCATCAACCAATTCTACGACCTCACACCTGACCATGATGTACATGATGAATTCATGGAGGATATCAATTCCGAGGATTATGAATTGATTAAAGACGACCTCTGCTACACGAACACTCCTTGGGAAACCGGTGCCCATAGAGGATCGGTAGCACGACAAAGTCTGAAACCCGAGGCCAAGCTTTGGAACAACTTTGTCAAGAGATGCCTCATCCCCACCTCCTACAACAATACGGTGGATTGGAGAAGATTGGTGCTCATCCAATCAATCATCAACAAAAGGAGCATCAACGTTGAAGAAATTATCCTACGCGAAATTTACGAATGCGGTAAGAAGGATAGAGGACCATTATATTTCCCTTGTTTGATCACTGGTTTGTGTATGGCTGCAGGTGTACTAGTAGAAGATACTGACGAATACACTCCCCAAAGGCGTGGATGGACCAGAGACTTTTGCCACAAAATCATGAAGATCACACAGGCGGAACCAGTCCAGGCAACGCCCCAGCAGTTCACTGCTGATACTACTGTCGGGGCCCAATACACGGTAGACATGCCAGACACTACCCACACCACTGCCGCAGCAGACCCGTACCAGGAGATACTTCAAAGGATGACAACTATGGATCTCAGGCAACAAAGATACATGGAGTATCAAAGAGACTTCAACAGCACACTTGCCCAAATGATGCTCCATGCCTTTCCAGACCAAGGGGTGTAGTTTCCAGAATTTCCAAGCAACAGTTTGTCACAGTTGCACCATATACAGAGACTACACCAGCTCCAGGAGAACCGAGACCGTTCTTCCACGCGGGCCCTCAACCACAATTCCATGCTGTCGGCTAATCTAGTGCAGCAGACTCTGCCGCAGCAGCATCTGCCAACAGAAGACCATCAAACAGGAGGGCAGTATTTAGCACCCCACCACGATCCCCCATCATCATGGGTAGTCTATCAGCAGAGATAGATGCCTATATACACCAAAGCTCAATCGTTGCCGGACCGAGTACACACCATACTAGGGCAGCCATAGAAAATGAAGGTGGAACGGACATTATGATCACCCAGGAGATTGCCGACGTGGAAGAAGGTGAAGAAGTGGATGCTTCAATGCAACGGACACCACCAGCAATAATCCAACCGCCCCGGCAAGCAAAAACTCAGCCATCGCCCTCACCAAAAACAAAGCAATGAGCAGCACGACCCCGAAGAAAAATTGTTACAAGCAGCTCTTCGGAGTCCCTTTAAATTTTATATATTCAATATTATTTGTTGTTTGTTTCTTTATATGCTGCATATTTCCTTTCATATTCTTTTTGCCCACTATTTTCTTCTAATATAAAGCATTGAGGACAATGCTTGGTTCGAGTTTGGGGGTGTAGAGCCACTGCCGAGGCAATCTACTACCGAGGCCTTGCCAAGAAAAGGGAGTATTTAAGTGATTTTTTTAAAACTGTTTTACGCTCCCCGCCTTACTTGAATAAATTGCACATACTTTTGCACTACCCATCATTAGTATTACCTTAGTTTATTCTTTAAGGCTATAGAAATCTTTCTCCTTACCATGATTAGGTCCTGTTAAGAAGGTTTAACCTTAGGATACATAAGGATGAAAACTTAGAAGCTTACTATAAGATAAATTTTAAACACTTTTGGGACTTGTTGGATTTTAGGAATTCTTTTAATGAACTTAGGTGATAAAGACTTAGATTTTTGGGCAAGTGACTAGAGGTGCCGATCACCGGCTCTAGGAATTACTCTTCTTCATGCTAGAGGTGCCCGAAATTGGCATAAGAATTGGTTGTTTAGAAAACAAGAGAACACTTAACCCAATTCAACTTGTCTTGAACTTAGAGTTTATCTAAGAAAGCCTTTAATCAAACTTGTCCATAAAAACGCACACACTCACCAATTCTTATAGTTTGTTTCTAGGTAAATCCTTGGGTAGCCGAAAGGTTAAGTCTAAAGAATAGGCATAGTTATGGTGGGGAGAATACATGGAAACATAAGACCAAGAGAGAATAGAGTTTGGCAAATTGATGGTTTGCATTGCTTGAGGACAAGCAATAGTTCAAGTTTGGGGGTGTGATAAGTGCTCAACTCACTATCACTTTTTACACCTTTTATGGACATTAATCACTAAATTTACACCCACTCGGACCAAAGCATATACTTAATGTGATATATTTATAATTTATGATTATAAAGATGATATTTACAGAAAAGGCAAGTTTTACTGCATTTTTACATCTATGCAGGATAAACTAGTGCCGCGACAGCAACATGGCCGAGGCAAGATCTGATGCCGAGACAGCAGCAAAAAGATAGGAAGCGATATTGTAGGTGATCGGAAGAGAAAAATCCAATGGACATTTCTGGACATGCAACACATAGATCGGAGCTGGTTAGCACGAGGAAAAGCCCAAGACAAGGCCACGCGGGAAAGCTTCTTAGTTGGAATAAACTTGGAAATATTTTATTTATGTACATGACTTGTTCCCTACTCCAAGTTGTATTCTACTTAGGAAAGGTTTGCCCTAGGCCAAGCCTATATAAGACCTAGCCGTCTAAGGGAATAGGAGAGCCGATTCTTAGAGAGTTCACCTTAAGACTCAATGTTTTCTTTCTCTCAAATTATGTTCTAAGTTTTCTTAGGGTTTAGGTGAAGGTTGTTAAGTATTTGTGAGAGGAGATTGTACTTTGTTCTTTGTTTCAATGCAATAAAACTATCAAGGTGTGCTTATCCTTTGCCATTCTATGTTCTTGCTTTCAAGCTCGGGGGAGAAGTTTGTGAGTAATCTATTTATCTAGACTCGGGAGAGTTAGATTCACGAAAGGGATAGGTTAAGAGTTTCAGCGGCTAAAAGAAGTGTGAGATTGGTTGGTGGGTATAATTGATTCAAGCCGGGAGGTATCATCAAGGACTAGTCATCAATAGTACTTCGACTTAGGGATAAGCGGAGTCATCCAAGGACACTTTGCCGAACTTTGGTAAAGTCCACCCACGAGCAAGGGATTCCTGCGACAGACAAGTATCGTTGCTGCCAAGGCAGTAATCTGCAGGATTGCCGAGGTAGTGATGTGCAATTGCATTGGATAGAGACAAGTCAAACAAATCTACAATACAACGCAACTAGATCCTGACCTCTCTCTATTAATCAGATCTCACTCTTTTACTTAGTTTCTTTATTTCAATTTATTTAGTTTCATCCAATCCCAAATTACCTGTGTTTTTATTTTATTTCTTTTTACAGAACAAGAAGACGAAGAAGGCATATTAAGTAGACCAATCCATGTGGAGAGGATACACGATTATATTTATCACTTTATTATTTGCGACGTGTTCACTTGCACTAATTGTGCACTTTTGACACGCAACATTCAGAGCATGCATGCCTAAAAGGGCTTTCTAGTGAACCCGTTCGAATTTTAACCGAGTAGAAAGCTCAAAAATTTTAGTTTAACCTGTATAATTAGGTTTGAAAGACCATAATTAACTTTTTGTACCCAAAAAATTTGATTTAATATCATTTTTGATCATTTTTTAGGGTTCAGAGCGTGCATATTTAAAAGGGCTTTCTAGTGAACCCGTTCGAATTTTAACCGAGTAAAAAGCTCAAATTTTGAGTTTAGCATGTATAATTAGGTTCAAAAGACCATAATTAACTTTTTTATCCAAAAAAATTTGATTTAATATCATTTTCGATCGTTTTCTAGGGTTCAGAGCGTTCATGTCTAAATGTGCTTTCTAGTGAACAAGTTCTAATTTTAACCGAGTAAAAAGCTCAAAATTTGAGTTTAAGCTGTATATTAGATTGAAAAGCCCATAATTAACTTTTTTTACCCAAAAAAATTGATTTAATATCATTCTCGATCGTTTTCTACGATTCAGAGCGTCATGTCTAAATGGGTTTTCTAGAGAACCCATTTGAATTTTAACCGAGTAAAAAGGTTAAAATTTTAGTTTAACCTGTATAATTAGGTTCAAAAGATCATAATTAACTTTTTTTACCCAAAAGATTTGATTTATTGTCATTTTCGATCGTTTTCTTGGGTTTAGAGCGATCATGCTTAAATGAGCTTTCTAGTGAACCCGTTTGAATTTTGACTGAGTAAAAAGCTCAAAAATTGAGTTTAAACTGTATAATTAGGTTCAAAAGTCCATAATTAACTTTTTTTACCCAAAAAATTTGATTTAATATCATTTTCGATCGTTTTTAGGGTTTAGAGTGTTCTTGTCTAAATGGGTTTTCTAGTGAACCCATTCGAATTTTAACAGAGTAAAAATCTAAAAATTTTAGTTTAACCTATATAATTAGGTTCAAAAGCCCATAATTAACTTTTTTTACCCAAAAAATTTATTTAATATCATTTTTCGATTGTTTTTTAGCGCTAGGAACGTGCATGTCTAAATGGGCTTTCTAGTGAGCCCGTTCGAATTTTAACCGAGTAAAAATCTCAAAATTTTATTGTGACCTCTATAATTAGGGTCAAAAGCCCATAATTAACTTTTTTTACACAAAAAAAATTTGATTAAATATCATTTTCGATCGTTTTTAGGTTTCAGAGCGTGCATGTTTAATTGTTCTTTTTAGTGAACCCGTTCGAATTTTAACCGAGTAAGAAGCTCAAAATTTGAGTTTAACCTGTATAATTAGTTTCAAAAGACCATAATTAACTTTTTGTACCCAAAAGATTTGATTTATTGTCATTTTTTATCGTTTTTTAGGGTTCAGAGCGTGCATGCCTAAAAATTTTAACCGAGTAAAAAGCTAAAAAATCTTAGTTTAACCAGTATAATTAGGTTTGAAAGACCATAATTAACTTTTTGTACCCAAAAAATTTGTTTTAATGTCATTTTTTATCAATATTTAGGGTTCAGAGCGTGCATGTCTAAATGGGTTTTCTAATGAACCCGCTCGAATTTTAACCGAGTAAAAAACCCAAAATTTTAGTTTAAGATGTATAATTAGGTTCAAAATCCCATGATTAACTTTTTTTACACAAAAATTTTGATTAATATCATTTTCGATCATTTTTTAGGGTTTAGAGCATGCATATTTAAATATTCTTTTTAGTGAACCCGTTCAAAATTTAACAGTGTAAAAAGCTAAAAATTTAAGTTTAAGCTGTATAATTAGATTCAAAAGCCCATAATTAACTTTTTGTACCCAAAAGATTTGATTTATTGTCATTTTCGAGCATTTTTTAGGGTTTAGAGCGTGCATCACTAAATGGGCTTTCTAGTGAACCCGTTCGAATTTTAACCGAGTAAAAAGCTCAAAATTTGAGTTTATCCTGTATAATTAGATTCAAAAGACCATAATTAACTTTTTGTACCCAAAAGATTTATTTATTGTCATTTTTGATTGCTTTTTAGGATTTAGAGTGTGCATCTCAAAATGGGCTTTCTAGTGAACCCGTTCGAATTTTAACCGAGTAAAAAGCTCAAAATTTGAGTTTAACCTATATAATTAGGTTCAAAAGATCATAATTAACTTTTTGTACCCAAAAGATTTTATTTGTTGTCAGTTTTAATCGTTTTTTAGGGTTTAGAGCGTACATCTCTAAATGGGCTTTCTAGTGAACCCGTTCGAATCTTAACCGAGTAAAAAGCTCAAAAATTGAGTTTATGCTATATAATTAGGTTCAAAAGCCCATAATTTACTTTTTGTACCCAAAAAATTTGATTTAATATCATTCTCGATCGTTGTCCAGGGTTCAGAGCGTGTATGTCTAAATGGGCTATTTAGTGAACCCATTCGAATTTCAACCTAGTAAAAAGCTCAAAATTTGAGTTTAAGCTGTATAATTAGGTTCAAAAGCCCATAATTAACTTTTTTTACCCAAAAAAATTGATTTAATATCATTTTCGATCGTTTTTAGGGTTTAGAGTGTGCAAGTCTAAATGGGTTTTCTAGTGAACCCATTCGAATTTTAACAGAGTAAAAAGCTCAAAATTTTAGTTTAACCTATATAATTAGGTTCAAAAGCCCATAATTAACTTTTTTTACCAAAAAAAATTTATTTAATATCATTTTTCGATTGTTTTTAGTGCTAAGAGCGTGCATGTCTAAATGGGCTTTCTAGTGAGCCCGTTCGAATTTTAACCGAGTAAAAAGCTCAAAAATTGAGTTTAACCAGTATAATTGGGTTTGAAAGACGATAATTAACTTTTTGTACCCAAAAAATTTGATTTAATGTCATTTTTTATTATTTTTTAGGGTTCAGAGCGTGCATATCTAAATGGGCTTTCTAGTGAACCCGTTCGAATTTTAACCGAGTAAAAAGCTCAAAAATTTTAGTTTAACCTGTATAATTAGGTTTGAAAGACCATAATTAACTTTTTGTACCCAAAAAATTTGATTTAATATCATTTTTGATCATTTTTTAGGGTTCAGAGCGTGCATATCTAAATGGGCTTTCTAGTGAACCCGTTCGAATTTTAACCGAGTAAAAAGCTCAAATTTTGAGTTTAGCCTGTATAATTAGGTTCAGAAGCCCATAATTAACTTTTTGTATCCAAAAAAATTGATTTAATAACATTTTTGATCGTTTTTTAGGGTTCAGAGCGTGCATGTCTAAATGTGCTTTTTAGTGAGCCTATTCGAATTTTAACCTAGTAAAAAGCTCAAAATTTGAGTTTAAGCTGTAGAATTAGGTTCAAAAGCCCATAATTAACTTTTTTTACCCAAAAAAATTTATTTAATATAATTTTCGATCGTTTTTAGGGTTTAGAGCGTACATGTCTAAATGGGCTTTCTAGTGAACCCTTTCGAATTTTAACCGAGTAAAAATCTCAAAATTTGAGTTTAATCTTTATAATTAGGTTCAAAAACCCATAATTAACTTTTTTTACCCAAAAAAATTTATTTAATATCATTTTCGATAATTTTTTAGTGTTTAGAGTGTGCATGTCTAAACGGGCTTTCTAGTGAGCCCGTTCGAATTTTAACCGAGTAAAAATCTCAAAATTTATTTTAACCTGTATAATTAGGTTCAAAAGCCGATAATTAAATTTTTTTACCCAAATTTTTTTTGATTAAATATCATTTTCGATCGTTTTTTAGGTTTCAGAGTGTACACGTTTAAATTTTCTTTTTAGTGAAACCGTTAGAATTTTAACCGAGTAAAAAGCTGAAAATTTACGTTTAAGCTGTATAATTAGGTTCAAAAGCCCATAATTAACTCTTTTTACCCAAAAAATTATTTTAATATCATTTTCGATCGTTTTTAGGATTTAGAGTGCGCATGTCTAAATATGATTTTTGGTGAACCCATTCGAATTTTATCCTGGAAAAAAGCTCAAAATTTTAGTTTAAGCTGTATAATTAGGTTCAAAAGCCCATAATTAACTTTTTTTACCCAAAAATTTTTACTTAATATTATTTTCGACTGTTTTCTAGGGTTTAGAGCATGCATGTCTAAATGGGCTGTCTCGTGAACCCGTTCGAATTTTAACCGAGTAAAAAGCTCAAAATTAGATTTTAAACTGTATAATTAGGTTCAAAAACCCAAAATAAACTTTTTGTACCCAAAAAATTTATTTAATATCATTTTCGATCATTTTTTAGTTTTTAGAGCGTGCATGTCTAATTGGGCTTTCTAGTGAACCCGCTCAAATTTAACCGAGTAAAAAGCTCAAAATTTTAGTATAAGCTTTATAATTAGGTTCAAGAGCCCATAATTAACTTTTTGTACCCAAAAAATTGACTTAATATCATTTTTGATCTTTTTAGGGCTCAGAGCATGCATGTCTAAATGGGCTTTCTTGAGAACCCTTTTGAATTTTAATCGAGTAAAAAGCTCAAAATTTGAGTTTAAGCTGTATAATTAGGTTCAAAAGCCCATAATTAACTTTTTTTTTTACCCAAAAATTTTATTTAATATCATTTTTGATCGTTTTTTACGGTTCAGAGCGTGCATATCTAAATAGGCTTTCTAGTGAACCCATTCGAATTTTAACCTAGTAAAAAGCTCAAATTTTGAGTTTAAACTGTATAATTAGGTTCAAAAGCAGATAATTAACTTTTTGAACCCAAAAAATTGATTTAATATCATTCTCGATCGTTTTTTAGGGTTTAGAGCGTGCATATTTAAATGGGCTTTCTAGTAAACCTGTTCGACTTTTACGCGAGTAAAAAGCTCAAAATTTGAATTTAACATGTGTAATTAGGTTCAAAATCCCACAATTAACTTTTTTTACCCAAAATATTTGATTCAATATCATTTTCGATCATTTTTAGAGTTCAAAGCGTGCATGTCTAAATGGGCTGTTTAGTGAACCCGTTAGAATTTTATCAGAGTAAAAAGCTTAAAATTTGAATTGAAGTTGTATAATTAGGTTCAAAAGCCCATAATTAACTCTTTTTACCCAAAAAAATTGATTTAATATCATTTTTTTTATCATTTTTAGGGTTCAGAGTGTGCATGTCTATATGGGATTTTTAGTGAAACCATTCTAATTTTAACCTGGTAAAAAGTTCAAAATTTGAGTTTGAGCTGTATAATTAGGTTCAAAAGCCCATAATTAACTTTTTTTACCCAAAAAAAATTTGATTTAATATCATTTTCGATTGTTTTCTAGGGTTCAGAGCGTGCATGTCGAAATAGGTTGTCTAATGAACCTGTTCGAATTTTAACCGAGTAAAAAGCTCAAAATTAGATTTTAAACAGTATAATTAGGTTCAAAAACCCAAAATTAACTTTTTGTACCTAAAAAATTTATTTAATATCATTTTCGATCATTTTTTAATTTTTAGACCGTGCATGTCTAAATGGGCTTTCTAGTGAACCCGTTCAAATTTAACCGAGTAAAAAGCTCAAAATTTTAGTATAATCTGTATAATTAGGTTCAAGAGCCCATAATTAACTTTTTGTACCCAAAATATTGATTTAATATCATTTTTGATCTTTTTCAGGCTCAGAGCATGCTTGTCTAAATGGGGTTACTAGAGAACCCTTCCGAATTTTAACCGAGTAAAAAGCTCAAAATTTTAGTTTAACCAGTATAATTAGGTTCAAAAGCCCATAATTAACTTTTTTTACCCAAAAAATTTGATTTAATATCATTTTCGATCGTTTTTAGGGTTCAGAGCATGCATGTCTAAAGGGGATGTCTAGTGAACCCGTTCGAATTTTAACCGAGTAAAAAGTTCAAAATTTGAGTTTAACTTGTATAATTAGGTTCAAAACCCCATAATTAAATTTTTTTTACCCAAAAAATTTGATTTAATATCATTTTCGATAGTTTTCTAGGGTTTAGATTGTGCATGTCTAAATGGGTTTTCTAGTGAACCCGTTCAAATTTTAACCTAATAAAAAGCTCAAAATTTGAGTTTAAGCTGTTTAATTGGGTTCAAAAACCCATAATTAACTTTTTCTTTACCTAAAAAATTGTATTTAATATCATTTTCGATCTCTTTTAGGTTTTAGAGTTTGCATGTCTATGTGGGCTTTCTAGTGAACCCGTTCGAATTTTAACCGAGTAAAAAGCTAAAAATTTGAGTTTAAGCTGTATAATTAGGTTCAAAAGACCATAATTAACTTTTTTTCACCCAAAAAATTTGATTTAATATCATTTTCGATCATTTTTTAGGGTTCGTAGCGTTCATATCTAAATGGGCTTCTTAGTGAACCCATTCGAATTTTAACCGAGTAAAAAGCTCAAAATTTGAGTTTAAGCTATATAATTAGGTTCAAAAGCCCATAATTAACTTTTTTAAACCAAAAAAAATTATTTAATATCATTTTCGATCATTTTTTAGGGTTTAGAGCGTGCATGTCTAAATGGGCTTTCTAGTGAACCCGTTCGAATTTTAATCGAGTAAAAAGCTCAAAATTAGATTTTTAGCTGTATAATTAGGTTCAAAAGCCCATAATTAACTTTTTGTACCCAAATAATTTGATATAATATCATTTTTTATTGTTTTTGAGGGTTAAGAGCGTTCATATCTAATTGGGCTTTTTAGTGAATCCTTTAAAATTTTAACTGACTAAATATCTCAAAATTTGAGTTTAGCCTATATAATTAGGTTCAAAAGCCCATCATTAACTTTTTTACCAAAAAAATTTGATCTAATATCATTTTTGATCATTTTTAGGGTTCAAAGCGTGCATGTCTAAATGGGCTTTCTACTGAACCCGTTCAAATTTTAACCGAGTAAAAAGCTAAAAATTTGAGTTTAAGCGGTATAATTAGTTTCAAAAGCCCATAATTAACTTTTTGTACCCAAAAATTGATTTACTATCATTTTTGATCAGTTTTTAAGGTTCAGAGCGTGCATGTCTAAATGGGCTTTCTAGTGAATTTATTCGAATTTTAACCGAGTAAAAAGCTCAAAATTTAAGTTTAACCAGTATAATTAGGTTAAAAGCCCATAATTAACTTTTTTTACGCAAAAAAAATTATTTAATATCATTTTCGATCATTTTTTATGGTTCATAGTGTGCATGTCTAAATAGGCTTTTTAGTGAATCTGTTCGAATTTTATCCGAGTAAAAATCTCAAAATTTTAGTTTAAGCTGTATAATTAGGTTTAAATGCCCATAATTAATTTTTTGTACCCAAAAAATTTGATTTAATATCATTTTCGATCGTTTTCTAGGGTTCAGAGAGTGCACGTCTAATTGTGCTTTCTAGTGAACCCATTTGAATTTTAACTGAATATAAAGCTCAAAATTTTAGTTGAAGCTGTATGTGTAACCCCTTATTTTTAACTTAAGGAGCAAGACAGGTTAAAAATGTTGCTTTTAAAACTTTTATGTCAAGTAATTGTAAAAAGTGTTTTAAAACCAAATTTGTAAACCAAAAGATAAAAATACAGTTAAAAGTAAATATTTTGATATAAAATTAATAGGTTTAAAAATCTGATTCTATGCATGAGGTTTAAATACATCTCAATTCCTAATAATCCCCCAAAAAGTTTGTAAATAAACGTACTAAAAATGGTAATAAACTGTATTCGAGTGAGATCTCCGAGTACCAACTTCTAGGGCCAGATATCTGAAAAAATATAAACTAAAAGAATGAGCTATAAAGCCCAGTGTGTCTCTAAAGTGTAGATAAAAACAACAAAACACAGTTTATAAAATTATTTCTCAAGAGTAATATTTTAGAAAACAATGCAAAACAAGTTGTATGATTGATGTCGTAATTTATCCAATCTCAGTCTTAATCCTAAATTAGAATTTATCCAAAAACACAATTTTACAGGGTTTAAAATCATAATTACTCATAAAAGTATAAGATCTTAAAATCCGAAAAGTTTAATATATTTCTTAAATCACAATGACATGTAAGCACGAAAACACAAATATGCAATCAAAGACAC
The DNA here is from genome assembly GCA_035048815.1 of Abelmoschus esculentus. NCBI lineage: Eukaryota > Viridiplantae > Streptophyta > Magnoliopsida > Malvales > Malvaceae > Abelmoschus > Abelmoschus esculentus. The sequence continues at coordinate 7,227,637 of JAUCBN010000015.1, forward strand.
AATACAAAATTTACACATGCCAGCAAAACACGAATATTTTTCAAACATAAAATATTAAGCATGTCACAAAGAAACATATTTTTTTTGAAAAACGAAACAAAACAAATGTAGCACCAGTAAGAGAACACACCTTAACCAAAGCGACTCAAATTACTGAATAACATGGTTTTGAACTCGAACGGAAATAAACAGTGAGAACAAAAGGCTTTAGAGAATCTTAATAGAAGAAAATAATGTAGGGTTTTCTCTTTGATCATAATATGTATTTATAGAGAAAAATAATTGATTACAACTTGAATTAGAATTCTATTAAACCATAAAAAAGTTAATCAAAATAATAATAAAAAAAAGATTATAGAATCTTAAAAGGATTTTCCTTCTTCGAAAGTAACTTCAAATAATATATATAATATTAAACAAAGAGTTTTGATAAAACAATAATTAAAATAAAATAATATTTTCAATAAAAAGATTGATTGTAGATAATCAATTAAAAAAAACTCAAATAAATTAGGGTTTCAGAAATTGAGAATATAAAAATTAGGATTTTTACTTAGAGATTTCAAAATTAGGATTTCAAAATTTTAGTTGAAGCTATATGATTATGTTCATAAAACCATAATTAACTTTTTTTACATAAATTTTTTTATTTAATATCATTTTTGATCTTTTTTAGGGTTTAGAGCGTGCATGTCTAAATTGGCTTTCTAGTGAACCTGTTCGAATTTAACCAATTAAAAAGCTCAAAATTTGAGTTTAAGCTGTATAATTAGGTTCAAAAGCCCATAATTAACTTTTTTTACCCAAAAAATTTTATTTAATAATATTTCGATCATTTTTTAGGGTTTAGAGTGTGCATGTCTAAATGGGGCTTTCTAGTGAACCCGTTCAAATTTTAACCGAGTAAAAAGCTCAAATTTTTAGTTTAAGCTGTATAATTATGTTCAAGAGCCCATAATTAACTTTTTGTTTCAAAAAAAATTGATTTAATATCATTTTCGATCATTTTTTAGGGTTTAGAGCATGCATGTCTAAATGGGCTTTCTAGTGAACTGTTTCGAATTTTAACCAAGTAAAAAGCTCAAAATTTTAGTTTAAGTTGTATATTTAGGTTCAAAAGTCCATAATTATCTTTTTTGTACCCAAAAAATTGATTTAATATGATTTTCGATCACTTTTAGGGTTCAGACCGTGCATATCTAAATTGGCTTTCTAGTGAACCTGTTCGAATTTTAACCGAGTAAAAAGCTCAAAATTTGAGTTTAACCTGTATAATTAGTTTCAAAAGCTCATAATTAACTTTTTTACCCAAAAAATTTGATTTAATATCATTTTCGATCGCTTTTAAGGTTCAGAGCGTGCATGTCTAAATTGGCTTTCTAGTGAACCCGTAAAAAGCTCAAAATTTGATTTTAAGTTGTATAATTAGGTTCAAAAGACCATAATTAACTTTTTTACACAAAAAAAATTATTTAATATCATTTTCGATCTTTTTTAGGATTCGGAGCGTGTATGTCTAAATAGGCTTTTTATTGAAAACGTTAGAATTTTAACCAAGTAAAAAGCTCAAAATTTTAGTTTAAGCTGTATAATTAGGTTCAAAATTTCATAATTAACTTTTTATACCAAAAAAAATTGATTTAATATCATTTTCGATCGTTTTTTAGGGTTGAGAGTGTGCATGTCTAAATGGGTTTTGTATAGAACCCTTTCGAATTTTAACCGAGTAAAAAGCTCAAAATTTTAGTTTCACCTGTATAATTAGGTTCAAAAGACTGATAAGTGCGCAACTCACTATCACTTTTTACACCTTTTATGGGTATTAATCACTAAACTTACACCCACTCGGACCAAAGTATATACTTAATGTGATATATTTAGGGGTTATGCTTATAAAGAAGATATTTACAGAAAAGACAAGTTTTACTACAGTTTTACATCTGTGCAGGAGAAACTAAGGCCGCGGCAGCAACATGGCCGAGGCAAGACCTGATGCTGAGGCAGCAGCTGAGAGACAAGAAGCAATACTGTAGGCGATTGGAAGATAAAAATACAAGGGACGTTTCTGGACATGAAGCACATGGATCGGAGCTGGTTAGCATGAGGAAAAGCCCAAGACAAGGCCACGCGAGAAAGCTTCTTAGTTGGAATAAACTTGGAAATATTTTATTTATGTACATGACTTGTTCCCTACTCCAAGTTATATTCTACTTAGGAAAGGCTTGCCCTAGGCCAAGCCTATATAAGACCTAGCCGTCTAAGGGAATAAGAGAGCCGATTCTTAGAGAGTTCACCCTAAGACACATTGTTTTCTTTCTCTCAAATTATGTTCTAGGCTTTCTAAGGATTTAGGTGAAGGTTGTTAAGTATTTGTGAGAGGAGATTGTACTTTGTTCTTTGTTTCAATGCAATAAAACTATCAAGGTTTGCTTATCCTTTGCCATTCTTTGTTCTTGCATTCAAGCTCGGGAGAGAAGTTTGGGAATAATCCATTTATCTAGACTCGAGAGAGTTAGATTCACGAAAGGGATAAGTACGGTGTTTCAATCGCGAAATACTAACTCGACCTAGGGATAGGTTAAGAGTTTCAGCGGCTAAAAGAAGTGTGACATTGGTTGGTGGGTATAATTGATTCACGCCGGGAGGTATCATCAAGATTAGTCATCAACAATACTTCGACTTAGGGATAAGTGGAGTCACCCAAGGACACTTTGCCGAACTTTGGTAAAGTCCACCCACGAGCAAGGGATTGCCGCGGCGGACAGTATCGTCGCTGCCAAGGCAGTAATCTGCAGTACTGCCAAGGCAGTGATATACAATTGCATTGGACAAGAGACATGTCAATCAAATCCACAATACAACGCAACTGGATCCTCACCTCTCTCTATTAATCAAATCTCACTCTTTTACTTAGTTATTTTATTTCAATTTAATTAGTTCATCCAAACCCAAATTACCTGTGTTTTTATTTTATTCCTTTTTATAGAACAAGAAAGACGAAGAAGGCATAGTAAGTATACCAATCCCTGTGGAGACGATACACAATAATACTTATCACTTTATTACTTGCGACGTGTTCACTTGCACTAATTGCGCACTTTTGACACGCGAAAAGTTTTTGGCGCCGTTGCCGGGGATTGGCACTAATTGTGCACTTGCACTAATTGTTTCTTTTTTTTATTTTATTTTACTTTGGTTTTTCTTAGTGTATGACCAGGGCCAACCCAACCAACCCTTTGTACGAGTTAGACCCAGAGATCGAACGTTGATAAGTGCTCAAAAGATCATTATTTTATACACCTTTCATGGTCAATAAGCACTTATCTCACACTTACTTGGACTGATGCATGCGCTTAATATGCAATATTCGGATATTCTGCTATTATAACACATAAAGCTAATATTTACAGAAAAATGCAGAATTTACGATATCTTCTGTACATGCAGGAACAAGTACTGCCGAGGCAAGGTTGAGGCCGAGGCAGAAGCTGGGCCGCGGCAGTAACTAAAGCTCCAATATCAATACTATAGCGATTGGAAGAGAAAAATACGCTGGACATTTTTGGACATGCAACACATGGATCGAAGCTGGCTAGCGCGAGGAAAGCCCAAGTCAAAGGCCACGAGGGAAAAGCCTCCTAGTTGAAATAAACTTGGAAATATTTGATTTATGGGAATAATTGTAATCCTACTCCAAGTAGTATTCCTACTTAGGAAAGGTTTGCCCTAGAACTAGACTATATATATCATAGCCGTCCAATGTATTAGGAGAGCCGATTTGGAGAGAGTTCAACCCTAAGAATTATTGTGTTCTTTCCTTCATTATCTTCTAAGCTTTCTTAGGGTTAGGTGAAGGTTGTCGAGTACTTCTGAGAGGAGATTGTACTTTGTTTATCGTTTCAATGCAATAAAACATTAAGATTTGCTTACTCTTTGCCATTCTTTGTTCTTGCATCCAAGCCTGGGAGGGAAATTTGTGAGTAATCTATTTATCTAGACTCGGGAGAGTTAGATTCACGAAAGGAGTAAGTACGGTATTTGAAAAATACTAACTCAGCCTAGGGATAGGTTGGAGTTTCAGCGGCTAAAAGAAGTGCGAGATTGGTTGATAGTTATAATTGATTCACGCCGGGAGGTATTGATAAGTGCTCAACACACTATCACTTTTTACTCCTTTTATGGGCATTAATCACCAAATATACACCCACTCGGACCAATGCATGTGCTTAATGTGATATATTTAGAAGTTATGCTCATATAAATAATATTTATAGAAAAAGGCATGTTTTATTGCATTTTCATATTTGTGCAGGAGAACCATTGTCGGACAACGACAAGGCCGAGGCAGGACCTGATGCCGAGGCAGCAACAGAAAGACAAGAAGTAAGAATATAGGCGATGGAAAGATAAAAATCCAAGGATCGTGTCTGGACTTGAAGCCCATGGATTGGAGCGGGCTAGCACAAGGAAAAACCCAAAGGAAGACCACGCGGGAAAGCCTCCTTAGCCGAATCAAACTTGGAAATATTTTTATTATTATGTACTTGACTTGTTCCCTACTCCAAGTTGTATTCTACTTAGGAAAGGTTTGCCCTAGGTCTAGCCTATATAAAGACCTAGCCACCCAATGTATTATACACGGAATACCTAGGGAGAGAGCCGATTTCTATTCTTGTCTTCTTCCTCTCCATTATGTTCTAAATCTTCTTAGGGATTAGGTGAAGGTGGTCGAGTATATGTGAGAGGAGATTGTACTTTGTCTTTGATTCAATGCAATAAAGTTATCAAGGTTTGCTTATCCTTTGTTATTCCTTGTTTTCACAATTGAGCTCGGGAGAGGATATTGTGAATCATCCATTTATCTAAGCTCGGGAGAGTAAGATTCACGAAAGGGGTAAGTACGGTTTTTCAATCACGAAATACTAACTCAGCCTAGGGATAGGTTAAGAGTTTCAGCGGCTAAAAGAAGTGTGAGATTGGTTGGTGAGTATAATTGGTTCACGCCGGGAGGTATCATCAAGGACTAGTCATCAACAACACTCTGACTTAGGGATAAGCGGAGTCATTCAAGGACACTTTGTCGAACTTTGGTAAAGTCTACCCACGAGCAAGGGATTACCGCGGCAGACAGTATTATCGCTGCCAGGGCAGTAAACTGCAGTGCTGCGGAGGCAGTGATATACGGTTGCATTAGACAGAGACAAGTCAATCAAATACACAATACGACGCAACTGGATCCTAGCCCATCTCTCTCTATTATTTCAACTCTTTACTTTTATTTAGTTATTTTAGTTTTGATAAATCAACTCAATTCACTTGTGTCTTTACTTTTCTACAAAACAAGAAGGTGAAGAAAGCATATTAAGTCTACCGGTCCCTGAGGAGACGATAACTCGATAAAATACTTATCACTTATTACTTTTGATGTGTCCACTTGCACTAAACGCGCACTTTTGACACGCGACAGGTATCATCAAGGACTGATTATCAACAGTGTTTCGACTTAGAGATAAGCGGAGCCATCCAAGGACACTTTGCCGAATCTTAGTGAGGTCTACCCAAGAGCAAGGGATTGTCGCGGCAGACACGCATTGTCGCTGCCGAGGCAGTAATCTGCAGTACTACCGAGGCAGAGTCATACGATAGCATTGGATAGAAACAAATCGATCGATTCCACAGTACAACGCAACTGGATCCTGCCCACTCTCCTCATTCGTTCTCACTACCTTTATTTAGTTTTTATTTAGTTTACTCAAACATCCTTCCTACTTGTGTTTTTACTTTACTTTTGCAGGACAAGAATATTAAAGAAGACATATTAAGTACACCAATTGTCGCGTGTCAAAAGTGCGCGTTTAGTGCAAGTGGACACATCGCAAGTAATAAGTGATAAGTATTTATCGGATTATCGTCTCCACAAGGATTGGTATACTTAATATGTCTTCTTCGTCTTCTTGCTCTGTAAAAAGAAATAAAAAAACACAAGTAATTTGGGTTGGATAAACTGAAATAAAACAACTAAGTAAAAGAATGAGATTTGATTAATAGAGAGGGAGGTTAGGATCCAGTTGCGTTGTATTGTGGATTTGATTGACTTGTCTCTGCCCCAATACAATCGTATATCACTGCCTCGGTAGCACTGCAGATTACAGCCTTGGTAGCGACGATACTGTCCGCCGCGACAATCCCTTCCTCATGCTATCTAGCTCTGATCCATATGCTTTATGTCTAGAAACGTCCCTTGGATTTTTCTCTTCCAATCGCCTACAGTATTGCTTCTTGTCTTTCTGTTGCTGCCTCGGCATCAGGTCCTGCCTCGGCCATGTTGCTGTCGTGGCAATTTGTTTCTCCTGCACAGATATAAAAATGTAGTAAAACTTGCCTTTTCTGTAAATATTATCTTCATAAGCTTAACTTCTAAATATTTCACATTAAGTACATACATTGGTCTGAGTGGGTGTAAATTCGGTGATTAATGCCCATAAAAGGTGTACAAAGTGATAGTGAGTTGAGCACTTATCACACCCCCAAACTCGAACTATTGCTTGTCCTCAAGCAATGCAAACCATCAATTTGTCAAACTCTACTCTCTCTTGGTCTTATGTTTCCATCTATTCTCCCCACCATAACTATGCCTATTCTTTTAGATTTAACCTTTCGGTTACCCAAGGGTTTACCTAGAAACAAACTATAAGATTTGGTGAGTGTGTGCGTTTTTGAGGACAAGCTTGATTAAAGGTTTTCTTAGATAAACTCTAAGTTCAACACAAGTAGAATTGGGTTAAGTGTTCTCTTCTTTTCCAAACAACCAATTCTTGAGCCAATTTCGGGCACCTCAAGGATTGTGTTTTTCCCTTTACTAATTCCTTCTTTCTTTTTGATATTCCTTATAGCATACTAGAGCCAATTTCGGGCACCTCTAGCATGAAGAAGAGTACTTCCAAGAGCCGGTGATAGGCACCTCTAGTTACTTTCCCAAAAATCTAAGTCTTTATCACCTAAGTTTATTAAAAGAATTCCTATGATCCAACAAGTCCCAAAAGTGTTTAAATTTTATTCTATAGTAGGCTTCTAAGTTTTCATCCTTGAGTATCCTAAAGTTAAACCTTCTTAACAAGACCTAATCATGGTAAGGAGAAAGATTTTTATAGCCTTAAAGAATAAACTAAGGCAATACTGATGATAAGTAGTGCAAAAGTATAGGCAATTGGTTCAAGTAAGGCGGGGAGCATAAAAATTTTAAAAAAATTCACTTAAATACTCCCTTTTTTTTGGCAAGGCCTCAGCAGTAGATTGTTGCCTTGGTAGTGGATCTACACCCCAAACTCGAACCAAGCATTGTCCTCAGTGCTTTATATTAGAAGAAATTAGCGGGCAAAAAAAATATGAAATAAGCAGCATATAAAGAAAGCAGCAGCAAATAATATTGAATATATGAAAAATTTAAAGAGACTCCAAAGAGCTGCTTGTAACAATTTTTCTCCTTGGTCTTGCTGCTGATTGCTTTGTTCTTGGTGAGGGTGATGGCTGAGCTTTTGCTTGTCGGAGCGGTTGGACTCTTGTGGGTGGTGTCCGTTGCTTTGGAGCATCCACTTCTTCTCCTTCTTCCACGTCAGCAATCTCCTCGGTGATCATGATGTCCGTTCCACCTGCCATTGTTGTAGTTGCCCCGGTATGGTGTGTACTCGGTCCGGCAGTGGTCGAGCTTTAGTGTACATAGGCATCTATCTCAGCTGATAGACTGCCCATGATGATGGGGGATCGTGGTGGAGTGCTGAAGACTGCCCTCCGCTTTGATGGTCTTCTGTTGGCAGATGATGCTGCGGCAGAGTCTGCTGCCCTGGATGGGTCGGCAGCATGAAACTGTGGTTGAGTGCCCGCGTGGAAGACCGACCTTGGTCCTCCCGGAGCTGGTGTAGTCTCGGTGTAGGGGCGGCTGTGATAAACATATTGCTAGGAAATTCCGGAAACTGCACCCCTTGGTCTGGAAAGGCATGGAGCTTCATTTGGGCTAATGTGTCGTTAAAGTCCCTTTGATACTCCATGTATCTTTGTTGCCTAAGATCCATCGCTGCCATCCTTTGCAATATCTCCTGGTATGGGTCTACTGCGGCAGAGGTGTGGGCAGTGTCTGGCATGTCTGCCGTGTACTGGGCCGCGGCAGCAGTATCAGCAGTGAACTGCTGGGGCGTTGCTTGGACTGGTTCCACCTGCGTGATCTGCATAACTTTATGGCAAAATTCTCTGGTCCATCCACGCCTTTGGGGAGTGTATTCGTCCGTGTCTTCTATTGGTACACCTGCGTCAACACATAAACCAGTGATCAAACATGGGAAATATAATGGTCCTCTATCCTTCTTACCGCATTCGTAAATTTCGCGTAAGATGGTCTTTCCAACGTTGATGTTCCTTTTGTTGATGATCGATTGGATGAGCACCAATCGCTTTCGGTCCACCGTGCTGTTGTGGGATGTGGGAATGAGGCGTCTTTTGACGAAGGTGCTCCAAAGTTTGGCCTCGGGCTTTAGGCTCTGCCTTGCTACAGATCCTCTATGGGTACCGGTTTCCCATGGAGTATTCGTGTAGCAAAGGTCGTCTTTGATCAACTCGTAATCTTCGGCAGTGATATCCTACATGAATTCAGCGTGAACATCATGGTTCGGAGTAAGGCCGTAGAATTCGTTAATGGTCTCGACATCTAGCTGGACAGGCCTGCCTCGACAGTGGACAAAGAGAGAATCTTTGTTGGGCCCGTGCGCATAGAATTCCCGTACGATGGTAGCATTCGTCTGGCAGGTTGAAGACCAAAGATTTCCCAATCTTGGTGCTTGATTCTGTCGAATAGATAGTGCTCGATGCCATAATTTTCGTTATCCGAGTGTTGGAACCCTTTTTCCTCCCACAACTGTCGGGCAATGAAAGACCTGTTGAAGCAGTCTTCAACATTGGCTGGGGCAAAACGCTTGTAGGTGACCATAAAGATTGTGAGAGATTGATTTCTTGGAGATTTTCTTGGAAGAATTCTGAGAATTTTAACAAGGTTAGGCAGAGAGTATTGTGAGAGCAAGATTGTTGAGTATTCTAAAGAAAACCAGAAAGGAAGAGTGAATAGTTCAAGAGGAGAGGGTTGCTTATATAGGCCTCGGCCTTGTGACCGTTTGAATCCACTAGCCGTTTTGTAGCCGTTACTCTTTACTGACGTTTCCTTTTCTGTCGCGGCAGGAATCTCGGCAGACTAGCCGTTACACTGTTTTGCCCATTGAAATTGCTGCGGCTCTGACACTGGTTTCTGCCTCGGCAGAATTCCTGCTGTGAACTATTTCTCCTGTATTCTTGCTTATTATCCTAAATAAAAATTAAACACAAACAAGAAAAGTACTTAAAGCAAAAACAAAATAAAAATAAACTAAACTAATCCTAATATAATAATAATATAAAAAGAAAAGGAAAGAGATCATGTTATTGGTGGAATACATGCAAATGCATCTCACAAGATGATTCTCTCTTGTTGGCCGGGATTATAAAGCGGATGTTGGCCACTCCCTTTTGTTGTGTGTCCATCCACTTTGAGCTTGATCTTTTTGCCAAATTGCCTGCCGAGCATGCTGCCAAGGCAGGATAGTTTGGTGTCTTTTATGTGGATGGCTTTGCACTCTTCTGGATCATCATATTTTTTTAATTTGTGGAATGCATTGAGTTTGACTTGTTGGTCATTAACCCTCATTGTCAGATCTCCTTTTTCCACATCAATTAAGGTGCGTCCAGTTGCAAGGAAAGGTCTCCCAAAGATGATCGGTGCATTATCATCTACTATACAATCAAGGACAAGAAAATCAGCAGGAAAAATAAATTTATCAACTCTTACCAGTATGCCCTCGATTTTGCCTTCGGGTTACACATATGATCGATCCGCAAGTTGGAGCATTACTGTTGTAGGTTTTACCTTTCCTATTCCAAGCTTTTGGAAGACAAATTTGGGCATTAGATTGATACTTGCTCCAAGGTCGCATAGGGCCTTACCTTCATAGTTGTTACCTATTGCACAAAGTATGATAAAGCATCCAGGATCCTTCAATTTTGGTGGCATGCGATTGTGCAGCATTGCTATGCATCCCTCGGTAGCAGCCACTATTTCGAACTCACCTATTCGTTTTCTCTTGGACACAATGTCTTTTAAGAACTTGGCATAATTAGGCATTTATTCAATTACCTCTACGAATGGTATGTTAATGTGGACTTGCTTTAAAATATCAAGGAATTTCTTGAATTGCTGGTTCTGTTTTTGCTTTATTAACCTTTGTGGGAAAGGTGGTGGTGGTCTCATCTCTTCTAGGATTTCTTTAGTTTGGAATTTAATACCTGGCACCACTAGGGTTGTTGCTGTCTCGGCAGACTGTTCAGGAGCTGCTGCGCTTTCTGCCGGGGTAGTGTTATCAGGATCAGTTTGCTCAGCCTCCTCTTTTGTTGGGTCTGTTGATGGAATTTAGCTTGCTGGAGTTTCCGTCTCTTCCTTCAGCTGTAGATCACTCCTGGTAGTGATTGCTTTGAACTGTTCATGGCCCATTACCTTAGCAACTTCAGTATTGCTAGGTAGTCCTCCTTGTGGTCTAGTGTTTATATTTTGAGCAAATTGCCCAACCTAAGTTTCTAGAGTTTTATGATTCTGCAACCTTATCTTAGTCCTATTCATGAAAGCATCTGTCCTTTTGATGAAATTACTGTTCTCTGCCATGTATGATTCTGTTTTCACCATAAAGCCTTTGAGAGTGTTCTCGAACGAGCATACCGATTGTTGCTGCATCTGCTGCTGCGGCATTGGCTGCTGGACCGGCGGCGGCGGCAGATGTTGCATTGGTTGCTGGAATCCTGAGGGTTGGGTGGTTGGGTTTAAGGCATTGTTAGGAGTGCTCCATGACAGGTTTGGATGCCTCTTCCATGAGGGATTGTATGTGTTGGACATCATATTGGTTCGGTTATAGTTTCTAACATACATATCGGTTTCTTGATTCATACAATCAGAGGAATTGTGGTTACCTCCACATAAATCACAAAAAGAATCAATCACCTTAACCTCTCGGGTATTTTGTTGTAGTTGCAAATTTTGTACCATCTTTGTAAGAGAGGCCAATTGTGCTGCCACTGAATTTGATGTGTCTAACTCATTCACCATGGCTTGGCATCTTACTCCTCCTCGCCTAGATGTAGGGAATTGAAAATCGTTTTTTGCGAGTTTGTTTAGTATCTCAATACCTTCCTCAGGTGTCTTGTCCAAGAGTATTCCGTTCGCCGAGGCATCTAACATCAACCTTGTCGGGGCATTCGTGGCATTATAGAACATGGTCACTTGTGTCCATAGGGGAAATCCATGCAAAGGACACTTGTGCAGTAACTCTCTGTATCGCTCCCATGCCTCGTACATCGGTTCGTCATCTGTCTGTCGAAAAGAAGTGATTTCATTACGAATTTTATCATATAAATTTGTAGGATTAAAATGTGTAATAAAATCACAGCAGAGTTCACTCCAAGATCCAATAGATCCTGCTGGAATGCTATTTAACCAGGCTTTTGCCCTATCCCTCATTGAATATGGAATAGCTTCAATCTCAAGACATCATCATGGACTCCTTGGATTTTGAAGGAATTGCATATTTCCATGAAGGACTTAAGGTGCTGCCTTGCATCTTCAGTTACAGACCCACCAAACTGTCCAATAGTGTTAAGCATATTGAACATGACAGGTCTCAGTTCAAAGTGGGCTGCTTCTATCTCCGGTGTAACGACTCCTGGGTTTAATCCATTTAAATCCTCTTCCAAGAAGTCTCTGACAGGGAGCTGCCGCGGCCCTGGTGGCGGCGGAAGACCTCCATTGCCGGCAGGTAAGTTTTGTCCTGCCGAATGATCTGCCTTAGCTTCTTGGATTTGTCTCCTCAACCTTTGCCTTGTTCGTTCGATCTATGGGTCTAACTCGTACAAAGGGTTGGTTGGGTTAGCCCTGGTCATACACCAAGAAAAACAAAGGTAAAATAAAAATAAAACTAAAAGAAACAAGAAAAGAAAGAAAACAAAATTTAGTTGTCAATCCCCGGCAACGGCGCCAAAAACTTGTTGCGTGTCAAAAGTGCGCGTTAGTGCAAGTGGACACATCGCAAGTAATAAGTGATAAGTATTTATCGGATTATCGTCTCCACAGGGATTGGTATACTTAATATGTCTTCTTCGTCTTCTTGTTCTGTAAAAAGAAATAAAAAACACAAGTAATTTGGGTTGGATAAACTGAAATAAAACAACTAAGTAAAAGAATGAGATAGGTCAAGATCCAGTTGCGTTGTATTGTGGATTTGGTTGACTTGTCTCTGCCCAATGCAATCGTATATCACTGCCTCGGCAGCACTGCAGATTACTGCCTTGGCAGCGACGATACTGTCCGCCGCGGCAATCGCTTGCTCGTGGGTGGACTTTACCAAAGTTCGGCAAAGTATCCTTGAATGACTCCGCTTATCCCTAAGTCGAAGTACTGTTGATGACTAATCCTTGATGATACCTCCTGGCGTGAATCAATTATACTCACCAACCAATCTCACACTTCTTTTAGCCGCTGAAACTCTTAACCTATCCCTAGGCTGAGTTAGTATTTCGCGATTGAAACACCGTACTTACCCCTTTCGAGAATCTAACTCTCCCGAGCTTGAATGCAAAAACAAAGAATGGCAAAGGGTAAGCAAACTTTGATAGTTTTATTGCATTGAAACAAAGACAAAGTACAATCTCCTCTCACAAATACTAAACAACCTTCACCTAAACCCTAAGAAAGCTTAAAACATAATTTGAGAAAAAGAAAACAAAGTGTCTTAGGGTAAACTCTATGAATCGGCTCTCTAGGTATATCTAATACATTGGACGGCTAGGTCTTATATAGGCTTAGCCTAGGGCAAACCTTTCCTAAGTAGAATACAACTTGGAGTAGGGAACAAGTCATATACATAAATAAAATATTTCCAAGTTTAATTCAACTAAAAGGCTTTCCCGCGTGGCCTTGTTTTGGGCTTTTTCCTCATGCTATCCAACTCCGATCCATATGCTTTATTTCTAGAAACGTCCCTTGGACTTTTCTCTTCCAATCTCCTACAGTATTGCTTCCTGTCTTTCTGTTGCTGCCTCGGCATCAAGTCCTGCCTCGGCCATGTTGCTGCCGCGACACTTGTTTCTCCTACACAGATATAAAAATGCAGTAAAACTTGCATTTTCTGTAAATATTATCTTCATAAGCTTAACTTCTAAATATATCACATTAAGTACATGCATTGGTCTGAGTGGGTGTAAATTCGGTGATTAATGCCCACAAAAGGTGTACAAAGTGATAGTGAGTTGAGCACTTATCACCAATCCCTGTGGAAACGATACACGATAAATACTTATCACTTTATTACTTGCGACGTGTACACTGCACAATTTGCGCTATTTTTACACGCAACAAGTTTTTGGCGTCGTTGCCGGGTTTGGCAATTAAATTTTGTTTTCTTTATTTTCTTGCTTTAGTTATTTTATTTTTATTTTACTTTGGTTTCTTTTTGGTGTATGACCAGGGCCAACCCATCCAATCCGTTGTAAGAGATTGACCCTGAAATTGAACGTACACGGAATCGGTTGAGGAGACAAATCCAACAAGCAATGGCAGGAAATCAAGTAGATCAAAACATACCTGTTGGCCACGGAGGACTTCAGCAGCCACCCATGCCGCAACAACCACTGCCGCAACAACCATTGCCGCAGCCTCTACTGCCGCGGCAGCTCACTGTTAGATATTTCCTGGTGGAAGATCTGAATGGATTAAACCCTGGAGTCGTTGCACCAGAAATAGAAGCAACCCACTTTGAACTCAAAACTTTCATGTTCAATATGCTGAATACTATTGGACAATTTAGTGGGTCTGCAACTGAAGATGCCAAGCAGCATCTCAAATCTTTCATGGAAGTTTGTAACTCATTTAAAATTCAAGGAGTCCATGAAGATATTTTGAGATTAAAATTGTTTCCCTATTCACCGAGGGATAGGGCCAAGACCTGGTTAAATAGCATTCCAGCAGGATCAATAGGATCTTGGAGTGAACTCTGCCGAGATTTCATTACGCGCTTTAACCCTACTAACTTATATGATCGTATCCGTAATAAAATTACTTCTTTTCGACAGGCAGATGATGAACCAATGTACGAGGTATGGGAGCGCTATAGAGAGCTATTGCACAGATGCCCATTACATGGATTTCCCTTGTGGACACAAGTGACAATGTTCTACAATGCCACTAATGCCCCCACAAGGATGATGCTAGATGCCTCGGCCAATGGGACACTGCTTGACAAAGCTCCTGAGGAAGCTATAGAGATTCTGAACAAGCTCGCAAAGAACGATTTTCAGTTCCCTACATCTAGGCGAGGAGGAATGAGACGCCAAGCCACAGTGAATGAACTCGAAACATCCAATTCAGTGGTAGCACAATTGGCATCTCTAACCAAGATGGTTCAGAACATGCAATTATAACAAAATACTTATGAGGTTAAAACGATCAATTCTTCTGAGTATGTGCAAGATGAGGAAACTGGTTTTTATGTGGGAAACTACAACCGGAATAATAATATGATGTCTAACACATATAATCCGGCATGGAAAAGGCACCCAAATTTTTCATGGAGCAATCCTAATAATGCCTTGAATCCCACTAATCAGACCTCAAGTTATCAGCAGCCGATGCCGTAGCAGAATATACAGCAGATGCCGCAGCAGCGGTCTGAAAGTTCGTTGGAGAACACTCTCAAGGCCTTTATGATGAAAACAAAATCATACATGGAAGAGAACAGTAATTTCATCAAAAGGACGGATGCTTTCATGAACAGGACTGAGATGAGGCTGCAAAATCAAGAGGCGGCTATTAAAACTCTAGAAACTCAAGTTGGTTAGTTCGCTCAAAGACAAAACACTAGACCACAAGGAGGATTACCTAGCAATACTGAAGTTGTTAAGGGAATGGGCCATGAGCAATGTAAAGTGATCACAACCAGAAGTGGCCTACATTTAAAAGAAAAACTAAGCAATTCAGCAAACAAAGTCCCACAGGCAATAGAAGAGGAATCAGATAGGGAGGACTAGGATGCTGAACCAGAAAGTCAGGCCTCAGAAATCCCAGCAGAAAACTCTACCGAGGCAGACAAACCGGCAACACCTCAACCAGCTGCCGAGACAGTAAAAGACCCAGTGGTGCCAAGTATTAAATTCAAAACTCATGAAACCCTGAAGGAGATGAGACCACCACCACCTTTCTCGCAAACGTTGAAAAAGCAAAAACAGGATCACCAGTTTAAAAAATTTTTAGACATCCTAAAACAAGTCCACATCAACTTGCCATTCGTTGAGGCAATTGAACAGATGCCTAATTACGCTAAGTTCTTGAAAGACGTGATATCTAAAAGAAAAAGGCTTGGTGAGTTTGAAACAGTGGCAGCAACTGAAGGATGCATGGCAATACTGCACAATCGCATGCCTCCAAAATTAAAGGATCCTGGATGTGTCGCGTGTCAAAAGTGCGCGTTTAGTGCAAGTGGACACACCGAAAGTAATAAGTAATAAGCAATTTATCGGATTATCGTCTCCATAGGGCCTGGTATACTTAATATGTCTTCTTCGTCTTCTTGTTCTATACAAAATAAAAAACACAAGTAGTTTTGGGTGTGATGAAACTAAATTAAAATAACTAAGTAAAATAAAGAGATTTGAATATCAGAGAGAGATGGGTTAGGATCCAGTTGCGTTGTATTGTGGATTTGATTGACTTGTCTCTGCTCAATCCAATAGTATATCACTGCCTCGGCAGCACTGCAGTTTACTGCCTATACTTGTCCGCCGCGGCAATCCCTTGCTCGTGGGTAGACTTTACCAAAGTTCGGCAAAGTGTCCTTGGATGACTCTGCTTATCCCTAAGTCAGAGTGTTGTTGATGACTAGTCCTTGATGATACCTCCCGGCGTGAACCAATTATACTCACCAACCAATCTCACATTTCTTTTAGCCGCTGAATCTCTTAACCTATCCCTAGGCCGAGTTAGTATTTCGCGATTGAGACACCATACTTACCCCTTTCGTGAATCTAACTCTCTCGAGCTTAGATAAATGGATTACTCACAAACTTCTCTCCCGAGCTTGAATACGAGAACAAGGAATAACAAAGGATAAGCAAACCTTGATAATTTCATTGCATTGAAACAAAGACAAAGCACAATCTCCTCTCACATATACTTAACAACCTTCACCTAAACCCTAAGAAAGTTTAGAACATAATGGAGAGAAAGAAAACAAGTTTAGAATTCGTCTCTCTCTCCCTAGGTATTCCGTGTGTAATACATTAGACGGCTAGGTCTTTATATAGGCTAGACCTAGGACAAACCTTTCCTAAGTAGAATAAAACTTGGAGTAAGGAACAAGTCATGTACATAATTAAAATATTTCCAAGTTTAATTCAGCTAAGGGGGCTTTCCCGCGTGGTCTTGTCTTGGGCCTTTCCTCATGCTAGCCAGCTCCGATCCATGGGTTTTAAGTCCAGACACGTCCCTTGGGTTTTTATCTTTCAATCGCCTACAGTCTTGCTTCTTGGCACTCAGCTGCTGCCTCGGCATCAGGTCCTGCCTCGGCCATGTTGCTGCCGCGGCACTGGTTCTCCTACATAGATATAAAAATGCAGTAAAACGTGCCTTTTCTGTGAATATTATCTCTATAAGCATAACTTCTAAATATATCACATTGAGTTCATGCATTGGTCCGATTGGGTGTATATTTGGTGATTAATGATAATAAAAGGTGTAAAAAGTGATAGTGAGTTGAGCACTCATCACACCCCCAAACTCGAACTATTGCTTGTCCTCAAGCAATGCAAACCATCAATTTGCCAAAATCTACTCTCTCTTGGTCTTACATTTCCATCTATTCTCCCCACCATAGCTAGGCCTATTCTTTAGTCTTAACCTTTCGGCTACCCAAGGGTTTACCTAGAAACAAACTATAAGAATTGTGAGTGTGTGCGTTTTTGTGGGCAAGTTTGATTAAAGGCTTTCTTAGATAAACTCTAAGTTCAAGACAAGTAGAATTGGGTTAAGTGTTCTCTTCTTTTCTAAACAACCAATTCTTGAGCCAATTTCGGGCACCTCAAGGATTGTGTTTTTCCCTTCACTAAATTTTTCTTTCTTTTTGATATTCCTTAAAGCATACTAGAGCCAATTTCGGGCACCTCTAGCATGAAGAAGAGTAATTCCTAGAGCCGGTGATAGGCACCTCTAGTTACTTTCCCAAAAATCTAAGTCTTTATCGCCTAAGTTCATTAAAAGAATTCCTATAATCCAACAAGTCCCAAAAGTGTTTAAAGTTCTTCCTATAGTAAGCTTCTAAGTTTTCATCCTTAAGTATCCTAAGGTTAAACCTTCTTAACAGAACCTAATCATGGTAAGGAGAAAGATTTCTATAGCCTTAAAGAATAAACTAAGGCAATAATGATGATAAGCAGTGCGAAAGTGTAAGCAGATAATTCAAGTAAGGGGGGGGAGCATGAAAATTAAAAAAAATCACTGGAATACTCCCTTTTTTGGCAAGGCCTCGGCAGTAGATTGTTGCCTTGGCAGTGAATCTGCACCCCCAAAATCAAACCAAGCATTGTCCTCAATGCTTTATATTTGAAGAAATAAGCGGGCAACATAATTATGAAATAAGCAGCATATAAAGACAGCAAAAACAATTAATATTGAATTAAGAAAAAAAAATAAAGCGACTCCGAAGAGCTGCTTGTAACAATTTTTCTCCTTGGCCTTGTTGTCGATTGCTTTGTCCTTGGTGAGGGCGATGGTTGAGCTTTTGCTTGCCGGGGCGGTTGGACTCTTGTGGGTGGTGTCCTTTGCATTGGGGCCTCCACCTCTTCTCCTTCTTCTACATCGGCCATCTCTTCGGTTATCATTATGTCCTTTCCACCTCCCATTGCTGTGGCTCCTCCGGTATGGTGTGTACTTGGTCCGACGGCGGTGGATCTTTGGTGCACATAGGCATCTATCTCAGCTGATAGACTGCCCATGATGATTGGGGATCGGGGTGCAGTGCTGAAAACTACCCTCCGCTTGGATGGTCTTCTACTGGCAGACGATGCCGCGGTAGAATCCGCTGCCCTCGATGGGCCGGCAGCCTGGTCCTACGGTTAAGGGTCCGCGTGGAAGAATGACCTTGGTCCTCCCGGAGCTGGTCTAGTCTCTATGTAAGGGGCGGCTGTGAAGAACATATTGCTGGGGAAATCTGGAAATTGTGCTCCTTGGTCCAGAAAAGCGTGTAGCATCATCTGGGCTAATGTGCCGTTGAAATCTCTTTGGTACTCCATGTACCTTTGTTTCCTAAGGTCCATTGCTGCCATCCTTTGTAAAATCTCCTGGTATGGGTCTACTGCGGCAGAGGTGTGGGCAGTGTCTGGCATGTCTGCCGTGTACTGGGCCCCGACAGCAGTATCCGCAGTGAACTGCTGGGGCGTTGCTTGGACTGGCTCCGCCTGCGTGATCTGCATGACTTTGTGACAAAAGTCTCTGGTCCATCCTCACCGTTGGGGAGTGTATTCGTCCGTATCCTCGATTGGCACACCTGCGGCAACACACAAACCCGTGATCAAACATGAGAAATACAATGGTCCCCTATCTTTCTTATCGCACTCGTGAATTTCCGTAGGATGATCTCTCCAACATTGATGGTCCTTTTGTTGATGATTGATTGGATAAGCACCAATCGCTTGCGGTCCACTGTGCTATTGTGGGACGTGGGGATGAGGAGTCGCTTGACAAAGGTATTCCACATCTTGGCCTCGGGCTTTAGGCTTTGCCTTGTTACGGATCTTCTATGGATACCGGTTTCCCATGGAGTATATACGTAACAAAGATCATCTTTGATTAGCTCGTAGTCCTCGGCAGTGATGTCCTCCATGAATTCGGCGTGGACATCACTGTTTGGAGTAAGGCCGTAGAAATTGTTGATTGTCTCGGCATCTAATTGGACTGGCCTGCCGCGGCAGTGAACAAAGAGGGAATCTTTGTTGGGCCCGTACGCATAGAACTCCCGCACGATCGTAGCATTTGCCTGGGCAGGTTGAAGACAAAAAATTTCCCATTCTTGGTACTTGATTCTGTCGAAGAGGTAGTGCTTAGTGCCGTAGTTTTCATCGTCCGCATGTTGGAATCCTTGTTCTTCCCACAATTGCCGGGCGATGAAAAATCGATTGAAACGATCTTCCACGTTTGCTGGGGCAAATCGCTTGTAAGTGGCCATCAAGATTTGTGAGAGATTTGATTTCTTGGAGTTTTTCTTGGAAAGAATCTAGAATTTCACGAAGAATTATGAGTAGGCAGAGAGTAATGTGAGAGGAAGAATGTTATGAATTCTAAAGAAAACAAGAAAGTAAGAGTGAATAGTTCAAGAGGAAGGAGTTTCTTATATAGGCCTCGGCCTTGTGACCGTTTGGATCCACTAGCCGTTTTGTAGCCGTTGTTCTTTACTGTCGTTTCCTTTTCTGCCGCGG
Source organism: Abelmoschus esculentus (assembly GCA_035048815.1). Lineage (NCBI taxonomy): Eukaryota > Viridiplantae > Streptophyta > Magnoliopsida > Malvales > Malvaceae > Abelmoschus > Abelmoschus esculentus. The sequence goes on from JAUCBN010000015.1 coordinate 7,247,215, forward strand.
CAAGAATCTCGACAGACTAGCCGTTACACTGTTCTGCCCGTTGAGACTGTTGCGGCCTTGACACTGTTTTTCTGCCTCGGCAGAGTTCCTGCTGTGAACTATTTCTCTTTTGTTCTTGCTTATTATCCTAAATAAAAATTAAACACACAAAAAGAAAAAAACTTAAAGCAAAAATAAATTCGAAAAATAAAAATAAACTAAACTAATCCTAATATATTAATAAAGGAAAGGGAGGAGATCATGTTACTGGTGGAGAGCATGCAAATGCATCTCCTAAGATGATTCTCTCTCGTTGGCCAGAATTATAATTCGGTTGTGGGTCACTCCCTTTTGCTATATGTCCATCCACCTTGGGCTTAATCTTTTTGCCGAATATCCTGCCGAGCAGACTGCCAAGGCAGGATATTTTGGTGTCTACTGTGTGGATGGCCTTGCACTCCTCTGGATCATCATATTTTTTTAAGTTGTGGAATGCATTGAGTTTGACTTGTTGGTCATTGACCCGCATTGTCAACTCTCCTTTTTCCACGTCAATTAGGGTGCGTCCAATTGCAAGGAAAGGTCTCCCAAGGATGATCGGTGCATTATCATCTGCTTCACAATCAAGGACAAGAAAATCAGCAGGAAAAATAAACTTATCAACTCTTACCAGTATGTCCTCGATTTTGCCTTCAAGTTGCACATAGGATCAATCCGCTAGTTGGAGCATAACTGTTGTAGGTTTTGCACTTCCTATTCCAAGCTTTTGAAAGACTGATTTGGGCATTAGATTTATGCTCGCTCCAAGGTCGCATAAGGCCTTACCTTCATAATTTTTACCTATTGCACAAGGTATGATAAAGCAGCCAGGATCTTTTAATTTCGGTGGCATGCGATTGTGCAGCATTGCCATGCATCCCTCGGTAGCAGCCACTGTTTCAAACTCACCTATTCGTTTCCTCTTTGACACCATGTCCTTTAAGAACTTGGCATAGTTAGGCATTTGTTCAATTGCCTCTACGAACAGTATGTTAATGTGGACTTGCTTTAGAATATCGAGGAATTTCTTAAATTGCTGGTCCTGTTTTTGCTTTTTCAACCTTTGTGGGAAAGGTGGTGGTGGTCTCATCTCATCAAGGGTTTCTTTAGTTTGGAATTTAATACCTAGCACCACTAGGGTTGTTACTGTCTCGGCAGGCTATTCAGAAGCTGCTGTGCTCTCTGCCGAGGCAGTGTTATCAACATCAGTTTGCTCAGCCTCTTCTTTTGCTTGATCCGTTGATTGAATTTGGCTCTCTGGGATCTTTTCCTTCAGCTGTAGACCACTCCTTGTAGTGATTGCTTTGCACTGTTCATGGCCCATTACCTTAGCAACTTCAGTATTGCTTGGTAGTCCTCCTTGTGGTCTAGTGTTTATGTTTTGAGCAAACTGCCCAACCTGAGTTTCTAGCGTTTTAATGGCCGCTTCTTGATTTTGCAACCTCATCTCAGTTCTATTCATAAAAGCGTCTGTCCTTTTGATGAAATTACTGTTCTCTGCCATGTATGACTCAATTTTCATCATAAAGGCTTTAAGCGTATTCTCTAGTGAACTTGCCGGTTGCTGCTGCAGCTACGGCGGCGGCATTGACTGCTGGGCCTATGGTGGCGGCAGTTGTTGCATCAGTTGCTGAAATCCTGAAGGTTGGGTGATTGGGTTTAAGGCATTGTTAGGGTTGCTCCATGATAAGTTTGGATGCCTCTTCCATGAGGGATTGTATGTGTTGGACATCATATTGTTGCGGTTGTAGTTCCCAACATACATACCGGTTTCTTGATTCATGCAATCAGAGCAACTGTGGTTACCTGCACATAAGTCACAATAACAATCAATTACCTTAACCTCACGGGTATTTTGCTGTAATTGTAGGTTTTGCACCATCTTGGTAAGAGAGGCCAATTGTGGTGCCACTAAATTCGATGTGTCTAATTCATTTACCGTGGCTTGGCGTCTTACTCCTCCTCGCCTAGATGTAGGAAATTGAAAATCATTTTCCGCGAGTTTGTTTAGTATCTCGATAGCTTCCTCAGGTGCTTTATCAAGGAGTGTTCCGTTTGCTGAGGCATCTAACATCATCCTTGTCGGAGCATTCGTAGCATTATAGAACATTGTCACTTGTGTCCATAGGGTAAATCCATGCAAAGGACACTTGTGTAGTAACTCCCTGTAGCGCTCCCATGCCTTGTACATTGGATCGTCATCTTCCTGTCGAAAAGAAGTGATTTCAGTACGAATTCTATCATATAGGTTTGTAGGATTAAAACGAGTAATAAAATCACGACAGAGTTCACTCTAAGATCCAATAGATCCTGCTGGAATGCTATTCAACCAAACTTTCGCCCTATCCCTCAGTGAATAGGGGAATAGCTTTAATCGCAAGACATCTTCATGGACTCCTTGGATTTTGAAAGAGTTGAAAATTTCCATGAAGGACTTAAGGTCCTGCCTTGCGTCTTCAGTTGCAGACCCACCAAATTGTCCAATAGTGTTAAGCATATTGAACATAACAGGTTTCAATTCAAAGTGGGTTGCTTCTATTTCCAGTATAACAACTCCTGGGTTTAATCCATTTAATTCCTCCTCTAGGAAGTCTTTGACAGTGAGCTGCCGCGGCCCAGGTGGCGGCGGAAGACCTCCATTACCGGCAGGTAAGTTTTGTCCTGCAGGGTGATCTGCCATGGCTTCTTGGATTTGTCTCCTCAACCTTTGCCTTGTTCATTCGATCTCTGGATCTAACTCGTACAAAGGGTTGGTTGGGTTGGCCCTGGTCATACACCAAGAAAAACAAAAGTAAAATAAAAATAAAAAGAAACAAGAAAATAAAGAAAACAAAATTTAGTTGCCAGTCCCCGGCAACGGCGCAAAAAACTTGTCGCGTGTCAAAAGTGCGCGTTTAGTGCAAGTGGACACATCGAAAGTAATAAGTGATAAGCAATTTATCGGATTATCGTCTCCACAGGGACTGGTAGACTTAATATGTCTTCTTCGTCTTCTTGTTCTGTAGAAAATAAAAAACACAAGTAGTTTTGCGTGTGATGAAACTAAATTAAAATAACTAAGTAAAATAAAGAGATTTGAATATCAGAGCGAGATGGGTTAGGATCCAGTTGCGTTGTATTGTGGATTTGATTGACTTGTCTCTGCTCAATGCAATAGTATATCACTGCCTCGGCAGCACTGCAGTTTACTGCCTTGGCAGCGACGATACTTGTTTGCCGCGGCAATCCTTTGCTCGTGGGTAGACTTTACCAAAGTTCGGCAAAGTGTCCTTGGATGACTCCGCTTATCCCTAAGTCAGAGTGTTGTTGATGACTATTCCTTGATGATACCTCCTGCCGTAAACCAATTATACTCACCAACCAATCTCACACTTCTTTTAACCACTGAAACTCTTAACCTATCCCTAGGCCAAGTTAGTATTTCGCGATTGAAACACCGTACTTACCCATTTTGTGAATCTAACTCTCCTGAGGTTAGATAAATGGATTACTCACAAACTTCTCTCCCGAGCTTGAATGCGAGAACAAGGAATAACAAAGGATAAGCAAACCTTGATAATTTCATTTCATTGAAAAAAAGACAAAGTACAATCTCCTCTCACATATACTTAACAACCTTCACCTAAACCCTAAGAAAGTTTAGAACATAATGGAGAGATAGAAAACAAGTTTAGAATTCGGCTCTCTCTCCCTAGGTATTCCGTGTGTAATTCATTCGATGGCTAGGTCTTTATATAGGCTAGACCTAGGGCAAACCTTTCCTAAGTAGAATACAACTTGGAGTAGGGAACAAGTCATGTACATAATTAAAATATTTCCAAGTTTAATTCAGCTAAGGGGGCTTTCCCGCGTGGTCTTGTCTTGGGCTTTTCCTCATGCTAGCTAGCTCCGATCCATGGGCTTTAAGTCCAGACACGTTCCTTGGGTTTTTATCTTTCAATCGCCTACAGTCTTGCTTCCTGGCTCTCAGCTGCTGCCTCGACATCAGATCCTGCCTCGGCCATGTTGCTGCCGCGGTACTGGTTCTCCTGCATATATATAAAAATGCAGTAAAACGTGCCTTTTCTGTGAATATTATATCTATAAGCATAACTTCTAAATATATCACATTGAGTTCATGCATTGGTCCGATTGGGTGTATATTTGGAGATTAATGTCCATAAAAGGTGTAAAAAGTGATAGTGAGTTGAGCACTCATCAGGATGCTTTACCATACCTTGTGCGATAGGTAACCATTATGAAGGAAAGACCCTATGTGACTTGGGAGCAAGCATCAACTTAATGCCGAAATCAGTCTTCCAAAAGCTTGGAATAGAAAGAGCAAAACCCACAACTGTGGTACTTCAACTAGCGGATAGATCATTTGTGCACCCTGAAGGAAAAATTGATGACATATTGGTAAGGGTAGACAAATTTATCTTTCCCGCTGACTTCCTTATCCTTGATTGTGAAGCAGATGATAATGCGCCAATCATATTGGGAGGCCATTCTTAGCAACTGGACGCACCTTAATTGATGTGGAAAATGGAGAGTTGACAATAAGGGTTAATGACCAACAAGTCAAACTCAATGCATTCCACAATTTAAAAAAATATGATGATCCAGAAGAGTGCAAAGCCATCCACACAATAGACACCAAAATATCCTGCCTTGGCAACATGCTCGGCAGACTATTTGGCCAAAAGATCAAACTCAAAGTGGAAGAAGCACATAAGGATGGACATAAAGCAAAAGGGGTGGCCAGCATCTGAATTACAATTCTGGCCAACAAGAGATAAACACCTTAGGAGATGCATTTGCATGCACTCCTCCAGTGACTTAATCTCTTCCCTTTTCTTTTTATATTATTATATTAGGATTAGTCTAGTTTATATTTACTTTCCATATTTATTTTATGCTTTCATTATTTTTCTTGTTTTTGTTCAATTATTTTTAGGTTAATAAAGCAAGAATAAAGGAAAAATAGTTCACAGCAGAAATTCTGCCGAGGCAGAAAACAGTGTTAGAGCCGCAGCAGTCCCAACGGGCAGAAAAGTATAACGGCTAGTCTGCCGAGATTTCTGCAGCGATAGTAAAAGCAATCGACAGTAAAGGCTAACGGCTACAAAACGGATAGTGGTTTCAAACGGATACAAGGCCGAGGCCTATATAAGCACCTTCCTTCTCGTGAACTATTTACTCTTGCATTCTTGTTTTCTTTTGAATATTTGCTAATCTTGCTCTCATCGTACTCTCTACCTAGCCTTCTTGAAATTTTCAGAATCTTTTCAAGAAACTCTTCAAAATCCTCAACACTCATCCATGGCATCATACACTCGCTTTGCCCCTGCCGCTGTTGAAGACCGATTCAACAGATCTTTCGTTGCTCGGCAGTTATGGGAGGAACAAGGGTTCCAACACTCGGATGAGGAGAACTACGGCATCGAACACTTCTTGTTTGATAAAATTAAATATCAAGATTGGGAGATTCTTTGCCTACAGCTTGCCCAGGCAAATGCCACCATAGTTCGGGAATTTTATGCACATTGGCCGAGCAAGGACTCTCTCTACGTCCACTGTCGGGGCAGGCCGATCAAGCTTGATGCCGAGACAATCAACCAATACTATGGCCTCATACCTATCCGCGATATCCATGCCGAATTTTTTGAAGAAGTTACAAACGAAGATTACGAGTTGATTAAACACGACCTTTGCTACACGAATACTCCATGGGAAACCGGTGCCCATAGAGGATCTGTAGCAAGGTAGAACCTAAAGCCCAAGGCCAAGCTTTGGAACACCTTTGTCAAGAGAAGCCTCATCCCCACCTCCCACAACAGCACGGTAGACCGTAGGAGATTGGTGCTCATTCAATCAATCATCACCAAAAGGAGCATCAACGTTGGAGAGATCATATTACGAGAAATTTACGAATGCGGTAAGAAGGAAAGAGGACCGTTATATTTCCCTTGTTTAATCTCTGGTTTGTGCATTGCTACAGGTGTACCAGTGGAAGATATGGATGAATACACACCAAATAGGCAAGGATGGACGAGAGACTTCTGGCACAAAATAATGCAAATCACGCAGGCAGAACCATTCCAGGCAACTCCTCAGCAGTTCACTGTCGACTTCACTGCCGGAGCCCAGTACACAGCAGATATGCCTAACACTGCCCACACCACTGCCGCAGTAGACCCATACCAGGAGATTCTACAAAGGATGGCCGCCATGGACCTTCGTCAACAAAGGATGGCCGCCATGGACCTTCGTCAACAAAGATACATGGAATATCAACGCGACTTCAAAAGCACACTTGCACAGATGATGATGAAAAATTTTCCAAGTCAAGGGATGCACTTTCCAGAATTCCCAGCAAACATATCCGTCACAACAGCACCCTACACAGAGACCACTCCAGCCCTAGGGCCGAGGCCATTTTTCCCTTCTCAACCTCAACAACAGTTCGACGCGGCTGGCCCATCTAGGGAAGCAGGCTCTGCCGCGGCATCTTCAACCAGCAGAAGACCATCAAAGAGGAGAGTTGTCTTCAGTACTCTACCACGATCACCCATCCCCATGGGCAGTCTCTCCAGAGAAATAGATGAGTATGTACATCAAAGCTCATCCAATGCCGAGCTAAGCATTCATTATGCCGAGGCAACAAACGTTGAAGAGGAAGGAGGAACGGACATAATGCATACGGAAGAAATTGCCGACGAAGAAGAAGGAGAAGAGGTGGACGCTCCTTTACAAAGGACACCACCCACACGAGTTCAACCGCCCCGGCAAGCAAAACTACAACAATCATCAGCATAAGGATCAAGGATGAAAGAGTCAGCAGGGAGGCCTAGAAAAAAAATTGTTACCAGCAACTCTTCGGAGTCCATTTAAATACTAAGCTTTTCCTGCCTTTAATTCGTAACTACTTTAATTTTTGTTGCAATATTGACCTGCTGTGTGATTAGAGCATTGAATACAATGCTCAGTTTGAGTTTGGGGGTGTAGGTGCACTGCCGAGGCAGCCCACTGCCGCGGCCTTACCATGAAAGGGAGTAAAATTTTTGCCTTATTTGAAAAAAAAATTTAGTGCATCTATCTGCTTCCTAATTGATTTACTGCCTTTACTTTTGCACTGTCTTTCATCAGTATTGCCTTAGTTTATTCTTTTAAGGCTATAGAAATTTTTCTCCTTACGATGGCTAGGTTCTGTTTTAAAGGATTAACCTTAGAATACTTAAGGTAGAAAACCTAGAAGCTTGCTATAAGGTTAAGGTTATAAACACTTTTGGGACTTGTTTGATTTAGGAATTCTTTTAATGAACTTAGGTGATAAAGACTTAGACTCTTGGAAAAGTGACTAGAGGTGCCTATCACCGGCTCTAGGAAACGCTCTTCTTCATGCGAGAAGTGCCCGAAATTGGCTCTAGTATGCTAAAGAAAGAAAACAAGTAAATAGAAAACACATACCTTGAGGTGCCCGAAATTGGCTCAAGCTATTGATGTTTTAAGAAGAGAACATTAGATCCAAATCTATTTTTCTTGAACTTAGAGTTTGTCTAAGAAAGCCTTTAATCAACCTTGTCCACAAAAATGCACACACTCACAAAATCTTATAGCTTGTTTCCGGGTAAAGTCCTTCAGTAAACAAAAGGCTAAGATTAAGGAATAGGCATAGTTATGGTGGGGAGAATAGATGGAAAAGTAAGACCAAGAGAGAATAAGGTTTGGCAAATTGATGGCTTGCATTGCTTGAGGACAAGCAATAGTTCGAGTTTGGGGGTATGAAAAGTGCTCAAAAGATCATTATTTTATACACCTTTCATGGTCAATAAGCACTTATCTCACACTTATTTGGACTGATGCATGCGCTTAATATGCAATATTCGGATATTCTGCTATTATAACTCATAAAGCTAATATTTAAAGAAAAATGCAGAATTTACGATATCTTCTGTACATGCAGGAACAAGTATTGCCGAGGCAGGGTTGAGGCCGAGGCAGAAGCTGGGTCGCTGCAGCAACTGAAGCTCCAGTATCAATACTATAGGCGATTGGAAGAGAAAAATATGATGGACGTTTCTGGACATGCAGCACATGGATCGAAGCTGGCTAGCGCAAGAAAAGCCCAAGTCAAAGGCCACGAGGGAAAAGCCTCCTAGTTGAAATAAACTTGGAAATATTTGATTTATGAGAATAATTGTAATCCTACTCCAAGTAGTATTCCTACTTAGGAAAGGTTTGCCCTAGAACTAGACTATAAATGCCATAGCCGTCCAATGTATTAGGATAGCCGATTTGGAGAGAGTTTAACCGTAAGAATTATTATGTTCTTTCCTTCATTATGTTCTAAGCTTTCTCAGGGTTAGGTGAAGGTTGTCGAGTACTTATGAGAGGAGATTGTACTTTGTTTCTCGTTTCAATGCAATAAAACATTAAGATTTGCTTACTCTTTGCCATTCTTTGTTCTTGCATCCAAGCCCGGGAGGGAAGTTTGTGAGTAATCTATTTATCTAGACTCGGGAGAGTTAGATTCACGAAAGGAGTAAGTACGGTATTTGAAAAATACTAACTCGGCCTAGGGATAGGTTGGAGTTTCAGCGGCTAAAAGAAATGTGAGATTGGTTGATAGTTATAATTGATTCACGCCGGGAGGTATCATCAAGGACTGATTATCAATAGTGTTTCGACTTAGGGATAAGCGGAGCCATCCAAGGACACTTTGTCGAATCTTAGTGAGGACTACCCAAGAGCAAGGGATTGCCGCGGCAGACAAGCATTGTCGCTGCCGAGGCAGTAAACTACAGTACTGCCGAGGCAGAGTCACGCGATAGCATTGGACAGAAACAAATCGATCGATTCCACAGTACAACGCAACTGGATCCTGCCCACTCTCCTCATTCGTTCTCACTACCTTTATTTAGTTTTTTTTAGTTTACTCAAACATCCTTCCTACATGTGTTTTTACTTTACTTTTACAGGACAAGAATATTAAAGAAGACATATTAAGTACATCAATCCCTGTGGAGATGATACACGATAAATACTTATCACTTTATTACTTGCGACGTGTACACTGCACAATTTGTGCTATTTTTACACGCAACAATCGTACACGGCAAAGGTTGAGGACAAAAATCCAAGAAGCTATGGCAGATCATCCGGCAGGACAAAACTTACTTGCAGGCAATGGAGGTCTTCCGCCTCCATCCGGGCCGCGACAGTTCACTGTCAGAGACTTCCTGGAAGAGGATTTATATGGGTTAAACCCAAGAGTCGTTACACCGGAAATAGAAGCAGCCCACTTTTAACTGAAACCTGTCACGTTCAATATGCTCAATACTATTGGACAGTTTGGTGGGTCTGTGACTGAAGATGCAAGGTAGCACCTCAAATCCTTCATGGAGATATGCAATTCCTTCAAAATCCAAGGAGTCCATGAAGATGTCTTGAGATTGAAATTATTCCCCTATTCACTAAGGGATAGGGCAAAAGCCTGGTTAAATAGCATTCCAGCAGGATCGATTGGATCTTGGAGTGAACTCTGTCATGAGTTTATTACACGTTTTAATCCTACAAATTTATATGATAGAATTCGTAATGAAATCACTTTTTTTCGACAGGCAGATGATGAACCGATGTACGAGGCATGGGAGCGCTACAGGGAGTTACTACACAAGTGTCCTCTGCATGGATTTCCCCTATGGACACAAGTCATCATGTTCTATAATGCCACGAAAGCTCCGACAAGGATGACGTTAGATGCCTCGGCGAACGGAACACTCCTTGACAAAGCACCTGAGGAAGTTATTGAGATACTAAACAAACTCGCAAAGAATTTTCAATTCCCTACATCTAGGCGAGGAGGAGTAAGACGTCAAGCCACGGTGAATGAGTTAGACACATCAAATTCAGTGGCAACACAATTGGCCTCTCTTACCAAGATGGTGCAAAATTTGCAACTACTACAAAATACCCGTGAGGTTAAGGTGATTGATTCTTTTTGTGATTTATGTGGAGGTAACCACAATTCCTCTGATTGAATGAATCAAGAAATCGGCATGTATGTTGGAAACTATAACCGAACCAATATGATGTCCAACACATATGATAAGTGCTCAACACATTATCACTTTATACTCCTTTTATCGGCATTTATCACCAAATATTCACCCACTTGAACCAATGCATGTGCTTAATGTGATATAATTAGAAGTTATACTTAAATAGATAATATTTATAGAAAAAGGCACGTTTTACTGCGTTTTCATATCTGTGTAAGAGAACCAGTGTCGCGGCAGAGACAAGGCCGAGGCAGGACTTGATGTCGAGGTAGCAGCAGGAAGCAAAGTGATAGGCGATGGAAAGACAAAAATCCAAGGAACGTGTCTGGACTTGAAGCCCATGATTCGGAGCTGGCTAGCGCATGGAAAAGCCCAAAGGAAGACCACGCGGGAAAGCCCCCTTAGCCGAATTCAAACTTGGAAATATAATATTATTATGCACTTGACTTGTTCCCTACTCCAAGTTGTATTCTACTTAGGAAAGGTTTGCCCTAGGTCTAGCCTATATAAAGACCAAGCCACCCAATGTATCAAATATCGAAATACCTAGGGAGAGCCGACTTCTACTCTTGTTTCTTTCCTCTCCATCATGTTCTAAAACCTTCATAGGGTTTAGGTGAAGGTTGTGGAGTATTTGTGAGAGGAGATTGTACTTTATCTTTCATTCAATGCAATAAATATTATCAAGGTTTGCTTATCCTTTGTTATTCGTTGTTCTTGCATTCAAGCCCGGGAGGGAAGTTTGTAAGTGATCCATTTATCTAAGCTCGGGAGAGCTAGATTCACGAAAGGGGTAAGTACGGTGTTTCAATCGCGAAATACTAACTCGGCCTAGGAATAGGTTAAGAGTTTCAGCGGCTAAAAGAAGTGTGAGATTGGTTGGTGAGTATAATTGGTTCACGCCGGGAGGTATCATCAAGTACTAGTCATCAACAACACTCTGACTTAGGGATAAGCGGAGTCATTCAAGGACAATTTGCTGAACTTTGGTAAAGTCTGCCCACGAGCAAGGGATTGTCGTGGCGGACAACGTTATCGCTGCCCAGGCAGTAAACTGCAGTGCTGCCAAGGCAGAGATATGCGATTGCATTGGATAAAGACAAGTCAATCAAGTCCACAATACAATACAATTGGATCCTGGCCCATCTTTCTCTCTGATATTTCGACCCTTTTATTTTTATTCAATTATTTTAGTTTAATAAATCACACCCTTTCACTTGTGTTTTTATTTTTCTACAGAGCAAGAAGATAAAGAAAGCATATTAAGTATACCGGTCCCTGAGGAGACGATAACTCGATAAATACTTATCACTTATTACTTGCGATGTGTCCACTTGCACTGAACGCGCACTTTTGACACGCGACAACATACAATCCCTTATGGAAGAGGCATCCAAACCTGTCATGGAGCAATCCTAACAATGCCTTAAACCCAACCACCCAACCCCCAGGATTCCAACAAACAATGCAACATCTGCCGTAGCAGCAGGTCTAGCAACAGATGCCGTAGCAATCTGTAAGTTCCTTGGAAAATTCTCTAAAAGCATTCATGATGAAAATTGAGTCATACATGGCAGAGAATAGCAACTTCATCAAAAGAAAAGATGCGTTTATAAATAGGACTGAGATGAGGTTGCAGAACCAAGAGGTAGTAATTAAGGCATTGGGAACTCAGGTTGGGCAGTTTGCTCAAAACATAAACACTAGACCACAAGGAGGACTACCTAGCAATACTAAAGTTGCTAAGGTAATGGGCATGAACAGTGTAAAGCAATCACTACTAGGAGTGGTCTACAACTGAAGGAAAAGACAGACACTCTAGCAGGCCAAGTTCCATCGTCAGACCCAGCAAAAGAGGAGGCTAAACAAACTGATCCTAATAACACTGCCCCAGCAGAGAACTCAACAGTTCCTGAACAGTCTGCTGAGACAGCAACAACCTCAGTGGTGCCAGGTATTAAATTCCAAACTAAAGAAACCCTGGACGAGATGAGACCACCACCACCCTTCCCACAAAGGTTGAAAAAGCAAAAACAGGACCATCAATTCAAGAAATTTCTTGATATTTTAAAGCAAGTCCACATCAACTAACCATTCGTAGAGGCAATTGAACAAATGACTAATTATGCTAAATTCTTAAAAGACATTGTGTCTAAGAGAAAAAGACTAGGTGAGTTCGAAATAGTGGCTGCTACCGAGGGATGCATGGCAATGCTACACAATCGTATGCCACCAAAATTGAAGGATCCTGGATGCTTTATCATACCTTGTGCGATAGGTAACAACTATGAAGGTAAGGCCCTGTGCGACCTTGGAGCAAGCATCAATCTCATGCCTAAATCTGTTTTTCAAAAGCTTGGAATAGGAAGGGCGAAACCTACAATAGTGATGCTCCACCTTGCGGATCGATCATATGTGCAACCCAAAGACAAAATTGAGGACATACTGGTAAGAGTTGATAAATTTATTTTCTTCGCTGATTTTCTTATCCTCGATTGTGATGCAGATCATAATGCACCGACCATCTTGGGGAGACCTTTCCTTGCCACTGGACGAACACTAATTGATGTGGAAAAAGGAGAGTTGACAATGAGGGTCAATGACCAACAAGTCAAACTCAATGCCTTCCACAATTTGAAACGGCATGATGATGCAGAAGAATGCAAAGTCCTTCACAGCACAGATGCCAGCACAACGATATCCTGTTTCAACAGCCACTGCCTGGGCAGTATGCTCGGCAGAAAAATGGAAATACTTTATGGCAGAATATTTGGCAGGAAAAGTAAGGCAGATATGGAGGAAACCAACAGGACAACACATTGCCCAGACAAAAAGGGAACAGTAAAGATCAGGAAAAACAAAGATGGACATAAAGCCAATAGCCAACACTTGAAGAATCACTTTGGCCAGCGAGGGAGAATCACTTTTGGAGATGCATTTGCATGCACTCCACCAGTAACATGATTTCTCACTTTCTTTTTATTATATTAGGATTAGTTTAGTTTATATTTATTTTCTATAATTTTTTTCCTTTAATTATTTTTCTTGTTTGTGTTTGATTTTTATTTAGGATAATCAGCAAGAATAAAGGAGAAATAGTTCACAGCAGGAACTCTGCCAAGGCAGAAAACAGTGTCAGAGCCGTAATAGTTTCAACGGGCAAAACATTGTAACGGGTAGTCTGCCGAGATTTCTGCCGCGACAGAAAAGGAAACAGTATTAAAGACTAACGGCTACAAAACGGCTAGTGGTTCAAACGGTCACAAAGCCGAGGCCTATATAAGTAACCTCTCCCTCTTGAACTATTCACTCTTGCATTCTTGCTTTCTTTAATACTTGATAATCTTGCTCTCACAATACTCTCTCCCTACCCTTCTTGAAATTCTCAGAATTTCTCCAAGAAAATCTTCAAGAACTTAATCTCTCACAATCCTTATGGCCACCTACAAGCGCTTTGCCCCAGCCAATGTTGAAGACCGCTTCAACAGGTCTTTCATTGCCCGTGAGTTATGGGAGGAACAAGGATTCCAACACTCAGATGAAGAAAATTACGGCAACGAGCACTATCTATTCGACAGGATCAAATACCAAGAATGGGAAATCTTTTGCCTACAACCTGCCCAGGCAAATGCTACCATCGTGCGGGAATTCTATGCGCACGGACCAAGCAAAGACTCCCTCTTTGTCCACTACTGAGGCAGGCCTGTCTAGCTTGATTACGATACCATCAACCAATTCTACGGCCTCACACCTAACCATGATGTACATGCTGAATTCATGGAGGATATCACTGCCGAGGATTACGAGTTGATTAAAGACGAACTTTGCTACACGAATACTCCATGCGAAACCGGTGCCCATAGAGGATCTGCAGCAAGGCAAAACCTAAAGCCCGAGGCCAAGCTTTGGAACACCTTTGTCAAGAGACACCTCATCCCCACCTCCCACAACAGTACGGTGGATCGGAGGAGATTGGTGCTCATCCAATCCAAAGATTTTTGCCAAATACATACATACAGATCACACAGGCGTGGATGGACCAGAGATTTTTGCCACAAGATCATGCAGATCACATAGGCGGAACCGATCCAGGCAACTCCCCAATAGTTCATTGTTGATACTGCTGTCGGGGCCCAATACACGGCAAACATGCCAGACACTGCCGCAGCAGACTCGTACCAGGAGATACTTCAAAGGATGGCAACGATGGATCTTAGGCAGCAAAGATACATGGAGTATCAGAAGGACTTCAATAGCACACTTGCCCAAATGATGCTCCATGCCTTTCCAGACCAAGGGGTGCAGTTTCCAGAGTTTCCAAGCAACATGTTTGTCACAGTTGCACCCTATACAGAGACTACACCAGCTCCAGGAGGACCGAGACCGTTCTTCCACGCGGGCCCTCAACCACAGTTTCATGCTGCCGGCCCATCTAGGGCAGCAGACTCTATCGCAGTGTCGCGTGTCAAAAGTGTGCAATTAGTGCAAGTGAACATATCGCATGTAATAAAGTGATAAGTATTATCGTGTATCATCTCCACAGGGATTGGTATACTTAATATGCCTTCTTTGTCTTCTTGTTCTGTAAAAAGGAATAAAATAAAAACACAGGTAATTGTGGTAAGTATTATCGCATGTAATAAAGTGATAAGTATTATCCAGTTGCGTTGTATTGTGGATTTGATTGACTTGTCTCTGTCCAATGCAATTGTATATCACTCCATGGCAGTACTGTAGATTACTGCCTTGGCAGCGATGTTACTGTCCACCGCGGCAATCCCTTGCTCGTGGGTGGACTTTACCAAAGTTCGGCAAAGTGTCCTTGGATGACCCCGCTTATCCCTATGTCGAAGTACTATTGATGACTAGTCCTTGATGATACCTCCCGACGTGAATCAATTATACTCACCAACCAATCTCAAACTTCTTTTAGCCGCTGAAACTCTTAACTTATCCCTAGGCCGAGTTACTATTTTGCGATTGAAACACCGTACTTATCCCTTTCGTGAATCTAACTCTCCAGAGTCTAGATAAATGGATTACTCACAAACTTCTCTCCCGAGCTTGAATGCAAGAACAAAAAATGGCAAAGGATAAGAAAACCTTGATAGTTTTATTGCATTGAAACAAAGACAAAGCACAATCTCCTCTCACAAATACTTAACAACCTTCACCTAAACCCTAAGAAAGCTTAGAACATAATTTGAGAGAAAGAAACAAATGTGTCCTAGGGTGAACTCTCTATGAATCGGCTCTCCTAATACATTGGACGGCTAGGTCTTATATAGGCTTGGCCTAGGGCAAACCATTCCTAAGTAGAATACAACTTGGAGTAGGGAACAATTCATGTACATAAATAAAATATTTCCAAGTTTATTTCAACTAAGAGGCTTTCCCGCGTGGCCTTGTCTTGGGCTTTTCCTCATGCTAACCAGCTTCGATCCATGTGCTTCATGTCCAGAAACGTCCCTTGGATTTTTTCTCTCCGATCGCCTACAGTATTGCTTCCTGGCTCTCAACTGCTGCCTCGGCATCAGGTCCTGCCTCGACCATGTTGCTGCCGCGGCACTTGTTTCTTCTGCACAGATATAAAAATGCAGTAAAACTTGTCGTTTCTGTAAATATCATCTCTATAATCATAACTTCTAAATATATCACATTAAGTACATGCATTGATCTGAGTGGGTGTAAATTTTGTGATTAATGCCGATAAAAGGTGTAGAAATTGATAGTGAGTTGAGCACTTATCACACCCCCAAACTCGAACTATTGCTTGTCCTCAAGCAATGCAAACCATCAATTTGCCAAACTCTACTCTCTCTTGGTCTTATGTTTCCATCTATTATCCCCACCATAACTATGCCTATGCTTTAGCCTTAACCTTTCGGCTACCCAAGGGTTTACCTAAAAACAAACTATAAGATTTGGTGAGTGTGTGCATTTTTGTGGGCAAGTTTGATTAAAGGCTTTCTTAGATAAACTCTAAGTTCAAGACAAGTAGATTTTGATTAAGTGTTCTCTTCTTTTCTAAACCACCAATTCTTGAGCCAATTTCGGGCACCTCAAGGATTGTGTTTTTCTCTTTATTAATTCCTTTTTTTTCTTTTGATATTCCTTATAGCATACTAGAGCCAATTTCGGGCACCTCTAGCATGAAGAAGAGTAATTCCGAGAGCCGGTGATAGGCACCTCTAGTCACTTGCCCAAAAATCTAAGTCTTTATCACCTAAGTTCATTAAAAGAATTCCTATAATCCAACAAGTCCCAAAAGTGTTAAAATTTATCTTATAGTAAGCTTCTAAGTTTTCATCCTTAAGTATCCTAAGGTTAAACCTTCTTAACAGGACCTAACCATGGTAAGGAGAAAGATTTCTATAGCCTTAAAGAATAAACTAAGGCAATACTGATGATGGGCAGTGCAAAAGTATAGGCAATTTATTCAAGTAAGGCGAGGAGCGTAAAATATTTAAAAAATCCACTTAAATACTCCCTTTTCTTGGCAAGGCCTCGGCAGTAGATTGCCTCGACAGTGGCTCTACACCCAAAAACTCGAACCAAACATTGTCCTCAATGCTTTATATTAGAAGAAAATAGTGGGCAACAAGAATATGAAATGAAATAAGCAGCATATAAAGAAAGAAACAACAATTAATATTGAATATATAAAAAATTTAAAGGGACTCCGAAGAGCTGCTTGTAACAATTTTTCTTCGAGGTCGTGCTGCTGATTGCTTTGTTTTTGGTGAGGGCGATGGCTGAGTTTTTGCTTGCCGGGGCGGATGGACTCTTGTTGGTGGTGTCTTTTGCAATGGAGCGTCCACTTTGTCACCTTCTTCCACGTCGACAATCTCCTCGGTGATCATGATGTCCGTTCCACCTTCATTTGCTGCGGCTACTCCGGCATGGTGTGTACTCGGTCCGACAGTGATTAAGCTTTGGTGTACATAGGCATCTATCTCTGCTGATAGACTGCCCATGATGATGGGGGATCGTGGTGGCGTGCTGAATATTGCCCTCCTCTTTGATGGTCTTTTGCTGGCAGATGCTGCTGCGGCAGAGTCTGCTGTCCTAGATGGGCCGACAACATGAAATTGTGGTTGAGGGCCCGCGTGGAATAATGGTCTTGGTCCTCCTAGAGCTGGTGTAGTCTCGGTATAGGGGGCGACTGTGACAAACATGTTGTTTGGAAATTCTAGAAACTGCGTCCCTTGGTCTGGAAAGGCATGGAGCATCATTTGGGCTAGTGTTCCGTTAAAGTCTCTTTGATACTCCATGTATCTCTGTTGCCTAAGATCCATCACTGCCATCCTTTACAGTATCTCCTAATACGGGTCTGCTGCGGCAGAGGTGTGGGCAGTGTCTCGCATGTCTACCGTGTATTGAGCCCCGGCAGCAATATCATCAGTGAACTGCTGGGGCGTTGCTTAGACTGGTTTCGCCTGCGTGATCTCCAAAATTTTGTGGCAAAAGTCTCTGGTCCATCCACCCCTTTGGGGAGTGTATTCGTCCGTGTCTTCTACTGTTACACCTGCAGCAATACACAAACCAGTGATCAAACAAGGGAAATATAGTGGTCCTTTATCCTTCTTACCGCACTCGTATATTTCGCGTAAGATGATCTCTCCAACATTGATGCTCCTTTTGTTGATGATGGATTGGAAGAGCACCAATCTTCTTCGGTCCACCAAGCTGTTGTGGGATGTGAGAATGAGGCGTCTCTTGACAAAGGTGTTCCAAAGCTTAGCCTCGGGCTTCAGACTTTGTCGTGCTACCGATCCTTTATGGGCACCAGTTTCCCATGGAGTATTCGTGTAGCAAAGATCATCTTTAATCAACTCGTAATCCTTGACAGTGATATCTTCCATGAATTCGGCATGTACATCATGGTTAGGTGTGAGACCGTAGAATTGGTTGATGGTATCGGCATCTAGCTAGACAGGCCTGCCTTGGTAGTGGACAAAGAGGGAGTCTTTGCTGGGCCCGTGCGCATAGAATTCCCGCACGATGGTACCGTTTGCCTGGGCAGGTTGAAGGCAAAAGATTTCCCATTCTTGGTACTTAATTCTGTCAAACAGATAGTGCTCGATGCCAGAATTTTCGTCATCCGAGTGTTGGAACCCTTGTTCCTCCCACAACTGCCGGGCAATGAAAGACCTATTGAAGCGGTCTTCAACATTGGCTGGGGCAAAGCGCTTGTAGGTAGCCATAAAGATTGTGAGATATTAATTTCTTGGAGATTTTCTTGGAGAACTTATGAGAATTTCAAGAAGGGTAGGCAGAGAGTATTGTGAGAGCAAGATTGTTGAGTATTCTAAAGAAAACAAGAATGCAAGAGTGAATAGTTCAAGAGGGAGGGGATGCTTATATTGGCCTCGGCTTTGTGACCGTTTGAACCACTAGCCATTTTGTAGCCGTTAGTCTTTACTACCGTTTCCTTTTCTGCCGCGACAGGAATCTCGGCAAACTAGCCGTTACACTGTTCTGCCCATTGAAACTGCTGCGGCTCTGACATTGTTTTCTGCCTCAGCAGAATTCCTGCTGTGAACTATTTCTCCTTTATTCTTGCTTATTATCCTAAATAAAAATTAAACACAAACAAGAAAAATACTTAAAGCATAAAATTAATATACAAAATAAATATAAACTAAACTGATCCTAATATAATAATATAAAAAGAAAAGGGAAAAGATTAAGTCACTGAAGGAGTGCATGCAAATGCATCTCCTAAGGTGTTTATCTCCTTATGGCCAGAATTGTAATTCAGATGTTGGTTGCTCCCTTTTGCTTCATGTCCATCCTTCTGTGTTGCTTCCACTTTGAGCTTGATCTTTTTGCCAAATAGCCTGCCGAGCATGCTGCCAAGGCAGGATATTTTTGTTTCTGTTGTGTGGATGGCTTTGCACTCTTATGGATCATCATATTTTTTGAAATTGTGGAATGCATTGAATTTGACTTGTTGGTCATTAACCCTCATTGTCAATTCTTCTTTTTCCACATCAATTAAGGTGCGTCCAGTTGCAAGGAAAGGTCTCCCCATGATGATCGGTGCATTATCATTTGCTTCACAATCAAAGACAAGAAAATCAGTGGGAAAAATAAATTTGTCAACTCTTACCAGTATGTCCTCGATTTTGCCTTCGGGTTGCACATATGATCGATCCGCAAGTTCGAGCATAACTGTTGTAGGTTTTGCCCTTCCTATTCCAAGCGTTTGGAAGAAAGATTTGGGCATTAGATTGATGCTTGCTCCAAGGTCGCATAGGGTCTTACCTTCATAGTTGTTACCTATTGCACAAGGTATGATAAAGCATCTAGGATCCTTCAATTTTGGTGGCATGCGATTGTGTAACATTGCCATGCATCCCTCGGTAACAGCCACTGTTTCGAACTCACCTAGTCTTTTTCTCTTAGACACAATGTCTTTTAAGAATTTAGCATAATTAGTCATTTGTTCAATTGCCTCTACGAATGGTAAGTTGATGTGGACTTGCTTTAAAATATCAAGAAATTTCTTGAATTGATGGTCCTGTTTTTGCTTTTTATACCTTTGTGGGAAGGGTGGTGGCAGTCTCATCTCATCCAGAGTTTCTTTAGTTTGAGATTTAATACCTGGCACCACTAGGGTTGTTGCTGTCTCGGGAAACTGTTCAAGCGCTGCTGAGTTTTCTACTAGGGCAGTGTTATCAGTATCAGTTTGTTCAGCCTCCTCTTTTGCTGAGTCTGATGATGGTCTTTGGCCTGCTGGAATTTCCGTCTTTTCCTTCAGCTGTAGACCACTCCTAGTAGTGATTGATTTACACTGTTCATGGCCCATTACCTTAGCAACTTCAGTATTGCTAGGTAGTCCTCCTTGTGGTCTAGTGTTTATATTTTGAGCAAACTGTCCAACCTGAGGTTCCAATGCCTTAATTACTGCCTCTTGGTTCTGCAACCTCATCTCAGTCCTATTTATAAACGCATCTGTTCTTTTGATGAAGTTAATATTCTATGCCATGTATGACTCAGTTTTCATCATGAATTCTTTTAGAGAATTTTCCAAGGAACTTACAGACTACTATTGCATCTGCTGCGGCGACATTGGCTGCTGGACCGGCGACGGCGGCAGATGTTGCATTGGTTGCTAGAATCCTGAGGATTGGGTGGTTGGGTTTAAGGCATTGTTAGGATTGCTCCATGATAGGTTCGGATGCCTCTTCCATGAGGGATTGTATGTGTTGGATATCATATTGGTTCGGTTGTAATTTCCAACATACATACCGGTTTCTTGATTCATACAATCAAAGGAATTATGGTTACCGCCACATAAATCACAAAAAGAATCAATCACCTTAACCTCACGGGTATTTTGTTGTAGTTGTAAATTTTGCACCATCTTGGTAAGAGAGGCCAATTGTGCTGCCACTAAATTTGATGTGTCTAACTCATTCAGCGTGGCTTGGCGTCTTACTCCTCCTCGCCTAGATGTAGGGAATTGAAAATCGTTTTTTGCAAGTTTGTTTAGTATCTCAATAGCTTCCTCAGGTGCTTTGTCCAGGAGTGTTCCGTTTGCCGAGGCATCTAGCATCATCCTTGTGGTGGCATTAGTGGCATTGTAGAACATTGTAACTTGCGTTCATAAGGGCAATCCATTTAATGGGCATCTGTGCAATAACTCTCTATAGCGCTCCCATGCCTCGTACATTGGTTCATCATCTGCCTGTCGAAAATAAGTAATTTCATTACGGTTACGATCATATAAGTTAGTAGGGTTAAAGCGTGTAATGAAATCTCGGTAGAGTTCACTCCAAGATCCTATTGATCCTGCTGGAATGCTATTTAACCAGGTCTTGGCCCTATCCCTCAGTGAATAGGGAAACAATTTTAATCTCAAAACATCTTCATGGACTCCTTGAATTTTGAAGGAATTGCATATCTCCATGAAGGACTTGAGGTGCTGCCTTGCATCTTCAGTCACAGACCCACCAAACTGTCCAATAGTGTTGAGCATATTGAACATGACAGGTTTTAGTTCAAAGTGGGCTGCTTCTATTTCCGTTGTAACGAATCCTGGGTTTAACCCATTTAAATCCTCTTCCAGGAAGTCTCTGACAGTGAGCTGTCGCAGCCCTGGTGACGGCGAAAGACCTCCATTGCCAGCAGGTAAGTTTTGTCCTACAGGGTGATCTGCCATAGCTTCTTGGATTTGTCTCCTCAACCTTTGCCGTGTACGTTCGATATCTAGGTCTAACTCGTACAAAGGGTTGGTTGGTTTGGCCCTGGTAAAATAAAAATAAAAAAAGAAACAAGAAAATAAAGAAAACAAAATTTAGTTGTCAATCCCCACCAATGGCGCCAAAAACTTGTCGCGTGTCAAAAGTGCACAATTAGTGCAAGTGAACATATCGCAAGTAATAAAGTGATAAGTATTATCGTGTATCGTCTCCACAGGAATTGGTATACTTATTATGCCTTCTTCATCTTCTTGTTCTGTAAAAAGAAATAAAATAAAAACACAGGTAATTGTGGTTTCGATGAAACTAAATAAATTGAAATAAAGAAAACTAAGAATAAAGATGAAGTCTGATTAATAGAGAGAGAGGTCAGGATCTAGTTGCGTTGTATTGTGGATTTGATTGACTTATCTCTGTCCAATGCAATTGTATATCACTGCCTCGGCAGTACTGCATATTACTGCCTTGGCAGCGACGATACTTTCCGCCGCGGCAATCCCTTGCTCATGGGTGGACTTTACCAAAGTTCGGCAAAGTGTCCTTGGATGACTCCGCTTATCCCTAAGTCGAAGTACTGTTGATGACTAGTCCTTGATGATACCTCCCGACATGAATCAATTATACTCACCAACCAATCTCACAATTCTTTTAGCCGCTGAAACTCTTAACATATCCCTAGGCCGAGTTAGTATTTCGCGATTGAAACACTGTACTTATCCCTTTCGTGAATCTAACTCTCCCGAGTCTAGGCAAATGGATTACTCACAAACTTCTCTCCCAAGCTTGAATGCAAGAACAAAGAATGGCGAAGGATAAGCAAACCTTGATAGTTTTATTGCATTGAAACAAAGACAAAGTATAATCTCCTCTCACAAATACTTAACAACCTTCACCTAAACCCTAAGAAAGCTTAGAACATAATTTGAAAGAAAGAAAACAATGTGTCTTAGGGTGAACTCTCTATGAATCGGCTCTCCTAATACATTGGACGGCTAGGTCTTATATAGGCTTGGCCTAGGGCAAACCTTTCCTAAGTAGAATACAACTTGGAGTAGGGAACAAGTCATGTACATAAATAAAATATTTCCAAGTTTATTTCAACTAAGAGGCTTTCCCGCATGGCCTTGTCTTGGGCTTTTCCTCATGCTAACCAGCTCCGATCCATGTGCTTCATGTCCAGAAACGTCCCTTGGATTTTTCTCTTCCGATCGCCTACAGTATTGTTTCCTGGCTCTCAGCTGCTGCTTCGGCATCAGGTCCTGCCTCGGCCATGTTGCTGCCGCAGTACTTGTTTCTCCTGCACAGATATAAAAATGCAGTAAAACTTGCCTTTTCTGTAAATATCATCTCTATAATCATAACTTCTAAATATATCACATTAATTACATGCATTGGTCCGTGTGTGTGTAAATTCAATGATTAATGCTCATAAAAGGTGTAGAAAGTGATAGTGAGTTGAGCACTTATCACGCAATATCATCTGTCAGTAGAAGACTATCAAAGAGGAGAGCAGTATTCAGCACTCCACCACGATCCCCTATCATCATGGGCAGTCTAACAGCAGAGATAGAAGCCTATGTACACCAAAGCTCAACCGCTGCCGGACCTAGTACACACCATCCGAGGCAGTCGCAGAAAATGAAGGTGGAACGGACATCATGATCACCGAGAAATTTGCCGACGTGGAAGACGGTGAAGAAGTGGATGCTCCAATGCAACGGGCACCACCAACAAGAGTCCAATCGCCCCGGCAAGCAAAAGCTCAGCCATCACCCTCACCAAGAACGAAGCAATCAGCAGCACGACCCCGAAGAAAGATTGTTACAAGCAGCTCTTCGGAGTCTCTTTAATTTTTTTCAATATTATTTGCTGCTTGTTTCTTTATATGCTGCTTATTTCCTTTCATATTTTTGTTGCCAATATTACTTCTAATATAATGCATTGAGGGCAATGCTTGGTTCGAGTTTGGGGGTGTAGAGCCACTGTCGAGGCCTTGCCAAGAAAAGGGAGTATTTAAGTGATTTTTTTTTAATTTTTATGCTCCCTGCCTTTCTTGAATCAATTGCCTATACTTTTGCACTGCCCATCATCAGTATTGCCTTAGTTTATTCTCCTTACCATGATTAGCTCCTGTTAAGAAGGTTTAACTTTAGGATACTTAAGGATGAAAACTTAGCAGCCTACTATAAGATAAAATTTAAACACTTTTGGGACTTGTTGGATTATAGGAATTCTTTTAATGAACTTAGGCGATAAAGACTTAGATTTTTGGGCAAGTGACTAGAGGTGCCTATCACCAGCTCTAGGAATTAATCTTCTTCATGCTAGAGGTGCCCGAAATTGGCTCTAGTATGCTACAAGGAATATCAAAAGAATGAAGGAATTTGTGAAGAGAAAAACACAATCCTTGAGGTGCCCGAAATTGGCTCAAGAATTGGTTGTTTAGAAAAGAAGAGAACACTTAACCCAATTCTACTTGTCTTGAACTTAGAGTTTATCTAACAAAGCCTTTAATCAAACTTGTCCACAAAAACGCACACACTCACCAAATCTTATAGTTTGTTTCTAGGTAAACCCTTGGGTAGCCGAAAGGTTAAGTCTAAAGAATAGGCATAGTTATGGTGGGGAGAATAGATGGAAACATAAGACCAAGAGAGAGTAGAGTTTGGCAAATTGATGATTTGCATTGCTTGAGGACAAGCAATAGTTCGAGTTTGGGGGTGTGATAAGTGCTCAACTCACTATCACTTTTTACACCTTTTATGGGTATTAATCACTAAACTTATACCCACTTGGACCAAAGTATATACTTAATATGATATATTTAGATGTTATGCTTATAAAGATGATATTTGCAGAAGAGGAAAGTTTTACTGCAGATTTATATCTGTGCAGGAGAAAATAATGCCGCGACAGCAACATGGCCGAGGCAGGACCTGATGCCGAGGCAGCAGCTGAGAGACAGGAAGCAATACTGTAGGCGATTGGAAGATAAAAATACAAGGGACGTTTTTGGTATAACATCCCGATTTTGGGTTTAGTAGTTTGAGTGTTGGTTTGGGGGATTCGATTTGAGTGGAATCGGATTCTTCGGTTCATTAATTCTGGGAAAATTAAAATAATAATAATTTAATCAGACAAGTAATAATTTTTTCGGAAATGTTTAAAAATATTAAAATGTTGTTTTAAAGTTAAAGGAATATTATTGAATCTTAATTTGATTTTTAATTAGGCCTAATTTTGTACTAGTGACTAAATTGTGAATTTTAGAAAAGTTTAGAGAATTAACTGGTGATTTTCGAAAATTAAGATTTTTAGTGACTAAATTGGAAAGTAAGCCATACTTAGAATCCTTAGAGGGCCATTAACCCAATTTATTTTTAATTAAAGATTATCCACCAAATATGTTTTAATTAATTTTAATAAAAAGCTTATTTCCATTTTCTTTTGTAACTTCCCATTTTCTCATCTTTTCTCTCAAAATTTTCTCTCCATCTTCTTCTCCAAATTTCTTCAATTACTTGCTAATTTCTTCGTCGTTTAGGCAAGATTTAATTCATTTTACTCATCCTTTCATTCTCTACAAAACCTACTCATCAATTTTGCAAAATCAATATCCATTTTCAAGGAAATCAAGAGAGGATTTCTCATCTTTTTGGTGGAGTTAATCTCAAAGATAAAATTTTGATTTCTAATCTTTTTCTAAGGTTCTTTATTGAAGTTCCCAAGTATTGGCTTGCTCATCAACAATTGCTATTTAATTTTTGTGTTTTTAATTCAAGATCTATGAGTTTTATGATAGTTTTTGTGAAATCTTTTTAGATATCAATTGATGCTAGAATTCGGATGATTTAATTATGATATTAGGTTAATTAAATGATTGATTGAGTCTTGAAATGAGTTAACATCAAATTTATTCCAGAAAAATGCAATCGGTGGTGTTTTAAGGTGTCTTTCGGTTATTTAGGGGCTGTTTTAGGTGTTCTGCTCTTGCTGGAAGTATAAGGATGGTTTGAAAGTGTTTTTAGTTCATAATTGAGGTGGATTAGATGTTAGATTCATAAGGTTAATGGCTGCTGTTTTCGATAGTTTTGTGAAGGTTTAATGTGGCTGCTGTTTTGAGCATGTTATGATGTGAATATGCTCTGTTTTTAATGTTATAGAAGAAGTGCAAAAAGGTCCGTAAGTGGCTGGTGCGTTGGTGTTGCCGTTGGAGCGTCGGCGAGGACTTATTTCGTTTGTCGGTGAGTGATTTCTAGTTAAAAGTGTTTCGCAATGGTTCGGTTCTGTTTTAGGGGCTATGGAATAATGTGAAAACTTTCCATAGTTCAAGAGTAAGTAAAGTAAATGATTTTGATGCATTATTGTGAGTTTCGGCTATTTTCGGTAACGGCATTTATGATGATGATTTAGAGAGATTTTGGAAATACATAAGTATGATTTTGAAATGATGCATTGATAAGTGCTCAACTCACTATCACTTTTTACACCTTTTATGGGCATTAATCACTGAATTTACACCCACTTGGACCAATACATGTACTCAATGTGATATATTTAGAAGTTATGCTTATAGAGATAATATTTACAGAAAAGGCACATTTTACTGCATTTTTATATCTGTGCAGGAGAACCAGTGCCGCTGCAGCGACAAGGCCGAGGCAGGACCTGATGCCGAGGCAGCAGCTGAGAGCTAGGAAGCAAGACTGTAGGCGATTGGAAGATAAAAATCCAAGGGACGTGTCTGGACATAAAGCCCATGGATCGGGGTTGGCTAGCATGAGGAAAAGCCCAAGACAAGGCCACGCGGGAAATCCCCCTTAGCTGAATTAAAGTTGGAAATATTTTAATTATATATATGACTTGTTCCCTACTCCAAGTTGTATTCTACTTAGGAAAGGTTTGCCCTAGGTCTAGCCTATATAAAGATCAAGCCATCCAATGT
Source organism: Abelmoschus esculentus (assembly GCA_035048815.1). NCBI lineage: Eukaryota > Viridiplantae > Streptophyta > Magnoliopsida > Malvales > Malvaceae > Abelmoschus > Abelmoschus esculentus. The sequence goes on from JAUCBN010000015.1 coordinate 7,273,431, forward strand.
ATTATACACGGATACCTAAAGAGAGAGAGCCGATTCATAAACTTGTTTTCTTTCTCTCAACTATGTTCTAAGCTTTCTTAGGGTTTAGGTGAAGGTTGTTTAGTATATGTGAGATGAGATTGTACTTTGTCTTTGTTTCAATGCAATAAAATTATCAAGGTTTGCTTATCCTTTGTTATTCCTTGTTCTTGCATTCAGGCTCGGGAGAGAAGTTTGTGAGTAATCCATTTATCTAAGTTCGGGAGAGTTAGATTCACGAAAGGGGTAAGTACGGTGTTTCAATCGCGAAATACTAACTCGGCCTAGGCATAGGTTAAGAGTTTCAGCGGCTAAAAGAAGTGTGAGATTGGTTGGTGAGTATAATTGGTTCACGCCGGGAGGTATCATCAAGGACTAGTCATCAACAGTACTTCGACTTAGGGATAAGCGGAGTCATTCAAGGACACTTTGCCGAACTTTGGTAAAGTCCATCCACGAGCAAGGGATTGCCGCGGGGGACGGTATCGTTGCTGCCAAGGCAGTAATCTGCAGTGCTGCCAAGGCAGTGAAATATGATTGCATTGGGCAGAGACAAGTCAATCGAATCCACAATATAATGCAACTGGATCCTGACCTATCTCTCTCTAATATTCAATTCTCTTTACTTTACTTAGTTATCTTATTTTAGTTCCATCACAACCCAAACTACTTGTGTTTTTATTTCTTTCTACAGAACAAGAAGACGAAGAAGACATATTGAGTCTACCAATCCCTATGGAGATGATAATCTGATAAATACTTATCACTTATCACTGTCAGAGACTTCCTGGAAGAGGACTTAAGTGGATTAAACCCAGGAGTCGTTACACTGGAGATAGAAGCAACCCACTTTGAACTGAAACCTATTATGTTCAATATGCTTAACACTATTGGACAATTTGGTGGGTCTGTAACTGAAGATGCAAGGCAGCACCTCAAGTCTTTCATGGAGATATGCAATTCCTTCAAAATCCAAGGAGTCCATGAAGATGTCTTGCGATTGATGCTATTCCCCTATTCACTGAGGGATAGGGCGAAAGCTTGGCTAAATAGCATCCCAGTAGGATCTATTGGATCTTGGAGTGAACTCTGTCGTGATTTTATTACTCGTTTTAATCCTACAAACTTATATGATAGAATTCGTAACGAAATCACTTCTTTACGACAGGCAGATGACGAACCTATGTACGAGGCATGAGAGCGCTACAGGGAGCTATTGCACAAGTGTCCTTTGCATGGATTTCGCCTATGGACACAAGTGACCATGTTCTATAATGCCACGAATGCCCCGACAAGGATGATGTTAGATGCCTCGGTGAACGGAACACTCCTTGATAAAGCACCTGAGGAAGCTATTGAGATACTAAACAAACTCGCGAAGAATGATTTTCAATTTCCTACATCTAGGCGAGGAGGAGTATGACGCCAAGCCACGGTAAATGAGTTAGACACATCAAATTTAGTGGCAGCACAATTGGCCTCTCTTACAAAGATGGTGCAAAACTTACAATTAAAGCAAAATACCTATGAGGTCAAGGTAATTGATTCTTATTGTGATTTATGTTGAGGTAACCACAGTTCTTGTGATTGTATGAATCAAGAAACCAGTATGTATGTTGGAAATTACAACCGCAACAATATGATGTCCAACACATACAACCCCTCATGGAAGAGGCATCCAAACTTATCATGGAGCAATCCTAACAATTCCTTAAACCCAACCACCCAACCTTCGGGATTCCAGCAGCGAATGCAACATCTGTCGCAGCAGCAGGCCCAACAACCAATGTCGCCGCCGCAGATGCAGCAGCAACCGGTAAGTTCGTTGGAGAATACGCTTAAGGCCTTTATGATGAAAATAGAGTCATACATGGCAGAGAACAATAATTTCATCAAGAGGACAGATGCCTTCATGAATAGAACTGAGATGAGGTTGCAAAATCAAGAAGCGACCATTAAAACGCTAGAAACCCAGGTTGGGCAGTTTGCTCAAAATATAAACACTAGACCACAAGGAGGACTACCTAGCAATACTGGAGTTGCTAAGGTAATAGGCCATGAACAGTGCAAGGCAATCACTACTAGGAGTGGTCTACAACTGAAGGAAAAGATTCCTGCAAGCCAAATTCAATCAGCGGATCCAGCAAAAAAAAAGGTTGAGCAAACTGATTCTGATAAGACTGCCCCGGCAGAAAGCACAACAACTCCTGAACAGCCTGCCGAGATAGTAATAACACTAATGGTGCCAGGTATTAAATTCCAAACTAATGAAACCCTAGACGAGATGAGACCACCACCACCTTTCCCACAAAGATTAAAAAAGCAAAAACAAGACCAGCAATTCAAGAAATTCCTTGATATTCTAAAGCAAGTCCACATTAACATACCGTTCGTAGAAGCAATCGAACAAACGCCTAATTATGCCAAGTTCTTAAAGGACATGGTGTCTAAGAGGAAACGAATAGGTGAGTTCGAAACAGTGGCTGCTACCGAGGGATGCATGGCATTGCTACACAATCGCATGCCACCGAAATTAAAGGATCCTGGCTATTTTATCATTCCTTGTGCGATAGGTAATAATTATGAAGGTAAGGCCCTATGCGACCTTGGAGCAAGCATCATTCTAATGCCCAAATCTGTCTTCCAAAAGCTTAGAATAGGAAGGGCAAAACCTACAACAGTTATGCTCCAACTAGCGGATCGATCCTATGTGCAACCCGAAGGCAAAATCGAGGACATACTGGTAAGAGTCGATAAATTTATTTTTCCTGCTGACTTTCTTGTCCTTGATTGTGAAGCAGATGATAATGCACAGATCATCCTGGGGAGACCTTTCCTTGCAACTGGACGCACCTTAATTGATGTGGAAAAAGGAGAGTTGACAATGAGGGTCAATGACCAACAAGTCAAACTCAATGCATTCCACAACTTAAAAAATATGATGATCCAGAAGAGTGCAAGGCCATCCACACAGTAGACACCAAAATATCCTGCCTTGGCAGCATGCTCGGCAGGCTATTTGGCAAGAAGATTAAGCCCGAGGTGGATGGACACACAACGAAAGGGAGTGGCCCACAACTGATTTACAATTCTGGCCAAAAAAAGAGAATCATCTTGGGAGATGCATTTGCATGCTCTCCACCAGTAACATGATCTCCTCCCTTTTCCTTATTAATAATATTAGGAATAGTTTAGTTTATTTTTATTTTTATTTTTCTAATTTGTTTTTGCTTTAAGTACTTTTCTTTTGTGTGTTTAATTTTTATCTAGGATAACAAGCAAGAATAAAAGAGAAGTAGTTCACAGCAGGAACTCTGCTGAGGCAGAAAAACAGTGTCAGGGCCGCAGCAGTTTCAACGGGCAGAACAGTGTAACGGCTAGTCTGCCGAGATTCCTGCCGCGGCAGAAAAGGAAACGGTAGTAAAGAGTAACGGCTACAAAACGGTTAGTGGCTTCAAACGGTCGCAAGGCCGAGGCCTATATAAGAAACTCCTCTCTCTTGAACTATTCACTCTTGCTTTCTTGTTTGCTTTAGAATTCTTAACAATCTTCCTCTCACATTACTCTCTGCCTACTCACAATTCTTCGTGAAATTCCCAGATTTTTTAAAGAAAACCTCCAAGAAATCAAATCTCTCACAATCTTGATGGCCACTTACGAGTGATTTGCCCCAGCAAACGTTGAAAATCGTTTCAACCGATCTTTCATCGCCCGACAATTATGGGAAGAACAAGGTTTCCAACATTCAGATGATGAAAACTACGGCATCGAGCATTAACTCTTCGACAGAATCAAGTGCCAAGAATGGGAAATTTTCTATCTTCAACCTGCCAAGGCGAATGCTACTGTCGTGCGGGAATTCTATGCGCACGGGCCCAGTAAAGATTCCCTCTTTGTTCACTGCCGCGGCAGGCCGGTCCAGTTAGATGCCGAGACCATCAACAACTTCTACGGCCTCACTCCAAACAGTGATGTTCACGCTGAATTCATGGAGGACATCACTGCCGAGGATTATGAGTTAACCAAAGACGACCTTTTTTACGTAAATACTCCATGGGAAACCGGTACCCATAGAGGATCCGTAACAAGGCAGAGCCTAAAGCCCGAGGCCAAGATGTGGAATATCTTTGTCAAGCTATGCCTCATCCCCACGTCCCACAACAGCACGGTGGACCGGAAGCGATTGGTGCTTAACCAATCGATCATCAACAAAAGGACTATCAACGTTGGAGAGATCATCTTACGTGAAATTCACGAATGCGGTAAAAAAGATAGGGGACCATTATATTTCCCATTTTTGATCACGGGTTTGTGTGTTGCCGCAGGTGTGCCAATCAAAGATACGGACGAGTACACTCCCCAACGGCGAGGATGGACCAGAGATTTCTGTCACAAAGTCATGCAGATCACGTAGGCGGAGCTAGTGCAAGCAACACCCCAGCAATTCACTGCTGATACTGCTGTCGGGGCCCAGTACATGCCAGACACTACCCACACCTCTGCCGCGGCAGACCCGTACCAGGAGATTTTGCAAAGGATGGCAGCGATGGACCTCAGACAACAAAGGTATATGGAGTATCAAAGAGATTTCAACGGCACATTAGCCCAAATGATGCTCCACGCTTTTCCAGACCAAGGGGTGCAATTTATAGAGTTTCCCAGCAATATGTTCGTCACAGCCGCCCCTTACACTGAGACTACACCAGTTCCGGGAGGACCAAGGCCGTTCTTCCACGCGGACCCTCAACCACAGTATCAGGCTGCCGGCCCATCCAGGGCAACGGATTCTGCCGCGGCCTCGTCTGCCAGTAGAAGACCATCCAAGCGGAGGGCAGTCTTCAGCACCCCACCCCGATCCCCAATCATCATGGGCAGTCTATTAGCTGAGATAGATGCCTATGTGCACCAAAGCACAACCATCGTCGAACCGAGTACACACCACACCGAGGGAGCCATAACAACGGGAGGTGCAACGGACATAATGATAACCGAAGATATGGCCGATGTAGAAGAAGGAGAAGAGGTGGAGACCCCAATGCAACGGACACCACCCACAAGAGTCCAACCGCCCCGGCAAGCAAAAGCTCAACTATCGCCCTCACCAAGAACAAAGCAATCGGCAGCAAGGCCAAGGAGAATTTTTTTTTTCATAATTCAATATTAATTGTTGTTGCCCGAAAGTACTCTTATTCATGCTAGAGGTGCCCGAAATTGGCTCTAGTATGTTTTAAGGAATAGCAAAAAGAAAGAAGAAATTAGTGAAGAGAAAAACACAATCCTTGATGTGCCCAAAATTGGCTCAAGAATTGGTTGTTTAGAAAAGAAGAGAACACTTAAACCAATTCTACTTGTCTTGAACTTGGAGTTTATCTAAGAAAGCCCTTAATCAAACTTGTCCACAAAAATGCACACACTCACAATTCTTATAGTTTGTTTCTAGGTAAACCCTTGGGTAGCCAAAAGGTTAAGACTAAAGAATAGGCATAGTTATGGTAGGGAGAATAGATGGAAATATAAGACCAAGAGAGAGTAGAGTTCGGAAAATTGATGGTTTGCATTGCTTGAGGACAAACAATAGTTCGAGTTTGGGGGTGTGAGAAGTGCTCAACACACTATCACTTTTTACACCTTTTATGGGCATTAATCACCGAATTTACACCCACTTGGACCAATGCATGTACTCAATGTGATACATTTAGAAGTTATGCTTATAGAGATAATATTTATAGAAAATGCACGTTTTACTGCATTTTTATATCTATGCAGGAGAACCAGTGCCGCGGCAGCGACAAGGCCGAGGCAGGACCTGATGCCGAGGCAGCAGCTGAGAGCCAGGAAGCAAGATTGTAGGCGATTGGAAGATAAAAATCCAAGGGACGTGTCTAGACATAAAGCTCATGGATCGGAGCTGGCTAGCATGAGGAAAAGCCCAAGACAAGGCCACGCGGGAAAGCCCCCTTAGCTGAACTAAACTTGGAAATATTTTAATTATGTACATGACTTGTTCCCTACTCCAAGTTGTATTCTACTTAGGAAAGGTTTGCCCTAGGTCTAGTCTATATAAAGACCTAGCCATCCAATTTATTATACACGGATACCTAGAGAGAGAGAGAGACGATTCATAAACTTGTTTTCTTTCTCTCAACTATGTTCTAAGCTTTCTTAGGGTTTAGGCGAAGGTTGTTTAGTATATGTGAGAGGAGATTGTACTTTTTCTTTGTTTCAATGAAATAAAATTATCAAGGTTTGCTTATCCTTTGTTATTCCTTGTTCTTGCATTCAAGCTCGAGAGAGAAGTTTGTGAGTAATCCATTTATCTAAGCTCGGGAGAGTTAGATTCACGAAAGGGGTAAGTACGGTGTTTCAATCGCGAAATACTAACTCGGCCTAGGCATAGGTTAAGAGTTTCAGCGGCTAAAAGAAGTGTGAGATTGGTTGGTGAGTATAATTGGTTCACGCCGGGAGGTATCATCAAGGACTAGTCATCAACAGTACTTCGACTTAGGGATAGCGGAGTCATTCAAGGACACTTTGTCGAACCTTAGTAAAGTCCACCCACGAGCAAGGGATTGCCGCGACGGACAGAATTATCGCTGCCAAGGCAGTAATCTGCAGTGCTGCTGAGGCAGTGAAATACGATTGCATTGGGCAGAGACAAGTCAATCGAATCCACAATACAACGCAACTGGATCCTGACCTATCTCTCTCTAATATTCAATTCTCTTTACATTACTTAGTTATCTTATTTTTGTTCCATCACAACCCAAACTACTTGTGTTTTTATTTCTTTCTACAGAACAAGAAGACGAAGAAGACATATTAAGTCTACCAATCTCTGTGGAGACGATAATCCGATAAATACTTATCACTTATTACTTTCGATGTGTCCACTTGCACTAAACGCGCACTTTTGACACGCGACATGCATGCATGTGTTTATTGCTGGAAATGCATGGTTTATAAAGACATCCATGGTTTATGAAAACATGAAAAATGAAGTGGAATGTAATGTGATTATTTGCCTTACATATGATGGTGCCATTGGGCATGAGTTTTGGTTCATTTGTTGAACACATTATGGATGCATTATGAGCAGCAAATTAGCATGCATACTTGAACTTGATATTGGCTTAGTGACACTAACTTTAAATTCGAATACAAATGACATTTCATTAGGATTGAGTGCACTATAAATATTATGGAAATAAAGGAAAAATGCCTACACGTAACAAGGGTGACTTTGTGTCCAACCGTGCTTGGTAGAGCCGCCTACACGTAACAAGGGTGACTATGTGTCCAACCATACGTGGTAGATCTAATAATGGTGACTTTGTGTCATGTCAATGGTGACTTTGTGTCATGACGAGACTAAAGGTCTCTAATCAATGGATCCGTGTATTCGGTGAACTTAAGGTTCATATTAAGTGATCACTAGAAAGCCAATATACATACATGGAATAATTTGGAACATTGAGCATTATTTATGCAATGAATTGATAATGCCATGCATACTCAAGGAAAAGTTTTTGGTATTATGAACATGAACATGATTTGTTAAGCATGCTTGGTTTTAGAAAGGCATTACAAGTTATGGTTTTTAAATATGGTTTTAATTTGATGCATTGATGATGTTGTTTAGAGCTTCTTCACTAACCATGTTTTGCTTAAGCTCTCTTTTCATCTTTGCAAAAAAATAGAGACATTTGGGGCTGCATTTGGAGCAAGAGAGCCAAGGGGAAAAGACCTCACATTTTTTGTATGATTTGGCAAATAAATAGGGTCTCGTCAACGTATAAACCTATCCCTTATGAGAGTGTATTTTGCTTTGGTTAATGACTTGTAATACGACCTTATTTTGCTTTGGTTGTTGTTGGATGGATTGTGGTAATGTTTTGGATTGTTTGAAATATGATCATGCATGTATGCTTCCTTGTTTTTAATCATAACATAGGGTGCATGCCTATAGATAATTTTGGGGTCTTATATGTTGGTAAATGTGTGCTTAAAATTGTTCATTATGCTTAGGAAGTATGCATATAGCTGAAGGTGATCAATGGTTGTGTTTGGATGGGGTTTAAACCAACCAAAATTGCCTAATTAGTGATTCTAGACAAGGGGTATCGAAACACCCTCTAGTGGTATCGATACCCCAAGGCAATTTTGGGGCGGCATCGAACCATGGTTCAATGTCATTACCTTACTGGACACCAAGGTATCGATACCACTCAGGGAGGTATTGATACCCTTGGCCTTCGAAGGCTTAATTAGCCCCAACCATGACATGGTATCGATACCATGCTTAATGGTATCGATACCCATGACCAAAAAGGAAGAATTTTAAGTGTTGGAACTTCGAGTGTTGTCGTTCGTCTTCTTGTATTCAAATAGGGATGCTATGAATAACATTTTGAGTTGAAATATCACCTTGATGCATGATGTTCGATTAACTTCATGTCGGTTAATTAATGCGGGTTTTAGTCCCCAGGATTTGTGAACTTTACAATTAGGTCCCTAAACATTGAAACATGAAATTGATGATGCTATACTACTCCGATTGATCAGAATTTTGTTGTGAGTATGCTATGCATGTTTAATTGAACTATGGTAGGTTGAATTTCCGGTTTATTATTGGAATTAAAATTATTTGCGTTTGGTCCTTTTGTACTTGTATGCGAGTTGAATGTTCAATTGTGAATTGAATGTTTCCATTTCTGTTATGCATGACCTTGACACACATAGGAACTTAATTATGCATCTAGTTAAGAAGAAAAAAATATATCGGTTTTTAGGGTTGTTTATCGAATCAGACCTTCGCGGGTTTTGTTCGATATTCCCCGTGTAACCCGTTAGTGTTGGTTCCGTCTAGGCCGGGCTAAGGGGGTTACATTTGGTGGTATCAGAGCCAGGTTTGCTAAAGTGTGTGATTGAACTTGTTATGTTGTTAACTTGTTGAATATCTATGCATGATGGTTGTACTTTGAGTGATGATGGTTAAAAAGGGATAACAGTTACACATTGCCAATGCCAAAACATTTTCAAATGCTTCAGGTTTCCCTTGGATCTTGCCCGAATGTAAGTCTAATATGTTTTGATATTATGTTTTGATTATATGTTTAAAGTTTTGAAATATGCCTCCGAGACGTGAGACTCGAGCTAGTGGTAGTTTGATCACTGATGGTCAGTTTGAGGGTGAAACGACTGCTAGTGAAGAGCGATTTCCCTTACCCTTTTACCCGTGGTTGTGCCTTCGATTATACGGGGAGGTCAGTTTCGAAACTGAGTTCGCACTGTGCATTTAGGCTTTGACAGGAGTATTTCAATCTGCTGAAGATGAGTGGCTGCTGCTAACCTGACTTGGAAATAGTTAGCAAGTTAGTAGTTGAAATTGTTGGAATCAAGGATGTTATTTGTGAGTGTGAACAAATAACCATGTATAATATAAGAGCACATATATGTAAATATCTATAGATATTGTAGGGCATGCATGCATTCTCAAGCATGACATTAGAAATTGCATTTACATGCACTTGCACAGGCATTGACGAGGGTATATAGGGAATCATACATACATTTGTTCACACTTGCGAGTATCTCCTTTGAAGATGGAAGTGGTGCTGGGTTGGTTCTTTTTGGGTGTAGGTTTGTTAAAAATTTTTTTGTTGAAAAGGCTTTCTTTTGGTCTTGAGCTTGTTGTATTATGGGCAAGTTACTTTTTTGGTTAGGGAATAGTCTTGGATGAGAAATGGGTGGTTGGGCTTAGAGTTGTGAATGTTTGAAACCGAGGGGAATACCCTGAGTTATGGTTAGTTTTGAGTTGGTCATTAAGAAATGTAAGGCTGAGTTTTGCAAATTCTCTGCAGATAGAGTTTGGAGGTTGTGAGAAGGTTGTGGCATGTTGTGTGATGTAAGACGGTTTGATGTTTTGTTTTCTTAAAGAGTGTGGATTTGTTTTAAAAGAAAAGAGATGTTTATCGTCATGGTTAGTGGAAAAACTACATGGAATCGTTTGTTGTATGGTTTGACGTGTGATTAGGTTAAGGGTTATGACCGATCGGGTGTTTTGCCTTGAGGAGTATTGGGTCAAGGCTTGATAAAAGAATACAATAACATATATATTAGTATGGGAGTTGTGATATTTTCGCGTGTCAAAAGTGCGCGTTTAGTGCAAGTGGACACATCGCAAGTAATAAGTGATAAGTATTTATCTAGTTATCGTCTCCTCAGGGACCGGTATACTTAATATGCTTTCTTCACCTTCTTGTTTTGTAGAAAAAGTAAAGAACACAAGTGAGTTGATTTGATTTATCGAAACTAAAATAACTAAATAAGAATAAGGAGTTGAAATAGTAGAGAGAGATGGGCTAGGATCCAGTTGCGTCGTATTGTGGAATTGATTGACTTGTCTCTGTCCAATGCAATCGTATATCACTGCCTCGGCAGCACTGCAGTTTACTGCCTCAGCAGCGACAATATTGTCTACCGCGGCAATCCCTTGCTCGTGGGCAGACTTTACCAAAGTTCGGCAAAGTGTCCTTGGATGACTCCGCTTATCCCTAAGTCAGAGTGCTGTTGATGACTAGTCCTTGATGATACCTCCCGGCGTGAACCAATTATACTCACCAACCAATCACACACTTCTTTTAGCCGCTGAAACTCTTAACCTATCCCTAGGCCGAGTTAGTATTTCGCGATTGAAACACCGTACTTACCCCTTTCGTGAATCTAACTCTCCCGAGCTTAGATAAATGGATGATTCACAATATCCTCTCCCGAGCTCAATTGTGAAAACAAGGAATAACAAAGGATAAGCAAACCTTGATAACTTTATTGCATTGAATCAAAGACAAAGTACAATCTCCTCTCACAAATACTCGACAACCTTCACCTAATCCCTAAGAAGGTTTAGAACATAATGGAGAGGAAAGAAACAAGAATAGAAATCAGATCTCTCCCTAGGTATTCCGTCTATTGTACATTGGGTGGATAGGTCCTTATATAGGCTAGACCTAGGGCAAACCTTTCCTAAGTAGAATACAACTTTGAGTAGGGAACAAGTCAAGTACATAATAATAATATATTTCCAAGTTTGCTTCGGCTAAGGAGGCTTTCCCGCGTGGTCTTCCTTTGGGCTTTTCCTTGCGCTCGCTAGCTCCGATCCATGGGCTTCAAGTCCAGACACGTTTCTTGGATTTTTGTCTTTCCATCGCCTATAGTCTTGCTTCCTGTCTTTTTGCTGCTGCCTCGGCATCATGTCCTACCTCGGCCTTGTCCCTGCCGCGGCACTGGTTTTCCTACACAGATATGAAAACGCAGTAAAACGTGCCTTTTTCTGTAAATATTATCTATATGAGTATAACATCTAAATATATCACATTAAGCACATGCATTGGTCCAAGTGGGTGTGTATTTGATGATTAATGCCCATAAAAGGAGTAAAAAGTGATAGTGTGTTGAGCACTTATCACACCCCAAACTCGAACTATTGCTTTTCCTCAAGCAATGCAAACCATCAATTTGCCGAACTCTACTCTCTCTTGGTCTTACATGTCCATCTATTCTCCCCACCATAACTAGGCCTATTCTTAAGCATTAACCATTCGGTTACTCAAGGGTTTACCTAGAAACAAACTATAAGATTTGTGAGTGTTTGCGTTTTTGTGGACAAGTTGATTAAAGGCTTTCTTAGATAAACTCTAAGTTCAAGACAAATAGACATTGATTTAAGTGTTCTCTTCTTTTTCAAACCCCAAATCTTGAGCCGGTTTCGGGCACCTCAAAGACTTGTGTTTTTCTTTTCACTAACTTCCTTCTTTCCTTTTAATATTCCTTAAAATATACTAGAACCAATTTTGGGCACCTCTAGCATGAAGAAGAGACTTTCTAGAGCCGGTGGTAGGCACCTCTAGTTACTTTCCAAAAATCTAAGTCTTTATCACCTAAGTTCATTAAAAGAATTCCTATAATCCAACAAGTCCCAAAAGTGTTTAAAGTTTAAAGTTCTTCCTATAGTAAGCTTCTAAGTTTTCATCCTTAAGCATCCTAAGGTTAAGCCCTCTTAACAGAACCTAAACATGGTAAGGAGAAAGATTTCTATAGCCTTAAAGAGTAAACTAAGGCAATACTGATGATGAGCAGTGCAAGAGTATAGGCAGTTAATTCAAGTAAGGCGGGGAGCATAAAAATTTAAAAAAATCACTGGAATACTCCCTTTTTGGCAAGGTCGCGGCAGTAGATTGCCTTGGCAGTGAATCTGCACCCCCAAACTCAAACCAAGCATTGTCCTCAATGCTTTATATTTGAAAAAATAAACGGCAAAACAGAATATGAATCATAAGCAGCAAGTAAAACAGTAAAAGCAATTTATATTTGAATAAGGGACAAAGAATTTTAAAGCGACTCCGAAGAGATGCTTGTAACAATTTTCCTCCTCGGCCTAGCTGCCGATTGCTTTGTCCTTGGTGAAGGCGATGATTGTGCCTTTGCTTGCCGGGGCGGTTGGACTCGAGTGGGTGGTGTTCGTTGCATTGGGGCTTCTACCTTCTCTTTGTCCTAATAAAAACAGAAGAAAAACAAGTATATATTAAATGTCCTAAAATAAAGTTAAAAGAAATTATTCCTATAGATTGCGGAAAAGAAAGGATAGAAGGTCGCGACATTAATTCTTCATAGGAGGGCGTGCTAGGGCATCTTCTAAGGTGATGGTCTCCATAGTTTTTATGTCCTGTGGCCCAGAATAGTGCTTCAAGCGTTGGCCATTCACTTTGAATTCATGGCCATCTTTTAGTGATTTGATCGTTATGGCTCCATGGGGGAAAACTCGAACGACCTCAAATGGGCCTGACCATCTAGATTTGAGTTTTCCTGGGAACAGTCTAAGCCTGGAGTTAAAAAGAAGAACGTGCTGCCCCGGCAGGAACTGTCTTGGCAGTAACTTTCGGTCATGCCATTTCTTGGTTTTCTCTTTGTAGATCTTGGCATTCTCATAGGCTGTTGTCCGGAATTCTTCTATCTCATTGAGATCTAGTAGTCTTTTCTGTCCGGCTTTTTCCCAATCCATGTTTAAGTTCTTTACTGCCCAATATGCTTTATGCTCGATTTCTACAGGCAAATGACAAGCTTTCCCGAACACAAGCTTATATGGTGATGTTCCTAATGGGGTTTTGAATGTTGTCCTGTAGGCCCATAAAGCATCATCAAGACGATAAGACCAATCCTTTCTAGATGGATTTACCACGTTTTCAAGGATCTGTTTTAGTTCCTTATTGGATATTTCAGCTTGCCCATTTGTCTGTGGATGATATGTCGTAGCGAGCTTGTGGGTGATGCCGAGTTTCTTTAGGGCCGCGACAATAAGTCTGTTATCAAAGTGTTTTCCTTCGTCACTTATTATTACTCTAGGGATTCCGAACCTTGTAAAAATATTTTTCTTGAGAAATCTTTGAACTGTCTTGGAATCATTGTGAGGTGTGGCGATTGCTTCGACCCACTTTGATACGTAGTCCACTGCCACTAAGATATAAAGGTTTCCTTGAGATGATGGAAAGGGCCCCATGAAATCTATGCCCCAAACATCGGATAGCTCCACTTCCAGTATGGGTTGTAAGGGCATCTCATGTCGTCTTGAAATGTTGCCCGTGCGTTGGTAGCGGTCACAGTTCTTATAATAGTCATGGGAATCTTTGTAGAGTGTGGGCCAGTATAGGCCGGATTGTAGTACCTTTGTTGCTGTTCTATTTCCTCCAAAATGCCACCGCAAGGTGAGTCATGGCAGTGCTGGAGTACTGCTTTTTGTTCTTCTTCTGGCACACATCTTCTTATAACCTGATCTGCACAATGCTTAAACAGAAGAGGGTCGTCCCAGAAATAATGTTTTGCATTATGCTGAAACCTCTTCTTTTCGTTATGCTGAAACATTTTCTTTTCCCAGAAGAGGGGGTGGATGTTACTGCGGCAATGTCTGCTGTCAAAGTTGTGGAGATGTATTCAGACAATGCCGCGGCAGCGCGGTTGTATACTGCTACGGCCTCTGTCTCGGTAGTATCCTTTGCAGTTGTAACAATTTGTAGTATTTGTTCATCTGGAAATTCATCTTGTATATCTTCAAGTGAGTGGGTATTGTCCTTGTTCTCTAGTCTAGAAAAATGGTCGGCCACTTGGTTTTCCGTACCCTTGCGGTGTTTGATTTCAACATCAAATTCTTGTAAAAGTAGGATCCATCTAATCAGTCTAGGCTTGGCATCCTTCTTTGAGAAGAGGTATTTAATTGCCGAATGATCGGTGTGAACAGTGACCCTTGTTCCAATGAGATATGATCGAAACTTGTCAAAGGCAAATATCACTGCTAGTAATTCTTTTTCTGTTGTGGTGTAGTTGATTTGTGCATCATTGAGCATTTTGCTGGCGTAGTAGATCACATGGAACAGATTATTCTTCCTCTGCCCGAGTGTTGCCCCGACAGCATGATAACTAGCATCACACATCAATTCAAATGGCAACGACCAATCCGGTGGGATTACTATTGGTGCAGTGATTAGCTTCTCCTTGAGAGTCTCGAATGCTTCAGTGCATTCCTTATTAAATTCGAATTTCCTATCTTGTTCGAGCAAGTTGCAAAGAGGTTTAGAAATTTTGGAGAAATTAGAAATAAACCGTCTATAGAAACATGCATGGCCCAAGAAGCTTAGAACCCCTTTCACAGAAATTGGTGGAGGTAAATTCTTTATCACATCTATCTTGGCTTTATCCACTTCTATTCCTTGTGATGATATTTTGTGGCCTAATACAATACCTTCATTTACCATAAAATGACATTTTTCCTAGTTTAGGACTAGGTTGGATTCCTCACATCTTTGCAACACTTTTCCGAGATTGCCGAGGCAGTGATCAAAGTTGTCTCCAAAGACTGAGAAATCATCCATGAATATCTCCAAGAAGTCCTCTATCATGTCAGAAAAAATTGCCATCATGTATCTCTGGAATGTTGTCGGGCATTGCAAAGGCCGAACGGCATCCTTCTAAATGCATAAGTGCCGTATGGGCAAGTGAAAGTGGTTTTTGCTTGATCTTCTAGATCAATGGCAATTTGATTGTATCCTGAATAACCATCAAGAAAACAATAATAAGGTTTACCGGCAAGTCTATCAAGCATTTCATCAATGAAGGGTAAAGGGAAGTGATCCTTCTTTGTTGCTTTATTCAACTTGCGATAGTCCATACAAACCCTCCAACCGGTCACAGTCCTGGTTGGTATTATTTCGTTGTTCTCGTTGGTTTTGACAGTCATACCACCTTTCTTAGGTACACATTGCACCGGACTTACCCATGCACTGTCAGAGATAGGATAAATAATTCCTGCATCAAGCCACTTGATTATTTCCTTACGTACTACCTCCTTCATAGCATGGTTAAGTTTCCTTTGAGCTTCAATAGTGGGCTTATGGTCTTCTTCTAGGAGGATTTTATGCATGCACACTGCTGGACTTATTCCTTTCAAATCATCAATTGACCATCCAATTGCCTTTTTGTGTTGCCGCATCATTGCTATTAAGGTCTGTTCCTGTTCTGGCAACAACTTAGAAGAAATAATTACCGGCATTGTGTGGTTATCTCCCAAATAAGCATATTTTAGTTTTTCTGGTAAAGGTTTTAATTCTGTGACAAACGGTTCTTTATTTACAGATTGTTCATTCTTCCCCTTATACTCTAATGGTTCAATGTACTTACCTGGAAGATGTGCTGTCCAATTAGCTTTCTCCTTCTCGATTGTCTCAGCACTGTTCAAAGAATTGCTGTAACAGTCATCCATATCACTGCCGAGGCATCCCTGGGGTATGTCATGGAGATCACTGCCGAGGCAGTTGTTGCTAAGATAAGGTATTGTGTAATCATCATCTGGGTCATCCAACATTTGACATTCTTCTTCTAGTTCGTCGTGTCTCTTCATCAATTGACACACATTTAATTTGATTTCTTGATCGTTGATTCTCATTGTTAATTCTCCTTTTTCCACGTCAATGAGGGTGCGTCCAGTTGCAAGGAAAGGTCTCCCAAGGATGATTGGTGCATTGTCATCTACTTCACAATCAAGGACAAGGAAGTCGGCAGGAAAAATAAACTTGTCAACTCTTACCAGTATGTCCTCGATTTTGCCTTCGGATTGCACATAGGATCGATATGCTAGTTGGAGCATCACTGTTGTAGGCTTCAGCCTTCCAATTTCCAGCTTTTGAAAGACGGATTTGGGCATGAGGTTTATGCTGGCTCCAAGGTCGCATAGGGCCTTACCTTCATAGCTCTTACCTATCGCACAAGGTATAGTAAAGCAACCAGGATCTTTTAACTTTTGTGGCATGCGGTTATGCAGCATTGCCATGCATCCCTCGGTAGCAGCCACTGTCTCAAACTCACCTATTCGTTTCCTCTTTGATACCATGTCCTTTAGGAACTTTCCATAGTTCGGCATTTGTTCAATAGCTTCAACGAACGGTATGTTGATGTGGACTTGCTTCAAGATGTCGAGGAACTTCTTGAATTGCTGGTCCTGTTTTTGCTTTTTCAACCTTTGTGGGAAAGGTGGTGGTGGTCTCATCTCATCCAGGTTTTCTTTAGTTTGAAATTTTATACCTGGCACCACTAGAGTTGTTGCTGCCTCGGCAGGCTGCTCAAGAGCTGCAGTGTTCTCTGCCAGGGCAGTGTTGTCGGCTTCAGTTTGCTCGGCCTCTTCTCTTGCTTGATCCGCTGATTGGATTTGGCTCTCTGGGATCTTTTCCTTCAGTTGTAGACCACTCCTAGTAGTGATTGCCTTGCACTGTTCATGGCTCATTACCTTAGCAACTTCAATATTGCTAGGTAGGCCTCCTTGTGGTCTAGTGTTTATGCATTGAGCAAACTGCCCAACCTGAGTTTCCAGCGTTTCTATGGCCGCTTCTTGATTTTGCAACCTCATCTCAGTTCTATTCATGAAGGCATCTGTCCTCTTGATGAAATTACTATTTTCTGCCATGTATGACTCAGTTTTCATCATGAAAGCCTTTAGCGTGTTCTCTAATGAACTTACCGGTTGCTGCTGCATCTGCGGCGGCGGCATCGGTTTTTGGGCTTGCTGCTGCAGCATCGGTTACTGATATCCTGTAGGTTGGGTGATTGGGTTTAAGGCATTATTTGGGTTGCTCCATGATAAGTTTGGATGCCTCTTCCATGAGGGGTTGTATGTGTTGGACATCACATTGTTGCGGTTGTAGTTCCCAACATACATACCAGTTTCTTGATTCATGCAATCAGAGGAAATATGGTTACCTCCACATAAGTCACAATATGAATCAATTACCTTGACCTCACGGGTATTGTGTTGTAATTGTAGGTTTTGCACCATCTTGGTAAGAGAGACCAATTGTGCTGCCACTGAACTTGATGTGTCTAATTCATTTACCGTGGCTTGGCGTCTTACTCCTCCTCGCCTAGATGTAGGAAACTGAAAGTCATTCTTTGCGAGTTTATTTAATATTTCGATAGCTTCCTCAGGTGCTTTATCAAGGAGTGTTCCGTTTGCCGAGGCATCTAACATCATCCTTGTCGGGGCATTCGTGGCATTGTAAAACATTGTCACCTGTGTCCATAGGGGAAATCCATGCAAAGGACACTTGTGCAATAGCTCCTTGTAGCGTTCCCATGCCTCGTACATTGGTTCGTCTTCTGCCTGTCGAAAAGAAGTAATTTCATTACGGATTCTATCATATAAATTAGTGGGATTAAAACGAGTAATGGAATCACGGCAAAGTTCACTCCAGGATCCAATAGATCTTGCTGGAATTCTATTTAACCACGCTTTCACCCTATCCCTCAGTGAATAGGGGGATAGCTTTAATCGCAAGACATCTTCATGGACTCCTTGGATTTTGAAAGAGTTGCAAATTTCCATGAAGGACTTGAGGTGTTGCCTTGCGTCTTCAGTTGCAGACCCACCAAATTGTCCAATTGTATTTAACATATTGAACATAACGGGTTTGAGTTCAAAATGGGTTGCCTCAATCTCCGGTGTAACGACTCTTGGGTTTAATCCATTTAAGTCCTCTTCCAGGAAATCTCTGACAGTGAGCTGCCGCGGCCCAGGTGGCGGCGGAAGTCCTCCATTGCCGGCAGGTAAGTTTTGTTCTACCAGGTGTTCTGCCATGGCTCCTTGGATCTGTCTCCTCAACCTTTGCCTTGTTCTTTCGATCTCTGGATCTAACTCGTACAAGGGGTTGGTTGGATTGGCCCTGGTCATACACCACAAAAAACAAAAGTAAAATAAAAATAAACAAGAAAATAAAGAAAACAAAATTTAGTTGTCAGTCCCCGGCAACGGCGCAAAAAACTTGTTGCGTGTCAAAAGTGCGCGTTTAGTGCAAGTGGACACATCGCAAGTAATAAGTGATAAGTATTTTATCGAGTTATCGTCTCCTCAGGGACCGGTATACTTAATATGCTTTCTTCACCTTCTTGTTTTGTAGAAAAAGTAAAGAACACAAGTGAGTTGATTTGATTTATCGAAACTAATATAACTAAATAAGAATAAGGAGTTGAAATAGTATAGAGAGATGGGCTAGGATCCAGTTGCGTCGTATTGTGGAATTGATTGACTTGTCTCTGTCCAATGCAATCGTATATCACTGCCTCGGCAGCACTGCAGTTTACTGCCTCAGCAGCGACAATACTGTCTGCCGCGGCAATCCCTTGCTCGTGGGCAGACTTTACCAAAGTTCGGCAAAGTGTCCTTGGATGACTCCGCTTATCCCTAAGTTAGAGTGTTGTTGATGACTAGTCCTTGATGATACCTCCCGGCGTGAACCAATTATATTCACCAACCAATCTCACACTTCTTTTAGCCACTGAAACTCTTAACCTATCCCTAGGTCGAGTTAGTATTTCGTGATTG
The DNA here is from genome assembly GCA_035048815.1 of Abelmoschus esculentus. NCBI lineage: Eukaryota > Viridiplantae > Streptophyta > Magnoliopsida > Malvales > Malvaceae > Abelmoschus > Abelmoschus esculentus. Next base: position 7,292,362 of record JAUCBN010000015.1, read on the forward strand.
AAACACCGTACTTACCCCTTTCGTGAATCTAACTCTCCCGAGCTTAGATAAATGGATGATTCACAATATCCTCTCCCGAGCTCAATTGTGAAGACAAGGAATAACAAAGGATAAGCAAACCTTGATAACTTTATTGCATTGAATCAAAGACAAAGTGCAATCTCCTCTCACAAATACTCGACAACCTTCACCTAATCCCTAAGAAGGTTTAGAACATAATGGAGAGGAAAGAAACAAGAATAGAAATCGGCTCTCTCCCTAGGTATTCCGTCTATTGTACATTGGGTGGCTAGGTCCTTATATAGGCTAGACCTAGGGCAAACCTTTCCTAAGTAGAATACAACTTGGAGTAGGGAACAAGTCAAGTACATAATAATAATATATTTCCAAGTTTGCTTCGGCTAAGGAGGCTTTCCCGCGTGGTCTTCCTTTGGGCTTTTCCTTGCGCTAGCCAGCTCCGATCCATGGGCTTCAAGTCCAGACACGTTCCTTGGATTTTTGTCTTTCCATCGCCTATAGTCTTGCTTCATGTCTTTCTGCTGCTGCCTCGGCATCAGGTCCTGCCTCGGCCTTGTCCCTGCCGCGGCACTGGTTCTCCTGCACAGATATGAAAACACAGTAAAACGTGCCTTTTTCTGTAAATATTATCTATATGAGTATAACTTTTAAATATATCACATTAAGCACATGCATTGGTCCGAGTGGGTGTGTATTTGATGATTAATGCCCATAAAAAGAGTAAAAAGTGATAATGTGTTGAGCACTTATCATATATCATGGGTTTGAATCATGGTTTTGTTGTGACCTTGCGAGGTTTTAGTTGTGCCGTAAAGGAGGAAAGTGCACATATTGTGTGTATAAGGAGTTAAGTTGGGTTTACCTCAGCTAAAGTTAGATTGTGTTGATGTTTGAGGTGTGTGACAAGGACTGCTGGACAGTTTATAACTTATATCCGTTACTTGGTCTTTTGGGCTTGCTTTTATTGAAAGTGTAGTGAGAGTTATGTCCAGTGGGTTCATGTTGGTGGATGATTCATCAGTGTGGTTACAACCTTGGTAAGGTTATAAAATAAGAGGTATTGGGGTGAGTGGAAGGAAGAGTTCGACAAGTTTGGATTTTGTTATGGTATAGGTGGGATAAGAGTTGATTTTATCAGTGAGTTGAGGTTGGGAAAGAGTTTTGAGTTGGGTGTCGAGGTAATTAGCGACACGCGGACGTCGAAGTTTGAGGTGTGTTGTTGTGTGTGTTTTGGTGGCTTAAACTTGAGTTGGAGGTACTAACTTTGAGATGAGTAGGATGTTGGATGTCGACACAAAGGTGCTAGGTTCCTGGTGTTGCATGTTTTATTCAATGTTAGCTATCGTGGATGGCTTGGCTTGTGTAAGGATGTCTGTGAAGGGTGCTTGTTTTGTGGAATGGACCAGGGTTGCTGTGGAGTTATGGGAAAAGTTGTTTGGGTTAAATCTATGTGAGAGTCCTGATAAAATAATGGAGCTATGAGTGGGACTCTGACTTAGTTAAGTTGATCGGAGGTAAGACATGATCAGATGTTTGGTAAGGGTCTAGTTGAGGATGTGTTTGGCAAGGTAAAGTATTTGTGTCAAGAACCTTTTATGTTATCTGAGCCGCATGGTTGTTTCGAAGGTTGCCGAGTTGGAGTGGTGTCTTGAGAAGGGCATGTGGTAATCTTTTCTATGCGTTTGGTGGTACGGTATTGTAATAGAAGTTAGGAGCAAGTGTTTTTGAGTGGGCTTGTTTTGGATATGGTTGAGTTATGGGTGGTTGTTTATCCTACTGGTAAGTTGGGATGAATCATCATGAGTTTGGTAGTAAAATTTTGAGGGTGAGATAAGGTTTTCTAGGTGTGTGGTTGGAACAATCGTTTATTTGAGTACGCTTCTCTTGGAGTCTTAAGTTCCATTGGTTGGGTTGGATATGTGGTATGTCCTAGCATGTTTAAATTCGAGGATTTTGGGAACAACATTGGCTTCCGTTTGAGTATTTTGGTTTTGTCATCCATAGGTGGAGGGATGGTATGCTGGGACTATGTCTCTTAATGAAGGTGTTGCCATCGATGGAATTTGCTTGAGACCATGTTTAACGGTTTTATGTTAAGCCAGTATGAGGCTTGTTGGTTGAGCATCATTGTGTGGTTCGTAGGCTGATAGAAGGTTTATATGGCTACCTTGTATGATTGAGGATGTTGAAAAGAGGGTTAGTTCGACTGTGGTGGTATGGAAACTGTGGGGGGTGCTAAGAGTTGATTATCGATCTAAAAAAAGAGAGTTCTCTTTCTAGTTATGTTTTCTGTGAAAGTTGAAGTAGTATGGTGGTTTGTGCGTTGTTGCTTCAGTGTGAGGGACGAATTTGTTGTTTGACCGAAGAGGGTAAACGTTTGATTGTCTATTGAGTACCATCCGGGAAAAGCTAATGTGGTAACTAATGCTTTGAGCCGTAAGACAACGGTGGAATTGAGGGCTATGTTTGCTAAGTGGAATATTTCAAATAAAAAAAATGGTTTTGTGACAGAGTTGTAGGTAAAACCGATTATGGTAGAGATGATAAAGGTGAAACAGTTAGAGGATGAGGCTTTGGTGCCTTTTGTGGAGGATATTGCTGAAGGCAGACCGACCGAATATCATTTTGACGATGATGAGGTATTGTGTTTTAGAGGACGGATTGTGGTGCCGGATGATGTTGAGTTAAGACAAGCTATCTTGGTAGAAGCTCATACTAGTCCATTTGCTATGCATCCGGTAGTGTGAAGATGTACCGTGATCTCAAAAATGTATATTTTTGGGTTGGTTTGAAGAAAGATGTGATGGAGTTTTTGTCGCGGTGTATGGTGTGTCAGCGGGTAAAAGTTGAACATCAGTTCCCTGCAGGCTTGTTGCAACCGGTTCAAGTTCCGGAGTGGAAGTGGGAGAGAGTGACTACGGATTTTGTGACGGGGTTACCCTTGACGCCGTCCGAAAAGGATTCTATATGGGTGATTGTTGATAGGTTTACGAAGTGTGCACATTTTCTTGCCGTGCATACGACGTATTCTATGGATAAGTTAGCGGAGTTGTATGTTTCAGAAGTAGTGAAGTTGCATGGTGTGCCTAAGTTGATCATATCGGATAGAGATCCGCGTTTTACTTCTAAGTTTTGGAAGGGTTTGCAAGTTGCTTTGGGTACGAGGCTTAGCTTTAGTACAGCTTATCATCCATAGACGGATGGTTAGTCTGAACGTGTTATTCAAGCTTTGGAGGATATGTTGAGGTGTGGCATCATTGAGTTTCAAGGTTCTTGGGAGAAGCAGTTGCCATTGGTGGAGTTTGCTTACAATAATAGTTTTCAGACAAGTATATAGATGGCACAGTTTGAGGCGTTATATGGGCGTAGGTGTCGTACACCTTTGTGTTGGAAGGAAGTTGGACAAAAGTATGTTTCTTTACCACAAGTGTTGAAAGATACGGATGAGAAGGTTAAGCTTATTTGTGCTAAGCTGAAGGAGGCTTCAGATAGACAGAAGTCTTATGCCGATTTGAAGCGTATGGAGATAGAGTATGACGTCGGGGACAAAGTGTTTCGAAAAGTTTCGCCATGGAAGAAAGTGATGAGATTTGGACGTAAGGGAAAGTTGAGTCCTTGTTTCATTGGGCCGTACGAAATGTTGGAGCGTGTTGGTCCTGTTGCTTATCGGTTGAGGTTGCCCGAGGAGTTGAGTAGGATGCATGATGTTTCCATGTATCGATGCTTCGTAAGTATAGATCAAATCCTTCTCATGTTGTTCCAGTGGAGGAGATTGAGTTAAGAGCGGATATGAGTTATGAGGAAGAACCGGTGTGGATTTTGGATGTAGATACAAAGGTTCTTTGAGGGAAGACCAAAGATTTGGTTAAAGTGCTTGGGAGACACCGAGGTGTTGAAGAGGCAACTTGGGAGATAAGGAAAAGTATGGAGGAGCAGTTTCCTCACTTGTTTGCTTCAGGTAAGAATTTCGAGGACGAAATTTTCTTAAGAGGGGGAGAGTTGTAACATCCCGATTTTGGGGTTAGTAGTTTGAGTGTTGGTTTGGGGGATTCGATTCGAGTCGAATCGAATCGAATCGGATTCTTCGGTTCATTAATTCCGGGAAAATTAAATAATAATAATTTAATCGGACAAGTAATAATTTTTTTGGAAATGTTTAAAAATATTAAAATGGTGTTTTAAAGTTAAAGGAATATTATTGAGTCTTAATTTCATTTTTAATTAGGCTTAATTTTGTACTAGTGACTAAATTGTGAATTTTGGAAAATTTTAGGGATTTAATTGGTGATTTTCGAAAATTAAGATTTTTAGTGACTAAATTGGAAAGTAAGCCATACTTAGAATCCTTAGAGGGCCATTAACCCAATTTATTTTTAATTAAAGATTATCCACCAAATATGTTTTAATTAATTTTAATAAAAAGCTTATATTCATTTTCTTTTGTAACTTTCCATTTTCTCATCTTTTCTCTCAAAATTTTCTCTCCATCTTCTTCTCCAAATTTCTTCAATTACTTGCTGATTTCTTCTTCATTTTCAACAAGATTTAATTCATTTTACTCATCCTCTCATTCTCTACAAAACCTACTCATCAATTTTGCAAAATCAACATCCATTTTCAAGAAAATCAAGAGAGGATTTCTCATCTCTTTGGTGGAGTTAATCTCAAAGGTAAAATTCGGAGCATCGGCGAGGGCTTATTTCGCTTGTCGGTGAGTGATTTCGGGTTAAAAGTGTTTCGCAATGGTTCGGTTCTGTTTTGGGGGCTATGGAATAGTGTAAAAAATTTGCATAGTTCAAGAGTAAGTAAAGTAAATGATTTTGATGCATTATTGTGAGTTTCGGCTATTTTGGGTAACGACATTTATGATGATGATTTAGAGAGATTTTGGAAATGCATAAGTATGATTTTGAAATGATGCATGCATGTGTTAATTGCTGGAAATGCATGGTTTATAAAGACATCCATGGTTTATGAAAACATGAAAAATGAAGTGGAATATAATGTGGTTATTTGCCTTACATATGATGGTGCCATTGGGCATGACTTTTGGTTCATTTGTTGAACACATTATGGATGCATTATGAGCAGCAAATTAGCATGCATACTTGAACTTGGTATTGGCTTAGTGACATTAACTTTAGATTCGAATACAAATGACATGTCGTTAGGATTGAGTGCACTATAAATATTATGAAAATAAAGGAAAAATGCCTACACGTAACAAGGGTGACTTTGTGTCCAACCGTGCATGGTAGAGCCGCCTACACGTAACAAGGGTGACTATGTGTCCAACCGTACGTGATAGAGCTAATAATGGTGACTTTGTGTCATGTCAATGGTGACTTTGTGTCATGACGAGACTAAAGGTCTCTAATCAATGGATCCATGTATTCGGTGAACTTAAGGTTCACATTAAGTGATCACTAGAAAGCCAATATACATACATGGAATAATTTGGGACATTGAGCATTATTTATGCAATGAATTGATAATGCCATGCATACTCAAGGAAAGGTTTTTGGTATTATGAACATGAACATGATTTGTTAAGCATGCTTGGTTTTAGAAAGGTATTACAAGTTATGGTTTTTAAATATGGTTTTAATTTGATGCATTGATGATCTTGTTTAGAGCTTCCTCACTAACCATGTTTTGCTTAAGCTCTCTTTTCATCTTTGCAGAAAAATAGAGACATTTGGGGCTGCATTTGGAGCAAGAGAACCAAGGGGAAAAGACCTCACATTTTTTGTATAATTTGGCAAATAAATAGGGGCTCGGCAATGTGTAAACCTAACCCTTATGAGAGTGTGTTTTGCTTTGGTTAATGACTTGTAATACGACCTTATTTTGCTTTGGTTGTTGTTGGATGGATTGTGGTAATGTTTTGGATTGTTTGAAATATGATCATGCATGTATGCTTCCTTGTTTTTAATCATAACATAGGGTGCATGCCTATAGATAATTTTGGGGTCTTATATGTTGGTAAATGTGTGCTTAAAATTGTTCATTATGCTTAGGAAGTATGCATATAGCTGAGGGTGATCAATGGTTGTGTTTGGATGGGGTTTAAACCAACCAAAATTACCTAATTAGTGATTCTGGACAGGGGGTATCGAAACACCCTCTAGTGGTATCGATACCCCAAGGCAATTTTGGGGCGGCATCGAACCATGGCTCAATGCCATTACCTCACTGGACACCAAGGTATCGATACCACTCAGGGAGGTATCGATATCCTTGGCCTTCGTAGGCTTAATTAGCCCCAACCATAACATGGTATCGATACCATGCTTAATGGTATCGATACCCATGACCAAAAAGGAAGAATTTTAAGTGTTGGAACTTCGAGTGTTGTCGTTCGTCTTCTTGTATTCAAATAGGGATGCTATGAATATCATTTTGAGTTGAAATATCACCTTGATGCATGATGTTCGATTGACTTCATATTGGTTAATTAATGTTGGTTTTAGTCCTAGGATTTGTGAACTTTAAAATTATGTCCCTAAACATTGAAACATGAAATTGATGATGCTATACTACTCCGATTGATCAGAATTTTGTTGTGAGTATGCTATGCATGTTTAATTGAACTATGGTAGGTTGAATTTCTGGTTTATTATTGGAATTAAAATTATTTGCGTTTGGTCCTTATGTACTTGTATGCGAGTTGGATGTTCAATTGTGAATTGAATGTTTCCATTTCCGTTATGCATGACCTCGACACACATACGAACTTAATTATGCATCAAGTTAAGTAGAAAAAAAATATATCGGTTTTCAGGGTTGTTTATCGAATCAGACCTTCGCGGGTTTGGTTCGATATTCCTAGTGTAACCCGTTAGTGTCGGTTCCGTCTAGGCCAGGCTAAGGGGGTTACATCTGGACATGAAGCACATGGATCGGAGCTGGTTAGCATGAGGAAAAGCCCAAGACAATGCGACACGGGAAAGCTTCTTAGTTGGAATAAACTTGGAAATATTTTATTTATGTACATGACTTGTTCCCTGCTCCAAGTTATATTCTACTTAGGAAAGGTTTGCCCTAGGCCAAGCCTATATAAGACCTAGCCGTCTAAGGGAATAAGAGAGCCGATTCTTAGAGAGTTCACCCTAAGACACATTGTTTTCTTTCTCTCAAATTATGTTCTAAGCTTTCTTAAGATTTAGGTGAAGGTTGTTAAGTATTTGTGAGAAGAGATTGTAATTTGTTCTTTGTTTCAATGCAATAAAACAATCAAGGTTTGCTTATCCTTTGCCATTCTTTGTTCTTGCATTCAAGCTCGGGAGAGAAGTTTGTGAGTAATCCATTTATCTAGAATCGGGAGAGTTAGATTCACGAAAGGGATAAGTACGGTGTTTCAATCGTGAAATACTAACTCGGCCTAGGGATAGGTTAAGAGTTTCAGCGGCTAAAAGAAGTGTGAGATTGGTTGGTGCGTATAATTGATTCACGCCGGGAGGTATCATCAAGGATTAGTCATCAACAGTACTTCGACTTAGGGATAAGCGGAGTCACCCAAGGACACTTTGCCGAACTTTGGTAAAGTCCACCCACGAGCAAGGGATTGCCGCGGCAGACAGTATCGTTGCTGCCAAGGCAGTGATATACAATTGCATTGAACAAGAGACAAGTCAATCAAATCCACAATACAATGCAACTGGATCCTGACCTCTCTCTATTAATCAAATCTCACTCTTTTACTTAGTTGTTTTATTTCAATTTATTTAATTCATCCAAACACAATTACCTGTGTTTTTATTTTATTCCTTTTTACAGAACAAGAAAGACGAAGAAAGCATATTAAGTATACCAATCCCTGTGGAGACGATACACGATAATAGTTATCACTTTATTACTTGCGATGTGTTCACTTGCACTAATTGCGCACTTTTGACACGCGACAAAGACCATAATTAACTTTTTGTACCAAAATTTTTTTGATTTATTTTCATTTTAGATCATTTTTTAGGGTTTAGAGCATGTATCTCTAAATGGGCTTTCTAGTAAACCCGCTCGAATTAACTTGTTTAAGCTGTATAAATAGGTTCAAAAGCACATAATTAACTTGTTTTACCCAAAAAAATTTGATATAATATCATTTTCGATTATTTTTAGTGTTCAAAGCGTGCATCTCTAATGGACTTTCTAGTGAACCCGTTCGAATTTTAACCGAATAAAAAGCTAAAAAATTTAGTTTAAGCTGAATAATTAGGCTAAAAAGCCCATAATTAACTTTTTTACCCAAAAAATTTGATTTAATATCATTTTCGATAGTTTTTAGGGTTCATAGCGTGCATGTCTAAATGGGCTTTCTAGCGAACCCGTTCAAATTTTAACCGAGTAAAAATCTCAAATTTTGAGTTTAAGCTGTATAATTAAGTTTAAAATCCCATAATTAACTTTTTGTACCAAAAAAATTTGATTTATTGTCATTTTAGATCGTTTTTTAGGGTTTAGAGCGTGCATGTCAAAATGGACTTTCTAGTGAACACGTTAAAACTTTAACCGATTAAGAAGCTAAAAATTTTTGTTTAAGATGTATAATTAGGTTCAAAAGCCCATAATTAACATTTTTTACCCAAAAAATTTTATTTAATATTATTTTCGATCGTTTTTTAGGGTTTAGAGCGTGCATGTCGAAATCGGTTTTCTAGAGAATCCGTTCGAATTTTAACCGAGTAAAAAGTTCAAAATTTTAGTTTAAGCTGTATAATTAGGTTCAAAAGCCTATAATTAACTTTCTGTACCCAAAAAAATTGATTTAATATAATTTTCGATCGTTTTTTAGGGTTTAGAGTGTGCATGTCTAAAAGGGCTTTTTAGTGAACCTCTTCGAATTTTAACCGAGTAAAAAGCACAAAATTTGAGTTTAACTTGTATAATTAGGTTCAAAAGCCCATATTTAACTTTTTTACATAAAATATTTGATTTAATATCATTTTCGATCGTTTTTTAGGATTCAGAGCGTGCATGTCTAAATTGGCTTTCTATTGAACCCATTGAAATTTTAGCCGAGTAAAAAGCTAAAAATTTTAGTTTAAGATGTATAATTAGGTTCAAAAGCCCTTAATTAACTTTTTGTATCCAAAAAATTTGATTTATTTTCAATTTAGATCGTTTTTTAGGGTTCAAAACGTGAATGTCTAAATGAGCTTTTTAGTGAACCTGTTCGAATTTTAACGTAGTAAAAAGCTGAAAATTTGAGTTTAACTTGTATAATTATGTTCAAAAGCCCATAATTAACTTTTTGTACCCAAGAAATTTGATTTATTGTCATTTTAGATCGTGCTTTAGGGTTCATTGCGTGCTTGTGTAAATGTGCTTTTTAGTGAACCCGTTCGATTTTTAACCTAGTAAAAAGCTCAAAATTTGAGTTTAACCTATATAATTATGTTCAAAAGCCCATAATTAACTTTTTTTATCCAAAAAATTTGATTTAATATCATTTTCGATCATTTTTAGGGTTCAGAGCGTGCATTTCTAAATGGGATTTCTAGTGAACCCGTTCGAATTTTAACCGAGTAAAAAGCTAAAAATTTGAGTTTAAGCTGTATAATTAGGTTCAAAAGCCCATAATTAACTTTTTGTACCCAAAAAATTTGATTTAATATCATTTTCAAACGTTTTCTAGGGTTCAGAGCGTGCATGTCTAAATGAGTTTTCTAGTAAACCCGTTCAAATTTTAACCGAGTAAAAAGCTCAAAATTTGAGTTTAAGCTGTTTAATTAGGTTCAAAAACCCATAATTAAGTTTTTTTACCTAAAAAATTGTATTTAATATCATTTTCGATATTTTTGAGGTTTTAGAGTTTGCATGTCTATATTGGTTTTCTAGTGAACCCGTTCAAATTTTAACCGAGTAAAAAGCTGAAAATTTGAGTTTAAGCTGTTTAATTAGGTTCAAAAACCCATAATTAAATTTTTTTACGTAAAAAATTGTATTCAATATTATTTTCGATCTTTTTTAGTTTTTAGAGTGTGCATGTCTATATGGGCTTTCAAGTGAACCCGTTCGAATTTTAACCAAGTAAAAAGCTCAAAATTTGAGTTTAAGCTTTATAATTAGGTTCAAAAGACCATAATTAACTTTTTAACCCAAAATATTTGATTTAATATCATTTTGACCGTTTTTTAGGGTTTAGATCGTGTATGTCTAAATGGGTTTTCTAGTGAACCCGTTCAAATTTTAACCGAGTAAAAAGCTCAAAATTTGAGTTTAAGCTGTTTAATTATGTTCAAAAACCCATAATTAACTTTTTTTTACCTAAAAAATTGTATTTAATATCATTTTCGATCTTTCTGAGGTTTTAGAGTTTGCATGTCTATATTGACTTCCTAGTGAACCCGTTCAAATTTTAACCGAGTAAAAAGCTCAAAATTTGAGTTTAAGCTGTTTAATTAGGTTCAAAAACCCATAATTAAATTTTCTTACCTAAAATATTGTATTTAATATCATTTTCGATCTTTTTTAGTTTTTAGAGTGTGCATGTCTATATGGGCTTTCAAGTGAACCCGTTGGAATTTTAACCGAGTAAAAAGCTCAAAATTTGATTTTAAGCTTTATAATTAGGTTCAAAAGACCATAATTAACTTTTTAAACCAAAAAATTTGATTTAATATCTTTTTCGATCATTTTTTAGGGTTTGGAGCGTTTTTTTCTAAATGGGATTCTTATTGAACACATTCGAATTTTATCCAAGTAAAAAGCTCAAAATTTGAGTTTAAGCGGTATAATTAGGTTCAAATGCCCATAATTAACTTTTTTAAACCAAAAAAAAAAATTTAATATCATTTTCGATCGTTTTTTAGGGTTTAGAGCATGCATGTCTAAATGGGCTTTCTAGTGAACTCTTTCGAATTTTAACCAAGTAAAAAGCTGAAAATTTTAGTTTAAGCTATATATTTAGGTTCAAAAGTCCATAATTAGCTTTTTTGTACCCAAAAAATTGATTTAATATGATTTTCGATCGCTTTTTAGGGTTCAGAGCTTGCATGTCTAAATTGGCTATCTAGTGAACCTGTTTGAACTTTAACCGACTAAAAAGCTCAAAATTTGAGTTGAAGCTGTATAATTAGGTTCAAAAACCATAATTAACTTTTTTTTACATAAAATTTTTTATTTAATATCATTTTTGATCTTTTTTAGGGTTTAGAGCGTGCATATCTAAATTGGCTTTCTAGTTAACCCGTTCGAATTTTACCGAGTAAAATGCTCAAAATTTGAGTTTAACCTGAATAATTAGGTTCAAAAGCCCATAATTAACTTTTTTACCCAAAAAATTTGATTTAATATCATTTTCGACCCTTTTCTAGGGTTTAGATCGTGCATGCCTAAATGGGTTTTCTAGTGAACCCGTTCAAATTTTAACCGAGTAAAAAGCTAAAATTTTGAGATTAAGCTGTTTAATTAGGTTCAAAAACCCATAATTAACTTTTTTTTACCTAAAAAATTGTATTTAATATCATTTCGATCTTTTTTATGTTTTAGAGTTTACCTGTCTATATTGGCTTTCTAGTGAACCCGTTCGAATTTTAACCGAGTAAAAAATCAAAATTTGAGTTTAACCTGTTTAATTAGGTTCAAAAGCTCATGATTAACTTGTTTTACCCAAAAAATTTGATTTAATATCATTTTCGACCATTTTCTAGGGTTTAGATCGTGCATGTCTAAATGGTTTTTCTAGTGAACCCGTTCAAATTTTAACCTAGTAAAAAGCTCAAAATTTGAGTTTAACTTGTTTAATTAGGTTCAAAAACCCATAATTAACTTTTTTTACCTAAAAAATTGTATTTAATATCATTTCGATCTTTTTTAGGTTTTAGAGTTTACCTGTCTATATTGGCTTTCTAGTGAACCCGTTCGAATTTTAACCGAGTAAAAAGATCAAAATTTGAGTTTAACCTGTTTAATTAGGTTCAAAAGCTTATGATTAACTTTTTTTTACCCAAAAAATTTGATTTAATATCATTTTCGACCGTTTTCTAGGGTTTAGATCGTGCATTTCTAAATGGGTTTTCTAATGAACCCGTTCAAATTTTAACCGAGTAAAAAGATCAAAATTTGAGTTTAACCTATGTAATTCAGTTCAGAATCCCATAATTAACTTTTTTTCCCCCAAAAATTAGATTTAATATCATTTTCATTCGTTTTCTAGGGTTCAAAGCGTGCATGTCTAAATTAGCTGTCTAGTGAACCCGTTCCAATTTTAACCGAGTAAAAAGCTCAAAATTTGAGTTTAACCTGTATAATTAGGTTCAAAAGCCCATAATTAATTTTTTTACCCGAAAAAATTTATTTAATATCATTTTCGACCGTTTTCTAGGGTTTAGATCGTGCATGTCTAAATGGATTTTCTAGTGAACCCGTTAAAATTTTAACCGAGTAAAAAGATCAAAATTTGAGTTTAATCTGTATAATTTGGTTCAAAAGCCCATAATTAACTTTTTTTTACCCAAAAAATTTGATTTAATATCATTTTCAACAGTTTTCTAGGGTTTAGAGCGTGCATGTCTAAATGAGCTGTCTAGTGAACCCGTTGGAATTTTAATCGAGTAAAAAGCTCAAAATTTGAGTTTAACCTGTATAATTAGGTTCAAAATCCCATAATTAACTTTTTTTACCCAAAAAATTTGATTTAATATCATTTTCGACCGTTTTCTAGGGTTTAGATCGTGCATGTCTAAATGGGTTTTCTAGTGAACCCGTTCAAATTTTAACCGAGTAAAAAGATTAAATTTTGAGTTTAAGCTGTTTAATTATGTTCAAAAACCCATAATTAACGTTTTTTTACCTAAAAAATTGTATTTAATATCATTTTCGATCTTTTTGAGGTTTTAGTGTTTGCATGTCTATATTGGCTTTATAGTGAACCCGTTCAAATTTTAACCGTGTAAAAAGCTCAAAATTTGAGTTTAAGCTGTTTAATTAGGTTCAAAAACCCATAATTAATTTCTTTTACCTAAAAAACTATATTTAATATTATTTTCGATCTTTTTTAGTTTTTAGAGTGTGCATGGCTATATGGGCTTTCAAGTGAACCCGTTCGAATTTTAACCGAGTAAAAAGATCAAAATTTGAGTTTAATCTTTATAATGAGGTTCAAAAGACCATAATTAACTTTTTTAACCCAAAAAATTTGATTTAATATCATTTTTGACCGTTTTCTAGGGTTTAGATCGTGCATGTCTAGATGAGTTTTCTAGTAAACCCGTTCAAATTTTAACCGAGTAAAAAGCTCAAAATTTGAGTTTAAGCTGTTTAATTAGATTCAAAAACCCATAATTAACTTTTTTTACCTAAAAAATTGTATTTAATATCATTTTCGATATTTTTGAGGTTTTAGAGTTTGCATGTCTATATTGGCTTTCTAGTGAACCCGTTCAAATTTTAACCGAGTAAAAAGCTGAAAATTTGAGTTTAAGCTGTTTAATTAGGTTCAAAAACCCATAATTAAATTTTTTTACGTAAAAAATTGTATTCAATATTATTTTCGATCTTTTTTAGTTTTTAGAGTGTGCATGTCTATATGGGCTTTCAAGTGAACCCGTTCGAATTTTAACCAAGTAAAAAGCTCAAAATTTGAGTTTAAGCTTTATAATTAGGTTCAAAAGACCATAATTAACTTTTTAAACCAAAAAATTTGATTTAATATCTTTTTCGATCATTTTTTAGGGTTTGGAGCGTTTTTTTCTAAATGGGATTCTTGTTGAACACATTCGAATTTTATCCGAGTAAAAAGCTCAAAATTTGAGTTTAAGCGGTATAATTAGGTTCAAATGCCCATAATTAACTTTTTTAAACCAATAAAAAATTTTTAATATCATTTTCGATCGTTTTTTAGGGTTTAGAGCATGCATGTCTAAATGGGCTTTCTAGTGAACTCTTTCGAATTTTAACCAAGTAAAAAGCTGAAAATTTTAGTTTAAGCTATATATTTAGGTTCAAAAGTCCATAATTAGCTTTTTTGTACCCAAAAAATTGATTTAATATGATTTTCGATCGCTTTTTAGGGTTCAGAGCTTGCATGTCTAAATTGGCTATCTAGTGAACCTGTTTGAACTTTAACCAACTAAAAAGCTCAAAATTTGAGTTGAAGCTGTATAATTAAGTTCAAAAAACCATAATTAACTTTTTTTTACATAAAATTTTTTATTTAATATCATTTTCGATCTTTTTTAGGGTTTAGAGCGTGCATATCTAAATTGGCTTTCTAGTGAACCCGTTCGAATTTTACCGAGTAAAATGCTCAAAATTTGAGTTTAACCTAAATAATTAGGTTCAAAAGCCCATAATTAACTTTTTTACCCAAAAAATTTGATTTAATATCATTTTCGACCCTTTTCTAGGGTTTAGATCGTGCATGTCTAAATGGGTTTTCTAGTGAACCCGTTCAAATTTTAACCGAGTAAAAAGCTAAAAATTTGAGATTAAGCTGTTTAATTAGGTTCAAAAACCCATAATTAACTTTTTTTTACCTAAAAAATTGTATTTAATATCATTTCGATCTTTTTTAGGTTTTAGAGTTTACCTATCTATATTGGCTTTCTAGTAAACCCGTTCGAATTTTAACCGAGTAAAAAGATCAAAATTTGAGTTTAACCTGTTTAATTAGGTTCAAAAGCTCATGATTAACTTTTTTTACCCAAAAAATTTGATTTAATATCATTTTCGACCGTTTTCTAGGGTTTAGATCGTGCATGTCTAAATGGGTTTTCTAGTGAACCCGTTCAAATTTTAACCTAGTAAAAAGCTCAAAATTTGAGTTTAACTTGTTTAATTAGGTTCAAAAACCCATAATTAATTTTTTTTACCTAAAAAATTGTATTTAATATCACTTCGATCTTTTTTTGGTTTTAGAGTTTACCTGTCTATATTGGCTTTCTAGTGAACCCGTTCGAATTTTAACCGAGTAAAAAGATCAAAATTTGAGTTTAACTTGTTTAATTAGGTTCAAAAGCTCATGATTAACTTTTTTTACCCAAAAAATTTGATTTAATATCATTTTTGATCGTTTTCTAGGGTTTAGATCGTGCATGTCTAAATGGGTTTTCTAGTGAACCCGGTCAAATTTTAACCTAGTAAAAAGCTCAAAATTTGAGTTTAACTTGTTTAATTAGGTTAAAAAAACCCATAATTAACTTTTTTTACCTAAAAAATTGTATTTAATATCATTTTCGATCTTTTTTAGTTTTTAGAGTGTACATGTCTATATGGGCTTTCAGGTGAACCCGTTCGAATTTTTTTTTGAGAGAAAGGGCCTCATTAAAAAACCCCTATAGCCAGACACCTCAAGAGGTGTGCAGGCCCCTATGGGGAAAAGAGTACCCATGATATTATTTAGAAGAATAGGAGAATCTCTCCGAGTTTACAAAAGCCCGAATAAAATCGGGAAAGTTACAATCAAAAGAAAAGGAAGTAAAAGAACGCAAAGCCCTAGTAGCTAAGACATGGGCTATAATGTTTGCGTCTCTAGGTACATAACAAATCTTACAATCAGGCAAAGTACCAAGAGTGGAGTGGATGCAAGACACCAAATGTTGCACAGTGGAAAGATCCTGGTGATTGATGTTGTTAACCTTGTTGGCAATGGAAGCAAAATCAGTTTCAAAGACCACATGAGTCCATCCATTGGCAACTGCAAACTTTAGACCTTCCAAAATAGCAAGAGCTTCAGCAGAAGCGGGGTCCGGGCAAATGAGCGGTATAGAGCAACCACCCAGGACGACGCCGGAGGAATCCCGGGCAATGACGCCAACAGCAGCACCTCTTAACACGGGGTCAAAGGCGCCATCCGTGTTAATCTTGACGAAACCCGGGTCCGGTTTCGTACATCTAGCTTGAGCAAAGGTGGGCTCAACCAGCCGGGAACGTATACGGGAGGAATCATTAATTGAAGTGTAGTCATTAAAAAGTTTTTGTGCATTGGAAACAGTTAACCAAACCGGTTGGAGATGGCTATTATGGATAAAGTCATTTCGGCGATTCCATAAGTTCCAAAGGGTCGTGATATGGAGTGAAAATTGATGTAAGGAGAGAAAACCCGCAGCTTCAGAAAGCCACTGTAGGGGGGAGATAGAAGAGTTGAACAAAATTCGTGTCGGAAGCCCTGTCAACTGGAGAGCCTCTTTGGCACTAGGAATATCTCGCATAGCATGGAGGGTGGTTTTGATAGACGTATTACAGATCAGGCATACCCCCGTACCAAGATTGGCCTGAAGGATTTTATGGTCTGATGGGAGTGCATCGTGACATAAACGCCATCCAAAGGCACGAACCTTGGGTAGAGTAGGCAGTTTAGACATAACTTTCCAAAGCTTGAAGGGTCTATTAACAGGCCCTAACTGTGACTGCAAAAATTGGTAACCAGACCGAACCGAGTACATGCCAGAGTCATGGTGACCCCAGAGGGTGGTGTCTTTTGTGTCATTAATAATGGGTACATTAAGGATGGTATTGGCGTCCTCGTGAGAGAAGTAATCTCTAACTTTTGATTCGGCCCATCGGGGTAAATTCGGTAACATGAAAGTACCCGCACGAAGTGGGACTTTGTCATTTACCTCATAGTCACCATAAAGGTTGACAGGCTGGGAGCCACCCCATTTATCAAAGTGGATTTGAACTTGGCTGGATATACCTGGGCGTTTGAAAAAACCATCGCGAAGCTTAGAGATAGCAGTGCTAAGGCCTTTCCAAGCAAAAGAAGATTTCCGAGTGTGATTAGATTCAAGGACAGAACCCGATGGGTAATACTTGCATTTGTAGACCTGGCTGAGGAGATTATCAGGTTCACAAACTAGACGCCGGATCTGTTTTCCTAGTAGAGCAACATTGAAGTGGTGAAGGTCACGAAACCCTATACCTCCAGCCGCTTTAGGCAGACAGACGGTGTCCCAGGGGAGCATATGCCAACCTCGTTTGTCAGCTTTCCTAGACCACCAATAACGGCGTATCGAAGTGGTCATATCATTAATAATGTTTTGGGGTAAAAGGTAGCATGACATAACATATTGA
The DNA here is from genome assembly GCA_035048815.1 of Abelmoschus esculentus. Taxonomy (NCBI): domain Eukaryota; kingdom Viridiplantae; phylum Streptophyta; class Magnoliopsida; order Malvales; family Malvaceae; genus Abelmoschus; species Abelmoschus esculentus. The sequence goes on from JAUCBN010000015.1 coordinate 7,309,393, forward strand.
GGTATAGACTGGATGACAGATTTAATAAAAATTTCTCTACCACTAAAAGAGAGGAGATGTTTATCCCATTTACTCATGCAAGCATTCATTTTTTCCCTGGTGAACCCCAAGGTTGCTGTCTTGTTCTTTCCTATTAGGAGAGGGACTCCCAGATAAATACCTGGATCATCCACTTCTCTTACATGTAGTATATTATTGATTTCCAACCGAAGCGACATGGAAGTTTTCCGAGAAAAGAAAATAGTAGACTTTTCAAAATTCACCGCCTGCCCAGACGAAATAGCATAAGTATGTAGAACATCCTTAAGGCGTTGAGCTTCTGTAGTTGTATTCTTAATGAATACGACACAATCATCAGCAAAAAGGAGGTGATTGACACGAGGCCCATTCCTACTAGCACAAAGTTCAGGGAGGTTACCATTTGTTTGCTCAGCATTGAGCAAGGCTGAAAGGCCTTGAGTACAAAAAAGAAACAAAAAAGGGGATAGAGGGTCCCCTTTCCGTAACCCTCGATAGGGTTTGAAAGGTCGTGAAAGGGAGTCATTGCTACATACTTGAAAGGATACTGAGGATACACACCTCATAATAAGGGAAACCCATCTGGAGTTAAAACCTAGGCAAATCATAATTTATTCAAGAAAAGGCCATTCAACACGGTCAAAAGCCTTTTCCATGTCGAGTTTTAAGCTTGCACCTTTTGCAAGAGATGTTTCATCAGTATTTAAAGTATGGATGAGCTCATGTGCAATAAGGATGTTGTCAGTAATGTTCCTTCCTTGAACAAAAGCAGCTTGATTGCCACTGATACACAAGGGTATGATAGATTTTAGACGGTTAACAAGTACTTTCGAAACAGTTTTGTAAAGGACTGTGCAAAGGCTAGTAGGTCTGAGATGGCGCATTGTAGTGGGGTCGTTGATTTTGGGAATAAGGACTATTATAGTACGGTTGACCTCTTCCATATTAACCGACCCTCTTAAGAGTCCAAGGCAGAGGTTTGTAAAGTCTTGGCCAAGGATATCCCAATGCTTCCTGAAGAAACCGCTTGGGAATCCATCAACACCCGGGGCCTTCCTCGGGTCAATATCACGAAAAGCAATGGTAATTTCATCTGTTGTGAAATCCTTATTGAGGTTAGTGTTCATTGTATCGGTAACAATAGTAGGAATGTTATCCAGGATGGTAGAGGCTATAGTAGGAGAGGAAGACGAAAAAAGGCTTTGAAAGTAAGTAATAGCAGTAGACATGATGTCGTCTGTATGTGTTTGCCATATATTCTGGTTGTCTAGAAGTCCAGCAATATGATTCTTCCGTCGTCGACTATTTGCTCTGGCATGAAAAAAAGAAGTATTTTTATCACCTTATTCTAACCAGTGTGCCCGAGCTCGTTGAGCCCAATATATTTCTTTCTCATTCAACAAGCTATCAAGTTAACCCGTTCGAATTTTAACCGAGTAAAAAGCACAAAATTTGAGTTTAAGCTTTATAATTAGGTTCAAAAGACCATAATTAACTTTTTTAACCCAAAAAATTTGATTTAATATCTTTTTCGATCATTTTTAGGGTTTAGAGCGTTCATATCTAAATGGGATTCTTAGTGAACACATTCAAATTTTAACAGAGTAAAAAACTCAAAATTTTAGTTTAAGTTGTATAATTAGGTTCAAATGCCCATAATTAACTTTTTTAAACCAAAAAAATTTATTTAATATCCTTTTCAATAGTTTTTTAGGGTTTAGAGCGTGCATGTCTAAATGGGCTTTCTAGTGAACTCCTTCAAATTTTAACCAAGTAAAAAGCTCAAAATTTTAGTTTAAGCTGCATATTTAGGTTCAAAAGTCCATAATTAACTTTTTTGTACCCCAAAAATTGATTTAATATGATTTTCGATCGCCTTTTAGGGTTCAGAGCGTGCATGTCTAAATTGGCTTTCTAGTGAACCTGTTCGAATTTTAACCGAGTAAAAAGCTCAAAATTTGAGTTGAAGCTGTATAATTAGGTTAAAAAAGCCATAATTAACTTTTTTACATAAATTTTTTTATCTAATATCATTTTCGATCTTTTTTAGGTTTTAGAGCGTGCATATCTAAATTGGCTTTCTAGTGAACCCGTTCGAATTTAACCGAGTAAAAAGCTCAAAATTTGAGTTTAACCTGTATAATCAGGTTCAAAAGTCCATAATTAACTTTTTTTTACCCAAAAAATTTGTTTTAATATCATTTTCTACCATTTTCTAGGGTTTAGATCGTGCATGTCTAAATGGGTTTTCTAGTGAACCCGTTCAAATTTTAACCGAGTAAAAAGCTCAAAATTTGAGTTTAACCTGTATAATTAGGTTCAAAAGCCCTAATTAACTTTTTTTACCCAAAAAAATTGATTCAATATCATTTTCAATCGTTTTTAGGGTTCAGAGCGTGCATGTCTAAATGAGCTGTCTAGTGAACCCGTTCGAATTTTAACCGAGTAAAAAGCTCAAAATTTGAGTTTAAGCTGTATAATTAAGTTAAAAATCCCATAACTAAATTTTTGTACCCAAAAAATTTTATTTAATATCATTTTCGATAGTTTTTAGGGTTCATAGCGTGCATGTCTAAATGGGCTTTGTAGTGAACCCGTTCGAATTTTAAGCAAGTAAAAAGCTCAAAATTTGGGTTTAACCTGTATAATTAGCTTAAAATGCCCATAATTAACTTTTCTTTACGCAAAAAAATTTATTTAATATCATTTTCGATCGTTTTTTTACAATTTAAAGCATGCATGTCTAAATAGGCTTTTTAGTGAACGCGTTCGAATTTTAACCGAGTAAAAAGCTCAAAATTTTAGTTTAAGTTGTATAATTAGCTTTTAATCCCCATAATAAACTTTTTGTACCCAAAAAATTTGATTTAATATCATTTTCGATCGTTTTTAGGGTTCAGAGCGTGCACGTCCAAATGTGCTTTCTAGTGAACCCATTCGAATTTTAACCGAATATAAAGCTCAAAATTTGAGTTTAAGCTGTATAATTAGGTTCAAAAAACCATAACTAAGTTTTTCTACCTAAAATGTTTTATTTAATATTATTTTCGATATTTTTTAGGGTTTAGATCGTGCACGTCTAAATGGGCTTTCTAGTGATCTCGTTCGAATTTAACCGAGTAAAAAGCTTAAAGTTTGAGTTTAAGCTGTAAAATTAGGTTCATAAGCCCATAATTAACTTTTTGTACCCAAAAAATTTTATTTAATATCATTTCGATCATTTTTTAAGGTTTAGAGCGTGCATGTCTAAATGGGGCTTTCTAGTGAACTCGTTCAAATTTTAAACGAGTAAAAAGCTCAAAATTTTAGTTTAAGCGGTAAAATTAGATTCAAAATCCCATACTTAACTTTTTTTTACCCAAAAAAATTGATTTAATATCATTTTCGATCGTTTTTAGGGTTCAGAGCGTGCATGTCTAAATGGGCTTTCTAGTGAACCCGTTCGAATTTAACCAAGTAAAAAGCTCAAAATTGGAGTTTAAGTTGTATAATTAGGTTCAAAAGACCGTAATTAACTTTTTATACCCAAAAAAATTTATTTAATATCATTTTCGATCGTTTTTTAAGGTTCAGAGCGTTCATGTCTAAATGTGCTTTTTATTGAACCCGTTTCAGTTTTATTGAACCCATTCGAATTTTAACCGAGTAAAAAGCTCAAATTTTTAGTTTAAGCTGTATAATTGGATTCAAAAGCCCATAATTAACATTTTTTTACACAAAAATTTTTATTTAATATCATTTTCGATCTTTTTTAGGGGTGAGAGCGTGCATGTCAAAATGGGCTTTCTAGTGAACCTGTTCGAATTTTAACAGAGTAAAAAGCTCAAAATTTGAGTTTAACCTGTATAATTAGGTTCAAAAGCCCATAATTAAGTTTTTTTACCCAAAAAATTGATTTAATATCAATTTCGATTGTTTTTTAGGGTTAAGAGCGTGCATGTCTAAATGTGCTTTTTAGTGAACCCATTCCAGTTTTAACCGAGTAAAAAGATCAAAATTTGCTTTTTTAAGCTGTATAATTAGGTTCAAAATCCCAGAATAGACTTTTTGTACCAAAAAAATTGATTTAATATGATTTTCGATCACTTTTTAGGGTTCAGAGCGTGCATCTTTAGATGGGCTTTCTAGTGAACCCGTTCGAATTTTATCCGAATAAAAAGCTCAAAATTTTAGTTTAACTTGTATAATTAGGTTCAAAAGACCATAATTAACTTTTTGTATCAATAAAAATTGATTTATTGTTATTTTAGATTGTTTTTTAGGGTTCAGAGGGTGCATCTCCAATGGACTTTCTAGTGAACTCGTTCGAATTTTAACCAAGTAAAAAGCTCAAAATTTTAGTTTAAGCTGTATAATTAGGTTCAAAAGACTATATTAATATTTTTTACCCAAAAATATTTATTTAATATCATTTTCGATCATTTTTTAGGGTTCAGAGCGTGCATGTCCAAATGGGCTTTTTAGTGAACCCGTTCGAATTTTAACCGAGTAAAAAGCTAAAAATTTGAGTTTAGCCTATATAATTAGGTTCAAAAGCACATAATTAACTTTTTTTACACAAAAAATTTAATTTAATATCATTTTCAATTATTTTTAGGGTAAAAAATATTAATAGTCTTTTGAACCTAATTATACAGCTTAAACTAAAATTTTGAGCTTTTTACTTGGTTAAAATTCGAACGGGTTCCCTAGAAAACCCTTAATTAACCGAGTAAAAAGCTTAAAATTTGAGTTTAACCTGTATAATTAGGTTCAAAAGCCCTTAATTAACTTGTTTTACCCAAAAAAATTTGATTTAATATCATTTTCGATTGTTTTTAGTGTTTAGAGCGTGCATGCCTAAATGGTCTTTCTAGTGAACCCTTTCGTATTTTAACCGAGTAAAAGCTCAAAAAATGAGTTTAAGCTGTATAATTAGGTTCAAAAGCCCATAATTAACTTTTTGTACCCAAAACATTTTATTTAATATCATTTTCGATCTTTTTTAAGGTTCAGAGCGTTCATGTATAAATGGGTTTTTTAGAGAACCCATTCGAATTTTAGCAGAGTAAAAAGCTCAAAATTTTAGTTTAACTTGTATAATTAGGTTCAAAAGACCATAATTAACTTTTTGTACGAAAAAAATTGATTTATTGTTATTTTAGATCGTTTTTTAGGGTTCAGAGGGTGCATCTCTAATGGGCTTTCAAGTGAACCCGTTCGAATTTTCACCGAGTAAAAAACTCAAAATTTTTGTTTAACCTGCATAATTAGGTTCAAAAGACCATAATTAACTTTTTGTACCAAAAAAATATTGATTTTTTTCATTTTAGATCGTTTTTTAGGGTTCAGAGCGTGCATGTCTAAATTGGCATTCTAGTGATCCTGTTTGAATTTTAACCGAGTAAAAAGCTTAAAATTTGAGTTTAACCTGTATAATTAGGTTTAAAAGCCCTTAATTAACTTGTTTTACCAAAAAAATTTGATTTAATATCATTTTCGATTGTTTTTAGTGTTTAGAGCGTGCATGTCTAAATGGACTTTCTAGTGAACCCGTTCGAATTTTAACCGAGTAAAAGCTCAAAATATGAGTTTAAGCTGTATAATTAGGCTCAAAAGCCCATAATTAAATTTTTGTACCAAAATTTTTTATTTAATATCATTTTCGATCGTTTTTTAAGGTTCAGAGCGTTTATGTCTGAATGGGTTTTCTAGAGAACCCATTCGAATTTTAACAGAGTAAAAAGCTCAAAATTTTATTTTAACTTGTATAATTAGGTTCAAAAGACCATAATTAACTTTTTGTACCAAAAAAAATTGATTTATTGTTATTTTAGATTGTTTTTTAGGGTTCACAGGGTAAATCTCTAATGGGATTTCTAGTGAACCGGTTCGAATTTTAACCGAGTAAAAAGCTCAAAATTTTAGTTTATCCTCTATAATTAGATTCAAAATACCATAATTAACTTTTTGTACCAAAAAAATATTGATTTATTGTCATTTTAGATCGTTTTTTAGGGTTCAGAGCGTGCATCTCTAATGGGCTTTCTAGTGAACCCGATCGAATTTTAACCGAGTAAAAAGCTCAAGATTTTAGTTTAAGCTGTATAATTAGGTTCAAAAGATTATAATTAATATCTTTTACCCAAAAATATTTATTTAATATCATTTTCGATCATTTTTTAGGGTTCAGAGCATGCATGTATAAATGGGCTTTTTAGTGAACCCGTTCGAATTTTAACCGAGTAAAAAGCTCAATATTTTAGTTTAACCTGTATAATTAGGTTCAAAAGATCATAATTAACTTTTTGTACCCAAAAAATATTGATTTATTGTCATTTTAGATCGTTTTTTAGGGTTCAAAGCGTACATCTCTAAATGGGCATTCTAGTGAACCCGATCGAATTTTAACCGAGTAAAAAGCTAAAAATTTTAGTTTAAGCTATATAATTAGGTTCAAAGGCCCATAATTAACTTGTTTTACCCAAAAAAATTTGATTTAATATCATTTTCGATTGTTTTTAGTGTTTAGAGCGTGCTTGTCTAAATGGACTTTCTAGTGAACCCGTTCGTATTTTAACCGAGTAAAAGCTCAAAATATGAGTTTAAGCTGTATAATTAGGTTCAAAAGCCCATAATTAACTTTTTGTACCCAAAATTTTTTATTTAATATCATTTTCGATTGTATTTTAAGGTTAAGAGCGTTCATGTCTAAATGGGTTTTCTAGAGAACCCATTCGAATTTTAACAGATTAAAAAGCTCAAAATTTTAGTTTCACTTGTATAATTAGGTTCAAAAGACCATAATTAACTTTTTGTACCAAAAAAGATTGATTTATTGTTATTTTAGATCGTTTTTTAGGGTTCAGAGGGTGCATCTCTAATGGGCTTTCTAGTGAACCCGTTCGAATTTTAACCTAGTAAAAAGCTCAAAACTTTAGTTTAACCTGTAAAATTAGGTTCAAAAGACCATAATTAACTTATTGTACCAAAAAATATTGATTTTTTGTTATTTTAGATCGTTTTTTAGGGTTCAGAGCGTGCATCTCTAATGGGCTTTCTAGAGAACCCGTTCGAATTTTAACCGAGTAAAAAGCTCAAAATTTTAGTATAAGCTGTATAATTAGGTTCAGAAGACTATAATTAATATCTTTTACCCAAAAATATTTATTTAATATCATTTTCGATCATTTTTTAGGGTTCAGAGCATGCATGTCTAAATGGGCTTTTTAATGAACCCGTTCGAATTTTAACCGAGTAAAATGCTCAAAATTTTACTTTAGCCTGTATAATTAGGTTCAAAATACCATAATTAACTTTTTGTACCAAAAAAATATTGATTTATTGTCATTTTAGATCGTTTTTTAGGGTTCAGAGCGTGCATCTCTAAATGGGCTTTCTAGTGAACCCGATCGAATTTTAATCGAGTAAAAAGCTAAAAATTTTAGTTTAAGCTATATAATTAGGTTCAATAGCCCATAATTAACTTGTTTTACCCAAAAAAATTTTGATTTAATATCATTTTCGATTGTTTTTAGTGTTTAGAGCGTGCATGTCTAAATGGACTTTCTAGTGAACCCGTTCGTATTTTAACCGAGTAAAAGCTCAAAATATGAGTTTAAGCTGTATAATTAGGTTCAAAAGCCCATAATTAACTTGTTTTACCCAAAAAAATTGATTTAATATCATTTTTGATTGTTTTTAGTGTTTAGAGCGTTCATGTCTAAATGGTTTTCTAGAGAACCCATTCGAATTTTAACAGAGTAAAAAGCTCAAAATTTTAGTTTCACTTGTATAATTAGGTTCAAAAGCCCATAATTAACTTTTTGTACCAAAAAAAATTGATTTATTGTTATTTTAGATCGTTTTTTAGGGTTGAGAGGGTGCATCTCTAATAGGCTTTCTAGTGAACCCGTTCGAATTTTAACCTAGTAAAAAGCTCAAAATTTTAGTTTAACCTGTATAATTAGGTTCAAAGGACCACAATTAACTTTTTGTACCAAAAAATATTGATTTATTGTTATTTTAGATCGTTTTTTACGGTTCAGAGCGTGCATCTCTAATGGGTTTTCTAGAGAACCCATTCGAATTTTAACCGAGTAAAAAGCTCAAAATTTTACTATAAGGTGTATAATTAGGTTCAAAAGACCATAATTAACTTTTTGTACCAAAAAAATGATTTATTGTTACTTTAGATCATTTTTTAGGGTTCAGAGGGTGCATCTCTAATGGGCTTTCTAGTGAACCCGTTCGAATTTTAACCTAGTAAGAAGCTCAAAATTTTAGTTTAACCTGTATAATTAGATTCAAAAGACCATAATTAACTTTTTGTACCAAAAAAATATTGATTTATTGTCATTTTAGATCGTTTTTTCGGGTTCAGAGCGTGCATCTCTAATGGGCTTTCTAGTGAACCCGATCGAATTTTAACCGAGTAAAAAGCTCAAAATTTTAGTTTAAGCTGTATAATTAGGTTCAAAAGATTATGGTAAATATCTTTTACCCAAAAATATTTATTTAATATCATTTTCGATCATTTTTTAGGGTTCAGAGCATGCATGTCTAAATGAGCTTTTTAGTGAACCCGTTCGAATTTTAATCGAGTAAAAAGCTCAATATTTTAGTTTAACCTGTATAATTAGGTTCAAAAGATCATAATTAACTTTTTGTACCCAAAATTTTTTATTTAATATTATTTTCGATCGTTTTTTAAGGTTCGGAGCGTTCATGTCTAAATGGGTTTTATAGAGAACCCATTCGAATTTTAACAGAGTAAAAAGCGCAAAAATTTAGTTTAACCTGTATAGTTAGGTTCAAAAGACCATAATTAACTTTTTGTACCAAAAAAAATTTGATTTATTGTTATTTTAGATCATTTATTAGGGTTCAGAGGGTGCATCTCTAATGGGTTTTCTAGTGAACCCGTTCGAATTTTAACCGAGTAAAAAGCTCAAAATTTTAGTTTAACATGCATAATTAGGTTCAAAAGACCATAATTAACTTTTTGTACCAAAAAATATTGATTTATTGTTATTTTAGATCATTTTTTAGGGTTTAGAGGGTGCATCTCTAATGGGCTTTCTAGTGAACTCGTTCGAATGTTAACCGAGTAAAAAGCTCAAAATTTTAGTTTAACATGCATAATTAGGTTCAAAAGACCGTAATTAACTTTTTGTACCAAAAAATATTGATTTATTGTTATTTTAGATCGTTTTTTAGGGTTGAGAGGGTGCATCTCTAATGGGCTTTCTAGTGAACCCGTTCGAATTTTAACTGAGTAAAAAGCTCAAAATTTTAGTTTAACATGCATAATTAGGTTCAAAAGACCATAATTAACTTTTTGTACCAAAAAATATTGATTTATTGTTATTTTAGATCGTTTTTTAGGGTTCAGAGGGTGCATCTCTAATGGGCTTTCTAGTGAACCCGTTCGTATTTTAACCGAGTAAAAAGCTTAATATTTTAGTTTAACCTGTATAATTAGGTTCAAAAGACAATAATTAATATCTTTTACCCAAAAATATTTATTTAATATCATTTTCGATCATTTTTTAGGGTTCAGAGCATGCATGTCTTAATGGGCTTTTTAGTGAACCCGTTCGAATTTTAACCGAGTAAAAAGCTCAAAATTTTAGTTTAACCTGTATAATTAGGTTCAAAATATCATAATTAACTTTTTGTACTAAAAAAATATTGATTTATTGTCATTTTAGATCGTTTTTTAGGGTTCAGAGCGTGCATCTCTAAATAGGCATTCTAGTGAACCCGATCGAATTTTAACCGAGTAAAAAGCTAAAAATTTTAGTTTAAGCTATATAATTAGGTTCAAAAGCCCATAATTAACTTGTTTTACCCAAAAAAATTGATTTAATATCGTTTTCGATTGTTTTTAGTGTTTAGAGCGTGCATGTCTAAATGGACTTTCTAGTGAACCCGTTTGTATTTTAACCAAGTAAAAGTTCAAAATATGAGTTTAAGCTGTATAATTAGGTTCAAAAGCCCATAATTAACTTTTTGTACCCGAAATTTTTTATTAAATATCATTTTCGATCCTTTTTTAAGGTTCGGAGCGTTCATGTCTAAATGGGTTTTCTAGAGAACCCATTCGAATTTTAACAGAGTAAAAAGCTCAAAATTTTAGTTTAACTTGTATAATTAGGTTCAAAAGACCATAATTAACTTTTTGTACCAAAAAATTGATTTATTGTTATTTTAGATCGTTTTTTAGGGTTCAGACTCTAATGGGCTTTTTAGTGAACCGTTCGAATTTTAACCTAGTAAAAAGCTCAAAATTTTAGTTTAACCTGTATAATTAGGTTCAAAAGACCATAATTAACTTTTTATACCAAAAAATATTGATTTATTGTTATTTTAGATCATTTTTTACGGTTCAGAGCGTGCATCTCTAATGGGCTTTCTAGTGAACCCGTTCGAATTTTAACCGAGTAAAAAGCTCAAAATTTTACTATAAGCTGTATAATTAGGTTCAAAAGACTATAATTAATATCTTTTACCCAAAAATATTTATTTAATATCATTTTCGATCATTTTTTAGGGTTCATAGCATGCATGTCTAAATGGGCTTTTTAGTGAACCCGTTCGAATTTTAACCGAGTAAAAAGCTCAAAATTTTTGTTTAACCTGTATAATTAGGTTCAAAGGACCATAATTCACTTTTTATACCAAAAAATATTGATTTATTGTTATTTTAGATCGTTTTTTACGGTTTAGAGCGTGCATCTCTAATGGGCTTTCTAGTGAACCCGTTCGAATTTTAATCGAGTAAAAAGCTCAAAATTTTACTATAAGCTTTATAATTAGGTTCAAAAGACTATAATTAATATCTTTTACCCAAAAATATTTATTTAATATCATTTTCGATCATTTTTTAGGGTTCAGAGCATGCATGTCTAAATAGGCTTTTTAATGAACCCGTTCGAATTTTAACCGAGTAAAAAGCTCAAAATTTTAGTTTAACCTGTATAATTAGGTTCAAAAGATCATAATTAACTTTTTGTACCAAAAAAATATTGATTTATTGTCATTTTAGATCGTTTTTTAGGGTTCAGAGCTTGCATCTCTAAATGGGCTTTCTAGTGAACCCGATCGAATTTTAACCGAGTAAAAAGCTCAAAATTTTAGTTTAAGCTATATAATTAGGTTCAAAAGCCCATAATTAACTTGTTTTACCCAAAAAAAAATTGATTATTTATCAGTTTCGATTGTTTTTAGTGTTTAGAGCGTGCATGTCTAAATGGACTTTCTAGTGAACCCGTTTGTATTTTAACCAAGTAAAAGTTCAAAATATGAGTTTAAGCTGTATAATTAGGTTCAAAAGCCCATAATTAACTTTTTGTACCCAAAATTTTTTATTTAATATCATTTTCGATCGTTTTTTAAGGTTCGCAGCGTTCATGTCTAAATGGGTTTTCTAGAGAACCCATTCGAATTTTAACAGAGTAAAAAGCGCAAAAATTTAGTTTAACCTGTATAGTTAGGTTCAAAAGACCATAATTAACTTTTTGTACCAAAAAAAATTTGATTTATTGTTATTTTAGATCATTTTTTAGGGTTCAGAGGGTGCATCTCTAATGGGCTTTCTAGTGAACCCGTTCGAATTTTAACCGAGTAAAAAGCTCAAAATTTTAGTTTAACATGCATAATTAGGTTCAAAAGACCATAATTAACTTTTTGTACCAAAAAATATTGATTTATTGTTATTTTAGATCATTTTTTAGGGTTTAGAGGGTGCATCTCTAATGGGCTTTCTAGTGAACTCGTTCGAATGTTAACCGAGTAAAAAGCTCAAAATTTTAGTTTAACATGCATAATTAGGTTCAAAAGACCATAATTAACTTTTTGTACCAAAAAATATTGATTTATTGTTATTTTAGATCATTTTTTAGGGTTCAGAGGGTGCATCTCTAATGGGCTTTCTAGTGATCCCGTTCGAATTTTAACCGAGTAAAAAGCTCAAAATTTTAGTTTAACATGCATAATTAGGTTCAAAAGACCATAATTAACTTTTTGTACCAAAAAATATTGATTTATTGTTATTTTAGATCGTTTTTTAAGGTTCAGAGGGTGCATCTCTAATGGGCTTTCTAGTGAACCCGTTCGAATTTTAACCGAGTAAAAAGCTCAAAATTTTAGTTTAACCTGTATAATTAGGTTCAAAGGACCATAATTAACTTTTTGTACCAAAAAATATTGATTTATTGTTATTTTAGATCGTTTTTTACGGTTTAGAGCGTGCATCTCTAATGGGCTTTCTAATGAACCCGTTCGAATTTTAACCGAGTAAAAAGCTCAAAATTTTACTATAAGGTGTATAATTAGGTTCAAAAGACTATAATTAATATCTTTTACCCAAAAATATTTACTTAATATCATTTTCGATCATTTTTTAGGGTTCAGAGCATGCATGTCTAAATGGGCTTTTTAATGAACCCGTTCGAATTTTAACCGAGTAAAAAGCTCAAAATTTTAGTTTAACCTGTATAATTAGGTTCAAAAGATCATAATTAACTTTTTGTACCAAAAAAATATTGATTTATTTTCATTTTAGATCGTTTTTTAGGGTTCAGAGCGTGCATCTCTAAATGGGCTTTCTAGTGAGCCCGATCGAATTTTAACCGAGTAAAAAGCTAAAAATTTTAGTTTAAGCTATATAATTAGGTTCAAAAGCCCATAATTAACCTGTTTTACCCAAAAAAAATGTATTTAATATCATTTTCGATTGTTTTTAGTGTTTAGAGCGTGCATGTCTAAATGGAGTTTCTAGTGAACCCGTTCGTATTTTAACCGAGTAAAAGCTCAAAATATGAGTTTAAGCTGTATAATTAGGTTCAAAAGCCCATAATTAACTTTTTGTACCCAAAATTTTTTATTTAATATCATTTTCGATCGTTTTTTAAGGTTCAGAGCGTTCATGTCTAAATGGGTTTTCTAGAGAACCCATTCGAATTTTTACAGAGTAAAAAGCTCAAAATTTTAGTTTAACTTGTATAATTAGGTTCAAAAGACCATAATTAACTTTTTGTACCAAAAAAAAATTGATTTATTGTTATTTTAGATCATTTTTTAGGGTTCAGAGGGTGCATCTCTAATGGGCTTTCTAGTGAACCCGTTCGAATTTTAACCGAGTAAAAAGCTCAAAATTTTAGTTTAACATGCATAATTAGGTTCAAAAGACCATAATTAACTTTTTGTACCAAAAAATATTGATTTATTGTTATTTTAGATCATTTTTTAGGGTTTAGAGGGTGCATCTCTAATGGGCTTTCTAGTGAACTCGTTCGAATGTTAACCGAGTAAAAAGCTCAAAATTTTAGTTTAACATGCATAATTAGGTTCAAAAGACCATAATTAACTTTTTGTACCAAAAAATATTGATTTATTGTTATTTTAGATCATTTTTTAGGGTTCAGAGGGTGCATCTCTAATGGGCTTTCTAGTGATCCCGTTCGAATTTTAACCGAGTAAAAAGCTCAAAATTTTAGTTTAACATGCATAATTAGGTTCAAAAGACCATAATTAACTTTTTGTACCAAAAAATATTGATTTATTGTTATTTTAGATCGTTTTTTAAGGTTCAGAGGGTGCATCTCTAATGGGCTTTCTAGTGAACCCGTTCGAATTTTAACCGAGTAAAAAGCTCAAAATTTTAGTTTAACCTGTATAATTAGGTTCAAAGGACCATAATTAACTTTTTGTACCAAAAAATATTGATTTATTGTTATTTTAGATCATTTTTTACGGTTTAGAGCGTGCATCTCTAATGGGCTTTCTAATGAACCCGTTCGAATTTTAACCGAGTAAAAAGCTCAAAATTTTACTATAAGGTGTATAATTAGGTTCAAAAGACTATAATTAATATCTTTTACCCAAAAATATTTACTTAATATCATTTTCGATCATTTTTTAGGGTTCAGAGCATGCATGTCTAAATGGGCTTTTTAATGAACCCGTTCGAATTTTAACCGAGTAAAAAGCTCAAAATTTTAGTTTAACCTGTATAATTAGGTTCAAAAGATCATAATTAACTTTTTGTACCAAAAAAATATTGATTTATTTTCATTTTAGATCGTTTTTTAGGGTTCAGAGCGTGCATCTCTAAATGGGCTTTCTAGTGAGCCCGATCGAATTTTAACCGAGTAAAAAGCTAAAAATTTTAGTTTAAGCTATATAATTAGGTTCAAAAGCCCATAATTAACCTGTTTTACCCAAAAAAAATGTATTTAATATCATTTTCGATTGTTTTTAGTGTTTAGAGCGTGCATGTCTAAATGGAGTTTCTAGTGAACCCGTTCGTATTTTAACCGAGTAAAAGCTCAAAATATGAGTTTAAGCTGTATAATTAGGTTCAAAAGCCCATAATTAACTTTTTGTACCCAAAATTTTTTATTTAATATCATTTTCGATCGTTTTTTAAGGTTCAGAGCGTTCATGTCTAAATGGGTTTTCTAGAGAACCCATTCGAATTTTTACAGAGTAAAAAGCTCAAAATTTTAGTTTAACTTGTATAATTAGGTTCAAAAGACCATAATTAACTTTTTTTACCAAAAAAAAATTGATTTATTGTTATTTTAGATCATTTTTTAGGGTTCAGAGGGTGCATCTCTAATGGGCTTTCTAGTGAACCCGTTCGAATTTTAACCGAGTAAAAAGCTCAAAATTTTAGTTTAACATGCATAATTAGGTTCAAAAGACCATAATTAACTTTTTGTACCAAAAAATATTGATTTATTGTTATTTTAGATCATTTTTTAGGGTTTAGAGGGTGCATCTCTAATGGGCTTTCTAGTGAACTCGTTCGAATGTTAACCGAGTAAAAAGCTCAAAATTTTAGTTTAACATGCATAATTAGGTTCAAAAGACCATAATTAACTTTTTGTACCAAAAAATATTGATTTATTGTTATTTTAGATCATTTTTTAGGGTTCAGAGGGTGCATCTCTAATGGGCTTTCTAGTGATCCCGTTCGAATTTTAACCGAGTAAAAAGCTCAAAATTTTAGTTTAACATGCATAATTAGGTTCAAAAGACCATAATTAACTTTTTGTACCAAAAAATATTGATTTATTGTTATTTTAGATCGTTTTTTAAGGTTCAGAGGGTGCATCTCTAATGGGCTTTCTAGTGAACCCGTTCGAATTTTAACCGAGTAAAAAGTTCAAAATTTTAGTTTAACCTGTATAATTAGGTTCAAAGGACCATAATTAACTTTTTGTACCAAAAAATATTGATTTATTGTTATTTTAGATCGTTTTTTACGGTTTAGAGCGTGCATCTCTAATGGGCTTTCTAATGAACCCGTTCGAATTTTAACCGAGTAAAAAGCTCAAAATTTTACTATAAGGTGTATAATTAGGTTCAAAAGACTATAATTAATATCTTTTACCCAAAAATATTTACTTAATATCATTTTCGATCATTTTTTAGGGTTCAGAGCATGCATGTCTAAATGGGCTTTTTAATGAACCCGTTCGAATTTTAACCGAGTAAAAAGCTCAAAATTTTAGTTTAACCTGTATAATTAGGTTCAAAAGATCATAATTAACTTTTTGTACCAAAAAAATATTGATTTATTTTCATTTTAGATCGTTTTTTAGGGTTCAGAGCGTGCATCTCTAAATGGGCTTTCTAGTGAGCCCGATCGAATTTTAACCGAGTAAAAAGCTAAAAATTTTAGTTTAAGCTATATAATTAGGTTCAAAAGCCCATAATTAACCTGTTTTACCCAAAAAAAATGTATTTAATATCATTTTCGATTGTTTTTAGTGTTTAGAGCGTGCATGTCTAAATGGAGTTTCTAGTGAACCCGTTCGTATTTTAACCGAGTAAAAGCTCAAAATATGAGTTTAAGCTGTATAATTAGGTTCAAAAGCCCATAATTAACTTTTTGTACCCAAAATTTTTTATTTAATATCATTTTCGATCGTTTTTTAAGGTTCAGAGCGTTCATGTCTAAATGGGTTTTCTAGAGAACCCATTCGAATTTTTACAGAGTAAAAAGCTCAAAATTTTAGTTTAACTTGTATAATTAGGTTCAAAAGACCATAATTAACTTTTTTTACCAAAAAAAAATTGATTTATTGTTATTTTAGATCATTTTTTAGGGTTCAGAGGGTGCATCTCTAATGGGCTTTCTAGTGAACCCGTTCGAATTTTAACCGAGTAAAAAGCTCAAAATTTTAGTTTAACATGCATAATTAGGTTCAAAAGACCATAATTAACTTTTTGTACCAAAAAATATTGATTTATTGTTATTTTAGATCATTTTTTAGGGTTCAGAGGGTGCATCTCTAATGGGCTTTCTAGTGAACTCGTTCGAATGTTAACCGAGTAAAAAGCTCAAAATTTTAGTTTAACCTGCATAATTAGGTTCAAAAGACCATAATTAACATTTTGTACAAAAAAATATTGATTTATTGTCATTTTAGATCGTTTTTTAGGGTTCAGAGCGTGCATGTCTAAATTGGCATTCTAGTGAACCTGTTCGAATTTTAACCGAGTAAAAAGCTTAAAATTTGAGTTTAACCTGTATAATTAGGTTCAAAAGCCCTTAATTAACTTGTTTTACCCAAAAAAATTTGATTTAATATCATTTTCGATTGTTTTTAGTGTTTAGAGCGTGCATGTCTAAATGGACTTTCTAGTGAACCCGTTCGTATTTTAACCTAGTAAAAGCTCAAAATATGAGTTTAAGCTTTATAATTAGGTTCAAAAGCCCATAATTAACTTTTTGTACCCAAATTTTTTTATTTAATATCATTTTCGATCATTTTTTAAGGTTTAGAGCGTTCGTGTCTAAATGGGTTTTCTAGAGAACCCATTCGAATTTTAACAGAGTAAAAAGCTCAAAATTTTAGTTTAACTTGTATAATTAGGTTCAAAAGACCATAATTAACTTTTTGTACCAAAAAATTGATTTGTTGTTATTTTAGATCGTGTTTTAGAGTTCATAGGGTGCATCTCTAATGGGCTTTCTAGTCAACCCGTTCGAATTTTAACCTAGTAAAAAGCTCAAAATTTTAGTTTAACCTGTATAATTAGGTTCAAAAGACCATAATTAACTTTTTGAACCAAAAAATATTGATTTATTGTTATTTTAGATCGTTTTTTAGGGTTCAGAGCGTGCATCTCTAATGGGCTTTCTAGTGAACCCGTTCGAATTTTAACCGAGTAAAAAGCTCAAAATTTTAGTATAAGTTGTATAATTAGGTTCAAAAGACTATAATTAATATTTTTTACCCAAAAATATTTATTTAATTTTATTTTTGAACAATTTTTAGGGTTAAGAGCATGCATGTCTAAATGGGCTTTTTAGTGAATCCGTTCGAATTTTAACCGAGTAAAAAGCTCAAAGTTTTAGTTTAACATGTATAATTAGGTTCAAAAGACCATAATTAACTTTTTTACCCAAAATATTTGATTTAAATCATTTTCAATCATTTTTAGGGTTTAGAGCGTGCATCTCCAAATGGGCTTTCTAGTGAACCCGATAAAATTTTAACCGAGTAAAAAGCTAAAAATTTTAGTTTAAGCTATATAATTTGGTTCAAAAGCCCATAATTAACTTGTTTTACCCAAAAAATTTTATTTAATATCATTTTCGATTGTTTTTAGTGTTTAGAGCGTGCATGTCTAAATGGACTCTCTAGTGAACCCGTTCGTATTTTAACCGAGTAAAAGCTCAAAATATGAGTTTAAGCTGTATAATTAGGTTCAAAAGCCCCTAATTAACTTTTTGGACCCAAAATTTTTTATTTAATGTCATTTTCGATCGTTTTTTACGGTTTAGAGCGTTCATGCTAAATGGGTTTTCTAGAGAACCCATTCGAATTTTAACCGAGTAAAAAGCTCAAAATTTTAGTTTAACATGCATAATTAGGTTCAAAAGACCATAATTAACTTTTTGTACCAAAAAATATTGATTTATTGTTATTTTAGATCATTTTTTAGGGTTTAGAGGGTGCATCTCTAATGGGCTTTCTAGTGAACTCGTTCGAATGTTAACCGAGTAAAAAGCTCAAAATTTTAGTTTAACATGCATAATTAGGTTCAAAAGACCATAATTAACTTTTTGTACCAAAAAATATTGATTTATTGTTATTTTAGATCATTTTTTAGGGTTCAGAGGGTGCATCTCTAATGGGCTTTCTAGTGATCCCGTTCGAATTTTAACCGAGTAAAAAGCTCAAAATTTTAGTTTAACATGCATAATTAGGTTCAAAAGACCATAATTAACTTTTTGTACCAAAAAATATTGATTTATTGTTATTTTAGATCGTTTTTTAAGGTTCAGAGGGTGCATCTCTAATGGGCTTTCTAGTGAACCCGTTCGAATTTTAACCGAGTAAAAAGCTCAAAATTTTAGTTTAACCTGTATAATTAGGTTCAAAGGACCATAATTAACTTTTTGTACCAAAAAATATTGATTTATTGTTATTTTAGATCGTTTTTTACGGTTTAGAGCGTGCATCTCTAATGGGCTTTCTAATGAACCCGTTCGAATTTTAACCGAGTAAAAAGCTCAAAATTTTACTATAAGGTGTATAATTAGGTTCAAAAGACTATAATTAATATCTTTTACCCAAAAATATTTACTTAATATCATTTTCGATCATTTTTTAGGGTTCAGAGCATGCATGTCTAAATGGGCTTTTTAATGAACCCGTTCGAATTTTAACCGAGTAAAAAGCTCAAAATTTTAGTTTAACCTGTATAATTAGGTTCAAAAGATCATAATTAACTTTTTGTACCAAAAAAATATTGATTTATTTTCATTTTAGATCGTTTTTTAGGGTTCAGAGCGTGCATCTCTAAATGGGCTTTCTAGTGAGCCCGATCGAATTTTAACCGAGTAAAAAGCTAAAAATTTTAGTTTAAGCTATATAATTAGGTTCAAAAGCCCATAATTAACCTGTTTTACCCAAAAAAAATGTATTTAATATCATTTTCGATTGTTTTTAGTGTTTAGAGCGTGCATGTCTAAATGGAGTTTCTAGTGAACCCGTTCGTATTTTAACCGAGTAAAAGCTCAAAATATGAGTTTAAGCTGTATAATTAGGTTCAAAAGCCCATAATTAACTTTTTGTACCCAAAATTTTTTATTTAATATCATTTTCGATCGTTTTTTAAGGTTCAGAGCGTTCATGTCTAAATGGGTTTTCTAGAGAACCCATTCGAATTTTTACAGAGTAAAAAGCTCAAAATTTTAGTTTAACTTGTATAATTAGGTTCAAAAGACCATAATTAACTTTTTTTACCAAAAAAAAATTGATTTATTGTTATTTTAGATCATTTTTTAGGGTTCAGAGGGTGCATCTCTAATGGGCTTTCTAGTGAACCCGTTCGAATTTTAACCGAGTAAAAAGCTCAAAATTTTAGTTTAACATGCATAATTAGGTTCAAAAGACCATAATTAACTTTTTGTACCAAAAAATATTGATTTATTGTTATTTTAGATCATTTTTTAGGGTTCAGAGGGTGCATCTCTAATGGGCTTTCTAGTGAACTCGTTCGAATGTTAACCGAGTAAAAAGCTCAAAATTTTAGTTTAACCTGCATAATTAGGTTCAAAAGACCATAATTAACATTTTGTACAAAAAAATATTGATTTATTGTCATTTTAGATCGTTTTTTAGGGTTCAGAGCGTGCATGTCTAAATTGGCATTCTAGTGAACCTGTTCGAATTTTAACCGAGTAAAAAGCTTAAAATTTGAGTTTAACCTGTATAATTAGGTTCAAAAGCCCTTAATTAACTTGTTTTACCCAAAAAAATTTGATTTAATATCATTTTCGATTGTTTTTAGTGTTTAGAGCGTGCATGTCTAAATGGACTTTCTAGTGAACCCGTTCGTATTTTAACCTAGTAAAAGCTCAAAATATGAGTTTAAGCTTTATAATTAGGTTCAAAAGCCCATAATTAACTTTTTGTACCCAAATTTTTTTATTTAATATCATTTTCGATCATTTTTTAAGGTTTAGAGCGTTCGTGTCTAAATGGGTTTTCTAGAGAACCCATTCGAATTTTAACAGAGTAAAAAGCTCAAAATTTTAGTTTAACTTGTATAATTAGGTTCAAAAGACCATAATTAACTTTTTGTACCAAAAAATTGATTTGTTGTTATTTTAGATCGTGTTTTAGAGTTCATAGGGTGCATCTCTAATGGGCTTTCTAGTCAACCCGTTCGAATTTTAACCTAGTAAAAAGCTCAAAATTTTAGTTTAACCTGTATAATTAGGTTCAAAAGACCATAATTAACTTTTTGAACCAAAAAATATTGATTTATTGTTATTTTAGATCGTTTTTTAGGGTTCAGAGCGTGCATCTCTAATGGGCTTTCTAGTGAACCCGTTCGAATTTTAACCGAGTAAAAAGCTCAAAATTTTAGTATAAGTTGTATAATTAGGTTCAAAAGACTATAATTAATATTTTTTACCCAAAAATATTTATTTAATTTTATTTTTGAACAATTTTTAGGGTTAAGAGCATGCATGTCTAAATGGGCTTTTTAGTGAATCCGTTCGAATTTTAACCGAGTAAAAAGCTCAAAGTTTTAGTTTAACATGTATAATTAGGTTCAAAAGACCATAATTAACTTTTTTACCCAAAATATTTGATTTAATATCATTTTCAATCATTTTTAGGGTTTAGAGCGTGCATCTCCAAATGGGCTTTCTAGTGAACCCGATAAAATTTTAACCGAGTAAAAAGCTAAAAATTTTAGTTTAAGCTATATAATTTGGTTCAAAAGCCCATAATTAACTTGTTTTACCCAAAAAATTTTATTTAATATCATTTTCGATTGTTTTTGGTGTTTAGAGCGTGCATGTCTAAATGGACTCTCTAGTGAACCCGTTCGTATTTTAACCGAGTAAAAGCTCAAAATATGAGTTTAAGCTGTATAATTAGGTTCAAAAGCCCCTAATTAACTTTTTGGACCCAAAATTTTTTATTTAATGTCATTTTCGATCGTTTTTTACGGTTTAGAGCGTTCATGTTAAATGGGTTTTCTAGAGAACCCATTCGAATTTTAACAGAGTAAAAAGCTCAAAATTTTAGTTTAACTTGTATAATTATGTTCAAAAGACCATAATTAACTTTTTGTACCAGAAAAATTGATTTATTGTTATTTTAGATCGTTTTTTAGGGTTTAGAGGGTGCATCTCTAATGGGCTTTCTAGTGAACCCGTTCGAATTTTAATCGAGTAAAAAGCTCAAAATTTTAGTTTAACCTGCATAATTAGGTTCAAAAGACCATAATTAACTTTTTGTACCAAAAAAATATTGATTTATTGTCATTTTAAATCGTTTTTTAGGGTTCAGAGCGTGCATCTCTAAATGGGTTTTCTAGAGAACCCATTCGAATTTTAACCGAGTAAAATCTCAATTTTTTAGTTTAAGTTGTATAATTATTTTCAAGAGCCCATAATTAACTTTTTCTTTGCAAAAAAAATTATTTAATATCATTTTCAATCATTTTTTAGGTTTCAGAGCATGCATGTCTAAATGGGCTTTCTGTTGAACTATTTCAAATTTTTACCTAGTAAAAAGCTCAAAATTTTAGTTTAAGCTGTATAATTGGATACAAAAGCCCATAATTAACATTTTTTTACACAAAATTTTTTATTTAATATCATTTTCGATCTTTTTTAGGGGTGAGAGCGTGCATGTCTAAATGGGCTTTCTAGTGAACTTGTTCGAATTTTAACCGAGTAAAAAGCTCAAAATTTGAGTTTAACCAGTATAATTAGGTTCAAAAGCCCATAATTAAGTTTTTTTACCCAAAAAAATTGATTTAATATCATTTTCGATTGTTTTTTAGGGTTAAGAGCGTGCATGTCTAAATGTGTTTTTTAGTGAACCCGTTCCAGTTTTAACCGAGTAAAAAGATCAAAATTTGCTTTTTTAAGCTGTATAATTAGGTTCAAAATCCCAAAATTGGCTTTTTGTACCAAAAAAAAATTGATTTAATATGATTTTCGATCACTTTTTAGGGTTCAGAGCGTGCATGTCTAAATGGGCTTTCTAGTGAACCCGTTCGAATTTTAACCGAATAAAAAGCTCAAAATTTTAGTTTAACTTGTATAATTAGGTTCAAAAGACCATAATTAACTTTTTGTACCAATAAAAATTGATTTATTATTATTTTAGATCGTTTTTTAGGGTTCAGAGGGTGCATCTCTAATGGGCTTTCTAGTGAACCCGTTCGAATTTTAACCAAGTAAAAAGCTCAAAGTTTTAGTTTAAGATGTATAATTAGGTTCAAAAGACTATAATTAATATTTTTTACCCAAAAATATTTATTTAATATCATTTTCGATCATTTTTTAGGGTTCAGAGAATGCATGTCTAAATTGGCTTTCTATTGAACCCGTTCGAATTTTAACCGAGTAAAAAGCTCAAAATTTGATTTTAAGTTGTATAATTAGGTTCAAAAGCCCATAATTAAATTTTTTACACAAAAAAATTTATTTAATATGATTTTCAATCATTTTTTAGGGTTATAAGAGTGCATGTCTAAATGGGCTTTTTATTGAACACGTTAGAATTTTAACCGAGTAAAAATCTCAAAATTTTAGTGTAAGTTGTACAATTAGGTTCAAAATCTCATAATTAACTTTTTGTATCAAAAAAAAATTGATTTAATATCATTTTCGATCGTTTTTTATGGTTGAGAGTGTGCATGTCTAAATGGGTTTTCTAGAGAACCCATTCAAATTTTAACCGAGTAAAAAGCTCAAAATTTTAGTTTAACCTGTATAATTAGGTTCAAAAGACCATAATTAACTTTTTTGCCCAAAATATTTGTTTTAATATCATTTTCAATCGTTTTTTGGGTTTAGAGCGTGCATGTCTAAATGGCCTTTCTAGTGAACCCGATCGAATTTTAACCGAATAAAAAGCTCAAAATTTTAGTTTAAGATATATAATTAGGTTCAAAAGCCCATAATTAACTTTTTGTACCCAAATTTTTTTATTTAATATCATTTTTGTTCGTTTTTTAAGGTTTAGAGCGTTCATGTCTAAATGGGTTTTCTAGAGAACCCATTCGAATTTTAACAGAGTAAAAAGCTCAAAATTTTAGTTTAACTTGTATAATTAGGTTGAAAAGACCATAATTAACTTTTTGTACCAAAAAAATTGATTTATTGTTATTTTAGATCGTTTTAGGGTTCAGAGCGTGCATCTCTAATGGGCTTTCTAGTGAACTCGTTCGAATTTTAACCGAGTAAAAAGCTCAAAATTTTAGTATAAGTTGTATAATTAGGTTCAAATGACTATAATTAATATTTTTTACCCAAAAATATTTATTTAATATCATTTTCGATCATTTTTTAGGGTTCAGAGAATGCATGTCTAAATGGGCTTTTTAGTGAACCCGTTCGAATTTTAACCGAGTAAAAAGCAAAAAATTTGAGTTTAAGTTGTATAATTAGTGATAAGTTCTCAACTCACTATCACTTTTTACACCTTTTATGGGCATTATTCACTGAATTTACACCCACTCGGACCAATGCATATACTTAATGTGATATATTTAGAAGTTGTGCTTATTAAGATAATATTTGCAGAAAAGGCAAGTTTTACTACATTTTTATATCTGTGCAGGAGAAACAAGTGCCGCGGCAGCAACATGACCGAGGCAGGACCTGATGCCGAGGCAGCAGCTGAGAGCCAGAGAGCAATATTGTAGGCAATCGGAAGAGAAAAATCCAAGGGACGTTTCTGGACATAAAGCATATGGATCGGAGTTGGTTAGCATGAGGAAAAGCCCAAGACAAGGCCACGCGGGAAAGCCTCTTAGTTGAATTAAACTTGGAAATATTTTATTTATGTACATGACTTGTTCCCTACTCCAAGTCATATTCTACTTAGGAAAGGTTTGCCCTAGGCTAAGCCTATATAAGACCTAGCCGTCCAATGTATAGGGATATACCTAGAGAGCCGATTCGTAGAGAGTTTTCCCTAAGATTAAATATTTTCTTTCTCTCAAATTATGTTCTAAGCTTTCTTAGGTTTTAGGTGAAAGTTGTTAAGTATTTGTGAGAGGAGATTGTACTTTGTCTTTGTTTCAATACAATAAAGGTATCAAGGTTTGCTTATCCTTTGTCATTCTTTGTTCTTGCATTCAAGCTCGGGAGAGAAGTTTATGAGTAATCCTAACTCGGCCTAGGGATAGGTTAAGAGTTTCAGCGGCTAAAAGAAGTGTGAGATTGGTTGGTGAGTATAATTGATTCACGCCGGGAAGTATCATCAAAGACTAGTCATCAACAGTACTTCGACTTAGGGATAAGCAGAGTCATTCAAGGACACTTTGCCGAACTTTGGTAAAGTCCACCCACGAGCAAGGGATTGCCGCGGCGGACAGTATCGTCGCTGCCAAGGCAATAATCTGCAGTGCTGCCGAGGCAGTGATATAGAATTGCATTGGGTAGAGACAAGTCAATCAAATCCACAATACAACGCAACTGGATCCTGACCTCTCTCTCTATTAATCAAATCTCATTATTTTACTTAGTTGTTTTATTTCAATTTATTTAGTTTCATCCAAAACCAAATTACATGTGTTTTTATTTCTTTTTACAGAACAAGAAGACGAAGAAGACATATTAAGTATACCAATCCCTGAGGAGACGATACACGATAATACTTATCACTTTATTACTTGCGATGTGTCCACTTGCACTAATCGTGCACTTTTGGCACGCGACAAGTTTTTGGCGCCGTTGCCGGGGATTTGCAACTAAATTTTGTTTTCTTTATTTTTTTGTTTCTTTTATTTATTTTTATTTTACTTTGTTTTTTTTTTGTGTATGACCAGGGCCAAACCAACCAACCCTTTGTACGAGTTAGACCCAAAGATCGAACAAACAAGGCAAAGGTTGAGGAGACAATTCCAAGAAGCTATGGCAGATCATCCGACAGGACAAAACTTACCTGCCGGCAATAGAGGTCTTCCGCCGCCACCAGGGCCGCGGCAGCTCACTGTTAGAGACTTCCTGAAAGAGGATTTAAATGGATTAAACCCAAGAGTCGTTACACCAGAGATAGAAGCAGCCCACTTTGAACTGAAACCTGTCATGTTCAATATGCTTAACACTATTGGACAGTTTGGTGGGTCTGTAACTGAAGATGCAAGGCAGCACCTCAAGTCCTTCATGGAGATATGCAATTCCTTTAAAATCCAAGGAGTCCATGAAGATGTCTTGCGATTGAAGCTATTCCCCTATTCATTGAGGGATAGGGCGAAAGCCTGGTTAAATAGCATTCCAGCAGGATCTATTGGATCTTGGAGTGAACTCTGTCGTGATTTTATTACACGTTTTAATCCTACAAATTTATATCATAGAATTCGTAATGAAATCACTTCTTTTCGACAGACAGATGACGAACCAATGTACGTGGCATGGGAGCGACATAGGGAGTTACTGCACAAGTGTCCGTTGCATGGATTCCCCTTATGGACACAAGTGACCATGTTCTATAATTCTACGAATGCCTTGACGAACGGAACACTCTTGGATAAGGCACCTGAGGAAGCTATTGAGATATTAAATAAACTCGCAAGAACGATTTTCAATTCCCTACATCTAGGCGAGGAGGAGTAAGACGCCAAACCACAGTGAATGAGTTAGACACATCAAATTCAGTGGCAACACAATTAGCTTCTCTTACAAAGATGGTGCAAAATTTGCAACTACAAAATACCCGTAAGGTTAAGGTGATTGATTCTTTTTGTGATTTATGTGGAGGTAACCACAATTCATCTGATTGTATGAATCAAGAAACTGGTATGTATGTTGGAAATTACAACCGAACCAATATGATGTCCAACACATACAATCCCTCACGGAAGAGGCATCCGAACCTATCATGGAGCAATCCTAACAATTCCTTAAACCCAACCACCCAACCCTAAGGATTCCAGCAACCAATGCAACATCTGCCGCCGCCGCCGGTCCAGCAACCAATGCCGCAACAGCAGATGCAGCAGCAATCTGTAAGTTGCTTGGAAAATTCTCTAAAAGCATTCATGATGAAAACTGAGTCATACATGGCAGAGAATAGCAACTTCATCAAAAGAACATATGCATTTATAAATAGAACTGAGATGAGGTTGCAAAACCAAGAGGCAGCAATTAAGGCATTGGAAACTCAGGTTGGGCAGTTTGCTCAAAATATAAACACTAGACCACAAGGAGGACTACCTAGCAATACTAAAGTTGCTAAGGTAATGGGCCATAAACAGTGTAAAGCAATCACTACCAGGAGTGGTCTACAGCTGACGGAAAAGATTCCAACAGGCCAAGTTCCATCATCAGACCCAGCAAAAGAGGAGGCTGAACAAACCGACCCTGATAACACTGCCCCGGCAGAAAGCGCTGCAGCTCCTGAATAATCTGTCGAGACAGCAACAACCCCAGTGGTGTCAGGTATTAAATTCCAAACTAAAGAACTTCTGGACGAGATGAGACCACCACCACCCTTCCCACAAAGGTTAAAAAAGCAAAAACAGGACCATCAATTTAAGAAATTTCTTGATATTTAAAAGCAAGTCCACATTAACTTACCATTCGTAGAGGCAATTGAACAAATGCCTAATTATGCCAAGTTCTTAAAAGACATTGTGTCTAAGAGAAAAAGACTAGGTGAGTTCGAAACAGTAGCTGCTACCGAGGGATGCATGGCAATGCTACACAATCGCATGCCACCAAAATTGAAGGATCTTGGATGCTTTATCATAACTTCTGCGATAGGTAACAACTATGAAGGTAAGGCCCTATGCGACCTTGGAGCAAGTATCAATCTAATGCCCAAATCTGTCTTCCAAAAGCTTGGAATAGGGAGGGCAAAACCTACAACAGTTATGCTCCAACTTGCAGATCGATCATATGTGCAATCCAAAGGCAAAATCGAGGACATACTGGTAAGAGTTGATAAATTTATTTTTCCTGCTGATTTTCTTGTCCTTGATTGTGAAGCAGATGATAATGCACCGATCATCTTGGGGAGACCTTTCCTTGCAACTGGACGCACCTTACTTGATGTGGAAAAAGGAGAACTGACAATGAGGGTTAATGACCAACAAGTCAAACTCAATGCATTCCACAAATTAAAAAAATATGATGATCCAGAAGAGTGTAAAGCCATACACATAGTAGACACCAAAATATCCTGCCTTGGCAGCATGCTCGGCAGGTTATTTGGCAAAAAGATCAAGCTCAAAGTGGAAGCAGTACAGAAGGATGAACATAAAGCAAAAGGGAGTGGCCAACATCTAAATTCTAATTCTGGCCAGCAAGAGATAAACACCTTAAGGGATGCATTTGCATGCACTCTTCCAGTGACTTAATCTCTTCCCTTTTTTTATATTATTATATTAGGATTAGTTTAGTTTATATTTATTTTTTTCTATAATTTGTGTTTTTGCTTTAAATATTTTTTTCTTGTTTGTGTTTTTAATTTTTATTTAGGATAATAAAGCATGAATAACAGAGAAGTAGTTCACAGCAGGAAGTCTACTGCCGTGGCAGAGCACAGTGTTAGAGCCGCAGCAGTTTCAACGGGCAGAACAGTGTAACGGCTAGTCTGCCGAGATCCCTACCGCGGCAGAAAAGGAAACGGCATTAAAGACTAACGGCTATAAAACGGCTAGTGGTTCAAACGGTCACAAGGCCGAGGCCTACATAAGCAACCCTCTCCTCTTTAACTATTCACTCTTGCTCTCTTGATTTCTTCTGAATACGCAAAAATCTTGCTCTCACAATACTCTCTGCCTAACCTTGTTAAAATTCTCAGAATTTTTCCAAGAAAATCTCCAAGAACTCAATCTCTCAAAATCTTTATGGCCACCTACAAGCGCTTTGCCCCAGCCAATGTTGAAGACCGCTTCAACAGGTCTTTCATTGCCCGGTAGTTGTGGGAGGAACAAGGGTTCCAACACTCAGATGATGAAAATTATGGAATCGATCACTATCTGTTCGACAGGATCAAGTACCAAGATTAGGAAATCTTTTGCCTTCAACCAACCCAAGCAAACGCTACCATCGTGCGGGAATTCTATGTGCACGGGCCCAGTAAAGACTCCCTCTTTGTCCACTGCCGAGGCAGGCCTGTCCAACTAGATGCCGAGACCATCAATCAATTCTACGGCCTCACACCTGACCATGATGAACATGATGAATTCATGGAGGATATCACTGCCGAGGATTATGAGTTGATCAAAGACGACCTTTGCTACACGAATACTCCATGGGAAACCGGTGCCCATAGAGGATCTGTAGCAAGGCAGAGTTTAAAGCCCGAGGCCAAGCTTTGGAACACCTTCGTCAAGAGACGCCTCATTCCCACATCCCACAACAGCACAGTGGACCGAAAGCGATTGGTGCTCATCCAATCGATCATCAACAAAAGGAGCATCAACGTTGGAGAGATCATCTTACGCGAAATTTATGAATGCGGTAAGAAGGATAGAGGACCATTATATTTCCCTTGTTTGATCACTGGTTTGTGTGTTGCCGCAGGTGTAACAATAGAAGAGACGGACGAATACACTCCCCAAAGGCGTGGATGGACTAGAGACTTTTGCCACAAAGTTTTGCAGATCATGCAGGCGGAACCATTCCTAGCAACGCCCCAACAGTTCACTGCTGATACTGCTGCCAAGGC
Organism: Abelmoschus esculentus; assembly: GCA_035048815.1. Taxonomy (NCBI): domain Eukaryota; kingdom Viridiplantae; phylum Streptophyta; class Magnoliopsida; order Malvales; family Malvaceae; genus Abelmoschus; species Abelmoschus esculentus. The sequence continues at coordinate 7,338,075 of JAUCBN010000015.1, forward strand.
CTTGTACACGGCAGACATGCCAGACACTGCCCACACCTCTACCACAGCAGACCCGTACCAGGAGATACTGCAAAGGATGGCAGCGATGGATCTTAGGCAACAGAAATACATGGAGTATCAAAGAGACTTTAACGGCACACTAGCCCAAATTATGCTCCATGCCTTTCCAGACCAAGGGTCACAGTTTCCAGAATTTCCAAAAAACATGTTTGTCACAGCCGCCCCCTATACCAAGACGACACCAGCTCCAGGAGGACCGAGACCGTTCTTCCACGCAGGCCCTCAACTACAGTTTCATGCTGCCGGCCCATCTAGGGCAGCAGACTCTGCCGCAGCATCATCTGCCAGCAGAAGACCATCAAAGCGGAGGGTAGTCTTCAGCACTCTACCACGATCCCCAATTATCATGGGCAGTCTATCAGCTGAGATAGATGCCCTATGTACACCAAAGCTCAACCCCTGCCGGACCGAGTACACACCATACCAGGGCAGCCACAACATTGGAAGGTGGAATGAACATTATGATCACCGAAGAGATTGCCGACGTAGAAGAAGGAGAAGAAGTGGATGCTCCGATGCAACAAACACCACCCACAAGAGTCCAATCGCCCTGGCAAGCAAAAGCTCAGCCATCGCCCTCACCAAGAACGAAGCAATCAACAGCACGACCTCGTAGAAAAATTGTTACAAGAAGCTCTTCGGAGTCTCTTTAAATTTTTCGTATATTCAATTTTAATTGTTGTTTGTTTCTAGATATGCTGCTTATTTCTTTCATATTTTTGTTGCCCACTATTCTCTTCTAATATAAAGCATTGAGGATAATGCTTGGTCTGAGTTTGGGGGTGTAAAGCCATTGCCGAGACAGCAATCTACTCCCGAGGCCATGCCAAGAAAAGGAATTATTTAAGTAAATTTTTAAAAAAAATTTATGCTCGCCGCCTTACTTGAATCAATTGCCTATACTTTGGCACTGCTTATCATCAGTATTGCCTTAGTTTATTCTTTAAGGCTATAGAAATCTTTCTCCTTACCATGATTAGGTCCTGTTAAGAAGGTTTAACCTTAGGATACTTAAGGATGAAAACTTAGAAGCTTACTATAAGATGAATTTCTCAAACACTTTTGGGACTTGTTGGATTATAGTAATTCTTTTAATGAATTTAGGTGATAAAGACTTAGATTTTTGGGAAAGTAACTAGAGGTGCCTATCACCGGCTCTAGAAAGTACTCTTCTTCATGCTAGAGGTTCCCGAAATTGGCTCAAGAATAGGTTGTTTAGAAAAGAAGAGAACACTTAACCCAATTCTACTTGTCTTGAACTTAGAGTTTATCTAAGAAAGCCTTTAATCAAACTTGTCCACAAAAATGCACACACTCACCAATTCTTTTAGTGTGTTTCTAGGTAAACCCTTGGGTAGCCGAAAGGTTAAGTCTAAAGAATAGGCATAGTTATGGTGGGGAGAATAGATGAAAACATAAGACCAAGAGAGAATAGAGTTTGGCAAATTGATGGTTTGCATTGCTTGAGAACAAGCAATAGTTCGAATTTTGGGGTGTGATAAGTGCTCAACTCACTATCACTTTTTACACCTTTTATGGGCATTAATCACTGAATTTACACCCACTCGGACCAATGCATGTACTTAATGTGATATATTTAGAAGTTGTGCTTATGAAGATAATATTTGAAAAAAAGGCAAGTTTTACTACATTTTTATATCTCTACAGGAGAAACAAGTGCCGTGGCAGCAACATGACCGAGGCAGGACATGATGTCGAGGCAGCAGTTGAGAGCCAGAGAGCAATACTGTAGGCGATCGAAAGAGAAAAATCCAAGGGATGTTTCTGGACATAAAGCATATGGATTGGAGTTGGTTAGCATGAGGAAAAACCCAAGACAAGGCCACGCGGGAAAGCCTCTTAGTTGAATTAAACTTGGAAATATTTTATTTATGTACATGACTTGTTCCCTACTCCAAGTCATATTCTACTTAGGAAAGGTTTGCCCTAAGCCAAGCCTATATAAGACCTAGCCGTCCAATGTATAGCGATATACCTAGAGAGCCGATTCGTAGAGAGTTTTCCCTAAGATTAAATATTTTCTTTCTCTCAAATTATGTTCTAAGCTTTCTTAGGGTTTAGGTGAAAGTTGTTAAGTATATGTGAGAGGAGATTGTACTTTGTCTTTGTTTCAATGCAATAAAACTATCAAGGTTTGCTTATCCTTTGCCATTCTTTGTTCTTGCATTCAAGCTCGGGATAGAAGTTTGTGAGTAATCCATTTATCTAGAATCGGGAGAGTTAGATTCACGAAAGGGGTAAGTACGGTGTTTCAATCGCGAAATACTAACTCGGCCTAGGGATAGGTTAAGAGTTTCAATGGCTAAAAGATGTGTGAAATTGGTTGGTGAGTATAATTGATTCACGCCGGGAGGTATCATCAAGGACTAGTCATCAACAGTACTTCTACTTAGGGATAAGCGGAGTCATTCAAGGACACTTTGCTGAACTTTGGTAAAGTCCACCCACGAGCAAGGTATTGCCGCGGCGGACAGAATCGTCGCTGCCAAGGCATTAATCTGCAGTGTTGCCGAGACAGTGATATACAATTGCATTGGGCAGAGACAAGTCAATCAAATCCACAATACAACGCAACTGGATCCTGACTTCTTTCTCTATTAATCAAATCTCATTCTTTTACTTAGTTGTTTTATTTCAATTTATTTAGTTTCATCCAAACCCAAATTACTTGTGTTTTTATTTCTTTTTACAGAACAAGAAGACGAAGAAGACATATTAAGTATACCAATCCCTGAGGAGACGATACACGATAATACTTATCATTTTATTACTTGCGATGTGTCCACTTGCACTAATCGCGCATTTTTGACACGCGTTCGAATTTTAACCGAGTAAAAAGCTAAAAATTTTAGTTTAACCTATATAATTAGGTTCAAAAGACCATAATTAACTTTTTGTACACAAAAAATTTGATTTATTGTTATTTTAGATCGTTTTTAGGGTTCAGAGCGTGCATCTCTAAATGGGCTTTCTAGTGAACCCGTTCGAATTCTAACCGAGTAAAAAGCTCAAAAGTTTAGTTTAAGCAATATAATTAGGTTCAAAAGCCCATAATTAACATTTTTTACCCAAAATTTTTTATTTAATATCATTTTTGATCGTTTTTTAGGTTTCAAAGCGTGCATGTCTAAATGAGTTTTCTAGAGAATCCGTTCGAATTTTAACCGAGTAAAAAGTTCAAATTTGATTTTAACCTATATAATTAGTTTCAAAAGCCCATAATTAACTTTTGTACCCAAAAAAATTGATTTAATATCATTTTCAATCGTTTTTTAGGGTTTAGGGCATGTATGTCTAAAAGGTCTTTCTAATGAACCTTTTCGAATTTTAGCCGAGCAAAAAGATCAAAATTTGAGTTTAACCTGTATAATTAGGTTCAAAAGCCCATAATTAACTTTTTTTACACAAAAAATTTGATTTAATATCATTTTCGATCGTTTTTTAGGATTCAGAGCGTGCATGTCTAAATTGGCTTTTCTATTGAACCCGTTGGAATTTTAGCCGAGTAAAAAGCTAAAAATTTTAGTTCAAGCTGTATAATTAGGTTCAAAAGCCCATAATTAACTTTTTGTACCGAAAAAATTTGATCTATTGTCATTGTAGTTCATTTTTTAGGGTTTAGAGCGTGCATGTCTAAATGAGCTTTTTAGTGAACCCGTTCGAATTTTAACCTAGTAAAAGCTCAAAATTAGAGTTTAACATGTATAATTATGTTCAAAAGCCCATAATTAACTTTTGTTTACCCAAAATATTTGATTTAATATCATTTTCGATCATTTTTAGGGTTCAGAGCGTGCATGTGTAAATGGGCTTTCTAGTGAACCCGTTCGAATTTTAACTTAGTAAAAAGCTCAAAATTTTAGTTTGAGCTATATAATTAGGTTCAAAAGCCCATAATTAACATTTTTTACGCAAAAATTTTTATTCAATATCATTTTTGATCATTTTTAGGGTTCAGAGCGTGCATGTTTAAATGGGCTTCTTAGTGAACCCATTCGAATTTTAACCGAGTAAAAAGCTCAAAATTTGAGTTTAAGCTGTAAAATTAGGTTCAAAAGGCCATAATTAACTTTTTTAAACCAAAAAAATTATTTAATATCATTTTCGATCTTTTTTTAGGGTTTAGAGCGTGTATGTCTAAATGGGCTTTCTAGTGAACCTTGATGAGTGCCCAAAAGTCATCATTTTTATATCATTTTCCCACTCGTTTATTGCTAATAAAGATAGACTTAAAGGTGATAATGGATATTTCTGGTTATTTTCCACTTTTAAGCATCTCAACACTTAAAGTATGAATTTATCTATTATTTGGCATAAAACAGTTATGGTTAATGGTTTCTTCTCTTAGACAGGAAACTACCACACAGGTAATGACAGATAGTATGATGGATGCTGGAAACCAAAGTTGGAATGCAGATTAGTACCCACCTCGGCATCACTTGAAGGCCGCGGCAGCACAGGAAAAACAATTGTTGATATGATAGGCGATTTGAAGAGAAAAATAAGGTGGACGTTTTAAGACAAGAAGCATAGAAATCGGAGATGAGGAACACACGAAAAGTCAAGGTCAAAGGCCACGCGGGAAAAGAATCCTTATAGGAATAAACTAGGAAATAAAATAAATATCTTTTATTTATGTACTTAACTTGTGTTTTACTCGAAGTTGTATTCCTACTTTGAAAAGGTTTGCCCTAGGCCAAGCCTATCTAAACCATAGCCTATGTAGAGAGGAGGATATATCTCGAAATCAAGTGTTCATAGAAAACCCTAAACTCCTCCATCGTCCCCTTGGGGTTTAGGTTAGTTTTTGGAGTAGTTGTGGAAGAGATTGACTTTTGTTTCTTGTTTTAATGCAATAAAATATCAAGGTTTAATTATTCTTTTCCATTCTTTGTTCTTGCATCCAAGCTCGAGAGAGAAGTTTGTGAGTAATCCATTTATCTAATATCGAGAGAGTTAGATTCACGAAAGGAATAAGTACGGTATTTTCATCGGGAAACACTAACTCGGCCTAGAGATAGGTTAAGAGTTTTAGCGGCTAAAAGAAGTGTGGGATTCGTTGGTGATTATAATTGTTTCACGCCAAGAGGTATCCTCAAGGACTGGTCATCAACAGCACTTCGACTTAGAGATAAGCGGAGTCATCAAAGGACACTTTGCCGAACTTTGATAAAGTCTACCCAAGAGTAAGAGATTGCCGTGGCGGACTAGCATCATCACTTTCGTGGTAGTATTGTGCGATTGCATTGGACAGAAACAAGTCAATTGAACCCACACTACGAAGCACTCTAACCTACCCCACTTTTCCATCATTGATTTCTTGATCATTTATCTTTATTGTTTTAATTAGTTTCCTTAGTTATAATCCAACTCAATTATCTGTGTCTTTACATTTCCATTGTGCAGGAAGAATAAATTGCGTAAGTAAAGTCAATCCCTGTGGGTTCGACATCTTAAATACTTTAATTTGGCAAAAGGTGGAAGGACGAATGCTTGTTCATAAAAGCAGGACTTCTGACTCCCTTCAACAAACCTGTTCAAATTTTAATCGAGTAAAAAGCTCAGAATTAGATTTTTAGCTGTATAATTAGGTTCAACATCCAAAAATTAACTTTTCGTACCCAAAAAATTTGATTTAATATCATTTTTGATTGTTTTTTAGGGTTCAGAGCGTGCATGTCTAAATAAGCTTTCTAGTGAACCCGTTTGAATTTTAATTAAGTAAAAAGGTCAAAATTAGATTTTTAGCTGTATAATTAGGTTCAAAAGCCCAAAATTAATTTTTTGTACCCAAAAAATTTGATTTAATATCATTTTTGATTGTTTTTTATGTTCAAAGCGTTCATGTCTAATTGGGTTTTTTAGTGAACCCGTTCGAATTTTAATCGACTAAAAAGCTCAAATTTTGAGTTTAGCCTATATAATTAGGTTCAAAAGCCTATAGTTAACTTTTTTTACCAAAAAAAATTGATTTAATATCATTTTTGATTGTTTTTAGGGTTCAAAGCGTGCATGTCTAAATAGGCTTTCTAGTGAACCCGTTCGAATTATAACCAAGTAAAAAGCTCAAAATTAGATTTTTAAGCTGTATAATTACGTTCAGAAGACCATAATTAACTTTTTTTACCCAAAAAATTTGATTAAATATTATTTTCGATCGTTTTTTAGGGTTCAAAGCGTTCATGTCTAAATGGGCTTTCTAGTGAACCTTTTCGAATTTCAATCGAGTAAAAAGCTCAAAATTAGATTTTTAGTTGTATAATTAGGTTCAAAAGCCCAAAATTAACTTTTCGTACCAAAAAAATTTGATTTAATATCATTTTTTATTGTTTTTTTGTACCCAGACGGAACCGTATACAGGCCAGAGTCATGGTAACCCCAAAGGGTGGTGTCTTTTGTGTCGTTAATAATGGGTACATTAAGGATGGTGTTGGCGTCTTCGTGGGAGAAGTATTCTCTAACTCTTGATTCGTCCCAATGGGGTAAATTAGGTAACATAAAAGTGCCTGCACGAAGAGGGACTTCGTCATTTACCTCATAAGCACCATAAAGGTTGACAGGTTAGATGCCACCCCATTTGTCAAAGTGGATTTGAACTTGGCTGGATATACCTGGGCGTTTGAAAAAGCCATCACAGAGCTTAGAGAAAGCAATGCTAAGGCCTTTCCAAGCAAAAGAAGAACGCCGATTGTGATCAGATTCGAAGATAGAACCCGAAGGTTAATACTTGCATTTGTAGACCTGACTAAGGAGGTTATCAGGTTCACAAACCAGACCCCAGATCTGTTTGCCTAATAAAGCAACATTGAAGTGGTGAAGGTCGCGAAACCCTATACCTCCTACTACTTTAGGTAGACAGACGGTATCCCAAGGGAGCATATGCCAACCTCGTTTGTCAGCTTTCCCAGACCACCAATAGCGGCGTATCGATGTGGTCATGTCATCAATAATGTTTTGGGGTAAAAGGTAGCAAGACATAACATACTGTGGTATAGACTGGATGATAGATTTAATAAAAATTTCTCTTCCACTAAAGGAAAGAAGATGTTTATCCCATTTACTCGCGCGAGCATTCATTTTTTCCCTGGTGAACCCCAAGGTAGCTGTCTTGTTCTTTCCAATTAGGAGAAGGACTCCCAGATAAATACCTGGATCATCCACTTCTCTTACTTGAAGGATAGCATTGATTTTCGACCGAAGCGACGTGGAGGTTTTCCGAGAAAAGAAAATAGTAGACTTTTCAAAATTCACCGCCTGCCCAGACGAAGTAGCGTTAGAGTGTAGAACATCCTTAAGGCATTGAGCTTCTGTAGTTGTATTCTTAATGAATATGACACAATCATCAGCAAAAAGGAGGTGATAGACGCGTGGCCCATTCTGACTGGCACAAAGTCCAGGGAGGTTACCATTAGTTTGCTCAGCATTGAGCAAGGCTGAAAGGCCTTGAGTACAGAAAAGAAACAAGAAAGGGGATAGGGGGTCCCCTTTCCGTAATCCTCTATAGTGTTTGAAGGGTCTTGAGAGGGATTCGTTAATACGTACTTGAAAGGATACTGAGGATACACACCTCATAATAAGGGAAACCCAACTTGAGTTGAACCCTAGACGAATCATAATTTGTTCAAGAAAAGGCCATTCAACACGGTCGAACGCCTTTTCCATGTCAAATTTTAAGCTAGCACCCTTTGCAAGAGATGTTTCATCAATATTTAGAGTATGGATGAGCTCATGGGCAATAAGGATGCTGTCAGTGATATTCCTCCCTTGAACAAAAGCAACTTGATTGCCACTAATACATAAGGGTATTATAGATTTTAGACGGTTAACAAGCACTTTCGATACAGTTTTGCAAAGGACAGTGCAAAGGCTAATAGGCCGAAGATGGCGCATTGTAGTGGGGTCACTAATTTTGGGAATAAGAACAATGATAGTACGATTGACCTCTTCCATATTAACCGACCCTCTTAGGAGTCCAAGGCAGAGGTTTGTGAAGTCCTGGCCAAGGATATCCCAATGCTTCCTGAAGAAACTGCTTGGGAATCCATCAACACCCGGGGCTTTCCTCGGGTAAATATCACAAAAAGCAATGGTAACTTCATCTGTTGTGAAATCCTTTTTAAGATCATTGTTCATTGTTTCGGTAACAATGGTGGGAATGTTATCCAAGATGGAAGAGGCAATAGAAGGAGAGGAAGACGTAAAAAGGTTTTGAAAGTAAGAAATAGCAGTAGACATGATGTCATTTGTATGTGTTTGCTATATATTCTGGTTGTCTAGAAGACCAACAATATGGTTCTTACGCCGTCAGTTATTTGCTCTGGCATGAAAAAAAGAGGTATTTTTATCACCGTGTTCTAACCAGTGTGTCCGAGCTCGTTGAGCCCAGTATATTTCTTTCGCATTTAATAAACTATCAAGCTCACTTTTAGCAAAAATGAAGTTATGGATTTCCGTATCAGAGAGATGGCGTTTGAGACACATATTAATAAAATCATTCAATTGAGTGATACGCTCATTTGATTTGATGCGTTTGTTAGTTTGCCAAGTGGCTAGGAATCGTCCAATATCCTGAATTTTACGAAGTGTGGAGCGATATTGAATAGACCAAATTTCTCGAATTCGAGCCAAAACTTCTGGGTCATCAGCCCAACAATTCTCATAACGTAAAAGATTATTGGAGTGTTTTGATCTGAGGGCTCGGGGTGGGCTAGTGTCCATTAAGATAGGGCAATGGTCAGAACGTGCCTGAAAAAACGATATAGCTTGGCAATTAGGAAATGAGTGAAACCAGGTGGAGTTACCAAGGAATCTATCGATTCGTTCCATAATGGTTTCCGTATTACGCCCAGATCTAGTCCAAGTGAACCATCCAGTTGTTGGTTTACAGTCAAAAAGATCATTCTTATCGAGACAATCTCTAAAATTATTAATTTGTGATCGTGCACGAAGGACACCGCCTTGTTTTTCATTATCATAAAGGATTTCATTAAAGTCCCCCCTAAAAGCCAGGGAAGGGAAGAAGCTGATTTCAGAGTATCTATTAATTGCCAAGTTTTTGATTTGTTTGTAGTTTCGAGAAAACCATGTAAGCCGAAAAAATGGAATTGTAATTGTTCAAAAGAAATAATGACATCAATATGGCGATCCGAGTAGGAAGGCAAGTCAATAGTAGTTTTGTCATTCCAAAAAAGAGCAAGCCCTGTACAAGAAGGGTTGGGTTCAACAGCTATGCAGCCATGCATTCCCAACTTGAACTTAATACGGTCTATATTGTGTCTGTTTGATCTAGTCTCACAATGAAAAAGACAATCAACATCATGCTTAGAGGAAGCACGTAGTAGAGCATGAACTGCATGGGTGTTTCCTAGACCCTGGCAGTTCCAAAATAAGATTTTCATTTTGCTCGGCGGGGTTGATCACTGTCAACCTCCGCCGGAGAGTTTTTTCTGCTGCTCATCCCAGCTTTCCCAGTAGAAGCCTTAGTCAAAAGACGAAGTCTCGTGGATATGTTGCCCACAGCAAAATGTTGTGGTTGCTCGGAATCTCTACTCGACATGCGAAGTAAAGAACGAGAAAATACATAATAAGATGTGTTGGTTAAAATCCCGGACATGAAAAAGAGAGATTTCAAGTTAGCACTATTGATTATAGGATAGGGCAGGACACTATGAAAAGTGTTAGAAGGAATCCCTTTAAAGGGTGGCTTATAAAGAGAAGCATAGTTGGCGCTTGGCAGAAAATTTATTAAAAGAAGGTTGCTCAATGTGAGAGGACCCATGAGTGCAAGGGTATCATTAAAGATGAAGAGCAAAGGAGAAAAAACATTAATATAACATAAAAAGTAATAAAGCAAAGCAATAAATGTGTTATTATTCCATAAAGGAGAAAAAAGTGAATAAAGAGGCCTAAAAACAAAAGCTATGCAGTAACGCATTCCTAATAAACTAAAATACATAGAAAAAAAGTAAAAGAAGAAAAGTGGCATCATACTGAGAGATAGCATGTTGCAAAACGGGAACTGTCTGGGTATTTCCATGACCCTGACAGTTCCAACATAAGGTTATCATTTCGCTCGGCGGGGTTGATCCGTATCAACCTCCGCTGGAGAGTTTTTTGTGCTGCTCATTCCAGCTTTTAAATTAGGAGCCTTGCCTGTTGGTCTTGCCCGTTTAGTCTTGTTACACTCATCAGAAGGTGGGGTTCACTTGGTACCTTGGCTCAAGGTAGGTCGGACAACTCGTTTTGGATTAGGTGCATTATCAAGCCAGTCAGCAGCCTCCTGGAATGCTTGGTCATTTTCAAGATCGGCCTCTAAGTCTTGGAGTTCGGGGTCCAGCAAGCTCACCTCCCCGGTGTCGTCAGTATTCGTTTGCCTTGAAGTAACATTAGACCCCTGATCAGGAAAAACCATTTGCAATGGTGGAAGAGGGCACCGACGAGCGGATAATCTACTAGAGATGGTTGGAAGAAGTCGAGGGCCTTTCGAAATAGTTTGTGACAAGTCGTTGCTTGGCGCAGACTCATGGTCATTAACTAGAGGAGATGGCATAGGAGCTTTACCTTTGTCAATGGCTTTACCTTTGTCAGTGGAGTTTGAAGTTTGGGAAGAATTTGGAGTTGGCTTAGCATCAAGAGAGGCGTTGGTAATATAGCGGATTCGACCTTTTTGTTAAGGTTGTGCATCCTTTTTAGGAACATAGCGAAGCCAGTCTCCATATTGTAGATGTTCGGGTCGAGTCTCGACCGGAATAGGACAGAATTCCGTGGAGTGGCCGACTTTACCAAAAACATGACAAATAGTAGGAAGACGTTTGTATTGAAGCATGCAGAACCTTTTAGAAGGCCCCCGCCAATAGCAACACATCGCCTAATTGGTTTGGTGGCATCTAAGATTAACCCAACTCGGAGGTAGTCAATCATATTGAAATCAATTTTCCTTATATCGATTTTTGTTACCGTTCCAATTATGGTCTCAAGTGATTCTCCAGTGTTGTTGGTAGATTCCTCGGAATCACGAAGGACTGGGGGTATATTATAGATACGTAGCCAAATATTCATCGTTGTAAAAGAGTGTTCATCAATGCTGATAGTAGGATTATATTGCACAAGAGCTAACCATTCATCCTTGTAAGTCCAAGGTCCCCTGGCTAGGATATCCTCCATAGTATTCTCATCTTTAAACCAGATAAGGAATAGATGTGGCTTCAAGATTCGCATTGAAATTACTTTTGCTGGAGTCCAAATTCCAGTGAAAGCTTTGACAATCACTTGGTCATCGATTTCCTTAGAAGTTCTAAGATTTCCAAGTAAGGTGGATTGTGTTTCCTCTTCAGAGGTTACCCAAGAAATACTTGGTTGAAAGACAACAACTTGTTCATCCTCAGTGAACTGGAAGTTTTTAAGTTGTTGGAGAAAGGCTTTGGAGTCCATTGAGAATTGGAAGATGAAAAAGAAAGAAAAGTTGGGAGCAAAAAATAGTATTAGACGTGTGGTAGCTAGGGTAGGTGAGGAGATATGAGAGGGATGAGAGATTATATATAAGAGTGAACGTAGAGTTTGAGTTCTACGTGGATCATGATAACAGTTCACTATGAAAAGGGTTGTAGTAATTTTAGAAGGAATGAAATACTTTTTAATATGGGAAGAATAATAAGATAATATTAAAAGGTGACTTGGTAATAGAGGAGGATAAGGATTAAAGGAGTAAAGAATAATAAGATAATAGGAAGTTTTATGATAAACAAACTCTTTTGAAGAGAGGGTGGGGGACCTTATAAGTGTTGGAGTACAAAACTTATAAGTTTTATATATAGTCCAAGAATGAATCGTTGCTAAGTTAACAATCTCGGGAAGAGATGATAAAAGAGAGTAAGGTAATGTAAGCATACAAAATAACTTGTTTAAGCAGGGTACACCATAATGGGTGTTGGATAAGTCCCTTTGCGAGGGTGGTATGTGTATCATAACTAGGGGAAAAGAATTATGACGTATAAGTTTGATTATAGAAGTAAAAAGGTAAATTAACTTGTATTGTGTTGACTCTATAGGTTGTAACGAGGATGATCCAGAGGGAACGAAGATATGCGTTGTGATTCCCATGCAATCGGAAAAGAAGAAAAAGTAAGCAATATGACAATCATAAAAAAAGGAAGAAGAAAAGAAAGTAATCACTATAAAACCTGATAACAAGCATGTTGAGTATAGAATATACGAGACAGGTAAGAAAATAGAGGTATAGTAAATATGAAATAATAAGGGATTGTATTGATAAAAGCTATGTGAGTAGAAAGCAATGTAAACAAAGACAAACACTTTAAACTGTTGCTCAATGGACTCCAAAGAGAAAGAATTGGAGTTTAACAAGCCTCTTGGTAAAACAGTAAGAAACGTCCGAGATAGGTCATGTAGTCGTCGAGAGGGAGGAGAATAATGAAGCAAACCTGAACCGTTGCTCAAGTTCTCTGGGGACCAGTATAGTAAAGGGCGAACCTTAGCATCTAATAAGCAGATTGCCGGAAAGGGGTACCAAACAGTTGCCTTGATGAGAAAGTCAGAGAACAGTTTTACAAAGGAGGTGGAAAAAGGTCCCATATTGGATGTTCTGTCAACGTCCCCAAAGGTGCGACTATAACAAAACAAAGAAGAAGTACAACCCAGAACAAAGAAACTAAGAAAGTAGAGTTGATATTGGATTCGATAGCTATCCAAAAGTCAGGATTCCAAGAGTTGCAGATACGTGGAATGTTAGTCCTGGTGAGGTTGGTAATTAAAATATTATTGGACAACATCAGAGTCCAAATAAAAGTAGAAGTAGAGAAAGATTTGGATTCAAGATCCCTCTTCAAGGGTTGCATAGTCCAAATATCCATGGTCTGTGTCGTAATGTTAACAGATGAAACCAGGAGCAAGGACCTATGGTCTTTGTAACTGGACACTTTAACGCACAAAGGCTGCATAAGGAAATCAAAGAAAACATGGATCTTGAGTATGAATATCATATATGGCACAACAAAGAACATCATATATGGATCCATGTATAAGACTTCATGATGGCAATATTCAGACTTGGTCGCAAGAGCGATGACGGTTGCAATGGCCATGGTAGGCAAGAGAAGCTTCCATAGAAAACATACACCGATGAAGATGTTGGTATTATCCCTTTGCAAGGGTCAATAGAAGAAAAGATTGTACTGTAATACATTGTGTAAAGATAAAGAAGATGACCATAAAGAGGATACAAACTTCCACTGGTGAGGAACGATAACACAAGCACAAATCTGTACAAAAAATTGACTAACCACAAGAGACTTGACGAGTAGAGAACAAGAGCCAAAAGAAACGCTCCAGCCGATCTCGATGAGACCGCAAACTTGGAGACATGTGCGATCGTGGTGTAAGTATTTGCAGAATAGATCCAAATCTGGGGCAGCAAACTCCACAAGCTTGTTGGACAAACACACCAAACAATTTAACTTTAAACTGTGACGCAAAAGCTTCTATAGTCAAGAAACAAACAAAAACAGTTTTTGAAAGAATCCTTGTAGAAAAAAGAATAAGGGAACACAGCAAATTAGAAATATTATAGCAATGAAAAAGGTCGAAGCCTGGAACATAAAAAGATGAGAAAAAACGACTTATCTTGTAAGTTTGCAGATGTTGGTATTCACGTCGGTGGATGTCGATTTTATCCGCAGCCTTCCTGTAATGAAAGAACCGACGCTGGATAGTAATAAGAAGCAGAGAGTAAGAAAAAAATGTGAAGCCGGATAGCATATAATGATTGCATGAGAATAGCCAGTCAAGAACACCGAAAAACCTCCAAGGCCAAGAGAGTCCTTGTGGATTTACGGTGAAAACTTTGCACAAAAGGGGGTTAACCATTGCCGACAAGTCCCAAGGGAAAAGGTTTAGTCGATCTACTATTTTCATACCCCATAAATCGCCTATAAAGGGTTTAGAGGTAAAGTTTGAGTTGGAGTCAACCCATATAGAAGTATAATTTGGATTGGAGTTAAACCCCCTCAATGAAAATAACCAAAATTCTCTAAAAATCGAGCTGTACTGCTTGTAAGTGTTGTCTCTTTTGATCCGTATGAGTGGCCTGAGATCTTTATGGTTGGGGGTCCTTCGATGAAATAATATTCTTAGAAAAGGAGATCCGGTTGTTAGTAGTGTGTGTTGAAGAGATACCCTATTTAGGGTTGGTGAAAAGGATGGTCGTTGTTAAGTATAACAGCATGTATTGGCCGAAACCCCGCATGAGGGTTGGAGTAAAAACTTAATGTGAAAATTGCATATAAAACATAAAAGAAAGCAAGAAAGCAAAATACCTTGTACGCCATAGCAGTGTAAAGAAAGACGAAACAAATGCCATGGAAGCGATCTTAAAGACACAAATAAGAAGCAGAGCGGGTAGCAGAAAGGAAACAAAACGAAAATAATAGATCGAAGACTACCATAATATACTAGACCGATCCACGAAACCATATCTAACTTGCAAGTAAAAGAACAAAATAAAGATATATAAAAAACGAATAAAGAGATTTGTAACGAAAAGAGATGATTTAACTTAATTTTTTGGTTTGGTTGTGTGCTGCTTGAATCTTCCTCTTCTCTAAGGCAGACGAGTGGCATCATGGAAGGAGGCGATGTAGATCTGGAGAAGTGAGAAAGAGAGGGGAAGAAGAAGGAGCGAGAGAGAAAGAGAGAGGAGAGAAAACAAAGAGCACCAATCTGTTGGACCCGTTAGAAATTTTCCCGTTCGAATTTTAACCGAGTAAAAAGCTCAAAATTAGAGTTTAACCTGTATAATTATGTTCAAAAGCCCATAATTAACTTTTTTTCCACAAAAATATTTGATTTAATATTATTTTCGATTAGTTTTAGGGTTTAGAGCGTGTATGTGTAAATGGGCTTTCTAGTGAACCCGTTCGAATTTTAGCCTAGTAAAAAGCTCAAAATTAGAGTTTAACCTGTATAATTATGTTCAAAAGCCCATAATTAACTTTTTTTTTACCCAAAATATTTGATTTAATATCATTTTTAATCATGTTTAGGGTTCAGAGCGTGCATGTGTAAATGGGCTTTCTAGTGAACCCGTTCGATTTTTAATCGAATAAAAAGCTCAGAATTTTAGTTTGAGCTGTATAATTAGGTTTAAAAGTCCATAATTAACATTTTTTACCCAAAAAATTTTATTCAATATCATTTTTGATCGTTTTTTAGGGTTCAGAGCGTGCATGTCTAAATGGGCTTCTTAGTGAACCCATTCGAATTTTAACCGAGTAAAAAGCTCAAAATTTAAGTTTAAGCTGTATAATTAGGTTTAAACGGCCATAATTAACTTTTTTAAACCCCAAAAAATTATTTAATATCATTTTCGATCATTTTTTAGGGTTAAGAGCGTGCATGTTTAAATGGGCTTTCTAGTGAACTTGTTCAAATTTTAATCGAGTAAAAAGCACAAAATTAGATTTTTAGCTGTGTAATTAGGTTCAAAAGACCAAAATTAACATTTTGTACCCAAAAAATTTGATTTAATATCGTTTTTGATTATTTTCTAGGGTTCAGAGCGTTCATGTCTAATTGGGCTTTTTAGTGAACCCGTTTGAATTTTAACCGACTAAAAAGCTCAAAATTTGAGTTTAGCCTATATAATTAGGTTCAAAAGCCTATAATTAACTTTTTTTACCCAAAAAATTTGATTTAATATCATTTTCGATTGTTTTTAGGGTTCAGAGCGTGCATGTGTAAATGAGCTTTCTAGTGAACCCACTCGAATTTTTACCTAGTAAAAAGCTGAAAATTTGAGTTTAAGTTGTATAATTAGTTTCAAAAGACCATAATTAACTATTTTTACCCAAAAAATAATGATTTAATATCATTTTTGATCATTTTTTAGAGTTCAGAGTGTGCTTGTCTAAATGGTATGTCTAGTGAACCCGTTCGAATTTTAACCAAGTAAAAAGCTCAAAATTTGAGTTTAACCTATATAATTAGGTTTAAAAGCCCATAATTAACTTTTTTACCCAAAAAATTTGATTTAATATCATTTTCGACTGTTTTCTAGGGTTCAGAGCGTGTATGTCTAAATGGGTTGTCTAGTGAACCTGTTCGAATTTTAACCGAGTAAAAAGCTCAAAATTAGTTATTAAATTGTATAATTAGGTTCAAAAACCTAAAGTTATCTTTTTGTACCCAAAAAATTTATTTAATATCATTTTCGATCATTTTTTAGGGTTTAGATCGTGCATGTCTAAATGGGTTTTCTAGCGAACCCGTTCAAATTTTAACCGAGTAAAAAGCTCAAAATTAGAGTTTAACCTGTATAATTATGTTCAAAAGCCCATAATTAACTTTTTTTCCACAAAAATATTTGATTTAATATTATTTTCGATTAGTTTTAGGGTTTAGAGCGTGTATGTGTAAATGGGCTTTCTAGTGAACCCGTTCGAATTTTAGCCTAGTAAAAAGCTCAAAATTAGAGTTTAACCTGTATAATTATGTTCAAAAGCCCATAATTAACTTTTTTTTTACCCAAAATATTTGATTTAATATCATTTTTAATCATGTTTAGGGTTCAGAGCGTGCATGTGTAAATGGGCTTTCTAGTGAACCCGTTCGATTTTTAATCGAATAAAAAGCTCAGAATTTTAGTTTGAGCTGTATAATTAGGTTTAAAAGTCCATAATTAACATTTTTTACCCAAAAAATTTTATTCAATATCATTTTTGATCGTTTTTTAGGGTTCAGAGCGTGCATGTCTAAATGGGCTTCTTAGTGAACCCATTCGAATTTTAACCGAGTAAAAAGCTCAAAATTTAAGTTTAAGCTGTATAATTAGGTTTAAACGGCCATAATTAACTTTTTTAAACCCCAAAAAATTATTTAATATCATTTTCGATCATTTTTTAGGGTTAAGAGCGTGCATGTTTAAATGGGCTTTCTAGTGAACTTGTTCAAATTTTAATCGAGTAAAAAGCACAAAATTAGATTTTTAGCTGTGTAATTAGGTTCAAAAGACCAAAATTAACATTTTGTACCCAAAAAATTTGATTTAATATCGTTTTTGATTATTTTCTAGGGTTCAGAGCGTTCATGTCTAATTGGGCTTTTTAGTGAACCCGTTTGAATTTTAACCGACTAAAAAGCTCAAAATTTGAGTTTAGCCTATATAATTAGGTTCAAAAGCCTATAATTAACTTTTTTTACCCAAAAAATTTGATTTAATATCATTTTCGATTGTTTTTAGGGTTCAGAGCGTGCATGTGTAAATGAGCTTTCTAGTGAACCCACTCGAATTTTTACCTAGTAAAAAGCTGAAAATTTGAGTTTAAGTTGTATAATTAGTTTCAAAAGACCATAATTAACTATTTTTACCCAAAAAATAATGATTTAATATCATTTTTGATCATTTTTTAGAGTTCAGAGTGTGCTTGTCTAAATGGTATGTCTAGTGAACCCGTTCGAATTTTAACCAAGTAAAAAGCTCAAAATTTGAGTTTAACCTATATAATTAGGTTTAAAAGCCCATAATTAACTTTTTTACCCAAAAAATTTGATTTAATATCATTTTCGACTGTTTTCTAGGGTTCAGAGCGTGTATGTCTAAATGGGTTGTCTAGTGAACCTGTTCGAATTTTAACCGAGTAAAAAGCTCAAAATTAGTTATTAAATTGTATAATTAGGTTCAAAAACCTAAAGTTATCTTTTTGTACCCAAAAAATTTATTTAATATCATTTTCGATCATTTTTTAGGGTTTAGATCGTGCATGTCTAAATGGGTTTTCTAGCGAACCCGTTCAAATTTTAACCGAGTAAAAAGCTCAAAATTTGGGTTTAAGCTGTTTAATTAGGTTCAAAATTCCATAATTAACTTTTTTTACCTAAAAAATTGTATTTAATATCATTTTCGATCTTTTTTAGGTTTTAGAGTGTGCATGTCTATATGGGCTTTCTAGTGAACTCGTTCGAATTTTAACCGAGTAAAAAGCTCAAAATTAGAGTTTAACCTGTATAATTATGTTCAAAAGCACATAATTAACTTTTTTTTACCCAAAATATTTGATTTAATATCATTTTTAATCATGTTTAGGGTTCAGAGCGTGCATGTGTAAATGGGCTTTCTAGTGAACCCGTTCGATTTTTAATCGAATAAAAAGCTCAGAATTTTAGTTTGAGCTGTATAATTAGGTTCAAAAGTCCATAATTAACATTTTTTACCCAAAAAATTTTATTCAATATCATTTTTGATCGTTTTTTAGGGTTCAGAGCGTGCATGTCTAAATGGGCTTCTTAGTGAACCCATTCGAATTTTAACCGAGTAAAAAGCTCAAAATTTAAGTTTAAGCTGTATAATTAGGTTTAAACGGCCATAATTAACTTTTTTAAACCCCAAAAAATTATTTAATATCATTTTCGATCATTTTTTAGGGTTAAGAGCGTGCATGTTTAAATGGGCTTTCTAGTGAACTTGTTCAAATTTTAATCGAGTAAAAAGCACAAAATCAGATTTTTAGCTGTGTAATTAGGTTCAAAAGACCAAAATTAACATTTTGTACCCAAAAAATTTGATTTAATATCGTTTTTGATTATTTTCTAGGGTTCAGAGCGTTCATGTCTAATTGGGCTTTTTAGTGAACCCGTTTGAATTTTAACCGACTAAAAAGCTCAAAATTTGAGTTTAGCCTATATAATTAGGTTCAAAAGCCTATAATTAACTTTTTTTACCCAAAAAATTTGATTTAATATCATTTTCGATTGTTTTTAGGGTTTAGAGCGTGCATGTGTAAATGAGCTTTCTAGTGAACCCACTCGAATTTTTACCTAGTAAAAAGCTGAAAATTTGAGTTTAAGTTGTATAATTAGTTTCAAAAGACCATAATTAACTATTTTTACCCAAAAAATAACGATTTAATATCATTTTTGATCATTTTTTAGAGTTTAGAGTGTGCTTGTCTAAATGGTATGTCTAGTGAACCCGTTCGAATTTTAATCAAGTAAAAAGCTCAAAATTTGAGTTTAACCTATATAATTAGGTTTAAAAGCCCATAATTAACTTTTTTTACCCAAAAAATTTGATTTAATATCATTTTCGACTGTTTTCTAGGGTTCAGAGCGTGTATGTCTAAATGGGTTGTCTAGTGAACCTGTTCGAATTTTAACCGAGTAAAAAGCTCAAAATTAGTTATTAAATTGTATAATTAGGTTCAAAAACCTAAAGTTATCTTTTTGTACCCAAAAAATTTATTTAATATCATTTTCGATCATTTTTTAGGGTTTAAATCGTGCATGTCTAAATGGGTTTTCTAGCGAACCCGTTCAAATTTTAACCGAGTAAAAAGCTCAAAATTTGGGTTTAAGCTGCTTAATTAGGTTCAAAATTCCATAATTAACTTTTTTTACCTAAAAAATTGTATTTAATATCATTTTCGATCTTTTTTAGGTTTTAGAGTGTGCATGTCTATATGGGCTTTCTAGTGAACTCGTTCGAATTTTAACCGAGTAAAAAGCTCAAAATTTTAGTTCGAGCTGTATAATTAGGTTCAAAAGCCCATAATTAACATTTTTTACCCAAAAATTATTATTTAATTTCATTTTTTATCGTTTTTTAGGGTTCAGAGCATGCATGTCTAAATGGGCTTCTTAGTGAACCCATTCAAATTTTAAACGAGTAAAAAGCTCAAAATTTGAGTTTAAGCTGTATAATTAGGTTCAAAAGATCATAATTAACTTTTTTAAACCAAAAAAATTATTTAATATCATTTTCGAAATTTTTAGGGTTTAGAGCGTACATGTCTAAATGGGCTTTTCTAGTGAACGTGTTCGAATTTTAATCGAATAAAAAGCTCAAAATTATATTTTTTAGCTGTATAATTAGGTTCAAAAGCCCAAAATTAACTTTTCGTACCCAAAAAATTTGATTTAATATCATTTTTGATTGTTTTTTAGGGTTCAGATCGTGCATGTCTAAATAGGCTTTTTAGTGAACACTTTCGAATTTTAACCAACTAAAAAGCTCAAAATTTGAGTTTAGCCTATATAATTAGGTTCAAAAGCCCATAATTAACTTTTTTTTACCCAAAAATTTTTATTTAATATCATTTTAATCGTTTTTAGGGTTTAGAGTGTGCATGTCTAAATGGGCTTTTTAGTGAACCCGTTCGAATTTTAACCGAGTAAAAAGCTCAAAATTAGATTTTAAATTGTATAATTAAGTTCAAAAACCTAAAATCATTTTCGATCATTTTTTAAGGTTCAAAGCGTGCATGTCTAAATGAGATTTCTACTGAACCTATTCGAATTTTAACCGAGTAAAAAGCTAAAAATTTGAGTTTAAACTACATAATTAAGTTAAAAAGCTCATAATTAACTTTTTTTTTATGCAAAAAAAATTATTTAATATCATTTTCGATCGTTTTTTACGGTTCAGAGGGTGCATGTCTAAATGGGTTTTCTAGTGAGCCCGTTCAAATTTTAACCGAGTAAAAAGCTCAAAATTTAGTTTTAAGCTGTTTAATTAGGTTCAAAAACCCATAATTAACTTTTTTACCTAAAAAATTGTATTTAATATCATTTTCGATCTTTTTTAGGTTTTAGAGTGTGCATATCTATATGGGTTTTCTAGTGAACCCGTTCAAATTTTAATCGAGTAAAAAGCTCGAAATTAGATTTTTAAGCTGTATAATTACGTTCAAAAGACCATAATTAACTTTTTATTCCTAAAAAAATTGATTTAATATCATTTTCGATCGGTTTTTAGGGTTCAAAAAGTTCATGTCTAAATGGGCTTTCAAGTGAACCTGTTCGAATTTTAATCAAGTAAAAAGCTCAAAATTAGATTTTGAGCTGTATAATTAGATTCAAAAGCCCAAAATTAGCTTTTCGTACCCAAAAAAATTGATTTACTATCATTTTTGATTATTTTCTAGGGTTCAAAGCGTTCATGTCTAATTGGGCTTTTTAGTGAACCCGTTTGAATTTTAACCGACTAAAAAGCTCAAAATTTGAGTTTAGCCTATATAATTAGATTCAAAAGCCCATAATTAACTTTTTTTTATCCAAAAAATTTGATTTAATATCATTTTCGATCGTTTTTGGGTTCAGAGCGTGCATGTCTAAATGGGCTTTCTAGTGAACCCATTCGAATTTAACTTAGTAAAAAGCTGAAAAATTGAGTTTAAGCTGATAATTAGTTTCAAAAGCCTAAAATTAATTATTTTTACCCAAAAAAATTATGATTCAATATCATTTTTATTCATTTTTTTGAGTTCAAAGCGTGCTTGTCTAAATGGGCTGTCTAGTGAATCGGTTCGAATTTTAACCAAGTAAAAAGCTCAAAATTTGAGTTTAACCTATATAATTAGGTTTAAAAGCCCATAATTAACTTTGTTTACCAAAAAAATTGATTTAATATCATTTTCGACTGTTTTCTAGGGTTCAGAGCGTGTATGTCTAAATGGGTTGTCTAGTGAACCTGTTCGAATTTTAACCGAGTAAAAAGCTCAAAATTAGATTTTAAACTATATAATTAGGTTAAAAAACCTAAAATTATCTTTTTTTTACACAAAAAATTTATTTAATATCATTTTCGATCATTTTTAGGGTTTAGATCGTGCATGTCTAAATGGGTTTTCTAGTGAACCCGTTCAAATTTTAACCGAGTAAAAAACTCAAAATTTGGGTTTAAGCTGTTTAATTAGGTTCAAAATCCCATAATTAACTTTTTTTACCTAAAAAATTGTATGTAATATCATTTTCGATATTTTTTAGGTTTTAGAGTGTGCATGTCTATATGGGCTTTCTAGTGAACCCGTTCGAATTTTAAACGAGTAAAAAGCTCAAAATTTGAGTTTAAGATGTATAATTAGGTTCAAAAGACCATAATTAACTTTTTTAAACCAAAAAAATTATTTAATAGCATTTTCGATCATTTTTAGGGTTTAGAGCGTGCTTGTCTAAATGGGCTTTCTAGTGAACGTGTTCGAATTTTAATCGAGTAAAAGGCTCAAAATTATATTTTTAGCTGTATAATTAGGTTCAAAAGCCCAAAATTAAGTTTTCGTACCTAAAAAATTTTATTTAATATCATTTTTGATTTTTTTTAGGGTTCAGAGAATGCATGTCTAAATAGGCTTTTTGTGAACATGTTCGAATTTTAACCGACTAAAAAGCTCAAAATTTGAGTTTAGACTATATAATTAGGTTCAAAAGCCCATAATTAACTTTTTTTACCCAAAAAATTTTATTTAATATCATTTTGATCGTTTTTAAGGTTTAGAGTGTGCATGTCCAAGTGGGCTTTCTAGTGAACCCTTTCGAATTTTAACCGAGTAAAAAGCTCAAAATTAGATTTTAAACTGTATAATTAGGTTCAAAAACCTAAAATTATCTTTTTGTACGCAAAAAATTATTTAATATAATTTTCGATCATTTTTTAAGGTTCAAAGCATGCATGTCTAAATGGGCTTTCTAGTGAACCAATTTAATGTTAACAGAGTAAAAATCTCAAAATTTGAGTTTAAACTGCATAATTAAGTTAAAAAGCCAATAATTAACTTTTTTTTTACGTAGAAAAAACTATTTAATATTATTTTCGATCGTTTTTTACGGTTCAGAGCGTGCATGTCTAAATAGGTTTTTTAGTGAACCCGTTCGAATTTTAACCGAGTAAAAAGCTCAAAATTTTAGTTTAAGCTGTATAATTAGGTTCAAAAGACCATAATTAACTTTTTTACCAAAAAAATTGATTTAATATCATTTCGATCATTTTTATGGTTCAGAGCGTTCATATCTAAATGGGCTTCTTAAAGAACCCATTCGAATTTTAACCATGTTAAAAGCTCAAAATTTGAGTTTAAGTTGTATAATTAGTTTCAAAAGCCCATAATTAACTTTTTTAAACCAAAAAAATTTATTTAATATCATTTTCGATTGCTTTTTAGGGTTTAGAGCGTGCATGTCTAAATGGGTTTTCTAGTGAACCCGTTCGAATTTTAACTAAGTAAAAAGCTCAAAATTTGAGTTTAAGCAGTATAATTAGGTTAAAAAGCCCATAACTAAGTTTTTTACCCAAAAAATTTGATTTATTAACATTTTCGATCATTTTTAGGGTTTAGAGCGTGCATGTCTAATTGGGCTTTCTAGTGAACCCGTTCTAATTTTAATCGATTAAAAAGATCAAAATTAGATTTTTAGTAGTATAATTAGGTTCAAAAGACCATAATTAACTTTTTGTACCCAAAAAATTTGATTTAATATCATTTTTTATTGTTTTTGAGGGTTTAGAGAGTTCATGTCTAATTGGGCTTTTTAGTGAACCCGTTTGAATTTTAACTGACTAAAAATCACAAAATTTGAGTTTAGCCTATATAATTAGGTTCAAAAGCCCATAATTAACTTTTTTTACCCAAAAAAAATGATTTAATAACATTTTCGATCGTTTTTAGGGTTCAGAGCGTGCATGTCTAAATGGGCTTTCTAGTGAACCCGTTCGAATTTTAACAGAGTAAAAAGCTAAAAATTAGATTTTTAGCCGTATAATTAGGTTCAAAAGCCCATAATTAACTTTTTGTAACCAAAAAATTTGATTTAATATCATTTTTTATTGTTTTTGAGGGTTCAGAGCGTTCATGTCTAATTGGGCTTTTTAGTGAACCCGTTTGAATTTTATTGACTAAAAATCTCAAAGTTTGAGTTTAGCCTATATAATTAGGTTCAAAAGCCCATAATTAACTTTTTTTTACCCAAAAATTTAATTTAATATCATTTTTGATCGTTTTTAGGGTTTAGAGCGTGCATGTCTAAATGGGATTTCTAGTGAACCCATTCGAATTTTAACCTAGTAAAAAGCTAAAAATTTGAGTTTAACCTGTATAATTAGGTTGAAAAGCCCATAATTAACTTTATTTACCCAAAAAAAATGATTTAAAATCCTTTTCGATCGTTTTTAGGGTTAAGAGTGTGCATGTCTAAATGGATTATCTAGTGAACTCGTTCAAATTCTAACCGAGTAAAAAGATAAAAATTTGAGTTTAACCTGTATAATTAGGTTCAAAATCCCATAATTAACTTTTTTTTAAGGAAAAAAATTTATTTAATATCATTTTCGAACGTTTTTTACGGTTCAGAGCGTACATATCTAAATAGGCTTTTTAGTGAACCCGTTCGAATTTTAACCAGGTAAAAAGCTCAAAATTTTAGTTTAAGCTGTATAATTAGGTTCAAAAGCCCACAATTAACTTTTTGTACCCAAAAAATTTGATTTAATATCATTTTTTATTGTTTTTGAGAGTTCAAATCGTTCATGTCTAATTGGGCTTTTTAGTGAACCCGTTTGAATTTTACTGACTAAAAATCTCAAAATTTGAGTTTAGCCTATATAATTAGGTTCAAAAGCCCATAATTAACTTTTTTTTACACCAAAAATTTGATTTAATATCATTTTTGATCGTTTTTAGGGTTCAGAGCGTGCATGTCTTAATGGGCTTTCTAGTGAACCCGTTCGAATTTTAACCTAGAAAAAAGCTAAAAAATTGAGTTTAACCTATATAATTAGGTTCAAAAGCCCATAATTAACTTTATTTACCCAAAAAATTTGATTTAAAATCATTTTCGATGGTTTTTAGGGTTAAAAGTGTGCATGTCTAAATGGGCTATCTAGTGAACTCGTTCAAATTCTAACCGAGTAAAAGATAAAAATTTCAGTTTAACCTGTATAATAATGTTCAAAATCCCATAATTAACTTTTTTTTACGCAAAAAATTTATTTAATATATTTTCGATCGTTTTTTACGGTTCAGAGCGTACATGTCTAAATAGGCTTTTTAGTGAACCTGTTCGAATTTTAGCTGAGTGAAAACCTCAAAATTTTAGTTTAAGCTGTATAATTAGGTTCAAAAGCCCATAATTAACTTTTTGTACCCAAAAAATTTGATTTATTGTCATTTTAGATTGTTTTTTAGGGTTCAAAACGTGCATGTCTAAATGAGCTTTTTAGTGAACCCGTTCGAATTTTAACCTAGTAAAAAGCTAAAAATTAGAGTTTATCCTGTATAATTTTGTTCAGAAGCGCATAATTAACTTTTTTACCCAAAATATTTGATTTAATATCATTTTTGATCATTTTTAGGGTTTAGAGCGTGCATGTGTAAATGGGCTTTCTAGTGAACCAGATCAAATTTTAATCGAGTAAAAAGCTCAAAATTTTAGTCTGAGCTGTATAATTAGGTTCAAAAGCCCATAATTAACATTTTTTACCCCAAAAATTTTATTCGATATCATTTTTATCGTCTTTTTGTATTCAGAGTATGCATGTATAAATGGGCTTCT
Organism: Abelmoschus esculentus; assembly: GCA_035048815.1. Classification (NCBI taxonomy): domain Eukaryota; kingdom Viridiplantae; phylum Streptophyta; class Magnoliopsida; order Malvales; family Malvaceae; genus Abelmoschus; species Abelmoschus esculentus. The sequence continues at coordinate 7,363,485 of JAUCBN010000015.1, forward strand.
TAGTGAACCCATTCGAATTTTAACCGATTAAAAAGCTCAAAATTTGAGTTTAAGCTGTATAATTAGGTTCAAAAGACCATAATTAACTTTTTTAAACAAAAAATTTATTTAATATCATTTTCGATCATTTTTTAGGGTTTAGAGCGTGCATGTTTAAATGGGCTTTCTAGTGAGCCTGTTCGAATTTTAATCAAGTAAAAAGCTCAAAATTAGATTTTTAGCTGTATAATTAGGTTCAAAAGCCGAAAATTTACTTTTTGTACAAATTTTTTTTGATTAAATATCATTTTGATTGCTTTTAGGGTTTTGAGCGTGCATGTCTAAATGAGCTTTTTAGTGAACCCGTTAGAATTTTAACTTAGAAAAAACCTCAAAATTAGAGTTTAACCTGTATAATTATGTTCAAAAGAGCATAATTAACTTTTTTTTTACCCAAAATATTTGATTTAATATCATTTTCGATCATTTTTAGGGTTCAGAGCGTGCATGTGTAAATGGGCTTTCTAGTGAACCATTTCGAATTTTAACCGAGTAAAAAGCTCAAAATTTTAATTTCAACTGCATAATTAGGTTCAAAAGCCCATAATTAACATTTTTTACCCAAATAATTTTATTCAATATCATTTTTTCTCGTCTTTTAGTGTTCAGAGCGTGCATTTCTAAATGGGCTTCTTAGTGAACCCATTCAAATTTTAACCGAGCAAAAAGCTTAAAATTTGAGTTTAAGATGTATAATTAGGTTCAAAAGACCATAATTAACTTTTTTTAAACCAAAAAAATATATATAATATCATTTTCGATCATTTTTTAGGGTTTAGAGCGTGCATGTTTAAATTGGCTTTCTAGTGAACCTATTCGAATTTTAATTGAGTAAAAATCTCAAAATTAGAGTTTTAGCTGTATAATTAGGTTCAAAAGCCCAAAATTAACTTTTTGTACCAAAAAATTTGATTAAATATCATTAGGTTCAATATAACCGAGTAAAAAGCTCAAAATTTTAGTATAGCTGTATAATTAGGTTCAAGAGCCCATAATTAACTTTTTTTTATGCAAAAAAAATTATTTAATATCATTTTTGATCGTTTTTTATGGTTCAGAGCGTGCATGTCTAAATAGGCTTTTTAGTGAACCCGTTCGAATTTTAGCCGAGTAAAAAGCTCAAAATTTGAGTTTAACCTGTATAATTAGGTTCAAAAGCCCATATTTAACTTTATTTACCCAAAAAATTTTATTTAATATCATTTTCGATCGTTTTTAGGGTTAAGAGTGTGCATGTCTAAATTGGTTATCTAGTGAACTCGTTGAAATTTTAACCGAGTAAAAAGATCAAAATTTGAGTTTAACCTGTATAATTAGGTTCAAAAGCTCATAATTAACTTTTTTTACGCAAAAAAATTTATTTAATATCATTTACGATCGTTTTTTACGGTTCAGAGCGTGCATGTCTAAATAGGCTTTTTAGTGAACCCGTTTGAATTTTTGCCAAGTAAAAAGCTCAAAATTTTAGTTTAAATTGTATAATTAAGTTCAAAAGCCCATAATTAACTTTTTTTACCCAAAAAATTGGATTTATTTTCATTTTAGATAGTTTTTTAGGGTTTAGAGCATGCATGTCTAAATGAGTTTTTTAGTGAACCCGTTCGAATTTTAACCTAGTAAAAAGTTCAAAATTAGAGTTTAACCTTTATAATTATGTTCAAAATCTCACAATTAACTTTTTTACCAAAAATATTTGATTTAATATCATTTTCGATCATTTTTAGGGTTTAGAGCGTGCATGTGTAAATGGGCTTTCTAGTGAACCCATTCGAATTTTAACCGAGTAAAAAGCTCAAAATTTGAGTTTAAGCTATATAATTAGGTTCAAAAACCCATAATTAACTCTTTTTATCCAAAAAATTGATTTAATATCATTTTCGATCATTTTAGGGTTTAGAGTGTGCATGTCTATATGCGATTTTTAGTTTGAGCTGTATAATTAGGTTCAAAAGCCCATAATTAACATTGTTACCCAAAAAATTTTATTCAATATCATTTTTGATCGTTTTTTAGGGTTTAGAGCGTGCATGTCTAAATGGGTTTCTTAGTGAACCCATTCGAATTTTAAACGAGTAAATAGGTTTTTTAGTGAACCCGTTCTAATTTTACAGTTAAAAGCGTGCATGTCTAAATATGTTTTTTAGTGAACCCGTTCTAATTTTAACCAAGTAAAAAGCTCAAAATTTGAGTTTAACCTGTATAATTAGGTTTAAAAGCCCATAATTAACTTTTTTTACCCAAAAATTTTGATTTAATATCATTTTCGACTATTTTCTACAGTTCAGAGCGTGCATGTATAAATGGGTTGTCTAGTGAACCTATTCGAATTTTAACCTAGTAAAAAGCTCAAAATTAGATTTTAAACTGTATAATTAGGTTCAAAAACCTAAAATTAACTTTTTGTACCAAAAAAATTTATTTAATATCATTTTCGATATTTTTTAGGGTTTAGAGAGTGTATGTCTAAATGGGCTTTCTAGTGAACCCGTTCAATTTATTTTTTTTTTACGGAGAACCCGTTCAAATATAACCTAGTAAAAAGCTCAAAATTTTAGTATATGCTGTATAATTAGGTTCAAGAGACCATAATTAACTTTTTTATGCAAAAAAGTTTATTTAATATCATTTTCGATCATTTTTTACGGTTCAGAGCGTGCATGTCTAAGTAGGCTTTTTAGGGAACCCGTTCGAATTTTAGCCGAGTAAAAAGCTCAAAATTTGAGTTTAACCTGTATAATTAGGTTCAAAAGCCTATAATTAACTTTTTTTTATGCAAAAAAAATTATTTAATATCATTTTCGATCGTTTTTTACGGTTCAGAGCGTGCATGTCAAAATAGGCTTTTTAGTGAACCCGTTCGAATTTTTGCCAAGTAAAAAGCACAAAATTTTAGTTTAAGCTGTATAATTAGGTTCAAAAGCCCATAATTAACTTTGTGTACCCAAAAAATTGGATTTATTGTCATTTTAGATCGTTTTTTAGGGTTTAGAGCGTGCATGTCTAAATGAGTTTTTTAGTGAACCTGTTCGAATTTTCACCTAGTAAAAAGCTCAAAATTAGAGTTTAACCTTTATAATTATGTTCAAAAGCCGACATTTAACTTTTTTTACCAAAAATATTTGATTTAATATCATTTTTGATCATTTTTAGGGTTTAAAGCGTGCATGTGTAAATGGGCTTTCTGGTGAACCCGTTTGAATTTTAACCGAGTAAAAAGCTCAAAATTTTAGTTTGAGCTGTATAATTAGGTTCAAAAGCCCATAATTAACATTTTTTACCCAAAATTTTTTATTCAATATCATTTTTGATCTTTTTTAGGGTTTAGAGCGTGCATGTCTAAATGGCCTTCTTAATGAACCCATTCGAATTTGAACCGAGTAAAAATCTCAAAATTTGAGTTTAAGCTATATAATAAGGTTCAAAAGACCATAATTAAATTTTTTAAACCAAAAAAAATATTTTATATAATTTTCGATCATTTTTTAAGGTTTAGAGCGTGCATGTCTAGATGGGCTTTCTAGTGAACCCGTGCAAATTTTAATCGATTAAAAAGCTCAAAATTAGATTTTTAGATGTATAATTAGATTCAAAAGCCCATAATTAACTTTTTGTACTCAAAAAATTTGATTTAATATCATTTTTTATTGTTTTTGAGGGTTCAGAGAGTTCATGTCTAATTGGGCTTTTTAGTGATCCCGTTCGAATTTTACTGACTAAAAATCTCAAAATTTGAGTTTAGCCTATATAATTAGGTTCAAAAGCCCATAATTAGCTTTTTTTTACCCAAAAAATTTGATTTAATATCATTTTTGATCGTTTTTAAGGTTCAGAGCGTGCATGTCTAAATGGGCATTTTAGTGAACCCGTTCGAATTTTAACCGAGTAAAAAGCTAAAAATTTGAGTTTAAGCTTTATAATTAGGTTCAAAAGCCCATAGTTAACTTTTTGTACCCAAAAATTGATTTAATATCATTTTTGTTCTTTTTTAGGGTTTAGAACGTACATGTCTAAATGGGCTTTCTAGTGAACCTATTCGAATTTTAACCGAGTAAAAAGCTCAGAATTTCAGTTTAACCCATATAATTAGGTTAAAAAGCGCATAATTATTTTTTTACGCAAAAAAGAATTATTTAATATCATTTTCGATCGTTTTTTACGGTTCACAGCGGGCATGTCTAAATAGGCTTTTTTGTGAACCCGTTCAAATTTTAACCTAGTAAAACTCTTAAAATTTTAGTTTAAGATGTATAATTAGGTTTAAATGCCCATAATTAAGTTTTGTACCCAAAAAATTTGATTTAATATCTTTTACGATCGTTTTTAGGGTTTAAAGCGTGCACGTCTAAATGTGCTTTCTAGTTAACCCATTCGAATTTTAACCGAATATAAAGTTCAAAATTTGAGTTGAAGCTGTATAATTAGGTTCAAAAGACCATAATTAACTTTTATAACCCAAAACATTTGATTTAGTATCATTTTCGATAATTTTTTAGGGTTCGAAGCATTCATATCTAATTGGGCTTCTTAGTGAACCCATTCGAATTTTAACCTAGTAAAAAGCTCAAAATTTTAGTTTAAGCTGTATAATTAGGTTCAAAAGCCCATAATTAACTTTTTTAAACCAAAATAATTTATTTAATATCATTTTCGATCATTTTTAGGGTTTAGAGCGTGCATGTCTAAATGGGTTTTCTAGTGAACCCGTTCGAATTTTAACAAAGAAAATTTTCGAAATTTTAGTTTAAGCTGTATAATTAGGTTCAAAATCCCATAACTAACTTTTTTTTACCCAAAATAATTTGATTTAATATCATTTTCAATCCTTTTTAGGTTCAGAGCGTGCATGTCTAAATGGGCTTTCTAATGAACCCGTTCGAATTTTAATCGATTAAAAAGCTCAAAATTAGATTTTTAGCTGTATAATTAGGTTCAAAAGCCCATAATTAACTTTTTGTACCCAAAAAAATTGATTTAATATCATTTTTTATTCTTTTTGAGGGTTCTGAGCGTTCATGTCTAACTGGGATTTTTAGTGAACCCGTTCGAATTTTAACTGACTAAAAATCTCAAAATTTGAGTTTAGCATATATAATTAGGTTCAAAAGCCCATAATTAACTTTTTTTACCCAAAAAAATTGATTTAATATCATTTTAAATCGTTTTTAGGTTTCAGAGCGTGCATGTCTAAATGGGCTTTCTAGTGAACCTATTCGAATTTTAACCGATTAAAAAGCTAAAAATTTGAATTTAAGTAGTATAATTAGTTTTAATAGCCCATAATTAACTTTTTGTACCCAAAAAATAGATTTAATATCATTTTTGATCGTTTTTTAGGGTTTATAGCATGCATGTCTAAATGAGCTTTCTAGTGAACCTATTCGAATTTTAACCGAGTAAAAAGCTCAAAATTTTAGTTTAACCTGTATAATAAGGTTAAAAAGCCTATAATTAAGTTTATTTTATGCAAAAAATATTATTTAATATCATTTTTGATCGGTTTTTACGGTTCAGAGCGTGCATGTCTAAATAGGCTTTTTAGTGAACCCGTTCGAATTTTAACCGAGTAAAAAGCTCAAAATTTTAGTTTAAGCTGTATATTTAGGTTTAAATTCCCATAATTAAGTTTTGTACCCAAAAAATTTGATTTAATATCATTTTCCATCGTTTTTAGGGTTTAGAGCGTGTACGTCTAAATGTGCTTTCTAGTGAACACATTTGAATTTTAATTTAATATAAAGCTCAAAATTTGAGTTGAAGCTGTATAATTAGGATCAAAATCCCATAATTAACTGAGAAAAAAGCTCAAAATTTGAGTTTAAGTTGTATAATTAGGATCAAAATCCCATAATTAACTTTTTAAACTAAAATAATTTATTTAATATCATTTTCGATCGTTTTTTGGGTTTAGAGCGTGCATGTCTAAATTGGGTTTCTAGTGAACCTATTCGAATTTTAACAAAGAAAAAGCTCAAAATTTTAGTTTAAGCTGTATAATTAGGTTAAAAATTCCATAACTAACTTTTTTTACCCAAAAAATTTGATTTAATATCATTTTCAATCGCTTTTAGGGTTCAGAGCGTGCATGTCTAAATGGGCTTTCTAGTGAACCCGTTCGAATTTTAATCAATTAAAAGGCTCAAAATTAGATTTTTAGCCGTAAAATTAGGTTCAAAAGCCCATAATTAACTTTTTGTACACAAAAAATTTGATTTAATACTATTTTTTATTATTTTTGAGGGTTTAGAACATTCATGTCTAATTGGGCTTTTTAGTGAACCCGTTCGAATTTTAACTGACTAAAAATCTCAAAATTTGAGTTTAGCCTATATAATTAGGTTTAAAAGCACATAATTAACTTTTTTTTACCCAAAAAATTTGTTTTAATATCATTTTCGATCGTTTTTAGGGTTCAGAGCGTGCATGTCTAAATGGGCTTTCTAGTGAACCCGTTAGAATTTTAAGCGAGTGAAAAGCTAAAAATTTGAGTTTAAGTTGTATAATTAGGTTCAAAAGCCAATAATTAACTTTTTGTACCCAAAAAATTGATTTAATATCATTTTTTATCATCTTTTTGGGTTCAGAGCGTCCATGTCTAAATGGGCTTTCTAGTGAACACGTTCGAATTTTAACCGAGTAAAAATCTCAAAATTTTAGTTTAACCTGTATAATTAGGTTAAAAAGCCCATAATTAAGTTATTTTTACGCAAAAAAAATTATTTAATATCATTTTCGATCGTTTTTTAGGATTTAGAGCGTGCATGTCTAAATAGGCTTTTTAGTGAACCTGTTCGAATTTTAACCGAGTAAAAAGCTCAAAATTTTAGTTTAAGCTGTATAATTAGGTTTAAATGCCCATAATTAAGTTTTGTACGCAAAAAATTTGATTTAATATCTTTTTCGATTGTTTTTAGGGTTAAGAGCGTGCATGTCTAAATGTGCTTTCTAGTGAACCCATTCGAATTTTAACCGAATATAAAGCTCAAAATTTGAGTTGAAGCTGTATAATTAGGTTCAAAAGACCATAATTAATTTTTTTAAAACAAAAAATTGATTTAATATCATTTTCGATCATTTTTTTAGGGTTTAGAGCGTGCATCTCTAAATGGGATTTCAAGTTAACACGTTCGAATTTTAACCGAGTAAAAGGCTAAAAATTTGATTTTATGCTGTATAATTTGGTTCAAAAGACCATAATTAAGTCTTTGTACCCAAAAAACTTTATTTAATATCATTTTCGATCGTTTTTAGGGTTTAGAGAGTGCATGTCTAAATAGACTTTCTAGTGAACCCGTTCGAATTTTAACCGAGTAAAAAGCTCAAAATTTTAGTTTAAGCTGTATAATTAGGTTCAAAAGCCTATAGTTAACCTGTTTTACCCAAAAAAATTAATTTAAAATCATTTTCGATCGTTTTTAGGGTTTAGAGCGTGCATGTCTAAATGGGCATTCTAGTGAACACGTTCGAATTTTAACCGAGTAAAAAGTTAAAAATTTTAGTTTAACATATATAATTAGGTTCAAAATCCCAGAATTAACTTTTTGTACCAAAAAAATTTGATTTATTATCATTTTAGATCGTTTTTTAGGGTTCAGAGCAGGTATGTCTAAATGAGCTTTTTAGTGAACCCGTTCGAATTTTATCTGAGTAAATAGCTCAAAATTATAATATAAGTTGTATAATTTGGTTCAAACGCCCATAATTAACTTTCTATACCCAAAAAATTTGATTTAATATCATATTCGATCTTTTTTTAGGGTTCAGAGCGTGCATGTCTAAATGGGCTTTTTAGTGAACCCTTTCGAATTTTAACCGAGTAAAAAACTCAAAATTTTGGTTTAACTGTATAATTAGGATCAAAATCTTATAATTAACTTGTTTTACCAAAAAAAATTGATTTAAAATTATTTTCGATCGTTTTAAGGGTTAAGATCGTGCATGTCTAAATGGGCTTTTTTGTGAACCCGTTCGAATTTTAACCGGACAAAAAGCTCAAAATTTTAGTTTAACCTTTATAATTAGGTTCAAAATCCCGTAATTAACTTTTTTTACCCAAAAATTTGATTTATTGTCATTTTAGATCGTTTTTAAGGTTTAGAGCGTGCATCTCTAAAAGGGCTTTCTAGTGAACACGTTCGAATTTTAACCGAGTAAAAAGCTCAAAATTTGAGTTTAAGCTGTATAATTAGGTTCAAAATCCCATAATTAACTTTTTATACCCCAAAAAATTGATTTAATATCATTTCCGATCATTTTTAGGGTTCAGAGCGTCCATGTCTTAATGGGCTTTCTAGTGAACCCGTTCGAATTTTAACCGAGTAAAAATCTCAAAATTTTAGTTTAATCTTTATAATTATGGTCAAAAGATCATAATTAACTTTTTGTACCCAAAAAATTTGATTTAATATCATTTTCGATCGTTTTTTAGGGTTCGGAGCGTTGATGTCTAAATGGATTTTCTAGAGAATCCATTCGAATTTTAACAGAGTAAAAAGCTCAAAATTTTAGTTTAACCTATATAATTAGGTTTAAGACACCATAATTAACTTTTTGTATCCAAAAAATTTGATTTAATGTTATTTTAGATCATTTTTTAGGGTTCAGAGCGTGCATCTCTAAATGGGCTTTCTAGTGAACCCGTTTGAGTTTTAACCGAATAAAAAGCTCAAAATTTAAGTTTAACCTGTATAATTAGGTTCTGAAGCCCATAATTAATATTTTTTACCAAAATTTTATTTAATATTATTTTTGATTGTTTTTTAGGGTTTAGAGCGTGCATGTCTAAATGGGCTTTTTAGTGAACTCGTTCGAATTTTAGGGTTTAGGGTCAAGACGTCGAAAATCATAAAATAGGAGTTTTTCAAAATTTTGACTTTTTGGGTCAAAGTCAACGCTAACGTCAGCATTGAAATTCAACGGTCAACGGTCAACGGGTCAGGTCATTTAACGGATCGGGTCGGTCAACGGGTCAATGGTTGACTCAGTTTGACCGGTTCGGTCCAGGGTAGATTGGTTCGGTTCGGGTTGACCGGTTTAGGACTGTTTCGGCTCGGGTTGACCAGTTCAAGGCCTGTTCGAACCGGCCAGCTCCAGGCCACCGTCTAGGGTGGCCAGAAACCGCCCCGACGGCGCGTGATGGTTACGCGTAGCCCTAAACGGCCGGAAAACACCTTTTTTAGACTCGGAAACATCTCCAGATTCGATAAAACACCAGATTTAAAACATAACAACCCAGAAAAACGATTTATGTGGGTTTGAAACTCACTTTTCGAACCTCTTGAAATAAACTCCGACGGGGTCCTTGCCGGCGCCGATTGGGTGCAGGATCGGAGGGCTTTTGCACGCCCTTGAACAGCGAACCCGACGGGATTGGCGGCACGCCGAATCGACGTCAAAGGCGGTCGGGGAGAACGAATCTCCGAAAGGGTTCAAACCCTAAAACAGACGAGGCTTCCGGCCTCAAATCTCGGTGAACGGCTCGGCGGTTCGGCGAGTGACAACATGGGTTTTGATCGGGGGAGGGAGGCGATTCGGATGGTCCCGGCGGTGAAGGTCACGGGCCGGCGGTAAGTGAGATCGGCGGTGGTCAGGATGGGGATTGAGTGAGATGAAAAGTTGGTTCAAAAAAAAATAATATTATTGTTCCAGATCTGATATGGGTTCCAAAAAGGTATAGTTTAGGGTTTAGAGCGTGCATCTCTAAATGGGCTTTTTAGTGAACCCATTAGAATTTTAATCGATTAAAAAGCACTAAATTTTAGTTTAAGATGTATAATTAGATTCAGAAGCGAGGCTTTGCACCACCTCCAATGGTGACGCAACGCCAGATTGGTTTGGTGATATCCAATATAATGCCAACACGGAGGTAGTCGATCATGTTGACATCGATTTTCTGTGTATCTGTTTTTATAACTTTTCCAATCAGTGCACCTAAAGCGTTGTCGGTGTCATGTGCAATGATAAGTGCTCAAAAGATCATTATTTTATACACCTTTCATGGGCAATAAGCACTTATCTCACACTTTCTTGGACTAATGCATGAGCTTAATATGCAATATTCGGATATTCTGCTATTATAACTCATAAAGCTAATATTTACTAAAAAATTTAGAATTTACGATATCTTCTGTACATGCAGGAACAAGTAATGCCGAGGCAGGATTGAGGCCGAGGCAGAAGTTGGGCCGCGGCAGCAACTGAAGCTCCAGCATCAATACTGTAGGCGATTGGAAGATAAAAAGACGCTGGACGATTCTGGACATGCAACACATGGATCGAAGCTGGCTAGCGCGAGGAAAGCCCAAGTCAAAGGCCACGGGGGAAAAACCTCCTAGTTGAAATAAACTTGGAAATATTTTGATTTATGGGAATAATTGTAATCCTACTCCAAGTAGTATTCCTACTTAGGAAAGGTTTGCCCTAGACCTAGACTATATATACCATAGCCGTCCAATGTATTAGGAGGGCCGATTTAGAGAGATTTCAACCCTAAGAATTATTGTGTTCTTTCTTTCATCATGTTCTAAGCTTTCTTAGGGTTAGTTGGAGGTTTTCGAGTACTTGTGAGAGGAGGTTGTACTTTGTTTCTCGTTTTAATGCAATAAAACATTAAGATTTGCTTACTCTTTGCCATTCTTTGTTCTTGCATCCAAGCCCAGGAGGGAAGTTTGTGAGTAATCTATTTATCTTGACTCGGGAGAGTTAGATTCACGAAAGGAGTAAGTACGACATTTGAAAAATACTAACTCGGCCTAGGGATAGGTTGGAGTTTCAGCGGCTAAAAGAAGTGTGAGATTTGTTGATAGTTATAATTGATTCACGCCGGGAGGTGTCATCAAGGACTGATTATCAACAGTGTTTCGACTTAGGGATAAGCGGAGCCATCCAAGGACACTTGTCGAATCTTAGTGAGGTCTACCCAAGAGAAAGGGATTGTCGCGGCAGACACATATTGTCGCTGCCGAGGCAGTAATCTACAGTACTGTCGAGGCAGAGTCATGCGATAGCATTGGACAGAAACAAGTCAATCGATTCCACAGTACAACACAACTGGATCCTGCCCACTCTCCTCATTCGTTCTCACTACCTTTATTTAGTTTTTATTTAATTAGTTTACTCAAACATCCTTCCTACTTGTGTTTTTACTTTACTTTTACAGGACAAGAATATTAAAGTAGACATATTGAGTACACCAATCCCTGTGGAGACGATACACGATAAATACTTATCACTTTATTACTTGCGACGTGTACACTGCACAATTTGCGCTATTTCTACACGCAACATGCGACATCGTCATTTTTCATAAAAATGGATGGTATTTTGTAGATTCGAACCCAAATGTTTAACCAAGTAAAAAGCTCAAAATTTCAGTTTAAGCTGTATATTTAGATTCAAAAACCTATAATTAACTTTTTGTACAAAAAAATTTGATTTAATATCATTTTTGATCGTTTTTTAGGGTTCATAGCGTGCATGTCTAAATAGGCTTTGGTGAACCTGTTAACATTTTAACCAAGTAAAAAGCTCAAAATTTGAGTTTAACCTGTATAATTAGGTTCAAAAGACTGTAATTAACTTTGTGTACCAAAAAACATTGATTTATTGTCATGTTAGATCGTTTTTTAGGGTTCAGAGCGTGCATGTTTAAATGGGCTTTCTAGTGAACCCGTTCGAATTTTAACCGAGTAAAAAGCTCAAAATTTTAGTTTAACTTGTATAATTAGGTTCAAAAGACCATAATTAACTTTTTGTACCCAAAAAAATTTTATTTATTGTCATTTTATATCGTTTTTTAGGATTCAGAGCGTGCATCTCTAAATGGGCTTTTTAGTGAACCCGTTCGAATTTTAATCGATTAAAAAGCACAAAATTTTAGTTTAAGATGTTTAATTAGATTAAAAAACGCATAATTAAATTTTTTTTACCCAAAAAATTTGATTTAATATCATTTTCGATCGTTTTTTAGGGTTTAGAGCGTGCATGTCTTAATGGGCTTTCTAGTGAACCCGTTCGAATTTTAATCGAGTAAAAAGCTCAAAATTTTAGTTTAACATGTATAATTAGGTTCAAAAGATCAAATTTTTGATCTACTATCCTATTATATCGTTTTTTAGGGTTTAGAGCGTGCATCTCTAAATGGGCTTTCTAGTGAACCTGTTCGAATTTTAACCGAGTAAAAAGCTAAAAATTTTAGTTTAAGCTGTATAATTAGGTTCAAAATCTCCTAATTACTTGTTTTACCTAAAGAAATGGATTTAATATCATTTTCGATCTTTTTTTAGTGTTAAGAATGTACATGTCTAAATTGTTTTCGAGCGAACCCATTCGAATTTTAACCGAGTAAAATGCTCAAAATTTGAGTTTAAGATGTATAATTAGGTTCAAAAGCCCATAATTAACTTTTTGTACCAAAAAATTTGATTTAATATCTTTTTTGATTGTTTTTTAGGGTTCATAGCGTGCATGTCTAAATGGGCTTTCTAGTGAACCTGTTCGAATTTTAACCGAGTAGAAAGCTAAAAATTTGAGTTTAACCTGTATAATTAGGTTCAAAAGCCCATAATTAACTTTTTTCATACAAAAATATTTATTTAATATTATTTTTGATCATTTTTTAGCGTTCAGAGCATACATGTCTAAACAGGCTTTTTAGTGAACCCGTTCGAATTTTAACCGAGTAAAAAGCTCAAAATTTTAGTTTAAGCTGTATAATTAGGTTCAAAAGCCCATAATAAACTTTTTTTACCCAAAAATTTTGATTTAATATCATTTTTTTTATCATTTTTAGGATTCAGAGCGTGCATGTCTAAATGGGCTTTCTCGTGAACCCGTTCGAATTTAAACCAGTATCAAGCTCAAAATTTGAGTTTAAACTATATAATTAGGCTGAAAAGCCCATATTTAAATTGTTTTACCCAAAAAAATTTATTTAATATCGTTTTCGATCGTTTTTAGGGTTCAGAGCGTGCATGTCTAAATGGGCTTTCTGGTGAAACCGTTCGAATTTTAACCTAGTAAAAAGCACATAATTAACTTTTTTTACCCAAAAAATTTGATTTAATATCATTTTCGATCGTTTTTTATGGTCTAGAGAGTGCGTGTCTAAATGTGTTTTCTAGAGAACCCATTCAAATTTTAACCGAGTAAAAAGCTAAAATTTCAGTTTAACCTGTATAATTAGGTTCAAAAGACCATTATTAACATTTTTACCCAAAAAATTTGATTTATTATCATTTTAGATCGTTTTTTAGAGTTCAGAGCGTGCATCTCTAAAGGGGCTTTCTAGTGAACCTGTTCGAATTATAAACGAGTAAAAAGCTAAAAATTTTAGTTCAAGTTGTATAATTAAGTTCAAAAGCCCATAAATAATCCCAAAAAAAATTTTTTGTTGCCATTTTCGAATTTTAGTTTAACCTGTATAATTTGATTTATTGTCATTTTATATCGTTTTTTAGGGTTTAGAGTGTGCATCTCCAAATGGGCTTTTTAGTGAACCCGTTCGAATTTTAACCGAGTAAAACGCTCAAAATTTTAGTTTAAAATGTATAATTAGGTTAAAAAGACCATAAATAATTTTTTGTACCCAAAAAATTTGATTTACTGTCATTTTCGATCTTTTTTTAGTGTTTAGAGCGTGCATCTCTAAATGGGCTTTCTAGTGCACCTGTTTGAATTCTAACCGAGTAAAAAGCTAAAAATTTTAGTTTAAGCTTTATAATTAGGTTCAAAAGCCCCTAATTAACTTGTTTTACCCAAAAGAAATGAATTTAATATCATTTTCGATCTTTTTTAGGGTTAAGAGCGTACATGTCTAAATGGGTTTTCGAGCAAACCCGTTCGAATTTTAACCGAGTCAAAAGCTCAAAATTTGAGTTTAAGATGTATAATTAGGTTCAAAAGCCCATAATTAACTTTTTGTACCAAAAAAATTGACTTAATATCATTTTTGATTGTTTTTTAGGGTTTAGAGCGTACATGTTTAAATGGGCTTTCTAGTGAACCTGTTCGAATTTAACCGTGTAAAAAGCTCAAAATTTTAGTTTAACCTGTAGAATTAGGTTCAAAAGCCCATAATTAAGTTTTTTGCATGCAAAAATATTCATTTAATATTATTTTCGATCGTTTTTTAGGGTTTAGAGCGTACATGTTTAAATAAGATTTTTAGTGAACACGTTCGTATTTTAACCGAGTAAAAAGCTCAAAATTTTAGTTTAAGTTGTATATTTAGGTTCAAAGGCCCGCAAATAACATTTTTTACCAAAAAAATTTGATTTAGTATCATTTTCGATCGTTTTTTCGGGTTTAGAGCATGCATGTCTAAATGCGTTTTCTAGATAACCAATTCAAATTTTAACCGAGTAAAAAGCTAAAATTTTAGTTAAACCTGTATAATTGGGTTCAAAGACCATAATTAACTTTTTGTACTCAAAAAATTTAATTTACTGTCATTTTAGATTGTTTTTTAGGGTTTAGAGCGTGCATCTCCAAATGGGCTTTTTAGTGAACCCGTTCAAATTTTAACGAGTAAAAAGCTCAAAATTTTAGTTTAACCACTATAATTAGGTTCAAAAAACCATAATTAACTTTTTTACAAAAAAAATTGATTTATTGTCATTTTATATCGTTTTTTAGGGTTTAGAGCGTGCATCTCCAAATGGGCTTTTTAGTGAACCCGTTTGAATTTTAATCGAGTAAAAAGCTCAAAATTTGAGTTTAAGCTGTATAATTAGGTTAAAAAGACCATAATTAACTTTTTGTTACCCAAAAAATTTGATTTAATATCATTTTCGATCTTTTTTAGGGTTCAGAGAGTGCATGTCTAAATGGGCTTTCTAGTGAACCCGTTCGAATTTTGACCGAGTAAAAAGCTCAAATTTTTAGTTTAACCTGTACAATTAGGTTCAAAAGACCATAATTAAATTTTGTACCCAAAAAATTTGATTTATTTTCTTTTTGGATCGTTTTTTAGGGTTCAAAACATGCATCTCTAAAGGGGCTTTTAGTGAACCTGTTCGAATTTTAACCGAGTAAAAAGCTCAAAATTTTAGTTTAAGCTGTATAATTAGGTTCAAAAGCCTATAATTAACTTTCTTTTTACCTAAAAAATTTGATTTAATATTATTTTCGATCGTTTTTTAGGGTTTAGAGCGTGCATGTCTAAATGGGCTTTCTAGTGAACATGTTCGAATTTTAATCGTGTAAAAAACTCAAAATTTTAGTTTAAGTTGTATAATTAGGTTCAAAACCCATAAGCAACTTTTTTACCTAAAAAATTTTATTTAATATCATTTTTAATAATTTTTTAGGGTTTAGAGTGTGCATGTCTAAATGGGCTTTCTAGTGAACCCGTTCGAATTTTAACTGAGTAAAAAGCACAAAATTTTACTTTTACCTGTATAATTAGGTTAAAAAGACCATAATTAACTTTTTGTACCCAAAAAATTTGATTTATTGTCATTTTATATCGTTTTTTAGTGTTTAGAGCGTGCATCTCTAAATGGGCTTTCTAGTGTACCTGTTCGAATTTTAACCGAGTAAAAAGCTAAAAATTTTAGTTTAAGCTGTATAATTTGCTTCAAAAGACCATAATTAACTTTTTGTACTAAATAAATTGATTTAATATCATTTTCGATCATTTTTAGGGTTCAGAGCGTGCATGTCTAAATGGGCTTTTAAGTGAACGTATTCGAATTTAAACCAAGTAAAAAGTTCAAAATTTGAGTTTAACCTGTATAATTAGGTTCAAAAGCCCATAATTAACTTTTTCCATGCAAAAAAATTTATTTAATATTTTTTTGATCATTTTTTAGGGTTTAGAGCGTACTTGTCTAAATAGGCTTTTTAGTGAACCCGTTCAAATTTTAACCGGGTAAAAAGCTCAAAAGTTTAGTTTACGCTGTATTATTAGGTTCAAAAGCCCATAATTAACTTTTTTTACCCAAAAAATTGATTTAATATCATTTTCGATCGTTTTTTAGGGTTTAGAGCGTGAATGTCTAAATGTGTTTTCTAGAGAACCCATTCAAATTTTAACCGAGTAAAAAGCTAAAATTTTAGTTTAACCTGTTTAATTAAGTTCAAAAGACCATAATTAACTTTTTGTACCAAAAATTTTTGATTTATTGTCATTTTAGATCTTTTTTAGGGTTCAGAGCGTGCATCTCTAAAGGGGCTTTTTAGTGAACCCGTTCGAACTTTAACCGAGTAAAAAGCTCAAAAGTTTAGTTTAAGCTGTATAATTAGGTTCAAAAGCCCATAATTAACTTTTTTACCCAAAAAATTTGATTTAATATCATTTTCGATCGTTTTTTAGGGTTTAGAGAGTGAATGTCTAAATGTGTTTTCTAGAGAACCCGTTCAAATTTTAACCGAGTAAAATGCTAAAATTTTAGTTTAACTTGTATAATTAGGTTCTTGAGACCATAATTAACTTTTGGAACCAAAAAAATTTGATTTATTGTCATTTTAGATCATTTTTTAGGGTTCAGAGCGTGCATCTCTAAAGGGGCTTTTTATTGAACCTGTTCGAATTTTAACAGAGTAAAAAGCTAAAAATTTTAGTTTAAGTTATATAATTTGGTTAAAAAGCCGATAATTAACTTTTTCTACCCAAAAAGTTTGATTTAATATCATTGTCGATCGTTTTTTAGGTTTTAGAGCATGCTTGTCTAAATGGGCTTTCTAGTGAACCCGTTCGAATTTTAACAGAGTAAAAAGCTCAAAATTTTAATTTAGGCTGTATAATTAGGTTCAAAAGCTAATAATTAACCTTTTTTACCCAAAAAAATTTATTTAATGTTATTTTTGATTGTTTTTTAGGTTTCAGAGTGTGCATGTCTAAATGGGCTTTCTAGTGAACCCGTTCGAATTTTATTTAATATTGTAATTTTATATCGTTTTTTAGTGTTTAGAGCGTGCATCTCTAAATGGGCTTTCTAGTGAACATGTTCGAATTTTAACCGAGTAAAAATTTAAAAATTTTAGTTTAAGTTGTATAATTAGGTTCACAAGTCCATAATTAACTTTTTTTTAGTTTAAAAATTTGATTTATTGTCATTTAAGATCGTTTTTCAGGGTTTAGAGCTTGCATCTGTAAGGGGGCTTTTTAGTGAACCTGTTCAAATTTTAACCGATTAAAAAGCTCAAAATTTTAGTTTAACCTGTATAATTAGGTTAAAAAGACCACAATTAACTTTTTGTACCCAAAAAATTTGATTTATTGTCATTTTAGATCGTTTTTTAGTGTTTAGAGCGTGCATCTCTAAATGGGCTTTCTAGTGAACCTGTTCAAATTTTAACAGAGTAAAAAGCTCAAAATTTTAGTTTAAGCTTTATAATTAGGCTCAAAAGCCTCTAATTAACTTGTTTCAGCCAAAAAATGGATTTAATATCATTTTGATCTTTTTTTAGGGTTAAGAGCGTGTATGTCTAAATGGGCTTTCTAGTGAACCTGTTCGAATTTTAACCGAGTAAAAAGCTCAAAATTTTAGTCTAACCTGTATAATTAGGTTAAAAAGACCATAATTAACTTTTTTCATGCAAAAATATTTATTTAATATTATTTTTGATCACTTTTTAGGGTTTACAGCGTACATGTCTAAATAGGCTTTTTAGTGAACCTGTTCGAATTTTAACCGAGTAAAAAGCTCAAAAGTTTAGTTTAAGCTGTATAATTAGGTTCAAAAGCCCATAATTAACTTTTTTTACCCAAAAAATTTGATTTAATATCATTTCCAATCGTTTTTTAGGGTTTAGAGCATACACGTCTAAATGGGTTTTCTAGAGAACCCATTCAAGTTTTAACTGAGTAAAAAGCTAAAATTTTAGTTTAACCTGTTTAATTAGGTTGAAAAGACCATAATTAACTTTTTGTACCAAAAAAAATTGATTTATTGTCATTTTAGATCGTTTTTTAGGGTTTAGGGGCTTTTTAGTGAACCAGTTCGAATTTTAACCGATTAAAAAGCTAAAAATTTTAGTTTAAGTTGTATAATTATGTTAAAAAGCCGATAATTAACTTTTTCTACCCAAAAAATTTGATTTAATATCATTATCGATCGTTTTTTAGGGTTTAGAGCATGCATGTCTAAATGGGCTTTCTAGTGAACCCGTTCGAATTTTAACAGAGTAAAAAGCTCAAAATTTTAATTTAGGCTGTATAATTAGGTTCAAAACCTAATAATTAACCTTTTTTACCCAAAAAATTTTATTCAATATTATTTTTGATAGTTTTTTAGGGTTTAAAGCGTGCATGTCTAAATGGGCTTTCTAGTGAACCCGTTCGAATTTTAACCGAGTAAAAAGCTCAAAATTTTAGTTTAACATGTTTAATTAGGTCCAAAAGCCCATAATAAAATTTTTTTTAGCTAAAAATTTTTATTTAATATCATTTTCGATCGTTTTTTAGGATTTAGAGCGTGCATGTCTAAATGGGCTTTCTAGTAAACCTGTTCAAATTTTAACCGAGTAAAAAGCTAAAAATTTTAGTTTAAGCTTTATAATTAGGTTCAAAAGCCCCTAATTAACTTGTTTTACCCAAAAGATGGATTTAATATCATTTTGATCTTTTTTTAGGGTTCAGAGCGTACATGTCTAAATGGGCTTTCTAGTGAACCTGTTCGAATTTTAACCGAGTAAAAAGCTCAAAATTTGAGTTTAACCTGTATAATTAGGTTCAAAAGCCCATAATTAACTTTTTTCATGCAACAATATTTATTTAATATTATTTTTGATCAGTTTTTAGGGTTTACAGCGTACATGTCTAAATAGGCTTTTTAGTGAACCCGTTCGAATTTTAACCGAGTAAAACGCTCAAAAGTTTAGTTTAAGCTGTATAATTAGGTTCAAAAGCCCATAATTAACTTTTTTTACCCAAAAATTTGATTTAATATCATTTCCGATCGTTTTTTAGGGTTTAGAGCATACACGTCTAAATGGGTTTTCTAGAGAACCCATTCAAGTTTTAACCGAGTAAAAAGCTCAAAATTTTAGTTTAACCTGTATAATTTGGTTCAAAAGTCCATAATTAACTTTTTGTACTAAAAAAATTTGATTTATTGTCATTTTAGATCGTTTTTTAGGGTTCAGAGCGTGCCTCTCGAAAGGGCTTTTTAGTGAACCTGTTCAAATTTTAACCGTGTAAAAAGCTCAAAATTTAAGTTTAAGTTGTACAATTAGGTTCAAAAGCCCATAATTAACTTTTTTTACCCAAAAAATTTGACTTAATATCATTTTCGATCATTTTTTAGGGTTCAGAGTGTCCATGTCTAAATGGGCTTTTTAGTGAACCTGTTCGAATTTTAACCGAGTAAAAAGCTCAAAATTTTAGTTTAACCTATACAATTAGGTTCAAAAGTCCATAATTAACTTTTGCTACCCAAAAAATTTGATTTGTTGTTATTTTAGATCATTTTTTAGGGTTCAGAGCGTGCATCTCGAAAGGGGCTTTATAGTGAACCTATTCGAATTTTAACTTAGTAAAAAGCTCAAAATTTAAGTTTAAGCTGTATAATTAGGTTCAAAATCCCATAATTAACTTTTTTTACCCAAAAAATTTGATTTAATATCATTTTCGATCATTTTTTAGGGTTTACAGCGTGAATGTCTAAATGTGTTTTCTAGAGAACCCATTTACATTTTAACCGAGTAAAAAGCTAAAATTTTAGTTTAACCTGTATAATTAGGTTCAATAGATCATAATTAACTTTTTGTACCAAAAAAATTTGATTTATTGTCATTTAAGATCGTTTTTTAGGGTTCAGAGCGTGCATCTCTAAAGGGGCTTTTTAGTGAACCTGTTCGAATTTTAACCGAGTAAAAAGCTCAAAATTTTAGTTTAAGTTGTATAATTAGGTTCAAAAGCCCATAATTAACTTTTTTTTTACCGAAAAATTTGATTTAGTATCACTTTCTATCGTTTTTTAGGGTTCAGAGCGTGCATGTCTAAATGGGCTTTCTAGTGAACCCGTTCGAATTTTAACCGAGTAAAAAGCTCAAAATTTTAGTTTAACCTGTATAATTAGGTTAAAAAGTCCATAATTAACATTTTGTACCCAAAAATTTTGATTTATTGTAATTTTATATCGTTTTTTAGTGTTTAGAGCGTCCATCTCTAAATGGGCTTTCTAGTGAACATGTTCGAATTTTAACCGAGTAAAGAGCTAAAAATTTTTGTTTAAGTTGTATAATTAGGTTCAAAAGTCCATATTTAGCTTTTTTACCTAAAAAATTTGATCTAATATCATTTTCGATCGTTTTCTAGAGTTCAAAGCGTGGATGTCTAAATGGGCTTTCTAGTGAACCCGTTTGAATTTTAACCGAGTAAAAAGCTCAAAATTTTAGTTTAACCTGTATAATTAGGTTAAAAAGACGACAATTAACTTTTTGTACCCAAAAAATTTGATTTATTGTCATTTTAGATCGTTTTTTAGGGTTTAGAGCGTGCATGTCTAAATTGGCATTCTAGTGAACCTGTTCAAATTTTAACCGAGTAAAAAGCTCAAAATTTTAGTTTAAGCTTTATAATTAGGTTCAAAAGCCTCTAATTAACTTGTTTTACCCAGAAAATGGATTTAATATCATTTTGATCTTTTTTTAGGGTTCAGAGCATATATGTCTAAATGGGCTTTCTAGTGAACCTGTTCGAATTTTAACCGAGTAAAAAGCTCAAAATTTGAGTTTAACCTATATAATTAGGTTCAAAAGCCCATAATTAACTTTTTTCATGCAACAATATTTATTTAATATTATTTTTGATCATTTTTTAGGGTTTACAACGTACATGTCTAAATAGGCTTTTTAGTGAACCCGTTCGAATTTTAACCAAGTAAAAAGCTCAAAAGTTTAGTTTAAGCTGTATAATTAGGTTCAAAAGCCCATAATTAACTTTTTGTACCCAAAAAATTTGATTTAATATCATTTCCGATCGTTTTTTAGGGTTTAGAGCATACACGTCTAAATGGGTTTTCTAGAGAACCCATTCAAGTTTTAACCGTGTAAAAAGCTCAAAATTTTAGTTTAACGTGTGTAATTTGGTTCAAAAGTCCATAATTAACTTTTTGTACTCAAAATATTTGATTTATTGTCATTTTAGATCGTTTTTTAGGGTTCAGAGCGTGCCTCTCGAAAGGGGCTTTTTAGTGAACCTGTTCAAATTTTAACCGTGTAAAAAGCTCAAAATTTAAGTTTAAGCTGTACAATTAGGTTCAAAAGCCCATAATTAACTTTTTTTACCCAAAAAATTTGACTTAATATCATTTTCGATCATTTTTTAGGGTTCAGAGTGTCCATGCCTAAATGGGCTTTTTAGTGAACCTGTTTGAATTTTAACCGAGTAAAAAGCTCAAAATTTTAGTTTAACCTATACAATTAGGTTCAAAAGTCCATAATTAACTTTTGGTACCAAAAAAATTTGATTTATTGTTATTTTAGATCATTTTTTAGGGTTCAGAGCGTGCATCTCGAAAGGGGCTTTATAGTGAACCTATTCGAATTTTAACCTAGTAAAAAGCTCAAAATTTAAGTTTAAGTTGTATAATTAGGTTCAAAATCCCATAATTAACTTTTTTTACCCAAAAAATTTGATTTAATATCATTTTCGATCATTTTTTAGGGTTTACAGCGTGAATGTCTAAATGTGTTTTCTAGAGAACCCATTTAAATTTAAACCGAGTAAAAAGCTAAAATTTTAGTTTAACCTGTATAATTAGGTTCAATAGATCATAATTAACTTTTCGTACCAAAAAAATTTGATTTATTGTCATTTAAGATCGTTTTTTAGGGTTCAGAGCGTGCATCTCCAAAGGGGCTTTTTAGTGAACCTGTTCGAATTTTAACCGAGTAAAAAGCTAAAAATTTTAGTTTAAGTTGTATAATTAGGTTCAAAATCCCATAATTAACTTTTTTTTACCGAAAAATTTGATTTAGTATCACTTTCTATCGTCTTTTAGGGTTCAGAGCGTGCATGTCTAAGTGGGCTTTCTAGTGAACCCGTTCGAATTTTAACCGAGTAAAAAGCTCAAAATTTTAGTTTAACCTGTATAATTAGGTTAAAAAGACCACAATTAGCTTTTTGTACCCAAAAAATTTGATTTATTGTCATTTTATATATTTTTTTAGTGTTTAGAACGTGCATCTCTAAATGGGCTTTCTAGTGAACCTGTTCAAATTTTAAACGAGTAAAAAGCTAAAAATTTTAGTTTAAGCTTTATTATTAGGTTCAAAAGCCCATAATTAACTTTTTGTACCAAAAAAATTGACTTAATATCATTTTTGATTGTTTTTTAGGGTTTAGAGCGTACATGTTTAAATGGGCTTTCTAGTGAACCTGTTCGAATTTAACCGTGTAAAAAGCTCAAAATTTGAGTTTAACTTGTATAATTAGGTTCAAAAGCCCATAATTAACTTTTTTCATGCAAAAATATTTATTTAATATTATTTTTGATCACTTTTTAGGGTTTACAGCGTACATGTCTAAATAGGCTTTTTAATGAAACTGTTCGAATTTTAACCGAGTAAAAAGCTCAAAAGTTTAGTTTAAGCTGTATAATTAGGTTCAAAAGCCCATAATTAACTTTTTTTACCCAAAAAATTTGATTTAATATCATTTCAGATCGTTTTTTAGGGTTTAGAGCATACACGTCTAAATCGGTTTTCTAGAGAACCCATTCAAGTTTTAACCGAGTAAAAAGCTAAAATTTTAGTTTAACCTGTTTAATTAGGTTGAAAAGACCATAATTAAATTTTTGTACCAAAAAAATTTGATTTATTGTCATTTTAGATCGTTTTTTAGGGTTTAGAGCATGCATCTCTAAAGGGGCTTTTTAGTGGACCTGTTCGAATTTTAACCGATTAAAAAGCTAAAAATTTTAGTTTAAGTTGTATAATTAGGTTAAAAAGCCCATAATTAACTTTTGCTACCCAAAAAATTTGATTTAATATCATTATCGATCGTTTTTAGGGTTTAGAGCATGCATGTCTAAATTGGCTTTCTAGTGAACCTGTTCGAATTTTAACCGAGTAAAAAGCTCAAAATTTTATTTTAGGCTGTATAATTAAGTTCAAAAGCCAATAATTAACCTTTTTTACCCAAAAAGGTTTTATTTAATATCATTTTCGATCGTTTTTAGGGTTTAGAGCGTGCATGTCTAAATGGGCTTTTTAGTGAACCCGTTCGAATTTTAACCGAGTAAAAAGCTCAAAATTTTAGTTTAATCACTATAATTAGGTTCAAAAAACCGTAATTAACTTTTTTTACCAACAAAATTTGATTTATTGTCATTTTATATCGTTTTTTAGGTTTTAGAGCGTGCATCTCCAAATGGGTTTTTTAGTGAACCCGTTCGAATTTTAATCGAGTAAAAAGCTCAAAATTTGAGTTTAAGATGTATAATTAGGTTCAAAAGCACATAATTAACTTTTTTACCCAAAAAATTTGATTTAATATCATTTTCGATCGTTTTTTAGGGTTCAGAGCGTGCATGACTAAATGGGCTTTCTAGTGAACCCGATCGAATTTTAACAGAGTAAAAAGCTCAAAATTTTAGTTTAACCTGTATAATTAGGTTCAAAAGCCCATAATTATCTTCTTGTACTCAAAATATTTGATTTATTGTCATTTTAGATCGTTTTTTAGGGTTCAGAGCGTGCCTCTCGAAAGGGGCATTTTAGTGAACCTGTTCAAATTTTAACTGTGTAAAAAGCTCAAAATTTAAGTTTAAGCTGTACAATTAGGTTCAAAAGCCCATAATTAACTTTTTTTACCCAAAAAATTTGACTTAATATCATTTTCGATCGTTTTTTAGGGTTTACAGCGTGAATGTCTAAATGTGTTTTCTAGAGAACCCATTTAAATTTTAACAGAGTAAAAAGCTAAAATTTTAGTTAAACCTGTATAATTAGGTTCAATAGACCATAATTAACTTTTTGTACCAAAAAAATTTGATTTATTGTCATTTAAGATCGTTTTTCAGGGTTTAGAGCTTGCATCTGTAAGGGGGCTTTTTAGTGAACCTGTTCAAATTTTAACCGATTAAAAAGCTCAAAATTTTAGTTTAACCTGTATAATTAGGTTCAATAGATCATAATTAACTTTTTTTACCAAAAAAATTTGATTTATTGTCATTTAAGATCGTTTTTTAGGGTTCAGAGCGTGCATCTCTAAAGGGGATTTTTAGTGAACCTGTTTGAATTTTAACCGAGTAAAAAGCTCAAAATTTTAGTTTAAGTTGTATAATTAGGTTCAAAAGCCCATAATTAACTTTTTTTACCGAAAAATTTGATTTAGTATCATTTTCGATCGTTTTTCAAGGTTCAGAGCGTGCATGTCTAAATGGGCTTTCTAGTGAACCCGTTCAAATTTTAACCGAGTAAAAAGCTCAAAATTTTAGTTTAACCTGTATAATTAGGTTAAAAAGACCATAATTAACTTTTTGTACCCAAAAAAATTAATTTATTGTAGTTTTATATCGTTTTTTAGTGTTTAGAGCGTGCATCTCTAAATGGGCTTTCTAGTGAACATGTTCAAATTTTAACCGAGTAAAAAGCAAAAAAATTTAGTTTAAGCTTTATAATTAGGTTCAAAAGCCCCAAATTAACTTGTTTTACCAAAAAAATGGATTTAATATCATTTTTTATGTTTTTTAGGGTTAAGAGTGTACATGTCTAAATGGGTTTTCGAGCGAACCCGTTCGAATTTTAACCTAGTAAAAAGTTCAAAATTTGAGTTTAAGATGTATAATTAGGTTCAAAAGCCCATATTTAAATTTTTGTACCCAAAAAATTGATTTAATATCATTTTTGTTTCTTTTTTAGGGTTTTGAGCGTACATGTCTAAATGGGCTTTCTAGTGAACCCGTTCGAATTTTAACCGAGTAAAAAGCTCGAAATTTTAGTTTAAGTAGTATAATTAGGTTCAAAAGACCATAATTAATTTTTTTACCCAAAAAATTTGATTTAATATCATTTTCGATCGTTTTATAGTGTTCACAACGTGCATGTCTAAATGTGCTTTCTAGTGAACCCATTCGAATTTTAACCGAGTAAAAAGATCAAAATTTTCGTTTAAGATGTATAATTAGTTTCAAAAGACCATAATTAACTTTTTGTACCCAAAAAATTTTATTTATTTTCATTTTATATCAATTTTTAGGGTTTATAGCGTGCATCTCTAAATGGTCTTTTTAGTGCACCCGTTCAATTTTTTTTTTTTACGGAAAAGGGGCTCGTTAAAAACCCCCTAACACTTCCAACCCCAAGAAGGGTTAGAAGCCCCTATGAGGAAAAGAGTACCCCTAGAAATTTATTGAGAAGGAGAGTTAAATCTCTCATAGTTTACAAAAGCCCTTATAAAATCGGGCAAATCCGAGTCAAAGTGAAGATTACATAAAGTTCGCATGGCCCTTGAAGCAAGAGTATGGGCTACATTATTGGCCCCTCTAGGTACATAAGCGATCCAAAAATTTACTAAACTATCCATGGTGGTGTGAATCGTGGACACCAAAGGTTGTAAAGTTGAGAGATCTGGTCCACCCTAGTTGACTTTATTTGCGATGGAGGTTGAATCTGTCTCAAAGGTAATATTCGTCCAACCTTTCTGAGATGCAAGTCGAACTCCAGCTAGGATTGCTTGTGCTTCAGCCGAAGCAGCGTCAGGCCATCCAACAAGAGGAAGAGAAATTCCTCCCAAAACCACACCGTCCGAGTTACGTGCTACAACACCAATTGCAGCACTTCTAGAGATGGGGTCAAAAGCCCCATCCGAGTTTATTTTAATAGAGCCAGTACCTGGTTTTTGCCATGTTTGGTTTTGAAGAATGGGTCTATGTGGATTACTAGTAGAGGGGCAAATATTTGCATTTTGATAGTCATTCAATAAGGATTTGGCATTTTCTAGGGTTAATCATGGTGGTTGAAGATGGTTATTATGTATCCAATCATTTTTGTTACCTTTTCCTGACCACTAGTATCGGCGAATAGAAGTGGCCATGTCATCGATAATATTATGTGGAAGAAGGTAGCATGACATGACATATTGTGGAAGAGATTGAATGACAGATTTTATGAATATTTCTCTACCAGTAAAAGATAATAGATGTTTATCCCATTTGGAGAGACTGGTGTTAATTTTATCTCTGGTAAAACCTAACGAAGCTGTTTTGTTTTTTCCAATCAAGAGAGGGACACCCCAGGTAAATACCAGGGTCACTAACCTCATGGACTTGGAGAATATTGTTAACAGTTTCTCTTTGAGATAGAGTAGTTTTTGGGGAAAAGTAGATTATCGATTTTTCAAAATTAATCGCTTGACTTGAAGAGGTAGCATATTTGTGTAGAGCATTTTTTAGATGATTAGTTTCAGTGGTGTTGTTTTTTATGAAGACCAAACAATCATCAGCGAAAAGGAGATGGTTTATTTTTGGGTCGTGCCGACTAGCACTGAGCCCAAGGAGGTTGCCGTTAGCATGTTCAGCATCTAGTATAGATGTTAATCCTTGGGTGCAGAAGAGGAAGAGAAATGGAGAAAGTGGGTCTCCTTGTCGGAGACCTCGTTCTAGTTTAAAGGGTTGAGATAAAGAGTCGTTTACACGGACTTGGTACGAAACGGTAGTGACACATTTCATTATAGTAGAAATCAAAGTGTCGTTGAAACCCATACGTTGCATAATTTTTTGTAAGAAAGGCCATTCAACACGATCGAAGGCTTTTTCCATATCTAGCTTCAGACTTGCACCTTTAGACAGGTGGGAGTCTCCCGTATTGAGAGTGTGAAGTAGTTCATGTGCAATTAGGATATTATCCGTGATGTTTCTACCTTGAATAAAAGCCGCTTGGTTGTTACTAATACATAGAGGTATGAATGTTTTGAGACGGTTGACTAAAACCTTAGATACAATTTTGTATGTAACAGTGCAAAGGCTTATTGGATGAAGTTTTCTCATTGGGTTTTTTTTTCGGGATTAGGACAAGAATAGTTTGGTTGACCTCACCCATGTTGGTTGTACCCGAGAGAAGATCAAGGCATAGTCATATTATGTCCTTACCAAGTGTATCCTAGTGTTGTCGGTAAAAACCACTTGAAAAACCATCGATCCCTGGAGCTTTCCTAGGATCAATATCACGAAAAGCGTTAATAACTTCTTCTTCTGTGTAAGGTCTATTTAAATTTTCATTCACTTGTGTTGTAATTATAGTTGGAATGTTATCAAGGATATCAATCGAAGGAGTTGGATTGCATGTAGAGAAAAGGTTTTGGAAATAGTATATAGCAATTGATAGAATGTTGGATTCTTCCGTGTGCCAAGTGTTGGAATTATCAAAGAGACCTTGAATAGTGTTTTTCTTACGACGTCCATTGGCTCGTGCATGGAAGAAAGAAGTATTTTTGTCTCCATGTTGTAGCCAGTTAGTTCTAGAGTGTTGAGCCCAGTATATTTCATTGTTATGTTGAAGGGCTTGTAGTTCTTTCATTGCTTCAATGAGGTGGTGTTCCTCAGAAGATGGTATTGGATGTTTTAGACTATTATTAATATATGTAGTTAGATATTGAAGACGTTCATTTATTTTTTTTTCCTTTGAGAATTCTGCCATGAGTTTAGACGGTTGCAAATCTTTTGTATTTTGTTTAGTGTGTTCCCATTCGTATTGGTCCAAATATCCTTAATTAGGTTTTTGCTTTCATCATTGTTGGCCCAACATTCCTCAAAGCAGAAGGTTTTCTTAAAATTCTGTTTTCTAGCATATGTAGTAAAAGAGGTGTCGAGCATAATGGAACAGTGGTCAGATTTGGATTGGAAATGCGATGTTATAGTATAATTTGGATACATGTTTATCCAGTTGGTTGAACAAATAAATCGATCCAAGCGTTCGAAGATAGTTTGTGAGTTGGGTCCATGTTTAAACCATGTGAACCAACTAGAGTTAGGTTTACAATCGAAGAGTTCATTTCGAGAAAAACATTCTTGAAAATTAATAATTTGGGAGCATGCACGTCGGCATCCTCCTTGTTTTTCATTGTCATGTAGAATTTCATTAAAGTCCCCACCTAGTAACCATGGGAGGTTTGAGGATGATTTTAAGGAATCTATTAATTGCCATGTTTTGTATTTATAATTTGTATTAGCTGTAACACTTAAAAAAAAAGATGATGAAGTGAGGTGGGGGGTGTCGAACCCACAACCCCTAATGGGTTTGACTAATGACCAGCCACTAAGCTAAAGAGCTTTTGTGCCTTGGACTTCCTTGTCTTAATTTTAAATTATACCTGCATCAGATTCAGAATTTTAAATATTTATATTCGAAGTTTTGTCTTTTATGGGTTTAGAAACCCTAGTCTATCAGATCAAAAAAAAAAGATATAATAAAATACCCTATTCGAATAAAAAAACTCCTCACCTACCCATCACCGTCCTTTCCTCTCGCCGGCCATCCCCGATCTCGTCCATCGATCGTCCGTGACCGTCACCGCCGGTACCACCTGAATCACCGTCGTCTCCCGATCGTAGCCCACTCCTTCACGCGCACCACCGTCGCCGGAGTAAGCACGAATCAGGGGTGGAAGTTCGACGATTTTAGGGTTTAAAACCCTTCCGGCAAGAACTTCATCGGAAAACTTTTCCGTTTGGTAAGTTTAGTGTCTAAACCTAGTTGTTTCGAAGTGTTTTCTGGAATTTGGCCTGTGTTTTTGTTTTGTTGGTGTAGATCTGGAGAAATCTGGGTTTAAGAGGCGTTTTCCGGCCGATTAGGGCCGCGTGTAGCCTCCACGCGCCACCGTAATCAAATTCCGGTCACCAGGGACGGTTACAGTGAACTGACTGGTCCAAACCGACCCAAAACCCGGTCCAAGCCGGACCGAACCGGTCCAACCAAACCGAGCCGTTCCAACCCGGTCAACCCTAATCAAACCCGTTGATCGACCCAACCCGTTGACCCGTTGACCGACCCGACCCGTTGACCGACCCGACCCGTTGACCGACCCGTTGACTCGTTGACCGTTGACCATGATGTCAGCATGACGCCAACGCTGACCGTTGACTGCTGACGTCAGCATGACGTTAACGTTGACTTTGACTGCTGACATCAGCGTTGACTTTGACCCAAAAAGTCAAAATTTTCAAAAACTCCCATTTTATGTTTTTTGACGTCCTGAGTCCATCCGTGAAGTCCGTTTTTCGAAATTCGAACCCGAAGGCCTCCAAATTGGACTTTAAAGTCTTGAGTCAAACTTTTCTTCCAAGTTAAGTTAAGTCCAGAGTTTTATTTAAGGTCTAAAATTTATATCTGTTTGTTTGTAGGACCCCATAGTTCTCCCGATCGTGTACCGACCCAGCTCCTCCCGCTTTGACCGATCCCGAGATCCGATCGTGACCCGTATGTTTATAACACCCGTGAATAATCAATTCAATGTTTAACTCAAGTATTAATAAAAATTCTATCTTATATTTTTAGGGTCCAGTACAGCTACAGAGCGAGGCTCGAACGCCCAGTAGATCACCTGTCTGTTTCTGCCATTGAGGTGTGTTCCTTGTGTGCTATATGATTGTATTTTACTGTTTTACGTTTTAAACGATTCAAGTATGTGCACACTACTGTTTTTCTGGATTTCCATAAACACATATTTTGAACTTTAAGATATATCATTTTATGATTTACTGTATACCTGTTATTTCCTGAATTATGTATACGTATTGCCTGTTTAATTTCTGTTACTAATATCATGATTTCTCTTATTATAGCATGCCTGCCATCTTAGTATTGGGATGATGAGTAGCATCTAATATCCGGTTCAGCCTTGATCCAGCTGGTAATTCCGCCTGTCTACGGTTCCTAACCTTAGTTAGGGTAATTTCGCCTGTTATCGGTTCCCGTGCATTAGCCGGGGTAATTTCGCCTGTTCCCTAAGGTAATCCCTTAGGTCGGTACCTTTGCCTTAAGGGCTTAGGTTAATCCAAGTATCAGATACTGTTCAGGGGAACTGTATCCAGGAGTTCGGTCGGAGGGTAGCTTGTCATGCATATACATGATTTGATTTTTTTGTATTACTGTTTAATTAATATATCTGTATTTTATTGCACTATTGGAACACATTGGGCTTCATAGCTCATATTTGTTTTTCTTCCCCCTTTCAGATACCCGTAGATAGACATCTCGGACTTGGCATTGGAGGATCTACATATTATCTGGTTACACGTTGATGTAACATATTTAAACTTTTTCTCAGTTTACGTTAAGGTGACATGTGCCAATATATACTATATTACTGGTGTTTTAAACGTATTATTTTGATATTGGTTTTACAAATTATTTTGTGAACATTATTTCCAGTTACCCTGTTTTGGTGACATTTTATATATTTTAAATTGTTAGACAATATTTACTTTCACTTACTTCAGTTAAATAAATTTTTATGCCATATGTTTCGTAAATAAAAACAATGTGATACTCTAGCCGGGCTTCCCGCATAGGCCGGTTTAGGGGGTTACATTAGCATAACCATGTAACCCAGTGAAATGGAATTTAGAATTTTCATGGCATAATACAATCAAAATGGTGATCGGAATAAGAAAGTAAATCACTTTGAATTTTATTAGTCCAAAGTAAGGCTAGGCGAGTACAAGTTGGACTATTTTCTACCGATATGCATCCTTGCATATCAAGTGATGCACTAAGAGAATTACATCGAGATTTATTAAGTCTAGTTTCACATAGAAATAAAACATCAAGTTCATATTTGGTAATTATTTTTTTGAGATTTTGAACTGCCTAGGCCTTGGCAGTTCCAACACATGATTTTCATTTGGTTCGGCGGGATTGAGCCATGTCAACCTCCGCCGTAGAGTTTTTTTCGCTGCTCATCCCAGCTTTATCAAAAAGAGCATGTTTTGATTTCTTTTGGTATTGAATTTCATGCATTGGAGGGGATCGTTTCTTTCCAGCACGAAAAAGGAAAGAAAAGATATAAACACTTTTAGTTATTTTAAGTAATAAAGTAAAATTAGTTTGGTAAGAAGAGATATATAGGTTGAAAAGAATAAAATTAAATATGGTAATGGATATTGGAGTATAATGGTAAGAATAGGTAAGAATCTTATTAATACTTATGTAACAAGGTAAATTGTAATTAAAGTAAGTGAAGGAAAGAAAATGAATTAGAGTATATGTAAAAGGTATGTGGAAATTAATTAGCATAAAACAAAGAGGTATGTAGGAAGAAAATATATGAATTTTGATAGGAGAAGGTAAATGATAAAAAAGGTATGAAAATGTATGAGAAATTTTTGTAAAATAATATTTTTTAGGTATAGTTAGAAATGTTTTTGAATATTTAAGAATCTACTTTTTTTGAATTCAAGATTTTTGTAAAAAGATAAGTATTAGATACTGAGATTTGGAGTAAATTTGGTAAATTTATATTATTATTGGTGGAAAATTTTAATTTTTGGTGTATAAAAAGATTGTAGTTTATTGTTGGTTGAGTTACGTCTATTTTAGATATTAAAATTTTTGATATTGAAATTTTATATGAGATTAGCGGATCTTTGTATACTTTGACAGTAATTTTGTTTGTCATGTTTTCTAGCATTATTTTCTTCCTTACGGTTGATTGTATGGGTTTAATGGATGAAATCCAAGAATGGGTTGGTATGATAAATTTGAACTTGTATAAGATACCATTAAGTGGTTGGGTAATTTTGAGTTCCCAATAATGGATTGGTTTAGTAAGATTGTATATGATATGAAATTTATTTATTAGGTACAAATATTTAATTGTTTTTGGAAATATGGGTAGAGGTGCAAGAAAAGAGAAAAAGAGATTGAAGTTAATTAGCATATAAGGAAAGAAGAAAGGGCAAAGAAGGTTAAAAAAGATAAGAATTTTATTTGGGGAACAATGAAAAGGTAAGCGGTAAAGAAGGTAATACAAGATTGTATAAAAGTTTAGTAAGTTATAGTTGTTGGAAATATATGACAGTTTTTTATAAAGGTAATTGTAAATCAATTGATTTTGCAGTGAGTTTGATACTTTTGTAAATTTATTTGTGAATATGGTAAAATTATAATGTAGTAATAGTAATTGTATTAAAATTGGTATTAATGAGTTTGAAGAGATTTGTAATATTATTTTCGGTGTTGGTTTTAAGTAAGAATGTTGAAAAGATGTGAATGAAATTGGATAATAAGATAGTTTTTGAGAATATATGTTGAAAAGAATAAAAATATATATGATAAGAGATAATATAGTATAATGGTAAAAAGAGGTAAGAATTTTTGTAATAGTTGTGTATAAAGATAAATTATAAAAGATATAAAAATTAATTAGCATATAAACAAAAGTTAAATTGTAAAAAAGGTAAGAAAATATATGAAAATTAATTAGATAATTAGAAAAAGCTATATGGTAAAAAAGGTACAAGAGTATATGAATGATATTTACTAAAAGAATTTTTTTTGTTATTATTGGAAATGTTATTAATGAGATAAAAAAATATAAAAGGTAATGGAGATTAATTAGGATATGCGAGAAAAGTAAATGATTAGGAAAGGGTAAAAAGATTTGAAATTTATTTAAGATATAAAGAAAAGGTAAACGGTAAACAAGGTAATAAAGCATTTTCGAAGTTTTTAGTAATTTATATTTTTTGGGTATTTTTAGAAGTTTTTTGAAACTTTGAATAGATATTTTTGAAGATTTGAATGTCTACATTTTCGTAAATCAAAATTTTTGAAAAAGGGTAAGTAGAAAGGATTGAGATTTGGTGTAAATTTTGTAAGTTTACATTAGTATATGTGGAGATATTTAATTTTAGGTGCGAAAAAATACGGGGAGTGAAAATTTAATGGTGGTTGTAAAGGGTCAATAAAAAAATATTTTTATAAAAATATGAGGTAAATATATGGAAAGAGATTGTAAAAAATAGCTAGAGATTTTTTATGGGAAAATAAGATATAAGGAGTATTTATCGAGAAATTATGATTTACGATATTAAAGGTAATAATGGAGATATTATGAAAATTTTGATGGTAAGTTTTAATAAATTGATTTGAAAAATTAGTTTTAAAATACCAATATTGCAGTAGAGATGATTGTAAAAAATTCCAAGTTGCCATGTGGGAATGAAGTAAAGAAATTAGTATTCGAATTTTTTTTACGGGAGGTGTGTAAATTGAAGTGAAATAGATAATATGGAGATTAATTGGTATATGAAATTTTAAAAAATTTAAAAAAATGAAAGAGATGTTTAATCTATTTTTTGAAAGATTTGAATTTGATTGAAATTGTTTCCTTGAGTATATAGTTGACTTGAGGAAATGTTTTAGAAATCAAAAAATGTTCCAATTTACTCCTCCTTTCCAACAAATTATGGTGTAAGTAGTCCATGGTGTCATGTGATTTAAAACTATGAAGAGAAAGATTTTTATAATTGTAAATAGAAAACTTAAATGGTAAATGTCACACCCTAAACTTTTCCCAATTTAAAAGTCTAAATCCCTAATCTTAAACCATAGAAATTGGGGATTTCTGATTCCAATTTCTGTGACTCAATTGAAAATTTCTGTAAGCTTGAGGGTTCAAGTGTTATCTTCCAAAAATCTAAGGGACCTTTTGAGTAATTTTACCCTTGTCAAAAATTCCAGATTTCAGTTTCCTTCCTTAAGATTCGGCCTTTATGGGAGATTAATTTTCTCCTTTTCTTTCCAATTAAGTTGTTGTATCATTCCTTTGATATTTTTGATCTAAACCAAAATTAACCGAGCCTTCCTCTCTTGGTCTCTCCATCAACCGAGTTTCTTTTATGTGTAGTTTGAAAATCAGTCTCTTTTGTGACTCCCGAATTGTTTGGTAAGCTTTCTGGTCAGCTTTCATCGCTTTTCTTACCTATTTCAATTTCGGCTTGGTTCTTTTCGTTCTGTTTCGTGTTTATATGAGTTTTTGGGTGTTTAAGTTTGGATAGCTTCGGTCGGTTTTTGGGTGTTTAAATCTCGTTTAGAATCGAATCGGATCAAAAGGGGAAGTAAATCGAATTAAAATGGTGTTTGGATCAGAAAAATGTTCTGTTTGGAACCTGGGAAAATTATGGAATTTTCCAGATTTTCTCGGGAGATTTCTTGGAAGACCGAACCGCCCGACCGGTCTGAACCGCCCGAGTCACCCGAACCGACCGGCCCAGCCCGAACCACCCAAGACCGAACCGGCCTAGCCCATGACCCGTGACCCGACCCAACCCGAACCTGACCTGACCCAACCCATGACCCAACCTGGCTGACGTCATTTGCTGACGTCAGGTTTGACCTGGTGACGTCACTGTTAACGTCAGCGTTGACCAGTGCTGACGTCAGTAGTTGACTTTTTCTGACCCGGTCCCACTTTAGGTTTTTCGACGTCCTAAGTCCGATGGCGCTGTCCGTTTTTCGAAATTCGAACACGAAGTGTCATTTTTAGGGATTTTAAGTTCGAATACCTTATCTGGAAGTTATCTTTAGTGGTTTCTGAAATCGTTTCTGTTTGCTTCAGGTGACGTGGATTCAGACCCTGAGCACCTACCTCTTCCTCCTCCTGGACGACCTCCTGTTCATCAGTCCTTGGGATCCGCATGTGAGTTTCGTTTTATTTCTGTTACGTGTACTTATTTGATAGTGGCATAGTAGTGTGTCGAACGTTCTGTTATTCGTAGGTTCTACTCCTGCTCATTCTAGTGGTAGAGCCGATTCTAGTCGATGTCAGTATCGACGGAAGCGGGAAACTCTGTAGCGGCGATGGCAGCGACGACGATGGTAGCAACGACGGCAAAGATGATCATCAGCGAGATGAGCAAAAGCAAAGGAAAAAGCAACAAGGAAGGAGAAACCATGATGGAGGGAGGGAAGGAAAAGAGAAAGGGGGAGAGAGAAGGAAAAGAAAGAGGAGAGAAAAACATACCCCACCCGTTCGAATTTTAATTGAGTAAAAAGGTCAAAATTTTAGTTTAAGCTGTATAATTAGGTTCAAAAGCCCATAATTAACTTTTTTTTACCTAAAAAATTTGATTTAATATCATTTTCGATCGTTTTTTAGGGTTTAGAGCGTGCATGTCTAAATAGGCTTTCTAGTGAACCCGTTCGAATTTTAACCAAGTAAAAAGCTCAAAATTTGAGTTTAACCACTATAATTAGGTTCAAAAGACCATAATTAACTTTTTGTACCAAAAAATTTGATTTACTGTCATTTTATATCTTTTTTTAGGGTTTAGAGCATGCATCTCCAAATGGGCTTTTTAGTGAACCCATTCAAATTTTAATCGAGTAAAAAGCTCAAAATTTTAGTTTAAACTGTATAATTAGGTTCGAAATCCCATAATTAACTTTTTTTTACCCAAAAAAGTTTATTTTAATATCAATTTCGATCGTTTTTTAGGGTTTAGAGCATGAATGTCTAAATGGGCATTCTAGTGAACCCGTTCAAATTTTAACCGAGTAAAAAGCTCAAAGTTTTAGTTTAACCTGTATAATTAGGTTCAAAAGACCATAATTAACTTTTTGTACCCAAAAAATTTGATTTATTGTAATTTTAGATCGTTTTTTAGGGTTTAGAGGGTGCATCTCTAAAGGGGCTTTTTAGTGAACCTGTTCGAATTTTAACCGAGTAAAAAGCAAAAAAATTTTAGTTTAAGTTGTATAATTAGGTTCAAAAGCCCATAATTAACTTTTTTTACCAAAAAAATTTGATTTAATATCATTTTCGATCATTTTTAGGGTTCTGAGCGTGCGTGTCTAAATGGGCATTCTAGTGAACTTGTTCGAATTTTAATCGAATAAAGAGCACAAAATTTGAGTTTAAGCTGTATAATTTGGTTCAAAAGACCATAATTAAGTTTTTTTGCCCAAAAAATTTGTTTTAATATCATTTTCGATCTTTTTTAGGTTCAGAGCGTGCATGTCTAAATGGGTTTTCGGAGAACCCGTTCGAATTTTAATAGAGTAAAAAACTCAAAATTTTAGTTTAAGATGTATAATTAGGTTCAAAAGACCATAATGAACTTTTTGTATCAAAAAAATTTGATTTAATATCATTTTTTCATCGTTTTTTAGGGTTTAGAGCGTGCATGTCTAAATGGGCTTTCTTGTGAACCCGTTCGAATTTTAAATGAGTGAAAAGCTCAAAATTTTAGTTTAAGATGTATAATTAGGTTCAAAAGCCTATAATTAACTTTTTGTACTAAAAAAATTTGATTTAATATCATTTTCGATCTTTTTTTAGGGTTTAGAGCGTGCATGTCTAAATGGGTTTTCGAGAGAACTCGCTCGAATTTTAACCGAGTAAAAAGATCAAAATTTTAGTTTAAACTGTATAATTAGGTTCAAAAGACCATAATGAACTTTTTCTACCAAAAAAATTTGATTTAATACCATTTTTGATCGTTTTTATGGTTTAGAGCGTGCATGTCTAAATGGGCTTTCTAGTGAACCCGTTCGAATTTTAAAAGAGTGAAAAGCTCAAAATTTTAGTTTAAGATGTATAATTCGGTTCAAAAGCCCATAATTAACTTTTTTTATCCAAAAAATTTGTTTTAATATCATTTTCGATCTTTTTTTAGGGATCAGAGCGTGCATGTCTAAATGGGTTTTAGAGAGAACCCGTTCTAATTTTAACCTGGTAAAAAGCTCAAAATTTGAGTTTAAGCTGTATAATTAGGTTCAAAATTTCATAATTAACTTTTTTTACCCAAAAAATTTGATTTAATATCATTTTCGATTGTTTTTAGGGTTCAGAGCGTGAATGTCTAAATCCGTTTTCTAGAGAACCCATTCAAATTTTAACCGAGTAAAAAACTAAAATTTTAGTTTAACGTGTATAATTAGGTTCAAAAGACCATAATTAACTTTTTGTACAAAAAAATTGATTCATTGTCATTTTAGATTGTTTTTTAGGGTTCAGAGCGTGCATGTCTAAATGGGATTTCTAGTGAACCAGTTCGAATTTTAACCGAGTAAAAATCTCAAAATTTTAGTTTTAGCTGTAGGACTAGGTTCAAAAGTCCATAATTAACTTTTTGTACCCAAAAAATTTGATTTAATATCATTTTCGATCATTTTTAGGGTTTAGAGTGTGCTTGTCTAAAAGGGCTTTCTAGTGAACCCGTTCGAATTTTAACCGAGTAAAAAGCTCAAAAATTGACTTTAACTGTAACCTCCCAAACCGGCCTATGCGGGAAGCCCGATTAGAGTGGTCACATTGTTCTTTATTTATAAATCAGCTTTGCACGAAGAATCAAGTGACTTGTACGAATGAAGAGAAATGTTGATTAACAATTAAAATGTATAATGTGTCACCAAAACAAGGTATGTGAAAAACATTATTCATAAAATAACTCGTAAAACCAATAAAAATAATAAGTTTAAAACACTAATAATAAATTATAGGCACATGTCACCTTAATTGTAAACTGGATAAGTTTTAAAATATTACATCAAAAGTAATCAGATGATGTATAGATCCTCCAATGCCAAATCCGGGATGCCTATCTACGGATATCTGAAAGGGGAAAAGAAACAGATATGAGCTATAAGGCCCAGTGTGTTCCAACAGTGCAAATAAAATACGGGTAAAATCAATAAACAATAATAACAGAAAATTAGATTATGTATATGCATGTTATGCTACCCTCCAACCAAACTCCTGGATACAGTTCCCCCGAACAGTATCTGATACAGTATCTGATCGGCTCTATGAATTACTCTTCTTCATGCTAGAGGTGCCCGAAATCGGCTCTAGTATGCTTTAAGGAATATCAAAAAGAAAGAAGGAATTAGTGAAGAACACAATCCTTAAGGTGCCCGAAATTGGCCCAAGAAATTAGTTGTTTAGAAAAGAAGAGAACACTTAACCTAATTCTACTTGTCTTGAACTTGGAGTTTATCTAATAAAGCCTTAATTCAAACTTTTCCACAAAAACGCACACACCAAATCTTATAGTTTGTTTCTAGGTAAACCCTTGGGTAGCCAAAAGGTTAAGTCTAAAAAAATAGGCATAGTTATGGTGGGAAGAATAGATGGAAACATAAGACCAAGAGAGAGTAGAGTTTTGCAAATTGATGGTTTGCATTGCTTGAGGACAAGAAATAGTTCGAGTTTGGGGGTGTGATAAGTGCTCAACCCGAATTTACTGTATTTTTATATCTGTGCAGGAGAAACAAGTGACGCGACAGCAACATGGCCGAGGCAGGACCTGATGCCAAGGCAGCAGTTGAGAGCCAGGAAGCAAGACTGTAGGCGATTGGAAGAGAAAAATCCAAGGGACATTTCTGGACATAAAGCATATGGATCAGAGCTGGTTAGCATGAGGAAAAGCCCAAAACAAGGCCACGCGGGAAAGCCTCTTAGTTGAATTAAACTTGGAAATATTTTATTTATGTACATGACTTGTTCCCTACTCCAAGTTGTATTCTAATTAGGAAAGGTTTGCCCTAGGCCAAGCCTATATAAGACCTAGCCTTCCAATGTATTAGATATACTTAGAGAGCCGATTCATAGAGTTTACCCTAAGACACTTTGTTTTCTTTCTCTCAAATTATGTTCTAAGCTTTCTTAGGGTTTAGGTGAAGGTTGTTTAGTATTTGTGAGAGGAGATTGTACTTTGTCTTTGTTTCAATGCAATAAAACTATCAAGGTTTGCTTATCCTTTGCCATTCTTTGTTCTTGCATTCAAGCTCGGGAGAGAAGTTTGTGAGTAATCCATTTATCTAGACTCGGGAGAGTTAGATTCACGAAAAGGATAAGTACGGTGTTTCAATCGCGAAATACTAACTCGGCCTAGGGATAGGTTAAGAGTTTCAGCGGCTAAAAGAAGTGTGAGATTGGTTGGTGAGTATAATTGATTCACGCCGGGAGGTATCATCAAGGACTAGTCATCAACAGTACTTCGACTTAGGGATAAGCGGAGTCATTCAAGGACACTTTGCCGAACTTTGGTAAAGTCCACCCACGAGCAAGGGATTGCCGCGGCAGACAGTATCGTCGTTGCCGAGGCAGTAATCTGTAGTGCTGCCGAGGCAGTGATATACGATTGCATTGGGCAGAGACAAGTCAATCAAATCCACAATACAACGCAACTAGATCCTAACCTCTCTCTCTATTAATCAAATCTCATTCTTTTACTTAGTTGTTTTATTTCAGTTTATCCAAACCAAATTACTTGTGTTTTTTATTTCTTTTTACAGAACAAGAAGACAAAGAAGACATATTAAGTATACCAATCCCTGTGGAGACGATAATCCGATAAATACTTATTACTTGCGATGTGTCCACTTGCACTAAACGCGCACTTTTGACACGCGACATCAAACATACAATAAAATATAAAATAATCAATCTTAAGGTTCAAAATAAGTGTTTGTGTAAATCCAGAAAAACAATCATGTGCACATATTTAATTCGTTTAAAACATAAAATAGTAAGATACGGTTATATAGCACACA
Organism: Abelmoschus esculentus; assembly: GCA_035048815.1. Classification (NCBI taxonomy): domain Eukaryota; kingdom Viridiplantae; phylum Streptophyta; class Magnoliopsida; order Malvales; family Malvaceae; genus Abelmoschus; species Abelmoschus esculentus. The sequence continues at coordinate 7,402,971 of JAUCBN010000015.1, forward strand.
AGGAACACACCTCAATGGCAGAAACAGACAGATGGTCTACTGGGCGTTCGAGCCTCGCTCCGTAGCAGTACTGGACCCTAAAAATACAAGATAGAATTTTATTAATATTGGAGCTAAATACAGAATTGATTATTCACGAGTATTAAAAACGTACGGGTCATGATCGGATCTATGGATCGGTCAAAACGGGAGGAACTGGACTTGCTCGGTACACGATCGGGAGAACTATGAGATCCTACAAACAAACAGGTATCGATATTAAACTTTAAATAAAACTCTGGACTTAACTTAGAAGAAAAGTTTGACTCGAGACTTAAAAGTCCAATTTGGAGGCTTTCGGGTTCGAATTTCTAGAAACAGACTTCACGGATGGACTCAGGACGTCGAAAAACATAAAATAGGAGTTTTTGAAAATTTTGACTTTTTGTGTCAAAGTCAACGCTGACGTCATGTTGACGTCAGCAGTCAAAGTAAACGGTCAACGCTGATGTCATGATTAACGGTCAACGGGTCGGGTTGGTCAACGGGTCTGGTTAGGGTTTGATCGGTTCGGTTCAGGACTGGTTCGGCTCGGTTTGACCGGTTCAAGACCGGTTCGGAACAGGTTTAGGCCGGTTTGGACCAGCCGGCTCAAGGCCATCATCCAGGGCGGCCGGAAATCACCCCGACGGTGCGTGAAGGCAACACGCGACCCTAATCGGCCGGAAAAAAACACTATGGACTCGGAAAACGCATTAGAATCAACGACGAAGGTATATAATCAGGCCATTAAAATCCAGAAATAGCTTCAGGGATGAGGGTTCTTACCAAAATTCGGAGGTTTTCGACGAAGGCTTCACCGAAGATGATCGGAGGTAAACTCAAGGGGGTTTTGGTCGGACCTCGATGAGGAAAACAGAGGAACCAACGACGCGCCCGTACAACGCGGGTGGTCGGAACGAACGGTTCTCAATTGAGTTTCAAACCCTAGATCTGACAAAGCTTTGAGCTTCGATTGCTGTCGATGGCGACGGCGGTCAGGCGCGTTGAGGGAGGGGTTTTGATCGTGGGACGATGGCCGATCGATTGACGGCGGCGGTGAAGGCTATGACGCGATAGTGAAGAAGATCGGACGGTGGTCGGTTTTAATTCGAAAAGGGTTAGGTGTGGGAGAAGAGAGAGTTATTTTGGTTTTAAAAAAATCTAGGTTTGATAGATAATAATTTTTTTATTATTATTTTTTTTGAATTTATTATAATTATTTATTTCCATTTTTACAAGTGTTACAACTCTCCCCCCTAAAAAGAAATTTCGTCCCCGAAATTTACCTGAACTTAACAAATGCGGGAACTGCTCCCTAATAGATTCCTCGATCTCCTAAGTGGCCTCAGAAGCATTACGGTTTCTCCACTGAACTTTAACCATAGGGATACGCCTTCTTCTCAGAACTCTTTCATCAAACTCCAGGATCTGAACGGGTTCCTCCTCATAAGACAAGTCTGGACGTAACTCAACATCCTGAACCTGAATAATATGACTCGGATCCGGATGGTAATGTCTCAACATGGATACATGAAACACATCATGGATACGACTAAATTGAGGAGGCAACTCAAGCTGATATGCAACAGGCCCGATTCTCTTTAGAATACGGTATGGTCCAATATATCTCGGACTCAACTTGCCCTTACGCCCAAATCTCAGAACTTTCTTCCAGGGAGAGACTTTTAAGAAAACCTGATCACCAACCTCGAACTCGATATCTTTTCTCCTCCGATCAGCATAAGATTTATTCCTAGAAAAAGCTTCCTTCAGACTATCCCGGATTAATCTGACAGTCTCCTCAGTTTCCTGAATTAACTTGGGACCTAGAGTTTTCCGATCATACAACTCAGTCCAACAGATAGGAGTACGACACTTACGACCATACAAATCCTCATAAGGTGCCATACGGATTCTAGCATTGTAACTGTTATCATAGGCAAACTCTGCCAACGGCAAGAAGTCTTCCCAACTGCCCCGGAAATCTAGAACACAACCCCGTAACATATCCTCTAGAACTTGTATCACTCTCTCAGACTAACCATCTGTCTGGGGATGGAAAGACGTACTGAATTTCAGACGAGTATACAAAGTAGACTGTAAAGCTGTCCAGAAACGGGAAGTAAACCTCGGATCTCGGTCAGAAATGATAGATAAGGGCACTCCATGCAGTCTGACAATCTCAGAAATATATAGTCTAGCCAGCTTTTCTAGAGAATAGGTGATACGAACAGGAATAAAATGAGCTGACTTTTTGAGTCTATCCACCACAACCTAGACAGAATCCTTCCTGGACGGGGTCAAAGGCAAACCGGTAACAAAGTCCATCGTGATTTATTCCCATTTCCACTCTCGAATTTTACCCAAGTAAAAAGATCAAAATTTTAGTTTAAGCTGTATAATTAGGTTCAGAAGACCATAATGAAGTTTTTGAACCAAAAAAATTTGATTTAATACCGCTTTCGATCGTTTTTAGGGTTTAGAGCGTGCATGTCTAAATGGGCTTTTTAGGTGAACCCGTTAGAATTTTTACTGAGTCAAAAGCTCAAAATTTTAGTTTAAGCTATATATAATTATGTTCAAAAGCCTAAAATTAATATTTTACCCAAAAAAATTGATTTAATATCATTTTCGATCTTTTTTTAGGGATCAGAGCGTGCATGTCTAAATGGGTTTTCGGGAGAACCCATTCGAATTTTAACCGAGTAAAAAGCTCAAAATTTGAGTTTAAGCTGTATAATTAGGTTCAAAAACCCATAATTAACTTTTTTTTACCTAAAAATTTATTTAATATCATTTTCGATCTTTTTTTATGGTTTAGAGCGTGCATGTCTAAATGGGCTTTCTAGTGAATTCGTTCGAATTTTAATCGAGTAAAAAGCTCAAAATTTGAGTTTAAGCTCTATAATTAGGTTCAAACTCCCATAATTAACTTTTTTTACGCAAAAAAACTTATTTAATATCATTTTCGAACATTTTTTTGGGTTCAAAGCGTGCATGTCTAAATGGGCTTTTTAGTGAACCTGTTCGAATTTTAACCGAATAAAAAGCTCAAAATTTTAGTTTAAGCTGTATAATTAGGTTCAGAGCATGCATGTCTAAATGGGTTTTTTTTTGGCGTTTTGATTTACCAACGTCGCTAAAGGATGGGCTTTTTGTGGCATTTTAGTTTACAAACGCCGCTAAAGGATGGACTTTTTGCGGCGTTTTGATTTACAAACGTCGTTAAGGAATGGAATTTCTGTGGCATTTTTCTTTACAAACGCCGCTAATAATACCATTTTTAAAAAAATCAAAATCAAAATAATACTATACTATTTTTAATAATCAAATAATGCATAAACAAAAAATACAACCATAATCTTTTAAATAACAAAATCGAAAACAAAGTCTGTAATGAAACTCATGCCAAACCCGTAAACATTGTTCCAAATTGTACAAAGGTGATGCCAAGGAAAAAATACCAAATATAAGAATACAATAACTAAATTTCCACTCGCTTAGCACTGCTAGCAAACTTCAGGGAGGGTATTATGAGTTTCCTCCATATTGCTAGATTGAGGTGTAACTGTGCAAATGAGCCGTAAAAAATCACATATTGCTAAAGGATACATAACTGAAGGCAAAATACATTATAAGATTAGAGAAAAAATTGAAAGTTAGAGGAACTAGCAGACAATGCCCACTTACAAATAAGATATACTGATCAGCTCACCGAAACAAGTCCATGCCCACTTAGTGAAGATTGCAAAAGGCGGGTAAGCTTGGAGTCACAATATGGAATATGGCAAGCTTTTCTTTCATTTAACTTTCCTATTACCTTCACAATGAAATCATATAATCAAAATTATAGAACTAAAATAATAGTCAACACCATCTAACAAAACCAAATCAGAGATGAATAATTTATGACTGTTGGAGGAAATATATTTTCAAGATTCAATTCATTTTTTCCACCAACTTAATAGAGGCTATGATCCTTTAGAGTACATCAAGCAAAAGAGATTCAATTCGATGTGAATATAGTTTAACTTTGGCTGCTAAAGAGATTGAAGTTATTTGAATCAACATGACGATGCTCTGTAAGTTCTCTGAAAAATAATTCTAGCACAAGCAAAAGTATGAAACTAACCCTTAATTGCTAGCCATTTCCATCAGTTATTGAACCATTTCAGAAAATCTCAGCACAAGGCCACCAATAAAGAAAGTAGTATTTATAATGAAGAATTAGAAATTGATGTTAGAAACTAAGAAAGTGAGTCTTAGTTAGAGACATTACTTCTTGAGTTAATGAGATGAAGGTCAGTAACAAAAATAAATAGAATGCACAACAAGAAAATCATATGAAAAGAAACTGAAGACCAAAATTCTAACTATAAGTTATATGACACAATTCGACAAAACTACTCATAATGAATGTCATAAATTACAACAAAAACATAAAACCTGAAACAAAAGAAATTAAAACCTCAAGGGCCATGTTGAAACTTAAAATTTAATCATAAATCTAGAAATACAACTCACCTCATTGTAGATTTTAATATATGACACACGGAGTAACAATAAATGCAATTGTACTGCAAAAGATGAAGCACAAATAAACCATAAGATTGCACTGAAAAAAGAGCAGATTTAGAGAACAAAAGTTCATTTTCCGCCCATAGCAGCTGCTTACCTTCATCTGCGAATTCCACAAATGCAAAACGAAGAACTGAATGAGGATCGCCACAAACTCGACAATCAACAACCTTCAATAATAATTTTCATCTCACTTCAGAAATGTCATACAGAAATCTACCTCATATGTTATCAAAGAAAGTAATCAAGTATGAACCAAAGTGACAACATCCCTTATTTTTCCCGAGAAGAAAGGAAATCTTAACCCACAAAATCAAATTTAGACATTTTGTTGGAGTTTTAATCAGGCTCCAAATGAAAATTCAACATATGAAATGCATAACCATGCCTTAATAAGATACAAAAGTGGAAAAGACAGTCTTGCAAATATTACAGACAAAGGGAGCTCTATAGACCGAAATGATAAAGCTAGAACATTATTGTAAATTATTACATGTCATGGAGAAACAAACATAATTATATAACATAAGCTTTAAAGCCAGTACTTTAACTCACTTGGCCACAATTACTAAATAAGCCAGCAAGTTGCTCTTTAGTAACCTGAAAGAAATGATTTTCAAAAGTGACTTTACCAAATCAGAATGAAAACCAAGAAAGGAAATCACTAACTGGTGCCAGTAGTTAAACTTACATTCTGATCAATATCAGAAACATATACTGTTTGCCTAATACTATCATCTCGCTGAGCTCGAAAAGCTTTACCATTAAGCCTTCTCCTACCTTAGTTGAAGTTATTTCTTCTCTAACAAATACAACTATAACAGTCAACCAAATATAACAGAGGGAAACTAAAGAACAAATGCAAGATCATCACGTGTCAATATTGATCCTAACCATTCCCCCTGGTAAGTAAGTCAATTTTGATATAGAAATCAAACAGTCAAAGAGTTCAAAAACAGAACAATTGACTCTAATTGAGCTTATAAATGACATTAAAACAGATCAGTCCAGGAGGGATCAGAAACCAGTTCAAAATGAAGATTGGATTAAGAAAAAGACATGAATCAAACTGCCAATGTATAAACCAGTTCAGCAAATCCCTGCAGCAAAATTATAATTACTCTTAAATTAAGAAAAAAGCATATGACTTTCGGACAAATCAAGCATCTCAATCCCAGTATACCTACAACAACACGAAAAGGATCAATTCTCAACTCAAATTGAAAACTTTTAAATTTGCAATTAAGAAAAAAATTATGTTATAATTAGCGACTTAAATTTTAAAAACCGAGGGTTAAAGCCATACAATTCTCTAGAAGAATATGATAATGCTTTAAGATATGGAAGAAAGAATGGAGGTGTGTCAGCCATTATTGATGATATAACATACCTTAAAGTATTCTTTGCCAAGTACCCTTCAGATTACTTAGGGAAGAGTAGAAGCACAAAACGAAGAGGAAAAGGGAACAAAAAAAACCTAATCGACATTGTTGATGGCATAAGAATTGAGGAGAAAAGATTGAATCTATTATTTTTTGGACATGAAAGGAAGAGAGAAACAGATCTGAGAAACTTATCGCGGTTCTTGCCTTCTTGTTTCGTGGAAGGTTTGGGTAAAATCTAGATTGAAAAATATATATTTTAAAAGGGGTGAGTTAATTGTTTTAATATCTATTGTTCAGATCTAAAATACAACAAGTTTTCTTTTATTTTAAAAATGTGAGGGTTATTTAAACCTAAAAATTACTTTAGCTTAGATGGTTAAGATGTTGTTTTATGTCTTATAGGTTCAAACCTTAACAATCTCATTTTTTACTCAAAATTATGTTATTTGCGACGCTTTAAAAAAATCCCACTAAAAATATGACTTTTTGCGACGCTTTCGGGAAAACGCCACTAGAAATATGACTTTTACGGCGTTTTTCGGAAAATGCCACTAAAAAAACATATTTATAGTGGCGTTTTTGAAGCAAACGCCGCAAAGGACATGATTTTTAGTGGCGTTTTTTTAAAGCGCTGCAAAAGTCTTATATATAGTGACATTTTACTAAAAACGCCAGTAAATGTACAGATGTTGCGGCGTTTGTTAAAAAAACGCCGCTAAAAGTGCCGCAAAAAGCCTGTTTTGTTGTAGTGAACCTGTATAATTAGGTTCTAAAGCCCATAATTAACTTTTTTTACGCAAAACATTTTATTTAATATCATTTTTGATAGTTTTTTTAGGGTTCAAAGCTGCATGTCTAAATGGGATTTTTAGTGAACCCGTTCGAATTTTAACCGAGTAAAAAGCTCAACATTTTAGTTTAAACTGTATAATTAGGTTAAAAAGCCCATAATTAACTTTTTTTACCGAAAAAATTGATTTAATATCATTTTCGATCGTTTTTAGGGTTTAGAGCGTGCATGTCTAAATGGGCTTTCTAGTGAACCCGTTCGAATTTTAACCGAGTAAAAAGCTCAAAATTTTAGCTTAAGCTGTATAATTAGGTACAGAAGCCCATAATTAATTTTTTGTATCAAAAAAATTTGATTTAAAAATATTTTCGATCTTTTTTTAGGGTTTAGAGCGTGCATGTCTAAATGGATTTTCGAGAGAACCCGTTCAAATTTTAACCGAGTAAAAAGCTCAAAATTTTTGTTTAAGCTGTATAATTAGGTTCAAAAGACCATAATTAACTTTTTGTACTAAAAAAATTGATTTAATATCATTTTCGATCATTTTTAGGGTTCAGAGCGTGCATGTCTAAATGGGCTTTCAAGTGAACGTATTCGAATTTTAACAGAGTAAAAAGCTCAAAATTTGAGTTTAAGCAGTATAATTAGGTTCAAAAACCCATAATTAACTTTTTTTACCTAAAAAAATTTATTTAATATCATTTTCGATCGTTTTTAGGGTTTAAAGCGTGCATGTCTAAATTGGCTTTCTAGTGAACCAGTTTGAATTTTAACCGATTAAAAAGCTCAAAATTTGAGTTTAAGCAGTATAATTAGGTTCAAAATCCCATAGTTAACTTTTTTTACCCAAAAAATTTGATTTAATATCATTTTCGATCGTTTTTAGGGTTCAGAGCTTGCATGTCTAAATGGCCTTTCTAGTTAACCTGTTCGAATTTTAACCGAGAAAAAAGCAAAAAATTTGAGTTTAAGCTGTATAATTAGGTTCAAAAGCCAATAATTAACTTTTTTACCCAAAAAATTGATTTAATATCATTTTCAATAGTTTTTTAAGGTTCAAAACGTGCATGTCTAAATGGGATTTTTAATGAACCCGTTCAAATTTTAACCGAGTAAAAAGCTCAAAATTTTAGTTTAAGCTATATAATTAGGTTCAAAAGCCCATAATTAACTTTTTTTAATGAAAAAAATTTGATTTAATATCATTTTCGATCGTTTCGAGGGTTTAGAGCATGCAAGTCTAAATGGGCTTTCTAGTAAACCGGTTCGAATTTTAACCAAGTAACAAGCTCAAAATTTGAGTTTAAGCTGTATTATTAGGTTCAAAAGCCCATAATTAACTTTTTGTACCCAAAAATTTTGATTTAATATCATTTTCGATCTTTATTTGGGTTTAGTGCGTGCATGTCTAAATGGGTTTTCGAGAGAAGCCGTTCGAATTTTAACGGAGTAAAAAGCTCAAAATTTTAATTTAACCTGTATAACTAGGTTCATAAGACCATAATTAAATTTTTGTACCGAAAAAATTTGATTTAATATAATTTTTAATCGTTTTTTAGGGTTCAAAGCGTGCATGTCTAAATGGGCTTTCTAGTGAACCTATTCGAATTTTAACCAAGAAAAAGCTCAAAATTTGAGTTTAATCTGGATAATTAGGTTCAAAACCCCATAATTAACTTTTTTTACCTAAAATTTTTTATTTAATATCATTTTCGATCGTTTTTAGGGTTCAAAGCATGCATGTTTAAATGGGCTTTCTAGTGAACCAGTTCGAATTTTAAACGAGTAAAAAGCTCAAAATTTGAGTTTAAGTTGTATAGCTAGGTTCAAAAGCCCATAATTAACATTTTTTTACGTAAAATTTTTTATTTAATATCATTTTCAATCGTTTTTTAGGGTTCAAATCGTGCATGTCTAAATGGGCTTTTTAGTGAACCCGTTCGAATTTTAACTAAGTAAAAAGCTCAAAATTTTAGTTTAAGTTGTATAATTAGGTTCAAAAACTCATAATTAACTTTTTTTACTCAAAAAATTTGATTTAATATCATTTTCGATCATTTTTAGGTTTTAGAGTGTGCATGTCTAAATGGACTTTCTAATGAACCCGTTCGAATTTTAACTGAATAAAAATCTCAAAATTTCAGTTTAAGCTGTACAATTAGGTTAAAAAAACGATAATTAAATTTTTTTACCTAAAATATTTATTTAATATCATTTTCCATCGTTTTTAGGGTTTAGAGTGCGCATGTCTAAATGGGCTTTCTTGTGAATCCGTTCGAATTTTAACCGATTAAATAGCTCAAAATTTGAGTTTAAGCTGTACAATTAGGCTAAAAATCCCATAATTAACTTTTTTACCTAAAATTTTTTATTTAATATCATTTTCGATCTTTTTTAGGGTTTAGAGCGTGCATGTCTAAATGGGCTTTCTAGTGAATCCATTCGAATTTTAACCGAGTAAAAAGCTCAAAATTTTAGTTTATGTTGTATAAATAGGTTCAAAAGTCCGTAATTAACATTTTCTACCCAAAAAATTTGATCTTATATCATTTCTGATAGTTTTTAGAGTTTAGAGCGTGCATGTCTAAATGGGCTTTCTAATGAACCCGTTCGAATTTTAATCGAGTAAAAAGCTCAAAATTTGAGTTTAACCTGTATAATTAGGTACAAAAGCCTATAATTCACTTTTTTACGTAAAAAAATATTTAATTTCCTTTTCGATCGTTTTTAGGGTTTAGAGCGTGCATCTCTAAATGGGCTTTTTAGTGAACCTGTTCGAATTTTAACCGAGTAAAAAGTTCAAAATTTGATTTTAAGCTATAAAAATAGGTTCAAAAGCCCAAAATTATATTTTTGTACCAAAAAATTTTTTTAATTATTTTTTAAGGTTTATAGCTTACATGTCTAAACGGGCTTTCTTTGAACCTATTCGAATTTTAATCGAGTAAAAAGTTCAAAATTTGAGTTTAACCTCCATAATTATGTACAAAAGCCTATAATTCACTTTTTTTACGCAGAAAAAAATTATTTAATATCATTTTCGATCGTTTTTAGGGTTCAGAGCGTGCATCTCTAAATGGGCTTTTTAGTGAACCCGTTCGAATTTTAACCAAGTAAAAAGCTCAAAATTTTAGTTTATGTAGTATAAATAGGTTCAAAATTCCATAATTAACATTTTCTACCCAAAAAAATTTGATCTAATATCATTTCTGATAGTTTTTAGATTTTAGAGCGTGCATGTCTAAATGGGCTTTCTAAAGAACCCGTTCGAATTTTAACCGAGTAAAAAGCTCAAAATTTGAGTTTAAGCTGTACAATTAGGTTAAAAACCCATAATTAACTTTTTTTACCTAAAACTTTTTATTTAATATCATTTTCGATCGTTTTTAGGGTTTAGAGCGTGCATGTCTAAATGGGCTTTCTAGTGAATCCGTTCAAATTTTAAACGAGTAAAAAGCTCAAAATTTGAGTTTAAGTTGTATAGCTAGGCTCAAAAGCCCATAATTAACATTTTTTTACGTAAAATTTTTTATTTAATATCATTTTCGATCGTTTTTTAGGGTTCAAATCGTGCATGTCTAAATGGGCTTTTTAGTGAACCCGTTCGAATTTTAACTAAGTAAAAAGCTCAAAATTTTAGTTTAAGTTGTATAATTAGGTTCAAAAACTCATAATTAACTTTTTTTACTCAAAAAATTTGATTTAATATCATTTTCGATCATTTTTAGGTTTTAGAGTGTGCATGTCTAAATGGACTTTCTAATGAACCCGTTCGAATTTTAACTGAATAAAAATCTCAAAATTTCAGTTTAAGCTGTACAATTAGGTTAAAAAAACGATAATTAAATTTTTTTACCTAAAAAATTTTATTTAATATCATTTTCCATCGTTTTTAGGGTTTAGAGTGCGCATGTCTAAATGGGCTTTCTTGTGAATCCGTTCGAATTTTAACCGATTAAATAGCTCAAAATTTGAGTTTAAGCTGTACAATTAGGTTAAAAATCCCATAATTAACTTTTTTACCTAAAAACTTTTATTTAATATCATTTTAGATCGTTTTTAGGGTTTAGAGCGTGCATGCCTAAATTTGCTTTCTAGTGAATCCGTTCGAATTTTAACTGAGTAAAAAGCTCCAAATTTTTGTTTAAGCTGTATAATTATGTTCAAAAGTCCATAATTAACATTTTTTACCCAAAAAATTTGATTTAATATCATTTCCGATCGTTTTTAGGGTTTAGAGCGTGCATGTCTAAATGGGCTTTCTAATGAACCCGTTCGAATTTTAACCGAGTAAAAAGCTCAAAATTTTAGTTTAAGCTGTTTAAATAGGTTCAAAAACCCGTAATTAACTTTTTTACCTAAAAATTTTTATTTAATATCATTTTCGATCGTTTTTAGGGTTTAGAGCGTGCACGTCTAAATGGGCTTTCTAATGAATCCGAGCGAATTTTAACCTAGTAAGAAGCTCAAAATTTGAGTTTAAGCCGTATAATTAGGCTCAAAAGCCCATTATTAACTTTTTTGATGCAAACATTTTTATTCAATATCATTTTCGATCAATTTTTAGGGATCAGAGCGTGCACGTCTAAATGAGCATTTTAGTGAACCCGTTCGAATTTTAACCGAGTAAAAAGCTCAAAATTTATTTTAAGCTGTATAATTAGGTTCCAAAGCCCATAATTAACTTTTTTACCCAAAAAATTTAATTTAATATCATTTTCTATCTTTTTTAGGGTTCAGAGCGTGCATGTCTACAGCGGATTTCTAGTGAACCCGTTCGAATTTTAACCGAGTAAAAAGCTCAAAATTTGAGTTTAACCTGTATAATTAGGTTCAAAATCCCAAAATTAACTTTTTTTACCTAAAAAATTTCATTTAATATCATTTTTGATCATTTTCAGGGTTTAGAGCGTGATTGTCTAAATGGGCTTTCTAGTGAACCTGTTCAAATTTGAACAGAGTAAAAAGCTCAAAATTTTATTTTAACCTGTATAATTAGGTTCAAAAGGCCATAATTAACTTTTTGCACCCAAAAAATTTTATTTAATATCATTTTTGATCGTTTTTAGGGTTTAGAGCGTGCATGTCTTAATGGGCTTTTTAGGGTGCCTGTTCGAATTTTAACCTGTATAATTAGTTTCAAAATCCCGTAATTAACTTTTTTTTACCTAAAAAATTTGATTTAATATCATTTTTGATTGTTTTTTAGGGTTTAGAGCGTGCATCTCTAAATGGACTTTCTACTTAACCCGTTCCAATTTTAACAGAGTATAAAGCTCAAAATTTTAGTTTTAGCTGTATAATTAGGTTCAAAAGCCCATCATTAACTTTTTTTACCGAAAAAATTTGATTTAATATCATTTTCGATCGTTTTTTTAAGGTTCAGAGCGAGCATGTCTAAATGGGTTTTCTAGAGAACCCGTTCGAATTTTAATCTAGTAAAAAGCTCAAAATTTGATTTTGAGTTGTATAATTAGGTTAAAAAGAAGATTAATAACTTTTTGTACCCAAAAAAATGATATAATATCATTATCAATCGTTTTTTAGGGTTTAGAGCGTTCATGTCTAAATGGACTTTTTAGTGAACCCGTTCGAATTTTAACCGAGTAAAAAGCTCAAAATTTGAGTTAGGTCCTATAATTAGGACCAAAACCCCATAATTAACCTTTTATACCCAAAAAATTTGATTTAAAATCACTTTCTATCGTTTTTAGGGTTAAGAGCTTTCATGTCTAAATGGGATTTCTAGTTAACCCGTTCGAATTTCAACAGAGTAAAAAGCTCAAAATTTGAGTTTAACTCGTATAATTAGGTTCAAAAGACCATAAAATAACTTGTTGTACCCAAAAAATTGATTTAATATCATTATCGAAAGTTTTTTAAGGTTTAGAGAGTTCATCTCTAAATGGGCTTTTTAGTGGACCCGTTCAAATTTTAACCGAGTAAAAAGCTCAAAATTTGAGTCTAGGTTGTATAATTAGATTCAAAAGCCCATAATTAACTTTTTTAACCCAAAAAATTTGATTTAATATCAATTTCTATCGTTTTTTGGGGTTTAGAGCGTGCATGTCTAAATGGGCTTTCTAGTGAACCCGTTCGAATTTTAACAGAGTAAAATGCTCAAAATTTGAGTTTAAGTTGTATAATTAGGTTCAAAAGCCCATAATTAAATTTTTATACCCTAAAAAATTGATTTAATATCATTTTCGATCATTTTTAGGGTACAGAGCATGCATGCCTAAATGGACATTCTAGTTAAACTGTTCCAATTTTAACCGAGTATAAAGCTCAAAATTTTAGTTTTTGTTGTATAATTATGTTCAAAATCCCAAAATTAACTTTTTTTACCAAAAAAAATTGATTTAATATCATTTTCGATCATTCTTTAGGGTTCAGAGCGTGCATGTCGAAATGGACTTTCTAGTTAACCCGTTCCAATTTTAACCGGGTATAAAGCTCAAAATTTTAGTTTTAGTTGTATAATTAGGTTCAAAAGCCCATCATTAACTTTTTGTACCCAAAAAATTTGATTTAATATCATTTTCGATCGTTTTTTAAGGTTCAGAGCGTGCATGTCTAAATGGGTTTTCTAGAGAACCCGTTCGAATTTTAATCCAGTAAAAAGCTCGAAATTTGATTTCGAGCTGTATAATTAGGTTCAAAAGACCATAAATAACCTTTTGTACCTAAAATTTTTGATTTAATATCATTATCAATCATTTTTTAAGGTTTAGAGCGTTCATGTCTAAATGGGCTTTTTAGTGGACCCGTTCCAATTTTAACCGAGTAAAAAGCTCAAATTTTGAGTTTATGTTGTATAATTAGGTTCAAAAGCCCATAATTAACTTTTTTAACCCAAAAAATTTGATTTAATATTATTTTCTATCGTTTTTAGGGTATAGAGCGTGCATGTCTAAATGGGCTTTCTAGTGATCCCGTTCGAATATTAACCGAGTAAAAAACTCAAAATTTGAGTTTAAGTTGTATAATTAGGTTCAAAATCCCATAATTAACTTTTTTACCCAAAAAATTGATTTAATATCATTTCCGATCGTTGTTTAGGGTTAAGAGCGTGCATGTCTAAATAGACTTTCTAGTTAACCCGTTCCAATTTTAACCGATTATAAAGCTCAAAATTTTATTTTTTGCTGTATAATTAGGTTCAAAATCCCGTAATAAACTTTTTTTACCCAAAAAAATTGATTTAATATCATTTTCAATCGTTTTTAGGGTTCAAAGCGTGCATGTAGAAATGGACTTTCTAGTTAACCCGTTCCAATTTTAATTCAGTAAAAAGCTCAAAATTTTATTTTAAGATGTATAATTAGGTTAAAAAGAACATAAATAACTTTTTTTAACCAAAAAAATTGATTTAATATCATTATCGATCGTTTTTAGGGTTCAGAGCGTTCATGTCTAAATGTGCTTTTAGTGAACCCGTTCCAATTTTAACCGAGTAAAAAGCTCAAAATTTGAGTTTAGGTTGTATAATTAGGTTCAAAAGCCCATAATTAACTTTTTTTACCCATTATATTTTATTTAATATCATTTTCTATCGTTTTTTAGGGTTTAGAGCGTGCATGTCTAAATGGGCTTTCTAGTGAACCCGTTCGAATTTTAACCGAGTAAAAAGCTCAACTATTTAGTTTAAGCTGTATAATTAGGTTCAAAAGCCCATAATTAAATTTTTATACCCTAAAAAATTGATTTAATATCATTTTCGATCATTTTTAGGGTACAGAGCGAGCATGTCTAAATGGACTTTCTAGTTACCTCGTTCCAATTTTAACCGAGTATAAAGCTCAAAATTTTAGTATTAGTTGTATATCTAGGTTCAAAAGCCCATCATTAACTTTTTGTACCCAAAAAATTGGAGCATGTCTAAACATATGGGAACGTTTCAAGAAACTCTACCCATTTAGCATGCGTTTTATTGAGTTTATGTTGCCCCCTAATATGCTTTAAGGCTTCATGATCGGTGTGAATAATGAACTCCTTTGGCCATAAGTAGTGTTGCCACGTTTCCATCGCCCTAACAAGAGCATACATCTCCTTGTCGTAGGTTGGATAATTAAGCGTAGCTCCACTCAATTTCTCACTAAAATAAGCTATAGGATGTCCACCTTGAGACAACACCGCTCCAATTCCCACACCTGATGCGTCACATTCAATTTCAAAAGTTTTGTTAAAATCGTGTAAGGTAAGTAAAGGGGAATGGATTAAAATTTTTTTAATGTCATTAAAAGACTTTTCTTGAGCTTCTTCAAAGAAAAAGCTAGCATTCTTCTTGATGACACTAGTTAATGGGACGACAATAATGCTGAAGTTGGGAATGAATCGTCGATAAAAACTTGCGAGTCCATGAAAGCTCCTCACTTGCGAAATGATTGTTGGTCGTGACCACTCTTCTATGGCTTTAACCTTATCTTTATCAACCTCCAAACCTTCGTAACTCACAACAAAACCAAGGAAAACAACTTTATTAGTACAAAATGTGCACTTTTGTAAGTTGGCAAACAACTTCTCTTTTCTTAAAACCAATAAAACTGACCTCAAGTGTTGAACATGCTCTTCCATTGATTTACTATAGATTAAAATGTCATCAAAGTAAACAACGCAAAACTTACCCAAGAATGGCCTAAGAACATGGTTCATTAACCTCATGAATGTGCTAGGTGCGTTAGTAAGGCCAAATGGCATAACCAACCACTCGTAGAGTCCTTGCTTTGTTTTAAACGCTATTTTCCATTCATCACCTTCCCGCATCCTTATTTGGTGGTAACCACTCTTAATCTTGTTTACTACTCGACAATCCACACACATGCACCAAGTTCCATCCTTCTTTGGTACAAGTAACACTGGAACAACACATGGGCTAAGACTTTCCCTCACTTAAACTTTTTTCATTAACTCGGTTACTTGCCTTTGCAACTCCTTTGTTTCCTTGGGATTGCTACGATATGGTGGTCGATTTGGAATGATGACACCAGGAACGAAGTCAATTTGATGCTCAATACCACGAATTGGTGTTAACCCACTTGGTATTTCCTCCAGAAATAAATCATCAAAATCCTGCAATAAAGAAACAATAGAAGAAGGTAAAGTGTGATCAAGTTGGTTAGTGTTTAATAAATTTTCCTTGTACATAAGTACAAGTAATTCCTTTCCGGACAACAAACACTTTCGCAACTCCCTTTCTTTAGTAAATGCATAAGATAAAGTGTGATCAAGAAATAAATCATCTTTTTTTTCTCACATTGGTCACTTTCTTTTGTTTTTACCTCCACTTTAGTCTCTCTCTCTCTCTCTTTGGCTTTTTCAATACTTTCTCTCAAATGGATTTGGTCTTTGTGGATTTGTTTAGGAGAAAAAGGGGTTAAGGTAATCTTTCTTGCTTCATGGGTGAACGTATATCGATTGGTATATCCATCATGTATGGCACGTCTATCAAATTGCCATGGTCTTCCAAGCAATAGATGTCTAGCATGCATTGGAACAACGTCACAAAGGATCTCGTCTTTATACCTTCCTGTTGAAAATGCAATAAGAACTTGCTTGGTAACCTTGAGTTCTCCTCCATCGTTAAGCCATTGCAACTTATAGGGATGTGGATGCTTTGTTGTTGCTAATCCAAGCTTTTGTACCATAAGAGTACTAGCAACATTAGTTCAACTCCCGCCATCTCTAATGAAAATGTAACCCCTTATTTTTAACTTAAGGAGCACGACAGGTTAAAAATGTTGCTTTTAAAACTTTTATGTCAAGTAATTGTAAAAGTGATTTAAAACTCAATTTGTAAACCAAAAGATAAAAATACAGTTAAAAGTAAATATTTTGATATAAAATTAATAGGTTTAAATAACTGATTCTATGCATGAGGTTTAAATACATCTCAATTTCTAATAATCCAAAAAGAAGTTTGTAAATAAACGTACTAAAATTGGTAATAAACTGTATCCGAGTGAGATCTCCGAGTACCAACTTCTAGGGCCAGATATCTGGAAAAAAATAAACTAAAAGAATGAGCTATAAAGCCCAGTGTGTCTCTAAAGTGCAGACAAACATCACGATATCACTCAGTTCACAATCACAGACATAATATATATATATATATATTCACAGTAAATAACACAATAAGTGATGAATGCAATGTCACAAAGCATGTAATCCCATACTCCAAACGCCAATCACAGTGGTGGCAAAGCCAACCGGTCACAGTGGAGGTAGTTCCCCAGAACCCCTCACCCCTTATTTCGCCAAACACAGTTGTGGTAAGACCACCTTCCTCCGTACAATCCCTCCCCATGCACATGATTATGCAATCAATATCACAAAAGTATCATCACAGATATTCATATAATATACGAGGCACACAATTCTGATAATCTGTTGAATGCAAGGTCACAGAGAATGTAGTCCCATACTCCAAACGCCAATCACAGTGGTGGCAAAGCCAACCGGTCACAGTGGAGGTAGATCCCCAGAACCCCTCACCCCTTATTTCGCCAAACACAGTTGTGGTAAAACCACCTTCCTCCGTAAAATTCACCCCATGCACATGTAATGCAATCAATGTTAATGATCTCAAATGTCTCAGCACATATAATCGTATAGAATACGAAACACACAATTCAGATAATCTGATCATAGTATCACAAGGAATCTCATGATCACAGTATTACAATAAACAGTTAATCACAAAACACAAATCTAGCACTGAAAGAGGACACACATTTAAATTCATTTAGCAAAAGGACATAAAGAAGCACACCTTTAACACAAAAAGAAAACACACATTTGAATTCATTTGTCAATAGCACAGAAAGGAACCCACATTTAACGCAAGAAAAGAGAACACATTTAACACAAGAAGAAAACACACATTTAAAATCATTTAACAATTAGCACAAAAAGAAATACACATTCAACACAATAAGAAATAGATTAAATCTAGGAAGTTAACGTTAAAAACTTTACCCTCAAAACCAATTCAATTTATATTATTTCATAATAATTGTAAAATATTTAATTACTTAATAATTTATCAAAACAAAAGTTAAAAATTATATCTAAAAATTGGTAATTTAAGAAGAGTTAAAATTCCTAAAACAAATTATCTCATAAACTTATTAAAATTAACATTATAGTCTGATGTTTCAAATAAAATATTCGAATGTAAGAAAAATATTTATGTATACTGAAAATAACCTTAATTCCCAAATATATTAAAGTTTCTAAAATAGTAACAATAATTTGAATAACTAAAAGTTAGTTTTATATTGAATAATAAAATAACCGGATAAAGTATGAGATTCTTCAGGTACCGCATTGTCTAAAGTTCAAATATTTGTAAGAGGAAACTAAGATGGAGTAACCTAAAGAACTTATTGTATCTCTAAGGTGTAGATAAAAACAACAAAACATAGTTTATAAAATTATTTCTCAAAAATAATATTTTAGGAAACAATACAAAACAAGTTGTATGAATGATGTTATAATTTATCTAATCTCAATCTTAATCCTAAATAATAATTTATCCGAAAATACAATTTTACAGGGTTTTAAATCATAATTACTCATAAAAGTAGGATATCAAGATCCGAAAAGTTTTATATATTTCTTAAATCACAATGACACGTAAGCACGAAAACACAAATATGCAATCAAAGACACAATACAAAAATTTACACATGACAACAAAACACAATTATGTTTCAAACATAAAATATTAAGCATGTCACACAAAAATATATATATTTTTGAAAAACAAAACAAAACAAATGTAGCACCAGTAAGAGAACACACCTTAGCCAAAGCGACTCAAATTACTGAATAACATGATTTTGAACTCGAACGGAAATAAAGAGTGAGAACAAAAGGCTTTAGAGAATCTTGATAGAAGAAAATTGATTTAATATCATTATCGATCATTTTTTAGGGTTCAAAGCTTTCATGTCTAAATGGGCTTTCTAGTGAAACCGTTCAAATTTTAACCGAGTAAAAAGCTCAAAATTTTAGTTTAAGCTTGATAATTAGGTTCGAAATCCCATTATTAACTTTTTGTATCCAAAAAAATTGATTTAATATCATGTTCGATCGTTTTTTCGGGTTTAGAGCATTCATGTTTAAATGAGCTTTTTAGTGAACCCGTTCGAATTTTAACCGAGTAAAAAACTCAAAATTTGAGTTTAACCGATATAATTAGGTTGAAAAGCCCATAGTTAACTTTTTTACCCATAAAAATTTGATTTAATATTATTTTCGATCTTTTTTTATGGTTCAGAGCGTGCATGTATAAATAGGCATTCTAGTGAACCCGTACGAATTTTAACCAAGTAAAAAACTCCAAATTTTACTTTAACTTGTATAATTAGGTTCAAAAGCCCACAATTAACTATTTTAACCCAAAAAATTAATTTAATATCATTTTCGATCGTTTTTTAGGGTTCAGAGCGTTCATGTCTAAATGGGCATTTTAGTGATCCCGTTCGAAATTTAACTGAGTAAAAAGCTCAAAATTTGAGTTTAAGCTGTATAATTATTTTTAAAATCCCATAATTAACTTTTTTTACCCAAAAATTGATTTAATATCATTTTTGATTGTCTTTAGGGTTTAGAGCGTGCAAGTCTAAATGGACTTTCTAGTAAACTTGTTCGAATTTTAACCGAGTGAAAAGCTCAAAATTTTATTTTAAGCTGTATAATTAGGTTCAAAAGCACATAATTAACTTTTTTCACCCAAAAATTTTTATTTAATATCATTTTCGATGGTTTTTTATGGTTTAGAGCATACACGTCTAAATGGGTTTTCTAAAGAACCCGTTCGAATTTTAATCGAGTAAAAAGCTCAAAATTTGATTTTAAGCTGTATAATTAGGTTCAAAAGACCATAAATAACTTTTTTTAACAAAAAATTTTATTTAATATCATTATCGATTATTTTTAGGGTTTAGAGCGTTCATGTTTAAATGGGCTTTTTAGCGAACCCGTTCGAATTTTAACCGAGTAAAAAGCTCAAAATTTTAGTTTAAGCTGTATAATTAGGTTCAAAAGCCCATAATTAAATTTTTTACCCAAAAAATTTTATTCAATATCATTTTCGATCATTTTTATGGTTGAG
This sequence comes from Abelmoschus esculentus, assembly GCA_035048815.1. Taxonomy (NCBI): domain Eukaryota; kingdom Viridiplantae; phylum Streptophyta; class Magnoliopsida; order Malvales; family Malvaceae; genus Abelmoschus; species Abelmoschus esculentus. The sequence goes on from JAUCBN010000015.1 coordinate 7,422,865, forward strand.
AGAATGCATGTCTAAATGTGTTTTCTAGAGAACCCATTCGAATTTTAATCGAGTAAAAAGATCAAAATTTGATTTTAAGCTGTATAATTAGGTTCAAAAGACCATAAATAACTTTTTGTACCAAAAAATTTTGATTTAATATCATTATCGATTGTTTTTAGGGTTCAGAGAGTTCATGTTTAAATGGGCTATTTAGTGGACCCGTTCGAATTTTAACCGAGTAAAAAGCTCAAAATTTGAGTTTAAGCTATATAATTAGGTTCAAAAGCCCATAATTAACTTTTTTTACCCCAAAAAAATTTATTTAATATCATTTTCGATAATTTTCTATTGCTTAGAGCATCCATGTCAAAATAGGCTTTCTAGAGAACCCGTTCGAATTTTAACCGAGTAAAAAGCTCAAAATTTGAGTTTAAGCTGTATAATTAGGTTCAAAAGCCCATAATTAACTTTTTTTACCCAAAAATTTTTATTTAATATCATTTTCGATCATTTATTATGGTTTAGAGCGTGCATGTCTAAATGGGTTTTCTAGAGAACCCGTTCTAATTTTAATCGAGTAAAAAGCTCAAAATTTGAACTTATGCAGTATAATTAGGTTCAAAAGACCATTAATAACTTTTCGTACCTAAAAAATTTGATTTAATATCATTATCGATTGTTTTCAGGGTTTAGAGCGTTCATGTCTAAATGGGCTTTTTAGTGAACCTCTTCGAATTTTAACCAAGTAAAAAGCTCAAAATTTGAGTTTAAGTTGTATAATTAGGTTGAAAAGCCCATAATTAACTTTTTTTACCCAAAAAATTTTATTTAATATCATTTTCGATCGTCTTTTATGGTTTAGAGCGTGCATGTCTAAATGGACTTTCTAGTGAACCCGTTCTAATTTTAGCCGAGTAAAAAGCTCAAAATTTTAGTTTAAGCTATATAATTACGTTCAAAATCCCATAATTAACTTTTTTACCCAAAAATTTGAATTAATATCATTTTCGATCTTTTTATAGGGTTAAGAGCGTGCATGTCTAAATGGGCTTTCTAGTGAACCTGTTCGAATTTTAACCGAGTAAAAAGCTCCAAATTTGAGTTTAAGCTGTATAAATAGTTTCAAAATCCGATAATTAAGTTTAATATCATTAGGTTCAAAAGACCATAAGTAACTTTTTGTACCCAAAAAAATTGATTTAATATCATTATCGATTGTTTTTAGGGTTCAGAGCGTTCATGTCTAAATGGGCTTTTTTGTGAACCTGTTCGAATTTTAACCGACTAAAAAGATCAAAATTTAGTTTAACCTTTATAATTAGGTTCAAAAGCCCATAAATAACTTTTTTGCCCAAAAAATTTGATTTAATATCATTTTCGTTCCTTTTTTAGGGTTTAGAACTTGCGTGTCTAAATGGGCTTTCATGTGAACCTGTTCGAATTTTAACCGAGTAAAAAGCTCAAATTTTGAATTTAACCTGTATAATTAGGTTCAAAATCCCATAATTAACTTTCTTTACCCAAAAAATTTGGTTTAATATCATTTTCTATCATTTTTCATGGTTCAGAGCATGCATGTCTAAATGGGCTTTCTAGTGAACCGTTCGAATTTTAACCGAGTAAAAACTCAAAATTTTAGTTTAAGCTGTATAATTAGGTTCAAAAGCCCATAATTAACTTTTTGTACCCAAAAAATTTGATTTAATATGATTTTTGATCGTTTTATAGGTTTCAGAGCGTTCATGTCTAAATGAGCATTCTATTAAACCCGTTTGAATTTGTAACGAGTAAAAAGCTCAAAATTTTAGTTTAAGCTGTATAATTAGGTTCAAAAGCCCATAATTAACTTTTTAGGGTTGCGTGCATGTCTAAATGGGCTTTCTAGTGAACTTGTTCGAATTTTAACCGTATAAAAAGATCAAAATTTGAGTTTAAGCTGTATAATTAGGTTCAAAATCCCATAATCATCTTTTTTTAACCAAAAAATTTGATTTAATATCATTTTCGATCGTTTTTTATGGTTCAGAGCGTGCATGTCTAAATGGGCTTTCTTGTGAACCTGTTCGAATTTTAAACGAGTAAAATGCTCAAAACTTTAGTTTAAGCTGTATAATATAGTTCAAAAACCTATAATGAATTTTAGGGTTCAAAGCATGCATGTCAAAATGGGCTTTTTAGTGAACCCGTTCAAATTTTAACCTAGTAAAAAGCTAAAAAATTTAGTTTAAGCTGTATAATTAGTTTCAAAAGCCCATAATTAACTTCTTTTACCTATAAAAATTTTGATTTAATATCATTTTCGATCGTTTTTTACGGTTAAGAGCGTGAATGTCTAAATTGTCTTTCTAGAGAACCCGTTCAAATTTTAATCAAGTAAAAAGCTCAAAATTTGAATTAATATCATTTTCGATCGTTTTATAGGGTTTAGAGTGTGCATATCTAAATGGGCTTTCTAATGAACCCGTTCGAATTTTAACCTAGTAAAAAGCACAAAATTTGTGTTTAAGCTATATAACTAGGGTCAAAATCCAATAATTAACTTTTTGTACCAAAAATAAATTGATTTAATATCATTTTCGATCATTTTTTAGGGTTCAGAGCGTGCATGTCTATATGGGCTTTCTAGTGAACCCGTTCAAATTTTAACCCAATAAGAAGCTCAAAATTTGAGTTTAACCTGCATAATTATGTTCAAAATCCCATAATTAACTTTTTTACCCAAAAAATTTGATTTAATATCATTTTTGATCGCTTTTTAGGGTTCAAAGCGTGCATATCTAAATGGGCTTTCTAGTGAACCCGTTCGAATTTTAACCGAGTAAAAAGCTAAAACTTTTAGTTTAACCTGTATAGTTAGGTTCAAAAGACCATAATTAACTTTTTTTACCCAAAAAATTTGTTTTGATATCATTTTCGATCGTTTTTTAGGGTTCATAGCGAGCACGTCTAAATCGGCTTTCTAGTGAACCTGTTCGAATTTTAAATGAGTAAAAAGCTAAAAATTAGATTTTTAAAGTATATAATTAGGTTTAGAAGCCCATAATTAACTTTTTTACACAAAAAAAATTTGATTTAATATCATTATCGATTGTTTTTTAGGTTTTAGAGCGTCCATGTCTAAATGGGCTTTCTAGTAAACCCGTTCCAATTTTAACCGAGTAAAAAGCTAAAAATTTTAGTTTAAGATGTATAATTAGGTTTAAAAGCCCATAATTAACTTTTTGAATCCAAAAAATTTGATTTAATATCTTTTTCGATCGTGTTATAGGGTTAAGAGCGTGCATGTCTAAGTGGGCTTTCTAGTGAACCCGTTCAAATTCTAACCAAGTAAAAAGCTCAAAATTTGAGTTTAACCTGTATAATTAGGATCAAAAGCTCAAAATGGACTTTCTAGTGGACTAAATGTACTTTCAGAAGCCCATAATTAACCTGTATAATTAACTTTTTACCAAAAAAAAATTGTTTTAATATCATTTTCGATCTTTTTTATGGTTCAGAGTGTGCATATCTAAATGGACTTTCTAGTGAACCCGTTCAAATTTTAACCGAGTAAAAAGCTCAAAATTTTAGTTTAAGCTGTATAATTAGGTTCAAAATCCCATAATTAACTTTTTTTACCCAAAAATTTGAATTAATATCATTTTCGATCGTTTTATAGGGTTAAGAGCGTGCATGCCTAAATGGGATTTCTAGTGAGCCCGTTCGAATTTTAACCGAGTAAAAAACTCCAAATTTGAGTTTAAGCCGTATAAATAGGTTCAAAATCCGATAATTAACTTTTTTTACAAAAAAAATTGATTTAATATTATTTTTGATCATTTTTTAGGGTTTAGAGTGTTCATCTCTAAATGGGCTTTCTAGTGAACTCGTTCGAATTTTAACCGAGTAAAAAGCTCAAAATTTGAGTTTAAGCTGTATAATTAGGTTCAACATCCCATAATTAACTTTTCTTACCCAAAAAATTGATTTAATATCATTTTCGATCGTTTTTAAGGTTTTGGGCGTGCATGTCTAAATAGGCTTTTTAGTGAACACGTTCGAATTTTAACCAAGTAAAAAGCTCTAAATTTGAGTTTAAGCTGTATAATTTGGTTCAAAAGTCCATAATTAACATTTTGTAACCAAAAAAACGATTTAATATCATTTTCGATCATTTTTTAGGTTTTAGAGCCTGCATGTTTAAGTGGGCTTTCTTGTGAACCCGTTCGAGTTTTAACTGAGTAAAAATCTCAAAATTTTAGTTTAAGCTGTATAATTAGGTTCAAAATCCCATAATTAACTTCTTTTAACCAAAAAATATGATTGAATATCATTTTCGATCGTTTTTTAGGGTTCAAAGCCTCCATGTCTGAATGGGCTTTCTAGTGAACCTGTTCGAATTTTATCGAGTAAAAAGCTTAAAATTTTAGTTTAAGTTGTATAATTAGGTTAAAAAGCCCATAATTAACATTTTGAAACCAAAAATAATTATTTAATATCATTTTTGACCGTTTTTTAGGGTTTAGATCGTGTATGTCTAAATGGGCTTTCTAGTGAACCCGTACGAATTTTAACCGAGTAAAAAGCTCAAAATTTGAGTTTAACCTGTATAATTAGGTTCAAAAGGCCATAATTAATTTTTTGTACCAAAATTTTTTTATTTAATATCATTTTCGATCATTTTTTAGGGTTCAGAGCGTGCATGTCTAAATGGGCTTTCTGGTGAACCCGTTCGAATTTTAACTGAGTAAAAATCTCAAAATTTTAGTTTAAGCTGTATAATTAGGTTTAAAATCCCGTAATTAACTTTTTTTACCCAAAAAAACATGATTTAATATCATTTTTGATCATTTTTTAGGGTTCAAAGCTAGCATGTCTGAATGGGCTTTCTAGTGAACCTGTTAGAACTTTAACTGTGTATAAAGCTCAAAATTTTAGTTTAAGCTGTATAATTAAGGTAAAAAGCCCATAATTAACTTTTTGTACTCAAAATATTTGATTTAATATCATTTTTTGTTGTTTTTTAGGGTTTAGAGAGTTCATGTCTAATTGAGCTTTTTAGAGAAACCATTCGAATTTTAACCTACTAATAAGCTCAAAATTTGAGTTTAAGCTGTATAATTAGGTTCAAAAGCCCATAATTAACTTTTTTGCACCCAAAAAAATTATTTAATATCATTTTCAATCGTTTTTTAGGGTTTAGAGCGTGCATGTCTAAATGGGCTTTCTAGTGAACCCGTTCGAATTTTAACTAAGTAAACGCTCAAAATTTAAGTTTAAGCTGTATAATTAGGTTCAAAACCCCATTATTAACTTTTTTACCCAAAAAAATTTGATTTAATATCATTTTCAATCGTTTTTAGGGTACAGAGCGTGTATGTCTAAATGGGCTTCCTAGTGAACCCGTTTGAATTTTAATCGAGTAAAAAGCTCAAAATTAAATTTTTAACTGTATAATTAGGTTCAAAAGCCTATAATTAACTTTTTGTACCCCAAAAAAATTGATTTAATATCATTTTGATTGTTTTATAGGGTTTAGAGCGTTCATGTCTAATTGGGCTTTTTAGTGAACCCGTTCGAATTTTAACTGTCTAAAAAGCTCAAAATTTGAGTTTAGCCTATATAATTAGGTTCAAAAGCCCATAATTAACTTTTTATACCCAAAAAATTTGATTTAATATCATTTTCGATCTTTTTTAGGATTCAGAGCGTACATGTCTAAATGGGCTTTCTAGTGAACCCGTTAGAATTTTACCGAGTAAAAAGCTCAAAATTTTATTTTAAGCTGTATAATTAGGTTCAAAAGCCCATAATTAACCTTTTTTACTTAATATCATTTTCGATCGTTTTTTAGGGATTAGAGCATGCATGTCTAAGTGGGCTTTTTAGTGACCCTGTTAGAATTTTAATCGACTAAAAAGCTCAAATTTTGAGTTTAAGCTGTATAATTAGGTTCAAAAGACCATAATTAACTTTTTGTACCCAAAAAATTTGATTTAATATCATTTTCGATCGTTTTTTAGGTTTCAAAGCGTTCATGCCTAAATGGGCTTTTTAGTGAACCCATTCAAATTTTAACCTAGTAAAATACTGAAAATTTGAGTTTAAGCTGTATAATTAGGTTCAAAAGCCCATAATTAACTTTTTTTACCCAAAAAAATTTGATTTAATATCATTTTCGATCGTTTTTTAGGGTTTAGAGAGTTCATGTCAAAATTGAGTTTAACCTGTATAATTAGGTTCAAAAGCCCATAATTAACTTTTTTTACCCAAAAAATTTGATTTAATATCATTTTCGACCATTTTCTACGGTTTAGATTGTGCATGTCTAAATGGGTTTTCTAGTGAACCCGTTCAAATTTTAATCGAGTAAAAAGCTCAAAATTTGAGTTTAAACATTATAATTATGTTCAAAAACCCATAATTAACTTTTTTTACATAAAAAATTGTATTTAATATTATTTTCGATCTTTTTTATGTTTTAGAGCGTGCATGTTTATATGGGCTTTCTAGTGAACCTGTTCTAATTTTAACCTAATAAAAAGCTAAAATTTTGAGTTTATGTTGTATAATGTCGCGTGTCAAAAGTGCGTGTTTAGTGTAAGTGGACACATCGCAAGTAATAAGTATTTATCGGATTATCGTCTACACAGGGATTGGTATACCTAGTATATTTATCGGACACATCGCAAGTAATAAATATTTTTTGGGTTCTCCAAAAAATTTGATTTAATATCATTTTCTATCGTTTTTAGGGTTCAGAGCGTGTATGTCTAAATGGGCTTTTTAGTGAACCCATTCGAATTTCAACCGAGTAAAAAGCTCCAAATTTGAGTTTAGGTTGTATAATTAGGTTCAAAAGCCCATAATTAACTTTTTTACCCAAAAAATTTGATTTAATATCATTTTCTATCGTTTTTTAGGGTCTAGAGCGTACATGTCTAAATGGGCTTTCTAGTGAACCCGTTCGAATTTTAACCGAGTAAAAAGCTCCAAATTTGATTTTAAGCTGTATAATTAGGTTCAAAAGGCCATTAATAACTTTTTGTACCCAAAAATTTTGATTTAATATCATTATCGATCATTTTTTAGGGTTCAAGCGTTAATGTCTAAATGGGCATTTTAGTGAACCCGTTCGAATTTTAACCGAGTTAAAAGCTCCAAATTTGAGTTTAGGTTGTATAATTAGGGTCAAAAGCACATAATTAACTTTTTATACCCAAAAAATTTGATTTAATATCATTTTTTTTTGTTTTTTAGGGTTCAGAGCCTGCATGTCTAAGTGGACTTTCTAGTGAACCCGTTCGAATTTTAACCAAGTAAAAAGCTCAAAATTTGAGTTTAAGCAGTATAATTAGGTTCAAAAGAGCATTAATAACTTTTTGTACCCAAAAAATTTTATTTAATATCATGCTCAAAATTTTAGATTAAGCTGTATAATTAGGTTCAAAAGAGCATAATTAACTTTTTGTACACAAAAAATTTGATTTATTGTCATTTTAGATCGTTTTTTAGTGTTCAGAGCGTGCATCTCTAAATGGGCATTCTAATGAACCCGTTCGAATTTTAAGCGAGTAAAAAGCTAAAAATTTTAGCTTAACTTGTATAATTAAGTTCAAAAGACCATAAATAACTTTTTGTACCCAAAAAATTTGAATAATTGTCATTTTAGATCGTTTTTTTAAGGTTCAGAGCGTGCATGTCTAAATGGGCTTTCTAGTGAACTCGTTCGAATTTTAACCGAGTAAAAAGCTCAAAATTTTAGTTTAAGCTGTATAATTAGGTTCAAAAGACCGTAATTAACTTTTTTTACTCAAAAAATTTGATTTATTGTCATTTTAGATCGTTTTTTAGGGTTCAGAGCGTGCATCTCTAAATGGGCTTTCTAGTGAACCCGTTCGAATTTTAACCGAGTAAAAAGCTAAAAAATTTAGCTTAACTTGTATAATTAGGTTCAAAAGACCGTAATTAACTTTTTTTACCCAAAAAATTTGATTTATTGTCATTTTAGATCGTTTTTTAGGGTTCAGAGCGTGCATCTCTAATTGGGCTTTCTAGTAAACCCGTTCGAATTTTAACTGGGTAAAAAGCTAAAAATTTTAGGTTAAGATATATAATTAGGTTCAAAAGCCCATAATTAACTTTGTAACCAAAAAATTTGATTTAATATATTTTTCGATCATTTTTTAGGGTTTAGAGTGTGCGTGCCTAAATGAGATTTCTTGTAAACCCGTTTTAATTTTAACCGAGTAAAAAGCTCAAAATTTGATTTTAAGCTGTATAATTAGGTTCAAAAGCCCATAATTAACTTTTTGTACACAAAAAATTTGATTTAATATCATTTTCGATTGTTTTTTAGTGTTCAGAGCATGCATGTCTAAATTAGCTTTTTAGTAATCCCGTTCGAATTTTAACCGAGTAAAAAGCTCAAAATTTTAGATTAAGCTGTATAATTAGGTTCAAAAGACCATAATTAACTTTTTGTACACAAAAAATTTGATTTATTGTCATTTTAGATCGTTTTTTAGTGTTCAGAGCGTGCATCTCTAAATGGGCATTCTAATGAACCCGTTCGAATTTTAAGCGAGTAAAAAGCTAAAAATTTTAGCTTAACTTGTATAATTAGGTTCAAAAGACCATAAATAACTTTTTGTACCCAAAAAATTTGAATAATTGTCATTTTAGATCGTTTTTTTAAGGTTCAGAGCATGCATGTCTAAATGGGCTTTCTAGTGAACTCTTTCGAATTTTAACCGAGTAAAAAGCTCAAAATTTTAGTTTAAGCTGTATAATTAGGTTCAAAAGACCGTAATTAACTTTTTTTACCCAAAAAATTTGATTTATTGTCATTTTAGATCATTTTTTAGGGTTCAGAGCGTGCATCTCTAAATGGTCTTTCTAGTGAACCCGTTCGAATTTTAACCGAGTAAAAAGCTAAAAAATTTAGCTTAACTTGTATAATTAGGTTCAAAAGACCATAATTTACTTTTTTTTACCCAAAAAATTTGATTTATTGTCATTTTAATTCGTTTTTTAGGGTTCAGAGTGTGCATCTCTAATTGGGCTTTCTAGTGAGCCCGTTCGAATTTTAACCGTGTGAAAAGCTAAAAATTTTATTTTAAGATGTATAATTAGGTTCAGAAGCCCATAATTAAATTTTTTTACCCAAAAAATTTGATTTAATATCATTTTCGATAGTTTTTTAGGGTTCAAAGCGTGCATCTCTAAATAGGCTTTCTAGTAAACCTGTTCGAATTTTAACCTAGTAAAAAGCTCAAAATTTGAGTTTAAGCTGTATAATTAGGTTCAAAAGCCCATAATTAACTTTTTGTACACAAAAAATTTGATTTAATATCTTTTTCGATCGTTTTCTAGGGTTTAGAGTGTGCATGTCTAAATGGGCTTTCTAGTAAACCCGTTTTAATTTTAACCGAGTAAAAAGCTCAGAATTTTAGTTTAACCTATATAATTAGGTTCAAAAGCCCATAATTAATTTTTTGTGCACAAAAAAATTGTTTTAATATCATTTTCGATTGTTTTTTAGTGTTCAGAGCAAGCATGTCTAAATGGGCTTTTTAGTGAACCCGTTCGAATTTTAACCGAATAAAAAGCTCAAAATTTTAGTTTAAGTTGTATAATTAGGTTCAAAAGACCTTAATTAACTTTTTTTGCCCAAAAAATTTGATTTCTTGTCATTTTAGATCGTTTTTTAGGGTTCAGAGCGTGCATCTCTGAATGGGCATTCTAGTGAACCCGTTCGAATTTTAACCGATTAAAAAGCTAAAAACTTTAGTTTAACTTTGATAAATAGGTTCAAAAGACCATAAATAACTTTTTCTACCCAAAAAATTTGATCTATTGTCATTTTAGATCGTTTTTTAGGGTTCAGAGTGTGCATCTCTAATTGGGCTTTCTAGTGAACCATTTCGAATTTTAACCGGGTAAAAAGCTAAAAATTTTATTTTAAGATTTATAACTAGGTTCAGATGCCCATAATTAACTTGTTTTACCCCAAAAATTTGATTCAATGTCATTTTCGATAGTTTTTAAGGGTTCAAAGCGTGCATCTCTAAATGGGCTTTCTAGTAAACCCGTTCGAATTTTAACTGGGTAAAAAGCTAAAAATTTTAGGTTAAGATATATAATTAGGTTTAAAAGCCCATAATTAACTTTTTAACCAAAAAATTTGATTTAATATATTTTTCGATCATTTTTTAGGGTTTAGAGTGTGCATGCCTAAATGAGATTTCTTGTAAACCCGTTTTAATTTTAACCGAGTAAAAAGCTCAAAATTTGATTTTAAGCTGTATAATTAGGTTCAAAAGCCCATAATTAACTTTTTGTACACAAAAAATTTGATTTAATATCATTTTCGATTGTTTTTTAGTGTTCAGAGCAAGCATGTCTAAATGAGCTTTTTAGTGATCCCGTTCGAATTTTAACCGAGTAAAAAGCTCAAAATTTTAGTTTAAGCTGTATAATTAGGTTCAAAAGACCATAATTAACTTTATGTACGCAAAAAATTTGATTTATTGTCATTTTAGATCATTTTTTAGTGTTCAGAGCATGCATCTCTAAATGGGCATTCTAATGAACCCGTTCGAATTTTAAGCGAGTAAAAAGCTCAAAATTTTAGTTTAACCTGTATAATTAGGTTCAAAAGACCATAATTAAATTTTTGTACCCAAAAAATTTGATTTATTTTCATTTGATATTGTATTTTAGGTTTGAGAGTGTGCATCTCTAATTGGGCTTTCTAGTGAACCCGTTCGAATTTTAACCGGGTAAAAAGCTAAAAATTTTAGTTTTAGATGTATAAGTAGGTTCAGAAGCCCATAATTAACTTATTTACCTAAAAAATTTGATTTAATATCATTTTCGATAGTTTTTTAGGGTTTAGAGCGTGCATCTCTAAATGGGCTTTCTAGTAAATCCGTTCGAATTTTAACCTAGTGAAAAGCTCAAAATTTGAGTTTAATCTGTATAATTAGCTTCAAAAGCCCATAATTAACTTTTTTTACCCAAAAAATTTGATATAATATCTTTTTCGATCATTTTTTAGGGTTCAGAGTGCGCATGTCTAAATGGGCTTTCTAGTGAACCCATTCGAATTTTAACCGAGTAAAAATCTAAAAGTTTTAGTTTAACTTTTATAATTAGGTTCAAAAGACCATAATTAACTTTTTTTTACCCAAAAAATTTGATTTATTTTCATTTCAGATCGTTTTTTAGGTTTCAGAGTGTGCACCTCTAAATGGGCTTTCTAGTAAAATTTGAGTTTAATTTGTATAATTAGGTTCAAAAGCCCATAATTATCTTTTTTTACCCAAAAAATTTAATATAATATCTATTTCGATCGTTTTTAGGGTTCAAAGTATGCATGTCTAAATGTGGTTTCTACTGAACCCATTTTAATTTTAACCGAGTAAAAAGCTCAAAATTTTAGTTTAACCTATATAATTAGATTCAAAAGACCATAATTAACTTTTTGTACACAAAAAATTTGATTTAATATCATTTTAGATTTATTTTTAATGTTCAAAGCATGCATGTCTAAATGGGCTTTTTAGTGAACCCATTCGAATTTTAACAGAGTTAATAGCTCAAAATTTTAATTTAAGCTGTATAATTAGGTTCAAAATCCCTTAATTAACTTTTAGTACCAAAAAAATTTGATTTAATATAATTTTCGAACGTTAATTATTTAATATCATTTTCAACTGAACCCGTTCAATATCCTTATTTAATATAATTAGGTTCAAAATGGGATTTCAACTGAACCCGTTCGAATTCTAACCCGATAAAAAGATCAAAATTTTAGTTTAAGTTTTATAATTAGTTTCAAAAGCCCATAATTAACTTGTTTTACACAAAAAAATTGATTTAATATCATTTTCGATCGTTTTTTAGGCTTTACAGCGTAAATGTCTAAATGGGCCTTCTAATGAACCAGTTCGAATTTTAACCTAGTAAAAAGCACAAAATTTGAGTTTAAGCTGTATAATTAGGTTCAAAATCCTATAATTAACTTTTTGTACACAAAAACTTTGATTTAATATCATTTTCGATCTTTTTTTAGGGTTCAGAGCGTGCATCTCTAAATGGGCTTTCTAGTGAACCCGTTCGAATTTTAATCGAGTAAAAAGCTAAAAATTTTAGTTTAACTTGTATAATTAGGTTCAAAAGACCATAATTAACATTTTTTACCCAAAAAATTAGATTTATAGTCATTTTATATCGTTTTTTAGGGTTTAGAGTGTGCATCTCTAAATGGGCTTTCTAATGAACCCGTTCGAATTTTTAAACTTGTAAAAAGCTCAAAATTTTAGTTTAACCTGTATAATTAGGTTCAAAAGACCATAATTAACTTTTTGTACCCAAAAAATTTGATTTATTGTCATTTTAGATCGTTTTTTAAGGTTTAGAGCGTTCAAGTCTAAATGGGCTTCCTAGTGAACTCCTTTGAATTTTAACATAGTAAAAAAACTTAAAATTTTAGTTTAAGCTGTATAATTAGGTTCAAAAGCCCATAATTAACTTGTTTTACCCAAAAAATTTGATTTAATATCATTTTTGATCATTTTTTAGGCTTTAGAGCATGAATGTCTAAATGGTCCTTTTAATGAACCCGTTCGAATTTTAACCTAGTAAAAAGCTCAAAATTTGAATTTAAGCTGTATAATTAGGTTCGAAAGCCCATAATTAACTTTTTGTACCCAAAAATTTGATTTAATATCATTTTCGATCTTTTTTTAGGGTTCAGAGCGTGCATCTCTAAATGGGCTTTCTAGTGAACCCGTTCGAATTTAAACCGAGTAAAAAGCTAAAAATTTTAGTTTAACTTGTATAATTAGGTTCAAAAGACCATAATTAACATTTTGTACACAAAAACTTTGATTTATTGTCATTTTAGATCGTTTTTTAGGGTTCAGAGTTTGTGTCGCGTGTCAAAAGTGCGCGTTTAGTGCAAGTGGACACATCGAAAGTAGTAAGTGATAAGTATTTTATCGAGTTATCGTCTCCTCAGGGATCGGTATACTTAATATGCTTTCTTCACCTTGTTGTTCTGTAGAAAAGTAAAGAACACAAGTGAGTTGATTTGATTTATCTAAACTAAAATAACTAAATAAAAATAAAAGGTTGAAATAATAGAGAGAGATGGGCTAGGATCCAGTTGCGTCGTATTGTGGATTTGATTGACTTGTCTCTGTCCAATGCAATTGTATATCACTGTCTTGGCAACGACAATACTGTCTGCCGCGGCAATCCCTCGCTCATGGGTAGACTTTACCAAAGTTCGGCAAAGTGTCCTTGGGTGGCTCCGCTTATCCCTAAGTCAGAGTGTTGTTGATGACTAGTCCTTGATGATACCTCCCGGCGTGAACCAATTATACTCACCAACCAATCTCACACTTCTTTTAGCCGCTGAAACTCTTAACCTATCCTTAGGCCGAGTTAGTATTTCGCTATTGAAACACCGTACTTACCCCTTTCGTGAATCTAACTCTCCCGAGCTTAGATAAATGGATGATTCACAATATCCTCTCCCGAGCTCAATTGTGAAAACAAGGAATAACAAAGGATAAGCAAACCTTGATAACTTTATTGCATTGAATCAAAGACAAAGTACAATCTCCTCTCACAAATACTCGACAACCTTCACCTAATCCCTAAGAAGGTTTAGAACATAATGGAGGAGAAAAAAACAAGAATAGAAATCGGCTCTCTCCCTAGGTATTCTGTGTTTTGTTCACTGGGTGGCTAGGTCCTTATATAGGCTAGACCTAGGGCAAACCTTTCCTAAGTAGAATACAACTTGGAGTAGGGAACAAGTCAAGTACATAATAATAAAAATATTTCCAAGTTTGATTCGGCTAAGGGGTTTTCCCGCGTGGTCTTCCATTGGGCTTTTCCTTGTGCTAGCCAGCTCCGATCCATGGGCTTCAAGTCCAGACACGTTCCTTGGATTTTTATCTTTCCATCGCCTATAGTCTTGCTTCGTGTCTTTTTGCTGCTGCCTCGGCATCAGGTCCTGCCTCGGCCTTGTCGCTGCCGCGGCACTGGTTCTCCTGCACAGATATGAAAACGCAGTAAAACGTGCTTTTTTCTGTAAATATTATCTATATGAGTATAACTTCTAAATATATCACATTAAGCACATGCATTGGTCTGAGTGGGTGTGTATTTGATGATTAATGCCCATAAAAGGAGTAAAAAGTGATAGTGTGTTGAGCACTTATCACACCCCCAAACTCGAACTATTGCTTGTCCTCAAGCAATGCAAACCATCAATTTGCCGAACTATACTCTCTCTTGGTCTTACATGTCCATCTATTCTCCCCACCATAACTAGGCCTATTCTTAAGCCTTAACCATTCGGTTACCCAAGGGTTTACCTAGAAACAAACTATAAGAATTGTGAGTGTGTGCGTTTTTGTGGACAAGTTGATTAAAGGCTTTCTTAGATAAACTCTAAGTTCAAGACAAATAGACATTGGTTAAGTGTTCTCTTCTTTTCAAACACCAAATCTTGAGCCAATTTGGGCACCTCAAAGACTAAATTCCTTCTTTCTTTTTAATATTCCTTAAAACATACTAGAGCCAATTTCGGGCACCTCTAGCATGAAGAAGAGATTTTTCTAGAGTCGGTGATAGGCACCTCTAGTTACTTTTCCAAAGATCTAAGTCTTTATCACCTAAGTTCATTAAAAGAATTCCTATAATCCAACAAGTCCCAAAAGTGTTTAAAGTTCTTCCTATAGTAAGCTTCTAAGTTTTCATCCTTAAGTATCCTAAGGTTAAGCCCTATTAACAGAACCTAAACATGGTAAGGAGAAAGATTTCTATAGCCTTAAAGAATAAACTAAGGCAATACTGATGATAAGCAGTGCAAAAGTGTAGGCAGTTAATTCAAGTAAGGCGGGGAGCATAAAAATTTTAAAAAAAATCACTAGAAAACTCCCTTTTTGGCAATGGCAAGGCCGCGGCAGTAGGTTGCTGCCTTGGCAGTGAATCTGCACCCCCAAACTCAAACCAAGCATTGTCCTCAATGCCTTATATATGAAGAAGTAAGCGGTAAAACAAAATATGAATATAATAAACAACAAATAGAGGCAGCAAAAGCAAGTAATATTGATTTAAGGACAAAGATTTTAAAGCGACTCCAAAGAGCTGCTTGTAACAATTTTCCTCCTCGGCCTTGCTGCCGAATGCTTTGTCCTTGGTGAAGGTGATGGTTGCGCTTTCGCTTGCCGGGGCGGTTGGACTCGAGTGGGTGGTGTCCTTTGCATTGGGGCCTCTACCTCTTCTCCTTCTTCTACATCAGCCATCTCTTCGGTGAGCATTACATCCGTTCCTCCTCCCATTGCTGTGGCTCCTCCGGTGTGATGAGTGCTTGGGCCGGCGGCAGTGGAGCTTTGGTGCACGTAGGCATCTATCTCGGCTGATAGACTGCCCATGATAATTGGTGATCTGGGTGGGGTGCTGAAAACGGCCCTTCGCTTGGATGGCCTTCTGTTGACAGACGATGCCGCGATAGAATCCGCTGCCCTAGATACGTACCGGTTATTGATCCTCGATGGGTACCGGTTTCCCATGGGGTGTTGTTATTGATCCTCGATGGATACCGGTTTCCCATGGGGTGTTCGCGTAACAAAGATCATCTTTGATGAGCTCGTAGTCCTCGGCAGTGACGTCCTCCATGAATTTGGCGTGGATGTCACTATCAGGGGTGAGGCTGTAGAAATTATTGATTGTCTCGGCATCGAGCTGGACTGGCCTGCCGCGGCAATGAACGAAGAGGGAGTCTTTGTTGGGCCCGTGCGCGTAGAACTCCCGGACGATCGTGGCATTCGCCTGGGCAGGTTGGAGATAGAAAATTTTCCAGTTTTGGTACTTAATTCTGTCAAAGAGGTAGTGCTCAATACCGTAGTTTTCTTCATCCGCATGCTGGAAACCTTGCTCTTCCCATAGTTGCCGAGCGATGAAAGATCGGTTGAAGCGATCTTCAACGTTGGTGGGGGCGAATCGCTTGTATTTTGCCATCAAGATTGAGAGATGTGATTTCTTGGAGTTTTTCTTGAAAAGAATCTGGAGTTTAGCGAAGATTATTAGGCAGAGAGTAATGTGAGAGAGAGATTGTTATGAATACTAAAGAAAACAAGAAAGCAAGAGTGAATAGTTCAAGAGGAAGGAGTTTCTTATATAGGCCTCGACCTTGTGACCGTTAAAGCCACTAGCCGTTTTGTAACCGTTTTCTTTTTCTGCCGCGGCAGGAATCTCGGCACACTAGCCGTTACACTATTCTGCCCGTTGGAACTGCTGCGGCACTGACATTGTTTTCTGCCTCGGCAGAATTCCTGCTGTGAAATATTTCTCCTTTATTCTTGCTTATTATTCTAACCTAAAAAGATAAACATCAATAAAGAAACATTCAAATAATGAGAAGATAATTATTCTTAAATACCATAAAGAGAATTCATGAAAATACCAAATAAAATAAAAGAGAAAATTAATATAAAATAAGAATATAAAGAAAACTTATGGAGGGTCATTTCCGATATTTCTTATAGTCCATCTACACCCTCCATCGAGTGACAATTCTACCCGAGAAGATATGAGCTAATGTGGGTAAGGATACTCCCATTTGTGCTATCAAGGTGGCGGTGTCTTCCTTTTGTGTTCTTTTGTAGTCCATACCTATACTCCAACTTGATATTGTTTCTAAAGGCAAAAATAATTCGTTAGAAAAAATTATATCAACATCCAACCACTTAATTATCTCCTTGTTGTTAACTTCCATCATAGTTGGATATAGCCTTCTTTGTCGTGGCAATTGATGTGATAGCCAATTGCCGTGGCAATCTTTTGCCAAAATTCGGTGTAAGTCAAGTGAAGAATCATCTTTCTTGAAGTCTTCAAGAATCAACCCACATTGTTTCTTATGCTTCTCAATAATCTCCATCAGTAGAGACTTTGGCTTGGAACTAATATTAGATGGAATTACCACATAAATATCTAAACAATCATATCCTATTTGTGATGGCTTCAAATCGTGTAACGTTAACTCCTCGGAAGATACTTGCAATGGAAGAGATGAGTTTTTAAAGAATTCAAAAGGTTTGTTCGTTACCATCTCATATTCCCTTATCACGGCATTGCCATCTTGTTGATCAAGCATGTCGTCGTGTAACTGCCCCGGCAGCTGTGAGTGAGAGTAATCCTCAGCTTCCTTTTTCAGCATCATTGCTGCCGTAACATCCTGGGAATCAAACTCCTCAGAATTTTCTAAAGCATTACTCTCATCGGCCTCGTTGAGTGGTATCGTGACATTGCCTTGTTCAGGCTTCTCTACTGCTGCAGTAATTATTTCGGGAGACTCATCCAATGTTTGACAATCTTTCTTATCAACATGTTCTAGACTCAGAGGTTCCAGAATTTCCTCTATGTCTTCTAGTGTTGGGATTTCAGTATCCCTGAGGATTGATTGTTGGGTCATGTTATCCATGGCATATTCGGATCTCTGTAATTGATCTTCTGAATCCTTCAAGGGTGCATCCAATCTAGCTATATGTGCATCCAATAGCCTTGATTGTTCTGTCATTAATTCTTCAATTCTAGCCATTGACGCTTTCAATGTTTCCTCCAATGAATTTGGATACTCTTGAGAGGAATTATATTGCCATGGCATATCTGTAACCTCAACGAAATTGTCATGGTAAACAAAATTTTGAGCGTTTTGATCATACCATGAAGAATTTTGTTGTTGGTTCCATCTATGGTCCTCTATGTGGCCATATGTTCCAGTACTATACGGGCAATTGCTAACCAAATGACCATCTCCACAATTAAAACAAAAATTTGCCCAGGCATAAACTTGTTGGGTTGATCTTGGTTGGCATAGATAATCATCATGTAATATAGGAAATTCTTGATTGGCTCGATTCATATCTTCCAACATCAACTCCCGAATAGATTTCTTTCTTTCTCCTTGCATCTTGAAAATCCTTCACTTGAAACACACCTATAGTTTTTAAAGAAAAAGAAAATATGTTAGTAAAAATAAAAAGAAACAAGAAAATAAAGAAAACAAAATTTAGTTGTCAGTCCCCGGCAACGGCGCCAAAAACTTGTCGCGTGTCAAAAGTGCGCGTTTAGTGAAAGTGAAACACCGAAAGTAATAAGTGATAAGTATTTTATCGAGTTATCGTCTCCTAAGGGACCGATATACTTAATATACTTTCTTCACCTTCTTGCTCTGTAGAAAAGTAAAGAACACAAGTGAGTTGATTTGATTTATCTAAACTAAAATAACTAAATAAAAATAAAAGGTTGAAATAATAGAGAGAGATGAGCTAGGATCCAGTTGCGTCGTATTGTCGATTTGATTGACTTGTCTCTGTCCAATGCAATTGTATATCACTGCCTCGGCAGCACTGCAGTTTACTGCCTTGGCAGCGACAATACTGTCTGCCGCGGCAATCCCTCGCTCATGGGTAGACTTTACCAAAGTTCGACAAAGTGTCCTTGGGTGACTCCGCTTATCCCTAAGTCAGAGTGTTGTTGATGACTAGTCCTTGATGATACCTCTCAGCGTGAACCAATTATACTCACCAACCAATCTCACACTTCTTTTAGCCGCTGAAACTCTTAACCTATTCCTAGGCCGAGTTAGTATTTCGCGACTGAAACACCGTACTTACCCCTTTCGTGAATCTAACTCTCCCGAGCTTAGATAAATGGATGATTCACAATATCCTCTCCCGAGCTCAATTGTGAAAACAAGGAATAACAAAGGATAAGCAAACCTTGATAACTTTATTGCATTGAATCAATGACAAAGTACAATCTCCTCTCACAAATACTCGACAACCTTCACCTAATCCCTAAGAAGGTTTAGAACATAATGGAGGAAAAGAAAACAAGAATAGAAATCGGCTCTCTCCATAGGTATTCCGTGTTTTGTTCATTGGGTGGCTAGGTCCTTATATAGGCAAGACCTAGGGCAAACCTTTTCTAAGTAGAATACAACTTGGAGTAGGGAACAAGTCAAGTACATAATAATAAAAATATTTCCAAGTTTGATTCAGCTATTGGGTTTTCCCGGGTGGTCTTCCTTTGGGCTTTTCCTTGTGCTAGCCAGCTCCGATCCATGGGCTTCAAGTCCAGACACGTTCCTTGGATTTTTATCTTTCCATCGCCTATAGTCTTGCTTCGTGTCTTTTTGCTGCTACCTCGGCATCAGGTCCTGCCTCGGCCTTGTCGCTGCCGCGGCACTAGTTCTCCTGCACAGATATGAAAACGCAGTAAAACGTGCCTTTTTCTGTAAATATTATCTATATGAGTATAACTTCTAAATATATCACATTAAGCACATGCATTGGTCCGAGTGGGTGTATATTTGATGATTAATGCCCATAAAAGGAGTAAAAAGTGATAGTGTGTTGAGCACTTATCAGTGTGCACCTCTAAATGGGCTTTCTAGTGAACCGTTCGAATTTTAAACTAGTAAAAAGCTCAAAATTTTAGATTAAGCTGTATAGTTAGGTTCAAAAGACCATAATTAACTTTTTGTAACCAAAACATTTGATTTATTATCATTTTAGATCGTTTTTTAGGGTTTAGTGCGTACATCTCTAAATGGGCTTTCTAGTGAACCCGTTCGAATTTTAACCGAGGGAAAAGCTAGAAATTTTAGTTTAACTTGTATAAATAGGTTCAAAAGACCATAATTAACTTTTTTTACCCAAAAAATTTGATTTATTGTCAATTTTGATCGTTTTTTAGGGTTCAGAGTGTGCATCTCGAATTGGGCTTCCTAGTGAACCCGTTCGAATTTTAACCGGGTAAAAAGCTAAAAAATTTATTTTAAGATGTATAATTAGGTTGAGAAGCCCATAATTAACTTGTTTTACCCAAAAAAATTTATTTAATATCATTTTCGATCATTTTTTAGGCTTTAGAGCGTGAATGTCTAAATGGGCATTCTAATGAACCCGTTCGAATTTTAACCTAGTAAAAAGCTCAAAATTTGAGTTTAAGTTGTATAATTAGGTTCAAAATCTCATAATTAACTTTTTGTAAACAAAAAATCTGATTTAATATCATTTTTGATCTTTTTTAAGGTTTAGAGCGTGCATCTCTAAATGGGCTTTCTAGTGAACCCGTTCGAATTATAACCGAGTAAAAAGCTAAAATTTTGTCGAGTTGATCGAACTTGATAATTGGCCAAGATGGGGGTGAATTGGCAATTAAAATTTTTGTCGGTGAAATTTCGGTAAAAACATAAAATGAAGAACAAAGAGATTTATAGTGGTTCAAGCTTCGGAACAAGCTCTACATCCACTACCTTAGCTCACACTAAAGATTTTGAAACCAATTCACTAAGAATTCAACCTTTTTCTAGGTTCAAGGGATAACCTTTACAAATCGAATCAAACCTTCTACCCAAGGATTGATTCAAACCTCACAAGATGATAAAAAGAAAGAAAGGCAAATAAGAAGTCTCTCACAAGATAAATATTGCCCCAATTACAGATTTACTCTCTCCAAACTCAATTACAAAGAATCAAATTGAAGTACAAGAGATGGGAGACAAGATTTTCAATGAAAGTGCTTGGGAGTTGGATTTAATTGCTTGAATGTTGCTTGAGGTTCAATAGTTGTTAATGCTACATGAACATCTTCATTTTATATGTCCTCATTGATTTCTAACCGTTGTGGTTGTTGGGAAATAAAATAAAGACGTTAGGATCATATCTTCCCACCATAAATGCTCTTCTGCGGGCACAAGTATCGATACACGAAGAACCTGTTTCGGAATAGCCTATAAAAAGAAAGAGACGTTGTGCATTTAATAGGGAGGGTATCGAAACAGGTATCGATTCCATTACTACACTGTAATGGTGGGTATCGAACCATGTTTCGAAACATCTCAACCATCTTTTAAAGTTTTAACTGCCACCAACAGTCAACTCATTAAATGCTAAATTAGCCGTTGGGAATTAAAGGGTGTATCGATACAGGTATCGATACCTTGAGTCATATTTTAAATAATTTTTAAAACAATTAAAAATACTCTATGTGGTTCGATACGTGGTTCGAAACATGCATTTCCAGTAGCATAATGGTATCGAACCATGTTTCGATACTTGTTCTTAGTTTCAAGATCAAGGCTTTAAAAATGCGGTAGGGTATCGATACCGGTTCAAATGGTATCGATACTCTCGTATCAAAACACTTAGAAATTTTATTTCAAAGTTCTTGGTTTGACTTGAAATCAACAAATTGACTTAAAAATTTATTACAAAATAGTCTTTATACATAATTGTTATATCAAAATCAATTTTGGTTTTGCAATCTCCCCCTTTTTGATATAACAAAACCATTATGAATTTTTAAGTTTAAAAAACACAATTTTAGGTTCCAAGACTTTGAAAAATCTTTTAAAAGGACTCTCCCTTAATAGGTGCATAACTTTAAATTTTAAAGATGGTTTCTTAACTTAAAAACAAAATATTTCTCCCCCTTTTTGTTAGATCAAAATCAATATGAGGCATAATTCATAACAAGCATAGCATTAAATAAAAATATAATCCATAGCATAAAAATATTGAAATCCAACAAAAATTCCAAAGCATAGAGAAATATTATAGGTGCATAAGTTCTAATATGAAATGAAAATGCAACAAAAAACTTAAAGAAAAACATAACTAGTCCTAATGCCAAAGCAAAGCAAAGATAAAACGCTACGGATCATTCATCGCCCATGTCCGCATCATCATCACCATCCTCACCTTCTTCATCAACCTCATCGTCATCTTCTTCCTCATCGTCATCTCCATCTTTGTTTGAAGTGGTTTGCATGTAACGGAGAGCTTCAACGGAGATCCTCATGGAAGTGCTTTGATTCTCCAAACCCGTCAATCTCGTATCCATAGCATCGAAGCGAGAATTGAATTGAGTAGACAAAGAATCAAACCTTCCATCTAAAGAGTCGAAACGAGCATCCATACTTGCGAAACCAGCATGTAAACTATCAAACCATGAAGTAAGAAAATCAATAAGCTCGGCGTTTGGTGCAAGTTGTCGTACAGGCTCCGGATCAACAACGAGAGGAGAAGGAGGAGGACCACGAACCCATTCGCCGTTGGAGGCATATTGAAAGTGGGAACGGTTGAGAGAAGTCTCGCCTATGGGTTCCTTTATCGATTCCACCTTGTCGTATGAGAAATCAATTCCCAAATGAAGAAATATAGAACTGAGAATACAAGCATAGGGGAATGACTTGACAAGAGGAGTGGCACGATTAGAGATATGCCACACAATGCGGAGAAAACAATCTGAGTAAGATTTGGTCGACGAGCTTCACGGAAACACTTCAACCAAAAGCTATCGACTTGACGGATCTGGGAGTACTTGCCGTTTGATGGTCGAATCCACCAAGAGATAATGAGGTGCAAAAACCGGTCATGGACGTCAAGCGAGATAACCGACCCAGTAAAGTATCCAAGAGAGTCTTTGTCGTCAATGCCCACATCTTTAAGACCAAAAACGTCAACAAAGGTGCTGACATCGATTCGGAAAGTGCGACCCATGAGGTAAGATTTGATAGCAACAACCTTGCTCTTATCCTTAGATAGAATACACTTAGAATTATCATAAAAGAGGATAACAAGAGTTGGAAAGAACTTGCCGAAATGGGTGAGAAAAGGTAAAAACTTCCAATCGATGATTTGATCGTAGTAGCGGAAAGGTAACTTGTAGGATGTCATGAAATCAACATCCACACATAGCTCCTTTTTAAGCGAGTAGTCGCGGAAGTTGTTAAAGTTATCAACTCTACCCAGACCATCCAAGAAACGATCGAATACCACGGGTAAATTCACTCGAGAAGCATGAGTAGTAGATGAACTCCCGGCCTCGGTACGAGCACGTTTCTTTGGTGCCATGATCTAGAGATTAAACAATTGGATTAGTTATATTTAAAAACATGTATGCTCTATCAACATAATTCAATCCTATTAATCTATAATTCAAGGTTTTTGAGAATTTTGAAAAATTAAAAAAAAACAGTGAAAAACCAACACGAGAAAATTAATTTATATTCGAATGAAAAAAATTGATTTTGAAAAATTTTCATAGGATTATGAAAACCCACAAGATAAACATTCAAAATAAGTTCAAAATCTAAATTTTAACATCCTAAAAAATCAACGAAAATAAGTTTTTTCGAAAATTACCTTGATTATGGATTAGGAAGAATTTATGGTTTTTGAAGCACCAATTGTTGATATGATCTTGGCTTTGATATATAGAGTGAAATCCCCAAAGAAAAACTTTGGATTTATGGTGAAAGATTGATGGATTTGAGAGATTTAAATAGAATGACCGACTAGGGTTTGAGAGAGTTTGTTTGGGTAAGTTTTAATTTGATTAAAATTAGGTTTGGGCTGTTTTAAAGCAATCCGCCGCCGCGTGTATCGGAACAGGTATCGAAACAGCCTGTTTCAATGCTAGTACCAACACCCTGGTATCGATGCTGGTATCGATACCAGTTCTTCCCAGAACTTACCCAGATGAACACGATGAACAGGTATCGAAACAAGTGTTAACTGTATCGATACCCCTTAGCGAGTGATTTAAGTTCAACAACCTGTATCGATATCCTAGATGAACACGATGAACAGGTATCGAAACAGCTTGTTTCGATGCTAGTACCAACACCCTGCCTTGCGTTTTCACTTGCAGACCCACCAAATTGTCCAATTGTATTTAACATGTTGAACATAACAAGTTTAAGTTCAAAATGGGCTGCTTCAATCTCGGGTGTAACGCCTCCTGGGTTTAGTCCATTTAAGTCCTCCTCCAAGAAATTTCTAACAGTCAGCTGCCGCAGCCCAAGTGGCGGCGGTAGACCTTCATTGCCGGCAAGTATGTTTTGTCCTGCCTGAACCTCTGCCATGACTCCTCGGACTTGTCTCCTCAACCTTAGCCCTGTTCTTTCAATCTCAGGATCTAACTCGTATAAGGGGTTGGTTGGATTTGCCCTGGTCATACACCAAGAAAAACAAAAGTAAAATAAAAATAAAGATAAAAAGAAACAAGAAAATAAGGAAAACAAAATTTAGTTGCCAGTCCCCGGCAACGGCGCCAAAAACTTGTCGTGTGTCAAAAGTGCGCGTTCAGTGCAAGTGGACACATCGCAAGTAATAAGTGATAAGTATTTATCGAGTTATCGTCTCCTCAGGGATCGGTATACTTAATATGCTTTCTTTATCTTCTTGCTCTGTAGAAAAATAAAAACACAAGTGAAAGGGTGTGATTTATTAAACTAAAATAATTGAATAAAAATAAAAGGGTCGAAATATCAGAGAGAAAGATGGGTCAGGATCCAGTTGTATTGTATTGTGGACTTGATTGACTTGTCTCTATCCAATGCAATCGCATATCTCTGCCTCGGCAGCACTGCAGTTTACTGCCTGGGCAGCGATAACACTGTCCGCCGCGGCAATCCCTTGTTCGTGGGCAGACTTTACCAAAGTTCGGCAAAGTGTCCTTGAATGACTCCGCTTATCCCTAAGTCAGAGTGCTGTTGATGACTAGTCCTTGATGATACCTCCCGGCGTGAACCAATTATACTCACCAACCAATCTCACACTTCTTTTAGCCGCTAAAACTCTTAACCTATCCCTAGGCTGAGTTAGTATTTCGCGATTGAAACGCCGTACTTACCCCTTTCGTGAATCTAGCTCTCCCGAGCTTAGATAAATGGATCACTTACAAACTTCCCTCCCGGGCTTGAATGCAAGAACAACGAATAACAAAGGATAAGCAAACCTTGATAATCTTTATTGCATTGAATGAAAGATAAAGTACAGTCTCCTCTCACAAATACTCCACAACCTTCACCTAAACCCTATGAAGGTTTTAGAACATGATGGAGAGGAAAGAAACAAGAGTAGAAGTCGGCTCTCCCTAGGTATTTTCGATATCTATTACATTGGGTGGCTAGGTCTTTATATAGGCTAGACCTAGGGCAAACCTTTCCTAAGTAGAATACAACTTGGAGTAGGGAACAAGTCAAGTACATAATAATAATATATTTCCAAGTTTGAATTCGGCTAAGGGGGATTTCCCGCGTGGTCTTCCTTTGGGCTTTTCCTTGCGCTAGCCAGCTCCGACCAATGGGCTTCAAGTCCAGACACGTTCCTTGGATTTTTGTCTTTCCATCGCCTATCACTTTGCTTCCTGTCTTCCTGCTGCTGCCTCGGCATCAGGTCCTGCCTTGGCCTTGTCTCTGTCGCGGCACTGGTTCTCCTGCACAGATATGAAAACGCAGTAAAACGTGCCTTTTTCTATAAATAGTATCTATTTAAGTATAACTTCTAAATATATCACATTAAGCGTATGCATTGGTTCAAGTGGGTGAATATTTGGTGATAAATGCCGATAAAAGGAGTAGAAAGTGATAGTGTGTTGAGCACTTATCACACCCCCAAACTCGAACTATTGCTTGTCCTCAAGCAATGCAAACCATCAAAATGCCGAACTCTACTCTCTCTTGGTCTTACATGTCCATCTATTCTCCCCACCATAGCTAGGCCTATCTTTAAGCTTTGACCATTCGGCTACCTAAGAATTTACCTAAAAACAAACTATAGGATTGTGAGTGTGTGCATTTTTGTGGACAAGTTTATTAAAGGCTTTCTTAGATAAACTCTAAGTTCAAGACAAATAGACATTGGTTAAGTCTTCTCTTCTTTTCCAAACCCCAAATCTTGAGCCGGTTTCGGGCACCTCAAAGACTTGTGTTTTTCTTTTCACTAAAAATCTTTTTTGTCTTTTCTTTTTGATATTCCTTAATACATACTAGAGCCAATTTCGGGCACCTCTAGCATGACGAAGAGATTTTCTAGAGCCGGTGGTAGGCACTTATAGTTACTTTTCCAAAAATCTAAGTCTTTATCACCTAAGTTCATTAAAAGAATTCCTATAATCCACAAGTCCCAAAAGTGTTTAAAGTTCTTCCTATAGTAAGCTTCTAAGTTTTCATCCTTAAGCATCCTAAGGTTAAGCTCTCTTAACAGAACCTAAACATGGTAAGGAGAAAGATTTCTATAGCCTTAATGAATAAACTAAGGCAATATTGATGAGGAGCAGTGCAAGAGTGTAGGCAGTTAATTCAAGTAAGGCGGGGAGCATAAAAATAAAAAATTTATTCACTAGAATACTCCTTTTTTTGGCAAGGCCGCGACAGTAGATTACTGCCTTGGCAGTGAATCTGCACCCCCAAACTCAAACCAAGTATTATCCTCAATGCTTTATATTTGGAAGGGATAAACGGCAAAACAGAATATGAATTATATGCAACAAGGAAAGATAGTAAAAGCAAATGAATATTGAAATAAAGGACAAAGAATTTTAGAGCGACTCCGAAGAGCTGCTCGTAACAATTTTTCTTCGTTGCCGAGATGCCATGTGCTTTGTCCTTGGGGAGGGCGATGGTTGCGCCTTTGCTTGCCTCGGCGGCTGGACTCGAGTGGGTGGGGTCCTATGCATCGGGGCTTCTATTTCTTCTCCCTGTCCTAAAAAAACAAAAAGAAAAAAAGAAAACAACCAGTATATCTTAAATGTCCTAAAATTAGTCCTAAAAATTGCAGAAAATAAAAGATCTAAAGTTGCGGCATTAATTTGTTATAGGAGGGCGTGCTAGGGCATCTGCCAAGGTGATGGTCTCCATGGTTTTTATATCCTGTGGCCCAGAGTAATGCTTCAAGCGTTGGCCATTTACTTTGAATTCATGGTCATCTTTTAATGATTTGATCGTGACAGCTCCATGGGGAAAAACTCGAACGACTTCAAATGGACCCGACCACCTAGATTTGAGTTTTCCTGGAAACAATTTAAGCCTAGAGTTGAAAAGGAGAACGTACTGCCCCGGCAGGAACTGCCTCGGCAGTAACCTTCGGTCATGCCATTTCTTTGTTTTTTCTTTATAGATTTTGGCATTCTCATAGGTTGTTGTCCGGAATTCTTCTATCTCATTGAGATCTAGTAGTCTTTTCTGTCCGGCTTTTTCCCAATCCATATTTAGATTTTTTACTGCCCAGTATGCTTTGTGCTCGATTTCAACAGGCAAATGATAGGCTTTCCCGAACACAAGCTTATATGGTGATGTTCCTAATGGAGTTTTGAATGTTGTCCTGTAGGCCCATAAAGCATCATCGAGACGATAGGACCAATCCTTTCTAGATGGATTTACCACCTTCTCAAGGATCTGTTTTAGTTCCTTATTTGATATTTCGGCTTGCCCATTAGATTGTGGATGGTATGCCGTAGCGAGCTTGTGGGTGATGCCGAGTTTCTTTAAGGCCGCGGCAATCAGTCTGTTATCGAAGTGTTTCCCTTCGTCACGTATGATTGCTCTAGGGATTCCAAACCTTGTAAAAATATTTTTCTTAAGAAATCTTTGAACTGTCTTGGAGTCATTGTGCGGTGTGGCGATTGCTTCAACCCACTTTGATACGTAATCCACGACCACTAAGATATAAAGGTTTCCTTGAGAAGATGGGAAAGGTCCCATGAAATCTATTCCCCAAACATCGAACAGTTCTACTTCTAGTATGGGTTGTAAAGGCATCTCATGTCGTCTTGAAATGTTGCTTGTCCGTTGGCAGCGATCTCATGGGCATCTTTATAAAGTGTGGGCCAGTATAGGTCAGACTGCAGTACCTTTGCTGCTGTCCTATTTCCTCCAAAATGCCCACCGCAAGGTGAGTAATGGCAGTGCTGGAGTACTGCTTTTTGTTCTTTTTCTGGCACACATCTTCTTATAACCTGATCTGCACAATGCTTGAACAGAAGAGGGTCGTCCCAGTAATAATGTTTTGCATTATGCTGAAATCTCTTCTTTTCGTTATGGTTGAGGTTATAAGGAATAATACCACTAACAAGATAATTAACAAGATCAACATACCAGGGGGTGGATGTTACGGTGGCAAGGTCTTCTGTCAATGTTGCAGAGATGTATTCAGACAATGCCGCGGCAGCACAGTTGTATACTGCTATGGCTTCTGTCTCGGCAGTATCTTTTGTGGTTGTAACAATTTACAGTATTTGTTCATCTGGAAATTCATCTTGTATATCTTCGAGTGAGTGAGCATTGTCTTGGTTCTCTAATCTAGAAAGATGATCGGCCACTTGGTTTTCTGTACCCTTGCGATCTTTGATCTCAACGTCGAATTCTTGTAAAAGAAGGATCCATCTAATCAATCTGGGCTTGGCATCCTTCTTTGAGAAAAGGTACTTAATTGTTGAATGATCCGTGTAGACTGTGACCCTTGTTCCGATGAGATATGATTGAAATTTATCAAAGGCAAACACTACTGCCAGTAATTCTTTTTCAGTTGTGGTGTAGTTAATCTGGGCATCATTGAGCGTTTTGCTGGCATAGTAGATCACATGAAACAAATTATTCTTCCTCTGCCCGAGTGTTGCCCCGACAGCATGATCACTGGCATCACACATTAACTCAAATGGCAATGACCAATCCGGTGGGATAACTATTGGTGCAGTGATTAGCTTCTCCTTAAGAGTCTTGAATGCGTCATTGCATTCTTTATTGAACTCGAATTTCCTATCTTGTTCAAGCAAGTTGCAAAGAGGTTTAGAAATTTTGGAAAAATTAGAGATAAACCTCCTGTAGAACCCTGCATGTCCCAAGAAGCTTCGAATTCCTTTTACAGAATTTGGTGGAGGTAAATTCTTTATCACATCTATCTTGACCTTATCCACTTCTATTCCCTTTGATGATATTTTGTGACCTACCACAATGCCTTCAGTCACCATAAAATGGAATTTTTCCCAGTTTAAGACTAGATTGGATTCCTCACATCTTTGCAGTACTTTTTCTAGATTGTTGAGGCAGTGATCAAAGCTGTCTCCAAAAACTGAAAAATCATTCATAAATATCTTCAAAAAGTCCTCGATCATGTCAGAAAAATTGCCATCATACATCTCTGGAATGTTGTCGGGGCATTGCAAAGGCCGAACGGCATCCTTCGAAATGCATATGTGCCGTATGGACAGGTGAACGTAGTTTTTGCCTGATCTTCTGGTTCAATGGCAATTTGATTGTATCCTGAGTAACCATCAAGAAAACAGTAATAAGGTTTACCAGCAAGTCTATCCAGCTTTTCATCAATGAATGGTAAGGGGAAGTGATCCTTCTTTGTTGCTTTATTTAGCTTGCGATAATCCATACACACCCTCCAACCGGTCACAGTCCTGGTTGGTATTAATTCGTTGTTCTCGTTGGTTATAACAGTCATACCACCCTTCTTAGTTACACATTGCACCGGGCTTACCCACGCGCTATCAGAGATGGGATAAATAATTCCTGCATCAAGCCATTTGATAATTTCATTACGTACTACCTCCTTCATAGCCTGGTTAAGTCTCCTTTGAGCTTCTATAGTGAGCTTATGATCTTCTTCCAGGAGGATTTTGTGCATGCACACTGTTGGACTTATTCCCTTCAAATCATCAATTGACCATCCAATTGCCTTTTTATGCTGCTGCAGCATTGCTATTAAGGCCTGTTCCTGTTCTGGCAACAACTTAGAAGAAATAATTACCGGCATCATATGGTTATCTCCCAGATAAGCATATTTTAGTTTTTCTGGTAAGGGTTTTAGTTCTGTGACAAATGGTTCTTTATTACCAGATTGTTCATTCTTCCCCGTATACTCTAATGGTTCAAAGTACTTACCTGGAAGATGTGCTGTCCAGTTTGCTTCCTCCTTCTCAGTTGTCTCGACACTATTTAAAGAACGGCTGTAACAATCGTCCAAATTACTGCCGAGGAAAACCTGGGGTATGTCATGGGAATCACTGCCGAGGCAGTCTTTGCTCAGACAAGGGATTGTGTAGTTATCATCTGGGTCATTCAGCATTTGACATTCTTCCTCTAATTCATCGTGTCTTTTCATCAGTTGACATACATTTAATCTGATTTCTTGATCATTGATTCTCATGGTTAATTCTCCCTTTTCCACATCAATCAATGTACGTCCAGTTGCTAGGAAGGGTCTCCCAAGGATGATCGGTGCGTTGTCATCTGCTTCACAATCAAGGACAAGGAAGTCAGTAGGAAAAATAAACTTATCAACTTTTACCAGTATGTCCTCGATTTTTCCTTCAGGTTGCACATAGGATCTATCCGCGAGTTGGAGCATCACTGTTGTAGGCTTTGGCCTTCCAATTCCAAGCTTTTGGAAGACTGATTTAGGCACGAGGTTTATACTTGCTCCAAGGTCGCATAGGGCCTTTCCTTCATAACTCTTTCCTATCGCACAAGGTATAGTGAAGCAACCAAGATCTTTTAACTTTGGTGGCATGCAGTTATGTAGCATTGCCATGCATCCCTCTGTGGCAGCCACTGTCTCAAACTCATCTATTCGTTTTCTCTTTGATACCATATCCTTTAAGAACTTGGCATAGTTGGGCATTTGTTCAATGGCCTCAACGAATGGTATGTTGATGAGGACTTGCTTCAAAATATCGAGGAACTTCTTGAACTGTTGATCCTGTTTTTGTTTCTTTAACCTTTGCGGGAAAGGTGGTGGTGGTCTCATCTCATCTAGTGTTTCCTTAGTTTGGAATCGTATACCTGGTACCACTGGAATTTTTGCTGCCTCGGCAGACTGCTCAGGTGCTGCAGTGCTTGCTGCCGGGGCAGTGTTGTCAGTCTCGGTTTGCTCAGCCTCTTCTCTTGGTTGATCCGCCGGTTGGGTTCGGTTCTCTGGGATCTTCTCTTTCAACTGTAGACCACTCCTGGTAGTGATTGCCTTGCACTGTTCATGGCTTAGTACCTTAGCAACCTCAGTATTGCTAGGTAGGCCTCCTTGTGGTCTAGTGTTTATACATTGAGCAAACTGCCCAACCTGAGTTTCCAGAGTTTTTATGGCCGCTTCTTGATTTTGTAGCCTCATCTCAGTCCTATTCATGAAGGCGTCGGTCCTTTTGATGAAATTACTGTTTTCCGCCATGTATGACTCGGTTTTCATCATGAAGGCCTTTAACGTGTTTTCCAATGAATTGACCGGTTGTTGCTGCATCTACTGCTGCGGCATCGGTTGTTGGACTTGCTGCTGCGGCATTGGCTGCTGAAATCCCGGTGGTTGGGTGATTGGGTTTAAGGCATTATTTGGGTTACTCCAGGATAAGTTTGGATGCCTCTTCCATGAGGGGTTGTACGTGTTGGACATCACATTGTTTCGGTTGTAGTTCCCAACATACGTACCGATTTCTTGATTCATGCAATCAACGGAACTGTGGTTACCTCCACATAATTCACAACATAAATCAATTACCTTGACCTCACGGGTATTGTTTTGTAATTGTAGGTTTTGCATCATCTTGGTAAGAGAGGCCAATTGTGCAGCCACTGAACTTGATGAATCTAATTCGTTTACCGTGGCTTGGCGCCTTACTCCTCCTCGCCTAGATGTCGGAAACTGGAAGTCATTCCTTGCGAGTTTATTCAAAATTTCGATAGCTTCCTCGGGTGCCTTGTCCAGGAGTGTGCCGTTTGCCGAGGCATCCAACATCATCCTTGTTGGGGAATTCGTGGCATTGTAAAACATTGTCACTTGTGTCCATAAGGGAAATCCATGCAGTGGACACTTGTGCAATAGCTCTCTGTAGCATTCCCATGCCTCGTACATTGGTTCGTCTTCAGCCTGTCGAAAAGAAGTAATTTCATTACGAATTCTATCATATAGATTAGTAGGATTAAAACGAGTAATGAAATCACGGCATAGTTCACTCCAGGATCCAATTGATCCCGCTGGAATGCTATTCAACCAAGCTTTCGCCCTATCCCTCAGTGAATAGGGGAATAGCTTTAACCGCAAGACATCTTCATGGAATCCTTTGATTTTGAAAGAGTTGCAGATTTCCATGAAAGATTTGAGATGCTGCCTTACGTCTTCAGTTGCAGACCCACCAAATTGTCCAATTGTATTTAACACGTTGAACATAACAGGTTTAAGTTCAAAATGGGCTGCTTCAATCTCGGGTGTAACGACTCCTGGGTTTAGTCCATTTAAGTCCTCCTCCAAGAAATCTCTGACAGTCAGCTACCGCGGCCCAGGTGGCGGCGGTAGACCTTCATTGCCGGCAGGTATGTTTTGTCCTGCCTGAACCTCTGCCATGACTCCTCGGATTTGTCTCCTCAACCTTAGCCCTGTTCTTTCAATCTCAGGATCTAACTCGTATAAGGGGTTGGTTGGATTTGCCCTGGTCATACACCAAGAAAAACAAAAGTAAAATAAAAATAAAGACAAAAAGAAACAAGAAAATAAGGAAAACAAAATTTAGTTGCCAGTCTCCGGCAACGGCGCCAAAAACTTGTCGTGTGTCAAAAGTGCGCGTTCAGTGCAAGTGGACACATCGCAAGTAATAAGTGATAAGTATTTATCGAGTTATCGTCTCCTCAGGGACCGGTATACTTAATATGCTTTCTTTATCTTCTTGCTCTATAGAAAAATAAAAACACAAGTGAAAGGGTGTGATTTATTAAACTAAAATAATTGAATAAAAATAAAAGGGTCGAAATATCAGAGAGAAAGATGGGCCAGGGTCCAGTTGTATTGTATTGTGGACTTGATTGACTTGTCTCTATCCAATGCAATCGCATATCTCTGCCTTGGCAGCACTGCAGTTTACTGCCTGGGCAGCGATAACACTGTCCGCCGCGGCAATCCCTTGCTCGTGGGCAGACTTTACCAAAGTTCGGCAAAGTGTCCTTGAATGACTCCGCTTATCCCTAAGTCAGAGTGCTATTTATGACTAGTCCTTGATGATACCTCCTGGCGTGAACCAATTATACTCACCAACCAATCTCACACTTCTTTTAGCCGCTAAAACTCTTAACCTATCCCTAGGCCGTTAGTATTTCGCGATTGAAACGCCGTACTTACCCCTTTCGTGAATCTAGCTCTCCCGAGCTTAGATAAATGGATCACTTACAAACTTCCCTCCCGGGCTTCAATGCAAGAACAACGAATAACAAAGGATAAGCAAACCTTGATAATCTTTATTGCATTGAATGAAAGATAAAGTATAGTCTCCTCTCACAAATACTCCACAACCTTCACCTAAACCCTATGAAGGTTTTAGAACATGATGGAGAGGAAAGAAACAAGAGTAGAAGTCGGCTCTCCCTAGGTATTTTCGATATCTATTACATTGGGTGGCTAGGTCTTTATATAGGCTAGACCTAGGGCAAACCTTTCCTAAGTAGAATACAACTTGGAGTAGGGAACAAGTCAAGTACATAATAATATTATATTTCCAAGTTTGAATTCGGCTAAGGGGGCTTTCCCGCGTGGTCTTCCTTTGGGCTTTTCCTTGTGCTAGCCAGCTCCGATCAATGGGCTTCAAGTCCAGACACGTTCCTTGGATTTTTGTCTTTCCATCGCCTATCACTTTGCTTCCTGTCTTCCTGCTGCTGCCTCGGCATCAGGTCCTACCTCGGCCTTGTCTCTGTCGCGACACTGGTTCTCCTGCACAGATATGAAAACGCAGTAAAACGTGCCTTTTCTATAAATAATATCTATTTAAGTATAACTTCTAAATATATCACATTAAGCATATGCATTGGTTCAAGTGGGTGAATATTTGGTGATAAATGCTGATAAAAGGAGTATAAAGTGATAGTGTGTTGAGCACTTATCAGTGAGCTTTGCATTTTGGGCTTCTAAAGTACTAGAAATGAGTCTCTAAATCCCTAGAAGCATGCATATGATGTTATGACAAGATTATAGTGCAAAAACAAGTTCATACTCCCCCTAGCAACATGCATAGAAGCATCAAGATGCAAAACAACATAGGCATGATTTCAATCAAGATTCAAGCAACATTTTGCATAAAAATAGCACTTAAGAGGTCAAGATAGGCTAATTAGACCTAACTCTCTCCTAAGAGTCCAAAAACGCTCTTTATCTAAAGGTTTGGTAAAAATGTCCACTAATTGGTTTAAGGTGTCAACAAACTCTAAAACAACATCATTTTTAGACACATGATCTCTAATGAAGTGATGTCTAATTTCTATGTGTTTGGTTCTAGAGTGTTGAATGGGGTTCTTAGTAAGACATATGGCACTAGTATTATCAAATTTTAGAGGTATGGTTTCTACCTTAATGCCATAATCTAAGAGTTGTTGCTTCATCCAAAGGACTTGAGCACAACAACTTCCTAAGGATATGTACTCCGCTTCGGTGGTAGATAAAGCTACACTATTTTGTTTCTTAGAGAACCAAGATATGAGCATACTACCTAGGAATTGACAAGTTCTAGAAGTACTTTTCCTATCTATCTTACAACCTCCATAATCCACATCCGAATAAGCATGTAGATTAAAGGTAGAGTCTTTAGGATACCAAAGACCTAAACAAGGTGTGTCTCTAAGGTACCTAAAAATTCTCTTAATGGCAACTAAGTGTGATTCTCTAGGACTAGCTTGAAACCTAGCACACAAGCAAACACTAAACATATTATCCGGTCTACTTGCGGTAAGGTAAAGCAAAGAACCTATCATGGATCTATACAATTTAGAATCAACACACTTACCTCCTTCATCCTTATCAAACTTAGTTTATGAGCTCATAGGAGTAGCTTGAGGTTTCATATTCTCCAAGCCAATCTTCTTGAGCATATCCTTGATGTATTTTGCTTGATTGATGAAGGTGTCATACTTCCTTTGCTTGATTTGGAGTCCCAAAAAGAATGAGAGCTCCCCCATCATGCTCATCTCGAATTCACCTTGCATTAGCTTAGAAAACTCTTGAGAATAACATTCATTAGTAGATCCAAAAATAATATCATCAACATAAATTTGAACTACTAAGATGTCATTTTTAAACCTTTTTATAAAAAGTGTAGTATCCACCTTCCCTTTTTCAAAGCCCTTTTCAATCAAGAAATTTGAAAGCCTTTCATACCAAGCTCTAGCATCTTGTTTCAAACCATATAAAGCTTTAGTTAATTTAAAAACATGGTTTGGAAATTTTGAATTTTCAAAACCCGGTGGTTGTTCAACATACACTTCTTCATTTATAAACCCATTTAATAAAGCACTTTTGACATCCATTTGAAAAAGCTTGAAATCATGATAACATGCAAATGCAAGTAACATCCTAATGGCTTCCATCCTAGCTACGGGTGCATAAGTTTCATCGAAATCTATTCCCTCTTCTTGAGTGTAACCTTGAGCAACTAATCTAGCTTTATTTCTCACAATGTTACCACTCTCATCTAGTTTATTTCTAAAAACCCATTTAGTTCCTATAGTAGATTTATCACTAGGCCTATCAACTAATGTCCACACATTACTTCTCTCAAATTGATTTAACTCTTCTTGCATAGCCAATATCCAATAATCATCACCTAAGGCTTCATTGATATTCTTAGGTTCTATGCACGAGATAAATGCAATATGATTCATTAATCTAAGAGAGGAGCGAGTAGTTACCCCTTGGATGGATCACCCAAGATTTCACCACTTTTGACATAGTTGAACTCCCTTGGGTAGCTCACTTCACTTTCTTCAAGCTTTACATCTCCTAAAGCTTCTATTGGAGGATCTTGTGTTTCTTCATTGGTTGGAACCCCATCCACCTTTGATGTTTGTCCATCATCAATCGTATCAATGATTCCTACATCATCATTATCACAAGAATCCTTCCTAGGAAGGAGGTTATCATCGAAAACCACATGTATAGACTCTTCTACAACTAAGGTTCTTTTGTTAAAAACACGATAAGCCTTTGAATGTTGAGAATAACCAAGAAAAATAGCTTCATCAGTTTTTGCATCAAATTTACCTAAATTATCTTTTCCATTGTTTAAAACAAAACACTTGCACCCAAAAGGGTGAAAATAGCTAATGTTAGGCTTTTTGGATTTTAAAATCTCATAAGGAGTCTTTTTCAAAATTGGCCTAATCATTACTCGATTAATAATGTAACAAGTGTTTGTGGCTTCCGCCCAAAAATACTTAGGTAAATTGTTTTCACAAAGCATGGTCCTAGCCATTTCTTCTAAAGTTCTATTTTTCCTCTCGACTACCCCATTTTATTGAGGAGTGCGAGGAGCCGAAAAATTGTGGCTAATCCCATTTTCATTACAAAAGTTCTCAAAACCTAAATTTTGAAATTCGGTTCCATGATCACTTCTAATATTAGAAATTCTTTGATCAAGGTCATTTTGTGAAATATTTAAAAATGTGATGAATTTTTCTAAAGCTTCATCTTTGGTACTTAAAAATAGAACCCAAGTGTATCTAGAGTAATCATCAACAATAACAAATGCATATGATTTTCCACCCAAACTAGTAGTTCTAATAGGCCCAAAAAGATCCATATGAATCAATTGTAAAACTCTACTAGTAGAAACATCATTAATGGACTTAAAAGAAACTCTCTTTTGTTTACCCTTAGCACATGCATCATAAATTTTATCTAAGGAGAACTTGAGCTTAGGTAAACCTCTAACTAGATTTTGGGAGGCTAGTTTCTCTAAAACACTTATGCTAGCACGTCTAGTTTCCTATGCCATAACCATGCATCATTTTCATCACTAGCAACTAAGCATGCATGAGAAATGTTTATGTCATCTAGATGCACCATATATATATTTCCTATGCGATAACATATGAGCATTGTTCTATTTAATTCTATGTCTATTATTTTGCAACCATGTTTATCAAAAGTGACATAGAAACCTTTATCACACAATTGACTAATGCTCAACAAATTATACTTAAGACCATTAACAAGCAAGACATTTTCAATTAAAATAGAGGAGTGATTACCAATAGAGTCAATACCCTCAATTTGGCCTTGAGCATCCACTATCAAGGTACCACATGTTTTGACTTGAAGCTTTGGCCTTGAAACAATGCTCAACCTACAAACAAAGATTTAGTTTTTGATTTTTTGTACCCAAATCATTTTGGGTCCATGAGAGTTAGTCCCTAAAAGCTTGGTTCCCTTGGGAATCCAAGATGCAATGGCATTAATATTATTAGAAATAATGAGTTCCTTAGGAACCCACACACTCCTAATTTTTCTATATCTAGCATGCCTTTGAAAACCTCTTTGTTTGTGGCCATAAAAATTCTTTTTCACATGGTTGGGTTTTGAAGAGCTTCCTTTTTCAAAAGTTGAACTACCAACCACTTTGATTTGTTCTTTAATCTCATTCACCACTTTGTGGTGATTCTCACTCAAGCTAGAAATAAGGTTGTTTAAATCCACATTTTCATTTTGAAAGAACTTTAAATCATCATTTAAAGTAACAACCTTTTCTTCCAAATCCAAAATCGTTTTTGTCAAAGAATCATTTTTCATTTCTAACTCGGAAATGGTTTTCTTGCTTTTCAAAATTAATTCTTTGAATTTCAAAACCAACTCATCATAAACATCTTGCAATTCATCATAAGCATCATATAATTCATCATATGTAAGATCATTGCAAGAGGAATCAAGGGTTACCTTAGGCTCATCAAGAGCCATGAGACAAAGGTTGGCTACTTCATTGTCCTCATCGGATGATGACTCCTCATCACTCCATGTGGCAACGTGACCTTTTGCTTCTTCTTCTTCTCAAAACCCTTCCTTTTGTATTGTGGGCAATCGGTCCTAATGTGACCGGGCTTCTTGCATTCATAGCAAATAGTTTGATCTTTCTCATCTTCTTTGCCCTTTGACTTAAAGTCCTTCTTTCTTTAGAATCTCCTATTCCTATTTTCCCTCATGAGTCTAGTGAATCTTTTGGCTACCATAGCTAATTCTTCTAGCTCTTCTTCTTCACTAGAATCCACTTCTTCTTGGAAAGATGAAGCTTTAAGTACAATGGCTTGCTTTTTCTTTTCAATTTCTCTTTTCTCTAGCTTAACATCTTCCTTCTTCTTTTTATCTTCTCTTCCTTTCTTCATTATCTCATGGGTGAGAAGAGATCCCACAAGAGCATCAAGCTTTAGAGTCTTGAGGTCCTTGGCTTCTATGATGGTCGTTCTCTTACTATCCCAAGACTCGGGAAGAGAATAGATGATCTTCCTCACAAGCTTATCTTTCGGTATGATCTCAACAAAGCCCTCGAGACCATTTACAATGACGGAAAACCGATCAAACATCTTGGTGACGTCTTCATCCGGCTCCATCTTGAAGTTCTCATAGCTAAGATTGAGAAGACCTATCTTTATCTCCTTGACATCATTTGTGCCCTCATATGTTGTCTCCAAAGAGTCCCACACTTCTTTGGCACTTGTGTAAGATGACATCTTGGAGTAGATGTCGGGACCAAGAGCACAAAAGAGAATGTGCAACGCCTTATTGTTGGTGGACATCCTTCTTCTTTCTTCATCGGTCATTTCATTCCTCTTTTTGGGCACTTGTCGATATCCTTCCATTTTCATCGGAATTGAGGGGCCATCTTCAATTATATCCCAAAGGAAATAATCATTGGAGTTGATAAACAACCTCATCCTATTCTTCCAATAGGGGTAGTTATCCCCATTGAAGAAGGGTGGCTTGGTGATGGAATGTGACTCGTTCTATGTACCGGATGTGGAGGCCATTGAGTTGTCTTGTAGATATGATCAACACACCTTGGATCTTCTTTGGTAGATATGAATCTCTTCAAAAATTAGGCTCTGATACCAATTGTTGAGTTGATCGAACTTGATAATTGGCCAAGATAGGGTGAATTGGCAATTAAATTTTTTTTTTCGGTGAAATTTCGGTAAAAACGAAAAATAAAAAACAAAGAGATTTATAGTGGTTCAAGCTTCGGAACAAGCTCTACATCCACTACCTTAGCTCCCACTAAGGATTTTGAAACCAATTCACTAAGAATTCAACCTTTTTCTAGGTTCAAGGGATAACCTTTACAAATCGAATCAAACCTTCTACCCAAGGATTGATTCAAACCTCACAAGATAATAAAAAGAAAGAAAGGCAAATAAGAAGTCTCTCACAAGATAAATATAGCCCCAATTACAAATTTACTCTCCCCAAACTAAATTACAAAGAATCAAATTGAAGTACAAGAGATGGGAGACAAGATTTTCAATAAAAGTGCTTGGGAGTTGGATTTAATTGCTTGGATGTTGCTTGAGGTTCAATAGTTGTTAATGCTGCTTGAACATCTTCATTTTATATGTCCTCATTGATTTCTAACCGTTGTGGTTGTTGGGAAATGAAATAAAGACGTTAGGACCATATCTTCCCCCCATAAATGCTCTTTTGCAGGCACAGGTATCGATACACGAAGAACCTGTTTCGGAACAACCTATAAAAAGAAAGAGACGTTGTGCATTTAATAGGGAGGGTATCGAAACAGGTATCGATGCCATTACTACACTGTAATGGTGGGTATCGAACCATGTTTCGAAACATCTCAACCATCTTTTAAAGTTTTAACTGCCACCAACGGTCAACTCATTAAATGCTAAATTAGCCATTGGGAATTAAAAGGTGTATCGATACAGGTATCGATACCTTGAGTCATATTTTAAATAATTTTTAGAACAATTAAAAATACTCGATGTGGTTCGATACGTGGTTCGAAACATGCATTTCTAGTAGCGTAATGGTATCGAACCATGTTTCGATACTTGTTCTTAGTTTTAAGAACAAGGCTTTAAAAATGCAATAGGGTATCGAAACCGATTCAAATTGTATCGATACTGTCGTATCAAAACACATAGAAATTTTATTTAAAAGTTCTTGGTTTGACTTGAAATCAACAAATTGACTTAAGGACTTAAAAATTTATTACAAAATAGTCCTTATACATAATTGTTATATCAAAATCAATTTTGGTTTTACAAAATTTTAGTTTAACTTGTATAATTAGGTTCAAAAGACCATAATAAACTTTTTGTACACAAAAAATTTGATTTATTGTCATTTTAGATCGTTTTTTAGGGTTTAGAGTGTGCACCTCTAAATGGGCTTTCTAGTTAACCCATTCGAATTTTAAACTAGTGAAAAGCTCAAAATTTGAGATTAACCTAGATAATTAGGTTCAAAAGACCATAATTAACTTTTTGTACCTAAAAAATTTGATTTATTGTCATTTTAGATCGTTTTTTAAGGTTCAAAGCGTGCAAGTCTAAATGGGCTTTCTAGTAAACTTGTTCGAATTTTAACAGAGTAAAAAGCTCAAAATTTTAGTTTAAGCTGTATAATTAGGTTCAAAAGCACATAATTAACTTGTTTTACCCAAAAAAATTGATTTAATATCATTTTCAATCGTTTTTTAGGCTTTAGAGGGTCCATGTCTAAATGGGCCTTCTAATGAACCCATTCAAAATTTAATCTAGTAGAAAGCTCAAAATTTGAGTTTAAGCTGTATAATTAAGTTAAAAAGCGCATAATTAACTTTTTGTACACAAAAAGTTTGATTTAATATCATTTTCGATCTTTTTTTAGGGTTCAGAGCGTACATCTCTTAATGGGCTTTCTAGTGAACCCGTTCGAATTTTAACCGACTAAAAAGCTAAAAATTTTAGTTTAACTTGTATAATTAGGTTCAAAAGACCATAATTAACTTTTTGTACACAAAAAATTTGATTTATTGTCATTTTAGATCGTTTTTTAGGGTTCAGAGTGTGCACCTCTAAATGGGCTTTCTAGTGAACCCGTTCGAATTTTAAACTAGTAAAAAGCACAAATTTTGAGTTTAACCTGTATAATTAGGTTCAAAAAGACCATAATTAACTTTTTGTACCCAAAAAATTTGAATTAATATCATTTTCGATCGATTTTTAGGGTTCAGAGCATGCATGTCTAAATGGGCTTTTTAGTGAACCCGTTCTAATTTTAACAGAGTAAAAAGCTAAAAAATT
This sequence comes from Abelmoschus esculentus, assembly GCA_035048815.1. NCBI lineage: Eukaryota > Viridiplantae > Streptophyta > Magnoliopsida > Malvales > Malvaceae > Abelmoschus > Abelmoschus esculentus. Next base: position 7,463,744 of record JAUCBN010000015.1, read on the forward strand.
TAGTTTAACCTGTATAATTAGGTTCAAAAGACCATAATTAACTTTTTGTACCCAAAAAATTTGATTTATTGTCATTTTAGATCGTTTTTTAAGGTTTAGAGCGTGCAAGTCTAATTGGGCTTTCTAGTGAACTCGTTCGAATTTTAACAGAGTAAAAAGCTCAAAATTTTAGTTTAAGCTGTATAATTAGGTTCAAAAGTCCATAATTATCTTGTTTTACCCAAAAAATTTGATTTAATATCATTTTCGATCGTTTTTTAAGGTTTAGAGCTTGCATGTCTAAATGGGATTTCTAGTGAACCCGTTCAAATTTTTACCAAGTAAAAAGCTCAACATTTTAGTTTAACCTGTATAATTAGGTTCAAAAGACCGTAATTAACTTTTTGTTCCCAAAAAAATTTGATTTATTGTCATTTTAGATCTTTTTTTAGGGTTCAGAGCGTTCATCTCTAAATAGACTTTCTAGTGAACCCGTTCGAATTTTAACCGATTAAAAAGCTAAAAATTTTAGTTTAACTTGTATAATTAGGTTCAAAAGACCATAATTAACTTTTTGTACCCAAAAATTTTGATTTATTGTCATTTTTTATTGTTTTTTAGGGTTTAGAGTGTGCATCTCTAAATAGGCTTTCTAGTGACACGTTCGAATTTTAATCGAGTAAAAATTTGAGTTTAAGATGTATAATTAGGTTCAAAAGACCATAATTAACTTTTAGTACCCTTAAAATTTGATTTATTGTCATTTTAGATCGTTTTTTAAGGTTTAGAGCGTGCAAGTCTAAATGGGCTTTCTAGTGAACTCGTTCAAATTTTAACAGAGTAAAAAGCTCAAAATTTTAGTTTAAGCTGTACAATTAGGTTCAAAAGCCCATAATTAACTTGTTTTACCCAAAAAATTTGATTTAATATCATTTTCTATCGTTTTTAGGCTTTAGAGCGTGCATGTCTAAATGGGCCTTCTAAAGAACCCTTTCGAATTTTAACCTCGTAAAAAGGTCAAAATTTGATTTTAACCTGTATAATTAGGTTCAAAAGCCTATAATTAACTTTTTATACCCAAAATATTGGATTTAATATCATTTTCGATTGTTTTCTAGTGTTCAGAGCAAGCATCTCTAATTGGGCTTTCTACTGAACCGTTCGAATTTTAACCGGGTAAAAAGCTAAAATTTTTATTTTAAGATGTATAATTAGGTTCAAAAGCCCATAATTAACTTGTTTTACCCAAAAAATTTTGATTTAATATCATTTTCGATAGTTTTTTAGGGTTCAAAGCGTGCATATCTAAATGGGCTTTCTAGTAAACCCGTTCGAATTTTAACTTAGTAAAAAGCTCAAAATTTGAGTTTAAGCTGTATAATTAGGTTCAAAAGCCCATAATTAACTTTTTTTACCCAAAAAATTTGATTTAATATCTTTTTCGATCGTTTTTTAGGGTTTAGAGTGTACATGTCTAAATGGGCTTTCTAGTGAACCCGTTTTAATTTTAACCGAGTAAAAAGCTCAAAATTTTAGTTTAACCTATATAATTAGGTTCAAAAGCCCATAATTAACTTTTTTTACACAAAAAATTTGATTTAATATCATTTTTGATTGTTTTTTAGTGTTCAGATCATGTATGTCTAAATGGGCTTTTTAGTGAACCTGTTCGAATATTAACCGAGTAAAAAGCTCAAAATTTTAGTTTAAGCTGTACAATTAGGTTTAAAAGACCATAATTACTTTTTGTACCCGAAAAATTTGATTTATTGTCATTTTAGATCGTTTTTTAGTGTTTAGAGCGTGCATCTCTAAATAGGCATTCTAGTGAACCCGTTCGAATTTTAACCGAGTAAAAAGCTCAAAATTTTAGTTTAACCTGTATAATTAGGTTCAAAAGACCATAATTAACTTTTTTTACCCAAAAAATTTGATTTATTGTCATTTTAGATCGTTTTTTAAGGTTCAGACCGTGCATGTCTCAATGGGCTTTCTAGTGAACTCGTTCGAATTTTAACCGTGTAAAAATCTCAAAATTTTAGTTTAAGCTATATAATTAGGTTCAAAAGCCCATAATTAACTTTTTGTACGCAAAAAATTTGATTTAATATCATTTTCGATCGTTTTATAGGGTTCAGAGTGTGCATGCCAAAATGGTCTTTCTAGGGAACCCGTTCGAATTCTAACCTAGTAAAAAGCTCAAAATTTTAGTTTAAGCTGTACAATTAGGTTCAAAAGACCATAATTAACTTTTTGTACACCAGGAAATTTGATATATTGTCATTTTCGATCGTTTTTAGGGTTTAGAGCGTGCATCTCTGAATAGGCTTTCTAATGAACCCGTTCGAATTTTAACCGAGTAAAAACCCAAAAGTTTTAGTATAACTTGTATAATTAGGTTCAAAAGACCTTAATTAACTTTTTGTACCCAAAAAATTTGATTTATTGTCATTTTAGATCGTTTTTAGGGTTCAGAGTGTGCATATCTAAATGGGCTTTCTAGTGAGCCCGTTCGAATTTTAAACTAGTAAAAAGCTCAAAATTTGAGTTTAACCTATATAATTATGTTCAAAAGACCATAATTAACTTTTTGTAACCAAAAAATTTGATTTAATATCATTTTCGATCGATTTTTAGGGTTTAGAGCATGCATGTCTAAATGGGCTTTTTAGTGAACACGTTCGAATTTTAACCGAGTAAAAAACTCAAAATTTTAGTTTAAACTGTACAATTAGGTTCAAAAGACCATAATTAACTTTTTGTACCCAAAAAATTTGATTTATTGTCATTTTAGATCGTTTTTAAGGTTCGGAGCGTATCATCTCTAAATGGGCTTTCTAGTGAACCCGTTCGAATTTTAACCGAGTAAAAAGCTCAAAATTTTAATGTAAGCTGTATAATTAGATTTAAAAGCCCAAAATTAACTTTTTGTACCCAAAAAATTGGATTTATTGTCATAATTAACATTTTGTACCCAAAAAATTTGATTTAATATATTTTTCGATCGTTTTTTAGGGTTCAGAGTGTAAATGTTTAAATGGGCTTTCTAGTGAACCCGACTTAATTTTAACCGAGTAAAAAGGTCAAAATTTTAGTTTAACTTGCATAATTAGGTTCAAAAGCCCATAATTAACTTTTTTACCCAAAAAATTTGATTTAATAACATTTTTTGATTGTTTTTTAGTGTTCAGAGCATGCATGTCTAAATGGGCTTTTTAGTGAGCCCATTCGAATTTTAATCGAGTCAAAAGCTCAAAATTTTAGTTTAACCTATATATTTAGGTTCAAAAAACCATAATTAACTTTTTGTACCCAAAAAATTTGATTTATTGTCATTTTAGATCGTTTTTTAGGGTTCAGAGCGCGCATCTCTAAATGGACTTTCTAGTGAACCCGTTCGAATTTTAACCGATTAAAAAGCTCAAAATTTTATTTTAAACTGTATAATTAGGTTCAAAAGCCCATAATTAACTTTTTTTACCCAAAAAAATTGATTTAATATCATTTTTGATCGTTTTTTAGGGTTCGGAGTGTGCATGTCTAAATGGGCTTTCAAGTGAACCCGTTCGAATTTTAACCGATTAAAAAGCTCAAAATTTTAGTTTAACCTGTATAATTAGGTTCAAAAGACCATAATTAACTTTTTCTACCCAAAAAATTTGATTTAATATCATTTTCGATCGATTTTTAGGGTTCAGAGCATGCATGTCTAAATGGGCTTTTTAGTGAACCCGTTCGAATTTTAACCGAGTAAAAAGCTAAAAATTTTAGTTTAAGCTGTGTAATTAGGTTCAAAAGCCCATAACTAACTTGTTTTACACAAAAAATTTGATTTAATATCATTTTCGATCGTTTTTTAGGCTTTAGAGCATGCATGTCTAAATGGGCCTTCTTATGAACCTGTTCTAATTTTTTTTGAACGGAAAAAGGGCCTCGTTAAAAAACCCCTAACATTTCCATCCCAAAAAAGGGTTGGAAGCCCCTATGGGGAAAAGAGTACCCCTAGAATTTTCTTGAGAAGGAGAGTTAAATCTCTCATAGTTTACAAAAGTCCTTATAAAATCAAGCATATCGGAGTCAAATTGAAGATTACATAAAGTACGCATGCCCTAGAGGCAAGAGTATGGGCTACATTATTGGCCCCTCTAGGAACATAAGTGATCCGACAATTTACTAAACTTTTCATGGTGGTGCGGATCGTAGACACCAAAGGTTGCAAAGTTGAGAGATCTGGTCCTCCCTAGTTGACTTTATTTGCAATGGAAGCTGAGTCTGTCTTAAAGGTAATATTCGTCCAACCTTTCTGAGATGCTAGTCGAAGTCCAGCTAGGATTGCTTGTGCTTCGACCGAAGCAGCGTCAGGGTATCCAACAAGAGGAAGAGAAAGTCCTCCCAAAACCACACCGTCTGCGTTACGAGCTACAACACCTATTGCAACACTTCCAGTGACGGGATCAAAAGCCCTATCCGAGTTTATTTTAATAGAGCCAGTGCCTGGTTTTTTCCATGTTTGGTTTTGAAGAGTGGGTCTATGTGAGTTACCAGTTGAGGAGCAAATGTTTGCATTTTGATAGTCATTCAATAAGGATTTGGCATTTTCCAGGGTCAACCATGGTGGTTGAAGATATTTATTATGGATCCAATCATTTCTTCTATTCCATAGTATTGTTAGAAAAAGAGCAAACTCCTGGTTGGTGAGTTTAGAACCTGCAGTCTCCATCCAGTGTAGTGACGATGTAAAATTTCCGGATTGGATTAAAGTAGGGAAACCTGCTAAACGAATAGTTTCATAAGCATCAGGACAGTCGCGTAGAGCATGCATTGGAGTTTCAATTGTAGTTCCACAAATTGGACAAAAGCCATTTCCTAGGTTAGCCTTCAATAATTTCGATCCCGTAGGAAGAGCATCATGACCTATTCGCCATCCAAAGGCTCTAACCTTTGGTAAAGCTGGTAGCTTAGAAACGGTTTTCCAAATGCGTCTAGGTCTATTTAAAGGTCCGTGTGGTTTTTGTAAGAATAAATAACCCGATCTAACAGAATAAAGTCCACAGTCATTGTTCATCCATATAGTTGTATCTCGATGGTCATTAATGATAGGGATGTTCAGAATAGCGTTGGCATCCTCTCTATCAAAGAAGGAACGTATTTTAGACTCATCCCATTGTGGTTGCCCAGGAATCATAAAATCTCTAGCTCGTTTTGGAATTTCACTGGAAATTTCATATTCGCCAAAAAGTTGAACTGGAGAGGAGCCTCCCCATAGATCGTGGAATATGTTAATCTTGCTATTTGTTCCTGGCCTTGTTACAAAACCATGAAGGAGTTTTTTCAGGGTCGGTCAGATGCCCTTCCAAGCAAAGGAAGATTGTTTTGTTGATCTAGGATCGAGGATGTTGTCTGAAACGTACTATTTAGCTTGATATACCTGGCCAAGGAGGTTAGATGGTTCACAGAGTGGTCTCCATATTTGTTTTCCTAACAGAGCGATATTAAAGTTGTGGAGATCGCGGAAGCCCATGCCCCTTACTGATTTTGGCTGGCATACAATCTCCCAAGGAAGCATGTGCCAGCCATTTTTGTTACCTTTTCCTGACCACCAGTATCGACGAATAGAAGTGGTCATGTCATCGATAATGTTATGTGGGAGAAGGTAGCATGACATGACATATTGTGGAAGAGATTGAATGACAGATTTTATGAATATCTCTCTACCGCTAAAAGATAATAGATGTTTATCCCATTTGGAGAGGCTTACGTTAACTTTATCTCTGGTAAATCCTAACGAAGCTGTTTTGTTTTTCCCAATCAAGAGAGGGACACCCAGGTAAATTCCAGGGTCACTAATCACTTGGACTTGGAGAATATTGTTTATAGTTGTTCTTTGAGATAGTGTAGTTTTTGGGGAAAAGTGGATAGTAGACTTTTCAAAATTAATAGCTTGACCTGAGGAGGTAGCATATTTGTGGAGAGCATTTTTGAGATGATTAGCTTCAGTGGTTTTGTTTTTTATGAAGACCAAGCAATCATCAGCGAAAAGGAGATGGTTTATTTTTGGGCCGTGCCGGCTAGCACTGAGTCCAGGTAGGTTGCCGTTAGCATTTTGAGCATTTAGTATAGCTGTTAATCCTTGAGTGCAGAAAAGTAAAAAGCTCAAAATTTGAGTTTAAGCTTTATAATTAGGTTCAAAAGCCCATAATAATTTGTTGTACACAAAAAATTTGATTTAATATCATTTTCGATCTTTTTTTAGGGTTCAAAGTGTGCATCTCTAAATGGGCATTCTAATGAACCCGTTCAAATTTTAAACTAGTAAAAAGCTCAAAATTTGAGTTTAACCAATATAATTATGTTCAAACGACCATAATTAACTTTTTGTACCCAAAAATTTTGATTTAATATCATTTTCGATCGATTTTTAGGGTTCAGAGCATGCATGTGTAAATGGGCTTTTTAGTGAACCCGTTCGAATTTTAACCGAGTAAAAAGCTCAAATTTTTAGTTTAAGCTGTACAATTAGGTTCAAAAGACCATAATTAACATTTTGTACCCAAAAAATTTGATTTATTGTCATTTTAGATCGTTTTTAGGGTTTAGAGCGTGCATCTCTAAATGGGCTTTCTAGTGAACCCGTTCGAATTTTAACTGAGTAAAAAGCTCAAAATTTTAATTTAAGCTATATAATTAGATTTAAAAGCCCATAATTAACTTTTTGTACCCAAAAAATTTGATTTATTGTCATTTTAGATCTTTTTTTAGGGTTTAGAGCGTGCATCTCTAAATGGGCTTTCTAGTGAACTCGTTCGAATTTTAACCAAGTAAAAAACAAAAAATTTTATTTTAACTTGTATAATTAGGTTCAAAAGACCATAATTAACTTTTTGTACCCAAAAAATTTGATTTATTGTCATTTTAGATCGTTTTATAGGGTTTAGAGTATGCGTCTCTAAATGGGCTTTCGAGTGAACCCGTTCGAATTTTAACCGTGTAGAAAGCTAAAAATTTTAGTTTAAGATGTATAATTAGGTTCAGAAGCCCATAATTAACTTGTTTTACCCAAAAAATTTGATTTAATATCATTTTTTATCGTTTTTTAGGGTTTAAGCGTGCATGTCTAAATGGTCCTTCTATTGAATCTGTTCGAATTTTAACCTAGTAAAAAGCTCAAAATTTGAGTTTAAGCTGTATAATTAGGTTTAAAAACCCATCATTAACTTTTTTTACCCAAAAAATTTGATTTAATATATTTTTTGATCGATTTTTAGGGTTCAGAGTGTACATGTCTAAATGGGCTTTCTAGTGAACCTGTTTTAATTTTAACCGAGTAAAAAGCTTAAAATATTAGTTTAACCTGTATAATTAGGTTCAAAAGCCCATAATTAACTTTTTTACCCAAAAAATTTGATTTAATATCATTCTCAATTGTTTTTTAGTGTTTAGAGCATGCATGTCTAAATAGGCTTTTTAGTGAACCCGTTCGAATTTTAATCATGTCAAAAGCTCAAAATTTTAGTTTAACCTATATAACTAGGTTCAAGAAACCATAATTAACTTTTTGTACCCAAAAAATTTGATTTATTGTCATTTTAGATCGTTTTTTAGGGTTCAAAGTGCGCATCTCTAAATGGACTTTCTAGTAAACCCGTTTGAATTTTAATCGAGTAAAAAGCTCAAAATTTTAATTTAAACTGTATAATTAGGTTCAAAAGCCCATAATTAACTTTTTTTATCCAAAAAATTTGATTTAATATCATTTTTGATCGTTTTTTTAGGGTTCGGAGTGTGCATGCCTAAATGGGCTTTCTAGTGAACCCGTTCGAATTTTAACCGATTGAAAAGCTCAAAATTTTAGTTTAACCTGTATAATTAGGTTCTAAAGACCATAATTAACTTTTTGTACCCAAAAAAATTTGATTTAATATCATTTTCGATCAATTTTTAGTGTTTAGAGCATGCATGTCTAAATAGGCTTTTTAGTGAACCTGTTCGAATTTTAACCGAGTAAAAAGCTCAAAAATTTAGTTTAAGCTGTATAATTAGGTTCAAAAGCCCATAATTAACTTGTTTTACCCAAAAAAATTATTTTAATATCATTTTCGATCGTTTTTTAGGCTTTAGAGCATGCATGTCTAAATGAGCCTTCTTATGAACCTGTTCAAATTTTAACCTAGTAAAAAGCTCAAAATTTGAGTTTAAGTTGTATAATTAGGTTCAGAAGCCCAGAATAACTTTTTGTGCACAAAAAATTTGATTTAATATCCTTTTCGATCTTTTTTTAGGGTTTTGAGCGTGCATATCTAAATGGGCTTTCTAATGAACCCGTTCGAATTTTAACTGAGTAAAAAGCTAAAAGTTTTAGTTTAACTTGTGTAATCAGGTTCAAAAGACCATAATTAACTTTTTGTACCCAAAAAATTTGATTTATTGTCATTTTAGATCGTTTTTTAGGGTTCAGAGTGTGTATCTCTAAGTGGGCTTTGTAGTGAACCCGTTCGAATTTTAACCTAGTAAAAAGTTCAAAATTTGTGTTTATGCAGTATAATTAGGGCAGTCTTCAGCACTCCACCATGATCCCCAATCATCATGGGCAGTCTATCAGCTGTGATAGATGCCTATGTGCACCAAAGCTCAACCGCCTTCGGACCGAGTACACACCATACCGGGGCAGCCACAGCAATGGAAGGTGGAACGGACATAATGATCAACGAGGAGATGGCTGACGTGGAAGAAGGAGAAGAAGTGGAAGCTCCAATGCAACGGACACCACCCACAAGAGTCCAATCGCCCCGGCAAGCAAAAGCTCAACCATCGCCCTCACCAAGATCAAAGCAATCGGCAACAAGGCCAAGGAGAAAAATTGTTACAAGCAGCTCTTCGGAGTCGCTTTAATTTTTTTTCATAATTCAATATTAATTGTTGTTTGCTGTCTTTATATGCTGCTTATTTCATATTTGTGTTGCCCGCTTATTTCTTCAAATATAAAGCATTGAGGACAATGCTTGGTTTGAGTTTGGGGGTGCAGATTCCCTGCCAAGGCAGCAATCTACTGCCGAGGCCTAGCCAAAAAAGGGAGTATTCTAGTGATTTTTTTTTATTTTTCATGCTCCCCGCCTTACTTGAATTCACTGCCTACACTTTTGCACTTCATATCATCAGTATTGCCTTAGTTTATTCTTTAAGGCTATAGAAATCTTTCTCCTTACCATGATTAGGTCCTGTTAGGAAGGTTTAACCTTAGGATACTTAAGGATGAAAACTTAGAAGCTTACTATAGGAAGAAATCTAAACACTTTTGGGACTTGTTGGATTATAGGAATTCTTTTAATGAACTTAGGTGATAAAGACTTAGATTTTTGGGAAAGTAACTAGAGGTGCCTATCACCGGCTCTAGGAAGTACTCTTCTTCATGCTAGAGGTGCCCGAAATTGGCTCTAGTATGCTTTAAGGAATATCAAAAAGAAAGAAGGAATTAGTGAAGGGAAAAACATAATCCTTGAGGTGCCCGAAATTGGCTCAAGAATTAGTTGTTTAGAAAAGAAGAGAACACTTAACCAAATTCTACTTGTCTTGAACTTAGAGTTTGTCTAAGAAAGCCTTTAATCAAACTTGTCCACAAAAACGCACACACTCACAATTCTTGTAGTTTGTTTCTAGGTAACCCTTGGGTAGCCGAAAGGTTAAGGTTCAAGAATAGGCATAGTTATTGTGCGGAGAATAGATGGAAACATAAGACCAAGAGAGAATAGAGTTAGGCAAATTGATGGTTTGCATTGCTTGAGGACAAGCAATAGTTCGAGTTTGGGGGTGTGATAAGTGCTCAACTCACTATCACTTTTTACACCTTTTATGGGCATTAATCACCGAATTTGCACCCACTCGGACCAATGCATGTACTTAATGTGATATATTTAGAAGTTATGCTTATAGAGATAATATTTACAGAAAAGGCAAGTTTTACTGCATTTTTATATCTGTGCAGAAGAATCATTGTCGCGGCAGCAACATGGCCGAGGCAGGACCTGATACCGAGGCAGCAACTGAGAGCCAGGAAGCAAGACTGTAGGCGATTGGAAGATAAAAATCCAAGGGACATTTCTGGACATAAAGCACATGGATCGGAGCTGGCTAGCATGAGGAAAAGCCCAAGACAAGGCCACGCGGGAAAGCCCCCTTAGCTGAATTAAACTTGGAAATATTTTAATTATGTACATGACTTGTTCCCTACTCCAAGTTGTATTCTACTTAGGAAAGGTTTGCCTTTGGTCTAGCCTATATAAAGACCTAGCCGTCCAATGTATTGGACACGAATACCTAGAGAGAGAGCCGATTCATAAACTTGTTTTCTTTCTCTCAACCATGTTCTAAGCTTTCTTAGGGTTTAGGTGAAGGTTGTTTAGTATTTGTGAGAGGAGATTGTACCTTGTCTTTGTTTCAATGCAATAAAACTATCAAGGTTTGCTTATCCTTTGATATTCCTTGTTCTTGCATTCAAGCTCGGGAGAGAAGTTTGTGAGTAATCCATTTATCTAGACTCGGGAGAGTTAGATTCACGAAAGGGGTAAGTACGGTGTTTCAATCGCGAAATACTAACTAGGCCTAGGGATAGGTTAAGAGTTTCAGCGGCTAAAAGAAGTGTGAGACTGGTTGGAGAGTATAATTGGTTCACGCCGGGAGGTATCATCAAGGACTAGTCATCAACAGTACTCCGACTTAGGGATAAGCGGAGTCATTCAAGGATACTTTGCCAAACTTTGGTAAAGTCCACCCACGAGCAAGGGATTGCCGCGGCGGACAGTATCGTCGCTGCCAAGGCAGTAATCTGCCGTGCTGCCGAGGCAGTGAAATACGATTGCATTGAGCAGAGACAAGTCAATCAAATCCACAATACAACGCAACTGGATCCTGACCTATCTCTCTCTAATATTCAATTCTTTTTACTTTTACTTAGTTGTTTGATTCTAGATAATCCAAACTCAATCACTTGTGTTTTATTTTATTTCTTTCGACAGAACAAGAAGACGAAGAAGGCATATTGAGTATACCAATCCCTGTGGAGTGTCGCGTGCCAAAAGTGCGCGTTTAGTGCAAGTGGACACATCGAAAGTAATAAGTGATAAATAATTATCAGATTATCGTCTCCACAGGGACTGGTAGACTTAATATGTCTTCTTTGTCTTCTTGTTCTGTAGAAAGAACTAAAATAAAGCACAAGTGATTGAGTTTGGTTTAACTAAACTAAAACAATTAAGCAAAGTAAAGAGAATTAATAATAGAGAGAGATGGGTTAGGATCCAGTTGCGTTGTATTGTGGATTTGATTGACTTGTCTCTGTCCAATGCAATTGTATATCACTGCCTCGGCAGCACTGCAGTTTACTGCCTTGGCAGCGACGATACTTGTCAGCCGCGGCAATCCCTTGCTCATGGGTAGACCTTACAAAAGATCGGCAAAGTGTCCTTGAATGACTACGCTTATCCCTAAGTCGGAGTGCTGTTGATGACTAGTCCTTGATGATACCTCCCGGCGTGAACCAATTATACTCACCAACCAATCTCACACTTCTTTTAGCCGCTGAAACTCTTAACCTATCCCTAGGCCGGGTTAGTGTTTCGCGATTGAAACACCGTACTTACCCCTTTCATGAATCTAACTCTCTCGAGCTTAGATAAATGGATTACTCACAAACTTCTCTCCCGAGCTTGAATGCGAGAATAAGGAATAACAAAGGATAAGCAAACCTTGATAATTTTATTGCATTGAAACAAAGACAAAGTACAATCTCCTCTCACATCTACTAAACAACCTTCACCTAAACCCTAAGAAAGTTTAGAACATAATGGAGAGAAAGAAAACAAGTTTAGAATTCGGTTCTCTCTCCCTAGGTATTCCGTGTTTTGTACATTGGATGGCTAGGTCTTTATATAGCTAGACCTAGGGCAAACCTTTCCTAAGTAGAATACAACTTGGAGTAGGGAACATGTCAAGTACATAATTAAAATATTTTCAAGTTTAATTCGGCTAAGGGCTTTACCACGTGGTCTTGTCTTGGGATTTTCTTCATGCTAGCCAACTTCGATCCATGGTCTTTAAGTCCAGACACGTCCCTTGGATTTTTATCTTCCAATCGCCTACAGTCTTGCTTCCTGGCTCTCAGCTACTGCCTCAGCATCAGGTCCTGCCTCGGCCTTGTTGCTGCCGCGGCACTAGTTCTCCTGCATAGATATAAAAAGGCAATAAAACGTGCCTTTTCTGTGAGTATTATCTCTATAAGCATAACTTCTAAATATATCACATTGAGTTCATGCATTGGTACGAGTGGGTGTATATTTGGTGATTAATGCCCATAAAAGGTGTAAAAAGTGATAGTGAGTTGAGCACTTATCACACCCCAAACTCGAACTATGGCTTGTCCTCAAGCAATGCAAACCATCAATTTGCCGAAATCTACTCTCTCTTGGTCTTACATTTCCATCTATTCTCCCCACCATAGCTAGGCCTATTCTTTAGTCTTAACCTTTCGGTTACCCAAAGGTTTACCTAGAAACAAACTATAAGAATTGTGAGTGTGTGCGTTTTTGTGGAAAAGTTTGATTAAAGGCTTTCTTAGATAAACTCTAAGTTCAAGACAAATAGAATTGGGTTAAGTGTTCTCTTCTTTTCTAAACAACCAATTCTTGAGCCAATTTTGGGCACCTCAAGGATTGTGTTTTTCCCTTCACTAAATTTTTCTTTCTTTTTTTTTGATATTCCTTAAAACATACTAGAGCCAATTTCGGGCACCTCTAGCATGAAGAAGAGTACTTCCTAGAGCCGGTGATAGGCACCTCTAGTTACTTTCCCAAAAATCTAAGTCTTTATCACCTAAGTTCATTAAAAGAACTCCTATAATCCAACAAGTCCCAAAAGTGTTTAAAGTTCTTCCGATAGTAAGCTTCTAAGTTTTCATCCTTAAGTATCCTAAGGTTAAACCTTCTTAACAGAACATAATCATGGTGAGGAGAAAGATTTCTATATCCTTAAAGGATAAACTAAGGCAATACTGATGGTAAACAGTGCAAAAGTGTAGGCAGTTAATTCAAGTAAGGCGGGGAGCATGAAAATTAAAAAAAATCACTAGAATACTCCCTTTTTTGGCAAGGCCTCAGCAGTAGATTGATGCCTTGGCAGTGAATCTACACCCCCAAACTCAAACCAAGCATTGTCCTCAATGCTTTATATTTGAAGAAATAAGTGGGCAACACAAATATGAAATGAGCAGCATATAAAGACAGCAAAAGGAATTAATATTGAATTAAGAACAAAAATTTAAATCGACTCTGAGGAGCTGCTTGTAACAAGTTTTCTCCTTGGCCTTGCTGCCGATTGCTTTGTCCTTGGTGAGGGCAATGGTTGAGCTTTTGCTTGCTGGGGCAGTTGGACTCGTGTGGGTGGTGTCCGTTGCATTGGGGCCTCCACCTCTTCTCCTTCTTCTACATCGGCCATCTCTTCGGTTATCATTATGTCCGTTCCACCTCCCATTGCTGTGGCTCCTCCGGTGTGGTGTGTACTTGATCCGGCGGCGGTAGAGCTTTGGTACACATAGGCATCTATCTCAGCTGATAGACTGCCCATGATGATTGGGGATCGGGGTGGAGTGCTGAAAACTACTCTCCGCTTGGATGGTCTTCTGCTGGCGGACGATGCCTCGGCAAAATCCGCTGCCCTAGATTGGCCGGAAGCCTGGTATTGAGGTGGAGGGTCCGCATGGAAGAACGGCCTTGGTCCTCCCGGAGCTGGTGTAGTCTTTGTGTAAGGGTGGCTGTGACGATCATATTGCTGGAGAAATCTAGAAATTGTGCTCCTTGGTCCAAAAAAGCGTGCAGCATCATCTGGGATAATGTGCCGTTGAAATCTCTTTGGTACTCCATGTACCTTTGTTGCCTGAGGTCCATCGCTGCCATCCGTTGCAAAATCTCCTAGTACGGGTCTGCTACGGCAGAGGTGTGGGCAGTGTCTGGCATGTCTGTCGTGTACTGGGCCCCGGCAGCAGTATCAACAGTGAACTGCTGAGGCGTTGCTTGGACTGGCTCCGCTTGCGTGATCTGCATGACTTTGTGACAAAAGTCTCTGGTTCATTCTCGCCTTTGGGGAGTGTATTCGTCCGTATCCTCGATTGGCATACCTACGGCAACACACAAACCCGTGATCAAACATGGGAAATACAATGGTCCCCTATCTTTCTTACCGCACTCGTGAATTTCCCGTAGGATGAACTCTCCAACATTGATGGTCCTTTTGTTGATGATTGATTGGATAAGCACCAATCGCTTGCGGTCCACCGTGCTATTGTGGGACGTGGGGATGAGGCGTCGCTTGACAAAGGTATTCCACATCTTGGCCTCGGGCTTTAGGCTTTGCCTTGTTACGGATCCTCTATGGGTACCGGTTTCCCATGGAGTATTCACATAACAAAGGTCGTCTTTGATCAGCTCATAGTCTTCGGCAGTGATGTCCTCCATGAATTCGGCATGAACATCATTGTTTGGAGTAAGGCCATAGAAATCGTTGATGGTCTCGGCATCTAACTGGACTGGCCTGCCGCGACAATGAACAAAGAGGGAGTCTTTGCTGGGCCCGTGCGCATAGAACTCTCGAACGATAGTAGCATTCGCCTGGGCAGGTTGAAGACAGAAAATTCCCTAATCTTGGTATTTGATTCTGTCAAAGAGATAGTGCTCGATGCCGTAGTTTTCATCATCCGAATGCTGGAAACCTTGTTCTTCCCACAATTACCGGGCAATGAAAGATCGGTTAAAACGATCTTCAACGTTGGTTGGGGCAAATCTCTTGTAAGTGTCCATCAAGATTTGTGAGAGAATTGATTTCTTGGAATATTTCTTGAAAAAAATCTGGAATTTCATGAAGAATTGTGAGTAGGCAGAGAGTAATGTGACAGGAAGATTGTTATGAATGCTTAAAGAAAACAAGAAAGCAAGAGTGAATAGTTCAAGAGGAAGGAGTTTCTTATATAGGCCTCGGCCTTGTGACCGTTTGAATCCACTAGCCGTTTTGTAGCCGTTACTCTTTACTACCGTTTCCTTTTCTACTGCGGCAGGAATCTCGGTAGACTAGTTGTTACACTGTTCTGCCCGTTGAGACTGTTGCGGCCCTGACCCAATTTTTCTGCCTCGGCAGAGTTCCTGCTGTGAACTATTTCTCCTTTATTCTTGCTTATTATCCTAAATAAAAATTAAACACACAAAAGAAAAATACTTAAAGCAAAAATAAATTCGAAAAAATAAAAATAAACTAAACTACTCCTAATATATTAATAAAGAAAAGAGAGAAGATCATGTTACTGGTGGAGAGCATGCAAATGCATCTCCCAAGTTGATTCTCTCTCGTTAGCCCGAATTGTAAATCGGTTGTGGGCCACTCTCTTTTGCTGTGTGTCCATCCACCTTGGGCTTAATCTTTTTACCAATCAATCTGCCGAGCATTCTGCCAAGGTAGGAAATTTTGGTACATCCTGTGTGAATGGCCTTGCACTCCTCTGGATCGTCATATTTTTTTAAGTTGTGGAATGCATTGAGTTTGACTTGTTGGTCATTGACCCTCATTGTCAACTCTCCTTTTTCCACGTCAATTAGGGTGCGTCTAGTTGCAAGAAAAGGTCTCCCAAGGATGATCGGTGCATTATCATGTTCTTCAAAATCAAGGACAAGAAAATCAGCAGGAAAAATAAACTTATCAACTCTTACCAGTATGTCCTCGATTTTGCCTTCAGGTTGCATATAGGATCGATCCGCTAGTTGGAGCATGACTGTTGTAGGTTTTGCCCATCCTATTCCAAGCTTTCGAAAGACTGATTTGGGCATTAGATTTATGCTCGCTCCAAGGTCGTATAGGGCCTTTCCTTCATAATTTTTACCTATTGCACAAGGTATGATAAAGTAGCCAAGATCTTTTAATTTCGGTGGCATGCGATTGAGCAGCATTGTCATACATCCCTCGGTGGCAGCCACTGTTTCGAACTCACCTATTCGTTTCCTCTTTGACACCATGTCCTTTAAGAACTTGGCATAATTAGGCATTTTTTCAATTGCCTCAACGAATGGTATATTAATGTGGACTTGCTTAAGAATATCGAGGAATTTCTTAAATTGCTGGTCCTGTTTTTGCTTTTTCAACCTTTGTGGAAAAGGTGGTGGTGGTCTTATCTCATCTAGGGTTTCTTTAGTTTGGAATTTAATACCTGGCACCACTAGGTTGTTACTGTCTCAGCAGGCTGTTTAGGAGCTGTTGTGCTCTCTGCCGGGGCAGTGTTATCAACATCAGTTTGCTCAGCCTCTTCCTTTGCTTGATCTGCTGATTGAGTTTGGCTCTTTAGGATCTTTTCCTTCAGCTGTAGACCACTCCTAGTAGTGATTGCTTTGCATTGTTCATGGCCCATCACGTTAGCAACTTCAGTATTGCTAGGTAGTCCTCCTTGTGGTCTAGTGTTTATGTTTTGAGCAAACTGCCTAACCTGAGTTTCTAGCGTTTTAATGGCTACTTCTTGATTTTGCAACCTCATCTCCGTTCTATTCATAAAAACGTCTGTCCTTTTGATGAAATTACTATTCTCTACCATGTATGACTCAGTTTTCATCATAAAGGCTTTAAGTGTATTCTCCAACGAACTTACCGGTTGCTGCTGCAGCTACTGCATCGGTTGCTGAAATCCTGAAGATTGGGTGAATTGGTTTAAGGCATTGTTAGGGTTGCTCCATGATAAGTTTTGATGCCTCTTCCGTGAGGGGTTATATGTGTTGGACATCATATTGTTGCGGTTGTAGTTCCCAACATACATATCGGTTTCTTGATTTATGCAATCAGAGGAACTGTGGTTACCTCCACATAAGTCACAATAAGAATCAATTACCTTGACCTCACGGGTATTTTGCTATAATTGTAGGTTTTGCACCATCTTGGTAAGAGAGGCCAATTGCACCATAATTAACTTTTTGTACCCAAAATATTTGATTTATTGTCATTTTAGATCGTTTTTATGGTTCAGAGCGTGCATGTCTAATGGGCTTTTTAGTGAACCCGTTCGAATTTTAACCGAGTAAAAATCTCAAAAATTTAGTTTAAGTTGCCTAATTAGGTTCAAAAGCCCATAATTAACCTTTTTTTACCCAAAAAAGTTGATTTAAAATCATTTTCGATTGTTTTTTAGGGTTAAGAGAGTGCATGTCTATATGGCTTTCTAGAGAACCCGTTCAAATTTTAACCGAGTAAAAAGCTCAAAATTTTAGTTTAACCTGTATAATTAGGTTCAAAAGACCATAATTAACTTTTTTTACCCAAAAAATTTGATTTAATATCATTTTCGATCGATTTTTAGGGTTCAGAGCATGCACGTCTAAATGGGCTTTTTAGTGAACCCGTTCGAACTTTAACCGAGTAAAAAGATCAAAATTTTAGTTTAAGCTGTATAATTAGGTTCAAAAGACCATAATTAACTTTTTGTACCTAAAAAATTTGATTTATTGTCTTATTAAATCGTTTTTAGGGTTCAGAGCGTGCATCTCTAAATAGGTTTTCTAGTGAACCCGTTCGAATTTTAACCGAGTTAAAAGATCAAAAATTTAATTTAAGTTGTATAATTAGATTCAAAAGCCCATAATTAACTTTTTGTACCCAAAAAATTTGATTTATTGTCATTTTAGATCTTTTTTTAGGGTTTAGAGCGTGCATCTCTAAATGGGCTTTCTATTGAACCTGTTAGAATTTTAACCGAGTAAAAAGCTCAAAATTTTAGTTTAACCTGTATAATTAGGTTCAAAAGACCATAATTAAATTTTGTACCCAAAAACTTTAATTTAATATCATTTTCGATCGATTTTTATGGTTCAGAGCATGCATGACTAAATGGGCTTTTTAGTGAAACCGTTCGAATTTTTTTTGACGAAAAAGGGCCTCGTTAAAAAAACCCTAACACTTCCAACCCCAAGAAGGGTTAGAAGCCCCTATGGGGAAAAAAGTACCCCTAGAAATTTATTGAGAAGGAAAGTTAAATCTCTCTTTGTTTACAAAAGCCCTTATAAAATCGGGCAAATCTGAGTCAAAGTGAAGATTACATAAAGTACGCATGGCCCTAGAAGCAAGAGTATGAGCTATATTATTGGCCTCTCTTGGCACATAAGTAATTCGGCAATTAACTAAACTTGCCATGGTGGTGCGAATTATGGACACAAAAGGTTGTAAAGTTGAGAGATCTGGTCCACCCTGGTTGACTTTATTTGCAATGGTGGTTGAGTCTGTCTAAAATGTGATATTCGTCCAGCCTTTCTGAGATGCAAGTCGAAGTCCAGCTAGGATTGCTTGTGCTTCAGCCGAAGCAGCGTTAGGGCATCCAACAATAGGAAGAGAAATTCCTCCCAAAATCACATCGTCCGAGTTACATGCTACAACACCAATTGCAGCACTTCCAGAGATGGGATCAAAAGCCCCATCCGAGTTTATTTTAATAGAGCCAGTGCTTGGTTTTTGCCAAGTTTGGTTTTGAAGAATGGGTCTATGTGGATTACCAGTAGAGGAGCAAATGTTTGCATTTTGATAGTCATTCAATAAGGATTTGGCATTTTTCAGGGTTAACCATGGTGGTTGAATATGGTTATTATGTATCCAATCTTTTCTTCCATTCCAAATATTCAAGAGTATCGTTAGAAAAAGAGCAAACTCCTTGTTGTTAAGTTTAGCCCCTGCAGTCTCCATCCAATGAAGTGACGATGTAAAATTGCCTGATTGGATTAAAGTAGGGAAACCTGCTAAACGAATAGTTTCATAAGCATCAGGACAGTCGCGTAGAGCATGCATCGGGGTTTCAATTGTAGTTGAACAAATTGGGGAAATGCCACTTCCTAGGTTAGCATTTAGTAATTTTGATCCCGTAGGAAGAGCATCGTGACCTAGTCGCCATCCAAAGGCTCTTACCTTTGGTAAAACTGGTAGCTTAGAAATGGTTTTCCAAATGCGTGCAGGTCTATTTAGAGATCCGTGTTGTTTTTGTAAGAATAAATAACCTGATCAGACAGAATAAAGTCCATAGTCATTGTTCATCCATATGGTTGTATCTCGATGATCAATAATTATAGGGATGTTTAAAATAGCGTTGGCATCCTCTCTATCAAAAAAGGAACGTATTTTAGGCTCATCCAATTGTGGTTGCTCAGGAATCATAAAATCCCGAGCTTATTTTGGAATTTCACTGGAAATTTCATATTCGCCAAAAAGTTGAACCGCGGAGGAGACTCCCCATAGATCATGGAATATGTTAATCTTGCTATTTATTCCTAGCCTTATAACAAAACCAGGAAAGAGCTTTTTCAGGATCGTACAGATTCCCTTCCAAGCAAAAGAAGATTGTTTTGTCGAAGTAGCATCGAGGATGTTGCCAGATGGGTAGTATTTAGCTTGATATACATGGCCAAGGAGGTTTGATGGTTCATACAGTAGTCTCCATATTTGTTTTACTAACAGAGCGATATTAAAGTTGTGGAGATCGCGAAAGCCCATGCCTCCTACTGATTTTGGTTGGCATACAACCTCCCAAGGAAGCATGTACCAGCCATTTTTGTTACCTTTTCCTGACCACCAGTATCGACGAATAGAAGTGGTCATGTCATCAATAATATTATGTGGAAGAAGGTAGCATGACATGACATATTGTGGAAGAGATTGAATGACAGATTTTATGAATATCTCTCTACCGCTAAAAGATAATAGATGTTTATCCCATTTCGAGAGGCTTGCGTTAATTTTATCTCTGGTAAAACCTAACGAAGTTGTTTTGTTTTTTTCCAATCAAGAGAGGGACACCCAAGTAAATACCAGGGTCACTAACCTCTTGGACTTGGAGAATATTGTTAATAGCTGCTCTTTGAGATAGAGTAGTGTTTGGGGAAAAGTGGATTGTCGATTTTTCAAAATTAATCGCTTGACCTGAAGAGGTAGCATATTTGTGTAGAGCATTTTTGAGATGATTAGATTCAGTGGTGTTGTTTTTTATGAAGACCAAACAATCATCAGCGAAAAGGAGATGATTTATTTTTGGGTCGTGCCGACTAGCACTAAGTCCAGGGAGGTTGCCGTTAGCATGTTTAGCATTTAGTATAGTAGTTAATCCTTAGGTGTAGAAGAGGAAGACGAATGGAAAAAGTGGGTCTCTGTAACCCCTTAGCCCGGCCTAGACAAAACCGGCACTAACGGGTTACACGGGGAATATCGAACCAAACCCGCGAAGGTCTGATTCGATATACAACCCTGAAAACCGATATATTTTTTTTTCTTAACGAGATGCATAATTATGTTCCTATGTGTGTCGGGATCATGCATAATAAGAATGAAAGCATTCGGTTCACAATTCATCATTCAACTCGCATACAATAACATAAGGACCAAAACGCAAATAATTTTGATTCCAATAATAAACCGGAAATTCAACCTACCATAGTTCAGTTAAACATGCATAGCATACTCACAACAAAATTCTGATCAATCGGAGCAGTATAGTTTCATCAATTTCATGTTTCAATGTTTAGGGACCTAGTAGTAAAGCTCACAATTCATAAGGACTAAAATCAACATTAATTTACCAATACAAATTTAAGTGAACATCATGCATCAAGGTGGTATTACAACTCAAAATGTTATTCATAGCATTCATATTCGATTGCGGGAGTTTATTCGACCTAACACAAGCTTCCAACACTTATAATTCTTCCTTTTTGGTCATGGGTATCGATACCATCAAGCATGGTATCGATACCATGGCATGGTTGTGGCTAGTTAAGCCTTCGAAAGCCAAGGGTATCGATACCTCTTTGGGTGGTATCGATACCTTGGCGTCCAGTGAGGTAATGGCATTGAACCATGGTTCGATGCCGCCCCAAAATTGCCTTGGGGTATCGATACCACTAGAGGGTGTTTCGATACCCCCTGTCCAGAATCACTAATTAGGCAATTTTGGTTGGTTCAAACCCCATCTAAACACATCCATTGATCACCCTTAACTACATGCATGCTCCCTAAGCATAAAGAACAATTAAAAGCACACATTTACCAACATCTAAGACCTTAAAATTATCTATAGGCATGCACCCTATGTTATGATTAAAAAACAAGAAACATACATGCATGATCATAATTCAAACAATCCAAAACATTACCACAATCCTTCCAACAACCACCAAAGCAAAATAGGGTTTTAATACAAGTCATTAAACAAAGCAAAACACACTCTCATAAGGGATAGGTTTACACATTGCCGAGCCCTTATTTATTTGCCAAATCATACCAAAAATGTGGGGTCTTTTCCCCTTGGTCCTCTTGCTCCAAATGCAGCCCCAAATGTCTCTATTTTTCTGCAAAGATGAAAAGAGAGCTTAAGCAAAACATGCTTAGTGAGGGAGTTCTAAACAAGATCATCAATGCATCACATAAAAACCATATTTAAATCAAGCTTGTAATGCTTTCCTTATCATCAAACATGCTTTACCAAATCATGTCTACGTTCACATTCCAAAACATTTCCTTGAGTATGAAAATCAATATCAAATCATTTCATAAATGATTCACAAAACTCCAAATCATTTCATTTATGCATATTGGCTTTCTAGTGATCACTTGTTAGGAACCTAAAGTTTACCGAATTCGTGGATCCATTGTTTTAGAGACCCTTGGTCTCGTCATGACACAAAGTCACCATAGACATGACACGAAGTCACCATTGACATGACACGAAGTCACCATTGACATGAAACGAAGTCACCATTATCAAGCTCTACCACGCACGGTTGGACACAAAGTCACCCTTGTTACGTGTAGGCGGCTCTACCACGCACGATTGGACACAAAGTCACCCTTGTTACGTGTAGGCATTTTTCCTTTATTTCCATAATGTTTATAGTGTACTCAATCCTAATGACATGTCATTTGTATTCGTATCTAACGTTAGTGTCACTAAGCCAATATCAAGTTCAAGTATGCATGTTAATTTGCTGCTCATAATGCATCCATAATGTGTTCAACAAATGAACCAAAAGTCATGCCCAATGGCACCATCATATGTAAGGCAAATAAC
Organism: Abelmoschus esculentus; assembly: GCA_035048815.1. NCBI lineage: Eukaryota > Viridiplantae > Streptophyta > Magnoliopsida > Malvales > Malvaceae > Abelmoschus > Abelmoschus esculentus. The sequence continues at coordinate 7,485,831 of JAUCBN010000015.1, forward strand.
CATATCATATTCCACTTCATTTTTCATGTTTCCATATACCATGGATGTCTTTATAAACCATGCATTTCCAGAAATTAACACATGCATGCATCATTTCAAAATCATGATTATGCATTTCTAAAATCTCATTGAATCATCAGCATAAATGCCATTACCGAAAATAACCGAAACTTACAATAATGCATCAAAATCATTTACTTTACTTATTCTTGAACTATGGAAGGTTTTCACACTATTCCATAGTCCCAAAAAGAGAACCGAATCTTTGCGAAACACTTTTAATCCGAAATCACTCACCGGCAAGCGAAATGAGCCCTCGCCGATGCTTCGACGGCAACGCCAATGCACCAGCCACTTACGGACCTTCTTGCACTTCCTCTACAACATTAAAAACAGAGCATATGCACATCATAACATGCTCAAAACAGCAGCCACATTAAACCTCTCCAAAACTATCGAAAACCTTGTCGAAAAGACCAAAAACTAAGCCGAAACTTATCCGAAACAACATCAGACCTTAACCTTATGAATCTAACATCTAATCCACCTCAATTGTGAACCAAAAACACTTCCAAACCATCCTTATACCTCCAGCAAGAGCAGAACACTTAAAACAGCCCCTAAAATAACTGAAAACCACCTTAAAACACCACCGATTGCATTATTCCGGGATTAATTTGTTGTTAACTCACTTCAAGACTCAATCAATCATTTAATTGACCTAATATCATAATTAAATCATCTTAATTCCAGCATCAATTGATATCTAAAAAGATTTCACAAAAACTATCATAAAACTCATAGATCTTGAATTAGAAACACAAAATTAAATATCAATTGTTAATGGGCAAGCCAATACCTGGGAATTTCAATAAAGAACCTTAGAAAAAGATTAGAATTTTACCTTTGACATTAACTCCACCAAAAAGATGAGAAATTCTCTCTTGATTTCCTTGAAAATGGATGTTGATTTTGCAAAATTGATGAGTAGATTTTGTAGAGAATGAAAATATGAGTAAAATGAAACAAATCTTGTTGAAAATGAAGAAGAAATCAGCAAGTAATTGAAGAAATTTGGAGAAGAAGATGGAGAGAAAATATGAGAAAAATGGGAAGTTACAAAAGAAAATGAAAATAAGCTCTTTATTAAAATTATTTAAAACATATTTTGGTGGATAATCTTTAATTAAAAATAAATTGGGTTAATGGACCTCTAAGGATTCTAAGTATGGCTTACTTTCCAATTTAGTCACCAAAAATCTTAATTTCCGAAAATCACCAATTAAATCCCTAAACTTTTCCAAAAATTACAATTTAGTCACTAGTACAAAATTAAGCCTAATTAAAAATCAAATTAAGGCTCAATAATATTCCTTTAACTTTAAAACACCATTTTAATATTTTTAAACCTTTCCGAAAAATTATTACTTGTCCGATTAAATTATTATTATTTTAATTTTCCCAGAATTAATGAACCGAAGAATCCGATCTGACTCGAATCGAATCCCCCAAACCAACACTCAAACTACTAACCCCAAAACCAGGATGTTATAGTCTCCTTTCCGGAGACCTCGTTGTGGTTTAAAGAATTGAGATAAAGAGTCGTTTAAACGGACTTGGTACGAAACGATAGTGACACATTTCATTATAGTAGAAATCCAAGTGTCGTTGAAACCCATACGTTGCATAATTTTTTGTAAGAAAGGCCATTCAACACGATTGAAGGCTTTTTCCATGTCTAGCTTCAGACTTGCACCTTTAGACAGGTGGGAGTCTCTCGTATTGAGAGTGTGAAGTAGTTCATGTGCAATTAGGATATTGTTCGTGATGTTTCTACCTTGAATAAAAGTCGCTTGGTTGTTACTAATACATAGAGGTATGAATGTTTTGAGACGATTGACTGAAACCTTAGATACAATTTTGTATATAACAGTGCAAAGGCTTATTGGACGAAGTTGCCTCATTGTCGTTGGGTTTTGTTTTTTCGAGATTAAGATAAGAATAGTTTGGTTGACCTCAGCCATGTTGGTTGTACCCGAGAGAAGATTAAGGCATAGTCGTATTATGTCCTTACCAAGTGTATCCTAGTGTTGTCGGTAAAAACCACTTGGAAAACCATCGATCCCTGGAGCTTTCCTCGGATCAATATCACGAAAAGCATTAATAACTTCTTCTTCTGTGTAAGGTCTATTTAAATTTTCATTCATTTGTGGTGTAATTGTAGTTGGAATGTTATCAAGGATATCAGTCGAAGGAGTTGGATTGCATGTAGAGAAAAGGTTTTGGAAATAGTCTGTAGCAATTGATAGAATGTTGGATTCTTCCGTGTGCCAAGTGCTGGAATTATCGAAGAGGCCTTGAATAGTGTTTTTCTTACAACGTCCATTGGCTCGTGCATGGAAGAAAGAAGTATTTTTGTCTCCATGTTGTAGCCAGTTAGTTCTAGAGCGTTGAGCCCAGTATATTTCATTGTTATGTTGAAGGGCTTGTAGTTCTTTCTTTGCTTCCATGGGGCGGTGTTCCTCAGAAGATGGTATTGGATGTTTTAGACTATTATTAATATATGTAGTTAGATATTGAAGGCGTTCATTTGCTTTTTTCCATTGAGAATTCTGCCATGAGTTTAGACGGTTGCCAATCTTTTGTATTTTGTTTAGTGTGTTCCCATTCGTATTTGTCCAAATATCCTTTATTAGGTTTTTGCTTTCAGCATTGTTGGCCCAACATTCCTCAAAGCGGAAGGTTTTCTTAAAATTTTGTTTTCTAGCATATCTAGTAGAAGAGGTGTCGAGCATAATGGAACAATGGTCAGATTTGGATTGGAAATGCGAGGTTATAGTATAATTTGGATACATGTTTATCCAGTTGGTTGAACCAATGAATCGATCCAAGCGTTTGAAGATTGGTTGTTGTCGCGTGTCAAAAGTGCGCGTTTAGTGCAAGTGGACACATCGCAAGTAATAAGTGATAAGTATTTTATCGATTTATCGTCTCCTCAGGGACCGGTATACTTAATATGCTTTCTTCACCTTCTTGTTCTGTAGAAAAAGTAAAGAACACAAGTGAGTTGATTTAATTTATCGAAACTAAAATAACTAAATAAGAATAAGGAGTTGAAATAGTAGAGAGAGATGGGCTAGGATCCAGTTGCGTCGTATTGTGGAATTGATTGAGTTGTCTCTGTCCAATGCAATCGTATATCACTGCCTCGGCAGCACTGCAGTTTACTGCCTCAGCATCGACAATACTGTCTGTCGCGGAAATCCCTTGCTCGTAGGCAGACTTTACCAAAGTTCGACAAAGTGTCCTTGGATGATTCCGCTTATCCCTAAGTCAGAGTGTTGTTGATGACTAGTCCTTGATGATACCTCCCGGCGTGAACCAATTATACTCACCAACCAATTTCACACTTCTTTTAGCCGCTGAAACTCTTAACCTATCCCTAGGCCGAGTTAGTATTTCGCGATTGAAACACCGTACTTACCCCTTTTGTGAATCTAACTCTCCCGAGCTTAGATAAATGGATGATTCACAATATCCTCTCCCGAGCTCAATTGTGAAAACAAGGAATAACAAAGGATAAGCAAACCTTGATAACTTTATTGCATTGAATCAAAGACAAAGTACAATCTCCTCTCACAAATACCCGACAACCTTCACCTAATCCCTAAGAAGGTTTAGAACATAATGGAGAGGAAAGAAACAAGAATAGACCTAGGGCAAACCTTTCCTAAGTAGAATACAACTTGGATTAGGGAACAAGTCAAGTACATAATAATAAAATATTTCCAAGTTTGCTTCGGCTAAGGAGGCTTTCCCGTGTGGTCTTCCTTTGGGCTTTTCCTTGTTCTAGCCAGCTCCGATCCATGGGCTTCAAGTCCAGACACGTTCCTTGGATTTTTGTCTTTCCATCGCCTATAGTCTTGCTTCCTGTCTTTCTGCTGCTGCCTCGGCATCAGGTCCTGCCGTGGCACTGGTTCTCCTGCACAGATATGAAAACGCAGTAAAACGTGCCTTTTTCTGTAAATATTATTTATATGAGTATAACTTCTAAATATATCACATTAAGCACATGCATTGGTCCGAGTGGGTGTATATTTGATGATTAATGCCCATAAAAGGAGTAAAAAGTAATAGTGTGTTGAGCACTTATCAGTTGTAAGTTGGGTTCATGTTTAAACCATGTGAACCAACCCGAGTTAGGTTTACAATCGAAGAGTTCATTTCGAGATAAACATTCTTGAAAATTAATAAATTGGGAACGTGCACGTCGGCATCCTCCTTGTTTTTCATTGTCATGTAGAATTTCATTAAAGTCCCCACCAAGTTACCATGGGAGGTTTGAGGATGATTTTAAGGAATCTATTAATTTCCATGTTTTGTATTTATAGTTTGTATTAGCATAACCATGTAACCCAGTGAAATGGAATTTGGAATTGTCATGGCTAATAATACAATCGATATGACGATCGGAGTAAGAAAGCAAATCACTTTGAATTTTATTAGTCCAAAGTAAGGCTAGGCTAGTACAAGTTGGACTATTTTCTACCGATATGCATCCTTGCATATCAAGTGATGCACTAATAGAACTACATCGAGTTTTATTAAGTCTAGTTTCACATAGAAATAAAACATCAGGTTCATATTTGATAATTATTTTTTTGAGATTTTGAAATGCCTGGGCCTTACTAAGGCCTTGGCAGTTCCTACACTTGATTTTCATTTGGTTCGGCGGGGTTGAGCCGTGTCAACCTCCGTCGTAGAGTTTTTTTCGCTGCTTATCCCAACTTTATCAAAAAGAGCTTGTTTTGGTTTCTTTTGGTGTTGAATTTCCTGCATTGGAGGGGATCGTTTCTTTCCAGCACGAAAAAGGAAAGAAAAGATATAAACACTTTTTATTTATTTTAATTAATAAAGTAAAATTAGTTTGGTAAGAAGAGATATATAGGTTGAGAAGAATAAAATTAAATATGGTAATGGATATTGGAGTATAATGGTAAGAATAGGTAAGAATCTTATTAATAGTTATGTAACAAGGTAAATTGTAATTAAAGTAAGTGGAGGAAAGAAAATGAATTAGAATATATGTAAAAGGTATTTGGAAATTAATTAGCATAAAACAAAGAGGTATATAGGAAGAAAATATATGAATTATGATAGGAGAAGGTAAAAGATAAAAAAGGTATAAAAATGTATGAGAAATTTTTGTAAAATAATATTTTTTTAGGTATAGTTAGAAATGTTTTGAATATTTAAGAATCTACTTTTTTTGAATTCAAGATTTTTGTAAAAAGATTTAGAGTAAATTTGATAAATTTATATTATTATTGGTGGAAAATTTTAATTTTTGGTGTGTAAAAAGATTGTAGTTTATTGTTGGTTGAGTTACGTCTATTTTAGATATTGAAATTTTTGATATTGAAATTTTATATGAGATTAGTAAATCTTTGTATATTGTCGCGTGTCAAAAGTGCGCGTTTAGTGCAAGTGGACACATCGCAAGTAATAAGTGATAAGTATTTTATCGAGTTATCGTCTCCTCAGGGACCGGTATACTTAATATGCTTTCTTCACCTTCTTGTTCTGTAGAAAAAGTAAAGAACACAAGTGAGTTGATTTGATTTATCAAAACTAAAATAACTAAATAAAAATAAAGAGTTGAAATACCACAGAGAGATGGGCTAGGATCCAGTTGCGTCGTATTGTGGATTTGATTGACTTGTCTCTGTCCAATGCAATCGTATATCACGGTCTCGGCAGCACTGCAGTTTACTGCCTCGGCAGCGACAATACTGTCTGCCGCGGCAATCTCTTGCTCGTGGGCAGACTTTACCAAAGTTCGGCAAAGTGTCCTTGGATGACTCTGCTTATCCCTAAGTCAGAGTGCTGTTGATGACTAGTCCTTGATGATACCTCCCGGCGTGAACCAATTATACTCACCAACCAATCTCACACTTCTTTTAGCCGCTGAAACACTTAACCTATCCCTAGGCCGAGTTAGTATTTCGCGATTGAAACACCGTACTTACCCCTTTCGTGAATCTAACTCTCCCTAGCTTAGATAAATGGATGATTCACAATATCCTCTCCCGAGCTCAATTGTAAAAACAAAGAATAACAAAGGATAAGCAAACCTTGATAACTTTATTGCATTGAATCAAAGACAAAGTACAATCTCCTCTCACAAATACTCGACAACCTTCACCTAATCCCTAAGAAAGTTTAGAAAATAGTGGAGAGGAAAGAAACAAGAATAGAAATCGACTCTCTGCCTAGGTATTCCGTATATTGTACATTGGGTGGCTAGGTCCTTATATAGGCTAGACCTAGGGCAAACCTTTCCTAAGTAGAATACAACTTGGATTAGGGAACAAGTCAAGTACATAATAATAAAATATTTCCAAGTTTGCTTCGGCTAAGGAGGCTTTCCCGCGTGGTCTTCCTTTGGGCTTTTCCTTGTGCTAGCCAGCTCCAATCCATGGGCTTCAAGTCGAGACACGTTCCTTGGATTTTTATCTTTCCATCGCCTATAGTTTTGCTTCCTGCCTCGGCCTTGTCCCTGCCGCGGCACTGGTTCTCCTGCACAGATATGAAAACGCAATAAAACGTGCCTTTTCCTGTAAATATTATCTATATGAGTATAACTTCTAAATATATCACATTAAGCACATGCATTGGTCCGAGTGGGTGTATATTTGATGATTAATGCCCATAAAAGGAGTAAAAAGTGATAGTATGTTGAGCACTTATCACACCCCCAAACTCGAACTATTGCTTGTCCTCAAGCAATGCAAACCATCAATTTGCCGAACTCTACTCTCTCTTGGTCTGACATGTCCATCTATTCTCCCCACCATAACTAGGCCTATTCTTAAGCATTAACCATTCGGTTACTCAAGGGTTTACCTAGAAACAAACTATAGGAATTGTGCGTGTGTGTGTTTTTGTGGACAAGTTGATTAAAGGCTTTCTTAGATAAACTCTAAGTTCAAGACAAATAGACATTGGTTAAGTGTTTCTCTTCTTTTTCAAACCCCAAATCTTGAGCCGGTTTTGGGCACCTCAAAGACTTGTGTTTTTCTTTTCACTAATTCCTTCTTTCTTTTTAATATTCCTTAAAACATACTAGAGCCAATTTTGGGCACCTCTAGCATGAAGAAGAGACTTTCTAGAGACGGTGGTAGGCACCTCTAGTTACTTTTCCAAAAATCTAAGTCTTTATCACCTAAGTTCATTAAAAGAATTCCTATAATCCAACAAGTCCCAAAAGTGTTTAAAGTTCTTCCTATAGTAAGCTTCTAAGTTTTCAGCCTTAAGCATCCTAAGGTTAAGCCCTCTTGACAGAACCTAAACATGGTAAGGGGAAAGATTTCTATAGCCTTAAAGAATAAACTAAGGCAATACTGATGATGAGCAGTGCAAAAGTGTAGGCAGTTAATTCAAGTAAGGTCGGGAGCATAAAAATTTAAAAAAAATCACTGGAATACTCCCTTTTTGGCAAGGCTGCGGCAGTAGATTGCTGCCTTGGCTGTGAATTTGCACCCCCAAACTTAAACCAAGCATTGTCCTCAATGCTTTATATTTGAAGAGATAAGCGGCAAAATAAAAACAGCAAATAGAAACTGTAAAGCAATTAATGTTGAATTCAGGACAAAAAAATTTAAAGCGACTCCGAAGAGCTACTTGTAACAATTTTCCTCTGTGGCCTTGATGCCAAATGCTTTGTCCTTGGTGAAGGCGATGGTTGTGTCTTTGCTTGCCGGGGCGGTTGGACTCGAGTGGGTGGTGTCCGTTGCATTGGGGCCTCTACCTCCTCTCCTTCCTCTACACCAGCCATCTCTTCGGTAAGCATTACGTCCGTTCCTCCTCCCATTGTCGTGGCTCCTCCGGTGTGGTGTGTACTTGGTCCGGCGAAGGTGGAGCTTTGGTGCACATAGGCATCTATCTCGGCCGATAGACTACCCATGATGATTGGTGATCTGGGTGGGGTGCTGAAGACGACCCTCCTCTTGGATGGCCTTCTGCTGACAGACGAGGCCGCGGCAGAATCTGCTGCCCTAGATGGGCCGACAGCCTGGTATTAGGGTTGAGGGTCCGCAGGGAAGAACAACCTTGGTCCTCCCGGGGCTGGTTTAGTTTCGGTGTAAGGTACGACTGTGACGAACATGTTGCTTGGGAAATTCGGGAATTATGCTCCTTGGTTCGGGAAGGCGTGCAGCAGCATCTGCGCTAAGGTGCCATTGAAGTCCCTTTGATACTCCATGTACCTTTGTTGTCGGAGATCCATTACTGCCATCCGTTACAAGATTTCTTGGTACGGGTCTGCTGCGGTAGAGGTGTGGGCAGTACCAGGCATGTCTGCCGTGTACTGGGCCCCGGTAGTAGTATCGGCAGTGAACTACTGCGGCGTTACTTGGACAGGCTCTGCTTGAGTGATCTGCATGACTTTGTGACAGAAATCCCTGGTCCATCCTCGTCGTGGGGGCGTGTATTCATCTGTTTCTTCGATGGGTACACCTGCAAAAACACATAAACCCGTAATCAAGCAAGGGAAATACAATGGTCCCCTATCTTTCTTACCGCACTCGTGAATTTCCCTTAGGATAATCTCACCAACATTGATGGTCCTCTTGTTGATGATGGATTGGATAAGCACCAATCTCTTGCGATCCACCGTGCTATTGTGTGATGTTGGGATAAGGCGTCGTTTGACTAAGGTATTCCACATCTTGGCTTCCGGCTTCCGGCTTTGTCTTGTTACGGATCCTCTATGGGTACCGGTTTCCCATGGGGTGTTCCCGTAACAAAGATCGTCTTTAATGAGTTCATAGTCCTCGGCAGTGATATCTTCCAAGAATTCGGCGTGGATATCACTGTCTGGGGTGAGGCCGTAGAAGTTTTTGATTGTTTCGGCATCGAGCTGGACTGATCTGCCGCGGCAGTGAACGAATAGGGAGTCTTTGCTGGGCCCATGAGCGTAGAACTCCCGGACGATCGTGGCATTCGCCTGGGCAGGTTGCAGACAGAAAATTTCCCAATTCTGGTACTTAATTCTGTCATAGAGGTAGTGCTCAATACCGTAGTTCTTTTCGTCCGCATGCTGGAAACCTTGCTCTTCCCAAAGTTGCCTAGCGATGAAAGATCGGTTGAATCGATCTTCAACGTTGGCTGGGGCGAATCTTTTATATGTTGCCATCAAGATAGAGAGATGTGAGTTCTTGGAGTTTTTTCTTGAAGAGAATCTGGAGATTTTACAAGAATTAGTAGGCAGAGAGTAATGTGAGAGAGAGATTGTTGTGAATACTAAAGAAAACAAGAAAGCAAGAGTGAATAGTTCAAGAGGAAGGAGTTTCTTATATAGGCCTCGGCCTTGTGACCGTTGAGACCACTAGCCGTTTGTAACCGTTTTCTTTGTCTGTCGTTTCCTTTTTCTACCGCGGCAGGAATCTCGGCAGACTAGCCGTTGGGACTGCAGCAGCCCTGACACTGTTTTATTGCCTCGGCAGAGTTCCTGCTGTGAACTATTTCTCCTTTATTCTTGCTTTTTATTCCTAAATAAAACATACAAAAGAAAAATACTGAAAGCGAAAATAATTAGAGAAAATAAAAATAAAAATAAACTAACTAATCCTACTATATTAATAAAGAAAAGGGAGGAGATCATGTTACTGGTGGAGAGCATGTAAATGTATCTCCCAAAATTATTCTCTCCCTTAGGCCCAAATTGTGAATCGGTTGTGGGCCACTCCTTTTTGCTATCTGTCCATCCACCTTGGGCTTAATCTTCTTGCCGAATATTCTACCGAGCAGACTGCCTAGGCAGGATATCTTATTGTCTACTGTGTGGATGGCCTTGCATTCCTCTAGATCATCATATTTTTTTAAGTTGTGGAATGCGTTGAGTTTGACTTATTGGTCATTGACCCGCATTGTCAACTCTCCTTTTTCCACGTCAATTAATGTGCGTCCAGTTGCAAGGAAAGGTCTCCCAAGGATGATCAGTGCATTGTCATCTGCTTCAGAATCAAGGACAAGGAAGTCGACAGGAAAAATAAACTTGTCAACTCTTACCAGTATGTCCTCGATTTTTCCTTCAGGTTGCACATAGGATCTATCCACTAGTTGGAGCATCACTGTTGTAGGCTTCGCCCTTCCAATTCCAAGCTTTTGGAAGACTGATTTAGGCATGAGATTTATGATTGCTCCAAGGTCGCATAGGGCCTTACCTTCATACTCATTACCTATCCCACAAGGTATAGTAAAGCAACCAGGATCTTTTAACTTTGGTGGCATGCGGTTATGCAACATTGCCATGCAGCCCTCGGTAGCAGCCACTGTCTCAAACTCACCTATTCGTTTTCTCTTTGACACCATGTCCTTTAGGAACTTGGCATAGTTCGACATTTGTTCAATAGCTTCAACGAAAGGTCTGTTGATGTGGACTTGCTTCAAGATGTCGAGGAACTTCTTGAATTGCTGGTCCTGTTTTTGCTTTTTCAACCTTTGTGGGAAAGGTGGTGGTGGTCTCATCTCATCCAGGGTTTCTTTAGTTTAAAATTTTATACTTGGCACCACTGGAGTTGTTGCTGCCTCGGCAGGCTGCTCAGGAGCTGCAGTGCTCTCTTCCGGGGTAGTGTTGTCGGCTTCAGTTTGCTCGGCCTCTTCTCTTGCTTGATACGCTGATTGGATTTGTCTCTCTAGGATCTTTTCCTTCAGCTGTAGACCACTCCTAGTAGTGATTGCCTTGCACTGTTCATGGCTCATTACCTTAGCAACTTCAGTATTGCTAGGTAGGCCTCCTTGTGGTCTAGTGTTTATGCATTGAGAAAACTACCCAACCTGAGTTTCCAGCGTTTTTATGACCTCTTCTTGATTTTGCAGCCTCATCTCGGTTCTATTCATGAAGGTGTAACATCCTGGTTTTTGGGTTAGTAGTTGAAGTGTAAGTTGGGGAAATTCGATTCGGGTCGAATCGGATTCCTAGGGTTCATTATTCCGGAAAAAATTAAAATAATAATATTTTAATTGGATAAGTAATAATTTTGTGAAATGGTTCTAAAAATATTAAAAAGGTGTTTTAAAGTTAAGGGAATATTATTTGAATTTTAATTTGATTTTTAATTAGGCTAATTTTTGTTCAAGTGACTAAATTGTAATTTTTGGGAAAGTTTTGGGGATTTAATTAGTAATTTTTGGCAATTAGGATTTTTGGTGACAAAATTGGAAAGCAAGCCATACTTAGAATCCTTAGAGGGCCATAAACCCAATTTATTTTTAATTAATGATTTATCCACCAAAATTGTTTTTAAATTGTTTTATTTTAGATGACAACTTTATTTTCTTTTGTAACTTCCCATTTTCCCATCTTTTCTCTCAAGATTTTCTCTCATTTTCTCTCCATCTTCTTCTCCAAATTTCTTCAATTACTTGCTAATTTCTTCATCATTTTCTACAAGATTTATTTCATTTTACTCATCCTTTCATTCTCTACAAAACCTACTCATCAATTTTTGCAAAATCAACATCATTTTCAAGGAAATCAAGGAAGGTTTTCTCATCTTTTTGGTGGAGCAAATCTCTAAGGTAAAATTCTGATTTCTACTCTTTTTCTAAGGTTCTTTATTGAAATTCCCAAGTATTAGCTTGCTCATTAACAATTGATATTTAATTTTGTGTTTCTAATTCAAGATTTATGAGTTTTGTGAAGGCTTTTGTGAAATCTTTTTAGATCCCAATTAATGTTGTAATTGGGTTGATTTAATTATGATATTATATCAATTAAATGATTAATTAAGTGTTGAATTGATGGCACATTAATTTAATCCCGGAATAATGCAATCGGTGTTGTTTTAAGGTGGTTTTCGGTTGTTTTAGGGGCTATTTTATGTGTTCTAATGTTGTTGGAGGTATAAGGATGGTTTGTAAGTGTTTTTGGTTCATAATTGAGGTGGATTAGATGTTAGATTCATTAGGTTTTGGGCTGATGTTTTTCGGATGCGTTTCGGCTTAGTTTTCGGTCTTTTCGGCAAGGTTTTCGATAGTTTTGTGAGGGTTAAATGTGGCTGCTGTTTTGAGCATGTTGTAATGTGAATATGCTCTGCTTTTAATGTTGTATAGGTAGTGCAAGAAGATGCATAAGTGGCTGGTGTGTAGGCGTTGCCATCAGAGCATCGGCGAGGGCTCGTTTCGCTTGTCGGTGAGTGATTTTGGGTTTTAAAGTGTTTCGCAAAGATTCGGTTCTGTTTTGGAGGCTATGAAATAGTGTGAAAACTTTCCATAGTCCAAGAGTAAGTGTTTTAAATGATGTTGATGCATTACCTCGATTTTCGGTTATTTTCGGTAATGGAAAATATGTGAACAATGATTCAATATGATTTTGGAATTGCATATATTTGATTTTGAAATGATGCATGCATGTGTTAATTGCTGGAAAGGCATGGTTTATAAAGACATCCATGGTTTATGAAAACATGAAAAATGAAGTGGAATATGATATGGTTATTTGCCTTACATATGATGGTGCCATTGGGCATGACTATTGTTTCATTTGTTGAACACATTATGGATGCATTATGAGCAGCAAATTAGCATGCATACTTGGACTTGATATTGGCTTAGTGACACTACTTTAGATTCGAATGCAAATGACATGTCATTAGAATTGAGTGCACTATAAACATTATGGATATAAAGGAAAAATGCCTACACGTAACAAGGGTGACTTTGTGTCCAACCGTCCGTGGTAGAGCTTGTTAATGGTGACTTCGTGTCATGTCAATGGTGATTTCGTGTCATGTCAATGGTGACTTCGTGTCATGTCAATGGCGACTTCGGGTCATGACGAGACTAAAGGTCTCTAATCAATGGATCCGCGTATTCGGTGCACTTAAGGTTCACATTAAGTGATCACTAGAAAGCCAATATACAAACATGAACATATTTGGAACATTGTGCATTATTTGTGAAATGAATTGATAATGCCATGCGTACTCAAGGAAACGTTTTTGGTATTGAATATGAACATGATTGTCAAGCATGCTTGGTTTTAGAAAGGCTTTATAAGTTATGGTTTTAAATATGGTTTTAAATTGATGCATTGATGATCATGTTTAGAGCTTCCTCACTAAGCATGTTTTGCTTAAGCTCTCCTCTCATCTTTGCAGAGAAATAGCGATATTCGAGGCTACGTTCGGAGCAAGGAAACCAAGGGGAAGGTTATCTCAATTTTTGGTATGTTTTGGCAAATAACTTGGGGCTTGGCAATGTGTAAATCAAACCCATGTGAAGTGTGTGATTTTTGCTTTGGTTAATGTTGTAATAAGACCTATAATGTTTTGGATTGTTAACTGATGGATTATAGTGTTGTTTGGTTTGTTGAGGCATGAGCATGTTTGAACATTCTTTATTTTAAATCATATTTTTGGAAGCATGCCTATAGATTGTTTAGGATCTTTGATGTGACAAATTTGTGCTTTAAATTGTTCTTTGTGCTTAGGAAATTATGCATATAGTTAGGGGTGATTAATGGATATGTTTGAATGGGTGGAATTAACTTAGAATGTTATAATTTGTTGAATTGCACACGGGGTATCGATACCTCTGGTAAGGGTATCGATACCCAAGGCTTAATTTGGGGTGGTTCGAATCATGATTCGATGCAATTACGCTACTGGACGTTTGGGTATCGATACCACCCATGGGGGTATCGATACCAAGAGCCTTCGAAGTGCAATTAGACTAAGTCTCACGATAGGGTATCGATACCGAGACTTAGGGTATCGATACCCCTGACCCAAAAATGACATTTTAAGCGCGAAAAATTACGTTTAGAGTCAGATGTCTTTCCACGATCGAATATAGATGCAATGAATAATATTGAGAGTTGTAATATCACCAAGATGCGTGATGTTAACTTGAATTTGCATTGGTAAATTAATGTTGGTTTTAGTCCCTATAATATTGTGAGCTTTACAATTAGGTCCCTATTGTATGAAACATGAAATTGACGATGCAATAATGGTCCGTTTGATCTGAACTTTGTTATGAGTATGCTATGCATGTATAATTAAACTATGGTAGATTGCATTACCGGTTTATTATTGGAATTAAGAATTATTTGCGTTTTGATCCTTGTGTATTGATATGCGAATTGAATAGATCAATCGTGAACCGAATGTTTCCGTTTTTCGTTAAGCATGACCTCGACACACATAGGAACTTAATTATGCATCTAGAAAAAAAAACATATCGGTTTCAGGGTTGTTTATCGAATTGGAACTTAACGGGTTTAGTTCTATATTCCCCGTGTGATCCGTTAGTGTCGGTTCCGTCCATGCTGGGCTAAGGGGGTTACATTTGGTGGTATCAGAGCCAGGTTTGCTAAAGTGTGTGTGGTTAGGTTTGTTAAAGTGTGTGATTGAACTTGTTATGTTGTTAACTTGTTGAATATTTAAGCATGATGGTTGTACTTTGAGTGATGATGGTTAAAAAGGGATAACGGTTACACATTGCCAATGCCAATACATTTTCAAATGCTTCAGGTTTCCCTTGGATCTTGCCCGAATGTAAGTCTAATATATTTTGATATTATGTTTTGATTATACGTTTAAATTTGTGTTTAAAGTTTGGAATATGCCTCTGAGACGTGAGACTTGAGCTAGTGCTAGTATGATCACTGATGGTCAGTTTGAGGGTGAAACGACTGCTAGGGAAGAGCGTTGTCCCCCTTCACTCGTAGTTGCTGCGTCTGGTTATACGGAGAGGTCAGTTTAGAAATTGAGTTTGCACTGTGCGTTCAGGCTTTGACGGGTGTATTTCAGTCTACTGAAGAGGAGTGGCTGCTGCTAACCTGACTTGGAAATAGTTAGCAAGTTAGTAGTGGAAATTGTTGGAATCAAGGATGTTATTTGTGAGTGTGAACAAATAATCATGCATAGTGTAAGAGCACATATATGTAAATATCTATAGATATTGTAGGGCATGCATGCATTCTCGAGCATGACATTAGAAATTGCATTTACATGCACTTGCACAGGCATTGATGAGGGCATATAGGGAATCATACATACATTTGTTCACACTTGCGAGTATCTCCCTTGAAGATGGAAGTGGTGCTGGGTTGGTTCTTTTTAGGTGTAGGTTTGTTAAAAAAAAAGTTGTTGAAAAGGCTTCCTTTTGGTCTTGAGCTTGTTGTATTGTGGGCAAGTTACCCTTTTGGATAGGGAATAGTCTTGGATGAGGAATGGGTCTTTTGGGCTCAGAGTTGTGAATATTTGAAACCGAGGGGGATACCTTGAGTTATGGTTAGTTTTGAGTTGGTCATTAAGAAATGGAAGGTTGAGTTTTGTAAATTCTCTCCAGTTAGAGTTTGAGGGTTGTGAGAAGGTTGTGGCATGTTGTGTGATGTAAGACGGTTTGGTGTTTTGTTTTCTTAAAGAGTGTAGATTTGTTTTAAAAAGAAAAGGGAGATGTTTATCGTCATGGTTAGTGGAAAAAAATACATGGAGTCCTCGGTTGTATGGTCTAACGTGTGGTTAGGTTAAGGGTTGTGACCGATCGGGTGTTTCGCCTTGAGGAGTATGGGGTCAAGTCTTGATGAAAGAATACAATAACATATATATTAGTATGGGAGTTGTGGTATCATGGGTTTGAATCATGGTTTTGTTGTGACCTTGCGAGGTTTTAGTTGTGCCGTAAAGGTGGAAAATGCACATATTGTGTGTATAAAGAGTTAAGTTGGGTTTACCTCGGCTAAAGTTAGATTGTAATGGTGTTTGAGTTGTGTGACGGGGACCGCTGGACAGTTATAACCTATATTCGTTACTTGGTCTTTTGGGCTTCCTTTTATTGAAAGTGTAATGAAAGTTATGTCCAGTGGGTTCATGTTAGTGGATGATTCATCAGTGTGGTTACAACCTTGGTAAGGTTATAAAATAAGAGGTGTTGGGGTGAGTGGAAGGAAGAGTTCGACAAGTTTGGATTTTGTTGTGGTATAGGTGGGATAAGAGTTGACTTTATCAGTAAGATAAGGTTTGGGGAAGAGTTTTGCGTTGGGTGTTGAGGTAGTTAGCGACACGCGGACCTCGAAGTTTGAGTTGTGTTGTTGTGTTTGTTGTGTTGGCTTAAGCTTGGGTTGGAGGTACTAACTTTGAGATAAGTACGATGTTGGGTGTCGACACGAAGGTGGTAGGCTCCTGGTGTTGCATGTTTTGTTCAATGTTAGCTATCGTGGGTGGCTTGGTTTGTGTAAGGATGTTTATGAAGGGGGTTTGTTTTGTGGGATGGACCAGGATTGTTGTGGAGTTACGAGAAAAGTTGTTTGGGTTAAATCTATGTGAGAGTCCTAGTAAAATAGTGGAGCTATGAGTGGGACTCTGACTTAGTTAAGTTAACCGGAGGTAAGACGTGATTAGATGTTTGGTAAGGGTCTAGTTGAGGGTGTGTTTGGCAAGGTTAAGTTTTTGTGTCAAGAACCTTTTAGGTTATCTGAGCCACATGGTTGTTTCAAAGGTTGCCGAGTTGGAGTGGTGTCTTGATAAGGGTATGTGGTAATCTTTTCTATGCGTTTGGTGGTACGGTATTGTAATAGAAGTTAGGAGCTGGTGTTTTTGAGTGAGCTTGTTGTGGATATGGTTGAGTTATGGGTGGTTGTTTGTCCTACTAGTAAGTTGGGAAGAATCATCATGACTTTGGTAGTAAAATTTTGAGGGTGAGATGAGGTTTTCTAGGTGTGGTTGGAATGATCGTTTATTTGAGTACGGTTCTCTTGGAGTCCTAAGTTCCAATGGTTGGTTGGATATGTGGTATGTTCTAGCATGTTTAGATTCGAGGTTTTGGGAACAACATTGGCTTCTGTTTGAGTATTGGGTTTTGCCATCCATAGGTGGAAGGATGGTATACTGGGACTATGTCTCTTAATGAAGGTGTAGCCATCGATGGAGTTGCTTGAGACCCTGTTTAACGGTTTTATGTTAAGCCAGTATGAGGCTTGTTGGTTGAGCATAGTTGTGTGGACCGTAGGTTGATGGAAGGTTTATATGGTTACCTTGTATGTTTGAGGATGTTGAAAAGAGGGTTAGTTCGACTATGTGGTATGGAAACTGTTGTGGTTGCTAAGAGTTCATTATCGATCAAAAAAAAAAGAAAGAAAGAGAGTTCTCTTTTGAGTTATGTTTTCTGTGAAAGTTGAAGTAATGTGGTGGTTTGTGTGTTGTTGCTTCAGTATGAGGGACGAATTTTTTGTGTGTCCAAAGAAGGTAAATGTTTGATTGTCTAGTGAGTATCATCTGGGAAAAGCTAATGTGGTAACTGATGCCTTGAGCCGTAAGACAGCGGTGGAGTTGAGGGCTATGTTTGCTAAGTGGAATATTTCAAAGGAAAATGGTTTTGTGACGGAGTCATAGGTAAAACCTGTTTTGGTAGAGATGATAAAGGTGAAACAGTTAGAGGATGAGGCTTTGGTGCCTTTTGTGGAAGATGTCGCTGAAGGTAGACCGGCCGAATATCATTTGATGATGATGAGGTTTTGTGTTTTAAAGGTCGGATTGTGGTGCCAGATGGTGTTGAGCTGAGACAAGTTATCTTGGTAGGAGCTCATACTAGTCCGTTTGTTGTGCACCCGGGTAGTGTGAGGATATACAGGAATCTCAAAAGTGTATATTTTTGGGTTGGTTTGAAGAAGGATGTGACGGAGTTTGTGTCATGGTGTATGGTGTGTCAGCGGGTGAAAGCTGAACATCAGTTTCCTACAGGGTTGTTGCAACCGGTTCAAGTGCCAGAATGGAAGTGGGAGAGAGTGACTATGGTTTTGTGACAGTGTTGTCATTAGCGTCGTCCAAAAAGGATTCTATATGGGTGATTGTTGATAGGTTTACGAAGTGTGCACATTTTCTTGTCGTACATACGACGTATTTTATGGATAAGTTAGCGAGGTTGTATGTTTCTGAGGTGGTGAAGTTGCATGGTGTGCCTAAGTCGATCATATCGGATAGAGATCCGCGTTTTACTTCTATGTTTTGGAGAGGTTTGCAAATTGCTTTGGGTACGAGGCTTAGCTTTAGTACAACTTTGGAGGTTATGTTGAAATGTTGCATCATTGAGTTTCAAGGTTCTTGGGAGAAGCAGTTGCCTTTGGTGGAGTTTGCTTACAATAATAGTTATCAGGCAAGTATACAGATGGCACCGTTTGAGGCATTATACGGGCGTAGGTGTCGTACACCTTTGTGTTGGAAGGAAGTTGGACAAAAGTATGTTTCTTTACCGCAAGTATTGAAAGATACGGATGAGAAAGTTAAGCTTATTTGTGCTAAGCTCAAGGAGGCTTCAGATAGATAGAAGTCTTACGCCGATTTGAAGCATAGAGAGATAAAGTATGATGTCGGGGACAAAGTGTTTCTAAAAGTTTCGCCATGGAAGAAAGTGATGAGATTTGGACGTAAGGGTAAGTTGAGTCCTCGTTTCATTGGGCCGTATGAGGTGTTGGAGCGTGTTGGTCCTGTTGCTTATCGGTTGAGGTTGTCGAAAGAGTTGAGTAGGATGCATGATGTTTTTCATGTATCGATGCTTCGTAAGTATAGATCGGATCCCTCTCATGTTGTTCCGGTTGAGGAGATCGAGTTAAGAGCGGATATGAGCTATGAGGAAGAACCGGTGAAGATCTTAGATGTGGATACAAAGGTTCTTCGAGGGAAGACCATAGATTTGGTTAAAGTGCTGTGGAGACACCGAGGTGTTGAAGAGGCAACTTGGGAGACAAGGAAAAGCATGGAGGAGAAGTTTCCTCACTTGTTTGCTTCAGGTAAGAATTTCGAGGACGAAATTTTCTTTAGAGGGGGAGAGTTGTAACATCCCGGTTTTGGGGTTAGTAGTTGAAGTGTAAGTTGGGGAAATTCGATTCGGGTCGAATCGGATTCCTAGGGTTCGTTATTCCGGGAAAAATTAAAATAATAATATTTTAATTGGATAAGTAATAATTTTGTGAAATGGTTCTAAAAATATTAAAAAGGTGTTTTAAAGTTAAGGGAATATTATTTGAATTTTAATTTGATTTTTAATTAGGCTAATTTTTGTTCAAGTGACTAATTGTAATTTTTGGGAAAGTTTTGGGGATTTAATTAGTAATTTTTGGCAATTAGGATTTTTGGTGACTAAATTGGAAAGCAAGCAATACTTAGAATCCTTTGAGGGCCATAAACCCAATTTATTTTTAATTAATAATTTATCCACCAAAATTGTTTTCAAATTGTTTTATTTTAGATGACAACTTTATTTTCTTTTGTAACTTCCCATTTTCCCATCTTTTCTCTCAAGATTTTCTCTCATTTTCTCTCCATCTTCTTTTCCAAATTTCTTCAATTACTTGCTGATTTCTTCATCATTTTCTACAAGATTTATTTCATTTTACTCATCCTTTCATTCTCTACAAAACCTACTCATCAATTTTTGCAAAATCAACATCATTTTCAAGGAAATCAAGGAAGGTTTTCTCATCTTTTTGGTGGAGCAAATCTCTAAGGTAAAATTCTGATTTCTACTCTTTTTCTAAGGTTCTTTATTTAAATTCCCAAGTATTGGCTTGCCCATTAACAATTGATATTTAATTTTGTGTTTCTAATTCAAGATTTATGAGTTTTGTGAAGGTTTTTGTGAAATCATTTTAGATCCCAATTAATGCTGTAATTAGGTTGATTTAATTATGATATTATATCAATTAAATGATTAATTAAGTGTTGAATTGATGGCACATTAATTTAATCCCGGAATAATACAATCGGTGTTGTTTTAAGGTGGTTTTCGGTTGTTTTAGGGGCTGTTTTAAGTGTTCTAATGTTGCTGGAGGTATAAGGATGGTTTGTAAGTGTTTTTGGTTCATAATTGAGGTGGATTAGATGTTAGATTCATTAGGTTTTGGGCTGATGTGTTTCGGATGCGTTTCGGCTTAGTTTTCGGTCTTTTCGGCAAGGTTTTCGATAGTTTTGTGACGGTTAAATGTGGCTGCTGTTTTGAGCATGTTGTAATGTGAATATGCTCTGCTTTTAATGTTGTAGAGGTAGTGCAAGAAGGTGTATAAGTGGCTGGTGCGTAGGCGTTGCCATCGGAGCATCGACGAGGGCTTGTTTTGGTTGTCGGTGAGTGATTTCGAGTTTTAAAGTGTTTCGCAAAGATTCGGTTCTGTTTTGGGGGCTATGGAATAGTGTGAAAACTTTCCATAGTTCAAGAGTAAGTGTTTTAAATGATGTTGATGCATTACTTCGATTTTCGGTAATGGCATATATGTGAACAATGATTAAATATGATTTTGGAATTGCATATATTTGATTTTGAAATGATGCATGCATGTGTTAATTGCCGGAAAGGCATGGTTTATAAAGACATCCATGGTTTATGAAAACATGAAAATGAAGTGGAATATGATATGGTTATTTGCCTTACATATGATGGTGCCATTGGGCATGACTATTGGTTCATTTGTTGAACACATTATGGATGCATTATGAGTAGAAAATTAGCATGCATACTTGGACTTGATATTGACTTAGTGACACTACTTTAGATTCGAATACAAATGACATGTAATTAGGATTGAGTGCACTATAAATATTATGAAAATAAAGGTAAAATGCCTACACGTAACAAGGGTGACTATGTGTCCAACCGTGCGTGGTAGAGCTTGATAATGGTGACTTCGTGTCATGTCAATGGTGACTTTGTGTCATAACGAGACTAAAAGTCTCTAATCAATGGATCCGCGTATTTGGTAAACTTAAGGTTCACATTAAGTGATCACTAGAAAGCCAATATACAAACATGAACTATTTGGAACATTGTGCATTATTTGTGAAATGAATTGATAATGCCATGCGTACTCAAGGAAAGGTTTTTGGTATTGAATATGAACATGATTGTCAAGCATGCTTGGTTTTAGAAAGGCTTTACAAGTTATGGTTTTAAATATGGTTTTAAATTGATGCATTGATGATCATGTTTAGAGCTTCCTCACTAAACATGTTTTGCTTAAGCTCTCCTCTCATCTTTGCAGAGAAATAGCGACATTCGAGGCTACGTTCGGAGCAAGGAAACCAAGGGGAAGGTTATCTCAATTTTTGGTATGTTTTGGCAAATAACTTGGGGCTTGGCAATGTGTAAATCAAACCCATGTGAAGTGTGTGATTTTTGCTTTGGTTAATGTTGTAATAAGACCTATAATGTTTTGGATTGTTAACTGATGGATTATAGTGTTGTTTGGTTTGTTGAGGCATGAGCATGTTTGAACATTCTTTATTTTAAATCATATTTTAGGAAGCATGCCTATAGATTGTTTAGGATCTTTGATGTGACAAATTTGTGCTTTAAATTGTTCTTTGTGCTTAGGAAATTATGCATATAGTTAGGGGTGATTAATGGATATGTTTGAATGGGTGGAATTAACTTAGAATGTTATAATTTGTTGAATTGCACACGGGGTATCGATACCTCTGGTAAGGGTATCGATACCCAAGGCTTAATTTGGGGTGGTTCGAATCATGGTTCGATGCAATTACCCTACTGGATGTTTGGGTATCGATACCACCCATGGGGGTATCGATACCAAGAGCCTTCGAAGTGCAATTAGACTAAGTCTCACGATAGGGTATCGATACCGAGACTTAGGGTATCGATACCCCTGACCCAAAAATGACATTTTAAGCGCGAAAAATTACGTTTAGAGTCAGATGTCTTTCCACGATCGAATATAGATGCAATGAATAATATTGAGAGTTGTAATATCACCAAGATGCATGATGTTAACTTGAATTCGCATTGGTAAATTAATGTTGGTTTTAGTCCCTATAATATTGTGAGCTTTACAATTAGGTCCCTATTGTATGAAACATGAAATTGACGATGCAATAATGGTCCGTTTGATCTGAACTTTGTTATGAGTATGTTATGCATGTATAATTGAACTATGGTAGATTGCATTACCGGTTTATTGTTGGAATTAAGAATTATTTGCGTTTTGATCCTTGTGTACTGATATGCGAATTGAATAGATCAATCGTGAATCGAATGTTTCCGTTTTTCGTTACGCATGACCTCGACACACATAGGAACTTAATTATGCATCTAGAAAAGAAACATATCGGTTTCAGGGTTGTTTATCGAATTGGACCTTAACGGGTTTAGTTTGATATTCCCCGTGTGACCCGTTAGTGTCGGTTCCGTCCAGGCCGGGCTAAGGGGGTTACAGAAGGCATCTGTCCTCTTGATGAAATTACTATTCTCTGCCATGTATGACTCAGTTTTCATCATGAAGGCCGTTAGCGTGTTCTCCAATGAACTTACCGATTGCTGCTGCATCGGCTGCGGCGGCATCAGTTGCTGAAATCCCGAAGGTTGGGTGATTGGATTTAAGGCATTGTTAGGGTTACTCCATGATAAGTTTGGATGCCTCTTCCATGAGGGGTTGTATGTATTGGACATCACATTGTTGCGGTTGTAGTTCCCAACATACATACCAGTTTCTTGATTCATGCAATCAGAGGAACTGTGGTTACCTCCACATAGGTCACAATATGAATCAATTACCTTGACCTCACGGGTATTGTGTTGTAACTGTAGGTTTTGCACTAGCTTGGTAAGAGAGGCAAATTGTGCTGCCACTGAACTTGATGAGTCTAATTCATTTACCGTGGCTTGGCATCTTACTCCTCCTCGCCTAGATGTAGGAAACTGAAAGTCATTCTTTGCGAGTTTATTTAATATTTCAATAGCTTCCTCAGGTGCTTTATCCAAGAGTGTTCCGTTTGCCGAGGCATCTAACATCATCCTTGTCGGGGCATTCGTGGCATTGTAAAACATTGTCACCTGTGTCCATAGGGGAAATCCATGCAAAGGACACTTGTGCAATAGCTCCCTGTAGCGTTCCCATGCCTCGTACATTGGTTCGTCTTCTGCCTGTCGAAAAGAAGTAATTTCATTACGGATTCTATCATATAAATTAGTGGGATTAAAACGGTAATGAAATCACGGCAAAGTTTACTCCAAGATCCAATAGATCCTGCTCGAATGCTATTTAACCATGCTTTCGCCCTATCCCTCAGGGAATAGGGGAATAGCTTTAATCGCAAGACATCTTCATGGACCCCTTGTATTTTGAAAGAGTTGCAGATTTTCATGAAGGATTTGAGGTGCTGCCTTGCGTCTTCAGTTGCAGACCCACCAAATTGTCCAATTGTATTTAACATATTGAACATAACGGGTTTTAGTTCAAAATGGGCTGCTTCAATCTCCGGTGTAACGACTCCTGGGTTTAATACGTTTAAGTCCTCTTCCAAGAAGTCTTTGACAGTGAGCTGCCGCGGCCTAGGTGGCGGCGGTAGTCCTCCATTGCCGGCAGGTAAGTTTTGTCCTGTCGGGTTTTCTGCCATGGCTCCTTGGGTCTGTCTCCTCAACCTTTGCCTTGTTCTTTCGATCTCTAGATCTAACTCGTACAAGGGGTTGGTTGGATTGGCCCTGGTCATACACCACGAAAAACAAAAGTAAAATAAAAATAAAAATAAAAATAAACAAGAAAATAAAGAAAACAAAATTTAGTTGTCAGTCCCCGGCAACGGCGCCAAAAACTTGCTGCGTGTCAAAAGTGCGCGTTTAATGCAAGTGGACACATCGCAAGTAATAAGTGATAAGTATTTTATCGAGTTATCGTCTCCTTAGGGACCGATATACTTAATATGCTTTCTTCACCTTCTTGTTCTGTAGAAAAAGTAAAGAACACAAGTGAGTTGATTTGATTTATCAAAACTAAAATAACTAAATAAAAATAAAGAGTTGAAATAGTAAAAAGAGATGGGCTAGGATCCAGTTGCGTCGTATTGTGGATTTGATTGACTTGTCTCTATCCAATGCAATCGTATATCACTGTCTCGGCAGCACTGCAGTTTACTACCTCGACAGCGACAATACTGTTTGCCGCGGCAATCTCTTGCTCGTGGGCAGACTTTATCAAAGTTCGGCAAAGTGTCCTTGGATGACTCCGCTTATCCCTAAGTCAGAATGCTGTTGATGACTAGTCCTTGATGATACCTCCCGGCGTGAACCAATTATACTCACCAACCAATCTTACACTTCTTTTAGCCGTTGGAACTCTTAACCTATCCCTAGGCCGAGTTAGTATTTCGCGATTGAAACACCGTACTTACCCCTTTCGTGAATCTAACTCTCCCGAGCTTAGATAAATGGATGATTCACAATATCCTCTCCCGAGCTCAATTGTGAAAACAAAGAATAACAAAGGATAAGCAAACCTTGATAATTTTATTGCATTAAATCAAAGACAAAGTGCAATCTCCTCTCACAAATACTCGACAACCTTCATCTAATCCCTAAGAAGGTTTAGAACATAGTGGAGAGGAAAGAAACAAGAATAGAAATCGGCTCTCTCCCTAGGTATTCCATATATTGTACATTGGGTGGCTAGGTCCTTATATAGGCTAGACCTAGGGCAAACCTTTCCTAAGTAGAATACAACTTGGAGTAGGGAACAAGTCAAGTACATAATAATAAAATATTTCCAAGTTTGCTTCGGCTAAGAAGGCTTTCCCGCGTGGTCTTCCTTTGGGCTTTTCCTTGTGCTAGCCAGCTCCGATCCATGGGCTTCAAGTCCAGACACGTTCCTTAGATTTTTATCTTTCCATCGCCTATAGTTTTGCTTCCTGTCTTCCTGCTGTTGCCTCGGCCTTGTCCCTGCCGCGACACTGGTTCTCCTGCACAGATATAAAATGCAGTAAAACGTGCCTTTTTCTGTAAATATTATCTATATGAGTATAACTTCTAAATATATCACATTAAGCACATGCATTGGTCCGAGTGGGTGTATATTTGATGATTAATGCCCATAAAAGGAGTAAAAACTGATAGTGCGTTGAGCACTTATCATATACTTTGACAGTAATTTTGTTTTTCATGTTTTTTAGCATTATTTTCTTCCTTACGGTTGATTGTATGGGTTTAATGGATGACATCCAAGAATGGGTTGGTATGATAAATTTGAACTTGTATAAGATACCATTAAGTGGTTGGGTAATTTTGAGTTCCTAATAATTTGTTGGTTTAGTAAGATTGTATATGATATGAAATTTATTTATTAGGTGGAAATATTTAATTGTTTTTGGAAATACTGGTAGAGGTGCAAGAAAAGAGAAAAGGGGATTGAAGTTAATTAGCATATAAGGAAAGAAGAAAGGACAAAGAAGGTTAAAAAAGATAAGAATTTTATTTGGGGAACAATGAAAAGGTAAGCGGTAAAGAAGGTAATACAAGATTGGATAAAAGTTTAGTAAGTTATAGTTGTTGGAAATATATGACAGTTTTTTAAAAAGGTAATTGTAAATCAATTGATTTTGCAGTGAGTTTGATACTTTTGTAAATTTATTTGTGAATATAGTAAAATTATAATGTAGTAATAGTAATTGTATTAAAATTGGTATTAATGAGTTTGCAGAGATTTGTAATATTATTTTCGTTGTTGGTTTTAAGTAAGAATGTTGAAAAGATGTGAATGAAATTAGATAATAAGATAGTTTTTGAGAATATATGTTGAAAAGAATAAAAATATATATGTTAAGAGATAATATAGTATATTGGTAAAAAGAGGTAAGAATTTTTTGTATAAAGATAAATTCTAAAAGATATGAAAATTAATTAGCATATAAACAAAAGTTAAATTGTAAAAAAGGTACGAAAAGATATGAAAATTAATTAGATAATTAAAAAAAGCTATATATTGTAAAAACGATACAAGAGTATATGAAGGATATTTACTAAAAGAAAATTTTTTGTTATTATTGGAAATGTTATTAATGAGATAAAAAATATAAAAGGTAATGGAGATTAATTAGGATATGAGAAAAAAGTAAATGATTAGGAAAGGGGAAAAAGATTTGAAATTTATTTAAGATATAAAGAAAAGGTAAATGGTAAAGAAGATAATAAAGTATTTTAGAAGTTTTTAGTAATTTATATTTTTTTGGTATTTTTAGATGTTTTTTGAAACTTTGAATAGATATTTTTGAAATTTTTTTGAAGATTTGAATGTCTACTTTTTTGTAAATCAAAATTTTTGAAAAAGGGTAAGTAGAAAGGATTGAGATTTGGTGTAAATTTGGTAAGTTTACATTAGTATATGTTGAGATATTTAATTTTAGGTGAGAAAAAATACAGGGAGGGAAAATTGAATGGTGGTTGTAAAGGGTCAATGGAAAAAATATTTTTATAAAAATATGATGTAAATATATGGAAAGAGATTGTAAAAATAGCAAGAGATTTTTTTATGGGAAAATAAGATATAAAGAGTATTTATGGAGAAATTATGATTTACGATATTAAGGGAAATAATGGAGATATTATGAAAAATTTGATGGTAAGTATTAATAAATTAATTTGAAAAATTAGTTTTAAAATACCAATATTGCAGTAGAGATGATTGTAAAAAATTCCAAGTTGCCATGTGGGAATGAAGTAAAGAAATTAGTATTCGAATTTTTTTTATGGAAGGTGTGTAAATTGAAGGGAAATAGATAATATGGAGATTAATTGGTATATGAAATTTTCAAAAATTTAACAAAATGAACCGAGTAAAAAGCTTAAAATTTTAGTTTAAGCTGTATAATTAGGTTCAAAAGACCATAATTAACTTTTTGTACCCAAAAAATTTGATTTATTGTCATTTTAGATCATTTTTAGGGTTTAGAGCGTGCATCTCTAAATGGGCTTTCTAGTGAACCCGTTCAAATTTTAACCGAGTAAAAATCTCAAAATTTTAATTTAAGCTGTATAATTAGATTCAGAAGCCCATAATTAACTTTTTGTACCCAAAAAATTTAATTTCTTGTCATTTTAGATCTTTTTTTAGGGTTCAGATCCTGCATCTCTAAATGGGCTTTCAAGTGAACCCGTTCGAATTTTAACCGAGTAAAAAGCTAAAAATTTTAGTTTAACTTGTATAATTAGGTTCAAAAGACCATAATTAACTTTTTGTACCCAAAAATTTTTATTTATTGTCATTTTAGATCGTTTTTTAGGGTTCAGAGTGTGCATCTCTAAATGGGCTTTCTAGTGAACACGTTCGAATTTTAACCGAGTAAAAAGCTAAAAATTTTAGTTTAAGATGTATTATTAAGTTCAAAAGCCCATAATTAACTTGTTTTACCCAAAAAATTTGATTTAATATCATTTTCGATAGTTTTTTAGGGTTTAGAGCGTGCATCTCTAAATGGGCTTTCTAGTGAACCCGTTCGAATTTTAACCTAGTAAAAAGCTCAAAATTTGAGTCTAAGCTGTATAATTAGGTTCAAAAGCCCATAATTAACTTTTGTTACCCAAAAAATTTGATTTAATATCTTTTTCGATCGTTTTTTAGGCTTCAGAGTGTGCATGTCTAAATGGGCTTTCTAGTGAACCCGTTCAAATTTTAACTGAGTAAAAAGCTCAAAATTTTAGTTTAACCTGTATAATTAGGTTCAAAAGCCCATAATTAACTTTTTGTACCCAAAAAAATTTGATTTAATATCATTTTCGATCGATTTTTAGGGTTTAGAGCATGCATGAATAAATGGGCTTTTTAGTGAACCCGTTCGAATTTTAAACGAGTAAAAAGCTCAAAATTTTAGTTTAACCTGTATAATTAGGTTCAAAAGACCATAATTAACTTTTCGTACCCAAAAAATTTGATATATTGTCATTTTAGATCGTTTTTTAGGGATTAGAGCGTGCATCTCTAAATGGACTTTCTAGTGAACCTGTTCGAATTTTAACCGAGTAAAAAGCTCAAAATTTGAGTTTAACCCGTATAATTAGGTTCAAAAGCCCATAATTAACTTTTTTTACCCAAAAAATTTTATTTAATATCATTTTCGATCCTTTTTTAGGGGTTTGATCGTGCGTGTCTAAATGGTCTTTTTAGTGAACCCGTTCAAATTTTGACCGAGTAAAAATCTCAAAATTTTAGTTTAAGCTGTATAATTAGGTTGAAAAGCCCATAATTAACTTTATTTTACCCAAAAATTTGATTTAATATCATTTTGTATCGTTTTTTAGGGTTCGAAGTGTGCATGTCTAAATGGGCTTTCTAGGGAACCCGTTCGAATTTTAACCGAGTAAAAACCTCAAAATTTTAGTTTAACCTGTATAATTAGGTTCAAAACACCATAATTAACTTTTTTTACCAAAAAAAAAATTGATTTAATATCATCTTTGATTGATTTTTAGGGTTCAGAGCATGCATGTCTAAATAGGCTTTTTAGTGAACCCGTTCGAACTTTAACCGAGTAAAAAGCTCAAAATTTTAGTTTAAGTTGTATAATTAGGTTCAAAATACCGTAATTAACTTTTTGTACCCAAAAAATTTGATTTATTTTCATTTTAGATCGTTTTTAGGGTTCAGAGCGTGCGTCTCTAAATGGGCTTTCTAGTGAACCCGTTCGAATTTTTTTGACGGAAAAAGGGCCTCGTTAAAAAACCCCTAACACTTCCAACCCAGATGATGGTTGGGTGCCCCTATGGGGAAAATAATACCCCTAGAATTTTATTGAGAAGGGGATTTAAATCTCTCAAAGTTTACAAAAACCCTTATAAAATCAGGCATATCGGAATCAAAATGAAGATTACATAATGTACGCATGGCCCTAGAAGCAAGAGTATGAGCTACATTATTGGCCTCTCTTGGCACATAAGTGATTCGACAATTAACTAAACTTGCCATGGTGGTGCGAATTATGGACACAAAAGGTTGTAAAGTTGAGAGATCTGGTCCACCCTGGTTGACTTTATTTGCAATGGTGTCTGAGTCTATCTCAAATGTGATATTCGTCCAGCCTTTCTAAGATGCAAGTCGAAGTCTAACTAGGATTGCTTGTGCTTCAGCCGAAGCAGCGTCAGGGCATCCAACAATAGGAAGAGAAATTCCTCCCAAAACCACACCGTCCGAGTTACGTGCTACAACACCAATTGCAGCACTTCCAGAGATGGGATGAAAAGCCCCATCTGAGTTTATTTTAATAGAGCCAGTGCCTGGTTTTTTCCAAGTTTGGTTTTGAGGAAAGGGTCTATGTCGGATACCAGTAGAGGAGCGAATGTTTGCATTTTGATAGTCATTCAATAAGGATTTGGCATTTTCTAGGGTTAACCATGGTGTTTGGAGATGGTTATTATGGATCCATTCATTTCTTCTATTCTAAATATTCTAGAGTATCGTTAGAAAAAGAGCGAAATCCTGGTTGTTGAGTTTAGTCTTTGCAGACTCTATCCAATGAAGTGGCGATGTAAAATTTCCTGAGTGGATTAAGGTGGGGAAACCTGCTAAACGGATAGTTTCATAAGCATCAGGACAGTCGCGTAGAGCATGCATCGGAGTTTCAATTGTAGTTGCACAAATTGGGAAACACCATTTCCTAGCTTATCATTCAGTAATTTGGATCCTGTAGGAAAAGCATCATGACCTAATCGCCATCCGAAGGTTCTAACCTTTGGTAATGTTGGCAGCTTAGATATGGTTTTCCAAATACGTGTAGGTCTATTTAGAGGTCCGCGCGGTTTTTGTAAGAATAAGTAACCTGATCGACCAAAATAAAGTCCACAATCATTGTTCATCCATATGGTTGTATCTCGATGGTCATTAATTATAGGGATGTTTAGAATAATCCGTTCGAATTTCAACCGAGTAAAAAGCTCAAAATTATAGTTTAAGCTGTACAATTAGATTCAAAAGCCCATAATTAACTTTTTGTACCCAAAAAATTTGATTTAATATCTTTTTCGATCGATTTTTAGGGTTCAGAGCATGCATGTCTAAATGGGCTTTTTACTGTACCCGTTAGAATTTTAATTGTGTAAAAAGCTCAAAATTTTAGTTTAACCTGTATAATTAGGTTCAAAAGACCATAATTAACTTTTTATACCCAAAAAATTTGATTTATTGTCATTTTAGATCGTTTTTAGGGTTTAGAGCGTGTATCTCTAAATGGACTTTCTAGTGAACCCGTTTAAATTTTAACCGAGTAAAAAGCTGAAAATTTTAGTTTAAGTTGTATAATTATGTTCAAAAGCTCATAATTACCTATTTTTTACCCAAAAAATTTGATTTAATATCATTTTCAATCGTTTTATAGCGTTCAGAGCGTGCATGTCAAAATGGGCTTTCTAGTGAACCCGTTCGAATTCTAACCGAGTAAAAAGCTCAAAATTTTTGTTTAACCTATATAATTAGGTTCAAAAGACCATAATTAACTTGTTTTACCCAAAAGATTTGATTTAATATCATTTTCGATCGTTTTTTAAGTTTTAGAGCGTGCATGTCTAAATGAGATTTTTAGTGAACCCGTTCGAATTTTTACCTAGTAAAAAGCTCAAAATTTTAGTTTAACCTGTATAATTAGGTTCAAAAGACCGTAATTAACTTTTTTTACCCAAAAAATTTGATTTATTGTCATTTTAGATCTTTTTTTAGGGTTCAAAGCGTGCATCTCTAAATGGGTTTTCTAGTGAACCCGTTCGAATTTTAACCGAGTAAAAAGCTAAAAATTTTAGTTTAACTTGTTTAATTAGGTTCAAAAGACCATAAATAACTTTTTTTACCCAAAAAATTTGATTTATTGTCATTTTAGATCGTTTTTTAGGGTTCAGAGTGTGCATCTCTAAATGGACTTTTTAGTGAATCCGTTCGATTTTTTTTTTGACGGAAAAGGGCCTCGTTAAAACCCCCTAACACATCCAACCCCAAGAAGGGTTTGAAGCCCCTATGGGGAAAAGAGTACCCTTAGAAATTTGTTGAGAAGGAGAGTTAAATCTCTCATAGTTTACAAAAGCCCTTATAAAATCGGGCAAATCCGAGTCAAAGTGAAGATTACATAAAGTTCGCATGGCCCTAGAAGCAAGAGTATGGGCTACATTATTGGCCCCCCTAGGTACTGATGAGTTCCCAAAAGTCCTCATTTTTATATCATTTTCCCACTCGTTTATTGCTAATAAAGACAGACTTACAGGCTATAATGGATATTTCTGGTTATTTTTCACTTTTCAGCATCTCAACACTTAAATTATGAATTTATCTATTATTTGCCAAAAAACAGGTACGGTTATTTTCCACTTTTCTAGTGAACCCGTTCGAATTTTAACCAAGTAAAAAGCTAAAAATTTTAGCTTAACTTGTATAATTAGGTTCAAAAGACCATAATTAACTTTTTGTACCCAAAAAATTAATTTATTATCATTTTAGATCGTTTTTTAGGGTTCAGAGTGTGCATCTCTTAATGGGTTTTCTAGTGAACCCGTTCGAATTTTAACCGAGTAAAAAGCTAAAAAATTTAGTTTAAGAAGTACAATTAGGTTCAAAAGCCCATAATTAACTTGTTTTACCCAAAAAATTGATTTAATATCATTTTCAATAGTTTTTTAGGGTTTAGAGCGTGATCTCTAAATTGGCTTTCTAGTGAACCCGTTCGAATTTTAACCGAGTAAAAAGCTCAAAATTTTAGTTTAACCTGTATAATTAGGTTCAAAAGCCCATAATTAACTTTTTGTACCCAAAAAATTTGATTTAATATCATTTTCGATCGATTTTTAGGGTTCAGAGCATGCATGTCTAATTGAGCTTTTTAGTGAACCCGTTCTAATTTTAACCGAGTAAAAAGCTCAAAATTTTAGTTTAACCTTTATAATTAGATTCAAAAGACCATAATTAACTTTTTGTACCCAAAAATTTTGATTTGTTGTCATTTTAGATCGTTTTTAAGGTTTAGAGTGGAATCTCTAAATGGGCTTTCTAGTGAACCCGTTCGAATTTTAACTGAGTAAAAAGCTAAAAAATTTAATTTAAGCTATAGAATTAGATTCAAAAGCCCATAATTAACTTTTTGTACCCAAAAAATTTGATTTATTTTCATTTTAGATCTTTTTTTAGGGTTCTGAGCATGCATCTCTAAATGGGCTTTCAAGTGAAGTCGTTCGAATTTTAACCGAGTAAAAAGCTAAATATTTTAGTTTAAGATGTATAATTAGGTTCAAAAGCCCATAATTAACTTCTTTTACCCAAAAAAATTGATTTAATATCATTTTCGATAGTTTTTTAGGGTTCAGAGCGTGCATCTCTAAATGGGCTTTCTAGTGAACCCGTTCGAATTTTAACCGAGTAAAAAGCTCAAAATTTGATTTTAAGCTGTATAATTAGGTTCAAAAGCCAATAATTAACATTTTTTACCCAAAAAAATTGATTAAATATCTTTTTTGATCGTTTTTAAGGGTTTAGAGTGTGCATGTCTAAATGGGTTTTCTAGTGAACCCGTTCGAATTTTAACCGAGTAAAAAGCTCAAAATTTTAGTTTAACCTGTATAATTAGGATCAAAAACCCATAATTAACTTTTTGTACCCAAAAAAATTGATTTAATATCATTTTCGATTGATTTTATGATTTAGAGCATGCATGTCTAAATGAGCTTTTTAGTGAATCCGTTCGAATTTTAACCGAGTAAAAAGCTCAAAATTTTAGATTAACCTATATAATTAGGTTCAAAAGACCATAATTAACTTTTTTCTACCCAAAAAATTTGATTTATTGTCATTTTAGATCGTTTTTTAGGGTTCATAGCGTGCATCTCTAAATGGGCTTTCTAGTGAACCCGTTCGAATTTTAACCGAGCAAAGATCTAAAAATTTTAGTTTATGTATAATTAGATTCAAAAGCGCATAATTAACTTTTTGTAACCAAAAAGTTTGACTTATTGTTATTTTAGATCTTTTTTTAGGGTTCAAGCGTGCATCTCTAAATGGGCTTTCTAGTGAACACGTTCGAATTTTAACTGAGTAAAAAGCTCAAAATTTTGGTTTAACCTGTATAATGAGGTTTAACAGACCAAAATTAACTTTTTGTACCAAAATAATTTGATTTAATGTAATTTTCGATCGTTTTTTAGGGTTCGGAGTTTGCATGTCTAAAAGGGCTTTCTAGGGAACCCGTTCGAATTTTAACCGAGTAAAAAGCTCAAAATTTTAGTTTAAGCTGTATAATTAGGTTCAAAAGACCATAATTAACTTTTTTGTACCCAAAAAATTTGATTTAATATCATTTTCGATTGATTTTTAGGGTTTAGAGCATGCATGTCTTAAAGGATTTTTAGTGAACCTGTTCGAATTTTAACCGAGTAAAAGGCTCAAAAATTTAGTTTAAGCTATATAATTAGGTTCAAAATACCATAATTAACTTTTTGTACCCAAAAAATTTGATTTAGTGTCATTTTAGATCGTTTTTTAGGGTTCAGAGCGTACATCTCTAAATGGGCTTTTTAGTGAACCCGTTGGAATTTTAACCGAGTAAAAAGCTCAAAATTTTAGTTTAAGATGTATAATTAGATTCAAAAGCGCATAATTAACTTTTTGTACCCAAAAAATTTGATTTATTATCATTTTAGATCTTTTTTTAGGGTTCAAGCGTGCATCTCTAAATGGGCTTTCTAGTGAACACGTTCGAACTTTAACGGACTAAAAATCTCAAAATCTGAGTTTAACCTGTATAATGAGGTTCAAAAGCCCATAATTAACTATTTTTACCCAAAAAATTTTATTTAATATAATTTTCGATCGTTTTTTAGGGTTCAGAGCGTGCATGTCTAAATGGTCTTTTTAGTGAACCCGTTCGAATTTTAACCTAGTAAAAAGCACTAAATTTTAGTTTAAGCTGTATAATTAGGTTAAAAAGACCATAATTAACTTTTTTACTCAAAAAATTTGATCTAATATCTTTTTCAATCGTGATTTAGGGTTCTAAGTTTGCATGTCTAAATGGGCTTTCTAGGTAACCCGTTCGAATTTTAACCGAGTAAAAAGCTCAAAATTTTATTTTAACTTGTATAATTAGGTTCAAAAGACCATAATTAACTTTTTGTACCCAAAAAATTTGATTTACTGTCATTTTAGATCGTTCTTAGGGTTCAGAGCGTGCATGTCTAAATGGGCTTTCTAGTGAACCATTTCGAATTTTAATCGAGTAAAAAGCTCAAAATTTTAGTTTAAGTTGTATAATTAGGTTCGCAAGCTCATAATTAAATTTTTGTACCCAAAAAATTTAACTTAATATCATTTCCGTTTGTTTTATAGGGTTTAGAGCGTGCATGTCAAAATGGGCTTTCTAGTGAACTCGTTCGAATTCTAACAGAGTAAGAAGCTCAAAATTTTAGTTTAAGCTGTATAATTAGGTTCAAAAGCCCATAATTAACTTGTTTTACCCAAAAAATTTGATTTAATATCATTTTCGATCGTTTTTTAAGGTTTAGAGCGTGCATGTCAAAATGGGATTTCTACTGAAACCGTTCGAATTTTTCTCGAGTAAAAAGCTCAAAATTTTAGTTTAACCTGTATAATTAGGTTCAAAGGACCGTAATTAACTTTTTGTACCAAGAAAATTTGATTTAATATCATTTTCGATTAATTTTTAGGGTTCAGAGCATGCATTTCTAAATAGACTTTTTAGTGAACCCGTTCGTATTTTAACCGAGTAAAAAGCTCAAAATTTTAGTTTGAGCTATAAAATTAGGTTCAAAAGACCATAATTAACTTTTTGTACCCAAAAAATTTGATTTATTGTCATTTTAGATCGTTTTTAGGGTTGAGAGTGTACATCTCTAAATAGTCTTTTTAGTGAACCCGTTGGAATTTTAACCGAGTAAAAAGCTCAAAATTTTAGTTTAAGATGTATAATTAGAATCAAAAGCGCATAATTAACTTTTTGTACCCAAAAAATTTGATTTATTATCATTTTAGATCTTTTTTTAGGGTTCAAGCGTGCATCTCTAAATGGGATTTCTAGTGAACACGTTCGAATTTTAACCGACTAAAAAGCTCAAAATTTGAGTTTAACCTGTATAATGAGGTTCAAAAGCCCACAATTAACTTTTTTTACCAAAAAAACTTTATTTAATATAATTTTCGATCGTTTTTTAGGGTTTAGAGAGTGCATGTCTAAATGGTCTTTTTAGTGAACCCGTTCGAATTTTGACCGAGTAAAAAGACAATAATTAACTTTTTTTACTCAAAAAATATGATTTAATATCTTTTTCGATCATGATTTAGGGTTCTGAGTTTGCATGTCTAAATGGGCTTTCTAGGTAACCCGTTCGAATTTAACAGAGTAAAATGCTCAAAATTTTAGTTTAACCTGTATATTTTGGTTCAAAAGACCATAATTAACTTCTTGTACCCAAAAAATTTGATTTACTGTCATTTTATATTGTTTTTAGGGTTCAGAGTGTGCATGTCTAAATGGGCTTTCTAGTGAACCATTTCGAATTTTAACCAAGTAAAAAGCTCAAAATTTTAGTTTAAGTTGTATAATTAGGTTCAAAAGCCCATAATTAAATTTTTGTACCCAAAAAATTTAATTTAATATCATTTTCGTTCGTTTTATAGGGTTCAGAGCGTGCATGTGAAAATGGGCTTTCTAGTGAACTCGTTTGAATTCTACCAGAGTAAAAAGCTCAAAATTTTAGTTTAAGTTGTATAATTAGGTTCAAAAGCCCATAATTAACTTGTTTTACCTAAAAAATTTGATTTAATATTATTTTCGATCGTTTTTTAAGGTTTAGAGCGTGCATGTCAAAATGGGATTTCTACTTAAACCATTCGAATTTTTCCCGAGTAAAAAGCTCAAAATTTTAGTTTAACCTGTATAATTAGGTTCAAAAGACTGTAATTAACTTTTTGTACCCAGAAAATTTGATTTAATATCATTTTCGATTGATTTTTAGGGTTTAGAGCATGCATGTCTAAATAGACTTTTTAGTGAACCCGTTCGAATTTTAACCGAGTAAAAAGCTCAAAATTTTAGTTTAAGCTGTATAATTAGGTTCAAAAGACCATAATTAAATTTCTGTACACAAAAAATTTGATTTATTGTCCTTTTAGATCGTTTTTTAGGGTTTAGAGCGTGCATCTCTAAATACGCTTTCTAGTGAACCCGTTCGAATTTTAACCGAGTAAAAAGCTCAAAATTTTAGTTTAAGCTGTTTAATTAGATTCAAAAGCGTATAATTAACTTTTTGTACCAAAAAATTTGATTTATTATCATTTTAGATCTTCTTTTAGGGTTCAAGCGTGCATCTTTAAAAGGGATTTCTAGTGAACACGTTCGAATTTTAATCGAGTAAAAACCTCAAAATTTGAGTTTAACCTGTATAATGAGGTTCAAAAGCTCATAATTAAATTTTTTTACCCAAAATATTTTATTTAATATCATTTTCGATTGTTTTTTAGGGTTTAGAGTGTGCATGTCTAAATGATCTTTTTAGTGAACCCGTTCGAATTTTAACCTAGTAAAAAGCTCAAAATTTTAGTTTAAGCTGTACAATTAGGTTCAAAAGCTCATAATTAACAGTTTTTTACCCATAAAATTTGATTTAATGTCATTTTCGATCGTTTTTAGGGTTCGGAGTTTGTATGTCTAAATGGGCTTTCTAGGGAACACGTTCGAATTTTAATCGAGTAAAAAGCTCAAAATTTGAGTTTAACCTGTATAATGAGGTTTAAAAGCTCATAATTAAATTTTTTTACCCAAAATATTTTATTTAATATCATTTTCGATTGTTTTTTAGGGTTTAGAGTGTGCATGTCTAAATGATCATTTTAGTGAACCCGTTCGAATTTTAACCTAGTAAAAAGCTCAAAATTTTAGTTTAAGCTGTACAATTAGGTTCAAAAGCTCATAATTAATAGTTTTTTACCCATAAAATTTGATTTAATATCATTTTCGATCATTTTTTAGGGTTCGGAGTTTGTATGTTTAAATGGGCTTTCTAGGGAAACCGTTCGAATTTTAACCGAGTAAAAAGCTCAAAATATTAGTATAAGCTGTATAATTAGGTTCAAAAGACCGTAATTAACTTTTTGTAGCCAAAATATTTGATTTATAGTCATTTTAGATCGTTTTTAGGGTTCAGAGTGTGTATGTCTAAATGGGCTTTCTAGTGAACCCGTTCGAATTTTAACCGAGTAAAAAGCTCAAAATTTTAGTTTAAGCTATATAATTAGGTTCAAAAACGCATAATTTACTTTTTTTACCTAAAAATTTTTATTTAATATCATTTTCGATCGTTTTTAGGGTTCAGAGCATGTACGTCTAAATAGGATTTCTCGTGAATCCGTTCGAATTTTAATCTAGTAAAAAGCTCAAAAATTGAATTTATGCTGTATAATTAGATTTAAAAGCCCATAATTAATTTTTTTACGCAAAAAAAAAATATTTAATATCATTTTTGATCAAATTTTAGGATTTAGAGTGTGCATGTCTAAATGGGCTTATTAGTGAACCCGGTCGAATTTTAAACGAGTAGAAAGCTCAAAAATTTAGTTTAAGCTGTACAATTAGGTTCAAAAGCCCATAATTAACTTTTTGTACACAAAAAATTTGATTCAATATCATTTTAGATCTTTTTTTAAGGGTTGTGAGCGTGAATGTCTAAATGGGTTTCTAGTGAATCCGTTCGAATTTTAGCCAAGTAAAAAGATTAAAATTTGAGTTTAACCTGTACAATTAGGATCAAAAGCCCATAATTAACTGTGACGAGAGTGACGTCTACTGGACTCGGCTCTACCACTAAATCGAGCGGGTGTAGAGTCTACGAATAATAGAATAAGTCAAACACACTACTATGTCACTATACCGAAAAGTACACTAAACAGAATTAAACCGATACTCACGTGCGGGTCCCGAATGCTGATGAACAGGAGGTCGTCCAGGAGGTGGAGGAGGCAGATGCTCAGGGTCAGAATCCACATCACCTGAACCAAACAAAAATGATTTCAAAATCCGATAAAGACATCTTCCAAATAAGATATTCGAACTTAAAAACCCTAAAAACGACACTTTGGGTTCGAATTTCGAAAAACGGACTACGCCATCGGACTCAGGACGTCGAAAAACATAAAATAGGACCATGTCGAAAAAAGTCAATGCTGACGTCAACTTGGTCAACGCTGACGTTAGCAGATGACGTCATCAGGTCAATGCTAACGTCAGCAGATGACGTCAGTAGTGACATCAACAGTGACGTCGGTAGATGACGTCAGCAGTGACGCCAACAGTGACGTCGGTAGATGACGCTAGCAGTGACGTCAACAGTGACGTCGGTAGATGGCGTCAACAGTGACGTCAGCCGGGTCGGGTCAAGGGTCGATTCGGGTCGAGTTCGAGTTGGGCTTAGGGTTGGACCGGGCGGCTCGGATTAGGCTTGGTGTGGGACCGGGCGACTCGGGTTGGTCAGACCGGTTCCTGGATTTTCCAGGAAATTCCAAAAATTCTAGAAAAGCTTGGTTCGATCCAGATTCAAACTCTCCCCCTTGGTTAGATTTAAAACACGATAAAACACTCCCCTAACATCAAGATTCGATCCAAACTACAACTAATCACTCCCCTTTCACAACAACAACGAAAAACCAAAATAAAACTACACCAAACCTTCAAACTGAAACCTCAAAACCCATACATTCAGATTTAAACACCCTTCTAACACTTATTTGATTCAAATACTTCAAATAACACTTGAACAACAACATGAGTAGAACTCCTAAACCGAAACAGAAGCAACACAAAACAAGGATGGGAATTTACCAAACTCACCAAGAAGCCAATCGGAAGACACAAAACGCCGAATAAAAACAGTGCAGAGTGTGACCAAAACCAAAAACGATGTCTCGGTTTCAAAATTTCAGAAGGAATGACTAAATTTCCTAATTAAACAAATGAACTAAAGGAGAAATTGATCTCCATTAAAACCGAAGCAGAAAACATGGAAATGAAATCTGGAAATTGAATGAGGGTAAAATTACCCAATAGGGGCTTGAAGTTTTTGAAACTTCACACACAGACCCTTAAACTTTCAGGAATTACAATTGAGTCACTGAAATCAAAAACAAAAATCCTCAAATTCTAGGGCATAAATTAGGGATTTTGACTTTTAATTGGGGAAAAATATTAGGGTGTTACAACTCTCCCCCCCTTACAAAAATTTCGTCCTTGAAATTTACCTGGATCAAAAAGATGCGGATACTAGGCTTTGATAAC
Source organism: Abelmoschus esculentus (assembly GCA_035048815.1). Taxonomy (NCBI): domain Eukaryota; kingdom Viridiplantae; phylum Streptophyta; class Magnoliopsida; order Malvales; family Malvaceae; genus Abelmoschus; species Abelmoschus esculentus. The sequence goes on from JAUCBN010000015.1 coordinate 7,524,911, forward strand.
TGATTTGGGCTCCCATGTAGACTCATCATAACCTCGGTTACGTCAAAGAACCTTAACCATCTTAATGGTCTTTCTCCGAAGGACTTTCTGGTCCTGAGCAATGATTTCAACGAGTTCCTCCTCACAACATAGATCTGGACGGATCTCAAAATCCTCAACTGACAGAACATGAGACGGATCAGCTCGATAACGTCTCAGTACAGAAACATGGAAGACATCATGGATACGCTTAAGCTCAGGTGGTAACTCAAGCTGATAAGCTACAGGTCCAACTCATCTAATAATACGATAAGGCCCGATATATCTAGGACTGAGCTTTCCTTTCCGACCAAAACGGAGTACCTTCCTCCACGGAGATACTTTCAGAAATACCTCATCACCCACCTCAAACTCAAGATCCTTACGCCTCAAGTCTGCGTAAGATTTTTGTCTATCAAAAGCAGCCTTGAGCCGATCCCGAATCAATCTGACAGTTTCCTCAGCCTCATGAACAAGATCTGGTCCCAATAACCATTGCTCATTAAGCTCAGTCCATCCAATAGGTGTGCGACACTTACGCCCATACAGAGCCTCATAAGGTGCCATCTTAATACTGGCCTGATAACTGTTATTATAAGCGAACTCTACGAGGGGTAAGAAATCCTCCCAACTACCTCTAAAATCCAAAACACAACCTCTCAACATATCCTCGAGGATCTGAATCACACGCTCAGACTGACCATCGGTCTGAGGATGATATGTAGTGCTGAATTTCAACCGAGTACCAAGAGCAGAATGCAGAGAACCCCAAAACTTAGATGTGAACCTCGGATCCCGATCAGAAATAATAGACAGAGGCACCCCATGTAATCGAACAATTTAAGAGATGTACAACCGAGCCAACTTACTCAGGGGGTAAGTGATTCTGACTGGAATGAAGTTTGCAGACTTGGTCAACCGATCCACGATGACCCAAACAGAATCCTTCTTCGAAGGAGTCAAAGGCAAACCACTGACAAAATCCATAGTCACACGCTCCCATTTCCACTGAGGAATCTCAATGTGTTGAAGAAGTCCAGATGGACGTTGATGCTCTGCTTTGACTTTCTGACAAGTCAAGCACTTAGATACAAAACTGACAACGTCTCGTTTAAGACCTTTCCACCAATACTTTTGCCGGAGATTCTTATACATCTTATCCCCACCAGGATGCATAAAATAATGACTGTCATGAGCTTCCCGAAGAATAACCTGTTTCAACTCAGAATTTCTAGGAACACAGTACCGGCCCCAGAAACATAAAACTCCGTCCTGATCCAAAGAAAAGTCCTAAGAAATTCCCTCATTGACCTCAGCAATACGGTGTGCCAGGAAAGGGTCATTGGGCTGCTCAGTCCGAATATCAGATATCAGGGTAGGAACAACACGGAGTTCAACCAACAGACTACCATCCTCAAATAAACTCAACCGAGCAAACAGAGCTCTCAGATCAGAAATGGCGTTGCGACTCAGAGCATCCGCAACGACATTAGCTTTACCAGGGTGGTAATCGATCTCATAGTCATAATCCTTCAGAAGCTCCAACCATCGTCATTGTCTCAAGTTGAGCTCTTTCTGAGTAAGGAGGTATTTCAGACTCTTATGATCTGTGAAGATGTAACACTTCTCTCCATAAAGATAGTGTCTCCAGATTTTCAAAGCAAAGATCACAGCCGCTAACTCCAGATCGTGGGTCGGATAATTACACTCATGAGGTTTCAACTAACGAGAAGCATAAGCCACTACCTTCCCGTCTTGCATCAAAACACAAAACAAACCATTATACGAGGCATCACTATAGACTGTATAAGGTTTCCCCGACTCTGGCTGTATCAGAACCGGTGCTTGTGTCAAAACTGATTTGAGTTTCTCAAAGCTCTCCTGTTGGGCACCAGAACAGATAAACGAAACATCTTTCCTCAGAAGCTTGGTCAACGGGGCAGCAATACAGGAAAAACCCTCCATAAATCTCCGATAATAACCAGCTAAACCCAGAAAGCTTCGGATTTCCACCATATTCTTAGGTTGTTTCCATTCCATAATAGCCTCAATTTTCTTCGGGTCAACCTGGATGCCCTTGACTGAAACAACGTGACCCAGGAATACAACCTCGGATAACCAGAACTCACATTTACTGAACTTTGCATAGAGTTGTTTCTCTCTTAGAGTCTGTAAAACTATACGGAGATGTCGCTCGTACTCAGCCTCAGACTTAGAATAGACCAGGATATCGTCAATAAAAACCACAACAAACTGATCCAGATAGGATCGAAACACCCTGTTCATCATGTCCATAAATGCAGCAGGGGCATTAGTAAGACCGAAGGGCATAACTAAAAACTCGTAATGACCATAACGAGTCCGGAAAGCTGTTTTAAACACATCAGAATCCTTAACCTTGAGTTGGTAGTAACCAGATCTCAGGTCTATCTTAGAAAACACAGATGCTCCTCGGAATTGGTCAAATAGATCATCAATGCGGGGAAGAGGATACTTGTTCTTAACCGTTAACTTGTTCAACTCCCGGTAGTCGATACAGAGATGAAGTGACCCGTCTTTCTTTTTAACGAACAAAATAGGAGCTCCCCACGGAGAAACACTGGGTCGAATGAAACCTCAATCCAGAAGTTCCTGTAGCTAAACTTTGAGCTCCTTAAGCTCCTTCGGAGCCATCCGATACGGTGCCATAGACACTGGAGTAGTCCCCGGAAGTAACTCAATAGCAAACTCCACCTCCTCCCGCTTAGGGGGTACACCCGGTAATTCTTCTAGAAAAACATCTGGAAACTCACATACAACTCGGATCTTATCCATCCCAGAATCAGATTGCCTAGGGTCAAGAATATAGGCAAGGTAGGCCACAGATCCTTTCCTGATCATCTTCTCAGCTTTCATGGTAGATACAATATTAGACAAAAACCCTTTACGCTCACCGATAAGGGTTACCTCACGGTCATTAAAAGTCCTCAGAGTTGCCCTCTTACGCTCACAGTCCAGAGTAACTCGGTGAGCAGACAACCAATCCATTCCCAGAATCAAATCAAACTCCCCGAACGGTAGCTCCATCAGATTAGCCGGAAAGATTTCCCCATGAATCTCAAGAGGACAATTCTTATAAACCTTGGTAACCTCCACAGGGTTACCTACAGGACTATAAACAGAAACAGAGCTACCCACATCCTCTATAGGAATTTCAAAATAACCCGATACAGAACTAGAAACATAGGAGTGTGTAGACCCATTTTCGATCTTTTTTTAGGGTTCAGAGCGTGCATGACTAAATGGGCTTTCTAGTGAATCCGTTCGAAATTTAACCGAGTAAAAATATCAAAATTTGAGTTTTACCTGTATAATTAGGTTCAAAAGCCCATTATTAATTGTTTTTTACGGAAAAAAATTTATTTAATATCATTTTCGATCGTTTTTAGGGTTCAGAGCATGTATGTCTAAATGGGCATTCTAGTGATCCTATTAGAATTTTAACCGAGTAAAAAGCTCAAAATTTTTGTTTAAGCTGTATAATTCGGTTCAAGAGCCCATAATTAACTATTTGTACCAAAAAAAATTGATTTAATATCATTTTCGATCTTTCTTTACGGTTCAGAGTGTTCATGTCTAAATGGGTTTTCAAGAGAACACGTTCGAATTTTAACAGAGTAAAAAGATCAAAATTTTAGTTTAAGTTGTAAGGTTCAAAAGCCCATAATTACCTTCTTTTATGCAAAATTTTTTATTTAATATCATTTTCGATCGTGTTTTAGGGTTCAAAGAATGCATGTCTAATTGGGCTTCTTAGTGAACCCGTTCGAATTTTAACCGAGTAAAAATCTCAAAATTTTAGTTTAAGTTATATAATTAGGTTCAAAAGCCCATAATTAACTTTTTTTACGCAAATAAAATTATTTAATACCATTTTCGACGATTTTTAGGGTTCAAAGCGTGCATGTCTAAACGGGCTTTTTAGTTGTATAATTAGGTTCAAAAGCCCATAATTAACTTTTTGTACCCAAAAAATTTGATTTAATATTATTTTCGATCTTTTTTTAGGGTTTAGAGCGTGCATGTCTAAATGGGTTTTCTAGTGTACCCGTTCGAATTTTAACCGAGTAAAAAGCTCAAAATTTTTGTATAAGGTGTATAATTATGTTCAAAAGCACATAATTAACTTTTTGTACGCAAAAAAATTATTTAATATCATTTTTTATCGTTTTTAGGGTTCAGAGCTTGAATGTCGAAATGAGCTTTCTAATGAACCTGTTCGAATTTTAACATAGAAAAAAGTTCAAAATTTTAGTTTAAGCTGTATAATTAGGATCAAAACCCCATAATTAACTTTTTTTATGCAAAAATTTTATTTCATATAATTTTCGATTGTTTTTAGGGTTCAAAAAGATTGCATGTCTAAATGGGCTTTCTAGTGAACCAGTTCAAATTTTAACCAAGTAAAAAGCTCAAAATTTTAGTTTAAGCTTTATTATTAGGTTCCAAAGCCCATAATTATCTTTTTTTACCTAAAAAATGATTTAATATCATTTTCGATTGTTTTTTAATATTTAGAGCGTGCATGTCAAAATGGGTTTTCTAGTGAACCTGTTCCAATTTTAACCGAGTAAAAAGCTTAAAATTTTATTTAATATCATTTTTGATCGTTTTAGGGTTCAGAGCGTGCATGTCTAAAGGGGCTTTCTAGTGAACCTCTTCGAATTTTAACCGAGTAAAAAGCTCAAAATTTGAGTTTAATCTATATAATTAGGTTCTAAAGCCCATAATTAAATTTGTTTACCCAAAAAATTTATTTAATATCTTTTTCGATCGTTTTTTGGGTTTAGAGCGTGCATGTCTAAATGGACTTTCTAGTCAACCCGTTCTAATTTTAACCGAGTAAAAAGCTCAAAATTCTAGTTTAAGCTGTATAATTACGTTCAAAAGCCCATAATTAACTTTTTGTACCCAAAAAATTGATTTAATATCATTTTTGATCGTTTTTAGGGTTTAGTGCTTGCATGTCGAAATGGGCTTTTTAATGAACTCGTTCGAATTTTAACCGAGTAAAAAGCTCAAAATTTTAGTTTAAGCTGTATTATTAGGTTCAAAAGTTCATAAATAATTTTTTTTTATTCAAAAAATTTATTTAATATAATTTTCGATCGTTTCTAGGATTCAGAGCGAACATGTCTAAATGGGCTTTCTAGTGAATCCGTTCGAATTTTAAATTAGTAAAAAGCTCAAACTTTTAGTTTAAGCTGTATAATTAGGTTCAAAAACCCATAATTAACTTTTTGTACCCCAAAATTTTGATTTAATATCATTTTCGATCGTTTATAGGGTTTAGAGCGTGCATGTCTAAATGAGCTTTCTAGTGAACCCGTTCGAATTTTAACCGAGTAAAAAGCTCAAAATTTGAGTTTAACCTGTATAATTAAGTTCAAAAGCCCATAATTAACTTTTTTTACCCCAAAAATTTGATTTAATATCATTTTCGATCGTTTTTAGGGTTTAGAACGTGCATGGCTAAATGGGCTTTTTAGTGAACCCGTTCGAATTTTAACCGAGTAAAAAGCTTAAAATTTTAGTTTAAGATGTATAATTAACTTCAAAAGACAATAATTAATTTTTTGTACCAAAAAAATTGATTTAATATCATTTTTTATCGTTTTTTAGGGTTTAGAGCGTGCTTGTCTAAATGGGCTTTCTAGTGAACCCGTTCAAATTTTAACTGAGTAAAAAGCTCAAAATTTGAGTTTAAGCTTTATAATTAGTTTCAAAAGACCATAATTAACTTTCTTAATGCAAAAAATTTTATTTAATATCATTTTCGATCATTTTTAAGGTTCAAAGCATGCATGTCTAAATGGGTATTTTAGTGAACCCGTTCGAGTTTTAACCGAGTAAAAAACTCAAAATTTTAGTTTAAGTTGTATAATTAGGTTCAAAAGCCCGTAATTAACTTTTTTACCAAAAAATTTGATTTAATATCATTTTCAATCGTTTTTAGGGTTTAGAGCGTGCATGTCTAAATGGGTTTTCCAGAGAACTCGTTCGAATTTTAACCGAGTAAAAAGCTCAAAATTTTAGTTTAATCTGTATAATTAGTTTCAAAAGCCCATAATTAACTTTTTTACCTGAAAAAATTTATTTAATATCATTTTCGATCGTTTTTAGGGTTCAGTGCGTGCATGTCTAAATGGGCTTTCTAGTGAATCCGTTCGTATTTTAACTGAGTAAAAAGCTCAAAATTTGAGTTTGAGCTGTATAACTAGGTTCCAAAGCCCATAATTAACTTTTTGTATGCAAAAAATTTTATTTAATATCCTTTTCGATAGTTTTTTAGCGTTCAAAGCGTGCATGTCTAAATAGGCTTTTTAGTGAACCCGTTCGAATTTTAACCGAGTAAAAAGCTCAAAATTTTAGTTTAAGCTGTATAATTAGGTTAAAAAACCCATAATTAACTTTTTTTACCCAAAAAATTTGATTTAATATCATTTTCGATCTTTTTTAGGGTTCAGAGCGTGCATGTCTAAATAGGCTTTTTAGTGAACCCGTTCGAATTTTAACCTAGTAAAAAGCTCAAAATTTGAGTTTATGTTGTATAATTAGGTTCAAAAGCCCATAATTAATTTTTTTTACGCAAAAAATTTTATTTAATATCATTTTTGATTGATTTTTAGGGTTTAGAGTGTGTATGTCTAAATGGGCTTTTTAGTGAACCCGTTCGAATTTTAACAGAGTAAAAATCTCAAAATTTTAGTTTAAGTTGTATAATTTTAACCGAGTAAAAGTTCTATTCTTTATACCAATTTCCCACTGGATTATTGCTAATAAAGGACAAATTTAATGGCAATATTGGATAATTCTGCTTATTTCCGTATTTCAGCATCCCAATACTCAATTCATGAATTTATCGATTATTTGGCATAAAACAGGTATGGTTAATGGTTTTCTCTCTTAGACAGGAAACTACCACACAGGTAATGCCAGATAGCATGATGGATGCTAGAAACCAAAACTGGAATGCAGATTAGTACCCGCGTCGGCAGCACTTGAAGGCCGCGGCTAGGGGTGTTCAAAGGGTTAATTCGGTCAGTGACCAAACCGAATTACCAAAAACCGAATTAACCGAACTTTTAAAATCTTTAACCGTTAACCGAACCAAACTTTTTTTGAAATATATTAACCGAACCGAACAAATTTTGGTTAATTCGGTCGGTTTTTGAATTAACCGAAATTTATTAAATTTTTTATTCAAAGTTATTACACAATAAAAATCATTGAAAATACTTTTTAGTTTACGAAGATAAATTAGCATTTAATTTAAATAATATCTAAACATGTATAAAAATATTAGAATTTTAGATTAAACATTATGATAAAACAAAACAAGTTGGATATAGGTTTAATAATAATATATATTGTATATTTAATATTTATTATATTTTGGCTAATTCGGTTAATTAACTCGTTTCGAACTGAATTAACCGTTCACCGAACTTTTAAAAAAACTTTAACCACTCACCGACCGAACAAAGTTCGGTGGCCGACCGTTTTAACCGAATTAATTCGGTTTGGTCGGTTAATTGAACACCCCTAGCCACGGCAGCACCTGAAGAGCAAATGTCGATATGATAGGCGATTTGAAGAGAAAAATAAGGTGGACGTTTTAAGACAAGCGGCATAGAAATCAGAGCTGGGAAACACACGAAAAGTCAAGGTCAAAGGCCACGTGGGAAAAGAATCCTTATAGGAATAAACTAGGAAATAAAATAAAGATCTTTTATTTATGTACTTAACTTGTGTTTTACTCCAAGTTGTATTCCTACTTTGGAAAGGTTTGCCCTAGACCAAGCCTATATAAACCATAGCCTATGTAGAGAGGAGAATATCTTGAAATCAAGTGTTCATAAAAAACCCTAAACTCCTCCATCGCCCCCTTGGGGTTTAGGTTAGTTTATGGAGTAGTTGTGGAAGAAAATTGTACTTTGCTTTCTTGTTTCATGCAATAAAATATCGAGGTTTGCTTATTCTTTGCCATTCATTGTTCTTGCATTCAATCTCGGGAGAGAAGTTTGTGAGAGATTTATTTATCTAATATCGGGAGAGTTAGATTCACGAAAGGGATAAGTACGGTATTTTTCTAGCTGGAAAATACTAACTCGGCCTAGGGATAGGTTAGAGTTTCAGCGGCTAAAAGAAGTGTGAGATTGGTTGGTGGTTATAGTTGATTCACGTCAAGAGGTATCATCAAGGACTAGTCATCAACAGTACTTCGACTTAGGGATAAGTGGAGTCATCCAAGGACACTTTGCCGAAACTTGATTAAGTCCACCCAAGAGCAAGGGATTGCTGCGGCGGACGTACTTTTCACTGTCGAGGAAGTAAAACTGCAGTACTGCCGAGGCAGTGTTGTATAATTGCATGAGATAGAAACAAGTCAATTGAACCCACACTATGAAGCACTCTAACCTACCCCACTTTTTCATCCATGATTTCTTGATCATTATCTTTATTGCTTTAATTAGTTTCCTTAGTTATAATCCAACTCAATTATCTGTGTCTTTACTTTTCCATTGTGCAGGAAGAATAAATTGCGTCAGTAAAGCCAATCCCTGTGGGTTCGACATCTTAAATACTACAATTAGGCAAAAGGTGGATGGACGAATGCTTCATCATAAAAGCAGGACTTCCGAGCCTTCAACAAATCTCATTTTTATCGTTTTTTAGGGTTCAGAGCGTGCATGTCTAAATGGGCTTTCTAGTGAACCCGTTCGGATTTTAACCGACTAAAAAGCTCAAAATTTGAGTTTAAGTTGTATAATTAGGTTCAAAAGCCCATAATTAACTTTTTTAAAGCAAAAAATTTTATTTAATATCATTTTCGATCGTTTTTTATGGTTCAGAGCGTTCAAGTCTAAATGGGCTTTTTAGTGAACCCATTCGAATTTTAATCCAGTAAAAAGCTCAAAATTTAAGTTTAAGTTGTATAATTACGTTCAAAAGACGATAATTAACTTTTTGTACCCAAAAAAAATTTGATTTAATATCATTTTTGATCTTTTTTAGGGTTCAAAGCTTACATGTCTAAATGGGTTTTCGAGAGAACTCGTTCGAATTTTAATCGAGTAAAAAGCTCAAAATTTGAGTTTAAGCTGTATAATTAGGTTCAAAAGCCCATAATTAACTTTTTGTACCCAAAAAATTTGATTTAAAATCATTTTTGATCTTTTTTAGGGTTCAGAGCGTACATGTCTAAATAGGTTTTCGAGAGAACCCGTTCAAATTTTAACCGAATAAAAAGCTCAAAATTTTAGTTTAAGCTATATAATTAGGTTCAAAAACGCAGAATGAACTTTCTTTACCTAAAAAATTTTATTTAATATCATTTTCGATCGTTTTTAGGGTTTGGAGCGTGCACGTCTAAATGGGATTTCTAGTGAATCCGTTCGAATTTTAAACTAGTAAAAAGCTCAAAATTTGAGTTTATGCTGTATAATTAAATTCAAAAGCCCATAATTAACTTTTTTTACGCAAAAAAATTATTTAATATCATTTTCGATCGATTTTTAGGGTTCAGAGCGTGCATCTCTAAATGGGCTTATTAGTGAACCCAATCGAATTTTAAATGAGTAAAAAGCTCAAAAATTTAGTTTAAGCTGTATAATTACGTTCAAAAGCCAATAATTAACTTTTTTACCAAAAAATTTTGATTTTAATATAATTTTCGATCGTTTTTAGGGTTCAGAGCGTGCAAGTCTAAATGGGATTTCTAGTGAGCCCGTTCGGATTTTAACCGAGTAAAAAGCTCAAAATTTGAGTTTAACCGAGTAAATGGGCTTTTTAGTGAACCCGTTCGAATTTTAACTGAGCAAAAATCTCAAAATTTTAGTTTAAGGTGTATAATTAGGTTCAAAAGCCCATAATTAACTTTTTTCACGCAAAAAAATTTATTTAATACCATTTTCGATCGATTTTTAGGGTTGAGAGAGTGCATGTCTAAATGGGCTTTTTAGTGAACCGTTCGAATTTTAACCGAGTAAAAAGCTCAAAATTTTAGTTTAAGCTATATAATCAGGTTCAAAAGCCATAATTAACTTTTTGTACCCAAAAAATTTGATTAGTTATCATTTTCGATCTTTTTTTAGGATTGAGAGCGTTCATTTCTAAATGGATTTTCGAGAGAACCCGTTCTTATTTTAACCGAGTAAAAAGATCAAATTTTTAGTTTAAGCTATATAATTAGGTTCAAAAGCCCATAATTAACTTTTTGTACCCAAAAAATTAGATTTAATACTATTTTCGATCTTTCTTTAGGGTTAAGAGCGTGAATGTCTAAATGGACTTTCTAGTGAACCCGTTCGAATTTTAACTGAGTAAAAGATCAAAATTTGAGTTTAACCTGTATAATTAGGTTCGAAAGCCCATAATTAGCTATTTTTTACATAAAAAAATTATTTAATATCATTTTCGTTCGTTTTTAGTGTTCAGAGCGTGCATGTATAAATGGGATTTCTAGTGATCCTGTTATAATTTTAACCAAGTCAAAAGCTCAAAATTTTTGATTAAGCTGTATAATTAGGTTCAAAAGCCCACAATTAACTTTTTGTACCCAAAAAATTTGATTCAATATCATTTTCGATCTTTTTTTAGGGTTTAGAGCGTTCATGTCTAAATATGGGTTTTCGAGAGAACGCGTTCGAGTTTTAACCGATTAGAAAGCTCAAAATTTTAGTTTAAGCTGTATAATTATGTACAAAAGCCTATAATTTAATTTTTTTACCCAAAAATTTTGATTTAATATCATCTTCGATCGTTTTTTAGGGGTCAGAGCGTGCATGTCTAAATGGACTTTCTAGTGAACCCGTTCTAATTTTAACCGAGTGAAAAGCTCAAAATTTTAGTTTAAGGATTATAATTAAGTTCAAAACCCCATAATTAACTTTTTTTACGCAAAAAAAATTTATTTAATACCATTTTCGATCGATTTTTAAGGTTCAAAGAGTGCATGTCTAAATGGGCTTTTTAGTGAACCGTTCGAATTTTAACCGAGTAAAAAGCTCAAAATTTTAGTTTAAGCTATGTAATTCGGTTCAAAAGCCCATAATTAACTTTTTGTACCCAAAAAAATTGATTTAATATCATTTTCGATCTTTTTTAAGGATTCAGAGCGTTAATGTCTAAATGGGTTTTCGAGAGAACCCGTTCTAATTTTAACCGAGTAAAATGCTCAAAATTTTAGTTTAAGTTGTATAATTAGGTTCAAAAGCCCATAATTAAATTTTTGTACCCAAGAAATAGATTTAATACTATTTTCGATCTTTCTTTAGGGTTTAGAGCGTGCATGTCTAAATGGGATTTCTAGTGAACCTGTTCGAATTTTAACCGAGTAAAAAGCTCAAAATTTGAGTTTAACCTGTATAATTAGGTTCAAAAGCCCATAATTAAATTTTTTTATGCCAAAAAATTATTTAATATCATTTTTGTTCGTTTTTAGGGTTTAGAGCATGCATGTCTAAATTGGCTTTCTAGTGACCCTGTTATAATTTTAACCGAGTAAAAAGCTCAAAATTTTTGTTTAACTTGTATAATTAGGTTCAAAAGCCCATAATTAACTTTTTTTACCCAAAAAATTTGATTTAATATCATTTTCGATCTTTTTTTAGGGTTTAGAGCGTTCATGTCTAAATGGGTTTTCGAGAGAACCCGTTCGAATTTTAACCGATTAAAAAGCTCAAAATTTTAGGTTAAGCTGTATAATTATGTACAAAAGCCCATAATTAACTTTTTTTACCCAAAAAATTTGTTTTAATATCATTTTCGATCATTTTTTAGGGTTCAGAGCGTGCATGTCTAAATGGACTTTCTAGTTAACCCGTTCTAATTTTAACCGAGTAAAAAGCTCAAAATTCTAGTTTAAGCTATACAATTACGTTCAAAAGCCCATAATTAAATTTTAGTACCCAAAAATTTAATTTAATATCATTTTTGATCGTTTTTAGGGTTCAGTGCTTGCATGTCTAAATGGGCTTTCTAATTAACTAGTTCGAATTTTAACCGAGTAAAAAGTTCAAAATTTTAGTTTAAGCTCTATAATTAGGTTCAAAAGCCAATAATTAACTTTTTTAAGGAAAAAAATTATTTAATATCATTTTCGATCGATTTTTAGGATTCAGGGCGTGCATGTCTAAATGGAATTTTTAGTGAACCCGTTCGAATTTTAACTGAGTAAAAAGCTCAAAATTTTAGTTTTAGCTGTATAATTACGTTCAAAAGCCAATAATAAACTTTTTGTACCCAAAAAATTGATTTAATATCATTTTCGATCACTTTTAGGGTTCAGAGTGTGCATGTCTAAATAGGATTTTTAGTGTACCCGTTCGAATTTTAACGGAGTAAAATGCTCAAAATTTTATTTAAGCTGTATAATTACGTTAAAAAGCCCATAATTAACTTTTTGTACCAAAAAATTGATTTAATATCATTTTTTATCGTTTTTTAAGGTTTAGAGCGTGCATATCTAAATGGGTTTTCTGGAGAACCCGTTCGATTTTAATTGAGTAAGAAGCTCAAAATTAAATTTTAAGCTTTATAATTAGATTCAAAATCCCATAAATAATTATTTGTACCAAAAAAATTTGATTCAATATCATTTTCGATTGTTTTTAGGGTTTAGAGCGTTCATGTCTAAATGGTTTTTTAGTGAACCCGTTTGAATTTTAATCGAGTAAATAGCTCAAAATTTTAGTTTAACCTGTATAATTAGGTTCAAAAGCCCATAATTAACTTTTTTACGCCAAAAAATTTATTTAATATCATTTTCGATCGTTTTTAGTGTTTAGAGCGTGTTTGTCTAAATGTGCTTTCTAATAAACCTGTTCGAATTTGAACCGAGTAAAAAGTTCAAAATTTTAGTTTAAGCTGTATAATTAGGTCAAAATCCCATAATTAACTTTTTTTTACTCAAATAAAATTATTCAATATCATTTTTGATCGATTTTTCGGGTTTAGAGAGTACATGTCTAAATGGGATTTTTAGTGAAACGTTCGAATTTTAACCAACTAAAAAGCTCAAAATTTTAGTTTAAGTTGTATAATTAGGTTAAAAAGGCCATAATTTACTTTTTTTACCCAAAATAATTGATTTAATATCACTTTCGATCTTTTTTAAGGATTCAGAGTGTTCATGTCTAAATGGCTTTTCGAGAGAACCCGTTCGAATTTTAACCGAGTAAAAAGCCCAAAATTTTAGTTTAAGCATTATAGTTAGGTTCAAAAGCCCATAATTAAATTTTTGTAACGAAAAGAAAATTATTTAATATCATTTTCGATCATTTTTTAGGGTTCAGAGCGTGTATGTCCGAATAGGCTTTTTTGTGAACCCGTTCAAATTTTAACCGAGTAAAAACCTCAAAATTTTAGTTTAAGCTGTATAATTAGGTTCAAAAGCCCATAATTAACTTTTTTTACGCAAAAAATTTATTTAATACTATTTTCGATCTATTTTTAGGATTCAGAGCGTGCATGTCTAAATGGGATTTTTAGTGAACCGTTCGAATTTTAACCGAGTAAAAAGCTGAAAATTTTAGTTTAAGCTGTATAATTAGGTCAAAAGCCCATAACTAACTTTTTGTACCCAAAAAATTTGATTTAATATCATTTTCAATCTTTTTTTAGGATTCAGAGCGTTCATGTCTAAATCGGTTTTCGAGAGAACCCGTTCATATTTTAACCGAGTAAAAAGCTCAAAATATTAGTTTAAGCTTTATAATTAGTTCAAAAGCCCATAATTAACTTTCTTTACCTAAAAAATTTATTTAATATCATTTTTGGTCGTTTTTAGGGTTCAGAGAGTGTACGTCTAAATGGGCTTTCTAATGAATCCGTTCGAATTTTAACATAGTAAAAAGCACAAAATTTGAGTTTACGTTGAAGAATTAGGTTTAGAAGCCCATAATTAACTTTTTTAACGCAAAAATTTTTATTTAATATCATTTTCTATCGATTTTTAATGTTCAGAGTGTGCATGCTAAATGGGCTTTTTAGTGAACCCGTTCGAATTTTAATAGAGTAAAAGGCTCAAAATTTTAGTTTAAGTTGTATAATTAGGTTCAGAAGCCCATAATTAACTTTTTGTACCCAAAAAATTTGATTTAATATCATTTTCGGTCTTTTTTTAGGGTTTAGAGCGTGCATGTCTAAATGGTTTTTCTAGTAAACCCGTTCGAATTTTAACCGAGTAAAAAGCTCAAAATTTCATGTCAAAATTTTAGTTTAAGTTTTATAATTGGTTTACTTTTTCTACCCAAAAAATTGATTTAATATCACTTTCGATCTTTTTTAATGGTTTAGAGCGTTCATGTCTAAATGGCTTTTCGAGAGAACCCGTTCGAATTTTAACCAAGAAAAAGCCCAAAATTTTAGATTAAGCGTTATAATTAGTTTAAAAGCCCATAATTAACTTTTTGTACCGAAAAAAATTATTTAATATCATTTTCGATCGTTTTTTAGGGTTCAGAGCGTGCATGTCCAAATGGGTTTTTTAGTGAACCCGTTCAAATTTTAACTGAGTAAAAAGCTCAAAATTTGAGTTTAAGTTGTATAATTATGTTCAAAAGCCCATAATTAACTTTTTTTGCGCAAAAAAATTTATTTAATATCATTTTCGATCGGTTTTCAGGGTTCAAAGCATACATGTCTAAATGGGCATTTTAGTGAACCCGTTCCAATTTTAATAGAGTAAAAAGCTCAAAAATTTATTTTAAGGTGTATAATTATGTTCAAAAGTCTATAATTAACTTTTTTTACCGAAAAAAATTGATTTAATATCATTTTCGATCGTTTTTAGGGTTCAGAGCGTGCATGTCTAAATTGGCTTTCAAGTGAACCCGTTCGAATTTTAACCGATTAAAAAGCTCAAAATTTGAGTTTAATCTGTATAATTAGGTTCAAAAACCCATAATTAACTTTTTTTACTAAAAAAAATTATTTAATATCATTTTCGATCGATTTTTACGGTTAAGAAAGTAAAGAGCTCAAATTTTAGTTTAAGCGGTATAATTATGTTCAAAAGACCATAATAATTTTTTGTACCCAAAAAATTTGATTTAATATCATTTTCGATCTTTTTTTAGGGTTCAGAGCGTTCATTCTAAATGGGTTTTCGAGTGAACCCGTTTGAATTTTAACCGAGTAAAAAGCTCAGAATTTGAGTTTAAGCTATATAGTTACGTTCAAAAATCCATAATTAACTTTTATACCTAAAAAATATGACTTAATATCATTTTAAATATTTTTTTAGGGTTTATAGCGTGCATGTCTAAATGGGCTTTCTAGTTAAATCGTTTGAATTTTAACTAAGTAGAAAGCACAAAAATTGAGTTTAAGTTGTATAATTAGGTACAAAAGCCCATAATTAAATTTTTGTACCCAAAAAATTTTATTTAAAATCATTTTCGATCATTTTTTAGGGTTTAAAGCGTGCATGTCCAATTGGGCTTTCTAGTGAACCCGTTCGAATTTTAACCGAGTAAAAAGCTCAAAATTTTAGTTTAAGCTGTATAATTAGGTTCAAAAGCCCATAATTAACTTTTTTTACCGTAAAAATTTGATTTAATATCATTTTCAATCGTCTTTATGGTTCAGAGCGTGCATGTCCAAATGGGCTTTTTAGTGAACCCGTTCGAATTTTAACCGAGTAAAAAGCTCAAAAGTTCAGAGCGTGCATGTCCAAATGGTTCAGAGCGTGCATGTCTAAATGGACTATCAAGTGAACCCTTTCGAATTTTAATTGAGTAAAAAGCTCATAATTAGATTTTAAGCTGTATAATTAGGTTTAAAAGCCCATAAATAACTTTTTGTACCAAAAAAATTTTGATTTAATATCATTTTCGATCGTTTTTTTAGGGTTCAGAGCGTTCATGTCCAAATGGGCTTTTTGGTGAACCCGTTCGAATTTTAACCGAGTAAAAAGCTCAAAATTTGAGTTTAAGGTGTATAATTAGGTTCAAAAGCCCATAATTAACTTTTTTTACCCTAAAAATTTGATATAATATCATTTTCGATCGTTTTTTAGGTTTAGAGCTTGCATGTCCAAATGGGCTTTTTGGTGAACCCGTTCGAATTTTAACCAAGTAAAAAGTTCAAAATTTGAATTTAAGTTGTATAATTTAAGGATCAAAAGCCCGTAATTAACTTTTTTTACCCAAAATTTTTTATTTAATATCATTATTGATCGTTTTTTAGGGTTTAGAGCGTGCATGTATAAATGGGCTTTCTATTAAACCTGTTCGAATTTTAATCTAGTAAAAAGCTCAAAATTTTAGTTTAACCTATATAATTAGGTTCAAAAGCCCATAATTAACTTTTTTTACGCAAAATTTTTTATTTAATATCATTTTCGATTGTTTTTTAGGGTTCAGAGCGTGCATATCTAGATGGACTATCTATTGAACACGTTCGAATTTTAATCAAGTAAAAAGCTCAAAATGAGATTTTAAGCTGTATAATTAGGTTCAAAAGCCCATAAATAACTTTTTGTACCAAAAAAATTGATTTAATATCATTTTCGATCGATTTTTAGGGTTTAGAGCGTTCATGTCTAAATGGGCTTTTTAGTGAACTCGTTCGAATTTTTACCTAAAAGAAAAGCTTAAAATTTGAGTTTAAGCTGTAGAATTAGGTTCAAAATCCCGTAATTAACTTTTTTTACCAAAAAATTTTGATTTGATATCATTTTCAATCGTTTTTTAGGGTTCAGAGCGTGCATGTCTAAATGGACTATCTGGTGAACCCGTTCGAATCTTAATCGAGTAAAAAGCTCAAAATTAGATTTTAAGTTGTATAATTAGGTTCAAAAGACCATAAATAACTTTTTGTACCAAAAAATGATTTAATATCATTTTCGATCGCTTTTTAGGGTCTAGAGTGTTCATGTCAAAATGGGCATTTTAGTGATCCCGTTCGAATTTTAATCGAGTAAAAAGCTCAAAATTTGAGTTTAAGCTGAATAATTAGGTTCAAAATCCCATAATTAACTTTTTTTACCCAAAAAAATTTATTTAATATCGTTTTTTATTGTTCAGATCGTGCATGCCTAAATCGGCTTTCTAGTGAACCTGTTCAAATTTTAACCAAGTAAAAAGCTCAAAATTTTCTTTTAAGCTGTATAATTATGTACAAAAGCCCATAATTAACTTTTTTTACGCAAAACAAATTATTTAATATCATTTTCGATCGATTTTTAGGGTTTAGAGCGTTCATGTCTAAATGGGTTTTTGAGAGAACCCGTTCGAATTTTAATTGAGTAAAAAGCTCAAAATTTTAGTTTAAGCTGTATAATTAGGTTCAAAAGCCCAAAATTAACTTTTTTTTACCGGAAAATTTGATTTAAAATCATTTTAGATCGTTTTTAGGGATCAGAGCGTGCATGTCTAAATGGGCTTTTTAGTGAACCCGTTCGAATTTTAACCAAGTAAAAAGATCAAAATTTTAGTTTAAGCTGTATAATTAGGTTCAAAAGCCTATAATTAACTTTTTTTAACCAAAAATTTTGATTTAATATCATTTTTGATCGTTTTTTAGGGTTCACAGCGTGCATGTCTAAATGGACTTTCTATTGAACCCGTTCTAATTTTAACCGAGTAAAAAACTCAAAATTTTAGTTTAAGCTGTATAATTACGTTCAAAAGCCCATAACTAACTTTTTGTACCCAAAAATTTGATTTAATATCATTTTTGATCGGTTTTTAGGGTTGAAAGCGTTCATGTCTAAATGGATTTTCGAAAGAACCCGTTCGAATTTTAACCTAGTAAAAAGCTAAATATTTGAGTTTAAGTTGTATAATTAGGTTCAAAAACCCATAATTAAATTTTCTACGCAAAAAATTTTATTTAATATCATTTTTGATCGATTTTTAAGGTTCAGCGAGCATGTTAAATGGGCTTTTTAGTGTACCCGTTCGAATTTTAAACGAGTAAAAAGCTCAAAATTTGAGTTTAAGCTGTATAATTAGGTTCAAGAGCCCATAATTAACTTTTTTACCCTAAAAATTTGATTAAATATCATTTTCGATCGTTTTTTAGGTTTAGAGCGTGTATGTCCAAATGGGCTTTTTGGTGAACCCGTTCGAATTTTAAACGAGTAAAAAGTTCAGAATTTGAATTTAAGCTGTATAATTTTAGGTTCAAAAGCCCGTAATTAACTTTTTTTTGCCAAAAATTTTTATTTAATATCATTTTTTATCGTTTTTTAGGGTTCGGAGCGTGCATGTCTAAATGGGCTTTCTAGTAAACTTGTTCTAATTTTAATCTAGTAAAAAGCACAAAATTTTAGTTTAACCTGTATAATTAGGTTCAAAATCCCATAATTAACTTTTTTACGCAAAATATTTTATTTAATATCATTTTCGATCGTTTTTTAGGGTTTAGAGCGTGCATATCTAGATGGACTATCTATTGAACACGTTCGAATTTTAATCAAGTAAAAAGCTCAAAATGAGATTTTAAGCTGTATAATTAGGTTCAAAAGCCCATAAATAACTTTTTGTACCAAAAAAATTGATTTAATATCATTTTCGATCGATTTTTAGGGTTTAGAGCGTTCATGTCTAAATGGGCTTTTTAGTGAACTCGTTCGAATTTTTACCTAAAAGAAAAGCTTAAAATTTGAGTTTAAGCTGTAGAATTAGGTTCAAAATCCTGTAATTAACTTTTTTTACCAAAAAATTTTGATTTGATATCATTTTCGATCGTTTTTTAGGGTTCAGAGCGTGCATGTCTAAATGGACTATCTAGTGAACCCGTTCGAATCTTAATCGAGTAAAAAGCTCAAAATTAGATTTTAAGTTGTATAATTAGGTTCAAAAGACCATAAATAACTTTTTGTACCAAAAAATGATTTAATATCATTTTCGATCGCTTTTTAGGGTTTAGAGTGTTCATGTCAAAATGGGCATTTTAGTGAACCCGTTCGAATTTTAATCGAGTAAAAAGCTCAAAATTTGAGTTTAAGCTGAATAATTAGGTTCAAAATCCCATAATTAACTTTTTTTACCCAAAAAAATTTATTTAATATCGTTTTTTATTGTTCAGATCGTGCATGCCTAAATCTGCTTTCTAGTGAACCTGTTCAAATTTTAACCAAATAAAAAGCTCAAAATTTTCTTTTAAGCTGTATAATTATGTAGAAAAGCCCATAATTAACTTTTTTTACGCAAAACAAATTATTTAATATCATTTTCGATCGATTTTTAGGGTTTAGAGCGTTCATGTCTAAATGGGTTTTTGAGAGAACCCGTTCGAATTTTAATTGAGTAAAAAGCTCAAAATTTTAGTTTAAGCTGTATAATTAGGTTCAAAAGCCCAAAATTAACTTTTTTTTACCGAAAAATTTGATTTAAAATCATTTTAGATCGTTTTTAGGGATCAGAGCGTGCATGTCTAAATGGGCTTTTTAGTGAACCCGTTCGAATTTTAACCAAGTAAAAAGATCAAAATTTTAGTTTAAGCTGTATAATTAGGTTCAAAAGCCTATAATTAACTTTTTTAAACCAAAAATTTTGATTTAATATCATTTTTGATCATTTTTTAGGGTTCACAGCGTGCATGTCTAAATGGACTTTCTATTGAACCCGTTCTAATTTTAACCGAGTAAAAAACTCAAAATTTTAGTTTAAGCTGTATAATTACGTTCAAAAGCCCATAATTAACTTTTTGTACCCAAAAATTTGATTTAATATCATTTTTGATCGGTTTTTAGGGTTGAAAGCGTTCATGTCTAAATGGATTTTCGAAAGAACCCGTTCGAATTTTAACCTAGTAAAAAGCTAAATATTTGAGTTTAAGTTGTATAATTAGGTTCAAAAACCCATAATTAAATTTTCTACGCAAAAAATTTTATTTAATATCATTTTTAATCGATTTTTAAGGTTCAACGAGCATGTTAAATGGGCTTTTTAGTGTACCCGTTCGAATTTTAAACGAGTAAAAAGCTCAAAATTTGAGTTTAAGCTGTATAATTAGGTTCAAGAGCCCATAATTAACTTTTTTACCCTAAAAATTTGATTAAATATCATTTTCGATCGTTTTTTAGGTTTAGAGCGTGTATGTCCAAATGGGTTTTTTGGTGAACCCGTTCGAATTTTAAACGAGTAAAAAGTTCAGAATTTGAATTTAAGCTGTATAATTTTAGGTTCAAAAGCCCGTAATTAACTTTTTTTTGCCAAAAATTTTTATTTAATATCATTTTTTATCGTTTTTTAGGGTTCGGAGCGTGCATGTCTAAATGGGCTTTCTAGTAAACTTGTTCTAATTTTAATCTAGTAAAAAGCACAAAATTTTAGTTTAACCTGTATAATTAGGTTCAAAATCCCATAATTAACTTTTTTACGCAAAATATTTTATTTAATATCATTTTCGATCGTTTTTTAGGGTTTAGAGCGTGCATATCTAGATGGACTATCTATTGAACACGTTCGAATTTTAATCAAGTAAAAAGCTCAAAATTAGATTTTAAGCTGTATAATTAGGTTCAAAATCCCATAAATAACTTTTTGTACCAAAAAATTGATTTAATATCATTTTCGATCGATTTTTAGGGTTTAGAGCGCTCATGTCTAAATGGGCTTTTTAGTGAACTCGTTCGAATTTTAGCCTAAAAAAAGCTTAAAATTTGAGTTTAAGCTGTAGAATTAGGTTCGAAAGCCCATAATTAACTTTTTTTACCCAAAAATTTTGATTTGATATCATTTTCGATTGTTTTTTAGGGTTTAGAGCGTGCATGTCTAAATAGACTATCTAGTAAACCCGTTCGAATTTTAGTCGATTAAAAAGCTTAAAATTAGATTTTAAGTTGTATAATTAGGTTCAAAAGACCATAAATATCCTTTTGTACCAAAAAAAATTATTTAATATCGTTTTCGATCATTTTTTAGGGTTCAAATCGTGCATGTCTAAATGGGCTTTATAATGAACCCATTCGAATTTTAACCGAGTAAAAAGCTCAAAATTTTATTTTAAGCTGTATAACTAGGTTCAAAAGCCCATAATTAACTTTTTTAACACAAAAAATTTATTTAATATCATTTTCGATCGATTTTAGGGTTTAGAGTGTGCATATAGGCTTTCTAGTGAACACGTTCGAGTTTTAACTGAGTAAAAAGCTCAAAATTTGAGTTTATGCTGTATAATTAGGTTCAAGAGCCCATAATTAACTTTTTGTACCCATTAAATTTGATTTAATATCATTTTTGATCGTTTTTTAGGGTTCAGTGCGTGCATGTCTAAATAGGCTTTCTAGTGAACCTATTCGAAATTTAATCGAGTAAAAAGCTCAAAATTTGAGTTTAAGCTGTATAATTTGGTTAAAAAGCACATAATTAACTTTTTTTTACCCAAAATTTTTGATTTAATATCATTTTCGATCGTTTTTTAGGGTTTAGAGCGTGCATGTCTAAATGGACTATCTAGTGAACCCGTTCGAAATTTAATCGAGTAAAAAGCTCAAAATTAGATTTTAAGTTGTATAATTAGGTTTAAAAGCCCATAAATAACTTTTGGTACCAAAAAAATTGATTTAATATCATTTTTGATCGTTTTTTAGGGTTCAGAGCGTTCATGTCTAAATGGGCTTTTAGTGAACCCTTTCGAATTTTAATCGACTAAAATGTAACATCCCGGTTTTGGGGTTAGTAGTTTGAGTGTTAGTTGGGGAAATTCGATTCGGGTCGAATCGGATTCCTAGAGTTCGTTATTCCGGGAAAAATTAAAATAATAATATTTTAATCGGATAAGTAATAATTTTGTGAAATGGTTCTAAAAATATTAAAAAGGTGTTTTAATGTTAAAGGAATATTATTTGAACTTTAATTTGATTTTTAGTTGGGCTTAATTTTGTGCTAGTGACTAAATTGTAATTTTTGGAAAAGTTTTGGGGATTTAATTGGTAATTTTCGGCAATGAGGATTTTTAGTGACTAAATTGGAAAGTAAGCCATACTTAGAATCCTTAGAGGGTCATAAACTCAATTTATTTTTAATTAATGATTTATCCACCAAAATTGTTTTTAAATTGTTTTATTTAAATGATAATTCCATTTTCTTTTGTAAACTTCCCATTTTCTCATCTTTTCTCTCAAGATTTTCTCTCATTTTCTCTCCATCTTCTTCTCCAAATTTCTTCAATTTCTTGCTGATTCTTCATCATTTTTCAACAAGATTTACTTCATTTTATTCATCCTTTCATTCTCTACAAAACCTACTCATCAATTTTGCAAAATCAACATCCATTTTCAAGAAATCAAGGGAGGCTTTCTCATATTTTTGGTGGAGCAAATCTTTAAGGTAACTTTGCTGATTTCTAATCTTTTTCTAAGGTTCTTTATTGAAATTCCCAAGTATTGGCTTGCTAATCAACAATGGAAACTTAATTTTGTGTTTTTAATTCTAGATCTATGGATTTTATGGAGGTTTTTGTGAAATATTTTAAGATCCCAATAAATGATGTAATTAGGTTGATTTAATTATGATATCATGTCAATTAAATGATTAATTAAGTGTTGAATTGATGCCACATTAATTTAATCCCGGAATAATGTAATCGGTAGTGTTTTAAGGTGGTTTTCGGTTGTTTTAGGGGCTTTTTTAGTTGTTCCAATGTTGCTGGAGGTATAAGGATGGTTTGGAAGTGTTTTTGGTTCATAATTGAAGTGGATTAGATGTTAGATTCCTTAGGTTTTGGGTTGATGATGTTTCGAATGCGTTTCGGCTTAGTTTTCGGTCTTTTCGGTAAGGTTTTCGATAGTTTTCTGAGGGTTAAATGTGGCTGCTGTTTTGAGCATGTTGTGATGTGAATTTGCTCTACTTTTAATGTTGTAGAGGTAGTGCAAGAAGGTGCATAAGCGGCTGCTGCGTTGGCGTTGCCATCGGAGAATCGGCGAGGGCTCGTTTCGCTTGTCGGTGAGTGGTTTTGGATTTAAAGTGAATCGCATTGGTTCGGTTCTGTTTTGGGGGCTATGGAATAGTGTGAAAACTTTCCATAGTTCAAGAGTAAGTGTTTTAAATGATGTTGATGCATTACCTCGATTTTCGGTTATTTTCGGTAATGTCATATATGTGAACAATGATTCAATATGATTTTGGAATTGCATATATTTGATTTTGAAATGATGCATGCATGTGTTAATTGCTAAAAATGCATGGTTTATTAAGGTATTCATGGTTTATGTAAGCATGAAAAAGAATTTGGATTATGATGAGGTTATTTGTCTATGTTGATAAAGCCGTTGAGCATGATTTTTAGTTCACATGATGAACATTTAATGAGTGCATTATGAGCAGCAGGTTAACATGCATGATTGGAATTGATATTGGCTTAGTGACACTAACCTTAGATTCGAATACAAATGACATGTCATTAGGATTGAGTGCACTATAAAAATAATGAGAATAATAATGATGCCTACACGTAAACAAGGGTGACTTTGTGTCCGACCGTGCGTGTAGAGTTTGCCTACACGTAAACAAGGGTGACTTTGTGTCCGACCGTGCATATAGTTGACCCATGCGTAAACAAGGGTGACTTTGTGTCCGACCGTGCGTAGTGGGTGTAACATGTATACAAGGGTGACTATGTGTTCGACTGATGCATGTTGAGACCAAGTGTCTCCAATTATGGAAAAAGGAATCCGTGTATTCGGTGAACTAAAAGTTCACACTAAGTGATCACTAGAAAGCCAATATGCATATATGAAATGGAATGATATATTTGTGCATGATACATGAAATGATTTGACATTATTGAAAAGCATGATTTGGTTTTACATATTTCAAATAAGCTTGAAGAATGCAAGTATGACTTTATAAGTGATTTTAAACTTGTTTTAGAGCTTCCTCACTACGCATGTTGTGCTTAAGCTCTCTCTTTTCATACTTGCAGAAAAATAGAGATATTCGAGGCTACGTTCGGAGCAAGGGAACCAAGGGGAAGAGTTGTCTCAATTTTTGGTATGTTTTGGCAAATAATTTGGGCTTGGCAATGTGTAAATTAAACCCATGTGAAGTGTGTGATTTTTGCTTTGGTTAATGTTGTAATAAGACCTATAATGTTTTGGATTGTTGATTGATGGACCATGGTGTTGTTTGGATTATTGAGACATGTACATGAATGAACATTGTTGATTTTTAAATCATATTTTAGGAAGCATGCCTATAGATTGTTTGGGGTCTTTGATGTGATAAATGTATGCTTTAAATCGTTCTTTATGCTTAGAAAATTATGCATATAGTTAAGGGTGATTAATGGTTATGTTTGAATGGGTGGAATTAACTTACAATGTTCAAACTTGTCAAAATGCACAGGGGGTATCGATACCAGTATCGATACCCTAAGGCTTAATCTGGGGTGGTTCGAATCATGGTTCGATGCAATTACTCCACTGGACGCTGGAGTATCGATACCACCTATGGGGGTATCGATACCAATAGCCTTCGAATTGCAAGGAGGCTAGCTCCACGATAGGGTATCGATACCGAGACCCTAGGTATCGATACCGAGACCCAAAAATGACATTTTAAGTGTGGAAAAAAAATACGTTTAGGGTCGGATGTCTTTCCATGATCGAATATAGACGCAATGAATGTTAACTTGAATTCGCATTGGTAAATTAATGATAGATTTAGTCCCTATGATATTGTGAGCTTTACAATTAGGTCCCTATTATATGAAACATGAAATTGACAATGCAATAATGGACCGTTTGATTTGAACTTTTTTATGAGTATGCTATGCATGTTTAATTGAACTATGGTAGATCGCATTACTGGTTTATTGTTGAAATTAAGAATTTATTTGCGTTTTGGTCCTTATATACTGGTGTGCGAATTGAATGATCAATTGTGAATCAAATGTTTCCATTTTCGTTACGCATGACCTCGACACACATAGGAACTTAATTATGCATCTAGTTAAGAAGAAAAAAAAATATATCGGTTTTCAGGGTTGTTTATCAAATTGGACCTTAACGGGTTTAGTTCGATATTTTCCGTGTGACCCGTTAGTGCCGGTTCCGTCCATGCCGGGCAAAGGTGTTTACATTTGGTGGTATCAGAGCCAGGTTTGCTAAAGTGTGTGGTTAGGTTTGCTAAAGTGTGTAGAGGTTTACTAAGTGTATGACTGAATGTGATATGTTGTTGATGTGTTGAACATCTATGCATTATGGTTGTACTTTGAATAATGAGGGTTAAAAAGGGATAACGGTTACACATTGCCAATGCCAATACATTTTCAAATGCTTCAAGTTTCCCTTGGATCTTGCCCGAATGTTAGTTTAATATGTTTTGATATTATGTTTTGACTATATGTTTAAATTTGTGTTTAAAGTTTTGGAATATGCCTCTGAGACGTGAGACTTGAGCTAGTGCTAGTGTAATCACTGATGGTCAGTTTGAGGGTGAAACGACTGCTAGGGAAGAGCGATTTCCCTTCCCCTTCACTCGTAGTTGCTGCGTCCGGTTATAAGGAGAGGTCAGTTTAGAAATTGAGTTTGCACTGTGCGTTCAGGCTTTGACGGGTGTATTTCAATCTGCTGAAGAGGAGTGGCTGCTGCTAACCTGACTTGGAAATAGTTAGCAAGTTAGTAGTTGAAATTGTTGGAATCAAGGATGTTATTTGTGAGTGTGAACAAATAATCATGCATAGTGTAAGAGCACATATATGTAAATATCTATAGATATTGTGGGGCATGCATGCATTCTCGAGCATGACATTAGAAATTGCATTTACATGCACTTGCACAGGCATTGATGAGGGCATATAGGGAATCATACATACATTTGTTCACACTTGTGAGTATCTCCTTTGAAGATGGAAGTGGTGCTGGGTTGGTTCTTTTTAGATGTAGGTTTGTTAAAAAAAAAAGTTGTTGAAAAGACTTCCTTTTGGTCTTGAGCTTCTTGTATTGTGGGCAAGTTACCCTTTTGGATAGGAATAGTCTTGGATGAGGAATGGGTCTTTTGGGCTCAGAGTTGTAAATATTTGAAACCGAGGGGGATACCCTGAGTTATGGTTAATTTTGAGTTGGTCATTAAGAAATGTAAGGCTGAGTTTTGCAAATTCTCTTCAGTTAGAGTTTGGAGGTTGTGAGAAGGTTGTGGCATGTTGTGTGATGTAATACTGTTTGGTGTTTTGTTCTCTTAAAGAGTGTGGATTTGTTTTAAAAGGAAAGGGATATGTTTATCGTCATGGTTAGTGGAAAAAAAAAACTACATGGAGTACTATGTTGTATGGTCTAACGTGTGGTTAGGTTAAGGGTTGTGACCGATCGGGTGTTTTGCCTTGAGGAGTATTGGGTCAAGTCTTGATGAAATAATACAATAACATACATATTAGTATGGGAGTTGTGGTATCATGGGTTTGAATCATGGTTTTAGTGTGACCTTGCGAGGTTTTAGTTGTGCCGTAAAGGTGGAAAGTGCACATATTGTGTGTATAAGGAGTTAATTTGGGTTTACCTCGGCTAAAGTTAGATTGTAATGGTGTTTGAGTTGTGTGACGAGGACCGCTGGACAGTTTATAACCTATATTCGTTACTTGGTCTTTTCGGCTTGCTTTTATTGAAAGTGTAGTGAGAGTTATGTCCAGTGGGTTCATGTTAGTGGATGATTCAACAGTATGGTTACAACCTTGGTAAGGTTATAAAATAAGAGGTGTTGGGGTGAGTGGAAGGAAGAGTTCGACAAGTTTGGATTTTGTTATGGTATAGGTGGGGTAAGAGTTGATTTTATCAGTGAGTTGAGGTTGCGAAAGAGTTTTGTGTTGGGTGTCGAGGTAGTTAGCGACACGTGGACCTCGAAGTTTGAGTTGTGTTGCTGTGTTTGTTGTGTTGGCTTAAGCTTGGGTTGGCGGTACTAACTTTGAGATAAGTACGATGTTGGATATCGACACGAAGGTGGTAGGCTCCTGGTGTTGCATGTTTTGTTCAATGTTAGCTATCGTGGGTGGCTTGGTTTGTGTAAGGAGGTCTGTGAAGGGTGTTTGTTTTGTGGGATGGACCAGGATTGCTGTGGAGTTACGAGAAAAGTTGTTTGGGTTAAATCTATGTGAGAGTCTTGGTAAAATAGTGGAGCTATGAGTGGGACTCTGACTTAGTTAAGTTGATCGGAGGTAAGACGTGATTAGATGTTTGGTAAGGGTCTAGTTGAGGGTGTGTTCGGCAAGGTTAAGTATTTGTGTAAAGAACCTTTTAGGTTATCTGAGCCACATGGCTGTTTTGAAGGTTGCCGAGTTGGAGTGGTGTCTTGATAAGGGTATGTGGTAAACTTTTCTATGCGTTTGGTGGTACTATGTTGTAATAGAAGTTAGGAGCAAGTGTTTTTGAGTGGGCTTGTTGTGGATATGGTTGAGTTATGGGTGGTTGTTTGTCCTACTGGTAAGTTGGGAAGAATCATCATGAGTTTGGTAGTAAAATTTTGAGGGTGAGATGAGGTTTTCTAGGTGTGTGACTGGAATGATCGTTTATTTGAGTACGGTTCTCTTGGAGTCCTAAGTTTCAATGGTTGGTTGGATATGTGGTATGTTCTAGCATGTTTAGATTCAAGGTTTTGGGAACAACATTGGTTTCTGTTTGAGTATTGGGTTTTGTAATCCATAGGTGGAAGGATGGTATACTGGGACTATATCTCTTAATGAAGGTGTTGCCATCGATGGAGTTTGTTTGAGACCATGTTTAACTGTTTTATGTTAAGCTGGTATGAGGCTTGTTGGTTGAGCATCATTGTGTGGACCGTAGGTTGATGAAAGGTTTATATGGTTACCTTGTATGTTTGAGGATGTTGAAAAGAGGGTTAGTTCGACGGTGGTGGTATGGAAACTGTTGTGGTTGCTAAGAGTTGATTATCGATCAAAAAAAAAGAAGAAAGAAAAAAAAGAAAGAGAGTTCTCTTTTGAGTTATGTTTTCTGTGAAAGCTGAAGTAGTGTGGTGGTTTGTGTGTTGTTGCTTCAGTATGAGGGACGAATTTGTTGTGTGTCCAAAGAGGGTAAATGTTTGATTGTCTAGTGAGTATCATCCGGGAAAAACTAATGTGGTAACTGATGCTTTGAGTCGTAAGACAACGGTGGAGTTAAGGGCTATGTTTGCTAAGTGGAATATTTCAACGGAAAAAAATGGTTTTGTGACGGAGTCGTAGGTAAAACCTGTTTTTGATAGAAATGATAAAGGTGAAACAATTGAAGGATGAGGCTTTGGTGCCTATTGTGGAAGATGTCGCTGAAGGTAGACCAATCGAATATAATTTTGATGATGATGAGGTTTTGTGTTTTAAAGGTCGGATTGTGGTGCCAGATGGCGTTGAGCTGAGACAAGCTATCTTGGTAGAAGCTCATACTAGTCCGTTTGCTTTGCATCCGGGTGGTGTGAAGATATACAGGAATCTCAAAAGTGTATATTTTTGGGTTGGTTGAAGAAGGATGTGACGGAGTTTGTGTCATGGTGTATGGTGTGTCAGCGGGTGAAAGCGGAACATCAATTTCCTACAGGGTTGTTGCAACCGGTTCAAGTGCCGGAATGGAAGTGGGAGAGAGTGACTATGGTTTTGTGACAGAGTTGCCATTAGCGTCGTCCAAAAATGATTCTATATGGGTGATTGTTGATAGGTTTACGAAGTGTGCACATTTTCTTGTCGTGCATACGACGTATTCTATGGCTAAGTTAGCGGGGTTGTATGTTTCTGAGGTGGTGAAGTTGCATGGTGTGCCTAAGTCAATCATATCGGATAGAGATTCGCGTTTTACTTCTATGTTTTGGAGAGGTTTGCAAGTTGCTTTGGGTACGAGTCTTAGCTTTAGTACAGCTTTGGAGGTTGTGTTGAGATGTTGCATCATTGAGTTTCAAGGTTCTTGGTAGAAGCAGTTGCCTTTGGTGGAGTTTGCTTACAATAATAGTTATCAGGCAAGTATACAGATGGCACCGTTTGAGGCTCTATATGGGCGTAGGTGTCGTACACCTTTGTGTTGGAAGGAAGTTGGACAAAAGTATGTTTCTTTACCACAAGTGTTGAAAGATACGGATGAGAAGGTTAATCTTATTTGTGCTTATCTCAAGGATGCTTCAGATAGACAAAAGTCTTATGCCGATTTGAAGCGTAGAGAGATAGAGTATGATGTCGGGGACAAAATGTTTCTAAAAGTTTCGCCGTGGAAGAAAATGATGAGGTTTGGACGTAAGGGTAAGTTGAGTCCTCGTTTCATTGGGCCGTATGAGGTGTTGGAGCGTGTTGGTCCTGTTGCTTATCGATTGAGGTTGCCGGAAGAGTTGAGTAGGATGCATAATGTTTTTCATGTATCGATGCTTCGTAGGTATAGATCAGATCCCTCTCATGTTGTTCCGGTTGAGGAGATTGAGTTAAGAGCGGATATGGGTTCTGAGCAAGAACCGGTGAAGATTTTAGATGTGGATACAAAGGTTCTTCGAGGGAAGACCATAGATTTGGTTAAAGTGCTGCGGAGACGCCGAGGTGTTGAAGAGGCAACTTGGGAGACAAGGAAAGGTATGGAGGAGCAGTTTCCTCACTTGTTTGTTTTAGGTAAGAATTTCGAGGACGAAATTTTCTTAAGAGGGGGAGAGTTGTAACATCCCGGTTTCGGGGTTAGTAGTTTGAGTGTTAGTTGGGGAAATTCGATTCGGGTCGAATCGAATTCCTAGGGTTTGTTATTCCGGGAAAAATTAAAAAAAATAATATTTTAATCGGATAAGTAATAATTTTGTGAAATGGTTCTAAAAATATTTAAAAGGTGTTTTAAAGTTAAAGGAATATTATTTGAACTTTAATTTGATTTTTAATTGGGCTTAATTTTGTGCTAGTGACTAAATTGTAGTTTTTGGAAAAGTTTTGGGGATTTAATTGGTAATTTTCGGCAATAAGGATTTTTAGTGACTAAATTGGAAAGTAAGTCATACTTAGAATCCTTAGAGGGTCATAAACTCAATTTATTTTTAATTAATGATTTATCCACCAAAATTGTTTTTAAATTGTTTTATTTAAATGATAATTCCATTTTCTTTTGTAACTTCCCATTTTCTCATCTTTTCTCTCAAGATTTTCTCTCATTTTCTCTCCATCTTCTTCTCCAAATTTCTTCAATTTCTTGCTGATTTCTTCATCATTTTTCAAAAAGATTTACTTCATTTTATTCACCCTTTCATTCTCTACAAAACCTACTCATCAATTTTGCAAAATCAACATCCATTTTCAAGAAATCAAGGGAGGATTTCTCATATTTTTGGTGGAGCAAATCTTTAAGGTAACTTTGCTGATTTCTAATCTTTTTCTAAGGTTCTTTATTGAAATTCCCAAGTATTGGCTTGCTAATCAACAATGGAAACTTAATTTTGTGTTTTTAATTCTAGATCTATGGATTTTATGGAGGTTTTTGTGAAATATTTTTAGAGCCCAATTAATGCTGTAATTAGGTTGATTTAATTATGATATTATGTCAATTAAATGATTAATTAAGTGTTGAATTGATGGTACATTAATTTAATCCCGGAATAATGTAATCGGTAGTGTTTTAAGGTGGTTTTCGGTTGTTTTAGGGCTGTTTTAGGTGTTCTAATGTTGCTGGAGGTGTAAGGATGGTTTGGAAGTGTTTTTGGTTCATAATTGAAGTGAATTAGATGTTAGATTCCTTAGGTTTTGGGCTGATGATGTTTCGAATGCGTTTCGGCTTAGTTTTCGGTCTTTTCGGCAAGGTTTTCGATAGTTTTCTGAGGGTTAAATGTGGCTGCTGTTTTGAGCATGTTGTGATGTGAATTTGCTCTACTTTTAATGTTGTAGAGGTAGTGCAAGAAGGTGAATAAGCGGCTGTTGCGTTGGCGTTGCCATCGGAGCATCGGCGAGGGCTCGTTTCGCTTGTCGGTGAGTGGTTTTGGATTTAAAGTGAATCACATTGGTTCGGTTCTATTTTGGGGGCTATGGAATAGTGTGAAAACTTTCCATAGTTCAAGAGTAAGTGTTTTAAATGATGTTGATGCATTACCTCAATTTTCGGTTATTTTCGGTAATGGCATATATGTGAACAATGATTCAATATGATTTTGGAATTGCATATATTTGATTTTGAAATGATGCATGCATGTGTTAATTGTTGAAAATGCATGGTTTATTAAGGTATTCATGGTTTATGTAAGCATGAAAAAGAATTTGGATTATGATGAGGTTATTTGCCTATGTTGATAAAGCCGTTGAGCATGATTTTTAGTTCACATGATGAACATTTAATGAGTGCATTATGAGCAGCAGGTTAACATGCATGATTGGAATTGATATTGGCTTAGTGACACTAACCTTAGATTCGAATACAAATGACATGTCATTAGGATTGAGTGCACTATAAAAATAATGAGAATAATGATGATGCCTACACGTAAACAAGGGTGACTTTGTGTCCGGCCGCGCGTGTAGAGTTTGCCTACACGTAAACAAGGGTGACTTTGTGTCCGACCGTGCATATAATTGACCCATGCGTAAACAAGGGTGACTTTGTGTCCGACCGTGCGTAGTGGGTGTAACATGTATACAAGGGTGACTATGTGTCCGACCGATGCATGTTGAGACCAAGTGTCTCCAATTATGGAGAAAGGAATCCGTGTATTCGGTGAACTAAAAGTTCACACTAAGTGATCACTAGAAAGCCAATATGCATATATGAAATGGAATGATATATTTGTGCATGATACATGAAATGATTTGACATTATTGAAAAGTATGATTTGGTTTTACATATTTCAAAAAAGCTTGAAGAATGCAAGTATGACTTTATAAATGATTTTAAACTTGTTTTAGAGCTTCCTCACTACGCATGTTGTGCTTAAGCTCTCTCTTTTCATACTTGCAGAAAAATAGAGATATTCGAGGCTACGTTCGGAGCAAGGGAACCAAGGGGAAGAGTTGTCTCAATTTTTGGTATGTTTTGGCAAATAATTTGGGCTTGGCAATGTGTAAATCAAACCCATGTGAAGTGTGTGATTTTTGCTTTGGTTAATGTTGTAATAAGACCTATAATGTTTTGGATTGTTGATTGATGGACCATGGTGTTGTTTGGATTATTGAGACATGTACATGAATGAACATTGTTGATTTTTAAATCATATTTTAGGAAGCATGCCTATAGATTGTTTGGGGTCTTTGATGTGATAAATGTATGCTTTAAATCGTTCTTTATGCTTAGAAAATTATGCATATAGTTAAGGGTGATTAATGGTTATGTTTGAATGGGTGGAATTAACTTACAATGTTCAAACTTGTCAAAGTGCACAGGGGGTATCGATACCAGTATCGATACCCTAAGGCTTAATCTGGGGTGGTTCGAATCATGGTTCGATGCAATTACTCCACTGGACGCTGGAGTATCAATACCACCTATGGGGGTATCGATACCGAGACCCTAGGTATCGATACCGAGACCCAAAAATGACATTTTAAGCGTGGAAAAAAAATACGTTTAGGGTCGGATGTCTTTCCATGATCGAATATAGACGCAATGAATGTTATTGGGTGTTGTACTATCACCAGGAAGCATGATGTTAACTTGAATTCGCATTGGTAAATTAATGATAGATTTAGTCCCTATGATATTGTGAGCTTTACAATTAGGTCCCTATTGTATGAAACATGAAATTGACGATGCAATAATGGACCGTTTGATCTGAACTTTGTTATGAGTATGCTATGCATGTTTAATTGAACTGTGGTAGATCGCATTACTGGTTTATTGTTGAAATTAAGAATTTATTTGCGTTTTGGTCCTTATATACGGGTGTGCAAATTGAATGATCAATTGTGAATCGAATGTTTCCATTTTCGTTACGCATGACCTCGATACACATAGGAACTTAATTATGCATCTAGTTAAGAAGAGAAAAAAACATATCGGTTTTCATGGTTGTTTATCGAATTGGACCTTAACAGGTTTAGTTCGATATTTCCTGTGTGACCCGTTAGTGCCGGTTTCGTCCAGGCCGGGCAAAGGGGGTTACATAAAAAGCTCAAAATTTGACTTTAAGCTGTATAATTAGGTTCAAAAGCCCATAATTAACTTTTTTTTACCCAAGAAATTTTATTTAATATCGTTTTCGATCGTCTTTTAGGTTTTAGAGCGTGCATGTCTAAATGGGCTTTGTAGTGAACCCGTTTGAATTTTAACCGAGTAAAAAGCTCAAAAATTTTAGTTTAAGTTGTATAATTAGGTTCAAAAGCCCATAATTAACCTTTTTTTACCCAAAATTTTTTATTTAATATTGTTTTCGATCGTTTTTAAGGTTCAGAGCGTGTATGTCTAAATGGGCTTTCTAGTTAACCCGTTCGAATTTTAACCAAGTAAAAAGATCAAAATTTGAGTTTAAGCTATATAATTAGGTTCAAAAACCCATAATTAACTTTTTTACCTAAAAATTTTTATTTAATATCATTCTTGATATTTTTTAGGGTTTAGAGCGTGCATGTCTAACTGGCTTTCTAATAAACCCGTTCGAATTTTAGCCGAGAATGTAACATCCCAAAAATGGGCTTAGATGTTATTAAGGTCGGATCAGGGGTTCGGTTGAACCGATCAAGCCAATTAGCCTAAATCCAGGAATTTATTTTTGTAAATGGTTTTTAGAGGAAATAAAATATGGAAAAATACTCTAAAATTCTTATTTGGAATCTATTTGAATTTGGTAAACTCAATTTTGTAAAGTTACACCATGAACCTTGACATTTTGGAAAATAGTGATTATTTTGTAAAAATGACTATCTTGTCGACTAAAATGTAATTGGGTCAAAACTTAAAATTTTTAAGAGGCTATTTATCCACTATTTCTCATCAGATCTAACCTTCCAAAAATCTCTTTATAAACTTCTTTTAATTGCCATAAAGATTTTAATTGAATTATATTTCCCATTTTTCACCAAAATCACCATTTCACGTAACTACTCATTTTCTCTCAACTTCTCCCAATTTTCTTGGTTTCCAATCAGAATTCTCTTCAATTTTATCAAGTTAAATCAAATCTTTTTGATTCAATTTCATTCAGATTATTTTCTCCATATTTCTGTTCAATTTCCTTACACTTTACAACTTGTTTTTCATGGATTTTTCAATCGGAAGGAGGTTGGATCTTGTTTGGAGGTAAGAAATCATTCAAACTGATAAGTGCTTGTCGCGTGTCAAAAGTGCGCGTTTAGTGCAAGTGGACACATCGAAAGTAATAAGTGATAAGTATTTTATCGGATTATCGTCTCCACAGGGACTGGTATACTTAATATGTCTTCTTTGTCTTCTTGTTCTGTAGAAAAGTAAATACACAAGTAATTTGAGTTAGTTTATCTAAAATAAAATAACTAAATAAAAGTAAAGAGTTGGAATAATAGAGAGAGATAGGCTAGGATCCAGTTGCGTCGTATTGTGGATTTGGTTGACTTGTCTCTGTCCAATGCAATCGTATATCACTGCCTCGGCAGCACTGCAGTTTACTGCCTTAGCAGCTACAATATTGTCTGCCGCGGCAATCCCTTGCTCATGGGCAGACCTTACCAAAGTTCGGCAAAGTGTCCTTGAATGACTCCGCTTATCCCTAAGTCAGAGTGTTGTTGATGACTAGTCCTTGATGATACCTCCCGGCGTGAACCAATTATACTCACCAACCAATCTCACACTTCTTTTAGCCGCTGAAACTCTTAACCTATCCCTGGGCCGAGTTAGAATTTCACGATTGAAACACCGTACTTACCCCTTTCGTGAATCTAACTCTCCTGAGCTTAGATAAATGGATGATTCACAATCTCCTCTCCCGAGCTCGAATGTGAGAACAAGGAATAACAAAGGATAAGCAAACCTTGATAACTTTATTGCATTGAATCAAAGACAAAGTACAATCTCCTCTCACATATACTCGACAACCTTCACCTAATCCCTAAGAAGGTTTAGAACATAATGGAGAGGAAGAAGACGACAATAGAAATCGTCTCTCTCCCTAGGTATTCCGTGTTTCATACATTGGGTGGCTAGGTCTTTATATATGCTAGACCTAGGGCAAACCTTTCCTAAGTAGAATACAACTTGGAGTAGGGAACAAGTCAAGTACATAATAATAAAAATATTTCCAAGTTTAATTCGGCTAAGGGGGCTTTCCCGCGTGGTCTTCCTTTGGGCTTTTCCTTGTGCTAGCCAGCTCCGATCCATGGGCTTCAAGTCCAGACACGTTCCTTGGATTTTTATCTTTCCATCGCCTATAGTCTTGCTTCCTGTCTTTCTGCTGCTGCCTCGGCATCAGGTCCTGCCTCGTCCTTGTCGCTGTCGCGGCACTGGTTCTCCTGCACAGATATGAAAACGCAGTAAAACGTGCCTTTTTCTGTAAATATTATTTATATGAGCATAACTTCTAAATATATCACATTAAGCTCATGCATTGGTCCGAGTGGGTGTATATTTGGTGATTAATGCCCATAAAAGGAGTAAAAAGTGATAATGTGTTGAGCACTTATCACACCCTCAAACTCGAACTATTGCTTGTCCTCAAGCAATGCAAACCATCAATTTGCCGAACTCTACTCTCTCTTCGTCGTATATTTCCATCTATTCTCCCCACCATATCTAGGCCTATCCTTTAGTCTTAACCTTTCGGCTACCTAAGGGTTTACTTAGAAACAAACTATAAGAATTGTGAGTGTGTGCGTTTTTGTGGACAAGTTTGATTAAAGGCTTTCTTAGATAAACTCTAAGTTCAAGACAAATATAATTGGGTTAAGTGTTCTCTTCTTTTCTAAAACACCAATTCTTGAGCCAATTTCGGGCACCTCAAGGATTGTGTTTTTCCCTTCACTTATTTTTTTCTTTCTTTTTGATATTCCTTAAAGCATACTAGAGCCAATTTCGGGCACCTCTAGCATGAAGAAGAAATTTTCTAGAGCCGATGATAGGCACCCCTAGTTACTTTCCCAAAAATCTAAGTCTTTATCACCTAAGTTTATTAAAAGAATTCCTATAATCCAACAAGTCCCAAAAGTGTTTAAAGTTCTTCCTATAGTAAGGTTCTAAGTTTTCATCCTTAAGCATCCTAAGGTTAAGCCCTCTTAACAGAACCTAAACATGGTAAGGAGAAAGATTTCTATAGCCTTACAGAATAAACTAAGGCAATACTGATGATGAGCAGTGCAAAAGTGTAGGCAGTTAATTTAAGTAAGGCGGGGAGCATAAAAATTTAAAAAAAAAATCACTGGAATACTCCCTTTTTGGCAAGGCCGCGGCAGTAGATTGCTGCCTTGGCAGTGAATCTGCACCCCCAATGCATGTACTTAATGTGATATATTTAGAAGTTATGATTATAAAGATGATATTTACAGAAAAGGCAAGTTTTACTGCATTTTTACATCTGTGCAGGAGAAACTAGTGCCGCAGCAGCAACATGGCCAAGGTAGGACCTGATGCCGAGGCAGTAGTAGAAAGACATGAAGCGATACTATAGGCGATTGGAAGAGAAAAATCCATTGGACGTTTCTGGACATACAACACATGGATCGGAGTAGATTAGCACGAGGAAAAGCCCAAGACAAGGCCACGCGGGAAAGCTTCTTAGTTGGAATAAACTTGGAAATATTTTATTTATGTACATGACTTGTTCCCTACTCCAAGTTATATTCTACTTAGGAAAGGTTTGCCCTAGGCCAAGCCTATATAAGACCTAGCCGTCTAAGGGAATAGGAGATCCGATTCATACAGAGTTCACCCTAAGACTCAATGTTTTCTTTCTCTCAAATTATGTTCTAAGTTTTCTTAGGGTTTAGGAGAAGGTTGTTAAGTATTTGTGACAGGAGATTGTACTTTGTTCTTTGTTTCAATGCAATAAAACTATCAAGGTTTTCTTATCCTTTGCCATTCTTTGTTCTTGCATTCAAGCTCGGGAGAGAAGTTTGTGAGTAATCCATTTATCTAGACTCGAGAGAGTTAGATTCACGAAAGGGATAAGTACGGTATTTCAATCACGAAATACTAACTCGGATTAGGGATAGGTTTAGAGTTTCAGCGGCTAAAAGAAGTGTGAGATTGGTGGGTGAGTATAATTGATTCACGCCGGGAGGTATCATCAAGGTCTAGTCATCAACAATACTTCGACTTAGGGATAAGCGGAGTCATCCAAGGACACTTTGCGAACTTTGGTAAAGTCCACCCACGAGCAAGGGATTACCGCGGCGGAAAAGTATTGTCGCTTCCAAGGCAGTAATCTGCAGGACTGCCGAGGCAATGATATACAATTGCATTCGACAGAGAGAAGTCAATCAAATCCACAATACAACGCAACTGGATCCTAACCTCTCTCTATCAATCAGATCTCACTCTTTATACTTAGTTTTTTTATTTCAATTTATTTAGTTTTATCAAAACCCAAATTACCTGTGTTTTTATTTTATTTCTTTTTATAGAACAAGAAGACGAAGAAGGCATATTAAGTAAACCAATCCCTGTGGAGACGATACACGATTATACTTATCACTTTATTACTTGCGACGTGTTCACTTGCACTAATTGCGCACTTTTGACACGCAACACAAACCTTTGAACTTGGAGTTCTTTATTGAAATTCCCAAGTGTTTGATCCATTACATTGAGTTCTTGATTTGTTTTATGTTTTAATTGATAGTTTTCGGTGTTGATCGATTAATTTTGATTGAATTAATGCAATCCTGTAATAAGGTGATACCTGATGGTTTTCAATGGGTAAATCAATGAATTTTGAAGTGTTTTAAGATGGAATTGTTCATAGATGGGTGAACCCAGATCTTAGGTTTTGGAGATGATAATTGGCTTAGATCTTCGGTTTATGGCTTGTTTAGGTGGCTGAATGTTTGTTGTTGGTTTAGGATGTTTAGATCATGGTTCTTGGTTGTGTTTTGTTGTTGAGAGGTTGTGGTTTTCGTTGTCTAAGGGCTGGAGGTCATTCGGATGGGTTTCGGATGAGTTTCAGATGTGTTTTCGGTTTTCTTAAGTGTAGTTTTGGGGCTGGTTGTTTGGAAAGTGTAGGAGGTTGATTGAATGCATTAATATGTATTAATACCTCTGTTTTTTATATGTGAAATCAGGTCAAGGTGTTGAGCTAAGTGTTGGAGGTGTTACGGAAAAAGGGCGAGAGTGTCGGTTGGCTTCGGCAAGCTAGTTCGGACAAGTGGTGAGTGGGCTGCCGTATCAGCAAGGTTTTACTTGTTTTATAAAAGGTTTGAGAGTGTAGGTATGGTGTGAAAAAACTCCCCACACTCGGAAGTAAGTTAAATGGTTTCGCTCTCTTATCGGTTCCCATATCGTTCCATTATTGCCATATTTTAGACATGTTCTTAAAGTAGTTTTTGCATACATGATTTATGCATGAGAATTGATAAATGCTTTGGCTAAAAGATGTTTTCATTATTGTCTATTGGTATTGGTTATGTTTTGGCAATTAATCATTTCATGAGTTTTAGTAATATCTATGTTTTTGGTAACAAATCTAATGATTGATAATGTTGCATTAACTTTATGAAAGATGCATGTGAAAGAATGGTTTTCCGACGCATGAATTGAATTTGAATGTGATGCATGCATGTTTTAGTTGTTGTATATGCATGGTTAATGATGGTTTCCATGTCTTTTAAAGAATGAAAATGATTTGGATTAAAGTATGGTTATTTCCTTTTCCCCGAATAAAGTCGTTCAGCATGATTTGGTTCATTTTGTTGAACATATATTTAATGTATTGTAAAACAACAAGCTACTGTGCATAATGAGTATGATATTGGCTTAGTGACACTAACTTTAGATGCGAATACAAATGACATGTCATTAGGATTGAGTGCACTATAAGGATTATGAAAATAAAGATAATGCCTACACGTAACAAGGGTGACATTGTGTCCAACCGTGCGTGGTAGAGCCGTCTACACGTAACAAGGGTGACTTTGTGTCCAACCGTGTGTGGTAGAGCCGTAAAAATAAAGATAATGCCTACACGTAACAAGGGTGAATTTGTGTCTAACCGTGCGTGGTAGAGCTTGATGAGGGTGACTTCGTGTCATGTCAAGGGTTACTTTGTGTCATGTCGAGACTAAGGGTCTCCAAAACAGAACAATGGATCCGCGTATTCGGTGAGCTTAAGGTTCACAACAAGTGATCACTAGAAAGCTAATATGCATGACTTATGAATGAGATTTTTGTGTATTGAAAAGCATGAGATTGTGACACATATTGTAACGACCCGGATTTCGGATCCGAGCGTCGGGTTAACACGTGGTGATGGGCTTCGGTTTTGGGCCCCGAGTGGAGTGGTTTAGGCCTAGTTTGTTGGGTCTTGAGTGGTTGTGTTGGGCTTAAGTTATGGGCTGAGGGCATTTTGGTAAATGCCAAAATAAGTTGAATAGAGGGGTTTGGGGGTGTTGTTTCTGCAGAAGTGAGGTCATAGGATCAGGAGGTTTTTCTTTTTCCTTTCATCTTCTTCTACCAAGGTTTAAGGTGAAGAAAAAGGTAACATCTTGGTGAGTTTGGTTTAAAATCTCGTTTTTAGGATGAAGAGAAAGTTGTAGAGCTGAAATAGATCTATAAACAAAGTTTGGTTTGCCAAGTTTGATGGAGGAAGAGGTTTTAGTGGGGGTTTAGGTTGAGTTCGGGAATAGGTTTTAGAGGGTGTAAACCTTAGTTTTTCTAGTGTTTTAGACTCTAAGAATCATCATCTTGGTGTCTAATTCACTTCTTATGTTTCCCTTTGTAGAGAAACAAGTGGGAGAATCTTCCAAGAGCTTGAGTAAGGAGAAAGCATGAAGAAAGGAAGGAAGGTCGTTTTTGCTGTTGTGTTGCTTAAGGTTGGTACTCCCAACTCATCTCTTTATCATTCACATCATGGTAGTATGCATGACATATATATTTTGTGCATGTGTGCTTGTTTTGAGCTTGATGAGCTTCAATGGTGGAATTTGTGTTAATGTGTTTAATGGTTGGAAATTACTGTTAAAATACTCCAAATAATCATAATATCAAGTAGGGAAAACTTTAGAACCGATTAGAGTAAGTTTGAGAAGAATCCTAGAAATTTTCTAAGTACAGACCTACATTTCGTGCAGGGGTATCGATACACGGGCTACCAATATCGATACCCATGAGTGGAAATAGGCTAAGTGGGCAGGTGTATCGAACCATGGTTCGATACCGGGTCCTCCAGTGGCATAATAGCATCGATACTAGTATCGAATCTAGAGGGTCCTCTTTCGTTGACTTTGGAAATGGTCAAAGGGTATCAATACTTGTATCGATACCCATGTTTCGATGCCTTCTTTGGGTGGGTATCGAAGCAGGGTGGCTCGATACCCCACATAAGGGTATCGATACCCCTGTGAGAACACGACAAGTTTGGTATTGTTTGAGGTTCAATAAGAGAATTAAGAGCCCTAATTAATCCTATAATTGATGAAATTAATTGTTAACACGAGTTGATGATATTAAATCCCGAATGACTAAATTATGTTAAGTCTTGATGTGTTTTGATATGAGGATCCTAGGTGGATCATTTGTGTGTATCGAGTCCTTATTTGATGGAAATCCGGATATCCAAAAGTGTTGCAACACGTCGAAGGCCATCCGATGTAATATGCCGGGTGATGTATTGAAGACTTTTATTCTGAATGTTGGGCGGCCTCACTCGAAGATGTTCGATGTAACATTCCGAGCATGGGATTGGTTGGGCGGCCTCGTTCGAAGATGTCTGATGTAACAATCCGGGCATAGGATTTGAGGGCGGCCTCAATCCTGAGTGTAGGATCCCGATGTTGTATGGACGCGAGCCTCACTCTTGTGTGTTATTTGTGATGTGACATGTATATGCTGTGTGCGATATTATACATTGTTTATGCCATGAGTTAGGCAAGCATGTTAGACCATCATATCATGCACGATATTTTTATACTATGCTTTACTGCTTATGATATACATATTTTGGGCTGAGTTTGGCGTACCCACTGAGCTTTTGTAGCTCAGCATTCGAAATGTGTTTTCGTGCATAGGTTAGGTGAAGCCGATTCCTATGGAGCACCCTCGAGGTTTGGGTTTCAGCATCGACTTTGTTATCAAAGTACATGTGTTAGATGTAGTGGGCTAGTGCTTAGTCGAACCCTATATGTATTTTTGTAACTTTGTTTATTATTTGGGTCGAATGTTTTAAATGAATTGTAATATTTGGAGCTCCGATTTCTTTATATTATTTTGGGCTTACGTTTTAACTTAAATGGATTTTATGATTAGTATTTTGGACTTGAATTGGATTTTATTTGTTGGGCTTTCGAAAGAAATTTGAAATACAGGTTTTGGGGCCTCTGGCCCAATGTGACATCCGGGTCGGGGTGTTACATTTAGTGGTATCCGAGCTTAGGTTGAGTCGGTTCTAGGAAGTCCCCGGGGGAGTCTAGTGTGTTATATAGGTGTTAGACAAGTACATGCCCACGAGTCGATATCGTACTTTCTTTAAAGCTAAAATTTTGATGGTGTATTCTTGTTTGTTGTTGTTGTTCGTGCAGAAGTGGTTAAGTATGCCGAGATGTGTGAGGGATCAGGAGGAAAGACGGGGTTCTCGTGGAGGAGACTCCGACTATGAGTATGTGCCCGATGAGGAGGTGCCATCGGATGATGCAGTTGGTCAAGGGGCCAACTACTTTGCTCAGTTGAACCGGACTCTGCGCAGGATAGAGCTATACCGAGGCCATCTTCTATGCCTCGTGAGGCACCGATGGAGAGGTTGCGGAGGCAGGGAGCTGTTGACTTCTTTGGTACGGGATAGGACAATCCCGTACAAGCTGATCATTGGTTGCATGACACCAGGTGGATAATGAGACAGATGAAGCTGAGGTCAAAGGAAAAGTTATCGTGTGTGTTGTCGCTTCTGAAGAGCAACGCGAGAGAGTGGTGTGAGATGGTGGAACAAGGGGAACCGTTCAGGGGAAGCATGCGGGTGAGACTCACATCGACACCCTGAGGGAGCAGTTTACCCATCTTGTTCAGGGGAACCGTTCGGTCCTTGCTTATGAGCAGGAGTTTCTTCAATTGAGCCGGTATGCTCCAAAGCTTGTTTTTACAAAAAAAATGAGATGTAAGAGGTTCTTGAGAGGTCTGAGGAAGGAGATTCAGACTTATCTCACTGCTGCACCGCCTAAGGTGTTTTCTGAGTTGGCTGTCAGTGCCAAGTCGTTGGAGCAGGTTCAGGGTTTGACCTATGGGACGTCTGTTCGCCAGGGAGTCACCAGTGGATCTAGTTAGAGTCATACGGGTAACTCTCAGTCTCACTCTGGTAGGAGTAGAAGCCGTTGGAATCAGATTAGAGGAACAGCGAATCAGGGTTTGAGGTCTAACCAGAGATCAGAGTCAGTGGGACGTAGGAGGCAATCTGTGTCTTCTTCTGCTGGGGGCCTAGAGAGTTTACGGAGGAGTGTCAGTGTTCAGACTTGTAGACGTTGTGGTCGGACCCACCGAGGTGAGTGTTGGGGCAATGCTAGAGTTTGTTTTTAGTGTGGGTCTTCGGATCATCTTGTGAGGGACTGTCCAGAGGTTGTGACGTCACCGCCAGGTCAGGCTCAGAGGACCGTGTTTCAGGCTCAGAGGGGTCGTGGGTTCTCACGTGGCGAAGGTAGCCACGCATCAGGAGGCACCTTTTAGTCCACTGCTAGAGCACCGGCGAGACAGTATGCGGTGAGGGCACAGGAGGACTGTGCTACGACAGATGTGATCTCAGGTACGTTTAGTTTGTTCTCTGTTCACATAGTTGCTCTTTTGGACTCGGAATCTACCCACTCGTATATCCGTAGTGGGATATCGCAATAGTGGGGGTTACCAGCGGAGGATCTAGAGGTAGGAGTCCGTGTGACCAGTCCATTGGGGTTAGATGTGTTGGTGGATAAAGTGTATCGGAGGTGTCTGGTCGAGGTGCAAGGTTCTATCTTCCCGGCCGACCTTATGGTCTTACCGTTCCAGGAGTTCGACGCGATCCTTGGTATAGATTGGTTGTTCGAGCACGACGCAAGTTTGGGGTGCAGATCTAAGAGTTTGAAGCTTCGTGGTGCTTATGGCTCTAAGCTTGTTGTGAGGGGTGAGAGAAACCCGTGTTTAGCGAATGTTGTGTCAGCTTTGTCAGCTCAGAGGTTGATCCAGCAGGGTTGTGAGGCTTTCTTAGCTCACGTGGTGGATGTGAGTTTTGAGAGTCCAGCCTTAGAGAATTTGAGGATAGTTTGTGAGTATCCAGATGTGTTTCTAGAGGAGTTGCCTGGTTTACCTCCCGACCGTGAGTTGGAGTTCCGGATAGAGGTGTTGCTAGGGACAGCACCGGTGTCCATAGCACCTAATCGTATGGCACCAGCGGAAATGAGAGAGTTGAAGCAACAGATTCAGGAGTTGCTTGAGAGAGGTTTCATCAGACCGAGTGTGTCACCGTGGGAAGCATCGGTTTTGTTTGTGAAGAAGAAGGACGGATCGATGAATTGTTTGATCAGTTGAGAGGTGCGCGTGTGTTTTCTAAGATCGATCTGAGATCAGGGTATTATCAGTTGAAAGTGATGAAAGAGGATGTCCAAAAGACCGCTTTCAGGACGCGGTACGGACACTATGAGTTCTTAGTGATGTCATTTGGGCTCACGAATGCACCTGCAGCTTTTATGGACTTGATGAACCGGATCTTTCAGCCGTATCTAGATCAGTTTGTGGTTGTGTTCATCGATAAAAACTTGGTGTATTCACGCTCGGAGGAGGAGCATGACTACAAAGCCATAAACCATCTATATGATCTTAATTCATATCTAAACCTTAAGGGACCATAATAGCTTGTTTAAATCA
Organism: Abelmoschus esculentus; assembly: GCA_035048815.1. Taxonomy (NCBI): domain Eukaryota; kingdom Viridiplantae; phylum Streptophyta; class Magnoliopsida; order Malvales; family Malvaceae; genus Abelmoschus; species Abelmoschus esculentus. The sequence goes on from JAUCBN010000015.1 coordinate 7,568,778, forward strand.
ACAAGCATCAACATATTAATTCAATCCATTAGACCAACTCACTACTAAGCCAATATTCATGCCATTCTACACTTAGAATAATCTTCTTGCCATATATTTGCTATGGAAACTAAAGCAACCATAATACTATCCTAGGTTCACATGTCATAGATACCAAGAAAATTGACCCACATACCAAATGCATACTTCCAAGGCCAACATACCAACCATAGACTAAAATCTTAGGAGGCACAACTAGCCTAACATAGTCTCCATGCCTTATGGCTTACAAACCCAAAAGTTTAATTAACAATTATTACAAGTCGTGTATAAATCGAACCTCAAAATGCATAAGCTATTCTAGATATGAAATTCTATGCCACCATAAGCTAGGAGTTATCAAAACATTACAAGATACCATACTTTGCTTGCCTGTAGAGCTTGCTTAAACGAACTCAATCCCGTTCTAGCTCCTTAACTCGAGAACCTATTGTTTTGGGAAGAAGGAAACAAACGAGTGGTAAGTACGTGCTAGGTACTACGTGAGGCAGCCCTAGTCTAACCATATTAGACATAAATCAAATAATAAATGACATACTTCAATTACGCAACGATTCAATTCATGGCATTAATTCATTCAATATACAAGGATGTCAATCACCAAGTATAACATTTATCATGCTTCTCACGTCTATAAAAATTCTAACAGACAATTCAATTTCATATCCTATATGCTTATGCATTATCTAGCTTATGTTCGATACATGTGAATCAATAGTCAATTTTCATTTCTCAATGCTTTCATAGATCATTTAATGTCAAGGGCTACTTATAGCCATATAACCACTTTGAATGTTCAATAGCCGTTTTACATTCAAGTGCTACACATAGCAACAATTTCGTTTCAATACTCTATAGTAAATCATAATCAATTTCAATGCTTCCTAAGCCAATACATGTACATATAATTTCGTTTAAGCTTAAACTTTTCAATTTAACTTCATGTGATGCCTTGGTATAGTTAGACAAGGTAAGCGAGTCAACAGGAGTGTCACGAAGACCCTAACAAGAGTGCAACAAAGGCACTAACAAGAGTACCACAAAGGTACTAACAAGAGATACCCATGGTATCTAACAATTGGTGACTAACCACCAAATCACGGTACCCGCAGTACCAAACAAGAGTACCGAAGTACTAAACAAGAGTGTCGTAGCACTAAACAATGAGCATAGACTCTAGGCATGCCGTACTACCTATGACCAACTATCACCAAGGCTCAATAACATTTCATTACCCGTTTAATCATTCAATTCATATTTACCAAGTTCATGACATTAAGTGTAAGTACCCAAGGCATGTTTATCAAGCAATACATTTATAACATATCACCAGTAACATGCATATTATGTTATCAAACAATTAATCATATCACCAATAACATGCTCCTTGCATGATTCGCGTACCTGGCATCCATAGCCGCGTGCCATACTTACCTCGGCATTTCCGAGTGATAAGTGCTCAATTCACTATCACTTTTTACACTTTTCATGGACAACAATCACTTAATCTACACCTACTTGGACTAAAGCATGTACTTAATGTGAGATATTTAGATATTCTACTTGTGTGAATTATAAAGATGATATTTATAGAAATTGCAGGTTTTATGGCACCTTTTATGCAATTGCAGGAATATCCACTGCCGCGGCAGTAATCAAGGCCGAAGCAGAACCTGAGGCCGCAGCAGCAACTGAAGGGCAAATACCGATATTGTAGGCGACTCGAAGAGAAAAATGAGGTGCACGTTTCTGGACAAGCAGCGCAAGGATTGGAGCTGGGAAGCGAGCAGAAAGCCCAAGTCAAAGGCCACGCGAAAAAGAATCCTTGTGGGAATAAGCTTGGAAATAAAACAATTATTTTATTTATGTACTTGACTTATGTTTTACTCCAAGTTGTATTCCTACTTAGGAAAGGTTTGCCCTAGGTCAAGCCTATATAAACCATAGCCGACCAAGGAGAAGAATCATCAAGCGCACAAGAGAAATTAGTTTAGAGTTTTCTTTGTTTCAATTATGTTCTAAATTTTCTTAGGGCTTAGGTGAAGGTTGTTTAGTATTTGTGAGAAGAGATTGAACATTGTTTTCTTTTTTCAATGGAATAAAATATCAAGATTTTCTTATTCTTTGCTATTCATTGATCTTGCATTCAAGCTTGGGAAAGAAATTTGTGAGAGATATATTTGTCTAATATCGGGAGAGTTAGGCTCACGAAAGGAATAAGTACGGTATTTTTCTATTCAAAAAATACTAACTCAACCTAGGGATAGGTTAGAGTTTCAGCGGCTAAAACAAGTGTGGGATTGGTTGGTGATTATAATTGATTCACGCTGGGAGGTATCGTCAAGGATTAGTCATCAACAACACTTCGACTTAGGGATAAGCGAAGTCATGAAAGGACACTTTGCCGAATCTTGGTAAAGTCTACCCAAGAGCAAGGGATTGCCGCGGCAGATGAACATCATCACTATCGAGGTAGTAAAACTATAGTGCTGCTGAGGTAGTGTTATGTGATTGCATTGGACAGAGACAAGTCAATTGAATCCACGATACAACACAACTGGATCTTGGCCATCTTCTCATTCTGATTATTTTCCCTTTATTTAGTTTGTTTTATTATTCACGTTATTTAGTTTACTCCAACCCAAATCACTTGTATTTTTTATTTTAATTCTTCTACAGAGGAAGAAGACGTAAGAAAGCATATTAAGTAGACCAATCCCTGTGGAGACGATATTCGATAATACTTATCACTTTATTACTTGAGACGTGTACACTTGCACTAATTGCGCACTCTTTTTACACGCAACACCGACCTATGCATATATATTAAACTAGTGCTAACAATCTAGCAAGCAAACATGTTATCACACAAGTCCTTTAACATTTAATCATCGTCCCCTTTTTACCGAATATACAATTAATCCATTTACATGACATATCAATTCAAATAAACAAGAGATGGTTAGGATCCTAGGTCCTAACCCTAAGGTTTGCCACACTCACTATTGATTCCAAGCTCTCAAGGGTTGAAGATGGTGATCCCTTTGCCTCTCTTCCTTGCTAATTCGAGTCTTTCTTCTTCGTTGTCTTCTTCTCTAGGATTCTTTAGTAAGCCATATTCATATAATAATTCATTAGGACACATTCAATCATTTAATCCAAGTTATCTTAGACTTAACAAATGTAAACATGTGCATTTGTTCATTAGGGACAGTTTTGCTACCCTATAAAGAATCGGTCATATCTCCTAGCTCCCTTAACCAATCGATCTTATTTTATATAGTTAGAAATCTAGGAAGACCCTCTACAAGTACAAATTAACCTCACATTTTAATTCTTAATCGATAAGCTCCAGATTTCCTTCGAAACAGACCTATCCGCTTTTGGGACTGCTCGAACAGCCCTCACAGAAACGCTTATATCTTTCTCTATCGAACTCCGATTGAGGTTCCGTAAATTTTACCTTAAACTAGATATAATGGAGTATCATAATTCAAAATTTCAGCTCCTAACTCCATCAAACGTGACGTAGGGAATTTTCTCAAAAGTGCTACCCGAAATTGCATTTCTAGGCAATTTTCGGCTAATTTCTATTTTATACTTTCACTTCCAAACTCCTAACTTATTTCCATGAATTTTCCAGCATTTCGAATATGAAATTAACACCTTGAAAATCCATTTTACAGCAACTCAACAAATTAAATAGCATACATGTAACATTTGCAACATCTCAACTCAAATTTCTAACTTATTGTACATGCTTCAAAGAAACCCATAACTAAATAGATTCTAACTTTAAATTAAGTTTTCCCAATCATCTAATTCAATCATGAAAACACCATGGAATATTCAAATCCCAAAAGCTTAAACCCCACAATTTTCGGTTATGAAAAGAAAGACTTACCAAGATACTCAAATGTGATTCCTTAGCTAGATTCACCCTTCATGCAAAACTCTTAAGCCCCCTTCAATGGCTCTACCTAATTTCTCTCAAGTTTCTCTCTCTTTCTCCTTTTCTTGTTGTTGTCGTGAATGAGGAAGAAGGGAGCAATTTTGGCTCATTTTTGTTTGATTAATAATGGGTGAGAAATGACCGTATTACCCTTAATGATTTGCCTAGACTTATTTTATTACCAAGGGTAGTTTATGGAAATTCATACTTTATCATGCAACCATTAAATTTCTTATTTAATTCAATTTGATCCCTTTATTCTAACCAATTAACATGTGATTCATCTTAAATTTATGATTTATTCGAACCGTTTTACAAACCCGATTTTAGGGTGTTACAGCTCTCCCCTCCTTAAAAGAAATTCGCCCTCGAATTTACCTAAAGAGAACAAATGTGGTTATTGCTCTTTTATCATTGCCTCGGGTTCCCAAGTGGCTTCTTCCTTCTTGTGATTCCTCCAAAGGACTTTCACTAGGGGAATATTCTTGTTTCGAAGCCTTTTAACTTCTCGATCAAGAATCTGAACCGGTTCTTCTTCATAAGACAAATCGGGATTCAATTCTAGTTCTTCCGGTTCTAAAACATCAAAAGGGTCGGATCGGTACTTTCTCAACATAGAAACATGGAAGACATTGTGTATCTTATCGAACTCACTAGGGAGTGCAAGACGATAAGCCACGGGACCAATTCTTTCAATAACCTCGAAAGGTCCAATGAACCGAGGGCTAAGCTTCCCCTTTTTCCCGAATCTGAAAAATTTCTTCCAAGGAGAGACTTTTAGGAAGACCTTGTCTCCCACATTGTACTGAATATCTGTTCGTTTCAAGTCTGCATAAGCTTTTTGTCGATCGAAGGCTTGTTTCAATCTATCATGAATAACTCGAATTTGTTCCTCAATTTCCCGAATCATTTGAGGTCCCAATACTTTATTCTCTCCCAATTCAGACCAACATAAAGGAGTTCTACATTTCCTCCTATATAGAGCTTCAAAAGGAGCCATCTGAATAGATGCTTGATAGCTATTGTTGTATGCAAATTCCACTAAGGGTAGGGACTTTTCCCAATTCTTTCCAAAGTCTATGATGCAAGCACGTAGCATATCTTCCAATACCTGTATCACTCTTTCAGACTGACCATCAGACTGTGGATGGAAAGCAGTGCTAAGATGCACCTTAGTTTCGAGAGCCTTTTGCAAAGATTTCCAAAATCGGGACGTGAAATTCGGATCTCTATCAGAAATGATAGATGTTGGCACACCATGTAACCGAATCACCTCATGGATATACAACTCGGCCAGGGTCTCCGAGTTCATGTTCTTTCGAACCGGAATGAAATGTGTAGACTTGGTGAGTCTATCTACAATCACCCAAATTGCATCATTCTTTCTCGGTGTTATAGGCAAACCAGTGAAAAAATCCATTGTTACTCGATCCCATTTCCATTCAGGCAATTAAATAGGCTAAAGCAATCCCGTAGGAGCTCGATGCTCAGCCTTAACTCTCTGACAAGTTAGACATCGGGATTCAAAGTCCGTGATGGCTACCTTCATGCCAGGCCACCAATACAGGTATTTCAAATCTTTATACATCTTAACAGAACCAGGATGGATCGAGAACAGACTTTGGTGTGCTTCTTGCAGGATGTCTCTTTTCAATTCCTCATTATTTGGAACACATACTCTATCTCTAAAGTACAGCAATCCATTCGAATTGAGGGAGAATTCGACATTAGCTTTTGAGTCAAGATTCGATACAATAGCTTGAAGCTCAGAACCAGATTGCTGAAGATCTCTGATTCTCAAAATCAGATCGGATTGAACCTGAAGTTCAGACAAATACCCTTGCTTTCGATATACTCGAAAGTGACAATTAATCAAATTTGGGGCTACAAGGAAAATTTTCAAGATTAGATTCAAAAATTTAAAGCAAGCTTGTAACATTTCAAAGCTACCAAATAACTTAACCAACGTCGGGTTACGACTTAGAGCATCGACCACCACATTGGCTTTTCCGGGATGGTAATCAATGACCAAGTCATAGTCTTTTGGCAATTCCATCCACCTTTTTTGTCTCAAATTCAAATCCTTCTGAGTTGGAAGATATTTGAGACTCTTGTGATCAGTGTATAGGTAACACTTCTCGCCATATAAATAATGCCTCCATATCTTGAGAGCAAACACGATAGCCGCTAACTCGAGGTCATGAGTAGGGTAATTGTAACCCCCTTAGCTTGGCCTAGACGGAACCGACACTAACGGGTTACACGGGGAATATCGAACCAAACCCGCGAAGGTCCAATTCGATTAACAACCCTGAAAACCGATATGTTTTTTTTTCTTAACTAGTTGCATAATTAAGTTCCTATGTGTGTCGAGGTCATGCATAACGAAAATGGAAACATTCGATTCACAATTGATCATTCAACTCGCATATAAAACATAAGGACCAAAACACAAATAACTTTAATTCCTATAATAAATCGGAACTTCAATTTACCAAGGTTCAATTAAACATGCACAGAACACGCTCATTAAAATTCAGATCAATCGGATCATTATAGCATCATCAATTTCGTGTTTCAAAGTTTAGGGACCTAATTGTAAAGCTCACAAATCATAGCGACTAAAAACCAACATTAATTTACTAATACGAATTTAAGTGAACATCATGTATCAAGGTGATATTACAACTCAAAATGGTACACATGGCATCTATATACAATTACGGTAGAATATCCAATCTAATGTGCATTTACAGCACCTAAATTGTCACTTTTGGGTCAGAGGTATCGATACCTTTGGTATAGGTATCGATACCCTAGCATGAAGCTTATAAAATAGGCCTTCGAAGCTCAATGGTATCGAAACAGCCTTAGGCAGTATCGATACCCTGGAGACCAGTGGGGCAATTGCATCGAACCATGGTTCGATGCCGCCCAAAATTATGCCTGAGGTATCGATACCTGTCCTAGGGGTATCGATACCCCCTGTTCCAGAAGCATAATTTGACCCTTTTCAAGTGTAGCATACAACCCAAACATGTCCAACAATTATTCCCAACTATATGCACACTTCCCTAGTCCCAACAAGCAATTAAAGCATGCAATCATCAACATCAAAAATCTCAAAATACCTATAGGCATGCTTCCTAAGTTGTGACCAATAATTAGAGGATCAAACATGCTTAACATCCATCAATAAGCGAACAACATTGCATTCCACCAAACATCAACCACTCAAGCAAACTTAAAGGTTTTATTACAAGTCTTTATTTGAAACCAAAGTTCACATCTACGAGATTGGTTTAAACATTGCCAAGCCCCAAATTATTTGCCAAAACAAACCAAAAATGAGAAGACTTTTTCCCCTTGGTTCCCTTGCTCCGAATGTAGCCTCGAATGTCTCTGTTTTTCTACAAAGATGAAAAGAGAGCTTAAGCAAAACATGCTTAGTGAGGAAGCTCTAAACAAGATTGTCGCGTGTCAAAAGTGCACGTTTAGTGCAAGTGGACACATCGAAAGTAATAAGTGATAAGTAATTATCGGATTATCGTCTCCATAGGGACTGGTAGACTTAATATGTCTTTTCATCTTCTTGTTCTGTAGAAAGAAGTAAAATAAAACACAAGTAATTGAGTTTGGTTTAACTAAACTAAAATAACTAAGCAAAGTAAAGAGATTGAATAGTAGAGAGAGATGGGTCAGGATCCAGTTGCGTTGTATTATTGACTTGATTGACTTGTCTCTTCTCAATGCAATCGTATATCACTGCCTCGGCAGCACTACAGTTTACTGCCTTGGCAGCGACGATACCTGTCCGCCGCGGCAATCCCTTGCTCGTGGTTGGGCTTTACCAAAGTTCGGCAAACTGTCCTTGAATGACTCTGCTTATCCATAAGTCAGAGTGCTGTTGATGACTAGTCCTTGATGATACCTCCCGGCGTGAACCAATTATACTCACCAACCGATCTCACACTTCTTTTAGCCGCTGAAACTCTTAACCTATCCCTAGGCCGAGTTAGTATTTCGCGATTGAAACACCATACTTACCCCTTTCATGAATCTAACTCTCCCGAGCTTAGATAAATGGATTACTCACAAACTTCTCTCCCGAGCTTGAATGCGAGAACAAGGAATAACAAAGGATAAGAAAACCTTGATAATTTTATTGCATTGAAACAAAGACAAAGTACAATCTCCTCTCACATATACTAAACAACCTTCACCTAATCCCTAAGAAAGATTAGAACATAATGGAGAGAAAGAAGACAAGTTTAGAGTTTGGCTCTCTCTCCATAGGTATTCCGTCTATAGTACATTGGATGGCTAGGTCTTTATATAGGCTAAACCTAGGGCAAACCTTTCCTAAGTAGAATACAACTTGGAGTAGGGAACAAGTCAAGTACATAATTAAAATATTTCCAAGTTTAATTCGGCTAAGGGGCTTTCCCGCGTGGTCTTGTCTTGTGCTCTTCCTCGTGCTAGCCTGCTCCGATTCATGGGCTTTAAGTCCAGACACGTCCCTTGGATTTTTATCTTCCAATTGCCTACAGTCTTGCTTCCTGGCTCTCAGCTGCTGCCTCGGCATCAGGTCCTGCCTCGACCGTGTTGTTGCCGCGGCATTGGTTCTCCTGCACAGATTTAAAAATGTAGTAAAACTTGCCTTTTCTGTAAATATTATCTCTATGAGCATAGCTTCTAAATATATCACATTAAGTACATACATTGGTCCGAGTGGGTGTAGATTCGGTGATTAATGCCCATAAAAGGTGTAAAAAGTGATAGTGAGTTGAGCACTTAGCACACCCCCAAACTCGAACTATTGCTTGTCCTCAAGCAATGCAAACCATCAATTTGACGAACTCTACTCTCTCATGGTCTTACATTTCCATCTATTTTCCCCACCATAGCTAGGCCTATTGTTTAGTCTTAACCTTTCGGTTATCCAAGGGTTTACCTAGAAACAAACTATAAGAATTGTGGGTGTGTGCATTTTTGTGGACAAGTGTGATTAAAGGCTTTCTTAGATAAACTCTAAGTTCAAGACAAGTAGAATTGGGTTAAGTGCTCTCTTCTTTTCTAAACAACTAATTCTTGAGCCAATTTCGGGCACCTCAAGGATTGTGTTTTTCCCTTCACTAATTCCTTCTTTCTTTTTGCTATTCCTTAAAACATACTAGAGCCAGTTTCGGGCACCTCTAGCATGAAGAAGAGTTTTTCCTAGAGCCGGTGATAGGCACCTCTAGTTACCTTCCCAAAAATCTAAGTCTTTATCACCTAAGTTAATTAAAAGAATTCTTTTAATCAAACAAGTCCCAAAAGTGTCTAAAGTTCTTCCTATAGTAAGCCTCTAAGTTTTCATCCTTAAGTATCCTAAGGATAGATTTTCTTAACAGAACCTAATCATGGTACGGAGAAAGATTTCTATAGCCTTAAAGAATAAACTAAGGCAATATTGATGATAAGCAGTGCAAAAGTGTAAGCAGTTAGTTCAAGTAAGGCGGGGAGCATAAAATTTAAAAAAATCACTAGAATACTCCCTTTTTGGCAAGGCCGCGGCAGTAGATTGCTGCCTTGGCAGGGAATCTGCACCCCCAAACTCAAACCAAGCATTGTCCTCAATGCTTTATATTTGAAGAGATAATCGGGCAACACAAATATGAGATAAGCAGCACATAGAGATAACAAAAGCAATTAATATTGAATTAAGAACAAAGATTTAAAGTGACTCCAAAGAGCTGCTTGTAACAATTTTTCTCCTTGGCCTTGCTGCCGATTGCTTTGTTCTTGGTGAGGGCGATGGTTGAGCTTTTTCTTGCCGGGGCGGTTGGACTCATGTGGGTGGTGTCCGTTGCATTGGGGCCTCCACCTCTTCTCCTTCTTCTTCATCGGCTATCTCTTCGGTTATCATTATGTCCGTTCCACCTCCCATTGCTGTGGCTCCTCCGGTGTGGTGTGTACTTGATGCAGCGGCGGTGGAGCTTTGGTGCAAATAGGCATCTATCTCAGTTGATAGACTGCCCATGATGATTGAGGATCGGGGTGGAGTGCTGAAAACTGCCCTTCGTTTGGATGGTCTTCTGTTGGCAGACGATGCCGCGACAGAATCCGCTGCCCTGGATAGGTCGGCAGCCTGGTATTGGGGCTGAGGGTCCGCATGGAAGAACGACCTTGATCCTCCTGGAGCTGGTGTAGTCTCTGTGTAAGGAGCGACTGTGACATACATATTGCTAGGGAAATCTGGAAATTGCGCTCCTTGGTCCGGAAAAGCTTGCAGCAGCATCTGGGCTAATGTGCCGTTGAAATCTCTTTGGTACTCCATGTACTTTTGTTGCCTGAGGTCCACTGCTGCCGTCCTTTGCAAAATCTCCTTGTACGGGTCTGCTGCGGCAGAGGTGTGGGCAGTATCAGGCATATGTGCCATGTATTGTGCCGCGGCAGCAGTATCGACAGTGAACTGCAGGGGTGTTGCTTGGACTGGCTCCGCCTGCGTGATCTGCATGACTTTGTGACAAAAGTCTCTGGTCCATCCTCGCCGTTGGGGAGTGTATTCGTTCGTATCCTCGATTGGCACACCTGCGGCAACACACAAACCCGTGATCAAACATGGGAAATACAATGGTCCTCTATCTTTCTTACCGCACTCGTGAATTTCCCGTAGAATGATCTCTCCAACATTGATGGTCCTTTTGTTGATTATTGATTGTATAAGCACCAATCGCTTCCGATCCACCGTGTTATTGTGGGACGTGGGGATGAGGCGTCGCTTGACAAAGGTATTCCACATCTTGGCCTTGGGCTTTAGGCTTTGTCTTGTTATGGATCCTCTATGGGTACCGGTTTCCCATGGAGTTTTTACGTAACAAAGATCATCTTTGATTAGCTCGTAGTCCTCGGCAGTGATGTCCTCCATGAATTCAGCGTGGACATCACTGTTTGGAGTAAGGTCGTAGAAATTGTTGATAGTCTCGGCATCTAATTGGACTGGCCTGCCGTGACAGTGAACAAAGAGGGAATCTTTGTTGGGCCCGTGCGCATAGAAATCCCGCACGATCGTAGCATTTGCCTGGGCAGGTTGAAGACAAAAAATTTCCCAATCTTGGTACTTGATTCTATCAAAGAGATAGTGCTCGATGCCGTAGTTTTCATCATCCGAATGTTGTAAACCTTGTTTTCCCACAATTGTCGGGCGATGAAAGATCGGTTGAAACGATCTTCAACGTTGGCTGGGGCAAATTGCTTGTAAGTGGCCATCAAGATTTGTGAGAGTTTGGAGTTTTTCTTGAAAAGAATCTGGAATTTCACGAAGAATGTGAGTAGGCAGAGAGTAATATGAGAGGAAGATTGTTATGAGTTCTAAGGAAAACAAGAAAGCAAGAGTGAATAATTCAAGAGGAAGGAGTTTCTTATATAGGCCTCGGCCTTGTGACCGTTTGAAGCCACTAGCCGTTTTGTAGCCGTTACTCTTTACTGTCGTTTCCTTTTCTGCCGCGACAGGAATCTCGGTAGACTAGCCCTTACACTGTTCTGCCCGTTGAGACTGCTGCGGTCCTGACACTGTTTTTCAGCCTCGGCAGAGTTCCTGCTGTGAACTACTTCTCCTTTATTCTTGCTTATTATCCTAAATAAAAATTAAACACACAAAAAAAGAAAAATACTTAAGGCAAAAATAAATTCAAAAAATAAAAATAAACTAAACTACTCCTAATATATTAATAAAGAAAAGGGAGGAGATCATGTTACTGGTGGAGAGCATGTAAATGCATCTCCCAAGATGATTCTTTCCCGTTAGCCCGAATTGTAATTCAGTTGTGGGCCACTCCCTTTTGCTGTATGTCTATCCACCTTGGGCTTAATCTTTTTGCCGAATATCCTGCCCAGCAGACTGCCAAGGCAGGATATTTTGGTGTCTATTGTGTGGATGGCCTTGCATTCCTCTGGATCATCATATTTTTTTAAGTTGTGGAATGCATTGAGTTTGACTTGTTGGTCATTGACCCGCATTGTCAACTCTCTTTTTCCACGTCAATTAGGGTGCGTCCAATTGCAAGGAAAGGTTTCCCAAGTATGATCGGTGCAATATCATCTGCTTCACAATCAAGGACAAGAAAATCAACAGGAAAAATAAACTTATCAACTCTTACCAGTATGTCCTCGATTTTGCCTTTAGGTGGCACATAGGATCGATCCTCTAGTTGGAGCATAACTGTTGTAGGTTTTGCCCTTCCTATTCCAATCTTTTTAAAGACTGATTTGGGCATTAGATTTATGCTTTCTCCAAGGTCGCATAGTGCCTTACCTTCATAATTTTTACCTATTGCACAAGGTATGATAAAGCAGCCAGGATCTTTTAATTTCGGTGGCATGTGATTGTGCAGCATTGCCATGCATCCATCGGTAGCATCCACTGCTTCGAACTCACCTATTCATTTCCTCTTTGACATCATGTCCTTTAAGAACTTCGCATAATTAGGCATTTGTTCAATTGCCTCTACGAACGGTATGTTAATGTGGACTTGCTTTAAAATATCGAGGAACTTCTTGAATTGTTGGTCCTGTTTTTGCTTTTTCAACCTTTGTGGGAAAGGTGGTGGTGGTCTCATCTCATCCAGGGTTTCTTTAGTTTGGAATTTAATACCTGACACCACTAGGGTTGTTACTGTCTCGGCAGACTGTTCAGGAGTTGCTCTGCTCTCTACAAGGGAAGTGTTTTCAGCTTCAGTTTGCTCAGCCTCTTCTTTTGCTTGATCCGCTGATTGAATTTGGTTCTCTGGGATCTTTTCCTTCAGCTGTAGACCACTCCTAGTAGTGATTGCTTTGCACTGTTCATGGCCCATTACTTTAGCAACTTCAGTATTTCTAGGTAGCCCTCCTTGTGGTCTAGTGTTTATGTTTTGAGCAAACTGCCCAACCTGAGTTTCTAACATTTTAATGGCCGCTTCTTGATTTTGCAACCTCATCTCAGTTCTATTCATAAAAGCGTCTGTCCTTTTGATGAAATTACTGTTCTCCTCCATGTAGGACTCAATTTTCATCATAAAGGCTTTAAGCGTATTCTCTAGTGAACTTACCAGTTGTTGCTGCAGCTGCGGCGGCGGCATTGACTGTTGGTTCTGCGGCGGCGGCAGTTGTTGCATCGGTTGTTAAAATCCTGAAGGTTGGGTGATTGGGTTTAAGGCATTGTTGGGGTTGCTCCATGATAAGTTTGGATGCCTTTTCCATGAGGGATTGTATGTGTTAGACATCATATTGTTACGGTTGTAGTTTCCAACATACATACCGGTTTCTTGATTCATGCAATCAGAGGAACTGTGGTTACCTCCACATAAGTCACAATAAGAATCAATTACCTTGACCTCACGGGTATTTTGCTGTAATTGTAGGTTTTGCACCATCTTGGTAAGAGAGGCCAATTGTGCTGCCAATGAATTCGATGTGTCTAATTTATTTACCGTGGCTTGGCGTCTTACTCCTCCTCGCCTAGATGTAGGAAATTGAAAATCATTCTTCGCGAGTTTGTTTAGTATTTCGATATCTTCCTCAGGTGCTTTATCAAGGAGTGTTCCGCTTGCCGAGGCATCTAACATCATCCTTGTCGGGGCATTCGTGGCATTATAGAACATTGTCACTTGTGTCCATAGGGGAAATCCATGCAAAGGACACTTGTGTAGTAACTCTCTGTAGCGCTCCTATGCCTCGTACATTGGTTCATCATCTGCCTGTCGAAAAGAAGTGATTTCATTACGAATTCTATCATATAGGTTTGTAGGATTAAAATGAGTAATAAAATCACGACAGAGTTCACTCCAAGATCCAATAGATCCTGCTGGAATGTTATTCAACCAAGCATTCGCCCTATCCCTCAGTGAATAGGGAATAGCTTTAATCGCAAGACATCTTCATGGACTCCTTGTATTTTGAAAGAGTTGCAAATTTCCATGAAGGACTTAAGGTGTTGCCTTGCGTCTTCAGTTGCAGACCCACCAAATTGTCCAATTGTGTTAAGCATATTGAACATAACAGGTTTTAGTTCAAAGTGGGCTGCTTCTATCTCCGGTGTAACAACTCCTGGGTTTAATCCATTTAAGTCCTCCTCCAGGAAGTCTCTGACAGTGAGCTACCATGGCTTCTTGGATTTGTCTCCTCAACCTTTGCCTTGTTCGTTCGATCTCTGGATCTAACTCATACAAAGGGTTGGTTGGGTTGGCCCTGGTCATACACCAAGAAAAACAAGAGTAAAATTAAAATAAAAAGAAACAAGAAAATAAAGAAAACAAAATTTAGTTGCCAGTCCCCGGCAACGGCGCCAAAAACTTGTGGTGTGTCAAAAGTGCGCGTTTAGTGCAAATGGACACATCGAAAGTAATAAGTGATAAGTAATTATCGGATTATCGTCTCCACAGGGACTGGTAGACTTAATATGTCTTCTTCGTCTTCTTGTTCTATAGAAAGAAGTAAAATAAAACACAAGTAATTGAGTTTGGTTTAACTAAACTAAAATAACTAAGCAAAGTAAAGAGATTGAATAGTAGAGAGAGATGGGTCAGGATCCAGTTGCGTTGTATTGTGGATTTGATTGACTTGTCTCTGCTCAATGCAATCGTATATCACTGCCTCGGCAGCACTACAGTTTATTGCCTTGGCAGCGACGATACCTGTCCGCCGCGGCAATCCCTTGCTCGTGGTTGGACTTTACCAAAGTTCGGCAAAGTGTACTTGAATGACTCCGCTTATCCCTAAGTCAGAGTGTTGTTGATGACTAGTCCTTGATGATACCTCCCGGCATGAACCAATTATACTCACCAACCGATCTCACACTTCTTTTAGCCACTGAAACTCTTAACCTATCCCTAGGCCGAGTTAGTATTTCGCGATTGAAACACCGTAATTACCCCTTTCGTTAATCTAACTCTCCCGAGCTTAGATAAATGGATTACTCACAAACTTCTCTCCCGAGCTTGAATGCGAGAACAAGGAATAACAAAGGATAAGCAAACCTTGATAATTTTATTGCATTGAAACAAAGACAAAGTACAATCTCCTCTCACATATACTAAACAACCTTCACCTAATCACTAAGAAAGTTTAGAACATAATGGAGAGAAAGAAGACAAGTTTAGAGTTCGGCTCTCTCTCCCTAGGTATTCCGTCTATAGTACATTGGATGGCTAGGTCTTTATATAGGCTAGACCTAGGGCAAACCTTTCCTAAGTAGAATACAACTTGGTGTAGGTAACAAGTCAAGTACATAATTAAAATATTTCCAAGTTTAATTCGGCTAAGGGGCTTTCCCGCGTGGTCTTGTCTTAGGCTCTTCCTCGTGCTAGCCAACTCCGATTCATGGGCTTTAAGTCCAGACACGTCCCTTGGATTTTTATCTTCCAATCGCCTACAGTCTTGCTTCCTGGCTCTTAGCTGTTGCCTCGGCATCAGGTCCTGCCTCGGCCGTGTTGTTGCCGCGGCACTGGTTCTCCTGCATAGATATAAAAATGTAGTAAAACTTGCCTTTTCTGTAAATATTATCTCTATGAGCATAGCTTCTAAATATATCACATTAAGTACATGCATTGGTCCGAGTGGGTGTAAATTCGGTGATTAATGTCCATAAAAGGTGTAAAAAGTGATAGTGAAAATCATCAATGCATCATATTAAAACCATATTTAAAAACCATAACTTGTAATGCCTTTCTAAAACCATGCATGCTTAACAAATCATGTTCATGTTCATAATAGCAAAAACCTTTCCTTGAGTATGCATGGCATTATCAATTCATTTCACAAATAATGCAAAATGTTCCAAATTATTCCACGTATGTATATTGGCTTTCTAGTGATCACTTAATGTGACCCTTAAGTTTACCAAATACACGGATCCATTGATTAGAGACCTTTAGTCTCGTCATGACACAAATTCACCATTGACATGACTCGAAGTCACCATTGACATGACACAAAGTCACCATTATTAGCTCTACCACGTACGGTTGGACACATAGTCACCCTTGTTACGTGTAGGCGGCTCTACCACGCACGGTCGGACACAAAGTCACCCTTGTTACGTGTAGGCATTTTTCCTTTATTTCCATAATATTTATAGTGCACTCAATCCTAATGACATGTCATTTGTATTCGTATCTAAAGTTAGTGTCACTAAGCCAATATCAAGTTCAAGTATGCATGCTAATTTGCTGCTCATAATGCATCCATAATGTGTTCAACAAATGAACCAAAAGTCATGCCCAATGGCACCATCATATGTAGGGCAAATAACCACATCATATTCCACTTCATTTTTCATGTTTCCATAAACCATGGATATCTTTATAAACCATGCATTTCCAGCAATTAACAGATGCATGCATCATTTCAAAATCATACTTATGCATTTCCAAAATCTCTCTAAATCATCATCAAAAATGTCGTTACCGAAAATAGCCGAAACTCACAATAATGCATCAAAATCATTTACTTTACTTACTCTTGAACTATGGAAAGTTTTCAAACTATTCCATAGTCCCCAAAACAGAACCGAACCGTTGTGAAACACTTTTAATCCGAAATCACTCACCGACAAGCGAAACGAGCCCTCGCCGACGCTCCGACAGCAACACCAATGCACCAGTCACTTACGGACCTTCTTGCACTTCCTCTAGAACATTAAAAACAAAGCATATTCATATCATAACATGCTCAAAACAGCAGCCACATTAAACCTTCACAAAACTATCGAAAACCTTGCCGAAAAGACCGAAAACTAAGCCGAAACATATCCGAAACAACATCAGCCCATAACCTTATGATTCTAACATCTAATCCGCCTCACTTATGAACCAAAAACACTTCCAAACCATCCTTATACCTCCAGCAACAGCAGAACACTTAAAACAACCCCTAAAATAACCGAAAAACACCTTAAAACACCACCGATTGCATTATTCCGGGATTAATTTGTTGTTAACTCATTTCAAGACTCAATCAATCATTTAATTGACCTAATATCATAATTAAATCATCTTAATTCCAGCATCAATTGATATCGAAAAAGATTTCACAAAAACTATCATAAAACTCATAGATCTTGAATTAGAAACACAAAATTAAATATCACTTGTTGATGAGCAAGCCAATACTTGGGAACTTCAATAAAGAACCTTAGAAAAAGATGAGAAATCAGAATTTTACCTTTGAGATTAACTCCACCAGAAAGATGAGAAATTCTCTCTTGATTTCCTTGAAAATGGATGTTGATTTTGCAAAATTGATGAGTAGGTTTTGTAGAGAATGAAAAGATGAGTAAAATGATATAAATCTTGTTGAAAATGAAGAAGAAATAAGCAAATAATTGAAGAAATTTGGAGAAGAAGATGGAGAGAAAATGAAGAGAAAATTTTGAGAGAAAAGATGAGAAAATGGGAAGTTACAAAAGAAAAATAAAAATAAGCTCTTTATTAAAATTATTTAAACATATTTTGGTGGATAATCTTTAATTAAAAATAAATTGGGTTAATGGACCTCTAAAGATTCTAAGTATGGCTTACTTTCCAATTTAGTCACCAAAAATCTTAATTTCCGAAAATCACTAATTAAATCCATAAACTTTTCCAAAAATTACAATTTAGTCACTAGTACAAAATTAAGCCTAATTAAAAATCAAATTAAGGCTCAATAATATTCCTTTAACTTTAAAACACCATTTTAATATTTTTAAACCTTTCCGAAAAATTATTACTTGTCCGATTAAATTATTATTATTTTAATTTTCCCGAAATTAATGAACCGAATAATCCGATCCGACTCGAATCGAATCCCTAAACCAACACTCAAACTACTAACCCCAAAACCGGGATGTTACAGTAATTCAATTCATGAGGCTTCAATTGCCTTGATGCGTAAGCCACCACATTATTTCATTGCATCAAAACACAACCTAGCCCTGAATGTGAGACATCACTATACACAGTGAATTCCTTGACGGATTCTGGTTGAACAAGAACAGGAGCATGGGTCAAAGCTTGTTTAAGCTGATCAAAGCTTATTTGTTGGTCCTCCGACCATTCAAACAATTTATCTTTTCGTAGAAGTTTAGTTAAGGGTAAGGCAATAGTAGAGAATCCCTTAACAAATCTCTTATAATATCCAGCTAAACCGAGGAAACTCCTGACTTCACTAACATTCCTCGGAGGTCTCCAATCGAAAATGGTTTGCACTTTCTTGGCATCAACTTTGATTCCTTCTGCTGAGATGACATGGCCAATGAATGACACTTCCGATAGCCAGAACTCACACTTAGAGAACTTGGCAAACAATTAACGTTCCCGAAGAGTCCGTAAAACAATTTGAAGGTATTCCGAGTGTTCCTCCTTATTTCGAGAATACACCAAAATGTCATCAATAAAGACGACTACAAACTTGTCGAGGTGGGGCTTGAGTATCCGATTCATAAGGTCCATGAATGCCGCCGGAGCATTAGTTAGCCCGAATGGCATCACCAAGAATTCGAAATGACTATATCGAGTTCTGAAAGCCGTCTTAGGAACATCTTCTTCTTTTACTCTCATCTGATAGTACCCCGACCGAAGATCAATCTGAGAGAATACCGTAGCACTCTTGAGTTGATCAAACAAATCTTCAATTCTAGGCAAAGGGTACTTGTTCTTAATGGTCACCCGATTCAGTTGCCGATAATCGATACAAAGCCTCATTGTACCATCTTTCTTCTTTACGAAAAAAACATGAGCACCCCATGGCGAAGAGCTAGGACGAATGAATCCCTTGTCTTGTAGCTCATGGAGCTGCTTCTTAAGCTCTTTTAATTCTATTGGTGCCATTCTATAAGGAGCAATTGACACCGGATTAGTCTCAGGCTGGACTTCTATCCCAAACTCAACTTCTTTGGTCGGAGGAAGACTAGGAAGTTCCTCCGGAAAAAAATCAACAAATTCAGATACCACCGGGATTTTTGGTAAACCGAAATCATATTCATTTTGCAAAGCCATAGCAGCAAAGATCGAAGTTGGCTTCTTACGAATTAGGAGGATTGACTCCTTCCCCAAACCATGAAGATACAGTCTTCGATTCTGACAGTTGATCCAAGCTTCATGTTTGATCAACTAGTCTAACCCCAGTATTAGGTCAAACTTACATTCCGGTAGTACAAATAGATCAATTCGAAAAGGAATGTTCCGAATTGTAATCGGGGAATCTTTACAAACAAGGTTAACATTCATTATTCCTCCTATTGGGTTTGATACTACAAGACCCCTATCAACATTTTCAAGCTCTATCTTAACCTTTACAAGCATATTAGAACACACAACAGAATGGGTGGATCCTGAATCTATTAAAGCATAGACAGGACATAAATTTAATTCAATGGTACCTGCAATAACATCGGGAGACTCTTCCTCTCCTCTAACACGAATGGGGTACATTCTAGTTGGGGCTCGAGATTCTTGACGAGGAGGGGCTGACTGACGGTCTTTTCCCTTGCTTTGATTCCCGGAATGGGCCTGTCCTGGGCCCTTATTCCGATTTGGTGGTGGAGGGCTCTGATAAGCACGAGACTGAGGCGTACCTCTATTAAGATTCCGAGGGCAATCCTTAACAAAGTGTTCCGATCCACCACACGCATAACATAACTTCATATGATATCGACAAGGACTAGCATGAAACTTCTTACAGAACTGACAAGCCAAAACTTTTCCGGAATTTCCCGTGCTGTGAACAGAAGCCACCGGGGCTACGAGTCTATATGCCGACTAAGGTTTCGGCACATAATTACTCTTGGATTCGTGAAGATAGGTGGAGGAGCCTTCTTTCTTATGCTTGGCTCTCTTCACATTCCAATCCGGCTTATCCACCCATTTCTGCTTCTTGTCATTCTTGTTCCCACCCTTTCTCTTTTCCGAAGCCTTCATCTTGGCTTCGGTAGCAATAGCCCGATTGACTAATATTTGGAAATCAGTAATTCCCAAAGCAGTAAACATGGGGCTCATCTTATCATTCAGCCCATCAATGAACATTTGGCATTTTTGTTTCTCGGTTTTGATGTACTCTGCACCATACTTACAATACTTACAGAAGTCTACCACATACTGCTCAATAGGCCTATTAGCCTGCTTCAAGTACAAGAACCGTCTTCATTTTTCAGCTAGATATTGTTCACTAATATACTTCTTCTTGAACTCCTCTACAAAGAAGTCCCACATGATGGAGTCGGCAAGAGTAGTCAAGATCGTAGTTTCCCACCAACTCAAGGCTTTATCAGTTAGAAGCGAGATTGCACATTCAAGCTTGTTCTTATCGGGGCACTACAATTGCTTGGTCAGAATTTGAGTGGTCCTTTCTAACTATTGTTCGGGTTCCTCAGGCTTTTCCTCATTAACACCGAAAAAAATATTGGCTCGATATCGGGCAAGTCTTTCAATAGGTGCCCTAGTCGGTGTAGCATTAACAGGAGCAGCAGGACGATTCTGTCTCAAGTCGGACACTAACTGATCGAACATCCCCTTCATACTTAGGAGACATTCCCTCTGAACATCCTGCATAACCGGGGCTACCAACTCAGGGGCAGCTTCCGCTGGAGGTGGCTCTTGTTCTTGAGGAAGATTCGGTTCCACCCTCATACTTTCATTCTCATTAGATGAGCCCCCGGGACTTTCATCTCCTAAGGCTAATCTTGTATCAACCATGCTACAAAAGGTAGACAAACATTACTTAAATAAGAAAGAACATAAGCAAGTACGGCATATAAAACTCCTAGGTGGGATAGTTCAATCGTATATGATGTATGCACATTCGATTCGGTCCGAGAATCACGTAACAGAAAGCTCTGATACCAATAAAACTATGACACCCTCTCCCCGGGTTAGGAGACGGGAGTGTCGACCGAACTTGTAAACTTGTAAATTAGGCCAATCTTGTATTTAATTATAGAACATTTCGAATATTTGTAAATTAATTCAAGCCAATTATATGTATTACTTACCAATTTTGAGGCCAAATTAAAACTTTTTGTAAATTCGATTTACTCCTTAATCAATTTCGAACTTATTTTATTTTACGATCACCATCTAACTAATTCTTGACTTTGTTATTCGATCTTCGAATCTAATCCAATTATCATTCCAATCTTAACTCAATTTCCATTTGGGGCTCAATATAAGCTTTAATTTAACTTATAGAATCACTAAAACAATATGCAAGACTCCTATACTTTAATCTCAAAATTTGGGCCGAAAGGAGCTAGTGGTATCGATACCCCCTATAGAGAGGTATCGAAATAGGGGTATCGAACCCTGGTTCGATACTGGTTACAAGCGTTGACTCGTTGACCAAGGTTGAGTAGCCTGGTTCGATACTGGTATCGATGCAATTTCGTTACTGGAAGTTCCAGTATCGAACCAGGTATCGATACTAGTCTACCCCAATGACACATTGACTTAAGGTTATGGTAGCCTGGTTCGATACTGGTATTGAACCAGGGAGCCCACAAGAAGGTTTGATATCGAACCAAGCATCGATGCCATTTCGCTACTGTCAAGGGTGGTATCGATACCCATGTAATTGGTACCGATACCCCTGTCCTATTTGGCAAGTTTTTAAGTTTTTAATGCTTTTAGACACTAACCATAAACCATCTATATGATCTTAATTCATATCTAAACCTTAAGGGACCATAATAGCTTGTTTAAATCAACAAGCATCAACATATTAATTCAATCCATTAGACCAACTCACTACTAAGCCAATATTCATGCCATTCTACACTTAGAATAATCTTCTTGCCATATATTTGCTATGGCAACTAAAGCAACCATAATACTATCTTATGTTCACATGTCATAGATACCAAGACAATTGACCCAAATACCAAATACATACTTCCAAGGCCAACATACCAACCATACGCTAAAATCATAGGAGGCACAACTAGCCTAACATAGTCTCCATGCCTTATGGCTTACAAACCCAAAAGCTTAATTAACAATTATTACAAGTCATGTATAAATCGAACCTCAAAATGCATAAGCTATTCTAGATATGAAATTCTATGTCACCATAATGTCACGGACTTAATTCTCTCAAACTAATCCGTGCGGCGCTAACACATCCCGATCGATGTTAGCAAGCCTTGCTTGCACGCAACCTGGTGGCTAAACAAAGAAAGACAAGAGAAGGCAAAGGAATTTAAAGGAAAGCTTTTGTATTAAGCTTAAGAGAATGTGTACAAGAGTGCTCAACTTCTCAGGTTGTGTACAAAATGAAGGGGGTGGCCCTATTTATAGGCTCCACCTCCTGAATGGACGATTAGGATTTACTTGATCGGACGACTCATATGTTACCTCTTAAAATATCTACTAGGATCTATACTATTCTAGAGATTTCTACATTATCCTATACATGTCTATAACTATCTACAATGTTCTAGAGAACTCTAGAGACTTCCAGAGTAGTCCTGATCTTTCTAGGGTGTTCCAGGGTCTTCTAGAACATTCTTGATCCTTCTAGAATGTTCTAGTTGCTTCCAGCATCTTCTCCGTCCTTCTAGAATGTTCTAGAACCTTCGAGAATTATCTAGAGTCTTCTAGAATGTTCTCAGACCTTCTATACGTGTCTAGATCTTGATGGAACCTCCTAGAACATTCTAGAACGTGACAGAATCCTTGAGATGGATGTAGGCCATTCTAGGTTATTCTAGAAGCTTCCTTGGTGCATGGATTCTTCAAGAATGCCCAAGGATGATTTATTAATCTCATTGTTGCCGGCGGGTCGTGACATTCTCCCCCACCTAAGCTCGCGACGCCCTTGTCGCGTCTTCATGGAATTGTTGGTGTTCTTCCTTGGACTCCCAACTTGCTTTCGTTTCGATTTAGACATGATCTTAGGATCCACCTTTCCCCTTGGTGGTGACCTCTTTGGCAGATTTGGTGGTTCAACATTCTTAAACTCTGCATGCTCCTTCATTCTAAGTGATGAAATCACTTTATCCTTTGGCTTGGTGGCCCTAATGGTTGGCACCATACAAGCTTGATGACCCTCCATGATGCACAAAGAGTTGGCATATGTCATCATAATGGCTTTAGCCTTGTCAAAGAAATCAACGCCTAAGACGAGCTTGTAGTCGTCTATCGAGGCTACGGTGAAGTCTAGGTGGTCAGACCATGTCCCTACATTGGTCTTGACCCTATGTGCGATGCCTTGGATGGGTAGTGCGATAGAATTAATCGCCTTGATGGATCCTCCACCTTTTGTGGTCTTAAGACCGAGCCTCTTTGCTTCATCAAGAGAAACAAAGTTATGGGACGCAACTGTGTCAAGCATGGCCCTTGATGCTTTTCCATTGATGGTAACGTCCACGTATAGCAACCCCTTGGCTTCGGTCATCGAGGTGGATTGCATCACGTTCAGAAGTTGTATGGATCCCATTTGTGCATCGGGTTCAGATTCCTTGGCATCACTATCTTCACGATGCTTTGCTAAGAGAGAGCTAAGGGCTTGCCTTTGTGGGCACTCCCAAACCCAATGATCACCATCACAAATGAGGCACTTACTTGGTGGTGATCGTTTAGTGCCTCGAGCTTCTTGAGATCTATCCTTGGCCTTTCCTTTCCATGAGGATGAGTCCTTGGGTTTGCTTGAGTGATCCTCATGGTGACCATCTATACGAGGGCTCTTGTCTCTCCAACCCACGACTTGATTACTCTTCCCATCTTTCGGCTTAGATGTGGGCTCCTTGCAGCTAGAATAGTCAAATAAGCTTTCGGCTACGATAATGGCATCAGCAAGGGTTTGTACTCCCCGACGCCTTAACTCGGCCTTGTCCCATTGTTGGAGCCCATCCATGAAATTGAAGAGTGAATCTTTCTCGAAGAGGTCGGGGATATCGAGCACTAAATTGGTGAACTCCTTGACATAGTCATGGATGCTCCCCGATTGCTTGAGCCTTCGCAAATGAGGTCGGGCCTCATCTTCGGCATTCTCCGTATAGAATTGCCGTTTAAGCTTTCTTTTAAAGTCATCAAAGGTGGCAATGGTGCACATACCTTTTTCAACGTCTAAACGCCTTCTCCTCCACCAAAGCATGGCGGTGTCGGTAAGGTAAAATGTTGCGGTTTGAACCTTGGTTGCCTCATCCATGATTCCGGCAACGCAAAGTTATTGCTCTAGCCCCCACAAAAAGTTGTCTACTTCTTTAGCGTTGCGTGCCCCTGAGAAAGTTTTGGGATTGGGCACTTCGACCCTTCTAGCCTTATAAGTGGTGCTTGGCCCGGCAGTCATCGCACGTTTGCACAAGGCTACATCGCCTTGTAGGGACTCGACTTTACCCTGCATGTTGTCTAGCTCTTGTTCAAGAGAAGAACGTACCTTTGAGAGCTCATCCATGAGAAGGTCGTGAACATTGCCTATCTACGAGAGCATGGTTTTCTCTAACTTGAGCATCATGGCCCTCATGGCCGTGTGGATCTCGGCATCCTCTGCCTCAAGGCCTTCTACTCTTTCTTGAAGGTCGTCCACTTGGGCACCCATGACCCCGACACTTTCCTCCACATGAGTCAAGCGCGATTCTAAGCTAGAGATGATGTCCCTCGACTTGGCTCTTGGCCTAAGCATCGTGGGATCAACTTCCTCCTCACGCCCTCGATGTGGCTCTTGAGTGATCTCGGCCTCTGTTGAGCTAGCGACTTGATTCTTCCCAGTCTTGGCCATGTCTCGAACAAGATCGAACACGCTCTGATACCAACTGCCACGAACTTAATTCTCTCAAACTAATTCGTGCGGCGCTAACACGTCCCGATCGATGTTAGCAAGCCTTGCTTGCACGCAACCTGGTGGCTAAAAAAAGAAAGACAAGAGAAGGCAAAGGAATTTAAAGGAAAGCTTTTGTATTAAGCTTAAGAGAATGTGTACAAGAGTGCTCAACTTCTCAGGTTGTGTATAAAATGAAGGGCGTGACCCTATTTATGGGCTCCCACCTCCTGAATGGGCGGTTAGGATTTAATTCTCTCAAATTAATCCGTGCGGCGCTAACACGTCCCGATCGATGTTAGCAAGCCTTGCTTGCACACAACCTGGTGGCTAAACAAAGAAAGACAAAAGAAGGCAAAGGAATTTAAAGGAAAGCTTTTGTATTAAGCTTAAGAGAATGTGTACAAGAGTGCTCAACTTCTCAGGTTGTGTACAAAATGAAGGGGGTGGCCCTATTTATAGGCTCCCACCTCCTTAATGGACGGTGAGGATTTACTTGATCGGACGGCTCATATGTTACCTCCTGAAATATCTACTAGGATCTATACTATTCTAGAGATTTCTACGTTATCCTATACATGTCTATAACTATCTACAATGTTCTAGAGAACTCTAGAGACTTCCAGAGTAGTCCTGATCTTTCTAGGGTGTTCCAGGGTCTTCTAGAACATTCTTGATCCTTCTAGAATGTTCTAGATGCTTCCAGCATCTTCTCCGTCCTTCTAGAATGTTCTAGAACCTTTGAGAATTATCTATAGTCTTCTAGAATCTTCTCAGACCTTTTAGACGTGTCTAGATCTTGGTGGAACCTCTTGGAACATTCTAGAACGTGACGGAATCCTTGAGATGGATGTAGGCCATTCTAGGTCATTCTAGAAGCTTCCTTGGTGCATGGATTCTTCAAGAATGCCCAAGTATGATTTATTAACCTCATTGTTGCTGGCGGGTCGTGACAATAAGCTAGGAGTTATCAAAACATTACAAGATACCATACTTTGCTTGCCTGTAGAGCTTGCTTGCAAACGAACTCAATCCCGATCTAGCTCCTTAACTCGAGAACCTGTTGTTTTGGGAAGGAGGAAACAAACGAGTGGTAAGTACGTGCTAGGTACTTAGTGAGGCAGCCCTAGTCTAACCATATTAGACATAAATCAAATAATAAATGACATACTTCAATTACGCAACGATTCAATTCATGGCATTAATTCATTCAATATACAAGGATGTCAATCACCAAGTATAACATTTATCATGCTTCTCACGTCTATAAAAATTCTAACAGACAATTCAATTTCATATCCTATATGCTTATGCATTATCTAGCTTATGTTCGATACATGTGAATCAATAGTCAATTTTCATTTCTCAATGCTTTCATAGATCATTTCATGTCAAGGGTTTTTAATTAAAGATTATCGACCAAATATATTTTAATTAGTTTTAATAAAAAGGTTATTTTCATTTTCTTTTGTAACTTCCCATTTTCTCATCTTTTCTCCCAAATTTTCTCTCCATTTTCTCTCCATCTTCTTCTCTAAATTTCTTCAATTACTTGCTAATTTCTTCTTCATTTTCAACAAGATTTAATTCATTTTACTCATCTTTTCATTCTCTACAAAACCTACTCATCAATTTTGCAAAATCAACATACATTTTCAAGGAAATCAAGAGAGGATTTCTCATCTTTTTGGTGGAGTTAATCTCAAAGGTAAAATTCTGATTTCTCATCTCTTTCTAAGGTTCTTTATTGAAGTTCCCAAGTATTGGCTTGCTATTCAACAATTGATATTTAATTTTTTGTTTTTAATTCAAGATCTATGAGTTTTATGATGGTTTTGTGAAATCTTTTTAGATCTCAATTGATGATGGAATTAGGATGATTTAATTATGATATTTTTTCAATTAAATGATTGATTGAGTCTTATAATGATTTAATATCAAATTAATTCCGAAATAATGTAATCGGTGGTGTTTTAAGGTGGTTTTCGGTTGTTTTAGGGGCTGTTTTAAGTGTTCTGCTCTTGCTGGAGGTATAAGGATGGTTTGAAAGTGTTTTTAGTTCATAATTGAGGTGGATTAGATGTTAGATTCATAAGGTTAAGGGCTGACGTTGTTTCGGATGCGTTTAGGCTTAGTTTAGGTCTTTTCGGCTAAGTTTTCGATAGTTTTGGAGAGGTTTGATGTGGCTGCTGTTTTGAGCATGTTATGATGTTTATATGCTCTTTTTTTAATGTTGTAGAGGAAGTTCAAGAAGGTCCGTAAGTGGCTGGTGCATTGGCATTACCGTCGGAGTGTCGGCGAGGGCTTGTTTCGCTTCTCGGTGAGTGATTTCGGGTTTAAAGTGTTTCGCAATGGTTCGGTTCTGTTTTGGGGACTATGGAATAGTGTGAAAACTTTCCATAGTTCAAGAGTAAGTTATTTAAATGATGTTGATGCATTACCTTAAGTTTCGTCTATTTCGGTAATGGCTTTTATAAATGATGATTCAATACGATTTTGGAATTGCATATCTTTGATTTTGAAATGATGCATGCATGTGTTAATTGCTGAAAATGCATGGTTTAGAAAGGCATTCATGGCTTATGAAAGCATGAAAATAAATTGGAACAATATGTGGTTATTGCCTTATAATTGATTACGCGGTTGAGCATGATTTTGGTTCACATGATGAACATTTAATGAGTGCATTATGAGCAGCAAGTTAACATGCATGATTGGAAATTATATTGGCTTAGTGACACTAACTTTAGATTCGAATACAAATGACATGTCTTTAGGATTGAGTGCACTATAAAAATAATGAGAATAATGATGATGCCTACACGTAAACAAGGGTGACTATGTGTCCGACCGTGCGTGTAGAGCTTGCCTATATGTAAACAAGGGTGACTTTGTGTCCGACTGTGCATATAGTTGAACCATACGTAAACGAGGGTGACTATGTGTCCGACCGATGCATGTTGAGACCAAGCGTCTCCAAATATGGAAAAAGGGATCCGTGTATTCGGTGAGCTTAAAGTTCACAATAAGTGATCATTAGAAAGCCAATATGCAAACATGAAACAATTTAGTATTGATATGCATGACATAAGAAATGATTTTTTTATATTGATGAACATGATTTGGTTTCACATATTTCAATTGAGCATAAAGGATGCAAGCATGGCTTTTAAAATGATTTTAAATTTATGCATTGAAGATCTTATTTAGAGCTTCCTCACTAAGCATGTCTTGCTTAAGCTCTCCTTTCTTCTTTGCAGAAAAATAGAGGCATTTGAGGCTACCTTCGGAGCAAGAGGACCAAGGGGAAAAGACCTCACATTTTTTGTATGATTTGGCAAATAAATAGGGGCTTGACAATGTGTAAACCTACCCCTTATGAGAGTGTGTTTTGCTTTGGTTAATGACTTGTAATAAGACCTTAAATTGCCTTGATTGTGGTTTGATGAATTGTGATATTGTTTTGGATTGTTTGAAGCATGTACATGCATGAATATTCTTATTTTTAATCATAACATAGGAAACATGCCTATAGATAATTTTGGGGTCTTAGATGTTGGTAAATGGGTGCTTAAAATTGTCCTTTATGCTTAGGGAGTATGTATATAGTTGAGGGTGATCAATGGATGTGTTTGGATGGGGTTTAAATTAACCAAATTGGCCTTATTAGTGATTATGGACAGGGGATGGTATCGATACCCCAATGCAATTTTAGGGCGGCATCGAACCATGGTTCAATGCCATTACCTCACTAGACACCAAGGTATCGATACCACCCAAGGAGGTATCGATACCCTTGGCTTTCGAAGGCTTAATTAGCCACATCCATGTTGCTTGATGGTATCGATACCCATGACCAAAAAGGAAGAATTTTAAGTGTTGGAACTTCGAGTGTTGTCGTTCGTCTTCTTGTATTCGAATAGGGATGTTATGAATATCATTTTGAGTTGTAATATCACCTTGATGCATGATGTTAACTTAATTTCGTATTGGTTAATAAATGTTGGCTATAGCCCCTATGATTTGTGAGCTTTACAATTAGGTCCCTAAACATTGAAACATGAAATTGATGATGCTATACTTCTCCGATTGATCTGAATTTTATTTTGAGTATGCTATGCATGTTTAATTAAAACTATGGTAGATTGAATTTTCGGTTTATTATTGGAATTAAAACTATTTGCGATTTGGTCCTTATGTGTTCATGTGCGAATTGAATGACCTATTGTGGACCGAATGTTTCCATTCTCATTACTCGTGAACCCGACACATAGGGAATTAATTATGCATCTAGATAAGAAAAAAAATATATCGGTTTTCAGGGTTGTTTATCGAATCGGACCATTCGCGGGTTTGGCTCGATATTCCCCATGTGACCTGTTAGTGTCGGTTCCGTCTAGGCCGGGCTGAGGGGGTTATATTTGGTGGTATCAGAGCCAGGTTTGTTAAAGTATGTGATTGAACTTGTTATGTTTCTAATTTGTTGGATATCTATGCTTGATGGTTTTACTTTGAGTGATGATGGTTAAAAAGGGATAACGGTTACACATTGCCAATACGAATACAATTTCAAATGCTTCTCAGATTTCCCTTGGATCTTACCCGAATGTAAGTTTATTATGTTTTAATATCATGTTTAAATTGCATGTATGAAGTTTTTGGAATATGCCACCGAGACGTTAGACGCGTGCTAGTGCTAATATGATCACCGAGGGTCAGGCTGAGGGTGAGGCGACTGCTAGGGAAGAGCCGCTTCCTCCTCCTCCTGTGGGTGTGCGTCCGATTCCTCTGGGAGGTCAGTTTAGAGAGTTTGCACCTCTTATACAGGCTATGGCGGGTGCATTTCAGGCTGTCGTGGCTGGAGTTGTTGGCTAGTACAGAGAGGATTTTGGATCAGATGGAGTGTCAGGATACCAGGAGGTTGGGTTGTGTGGTTTCTCTACTTCAGGGAGACGCTTATCGTTGGTGGATCACCACGAAAGCTGGTGTAGATGCTGCTAACTTGACTTGGGAGTATTTTCGGACCGCTTTTGTGCGGATGTTTTTGGGGCCACAATATGAGGATGGAAGAAAGAGAGAGTTTATGTTGTTGGTGCAAGGTGCTATGACAGTGGCTGAGTATGAGATACAGTTCATTAGGTTGAGACACTATGCTCTTGAGTTGGTTCCTACTGACCGAAAGAGGTGTGATAGGTTCCGATATGGGTTGGATCCCGAGATTAAGACATACTTGTTAGCTGCTGAGTACACCGAGTTTGATGTGTTGGTTAATAGGGCCAAGGATGTCGAGGAGTCTCTTAGGGAGGCTAGGAAGTCTTCCGATGTTGGTTAGAGGCCCGTTGAGGCTGGTGCTCAAAATAAGCAGGGTAAGAGGTTTCGGGACAACCGATACAGAGTTGACCGACGCCGGGGTGATTTTAGGCATGGTGGTCGTGTTCAGAAGTATGGTAGAGGCGGTGGTGATGCCCCAGTCTGTAACTTGTGTTCTATGCGCCATCTAGGACAGTGCTGGTGGGCCACTGGTGCTTGTGTGGGATGTGGATCGAAGGATCATATGAGGCGTGATTGCCCAAGGTTTGCTGGTGAGTCGGGTGATCGTGTTGAGGCTGTTGTGGTTCCTGGTAGAGGACGTGGACGTGGTCGAGGTCCTTCTCATAGGCAGGGAGATGGACGGAAGGTCTATGCTCAGCGTGGGACTCGTAATGCTACAGATGTGGTGGCAGGTACCTTTTCTTTGCAAAATGTACCGTTGTTTTCTTCAATAGATTCGGGATCTACGCATTCTTATGTTTTGAGTGAACATGCATATTTGTTGGATATTCCGGTTGAGGTTTTAGATGTAGGTGTTGTGGTTACCAGTTCTTTGGGTGAGACTGTTACAGTAAGGAGGTTGTATAAAAGGTGTCCGTTGGAGGTGCAGGGACGTGTCTTTGAGGTTGACTTAATGGAGTTGTCGTTTCATGGTTTTGATCTTATCTTGGGTGTTGACTAGTTGACGGAGCACCAAGCGGTGGTGGATTTTGAAAAGAAGAGGGTTACCTTGAGGTTGTTGGATGGTAGTGAGGTTATGGTGAAGAGTGAGTATACCAGATTCTTGTCTAATGTAGTTTCGGCTTTACAAGCGGAAAAGATGTTACAATAACCTATATGCTTATGCATTATCTAGCAAAGGTTCGATACATGTGAATCAATAGTCAATTTTCATTTCTCAATGCTTTCATAGATCATTTAATGTCAAGGGCTACTTATAGCCATATAACCACTTTCAATGTTCAATAGCCGTTTTACATTCAAGTGCTACACATAGCAACAATTTCGTTTCAATACTCTATAGTAAACCATAATCAATTTCAATGCTTCATAAGCCAATACATGTACATATAATTTCGTTTAAGCTTAAACTTTTCAATTTAACTTCATGTGATGCCTTGGTATAGTTAGACAAGGTAAGCGAGTCAACAAGAGTGTCACGAAGACACTAACAAGAGTGCCATAGAGGCACTAACAAGAGTTCCACAAAGGTACTAACAAGAGATACCCATGGTATCTAACAATTGGTGATTAACCACCAAATCACGGTACCCACAGTACCAAACAAGAGTACCGAAGTACTAAACAAGAGTGTCGTAGCACTAAACAATGAGCTCAGACTCTAGGCATGCCGTACTACCTATGACCAACTATCGACCAAGGCTAAATAACATTTCATTACCCGTTTGATCATTCAATTCATATTTACCAAGTTCATGACATTAAGTGTAAGTACCCAAGGCATGTTTATCAAGCAATACATTTATAACATATCACAAGTAACATGCATATTATGTTATCAAACAATTAATCATATCACCAATAACATGCTCCATGCATGATTCGCGTACCTGGCATCCATAGCCGCGTGCCATACTTACCTCAGTATTTCCAAGCTATGCATATCTATTAAACTAGTGCTAACAATCTAGCAAGCAAACATGTTATCACACAAGTCCTTTAGCATTATTACTCCTCCCCTTTTTACCGAAATACAATTAATCCATTTATATGACATATCAATTCAAATAAACAAGAGATGGTTAGGACCTAGGTTTACCACACTCACTATTGATTCCAAGCTCTCAAGGGTTGAAGATGGTGATCCCCTTGCCTCTCTTCCTTGCTAATTTGAGTCTTTCTTCTTCGTTGTCTTCTTCTCTCGGATTCTCTAGTAAGCCATATTCATATAATAATTCATTAGGACACAATCAATCATTTAATCCAAGTGATCTTAGACTTAACAAATGTAAACATGTGCATTTGTTCATTGGGGACAATTTTGCTACCCTATAAAGAATCAATCATATCTCCTAGCTCCCTTACCCGAATCGAGCTTATTTTATATCTTTAGAAATCTAGGAAGACCCTCTAAAATTACAAATTAACCTCACATTTTAATTCTTAATCGATCAGCTTTAGATTTCCTTCGAAACGGACCTATCC
Organism: Abelmoschus esculentus; assembly: GCA_035048815.1. Classification (NCBI taxonomy): domain Eukaryota; kingdom Viridiplantae; phylum Streptophyta; class Magnoliopsida; order Malvales; family Malvaceae; genus Abelmoschus; species Abelmoschus esculentus. The sequence continues at coordinate 7,600,990 of JAUCBN010000015.1, forward strand.
GGTTTTGGGACTGCTCGAACAGCCCTCACGGAAACGCTTATATCTTTCTCTATCGAACTCCGATTGAGGTTCCGTAAATTTTCCCTTAAACTAGATATAATGGAGTATCATACTTCAAAATTTCAGATCCTAACTCCTTCAAACGTGAGATAGCAAATTTTCTCAAAAGTGCTACCCAGAATTACATTTCTAGGCAATTTTCGGCTAAGTTCTATTTTATACTTTCACTTCCAAACTCCTAACTTATTTCCATGAATTTTTCAGCATATCGAATATGAAATTAACACCTTAAAATCCATTTTACAGCAACTCAACAAATTAAATAGCATACATGTAACATTTGCAACATCTCAACTCAAATTTCTAACTTATTGTACATGCTTCAAAGAAAGACTTACCAAGCTACTCAAATGTGATTTCTTAGCTAGACTCTAACTTTAAATTAGGTTTTCCCAATCATCTAATTAAATCATGAAAACACCATGGAATACTCAAATCCTAAAAGCTTAAACCCCAAAATTTTTAGTTATGAAAAGAAAGACTTACCAAGCTACTCAAATGTGATTTCTTAGCTAGATTCACCCTTCATGCAAAACTCTTAAGCCCCCTTCAATGGCTCTTCCTAATTTCTCTCAAGTTTCTCTCTCTTTCTCCTTTTATTGTTGTTGCCATGAATGAGGAAGAAGGGAGAAATTTTGGTTGATTTTTGTTTGATTAATAATGGGTGAGAAATGACCATATTACCCTTAATGATTTGCCTAGACTTATTTTATTACGAAGGATAGTTTATGGAAATTCATACTTTATCATGCAACCATTAAATTTCTTATTTAATTCAATTTTATCCCTTTCTTCTAACCAATTAACATGTGATTCATCTTAAATTTATGATTTATTCGAACCGTTTTACTAACCCGATTTTAGGGTGTTACAATTTTAGGCCGAGTTCGGCGTACCCATTGAGCTTTTGTAGCTCAGCGTTCGAAATGTGTTTTCGTGCGTAGGTTAGGTGAAACCGATTCCTGTGGAGCACCACGAGGTTTGGATTTCAGCATCGACTTTGTTGTCAAAGTACATGTGTTAGATGTAGTGGGCTAGTGCTTAGTCGAACCCTATATGTATTTTTGTAACTCTGTTTATTATTTGGGTCGAATGTTTTAAATGAATTATAATATTTGGAGCTCCGATTTCTTTACATTATTTTGGGCTTACGTTTTAACTTAAATGGATTTTATGAATAGTATTTTGGACTTGAATTGGATTTTATTTGTTAGGCTTTCGAAAGAAATTTGAAATACAGGTTTTAGGCCGGAGGCCCAATATGACATCTGGGTCGGGGTGTTACATTTAGTGGTATCCGAGCTTACGTTGAGTCGGTTCTAGGAAGTCCCCGGAGGAGTCTAATGTGTTATATAGGTGTTAGACAAGTACATGCCCACGAGTCGATATCGTACTTTCTTTAAAGCTGAAATTTTGATGGTGTACTCTTGTTTGTTGTTGTTGTTGTTCGTGCAGAAGTGGTTAAGTATGCCGAGACGTGTGAGGGATTAGGAGGAAAGCCAGGGTTCTCGTGGAGGAGACTCCAACTATGAGTATGTGCCCGATGAGGAGGTGCCATTGGATGATGCAGTTGGTAATTGTGTGTTTTAATTTCATGTTATGATTAGGGAATTATGCTTTTAGTTGTTGGCAAATATTTGTTATGTTTAGGATAGGTTGGATTGTCTTTAAATGCTCAAACTTGTGCTCTCGACACAGGGGTATCGAAACACCCCAGACTAGTATCGATACCCCAGGCTTATTTAGCCTCTTTTGTAGCCCGAGCATCGATACCGTCCAAGGTTGGTATCGATACTCCCTATTCTTTGGTGGCTAATGGAAGCCCGAGCATCGTTACTGCCTAGGAGCAGTATCGATATCGCTGGCTGTTGGCCGTTAAAACGGTTCTTGCCACGTCATGGTTTCGAAACTCCTTTCACCTGTTTCGATACCTCAGAGATAAAAATGAGCTTTGGGGCTTGAATTTCATGTTAGACTCGTATGCTTTCTTGTACTCATGTAAGGTGGTTACAATTATCATTTTGGATCTAAATAATACCATATTGCATGGAAACAATTTAATAAACAATTGGTTGATTTAAATCGGAGTTGTTATATATAAATTAGGAATTTTGCAACTTAGACTTTATTCTATGAAGCATGTAATTGATGCTGTTGAAATGCTCTGCGTGACTTGAACTGTTTTGACAAGTGTTCTATGCATGATCGACTAGACCTCGATGAAATTAAAAGTATTCTCGTTGCGTCCTTAATTTTAGCATATGTGCTTATTGTATGCTCAAGTGTGGTTTGATTGCTTCTGATCTTATCTTGCATGAAACCGTCACATGCAAGAATTTAATTACGCATCTAGAAAAGAAATATATATATATATAAAATGGTTTCCAGGGTTGTTTATCGAATCGGGCCTTCGCAGGATTGGTTCGATATTCCCCGTGTGACCCATTATAGCCGGTTTCGTCTAGGCCGGGCTAAGGGGTTAAAGAGTAAAATGCACAAAAATTGAGTCTAAGCTGTATAATTAAGTTCAAAAGCCCATAATTAACTTTTGGTACCCAAAATTTTTTATTTAATATCATTTTCGATAATTTTTTAGGGTTCAGAGCATGCATGTCTAAATGGGCTCTCTAGTGAACCTGTTCGAATTTTAACCGATTAAAAAGCTCAAAATTTTAGTTTAAGCTTTATAATTAGGTTCAAGAGCCCATAATTAACTATTTGTACCCAAAAAATTGATTTAATATCATTTTCGATCGTTTTTTAGGGTTCAGAGCGTGCATGTCTAAATGGGCTTTCTAGTGAACCTTTTCGAATTTTAAATGGGTAAAAAGCTCAAAATTTTAGTTTAAGTTGTATAATTAGGTTCAAAATCCCATAATTAACTTTTTGTACCCAAAAAATTGATTTAATATCATTTTCGATCGTTTTTTAGGGTTTAGACCGTGCATGTCTAAATGGGCTTTCTAGTGAACGTGTTCGAATTTTAATCGAGTGAAAAGCTCAAAATTTTAGTTTAAGCTGTATACTTAGGTTCAAAAGCCCATAATTAACTTTTTGTACCCAAAAAAATGATTTAATATCATTTTTATCATTTTTTACAGTTCAGAGCTTGTATGTCTAAATGGGCTTTCTAGTGAACCTGTTTGAATTTTAATCGAGTAAAAAGCTCAAAATTTAAGCTTAACCTACATAAATAGATTCAAAAGCCCATCATTAACTTCTTTACGCAAAAATTATTATTTAATATCGTTTTCGATAGTTTTTCTAGGTTCAGAGCGAGCATGTCCAAATAGGATTTTTAGTGAAACCGTTCGAATTTTAACCGAGTAAAAAGCCCAAAATTTTAGTTTAAGCTGTATAATTACGTTCAAAAGCCCATAATTAACTTTTTTTACACAAAAAATTGATTTAATATCATTTTTGATCGTTTTTTAGGGTTCAGAGCGTGCATGTCTGAATGGGCTATTTAGTGAACCCGTTCGAATTTTAACCGAGTAAAAAGCTCAAAAATTTAGTTTAAGCTTTATAAGTAGGTTCAAATAACCATAATTAACTTTTTTTTACCCAAAAGTTTTGATTTAATATCATTTTTGAACGTTTTTTAGGGTTTAGAGCGTGCATGTCTAAATGGACTATCAAGTGAACCCGTTCGAATTTTAATGGAGTAAAAAGCTCAAAATTAGATTTTAAGCTGTATAATTAGGTCTAAAAGCCCATAAATATCTTTTTGTACAAAAAAAATTGATTTAATATCATTTTCGATCATTTTTTTAGGGTTCAGAGCGTTCATGTCCAAATGGGCTCTTTAGTGAACCCGTTCGAATTTTAACCGAGTAAAAAGCTTAAAATTTAAGTTTAAGCTGTATAATTATGTTCAAAAGACCATAATTAACTTTTTTTTGCCCAAAAATTTTGATTTAATATCATTTTCGATCGTTTTTTAGGGTTTAGAGCGTGCATGTCTAAATGGACTATCTAGTGAACCCGTTCGAATTTTAATCGAGTAAAAAGCTTAAAATTAGAGTTTATGTTGTATAATTAGGTTTAAAAGCCCATAAATAACTTTTTGTATCAAAAAATATTTTATTTAATCTCATTTTCGATCGTTTTTAAGGGTTCAGAGCGTTCATTTCTAAATGATCTTTTTAGTGAACCCGTTCGAATTTTAACCGAGTAAAAAACTCAAAATTTCAGTTTAAGATGTATAATTAGGCTCAAAAGCCCATAATTAACTTTTTTTACCCAAAAAATTTTATATAATATCGTTTTCGATCGTTTTTTAGGGTTTAGAGCGTGCATGTCTAAATGGGCTTTCTAGTGAACCCGTTCGAATTTTAACCGAGTAAAACGCTAAAAATTTCAGTTTAAGCTGTATAATTAGGTTCAAAAGACCATAATTAACTTTTTTTACCCAAAAGTTTTGATTTAATATCATTTTTGATCGTTTTTTAGGGTTAAGAGCGTGCACGTCTAAATGGACTATCAAGTGAACCCGTTCGAATTTTAATCGAGTAAAAAGCTCAAAATTAGATTTTAAACTGTATAATTAGGTTTAAAAGCCCATAAATAACTTTTTGTATCAAAAAATATTTTATTTAATCTCATTTTCGATCGTTTTAAGTGTTTAGAGCGTTCATTTCTAAATGGGCTTTTTAGTGAACCTTTCGAATTTTAACCGAGTAAAAAACTCAAAATTTGAGTTTAAGATGTATAATTAGGTTCAAAAGCCCATAATTAACTTTTTTTACCCAAAAAATTTTATATAATATCGTTTTCGATCGTTTTTTAGGGTTTAGAGCGTGCATGTCTAAATGGGCTTTCTAGTGAACCCGTTTGAATTTTAACCGAGTAAAAAGCTCAAAATTTTAGTTTAAGCTGTATAATTAGGTTAAAAATCCCATAATTAACTTTTTTACCCAAAAATTTTGATTTAATATCATTTTTGATCGTTTTTTAGGGTTCAGAGCGTGCATGTCTAAATGGGCTTTCTAGTGAACCCGTTTGAATTTTAACCCAGTAAAAAACTCAAAATTTTAGTTTAAGCTGTATAATTAGGTTCAAAAGCCCATAATTAACTTTTTTTACGCAAAAAAAATAATTTAATATCATTTTCGATCGATTTTTATGGTTTAGAGCGTGCATGTCTAAATAGGCTTTTTAGTAAACCCGTTCGAATTTTAACCGAGTAAAAAGCTCAAAATTTGAGTTTAAGCTGTATAATTAGGTTCAAGAGCCCATAATTAAATTTTTGTACCCAAATTTTTTTATTTAATTTCATTTTTGATCGATTTTTAGGTTTTAGAGCATGCATGTCTAAATGGGCTTTTTAGTAAACCCGTTCGAATTTTAATCTAGTAAAAAGCTCAATATTTGAGTTTAAGCTGTATAATTAGGTACAAACCCCATAATTAACTTTTTGTACTCATTACATTTTCGATCTTTTTTATGGTTTAGAGTGTTCATGTCTAAATGTGTTTTTGGGAGAAACGTTCGAATTTTAACCGAGTTAAAAGCACGAAATTTTAGTTTAATCTGTATAATTAGGTTCAAAAGCCCATAATTAACTTTTTGTACCCAAATAAATTGATTTAATATTATTTTTTTTCGTTTTTTAGGGTTCAGAGCATACATGCCTAAATGGGCTTTCTAGTGAACCTGTTTGAATTTTAAACGAGTAAAAAGCCCAAAATTTAAGTTTAAGATAATAATTAGGTTCAAAAACCCATAATTAACTTTATTTACGCTAAAAAGTTTATTTAATATCATTTTCGATCGTTTTTAGGGTACAGAGCGTGCATGTCTAAAGGGCTTTCCAGAGAACCCGTTCGAATTTTAACCAAGTAAAATGCTCAAAATTTGAGTTTAAGCTGTATAATTAGGTTCAAAAACCCATAATTATCTTTTTTTTCTAAAAAAATTTATTTAATATCGTTTTCGATATTTTTTTTAGGGTTTAGAGCATGCATGTCTAAATGGGCTTTCTAGTGAACCATTCGAATTTTAATGGAGTAAAAAGTACAAAAATTGAGCTACAGCTGTATAATTAAGTTCAAAAGCTGAAAATTAACTTTTTGTACCCACATTTTTTTATTTAATATCATTTTCGATCATTTTTAAGATTCAGAGCATGCATGTCTAAATGGGCTATCTAGTGATCCCGTTCGAATTTTAACAGAGTAAAAAGCTCAAAATTTTAGTTTAAGCAGTGTAATTAGGTTCAAGAGCCCATAATTAATTTTTTGTACCCAAAAAAATTAATTTAATATCATTTTCGATTGTTTTTTAGGGTTTATAGTGTGCATGTCTAAATAGGCTTTCTATTGAACCCTTTCGAATTTTAAACGAGTAAAAAGCTCAAAATTATAGTTTAAGTTGTATAATTAGGTTCAAAAGCCCATAATTAACTTTTTTTACCCCAAAAATTTGATTTAATATCATTTTTTATCGTTTTTTAGGGTTTAGAGCATGCATGTCTAAATGGGCTTTCTAATGAACCCGTTCGAATTTTAATAGAGTAAAAAGCTCAAAATTTTAGCTAAAGCTGTATAATTAGCTTCAAAAGCCCATAATTAACTTTTTTTACCCCAAAAATTTTATTTAATATCATTTTCAATCGTTTTTTATGGTTCAAAGCGTGCATGTCTAAGTGGGCTTTCTAGTGAACCCGTTCGAATTTTAACCAAGTAAAAAACTCAAAATTTTAGTTTAAGCTGTATAATTAGGTTCAAAAGCCCATAATTAACTTTTTTTACGCAAAAAAATAATTTAATATCATTTTCGATCGATTTTTATGGTTTAGAGCGTGCATGTCTAAATAGGCTTTTTAGTAAACCCGTTCGAATTTTAACCGAGTAAAAAGCTCAAAATTTGAGTTTAAGGTGTATAATTAGGTTCAAGAACCCATAATAAAATTTTTGTACCCAAAATTTTTTATTTAATTTCATTTTTGATCGATTTTTAGGGTTTAGAGCATGCATGTCTAAATTGGCTTTTTAGTAAACCCGTTCGAATTTTAATCTAGTAAAAAACTCAATATTTGATTTTAAGCTGTATAATTAGGTACAAAAACCCATAATTAACTTTTTGTACCCATTACATTTGATTTATAATCATTTTTTTTTGTGTTTTAGGGTTAAGAGCATACATGCCTAAATGGGCTTCTAGTGAATCTTTTTTAATTTTAATCGAGTAAAAAGCCTAAAATTTAAGTTTAAGATAATAATTAGGTTCAAAAACCCATAATTCACTTTATTTACGCTAAAAAGTTTATTTAATATCATTTTCGATCGTTTTTAGGGCTCAGAGCGTGCATGTCTAAAAGGGCTTTCCAGAGAACCCGTTCCAATTTTAACCAAGTAAAATGCTCAAAATTTGAGTTTAAGTTGTATAATTAGGTTCAAAAACCCATAATTAACTTTTTGACCCAAAATTTTTTTATTTAATATCATTTTCGAACTTTTTTAGGGTTCAAAGCGTGCCTGTCTAAATGGACTTTCTAGTGAACCCGTTTGAATTTTAATCGAGTAAAAAGCTCAAAATTAGATTTTAAGATGTATAATTAGGTTCAAAAGCCCATAAATAACTTTTTGTACCAAAAATATTTAATTTAATATCATTTTTGATCGTTTTTAAGGGGTTAAGAGCGTTCATGTCTAAATGGGCTTTTTAGTGAACCCCTTCAAATTTTAACCGAGTAAAAAGCTCAAAATTTGAGTTTAAGCTGTATAATTACGTTCAAAATCCCATAATTAACTTTTTCTACCCCCAATATTTTATTTAATATCATTTTCGATCGTTTTTTGTGGTTCAAAGCGTGCATGTCTAAATGGGCTTTCTAGTGAACCCGTTCGAATTTAACCAAGTAAAAAACTCAAAATTTTAGTTTAAGCTGTATAATTAGGTTCAAATGCCCATAATTAACTTTTTTTACGCAAAAAAAATAATTTAATATCATTTTCGATCGATTTTTGTGGTTTAGAGTGTGCATGTCTAAATGGGCTTTTCAGTGAACCCGTTCGAATTTTAACCGAGTAAAAAGGTCAAAATTTTAGTTTAAGGTGTATAATTAGGTTCAAAAGCCCATAATTAACTTTTAGTACCCATTAAATTTTATTTAATATCATTTTCGATCTTTTTTTATGGTTTAGAGCGTTCATGTCTAAATGGGTGTTCCAGAGAACCCGTTCAAATTTTAACCGAGTAAAAATCCCAAAATTTGAGTTTAAGCTGTATAAGTAGGTTCAAGAGCCCATAACTAAATTTTTGTACCAAAAGATTTTATTTAATATCATTTTTGATCGATTTTTAATTTTCAGAGCGTGCATGTCTAAATGGGTTTTTAGTAAACCCGTTTGAATTTTAATCTAGTAAAAAGCTCAAAATTTGAGTTTAAGCTATATAATTAGGTTCAAAAACCCATAATTAACTTTTTTTACCCTTTAAATTTGATTTATAATCATTTAAAATCTTTTTTTAGGGTTTAGAGTGTTCATGTCTAAATGTGTTTTTGAGAGAACAGTTCAAATTTTAACCGAGTAAAAAGCTCAAAATTTTAGTTTAAGTTGTATAATTAGGTTCACCAGCCAATAATTAACTTTTTGTACCCAAATAAATTGATTTAATATCATTTTTTATCGTTTTTTAGGGTTAAGAGCATGCATGCCTAAATGGGCTTTCTAGTGAACATGTTCGAATTTTAATCGAGTAAAAAGACCAAAATTTAAGTTTAAGATGTATACATAGGTTCAAAAGACCATAATTAACTTTATTTACGCTAAAAAATTTATTTAATATCATTTTCGATCGTTTTTAGGGTTCACAGCGTGTATGTCTAAAAGGGCTTTCTAATGAACCCGTTCGAATTTTAACATAGTAAAAAGCTCAAAATTTGAGTTTAAGTTGTATAATTAGGCTCAATAGCCCATAATTAACTTTTTGTACACAAAAAATTGATTTAATATCATTTTCGATCGTTTTTTAGGGTTTAAAGTGTGCATGTCTAAATGGGCTTTCTAGTGAACCATTCGAATTTTAACGGATTAAAAAGCTCAAAAATTGAGTTACAGCTGTATAATTAAGTTCAAAAGCTCATAAGTAACTTTTTGTACCCAAAATTTTTTATTTAATATCATTTTTTAAGGTTCAGAGCGTGCATGTCTAAATGGGCTTTTTAGTGAACCCGTTCGAATTTTAATAGATTAAAAAGCTCAAAATTTTAGCTTAAGATGTATAATTAGGTTCAAAAGCTCATAATTAACTTTTTGTACCCAAAAAAATTGATTTAATATCATTTTCGATCGTTTTTTAGGGTTTAAAGTGTGCATGTCTAAATAGGCTTTCTTTTGAACCCTTTCGAATTTTAAACTAGTAAAAGGCTCAAAATTATAGTTTAAGCTGTATAATTAGATTCAAAAGCCCATAGTTAACTTTTTTTACCCAAAAAATTTAATTTAATATCATTTTCGATCGTTTTTTAGGGTTTAGAGCTTGCATGTCTAAATGGGCTTTCTAATGAACCCATTCGAATTTTAATAGAGTAAAAAGCTCAAAATTTTAGCTTAAGCTGTATAATTAGCTTCAAAAGCCAATAATTAACTTTTTTACCCAATTTTTTTTATTTAATATCATTTTCGAACGTTTTTTAGGGTTCAAAGCGTGCTTGTCTAAATGGACTTTCTAGTGAACCCGTTTGAATTTTAATCGAGTAAAAAGCTCAAAATTAGATTTTAAGATGTATAATTAAGTTCAAAAGCCCATAAATAACATTTTGTACCAAAAATATTTAATTTAATATCATTTTTGTTCGTTTTTAAGGGTTAAGAGCGTTCATGTCTAAATGGGCTTTTTAGTGAAACCGTTCAAATTTTAACCGAGTAAATAGCACAAAATTTGAGTTTAAGCTGTATAATTAGCTTCAAAAGCCCATAATTAACTTTTTTTACCCCAAAAATTTTATTTAATATCATTTTCGATCGTTTTTTATGGTTCAAAGCGTGCATGTCTAAATGGGCTTTGTAGTGAACATGTTCGAATTTTAACAAAGTAAAAAACTCAAAATTTAAGTTTAAGCTATATAATAAGGTTCAAAAGCCCATAATTAACTTTTTTTACTCAAAAAAAATAATTTAATATCATTTTCGATCGATTTTTATGGTTCAGAGCGTGCATGTCTAAATAGGCGTTTTAGTGAACCTGTTCGAATTTTAACCGAGTAAAAAGCTCAAAATTTGAGTTTAAGCTGTATAATTAGGTTCAAGAGCCTATAATTAAATTTTTGTACCCAAAAAATTTTATTTAATTTCATTTTTGATCGATTTTTAGGGTTTAGAGCGTGCATGTCTAAATGGGCTTTTTAGTAAACCCGTTCGAATTTTAATCTAGTAAAAAGCTTAATATTTGAGTTTAAGCTTTATAATTAGGCTCAAAAACCCATAATTAACTTTTTGTACCCATTACATTTGATTTATAATCATTTTCGATCTTTTTTATGGTTTAGAACGTTCATGTCTAAATGTCCTTTTTAGTGAACCCGTTTGAATTTTAACCGAATTAAAAGCACAAAAATTTAGTTTAAGCTGTATAATTAGGTTCAAAAGCCCATAATTAACTTTTTGTGCCTAAATAAATTGATTTAATATCATTTTTTTTTTCGTTTTTTAGGGTTAAGAGCATGCATGCCTAAATGGGCTTTCTAGTGAACCTGTTCGAATTTTAATCGAGTAAAATACCCAAAATTTAAGTTTGAGATAATAATTAGGTTCAAAAACCCATAATTAACTTTATTTACGCTAAAAAGTTTATTTAATATCATTTTTGATCGTTTTTAGGGTTCAGAGCGTGCATGTCTAAAAGAGCTTTCCAGCGAACCCATTCGAATTTTAACCGAGTAAAAAGCTCAAAATTTGAGTTTAAGCTGTATAATTAGGTTCAAAAACCCATAATTATCTTTTTTTTCTAGAAAAATTTATTTAATATCGTTTTCGATATTTTTTAGGGTTTAGAGCGTGCATGTCTAAATGGGTTTTCTAGTGAACCATTCGAATTTTAACGGAGTAAAAAGCACAAAAATTCAGTTACAGCTGTATAATTAAGTTCAAAAGCTCATAATTAACTTTTTTTACCCAAAATTTTTTATTTAATATCATTTTCGATCATTTTTAAGCTTCAGAGCGTGCATGTCTAAATGGGCTTTCTAGTGAACCCGTTCGAATTTTAACAGAGTAAAAAGCTCAAAATTTTAGTTTAAGCAGTGTAATTAGGTTCAAGAGCCCATAATTAACTTTTTGTACCCAAAAAAATTAATTTAATATCATTTTCGATCGTTTTTTAGGGTTTAAAGTGTGCATGTCTAAATAGGCTTTCTATTGAACCCTTTCGAATTTTAAACGATTAAAAAGCTCAAAATTATAGTTTAAGCTGTATAATTAGGTTCAAAAGCCCACAATTAATTTTTTTACCCAGAAAATTTGATTTAATATCATTTTAAATCGTTTTTTATGGTTTAGAGCGTGCATGTATAAATGGGCTTTCTAATGAACCCGTTCGAATTTTAATAGAGTAAAAAGCTCAAAATTTTAGCTTAAGCTGTATAATTAGCTTCAAAAGCCCATAATTAACTTTTTTACCCAAAAAAATTTTTTATTTAATATCATTTTCGAAAGTTTTTTAGGGTTCAAAGCGTGCATGTCTAAATGGACTTTCTGGTGAACCCGTTTGAATTTTAATCGAGTAAAAAGCTCCAAAATTTAGTTTAAGCTGTACAATTAGGTTCACAAGCCCATAATTAACTTTTTGTACCCAAATAAATTTATTTAATATCATTTTTGATCGTTTTTTAGGGGTTAAGAGCGTTCATGTCTAAATGGGCTTTTTAGTGAACCCGTTCAAATTTTAACCGAGTACAAAGCTCAAAATTTGAGTTTAAGCTGTATAATTACGTTCAAAAGCTCATAATTAACTTTTTTTACCCCAAATATTTTATTTAGTATCATTTTCGATCGTTTTTTACAGTTCAAAGCGTGCACTGTCTAAATGGTCTTTCTAGTGAACCCGTTCGAATTTAACCAAGTAAAAAACTCAAAATTTTAGTTTAAGCTGTATAATTAGGTTCAAATGCCCAGAATTAACTTTTTTTACGCAAAAAAAATAATTTAATATCATTTTCGATCGATTTTTATGGTTTAGAGCGTGCATCTCTGAATGGGCATTTTAGTGAAACCGTTCAAATTTTAACCGAGTAAAAAGCTCAAAATTTTAGTTTAAGGTGTATAATTAGGTTCAAACGCCCATAATTATCTTTTAGTACCCATTAAATTTGATTTAATATCATTTTCGATCTTTTTTTAGGGTTTAGAGCGTTCATGTCTAAATGGGTGTTTGAGAGAACCCGTTCAAATTTTAACCGAGTAAAAAGCTCAAAATTTGAGTTAAGCTGTATAAGTAGGTTCAAGAGCCCATAATTAAGTTTTTGTACCCAAAAGATTTTATTTAATATCAGTTTTGATCGATTTTTAATGTTCAGAGCGTGCATGTCTAAATGGGATTTTAGTAAACCCGTTTGAATTTTAATCCAGTAAAAAGCTCAAAATTTGAGTTTAAGCTATATCAAAAACCCATAATTAACTTTTTTTACCCTTTAAATTTGATTTATAATCATTTAAAATCTTTTTTAAGGGTTTAGAGTGTTCATGTCTAAATGTGTTTTCGAGAGAACAGTTCAAATTTTAACCGAGTAAAAAGCTCAAAATTTTAGTTTAAGCTGTAGAATTAGGTTCACAAGACCATAGTTAACTTTTTGTACCCAAATAAATTGATTTAATATCATTTTTTATCGTTTTTTAGGGTTAAGAGCATGCATGCCTAAATGGGCTTTCTAGTGAACATGTTCGAATTTTAATCGAGTAAAAAGCCCAAAATATAAGCTTAAGATGTATAAATAGGTTCAAAAGACCATAATTAACTTTATTTACGCTAAAAATTTATTAAATATCATTTTCGATCGTTTTTAGGGTTCAAAGCGTGTATGTCTAAAAGGGCTTTCTAGTGAACCCGTACGAATTTTAACATAGTAAAAATCTCAAAATTTGAGTTTAAGCTGTATAATTAGGGTCAAGAGCCCGTAATTAACTTTTCGTACCCAAAAAGTTGATTTAATATCATTTTCGATCATTTTTTTAGGGTTTAAAGTGTGCATGTCTAAATGGGCTTTCTAGTGAACCATTCGAATTTTAACGTAGTAAAAAGCACAAAAATTGAGTTACATCTGTATAATTAAGTTCAAAAGCTCATAAGTAACTTTTCGTACCCAAAATTTTTTATTTAATATCATTTTCGATCATTTTTTAAGGTTAAGAGCGTGCATGTCTAAATGGGCTTCCTAGTGAACACGTTCGAATTTTAACCGAGTGAAAAGCTAAAAATTTTAGTTTAAGCAGTATAATTATGTTCAAGAGCCCATAATTAACTTTTTGTACCCAAAAAAATTGATTTAATATCATTTTCTATCGTTTTTTTAGGGTTTAAAGTGTGCATGTCTAAATGGGCTTTCTATTGAACACTTTCGAATTTTAAACGAGTAAAAAGCTCAAAATTATAGTTTAAGCTGTATAATTAGGTTCAAAAGCCCATAATTAATTTTTTTACCCAAAAAGTTTGATTTAATATCATTTTCTATCGTTTTTTAGGGTTTAGAGCGTGCATGTCTAAATGGGCTTTCTAATGAACCCGTTCGAATTTTAATAGGGTAAAAAGCTCAAAATTTTACCTTAAGCTGTACAATTAGCTTCGAAAGCCCATAATTAACTTTTTTACCCAAAAAATTTAATATCATTTTCGAACGTTTTTTAGGGTTCAAAGCGTGCATGTCTAAATGGACTTTCTAGTGAATCCGTTTGAATTTTAATCGAGTAAAATGCTCCAAATTAGATTTTAAGATGTATAATTAGGTTCAAAAGCCCATAAATAACATTTTGTACCAAAAAAAATTTAATTTAATATCATTTTTATCGTTTTTAAGGGTTAAGAGCGTTCATGTCTAAATGGGCTTTTTAGTGAACCCGTTCAAATTTTAACCGAGTGAAAAGCTCAAAATTTTAGTTTAAGCTTTATAATTACGTTCAAAAGCGCATAATTAACTTTTTTTATCCCAAAAATTTTATTTAATATTGTTTTTGATCGTTTTTTAGGGTTCAAAACGTGCATATGTCACGGGTTCAGAGTTTTGACACAGGGACAACCACCCCGTGCGGCACCTCAGGTCTCTCACAAACCCGAGGTTAAGCCTTTACCATCTCGATGCTTACTGGTTTCGCCCTCCCATGGGCTCATCAGGGAAGCGGGGACAGCTCCCGACCAGTGTGGTGCGCGATCAGCATGCCCATCCGAAGATAGGACGATTGCTCGGCACGTACTACACCCTTAATGCTATCCCACTCCCAAGAGTTACGCACAACCAGAAAGCATCTCGCTCGATCCCGTGTTGTTATGATACACGGACCGTGACAATCTCCCCCACCTGATTCATGCACGTCCTCGTGCATGGGGAGGAAACTCTTTCCCTTCTTTTTATATTAGCCAGAAACTAGTGTGCAATTCTCCCTCAACTCGCCCTCTAACTGGGGCCACCCTCCGATGTATCGTAACAACATGGGACCGAGCGAGATGCTTTCTGGTTGTGCTTAACTCTTGGGAGCGGGATAGCATTAAGGGTGTAGTACGTGCCGAGCAATCGTCCTATCTTCGGATGGGCATGCTGATCGCGCACCACACTGGTCGGGAGCTGTCCCCGCTTCCCTGATGAGCCCATGGGAGGGCGAAACCAGTAAGCATCGAGATGGTAAAGGCTTAACCTCGGGTATGTAAGAGACTTGAGGTGCCACACGGGGTGGTTATCCCTGCGTCAAAACTCTGACCACACGGGGTGGTTATCCCTGCGAGTTACAAAGCTTTGAGCGCTTTGTGTAGAGGCTGACTTAGGCGAGTTGAGTCCTAAGGCCGCACGGTTTTGCTAGAAAGGTTCTAGACCCGTGACACATGTGTAAATGGGCTTTCTAGTAAACCCGTTCGAATTTTAACCAAGTAAAAAACTCAAAATTTTAGTTTACCTGTATAATTAGGCTCAAAAGCCCATAATTAACTTTTTTTATGCAAAAAAATTAATTTAATACCATTTTTGATCGATTTTTATGGTTTAGAGCGTGCATGTCTAAATGGGCTTTCTAGTGAACCCGTTCGAATTTTAACCGCGTAAAAAGCTCAAAATTTTAGTTTAAGCAGTATAATTAGGTTCATGAGCCCATAATTAACTTTTTGTACCCAAAAAAATTAATTTAATATCATTTTCGATCGTTTTTTAAGGTTTAAAGCGTGCATGTCTAAATGGTCTTTCTAGTGAACCCTTTCGAATTTTAAACGAGTAAAAAGCTCAAATTTTAGTTTAAGTTGTTTAATTAGGTTCAAAAGCCCATAATTAACTTTTTTTTTACCCAAAAAATTTGATTTAATATCATTTTCGATCGTTTTTTACGGTTTAGAGCATGCATGACTAAATGAGTTTTCTAGAGAACCCATTCGAATTTTAAACGATTAAAAAGCTCAAAATTTTAGTTTAACCTGTATAATTAGGTTCAAAAGAGCATAATTAAATTTTTGTACCCAAAAGATTTGATTTATTGTCATTTTCGACCGTTTGAATTTTAACCTGTATAATTAGGTTCATGCCTAAATGGGCTTTCTAGTGAACCCGTTTGAATTTTAACCGAGTAAAAAGCCCAAAATTTAAGTTTAAGATGTATAACTAGATTCAAAAGCCCATAATTAACTTTATTTACACTAAAAAATTTATTTAATATGATTTTAGATCGTTTTCAAGGGTTTAGAGCGTTCATGCCTAAATGGGCTTTCTAGTGAACCCGTTCGAATTTTAACCGAGTAAAAAGCCCAAAATTTAAGTTTAAGATGAATAATTAGGATCAAAAGCACATAATTAACTTTATTTGCACTAAAAAATTTATTTAATATCATTTTCGATCGTTTTTAGGGTTCATAGTGTGTATGTCTAAAAGGGCTTTCTAGTGATCCCGTTCGAATTTTAACCGAGTAAAAACCACAAAATTTAAGTTTAAGCTGTATAATTAGGTTAAAAAACCCATAATTATCTTTTTTCATAAAAAATTTTATTTAATATCATTTTCGATATTTTTTTAGGGTTTAGAGCGTGCATGTCTAAATGGGCTTTCTAGTGAACCATTCGAATTTTAACGGAGTAAAAAGCACAAAAATTGAGTTATAGTTGTATAATTAAGTTCAAAAGCTCATAATTAACTTTTTGTAACCAAAATTTTTTATTTAATATCATTTTCAATCATTTTTTAAGGTTCAGAGCGTGCATGTCTAAATAGGCTTTCTAGTGAACCCGTTCGAATTTTAACCGAGTAAAAAGCTCAAAATTATAGTTTAAGCAGTATAATTAGGTTCAAGAGCCCTTAATTAACTTTTTGTACCCAAAAAAATTGATTTAATATCATTTTCGATCGTTTTTAAGGGTTTAGAGCGTGCATGTCTAAATGGGCTTTCTAATGAACCCGTTCGAATTTTAACAGAGTAAAAAGCTCAAAATTTAGTTTAAGTTGTTTAATTAGGTTCAAAAGCCCATAATTAACTTTTTTTTTTACCCAAAAAATTTGATTTAATATCATTTTCGATCGTTTTTTACGGTTTAGAGCATGCATGACTAAATGAGTTTTCTAGAGAACCCATTCGAATTTTAAACGATTAAAAAGCTCAAAATTTTAGTTTAACCTGTATAATTAGGTTCAAAAGAGCATAATTAAATTTTTGTACCCAAAAGATTTGATTTATTGTCATTTTCGACCGTTTGAATTTTAACCTGTATAATTAGGTTCATGCCTAAATGGGCTTTCTAGTGAACCCGTTTGAATTTTAACCGAGTAAAAAGCCCAAAATTTAAGTTTAAGATGTATAACTAGATTCAAAAGCCCATAATTAACTTTATGTACACTAAAAAATTTATTTAATATGATTTTAGATCGTTTTCAAGGGTTTAGAGCGTTCATGCCTAAATGGGCTTTCTAGTGAACCCGTTCGAATTTTAACCGAGTAAAAAGCCCAAAATTTAAGTTTAAGATGAATAATTAGGATCAAAAGCCCATAATTAACTTTATTTGCACTAAAAAAATTATTTAATATCATTTTCGATCGTTTTTAGGGTTCATAGTGTGTATGTCTAAAAGGGCTTTCTAGTGATCCCGTTCGAATTTTAACCGAGTAAAAACCACAAAATTTAAGTTTAAGCTGTATAATTAGGTTAAAAAACCTATAATTATCTTTTTTCATAAAAAATTTTATTTAATATCATTTTCGATATTTTTTTAGGGTTTAGAGCGTGCATGTCTAAATGGGCTTTCTAGTGAACCATTCGAATTTTAACGGAGTAAAAAGCACAAAAATTGAGTTATAGTTGTATAATTAAGTTCAAAAGCTCATAATTAACTTTTTGTAACCAAAATTTTTTATTTAATATCATTTTCAATCATTTTTTAAGGTTCAGAGCGTGCATGTCTAAATAGGCTTTCTAGTGAACCCGTTCGAATTTTAACCGAGTAAAAAGCTCAAAATTATAGTTTAAGCAGTATAATTAGGTTCAAGAGCCCTTAATTAACTTTTTGTACCCAAAAAAATTGATTTAATATCATTTTCGATCGTTTTTAAGGGTTTAGAGCGTGCATGTCTAAATGGGCTTTCTAATGAACCCGTTCGAATTTTAACAGAGTAAAAAGCTCAAAATTTTAGTTTAAGCTGTATAATTAGGTTCAAAAGCCCATAATTAACTTTTTTTACCCAAAAAAATTGATTTAATATCATTTTCGATCGTTTTTTAGAGTTGAGAGCGTGCATGTCTAAATGGGCTTTCTAATGAACCCGTTCGAATTTTAACAGAGTAAAAGGCTCAAAATTTTAGTTTAAGCTGTATAATTAGCTTCAAAAGCCCATAATTAACTTTTTTTACCCAAAAATTTTGATTTAATATCATTTTTGATCGTTTTTTAGGGTTTAGAGGGTGCATGTCTAAATGGACTTTCTACTGAACCCGTTAAATTTTAATCGAGTAAAAAGCTCCAAACTAGATTTTAAGATGCATAAATAGGTTAAAAATCCCATAAATAACATTTTGTACCAAAAAAATTTGATTTAATATCATTTTTTATCGTTTTTAAGGGTTAAGAGCGTTCATGTCTAAATGGGCTTTTTAGTGAACCCATTCGAATTTTAACCGAGTAAAAAGCTCAAAATTTGAGTTTAAGCTATATAATTACGTTCAAAAGTCCATAATTAACTTTTTTTACCCCAAAAATTTTATTTAATATTGTTTTCGATCGTTTTTTAGGGTTCAAAGCGTCGATGTCTAAATGGGCTTTCTAGTAAACCCGTTCAAATTTTAACCAAGTAAAAAACTCAAAATTTTAGTTTATCTATATAATTAGGTTCAAAAGCCCATAATTAACTTTTTTTACGCAAAAAAATTAATTTAATATCATTTTCGATCAATTTTTATGGTTCAGAGTGTGCATGTCTAAATGGGCTTTTTAGTGAACCCGTTCGAATTTTAACCGAGTAAAAAGCTCAAAATTTTAGTTTAAGGTGTATAATTAGGTTCAAAAGCCCATAATTCACTTTTAGTACCCATTAAATTTGATTTAATATCATTTTCGATCTTTTTCTAGGTTCAGAGCGTTCATGTCTAAAGGGGTTTTCGAGAGAACCCGTTCAAATTTTAACCCAGTAAAAAGCTCAAAATTTGAGTTTAAGCTACATAATTAGGTCCAAAAACCCGTAATTAACTTTTTGTACCCATTAAATTTGATTTATAATCATTTTCGATCGTTTTTTTAGGGTTTAAAGTGCGCATGTCTAAATGGGCTTTCTATTGATTTAAGATAATTTTTTATCGTTTTTTAGGGTTAAGAGCATGCATGCCTAAACTGGCTTTCTAGTGAACCTGTTCGAATTTTAGTCGAGTAAAAAGCCCAAAATTTGAGTTTAAGATGTATAATTAGGTTCAAAATCTCATAATTAACTTTTTTTACCCAAAAAATTTGATTTAATATCATTTTCTATCGTTTTTTAGGGTTTAGAGCGTGCATGTCTAAATGGGCTTTCTAATGAACCCGTTCGAATTTTAACAGAGTAAAAAGCTCAAAGTTTTAGTTTACGCTGTATAATTAGCTTCAAAAGCCCATAATTAACTTTTTTACCCAAAAATTTTAATTTAATATCATTTTCGATCGTTTTTTAGGGTTTAGAGCGTGCATGTCTAAATGGACTTTCTAGTGAACCCGTTAATTTTAATCGAGTAAAAAGCTCCAAATTAGATTTTAAGATGTATAATTAGGTTCAAAATCCCATAAATAACTTTTTGTACCAAAAAATTTTAATTTAATATCATTTTTGATCGTTTTTAAGGATTAAGAGCGTTCATGTCTAAATGGGCTTTTTAGTGAACCCATTCGAATTTTAACCGAGTAAAAAGCTCAAAATTTGAGTTCAAGCTATATAATTACGTTCAAAAGCCCATAATTAACTTTGTTTACCCCAAAAATTTTATTTAATATTATTTTCGATCGTTTTTTAGGGTTCAAAGCGTCGACGTCTAAATGGGCTTTCTAGTAAACCCGTTCAAATTTTAACCAAGTAAAAAACTCAAAATTTAAGTTTATCTGTATAATTAGGTTCAAAAGCCCATAATTAACTTTTTTTACGCAAAAAAAAATAATTTAATATCATTTTCGATCAATTTTTATGGTTCAGAGTGTGCATGTCTAAATGGGCTTTTTAGTGAACCCGTTCAAATTTTAACCGAGTAAAAAGCTCAAAATTTTAGTTTAAGGTGTATAATTAGGTTCAAAAGCCCATAATTAATTTCTTTAGCAAAAAAAAATTATTTAATATCATTTTCGATCGTTGCTTAGGGTTCAGAGCGTGCATGTATGATAAGTGCTCAACTCACTATCACTTTTTACACCTTTTATGGGCATTAATCACTGAATTTACACCCACTCGGACCAATGCATGTACTTAATGTGATATATTTAGAAGTTATGATTATAGAGATGATATTTACAAAAAAGGCAAGTTTTACTGCATTTTTATATTTGTGCAGGAGAAACTAGTGTCGCGGCAGCAACATGGCCGAGGCAGGACCTGATGCCGAGGCAGCAGCTGAGAGCCAGGAAGCAATACTGTAGGTGATCGGAAGAGAAAAATCCAAGGGACGTTTCTGGACATGAAGCATATGGATCAGAGCTGGTTAGCATGAGGAAAAGCCCAAGAAAAGGCCACGCGGGAAAGCCTCTTAGTTGAAATAAACTTGGAAATATTTTATTTATGTACATGACTTGTTCCCTACTCCAAGTTGTATTCTACTTAGGAAAGGTTTGCCCTAGGCCAAGCCTATATAATACCTACCCGTCCAATGTATTAAGGGAGCCGATTCACAGAGAGTTTACCCTAAGATACATTGTTTTCTTTCTCTCAAATTATGTTCTAAGTTTTCTTCGGGTTTAGGTGAAGGTTGTTAAGTATTTGTGAGAGGAGATCGTACTTTGTCTTTGTTTCAATGCAATAAAGCTATCAAGGTTCAGAGCGTGCATGTCTAAATGGGCTTCTTAGTGAACCCGTTCAAATTTTAACCGAGTAAAAATATCAAAATTTTAGTTTAAGCTGTATAATTATGTTCAAAAGCCCATAATTAACTTTTTTACCCAAAAAATTTGATTTAATATCATTTTCGAACATTTTTTAGGGTTTAGAGCGTGCATGTCTAAATGGGTTTTCTAGAGAACCCGTTCGAATTTTAACCGAGTAAAAAGCTCAAAAATTTAGTTTAACCTTTATAATTTGTTTCAAAAGACCGTAATTAAATTTTTTTACCTAATAAATTTGTTTTATAGTCATTTTCGAACCTTTTTAGGGTTCAAAGCGTGCCTGTCTAAATCGGTTTTCTAGAGAACCCGTTCAAATTTTAAATGAGTAAAAAGCTCAAAATTTGAGTTTAAGCTGTTTAATTAGGTTCAAAAACCCATAATTAACTTTTTTAACTAAAAAAATTTATTTAATATCATTTTCGATATTTTTTTAGGGTTTAGAGCGTGTATGTCTAAATGGGCTATCTAGTGAACCCGATCGAATTTTAACCGACTAAAAAGCTCAAAATTATAGTTTAAGCTGTATAATTAGGCTCAAAATCCAATAATTAACTTTTATTACCCAAAAAATTGATTTAATATCATTTTCGATCGTTTTTTAGGGTTCAGAGCATGCATGTCTAAATGGGCTTTCTACTGAACCCGTTCGAATTTTAGCCGAGTAAAAAACTCAAATTTTGAGTTTATGCTGTAAAATTAGGTTAAAAAGCCCATAATTAACTTTTTTCGAACATTTTTTAGGGTTTAGAGCGTGCTTGTCTAAATGGGCTTTCTAGGGAACCTGTTCGAATTTTAACCGAGTAAAAATCTCAAAATTTAAGTTTAACTTGTATAATTAGGTTCAAAAGCCCATAATTAACTTTTTTTTACCCAAAAAATTTGATTTAATATTATTTTCGATATTTTTTAGGGTTTAGAGTGGGCATCTCTAAATGAGTTTTCGAGAGAACCGGTTCGAATTTTAACCGAGTAAAAAGCTCAAAATTTTAGTTTAACATGTATAATTAGATTCAAAAACCCATAATTAAGTTTTTGTGCCCAAAAAATTTAATTTAGTGTCATTTTTTATCGTATTTTAGGGTTTAGAGCGTGCATCTCTAAATGGCTTTCTATTGAACCCGTTCGAATTTTAAACAACTAAAAAGCTCCAAATTTTAGTTTAAGCTGTATAATTAGCTTCAAAAGACAATAATTAACTTTTTGTACCCAAAAAATATGATTTATTGTCATTTTCGATCGTTTTTTAGGGTTAGAGCGTGCATCACTAAATGGGCTTTCTAGTGAACCCGTTCGAATTTTAATCGAGTAAATAGCTCAAAATTTTAGTTTAAGCTGTATAATTAGGTTCAAAAGCCCATAATTAACTTTTTTCCCTAAAAAATTGATTAAAAATATCATTTTCGATCTTTTTTTAGGGTTTTGAACGTGAATGTCTAAATCGATTTCTAGTGAACCCGTTCGAATTTTAACCGAGTAAAAAGCTCAAAATTTGAGTTTCAGCTGTATAATTAGGTTCAAAAACCAATAATTAACTTTTTTACCTAAAAAATTTTATTTAATATCATTTTTGATCTTTTTTTAGGGTTTAGAGCGTGTATGTCTAGATAGGCTTTCTATTGAACCCGTTCAAATTTTATCCAACTAAAAAGATTAAAATTTTAGTTAAACCTTTATAATTAGCTTCAAAAGTCCATAATTAACTTTTTTAACCCAAAATATTTGATTTATTGTCATTTTCGATCGTTTTTAGGGTTTAAAGCGTGCATCTCTAAATGGCTTTATAGTGAACCCGTTCAAATTTTAAACGAGTAAAAAGCTCCAAATTTTAGTTTAAGCTGTATTATTAGCTTCAAAAGCCCTTAATTAACTTTTTGTACCCAAAAAATTTGATTTATTGTAATTTTCAATCGTTTTTTAGGATTTTGAGCGTGCATCTCTAAATAGGCTTTCAAGTGAACTCGTTCGAATTTTAACGGAGTAAAAAGCTCAAAATTTTAGTTTAAGCTGTATAATTATGTTCAAAAGCCCATAATTAACTTTTTTTTCATAAAAAAATTGATTAAAAATATCATTTTCGATCTTTTTTTAGGGTTTAGTGTGTATGTCTAAATGTGTTTTCTAGCGAACCCGTTTGAATTTTAATCGAGTAAAAACCTTGAAATTTTAGTTTAAGCTGTATAATTAGGTTCAAAAGCCCATAATTAACTTTTTTTACCCAAAAAAATTGATTTAATATCATTTTCGATCGTATTTTAGGGTTCAGAGCGTGCATGTCTAAATGGGCTTTCTAGTGAACCTGTTCGAATTTTAATCGAGTAAAAAGCTCAAAATTTGAGTTTCAGCCGTATAATTAGGTTCGAAAGCCCATAATTAACTTCTTTTTTACCTAAAAAATTTGATTTAATATAATTTTCTATCGTTTTTAGGGTTCACATCGTGCATGTCTAAATGGGCTTTTTAGTGACCTAGTTCGAATTTTAACTAAATAAAAGCTCAAAATTTGAGTTTAACCTGTATAATTTGGTTAAAAAGCACATAATTAACTTTTTTTACCCAAAAATTTGATTTAATATCATTTTCGATCGTTTTTAGGGTTCAGAGCGTACATATCTAAATGGGATTTCTAGTGAACCGAGTCGAATTTTAGCGGAGTAAAAAGATCAAAAGTTGTGTTTCAGCTGTATAATTAGGTTCAAAAACCCATAATTAAGTTTTTTACCTAAAAAATTTTATTTAATATCATTTTCGATCTTTTTTTAGGGTTTAGAGCGTGTCAAAAGTGCGCGTTTAGTACAAGTGGACACATCGAAAGTAATAAGTGATAAGTATTTTATCGGATTATCGTCTCCATAGGGACTGATATACTTAATATGCTCTCTTTGTCTTCTTGTTCTGTAGAAAAGTAAAGAACACAAGTGAATTGAGATTATTTATCTAAACTAAAATAACTAAATAAAAATAAAAAGTTAGAATAATAGAGAGAGATGGGCTTGGATCCAGTTGCGTCGAATTGTGGATTTGATTGACTTGTCTCTGTCCAATGCAATCGTATATCATTGCCTCGGCTGCTCTGCAGTTTACTGCCTTGGCAGCGACAATACCGTCTGTCGCGGCAATCCCTCGCTCCTTGGGCAGACCTTACCAAAGTTCGGCAAAGTGTCCTTGAATGACTCCGTTTATCCCTAAGTCAGAGTGCTGTTGATGACTAGTCCTTGATGATACCTCCCGGCGTGAACCAATTATACTCACCAACTAATCTCACACTTCTTTTATCCGCTGAAACTCTTAACCTATCCCTAGGCCAAGTTAGTATTTCGCGATTGAAACACCATACTTACCCCTTTCGTGAATCTAACTCTCCCAAGCTTAGATAAATGGATTACTCACAATCTCCTCTCCCGAGCTCAATTGTGAGAACAAGGAATAACAAAGGATAAGCAAACCTTGATAACTTTATTGCATTGAATCAAAGACAAAGTACAATCTCTTCTCACATATACTCGACAACCTTCACCTAATCCCTAAAAGGTTTAGAACATAATGGAGAGCAAGAAGACAAGAATAGATATCGACTGTCTCCCTAGGTATTATGTGTTTCATACATTAGGTGACTAGGTCTTTATATAGGCTAGACCTAGGGCAAACCTTTCCTAGTAGAATACAACTTGGAGTAGGAAACAAGTCAAGTACATAATAATAAAAATATTTTCAAGTTTAATTCGGCTAAGGGGGCTTTCCCGCGTGGTCTTCCTTTGGGCTTTTCCTTGTTCTAGCCAGCTCCGATCCATGGGCTTCAAGTTCAGACACGTTCCTTGGATTTTTATCTTTCCATCGCCTATAGTCTTGCTTCCTGTCTTTCTGCTACTGCCTCGGCATCAGGTCCTGCCTCGGCCTTGTCGCTGCTGCGGCACTGGTTCTCCTGCACAGATATGAAAATGCAGTAAAACGTGCCTTTTTCTATAAATATTATTTATATGAGCATAACTTCTAAATATATCACATTAAGCACATGCATTGGTCCGAGTGGGTGTATATTTGGTGATTAATGCCCATAAAAGGAGTAAAAAGTGATAGTGAGTTGAGCACTTATCACTATGAAAATGAAACTATATGCAAAAATAAAAAAGAAAAAGAAAAGATGCTTACTTGTTTGCGGGCTTGGTTTTCCTTGTTCCCATGCTCTTTATTCTTTTTGCAGGCTGCTCAGGTGGCGATGGGTCAGTTTGAGTGATCTCGGTTTCAGGTTCGTCTTCTAGTCCTAATCCTCGCGGACTGCAACAGCATCGAGGGTTCTCTCCTCCTCCACACAAAAGGAAGCGTGTCGTCCTGCTGAACGCTTCATCTTGCGGCTTGGAATAGGGCATCGAAAGGATAGGCAGGAGGGATCTCTACTCTTGGTGAGTTAAGATCAAACTCTTCACTTCTTACTTGTATGGTGTCGGCCCCAAAGGTTCTCGATTCGACAGCAGGTCCCTTGCCCTTGTCCTTAGTTGGTGCGGAAGGACCGTTCGGAACTTGGTGCGATGCTGTAACAGATGCGGCAGGAGATTGTGCTGTTGTTGGTTTAGTAGGGGCATGCTTCCAGCTGCGCTGTGCTCATGAACTAGTGAGGTTTGCTGCTGTTTTTGTTACTGCGACGGACTATTCTGAGGAGGAATTGGCTCAACCTCATTTTGCTGGAAGATGTGAGCTGGGAAGTCGGGCAAGCTATAGCCACCATCAGGCATTAAGTCTCGAAGGTTCAACTAGAGAACCAAATCCCTTTTTTGAACATAGTTCGTGTACGTCATGAACTTTCCATGTAGGTCTACCAGTTTTTTTTTGCATCCCTTCAATAGTAGCAGGTAATGCGCTGAGATTTGCTAAGGCATTCTTTGGTTTGGCCGAAGGCTCGCTAGATGTTAGAGCATTTTCTTCCACTCTCATCAGCTTTGGGATTTTCTTCAAAGCTATGCCTTGTCGTCCCTTTAGCTTGTAGTCATCGTCGTTCTCAAACACTCGCTGCTTTCGGTAGAGTGCTGTAATCAGGTATGGGAAAACTAGGAGGCTTTGTTTCCTTTTCAAGGCTGCGTGAGCTTCCTCAAGAATAATCTTTCCCACGTTGATGGTTCATTTCCTCAAGATCGAATGCAAAAGTTGTAACCGAGCAAGGTTTACCGTGGCTGTGTGGCTTGTGGGCATCAGATTTTGTTTTATAAAGTGCATCCAGATCTTGCCCTCTGGCTTTAGGGAAGTGCGATCAACAGTGGTATTCGCCTCATCCCACTCGGTTCCTTCAATGCAGAGATACTTTAAGAGAAAATTTGGGTCCTGCCCTAGCATGGAAGCGACAAACATAGAGTGTTCGTATTCTTCACCCACGTCGTAGAACTCATTGATGTGCTTGGCAGTGAAGGGGATGGCATCGCCTCTAACGTAGATTGTTTGTTGTCCAGGCCGCGTGAAGTGTGCGTAGAACTCTTGTAAAAGCGACACATTTATGGCTTTTTGATTGGCCTTTGTGTCGAAGTGGCGAGCAAAAGTTTGCCAATGGTGTCAAAGAGGAAACGAATAGGTGAGTTTGAAAAAGCAAAAACAGGACCAGCAATTCAAGAAATTCCTCGACATCTTGAAGCAAGTCCACATCAACATACCATTCGTTGAAGCTATTGAACAAATGTCGAACTATGCCAAGTTCCTAAAGGACATGGTATCAAAGAGGAAACGAATAGGTGAGTTTGAGACAGTGGCTGCTACCGAGGGATGCATGGCAATGCTGCATAACCGCATGCCACCAAAGTTAAAAGATCCTGGTTGCTTTACTATACCTTGTGCGATAGGTAAGAGTTATGAAGGTAAGGCCCTATGCGACCTTGGAGCCAGCATAAACCTCATGCCCAAATCCGTCTTTCAAAAGCTGGAAATTGGAAGGCCAAAACCGACAACAGTGATGCTCCAACTAGCGGATCGATCCTATGTGCAACCTGAAGGCAAAATCGAGGACATACTAGTAAGAGTTGACAAGTTTATTTTTCCTGCCGACTTCCTTGTCCTTGATTGTGAAGCAGATGACAATACACCGATCATTCTTGGGAGACCCTTCCTTGCAACTGGACGAACCATAAATTGACGTGGAAAAAGGAGAGTTGACAATGCGGGTCAATGACCAACACGTCAAACTCAACGCATTCCACAACTTCAAAAAATATGATGATCCAGAGGAGTGCAAGGACATCCACACCGTAGACAATAAGATATCCTGCCTGGGCAGTTTGCTCGGCAGAATATTCGGCAAGAAGATTAAGCCCAAGGTGGATGGACAGACAACAAAGAGGAGTGACCCACAACCGATTCATAATTTGGGCCTAAGGGAGAGAATAATTTTGGGAGATGCATTTGCATGCTCTCCACTAGTAACATGACCTCACCCTTTTTCTTTATTATTATATTAGGATTAGTTAGTTTATTTTTATTTTTTTCTAATTATTTTTGCTTTAAGTATTTTTCTTTTGTGTGTTTTATTTAGGAATAAAAAGCAAGAATAAAGGAGAAATAGTTCACAGCATGAACTCTGCCGAGGCAATAAAACAGTGTCAGGGCCGCAGCAGTCCCAACGGGCAGAACAGTGTAACGGCTAGTCTGCCGAGATTCCTGCCGCGACAGAAAAAGGAAACGGCAGAAAAAGGAAACGGTTACAAACGACTAGTGACTTCAACGGTCACAAGGCCGACGCCTATATAAGAAACTCCTTCCTCTTGAACTCTTCACTCTTACTTTCTTGTTTTCTTTAGTATTCATAACAATCTCTCTCACATTACTCTCTGCAGATTCTCTTCAAGAAAAACCTCCAAGAACTCACATCTCTCTATCTTGATGGCAACATACAAAAGATTCGCCCCAGCCAACGTTGAAGATCGATTCAACCGATCTTTCATCGCTAGGCAACTTTGGGAAGAGCAAGGTTTCCAGCATGCGGACGAAGAGAACTACGGCATTGAACACTACCTCTATGACAGAATTAAGTACCAGAATTGGGAAATTTTCTGTCTGCAACCTGCCCAGGCGAACGCCACGATCGTGCAGTAGTTTTACGCTCATGGGCCCAGCAAAGACTCCCTATTCGTTCACTGCCGCGGCAGACCAGTCCAGCTCGATGCCGAAACAATTAACAACTTCTACGGCCTCACCCCAGACAGTGATATCCATGCTGAATTCTTGGAAGATATCACTACCGAGGACTATGAATTCATTAAAGACAATCTTTGTTACGGGAACACCCCATGGGAAACCGGTACCCATCGAGGATCCGTAACAAGAAAAAATCTAAAGCCGGAGGCCAAGATGTGGAATACCCTCGTCAAACGACGCCTCAACCCAACATCACACAATAGCACGGTGGATCGCAAGAGATTGGTGCTTATCCAATCCATCATCAACAAGAGGACCATCAATGTTGGCGAGATTATCCTAAGGGAAATTCACGAGTGCAGTAAGAAAGATAGGGGACCATTGTATTTCCCTTGCTTGATTACGGGTTTATGTGTTTCTGCAGGTGTACCCATTGAAGAAACGGATGAATACAAGCCCCCAAGACGAGGATAGACCAGGGATTTCTGTCACAAAGTCATGCAGATCACACAAGCAGAGCCTGTCCAAGCAACGCCGCAGTAGTTCACTGCCGATACTGCTGTCGGGGCCCGGTACACGGCAGACATGCCTGTACTGCCCACACCTCTGCCGCAGCAGACCCGTACCAAGAGATCTTGCAACAGCTGGCAGCAATGGACCTTAGACAACAACGGTACATGGAGTACCAAAGGGATTTCAATGGCACTCTAGCCCAGATGATGCTGCACGCCTTCCTGGACCAAGGAGCACAATTTCCGGAGTTCCCAAGCAACATGTTCGTCACAGCCGCACCTTACACCGAGACTACACTAGCCCCGGGAGGACCAAGGCCGTACTTCCATGCGGACCCTCAGCCCCAATACCAGGCTGCCGGCCCATCTAGGGCAGCGGATTCTGCCGTGGCCTCGTCTGTCAGCAGAAGGCCATCCAAGCGGAGGGCCGTTTTCAACACTCCACCCCGATCACCAATCATCATGGGCAGTCTATCGGCCGAGATAGATGCTTATGTGCACCAAAGCTCCACCGCCGCCAGACCAAGTACACACCACACCGGAGGAGCCACGGCAATGGGGGAGGAATAGACGTGATGCTAACCGAAGAGATGACTGATGTAGAAGAAGGAGAGGAGGTAGAAGCCCCGATGCAAAGGACACCACCCACTCGAGTCCAACCGCCCCGGCAAGCAAAGGCACAACCATCGCCTTCACCAAGGACAAAACAATCGTCAGCTAGGCCGAGGAGGAAAATTATTACAAGCAGCTCTTCGGAGTCGCTTTAAAATTCTTTGTCCTTTATTCAAATATAAATTGCTTTTACTGTTTTTACTTGCTGCTTATGATTCATATTCTGTTTTGCCGTTTATTTCTTCAAATATAAAGCATTGAGGACAATGCTTGGTTTGAGTTTGGGGGTGCAGATTCACTGCCAAGGCAGCAATCTACTGCCGCGGCCTTGCCAAAAAGGGAGTATTCCATTGATTTTTTTAAAATTTTTATGCTCCCCGCCTTACTTGAATCTACTGCTTACACTTTTGTACTGCTTATCATCAGTATTGCCTTAGTTTATTCTTTAAGGCTATAGAAATCTTTCTCCTTACCATGTTTAGGTTCTGTTAAGAGGGCTTAACCTTAGGATGCTTAAGGATGGAAACTTAGAAGCTTACTATAGGAAGAACTTTAAACTTTAAACACTTTTGGGACTTGTTAGATTTTAGGAATTCTTTTAATGAACTTAGGTGATAAAGACTTAGATTTTTGGAAAGTAACTAGAGGTGCCTACCACCGGCTCCAGAAAATCTCTTCTCCATGCTAGAGGTGCCCGAAATTGGTTCTAGTATGCTTTAAGAAAAATCAAAAAGAAAAAAGAAATTTAGTGAAAAGAAAAACACAAGTCTTTGAGGTGCCCGAAACCGGCTCAAGATTTGGGGTTTGAAAAAGAAGAGAACATTTAACCAATGTCTGTTTGTCTTGAACTTAGAGTTTATCTAAGAAAGCCTTTAATCAACTTGTCCACAAAAACGCACACACTCACAATTCTTATAGTTTGTTTCTAGGTAAACCCTTGGGTAACCGAATAGTTAAGGCTTAAGAGTAGGCCTAGTTATGGTGGGGAGAATAGATGGATATGTAAGACCAAGAGAGAGTATAGTTCGGCAAATTGATGGTTTGCATTGCTTGAGGACAAACAATAGTTCGAGTTTGGGGTGTGATAAGTGCTCAACACACTATCACTTTTTACTCCTTTTATGGGCATTAATCACCAAATATACACCCACTCGGACCAATGCATGTGCTTAATGTGATATATTTAGAAGTTATACTCATATAGATAACATTTACAAAAAAAGGCACGTTTTACTGCGTTTTCATATCTGTGCAGGAGAACTAGTGCCGCGGCAGCGACAAGGCCGAGGCAGGACCTGATGCCAAGGCAGCAGCAGAAAGACAGGAAGCAAGACTATAGGCGATGGAAAGATAAAAATCCAAGGAACGTGACTGGACTTGAAGCCCATGAATCGGAGCAGGCTAGCACAAGGAAAAGCCCAAAGGAAGACCACGCGGGAAATCCCCTTAGCCGAATATAAACTTGGAAATATATTTAATTATGTACTTGACTTGTTCCCTACTCCAAGTTCTATTCAACTTAGGAAAGGTTTGCCCTAGGTCTAGCCTATATAAGGACCTAGCCACCCAGTGTACAAAAGACGGAATACCTAGGGAGACAGTCGATTTCTATTCTTGTTTCTTTCCTCTCCATTATGTTCTAAACCTTCTTAGGGGTTAGGTGAAGGTTATCGAGTATTTTTGAGAGGAGGTTGTACTTTGTCTTTGATTCAATGCAATAAAGTTATCAAGGTTTGCTCATCCTTTGTTATTCCTTGTTTTCACAATTGAGCTTCGGAGAGGATATTGTGAATCATCTATTTATCTAAGCTCAGGAGAGTTAGATTCACGAAAGGGGTAAGTACGGTGTTTCAATCGCGAAATACTAACTCGGCCTAGGGATAGGTTAAGAGTTTCAGCGGCTAAAAGAAGTGTGAGATTGGTTGGTGAGTATAATTGGTTCACGCCTAGAGGTATCATCAAGGACTAGTCATCAACAGCATTCTGACTTAGGGATAAGCGGAGTCATTCAAGGACACTTTGCCGAACTTTGGTAAAGTCTGCCCACGAGCAAGGGATTGCCGCGGCAGACAGTATTGTCGCTGCCGAGGCAGTAAACTGCAATGCTGCCGAGGTAGTGTTATATGATTGCATTGGACAGAGACAAGTCAATCAATTCCATAATACGACGCAACTGGATCCTAGCCCATCTCTCTCTACTATTTCAACCTTTTATCTTTTATTTAGTTATTTTAGTTTAGATAAATCAAATCAACTCACTTGTGTTTTTATTTTTCTACAGAACAAGAAGGTGAAGAAAGCATATTAAGTATACCGGTCCCTGAGGAGACGATAACTCGATAAAATACTTATCACTTATTACTTGCGATGTGTCCACTTGCACTAAACGCGCACTTTTGACACGCGACAGTTAACTTGCTTGGGAAGGAGAGGGGGAAGTGTTGCGTGTCAAAAGTGCGCAATTAGTGCAAGTGAATACGTCGCAAGTAATAAAGTGATCAGTATAATCGTGTATCGTCTCAACAGGGATTGGTCTACTTAATATGCCTCCTTCGTCTTCTTGCTCTATAAAAAGAAATAAAATAAAGACATAGATAAATTTGGTTTTGATGAAACTAAATAAATTGAAATAAAGAAAACTACGAATAAAGATGAGATCTGATTAATAGAGAGGGCAGGATCTAGTTGTGTTGTATCGTGGATTTGATTGACTTGTCTCTGTCCAATGCAATTGTACATCACTGCCTAGGCAGTACTGCAGATTACTGTCTTGGCAGCAACGATACTTGTCCGCCGCAGCAATCCCTTGCTCTTGGGTGAAATTTATCAAAGTTCGGTAAAGTGTCCTTGGATGACTAGTCCTTGATGATACCTCCCGGCGTGAATCAATTATACCCACCAACTAATCTCACACTTCTTTTAGCTGCTGAAACTCTTAACCTATCCCTAGGCCGAGTTAGTATTTCGCGATTGAAACACCGTACTTATCCCTTTCATGAATGTAACTCTCCCGAGTCTAGAGAAATAGATTACTTACAAACTTCTCTCCCGAGCTTGAATGCAAGAACAAAGAATAGCAAAGGATAAGCAAACCTTGATAGTTTTATTGCATTGAAACAAAGAACAAAGTACAATCTCCTCTCACAAGTACTCGACAACCTTCACCAAAACCCTAAGAAAACTTAGAACATAATTTGAGAGAAAGAAAACAATGAGTCTTAGGGTGAACTCTCTAAGAATCGGTTCTCCTATTCCCTTAGTTGGCTAGGTCTTACATAGGCTTGGCCTAGGGCAAACCTTTCCTAATTAGAATACAACTTGTAGTAGGGAACAAGTCATGTACATAAATAAAATATTTTCATGTTTATTCCAAGTAAGAAGCTTTCCTGTGTGGCCTTGTCTTGGGCTTTTCCTTGTGCTAACCAGCTCCGATCCATGTGCTGCATATCCAGAAACGTCCATTGGATTTTTCTCTTCTGATCGCCTACAGTATCGCTTCCTGTCTTTCTGTTGCTGCCTCGGCATAAGGTCCTGCCTCGGCCATGTTGATGCCGCAGCAATAGTTTATCCTGCACAGATGTAAAATTGTAGTAAAACTTGCCTTTTCTGCAAATATCATCTTCATAAGCACAACTTCTAAATATATCACATTAAGTATATGCATTGGTCCAAGTGGGTGTAAATTTAGTGATTAATGCCCATAAAAGGTGTAAAAAGTAATACTGAGTTGAGCACTTATCAGGAAGGGTAAAAGTTAAAAGTAATAATTGGTGTGTAAGGGGGTTATTTTGTTTGTGCACTGCACATCTGGTGGTGCACAGCTCCCTTGTGAGCGCACAGTGTCTGAAATTGTACCTTCCAAAACGACGTGTTGAATAGAGACAAGAGAAATAAAAGCATTATAAAAGCAAAATAAAAACATCTACTTTTTATTCAAACTGAAATTTAAATGCTAAAGCAAAATAAAAGAGAGGGATACAAATGCTCAGGCATTTTGCAGACTGGGGTCGTCCTTGTCGCGCACAATCGGAGCTCCATCGTAAAGCTTCATCTTTTGACCGTTGACCTTGAATATTTGATCTCCTTCAAGTGTTCTAATCTCCACAGCACCATAAGGATAAACCTTATGTATCAAGAATGGTCCTGACCATCGAGACTTTAACTTTCCTGGGAAAAGTTTGAGTCTTGAGTTGTAGAGTAACACTTGTTGTCCTTCTGAGAAATGTCATGGCAAAAGATGTTTATCATGCCACCTCTTTGTCTTTTCTTTGTAGATCCTAGCATTCTCGTAGGCATTGTATCGAAACTCGTCCATTTCGTTTAGCTCTAAGAGTCGTTTTTCTCCAGCTAGCTTAAAATCCAAATTGAGCTTTTTAATGACCCAATAAACTCTGTGCTCGAGCTCCACAGGGAGATGACATGCTTTCCCATAAACCAAATGGAATGAGGACATCCCTAAAGGAGTCTTGTAAGCTATCCTATATGCCCATAAAGCTTCATCTAGCTTTGGAGACCAGTCTTTTCTCTTTGTGTTGACTGTCTTCTCTAAGATTTGCTTGATTTCTCTATTGGAGATTTCAGCTTGGCCATAAGTCTGCGGGTGATATGCTGTAGCAATTTTCTGCCTGACTCCATATCGTTGCAATGCCTTAGCAATGAGCTTGTTATCGAAGTGAGTTCCTTCATCACTGATTATGGCTCTCGGGACTGCAAATCTTGTGAAAATATTCTTGTGCAGGAACTTCAAAACTGTCTTTAAGTCATTCCTGGTATTGCCACTGCTTCAACATATTTACTCACATAGTCCACTGCTAACAAGATATATAAGTAACCATAGGATGATGAAAATGGTCCCATGAAATGAATTCCCCAAACATCGAAAATATCAATCTCTAAGATATTTTGCAGCGACATTTCATTTCTCCTCGAGATGTTACCAGTTCATTGACATCTATCACATCCCTTGTAAAATGCTTGAGCATCCTTGAAGAGTGAGGGCCAGTAGAATCCAGATTGAAGAACTTTTGCTGCAGTCCTTGATCCACCAAAATGGCCTCCACTTGATGCTGCATGGCAATGGAACAGAATATCTTTTTGTTCTTCTACCGGTACACATCGTCAAAGCAATTGGTCATCACATTGCTTAAAAAAATATGGCTCATCCCAATAGAAAAATTTTGCATCATGCTTGAACTTCTTTCGACCCCGGCTAGATAAATCAAGAGGCAAAATACCACTGAAAAAAAATTAACTATATCTGCATATCAAGGTAATGTTGTAGCATATAAAATTTTCTCATCAGGGAAATTTTCTTCGATCTCAAAATCCTTTCCTAAATTTTTTGGATTTTCTAGCCTAGATAAGTGGTCTGCAACTTGATTTTCAGTGCCTTTTCTATGCTTTATTTCAATATCAAATTCTTGTAGCAAAAGTATCCACCTAAAAATTCTAGGCTTAGCATCTTTCTTAGTCACTAGGTATTTGATGGCAGAATGATCTGTGTGTACTATCACCCTAGTTCCTATATGATATGCCCTAAACTTATCAAAGGCAAATATTACAACAAGTAACTCCTTCTCAATGGTAGTGTAATTAATTTGTGCATCATTTAGATTTCTACTTGCATAGTAAATAACATGGAAGAGTTTACCTCGCCTTTGACCTAGTGCTACGCCCACTACGTAGTCACTTGCGTCACACATCAACTCGAATGGTTCAGTCTAATCAGGTGGTATCACTATTGGAGTTGAGGTAAGTCTCTTCTTTAATTCATTAAAAGCGTTGTGACAATTTTCATCAAACACAAAGGGTTGATTTTGCTGTAGCAAATTGTAGAGCGGCTTGGAAATTTTCGAGAAGTCCTTGATGAACCTCTTATAGAAGCTAGCATGTCCCAAAAAGCTTCTAATTCCTTTCACTGTTGTGGGAGGTGGTAACTTCTCTATCAACTCAACTTTTACTTTGTCAACTTCAATTCCTTTGCTTGAAATTTTATGCCCCAAAACCGTACCTTCGATTACCATAAAGTTGCACTTCTCCTAATTAAGTACAAGGTCAGCTTCTTCACAACATTTCAATACCTTGTCCAGATTGCCAAAGCATTTTTCAAATGTTTCTCCGAACACAGAAAAATCATCCATGAATACCTCCAAAAATTCTTCAACCATGTCTAAAAAAATTGCTAACATGCAACGTTAAAAAGTTACTAGAGCATTACATAATCCAAATGGCATTCTTCGAAAAGCATAAGTCCCATAAGGGCAAGTGAAGGTTGTCTTCTCTTGGTCCCCTGGTGCTATAGCAATATGGTTGTACCTAGAATAGCCATCGAGGAAGCAATAGTAAGCCTTTCCCGCCAATTGATCCAGCATTTGATCGATAAAAGGAAGGGGGAAATGGTCCTTCTTTGTTGCTTTGTTCAGCTTCCTATAGTCCACGCAAATGCGTCAGCCTGTGACTGTCCTTGTCGGGAGCAACTCGTTGTCCTCACTAGTGATCACTATCATGCCTCCCTTCTTAGGAACACAATGCACAGGGCTAACCCATGAACTGTGGCGAGTGCCTAAAAGTCCTATTCTTTATACCAATTTCCCACTCGATTATCGCTAATAAAGGACAGATTTATTGGCAATATTGGATAATTCTGCTTATTTCCATATTTCAGCATCTCAATACTCAATTCATGAATTTATCGATTATTTGACATAAAACTAGTGCGGTTAATGGTTTTTTTCTCTTAGACAGGAAACTACCACACATATAATGCCAGATAGCATGATGGATGCTATAAACCAAAGTTGGAATGCAGATAAGCACCCGCCACGGTAGCACTTTGGAGGCCACGGCAGCACCGGGAAAAGCAATTGTTGATATGATAGGCGATCCGAAGAAAAAAATAAGATGGACGTTTTAAGACAAGTAACATAGAAATCGGAGCTGAGGAACACACGGAAAGTCAAGGTCATAGGCCACGCGGGAAAAGAATCCTTATAGGAATAAACTAGGAAATAAAATAAATATCTTTTATTTATGTACTTGTGTTTTACTCCAAGTTGAATTCCTACTTTGTTAAGGTTTGCCCTAGGCCAAGCCTATATAAACCATAGCCTATGTAGAGAGAAAGATATCTCGAAATCAAGTGTTCATAGAAAACCCTAAACTACTTCATCGCCTCCTTAGGGTTTAGGTTAGTTTGTGGAGTAGTTGTTGAAGAAAGTTTGTAATTTGTTTAGTTCTTATTAATGCAATTCTAGAATTCATAGTTTATTCTCTCTCGGCCATTCATTGTTTTTGTATTCAAGCTCGGGAGAGAAGTTTGTGAGATATTTATTTGTCTAATATCGGGAGAGTTAGGCTCATGAAACGAGAGAATATGGTCTTTGCTCAAGGGCATTGACTAATCCGGTTGAGAGATAAACCGCCCAGGATTTCAGCGACTAACAAGACGCATGTGTTTGGTTGTTGTTCACCCTTGATTCACGCCGGGAGGTATCATCAAGACATGGGTTTCAACAGTTCTCTTCACTTAGGGATAAGGAAGAAGACATCCAAGGATGCTCTGTCGAACTATGAGTTGTTGAATTGTCGACAAGATATAACTCCGCCGAGGCAACTGCGACGACCCTTTGTGCGACCCGCCGAGGCGACAGTTCAACCCTATTGCATTATAAGAACGAGATAATTACATTCTGATTCCACGCTACGAAATATTCTAACCTACCCCCATTTTTCATCCTTGATTTCTTGATCACTTATCTTTATTGCTTTAATTAGTTTCCTTAGTTATAATCCAACTCAATTATTTGTGTCTTTACCTTTTCATTGTGCAGGAAGAATAAATTGCATAAGTAAAGTCAATCCATGTAGGTTCGATATCTAAAATACTATAATTTGGCAAAAGGTGGATGGACGAATGCTTCATCATAAAAGCAGGACTTCCGACTCCCTTCAACAAATTTGGCGCCGTTGCCGGGGATTGGCGATTCCAACTTTCCTTTTTAATTTACTTGCACTACAATTTTAGGAAATTAGTTTAATTATTTTTGAGTTATTTGTTTTAGGAAATAAGTTTAATTATGTTTGAGTTGTTTTTTTAGGATGGAATTTCAAGAAGGAGAAGCCATGAAGCAATAAAACAACCCTGAAATCGAGCTTGTTGTCCCGCCCAAGAAGGTTGCCTCGGCATAATATCACATCGGAAGGTTGCCTAGACAGCATAATGCCATGGCGGAGGTTGCCTCGGCGGCAAGTTACAACGGAGAAAGCTTGCCTCGGCGGAAAAATGTGAAGGAGGGTTGGCCACCCAAGAACATATGATGACGGGTTTGCGTCCTTAAAACTTAATCTCCCCCGTTTTATTTCATACTTCTTCATTATTGTTTTCTAGTGCAGTTTTTAGTTTCTTTCTCAACAAACTCCACACAAATTGATGACCCTCAGGATACAGAAGAGGCCAAGACGCGACATATAAATATTGGTTTATCTTTTCCTTGTCTCTTAATTTTTATCTTGTCTTTTATTGTTGCCTTATGCTCAGATATATGCATTGAGGAGAATGCACCCCTCGAGTTTGGGGGAGTATTGATCCTATTTTCTACCTTATAAAAATATATGCCATGTATGAAAATTATTCAGATTATCCTACTACTGCTTTAAATTTTGTCTTTACAACAATTACAGTTTTATGCAAAAAAAAAATTTAAGTCTGTTGAATTTTATTGAGACTGCCTCGGCAGCAATATATTCTCCAGCCGCCGCAGTAGTATGCACCATTCATCAGACTTGAAATCAGAAAGGTCTCTTAGGATTAGAACTTAGGATTAGACTATGAGCCTGAAAAATCCATAAACAATGCTAGTCTTAGTTGATTTTAAAAGTTCTTTTCTTTGAAAAGCAATAAGGACTTAGAGGTGCCTATCACTGGGTCTAGGACTTAGTCTTTTTCCCACTTACTAGAGGTGCCCGAAATTGGCTCTAGTAAGAGTAGTTAACACTTGACGTGCCCGAAAACTGGCTCAAGCAGTATAAGTATATAGCAATATATATTTATATACCAAACAGGAAAAAGAAAACAAAAATAATTGAAGAAAAATCTTAGTCGGAAGTCTTGAGCTAGAAAAAGGATTAGAAATTAGATAATCAACTTTGACACAGCTACGCACACACTCACCAAGACTCATAGTCCAGTTCCGAGGAATTACTAGAACCTAGAAGAGGCCGAGTCAAGAAAGGAATTCTACCGCGGCAGGCAGGACGGTATATTACTTTAAAATTCTTTACTTAAAAATCTATCTTTTACATTGCTTGAGGACAAGCAATAGTTCGAGTTTGGGGGTATGACGAGTGCCTAAAAGTCCTATTCTTTATACAAATTTCCCACTCGATTATTGCTAATAAAGGACAGATTTAATTGCAATATTGGATAATTCTGCTTATTTTCATATTTTAGCATCCCAATACTCAATTCATGAATTTATCGATTATTTGGCATAAAACAGGTGCGGTTAATGGTTTTTTCTCTTAGACAGGAAACTACCACACAAGTAATACCATATAGCATGATGGATGCTAGAAACCAAAGCTGGAATGCAGATAAGCACCCGCCACGACAACACTTTGGAGGCCGCGGCAACACTGGGAAAAGTAATTATTGATATGATAGGCGATCTGAAGAGAAAAATTTGGTGGACGTTTTAAGACAAGCAGCATAGAAATCGGAGCTGAGAAACACACGGAAACTCATGGTCATAGGCCACGCGGGAAAAGAATCCTTATAGGAATAAACTAGGAAATAAAATAAATATCTTTTATTTATGTACTTAACTTGTGTTTTACTCCAAGTTGAATTCCTACTTTGTAAAGGTTTTCCCTAGGCTAAGCCTATATAAACCATAGCCTACGTAGAGAGGAAGATATCTCGAAATCAAGTGTTCATAGAAAACCCTAAACTCTTCCATCGCCCCCTCGGGGTTTAGGTTAGTTTGTGGAGTAGTTGTTGAAGAAAGTTTGTAATTTGTTTAGTTCTTATTAATGCAATTCCAGAATTCATAGTTTATTCTCTCTTGGCCATTCATTGATCTTGCATTCATGCTCGGGAGAGAAGTTTGTGAGAGATTTATTTGTCTAATATTGGGAGAGTTAGGCTCACGAAACGAGAGAATACGTTCTTTGCTCAAGGGCATTAACTAATCCAGTTGAGAGATCAACCGCCCATGATTTCAGCGACTAACAAGACGCATGTGTTTGGTTGTTGTTCACACTTGATTCATGCCGGGAGGTATCATCAAGACGTGGGTTTCAACAGTTCTCTTCACTTAGGGATAAGGAAGAAGACATCCAAGGATGCTCTGTCGAACTATGAGTTGTTGAATTATCGACAAGGCATAACCCCGCCGAGGCAGCTGCGGCAACCCTTTGTGCGACTCCCCGAGGCGGCAGTTCAACCCTATTGCATTATAAGAACGAGACAATTACATTCTGATTCCATGCTATGAAGCATTCTGACCTACCCCCACTTTTCCATCCTTGATTTCTTGATCACTTATCTTTATTGCTTTAATTAGTTTCCTTAGTTATAATTCAACTCAATTATCTGTGTCTTTACCTTTTCATTGTGCAGGAAGAATAAATTGCGTAAGTAAAGTCAATCCCTATGGGTTCAACATCTAAAATACTACAATTTGGCAAAAGGTGGATGGATGAATGCTTCATCATAAAAGTAGGACTTCCGACTCCCTTCAACAAACTATCAGAAATTGGGTATATGATCCCTGCATACAACCACTTGATAATCTCCGTCATCACTACCTTCTTCATTGCTGGGTTTAGTCTTCTTTGGGGCACAACAGAATTGTTGTGGCATTCTTCTAGCAGGATCTTGTGCATGAAGATCGTAGGACTGATGCCCTTCAAATCGGCCATGGTCCACCCTGGAGCTTTCTTATATTGCGATAGCAAATTCACAAGGCTAAGATCTTGGTTAGGATCTAAGCTAGAAGAAATAATCACTGGCAAAGTATTGTGAGATCCCAAATAAATATATTTTAAATGCGGTGGCAGTGGTTTTAAGTCTAGAGATGATGCATGTAAAAGTGATGGTTTAGGAGGAATAAATTCAAAGAAATCAATTGATTCAAATTTCATACCTGGTTTGGGCTTGTAATAGCAAATTTGCTATAGCTCCAGATGAGCTTCTTCTTCCTGATCATGCTCCTCCAGACGTTTTGCAAAGTCATTCATTTGTGGAGAATTGCCACAACAAAAATCTGCATTCTCTTCAGTTGTTGTAGCATTTATCCTAGCTATAAAGTGACATTCTTCATTCCCATCCATGTACTTGAGAGTGTTGAAGACATTGATAGTCATGGACTGGTTTGCTACTCGCATTGTGAAGTCTCCCTTTTCACAGTCGATGAGAATCTGACCGGTAGCAAGGAATGGTCATCCCAATATGATGGGTGCTTTGTAGTCCACTTCACAATCCAGAATCAAAAAATCCACTGGGAACACAAACTTACCTACTTTTACTATCAGATCTTCTACTTTCCCTTCGGGCCGGACATGAGAATGGTCTGCTAATTGCAATATGACAGTTGTAGGTCGTGTACTCCCTATACCAAGCTTCTTGAATATTGCTTTGGGCATTAGATTTACACTTGAACCGAGGTCGCATAGTGCTCTGCCCATAAAATTGTCTCCTATCGAGCATGGAATGATGAAGCTTCCAGGATCTTGCCTCTTCATGGAAAGCTCAGTCCTACTAGAATAAAACTCGGATGTTATAGCAGCTGTCTCAAAATTCTCAACTTTTCTTTTCTTTGTAACAATATCTTTCAAAAACTTTGCATATGAGGACATTTGATTAATAGCATCTAAAAATGAAATATTTATATGAAATTGGTCCAGAATACTTACAAAATTTTGAAATTGGAGAACCTCTTTGTGTTGCTTTAAACGCTGAGGGAATGGTGGTGGTGGTCTTACGTCCTCCACAGGTTTCGTTCGTACTGCTTCTTTTGCTGCAGCATTTCCAAGCTTCTCCTCAAATGCCTCAGTATTTAGTTTTTCTCCAATTTCTTCTTGAGCTGATTTTTCTTCTTGCTTCTCAGCTTCTTTTTGCTCCTTAGTTGTGGTTTCTTCTTTTTCCTTTCTTTCAAAATGCTCCCCCGTGTTAATTTGTCTTCCACTCCTCAAGGTAACTGCGCTGCATTGCTCCTTGCCATGATTTTTAGTGACTTCAGGATCACTAGGCAAATTATCTCTTGGTCTCGCTTCTAATGCTTGAGCAATTTGACCCACTTGAGTCTCCAGCGATCTCAACGAAGAGCCGTGACTTTGCAGTAGTGCGCCTTGGGTCTGCAACAATTTGCCTTGATTAGATATAGTTGTGGAATGCTCCTGCAATAATGCTTTCGTTGATGTCATGAACTCCTTGGTCGAAGTCATGAATTCATGCAGCGAAGCTTCCAAAGAATAGGGGTTGTTTTGCCATGGACTCCTGGTTGTGTTGCCATGGGTTGCTGCCTATTCGAGCTGCTAGGTTGATTTTTTCCTTGATTACCCCACGAAAAATTAGGTTGTTGTCTCCACCATGGGTTGTACGTGTTCGAATAGGGGTTGTTGGAATTTTTGTTGAAATTTCCAACGTAATGAGTAGACTCTAGATTAGTTGGGCATTCTTTATCAAAATGGTTTCCACTACAGTGCACACAAAATGCCTTAGCATCTCGTACTTCATTGGTCTGTTGAAGATTTTTCAACATATTTGTGATAGCAAAAAGTTGTGCTGAAACAGAATCATTCGCGTCGAGCTCCAGCTTTCCTTGAGTTCTTCTTCTTGTTCCAAGTCTTATAGTTGGAAATTGATAGTCATTGTTGGCTATTTTATCCAAAATATCAAATGCTTCTTCAGGCGACTTGTCCAGCAGTGTCCCATTTGCTGAAGCATCTAACATCATCCTTTTGGGTGCATTGACTCCATTGTAAAACTCCGATTTGAGTCCAGTCTTGAAAACCGTGATTTATACACCTTCTTAGCAAGCTTTTATACCGATCCCAACACTCATGCATTGACTCGTCATCCCCTTTTCTGAAGGATGCTATCTCATTTCTCAATTGGGTGTTCATGTTGGGTGGATTATACCTTGCCAAAAAGCTTTTGCACAAAGTTGTCCATGACTCCATTGAACCAACTGGAATACGATTCAACCACTCTCTAGCTCGGTCTCTGCTCAACACACTATCACTTTTTACTTCTTTTATGGGCATTAATTACCAAATATACACCCACTAGGTCCAATGCATGCACTCAATGTGATATATTTAGAAGTTATACTCATATAGATAATATTTCCAGAAAAAGGCATGTTTTACTGCGTTTTCATATCTGTGCAGGAGAACCAGTGCCACGACAGAGACAAGGCCGAGGCAGGACCTGATGCCGAGGCAGCAGCAGAAAGACAGGAAGCAAGATTATAGGCGATGAAAAGACAAAAATCCAAGGAACGTGTCTGGACTTGAGGCCCATGAATCGGAGCTGGCTAGCACAAGGAAAAGCCCAAAGGAAGATCACGCGGGAAAACCCCTTAGCCGAATATAAACTTGGAAATATATTATTATTATGTACTTGACTTGTTCCCTACTCCAAGTTGTATTCTACTTAGGAAAGGTTTGCCCTAGGTCTAGCCTATACAAGGACCTAGCCACCCAATGTACAAAGACACGAAATACCTAGGGAGAGAGCCGACTTCTACTCTTATTTCTTTCTTCTCCATCATGTTCTAAACCTTCTTAGGGATTAGGTGAAGGTTGTAGAGTATTTGTGAGAGGAGATTGTACTTTGTCTTTCATTCAATGCAATAAAGATTATCAAGGTTTGCTTATCCTTTGTTATTCCTTGTTTCACAATTGAGCTCGGGAGAGGATATTGTGATCATCCATTTATCTAAGCTCGGGAGAGTTAGATTCACGAAAGGGATAAGTACGGTGTTTCAATCGCGAAATACTAACTCGGCCTAGGGATAGGTAAAGAGTTTCAGCGGCTAAAAGAAGTGTGAGATTGGTTGGTGAGAATAATTGGTTCACGCCGGGAGGTATCATCAAGGACTAGTCATCAACAACACTCTGACTTAGGGATAAGCGGAGTCATCCAAGGACACTTTGCCGAACTTTGGTAAAGTCTGCCCACGAGCAAGGGATTGCCGCGGCAGACAGTATTGTCGCTGCCGAGGCAGTAAACTGCAATGCTGCCGAGGTAGTGTTATATGATTGCATTGGACAGAGACAAGTCAATCAATTCCACAATACGACGCAACTGGATCCTAGCCCATCTCTCTCTTCTATTTCAACCCTTTACTTTTATTTTAGTTATTTTAGTTTAGATAAATCAAATCAACTTATTTGTGTTTTTATTTTTCTACAGAAA
Source organism: Abelmoschus esculentus (assembly GCA_035048815.1). Classification (NCBI taxonomy): domain Eukaryota; kingdom Viridiplantae; phylum Streptophyta; class Magnoliopsida; order Malvales; family Malvaceae; genus Abelmoschus; species Abelmoschus esculentus. The sequence goes on from JAUCBN010000015.1 coordinate 7,644,423, forward strand.
AAGGAGGTGAAGAAAGCATATTAAGTATACCGGTCCCTGAGGAGACGATAACTCGATAATATACTTATCACTTATTACTTGAGATGTGTCCACTTGCACTGAACGCGCACTTTTGACACGCGACAAGTTTTTGGCGCCGTTGTCGGGGACTGGCAACTAAATTTTGTTTTCTTTATTTTCTTGTTTATTTTTATTTTTATTTTACTTTTGTTTTTCTTGGTGTATGACCAGGGCCAATCCAACCAACCCCTTGTACGAATTAGATCCAGAAATCGAAAGAACAAGGCAAAGGTTGAGGAGACAGATCCAAGGAGCCATGGTAGACCACCCGGCAGGACAAAATTTACCTGCCGGTAATGCAGTACTTCCGCCGCCACCTTGGCCGCGGCAGCTCACTATCAGGGATTTCCTGGAAGAGGACTTAAACGGATTAAACCCAAGAGTCGTTACAACGGAAATTGAAGCAGCCCATTTTGAACTCAAACCCGTTATGTTCAATATGTTAAATACAATTGGACAATTTGGTGGGTCTGCAACTGAAGACGCAAGGCAGCACCTCAAGTCCTTCATGGAAATCTGCAACTCTTTTAAGATCCAAGGAGTCCATGAAGATATCTTGCGGTTAAAGCTATTCCCCTATTCACTAAGGGATAGGGCGAAAGCTTGGTTAAATAGCATTCCTGCAGGATCTATTGGTTCCTGGAGTGAACTTTGTCGTGATTTCATTACTCGCTTTAATCCTACTAATCTATATGATAGAATCCGTAATGAAATTACTTCTTTTCGACAGGCTGAAGACGAACCAATGTACGAGGCATGGGAACGCTACAGAGAGCTATTGCACAAGTGTCCGCTGCATGGATTTCCCTTATGGACACAAGTGACAATGTTTTATATTGCCACGAATGCCCTGACAAGGATGATGTTAGATGCCTCGGCAAACGGAGGTCAAGGTAATTGATTCACACTGTGACTTATGTGGAGGAAACCATAGTTCCCCTGACTGCATGAATCAAGAAACTAGTATGTATGTTGGGAACTACAACCGTAACAATGTGATGTCCAACACATACAATCCCTCGTGGAAGAGGCATCCGAACCTATCATGGAGTAACCCAAACAATGCCTTAAACCCAATCACCCAACCATCGGGATTTCAGCAGCCGATACCGCAACAGCAAGTCCAACAGCCGATGCCGCAGCAGCAGATGCAACAGCAACCGGTAAGTTCATTGGAAAACACGCTAAAAGCCTTCATGATGAAAATTGAGTCATACATGGCGGAAAATAGTAATTTCATCAAGAGGACAGATGCCTTCATGAATAGGACTGAGATGAGGTTGTAAAATCAAGAAGCGGCCATAAAAACGCTGGAAACTCAGGTTGGGCAGTTTGCTCAATGCATAAACACTAGACCACAAGGAGGCCTACCTAGCAATACTGAAGTTGCTAAGGTAATAAACCATGAACAATGTAAGGCAATCACTACTAGGAGTGGTCTACAGCTGAAGGAGAAGATCCCAGAGAGCCAAACCCAATCAGCAGATCAAACAAGAAAAGAGGCCGAGCAAACTGAAGCTGACAACACTATCCCGGCAGCAAGCACTGCAGCTCCTGAGCAGCCTGCCGAGGCAGCAACAATTCCAGTGGTACCAGGTATAAGACTTCAAACTAAAGAAACCCTGGATGAAATGAGACCACCACCACCTTTCCCGCAAAGGTTGAAAAAGCAAAAATTGGATCAGCAATTCAAGAAGTTTCTTGACACCTTGAAGCAAGTCCACATCAACATACCTTTCGTTGAAGCTATTGAACAAATGCCCAACTATGCCAAGTTCTTAAAGGACATGGTGTCCAAGAGAAAACGATTAGGTGAGTTTGAGACAGTGGTTGCTACCGAGGGATGCATGACAATGCTGAATAACCGCATGCCACCAAAATTAAAAGATCCTGGTTGCTTCACTATACCTTGTGCGATTGGAAAGAGTTATGAAGGAAAGGCCCTATGCGACCTTGGAGCAAGCATAAACCTCATGCCTAGATCAGTCTTCCAAAAGCTTGGAATTGGAAGGCCGAAGCCTACAACAGTGCTGCTCCAACTCGCGGATAGATCCTATGTGCAACCTGAAGGCAAAATCGAGGACATATTGGTAAGAGTTGACAAGTTTATTTTTCCTGCCGACTTCCTTGTCCTTGATTGTGAAGTAGATGACAATGCACCAATCATCTTTGGGAGACCCTTTCTAGCAACTGGACGCACATTAATTGACGTGGAAAAAGGAGAGTTGACTATGCGGGTCAATGACCAACAAGTCAAACTCAACGCGTTCCACAAATTAAAGAAGTATGATGATCCAGAGGAAACGGTTACAACGGCTAGTGGTCTCAACGGTCACAAGGCCGACGCCTATATAAGAAACTCCTTTCTCTTTAACTATTCACTCTTATTTTCTTGCTTTCTTTAGTATTCCTCACAATCTCTCTCTCAATTACTCTCTGCCTTCTACAATCTCCAGATTCTCTTCAAGAAAAACCTCCAAGAACTCACATCTTTCTATCTTGATGGCTACATACAAAAGATTCGCCCCAGCCAACGTTGAAGATCGATTCAACCGATCTTTCATCGCTAGGCATCTTTGGGAAGAGCAAGGTTTCCAACATGCAGACGACGAAAACTACGGCATTGAACACTACCTCTATGACAGAATTAAGTACCAGAATTGAGAAATTTTCTGTTTGCAACCTGCCCAGGCGAACGCCACGATCGTGCGGGAGTTCTACGCTCATGGGCCCAGCAAAGACTCCCTGTTCGTTCACTGTCGCGGCAGGCCGGTCCAGCTCGATGCCGAGACGATCAACAACTTCTACGGCCTCACCCGAGACAGTGATATCCATGCCGAATTCTTGGATGATATCACTGTCGAGGACTATGAACTCATCAAAGACGATCTTTGTTACGGGAACACTCCATGGGAAACCGGTACTCATCGAGGATCTGTAACAAGACAAAACTTGAAGCCGGAGGCCAAGATGTGGAACACCTTCGTCAAACGATGCCTCATCCCAGCATCACACAATAGCACGGTGGATCGCAAGCGATTGGTGCTTATCCAATCCATCAACAACAAGAGGACCATCAACGTTGGAGAAATCATCCTACAGGAAATTCACGAGTGCGGTAAGAAAGATAGAGGACCATTGTATTTCCCTTGCTCGATTACGGGTTTATGTGTTTCTGCAGGTGTACCCATTGAATAAACGGATGAATACACGCCCCCAAGACGAGGCTGGACCAAGGATTTCTTCCATAAAGTCATGCAGATCACTCAAGTCGAACCTATCCAGGCAACGCCGCAGCAGTTCACTGTCGATACTGCTACCGGGGCCCAGTACACGGCAGACATGCCTGGTACTGCCCACACCTCTACCGCAGCAGACCCATACCAAGAAATCTTGCAGCAAATGGCCGCAATGGATCTCCGACAACAACGGTACATGGAGTACCAACGGGACTTCAATGGCACTCTATCCCAGATGCTGCTGCACGCCTTCCCGGACCAAGGCGTACAATTCCCGGAGTTCCCAAGCAATATGTTTGTCACCGCCGCACCCTACACCTAGACTACACCAGCCCCGGGAGGACCACGACCATTCTTCCATCCGGACCCTCAGCCCCAATACCAGGCTGCCGGCCCATCTAGGGCGGCAGATTCTGTCGCGGCCTCATCTGTCAGCCGAAGGCCATCCAAGTGAAGGGCCGTCTTCAGCACTCCACCCAGATCGCCAATTATCATGGGTAGTCTATCCGCCGAGATAGATGCATACGTGCACCAAAGTTCCACTGCCGCCGGCCCAAGCACACACCACACCGGAGGAGCCACTGCGATGGGATGAGGAACGTCCGTGATGATAACCGAAGAGATAGCGAATGTTGAAGAAGGAGAAGAAGTAGAAGCCCCGATGCAAAGGACACCACCCACTCGAGTCCAGCTGCCGAGGCAAGCAAAGGCGCAACCATCGCCCTCCCCAAGGACAAAGCATTTGGCATCAAGGCCACGGAGGAAAATTGTTACAAGCAACTCTTCGGAGTCGCTTTAAATTTCTTTGTCCTTAATTCAATTTAAATTGCTTTTACTGTTTTTACTTGCTGCATATAATTCATATTCTGTTTTGTCGTTTATTCCTTCAAAATATAAAGCATTGAGGACAATGCTTGGTTTGAGTTTGGGGGTGCAGATTCACTGCCAAGGCAACAATCTACTGTCACGGCCTTGCCAAAAAGGGAGTATTTTAGTGATTTTTTTTTAAATTTTTATGCTCCCCGCTTTACTTGAATTAACTGCCTATACTCATGCACTGCTCATCATCAGTATTACCTTAGTTTATTCTTTAAGGCTATAGAAATCTTTCTCCTTACCATGTTTAGGTTCTGTTAAGATGGCTTAACCTTAGGATGCTTAAGGATGAAAACTTAGAAGCTTCCTATAGGTAGAACTTTAAACTTTAAACACTTTTGGGACTTGTTGGATTATAGGAATTCTTTTAATGAACTTAGATGATAAAGACTTAGATTTTTGGAAGGTAACTAGAGGTGCCTACCACCGGCTCTTGAAAGTCTCTTATTCATGCTAGAGGTGCCCGAAATTGGCTCTAGTATGTGTTAAGGAATATTAAAAAAAAAGAGAAAGAAGGATTTTAGTGAAAAGAAAAACATAAGTCTTTGAGGTACCCGAAACCGGCTCAAGATTTGGGGTTTGAAAAAGAAGAGAACACTTAACCAATGTCTATTTCTCTTGAACTTAGAGTTTATCTAAGAAAGCCTTTAATCAACTTGTCCACAAAAACGCACACACTCACAATTCCTATAGTTTGTTTCTAGGTAAACCCTTGAGTAACCGAATGGTTAAGGCTTAAGAATACGCCTAGTTATGGTGGGGAGAATAGATGGACATGTAAGACCAAGAGAGAGTAGAGTTTGGCAAATTGATGGTTTGCATTGCTTGAGGACAAGCAATAGTTCAAGTTTGGGGGTGTGATAAGTGCTCAACACACTATCACTTTTTACACCTTTTATGGGCATTAATTACCAAATATACACCCACTCGGACCAATACATGCACTCAATGTGATATATTTAGAAGTTATACTCATATAAATGATATTTCCAGAAAAAGGCACGTTTTACTGCGTTTTCATATCTGTGTAGGAGAACCAGTGCCGCGGCAGAGACAAGGCTGAGGCAGGACCTGATGCTGAGGCAGCATCAGAAAGACAGGAAGCAAGATTATAGGCGATGAAAAAACAAAAATCCAAGGAACGTGTCTGGACTTGAGGCCCATGAATCAGAGCTGGCTAGCACAACCAAAAGCCCAAAGGAAGATCACGCGGGAAAGCCCCTTAGCCGAATATAAACTTGGAAATATATTATTATTATGTACTTGACTTGTTCCCTACTCCAAGTTGTATTCTACTTAGGAAAGGTTTGCCCTAGGTCTAGCCTATATAAGGACCTAGCCACCCAATGTACAAAGACACGAAATACCTAGGGAGAGAGCCGACTTCTACTCTTGTTTCTTTCCTCTCCATCATGTTCTAAACCTTCTTAGGGATTAGGTGAAGGTTGTAGAGTATTTGTGAGAGGAGATTGTACTTTTTCTTTCATTCAATGCAATAAAGATTATCAAGGTTTGCTTATCCTTTGTTATTCCTTGTTTCACAATTGAGCTCGGGAGAGGATATTGTGATCATCCATTTATCATCAAGGACTAGTCATCAACAGCACTCTGACTTAGGGATAAGGGAGTCATCCAAGGACACTTTGCCGAACTTTGGTAAAGTCTGCCCACGAGCAAGGGATTGCCACGGCAGACAGTGTTATCGCTGCCCAGGCAGTAAATTGCAGTGCTGCCGAGGCAGTGATATACGATTGCATTGGACGGAGACAAGTCAATCAATTCCACAATACGACGCAACTGGATCCTAGCCCATCTCTCTCTACTATTTCAATCCTTTACTTTTATTTTAGTTATTTTAGTTTAGATAAATCAAATCAACTTATTTGTGTTTTTAGCTTTCTACAGAACAAGGAGGTGAACAAAGCATATTAAGTATACCGGTCCTTGAGGAGACGATAACTCGATAATATACTTATCACTTATTACTTGCGATGTGTCCACTTGCACTGAACGCGCACTTTTGACACGCGACAGTCTCTTAAAGAGTATGGAAATAGCTTGAGCTTCAACACATCCTCGTGCACTCCTTGTTGGCGGAAAGAATTGCAAACCTCCAAGAAAGCACGAATATGTTGTCGAGCATCCTCATGAGGTGATCCTCCAAATTGTCCGATCGAGTTGAGCATATTAAGCATCACAGGTTTGAGCTCAAAGTGTGTTGCTTCTATATCAGGTGTCACTATCCCAGAATTAAGGTCATCCAAGATCGGTGTCAAGTGATCTTGAATTGCCCTTAGTCTTTCTGTAGCTGCAGCGTTTGCTGCAGCATCAGGATTTGCTGCAGGGATTGCTCTAGCATTTTGATTTTGTGGATCCTGATACATGGTTCTTCTTCTTCTTTGCTCTCGCCTCCTTTGTCTAAAATACCTTTCGATTTCCGGGATAAATGGTTCGAGGGATTCTTGAGGATTCACTTTGGGCATCCACTAACCAAAAAACTAAAAAGAAAAACAAAGAAAACAAAGATTAAACCAAAATCAAAAGACTCAAAACACAAAACACAAAACAAAAATAAAAAGATAGAAAGTATGAAAACTATGATTGAAATTGTCTATTGCCTCAATCCCCGGCAACAGCGCCAAAAACTTGTTGACACGCTGGAGTACTAAAATATGTTAATGATTTGCGTGCAATAATGTGCAAGTATACACATTGAACAAGTAATAAAGTGTGTGAGTGAGATCGTTCCCACGAGGATTGGGTAGGTTATTTCAAAAATAGTCAACATACACAAAAGATAAAATAATCCTTTGTATGGACATATGCTAAAGCAATTCTACAATTTGACACCAAAGTGCTTTAGCAAAATAAAAGTGTCACTGATGATGCTGGAGCAATATGAAGAGTGTCACCAAAATGCAGTAGTATCAAACTGATAATGGAGTAATAGATAAAGTGCACAAACACAACACAGAGAAGATATTAAAGCTTAAGACAGGTTAGGCTTGCTATGGTATGACTTTACTGTTCTTCGGAAAACTTATTGTTCCATTGGTTTAATAAGTGCTTGATAAAGTTTACTAAAAATGACTCCACTATCCCTAGTCAGAAGGTCTAACACTTGAAAATGCTAAGGCATTACCTCCCGGTCTCAACCCTAACACTTATAATGTTGATAAAGTGCTACCCCTTTTAATCGTTGAAACTCTTCCTTATTCCTAAGGTGAGTTAGGATTCTACTCCCGCAGTAACCCCATTGTTCAAGTTGGTCTAGCTTTGTCTATACCTAGATCTAAGCTTCCCAAACCCCTTTGGCTATGGCTACCTCCTGGTGCTCTTACAAACCAAGGTTTAGATAAAAAGGTGTTACCTTTCTTAAACAAAACACAAGATTAAACACTGAAATAGTAAACATTCATTAAAACAAAGTAAAAATCATCCAAAACAAATCTTAGCCATACTAGATTAGTTCATGGCTAGGTAAGAAAAACTATTCAACTTTCTTCCATTGCAATACATTTTCAACAACTTAGAAAAGAGGTAAAACAAAGTGAAGAGGAAGGAATTCTCAAACGCATGTGCCGTGAAGCTTTTCCTAGCTTGTCGCACCTCCCGAAGTCGCCCCAATCCCTAGCTTGAAGCTCTCCTACAATGGTGGCTTGGCTTGAGGTTGAAGATTAAGGAAATTGGCATCCTTTCTTCTTTCTTCTCCCTCGTTCTGTCTTAAAGCTCACTCTTTTTTGTGCTCCTTAGGCTACTGATTTTGCTCTTTTCTTGCTCTTTTTCCAGCACACTTGTTGAAAGAGGCATGGGGTTGTATTTATAGGAGGCTTCTAGCGTTTATTGCAAGGGAATATTCCTTGACATTCGCTGCAGTATTTGGTAGTAAAATGCAGGTCTGCAAGGGTGGTGCAACGTCTGCACATTTGTAGAGGAGGTGCAGTTGGCCTAGAAAACGCGTGAGGACTGTGGGCTACGGGTGTGTCCTTTCTTCCATCCTATTTTGTCTGCTGATAAGTGCTCAACTCACTATCACTTTTTACACCTTTTATGAGCATTAATCACCGAATCTACACCCACTTGGACCAATGCATGTACTTAATGTGATATATTTAGAAGTTAAGCTCATAGAACTCATATTTACAGAAAAAGGCAAGTTTTACTGCATCTTTATATCTGCGCAGGAGAACCAGTGTCGCGGCAGCAACAAGGCCGAGGCAGGACCTGATGCCGAGGCAGCAATTGAGAACCAGGAAGCAAGACTGTAGGCGATTGGAAGAGTAAAATCCAAAGAACGTGTTTGGACCTAAAGCACATGGATCGGAGCTGGTTAGAATGAGGAAAATCCCAAGACAAGGCCACACGGGAAAGCCCCTTAGTCGAATTAAACTTGGAAATATTTTAATTATGTACATGACTTGTTCCCTATTTCAAGTTGTATTCTACTTAGGAAAGGTTTGCCCTAGGTCTAGCCTATATAAAGACCTAGCCGTCCAATGTATTAGACAAATACCTAGAGACAGAGAGAGCCGATTCATAAACTTGTTTTCTTTCTCTCAACTATGTTCTAAGCTTTCTTAGGGTTTAGGTGAAGGTTGTTTGGTATTTGTGAGAGGAAATTGTACTTTGTCTTTGTTTCAATGCAATAAAATTATCAAGGTTTGCTTATCCTTTGTTATTCCTTGTTCTTACATTCAATCTCGGGAGAGAAATTTGTGAGTAATCCATTTATCTAGACTTGGGAGAGTTAGATTCACGAAAGGGGTAAGTACAGTGTTTCAATCGCGAAATACTAACTCGGCCTAGGGATAGGTTAAGAGTTTTAGTGGCTAAAAGAAGTGTGTGATTGGTTGGTGAGTATAATTGGTTCACGCCGGGAGGTATCATCAAGGACTAGTCATCAACAGTACTTCGACTTAGGGATAAGCGGAGTCATTCAAAGACACTTTGCCGAACTTTGGTAAAGTCCACCCACGAGCAAGGGAATACCGCGGCGGACAGTATCGTCGCTGCCAAGGCAGTAATCTGCAGTGCTGCCGAGGCAGTGAAATACGATTGCATTGGGCAGAGACAAGTCAATCAAATCCACAATACAACGCAACTGGATCCTGACCTATCTCTCTCTAATATTCAATTCTCTTTATTTTACTTAGTTGTCTTATTTTAGTTCCATCACAACCCAAACTACTTGTGTTTTTATTTCTTTCTACAGAACAAGAAGACGAAGAAGACATATTGAGTATACCAATCCTTGTTGAGACGATAATCCGATAAATACTTATCACTTATTATTTTCGATGTGTCCACTTACACTAAACGCGCACTTTTGACACGCGACAAGTTTTTGGCGCCGTTGCTGGGGATTGGCAACTAAATTTTGTTTTCTTCATTTTCTTGTTTATTTTTATTTTTATTTTACTCTTGTTTTTCTTGTTGTATGACCAGGGCCAACCCAACCAACCCTTTGTACGAGTTAGATCCAGAGATCGAACGAACAAGGCTAAGGTTGAGGAGAGAAATCCAAGAGGCTATGGCAGATCACCCGGCAGGACAAAACTTACCTGCCGGCAATGGAGGTCTTCCGCCGCCACCTGGGCCGCGGCAACTCACTGTCAGAGATTTCCTAGAAGAGGACTTAAATGGATTAAAACCAGGAGTCGTTACACCGGAGATAGAAGCAGCCCACTTTGAACTGAAACCTGTCATGTTCAATATGCTTAACACTATTGGACAATTTGGTGGGTCTGTAACTGAAGATGCAAGGCAGCATCTCAAGTCCTTCATGGAGATATGCAATTCCTTCAAAATCCAAGGAGTCCATGAAGATGTCTTGCGATTGAAGCTATTCCCCTATTCACTGAAGGATAGGGCGAAAGCCTGGTTAAATAGCATTCCAGCAGGATCTATTGGATCTTGGAGTGAACTCTGCCGTGATTTTATTACTCATTTTAATCCTACAAATTTATATGATAGAATTCGTAATGAAATCACTTCTTTTCAACAGGCAGATGACAAACCTATGTACGAGAAATGGGAGCGATACAGGGAGTTACTGCACAAGTGTCCCAGCAACCAATGCTGCAGCAGCAGATGCAGCAACAACTGGTAAGTTCGTTGGAGAATACGATTAAAGCCTTTATGATGAAAATAGAGTCATACATGGCAGAGAACAATAATTTCATCAAAAGGACAGATGCTTTTATGAATAGAACTGAGATGAGGTTGCAGAATCAAGAAGCGGCCATTAAAACGCTAGAAACCCAGGTTGGGCAGTTTGCTTAAAACATAAACACTAGACCACAAGGAGGATTACTTAGCAATACTAAAGTTGCTAAGGTAATGGGCCATGAACAGTGCAAAGCAATCACTACTAGGAGTGGTTTACAGCTGAAGGAAAAGATTCTAACAAGCCAAAATCCATCAGCAGATCCAGCAAAAGAGGAGGCTGAGCAAACTGGTTCTGATAACACTGCCCCGGCAGAAAGCACAGCAGCTCCTGAACAGCCTGACGAGACAGTAACAACCCCAGTGGTGCCAGGTATTAAATTCCAAACTAAAGAAACCCTGGACGAGAAGAGACCACCACCACCTTTCCCACAAACGTTGAAAAGGCAAAGACAGGACCAACAATTCAAGAAATTCCTTGACATCTTAAAGCAAGTCCACATCAACTTACCATTCGTAGAGGCAATTGAACAAATGCCTAATTATGGCAAGTTCTTAAAAGACATGGTATCTAAGAGGAAACGAATAGGTGAGTTTGAAAAATTGGCTGCTACCGAGGGATGTATGGCAATGCTACACAATCGCATGCCACCAAAATTGAAGGATCCTGACTGCTTTATCATACCATGTGCGATAGGTAAAAATTATGAAGTTAAAACCCTATGCGACCTTGGAGCAAACATCAATTTAATGCCCAAATCTTTCTTCCAAAAGCTTGGAATAGGAAGGGCGAAACCTACAACAGTTATGCTCCAACTAGCGGATCGATCATATGTGCAACCCGAAGGCAAAATCGAGGACATACTAGTAAGAGTAGATAAGTTTATTTTTCCTGCTGATTTTCTTGTCCTTGATTGTGAAGCAGATGATAACGCACCGATCATCCTGGGGAGACCTTTCCTTGCAATTGGACGCACCTTAATTGATGTGGAAAAAGGAGAATTGACAATGAGGGTCAATGACAAACAAGTCAAACTCAATGCATTCCACCACTTAAAAAAATATGATGATCCAGAAGAGTGCAAGGCCATCCACACAGTAGATACCAAAATATCCTGCCTTGGCAGCATGCTCGGCAGGTTATTTGGGAAAAAGATTAAACCTAAGGTGGATGGACACACAGCAAAAAGGAGTGGCCCACAACTGATTTATAATTCTGGCCAACAAGAGAGAATCATCTTGGGAGATGCATTTGCATGCACTCCACCAGTAACATGATCTCCTCCCTTTTCCTCATTAATATATTAGGATTAGTTTAGTTTATTTTTATTTTTCTAATTTGTTTTTACTTTAAGTACTTTTCTTTTTGTGTGTTTAATTTCTATTTAGGATAATAAGCAAGAATAAAGGACATGTAGTTCACAGCAGGAACTCTGCCGAGACAGAAAAACAGTGTCAGGGCCGCAGTAGTTTCAACGGGCAGAATAGTGTAACGGCTAGTCTGCCGAGATTCTTGCCGCGGCAGAAAAGGAAACGACAGTAAAGAGTAACGGCTACAAAGCGGCTAGTGGATTCAAACGGTCACAAGGTTGAGGCCTATATAAGCAACCCTCTCCTCTTGAACTATTCACTCTTGCATTCTTATTTCCTTTAGAATTCTTAACAATCTCGCTCTCACAATACTCTCTGCCTACTCACAAATTCTTCGTGAAATTCCAGATTCTTTCCAAGAAAATCTCCAAGAAATCAATCTCTCACAATCTGGATGGCCTCTTACAAGCGATTTGCCCCAGCCAATGTTGAAGATCGTTTCAACTGATCTTTCATTGCCGAGCAATTATGGGAAGAACAAGGTTTTCAACATTCGGATGATGAAAACTACGGCATCGAGCATTATCTCTTTGACATAATCAAGTACCAAGATTGGGAAATTTTCTGTCTCTAACTTGCCCAGGCGAACGCTACGATCGTGCGGGAATTCTATGCGCACGGGCCCAGCAAAGATTCCCCCTTCGTTCACTGTTGCGGCAGGCCGGTCCAGTTAGAGGTCGAGGCATCAACAATTTCTACGGCCTCACTCCTAACAGTGATGTTCACGCTGAATTTATGGAGGACATCACTGCCGAGGATTACGAGTTAATCAAAGACGACCTTTGTTACGTGAATACTCCATGGGAAACTGGTACCCATAGAGGATCCGTAATAAGGCAGAGCCTAAAGCCCGAGGCCAAGATGTGGAATACCTTTGTCAAGCGACGCCTCATCCCCACGTCCCACAACAGCATGGTGGACCGAAAGCGATTGGTGCTTATCCAATCGATCATCAACAAAAGGACCATCAATGTCGGAGAGATCATCTTACGTGAAATTCACGAATGCGGTAAGAAAGATAGGGGACCATTATATTTCCCATGTTTGATCACGGGTTTGTGTGTTGCCGCAGGTGTGCCCATAGAAGATATGGACGAATACACTCCCCAAAGGCGAGGATGGACCAAAGACTTTTGTCAAAAAGTCATGCAGATCACGCAGAAGGAGCCAGTACAAGCAACGCCCCAGCAGTTCACTGCTGATACTGCTGCCGGGGCCCAGTACACGGCAGACATGCCAGACACTGCCCACACATCTGCCACAGCAGACCCGTACCAGGAGATTTTGCAAAGGATGGCAGCGATGGACCTCAGGCAATAGAGGTACATGGAGTATCAAAGAGATTTCAACGACACATTAGCCCAAATGATACTCCACGCTTTTCCAGACCAAGGGGCGCAATTTCCAGAATTTCCCAGCAATATGTTTGTCACAGCCGCCCTTTATACCGAGACTACACCAGCTCCGGGAGGACCAAGGTCGTTCTTCCACGCGGACCCTCAACCATAGTACCAGGCTGTCGGCCTATCCAGGGTAGTAGATTCTGGCGTGGTATTATCTGCCAGCAGAAGACCATCCAAACGGAGGGCAGTCTTCAGCACTCCACCATGATCCCCAATCATCATGGGCAGTCTATCAGCTGAGATAGATGCCTATGTGCACCAAAGCTCAAACGCCGCCGGACCGAGTACACACCATACCGGGTCAGCCACAACAATGGAAGATGGAACGGACATAATGATAACCGAAGAGATGGCCGACGTAGAAGAAGGAGAAGAAGTGGATGCCCCAATGCAACGGACACCACCCACAAGAGTCCAACCGCCCCGGCAAGCCAAAGCTCAACCATCGCCCTCACTAAGAACAAAGCAATCGGCAGCAAGGCCTAGGAGAAAAATTGTTACAAGCAGCTCTTCGGAGTCTCTTTAAATTTTTTTTTCGTATAATTCAATATTAATTGATGTTTGCTTTCTATGCTGCTTATTCCTTTCATATTTTTTGTTTCCCGCTCTTATCTTCTAATATAAAGCATTGAGGACAATGCTTGTTTTGAGTTTGGGGGTGTAGATTCACTGCCAAGGCAGCAATCTACTGCCGAGGCCTTGCCAAAAAAAAGGGAGTATTCCAGTGATTTCTTTTTTTTAATTTTCATGCTCCCCGCCTTACTTGAATTATCTGCCTACACTTTCGCACTGCTTATCATCAGTATTGCTTTAGTTTATTCTTTAAGGCTATAGAAATCTTTCTCCTTACCATGATTAGGTTCTGTTAAGAAGGTTTAACCTTAGGATACATAAGGATGAAAACTTAGAAGCTTACTATAGGAAGAACTTTAAACACTTTTGGGACTTGTTGGATTATAGGAGTTCTTTTAATGAACTTAGGTGATAAAGACTTAGATTTTTGGGAAAGTAACTAGAGGTGCCTATCATCGGCTCTAGGAAAGACTCTTCTTCATACTAGAGGTGCCCGAAATTAGCTCTAGTATGTTTTAAGGATTATAAAAAAAAGAAGGAATTTAGTGAAGGGAAAAACACAATCCTTGAGGTGCCCGAAACTGGCACAAGAATTAGTGGTTTAGAAAAGAAGAGAACACTTAACCAAATTCTAGTTGTCTTGAACTTAGAGTTTATCTAAGAAAGACTTAAATCAAACTTGTCCACGAAAACGCACACACTCACAATTTTTATAGTTTGTTTCTAGGTAAGCCCTTGGGTAGACGAAAGGTTAAGACTCAAGAATAGTCCTAGCTATGGTAGGGAGAATAGATGGAAATGTAAGACCAAGAGAGAGTAGAGTTCGGCAAATTGATGGTTTGCATTGCTTGAGGACAAACAATAGTTCGAGTTTGGGGGTGTGATAAGTGCTCAACTCACTATCACTTTTTACACCTTTTATGAGCACTAATCACCGAATCTACCCCCACTTGGACCAATGCATGTACTTAATGTGATATATTTAGAAGTTAAGCTCATAGAACTCATATTTACAGAAAAAGGCAAGTTTTACTGCATCTCTATATCTGCGTAGGAGAACCAGTGCCGCGGCAGCAACAAGGCCGAGGCAGCAGCTGAGAACCAGGAAGTAAGACTGTAGGCGATTGGAAGAGAAAAATCCAAAGAACGTGTCTGGACCTAAAGCACATGGATCGGAGCTGGTTAGAATGAGGAAAAGCCCAAGACAAGGCCACCCGAGAAATCCCCTTAGTCAAATTAAACTTGGAAATATTTTAATTATGTACATGACTTGTTCCCTACTCCAAGTTGTATTCTACTTAGGAAAGGTTTGCCCTAGGTCTAGCCTATATAAAGACCTAGCCGTCCAATGTATTAGACGAATACCTAGAGAGAGAGAGAAGATTCATAAACTTCTTTTCTTTCTCTCAACTATGTTCTAAGCTTTCTTAGGGTTTAGGTGAAGGTTGTTTAGTATTTGTGAGAGGAGATTGTACTTTGTCTTTGTTTCAATGCAATAAAATTATCAAGGTTTGCTTATCCTTTGTTATTCCTTGTTCTTACATTCAAGCTCGGGAGAGAAGTTTGTGAGTAATCCATTTATCTAGACTCGGGAGAGTTAGATTCACGAAAGGGGTAAGTACGGTGTTTCAATCGCGAAATACTAACTCGGCCTAGGGATAGGTTAAGAGTTTCAGCGGCTAAAAGAAGTGTGAGATTGGTTGGTGAGTATAATTGGTTCACGCCGGGAGGTATCATCAAGGACTAGTCATCAACAGCACTCTGACTTAGGCATAAGCGAAGTCATTCAAGGACACTTTGCCAAACTTTGGTAAAGTCCACCCACGAGTAAGGGATTGCCGCGGCGGACAGTATCGTCGCTGCCAAGGCAGTAATCTGCAGTGCTGCCGAGGTAGTGAAATATGATTGCGTTGGGCAGAGACAAGTCAATCAAATCCACAATACAACGCAACTGGATCCTAACCTATCTCTCTCTAATATTCAATTCTCTTTATTTTACTTAGTTGTCTTATTTTAGTTCCACCACAATCCAAACTACTTGTGTTTTTATTTTTTTCTACAGAACAAGAAGACGAAGAAGACATATTGAGTATACCAATCCCTGTGGAGACGATAATCCGATAAATACTTATCACTTATTACTTTCGATGTGTCCACCTGCACTAAACGCGCACTTTTGTCACGTGACATCCGCCCATAATGCTGTAGAATCTTTGAAGTCCGATCCAACACTTTAAAAATATGCTACAACATCTCTTCTGATCTTTCAACTTTGCTCCAATATCTACACATCACCACCAGGAAAATACCTTTCCAAGCAGCATCTTTAAAAATAAAAGAGAAAAGAGAAAATTAAAATAAAAACCTATTCTAAATGCAAATGCACATGAAATTCAACTAAATTCAAAGAAAATGAGCTTGAAATCAAACAAAATCTTCAGTAAAGGGTATAAATATATGTTTTTTAGAGCGTTAATATTAACTTTTTGTACCCAAAAAATTTGATTTAATATCATTTTCATCGTTTTTTAGGGTTCATAGCGTGCTTGTCTAAATGGGTTTTCTAGAGATCCCGTTCGAATTTTAACCGAGTAAAAAGCTCAAAATTTTAGTTTAACTTGTATAATTAGTTTCAAAAGCCCATAATAAACTTTTTATACCCAAAAAATTTGATTTATTGTCATTTTCGATCATTTTTTAGGGTTTAGAGCATGCATCTCTAAATGGGCTTTGTAGTGAACCCGATCGAATTTTAACCGAGTAAAAAGCTCAAAATTTTATTTTAAGCTGCATAATTACTTTCAAAAGCTAATAATTAACTTTTTTCACGCAAAAAATTTTATTTAATATCATTTTCGATTTTCTTTAGAGTTCAAAGCAGGCATGTCTAAATGGGCTTTTTAGTGAACCCGTTCGAATTTTAACCGAGTAAAACGATCAAAAAATTTAGTTTAAGCTGTATAATTATGTTCAAAAGCCAATAATTAACTTTTTGTACCCAAAAAATTGGATTTAATATTTTTCGATCGTTTTTTAGGATTTAGAGCGCTCATGTCAAAATGGGTTTTCTAGAGAACCCGTTCGAATTTTAATCGAGTAAAAAGCTCAAAATTTTAGTTTAACCTGTATAATCAGGTTTAAAAGACCATAATCAACTTTTTATACCCAAAAAATTTGATTTATTGTCATTTTTGATCGTGTTTTAGGGTTCAGAGCGTGCATCTCTAAATGGGCTTTCTAATCAACCAGTTCAAGCTTTAACCGAGTAAACAGCTCAAAATTTGATTTTGAGCTGTATAATTATGTTCAAAAGCTCATAATTAACATCTCTTTAAGCAAAAAAATTATTTAATATCATTTTCGATCGTTTTTTAGGGTTTAGACTGTGCATGTCTAACTGGGCTTTTTAGTGAACCCATTCGAATTTTAACGGAGTAAAAAGCTCAAAATTTTAGTTTAAGTTGTATAATTAGGTTCAAAACCCCATAATTAACTTTTTTTTACCCAAAAAATTTGATTTAATATCATTTTCGGTCGTTTTTTAGGGTTTAGAGCGTACTTGTCTAAATGGGTTTTCTAGAGACCCCGTTCGAGTTTTTACCAAGTAAAAAGCTCAAAAAATTAGTTTAACCTATATAATTAGGTTCAAAAGCCCATAATTAACCTTTTGTACCCAAAAAATTTGATTTATTGTCATTTTCGATCGTTTTTAGGGTTTAGAGCGTGCATATCTAAATGGGCTTTCCAGTGAATCCGTTCGTCTTTTAACCGAGTAAAAAACTCGAAATTTGAGTTTAAGCTGTATAATTAGGTTCAAAAGCTCATAATTAACTTTTTTACGCAAAAAAATTTATTTAAAATCATTTTCGATCATTTTTTAGGTTTAGAGCGTGCATGTCTAAATGGGCATTTTAGTAAACCCGTTCAAATTTTAACCGAGTATAAAGATAAAAAAATTTAGTTTAAGTTGTATAATTATGTTCAAAAGCCTATAATTAAATTTTTGTACCCAAACAATTTTTTTTAAAATCATTTTCGATCATTTTTTAGGGTTTCGAGCGTGCATGTCTAAATGGGTTTTCTAGAGAACCCGTTCGAATTTTAACCGAGTAAAAAGCTCAAAATTTGAGTTTAAGCTGTATAATTAAGTTCAAAATCCCATAATTAACTTTTTGTACCCCAAAAAATTTGATTTAATATTTTTTGATCGTTTTTTAGGGTTCAGAGCGTGCATGTCTAAATGGGTTTTCTAGAAAACCCGATCGAATTTTGATAGAGTAAAAAGCTCAAAATTTTAGTTTAACCTGTACTATTAGGTTCAAAAGACCATAATTAACTTTTTGTGCCCAAAAAATTTGATTTACTATCATTTTCGATCGTTTTTTATGGTTTAGAGCGTGCATGTTTAAATAGGTTTTCTAGAGAAGCCGTTCGAATTTTAACTAGGTAAAAGCTCAATTTTAGTTTAACCTGTATAATTAGGTTCAAAAGCCCATAATTAACTTTTTTTACGAAAAGTTTTTACTTAATATCATTTTCGATCGTTTTTTAGGGTTCAGAGCGTGCATGTCTAAATGGGCTTTTTGGTGAACCTGTTCGAATTTTAACCGAGTAAAAAGCTCAAAATTTGAGGTTAAGCTGTATAATTAGGTTCAAAAGCCCAAAATTAACTTTTTACGCAAAAAAAATTATTAAAATCATTTTCGATCGTTTTTTAGGGTTTAAAGCGTGCATGTCTAAATGGGCTTTTTAGTGAACCCGTTCGAATTTTAAAAGAGTATAAAGCTTAAAATTTTAGTTTAAGATGTATAATTAGGTTCAAAAGCCCATAATTTACATTTTGTACCCAAAAAATTTGTTTTAATATTTTTCAATCGTTTTTTTAGGGTTTAGAGAGTGCATGCCTAAATGGGTTTTCTAGAGAACCTGTTCGAATTTTAACTGAGTAAAATGCTCCAAATTTTTGTTTAAGTTGTATAATTAGGTTCAAAAGCCCATAATTAACTTTTTGTACCCAAAAAATTTGATTTAATATCATTTTCGATCGTTTTCTAGGGTTCAGAGCGTGCATGTCTAAATGGGTTTTCAAGAGAACCCGTTCAAATTTTAACCGAATAAAAAGCTCAAAATTTTAGTTTAACTTGTATAATTAGGTTCAAAAGACCATAATTAACTTTTTGTACCCAGAAAATTTGATTTATTGTCATTTTTGATCATTTTAGGGTTTAGAGCGTGCATCTCTAAATGGGCTTTCTTGTGAATCTGTTCGAATTTTAACCGAGTAAAAAGCTTAAAATTTAATTTTAAGCAATATAATTAGGTTCAAAATCTCGTAATTAACGTTCTTACGCAAAAAAATTTATTTAATATCATTTTCGATCGTTTTTTAGGGTTCAAAGAGTGCATGTCTAAATGGGCTTTCTAGTGAATCCGTTCGAATTTTAACCGAGTAAAAAGCTCAAAATTTGATTTTAAGCTGTATAATTAGGTTCAAAAGCCCATAATTAATTTTTTTACTCAAAAAATTTATTTAATATCATTTTTGATCGTTTTTTAGGGTTTAGAGCATGCATGTCTAAATGGGCTTTTTATTGAACCAGTTCGAATTTTAAACGAGTAAAAAGCTCAAAATTTTAGTTTAACCTATATAATTAGGTTCAAAACACCATAATTAACTTTTTGTACCCAAAAAATTTGATTTATTTTCATTTTTGATCGTGTAACCCCCTCGACCCGGTCTAGACGCCACCCGACACGAACGAGCTACACGGGGAATACCGAGGCTAATCCGGAGACTCACCCCAATAAACAACCCTAAAAGTTTTTCTTTTATCTTTTCTAAATGGATTAATTAGATCCTAAATATTCATCTAAGGACTGAGTTCATTTGCAACGAAAATTAATGAGAAAAGAGTCCTAATTTAACTGAACAAGTTTTAGGGACCTAATTTTAAATTTTTATAAATTTATGGACCAATTATGAAATTAAAGCTATCAACATTTAATTATATGGTCAAAGTTTAGAGACTATTTCCAGCCTCCAAAGGTTTCATGACATTCTCTATATGCCTTGATTATAGGGATATTAATTTACACCCACTCGGACGAAAGTATATACTTAATGTGATATATTTAGAAGTTATGCTTATAAAGATGATATTTACAGAAAAGGCAAGTTTTACTGCATTTTTACATCTGTGCAGGAGAAACTAGTGCTGCGGCAGCAACATGGCCGAGGCAGGACCTGATGCCGAGGTAGCAGATGAGAGACAAGAAGCAATACTGTAGGCGATTGGAAGAGAAAATACAAGGGACGTTTTTGGACATGAAGCACATGGATTGGAGTTAGTTAGCATGAGGAAAAGCCCAAGACAAGGCCACGCGGGAAAGCTTCTTAGTTGAAATAAACTTTGGAATATTTTATTTATGTACATGACTTGTTCCCTACTCCAAGTTATATTCTACTTAGGAAAGGTTTGCCCTAGACAAAGCCTATATAAGACCTAGCCGTCTAACGGAATAGGAGAGTCGATTCTTAGAGAGTTCACCCTAAGACTCAATGTTTTCTTTCTCTCAAATTATGTTCTAAGTTTTCTTAGGGTTTAGGTGAAGGTTGTTAAGTATTTCTGAGAGGAGATTGTACTAATAAGTGCTCAACTCACTATCACTTTTTACACCTTTTATGGGAATTAATCACCGAATTTACACCCACTCAGACCAATGCATGTACTTAATGTGATATATTTAGAAGTTATGCTTATAGAGATAATATTTACAGAAAAGGCACATTCTAATGCATTTCTATATGTGTGCAGGAGAACCAGTGCCGCGGCAACAAGGCCGCGGCAGGACCTAATGCCGAGACAGCAGCTGAGATCCAGGAAGCAATCTGTCGGGATTTTATTACTCGTTTTAATCCTACAAACTTATATGATAAAATTCGTAATGAAATCACTTCTTTTCGACAGGCAAATGACGAACCGACGTACGAGGCATGGGAGTGCTACAGGGAGTTATTGCACAAGTGTCCTTTTTATGGATTTCCCCTATGGACACAAGTGACCATGTTCTATAATGCCACGAATGCCCCGACAAAGATGATGTTAGATGCCTCGGCGAACGGAACACTCCTTTATAAGGCACCTGAGGAAGCTATTGAGATATTAAACAAACTCGCGAAGAATATTTTCAATTTCCTACATCTAGGCGAGGAGGAGTAAGACGCCAAGCCACGGTAAATGAATTAGACACATCAAATTCAGTGGCAGCACAATTGGCGTCTCTTACAAAGATGGTGCAAAACTTGCAATTACAGCAAAATACCTGTGAGGTCAAGGTAATTGATTCTTATTGTGACTTATGTGGAGGTAACCACAGTTCCTTTGACTGTATGAATCAAGAAACCGGTATGTATGTTAGGAATTACAACCGAAACAACATGATGTCCAACACATACAACCCCTCATGGAAGAGGCATCCAAACCTGTCATGGAGCAATCCTAACAATGCCTTAAACCCAACCACCCAACCCGCAAGATTCCAGCAACCAATGCAACCTCTGCCGCCGCCGCAGGTCCAGCAGTCAATGCCGCCGCAGCAGATGCAGCAGCAACCGGTAAGTTCATTGGAGAACACTCTTAAAGCCTTTATGATGAAAACTGAGTCACACAGGGCAGAGAATAGTAATTTCATCAAAAGGATAGATGCCTTCATGAATAGAACTGAGATGAGGTTGCAGAATCAAAAAGCGACCATTAAAACGCTAGAAACTCAGGTTGGGCAGTTTGCTCAAAACATAAACACTTGACCACAAGGAGGACTACCTAGCAATACTGAAGTTGCTAAGGTAATGGGCCATGAACAGTGTAAAGCAATCACTACTAGGAGTGATCTACAGTTGAAGGAAAAGATCCCAGCAAGTCAAAATCCCTCAGCGGATCCAGCAAAAGAAGAGGCTGAGCAAACTGATTCTGATAACACTGCCCCGGCAGAAAGCGCTGTAGCTCCTGAACAGCCTGCCGAGACAGCGACAACCACAGTGGTGCCAGGTATTAAATTCCAAACTAAAGAAACCCTGGATGGGATGAGACCACCACCTCCTTTCCCACAAAGATTGAAAAAGCAAAAACAGGACCAGCAATTCAAGAAATTCCTTGACATCTTAAAGCAAGTCCACATTAACATACCGTTCGTAGAAGCAATTGAACAAATGCCTAATTATGCTAAGTTCTTAAAGGATATGGTGTCAAAGAGGAAAGGAATAGGTGAGTTCGAAACAGTGGCTGCCACCGAAGGATGCATGGAAATTCTACACAATCGCATGTCACAAAAACTAAAGGATCCTGGTTGCTTTATCATACCTTGTGCGATAGGTAAAAATTATGAAGGTAACCTTGGAGCAAGCATCAATCTAATGCCCAAATCTGTCTTCCAAAAGCTTGGAATAGGAAGGGCAAAACCTACAACAGTTATGCTCCAACTAGCGGATCGATCCTATGTGCAACCCGAAGGCAAAATCGAGGACACACTAGTAAGAGTTGTTAAGTTTATTTTTCCTGCTGATTTTCGTGTCCTTGATGTGAAGCAGATGATAATGCACCAATCATCCTGGGGAGACCTTTCCTTGCAACTGAACGCACTTTAATTGATGTGGAGAAAGGAAAATTGACAATGAGGGTCAATGACCAACAAGTCAAACTCAATGCATTCCACAACTTAAAAAAATATGATGATCCAGAGGAGTGCAAGGCCATTCACACAGGAGGTACCAAAATTTCCTGCCTTGGCAGCATGCTCGACAGATTATTTGGAAAAAAGATTAAGCCTAAGGTGGATGGACACACAGCAAAAGGGAATGGCCCACAACCAATTTATAATTCTGGCCAACAAGAGAGAATCATCATGGGAGATGCATTTGCATGCTCTTCACCAGTAACATGATCTCCTCCCTTTTCCTTATTAATATATTAGGATTAGTTTAGTTTATTTTTATTTTTCTAAATTGTTTTTGCTTTAAGTACTTTTATTTTTGTGTGTTTAATTTTTATTTAGGATAATAAGCAAGAATAAAGGAGAAATAGCTCACAGCAGGAATTCTGCCGAGGCAGAAAATAGTGTCAGAACCGCAGCAGAACAGTGTAACGGCTAGTCGACCGAGATTCCTGCCGCGGTAGAAAAGGAAACGACAGTAAAGAGTAACGGCTACAAAATGGCTAGTGGCTTCAAACGGTCACAAGGCCGAGACCTATATAAGAAACTCCTTCCTCTTGAACTATTCACTCTTGCTTTCTTGTTTTCTTTAGAATTCATAACAATCTTCCTCTCACATTACTCTCTGCCTACTCGCAATTCTTCGTGAAATTCCCAGATTTTCTTTAGAATTCATAACAATCTTCCTCTTACAAGCGATTTGCCCCAGCCAATGTTGAAGATCGGTTCAACCGATCTTTCATTGCCCGGCAATTGTGGGAAGAACAAGGTTTCCAACATTCGGATGATGAAAACTACAACATCGAGCATTATCTCTTTGACAAAATCAAGTACCAAGAATGGGAAATTTTCTGTCTTCAACCTACCCAGGGGAATGCTACTATCGTGCGGGAATTCTATGCGCACGGGCCCAACAAAGATTCCCTCTTTGTTCACTGCCGCGGTAGGCCGATCCAGTTAGATGCCGAGACCATCAACAATTTCTACGGCCTCACTCTGAACAGTGATGTTCACGCTGAATTCATGGAGGACATCACTGTCGAGGATTATGAGTTAATCAAAGACGACTTTTGTTACGTGAATACTCCATGGGAAACCAATACCCATAAAGGATCTGTAACAAGGCAGAGCCTAAAGCCCGAGGCCAAGATATGGAATACCTTTGTCAAGCGACGCCTCATCCCCACGTCCCACAACAGCAAGGTGGACCGGAAATGATTGGTGCTTATCCAATCAATCATCAACAAAAGAACAATCAATGTCGGAGAGATAATCCTATGGGAAATTCACGAATGCGGTAAGAAAGATAGGGGACCATTATATTTCCCATGTTTGATCACGGGTTTGTGTATTGCCGCAAGTGTGCCAATTGAAGATATGGACGAATACACTCCCCAACGGCGAGGATGGACCAGAGACTTTTGTCACAAAGTCATGCAAATCACGCAGGCGGAGCCAATCCAAGCAACGCCCCAGCAGTTCACTGCTGATACTGCTGTCGGGGC
This sequence comes from Abelmoschus esculentus, assembly GCA_035048815.1. NCBI lineage: Eukaryota > Viridiplantae > Streptophyta > Magnoliopsida > Malvales > Malvaceae > Abelmoschus > Abelmoschus esculentus. The sequence continues at coordinate 7,668,324 of JAUCBN010000015.1, forward strand.
CCAGTACACGACAGATATGCCAGACACTGCTCACACCTCTGCCGCATCAGACCCGTACTAGGAGATTTTGCAAAGGATGGCAACGATGGACCTCAGACAACAGAGGTACATGGAGTACCAAAGAGATTTCAACGGCACATTAGCCTAAATGATGCTCCACGCTTTTCCTGACCAAGGGGCGCAGTTTCCAGAGTTTCTCAGCAATATGTTTGTCACAGCCTCCCCTTACACCGAAACTACACCAGCCCCGGGAGGACCAAGGCCGTTTTTCCACGCGGACCCTCAACCGTAGTACCAGGCTGTCGGCCCATCCAGGGTAGCGGATTCTGCCGCGGCATCATCTGCCAACAGAAGACCATCCAAGCTGAGGGCAGTCTTCAGCACTCCACCACGATCCCCAATCATCATGGGCAGTCTATCAGCTAAGATAGATGCCTATGTGCACCAAAGTTCAACCGCCGCCAGACCGAGTACACACCACACCGGGGGAGACACAACAATGGGAGGTGCAACGGACATAATGATAACCGAAGAGATGGCCGACGTAGAAGAAGGAGAAGAGGTGGAGGCCCCAATGCAACGGACACCACCCACAAGAGTCCAACCGCCCCGGCAAGCAAAAGCTCAACCATCGCCCTCACCAAGAATAAAGCAATCCGCAGCAAGACCAAGGACAAAAATTATTACAAGCAGCTCTTCGGAGTCGCTTTAATTTTTTTTCATAATTCAAATTGCTGTTTGCTTTCTTTATATGCTTCTTATTTCATATTTGTGTTGCCCGATTATTTCTTCAAATATAAAGCATTGAGGACAATGCTTGGTTTGAGTTTGGGGGTGCAGATTCACTGCCGAGGCATCAATCTACTGCCGAGGCCGAGCCAAAAAAGGGAGTATTCCAGTGATATATATTTTTTATTTTTCATGCTCCCCGCCTTACTTGAATTAACTGCTTACACTTTTGCACTGCTTATCATCAGTATTGCCTTAGTTTATTCTTTAAGGCTATAGAAATCTTTCTCCTTACCATGATTAGGTCCTATTAAGAAGGTTTAACCTTAGGATACTTAAGGATGAAAACTTAGAAGCTTACTATAGGAAAAACTTTAAACACTTTTGGGACTTGTTAGATTATAGGAATTCTTTTAATGAACTTTGGTGATAAAGACTTAGATTTTTGGCAAGTAACTAGAGGTGCCTATCACCGGCTCTATAAAGTACTCTTCTTCATGCTAGAGGTGCCCGAAATTGGCTCTAGTATGCTTTAAGAAATAGCAAAAATAAAGAAGGAATTAGAAAAACACAATACTTGATGTGCCTGAAATTGGCTCAAGAATTGGTTGTTCAGAAAAGAAGAGCACACTTATCCAAATTCTACTTGTCTTGAACTTAGAGTTTGTCTAAGAAAGCCTTTAATCAAACTTGTCCAAAAAAACGCACACACTCACCAATTCTTATAGTTTGTTTCTAGGTAAACCCTTGGGTAGCTAAAAGGTTAAGACTAAAGAATAGACCTAGCTATGGTGGGGAGAATAGATGGAAATGTAAGACCAAGAGAGAGTAGAGTTCGGCAAATTGATGGTTTGCATTGCTTAAGGACAAGCAATAGTTCGAGTTTGGGGGTGTGATAAGTGCTCAACTCACTATCACTTTGTACACCTTTTATGGGCATTAATCATCGAATTTACACCCACTCGGACCAATGCATGTACTTAATGTGATATATTTTGAAGTTATGCTTATGGAGATAATATTTGCAGAAAAGGCACATTTTACTGCATTTCTATATCTGTGTAGGAGAACCAGTGCCGCGGCAACAAGGTCGAGGCAGGACCTGATGCCGAGGCAGCAACTAAGAGCCAGGAAGCAAGACTGTAAGCGATTGGAAGAGAAAAATCCAAGGGACGTGTCTGGACTTAAAGCACATGGATCGGAGCTGGCTAGCATGAGGAAAAGCCCAAGACAAGGCCACGCGGGAAAGCCCCCTTAGCTGAATTAAACTTGGAAATATTTTAATTATGTACATGACTTGTTCCCTACTCCAAGTTGTATTCTACTTAGGAAAGGTTTGCCCTAGGTCTAGCCTATATAAAGACCTAGCCGTCCAATGTATTATACACGGATACCAAGAGAAAGAGAGCCGATTCATAAACTTGTTTTCTTTCTCTCAACTATGTTCTAAGCTTTCTTAGGGTTTAGGTGAAGGTTGTTTAGTATATGTGAGAGGAGATTGTACTTTGTCTTTGTTTCAATGCAATAAAATTATCAAGGTTTGCTTATCCTTTGTTATTCCTTGTTCTTGCATTCAAGCTCAGTAGAGAAGTTTGTGAGTAATCCATTTATCTAAGCTCGGGAGAGTTAAATTCACGAAAGGGTAAGTACGGTGTTTCAATCGCGAAATACTAACTCCGCCTAGAGATAGGTTAAGAGTTTCAGCGGCTAAAAGAAGTGTGAGATTTGTTGGTGAGTATAATTGGTTCACGCCGGGAGGTATCATCAAGGACTAGTCATCAACAGTACTTCGACTTAGGGATAAGCGGAGTCATTCAAGGACAATTTGCTGAACTTTGGTAAAGTCCACCCACGAGCAAGGGATTGCCGCGGCGGACAATATCGTCGCTGCCAAGGCAGTAATCTGCAATGCTGCCGAGGCAGTGAAATACAATTGCATTGACCAGAGACAAGTCAATCAAATCCACAATACAACACAACTGGATCCTGACCTATCTCTCCCTAATATTCAGTTCTCTTTACTTTACTTAGTTGTTTTATTATAGTTAATCCAAATCCAAATCACTTGTGGTTTTTTATTTCTTTCTACAGAACAAGAAGACGAAGAAGACATATTGAGTCTACCAATCCCTGTGGAGATGATAATCTGATAAATACTTATCACTTATTACTTTCGATGTGTCCACTTGCACTAAACGCGCACTTTTGACACACGACATGTACTTTGTTTTTTGTTTCAATGCAATAAAACTATCAAGGTTTGCTTATCCTTTACCATTCTTTGTTCTTGCATTCAAACTCGGGAGAGAAGTTTGTGAGTAATCCATTTATCTAGACTTAGGAGAGTTAGATTCACGAAAAGGATAAGTACGGTGTTTCAATCGCGAAATACTAACTCGGACTAGGGATAGGTTAAGAGTTTCAACGGCTAAAAGAAGTGTGAGATTAGTTGGTGGGTATAATTGATTCACGCCGGGAGGTATCATCAAGGACTAGTCATCAACAGTACTTCGACTTAGGGATAAACGGAGTCATCCAACGACACTTTGCCAAACTTTGGTAAGGTCTACCCACGAGCAAGGGATTGCCGCAGAGAACAAGTATCGTTGCTGCCAAGGCAATAATCTGCAGTACTGCCAAGGCAGTGATATACAATTGCATTGGACAAAGACAAGTCAATCAATTCCACAATACAACGCAACTCGATCCTGACCTCTCTCTATTAATCAGATCTCATCTCTATTCTTAGTTTTCCTTATTACAATTTATTTAGTTTCATCCAACCCCAAAATTACCTGTATTTTTATTTTATTCCTTTTTATAGAACAAGAAGATGAAGAAGGCACATTAAGTATACCAATCCCTGTGGAGACGATACACGATAATACTTATCACTTTTTTACTTGCGATGTGTTCACTTGTGTAACATCCCGGTTTTGGGGTTAGTAGTTTGAGTGTAGTTGGGGAAATTCAATTCGGGTCGAATCGGATTCCTAGGGTTTGTTATTCCAGGAAAAAAATTAAAATAATATTATTTTACTCGGATAAGTAATAATTTTGTGAATTGGTTCTAAAAATATTAAAAAGGTGTTTTAAAGTTAAAGGAATATTATTTGAACTTTAATTTGATTTTTAATTGGGCTTAATTTTGTGTTAGTGACCAAATTGTAATTTTTGGAAAAGTTTTGGGGATTTAATTAGTAATTTTCGACAATAAGGATTTTTAGTGACTAAATTGGAAAATGAGCCATACTTAGAATCCTTAGAGGGCCATAACCCTAATTTATTTTTAATTAATGATTTATCCACCAAAATTGTTTTTAAATTGTTTTATTTTAGATGATAATTCCATTTTCTTTTGTAACTTCCCATTTTTCCATCTTTTCTCTCAAAATTTTCTCTCATTTTCTCTCCATCTTCTTCTCCAAATTTCTTCAATTTCTTGCTGATTTCTTGATCATTTTCTACAAGATTTACTTCATTTCTTCAACATCATTTTCAAGGAAATCAAGGAAGACTTTCTCATCTCTTTGGTGGATTTAATCTCAGAGGTAATATTCTGATTTTTAATCTTTTTCTAAGGTTCTTTATTGAAATTCCCAAGTATTGGCTTGCCCATTAACAATAGATATTTTATTTTGTGTTTTTAATTCAAGATCTATGAGTTTTATGATGGTTTTTGTGGAATCTTTTGAGATCTAAATTGATGTTGGGTTTAGTTTTTTTTAATTATGATATTAGGTCAATTAAATGATTGATTGAGTCTTGTAATGATTTAATATCAAATTAATCCCGGAATAATGCAATCGGTGGTATTTTAAGGTGGTTTTCGGTTGTTTTAGGGGTTGTTTTAGGTGTTCTTATGTTGCTGGAGGTATAAGGATGGTTTGGAAGTGGTTCATATTTGAAGTGTATTATATGTTAAATTCAGTAGGTTTTGGGCTGATGATGTTTCGGATGCGTTTCGGCTTAGTTTTCGGTCTTTTCGGCAAGGTTTTCGATAGTTTTGTGATGGTTTAATGTGGCTGCTGTTTTGATCATGTTGTGATGTGAATATGCTCTGTTTTTAGTGTTGTAGAGGTAGTGCAAGAAGGTGCATAAGTGGCTGGTGCATTGGCGTTGCCGTCGGAGCATCGGCGAGGGCTCGTTTCGCTTGTCGGTGAGTGATTTTGGGTTAAAAGTGAATCACATTGGTTCGGTTCTGTTTTGGGGGCTATGGAATAGTGTGAAAACTTTCCATAGTTCAAGAGTAAGTAAAGTAAATGATTTTGATGCATTATTGTGAGTTTCGGCTAATTTCGGTAATGGCATTTATGATGATGATTTAATGAGATTTTGGAAATGCATAAGTATGATTTTGAAGTGATGCATGCATGTGTTAATTGCTAGAAATGCATGATTTTTAAAGACATTCATGGTTTATGGAAACATGAAAAATAAAGTGGAATATGATGTGGTTATTTGCCTTACATATGATGGTGCCATTGGGCATGACTTTTGGTTCATTTGTTGAACACATTATGGATGCATTATGAACAGCAAATTAGCATGAATACTTGAACTTGATATTGGCTTAGTGACACTACTTTTAGATTCGAATACAAATGACATGTCATTAGGATTGAGTGCACTATAAACATTATGGAAATAAAGGAAAAATGCCTACACGTAACAAGGGTCACTTTGTGTCCAACCGTACGTGGTAAAGCCGCCTACACGTAACAAGGGTGACTTTGTGTCCAACCGTGCGTGGTAGAGCTTGATAATGGTGACTTCGTGTCATGTCAATGGTGACTTTGTGTCATGTCAATGGTGACTTCGTGTCATGTCAATGGTGACTTTGTGTCATGACGAGACTAAAGGTCTCCAATCAATGGATCCGTGTATTCGGTGAACTTAAGGTTCATATTAAGTGTTCACTAGAAAGCCAATATGCATATATGAAATGGAATGATTTATTTGTGCATGATACATGAAATGTTTTTGACATTATTGATAAGCATGATTTGGTTTTACATATTTCAAATAAGCATAAAGAATGCAAGTATGACTTTATAAATGATTTTGAACTTGTTTAGAGCTTCCTCACTAAGCATGTTGTGCTTAAGCTCTCTCTTTTCATACTTGCAGAAAAATAGTGATATTCGAGGCTACGTTTGGAGCAAGGAAACCAAGGGGAAGGTTATCTCAATTTTTGGTATGTTTTGGCAAATAACTTGGGGCTTGGTAATGTGTAAATCAAACCTATGTGAAGTGTGATTTTTGCTTTGGTTAATGTTGTATTAAGACCTATAATGTTTTGGATTGTTAATTGATGGACTATGGTGTTGTTTGGATTGTTGAAGCATGTACATGCATGAACATTTTGATTTTAAATCATACTTTAGGAAGCATGCCTATAGATTGTTTGGGATCTTTGATGTAATAAATGTGTGTTTTAAATTGTTCTTTATGCTTAGGAAATTATGCAAATAATTAAGGGTGATTAATGGTTATGTTTGAATGGGTGGAATTCACCTAGAATGTTTAGACTTGTCAAATTGCACAGGGGGTATCGATACCTCTAGTAAGGGTATCGATACCCAAGGCTAATTTTTGGACGGCATCGAATCATGGTTCGATGTAAATACCCCACTGGACGATTGGGTATCGATACCAAGAGCCTTCGAAGTGCAATTAGACTAAGTCTCACGATAGGGTATCGATACCGAGACTTCGGGTATCGATACCCTTGACCCCAAAATGACATTTTAAGCGCGGAAAATTACGTTTAGGGTCGGATGTCTTTCCACGATTGAATGTAGATGCAATGAATAATATTGAGAGTTGTAATATCACCAAGATGCATGATGTTAACTTGAATTTCGCATTGATAAATTAATGTTAGTTTTAGTCCCTATGATATTGTGAGCTTTACAATTAGGTCCCTATTTTATGAAACATGAAATTGACGATGCAATAGTGGTCCGTTTGATCTGAACTTTGTTATGAGTATACTATGCATGTTTAATTGAACTATGGTAGATCGCATTACCGGTTTATTATTGGAATCAAGAATTATTTGCGTTTTGGTCCGTATATATTGATATGCGAATTGAATGATCAATTGTGAATCGAACGTTCCCATTTTCTTTATGCATGACCTCGACACACATAGGAACCAAATTATGCATCTAGTTAAGAAAAAAAAACATATCGGTTTTCAGGGTTGTTTATCGAATTGGACCTTAACGGGTTTGGTTCGATATTCCCCGTGTAACCCGTTAGTGCCGGTTCCGTCCAGGCAGGGCTAATGGGGTTACAACTTGCACGAATTGCGCACTTTTGACACGCGACAGATATCAAGAATCAAACTTCAATATAACTTTTATTATAACTAATGGAATATCAATAGGCAATTCAAGTCAAACTCGTAAAGCTAATATCAATATAGATAAACATCAAACATGTATAAGCTTACGACTACAACAAGTCTTATCATCATATCAATAATCTTAACATGGTAACCCATCCCCATTGCTCTCTCACTACTACTAATATTACAAAAAGACGTACTTGAGCTCATACTTGACGATTACACGAAATACTTACTTGCCCTTGATACGTCAACATCTATATCCTGCATTGCAAGGTAAAAGAGAGGGTTAAGCATAAAGCTTAGTGAGGGAATAAAACACATTTAAAACTCATTTGAAAACACCTTGCAATGCAGCCCATAATAAACCGATTTCATCAATTCAAAACACATGTCATGCTCTTTATAAAAGAAAACGTTCATGGCTAACAATGCCATTTTTAAAAACTCAGTAAGTGTCATTAAACCATGGCTTACAATGCCATCATTAAAATCTAGTAAAAATATCTCTTTTAAATCATTTGCTTTGTAAATAGAAACACAAGTCTTACATGCTACTCACATAGCAATGCTTACACATGCATCTCAATGCACAAATCTCAAGTCTTACATGCTAACAACATAGCAATGCTTAAATCACATGCATACCAATGCACAAAACCGTATTAAAAAACATGCATAATCCCATATGCAAACATGTAATTACCATGACACTTACCTTTGAAAAATAAAAACATATATTGGTGCTAGTGATCCGATCTGTACCACTTCAAATCGTTAGGATAAACGGGCAATCGCATGTTAGTACCACTCCTAGAGCATGAGCATGTTGATACCACTCTCAACATGAATTATGTCACCTTGGTGTCCGGTGACAGTACTACTCCTATCAGCCCGGATGTGACGGTACCACTCCCATCACATAGCATTAGACTAAAACTCTAAATGCAACACACAAGAAATTTACACACGTACGAGTTTTGAATATTTATAGTGCACTCTAGACCCCATTAATCGATCAACTTATCCCATAAGGTTCATCACTTAACTAGATAATATATTCTCAAAATCAATGCTCAAAACTTAATTCAAAACACATGTATCCTGATAAGTGCTCAACTCACTATCACTTTGTACACCTTTTATGGGCATTAATCACCGAATATACACCCACTCGGACCAATGCATATACTTAATGTGATATATTTAGAAGTTATGCTTATAGAGATAATATTTACAGAAAAGACACGTTTTACTGCATTTTTATATCTATGCAGGAGAACTAGTGCCGCGGCAGTAGCTGAGAGCCAGGAAGCAAGACTGTAGGCGATTGGAAGATAAAAATCCAAGGGACGTGTCTGGACTTAAAGCCCATGGATCGGAGCTGGATAGCATGAGGAAAAGCCCAAGACAAGGCCACGCGGGAAAGCCCCTTAGCGGAATTAAACTTGGAAATATTTTAATTATGTACATGACTTGTTCCCTACTCCAAGTTGTATTCTACTTAGGAAAGGTTTGCCCTAGGTCTAGCCTATATAAAGACCTAGCCATCTTATGTACTATAGAGGGAATACCTAGGGAGAGAGAGCCGAATCATAACTTGTTTTCTTTCTCTCCATTATGTTCTAAGCTTTCTTAGGGTTTAGGTGAAGGTTGTTTAGTATATGTGAGAGGAGATTGTACTTTGTCTTTGTTTCAATGCAATAAAATTATCAAGGTTTGCTTATCTTTTGTTATTCCTTGTTCTTGCATTCAAGCTCGGGAGAGAAGTTTGTGAGTAATCCATTTATCTAAGCTCGGGAGAGTTAGATTCACGAAAGGGGTAAGTACGGTGTTTCAATCGCGAAATACTAACTCAGCCTAGGGATAGGTTAAGAGTTTCAGTGGCTAAAAGAAGTGTGAGATTGGTTGGTAAGTATAATTGGTTCACGCCGGGAGGTATCATCAAGGACTAATCATCAACAACACTCTGACTTCGGGATAAGCGGAGTCATTCAAGGACACTTTGCCGAACTTTGGTAAGGTCTACCCACGAGCAAGGGATTGCCACGGCGGACAAGTATCGTCGCTGCCAAGGCAGTAAACTGTAGTGCTGCCGAGGCAGTGATATACGGTTGCATTGAGCAGAGACAATTCAATAAAATCTACAATACAACGCAACTGGATCCTGACCCATCTCTCTCTAATATTAAATCTCTTTACTTTGCTTAGTTATTTTAGTTTAGTTAAACCAAACTCAATCACTTGTGTTTTATTTTACTTCTTTCTACAGAACAAGAAGACGAAGAAGAAATATTAAGTCTACCAGTCCATGTGTAGACGATAATCCGATAAATTGCTTATCACTTATTACTTTTGATGTGTCCACTTGCACTAAACCCGCACTTTTGACACGCGATATATCCCACTTTTCACGCATTACTTGTAAAAACTGATAAAACCACTTTTATCTTATTTTTCAAAACAAAACCGTGGGAAAATCGAATGCTTATAAAATCTTTTTGAAAACAGTTTCATGAGCATTTATACACATGCATAATCTCATATGCACAACACAATAAGAGCATGACAAATAACATAATAAAAACACGACGTAATATGTAAACCTTTAAGAAAGCGATACATAAAACTTACTTCGGAGTGTAGGGAGGTTTCTCACACCTTCCCCACACCCCAAACCTTTGAAAACTCAATGAAAACACTGTCGAAGTAGCCCACTCTCATAATCCACTCACCGATAACCGAAACTTCCTCGACAAGTCACCGATTCGATCCAAAACTTCTTCAAACGTAATCACCAACTTCTTATCCTGTTTCAACCATCAAAAACTAAGGATTTAATGCTCCTAATCGCACAAAACAAACCCCAAGTCGGACCCCCACACAACAACCCTTAAAACCTATCAAAACCTTAACCAAAAACTTTTCGAAAACCACCAAACTTCTCCTAAACTTATAGTCCGGGATTATGGACTTTATAAACATCCTAACATGATTAAAATCAACAATTTAAGACCCCAAAACAACGAGTAAAACCCTTGAACGAAAACTATAGGTTTTGATCAAAAACCGATTTTTTAAAACCAAAATAGTAAAAATGTTTTTACCAAGCCAATAACTTGGGAATTTCAATAAATAACCTTTTAAAATTAGAGGATTGAATGTTTCTCACCTCCAATTCTGACCCAATCAACTTCCATGGTTTTTGAGAAGGAAAACGAGTGAAAAACAATGTTTTTGAAGAAGTGAAAATTATAAATAACTATTAGAACGAAAATTAATGAAAAGAAATTGAGTTTAACTTGAAAAGACGATCGTTCCCCGCCTTGGGAAGAGGAAAAACGAAAATAATAAACTAAGGGTTTAGGTTTTGATATAAAATTGGTTTTTAGGAATTAAATAAAGTAATTTGGGTTATTAATTAAAATTTTGGGTTAAGCGTTAATTAAATAAGCCCATGGAAGTTTAATTCTATTAGAATTTGAATTGGATCAAAGCCCCTTAGAGATTCAAAGTTTTGACTTAGTTTATAAAATTGTCCTTAAGTTTTAAATTTTTACAAAATAGTCATTAGTTTGAAATTCTAGGGATTCAGGGGTCAATTTTCAAAATTGAGTTTACCAAAGTTAATTTTATATTAAATAGGGATTTTAGAATATTTGCCATAATTTATTTCGATTAAAATTCAAATATTTAAGTACTTAATCTCCAACTAGGCTAAACCGGCTAAACCGACCCACTAACTACTAAGCCCAATTTTGGGGCGTTACAACTCTCCCCCACTTAGAAAATTCGTCCTCGAAATTTTCATCGTGAAAAGAATTAAGGAAACTGCTTCTTCACAACTTCCTATCACTCCTACGTGACTTTCCAAACACCATTATACCACTAAAACACTCTGATCAACACAAGGATCATACCACAAACGACCTTTTCTACCAAAACCAAGATCCCAACAAACATCTCATACTTAGAAGATTCGGTGTCATCCTAACACCACCCATCATCACAACTTGAAGTGCTACAAAAAACAACGGTACACCAAAAACACCATGTTTCGTCTCTACAATCATTGCATTTTCAAGCCAAAAGTAAAACCTTTTTCTTTTTAGGTGACCTACCCTTTCCTTACTCCAGGTTGACAACCAACTCTCGACAACTAAAACTTCTTACTTCCACTAACAAACTTAACTCTCTCAAACATATTCCAACATACAAGGGAACAATCAAAACATTCCACCGAGTCTCGCTCACCACAACAACACATAACAACTTCCACCAACAGAACCCTTAAACAATACCACTCAAACACCAAACTATGGACACGACAATAAACAACTCTACTAACGACAACACCTTCACCAAGAACCCGAAAGATTAATGTTTCAACACCTTAACATACCCTTCCAAACCTAGATAACTCACTCATACCGGTTACATGTCTATTAACGAGACAACACCCATAAACTCAACCAAAAACCTTATCATATTAAAGCATACTGCTCAACAGTTTCAACCTTCCTCAAAGGAAACACTTTCTCTTACTGCCAAGAAACTACCTCATAAAACTAACGAAGATTTGTTCAAACACTTTTACTCTAGCACCTTTAACAACAACAATTTGAAAGAATATTGGTTCTCAAGCTCAACTTACCAACAAAACAAACATTCACCTTTAACTCATCCTCATCCAAAACAAGTCCATCAAACAACAAACGCTTACAAACTTCTGTCGCAACTGCTTACTTCCAGGTACATAGCAAAAGATTACCATAAACTTTGATTAAATGGGCTTTCTAGTGAACCTGTTCAAATTTTAACCGAGTAAAAAGCTCAAAATTTAAGTTTAAGCTGTATAATTAAGTTCAAAAACCCATAATTAACCTTTTTTACCTAAAAAAATTTATTTAATATCGTTCTCGATATTTTTTTAGGTTTTAGAGCATGTATGTCTAAATGGGCTTTCTAGTGAATCCGTTCAAATTTTAACCGAGTAAAAAGCTTAAAATTTTAGTTTAACCAGTATAATTAGGTTCAAAAGTCCATAATTAACTTTTTTTACCCAAAAAATTTGATTCAATATCATTTTCGATCGTTTTTTAGCGTTCAGAGCGTGCATGCTAAATGAACTTTTTAGAGAACCCGTTCGAATTTTAATCGAGTAAAAAGCTCAAAATTTTAGTTTAAGCTGTATAATTTGGTTCAAAAGCCCCTAATTAAATTTTTGTACACAAAAATTTTGATTTAATATCATTTTCGATCGTATTTTAGGGTTCAGAGCGTGCATGTCTAAATGGGTTTTCTAGAGAACCCGTTCGAATTTTAACCGAGTAAAAAGCTTAAAATTTTAGTTTAACCTGTATAAATAGGTTCAGAAGACTATAATTAACTTTTTATACCCAAAAAATTTGATTTATTGTCATTTTCGATATTTTTTAGGGTTTAGAGTGTCCATATCTAAATGGACTTTCTAGTGAACCCGTTCGAATTTTAACCTAATAAAAACTCAAAATTTGAGTTTAAGCTGTATAATTAGGTTCAAAAGCCCATAATTAACTTTTTTACCAAAAAAATTGATTTCATATCATTTTCGATCAGTTTTAGAGTTTAGAGCATGCATGTCCAAATGGGATTTCTAGTGAACCCGTTCGAATTTTAACCGATTAAAAAACTCAAAATTTGAGTTTAAGATGTATAATTAGCTTCAAAATCCCATAATTAACTTTTTTACGCAAAAAAAAATTATTTCATATAATTTGCGATCGTTTTTTAGTGTTCAGAGCAAGCATGTCTAAAAAAAATTAGGTTTTAGAGCGTGCATGTCTAAATGGGCTTTCTAGTGAACCCGTTCGAATTTTAAACGAGTAAAAAGCTCAAAATTTGAGTTTAAGCTGTATAATTAGGTTCAAAATCCCATAATTAACTTTTTTACGCAAAAAATTTTATCTAATATTATTTTCGATCGTTTTTTAGGGTTCAGAGCATGCATGTCTAAATGAGCTTTTTAGCGAACCTGTTCGAATTTTAACCGAGTGAAAAGCTCAAAATTTTAGTTTAAGCTGTATAATTAGGTTCAAAAGCCCATAATTAATTTTTGTACCCAAAAAATTGATTTAATATCATTTTCGATCGTTTTTTAGGGTTCAGAGCGTGCATGTCTAAATGGGTTTTCTAGAGAACCCGTTCGAATTTTAAACGAGTAAAAAGCTCAAAATTTTAGTTTAACCTGTAAAATTAGGTTCAAAAGACAATAATTAACTTTTTGTACCCAAAAAATTTGATTTATTGACATTTTCGATCGTTTTTAGGGTACAAAGCTTGCATCTCTAAATGGGCTTTTTAGTGAACCCGTTCGAATTTTAACAGAGTAAAAAGCTCAAAACTTAAGTTTAAGCTGTATAATTAGGTTCAAAAGCCCATAATGAACTTTTTTTGACGCAAAATTTTTTATTTAATATCAGTTTCGATCATTTTTTAGGGTTAAGAGAGTGCATGTCTAAATTGGGTTTTTAGTGAATCCGTTCGAATTTTAACCGAGTAACAAGCTCAAAATTTTAGTTTAAGCTAAATAATTAAGTTCAAAAGCCCATAATTAACTTTTTTTTACCAAAAAAATTGATTTATTATCATTATTGATCGTTTTTTATGGTTCAGAGCTTGCATGTCTAAATGGGTTTTTTAGAGAACCCGTTCGAATTTTAACCGAGTAAAAAGCTCAAAATTTTAGTTTAACCTATATAATTAGGTTCAAAAGACCATAATTAACTTTTTTTACCAAAAAAAATTGATTTAATATCATTTTCGATCGTTTTTTAGGGTTCAGAGTGTGCATGTCTAAATGGGCTTTCTAGTGAACCCGTTCGAATTTTAACCGAGTAAAAAGCATAAAATTTGAGTTTAAGCTATATATTTAGGTTCAAAATCCCATAATTAACTTTCTTTACGCAAAAAAATTTATTTAATATAATTTTCGATCGTTTTTTAGGGTTTAAAGCATGCATGTCTAAATGAGCTTTTTAGTGAACCAGTTCGAATTTTAACCGAGTAAAAAGCTCAATATTTTAGTTTAAGCTCTATAATTAGGTTCAAAAGCCCATAATTAACTTTTTGTACCCAAAAAATTTTATTTAATATCATTTTCGATCATTTTTTAGGGTTTAGATCGTGCATGTCTAAATGGATTTTTTAGAGAACCTGTTCGAATTTTAACCGAGTAAAAAGCTCAAAATCTTAGTTTAACCTATATAATTAGGTTAAAAAGACCATAATTAACTTTTTGTACCCAAAAAAATTAATTTATTATCATTTTCGATCATTTTTAGGGTTCAAAGAGTGCATCTCTAGATGGGCTTTCTAGTGAACCCGTTCAAATTTTAACCAAGTAAAAAGCTCAAAACTTGAGTTTAAGTTGTATAATTAGGTTCAAAAGCCCATAATAAACTTTTTTACGCAAAAATTTTTATTTAATATCATTTCGATCATTTTTTAGGGTTAAGAGAGTGCATGTCTAAATTGGCTTTTTAGTGAATCCGTTCGAATTTTAACCTAGTAAAAAGCTCAAAATTTTAGCTTAAGCTGTATAATTATGTTCAAAATCCCATAATTAATTTTTTTACACAAAAAAATTGAATTATTATCATTTTTTATCGTTTTTAGGGTTCAGAGCGTGCATGTCTAAATGGGTTTTCCAGAAAACCCGTTCGAATTTTGATCGAGTAAAAAGCTCAAAATTTTAGTTTAACCTGTATAATTAGGTTCAAAAGACCATAATTAACTTTTTTTACGCAAAAAAATTGATTTATTTTCATTTTCGATCGTTTTTTATGGTTTAGAGTGTGCATATCTAAATGTGTATTCTTGTGAACCCGTTCGAATTTTAACCTAGTAAAAAGCTCAAAATTTGAGTTTAAGCTGTATAATTAGGTTCAAAAGCCCCTAATTTACTTTTTTTACCCAAAAAATTAATTTAATATCGTTTTTAGATTTTAGAGCGTGCATGTCTAAATGGGCTTTCTAGTGAACCCGTTCGAATTTTAACCGAGTAAAAAGCTCAAAATTTGAGTTTAAGCTGTATAATTAGGTTCAAAATCCCATAATTAACTTTTTTTACGCAAAAATTTTTATTTAATATCATTTTCGATCATTTTTTAGGGTTTAGAGCATGCATGTCTAAATGAGCTTTTTAGTGAACCCGTTCAAATTTTAACCGAGTAAAAAGCTCAAAACTTGAGTTCAAGCTATATAATAAGGTTCAAAAGCCCATAATGAACTTTTTTTACGCAAAAAATTTTATTTAATATCATTTTCGATCATTTTTTAAGGTTAAGAGAGTGCATGTCTAAATTGGCTTTTTAGCGAATCCGTTCGAATTTTAACTGAGTAAAAAGCGCAAAATTTTAGTTGAACCTGTATAATTAGGTTCAAAGGACCATAATTAACTTTTTTTTACACAATAAAATTGATTTATTGTCATTTTCGATCATTTTTTAGGGTTCATAGCTTGCATCTCTAAATGGGCTTTCTAGTGAACCCGTTCGAATTTTAACCGAGTAAAAAGCTCAAAATTTGTGTTTATGCTGTATAATTAGGTTCAAAAGACAATAATTAACTTTTTTTACCCAATAAAATTGATTTATTGTCATTTTCGATCGTTTTTTAGGGTTCATAGCATGCATCTCTAAATGTGCTTTCTAGTAAACCCGTTCAAATTTTAACCGAGTAAAAAGCTCAAAATATTAGTTTAAGCTGTATTATTAGGTTCAAAAGCCCATAATTAATTTTTTTACACAAAAAATTTTATTTAATACCATTTTCGATCATTTTTAGGGTTCAGAGCGTGCATGTCTAAATTGGCTTGTTAGTGAACCCGTTCGAATTTTTTTTGATGGAAAAGGGCCTCGATAAAAAACCCCTAACACTTCCAACCCCAAGAATGGTTCGAATTTTAACCGAGTAAAAAGCACATTATTTTAGTTTCAACTGCATTATTAGGTTCAAAAGCCCAAATTTAACTTTTTTTACCCAAAAAAATTCGATTTATTATCATTTTTGATTGTTTTTTAGGGTTTAGAGCGTGCATGTCTAAATGGGTTTTTTAGAGAACCCGTTCGAATTTTAACCGAGTAAAAAGCTCAAAATTTTAGTTTAACTTGTATAATTAGGTTCAAAAGAACATAATTAAATTTTTTTACCCAATAAATTTTATTTAATACCATTTTCGATCGTTTTTTAGGGTTCATAGCGTGCATCTCTAAATGGGATTTCTAGTGAACCCGTTCGAATTTTAACCGAGTAAAAAGCTCAAAATTTTAGTTTAAGCTGTATAATTAGGTTCAAAGGCCCATAATTAACTTTTTGTACCAAAAAAATTTGATTTAATATCATTTTCGATCGTTTTTAGGGTTTAGAGCGTGCATGTCTAAATGGGTTTTCTAGTGAACCCGTTCGAATTTTAACTATTAAAATGCTCAAAATTTTAGTTTAAACTGTATAATTAGGTTCAAAAGCCCATAATTAACTTTTTTTACCCAAAAAATTGATTTAATATCATTTTCGATCGTTTTTTAGGGTTTAGAGCGTGCATGTCTAAATGGGCTTTTTAGTGAACTTGTATGAATTTTATCTGAGTAAAAAGCTCAAAATTTTAGTATAATCTTTATAATTAGGTTCAAAAGCCCATAATTAACTTTTTTCACCCAAAAAATTTGAATTAATATAATTTTTTATCGTTTTTTAGGCTTTAGAGCGTGCATCTCTATATGGGCTTCCTAGTGAACCCGTTCGAATTTTAACCGAGTAAAGAGCTCGAAACTTGAGTTTAAGCTGTATAATTAGGTTTAAAAGCCCATAATTAACTTTTTTTACGCAAAAAATTTTATTTAATATCATTTTCGATCATTTTTTAGGGTTTAGAGAGTGCATGTCTAAATTGGATTTTTTAGTAAACCCGTTCGAATTTTAACCGTGTAAAGAGCGCAAAATTTTAGTTTCATCTGCATAATTAGGTTCAAAAGCCCATAATTAACTTTTCTTACCCAAAAAATTTGAATTATTATCAATTTTGATCGTATTTTAGGGTTTAGAGCGTGCATCTCTAAATAAGCTTTCTAGTGAACGCGTTTGAATTTTAACCTAGAAAAAGCTCAAAATTTGTGTTTATGCTGTATAATTAGGTTCAAAAGCCATAATTAACTTTTTTACGCAAAAATTTTTATTTAATATCATTTAGGATAATTTTTTAGGGTTCATAGCGTGCATGTCTAAATTGGCTTTTTAGTGAACCCGTTTGAATTTTAACCGAGTAAAAAGCGCAAAATTTTAGTTTTTGCAGTATAATTTGTTCCAAAAGCCCATAATTAACTTTTTTTACCCAAAAATTTGATTTGTTATCATTTTTGATCGTTTTTTTAGGGTTCAAAGCTTCCATGTCTAAATGGGTTTTCTTGAGAACCCGTTCTAATTTTAACCGAGTGAAAAGCTCAGAATTTTAGTTTAACCTGTATAATTAGGTTCAAAAGACAATAATAAACTTTTTTTACCCAATAAAATTGATTTATTGTCATTTTCGATCGTTTTTTAGGGTTCACAACGTGCATCTCTAAATGGGATTTCTAGTGAACCCGTTCGAATTTTAACCGGGTAAAAAGCTAAAAAATTGAGTTTAACCTGTACAATTAGGTTCATAATCCCATATTTAAATTTTTTTACCCAAAAAATTTGATTTAATATCATTTTCAATCGTTTTTAGGGTTTAGAGCGTGCATGTCTAAATGGGCTTTCTAGTGAACCCGTTCGAATTTTAACTGAGTAAAAAGCTCAAAATTTGTGTTTAAGTTGTATAATTAGGTTCAAATACCCATAATTAACTTTTTTACGCAAAATATTTTATTCAATATCATTTTCGATTTTTTTTAGGGTTTAGAGCATGCATGTCTAAATGAGCTTTTTAGTGAAGCCGTTCAAATTTTAACCGAGTAAAAAGCTCAAAATTTTAGTTTAAGCTGTATAATTAGGTTCAAAAGCCCATAATTAACTTTTTGTACCCAAAAAATTTGATTTAATACTATTTTCGATCGTTTTTTAAGGTTCAGAGCGTGCATGTCTAAATGGGTTTTCTAATGAACCCGTTCGAATTTTAACCGAGTAAAATGCTCAAAATTTAATTTAAACTGTATAATTAGGTTCAAAAACCCATAATAATCTTTTTTTACCCAAAAAATTAATTTAATATAATTTTCGATCGTTTTTTAGGGTTTAAAGCGTGCATGTCTAAATGGGCTTTTTAGTGAACTTGTACGAATTTCAACCAAGTAAAAAGCTCAAAATTTTAGTTTAACCCTTATAATTTGGCGCAAAAGCCCATAATTAATTTTTTTTTACCCAAAAAAATTTGAATTAATATCATTTTCGATCGTTTTTTAGGGTTCAAAGTGTGCATCTCTATATGGGCTTTCTAGTGAACCCGTTTGAATTTTAACCGAGTAAAAAGCTCAAAACTTGAGTTTAAGCTGTATAATTAGATTCAAAAGCCCATAACTAACTTTTTTTTACGCAAAAGAATTTATTTAATATCATTTTTGATCATTTTTTAGGGTTTAGAGAGTGCATGTCTAAATTGGTTTTTTAGTGAACCCGTTCGGATTTTAACCGTGTAAAAAGTGCAAAATTTTAGTTTCATCTGCGTACTTAGGTTCAAAAGCTCATAATTAACTTTTTTACCCAAAAAATTTGAATTATTATCATTTTTTACCGTATTTAGGGTTGAGAGCGTGCAATCTAAATGGGTTTTCTAGAGAACCCATTCGCATTTTAACCGAGTAAAAAGCTCAGAATTTTAGTTTAACCTGTATAATTACGTTCAAAAGACCATAATTAACTTTTTTTACCCAATAAAATTGATTTATTGTCATTTTTTATCTTTTTTAGGGTTTATAGCGTGCATCTCTAAATGACCTTTGTAGTGAACCCGTTCTAATTTTAACCGTGTAAAAAGCTCAAAAATTTTAGTTTAAACTGTATAATTAGGTTCAAAAGGCAATAATTAACTTTTTTTTACCAAAAAAAATTGATTTAATTTTATTTTTGATAGTTTTTTAGGGTTCAGAGCGTGCATTTCTTAATGGGCTTTCTAGTGAACCTGTTCGAATTTTAACTGAGAAAAAAGCTCAAAATTTGAGTTTAACCTGTATAATTAGGTTCATAAGCCCATATTTAAATTTTTTTACCCAAAAAATTTATTTAATATCATTTTCAATCGTTTTTAGGGTTTAGAGCATGCATGTCTAAATGGGCTTTCTAGTGAACCCGTTCGAATTTTAACTGAGTAAAAAGCTCAAAATTTGTGTTTAAGTTGTATAATTAGGTTCAAATACCCATAATTAACTTTTTTACGCAAAATATTTTATTCAATATCATTTTCGATTTTTTTAGGGTTTAGAGCATGCATGTCTAAATGAGCTTTTTTGTGAAGCCGTTCAAATTTTAACCGAGTAAAAAGCTCAAAATTTTAGTTTAAGCTGTATAATTAGGTTCAAAAGCCCATAATTAACTTTTTGTACCCAAAAAATTTGATTAAATACCATTTCCGATCGTTTTTAGGGTTCAGAGCGTGCATGTCTAAATGGGTTTTCTAATGAACCCGTTCGAATTTTAACCGAGTAAAATGCTCAAAATTTAATTTAAACTGTATAATTAGGTTCAAAAGCCCATAATAAACTTTTTTTACCCAAAAAATTAATTTAATATAATTTTCGATCGTTTTTTAGGGTTTAGAGCGTGCATGTCTAAATGGGCTTTTTAGTGAACTTGTACGAATTTGAACCGAGTAAAAAGCTCAAAATTTTAGTTTAACCTTTATAATTTGGCTCAAAAGCCCATAATTAATTTTTTTTTACCCAGAAAATTTGAATTAATATCATTTTCGATCGTTTTTTAGGGTTCAAAGCGTGCATCTCTATATGGGCTTTCTAGTGAACCCGTTTGAATTTTAACCGAGTAAAAAGCTCAAAACTTGAGTTTAAGCTGTATAATTAGATTCAAAAGCCCATAATTAACTTTTTTTTATGCAAAAGAATTTATTTAATATCATTTTTTAGGGTTTAGAGAGTGCATGTCTAAATTGGTTTTTTAGTGAACCCGTTCGTATTTTAACCGTGTAAAAAGTGCAAAATTTTAGTTTCATCTGCATAATCAGGTTCAAAAGGCCATAATTAACTTTTTTTACCCAAAAAATTTGAATTATTATCATTTTTTACCGTATTTAGGGTTCAGAGCGTGCAATCTAAATGGGTTTTCTAGAGAACCCATTCGCATTTTAACCGAGTAAAAAGCTCAGAATTTTAGTTTAACCTGTATAATTACGTTCAAAAGACCATAATTAACTTTTTTTACCCAATAAAATTGATTTATTGTCATTTTTGATCTTTTTTAGGGTTTATAGCGTGCATCTCTAAATGGCCTTTGTAGTGAACCCGTTCTAATTTTAACCGTGTAAAAAGCTCAAAAATTTTAGTTTAAACTGTATAATTAGGTTCAAAAACCAATAATTAACTTTTTTTTACCCAAAAAAATTGATTTAATTTTATTTTTGATAGTTTTTTAGGGTTCAGAGCGTGCATTTCTTAATGGGCTTTCTAGTGAACCTGTTCGAATTTTAACTGAGAAAAAAGCTCAAAATTTGAGTTTAACCTGTATAATTAGGTTCATAAGCCCATATTTAAATTTTTTTACCCAAAAAATTTATTTAATATCATTTTCAATCGTTTTTAGGGTTTAGAGCATGCATGTCTAAATGGGCTTTCTAGTGAACCCGTTCGAATTTTAACCGAGTAAAAAGCTCAAAATTTGTGTTTAAGTTGTATAATTAGGTTCAAAATCTCATAATTAACTTTTTTACGCAAAGAAATTATTTAATATCATTTTCGATCGTTTTTAGGGTTCAGAGAGTGCGTGTCTAAATGAACTTTTTAGTGATTTTTAGGTGTGTTCTTAATTGAGGTTTACCTATTCTTGGCATTTAATTTGTTTGCGAGAGAATCGGGAGAGGAGCTCGATAAACGATTCATTTATCCAAATTCGTGAGGATTGGATTCGCGAAACGAATAGGTATGGTTCGAGCCAAGTGCGAAAGAACTAATCCGGCTTAGGGATAAGTGTTGAAATGAATTAAAGGCAGTGATGTTCAATATGATCAATACGATTGGTCAATTTGGCGGATCGGCAACTGAAGACGCTAGGCAACATCTCAAGTCATTCTTGGAGATTTGCAACTCATTTAAAATTCAGAGAGTTCAAGAGGATGTCCTTAGACTTAAGTTGTTCCCTTATTCATTACGAGATAGAGCTAAAACGTGGTTCAATAGTATTCCATCCGGATCTATAGGATCTTGGGAGGAATTATGTCGTTATTTTATTGCTCGATTTAGTTCTACTAATCTGACTGATAGATTACGTAATGAAATTACTTCTTTTCGGCAGGCTGATGATGAAGAAATGTATGAAGCCTGGGAGCGATATCGAGAACTTCTAAACAAATGCCCCATGCATGGATTTCCATTATGGACACAAGTGATGATGTTCTACAATGTTGTGAACACGCCAACTAGGATGATGCTAGATGCCTTGGCAAATGGCATACTCTTAGACAAGCCCGCGGAAGAAGCTGTGGAAATTTTAAATCGCTTGGCAAAGAACGATTACCAATTCCCAAACACTAGACGAGGAGGAGTTAGACGTAACACCACTAAAAATGATGCATCGGACTCAATTGCTTCACAATTAGCTACCTTAACCAACTTGGTTATGAATATGCAACGTCCGAGTAACACAAAGGAAATCAAGGTATTGAATTCTTTTTGTGAAATATGTAATGGTGACAATAATTCTTTTGAGTGTTTGCAGAATCCCGAGTCAAGTTTTTACGTGGGAAATTATAGTCGGAACAATGCAATGTCAAACACTTATAATCTGGCTTGGAAAAAGCATCTCAATTTCTCTTGGAGCAATCCAAATAATGCTCTAACTCAGGGAATTTCAAGAAAACAAGTATCAGGATACCAACAGAATATGCCTCGACAACAGATGCCGCAGAAAACGACGCAGTCTAGTTCTTTGGAAGACATTTTAAAAACTTTTATGACAAGAACTGAATCTATGTTTGCTAGTAATGATAAAAGAACTAATGCTTTCATGGAAAAAACTAATGCTTTCATGAAAAAAACTGATGCTTTCATGAACAGGACTAAAGCTTTCATGAACAGGACGGAGATGCGGTTGCAAAATCAAGAGGCAACACTCAAAACGCTGGAAACACAATTTGGTCATGTGATGACCCAGATTCGGATCCGAGTGTTGGGTTAACCCGAGGGGTTAGGCTTCGGTTTTGGGCTCCGAGTTTAGTGGTTTTGGGCCTCGGGTTGTGTAGTTTTGAGCCTTCTTTTTGGGTTGCCTTGAGCCCAAGTGTTGGTTTACGGGCTTTTTGGTCCTTCCTCTTGTTTAGGACAAAGTAGGGGGAGGGGGTTTGATTTTCTCTACAGAAAATCAGAGTGGTGAAGTCACCACCCCTTTCTTCTTGCTTCCATCTTTCCTCCCATCAAACCATCAAGAAAAGGTGTCATCTTTGGAGTTTCAGGTGAGAATCACGTTTTGGAGGTGAAAGGTATGTTATAGAGGTTTTTCTGATCTATAAGATGAGGTAGATATGTGAGGGTTTGGTGGAAGGTGGAGGTTCTAGTGGGGTTTTAGTTGGAGTTCGGGAGTAGAGTTTTGACAGCTTAAATCTCTGTTCTCTTAGTGTTTTAAGCTCATAAAATCTTACCAAGGTGAGTCTAACCCGTCCTTCATCTTTCTCTTGTAGAGAAAGAAGCTTGTGAGACATCATCAAGCTTTAGGAGGGGAAAAGCTTGAAGAGGTGTGGAGCTCATTTTGCTGTTGCTTTGCTTGAGGTTGGTACTCCCAACTCTTCTAATTATCTTGCATTTCATGGTAGAGTGCATAGCATATAGAATCCATTTATATATGCTTGATTTCCTTGGTTTGCTTGAAAGAGGTCTTTAATGGTGAAATTCGGATTTATGTGTTAAATGCATTGAAAATGATGTTAAATTATCCTAAACACTCCTAATAATGTGTAGGAACACTTTAGGATTGATTTGATCAAGTTCGGGAATGAATCCTTGAAATTTCTAAGTGCAAACCTGCATTTCGTGCAGGGGTATCGATACACAGGCCACCGGTAACGATACCCATAAGTGAAAATAGGCTATGTGGGCAGGCGTATTGAACCATGGTTCGATACCGGGTCCTCCAGTGGCATAATGGCATCGATGCCAATATCGATGCTGGAGGGTCCTCTTTTCGTTGACTTTGAAAATTGTCAAAGGGTATCGATACCAGTATCGATACCCATGGTTCGATGCCTTCTTTGGGTGGGTATCGAGGCAGGGTGGTTCGATACCCCATGTAAGGGTATCGATACACCCTCGAAAACTTGACAAGTTAAGTATTGTTTGAGGTTCAATAAGAGAATTAAAGGTTATAATGAATCTTATAATTAATGAAATGAATTGTTAACACGAGTTTGATGATATTAAACCCCGAATGACTAAATTGTGATATGTCTTGATTTGTTTTGGTGTGAGGATCCTAGGTGGATCATTTGTGTGTATCAAGTTGATAAGTGCTCAACTCACTATCACTTTTTACACCTTTTATGGGCATTAATCACTAAATTTACACCCACTCGGATCAAAGTATATACTTAATGTGATATATTTAGAAGTTATGCTTATAAAGATAATATTTACAGAAAAGGCAAGTTTTACTTCATTTTTACATCTGTGCAGGAGAAACTAGTGCCGCAGCAGCAAAGTGGCCGAGGCAGGACCTGATGCCGAGGCAGCAACTGAGAGCCAGGAAGCAATATTGTAGGCGATCGGAAGAGAAAATCCAAGGGACGTTTCTGGACATGAAGCACATGGATCGGAGCTGGTTAGCATGAGGAAAAGCCCAAGACAAGGTCACGCGGGAAAGCCTCTTAGTTGAAATAAACTTGGAAATATTTTATTTATGTACATGACTTGTTCCCTACACCAAGTTGTATTCGACTTAGGAAAGGTTTGCCCTAGGCTAAGCCTATATAAGACCTAGCCGTCCAATGTATTAGGAGAGCCGGTTCTTAGAGAGTTCACCCTAAGACTCAATGTTTTCTTTCTCTCAAATTATGTTCTAAGCTTTCTTAGGGTTTAGGTGAAGGTTGTTAATTATTTATGAGAGGAGATTGTACTTTGTTCTTTGTTTCAATGCAATAAAACTATCATGGTTTGCTTATCCTTTGCCATTCTTTGTTCTTGCATTCAAGCTCGGGAGAGAAATTTGTGAGTAATCCATTTATCTAGACTCGGGAGAGTTAGATTCACGAAAGGGATAAGTACGGTGTTTCAATCGCGAAATACTAACTCGGCCTAGGGATAGGTTAAGAGTTTCAGCGGCTAAAAGAAGTGTGAGATTGGTTGGTGAGTATAATTGATTCACGTCGGGAGGTATCATCAAGGACTAGTCATCAACAGTACTTCGACTTAGGGATAAGCGGAGTCACCCAAGGACACTTTGCCGAACTTTGGTAAAGTCCACCCACGAGCAAGGGATTGTCGTGGCGGATAGTATCGTTGCTGCCAAGGCAGTAATCTGCAGTACTGCCAAGGCAGTGATATACAATTGCATTGGACAGAGACAAGTCAATAAATTTCACAATACAACGCAACTGGATCCTGACCTCTCTTTATTAATCAGATCTCATTTTTATTACTTAGTTTCTTTATTACAATTTATTTAGTTTCATCAAAACCACAATTACCTGCGTTTTTATTTTATTCCTTTTTACAGAACAAGAAGACGAAGAAGGCATATTAAGTATACCAATCCCTGTGGAGGCGATGCACGATAATACTTATCACTTTATTACTTGCGATGTGTTCACTTGCACTAATTGCGCACTTTTGACACGCGACAAGTTTTTGAGAAAGAAACTAAAAAATGCACTGGAAAACAATAATGAAGAAGTATGAAATAAAACAGGGGAGATGAAGTTCGATAACAACAAACCCGCCGTCACTTGCGTTTGGGCGGCCAGCCACCTTGGCCGCGTCTTAGGTGGGACGGTGGATTTGATTTTTGGACTGTTTTATGTGCTTCATGGCTTCTCCTTCTTGAATTTCCTTCCCAAGATAAAACAAATAACTCAAACATAATTAAACTTATTTCCTAAAACTAATAACTCAAAAATAATTAAACTAATTTCCTAAGATAGTAGTGCAAGAAAAATAAAAAGGAAAGTTGGAATCGTCAATCCCCGACAACGGCGCCAAATCTGATGGAGGCTGGAAAGTCCTGCTTTTATGATGAAGCATTCGTTCATCCACCTTTGTCAGATTGTAGTATTTAAGATGTCGAACCCACGAGGATTGGCTTTACTTATGCAATTTATTCTTCCTGCACAATGGAAAAGTAAAAACACAGATAATTGAGTTGGATTATAACTAACGAAAATAATTAAAGCAATAAAGATAAATGATCAAGAAATCAAGGATGGAAAAGTGGGGTAGGCTAGAGTGCTTCGTAGTGTGGGTTCAATTGACTTGTTTCTGTCTCATGCAATTGTACATCACTGCCTCGGCAGTACTGCAGATTACTGCCTTGGCAGCAACGATACTTGTCCGCCGCGGCAATCCCTTGCTCTTGGGTGAACTTAATCAAGGTTCGGCAAAGTGTCCTTGGATGAACCCGCTTATCCCTAAGTCGAAGTATTGTTGATGACTATTCCTTGATGATAACTTCCGACGTGAATCAACTATAACCACCAACCAATCTCACACTTCTTTTAGCCGCTGAAACTCTAACCTATCCCTAGGCCGAGTTAGTATTTCGCGATTGAAATACCGTACTTATCCCTTTCGTGAATCTACATCTGCCGATGCTAGATAAATAGATCTCTCACAAACTTCTCTCCCGAGCTTGAATGCAAGAACAATGAATGGCATAGAATAAGCAAACCTCGATATTTTATTGCATGAAACAAGAAAGCAAAGTACAATTTTCTTCCACAACTACTCCACAATCTAAACTAACCCCAAGGGGACGATGGAGGAGTTTAGGGTTTTTCTATGAAACTCGATTTCGAGATATCTCCTCTCTACATAGGCTATGGTTTTTATAGGATTGGCCTAGGGCAAACCTTTCCAAAGTAGGAACACAACTTGGAGTAAAACACAAGTTAAGTACATAAATAAAAGATATATATTTTATTTCCTAGTTTATTCCTATAAGGATTCTTTTCCCACGTGGCCTTTGACCTTGACTTTCCGTGTGTTCCTCAGTTCCGATTTCTATGTTGCTTGTCTTAAAACGTCCACCTTATTTTTCTCTTCAGATTGCCTATCATATCAACTTTTATGTTTCAAGTGTTGCCGTGGCCTCGATGCTGCCGCGGCCTTCAAGTGCTGCTGAGGCGGGTACTAATCTGTATTCCATCTTTGGTTTCCAGCATCCATCATGCTATCTGGCATTACCTATGTGGTAGTTTCCTGTCTAAGAGAAGAAACCATTAACCGTACCTGTTTTATGCCAAATAATAGATAAATTCATGAATTAAGTATTGGAATGCTAAAATATGAAAAATAAGCGGAATTATCCATTATTGCCATTAAATCTGTCTTTATTAGTAGTCATCGAATAGGAAAATGATATAAAAGATGAGGACTTTTAGGTACTCATCACAAGTCCTTGTTTTATGGAAATTCGGATATCCAAAAGTGTTGCAACACGTCAAAGACCATCCAATGTAACATTCCGGGTGATGATTTTGAAGACCTTTCCAGATGTAGGATCCCCATGCTGTGTGGACGTGGGCCTCATTCGATGATACTCGATGTGACATTCCGAGTATGGTATTTGGAGGATCCCGATGTTGTGTGGACGCGGGTCTCAAATCCCGGATGTAGGATCCCGATACTGTGTGGACGCGGGCCTCATCCTAAGTATGGGATCCCGATGCTGTGTGGACGCGGGCCCTGCTCGTAGTGTAGGATCCTGATGATGTGTGGACGCGGGCCTCACTACCTTGTTTTTTTTTTCATGTATATGTTGTGTGCGTCATTATACATTGTTATGCCATGTGGTAGGCAAGCATGCTAGATCATCATATCATGCAAGATAATTTATATGTTATGCTTCACTGCTTATGATATGCATGATGTTGGCCGAGTTCGGCGTGCCCACTGAGCTTTCATAGCTCAGCGTTCGAAATATGTTTTCGTGCGTAGGTTAGGTGAAGCCGGTTCGTGGAGCACCATCAAGGTTTGGATTTCAGCATCGACCGTGTTGTCAGAGTACATGTATTAGATTAATGGGCTAGTACTGTGTTGAACCCTATGTAATGTAACTCTGCTTATTTTAATTTGGGTAGAATATTTTAATGGTTTTTAATATTTTGGAGCTCCGATTACTTACTATTATTTTGGGCTATGTTTTAACTTACTGGATTTATGAATCTTATTTGGACTTAAATTTGATTTTATTTAATGGGATTTGAAATGAAATTTTAAAATACAGGTTGAGTCGGTTCTAGGAAGTCCCCGGGGGAGTCTAGTGTGTTATATAGGTGTCAGACGAATACATGCCCACGAGTCGATAACGTACTTTCTTTAAAGTTGAGATTTTGATGGTTTACTCTTGTTTGTTGTTGTTCTTTGTGCAGAAGTGGTTAAGTATGTCAGGACGTGTGAGGGATCAAATGAAAAGCCAGGGTTCTTGTGGAGAAGACTCTGACTACGAGTTTGAGCCCGATGAGGAGGTGCCATCGGATGATGCAGTTGGTCAAGGGGCCAATTACTTTGCTCAGTTGAACCAGACCTTACGTAGGATCGTGAGTGCTATACCGAGACCATCTTCTACGCCTCGTGAGGCACCAGTTGAGAGGGTGTGGAGGCAAGGAGCTGTTGACTTCTTTGGTATGGGACAAGATAACCCCGTACAGGCTGATCAGTGGTTGCATGACACAAGGTGGATAGTGAGACAGATGAGGCTGAGGTCAGAGGACAAGCTATCGTGTGTGTTGTTGCGTCTGAAAGGCAACGCGAGAGAGTGGTGGGAGACAGTTGAGCAAGGTTGGTATCCCCATCGTCCAAAGTGGGAGGACTTCCTTGAGGAGTTTGAGAGTAAGTATGTGGGTGAGACTCACATCGACACCTTGAGGGAGCGGTTTAGCCATCTTGTTTAGGGGAACCGTTTGGTCTTTGCTTATGAGAAGGAGTTTCTTCAGTTGAGCCGGTATGCTCCAGAGCTTGTTGCTACGAGAAGATGAGATGTAAGAGGTTCTTGAGAGGTCTGAGGAAGGAGATCCAGACTTATCTCACTACTGCACCGCCTAAGGTGTTTTCTGAGTTGGCTGCCAGTGCGAAGTCGTTAGAGCAGGTTCAGGGGTTGACCTATGGGCCGTCTGTTGGCCAGGGAGTCGCCGGTGAAGCTAGTCAGAGTCATGTGGGTAACTCTTAGTCTCACTCTGGTAGGAGTAGGAGCCGCTGGAACCAGAGTAGAGGAGCATCCAATCAGGGTTCGAGGTCGAACCAGAAATCAGAGTCTATGGGATGTAGGAGGCAGTTTGTGTCTTCTACTGCTAGAGGTCCGGAGGGTTTGCAGCGGAGTGTCAGTGTTCAAGTTTGCAATCAGTGTGGCCGGAATCATCGAGGACCGTGTTGGGGTAGTGCCAGGATTTGCTTTCAGTGTGGGTCTTTGGAGCACTTTGTGAGGGATTGCTAAGAGGTTATAACATCTCCACCCGGTAAGGCTCAGAGGACCGTGTTTCAGTCCCAGAGGGGTCGTGGTTTCTTGCGTGGCAGAGCTAGCCATGCATCAGGAGGCACCTTTCAGTCCACTACTAGATCACCGGCGAGACAGTACACGGTGAGGGCACAAGAGGATTGTGTTGCGACCGATGTGATCTCATGTACATTCAGTTCGTTCTCTGTTCCTATAGTTGCTCTTGTGGACTCGGGATCTACCCACTCGTATATCCGTAGTGGGATCTAGAGGTAGGAGTTTGTGTGACCAGTCCGTTATGGTTAGATGTGTTGGTGAATAAAGTGTATCGGAGGTGTCCGATCAAGGTGCAAGGTTCTATCTTCCCGGCCCACCTTATGGTTTTGCCGTTTCAAGAGTTCGATGCAATCCTTGGGATGGATTGGTTGTTCGAACACGAAGCAAGTTTGGGGTGCCGATCTAAGAGTTTGAAGCTTCGAGTAGCTGATGGCTCTAAGCTGGTTGTAAGGGGTGAGAGAAACCCGTGTTTAGCGAATGTTGTGTCAGCTTTATCAGCTCAGAGGTTGATTCAGCAGGGTTGTGAAGCGTTCTTAGCTCACGTGGTGGATATGAGTGTTGAGAGTCCAACTTTAGAGAGGTTGAGGACAGTTTGTGAGTATCCAGATGTTTTTCCAGATGAGTTGCCTGGTTTACCTCCCGACCGTGAGTTAGAGTTCCGTATAGAGGTTTTGCCAGGTACGGAACCGGTGTCCATAGAACCTTATCGTATGGCACCGGCAAAGATGAGAGAATTGAAGCAACAGATCCAGGAGTTGCTTGAGAGAGGTTTTATCCAACCGAGTGTGTCACCATAGGGAGCATCGGTTTTGTTTGTGAAGAAGTATGGATCGATGAGGATGTGCATTGATTACCGTCAGCTCAACAAGGTCACGATCATGAATCGTTACCCTTTACCTAGGATCGATGACTTGTTTGATTAATTGAGGGGTACCCGTGTGTTTTCTAAGATTGATCTGAGATCAAGGTGGTACCCGTGTATTCACGCTCGGTGGAGGAGCGTGACTATCACCTAAGAGTGGTTCTTCAGGTTTTGAGGGATAGGCATCTGTACGCTAAGTTCAGTAAGTGTGAGTTCTGGTTGTCTGAGGTGGCGTTTCTTGGCCACATAGTTGCGGCAGATGGAATCCGAGTTGATCCCCAGAAAATCCAAGCTGTGGTGGAGTGGAAACCACCACAGAATGTATCGGAAGTTCGGATACTATAAGAGGTTTGTTAAGGGTTTTTGGATCATAGCGGCACCTTTGATCAAGTTGCTTCAAAAAGGTATTCCTTTTGTGTGGAATGAAAGGAGACAACAGATTTTTGAGCAACTTAAGGCTTATCTGACAGAGGCTCTGGTCTTGACGCAACCGGAACCGGGGAAAGATTATGTGGTGTTTAGTGATGCTTCCTTGAATGGGTTAGGTTGTGTGCTTATACAAGAGGGTAAGGTGGTTTCTTACGCCTCGAGGCAGTTGAAACCCCATGAGAGGAACTATCCCACCCATGATCTTGAACTCGCGACTGTTATCTTCGCCTTGAAGATATAGAGGCATTATCTCTACGGGGAGAAATGCTACATCTACACCGACCACAAGAGTTTAAAGTACATGCTTACCCAGAAGGAGTTGAATCTAAGACAGCGTCGGTGGATAGAGTTGTTAAAAGACTATGACTGTGTCATAGAGTATCATCCCGACAAGGCGAATATGGTCGTCGATGCCTTGAGTCGGAAGTCCATGTCGGACTTTAGAGCTTGGTTTGCTCGGTTGAGGATGACAGATGATGGAGGTTTGTTGGTAGAGTTGCACGTGGAACCCACGCTTGTCCAAGAGAGCATAGGTGTTAGACGGGGAGTTGGTTTCTCAGTTAGAGGCTATTCAGAGAGGTGAGTTGTAAGACTTTGAGGTACGAGATGGTGGGTTCTTATACTTTCAAGGTCAGTTGTGTGTTCCAGCTTTAGAGGATCTAAGGGATCGTATCTTGAGGGAAGTTCACCGTAGTCCGTTTTTTGTTCATCCGGGTAGTAATAAGATGTATCAGGATCTTCGTCCTTTCTTTTGGTGGTCGTGCATGAAAAGAGATGTGTCAGAGTTTGTGACCAGGTGTCTAGCGTGTCAGCAGGTGAAAGCGAAACATTAGGTTCCTTTAGGTTTGCTTCAACCTATCCAGATTCCACAATGGAATTGGGATCGAGTGACCATGGACTTTGTCACCGGGTTACCGATGACGTTAAGGAAGCATGATGCTATCTGGGTTATAGTTGACCGGTTGACCAAGTCGGCTCACTTCTTACCGGTAAGGATGGACTACAATTTGGAAAAGTTGGCTTAGTTGTACATAAAGGAGATCGTGAGGTTGCATGGTGTACCTTCATCAATCATATCGGATAGAGATCCGAGGTTTACGACGAGGTTGTGGAGGTCTATCCACGAGGCTTTAGATACCAAGTTGCACTTCAGTACAGCTTTTCATCCACAGACAGATGGACAGTCTGAGAGAGTCATCCAGATCTTGGAGGATATGCTTCGGTGTTGTGCTGTGGAGTTTGCTCGTAGTTGGGAGGATCAGTTACCGTTGGTAGAGTTTTCTTACAACAACAGTTATCAGTCAAGCATCAAGATGGCTCCTTTTGAGGCCTTGTATGGGCGTAGGTGTAGGACACCTTTGTGTTGGACAGAGCTTAATGAGAGGAAGATAGTGGGTTCGGAACTTGTTAAGGAAACCGAGGAAAAAGTTCAAATCATCAAAGAGAGGTTGCAAGCAGCTTTTGATAGGCAGAAAGCTTATGCGGATAAGAAGCGCAAGCATATCAAGTATGAGCTTGGTGAGAAAGTGTTTCTCAAGGTATCTCTGTGGAAAGGGATCATCCAGTTTGGTCGTAAAGGAAAGTTGAGTCCAAGGTACATAGGACCTTATGAGGTTCTTTAGAGGGTTGGACCGATAGCTTATCGGCTAGCTTTGCCTCTAGAGTTGGCCCGTATACACGATGTGTTCCACGTGTCTATGTTGAGGCGTTACCGTTTTGATCCTTCGCAAGTGGTTCAGCTTGAGGAAATCGAAGTCAATGCAGATTTGACTTACGAGGAGAGACCTATCGGAATTTTGGATAGAGGGGTTAAGGAGCTTCGGAACAAGTGCATACCTTTTGTAAAGGTTTTGTGGAGAAATCATGGAATCGAAGAAGCAACGTGGGAAGCGGAGAAGGACATGAGTACTCAGTATCCTCATCTCTTCCTGACAGGTAAATTTCGAGGACAAAATTTTTCTGTAAGGAGGGGAGAGTTGTAACGACCCAGATTCGGATCCGAGTGTCGGGTTAACCTGAGGGGTTGGGCTTCGGTTTTGGGCTCCGAGTTTAGTGGTTTTGGGCCTCGGGTTGTGTAGTTTTGAGCCTTCTTTTTGGGTTGCCTTGAGCCTAAGTGTTGGTTTAGGGGCTTTTTGGTCCTTCCTCTTAGTTAGGACAAAGTAGGGGGAGGGGGTTTGATTTTCTCTACAGAAAATCAGAGTGGTGAAGTCACCGCCCCTTTCTTCTTGCTTCCATCTTTCCTCCCATCAAACCATCAAGAAAAGGTGTCATCTTTGGAGTTTTAGGTGAGAATCACGTTTTGGAGGTGAAAGGCATGTTATAGAGGTGTTTTTGATCTATAAGATGAGGTAGATATGTGAGGGTTTGGTGGAAGGTGGAGGTTCAAGTGGGGTTTTAGTTGGAGTTCAGGAGTAGAGTTTTGAGAGCTTAAATCTATGTTCTCTTAGTGTTTTAAGCTCCTAAAATCTTACCAAGGTGAGTCTAACCCGTTCTTCATCTTTCTCTTGTAGAGAAAGAAGCTTGTGAGACATCATCAAGCTTTAAGAGGGGAAAAGCTTGAAGAGGTGTGGAGCTCGTTTTGATGTTTCTTTGCTTGAGGTTGGTACTCCCAACTCTTCTAATTATCTTGCATTTTATGGTAGAGTGCATAGCATATAGAATGCATGAATATATGCTTGGTTTGTGTCGCGTGTCAAAAGTGCGCGTTTAGTGCAAGTGGACACATCGAAAGTAACACCCTAAAACTGGGCTAGTAAAATGATTCGAATAGAGAGAATTAAAATCGAATCATGTGTTAAATGGGAGAGGATTAATGGACTTAATTGAAACAAATCTAAAATTTGGTGGTTGCATGATAAAAATCGGATTCCACAAATTACCCCTAGTAATAAATCAACTTTAGATATATCATTAAGGGTGAAATGGTCTTTTCACCCTCATTAGTAAACAAACAAAAGAGCCTAAAATTTTCTTTCTTCCCCTTCATTTTCCACGGTAACAAGAAGAATAGAGAGAGAGAGGGAGTTTTGAGAGAAAATCCATGGGAAGCCATTGAAGAAGGAAACAAGAGCTTGCATGGTTATGAGATTTGGTCTAGAAATCAAAGTTAATCATCTTGGTAAGTTTTTTCTTCTAAAACCCGAACCTTGAAAGCTTGAACTCTTAAATCTTAGAGCCTCTATGATGTTTACATGTTTAGAATGAAGATTGAAATTGTTTGGGTTTAGCTTAAGCATGAGAAAGTGGGTATGAGGACTTGAGATTAGGGCTTTGTGAGTGTTATGTGTAATATTTTGATTTAATGATTAAATTTGCATGAGATTAAGATGATGAAGTTTGGGGATTATTTGATGTTGGTTATGTAATTGAAATGCTGGAAATCCATGGGAATAAATTGGGAATTAGGGATTGAATATATAGAAGGGAACTTAGCCGAAAATGCTTAGAAATGCCATACCGGGTAGCACTTTTGAGAAAATTCCCTAGGGCTCGTATGAAGGAGTTAGGAGCTGAAATCTTGCAGTACGATACTCTTGTATATCTAGTTTAAGGGAAAATTCACGGAACCTCAATCCGAGTTCGGTAGAAAAAGTTACAAGCTTTTCCGCAGGGCTGTTCGGGCAGTCCTGAAAGTTTCAGACAGGTCTGATTCGAATAAATTCTGGTACTAATCGGGAAAGTATTAAAATATGAGGTTAATTTATCCTTGAAGAGGATTCCCTTAGATTTCCAAAGAGGTATAATAAGCTCGATTCGGACATGGGACCTAGGAGATACGATCGAATTACGAAAGGGTAGCAAAATTGTCTCTAACGAATAAATGTACATGCTTATAATAGTAAAGCTTAAGATCACTTGAGTTAAGTGATTATGATGTGTTCTAATAAATGTATGTTTGTATATGGATTAATAGATAATCAAAGAAACGAAAATATCAAAGAAGAGGAGAGACTCGAGCAAACTCGGAAGAAGGGCAAAGGAGTTGCGATCTACAATCCTTTAGTTGCTTGGAGAAATAGTGAGTGTGGCAAACCTTGGGGTTAGGACCTAGGGTCCTAACCATCTTTGTATTGTTCGATTTATTTGTATTGTAACCGAACTAATGAAATATTTGGTAATTCGGGAAGGAGGATTAAATGTTAATAACTTGTGTGATGCCATGTTTTAGTGCTAGATGTTAGACTAGCTTAGAACATTTGCATAGCTCGGAAATGCCGAGGTAAGTAATGGCACGCGGCTTCGGATGCCAGGTACGTGAGTCATGCATAAGGCATGTTTAGATTAGTTTGATTATTCGAATTGAAGCATGATATGTATGATTTGATATGATAGCATAACATAAGCTTTTGAATTGTTAGCATAATATATGCTTTCGATATGTTAATACGATATATGCTTTGGATATGCTAGCATGATGTATATGCTTTTGTAATGATAGTCGATGAAAATGCATTGGTTATTAGCATGATATGGACATCCTATGTGATAAGAAACCTGCTTAATACAAATGGAAAGATTAAATGAATTGGAAACTTTGATTGAGCTTTGGTCGATAGTTGGTCATAGGTAGTAAGGCATGCCTAGGGTTTGAGCTCATTTGTTACTTCTGTACTTCTGTTTAGTACTTCGGTACTTCTGTTGGTACTATGGGTACCTTTGTTGGTGGTTAGTCACCATTTGTAGATACCGTGGGTATCTTTTGTTAGTGCCTTCGTGGCACTTCTGTCAGTACCTTTGTGGTACTTCTAATGACCCGCTTACCTAGTCAAACTACACCAAGGCATCATTTGTAACTAATTCGAAAGATTAAAATTACAACATTGCTATTGAGCATTCGATAATGATATTGCCATGAGCATGTGATATGTTATTGCCTTTGTGCATCCGAAAATGGTATTGCTATAAGCATTTGATATGATATTGCTATTGAGCATCCGAAAATGATATTGTTATGAGCATTTGATATGTTATTGCCATTGTGCATCCAATAATTGTATTGCTATGAGCATTTAATATGAAATTATTATTGATCATTTGGAAATGATATGGTTATGAGCATTTGATATGTTATTGCCATTGTGCATCTGATAATTGTATTGCTATCAACATTTAATATGAAATTATTATTGATCATTTGGAAATGATATGGTTATGAGCATTTGATGTGAGGTTGCCATTGAGCACATGAGCATGAAATTGTCATCGAGCATGTAGTTGCGAATTCGATTAGCATGCTAGTGACATGATCCATGAAAATGAATTAAGCATGAAAGGCATGATACTCTTCACACACACGATTGTAATGTTAGCATAAACATGATGGATTGTTAAATTGGAGTATGCTATGTTGATATATGTTTAGTGTCTAATTGGTTAGACTTAGGGCTGCCTCACTAAGTACTTCGTAAGTACTTACCACCTCTGTTTCCTCCTTCCCAAATAATAGGTTATCGGACTAAGGGGTTAGATCGGCTTTGATCGCGAGCAAGGACACCAAGAAAGCCCAAGTATGGTATTTTGCACTTTTGTAACTCCTAGCTTATGGTGGCATAGTGAGCATGCTTAGAATGACTCATGCATTTTTATATTTAGATCATGGTTTGTATATTTGATCATTCGTACATTCGGTATGTAAACCATAAGGCATATTGAGCTTGGTAGATCTTGCATTTTTTGAGTTCTCGGCTTATGGTTTGGGTAAGTAGGCTTGGGTGATATGTATATGTTAAGTAAGAAATTGTCTTGAAATGTCAAATATGAACTAGGTAGGATAGCATGTGGATCCTTAAACTAGAACATGAGTATGCTAAATGCTATAGTGGGAAGCCCATAACATAGTTGTGTCTTGAATGTCATTGAACATGGTTAGTGGCTTGAGCAATGAGTTGGCTAAGTGAATCGATTTAGTGGTATAATATACGTGCTATTTAAACATGTTGGACATTGCCCTTATGGTTTAGGAATGGTTTAGACCATATAGTGGTCTTTTGTTAGAGTCTAAGTGTCTAAAAGATAGAAATCTGGAAACGGGAACAGGGGCATCGATACCACTTGCATGGGTATCGATACCACCAAGGAGAGAAACGAAATGGCATCGAAGCATGGTTCGATGCCAAGCTTTACTTAAGAACCCCCTGGTTCGATGCCAGTATCGAGCCAGGCCACTTTAGCCTTAAGCCATTGAGTCCTTAGTGTAGACCAGCATCGATCCCTGGTTCGATGCTGGGACTTCCAGAAACGAAATGGCATCGATGCCAGCATCGAACCAGGTCATTCAACCCTAAGTCAACGAGTCAATGAGGAGATCCAGCATCGAAACATGGTTCGATAATGGGACTTCCAGTAACGAAATTGCATCAATACATGTTTCGAATCAAGCTCCCTAGCCTTGGTCAATGAGTCAACACAGTTGACCTGTATCGAACTAGGGTTCGATACCCCTCTATAGGGAGTATTGATACCCTCATTCGATTTTGGTTCAGCTTGAAAATGAAACTTTACTTGATCAATAAGATAATATTAATAATGATTGAACAAATAAAAATTTGGTTAGAGAATTAGATCACGCTTAACTGAGATTGTAATTGATAAATGAATGAAAATTTTAGAATCGAATTGGTTAATTGCATAAATATGGAAAAAGTTTAAAATTGGCCTTGAAATTAGTAGGCTCAACTCGTATTTGAATTTGAAATATCATTGAAATGAACATAATTCCCGGTTTAATTACAAGTTCGAATGTCCGATCAACATCTCTGTCTCCTAACCCGGGGCAAGGGTGTCACAATTATCGAGTTATCGTCTCCTCAAGGACCGGTAGACTTAATATGCTTTCTTCACCTTCTTGTTCTGTAGAAAAGTAAAGACACAAGTGAATTGAGTTGATTTATCAAAACTAAAATAACTAAATAAAAGTAAAGAGTTGAAATAATAGAGAGAGATGGGCTAGGATCCAGTTGCGTCGTATTGTGGATTTGATTGACTTGTCTCTGTCCAATGCAATCGTATATCACTGCCTCAGCATCACTACAGTTTACTGCCTTGGCAGCGACAATACTGTCTGCCGCGGCAATCCCTTGCTCGTGGGTAGACTTTACCAAAGTTCGGCAAAGTGTCCTTGGATGACTCCGCTTATCCCTAAGTCAGAGTGTTGTTGATGACTAGTCCTTGATGATACCTCCCGGCGTGAACTAATTATACTCACCAACCAATCTCACACTTCTTTTAGCCGCTGAAACTCTTAACCTATCCCTAGGCCGAGTTAGTATTTCGCGATTTAAACACCGTACTTACCACTTTCGTGATTCTAACTCTCCCGAGCTTAGATAAATGGATGATTCACAATATCCTCTCCCGAGCTCAATTGTAAAAACAAGGAATAACAAAGGATAAGCAAACCTTGATAATTTTATTGCATTGAATCAAAGACAAAGTACAATCTCCTCTCACAAATGTAACATCCCGGTTTTGGGGTTAGTAGTTTGAGTGTTAGTTGGGGAGATTCGATTCGGGTTGAATCGGATCCCTAGGGTTCGTTATTCCGGGAAAATTAAAATAATAATAATTTAATCGGATAAGTAATAATTTTGTGAAATGGTTCTAAAAATATTAAAAAAGTGTTTTAAAATTAAGGGAATATTATTTGAATTTTAATTTGATTTTTAATTAGGCTAATTTTTGTTCAAGTGACTAAATTGTAATTTTTGGGAAAGTTTTGGGGATTTAATTAGTAATTTTTGGCAATTAGGATTTTTGGTGACTAAATTGGAAAACAAGCCATACTTAGAATCCTTAGAGGGCCATAAACCCAATTTATTTTTAATTAATGATTTATCCACCAAAATTGTTTTTTTAAATTGTTTTATTTTAATTAATAATTCCATTTTCTTTTGTAACTTCCCATTTTCCCATCTTTTCTCTCTAGATTTTCTCTCAAGATTTTCTCTCCATCTTCTTCTCCAAATTTCTCCAATTACTTGTTGATTTCTTCATCATTTTCTACAAGATTTACTTCATTTTATTCATCCTTTCATTGTCTACAAAACCTACTCATCAATTTTTGCAAAATCAACATCATTTTCAAGGAAATCAAGGAAGCTTTTCTCATATCTTTGGTGGATTTAATCTCAAGGTAATATTCTAATTTTTAATCTTTTTCTAAGGTTCTTTATTGAAATTCTCAAGTATTGGCTTGCTCATCAACTATTGCTATCTTATTTTGTGTTTTTAATTCAAGATTTATGAGTTTTATGATGGATTTTGTGAAATCTTTTGAGATCTAAATTAATGCTGTGATTTGGTTGATTTAATTATGATATTAGGTCAATTAAATGATTAATTAAGTGTTGAATTGATGGCACATTAATTTAATCCCGGAATAATGCAATTGATGTTGTTTTAAGGTGGTTTTCGGTTGTTTTAGGGGCTGTTTTAAGTGTTCTAATGTTGCTGGAGGTATATGGTTGGTTTTTAAGTGTTTTTGGTTCATAATTGAGGTGGATTAGATGTTAGATTCATTAGGTTTTGGGCTGATGTGTTTCGGATGCGTTTCGGCTTAGTTTTCGGTCTTTTCGGCAAGGTTTTCGATAGTTTTGTGAGGGTTAAATGTGGCTGCTGTTTTGAGCATGTTGCAATGTGAATATGCACTACTTTTAATGTTATAGAGGTAGTGCAAGAAGGTGCATAAGTGGCTGGTGCGTTGGCGTTGCCATCGGAGCATCGGCGAGGTCTCGTTTCGCTTGTCAGTGAGTGATTTCGGGTTTTAAAGTGTTTCGCAAAGATTCAGTTCTGTTTTGGGGGCAACGGAATAGTGTGAAAACTTTTCATAGTTCAAGAGTAAGTGTTTTAAATGATGTTGATGCATTACCTCGATTTTCGGTTATTTTCGGTAATGGCATATATGTGAACAATGATTCAATATGATTTTGGAATTGCATATATTTGATTTTGAAATGCTGCATGCATGTGTTAATTGCTGGAAATGCATGGTTTATGAAAACATGAAAAATGAAGTGGAATATGATATGGTTATTTGCCTTACATATGATGGTGCCATTGGGCATGACTATTGGTTCATTTGTTGAACACATTATGGATGCATTATGAGCAGCAAATTAGCATGCAGACTTGGACTTGATATTGGCTTAGTGACACTACTTTAGATTCGAATACAAATGACATGTCATTAGGATTGAGTGCACTATAAATATTATGAAAATAAAGGGAAAATGCCTACACGTAACAAGGGTGACTATGTGTCCAACCGTGCGTGGTAGAGCTTGATAATGGTGACTTCGTGTCATGTCAATGGTGACTTTGTGTCATGACGAGACTAAAGGTCTCTAATCAATGGATCCGTGTATTCGGTGAACTTAAGGTTCGCATTAAGTGATCACTAGGAAGCCAATATACAAACATGAAAATATTTGGAACATTGCGCATCATTTGTGAAATGAATTGATAATGCCATGCATACTCAAGGAAAGGTTTTTAGTATTGAACATGAACATGATTGTTAAGCATGTTTGGTTTTAGAAAGGCATTACAAGTTATGGTTTTAAATATGGTTTTAAATTGATGCTTTGATGATCATGTTAGAGCTTCCTCACTAAGCATGTTTTGCTTAAGCTCTCCCCTCAACTTTGCAGACAAATAGTGACATTTGAGGCTACGTCCGGAGCAAGGGAACCAAGGGGAAGGTTATCTCAATTTTTGGTATGTTTTGGCAAATAATTCGGGGCTTGGCAATGTGTAAATCAAACCTATGTGAAGTGTATGAGTTTTGCTTGGGTTAATGTTGTAATAAGACCTATAATGTTTTGGATTATTAATTGATGGACTATGGTGTTGTTTGGATTATGAGACATGTACATGAATGAACATTGTTGATTTTAAATCTTATTTTAGGAAGCATGCCTATAGAATGTTTGGGGTCTTTGATGTGGTAAATGAATGCTCTACATTGTTCTTTATGCTTAGGAAATTATGCACATACTTAAGGGTGATTAATGGTTATGTTTAATTGGGTGGAATAACTTAGAATGTTCAAATTTGTCAAAGTGCACAGGGGGTATCGATACTAGTATCGATACCCTAAGGCTTAATTTGGGGTGGTTCGAACCATGGTTCGATGCAATTACTCCACTGGACACTGGAGTATCGATACCACCTATGGGGGTATCGATACCAATAGCATTCGAAGTGCAAGGAGGCTAGCTTCACGATAGGGTACCGATACCGAGACCCTAGGTATCGATACCGAGACCCAAAAATGACATTTTAAGTGTGGAAAACCATGTTTAGGGTCGGATGTCTTTCCACGATCGAATATAGATGCAATGAATAATATTGAGAGTTGTAATATCACCAAGATGCATGATGTTAACTTGAATTCGCATTGGTAAATTAATGTTGGTTTTAGTCCCTATAATATTGTGAGCTTTATAATTAGGTCCCTATTGTATGAAACATGAAATTGACGATGCAATAATGGTCCGTTTGATCTGAACTTTGTTATGAGTATGCTATGCATGTATAATTGAACTATGGTAGATTGCATTACCGGTTTATTGTTGGAATTAAGAATTATTTGCGTTTTGATCCTTGTGTACTGATATGCGAATTGAATAGATCAATCGTGAATCGAATGTTTCCGTTTTTCGTTACGCATGACCTCGACACACATAGGAACTTAATTATGCATCTAGAAAAAAAAACATATCGGTTTCAGGGTTGTTTATCGAATTGGACCTTAACGGGTTTAGTTCGATATTCCCCGTGTGACCCGTTAGTGTCGATTCCATCCAGGCCGGGCTAAGGGGGTTACAACAAATACTCGACAACCTTCACCTAATCCCTAAGAAGGTTTAGAACATAATGGAGAGAAAGAAGACAAGAATAGAAATTGGCTCTCTCCCTAGGTATTCTGTGTTTCATACATTGGGTGGCTAGGTCTTTATATAGGCTAGACCTAGGGCAAACCTTTCCTAAGTAGAATACAACTTGGAGTAGGGAACAAGTCAAGTACATAATAAAAATATTTCCAAGTTTAATTCGGCTAAGGGGGCTTTCCTGCGTGGTCTTTCCTTGGGCTTTTCCTTGTGCTAGCCAGCTCCGATCCATGGGCTTCAAGTCCAGACACGTTCCTTGGATTTTTATCTTTCCATCGCTTATAGTCTTGCTTCTTGTCTTTCTGCTGCTGCCTCGGCATCAGGTCCTGCCTCGACCTTGTCGCTGCCACGGCACTGGTTCTCTTGCACAGATATGAAAACACAGTAAAACGTGCCTTTTTCTGTAAATATTATCTATATGGGTGTATCACTTCTAAAAAGTGATAGTGTGTTGAGCACTTATCACACCCCCAAACTCGAACTATTGCTTGTCCTCAAGCAATGCAAACCATCAATTTGCCGAACTCTACTCTCTCTTGGTCGTACATGTCCATCTATTCTCCCCACCATAGCTAGGCCTATTCTTTAGTCTTAACCTTTCGGCTACTCAAGAGTTTACCTAGAAACAAACTATAAGAATTGTGAGTGTGTGCGTTTTTGTGGACAAATTTGATTAAAGGCTTTCTTAGATAAACTCTAAGTTCAAGACAAATAGAATTTGGTTAAGTGTTTCTCTTGTTTTCAAACACCAAATCTTGAGCCAATTTCGGGCACCTCAAGGATTGTGTTTTTCCTTTCACTAAATTTTTTCTTTCTTTTTGATATTCCTTAAAGCATACTAGAGCCAATTTCGGGCACCTCTAGCATGA
The DNA here is from genome assembly GCA_035048815.1 of Abelmoschus esculentus. Taxonomy (NCBI): domain Eukaryota; kingdom Viridiplantae; phylum Streptophyta; class Magnoliopsida; order Malvales; family Malvaceae; genus Abelmoschus; species Abelmoschus esculentus. The sequence continues at coordinate 7,710,324 of JAUCBN010000015.1, forward strand.
AGAAGAGTCTTTCTAGAGCCGGTGATAGGCACCTCTAGTTACTTTCCCAAAAATCTAAGTCTTTATCACCTAAGTTCATTAAAAGAATTCCTATAATCCAACAAGTCCCAAAAGTGTTTAAAATTCTTCCTATAGTAAGCTTCTAAGTTTTCATCCTTCAGCATCCTAAGGTTAAGCCCTCTTAACAGAACCTAAACATGGTAAGGAGAAAGATTTCTATAGCCTTAAAGAATAAACTAAGGCAATACTGATGATAAGCAGTGCAAAAGTGTAAGCAGTTAATTCAAGTAAGGCGGGAGCATAAAAATTTTAAAAAAATCACTGGAAAACTCCCTTTTTGGTAAGGCCGCGGCAGTAGATTGCTGCCTTCGCAGTGAATCTGCACCCCCAAACTCAAACCAAGCATTGTCCTCAATGCTTTATATTTGAAGAAATAAGAGGCAAAACAGAATATGAATAATAAGCAGCGAGTAAGACAGTTAAAGCAATTAATATTGAATTAAGGACAAAGAATTTTAAAGCGACTCCGAAGAGCTGCTTGTAACAATTTTCCTCCTCGGCCTTGCTGCCGATTGCTTTGTCCTTGGTGAAGGCGATGGTTGCGCCTTTGCTTGCCGAGGCGGTTGGACTCGAGTGGGTGGTGTCCGTTGCTTTGGGGCCTCTACCTCCCCTCCTTCTTCTACATCAGCCATCTCTTCGGTGAGCATTACATCCGTTCCTCCTCCTATTGCTGTTGCTCCTCCGGTATGGTGTGTACTTGGCCCGGCGGTGGTGGAGCTTTGGTGGACATAGGCATCTATCTCGGCGGATAGACTGCCCATGATAATTGGTGACCGGGGTGGGGTGCTAAAAACGACCCTCCGCTTGGATGGCCTTCTGCTGACAAACGAGGCCGCGACAGAATCTGCTGCCCTAGATAGGTCGGCAACCTGGTATTGGGGCTGAGGGTCCGCATGGAAGAACGACCTTGGTCCTCCCGGGGCTGGTGTAGTCTCGGTGTAAGGGGCGGCTGTGACGAACATGTTGCTGGGAAACTCCGGAAATTGTACTCCTTGGTCCGGGAAGGCGTGCAGCATCATCTGGGCTAGAGTGCCATTGAAATCCCTTTGGTACTCCATGTACCTTTGTTGTCGGAGATCCATTGCTGCCATTCGTTGCAAGATCTCCTGGTACGGGTCTGCTGCGGCAGTGGTGTGGGCAGTACCAGGCATGTCTGCCGTGTACTGGGCCCCGACAGCAGTATCGGCAGTGAAATACTGTGGCGTTGCTTGGATAGGCTCCGCTTGTGTGATCTACATGACTTTGTGACAGAAGTCCCTGGTCCATGCTCGTCATGGGGGCGTGTATTCGTCCGTCTTTTCAATGGGCACACCTGCGGCAACACATAAACCCGTGATCAAACAAGGGAAATACAATGGTCCCCTATCTTTCTTACCGCACTTGTGAATTTCCCGTAGGATGATCTCTCCAACATTGATGGTCCTCTTGTTGATTATTGATTGGATAAGCACCAATCGCTTCCGATCCACCGTGCTATTGTGGGACGTGGGGATGAGGCGTCGCTTGACAAAGGTATTCAACATCTTGGCCTCGGGCTTTAGGCTTTGTCTTGTTACGGATCCTCGATGGGTACCGGTTTCCCATGGGGTATTCGCGTAACAAAGATCATCTTTGATGAGCTCGTAGTCCTCGGTAGTGACGTCCTCCATGAATTCGGCATGGATGTCACTGTCAGGGGTTAGGCCGTAGAAATTGTTGATTGTTTCGGCATCTAACTAGACCGGCCTGCCGCGGCAATGAACGAAGAGGGAGTCTTTGCTGGGCCCGTGCGCATAAAACTCCCGCACGATCGTGGCATTCGCCTGGGCAGGTTGGAGACAGAAAATTTCCCAATTTTGGTACTTAATTCTTTCATAGAGGTAGTGCTCAATGCCGTAGTTTTCTTCATCCGCATGCTGGAAACCTTGTTCTTCCCACAGTTTTCGAGCGATGAAAGATTGGTTGAAACGATCTTCAACGTTGGCTGGGGCGAATCTCTTGTAAGTTGCCATCAAGATTTGAGAGATGTGATTTCTTGGAGTTTTTCTTGAAAAAAAAATCTGGAATTTAGCGAAGATTAGTAGGCAGAGAGTAATGTGAGAGAGAGATTGTTATGAATACTAAAGAAAACAAGAAAGCAAGATTGAATAGTTCAAGAGGAAGGAGTTTCTTATATAGGCCTCGGCCTTGTGACCGTTGAAGCCACTAGTCGTTTTGTAATCGTTTCCTTTTCTGCCGTTTCCTTTTTCTGCCGCGGCAAGAATCTCGGCAGACTAGCCGTTACACTTTTCTGGCCGTTGGGACTGCGGCGGCCCTGACACTGTTTTATTGCCTCGGCAGAGTTCCTGCTGTGAACTATTTCTCCTTTATTCTTGCTTATTATTCCTAAATAAAACACACAAAAGAAAAAATACTTAAAGCAAAAATAATAAGAATAATAAAAATAAACTAATCCTAATATATTAATAAAGAGAAGGGAGTAGATCATGTTATTGGTAAGGAGCATGCAAATGCATCTCCCAAAATTATTCTCTCCCTTAGGCCCAAATTGTGAATCGGTTGTGGGCCACTCCTTTTTGCTGTATGTTCATCCACATTGGGTTTAATTTTTTTGTCGAATATCCTACTGAGAAGGCTGCCCAGGCAGGATATTTTAGTGTCACTGTGTGGATGGCCTTGCACTCCTCTGGATCATATTATTTTTTAAGTTGTGGAATGCGTTGAGTTTGACTTGTTGGTCATTGACCCGCATTGTCAACTCTCCTTTTTCCACGTCAATTAGAGTACGTCCAGTTGCAAGGAAAGGTCTCCCAAGGATGATCGGTGCATTGTCATCTGCTTCACAATCAAGGACAAGGAAATCAGCAGGAAAAAAGAACTTATCTACTCTTACCAGTATGTCCTCGATTTTGCCTTCGGGTTGCACATAGGATCGATCCGCTAGTTGGAGCATTACTGTTGTAGGTTTCGCCCTTCCAATTCCAAGATTTTGAAAGACTGATTTGGGCATGAGGTTTATGCTTGCTCCAAGGTCGCATAGGGCCTTACCTTCATAATTCTTACCTATCGCACAAGGTATAGTAAAGCAGCCAGGATCTTTTAACTTTGGTGGCATGCGGTTATGCAGCATTGCCATGCATCCCTCAGTAGCAACCACTGTCTCAAACTCAGCTATTCGTTTCCTCTTTGACACCATGTCCTTTAGGAACTTGGCATAGTTAGGCATTTGTTCAATAGCTTCAAGATGTCTAGGAATTTCTTGAATTGCTGGTCCTGTTTTTGCTTTTTCAACCTTTATGGGAAAGGTGGTGGTGGTCTCATTTCCTCCAGGGTTTCTTTAGTTTGAAATTTAAAACATGGCACCAATGGAGTTGTTGCTACCTCGGCAGGCTGCTCAGGAGCTGCAGTGCTTTCTGCCGGGGCAGTGTTATCAGCTTCAGTTTGCTCAGCCTTTTCACTTGCTCGATCTGCTGATTTAATTTGACTCTCTGGGATATTTTCCTTCAGCTGTAGACCACTCCTAGTAGTGATTGCTTTGCACTGTTCATGGCCCATTACCTTAGCAACTTCAGTATCACTAGGTAGCCCTCCTTGTGGTCTAGTGTTAATGGTTTGAGCAAATTGCCCAACCTAGGTTTCAAGCGTTTTAATGGCCGCTTCTTGATTTTGCAACCTCATCTCAGTTCTATTCATGAAGGCATTTGTCCTCTTGATGAAATTACTATTCTCTGCCATGTATGACTCAGTTTTCATCATGAAGGCCTTAAGCGTGTTCTCTAGTGAACTTATCGGTTGATGTGGCATCTGCGGCGGCGGCATTGACTACTGGGCCTGCAGCGGCGGCAATTGTTGCATCGGCTGTTGAAATCCCGAAGGTTGGGTGATTGGGTTTAAGGCATTGTTAGGGTTGCTCCATGATAGGTTTGGATGCCTCTTCCATGAGGGGTTGTATGTGTTGGACATCACATTGTTGCGGTTGTAGTTCCCAACATACATACCGGTTTCTTGATTCATGCAATCAGAGGAACTGTGGTTACCTCCACATAAGTCACAATATGAATCAATTACCTTAACCTCACGGGTATTTTGTTGTAACTGTAGGTTTTGCACCATCTTGGTAAGAGAGGCCAATTGTGTTGCCACTGAACTTGATGAGTCTAATTCATTTATCGTGGCTTGGCGTCTTACTCCTCCTCGCCTAGATGTAGGAAACTCGAAGTCATTCTTTGCGAGTTTATTCAATATTTCAATAGCTTCCTCAGGTGCTTTATCCAGGAGTGTTCCGTTCATTGGTTCGTCTTCTGCCTGTCGAAAAGAAGTAATTTCATTACGGATTCTATCATATAAATTAGTGGGATTAAAAGGAGTAATGAAATCACGGCAAAGTTCACTCCAGGAACCAATAGATCCTGCTAGAATTCTATTTAACCAAGCTTTCGCCCTATCCCTCAGTGAATAGGGGAATAGCTTTATTCGCAAGACATCTTCATGGACTCCTTGGATTTTGAAAGAGTTGCAGATTTCCATGAAGGACTTGAGGTGCTGCCTTGCGTCTTTAGTTGCAGACCCACCAAATTGTCCAATTCTATTTAACATATTGAACATAAACAGGTTTTAGTTCAAAATGGGTTGCTTCAATCTCAGGTGTGACAACTCCTAGGTTTAATCCATTTACGTCCTCTTCCAGGAAGTCTCTGACAGTGAGCTGCCGCGGCCCAGGTGGCGGCGGAAGTCCTCCATTGCCGGAAGGTAAATTTTGTCCTACCGGGTGTTCTGCCATGGCTCCTTGGATCTGTCTCCTCAACTGTTGCCTTGTTCTTTCGATCTCTGGATCTAACTCGTACAAGGGGTTGGTTGGATTGGCCCTGGTCATACACCAAAACAAACAAGAGAAAAATAAAAAGAAAAAGAAAAAGAAAAAGAAACAAGAAAATAAAGAAAACTAAATTTAGTTGTCAGTCCCCAGCAACGGCGCCAAAAACTTGTCGCGTGTCAAAAGTGGCATTTAGTGCAAGTGGACACATCGAAAGTAATAAGTGATAAATATTATCGAGTTATCGTCTCCTCATGGACCGGTAGACTTAATATGCTTTGTTCACCTTCTTGTTCTGTAGAAAAGTAAAGACACAAGTGAATTGAGTTGATTTATCAAAACTAAAATAACTAAATAAAAGTAAAGAGTTGAAATAATAGAGAGAGATGGGCTAGGATCCAGTTGCGTCATATTGTGGATTTGATTGACTTGTCTCTGTCCAATGTAATCGTATATCACTACCTCGGCAGCACTGTAGTTTCCTGCCTTGGCAGCGACAATACTATCTGCCGCGGCAATCCCTTGCTCGTGGGTAGACTTTACCAAAGTTCGGCAAAGTGTCCTTGGATGACTCCGCTTATCCCTAAGTCAGAGTGTTGTTGATGACTAGTCCTTGATGATACCTCCCGGCGTGAACCAATTATACTCACTGTAACCCCCTTGGCCCGGCCTAGACAGAACCGGCACTAACGGGTTACACGGGGAATATCGAACCAAACCCAGTAAGGTCCAATTCGATAAACAACCCTGAAAACCGTTATGTTTTTTTTAACTAGATGCATAACTTAGTTCCTATGCGTGTCGAGGTCGTGCGTAACGAGAATGGTAACATTCGGTTCACAATTGATCATTCAATTCGCATATCAATACTTAAGGGCCAAAATGCAAGTAATTCCTAATTCCATTAATAAGCCGGTAATTCAACCTACCATAGTTCATGCAAAAATGCATAGAATACTCATAACAAAGTTCAGATCGATCGAACTATTATAGCATCGTCAATTTCATATTTCATAAAGTAGGGACCTAATTGTAAAGCTCACAATAACATAGGGACTAAAACTACCATTAATTTATCAGTGCGAATTCAAGTTAACATCATGCATCTTGATATTAATACAACTCTCAATATTGTTCATTGCGTCTATATTTGATCGTGGAAAGACATCCGACCCTAAACGTAATTTTCTACACTTAAAATGTCATTTTTGGGTAAGGGGTATCGATACCCTAAGTCTCGGTATCGATACCCTATCGTGGGACTAGTCTAATTGCACTACGAAGGCTATTGGTACCGATACCCCCCATGGGTGGTATCGATACCCAAACGTCCAGTGAGGTAATTGCATCGAACCATGATTCGATGCCGCCCAAATTAAGCCTTGGGTATCGATACCCTTTACCAGAGGTATCAATACCCCCTGTACAATTTGACAAGTTTGAACATTTTAAATTAGTTCCACCCATTCAAATATAACCATTAATCACCCTTTACTATATGCATAATTTCCTAAGCATAAAGAACAATTTAGAGCACACATTTTCCACATCAAAGATCCCAAACAATCTATAGGCATGCTTCCTAAAATATGATTAAAAATCAAAAATGTTCATGCATGCACTTGCTTTAACAATCCAAACAACATCATAGTCCATCAATTGACAATCCAAAACATTATAGGTCTTATTACAACATTAACCAAAACAAAAATCACACACTTCATATGGGTTTGATTTACACATTGCCAAGCCCAAATTATTTGCCAAAACATACCAAAAATTGAGACAACTCTTCCCCTTGGTTCCCTTGCTCCGAACTTAGCCTCGAATATCTCTCTTTTCATACTTGCAGAAAAATAGAGGCTAATTTTTGTGAAATGGTTCTAAAAACATTAAAATGGTGTTTTAAAATTAAAGAAATATTATTTGAATTTTAATTTGATTTTTAATGAGGCTAATTTTTGTACTAGTGACTAAATTGTAATTTTGGGAAAGTTTTGGGGATTTAATTAGTAATTTTCGGCAATTAGGATTTTTAGTGACTAAATTGGAAAGTAAGTCATACTTAGAATCCTTAGAGGGCCATAAACCCAATTTATTTTTAATTAATGATTTATCCACCAAAATGGTTTTTAAATTGTTTTATTCTAAATAATAATTTCATTTTTCTTTTGTAACTTCCCATTTCCCCATCTTTTCTCTCAAGATTTTCTCTCATTTTCTCTCCATCTTCTTCTCCAAATTTCTCCAATTACTTGCTGATTTCTTCATCATTTTCTACAAGATTTACTTCATTTTATTCATCCTTTCATTCTTTACAAAACCTACTCATCAATTTTGCAAAAAAATCAACATCTTCTTCAAGGAAATCAAGGAAGACTTTCTCATCTTTTTGGTGGATTTAATCTCAAGGTAATATTCTGATTTTTAATCTTTTTCTAAGGTACTTTATTGAAATTCTCAAGTATTGGCTTGCTCATCAACTATTGCTATTTTATTTTGTGCTTTTAATTCAAGATCTATGAGTTTTATGATGGATTTTGTGAAATCTTTTGAGATCTAAATTAATGTTGTGATTAGGTTGATTTAATTATGATATTATGTCAATTTAAATGATTAATTAAGTATTGAATTGATGGCACATTAATTTAATCCCAGAATAATGTAATCGGTGGTGTTTTAAGGTGGTTTTCGGTTGTTTTAGGGGCTGTTTTGGGTGTTCTCATGTTGCTGAAGGTATAAGGATGGTTTGGTAGTGTTTTTGGTTCATAATTGAAGTGGATTAGATGTTAAATTCATTAGGTTTTGGGATGATGTTGTTTCGGATACGTTTCGGCTTAGTTTCGGTCTTTTCGGCTAGGTAGTGCAAGAAGGTGCATAAGTGGTTGGTGCGTTGGCGTTGCCATCGGAGCATCGGCGAGGCTCGTTTCGCTTGTCGGTGAGTGGTTTTGGATTTAAAGTGAATTGCATTGGTTCGGTTCTGTTTTGGGGGCTATGGAATAGTGTGAAAACTTTCCATAGTTCAAGAGTAAGTGGTTTAAATAATGTTGATGCATTATCTTGAGTTTCGGCTTTTTCGGTGATGGCATATATGTGAATAATGTTTTGATATGATTTTGGAATTGCATATATTTGATTTTGGAAATGATGCATGCATGTGTTAATTGCTGAAAATGCTTGGTTATTAAGGTATTCATGGCTTATGTAAGCATGAAAAAGAAATCCAAATTCTTTAGAATAAAACAATTTAAAAACCATTTTGGTGGATAAATCATTAATTAAAAATAAATTTGGTTTATGGCCCTCTAAGGATTCTAAGTATGGCTTAATTTCCAATTTAGTCACTAAAAATCCTAATTGCCGAAAATTACTAATTAAATCTCCAAAACTTTCCCAAAATTATAATTTAGTCACTAGTACAAAAATTAGCCTCATTAAAAATCAAATTAAAATTCAAATAATATTTCTTTAATTTTAAAATACCATTTTAATGTTTTTAGAACCATTTCACAAAATTATTACTTATCCGATTAAAATATTATTATTTTAATTTTTCCTGGAATAACGAACCCTAGGTATCCTATTCGACCCGAATCGAATTTCCGCAACTAACACCCAAACTACTAACCTCAAAATCAGGATGTTACACTCACCAACCAATCTCACACTTCTTTTAGCCGCTGAAACTCTTAACCTATCCCTAGGTCGAGTTAGTATTTCGCGATTGAAACACCGTACTTACCCCTTTCGTGAATCTAACTCTCCCGAGCTTAGATAAATGGATGATTCACAATATCCTCTCCCGAGCTCAAATGTGAAAACAAGGAATAACAAAGGATAAACAAACCTTGATAATTTTATTGCATTGAATCAAGGACAAATTACAATCTCCTCTCACAAATACTCGACAACCTTCACCTAATCCCTAAGAAGGTTTAGAACATAATGGAGAGGAAGAAGACAAGAATAGAAATCGGCTCTCTCCCTAGGTATTCCGTGTTTCATACATTGGGTGGATAGGTCTTTATATAGGTTAGACCTATGGCAAACCTTTCCTAAGTAGAATACAACTTGGAGTAGGGAACAAGTCAAGTACATAATAAAAATATTTCCAAGTTTGATTCGGCTAAGGGGGATTTCCCGCGTGGTCTTTCCTTGGGCTTTTCCTTGTGCTAGCCAGCTCCGATCCATGGGCTTCAAGTCAAGACACGTTCCTTGGATTTTTATCTTTCCATCACCTATAGTCTTGCTTCCTGTCTTTCTCCTGCTGCCTTGGCATCAGGTCCTGCCTCGGCCTTGTCGCTGCCGCGGCACTGGTTCTCTTGCACAGATATGAAAACGCAGTAAAACGTGCCTTTTCTGTAAATATTATCTATATGAGTATAACTTCTAAATATATCACATTGAGTGCATGCATTGGTCCGAGTGGGTGTATATTTGGTGATTAATGCCCATAAAAGGAGTAAAAAGTGATAGTGTGTTGAGCACTTATCAGTTTGCTTAAAAGAGGTCTTTAATGGTGAAATTCGGATTTATGTGTTAAATGCCTTGAAAATGATGTTAAATTATCCTAAACACTCCTAATAATGTGTAGGAACACTTTAGGATTGATTTGATCATGTTTGGGAATGAATCCTTGAAATTTCTAAGTGCATACCTGCATTTCGTGCAGGGGTATGTGGGCAGGGGTATCAAACCATGGTTTGATACCGGGTCCTCCAGTGGCATAATGACATCGATGCCAGTATCGATGCTGGAGTGTCCTCTTTTCGTTGAGTTTGAAAATGGTCAAAGGGTATCGATACCCCCTCGAAAACTTGACAAGTTAAGTATTGTTTGAGGTTCAATAAGAGAATTAAAGGTTATAATGAATCTTATAATTAATGAAATGAATTGTTAACAGGAGTTTGATGATATTAAACCCAAAATGACTAAATTGTGATATGTCTTGATATGTTTTGGTGTGAGGATCCTAGGTGGATCATTTGTGTGTATCGAGTCCTTGTTTGATGGAAATTCGGATATCCAAAAGTGTTGCAACACGTTGAAGACCATCCTATGTAACATTCTGGGTGATGATTTTGAAGACCTTTCCGGATGTAGGATCCCGATGCTGTGTGGACGTAGGCCTCATTCGATGATACTCGATGTGACATTCCGAGTATAGGATTTGGAGGATCCCGATGCTGTGTGGACGTAGGCCTCATTCGATGATACTCGATGTGACATTCCGAGTATAGGATTTGGAGGATCCCGATGCTGTGTGGATGCGGGCCTCAAATCCCGGATGTAGGATCCCGATGCTGTGTGGACGCGGGCCTCATCCTGAGTATGGGATCCCGATGTTGTGTGGACGCGGGCCCTGCTCGTAGTGTAGGATCCCGATGCTGTGTGGACGCGGGCCTCACTACCTTGTGTTGTTGTTTTGACATGTATATGTTGTGTGCGTCATTATACACTGTTATGCCATGTGGTAGGCAAGCATGCTAGATCATCATATCATGCACGATAATTTATATGTTATGCTTTACTGCTTATGATATACATGATGTTGGCCGAGTTCAGCGTGCCCACTGAGCTTTCGTAGCTCAGCGTTCGAAATATGTTTTCGTGCGTAGGTTAGGTGAAGCCGATTCATGGAGCACCACAAGGTTTGAATTTCAGCATCGACCGTGTTGTCAGAGTAAATGTATTAGATTAGTGGGCTAGTACTGTGTTGAACCCTATGTAATGTAACTCTGTTTATTTTAATTTGGGTCGAATGTTTTAATGGTTTGTAATATTTGGAGCTCCGATTACATACTATTATTTTGGTCTATGTTTTAACTTAATGGATTTATGAATCGTATTTGGACTTAAATTGGATTTTATTTAATGGGCTTTGAAATGAAATTTTAAAATACAGGTTTTGGACCGGAGGCCCAATGTGACATCCGGGTCGGGGTGTTACATTTAGTGGTATCAGAGCCTAGGTTGAGTCGGTTCTAGCAAGTCTTGATGCCTTGACATTGCCCTCACTTTAAGTTCCAAACGAACGAGAAGATTGAGGACATCCGATTGCCACCACCTTTTCCATAGAGGCTTCGACGGCAAAGACAAGAATATCAATTCAAGAAATTCTTGTATATTCTGAAGCAAGTTCATATTAATTTGTCGTTGGTTGAGGCAATAGAGCAGATGCCAAATTATGCTAAGTTTCTCAAAGATATTGTTTCTAAGAGAGCTAGGTGAGGTGAGTTTGAGACTACTGCCATGACAGAAGGATGTATGGCCATGTTGCATAACAAGATGCCTCTGAAGTTAAGAGATCCAAGAAGTTTTACAATTCCATGTTCAATTGGAAATCACTATGCCGGGAAGGCACTATGTGATCTTGGAGCAAGTATAAATCTTATGCCAAAATCAGTTTTCCAACAATTGGGAATCGGAAAAGCTAGACCCACCACAGTGATGTTGCAGCTTGCCGATAAATCCTATGTGCATCCAGATGGGAAAATCGAGGACATATTGGTAAGGGTCGATAAATTTATTTTTCCCGCTGATTTTATTGTTTTGGATTGTGAAGCAGACAAATTTGCACCCATCATTCTTGGGAGGCCATTTTTAGCAACGGGAAGGACTTTAATTGACGTCGAGAAGGGAGAACTTACGATGCGAGTGAATGACCAGCAAGTCAAGCTCAACGTTTTTCACACTTTTAAGCATGCTGATGATCAAGAGGAATGCAAGATCATCCAAGCAACTATCGAATTCAATTTTGGAGTTGAAGATGATATCCTTAAAAATTGCCTCGGCAATTTCATTGCCGAACCTGAAGAACATGAGGAACTTGGTGAACCAAAAGACAAAGATCAACCTGAAGCAAATTGGATAGTGAGTCGTCCACGTAAGTTCTTCGAACCAGTTGATTATTCAGGTAAGGGAGGTAAGATTTCAAAACCATCTATTGAGCAATCTCTAATTCTTGAATTGAAGCCATTGCCAGGGCAATTGAAATATGCCTATTTGGGAGATAATGATTCATTGCCTGTTATAATTTCTTCTAAGTTACAGCCAAAGCAGGAAGAGCAATTGATTGACATGTTGAAAAGGCATAAGAGATCCTTAGGAGGGACAATTGCTGACTTAAAAGGAATTAGTCCGACAGTATACATGCACAAAATCCTTTTAGAGAATGTTCATAAGCCGTCAATTGAGGAGCAAAAGAGACTTAACCCAGCTATGAAGGAGGTTGTTATGAAGGAGATTATTAAATGGCTTGATGCAGGTATTATATACCATATCTCCGATAGTATGTGGGTAAGTCCGGTACATTGTGTACCGAAAAAGGGAGGTATGACTGTGGTAAGCAATGAGAATAATGAATTGATTCCAACTACAACTGTTACAGGTTGGAGAGTTTGCATTGATTACCATAAGTTAAATAAAGCCACTAAAAAGGATCATTTTCCTTTGTCCTTTATTGACCAGATGCTTGACCGTCTTGTAGGAAAACCATTTTATTGTTTTCTTGACGGATATTCAGGTTACAACCATATTGCCATAGCACCAATCGATCAAGAGAAAACAACAATCACTTGCCCATATGGAACATATGTGTTCAAGAGAATGTCGTTTGGCTTATGCAATGCTCCGGCAACCTTTCAAAGGTGTATGATGGCTATTTTCACAGATATGGTGGAGGATTTTTTGGAAATTTTCATGGATGATTTTTCTATCTTTGGAGACAGCTTCTAAAATTGCCTCGACAATTTAGAAAAGGTTTTGAAAAGATGTGAAGAATCGAATTTAGTTCTTAACTGGGAGAAATGCCATTTTATGGTATAGGAAGGAATTGTCCTCGGTCATAAGATTTCATCAAAGGGAATTGAAGTTGATCGAGCAAAAGTGGACGTCATAGAGAAGTTGCCACCAGCAACCTCGATTAAAGGAATTCGAAGTTTCCTTAGTCATGCAAGTTTTTACCGAAGGTTTATTTATAATTTTTCTAAAATTTCTAAACCTTTGTGTAATTTGGTTGAGCAGGATAAAACTTTTAATTTTGACGAATCATGCAACACGGCGTTTCAAAATTTGAAAAAGCAAATTGCCTCGGCACCCATTATTGTCCCACCTGATTGGTCTTTACCATTTGAAATAATGTGTGATGCAAGTGACTTTGCCGTAGGAGCGGTACTAGGCCAAAGGAAAGGTAATATATTTCATGTGATTTACTATGCTAGTAAAACGCTCAATGACGCTCAATTAAATTACACAACCACAGAAAAGGAATTACTGGCAATATTATTTGCATTTGATAAATTTTGTTCCTATTTAATTGGTACTAAGGTAATTGTCCATACTGACCACTCGGCAATTAAATATTTGATTGCTAAGAAAGATGCCAAACCTCGTCTAATTCGTTTGATTTTGCTTTTGCAAGAATTTGACATTGAAATTAAGGACAGGAAAGAAACAGAAAATCAAGTGGCCAATCATTTGTTAAGGTTGGAAGAAGGAAACAACAAAGATAATCCATGGGAGATTGATGATGCATTTCTGGATGAAAAATTAATGATTTCCTCGGCAACACCATGGTATGCCGATTTTGTGAACTTTTTAGTTTGCAGTGTTATACCTTATAATCTTAATTATCACGGAAAGAAGAGGTTCCTACATAATATTAAGCATTATTATTGGGACGAGCCTCTTTTGTTTAAGCAATGTGCAGATCAGGTTATTCGAAGATGTGTCCTAGAGGAAGAATAGCAAAATGTGCTTCGGCAATGTCATTCTTCGCCATATGGAGGACATTTTGGTAGAACACGAACAACTGCTAAAGTGTTACAATCCGGTTTATATTGGCCTACTCTCTATACAGATGCCTATGACTTTTACACGCAATGTGATCGATGTCAAAGGACGGGAAGTATTTCCAAAAGACATGAGATGCCACTTCAAAATATCCTAGAAGTCGAATTATTCGATGTGTGGGGTATAGATTTCATGGGATCTTTCCCATCTTCTTTTGGTAATATGTATATTTTACTTGTTGTAGATTATGTTTCTAAATGGGTTGAAGCTGCAGCTTGTCAAAAACATGATGCAAAAACTGTTCGGAAATTTCTCCATAAGAACATTTTTACGCGGTTTGGAATGCCAAGAGCAATAATCAGTGATGGCGGTAAGCATTTTGATAATAAATTGATTGCAAAAATGTTGCAGCACCTTGGAGTTACACACCGAATTTCCACGGAATATCACCCCCAAACCAACGAGCAAGTAGAGATTTCTAACCGAGAATTGAAGAGCATCCTTGAGAAAGTGGTGAATCCTTCTAGGAAGGATTGGTCACTTCGAATTGATGATGCACTTTGGGCCTATCGCACCTCATTCAAAACTCTTTTAGGCATGTCACCATATCGGCTTGTGTATGGAAAATCATGCCATCTTCCGGTAGAAATCAAACATAAGGCATATTGGGCTATTAGAACCATGAACATGGATTAGGAAAGTGCTGGACAAAAACGTTTGCTGGACCTGAATGAAATTGAAGAATTTCATGAAATGGCTTATGATAATGCAAGGATTTACAAGGAGAAGACTAAGCGTTGGCATGATAAGAAATTGATGCCGCGGCATTTTATGCCTGGGCAACTAGTTCTTCTTTTCAATTCTCGATTGAAGATTTTTCTCGGAAAGCTTAAGTCAAGATGGTCTGGACCGTTTGAAGTGATTAAACCGTTTTCACATGGTGCAGTGATAATAAAGTCCACGATTGATGGAAGAGAGTTTAAAGTAAATGGACAAAGATTGAAGCACTACACCAACACAAATGTGGAAGATGAAAAAGAAGGGGTTACTTTAGAAGAAGCATAATTATGCTCTTCTTTAGTAATTTTTATTTTAATTGCATTTTATTTTGAACATTTTATTTTTATTTTTAGATTTAGTGATTTTTAATAATTTTGATTTTTATATTTGGTTCTTTTTATTTTTTGAATAATTATCCTCTCATCATTTTAATAATTCTTGTTTTATTTTGAATTTTAGGAAGAGAATCTGTGATCAAGGAAGATTTAATTCAGATTTGGAAGAAATTTAAGGAGAGTCAAACTTGGAGAGTTTCCAAAATTGACTACAAAAGTCTTCCCAAGATTTTCCAAAAACCCCACACCGAAAATTTCCCTCTTTCCTTTTTAAAACCTAAAACAAAATTTTCTCTCTTTCCCTCCTTAACCCTTGCCGCCACCTACACCCAATTAAACACCCTTGTCATCATTATTTTCCTTTATTGATTCCATACACAATCTATCACACATCTTTTCTTTCCCTTACACCCATCACCACAATAACTCTTCATCTTCATCTTTTTTTTTCCTTCATACTTCCACAATCTTTTTTCCTAAAAATTTCAAATCCCTTCTCCATGGCAATGAAGCTCAAGAAGATTCCTCACCCAAGTTCTTCAACCGAAACTCTCTACTGTCGGTTTGCAACAATGAGTATTGAGGAACGATTTAACAAGAAATTTACTAATCGGAAGGTATGGGAAGAGCAAGGTTTCGAGTATGATATGTCATGCAAAGACTATGGTCTTGGTTCCGACATCCATAAGACCATCGAAGATCACAAGTGGCAAATCTTTTGCCAACAACAAGAACCACCAAACGTCACGTGGGTAAGGGAATTTTATGCTCATGTTTCAGATAAAGATAACCCTCATATTATCGTTCGTGGTAGGGCAATTTTCTTGGATGTCGCGGCAATTAACAGCTTCTTCGGCATGCATGTCGAAGTGGATGAACACCAGCTATTTGTTGATAATATGACGGGTGAAAAAGCTGAAGAAGTGCTGCGTGACCTTACAATTGAAGGAAGCGACTAGAATCAAGGAGCTCTCAAAGGAACAGTCAATAGGATTTTATAAAGCCGGAGGAAAAGTTGTGGAACAAGTTTATTCAAACATTTTTAATGCCGACGACACACAATACCACTGTTTCATATTCTTGTTTGTTGCTAATTGACTCTATTTTGAACAGGTGTTCTATAAACGTGGGACAAATCATTTCTGACAAGATTTACGCTTGTCGGCAAAAGGATGTTCGTGAATTATTCTTTCCAAGTTTAATAACTCAACTATGTGTGTAGGAAAATGTGCCACGTGAGCCGACGAATGAGGTATTGTCTTCTCGTTAAGGGTGGAACAAAATGCGTTGCTTGAAGATAATGGGAGAGGATGAGGGTGCTGAGGAAGGAATGTCATCTACGATTTCCCAGGAAACGAAAATTGCCTCGGCAGGACCTGATGCCCCTGCAATTGGAGAGGCACTCCTATGTCTTGTTAAGGAGCAAGTTACTGAACTATTACACCCTATCACGACACAATTGGCTCAAATTGAGGGACCTAGCTGCACCGATTCATTGCAAAGTTTAAGGGATTCGGATCACACAATCTCCGAACCAATGTTGTCTCCACCAATGGAACTAAAGAGATCAAAGCGCAAAGCCCATATAATTGCGGAGATAGATGAGGATAGTGCTTCTAGCGATGATGACCGAAGGGAGAAGGTTCCACCAGCACCGTCAGCCGTAAGAACTCAACCACCGAGAAGGGGAAAGAAGGCCAAATTGATTGCGAAAAGGAAACTGGTTAATAAAGGTGACAACATCTCTAACTAATTCATTTGCATTTTTATGTTTATTTTTACATGCATTGGGGACAAAGCCCATCACGAGTTTGGGGGGGGGTATTTACCTTTTATCATTCATAGTAGTTGCATTCATCATTAGTGTTGCATATAGATTACATATATTAGTTGCCAAGAAATTCAGTTTGATCTATTTGCTTTAAGTTTGATGGATAACCAATGATGAGATTTATGCCATTGCACTTATTTGAAATTGTCTTTGATTTTAGAATTACATTGAAAGGATTTAGAATTTTACTATGATGCTGAAATCTTTTACACGGTTGTGACTTGTTTGATAGAAACTTTGTGATTTTAGGTTGTTAGAATTTTGGGCATATTTATTTTAAAAAAAGCAATATCATTCTAGAGGTGCCCGAAATTGGCTCTAGTTGATAAAAGAATTGATTAAGTACTAAAGGTGCTCGAAATTGGCTCTAGTAAGATTAATGCCCAGACAATTATTGTTAAAACCTTTTTGACACATAGAATCTTGAAAATCAACTTGATCACAACCACACACACACTTCACCACGAGCATTATAGTTTGATTCTGGAAAATTTCTTTTTCTTTCAAAAATATTATGGTAATCATACTTTGTGCCCCGGTTCTGAGGTTAGAAGTTAAACCTTGAAGCATGTATTTGAAGATTGAATGCCCTGACAATTAATTGTAGGTTTGCATTGCTTGAGGACAAGCAACAACTCGAGTTTGGGGGTTGTTAGGTGTTATAATTTACTGTTTTATTCCCCTATTTACTCTTGTTTATTGCTATACTTAAGCATTTAATTAGTAGTATTTTAATATTTTCATGCATGATCATTAGTTGTCACCTATTATCCTTACTTGGTTGTTTTTGGTTAATTTTCGGTGGAAAAAGATGCTGCTATGGTTTGATTCCTTTGTTTTGCAGATTTTAATCCTTGATGAAGGAGCTATCTATGGAAAGGAATCATGAGAGAAAGTCAAGATGGGAGATATGGAAAGATTGAAGGATCAAAGCAAAGAAGGAAACACATGATGAGAATAAAATTAGAAATGGATATATTCTATCATGATTATTTCCATCTCTAAATTATTCCATCATCCACGTTGACCAAATCTACTCCATATAAGGAGCTTGCCGTCCACATCTAGAGGGGGGCTGGATCGAGAGACTTGGAAAGTGAAGCAAGTGACAATTATTTTTCATCTTTGTCTCTTTTATTATTTTAAGTGATGAGAGGAATGTTTGTTGGAAACTTTTGCCCAACCATGAACTAACTTTAAGTTGGCTTGGGTTATTCTATTGTTATGGATGATTTAGCTTGATTTCTATTTAAGTTTGTGGTGTGTTCTTAATTGAGGTTTACCTATTCTTGGCATTTAATTTTTTGCGAGAGAATCGGGAGAGGACCTCAATAAACGATTCATTTATCCAGATTCGGGAGGATTAGATTCACGAAACGAATAGGTATGGTTCGATCCAAGTGCGAAAGAACTAATCCGGCTTAGGGATAAGTGCAAGATTTTAACGACTAACAAAAGTGACGCTTGCTGAAGCAATGCTTTGCCGAACCTCAAGGATAGTCGCCCAAATTGCCTGAGCAATTCCCTCATCGCTATTGCCGAACCAATCTACAAACTGACAACTCGGAGAAATGTCATAAGCAATCGATTGAGCCCAATTGCTGAAGCAAGTTGGGTGGTGCGAGCACTCACTTATGAAGAAGAAATCATTCGACAGTCATTCCATAACTCGGAATAACCCGGCCTAGTTTCTCTTCTCGATTATCTCAATTATTTTACTTGCTCATTTATTATTTACTTTTATTTCAAACCAATCATCTAAACAATTTGTGTTTTTCATTTCAGTGCAAGAGATTAGATTCTTAAAGGCGCACCAATCCCTGTGGATACGATACTTTTTATACTATAACTTGAACGTGTAAACTTGCACGCAATTGCGACATACTATTTACACGCAATAGTGAACCCTTTCGAATTTTAACCATGTAAAAAGCTTAAAATTTTAGTTTATGCTGTATAATTAGGTCCAAAGGCCCATAATTAACTTTTTGTACCCAAAAAATTTGATTTAATATCATTTTCGATCGTTTTTTAGGGTTCAGAGCGTGCATGTCTAAATGGGCTTTCTAGTAAACCTGTTTGAATTTTAACCGAGAAAAAAGCTCAAAATTTGAGTTTAACCTGTATAATTAGGTTCGAAAGCCCAAAATTAAATTTTTTTACCCAAAAAAATTGATTTAATATTATTTTCAATCGTTTTTAGGATTTAGAGTGTGCATGTCTAAATGGATTTTCTAGAGAAACCGTTCGAATTTTAACCGAGTAAAAAGCTCAAAATTTTAGTTTAAGCTGTATAATTAGGATCAAAAGCCCATAAATAACTCTTTTTATACCCAAAAAATTTGATATATTGTTATTTTCAATCGTGTTTTAGGGTTCAGATCGTGCATCTCTAAATGGGTTTTCTAGTGAACCTGTTCGAATTTTAACCGAGTAAAAAGCTCAAAATTTTAGTTTAAGCTATATAATTAGGTTCAAAAGCCCATAATTAACTCTTTTTTATCCAAAAAATTGATTTAATATCATTTTCGATAGTATTTTAGGGTTTAGAGCGTGTATGTCTAAATGGGCTTTCTAATGAACCCGTTCGAATTTTAGCTGAGTAAAATGTTCAAAATTTTAGTTTAAGTTGTATAATTAGGTTCAAAATCCCATAATTAACTTTTTTTACGTAAATTTTTTTATTTAATATCATTTTCGATATTTTTTAGGGATCAGAGAATGCATGTCTAAATAGGTTTTCTAGAGAACCCGTTCGAATTTTAACCGAGTAAAAAGCTCAAAATTTTAGTTTAAGATGTATAATTAGGTACAAAAGCCCGTAATTAACTTTTTTTTACCAAAAAAATGATTTAATATAATTTTCGATCAATTTTTAGGGTTTAGAGCGTGCATGTCTAAATGGGCTTTCAAGTGAACCTGTTCGAGTCTTAACCGAATAAAAAACTCAAAATTTGAGTTTAAGTTGTATAATTAGGTTCAAAACCCATAATTAACCTTTTTACCCAAAAAATTTGATTTAATATCATTTTCGATCCTTTAGTAGGGTTTAGAATGTATATGTCTAAATGGGCTTCATAGTGAACCAGTTCGAATTTTAACTAATTAAAAAGCTCAAAATTTGATATTAAGCTGTATAATTAGGTTCAAAAGCCTATAGTTAACTTTTTTTACGCAAAAAAATTTACTTAATATTATTTTTGATCGTTTTTTAGGGTTTAGAGCGTGCATGTCTAGATGAGCTTTTTAGTGAACCCGTTCGAATTTTAACCGAGTAAAAAGTTCAAAATTTGAGTTTAAGCTATATAATTAGGTTCAAGAGCCCATAATTAACTTTTTTTACGTAAAATTTTTTATTTAATATCATTTTCGATTGTTTTTTAGTAGGGGTGTTCAAACGGTTAATTCGGCCAGTGACCGAACCTAATTTCCAAAAACTGAATTAACCAAATATTTAAAATCTTTAACTGTTAACCGAACCAAACTTTTTTTGAAATATATTAACCGAACAGAACAAATTTCGGTTAATTCGGTCGGTTTTCGAATTAATGGAAATTTATTAATTTTCTTATTCAAATTTATTACACAATAAAAATATTGAAAATACTTTTTAGTTTACGAAGATAAATTGGTATTTAATTTAAATAAAATCTAAACATAGATAAAAATATTAGAATTTTATTTTAAACACAACGATAAAATAAAACAAGTTGGATATGGGCTTAATAATAATATATATTGTATATTTAATATTTATTATATTTTGGCTAATTCGATTAATTCGGTTAATTAACCTGATTCGAACCGAATTAACCGTTAACCGAACTTTTAAAAAAACTTTAACCACTTACCGACCGAACAATGTGCCGTGGCCGACTGTTTTAACCGAATTAATTCGATTTGGTCGGTTAATTCGGTTTAGCCGACCGTTTGAACACCACTATTTTTTAGGGTTCAGAGCGTGCATGTCTAAAAGGGCTTTTTAGTGAACTCGTTCGAATTTTAACCAAGTAAAAAGCTCAAAATTTTAGTTTAATTTGTATAATTAGGTTCGAAAGCTCATAATTAACTTTTTGTACCCAAAAAATTTGATTTAATATCATCTTCGATCGTTTTTTAGGGTTTAGAGTGTGCATGTCTAAATGGGTTTTCTAGAGAACCCGTTCGAATTTTAACCTAGTAAAAACACAAAATTTTAGTTTAACCTGTATAATTAGGTTCAAAAGATCATAATTAACTATTTGAACCCAAAAAATTTGATTTATTGTCATTTTCGATTATTTTTAGGATTCAGAGCGTGCCTCTCTAAATGGGCTTTCTAGTGAACCCGTTCAAATTTTAACCGAGTAGAAAGCTCAAAGTTTATGTTTAAGCTGTATAATTAGGTTCAAAAGCACATAATTAACTTTTTTTACCCAAAATTTTTTATCTAATATCTTTTTCGATCGTTTTTAGGGTTTAGAGCGTGCATGTCTAAATGGGCTTTCTAGTTAACTCGTTTGAATTTTATCCGAGTAAAAAGCTCAAAATTTTAGTTTAACATATATAATTAGGTTCAAAAGACCATAAATAACTTTTTGTACCCAAAAAATTTGATTTACTGTCATTTTCGATCATTTTTTGGGTTCAGAGCGTGCATCTCTAAATAGGCGTTCTAGTGAACCCGTTCGAATTTTAACCGAGTAAAAAGCTCAAAATTTGAGTTTAAGCTGTATAATTATGTTCAAAAGCCTGTAATTAACTTTTTTTACGCAAAATTTTTTATTTAATATCATTTTCAATCATTGATATGAACCAGGCAGGTCATATATGATGTTGCTTGATCGTGATTGTAGTAAGAATGTATTTATCAAGGATTAGTATGTTGTATTTTCATAAACATGAAGCATAAGAACAAACAAGAATATAAGAAAATGATGAAAGTGTTATGGTATGGTGATTATATGAAATGAATGAAAAAGTGGTGAAATGATGATGGAAATGATGGTGAAAGTGACGTGGATTTTGTAAGTTGTAAGGATGGTGGATTGTGACCCGCTAGCTATATCGAGCTAGGAACCAACAATATAACTTTATGGATTGAAGTGAAGGAATGTGTGACACCCTCAACCCGGGTTAGGAGACGGAGGTGTCGACCGGACATTTTAACTCATAGATAAACCGAACTTGTATTCAATTGTAAGACATTTATTCATTGGTAAAACTTTACGAACCAAACTCTTGTAACACTTATCAAATTTGAGGATAATTTAAAACATTTTCATATTTGTACAGTTTACCAATTCGATTTCTTAAGTTCCATACATTTATAAATTTTGATTTCAATCTAGTTTAATCTACACCTCTAGCCAAATTTCATTCATTTAATTATCATTAACACATTCTTAATGATCAAGCCAATTTCCATTTTCATGTTGAACCAAAATTAACTAGGGGTATCGATACACCCTATAGAGGGGTATCGGAATAGGGGTATCGAACCCTAGTTCGATACAGGTCAAGTGTGTTGAACCATTGACCGAGGCTAGGGAGCCTGGTTCGAAACAGGTATCGATGCAATTTCGTTACTAGAAGTCCCAGTATCGAACCATGTTTCGATGCTGGACCTCCTTGTTGACTCGTTGACTAAGTTAAGTAGCCTGGTTCGATACTGGCATCGATGCCATTTTGTTACTAGAAGACCCAGTATCGAACCAGGTATCGATGCTGGTCTACTCTTACGACTCAATGGCTTAAGGCTAAAGTAGCCTGGCTCGATACTGGCATCGAACCAGGGAGTTCTTAAATGAAGCTTGGCATCGAAACATGCTTCGATGCCATTTCGTTACTGTCAAAGGAGGTATCGATACCCATGTAAGTGGTATCGATACCCACGCCCAATTTCTAGATTTCTATCTTTTTAAACACTTAGACTCTACCAAAAGACCACCTATATGGTCTAAACCATTCCTAAACCATAAGGGGCAATGTTCAACATGTTTAAGTAGCATCATTCACTTACCAATTCTAACATCCAGGCCAACCATTATTAAATTTGATCATTCATGGACCTTCAACATTCCAAAGCTATAATTTCTAACAAGGGCCATCCATACCACCATATGCCCTCTAACAACTTAGTTACCCTTATGACTTACTTTTCACTATGTGACTAACATATACAAATATGTATGTATAGTGTGATCCTAAGGATTCTCCTACCAATTCCATAGTTTACATATTGCATGCTTAATACGAGGTCGATGTAATCATATCATAGATCAATCTCCAAAACATATAAGATTAGCCTATTACAATTACCTTGCCTTATGGCTTACATACCGAATATTCAAATGATTATCTATGTATAAATCATGATCAAAATACAAAAATGCATGGACAATTCTAAGCATGCTCTCTATGCCACCATAAGCTAGGAGTTACAAAAGTACAAAATACCATACTTGGGCTTGCTTGGTGTCCTTGCTCGCGATCAAAGCCGATCTAACCCCTTAGTTCGATAACCTGTTATTTGGGAAGGAGGAAACAGAGGTGGTAAGTACTTACGAAGTACTTAGTGAGGTAGCCCTAAGTCTAACCAATTAGACACCAAACATATATCAACTTGGCATACTCCAATTTAACAAACCATCATGTTTATTTTAACATTTTGATCATATGTAAAAAGTATCATGCTTTTCATGCTTGGTTCACTTTCATGTATCATATTACTAGCATGCAAACCGGATTTACAACTAGATGCTCGATAACAGTTTCATGCTCAAATGCATAATGGCAATCTCATTTCAAAATGATCAATAGTAATGTCATATTAAATGCTCATAGAATTATCATTATCGGATGCACGATGACAATAACATATCAAATGCTCATGGCAATAACATTATCGGATGCTCAATAGCAATATCATTATCGGATGCACAAAGGCAATAACGTAACAAATGCTCATGGCAATAACATTATTGGATGCTCAATAGCAATACGAATATCAAATGGTTATAGCAATATCATTTCGGATGCTCAATAGCAATACAAATATCAAATGCTTATAGCAATATCATTTCGGATGCTCAATAGCAATACAAATATCAAATGCTTATAGCAATATTTTAATTTTAATCTTTCGAATTAGTTACAAATGATGCCTTGGTATAGTTTGACTAGGTAAGCGGGTCATCAGAAGTACCACAAAGGTACTGAAAGAAGTGCCACGAAGGCACTAACAAAAGATACCCACGGTATCTACAAATGGTGACTAACCACCAACAAAGGTACCCATAGTACCAACAGAAGTACCGAAGTACTAAATAGAAGTACCGAAGTACTGGGCAAACTAACAAATGAGCTGAAACCCTAGGCATGCCTTACTACCTATGACCAACTATCGACTAAGGCTCAATCAAAGTTTCCAATTCATTTAATCTTTCCATTTGTATTAAGCAGGTTTCTTATTACATAGGATGTCCATATCATGCTAATATCCAATGCATATTCATCAACTATCGTTACAAAAGCATATAAATCATGCTAGCATATCCAAAGCATATATCGTATTAACATATCAAAAGCATATTGATAAGTGCTCAACACACTATCACTTTATACTCTTTTTATCGGCATTTATCACCAAATATTCACCCACTTGAACCAATGCATGTGCTTAATGTGATATATTTAGAAGTTATACTTAAATAGATAATATTTATAGAAAAAGACACGTTTTACTGCGTTTTCATATCTGTGCAGGAGAACCAGTGTCGCGGCAGAGACAAGGCCGAGGCAGGACCTGATGCCGAGGCAGCAGCAGGAAGACAGGAAGCAAAGTGATAGGCGATGGAAAGACAAAAATCCAAGGAACGTGTCTGGACTTGAAGCCCATGATTCGGAGCTGGCTAGCGCTAGGAAAAGCCCAAAGGAAGACCACGCGGGAAAGCCCCCTTAGCCGAATTCAAACTTGGAAATATAATATTATTATGTACTTGACTTGTTCCCTACTCCAAGTTGTATTCTACTTAGGAAAGGTTTGCCCTAGGTCTAGCCTATATAAAGACCTAGCCACCCAATGTATCAAATATCGAAATACCTAGGGAGAGCCGACTTCTACTCTTGTTTCTTTCCTCTCCATCATGTTCTAAAACCTTCATAGGGTTTAGGTGAAGGTTGTGGAGTATTTGTGAGAGGAGATTGTACTTTATCTTTCATTCAATGCAATAAAGATTATCAAGGTTTGCTTATCCTTTGTTATTCGTTGTTCTTGCATTCAAGCCCGGGAGGGAAGTTTGTAAGTGATCCATTTATCTAAGCTCGGGAGAGCTAGATTCACGAAAGGGGTAAGTACGGTGTTTCAATCGCGAAATACTAACTCGGCCTAGGGATAGGTTAAGAGTTTCAGCGGCTAAAAGAAGTGTGAGACTGGTTGGTGAGTATAATTGGTTCACGCCGGGAGGTATCATCAAGGACTAGTCATCAACAACACTCTGACTTAGGGATAAGCGGAGTCATTCAAGGACACTTTGCCGAACTTTGGTAAAGTCTGCCTACGAGCAAGGGATTGCCGCGGCGGACAGCGTTATCGCTGCCCAGGCAGTAAACTGCAGTGCTGCCAAGGCAGAGATATGGGATTTCATTGGATAAAGACAAGTTGATCAAGTCCACAATACAATACAACTGGATCCTGGCCCATCTTTCTCTTTGATATTTCGACCCTTTTATTTTTATTCAATTATTTTAGTTTAATAAATCACACCCTTTCACTTGTGTTTTTATTTTTCTATAGAGCAAGAAGATAAAGAAAGCATATTAAGTATACCGGTCTCTGAGAAGATGATAACTCGATAAATACGTATCACTTATTGCTTGCGATGTGCCCACTTGCACTGAACGCGCACTTTTGACACGCGACACATATATTGTGCTAACAGTTCAAAAGCTTATGTCATGTTCTCACATCAAAACATACATATCATGCTTGATTCGAACAATCAAACCAATCTAAACATGCCTCATGCATGACTCACGTACCTGGCATCTGAAGCCGCGTGCCATTACTTACCTCGGCATTTCCGAGCTATGCAAATGTTCTAAGCTAGTCTAACATCTAGCACTAAAACATGGCATCAAACAAGTTATTAACATTTAATCCTCCTTCCCGTATTACCAAATATATTTCATTAGTCCGGTTACAATACAAGTAAATCGAATAATACAAAGATGGTTAGGACCCTAGGTCCTAACCCCAAGGTTTTCCACACACACATGTTCTCCAAGCAACTCAAGGATTGTAGATCGCGACTCCTTTGCCCTTCTTCCGAGTTTGCTCGAGTCTCTCCTCTTCTTCGATATTTTCTTCTCTTTGATTATCTAGTAATTCCATATACAAATATATATTTATTAGAACACATCATAATCACTTAACTCAAGTGATCTTAAGCTTTAACTAATATAAGCATGTACATTTATTCGTTAAAAACAGTTTTGCTACCCTTTCGTAATTTGATCGTATCTCCTAGGTCACATGTCCGAATCGAGCTTATTATACCTCTTTCGAAAGCTAAGAGAATCCTCTTCAAGGATAAATTGACCTCAGATTTTAATTCATGGCCAATCGGTACCAGAATTCATTCGGATCAGACCTGTCCAGATTATCGGGACTGCTCAAGCAGCCCTACGGAGAAGCTTATAACTTTTTCTACCGAATTCGGATTGAGGTTCCGTAAATTTTCCCATAAACTAGGCATACAAGAGTATCATACTGCAAAATTTCAGATCCTAACTCCTCCAAACGAGGACTAGGGAATTTTTCGAAGATGGCTACTCGGAATAGCCTTTCTAAGTATTTTCGGCTAATTCTCAACTCATACTTTCAATTCCTAATTGATCTCATTCCTAAAATTTCCAGCACCTCAATCACAAAATCAACATCAATTTATCCCCTTTTTCATCAACATATCAAATCAATTAACACATATAATGTATTCACAAAAACCCAAATTCAAGCTTCTTAACTCAATTTTCATGCTTCAATAACTAAACTGAAGCATCATAATCTTTAAACTAGGTTCCTATCAACCTAATTATCTCATAAATGTCATAGAAAAATCAAAACCCCAAAACTTCAAAACCCTAAAATTTTCGAATTAGGGAGAAAGAACTTACCAAGGCCCTTTTATCTTGAGTTTCTAGACCAATTTCACCACCATGCAAAACTTTTAACCCTTCCTTCAATGGCTTCTCATAAATTCTCTCTCAAGGACTCCCCCTCTTCTAAATTCTTAGTTGCCGTGAAAATGAGGAAGATGGGAGAAATTTTAGCTGATTTTTTGTTTGATCTCTAATGGGGTATAAAAGACTACTTTGCCCCTGATTAAAACTCTTCTAGCAATTTATGTCCAAGGGCAATTAAGGGCAATTAGAAATTTAACATGCAATCCTTAACTTCTCATTTAATTCAATTAAGTCCTTTCTTTTAATTCGTTTAATCATGTAACTCGATTTTAATTTACGAATTATTCGATTCGTTCACTAACCCGATTTTCGGGGTATTACAGAATGTGGCACGTTAACCACTAGCTATAAGGAGCTAGGAACCAACGCGATAATAAGATGGAATGGATGAAGACTACAAGCCTAACTTGAAGCCGATAGAGTTCTCGCATGAACAAAGCTGAAAGCAAGCTTTCAAAAGAGTTTTCTTATATCTAAAGTGGTGTCCACATGTGAAGGAAAGGTTCTAATTTATAGTGTTCATAGGAACCTTATGACGAGTCTTACAACAAGAGATGAATGCTTCATCTTTATGGTGATGAATGCTAATGAATGATTTGTTCTCTCTTTTATCTTTAAGTGGATGAATTTTCAAGGCATTAGTGATGAATTTGGACTTAATTTAGGCTTATATACATATAATTTCATCCAAATGGTGGAAAGACTCTTGGGCTGCCTTGTCTTGCTCTTTCATGAAGAAAAATGGATGAATATTGACACTAGATGTATGTAGACACTTTGGTAACAAAAGGGGAGTGTCTCTTCCAATTCCATGTGGATCCTCAAGCTAATTAACCTTCTTGAATGTCATAATATTATGCATAAAGAGGTCCTTCATTGCTTGTCTTTCATGTAGAATACAAATAGCCTCCAAAGATGATGAAGAAATGACTTGAATGCCTTGATTATTTGCATAATGATGGACTTCATTTTTATGAATAAAAATCAACTTTGAATTGACTTTAATATGTGAATAAAGAAGACCTACAATGACTTGTTTCTTGGATGAAGATGAAGGGACTCTTCCTTGGCTCAAACTCATCCAAATCATCCTTGCACAAAATTCCCGTAATGAAAATTTCAGCCTGCACTATCTTTGGTAAATCGATCATATCTCAAGCTTTCGATATCGGATTAAGGTGATTCAAAAGACGTTGGAAAGCTAAGAGATAGAAGAATAAACCTACAATAGACTTCAAGACTCAAATAATCCCAGACCCAGTTGAAAAATGGATATCAATTTGACATATATTCTTGTATTTGGTGTGACTGTTCAACTCCCTTCATTCACCTAACACAAAGGTAAACTTTATTTATATTTTAATTAAAAAAAACATGTATAAAACAATTTAAGATTTAGTTTGATTAATTAACTAATTCAATGAATGAACTAGCTTGATCAATGCACTAACTTTATTAATGAACTACATGCATTAATAAACTAATGCTTCAATGCAGTACATACTTAAATGAACCTAACAACAAGACATGAATGCTTCATCTTTATGGTGATGAATGCTAATGAATGATTTGTTCTCTCTTCTATCTTTAAGTGGATGAATGTTCAAGGCATTAGTGATGAATTTGAACTTAATTTAGGCTTAATATACATATAATTTCGTCCAAATGGTGGAAAGACTCTTGGGTTGCCTTGTCTTGCTCTTTCATGAAGAAAAATGGATGAATGTGGACACTAGATGTATGTAGACACTTTGGTAACAAAAGGGGAGTGTCTCTTCCAATTCCATACTGATCCTCAAGCTAATTAACCTTCTTGAATGTTATAATATTATGCATCAAGAGGTCCTTCATTGCTTGTAATCATGTAGAATACAAATAGCCTCCAAAGATGATGAAGAAATGACTTGAATGCCTTAATTATTTGCATAATGATGGACTTCATTTTTATGAATAAAAATCAGCTTTAAATTGACTTTAAAATGTGAATAAAGAAGACCTTCAATGATTTGTCTCTTGGATGAAGATGAAGCAACTCTTCCTTGGCTCAAACTCATCCAAATCATCCTTGCACAAAATTCCCGTAATGAAAATTCCAGCCTGCACTATCTTTTCGGTAAATCGATCATATCTCAAGCTTTCGATATCGGATTAAGGTGATTCAAAAGGCATTGGAAAGCTAAGAGATAGACGAATAAACCTGAAATAGACTTCAAGACTCAAATAGTCCTAGATCCAGTTGAGAAATGGATATCAATTTGATATATATTCTTGTATTTGGTGTGACTGTTCAACTCCCTTCATTCACCTAAAACAAAGGTAAACTTTATTTATATTTTAATTAAAAAACATGTATAAAACAATTTTAGAGTTAGTTTGATTAATTAAGTAATTCAATGAATGAACTAGCTTAATGAACTACATGCATTAATAAACTAATGCTTCAATGCAATACATACTTAAATAAACCTAATTAACATACATGCTTGAATGAAGTAGCATGCTTATTTCTTTATGCGCTTTGATATCATGCAACTAATAAAATTTATATAGATTCGTGCACAAGTATAAATCATGCAAATGAGTGATAGGATATAAAGCGTAAATGAGCAAGTTGAGAACGAAATATGGTAGAACTCCCTTTGAATAATTCATGAAAAAATTCCAAGGTATGACAAGTATATGTGAAATGATGAGTCTAGTTAGGATCACATCATTCCCTCCCTCTTTAACGCGATTTGTCCTCAAATCGAAGCGGCTTGCCATTGATTGCTCCACTAGAATAAGAAAGGATGTATGTTGCTCATTTAACCCTCTTTGATCAACTTCTCTCTTCAAGTAAGCACAACTCTATTGAGTTTCTTCAAGGTGTAATCACTCAAGTAGGTAAGTCATATCGTCTTCAATCTCTTTGAATCCATCATCATAAATATGAACAACTACTTGAAGATTATTCAATATGATATAAAATAAACCTACATTAGAAAATGAATCATCATTAATAGAATGAAGGAACATTGAAGATTCATGAAAGTTATTGAATAGAATTGTCCCTTGATATTCTCAAGAATCAAATTTTTTGAAACTTCCCTTTCATGAGGTTCATCAAATGGATGGAGTGTACTTAGAATGAACGCGTCCCTTGGAATTCCAAGTGATACATCTTTTGGGATTTCAAAAAAGATGTTTCTTTTATCATCTTGTAAAAGTGTGTCTCTTGGAATAACCTGTAAATCAAAAGAAAAGGTAGGAAGAAAAGATTAGTTTGTAGGAAACAAATTTTCCAACTCTACACATTCTTTCTTCTCACATTCATGCTTCTTTTGAACTCTCTCTCCAATCTGAGACTCTTTTTTCTAATGTGCACATTTTCACTCGCATCTTTCATTTGAATTTCTTTTTCTCTCGGAAATATGTTTTTATTTCCCTCTTCTTGATCGTTGTTTTTTGCTTTTATCTCATTTTTTCTCTCGTTCTCTTTGGCTTTATTATAACTCTCTCTCAATTGTATTTTATCTTTTTGGTCTTGATGGGGTGAAAGTGGTGCTAAAGTGAGCTTCTTTGCCTTTTTGTGTTTGGAAACATCTTTGTATGTGATTTCTCCCTTGATGGACTCTTTGACATTGGATTCTTCCACATATGTAATCACATTTCCTCCTTTGCTTGCACAAGGAATAATTTTAACATCAGTGGTGCAAAGTAAAGGAAGATCGGACTTACATGTTTCCAAAGATATATCATCTCTCGATTCTACATAGGTTGCAACTTTACTCTCATCTCGTCTTGGGATAATTTATTCAATCACCTTTACTTTGATTTCTTCTCTTGGTTTAGAGTTGACGACATCTTTAGAAATGCCTTTAGGATTTGTAGCACTACGATTAGGACATTGAATAGGTGTGTGTCCTTTTCCCTAGCAACGATAGCATCTAAAATCAGGATGTAAGTTTCTTTTATTTGGAGTAGTCTTCTCTTTCGGCATGTACTCCCTCGATTGAGAAACTACATCATCTCTTCTTGGTCTTTGACTAGAGTTAGAGATTGATCCCGAATAGTGTTTTACAATAGTCCTTTTAAACTTTTTCGGAGATGGTTGTGAACAAGAACGACTTGCTATTATTCGTTCCATCTTCTTTGTGATTGGGTCGAGATGTTTTTGAAACAATCTCTTCATCTCATGATTGAAATCTTGAGACATAATGAAACAAAGATTAGTAAAAAAATATTTCTCACAAATCAAAACCTCACTATTTCACTCCAAAAAAATATCACTCCACTCGTGTTTCACTCGAGATGGCTTTTATTCTTGATGTACTCTCGTGCCTTTTTCAACTCTAGCTCTCGTTAAATTCCTTTAAAGAACTCACTCAAGGCTTACAAGTGTCTTGTAGAAATCGATTGAAACAAGTTGGTTAGGTACAAGGTGAAAATGAGAAAGGCTAAAAGAAAAGAAAACAAATGATGAAAAATATAAAAGAACGATATTAGAAACTTCAACTATTTTTAAAAGATGAAAGAAGTTTACTAGAAGTATGCTCCGTCCCTCTTTTTCTGTTTTTTTCAATTTTTTTCTTTTCTTTTTCACTAACCCGAGAGAGAAAGAAAGCGAACTTCTTACAAAATCTCATAGGCTCTAATACCAATTGATATGAATTCGGCAGGTCAAATATGATGTTGTTTGATCGTGATTGTAGTAAGAATGTATTTCTCAAGAATTAGTATGTTGTATTTTCATAAACATGAAGCATGAAAACAAACAAGAATATAAGAAAATGATGAAAGTGTTATGGTATGGTGATTATATGAAATGAATGAAAAAGTGGTGAAAGTATGATGGAAATGATGGTGAAAGTGACATAGATTTTGTAAGTTGTAAGGATGGTGGATTGTGGCCTGCTAGCTATATCGAGCTAGGAACCAACAATATAACTTTATGGATGGACGTGAAGGAATGTGGCACGTGACCCACTAGCTATAAGGATCTAAGAACCAACGTGATAATAAGATGGAATAGATGAAGACTACAAGCCTAACTTGAAGCCGATAGAGTTCTCGCAAGAACAAAGCTGAAAGCAACCTTTCAAAAGAGTTTTCTTATATCTAAAGTGGTGTCCACATATGAAGGAAAGGTTCCTATTTATAGTGTTCATAGGAATATTATGGCGATTCTTACAACAAGAGATGAATGCTTTGTAACCCCCTTAGCCCGGCCTAGACGGAACCGACAACAACGGGTTACACGGGGAATATCGAACCAAACCCGCAAAGGTCCGATTCGATAAACAACCCTGAAAACTGATATGTTTTTTTAAACTAGATGCATAATTAAGTTCCTATGTGTGTCGAAGTCATGCATCACAAAAATGGAAACATTCGATTCACAATTGATCATTCAACTCGCATATAAAACATAAAGACCAAAATGCAAATAACTTTAATTCCTATAATAAACTGGAACATCAATCTACCAAGGTTCAATTAAACATGTAAGAACACGCACATTAATATTTAGATCAATCGGATCATTATAGCATCATCAATTTCATGTTTCAATGATTGGGGACCTAATTGTAAAGCTCAAAAATCACAGGTACTAAAATCAACATTAATTTACCAATACGAATTTAAGTGAACATCATGCATCAAGGTGATATTACAACTCAAAATGTTATTCATAGCATCCATATTCGATTGCGGGAGTTTATTCGACCTAACACAAGCTTCCAACACTTATAACTCTTCCTTTTTGGTCATGGGTATCGATACCATCAAGCATGGTATCGATACCATGGCATGGCTGTGGCTAATTAAGCCTTCGAAAGCCAAGGGTATCGATACCTCCTTGGGTGGTATCGATACCTTGGTGTCTAGTGAGGTAATGGCATTGAACCATGGTTCGATGTCACCCCAAAACTGCCTTGGGGTATCGATACCACTAGAGGGTGTTTCGATACCCCCTTTCCAGAATCACTAATTAGGAAATTTTGGTTGGTTCAAACCCCATCTAAACACATCCATTGATCACCCTTAACTATATGCATGCTCCCTAAGCATAAAGGACAATTAAAAGCACACATTTACCAACATCTAAGACCCCAAAATTATCTATAGGCATGCACCCTATGTTAGGATTAAAAACAAGGAAACAAACATGCATGTTCATATTTCAAACAATCCAAAACATTACCACAATCCATCCAACAACAACCAAAGCAAAATAAGGTCTTATTACAAGTCATTAACCAAAGTAAAACACACTCTCATAAGGGATAGGTTTACACATTGACGAGCCCCTATTTGTTTTCCAAATCATACCAAAAATGTAAGGTCTTTTCCCCTTGGTTCTCTTGCTCCAAATGTAGCCCCAAATGTCTCTATTTTTATGCAAAGATGAAAAGAGAGCTTAAGAAAAACATGCTTAGTGAGGAAGCTCTAAACAAGATCATCAATGCATCAAATTAAAACCATATTTAAAAACCATAACTTGCAATGCCTTTCTAAAACCAAGCATGCTTAACAAATCATGTTCATGTTCATAATACCAAAAACCTTTCCTTGAGTATGCATGGCATTATCAATTCATTGCATAAATAATGCACAATGTTCCAAATTATTCCATGTATGTATATTGGCTTTCTAGTGATAACTTAATGTGAACCTTAAGTTCACCGAATACACGGATCCATTGATTAGAGACCTTTAGTCTCGTCATGTCACAAAGTCACCATTGGCATGACACGAAGTCACCATTGACATGACACAAAGTCACCATTATTAGCTCTACCACGTAGGGTTGGACACATAGTCACCCTTGTTACGTGTAGGCGGCTCTACCACGCACGGTTGGACACAAAGTCACCCATGTTATGTGTAGGAATTTTTCCTTTATTTCCATAATATTTATAGTGCACTCAATCCTAATGACATGTCATTTGTATTCGAATCTAAAGTTAGTGTCACTAAGCTAATATCAAGTTCAAGTATGCATGCTAATTTGCTGCTCATAATGCATCCATAATTTGTTCAACAAATGAACCAAAAGTCATTCCCAATGGCACCATCATATGTAAGGCAAATAACCATATCATATTCCACTTCTTTTTTTCATGTTTTCATAAACCATGGATGTCTTTATAAAACATGCATTTCCAGCAATTAACACATGCATGCATCATTTCAAAATCATACTTATGCATTTCCAAAATCTCTCTACATCATCATCATAAATGTCGTTACCGAAAATAGCCGAAACTCACAATAATCCATCAAAATCATTTACTTTACTTACTCTAGAACTATGGAAAGTTTTCACACTATTCCATAGTCCCCAAAACAGAACCGAACCGTTGCGAAACACTTTTAATCTGAGATCACTCACCGACCAGCGAAACGAGACCTCGTCAACGCTCCGACTGCAACACCAACGCACCAGCCACTTACGGACCTTCTTGCACTTCCTCTACAACATTAGAAACAGAGCATATTCACATCATAACATGCTCAAAACAACAGCCACATTAAACCTTCACAAAACTATCGAAAACCTTGCCGAAAAGACCGAAAACTAAGCCGAAACTTATCCGAAACAACATCAGCCCTTAACCTTATGAATCTAACATCTAATCCACCTCAATTATGAACCAAAAACACTTCCAAACCATCCTTATACCTCCAGCAAGAGCAGAACACTTAAAACAACCCCTAAAATAAACGAAAACCACCTTAAAACACCATCTATTGCATTATTCCGGGATTAATTTGTTGTTAACTCATTTCAAGACTCAATCAATCATTTAATTGACATAATATCATAATTAAATCATCTTAATTCCAGAATCAATTGATATCTAAAAAGATTTCACAAAAACTATCATAAAACTCATAAATCTTGAATTAGAAACACAAAATTAAATATCAATTATTAATGGGAAAGCCAATACTTGGGAATTTCAATAAAGATCCTTAGAAAAAGATTAGAAATCATAATTTTACCTTTGAGATTAACTCCACCAAAAAGATGAGAAATTCTCTCTTGATTTTCTTGAAAATGGATGTTGATTTTGCAAAATTGATGATTAGGTTTTATAGAGAATGAAAAGATGAGTAAAATGAAATAAATCTTGTTGAAGATGAAGAAGAAATCAACAAGTAATTGAAGAAATTTGGAGAAGAAGATGGAGAGAAAATTTTGAGAGAAAAGATGAGAAAATGGGAAGTTACAAAAGAAAATGAAAATAAGCTCTTTATTAAAATTATTTAAAACATATTTTGGTGGATAATGTTTAATTAAAAATAAATTGGGTTAATGGCCCTCTAAGGATTCTAAGTATGGCTTACTTTCCAATTTAGTCACCAAAAATCTTAATTTCCGAAAATACCAATTAAATCCCTAAACTTTTCCAAAAATTACAATTTACTCACTAGTACAAAATTAAGATTAAGCCTAATTAAAAATCAAATTAAGGCTCAATAATATTCCTTTAACTTTAAAACACCATTTTAATATTTTAAACCTTTCCAAAAAATTATTACTTGTCCGATCAAATTATTATTATTTTTATTTTCCCAGAATTAATGAACCGAAGAATTCGATCTGACTCGAACCGAATCCTCGAAACCAACACTCAAATTACTAACCCCAAAACTGGGATGTTACATGCTTCATATTTATGGTGATGAATGCTAATGAATGCTTTGTTCTGTCTTCTCTCTTTAAGTGGATGAATGTTCAAGGCATTAATGATGAATTTGGACTTAATTTAGGCTTAATATACATACAATTTCGTCCAAATGGTGGAAAGACTCTTGGGCTGCCTTTTCTTGCTCTTTCATGGAGAAAAATGGATGAAAATGGATACTTGATGTATGTAGACACTTTGGCAGCAAAAGGGGAGTGTCTCTTCCAATTCCATACTGATCCTCAAGCTAATTAACCTTCTTGAATGTCATAATATTATGCATTAAGAGGTCCTTCATTGCTTGTCTTCATGTAGAATACAAATAGCCTCCAAAGATGATGAAGAAATGACTTGAATGCTTTGATTATTTGCATAATGATGACCTTCATTTTTATGAATAAAAATCAGCTTTGAACTGACTTTAATATGTGAATAAGGAAGACCTTCAATGACTTGTCTCTTGGATGAAGATGAAGGGACTCTTCCTTGGCTCAAACTCATCCAAATCATCCTTGCACAAAATTCCCGTAATGAAAATTTCAGCCTGCATTGTCTTCGGTAAATCGATCATATCTCAAGCTTCCGATATCGGATTAAGGTGATTCAAAAGGCGTTGGAAAGCTAAGAGATATACGAATAAACGTGAAATAGACTTCAAGACTCAAATCGTCCCAGATCCAGTTAAAAAATGGAGATCAGTTTGACATATATTCTTGTATTTGGT
This sequence comes from Abelmoschus esculentus, assembly GCA_035048815.1. Classification (NCBI taxonomy): domain Eukaryota; kingdom Viridiplantae; phylum Streptophyta; class Magnoliopsida; order Malvales; family Malvaceae; genus Abelmoschus; species Abelmoschus esculentus. The sequence goes on from JAUCBN010000015.1 coordinate 7,746,538, forward strand.
GTGACTGTTCAACTTCCTTCATTCACCTAACACAAAGGTAAACTTTATTTATATTTTAACTAAAAAAACATATATAAAACAATTTAAGAGTTAATTTGATTAATTAACTAATTCAATGAATGAACTAGCTTGATCAATGCACTAACTTTATTAATGAACTACATGCATTAATAAACTAATGCTTCAATGCAATACATACTTAAATGAACCTAACTAACATACATGCTTGAATGAAGTAGCATGCTTATTTCTTTATGCACTTTGATATCATGCAACTAATAAAATTTATATAGATTCATGCACAAGTATAAATCATGCAAATGAGTGATAGGATATAAAGCGTAAATGAGCAAGTTGAGAACGAAATATGGTAGAACTCCCTTTGAATAATTCATGAAAAAAGTCCAAGGTATGACAAGTGATAAGTGCTCAACTCACTATCACTTTTTACACCTTTTATAGGCATTAATCACTAAATTTACACCCACTCGGACCAAAGCATATACTTAATGTGATATATTTAGAAGTTATGATTATAAAGATGATATTTACAAAAAAGGCAAGTTTTACTGCATTTTTACATCTGTGCAAGAGAAACTAGTGCCGTGGCAGGACCTGATGCCGAGGCAGCAGAAAGACAGGAAGCAATACTGTAGGCGATCGGAAGAGAAAAATCCAAGGGACGTTTCTGGACATGAAGCACATGGATTGGAGCTGGTTAGCACGAAGAAAAGCCCAAGACAAGGCCACGCGGGAAAGCTTCTTAGTTGGAATAAACTTGGAAATATTTTATTTATGTACATGACTTGTTCCCTACTCCAAGTTATATTCTAATTAGGAAAGGTTTTCCCTAGGCCAAGCCTATATAAGACCTAGCCGTCTTAGGGAATAGGAGAGTCTATTCATAGAGAGTTCACCCTAAGACTCATTGTTTTCTTTCTCTCAAATTATGTTCTAAGATTTCTTAGGGTTTAGGTGAAGGTTGTTAAGTATTTGTGAGAGGAGATTGTACTTTGTTCTTTGTTTCAATGCAATAAAACAATCAATGTTTGCTTATCCTTTGCCATTCTTTGTTCTTGCATTCAAGCTCGGGAGAGAAGTTTGTGAGTAATCCATTTATCTAGACTCGGGAGAGTTAGATTCACGAAAGGGATAAGTACGGTGTTTCAATCGCGAAATACTAACTCGGCCCAGGGATAGGTTAAGAGTTTCAGCGGCTAAAAGAAGTGTGAGATTGGTTGGTGTGTATAATTGATTCACGTCGGGAGGTATCATTAAGGATTAGTCATCAACAGTACTTCGACTTAGGGATAAGCGGAGTCACCCAAGGACACTTTGCCGAACTTTGGTAAAGTCCACCCACGAGCAAGGGATTGCCGCGGCGGACAGTATCGTTGCTGCCAAGGCAGTAATCTGCAGTACTGCCAAGGCAGTGATATACAATTGCATTGGACAAGAGACTAGTCAATCAAATCCACAGTACAACGCAACTTGATCCTGACCTCTCTCTGTTAATCAAATCTCACTCTTTTACTTAGTTGTTTTATTTCAATTTATTTAGTTCATCCAAACCCAAATTACCTGTGTTTTTATTTTATTCCTTTTTACAGAACAAGAAAGACGAAGAAAGGCATATTAAGTATATCAATCCCTGTGGAGACGATACACGATAATACTTATCACTTTATTACTTGCGACGTGTTCACTTGCACTAATTGCGCACTTTTGACACGCGACAACAAGTATATGTGAAATGATGAGTCTAGTTAGGATCACATCAATCGTTTTTTATGGTTTAGAGCGTGCATGTCTAAATTGGCTTTTTAACGAAGCCGTTCGAATTTTAACCGAGTAAAAAGCTAAAAAATTTTGTTTAAGTTGTATAATTAGGTTCAAAATCCCATAGTTAAATTTTTTTACCCAAAAAATTGATTTAATATCATTTTCGATCGTTTTTTAGGGTTCAGAGCGTGCATGTCTAAATGGGCTTTCTAGTGAACCTATTCGAATTTTAACCGTGTGAAAAGCTCAAAATTTGAGTTTAACCTATATAATTAGGTTCAAAATCCCACAATTAACTTTTTTTACCCAAAATTTTTATTTAATATCATTTTCGATCATTTTTAGGGTTCAAAGTGTGCATATCTAAATGGGCTTTCTAGTGAACCCGTTTGAATTTTAACAGAGTAAAAAGCTCAAAATTTGAGTTTAAGCTTTATAATTAGGTTCAAAAGACCATAATTAACTTTTTTTACCCAAAAAATTTGATATATTGTCATTTTCGATTGTGTTTTAGGGTTCATAGCGTGCATATCTAAATGGCTTTCTAGTGAACCCGTTAGAATTTTAAACGAGTAAAAAGCTCAAAATTTGTGTTTATGCTATATAATTAGGTTCAAAATGCCATAATTAACTTCTTTTACGCAAAAATTTTATTTAATATCATTTTCGATTGTTTTTTAGGGTTCAGAGCGTACATGTCTAAATGAGGTCTTTAGTGAACCAGTTCGAATTTTAACAGAGTAAAAAACTCAAAATTTGAGTTTAAGTTGTATAATTAGGTACAGAAGCCCATAATTAACTTTTTGTCCCCAAAAAATTTGATTTAATATCATTTTCGATCGTTTTTAGGGTTCAGAGCATGCATGTCTAAATGGGTTTTCTAGAGAACCCGTTCGAATTTTAACCGAGTAAAAAGCTAAAAATTTTAGTTTAAGCTGTAGAATTAGATTCAAAAGTCCATAATTAACTTTTTTACCCAAAAAAATTGATTTAATATTATTTTTGATTGTTTTTTAGGGTTTAGAGCGTGCATGTCTAAATTGGCTTTTTAGTGAATCCGTTCGAATTTTAACCGAGTAAAAAGCTCAAAATTTGAGTTTAAGTTGTATTATTAGGTTCAAAAGCCCGTAATTAACTTTTTGTACCCAAAAAATTTGATATAATATCATTTTTGATCGTTTTTTAGGGTTCAGAGCGTGCATGTCTATATGGGTTTTCTAGAGAACCCGTTCGAATTTTAACCGAGTAAAAAGCTCAAAATTTTAGTTTAACCTGTATAATTAGGTTCAAAAGACCATAACTAACTTTTTGTACCCAAAAAAATTGATTTATTGTCATTTTCGAACGTGTTTTAGGATTCATAGCGTGCATCTCTAAATGGACTTTCTAGTGAACCCGTTCTAATTTTAACCGAGTAAAAAGCTCAAAATTTGAGTTTAAGATGTATAATTAGGTACAAAATCCCATAATTAACTTTTTTACGCAAAAAATTTTATTTTGATATCATTTTCGATCGTTTTTTAGAGTCTAGAGCGTGCATGTCTAAATTAGCTTTTTAGTGAACCCGTTCATATTTTAATCGAGTAAAAATCTCAAAATTTTAGATTACTTTGTATAATTAGGTTCAAAATACCATAATTAACTTTTTTTACCCAAAAAATTTGATATATTGTCATTTTCGATTTTTTTTAGTGTTCATAGCGTGCATATCTAAATGGCTTTCTAGTGAACTCGTTAGAATTTTAAACGAGTAAAAAGCTCAGAATTTGAGTTTAAGTTGTATAATTAGTTTCAAAATGCCATAATTAACTTCTTTTATGCAAAAACTTTATTTAATATCATTTTCGATTGTTTTTTAGGGTTCAGACCGTACATGTCTAAATGAGGTTTTTAGTAAACCAGTTCGAATTTTAACCGAGTAAAAAAGTCAAAATTTGAGTTTAAGTTGTATAATTAGGTTCAGAAAACCATAATTAACTTTTTGTCCCCAAAAAATTTGATTTAATATCATTTTCGATCGTTTTTAGGGTTTAGAACATGCATGTCTAAATGGGTTTTCTAAAGAACCAGTTTGAATTTTAACCGAGTAAAAAGCTAAAAATTTTAGTTTAAACTGTATAATTAGGTTCAAAACACCATAATTAACTTTTTGCACCCAAAAAATTTGATTTATTGTCATTTTCTATTTTTTTAGGGTTTAGAGCGTGCATCTCTAAATGGGCTTTCTAGTGAACACATTAGAATTTTAACCGAATAAAAAGCTCAAAATTTGAGTTTAACCTGTATAATTAGGTTCAAAAGACCATAATTAAATTTTTTTACGTAAAAAATTGATTTAATATCCTTTTCGATCGTTTTTAGGGTTCAAAGCGTGCATGTCTAAATGGGTTTTCCAGAGAACCCTTTCGAATTTTAACGTAGTAAAAAGCTCAAAATTTCAGCTTAACCTTTATAATTAGGTTCAAAAGACCATAATTAACTTTTTGTACCCAAAAAATTTGATTTACTGTCATTTTCGATTGTTTTTTAGGGTTCAGAGCGTGTATCTCCAAATGGGCTTTCTAGTGAACCCGTTCGATTATTAACCGATTAAAAAGCTCAAAATTTGAGATTAAGCTGTATAATTAGGTTAAAAAGACCATAATTAACTTTTTTACGCAAAAATTTTGATTTAATATCATTTTCGATCATTTTTTAGTGTTCAGAGTGTGCATGTCTAAATCGTTTTCTAGAGAACCCGTTCATATTTTAACTGTGGAAAATGCTCAAAATTTAAGTTTAACCTGTATAATTAGGTTCAAAAGACCATAATTAACTTTTTTAAGCAAAAAAATTTGATTTAATATCATTTTCGATCATTTTTTACGGTTTAGAGCGTGCATGTCTAAATGGGTTTTCCAGAGAACCTATTCGAATTTTAATAGAGAAAAAAGCTCAAAATTTTAGATTAACCTATATAATTAGGTTTGAAAGGCCATAATTAACTTTTTTTTACCCAAAAAATTTGATATATTGTCATTTTCGATTGTTTTTTAGGGTTCAGAGCGTGCATATCTAAATGGCTTTCTAGTGAACCCGTTAGAATTTTAAATGAGTAAAAAGCTCAAAATTTGAGTTTAAGCTGTATAATTAGGTTCAAAAGGCCATAATTAACTTCTTTTACGCAAAAAGTTTTATTTAATATCATTTTCGATCGTTTTTTAGGGTTCAGAGCGCGCATGTCTAAATGAGCTTTTTAGTGAACCAGTTCGAATTTTAACAAATTAAAAAGCTCAAAATTTTAGTTTAAGTTGTATAATTAGGTTTAAAAGACCATAATTAACTTTTTCTACCCAAAAAATTTGATTTAATATCATTTTTGATCGTTTTTTAGGGTTCAGAGCGTGCATGTCTAAATGTGTTTTCTAGAGAACCTGTTCAAATTTTAACCGAGTAAAAAGCTCAAAATTTTAGTTTAACCTGTATAATTATGTTCAAAAGACCATAATTAACTTTTTTTACGTAAAAAAATTAATGTAATATCATTTTCGATCATTTTTAAGGTTCAGAGCTTGCATGTCTAAATGGGTTTTCCAAAGAACCTGTTCGAATTTTAACCGAGAAAAAAGCTCAAAATTTTAGCTTAACCTGTATAATTAGGTTCAAAAGACCATAATTAAGTTTTTGTACTCAAAAAATACGATTTATTGTCATTTTCAATTATTTTTTAGGGTTCAGAGTGTGCATCTCCAAATGGGCCTTCTAGTGAACCCGTTCGAATATTAACTGATTAAAAAGCTCAAAATTTGAGATTAAACTGTATAATCATGTTAAAAAGCCCATAATTAACTTTTTTACGCAAAAAATATTATTTAATATCATTTTCGATCCTTTTTTAGTGTGAAGAGCGTGCATGTCTAAATCGTTTTCCAGAGAACCCGTTCAAATTTTAACTGAATAAAATGCTCAAAATTTAAGTTTAACCTGTATAATTAGGTTCGAAACACCATAATTAACTTTTTTTACGCAAAAAATTGATTTAATATCATTTTAGATCGTTTTTTACAGTTCAGAGCGTGCATGCCTAAATGGGTTTTCTAGAGAATCCGTTCAAATTTTAACCGAGAAAAAAGCTCAAAATTTTAGATTAACTTGTATAATTAGGTTCAAAAGACCATAATTAACTTTTTTTTACCCAAAAAATTTGATATATTGTCATTTTCGATTGTTTTTTAGGGTTCATAGCGTGCATCTCTAAATGGCTTTCTAGAGAACCAGTTAGAATTTTAAACGAGTAAAAAGCTCAAAATTTGAGTTTAAGCTGTATAATGAGGTTCAAAATCCCATAATTAACTTTTTTTATGCAAAAAATTTTATTTAATATCATTTTCGATCGTTTTTTAGTGATTAGAGCGTTCATGTCTAAATGGGCTTTTTAGTGAACCCGTTCGAATTTTAACCAAGTAAAAACTTCAAAATTTGAGTTTAACCTGTATAATTAGGTTCAAAAGCCATAATTAACATTTTTTACCCAAAAAAATTGACTTAATATAATTTTCGAACGTTTTTTAGGGTTTAGAGCATGCATTTCTAAATGGTCTTCTTATGAACATGTTCGAATTTTAACCGAGTAAAAAGCTCAAAATTTGAGTTTAACCTGTATAATTAGGTTCAAAAGCCCATAATTAACTTTTTTTACCCAAAAAAATTGATTTAATATCATATTTTATCGTTTTTAGGGTTAAGATCGTGCATGTCTAAATGGGCTATCTAGTGAATACGTTCGAATTTTAACCGAGAAGAAGCTCAAAATTTGAGTTTAAGTTTTATAATTAGGTTCAAAAGCTCATAATTAACTTTTTTTTACGCAAAAAATTTTATTTAATATCATTTTCGATTGTTTTTTAGGGTTCAGAGTGTGTATGTCTAAATGAGATTTTTAGTGAACCCGTTCGAATTTTGACAGAGTAAAAAACTCAAAATTTTAGTTTAAGCTGTATAATTAGGTTCAAAAGCCCATAATTAACTTTTTGTCCCCAAAAAATTTGACTTAATATCATTTTCGATCGTTTTTAGGGTTCAGAGCGTGCATGTCTAAATGGGTTTTGTAGAGAACCTGTTCGAATTTTAACCGAGTAAAAAGCTTAAAATTTTAGTTTAACCTGTATAATTAGGTTCAAAGCCCATAATAAACTTTTTTTACCCCCAAAAAATTGATTTAATATAATTTTCGATTTTTTTTACGGTTCAGAGCATGCATGTCTAAATGGACTTTCTAGTGAACCCGTTCAAATTTTAATCGAGTAAAAAGCTCAAAATTAGATTTTAAGATGTATAATTAGGTTCAAAAGGCCATACTTAACTTTTTATACCCAAAAAATTTGATTTAACATCATTTTTTATCGTTTTTTAGGGTTTAGAGCATTCATGTCTAAATGGGCTTTTTAGTAAACCCGTTCGAATTTTAAACGAGTAAAAAGCTCAAAATTTTAGTTTAAGCTGTATAATTAGTTTCAAAAGCCCATAATTAAATTTTTTTAAGCAAAAAAAAATATTTAATATCTTTTTCGATTGTATTTTAGGGTTTAGAGCGTGCATGTCTAAAATAGTTTTTAGTGAACCTGTTCGAATTTTAACCGAGTAAAAAGTTAAAAATTTGAGTTTAACCTGTATAATTAGGTTCAAAAGCCCATAATTAACTTTTTTTATCCAAAAATTTTGATTTAATATCATTTTCGATCGTTTTTAGGGTTTAGAGCGTGCATGTCTAAATGGGTTTTCTAAAGAACCCGTTCGAATTTTAACCGAGTAAAAAGGTTAAAATTTTAGTTTAACCTGTATAAGTAGGTTCAAAAGCCCATAATAAAATATTTTACCTAAAAAAATTGATTTAATATAATTTTCGATTTTTTTACGGTTAAGAGCGTGCATGTCTAAATGGACTTTCTAGTGAACCTGTTCGAATTTCAATCGAGTAAAAAGCTCAAAATTAGATTTTAGGATGTATAATTAGGTTCAAAAGACCATAATTAACTTTTTTACCCAAAAAATTTGATTTAATATCATTTTTGATCGTTTTTTAGGGTTTAGAGCGTTCATGTCTAAATGGAATTTTTAGTGAACCCGTTCGAATTTTAAATGAGTAAAAAACTCATAATTTGAGTTTAAGCTGTATAATTAGTTTCAAAAGCCCATAATTAACTTTTTTACGCAAAAAAATTATTTAATATCTTTTTCGATTGTATTTTAGGGTTTACAACGTGCATGTCTAAAATAGCTTTTTAGTGAACCTGTTCGAATTTTAACCGAGTAAAAAGTTAAAAAATTGAGTTTAACCTGTATAATTAGGTTCAAAAGCCCATAATTAACTTTTTTTTATCCAAAAATTTTGATTTAATATCATTTTCGATCGTTTTTAGGGTTCAGAGCGTGCTTGTCTAAATGGGCTTTTTACTAAACCCGTTCAAATTTTAATTGAGTAAAAAGCGAAAATTTTAGTTAAAGCTGTATAATTATGTTCAAAACCTCATAATTAACTTTTTTACCCAAAACAATTGATTTAATATCCTTTTTGATCATTTTTAGGGTTCATAGCGTGCATGTATAAATTAGCTTTTTAGTAAATCCGTTCGAATTTTAACCATGTAAAAAGCGAAAAATTTTAGTTTAAACTGTATAATTAGGTTCAAAAGGCCATAATTAACTTTTTTTACCCAAAAAATTGATTTACTATCATTTTTGATTTTTTTGTAGTGTTCACAGCCTGCATGTCTAGATGGGCTTTCTAGAGAATTCGTTCGAATTTTAATGTAGTAAAAAGCTCAATATTTTAGTTTAACCTGTATAATTTGGTTCAAAAGACCCTAGTTAACTTTTTTACCCAAAATAATGATTTAATATCATTTTCGATCTTTTTTTCGGGTTCAGGGCGTGCATGTCTAAATGGACATTCTAGTGAACCCGTTCGAATTTTAATCATGTAAAAAGTTTAAAATTAGATTTTAAGCAGTATAATTAGGTTCAAAATACCATAATTAAAATTTTGTAACCTAAAATTTGATTTAATATCATTTTTCATCGTTTTTTAGGGTTCAGAGCGTTCATGTCTAAATGGGCTTTTTAGTGAACCCGTTTGAATTTTAACCGAGTAAAAAGCTCAAAATTTGAGTTTAAGCTGTATAATTAGGTTCAAAAACCCAAAATTAACTTTTTTTATGAAAATAATTATTTAATATCATTTTTTATCTTTTCTAGGGTTTAGAGCGTTCATGTCTAAATGGGCTTTTTGTTGAACCCATTCAAATTTTAACAGAGTAAAAAGACCCAAAATTAAAGTTTAAGCTGTATAATTAGTTTCGAAAGCCAATAATTAATTTTTTACCAAAATTTTTTGATTTAATATAATTTTCAATCGTTTTTTAGGGTTTAGAGCGTGCATGTCTAAATGGGCTATCTATTGAACCCGTTCGAATTTTAACTGAGTAAAAAGCTCAAAATTTTAGTTTAAGCTGTATAAGTAGGCTCAAAAGCCTATAATTAACTTTTTGTACCCAAAAAAATTTATTTATTGTCATTTTCAAACGTTTTTTAGGGTTCAGAGCGTGCATCTCTAAGTGGTCTTTGTAGTGAACCCGTTCGAATTTTAACCAAATAAAAAACTAAAAATTTGAGTTTAAGCTGTATAATTAGGTTTAAAAGCCTATAATTAACTTTTTTTTCCCAAGAAAATATATTTAATATCATTTTCGATCGTTTTTTAGGATTCACAGCGTGCATGTCTAAAAGGTCTTTCTAGTGAACCCGTTTGAATTTTAACCGAGTAAAAAGCTCAAAATTTTAGTTTAAGTTGCATAATTAGTTTCAAAAGCTCATAATTAACTATTTGTACCCAATTTTTATTAATATCCTTTTTGATCGTTTTTTAGGGTTCATAGCGTGCACGTCTAAATGGGCTGTCTAGTGAAGCCGTTCAAATTTCAACCGAGTAAAAAACTCAAAATTTGAGTTTAACCTGTATAATTAAGATCAAAAGCCCATAATTAACTTTTTTTACCTAAAAATATTTATTTAATATCATTTTCGATCTTTTTTTAGGGTTTAGAGCGTGCTTGTCTATATGGGCTTTCTAGTGAACCCGTTCGAATTTTAACCGAGTAAAAAGCTCAAATTTTGAGTTTAAGCTGTATAATTAGGTTGAAAACCTCATAATTAACTTTTTTTACCAAAATTTTTTTATTTAATATCAGTTTCGATCGTTTTTTATGGTTCAGAGCGTGCATGTCTAAATGGGTTTTCTAGAGAACCCGTTCGAATTTTAACAGAGTAAAAAGCTCAAAATTTTATTTTAAGTTGTATAATTAGGTTCAGAAGCCCATAATTAAACATACCCAAAAAATTTGATTTAATATCCTTTTCGATCGTTTTGTAGGTTTCAAAGCGTGCATGTCTAAATGGGCGTTCTAGTGAAGCCCATAATATCCTTTTTTTACCCAAAATAAAATTGATTTAATATCCTTTTTGATCATTTTTTAGGGTTCATAGCGTGCATGTCTAAATGGGTTTTCTAGTGAAGCCGTTCGAATTTTAACCGAGTAAAAAGCTTAAAATTTGAGTTTAAGCTGTATAATTAGGTTCAAAAGCCCATAATTAACTTTTTGTTCCAAAAATTTGATTTAATATCATTTTCGATCGTTTTTTAGGTTTCAGAGCGTGCATGTGTAAATGGGTTTTTAGAGAACCCATTCGAATTTTAAACGAGTAAAAAGCTCAAAATTTTAAGTTTAAGCTGTATAATTAGGTTCAAAAATCCATAATTAATTTTTTTACCTAAAAAATTTTAAATATTATCATTTTCGATATTTTTTATGGTTTAGAGTGTGGATGTCTAAATGAGCATTCTAGTGAACTGCTTGAATTTTAACCGAGTAAAAAGCTCAAAATCTGAGTTTAAGCAGTATAATTAGGTGCAAAAGTCCATAATTAACTTTTTATATGTAAAAAATTTTATTTAATATCATTTTTGATCGTTTTTTAGGGTTTAGAGCGTGCATGTCTAAATGGGCTTTCTAGTGAACCCGTTCGAATTTTAACCGAGTAAAAACATCAAAATTTGAGTTTAAGCTGTATAATAAGTTTCATAAACCCATAATTAACAATTTTTACCCAAAAAATTTTATTTAATATCATTTTCGATCGTATTTTAGGATTCAGAGCGTGCATGTCTAAATGGGCTTTCTAGTGAACCCGTTCGAATTTTAACCAAGTAAAAAGATCAAAAATTAATTTTAACCTATATAAATAGGTTCAATAACCCATAATTAACTTTTTTTTACCCAAAAAAATGATTTAATATCATTTTCGATCGTTTTTTAGAGTTCAGAGCGTGCATGTCTAAATGGGCTTTCTAGTGAACCCGTTCGAATTTTAACATAGTCAAAAGCTCAAAATTTTAGTTTGAGCTGTATAATTAGTTTCAAGAGCCCATAATTAACTATTTGTACCCAAATTTTTTTATTTAAGATTATTTTCGATCGTTTTTTAGGATTCAGAGCGTGTATGTCTAAATTGGCTTTCTAGTGAACCCGTTCGATTTTTACTTGAGTAAAAAGATCAAAATTTAAGTTTAACCTGTATAATTATGTTAAAAACCCCATAATTAACTTTTTTACCCCAAAAAAATTGATTTAATATCCTTTTTGATCATTTTTAGGGTTCATAGCGTGCATCTCCAAATGGGATTTCTATTGAAGCCGTTCGAATTTTAATCGAGTAAAAAGCTCAAAATTTGAGTTGAAGCTGTATAATTAGGTTCAAAAGCCCATAATTAACTTTTTGTACCAAAAATTTGATTTAATATCATTTTCGATCATTTTTAGGGTTTAGAGCATGCATGTCTAAATGGGTTTTTTGAGAACCCGTTCGAATTTTAAACGAGTAAAAAGCCCAAAATTTGAGTTTAAGTTATATAATTAGTTTCAAAAGGCTATAATTAACTTTTTTTACCCAAAAAATTTATTTAATATCATTTTTGATCTTGTTTAGGGTCCACAGTGTGCATGTCTAAATGGGTTTTCTAGAGAACCCGTTCGAATTTTAAACGAGTAAAAAGCTCAAAATTTTAGTTTAACCTGTATAATTAGGTTCAAAGCCCCATAAATAACTTTTTTTTTACCCCAAAAAATTGATTTAATATTATTTTAGATCGTTTTTTAGGGTTCAGAGGGAGCATGTCTAAATGGGCTTTCAAGTGAACTCGTTCGAATTTTAACCGAGTAAAAAGCTCAAAATTTGAGTTTAAGCTGTATAATTAGTTTCAAACGACCATAATTAACTATTGGTACCCAAAAAATTTTATTTAATATCATTTTCGATCGTTTTTTAGGATTCAAAGCATGCATGTCTAAATGGGCTTTCTAATGAACCCGTTCGAATTTTAACCGAGTAAAAAGATCAAAATTTAAGTTCAACCTGTATAATTAAGTTCAAAACCCCATAATTAACTTTTTTTACCCAAAATAAAATTGATTTAATATCCTTTTTGATCGTTTTTTAGAGTTCATAGCGTGCATGTCTAAATCGGCTTTCTAGTGAAGTCGTTCGAATTTTAATCGAGTAAAAAGCTGAAAATTTGATTTTAAGTTGTATAGTTAGGTTCAAAAGCCCATAATTAACTTTTTCTACGCAAAAAAATTGATTTAATCATTTTAGATCGTTTTTTAGGTTTTAGAGCGTGCATGTCTACATGGGCTTTCTAGTGAACTGATAAGTGCTCAACTCACTGTCACTTTTTACACCTTTTATGGGCATTAATCACCAAATATACACCTACTCGGACCAATGCATGTACTCAACGTGATATATTTAGAAGTTATGCTTATAGAGATAATATTCACAGAAAAGGCACGTTTTACTACATTTTTATATCTGTGCAGGAGAACCAGTGTCGCGGCAGCGACAAGGCTGAGGCAGGACCTGATGCCTAGGCAGTAGCTGAGATCCAGTAAGCAAGAGTGTAGGCGATTGGAAGATAAAAATCCAAGGGACGTGTCTGGACATAAAGCCCATGGATCGGAGCTAGCTAGCATGAGGAAAAGCCCAAGACAAGGCCACGCGGGAAAGCCCCCTTAGATGAATTAAACTTGGAAATATTTTAATTATGTACATGACTTGTTCCCTACTCCAAGTTGTATTCTACTTAGGAAAGGTTTGCCCTAGGTCTAGCCTATATAAAGACCTAGCCATCCAATGTATTATACACGGATACCTAGAGAGAGAGAGACGATTCATAAACTTGTTTTCTTTCTCTCAACTATGTTCTAAGCTTTCTTAAGGTTTAGGTAAAGGTTGTTTAGTATATGTGAGAGGAGATTGTACTTTGTCTTTGTTTCAATGCAAAAAAATTATCAAGGTTTGCTTATCCTTTGTTATTCCTTGTTCTTGCATTCAAGCTCGGGAGAGAAGTTTGTGAGTAATCCATTTATCTAAGCTCGGGAGAGTTAGATTCACGAAAGGGGTAAGTACGGTGTTTCAATCGCGAAATACTAACTCAGCCTAGGGATAGGTTAAGAGTTTCAGTAGCTAAAAGAAGTGTGAGATTGGTTGGTGAGTATAATTGGTTCACGCTGGGAGGTATCATCAAGGACTAGTCATCAACAGTACTTCGACTTAGGGATAAGCGGAGTCATTCAAGGACACTTTGCCGAACTTTGGTAAAGTCCACCCACGAGCAAGGGATTGCCGCGGCGGACAGTATCATCATTGCCAAGGCAGTAATCTGCAGTGCTGCCGAGGCAGTGAAATACGATTGCATTGGGCAGAGACAAGTCAATCGAATCCACAATACAACGCAACTGGATACTGACCTATCTCTCTCTAATATTCAATTCTCTTTACTTTACTTAGTTATCTTATTTTAGTTCCATCGCAACCCAAACTACTTGTGTTTTTATTTCTTTCTACAGAACAAGAAGACGAAGAAGACATATTGAGTCTACCAATCCCTGTGGAGACGATAATCCGATAAATACTTATCACTTATTACTTTCGATGTGTCCACTTGCACTAAGCACGTACTTTTGACACGCGACATGAACCCGTTCGAATTTTAACCGAGTAAAAAGATCAAAATTTAAGTTTAACCTGTATAATTATGTTCAAAACCCCATAATTAACTTTTTTACCCAAAAAAAATTGATTTAATATCCTTTTTGATCATTTTTTAGGGTTCATAGCGTGCATGTCCAAATGGGATTTCTAGTGAAGCCGTTCGAATTTTAACCGAGTAAAAAGCTCAAAATTTGAGTTCAAGCTGTATAATTAGGTTCAAAAGCCCATAATTAACTTTTTGTACCAAAAATTTGATTTAATATCATTTTCGATCATTTTTTAAGGTTCAGAGCATGCATGTCTAAATGGGTTTTTTTGAGAATCCGTTCGAATTTTAAACGAGTAAAAAGTTTAAAATTTAAGTTTAAGTTGTATAATTACGTTCAAAAGGCCATAATTAACTTTTTTACCCAAAAAATTTTATTTAATATCATTTTCGATCGTGTTTTAGGATTCAGAGCGTGCATGTCTAAATGGGTTTTCTAGAGAACCCGTTCGAATTTTAACCGAGTAAAAAGCTCAAAATTTGAGTTTAACCTGTATAATTAGGTTCTAAACCCCATAAATAACTTTTTTTTACCCAAAAAAATTGATTTAATATCATTTTATATCGTTTTTTAGGGTTCAGAGCGAGCATGTCTAAATGGGCTTTCAAGTGAACCCATTCGAATTTTAACCGAGTAAAAAGCCCAAAATTTGAGTTTAAGTTATATAATTAGTTTCAAAAGCCCATAATTAACTATTGGTACCCAAAAAAATTTATTTAATATCATTTTCGATCATTTTTTAGGATTCAGAGCGTGCATATCTAAATGGGCTTTCTAGTGAACCCGTTCGAATTTTAACCCAGTAAAAAGCTAAAAATTTTAGTTTAAGCTGTATAATTAGTTTCCAAAGACCATCATTAACTTTTTTTACCCTTAAAATTTGATTTAATATCATTTTCAATCGTTTTTTAGGGTTTAGAGCGTGCATGTCTAAATGGGTTTTCTAGAGAACCCGTTTGAATTTTAAACGAGTAAATAGCTCAAAATTTGAGTTTAAGTTGTATAATTAGGTTCAAAAGCCCATAATTAACTTTTTTTTACCCAAAAAAATTTATTTAATATCATTTTCGATCTTTTTTTGGGTTTAGAGCATGCATGTCTAAATGGGCTTTCTAGTGAACCCGTTCGAATTTTAACCGAATAAAAAGGTCAAAGTTTGAGTTTAACATGTATAATTAGGTTCAAAAGCCCATAATTAACTTTTTTACCTAAAATTTTTATTAAATATCATTTTCGATCTTTTTTTAGGGTTTAGAGCGTGCATGTCTAAATGGGCTTTCTAATGAACCCGTTTGAATTTTTTTGACGGAAAAAGGGCCTCGTTAAGTACACCCTAACTCTTCCATCCCAAAAGAGGGTTGGAAGCCCCTATGGGGAAAAGAGTACCCCTAGAATTTTATTGAGAAGGAGAGTTAAATCTCTCATAGTTTACAAAAGACCTTATAAAATCGGGCATATCGGAGTCAAAGTGAAGATTATATAAAGTACACATGGCCCTAGAAGTAAGAGTATGGGCTACATTATTTGTCCTTTTAGGTACATTAGCGATCCGACAGTTTACTAAACTTTCCATGGTGGTGCGGATCGTGGACACCAAAGTTTATAAAGTTGAGAGATCTGGTCCACCATGGTTTACTTTACTAGCAATGGAGGTTGAATCTGTCTCAATGGTAATATTCGTCCAACCTTTCTGAGATGCAAGTCGAAGTCCAGCTAGGATTGCTTGTGCTTTAGCCGAGGCAACGTCAGGGCATCCAACAAGAGGAAGAGAAATTCCTCCCAAAACCACACCGTCCGAGTTACGTGCTACAACACCAATTGCAGCACTTCCAGAGATGGGATCAAAAGCTCCATCCGAGTTTATTTTTATAGAGACAGTGCCTAGTTTTTTCCAAGTTTGGTTTTGAAGAATGGGTCTATGTGGGTTACCAGTAGAGGAGCAAATGTTTGCATTTTGATAGTCATTCAATAAGGATTTGGCATTTTCCAGGGTTAACCATGGTGGTTGGAGATGGTTATTTTGGATCCAATCATTTCGTCTATTCCAAATATTCCATAGTATCGTTAGAAAAAGAGCAAACTCCTGGTTGTTGAGTTTAGACCCTGCAGTCTCCATCCAATGAAGTGACGATGTAAAATTTCCTGATTGGATTAATGTAGGAAAACCTGCTAAATGAATAGTTTCATAAGCATCAGGACAGTCACGTAGAGCATGCATCGGAGTTTCAATTATAGTTGCACAAATTGGACAAATGCCTAGGTTAGCATTCAGTAATTTGGATCCTGTAGGAAGAGCATCGTGACCTAGTCGCCATCCAAAGGCTATAACCTTTGGTAAAGATGGTAGCTTAGAAATAGTTTTCCAAATGCGTGTAGGTCTATTTAGAGGTCCGTGTGGTTTTTGTAAGAATAAATAACCTGATCTAACAGAATAAATTCCACAGTCATTGTTCATCCATATAGTTGTATCTCGATGGTCATTAATAGGAATGTTTAGAATAGCGTTGGCATCCTCTCTATCAAGAAAGGAACGTATTTTAGGCTCATCCCATTTTGGTTGCCCAGGAATCATAAAATCTCGAGCTCGTTTTGGAATTTCACTGGAAATTTCATATCCGCCAAAAAGTTGAACCCGAGAGGAGCCTCCCCTTAGATCATGGAATATATTAATCTTGCTATTTATTCCTGGTCTTGTAACAAAACCAGGAAGGAGTTTTTTCAGAACCGTACAAATGCCCTTCCAAGCAAAAGAAGATTCTTTTGTCGAAGTAGCATCGAGGATGTTGCCAGAAGGGTAGTATTTAGCTTGATATACCTGGACAAGGAGGTTAGATGGTTCACAGAGTAGTCTCCATATTTGTTTTCCTAATAGAGAGATATTAAAGTTGTGGAGGTCGCGGAAACCCATGCCCCCTACTGATTTTGGTTGGCACAAAATCTCCCAAGTAGCATGTGCCAGCCATTTTTGTTACCTTTTCCTGACCACTAGTATCGGTGAATAGAAGTGGTCATGTCATCGATAATATTATGTGGAAGAAGGTAGCATGAAATGACATATTGTGGAAGAGATTGAATGACAGATTTTATGAATACCTCTCTACCGCTAAAAGATAATAGGTGTTTATCCCATTTGGAGAGACTTGCGTTAACTTTATCTTTGGTAAATCCTAACGAAGCTATTTTTTTTTTCCAATTAAGAGAGGGACACCCAGGTAAATACCAAGGTCACTAACCTCTTGGACTTGGAGAATATTGTTAACAACTGCTCTTTGAGATAGAGAAGTTTTGGGGGAAAAGTAGATTGTAGATTTTTCAAAATTAATAGCTTGACCTGAGGCGGTAGCATATTGGTGTAGAGCATTTTTTAGATGATTAGCTTCAGTGTTGTTTTTTTTATGAAGACCAAGCAATCATCAGCGAAAAGGAGATGGTTTATTTTTGGGCCATGCCGACTAGCACTGAGTCCAGGGAGGTTGTCATTAGCATTTTGAGCATTTAGTATAGCTGTTAATCCTTGGGTGTAGAATAGGAAGAGGAATGGAGAGAGAGGGTCTCCTTGTCGCAGACCTCGTTGTGGTTTAAAAGATTGAGATAAAGAGTCGTTTACACGGACTTGGTATGAAACGGTAGTGACACATTTCATTATAGTAGAAATCCATATGTTGCATAATTTGTTGTAAGAAAGGTCATTCCACACGATCGAAGGCTTTTTCCATGTCTAGCTTCAGACTTGCACCTTTAGAGAGGTGGGAATCTCCCGTATTGAGGATGTGAAGTAGTTCATGTGCAATTAGGATATTGTCCGTGATGTTTCTACCTTTAATAAAAGTTGCTTGGTTGTGAGATGATTGACTAAAACTTTAGATACAATTTTGTATATAACAGTGCAAAGGCTTATTGGACGAAGTTGCCTCATTGTCGTTGGATTTTGTTTTTTCGGGATTAGGACAAGAATAGTTTGATTGACCTCAGCCATGTTGGTTGCACCAGAGAGCAG
Source organism: Abelmoschus esculentus (assembly GCA_035048815.1). Taxonomy (NCBI): domain Eukaryota; kingdom Viridiplantae; phylum Streptophyta; class Magnoliopsida; order Malvales; family Malvaceae; genus Abelmoschus; species Abelmoschus esculentus. The sequence continues at coordinate 7,764,448 of JAUCBN010000015.1, forward strand.
ATCAAGGCATAGTCGTATTATGTCCTTACCAAGTGTATCCCAGTGTTGTCGGTGAAAACTACTTGGAAAACCATCGATCCCTGGAGCTTTCCTAGGATCTATATCACGAAAAGCATTTATAACTTCTTCTTCTGCGTAAGGTTTATTTAAATTTTCATTCATTTGTGGTGTGATTGTAGTTGGAATGTTATCAAGGATATCAATCGAAGGAGTTGGATTGGATGTAGAGAAGAGATTTTGGAAATAGTCTGTAGCAATTGATAGAATGTTGGATTCTTCCGTGTGCCAAGTGTTGGAATTATCAAAGAGGCCTTGAATAGTGTTTTTCTTGCGACATCCATTGGCTCGAGCGTGGAAGAAAGAAGTATTTTTGTCTCCATGTTGTAGCCAGTTAGTTCTAGAGCGTTGGGCCCAATATATTTCGTTGTTATGTTGAAGTACTTGCAGTTCTTTTTTTGCTTCAATGAGGTGGTGTTCCTTAGAGGATGGTATTGATTGTCTTAGACTATTATTAATGTATGTGGTTAGATATTGAAGGCGTTCATTTTTTTTTCCTTTGAGAATTTTGCCATGAATTTAATCGGTTGCCAATCTTTTGTATTTTGTTTAGAGTGTTCCGATTTGTGTTGATCCAAATATCTTTGATTAGGTTTTTGCTTTCATCATTGGTGGCCCAACATTCCTCAAAGCAAAATGTTTTCTTAAGATTTCGTTTTCTAGTAAAAGTAGTGGGAAAGGTGTCAAGCATAATAGAACAATGGTCAGATTTGGATTGGAAATGAGAAGTTATTTTGTAATTAGGATACATATTTATCCAGTTGATTGACCCAATGAACCGATCCAAACGTTCGAAGATTGGTTGTGAATTGGGTCCATGTTTGAACCATGTGAACCATCCTAAATTAGGTTTACAATCAAAGAGTTCATTTCTAGATGAACATTCTTGAAAATTGATGATTTGGGATCTTGCACGACGACATCCTCCTTGTTTTTCGTTGTCATGTAGTATTTCATTAAAGTCTCCACCTAAAAGCCATGGGAGGTTGGAGGATGATCTTAAAGAATCTATTAATTGCCATGTTTTGAATTTATGATTTGTATTAGCATAACCATGTAAACCGGTAAAGTGGAATTTGGAGTTATCATGGTTAATAATGCAATCGATATGGCGATCAGAGTAAGAAAGTAAATCAGTTTTAATTTTATTATTCCAAAGTAAGGCAAGGCCAGTACAAGTTGGACTACGTTCTACCGATAAGCATCCTTGCATATCAAGTGATGCACTAAGAGAATTACATCTTGTTTTATTTAGTCTAGTTTGGCATAGGAATACGACATTTGGATCATAATTGGTAATTATTTTTTTGAGATTTAGAACTGCTTGGGCTTTACCAAGGCCTTGGAAGTTCCAACATAAGATTTTCATTTCGATCGGCGGGGTTGAGCCTTGTCAACCTCCGCCGTAGAGTTTTTTCCGCTGCTCATCCGAGCTTTTTCCATAGGTGTGTACTTTGGTTTCTTTTGGTTTTGGCTTTCATGCGTTGGAGGGGAAAGTTTCTTTCTAGCAAAGATATGGATTTCAATTAGGAAATAAGGACAAAGTGAATGGTAGAAGATATGAAAAATTTTAAATAGGTTATATTTTTTAGAAGGTTTAGAAAATATTTTCAAAAATTGGGAGTATAGTATTATTTAGATTAATAAATTTGTAAAAGGGTAAGTTTTACATATTGACATTTGGAGAGATGTTGGTAATTTTATATCAATGTATTTAGAGTAGGTAAAACTAGTTATGGGAAGGGGTTTAAATTACATATATGGAAAAGGTATGTAGAATATAGTTCAAAAGTTTATAAATTTTTTAATTGGTATTATTACTTTTTCAAAATAGTATAAATTTAAGTAGGTGATATATTTTTTTGATATTGTCATTTTTAAAATTATGGTAAGTGGAGAAGGTGTGAAATAAGAAAAAATTGTTAAGTAATATTTTTTATATATATTTAGAAAAAGTTTGAGTATTTGATAGTTTCCTATTTTTGAAATCAAAATTGTCATAAAAGGAAATTTATAGAATTTAATTAGTATAAAAATTACAGATATATGGTAATAAAAGATATGTGTTTGAATTAGGAAATAATGAAGAGGTAAATTGTGAAAAAGATAGGTGGAGAAATTAAAGGAAATTGGTAAGTAAAATTTTTTTGGTAATGTTGAAATTATGTTTAAGGTTTGAGAATATAAATTTGTATAAGTTAATAGTATTATATATGTAAATTGTATAGAATTATTGTTGGAGATATTAAGAGTTTGAAAAAAATTATATGGAAAAGGAATGTGAAAATTATTTTTTGTGAAAAGGAAAGGTATATGGTGAGAAAAGATATGGATTTCAAATAGGAAATAAGGACAAAGTGAATGGTAGAAAAGGTAAGAAGAGATATGGAAAATGTTAAATAGATTATATTTTTTAGAGGGTTTAGGAAATATTTTTAAAATTTGGGAATATAGTTTTATATAGATTGATAATTTTGTAAAGAGGTAGGTTTGACATATTAACATTTGGAGAAGGTGAGAAATGAGGAAAATTTGTTAAATAATATTTTTTATGTATATTTAAAAAAAATTGAGTATTTGATAGTTTTCTTTTTTTCAAATCAAAATAGTCATAAAAGGGAATATATGGAATTTAATTAGTATAAAGATTACAGATATATGGTAATAAAAGATATGTGTTTGAATTAGGAAATAATGAAGAGGTAAATTGTAAAAAAGATAGGTGGAGAAATTAAAGGAAATTGGTAAGTAATATTTTTTTGGTAATGTTGAAATTATGTTTAAAGTTTGAGAATATAATTTTTTATAAGTTAATAGTATTATGTGTAAATTGTATTGAATTATTGTTAGAGATATTAAGCGTCATAAGGATTAGAGGTATATGGTAAGAAATGGCATGATTTTTAGTTTTAGGGGTGGTGGAAACAATAAAATAGTTTTGGAGATATATGGAAGGAAAAGTTTAGATAATGTTTCTTAAGTTTATTTGGAAAGATTTTGAGTGTTTGCGAATCTATTTGGGTTAAAAGCAAGATTTTAGTGATAAGGTAAGGGTGAGATATTGGAAATTTTAGAGGATTTGGTAAAATTAGGGGATTATTTGTGGAAAAATTTGACTTTTGATATGTAAATAGATTGTAATTTATTGGTGGATGGTTTACATTTATTTTAGGAATTGAAAAATGTGGTATGAAAATTTTATTTGAGATTAAAAGGTCTTTGTGTAAATTGATATAGATATTGTATATCATGTGTTTCTGCGTTATGATTTGTCTTACAAATAAGAGCATGATCATGATTGGTGTGATTATTTTGAAAAAACCGTAAAAAATAAGTAGATACAAAAGAAGATAAGATTCTGGTTCGAATGGTCGTGATAATAACAAACTGATAATAGGAGACATGGTAATGCAAAGAAATGATGAAGTATGGTTGATATGGTTAAAGGCATAAAAAGTACCTATATTCATCGAGATTGGTAATGAGATGAAAGGTGTAAACATACTATCAATAACCTTATCATTCCCAGTTAAAGAACTTGAGCATGGTCGTTTATGTAAGTAGAAATTAATAGTGATATTTTTGTGTTCTAATAGTGTGGTCTTCCATATAGTTGATTGTATGAGATTAATTGATGGGACCCAAGAACGGGTTGGTCTGAATAAATGGTTGGATTTTTGTGGGTACCCAATAAAGGGTTGGTATGACAAAAACACAGATTTTTCGGAAACCAAAAAAAGTTAAAAGTAAAATAGGTTTATGTAATTTTAAGATTATTTTAAGATAGAAGTAAATTGACAAATATTCAAATATAATATTTGAGATTGATAAAAGAGTAAAAGAGAAAAGTGTACCTGGAAAATTCATGCTTGAAAAAATAAATAATTGTCGAGAACAGTGGAATTGCACAAAAGTTTGGTGAAAAGTTGAAAGCTTCATGGCAGAGAAGTAGATTAAAACTCCAGGAACATCAAAAAACAAAACATGCATTAGTAGATTAGATAAATTATTGAAATTAAAGGATATAGTAAATAAAATAAAACTTTGAGGAGAAGATAGAGATAAGAACCAAGTTTCTTTCTTGTTCAAAACTTGAAAAATAAAATCTCCTAGATAAAAGACAATGTAATACCTTTGAGAGCCAAAGTAATTCTCTTCCATAAGGGTCTCGCAAGAAGTGAAAAATTAAGATTCAATACGGATAGATCTTTTTGAAAAGGAATGGAGCCGTTCAAGATGATGCTTATCAACGCCATAAATCCTGCAATCAAGGGAGTGCAAACCATCCCATTGAAGACTAATTAATCTTTCTCCAAAGATAACATCATAAAAGTCTTCAAACTTAGAGTTTTCATTGAAAAAGAATGTAAAGAAAGAAAGATTGGATATAACATAAGAAAACAAGATTCAAAACCAGAACTTGTGATAATAATAAGAAACACACCGAAACATTAGAAGAGAAGATAAAAAAGAACAAAATAAACGGGGATACCACCAAATATATCGACGTGAAGCTGATTCACATTAAGCCATGGTTGGATATTTTGAACGATTTGGTGAAAACAATAACTCAAACAAAGTAAAACAAACAAAAACATGGATCTTCAAGCAAGATCCATGAATGATCCGGATAGTTAGAAGGAAGAAAAATAGAAAATAAATGTTCAAAACATACCTTTGTGGTTTAACAGGTGTTGTGATTGTTCCTTCCTCTCCCAGCGATGGAGATGTGATGCAGATTGGTAAAGATCGTCCAAATAAAGGTTCTCCATCAGCAATGGTGAAAGAACGACGGTGGAAGAGGTGAGCGGCTGAGGAAGGAAGGGTCATGAAGGAGACTCGTTCGAATTTTAACCGAGTAAAAAGCTTAAAATTTGAGTTTAAGTTGCATAAATAGGTTCAAAAGCCCATAATTAACTTTTTGTACGCAAAAAAAAATTGATTTAATCATTTTCGATAATTTTTAGAATTTGGAGCGTGCATGTCTAAATGGGCTTCTGATGAACCCGTTCGAATTTTAAGCGAGTAAAAAGCACAAAATTTTAGTTTAAGTTGTATAATTAGTTTCAAAAGCCCATAATTAACTTTTTTACCCAAAAAAATTTTCGATCGTTTTTTAGGATTCAGAGCATGCATGTCTAAATGGGCTTTCTAGTGAACCTGTTCGAATTTTAACGGCGTAAAAAGATCAAAATTTAAGTTTAACCTGTATAATTAGGTTCAAAACCCCATAATTAACTTTTTAACCCAAAAAAATTTTGATTTCATATCTTTTTTGATCGTTTTTTAGGGTTCATAGCGTGCATGTCTAAATGGGCTTTCTAATGAAGCCGTTCGAATTTTAATAGAGTAAAAAGCTCAAAATTTGAGTTTAAGCTGTATAATTAGGTTCAAAAGCCCATAATTAACTTCTTATACCAAAAATTTGATTTAAAATCATTTTCGATCGTTTTCTAGGGTTCAGAGCGTGCATGTCTAAATGGTTTTTTTAGAGAACCCGTTTGAATTTTAAACGAATAAAAAGCTCAAAATTTGAGTTTGAGCTGTATAATTAGGTTTTAAAGCCCATAATTAACTTTTTTTACCCAAAAAAATTTATTTAATATCATTTTCGATCGTTTTTTAAGGTTCAGAGCGTGCATGTCTAAATGGGCTTCTAGTGAACCCGTTCGAATTTTTAACCTAGTAAAAAGCTCAAAATTTTAGTTTAACCTGTATAAATAGGTTCAAAAACCCATAATTAACTTTTTTACCTAAATTTTTTAATTAATATCATTTTTGATATTTTTTTGGGGTTTGAGCGTGGATGTCTAAATGGGCTTTCTAGTGAACCGTTCTAATTTTAATCGAGTAAAAAGTTCAAAATCTTAGTTTAAGCTGTATAATTAGGTTCAAAAGCCCATAATTAACTTTTTGTACCAAAATTTTTTTATTTAATATCATTTTCGATCGTTTTTTAGGGTTCAGAGCGTGCTTGTCTAAATGGGCTTTCTAGTGAACCCGTTCGAATTTTAACCGAGTGAATAGCTCAAAATTTTAGTTTAATCCGTATAATTAGGTTCAAGAGCCTATAATTAACTTTTTGTACCCAAAAAATTGATTTAATATCATTTCCGTTCATTTTTTAGGGTTCAAAGCGTGAATGTCTAATTGTACTTTCTACTGAACCCTTACTAATTTTAAACGAGTAAAAACCTCAAAATTTGAGTTTAACCTGTATAATTAGGTTCAAAAGCATATAATTAACTTTTTTTACCTTAAAAATTTTATTTAAAATCATTTTCGATCATTTTTTAGGTTTAGAGCGTGCATGTCTAAATGGGCTTTCTAGTGAAGCTGTTCATATTGTAACCGAGTAAAAAGATCAAAATTTAAGTTTAACCTGTATAATTAGGTTCAAAACCCCATAATTATCTTTTTTTACACAAAAAAATTGATTTAATATGCTTTTTGATCATTTTTTAGGGTTCATAGCGTGCATGTCTAAATGGGCTATCTAGTGAAGCCGTTCGTATTTTAACCGAGTAGAAGGTTCAAAATTTGAGTTTAAGCTATATAATTAGGCTGAAAAGCCCATAATTAACTTTTTTTACCCAAAAAAATGATTTAATATCATTTTCGATCTTTTTAAGTGTTTAGAGCCTGTATGTCTAAATGGGCTTTCTAGTGAACCTGTTCAAAATTTTAAACGAGTAAAAAGCTCAAATTTTTAGTTTAAGCTGTATAATTAGTTTCAAAAGCCCATAATTTACTATTTGTACCCAAAAATTTTTATTTAATATTATTTTCGATCGTTTTTTAGGGTTCTGAGCGTGCATGTCTTAATGGGCTTTCTAGTGAACCCGTTCGAATTTTAACCGAGTAAAAAGTTCAAAATTTGAGTTTAAGCTGAATAATTAGGTTCAAAAAGCCCATAATTATCTTTTTGCACCAAAAAAAATCGATTTAATCGTATTTTCTATCGTTTTTTAGGATTCAGAGCGTGCATGTCTAAAAGGGTTTTCTAGAGAACTCATTCGAATTTTAACCGAGTAAAAAGCTCAAAATTTGAGTATAAGCTGTATATTTATGTTCAAAATCCCATAATTAACTTTTTGTACCCAAAAAAATTTATTTAATATCATTTTCGATCGTTTTTAGGGTTCAAACCGTGCATGTCTAAATGGGTTTTTTAGAGAACCCGTTCGAATTTTAACCGAGTAAAAAGCTTAAAATCTTAGTTTAAACTGTATAATTAGGTTCAAAAACCCATAATTAACTTTTTTTACCTAAAATTTTTTAATTAATATCAATTTCAAAATTTTTTTAGGGTTTAGAGCGTGGATGACTAAATGGGCTTTCTAATCAAAAGCCCATAATTAACTTTTTTTTACCCAAAAATATTTGATTTAATATCATTTTTGATCGTTTTTTAGGCTTCAGAGCGTGCATGTCTAAATGTGTTTTCTAGAGAACCCGTTTGAATTTTAACCGAGTAAAAAGCTCAGAATTTGAGTTTAAGCTGTATAATTAGGTTCAAAAGCCCATAATTAACTTTTTGAACCCAAAATTTTGACTTAATATTATTTTCGATCGTTTTTAGGGTTCACGGCGTGCATGTCTAAATGGGTTTTCTAGAGAACCCGTTCGAATTTTAACCGAGTAAAAAGCTCAGAATTTCAGTTTAAGCTGCATAATTCGGTTCAAAAGCCCATAATTAACTTTTTGTTCCAAAAAAATTGATTTAATATCATTTTCGATCTTTTTTTAGGGTTTAGTGCGTACATGTCTAAATGGGTTTTCTAGAGAACCCGTTTGAATTTTAACCGAGTAAAAAGCTCAGAATTTGAGTTTGAGCTGTATAATTAGGTTCAAAAGCCCATAATTAACTCTTTGTACACAAAAAAAAAACTATTTAATATTATTTTCGATCGTTTTTTAGGGTTCAGAGTGTGCATGTCTAAATGGGCTTTCTAATGATCCAGTTCGAATTTTAGGATGGTAAAGAGCTCAAAATTTTAGTTTAAGCTGCATAATTAGGTTCAAAAAGCCCATAATTAACTTTTTGTACCCATAAAATTAGATTTATTATCATTTTCGATCGTATTTTAGGATTCAGAGCGTGCATATTTAAATGGGTTTTCTAGAGAACTTGTTCGAATTTTAACCGAGTAAAAAGCTCAGAATTTGAGTTTAATCTACATAATTAGGTTCAATGGCCCATAATTAACTTTTTTTACTCAAAAAATTTTAGTTAATATCATTTTCGATCTTTTTTAGGGTTTAGAGCGTGCTTGTCTATATGGGCTTTCTATTGAACCCGTTCGAATTTTAACCAAGTAAAAAGCTCAAAATTTGAGTTTAATTTGTATAATTAGGTTCAAAAGCACATAATTAACTATTTTTACCCAAAAAAATTTATTTATTATCATTTTCGATCGTTTTTTATGTTTCAGAGCGTGCATGTCTAAATGGGTTTTCTAGAGAACCCGTTCGAATTTTAACAGAGTAAAAAGCTCAAAATTTTAGTTTAAGCTGTATAATTAGGTTTAAAATGCCATAATTAAATTTTTTACCTAAAATTTTTTTATTAATATTAATTTCAAAATTATTTAGGGTTTAGAGCGTGGATGACAAAATGTGTTTTCTCGTCAACTTGTTCGAATTTTAACCAATTAAAGAGCTCAAAATTTTAGTTTAAGCTGTATAAATAGGTTCGATTTAAGTTTAACCTGTATAATTAGGTTCAAAACCCCATAATTAACTTTTTTTACCCAAAAAAATTAATTTATTATCCTTTTTGATCGTTTTTTAGGGTTCATAGCGTGCATGTCTAAATGGGCTATCTAGTGAAGCCGTTCGTGTTTTAACCGAGTAAAAAGCTCAAAATTTGAGTTTAAGCTGTATAATTAGGCTCAAAAGCCCATAATTAAATTATTTACCCAAAAAAATTGATTTAGTATCATTTTCGATCGTTTTTAAGTGTTTAGAGCCTGTATGTCTAAGTGGGCTTTCTAGTGAACCTGTTCAAAATTTTAAACGAGTAAAAAGCTCAAATTTTTAGTTTAAGCTGTATAATTAGTTTCAAAAGCCCATAATTTACTATTTGTACCCAAAAAAAATTATTTAATATTATTTTCGATCGTTTTTAGGGTTCTGAGCGTGCATGTCTTAATGGGATTTCTAGTGAACCCGTTCGAATTTTAACCGAGTAAAAAGTTTAAAATTTGAGTTTAAGCTGTATAATTAGGTTCAAAAAGCCCATAATTATCTTTTTTTACCAAAAAAATCAATTTAATATCATTTTCTATCGTTTTTTAGGATTCAGAGCGTGCATGTCTAAAAGGGTTTTCTAGAGAACTCATTCGAATTTTAACCGAGTAAAAAGCTCAAAATTTGATTATAAGCTGTATATTTATGTTCAAAATCCCATAATTAACTTTTTGTACCGAAAAATATTTATTTAATATCATTTTCGATCGTTTTTAGGGTTTAAACCGTGCATGTCTAAATGGGTTTTCTAGAGAACCCGTTCGAATTTTAACCGAGTAAAAAGCTCAAAATCTTAGTTTAAGCTGTATAATTAGGTTTAAAAACCCATAATTACCTTTTTTAACCTAAAATTTTTTAATTAAAATCAATTTCGAAATTTTTTTAGGGTTTAGAGCGTGGATGACTAAATGGGCTTTCTAATCAAAAGCCCATAATTAACTTTTTTTTACCCAAAAATATTTGATTTAGTATCATTTTTGATCGTTTTTTAGGCTTCAGAGCGTGCATGTCTAAATGTGTTTTCTAGAGAACCCATTTGAATTTTAACCGAGTAAAAAGCTCAAAATTTGAGTTTAAGCTGTATATTTAGGTTCAAAAGCCCATAATTAACTTTTTGAACCCAAAATTTTGACTTAATATTATTTTCGATCGTTTTTAGGGTTCACGGCGTGCATGTCTAAATGGGTTTTCTAGAGAACCCGTTCGAATTTTAACCGAGTAAAAAGCTCAGAATTTCAGTTTAAGCTGCATAATTCGGTTCAAAAGCCCATAATTAACTTTTTGTTCCAAAAAAAATTGATTTAATATCATTTTCGATCTTTTTTTAGGGTTTAGTGCGTACATGTCTAAATGGGTTTTCTAGAGAACCCGTTTGAATTTTAACCGAGTAAAAAGCTCAAAATTTGAGTTTGTGCTGTATAATTAGGTTCAAAAGCCCATAATTAACTCTTTGTACACAAAAAAAACTATTTAATATTATTTTCGATCGTTTTTTAGGGTTCAGAGTGTGCATATCTAAATGGGCTTTCTAATGAACCAGTTAGAATTTTAGGGTGGTAAAAAGCTCAAAATTTTAGTTTAAGCTATATAATTAAGTTCAAAAAGCCCATAATTAACTTTTTGTACCCATAAAATTAGTTTTATTATCATTTTCGATCGTATTTTAGGATTCAGAGCGTGCATATCTAAATGGGTTTTCTAGAGAACCTGTTCGAATTTTAACCGAGTAAAAAGCTCAGAATTTGAGTTTAAGCTACATAATTAGGTTCAATGGCCCATAATTAACTTTTTTTACTCAAAAAAATTGATTTAATATCATTTTCAATCGCTTTTTAGGGTTAATAGCGTGCATGTCTAAATGGGTTTTCTAGTGAAGCTGTTTTAATTTTAACCGAGTAAAAAGCTCAAAATTTGAATTTAAGTTGTATAATTAGGTTCAAAAGCACATAATTAACTATTTTTACCCAAAAAATTTTATTAAATATCATTTTCGATCGTTTTTTATGGTTCAGAGCCTGCATGTCTAAATGGGTTTGCTAGAGAACCCGTTCGAATTTTAACAGAGTAAAAAGCTCAAAATTTTAGTTTAAGCTGTATAATTAGGTTTAAAATGCCATAATTAATTTTTTTACCTAAAATTTTTTTATTAATATTAATTTCAAAATTATTTAGGGTTTAGAGCGTGGATGACAAAATGTGTTTTCTAGTCAACTTGTTCGAATTTTAACTAATTAAAGAGCTCAAAATTTTAGTTTAAGCTGTATAAATAGGTTCGAAAGCCCATAATTAACTTTTTTTACCCCTAAAAATTTGATTTAATATCATTTTTGATCGTTTTTTAAGGTTCAAAGCGTGCATGTCTAAATGGGTTTCTAGAGAACCCGTTCGAATTTTAACCGGTTAAAAAGCTCAAAATTTGAGTTTAAGCTGTATAATTAGGTTCAAAAGTCCATAATTAACTTTTTGTACCCAGAATTTTGATTTAATATCATTTTCGATCGTTTTTTAGGGTTAAGAGCGTGCATGTCTAAATGGGTTTTCTAGAGAACCCGTTCAAATTTTAACTGAGTAAAAAGCTCAGAATTTGTGTTTAAGCTATATAATTAGGTTCAAAGGCCCATAATTAACTTTTTTACCCAAAAAATTTTAGTTAATATCATTTTCGATCGTTTTTAGGGTTCAGAGTGTGCATGTCTAAATGGGCTTTCTAATGAACCCGTTCGAATTTTAACTGAGTAAAAAGCTCAAAATTTTAGTTTAAGCTGTATAATTAGGTTCAAAATCCCATAATTAACTTTTTTTACCTAAGATTTTTTAATTAATATCAATTTCAAAATTTTTTTAAGGTTTAGAGCGTGGATGACTAAATGTGATTTCTAATCAACCCGTTCAAATTTTAACCGAGTAAAAAGCACAAAATTTTAGTTTAAGCTGTATAAATAGGTTCAAAAGCCCATAATTAACTTTTTTTACCCCAAAAAATATGATTTAATATCACTTTTGATCATTTTTTAGACTCAAAATTTTAGTTTAAGCTGTTTGTTGAGGGTCTAGTTAAGGATTGTATTTGGCAAGGTTTAGTTTTGTGTTGAGAAGCTTTTATGTTATACGAACCGCATGGGTGTTTCGAAGGGTGACAAGTTTGAATGGTGTCTTGATCAGGGCATATGGAAACCTTTTCTATATGACTGGTGGTAGAAGTTAAGGAGCAGGTGTTTTTAAGTGAGCTTGTTTTGGATATGGTTGAGTTATGGGTGGATGTTTATCCTACTGGTAAGGTAAGCTTGAGTATCAATTTTCTTTGGGTTATTAGTAGTAGTAAAGGTGCCAAGGTTAAAGTCGAATAGAATCATCATAAGTTTGGTAGTAAGTTCTGGGGATGGTATGGAGTTTTCCTATGAGTGTTGGTGGATCAATCGTTTGTTTGAGTACGGTTTTTCTTAGGTTTCTAAGTCTCATTGGAAAGATGGGTGAGTGGTGTATCTATAATATGTTAAGATTCGAGGGTTATTAGGATTGACATAGGTTGCCATTTGGATGTCAGGTTTTATCGTCCATAGGTGGATGGATGGTATGTTGAGGTGTTGTGGTATGGTTAAAGTGATTCTTAATGAAGGTCTTGTTGATGGAGTTTGCTTAAGACAGTGTTGACAGTTTTGTGTAAAGTTAGTTTGAGGCTTGTTGGTAGAGCATCGTTGTGTGGAGTGGAGGTTGGTGAAAGGCTTAGATGGTTACCTGATATGTGGGAGAATATCGAAAAGAGGGTTAGTTCGACGGCGATGGTATGGAAACCGTTGCGGTTATCAGAAGTTGGTTATCAATCTTAAGTAAGAAAAAAAGGGGGTTTCTCTTTTGAGTTATGTGATTAGTGAGGGTTGAGGTGGTTTGTGCATTATTGCTTTGGTATGAGGATTAAATCTATTGTTTGTCCAAAGAGAGTAAATATTTCTCGGATCAAGGTTTGTGTGACAGATTGTCAGGTGGATTAAAGCACCTATGGAGGTGGCAAGGTGTGTAAGGAGTTGCATAAAAGTGAAACGAGTTGGGGAAGGAGTAGTTTCCTTACCTCTTCTCGATATGTAAATTTTGAGGAAGAAATTTCTTAAGTGGGGGAGCGTTGTAACATCCCAAAAATGGGCCTAGGTATTATCAAGGTCGGATCAAGGATTCGGTTGAACCGATCAAGCCAATTAGACTAAATCCAGTCATTAATTTTTTTATAAATGGTTTTCAAAGGAAATAAAATAAGGAAAAATACTCTAAAATTCTTATTTGGACTCTATTTGAGTTTGGTAAACTCAATTTTATAAAATTACACTATGAACCTCGACATTTTGGAAAATAGTGACTATTTTGTAAAAATGACAATTTTAGTGACTAAAATGTAAATGGGTCAAAACTTAGAATCTTTAAGGGGCTATTTATCCAATCTTTCTAATCAGATCTAACCTTCCAAAAATCTCTTTATAAACTCATTTTAATTACCATAAAGATTTAATTAAGATTTATTTCCCATTTTTTACCAAAAATCACCATTTCACATAACTACCCATTTTCTCTCTAACTTCTCCTAATTTTCTTGGTTTTCAATCAGAATACTCTTTAATTTTAAAAAGGTAAATCACATCTTTTTGATTCAATTTCGTTCATACTATTTTCTTCTTATTTCTCTTCAATTTCTTTACATTTTACAACTTGTTTTCATGGTTTTTCAATTGGAAGGTGGTTGGATCTTGTTTGGAGGTAATAAACCATTCAAACCTCAGTACTTTGAGTTCTTTAATGAAATTCCCATGTGTTTAATCCATTGCATTGATTTCTTGATTTGTTTTATGGTTTTAATTGACGATTTTCAATTTGTATCGGTTAATTTTGATTGAATTGATGCAATCCCTTAATAAGGTGATACCTGATGGTTTTCAATGGGTAAATCAATGAATTTTGATGTTTTTTAACATGGAATTAATGGTTCTTGGATGGGTAAACCCGGATCTTAAGTTTTGGTGGTGTTAATTGGCTTAGATCTTCGGTTTAATGGTTCATGGTTCTTGGTTGTGTTTTGATGTTGATAAGTTGTGGTTTTCGTTGGCTAAGAGCTGGAGGTCGTTCGGATAAGTTTCGGATGTGTTTTCGGTTTTCTTAAGAGTAGTTTTTGGGGCTGTTTATTTGGAAAGTGTGGGAGGTTGATTGAATGCATTAATATGCATTAATACCTCTGTTTTGATATGTTAAAAATAGGTCAAGGTGTTGAGCTAAGTGTTGAAGGTGTTTCGGAAAAGGCGAGAATGTCGCTTGGCTTCGGCAAGCTAGTTTTGGACAAGTGGTGAGTGGGCTGCCGTATCGGCAAGTTTTTACTTGTTTTATCAAAGGTTTGAGAGTGTAGGGATGGTGTGACAAACCTCCTCACACTCAAAAGTAAGTTAAATGGTTTCACTCTCTTAACGGTTCCCATATCGTTCCATAATTGCCATATCTTAGACATGCTCTTAAAGTAGTTTTTGCATTCATGATTTATGCATGAGAATTGATAAATGCTTTGGCTAAAAGATGTTTTCATTATTGTCCATTGGTATTGGTTATGTTTTTTCAATCAATCATTTCTTTAGTTTTAGTAATATCTATGTTTTTGGTAACAAATCCGATGATTGATAATGTTGCATTGATTTTATGAAAGATGCATGTGAAAGAGTGGTTTTCCAATGCATGAATTGAATTTGAAAGTGATGCATGCATGTGTTAGCTGCTGTATATGCATGGTTAATGATGGTTTCCATGTCTTTTAAAGCATGAGAATGATTTGGATTAAAGTACGGTTATTTCCCTTTCCCCGAATAAAGTCGTTGAGCATGATTTGGTTCATTTTGTTGAACATATATTTAGTGCATTGTAAAACAACAAGCTATCATGCATAATGAGTATGATATTGGCTTAGTGACACTAACTTTAAATGCGAATACAAATGACATGTCATTATGATTGAGTGCACTATAAAGATTATGAAAATAAAGATAATGCTTACACGTAACAAGGGTAACTTTGTGTCCAACCGTGCGTGGTAGAGCTTGATGAGGGTGACTTCGTGTCATGTCAAGGGTGACTTTGTGTCATGTCGAGACTAAGGGTCTCCAAAACAAAACAATGGATCCACGTATTCGGTGAGCTTAAGGTTCACAACAAGTGATCACTAGAAAGCCAATATGCATGACCTATGATTGAGATTTTCGTGTATTGAAATTCATGAGATTGTGATACATATTGTTATAGAATTATTGGAATGTAATGTTTTAAAATCATAAGTTTCACAAGCATGTGTTCTTGGTTAAACTTTGTGCAAGGATATGAGCATGAGAAAATAACTTAAGCGTTGCTATATGTTTAGCATGTAAGACTTGTACCTTGCACATTATTGAGTACTTGATATAATCCTTGCTAGGTGAATAGCATATAAGACTTGTGATGGTGCATAGAGATGCATATGTATTAAAAAGGGCCATAAGTTTAACGGTTGTTTTTAAAGTATGAAAGCACTGAGAGTTTTAGCTTTGTAATACATCAAATGAATGTTACTTGATAAAGAAGTTCTTTCAATTTATGCAAACCATGTTTGAGATACTTTTAGTGAGTATGATATGGCATGATTTAAAGAGTTTATTGATGGTCTTATGGGTTGCATTGTAAAGGTGTTTTCTTTATGTTTTACCCCTCACTAAGCTTATGCTTACCCTCTCTTTTACCTTACAATGCAGAGAAATTAATCAAGGCGGCCAAGGAAAGCAATGTTCCAAGTGTATGTTGATGAATAGCTCAAGTATGTGTTCTAAAATTTAGTAGTAGTATGAGAGCAATGGGGTATAGTTACATTGTTGTAAGAATTGGCTTTTGATTGGTAAACGTTGCTTTGATTATTTGAACTTAAGAATGTATTGAATGTTGAACAATGTGATTGTCTTGTAAGTAAAAGCATCTAGAGAAGGTATGTTGAATGCTTTGAATCTTATGTTAGAATTAGGTTGTGATGCATCTAGCTTGGATGCTAAATGGTTAGGCTTAGGCATAGCATTTAGTGAATGATGCATGCTCTTTGAGACTTAATATGTTGATTGGTGTTGAACATGTTTAATCATGAATGGTCCTTGGTTTTGAATCTATGATAGTGAGCATGCCTATAGTTATTTTGGAGTTTTAGATGATGGTAATTGAGTGTTTAAAATGCTAATTATGTTTAGGGAATTATGCATCTAGAAGTTGGCATGTATTGGTTATGGTTAGGATAGACTAGATCGTCTTTAAATGCTCAAATTAGTGATTTCGGCCCAGGGGTATCGAAACACTCAAGGCTGGTATCGATACCCCAGGCTTATTTGGCAAATTTGAGAGCCCGAGCATCGATACCGCCCAAGGCTGGTATTGATACCCCTGTTCTTTGGTGGCTACTAGAAGCCCGAGCATCGATACTGCCTTGGGGAAGTATCGATACCGTTGGCTATTGGCCGTTAAAACGGTTGATGCCATGTCATGGTATCGAAACCGTGTCCCCCTGTTTCGATACCACCGTGTTAAAAATGAGTTTTGGGGCTCGAATTTCATGTTTGACTCGTGTACTTTCTTGTACTTGTGAATGGTCGATACGATTGTCACGTAGAATCGAATTAACCCTATAATGCATGTAATCAACTTAGTTAATGATTGGTTAATTTTAAATCGGAAATTGTTATAAATAAATTAGGATGCTTTTATCTAGACTTCCTTAAATAAGGTATGAAACTGACGAGATTGAAAAGCTTAGTTTGAACTGAATTTCGTTATGAGTGGCTTATGCATGATTATTTGGATTCTTTGTTGTTCTTAATCCTCAATATGCTGAACGTATTAGAAGTAATCTCGTTTAATGTTTAAACGGAGCATGTGCTTGTCGTATGCTCTAATGTGATTTGCTATCTTCAGATATCATCTTGCATGAAACCGATACACATAGGAATTATGTTATGCATCTAGAAAAGAAAAAAAAATATTACGGTTTGCAGGGTTGTTTATTAAGTCGAGCCCTCACGGGTTTGGTTCGATATTTCCCATGTGACCCATTAGTTCCGGTTTAGTCTAGGCCAGGCTAAGGGGGTTACAATATTATTTTCGATCATTTTTTAAGGTTCAGAGCGTGCATGTCTAAATGGGCTTTACAGTGAACCCGTTCGAATTTTAACTGAGTAAAAAGCTCAAAATTTTAGTTTAAGCAATATAATTAGGTTCAAAAATCCCATAATTAACTTGTTGTACCCAAAAAAATTAATTTAATATCATTTTCGATTGTTTTTTAGGATTCAGAGCGTGCATGTCTAAATAGGTTTACTAGAGAACCTGTTCGAATTTTAACCGAGTAAAAAGCTTAGAATTTGAGTTTAAGCTATATAATTAGGTTCAAAGGCCCATAATTAACTTATTTTACCCAAAAAAGTTTAGTTAATATCATTTTCGATCGTTTTTTAGGGTTTAAAGCGTGCATGTCTAAATGGGCTTTCTAATGAACCATTTCGAATTTAAACTGAGTAAAAAGCTACAAATTTTAGTTTAAGCTGTATAATTAGGTTTAAAAGCCAATAATTAACTTTTTTACCTAAAAACTTTTAATTAATATCAATTTCAAAAATTTTTTAGGTTTTAGAGCTTGGATGACTAAATGAGCTTTCTAATCAACCCGTTCGAATTTTAACCGAGTAAAAAGCTCAAAATTTTAGTCTAAGCTGTATAAATAGGTTCAAAAGCCCATAATTAACTTTTTTTACCCAAAAAATTTGATTTAATATCATTTTTGATCATTTTTAGGGTTCAGAGCGTGCATTTCTAAATGGGTTTTCTAGAGAACCCGTTCGAATTTTAACCGAGTAAAAAGCTCAAAATTTGAGTTTAAGCTGTATAATTAGGTTCAAAAGCCCATAATTAACTTTTTGTACCCAAAATTTTGATTTAATATCATTTTTGATAGTTTTTTAGGGTTCAGAGCATGCATGTCTAAATGGGTTTTCTAGAGAACCTGTTCGAATTCTAAATGAGTAAAAAGCTCAAAATTTGAGTTTAAGCTGTATAATTAGGTTCAAAAGCCCATAATTAACTTTTTTTTACCCCAAAAAATTTATTTAATATCATTTTCGATCGTTTTTTAGGGTTCAGAGTGTGCATGTCTAAATGAGCTTTCTAGTGAACCCGTTCGAATTTTAAACGAGTAAAAACCTCAAAAATTGAGTTTAGCTTTATAATTAGGTTCAAAAGCCCATAATTAACTTTCTGTACACAAGAAAATTATTTAATATTATTTTCGATCATTTTTTAGAGTATAGAGCGTGCATGTCTAAATGGGTTTTCTAAAGAACCCGTTCGAATTTTAACCGAGTAAAATGCTCAAAATTTTAGTTTAAGCTGTAAAATTAGGTTCAAAATCCCATAATTAACTTTTTCTACCAAAAAAATTAATTTAATATCATTTTTGATCTTTTTTTAGGGTTCAGAGCATACATGTCTAAATGGATTTTTAGAGAACCCGTTCGAATTTTAACCGAGTAAAAGGCTCAAAATTTTAGTTTAAGTTGTATAATTAGATTCAAAAAGCCATAATTAACTTTTTTTTACCTAAAAAATTTTACTTAATATCATTTTCAATTTTTTTAGGGTTTAGAGCATGGATGACTAAGTGGGATTTCTAATGAACCGTTCAAATTTTAACCAAGTAAAAAGCTCAAAATTTGAGTTTAAGTTGCATAATTAGGTTCAAAATCCCATAATTAACTTTTTTTACCCAAAAAAATTTATTTAATATCATTTTCGATCGTTTTTAGGATTCAGAGTGTACATGTCCAAATGGGCTTTCTAGTGAACCCGTTAGAATTTTAATCGAGTAAAAAGCTCCAAATTTTAGTTTAAGCTGTATAATTAGGTTCAAAAACCCATCATTAACATTTTTTATCTAAAAAATTTTAATTAATATCATTTTCAATATTTTTAGGGTTTAGAGCGTGGATGACTAAATGGGATTTCTAGTGAACCGTTCGAATTTTAACCGAGTAAAAAGCTCAAAATTTGATTTTAATCTGTATAATTTGGTTCAAAAGCCAATATTTAACTTTTTTTACCCAAAAAATTTTATTTAATATCATTTTTTATCTTTTTTAGTGTTCAGAGCGTGCATGTCTAAATGGGCTTTCCAATGAACCTGTTCGAATTTTAACCGAGTAAAAAGCTCAAAATTTTATTTTAAGTTGTATAATTAGTTTTAAAATCCTATAATTAACTTTTTGTACCAAAAAAATTGATTTAATATCATTTTCAATCGCTTTTTAGGGTTAATAGCGTGCATGTCTAAATGGGTTTTCTAGTGAAGCTGTTTTAATTTTAACCGAGTAAAAAGCTCAAAATTTTAGTTTAAGCTGTATAATTAGGTTTAAAAGACCATAATTAACTTTTTGTACCCAAAAAATTTGATTTAGTATCATTTTCCATCGTATTTCAGGCTTTAGAGCATGCATGTCTAAATGGGCATTCTTATGAACCCATTCAAATTTTAACCAAGTAAAAAGCTCAAAATTTGAATCTAAGCTGTATAATTAGGTTCAAAAGCCCATAATTAACTTTTTGAACACAAAATTTTTTAATTAATACCAATTTCAATATTTTTTTAGGGTTCAGAGTGTGCATGTCTAAATGGGTTTTCTAGAGAACCTATTCGAATTTTAACCCAACAAAAAGATAAAAATTTTAGTTTAAGCTGTATAATTAGGTTCAAAAACCCGTAATTAACTTTTTTTACCTAAAAAATTTTAATTAATATATTTTTTAATATTTTTTAGGGTTTAGAGCATGGATGACTAAATTGGATTTCTAGTGAACCGTTCGAATTTTAACCGAGTAAAAAGCTCAAAATTTCAGTTTAAGTTGTATAATTAGGTTCAAAAGCCCATAATTAACTCTTTGTACCCAAAAAATTTCATTTAATATCATTTTCGATTGTTTTTTAAGGTTCATAGCATGCATGTCTAAATGAGTTTTCTAGTGAACCTGTTCGAATTTTAACCGAGTAAAAAGCTCAAAATTTTAGTTTAAGCTGTATAATTAGGTTCAAGAGCCCATAATTAACTTCTTTTTTGAAAAAATTGATTTAATATTATTTTTGGTAATTTTTTAAGGTTCAGAGCGTGCATGTCTAAAGTGGCTTTCTAATGAACCCTTTTGAATTTTAACCGAGAAAAAATCACAAAATTTTAGTTTAAGCTATATAATTAGGTTCAAAAGCCCATAATTAACTTTTTTTTACCTAAAAAATTTAATTAATATCAATTTCAATATTTTTTAGGGATTAGAGAATGGATGACTAAATGGGCTTTCTAATGAACCCGTTCGAATTTTAACCGAGTAAAAAGTTCAAAATTTTAGTTTAAGTTGTATAAATAGGTTCAAAAGCCCATAATTAAATTTTTTTACACAAAAAAATGATTTAATATCATTTTTTATCGTTTTTTAGGGTTCAGAGCGTGCATGTCTAAATGGGTTTTGTAGAGAACCCGTTCGAATTTTAACCAAGTAAAAAGCTCCGAATTTGAGTTTAAGCTGTATAATTAGGTTCAAAATCCCATAATTAACTTTTTGTACCCAAAAAATTAGATTTAATATCATTTTTGATCGTTTTTTTAGGGTTTAGAGCGTGCATGTCTAAATGGGTTTTCTAGAGAACCTGTTCGAATTTTAAACGAGTAAAAACCTCAAAATTTGAGTTTAAGCTATATAATTAGGTTCAAAAGTCCATAATTAACTTTTTTACCTAAAAAAATTTATTTAATATCAATTTCGATCGTTTTTTAGGATTAAGAGCGTACATGTCTAAATGGGCTTTCTAGTGAACCCGTTTGAATTTTAACCTAGTAAAAAACTCAATATTTTAGTTTATGCTATATAATTAGGTTTAAAATACCATAATTAGCTTTTTTTACCGAAAAAATTTGATTTAATATCATTTTCGATCTTTTTTTCGGTTTAGAGTGTAAATGTCTAAATGGGTTTTCGAGAGAACCCGTTCAAATTTTTACCGAGTGAAAAGCTCAAAATTTGAGTTTAACCTGTATAATTAGGTTCAAAGGCCCATAATAAACTTTTTTACCCAAAATTTTTTTATTTAATATCATTTTCGATTGTTTTTTATGGTTCAGAGCGTGCATGTCTAAATGGGTTTTCTAGAGAACCCCTTCGATTTTTAACCGAGTAAAAAGCTTAGAATTTTAGTTTAACCTGTATAATTAGGTTCAAAAGACCATAATTAACTTTTTTTTACACAAAAAATTTGATTTAATATCATTTTCGATCGTTTTTTAAGGTTCGGAGTGTGCATGTCTAAAAGGGCTTTCTAGGAAATCCGTTGGAATTTTAACCGAGTAAAAAGCTCAAAATCTGTGTTTAAGCTGTATAATTAGGTTCAAAAGCACATAAATAACTTTTTTTTACCCAAAAAATTTGATTTAATATCATTTTCGATCGTTTTTTAGGGTTCGGAGTGTGCATGTCTAAATGGGCTTTCTAGGAAACCCGTTCGAATTTTAATCGAGTAAAAAGCTCAAAATCTGAATTTAAGTTGTATAATTAGGTTCAAAAGCACATAATTAACTTTTTGTACCCAAAAAAATTTGCTTTAATTATCATTTTTGGTCGTTTTTTAGGATTCAGAGCGTGCATGTATAAATGGGCTTTCTAGTGGACCCGTTCAAATTTTAACCGAGTAAAAAGCTCAAAATTTTAGTTTAAGCTGTATAATTATGTTCAAGATCCCATAATTAACTTTTTGTACCCCAAAAATTGATTTAATATCATTTTCGTTCGTTTTTTAGGGTTCAAAGCATGTAACACCCCGGAATTTGGCCTAGATGTTTTGGAAGTCGGGTTAGTGAACCGATTACACCGGATAAGCCATTACACCTAGATTCGGGATTTAAATCTTAAAAATATGTTTTAAATGGAAATAAATTATGGAAAATTTCACAAAATTATTATTTTACCTATATTTTACTTTGGTCAAATCAATTTTGGGAAATGACACTTGGATCCCTAAGATTTTGGAAACTAGTGACAGTTGTAAAAATTGAAAAGTTGGTTGTTTTAGTGACTTAATTGTAAAAGGGTCAACACTTAGAATCCTTAAGGGCTATTTATCCAATCTTTCTCATCAGATATAACCTTCCAAAAATCTCTTTATAAACTTCTTTTAATTACCATAAAGATTTAATTGAGATTTATTTCCCATTTTTCACCAAAAATCACCATTTCGCATAACTACCCATTTTCTCTCAACTTCTCCTAATTTTCTTGGTTTCCAATAAGAATTCACTTCAATTTTATCAAGGTAAATCACATCTTTTTGATTCAATTTCGTTCATATTATTTTCTCCTTATTTCTCTCCAATTTCCTTACACTTTACAACTTGTTTTTCATGGGTTTTTCAATTGGAAGGAGGTTGGATCTTTTTTGGAGGTAAGAAACCATTCAAACCTCTGAACTTTTAGTTCTTTATTGAAATTCCTAAGTATTTGATTCGTTGCATTGAGCTCTTGATTTGTTTTATGGTTTTAATTGATGATTTTCGGTTTTTATCGGTTAATTTTGTTTGAATTGATGCAATCCCGTAATAAGGTGATACCTAGTGGTTTTCAATGGGTAAATCAATGAATTTTGATGTGTTTTAACATGGAATTAATGGTTCATGGATGGATAAACCCGGATCTTAGGTTTTGGTGGTGTTAATTGGCTTAGATCTTCGGTTTATGGCTTGTTTAGGTGGTTGAATGTTTGTTGTTGGTTTAGGATGATTAGAGCATGGTTATTGGTTGTGTTTTGTTGCTCAAAGGTTGCGGTTTTCGTTGGCTAAGGGCTGGAGGTCGTTTGGATGAGTTTCGGATGTGTTTTCGGTTTTCTTAAGTGTAGTTTTTGGGTCTATTTGTTTGAAAAGTGTGGGAGGTTGATTGAATGCATTAGTATGCATTAATACCTCTGTTTTTGATATGTTAAAACAGGGCAAGGTGTTGAGATAAGTGTTCAAGGTGTTTCGAAAAAGGCGAGAATGTCGGTTGGCTTCGGCAAGCTAGTTTCGAACAAGTGGTGAGTGGGCTGCCTTATCGGCAAGGTTTTACTTGTTTTATCAAAGGTTTGGGAGTGTAGGGATAGTGTGAAAAACCTCCCCACACTCGGAAGTAAGTTAAATGGTTTTGCTATCTTAGTGGTTCCCATATCGTTCCATAATTGTCATATTTTAGACATGCTCTTAATGTAGTTTTTACATAAGTGATTTATGCCTGAGAAACGATAAGTGCTTTGGCCAAATGATGTTTTCATTATTGTCCATTGGTGTCGGATATGTTTTGACAATTGAATATTTCATGAGTTTTATTAATTTCTATACTTTGTAACATATCCAATGATTGATAATGTTGCATTGGTTTTATGAAAAATGCATATGAAGAAATGGTTTCCAATGCATGAGTTGAGTTTAAAAATGATGCAAGCATGTGTTAGTTGTTGTATATGCATGGTTAATGATGGTTTCCATGACTTTTAAAGCATGAGAATGATTTGGATTTAAGTATGGTTATTACCCTTTTCCCCGAATAAAGCCGTTGAGCATGATTTGAGTTCACTTTGATGAACATATGTTGAGTGCATTGTAAAACAGCAAGCTACCATGCATAATGAGAATGATATTGGCTTAGTGACACTATTTAAGACCACGAATACAAATGACATGTCATTAGGATTAAGTGCACTATAATATTGAGTTAGTACGTTGTGTTGCCTACACGTAAACAAGGGTGACTTTGTGTTCGACCATGCGTGTAGAGCTTGCCTATATGTAAACAAGGGTGACTTTGTGTCCGACTGTGCATATAGTTGACCCATACGTAAACATGGGTGACTTTGTGTCCGACCGTATGTAGTGGGGGTAACATGTATACAAGGGTGACTTTGTGTCCAACCGATGCATGTTGAGACCAAGTGTCTCTAGATAAGGAATAAGGAATCCGTGTATTCGATGGGTATAAGGTTTGAACAAAGTTAGTCACTAGTTGCCAATATGCATGATTTATGATTGAGACTTTTGTGTATTGAAACGCATGAGATTGTGACACATATTGATATAGAACCATTTAGAATGTAATGTTTTAAAGTCATGAGTTTCACAAGCATGTGTTCTTGACTAAGCTTTGTGCAAGGATATGAGCACGAGAGAATAGCCTAAGCATTGCTATGTGTTTAGCATATAAGACTTGTACCTTGCACATTATAGTGCACTTGATGTAAGCTTTGCTAGGTGAATAGCATGTAAGACTTGTGATGGTGCATAGAGTGCTTATGCATTAAAAAGGCCATGAGTTTGTTATTGTTTTAAAAGCATGAAAGTATTGAGAATTTTAACTTTGTAATACATGAGATAAGTGATACTTGATAAAGCAAGTATTTTGATTTTGTAAACCATGTTTGAGATACTTTTAGTGAGCATGTTATGGCATGATTTAAAGAGTTTATTGACGGACTTATGGGCTTGCATTGTGAAGGTGTTTTTTTCTATGTTTTACCCCTCACTTAGCTTATGCTTACCCTCTCTTTTACCTTGCAATGCAGAGATAATAATCGAGACGGCCAAGGGAAGCAAGATTCCAAAGGTATGTCGATGGAAAGCTCAAGTATGTGATCTAAAATGTAGTAGTAGTAAGAGAGCAATGGGGGTATAGTTTCATTGTTTCAAAAGTTGGTTTTTGGTTGATGAGAATTACCTTGGTGGTATGAACTGGTGTATGTAATGGATGTTTAATTTGCCCTTAATATTTTGGAATTAGGCATATAGTTGTTAATGTCCATTGATTGTGCTTTGGATAGGCTAGATCTACTTTAAATATCCGAATCTTATTTCTGGGCACAGGGGTATCGAAACCCCTAGAATAGGTATCGGTACCCCAGGCAAAATTTGAGTGGTACCGAACCATAGTTCGATTCTCGAACCTCACTGGTCGCCCAAGTATCGATACTACTTAAGGCAGTATCGATACCCCTGATCTTTGGTAGGTAATTCGGTTAGTGCCACGTCACAGTATCGGTAGAAGGCTCAGCTGTATCGATACCTCGGTGTAAATAATGAACCTTAGGTGTCGGAATTTCAAATTAGACCCTGATGTCTTCCTATACTCGAATATGGTTGCTAAGACTATCTTTATGGGTTGAAATTTCACCTTGATGCACAACTTTGACTTAATTTCAAGTTGGTTAACTTAAATTTGATGGAGTCCCTAGAAATTGAAAGATTTACATTTTGGTTCGTAGTTAGTGAAGCATGTAATTGATGACGTTAGAATGCTCTGATTGGTCTAAAATTTATCATGAGCGCTATTCGTATTTTTAATTGAACTCTTACGGAATGAATTTCTACCTTGACAATCGAATATGAAAGATTTACGTTTTAGTCCCTGAATCTTGTAAATGAAATTAAATGAGTTGTAGACATTGTTTCGAATTGAGATATGATATGCAAGCATGCAATTGACTTAATTAAAGATTGGTAATACTAATTTAATTTTCGGACACTTAAATTTGGGAAATTTACAACTTGGCCCTTTTTACTTAAATGCTCAAATTGAGACTCGTTTCACTTACGATTTTGTTACAACTGAACACAAGATGAGCATGAACATGTAGGAACTTAATTACGCATTTATATAAGTTAAAAAAATAACGTTTTAGGGTTGTTTATCGGGTTAAGTCTTTACGGGTTTAGCTCGATATTCCCCGTGTGACCCGTTAGTGCCGGTTTCTTATAGGCCGGGCTAAGGGGGTTACAAAGCGTGCATGTCTAAATGGGCTTTCTAGTGAACCCTTACGAATTTTAACCGAGTAAAAAGATCAAAAGTTGAGTTTAAGCTGTATAATTAGGTTCAAAAGCCCATAATTAACTTTTTGTACCCAAAAAATTTGATTTAATTATTATTTTTGATCGTTTTTTAGGATTCAGAGCGTGCATGTCTAAATGGGTTTTCTAGAGAACTCGTTCGAATTTTAACCGAGTAAAAAGCTCAAAATTTGATTTTAATCTGTATAATTAGGTTTAAAACCCCATAATTAACTTTTTTTTAAAAAAAATGATTTGATTTCATTTTCGATAGTTTTTTAGGGTTTATAGCATCCATGTCTAAATGGGCTTTCTAGTGAACCCGTTCAAATTTTAAACGAGTAGAAAGCACAAAATTCTAGTTTAAGCTGTATAATTAGTTTCAAAAGTCCATAATTAACTATTTGTACCCAAAAAATTTTATTTAATACTATTTTCGATCGTTTTTTAAGGTTCAGAGCGTCCATGTCTAAATGGGCTTTCTAGTGAACCCGTTCGAATTTTAACCAAGTAAAAAGATCAAAATTTTAGTTTAAGCTGTATAATTAGTTTCAAAAGCCCATAATTTACTTTTTTTGCCCAAAATTTTTTATTTAATATCATTTTCGATTGTTTATTATGGTTTAGAGCATGCATGTCTAAATGGTCTTTCTAGTGAACCCTTACGAATTTTAAAAGAGTAAAAAGCTCAAAAGTTGAGTTTAAGCTGTATAATTAGGTTCAAAAGCCCATAATTAACTTTTTGTACGCAAAAAATTTGATTTAATCATTTTCGATCATTTTTTAGGATTCAGAGCGTGCATGTCGAAATGTGTTTTCTAGACAACCCGTTCGAATTTTAACCGAGTAAAAACCTCAAAATTTGAGTTTGACCTGTATAATTAGGTTCAAAAGCCCATAATTAACTTTTTTTACACAAAAAATTGATTTAATATCATTTTCGGTCGTTTTTAAGGGTTCAGAGCGTACATGTCTAAATGGGCTTTCTAGTGAACCCGTTCAAATTTTAAACGTGTAAAAAGCTTAAAATTTTAGTTTAAGCTGTATAATTAGTTTCAAAAGCCCATAATTAACTATTTGTACCCAAAAAATTTGATTTAATATGATTTTCGATCATTTTTTAGGATTCAGAGCGTGCATGTCTAAAAGAGTTTTCTAGAGAACCCATTCGAACTTTAACAGTGTAAAAATCTCAAAATTTGAGTTTGACATGTATAATTAGGTTCAGAAGCCCATAATGAACATTTTTACACAAAAAAATTGATTTAATATCATTTTCGATCGTTTTTAAGAGTTTAGAGCGTACATGTCTAAATGGGCTTTCTGGTGATCCCGTTCGAATTTTAACCGAGTAAAAAGCTCAAAATTTTAGTTTAAGCTGTATAATTAGTTTCAAAAGCCCATAATTAACAATTTGTACCCAAAAAATTTTATTTAGTATTATTTTCGATCGTTTTTTAAGGTTCAGAGCGTGCATGTCTAAATGGGCTTTCAAGTGAACCCGTTCAAATTTTAACCGAGTAAAAAGCTCAAAATTTGAGGTCAAGCTGTATAATTAGGTTCAAAATGCCCATAATTATCTTTTTGTACAAAAAAATCGATTTAATATCATTTTCTATCGTTTTTTAGGATTCAGAGTGTGCATGTCTAAAAGGGATTTCTACGGAACCCGTTCGAATTTTTAATGAGTAAAAAGCTCAGAATTTTAGTTTAAGCTGTATAATTCGATTCAAAAGCTCATAATTAACTTTTTTTACCCAAAAAAGTTTATTTAATATCATTTTTGATCGTTTTTTAGGATTTAGAGCGTGTATGTCTAAATGGGCTTTCTAATGAACCTGTTCGAATTTTAACCGAGTTAAAAGCTCAAAATTTTAGTTTAAGCTGTATAATATCGTTTTTAAGGGTTCAGAGCGTGCATGTCTAAATGGGCTTTCTAGTGAACCTGTTCGAATTTTAAACGAGTGAAAAGCTCAAAATTTGAGTTTAAGCTGTATAATTACGTTCAAAGGCCCAGAACCCGTTCGATTTCAACCGAGTAAAAAGCTCAAAATTTTATTTTAACTTGTATAATTAGGTTCAAAACCCATAAATAACTTTTTTTACCTAAAATTTTTTAATTAATATCATTTTCAATATTTTTTTATAGTTTACAGCGTGGATGACTTAATGGGCTTTCTAGAGAACTGTTCGAATTTTAACCGAGTAAAAAGCTCAAAATTTGAGTTTAAGCTGTATAATTAGGTTCAAAATCCCATAATTAACTTTTTGTACCCAAAAATTTTATTTAATATTATATTCGATCGTATTTTAGAGTTCAGAGCATGCATGTCTAAATGAGCTTTCTAGTGAACCTAATTGAATTTTAACCGAGGAAAAAGCTCAAAATTTGAGTTTAAGCTGTATAATTAGGTTCAGGAGCCCATAATTAACTTTTTGTATAAAAAATTGATTTAATATTACTTTCGACCGTTGTCGCGTGTCAAAAGTGCGCGTTTAGTGCAAGTGGACACATCGAAAGTAATAAGTGATAAGTATTTTATCGAGTTATCGTCTCCTCAGGGACCGGTAGACTTAATATGCTTTCTTCACCTTCTTGTTCTATAGAAAAGTAAAGACACAAGTGAATGAGTTGATTTATCAAAACTAAAATAACTAAATAAAAGTAAAGAGTTGAAATAATAGAGAGAGATGGGCTAGGATCCAGTTGCGTCGTATTGTGGATTTGATTGACTTGTCTCTGTCTAATGCAATCGTATATCACTGCCTCGGCAGCACTGTAGTTTACTGCCCTGGCAGCGATAATACTGTCTGCCTTCGGCAATCCCTTGCTCGTGGGTAGACTTTACCAAAGTTCGGCAAAGTGTCCTTGAATGACTCCGCTTATCCCTAAGTCAGAGTGCTGTTGATGACTAGTCCTTGATGATACCTCCCGGCGTGAACCAATTATACTCACCAACCAATCTCACACTTCTTTTAGCCGCTGAAACTCTTAACCTATACCTAGGCCGAGTTAGTATTTCGCGATTGAAACACCTTACTTACCCCTTTCGTGAATCTAACTCTCCCGAGCTTAGATAAATGGATGATTCACAATATCCTCTCCCGAGCTCAATTGTGAAAACAAGGAATAACAAAGGATAAGCAACCCTTGATAACTTTATTGCATTGAATCAAAGACAAAGTACAATCTCCTCTCACATATACTCGACAACCTTGACCTAATCCCTAAGAAGATTTAGAACATAATGGAGAGGAAGAAGACAGGAATAGAAATCGTCTCTCTCCCTAGGTATTCCGTGTTTAATACATTGGGTGGCTAGGTCTTTATATAGGCTAGACCTAGGGCAAACCTTTCCTAAGTAGAATACAACTTGGAGTAGGGAACAAGTCAAGTACATAATAATAAAAATATTTCCAAGTTTGATTCGGCTAAGGAGGCTTTCCCGCATGGTCTTCCTTTGGGCTTTTCTTTGTGCTAGCCAGCTCCAATCCATGGGCTTCAAGTCCAGTCACGATCCTTGGATTTTTATCTTTCCATCGCCTATAGTCTTACTTCCTGTCTTTCTGCTGCTGCCTCGGCATCAGGTCCGGCCTCGACCTTGTCGTTGCCGCGGCAATGGTTCTCCTGCACAAATATGAAAATGCAGTAAAACATGTATTTTTCTGTAAATATTATTTATATGAGCATAACTTCTAAATATATCACATTAAGCACATGCATTGGTCCGAGTGGGTGTATATTTGGTGATTAATGCCCATAAAAGGAGTAAAAAGTGATAGTGTGTTGAGCACTTATCACACCCCCAAACTCGAACTATTGCTTGTTCTCAAGCAATGCAAACCATCAATTTGCCGAACTCTATTCTCTCTTGGTCTTACATGTCCATCTATTCTCCCCACCATAGCTAGGCCTATTCTTTAGCCTTAACCATTCGGTTACCCAAGGGTTTACCTAGAAACAAACTATAATAATTGTGAGTGTGTGTGTTTTTGTGGACAAGTTTGATTAAAGGCTTTCTTAGATAAACTCTAAGTTCAAGACAAATAGAATTGGGTTAAGTGTTCTCTTCTTTTCTAAACCACAAATTCTTGAGTCAATTTCGGGCACCTCAAGGATTATGTTTTTCCCTTCACTAATTTTTTTCTTTCTTTTTGATATTCCTTAAAATATACTAGAGCCAATTTCGGGCACCTCTGGCATAAAGAAGAGATTTTCTAGAGCCGATGATAGGCACCTCTAGTTACTTTCCCAAAAATCTAAGTCTTTATCACCTAAGTTCATTAAAAGAATTCCTCTAATCCAATAAGTTCCAAAAGTGTTTAAAGTTCTTCCTATAGTAAGCTTCTAAGTTTTCATCCTTAGCATCCTAAGGTTAAGTCTTCTTAGCAGAACCGATGATGAGCAGTGCAAAAGTGTAGGCAGTTAATTCAAGTAAGGCGGGGAGCATAAAAATTTAAAAAAAATCACTGGAATACTCCCTTTTTGGCAAGGCCGCGATAGTAGATTGCTGCCTTGGCAGTGAATCTGCACCCCCAAACTCAAACCAAGCATTGTCCTCAATGCTTTATATTTGAAGAAATAAACGGCAAAACAAAATATGAATAATAAGCAGCAAGTAAAACAATAAAAGCAATTAATATTGAATAAAGGACAAAGAATTTTAAAGCGACTCCGAAGAGCTGCTTGTAACAATTTTTCTCCTCGGCCTTGCTGCCGATTGCTTTGTCCTTGGTGAGGGCGATGGTTGTGCCTTTGCTTGTCGGGGCGGTTGGACTCGAGTATGTGGTATTCGTTGCATTGGGGCCTCTACCTCCTCTCCTTCTTCTACATCAGCCATCTCTTCGGTGAGCATTACGTCTGTTCCTCCTCCCATTGCTGTTGCTCCTCCGGTGTGGTGGGTACTTGGGCCGGCGGCGGTGGAGCTTTGGTGCACATAGGCATCTATCTCGGCTGATAGGCTGCCCATGATAATTGGTGATCGGGGTGGGGTGCTAAAAACGACCCTTCGCTTGGATGGCCTTCTGCTAACAGACGAGGCCGCGGTAGAATCTGCTGCCCTAGATGGGCCGGCAGCCTGGTATTGGGGCTGAGGGTCCGCATGGAAGAACGACCTTGGTCCTCCCGGGGCTGGTGTAGTCTCGGTGTAAGGGGCGGCTGTGACGAACATGTTGCTAGGGAACTCCGAAAATTGTGCTCCTTGGTCCGGGAAGGCATACAGTAGCATTTGGGCTAAGGTGCCATTGAAATCCCTTTGGTACTCCATGTACCGTTATTGTTTAAGGTCCATTGCTGCCATCCTTTGCAAGATCTCCTGGTATTGGTCTGCTGCGGCAGAGGTGTGGACAGTACCAGGCATGTCTGCCGTGTACTAGGCCCCGGCAGCAGTATCGACAGTGAACTGCTGCGGCGTTGCTTGGACAGGCTCCGCTTGTGTGATCTGCATGACTTTATGGCAGAAGTCCCTAGTCCATCCTCGTCGTGGGGGCGTGTATTCGTCTGTATCTTCGATGGGCACATCTGCGGCAACACATAAAACCGTGATCAAACAAGGGAAATACAATGGTCCTTTATCTTTCTTACCGCACTTGTGAATTTCCCGAAGGATGATCTCTCCAACGTTGATGGTCCTCTTGTTGATGATGGATTGGATAAGCACCAATCTTTTGCGATCCACCGTGCTATTGTGTGACGTGGGGATGAGGCGTCGCTTGACAAAGGTATTCCACATCTTGGCGTCCGGCTTTAGGTTTTGTCTTGTTACGGATCCCCTATAGGTACCGGTTTCCCATGGGGTGTTCGCGTAACAAAGATTGTCTTTGATGAGCTCGTAATCCTCGGCAGTGATATCTTCCAAGAATTCTGCGTGGATATCACTGTCAGGGGTGAGGCCGTAGAAATTGTTAATTGTCTCGGCATCGAGCTGGACTGGCCTGTCGCGGCAATGAACGAAGAGGGAGTCTTTGCTGGGCCCGTACGCATAAAACTCCCGCACGATCGCGGCATTCGCCTGAGCAGGTTGGAGACAAAATTTCCCAATTTTGGTACTTAATTCTGTCATAGAGGTAGTGCTCAATGCCGTAGTTTTCTTCATCCGCATGCTGGAAACCTTGTTCTTCCCACAGTTGCCGAGCGATGAAAGATCGGTTGAAACGATCTTCAACGTTAGCTGGGGTGAATCTCTTGTAAGTTGCCATCAAGATTTGAGAGAATTCACTTCTTGGAGTTTTTCTTGAAAAGAATCTGAAATTTAGCGAAGATTAGTAGGCAGAGAGTAATGTGAGAGAGAGATTGTTATGAATACTAAAGAAAACAAGAAAGCAAAAGTGAATAGTTCAAGAGGAAGGAGTTTCTTATATAGGCACCGGCCTTGTGACCGTTGAAGCCACTAGCCGTTTTGTAACCGTTTCCTTTTCTACCGTTTCCTTTTTCTGCCGCGACAGGAATCTCGGTAGACTAGCCGTTACACTATTCTGCCCATTGGGACTGCTACGGCCCTGACACTGTTTTATTGCCTCGGCAGAGTTCCTACTGTGAACTATTTCTCTTTTATTCCTGCTTGTTATTCCTAAATAAAACACACAAAAGAAAAAAAAATACTTAAAGCAATAATAAGAACAATAAAAATAAACTAATCCTAATATATTAATAAAGAGAAGGGAGTAGATCATGTTACTGGTGGGGAGCATGCAAATGCATCTCCCAAAATTATTCTCTCCCTTAGGCCCAAATTGTGAATCGGTTGCGGGCCACTCCTTTTTGCTGCATATTCATCCACATTGGGTTTAATTTTTTTGCCGAATATCCTGCCGAGAAGACTGCCCAGGCAGGATATTTTAGTGTCTACTGTGTGGATGGCCTTGCACTCCTCTGGATCATCATATTTTTTTTAAGTTGTGGAATGCGTTAAGTTTGACTTGTTGGTCATTGACCCGCATTGTCAACTCTCCTTTTTCCACGTCAATTTGAGTACGTCCAGTTGCAAGGAAAGGTCTCCCAAGGATGATCGGTGCATTGTCATCTGCTTCACAATCAAGGACAAGAAAGTCAGCAGGAAAAATAAACTTGTCCACTCTTACCAGTATGTCCTCGATTTTGCCTTCAGGTTGCACATAGGATTGATCCGCTAGTTGGAGCATCACTGTTGTAGGTTTCGGCCTTCCAATTCCAAGTTTTTGGAAGACTGATTTGGGCATGAGGTTTATGCTTGCTCCAAGGTCGCATAGGGCCTTACCTTCATAATTCTTACCTATCGCACAAGGTATAGTAAAGCAGCCAGGATCCTTTAATTTTGGTGGCATGCGGTTATGCAGCATTGCCATGCATCCCTCGGTAGCAGCCACTGTCTCAAACTCACCTATTCGTTTCCTCTTTGACACCATGTCCTTTAGGAACTTGGCATAGTTAGGCATTTGTTCAATAGCTTCAACGAACAGTATGTTGATGTGGACTTGCTTCAAGATATCGAGGAACTTCTTGAATTGCTGGTCCTGTTTTTGCTTTTTCAACCTTTGTGGGAAAGGTGGTGGTGGTCTCATCTCATCCAGGGTTTCTTTAATTTGAAATTTGATACCTGGCACCATTGGAGTTGTTGCTGCCTCGGCAGGCTGCTCAGGAGCTGCAGTGCTTTCTGTCGGGGCAGTGTTATCAGATTCAGTTTGCTCGACCTTTTCTTTTGCTAGATCAGCTGATTGATTTTGGCTCTCTGGGATCTTCTCCTTCAGCTGTAGAACACTCCTAGTAGTGATTGATTTGCACTGTTCATGGCTCATTACCTTAGCAACTTCAGTATTACTAGGTAATCCTCCTTGTGGTCTAGTATTTATACTTTGAGCAAACTGCCCAACCTGAGCTTCCAGCGTTTTTATGGCCGCTTCTTGATTTTGCAACCTCATCTCAGTTCTATTCATGAAGGCATCTGTCCTCTTGATGAAATTACTATTCTCTGCCATGTATGACTCAGTTTTCATCATGAAGGCCTTTAGCGTGTTCTCCAGTGAACTTACCGGTTGTTGCTGCATCTGCTACTCTGGCATTGACTGCTGGGTTTGCTGCTGCGGCATCGGTTGCTGAAAACCAGAAGGTTGGGTGATTGGGTTTAAGGCATTGTTAGGGTTGCTCTATGATAGGTTTGGATGCCTCTTCCATGAAGGGTTGTATGTGTTGGACATCACATTGTTGCGGTTGTAGTTCCCAACATACATACCGGTTTCTTGATTCATGCAATCAGAGGAACTGTGGTTACCTCCACATAAGTCACAATATGAATCAATTACCTTAACTTCACGGGTATTTTGTTGTAATTGTAGGTTTTGCACCATCTTGGCAAGAGAGGTCAATTGTGCTGCCACTGAACTTGATGAGTCTAATTCATTTACCGTGGCT
Organism: Abelmoschus esculentus; assembly: GCA_035048815.1. Taxonomy (NCBI): domain Eukaryota; kingdom Viridiplantae; phylum Streptophyta; class Magnoliopsida; order Malvales; family Malvaceae; genus Abelmoschus; species Abelmoschus esculentus. The sequence continues at coordinate 7,798,543 of JAUCBN010000015.1, forward strand.
TGGCGTCTTACTCCTCCTCGCCTAAATGTAGGAAACTGAAAGTCATTCTTTGCGAGTTTATTCAATATTTAAATAGCTTCCTCAGGTGCTTTATCCAGTAGTGCTCTGTTTGCCGAGGCAACTAACATCATCCTTGTCGGGGTATTCGTGGCATTGTAAAACATTGTCACTTGTGTCCATAGGGGAAATCCATGCAAAGGACACTTGTGCAATAGCTCCCTGTAGCGTTCCCATGCCTCGTACATTGGTTCGTCTTTTGCCTGTCGAAAAGAAGTAATTTCATTAAGGATTCTGTCATATAAATTAGTAGGATTAAAACGAGTAATGAAATCACGGCAAAGTTCAGTCCAAGATCTAATAGATCCTGCTGGAATGTTATTTAACCAAGCTTTCGCCGTATCCCTCAGTGAATAGGGGAATAGCTTCAATCGCAAGACATCTTCATGGACTCCTTGGATTTTGAAAGAGTTGCAAATCTCCATGAAGGACTTGAGATGCTGCCTTGCGTCTTCAGGTGCAGACCCACCAAATTGTCCAATTGTATTTAACATATTGAACATAACAGGTTTTAGTTCAAAATGGGCTGCTTCAATCTCAGGTGTGATGACTCCTGGGTTTAATCCGTTTAAGTCCTCCTCCAGGAAGTCTCTGATAGTGAGCTGCCGCGGCCCAGGTGGCGGCGGAAGTCCTCCATTGCCGACAGGTAAATTTTGTCCTGCCGGGTGTTCTGCCATGGCTCCTTGGACCTGTCTCCTCAACCGTTGTCTTGTTCTTTCGATCTCTGGATCTAACTCGTACAAGGGGTTGGTTGGATTGGCCCTGGTAATACACCAAGAAAAACAAAAGTAAAATAAAAATAAAAATAAAAATAAACAAGAAAATAAAGAAAACAAAATTTAGTTGTCAGTCCCCGGCAACGGCGCCAAAAACTTGTCGCGTGTCAAAAGTGCGCGTTTAGTGCAAGTGGACACATCGAAAGTAATAAGTGATAAGTATTTTATCGAGTTATCGTCTCCTCAGGGACCGATAGACTTAATATGCTTTCTTCACCTTCTTGTTCTGTAGAAAAGTAAAGACACAAGTGAATTGAGTTGATTTATCAAAACTAAAATAACTAAATAAAAGTAAAGAGTTGAAATAATAGAGAGAGATGGGCTAGGATCCAGTTGCTTCGTATTGTGGATTTGATTGACTTGTCTCTGTCCAATGCAATCGTATATCACTGCCTCGGCAGCACTGCAGTTTACTGCCCTGGCAACGATAATATTGTCTACCTTCGGCAATCCCTTGCTCGTGGGTAGACTTTACCAAAGTTCGGCAAAGTGTCCTTGAATGACTCCGCTTATCCCTAGGTCAGAGTGCTGTTGATGACTAGTCCTTGATGATACCTCCCGGCGTGAACCAATTATACTCACCAACCAATCTCACACTTCTTTTAGCCGCTGAAACTCTTAACCTATACCTAGGCCGAGTTAGTATTTCGCGATTGAAACACCTTACTTACCCCTTTCGTGAATCTAACTCTCCCGAGCTTAGATAAATGGATGATTCACAATATCCTCTCCCGAGCTCAATTGTGAAAACAAGGAATAACAAAGGATAAGCAAACCTTGATAACTTTATTGCATTGAATCAAAGACAAAGTACAATCTCCTCTCACATATACTCGAAAACCTTGACCTAATCCCTAAGAAGATTTAGAACATAATGGAGAGGAAGAAGACAGGAATAGAAATCGTCTCTCCCCCTAGGTATTCCGTGTTTAATACATTGGGTGGCTAGGTCTTTATATAGGCTAGACCTAGGGCAAACCTTTCCTAAGTAGAATACAACTTGGAGTAGGGAACAAGTCAAGTACATAATAATAAAAATATTTCCAAGTTTGATTCGGCTAAGGAGGCTTTCCCGCGTGGTCTTCCTTTGGGCTTTTCCTTGTGCTAGCTAGCTCCAATCCATGGGCTTCAAGTCCAGACACGATCCTTGGATTTTTATCTTTCCATCGCCTACAGTCTTACTTCCTGTCTTTCTGCTGTTGCCTCGGCATCAGGTCCTGCCTCGGCCTTGTCGCTGTCGCGGAAATGGTTCTCCTGTACAAATATGAAAATGCAGTAAAACATGCCTTTTTCTGTAAATATTAATTATATGAGCAAAACTTCTAAATATATCACATTAAGCACATGCATTAGTCCGAGTGGGTGTATAATTGGTGATTAATGCCTATAAAACGAGTAAAAAGTGATAGTGTGTTGAGCACCTATCAATCGTTTTTTAGGGTTCAAAGCGTGCATGTCTAAATGGGCTTTCTAGTGAACCCTTACGAATTTTAACCGAGTAAAAAGCTCAAAATTTATTTTAAGCTGTATAATTAGGTTCAAGAGCCCATACTTAACTTTTTTTACCCAAAAATTTTTATTTAATATCATTTTCGATCATTTTTTAGCGTTCGGAGCGTGCATGTCTAAATGGGCTTTCTAGTGAACCCTTACGAATTTTAACCGAGTAAAAAGTTCAAAATTTTAGTTTAAGCTGTATAATTAAGTTCAAAAGCCCATAATTTACTTTTTGTACCCAAAAAATTTGATTTAATATCATTTTTGATCGTTTTTTAGGGTTTAGAGCGTGCATGTCTAAATGGGCTTTCTAGTGAACCCGTTCTAATTTTAACCGAGTGAAAAGCTCAAAATTTGAGTTTAACCTATATAATTAAGTTCAAAAGCCCATACTTAACTTTTTTTACCTAAAAAAATTTGATTTAATATCATTTTCTATCGTTTTTAAGGGTTCAGAGCGTGCATGTCTAAATGGGCTTTCTAGTGAACCCGTTCGAATTTTAAACGATTGAAAAGCTCAAAATTTGAGTTTAAGATGTATAATTACGCTCAAAGGCCCACAATTACCTTTTTTTACCCAAAATTTTTTATTTAATATCATTTTCGATCATTTTTTAGGGTTCAGAGCAAGCTTGTTTTAATGGGCTTTCTACTGAACCCATTCGAATTTTAACGGAGTAAAAAGCTCAAAATTTGAGTTTAACCTGTATAATTAGGTTCAAAAGCCTATAATTAACTTTTTTACCAAAAAAAATGATTTAAAATTATTTTTGATCGTTTTTTAGGGTTCAGAGCGTGCATGTCTAAATGGGCTTTCTAGTGAACCCGTTCGAATTTTAACCGAGTAAAAAGCTCAAAATTTTATTTTAAGCTGTATAATTAGGTTCAAAATCCCATAATTAACTTTTTGTTCCCCAAAAATTTAATTTAATATCATTTTCGATTGTTTTTAGGGTTCAGAGCGTACATGTCTAAATGGGCTTCCTAGTGAACCCGTTCGAATTTTAACCGAGTAAAAACTTTAAAATTTTAGTTTAAGCTGCATAATTAGGTTAAAAGCCCATAATTAACTTTTTATACCCAAAAATTTGATTTAATATCATTTTCGATCGTTTTTACGGTTTAGAGCGTACATGTCTAAATGGGCTTTCTAGTGAACCCTTACAAATTTTAACCGAGTAAAAAGCTCAAAATTTTAGTTTAAGCTAAGTAATTAGGTTCAAAAACCCATAATTAACTTTTTGTACCCAAAAAATTTGATTTAATAACATTATCGATTCTTTTTTAGGATTCAGAGCGTGCATGTCTAAATGGGTTTTCTAGAGAACCTGTTCTAATTTTAACCGAGTAAAAATCTCAAAATTTGAGTTTGACCTGTATAATTAGGATCAAAATCCCATAATTAACTTTTTTACCCAAAAAAATTCATTTAATATCATTTTCGATCGTTTTTTAGGGTTTAGAGCGTGCATGTCTAAATGGGATTTCTAGTGAACCCGTTCGAATTTTAAACGAGTAAAAAGCTGAAAATTTTTGTTTAAGTTGTATAATCAGTTTCAAAAGCCCATAATAAACTACTTTTACCCCAAAATTTTTATTTAATATAATTTTTTATCGTTTTATAGGGTTTACAGTGTGCATGTCTAAATGGGATTTGTCACGACCCGGATTCGGATCCGAGTGTCGGGTTAACCCGAGGGGCTTGGGCTTCGATTTTGGGCCCCGAGTTTGTTTTGTTGGGCCTTGAGTGGTTTGGCTTTGAGTTGGTTTTTAAGTTGGGCTTGGTTTAAGAGGAGATTTTGGTAAATATCTAGTTAGAGGACAAGGAGGGGATTGGGGGTTGTTTTCTCTGCAGAATGTGGAAGAGGTGAGATCACCTTGTCTTCCTTTTTCCCCCATCCGTATTTGCAAGAGAGAAAGAAAGGAAAAGATCTAATCTTTGTTTTGGTAAGTCAAGAATCTCGTTTTAGTGTTGAAGTGAAAGAGGTAGAGCATGAGGAGATCTATGTTTCGAGGTGTTCTTCGTTTAGTTTAGTGGAAGATGGTTTTAGAAGGGTTTTAGGTGTAATGCGGGATTAGTGTGTTTGGGAGCTTCAATCCTCAGTTTTCTAATGTTTTTAGATTCTGAGAATCATCCCCAAATGTATCTAATATTTTGTTTAATCTCCCTTGTAGAGAAACAAGTTGGAGAGCCCTCTAGGAGCTTGGGAAAAGAGAATTCTTGAAGAAGGAGGTGGAACTCGAGTTTGTTGTTTTGTTGTTTTGTAGAGAAACATGTTTGTTGATTGGTTTGAAATGTTGGTAGCTTAAGGATGGTCATTAATGGTGGTTTATGGTTATGTTGATGAACCTTTGTGAAAATGGTGTAAATTTAATTAGGATCACTCCCTTAAGGTCTAGGATTAGTTTGGTATTAAATGGATCGAGTTTGGATAGGTTCCAAAGTGTTCAAACTGCAAAAACTGCACTTATCGTGCAGGGGGTATCGATACCGGTGGCCCGTGTATCGATACCCCTGAGAGAATTTAGGCTACAAGAGTAGGGGTATCGAACCATGGTTCGATACCGAGCTGTCTAGTAGCATAATGGCATCGATGCCAGTATCGAAACAAGAGGTCTTCCTCTGTTGACTTTTGGAAGGGTCAAAGGGGTTCGATACTGGTGTTTTGATACTCCAAGTAGGGGTATCGATACCCCAGGGCAATTTAGCCCAAGTTCTTGTGGAAAAAAAATGGTAAAGTCTCACAATGCTATTTTAGATGTTCTAAAGACTTGTTTAAACCTTTAAATGAATATTAGACCGAGAATTAGATACCTAGACCTATTAAAGAGATAATTGAATAATAATTGGAGTCTAGTGGTGTACCACCGGTTTTTGGAACCGTTAAGGGTTCGTGTGACCTATTCGAGTCCCGTAGCTTACTAGGAACCTTGTTTAGTGCTGACGGGTTGCCTAGAGTATATATTATATAATTATGAGATAATCTGGTAACCTTGCTTAGTGTTGATGGGTTACTAGAGTAATTAATATATGAGATGTAAAACTGATAACCTTGCTTAGTGCTGATGGGTTATCGGTAATATTATGCGGAAGACTAGCTAGGACCTTGCTTAGTGCTGATGGGTTACTTAGCGGATACAGTGGAGTGGCTTGCCACGGACCTTGCTTAGTGCTGATGGGTCCCCTACTTCTATACTACTATGAGTTGATATGGACATCGATATATATATAAGTATATATATATATATATATGAGATAGAAATACGAGTTAAGAACTTGAGATGCTGTGTGGTCTTCTTTTGTCTTGCATATGCCATGTGCTGATATATGCCATCTTGATATCATGTGTTTAGGCGGTTCTGGTAGCGCCATCGTACTCATGCCATGTCATCATACATGTTGATATGCTTATTTTATGCTATGCATGATGTGGACTGGTTGGTCGAGTACCCACTGAGCTTTAGTAGCTCAGCGTTTCGAAATATGTTTTCGTGCGTAGGTTAAGGAAGCTGTTCGGAGTAGCATCATCGTGGTGGGTTCAACATCGACATCTGTTGTCAGAGTACTGTTATTAGGCATAGTGGCCATTCATACTTGTGGGACCCTATATGTGTAATTTGTAACTCTGTTTATTTATTGTCGAATGTTTTTAAACAGTTGTAATATTTTGGAGCTCCGCTACTTTAATTTATTCGGATTTATGTTTTAAAATTGTTTTGGATTTTATACATTATGATGAAATGGATTTGGACCCAACTTTATGGGCTTTTGGAAAGAATTTTGAAATACAGGTTTTGGGCTGGAGGCCCAATGTGGCACCCGGTCGAGGGTGTAAAATTTTGTGGTATCAGAGCCTAGGTTGAGTCGGTTCTAGGAAGTCCCTGGGGGAGTCTAGTGTGTCATATAGGTGTCAGATAAGTATATGCCCATTAGTCGAAGTTGTACTTGCTTAGATGCTGAAAATTCGATGATGTAATCTCGTTTGTTTGTTGTGTGCAGTAAGTATGCCAAGGAGGAACAGAGTTGTGGAAGAGAGTTGGGGTTCTCGAGAGGACTCCGATGAGGAGTATGTGCCCGCTGTGGAGGCACCGTCTGACGATGCAGTTGGTCAAAGGGCCAACTACTTCTTGTAGCTGAATTGGGCGTTGGACCGGATCGTGAGAGCTATACCGAGTCCGTCTGCTACGCCTCGAGAAGCACCAGTGGAGAGGGTGTGTAGGCAGGGAGTTGTTGACTTTCATGGGACAGGACAAGATAATCTCGTGCAAGCTGATCAGTGGTTACATGACACTCGTTGTATCATGAGACAGATGAGGTTGAGATCTGAGGACAAGTTGTCATGTGTCTTGTCGTTGTTGAAAGGCAATGCACGTGAATGGTGGGAAACAGTGGAGCTTGGTTGGGATCCCAAGAGACCAACTTGGAATGACTTCCTCGATGAGTGTTCTGAAGGGTCTGAGGAAAGAGATCCAGACGTTTCTGAAGGGTCTGAGGAAAGAGATCCAGACGTATCTCACCGCTACTTCACCCAGAGTGTTCTCAGAGTTGAATGCTAGTGCAAAGTCCTTAGAACAGGTGCAAGGGTTGACCTATGGTTCATCTTCCGGTTAGGTTGGTACTAGTGGAGGTAATCAGAGCTACTCCAACAACTCTCGGTCCTTTTCGGGAAGGAAAAGGAACCGTTGGAATCAGAGTAGAGGAGCTTCTAGTCAGGGTGAAAGATCTGACCGTAGGTCTGAGTCTGCTGGTAGGAGGAGGCAGTGTACGTCGTCCCCGATGATGAGCCCGGAGAGTTCTCAGAGGAGCTCAGGTGTTCTGACTTGTCAGCAGTGTGGGCGGAGCCACCGAGGAGAGTGTTGGAACATAGTCAGAGCTTGTTACCGTTGTGGGTCATCAGGACATCTAGTGAAGGACTGCCCAAAGAAGTTTAGGGAGACATCGGATCCGGTTTAGAGGACCGGTTATCCTAGTCAGAGAGGTAGAGGTTTTACCCGTGGAGGGGCTAGTCATGTTTCGGGTGGTACCTTTCAGTCCACGGCGAGAGCACCGGATAGGTAGTATGTTGTGAGGGCACAGGAGGACTGTACGACTATCGATGTTATCTCAGGTACGTTTACCTTGTTTTCATTTCCCATAGTTGTTCTTGTGGACTCGGGGTCTACCCACTCCTATATCCATAGTGGGATATCTTAGTGTTGGGGGTTGCCAGCTGAAGAGCTAGAAATAGGAGTTCGTGTGACAAGTCCGTTGGGTTTGGATGTTTTAGTGGATAAGGTTTATCAGAGGTGTCCAATATAGGTGCAAGGCTCGATCTTTCCTGCAGATCTTATGGTTTTACCTTTCCAAGAGTTCGACGCAATCCTAGGGATGGATTGGTTGTTCGAGCATGATGCGAGTCTTGAGTGTAGGTCAAAGAGTTTAAAGCTTCGTGTTGCAGATGAATCTAAGCTTGTTGTGAGGGGCGAGAGAAACCCTTGTTTGCTAAATGTTGTATCGGCTTTGTCTGCTCAGAGGTTGATCCACCAAGGTTGTGAGGCCTTCTTAGCTCACGTAGTTGATGTGAGCGTAGAGAGCCCTGAGTTAGGGAGTTTGAGGACAGTTTATGAGTATCCTGATGTGTTTCCAGAGGATTTCCCGGTTTACCTCCCGATCGTGAGTTAGTGTTCCGTATAGAGGTGTTGCCAAGGACAACACCGGTGTCCATAGCGTCGTATCGTATGGCACCGACGGAAATGAGGGAGTTGAAGCAACAGATCTAGGAGTTGCTTGAGAGAGGTTTTATCAGACCGAGTGTATCAACGTGGGGAGCACCGATTTTGTTTGTTAAGAAGAAGGACGGGTCGATGAGGATGTGCATCGACTACCGTCAGCTCAACAAAGTCACGATCAAGAACCGTTATCCGTTGCCTAGGATCGATGACTTGTTTGATCAATTGAGAGGTGCCCGTGTGTTTTCTAAGATCGATCTGCAATCAGGGTACTACCAGTTGAAGGTAGTGGAGGAGGATGTCCAAAAGACTGCTTTTACGACGCGGTACGGACATTATGAGTTTTTAGTGATGCCGTTTGGGCTCACGAATTCTCCAGCAACTTTTATGGATCTGATGAACCGGGTCTTTCAGCCGTATCTAGATCAGTTTGTGGTTGTGGTCATCGACGATATGTTGGTGTATTCACGCTCAGAGGAGGAGCGTGACTACCACCTAAGAGTTGTTCTCCAGGTTTTGAAGGATAGGCGTCTGTACGCCAAGTTCAGTAAGTGTGAGTTCTGGTTGTCAGAGGTGGCGTTTCTTGGCCACATCGTTGCAGCAGATGGCATCCGTGTGGATCCTCAGAAAATCCAAGCTAGGGTGGAATGGAAACCACCAAGGAATGTATCGGAGGTCCGTAGTTTTCCTGGACTTGCCGGATACTATAGGCGGTTTGTGAAAGGCTTCTCGATCTTAGCAACACCATTGACAAAGTTGCTTCAGAAAGGGGTTCCATTCGTGTGGAATGAGAGAAAACAAGAAAGTTTCGAGAGGCTTAAGGCTTATCTTACCGAGGCACCGGTCCTGACGCAACCGGAATTGGGGAAAGATTATGTGGTATTTAGTGATGCTTCCTTGAGTGGGTTAGGTTGTGTGCTCATACAGGAGGGTAAGGTGGTTGCTTACGCCTCGAGATAGTTGAAACCCCATGAGAGGAATTATCCCACCCATGATCTCGAGTTGGCAGCAGTTATCTTCGTGCTGAAGATATGGAGGCATTATCTCTATGGGGAGAAATGCTATGTTTACACCGATCACAAGAGTTTGAAGTATCTGCTCACCTAGAAGGAGTTGAATTTGAGACAACGAAGGTGGATAGAGTTGCTGAAGGACTATGACTGTGTCATAGAGTATCATCCCAGTAAGGCGAATGTGGTTGTCGATGCTTTGAGTAGGAAGTCCATGTCGGACTTGAGGGCCATGTTTGCACGGTTGAGGATGACCGAGTGTGGAACCCACGCTAGTTCAGGAGATAAAGAGAGCACAGGCGTTAGATGAGGAGCTAGTAGCTCAGCTTTAGGCTTGTCAGCGAGGTGAGGTGTCAAACTTTAAGGTACGAGATGGTGGGTTCTTGTACTTCAAGGGTCGGTTGTGTGTTCCTGCTCTTGAGGATCTGAGGGACCGTTTCTTGAGGGAAGCTCACCGTATTCCGTTTTCTGTACACCCGGGTGGTAACAAGATGTATCAGGATCTTCGTCCCTTCTTTTGGTGGCCTTGTATGAAAAGGGATATTTCCGAGTTTGTGACGAGATGTTTAACGTGTCAGCTTGTGAAGGCGGAACATCAGGTTCCTTCAGGTTTGCTTCAGCCTATCCAGATTCCACAGTGGAAGTGGGATCGTGTGACCATGGACTTTGTCACCGGGTTACCAATGACGTTGAGGAAGCATGATGCTGTGTGGGTCATTGTTGACCGGTTGACCAAGTCGGCTCACTTTTTACCAGTTAGGATGGACTTCAGTTTGGAAAAGTTGGCTTAGTTGTACATAAAGGAGATCATCAGGTTGCATGGTGTACCCTCATCGATCATATCAGATAGGGATCTGAGGTTCACAGCGAGGTTGTGGAGGTCTATCCATAAGGCTTTGGATACCAAGTTGTACTTCAACACAGCTTTTCATCCTCAGAACGATGGACAGTCTAAGCGAGTTATCCAAATCTTGGAGGATATGCTTAGATGTTGTGTGGTTGACTTTGCTCGAAGTTGGGAAGATCAGTTACCGCTTGTGGAGTTTGCTTACAACAACAGTTATTAGTCAAGTATAAAGATGGCACCTTTTGAGGCCTTGTATGGCCATAGGTGTAGGACACCCTTGTGTTGGACTGAGCTAAATGAGAGACGGATAGTAGGTTCCGAGATTGTTAGGGAAAACGAGGAAAAAGTTCAGATCATCAAAGAAAGGTTGCAAGCAGCGTTTAATCGGCAAAACGCTTACGCGGATCGTAAGCGCAAGCACATCGAGTATGAGTTAGGAGAAAAAATGTTTCTCAAGGTATCTCCTTGGAAAGGAATCATCCGCTTTGGTCGGAAAGGAAAGTTGAGTCCGAGGTATGTGGGTCCGTATGAAGTTCTTGAGAGAGTGAGACCAGTGGCTTACCGGTTAGCCTTGCCTCTAGAGTTAGCTCGTATCCATGATGTTTTCCACGTGTCTATGTTGAGGCTTTATCGTTCAGATCCTTCTCGTGTTGTTAAGCTTGAGGAAATCGAAGTCAATAAGGATTTGACTTACGAGGAAAGACAAATAGAAATGTTTGATAGAGGAGTGAAAGAGCTTCGGAACAAGAGTATACCGTTAGTAAAGGTTCTTTGGAGAAACCACGGAGTTGAAGAGGCTACGTGGGAAGTTGAGAAAGACATGAGGGCTCAGTACCCGCATCTATTCCTAACAGGTAAATTTCGAGGACAAAATTTTCTTTAAGGAGGGGAGAGTTGTCGCGACCCGGATTCGGATTCGAGTGTCGGGTTAACCCGAGGGGCTTGGGCTTCAGTTTTGGGCCCCGGGTTTGTGTTGTTGGCCCTTGAGTGGTTGGGCTTGGTTTAAGAGGACATTTTGATAAATGTCTAGTTAGAGGACAAGGAGGGGGTTGGGGGTTGTTTTCTCTGCAGAATGTGGAAGAGGTGAGATCACCTTGTCTTCCTTTTTCCCCCGTCCATCTTTGCAAGAGACAAAGAAAGGAAAAGATCTAATCTTTGTTGTGGTAAGTCAAGAATCTCATTTTAGTTTTAAAGTGAAAGAGGTAGATCATGAGGAGATCTATGTTTCGAGGTGTTCTTCGTTTAGTTTAGTGGAAGATGGTTTTATAAGGGTTTTAGGTGTAATCCGGGATTAGTGTGTATGGGATCTTCAATCCTCAGTTTTCTAATGTTTTTAGATTCTAAGAATCATCCCCAAATGTATCTAATCTTTTGTTTAATCTCCCTTGTAGAGAAACAAGTTGGAGAGCCCTCTAGGAGCTTGGGAAAAGAGAAATCTTGATGAAGGAGGTGGAACTCGGGTTTGCTGTTTTGTTGTGTTCTTTGCTTAAGGTTGGTTCTCTTCCAACCCATAATCATCATGCATATAATGTTTTAAGTTTAAATGCATGTTTGTTGATTGGTTTGAAATGTTGGTAGCTTAAGGATGGTCATTAATGGTGGTTTATGTTATGTTGATGAACCTTTGTGAAAATGGTGTAAATTTAATTAGGATCACTCCCTTAAGGTCTAGGATCAGTTTGGTATTAAATGGATCGAGTTTGGATAGGTTTCAAAGTGTTCAAACTGCAAAAACTGCACTTATCGTGCAGGGGGTATCGATACCGGTGGCCCGTGTATCGATACCCCTGAGAGAATTTAGTCTACAAGAGTAGGGACATCGAACCATGGTTCGATACCGAGCTGTCCAGTAGCATAATGGCATCGATGCCAGTATCGGAACAAGAGGTCTTCCTTTGTTGACTTTTGGAAGGGTCAAAGGGGTTCGATACTGGTATCTATACTGGTGTTTCGATACTCCAAGTAGGGGTATCGATACCCCAGGGCAATTTAGCCCATGTTCTTGTGGAAAAAAATGGTAAAGTCTCACAATGCTATTTTAGATGTTCTAAAGACTTGTTTAAACCTTAAAATGAATATTAGACCGAGAATTAGACACCTAGACCTGTTAAAGAGATAATTGAATAATAATTGGAGTCTAGTGGTGTACCACCATTTTTTGGAACCGTTAAGGGTTCGTGTGACCTATTCGAGTCACGTAGCTTACTAGGAACCTTGCTTAGTGCTGACGGGTTGCCTAGAGTATATATTATATAATTATGAGATAATCTGGTAACCTTGCTGATAAGTGCTCAAAACACTATCACTTTCTACTCCTTTTATCGGCATTTATCACCAAATATTCACCCACTTGAACCAACGCATGTGCTTAATGTGATATATTTAGAAGTTATACTTAAATAGATAATTTTTATAGAAAAAGGCATGTTTTACTGCGTTTTCACATCTGTGCAGGAAAACCATTGCCGCGGCAGAGGCAAGGCCGAGGCAGCAGCAGGAAGACAGGAAGCAAAGTGATAGGCGATGGAAAGACAAAAATCTAAGGAACGTGTCTGGACTTGAAGCCCATTATTCGGAGCTGGCTAGAACAAGGAAAAGCCCAAAGGAAGACCACGCGGGAAAGCCCCCTTAGCCGAATTCAAACTTGGAAATATATTATTATTATGTACTTGACTTGTTCCCTACTCCAAGTTGTATTCTACTTAGGAAAGGTTTGCCCTAGGTCTAACCTATATAAAGACCTAGCCACCCAATGTATCATATATCGAAATACCTAGGGAGAGCCGACTTTTACTCTTGTTTACTTCCTCTCCATCATGTTATAAAACCTTCATAGGGTTTAGGTGAAGGTTGTGGAGTATTTGTGAGAGGAGATTGTAATTTGTCTTTTATTCAATTAATAAAGATTATCAAGGTTTGCTTATCCTTTGTTATTCCTTGTTCTTGCATTCAAGCCCGGGAGGGAAGTTTGTGAGTAATCCATTTATCTAAGCTCGGGAGAGTTAGATTCACGAAAGGGGTAAGTACGGTGTTTCAATCGCGAAATACTAACTCGGCCTAGGGATAGGTTAAGAGTTTCAGCGGCTAAAAGAAGTGTGAGATTGGTTGGTGAGTATAATTGGTTCACGCCGGGAGGTATCATCAAGGACTAGTCATCAACAACACTCTGACTTAGGGATAAGCGGAGTCATTCAAGGACACTTTGCCGAACTTTGGTAAAGTCTACCCACGAGCAAGGGATTGCCGCGGCAGACAGCGTTATCGTTGCCCAGGCAGTAAACTGCAGTGCTGCCAAGGCAGAGATATGCGATTGCATTGGATAAAGACAAGTCAATCAAGTCCACAATACAATACAACTGGATCCTGGCCCATCTCTCTCTCTAATATTTCGACTCTTTGTTTTTATTCAATTATTTATGTTTAAATAAATCACACCAATTCACTTGTGCTTTTATCTTTCCACAGAGCAAGGAGATAAAGGAAGCATATTAAGTATACCAGTCCCTGAGGAGACGATAACTCGAGAACATACTTATCACTTATTACTTGCGATGTGTCCGCTTGCACTAAACGCGCACTTTTGACACGCGACAAGTTTTTGGCGCCGTTGCCGGGGACTGACAACTAAATTTTGTTTCCCTTGTTTACTTGTTCCTTTTTATTTTTATTTTTATTTTACTTTTGTTTTTCTTGGTGTATGACCAGGGCCAATCCAACCAACCCCTTATACGAGTTAGATCTTGAGATTGAAAGAACAGGGTTAAGGTTGAGGAGACAAATCCGAGGAGTCATGGCAGAGGTTCAGGCAGGACAAAACATACCTACCGGCAATGAAGGTCTTCCGCCGCCACCTGGGCCACGGCAGCTGACTGTCAGAGATTTCTTGGAGGAGGACTTAAATGGACTAAACCCAGGAGTCGTTACACCCGAGATTGAAGCAGCCCATTTTCAACATAAACCTGTTATGTTCAACATTTTAAATACAATTGGACAATTTGGTTGGTCTGCAACTGAAGACTCAAGGCAGCATCTCAAATCTTTCATGGAAATCTGCAACTCTTTCAAAATCCAAGGAGTTCATGAAGATGTCTTGCGGTTAAAGCTATTCCCCTATTCACTGAGGGATAGGGAGAAAGCTTGGTTGAATAGCATTCCAGCAGGATCTATTGGATCCTGGAGTGAACTTTGCCGTGATTTCATTACTCGCTTTAATCCTACTAATCTATATGATAGAATTCGTAATGAAATTACTTCTTTCCGACAGGCTGAAGACGAACCAATGTACAAGGCATGGGAACGCTACAGAGAGCTATTGCACAAGTGTCCGCTGCATGGATTTCCCTTATGGACACAAGTGACAATGTTTTACAATGCCACAAATGCCCCGACAAGGATGATGTTAGATGCCTCGGCAAACGGCACACTCTTAGACAAGGCACCCGAGGAAGCTATTGAATTTTGAATAAACTCGCAAGGAATGACTTCCAGTTTCCCACATCTAGGCGAGGAGGAGTAAGACGCCAAGCCACGGTAAACGAATTAGATTCATCAAGTTCAGTGGCTGCACAATTGGCCTCTCTTACCAAGATGGTGCAAAACCTACAATTACAAAACAATACCCGTGAGGTCAAGGTAATTGATTTATGTTGTGATTTATATGGAGGTAACCACAGTTCTGTTGATTGCATGAATCAAGAAACCGGTATGTATGTTGGGAACTACAACCGTAACAATGTGATGTCCAACACATACAACCCCTCATGGAAGAGGCATCCAAACTTATCATGGAGCAACCCAAATAATGCCTTAAACCCAATCACCCAACCACTGGGATTTCAACAGCCAATGCCGCAGCAGCAAGTCCAACAACCGATGCCGCAGATGCAGCAGCAACCGGTCAATTCATTGGAAAACACGCTAAAGGCCTTCATGATGAAAACCGAGTCATACATGGCGGAAAATAGTAATTTCATCAAGAGGACCGACACCTTCATGAATAGGACTAAGATGAGGCTACAAAATCAAGAAGCGGCCATAAAAACTCTGGAAACTCAGGTTGGGCAGTTTGCTCAATGTATAAACACTAGACCACAAGGAGGCCTACCTAGCAATACTGAGGTTGCTAAGGTACTAAGCCATGAACAGTGCAAGGCAATCACTACCAGGAGTGGTCTACAGTTGATAGAGAATATCCCAGAGAATCGAACCCAACCGGCGGATCAAACAAGAGAAGAGGCTGAGCAAACCGAGACTGACAACACTGCCCCGGCAGCAAGCACTGCAGCACCAGAGCAGTCGACCGAGGTAGCAAAAATTCTAGTGGTGCCAGGTATACGATTCCAAACTAAGGAAACACTGGACGAGATGAGACCACCACCACCTTTCCCGCAAAGGTTGAAAAAACAAAAGCAGGATCAACAGTTCAAGAAGTTCCTCGATATTTTGAAGCAAGTCCACATCAACATACCATTCGTTGAGGCCATTGAACAAATGCCCAACTATGCCAAGTTCTTAAAAGATATGGTATCAAAGAGAAAACGAATAGGTGAGTTTGAGACAGTGACTGCCACCGAGGGATGCATGGCAATGCTGCATAACCGCATGCCACCAAAGTTAAAAGATCCTGGTTGCTTCACTATACCTTGTGCGATAGGAAAGAATTATGATGGAAAGGCCCTATGCGACCTTGGAGCAAGTATAAATCTCATGCCTAAATCAGTCTTCCAAAAGCTTGGAATTGGAAGGCCGAAGCCCACAATAGTAATGCTCCAACTTGCGGATAGATCCTATGTGCAACCTGAAGGCAAAATCGAGGACATATTGGTAAGAGTTGACAAGTTTATTTTTCCTGCCGACTTTCTTGTCCTTGATTGTGAAGCAGATGACAATGCACCGATTATCCTTGGGAGACCCTTCCTAGCAACTGGACGTACATTGATTGACGTGGAAAAAGGAGAGTTGGCTATGCTAGTCAATGACCAACAAGTCAAACTCAATGCATTCCACAACTTAAAAAGGTATAACGATCCAGAGGAATGTAAGGCCATCCACATAATAGACAATAAGATATCCTGCCTGGGCAGTTTGCTCGGCAAGATATTCGGCAAGAAAATCAAGCCCAAGACGGATGAACAGACAGCACCAAGGAGCGGCCCACAACCGATATATAATTTGGGCGTAAGGGAGAAAATAAATTTGGGAGATGCATTCGCATGCTCTCCACCAGTAACCTAACCTCTCCCTTTTTCTTTTCCTTATTATATTAGGGGTAGTAGTTTGTTTTTATTATTTTTGTTTTCAGTATTTTTTTTCTTTTGTGTGTTTAAAATTTTTATTCAGGAATAAAAAAATAAAGATAAGGGAAAAATAGTTCACAGCAGGAACTCTGCCGAGGCAATACAGCAGTGTCAGAGCCGCAGCAGTCCCAACGGGCAGAAAAATGTAACGGCTAGTCTGCCGAGATTCCTACCGCGGCAGAAAAGGAAATGGCAGAAGGAGGAAACGGTTACAACGGCTAGTGATCTCAACGGTCACAAGGCCGAGACCTATATAAGAAACTCCTTCCTCTTGAACTATTCACTCTTACTTTCTTGCTTTCTTTAGTATTCTTAACAATCACTCTCTTAATTACTCTCTGCCTACTAATCCTTGTTAAATTTCCAGATTCTCTTCAAGAAAACCTCAAAGAACTCAATTCTCTCTTTCTTGATGGCAACTTACAAAATATTCGCCCCAGCCAACGTTGAAGAACGATTCAATCGATCTTTCATCGCAAGGCGACTATGGGAAGAACAAGGGTTCCAGCACGCAGATGAAGAGAATTACGACATTGAACACTACTTGTTCGATAGAATAAAGTACCAGAATTGGGAAATATTCTATTTGCAACCTGCCCAGGCAAACGCCACAATCGTGCGGGAGTTCTACGCTCATGCGCCCAGCAAAGACTCCCTCTTTGTTCACTGCCGCGGTAGGCCTGTGCAGCTTGATGCCGATACAATCAACAACTTCTACGGCCTCACACCGGACAGTGATCTCCATGCTGACTTCTTGGAAGATATCACTGCCGAGGACTATGAACTTACCAAAGACGATCTTTGTTACGCACTCCATGGGAAACCGGTACCCATCGAGGATCCGTGACAAGACAAAACTTGAAGCCGGAGGCCAAGATGTGGAACACCTTTGTCAAACGACGCCTCATCCCAACATAACACAACAACACGGTGGATCGCAAGAGATTGGTGCTTATCCAATCCATCATCAACAAAAGGACCATCAACATCGGAGAAATCATCCTACGGGAAATTCACGAGTGCGGTAAGAAAGATCGAGGACCATTGTATTTCCCTTACTTGATTATGGGTTTATGTGTTTCCGTAGGTGTGCCTATTGAAGAAACGGATGAATACACACCCCCAAGAAGAGGATGGACCAGGGAATTCTGCCACAAAGTCATGCAGATAACACAAGCAGAACCTGTCCAGGCAACACCGCAGCAGTTCACTGCCGATACTATTGCCGGGGCCCAGTACACGGCAGATATGCCTGGTACTGCCCACACCTCTATCGCAGCAGACCCGTATCAAGAACTCTTGCAGCGAATGGCCGCGATGGATCTTCGACAACAACGGTACATGGAGTACCAGCGGGACTTCAATGGCACTCTCGCACAAATGATGTTGCACGCCTTCCCGGACCAAGGCATCCAATTCCCGGAGTTCCCAAGCAATATGTTCGTTACTGCCGCACCCTACACCGAGACTACACCAGCCCCAAGAGGACCGCGACCGTTCTTCCATCCGGACCCTCAACCCCAATACCAGGCTGTTGGACCATCTAGGCTAGCAGATTCTGCCGCGGCCTCATCTGTCAACCGAAGGCCATCCAAGCGGAGAGCCGTTTTCAGCACTCCACCAAGATCGCCAATTATCATGGGCAGTCTATCCGCCGAGATAGATGCTTATGTACACCAAGGCTCTACTACCGCCGGCCCAAGCACACACCACACCGGAGGAGAAACTGCGATGGGAGGAGGAACGGACGTGATGATAACTGAGGAGATGGCGGATGTTGAAGAAGGAGAAGAAGTAGAGGCCCCGATGCATAGGACCCCACCCACTCGAGTCCAGCCGCCGAGGCAAGCAAAGGCACAACCATCGCCCTCCCTAAGGACAAAGCACATGGCATCTAGGCAATGGAGAAAAATTGTTACGAGCAGCTCGTCGAAGTCGCTCTAAAATTCTTTGTCCTTTATTTCAATATTCAATTGCTTTTACTATCTTTCCTTGCTGCATATAATTCATATTCTGTTTGCCGTTTATTCCTTCGAAATATAAAGCATTGAGCATAATGCTTGGTTTGAGTTTGGGGGTGCAGATTCACTGCCAAGGCAACAATCTACTACCGCGGCTTTGCCAAAAAGGGAGTATTCCAGTGATATTTTTTTTAATTTTTATGCTCCCCGCCTTACTTGAATTAACTGCCTACACTCTTGCATTGCTCATCATCAATATTGCCTTAGTTTATTCTTTAAGGCTATAGAAATCTTTCTCCTTACCATGTTTAGGTTCTGTTAAGAGGGCTTAACCTTAGGATGCTTAAGGATGAAAACTTAGAAGCTTACTATATGAAGAACTTTAAACACTTTTGGGACTTGTGGATTATAGGAATTCTTTTAATGAACTTAGGTGATAAAGACTTAGAGTTTTGGAAAAGTAACTAGAGGTGCCTACCACCGGCTCTAGAAAATCTCTTCTTCATACTAGAGGTGCCCGAAATTGGCTCTAGTATGTATTAAGGAATATTAAAAAGAAAAGACAAAAAGGTTTTTAGTGAAAAGAAAAACACAAGTCTTTGAGGTGCCCGAAATCGGCTCAAGATTTGGGGTTTGAAAAAGAAGAGAACACTTAAACCAATATCTATTTGTCTTGAACTTAGAGTTTATCTATGAAAGACTTTGATCAACTTGTCCATAAAAACACACACACTCACAAATCCTATAGTTTGTTTCTAGGTAAATTCTTAGGTAGCCGAATGGTTAAGGCTTAAAGATAGGCCTAGCTATGGTGGGGAGAATAGATGGACATGTAAGACCAAGAGAGAGTAGAGTTCGGCAAATTGATGGTTTGCATTGCTTGAGGACAAGCAATAGTTCGAGTTTGGGGGTGTGATAAGTGCTCAACACACTATCACTTTCTACTCCTTTTACCGGCATTTATCACCAAATATTCACCCACTTGAACCAATGCATGTGCTTAATGTGATATATTTAGATGTTATACTTAAATAGATAATATTTATAGAAAAAGGCATGTTTTAATGCGTTTTCACATCTATGCAGGAAAACCATTGCCGCGGCAGAGACAAGGCCGAGGCAGGACCTGATGCCGAGGCAGCAGCAGGAAGCAAAGTGATAGGCGATGAAAAGACAAAAATCTAAGGAACGTGTCTGGACTTGAAGCCCATGATTCGAAGCTGGCTAGCACAAGGAAAAGCCCAAAGGAAGACCACGCGGGAAAGCCCCCTTAGCCGAATTCAAACTTGGAAATATATTATTATTATTATGTACTTGACTTGTTCCCTACTCCAAGTTATATTCTACTTAGGAAAGGTTTGCCCTAGGTCTAGCCTATATAAAGACCTAGCCACCCAATGTATCATATATCGAAATACCTAGGGAGAGCCAACTTCTACTCTTGTTTACTTTCTCTCCATCATGTTCTAAAACCTTCATAGGGTTTAGGTGAAGGTTGTGGAGTATTTGTGAGAGGAGATTGTAATTTGTCTTTTATTCAATGCAATAAAGATTATCAAGGTTTGCTTATCCTTTGTTTTTCCTTGTTCTTGCATTCAAGCCCGGGAGGAAAGTTTGTGAGTAATCCATTTATCTAAGCTCGGGAGAGTTAGATTCACGAAAGGGGTAAGTACGGTGTTTCAATCGCAAAATACTAACTCAGCCTAGGGATAGGTTAAGAGTTTTAGCGGCTAAAAGAAGTGTGAGATTGGTTGGTGAGTATAATTGGTTCACGCCGGGAGGTATCACCAAGGACTAGTCATCAACAGCACTCTGACTTAGGGATAAGCGGAGTCATTCAAGGACACTTTGCCGAACTTTGGTAAAGTCTACCCATGAGAAAGGGATTGCCGCGGCAGACAGCGTTATCGCTGCCCAGGCAATAAACTGCAGTGCTGCCAAGGCAGAGATATGCGATTGCATTGGATAAAGACAAGACAAGCAAGTCCATAATACAATACAACTGGATCCTGGCCCATCTCTCTCTCTAATATTTCGACTCTTTGTTTTTATTCAATTATTTTAGTTTAAATAAATCACACCAATTCACTTGTGCTTTTATCTTTCCACAGAGCAAGGAGATAAAGGAAGCATATTAAGTATACCAGTCCCTGAGGAGACGATAACTCGATAACATACTTATCACTTATTACTTGCGATGTGTCCGCTTGCACTAAACGCGCACTTTTGACAAGCGACACTTGCTTAGTGCTGATGGGTTACTAGAGTAATTATTATATGAGATGTAAAACTGATAACCTTGCTTATTGTTGATGGGTTATCGGTAATATTATACGGAAGACCAGCAAGGACCTTGCTTAGTGCTGATGGGTTCCTTAGCGGATACTGTGGAGTGGCATGCCACGGACCTTGCTTAGTGTTGATGGGTCCCCTACTTCTATACTACTATGAGGTGATATGGACACCGATATATATATATATATATATAAGTATATATATATATATGAGATATAAATACGAGTTAAGAACTTGAGATGCTGTGTGGTCTTCTCTTGTCTTCCATATGCCATGTGCTGATATATGCCATCTTGATATCATGTGTTTAGGCGGTTCTGGTAGCGCCATCGTACTCATGCCATGTCATCATACATATTGATATGCTTATTTTATGCTATGCATGATGTGGACCGGTTGGTCGAGTACCCACTGAGCTTCAGTAGCTCAGCATTTCGAAATATGTTTTCGTGCGTAGGTTAAGGAAGCTGTTCGGAGGAGCATAATCGTGGTGGGTTCAGCATCGACATCTGTCGTCAGAGTACTGTTATTAGGCATAGTGGGAATTCGTAATTGTGGGACCTTATATGTGTAATTTGTAACTCTGTTTATTTATTGTCGAATGTTTTTAAACGGTTGTAATATTTTGGAGCTCCGCTACTTTAATTTATTCAGATTTATGTTTTAAAATGGTTTTGGATTTTATACATTATGATGAAATGGATTTGGACCCAACTTTATGGGTTTCTGGAAAGAAATTTTGAAATACAGGTTTTGGGCCGGAGGCCCAATGTGGCACCAGGACGAGGGTGTTACAGGCTTTCTATTGAACCCGCTCGAATTTTAAACCGAGTAAAACGTTGAAAATTTTAGTTTAAGTTGTATAATTAGGTTCAAAAGCCTATAATTTACTTTTCGAACCCAAAAAATTTGATTTAATATCATTTTCGATCGTTTTTAGGGTTTATAGCGTGGATGTCTAAATGGGCTTTCTAATGAACCCGTTCGAATTTTAATCGAGTAAAAAAGCTCAATATTTGAATTTAAGCTGTACAATTAAGTTAAAAAACCCATAATTAACGTTTTTACCTAAAAAATTTTATTTAACATCATTTTCGATCATTTTTATGGTTTAGAGCGTGCATGTCTAAATGGGTTTTCTAGTGAACCCGTACGAATTTTAACCGAGTAAAAAGATCAAAATTTTAGTTTAATATGTATAATTAGGTTCAAAAGCCCATAATTAACTTTTTCTACCCAAAAAATTTAGTTTAATATCATTTTCGATCGTTTTTAGGGTTTAGAGCGTGCATTTCTAAATGGGATTTCTATTGAACCCGTTCGAATTTTAACAGAGTAAAAAGCTCAAAATTTGAGTTTAACCTTTATAATTAGGTTCAAAAGCCCATAATTAACTTTTTGTACCCAAAAAATTTATTTAATATCATTCTCGATCGTTTTTAGGGTTTAGAGCGTGCATGTCTAAATGGGTTTTCTAGTGAACCCGTTCGAATTTTAACAGAGTAAGAAGCTCAAAATTTGAGTTTAACCTGTATAATTAGGTTCAAAAACCCATAATTAACTTTTTGTACCCAAAAAATTTGATTCAATAACATTATCGATTCTTTTTTAGGATTCAGAGCGTGCATGTCTAAATGGGTTTTCTAGAGAACCTGTTCTAATTTTAACCGAGTAAAAATCTCAAAATTGGAGTTTGACCTGTATAATTAGGTTCAAAAGCCCATAATTAAATTTTTTTACCCAAAAAATTTGATTTAATATCATTTTCGATCGTTTTTTAGGATTTAGAGCGTGCATGTCTAAATGAGTTTTCTAGAGAACCCGTTCGAATTTTAAACGAGTAGAAAGCTCAAAATTTTAGTTCAAGATGTATAATCAGTTTCAGAAGCCCATTATAAACTATTTTTTATCAAAAAAATTTTATTTAATATAATTTTTGAACGTTTTTTAAGGTTCAGAGCGTGCAAGTCTAAATGGGCTTTCTAATGCCCCCTTTCGAATTTTAACCTAGTAAAAAGCTCAAAATTTTATTTTAAGCAGTATAATTAGGTTCAAAAGCCCATAATTAACTTTTTGTACCAAAAAAAATTGATTTAATATTATTTTCGATCGTTTTTTTAGGTTTTAGAACGTGCATGTCTAAATGGGCTTTCTAGTGAACCCGTTCGGATTTTAACCGAGTAAAAAGCTTAAAATTTTAGTTTAACTGTAATATTAGGTTTAGGAGCCCATAATTAACTTTTTGTACCCAAAAAATTTGATTTAATATCATTTTCGATCGTTTTATAGGGTTTAGAGCGTGCATGTCTAAATGGGCTTTCTACTGAACCCGCTCTAATTTTAACCAAGTAAAAAGAACAAAATTTTAGTTTAAGCTATATAATTAGGTTCAAAAGCCCATAATTTACTTTTTTTTCCCAAAAAAATTGTTTTAATATTATTTTCGATCATTTTTTAGGGTTTAGAGCGTGCATGTCTAAATGGGCTTTATAGTGAACCCATTCGAATTTTAACCGAGTAAAAAGCTTAAAATTTGAGTTTAACCTATATAATTAGGTTCAAAAGCCCATAATTAACTTTTTGTACCTAAAAAATTAATTTAATATCATTTTCGTTCATTTTTTAAGGTTCGTAGCGTGCATGTCTAATTGAGGTTTCTAGTGAACCCTTACGAATTTTAACCGAGTAAATAGATCAAAATCTTAGTTTAAGCTAAGTAATTAGGTTCAAAAACCCATAATTAACTTTTTGTACCCAAAAAAATTGATTTAATAACATTATCGATTCTTTTTTAGGATTCAGAGCGTGCATGTCTAAATGGGTTTTCTAGAGAACCTGTTCTAATTTTAACCGAGTAAAAATCTAAAAATTTGAGTTTGACCTGTATAATTAGGTTCAAAATCCCATAATTAAATTTTTTTACCCAAAAAACTTGATTTAATATCATTTTCGATCGTTTTTTAGGATTTAGAGCGTGCATGTCTAAATGAGTTTTCTAGAGAACCCGTTCGAATTTTAAACGAGTAGAAAGCTCAAAATTTTAGTTTAAGATGTATAATCAGTTTCAGAAGCCCATTATAAACTATTTTTTACCAAAAAAATTTTATTTAATATAATTTTTGAACGTTTTTTAGGGTTCAGAGCGTGCAAGTCTAAATGGGCTTTCTAGTGAACCCGTTCGGATTTTAACCGAGTAAAAAGCTTAAAATTTTAGTTTAACTGTAATATTAGGTTTAGGATCCCATAATTAACTTTTTGTACCCAAAAAATTTGATTTAATATCATTTTCGATCGTTTTATAGGGTTTAGAGCGTGCAAGTCTAAATGGGCTTTCTAGTGAACCCGTTCAAATTTTAACAGAGTAAAAACCTCAAAATTTTAGTTTAAGCTGCATAATTCGGTTCAAAAGCACATAATTAACTTTTTGTATCAAAAAAATTTGATTTAATATCATTTTCGATCATTTTTAGGGTTTAGAGCGTGCATGTCTAAATAGGATTTCTAGTGAACCCGTTCGAATTTTAACAGAGTAAAAAGCTCAAAATTTGAGTTTAACCTGTATAATTAGGTTCAAAAGCCCATACTTTTTGTACCCAAAAAAATGGATTTAATATCATTTTCGATCGTTTTTAGGGTTTAGAGCGTGCATGTCTAAATGGGCTTTCTAGTGAACCCGTTCGAATCTTAACAGAGTAAAAAGCTCAAAATTTTTGTTTAACCTGTATAATTAGGTTCAAAAGCCCATAATTAACATTTTGGTCCCAAAAAATTTGATTTAATATCATTTTCGATCATTTTTAGGGTTTAGAGCGTGCATGTCTAAATGTGCTTTCTGTTGAACCCGCTCGAATTTTAACCGATTTAAAAGTTCAAAATTTTAGTTTAAGCTGTATAATTAGGTTCAAAAGCCCATAATTTACTTTTTGTTCCCAAAAAAATTGATTTAATATTAGTTTAACCCGTTCGAATTTTAACAGAGATAAAATTTCAAAATTTTAGTTTAAGCTGTATGATTAGGTTCAATCCCATAATTAACCTTTTGTACCCTAAAAATTTAATTTATTATCATTTTCGATCGTTTTTAGGGCTTCGAGCGTGCATGTCTAAATGGGCTTTCTAGTGAACCAGTTTGAATATTAACAGAGTAAAAAGCTCAAAATTTTAGTTTAAGCTATATAATTATGTTCAAAAGCCCATAATTAACTTTTTGTACCCAAAAAATTTAATCTAATATTTTCGATCATTTTTAGGGTTTAGAGCGCGGATGTCTAAATGGGCTTTCTAATGAACCCGTTTGAACTTTAACCTAGTAAAAGGCTCAAAATTTGAGATTAAGATGTATAATTAGGTTCAAAAGACCATAATTAACTTTTTCTTCCCAGAAAAATTTATTTAGTATCATTTTCGATCGTTTTCTATTGTTCAGAGTGTGCATGTCTAAATAGGCTTTATAGTGAATCCATTCGAATTTTAACTGAGTAAAAAGCTCTAAATTTGAGTTTAACCTGTATAATTAGGTTCAAAAGCCCATAATTAACTTTTTGTACCCAAAAATTGATTTAATATCATTTTTGATCGTTTTATAGGGTTTAGAGCGTGCATGTCTAAATGAGCTTTTTATTGAACCCGCTCGAATTTTAACCGATGAAAAAGTTCAAAATTTTAGTTTACGATGTATAATTAGGTTCAGAAGCCCATAATTTACTTTTTATAACCAAAAACTTTGATTTAATATCATTTTTGATCGTTTTTTAGGGTTTAGAGCGTGCATGTCTAAATGGGCTTTATAACGAACCCATTCCAATTTTAACCGAGTATAAAGCTCAAAATTTTAGTTTAAGTTGTGTAATTAGGTTCAAAAGCCCATAATTAACGTTTTATACCAAAAAAATTTGATTTAATATTACTTTCGATCATTTTTTAGGGTTCAGAGCGGGCATTTCTAAATGGGCTTTATAGTGAACCCATTCGAATTTTAACCGAGTAAAAAGCTTAAAATTTTAGTTTAACTGTATAATTAGGTTTACGAGCCCATAATTAACTTTTTGTACCCAAAAAATTTGATTTAATATCATTTTCGATCGTTTTATAGGGTTTAGAGCGTGCATGTCTAAATGTGCTTTTTATTGAACCCGCTCGAATTTTAACCGAGTAAAAAGTGCAAAATTTTAGTTTAAGCTGTATAATTAGGTTCAAAAGCCCATAATTTACTTTTTGTACCCAAAAAAATTGATTTAATATCATTTTCGATTGTTTTTTAGGGTTTAGAGCGTGCATGTCTAAATGGGCTTTCTAGTGAACCCGTTCGAATTTTAACCGAGTAAAAACTTCAAAATTTTAATTTAAGCCGTATAATTAGGTTCAAAAGCCCAGAATTAACGTTTTGTACCCAAAAAATTTGATTTAATATCATTTTCTATCCTTTTTTAGGATTCAGAGCGTGCATGTCTAAATAGGCTTTCTAGTGAACCCGTTCGAATTTTAACAGAGTAAAAAACTCAAAATTTGAGTTCAACCTGTATAATTAGGTTCAAAAGCCCATAATTAACTTTTTGTACACAAAAAAATTGATTTAATTTCATTTTCCATCCTTTTTTAGGATTCAGAGCGTGCATGTCTAAATGGGTTTTCTAGAGAACACGTTCGAATTTTAACCGAGTAAAATTCTCAAAATTTTATTTTGACCTGTATAATAAGGTTCAAAAGCCCATAATTAACTTTTATTTTACCCCAAAAAAATTTATTTAATATCATTTTCAATCGTTTTTAAGGGTTCAGAGCGTGCATGCCTAAATGGGCTTTCTAGTGAACCCGTTCGAATTTTAAACTTGTAAAAAGCTCAAAATTTTAGTTTAAGCTGTATCATCAGTATCAAAAGCCTATAATTAACTTTTTTTACCCAAAAAATTTTATTTAATATCATTTTCGAACGTTTTTTAGGGTTTAGTGCATTCATGTCTAAATGGGCTTTCTAGTGAACCCGTTCGAATTTTAACCGAGTAAAAAGCTCAAAATTTTAGTTTAACCTATATAATTAGGTTCAAGATCCCGTAATAAACTTTTTGTACCAAAAAAAATGATTTAATATCATTTTTGATCGTTTTTTAGGGTTTAGAGCGTGCATGTCTAATTGGGCTTTCAAATGAACCCTTTCGAATTTTAACCGAATAAAAAGCTCAAAATTTTATTTTAATCTATATAATAAGATTCTAAAGCACATAATTAACTTTTTGTCCCCAAAAAAATTGATTTAATATTATTTTCGATAGTATTTTAGGGTTTAGAGCGTGCATGTCTAAATAGGATTTCTAGTGAGCCCATTCGAATTTTAACCGATTAAAAAGCTTAATATATTAGTTAAACTTTATAATTCGATTTAGAAGCCCATAATTAACTTTTTGTACGCAAAAAAATTTGATTTAATATCATTTTCGATCGTTTTATAGGGTTTAGAGCGTGCATGTCTAAATGGGCTTTCTAGTGAACACGTTCGAATTTTAATAGAGTAAAAATTTCAAAATTTTAGTTTATGCTGTATAATTAGGTTCAAAATCCCATAATTAACTTTTTGTACCCTAAAAATTTCATTTAATATAATTTTCGAATGTTTTTTAGGGTTCAGAGCGTGCATGTCTAAATGGGCTTTCTAATGAACCCTTTCGAATTTTAACCGAGTAAAAAGCTCAAAATTTTAGTTTAAGCTGTATAATTAGGTTCAAAAGCCCATAATTAACTTTTTGTACCCAAAAAATTTGATTTAATATCATTTTTGATCGTTTTTAGGGTTTAGAGCGTGCATGTCTAAATGGGCTTTCTAGGGAACCCGTTTGAATTTTAACAGAGTAAAAAGCTCAAAATTTGAGTTTAACCTGTATAATTAGGTTCAAAAGCCCATAATTAACTTTTTGTACCCAAAAAATTTGATTTAATATAATTTTCGATCCTTTTTTAGGATTCAGAGCATGCATGTCTAAATGGGTTTTCTATTGAACTCGTTCGAATTTTAACCGAGTAAAAAGCTTAAAATTTTAGTTTAAGTTGTATAATTAGGTTCAAAAGCACATAATTAACTTTTTGTACCAAAAACATTTATTTAATATCATTTTTTATCGTTTTTAGGGTTTAGAGCGGTCATGTCTAAATGGGTTTTCTAGTGAACCCGTTCGAACTTTAACCGAGTACAAAGCTTAAAATTTTAGTTTAAGCTGTATAATTATGTTCAAAAGCCCATAATTAACTTTTTGTACTCAAAAAAATTGATTTAATATCATTTTCGATCGTTTTATAGGGTTTAAAGCCTGTATGTCTAAATGGGCTTTCTATTTAACTTGTTTGAACTTTTTTTTTACAGAAAAAGGGCCTCGCTAAAAAACCCCTAACACTTCCATCCCGAAAGAGGGTTGGAAGCCCCTGTGGGGAAAAGAGTACCCCTAGATTTTATTGATAAGGCGAGTTAAATCTCTCATAGTTTACAAAAGCCCTTATTAAATCGGGCATATCAAAGTCAAAGTGAAGATTACATAAAGTACGCATGGCCCTAAAAGCAGGAGTATGGGCTACATTATTGGCCCCTCTAGGTACATAAGCGATCCGACAATTTACTAAAATTTCCATGGTGGTGCGGATCATGGACACCAAAGGTTGCAAAGTTGAGAGATCTGGTCCACCCTGGTTTACTTTATTAGCAATGGAGGTTGAATCTCAAAGGTAATATTCGTCCAATCTTTCTGAGATGCAAGTTGAAGTCCATCTAGGATTGCTTGTGCTTCAGCCGAGGCAGCATCAGGGCATCCAACAAGAGGAAGAGAAATTCCTCCCAAAACCACACCGTCCGATTTACGTGCTACAACACCAATTGCAGCATTTCCATGTTTGGTTTTGAAGAATGGGTCTATGTGTGTTACCAGTAGAGGAGCAAACGTTTGCATTTTGATAGTCATTCAATAAGGATTTGGCATTTTCCAGGGTTAACCATGGTGGTTTGAGATGGTTATTATGTATCCAATCATTTTGTCTATTCCAAATATTCCGTAGTATCGTTAGAAAAAGAGCAAACTCTTGGTTGTTGAGTTTAGACCCTGTAGTCTCCATCCAACGAAGTGATGAAGTAAAATTTCGTGATTGGATTAAAGTAGGGAAACCTGCTAACCGAATAGTTTCATAAGAATTAGGACAGTCGCGTAGAGCATGTATCGGAGTTTCAGTTGTAGTTGCACAAATTGGACAAATGCGATTTCCTAAGTTAACATTCAATAATTTGGATCCCGTAGGAAGAGCATCGTGACCTAGTCGCCATCCAAAGGCTCTAACCTTTGGTAAAGCTGGTAGCTTAGAAATGGTTTTCCAAATGCGTGTAGGTCTATTTAGAGGTCTGCGTGGTTTTTGTAAGAATAAATAACCTGATCTAACAGAATAAAGTCCACAGTCATTGTTCATCCATATGGTTTTATCTCGATGGTCATTAATTATAGGGATGTTTAGAATAGCGTTGGTATCCTCTCTATCAAAAAAGGAACGTATTTTAGGCTCATCCCATTGTGGTTGCCTAGGAATCATAAAATCCCGAGCTCGTTTTGGAATTTCACTAGAAATTTCATATTCGCCAAAAAGTTGAACCGGAGAGGAGCCTCCCCATAGATCATGGAATATGTTAATCTTGCTATTTATTCCTGGTCTTGTAACAAAACTATGAAGGAGTTTTTTCAGAGCCGTACAGAAGCCCTTCCAAGCAAAAGAAGATTGTTTTTGTCGAAGTAGCATCGAGGATGTTGCAAGAAGGGTAGTATTTAGCTTGATATACCTGGCCAGGAGGTTAGATAGTTCACAGAGTAGTCTCCATATTTGTTTTCCTAACAGAGCGATATTAAAGTTGTGGAGGTCGCGGAAGCCCATGCCCCCTACTGATTTTGGTTGGCATACAATCTCCCAAGGAAGCATATGCAAGCCATTTTTGTTACCTTTTCCTGACCACCAGTATCGGCGAATAGAAGTGGTCATGTCATCGATAATATTATGTGGAAGAAGGTAGCATGACATGACATATTGTGGAAGAGATTGAATAACAGATTTTATGACTACCTCTCTACCTCTAAAAGAAAATAAGTGTTTATACCATTTGGAGAGACTTGCGTTAATTTTATCTCTGGTAAATCCTAACAAAACTGTTTTGTTTTTTCCAATTAAAAGAGGGACACCAAGATAAATACCAGGGTCACTAATCTCTTGGACTTGGAGAATATTGTTAACAACTGCTCTTTGAGATAGAGTAGTTTTTGGGGAAAAGTAGATTGTAGATTTTTCAAAATTAATAGCTTGACCTGAGGAGGTAGCATATTGGTGTAGAGCATTTTTGAGATGATTAGCTTCAGTGGTGTTGTTTTTTATGAAGACTAAGCAATCATCAGCGAAAAGGATGATAAGTGCTTAATTCACTATCACTTTTTACACCTTTCATGGACAATAATCACCTAATCTACACCTACTTGGACTAAAGCATGTACTTAATGTGAGATATTTAGATATTCTGCTTTTGTAACTTATGAAGATGATATTTATAGGCAATGCAGACTTTACGACATCTTTTATGCAAATGCAAATAACCACTGTCGCGGTAGTAAGTATGGCCGAAGCAGAACCTGAGGCCGCGGCAGCAGTTGAAGGACAAGTAACGATATTGTAGGCGACTTGAAGAGAAAAATGAGGTGAACGTTTTTGGATAAGCAACGCAAGGATTGGAGCTGGGAAACGAGCAGAAAGCCCAAGTCAAAGGCCACGTGGAAAAGAATCCTTGTAGGAATAAACTTGGAAATAAAACAAATATTTTATTTATGTATTTGACTTGTGTTTTACTCCAAGTTGTATTCCTACTTAGGAAAGGTTTGCCCTAGGTCAAGCCTATATAAACAATATCCGTCCAAGGAGAATCATCATACAAGCGTACAAGAGAGAAATTAGTTTAGAGTTTTCTTTGTTTCATTATGTTCTAAATACCTTTAGGGTTAGGTGAAGGTTGTTTAGTATTTGTGAGAAGAGATTGAACTTTGTCTTTTTGTTTCAATGCAATAAAATATCAATATTTGCTTATTCTTTGCTATTCACTGATCTTGCATTCAAGCTCGAGAGAGAAGTTTGTAAGAGATTTGTTTGTCTAATATCGGGAGAGTTAGGCTCACGAAAGGGATAAGCATGGTATTTTTATAGCTGGAAAATACTAACTCGGCCTAGGGATAGGTTAGAGTTTCAGCGGCTAAAAGAAGTGTGGGATTGGTTGGTGAGTATAATTGATTCACGCCGGGAGGTATTATAAAGGACTGGTCATCAACAGTACTTCGACTTAGGGATAAGCGGAGTCATTAAAGGACACTTTGTCGAATCTTGGTAAAGTCTACCCAAAAGCAAGGGATTGCCGCGGCGGACGAACATGCTCATTGTCGAGGCAGTAAAACTGCAGTACTGCCGAGGCAGTGTTATGTGATTGCATTGGACAAAGACGAGTCAATTGAATCCACAATACAACACAACTAGATCCTAGCCATCTTCTCATTCTGATTACTTCCTCTTTATTTAGTTTGTTTTATTATTCAAGTTATTTAGTTTACTCAAACCCAATTCACTTGTGTTTTTATTTTTAATCCTTCTACAGAGCAAGAAGACGCAATAAAGCATATTAAGTATACCAATCCCTGTGGAGACGATATCCGATAATACTTATCACTTTATTACTTGAGACGTGTACACTTGCACCAATTGTGCATTTTTTTTACACGCAACAAAGGAGATGGTTTATTTTTGGGCCATGCCGACTAGCATTGAGTCCAGGGAGGTTGCCATTAGCATTTTGAGCATTTAGTATAGCAGTTAATCCTTGGGTGCAGAATAGGAAAAGGAATGGATAGAGTGGGTATCCTTGTCGCAGACCTCGTTGTGCTTTAAAAGATTGAGATAAAGAGTCGTTTACACGGGCTTGGTATGAAATAGCAGTGACACATTTCATTATAGTAGAAATCCATGTGTTGTTGAAACCCATATGTTGCATAATTTGTTGTAAGAAAGGTCATTCCACACGATCGAAGGCTTTTTCCATGTGTAGCTTCAAACTTGCACCTTTAGAGAGGTGGGAATCTCCCGTATTGAGGGTGGGAAGTAGTTCATGTGCAATTAGGATATTGTTCGTGATGTTTCTACCTTGAATAAAAGTTGCTTGGTTGTTACTAATACATAGAGGTATGAATGTTTTGAGACGATTGACAAAAACTTTAGATACAATTTTATATATAATAGTGCAAAGGCTTATTGGACGAAGTTGTCTCATTGTCGTTGGATTTTGTTTTTTCAGGATTAGGACAAGAATAGTTTGATTGACCTCAGCCATGTTGGTTGCACCCGAGAGCAGATCAAGGCATAGTCGTATTATGTCCTTACCAAGTGTACCCAAAAAATTTAATTTAATATCATTTTCGATCATTTTATAGGGTTTAAAGCATGCATGTCTTAATGGTCTTTCTAGTGTACCCGTTCGAATTTTAACTGAGTAAAAAGATCAAAATTTTAGTTTAAGCTATATAATTAGGTTCAAAAGCCCATAATTAACTTTTTGTACCCAAAAAATTTACTTAATATCATTTTCGATCGTTTTTTAGGGTTTAGAGCGGTCATGTCTAAATGGGCTTTCTATAGAACTTGTTCGAATTTTAACCGAGTAAAAGGCTCAAAATTTTAGTTTAAGTTGTATAATTATGTTCAAAAGCCCATAATTAACTTTTTTTACCCAAAATGTTTTATTTAATATCGTTTTTGATCATTTTTTAAGGTTCAGAGCGTGCATGTCTAAATGGGCTTTCTAGTGAACTCGTTCGAATTTTAACTGAGTAAAAAGATCAAAATAATATTCGTAGCTACCATAATTGAACATAGAAAGTTATCCGGGACTAAAATGCAATTTCGGCAACTATCAACTGATAACCACCCAAAGGTTTCGAAACCTTCATTGAAGTTTCGAAACTTTACGGCAAAGGTTTCGAAACTTTTCCTTAAAAGTTTTGAAACTTTCATTCCAGTAAGGTTCCAATATCGCACTGAACCTTAAGGTTTCGAAACCTACCTTGAAGTTTCGATACCTCTGTGCTCAGAAACATAAAATCAACCCTTTTAAGTAGATTTAACCCACTCAATACACAACCATTGACCTCCATCAACTATATGCATAATAACTAGGCACCGAGAGCAACTTAGACATCCAATTATTACCATCATAGACTACGTAACTCCTATAGGCATACTTTCTAACCATTTGGCATCCTAACTAAATGCATCACAACCTAATTTTAACATAAGGTTCAAAGCATACATCACACTATCTTTAAATGTTTTTACTTACAAGACAACAACATTTCTCAGCATCCAATACATACTCAAGTCATATAACAAAAGTGACTCATGTCAACCAAAAACTAACTTTTACAACAATGAAACCATACCCCCATTGTTCTCTTACTACTACTAATCTTTAGAACACATACTTGTGCTTTTCATCGACACGCACATGGAATCTTGCTTCTCTTGGTTGCCTCATATGATATCTTTTTATTGCAAGGTAAAAGAGAGGGTAATCATAAGCTTAGTAAGGGGTAAAACATAGAAATATCACCTTTTCAATGTAGCCCATAAGTCCATCAATAAAACACTTTAAATCATACCATATCATGCTCAATATAAGTATCTCAAATATTGTTTACAAAATCAAAACAATTTCCTTATCAAGTGTCATTTATCTTATGCAATTCAGAACTAAAATCCTCATGAATTTCATGCTTTTAAAACAACGACAAAACTTATGACCTTTTTATTACACATGCATCTCTATGCACCATCTCAAGTCTTATATGCTATTCACCTAGGAAAGCTTAAGCCATACACACCTTAATGTAAACAACACAAGTCTTATATGCTAAACACATAGCAACGCTTAGGCAATTCTTTCGTGCTCATATCCTTGCACAAAACTTAGTTAACATACATGCTTGTGAAATTCGTGACCTTAAAACATTTCATTTTCTAAACGATTCTATATCAACATGTGCTACAATCTCATGCTTTTCAATGCACAAAAATCTCAAATCATAAACCATGCATATTGGCAACTAAGTGACTAGCTTTTTTCAAACCTTATACCCATCGAATACTCGGATTCCTTATTCCTTATCAAGAGACACCTGATCTCAACATGCATCGGTTGGACAGAAAGTCACCCTTGTTTACGTATGGGTCAACTACATGCACGGTCAGACACAAAGTCACCCTTGTTTACATATAGGCAAGCTCTACACGCACGGTCGGATACAAAGTCACCCTTGTTTATGTGTAGGCAACACAACATATTAACTCAATATTATAGTGCACTTAATCCTAATGACATGTCATTTGTATTCATGGTCTTAAAATACTATCACTAAGCCAATATCATTCTCATTATGCATAGAAGCTTGTTGTTTTACAATGCACTCAACATATGTTCATAAAAGTGAATTCAAATCATGCTCAATGGCTTTATTCGGGGAAAAAGTAATAACCATACTTTAATCCAAATCATTCTCATGCTTTAAAAGTCATGGAAACCATCATAAACCATGCATATACAACAGCTAACACATGCATGCATCATTTTCAAACTCAATTCACGTATTTGAAACCATTTCTTCATGATCATCTTTCATAAAACCAAAGCAACACTACCAATCATTGGATATGTTACAAAAAGCATAGAAATTAATCAAACTCATGGAATGTTCAATTGCTAAAACATATCTGATACCAATGGAAAATAATGAAAACATCATTTAGCCAAAGCACTTATCATTTCTCATGCATAAATTACATATGCAAAAACTACATTAAGAGCATGACCAAAACATGGCAAATATGGATAAATATGGGAACCATTAAGAGAACAAAACCATTTAACTTACTTCCGAGCGTAGGGAGGTTTTTCAAACCATCCCTACACCCCCAAACCTTTGATAAAACAAGTAAAGCCTTGCCGACATGGCAGCCCACTCACCACTTGTCCGAAACTCCCTTGTCGAAGCCAACCGACATTCTCGCCTTTTACGAAACACATCCAGCACTTAGCTTAACATCTTGCCCTATTTAACACAACAAAAACAGAGGGATTAATGCATATTAATACATTCAATCAACCTCCAACACATCCCAAACAAATAGCCCCAAAAACTACACTTAAGAAAACCGAAAACATATCTGAAACTCATCCAATGACCTCCAACCCTTAGCAAACGAAAATTATCACTTCTCAACATCAAAAAATATCCATGAATCATGATCTAACCATCCTAAACCAGCAGCAAACATTCAGCCACCCAAACAAGCCATAAACAGAAGATCAAAGCCAATTAACATCCAAGAACCTTTAATTCCATGCTAAAAAACATCAAAATTCATTGATTTACCCATTGAAAACTATCAGGTATCACCTTATTATAGGATTGCATAATTAAATCAAAATTAACCGATAGAAACCGAAAATCATCAATTAAAACCATAAAACAAATCAAGAACTCAATGTAATGGATCAAACACTTGGGAATTTCAATAAATAACTCAAAGTTCAGAGGTTAGAATGGTTTCTTACCTCCAAACATGATCCAACATCCTTCCGATTGTAAAACCCATGAAAAACAAGTTGTAAAGTATAAAAAAATTGAAGAAATCAAGAGGAAATTGATGTGAACGAAATTGAATAAAAAAGAAATGATTTACCTTGATTAAATTGAAGAGAAATCTGATTAGAAACCAAGAAAATTGGGAGAAGTTGAGAGAAAATGGGTAGTTACGTGAAATTGTGATTTAGGTGAAAAATGGAAAATATGGCTCAATTAAATCTTAATGGTTATTAAAAGAAGTTTATAAAAGTGATTATTGGAAGGTTAGATCAGCTGAGAAAGATTATATAAGTAGCCCCTTAAAGATTCTAAGTTTCTAATTACATTTTAGTCACTAAAACAGTCCAGTTTTACAATTTTTACAAAATAATCACTAGTTTTCAAAATGTCAAGGTTCCAAGTGTAATTTTCCAAAATTGATTTGACCAAAGTCAAATAGAGTCCAAATAAGAATTTTAGAGTATTTTTCCACATTTTATTTCCTTTGAAAACCATTTATAAAAATTAAATCTCGAATCTAGGCTAAATGGCCTGATCGATTCGACTGAGCCCTTGATCCGACCATTATAACATCTAGGCCCATTTTTGGGGTGTTACATTGAACCCATTTGAATTTTAACCGAGTAAAAAGCTCAAAATTTGCTATTAAGCTGTATAATTAGGTTCAAAAGCCCATAATTAATTTTTTTACCCAAAAAAATTGATTTAATATCATTTTCTATCGTTTTGAAGGGTTCAGAGCGTGCATTTCTAAATAGGCTTTGTAGAGAACCCTTTTGAATTTTAACCGAGTAAAAAGATCAAAATTTGATATTAAGCTGTATAATTAGGTTCAAAAGACAATAATTAATAATTTTAACCCAAAAAAATTGATTTAATATCATTTTCAATCGTTTTGTAGGGTTCAGAGCATACATGTCTAAAGAAGATTTATAGTGAACCCGTTTTAATTTTAACCGAGTAAAAAGCTCAAAATTTGATATTAACCTGTATAATTAGGTTCGAAAGACCATAATTAACCTTTTTTACCAAAAAAATTTGATCTAATATCATTTTCGATCGTTTTGTAGGGTTTAGAGCGTATATGTCTAAATAGGCTTTATAGTGAACCCGTTCTAATTTTAACTAAGTATACAGCTCGAAATTTGTGTTTAAGATGTTTAATTAGTTTCAAAACCCCATAATTAACTTTTTGTTCCCAAAAAAATTGATTTAGTATCATTTTCGATCGTTTTGTAGGGTTCAGAGCATGCATGTCTAAATAAGCTTCCTAGTGAACCCGTTTGAATGTTAACCGAGTGAAAAGCTCAAAATTTGATATTAAGGTGTATAATTAGGTTCAAAAGCCCGTAATTAACTTTTTGTACCCAAAAAATTTGATTTAATATTATTTTCGATCATTTTGTAGGGTTCAGAGCGTGCATGTCTAAATGGGCTTTATAGTGAATCCGTTTGAATTTTAACTAAGTAAAAAGCTTAAAATTTGATATTAAGTTGCATAAATAAGTTCAAAATCCCATAATTAACTTTTTTTTACCCAAAAAATATGATTTAATATCATTTTCTATCGTTTTGAAGGGTTCAGAGAGTGCATTTCTAAATAGGCTTTGTAGAGAACCCGTTTGAATTTTAACCGAGTAAAAGCTCAAAATTTGATATTAAGCTATATAATTAGGTTCAAATGACCATAATTAACCTTTTTTACCCAAAAAATTTGATTTAATATCATTTTCGATCATTTTGTAGGCTTTAGAGCAAGCATGTCTAAATAAGCTTTAAAGTGAACCCATTTGAATTTCAACCGAGTAAAAAGCTCAAAATTTGGTATTAAGTTGTATAATTAGGTTCAAAAGCCCATAATTAACTTTTTTTTCCCAAAAAAATTGATTTAGTATTGTTTTTGATCGTTTTGTAAGTTTTAGAGTGTGCATGTCTAAAGAGGCTTTATAGTGAACCCGTTTGAATTTTAACCGAGTAAAAAGCTCAAAATTTTGATTTTAAGTGGTATAATTAGGTTAAAAAGCCCATAATTAACTTTTTGTACCCAAAAAATTTTATTTAATATCATTTTCGATCGTTTTTGTATGTTTTTTACCTTGCATGTCTAAATAGGCTTTATAGTGAACCCATTTGAATTTTAACCGAGTAAATTGCTCAAAGTTTGATATTAAGCTGTATAATTTGGTTGAAAAGACCATAATTAACTTTTTGTTCCCAAAAAATTGATTTAGAATCATTTTCGATCGTTTTGTGGGTTTTAGAGTGTGCATGTCTAAATAGGCTTTATAGTGAACCCGTTTCAATTTTAACCGAGTAAAAAGCTCAAAATTTGATATTAAGCGGTATAATTCGGTTTTAAAAGCCCATAATTAACTTTTTTGTACCCAAAAAATTTGATCTAATATCATTTTCGATTGTATTATATGTTTTTGACCTTGCATGTCTAAATAGGCTTTATAGTGAACCCGTTTGAATTTTAACCGAGTAAATTGCTCAAAATTTGATATTAAGTTGTATAATTTGGATGAAAATACCATAATTAACCCTTTTTTAAAAAAAATTGATTTAATATCATTTTCGATTGTTTTAGAGGGTTTAGAGCGTGCATGTCTAAATGGGCTTTACAGTGAACCGGATCGAATTTTAACCGAGTACAAAGCTCCAAATTTGTGTTTAAGATGTATAATTAGGTTCAAAAGCCCATAATTAACTTTTTGTTCCCCAAAAAATTGATTTAGTATCATTTTCGATCGTTTTGTAGGTTTCAGAACGTGCGTGTATAAATAGGCTTTATAGTGAACCCGTTTGAATTTTAACCAAGTAAATAGCTTAAAATTTGATATTAAGCTGTATAATTTGGTTGAAAAGACCATAATTAACCTTCTTTACAAAAAAAATTGATTTAATATCGTTTTCGATTGTTTTGGAGGGTTTAGAGCGTGCATGTCTAAATTGGCTTTATAGTAAACCCGATCGAATTTTAACTGAGTATAAAGCTCCAAATTTGTGTTTAAGATGTATAGTTAGGTTCAAAAGACCATAATTAACCTTTTTTACCCAAAAAATTTGATTTAATATCTTTTTCGATCAGTTTGTAGGCTTTACAGCATGCATCTCAAAATAGGCTTTATAGTGAACCCGTTTTATTTTTAACCGAGTAAAAAACTCGAAATTTGAAATTAGGTTGTATAATTAGATTTAAAAGACCATAATTTACATTTTTTATCCAAAAATTTGATTTGATAACATTTTCGATCGTTTTGTAGTGTTTAGAGCGTACATGTCTAAATAGGCTTTATAGTAAACCCGTTTGAATTTTAACAGTGTAAAAAGCTCAAATTTTGATAGTAAGTTGTATAATTAGGTTCAAATGCCCATAATTAACTTTTTTTACCCAAAAAAATGATTTAATATCATTTTCGATTGTTTTGTAGGTTTTAGACCTTGCATGTTTAAAGAGGCTTTGTAGAGAACCCGTTTGAATTTTAACTGAGTAAAAAGCTCAAAATTTGATTTTAAGTTGTATAGTTAGGTTCAAAAGCCCATAATTAACTTTTTGTACCCAAAGAATTTGATTTAATATTATTTTCGATCGTTTTGTAGGGTTTAGAGCGTGCATTTCTAAATGGGCTTTGTAGTGAATCCGTTTGAATTTTAACCGAGTAAGAAGCTCAAAATTTGATATTAAGCTGTATAATTAGTTTCGAAATCCCATAATTAAATTTTTTTCTCGAAAAATTGATTTAGTATCATTTTCGATCGTTTTGTAGGGTTTAGAGCGTACATGTCTATATAGGCCTTATAATGAACCCGTTTGAATTTTAACCTTGTAAAAAGCTCAAAATTTGATATTAAGTTGTATAATTAGGTTCAAAAGACCATAATTAACCTTTTTTACCCAAAAAAATGATTTTATATCATTTTCGATCGTTTTGTAGGGTTCAAAGTGTGCATGTCTAAATAGGCTTTATAGTGAACCCGTTTTAATTTTAACCGAGTAAAAGGCACAAAATTTTGATATTTTGTTGTATAATTAGGTTTAAAAGACCATAATTAACCTTTTTTACCCAAAAATACAATTTAATATCATCTTCGATCATTTTGTAAGGTTTAGAGTGTACATGTCTAAATAGGCTTTATAGTGACTAGTTTGTAAAATTCTTATTTGGACTCTATTTGAGGTTGGTAAACTCAATTTTATAAAATTACACTATGAATCTTGACATTTTGGAAAATAGTGACTATTTTGTAAAAATGACAATTTTAGTGACTAAAATGTAAATGGGTCAAAACTTAAAATCTTTAAGGGGCTATTTATCCAATCGTTCTCATCAGATCTAACCTTCCAAAAATCTCTTTATAAACTCATTTTAATTACCATAAAGATTTTTATTAAGATATATTTCCCATTTTTCACCAAAATCACTATTTCACATAACTACCCATTTTCTCTCTAACTTCTCCAAATTTTCTTGGTTTCCAAGCAGAATTCTCTTCAATTTTATCAAGGTAAATCACATCTTTTTTATTTGATTTCGTTCATATTATTTTCTCCTTATTTCTCTTCAATTTCCTTACATTTTACAACTTGTTTTCATGGGTTTTCAATTGGAAGGAGGTTGGATCTTGTTTTGAGGTAAGAAACCATTCAAACCTCTGAACTTTGAGTTCTTTATTGAAATTCCCAAGTGTTTGATCCATTGCATTCAGTTCTTAATTTGTTTTATGGTTTTAATTGATGATTTTCGGTTTTTATCGGTTAATTTGGATTGAATTGATGCAATCCCGTAATAATGTGATACCTGATGGTTTTCAATTGGTAAATCAATGAATTTTGGTGTGTTTTAACATGGAATTAATGGTTCTTGGATGGGTAAACCCGAATCTTAAGTTTTGGTGGTGTTAATTGTCTTAGATCTTCGGTTTATGGCTTGTTTCGGTGGCTGATTGTTTGCTGCTGGTTTAGGATGGTTATATCATGGTTCTTGGTTTTGCTTTGATGTTGATAAGTTGTGGTTTTCGTTGGCTAAGGGCTGGAGGTCATTTGGATAAGTTTCATGATATGAACCCGGTAGGTCATATATGATGTTGCTTGATCGTGATTCTAGTAAGAACAAATTTCACAACAATTGATATGCTAAATTTCATAAACATAAAGAGTAAGAATGAAATAAAAATAATAATAAGGAAATGATGGAATGAACGATATGAAAGAGATTTAAGTGTATGGAAGTGTGATGATTCTAAATGAAGGAATGTTAGGAATGTGTAATGGAAATGGCGTTTGTATATAACTTGAAGGGATAAATGGATTGTGACCCACTAGCTATATGGAGCTAGGAACCAACAATATAATATGATGGATTCGATGTGGTAGAAGTGTGGCACGTGACCCACTAGCTATAAGGAGCTAGGAACCAACGCGACA
The DNA here is from genome assembly GCA_035048815.1 of Abelmoschus esculentus. Lineage (NCBI taxonomy): Eukaryota > Viridiplantae > Streptophyta > Magnoliopsida > Malvales > Malvaceae > Abelmoschus > Abelmoschus esculentus. The sequence goes on from JAUCBN010000015.1 coordinate 7,839,097, forward strand.
ATAAGATGAAATGGATGAAGGCTACAAGCTTTACTTGAAGCCGATAGAGTTCTCACAGGAACAAAGCTGAAAGCAACCTTTCAAAAGAGTTTTCTTATATCTAAAGTGGTGTCATACATATGAAGGAAATGTTCCTATTTATAGTGTTCATAGGAACCATATGAAGAGTCTTACAACAAGAGATGAATGCTTCATCTTTATGGTGATGAATGCTAATGAATGCTTTGTTCTCTCTTCTATCTTTAAGTGGATGAATGTTCAAGGCATTAGTGGTGAATTTGGACTTAATTTAGGCTTAATATACGTATAATTTCGTCCAAATGGTGGAATGACTCTTGAGCTACCTTGTCTTGCTCTTTCATAGAGAAAAAAGGAATGAAAATGAACACTTGATGTATGTAGACACTTTGGTAGCAAAAAGGTGAGTGTCTCTTCCAATTCCATGTTGATCCTCAAGATAATTAACCTTCTTGAATGTCATAATATTATGCATTAAGAGGGCCTTCATTGCTTGTCTTCATGTAGAATACAAATAGCCTCCAAAGATGATGAAGAAAAGACTTGAATGCCTTGATTATTTGCATAATGATGACATTCATTTGTATGAATAAAAATCAGCTTTGAATTGACTTGAATATGTGAATAAAGAAGACCTTCAATGAATTTGTCTCTTGGATGAAAATGAAGGGACTCTTCATTGGCTCAAACTCATCCAAATCATCCTTGCATAAAATTCCCGTAATGAAAATTCCAGCCTGCACTATCTTCGGTAAATCAATCATATCTCAAGCTTCCGATATCGGATTAAGGTGATTCAATAGGCATTGGAAAGCTAATAGATAGAGGAATAAACTTTAAAAAGACTTCAAGACTTAAATCTTCCCGGATCCAGCTCAAAATTAGAGATCAATATGACATTTATTCTTGCATTTTGTGTGACTGTTCATCTCCCTTCATTCACCTATCATAAAGGTAAACTTTATTTAAATTTTAATTAAAAAAAATGCATAAAAAATATAAGAGTTAGTTTTATTAATGCACTAGTTTAATGAATGAACTAGTTTGATCAATGAACTAACTTTATTAATGACTACATGCATGAATGAAATAGTTTATTTAAAAGACTAGATAAACTACTTCCCTAAATGAACTAGATGCTTAAATACTATGCATGCTTAAATGGTCAGCACACTTATTCAATACATTAATATGTATAAAAAACTTTATATTCTCATGCAAAATTATGCATAAGCAAAATAAAGTAATTCTCCCTTGTGAATTCCACTTCCCCATGTTCAAAGCTTGATGTGAACAAGCTTTCCATGGCTGATTGAAACTTCTTGGCCCTTGCACGTGTGATGGGGCCACTTGGGTACTCCTCCAGGTCCTTGTCGTTGGTGCTCATATCATTTCTAATAAGTTTCAGATGTGTTTTCGGTTTTCTTAAGTATAGTTTTTGGGGCTGTTTGTTTGGAAAGTATTGGAGGTTGATTGAATGCATTAATATGCATTAATACCTCTGTTTTGATATGTTAAAAAACAGGTCAATGTGTTGATCTAAGTGTTGAAGGTGTTTCGGAAAAGGCGAGAATATCGGTTGGCTTCGGCAAGCTAGTTTCGAACAAGTGGTGAGTGGTCTTCCATATCGGCAAGGTTTTACTTGTTTTATCAAAGGTTTGGGAGTGTAGGAATGGTGTGAAAAACCTCCCTACACTTGGAAGTAAGTTAAATGGTTTCGCTCTCTTAACGGTTCCCATATCGTTCCATAATTGCAATATTTTAGACATGCTCTTAAAGTAGTTTTTGCATTCAAGATTTATGCATGAGAATTGATAAATGCTTTGGCTAAAAGATGTTTTCATTATTGTCCATTGGTATTGGTTATGTTTTGGCAATCAATTATTTCATGAGTTTTAGTAATATCTATGTTTTTGGTAACAAATCCAATGATTGATAATGTTGCATTGATTTTATGAAAGATGCATGTGAAGGAATGGTTTTCCAATGCATGAATTGAATTTGAATGTGATGCATGCATGTGTTAGCTGTTGTATATGCATGGTTAATGATGGTTTTCATGTCTTTTAAAGCATGAGAATGATTTGGGTTAAACTATGGTTATTTCCCTTTCCCCGAATAAAGCCGTTGAGCATGATTTGGTTCATTTTGTTGAACATATATTTAGTGCATTTTAAACAGCAAGCTACCATGCATAACGAGTATGATATTGGCTTAGTGACACTAACTTTAAATGCGAATACAAATGACATGTCATTAGTATTGAGTGCAATGTAAAGATTATGAAAATAAAGATAATGCCTACACGTAACAAGGGTGACTTTGTGTCCAACCGTGCATGGTAGAGCCGCCTACACGTAACAAGGGTGACTTTGTGTCCAACCGTGCGTGGTAGAGCTTGATGAGGGTGACTTCGTGTCATGTCAAGGATGACTTTGTGTCATGTCAATACTAAGGGTCTCCAAAACAGAACAATGGATCCGCGTATTCAGTGAACTTAAGGTTCACAACAAGTGATCGCTAGAAAGCCAATATGCATGACCTATGATTGAGATTTTTTTGTATTGAAATGCATGAGATTGTGACACATATTGATATAGAATTTTTAGAATGTAATGTTTTAAAATCATAAGTTTCACAAGCATGTGTTCTTGATTAAATTTTGTGCAAGGATATGAGCAAGAGAGAAAAGCTTAAGCGCTGCTATATGTTTAGCATATAAGACTTGTACCTTGCGCATTATTGAGTACTTGATATAAGCTTTGCTAGGTGAATAACATATAAGACTTGTGATGGTTCATAGATATGCATATATATTAAAAAGGGCCATAAGTGTAATGGTTGTTTTTAAAGCATGAAAGCACTGAGAGTTTTAGCTTTATAATACATAAAATGAATGTTACTTGATAAAGAAGTTATTTCGTTTTTGCAAACCATGTTTGAGATACTTTTAGTGAGCATGATATGGCATGATTTAAAGAGTTTATTGATGGACTTATGGGCCACTTTATAAAGGTGTTTTCTTTATGTTTTACCCCTCACTAAGCTTATGCTTACCTACTCTTTTACCTTACAATGCAGAGACTTTAATCGAGGTGGCCAAGGAAAGCAAGGTTCCAAGTGTATGTCGATGAATAGCTCAAGTATGTTTTCTAAAATGTAGTAGTAGTAAGAGAGCAATGGGGTATAGTTACATTGTTGTAAGAATTGACTTTTTATTGGTAAACGTTGCTTTGATTATTTGAACTTGAGAATGTATTGAATGTTGAACAATGTGATTGTCTTGTAAGTAGAAGCATCTAGAGAAGGTATGTTGAATGCTTTGAATCTTATGTTAGAATTAGGTTGTGATGCATCTAGCTTGGATGCTAAATGGTTAGGCTTAGGCATAGAATTTGGTGAATGATGCATGCTCTTTGAGACTTACTATGTTGATTGGTGTTGAACAAGTTTAATCATGAATGGGCCTTGGTTTTGAATCTATGATAGTGAGCATGCCTATAGGTGTTTTTAGAATCTTAGATGATGGTAATTGTGTGTTTTAATTGCTTGTTATGATTAGGGAATAATGCATTTAGATGTTGGCAAATATTGGTTATGTTTAGGATAGGTTGGATTGTCTTTAAATGCTCAAATTTGTGCTCTCGGCACAGGGATATCAAAACACCCCAGACTGGTATCGATACCCCAGGCTTATTTATCCTCTTTTGTAGCCCGAACATCGATACCCAAGGCTGGTATCGATGCTCCATGTTCTTTGGTGGCTATTGGAAGCCCGAGCACCGATACTGCCTAGGGGCAGTATCGACACCGCTGGCTGTTGGCCGTTAAAACGGTTGTTGCCACATCATGGTTTCAAAACTCCTTTCACCTGTTTTGATACCTCAGTGATAAAAATGAGCTTTGGGGCTTGAATTTCATGTTAGACTCGTATGCTTTCTTGTACTCATGTACGGTTGTTACAATTATCACTTTGGATCGAAATAATACCATATTGCATGGAAACAACTTAATAAACAATTGGTTGATTTAAATCAGAGTTGTTATATATAAATTAGAAATTTTGCATCTTAGACTTTTTTCTATGAAGCATCTAATTGATGCTGTTGAAATGCTCTGCATAACTTGAATTGTTTTGACAAGTGTTCTATGCATGATCGACTAGACCTCGATGAAATTAAAAGTATTCTCGTTCCGTCCTTAATTTTAGCATATGTGCTTATCGTATGCTCAAGTGTGGTTTGATTGCTTCCGATCTTATCTTGAATGAAACCGACAAATGTAAGAATTTAATTACGCATCTAGAAAAGAAAAAAATATAATGGTTTTCATGGTTGTTTATCGAATCGAGCGTTCACGGGTTTGGTTCAGTATTCCCCATGTGACCCATTAGAGCCGGTTTCGTCTAGGCCGGGGTAAGGGGGTTACATTTGGTGGTATCAAAGCCAGGTTTTGAATCTTTTGGGGAGTCGATGTTTAAGATGGCGATGTATTTCGTTTGTTGTATAACATGGACTGTTATTCTGCTATGTACGGTGATTGATTATTGTTTAAATGCAAGCATGTTGCTAAGTATTAATGCTAAATGTTTGATCTATGTTATGGTATGCTAGAAATGGTCTTGTTTAACAATATGCTGTATGCAAGTATAATTTTATCTTGTTGTATTAATATGTCATGGGTTGATAAATGAAAGTAAACATGATCTTTTGTTGATAAAAGAATGGTTTGAGCATTGTATGACTATTGTGTGGATAAGCATGGTGATTGTATTATGCTTTGATGAGATGGTATTGATATCATCGTATATGGTTGTTGTGTCATGTAATGGTTGAATTTGTTTTATTGGGGGATTATTCCGGGAGACCCATTGCTCTAACTACTACTAGAAAAAAAGTGTTTTATATTATACTTGAGCTACTTGGAACTTGCTTTGTGCTCGCCTTATTATTTTGTAAAAAAAATGTTGTTATTCATTGTAAAATTATGATGTTTTCTGATATGGGACTGATAAGAGAGCTGGGTTTTGTTAATAGAGGAGTTGTGGAGGATAGACGAGTCCATGTTATGATATGGTGTTGAGATGACAGATTTTGAGTCGATTGAGTCCTCAATCGTGTCTGAGTGTGAAAGGGGTTTTGGATCAGCTCAGCCTGGGAACCTAATGTGGTTGTGTATAGCAGGTGGCTGCGTCTCTATGAGTACCAGGCTTCGAAGGTTTTATGTGTTGATGTGTGGGAGAGGTTTGCAAGTTAGTAGTTGGATTGTTAGAGTTGAGGATGTTATTTGTGAGTGTGAACAATAATCATGCATAGTATAAGAGCACACACACACACACACATATATATAGATAGATAGATAGATAGATAGATAGATAGATAGATAGATAGAGATATAATAGGACATGCATGCATTCCCGAGCATAACATTAGAAATTGCATTTACATGCACTTGCACAGGCATTTATGAGGGCATATAGGAAATCATGCATACATTTGTTCATACTTACGGGTATTTCCTTTGAAGATGAAAGTGATGCGTGGTTGATTCTTTCTAGGTGAAGGTTTGGAGTTAAAAAAATGGGTGTATTGAAAGAGCCTCCTTGTCGGTCTGGAGCTTGATGTGCTATGGGCGAATTACTCTTTTGGTTAGGGTATAATCCAGAATAAAGATTGGTTAGTTGGGCTCGGAGTTGTGAATGTTTGAACCCGAGGGAAATACAATGAGTTATGGTAGTTTTGAGTTTGTTATTAAGAGATGTAAGGTTGGGTTTTGCGGATTCTCACCAGTTAGGGTTTGGAGGTTGTAAGAAGGTTGTAGTATGTTATGTAATGTAAGGCGGTTTGGTGTTTTTCAATGTAGTGTGGTTTTGTTTTGAAAAAAAGAGGGGTGTTGTTTAATCGTCATGTTTGATGGGAAAAAAAGAAGAAAGAATAGGGAATCCTTTGTGGTATGGTTTAGTGTGCGGTTAGATCGGGGGTTGTGACCGATCTGGTGTTTTTCTGTGAGGATTATTGGGTGGAGTTTTGAAAATAAAGTAGGAGATATATTAGTATGGGAGTTGTGGTATCATGGGTTTGAATCATGGTTTGTTGTGACCCTGAGAGGTTTAGTTGTGTTGTAAAGGTGAAAAGTGCACATGTTGTGTTTATAAGGAGTTAATTTGGGTTTACTTCGGTTAAATTTAGGTTGTGGTAATGTTTGAAGTGGTGTATCGGGGACCGCTGGACAGTTTATGGTTTGTATCAGTTGTTCGATCTTGTGGGCTTGCTTTTATCGAAAAGTGTGGTGTTCGGTGGGTTCATGTCTATGGATATTTCATCAATATGGTTACTACTTTGGCAAGGTTGTAAAATAAGAGATGTTGGAGCGAGTGGAAGGAATAGTTTTACAAGCTTGGAATTTGTTGTGGTATAGGTGGGATAAGAGTTGGTTTATCGATGAGTTGATTTTGGGAAGGAGTTTTGAGTTAAGTGTCAAGGCACTTAATAATGTGTGGATCTTAAAGTTTAAAATATGGTGTTGAGTTAGTTGTGGTAGCTAAACCTTAAGTTGGAGGTATTGTCATTGAGATGAGTATAATGCTGGCTATTGGCACAAAGTTGGTAAGTTCCTTGTATGGTATGTTTTGTGGAATTCTAGCTATCGAGGATGACTTGGCTTACATAAGGATGCTTACGATGTGAGTTTGTTTTGTGGGGTAAGTCAGGGTTGTTGAGGAATTACGAGGGAAGTTGATTGATTAATCTATGTGGAGACCTATTAAAATGGTGGAGCTATGAGCGGGACTCTACCTTGGTTAATTTGGTCAGGGATAAGTCGTGGTCAGATGTTTGTTGAGTGTCTAGTTGAGGATGTGTTTGGCAAGGTTTAGTTTTGTGTTGAGAATCTTTTTATGTTATATAAGCCGCATAGTTATTTAAAAAGGTGCCAAGGTTAAAGTCGGAAAGAATCATCATAAGTTTGGTAGTAAGTTCTGGGGATGGTATGAAGTTTTCCTTTGAGTGTTGGTGGATCAATCGTTTGATTGAGTACGGGTTTTCTTGGGTTTCTAAGTCCTATTGGAAAGATGGGTGAGTGGTGTATCTATAATATGTTAAGATTCGAGGTTTTTGAGGCCGACGTTTGTTTCCGTTTGAGTGTTGGGTTTTATTATCCATAGGTGGGGGATGGTATGTTAAGATATTATGTTATGGTTACCATGTCTCTTAGTGGAGGTGTTGTTGTTGATGGAGTTTGCTTAAGACAATGTTTAACGGTTTTGTGTTAAGTTAATTTGAGGCTTGTTGGTTGAGCATCGTTGTGTGGGGTGGAGGTTGGTGAAAGGCTTAGATGGTTACCTGATATGTGGGAGGATATCAAAAAGAGGGTTAGTTCGACGGTGGTAGTATGAAAACCGTTGTGGTTATCAGAAGTTGGTTATCAATCTTAAGTAAGAAAAAAGGGGTTTCTCTTTTGAGTTATGTGTTCAGTGAGAGTTGAGGTGGGTTGTGCATTATTGATTTGGTATGAGGATTAGATCTACTGTTTGTCCAAATAGGGTAAATGTTTCTCGGATCAAGGTTTGTGTGATAGGTTGTCAGGTGGACTAAAGCACCTTTGGAGGTGGTAAGGTGTGGAAGGAGTTGTATATAAGTGAAAGGAGTTGGGGAAGGAGTAGTTTCCTTACCTCTTTTCGATATGTAATTTTCGAGGACGAAATTTCTTAAGTGGGGGAGAGTTGTAACATCCCAAAAATGGGCCTAGGTATTATCAAGGTCGGATCAAGGGTTCGGTTGAACCGGTCAAGCCAATTAGCCTAAATCAAGGAATTAATTTTTATAAATGGTTTTAAAGGAAATAAAATATGGAAAAATACTCTAAAATTCTTATTTGGACTCTATTTGAGGTTGGTAAACTCAATTTTATAAAATTACACTATGAATCTTGACATTTTGGAAAATAGTAACTATTTTGTAAAAATGACAATTTTAGTGACTAAAATGTAAATGGGTCAAAACTTAGAATCTTTAAGGGGCTATTTATACAATCTTTCTCATCAGATATAACCTTCCAAAAATCTCTTTATAAACTCATTTTAATTACCATAAAGATTTTTATCAAGATATATTTCCCATATTTCACCAAAATCACCATTTCACATAACTACCCATTTTCTCTCAACTTCTCCTAATTTTCTTGGTTTCCAATCAGAATTCTCTTCAATTTTATGAAGGTAAATCACATCTTTTTGATTTCATTTCATTCATATTATTTTCTCCTTATTTCTCTTCAATTTCCTTACATTTTACAACTTGTTTTCATGGGTTTTTCAATTGGAAGGAGGTTGGATCTTGTTTGGAGGTAAGAAACCATTCAAACCTATGAATTTTGAGTTCTTTATTGAAATTGCCAAGTGTTTGATCCATTGCATTAGTTCTTGATTTGTTTTATGGTTTTAATTGATGATTTTCGGTTTTTATCGGTTAATCTGGATTGGATTGAATTGAGGCAATCCCGTAATAATGTGATACCTGATAGTTTTCAATGGGTAAATCAATGAATTTTAGTGTGTTTTAACATGGAATTAATGGTTCTTGGATGGGTAAACCCGGATCTTAAGTTTTGGTGGTGTTAATTGGCTTAGATCTTCGGTTTATGGCTTGTTTCGGTGGATGAATGTTTGCTGCTGGTTTAGGATGGTTATATCAAGGTTCTTGGTTTTGCTTTGATGCTGATAAGTTGTGGTTTTCGTTGGCTAAGGGCTGGAGGTCGTTTGGATAAGTTTCGAATAAGTTTCAGATGTGTTTTTGGTTTTCTTAAGTGTAGTTTTTTGGGCTGTTTGTTTGGAAAGTGTGGGAGGTTGATTGAATGCATTAATAACTCTGTTTTGATATGTTAAAAACAGGTCAATGTGTTGAGCTAAGTGTTGAAGGTGTTTTGGAAAAGGCGAGAATATCGGTTGGCTTCGGCAACCTAGTTTCGGACAAGTGGTGAGTGGTCTACCGTATCGGCAAGGTTTTACTTGTTTTATCAAAGGTTTGGGAGTTTAGGAATGGTGTGAAAACCTCCCTACACTCGGAACTAAGTTAAATGGTTTCGCTCTCTTAATGGTTCCCATATCATTCCATAATTGCCATATTTTAGACATGCTCTTAAAGTAGTTTTTGCATTCATGATTTATGCATGAGAATTGATAAATGCTTTGGCTAAAAGATGTTTTCATTATTGTCCATTGGTATTGGTTATGTTTTGGCAATCAACCAATTCATGAGTTTTAGTAATATCTATGTTTTTGGTAACAAATCCAATGATTGATAATGTTGCATTGATTTTATTAAAGATGCATGTGAAGGAATGGTTTTCCAATGCATGAATTGAATTTGAATGTGATGCATGCATGTGTTAGCTGCTGTATATGCATGGTTAATGATGGTTTTCATGTATTTTAAAGCATGAGAATGATTTGGGTTAAAGTATGGTTATTTCCATTACCCCGAATAAAGCCGTTGAGCATGATTTGGTTCATTTTGTTGAACATATATTTAGTGCATTGTAAAACAGCAAGCTATCATGCATAATGAGTATGATATTGGCTTAGTGACACTAACTTTAGATGCGAATACAAATGACATGTCATTAGGATTGAGTGCAATATAAAGATTATGAAAACAAAGATAATGCCTACACGTAACAAGGGTGACTTTGTGTCCAACCATGCGTGGTAGAGCCGCCTACACGTAACAAGGGTGACTTTGTGTCCAACCGTGCGTGGTAGAGCTTGATGAGGGTGACTTCGTGTCATGTCAAGGGTGAGTTTGTGCCATGTCGATACTAAGGGTCTCCAAAACAGAACAATGGATCCGCGTATTTGGTGAGTTTAAGGTTCACAACAAGTGATCACTAGAAAGCCAATATGCATGACCTATGATTGAGATTTTTGTGTATTGAAATGCATGTTATTGCGACACATATTGATATAGAATTATTAGAATGTAATGTTTTAAAATCATAAGTTTCACAAGCATGTGTTCTTGATTAAACTTTGTGCAAGGATATGAACATGAGAGAATAGCTTAAGCGTTGCTATATTTTTAGCATGTAAGACTTGTACCTTGCGCATTATTGAGTACATGATATAAGCTTGGCTAGGTGAATAGCATATAAGACTTGTGATGGTGCATAGAGATGCATATGTATTAAAAAGGGCCATAAGTTTAACGGTTGTTTTTAAAGCATGAAAGCACTGAGAGTTTTAGCTTTGTAATACATGAAATGAATGTTAATTGATAAAGAAGTTATTTCGATTTTGCAAACCATGTTTGAGATACTTTTAGTGAGCATGATATGGCATGATTTAAAGAGTTTATTCATGGACTTATGGGCCGCATTGCAAAGGTTTTTTCTTTATGTTTTACCCCTCATTAAGCTTATGCTTACCTACTCTTTTACGTTACAATGCAGGGACATTAATCGAGGCGGCCAAGGAAAGCAAGGTTCCAAGTTTATGTCGATGAATAGCTCAAGTATGTTTTCTAAAATGTAGTAGTAGTAAGAGAGCAATGGGGTATAGTTACATTATTGTAAGAATTGGCTTTTTATTGGTAAACGTTGCTTTGATTATTTGAACTTGAGAATGTATTGAATGTTGAACAATGTGATTGTCTTGTAAGTAGAAGCATCTAGAGAAGGTATGTTGAATGCTTTGAATCTTATGTTAGAATTAGGTTGTGATGCATCTAGCTTGGATGCTAAATGGTTAGGCTTAGGCATAGCATTTGGTGAATGATGCATGCTCTTTGAGACTTACTATGTTGATTGGTGTTCAACATGTTTAATCATGAATGGGCCTTGGTTTTGAATCTATGATAGTGAGCATGCCTATAGGTATTTTTGGAGTCTTAGATGATGGTAATTGTGTGTTTTAATTGCTAGTTATGATTAGGGAATAATACATTTAGATGTTGGCAAATATTGGTTATGTTTAGGACAGGTTGGATTGTCTTTAAATGCTCAAATTTGTGCTTTCGGCACAGGGGTATCGAAACACCCCAGACTGGTATCGATACCCCAGGCTTATTTAGCCTCTTTTGTAGACCGAACATCGATACCACTCAAGGCTGGTATCGATACCCCATGTTCTTTGGTGGCTACTGGAAGCCCGAGTATCGATACTGCCTATGGGCTGTATCGATACCACTGGCTGTTGGCCGTTAAAACGGTTGTTGCAACGTCATGGTTTCGAAACTCCTTTCACCTGTTTCGATACCTCAGTGATAAAAATTTGCTTTGGTGCTTGAATTTCATGTTAGACTCGTATGCTTTCTTGTAATCATGTACGGTTGTTACAATTATCACTTTGGATTGAAATAATACCATATTGCATGGAAACAACTTAATAAACAATTGTTTGATTTAAATCAGAGTTGTTATATATAAATTAGAAATTTTGCATCTTAGACTTTATTCTATGAAGCATCTAATTGATGCTGTTGAAATGCTCTGCATGACTTGAATTGTTTTGACAAGTGTTCCATGCATGATCAACTAGACCTCGATGAAATTAAAAGTATTCTCGTTCCGTCCTTAATTTAGCATATGTGCTTATTGTATGCTCAAGTGTGGTTTGATTGCTTCCGATCTTATCTTGCATAAAACCTACACATGTAGGAATTTAATTACGCATCTAGAAAAGAAAAAAAAATATAACGATTTTCAAGGGTTTTTATCGAATCGAGCCTTCACGGGTTTGGTTCGGTATTCCCCATGTGACCCATTAGAGTCAGTTTCGTCTAGGCCGGGCTAAGGGGGTTACAAAGCTGTATAATTAGGTTCAAAAGCCCACAATATACTTTTTGTACTCAAAAATTTTGATTTAATATTATTTTCGATCGTTTTGAAGGTTTTAGACCTTGCATGTCTAAAGTGGCTTTGTAGAGAGCCCGTTTGAATTTTAACCGAGTAAAAAGCTCAAAATTTGATTTTAAGGTTATAGTTAGGTTCAAAAGACCATAATTAACCTTTTTTACACAAAAATTTTGATTTAATATCATTTTCGATCGTTTTGTAGGGTTTAGAGCATGCATGTCTAAATAGGCTTTCTAGTGAACCCGTTTTAATTTTAAACGAGTACAAAGCTCAAAATTTGATATTAAGCTGTATAATTAGGTTCAAAAGCACATAATTAACTTTTTTTCCCAAAAATTTTGATTTAGTATCATTTTCGATCGTTTTGTAGGTTTTAAAGCGTGCATGTCTAAATAGGCTTTATAGTGAACCCGTTTGAATTTTAACCGAGTAAATGGCTCAAAATTTGATATTAAGCTGTATAATTTGGTTGAAAAACCATAATTAAACTTTTTTACAAAAAAAATGATTTAATATCATTTTCAATTGTTTTGAGGGTTCAGAGCGTGCATGTCTAAATGGGCTTTATAGCGAACCTGATTGAATTTTAATCGAGTATAAAGCTCCAAATTTGTGTTTAAGATGTATAATTAGGTTAAAAAGCCCATAATTAACTTTTTGTTCCAAAAAATTGATTTAGTATCATTTTCGATCGTTTTGTAGGTTTCAGAGCGTGCATGTCTAAATAAGCTTTATAGTGAACCCATTTGAATTTTAACCGAGTAAAAAGCTCAAAATTTGATTTTAAGTTGTATAATTAGGTTTAAAAGACCATTATTTCCCTTTTTTATCAAAAAAATTTGATTTAATATTATTTTCAATCGTAGCTAAATCCAAACTTGTCGAACTCTTCCTTCCACTCACCCCAACACCTCTTATTTTATAACCTTACCAAGGTTGTAACCACACTGATGAATCATCCACCAACATGAACCCACTGGACATAACTCTCACTACACTTTCAATAAAAGCAAGTCCAAAAGACCAAGTAACGGATATAGGTTATAAACTGTCCAGCGGTCCTTGTCACACACCTCAAACATCAACACAATCTAACTTTAGCCGAGGTAAACCCCATTAGAGCTTAGTGAGGAAGCTCTAAACATGATCATCAATGCATCAAATTAAAACCATATTTAAAACCATAACTTGTAATGCCTTTCTAAAATCAAGCATGCTTAACAAATCATGTTCATGTTCATAATACCAAAATCTTTTCCTTGAGTATGCATGGCATTATCAATTCATTTCACAAATAATGCACAATGTTCCATATTATTCCATGTATGTATATTGGCTTTCTAGTGAACACTTAATGTGAACCTTAAGTTTATCGAATACACGGATCCATTGATTAGATACCTTTAGTCTCATCATGACACAAAGTCACCATTGACATGACACGAAGTCACCATTGACAAGACACAAAGTCACCATTATTAGCTCTACCACGTACGGTTGGACACATAGTCACCCTTGTTACGTGTAGGCGGCTCTACCACGCACGGTTGGACACAAAGTCACCCTTGTTACGTGTAGACATTTTCTTTCCTTTATTTAAATAATATTTATAGTGCACTCAATCCTAATGACATGTCATTTGTATTCAAATCTAAAGTTAGTGTCACTAAGCCAATATCAAGTCCAAGTATGCATGCAAATTTGCTGCCCATAATGCATCCATAATTTGTTCAACAAATGAACCAAAAGTCATGCTCAATGGCACCATCATATGTAAGGCAAATAACCACATCATATTCCACTTCATTCTTCATGTTTCCATAAACCATGGATGTCTTTATAAACCATGCATTTCCAGCAATTAACACATGCATGCATCATTTCAAAATCATACTTATGCATTTCCAAAATCTCTTTAAATCATCATCATAAATGTCGTTACCGAAAATAGTCGAAACTCGCAATAATGCATCAAAATCATTTACTTTACTTACTCTTGAACTATGGAAAGTTTTCACACTATTCCATAGCCCCCAAAACAGAACCAAATCTTTGCGAAACACTTTTAATCCATAGCCCCCAACGCACCAGCCACTTACGGACCTTCTTGCACTTCCTCTACAACACTAAAAACAGAGCATCTTCACATCATAACATGCTCAAAACAGCAGCCACATTAAACCATTCACAAAACTATCGAAAACCTTGCCGGAAAGACCGAAAACTAAGCCGAAACTTATCCGAAACAACATCATCCCTTAACCTTATGAATCTAACATCTAATCCACCTTAATTATGAACTAAAAACACTTCCAAACCATCCTTATACCTCCAGCAAGCGCAGAACACTTAAAACAGCCCCTAAAATAACCGAAAACCACCTTAAAACACCACCGATTGCATTATTCCGGGATTAATTTTTTGTTAACTCATTTCAAGACTCAATCACTCACTTAATTAACCTAATATTATAATTAAATCATCCTAAATCCAACATCAATTGAGACCTCAAAAGATTTCACAAAAACTATCATAAAACTCATAGATCTTGAATTAAAAACACAAAAATTAAATAGCAATTGTTGATGAGCAAGCCAATACTTGGGAACTTCAATAAAGAACCTTAGAAAAAGATTAGAAATCAAAATTTTACCTTTGAGATTAACTCCACCAAAAAGATGAGAAATTCTCTCTTGATTTTCTTGAAAATGGATGTTGATTTTGCAAAATTGATGAGTAGGTTTTGTAGAGAATGAAAGGATGAGTAAAATGAATTAAATCTTGTTGAAAAAGAAGAAGAAATTAGCAAGTAATTGAAGAAATTTGGAGAAGAAGATGGAGAGAAAATTTTGAGAGAAAAGATGAGAAAATGGGAAGTTACAAAAGAAAATGAAAATAAGCAATTTATTAAAATTAATTAAAACATATTTGGTGGATAATCTTTAATTAAAAATAAATTGGGTTAATGGCCCTTTAAGGATTTTAAGTATGGCTTACTTTCCAATTTAGTCACCAAAACTCTTAATTTCCAAAAATCACCAATTAAATCCCTAAACTTTTCAAAAAATTACAATTTAGTCACTAATACAAAATTAAGCCTAATTAAAAATCAAATTAAGGCTCAATAATATTCCTTTAACTTTAAAACACCATTTTAATATTTTTAAACCTTTCCAAAAAATTATTACTTGTCCGACTAAATTATTATTATTTTAATTTTCCCGGAATTAATGAACCGAAGAATCCGATCCGACTCGAATATAATCCCCCAAACCAGCACTCAAACTACTAACCCCAAACCCGGGATGTTACAACCCATTTTAATTTTAAATGTGTACAAAGCTCAAAATTTGATATTAAGCTGTATAATTAGTTTCAAAAGCCCATAATTAATTTTTTTCCCGAAAAAAATTGATTTAGTATCATTTTCGATCGTTTTATAGGTTTCAAAACGTGCATGTCTAAATAGGCCTTATAGTGAACCCGTTTGAATTTTAACCGTGTAAAAAGCTCAAAATTTGATATTAAGCGGTATAATTAGGTTCAAAAGACCCTAATTAACCTTTTTTACCCAAAAAAATGATTTCATATCATTTTTGATCGTTTTGTAGGGTTCAGAGTGTGCATGTATAAATAGGCTTTATAGTGAACCCATTTTAATTTTAACCGAGTAAAAAGTTCAAAATTTGATATTAAGTTGTGTAATTAGGTTTAAAAGACCATAAATAACCTTTTTTACCCAAAAATTTTATTTAATACCATTTTCGATCGTTTTGTAGGGTTTAGAGTGTACATGTCTAAATAGGCTTTATAGTGAACCCGTTAGAATTTTAACTGTGTAAAAAGCTTAAATTTTGATATTAAGCTTTATAATTAGGTTGAAAAGCCCACAATATACTTTTTGTACCCAAAAAATTTGATTTAATATCATTTTTAATCGTTTTGAAGGTTTTAGACCTTGCATGTCTAAAGAGGCTTTCTAGAGAACCCGTTTGAATATTAACCGACTAAAAAGCTCAAAATTTGATTTTAAGATGTAAAGTTTGGTTCAAAAGACCATAATTAACCTTTTTTACCCAAAAAAATTTGATCTAATATCATTTTCGATCGTTTTATAGGGTTTAGAGCATGCATGTGTAAATAGCCTTTGTAGACAACCCGTTTGAATTTTAATCGAGTAAAAAGCTCAAAATTTTATATTAAGCTGTATAATTAGGTTCAAAAGACCATAATTAACCTTTTTTACCCAAAAAATTTTATTTAGTATCAATTTCGATCGTTTTGTAGTGTTTAGAAAGTGCATGTCTAATTGGCTTTATAGTGAACCCATTGTATTTTAACCGAGTAAAAAACTCAAAATTTGATTTTAAGATGTATAATTAGGTTCAAATTACCATAATTAACCTTTTTCATCCAAAAAATTGATTTAATATTATTTTCGATCGTTTTGTTTGTTTAGAGTGTGCATGTCTAAGTGGTTTTTATTGTTAACCCGTTTGAATTTTAACCGAGTAAAAAGCTCAAAATTTGATATTAAGCTCTATAATTTGGTTCAAAAGCCCATAATTAACCTTTTTTACCCAAAAATTTTGATTTAATATCATCTTCGATCGTTTTATAGGGTTTAGAGCATGCATGTGTAAATAGCCTTTGTAGACAACCCGTTTGAATTTTAATCGAGTAAAAAGCTCAAAATTTTATATTAAGCTGTATAATTAGGTTCAAAAGACCATAATTAACCTTTTTTACCCAATAAATTTGATTTAATATCATCTTCGATCGTTTTGTAAGGTTTAGAGCATGCATGTCTAAATTGGCTTTATAGTGAACCCGTTTGAATTTTAACCGAGTAAAAAGCTCAAATTTGATTTTAAGCTTTACAATTAAGTCGTAAGCCCATAATTAACTTTTTGTACCCGAAAAATTTGATTTAATATCATTTTCGTTAATTTTGTAGGGTTTAGAGCTTGTATGTCTAAATAGGCTTTATAGTGAACCCGTTCGAATTTTAACCGAGTATAAAGCTCTAAATTTGTGTTAAAAATGTTTAAGTAGTTTCAAAAGCCCATAATTAACTTTTTGCTCCCCAAAAAATTTATTTTGTATCATTTTCGATCGTTTTGTAAGGTTTAGAGCGTACATGTCTATATAGGCCTTATAGTGAACCCGTTTGAATTTTAACCGTGTAAAAAGCTCAAAATTTGATATTAAGCTGTATAATTAGGTTGAAAAGCCCACAATATACTTTTTGTACCCAAAAAATTTGATTTAATATCATTTTTAATCATTTTGAAGGTTTTAGACCTTGCATGTCTAAAGAGGCTTTGTAGAGAACCCGTTTGAATTTTAACTAAGTAAAAAGTTTAAAATTTGATATTAAGCTGTATAATTAGGTTCAAAAGACCATAATTAACCTTATTTACCCAAAAAATGATTTCATATCATTTTCGATCGTTTTGTAGGGTTTAGAGTGTGAATGTCTAAATGGGCTTTATAGTGAACCCGTTTGAATTTTAATCGATTAAAAAGCTCAAAATTTGATATTAAGCTTTATAATTAGGTTCAAAACACCTTAATTAAACTTTTTTTCCAAAAAAATTGATTTAATATCATTTTTTATCGTTTTGAAGGGTTCAGAGCATGCATTTCTAAATAGGCTTTATAGTGAACCTGTTTGAATTTTAACCGAGTAAAAAGCTCAAAATTTGATATTAAGCTGTATAATTAGGTTCAAAAGACCATAATTAACCTTTCTTACCAAAAAACTAATTTAATATCATTTTCTATCATTTTGAAGGGTTCAAAGCGTGCATATCTAAATAGCCTTTGTAGAGAACCCGTTTGAATTTTAATCGAGTAAAAAGCTCAAAATTTGATATTAAGCTATATAATTAGGTTCAAAAGACCATAATTAACCTTTTTTACCCAAAAAATTTGATTTAATATCATCTTCGATCGTTTTGTAAGGTTTAGAGCATGCATGTCTAAATAGGCTTTATAGTGAATCCGTTTGAATTTTAACCGAGTAAAAAGCTCAAAATTTGATATTAAGTTGTATAATTAGGTTCAAAAGCTCATAATTAACTATTTTTACCCAAAAAACTTGACTTCATATAATTTTCCATCGTTTTGAAGGGTTTAGAGCGTGCATTTCTAAATAGGCTTTGTAGTGAACCCGTTTGAATTTTAACCGAGTAAAAGCTCAAAATTTGATATTAAGCTGTGTAATTAGGTTCAAAAGCCTATAATTTATTTTTTTTCCCAAAAAATTGATTCGGTATAATTTTCGATCGTTTTGTAGGGTTCAAAGCGTGCATGTCTAAATAGGCTTTATAATGAACCTTTTGAATTTTAACCGAGTAAAAAGTTCAAAATTTGATATTAAGCTGTATAATTAGGTTTAAAGGACCATAATTAACCTTTTTTACACAAAAAATTTGATTTAATGTCATTTTCGATTGTTTCGTAGGTTTCAGAGAGTGCATGTCTAAATGGTTTTTATAGTGAACCCGTTCAAATTTTAACTGATTAAAAAGCTCAAAATTTGTGTTTAAGCTGTATAAATTGGTTTAAAAACCCATAATTAACATTTTTTACAGTAAAAATTGATATAGTATCATTTTCGATCATTTTGTAGTGTTCAAATAATGCATGTCTAAATAGTCTTTATAGTGAACCCGTTTTTATTTTAACCGAGTGAAAAGCTCAATTGATATTAAGCAATATAATTAGGTTCAAAAGACCATAATTAATCTTTCTTACCCAAAAAATTTTATTTAATATCATTTTCGATCGTTTTGTATGGTTCAGAGCGTGCATGTCTAAATAGGCTTTATAGTGAAGCTGTTTGAATTTTAACCGAGTAAAAAGCACAAAAATTGATATTAAGCTGTATAATTAGGTTCGAAATCCCATAATTAACCTTTTTTATCCAAAAAATTTGATTTAATATCATTTCAATCGTTTTGAAGGGTTTCGAGCGTGTATTTCTAAATAGGCTTAGTAGTGAACCCGTTTGAATTTTAACCAAGTAAAATGCTCTAAACTTGATATTAAGCTGTATAATTAGGTTCAAAAGCCCATAATTAACTTTTTGTACCCAAAAAATTGATTTAATATCATTTTCGATCGTTTTGTAGGGTTCAGAGCGTACATGTCTAAATGGGCTTTATAGTGAATCCGTTTGAATTTTAACCGAGTAAAATTCTAAAAATTTGATGTTAAGCTATTAAATTAGGTTCAAAATCCCATAATTAACTTTTTGTACCCAAAAAATTTATTTAATATCATTTTCGATCATTTTGTAAGGTTTATAGCGTGCATGTCTAAATGGGCATTATAGTGAATCCTTTTGAATTTTAACCGAGTAAAAAGATCAAAATTTGATATTCAGATGTATAATTAGGTTCAAAAGACCATAATTAACTTTTTTATACAAAAAATTGATTTAGTATCATTTTCGATCGTTTTGTAGTCTTTAGAGCGTGCATGTCTAAATGGGCTTTATAGTGAACCTGTTTGAATTTTAATCAAGCAAAAGGGTCCAAATTTTATATCCAGCTGTACAATTAGGTTAAAAAGACCATAATTAACCTTTTTTACCCAAAAAACTGATTTAGTATCATTTTCGATCGTTTTGCAGGATTCAAAACATGCATATCTAAAGAGGCTTTATAGTGAACCCATTCGAATTTTAACCGAGTAAAAACATCAAAATTTGAGTTTAAGATGTATAATAAGGTTAAAAATCCCAATATTAACTTTTTGCTCGCTAAAAAATTAATTTAGTATGATTTCCAATCGTTTTGTAGGGTTCAGAGCGTGCATGTCTAAATAGTCTTTATAGTGAACCCGTTTGAATTTTAACGGAGTAAAAAACTCAAAAATTGATATTAAGCTGTATAATTAGGTTCAAAAGCCCATAATTAACCTTTTTTACCAAAAAAATCTATTTATTATCATTTTCGATCGTTTTGTAGTGTTCAGAGCGTGCATGTCTAAATAGGCTTTATAGTGACCTCGTTTAAATTTTAACTGAGTAAAAAGAACAAAAATTTATATTCATCTGTATAATTAGGTTCAGAAGACCATAATTAACCTTTTTTACCCAAAAAATTTGATTTAATATCATTTTCCATAGTTTTGTAGGGTTTAGAGCTTGTATGTCTAAATGGGCTTTATAGTGAACCCGTTAAACTATTTACCAAGTAAAAAGCTCAAAAATTGATATTAAGCTATATAATTAGGGTAAAAAACCCATAATTAACCCTTTTTTACCCAAAAGACTGATTTAGTATCATTTTCGATCGTTTTGTAGTGTTTAGAGCGTGCATGTCTAAGTGGGCTTTATAGTGAACCCGTTTGAATTTTAACCTAAAAAAAGCTCAAAATTTGATATTAAGCTGTATAATTAGGTTCAAAAGACCATAATTAACCTTCTTTACCCATAAAATTTAATTTACTATCATTTTCGATCGTTTTGTCGGGTTCAAAGCGTGCATGCCTAAAAGGGCTTTATGGTGAACCCGTTCAAATTTTAACCGAGTAAAAAGATCAAAATTTGATATTAAGTTGTATAAATAGGTTCAAAAGCACATAATTAACTTTTTGTTCCTAAAAAAATTTATTTAGTATCATTTTCGATCGTTTTGTAGTGTTAAGAGCGTACAAGTCTAACTAGGCTTTATAGTGAACCCGTTTGAATTTTAACCTAGTAAACAACTCTAAATTTGATATTAAGTTGTATAATTAGGTTCAAAAGACAATAATTAACTTTATTTCCCAAAAAAATTGATTTAGTATCATTTTCGATCATTTTGTAGTATTCAGAGCGTGCATGTCAAAATTTGATATTAAACTGTATAATTAGGTTTAAAAGCCCTTAATTAACCTTTTTTACCCAAAAAATTGATTTAATATCATTTTCGATCGTTTTGTATGTTTCAGAGGGTGCATGTCTAAATGGGATTTATATTGAATCCAATTAAATTTTAACCGAGTAAAAAGATCAAAATTTGATATTAAGCTATATAATTACGTTTAAAAGCCCATAATTAACCTTTTTTACCCAAAAAAAATGATTTAGTATCATTTTCGATCGTTTTGTAGGGTTCAAAGCATGTATGTCTAAATAGGCTTTATAGTGAACCCGTTTGAGTTTTAACCGAGTAAAAAGCCCAAAATTTGATTTTAAGTTGTATAATTAGGTTCAAAAGCCCATAATTTACCTCTTTTACCCAAAAAAATGATTCAGTATCATTTTCGATCGTTTTGTAGTGTTCAGAGCGTGCATGTCTAACTAGGCTTTATAGTGAACCCGTTTGAATTTTAACCTAATAAAAAGCTCTAAATTTGATATTAAGCTGTATCATTAGGATAAAAAGACCAAAATTAACTTTATTTCCCAAAAAAATTGATTTATTATCATTTTAATCATTTTGTAGTGTTCAGAGCGTGCATGTCTAAATTGGCTTTATAGTGAAACCTTTTGAATTTTAACCGAGTAAAAAGATAAAAATTTAATATTAAGCTGTATAATTAGGTTAAAAAGACTATAATTAACTTTTTGTACCTAAAAAATTGATTTAATATCATTTTCGATCGCTTTGTAGTGTTTAGTGCGTGCATGTATAAATAGGCTATATAGTGATCCCGTTTGAATTTTAACCGAGTAAAAAGATCAAAATTTGATATTAAGCTGTATAATTAGGTTCAAAAGCCCATAATTAACCTTTTTACCCAAAAATTTTGATTTAATATCATTTTTGATCATTTTGTAGGGTTCAAAGCGTGCATGTCTAAATGGGCTTTATAGTGAACCCGTTTGAATTTTAACCGATTAAAAAGATCAAAATTTGATATTAAGCTGTATAATTAGGTTGAAAATCCCATAATTAACCTTTTTTACAGTAAAAAATTGATTTAGTATCATTTTCGATCGTTTTGTAGGGTTCGGAGGGTGCATGTCTAAATGGGCTTTATAGTGAACCCGTTTCAATTTTAACCGAGTAAAAAGATCAAAATTTGATATTAAGCTGTATAATTAGGTTTAAAAGCCCGTAATTAACCTTTTCTACCCAAAAAATTGATTTAGTATCATTTTTGATCGTTTTGTAGGGTTCAAAGCGTGTATGTCTAAATAGGCTTTATAGTGAATCCGTTTGAGTTTTAACCGAGTAAAAAGCTGAAAATTTGATTTTAAGTTGTATAAGTAGGTTCAAAAGCCCATAATTTACATCTTTTTCCCAAAAAAATTGATTTAGTATCATTTTCGATCGTTTTGTAGTGTTTAGAGCGTGCATGTATAAATGGGCTTCATAGTGAACCCGTTTGAACTTTAACCTAATAAAAGGCTCAAAATTTGAGATTAAGATGTATAATTAGGTTCAAAAGACCATAATTAACTTTTTCTTCCCAGAAAAATTTATTTTGTATCATTTTCGATCGTTTTCTATTGTTCAGAGCGTGCATGTCTAAATAGGCTTTATAATGAATGCATTCGAATTTTAACTGAGTAAAAAGCTCTAAATTTGATATTAAGCTGTATAATTAGGTTCAAAAGTCCATAATTAAATTTTTGTTCCCAAAAAAATTGATTTATTATCATTTTTGATCATTTTGTAGTATTCAGAGCGTCCATGTCTAAATAGAATTTATTGTGAACCCGTTTGAATTTTAACCGAGTAAAAAGCTCAAAATTTGATATTAAGCAATATAATTAGGTTCAAAAGACCACAATTAACCTCTTTTACCCAATAAATAATTTAGTATCATTTTCGATCGTTTTGTATGGTTCAGAGCAAGAATGTCTAAATGGGCTTTATAGTGAACCAATTTGAATTTTAACCCAAAAAAAGCTCAAAATTTGATATTAAGTTGTATAATTAGGTACAAAAGACCATAATTAACCTTTTTTACCCAAAAAATTGATTTAATATCATTTTCGATCGTTTTGTAGGGTTCAGAGCGTGCGTGTCTAAATAGGTTTTATAGTGACTCCGTTTGAATTTTAACCGAGTAAAAAGATCAAAATTTGATATTAATCTGTATAATTAGGTTTAAAAGCCCATAATTAACCTTTTTTAACCAAAAAATTTGATTTAATATCATTTTCAATCGTTTTGTAGGGTTCAGAGCGTGCATGTCTTAAAGGGCTTTATAGTGAACCAATTAGAATTTTAACCGTGTAAAAGGCTCAAAAATTGATATTAAGATGTATAATTTGGTTCAAAAGACCATATTTAACCTTTTTTACCCTAAAAAAATTGATTTAGTTTCATTTTCGATCGTTTTTTATGGTTCAGAGCGTTCATGTCTTAATGGGTTTTACAGTGAACCTGTTTGAATTTTAACCGAGTAAAAAGCAAAAAATTTGATATTAAGCAATATAATTAGGGTCAAATGCTCATAATTAACTTTTTGTACACAAAAAATTGATTTAATATCATTTTCGATCGTTTTGTAGGTTCAGAGCGTGCATGTCTAAATGGGCTTTATATTGAGCAAGTTTGAATTTCAACCGAGTAAAAACCTTAAAATTTGATTCTAATTTGTATAATTAGGTTCAAAAGACCATAATTAACTTTTTGTTCCCAAAAATGTTGGTTTAGTATCATTTTCGATCGTTTTGTAGGATTCAGAGCGTGCATGTCTATAGGGGCTTTATAGAGAACCAATTTGAATTTTAACCGAGTAAAAAGCTCAAAATTTTGATATTATGCAGTATAATTAGGTTCAAAAGCCTATAATTAACTTTTTTTACCCAAAAAATTGATTTAATATCATTTTCGATCATTTTGTATGGTTCTGAGTGTGCATGTCTAAATGGGCTTTATAGTGAACCCGTTTGAATTTTAACCGAGTAAAAGGCTCAAAATTTGATATTAAGAAGTATAATTAGGTTCAAAAGACCACAATTAACCTTTTTTACCCAAAAAATTTTAGTTAATATAATTTTCGATCGTTTTGTACGGTTTAGAGCGTACATCTCTAAATGGGATTTATAGTGAACCCGATTAAATTTTAAATAAGTAAAAAGATCAAAATTTAATATTAAGATGTATAATTAGGTTCAAAAGCTCATAATTAACCTTTTCTACCCAAAAAATTTGATTTAATATCATTTTCAATCATTTTGTATGGTTCAGAGCGTGCATGTTTAAATGGGCTTTATAGTTAACCCATTTGAATTTCAACCGAGTAAAGAGTTTAAAATTTTATATTAAGCTGTATAATTAGATTCAAAACACTATAATTAAGTTTTTGTTCCCCAAAAAATTGTTTAATATCATTTTAGATCGTTTTGTAGAGTTCAGAGCATGCATGTCTAAATGGGCTTTATAGTGAACCCGTTTAAATTTTAACCGAGTAAAAAGCTCAAAATTTGATATTAAGCAGTATAATTAGGTTCAAAAGAACATAATTAACCTTTTTTACACAAAAAATTTGATTTAATATCATTTTCGATCGTTTTTTAGGGTTTAGAGCGTACATCTGTAAAAGGGATTTATAGTGAACCCAATTGAATTTTAATCGAGTAAAAAGATCAAAAGTTGATATTAAGCTGTATAATTATGTTTAAAATCCCATAATTAACCTTTTTTACCCAAAAAAATTTATTTATTATCATTTTCGATCCTTTTGTAGTGTTCAGAGCGTGCAGGTCTAAATAAGCTTTATAGTGAACCCGTTTAAATTTTAACCGAGTGAAAAGCACAAAATTTTATATTCAGCTTTATAATTAGGTTCAGAAGACCATAATTAACTTTTTTTACCCAAAAATTTGATTTAATATCATTTTCGATAGTTTTGTAGGGTTTAGAGCGTGTATGTCTAAATGAGCTTTATAGTGAACCCGTTCAACTATTAACTAGTAAAAAGCTCAAAATTTGATATTAAGCTATATAATTAGGGTAAAAAACCATAAATAACCTTTTTTTACCCAAAAGACTGATTTAGTATCATTTCCGATCGTTTTGTAGTGTTCAGAGCGTGCATGTCTAAGTGGGTTTTATAGTGAACCCGTTTGAATTTTAACCCAAAAAAAGCTCAAAATTTGATATTAAGCTGTATAATTAGGTTCAAAAGACCATAATTAACCTTTTTTACACAAAAAATTTGATTTAATATCATTTTCGATCGTTTTGCAGGGTTAAGAGCGTGAATGTCTAAATGGGCTTTATAGTGAACCCGTTTGAATTTTAACCGAGTAAAAAGCTCAAAATTTGATATTAAGTTGTATAATTAGGTTCAAAAGCTCATAATTAACTATTTTTACCCAAAAAACTTGACTTCATATAATTTTCCATCGTTTTGAAGGGTTTACAGCGTGCATTTCTAAATAGGCTTTGTAGTAAACCCGTTTGAATTTCAACCGAGTAAAGAGCTTAAAATTTCATATTAAGCTGTATAATTAGGTTCAAAACACCATAATTAACTTTTTGTTCCCCAAAAAATTGTTTTATATCATTTTAGATCGTTTTGTAGAGTTCAGAGCATGCATGTCTAAATGGGCTTTATAGTGAACCCGTTTAAATTTTAACCGAGTAAAAAGCTCAAAATTTGATATTAAGCAGTATAATTAGGTTCAAAAGAACATAATTAACCTTTTTTACACAAAAAATTTGATTTAATATCATTTTCGATCGTTTTTTAGGGTTTAGAGCGTACATCTGTAAAAGGGATTTATAGTGAACCCGATTGAATTTTAATCGAGTAAAAAGATCAAAAGTTGATATTAAGTTGTATAATTATGTTTAAAAGCCCATAATTAACCTTTTTTACCAAAAAATTTTATTTAGTATCATTTTCAATCGTTTTGTAGTGTTTAGAACGTGCATGTCTAATTGACTTTATAGTGAACCCGTTTGTATTTTAACCGAGTAAAAAATTCAAAATTTGATTTTAAGATGTATAATTAGGTTCAAATTACCATAATTAACCTTTTTCATCCAAAAAATTGATTTAATATTATTTTCGATCGTTTTGTTTGTTTAGAGTGTGCATGTCTAAGTAGTTTTTATTGTTAACCCGTTTGAATTTTAACCGAGTAAAAAGCTCAAAATTTGATATTAAGCTCTATAATTAGGTTCAAAAGCCCATAATTAACCTTTTTTACCCAAAAATTTTGGTTTAATATCATTTTCGATCGTTTTGTAGGATTTAGAGCGTGCATGTCTAAATGGGCTTTATAATGAACCAGTTTGAATTTTAACCGAGTAAAAAGATCAAAATTTGAAATTAAGCTGCAGAATTAGGTTCAAAAGCTCATAATTAAGCTTTTTTACCCAAAATTGATTTAATATCATTTTTGATCGTTTTGTAGGTTACATAGCGTGCATGTCTAAATCGAGTTTATAGTGAACCCGTTTGAATTTTAACCGAGTAAAAAGAACAAAATTTGATATTAAGATGTATAATTAGATTCAAAAGTCCACAATTAAGCTTTTTACCCAAAAATTTTTATTTAATATCATTTTTGATCATTTTGTAGGGTTCAAAGCGTGCATGTCTAAATGGGCTTTATAGTGAACCCGTTTGAATTTTAACCGATTAAAAAGATCAAAATTTGATATTAAGCTGTATAATTAGGTTGAAAATCCCATAATTAACCTTTTTTACAGTAAAAAATTGATTTAGTATAATTTTCGATCGTTTTGTAGGGTTCGGAGGGTGCATGTCTAAATGGGCTTTATAGTGAACCCGTTCAAATTTTAACCGAGTAAAAAGATCAAAATTTGATATTAAGCTGTATAATTAGGTTTAAAAGCCCGTAATTAACCTTTTTTACCCAAAAAATTGATTTAGTATCATTTTTGATCGTTTTGTAGGGTTCAAAGCGTGTTTGTCTAAATAGGCTTTATAGTGAACCCGTTTGAGTTTTAACCGAGTAAAAAGCTGAAAATTTGATTTTAAGTTGTATAAGTAGGTTCAAAAGCCCATAATTTACCTCTTTTTCCCAAAAAAATTGATTTAGTATCATTTTCGATCGTTTTGTAGTGTTTAGAGCGTGCATGTATTAATAAGCTTCATAGTGAACCCGTTTGAACTTTAACCTAGTAAAAGGCTCAAAATTTGAGATTAAGATGTATAATTAGGTTCAAAAGACCATAATTAACTTTTTCTTCCCAGAAAAATTTATTTAGTATCATTTTCGATCGTTTTCTATTGTTCAGAGCGTGCATGTCTGAATAGGCTTTATAGTGAATCCATTCGAATTTTAACCGAGTAAAAAGTTCAAAATTTGATATTAAGCAATATAATTAGGTTCAAAAGACCATAATTAACCTCTTTTACCCAATAAATAATTTAGTATCATTTTCGATCGTTTTGTATGGTTCAGAGCAAGAATGTCTAAATGGGATTTATAGTGAACCAATTTGAATTTTAACCCCCAAAAAGCTCAAAATTTGATATTAAGTTGTATAATTAGGTACAAAAGACCATAATTAACCTTTTTTACCCAAAAAATTGATTTAATATCATTTTCGATCCTTTTGTAGGGTTCAGAGCGTGCATGTCTTAAAGGGCTTTATAGTGAACCAATTAGAATTTTAACCGAGTAAAAGGCTCAAAAATTGATATTAAGATGTATAATTTGGTTCAAAAGACCATAATTAACCTTTTTTACCAAAAAAAATTGATTTAGTTTCATTTTTGATCGTTTTTTATGGTTCAGAGCGTTCATGTCTTAATGGGTTTTACAGTGAACCTGTTTGAATTTTAACCGAGTAAAAAGCAAAAAATTTGATATTAAGCAATATAATTAGGTTCAAATGCTCATAATTAACTTTTTGTACACAAAAAATTGATTTAATATCATTTTCGATCGTTTTGTAGGTTCAGAGCGTGCATGTCTAAATGGGCTTTATATTGAGCAAGTTTGAATTTCAACCGAGTAAAAACCTCAAAATTTGATTCTAATTTGTATAATTAGGTTCAAAAGACCATAATTAACTTTTTGTTCCCAAAAATGTTGGTTTAGTATCATTTTCGATCGTTTTGTAGGGTTTAGAGCGTGCATGTCTACAGGGGCTTTATAGAGAACTAATTTGAATTTTAACCGAGTAAAAAGCACAAAATTTTGATATTAAGCAGTATAATTAGGTTCAAAAGCCTATAATTAACTTTTTTTACCCAAAAAATTGATTTAATATCATTTTCGATCATTTTGTATGGTTAAGAGCGTGCATGTCTAAATGGGCTTTATAGTGAACCCGTTTGAATTTTAACCAAGTAAAAAGCTCAAAATTTGATATTAAGAAGTATAATTAGGTTCAAAAGACCACAATTAACCCTTTTTACCCAAAAAATTTTATTTAATATAATTTTCGATCGTTTTGTACGGTTCAGAGCGTACATCTCTAAATGAGATTTATAGTGAACCCGATTAAATTTTAAATGAGTAAAAAGATCAAAATTTAATATTAAGATGTATAATTGGGTTCAAAAGCTCATAATTAACCTTTTTTACCCAAAAAATTTGATTTAATATCATTTTCAATCATTTTGTATGGTTCAGAGCGTGCATGTTTAAATGGGCTTTATAGTTAACCCATTTGAATTTCAACCGAGTAAAGAACTTAAAATTTTATATTAAGCTGTATAATTAGGTTCAAAACACCATAATTAACTTTTTGTTCCCCAAAAAATTGTTTAATATCATTTTAAATCGTTTAGTAGAGTTCAGAGCATGCGTGTCTAAATGGGCTTTATAGTGAACCCGTTTAAATTTTAACCGAGAAAAAAGCTCAAAATTTGATATTAAGCAGTATAATTAGGTTCAAAAGAACATAATTAATCTTTTTTACACAAAAAAATTTTTTAATATCATTTTCGATCGTTTTTTAGGGTTTAGAGCGTACATCTGTAAAAGGGATTTATAGTGAACCATATTGAATTTTAATCGAGTAAAAAGATCAAAAATTGATATTAAGCTATATAATTATGTTTAAAAGCCCATAATTAACCTTTTTTACCCAAAAAAAATTTATTTATTATCATTTTCGATCCTTTTGTAGTGTTGAGAGCGTGCAGGTCTAAATAGGCTTTATAGTGAACCCGTTTAAATTTTAACCGAGTGAAAAGCACAAAATTTTATATTCAGCTTTATAATTAGGTTCAGAAGACCATAATTAACCTTTTTTACCCAAAAAATTTGATTTAATATCATTTTCGATAGTTTTGTAGGGTTTAGAGCGTGTGTGTATAAATGGGCTTTATAGTGAACCCGTTCAACTATTAACTAGTAAAAAGCTCGAAATTTGATATTAAGCTATATAATTAAGGTAAAAAACCATAATTAACCTTTTTTAACCTAAAAGACTGATTTAGTATCATTTTCGATCGTTTTGTAGTGTTCAGAGCGTGCATGTCTAAGTGGGCTTTATAGTGAACCCGTTTGAATTTTAACCCAAAAAAAGCTCAAAATTTGATATTAAGCTGTATAATTAGGTTCAAAAGACCATAATTAACCTTTTTTACACAAAAAATTTGATTTAATATCATTTTCGAACGTTTTGCAGGGTTAAGAGAGTGCATGTCTAAATAGGATTTATAGTGAACCCGTTTGAATTCTAACCGAGTAAAAAGCTCAAAATTTGATATTAAGTTGTGTAATTAGGTTCAAAAGTTCATAATTAACTATTTTTACCCAAAAAACTTGACTTCATATAATTTTCCATCGTTTTGAAGGGTTTACAGCGTGCATTTCTAAATAGGCTTTGTAGTGAACCCGTTTGAATTTCAACCGAGTAAAGAGCTTAAAATTTCATATTAAGCTGTATAATTAGGTTCAAAACACCATAATTAACTTTTTGTTCCCCCAAAAATTATTTAATATCATTTTAGATCGTTTTGTAGAGTTCAGAGCATGCATGTCTAAATGGGCTTTATAGTGAACCCGTTTAAATTTTAACCGAGTAAAAAGCTCAAAATTTGATATTAAGCAGTATAATTAGGTTCAAAAGAACATAATTAACCTTTTTTACACAAAAAATTTGATTTAATATCATTTTCAATCGTTTTTTAGGGTTTAGAGCGTACATCTGTAAAAGGGATTTATAGTGAACCCGATTGAATTTTAATCGAGTAAAAAGATCAAAAGTTGATATTAAGTTGTATAATTATGTTTAAAAGCCCATAATTAACCTTTTTTACACAAAAAAATTTATTTATTATCATTTTCGATCGTTTTGTAGTGTTCACAGCGTGCAGGTCTAAATAGGCTTTATAGTGAACCCGTTTAAATTTTAACAGAGTGAAAAGCACAAAATTTTATATTCAGGTTTATAATTAGGTTCAGAAGACCATAATTAACCTTTTTTACCTAAAAAATTTGATTTAATATCATTTTCGATAGTTTTGTAGGGGTTAAAGCGTGTATATCTAAATGGGCTTTATAGTGAACCCGTTCAACTATTAACTAGTAAAAAGCTCAAAATTTGATATTAAGCTATATAATTAGGGTAAAAAACCATAATTAACCTTTTTTTACCCAAAAGACTGATTTAGTATCATTTTCGATCGTTTTGTAGTGTTTAGAGAGTGCATGTCTAAGGTGGCTTTATAGTGAACCCGTTTGAATTTTAACCCAAAAAAAGCTCAAAATTTGATATTAAGCTGTATAATTAGGTTCGAAAGACCATAATTAACCTTTTTTACCCAAAAAATTTGATTTAATATCATTTTCGATCGTTTTGCAGGGTTAATAGCGTGCATGTCTAAATAGGCTTTATAGTGAACCCATTTGAATTTTAACCCAAAAAAAGCTCAAAATTTGATATTAAGCTGTATAATTAGGTTCAAAAGACCATAATTAACCTTTTTTACCCAAAAAATTTGATTTAATATCATTTTCGATCGTTTTGCAGGGTTAAGAGCGTGCATGTCTAAATAGGCTTTTTAGTG
The DNA here is from genome assembly GCA_035048815.1 of Abelmoschus esculentus. Classification (NCBI taxonomy): domain Eukaryota; kingdom Viridiplantae; phylum Streptophyta; class Magnoliopsida; order Malvales; family Malvaceae; genus Abelmoschus; species Abelmoschus esculentus. The sequence goes on from JAUCBN010000015.1 coordinate 7,869,868, forward strand.
AACCCGTTTGAATTTTAACTAAGTAAAAAGCTTAAAATTTAATATTAAGTTGTATAATTAGGTTCAAAAGCTCATAATCAACCTTTTTTACCCAAAAAAGTTGATTTAATATCATTTTCGATCGTTTTGTAGGGTTTAGAGCGTGCTTGTCTAAATGGGCTTTGTAGTGAAACCGTTTAAATTTCAACCGAGTAAAGAGCTTAAAATTTTATATTAAGCTGTATAATTAGGTTCAAAATACCATAATTAACTTTTTGTTCCCCAAAAAATTGTTTAATATCATTTTAGATTGTTTTGTAGAGTTCAGAGCATGCATGTCTAAATGGGCTTTATAGTGAACCCGTTTAAATTTTATCCGAGTAAAAAAGCTCAAAATTTGATATTAAGCAGTATAATTAGGTTCAAAAGAACATAATTAACCTTTTTTACCCAAAAAATTTCATTTAATATCCTTTTTTATCGTTTTTTAGGGTTTAGAGCGTACATCTGTAAAAGGGCTTTATAGTGAACCCGATTGAATTTTAATCGAGTAAAAAGATCAAAATTTGATATTAAGCTGTATAATTATGTTTAAAAGCCCATAATTAACCTTTTTTACCCAAAAAATTTTATTTAGTATCAATTTCGATCGTTTTGTAGTGTTTAGAAAGTGCATGTCTAATTGGCTTTATAGTGAACCCATTGTATTTTAACCGAGTAAAAAACTCAAAATTTGATTTTAAGATGTATAATTAGGTTCAAATTACCATAATTAACCTTTTTCATCCAAAAAATTGATTTAATATTATTTTCGATCGTTTTGTTTGTTTAGAGTGTGCATGTCTAAGTGGTTTTTATTGTTAACCCGTTTGAATTTTAACCGAGTAAAAAGCTCAAAATTTGATATTAAGCTCTATAATTTAGTTCAAAAGCCCATAATTAACCTTTTTTACCCAAAAATTTTGGTTTAATATCATTTTCGATCGTTTTGTAGGATTTAGAGCGTGCATGTCTTAATGGGCTTTATAGTGAACCAGTTTGAATTTTAACCGAGTAAAAAGATCAAAATTTGAAATTAAGCTGCAGAATTAGGTTCAAAAGCTCATAATTAAGCTTTTTTTACCCAAAATTGATTTAATATCATTTTTGATCATTTTGTAGGTTTCATAGCGTGCATGTCTTAATCGAGTTTATAGTAAACCCGTTTGAATTTTAACCGAGTAAAAAGAACAAAATTTTATATTAAGCTGTATAATTAGATTCAAAAGTCCACATTTAAGCTTTTTTACCCAAAAATTTTGATTCAATATCATTTTCGATAGTTTTGTAGGGTTCTGACCGTGCATGTCTAAATGGGCTTTATAGTGAACCAATTTGAATTTTAACCGAGTAAAAAGCTCAAAATTTTGATATTAAGCAGTATAATTAGGTTCAAAAGCCTATAATTAAATTTTTTTACCCAAAAATTGATTTAATATCATTTTCGATCGTTTTGTAGGGTTCAAAGCATGCATTTCTAAAATGGATTTATAGTGAACCCGTTTGAATTTTAACCGAGTAAAAAGCTCAAAGTTTGATATTAAGCTGTATAATTAGGTTCAAAAGCCCATAATTAAACTTTTTTACCCATAAAATTTGATTTAATATCATTTTAGATCGTTTTGTAGGGTTTAGAGCGTGCATGTCTAAATGGGCTTTATAGTGACCCTGTTTGAATTTTAAACGAGTAAAAAGATAAAAATTTAATATTAAGATGAATAATTAGGTTTTAAAGCGCATAATTAACCTTTTTTACCGAAAATATTTGATTTAATATCATTTTCGATCATTTTGTAGGGTTGAGAGCGTGCTTGTCTAAATGGGCTTTATAGTGAACCCGTTTGAATTTTAACCGAGTAAAGAGCTTAAAATTTTATATTAAGCTGTACGATTAGGTTCAAAAGACCATAATTAACTTTTTGTTCCCCAAAAAATTGTTTAATATCATTTTAGATCTTTTTGTAGGGTTCAGAGCGTGCATGTCTAAATGGGCTTTATAGTGAACCCATTTAAATTTTAACCGAGTAAAAAGCTCAAAATTTGATATTAAGCAGTATAATTAGGTTCAAAAGAACATAATTAACCTTTTTTACCCAAAAAATTTGATTTAGTATCATTTTCGATCATTTTGTAGGGATTTCTATAATAATCAAAGTGAAATGAAGCAATTAATTAAAAAGTAGAAGAAAGTTAAAGAAGAAAATAAGTTGAGATATCGCAAATTATAAAATCGCTTCGAGCTAGCTTTGATTGGATTCTTTCGATCGTTGAATTGTCGATCTTCTCAAGTTTATCTTCGGAAACTGATTCTTAAGTAAATTAGCCACGTCTATCGCTGTTAAAATATTTAGTTTAAAAACTGGAAAAGCCCGACTCGGAAGTTGTCTCACCGAGAATCGTTTCCGATCTCGTTTTTTCCTTAGCGGGACCGCCACTAAGTGTGTTCACAAGAAGTCGAAATGCCACAGGCAGGTCTTTCCTCCCAACTATAATTTTAAACCACTTACAAACCAACGACTTTTTGATAAGAAGTAATTTAAAAATGTAAGCGAGGCCGATTGTTAAGCATTTACGTTTAGAAAAACGATAATGTATCCCGGAAAGGGAATTAGTGCTTTGTTCGAATCTCACGATCGAATCCCTTCATTTGTAGCTCTTTGGCTTAAGAAAATTAGCCAAGCATGACATTGTTTATCATGCTTGACATGTTTTGAAAATAACTTATAAACATAAAATAAAATAAAGTAAAAAGAAAAATGAAAAGAAAACTTTATTTAGAACAAAAGTACTTAAAACAAACTAGCAAAACACAGAATGAAAAGATGAAAGATGATAATGAGTGATCCAGCCTCTCCTAAGAGTGGGGATTTATAAGCTTAAGAATTACAAAGATAACAAAGACAAAAAGACAAAATCCCGAAAATTAAGTTTATAAATTGAAGACACATCCCGGAATTCATTCCATTTTCCTAATTGACCTTATCCATACAGATTTTTCAGCTAGTCAATCCAAAAGATGTTGAATGTTACCATGTCAGCAGTCATCCCATAAATCATGCCAATGAATCCAGCCATGAATCTAGAAAATCGAGAAATCTGTAGAATTTTCACCTTTTAAGCTGGATTTCTTATCTTCAATGTCCTGCATGAAAATGAACGATAAGATCCAAATTAACATCTTATATTAATCAATCAAGGAGTAATTATTAATAAAATAATGTATAACCTAAGCACAAATCAAATTCCACCTCACTTATTCAATTCCCCTCACTTATTCAATGCTTGTCCTCAAGCATTTTCTCAATTATCATGCTAAAAACCTTAGGTTGTCAACTTAAATTTTATAGAATTTCAAAGATTTCTTAAGTAAACTAAATCAAGTAAATATTGATATTCAAGATCAATCAATCAAGGCATAATCAATGAAGTGTATATCTACCAAGGCATATCAATCGTCAATCGTCTATCAATTTCAAAGAATACAAGACTTAGTTCCTCACATTGGTTCACTCATTTCGCTCAAGTGTTTCGGGTGAAAGAATCGTTCAAGCCTAAACTAATCAATCCATTACCATATGCTTGTAACCCAAACTAGTTTCCACTACTTAATATGAAAATGATGCAAAAATCAAGAGTACATTAATTTGGGTTGTAAAGGAGTTAAGGTTCGGGTAGGATAAAGGCCGAAAATGGGGTTTGAAAAATTCAAGACAAAGAGAACATTATTCCAAAGATTTATTCAAAGGGAAATAAAAATGAAAGAGAAGAAATAATTTTTGCACTCATTTTTTGGACAGTTTATTCGAATAATTCTGCTCTATTTTTCTGCACTGTATTTTTCTTCACTATTCGAATCAAACTTTTTTTTTTCTGCACTGCACTGCACTGTTTTTTTCTATTCGAACAGTGTATTTTTTCTAGATTGTTTTGTTCGATTATGCACTGTTTCGAAGATTTTTTTTTAATAAATTCACCTTTGTCTTGAAAAATGGAACAAAAAGAGGGAAATAAAATTGTTTTGGGTTTAAAATATAGTGAACAAAGAAAAGGATAAAGCTCAAAAATGATTCACGAAGGGGTAAACAAATGAAATGGGTAGGCTATTTTATTAGGGAAGAAAAATGGTTTTAAACCTAATACCTGTATCATATTAAAGCATCATATTCAAAATGTGTAGTCTCAACAAGTATCGAGTATCAAGTTCTAGAATGCAATCAATTAGTTTGGCACACTCGAATGAAACAAAGAGCAAGAATAAAAATATGCTTATTAGGCTCAAAACGTACATGAAAGGTTTATTGAACTAAGTCATTCATCCAATTCAATCAACAAATTCATGAAATTACCAAGTAAAATTTACGTAAATTAGTCATGTCATGCTATCATGCATCCTAAATTCAACAAGAATAAGATTGAATTCACAAAGAAATACAAGGAAATTAAATCAAATTAGAAACTAACAACCAAGATTAACAACAATTCTAACCAAGAAATAGCTCAATTTCAATCACAAAGTATAAGCAAGAGTTAATTGATTTCTAATCCCAACCCTCACTTAAAATCATATTGTCCCAATATGAACAAATAAAATAAGATGCAAAAGAGAGGGTGAAAATACTCCCCAATTTTATGATTTTTGCTTCAAAAAGGACTTGACTTTGGTTGATCTTTGCTTTAGTTCCTTGGCTTCGTCCTTATTTGATTGTGATCAAAGAGGTACCTACAAAATTCAAATTGCAAATATGAAATTAAATTAAAATTTACGAAATGAAAAATAAAAACAAATCACACGAGTTTTAAGAAAAATAAAATGAAGCGTTATTTTTAACGTCATTAGCTTGATGACCTTTCGAATTAAATTTTTGGTTCTTCGAGAACAATTTCTTCGATTAATCCGATCGGTGTACTCTCATAATACGGCTTCAATCGCTGGTCGTTAACTTTGAATCAGGTACCGGAGTTTTTTTCAATTTCGACCGCTCCATGAGGAAATGTTTGAGTGACGGTGTAAGGTCCGAGCCATTTCGATCGAAGTTTGCCTGCAAAAAGTTTAAGTTTCGAGTTAAATAATAAAACTTTTTGACCGATAGTGAAAGATTTAAAAGAAATCTTTTGATCATGAAATTGTTTCATTTTTTCCTTATAAATTTTGGCACTATCGTAAGCATTCCGAGGTATTTCTTCGAGCTCTTGGATCTACAGCTTTTGTGTTTCGCCCACCGCATCCATTTCCATGTTGCACTCTTTGATCGCTCAAAATGCTTTTTGTTCGAGTTCAACCGGTAAATGGCAAGGCTTTTCAAAAACAAGTCGGTACGGTGACATGCCAATTGGTCCCTTATATGCCGTGCGATACGCCCATAACGCATCAACTAATTTCAAGCTCCAATCCTTTCGGTTTGGTTTGACGATCTTTTCTAGAATGGATTTAATTTCGCGATTCGAAACCTCCGCTTGTCCATTTGTTTACGGATGATAAGATGTTGATATCCGCTAAGTCACTCCATATTTTTTCAATAACGCTTCAACGACTCGGTTAACGAAGTGAGTTCCTCTATCACAAATAATTGCTCTTAGAGTTCTGAACCTGGAAAAAATAAAATCATGCAAGAAATTAGTTGTTGTTTTTGCATCATTTTCTCGGGTGGCTTTCGCCTCGACCCATTTCGAAACATAATCTACTGCCAAAATAATATAAGAATTTACGAAAGATGAGGTAAATGGACCCATTTAGTAAAGTCCCCACACATCGAAAATTTCACAAATATGTATTGGATTCAATGACATTTCACTTCTTCGGCTTAAGTTTCCGACTCTTTGGCACCTATCACAAGCTTTGCAAAAATTATAAGTATCTTTAAATAAAGTTGGCCAAAAGAATCCATACTCTAAAATTTTATGCGCTGTACGTTTTGGGCCGAAATGTCCTCCGCAAGCATATGAATGACAAAATTCAAGAATCGATTTTACCTCGCTTTCGCTTACACATCGTCGAATAAGTTGATCCGAGCAATTTTTCCACAAGTATTGGTCGTCCCATATGTAGAGGCGGGATTCTCGCTTTATGCGTTTGATTTCGGACAAAGTTAAATTATTCGGAAGCTTACCCGTTGCTAAGAAATTTGCTATATCGGTAAACCAAGGAAATGAAGTGCGTACTTCCATCAAATTTTCATCCAAAAATCGCTCTTGGATGGGAGGTTCGATTATGGGCATAGAAAATCGACTAAGATGGTCTGCTACCAAATTCTCGCTTCCCTTTTTATCTTTTGTTTCAAAGTCAAACTCTTGAAGTAAAAGAATCCAACGAATCAACCTCGGTTTCGCTTCCTTCTTATTCATCAAATATTTTAATGCTGCATGGTCAGAGAAAACAAGAATCTTAGTGCCGAGTAAGTATGATCAAAATTTTTCTAAAGCAAAACTAACGACAAACAATTCTTTTTCCGTGGTTGAATAGTTTCGTTGGGCCGAATTGAGGTTCCTCGAAGCATAATCAATAAAATGTGGATCTTTTCCTTTCCTTTGGCCGAAGACTGCTCCCACGCTTAAATCGGAGGCATCACACATTATTTTGAATGGAAAACTCCAATCCAGTGGTTGCACAATTGGTGCGGACACAAGCTTTTCTTTTAGTGTGTCGAATGACTCATTGCAAGAAACATCTAGGTTGAATTAAACATTTTTTGTAACAAACGACACAACGGTTGCACCAACTTAGAAAAATTCTTTATGAAGCGTCGGTAAAATCTTGCATGACCAAGAAAAGATCGAATCTCCCTCACTGAAGTGGGGTAGGAAGTGAGTGTATTATTTCAGTTTTTGCTCTATAAACGAAAATTCCTTTTGATGAAACAATATGCCCAAGAACTAATCCTTTACTTACCATGAAATGACATTTTTCATAATTTAAAACCAAATTAAATTCAATGCAACGATTCAAGACATAAGAAAGATTAGAAAGGCATTGGTTGAAAGAATTACCATAGATTGTAAAATCGTCCATGAATACCTCAATACCTCGCTCAACGTAGTTGGAAAATATACTGAACATACACCGTTGGAATATCGCGGGTGCGTTGCAAAGTCCGAAAGGCATTCTCCGATGAGCAAATATTCTGAAAGGACAAGTAAATTTCGTCTTTTCTTGATCTTCGGGTGTGACAAGTATCTGAAAAAATCCAGAAAATCCGTCAAGAAAACAATAATGAGATTTTCCTGCAAGTCTCTCGACCATTTGGTCAATGAAAGGCAATGGGGAAATAATATTTTCGAGTTTGAGAGTTAAGTTTTCTATAGTCAATGCACACTCTCCAATCGTTTTATATTCTCGTTGGAACCATTTCACCTTCTGCGTTTTTGACCACTGTAACTCCGGTCTTCTTTGGAACGACACGGACCGGACTTACCCATTTCTATCCGAGATTGGATAGATTATATGGGAATCAAGTAATTTTTGGATTTCACCTCTTACAACTTCCATCATTGGTGGTTTTAACCTCGTTGGCCTTCTCTTATTGGTTTCGCGTCTTCCTCTGTTTTGATTTTATGCATGCAAGTGGATTGACTCAAGCCTTTAATATCGGCTATAGTCCATCCAATGGCTTTTTTATTGGTGCGCAAAACTTCCATCAATGCATCTTCTTCTTCCTTTGGTAATTCACTTGAGAAAATGATTGGCAAGGTTTCGTTATTACCCAAGAATGCATACTTCAAGTGCGTAGGAAGTTGCTTTAATTCTAATTTTGGTTCCTGCAAAATTGAAGTAAGTTGTTTAGATTTGGAAGGTGCTAGGCGAAAATCAAAAATAGATGAAAGGGAATAAATCATTTCGCCTAAGTCATTATTGTCGAGATCTACAAGTTCCCTACAAAAATCACGAAACAAATTAGTCTCAATAAAATCATCGACTAAAGGATCAATAATATCAACAAAATTCAAACTTGCAACCGAATCGGGATATTTCATAGCTTTATATACGTCAAATTTAACCACTTTCTCATCAAATTCCATAGTTAAGATTATGCTACAGACATCGATCTTAGTATGTGTTGTTGATAAGAAAGGGTGCCCAAGGAAAATTTCTGATCCGGTGTTGCTGCGGTCATTTTCCATGCCAATAATGTAAAAATCAGCATGAAAAATAAGATCGTTTACCTTTATCAACACGTTTTCTAATACTCCCTCGGGATAAATGACCGATCGATCGGCAAGTTGAACCGTTACTCGTGTCTCCTTCAATGGTTCAATCGAAATTTTATTGTAGACGCTTAATGGCATGACGTTAATAGATGCAACTAGATCGCACATTGCTCTCTTGATTCTGACTTTTCCGATTTTGCATGGAAATGCGAACATTCCTTGATCTTTGTACTTGGGTGGTAAATGCCTTTGAAAAATGGCTGATACATTTTTGCCAAGATTTATCTTCTCGTTACCAGATAATCGCCTTCGATTTGTGCACAAGTCCTTCAAAAATTTCTCATATTTTGGGATCTTTCTAATAACATCAAGTAATGGAATATTAATTTCCACTTTCTTGAATATTTTGAGAATTTCTTTCTCCTCTTATTTCTTGTCACGTCTAGCAAGTCTTCCTGGAAAAGAAGAAGGAGTCTCGTAAGTAGAAGAAAAAGAAGAGTTAAGAACAATTTTACCTGAAACAAGTGAAGGTGAAGAATTTTCTTCTTGAATTTTCGATGAAGCTTCTTCTTGGGTCTCTTTGGTTTCTTTTTCTGCTTCTTTGATCGGTTTAGGTGTAACAACGGTACCACTCCTCAAGGTCATAGCGCTCACGTTTTCCCTCGGATTGGGCTCGGTTTGTGAGGCTAGTCGGCCTTGAGAGTCTAAACGACCAACGGTTTGGGCTAATTGGCTTATTTGTTTGTCAAGTTCTTGAAAGTGGGATTGAGCTTGAGTTTTAAATTTTTCTTGTGAGATAGCCAATTTTTCAACGATGGTCTCAAGGGAAGTTTATTGTGGCGCTTGATTTTGAAAAATAGGTGGTTTCGGTTGAAAGTTTGGGTTTCTACTCCCATAGCTCATGTTGGGGTGGTCTCTCCACCGAGGTTAAAGGTGTTACCATAAGATTTGTATGCTCGTTGAGGAGGAACTGGAAAGTTGTTTATTGCATTAACATTGGCGCTCGGCTCATCTTGTAGTAATGGGCACGAGTTTGTCGGATGGTCCGTCATTGTGCAAACTCCACAAACTTTCGCCACTCCAATTTTTCCTGAAAGAAGAGAATTGACGATGTCAGCTAACTTGTCTATTTTATTTTCTAGCTAAACGGTACTTACTTCGTGACTACGTCGGCTAGGTTCACTCGAAGATCTGCATTGTTGCGAGTTTGAGGCCATGGTAGAAATTAGATTTCTCGCATTTTCTGGCATCATGTTAACGAGGGTGCCCCCACTTGCAACATCTACCATCTTCTTATCCATTGGAAGCATCCCTTCGTAAAGATATTAAAGAAGAATTTGCTCGGATAAGCCATGTTGCGTGCAACTGGCACATAGCTTCTTAAATCTCTCCCAATACTCGTAAAGTGTTTCGTCGTTCCTTTGTTGGATTCCCAAGATGCTTCGCCTAAGTTCGCTCGCCTTTGTCGGAGGAAAGTATCTGTTAAGAAAAATACGAGATAGTTCAGTCCAAGTAGTAATCGAATTAGGTACAAGATAAAATAACCATTCTTTGGTTGTTCCCGCTAAAGAAAAAGGAAACACCCTTAGTTTAATTTGATCTTCCGAAACTCCTTGCGGCTTCATGCTACTACACACCATATGAAATTCGGCAAGGTGTTTATGTGGGCTCTCACTAGGAAGACCGTTGAAGGTTGGAAGAAGATGAATTAACCCCGTTTTGAGTTGAAAAGGGGTATCACCATGAGGAAAAGCGATGCAAAGTGGTTGTTGCACGGCGGGTGCGACAGCTAACTCTCTTATTGTTTGGTTCGCCATTCGTTCCGGTTCAAGTGTAGGATTAACGTTTGGTGTTGCTTGATGGGCGTCAATTAATGTTTCTTCAAAGGATTGATCACGAGATGGTGTTGTGGAAGTATATTTTTGTTCCTTTTGTTGTTTCTTTCGTTGAAGCGTTTGACCGTGATTTCTACGTGCGTCTGCTTCGATTTCCGGGTTGTACTCCACCAAAATACCTGGTTTTTTCCTGGTCATAAAAACAAAGAAGTTTGATCAGTAAATTGCCGAAACTCCCCGGCAACGGCGCCAATTTTGACAAGCGTCGTTTTAACTCGTCAAAATAAAATAAAGCCTTTTCGAAAATAAAATAAAGAAAGAAAGGTAGAATAGTGGAAGAGGGTTGATCTATAGGGAATTTCGTATTTTCTAATCCAATTAATCATCCTTTTTAGTCCAGGATCTACGACAATAAATAAAATGGGGGTGATAGTAGAGATTTCTATAATAATCAAAGTGAAATGAAGCAATTAATTAAAAAGTAGAAGAAAATTAAAGAAGAAAATAAGTTGAGATATCACAAATTATAAAATTCCCTCGAGCTAGCTTTGATTGGATTCCTTCGATCATTGAAATGTATTTTCCTTCGGGATTCATGTCGTTTACAGTCTACAAGGCCCAACCCATTGCAACTTGCTTTTCTCACATGTAACCGATCTTCCCAAGTCTATCTTCGGAAACCGATTCTTAATTAAATTAGCCACGTATATCGCTGTTAAAAATACTTAGTTTAAAAACTGGAAAAGCCCGACTCAGAAGTTGTCTCACCGAGAAACATTTTTGATCTCGTTTTTTCCTTAGCGGACTGCCGCTAAGTGTGTTCACAGGAAGTCGAAATGCCACAGACGGGTCCTTCCTCCCAACTATATTTTTAAACAACTTACAAACCAACCTCTTTTGATAAGAAGTAATTTAAAAAATGTAAGCGAGGCCGACTGTTGATCTCTCTTAAGAAAGTAAAAATAAAAATGAAAAGAAAACTTCATTTAGAATAAAAGTACTTAAAACAAACTAGCAAAACACAAAATGAAAAGATGAAGATGAGTGATCCAGACTCTCTTAAGAGTGGGTATTTATAGGCTTAAGAATTACAAAGATAACAAAGACAAAAAGACAAAATCCCCAAAATTAAGTTTGTAAATTGAAGACACATCCCAGAATTCACTCCATTTGCCTAGTTGACCTTATCCATACAGATTTTTCAGCTAGTCAATCCAAAAGATGTTGAATGTTATCATGTCAGCAGCCATCCCAGAAATCATGCCAATGAATCCAGCCATGAATCTAGAAAATCGAGAAATCTGTAGAATTTTCACCTTTTAAGCTGGATTTGTTATCTTCAATGTCTTGCATGAAAATGAACGATAAGACCTAAATTAGCATCTTATGATAATAAATCAAGGAGTAATTATTAATAAAATAATGTATAATCTAAGCACTAATCAATATTAAGCTGTATAATTAGATTCAAAAGACCATAATTAACCTTTTTGCGCAAAAAATTGATTTAATATCATTTTCGATCGTTTTGTATGGTTCAGAGCATGCATGTCTAAATGGGCTTTATAGTTAACCAGTTTGAATTTTAAACGAGTAAAAAGCTCAAAATTTTATATTAAGTTGTATAATTAGGTTCAAAAGCCCATAAATAACCTTTTTTACACAAAAAATTGATTTAGTATAATTTTCGATCGTTTTGTAGGGTTCAGAGCGTGCATGTCAAAATGGGATTTATAGTGAACCCATTTGAATTTTAACCGAGTAAAAAACTCAAAATTTGATATTAATCTATATAATTAGGTTCAAAAGACCATAATTAACTTTTTGTACCCAAAAAATTGATTTAATATCATTTTCGATCGTTTTGTAGGGTTCAGAGCGTGTATGTCTAAATAGGCTTTATTGTGAACCCGTTTCAATTTTAACCAAGTAAAAAGCTCAAAAATTGATATTAAGCTGTATAATTAGGTTCAAAAGCCCATAATTAACCTTTTTTTACCCAAAAAATTTGATTTAATATCATTTTCGATCGTTTTGTATGGTTCAGAGAGTGCATGTCTAATGGGCTTTATAGCAAGCCCGTTTATATTTTAACCGAGTAAAAATATCAAAATCTGATATTAAGCTGTACAATTAGGTTCAAAAGATCATAATTAACCTTTTTTACCCAAAAAAATTGATTTAATATCATTTTCGATCGTTTTGTAGGGTTAAGAGCGTGCTTGTCCAAATGTGTTTTATAGTTAACCTGTTTGAATTTTAACCGTTTAAAAACATCAAAATTTCATATTAAGCTATATAATTAGGTTCAAAAGACCATAATAAACCTTTTTTACCCAAAAAATAAGATTTAGTATCATTTTCGATCGTTTTGTAGGGTTTAGAATGTGCATGTCTAAATAGTCTTTATAATGAACCCGTTTGAATTTTAACCAAGTAAAAAGCTCAAAATTTGATATTAAGTTGTATTATTAGGTTCAAAAGACCATAATTAACCCTTTTTATCCAAAAAAAAATTGGATTTAATATCATTTTCTGTCGTTTTGTAGGGTTTAGAGCGTGCATGTCTAAATGGGCTTTAGAGTAAACCATTTTGAATTTTAACCTAGTAAAAGTCTCAAAATTTGTTATTAAGCTGTATTATTAGGATCAAAAGCGCATAATTAACTTTTTGTACCCAAAAAATTGATTTAATATCATTTTCGATCGTTTTCTAGGGTTCAGAGCATGCATTTCTAAATGGGCTTTATAGTGAACCTGTTTGAATTTTAACTGAATAAAAAGCTTAAAATTTGATATTAATTTGTATAATTAGCTTCAGAAGCCCATAATTAACTTTTTTACCCAAAAATTTGATTTAATATCATTTTCGATCGTTTTGTAGGGTTCAGAACATGCATGTCTAAATGGGCTTTATAGTGAACCAATTTGAATTTTATCGAGTAAAAAGCTCAAAATTTGATATTAATCTATATAATTAGGTTTAAAACACCATAATTAACTTTTTTACCCAAAAATTGATTTAATAAATTTTTTGATCGTTTTGTAGGGTTCAGTGCGTGCATGTCTAAATGGGCTTTATAGTGAACCCGTTTGAATTTTAACCTAGTAAAAAGCTCAAAATTTGATATTAATCTGTATAATTAGGTTCAAAAGCTCATAATTAATCTTTTTTACCCAAAAAATATGATTTAATATCATTTTTGATCATTTTGTAAGGTTCATAGCGTGCATGTCTAAATGGGCTTTATAGTGAACCCGTTTGAATTTTAATAGATTAAAAAGATTAGAATTTGATATTAAGCTACATAATTAGGTTCAAAAGCCCATAACTAACCATTTTTACCCAAAAAATTTCCTTTAATATCATTTTCGATCGTTTTGTATGGTTCAGAGCGTGCATGTCTAAATGGGCTTTATAGTGAACCCGTTTGAATTTTAAACGAGTAAAAAGCTCAAAATTTGATATTAATCTGTATAATTAGGTTCAAAAGCCCATAATTAACCTTTTTTACACAAAAAAATTGATTTAATATCATTTTCGATCGTTTTGTAGGGTTCAGAGCGTGCTTGTCCAAATGAGCTTTATAGATAACCCGTTTGAATTTTAACCGAGTAAAAACCGCAAAATTTGATAATAACCTATATAATTAGGTTTAAAAGACCAAAATTAACTTTTTGTATCAAAAAAATTGATTTAATATCATTTTCGATCGTTTTGTAGGGATTAGAGCGTGTATGTCTAAATAGGCTTTATAGTGAACCAGTTTGAATTTTAACGGAGTAAAAAGCTCAAAATTTGAAATTAAGCTGTATAATTAGGTTCAAAAGACCTTAATTAACCTTTTTTACCCAAAAAATTTGATTTAATATCATTTTCGATCATTTTGTATGGTTCATAGCGTGCAAGTCTAAATGGGCTTTATAGTGAACCCGTTTGAATTTTAACCGATTAAAAAGATCAGAATTTTATATTAAGCTACATAATTAGGTTCAAAAGCCCATAATTAACCTTTTTTACCCAAAAATTTTGGTTTAATATCATTTTCGATCGTTTTGTAGGGTTCAGAGCGTACATGTCTAAATGGGCTTTATAGTGAACAAGTTTGAATTTTAACCGAGTAAAAGGCTCAAAATTTGATATTAAGCTTTATAATTAGGTTGAAAAGACCATAATTAACTTTTTGTTCCCAAAAAAATTGATTTAGTATCATGTTCGATCGTTTTGTAGTGTTTAGAGCGTGCATGTCTGAATAGGCTTTATAGTGAACCCGTTTGAATTTTAACCGAGTATAAAGATTAAAACTTAATATTAAGATGTATAATTAGGTTCAAAAGACCATAATTAACCTTTTTTACAAAAAAAAATTCATATAATATCATTTTCGATCATTTTGTATGGTTCAGAGCGTGCATGTCTAAGTGGGCTTTATAGTTAACCCGTTTAAATTTTAACCGATTAAAAAGATCAAAATTTGATATTAAACTGTATAATTAGGTTCAAAAGCCCTTAATTAATCTTTTTTTCCAAAAATTTTGATTTAATATCATTTTCGATCCTTTTGTAGGTTTCTGACCATGCATGTCTAAATGGGCTTTATAGTGAATTAGTTTGAATTTTAACCGAGTAAAAGGCTCAAAATTTGATATTAAGCTATATAATTAGGTTCAAAAGACCATAATTAACATTTTGTTCCCAAAAAATTGATTTAGTATCATGTTCGATCATTTTGTAGTGTTTAGGGCATGCATGTCTGAATAGGCTTTATAATGAACCCGTTTGAATTTTAACAGAGTAAAAAGCTTAAAATTTAATATCAAGTTGTATAATTAGGTTCAAAAGACCATAATTAACCTTTTTTACCCAAAAAATTTGATTTAATATCATTTTCGATCATTTTGTATGGTTCAGAGCGTGCATGCTTAAATGGGATTTATAGTTAACCCATTTGAATTTTAACCGAGAAAAATCTCAAAATTTGATATTAATCTTTATAATTAGGTTTAAAAGACCATAATTACCTTTTTTTCCCAAAAAATTGATTTATTATCATGTTCGATCGTTTTGTAGTGTTTAGAGCGTGCATGTCTGAATAGGCTTTATAGTGAACCCGTTTGAATTTTAACCGAGTAAAAAGCTTAAAATTTAATATTAAGATGTATAATTTGGTTCAAAAGACCATAATTAATCTGTTTTACCGAAAAAAAAATTCATTTAATATCATTTTCGATCATTTTATATGGTTTAGAGCGTGAAAGTCTAAATGGGCTTTATAGTTAACCCGTTTGAATTTCAACCGAGTAAAAAGCTCAAAATTTAATATTAAGCTGTATAATTAGGTTTAAAAGCCCATAATTAACCTTTTTTACCCAAAAAATTCCATTTATTATCATTTTCGATCGTTTTGTATAGTTCAGAGCGTGCATGTCTAAATAGGATTTATAGTGAACCCCTTTGAATTTTAACCGAGTAAAAAGCTTAAAGTTTGATATTATGCTGTATAATTAGATTAAAAAGCCCATAATTAACTTTTTGTACCCAAAAAATTGATTTAATATCATTTTCGGTCGTTTTGTAGGGTTCAGAGCGTGCATGTCTAAATAGGCTTTATAGTGAACCCGTTTGAATTTTAACCGATTAAAAAGATCAAAATTTGATATTAAGCTGCATAATTAGGTTCAAAAACCCATAATTAACCTTTTTTACTAAAAAATTTTGGTTTAATATCATTTTCGATCGCTTTGTAGGGTTCACAGCGTGCATGTCTAAATGGGCTTTATAGTGAACCAGTTTGAATTTTAACCGAGTAAAAGGCTCAAAATTTGATATTAAGCTATAAAATTAGGTTCAAAAGACCATAATTAACTTTTTGTTCCCAAAAAATTGATTTAGTATCATGTTCGATCGTTTTGTAGTGTTTAGGGCGTGCATGTCTGAATAGGCTTTATAATGAACCCATTTGAATTTTAACAGAGTAAAAAGCTTAAAATTTAATATTAAGTTGTATAATTAGGTTAAAAAGACCATAATTAAACTTTTTTACCCAAAAAATGTGATTTAATATCATTTTTGATCATTTTGTATGGTTCAGAGCGTGCATGCTTAAATGAGATTTATAGTTAACCCATTTGAATTTTAACCGAGAAAAATCTCAAAATTTGATATTAATCTTTATAATTAGGTTCAAAAGACCATAATTAACTTTTTTTTTCCTAAAAAATTGATTTATTATCATGTTCGATCGTTTTGTAGTGTCTAGAGCGTGCATGTCTGAATAGGCTTTATAGTGAACATGTTTGAATTTTAACCGAGTAAAAAGCTTAAAATTTAATATTAAGATGTATAATTAGGTTCAAAAGACCATAATTAACTTGTTTTACCGAAAAAAATTCATTTAATATCATTTTCGATCATTTTGTATGGTTCAGAGCGTGCATGTCTAAATGGGCTTTATAGTTAACCCGTTTGAATTTTAACCGAGTAAAATGCTCAAAATTTAATATTGAGCTGTATAATTAGTTTCAAAAACCCATAATTAACCTTTTTTACCCAAAAAATTCCATTTATTATCATTTTCGATCGTTTTGTATGGTTCAGAGCGTGCATGTCTAAATAGGCTTTATAGTGAACCCCTTTGAATTTTAACCGATTAAAAAGCTTAAAATTTGATATTATGCTGTATAATTAGATTCAAAAGCCCATAATTAACTTTTTATACCCAAAAAATTGATTTAATATCATTTTCGGTCGTTTTGTACGGTTCAGAGCGTGCTTGTCTAAATAGGCTTTATAGTGAACCCGTTTGAATTTTAACCGATTAAAAAGATCAAAATTTGATATTAAGCTGCATAATTAGGTTCAAAAACCCATAATTAACCTTTTTTACCAAAAAAATTTGGTTTAATATCATTTTCGATCGTTTTGTAGGGTTCAGAGTTTGCATGTCTAAATGAGATTTTTAGTTAACCCGTTTTAATTTTGACCGAGTAAAACACTCAAAATTTGATATTAAGCTGTATAATTAGGTTCAAAAGCCCATAAATAACCTTTTTTACAGAAAAATTGATTTAATATCATTTTCGATCGTTTCGTAGGGTTCAAAGCGTGCATTTCTAAATGGGCTTTATAGTGAACCCGTTTGAATTTTATCCGATTAAAAAAATCAAAATTTGATATTAAGCTGTATAATTAGGTTCAAAATCCCATAATTTACCTTTTTTTGCCCAAAAAAATTGATTTAATATCATTTTCGATCGTTTTATATGGTTAAGAGCGTGCTTGTCTAAATGGGCTTTATAGTGAACCCGTTTGAATTTTAACCGATTAAAATGATCAAAATTTGATATTGAGCTGTATAATTAGGTTCAAAAGCCCATAATTAACCTTTTTTACCCAAAAATTTTTATTTAATATCATATTCGATCGTTTTGTAGGTTTATGACAGTGCATGTCTAAAGCTTTATAGTGAACCAATTTAAATTTTAAACGAGTAAAAGGCTCAAAATTTGATATTAAGCTTTATAATTAGGTTCAAAAGACCATAATTAACTTTTTGTTCCCCAAAAAAATTGATTTAGTATCATATTCGATCGTTTTGTAGTGTTCAGAGCGTGTATGTCTGAATAGGCTTTATAGTGAACCCGTTTGAATTTTAACCGAGTAAAAAGCTTAAAATTTAATATTAAGCTGTATAATTAGGTTCAAAAGCCGATAATTAACCTTTTTTACCGAAAAAATTTCATTTAATATCATTTTCGATTGTTTTGTATGGTTCAGAGCGTGCATGCATAAGTGTGATTTATAGTTAACGCGTTTGAATTTTAACCGAGTAAAAAGCTCAAAATATGATATTAATTTGTATAATTAGGTTCAAAAGCCCATAATTAACCTTTTTTACACAAAAAAATTGATTTAATATCATTTTCTATCGTTTTGTAGGGTTCAGAGCGTGTTTGTCTAAGTGGGTTTATAGTGAACTAGTTTGAATTTTAACCGAGTAAATAGCTCAAAATTTGATTTTGAGCTATACAATTAGGTTCAAAAGACCATAATTAACATTTTGAAGAAAAAAATTGATTTAATATCATTTTTGATCGTTTAGTAGGGTTCAGAGCGTGCATGTCTAAATGGGCTTTATAGTGAACCCGTTTGAATTTTAACAGATTAAAAAGATCAAAATTTGATATTAAGATGTATAATTAGGTTCAAAAGCCCATAATTAACCTTTTTTACCCAAAACTTTTGATTTAAGATCATTTTCGATCGTTTTGTAGGGTTCAAAGCATGCATGTCAAAATGGGCTTTATATGAACCAATTTGAAATTTAACCGATTAAAAAGATCAAAATTTGATATTAAGCTGTATAATTAGGTTTAAAAGCCCATAATTAACCTTTTTTTCCAAAAAATTTGATTTAATATAATTTTCTATCGTTTTATAGGGTTCAGAGCGTGCTTGTCTAAATGGGCTTTATAGTGAACTCGTTTGAATTTTAACCGATTAAAAGGCTCAAAATTTGATATTAAGCTTTATAACTAGGTTCAAAAGACCATAATTAACTTTTTGTTCCTGATAAGTCCTTAAAAGACTATCACTTTTATACCTTTCATGGACAATAATTGCTTAATCTACACCTATTTGGACTAAGGCATGTGCCTAATGTGCGATATTGGCATACGTTGCCTTTATAGCATATAAGGATGATATTTATAGAAAATATAAGCTTTAATGCATCTT
This sequence comes from Abelmoschus esculentus, assembly GCA_035048815.1. Lineage (NCBI taxonomy): Eukaryota > Viridiplantae > Streptophyta > Magnoliopsida > Malvales > Malvaceae > Abelmoschus > Abelmoschus esculentus. The sequence continues at coordinate 7,888,600 of JAUCBN010000015.1, forward strand.
TGTGTACTTGCAGGTAAATTTGGACCTTGATCGAACCAGCCACAGATGGAAGCTTGTACTAATGGAGGCTAAGCAAACTCAAAGGCAGACCTCCGCCGGGGTAGCAGATGCATCCTGCCGAGGCGGGGAATTTCTAAAGACGAAAAGTCAAATTGGTGATCGATTTGAAGAGTGATAAGTGCTCAACTCACTATCACTTTTTACACCTTTTATGGGCATTAATCACTGAATTTACACCCACTCGGACCAATGCATGTACTTAATGCGATATATTTAGAAGTTATGATTATAAAGATGATATTTACAGAAAAGGCAAGTTTTATTGTATTTTTATATCTGTGCAGGAGAAACAAGTGCCGCGGCAGCAACATGGCCGAGGCAGGAACTGAGAGACAGGAAGCAATACTGTAGGCGATCGGAAGAGAAAAATCCAAGGGACGTTTCTGGACATGAAGCACATGGATCGGAGCTGGTTAGCATGAGGAAAAGCCCAAGACAATGCCACGCGGAAAAGCCTCTCAGATGAAATAAACTTGGAAATATTTTAATTATGTACATGACTTGTTCCCTACTCCAAGTTGTATTCTACATAGGAAAGGTTTGCCCTAGGCCAAGCCTATATAAGACCTAGTCGTCCAATGTGTTGAGGGAGCCGATTCATAGAGAGTTTACACTAAGATACATTGTTTTCTTTCTCTCAAATTATGTTCTAAGCTTTCTTAGGGTTTAGGTGAAGGTTGTTAAGTATTTGTGAGAGTAGATTGTACTTTGTTCTTTGTTTCAATGCAATAAAACTATCAAGGTTTGCTTATCCTTTGCCATTCTTTGTTCTTTCATTCAAGCTCGGGAGAGAAGTTTGTGAGTAATCCATTTATCTATACTCGGGAGAGTTAGATTCACGAAAGGGATAAGTACGGTGTTTCAATCGCGAAATACTAACTCGGCCTAGGGATAGGTTAAGAGTTTCAGCGGCTAAAAGAAGTGTGAGATTGGTTGGTGAGTATAATTGATTCACGTCGGGAGGTATCATCAAGGACTAGTCATCAGCGGTACTTCGACTTAGGGATAAGCGGAGTCATCCAAGGACACTTTGCCGAACTTTGGTAAAGTCCACCCACGAGCAAGGGATTGCCGCGGCGGACAGTATCGTCGCTGCCAAGGCAGTAATCTGCAGTACTGCCGAGGCAGTGATATACAATTGCATTGGATAGAGACAAGTCAATCAAATACACAATACAAAGCAACTGGATCCTGACCTCTCTCTCTATTAATCAGACTTCATCTTTATTCTTAGTTTGTTTTATTTCAATTTATTTAGTTTCATCGAAACCACAATTACCTGTGTTTTTATTTCATTCCTTTTTACAGAACAAGAAGACGAAGGCATATTAAGTATACCAATCCCTGTGGAGACGATACACGATAATACTTATCACTTTATTACTTGTAATGTGTTCACTTGCACTAATTGCGCACTTTTGACACGCGACAAGTTTTTGGCGCCGTTGCCGGGGATTGACAACTAAATTTTGTTTTCTTTATTTTCTTGTTTCTTGTTTCTTTTTTTTATTTTTATTTTTCTTTGGTTTTTCTTGGTGTATTACCAGGGCCAACCCAACCAACCCTTTGTACGAGTTAGACCCAGAGATCGAACGTACACGACAAAGGTTGATGAGACAAATCCAAGAAGCTATGGTAGATCACCCGACAGGACAAAACTTACCTACCGGCAATGGAGGTCTTCCACCGCCACCAGGGCTGCGGCAGCTCACTGTCAGAGACTTCCTGGAAGAGGATTTAAATGGGTTAAACCTAGGAGTCGTTACACCGGAAATAGAAGCAGCCCACTTTGAAATAAAACCTGTCATGTTCAATATGCTCAACACTATTGGACAATTTGGTGGGTCTGTGACTGAAGATGCAAGGCAGCACCTCAAGTCCTTCATGGAGATATGCAATTCCTTAAAAATTCAAGGGGTCCATGAAGATGTCTTGAGATTGAAGTTATTCCCCTATTCACTGAAGGATAGGGCAAAAGCCTGGTTAAATAGCATTCGAGCAGGGTCTATTGGATCTTGGAGTGAACTCTGTCGTGATTTTATTACACGTTTTAATCCTACAAATTTATACGATAGAATTCGTAATGAAATCACTTCTTTTCGACAGGCAGATGACGAACCGATGTAAGAGGCATGGGAGCGATACTGGGAGTTACTGCACAAGTGTCCGTTGCATGGATTTCCCCTATGGACACAAGTGACCATGTTCTATAAGGCCACGAATGCCCCGACAAGGATGATGTTAGATGTCTCGGCGAACGGAACACTCTTGGACAAGGCACCTGAGGAAGCTATTGAGATACTAAACAAACTCGCAAAAAACGATTTTCAATTCCCTACATCTAGGAGAGGAGGAGTAAGACGCCAAGCCACGCTGAATGAGTTAGACACATTAAATTTAGTGGCAGCACAATTGGCCTCTCTTACTAAGATGGTGCAAAATTTGCAATTACAACAAAATACCCGTGAGGTTAAGGTGATTGATTCTTTTTGTGATTTATGTGGCGGTAACCATAATTCTTCTGATTGTATGAATCAAGAAACCGGTATGTATGTTGGAAATTACAACCGAACCAATATGATGTCCAACACATACAATCCCTCATGGAAGAGGCATCCGAACCTATCATGGAGCAATCCTAACAATGCCTTAAACCCAACCAGCCAACCCTCAGGATTCCAACAACCAATGCAATATCTGCCTCCGCCGCAGGTCCAGCAGCCAATGTCGCCGCAGCAGATGCAGCAGCAGTCTGTAAGTTCCTTGGAAAATTCTCTGAAAGCATTCATGATGAAAACTGAGTAATACATGGAAGAGAACAATAACTTCATCAAAAGAACAGATGCATTTATAAATAGGACTGAGATGACGTTGCAGAACCAAGAGGCAACAATTAAGGCATTGGAAACTCAGGTTGGACAGTTTGCTTAAAATATAAACACTAGACCACAAGGAGGACTACCTAGCAATACTGAAGTTGCTAAGGTAATGGGCCATGAAAAGTGTAAAACAATCACTACTAGGAGTGGTCTACAGCTGAAGGAAAAGACAGAAATTCCAGCAGGTCAAGTTCCATCATCAGACTCAGCAAAACAGGAGGCTGAACAAACTGATCCTGATAACACTACCCAGTACAGAACTCAACAGCTCTTGAACAGTCTGCCGAGACAGCAAGAACCCCAGTGGTGCCATGTATTAAATTTCAAACTAAAGAAACTCTGGATGAGATGAGACCACCACCACCCTTCCCACAAAGGTTGAAAAAGCAAAAACAGGACCATCAATTCAAGAAATTTCTTGATATTTTAAAGCAAGTCCACATCAACTTACCATTCGTAGAGGCAATTGAACAAATTCCTAATTACGCCAAGTTCTTAAAAGACATTGTGTCTAAGAGAAAAAGACTAGGTGAGTTCGAAATAGTGGCTACTACCGAGGGATGCATGGCAATGTTACACAATCGCATGCCACCAAAATTGAAGGATCCTGGATGCTTTATCGTACCTTGTGCAATAGGTAACAACTATGAAGGTAAGGCCCTATGCGACCTTGGAGCAAACATCAATCTAATTCCCAAATATGTCTTCCAAAAGCTTGGAATATGAAGGGCGAAAGCTACAACAGTTATGCTCCAACTTGCGGATCGATCATATGTGCAACCTGAAGGCAAAATCGAGGACATACTGGTAAGAGTTGATAAATTTATTTTTCCCGTTGATTTTCTTGTCCTTGATTGTGAAGCAGATGATAATGCACCGATCATCTTGGGGAAACCTTTCCTTGCAGCTGGACGCACCCTAATTGATGTGGAAAAAGGAGAATTGACAATGAGAAATAATGATCAACAAGTCAAACTAAATGTGTTTCAACTGATGAAAAGGTATGATGAGTCGGAAGAAGAATGTCAGATGCTGTATAATACAGATGAAGATCGTATAATACCTTGTCTCAGCAACCACTGCCTCGGTAGTGATCTTAATGACACATCACAGGTATGCCTCGACGGTGATACGGATGACTGTTACAGCAGTACTTTGAACAGTGTTGAAACAACAAAGAATGAGGAAGCTAACTAGACAGCACACCTTCCAGGTAAGTACTTCGAACCTTTAGATTATACAAGTAAGAATGAACAATCTGTAAGTAAAGAACCATTGGTCACGGAATTAAAACCCTTATCGGAAAAACTAAAATATGCTTATTTGGGAGACAACCACACGATGCCTGTAATTATTTCTTCTAAGTTGCTACCAGAACAGGAACAAACCCTAATAGAGATGCTGCGACAGCACAAAAAGGCAATTGGATGGTCAATTGATGATTTGAAGGGAATAAGCCCAACAGTATGTATGCATAAAATCCTCTTAGAGGAAGACCATAAACCCACTGTTGAAGCTCAAAGGAGACTTAACCACGCTATCAAGGAGGTAGTACGTAAGGAAATAATCAAGTGGCTTGATGCAGGAATTATCTATCCTATATCTAACAGTGCATGGGTAAGACCGGTACAATGTGTACCTAAGAAAGGTGGTATGACTGTCATAACCAACGAGAACAACGAACTAATCCTAACCAGGACTGTAACCGGTTGGAGGGTTTGTATGGATTATCGCAAGTTGAATAAGGCAACAAAGAAGGATCACTTCCCTTTACCATTTATTGATGAAATGCTTGATAGACTTGCTGGTAAACCTTATTACTCTTTTCTTGATGGTTATTCAGGATACAATCAAATTGCCATTGATCCAGAAGACCAGGCAAAAACCACCTTCACCTGCCCATATGGAACTTATGCATTTAGAAGGATGTCGTTCGGCCTTTGCAATGCCCCGACAACCGTTCAGAGATGCATGATGACAATTTTTTCTGACATGATTGAGGACTTCCTAGAGATATTCATGGATGATTTTTCAGTTTTTGGAGATAGCTTTAATCACTGCCTCGACAATCTAGAAAAAGTGTTGCAAAGATGTGAGGAATCCAATCTAGTCCTAAACTGGGAAAAATGCCACTTTATGGTATATGAAGGCATAGTATTGGGCCATAAAATATCATCACAAGGAATCGAAGTTGATAAAGCCAAGATTGATGTGATAAAGAATTTACCTCCACCAATTTCTATGAAAGGAGTTCGAAGCTTCTTGGGCCATGCAGGTTTTTATAGAAGGTTTATTTCTAATTTTTCCAAAATTTCTAAACCTCTTTGCAACTTGCCTGAACAAGATAAGAAATTCGAATTCAATGAGGAATGCACTGAAACATTTGAAACTCTCAAGGAGAAGCTAATCACTGCACCGATAGTGATCCCACCAAATTGGTCCTTGCCCTTTGAATTGATGTGTGACGCTAGCGATCATGTTGTCGAGGCAGCACTTGGGCAGAGAAAGAACAACCTATTCCATGTGATCTACTATGCTAGTAAAACGCTTAATGATGCCCAAATCAATTACACCACAACAGAAAAAGAATTACTAGCAGTAGTATTTGCTTTTGACAAATTCCGATCATATCTTATCGGAACAAAGGTTATTGTCCACACTGACCATTCGGCAATTAAATACCTATTCTCAAAGAAGGATGCCAAGCCTAGACTGATTAGATGGATCCTTCTTCTACAAGAATTTGATGTTGAAATCAAAGATAGAAGAGGTACATAAAATCAGGTGGTCGATCACCTTCTAGATTGTAGAACAAAGAAAATAACCACTCACTTGAAGAAATACAAGACGCATTCCCAGATGAACAAATATTGCAAATTGCGACAACTGCAAGAGATACTGCCGAGACAGAGACTACAACAGTATACAACTGTGCTGCCGCGACATTATCTGAATACATCTCCGCAACATTAACAGAAAACCTTCCTGCAGTAACATTCACCCCCTGATATGCCGATCTTGTCAATTATTTAGTTAGTGGTATTATCCCTTATAATCTTAACTATAACGAAAAGAAGAGGTTTCAGCATAATGCAAAGCATTATTTCTGGGACGACCCTCTTCTTTTTAAACATTGTACAGATCAGGTTATAAGAAGATGTGTACCAGAAGAAAAACAGAAAGCAGTACTCCAGCACTGTCATGATTCACCTTGTGGTGGGAATTTTAGAGGAAACAGAACAGCAGCAAAGGTACTACAATCAGGCCTTTATTGGCCCACACTCTACAAAGATGCCCACGACTATTACAAGAACTGTGACCGATGCCAACGCATGGGCAATATCTCGAGACGACATGAGATGCCATTACAACCCATATTGGAAGTGGAACTGTTTGATGTTTGGGGCATAGATTTCATGGGACCATTCCCATCATCCCAAGGCAATCTCTACATCTTAGTAGCAGTGGATTACGTATCAAAGTGGGTCGAAGTAATCACCACACCTCACAATGATTCCAAGATAATTCAAAAATTTCTTAAGAAAAATATTTTTACAAGATTTGGAATCCCTAGAGCAATAATAAGTGATGAAGGTAAACACTTCGATAACAGACTCATTGCCGCGGCACTAAAGAAACTCGGCATCACCCACAGACTCGCTATGGCATATCACCCACAGACAAATGGGCAAGCTGAAATATCCAACAAGGAACTAAAACAGATCCTTGAAAAGGTGGTAAATCCATCTCGAAAGGATTGGTCTTATCGTCTTGATGATCCTTTATGGGCCTATAGGACAGCCTTCAAAACCCCATTGGGAACATCTCCATATAAGCTTGTATTCGGAAAGCTTGCCACTTACCTGTAGAGATTGAGCATAAAGCCTATTGGGCACTAAAGAATTTAAACATGGATTGGGAAAAAGCTGGACAGAAAAGACTACTAGACCTCAAAGAGATAGAAGAATTCTGAGCAACAGCCTATGAGAATGCCAAAATCTACAAAGAGAAAACTAAAAGATGGCATGACCGTAAGTTATTGCCTAGGCAGTTCCTACCGGGGCAGCACGTTCTCCTTTTCAACTCCAGGCTTAAACTATTTCCAGGAAAACTCAAATCCAGATGGTCAGGCCCATTTGAAGTTGCTCGAGTTTTCCCACATGGAGCAGTAACGATCAAATCATTAAAGGATGGGCATGAATTCAAAGTGAATGACCAACGCTTGAAGCACTATTCTGGGCCACATGACATAAAGACTATGGAGACCATCACCTTAGGAGATGTTTTTGCACGCACTCCTATGGAGACTTAATGCTTCGACCTTCCATTTTATTTTACTACAATTTTTAGGAATAGTTTTAATTTAGCTTTTATTTTAGGATAATTAATATTTACTTGTTGATTATATTTTGTTTTTGATAATAAGCACAAAAACAAAGAGGATACTCCAATGCAACGGACACCACCAACAAGAGTCCAACCGCCCCGGCAAGCAAAGGCTCAGCCATCGCCCTCACCAAGAAGGAAGCAATCAGCAGCACGACCCCGAAGAAAAATTGTTACAAGCAGCTCTTCGGAGTCTCTTAAAATTTTTCATATATTCAATTTTATTTTCTGTTTGTTTCTTGATATGCTGCTTATTTCGTTCATATTTTTGTTGCCCACCATCTTCTTTTAATGTAAAGCATTGAGGATAATGCTTAGTTCGAGTTTGGGGGTGTAGAGCCACTGCCAAGGTAGCAATCTACTGTCGAGGCCTTGCTAAAGAAAGGGAGTATTTAAGTGATTTTTTTTATTTTTTCATGCTCCCCGCCTTACTTGAATCAATTGCCTATACTTTTGCATTGCTTATCATCAGTATTGCCTTAGTTTATTCTTTAAGGGCATAGAAATCTTTCTCCTTACCATGATTAGGTCCTGTTAAGAAGGTTTAACCTTAGAATACTCAAGGATGAAAACATAGAAGCTTACTATAAGATGAATTTTTCAAACACTTTTGGGACTTGTTGGATTATAGGAATTCTATTAATGAACTTAGGTGATAAAGACTTATATTTTTGGGAAAGTGACTAGAGGTGCCTATCACTGGCTCTAGGAATTACTCTTCTTCATGCTAGAGGTGCCCGAAATTGGCTCTAGTATGCTATAAGGAATATCAAAAAGAAAGAAGGAATTAGTGAAGAGAAAAACACAATCCTTGAGGTGCCCGAAATTGGCTCAAGAATTGGTTGTTTAGAAAAGATGAGAATACTTAACCCAATTCTACTTGTCTTCAACTTAGAGTTTATCTAAGAAAGCCTTTAATCAAACTTGTCCACAAAAACGCACACACTCACCAATTCTTATAGTTTGTTTCTATGTAAACCCTTGGGTAGACGAAAGGTTAAGTCTAAAGAATAGGCATAGTTATGGTGGGAAGAATAGATGGAAACATAAGACCAAGAGAGAGTAGAGTTTGACAAATTGATGGTTTGCATTGCTTGAGGACAAGCAATAGTTCGAGTTTGGGGGTGTGATAAGTGCTCAACTCACTATCACTTTTTACACCTTTTATGGGCATTAACCACTGAATTTACACCCACTCGGACCAATGCATGTACTTAATGCGATATATTTAGAAGTTAGGATTATAGAGATGATATTTACTGAAAAGGCAAGTTTTACTGCATTTTTATATCTGTGCAGGAGAAACAAGTGCCGCAACAGCAACATGGCCAAGGCAGGACCTGATGCTGAGGCAGCAGCTGAGAGCCAAGAAGCAATACTGTAGGCGATCGGAAGAGAAAAATCCAAGGGACGTTTCTGAACATGAAGCACATCGATCGGAGCTGGTTAGCATGAGGAAAAGCCCAAGAAAAGGCCACGCGGGAAAGCCTCTTAATTGAAATAAATTTGGAAATATTTTAATTATGTACATGACTTGTTCCCTACTCCAACTTCTATTCTACTTAGGAAAGGTTTGCCCTAGGCCAAGCCTATATAAGACCTAGCCGTCCAATGTATTGAGGGAGCCGATTCATAGAGAGTTTACCCTAAGATACATTGTTTTCTTTCTCTCAAATTATGTTCTAATCTTTCTTAGGGTTTAGGTGAAGGTTGTTAAGTATTTGTCAGAGGAGATTGTACTTTGTTCTTTGTTTCAGTGCAATAAAACTATCAAGGTTTGCTTATCCTTTGCCATTCTTTGTTCTTGCATTCAAGCTCGGGAGAGAAGTTTGTGAGTAATCCATTTATCTAGACTCGAGAGAGTTAGATTCACGAAAGGGATAAGTAAGGTGTTTCAATTGCGAAATACTAACTCGGCCTAGGGATAGGTTAAGAGTTTCAGCGGCTAAAAGAAGTGTGAGATTGGTTGGTGAGTATAATTGATTCACGCCGGGAGGTATCATCAAGGACTAGTCATCAATAGTACTTCGACTTAGGGATAAGCGGAGTCATCCAAAGACACTTTGCCGAACTTTGGTAAAGTCCACCCACGAGCAAGGGATTGCCGCGGCGGACAGTATCGTCGCTGCCAAGGCAGTAATATGCAGTACTGTTGCGGCAGTGATATACAATTGCATTGGACAGAGACAAGTCAATCAAATCCACAATACAATGCAACTGGATCTTAACCTCTCTCTCTATTAATCAGACTTCATCTTTATTCTTAGTTTGTTTTATTTCAATTTATTTAGTTTCATCGAAACCACAATTACCTATGTTTTTATTTTATTCCTTTTTACAGAACAAGAAGATGAAGAAGGCATATTAAGTATACCAATCCCTGTGGAGACGATACACAATAATACTTATCACTTTATTACTTGCGATGTGTTCACTTGCACTAATTGCGCAATTTTGACACACGGCAAAGAGCATAAAAAGTTGGATTTTTCTAGACACATTGCAGAGCAATTGGAGTTCGAGAATACGGTGTAAAGATGGAAAGAACCAAATTAAGAGATTTATCGTTTCAAGGAAGAAAACGTCCAAATTTACTAAACTTCTTGTCCAAGGTTGATGTTGCCCTAGTTTTAGCCTATATAAAGGATGTGTCGTCCATGAGAATAAAGGAGATAGAGTTCACAATAGACTTTAGTGTTTTCTTTATTTTCCATTATGTTCTAAATGCTCTTAGGGTTTAGGTGAAATTTGTCGAGTTTTTGTGAGAGAATATTGTTTTTGTTTTCTTGTTTCATGCAATAAAATATTAAGGTTTTCTTATTCTTTGCCATTCATTGTTCTTGCATTCAAGGTCCGGAGAGAAGTTTGTGAGAGATGCATTTATCTAGCATCGGGAGAGTTAGATTCATGAAAGGTATAAGTACGGTATTTTTCTAGCTGGAAAATACTAACTCGGCCTAGGGATAGGTTAGAGTTTCAGCGGCTAAAAGAAGTATGAGATTGGTTGGTGGTTATAGTTGATTCACGCCGGGAGGTATCATCAAGGACTAGTCATCAACAGTACTTCGACTTAGGATAAGCTGGGTCATCCAAGGACACTTTGCCGAACCTTCATAAGTCCACCAAAGAGCACGGGATTGCCGCGGCGGACATACCCTTCACTATCGAGACAGTAGGACCGCAGTACTGCCAGGCAGTGTAGTGTAGTTGCATTGAACAGAAACAAGTCAATTGAATCCACAATACGACATAACTGGATCCTGCCCATTCTCTCAAATTGATTTTATTCTCTATTTTCTCTTTATTATTCAAGTTATTTCCATTCAATTCAAGACAACCAATTAATCTGTGTTTTTACTTTATTTCTTTTGTAGAGCTAGAAGAACAAAGGGAACATATTAAGTATACCAATCCCTGTGGAGACGATACTCGATATTTATCACTTTATTACTTGCGACGTGTTCACTTGCACAAATTGCGCAACCCTTTTACACGCAACAGTTCCCAAAAAAACTGATTTAGTATCATGTTCGATCGTTTTGTAGTGTTCAGAGCGTGCATGTCTGAATAGGCTTTATAGTGAACCCGTTTGAATTTTAACCGAGTAAAAAGCTTAAAATTTAATATTAATCTGATAATTAGGTTCAAAAGCCCATAATTAACCTTTTTTACACAAAAAAATTGATTTAATATCATTTTCTATCGTTTTGTAGGGTTCAGAGCGTGTTTGTCTAAGTGGGCTTTATAGTGAACCAGTTTGAATTTTAACCGAGTAAATAGCTCAAAATTTGATTTTGAGCTATACAATTAGGTTCAAAAGACCACAATTAACATTTTGTAGAAAAAAATTGATTTAATATCATTTTTAATCGTTTAGTAGGGTTCAGAGCGTGCATGTCTAAATGGGCTTTATAGTGAACCCGTTTGAATTTTAACCGAGTAAAAAGCTTAAAATTAGATATTAAGCTATATAATTAGGTTGAAAAGACCATAATTAACTTTTTGTACCCAAAAAATTTCATTTAGTATCATTTTCGATCGTTTTGTATGGTTCAGAGAGTGCATGTCTAAATTGGCTTTATAGTTAACCCGTTTGACTTTTAACCGAGTAAAAGGCTCAAAATTTGATATTAAGCTTTATAATTAGGTTCAAAAGACCATAATTAACTTTTTGTTCCTAAAGAAATTGATTTAGTATCATTTTCGATCGTTTTGTAATTTAGAGCGTGCATGTCTAAATAGGCTTTATAGTTAACCCGTTTGAATTTTAAGCAAGTAAAAAGCTCAAAATTTTATATTAAGCTGTATAATTATGTTCAAAAGCCCATAATTAACCATTTTACCCAAAAATTTGATTTAATATCATTTTCGATCGTTTTGCAGGGTTTAGAGTGTGCACTTCTATATGGGCTTTATAGTGAACCCGTTTGAATTTTAACCGATTAAAAAGATCAAAATCTGATATTAAGATGTATAATTAGGTTCAAAGCCCATAATTAACCTTTCTTACCCAAAAATTTTGATTTAATATCATTTTCGATCGTTTTGTAGGGTTTTGACCGTGTATCTTTAAATGGGCTTTATAGTGAACCCGTTTGACTTTTAACCGAGTAAAAGGCTCAAAATTTGATATTAAGCTTTATAATTAGGTTCAAAAGACCATAATTAACTTTTTGTTCCCAAAGAAATTGATTTAGTATCATTTTCGATCGTTTTGTAGTGTTTAGAGCGTGCATGTCTAAATAGTCTTTATAGTTAACCCGTTTGAATTTAAACCGAGTAAAAAGCTCAAAATTTGATATTAAGTTGTATAATTAGGTCCAAAAGCCCATAATTAACCTTTATTACCCAAAAAATTTGATATAATATCATTTTTGATCGTTTTGTATGGTTCAGAGCATGCATGTCTAAATGGGCTTTATAGTGAAATCGTTTGAATTTTAACGGATTAAAAAGATCAAAATTTGATATTAAGCTGTATAATTAGTTTCAAAAGCCCATAAAAAAACTTTTTTACCCAAAAAATTTGGTTTAATATCATTTTCGATCGTTTTTCAGGGTTTAGAGCGTGCATGTCTAAATGGGCTTTATAGTGAACCCGTTTGAATTTTAACCGACTAAAAAGATCAAAATTTGATATTAATCTCTATAATTAGGTTCAAAAGACCATAATTAACCTTTTTTACACACAAAAAAAATTGATTTATATAATTTTCGATCGTTTTGTAGGGTTCAGAGCGTGAATGTCAAAATGGGCTTTATAGTGAACCCGTTTGAATTTTAACCGAGTAAAAAGCTCAAAATTAGATATTAAGCTATATAATTAGGTTGAAAAGACCATAATTAACATTTTGTACCCAAAAAATTTCATTTACTATAATTTTTGATCGTTTTGAATGGTTCAGAGCGTGCATGTCTAAATTTGCTTTATAGTTAACCCGTTTGAATTTTAACCGAGTAAAAAGCTCAAAATTTGATATTAAGCTGTATAATTAGGTTCAAAAGCCCATAATTAACCTTTTTTACCCAAAAATTTTGATTTAATATCATTTTCGATCGTTTTGTAGGGTTCTGACCATGTATGTCTAAATGGGCTTTATTGTGAACCCGTTTGAATTTTAACCGATTAAAAAGATCAAAATTTGATATTAAGTTTTATAATTAGGTTGAAAAGCCCATAATTAAAATTTTTTACACAAAAAATTGATTAGTATCGTTTTCGATCGTTTTGTAGGGTTTAGAGGGTGCATGTCTAAATGGGCTTTATAGTGAACCCGTTTGAATTTTAACCGAGTAAAAAGATCAAAATTTTTTATTAAGCTGTTTAATTAGGTTCAAAAGCCCATAATTAACCTATTTTACCCAAAAATTTTGATTTAATATCATTTTCGATCGTTTTGTAGGGTTCAGAGCGTGCATGTCTAAATGGGCTTTATTGTGAACCAGTTTTAATTTTAACCGATTAAAAATATCAAAATTTGATATTAAGCTATATAATTAGGTTCAAAAGAACATAATTAACCGTTTTTACACAAAAATATTTGATTTAATATCATTTTCGATCTTTTTGTAGGGTTCAGAACGTGCATGTCGAAATGGGATTTATAGTGAACCCGTTTGAATTTTAACCGATTAAAAAGATCAAAATTTGATATTAAGCTGCATAATTATGTTCAAAAGCCCAAAATTAATATTTTTTACCCAAAAATTTTGGTTTAATATCATTTTTGATGGTTTTGTACGGTTCAGAGCGTGCATGTCTAAATGAGCTTTATAGTGAACCCGTTTGAATTTTAACCGAGTAAAAAGCTCAAAACTTGATATTAAGCTATATAATTAGGTTCAAAAGACCGTAATTTATTTTTTATATCAAAAAAATTGATTTAATATCACTTTCGATCGTTTTGTAGGGTTTAGAGTGTGCATGTCTAAATGGGCTTTATAGTGAACCTGTTTATATTTTAACCGATTAAAAAGTTGAAAATTTGATATTAAGCTGTTAATTAGGTACAAAAGCCCATAATTAACCTTTTTTACCCAAAAAATTTGGTTTAATATCATTTTCGATCGTTTTTTAGGGTTTTGACCGTGCATGTCTAAATGGGCTTTATAGTGAACCAATTTGAATTTTAACCGATTAAAAGGCTCAAAATTTGATATTAAGTGATAAATGCTCAACTCACTATCACTTTTTACACCTTTCATGGACAATAATCACTAAATCTACACCCACTTAAACCAATGCATGTGCTTAATATGAGATAATTAGATATTCTGCTTTTGGAAACATATAAAGATGATATTTATAGAAAAGGCGAGTTTTACTGTACTTTTGTGTCTGTGCAAGAAAAATTATTGCCGTGGCAGCGACTGAGGCCGAGGAGTACCTGATGCCATGGCAGCAAGGACAAGTAACGATACTGTAGGCGATTTGAAGAGAAAAATAAGCAGGACGTGTCTGGACAAGCAACGCATGAATCGGAGCTGGGTAGCACAGGGAAAGCCCAAGTTAAAGGCCACGCGGAAAAGAATCCTAGTTGGAGTAAACTTGGAAATATTTTATTTATGGACTTGATTTGTACCCTACTCCAAGTTATACACCTACTTAGGAAAGGTTTGCCTTAGACCAAGCCTATATAAGACCTAGCCGTCCAAGAGGAGAGGAGACGAGAGGAGAGTTTTCGGCACAAAGCTTAGCATTATAGAGAGAGCCAACTCCAACTAGATCTTAGATTTCTCTTTATCTTTTTATTATGTTCTAAGTTTCTTTAGGCTTAGGTGAAGGTTGTAGAGTATTAGTGAGAAGATATTGACTTTTTCTTCTTGTTTTAATGCAATAAAATATCAAGGTTTGCTTATTCTTCGTCATTCTTTGTTCTTGCATCCAAGCTCGAGAGCGAAGTTTGCAAGTAATCCATTTATCTAATATCGAGAGAGTTAGATTCACGAAAGGAATAAGTACGGTGTTTCAATCGGGAAACACTAACTCGGCCCAGAGATATGTTAAGAGTTTCAGCGGCTAAGAGAAGTGTGTGATTGGTTGGTGATTACAATTGACTCACGCCGAGAGGTATCATCAAGGACTTGTCATCAACAGTACTTCGACTTAGAGATAAGCGGAGTCATTAAAGGACACTTTGCCGAACTTTGATAAGGTCTACCCAAGAGCAAGAGATTGCCGCGGCGGACAAGCATTATCGCTGTCGAGGCAGTAATCTGCAGTACTGTCGAGGCAGTGGTGTACGATTGCATTGGACAGAAACAAGTCAATTGAATCCACTATACAACACAACTGGATCCTGGCCACTTCTTTAAATCTGTTTATCTTCTCTTTATTTAGTAGTCATCAACCCAAATCTTACTTGTGTTTTTATTCTATTCCTTTTCAGAGCAAGAAGACAAAAGAAGGCATATTAAGTAGACCAATCCCTGTGGAGACGATATTTGATATACTTATCACTTTATTACTTGCGATGTGTTGACTTGCACTACTTGCTCACTTTTGACACGCAACAAGTTTTTGGCGCCGTTGCTGGGGGATTGACAAGTAAATTTTGTTTTCTTTATTTTCTTGCTTTTTATTTTTATTTTACTTTGGTTTTTCTTGGTGTATGACCAGGGCCAACCCAACCAACCCTTTGTACGAACTAGATCCCGAGATTGAACGTACACGGCAAAGGTTGAGAAGACAAATCCAAGGAGCTATAGCAGATCATCCAGCAGGACAAAACTTACCTACCGGCAATGGAGGTCTATCGCCGCCACCAGGGCCACGGTAGCTTACTGTTTGAGACTTCTTAGAGGAGGATTTGAATAGGTTAAATCCAGGAGTCGTTACACCAGATATCGAAGCATCCCACTTTGAATTAAAACCTGTCATGTTCAATATGCTCAACACTATTGGACAGTTTGGTGGCTCTATGACTGAAGATGCCAGGCAGCACCTCAAGTCATTCATGGAGATATGCAATTCTTTCAAAATCTAAGGAATCCTTGAAGATTTCTTGAGATTGAAATTATTCCCCTATTCACTGAGGGATAGGGAAAAGACCTGGTTAAATAGCATTCCAACAGGATCTATTAGATCATGGAGTGAACTCTGTCGTGATTTCATTACACGTTTTAATCCCACTAATTTATATGATCGTATACGTAATGAAATTACTTCTTTTCAACAGGCAGATGATGAACCAATGTATGAAGCATGGGAGCGCTATAGGGAGCAACTGCACAAGTGTCCTTTACATGGATTCCCCTTGTGGACACAAGTAACCATGTTTTATAATGCAACCAATGCCCCAACCAGGATGATGCTAGACGCATCTGCCAATGGAACACTCCTTGATAAAGCACTTGAGGAAGCTATTGAAATCTTGAACAAACTCGCCAAGAACGATTTTCAATTCCCTACATCAAGGCGAGGAGGAGTAAGACGCCAAGCCACAGTGAATGAGTTAGAAACATCAAATTCATTGGCAGCACAATTGGCCTCTCTTACCAAGACGGTGCAGAACATACAGCTACAGCAAAATACCCATGAGGTTAAGGCCATTGATTCCTTTTGCATTTTATGTGGAGGTAGCCACAATTCTTCTGAATGTATGCAGAATCAAGAATCCAGCATGTATGTTGGAAACTATAAGCGAAACAATATGATGTCCAACACCTACAACCCCTCATGGAAGAGGCATCCAAATTTTTCATGGAGTAATACTAACAATGCCTTGAATCCAATTACTCAACCCCCAGGTTTCAAACAACCGATGCAACATCTGCCACAGCAGCCGGTCCAGCAACCATTACCGCAGCAGCCTGTAAATTTACTGGAAAGTTCTCTGAAGGCCTTTATGATGAAAACTGAAACATATATGGCAGAGAATAGCAATTTCATCAAAAGAACAGATGCATTCATAAATAGAACTGAGATGAGGTTGCAGAACCTGGAGGCAGCAATAAAGGCACTGGAAACTCAGGTTGGACAGTTTGCCCAGAACATAAACACTAGACCACAAGGAGGATTACCTAGCAATACTGAAGTTACTAAGGTAATGGGCCATGAACAATGCAAAGTAATTACTACTAGGAGTGGTCTACAACTTAAGGAGAAAGTAGGAAACTCAGTAGACAAAGTCCCACCAGTAGAACAAGAAGATTCAGACAAAGAGGACTTTGATGCTCAACCAAAAGATCATGCCATAGATATCCCAGTAGAAAGCACTGCCCTAGCAGAGAACTCGGTAGTACCTCGACCAGCTGCCGAGACAGATCAAAACCCAGTGGTGCCAGGTATTAAATTCCAAACTAATGTAACCTTGGAAGAGATGAGACCACCACCACCGTTCCCACAAAGATTGAAGAAGCAAAAACAGGATCATCAATTCAAAAAATTCTTAGATATTTTAAAGCATGTCCACATCAACTTGCCATTTGTAGAGGCAATTGAACAAATGTCCAACTATGCTAAATTCTTGAAAGATATTATGTCTAAGAGAAAGAGGCTTGGTGAGTTCAAAACAGTGGCTGCTATTGAAGGATGCATGGCAATGCTGCATAATCGCATGCCACCCAAATTGAAGGATCCTGGATGCTTTATCATACCTTGTGCGATAGGTAACGATTATGAGGGAAAGGCCTTATGAGACCTTGGAGCAAGCATAAACCTAATGCCCAAATCTGTCTTCCAAAAGCTTGGCATAGGAAGAGCAAAACCCACAACAATGATGCTCCAACTTACGGATAGATCATATGTGCAACCTAAAGGAAAGATCGAGGACATACTGGTAAGAGTCGACAAATTTATTTTTCCCGCTGACTTCTTTGTCCTTGATTGTGAAGCAGATGACAATGCACCAATCATCTTGGGGAGACCTTTCCTTGCCACTGGACGCACACTCATAGATGTGGAAAAAGGAGAATTGACAATGAGGGTTAATGACCAACAAGTCAAACTCAATGTCTTCCACAATTTGAAAAGATATTATGATGCAGAAGAATGAAAGTCCTCCACACCACAGATGCAGGCACCAAGATATCCTGTTTCAGCAGCTACTGCCTCGGCAGCATGCTCGGCAAAATATTGGGCAAGAAGGTTAAGCCAGAAATAGAGGAAACCAATAAGAAAACACATTGTCCAGACATATTTAGGTCCAAATGGTCAGAACCACATGGTGTAGTAAAGACCAAATCGAAGAGGGATGGGCATGAGTTCAAGGAGAATGGCCAACATTTGAAACATCATTCTGGCATACAAGAAATAATCACCTTAGGAGATGCACTCGCATGCACTCCACCAGTGACATAATCTCTTTTCTCTAATTTTTATATTATTAGGATTATTTTAGTTAAAGTTAAATTTTTATTATATTTATCTTTAATTATTTTCCTTGTTTATGTTTAATTTTTAGGTCAATAAGCAAGAATAAAGGAGAAGTAGTTCACAGCAGGAAAACTGTTGTCGTAGCAGAAAACAGTGTCAGAAGCTGCAGCAGTTCCAATGGGCAGAATAGTGTAACGACTAGTTTGCCGAAATTCCTGCTGCGGCAGTAAAAGCAAACAGCAGTAAAGGCTAACGGCTACAAAACGGCTAGTGGTTCAAACGGCTATAAGGCCGAAGCCTATATAAGTACTTCCTTCCTCATGAACTATTCACTCTTGCATTCTTGATTCTTTTTAGATTTACTTGCTAATCTCTTTCTCACAATACTCTCTGTCTATTTCCAAGATTCTTAGAATTTTCGAAAATCTCCAAGAAACTCTCCAATATCCTCAAATTCTCCAATACTCATACATGGCTACATACAACAGATTTGCCCCTGCCGCTGTTGAAGAACGTTTCAACAGATCTTTTATTGCTCAACAGTTATGGGAAGAACAAGGGTTCCAACACTTCGATGAGGAAAACTACGGCATTGAGCATTATTTGTTCGACAAGATCAAGTATCAAGAATGGGAGATCTTTTGCCTACAACCTGCTCAGGCCAATGCCACCGTCTTGCGGGAATTCTATGTGCACGGACCTAGCAAGGACTCTCTTTATGTCCACTGCTGAGGCAGACCTATCAAACTTGATGCCGAGATAATCAACCTGTTCTACGGCTTACACCTGAACGTGATGATCATGCTGAATTCATGGAGGACATCACCAACGAGGATAATGAGTTGATAAAAGACGACCTTTGCTACGAGAATACTTATTGGAAAACCGGTGCCCATAGAGGATCGGTAACAAGGCAAAATCTTAAGCTTGAGGCAAAGCTTTGGAATACATTTTTCAAAAGACGCCTCATCCCAACCTCCCACAATAGCACGGTGGATCGAAGGAGATTGGTGCTCATTCAATCAATCATCAACAAACGAAGCATCAACGTTGGAGAAATAATTTTAAAGGAGATATACGAATGCGGTAAGAAAGATAGAGGACCTTTATATTTCCCTGGTTTAATCACTAGTATTTGTACTGCTGCAGCAGGTGTACCAATGGCAGAAACGAATGAATTCACAGCCCATAGACGAGGGCGGACTAAAGACTTCTGCCAAAAAATCATGCAGATCATACAAGCAAAGTCAGTCCAGGCAACCCCTCAGCAGTTCACTACTGAAACTATTGTCGGGGCCCAGTACACGGCAGATATGCCGGACACTGCCTACACCACTACCGCAGTAGACCCATACAAGGAGATACTTCAAAGGATGGCAGCTATGGATCTTAGGCAGCAACGATACATGGAGTATCAACGGGACTTCAATAGCACACTTGCCCAAATGATGCTCCATAACTTTCCCGGCCAAGGGGTGCAGTTCCCCGAGTTCCCTCCAAACATGTTTGTCACAACTGCACCCTACACCGAGACAACTCCAGCTCCAAGAGGACCACGACCATTCTTACCCACTGGCCCTCAGCAATAATTCCATGCTGATGGCCCATCAAGGGCAGCAGACTCTGCCGCGGCATCATCTGCCAGCAGACGACCTTCAAAGAGGAGGGCAGTTTTCAGCACTCCACCGAGATCCCCCATAATTATGGGCAGCCTATCAACGGAGATAGATGCCTATGTACATCAAAGCTCAACTGCTGCCGGGCCAAGCATTCACCATGCCAGGGAAGACGTAACAAATGAAGGCGGGACAGATATCATGGTCACCGAGGAAATTGCCGATGAGGAGGAAGGAGAAGAAGTGGATGCTCCAATGCAACGGACACCACCAACAAAAGCCCAGCCGCCACGACGAGCAAAAACTCAGCCATCACCATCATCAAAAGTCAAACTGTCAGCGGCAAGGCCACGAAAAATTACTATTCCCAGCAGCTCTTCCGACTCTCTTTAAATTTCACATATTCATGTTGTCTTAATATATATATTTTGTTTACTTGTCTTGTTTTCTTATTTTATATACTGGTGTGTGTTCTTTATAAGCATTGAGGATAATGCTTGGTTCGAGTTTGGGGGTGTAGATCCACTGCCGAGGTAATCTACTACCGCGGCCTAGCCATGAAAGGAAGTATTTAAGTGTTTCCTCAAAAAAAAATTTATGACCACCACTTTACTTGAATTGCTGTTTATTCTTTTGCACTGCTTTTCATTAGTATTGCCTTAGTTTATTCTTTTAAGGTTATAGAAATCTTTCTCCTTACCATGGTTAGGTCCTGTTAAGAAGGTTTAACCTTAGGATACTTAAGGAAGAAAGCTTAGAAGCTTACTATAAGATTGATCCTAAAAACACTTTTGGGACTTGTTGGATTATAGGAATTCTTTTAATGAACTTAGGTGATAAAGACTTAGATTTTTGGGAAAGTGACTAGAGGTGCCTATCACCGGCTCTAGAAGTTACTCTTCTTCATGCTAGAGGTGCCCGAAATTGGCTCTAGTATGCTAAAAAGAATATCAAAAGAAAGAAGGAAGTATCGATGAGAAAACACAATCCTTGAGGTGCCCGAAATTGGATCAAGAAATTGTTGTTTTAAGAAGAGAACACTAAACCCAAATCTATTTGTCTTGAACTTAGAGTTTGTCTAAGAAAGCCTTTAATCAAACTTGTCCACAAAAACACACACACTCACTAAATCTTATAGTTTGTTTCTAGGTAAACCCTTGGATAGCCGAAAGGTTAAGGCTTAAGAATAGGCATAGTTATGGTTGGGAGAATAGATGGAAATATAAGACAAAGAGAGAGTAAGGTTTGGCAAATTGATGGTTTGCATTGCTTGAGGACAAACAATAGTTCGAGTTTGGGTATGTGATAAGTGCTCAACTCAGTATCACTTTTTACACCTTTCATGGACAATAATCACTAAATCTAGACCCACTTGGACCAATGCATGTGCTTAATAAGAGATAATTAGATATTCTGCTTTTGGAAACATATAAAGATGATATTTATAGAAAAGGCGAGTTTTACTGTACTTTTGTGTCTGTGCAGTAAAAACTATTGTCGCGGCAGCGACTGAGGCTGAGGTAGGACCTGATGCCGAGGCAGCAAGGACAAGTAACGATATTGTAGGCGAATTGAAGAGAAAAATAAGCTGGACGTTTCTGGACAAGCAACGCATGAATCGGAGCTGGGTAGCACAGGGAAAGCCCAAGTCAAAGGCCACGCAGAAAAGAATCCTAGTTGGAGTAAACTTGGAAATATTTTATTTATGGACTTGACTTGTACCCTACTCCAAGTTATACTCCTACTTAGGAATGGTTTGCCCTAGACCAAGCCTATATAAGACCTAGCCGTCCAAGAGCAGAGGAGGGGAGAGTTTTCGGCACAAAGCTTAGTATTATAGAGAGAGCCGACTCTAACTAGATCTTAGATTTCTCTTTATCTTTTTATTATGTTCTAAGTTTCTTTAGGCTTAGGTGAAGGTTGTAGAGTATTAGTGAGAAGAGATTGACTTTTGTTTCTTGTTTTAATGCAATAAAATATCAAGGTTTGCTTATTCTTTGCCATTCTTTATTCTTGCATCCAAGCTCGAGAGAGAAGTTTGCAAGTAATCGATTTATCTAATATCGAGAGAGTTAGATTCACTAAAGGAATAAGTACAGTGTTTCAATCGGGAAACACTAACTCGGTCTAGAGATAGGTTAAGAGTTTCAGCGGCTAAGAGAAGTGTATGATTGGTTGGTGATTACAATTGATTCACGCCGAGAGGTATCATCAAGGACTGGTCATCAACAGTACTTCGACTTAGAGATAAGCGGAGTCACTAAAGGACACTTTGCCGAACTTTGATAAGGTCTATCCAAGAGCAAGAGATTGTCGCGGCATTATCGCTGTCGAGGCAGTCATTTGCATTACTGTCGAGGCAGTGGTGTGCGATTGCATTGGATAGAAACAAGTCAATTGAATCCACTATACAACACAACTAGATCCTGGCCACTTCTTTAAATCTGTTTATCTTCTCTTTATTTAGTTTTCTTTATTTAGTAGTCATCAACCCAAATCTTTATTTAGTTTTCTTTATCTTCTCTTTATTTAGTTTTCTTTATTTAGTAGTCATCAACCCAAATCCCTGTGGACACGATATCTGATATACTTATCACTTTATTACTTGCGACGTGTTCACTTGCACTATTTGCGCACTTTTGACACGCAACATTAAGCTTTATAATTAGGTACAAAAGACCATAATTAACTTTTTGTTCACAATAAAATTGATTTAGTATCATTTTCGATCGTTTTGTATTGTTCAGAGCGTGCATGTCGAAATAGGTTTTATAGTGAACCCGTTTGAATTTTAACCGAGTAAAAAGCTTAAAATTTGATATTAATCTGTATAATGAGGTTCAAAATCCCATAATTAATCATTTTTACCCAAAAAATTTAATTTAATATCATTTTCGATCGTTTTGTATGGTTCAGAGCGTGCTTGTCTAAATGGGCTTTATAGTGAACCAGTTTGAATTTTAATCGAGTAAAAAGCTCAAAATTTGATATTAAGCTATATAATTAAGTTCAAAAGAACGTAATTAACTTTTTATACAAAAAAAAATTGATTTGATATCATTTTCGGTCGTTTTGTAGGGTTCAGAGCGTTCATGTCTAAATAGGCTTGATAGTGACCCCGTTTGAATTTTAACTGACTAAAAAGTTCAAAATTTGATATTAAGCTATATAATTAGGTTCAAAATCCCATAATTAACCTTTTTTATCTAAAAAATTTGATTTCATATCATTTTCGATCGTTTTGTAGGGTTTAGAGCATGCATGTCTAAATGGGCTTTATAGTGAACCCGTTTTAATTTTAACCGATTAAAAAGATAAAAATTTGATATTAAGCTGTATAATTAGGCTCAAAAGCCCATAATTAACCTCATTTACCCAAAAATTTTGGTTTAATATCATTTTTGATCTTTTTATAGGTTTACAGCGTGCATGTCTAAACGGGCTTTATAGTGAACCCGTTTGAATTTTAACCGATTAAAAAGAACAAAATTTGATATTAAGATGTATAATTTGGTTCAGAAGCCCATTATTAACCTTTTTTACAGTAAAAAATTGGTTTAATATCATTTTCGATCTTTTTATAGGGTTAACAGCGTGCATGTCTAAATGGGCTTTATAGTGAACCAGTTTGAATTTTAACCAAGTAAAAAGATCAAAATTTGATATTAAGCTGTATAATTAGGTTCAAAAGACCATAATTAACCTTTTTTACACAAAATTTTTTGATTTAATATAATTTTCGATCATTTTGTGCGGTTTAGAGCGTACATGTCTCAATGGGCTTTATGGTGAACCCGTTTGAATTTTAACCGATTAAAAAGATCAAAATTTGATATTAAGCTGTATAATTAATTTCAAAAGCCCATAATTAACCTTTTTTACCCAAAAATTTTGGTTTAATATCATTTTCGATCATTTTGAAGGGTTTAGAGCGTGCATGTTTAAATGGGCTTTATAGTGAACCAATTTGAATTTTAACCGAGTAAAAAGATCAAAATTTGATATTAAGCCGTATAATTAGCTTCAAAAGACCATAATTAACCTTTCTTACCCAAAAAAATTTGATTTAATATCATTTTCGATCCTTTTGTAGGGTTTCGAGCGTCCATGTTTAAATGGGCTTTATAGTACCAGTTTGAATTTTAACCGAGTAAAAAGCTCAAAATTTGATATTAAGCTGTACAATTAGATTCAAAAGCCCATAATTAACCTTTTTTACACAAAAAAATGATTTAATATCATTTTTGATCATTTTGTAGGGTTTAGAGCGTGCATGTCAAAATGGGCTTTATAGTGAACCCTTTTGAATTTTAACCGAGTTAAAAGCTCTAAATTTGTGTTTAAAATGTTTAAGTAGTTTCAAAAAAAATTGTAGTGTTCAGAGCGTGCATGTCTAAATAGGCTATATAGTGAACCCGTTTGAATTTTAACCGAGTAAAATGCTCAAAATTTCATACTAAGTTGTATAATTAGGCTCAAAAGCCCATAATTAACCTTTGTTGCCAAAAAATTTGATTTAAAATCATTTTCGATCGTTTTGTAGGGTTCAGAGCGTGAATGTCAAAATGGGCTTTATAGTGAACCCGTTTGAATTTTAACCGAGTAAAAAGCTCAAAATTAGATATTAAGCTATATAATTAGGTTGAAAAGACCATAATTAACATTTTGTACCCAAAAAATTTCATTTACTATAATTTTTGATCGTTTTGAATGGTTTAGAGCGTGCATGTCTAAATTTGCTTTATAGTTAACCCGTTTGAATTTTAACCGAGTAAAAAGCTCAAAATTTGATATTAAGCTGTATAATTAGGTTCAAAAGCACATAATTAACCTTTTTTACCCAAAAATTTTGGTTTAATATCATTTTCGATCGTTTTGTATGGTTCTGACCGTGCATGTCTAAATGGGTTTTCTTGTGAACCAATTTGAATTTTAACCGATTAAAATGCTCAAAATTTGATATTAAGCTTTATAATTAGGTTCAAAAGACCATAATTAACGTTTTGTTCCCAAAAAATTGAATTAGTATCATTTTCGATCGTTTTGTAGTGTTCAGAGCGTGCATGTCTAAATAGGCTTTATAGTGAACCCGTTTGATTTTTAACCGAGTAAAAAGCTTAAAATTTGATATTAATCTATATAATTAAGTTCAAAAGCCCAATATTAACCTTTTTTACCCAAAAAATTTGATTTAATATCATTTTCGATCGTTTTGTATGGTTCAGAGCGTGCATGTCTAAATGGGCTTTATAGTTAACCCGTTTGAACTTTAACCGAGTAAAAAGCTCAAAATTTGATATTAAGCTGTATAATTAGATTCAAAAGCCCATAATTAACCTTTTTTACACAAAAAAATTGATTTAATATCATTTTTGATCATTTTGTAGGGTTTAGAGCGTGCATGTAAAAATGGGCTTTATAGTGAACCCTTTTGAATTTTAACCGAGTTAAAAGCTCAAAATTTGATATTAAGCTATATAATTTGGTTAAAAAGACCATAATTAACTTTTGTTACCAAAAATATTGATTTAATATCGTTTTCGATCGTTTTGTAGTGTTCAGAGCGTGCATGTCTAAATAGGCTATATAGTGAATCCGTTTGAATTTTAACCGAGTAAAATGCTCAAAATTTCATTCTAAGTTGTATAATTAGGCTGAAAAGCCCATAATTAACCTTTTTTACACAAAAAAATTGATTTAATATCATTTGCGATCATTTTGTACGGTTTAGAGCGTGCGTGTCAAAATGGGCTTTATAGTGAACCCTTTTTAATTTTAACCGAGTTAAAAGCTCAAAATTTGATATTAAGCCATATAATTTGGTTAAAAAGACCATAAATAACTTTTTGTACCAAAAAAATTGATTTAATATCGTTTTCGATCGTTTTGTAGTGTTTAGAGCGTGCATGTATAAATAGGCTATATAGTGAACCCGTTTGAATATTAACCGAGTAAAATGCTCAAAATTTCATACTAAGTTGTATAATTAGGCTCAAAAGCCCATAATTAACCTTTGTTGCCCAAAAATTTGATTTAAAATCATTTTCGATCGTTTTGTATGTTTAAGAGTGTGCATGTCTAAATGGGCTTTATAGTTAAACCGTTTGAATTTTAACCGATTAAAAAGATCAAAATTTTATATTAAGCTGTATAATTAGGTTCAAAAGACCATAATTAACCTTTTCTACACAAAAAAATTAATTTAATATCATTTTCGATCATTTTGTCGGGTTTAGAGCGTGCATGTCTAAATGGGCTTTATAGTGAACCAGTTTGAATTTTAACCGGTTAAAAAGATCAAAATTTGATATTAAGCTGTATAATTAGGTTCAAAAGACCATAATTAACCTTTTTTACACAAAAATTTTTTATTTAATATAATTTTCGATCATTTTGTGCGGTTTAGAGCGTACATGTCTCAATGGGCTTTATGGTAAACCCGTTTGAATTTTAACCGATTAAAAAGATCAAAATTTGATATTAAGCTATATAATTAATTTCAAAAGCCCATAATTAACCTTTTTTACGCAAAAATTTTGGTTTAATATCATTTTCGATCGTTTTGAAGGGTTTTGAGCGTCCATGTTTAAATGGGCTTTATAGTGAACCAGTTTGAATTTTAACCAAGTAAAAAGATCAAAATTTGTTATTGAGCTGTGTAATTAGGTTCAGAAGCCCATTATTAACCCTTTTTACCCAAAAATTTTGGTTTAATATCATTTTCGATCATTTTGTAGGGTTCTGACTGTGCATATCTAAATGGGCTTCATAGTGAACCAATTTGGATTTTAACCTATTAAAAGGCTCAATATTTGATATTAAGCTTCGTAATTAGGTTCAAAAGACCATAATTAACTTTTTGTTCCCAAAAAAATTGATTTAGTATCATTTTCGATCGTTTTGTAGTGTTAAGAGCGTGCATGTCTAAATGGGCTTTATAGTGAACCAGTTTGAATTTTAACCGAGTAAAAAGCTTAAAATTTGATATTAATATGCATAATTAAGTTCAAAAGCCCAATATTAACCTTTTTTACCCAAAAAATTTGATTTAATATCATTTTCGACCGTTTTGTATGGTTTAGAGCATGCATGTCTAAATGGGCTTTATAGTTAACCCGTTTGAACTTTAACCGAGTAAATAGCTCAAATTTTGATATTAAGCTGTATAATTAGATTCAAAAGCCCATAATTAACCTTTTTTACACAAAAAAAAATGATTTAATATCATTTACGATCATTTTGTAGGGTTTAGAGCGTGCATGTCAAAATGGGCTTTATAGTGAACCCTTTTCAATTTTAACCGAGTTAAAAGCTCAAAATTTGATATTAACCTATATAATTTGGTTAAAAAGACCGTAATTAACTTTTTGTACCAAAATTGTACCAAAAAAATTGATTTAATATCGTTTTCGATCGTTTTGTAGTGCTCAGAGCGTGCATGTCTAAATAGGCTATATAGTGAATCCATTTGAATTTTAACCGAGTAAAATGCTCAAAATTTCATACTAAGTTGTATAATTAGGCTCAAAAGCCCATAATTAACCTTTTTTACACAAAAAATTGATTTAATATCATTTTCGATCATTTTGTAGGGTTTAGAGCGTGCATGTCAAAATGGGCTTTATAGTGAACCCTTTTGAATTTTAACCGAGTTAAAAGCTCAAAATTTGATATTAAGCCATATAATTTTGTTAAAAAGACCATAATTAACTTTTTGTACCAAAAAAATTGATTTAATATTGTTTTCGATCGTTTTGTAGTGTTCAGAGCGTGCATGTCTATATAGGCTATATAGTGAACCCGTTTGAATTTTAACCGAGTAAAATGCTCAAAATTTCATACTAAGTTGTATAATTAGGCTCAAAAGCCCATAATTAACCTTTGTTGCCCAAATATTTGATTTAAAATCATTTTCGATCGTTTTGTATGGTTCAGAGTGTGCATGTCTAAATGGGCTTTATAGTTAAACCGTTTGAATTTTAACCGATTAAAAAGATCAAAATTTTATATTAAGCTGTATAATTAGGTTCAAAAGACCAGAATTAACCTTTTTACACAAAAAAATTAATTTAATATCATTTTCGATCATTTTGTCGGGTTTAGAGCGTGCATGTCTAAATGGGCTTTATAGTGAACCAGTTTGAATTTTAACCGGTTAAAAATATCAAAATTTGATATTATGTTGTATAATTAGGTTCAAAAGACCATAATTAACCTTTTTTACACAAAAATTTTTGATTTAATATAATTTTCGATCATTTTGTGCGGTTTAGAGCGTGCATGTCTCAATGGGCTTTATGGTGAACCCGTTTGAATTTTAACCGATTAAAAAGATCAAAATTTGATATTAAGCTGTATAATTAATTTCAAAAGCCCATAATTAACCTTTTTTACGCAAAAATTTTGGTTTAATATCATTTTCGATCGTTTTGAAGGGTTTCGAGCGTCCATGTTTAAATGGGCTTTATAGTGAACCAGTTTGAATTTTAACCAAGTAAAAAGATCAAAATTTGTTATTAAGCTGTGTAATTAGGTTCAGAAGCCCATTATTAACCTTTTTTACCCAAAAATTTTGGTTTAATATAATTTTCGATCGTTTTGTAGGGTTTAGAGCGTGCATGTCTAAATGGGCTTTATAGTAAACTCGTTTGAATTTTAACTGAATAAAATGCTCAAAATTTAATATTAAGTTGTATAATTAGGTTCAAAAGCCCATAATTAACCTTTTTTACCCAAAAAATTTGATTTAATATCATTTTCGATCAGTTTGTAGGGTGTAGAGCGTGCATGTCTAAATGGGCTTTGTAGTGAACTAGTTTGAATTTTAACCGAGTAAAAAGATCAAAATTTGATATTAAGCTGTATAATTAGATTCAAAAGCCCATAATTAACCTTTTTTACACAAAAAAATTGATTTAATATCGTTTTCGATCGTTTTATAGTGTTCAAAGCGTGCTTGTCTAAATAGGCTATATAGTGAACCCGTTTGAATTTTGACCGAGTAAAATGCTCAAAATTTCATACTAAGTTGTATAATTAGGCTCAAATGCCCATAATTAACCTTTGTTGCCCAAAAATTTGATTTAATATCATTTTCCATCGTTTTGTATGGTTTAGAATGTGCATGTCTAAATGGGCTTTATAGTTAAACCGTTTGAATTTTAACCGAGTAAAAAGATCAAAATTTTATATTAAGATGTATAATTAGGTTCAAAAAGCCCATAAATAACCTTTTTTACACAAAAAAATTGATTTAATATAATTTTCGATCGTTTTGTAGGGTTTAGAGCGTGCATGTCAAAATGGGCTTTATAGTGAACCCGTTTGAATTTTAACCGAGTAAAAAGCTCAAAAGTTGATATTAAGTTGTATAATTAGGTTCAAAAGCCCATAATTAACCTTTTTTACCCAAAAATTTTGGTTTAATATCATTTTCGATCGTTTTGTAGGGTTCTGAACGTGCAAGTCTAAATGGGCTTTATAGTGAAACAATTTGAATTTTAACCGATTAAAAGGCTCAAAATTTGATATTAAGCTTTATAATTAGGTTCAAAAGACCATAATTAACTTTTTTTCCCAAAAAATTGATTTAGTATCATTTTCGATCGTTTTGTAGTGTTCAGAGCGTGCATGTCTAAATAGGCTTTATAGTGATCCCGTTTGAATTTTAACCGAGTAAAAAGCTTAAAATTTGATATTAATCTGTATAATGAGGATCAAAATCTCATAATTAACCATTTTTACCCAAAAAATTTAATTTAATATCATTTTCGATCATTTTGTCCGGTTCATAGCATGTATGTCTAATTGGGCTTGATAGTTAACCCGTTTGAGTTTTAATCGAGTAAAAAGCTCAAAATTTGATATTAAGTTGTATAATTAGATTCAAAAGCTCAAAATAGGCTTTATAGGGTTCAGAGCGTGCATGTCAAAATGGGGTTTATAGTGAGCCAGTTTGAATTTTAAACGATTAAAAAGATCAAAATTTGAAATTAAGCTGTATAATTAGGTTCAAAAGACCATAATTAACCTTTTTTACACAAAAAAATTAATTTAATATCATTTTCAATCATTTTGTCGAGTTTAGAGCGTGCATGTCTAAATGGGCTTTATAGTGAACCAGTTTGAATTTTAACCAAGTAAAAAGATCAAAATTTGATATTAAGTTCTATATTTAGGTTCAAAAGCCCATAATTAACCTTTTTACCCGAAAATTTTGGTTTAATATCATTTTCGATCTTTTTATAGGGTTCAGAGCGTGCATGTCTAAATGGGCTTCATAGTGAACCCGTTTGAATTGTAACCGATTAAAAAGAACAAAATTTGATATTAAGATGTATAATTAGGTTCAGAAGCGCATAATTAACCTTTTTTACTGTAAAAAATTGGTTTAATATCATTTTCGATCTTTTTATAGGGTTGAGAGCGTACATGTCTAAATGGGCTTTATAGTGAACCAATTTGAATTTTAACCGGTTAAAAAGATCAAAATTTGATATTAAGCTGTAAAATTAGGTTCAAAAGACCATAATTAACCTTTTTTACACAAAAATTTTTGATTTAATATCATTTTCGATCATTTTGTAGGGTTCAGAGCGTGCATGTCTAAATGGGCTTTATAGTGAACCAGTTTGAATTGTAACCGATTAAAAAGATCAAAATTTGATATTAAGCTGTATAATTAGCTTCAAAAGACCATAATTAACCTTTCTTACGCAAAAAAAATTGATTTAATATCATTTTCGATCATTTTGTAGGGTTTAGAGAGTCCAGGTTTAAATGGGCTTTATAGTGAACTAGTTTGAATTTTAACCGAGTAAAAACATCAAAATTTGATATTAAGCTGTATAATTAGGTTTAGAAGCCCAATATTAACCTTTTTTACCCAAAAATTTTGGTTTAATATCATTTTCGATCATTTTGTAGGGTTCTGACCGTGCATGTCTAAATGGGCTTTATAGTGAACCAATTTGGATTTGAACCGATTAAAACGCTCAATATTTGATATTAAGCTTTATAATTAGGTTCAAAAGACCATAATTAACTTTTTGTTCCCAAAAAATTGATTTAGTATCGATTTCGATCGTTTTGTAGGGTTCAGAGCGTGCATGTCTATATGGGCTTTATAGTGAACCAGTTTGAATTTTAACCGAGTAAAATGCTCAAAATTTAATATTGAGCTGTATAATTAGTTTCAAAAGCCCAATATTAACATTTTTTACCCAAAAAATTTGATTTAATATCATTTTCGATCGTTTTGTATGGTTCAGAGCGTGCATGTCTAAATGGGCTTTATAGTTAACATGTTTGAATTTTAACCGAGTAAAAAGATCAAAATTTTATATTAAGATGTATAATTAGGTTCAAGAGCCCATAAATAACCTTTTTTACACAAAAAAATTGATTTAATATAATTTTCGATCGTTTTGTAGGGTTTAGAGCGTGCATGTCAAAATGGGCTTTATAGTGAACCCGTTTGAATTTTAACCGAGTAAAAAGCTCAAAAGTTGATATTAAGTTGTATAATTAGGTTCAAAAGCCCATAATTAACCTTTTTTACCCAAAAATTTTGGTTTAATATCATTTTCGATCGTTTTGTAGGGTTCTGAACGTGCAAGTCTAAATGGGCTTTATAGTGAAACAATTTGAATTTTAACCGATTAAAAGGCTCAAAATTTGATATTAAGCTTTATAATTAGGTTCAAAAGACCATAATTAACTTTTTTTTCCCAAAAAATTGATTTAGTATCATTTTCGATCGTTTTGTAGTGTTCAGAGCGTGCATGTCTAAATAGGCTTTATAGTGATCCCGTTTGAATTTTAACCGAGTAAAAAGCTTAAAATTTGATATTAATCTGTATAATGAGGATCAAAATCTCATAATTAACCATTTTTACCCAAAAAATTTAATTTAATATCATTTTCGATCATTTTGTCCTGTTCATAGCATGTATGTCTAATTGGGCTTGATAGTTAACCCGTTTGAGTTTTAATCGAGTAAAAAGCTCAAAATTTGATATTAAGTTGTATAATTAGATTCAAAAGCTCAAAATAGGCTTTATAGGGTTCAGAGCGTGCATGTCAAAATGGGGTTTATAGTGAGCCAGTTTGAATTTTAAACGATTAAAAAGATCAAAATTTGAAATTAAGCTGTATAATTAGGTTCAAAAGACCATAATTAACCTTTTTTACACAAAAAAATTAATTTAATATCATTTTCAATCATTTTGTCGAGTTTAGAGCGTGCATGTCTAAATGGGCTTTATAGTGAACCAGTTTGAATTTTAACCAAGTAAAAAGATCAAAATTTGATATTAAGTTCTATATTTAGGTTCAAAAGCCCATAATTAACCTTTTTACCCGAAAATTTTGGTTTAATATCATTTTCGATCTTTTTATAGGGTTCAGAGCGTGCATGTCTAAATGGGCTTCATAGTGAACCCGTTTGAATTGTAACCGATTAAAAAGAACAAAATTTGATATTAAGATGTATAATTAGGTTCAGAAGCGCATAATTAACCTTTTTTACTGTAAAAAATTGGTTTAATATCATTTTCGATCTTTTTATAGGGTTGAGAGCGTACATGTCTAAATGGGCTTTATAGTGAACCAATTTGAATTTTAACCGGTTAAAAAGATCAAAATTTGATATTAAGCTGTAAAATTAGGTTCAAAAGACCATAATTAACCTTTTTTACACAAAAAATTTTGATTTAATATCATTTTCGATCATTTTGTAGGGTTCAGAGCGTGCATGTCTAAATGGGCTTTATAGTGAACCAGTTTGAATTGTAACCGATTAAAAAGATCAAAATTTGATATTAAGCTGTATAATTAGCTTCAAAAGACCATAATTAACCTTTCTTACGCAAAAAAAATTGATTTAATATCATTTTCGATCATTTTGTAGGGTTTAGAGAGTCCAGGTTTAAATGGGCTTTATAGTGAACTAGTTTGAATTTTAACCGAGTAAAAACATCAAAATTTGATATTAAGCTGTATAATTAGGTTTAGAAGCCCAATATTAACCTTTTTTACCCAAAAATTTTGGTTTAATATCATTTTCGATCATTTTGTAGGGTTCTGACCGTGCATGTCTAAATGGGCTTTATAGTGAACCAATTTGGATTTGAACCGATTAAAACGCTCAATATTTGATATTAAGCTTTATAATTAGGTTCAAAAGACCATAATTAACTTTTTATTCCCAAAAAATTGATTTAGTATCAATTTCGATCGTTTTGTAGGGTTCAGAGCGTGCATGTCTATATGGGCTTTATAGTGAACCAGTTTGAATTTTAACCGAGTAAAATGCTCAAAATTTAATATTGAGCTGTATAATTAGTTTCAAAAGCCCAATATTAACATTTTTTACCCAAAAAATTTGATTTAATATCATTTTCGATCGTTTTGTATGGTTCAGAGCGTGCATGTCTAAATGGGCTTTATAGTTAACATGTTTGAATTTTAACCGAGTAAAAAGATCAAAATTTTATATTAAGATGTATAATTAGGTTCAAAAGCCCATAAATAACCTTTTTTGCACAAAAAAATTGATTTAATATAATTTTCGATCGTTTTGTAGGGTTTAGAGCGTGCATGTCAAAATGGGCTTTATAGTGAACCCGTTTGAATTTTAACCGAGTAAAAAGCTCAAAAGTTGATATTAAGTTGTATAATTAGGTTCAAAAGCCCATAATTAACCTTTTTTACCCAAAAATTTTGGTTTAATATCATTTTCGATCGTTTTGTAGGGTTCTGAACGTGCAAGTCTAAATGGGCTTTATAGTGAAACAATTTGAATTTTAACCGATTAAAAGGCTCAAAATTTGATATTAAGCTTTATAATTAGGTTCAAAAGACCATAATTAACTTTTTTTCCCAAAAAATTGATTTAGTATCATTTTCGATCGTTTTGTAGTGTTCAGAGCGTGCATGTCTAAATAGGCTTTATAGTGATCCCGTTTGAATTTTAACCGAGTAAAAAGCTTAAAATTTGATATTAATCTGTATAATGAGGATCAAAATCTCATAATTAACCATTTTTACCCAAAAAATTTAATTTAATATCATTTTCGATCATTTTGTCCGGTTCATAGCATGTATGTCTAATTGGGCTTGATAGTTAACCCGTTTGAGTTTTAATCGAGTAAAAAGCTCAAAATTTGATATTAAGTTGTATAATTAGATTCAAAAGCTCAAAATAGGCTTTATAGGGTTCAGAGCGTGCATGTCAAAATGGGGTTTATAGTGAGCCAGTTTGAATTTTAAACGATTAAAAAGATCAAAATTTGAAATTAAGCTGTATAATTAGGTTCAAAAGACCATAATTAACCTTTTTTACACAAAAAAATTAATTTAATATCATTTTCAATCATTTTGTCGAGTTTAGAGCGTGCATGTCTAAATGGGCTTTATAGTGAACCAGTTTGAATTTTAACCAAGTAAAAAGATCAAAATTTGATATTAAGTTCTATATTTTGGTTCAAAAGCCCATAATTAACCTTTTTACCCGAAAATTTTGGTTTAATATCATTTTCGATCTTTTTATAGGGTTCAGAGCGTGCATGTCTAAATGGGCTTCATAGTGAACCCGTTTGAATTGTAACCGATTAAAAAGAACAAAATTTGATATTAAGATGTATAATTAGGTTCAGAAGCGCATAATTAACCTTTTTTACTGTAAAAAATTGGTTTAATATCATTTTCGATCTTTTTATAGGGTTGAGAGCGTACATGTCTAAATGGGCTTTATAGTGAACCAATATGAATTTTAACCGGTTAAAAAGATCAAAATTTGATATTAAGCTGTAAAATTAGGTTCAAAAGACCATAATTAACCTTTTTTACACAAAAATTTTTGATTTAATATCATTTTCGATCATTTTGTAGGGTTCAGAGCGTGCATGTCTAAATGGGCTTTATAGTGAACCAGTTTGAATTGTAACCGATTAAAAAGATCAAAATTTGATATTAAGCTGTATAATTAGCTTCAAAAGACCATAATCAACCTTTCTTACGCAAAAAAAATTGATTTAATATCATTTTCGATCATTTTGTAGGGTTTAGAGAGTCCAGGTTTAAATGGGCTTTATAGTGAACTAGTTTGAATTTTAACCGAGTAAAAACATCAAAATTTGATATTAAGCTGTATAATTAGGTTTAGAAGCCCAATATTAACCTTTTTTACCCAAAAATTTTGGTTTAATATCATTTTCGATCATTTTGTAGGGTTCTGACCGTGCATGTCTAAATGGGCTTTATAGTGAACCAATTTGGATTTGAACCGATTAAAACGCTCAATATTTGATATTAAGCTTTATAATTAGGTTCAAAAGACCATAATTAACTTTTTGTTCCCAAAAAATTGATTTAGTATCAATTTCGATCGTTTTGTAGGGTTCAGAGCGTGCATGTCTATATGGGCTTTATAGTGAACCAGTTTGAATTTTAACTGAGTAAAAATATCAAAATTTGATATTAAGCTGTATAATTAAGTTCAAAAGCCCAATCTTAACATTTTTTACCCAAAAAATTTGATTTAATATCATTTTCGATCGTTTTGTATGGTTCAGAGCGTGCATGTCTAAATGGGCTTTATAGTTAACATGTTTGAATTTTAACCGAGTAAAAAGCTCAAAATTTGATATTAAGCTGTATAATTAGATTCAAAATCCCATAATTAACCTTTTCTACACAAAAAAATTGATTTAATATCATTTTCGATCATTTTGTAGGGTTTAGAGCGTGGATGTCAAAATGAGCTTTATAGTGAACCCTTTTGAATTTTAACAGAGTTAAAAGCTCAAAATTTGATATTAAGCTATATAATTTGGTTAAAAAGACCATAATTAACTTTTTGTACAAAAAAAATTGATTTAATATCGTTTTCGATCATTTTGTAGTGTTCAGAGCGTGCATGTCTAAATAGGCTATACAGTGAACTCGTTTGAATTTTAACCGGGTAAAAAGCTCAAAATTTCATATTAAGTTGTATAATTAGGCTCAAAAGCCCATAATTAACCTTTGTTGCCCAAAAATTTGATTCAATATCATTTTCGATTGTTTTGTATGGTTCAGAGCGTGCATGTCTAAATGGGCTTTATAGTTACACCGTTTGAATTCAAACCGAGTAAAAAGCTCAAAATTTTATATTAAGATGTATAATTAGGTTCAAAAGCCCATAAATAACCTTTTTTACACACAAAAAATTGATTTAATATAATTTTCGATCGTTTTGTATGGTTTAGAACGTGCATGTTAAAATGGGCTTTATAGTGAACCCGTTTGAATTTTAATCGAATAAAAAGCTCAAAATTTGATATTAAGCTATATAATTAGGTTCAAAAGCCCATAATTAACCTTTTTTACCCAAAAATTTTGGTTTAATATCATTTTTCGATCGTTTTGTAGGGTTTAGAGCGTGCATGTCTAAATGGGCTTTACAGTGAACCAGTTTGAATTTTAACCGAGTAAAAAGATCAAAATTTGATATTAAGCTATATAATTAGGTTCAAAAGCCCATAATTAACCTTTTTTACCCAAAAATTTTGATTTAATATCATTTACGATCGTTTTGAAGGGTTTTGACCGTGCATGTCTAAATGGGCTTTATAATTAACCAGTTTTAATGTTAACCGATTAAAAGGCCTAAAATTTGATATTAAGCTTATAATTAGGTTCAAAAGACCATAATTAACTTTTTGTTCCCAAAATATATATAGTATCATTTTCGATCGTTTTGTAGTGTTTAGAACGTGCATGTCTAAATAGGCTTTGTAGTGAACCCGTTTGAATTTTAACCGAGTAAAAAGCGTAAAATTTGATATTAATCAGTATAATTAGGTTCAAAATTCCATAATTAACCTTTTTTACACAAAAAATTTCATTTAATATCATTTTCGATCATCTTGTATGGTTTAGAGCGTGCATGTCTAAATGGGCTTTATAGTTAACCCGTTTGAATTTTAACCGAGTAAAAAGCTCAAAATTTGATATTAAGCTTTATAATTAGGTTCCAAAGCCCATAAAAAACCTTTTTTACCCAAAAAAATTGATTTAATATCTTTTTCGATCGTTTTGTAGGGTTCAGAGCGTGCATGTCAAAATGGGCTTGATAGTGAACCCTTTTGAATTTTAACCGAGTAAAAAGCTCAAAATTTGATATTAAGCTATATAATTAGGTTAAAAAGACAATAGTTAACTTTTTGTACCCAAAAAAATTGATTTAATATCATTTTCGATCATTTTGTAGTGTTCAGAGCGTTCATGTCTAAATAGGCTATATAGTGATCTCGTTTGAATTTTAACCTGTTAAATAGTTCAAAATTTGATATTAAGCAGTATAATTAGGTTTAAAAGCCCATAATTAACCTTTTTTCCCCAAAATTTTGTTTTAATATCATTTTCGATCGTTTTGTAGGGTTTAGAGCGTTCTTGTCTAAATGGGCTTTATAGTGAACCAGTTTGAATTTTAACCGAGTAAAAATATCAAAATTTTATATTAAGCTATATAATTTGGTTCAAAAGCCTATAATTAATCTTTTTTTCCCAAAAAGTTTGATTTAATATCATTTTCGATCGTTTTGTATGGTTCAGAGTGTGCATGCCTAAATGGGTTTTATAGTGAACCCCTTTGAATTTTAACCGATTAAAATTTGATATTAAGCTATATAATTAGGATCGAAAGCCCATAATTAACCTTTTTTACCAAAAAATTTTGATTTAATATCATTTTCGATCATTTTGTATGGTTCAGAGCGTGCATGTGTGAATGGGCTTTATAGTGAACCCGTTTGAATTTTAACCGATTAAAAATATCAAAATTTGATATTAACCTGCTTAATTAGGTTCAAAAGCCCATAATTAACCCTTTTTACCCAAAAATTTTGGTTTAATATCATTTTCGATCGTTTTGTAGCCTTTAGCGCATGCCTGTCTAAATGGGCTATATAGTGAACACGTTTGAATTTTAACCGAGTAAAAAGATTAAAATTTGATATTAAGCTATATAAATAGGTTCAAAAGCTCATAATTAACCTTTTTTAACCAAAATTTTTTATTTAATATCATTTTCGATCATTTTGTAGGGTTTTGACCACGCATGTCTAAATGGGCTTTATAGTGAACCAATTTGAATTTTATCCGATTAAGAGGCTCAAAATTTGATATTAAGCTATATAATTTGGTCAAAAATACCATAATTAACTTTTTGTTCCCAAAAAAATTGATTTAGTATCATTTTCGATCGTTTTGTAGTTTTCAGAGCGTGCATGTCTAAATAGGCATTATAGTGACCCGTTTGAATTTTAACAAGTAAAAAGCTTAAAATTTGATATTAATATGTATAATTAGGTTCAAAATCCCATAATTAACCTTTTTTATCCCAAAAATTTTATTTAATATCATTTTCGATCATTTTGTTTGGTTTAGAGCGTGTATGTGTAAATGGGATTTGTAGTTAACCCGTTTGAATTTTAACCGAGTAGAAAGCTCAAAATTTGATATTAAGCTGTATAATTAAGTTCAAACCCACATAAATAACCTTTTTTACACACAAAAAATTGATTTAATATCATTTTTGATCGTTTTGTAGTGTTCAGAGCATGCATGTCAAAATTGGCTTTAGAGTGAACCCTTTTGAATTTTAACCGAGTAAAAAGCTCAAAATTTGATATTAAGTTATATAATTTGGTTAAAAATACCATAATTAACTTTTTGTTCCCAAAAAAATTATTTAGTATCATTTTCGATCGTTTTGTAGTGTTCAGAGCGTGCATGTCTAAATAGGCTATACAGTGAATCCGTTTGAATTTTAACCGAGTAAAAAGCTTAATATTTCATATTAAGTTGTATAATTAGACTCAAAAGCCCATAATTAACCTTTGTTGCCCAAAAATATGATTTAATATCATTTTCGATCGTTTTGAATGGTTTAGAGCGTGCATGTCTAAATGGGCTTTATAGTTAAACCATTTGAATTTTAACCGAGTAAACAGCTCAAAATTTTATATTAAGATGTATAATTAGGTTCAAAAGCCCATAAATAACTTTTTTTACACAAAAAAATTGATTTAATATAATTTTCGATCGTTTTGTAGGGTTTAGAGCGTGCATCTCAAAATGGGCTTTATAGTGAACCCGTTTGAATTTTAACCGAGTAAAAAGCTCAAAATTTGATATTAAGATGTGTAATTAGGTTCAAAAGCCCAATATTAACCTTGTTTACCCAAAAAAATTAATTTAATATCGTTTTCGATCGTTTTGTAGTGTTTAGAGCGTGCATGTCTAAATAGGCTATATAGTGAACCCTTTTGAATTTTAACCGAGTAAAAAGCCCAAAATTTGATATTAAGCTGTATAATTAGGCTCAAAAGCCCATAATTAACCTTTTTTGCCAAAAAATAGATTTAATATCATTTTCAAACGCTTTTTATGGTTCAGAGCGTGCAAATCTAAATGGGTTTTATAGTTAACCCGTTTGAATTTTAACCGAGTAAAAGGCTCAAAATTTTATATTAAGATGTATAATTAGGTTCAAAAGCCCATAAATAACCTTTTTTGCACAAAAAAATGATTTAATACAATTTTCGATCGTTTTGTAGGGTTTAGAGCGTGCTTGTCAAAATGGGCTTTATAGTGAACCCGTTTGAATTTTAACCAAGTAAAAAGCTCAAAATTTTATATTAAGCTATATAATTAGGTTAAAAAGAGCATAATTAACTTTTTGTACCCAAAAAAATTGATTTAATATCAGTTTCGATTGTTTTGTAGTGTTTAAAGCGTGCATGTCTAAATAAGCTATATAGTGAACCCATTTGAATTTTAACCGAGTAAAAAGCTTAAAATTTGATATTAATCTGTATAATTAGGTTCAAAATCCCATAATTGAACTTTTTTACCCAAAAAATTTCATTTAATATCATTTTCGATCATTTTGTATGGATTAGAGCGTACATGTCTAAATGGGCTTTATAGTTAACCCGTTTGAATTTTAACCGAGTAAAAAGCTCAAAATTTGATATTAAGCTTTATAATTAGGTTCCAAAGCCTATAAATAACCTTTTTTACGCAAAAAATTGATTTAATATCATTTTCGATCGTTTTATAGGGTTTAGAGCATGCATGTCAAAATGGGCTTTATTGTGAACCCTTTTGAATTTTAACCAAGTAAAAAGCTCAAAATTTGATTTTAAGCTATATAATTTGGTTAAAAAGACCATAATTAACTTTTTGTACCCAAAAAATTGATTTAATATCGTTTTCGATCGTTTTGTAGTGTTCAGAGCATGCATGTGTAAATAGGCTATATAGTGAACCCGTTTGAATTTTAACTGAGTAAAACGCTCAAAATTTGATATTAAGCTGTATAATTAGGCTCAAAAGCCCATAATTAACCGTTTTTGCCCAAAAAATTGATTTAATATCATTTTAGATCGTTTTGTATGGTTCAGAGCGTGCATGTTTAAATGGGCTTTATAGTTAACCCGTTTCAATTTTAACCGAGTAAAAAGCTCAAAACTTTATATTAAGATGTATAATTAGGTTCAAAAGCCCATAAATAACCTTTTTTATACAAAAAATTTGATTTAATACAATTTTCGATCGTTTTGTAGGGTTTAGAGAGTGCATGTCAAAATGGGCTTTATAGTGAACCCGTTTGAATTTTAACCTAGTAAAAAGCTCAAAATTTGATATTAAACTTTATAATTAGGTTTAGAAGACCATAATTAACTTTTTGTATCAAAAAATTGATTTAATATCATTTTCGATCGTTTTGTAGGGTTCAGAGCGTGCATTTCTAAATAGGCTTTATAGTGACCCGTTTGAATTTTAACTGAGTAAAAAGCTCAAAATTTGATATTAAACTGTATAATTAGGTCCAAAAGCCCATAATTAACCTTTTTTACCCAAAAAATTTGTTTTAATATCATTTTCGATCGTTTTGTATGGTTCAGAGCGTGCATGTCTAAATGTTCTTTATTGTTAATGTTAACACTATAAAAAGCGTATATTTTATACCCTTTTACTTAAGGTTTTGTTTGATGTCAAGTTCATTTGCATTACATTTCATTGCATTTAGCTGCGTTTCATGTGCATTTGCAATTAGATTAAGATTTTATTTCTTTTTATTTTTATTTTAAAAGATGCTTCTTAGAAATGTATTTTCTTGGTGGTGTTTTGCAGATACTGAAGCAAAGTTGAAAGATCGGAAGAGATGCTGTAGCATATTTTTAAAGTGTTGGATCGGACTTCAAAGATGCTACAACATTGGGGGCGGACAAAATAGGACGGAAGAAAGGACACACCAGCAGCACACTGTCCTCACGCTTTTTCCAGGCCCGCTGCACCTCCTCTGCAAATGTGCAAACTTCGCACCGCACCTGCAGACACTGCACCTCTCCTTGGCAGGCGTCGCACCACCCCTGCAGACCTGCATTTTACTACCAAATGCTGCAGCGAATATCAGGGAATATTCTCTTGCACCAAACCCTAGAAGCCTCCTATAAATACAACCCCATGCCTCCTTCAACAAGAATGCGGAGCAAGAGAAGAAAAAAATCTGTAGCTAAAAGAGCCACAAAAGGAGCGAACTTTAAAGAAAGCATGAGGGAGAAGAAAGAAGAAAAACGACCACTTTCCTTCGTCTTCAACCTCTAGCCAAGCACCCATTGTAGGAGAGCTTCAAGCAAGGGATTTGTGCGACTTTTGGAGGAGCGGCAAGCTAGGAAAAGCTTCACTGCACATGCGTTTGAGACTTCCTTCCTCT
The DNA here is from genome assembly GCA_035048815.1 of Abelmoschus esculentus. Taxonomy (NCBI): domain Eukaryota; kingdom Viridiplantae; phylum Streptophyta; class Magnoliopsida; order Malvales; family Malvaceae; genus Abelmoschus; species Abelmoschus esculentus. Next base: position 7,930,126 of record JAUCBN010000015.1, read on the forward strand.
TCACTTTGTTTTACCTCTTTTCTAAGTTATTGAAAATGTATTGCAATGGACGAAAGTTGAATAGTTTTTCTTACCTAGCCATGAACTAAACTAGTATGACTAAGGCTTGTTTTGGATGACTTTTACTTTGTTTTAATGAATGTTTACTGTTTCGTGTGTTTATCTAAGTGTTTTGTTCAAGAAAGCTAACACCTTTTTCATCTAAACCTTGTTTTGTAAGAGCACCGGGAGGTAGCCATAGCTCAAGGGGTTCGGGAAGCTTAGATCTAGGGATAGACAAATCTAGACCAACTTGAACAATGGGGTTGCTGCGGGACCAGAATCCTAACTCGCCTTAGGGATAAAGTAGAGTTTCAATGACTAAAAGGGGTAGAACTTCGTCAACATTAGGAGTGTTAGGGTTGAGCGGGAGGTAATGCCTTAGCATTTTCGAGTGTTAGGCCTTTTGACTAGGGATAGTGGAGGCATTTTTAGTAAACTCTGTCGAGCACTAGTAAACCAGTGGAACAGTAGCGTTCAGAAGAACAGTGAGGTCATACCATAACAAGCCTAGTCTGTCTTAAGCTTGAATATCTTCTCTGTGTTGTGTTTGTGCAACTTTATCTATTTCTCCAATATTAGTTGTAATTGCTACTGCATTTTCGTGGCAATCTTTATTTTTCTCCAACATCATTGACACTTTTATTTTGCAAAAGCATTTTGGTGACAATTGCAGAATTGTTTTAGCATATGTCCATACAAAGGATTATTTTATCTTTTGTGTATGTTAACTATTTTTGAAATAACCTACCCAATCCTCGTGGGAACGATCTCACTCACACACTTTATTACTTGTTCGATGTGTATACTTGCACATTATTGCACGCAAATAATTAACATATTTTAGCATTCCAGCGAGGCAACAGTTAACCCGTTTGAATTTTAACCGAGTAAAATGCTCAAAATTTGATATTAAGATGTATATTAGGTTCAAAAGACCGTAGTTAACCTTTTTTACACAAAAAATTTTGATTTAATATAATTTTTGATCGTTTTGTAGGGTTTAGAGCGTGTTTGTCTAAATGGGCGTTATAGTGAACCCTTTCAATTTTAACCGAGTAAAAAACTCAAAATTTGATATTAAGCAGTATAATAAGTTCAAAAGCCCATAATTAACCTTGTTTACCCCAAAAATTTAATTTAATATCATTATCGATCGTTTTGTAGGGTTCAGAGCGTGCATGTCTAAATGGGCTTTATAGTCAACCCGTTTGAATTTTAACCGAGTGAAAAACTCAAAATTTGATATTAAACTGTATAATTAGGTTCAAAAGCCCATAATTAACCTTTTTTACCCAAAAAAATTCATTTAATATCATTTTTGATCGTTTTGTATGGTTCAGAGTGAGCATGTCTAAATGGGCTTTATAGTGAACCCGTTTGAATTTTAACCGATTAAAAATATCAAAATTTAATATTAAGCTATACAGTTAGGTTCAAAAGCCCATAATTAACCTTTTTTACCCAAAAATGTTGATTTAATATCATTTTTGATCGTTTTGTAGGGTTTAGAGCGTGCATGTCTAAATGGGCTTTATAGTAAACCCGTTTGAATTTTAACCGAGTAAAAAGATCAAAATTTGATATTAAGCTGTATAATTATGTTCAAAAGCCCATAATTAACCTCCTTTACCCAAAAAATTTGATTTAATATCATTTTCGATTGTTTTGTATGGTTAAGAGCGTGCATGTCTTAATGGGCTTTATAGTGAACCCGTTTGAATTTTAACCGAGTAAAAAGATCAAAATTTGATATTAAGCAGTATAATTAGGTTCAAAAGCCCATAATTAACCTTTTTTACCCAAAAAATTTGGTTTAATATCATTTTCGGTCGTTTTGTAGGGTTTAGAGCATGCATTTCTAAATAGGCTTTATAGTGCACCTGTTTGAATTTTAACCTTGTAAAAAGCTCAAAATTTGATATTAAGTTGTATAATTAGGTTCAAAAGCCCATAATTAACCTTTTTTACCCAAAAAATTCGATTTAATATCATTTTCGGTCATTTTGTAGGGTTTAGAGCGTGCAAGGCTAAATAGGCTTTATAATGAACCTGTTTGAATTTTAACCGAGTAAAAAGCTCAAAATTTGATATTAAGCTGTATAATTATGTTCAAAAGCCCATAATTAACCTTTTTTCCAAAAAATTTATTTAATATCATTTTCGGTCGTTTTGTAGCGTTCAGAACGTGCATGTCTAAATAGGCTTTATAATGAACCCGTTTAAATTTTAACCGAGTAAAAAGCTCAAAATTTGATATTAACAAGTATAATTTGGTTCAAAAGCCCATAACTAACCTTTTTTACCCAAAAATTTTGATTTAATATAAATTTCGATCGTTTTGTAGGGTTCAGAGCGTGTTTGTCTGAATGGGCTTTATAGTGAACCCTTTGAATTTTAACCGAGTAAAAAACTCAAAATTTGATATTTAGCAGTATAATAAGTTCAAAAGCCCATAATTAACCTTGTTTACCCAAAAAATTTGATTTAATATCATTATCGATCGTTTTGTAGGGTTCAGAGCGTGCATGTCTAAATGGGCTTTATAGTGAACTCGTTTGAATTTTAACCGAGTGAAAAACTCAAAATTTGATATTAAACTGTATAATTAGGTTCAATAGCCCATAATTAACCTTTTTTACCCAAAAAATTCATTTAAAATCATTTTTGATCGTTTTGTATGGTTCAGAGTGAGCATGTCTAAATGGGCTTTATAGTGAACCCGTTTGAATTTTAACCGATTTAAAAGATCAAAATTTAATATTAAGCTATATAATTAGGTTCAAAAGCCCATAATTAACCTTTTTTACCCAAAAATGTTGATTTAATATCATTTTTGATCGTTTTGAAGGGTTTAGAGCGTGCATCTCTAAATGGGCTTTGTAGTAAACCCGTTTGAATTTTAACCGAGTAAAAAGATCCAAATTTGATATTAAGCTGTATAATTATGTTCAAAAGCCCATGATTAACCTCCTTTACCCAAAAAATTTGATTTAATATCATTTTCGATTGTTTTGTATGGTTCAGAGCGTGCATGTCTTGATGGGCTTTACAGTGAACCCGTTTGAATTTTAACCGAATAAAATGATCAAAATTTGATATTAAGCTGTATAATTAGGTTCAAAAGCCCATAATTAACCTTTTTTACCCAAAAATTTTTGTTTAATATCATTTTCGATCGTTTTGTAGGGTTCACAGCGTGCATGTCTAAATGGGTTTATAGTGAACCAGTTTGAATTTTAACCGAGTAAAAAGATCAAAATTTGATATTAAGCTGTATAATTAGGTTCAAAAGTCTATAATTAATGTTTTTTAACAAAAAAATTTTGATTTAATATCATTTTCGATCGTTTTGTGGGGTTCAGAGCGTGCATGTCTAAATGGGCTTTATAGTGAACCCGTTTAAATTTTAACCGAGTAAAAAGATCTAAATTTGATATTAAACTGTATAATTATGTTCTAAAGCCCATAATTAACCTTCTTTACCCAAAAAATTTGATTTAATATCATTTTCGATCGTTTTGTAGTGTTCAGAGCGTGCATGTCTTAATGGGCTTTATAGTGAACCCGTTTGAATTTTAACCGAGTAAAAAGATCAAAATTTGATATTAAGCTGTATAATTAAGTTCAAAAACCCGTAATTAACCTTTTTCACCCAAGAAATTTGGTTTAATATCATTTTCGATCGTTTTGTAGGGTTCAGAGCGTGCATGTCTAAATGGGCTTTATAGTGAACCCGTTTGAATTTTAACCGAGTAAAAAGATATAAATTTGATATTAAACTGTATAATTATGTTCAAAAACCCATAATTAACCTTTTATACCCAAAAAAATTGGTTTAATATCATTTTCGATCATTTTGTAGTGTTTAGAGCGTGCATGTCTAAATGGGCTTTATAGTGAACCAATTTTAATTTTAACCGAGTAAAAATATCAAAATTTGATATTAAGCTGTATATTTAGGTTCAAAAGCCCATAATTAACCTTTTTTACCCAAATATGTTGATTTAATATCATTTTTGATCGTTTTGTAGGGTTTAGAGCGTGCTTGTCTAAATAGGCTTTATAGTAAACCCGTTTGAATTTTAAGTGAATAAAATGTTCAAAATTTGATATTAAGCTATATAATTAGGTTCAAAAGCCCAGAATTAACCTTTTTTACCCAAATTTTTTTTATTTAATATCATTTTCGATCGTTTGGTAAGGTTCAGAGCTTGCATTTTTAAATGGGCTTTATAGTGAACTCGTTTGAGTTTTAACCGATTTAAAAGATCAAAATTTGATATTAAGCTGTATATTTAGTTTCAAAAGCCCATAATTAACCTTTTTTACACAAAAAAAATGATTTAATATCTTTTTCGATCGTTTTCTAGGGTTTAGAGCGTGCTTTTCAAAATGGGCTCTATATTGAACCCGTTTGAATTTTAACCGAGTAAAAAGATCAGAATTTGATATTATGCTGTATAATTAGGTTTAAAAGCCCATAATTAACCTTTTATGCCACAAAAATTTTGTTTAATATCATTTTCGATCATTTTGTAGGGTTTAGAGCGTGCAAGTCTAAATGGGCTTTATAGTGAACCAGTTTGAATTTTAACCGGGTAAAATGATCAAAATTTGATATTAAGCTGTATAATTAGGTTCAAAAGCCCATAATTAACCCTTTTTTACCCAAAAATATTGATTTAATATCATTTTTGATCGTTTTGTAGGGTTCAGAGCTTGCATGTCTAAATGTGCTTTATAGTGAACTAGTTTGAATTTTAACTGAGTAAAAAGATCAAAATTTGATATTAACCTGTATAATTAGGTTCAAAAGCCCATAATTAACCATTTTTACCCAAAATTTTTTATTTAATATCATTTTTGATCGTTTTGTAGGGATCAAAGCGTGCATATCAAAATGTGCTTTATTGTGAACCCGTTTGAATTTTAACCGAGTAAAAGCTCAAAATTTGATATTAAGTTGTATAATTAGTTTCAAAAGCTCATAATTAACCTTTTTTTCCCAAAATTTTTTGTTTAATATCATTTTCGATCGTTTTGTAGGTATTAGAGTGTACATGTCTACATGGGCTTTATAGTGAAACCGTTTGAATTTTAATCGAGTAAGAAGATCAAAATTTGATATTAAGTTTTATAATTAAGTTCAAAAGCCCATAATTAACCTTTTTTACCCAAAAATTTGATTTAATATCATTTTGGATCATTTCGTAAGTTTCACGTAAGATGATCTCTCCAACGTTGATGGTCCTTTTGTTGATGATCGATTGGATAAGCACCAATCGCTTCCGGTCCACCGTAGTATTGTGGGACGTGGGGATGAGGCATCGCTTGACAAAGGTATTCCACATCTTGGCCTCGGGCTTTAGGCTCTGCCTTGTTATGGATCCTCTATGGGTACCGGTTTCCCAGGGGTATTCACGTAAGAAAGGTCATCATTGATTAACTCATAATCTTCTGCAGTGATGTCCTCCATGAATTCAACGTGAACATCACTGTTTGGAGTGAGGCCATAGAAGTTGTTGATGGTCTCGGCATCTAACTCGACCGGCCTGCCGCGACAGTGAACAAAGAGGGAATCTTTGCTGGGCCCGTGCGCATAGAATTCCCGCACCATAGTAGCATTCGCCTGGGCAGGTTGAAGACAGAAAATTTCCCATTCTTGGTACTTGATTCTGTCAAAGAGATAATGCTCGATGACGTAGTTTTCATCATCTGAATGTTGGAAACCTTGTTCTTCCCACAATGTCTGGGGGATGAAAGATCGATTGAAACGATCTTCAATGTTTGTTGGGGCAAATCGCTTGTAAGTGGCCATCAAGATTGTGAGAGATTTGATTTCTTGGAGGTTTTCTTGAAAAAATCTAGGAATTTCACAAAGAATTGTGAGTAGGCAGAGAGTAATGTGAGAGGAAGATTGTTAAGAATTCTAAAGAAAACAAGAAAGCAAGAGTGAATAGTTCAAGAGGGAGGAGTTTCTTATATAGGCCTCGGCCTTTTGACCATTTGAAGCCACTAGCCGTTTTGTAGCCATTACTCTTTACTGCCGCGGCAGGAATCTCGGCAGACTAGCCGTTACACTGTTCTGCCCATTGAAACTACTGCGGCCTTGACACTGTTTTTCTGCCTCGGCAGAGTTCCTGCTGTGAACTACTTCTCTTTTATTCTTGCTTGTTATCCTAAATAAAAATTAAACACACAAAAGAAAAGTACTTAAAGCAAAAACAAATTAGAAAAATAAAAATAAACTGAACTATTCCTAATATAATAATAAGGAAAAGGGAGGAGATCATGTTACTGGTGGAGTGCATGCAAATGCATCTCCCAAGATGATTCTCTCTTTTTGGCCAGAATTGTAAATCGGTTGTGGGCCACTCCCTTTTGTTGTGTGTCCATCCACCTTAGGCTTAATCTTCTTGCCAAATAGTCTGCCGAGCATGCTGCCAAGGCAGGAAATTTTGGTACCTCCTGTGTGAATGGCCTTGCACTCTTTTGGATCATCATATTTTTTTAAGTTGTGGAATGCATTGAGTTTGGCTTGTTGATCATTGACCCTCATTGTCAATTCTCCTTTTTCCACATCAATTAGGGTACGTCCAGTTGCAAGGAAAGGTCTCCCCAGGATGATCGGTGTGTTATCATCTGCTTCACAATCAAGGACAAGAAAGTCAGCAGGAAAAATAAATTTATCGACTCTTACCAGTATGTCCTCGATTTTGCCTTCGGGTTGCACATAGGATCGATCCGCTAGTTGGAGCATAATTGTTGTAGGTTTTGCCCTTCCTATTCCAAGCTTTTGGAAGACAGATTTGGGCATTAGATTGATGCTTGCTCCAAGGTCGCATAGGGCCTTACCTTCATAATTTTTACCTATCGCACAAGGAATGATAAAACAAACAGGATCCTTTAATTTCGATGGCATGCGATTGTGTAGCATTGCCATGCATCCCTCGGTAGCAGCCACTGTTTCGAACTCATCTATTCGTTTCCTCTTAGACACCATGTCCTTTAAGAACTTGGCATAATTAGACATTTGTTCAATTGCTTCTATGAACGGTATGTTAATGTGGACTTGCTTTAAAATATCAAGGAATTTCTTGAATTGCTGGTCCTGCTTTTGCTTTTTTAATCTTTGTGGGAAAGGTGGTGGTGGTCTCATCTCGTCCTGGGTTTCATTAGTTTGGAATTTTATACCTGGCACCACTTGGGTTGTTACTATCTCGACAGGCTGTTCAAGAGCTGCTGTGCTTTTTGCCGGACAGTGTTATCAGAATCAGTTTGCTCAGCCTCTTTTGTTGTTGGATCCACTGATTGAATTTGGCTTGCTGGAATCTTTTCCTTCAGCTGTAGACCACTCCTACTAGTAATTGCCTTGCATTGTTCATGGCCCATTACCTTAGCAACTTCAGTATTGCTATGTAGTCCTCCTTGTGGTCTAGTGTTTATGTTTTGAGCAAACTGTCCAACCTGAGTTTCTAGCGTTTTAATGGTCGCTTCTTGATTTTGCAACCTCATCTCAGTCCTATTCATGAAGGCATCTGTCCTTTTGATGAAATTACTGTTCTCTGCCATGTATGACTCCATTTTCATCATAAAGGCTTTAAGCGTGTTCTCCAACGAACTTACCGGTTGCTGCTGCATCTACTGCTGCGACATTGACTGTTGGACCTGCGGCGGCGACAGATGTTGCATTGGCTGCTGGAATCCCGAAGGTTGGGTGGTTGGGTTTAAGGCATTGTTAGGATTGCTCCATGATAGGTTTGGATGCCTCTCCCATGAGGGGTTGTATGTGTTGGACATCATATTGTTGCGGTTGTAATTTCCAACATACATACCGGTTTCTTGATTCATACAATCAGAGGAACTGTGGTTACCTCCATATAAATCACAATAAGAATCAATTACCTTGACCTCACGGGTATTTTGCTGTAATTGTAAGTTTTGCACCATCTTTGTAAGAGAGGCCAATTGTGCTGCCACTGAATTTGATGTGTCTAACTCATTTACCGTGGCTTGGCGTCTTACTCCTCCTCGCCTAGATGTAGGGAATTTAAAATCATTCTTCGCGAGTTTGTTTAGTATCTCAATAGCTTCCTCAGGTGCTTTGTCAAGGAGTGTTCCGTTCGCCGAGGCATCTAACATCATCCTTGTCGGGGCATTCGTGGCATTATAGAACATGGTCACTTGTGTCCATAGGGGAAATCCATGCAAAGGACACTTGTGCAATAGCTCCCTGTAGCGCTCTCATGCCTCGTACATAGGTTCGTCATCTGCCTGTCGAAAAGAAGTGATTTCATTACGATTTCTATCATATAAGTTTGTAGGGTTAAAACGAGTAATAAAATCATGGCAGAGTTCACTCAAAGATCCAATAGATCCTGCTAGAATGCTATATAACCAAGCTTTCGCTCTATCCCTCAGTGAATAGGGGAATAGCTTCAATCGAAAGACATCTTCATGGACTCCTTGGATTTTGAAGGAATTGCATATCTCCATGAAGGACTTGCATATCTCCATGAAGGACATGAGGTGCTGCCTTGCGTCTTCAGTTACAGACACACCAAATTGTCCAATAGTGTTAAGCATATTGAACATAACAGGTTTGAGTTCAAAGTGGGCTGCTTCTATCTCCCGTGTAACGACTCCTGGGTTTAATCCATTTAATTCCTTTTCCAGGAAGTCTCTAACAGTGAGCTGTCACGGCCCTGGTGGCGGCGGAAGTCCTCCATTGCCGGCAGGTAAGTTTTGTCCTGCCGAGTGATCTGCCATAGCCTCTTGGATTTGTCTCCTCAACCTTAGACTGGTATGTTCGATCTCTGGATCTAACTCGTACAAAGGGTTGGTTGGGTTGGCCCTGGTCATACACCAAGAAAAACAAAAGTAAAATAAAAATAAAAAAGGAACAAGAAAATAAAGAAAACAAAATTTAGTTGCCAATCCCCGGCAACGGCGCCAAAAACTTGTCGCGTGTCAAAAGTGCGCGTTTAGTGCAAGTGGACACATCGAAAGTAATAATTGATAAGTATTTATCGGATTATCATCTCCACATGGATTGGTAGACTCAATATGTCTTCTTTGTCTTCTTGTTCTGTAGAAAGAAATAAAACACAAGTAGTTTGGGTTGTGATGGAACTAAAATAAGATAACTAAGTAAAGTAAAGGGAATTTGAATATTAGAGAGAGATAGGTCAGGATCCAGTTGCGTTGTATTGTGGATTTGATTGACTTGTCTCTGCCCAATGCAATCGTATATCACTGCCTCGGCAGCACTGCAGATTACTGCCTTGGCAGCGACGATAGTGTCCGCCGTGGCAATCCCTTGCTCGTAGGTGGACTTTACCAAAGTTCGGTAAAGTGTCCTTCAATGACTCCGCTTATCCCTAAGTCGAAGTACTGTTGATGATTAGTCCTTGATGATACCTCCCGGCGTGAACCAATTATACTCACCAACCAATCTCACACTTCTTTTAGCCGCTGAAACTCTTAACCTATCCCTAGGCCGAGTTAGTATTTCGCGATTGAAACACCGTACTTACCCCTTTCGTGAATCTAACTTTCCCGAGCTTAGATAAATGGATTACTCTTAAACTTCTCTCTCAAGCTTGATTGCAAGAACAAGGAATAAAAAAGGATAAGCAAACCTTGATAATTTTATTGCATTGAAACAAAGACAAAGTACAATATCCTCTCACAAATACTAAACAACCTTCACCTAAACCCTAAGAAAGCTTAGAACATAGTTGAGAGAATGAAAACAAGTTTATGAATCGGCTCTCTCTCTAGGTATCCCTGCTTAATACATTGGACGGCTAGGTCTTTATATAGGCTAGACCTAGGAAAAACCTTTCCTAAGTAGAATACAACTTGGAGTAGGGAACAAGTCATGTACATAATTAAAATATTTCCAAGTTTAATTCAGCTAAGGGGGCTTTCCCGCGTGGCCTTGTCTTGGGCTTTTCCTCATGCTAGCCAGCTCCGATCCATGGGCTTTATGTCCAGACACGTCCCTTGGATTTTTATCTTCCAATCGCCTACAGTTTTGCTTCCTGGCTCTCAGCTGTTGCGGCAATGGTTCTCCTGCACAGATATAAAAATGCAGTAAAACGTGCCTTTTCTGTAAATACTATCTCTATAAGCATAACTTCTAAATATATCACATTAAGTACATGCATTGGTCCAAGTGGGTGTAAATTCGGTGATTAATACCCATAAAAGGTGTAAAAAGTGATAGTGAGTTGAGCACTTATTAGGGACATTTAATGTTATTAAGTTTATGGGTTAAACTCAGTATTTTTTGAATTTTAAATTTTCAGTATTTTAAATTACTAATTATTTAATAATTTATACGATAATTACATTTAAATTATAAAATCCTTAACTTGCGAAATAAGTTTTTATAAGCGTAAACCCTAATTGTAACCTAAGAAATTAGGTTAGTTTTAGGGGTTACAATGTCAAAATGGGATTTATAGTGAACCCGTTTGAATTTTAACCGAGTAAAAAGCTCAAAATTTGATATTAATCTATATAATTAGGTTAAAAATCCCCTAATTAACAATTTAAACTCATAAAATTTGATTTAATATCATTTTCGATCGGTTTGTAGGGTTCAAAGTGTGCATATCTAAATGAGCTTTATAGTGAAGCTGTTCAAATTTTAACCGAGTAAAAAGCTCAAAATTTGTGTTTATGATGTATAATTATGTTCAAAAGCCCATAATTAACTTTTTGTTCCCAAAAAAATTGAAATAGTATCATTTTCGATCGTTTTGTAAAGTTTAGAGCGTGCATGTCTAAATAGGCTTTATAGTGAACCCGTTTGAATTTTAACTAGAAAAAAGCTCAAAATTTGATATTAAGTTGTATAATTAGTTTCAAAAGACTATAATAAACAATTTGAACTCATAAAATTTGATTTAATATCATTTTCGATAATTTTGCAAGGTTCAAAGCGTGCATGTCTAAATGAGTTTTGTAGTGAACCCGTTCAAATTTTAACCGAGTAAAAAGCTCAAAATTAGAGATTAAGCTGTATAATTAGGTTCAAAAGCCCATAATTAACTTTTTGTACCCATAAAATTTGATTTAATATCATTTTCGATCACTTCATAGGGTTTAGAGCATGCAAATCTAAATGGGCTTTATAGTGAACCCGTTCGAATTTTAACCTAGTGAAAAGCTCAAAATTTGATATTAAGTTGTATAATTAGGTTCAAAAGCCCATAATTAAAAATTTGAGCTCATAAAATATTATTTAATATCATTTTCGATTGTGTTGTAGGCTTTAGAGAGTGCATGTCTAAATTTGCTTTATAATGAACCCGTTCAAATTTTAACCTAGTAAAATGTTCGAAATTTGATATTAAGTTGTATAATTAGGTTTAAAAAACTCATAATTAATTTTTTTTACCCAAAAAATTTGATTTAAAATCATTTTCGATCGTTTTGTAGAGCTTAGAGCGTGCATGTCTAAATAGGCTTTATAATGAACCTGTTCGAATTTTAACCTAGTAAAATGACCAAAATTTGATATTAAGCTGCATAATTAGGTTCAAAAGCCCATAATTAAAAATTTGAACTCATAAAATTTTATTTAATATCATTTTTAATCGTTTTGTAGGGATTAGAGCGTGCATGTCTAAATAGGCTTTATAGTGAACCCGTTCGAATTTTAACCGAGTAAACAACACAAAAGCCCATAGTTCGTATAATTTTTTATTATTTTTGTAGGGTTCAAAGCGTGCATGTCTAAATGAGCTTTATAATGAACTCGTTCAAATTTTAACCTACTAAAAAGCTCAAAATTTAATATTTAGCTGTATAATTAGGTTCAAAAGTTCATAATTAATTTTTTACACAAAAAATTTAATTCAAAATCATTTCTGATCGTTTTGTAGGGTTTAGAGCGTGTATGTCTAAATGGTCTTTATAGTGAACCTGTTAGAATTTTAACAGAGTTAAAAGCTTAAAATTGGAGATTAAGTTGTATAATTAGGTTCAAAAGCCCGTAATTAACATTTTGTACCCATAAAATTTGATTTAATATCATTTTCGATCATTTCGTAGGGTTCAGAGCGTGCATGTCTAAATGGGTTTTGTAGTGAACCCGTTCAAGTTTTAACCGAGTAAAAAGCTCAAAATTTAATATTAAGTTGTGTAATTAGTTTCAAAATCCAATAATTAACAATTTGTACCCATATTAACAATTTGTACTCATAAAATTTCGATCGTTTTGAAAGGATTAGAGCGTGCATATCTAAATGTGATTTATAGTGAACCCGTTCAAATTTTAACCATGTAAAAAGCTCAAAATTTGAGATTAAGATTTATAATTAGTTTCAAAAGACCATAATTAACAATTTACACGCATAAAATTTTGATTTATTATCATTTTCGATCGTTTTGTTGGGTTTAGGACGTGCATGTCTAAATAGGCTTTATAGTGAACCCTTTCGTATTTTAACATTGTAAAAATGTCAAATTTTGATTTAAAGATGTATAATTAGTTTCAAATGACTATAATTAACAATTTAAACACATAGAATTTTATTTAATATCATTTTCGATCGTTTTGTAGGGTTTAGAGCCTGCATTTCTAAATGGGCTTTACAGTGAACCCGTTCGAATTTTTTTTTGAAGGAAACCCGTTCAATTTTAACCGAGTAAAACGCTCAAAATTTGATATTAAGCTGTATAATTAAGTTAAAAAGCCCATAATTAACAATTTCAAGTCATAAAATTTGATTTAATATCATTTTCAATCGTTTTGTAGTGTTTAGAGCGTGCATGACTAAAAGGGCTTTATAATGATCCCGTTTGAATTTTAACCGATTAAAACATTAAAACTTGAGATTAAGCTTTATAATTAGGTTAAAAATTCCATAATTAACTTTCTATACCCATACTATTTGAATTAAAATCATTTTCGACTATTTTGTAGCGTTCAGAGCGTGCATGTCTAAATGGGCTTTATCGTGAACACGTTCGAATTTTAACCGAGTAAAAAGCTCAAAATTTGATATTAAATTGTATAATTAGGTTCAAAAGCCCATAATTAACAATTTGAGCTCATAAAATTTGATTTAATATCATTTTTGATCGTTTTGTAGGGTTTAGAGCGTACTTGTCTAAATGGGCTTTATAGTGAACCTGTCGCGTGTCAAAAGTGCGCGTTTAGTGCAAGCGGACACATCGCAAGTAATAAGTGGTAAGTATTTTATCGAGTTATCGTCTCCTCAGGGACTGGTAGACTTAATATGCTTCCTTTATCTCCTTGCTCTGTGGAAAGATAAAAGCACAAGTGAATTGGTGTGATTTATTTAAACTAAAATAATTGAATAAAAACAAAGAGTCGAAATATTAGAGAGAGATGGGCCAGGATCCAGTTGTATTGTATTGTGGACTTGATTGACTTGTCTTTATCCAATGCAATCGCATATCTCTGCCTCGGCAGCACTACAGTTTACTACCTGGGCAGCGATAACGTTGTCTGCCGCGACAATCCCTTACTCGTGGGCAGACTTTACCAAAGTTCGGCAAAGTGTCCTTGAATGACTCCGCTTATCCCTAAGTCAGAGTGCTGTTGATGACTAGTCCTTGATGATACCTCCCGGCGTGAACCAATTATACTCACGAACCAATCTCACACTTCTTTTAGCCGCTGAAACTCTTAACCTATCCCTAGGCCGAGTTAGTATTTCGCGATTGAAACACCGTACTTACCCCTTTCGTGAATCTAACTCTCCCGAGCTTAGATAAATGGATTACTCACAAACTTCCCTCCCGAGCTTGAATGCAAGAACAAGGAATAACAAAGGATAAGCAAACCTTGATAATCTTTATTGCATTGAATAAAAGACAAATTACAATCTCCTTTCACAAATATTCCACAACCTTCATCTAAACCCTATGAAGGTTTTAGAACATGATGGAGAGGAAGTAAACAAGAGTAGAAGTCGGCTCTCCCTAGATATTTCGATATATGATACATTGGGTGGCTAGGTCTTTATATAGGCTAGACCTAGGGCAAACCTTTCCTAAGTAGAATACAACTTGGAGTAGGGAACAAGTCAAGTACATAATAATAATATATTTTCAAGTTTGAATTCGGCAAAGGGGGCTTTCCCGCGTGGTCTGCTTTTGGGCTTTTCCTTGTGCTAGCCAGCTCCGAATCATGGGCTTCAAGTCTAGACACGTTCCTTGGATTTTTGTCTTTCCATCGCCTATCACTTTGCTTCCTGTCTTCCTGCTGCTGCCTCGGCATCAGGTCCTGCCTCGGCCTTGTCTCTGCCGCGGCAATGCTTTTCCTGCACAGATGTGAAAACACAGTAAAACATGCCTTTTTCTATAAATATTATCTATTTAAGTATAACTTCTAAATATATCACATTAAGCACATGCATTGGTTCAAGTGGGTGAATATTTGGTGATAAATGCCGATAAAAGGAGTAGAAAGTGATAGTGTGTTGAGCACTTATCACACCCCCAAACTCGAACTATTGCTTGTCCTCAAGCAATGCAAACCATCAATTTGCCGAACTCTAATCTCTCTTGGTCTTACATGTCCATCTATTCTCCCCACCATAGCTAGGTCTATCTTTAAGCCTTAACCATTCGGCTACCTAAGAATTTACCTAGAAACAAACTATAGGATTCGTGAGTGTGTGCGTTTTTGTGGACAAGTTGATTAAAGGCTTTCTTAGATAAACTCTAAGTTCAAGACAAATAGACATTGGTTTAAGTGTTCTCTTCTTTTTCAAACCCCAAATCTTGAGCCGGTTTCGGGCACCTCAAAGACTTGTGTTTTTCTTTTCACTAAAAACCTTTTTGTCTTTTCTTTTTAATATTTCTTAATACATACTAGAGCCAATTTCGGGCACCTCTAGTATGAAGAAGAGATTTTCTAGAGCCGATGGTAGGCACCTCTAGTTACTTTTCCAAAACTCTAAGTATTTATCACCTAAGTTCATTAAAAGAATTCCTATAATCCACAAGTCCCAAAAGTGTTTAAAGTTCTTCCTATAGTAAGCTTCTAAGTTTTCATCCTTAAGCATCCTAAGGTTAAGCCCTCTTAACAGAACCTAAACATGGTAAGGAGAAATATTTCTATAGCCTTAAAGAATAAACTAAGGCAATACTGATGATGAGCAGTGCAAGAGTGTAGGCAGTTAATTAAAGTAAGGCGGGGAGCATAAAAATTAAAAAAAAATCACTGGAATACTCCCTTTTTGGCAAGGCCGCGGCAGTAGATTACTGCCTTGGCAGTGAATCTGCACCCCCAAACTCAAACCAAGCATTGTCCTCAATGCTTTATATTTCGAAGGAATAAACGACAAACAGAATATGAATTATATGCAGCAAGGAAACATAGTAAAAGCAATTGAATATTGAAATAAAGGACAAAGAATTTTAGAGCGACTCCGAGGAGCTGCTCGTAACAATTTTTCTTCGTTGCCTAGATGCCATGTGTTTTGTCCTTGGGGAGGGCGATGGTTGCGCCTTTGCTTGCCTCGGTGGCTGGACTCGAGTGGGTGGGGTCCTATGCATCGGGGCCTCTACTTCTTATCCTTCTTCAACATCCGCCATCTCCTCGGTTATCATCACGTCCGTTCCTCCTCCCATCGCAGTTGCTCCTCCGGTGTGGTGTGTGCTTGGGCCGGCGGTAGTAGATCCTTGGTGTACATAAGCATCTATCTCGGCGGATAGACTGCCCATGATAATTGGCGATCTTGGTGGAGTGCTGAAAACGACTCTCCGCTTGGATGGCCTTCGGCTGACAGATGAGGCCGCGGCAGAATCTGCTGGCCTAGATGGTCCAGCAGCCTGGTATTGGGGTTGAGGGTCCGGATGGAAGAACGGTCACGGTCCTGCTGGGGCTGGTGTAGTCTCGGTGTAGGGTGTGGCAGTAACGAACATATTGCTTGGGAACTCCGGGAATTGGACGCCTTGGTCCGGGAAGGCGTGCAACATCATCTGTGCGAGAGTGCCATTGAAGTCCCGTTGGTACTCCATGTACCGTTGTTGTCGAAGATCCATCGCGGCCATTCGCTGCAAGAGTTCTTGATACGGGTCTGCTGTGGCAGAGGTGTGGGCAGTACCAGGCATATCTGTCGTGTACTGGGTCCCGGCAACAGTATCGGCAGTGAACTGCTGCGGTGTTGCCTGGACAGGTTCTGCTTGTGTTATCTGCATGACTTTGTGGCAGAATTCCCTGGTCCATCCTCTTCTTGGGGGTGTGTATTCATCCGTTTCTTTAATAGGCACACCTGCGGAAACACATAAACCCGTAATCAAGCTAGGGAAATACAATGGTTCTCGATCTTTCTTACCGCACTCGTGAATTTCCTGTAGGATGATTTCTCCGATGTTGATGGTCCTTTTGTTAATGATGGATTGGATAAGCACCAATCTCTTGCGATCCACCGTGCTGTTGTGTGATGTTGCGATGAGGCGTCGTTTGACGAAGGTGTTCCACATCTTGGCCTCCGGCTTCAAGTTTTGTCTTGTCACGGATCCTCGATGGGTACCGGTTTCCCAAGGAGTGTTCGCGTAAAAAAGATTGTCTTTGATAAGTTCATAGTCCTCAGCAGTGATATCTTCCAAGAAGTCAGCATGGAGATCACTGTCCGGTGTGAGGCCGTAGAAGTTGTTGATTGTATCGGCATCAAGCTGCACAGGCCTACCGCAGCAGTGAACAAAGAGGGAGTCTTTGTTGGGCCCATGAGCGTAGAACTCCAGCACGATTGTGGCGTTTGCCTGGGCAGGTTGCAAACAGAATATTTCCCAATTCTGGTACTTTATTCTGTCGAACAAGTAGTGTTCAATGTCGTAATTCTCTTCATCCGCGTGCTGGAACCCTTGTTCTTCCCATAGTTGCCTTGCGATGAAAGATCGATTGAATCGTTCTTCAACGTTGGCTGGGGAGAATCTTTTGTAAGTTGCCATCAAGAAAGAGAGAATTGAGTTCTTGGAGGTTTTCTTGAAGATAATCTGGAAATTTAACAGGGATTAGTAGGCAGAGAGTAATTGAGAGAGTGATTGTTAAGAATACTAATGAAAGCAAGAAAGTAAGAGTGAATAGTTCAAGAGGAAGGAGTTTCTTATATAGGCCTCGGCCTTGTGACCGTTGAGATCACTAGCCGTTGTAACCGTTTCCTCCTTCTGTCGTTTCCTTTTCTGCCGCGGCAGGAATCTCGGCAGACTAGCCGTTACACTTTTCTTCCCGTTGGGACTGCTGCGGCTCTGACACTACTGTATTGCCTCGGCAGAGTTCCTGCTGTGAACTATTTTTCCCTTATCTTTATTTTTTTATTCCTAAATAAAAATTTTAAACACACAAGAAAAAATACTGAAAACGAAAATAATAAAAACAAACTACTACCCCTAATATAATAAGGAAAAGAAAAAGGGAGAGGTTAGGTTACTGGTGGAGAGCATGCGAATGCATCTCCCAAATTTATTTTCTACCTTAGGCCCAAATTATGTATCAGTTGTGGGCCGCTCCTTAGTGTTGTCTGTCCATCCATCTTGGGCTTGATTTTCTTGCCGAATATCCTGCCGAGCAGACTGCCCAGGCAGGATATCTTATTGTCTATTATGTGGATGGCCTTACATTCCTCTGGATCGTTATACCTTTTTAAGTTGTGGAATGCATTGAGTTTGACTTGTTGGTCATTGACTCGCATAGTCAACTCTCCTTTTTCCACGTCAATCAATGTACGTCTAGTTGCTAGGAAGGGTCTCCCAAGGATAATCAGTGCGTTGTCATCTGCTTCACAATCAAGGACAAGGAAGTCGACAGGAAAAATAAACTTGTCAACTCTTACCAATATGTCCTCGATTTTGCCTTCAGGTTGCACATAGGATCTATCCGCAAGTTGGAGCATTACTGTTGTGGGCTTCGGCCTTCTAATGCCAAGCTTTTGGAAGACTGATTTAGGCATGAGATTTATACTTGCTCCAAGGTCGCATAGGGCCTTTCCTTCATAATTCTTTCCTATCGCACAAGGTATAGTGAAGCAACTAGGATCTTTTAACTTTGGTGGCATGCGGTTATGCAGCATTGCCATGCATCCCTCGGTGGCAGCCACTGTCTCAAACTCACCTATTCGTTTACTCTTTGATACCATATCTTTTAAGAACTTGGCATAGTTGGGTATTTGTTCAATGGCCTCAACGAATGGTATGTTGATGTGGACTTGCTTCAAAATATCGAGGAACTTCTTGAACTGTTGATCCTGTTTTTGTTTTTTCAACCTTTGCGGGAAAGGTGGTGGTGGTCTCATCTCGTCCAATGTTTCCTTAGTTTTGAATCGTATACCTGGCACCAGTGGAATTTTTGCTGCCTCAACCGACTGCTCAGGCGCTCAGTGCTTGCTGTCGGGGCAGTGTTGTCAGTCTCGGTTTGCTCAGCCTCTTCTCTTGGTTGATCCGTCGGTTGGGTTCGGTTCTCTGGGATCTTCTCTTTCAACTGTAGACCACTCCTGGTAGTGATTGCCTTGCACTGTTCATGGCTTAGTACCTTAGCAACCTCAGTATTGCTAGGTAAGCCTCCTTGTGGTCTAGTGTTTATACATTGAGCAAACTGCCCAACCTGAGTTTCCAGAGTTTTTATGGCCGCTTCTTGATTTTGTAGCCTCATCTCAGTCTTATTCATGAAGGCGTCGGTCCTCTTGATGAAATTACTATTTTCCGCCATGTATGACTCGGTTTTCATCATGAAGGCCTTTAGCGTGTTTTCCAATGAATTGACTGGTTGCTGCTGCATCTGCTGCTGCAGCATCGGTTGTTGGACTTGCTGCTGCGGCATTGGCTGTTGAAATCTCGATGGTTGGGTGATTGGGTTTAAGGCATTATTTGGGTTGCTCCATGATAAGTTTAGATGCCTCTTCCATGAGGGGCTGCTGAAATCTCGACATTGTTACGGTTGTAGTTCCTAACATACATACCGGTTTCTTGATTCATGCAATCAACAGAACTGTGGTTACCTCCACATAAATCACAACATAAATCAATTACCTTGACCTCACGGGTATTGTTTTGTAATTGTAGGTTTTGCACCATCTTGGTAAGAGAGGCCAATTGTGCAGCCACTGAACTTGATGAATCTAATTCGTTTACCGTGGCTTGGCGTCTTACTCCTCCTCGCCTAGATGTGGGAAACTGGAAGTCATTCCTTGCGAGTTTATTCAAAATTTCAATAGCTTCCTCGGGTGCCTTGTCCAGGAGTGTGCCGTTTGCCGAGGCATCTAACATCATCCTTGTCGGGGCATTTGTGGCGTTGTAAAACATTGTCACTTATGTCCATAAGGGAAATCCATGCAGCGGACACTTGTGCAATAGCTCTCTGTAGCGTTCCCATGCCTCGTACATTGGTTCGTCTTCAGCCTGTCGGAAAGAAGTTATTTCATTACGGATTCTATCATATAGATTAGTAGGATTAAAGGGAGTAATGAAATCACGGCAAAGTTCACTCCAAGATCCAATAGATCCCGCTGGAATGCTATTCAACCAAGCTTTCGCCCTATCCCTCAGTGAATAGGGGAATAGCTTTAACCGCAAGACATCTTCATGGACTCCTTGGATTTTGAAAGAGTTGCAGATTTCCATGAAAGATTTGAGATGCTGCCTTGCGTCTTCAGTTGCAGACCCACCAAATTGTCCAATTGTATTTAACATGTTGAACATAACAGGTTTAAGTTCAAAATGGGTTGCTTCAATCTCGGGTGTAACGACTCCTGGGTTTAGTCCATTTAAGTCCTCCTCCAAGAAATCTCTAACAGTCAGCTGCCGCGGCCCAGGTGGCGGCGGAAGACCTTCATTGCCGGAAGGTATGTTCTGTCCTGCCTGAACCTCTGCCATGACTCCTCGGATTTGTCTCCTCAACCTTAACCCTGTTCTTTCAATCTCAGGATCTAACTTGTATAAGGGGTTGGTTGGATTGGCCCTGGTCATACACCAAGAAAAACAAAAGTAAAATAAAAATAAAAATAAAAAGGAACAAGAAAACAAGGAAAACAAGATTTAGATTCGAGTCCCTGGCAACGGTGCCAAAAACTTGTCGCGTGTCAAAAGTCCGCGTTTAGTGCAAGCGGACACATCGCAAGTAATAAGTGATAAGTATTTTATCGAGTTATCGTCTCCTCAGGGACTGGTAGACTTAATATGCTTCCTTTGTGGAAAGATAAAAGCACAAATGAATTGGTGTGATTTATTTAAACTAAAATAATTGAATAAAAACAAAGAGTCGAAATATTAGAAAGAGAGATGGGCTAGGATCCAGTTGTATTGTATTGTGGACTTGATTGACTTGTCTTTATCCAATGCAATCGCATATCTCTGCCTCGGCAGCACTACAATTTACTGCCTGGGCAGCGATAACGCTGTCTGCCGCGACAATCCCTTGCTCGTGGGCAGACTTTACCAAAGTTCGGCAAAGTGTCCTTGAATGACTCCGCTTATCCCTAAGTCAGAGTGCTGTTGATGACTAGTCCTTGATGATACCTCCCGGCGTGAACCAATTATACTCACGAACCAATCTCACACTTCTTTTAGCCGCTGAAACTCTTAACCTATCCCTAGGCCGAGTTAGTATTTCGCGATTGAAACACCGTACTTACCCCTTTCGTGAATCTAACTCTCCCGAGCATAGATAAATGGATTACTCACAAACTTCCCTCCCGGGATTGAATGCAAGAACAAGGAATAACAAAGGATAAGCAAACCTTGATAATCTTTATTGCATTGAATAAAAGACAAATTACAATCTCCTCTCACAAATACTCCACAACCTTCACCTAAACCCTATGAAGGTTTTAGAACATGATGGAGAGGAAGTAAACAAGAGTAGAAGTCGGCTCTCCCTAGGTATTTCGATATATGATACATTGGGTGGCTAGGCCTTTATATAGGCTAGACCTAGGGCCTTTTTCTTGTGCTAGCCAGCTCCGAATCATGGGCTTCAAGTCTAGACACGTTCCTTGGATTTTTGTCATTCCATCGCCTATCACTTTGCTTCCTGTCTTCCTGCTGCTGCCTCGGCATCAGGTCCTGTCTCAGCCTTGTCTCTATCGCGGCAATGGTTTTCCTGCACAGATGTGAAAACGCAGTAAAACATGCCTTTTTCGATAAATATTATCTATTTAAGTATAACTTCTAAATATATCACATTAAGCACATGCATTGGTTCAAGTGGGTGAATATTTGGTGATAAATGCCGATAAAAGGAGTACAAAGTGATAGTGTGTTGAGCACTTATCAAAACCCATTCGAATTTTAACCGAGTAAAAAGCTCAAAATTTTTGTTTAAGATGTATAATTAGTTTCAAAATCCCGTAATTAACTTTTAGTTCCGAAAAAAATTGATTTAGTATCTTTTTCGATCATTTTGTAGGGTTTAAAGCGTGTATGTCTAAATAGTCTTTATAGTGAACCCGTTCAAATTTTAACCGAGTAAAAAGCTCAAAATTTGATATTTAACACTTAATTAGGTTCAAAATCCCATAATTAAATTTTTTTTAACCAAAAAATTTGATTTAACATTATTTTCGATCGTCTTGTGGGGTTCAAAGCGTGCATGTCTAAACGGGCATTATAATGAACCGTTCGAACTTTAACCTAGTAAAAAGCTCAAAATTTGATATTAGGCTGCATAATTAGGTTCAAAAGCCCATAATTAATGTTTTGAACTCATAAAATTTGATTTAATATCATTTTCGATCATTTTATAAGGTTTAGAGCGTGCATATCTAAATAGGCTTTATAGTGAACCCATTTGAATTTTAACAGAGTAAAAAGCTCAAAATTTGAGATTAAGCTCTATAATTAGGTTCAGAAGCCTATAGTTAATAATTTGGACACATAAAATTTGATTTAATATCAATTTCGATCATTTTGTAGGGTTTAGAGCGTGCATTTTTGAATGTGTTTTATAGTGAACCCGTTCAAATTTTAACTGATTAAAAAGCTCAAAAATTTGTGTTTAAGATGTATAAGTAGGTTTAAAAGCCCATAATTAACTTTTTGTTCCCAAAAAAATTGATTAATATATTTTTCCATAATTTTGTAGGGTTTAGAGCGTGCATGTCTAAATAGGTTTTGTAGTGAACCTGTTCGAACATTAACCGAGTAAAAAACTCAAAATTTGATATTAAGCTATATAATCAGGTTCAAAAGCCCATAATTAATAATTTGTACTCATAAAATTTGATTTAATATCATTTTTGATCGTTTTGTAGGGTTCAGAGCGTGCATGTCTAATTGGGATTTATAGTGAACCCGTAAAAATTTTAATCGAATAAAAAGCTCAAAATTTGAGATTAAGATGTATATTTAGTTTCAAGATCCCATCATTGACAATTTAAACACATAAAATTTGATTTAATATCATTTTCGATAGTTTTGTAGGGTTTAGAGCGTGCATGTTTAAATGGGCATTATAGTGAACCCGTTTGAATTTTAACCGAGTAAAAAGCTCAAAATGGACTTTTTTTGATCATTTTGTAGGGTTCAGAGCGTGCATGTCTAAATAGGCTTTATAGTGAATCCGTTCAAATTTTAACCGAGTAAGAAGCTTAAAATTTGATATTAAGCTGTATAATTAGCTTCATAAGCCCATAATTAATTTTTTTTACAAATAAATTTTGATTTAATATCATTTTCGATCATTTCGTAGGGTTTAGAGCGTGCATGTTAAATAGGCTTTATAGTGAACCCATTCGAATTTTCACCAAGTAAAATGCTCAAAATTTTATATTAAGCTGTATAATGAGGTTCAAAATACCATAATTAACAATTTGAACTCATAAAATTTGATTTAATATCATTTTCGATCGTTTTGCAAGGTTCAGAGCGTGAATGTCTAAATGGTCTTTATATTAAACCCGTTCAAATTTTAACCTACTAAAAAGCTCAAAATTTTATAATAAGCTGCATAATTAGGTTCAAAAGCCCATAATTAACAATTTGATCGTTGTGTAGGGTCTAGAGCATGCATGTCTAAATGGGATTTATAGTGAACCCGTTCGAATTTTTACCTACTAAAAAGCTCAAAACTTGATATTAAGCTGCATATTTAGGTTCAAAACCCCGTAATTAACAATTTTAACTCATAAAATTTGATTCAATATCATTTTCGACCGATTTGTAGGTTTCAGAGCGTGCATAACTAAATGGACTTTATAGTGAACCCATTCGAATTTTAACGTAGTAAAAAGCTCAAAATTTATGTTTGAGATGTATAATTAGGTTCAGAAGCCCATAATTAACTTTTTGTTCCTAAAAAAATTGATTTATTATCTTTTTCGATAATTTTGTAGGGTTCAGAGCGTGCATGTCTAAATAGGTTTAATAGTGAACCCGTTCGAATATTAACCGAGTAAATAGCTCAAAATTTGATATTAACTTTTTAATTAGGTTCAAAAGCCCATAATTAATAATTTGTACTCATATATTTCATTTCATATAATTTTTTATCGTTTTGTAGGGTTTCGAGCGTGCATGTCTAAATAGGTTTTATAGTGAACCAGTTGGAATTTTAACCAAGTAAAAAGCTCAAAATTTGAGATTACGATTTATAATTAGTTTCAAAAGCCCATAATTAACAATTTAAACACTTAAAACTTGATTTAATATTATTTTCGATCGTTTTGTAGGGTTTAGAGCATGCATATCTAAATGGGTTCTAAAGTGAACCCATTCGAATTTTAACCGAGTAAAAAGCTTAAAATATGTGTTTAAAATATATAATTCGGTTAAAAGCCCACAATTAACTTTTTATTCCCAAAAAAATTGATTTAGTATCCTTTTTGATCATTTTGTAGGGTTTAGAGCGTACATGTCTAAATGGGCTTTATAGTGAACCCTTTCGAATTTTAACAGAGTAAAAAACTCAAAATTTGATATTAAGCTGTATAATTATGTTCAAAAGCCCATAATTAACAATTTGTACCCAAAAAATTTGATTTAATATCATTTTCGATCGTTTTGTAGGGTTTAGAGCGTGCATGTCTAAATGGGCTTTATAGTGAACCCATTCAAATTTTAACCAAGTAAAAAGTTCAAAATTTGTGTTTAAGATGTATAATTACGTTCAAAAGCCCATAATTAAATCTTTTCCCAAAAAATTTGATTTAGTATTATTTTCGATCATTTTGTAGGGTTCAGAGCGTGCATGTCTAAATATGCTTTATTGTTAACTCGTTCAAATTTTAGCCGATTAAAAAGCTCAAAATTTTTGTTTAAGATGTATAATTAGGTTCAAAAGCACATAATTAACTTTTTGTTCCAAAAAAATTTGATTTAGTATCTTTTCCGATCATTTTTTAGGATTTAGAGTGCACATATCTAAGTAGTTCTTATTGTGAACCCGTTCCAATTTTAACCGAGTAAAAAGCTTAAAATTTGATATTAAGTTGTATAATTAGGTTCAAAAGCCCATAATTAACATTTTGAAACTTTAAAATTTGATTTAATATCATTTTCGATCATTTTGTAGGGTTCAGAGCGTGCATTTCTAAACGGGCTTTATAGTGAACCCGTTCGAATTTTAACAGAGTAAAAAGCTCGAAATTTGTGTTTAAGATATATAATTTGGTTAAAAAGCCCATAATTAACTTTTTCTTCACAAAAAATTAATTTAGTATCCTTTCGATCATTTTGTAGGGTTTAGAGCGTGCATGTCTAAATGGGCTTTATAGTGAACCCGTTCGAATTTTAACCTAGTAAAAAGTTCAAAATTTGTGTTTAAGATGTATAATTACGTTCAAAAGCCCATAATTAACTTTTTTCCCAAAAAATATTGATTTAGTATCATTTTCGATCATTTTGTAGGGTTAGAGCGTGCATGTCTAAATATGCTTTATAGTCAACTCATTCGAATTTTAACCGAGTAAAAAGCTCAAAATTTGTGTTTAAGATGTATAATTAGGTTCAAAAGCACATAATTAACTTTTTGTTCCCAAAAAATTTGATTTAGTATCTTTTTTATCATTCTGTAGGATTCAGAGTGCGCATAGCTAAATAGGTTTTATAGTAAACCCGTTCGAATTTTAACCGAGTAAAAAGCTTAAAATTTATTATTAAGTTGTATAATTAGGTTCAAAAGCCCATAATTAACAATTTGAAACTACAAAATTTGATTTAATATCATTTTCGATCGTTTTGTAGGGTTTAGAGCGTGCATGTCTAAATGGGCTTTATAGTGAACCTGTTTGAATTTTAATTGAGTAAAAAACTCAAAATTTGAGATTAAGCTATATAATTAGGTTCAAAATCCAATAATTAAAAATTTGAACTCATAAAATTTGATTTAATATAATTTTCGATCGTTTTGTAGGGTTTAGAGCATGCATGTCTAAATGGACTTTATAGTGATCCGTTTGAATTTTAACCAAGTAAAAAGCTCAAAATTTGTGTTTAAGATGTATAATTAGTTTCAAAAGCCGCAATTATATTTTTGTTCTAAAAAAAAAATATTTAGTATCTTTTTCGATCAATTTGTAGAGTTTAGAGCGTGCATGTCTTAATAGGCTTTATAGTGAACCCGTTCGAAATTTAACCGAGTAAAAAGCTCAAAATTTGTTATTGAGCTGCATAGTTAGGTTCGAAAGCCCATAATTAATAATTTAAACGCATAAAATTTGATTTAATATCATTTTTGATCGTTTTGTAGGGTTCAGAGCGTGCATGTCTAAATTGGCTTTATAGTGAACCCGTTGGAATTTTAAACGAGTAGAAAGCTCTAAATTTATGTTTAAGATGTATAATTAGGTTCAAAAACCCATAATTAACTATTTTTCCCAAAAAATTGATTTAGTATCATTTTCGATTGTTTTGTAGGGTTCAAAGCGTGCGTGTCTAAATCGACTTTAGAGTGAACTCGTTCAAATTTAAACCGACTAAAAAGCTTAAAATTTGATATTAAGCTGTATAATTATGATCAAAATCCCATAAATAAAAATTTGAACTCATAAAATTTGATTTAATATCATTTTCGACCATTTTGTAGGGTTCAAAGCGTGCAAGTCTAAATGGACTTTATAGTGATCCCGTTCGAGTTTTAACCGAGTAAAAAGCCCAAAATTTGAGATTAAGATGTATAATTAGTTTCAAAAGCCCATAATTAACAATTTAAACACATAAAATTTTATTTAATATCATTTTCGATCTTTTTGTAGGTTTAGAGCGTGCATGTCTAAATGGGCTTTATTGTGAACCTTTTCGAATTTTAACCGAGCAAAAAGCTCAAAATTTGTGTTTAAGATGGATAGTTAGTTTCAAAATCCCATAATTAACTTTTTGTTCCAAAAAAATTGCGTTAGTATCTTTTTCGATCATTTTGTAGGGTTTCAGAGCGTGCATGTCCAAATAGGCTTTATAGTGAACCCGTTCAAATTTTAACCGAGTAAAAAGCTCAAAATTTGATATTAAGTTGTATAATTAAGCTCAAAAACCCATAATTAACTTTTTTACCAAAAAATTTGATTTAATATCATTTTCGATTGTCTTATAGGTTTAAGAGCGTGCATGTCTAAAAGGGCTTTGTAATGAACCCGTTCGAATTTTAACCTAGTAAAATGCTCAAAATTTGATATTAAGCTGCATAAATAGCTTCAAAAGCCCATAATTAACAATTTGAACTCATAAAATTTGATTTAGTATCATTTTCGATCGTTTTTAGGGTTCAATACGTGCATGTCTAAATGAGCTTTATTGTGATCTTGTTGGAATTTTAATGTAGTAAAAAGCTCAAAATTTGAGATTAAGATGTATAATTAGGTTCAAAAGCCCATAATTAACAATTTGGACACATAAAATTTGTTTCAATATCAATTTCAATTGATTTTGTAGGGTTTAGAGCGTGCATTTCTAAATGGTCTTTAGAGTGAACTCATTAGAAATTTAACCGAGTAAAAAGATCAAATTTGTGTTTAAGATGTATAATTATGCTCAAAATCCCATAATTAACTTTTTGTTCCCCCAAAAAATTGATTTTGTATCTTTTTCGATCATTAAGTAGGGTTTAGAGCGCGCATGTCTAAATAGGTTTTATGGTGAACTCGTTCGAATTTTAACCGAGTAAAAAGCTCAAAATTTGTGTTTCATATGTATAATTAGTTTCAAGATCCCGTAATTAACTTTTTATTCTTCAAAAAAATTGATTTAGTACCTTTTTCGATCATTTTGTAGGGTTTAGAGCGTGCATGTCTAAATAGGCTTTATAGTGAACCCGTTTGAATTTTAATCGAGTAAAAAGTTCAAAATTTGATACTAAGCTGTATAATAAGGTTCAAAAGCGCATAATTAACTTTTTTTTATCAAAAAAAACTTGATTTAATATCATTTTCTATCGTCTTGTAGGGTTTAGAGCATGCATGTCCAAATGGGCTTTATAGTGAACCCGCTCGAATTTTAACCTACTAAAAAGATCAAAATTTGATATTAAGCTGCATAATTAGGTTCAAAAGCCCATATTTAACAATTTTAACTCATAAAATTTGATTTAATATCATTTTCGATCATTTTATAGGTTTCAGAGTGTCCATATCTAAATGGGCTTTATAATTAACCCGTTCGAATTTTAACGTAGTAAAATCCTCAAGATTTGAGATTTAGCTGTATAATTAGGCTCAAAATCATATAATTAACAATTTGGACACATAAAATTTGATTTCATATCATTTTTGATCGTTTTGTAGGGTTTAGGGCATGCATTTCTAAATGTTTTTTATTGTAAACCCGTTCGAATTTTAACCAAGTAAAAAGCTCAAAATTTTTGTTTAAGATATATAATTAGGTTCAAAAGCCCATAATTAACTTTTTGTTCCCCAAAAAATTGATTTAGTATCTTTTTCGATCATTTTGTAGGGTTTAGAGCGTGCATGTCTGAATAGGCTTTATAGTGAACTCGTTCGAATTTTAACCGAGTAAAAAGCTCAAAATTTGAGATTAAGATGTATAATTAGTTACAAAGGCCCATAATTAACTTTTTGTTCCTAAAAAAATTTATTTATTATCATTTTCGATCATTTTGTAGGGTTTAGAGTGTGCATGTCTAAATAGGCTTTATAGTGAACCCATTCGAATTTTAATCTAATAAAAAGCTCAAAATTTAATTTTAAGCTGTATAATTAGGTTAAAAAAATTATAATTAACTTTTTTATCCCAAAATATTTAATTTAATATGATTTTTGATTATCTCGTTGGGTTCAGAGCGTGCATGTCTAAATGAGCTTTATATTGAACCCGTTCAAATTTTAATCCAGTACAAAGCTCAAAATTTGATATTAAGCTGCATAATTAGGTTCAAAAGCCCATAATTAACAATTTGAACTCGTAAAATTTGATTTAATATCATTTTCGATAATTTTGTAGGGTTCAAAGCGTATATGTCTACATGGGCTTTATAATGAAGTTGTGCGATTTTAACCAAGTAAAAAGCTCAAAATTTGATATTAATCTATATAATTAGGTTCAAAAGCCAATAATTAAATATTTGTACCCAAAAAATTTTATTTAATATCATTTTCGATCGTTTTGTAGGGTTTAGAGCGTGCATGTCTAAATGGGCTTTATAGTGAATCCGTTTGAATTTTAACCGAGTAAAAAGCTCAAAATTTTTGTTTAAGATTTATAATTAGGTTCAAAAGTGCAAAATTAACATTTTGTTCCTAAAAAAATTGATTTAGTATCATTTTCGATCGTTTTGTTGGGTTTAGAGCATGCATGTCTAAATAGACTTTATATTGAACTCATTCGAATTTTAATCGAGTAAAAAGCTCAAAATTTGATATTAAGTTGTATAATTAGGTTCAAAAGCCCATAATTAACGATTTGAACTCATAAATTTTGATTTAATTTCATTTTCGATCGTTTTGTACGGTTCAGATCGTGCATGTCTAAATTGGCTTTATAGTGAACCTGTTCGAATTTTAACGGAGTAAAAAGCTCAAAACTTAAGATTAAGATGTAGAATTAGTTTAAAAAACCCATATTTAAAAATTTAAACACATAAAATTTGATTTAATATCATTTTCGATCATTTTGTAGGGTTTAGAGCGTGCATGTCTAAATGGGCTTTACACTGAACCTATTCGAATTTTAACCGAGTAAAAAGCTCAACATTTGTGTTTAAGATGTATAATTAGTTTCAAAAGCCCGTAATTAACATTTTGTTTCTATAAAATTGATTTAGTATCTTTTTCAATCATTTTGTAGGGTTCAGAGCGTGTATGTCTAAATAGGCTTTATAGTGAACAAGTTCGAATTTAGCCAAGTAAAAAGGTCAAAATTTAATGGATGTATTGACTAGATGGCCATATGTATCCTTGTTATTAACCCGCAATTTGGTGTTTGCGAGTCTTCTTGTTCAGTTGACAAAATTATGAGCACATTTTCTAAGTAATCTTATAAAGACAATTGGTCTTGATAATGTTGATGACATTTTATTTTACAAGTAGTTTCTCTAGTTCGCATCAAGACAACAAGTGATCATAAGTTCTTCCCATTACAACTGGTTTCTGGTCAGGAACCAAATATTTCTCATTTTAGATTTTTTTTGTGTGTGGTATATGTTCTAATTACTCTAGCACAACGCATAAAGATGAGTTATGTTTGAAATATATGTCATATTTAAATTTCCCTTGATAATTAAATATCTTGAGCTTCTGATAGGGAATTTATTTACAACTAGATATACTGACTATCATTTTAATGAGTCGGTTTACCCAACATTAGGGGAGAAAATAAAATAGATGGAAAAAGAAATAAGCTGGAATGAATTATCATTTTCTTAGTTTGATCAATGTATTCAACAATGTGAACTATAAGTTCAAAGGATAATTCATTTAGCAAATCAATTGCCTGATGATTTTGTTGACCCTAAAATAGAGACTAAGTCACGTATACCAGCTATGAATTTTGATTAAAGTTGATGTCCTGGAAGGACAAACTCTAGTTTCTAATGATTGTAACTTACGCTTGAAGCGTTATAAACAAGTAGGTTCCAAAGATAAAAAATCCTCAAAAAAGTAAAGGGGCTATATTTATGATGGTCTGATCTAGGAATCAACGTATTCTGAAAACCTCTAAAAGAGATTAAAAGATCTCCAATAGAGACACTGATATAACTCAGGTACCTAATAATAAAGAGATCTTAATAGATTATGTCATGTCTAGTAATAAGTGGAACTGATCTTAATAGATCAGTTTGACAATAAATAAAATTACTTAGTTTCCGCCTAATGGATGTTGTTACATCCTATTTGTATGAGCCTCTTGATAGCAATATTTATATGACACTTTCGAAAATATTTAGATTGCCAAAGTTAGTTAATTCAAGTTCTCGATAGCATTATTCAATCATATTGAATATATCTTTTTTATGGCTTGAAACAATTTAGGCGTTTTTGGTATAATCGCTTTATTGAATATTTATTAGCAGAATGCTATATAAATTATTTAATTTTCCCGAATATTTTTAAAAAGAGGTTTAGCTCTAAATTTGTTATTGTTGTGTATGCCAATGATTTGAATATCACAAAGACTTATGGAGATATCTCCTTAAAAATGGAATCTTTTTGCATCAATCGACAAAAAAAATGTTTAAAGAGAATTTACGTGCATAATGCATATTCTTTGATCACTATTTGGTTGCTAGGTTTCTTAATGTAAAAAAAAGATCCATTCCACCCTTGACAAAAAGGGTGATGATATTCTTGTTCTAAAAGCACCATATATATATTATTTTATTTGAAAGCATCGTATCTTAGTTGGTCCAAAAATACTTTTTAAGTGCTACGAGATCATTACCTTTAAATAATTTCTATGCATGAGGCAAAATCGAAATATGTGTTTGGCTAAACTAATCTAGAAAATATGTGAATTATTTTCACAAGATAAGATGCAAGCTATTTTATGTAGAGATAATGCAAAATTTAGATCTCAAGTTGTATACTTCAAATGTGATAAAATGAAGCATACTGTAACGCCCCAAAATTGGGCCTAGAAGTTTAGAGGCCGATTTAGAGGTCTAGTGGACCGGTTTTGTCGATTTATCCTAGTTCGGGATTAAATACTTAAAAATTAATTTTTATTAAAAATAAATTATTTTAAAATATCCAAAAATTATTATTTAATATATATTTGACTTTGCTCAACTCAATTTCGAAAATTGACCCTTGAATCCCTAAGATTTTGAAAATAGTGACTATTTTGTAAAAATTGAAAACTTGACGATAATTTTATAAATTAAGCCAAAACTTTGAATCTTTAAGGGGCATTGATCCAATCTTAATACTAGCTGATATAATCCTTCCAATGGCCTATTTTAATGACCCATAACTCATAATTTTAACTAATATCCCAAATAACTTAATATTAATCCTAAAAACCTATTCTTCATCAAAATAAAAACCTATATTTTTTATATTTCGAATTATCCTCTTTTGGGCAGAAACTAAATCATCTTTTCAAAGGTAAACACCAATTTTTTCAATAAAAAATAGTTTGGGTAATTCTTTATATTTTTCTTCTTCAAAATCTCTTCATTTTTCTTCCGTTTTACTTGTTTTTAAACCTTGGAAGGGTTCAATTAATTTTGGATGTGAGAATCATTCAAACCTAGGAAATTTAAAGTTCTTTAATGAAATTCCTAAGTTCTTTGTAGATTACATCAATCTTTAAAGTCTAGAATTAATAAAATCATTTTTCTTGATAAAAATTCCATTGTTTTCTTGATAAAAATTCCAATGTTTTCTTGATTTTCGTTCAAGGGTTTTACATGAAAGTTTTAGATGCCTAAATACATGAACCTTGAAGTTTTTATATGTAATTAATATGGATTTTTAGCATCTAATCCTAGACCTAAGGTTTAGGGGTGTTTGGAAAGGTTTTCGGTAAGTTCCACTTATGTTTTATGATGTTTTTAGGGGTTATTTGATATAGTTCCGAGTTGGATGATGTTTGGGTGCATCTTCATGCACTAAACCCTATGGTTTTGATGTTTGAATCAGGTATAGATCAAGGAGAACAAGTTTGAAAGTGATCCGACAAGCCAAATCGCATTTTTGGGTGACTTATCGAGCAAGTTTCGATAAATCGGTGAGTAGATTATGAGGGCTGACAATTCAAATGTTTTTAAATGTGTTTTCAAAGGTTTGAGGGTATAGGGAAGGTGTGAAAAACCTCCCTATACTCGGAAGTAAGTTTTAAGTAATGCATTCTTAAAGGTTCTCACATTATGCCTTGTTTTTACTATATTTAGTCATGCTCGTATTATATTTCTGCATATGTGAATATGCATGTGTTTCAATGCTCATGAGATTTTTTTAAAAAGGTTTTTATATACATATGATGCTCCCACAGTTTTGTTTTAAAAACATGAGAAAAGTGGTTTTTACCAGTTTATGCATTTGATGCATGTGTTAGTGGGATGCATGTAGATTACATATTGTTTTTGACTTAAAACTTGAGCATTTGTTTTTTTTTGTGTTGGATATTGAGATGATGTTAATTGGGATAATTCAATTGATAGATAGGATGTGAGTGCACTATAAATTACAAAATTCATATACGTGGGTAAATTCCTTAGTGATGCATTCGAGTTTAACTTATGCGTGGTATATGAGTTGTATTTCATTTATGCATAGCTTATCCCTGGGTGGGAAACATGATTGGAGTAATCCATCATGTGCATGAGTTTAACTTATGCATGGTATGAGTAGGCGGTTTAGCTCTCATACGTGGTATGAGTAGTGGTTTAGCTCTCATACGTGGTATGAGTAGTGGTTTAGCTCTCATGCATAGCATGTTGGCGGTTTAGCCTCATGCGTGGCATGTCTTGGCATTGCGCCGGCGTGCGAGTTTCCGTTTATCCCAACTATTAGAGGTAAGACTAATCGGATCACTAATACCAACACGAGAAAATGAATGTGTAATGTTTTTATTGATTTTATTGCAAACAGAGTTTGCGAGTGTTTGACATTGAGTTCAAACATTTTATAAGCCTTGCTAAGAGAAGCATGTAAGCCTTGAGTTTTGTGTCTTAGCACCACGTGATGAAACAATTGTTGATTTTTACTATTGATGGCATTGTTAACCACGAGTGATTATTTTATGGAGCATGACTTGGTTTTTAAATTGATAAAATTGGTTTAATATGGGTTGTATTACAAGTTGTTTTATGCTTACCCTCTCAATTACCTTGCAATGCAGAGTAAATAAAGCCGAGGCAACAAAAAGAGAAGCAAGGATCCAGGTAACCACCAAGTAAAAGCTCAAGTATGTCTTTATAAAATTATTAGTAGTGAGAGAGGAATGGGGATGAGATATTATATTGACAATGACATTTTCGCTAATTATTCATTCAATGGCTTGTTGATTATTTAAGTTGATGCTAGTTTGTGACTTGGATTTGAGTTGCCTATAGGTATTTGTTTAGTTATACTAAAGTTATATTGAAGTATGATTCTTGTTATCCCTATATATGAAATTGAGTGTTGATGATATTAAAGCATGATTAATTTGGTTGAATCTATGATGTGGTATTTAGGTTGGAATGCATCTAGAAATCATGTTGATTATATTGAGGTAGTTCTTCGATGTTTTTATAAGATTTTTGATGTTGAAGCATGCTCTTAAGAGTTGAATATGTTGTTGCTAACTAGGTTGAATTGCATCTAGCTAATATGCCTCAATATGTGCTTAAAGTGTTTTTAGGTGAATTTGCATATAGAGAATGTCTTGAAACCTTTGGAGAATTGAAATTTGAGATTCAATAATGTAATGAACCTAATTAAAGATTAGTAATGCTAATTTCATAATTAGTTCCTAAATTTCTAGAAAATTACATTTTGTTCCCTGAAGCATGTTTGTACGTTTTAGGACTCGTTCCTTATCTATTTTCGCTGCAATTGTATATAATCTATGCATGAACAAGTAGGATCAAAATAAAGTATCTATATAAGATAAAAATTAACACGAAAAACTTTTATGGTCGTTTATGTTGGGACCGTCGGCACACCCCATGGCGCAGCGGAACAAAATTACGACGGTCTTTCCAGTGATCCATGTACGTTTAATCTGAAATCGGGAGGAAAAGATGCGATGACTTACATTGGGTTCCTTGATAAGCAGCAAAAACAGCAACTGGATTTGCTACAATCACGATCGTTCGACAATTTCGAATCTTTAGCCTCCAGGAATATCGTCTCGGCCTCTACTCAGTTCACTCGGTTTAGAGAGCAAAATCTCGAAAAACTGTTTTTCGTGATTCTAGGGTTTGGGAATTCGGAATTCTCTATTTTGGCTGCTAGACCCAAGATCCTTTATATAGGTGTAACCTTAGGTATAAGAGTTTGATTCCGAATTTGTTTATAGGAAATAATTACTTTAATTATTTCCTTAAATTTCGGAATCTATATTTAATTCGAATTTAAAAGGGATATAATTACTTTAATTATATCCTTTATTAAAATTCGGGATTAAATATATTCTACTTATACTTATATATATTTTTTCTCCTTTTCAACCATTGGGTGTGACCCTGTAGGCTCATTGTAACGTTAGTAGTAATATTAGAACAATTCTAATATTACAAACAATGAGTGACATCTAGCAATATATCATTGTCATCTAAGTTACAAGAGATCACGATTCGATGTATCATGTCCGTGACCAACTATCTTAATGTATTATATCCTTTTGTCCTTTTATATCTTTAATAAGCACAAGTCTTGGAATAATCACCCTTGTATAGCCTATTTTAATGTTTCTTGATATCTAGAGTGGACTACTTTTAATGAATAATTTGTGATATCTCATCTAAACGTATTCAAGCACGGCCATGCATTTCTAGTCTCACTCAATCAAGTGGCCTTTGATATATTTTCCTATTATGTAGGAAGGACAAATCCTATCTTGATCATTCACATCTCACTACTTACATTGTAATATGTCCAATGTCAGTTTTTATAGTGTAACTAATTACGAGACACATTTAACTACATCAAAACATAAAACAACATATGTTGAGATAGTAATAATCTCAAGTCTAAGGATCATACATATAGTTGTCATTATGAGCAATATCGTGACCGTCACATAATAATCCAAGATATATGCTCATAGTGGGTCAATCCAATATATTATTCTCTATTAATATATTCATGTATTAATTTTGACATCTCTTTGTCAATGACAACTCATTTTCATCAATTAATCACATGTTAGTCTTAAGCGTATTATTATTGTCCATACCCATAATAATACTTGACTAAGGATCTTTTAATAATAATACATATATTATTATATGGACCTTATTGTTTCCCAGTTTATGTTATACATTGACACATATATCTGAAAACAACAATGACAATGCCTTTATTCAATAAAATTGGTAAATAAAAGTATCCTTACAATCATCATATGATTGGTCTTTGGGCATACTCTAACAATCTCCCACTAGCAATAAGACCAACCACTCACATATCTAATACCGAGTGACTTAGTGTGACAATCATGCTTCTATTGCGTTAGAGGCTTCGTTAAGGGATCAACAATGTGATCATCCGTGTGTACTTTACATATCTCCACATCTCCTCGATCTATGATCTCTCGAATGACATGGAAGCGTCTAAGAATATGTTTGCATCATTAATGAGATCTGGGTTCCTTTGCATGTGCAATGGCTCCATTGTTGTCACAACGGAGTTCTATAGCATCTGATATGCTTGGAACAACCCCTAGATTGGATATGAACATTTTGATCCAAACAGCTTCCTTTGCTGCTTCACTAGCTGCAATATACTCAGCCTCTGTCGTAGAATCAGCTATTGTGTCTTGCTTAGAACTTTTCCAGCTTACAGCACCTCCATTAAGACAAAACACAAATCCAAATTGCGATCTTGAGTCATCCTTGTCTGTTTGGAAACTAGCATCAATATAACCTTTTATACTTAGTGATGCGTGTCAAAAGTGCGCAATTAGTGCAAGTGAACACGTCGCAAGTAATAAAGTGATCAGTATAATCGTGTATCGTCTCCACAGGGATTGGTCTACTTAATATGCCTTCTTCGTCTTCTTGCTCTTTAAAAAGAAATAAAGTAAAGACACAAGTAAATTGGAGTTTGATGAAACTAAATAAAGAGAACTAAATAAAAAGATAAAATCAGATAAAGAAAGTGGGCAGGATCCAGTTGTGTTGTCTAGTAGATTCGATTGGCTTGTTTCTGTCCAATGCAGTCGCACAACACTGCCTCGGTAGTACTGCAGTTTACTGCCTCGACAGCGATGATGCTTGTCCGCCGCGACAATCTCTTGCTCTTGGGTAGACTTTACCAAAGTTCGGCAAAGTGTCCTTTGATGCCTCCGCTTATCTCTAAGTCGGAGTACTGTTGATGATCAGACCTTGATGATACCTCTCGGCGTGAATCAATTGTAATCACCAACCAATCCCACACTTCTCTTAGCCGCTGAAACTCTTAACCTATCTCTAGGCCGAGTTAGTGTTTCCCAATTGAAACGCCGTACTTATTCCTTTCATGAATCTAACTCTCTCGATATTAGATAAATGGATTACTTACAAACTTCTCTCTCGAGCTTGAATGCAAGAACAAAGAATGGCAAAGAATAAGCAAACTTTGATACTTTATTGCATTGAAACAAGAAACAAGGTTCAATCTCCTCACACTAATACGTTACAACCTTCACCTAAGCCTAAAGAAACTTAGAACATAATGAAAAGATAAGAAAACTCTAAAACTAAGCTTGTGCCGAAAACTCTCCTCTCTTCTCCTTCCTTGGACGGCTAGGTCTTATATAGGCTTGGTCTAGGGCGAACCTTTCCAAAGTAGAATATAACTTGGAGTAGGGAACAAGTCATGTAATAAAATATTTCCAAGTTTATTCCAAATAGGAGGCTTTCCCGCGAGGCCTTTGACTTGGGCTCTCCGTGTGCTACCCAGCTCTGATTCATGCGCTGCTCGTCCAGAAAAGCCCAACTCATTTTTCTCTTTAAGTTGCCTACAATATCGCTACTTGTCTTTCCCCTGCTGCCTCGGCATCAAGTCCTGCCTCGGCCACGTTGCTGCCGCTACAATAGTATTTCCTGCACAGATGTAAAAATGCAGTAAAACTTGTCTTTTCTGTAAATATCATCTTTATAAGAATAACCTCTAAATATATCACATTAAGTATATGCATTGGTCCAAGTAGGTGTAGATTTGATGACTAATGCCCATAAAAGGTGTAAAAAGTGATAGTGAGTTGAGCACTTATCACACCCCCAAACTCGAACTATTGCTTGTCCTCAAGCAGTGCAAATCATCAATTTGCCAAACTCTATTCTCTCTTGGTCTTATGTTTCCATCTATTCTCCCCACCGTAACTATGCCTATTCTTTAGATTTAACCTTTCAGCTACGTAAGGGTTTACCTAGAAACAAACTATAAGATTTAGTGAGTGTGTGCGTTTTTGTGGAAAAGTTTGATTAAAGGCTTTCTTAGATAAACTTTAAGTTCAAGACAAATAGATTTGGGTTTAGTGTTTTCTTCTTTTCTAAACAACCAATTCTTGAGCCAATTTCGGGCACCTCAAGGATTGTGTTTTTCTCTTCACTAATTCCTTCTTTCTTTTGATATTCTTTGTAGCATACTAGAGCCAATTTCGGGCACCTCTAGCATGAAGAAGAGTAATTCCTAGAGCCGGTGATAGGCACCTCTAGTAACTTGCCCAAAAATCTAAGTCTTTATCACCTAAGTTCATTAAAAGAATTCCTATAATCCAACAAGTCCCAAAAGTGTTTTTTAAAATTTATCTTATAGTAAGCTTCTAAGTTTACATCCTTAAGTATCCTAAGGTTAAACCTTCTTAACAGGACATAACCATGGTAAGGAGAAAGATTTCTATGGCCTTAAAGAATAAACTAAGGCAATACTGATGATAGGCAGTGCAAAAGTATGGACAATTGATTCAATTAAAGCGGTGAGCATAATTTTTTTTAAAAAAAATCACTTAAATAGTCCCTTATCTTGGCAAGGCCTCAGCAGTAGATTGCCTCGGCAGTGACTCTACACCCCCAAACTCGAACCAAGCATTGTTCTCAATGCTTTATATTAGAAGGAAACAGTGGGCAACAAAAATATGAAAAGAAACAAGCAGCATATAAAGGCAAACAAGCAGCATATGAGCGTCGTCACTTTTTATCCTAAAGAAAAGAAAACAAGAAAAGATTAATAATAAAAGTCTGAACTAAAACTACTCCTAAATTGTAAAAAAAAGATAAATGGAAGAATTAATTCATGATAGGGATGCATGTGAGTGCATCGCCTAAAGTGATGGTTTCTATAGTTCTCATCTCGTGTTGTTTCGAATAGTGCTTCAGCCGTTGGCCATTCACTTTGAATTCTTTCCCATCCCTTTTTTATTTGATTGTGACTGCTCCATGTGGATAAACTTGAACAACTTCAAATGGGCCTGACCACCTGGACTTGAGTTTTCCTAGAAACAGTTTGAGTCTGGAATTGAAAAGGAGAACTTGCTGCCCTGGCAGGAACTCCCGCGGCGATAGTTTATTGTCATGCCATCGTTTAGTCTTTTCCTTGTAGATCTTGGCATTTTCATAAGCTGCTGCTTTGAATTCTTCTATTTCATTGAGGTCTAGCAGTCGTTTCTGGCCAGCTATCTCTCATTCCATGTTTAAATTCTTTACTACCCAATAAGCTTTGTGCTCAATTTCCACTGGCAGATGGCAAGATTTTCCAAATACAAGCCTGTATGGGGATGTTCCCAATGGGGTTTTTTAACCTGTCCTATATGCCCACAGAGCATCGTCGAGACGATGAGACCAATCCTTTCTAGATGGGTTTACCACCTTTTCAAGGATTTGTTTTAATTTCCTGTTCGATATTTCAGCTTACCCATTTGTCTGCATATGGTAGGCCATGACAATTCTGTGCGTGACACCTAGTTTCTTTAGGGCCACGGAAATGAGTCTGTTGTCGAAGTGTTTACCTTCATCGCTAATTATTGCTTTTGGGACTCCTAATCTGGTGAAGATGTTTTTCTTGAGGATTTTTTGTACAATCTTAGAGTCGTTGTGAGGTGTGGCAATTGCTTCGACCCATTTTGATACACAGTCCATCGCTACTAGAATGTAGAGATTACCTTGAGATGATGGGAATGGCCCCATGAAATCTATTCCCCAAACATCAAATAATTCTACCTCCAATATAGGTTTCTGAGGCATCTCATTGCTCCTAGAAATATTACCCGTTCTTTGGCATCGGTCACAGTTTTTGCAATAAATTTGGGCATCTTTGAAGAGTGTGGCCCAATAAAGACCTGATTGAAGCACTTTAGCTGCTGTCCTATTTCCTCCAAAATGTCCTCCACAAGGTGAATCATGACAATGCCGAAGCACTTCTTGTTGCTCCTCCTCTAGAACACATCTTTTTATAACTTGATCTGCACATTGTTTGAACAAAAGAAGGTCGTCCCAGAAATAATGCTTTGCATTATGCTAAAAACTCTTCTTTTCGTTATAGTTAAGGTTATAAGGGATAATACCACTAGCTAAATAATTAACAAGATCAACATACCAGGGGGTGGTTGTTACTGCAGCAAGGTCTTCTGTTAATGTTGCGGAGATGTATTCAGATAATCCCTCGGTGGCATAGTTGTACGCTGCCATGGTCTTTGTCTCGGCAGTGTCCCTTGCAGTTGTTGCAATATGCAATATTTGTTCATCTGGGAATGCATCTTGTATTTCTTCAAGTGAGTTGTTATTTTCTTTGTTCTCCAATCTGGAGAGGTGATCGACTACCTGATTTTCTGTACCTCTTCTGTCTTTGATTTCCACATCAAATTCTTGTAAAAGAAGGATCCATCTAATCAGTCTAGGCTTGGTGTCCTTCTTTGATAATAGGTACTTAATTGTCGAATGGTCAGTGTGGACAGTAACCTTTGTTCCGATAAGATATGATCGGAATTTGTCAAAAGCAAATACTACTGCTAGTAATTCTTTTTCTATTGTAGTGTAATTAATTTGGGCATCATTAAGCGTTTTACTAGCATAGTAGATCACATGGAACAGGTTGTTCTTTCTCTACCCAAGTGTTGCCCCGACAGCATGATCACTAGCATCACACATTAATTCAAATGGCAGGGACCAATCTGGTGGGATTACTATCGGTGCAGTGATCAGCTTCTCTTTGAGGGCTTCGAATGATTTAGTGCATTCTTTATTGAATTCGAATTTTCTGTCTTGTTCAAGTAGGTTACAAAGAGGTTTAGAAATTTTGGAAAAATTAGAAATAAACCTTCTATAAAAACCTGAATGGCCCAAGAAGCTTTGAACTCCATTCACAGAAATTGGTGGGGGCAAATTCTTTATCACATCAATTTTGGCTTTATCAACTTCGATTCCTTGTGATGATATTTTATGGCCCAATACTATAACTTCATTTACCATAAAGTGACATTTTTACCATATTGTCGAGGCAGTGATTAAAGCTATCTCGAAAGACTGAAAAAGCATCCATGAATATCTCTAGGAAGTCCTCTATCATGTCAGAAAAAATTGCCATCATGCATCTCTGAAAGGTTTCCAGGGCATTGCAAAGGCCGAACGGCATCCTTCTAAATGCATATGTCCCATATGGGCAGGTGAAGGTGGTTTTTGCCTAGTCTTCTGGATCAATGGCAATTTGATTGTATCCTGAATAACCATCAAGAAAACAGTAATAAGGCTTACCAACAAGTTTATCAAGCATTTCATCATTAAATGGTAAAGGTAAGTGATCCTTCTTTGTTGCCTTATTCAACTTGCGATAATCCATACAAACCCTCCAACTGGTCACAGTCCTGGTTGGGATTAACTCGTTATTCTCGTTGGTTATGACATTCATACCACCTTTCTTAGGTACACATTGTACAGGACTTACCCATGCACTGTCAAAGATAGGATAGATAATTTCTGCATCAAGCCACTTGATTATTTCCTTACGTACTACCTCCTTCATAGCGTGGTTAAGTCTCCTTTAAGACTCAACAGTGGGTTTATGGTCGTCCTCTAAAAGGATTTTATGCATACATACTGTTGGGCTTATTCCCTTCAAATCATCAATTGACCACCCAATTGCCTTTTTGTGCTGCCGCAACATCTCTATCAGGGTTTGTTCCTGTTCTGGTAGCAACTTAGAAGAAATAATTATAGGCATTGTGTGGTTGTCTCCCAAATAAGCATATTTTAGTTTTCCAGGTAAGGGTTTTAATTCCTTGACCAGTGGTTCTTTACTTACAGATTTTTCATTCTTACCTGGGTAATCTAAAGGTTCGAAGTACTTACCTGGAAGGTGTGCTGTCCAGTTAGCTTCCTCATTCTCTGTTGTTTCAACACTATCCACAATTCTGCTGTAACAGTCATCCGTATCACTACGGAGGCAGACCTGTGGTGTGTCTTAAGATTACTGCCAATGCAGTGGTTGCTGAGACAAGGTATTACACTAATTGTATTTGTATTGTACAGCATCTGACATTCTTCTTCCGGCTCATCATATCTTTTCATAATTTGGAAAACATTTAATTTGACTTGCTGATCATTAATTCTCATTGTCAACTCTCCTTTTTTTCACATCAATTAGTGTTCGTCCAGTGGCAAGGAAAGGTCTCCCCAAGATGATCGGTGCATTATCGTCTACTTCACAATCAAGGACAAGAAAGTCAGCGGGAAAAATAAATTTGTCAACTCTTACCAGTATATCCTCGATTTTGCCTTCGGGTTGCACATATGATCGATACGTAAGTTAGAGCATCACTGTTGTAGGTTTTGGCCTTCCTATTCCAAGCTTTTGAAAAACAGATTTGGGCATTAGGTTGATGCTTGCTCCAAGGTCGCATAGGGCCTTACCTTCATAGTTATTACCTATCGCACAAGGTATGATAAAGCATCCAGGATACTTCAATTTTGGTGGCATGCGATTGTGTAGCA
This sequence comes from Abelmoschus esculentus, assembly GCA_035048815.1. Classification (NCBI taxonomy): domain Eukaryota; kingdom Viridiplantae; phylum Streptophyta; class Magnoliopsida; order Malvales; family Malvaceae; genus Abelmoschus; species Abelmoschus esculentus. The sequence goes on from JAUCBN010000015.1 coordinate 7,972,151, forward strand.
TTGCCATGCATCCTTCGGTAGCAGCCACTGTTTCGAACTCACCTAATCTCTTTCTCTTAGACACAATGTCTTTCAAGAATTTAGCATAATTAGGCATTTGTTCAATTGCCTCTACGAATGGTAAGTTGATGTGGACTTACTTTAAAATATCAAGAAATTTCTTGAATTGATGGTCGTTTTTTTTTTCTTTTTCAACCTTTGTGGGAAGGGTGGTGGTGGTCTCATCTCATCCAGGGTTTCTTTAGTTTGGAACTTAATACCTGGCACCAATGGGGTTGTTGCTGTCTCGGCAGATTGTTCAGGAACTGCTGAGTTCTCTACTGGGGTAGTGTTATCATGATCAGTTTGTTCAGCATCCAAATCCTCTTTTTCCGGTTCTGTTGATGGAACTTGGCTTGCTGGAATTCCTATCTTTTCCTTCAGCTGTAGACCACTCCTAGTAGTGATTGCCTTACACTGTTCATGGCCTATTACCTTAGCAACTTCAGTATTGTTAGGTAGTCTTCCTTGTGGTCTAGTGTTTATGTTTTGAACAAACTGCCCAACCTGAGTTTCCAATGCCTTTATTGTTGCTTCTTGGTTCTGCAACCTCATCTTAGTTCTATTTATGAATGCATCTGTTCTTTTGATGAAGTTGCTATTCTCTGCCATATATGACTCAGTTTTCATCATGAATGCATTTAGAGAATTTTCCAAGGAACTTACAGACTGCTGCTGCATCTGCTGCTGCGGCAGATGTTGCATTGGTTGCTGGAATCCTGGGGGTTGGGTGGTTGGATTCAAGGCATTATTAGGATTACTCCATGAAAAGTTTGGATGCCTCTTCCATGAGGGGTTGTATGTGTTGGACATCATATTGTTTCGGTTGTAGTTTCCAACATACAGGCTGGATTCTTGATTCATACAGTCAGAAGAATTGTTGTTACCTCGACATAAATTGCAAAAGGAATCAATAACCTTAACCTGATGGGTATTTTGCTGTAGCTGCATGTTTTGCACCATCTTGGTAAGAGAGGTCAATTGTGCTGTCACTAAATTTGATGTTTCTAACTCATTCACCGTGGCTTGGCGTCTTACTCCTCCTCGCCTAGATGTAGGGAATTGAAAATCATTCTTTGCGAGTTTGTTTAGAATCTCAATAGCTTCCTCAGGTGCTTTGTCAAGGAGTGTTCCATTTGCTGAGGCATCTAACATCATCCTTTTTGGGGCATTCGTGGCATTATAGAACATGGTCACTTGTGTCCATAGGGGAAATCCGTGCAAAGGACACTTGTGCAATAACTCTCTGTAGCGCTCCCATGCCTCGTACATAGGTTCATCATCTGCATGTCGAAAAGAAGTGATTTCATTACGAATTCGATCATATAAATTTGTAGGATTAAAACGTGTAATAAAATCACGACAGAGTTCACTCCAAGATTCAATAGATCCTACTAGAATGCTATTTAACCAGGTTTTTGCCCTATCCCTCAGTGAATAGGGGAATAATTTCAATCTCAAGTCATCTTCATGGACTCCTTGGATTTTGAAGGAATTGCATATCTCCATGAATGACTTGAGGTGCTGCTTGGCATCTTCAGTCATAGACCCACCAAACTGTCCAATAGTGTTGAGCATATTGAACATGAAAGGTTTTAGCTCAAAGTGGGTTGTTTCTATTTCCGGTGTAACGACTCCTGGATTTAGCCCATTTAAATCCTCTTCTAGGAAATCTCTGACAGTAAGCTGTCGCGGCCCTGGTGGCGACGGAAGACCTCCATTGCCGGCAGGTAAGTTTTGTCCTGCCGGATGATCTGCCATAGCATCTTGGAATTGCTTCCTCAACCTTTGCCATGTACGTTCGATCTCTGGGTCTAACTCGTACAAAGGGTTGGTTGGGTTCGCCCTGGTCATACACCAAGAAAAACAACAAAGTAAAATAAAAATTAAAAATTAAAAAACAAGAAAATAAAGAAAACAAATTTAGTTGCCAATCCCCGGCAACGTCGCCAAAAACTTGATGCGTGTCAAAAGTGCGCAATTAGTACAAGTGAACACGTCGCAAGTAATAAAGTGATCAATATAATCGTGTATCGTCTCCACAGGGATTGGTCTACTTAATATGCCTTCTTCGTCTTCTTGCTCTGTAAAAAGAAATAAAGTAAAGACACAAGTAAATTGGAGTTTGATGAAACTAAATAAAGAGAACTAAATAAAAAGATAAAATCAGATAAAGAAAGTGGCCAGGATCCAGTTGTGTTGTATAGTAGATTCGATTGGCTTGTTTCTTTCCAATACAGTCGCACAACACTGCCTCGGCAGTACTGCAGTTTACTGCCTCGAATGCGATGATGCTTGTCCGCTGCGGCAATCTCTTGCTCTTGACTAGACTTTACCAAATTTCGGCAAAGTGTCCTTTGATGCCTCCGCTTATCTCTAAGTTGAAGTACTGTTGATGATCAGTCCTTGATGATACCTCTCGGCGTGAATCAATTGTAATCACCAACCAATCCCACACTTCTCTTAGCCGCTGAAACTCTTAACCTATCTCTAGGCCGAGTTAGTGTTTCCTGATTGAAACACCGCACTTATTCCTTTCGTGAATCTAACTCTCTCGATATTAGATAAATGGATTACTTACAAACTTCTCTCTCGAGCTTGAATGCAAGAACAAAGAATGGCAAAGAATAAGCAAACTTTGATACTTTATTGCATTGAAACAAAAAACAAGGTTCAATCTCCTCACACTAATACGTTACAACCTTCACCTAAGCCTAAAGAAACTTAGAACATAATGAAAAGAAAAGAAAACTCTAAAACTAAGCTTGTGCCGAAAACTCTCCTCTCTTCTCCTTCCTTGGACGACTAAGTCTTATATAGGCTTGGTCTAGGGCGAACCTTTCCTAAGTAGAATATAACTTGGAGTAGGGAACAAGTCATGTAATAAAATATTTCCAAGTTTATTCCAAATAGGAGGCTTTCCCGCGAGGCCTTTGACTTGGGCTCTCCATGCGCTACCCAGCTCTGATTCATGCGCTGCTCATTCAGAAAAGTCTAGCTCATTTTTCTCTTTAAGTCGCCTACTATATCGCTACTTGTCTTCCCGCTGCTGCCTCGGCATCAGGTCCTGCCTCGGCCACGTTGCACCGCGGCAATAGTATTTCCTGCACAGATGTAAAAATGCAGTAAAACTTGCCTTTTCTGTAAATATCATCTTTATAAGCAGTTACCTCTAAATATATCACATTAAGTATATGCATTGCTCCAAGTAGGTGTAGATTTGATGACTAATGCCCATAAAAGGTGTAAAAAGTGATAGTGAGTTGAGCACTTATCACTTAGCTCTTCTTTGCCTCCATAGACAAGAAATGTATCCTTAGTTCTTCTCAAGTACTTAAGGATGTTTTTGACTACTACCTAGTGACTTTCACCAGGGTTTACCTGATATCGACTTGTCATGCTTAAGGCATACGATACATCTGGTCGAGTACGTATCATGGCATACATGATAGAACCAATAGCCGAAGCATATGAAATCTTACTCATTCGTTCTCTTTCTTGTGGAGTTGAAGGACACATTTCCTTCGAAAGAGATATACCATGTTTCATAGGTAAGAATCCTTTCTTGGATTCTTCCATATTGAACCTTTTCAGAACCTTGTCTATATATGTACTTTGACTCAGTCGTAGAAGTCGTCTAGATCTATCTCTATAGATCTTAACCCCTAAGATGTATGCTGCCTCACCCAAATCTTTCATAGAGAAACAACTACTTGACCAAGTCTTAACTGACTGTAAGGTATGTATGCCATTTCCTATGATAAGTATGTCATCTACATACAAGATTAGGAAAGAAACAATGCTCCCACTAGTCTTCTTGTAAACACAAGGCTCATCTTCGTTCTTGATAAAACCAAACTCTTTGATCGCATCATTGAAACGAAGATTCCAGCTTCGAGAAGCTTGCTTCAGTCCATAAATGGACCTTTGTAGCTTACAAACATTTCCAGCATTTCCTAGAGCGACAAAACCTTCTGGTTGTGTCATATACACATCTTCTTCAAGTTTTCCATTAAGGAAAGCGGTTTTGACGTCCATTTGCCAAATTTCATAATCATTGAATGCAGCTATAGCAAGCAAGATCCGGATGGATTTAAACATAGCTACAGGGGAGAAAGTTTCCCTTTTATGTTTGTACGTTTCCATCCATGTCGGTTTTCTTCTTGAAAACCCATTTACACCCTATAGGTTTTACCCCTTCAGGTGATTCAACCAAAGTCCATACTTGGTTGACTGACATGGATTCCATCTTAGATTTCATGGCCTCAAGCCATTTCTCAAAGTCTGGGCTCAATACTGCCTCTTGATAAGTTCTTGGCTCATCTTGATCCATAATAAGAACATCTCCATGCGTGGTAATGAGAAATCCATATCTCTCAGGTGCATGGCGTTCTCTTGTGGACCTGCAGTGATTGTGTTTCTAAATCTGTTGACTGTTCCTCAACAATTTGTGGAACATGTTCAATTTCAGGCTCAGTGAATTGTTGTTCTTGAACTTCTCCAAGTTCAATGTCTCTAACCTTTCCTTTCTTATTGTGAAATTCTCTTTCGAGAAAAACTCCTGTTCGAGCAACAAACACTTTGTTCTCTTTAGGGTTAAAGAAATAATATCCCTTAGTTTCTTTGGGATATCCAAAAAAATTACACTTATGAGATTTGGGTTCGAGCTTTGTAGACATCTCATGTTTGACATATGCTTCGCAACCCCAAATCTTCATAAAAGACATACTAGGACATTTTCCTGTCCATATCTCATATGGTGTCTTTTGAACAGATTTAGACGGAACACGATTTAAAGTAAAAGCAGTTGTTTCTACTGCATGTCCCCAGAAAGAAGTCGGAAGATCACTATGACTCATCAGTGATCGAACCATGTCTAACAAAGTTCGATTTCTCCTCTCAGAAACTCCATTCCACTGTGATGTACCTAGTGGAGTAAGCTGTGAGACAATCCCACATTCTTTAAGGCGCATAAGGTAAATGTAACCATATCGACTGAAGTCATCAGTGAAAGTGATGAAGTACTGAAATCCACCTCTAGCTTGTGTGTTCATTGGTCCACATACATCACTATGTATTAATCCCAATAAATCACTTGCTCGCTCAGTTTTACCATTAAAAGGAGCCTTAGTCATTTTTCCTAATAAGCAAGATTCACATACATCCAGTTGTTCAAAAACAAATGAATCTAAGAATCCATCTTTATGGAGTTTTGATATGCATTTCTCACTTATATGGCCTAAACGATAATGCCAGAGATAAGTTTGATTTGAGTCATTTGTTTTTCATCTTTTGGTATTTATGTTATAAATGGCACTTTCTATATTTAAAATGTATAAGCCATTAACCAATTGTGCCGAACCATAAAAAACATTATCGAGATAAAAAGAACAACAATTATTCTTAATAATAATTTCAAAGCCAATCTTGTCCAAACAAGAAATAGAAATAATGTTTCTAGTCAAACTAGGCACAAAATAACAATCTTCTAAATGTAAATCAAGTCCACTAGGTAAAGATAAAACGTATGTTCCTATAGCTAATGCAGCAACTCTTGCTCCATTTCCCACTCGTAGGTCTACGTCTCCCTTATCTACATTCCTTCTCTTTTGCAGTCCCTGTACAAAAGTACAAATATGAGAACCACAACCGGTATCTAATACCCAAGAAGAAGATGTTGACAAATTCACATCGATAACATAAATACCTGAAGCAGATGCACCATCTGCTTTTGCCTTCTTGATCTCTTCAAGGTAAATGGGGCAATTTCTTTTCCAGGGTCCGGTCTTATTGCAGTGGAAACATTTTCCTTCCTTGCTAACTCCCCCTTTCGATTTTAGTGCATCATGTCCTTTGGGTATAGGCTTACCTTTACCCTTGTACTTTGCCACTGCCTTTCCCTTTCCTTTGTCCTTGCGGACCATTAGAATGGGTTTAGGTCCACCCTTAGACATATTTTTCTCAACAGTTCGTAACATGCCAAGTAATTGTGGCAAAGTTTTGTTAATTTCATTCATGTTGAAATTTAGGACAAATTGGTTGAAGCTATTCGGCAACGATTGCAGAATAACATCAGTAGCCAATTCATCCTTGAGAGGAAAACCTAGTTTTTCCAACGTTTGGATATAGCCTATCATCTTAATGACATGATCTCCTACAGGAGATCCCTTTACCATTTTGCACTGAAATAGAGCTTTAGAGGTCTCATACCTCTCTTGACGTGCTTGCTCCTCATATATTTCTTTGAGATTTTGAATCATCTCATATGCAACCATGTCCTCATGTTGCTTCTGAAGATCAAGAGTCATGGTAGCAAGCATAAGACATCCGACATCTAACATGTCATCCATATGTTTCTTAAACTTGTCTTTGTCAGCTCTAAAAGCATTAGTTGCTGGTTCATTAGGAACATGTTCGTCAATGACATATTCCTTTCTTTCCTGTTTGAGAACAATTCTCAAATTGCGGAACCAATCAAGGAAGTTTATGCCCTTGAGTTTCTCCTTCTCAAGGAGTGATCGCAGTGATATAGTATTGTTTGCCATTTAGATCTACGACAATGGAAATACATAATATAAATTTACCAATTTGAAATATTATAAATAGGTCTTTGTTTATAAAATACTCCCACTATTTTGTTAAAAATTAAAACCCCTCTCATTTTTAATTTCAGAAATATTCGACGAAAATTTTTCTATTGAGCGAGGATCCATAATTCACCAATTTCCTAAATCAGCTTTGGCTTTTCTTTTAGGATAGAGGTTATTTAGGTAAGTAACCCTTTACTAATTACATCTCATGTAACTCCTCCATTTGGTGAACAACTCTTGTTTAGTCATCTCATGACTTAACCAAATACTTAGCCTTTAGGCTTCTAATCCTATTAGAACAACCTAACTAAGTTATTACCAATATTTCTACCGATGAATATCACTTGCTTATTCTTCGCGTTTAACCAAGATGGACTTATGTGTCAATGCTTTGGCAAAACCCACATAAGATCGATCAAGGCCTTAACGAGGGCAAATATTGGATGACTAAATTTAACTTAGATTAATTTGAGGGAAAACTTTAACTATCTCATCGTTATTTCCTTTAATTTGGCCCTTATTGATCTCATCAATATATACGAGTAGAAGATATATATCATACATTGCATCACATACATGATAGATATAAAACATTAAGATTGCAATGGTTATAGCCCAAAATAAAAAATTAAGATGGCCCATCCCAAGCCAATGGGAGAACCTTAAAATCCTAATTCTACACTAAAACTGGTTCTCAAGCATCTTCTCGCCTTTGCTCCAAATGTCTCGATTGCTTCTTGGAATAATATTACAATTATAGAAACTTGTTTTACATACGAGGGAATAAGATGAGAAGAGAAGTACAATAGAGATAGAGAAAGGCACGACACGCAGGCCGTATTTAAAATTTACAACTATTGTAAAAGCAAGGGCTATAACCATGCATGTCAAACACCGTGCAAAACAAACATATCATATATATGCTATCACAAAATCGTTAATATTACCAATATGGGCCTACAATCTATGTTGCCTACGAAGGGGTCAAGGGGCAGAGCCCCTTGCGGCCACAAGCCGTGCCAGTACGGATGGCAGGAAATTTTGAAAAATAGCGACTATGTTGAAGCATGCTCTTAAGAGTTGAATATGTTGTTGCTAACTAGGTTGAATTGCATCTAGCTAATATGCCTCAATATGTGCTTAAAGTATTTTTAGGTGAATTTGCATAGAGAGAATGTCTTGAAACCTTTGGAGAATTGAAATTTGAGATTCAAGAATGTAATGAACCTAATTAAAGATTAGTAATTCTAATTTCATAATTAGTTCCTAAATTTCTAGAAAATTACATTTTGTTCCCTGAAGCATGTTTGTACGTTTTAGGACTTGTTCCTTATCTGTTTCCGCTGCAATTGAATATAATCTATGCATGAACAAGTAGGATCAAAATAAAGTATCTATATAAGATAAAAATTAACACGAAAAACTTTTATGGTCGTTTATGTTGGGACCATCGGCACACCCCATGGCGCAGCGGAACAAAATTACGACGGTCTTTCCAGTGATCCATGTATGTTTAATCTGAAATCGGGAGGAAGAGATGCGATGACTTACATTGGGTTCCTTGATAAGTAGCAAAAACAGCAACTGAATTTGCTACAATCAAGATCGTTCGACAATTTCAAATCTTTAGCCACCACGAATATCGTCTCGGCCTCTACTCAGTTCACCCGGTTTAGAGAGCAAAATCTCGAAAAACTATTTTTTGTGATTCTAGGGTTTGAGAATTCGGAATTCTCTCTTTTGGCTGCTAGACCAAAGATCCTTTATATAGGTGTAACCCTAGGTATAAGAGTTTGATTCCGAAATTGTTTATATGAAATAATTACTTTAATTATTTCCTTAAATTTTGGAATCTATATTTAATTCAAATTTAAAAGGGATATAATTACTTTAATTATATCCTTTATTAAAATTTGAGATTAAATATATTCTACTTATTATAACTTTATTATAACTAAAGGTATACCAATAGACAATTCAATTCTAGGTCACAAGGCTAACATTATCTCGACTATTCAAAACATATCATCCCGACTAAAAGCATCATAATCTAATTTCAACATAAGGTTCATGACATTCAAAACATTCCTACATTAAGCTTTTATTCAAGAAACATCAACATTGAATATCATCAACATGTATAAGCATACAACTATTTCAAGTCTCAATAGCATATATAATATTCACTATATGATTAACTCATTCTCATTGTTCTCTCACTAATACTAATGTTATAAAGACATACTTGAGCTTTCACTTGGCGGTTACCTGGATCCTTGTTTCCTTTTTGCTGCCTCAACATTATTTACTCTACATTGTAAGGTAAAAGACAAGGTAAGCATAAGCTTAGTGAGTGAATAAAAATAAGTATAAAAACACCTTGCAATGCAACCTATAGTAAAAACCTTTTTTGAAATTATATACTTTATAAGCAAAAACACAAGGTTTATATGCTACTCACATAGCAATGCTTAGACATGCATCTCAATGCACAAAGATCAAGTCTTACATGCTAACAACACAGCAAGCTCAAATCACATGCATTCCAATACACAAAACCTCGTTAAAAACGCATTCATAATACCATATGCATTCAAGTAAAATCATGACACTTACCTTTGAAAACTAAAAACATATATTGGTGCTAGTGATCCGATTTATACTACCACAAATCGTTAGGATAAATGGGTAACCGCATGACAATACTACCTCTAAAGCTTGCGAATGTTGGTACTACCCCCAATATAATAAGTCTCACCTCGGTGTTCGGTGACAGTACTACCCCTATCAACTTGGATGCGACAGTACTACCCCCATCACACAACATTAGGCTAAAAGCCATAATGCAACACATAAGGAATTTACACACGTACGTATTTTGAATATTTATAGTACACTCTTGACCCTATTGATCGATCAACTTATCCCATAAGGTTCATCACTTAACTAGCCAATATATTATCAAAAATCAATGCCTAAACCTTAATTCAAAATAGAATTCAAATCACATATCTCCCACTTTTCACGCATCACTTGCAAAAACCAGTAAAACCACTGTTATCTTATTTTTCAAAACAAAATCGTGGGAACATCGAATGCATATAAAATCTCTTTAAAAACATTCTCATGAGTATTTATATACATGCATAATCACATATGCACAACACAATAAGAGCATGACAAATAATAGTAAAAATACGACATAATATGGGAACCTTTAAGAAAACAATACTTTAAACTTACTTTCGAGTACAGGGAGGTTTATCAAACCTTCCCTACACCCCAAAAACTTTGCAAACACATTTAAAACATTTTCAAATCGACAACCCTCATAATTCACTTACCAAAGCCAAAACTTGCTCGATAGGTCACCCAAAAACGCGATTCAGCTTTCCGATCTTCCTCAAACTTGTTCCTTTACCTCCTGACCTAATTCAAACATCAAAACTAGAGGGTTTAGTGCATTATAACGCACCCAAACATCCCTCAAGTCGGGCAAATATATGGCAACCCCTAAACCTCTCCAAACATCATCTAAACCTTATGTTCGGGATTATATACTTAAAATACATCATAATTAAATCTAAACACTTCAAGATTCATGTATTTAGGCATAACAAACAGCCATGTAAAATCCTTGAACGAAAATCAAGAAGACGATGGAATTTTCATCAAGAAAACCAATTTTACTAAAGATTATTTCAATCCTCCAAGAACTTAGGAATTTCATTAAAGAACTTTAAGTTTTATAGGTTTGAATGATTCTCACCTCCAAAATTGATCCAACCCCCTTCCAAGGTTTAAAAAACAAGTAAAACCAAAGAAAAACGAAGATATTTTGAAGAAAAAAATATAAAGAATTAACTAAACAAATTTTTATTAAAAATATTGGTGTTTACCTTGAAAAAGATGGAGTGGCTATCCAAAAGAGGAAAATTTGAAATTCTAAAAAAAATAGATTTATATTTTAATGAAAAATAAGTTTTTAGGATTAATATTAAGTTATTTGGGTTATTAACTAAAATTATGAGTTAATAAAATAGGCCCTTGGAAGGCTTAGATCAACTAAAATTACTATTGGATCAAATCCCTTTAAAGATTCAAAGTTTTGGCTTAGTGTTATAAAATTGTCCTCAAGTTTTCAATTTTTACAAAATAGTCACTACTTTCAAAATCCTAGGTATTCAAGTGTTAATTTTCAAAATTGAGTAGACCCAAGTCAAATATATATAAAATAAGAATTTTAGGATATTTTTCAATAATTTATTTTAAATAGAAACTAATTTTTAAATATTTAATCCCAAACTAAGTTAAACCGAAAAAACCGGTTCACTAAACTTCTAGTCCCAATTTTGGGGTGTTACATTTCGTCCCTCGTGATCTTCATAAGAATAGTATTCGATGAATTATTTCAAGCGATAATTTGGAAGATATGTAACATCCCAGTTTTGGGGTTAGAAGTTTGAGTGTTGGTTTGGGGGATTCGATTCGAGTCGAATCGAATCGGATTCTTCGGTTCATTAATTCCGGGAAAATTAAAATGATAATTTAATCGGACAAGTAATAATTTTGCGGAAATGTTTAAAAATATTAAAATGGTGTTTTAAAGTTAAAGGAATATTATTGAGCCTTAATTTGATTTTTAATTAGGCTTAATTTTGTAATAGTGACTAAATTGTGAATTTTGGAAAAGTTTAGGGTTTTAATTGGTAATTTTCGGAAATTAAGATTTTTAGTGACTAAATTGGAAAGTAAGTCATACTTAGAATCCTTAGAGGGCCATTAACCCAATTTATTTTTAATTAAAGATTATCCACCAAATATGTTTTAATTAGTTTTAATAAAAAGGTTATTTTCATTTTCTTTTGTAACTTCCCATTTTCTCATCTTTTCTCCCAAATTTTCTCTCCATCTTCTTCTCTAAATTTCTTCAATTACTTGCTGATTTCTTCTTCATTTTCAACAACATTTAATTCATTTTACTCATCTTTTCATTCTCTACAAAACCTACTCATCAATTTTGTAAAATCAACATCAATTTTCAAGGAAATCAAGGGAGGATTTCTCATCTTTTTGGTGGAACTAATCTCAAAGGTAAAATTATGATTTCTCATCTTTTTCTAAGGTTCTTTATTGAAGTTCCCAATTATTGGCTTGCTAACCAACAAGTGATATTTAATTTTGTGTTTTTAATTTAAGATCTATGAGTTTTATGGAGGTTTTTGTGGAATCTTTTTAGATCTCAATTGATGCTGGAATTAGGATGATTTAATTATGATATTAGGTCAATTAAATGATTGATTGAGTCTTGAAATGAGTTAACATCAAATTAATCCCGGAATAATGTAATCTATGGTGTTTTAAGGTGGTTTTCGGTTGTTTTAGGGGTTGTTTTAGGTGTTCTGCTCTTGCTGGAGGTATAAGGATGGTTTGAAAGTGTTTTTAGTTCATAATTGAGGTGGATTAGATGTTAGATTCATAAGGTTAAGGGCTGGTGTTGTTTCGGATAAGTTTCGGCTTAGTTTTCGGTCTTTTCAGCAAGGTTTTCGATAGTTTTTTGGATGTTTAATGTGGCTGCTGTTTTGAGCAAGCATGTTATGATGTGCATATGATCTGTTTTTAATGTTGTAGAATAAGTGCAACAAGGGTCATAAGTGGCTGGTGCGTTGGCGTTGCTGTCGGAGCGTCGGCGAGGGCTTGTTTCGCTTGTCGGTGAGTGATTTCGGATTAAAAGTGTTTCGCAATGGTTCGGTTCTGTTATGGGGACTATGGAATAGTGTGAAAACTTTCCATAGTTCAAGAGTAACTAAAGTAAATGATTTTGATGCATTATTGTAAGTTTCGGCTATTTTTGGTAATGGCATTTATGATGATGATTCAATGAGATTTTGGAAATGCATAATCATGATTTTGAAATGAAGCGTGCATGTGTTAATTGCTGAAAATGCATGGTTTATAAAGATATTCATGATTTATGGAAGCATGGAAATGAATTGAAATAATATGTGGTTATTTTCCTTACATTTGATATTGCCATTGGGCATGACTTTCGGTTCATTTATTGAACACATTATGGATGCATTATGAGCAGCAAATTAACATGCATAATTGCAATTGATATTGGCTTAGTGACACTAAATTTAGATTCGAATACAAATGACATGTCATTAGGATTGAGTGCACTATAAATATTATGGATATAAAGGAAAAAAATGCCTACACATAACAAGGGTGACTTTGTGTTCAACCGTGCGTGGTAAAGCTTGATAATGGTGACTTCGTGTCATGTCAATGGTGACTTCGTGTCATGTCAAAGGTGACTTCGTGTCATGTTAATGGTGACTTCGTGTCATGTCTATGGTGACTTTGTGTCATGACGAGACCAAGGGTCTCTAAAACAATGGATCTGCGTATTCCATGAACTTAAGGTTCATAACAAGTGATCACTAGAAAGCCAATATGCATACATGGAATGATTTGGAACATTGTGCACTACTTATAAAACCCTTTGATTTTGTTATGTATACCCAAGGAAATGTTTTGGTAATACAAGCATGTTTGATGTTAAGGAAAGCATTACAATCTATGATTTAAATATGGTTTTGATTTGATGCATTGATGATCTTGTTTAGAGCTTCCTCACTAAGCATGTTTTGCTTAAGCTCTCTTTTCATCTTTGCAGAAAAATAGAGACATTTGGGGCTGTATTTGGAGTAAGAGGACCAAGGGGAAAAGACCTCACATTTTTGGTATGATTTGGCAAATAAATAGGGGCTCGACAATGTGTAAACCTATCCCTTATGAGAGTGTGTTTTGCTTTGGTTAATGACTTGTAATAAGACCTTATTTCGCTTTGGTTGTTGTTTGATGGATTGTGGTAATGTTTTGGATTGTTTGAAGTATGTCCATGCATGTATGTCTCTTGTTTTAATCTCAACATAGGAAGCATGCCTATAGATGATATTGGGGTTCTTGATGTGGTATTTGGGTGTAATAAATTGCTCATTATGCTTGGATATCATGCATGTAGCTTAGGGTGACTAATGGTTGTGTTTAAGTGGATGGAACTCTTTTAAAATGTTCGGCTTTTGTTAATTGCACAAGGGGTATCGATACATCTGGTGAGGGTATCGATACCCAAGGCTTATTTTGGGGTATGTACCGAAGCATGGTTCGATGCATTTATGCCACTGGATTCTGGAGTATCGATATCATCTAGGGTGGTATCGATACCACAGGCCTTCGAATGGATTATTTGGCTAGCCATCGTCAAGGTATCGATACCCCTAACCAAAAATGATGTTCCACGGGTTGAAATTTCGTGTAGGTTCGGTTATCCATCCGTAAATGAATATGGACTCTAAGGATATCTATTTGAGATGCAATTTCACCATATTGCATGAAAATAATCTAATTTTATATTGGTTAACCAATGTCAGTTATAGTTCCTAGAATTTGTGTGTTTTACAATTTGGTCCTTAATCATCGAATCAGGAAATTGACGATGCTATAATGATCCGATTGATCTGAATTTTAATGTGCGTGTTCTGTGCATGTTTAGCTGAACTTTGGTAGATTGAAGTTTCGGTTTAATATAGGAATTAAAGTTATTTACGTTTTGGTCCTTATGTCTTATATGCGAGTTGAATGATCAATTGTGAATCAAATGTTTCCATTTTCGTTATGCATGACCTCGACACACATAGGAACTTAATTATGCATCTAGTTAAAAAAACGTATCGATTTTCAGGGTTGTTTATCTAATCGGACCTTCGCGGGTTTGGTTCGATATTGCCGGTGTAACCCGTTAGTGCCGGTTCCGTCTAGGCCGGGCTAAGGGAGTTACAAGATATATCCGTAAGTGCATAATCTACTTCAATATTTGAAGATTGTATTCAATATTGCAATATGAAGATTCAAAGATCTTTGTGATATTTTCATGAAGGAGAGAAAAAACGTGTTGTACTCTTTTTCCCTCAATTGAGGTTTTGTCCCACTGGGTTTTCCTGGTAAGGTTTTTAATGAGGAAACATGTTATGCGTATCAAAGATACGTGTACTCTTTTTCCTTCATTAAGAATTTTTTCCCATAAGGTTTTTATGTTAGTAAGGTTTTAATGAAACACATTATTTTTATGGATATACAAGGGGGAGTGTTATGAATATCTTTATTTATGGTAGATATTCATATATTAAATAAGACTTTAATGTACTTTATTATTAGATTTAATTCACATTGGAATTAGGACTTCCATCTTATGCCTATAAATATAGATTTTTTGAGAAAGTATTATACAACCCTACTTTGAGAATATAATATAAGTCTCTTTCTTTTGTCTCTCATCTTTGTTTGCATATTTTGTTCTTATTCATTACTTTATTCACAACAAAAGTATCTATTTTACTAATTGATTAAAATACTCGTGTGCTAAATGGATAAAAAATACTTTTATATTTTTTTTTGGATAAATGAAACTTCATTTCATCCAAGAACACAAAAAGAAACTATACAAATAACCACTCTGTATACCCAAAACCCTGTATAGAAGAATAAAAACCCGTTATAAAGTTATCTTCCTATATTCCTATTTTCCAAAATTTTCCCTCTCACATCATTTTTAATAAAATTAAAAAGGACTTCTACTCTTAGATTTTTCCCCTGTAACATTCGATTTCGTTCTTTCCATACATAATAGTTGAATCCTCTCTAAATAAAACGTGGTGACTACTTTCAAGGATTTTCCCTTACTAATCTGTATGACCCAGTTGAACATGTCCCCCCAACAAACCATGAGAGCTAATCATACCCCACTCTAACAATATTAACTTCCAAAGGTGAGATGAAAACTTGCAACTACTAAACAAATGGTCCATAGTTTCTATATCTATCCCACATAATAAACACATAGTATTTACAAGGTAACCCCTTTGTCTCATGCGATGTTTTGCAGGCAACCTATCTAGTACCATAAGCCATGACATGAAAATGTCTAGGGATAACTAATCCACTCCAAACAAGTCTATGCCAAGAGACACTAACCTACTTATGCCTAATTTCTTCCTAAATCAAACGAGTGATAAACCTTCCTAAAATGTTTCCCCTACCTTGAAATCAGTTTTCAACTTTAAGATTTTCCTCCAAACCCAGCTTTGTCCTAGTTTCAAACAAACTTGCCAAATGGATTAGCTTCTTAGTAGATGCCTATATACCCAAGCAACTCGTAAAGAACCAACCTTATTGAGGATCAACCACAAATATCTCATCATACATACTCTATTCCAAAACACATATCCTTAACACCAAGACCCCCTTTTTTTGGGTGACAAAGTAAACCCTAACTCTCATGAGCTCCTATAGCATTATTATGATCTCCTTTTCATAAAAAAGCACTACACAACTGTCTTTTTTGATAATTTTCATTGCTAATAGAAAAACTTGGAACCAAAAGTTTTGCGAGATTAGTATTAGGATGGTGACTTTTATGTGTTAGATTTGACTAAAATATCTTATGTTATTATATTACCAAAATATTCTTGTGAATCAGATTATAAACGTAACTTTATGCTAAAATGTTTAGATTATCTTTGAGATTTGAAATTAAAAAAAATATATTATCTTATATATTTTTAGTAAAAATTAAAAAATTTCACCAGCAATTTAATTTTTGGTTTAGGGGTTTGGTTTAAGATATAGAGTTTAGGTGTAAGAATTTAAATTTTTGAGATAAATGATTAAAATTTAGTGTTGAATTTTTAAGGTAATATACAAGATTTTAAGTTTTAACCTATAAACCCTAAATTATAAATTTCAACCACTATCCTTAATTCAAATCTCATACACCTAAAATTTTAAATCATACATCATAAATTAATCACTAAATCCTAGATGTAAGACGTTTATAAAAAAATTTTATTTGTACTTTTAGTGTATCAAATAATTATTCTTTAAGTTGAATTTACAAATTGTTCTAGTGATATTACAAAAATACCAATCTTAGTGCCAAATTTCCAAAATAACCATTTAGACTAAACCAAAAGCTATATTGATAGCTTGTTTTCTGATAATTCTAGTTGTGGTGTAAAGATTTAGAATTTAGTTTTACATTCATTAAATGTTAATCCCATATTTTTGTATATATTAACTCATTAAACCAAAGCATCTTTATGGATGCTAGTTAATCTACCAACAGTCTCTCGATTTTCCTACATATTTCATACAAATTTTCTCCCTCGAGTCGAGCCTTTTTCATTCCCCTGCAAGCACCATCTCTTTAACATCCATACGCAGATCCATGTTTTGCATCACAAGAGAATTATGCATGCTTTCTTCAAGTTCTTTGATGTTCTATTTCCAAATGATTTTTCTTGCAAATGTAATACTTGGATGTAGGTGTTGGTCCTTGCTTTGTTGATAGATCTCCAGTAGCTTTGAATTAATCATATCGAACATCAACCGCCTTTTAGCCCTAAACCAAGGATTGAGAATACAATATTTTTTCTCAAGTTGTTCAAATATTAACGGATTCATTGGACATTCTGGAGAATGCCATGTTGATAAGAATGTATCCAAGTCAACTATGTTAATTCCAGAATAAACCAAGATGTTGACTATGTACATGGATTTCCAATTCTCTTCATCCCTCGATATCCTTTGGTTCTTGGAATGTAAGCATTAAACAAGCAAAAAACGTAGCGGAAAAGGATCATAATAAATACCTTCATCTATTGTCAAAACCTTACGCCCATTGATATGTGGTTGCACCACCTTCGAGTTCGTTAGACCACTGTGGTAACACTTCGAACCACCGTGAAAATATAGAACTCAACTACAAAAAGGAACTAAAACTGCCAAGATCTTCTAAGCACTCAAAAACTCACTAGATGAAATATGTGATTTTGTATTTGATGCTTAGGAACCTTAGGCTAGGTTGATATTTATAGTGATGGTTCCCCATAAAAAACCAACACCTATTACCATTTATGCCCCTTTAACTCCTACGTTTGGAGCGGCAAACTGTCCACGAACCACCTTAATCTTCAATGCGAGAGCAATTGAAGAGGTGGATTGAGAACGTGGGAATAACCCACGTACTACACTCAATTCAAACATTCTCCCACTTGGTTCGTTTTGTCTATATGAACTTAAAGTTAAAACATAATGTATGAATCATGGCGATATTTCCTCTTTTGATTGAGTTGTATCTTCCATGTATCACAATACATCAAGTCTTAACACTTTAGCGCATATACTTAATGAATAAACCCAATGTTTATTCTAGGTCCAAACTTTAGTGATATTTCTCGAAATAATTAAGTTAATGTGTACACAACATATATGAGAAATATCAAAATTTATTAGAGTTTCAATAAAATTGTTCTTACAATGAAAAATTAAAAAGTAAGAACAAGTCTCAAAGAGACAAAATGATCCTTAAACTTATGTGGTGGCATGCCCTTAGTCAAAGGATCAGCTAACATCTGCTTAGTGTTAATTTGCTGAATGACCACTTTCTTTTGTTTAACATTTTCCTTTATGGCTAAATACTTAATGTCGATGTGTTTACATCGACTTCCACTTTTGTTGTCCTTAGCCATAAAGACAGCAGTTAAATAGTCACAATATATCCTTAATATTAATTTTTATACCTAATTAAAATAAGATCCTTTTTAATCTAAACCGCTAATTTTTATTACTAATAATAAAAATGGTAAAAATCTTATTTTTCAATATTACTCGTCAGACTATTTTTACACCTAGTTTTAAAATGGTCACGACACTTTTATATATATTTTTTATTTTAGAATTAAAATCGATATAGTTTTGATTAGAATAATTTTAATTATAGGTCGAGTTTTGATTAGTATATAGTTTTAGGTTACTTGTAAAGTTAAAATAAAGTTTAAGACCAAATTCTCTATTTTGGATTTCTTCAATTAAATTCAGTACTTTAAAATATTTATAATTATCAATTTTTACCTTTTATACAATTTAAGAAAGTTAAAATAAATAAATTTATTTTATTATATTAATTTCAAATTAATAATATAATTATTTTATTAATAATATGATTTAAAAATAATTATAATAATAAAATTTAAATAACAAATAACTCTAATTTTTAAATAAAATATCATACTATCCAACTATACAAAGAAGTACAATAAACCCACAACCCATTAAATTTTTCCCTCATGTGTTTTCTATTGTTTTTTTTCTTCTCCATCGTTCTTTTTTCTTACCAGATTTTTTCTTTAAAATAATTTTTTTCATCATTCTTACTTTTTTTGAATTCTTTTTCGGGTTTAAAATTTTGTATGAAATAAAGCGTTCGAAGCGTAGTGCCTTACGCCTTACAAAAAAGGAATGCCTCGCAACGCCCAGTCGCACTTCCCGTACCTTGCCTTTACCGGTGGAGGCATTTCTCATGTCACCTCAGTTCGCCTAGTGCCTTAGGCGTGTCTAGATGCACATTTTAATCTAAGACTAGCGGTGAAAACTGGATGTTTCTACAAGGATTTTAGTTTTATGGTTTAAGGTTTTAGTTGGGTGTAAAGTTTAGGGGTTAAGGGTAGTTTAGAATTGGGGATAGTGGTTAAAATTTGAGATTTGGGTTTAATTTTTAGAGTAATATGGTGAAGATTTAGGTTTTTTTACATAAATCCTAAATTATAACCTTAAATTGTAAATTTCAATCACTATCCCTAAATTTAAAACCAATAAACTTAATCCCTTAATTAAAGGTTTAATTAAATATTTACTTTAATCCAATCATCAGAAACATCATTCGATGGCGGTTAAATTTTTTTTCGTTCTAACCAAATCTACTTTTAATGTTAAGCATTTTAGGTAAAGTATTATAATTTTACTCTCGATTTAATATGTGGATTGACCTTAATTTATGATCTATGAAGTTTGGACCCTAACATTTTCTCAAGTTAAGAGATGTATCATGATCTAAAAGTTCCATTATCCTTTTTCATTATAGAACTTGGTGAATATTTTAATTTGTATAAGTTTAAGTAAAAAATTAATTTTACGACAAGTATTTCATTTTTTATATTTAAAAGAGAACAAATTTTCAATCGATCGAATATTTTTAAACAAAATAAAATATTTTTATAGATTTTAAGAATAAAAATACTTACAAGAGATTATTTGAATAAAACAAATAAAAACATGATCGTATTTTAAAATAAAAAAAATCATAGTAATAATATTAAATGAAATAAAAAACAATGAAAAGACAAAATTAAAAAGAATAATATGCAAAATAAAGTCAGGAAGGCATGGTTTTGGGTTTAATTAATTTTATGATATAAAAATAAAATAAGAGGTTAAAAGAAAAAAACCTATATTATATTAGGATAATTTTTTTAAATTGTTTAAAAATTTTAAATACATAAAAGTACGAAGGGAATCACATTCCCTCCACTTAATGAAAAAACTACTGATAAGTGCTAAAATTAGTTAATATTTTATTTAATTACTCCTTGATTCGATGATTTATGTTACCGATTTAGGTGTTTTCGTGTGTTTCTATGTATGATTGTGAATGTTGGAAATTGCACTTAAATGACTGAGTCTTGAAGTTTTTTTATTTTCTAAGATCGAGTCTGGATTAGTGGGCATGAATTTAGGCATGATGATTGACATGGCATTCAGACAACAACTTCTAGAAGATTACGTCAACAACGCTTGATAGCTTATCAACTGTGTTCCAAATAACTTATCAGCCAAGATTTAGATTTCAAATTTGGGAATTATCTTTTCTATTTGAATTTAAATATTTTTAGATTTATTTTATCACTTAGGATTTATCTTTTTTTTATTTTTAGGTTTTTAGCGGGCTATAAATACCCACCTTGAGTAAGCCGATAACATATCGCATATCTCCCATATCTCATTCTAATTTTTTTTTAGCTTTATTAAGTTTTATAAAATCTCATTTTCTTTACCTTCTTTTTCTTAAGTTTTTCTTTACATTATTTTTAATATGTGGATCATGGTTCTTTCCGTAATCATGTCTGGATAATTTTTTTTATAGTCAAGGGCTTAAACAATAACTAGATCTAACCATGAGGATTGAAAAGTACCTCATCAACTTCAACTTTATTTCTTTCAGTTTTCTAAACTTATTTAAAAAATCAAAGATTGAACTTGTTCATGATGTTGTTTTGATCATTTTTGAAGGAGGATCGGCGATTGAAACAAATTCGACTTCCTAAGAACACACTTAGCAAATTACTTGGTAAGAGAAATCTAAGATCGGATAAGTTATAATTGCAAAAACATAATTCAAATCAGTCTTAATAATCTTAAATGTTTTTGTCTACAAACATTGTGTTGGTGGAACAATATATGAAACCAATATCAAAGATAGCACTTGTCTATTCGGTTTGCAAGTTTTTCTACAAGGGTTGAACATTGAAGGTTAGTGCCGACATAAAGTTCTGAAGTGAAAAATCTTTTTTCCGATGACCTGGGAAAATCGAGTCAAAGCAAGAGCCTAAGGCTAGATTTTATCAAATTTAATCATTATTTTATTTAGTACAATTGCTCAGTTTTATTCGCCAAACCCTCCTTTTTACTCAAACATCATTCAATTCTCTTCTTAGATAAACGATTGAACAACTATAATTAGGAAGTTTCTTAGTCCCTATGGGATCGACCCTTAAGTTACGCGTAGGAAGACCTACAGCTTTATGGTTCAAGCGTACACCTTTTCCAAGTTATAGTATTTAAGATATCGATCGCACAGGGACTGAATACCTACACAGCTTATCGTTCATGCACTAAGGAAAAGTAAAAACAAAAATAATTGATTAGAATTATGATTAATTAAATAACTAAACAACTAAACAAAAAAATAGAATTCAAGATAAGATGTGAAGACTAGGTTAGATTCCTTCATAGTGTGGAATTCAATTGCACAACATTCTCGTCTTATTAATGCAAAAGGTTGAAGTCTCATTGTTGGTTGTAGGTCGAGTGCTTAAAATATATATAATTCCCGTGCAAGTATACACATCGAACAAGTAATAAAGTGTGTGTGAGAGATCGTTCCCATGAGGATTGGGTAGGTTATTTCAAAAATAGTTAACATACACAATAGATAAAAAAATAAAACTAAGAACGGATTAATAGATAAAGCTGCACAAACACAACACAAAGGAGAATTCAAGCTTAAGACAGGCTAGGCTTGCTATGGCAAAGATCTTACTTTTTATCCTGAAAGCTTATTGTTCTAGTGGTTTAACAAGTATTCGACAGAGTTTGCTAAAAATGCCTCCACTATCTCTAGTCAGAAGGCCTAACACTCGAAAATGCTAAGGCATTACCTACCGGTCTCAACCCTAACACTTCTAATGTTGATAAAGTTCTACCCTTTTTAGTCGTTGAAACTCCCCCTTATCCCTAAGGTGAGTTAGGATTCTACTCCCACAGTAACCCCATTGTTCATGTTGGTCTAGCTTTGTCTATCCCTAGATCTAAGCTTCCTGAACCCCTTAGCTACGACAATCTCCCGAGAGCTCT
The DNA here is from genome assembly GCA_035048815.1 of Abelmoschus esculentus. Lineage (NCBI taxonomy): Eukaryota > Viridiplantae > Streptophyta > Magnoliopsida > Malvales > Malvaceae > Abelmoschus > Abelmoschus esculentus. The sequence goes on from JAUCBN010000015.1 coordinate 7,994,314, forward strand.
TACAAACCAAGGTTTAATATAAAAGGTGTTAGCTTTCATGAACGAAAAACTTATATAAACACTAGAAACAATAAACATTGATTCAAGCAAAATAAAAATCATCCATAACAAGCCTAAGCCATACTTGTTTAGTTCATGGCTAGGTTTAGAAAACTATTCAACTTACGTCTTTTCAAATACATTTTCAACTACTTAGAAAAGAGGTAAAGCAAAGTGAAGAGGAAGGAAGTCACAAACGCTTGTGCCGTGAGGTTTTCCTAGCTTGCTGCTTTTCCCGAAGTCTCGCAAATCCCTTGCTTGAAGCTCTTCAACAATGGTGGCTTGGCTTGAGGTTGAAGATGAAGGAATGTGTCTGCCTTTTTTCTTTCTTCTTCCTCGTTTCTCTCTTTAAACTTCACTCCTTTTTCTTTCTTTTAGGCTCTTTTCTCGGCTACTTTTGCTACTATCTTGCTACCCTTTGTGAAGGAGGGTCAGCCTTATATATATAGGAGGCTTCTAGGGTTTTGTTCCCTAAGGATGCAAGGAATATTGCCTAACATTTTCTATAGAGAATTGCAGCAAAATGCAGGAATTTGCAGGGGAGGCACGATTGGCCTAGAATTAACACGTTAGGACAATGGGCTGCAGGTGTGTCCTTTTTGCCATGCTATCTTGTCTGCCCACAATGCTATAGCATCTTGAAGTCCGATCCAACATTAAAATATGCTATAGCATCTCTTCCGTTCTTTCGACTTTGCCCTAGCAAACTGCACACCACCACCAAATAAATACCCTTCAAAGCAGCATCTTTTAAAAATAAAAGAGAATAAAATAAAAAACTAATCTACATGCAAATGCAAATGAAATGCATCTAAATGCAATGCAAATGAGCTTAAAATCAAATAAAACCTTAAGTAAAAGGGTATAAAATATACACTTTTTAGAGCGTTAACAGTCACCTCAGCAGGTCACTAAAGGGTCACCTTAGTTGCCTCGGCGGGTTATGCTTCGTCAACAACTCAACAACTCATAGTTCGATAGATAATCCTTTATTGACTCCTCATTATCCCTAATTCAAAGTGTTATTGAGGCTACGTCTTGATAATACCTATCCCTAGTCTAGAAAAATATGTTTTTCTTCACAAAATTATCTTCCGAGCTTGTATGCAATAAAGAGTGAGACCCTAGAGTGAATAAACTGTGAATTATGAAACTTGCATTAATAAAATTGAAATAAAAGTAATAGATTCTTCCACAACTACTTCACAAAATAACCTAAGCCTATGGAAGAATTAGAAAATAATGACCATGGTGGCGGCTATGGTAAAGGAAGGAAGCCTTGAATACTAAGCGGTGTCTTCTCCTATGCCTAGGGGTCGGTATATATAGGCCAAACCTAGGGTCAAAACATCCCTAAAGTAGGAGTATTAATTGTAATAAAATACAACTTTAATATTAAATACAATACCTTTATTTTATTTCCTAATTTTACTCCTCTTGGACTTTTTAATCACGTAGACTTGACCAAGGCTTGCCTTGTTTTCCTTTTCTTTGTTTCTTATTTCAATAGTTTCAACAAATTTGGCTCTTTATTCTCTTTCTATCAAACACAATATTTATTCACTATTTATCTACAACAGCGATCGAGTTGCTGCCCTGGCGGGTGTTGCACTGCATTTGATCTGATCTACATCTTTCATCATTCAACATCTACTGGTGATATCTGGTTTCATTGGGTGGTCTATTCCCTTTCTAAGAAAGAAAACCATAACTATACCCGTTTTTACCAAATATTGTATAAAAACCGTAATTAAGTACTTGGATACTAAAATGTAGAAAATATACAAAATTATCTATTATTTACATCCAATTCTATCAATTGCAAGCAAATAATGAGTTAATTAGGGTATAAAATATAGGACTTTAGAGCACTTATCACCACCCTCAAACTCGAACTATTGTTTGTTCTCAAGCAGTGCAATTATAATCAAAGTCAGAATTTTAATGGTAATTTGCTTCCAGACTTCTGCGGAAGAGATCCTGTCTTTGATCTGACTATTTGTGTTCTAGGATTTCCTCGAAAATGGACAATGAGTCTTGAGTGTGTGTGCGTAGCTATAGCAAAGCTGATTTTCTGAGTTTTAATCATTTTTCTAACTCAAGACTCCCGACTTAGATTTTGGTTCTAGTTTCCCCTTTTCCCTAAAATGTCAATAAATATATATGTGGGTATATATTTATAAAGCTTGAGCCGATTTCGGGCACCTCAAGTGTTAAATGCCTACTAGAGCCAATTTTGGGCACCTCTAGTAAGTGGAAAAATTACAAAGTCTTAGAACCAGTGATTGACACCTCTAAAGACTGCACTAGAGCTGGTGATAAATACATTTAGTTATAATCTAAACTCTAAGTCTCTATTGGTTTTTAAGGAAAAAAACTCCTAAAATCAACTAAGTCCAACAATGTATAATTTTTTTAGGCTCATAGTCTAATCCTAAGTATTATTCCTCAAGTACACTCTAAATTCAAGCCTATTGAAAGGTACACTCTAATAAGGCAGGCTATATGGCATATTCTGCCGAGGGAGTGTGCTTCATAAAAATTTATTGACTTGGTTGTGTACGGAGGAAGATTTTTAAATCATGTTACATCATATTGTGTGCATGGGACGTGATTGTGTACGGAGGAAGACATGGCAGCTTTTTAAAATATAATTTTAAAATTGGTTTTCTTGAGGGTAAAGTTTTCAAACGTGGCTTCCTAAATTTGACCTATTTCTTTTGGGTCGTGTTTAAGGGGTTACAGAAGCATTAGTTCATTAATGCATGTAGTTCATAATAAAGTTAGTGCATTGATAAAGATATTTCATTCATTGAATTATTTAATTAATCAAACTAACTCTTTAATTATTTTATGCATGTTTTTTAATTTAAATATAAATAAAGTTTACCTTTGTGTTAGGTAAATGAAGGGAAATGAACAGTCACACCAAATGCAAGAATGCAAGTCAGATTGATCTCCATTTTTGAACTAGATCCGATACGATTTGAGTCTTGAAATCTATTTCAAGTTGATTCCTCTATCTCTTAGATTTCCAAAGCTTTTTGAATCACATTAAACCGATATCGGAAGCTTGAGATATGATCGATTTATCGAACATAATGCAGGCTAGAATCTTCATTACGAGAATTTTGTGTATGGATGATTTGGATGAGTTTGAGCCTAGGAAAAGTCCCTTCATCTTCAACCAAGAGACAAATCATTGAAGGTATTCTTTATTCACATATTCAAGGCAATTCAAAGCTTATTTTTATTCATACAATTGAAGGTCATCATTATACAAATAATCAAGGCATTCAAGTAACTTCTTCATGATATTTTGAAGGCTACTTTTATTCTACATGAAGACAGGCAGTGAAGGACCTCTTTATTTATAATATTATGACATTCAAGAAGGTTAATTAGCTTGAGGAAGAACATGGAATTGGAAGAGACACTCCGATTTTGCTATCAAAGTGTCTACATACATCGAGTGTCCATTTTCACCCCTTTTTATTCAAGAAAGAGCAAGACAAGACAGCCCAAGAGTCCTTCAACCATTTAGACAAAATTGTGTGTATATTAAGCCTAAATTAAGTCCAAATTCATCACTAATACCTTAAACATTTATCCACTTAAATATAGAAGAGAAAACAAAGCATTCATTAGCATTCATCACCATAAGTATGAAACATTCATCTCTTGTTATAAGACTTTTCATATGGTTCGTATGAACATGATAAATAGGAACCTTTCCTTTATTTGTAAAACACCACTTTTGATATAAGAAAACTCTTTTGAAAGGTTGCTTTCAGTTTGTTCTTGCGAGAACTCTATCGGCTTCAAGTTAGGCTTGTATTCTTTATCCATTCCATCTTATTATCACGTTGGTTCATAGCTCCTTATAGCTAGTAGGTCACGTGCCATATTCCTTCACTTCAATCCATAAAGTTATATTGTTGTTTCCTAGCTCGTTATAGATAGCGGGTCACAATCCGTCATCCTTAATACCTACAAAATCCATGTCACTTTTACCATCACTTCCATCATCTTTTCACCACTTATTCATCCATTTCCTATAATCACCATACCATTACACTTTCATCATTTTTTTAATATTTTTTTTGTTCTTATGCTTCATGTTTATGCAATTACAACATACTAATTCTTGAGGAATCTATTCTCACTAGAATCACTATCGGGCAACATAAAATGAATCATACCATACTACCAGGTTCAAATCACAAAACTTAAGCGTAGATAGAAGGCGTATCGAAATGGTTATCCCATGTTTTGATACGCCAAATTCCAGTAAGGTTTGGTTTCGATACTCCTAGGGAGGTGTATCGATATTGTATAGTTGACTCGTGAGCTAGGAAAGGCTAATTAGCTTAGCATATCGGTACCCTTAGAAAGTGTAATGATACCCTAGAGAGAAAACAAGGGTGAGGATGAAAGGCGTTTCGGAACTCCCTACCCGTGTTTAGGAACCAAAGATTTTAGTGACATATCATTTTGATAACGCCTCAGGGTTGTATCAAAATAGGGTAGCGTATTGATACCCAACATAGGAGTATCAATACGAGTAAGTTTCCCTTGGCCTTAAGTCAACGTCTTAGCGTATCGATACGCAGGGGAAGCTTATCGATACGCCTCTGCATTTTTCCCATGCTTTTAAGGGTTGAGTTTGGAGGTTCTATAAATTGTGCTATGGATTCTTATAGGTCAATTAAGTCATGACATGAGTTACAAGACTGATAAATTGAGTATATTACCCCAATATATGAATTTATGAATAAGGGCTTAGTAATTGATAGATGACTTAGTATTATGCTTCTCTAGAGATCCATGATGGATTAGACAATAACGTAGGGTGGTTAGGGTCCTTGTTTTGTATTGATGAGATACCAATATAGTTAAGAGGATCTTTTAGATGATCTACTGGCTTGGTTTATCTAATATGAATTATGAGAGATGTGTTGGTCATGGTTGAGTTATATGCTTGACCTATTGATGGTGTATGTGTGGATACTCGTGGAGCGTGAGTCACTTGTATGTCTTGGTATTGGAAATTTGGATATCCAAATAGTATTGCAACACGAAGAAAGTCATTCGATGTAACATGCCGGGTGATGTGTTGAACACTATTTTCCGAATGTAGGGTAGCCTCATTCGAAGTTGTTCGGTGTAACATTCTAAGCATGAGAATTGGAGGACGGACTCCTTCCCAGTGCACCAAATTCTTTTTTCCAAATGTAGGGCAGACTCATTCAAAGATGTTCGATGCAACATTTAGAACATGGGAAGTGGAGGACAACCTCTTTCTCGATGCACCAAATGCTATTTTCCGAATATAGGGCGTCCTCATTCGAAGATGCTCGATGTAAAATTTCGAGCATAGGATTTGAGGACGACCTCAATCGTGAGTGTAGGATCCTGATGATGTGTTGACGCGGGCCTCACTACTTTGTGTTGATATCTTGAGAATAATAATTTTGAGAATTTTAGCTAAGGTAGAATAAGAGATGAACCTTAGTGTAGAAGCCTTTCTGTGCACTCTTGACTATCATAACTTGCATGCTCGTTTTATGATATTCATGAATTGCAATAGAGTAGAAATGTACCACTAAGCTTGTTAGCTCAGCTTGCGAAATTACAGTTTTTCTATTGCGTAAGTGACAAATATCTTTGGTGGAGTACATCGAGAAGGGATTCCCAGCATCGTAGCTGAGATTAGAGTACAGTACATGATATTTATTATTACTTAATGTATTCATAGAATCTTACCATAAGTCGAGCCTGTAATCTCTTTTGTATTTTACTTAGGTTGGATTATGTATTTTAAAAAGGAGCTCCGATTTCTATTTTGTAATACTTTAGGTTTTACGTTTTTTAAATGATTGGATTTTATTTTATGAACTCTTAGATTTTGAAAATATGGTCCTTTAAGTGGAAATTTGATAAAACGGGTTTTGGGCTGGAGGCCCAATGTGACATCAGCGTGGAGTGTTAACGTTCTAAGAAGCGTATATTTTACACACTTTTACTTAAGGTTTTGTTTGATTTCAAGCTCATTTGCATTTCATTTAGTTGCATTTCATTTGCATTTGCATTAGATTAGGTTTTTATTTTATTTTCTCTTTTATTTTTAAACATGTTGCTTTGAAAGGTATTTGTTGGGTGGTGCTGTGTAGTTTGCTGGGGCAAAGTTGAATGAACGGAAGAGATGCTATAGCATATTTTTAGTGTTGGATCGGACTTTAGAATGCTATGGCATTGTGGGCGGACAAAACAGAACGACAGAAAGGACATACCTGCAGCCCACTGTCCTTACGCGTTATTTCCAGGCCAGCCACGCCTCTCCTGCAACCCCTGCATTTTGCTGCAATTCTCTACAGAAAATAGGGAATATTCCTTGCATCTTTAGGGCACAAAACCCTAGAAGCCTCCTATAAATATGAAGTCATTCCTCCTTCACAAGATGAGCCAAAATAGAGAGCAAAAACAGTAGCAAGAAGCAGCTGAGAAAAGGGTAAGAAAGAAAGTAAAAAGGAGTGAACTTTAAGGAGAGCAACGAGGGAAAAGAAGAAGAAAGATGGTCACTTTCCTTCATCTTCAACCTCAAGCCGAGCCACCATAGTTCGAGAGCTTAAAGCAAGGGATTTGCGAGACTTTGTAAGAAACGGCAAGCTAGGAAAGCCTCACGGCATAAGCGTTTGGGACTTCCTTCCTCTTTACTATAACACCCCAAAAATGGGCCTAGAAGTTAGTGGGTTGGTTTAGTCTGTTTAGCCTAGTTCAGGATTAAATACTTAAAAATTGATTTTTAATCAAAATAAATTATGGGAAAATATCCTAAAATCATTATTTAGTATATATTTGTCTTAGGTCAAATCAATTTTGAAAATTGACCCTTGAATCCCTAAGAGTTTGAAATTAGTGACTATTTTGTAAAATTTGAAAACACAATGCTCAAGTTTTAAAACAAAGACAGTGAATCACAACTAATGCTTCCCATCAATACTTGCATCAAGTACAAAAACCGATAAAATCTCTTTTTATCAAATTTTGAAAACAAAACCATGGGAGCATCAAAATGTTTTAAAAAAAAGTACCATGAGCATCTAATCACATGCATAATTTCTCATGCACCATTAAAACATGAACATGACAAAACACATAGTAAATAAAGGCGTAATATGGGATTTCCAAGAGAGAAAAACTTAAAACACTTACTCCGGAGTATAGGGAGGTTTTTCACACATTCCCTACACCCCTAAACCTTTTAAAAACAGATTTAAAACACAGCCAAAGCAGTCCACTCTCAAAATCACTCACCGATAACCGAAACTTGCTTGACAAGTCACCCGAAAACGCGATTCGGCTTTCCAATCTCCCTCAAACTTGTTCCTCTACCTCTTGACCTAATTCAAGCATCAAAACCAGAGGTTTTAGGGTATTATAACACACCCAAACATCCCTCAAGTCGGACCAATATATGACAGTCCCTAAAAACACCATAAAACCTAACCAAAACTCACCGAAAACCTCTCCAAACACCCCCTAACCTTTTGTCCGGGATTAGATACTTAAAATTCATCTTAATTACATCTAAACACTTCAAGAATCATGTATTTAGGCATCAAAAACAGCCATGGAAAACCCTTAAACGAAAATCAAGAAAACAATGGGATTTTTATCAAGAAAACCGATTTTATCGATTCAAGACTTTAAAGATTGTTTTGATCAGCCAAGAACATAGGAATTTCATTAAAAAACTTTAGGTTTTAGAGGTTTGAATGATTCTTACCTCCAAAATTGATCCCACCCCTTTAAAGGTTTAAAACTATAAAACCCGTAGAAAAACGAAGATATTTTGAAGAAGAAAAATATAGGAAAATAAACCAACGAAATTTTATTAAAAAGAATGAATATTTAACTTGAAAAGATGATGAAGAGGCTGCCTTGGAGAAGAAGAAACCGAAATTTAAAGAATGAATATTTTTTAAAAAAGTAAATTTTTGGGTTTTAAACCAAAATTAGAGAATTTTGATTACTTACGTTAAAACAAGGGATTAAAGGTTGTTTATGTAGGCTCTTGAAAGGTTTAGATCAACTAGGATTAGGATTATATCAAATTACATTATATATCCAAAATTTTGTCTTAGTTTATAAAATTATCCTCAAGTTTTTAATTTGTACAAAATAGTCACTAATTTCAAACTCTTAGGGATTCAAGGGTCAATTTTCAAAATTGATTTGACCTAAGACAAATATATACTAAATAATGATTTTAGGATATTTTCCCATAATTTATTTTGACTAAAAATCAATTTTTAAGTATTTAATCCCGAACTAGGCTAAATAGACTAAACCGACCCACTAACTTCTAGGCCCATTTTGGGGGTTTTACAATTCTCCCCCACTTAAGAAATTTCGTCCACGAAATTTTCAACGTGAAAGGAGTTAAGGAAACTACTCCTTTACAACTTCCTTTCATTCCCACGTGACTTTCCAAACACAATTACGCCACTAAAACACTTTGATCAACACAAGGATCTTACCACAAAGTACCTTTGTTATCAAAACCAAGATCCCAACATACATCTCATATAGAAAAGATTTAGTCTCATCCTAGCATCACCCGTCATCATAACTTGCAATGATACACAAAATAATGGTACACCAAGACACCATGGTCCATTTCAACACTCATTGCACCGTTAAGCCAAAAGTGAAACCCTTTTTCTTTTCCCGATGACCTAAACTCTCCTTACTCAAGGTTGTCAACCATCTTTCAAAAAACTTCCAAAATTCCCAACTGTCACTAACAAGCTTAGCTTCCTCAAGCATATTAAAAAACACAAGGAAACAACCAAAACTTCCCTCTAAGACTCGCTCATCACAACAACAGATATCAACTTCCACTAACAGAAACCTTAAACGGTATCAATCAAACTCCCAACTATAGAAACGACTATAAGCAAACTCTACTAACGACAACACTTTCACCAAGAGCTTGAAAGATTCATGTTACATTACCTTAACATACTTTTCCAGACCTGGATAACTCACCTACATCGGTCACATGCATGCTAATGAGAGAACACTCAAAACTCAACCGGAAATCCAACATCTTTCTCAAAAACCTTACCCTATTAAAGCATACTACTCAACAGTTCCACCCTTGCTAAAAGGAAACACTTTCTCTTACTACCAAGAAACTATCTCATAAAACTCACGAAGATTTGTTCATACACTTTTATTCTAGCACCTTTAACAACAACACTCTCAAAGAACATTGGTTCTCACTCAACTTACCAACGAAACAAATATCCACTCTCAACTCAACCACATCCAAAACAAGTTCACTTAACACCAACTGCTTTCAAACTTCTACCACAACTTTTACTTTCAGATGCATAGCAAAAGACTATCACAAACATTGATCAAGATACCATTCTAACTCAACACCATACAACACAACTACGTAAACATAAACGACAACCAACATTACAACTGAAATCCATCAACACAACCTCAACTATGCCCCGCAAATGCGACTACACCAAACATACGATAGTAACTTACCTCAGAACATCTTAACCATGAAAAGTCTCAACTACAACCCTGTCACTAGACTAACACTCTTTGATAAGCTAAATCAAGCCAACACTATTCTTGACTTCACAACACTCTTAACTTACTCTACTAAACCAACACCTGTCAAGACATAACCCTTAAGCATCCTAAGCCACACCAAGCAACTTAGATTTAACCCATCATGCAACAGAAAGCACTTCTAATCCTTTTGTCTCAGTACACAACATCATGCTCAACTAGAAGATAATGCCTCATCTAAAGACTAGATCACCATAACCAACTCGAAAATGCACCGTTAACAACTTGTATGTACAACACAAAACTTTTCCCAAACAACTAACTAACGAAACCATTAAAAAACACGACACTACAATCAACCAACTCTTATCTCATTTAGATTATTCCAAGCTCAAACTTATGTCTCTCTAACCTAGTCAAGCTTAATGTTACTCCTCCATCCACTCACCTTAACATCCTTCTTAACATTAAGCAAACAACATAGGAGAAAAACTAACCATAAATGGAAACTCCTCAAATCCAACCTTCACGACACTTCTCGAGGATAAGGCAAGCTCAAAACACCGTTTGACCAATAAAGGTTACAAACTACCAAACATTCCTCATCACACAATTCCTACATACCGAGGTATCCAAGGATTACACCCAACAACTTCATAATAACCTAGTTATACCCAAGGTAAACCCGACACAAATCTCTTAAGAACACAGTATGCAAAGGTTAAGCCATACGGTACAACCGTAACTTCTCAAGTCCATAAAATTCCGTTACGTATCCTTAAACACTTCAACTCCTTTTTCCGATATATTCTTTTCTTTATAAAAACCTAACCACTTTCTAAACCATACCAAACAGAAAATACCAAGTGGTACTTCCACCAAACACAACGATAACACAACATCTCTTACACAAACTGAACTTTCACCGGAAAAAAAAAACTTGCGAAACTCAACTTTTCGCTTCACTAACAACCAACCCCAACTGATATCAAACTCAAGGCACTCATCATTGGTTCAACTATCCATAATTCAAATCTCAACTAACCAATCCTTATCAAGAATTACTTCTCAACTAGAAAAAATAACTCGATCCATTGCACAATAGACTCGACGCCAATAAGGTTATCTTTCAAACACCTCTTTAAACTTAAACCTTCTCCCTACATGACTGACCATAACACAACTTCCATTTTCATAAGGGAAATATTTGTAGATATGGACAATATATGCATGAGTTCCTGTATGTCACCCTAGATGCCTCATGCAAGTGCATGCAAATGCAATCTAATGTCATTCTCAAGAATGCATGCATGTCCTAAGATGCCTAATGTATATGTGCAAGCGCTTTTATACTATGCATGATTATTGTCCATACTCACAAACAACATCCGCAAATCTAAAACTTCAACTTCCTACTACAAACCTTTGCTACAACTCAACGTTCAAAACCACAGAAGCTTGATACCCAAGGGATACACATCTTCACCATAACCCGAATGTTTCATGCACGTTCAATTCACTTTACACACAAGCATTCTGAAATCGCAAATGCATTCTTAGATGTGTAATTACCTACTACTCACTAGCACAACAGATTCTTAAACTAAACTGATTCAAAACCAATCTTCACTTAAACACGATCGAGGACTCAATCAACTCAAGATCAGATATCACAACACCACAAACTTTTTCATACCTTCCAATATCTACAACTCCTCTATTACCAATTTTTAGCTCTCTTTTCGATCTCATATCACTATTACTATTACTACGCAACAAAATCAAAATTTAAAACTAAGTGATTCTACCAGAAGCAATGAGTCAACTAGCTCAAGTTTTTATCAAAACCAACCTAAAGTAGTGGAGCAATGGAGATACAGGTTTAACATGCTTTATTCTTAGCAACAATAATCAATCACCGTGAATATAACATATCAACATAACCCGCAATCACCGTGCAATATCAACAAAACATGGCAAACAATCATCGTGCATATCAGCATAGCAAAGCAAACAAAACTTCTCAAAAGTTTTCGTAAACCTAAAATCTGATACCACCAAATGTAACCCCCTCGACCCGATCTAGACGCCACCCGACTTGAACGAGCTACACAGGGAATACCGAGGCTAATCTGGAGACTCACCCCGATAAACAACCCTAAAAAAATTTTATCTTTTCTAAATGCATTAATTAGATCCTAAATATTTATACAAGGACTGAGTTCATTTGCAACGGAAATTAATGAGAAACGAGTCCTAATTTAATAAAACAAGTTTTAGGGACTTAAAACATATGAAGGGAATAACCTAGTTTTGGCCTATATAAAGCAAACCCCTAATGCTAAGAGGACAAGTCGGTTCTCATAGACAAAAACCCTAGCCGCTGACAAATTCATCATGTTCTAAACTCCATCGAGGCTTAGGTATTTTGTGGATTAGTTGGGGAAGAAAGTTGTATCTTATTTGAGAGTTATTAATACAATCTTGATTTTCATAGTTTATTCTTTCTTGGTTCTTAATCTTTTTCACTTACGAGATCGAAAGATAAGTTTGTGAAGAAAAACCTATTTGTCTAATATAGGGAGAGTTAGGCTCACGAAACGAGAGAATACGGTCTTTTCTCATGGGTATCGACTAATCCAGCATAGAGATAAACCAACCAGGATTTTAGCGACTAAGAGGAAGAATATAATTGGTTGTTATCCATTCTTGATTCACGATGGGAGGTATCACAAGACGTGGGTTTCATTAGTTTCCTCGCTTAAGGATAAGGAGGAACAATCAAACTATAGAAAGTTGAGTTGTCGACAAGGCATAACCCCGCCGAGGTAGCTGAGGCGACCCTTCGAGCGATCCTCCGCGACGGCAATTCAACCACATGCAATAATAATAGGAGAATAAGTGCAACTAGATTCCCCTCTACAAAGCAACTTGCCTAGCCTTACTTCTATCTTTATTATTTTCGTTAATTATTTAGTTTTCTTTTATTTTTAGTTAATCCAACTCCAATCCAAATTACTTGTGTCTTTATGTTTAAGTGCAGATTTATTGTGCAGCATAGGTTACTCAGTCCCTATGGGTTCGACATCTAAAATACTACAACTTGGCAAAATGTGAAAAAATTTGAGGACTCTAAGCCCGTCACCATAATGTTTATAAATGTTTTATTTTAATTTGTTTCCCTCACTAAGATTTAAGCTTAATCACTCTCTCTTTTCCTTACAATGAAGAGAAATAAGTGTTGGAAGCAAATTGAAAGCAAATGATTTATACGTGCTTATTTGAGTACTTTCTTAACTCAAGTATGCTATTTTCTAAATTTAAGAACCTTAGGTAGTCGAGAGCAATGGAATAGAGAACTTATGTGTTTTGGAACATGTTATTAGACTTATTGTTTTGGTGAACTTTTATATGATTAAGTATTTGAGTTTAAATTTATGATAAATTGAAGTATGTTATACCATGTTCATTATGGTCGAATTATGCTTTTGAATTATGTGTGTTGTGTGTGGAATTAGGCGATCATGCATCTAGAGAAAATATTTGAAGTGTGATTTATGCTTTTAGGTACTTATATGTATCTAGAGAACATTAGAATCTCATCTAAGGCAAGACCCTTGTGTAATTTGAACTTTTTGGGAAGAGGGTTCCGAAACCTCTTCATAGGATATCGATACCAAGATAAAAATACGAAGGATTTTTGGGAAACTTGGCCTAGGTATCGAAACCACATGAATTGGTTTCGAAACGGAAGTATGTTTTTAGAAAGGTGTATCGATACCCTTCTCCCGAGTTACGAAACACATTTTTATAGTAGCAAAATATATCAGAACAAGGACCAAGTTGTATCGAAACACGGGTTTGTTACACAGGAAATCGGGCGAGATATCGAAAGCGTATCGAAACACTTAAGTCCTGTTTTGATACCCCTTTTTTTCTTATTATCGGTATCGAAATTAGGATAGGGCGTTTCAATACCCCTGACAGTTAATGACGTTACAGGTTGGTTTAAACTTTAAAATCTTACGTTTTAGTCACCAATATTTTCGCGGGGTTGGCGTACCGATATGCTTTCTATATAAGCTCTTATTTCCTCTCTAGGGTACCGATGCGCTACCAGTCCATATCGGTACACCTGCACAAAAATATAGGTTTGGACTTAAAATTTGCCAAGAACTTAACCAAACCATTTCCAAAGATCATCAAACTACTCCTACATGATATTGAGGTGATAAAAGGCGTATTACCATCAGTTTCAACCCATTAAACAAACCAATCTGAAATTCACCATTAAAGCTCCCTAAGCTACCAAACCAAGCAAACATACATATCACAAGTAATGCAGCCTGATTTCATGAGATGTGTGATGCAATAGGAGTTAGAAGGTTACCAACCTTAAGCCACAGCAGCTACAAAGTCCTCTCAAGCCTTCTCCTTGCCAAGACCACTTAATGAAGCTCCAACTTATTTCTATACAAAAAAAAAAGATTAAGACCAGCTATTAGATCAAGCTAGGTGAGATTCAAGGATCTGATAACTTGATTAAAATTGAAAAAGAAGCTTTACAATATCTAATTCCCGATTTTTTCTCTTCCATCACACCACTACCTTCCTTCACCAAAATCATCCCTCTTTACCTTGTCTTGTAGATCTCCTTAAGCTCTAAAACTTACCCTCAAGCCACAAAACGAGATTCTTGACCAAAACAAGCAAGCTTGAAGCTTTAGTCCACTTTACCTTTTGTTGGGAGAGGAAGAAGATGAAGGGAAAAGGGGTAAGAAGTTGAAGAAGTCACCCAAAAACCAAATTGCAAAGAAACATAACTCACCCCCTTCTATTTGTGATCAACTTGTGAAATTACCTTAGAACCCCTCTCATAAACCATATTGGGCCAAAGACAACCTAACAACCCAAGCCCGAAGCCCAAAACCAGCCTAACAAACAAACTTGAGGCCCAAATGAGGCTCTAACGTCGAACCCAACGCTTTGGGTTAACCCGACACTTAGATCCGAAATCCGGATCGTTACAATACAAGATTATTTTTTTTTATTTTTACTCTTAGATAAATATATATAATGTTTATATAAAAGGAATATGAAAATAATAATAATAATAAGTCTTTCACGGGCGTCGCACACCGCTAAACACCTCCATTGAACATCGCTTAACATCATTAAATTAATTAATAAAAAAATTTAATATATTAAGGGTAATTAATAAATATTTAAAATATAATTTTAATTAAATTATTTTACATATATATTATTTTTAGTATTTATTTTTAAATAATAAGATTCAATTCTCCAATATCCCCAAACCCAACATTCAACCCTAAATCTTTTAATCTTTATTTTAAAAATTTTAAAAAGCTATGTTCTTGTATCGAATTTAATTAAGGATTTTCACCTCCGCCGAGAAAGAATCACTAACCCCAATTTTGTCTTCGTTGCATCTAGACCTGACAAACTTGATCCGAGAACCGAAAACTGAACCGATTTACCCGAATCAAAACCCGAACCGAAACCAAAATCGATGATTTAGCGTGATCCGAAACCCGAACCAAAATCGAAATCGAAATCGAAACCGATCCGAATTCTAGAAGAACCGATATAGACCCGTAACCGATTTGACCAAAACCGATTTTTACCCGAACCGATTTTCATCTGAACCGAAAGCAACCCGAAATTAACTTGCTCAAAACCAATCTAAACTGAACATCAATCCGATTTTAACCCGATAATTAAGTCGAAGTGAATGAATAATATACTATTGTTTATTTTTAATAATATGATAAATAATTAAATAATATATGTTTTATTATCTATTTGTATTATTATAATACTAATTAATCACTACATCTGATAGTAATTTAATGTTTAATATCATATTTTCTTCTTTAAAAATCAATTTATTTTTTTTGTTAATCAGTCTTCATCAGAGTTGGACGTCTATTTTGATTCATCTGCTCGTAGTAAACACTAAAGAGTGTAATCCACGATGCAAATGGTGTTTGTATTTGAAAACATCCATACAAGAAAAATAACACAGCTAATTTGAAGATAGAAATTAAAAAGTGTACCTAATAACATAAAAATAAGTCTTAAATAAATAATTTTTTTTAAAAAGTGATATTTAGTTACAGATAAAATTAAGTATCTAAACTCAGCTACTCTTACATATCAAATTCAATTATATTGAGTACACACAAATTTAGTTACATATCAACTTTTGGATTTTAAAAATTAAACAGGAAGGTGAAAGAGCATGAAAGCAGTGAGGCGAGCGTAAAATGGATGGAGAAATCGTTATTCTGAATCTAAAAGCCCAAATGGGTAAAATACAAGACGGGTTCATTTACACTTTAGGGTTTATAGAATGAAAATAAGGTTTCACCAATAACTTACTTTGGTCATTAAACTTTTAAAATTTATTCGAAATTTTAAATTAATTTGATTTAAACCCCTAATTGAAATTAGGGTTTCCAACCGAAATTCCCAAATTATTAAGGTTTCAGAAATTAGGGGTTTCAAAAAAAATTCGAATTGGGACCAAAATTTGGGGTGTTACAAAAATGACCAAAACAATTCTAATACTGACTTTGCTCGAATAAAAATTGAGGCAAAAAATTTTAAAACAATTCCGATATGAAATAAAAAAGATATATTTTTACAAGAATATATGATTAATTCTATATATAATATACACGATTACATTCATACTCAAGTCCAACTCAAACCAAATTAACCCAAAAATTCAAAAATTAACCCGATCCGAACCGATCCGAATGACCAAACATGGACCCGACCCGAAAACATCCGATACGATATTGACCCGAATCACCGATCCAATATCCGAACCGAATCGAATTGAATTATCATATAACTGAATTAAAACCGAAACCGAAACCGATCTAAACCGAATCTAAACTGAATGCAAACAAACCATAAATGAACCAAACCGAAACCGAACCGAATGATCCGTTTGCCACCTCCGGTTGCATCCATTTGATGGTGTTATTGTTGCTGGCCAGAGAATTTACTATAATGACGTTTTCATTGTCCATATCAGTACGATAAACAAACCCTAAACACCTTTACTTATCACATTATAGTTTGTTAGATATTATAGAATTTGTTCGACAGAGAAATTTAACTTCTGGAAAGGAGTGAATTGCCATGGCAAACTCTAAACCATCGTCTGTAATAGTTTTTTAAGCTCGGATAATCACAATTGTCCCCATAATAATGATTAAAAGATTTAGGGTTGAATGTAGGGTTTGGGGATAGTGCAGAATTGGATCTTATTATTTAAAATAAAAATTAAAAATAGAATATATATGAAAAATAATTAAATTAAAAATTTATTTTAAATAATTATTAATTACATATTAAGTCTTAATATTTTAAATTTTTATTAATTAATTTAATGATGTTCAGCGATGTTCAATTTTAGTGTTGTTCAGCAATGTGTGACGCCGTCGTAGAATGGATAGTGTGTTTTCTATAAAAGATAAATGATGTATTTAATAAAATGTTTATTGCTCTTGAAAAAAAAATCAATAATAATTATTTATTATAATGAATCTTAGTAAGAGGATTACTTAATCTGAGGACTGTTTATTGATATTTCGTATGCTATGAAGCATGACTACTTTAGTTTAATATTGTATCACGTATTTAATACGTTCTCATATAAAAAATATATCAGGTATAATTTGGGTATTTCTCAGAGTTTCATTTTCTTATTTTTTCTTATTCCATATTTTTTTGTCATTTTTTCTTTTGTTTCGTTTCGTTTCCATACTCACATAATTTTTTATTGATATTTTTTATATTTTTTTAAATATAAAATTTATTTTATATTTACCATACCCTATATTTTTAAAAATAACATTTTTTGTCATTCTTTCTATACCCATACCTGTATCTGAATTTGTATCGGTACTAATAGGTCATATGTTGTGCTTTTCATTTGAATTCTCTTAGTAGAGTCGGTTGATTTTGTTGTATCTATGGCTTGTTTAGACCTTATTGCTAATTAGGATAGAATGGGATCGGATGTCAAGTCTTTGCTTTTTTGTAGTTGAAGTTGACATGTCTTACTTGGAGAATATGATATTCTGTTGGCAGAATCATTTGAAAACTGCTAAGAATCATCTGATTCTAAAAAACGTTTCAGAATTTCATTTTAAGCGAAACAAAAACCTGAAAACTCCAAAGATTTGAAATTTAATTCTTCAATTTAACGAGCTTTAATGGGATGAGATATTTATCTGAAATGATTCTATGGACTCCCAACATTAGAATCGTATGTCGAATGATCCTTTACAGATGCTAATCCATTGGAGGAACAAACCATGTGTACTAAGAATTCAAAGAATGTACGTTTTAAGTAAAAGTTAAATGTAATTTGACGTTAAAAAACCATGAAAAATTGACGTTAAAAACCATGAGATATTTTTTATTCAGTTGTTGAATTTTTAGATCTTCAAAAGAGAAAGAATGAGTTTTATCTTTTTCTTTGAGCTAATTGAATAAACCTTTAAATTACTAATGAGTTTTATTTTATTTTTCTTTGAGCTAATTGAAAGAAACAGAATTTTAGTAAAGGGAACAAAGTCTTTTTGGATAATTGGATGAACTATAACTCTAAAATCTTATAATTTTTTTAAAAAGTTTTGGTGCTTTTTCCAGTTTATTACTTTTTTAAAAAAATATATAATTTTATCGTAACATTTCACTGTTAATTTTACTAGTACGATTATTCTATCATTTAAATTGATATTTTTAGCTTTTTTTTACAATATATGGGTCCTGATTTTTATGCACACTCTTAGTTTTAAGATAGATTCTTGATTTACTTTTTAAATTTATTAAATTTTACGATTTTGCATTAAATTTTTTTTGAATCATTTTAACCCGATTAATATTAGATCTATAAAAAAGTTATCGAATAACCTATCTCCTACCCTTCTTATAAAATGACAGGTAAATTACATATTTTGTAGCTAATCTAATATTATATTTTTATTTTTGTAGCCTATCTATTTTCATGGCAAAATGATACTTAACAATAAGTTTTTGTTTGTTTTAGTACACCAACGGTTAAAATTGATGGAGATAATGGAGTAAATCATTTTTAATTGAGATAATAATAATTTTAGTCCCTAAATATATATATTTTTACCCATTTGATCCTAAAATTTATAAATTTAATCGTTATCTAAAATATTTGGGTTAAAATTAAAATTTTCTCATATTTCTTTCTTCCCAAAATTCCTTGTCCTTTTTTCCCCTTGAGCCACCATCAGCCCTAACTCGCATCACTGATCACTGTTACACTTCACTATTGTCGAAAACTCTCTTCTTTTTCACCCTTGTCGTCTAATCTTCCCCACTTCCTAAAACATGATTGCCTTTGTTTCCTCATTTTCGAATCACACTCTCTGTGATTTGAATTGCATATCTGCGGTTACATGTGCCAAGTATGCATCAAGTTTGAAAGGGCTATGGGTGCTCGGTTCGAGTGGGTCGAATGGTATCTGACATTAGCTTACAGGGATACATCGACGGTCGAGGAAGGATGATTGTAACCCTTAAACCATAAACTTCAACCCTTATTTACACCATACCCCTAAACCCTTTATCATGTTCACTACACTTTTAAACCCTAAATCCTCCTCTCTTAAATCAAATCCAAATCACTAACAATGTCACAAACCCTCATCTATAAGCATTAACCCTAAACCCAAACCCCAAAGAAGTTGAACAGTTCTGATGGATGAATAAAATTGGATAACTTACAATTTTAATGAACGACGTGCGTACCAAGGAAGAATAAAAATGTAATGTTAATTTTTAATGATCGACGTGCGCACCAAGAAAGAATAAAAATGTAATGTTAATTATCATTTTTTTTAAAAAATATAATACGCGAGGTACAAAATTAGAAATATTATAATAGGTTGGTGATGAGGTTTTAAATTGAATATATTTTTGTGTTAATTCTCTCTTGTCGTCAATTATTGCTATTGATTTAGTTCTACTTTACCCATTTTCGGTGTATGAATCTGTTTTTCAAAACCAATAGTAAGAAAGGTGTTTTTTGTATTTTTTTTATTAATCTATCGTGTATGGATTCATGTGCATAAAATGGGGCACGACATTTTTTGACCTGACATATTTGGATCGTCCATTCAGCAGTAACTTCTAAAAAACAGTCCAGTCAACATCTTTTAAAAGTTTAATGAACAAGATTATCTTAAGAAATTATCATAGAAAATCATCTTAGAGAAATTAAATTTAAAATTGAACTATTTGGATGTCATTATCTTTAGATTTTATCTTTTTATTTTAAATTTATTTCATTAATTTTTAGGATTTTAAAAGACTATAAATATATCATTGAGTAAATCTAGAGATGAATGACAAGCCGTAATTGTCAAATAAATTATTTTTAATCTAAAAAAATAGTAATAGAGAACAATGATCGACCATAGGGACTAAAGAGCTTTCTGATGTCGATAAACTTTGATTCTAACTTTAGCGAGAAAGTAAAGAAAATTGAGGGTTTTGAAGTAAAAAGTAAATGTAAAATAATAAAAGTTATTTGAAAATATTTATGAAAAACAACAAAATAGTTTTGAGAAGAAATTCAATGTAATAAAATAGTCTTAGTCTTCTCTTTGCCTCATTTCGAAACTAATCATAGAAAAATATTTTTACTTGAAATACATGCAGGTTATAGTCTACAAGGCTTAACCCTTGCAACTTACTTTTTCTCTAGTAAACCATTAATCTAAATTCAATATTTGGGATTTAGTTTTTACATGGTTTAACCACGACAATCATCGTTAGAACAAAAATAATTTAAGTTTTGGTAAAAATCCAACTTTAGTTATGTTGTCTCAATGAAAATCGAACTCGATTTCAATTTTTCTTAATGGATTACTTCTAAAATTTACCACGTTAAATACCATCATGCATCGAGTCATACCAATGTGTCTAATCTTGTTTTCAGAAAATAAAAAAACTTTATTGTTGTCCATTAGGATTTTAAAGTCTTGTACAAAAACAAATAAAAACAGCTCAAGTTAATAATATCAAAAAATCAAGAAAAAATAATTAATGATAAAATAATAGCAAAATAAAATACTCATTAGTGTATTTTTTCACTTTCTACTTATTTTAAAAAAAAAGTTATCTCAATTTTATATTTAATTTTTTAATTTTAATTTTTTTCTTTATTTTCTAAAAATACTTAGTATGATTTCAATCACGCTTAGCTAACTTTTAATTAGCCGATGGCTGATGACCCAAATTCAATTTGTGAGAATTAAAAAGTACTTAATATTCTCGTATATCATTTTCATTTTTCTGGAAACTAAGATCGATAATCATCCTTTCTTTCAAAAAATTTTACACTTTCATTTCAAATAAAGTGCGTTAGTGTGAATATTGTTTTGATTTATCGTTGGGAGGAATAATTGACTAGTAGCAAGTTTAACTTCTTATGAACATACTTAATGGTAATTCGCTAAGGGAAATTGATACCCGATTTGAATCTCGACGAGATAACAAAATTCGAGTCGAACTTTTCTAGCACTTAAAATTGTATTGGTGCTAAAGACAATAGATGTGGTTAGTCCAATTAGGACTAAATTCTGGAGATAGTCTTGAGAATATTAATTTATCAAAGAGAAAAATAAGTTACAAGGGTTGGGCCTCGTAGACTGTAGTCGGCATGAATCTTGAAGTTAAATGTCTTTCGACGACTAGAATGAATTCAGGCAAAGCTAAGCTTGAGACAATATCCTTAAAAAAATTTACTTTTAATATTTTACTTTCATTTAATTTTATTCATTATTAGATTAAATTTATTTTTATTTTTATAATACCAAATCCCTTTTTAAATTTATTTTTTTTATCATGATCTATATAATATGATATTAGAAATTTCTTAGTCTCTATAGATCATCCTACTTCTTTATACTATATTTTTATTTATTTATTTAGAGAAATGAGAATTATTTATTTAACAATTAAGACGTTTTTCAAATTGACACCGTTGTTAGGGACTTTGGTAAAATTACTAATATTGTTTTGGTTTGATCTATGATCAAGTCACTTCTGAGAGAACTAGTAGATTACAAATCATAGATTGAAGCTCTTACTCGAAAACTGCGTGGAGAGACCATTAGGCATAGAAGATTGAATCAAGACTATAATAAAAACCAAATCCCAACTTTAAGGAATTTTCTTGTATCAAGGAGTTATTTATTTACGTTTGATGATGATGGAACAGAATGAATGATTGAACAAACAATCTGAGAAATAGAGATAGTTGCTAACGAGAAACAATCGATATGCATCACCATTTTGTATGGTGAAACACTATTTGAGATGAAAACAAGGCTAATTTATCTTTTATCGACGTTCCATGAGCTATCAAGCGAGAATCTACACAAACATTCAAAGGAGTTTCATAGACTTTGTTTGAGTATGAAACTGAAAGAAGTATCTGAAGTGTTGATTGGTTGGGTGATTGATAAAAAGGTTCAATCTTGTGCAAGTATGTATACACATCAAATAAGTAATAAAGTGAGTTTGTGAGATCGTTCCCACAAGAATTGGGTAGGAAATTTCAAAAGTAGTTAACACACATAAAAGATAATAAAATCTTTTGTATGAACATATGCTAAAGCAAATCTATAATTGTCCCTAAAAATGTTGTAGCAAAATGAAATTGAGAAAGAAGTAATAGATAAAGTTGCACGAGCACAACACAAAGGAATATTTAAGGTAAAGACTAACTAGGCTTGCTATAAAAAATCCTTACTTTTATCCTGAATGTTTACTGTTTTACTGGTTAAACAAGTGTTCAACAAAGTTTGCTAAAAATGCCTCCACTATCCCTAGTCAAAGGCCTAATACTAAAAAATGCTAAGGCATTACCTCCCGATCTCAACCCTAACACTTCTAATGTTGATAAAGTTTTACCCTTTTTATTCGTTGAAACTCTACCTTATCCCTAAGGTGAGTTAGGATTCTGCTCCCATAGTAACCTCACTAGTTATGGTGGTGTAGATTTGTCCCCTAGACCTAAGCTACCCGAACCCCTTAACAATGGTAATCTCTCAAGAACTCTTACAAACTAAGGTTTAAGATAAAAGGTCTAAGCTTTCATGAATAAAACACATAAAAATTAGAAAGAGTAAATCACTTAGTCAACAAAATAAAACATCCATAAACAAGAATAAGCCATACTAAAATTAGCTCATGGCTTGGTTAAGAAAATTATTCGTTCTTCCGTCTTTAAGATAGATTTCCATTAACATGAAAAGAAATAAAACGAAGTGAAGAGGAAGGAAGTCCCAAATATCCCATACTTGAAGCAACCAAAAATGGTGGCTTGGCTGGAGGTAGAAGATGATGGAAGTGGACGCCTTTCTTCTTCTTTCTAATCTCCATGTTGCTCTCTTTCTTTTTCTCTTTCCGATCTGCTCTAAACTCTTTTTCTAATAAAGATGAAGCTTGGTATTTATAGGAGGCTTCTAGAGTTTTATGCCCTAAAGATGCAACGAAATATTCTCTAAAATCTGTAGAGAATTGTAGGGAATAATAGTTGGCCTGAAATTCACGAGCAGGGATTGAGGTTGTACATTTTTCTTTTATGCAATTCTGTTTGGTGTACCCTAAATGCTAAAGTATCTTTGAGTCCGATCCATCACTGAATATGCTATAGCATCTCTTCCATTCTTCAACATTGCTCCAACAAATCTATAACACACCACCATACAAATACCTTTCGCAAGCAGTATCTTTTTTTTTAAAATAAAATAAAAGTCAAAAACCTAATATAATGAAAATGTAAATGAAATGCAACTAGATGCAATATAAATGAGCTTGAAATCAAACAAAACCTTAAGTAAAAGGGTATAAAATATATGCTTTCTAAAGCGTTAACATGAAGATCAAATAAAATTAAACACCTTTACTTTTTCTTTAGACGATTTGGAAAAAGATAAGTTATTTTATTTACCTCATGGTTTAATAAATACATGGACTAACATATCACGATTGTTTTTTGAAAATTTTTACATGCGACTAAAGTGAGCAAATAGAGAAGAAACATTGTACTCTATTAAGCGGGGCAAGTAGGAAAATTTTGAATATATAAAGAAAATATTGAGAACTAGAAGGAGTAGTTTTCGAATAGATCGAGCAAATACGATAATCATGAGGATGAACCGAGCAATTTGAAAGGAATTTGAATACTTCGAATATCGCCACAAATTCCGAAGGTTGAGAACTAAAGTTTGAGGTTTGGGTCTAAAGCATTTAATATCTAAGGAACCTTGGTCTCTTTTCATTTCTTTTTTAATTTTTGTATTTTATTCTATATACGATTATCAAATTATTTTTGAAATAAAAGAGTTTTCAAAAAGATTTACAAAATGCAAGGTAATTGATGCAAACGACCATCTTTGATATGACCCGAGAAAAAGGGGCAATATATGATATGAGGTGTCTCTTGAAAAGACCATTTTGATGATACATTTTGAGAATTCGGGTCAACATGAATAAGCAAAGATTATTTGAGCTTATTGGGGTTGCAGTTTAAGCAGAGATGGATGTCAAACCTTTTTGGAGACAAAAGTTATATTCGGGGGCATAAAAAGAGTCAATCAGATAACCCAAAGACAGAAGTCGAGTAGAATAACTCTCGATGAACAAGTTGAATATGGACCTTAAATGATAAGCCTGAATATGAGATTGAGAGCTACTACCATAAACTGAGTAAAACAGAATTCAGAGACAAATAGTTCAAGTGTGTCATAGTCAACCAATAGAAGGCATTTGAACTATAAAATGTGAGAGATTTTGTTCTGACCGGTGTAAGACATCTCCTTTCAAGACGAGACAAAGCATGAGAATCCAACGAGGATGAAAGCCCGATGAATTTAGTGCCAATTAAAATAGGAAGCAAGGATCTGTCCTCTAAGAAAAAGAAGAAAAAGAAAAAATAGCATTCATGCATCATTTAGGATAGATGTTCATGCATCATAAGCATTCCCATTTCATTCCATCATTGCATTTTGTTTATTTTAAACAGGGATTCTGAAGATTGATCAGGAGTTTGATCTACACCTCACTAGGAAAAAACAAATCTCGAAAGAATCAAGGGACCTTCGAAAATAGACGATATGAGGTTGAGATACCTTGTTCGAAAAAGAGAAGAAGGAAAAGAGGAAAAGAATGAAAAGAAAAAAGAAGAATAAAAAATAAAGAAAAAAGAGAAGAAGAAAGAGAAAAAAATTAAAATGAAAAGAAAAGAAAAAAAAGAAGAAAAAATGTAAAAAAAAAAGAAGAAGAAAAAGGAAAGGGAAAGAAAAGAAGAAGAGAAAGAGAAAGAGAAAGAAAAAAAAAAGAAAAGAATATAAGAGAAAAAAAAAGAAAAGAAAAGAAGAAGAAGAAGAAGAAGAAGAAGAAGAGACCAACAAATGATTTCTTTAATACCAAGATGATATATGCTCGAAGAGAGGGACCGTTCATTATGACATACGCTCGAAGATAGGGGTCATGCATCGCGACATACGCTCGAAGAGAGGGGTCGTCCATCACGGTATATGCTCGAAGAGAGAGACCGTTCATTATGACATACGCTCGAAGAGAGGGGTCATGCATCACGACATACGCTCGAAGAGAGTGGTCGTCCATCACGGTATATGCTCGAAGAGAAGGACCGTTCATCGTGACATACGCTTGAAGAGAGGGGTCATTCATCGCGACATACGCTCGAAGAGAGGGATCGTCCACCACGGTATATGCTCGAAGAGAGGGACCATTCACCATGACATGCACTCGAAGAGAGGTGTCATTTATCGCGACATACACTCAAAGAGAGGGGTCGTCCATCACGGTATACGCTCGAAGAGAGGGACTGTTCATTATGACATACGCTCGAAGAGAGGGGTCATGCATCGCGGCATACTCTCGAAGAGAGGGGTCGTCCATCACAGTATATGCTCAAAGAGAGGGACCGTTCATCATGACATACGCTCGAAGAAAGGGGTCATTCATCGCGACATACGCTCGAAGAGAGGGGTCATCCACCACGGTATATGCTCGAAGAGAGGGACCGTTCACCATGATATGCACTCGAAGAGAGGGATCATTTATCGCGACATACACTCGAAGAGTGGGGTCGTCCATCACGGTATATGCTCGAAGAGAGGGATCGTTCATCATGACATACGCTCGAAGAGAGGGGTCATTCATCATGACATACGCTCGAAGAGAGGGGTCGTCCACTACGGTATATGCTCGAAGAGAGGGACTGTACACTATGACATGCACTCGAAGAGAGGGGTCATCCATCACGGTATATACTCGAAGAGAGGGACCGTTCATCATGACATACACTCGAAGAGAGGGGTCATTCATCATGATATATGCTCGTAGAGAGGGGTCGCCCACCACGGTATACGCTCAAAGCGAGGGACCGTCAGATGCTACAATGATAGGAAATCATGACATCTCCAAATAGGGAAGTCGGATAAAAGTAGTGTTTATAGTCTTTGCTTCATCATTGTTTTACAACGATAAGCAAAGAGGGGCAACTATAATCACTAATTTTATCCGGGGTAAACCCGTTTATTTTATTTTATTTTTATCTTAAATAATAATAGGCGTTGTTTAATTTTAGCATTAATTACAAAAAAATAAAAAAGGCAAAAAAAATATAATAATGGGATTTATGTTTAATTTTGTTTTTTTATAAAAACATGATAAAAATTTAAAAACATTATATTAATATATTTATTAATTAGTATCTATTTTCTTTTCCTTTGACTTTGTATATATTTTGTTTATTTTATATATTTATTATTATCTAGTTGCTATTTTGTTATTAAAATATTATTTAACATTCGGTTACTTTGTTTTTATTACTGCTTTCATTATTATATATGTTATCTAAAATCAAAAAAACCAAAAATATATTAAGTTATGACCACTAATTATGCTATAAAAATAAAAATATACTAAGTTTTCCCTATTTTATGATGTTTCCTTCTTCGTTTATTTACTATTATTATTAATTATTCAAATTAAAAAAATCCAAAAACAGTTAATTGTTGTCATTTTGTTTTAATTCTATTTTCGGTTTTATTTCTATCAATATTTTATTCAAATTTAAAAATTCCAAAAAATACTATAATATTAATTATATTTCCTTTTAGTTTCGGTTTTACATATTTATTATTTTCTTTTATTATTACTTTAGTTTATTGCTATTATTATCATATTCAATTACTATTATTATTATTATGTCATCATTTATTTCTACTATTATATATTAATATTAGTATTAGTATTATTTTTATTATTTTTATTTTTATTATTACTATTATTTTATTTATTATTATTATTATTATTATAAGATAGGTTATATAATTAAACCCAAGTTTAAAATAAATGATAACCCATATTAAATAAAATAGCCCAATGTTTTATTAAACAATAATAACAGTCCATTACAATTTAAAATCTAAAAATATAATACACAGCCCATCAGCTAATTAACTAAAGCCCGAATCTATTTTTTGTAATTAGCCCAACATACATAATAACTAAATTAAAGCAGCCCAACAATGAGCCCAAACCAGATACCCACTAAATCAGAAACCTTAATGAATAATGCCCTTCATTTGTTTTCTTGCGCAGCCTCATTACAGCCGTCAAATCTGAATCAGATCTGACGGTTCACATTAAAGGATGAAGCGTCCGTTTGAATGCGGCGTGTGACTATTCAACTTCCAGTGGGCTCTTCGTCTCTTCGATCACCGTCCGATCGCCGATCGCCAGTGGTCCCCTCATATTTTTCGACCGCCACGTTCATATGAAGACAAAGGAGATGTCAGATTCGTACAAAATTACAACAAACTTCAGAGGAATTTCGGCCAATATCAGAATGCATCAGAGGCTACATGAATACATCCAAGAATCGTACAAAATATCAGAGGCCAAACCATAAGAATCAAAGATAACAGATTACGGATAAGCATTTTTAGTTTCTAATCCATGTAATTAGAGAAGGCTATAAAAAAAGAATAGCCCTAGCGTTGTAAACCATTCGGGATTCAGACACCACAAAAATCAATAGAAAAACAGAAACTTTTCAGTGGTATTTCTCATACTGTTCTTTTTGCATCGAATAAAAAAGGATTAGGGTGTTGCTTTTACCTTTTGGTTCTTCCGCTTCTTTGGCTTCTCCGGCAACAATCCCACGGCACTCGTGCGTCTGAGGGTGAGACATACGAGAGAGAAGAAGTTTACTTTTCCTTTCCTTTGCTTCCAGATCCAAAGCAAAGGGGTCTCATTTTTGTTTTTGTTTGTTTTCGGTTTTAAAAATAAGGTAAAAGGGAGTGGCTTTTTTTATTTTCCTTTCGAAGGAAAGTTTGTTTCTCTGGTTTTGGCTTTCGAAAGGGTTAAAAGAGAGGTTTTCTTGTTGTTTTGGGTTCGCCGGCCACCACAAGCGATGGTCGGAATCTGAAAATCGCAGAGGTCTGTGACGGTTTCTAGGCTTTCTACGGTGGTTTTCTGGGAAAGTTGATGAACATATGAAT
This sequence comes from Abelmoschus esculentus, assembly GCA_035048815.1. Lineage (NCBI taxonomy): Eukaryota > Viridiplantae > Streptophyta > Magnoliopsida > Malvales > Malvaceae > Abelmoschus > Abelmoschus esculentus. Next base: position 8,022,582 of record JAUCBN010000015.1, read on the forward strand.
GTTCATCATTTTCTAGTTTTAAAATGAAGAATATTTCAAAGAGTTTTTTGGGTTTCTTTGGTTCCGGTTGAAAGAATGAAATAAGGGGTGTTTTAATTTTGTGTTTATTATTTATACCCGGGGACCTTTTAAAAATGGTTTTATTATTTCATTAAACCCCTCCGCGTTTTCATTATCACATTCCCAGTCCCTAAAACTTCGATTCGTTTCTCAATTTGGTCCCTAATCGGATCATAATCATTATTTTCAAATGGTCTTTTTCCATTTCCAGCCCCTCCGTGTGGGTTAACTCCTTCCGCCGTCCTTACTCACCGCAAAATAACGTTCCAAGGGTTCGAACGTTTTCAAATCGTTTTAATCCGGTCACTGTTTTGAAATAAAGTTCATTTTTCTTACAATTTTGACCCCTGATTTTATTTCTCTTTCCATTTTTATCATTTTATTTAAATACTTATTTAATTTTATTTTCCTAAATTATTATGTAATTAATTTTCATAAAAAAATTTGACTTTTTATATTTCCATTATTTATTCTTTACCTTTTTAATAGTGTTTAATGATTTATTTTTTTTCCTTATTTAATGTCGAGACGATGGAATTTAAAGTTTTTATTCTTAATTTTCAATCAAATAAAATTAATTATTATTTCCTTTTTATCTTTCCAAAAGAAAACAGCTTTCAATGCTTTTTTTCCCTTCTGTCGCATGGTGCTTCTTTTTTATATATTATGTATGATTTATTTCCTTATATTATATTATTATATATTATATGTCATATTCATATTATGTTTATATATATATATATATACTCTATAGTTGTATATTATATAATATATATTATAATATAGTATGTGTTAATTCTTCATTTATTCTTTAATTCATTTATTTATTATTTACTTTGTATATAGTTATAGTTATATATTAATATATTATATCTTTACATTACACATTATTTTGTATATCATATTATTATTTATATTATATTAGATATATTACTATATTTGCATATACCATCATTTGTTATTTCTTTTCTTTTGTTCGAATCGGTTTTACGGTGACTCGCAACGGAGAATGATCCGTATTATTTCTAGCCCGTTTAGTGTAAATAACTAACATCTAACACCTAACTCCTAACCTTTAATTTATCGCTATTTAATTTACCGTTTTTTATTTTCCGTATTTACTTTTCCACAATTTAATTTCTTGCACATACTTGTTGTAATTTTCTTTGAGCACTTTTAATTTCTCGCATTTATTTAATTTATTTATTTGTATATTCGATTCATTTATTCAACATATTTTCACAATCATCCCTTAATTAATGAATGAATTAATTAATATTTTACTCGGTCGTAACAGGCCCGACACCAGACGTAGTGGTGACGGTGTATGCGTTTACCTTCGGATAAAGATACGGTAAAATAGATCCGAATTTATAATTAAATACTAACTTAAATGCCACTTTAATTTAGAAATTTTAATATTAAATAAGCGGTAAATATTTTTAAGGTACCAATTTTGGGCGGTTTAGAAATGCTAACCCCGTTTTTTAATCGTAACCGACTCCTGAACCTTTTCAATTTCGAATATCTGGTTTTACAGTGCCCGGTCTACCAAAGTGACCAGTGGCGACTCCCTTTTTATTTTTTTAAACAGTTTTTAAATTAATTCTGAAATTTTCTTCTAACATTTCTAATTTATTTCTTTTAACTATGTTAAATCGATTTTTTAAATCTTTCAATTATTTTTTATAGTTACCCCTAAATCCCCAGAATTCCCAACTTTCAATTCATTCTTTTCTAAACCCTAATTCCTTTTAAAATTTCCTTCCCTAATATTTTAAAACCCTAATTTTAACTTAAATTTCAAATTTCTCCTTTTCGAATCAAATTATCTTTTCCAATTAACATTTTAATTTAATCCCTAAATTTCTTATTTTAACCTAGTTTTTCCACTAGCGACTTTTTATTTCCAAACTTCGATTTTAAAAAAGGGTCACTACATAAGGGGTAGGATTTGAGATATAAAAAATTAAGGTTACTGTTTAAAAATTAGTTTTTTAAGATTTTTTAACAAAAGGCACAATTAAAAAACATAAGATTTTTACTTGAAAAAAAACATGATAGTAAAATCAGCCATCAACACTTTCTTAAGTGAAGAGAGTGTCTTTTACTCTTCTTCATTTTCGAATTTTGTAGGTCTTGTTTTTGGCCAATTTTAAAAAATATATGGGTTTAAGTTTATTTGAGACATTTAGAAAATAATTAGAGAAGTAGGTCAATTGCTACAGTAATAAAAGGATCTCGCCACCTTCTCTTGGCGAGGTCTTTTGTCTCTTCCTGAACCACGCCAAGAAAAGATGGTGAGGTACTGTTGATCCATTTAATTTATTCGGTTGAATGAGGAAGAGAGAGAAGACCACGTCAAGAGAAAGTGACGAGGTCTCTTTTTATTGTAGTTTCTAACCTACATCCTTAATTATTCCTCAACCTCCCTAAAACCCTAAAATTAATTTCAAACAACAATATTTTTAAAAAAATTCCCTTGTTTTTAATAAAATAAATTTATAAAAAAATTAACTAAATTATTCAACTAATAAATTGAATACCATACAACGTCTATTAGATGAGTTTGTAAGCTTCAAAATTTTATAGTCTTTCCTTTGTTGTTTTTAGCCTTTGGTCAGAGACGAAGCTACCTTGTGTATGGGAGGATTTCTTGTCCTTCTCAAATTTTTTTGGTATAATTATACATGAGGTCCCTCTTAATTTAAATAGTAATAAAATAAGATTTTTGTCCCTCCCAATTTTTAGATTTAAAAGCTTAATAGATCTTTGTCCCTTCTATTGTTTGATTCTAACTCCGCCTCTCCCTTTGGTTATGAGATTTTTTTTGGTTCCTTTACACGACCCAACGTAGTTTTCTTAGAGTTTTTTTTTTTTTTTTTCAGATCGGCAATTCATGTGGATAATTAGGAGACAAGTTATCCAGCCACAGACCCACTCAAATACTTGTGTTATGGTGGAGTTAGTGGCCATGCATAAAGCACAAACAAACAAAAACTGATGTGTAAGCCATGAGAGAATTGAATGGAGAGTGCATTAGTAAGGGACTTTTTCCTTGGCTGTGGACTGCTCCTCAACAATTCAACAAAGCCAAAAATGCAATAAAGCTGACAGAAAGATATGTTCAGGAGATTTTAGTGTTGGGGGTGAAAATAAAAATCTTAATCATTTCCTCCAATAATGGAGTTCGATTTTAGTATGACATGAGAATTTTCGTATTATCCACTTTCTCTTTCTCCATTACCATTAGTGGACTTTGCGTCAGCCAAAACATAGCCCTAGTACTCAAACGTTAAAGCAAAATATAAAGTGTGGTTAAAGAGGTTAGCTCTTAAATCCAATTATATCGGCAAACATATCTCTTATTGGCAGCCAGCTGATTGACTTATGGGGAGCGGTAGACACCCTAATCTCCACATCCTTCCTCTCGGCACTCACTCCACTTATGGTCATTCCTTCTTTCTCAATAGGATTTGCCTTTGCCTGCTTGCATGCACACCGAAGCTCAAAAAATAAAAGGTTACATACTTGAATATTAAAATGAGGGGAAAAAAGGACAATCAAATCTGCTTCTGAAGACAAAGAACTCTTTTGATCCGAGGGTGGATGTTTGTTGGGAGTGGACAGAATGTCTTAATTTTTAATTGTGGGTTTGATAGAAGGAGTCACGAAGCTCTTATTTGTAAGAAATGACAAAAGCAACTCCACTTGTTCATTGACTCAACTCAAAGCCAAGGCCATAGCCATCTCTACGTACAATTATTAAAGGCACGCATATGTAATAAGATTAGTGTTTAGGACTTTGCCTTTCTCACTATCACCGGACAATGATTTCTCCCCCACCTTCCCATTCATCACCCAATATGTTATTCTAAAAGACTCGCCCTTCTCTTTATTCCAAGAGTAGGGACCACAAGAGACCAATACCGACTCCAACTTTATGAGTATAAATGGTCTTATCATTTTATTATATTTCTATTGGTACTATTATTTTAAACAGTGCACATAACATATATAAATTAAAATTAAGATTTAGAATTTAATTTTTAAGAATTTTTTAATAAATAATATAGAGGGGATTAAGTAACAAGTAATTTTTATTCCAACTTTATAAGTATTTTTTTCTGGACTGTGGGTCAATTTTGATTTTATTTAAAATATGAGTAAATATCACCTTTGGTAAGTAAACTATTCTAGCTTTCTTGTTTTAATCATCAAAATATTATTCTGTGGAAAATAGTTACCAACGCTATGTTTTTCATATTTTAGTCATTAATTTTATTTTTCTCTGTTTTGGTCACCAATTAATTGTTTCTTTCCTATTTTGGTCACTAAATTATCTTCTTTTTCGTAAATATTTTAACAGTGAATGGTCAAAATAAAAAAATATAACATTAGTGATTATTTTAAAAAAATAATAATTGGTGACGGAAACAAAAAACTGAGAATAGAGAAGTGACAAATGGTGATGCTTACCCTTTTTATAATATTCTTAATAGGATCTTATGATAGTATTTGTTAATTGTTCTCGATATTTTACCATTTTTATATAAAAATATGAGGATTTTTTTTAAAAAAATTATATTGAACCTAATTGACTTGGTTAGATTTTTATCTAATAATAATTATTTATTGAAAAATAAATTATAGAATTAAATAAATAAATATCAAAAGAAAAATTAATATTAAATAAATAATAATTTATCTCACATGTAAGAATAAAAAATTAGCTATAACTCAAAGAGTGCAGATCGACTATCTTTTTATTGTGCATCCTTTGTTGCTCCTAATTTAAATTTGTAGATTTAGGGTTTAAGAAATTAGGGATAGAATGTATATTTTAGGTTCTAAGTTTTAGGTTTTAGGATGTAGAAAATTAGGGTTAGGGTTTAGAATTTAATTTTTGAAAAAATTTAATACAAAACATGTAAAAAGACATAATTAATGGACAAGAGATTTTTACTCCAAACTAAACCATATGCAAGTGTTGTAAGGGTAGTATTAATAAATATAATTTAATTTTTGTAACATCGAGGATATATTGACGAGGAACGATTATGAAAAAATAAAGAGTCATTTACAATTTAAATCATTAGATTTACCCTCAATTTTCTTATAGGTCACAAACCTTTGATTTAATCAGATTAAATCATTAAACTTTTATTATTAACAAATTAAATCATTCATACTAACACCGTTAACTATTTTAACGGAAAAGCTGACTCACTAATCCTACTAGGCATATTTATTTTTCCTTGTCAGCAAGTTATACGTTAAATTAGAAAAGAAATCAAATTCAATCAAATATATTTTAATTAATTTCTATTATCTTTTGTATCTTATTCTCCACCATTCCTCTACAGCCGTCAAAGAAAAACTTCGACAAACTTCACAAAATTTTTACTGCTCTTGAAGATTTGAAAACACCCAGGTTTGAAATTTTTTCTTTTATAAAACTCTGAATTCTAATCAATCATAATTTAGTTTTATAATAAATTAAAGAAAACAATAGTAGTTGGGTTTTATGAGATCGAGTTTTTAGTGAGATAAATTTTGTTTATTTGCTAAAAATCCTAAGGGAAAAATTATATTTTTGTAGCGAGATAATCCTTTTTTTATCATATTGAGTTCTTTGTAGTGTTTTTAATTAAATTTTTATAATTTTTTTTAATAATTTTATATTTTATAATTTTTCAGTTAAACTAGGAAGAATAAGTAAAATTAAATATTTGGGTGAGTTTAATGAGTTTTCTTTATGATTTTTCTATCTTTGTTGTTAGTATTTATTAATTTTTTACTTGTTTGATGAATGATAACCGGTGTACTCTAAAAATCTTAAATAGGATTGTTGTATGTTGAACTGATATTCAATAATGATTTCTAAATTTGAATTTGATTTTATATCTTGTAGGTTAGATGCTTTGAGAGAGATTGATAAAAGTAATGGAACCAAAAATAAGAAAATCGATTGAATTGATGCCTGCATATTGTAAGTCTATAATATTTTACAGTTCATTTTTAATTTTTTCTTGCTTGCGTTAGTAGAGAAATTTAATAAAAATCTGATTAAAAATTTAACTGGTAAATAATTATTTTGTTATTTTCAGCACAACATACAAGTTATTTTACACTGAAAATTCATCACAAGGGAAGTTTATGTTTCATTGACGGGGAAAATAAGTATTTTGGTGGTAAAATAGATTGTTTTGATTGGTGTAACTCAACTAGTATATCACTGAGATATTTGAATGATTATGCACAAATGTTGGGTTATAATGAGTTTATAACTTATCATTGGAGGATACCGGGGAATGACTTAAATGATGGATTATTTAAGATAGAGAATGATGATGATGTTACAATAATTTCTCTTTATATACCGGATAGTCGAGTAGTTGAAATTTATTTTGAGCATAATTCAGAATTTGAGTTGACTCAAAATATGAAAAACGACGAGGATAGTTACTTTATTGATAGTGAATATGATTTAGATGATGGTGATGATGGATTAATTGAGGTTGAAGTTAGCAGTAAGATGGATATAGCATCAATTCAAGAATCGAAAGAGAACAATAAACGAAAAAAGCTGCTGCTTGAGACAAAATCAATAAGAGAACCACATGTTTCATTGGATAATAAGCTAACTTCTGAATTTGATTACTTTTCGGATGTTTCTGATCAATTATATTTAGAATATGTTTCTAGTGATAATGATAATGATTTCACAAGAAATAGAAGACATCCTGAATTTGATGCGAGCAAAGATATGAAGAATCCTGAATTTGTTGTTGGAATGATATTTAAAGACTTTGACGAATTCAAAAGTGCTTATCGACAATATTCATTAGTTAATCAGTTGAGAATTAATTTTAAGCATAATGATAAAGACAGGGTGGATGTAAGGTGCAAAGAAGGTTGTCCTTTTCGTATGTGGGCTTCAAGAATGTCAGATAAAATGACAGTTCAAATCAAAAGCATTGTAAATGAGCACAATTGTAGTAAAGTTTTTGAGAACAAATTTTCATCTGTTGAATTGTTGGCTTATAAATTTTTGGATGCTTTCCGAGATGATCCTAATATGAAAGTGAACATTTTTTTAGCCAAAGTTAGAAAGGAAATGAAGCTTGAAATAAAGTGGATGAAGGGTTACCGAACTAAAGTGAAAGCCTTAAAAATTCTTAGGGGGAATGACGAAGAACAATACTCTAAGCTACCAAACTTTTGTGGAGAGCTAAGAAAAAGAAATCCGGGATCAAGTACTATTTTGCATTTAGACAGATCATTGTTTCAAAAAGTTTACATATGCATCAAGGCATTAAAGGATGGGTTCTTATCTGGTTGTAGATCAATTATTTCAGTAGATGGATGTTGGTTAAAGGGTAAATATGGTGGATACTTGCTGACAGCAGTCGGTATAGATGCTAATGATTGTATATATCCTATAGCTTATGCAGTGGTTGACAAGGAGAATCGTAACAACTGGGGTTGGTTTTTAAATCTGTTAGCCAATGATTTAAATATTGAAAACTCTCATGCTTGGACATTTATGTCGGATAGACAAAAGGTTAGCAACAATTTTAATTATTTTTTTCTTTATTATTTAATTATCAATGGATTAATATGTTTCTTTTATTTGTAGGGTCTTATATCTATTATGCAATCTTTATTTCCAGGTTTTGAGCATCATTTTTGTGTGCGACATATGTATCAAAACTTTATCATGAATAGTGAACATAGAGGAAAGGCTCTTAAAGACTATTTATGGGCAGCGGCACGAGCTACTTATCCTGGTGAGTTTAATTATTGGATGAACAAAATTGAGAAGACATGTGATAGCGCTTACAAGTGATTGAAAAACAAACCGGCACAAGAATGGTCTAGATCACATTTTAGGACTTTTTCTAAATGTGATATGCTTTTGAATAATCTATGCGAGAGTTTCAACAGCTCGATTGTAGATGTGAGGGACAAACCAATCCTTACAATGCTTGAAGCAATCAATTCAAAGTTAATGAGAAGAATTTGCAAGCAAAAAGATGCAATGAAGAGATACATTGGGCCAATTTGTCCTAAGATACAGAAGAAACTTGATAAGTTGAAGATTGAATCTTTTAATTGCATACCAGATTGGTCAGGAGGTTCTACCTTTCAAGTTAGATGTCCATCAACTCAATTTGTAATTGATTTGAATGAAAAGACATGTTCTTGTAGAAGATGGCAATTAAGTGGATTACCTTGTTCACATGCAATTTCTTGTATATTCAATCGAAGAGGGCATCTGGAAGATTATGTGGATGATTGTTACAAGGTTACGACATTTTTGAAAATCTATGATCATACTGTTAATCCAATTGCTGGTGAAGATCAATGGGATTTTGTTCAACATGGAGATGCGATTATCCCACCTGAATTGCCGAAGTCTAAAAGAGGGAGACATCAAAAAAAGAGAAAAAAAGATATTGTTGAAATACATGAAGAGAAGGAAAAGAAAAATAATGTGTCCAAGTTATCTAGAAAAGGGCTCAAAATAACTTGCAGTATATGTGGACAACAAGGACACAACAAGCGTTTTCATGGTGTTAAAAATAATTTACAGGTATATTTTTAAATTATTTGAATAATTATATGTGAATATTTATTAATATTTTTTTTATTACAGGAAAGTGCAAAAATAAATTCAATCGAGCCATTCGAAGATTCACAACAAAATTTTATTGGAGATATTTGATCAACAATATGAATTTATATATTATAGAGTTAAGTATTTCATATTAAATTTTTATTAAAGGTGTACATTTTACATCTTATAGATTCTTTGATATTATATATTTTATTTTTTTGAATTTATTTAATTTTTTTGCCGCAATATTTCTGGATATGTCTTATATTTGAATTGACTTAAATTTTTTTAGATATGTCCTAAACATCTATACCAAAATACAACACCAACTAACAATAAACGATGTATAAAAAAATTATAAAATTCAATTCGACTCGACTTGATTTTAGTCTAACATAAATATTTGGAGAATTTTTTTATTAAATTTGATTCAACTCGACTTGATTATAGTCTAACATTATTGTCCCTAGTTCACTCTTTTGTTTTATTGCCCGGATTCCTTTTAGACCTTCTCTCGTGCATGTGCATGCTACGCAAAACGTAGGACTGGTAGGCGAAGCTGAAATCACATGCTTTAACCCAACTTCACAATCAATTTATTACGAAATGTTGTGTATAAGTTTGAAAGCCAAGGTTTTGTTCATGGTGTGCCAATCCTCTTAGTTTCTCTGCAAGTTTTGGTATTTTCAGTGTTCCACCATGCCATCACTCGACACATTCTTCTAGATCTTGTAACTGCAAGTTTTCTCTTTTTCGTCACATGTTATTTCATCCGTTTGTTACTCGGAAAAACAAGTCGCATACTTCCTCCTGGTCCGAGAGGCTGGCTTGTTGGGGCGCTTCCACTCTTAGGTTCCATGCCTCATGTCACACTAGCCAAATTAGCCAAAAAAAATATAGACCTGTAATGTAACTCAAGGCTCAAGATGGGGACATGCAACATGGTGGTGGTGTCAACCCCGGATGCCGCTTGAGCTTTTCTTAAGACCCTCGACTTGAATTTCTCTAATCGACATATAGTTAACCTAAGAACCTTAACAACAATCCATCTTCAAGGCCTTTTAACACAATTAAAATATACTCCAAAATAAATTAGACATGAAAAATACAGTTTCTTCAAAGCTTTGGTCCATTGAACATGGTTCTGATCTTTGTTTCTGTGCTCTACAAGAATTTGATATTTACAATATAGTAGCAAAGAAACGATAAGAAGATAAACATATTATAATTTTCAGGTTGAGTTATGCTTTCTTAGGCCGTGAAACAATCATATAGTCGAATCTCAATAGAAAAGAGACAATATCTAATTGCAATCAAAACTATGAGATAGATTTAAACGTCAAGATATCTATATCTTCTCATTATAGTTCAGAAGACATCATCTTATACCAAATCAATGAAACAGTTAGATTTATTTATAAATACACGTAAATCTAATTTAACAACATTTCACATAGTTCATCCCGAAATAAAAAAAATAACAAATAACGAAAAGATTAACCAAATAAAACATACACTTTAAAACTTGATTAAATAAAATGAAAAAAATAACCTGAGTTTGTTTGAGATCGATAAAAAATTTCTTTTGCACAGACAGAGCCTTGAGAATTAGCTTGATCAAATCCAACACTTTAACTTCAATCTTCTGCGCAGCAGCCGAAACCCTAGCTGTGTATTCAACCACTCTCATACGACGCTAAAAAAATAAATCTAAACGAATAAAAAATGCTTGAAGAAAAGGAAAAAGATCATGAATCTTAGGATTCTTATCAAATAAACAAAAAACTATCTAACTAAAAATCCGATCTCATAAAATTCAATTGCTATTTTTTTATTTATAACAAAACTAAATTACAATCGATTAGATTTCAAAGTTCTATAAATAAAAATATTTCAAACCTGAGTGCCTTCAAATCTTCGAGAACAACAAAAAGTTTTGTGAAATTTGTTGAAATTATTCTTTCAAGGGCTGAAAAAGAGAACTGGAGAATAAGAAAAGAAAAGAAAATCGTTATTGATTGAATTGCAGTTTCTTTACTAATTTAAAAAAAGATTTTAAATATATTTTTTAATTTTAATTACTGACATGGAAAAATATGCTTAGTAGGATTAGTGAGTCAGCTTTTCCGTTAAAATAGTTAACGGTGTTAGTGTGAATGATTTAATTTGTTAATAATAAAAGTTTAATGATTTAATCTGATTAAATCAAAGGTTTGTGACCTATAAAAAAGTTGAGGGTAAGTCTAATGATTTAAATTGTAAATGGCTCAAAAATAAATGAAGATGATGGTCGCAAATAAAAAAAATATAACACTAAAATTTATATTAAAACCCAAAATGAGGTAGAAGATAAAAAGTTTCACTATAAAATTTATAATTTGTTTGCGACTTAACACTTTGTAGAATCCTTGATATATACAAATTAAAACTAGTGTTGTATCAAAACTTTAATTCCTAATATCTATTTATATGGATAGATTACTTATTTACAAAGAAAACTTACATAATTTTTTTATTCAATATAGTTTTTCCACCTTTAAAATAAAGTAAACAATCCTACTAAAAATAAAATTCTTACTTTAAATTAAATTTTAAAAAAATATCATAACTCTAATAGACTATAAATTTTAGTGGAATATGGCATAAATTAAAGTGGGCCAACTTCTGACCTTATAAATAGTAAGAAGCAGATACCACAAATCCCTCACGAGCAGCACACCATTACCTTTAATGTTGTACAAGTTTGAGAGCTAACTCAATTCCGCATTCATATATCCACATACAGAGCTAAGATATGGGTTCTGTAGGAAAGTTCAAACCATATTTTGCTGCAATTTTCCTACAAGTTGGTCTTGCTGGAATGGACATCTTATCTAAGGCTGCACTAAACCAAGGCATGAGCAATTATGCACTAGTCGTCTACCGTCACGCCATTGCAACCGTCGTTATGGCTCCTTTTGCAGCCATCATTGAAAAGTATATATACATCTCTATCTCTATATATTTATGTCGTTGATGTAATGTTTGTAACCAGTGTAACGAAGTTGGCATGGAAATTTTAACCTTGCTTTGTTTGTTTGATAGGAAAGTGAGGCCTAAGATGACGATATCAATCTTCATCAAAATAATGTTGCTCGGCTTATTGGAGTAATTGTCCGAACTGAATTACCATTTTTTTTCTTTTTCTAACATCAAATAATTAGCATTTAACCAATGTTTTTGTATTTTGTCAGGCCAGTGATTGACCAAAACTTGTATTATGTGGGGATGAAGTACACCACTGCAACTTTTGCAGCTGCCATGTATAACATTCTTCCGGCCATTACCTTCTTAATGGCTTGGATTTTCCGGTAAAACTTTCTGAAAAATACAGTGAAACTGTGTTCTTAAGCAATAAACATGGAGAAATATTCAATATTTATGGTAATATATCTATGCAGGCTTGAAAAGGTAAACTTTAAATCAATCCGCAGTCATGCCAAGGTGATCGGCACCCTTGCAACTGTTGCAGGAGCCATGGTGATGACACTAATGAAAGGACCGGTCCTCGAGTTATTCTGGACCAAATCGAGTATTAATAACCACGAAGCAGCAGCCAAAAACGGGACAGATTTCCATGACACGGTGAAAGGCGGTCTGTTGATTGCCGTTGGTTGCTTCAGTTATGCTTGTTTCGTGATTCTGCAAGTAAGGAAAACAGAAAAATTGCAGTAAAAAGTTATTTACAATAGATTTTCTGAAACCATGACATTGACATTAGGCCAAGTTTTTATAGGCTGTTACGTTGAATACATATCCGGCCGAACTTTCTCTCACGGCTTGGATATGTTTGATGGGAACACTTGAAGGCACCGTTGCAGCTTTGATAATGGAAAAGGGTAATGCTGCCATTTGGGCTCTTAAATGGGATACCAAGTTACTTACAGCTGCATACAGTGTAAGAATTTTATCACTTGTGATTAACCAATATCTCTGTTTCATTTATTTCATTAAATCCTTAAATCTATGTTTGCTGCAGGGTATTGTGTGTTCCGGACTTGCTTATTACATCCAGGGAGTTGTAATGAATGAGAGAGGACCGGTTTTCGTTACGGCTTTTAGTCCACTTTGCATGGTCATTGTAGCAATAATGTCTTCTTTCATTCTGGCTGAACAAATGTTTCTCGGACGAGTGATCGGAGCGATTATCATAATCGCCGGACTATATTTTGTGTTATGGGGTAAAAGCAAGGAATACAAGTCTGAACAGGCATTAATAGAGCAGCAAGTAGAAGCAGCTAAATTAGATATTGCTACTAACAGTGAAGATGGCAGCTCTGATCATCAGACCATCATAATTGATATGGTCGACAGGGACTGTAAACATAAAACGAGTACAAACGCAGCAGAAAACTCAACCAACTGTGTAAAATCACAAGAGAAAATGGTTTCAATTGTGGTTTAGAAATTTTCCCATTTTTCCCAAAAGGATTTTGGTTTCCAGTATGATATCCACTGAGGAAACCATTGGCAAAGTAGCAAATAATCAAATGGTTAGTGGTTTCTGATTCAAGTGTAACAGAGATATGAGTTTCCAATATAAAATGTTATTGTTGATCAGCTGTCAACCCTAAAGGACATATACATGATCAAGCATTTGTAATCATTGTGGTTAATGGAGTTATTTCTTTAATAATTCTGTGCTCAAATTACAGAAACAGCCACGCTATGCCATTGGTGGCGTCACCATTAACAAGCATTTGTAATCATTGAGGTTAATGATGATCTCATATTCACAAATATGGAATGCCCGATCTTACAACAAAGGGATATAGTTGCTTTAGGACAATTGTTATTTTTCAAATTTTCCGAGATCCCGTGAAAAATTATTGGATGGGTTTGGTTTATTATATCATCTTATCTAATAAATTTTTTATCTTACTTTATATAAAATGAATTTTCACCTTTTTTCGTATATATAACTAAGGAGTAAATAGTTATTTAGAAATTACACTAAAATGGGTGAATGTTATTCAATGGACCTTGAATATGGATAACAATAGATTAGATTTGGGCTGGACTTTATAAAGTCTAAGTTCAATCCAATTAATAATCGAACTTTCAAAAGAATTAAAGTCTAAATCCAAATTCATTTACATAAATCCAAATACAATCGAATAAAATATCTAAAATCTAAATTCAAATCCGAAAGTTCAAATTCAATTTTCTTAAGTAATAACTCAAATATATATCTTTAAATAAAAAATATTTTTTATCAACCAAATATATTTAAATTTATAACACAAACAAATCTCAACAAATATTGCAATCCAATATAAAACAAATTAAAGTAATAACTTAAATTGCAATTAAAAACTCAACAATAAATAAATTATCCTTACATAAACTACTATTATCTTATTAGTCTACTAACATATCTATTTTTCACGTCACAATTATAAAATGTCTAATAAATGTTACAATATAAAGAAATAAATTAAAAATATAATCTAAATGTTCAGCTATTAGCATTGGACATAGAGAAAAAAAGTTTATAACGATCAAACTTTCATTGTTCCACAAAGCTCAACAAAATCCTATAAAATAAGAGAATAACATAAATAAAATTATAGAAAATATTATTCATCTAAAATATTAATCGTATATAAACTTAATTAGGATTTCAATATATTTATTTTAAATCTAAGAATTTTAAATAATTTTATTCGGATTTACATATGGATCGAATTTATATCGGATATGGATTCGGATTGAATATGGGTCAGATTATGGCAATATATATATATCTGATTCATCTCCTATTAGGGCTTGGACTTTTTTTTGGATTTAGATTCAAACTTTTTTTAATAGAATTTTGATAGAATTTTTTCCTTTGAATCGAATCGGATCGAATTTGAATTATATTATCATCTCTAACCCTGAATGACGTGGTGAGTCAGATCCATCTAATAATTCTTTAACAAAATTCAATGTCTTGCAAACAAAGTTGTTTAAATTATGTATCCTAAAAATAACATCATTTATTTTTCACTAAAATCGCTTATTAAGTTGTCAGTTATTTAATGGAAGTAGTTAAAAAAATTATTGTCTTTTTGATTTCTCAGGATTTTTTCATTCAAATTGATATGTGCCGCATACATACATGATTTTATTTAAATATTCTTAAATAATATCAAATTGATTACTATCTGTGCTAACACAATTCTTTTATTTTATATCTAGGAATTTAATTTAACATAGCATTAAGAAATGTAGAGAAAGGGTAGGAAAAATAACACTAGACAAGGCATTTTTTGTGGCGTTTTGGTATCAAAAGGGTAGCACACATTGAAAACATGTGGAATGGATTAGTAGTCCAAAAACACTATTAGTTTGGGTGAGTGGATGATATAATTGATTCTTTTTGAAGCTATGAATCTGGACATCCCAAACCCACCAGCGTCAACTCTTATTTCAATGGGAACTCATAATTTGTCGAGAGCGTTCGATTGAGTTAAGTCGAGTTAAAATTTTTCAAGTTATTTCAGTTGACGAATCATATTTTATAACTGAATTTTTATTTAAATTTTTTTAGATTCGAGTCGAGTCAAGTTGAGTTTTTGAGTTCCTATAAAAAATCATTTCTAATTATTTATCATATTATAGTATGATTTGATTATAATTTAAATGATTTTTTATAATCATATATATATATATATCTTCATATTTTTTTCATATGTGGTAATATTTCTTCATATTGTTATATATCAATATATGTATCATAAAAATTGAGGTACTCGTTCCAAACTTAAAAATAAATTCTCTAATTGATAAAAATTTGAAGTAGGGTTGTACATGAGGCGAGACAGATCGCTAGCTACTCGAGCTTGACTCTGTCAAAGCTTGATCAAAACTCGACTCGGTTGGACTCGACTCAAGCTCAGACCCAGTTCGAATTTTTGACGAGCCGAGCTAAATGATACTCAACTCGAAAAACTCACGAGCTACTCGAAAATATAAATATACTATTTTTTATTTTTTTATAATTTAAGATCTAAATTTCTAAACTTAAAACCCTAAAATCTAAATCCTAAACATAAGTCTTAAACCCTAAATTAATACACTAAACCCTAAAATTAACAAGATTGAGTTTACACAACTTATGTATCAAAGTTTTTTCTTCGTTATGATTAAAATGAGACGTGACAAATAAGAGTTAGTCAAGTCTAACATGATCAAAGATCGGTCAACACTTGACTTAATTAGGCTCGAATAAAACTCGAATTTGACTCGAGTTCTTAACGAGCCGAGCTTAGATTTTTAGGCTTGTTTAAAATTACTCAAGCTTGAACTCGATTGGAAATATTTACGAGAAAAAACGAGTTTAACACTACTCAAGAACGATTTAGCTCATTTTGTAACCCCCTTGACCCGGTCTAGACGCCACCTGACTCGAACGAGCTACACGGGGAATACCGAGGCTAATCTAGAGACTCGTCCCGATAAATGACCCTAAAGCTTTTTTCTTTTTCTTTTATTTAGAGGCTTTAATTAGGTACTATATGTTCATGCAAGTAATGACTTCAATTTGCAGTAGAAACTAATGAGAAACGAGTCCTAATTTTAATCGATCAAGTTTTAGGGGCCTAATTGTAGTTTTTAAGAAATTATGGATCTATTATTAAATTAAAGTTATTGATGTTTGATTAAGTCCATTTCATGCTTGCACATAAATTTTTAGCTTAAAAGAAGGTCTACAAGTCATCTAATTGCATACTAAAGTTTAGTGACTAAAACGTAAAGGTTTAAAATTTTATTCCAGCCTATAACGATATTAACGGCTAGGAGTATCGAAACCCCTTCGCCATGTTTCGATTCTCAGGAAAAAATAAAGCAGGTATCGAAACTTGACGTAAGTGTTTTGATACGCCTTCGATATCTTGCCCGATGCCTCGCAAAGCAAGCTCTCGTTTCGATACAACTTGCTTCCCGTTCCGATACGATTTGCTACTGTAAAAACTTGTTTCAAAACTCGGGATCAACGTATCGATACACCTGTTTGATTTCAAGCTATTGTTTCGATATGAATTCATGTGGTATCGATACCCAAACTAATCTTCCCAGAAATCCTTCATGTTTTTGCCTACGTATCGATACCCTATGAAGGGGTATCGAAACCCTCTGCCTAGAAAAGCAGATTTCTCTATTATTTATGCCTTAAATGAAATCTAAAGGTTTAATAAATGCATATAAGTACCTAGAGGCAAATTCCACTTCTCACAACTAGTTCTCTAGATGCAATTCATCCTACTTCCATAGTCAACACATAAGTTGGTATAAACATACTTCGACATCACAGTTCAACATAAATAACACAAATGAGGTAAAAATCAAATTTAAAAACTTCATTGTCATTAAAGCATACCAATACGTAAGTTCATCAAACAATTTTGAAAATATGACTTTACTAACATAGTCAAATTCCTCAATTCCAATATTCGATAATAATTCATAAATAGTATAGAATTTCTAACTCCATTGCTCTCGACTACCTAAGTTTCAAACTCGAAATAACATACTATGAGCTAAATATGCTTCAAGGCACTATATATGGTTTCCCTTGCTTCTTGGGACGAGCGTCTCATTATTTATCTGCATTGCAAGGAAAAGAGAGGGGTTAAGCAATTTCTTAGTGAGGGAAACATAAACCATTTTAAAACTACTTGCAATACAGCCCATAGTATACTTAAAAAATTGCAACAAAAAAATAGTTCATGCTCTTTAAACAACACACATGGCTAACAAGTAAAATTCAGCAATTGTATCAATTCATGGAGCTAATCCACCAAAAAAATTCAAGACCTATATGCTTCCTATAGCAGGGCTTATAAACGTTTGAAAATCGAATCAAACGCCGACACAATCTATGTGCCATGAAAATCAGAAAAACATATCACCTGCGTTTTCTCGTGTTGGTATTAGTGATCCGATTAGCTTACCTATAATCGTTAGGATAAATAAAACTGTCAAGCATGGGGCCAATCGTCAGCATGCCATATATGAGAGCCAAACCGCTACTCATAACACGTATGAGGACCAAACCGTCTAGACACCTTCCCTACACTCCCAATACTCCCAATACTTTGAAAATGTAAAACTTACTTCGGAGTATATAGAAGTTTCTTACACCTTCCCTACACTCCCAAGACTTTGAAAATGTTACCCCTAGACCCGTTCTAGACACCACCCGACTTGAACGAGCTACATGGGGAATACTGAGGCTAATCTAGATACTCACCCCGATAAACAACCCTAAAAAATGACTGTTTTTTATTTTATCTTATCTAGATGCTTTATTTAGATCCTACATGTTCATGTAAGGACTGAGTTCAATTGCAGCGGAAACTGATAAGAAACGATTCCTAATTTAATCGAACAAGTTATAGGGACCTAATTGTAATTTTAGAATTTTATGCACTAATCGAGAGATTAAAGTTACCAATCCTTAATTAAGTCATTACAAGCTTAAGTCTCAAATTTTAGCTTAGAATAATATCTACAAGTCATTTAATTGTATGCACAAGTTTTAGGGACTAGAACGTAAAGAATCTAAACTTAGTTTCGACCTTTAACTACAATAACGGTAAATAATCCTAAGTACACAGTAACCACATATCATATACAATTTACTAGATGCATTGCAACCTAGTTAGCAACAATATATTCAGATTCTTAAAAGCATGTTTCAACTTCAATAATCTCATAAACATATATAAGAACAACATCAACACTCAACATGATTTCTATATGCATTCCAACCTAAATAACTACATCATATATTCAACTCAAATTAGTCATGCTTCATTGTTAATAGCACTCAAATTCACATATAGGGATAGCAAGAATCAAACTTCAATGTAACTTTATTGTAACTAAAGAATACCAATAGAAAATTCAATTCCAAGTCACAAGGCTAACATTATCTCGACTAATCAAAACATATCATCTCAGCTAAAGGCATCATAACCTAATTTCAATATAAGGTTCATGACTTTCAAAATATTCCTACATTAAGCTTTTATTCAAGAAACATCAACATTGAATATCATCAATATGTATAAGCATACAATTATTTCAAGTCTCAATAGTATAAACAATATTTATTATATGATAAACCCATTACTATTGCTCTCTCACTACTACTAATGTTATAAAGACATACTTGAGCTTTCACTTAGCGGTTACCTGGATCCTTGCTTCGCTTTGCTGCTTCCACATTAAATATTCTACATTGCAAGGTAAATGAGAGGGTAAGCATAAGCTTAGTGAGTGAACAAAAAATATATTTAAAAACACCTTCCAATGCAGCCCATAATATATCAAAATCAATTTTAAAACAAGTCATGCTCTAAGTAAAATCATTTTTCATGGCCGTCAACGCCACTATTTGAAAAGCAACAAGTGTATCATGGCTCAAGAGCCACAAAACCTTTTCATTTAACTTTTGAAAACACATGCTTAATAAGCATAACACAAGCCTTAAATACCTATGGCAAAGCTTCATTAAAAATAACATTCAATTAAGAAAAATACTTGCTTAACATTGTATTGGTATTAGTGAACCATTTAGATTACAACTAAACGTTAGGATAAACGGAAAAACTCGAATGTGTCTTATACTGCAAACATGCGCATGATTGAATAACACAATCCACGGCGACCCATATCAGTCCACCTTAGTTTTTGGGATAGTTTGCCATACCTGAATGTGATAAGGTAACTGTTATATCACATAGCACTAGGTATCACCTCTAATGCATCGCCAAGGAATTTATACACGTACAAATTTTAATTACAGTGCACTCACATCCTATTGATCGATCAATTTATCCACGTTTCATCATCTTTAATACCAAAAGTAAAAATAAAACCAATGCTCAAGTTTCGAGTTAAAAACAATGTAATAAATTCATGCATCCCACCATTACATGCATTAAATGTATAAACTGGTAAAAACTACTATTCTCATATTTTCAAAACAAACCGTGGGAGCATCATATAAATATAATTTTTTTTTGTAAAAATAGTGTCATGAGCATTAAAACAAATGAATAATCACATATACACAACACAATAAGAGCATGGCAAATAACGTTGTAAAAACAAGGCATAATATGAGAACTTTTAAGAAAGCAATACTTAAAACTTACTTCCGAGTATAGAGAGTTTTTTCACACCTTACCTACACCCCAAACCTTTGAAAACACATTTAAAACCATGCCAAATTGACAACCCTCATAATTCACTCACCGATTTACCAAAGCTTGCTCGACAAGTCACCCAAAAACACGATTCAGCTTTCCAATATCCCTTAAACTGGTTCCTCTACCTCTTGAACTAATTAAAACATCAAAACCAAAGTTTTTAGTGCATTATAACACTTAATTGAAACTCACCGTAAACATCTCCAAACACCACCTAAACCTTAGGTCTGAGATTAGATAATTAAAAGCCATCTTAATTACATATAGACAATTCACGATTCATGTATCTAAGCATCAAAAACAGCCATGTAAAACCCTTGAACGAAAATCAAGAAAAGATGGAATTTTTATCAAGAAAACTGATTTTATTGATTCAAGATTTTAAAGATTGATGCAATCAGCCAAGAACTTAGGAATTTCATTAAAAAAACTTTAGGTTTCATAGGTTTGAATGATTCTCACCTCCAAAATTGATCCAATCTTCTTCCAAGGTTTAAAAACAAGAAAACCTGTAGAAAAACGAAGAGATTTTGAAGAAGAAAATTATAGATAATTAACCTAAAGAAATTTATTTGAAAAGAATTGATATTTACCTTTAAAATATGATGAAGAATATGTCTTGGGAAGGGTGAAACAAAAATCTTGGAGAAGGGTTTAAAGTTTGATGTAAAAATAAAGTTTTTCAAGTAAAACCGAAGAAAAACGAAGAGATTTTGAATAAGAAAAATATAGGAAAATAAACCAAAGAAATTTTATTAAAAACAATGGATATTTACCTTGAAAAGATGATGAAGAGTCTGCCTTGGAGAAGAAGAAACCGAAATAAAGAAAAGGGTATTTTTTTTAAAAGTGAATTTTTGGATTTTATATCAAAATTAGAGAATTTTGATCACTTAGGTTAAAACAAATGGTTAAAGGTTGTTTATATAGGCTATTTTAAGGTTTAGATCAACTAGGATTAGGATTAGATCAAAGCCCCTTAAAGATTCAGAGTTTTGGCTTGATTTATAAAATTATCCTTAATTTTTCAATTTTTACAAAATAGTCACTAATTTCAAAATCTTAGGGTTTCAAGGGTCAATTTTCGAAATTAAGTTGAAAAAAGTCAAAAATATATTTAATTAAGAAGTTAGGATATTTTTTCATAATTTATTCCGCTTAAAAATAAATTTTTAAGAATTTAATCACGGACTAGACTAAACCGATCAAACTAGTCCACTAGACCTCTAAACCGACCTCTAAACTTCTAGGCCCAATTTTGGGGTATTACAAAAAAACTAAGTAAAACACTGCCGAAGCTGCCCACTCTCAAATCCACACACCGAAATCTGTTTCTTGTCCGATAACCCACCGATTCAAACTAAAACTCCTTCAAACGTGATCACCTACTTTTTCCATGATTCAAGTATCAAAAACTAAGGATTTAGTGCTCCTAATCGCACACAACAAACCCCAAGTCAGATCCCTACACAACAAACCTTAAAACCTATCAAAACCATAATCGAACACTTTCTGAAACTCCCCAAATTTCACTTAACACTTTAGTCCGGGATTAGGGACTTTTAAAATAAGTTTAAACATCCTAACATGTTCAAAATCAATAATTTAGGATCCAAAAACAGTTAGTAAAACCCTTAAACGAAAATCTTATTTTTTGATTGAAAACTGTTTTTTCTCAAATCAAAAGTGTGAAAAACTTTTTACCAATACAATAACTTGGGAATTTCAATAAATAACCTTTAAAAATAATAGGATTAAATGTTTCATACCTCCAATTCTAACCCAACCACTTTCAATGGTTTTTGAAGAAGAAAATATGTAAAAAAACACAATTTTTGAAGGAGAAAATTTATAAATATTTATTCAAACGAAATTAATTGAAAGGAAAATGAATTTACCTTGAAAATACGATTGTTCTCTGCCTTAGAAAAGGGAAAAAATTAGAAAAAGGTTTAGGTTTTTGATATAAAATAAGGTCTATAGGATTTAAATTAATTTATTTAGGTTTGATATTAAATTTGGGTTAAGAGTTAATTAAATAAGCTCATGGAATTTTAAATAATTTAGAATTAGGATTGAATCAAATCCCCTTAAAGATTAAAAGTTTTGGCTTAGTTTATAAAATTGTCCTCAAATTTTCAATTTTTACAAAATAGTCACTAATTACAAAATCTTAGGAATTCAAGGGTAACTTTTAGAAATTGAGTTGACCAAAGTCAAATATATATTAAATAAGAATTTTAGGATATTTTTCCATAATTTATTTTGATTTAAAACTAATTTTTAATTATTTAATCTAGAAAGTGGCTTAACCAGCTAAACCGGCCCACTATCTTCTAAGCCCATTTTTGGGGTGTTACAACTCTCCCCCACTTAAGGAATTTTGTCCTCGAAATTACCTGGTGGAAATAGATAAGGGAACTGCTTTTCAATGTCCGAATTTCGTTCCCACGTGTCTTTCTCGACACCTCGATGTCGTCAAAGCACTTTAACTAACTCGTAGTCTTACTGCGTAGAACCTTAGAATCTGATGCCAAGATTTCTACCGGCTCCTCGTACGAAAGATATGGATTAAGATCAACTTCTCTCACCACAAAACATACGATGGATTCAATCTATACCTCTAAAGCATCTATACATGAAACACATCATGGATCCTCTCAAGCTCGGACGGTAACCTTAGACGATAAACCACTAGTCCAACTCTCTCTAAAACCTCAAAAGGTCCGATAAACCTCGGGCTTAACTTTCCTTTCTTCCCAAATTGCATCACTTTCTTCCACGAAGATACCTTTAGGAAAACCTTTTCGCCCACAACATACTCCATTTCCTTCTACTTAAGATCAACAAAGGACTTTTGACGATCTGATGCAACCTTCAATCGATTACTAATGAGCTTAACCTTCTCATTAGTATCCTCAAGAAATCTCGATAAGGTCACAAACTTCACACCTGTATCGACCCAACATAATGGAGTACGACATCTCCTACCATAAAAAGCCTCAAAAGAAGCCATCTGAATACTCGCCTGATAACTATTATTGTATGAAAACTCAACCAATGACAAGTGTTTCTACCAAGAACCCTGGAAATCTATCACAAAACATCTCAACATATCCTCCAAAACATGGATAACCCTCTCAGACTGTCTATCCGTCTGCAGATGATAGGATGTACTGAAACTCAACCTTGTACCAAGAGCTTTCTTCAACGATTTCAGAACCTTGACATGAACTTTGAATCTCTATCAGACACTATGGATTTCGACACTTCATGCAGCCTCACAAAACCAGAAACATAAAGCTCGACTAACTTGTCCAAGGAATACTTAGTATGCACTGGAATAAAATGTGCACACTTAGTAAACCTATATACGATAACCCATATTGAGTCTTTGGTGGTCGGCGTCAAGGGCAAACCCGACACAAAGTCCATAGTAACTCTCTCCCACTTTCATTCTGGAAATTTCAAAGGTTGCAAGAAACCTAAGGGAACTTGGTGTTCAGCCTTAACCCGCTGACACACTAGGTACTTACTCACGAACTCAGTCACATCCTTTTTCAAACCAACCAAGAAAAACTCACTTTTTAGATCACGATACATCTTAGTACTACCTAGATGCATAGAGAAAGGACTAATATGCGCCTCCGCAAGAATAGTATGTGTAACCCCCTTAGCCCGACTAGACGGAACCGACTCTAATAGATTACACGGGGAATACCGAACTAAAACTGCAAAGGCTTAACCCAATCAATAACCCTAAACACTATTTATTTTATTATTTTTTTCCTTTTTCTTTTCTATATGCACAATTAGATTCCTAGGTAAGTTAATTTCATGGCGATCCAATTTGAAAGTAATCCGACAACAATCGAATACTCAATCAAGAACACGAGCATCCTAAGGACTAAAATGTAAATATAGTAAATTACATTGACAAAGTAGAAATTTGGTTTGCCAAATATCAATTAGACATTGAAAGAACACCCATATCAAATTTCAGATGAAACGACATATTCTAACACCACCAATTGCATGCATCACTAATTAGGGACCCAAATGTAAGCCTATAAGTTTATAAGGACTTAATTCATTTTGAGTTAGCCAACTTGAAATTAAGTTGATTTCATGCTCATAGATTAAATTTCAAACTAAACCAATATTCGCAACATCCTTAATTGAACACAAAAGATATCAAGGACTATAGTGAAATTCCTACAATCTAACAACTCAAATCAAGCATAATGTTTCGATACACGTGACCCTTGTATCAAAACACCTACGTGGCAATAACGATATTAACTACCAATGAAAGAGGTATCGAAATGACCTCTTGACTGCTTTGAAACTCCACTGTCCAGTGAAGTTTAGTATCGAAACGAGCTTCCCGTGTATCGAAACATAAGGCAAAAGTTGGGTATCGAAACGAGCTTCCCGTGTATCGGAACAAGGGCAAAATTAGCCTTGAGTATCAAAACCAGTTCCTTCTGTTTCGATACCCCTTTTCCCAGAAACAAAAAATAAGCACTTTCAGGTGAGCTTGACTCATTCTTGACACAACCATAGACAACCAGCAACTACATGCATAACTCCTAAGCATCAAACTCAAAATTGACAAACAACTATAACTATCATAATCACCACAATTGTCTATAGGCATGCTTCCTAGTTTTTGACCATTCTCATAACCACACATAAGTAAGCATAGCTAGCAATGAGCATACTTCAAGCACCTACAAACTACCTATCAATCTGCAATTTAAAAAGTAAATCTTGCTTAAATTTCACTTTTTCAATCCCTTTACTAATTCAAAATATACTCTCAAAAGTATTGGGTTACACATTGCCAAGCTTTTTTTATTTTTCCAAACCATACCAAAAATAAGTAGGATCTCTCCCTTTGGGCCTCTTGCTCCAAATGTTGTCCTAAAAGTCTTTATTTCTCTACAAAGCTGAAAGAGAGAGAGCTTTAGCAAAACATGCTTAGTGCGGTAGCTTTAGAACAAAACTTCATCAATGCAAAACCAAAACCAATTTAAAACCATATCTTGCAAGTAACATACTAAGTCAAAACATGTTTAATCAAACCATGCTCATATTCATGCCCAAATCCCTAAATTATGCATATTGACATTTAAGTGGCAAACTTTATTGTGAACCTTAAGCTCATCGAATACTCGGATTCCTTATAACACAATTGGAGACACTTAGTCTCAACAAGCATCGGTCAGACACAAAGTCACCCTAGTATACATGTTATCCACAATACGCACGGTCATACACAAAATCACCATTGTTTACGTAGGTTCATCTATATGTACGGTCGGACACTAAGTCACCCTTGTTTACATATAGACAAGTACTACACACATGATCGGACACAAAGTCACCCTTGTTTACGTGTAGGCGACATCAACATTTCATATAATTTTTATAGTGCACTTTATCCTAATGACATGTCATTCGTATTCGTGATTGTAATTAGTGTCACTAAGCTAGTACCATTTCAATCATGCATGAAAACTTGCTGTTTTACAATGCATTCAACATATTTTCATCAAGATGAACCAAAACCATGCTCAACGGCTTATTCAAGGAAAAAGGCAATAACCATACTTTAATCCAAATCATTATCATGCTTTCAAAAGTCATGGATACCATTATAAACCATGCATTTACAGAAACTAACACATGCATGCATTTTAAAAACCCAAAATTTAGCCTAGAAGTTTAAAGGTTGGTTTTGTCGATTTAGCCTAGTTTGAGATTAAATTCTTAAAAATTGGTTTTTAATGAAAATAAATTGTGGAAAAATATTCTAAAATTCTTAATTGACTTATATTTGACTTAGGTAAACTCAATTTTTAAAATTGACCCTTGAATCCGTAAGATTTAGAAATTAGTGACTATTTTGTAAAAATTAAAAACTTGATGACAATTTTATAAATTAAGTCAAAAATTTAAATCTTTAAGGAGATTTGATCCAATCCTAATCCTATTTGATCTAAACCTTACAAGAGACCATATAAACAACATTTAACCACTTGTTTTAACCTTAGTAATCAAAATTCTCTAATTTTGATGCAAAACCCAAAAATTAACTTTTAAAAAATACCTTTTTTCTTTATTTCGGTTTCTTCTTCTCTAAGGTAGCCTATTCATCATCTTTTCAAGGTAAATATCCATTCTTTTTAATAAAATTTTGTTGGTTTATTTTCCTATATTTTTCATCTTCAAAATATCTTCGTTTTTCTATGGGTTTTCTTGTTTTTAAACCTTGAAAGGAGGTTGGATCAATTTTGGAGGTGATAATCATTTAAACCTTTAAAAATTAAAGTTATTTAATGAAATTTCTAATTTTTTGTTTGATTGCATCAATCTTTAAAGTTTTGAATCAATAAAATCGATTTTCTTGATAAAAATTCCATTGTGTTCTTGATTTTTGTTCAAGGGTTTTATATGGCTGGTTTTAATGCCTAAATACATGAATCTTAAAGTGTTTATATGCAATTAAGATTTATTTTAAATATCTAATCCCGTACCTAAGGTTTTGGTGGACTTCGGAGAGGTTTTCGGGGAGTTTCAGTTAAGTTTTATGGTGTTTTTAGGTGCTGTCATGTATTGGTCTGACTTTAGGGGTGTTTGGGTGTGTTATAATGCACTAAACCCTCTGGTTTTGATGCTTGAATTAGTTCAAGAGGTATAGGAACAAGTTTGAAGGAGATTGGAAAGCCAAATCGTATTTTCGGGTGACTTGTCGAGCAAGTTTTGATAAATTGGTATGTAGATTATGAGGGCTGCCAATTTGGCATGGTTTTAAATGTGTTTTCAAAGGTTTGGGGGTGTAGGGAAGGTTTGAAAAAACTCCCTATACTCGAAAGTATGTTTTAAGTTTGTAAAACTAAAATTGATTTTGATATAACAATTATGTTAAAGGACTATTTTGTAATAAATTTTTAAGTCCTTAAGTCAAACTTTATATTTCAAGTCAAATCAAGAACTTTGAAATAATTTTCTAAGTGATTTTACACAAGTGTATCGATACCCCTAGAATAGGTATCGATACCGACCTGCTTTTTAAAGCATTGTTCTTGAGACTAAGAACAAGTATCGAAACATGGTTTGATACCAAAACCTTACTGCCAATGCCTGTTTCGAACCAAGTATCAAACCAATATTTATGATTTTATTAATTTTAAAATTATTTAAAATTATGACTCCTGTTTCGATACCAGTATCGATACCCCTTTAAATCTCCAACGGCTCTTTTAGCATTTAATGAGTTGACTGTTGGTGGCAATTAAAATTTTAAAAGATGGTTAAGCTGTTTCAGAACAGGGTTCGATACCGACCATTACAGTGTAGTAATGGTATCGAAGCATGGTTCGATACACCCCTATTAAATGCACTCCATCTCTTTCTTTTTATGGACTATTTCGAAACAGGTTGTTCGTGTTTGCATACCGGTTGCTACAGAGTGCATTTATGGTGGGAAGATGAAGCTCTAACGTCTCTATTTACATTCCCAACAACCACAACGGTTAGAAATCAATGAGGAGGTATATAATGAAGCAATTCAAGAAGCATTAACAACTATTGATCCTCAAGCAACATCTAAGCAATCAAATCCAATTCCCAAGCACTTCTATTGAAAATCTTAACTCCCAACTCTTGTATTTCATTTTGATTCTTTGTAATTGAGTTTGGGGAGAGCTTGTTTGTAATTGGGGCAATATCTATCTTGTGAGAGATTTCAATTTGCCTTTCTTTTCATCTTTTTATCTTGTGAGGTTGAATTAATTTTTGGGTAGAAGAATTGATTCAAATTGTAATGGTTATCCCTTAAACCGAGAAAAAGGTTGAATTCTTAGTGAATTGGTTTCAAAATCCTTAGTGGGTGCTAAGGTAGTGGATGTAGAGCTTGTTCCGAAGCTTGAACCACTATAAATCTTGTGTTCTTCATTTTTCAATCTTTTACCGAAAAGCTTCCACAAAATTTTTAATTGCCAATTCACCCCCTCTTGGCCAATTTCATAGATCGATCAACTCAACAATTGGTATCAGAGCTAGATCTTTGAAGGGATTCACATCCACCAAAGAAGATCCAAAGATTGTTGATCATCTACTCAAATCAAATTCAATGGCCTCCACTTCCAAAACTTGGAACGAGTCCCACTCCATCACCAAACCTCCATTCTTCAAGGATGACAACTACCCGTATTGGAAGAATAGAATGAGGCTATTCATCAACTCCAACGATTATGTCCTTTGGGATATAATTGAAGATGGCCTCTCAAATCCGATGAAGATGGAAGGAGATCGACAAGTGCCAAAAAGGAGAAACGAGATGATCGATGAGGAGCGTAGAAGGATGTCTACAAACGACAAAGCTCTACACATTCTTTTTGTGCTCTTGGTCCCGACATCTACTCCAATATGTCATCTTGCACAAGTGCCAAAGAAGTATGAGACTCTTTGGAGACTACATATGAGGGAACCAATGATGTCAAAGAGACTAAGATTCGTCTTCTCAATCTTAGCTATGAGAACTTCACGATGGAGACGGATGAAGACGTCACCAAGATGTTTGATCGGTTTTCCATCATTGTGAATGGTCTCAAGGGCTTTGGTGAGATCATACCGGAGGATAAGCTCGTACGGAAGCTCATCTACTCTCTTCACGAGTCTTGGGATAGCAAGAGAAGGACAATCATAGAAGCAAAAGACCTCAAGACTCTCAAGCTTGATGCTCTTGTGGGATTGCACTTAAAGCTTCATCTTTCCAAGAAGAGGTGGATTCAAGTGAAGAAGAAGAGCTAGAAGAATTGGCTATGGTAGCCAAAAGATTCACTAGGATCATGAGGGAAAACCGGAATAGGAGATTTCAAAGAAAGAAGGAATTCAAAGGAAAGGGCAAAAAAGATGAGAAAGACCAAATCATTTGCTATGAGTGCAAAAGGCCCGGTCACATTAGGACCAATTGCCCACAATTCAGAAGGAAGGGTTTTGAGAAGAAGAAGCAAAAGGCTCATGTTGTCGCATGGAGTGATGAGGAGTCATCATCCGATGAGGACAACGAAGTAGCCAACCTTTGTCTCATGGCTCTTGATGAGCCCAAGGTAACCCTTGAACCATCTTGTAATGATTTATCTTATGATGAATTATATGATGCATATGATGAATTACAAGATGTATATGATGAGTTGGTTTTAAAGTTCAAAGAATCGGTTTTGAGAAACAAGAAAATTATTTCTAATTTAAAAGAGAAAAATGATTCTTTGACAAAAATGATTTTGGATTTTGAAAAAAAGGTTGTTACTTTAAATGATGATTTATAGTTCTTTCAAAATGAAAATGTGGATTTAAACAACCTTATTTCTAGCTTGAGTGAGAATCACCATAAAGTGGTGAATGAGCTCAAATAACAAATCAAAGGGGTTGGTAGTTCAACTTTTGAAAAAGGAAGCTTTTCAAAACCCAACCACGTGAAAAAGAATATGTATGGCTACAAACAAAGAGGTTTTTAAAGGCATACTAGACATAGAAAGATTAGGAGTGTATGGGTTCCTAAGGAACTTATCATTTCTAATAATGTTCATGCCATTGCATCTTGGATTCCTAAGGGAACCAAGCTTTTGGGAACTAACTCTCATAGACCCAAAATGATTTGGGTACCAAAAATCAAAAACTAAATCTTTGTTTGTAGGTTGAGCATTGCTTCAAAACCAAAGCTTCATGTCAAAACATGTGGTACCTTGATAGTGGATGCTTAAGGCATATGACCGGAGACAAGGGACGATTTAAGGAGTTAGAGCTCAAAAGTGGTGGAGTAGTAACCTTCGGTGACAACTCCAAAGGCCAAATTGTAGGTATTGGCTCTATTGGTAATCACTCCTCTATTCTCATTGAAAATATCTTGCTTGTTAATGGTCTTAAACATAATTTGTTAAGCATTAGTTAATTATGTGATAAAGGATTCTATGTGTCTTTTGATAAATGTGGTTGCAAAATAATAGACATAGAATCTAATAAAATAATGCTCATAGGTCATCGCATAGGAAATATCTATATGGTGCTTCTAGATGACATTATCCTATCTCATGCATGCTTAGTAGCTAGTGATGAAAATGATGCATAGTTATGGCATAGGAAACTAGGACATGCTAGCATAAGTGTTTTAGAGAAATTAGTTTCCCAAAATCTAGTTTGAGGTTTACCTAAGCTCAAGTTCTCTTTAGATAAGATTTGTGATGCATGTGCTAAGGGTAAACAAAAGAGAGTTTCTTTTAAGTCCATTAATGATGTTTCAACTTGTAGAGTATTACAATTGATTCACATGGATCTCTTTGGACCTATTAGAACTACCAGCTTGGGTGGAAAATTATATGTATTTGTTATTGTTGATGATTACTTTAGATACAATTGGGTTTTATTTTTGAGTACTAAAGATGAAGCCTTAGAAAAATTCATCACATTTTCAAATATTTCTCAAAATGATCTTGATCAAAGAATTTCTCATATTAGAAGTGATCATGGAACCGAATTTCAAAATTTAGGTTTTGAGATTTTTTTTTATGAAAATGGGATTAGCCACAATTTTTCGGCTCCTCGCACTCCTCAACAAAATGGGGTAGTTGAGAGGAAAAATAGAACTTTAGAAGAAATGGCTAGAACCATGCTTTGAGAAAACAATTTACCTAAGTATTTTTGGGTGGAAGCCAAAAACACTTCTTGTTACATTATAAATCGAGTAATGATTAGGCCAATTTTGAAGAAGACTCCTTATGAGATTTTAAAATCCAGAAAGCCTAACATTAGCTATTTTCACCCTTTTGGGTGCAAGTGTTTTGTTTTAAACAATGCAAAAGATAATTTAGGTAAATTTGATGCAAAAAGTGATGAAGCAATTTTTCTTGGATATTCTCAACTTTCAAAGGCTTATTGAATTTTTAACAAAAGAACCTTAGTTGTAGAAGAGTCAATACATGTGATTTTCGATGATAATCTCCTTCCTAGGAAAGATTCTTGTGATGATGATGATGTAGGAATCAATGAAACCATTGATGATGGACAAACATCAAAGGTGGATGGGGTTCCAACCAATGAGGAAACACAAGATCCTCCAATAGAAGCTTTAGGAGATGTAAAGCTTGAAGAAAGGGAAGTGAGCTACCCAAGGGAGTTCAACTATGTCAAAAGTGGTGAAATCTTGGGTGATCCATCCAAGGGGGTAACTACTCGTTCTTCTCTTAGATTAATGAACCATATTGCATTTATCTCATGCATAGAGCCTAAGAATATCAATGAAGCTTTAGATGATGACTTTTGGATATTGTTTATGCAAGAAGAGTTAAATCAATTTGAGAGAAGCGATGTTTGGACATTATTTGATAGTCCTAGTAACAAATCCACTATAGGAACTAAATGGGTTTTTAGAAACAAACTAGATGAGAGTGGTAACATTGTGAGAAATAAAGCTAGATTAGTTGCTCAAGGTTACACTCAAGAAGAGGGAATAGATTTCGATGAAACTTATGCACCCGTAGCTAGAATGGAAGCTATTAGGATGTTACTTGCATTTGCATGTTATCATGATTTCAAGCTTTTTCAAATGGATGTCAAAAGTGCTTTTTTAAATGGTTTTATAAATGAAGAAGTGTATGTTGAACAACCACCGGGTTTTGAGGATCCAAAATTTTCAAACCGTGTGTTTAAATTAACAAAAGCTTTATATGGTTTGAAACAAGCTCCTAGAGCTTGGTATGAAAGACTTTCAAATTTTTTAATTGAAAAAGATTTTGAAAAAGGAATGGTATACACTACACTTTTTATAAAAAGGTTTAAAAATGACATCTTAGTAGTTCAAATTTATGTTGATGATATTATTTTTGGATCTACTAATGAATGTTATTGTCTAGAGTTTTCTAAGCTAATGCAAGGTGAATTCGAGATGAACATGATGGGGGACTCCAAATCAAGCAAAGGAAGGATGGAACCTTCATCAATCAAGCTAAATACATCAAGGATATGCTCAAGAATTTTGGTTTGGAGAATGTGAAACCTCAAGCCACTCCTATGAGCTCATCAACTAAGCTTGACAAAGATGAAGGAGGTAAGTGTGTTGATTCTAAATTGTATAGATCAATTATAGGATCTTTGCTTTACCTTACCGCAAGTAGACCGGATATTATGTTTAGTGTTTGCTTGTGTGCTAGGTTTCAAGCTAGTCCTAGAGAATCACACTTAGTAGCCATTAAGAGAATTTTTAGGTACCTTAGAGACACACCTTGTTTAGGTCTTTGGTATCCTAAAGACTCTACTTTTAATCTACATGCTTATTCGGATGCGGATTATGGAGATTGTAAGATAGATAGGAAAAGTATTTCCGGAACATGTCAATTCCTAGGTAGTATGCTCATATCTTGGTTCTCTAAGAAACAAAATAGTGTAGCTCTATCTACCACCAAAGCGGAGTACATATCCTTAGGGAGTTGTTGTGCTCAAGTCCTTTGGATGAAGCAACAACTCTTAGATTATGGCATTAAGGTAGAAACTATACCTCTAAAATGTGATAATACTAGTGTCATATGTCTTACTAAGAACCTCATTCAATACTCTAGAACCAAACACATAGAAATTAGACATCACATTATTAGAGATTATGTGTCTAAAAATGATGTTGTTTTAGAGTTTGTTGACACCTTAAACCAATTAGCGGATATATTTACTAAACCTTTAGACAAAGAGCGTTTTTGGACTCTTAGGAGAGAGTTAGGTCTAACTAGCCTATCTTGACCTCTTATGTGTTATTTTTATGCAAATTTTGCTTGAATCTTGATTGAAATTATGCCTATGTTGTTTTACATCTTATTGCTTCTATGCATGTTGCTAGGGGGAGTATGCACCTGTTTATGCTTTTTAATCATGTCATAACATCATTTGTATGCTTCTAGGGATTTTAGAGACTCATTTCTAGTACTTTAGAAGCCTAAAATGCAAAGCTCAGCTAAGTGGTATCGATACAGCTAGAACCTGTTTCGATACTTGTTCATCGTGTTCATCTAGGTAGCTTCTGGGAAGAACTGGTATCGATACCGAGTTCGATACCAGGGTTTCGATATTGGCATCGAAACAGGCTGTTTCGATACCTGTTTCGAAACACGTGGCGGTAGAATGCTATTAAAACACTCCAAACCTAATTTTTACCAAATTAAATCATACCCAAACAATTCCTCTAAACCCTAGACGGCTTTCCCTGTAAATTCCTCTCAAATCCATCACTTTTTATCACAAAATCAACGATTTTCTTTGTGGGTTTTCATTCAAACATCAAAGCCAAAATCATATCAAAGTTTGGTGCTTCAATAACCACAAATTCATCCTAATCCATAATCAAGGTAATTTTCGAAAAACCTTATTTTCGTTGATTTTTAGAATGTTAAAAATTAGATTTTGAATGTTTTATTGATGATTATTGTATGGGTTTTCATAATCCTACAAAAAATTTTCAAAATCAATTTTTTTTTATTCGAATATAAATTATTTTTACCGTATTAGTTTTTCACTGTTTTTAAGTAATTTTTTCAAAATTCTCAAACACCTTGAATTATTGATTAATAGGATTGAATTAGGTTGGTAGAGCATACATGTTTTTATATTCCTAATCCTAAATTGTTTTTAATCCTAGATCATGGCACCAAAGAAACGTTCACGCACCGAGGCCGGAAGTTCGTCATCTTCCCGTGCTTCTAGAGTTAATTTACCATTGATTTTCGATAAGAGTTTGAATGGTCCTGGTAGGATTTGAGAACTTCAATACATTCCGCAACTACACGCTTAAGAAGGTCTATCTTAGCCCTATGCTTTGTCGGCCAATCCATACCCAAAATCACATCAAAACCGTAAAATGACAATTCCATCATATCAACTGGGAACATATACCCCTGAACCATCTATGAACATCGTCTGTACATCTTTCTGACCACTACGGTATCTTCGAAGAACTAGTAACACTAACACCTATATCTAGTGTCTCACCAGGTATATCCAGCATCCTAGCATGCTCACTCAGAAAACACTACCGGTGGATTAGCTGTCAGATAAGCCTGAATCTCTTTCCTCAAACCTCTCAGAAACCTCTCGCACCTCATCTTCTCGGTAGCTATCAACTCGATTGTATACCTACCCAACTGTAGGAACTCCTGCTCGTACTCAAAGACCGTACGGTTACCTTGCACAAGGTGGGTGAACTGATCTCTCAACTGATCGATGTGAGTCTCGCCCAAATACTTTTTCTCAAAATCATCCAAAAATTCGCCCCATGTCGGCTGATCGGGACACTTCTCCATCTCAACTGTTTCCCACCATTCTCTTACGTTTTCCTTGAGCAGAGAAAGAACACAAGACAGCTTGTCCTCGGACCTCAACCACTGATCCGCCCTCACATGATTATCTTAGCCAGAACACAAGAAATCCGTAGCACCTTGCCTGCGAACCCTCTCGATAGGTGCCTTACGTGGGGTAGGTGCATGCATCGGAATAGTCTTCACTATCTGATCCAAAGCACGATGCAAATGGGCGAAATAATTCGCCCCTTGCCTAACCCCTTCCTCAAACTCGTCCACACCATGCACAAACAACAACAACAACAACAAACAGGATTACACCATCGAAATTTTAACTTTAAAAGTACTATATCGACTCGTGGGCATGTACTTGTCTGACACCTATATAAAACACTAAACTTCCCAGGGACTTCCTAGAACCGACTCAACCTAGGCTCTGATACCACTAAATGTAACATCCCGATCCGGATGTCACATTGGGCCTCTGGCCCACAACCTGTATTTCAAAATTTCTTTCGAAAACCCAATAACAAAATCAAATTCAAGTCCAAGTGTGATCCGTGAAATTCATTTAATTTAAAACAGTAGCCCAAAATAATTTTAAGTAACCGGAGCTCCAAACATTACAAACCTATTTAGAACATTCGACCCAGATTAATTTAACAAAGTTACCAAAAACATATAGGGTTCGACAAAGTACTAGGCCACTACATCTCTTGCCTACCACCTGGCATAAACAATGTATAATATCGCACACAGCATATACATGTCACATCACAAAATATCACACAAGAGTGAGGCCTGCGTCCACACAACATCGGGATCCTACACTCAGGATTGAGGCCGCCCTCAAATCCTATGCCCGGAATGTTACATCGGACATCTTCGAACGAGGCCGCCTAACGTTCGGAAAAGGGATGGAGGCCGCCCAACCAATCCCATGCTCGGAATGTTACATCGAACATCTTCGAGTGAGGCTGCCTAACACTCGGAATATAAAAGTCTTCAATACATCACCCGGAATGTTACATAGGATGGCCTTCGACGTGTTGCAACACTTTTGGATATCCGGATTTTCCTCAAACAATGACTCAAACCACACAAACGGTCCACCTAGGACCTTAGCAAAGCATACTAAGACTCATCAAGACTTAATACTTTTTGGGTTAAAATCATCAATCTTATGATAACAATTCATTTCATTAATTATAAGATTCATTAAGGCCCTTAATCCTCTTACCGAACCTTAAACAAAGCTTATCTTATCAAAAGTTCATAGGGGTATCGATACCCTTATGTGGGGTATCGAACCACCCTACCTCGATACCCACCCAAAGAAGGCATCGAAACATGGGTATTGATACCAGTATCGATACCCTTTGACCATTTTTAGAGTCAACGAAAGACGACCCTCCAACATCGATACTGGTATCGATTCTATTATGCCATTGGAGGTCCCGGTATCGAACCATGGTTCGATACCCCTTCCCACAGAGCCTATTTCCACTCATGGGTATCGATATCGGTAGCCCGTGTATCGATACCCCTACACGAAATGCAGGTCTACACATAGAAATTTCTAAGGATTCTTCTCCAACATTAATCTATTCGATTCTAAAGTGTTCTTATTAGTTCTTAGAGATGTTTAAGACGTTTTAACACCAATGTTCAGCCAATAAACTCACTAACACAATTTTCACCATTAAAGCATATCAAGCTCAAACCAAGCACACATAAACTATATCAACATGAATGCTTCCTACCATGAAATGCATAATGATTAGAAGAGTTGGGAGTACCAACCTTAAGCAACCAGCCACCAACACTTGAGCTCAGTCTTTCAAGCTTCTCCCCTTGTCCAAATCTTGTGATGATGCCCCAACTTCTTCCTCTACAAGAAATGAGTTAAACCAACCATTAAACCCAACTTAGGGAAGGTTTCTTAAGCTGAAACTCGATTAAAACTGAGATAGAACTCTCCAAATTCAAAACCCGAATTTCCCCCCCACACCTTCATCTTCTCCAACCCAAACCATTCTTACCTCTTTGTATAGATCTCTTGATGCTCTACAACAAACTCTCAATCCACAAAACAAGATTCTAGCTCAAACTCTAAAAGATATCACCTTTCTCTATGAGATTTGATGGAAACAAAAGATGAAAACAAGAGGAAATGGGTGGTGACTTCACCACACTGATTTTTCTCTACAGAAAATCAACCCCCTTCCCCCTCTCTTTGTCTTCAATAAGAGAAAAGACCAAAAGACCTTTACTAAAACCTTCCTAACCCAATAACACTCAAGCCCAATCAAACAAGCAGCCCAACAAGGCCCAAAACCTCTAAACTCGGGGCCCAAAACGAAAGTCCAAACTCTCGGGTTAACCCGACACTCGGATCCGAATCCGGGTCGTTACACCTTGGTGATGCATTAGAGTTAATACTGATATTTTGATATATGTGTTGTATTACATGTAAGTGTTTCTTATCCCGGATGCTAAGGTAAGATTTCATGATCAAAATTAATCCATCATGGGTGTGATTAGGCGATTAGCCTTCACATGTGGTATGAGCGGCGATTGGCTCTCACACGTGGCATGTCGGCGATTTTGCCTCATGCCTGGTATGTTAATCATGCGTGTTCCGTTTATCCTAATCTAAACGGTTCATTAATACCAATACAATGTTATAATCAAGTATATTTTCTTAATTGAATAGTGTTTTCAATGAAGCTTTGCCATTGATTTGTAAGACTTGTGTTTTGCTCGCATGTGTTTTCAAAAGCTATCTGAAAAAGGTTTGTGGCTGATGCCATGGTATATTGCTTTTTTTCAAATAGTGGTGTTCATGGCCATGGACATTGTTTTTACTTAGAGAATGACTTGATTTTTAAACTTGATTTTGGTATATTATGGGCTACATTGTAAGTTTTTTTAAATATGTTTTTATTCACTCACTAAGCTTATGCTTACCCTCTCATTTACCTTGCAATGTAGAGTATTTAGCGCGGAGGCAGCAAAGAGAAGCAAGGATCTAGGTAACTGCCAAATGAAAGCTCAAGTATGTCTTTATAACATTAGTAGTAGTGAGAGAGCAATGAGGATGGGTTATCATATAGAGAATATTGTTTATGCTAATGATACTTGAAATAGTTATAATAAAGTTATATTGAAGTTTGATTCTGGTTATCCTTATGTGTGAATTTGAGTGTCATTGATAATGAAGCTTGACTATTTATGAGTTGAATCTATGATATGGTTATTTAGGTAGGAGTGCATCTAGCTAATATGCCATGATATGTGCTTAAAGTGTTTTTAGGTGACTTTGTATATATAGAATGTCTTGAAACCTTTGTAGGATTGAAATTTGAGATGCAAGCACGTAATGAACCTAATTAAAGATTGGTAACACTAATATAAATTAGTCCTTTATTTTTTGAAAAATTATATTTTTGTCCCTGAAGCATGTTTGTACGTTTTAGGACTTGATCCTTATTTAGTTTTTTTAAGTTTGTTTATCAGGGTGAGTCTCCGGCTTAGCCTCGGTATTCCTCGTGTAGCTCGTTCGAGTTAGGTTGTGTCTAGACTGGGTCGAGGGGGTTACATGCATCATTTCCAATTCCAATTTATGCATTGAAATCATTTCTACATAAGCAACTTCTACAAATCCAATGCAACATAACCAAAACATTTGAAATGCCTTCGAAACAATTGAAATCACTTACTCTTGAACTATGGAAAGCTATTACACTATCCCATAGTCCCTAAAATATAGCCAAACCTTTACGCGACACTTCTTAACCCAAATTTCACTCACCGACAAGCAAAACAAGCTTTCGTCGATGCTCCAATGGAACCACCAACGCACCAGCAACTCAAGAGCCTTCTTGGACTTCCTCTACATCACAAAAACAGAGCATATACACATTAAAACATTCCCAACACAGAAGTGTCGCGTGTCAAAAGTGCGCGTTCAGTGCAAGTGGACACATCGCAAGTAATAAGTGATAAGTATATTATCGAGTTATCGTCTCCTCAGGGACCGGTATACTTAATATGCTTTCTTCACCTCCTTGTTCTGTAGAAAGATAACTAAAATAAAAGTAAGGGATTGAAATAGTAGAGAGAGATGGGCTAGGATCCAGTTGCGTCGTATTGTGGAATTGATTGACTTGTCTCCGTCCAATGTAATCGTATATCACTGCCTCGGCAGCACTGCAGTTTTACTGCCTGGGCAGCGATAAAACTATCTGCCGCGGCAATCCCTTGCTCTTGGGCAGACTTTACCAAAGTTCGGCAAAGTGTCCTTGGATGACTCCGCTTATCCCTAAGTCAGAGTGTTGTTGATGACTAGTCCTTGATGATACCTCCCGGCGTGAACCAATTATACTCACCAACCAATCTCACACTTCTTTTAGCCGCTGAAACTCTTAACCTTATCCCTAGGCCGAGTTAGTGTTTCGCGATTGAAACACCGTACTTACCCCTTTCGTGAATCTAACTCTCCCGAGCTTAGATAAATGGATGATCACAATGTCCTCTCCCGAGCTCAATTGTGAAACAAGGAATAACAAAGGATAAGCAAACCTTGATAATCTTTATTGCATTGAATGAAAGACAAAGTACAATCTCCTCTCACAAATACTCTACAACCTTCACCTAATCCCTAAGAAGGTTTAGAACATGATGGAGAGGAAAGAAACAAGAGTAGAAGTCGGCTCTCTCCCTAGGTATTTTGTTGTTCAATATATTAGGTGGCTAGGTCCTTATATAGGCTAGACCTAGGGTAAACCTTTCCTAAGTAGAATACAACTTGGAGTAGGGGAACAAGTCAAGTACATAACAATAATAATATATTTCCATGTTTATATTCGGCTAAGGGGCTTTCCTGCGTGGTCTTCCTTTGGGCTTTTCCTTGTGCTAGCCAGCTCTGATTCATGGGCTTCAAGTCCAGACACGTTCCTTGGATTTTTGTCTTTCCATCGCCTATACTTTTGCTTCCTGTCTTTCTGCTGCTGCCTTGGCATCAGGTCCTGCCTCGGCCTTTTCTCTGCCGCGGCATTGGTTCTCCTGCACAGATATGAAAATGCAGTAAAACGTGCATTTTTCTGTAAATATTATCTATATGAGTATAACTTCTAAATATATCACATTGGGTGCATGCATTGGTCCGAGTGGGTGTATATTTGGTACTTAATGCCCATAAAAGGAGTAAAAAGTGATAGTGTGTTGAGCACTTATCAAGAAGCAACACCAAACCTCTGCTACCTTCACCACAAACAAAGCCGAAAACTAAGCTGAAAAGTCGAAACACTAACCCAACCACAAAAACAACGAACCTAACCCCTAAACATCATCAAATATGAACTAAAAACACACATTCAAACCCTTCTTATACCTCCAGTCAAAATAGAGCATCAAAAATAGTCCATAAAACTAAGTGAAAACTACCTTTAACACTACTGATTCATTTATTCCTAGATTAAAACCATATGGAATCATTATAGGATTCATTTACCCACTCAATTAAATATAAATTCATTGAAATTCTTTCAAATTACAGACACAATTTAAGTCTAACATGTTTTCTTGAAAATTCCATTAAAACTCTAGTTTCTTGAATTAAACCATAAATCAAGTTAAAATAGATGATTATTAAGCCAATAACTTGTGAATATCAAATAAAAAACCTTCGAAATGAGAAAGAATCATAAGATTACCTTTGAGACACTTCCACCAAAATTGATGTGAATTTTTCTCTTGCTTTTTCTTGAAATTGGCTTTGAATTTTGTAAAACAAATTATAAGATTTTTATGAGGATGAAAAGATGATTAAAATGAGATGATTCTTGAGAAAAATGGAGAAGAACTTAGCAATTTCAATTGGAAACCATGGAGAGAAAATGTAGACAAAAAATGATAGAAAATTAAGAGGAAATGGAAAATGAAGAGAAAAGTAATTAACCGTCAATTAAAACTAATTTTGGTGAAAGATCTCTAATTAAAATATTTTGGAGTAATGACCCTCTAAGGATTCAACGCTTTGGCTAACTTTTCAATTTAGTCATTAAAACAAATTTTGCAAATCTTGCATTTTAGTCACTAACTTTGTAAATCTTATATTTTAGTCACTAAACTAAAAATCCTACTTAATTAGAATAAATTAAAACCTAATTTACCTTCCATTATTGTAAGCAAACTTCACCAAAGGCAACTGTTTCTCCTACATACCTCGAAACTCAAAAATACAAAACCTCAACAAATCCTCCAAATTCTGAATAACACGTTCAGACTGACCATCCGTCTCAGGATGATAAGTTATACTAAAGCTAAGCATTGTTCCCAAAGCCACTTGCAAACTCTTCCAAAACTTCAAGGTAAAACACGAATCCCTATCTAAAATGATCGGTTTTGGCACACCATGCAACTTCACAATCTTAGAAACATATAACTCCGCTAACATATCCATCGAATACGTCGTATGCACAACAAGAAAATGCGTACACTTCATAAACCTATCAACAACTACCTAGATAGAATCCTTTTTGGATAGTGTTACAGGTAACCCCATCACAAAATCCATTGTCACTCTCTCCCATTTCCATTCCAGAACCTGAACCGGTTGCAACAAACCCGCAGGAAACTGATGTTTAGCTTTTACTCGCTGACACACCATACAACACGACACAAACTCTGTCACATCCTTCTTCAAACCAACCCAGAAGTACACACTCTTGAGATGTCTATACATTTTCACACTACCCGGATGCATAGCAAACGGACTAGTATGAGCCTCAGTCAAGATAGCTTGCCTCAACTCAACATCATCCGGCACTACTATCCGAT
Organism: Abelmoschus esculentus; assembly: GCA_035048815.1. Taxonomy (NCBI): domain Eukaryota; kingdom Viridiplantae; phylum Streptophyta; class Magnoliopsida; order Malvales; family Malvaceae; genus Abelmoschus; species Abelmoschus esculentus. Next base: position 8,063,696 of record JAUCBN010000015.1, read on the forward strand.
CTCTAAAACAAAGAACCCCATCATCATGAAATTGATACTCGGATGGTCTACCCTCGGCGATATTCTCCACAAAAGGTACCAATGACTCATCCTCCAACTGTTTCGCTTTTATCATATCAACCAAAATGGGTTTCACTTGCAACTCCGCCACTAAACCACCTTTCTTTGAAATGCTCAACTTAGCAAACATAGCTCTCAACTCCACAGCTGTCTTACAGCTCAAAGCATCCGCTACTACATTGGCCTTCCCCGGATGATAATCAATGGTCAAATCATAGTCCTTTAGCAACTCCATCCATCTACGCTGCCTAAGATCCAAATCCTTTTTTGACATGAGATATTTCAAACTCTTGTGATCCGTGTATATAGTACACTTCTCACCATACAAGTAATGTCTCCAAAATTTCAAAGCAAAAACCAACGCCGCGAGCTCCAAATCATGTGTCGGGTAATTCTTTTCATGCACTCTCAACTGTCTAGAAGCATATGCCAAAAATTTCTCATCTTTCGTCAATACACACCCGAAACCAACATAAGATACGTCACTGTATACCACGAAGTCCTTACCCAACTCTTATTGAACCAAAACCGGAGCACTGGTCAATGCTTCTTTTAGCTTCTTAAAGTTCTTCTATTGACTCTCCTTCTATTCAAATGGAACCTTTTTTTTTGCAAAATCTTGGTCATAGGAGAAACAATGCTCGAAAACCCCTCAACAAACCTACGATAATATCCAGCCAAACCCAGAAAACTCTAAACCTCCGACATCGATTTTTGGTTGTTTACAACCCATCACAGCTTCTACTTTCTTCGGATCAACACTAACTCATTCTGCCGACACCACATGACCAAGAAACACCACTTCCTTTAACCAAAACTCACATTTGCTTAGCTTAGCAAACAAATGATTCTGCTTCAAAATTTGCAACACAATTCGCAAATGTCGATCATGATCTTCCTCGGTACATGAATACACAAGGATATCATCAATGAATACCACCACAAACTGGTCCAAGTATTCATGAAACACTCGGTTCATCATATCCATAAAAGCAACAGAGGAGTTTGTCAACCCAAACAACATCACTAGAAACTCATAGTGACCATACCTTGTCCGAAAAGCCATTTTCAACACATCTGATTCCTTCACTTTCAACTGATAATATCCCAACCTCAAGTTAATCTTCGAGAAAACACTAGCACCTCGAAACTGATCAAATAGGTCGTCAATCCTTGGCAAAGGATACTTATTCTTCACAGTCAACTTATTTAATTGTCGTTAATCAATGCACATCCTCATAGTGACATCCTTCTTCTTCACGAAAAACACTGGTGTACCCTACTGTGATACACTTGGTCGGATAAAACCGCGATCTAACAACACTTGCAATTGCATCTTCAATTCCTTCAACTCCTTAGGTGTCATGCGATAAGGGGCAATAAACATCAGATTAGTACTCTAGAATAAATCTCGATACTAAACTCCACATTGCAATCAGGAGGTAATCTTGGCAACTCCTTAGGAAAGAGTTTTGGAAAATAGCACACTGCTCGAATTTCTTACACCCGAACATTTCCAACTCCCGGATTCATCACATATGCTAGATAAGCCATACTACCTTGCTGCAACATCTTTTCTGCTTGTAAAACCGAAACCACAGTCGATAGAAACTCGTTATACTCACTTTTCACAACAATCTCACTACCATCCAATAATTCAAGGTAACGCTATTTTTTTCAAAATCTACCACTACTCGATGTTCCGTCAACCAATCAAAACCCAAGAAAAGGTCAAAACCATGGAAAGTCAATTCCATCAAATCCACCTCAAAAACATACCCTTGCACCTCCAACGGACACCTTTTATATAAACGCTTAACTATAATTGTCTCGTCAAAGAACTAGTAACCACCAAACCCACACTCAAAACCTCAATCGGAACATCCAACAAATGCGCATGCTCACTCAAAACATAGGAATACGTAGATCCTGAATCTACCAAAGAAAACAACAATATATTTTGCAAAGAAAAAGTACATGCAACCATATCCGTCGCATTACGGGTCCCACATTGAGCATAAAACTTGCGCCTATCTCCTTGCCTTTAAAAAGGGCCTCTACCTCGACCATGTCCTCTAACATGCACTATAGCAGCCTCTGCACGATCAACAAACTCACCAGCAAACCTCGGATATTCACGTCTCATGTGTTCCTCCAATCCACATCCTATACAAGCACCAATTTCCCACTAACACTCTCCTGGATGTCGTCTCGAGCATTGATTACAAATCGTAACATCACCCCAGCTCTACCAAACTACTAAGCTCGACCAACGCGTCCAAAGTCACATCGGCATCGATCAACCCTATACCGGTTATCATGGAACCTCATACCCTGCTTACCATGAGCACTAGCATCAGTAGGCCTCTTTCCAACATCAGAAGACCTCCTAGCCTTCTTCAAAGACTCTTCAATATCCTTGGCTCTATTTACCAATGCATCAAACTCTGTGTACTCGACAGCCAACAAATATGTCTTAATCTCAAGATCCAACCCATACCAGAACCTATCACACCGTTTTCGATCATTGGGAATCAAATCAGGGGCATAGTGGCTCATTCAGATAAACTTTACCTCATACTCCGCCACTATCATCGATCCCTAAACCAATAACATAAACTCACATTTCCTCGCATCCTCACACTACGGATCTAGAAACTTCTGCACAAAAGCGATCCTGAAAAAGTCCCAAGTGAGATTAGTAGCAGCTACACCAACTTTCGTTGTTGTCCACCAACGGTAAACATCACCCTAGAGCAAGGAAACAATATATCCCAACCTCCTAGTATCCTGAAACTCCATCTGATCCAAAATCCGCTCTATGCTATCAAATAACTCATCATCTAAACTCGGATTTGAGCCACGGAACTGAACACCACCCAAGCTACGAAGTCGCTCCAAAGGCAGCCCAGGGTAACCACAACGGTAGGAGATGAGCCGAGATACGCACTCCAACTAGGGGTGTTTGTCGCGTGTCAAAAGTGCGCGTTTAGTGCAAGTGGACACATCGAAAGTAATAAGTGATAAGTATTTTATCGAGTTATCATCTCCTCAGGGACCGGTGTACTTAATATTCTTTCTTCACCTTCTTGTTCTGTAGAAAAGTAAAGAACACAAATGAGTTGATTGGATTTATCTAAACTAAAATAACTAAATAAAAATAAAGAATTGAAATAATAGAGAGAGATGAGCTAGGATCCAGTTGCGTCGTATTGTGGATTTGATTGACATTTCTCTGTCCAATGCAATCGTATATCACTGCCTCGGCAGCACTGCAATTTACTGCCTTAGCAACGACAATACTGTCTGCCGCGGCAATCCCTTGCTCGTGGGTAGACTTTACCAAAGTTCGGCAAAGTGTCCTTGGATGACTCCGCTTATCCCTAAGTCAGAGTGCTGTTGATGACTAGTCCTTGATGATTCCTCCCGGCGTGAACCAATTATACTCACCAACCAATCTCACACTTCTTTTAGCCGCTGAAACTCTTAACCTATCCCTAGGCCGAGTTAGTATTTCACGATTGAAACACCATACTTACCCCTTTCGTGAATCTAACTCTCCCGAGCTTAGATAAATGGATGATTCACAATATCCTCTCCCGAGCTCAATTGTGAAAACAAGGAATAACAAAGGATAAGCAACCCTTGATAACTTTATTACATTGAATCAAAGACAAAGTACAATCTTCTCTCACAAATACTCGACAACCTTCACCTAATCCCTAAGAAGGTTTAGAACATAATGGAGAAGAAGAAGACAAGAATAGAAATCGGCTCTCTCCCTAGGTATTCTGTGTTTCATACATTGGGTGGCTAGGTCTTTATATAGGCTAGACCTAGGGCAAACCTTTCCTAAGTAGAATACAACTTGGAGTAGAGAACAAGTCAAGTACATAATAATAATAATATATTTCCATGTTTATATTCGGCTAAGGGGCTTTCCCGCGTGGTCTTCCTTTGGGCTTTTCCTTGTGCTAGCCAGCTCTGATTCATGGGCTTCAAGTCCAGACACGTTCCTTGGATTTTTGTCTTTCCATCGCCTATACTTTTGCTTCCTGTCTTTCTACTGCTGCCTCGGCATCAGGTCCTGCCTCGGCCTTGTCGCTGCCGCGGCACTGGCTCTCCTGCACAGATATGAAAATGCAGTAAAACGTGCCTTTTTCTGTAAATATTATTTATATGAGCATAACTTCTAAATATATCACATTAAGTACATGCATTGGTCCGAGTGGGTGTATATTTGGTATTGAATGCCCATAAAATGAGTAAAAAGTGATAGTGTGTTGAGCACTTATCACACCCTCAAACTCGAACTATTGCTTGTCCTCAAGCAATGCAAAGCATCAATTTGCCGAACTCTACTCTCTCTTGGTATTATATTTCCATCTATTCTCCCCACCATATCTAGGCCTATCCTTTAGTCTTAACCTTTTGGCTACCTAAGGGTTTACTTAGAAACAAACTATAAGAATTGTGAGTGTGTGCGTTTTTGTGGACAAGTTGATTAAAGGCTTTCTTAGATAAACTCTAAGTTCAAGACAAATAGAATTGGGTTAAGTGTTCTCTTCTTTTCTAAAACACCAATTCTTGAGCCAATTTCGGGCACCTCAAGGATTGTGTTTTTCCCTTCACTTATTTTTTTTCTTTCTTTTTGATATTCCTTAAAGCATACTAGAGCCAATTTCGGGCACCTCTAGCATGAAGAAGAGATTTTTCTAGAGCCGGTGATAGGCACCTCTAGTTACTTTCCCCAAAATCTAAGTCTTTATCACCTAAGTTCATTAAAAGAATTCCTATAATCCAACAAGTCCCAAAAGTGTTTAAAGTTCTTCCTATAGTAAGCTTCTAAGTTTTCATCCTTATGCATCCTAAGGTTAAGCCTTCTTAACAGAACCTAAATATGGTAAGGAGAAAGATTTCTATAGCCTTAAAGAATAAACTAAGGCAATACTGATGATAAGCAGTGCAAAAGTGTAAGCAGTTAATTCAAGTAAGGCGGGGAGCATAAAAATTTTAAAAAATCACTGGAAAACTCCCTTTTTCGCAAGGCCGCGGCAGTAGATTGCTGCCTTGGCGGTGAATCTGCACCCCAAACTCAAACCAAGCATTGTCCTTAATGCTTTATATTTGAAGAAGTAAGCGGCAAAACAAAATATGAATATAAAAAGCAGCAAATAAAAACAGTAAAAGCAATTAATATTGAATTAAGGACAAAGAATTTTAAAGCGACTCTGAAGAGCTGCTTGTAATAATTTTTCTCATCGGCCTTGATGCCGAATGCTTTTTCCTTGGTGAAGGCGATGGTTGTGCCTTTGCTTGCCGGGGCGGTTGGACTCGAGTGGGTGGTATCCGTTGCATTGGGGCCTGCACCTCTTCTCCTTCTTCTACATCAGCCATCTCTTCGGTGAGCATTACGTCCGTTCCTCCTCCCATTGTTGTTGCTCCCCCGGTGTGGTGTGTACTTGGTCCGGCGGTGGTGGAGCTTTGGTGCACATAGGCATCTATCTCGGCTGATAGACTGCCCATGATAATTGGTGATCGGGGTGGGGTGTTGAAAACGGCCCTTCACTTGGATGGCCTTTTGTTGACACACAAGGCCGCGGCAGAATCTGCTACCCTGGATGGGCCGGCAGCCTGGTATTGGGGCTGAGGGTCTGCATGGAAGAACGACCTTGGTCCTCCCGGGGCTGGTGTAGTCTCGGTGTAAGGGGCGCTGTGACGAACATATTGCTGGGAAACTCTGGAAATTGTACTCCTTGGTCCGGGAAGGCGTGCAGCATCATCTGGGCTAGAGTGTCATTCAAATCCCTTTGGTACTCCATGTACCTTTGTTGTCGGAGATCCATTGCTGCCATCCGTTGCAAGATCTCCTGGTACGGGTCTACTGTGGCAGAGGTGTGGGCAGTACCAAGCATGTGTGCCGTGTACTGGGCCCTGGTAGTAGTATCGACAGTGAACTGTTGCGGCGTTGCTTGGATAGGCTCTTCTTGCGTGATTTGCATGACTTTGTGGCAGAAGTCCCTGGTCCATCCTCGTCGTGGGGGCGTGTATTCGTCCGTCTCTTCGATGGGCACATCTGCGACAACACATAAACCCGTGATCAAACAAGGGAAATACAATGGTCCGCTATCTTTCTTACCGCAGTCGTGAATTTCCCGAAGTATGATCTCGCCAACGTTGATGGTCCTCTTGTTGATGATGGATTGGATCAACACCAATCTTTTGCGATCTACCGTGCTATTGTGTGATGTGGGGATGAGCCGTTGCTTGACAAAGGTGTTACACATCTTGGCCTCGGGCTTCAGACTTTGTCTTGTTACTGATCCTCGATGGGTACCGGTTTCCCATGGGGTGTTCGCGTAACAAAGATCATCTTTGATGAGCTCGTAGTCCTCGGCAGTGATGTCTTCCATGAATTCGGCGTGGATGTCACTGTCAGGGGTGAGGCCATAGAAATTATTGATTGTCTCGGCATCGAGCTGGATTGGCCTGCCGCGGCAATGAACAAAGAAGGAGTCTTTGCTGGGCCCGTGCGCATAGAACTCCCGCACGATCGTAGCGTTCGCCTGGGCAGGTTGGAGACAGAAAATTTCCCAATTTTGGTACTTTATTCTGTCGAAGGGGTAGTGCTCAATACCGTAGTTTTCTTCGTCCGCATGCTGGAAACCTTGCTCTTCCCACAGTTGTCGAGCGATGAAAGATCGGTTGAAGCGATCTTCAACGTTGACGGGGGCAAATCGCTTGTATGTTGCCATCAAGATCGAGAGATGTGATTTCTTGGAGTTTTTCTTGAAAAGAATCTGGAATTTAGCGAAGATTAGTAGGCACAGAGTAATGTGAGAGAGAGATTGTTATGAATACTAAAGAAAACATGAAAGCAAGAGTGAATAGTTCAAGAGGAAGGAGTTTCTTATATAGGCCTCGGCCTTGTGACCGTTGAAGCCACTAGCCGTTTTATAACCGTTTCCTTTTTCTGTCATTTCCTTTTCTGCCGCGGCAAGAATCTCGACAGACTAGCCGTTACATTGTTCTGCCCGTTGAGACTGCTGCGGCCCTGACACTGTTTTTCTGCCTCGGCAGAGTTCCTGCTGTGAACTACTTCTCCTTTATTCTTGCTTTATTGTCCTAACCTAAAAAGATGAACATCAATAAAGAAACATTCAAATAATGATAATATAATTATTCCTAAATACCATAAAGAGAATTCATGCAAATACCAAATAAAATAAAAGAGAAAATTAATAAAATGAGAATATAAAGAAAACTTATGGAGGGTCGTTTCCGATATTTCTTATAGTCCATCTGCACCCTCCATCGAGTGACAATTCTACTCAAGAAGATATGGGCTAATGCGGGTACGGATACTCCCATTTGTGCTATCATGGTGGAGGTGTCTTCCGTTTGTGTTCTTTTGTAGTCCATGCCTATCCTCCAACTTGATATTGTTTCTGAAGGCAAAAATAATTTGTTAGAAAAAATTATATCAACATCCAACCACTTAATTACCTCCTTTTTGTTAACTTCCATCATAGTTGGATATAGCCTTCGTTGTCGTGGCAATTGTTGTGATAGCCAATTGCCGTGGCAATCTTTTGCCAAAATTCGGTGTAAGTCAAGTGAAGAATCATCATTCTTGAAGTCTTCAAGAATCAACCCACATTGTTTCTTATGCTTCTCAGTAATCTCCATCAGTAGAGACTTTGGCTTGGAACTAATATTAGATGGAATTACCACATAAATATCTAAACAATCATATCCTATTTGTGATGGCTTCAAATCGTGTAACGTTGACTCCTCGGAAGATACTTGCAATGGAAGAGATGAGTTTTTAAAGAATTCAAAAGGTTTATTCGTTACCATCTCATATTCCCTTATCACGACATTGCCATCTTGTTGATCAAGCATGTCGTTGTGTAACTACCCCGGCAGCTGTGTGTGAGAGTAATCCTCAGCTTCCTTTTTCAGCATCATTGCTGCCGTAACATCCTGGGAATCAGACTCCTTAGAATTTTCTAAAGCATTACTCTCATCGGCCTCGTTGAGTGGTATCGTGACATTGCCTTGTTCAGGCTTCTCTACTGCCGCGACAATTATTTCGGGAGACTCATCCAATGTTTGACAATCTTTCTTATCAACATGTTCTAGACTCAGAGGTTCCGGAATTTCCTCTATGTCTTCTAGTGTTGGGATTTCAGTATCCCTGAGGATTGATTGTTGGGTCATGTTATCCATGTCATATTCAGATCTCTGTAATTGATCTTCTAAATCCTTCAAGGGTGCATCCAATCTAGCTATATGTGCATCCAATAGCCTTGATTGTTCTATCATTAATTCTTCAATTCTACCCATTGATGCTTTCAATGTTTCCTCCAATGAATTTGGATACTCTTGAGAGGAATTATATTGCCATGGCATATCTGTAACATCAACAAAATTGTCATGGTAAACAAAATTTTGAGCGTTTTGATCATACCATGAAGAATTTTGTTGTTGGTTCCATCTATGGTCCTCTATGTGGCCATATGTTCCAGTACTATACGGGCAATTGCTAACCAAATGATCATCTCCACAATTAAAAAAAATTTTTGCCCAGGCATAAACTTGTTGGGTTGCTCTTGGTTGGAATAGATAATCATCATTTAATCTAGGAAATTCTTGATTGGCTCGATTCGTATCTTCCAACATCAACTCCCGAATAGATTTCTTTCTTTCTCCTTGCATCTTGAAAATTCCTTCACTTGAAACACACCTATAATTTTTAAAGAAAAAGAAAATATGTTAGTAAAAATAACTAAAAACAAGAAAATAAAGAAGACAAAATTTAGTTGCCAGTCCCCGGCAACGGCACCAAAAAGTTGTCGCGTGTCAAAAGTGCGCGTTCAATGCAAGTGGACACATCGAAAGTAATAAGTGATAAGTATTTTATCGAGTTATCGTCTCCTCAGGGATCGGTGTACTTAATATGCTTTCTTCACCTTCTTGTTCTGTAGAAAAGTAAAGAATACAAATGAGTTGATTGGATTTATCTAAACTAAAATAACTAAATAAAAATAAAGAATTGAAATAATAGAGAGAGGGGCTAGGATCCAGTTGCGTCGTATTGTGGATTTGATTGACTTGTCTTTGTCCAATGCAATCGTATATCAATGCCTCGGCAGCACTGCAGTTTACTGCCTTGGCAGCGACAATATTGTTTGCCGCGGAAATCCCTTGCTCGTGGGTAGACTTTACCAAATATCGACAAAGTGTCCTTGGATGACTTCGCTTATCCCTAAGTCAGAGTGCTGTTGATGATTAGTCCTTGATGATATCTCCCGGCGTGAACCAATTATACTCACCAACCAATCTCACACTTCTTTTAGCCGCTGAAACTCTTAACCTATCCCTAGGCCGAGTTAGTATTTCGCGATTGAAACACCGTACTTACCCCTTTCGTGAATCTAACTCTCCCGAGCTTAGATAAATGGATGATTCACAATATTCTCTCCCGAGCTCAATTGTGAAAACAAGGAATAACAAAGGATAAGCAACCCTTGATAACTCTATTGCATTGAATCAAAGACAAAGTACAATCTCCTCTCACAAATACTCGACAACCTTCACCTAATCCCTAAGAAGGTGTAGAACATAATGGAGAAGAAGAAGACAATAATAGAAATCGGCTCTCTCCCTAGGTATTTCGTGTTTCATGCATTGGGTGGCTAGGTCTTTATATAGGCTAGACCTAGGGCAAACCTTTCCTAAGTAGAATACAACTTGGAGTAGGGAACAAGTCAAGTACATAATAATAAAAATATTTACAAGTTTGATTCGGCTAAGGAGGCTTTCCCGCGTGGTCTTTCTTTGGGCTTTTCCTTGTGCTAGCCAGCTCCGATCCATGGGCTTCAAGTCCAGACACGTTACTTGGATTTTTATCTTTCCATCGCCTATAGTCTTGCTTCCTGTCTTTCTACTGCTGCCTCGGCATCAGGTCCTGCCTCGGCCTTGTCGCTGCCGCGACACTGGTTCTCCTGCACAGATATGAAAATGAAGTAAAACGTGCCTTTTTCTGTAAATAATATTTATATGAGCATAACTTCTAAATATATCACATTAAGCACATGCATTGGTCCGAGTGGGTGCAAATCAGGTACCCGTAAAACCGTGTACCAGGTACCTAATTTAATTTTTTTTATATTTTTTAAATTTATTTTATAAAAAATGTAAGAAATATTTAAAATTTCATGATATATATTTCAAACACAAAATTATTGATTTGAGATAGGTTTTAAAGATAAATATTTGGATATATATGCATATATTAAAGTTCTTCGATAAAAGAATGTATTATTATCGATCATAATTTTTCTTTCAAATGTCATATTGACAAATTAATATAAATATTTATAAAAAATTAAAACTTAAAAGTATATAATACAAGTATAAAAAGAAGTTAAGGGTTTAAAATTAATTTTAGAGAAAAATAATAAAAATATAATTTAAAATTTAAAAATATATATTTATTAAAATTATCGGATCGGGTACCCCATTCTTAAAATTTTTTTGCCTTAACACGGCCCAACTACCCGGAAAAAAATACGAGTCGGGTACCCAACACAAAAAATTTGGGTATTAAATTTTAAATACCTGATAATTTTTAATCGGGTAGGTGGGTCAACGGGTTGGTAATTCGGGTCAGGTATTTTTGAACACCCCTAACTCCAGCAACAACAGCCTGAAATGCACCCGTCATAGCCTGAATAAATGGAGCAAACTCTCTAAACTAACCACCATGCGAAAGCAGAGGTACACCCATGGGTGGAGTAGGGGGAAGCTGCTCTTCCCTGACATTCGTTTCTCCCTCATTCTGATCATCGGTGATCATACCAGTACTAGCTCGTGTCTCAGTCTCAGAGGCATACTTAGAAACTTCAAAAATGTAATTTAAAACATATAATCAAAATATATTAGACTTACATCCGGGTAAGATCCAAGGAAAACCTAAAAAACACTTAAAAATGTATTGACATTGGCAATGTGTAACCTTTATTCCTTTTTCATAATCGTCACTTAACACCCAATCACCAAAACATAATGACCAAGCACATTAACAATAAAAAATCATGAAACATATCCAACAAACACACTAAGCACGCTCTGATACCACAAAATGTAACCCCCTTAGCCCGGCCTAGACAGAACTGACTCTAATGGATTATACGGGAATACCGAATTAAATTCGCAAAGGATTAACCCGATAAACAACCCTAAAAACTATTTATTTTATTATTTTATTCTTTTTTCTTGTCTATATGCACAATTAGATTCCTAGTTAAGTTAATTTAATAACGATCCAATTTGAAAGCAATCTGATAGCAATCAAATACTCAATCAAGCAAACGAGCATCCTAAGGACTAAAATATAAATATATTAAATTACATTGAAAAATTAGAAATTTGGTTTGCAAAATATCAATTAGACATACAAAGAACACCCTTGTAAAATTTCAGACGAAACGACACATTCTAACACCACCAATTGCATGCATCACTAATTAGGAACCCAAATGTAAGCCTATAAGTTTAAAAGGACTTAATCCATTTTGAGTTAGCCAACTAGAAATTAAGTTGATTTCATGCTCACAGGTGAAATTTTAAACTAAAATAATGTTCATAACACCCTCAATTGAACACAGAAGATATCCAGGATTATAGTGAAATTCCTACAATCAATCAACTCAAATCCGGCATAGTGTTTTGATGTACGTGACCCCTGTATCGAAACACCTACGTGGCAATAACGATATTAACTACCATTGACAGAGGTATCGAAACGAACTCTTGATTGTTTCGAACCTCCACTGTCCATTGAAGTTTGGTAACGAAACGAGCTTTCCGTGTATCGAAACATAAGGCAAAAGTTGGGTTACTTGTTTCGATAACCAAACCCGTGTATTGGAACAACGACAAAATTAGCCTTGGGTAACGAAACCAATTCCTTCTGTTTCGATACCCTTGTGTCCAAAAATAGAAAATAAGCACTTTCAGGTGAGCTTGACTCATTCTTGACACAACCATAGACCACCAACAACTACATGCATAACTCCTAAGCATCAAACTCAACATTGACAAAAAAACTATAACTATCATGATCACCAAAATCGTCTATAGACATGCTTCCTAGTTTTTGGCCATTCTCATAACCACACATAAGTAAGCATAGCTAACATTGAGCATACTTCAAGCATCCACTAACTATCTACCAATCAACAATTCAACAGGTAAATCATGCTTAAATGTCACTTTTACATTCCCTTTACTAATTCAAAAAATATTCTCAAAATTATTGGGTTACACAATGCCAAGCCTTTTTTATTTTGTCAAACCATACCAAAAACAAGTAGGATCTATCCCCTTGGACCTCTTGCTCCAAATGCTGTCCTAAAAGTCTTTATTTCTCTAAAAAGATAAAAGAGAGAGAGCTTAAGCAAAACATGCTTAGTGAGGCAGCTCTAGAAAAAAATTCATTAATTCAAAACCAAAACCAATTTAAAACCACATCTTGCAACTAAGATGCTAAGTCAAAACATGTTTAATCAAACCATGCTCATATTGAAACCCTAAGTCAAAACTTGTTTAATCAAAACATGTTTTTGATCGAAATAAATTATGAATAAATATCCTAAAATCCTAACTAAGTATATTTTTGACTTTGGTCAATTCAATTTTAAAAATTGACCATTGAAACCCTAAGATTTTTAAATTAGTGACTATTTTGTAAAAAATTGAAAACTTGTAGACAATTTTATAAAATAAGTCAAAACTTTGAATCTTTAAGAGGCTTTAATCCAATTATAATCCTAGCAGGTCTAAGCTTTCCAATTTTTAATTAATTAAATCCAACAATTTATTTTAACTCAAATAACTAATTAAACTTGATTTTAAACTCTAAAACATTATAGACCTAACCTATTTTTATTATTTTCATTTTCTCTCATTAGAGGTAAGCTTTCAACCAAGTTTTAATGTAAGAACCTTTTCTTTTTCATCTAAATTCATTTTCAATAACTATTATAACTTTTTCTCTTTAAAAATTTGGTTTTCTTATCGTTTTCATGTTTTAAAACCCGGAAAGTAATTGGATAAGTTTTGGAGGTGAGATTTCATCAGTACTCTAGAACTCTGAATTTTTTTCTGGAATTCCCTAGTTCTTGGCTTGGTAAAAACATTTTTAATCCTTTGTTTTTGAAAAATTGGTTTTTGGATCAAAAATCATAATTTTCGTTCAAGGGTTTTTACTCACTATTTTTGGATCCTAAATGGAATGATTTTTAAAGTTTTAGTATGTTTATAATGTGTTTCTAAAATCCGTAATCCCATACTAAAGGTTTATGAGAAGTTTGGTTGGTTTCGGAAAGTTTTCAGTTAAGGTTTTGATAAGGGTTTGTTCTTCTAAGGGTTTCTTGTGTGCGATTCGAGGCACTAAAACCTTAGTTTTTAAAGCTTGAAATAGGGCAAGAAGTAGGTGATCTCGTTTGAAGTGCTCGAATGAAGTTTCGGTGACCTGTCGGACAAGTCTCGGTTATCGATGAGTGATTTATGAGATTGGGCTGCTTTGACAGAGTTTTAAATCTATATTACAAAGGTTTGGGTGTAGGGAAGGTTTGAAAAAACTCCCTATACTCCGGATTAAGTTTTTCGTTTGCTCTCGTAAATCTGTTTTCCCATAATATGCTCGTTTTACTATGTTTTTGATATTCTTGGATTTTATTAGTACATATATGATTATGTACGTGTGAGAATGCTCTCGATACTATTTTAAGATGGTTTTAAATACTTCTATATTTTGGTTTTTGAAATAAGCTAAAAAAAAATTTTTATCGATTTTGCAAGAAAGCATGAAAAAGTGGAATACTAATGTTTACCTACTGTTTTTGATATGAAAACAAATTTTGGATTTTTATACTTATTGGCATTTTGGCCACATGTGATTTGTTTTAAAAGCATGAACAGCTTTTCCTTATAAAACCTTTTTAGTATATTATGGTCTGCATTGCAAGTTGTTCAAACTGTTTTTATACATCCCTCACTAAGCAACTACTTAACCATTCTCTTCTCCTTGCAATATAGAGAAAAAGTGAGACTCTCGTCCGAAGAATCAAGGAGTTCCATACTTTACACTTTGATACATTTTAGTTGGAGTATGTTATTTTTAAATTGAACCTTAGGTAGTAAAGAGCAATGGAGCTAGAGACCTTAAGCTTGTTATGATTTGTTTTGTTGAGATCCTTGAATATGCTATTTCTGATTTTAGACATACTTTGATTTTTATTAGTTAATGAAGTACTTTGTTGAATCTCACATGCTTCTATGTTTCTCTCTATTAATATTTGGTGAATTTTGAGTGTATTCACACGTTGGACGATTTATGTATTAATTAGGATACATTGCATCTAGAGAACTTGTTACATGTGTTTAATGGCCCTTTAGGTGAGGTTATGCATCTAGACTTTATTGGAAACGTTTAGACTTGAAACCAAACTAATTTTCTATTTCTGGGCAGGGGGTTCCGATACATGTCTATAGGGTATCGATACCTAGGCAAAAACATAACATTTTTTTGGGAAATTAAGCTAGGGTATCGAAACCACATGAATTGGTTTCGAAACGGTATTATAAAATTTAACAAGAGTATCAATAAATTTAAATTTGGTTTCGATACCTACCCTTAAAGTTTCAAATGGTATCAGAACGGTCGTTCATGTGTATCTAAACGCGGGCTTGTCGCGCAGACAAATTTCTGAGTTATCAATAGTGTATCGAAATACTTAATGCTTGTATCGATACCCCTTTATCGTTTATCATAGTATCGATACCGGAGAAGGATGTTTCAAAAGCCCAATTAGGTAATGTCGTTAGAGGCTGAAATATAACTTTGAAAACTTATATTTTAGTCACTAAACTTTGAAGAACCAATTAGATGACTTGAAGATATTATTTAACCTGAAAATTTCTAGTGTAATAGCTTTGTTTTTAGGCTTGTCGGTGAGTGAAAATTTACGTACAAGCATGAAGTATACTTAATTAGATGACTTGAAGATATTATTTAACCTTAAATCATTTCTACATAAGCAACTTTCACAAATCCAATGCAACATAACCAAAACATTTGAAATGCCTTCAAAACAATAGAAATCACTTACTCTTGAACTATGAAAAGCTATTACATTATCCCATAGTCCCCAAAACAGAGTCAAACCTTTACGCGACACTTCTTAAACCAAATTTCACTCACCGACAAGTAAAACAAGCTTTCGCCGATGCTCCAACGAAACCACCAACACACCAACAACTCAAGAGCCTTCTTAGACTTCCTCTACATCACAAAAATAGAGCATATACACATTAAAACATGTCCACCACAGCAGAAACACCAAACTTCTGTTACCTTCACAAAAAACCAAGCCGAAAAAGCTAAAAACTAAGCCGAAACGTCCAAACACTATCCCAACCACCAAACCAATGAACCTAACCCCTAAAATCATCAAATATGAACTAAAAACACATTCAAACCTTCCTTATATCTTCAGCCAAAATAGAGGATCAAAAATAGTCCATAAAACCAACCAAAAACTACCTCTAACACTACCGATTTATTTATTACCGGATTAAAAGTATAAGAAATCATTATAGGATTCATTTAACCACTCAATTAAGTATAAATTCATAGAAATTTATCAAAGTTACAGACACAATCAAAGTTCAACATGTTTGCTTGAAAATTCCATTAAAACTCCAATTTCTTGAATTAAACCAAAAAATCAAGTTAAAATACTTGATTAGTAAGCCAATAGCTTAGTAATATCAAATAAATAACCTTATAATTTAGAAATAATCATAATATTACCTTTGAGACACTTCAACCAAAATTGACATGAATTTTTCTCTTGCTTTTCCTTGAAATTGGCTTTGAATTTTGTAAAACAAATTTTAAAGTTTTGATGAGGATGAAAAGATGATTAAAATAAGATGATTCTTGAGAAAAATGGAGAAGAACTCAGCAAGTTGAATTGGAAACCATGGAGAGAAAATGATAGAAAATTAAGAGGAAATGGTAAATGAAGAGAACAGTAATTAACCTTCGATACACCTTCGACTATATCCTGAACAATCAGTACCAAAGTACCATCTGATAATTGTTTCTCTTTGATTAACTTAACCAAAGATGGTTTAACCTACAATTCGGCTATCAAACCACTATCCTTAGACAAATTTAGCTTAGCAAACATGACACGTAACTCAACAACTACCTTTGTACTCAAAGCATCAACAACAACATTAGTCTTACCCAGATGATACTCAATAGTCAAGTCATAATCCTTAAGAAACTCTAGCCATCGGTGTTGCCTAAGATTAAGCTCCTTCTGGGACATCAAATTCCTCAAAATCTTATGATCTGTTTACACCACACAACGCTCACCATAAAGATAATGCCTCCATATCTTAAGAACAAACACAACCGCAACCAACTCAATATCATGCGTCGGGTAGTTCTTCTCATGAACCTTCAACTAACGAGATGCATAAGCAACCACTCTTCCTTCTTACAGCAAAACAAAACTAAGACCAACATAACTATACACTATAAACTACTTTCCCGGTTCTGGTTGAACTGAGATCGGAGCCTGAGTCAAAACCTCCTTAAGCTTCTCAAAAACCTCTAGCATATTCTCTCTCCACTCAAACTTAACATCTTTTTGCAACAACTTGGTTAAAGGTGTTGCTTTTCGGGAATAACCATCCACAAAACGTTTGTAGTATCCTGTCAAACCTAGGAAACTACGTACCTCTATCACAAATCTAGGCGGTTTCCAACTCACAATAACCTCCAGCTTTTGCGGATCAACCCTAATACCTTCAGCTGACACTACATGCCCAAGGAAAACAACCTCCTTGATCCAAAACTCACACTTACTCAACTTAGCATATAATTGGTTATCCAACAAAGTTTGCAAAACAATCCTTAAATGCTTATCATGATCTTTCTCGATACGTGAGTACACGAGAATATCATCAATAAACACCACAAAGAACTGATCCAAAAACTCATGGAAAAACTGATTCATCATATCCACGAAAGCAGTAGGTGCATTCGTCAAACCAAAGGGCATAACCAAAAACTCATAATGGCCATACCTTGTTCAAAAAGCGGTCTTAAGGACATCTTGATCCTTATGTAACATCCCAAATTTGGGTCTGAAAGTTTAAGGTTAGTTTGGTAGGTTCGATTCGAGTCGAATCAGATTTTCTCGATTCATTTAGCATTGGGCAGACCTCATATCATAACTATCCTAGCTTTATCGTATCTTTTGTTTCATTTCTTCTAGAACAATCACAAAGACTTTTTTTATTATGGACGTACTACAAGAAATTCAATGCGTAATCTTAGAATTCATTGTGTATTCCTGAATAATTTAATTTGTCAATTATTCAACCATTTCATTTTACCAAGTTCAATGTTAGCCAGATTAGTCAACATTTATATGTTTCGATGTAACAACATATGTTATTTGTAACAAGTAGTTTTGTTGGTTGGTTAATTGGACATATTTTATTCATGAAATGGGTTAGATTGGTATTAGCCTGGATACAACAAAATAATTTTATTAGGTATAATGTACTTATTCGAGTGGATAATAAATTCGGAAAAAGGTTTTGAAAATGTTTAAATAATGTTTTAAGATTATTGAAAGGTTACTTGGGTTTTAATTTATTCTAATTAAATAAGATTTTAATCTTAATGACTAAATTGTAAGATTTGCAAAGTTGGTTTTAAATGACTAAATTGAAAATTAGCCAAAGCTTAGAATCATTAGAGGGACATTGTTCAAAAATATTTTAATTAGAGATTTTTCACCAAAATTGAGTTTTTTTTTGTAATTGACTTAATTGCTTTATAACTATTTTCTTTTCATTTTATTTTTCTCTCCATTTTCCATCAATTTTCTCTCTAATTTTCTCCCCATGGATTTGCTGAAATCATCTCCATTTTCTCAAGAATTATCTCATTATAATCTTCTTTTCTTTCTCATCAAAACCTCACAATTTGTTTTACAAAATCCATAGCATTTTCAAGAAAAGCTACAGAGAAAGTTACGTCAATATTGGTGGAAGATTCTCAAAGGTAATTTTATGATTTCTTCTTAATTCTAAGGTTCTTTATTTGATATTACCAAGCTATTGGCTAGTTAGTCACGTATTTTAACTTGTTCTTGTGATTTAAATCAAGAAATTTGGGTTTTCATGGGTTTTCATGAAAATAGGATGAATCTTTATTTGTGGTTGATAGTTGGAAATTTCTTTACGGAATTGTTTTTCATTGAGTGGTTAAATGAATCCTATAATGATTTTATATGCCCCAGAATAAATGAATTTGGGGTGTTAGAGTTGGTTTTCCGTAAATTTTGTGGGCTATTTTGTGTGCTCTATTATATCTAAGGATATAAGGAGGGTTTGAAAGTTTTCTGGTTCAATTTTTATGATGATTAGGCGTTAAGTTCGCTGTTTGGGTGGTTGGGTTAGTGTTTGGATGTTGTGATCGTATTTTCGTCTTTTTCGGTTTGGTTTTTGGATGAAGTTGCAGATGTTAATGTTGCTGTTGTTCAAAGTGTCTTTTAATGTTTTTTTACTCTATATTTGTGATGTAGAGGAAGTTCAAGAAGTCTCTTGATTTGTTGGTGCATTGGTGGTTTCTTTAGAGCATCGGCGAGAGCTTGTTTTGCTAGTCGGTGAGTGAAAATCGGGTTATGAAATGTCTCATAAAGGTTTAGTTTTGTTTTTGGGGAATATGGGATAGTGTAAAAGTTTGCCATGGTTCAAGATTAAGTGATTTATATGATTTTGGTAGCATTTCAAATGTTTGGTAAAATTGCATTGGATTTATGAAAGTTGCCTTTGTAGAAATGATTTCAATACATGGATTGGCTTTGAAAATGCTGCATGGATGTGTTATCTGCTGTATATGCATGATTTATGATGTTTTCCATGACTTTTGAAAGCATGAGTAGTGATTTTGGACTTAGGTATGGTTATTGCCATGTTTCCGATTTAAGTCGTTGAGCATGTTTTAGTTCACATTAACGAACATATTTTGAGTGCATTGTAAAACAGCAAGCTCCCATGCATAATTGAGATGATATTGGCTTAGTGACACCATTTTACAATCAAGAATACAAATGATATGTCATTAGGATTAAGTGCACTATAAAAGTTGAATGAAATATTGTTGTTGCCTACACATAAACAAGGGTGACTTGGTGTCTGATCGTGCGTGTAGAGCTTGCATGTATGTAAACAAGGGTGACTTAGTGTCCGACTGTACATATAGATGACCCTACGTAAACAAGGGTGACTTTGTGTCCGATCGTGCATTGTGGGGGTAACATGTATACAAGGGTGACTTTGTGTCCAACCGATGCATGTTTAGACTAAGTCTCTCCAATTAAGGTATAAGGAATCTGAGTATTCAATGAATATAAGGTTCAAAACAAAGTTTATCACTTAGATGCAAATATGCATGATTTATGTTTGGTATGAAGATGAGCATGATTTGAGTAAGCATGTTTTGATTCAGCATGTTAAATGCATTTATGATTTTGAGGGGATAAAAACAATTGAATGATTTGAACAAGTTTGAAAGGTTTTCAAACAAGCGTATGTCTTTAAATTTGTTTTGAAATTGCATTGATGATATTTTCTCTAGAGCTCCGTCACTAAGCATACCTTGCTTTAGCTCTCTTTTAAATCTTAACAGAGAAATAAAGGTGTTAAGGACAACATCGGGAGCAAGAGATCAAAGGGGGAAAGAACCAACCTAGATTTTGGTATGATTTAGCAAAATAAAGAGGACTTGGCAATGTTTAAACCAATACTTTTATTAGAATGCTTGAATTGGTTTTGATGGTTGTAATGTGAAACTTAAACATGTTTTACTTGTCGGATTGATTGACTGAATGATGGTTGTGAATGCATGAAGTGAAAATCATTGTATAGCTATGTATGCTTAAATGTGGACAAAGGAGTTGTATGAATTAGGAAGCATTCTTATAGATGTTTTGATTGTCATGTTGCCCATATTTTCTTGATCTAGGAGAGAATTTGATGCCTAGAGTTCATACATATTGAGGTTAGTGGTCTTTCGGAGTATTTTAGAGTGATTTTAATTCACCTTAAGAGCATGATTTATGCTTCTGGGCTAAGGTGTATCGAAACTCGGGAAGAGTGTTTCGATACACCTGACAAATTTTGCATGGTGTTCCGATACACGGGAAAGGTGTATCGAAACGAGTAGCCTAATTTTGCGTTGTGTTTTGATACGCGGGAAGCTCATTTCGATACATGCCTAGGTTCATGGCTCACTGGACATTCGTGTCCCAAAACAATCAAGGGGTTGTTTCGATACCCCTGTTCTAGGTAGTTAAACCGTTA
Source organism: Abelmoschus esculentus (assembly GCA_035048815.1). Taxonomy (NCBI): domain Eukaryota; kingdom Viridiplantae; phylum Streptophyta; class Magnoliopsida; order Malvales; family Malvaceae; genus Abelmoschus; species Abelmoschus esculentus. Next base: position 8,084,222 of record JAUCBN010000015.1, read on the forward strand.
TTGCCATGCCAACGTTTCGATACAGGAGCCACCTGTACCAGTACGCTGTGCTTGTTTTGAAGAGTAAGATTGTAAAAGTTGTATTTTAGTCTCGATTCTCTTCTATGAATGATTAAGGGTGTTATAAATGTTAGTTTGATCTGAAATTTCACCTATAAGCATGTAATTAACCTAATTTCAAGTTTTTTAACTCAAAATGCTATTGGTCCTTAAATTTATAGTTTTATATTTCGGTCCCTAATTATCGATGCATGCAATTAGTGATGCTATGATGCTCTGTTTTGGCTGAAATTTGACATGATTGGTTTTTTATATTTAATTGAATTCTAGGGACTTGAATTCCTTTTTTTTGTTTTGTAATTAATATGATTACGTTTTATTCTCTTAAATATTTGTATGATCAATTGAGTACTTGTATGTTATCGGATTGCTGCTATATTTGAATAGTATGTGATTGACACACATAGGAACTTAATTATGCATTTAGGCAAGATAAAAGAAAAAAATAGGATTTTATAAGGTTGAGCCTATATAGGTTTAGCTCAGGATTCCCCGTATAATCCATTGGTTCCGGTTTCGTCTAGGCTGGGCTAAGGAGGTTATATTTGGTGGTATCAAAGCGTGGTTTTGTGTTTGTGGGGATATCTTTCATGATTTCTTGTTGCTAATTTGCTTAATAATCATGTTTTAGGGATTGTGTGCTAAGTAATGAATATGAAAAAGGAGTAAAGGTTACACATTTTCATTGTCAATACATTTTAAGTGCTTTTACAACTTTCCCTTGGATCTTGCTCGAATGTAAGTTTAATGTGTTATGATTATATTTCTTAATTTCATTTTTTAAAGTTTTTGAGTATGCCTCTGAGACGTGAGACCTGAGCTAGCACTGTTATGATCAGTGATGGCCAGAATGAGGGAGAAGCGAATGCTAGAGAAGAGAAGCTTCCTCCTCTACCTGTCGGTTTACCTCTTTTTCCGCAGGGACGAAAGTTTAAAGAGTTTTCTCCATTTACTCAGGATCTGACGGGTGTATTTAAAGTTGTTGTTACTAGAGTACGTGTCTCGGCTCCTGCTCCTGCCGTTGTTGTTAACCCTGGTTTTCCTTTGGAACGACTGCATAGCTTAGGTGGTGTTAAGTTGTATGGTTCGGATCCGAGATCAGCTAAAGAGTGGTTGGATAGCACAGAGAGGATTTTGGACCAGATGGATTGTCAGGATACTAGGAGGTTGGGGTGTGTTATTTCCTTACTCCAAGGTAATGCATATCGTTGGTGAATGAGGATGAAAGCTGGTGTGACTGTTGCTAATGTTACTTGGGATTATTTTATGACTGCTTTTGTGCAGAAGTTTCTAGGTTCGTAGTATGAGGATGCGAGGAAACATGAGTTTATTTTGTTGGTGCAGGGATCGATTACGGTGGATAAGTACGAGGTGCAGTTTATCCGGATGAGCCATTATGCCCCTGAGTTGATTCCTACTGAACGGAAGCGGTGTGATCGGTTCCGATATGGTTTGGATCTTGAGATTAATACCTATTTGTTGGATACCGAATATTCTGAGTTTGATGTGTTGGTTAATAGAGTTAAAGATGTTGAGGAGTATTTGAAGGAGGCTAGGAAGTTTTCTGATGTTGGAAAGAGGCCTGATGAAGCTAGTTCTCAAGGTAAGCATGGTAAGAAGTTCCGTGATAAACGATACAGTTCTGATCGGCGCCAAGATGATTATGGACGTTGTGGTCGAGCTCAGCAATTTGGTAGAGATAGTGGTGATATTCCGGTTTGTAACCAATGTTCTAGGTGTCATCCAGGAGAGTTTTGGTGGGCGAGTGTTGCTTGTATGGAATGTGGATCGAAGGAACACATGAGACGTGATTTTCCATGCTTTGTTGAAGAGTTTGTGGACCGTGCTGGGGCTTATGTGGTACCTGGTAGAGGATGTGGTCGAGGTAGAGGTCCTTTCCAGAGGCAAGGAGATGGGCGTAAAATTTATGCTCAGCGTGGGACTCGTAATGCTACGGATGTTGTTGTAGGTATTTGTTTGCAAAATGTACCGTTGTTTTCTTTAATAGATTCAGGATCTACACATTCTTATGTTTTGAGTGAGCATGCGCATTTGTTGGATGTTCCAGTTGAGGCTTTGAGTGTGGGGATGGTTGTCACTAGTTCTTTGGTTGAGACAGTTACAGTTAAGCGTTTGTATAGAAGGTGTCCTTTTATGGTGCAAGAGCATGTTTTTGCGGTGGATTTGATGGAGTTGACTTTCCATGGTTTTGATCTTATTTTGGGTTTTGATTGGTTAATAGAACATCGAGCGATGGTAGATTTCGAAAAGAAGAGGGTTATGTTGAAGTTAGTGGATGGTAGTAAGGTTGTTGTGAAAAGTGAGTATATCGGGTTTTTGTCGAATGTGGTTTCGTCTTTACAAGTGGAGAAGATTTTGCAACAAGGTGGTATGGCTTATCTAGCTTATGTGATGAACCGGGGAATTGGAGATATTCGAGTTGAAGACATTCGAACAATATACAATTTTCTGGAAGTTTTTCCTGAGGAGTTGCCAGGATTGCCTCCTGATCGTGATGTGGATTTTAGTATCGAGACTTATTTTGGTACTAATTTGGTTTCTATTGCTCTTTATCGCATGGCACCTAAAGAGCAAAAAGAGTTGAAGATACAATTGCAAGAGTTGCTTGATCGTGGTTTTATTCGACCGAGTGTATAACTGCGGGGTGCGCCGGTGTTGTTCGTGAAAAAGAAGGATGGCACTATGAGGATGTGCATTGATTACCGACAATTGAATAAGTTGACGGTGAAGAATAAGTATCCTTTGCCAAGGATTGACGATCTATTTGATCATTTTTGAGGTGATAGTGTATTTTCAAAGATTGATTTGAGATCGAGGTATTACCAATTGAAGGTGAAGGAGTAGGATGTGTTGAAAACTGCATTTTGGATAAGGTATGGTCACTATGAGTTTTTGGTGATGTCGTTTTGTTTGACGAATGCCCCTGCAGCTTTCATGGACATGATGAATCACGTGTTTCATGAGTAATTGGACCAGTTTGTGGTTGTATTCATTAATGATATCCTTGTGTATTCGTGTATCGAGGAAGATCATGATCGACATTTACAGATTGTGTTGTAAGTATTGAAGGAGAATCAGTTGTTTGCTAAGTTAAGCAAGTGTGATTTTTGATTGAAGGAAGTAGTGTTCCTTGGTCATGTGGTGTCGGAGGAAGGTATTAGTGTTGATCCGAAGAAGATATAAGCTGTTATGGGTTGGAAACAACCGAGTTTGATGTTTGAGGTTCGAAGTTTTCTGGGTTTGGCTAGATATTATCGTAGGTTTGTTGAGGTGTTTTTGAGCTTTGCTGCTCCTATGACTAAGCTTTTGCAAAAGAAGGTTTTGTTTGAATGGAAGGAGAGTCAACATGTAATACCTAAATTTAACCTAATTTCTTAAATTAAAACTTAGGGATCATGGTAAGAAAACTTCACTCGCAAGTTAGGTATTTAAATGAATTAAATAAAATTTCTGTTAAATTCTTAAATCCAAAATAAAAGAAATACTAAAATTTATCAATTTAAAATATCTGAAGGTTCAACCCAATGTCAAAAATCATTTTCAAATCCGAAAACCCAAATAAATGTCCAAAGTCCAATAAAATAATAATTTATAACCGAAATATAATGTAATAAATTTGGAGTCTTTAACTATAAAACATACGTAAAAGGGGTCTGAATGAAAGTCCACCAAGTACCGAAGCCTAGGACAGATTATCTGAAACAAGAACTGTAGGGGTGTAAGCTAGAGAGCGTAGTGTGTCTCTAGTGTGCAGATACAATATAAACACAGTACGGAATATCATATCATATCATATAACAAAACAAATGATCTAATGTATGAATGACATTCACCCAATCCCCGAACACCATCAAAAGTGTAGATTCCCTTGAATCACTCTAACTCCATCACACCATCAGAAGTGAAAAATCGACCAGAAGGTGGAGTCACTAATCAGAAGTGGAAACTCGACCCGAAGGAGGAGTCACTGATCATATGTGATACTCACCAAAAGGTGATATCATTAAACTTCCCCGAACATATTATCCAACCAAATGTCATAACATGAACAAATAACAGAGTCTGAACGCTAGCCTTAAAACTAACAGGAGGCATGCATGAAAATTCCGAATCAGAATTTAAATGACACAGAGCATGGCATTAAACAATTATTACAGAGATCACATTGACAATGCAATTAGAATAAATACACTGAGATAAAAGAATTTGCACACAAAAGTAACGTAAAGTATGATGGAGGCTAAAAAGTCCTGCTTTTATGATGAAGCATTTGTTCTTCCGACTTTGTCAGATTGTAGTATTTAAGATGTCGAACCCACGAGGATTGGCTTTACTTACGAAATTTATTCTTCCTGCACAATGGAAAATTAAAGACACAAATAATTGAGTTGGATTATAACTAAGGAAACTAATTAAAGCAATAAAGATAAATGATCAAGAAATCAAGGATGGAGAAGTGGGGTAGGTTAGAGTGCTTCGTAGTGTGGGTTCAATTGACTTGTCTCTGTTCAATGCAATTGTACATCACTGCCTCGGTAGTACTGCAAGTTACTGCCTTGGCAGCGACGATACTTGTCCGCCGCGACAATCCCTTGCTCTTGGGTGGACTTTATCAAAGTTCGGCAAAGTGTCCTTGGATGACTCCACTTATCCCTAAGTCGAAATACTGTTGGTGATCAATCCTTGATGATACCTCTCGGCGTGAATCAATTATAATCATCAACCAATCTCACACTTCTTTTAGCCGCTGAAACTCTTAACCTATCCCTAGGCCGAGTTAGTATATCACGATTAAAATACCGTACTTATCCCTTTCGTGAATCTAACTCTCCCGAGTCTAGATAAATAGATTACTCACAAACTTCTCTCCCGAGCTTGAATGCAAGAACAAAGAATGGCAAAGGATAAGCAAACCTTGATATTTTATTGCATTGAAACAAAGAACAAAGTACAATCTCCTTCCACAACTACTCCACAATCAAACCTAAACCCTAAAGGGGCGATGGAGGAGTTTAGGGTTTTCTATGAACACTTGATTTCGAGATATCCTCCTGTCTACATAGGCTATGGTTTATATAGGGTTGGCCTAGGGCAAACCATTCCAAAGTAGGAATACAACTTGGAGTAAAATACAAGTTAAGTACATAAATAAAAGATATTTATTTTATTTCCTAGTTTATTCCTATAAGGATTCTTTTCCCGCGTGGCCTTTGACCTTGACTTTCCGTGTGTTCTTCAGCTCCGATTTCTATGCAGCTTGTCTTAAAACGTCCACCTTATTTTTCTCTTCAAATCGCCTATTATATCAACATTTATATTCCCGGTGCTGTCGCGGCCTCCGATGCTGCCGAGGCCTTCAAGTGTTGCCGAGGCCTTCAAGTGCTGCCGAGGCGGGTACTAATCTGCATTCCAGCTTTGGTTTCCAGCATCCATCATGCTATCTGGCATTACCTATGTGGTAGTTTCCTGTCTAAGAGAAGAAACCATTACCTGTTTTATGCCAAACAATAGATAAATTCATAAATTAAGTATTGGGATGCTGAAGTATGGAAATAAGCAGAATTATCCAATATTTCAATTAAATATGTCCTTTATTAGCAATAATCGAGTGGGAAATTGGTATAAAGAATATGACTTTTAGGTACTCAGCAAAGTATCAGGAGAGACGCACCTTAAGCAGATCGCTTAACGTCGAGAATGAAGTCTACTGGACTCATCCCTAGCACTAGGTCGATCGGGTGTAGAACCTATGAGTAACAAAAAAAGCCAGTTAACTCACATGGGTGTACCGAAGTCTGAGGAGTAGGAGGTCGTCCAGGAGGAGGAGGAGGAAGAGGAAGAAACTCGGTGTCAGAATCCACGTCACTTGAAATAGATAACAAACTAATTTCAAATTCTAATGAAAATAACATCCGACTGAACATTCTAACTTAAAAACAACAATTCGAGTTTGAATTTCGAAAAACAGACTTTGTCATTGAACTCAAGACGTTGAAAAAAAAAGAACTGAAACCGGATTGGAAAAAGTCAACGATGACGTTGGAATTGGTTAATGCTGACGTCAATAGTGACGTTAGCAGATGACGTAAGCAGATGACGTCAACAGTTAAATCAGCAATGACATTAGTAGATGATGTCAGTGGGGTTCGGGTCGGGCACCCAGATTTTTCAAAAAAAATCTAGAATTTCCAATCTTTCTGAGAAAATCTGGAAAAATCCATATTATTCCAAGTATTAGAAACACAATATTCAATACTCGCCCTTTTATTCGATTGAACTCGGTTTAAACCATCTTCTAACACCCTAAAACCGAGATTTAAACCCTTAAACAACACCCCTTCTTATTAAAATTTGATTAGCAACAAAAACATAATTCTTTTGACCACTACAATAGAAACAAAAGTATACAGAGAAACGAAAAAGGATCAGCTTACCAACAACACACCCGGATTTGAATCGCAAAGAGAAAACGAATGAAAACCAAAAATACTTCTCAGTTGAAAATGGAAGAAAGAAAGAAGGAATAAATTGTTTGACAAAATAAAAAGGTAAGGCATTAAGGAGAATTTCAAAATTGAATCGGGAAATGATAGGAAGTTACCAAAAATAAAATAGTAAAACTACCCAATAAGGGTCTGAAATTTTAAAACTCTTTAGAAGAACCCTTAACTTTCTGAAATTTACAATTTAGTCTAGAATTTTAGATTAAGCTTAAAGCGAAAATTCCCAATTTCTAGGGTTTTAAAATAGGGATTTTATTTGTTAGGGTTTTTGATTTGACTTTAAATTTTGGGGTGTTACAACTTTCCCCTCCTAACAAGAAATTTCGTCGTTGAAATTTACATGGATCAATGAGATGTGAATCCATAGCGATGACCTCGACTAGTTCCTCCTCATAACAAAAATCTGGTCGGATTTCAAAATCTTCAATTGATAGAACATGAGCCGGATCAGCTCGATAGCGTCTCATTACAGAAACATGAAAGACATCATGAATACTCTTTAGCTTTGACAGTAACTCAAGCTTATAAGCTAATGGTCCAACTCGTCAGATAATCCGATAACGTTCGATATAATGAGGACCAAGCTTACACATATGACCAAAACGAAGTACCTTCCTCCACGGAGATACTTTTAAGAAAACCTCATTAGCGACCTAAAATTCAAGATCTTTACGCCTTAAATCAGCCTATGATTTTTGTCTATCAAAAGCGACCTTAAGCCGATCATGAATCAACCTCACAGTCTGCTCAGTCTCAAGTACAAGATTTGGTCCCAATAACTAGTGCTCATTATGCTCAGTCCAACCGATAGAGGTACGACACTTACGCCCGTAGAGAGCCTCATAGGGTGCCATCTTAATAGTAGCCTGATAATTGTTATTTTACGCAAATTTTGCAAGCGGTAAAAAATCCTCCCAACTGCCTCTAAAATCCATAATACACCCTCTCAACATATCCTCAAAGATATGAATCACCCTCTCAGGATGACCATCGATCTGTGGATGATATGCAATGTTGAAGTTCAATCGAGTACTAGAGCAAAAATGAAGAGATCCCTAGAACTTTGATGTAAACCTCAGATCCCGATCAGAAATAATAGACAGAGTCACTATATGCAACCGAAGAATCTTAGAAATATACAACCGAGCTAACTTATTCAACAGATAAGTAGTTCTAACTGGAATGAAGTGCACAGACTTAGTCAACCGATCAACTATGACCCAGATAGAATCCTTCTTTAACGGAGTTAAAGGTAAACAACTAACAAAATCCATAGTCACGCTCCCACTTCCATTTAGGAATCTCAATATGCTAAAGAAGCCCAGATGGACGTTGATGCTCTGCTTTGACTTTCTGACAAGTCAAACACTTGGACACAAAACTGATAACATCCCTCTTGAGACCTTTCCACCATTATTTCTCTCGAAGATTCTTATACATTTTATCCTCACCAGGATGCATGGAATAGTTAATACATGTGCTTCTCGAAGAATAACAAGTTTAAATTCAGAGTTTCTGGGAACACAGTATCGACCCCAGAAACATAAAACTCCATCCTGATCAATATAAGAGTCATGTGATGTTCCCTTATTAACCTCCTTAATTTGATGGACCAAGAATGGATCATTAGGCTGCTCAATCCGAATATCAGATATTAGAGAAGGAACCACTTGATGCTCTGCTAACAGGCTACCATCCTCAAATAAATTCATCCGAGCAAAAAGAGCTCTCAGATCTGAAATGGCATTGCGACTCAAAGCATCCGCAACTATATTAGCTTTACCCGGATGATACACAATCTCACAATCATAATCCTTTAGAAGCTCTAGCCAACGTCACTGTCTCAGATTAAGCTCCTTTTGTGTGAGGAGGTACTTCAAACTTTTATGATTGTTGAAAATATAACACTTCTCTGCAGAGAGATAGTGCATCCATATTTTTAGGGTGAAGATCTCCGCAGCTAACTCAAGATCATGGGTAGGATAGTTACGCTCATGCAGTTTCAGTTGTCGAGAAGAATAAGCTACTACATATCTATCTTACATCAGGACACACCCCAAAACGGTCTATGAAGCATCACTATATATCGTATAATGTTTCCCCGACTCTGGATGTATTAGAACTGGTGCTTCTGTTAGAACAGAATTAAGTTTCTCAAAACTAGAATGTTGAGCCTTAAACCAAATAAACGGAATATCTTTTCTCAAAAGTTTGGTCAATAGAGCGGCAATAGAAGAAAATCCCTGAATAAATCTTTGATAATAACCGTCCAAACCCAGAAAACTATGGATCTCTACAACATTCTTAGGTTGTTTTCATTCCATAATGGCTTCAATTTTCTTCGGGTCAACCTGAATACCCTTAGCTAAAACAACATAGCCCAAGAAAATAACCTCAAATAGCCAGAATTCTCATTTACTGAATTTTGTATAGAATTGTTTCTCTCTCAGAGTCTATAACACAATACAAAGATGCTGCTTATGCTCAATGATGAGTGTCTAAAAGTCCAATTCTTTATACCAATTTCCCACTCGATTATTGCTAATAAAGGACAGATTTAATGGCAATATTGGATAATTCTGCTTATTTCCATATTTCAGCATCCCGATACTTAATTCATGAATTTATCTATTATTTGGCATAAAACATGTACGGTTAATGGTTTCTTCTCTTAGACAGGAAACTACCACATAGGTAATGCCAGATAGCACGATGGATGCTGAAAACCAAAGCTGGAATGCAGATTAGTACCCGCCTCGGCAGCACTTGAAGGCCTCGGTAGCACTTGGAGGCCGCGGTAACATCGGAGGCCGCGGCAGCACCTGGAACATAAGAGTTGATATGATAGGAGATTTGAAGAGAAAAATAAGGTGGACGTTTTAAGACAAGCAGCATAGAAATCGGAGCTGAGGAACACACGGAAATTCAAGGTCAAAGGCCACGCGGGAAAAAAATCCTTATAAGAATAAAACTAGGAAATAAAATAAATATCTTTTATTTATGTACTTAACTTGTGTTTTACTCCGATTTGTATTCCTACTTTGGAAAGGTTTGCCCTAGGCCAAGCCTATATAAACCATAGCCTATGTAGAGAGGAGATATCTCGAAATCAAGTTTCATAGAAAAAACCTAAACTCCTTCATCGCCCCCTTGGGGTTTAGGTTAAATTGTGGAGTAGTTGTGGAAGAAAATTGTACTTTGCTTTCTTGTTTCATGCAATAAAATATCGAGGTTTGCTTATTCTTTGCCATTCATTGTTCTTGCATTCAAGCTCGGGAGAGAAGTTTGTAAGTAATCTATTTATCTAGACTCGGGAGAGTTAGATTCACGAAAGGGATAAGTATGGTGTTTCAATCGCGAAATACTAACTCGGCCTAGGGATAGGTCAAGAGTTTCAGCGGCTAAAAGAAGTGTGAGATTGGTTGGTGAGTATAATTGATTCACGCCGGGAGGTATCATCAAGGAGTAGTCATCAACAGTACTTCGACTTAGGGATAAGCGGAGTCATTCAAGGACACTTTGCCGAACTTTGGTAAAGTCCACCCACGAGCAAGGGATTGCCGCGGCGGACAAGTATCGTTGCTGCCACGGTAGTAATCTGCAGTACTGCCGAGGCAGTGATGTATAATTGCATTGGACAGAAACAAGTCAATTGAAGTCACACTACGAAGCACTCTAACCTGCCCCGCTTTTCCATCCTTGGTTTCTTGATCACTTATCTTTATTACTTTAATTAGTTTTCCTAGTTATAATCCAACTCAATTATCTGTGTCTTTACTTTTCCATTGTGCAGGAAGAATAAATTGCGTAAGTAAAGCCAATCCTCGTGGGTTCGACATCTTAGATACTACAATCTAACAAAGATGGAAGGACGAAGGCTTCATCATAAAAGCAAGATTTTCTAGCCTCCATCAGATTTGGCGCCGTTGTCGGGGATTGGCGATTCCAACTTTCCTTTTTATTTTTCTTGCACTACTATCTTAGGAAATTAGTTTAATTATTTTTGAGTTATTTGTTTTATCTTAGGAAGGAAATTCAAGAAGAAGAAGCCATGAAGCACATAAAACAGTCCAAAAATCAAATCCACCGTCCCACCTAAGACGCGGCCAAGGTGGTTGGCCGCCCAAACGCAAGTGACGGCGGGTTTGTTGTTATCGAACTTCATCTCCCCTGTTTTATTTCACACTTCTTCATTATTGTTTTCCAGTGCAGTTTTTTTAGTTTCTTTCTCAACAAACTCCACACAAACTGATGACCCTCAGGATACAGAAGAGGCCAAGACGCGACATATAAATATTGGTTTATCTTTTTCTTGTCTCTTAATTTTTATCTTGTCTTTTATTGTTGCCTTATGTTCAGATGCATGCATTGAGGATAATGCATCCCTCGAGTTTGGGGAGTATTGATCCTATTTTCTGCCTTATAAATATCTGCCATGTGTGGAAATTATTCGGATTATCCTACTACTGCCTTAATCTCTCTCTTTTCAGCAATTTCAATTGCCTTAATCTTTGTCTTTTCAGCAATTTCAATTTAATGCAATTTTTTTTAAGTTTGTTGAATTTTATTGAAACTGCCTCGGCAACAATATATTCTCCAGCCGCCGCAGCAGTATGCACCATTCACCAGACTTGAATTCGGAAAGGTCTCTTAGGATTAGTACTTAGGATTAGACTATGAGCCTAAAATCACATAAACACTGCTAGTCTTAGTTGATTTTAGAAGTTCTTTTCTTTGAAAAGCAATAAGGACTTAGGCTTAGATTTTAACTAGAGGTGCCTATCACCAGCTCTAGTATAGTTCTTAGAGGTGCCCATCACTGGCTCTAGGACTCAACCTTTTTCCCACTTACTAGAGGTGCCCGAAATTGGCTTTAGTAAGAGTAGTTAACACTTGAGGTGCCCGAAAATTGGCTCAAGCAGTATAAGTATATAGCAATATATATTTATATACCAAACGGGGAAAAGGAAAGAAAAATAATTGAAGAAAAATCTTAGTGGGAAGTCTTGAGCTAAAAAAAGGATTAGAACTTAGAGAATCAACTTTGACACAGCTATGCACACACTCACCAAGACTCATAGTCCAGTTCCGAGGAATTCCTAGAACCTAGAAGAGGTCGAGTCAAGAAAAGAATTCTGCCGCGGCAGGCAGGACGGTATATTACTTTAAAATTCCTTACTTAAAAATCTATCTTTTGTATTACTTGAGGACAAGCAATAGTTCGAGTTTGGGGGTGTGATGAGTGCCTAAAAGTCCTATTCTTTATACCAATTTCCCACTCGATTATTGCTAATAAAGGATAGATTTAATGGCAATATTGGATAATTCTGCTTATTTCCATATTTCAGCATCCCAATACTTAATTCATGAATTTATCTATTATTTGGTATAAAACAGGTACGGTTAATGGTTTCTTCTCTTAGACAGGAAACTACCACATAGGTAATGCCAGATAGCACGATGGCTGCTGAAAACCAAAGCTGGAATGCAGATTAGTACCCGCCTCGGCAGCACTTGAAGGCCTCGGTAGCACTTGGAGACCACGGCAGCATCGGAGGCCGCAGCAGCATCGGAGGCCGCAGCAGCACCTGGAACATAAAAGTTGATATGATAGGCGATCTGAAGAGAAAAATAAGGCGGACGTTTTAAGACAAGCAGCATAGAAATCGAAGCTGAGGAACACACGGAAAGTCAAGGTCAAAGGCCACGCGGGAAAAGAATCCTTATAGGAATAAAACTAGGAAATAAAATATCTTTTATTTATGTACTTAACTTGTGTTTTACTCCAAGTTGCATTCCTACTTTGGAAAGGTTTGCCCTAGGCCAAGCCTATATAAACCATAGCCTATGTAGAGAGGAGATATCTCGAAATCAAGTTTCATAGAAAAAACCTAAACTCCTCCATCGCCCCCTTGGGGTTTAGGTTAGATTGTGGAGTAGTTGTGGAAGAAAATTGTACTTTGTTTTCTTGTTTCATGCAATAAAATATCAAGGTTTACTTATTCTTTGCCATTCATTGTTCTTGCATTCAAGCTCGGGAGAGAAGTTTGTAAGTAATCTATTTATCTAGACTCGGGAGAGTTAGATTCACGAAAGGGATAAGTACGGTGTTTCAATCACAAAATACTAACTCGGCCTAGGGATAGGTTAAGAGTTTCAGCGGCTAAAAGAAGTGTGAGATTGGTCGGTGGGTATAATTGATTCACGCCGGGAGGTATTATCAAGGATTGATCACCAATAGTACTTCGACTTAGGGATAAGCGGAGTCATCCAAGGACACTTTCCCGAACTTTGATAAAGTCACCCAAGAGCAAGGGATTGCCGCGGCGGACAAGTACCGTCGCTGCCAAGGCAGTAATATGCAGTACTGCCGAGGCAGTGATGTACAATTGCATTGGACAGAGACAAGTTAATTGAAGCCACACTACAAAGCACTCTAACCTGCCCCACTTTTCCATCCTTGGTTTCTTGATCACTTATCTATATTACTTTAATTAGTTTTCCTAGTTATAATCCAACTCAATTATCTGTGTCTTTACTTTTCCATTGTGCAAGAAGAATAAATTGCGTAAGTAAAGCCAATCCTCGTGGGTTCGACATCTTAAATACTACAATCTGACAAAGGTGGAAGGACGAATGCTTCATCATAAAAGCAGGACTTTCTAGCCTCCATCACTCAGTCTCTTGATTTAGAATAGATTAGAATATCATCATTAAAGACTACAACAAACTGATCCAGATAAGGTTGAAACACCCTATTCATCATTTCCATGAAAGTTGTAGGGGCATTAGTAAGACCAAATGGCATCACCGGAAACTCGTAATGATGATAACGTGTCTAGAAAGTTGTTTTGAACACATCAGAATCCTTAACCTTGAGTTGGTAATAACCAAATCTCAACTCTATCTTAGAAAACACAGAAGCTCCTCAAAACTAATCAAAGAGGTCATCTATATGAGGAAGATGATATTTATTCTTGCTTGTCAACTTTTTCAACTTTCGGTAGTCAATACACAGACGAAGCAACCCATCTTTCTTTTTAACAAACAGAACAAGGGCTCCTTATAGAGAAACACTAAGTCGAATAAAACCTCTATCTAGAAGTTCCTGCAATTGAACTTTTAACTCTTTAAGCTCTTTTGGAGCCATCCGATAAAGTGCCATAGATACTGGATTAGTCCTCCGAATATAAATAAATACCAAACTCCACATCTTCACGCTTAGGGGGTACACCCGCTAACACTTCCAGAAATACATTAGGAAATTCTTTCACCAAACAGATTTTATCCATCCCTGAATCAGACTGTCTCGGGTCTAGGATGTAAGCAAGATAAGCCACTGACCCTTTTCTAGTCATCTTTTAGGCTTTTAGAGCCGAAACAATATTGGACAGGAAACCTCTACGTTCACCAATAAGGGTCATCACATGATCATCAAGGGTCCTCAAAGTTGCCCTTTTACGTTCACATTCCAGATTAACTTAGTGAGCTGACAGTCAATTCATACCGAATATCAGATCAAATTCTCCAAACGATAATTCCATCAAATTAACCGAAAAGATCTCCCCTTAAACCTCATACGGACAATTTTTATAAAATTTGGTAACCTCAACAGGATTATGATACAAGGTAGCCTATCGAAACGGACTTTCTTCGTATGTTACAGATCTAGAATTGTTGTAAGCTCGTTCTTGCAACAAGAACAACATGAAAACAACAAGGAATCAAAGTTATATTCATGATGAAATTAGGAATAAAAAGGGGAAACAAAAATAAAAAAGAGAAAAAAGTTGTATTTTTGATGTATTTCAAAATGAGGAAGATGAATGCTTCAAGAAACATCCATGGCAGCAACTCAAACGTTCAACAATGGTGAATTATGTTGCTGGAATCAAAATGAAACGCTAAACTCGAAAGAACCTGTACAATCTACTGAGCAAACCCGAATCAAATTTGTTTAACGTCAAAGGACTTGGACCCTCTAGATAGCAATCTATGAACCCGAAGTATCAAAAGTTTGACAATCAAAACAAGTTTGAAAGTTAGAAAGTTCTAAAAAGAACCAAAGAAAAGAAAAACTCTCAAGTATATTTTTATTTCAAAGTGTCTAACCTTTTGTTTACAAAATTAATGAAATATATAGGCATAAGAGGGAGTTGGCAAAAAATTGAATACATGGATGAAATTAAAAAGAAATTTTAAATTCAAATGGCCAATAACTCCTCCTAGGCTCCAAGCCATATCCGCCACATGTTTTTGCTCATAAAACACATAAAACATGTGCTAATTGTTTGAATTTGAATAAGAAACCACTCATTCTTATCCCTTGGAAGTTTTGGCCTTCAAGAGCAAGGGCCTTGTTTGGCTTTCATGCATTTTCATGCCCACACATGTGCACAAGGCTGCAATGTGTGCTCCACATGCATGGAACATTCCTAGGATACCTTTCCTTTGTGTAGGACAGGTTTCAGCTGTCATAGGTCACTTTAGCTTGAGTTGAGCTCGGCATAGACGGAACTCACTCTAATAGATTACACGGGGAATACCGAACTAAACCCGCAAAGGTCTGATCCGATAAACGACCCTGAAACATTATAATTTTTTTCTAAATGCATAGTTAAGTTCCTACGTGTGTCGACTTCGCACAAAACAAACATGGAAGCAATCCATCCACAATCGAGCACTCGATTAAACACATGAGTAATTTAAGGACTAAGACGTGAATATTTTAAATTGTAATGAAAAAAAAAGAGAATTGTTCTATCGAAGTTCAATTAACATACAAAGAGCATTCATGACAAGTTTCAACCAAACGAAGCATTCTAACATCACCAATTACATGCATCACTAATTAAGGACTAAAATGTAAAACTATTAATTTCTAAGGAATACATCCAATTTGAGTTAACCAACTTGAAATTAATTCGATTTCATGCTTATACGTAAAATTTGAAACTAAACTAACAACTGTGACATCCTCAAATGATCATAGAAGATTCTCGGGACTAAATAGAAAATTTTGCAATCTAACAACTAAAAACAAACCTGGTGTATTGATACAGCTGACCCTTGTATCAAAACACCTGACTTGGCACCAATGAAATTAACTGCAAAGAATAGAGTTTTCGAAACAGCCTTTTGACTATTTCAAAACTCTACTGTCCAGTTTGGTTAATGTATCGAAACTGGATTCTCGTGTATCGATACCATGGCTTATTCACCCTTTGGTATCGATACATGTTCTATCTGTTTCGATACCCCTATGCCAGAAACACAAAATCAACACTTTCAAGTAAACTCAACTCATTCTAGATTCGATCGTGGGTTACCATCAACTATATGCATTCATAAGTGTTAAAGGAAACTTAAACAAACAATTTTAGCTATAATACTCACCACAACTTCTATAGACATGTTTCCTAACTTCTTACAAATTCTCATAACCATACAAGAACAAGCATACTTCAAGCAAACAAAACAACATACCAATCCAATGAATCAACTACCAAAACACGCTTATAGGTCACTTTTACAATACTCTTGATAATTCAAAAACATACTCTTAAAAGAAATGGTTTACACATTGTCAAGTCCTATTTATTTTGTCAAGTCATACAAAAAACGAGTAAGGTCAATCCCCTTGGACAACAGCTTCGAATGCTGCCCCTCAAACCTCTATTTCTCTACAAGGATGAAAAGAGAGCTTAAGCAAAACATTATTAGTGAGATAGCTCTAAATACAAGTTCATCAATGCAACATTTAAAATTAATTTGAAACCATAACTTATAACTTTTGTGCTAAATCAAGATATGCTTATACAAATCATGCTTGTATTCATACTCAAGTCAAATCCATGTATCATGCATACTGCGTTTAAGTGGCAAGCTTGATGTGAACCTTAAGCTCACCGAATACACGGATTCCTTATACCACAATTAGAGACACTTAGTCTCAAAATGCATCGGCCGGACACAAAGTCACCCTTTTATACATGTTATCCTACTATGCATGGTCGGACACAGAGTCACCCTTGTTTACGTAAGGTCATCTATTTGCACGGTCGAACACTAAGTCACCC
Organism: Abelmoschus esculentus; assembly: GCA_035048815.1. NCBI lineage: Eukaryota > Viridiplantae > Streptophyta > Magnoliopsida > Malvales > Malvaceae > Abelmoschus > Abelmoschus esculentus. The sequence goes on from JAUCBN010000015.1 coordinate 8,100,885, forward strand.
TTGTTTACATATAGGCAAGCACTACACGCACGATCGGACACATAGTCACCCTTGTTTACGTGTAGGCAACATCAATATTTCATAATCTTTATAGTGCATTTTATCGTAATGACATGTCATTTGTATTCATAACCATAGTTATTTTCACTAAGCCAATACCATTCCAAACATGAATGATAATTCGTTGTTTAACAATGCACTCAAAACATGTTCGTCAAAGTGAACCGAATTCATGCTTAACAGTTTGCTCAAGATAAGGCAATAACCACATTTTAATACAAATCATTCTCATTCTTTCAAAAGACATCAATATCATTATAAACCATGCATTTACAGCAACTAACACATGCATGCATCATTTCCAAATGCATCTCATGCAATTAAAACATTTCTATGAAAGCCTCTTCTATAAAGCTATCGTAATTTAGTCAAACACATGAAATGCTTCCAAAACCATAGAAATCACTTACTCTTGAACTATGGAAAGCTTTTACACTATTCCATAGTCCCTAAAATATAACCAAACTTTTACAAATCGCTTTTTAACCCAATTTCACTCACCAACAAGCAAAACAAGCTTTCGTTGATGCTCCAAAGGTAACGCCAATGCACCAGCGACTCAAGAGTCTTCTTGGACTTCCTCTACATCACAAAACAGAGCATATACACATTAAAATATGCTCAACACAGCAACAACACTAAAGCTCAACCACTCCATCGAAAACCAAGCCGAAAACTAAGTCAAAACGTCCAAAACCTACATTATCCATTAACCTAACGAATCTATATCCTAAACCTCATTAATTATGAACTAAAAACACATCCAAACCCACCTTATACCTCCAGCCAAAATAGAGTTTCAAAAAAAACCTATAAAACCATCCAAAAACCACTTCTAACAATACCAATTCATTTATTCTGGGATTAAAACAATATAAGATCACTAAAGAAATCATTTACTTATCCAATTAAATATAATTTCATAGAAATGCGTCATAATTACAGCCTTAATCAAGATCTAATGTATTTTTCTTGAAAATCCTTTAAAACTCCAAATTCTTGAATTAAAACACAAAATCAAGTTAAAATTAATGATTAATGAACCAATAGCTTGGAAATATCAAATAAAGCACCTTAAAATGAATAGGAAACATGAAATTACCTCTGAGATGCTTCCACCAAAATTGACGTGAATTTTTCTCTTGATTTTTCTTGAAATTGCTTTGGATTTTGTAAAAGAAATTGAGAGGTTTTGATAAGGATGAAATGCTTATTAAAATGAGATGATCTTTGATAAAAATGGAGAAGAATTCAACAAAGGCATTTGGAAATCATGGAGAGAAAATGATGGAAAATTGAGTGAAGTAGGAAAATGATGGAAAAAGTGATTAACCGTCAATTAAAACCAATTTTTGGTGAAAGATCTCTAATTAAAACATTTTGGGTTAATGGACCTAAAAGGATTATAAGATTTTTCTTACTTTTCAATTTAGTCATTAAAAATCAATCTTTGAAAAATTTACGATTTTCCACTAATTTTGCAAATTTTACATTTTAGTCACTAAAATAGAAATTCCACTTACCTAAAACAAATTAAAACCCAATTAACCTTCCATTAGTCTTAGAACATTATTTAAAAAATTTTAAAACTTTTTTCTAGGAATTATTATTCCTCCGATTAAAATATTTATATTTTTAATTACCCGGAATTAGTGAACCGAAGAAATCTGATTCGACCTGAATCAAACCTCCCTAATTAGCACTAAAACTTCTATACCCATATTCAGGATGTTACAACTCCCCCCCCCCTCTTAAGAAATTTTGTCCTCGAAATTTACATGAAGTAAACAAGTGAGGAAACTGCTCTCTTATGCTTTCTCTTGTCTCCCAAGTAGCTTCTTCAACACCTCGATGTCTCCAAAGCACTTTAATCAAATCAATGGTCTTTGCTCGAAGAACCTTTGTATCAACATCTAGGATCTTTATCGGTTCTTCCTCATAAACTCAATCTCCTCAACTGGAACAACATGCGAAGGATCTACTGGTACTTACGAAGCATCGACACATGAAAAACATCATGCATCCTATCCAGCTCCTCTAGTAACCTCAACCGATAAGCAACAGGACCAACACGCTCTAACACCTTGTATGGTCCAATGAAACAAGGGCTCAACTTACCCTTACGTCCAAACCTTATCACTTTCTTCCATGGTGAAACCTTCAAAAACATTTTATCCCCGACGGCATACTCTACCTCTCTATGTTTCAAATCGGCATAAGACTTCTACCTATTCGAAGACTCCATAAGCTTAGCACAGATAAGCTTAACCTTCTCATCCATATGCTTCAAAACTTGCGGTAAAGAAACATACTTTTGTCCGACCTCCTTCCAACACAAAGGCGTACGATATCTACGTCCATATAAAACCTCAAACGGTGACATCTGTATACTTGCCTGAAAACTATTATTGTAAGCAAACTCTACCCAAGGCAACTGTTTCTCCGGCGTACCTCGAAACTCAATGAAGCAGCACCTCAACATATCCTACAAAGTTTGAATAACACACTTAGACTGACCATCCGTATGAGAATTATAAGTTGTACTAAAGCTAAGCCTCGTACCCAAAGCTACCTGTAAACTCTTCCAAAACTTAAAATCTGGCTGAACCAACACCGGAGAACTTGTGGACACATCTTTTAACCTCTCAAATCTCTTCTGTTGACTTTATTTCCATTCAAAAGGAACATTATTTTGCAAAAGCTTAGTCATAGGAGCAACAATGCTTGAAAACCCCTCAACGAACCTAAGATAATATCCAACCAAACCTAGAAAACTCCAAACCTCTAACACCGATTTCGATTGCTTCCAACCCATATCAACTGTTATCTTTTTTGGATCAACACTAATACCTTTTTCCGATACCACGTGACCAAGAAAAACCACTTCCTTCAACCAAACGTCACATTTTCATAGCTTAGCAAACAACTGATTCTCCTTCAAATCTTACAACACAATCCGCAAATGTCGGTCATGATCTTCCTCGGTACGCGAATACACAAGGATATCATCTATGAATACTACCACAAATTGGTCTAAGTATTCATGAAACACTCGGTTCATCATGTTTATAAAAGCAGCAGGGGCATTTATCAACCCAAACGACATAACCAAAATCTCATAGTGGCCATACCTTATCCGAAAAGTCATTTTCAACACATTTGTTTCCTTTACTTTCAATTGATAATATCCCAATCATAAATCAATCTTTGAGAACACACTTGCTCCTCGAAATTAATCAAACAGATCGTCAATCCTCGGCAAAGGATATTTATTCTTTACGGTCAACTTATTCAGTTGTCGGTAATCAATGCACATTCTCATAGTGTGATCCTACTTTTTCACGAACAACATCGGCGCACCCCACGATGATACGCTCGGTCGGATGAAACCGCGGTCAAGCAACTCTTGTAACTGCATGTTCAATTCCTTTTACTCTTTAGGTTCCATACGATAAGGATAAATAGACACCAGGTTAGTACACGCATAAGTCTCGATACTAAACTCCATATTGCGATCGGGAGGTAATCCCGGTAACTCCTTAGGAAACACTTCCGGAAAATTGCGCACTGCTCAAATGTCTTGCACTCGAACATCTCTTATTCCCGGATTCATCACATAAGCTAGATACGCCACACCACCATATTGTAACATCTTTTCTGCTTGTAAAGCCGAAACCACATTGGACAAAAATCTGGTATATTCACTCTTAACCACAACCTCACTATCATCCAACAACATCAAGGTAACCCTCTTCTTTTCAATGTCCACCACCGCTTGATGCTCCGGCAACCAGTCGACACCCAAGATAAGATCAAAACCATGGAAAGGCAATTCCATCAAGTCAACCTCAAAGACATGCTATAACACCCTAAACTAGGACTAGAAGTAATGTTAATTAAGACATTAATTAAACAAGTGTTGAATTAATCAATTGAAAGATTTAGAGCTTGTAACATGAAATCAAAGATTGAATTTCATGGAATTAATTATTATAAGCAAGTTAAGATTAAGATTAACTTGAAATGGAAGAAATAAATTAGGTAATTAAGAATTAAAATGTCACATGATATATTGATTAATCAATTTAGGAATTAATTGAACCAAATAAGAAGAATAAGGCTAAAATAGGGATGTAAATGAAACAAAAAAAAAGTGTGAAAGTTTGCATGTAATGGAAAACTATGATTTGCAAAAATGGATAATTAGACCAAATAATTGGACACTTATAATGAGCTGGTCACTTTAATGATTATGGAGGTTAATTTTAACAAAAAAAGAAGAGGAAAAAGATGGGTAATGGCCAGCCAAAGCAAACAAGAAAGAGAAAGTTGTCTTCTTCATTGTTTCACCTTCATTTTTACAGCTTAGAGAAAGCTTCAAATCCTTATTTTCTCATAAAATCTAGTGATTGAAAAGTGAGTTCTTGATAGCTAAACAAGCAAAGGGAGATAGTTAAGCTTTGGAAGAAGCCATTTATTGTTGTGGGACTATATTGAACAAGTTAGGTAAAGTTCTTGTTACATTTGATTTTTGATGCCATTTTGGTTATATTAAAGTTGTTTTGTAACCCCCTCGACCCGGTCTAGACAAAACCCGACTCGAACGAGCTACACGGGGAATACCGAAGCTAATCCGAAGACTCGCCCCGATAAACAACCCTAAAATTTTCTTTTATCTTCTCTAAATGCATTAATTAGATCCTACATGTTCATGCTAGGACTGAGTTCATTTACAGTGGAAACTAAAGAGAAATGTGTCCTAATTTAATCGAACAAGGTTTGGGGACCTAATTGTAATTTTCTAGAAAACCATCGTATTTTTGCCTAGGTATCGATATCCTATGAACTAGTATCGAAACCTCTGCCCAGAAAAGTGCGGAATATACATGTTACATGTCATACCCGAAAAACTAAGATTCTCTAGATGCATATAAAACCCTAATAGAATAAATCACACTTCAAATATCAATTCTAGATACAAAGTCTCCTAATTACAAAGGCAATGCACATGTATCATAAGCGTACTTCAACAATAACAAGCATGGTATATCATACTAAAAAAATTAACCAATAATGGATCTCAAAATACCTCATTAATATAAAAATATATCAATTATAATATTCAAGCCAAAATAACCCAAAACACATAGGTTCACTAAGCCACATCTTAAGCAATAACAATATTGGTAAACGTCAAATATGTATAAGCTTACGACTGCAACAAGTCTTATCATCATATCAATAATCTTAACATGGTAACCCATCCCCATTGCTCTCTCACTGTTACTAATATTATAAAAAGACGTACTTGAGCTCATACTTGACGATTACACGAAATACTTACTTGCCCTTGCTGCCTCAACATCTATATCCTGCATTGCAAGGTAAAAGAGAGGGTTAAGCATAAAGCTTAGTGAGGGAATAATACTCATTTAAAACTCATTTGAAAACACCTTGCAATGCAGCCCATAATAAACCGATTCATCAATTCAAAACACATGTCATGCTCTTTATAAAAGAAAACGTTCATGGCTAACAATGTCACTTTTAAAAACTCAGTAAGTGTCATCAAACCATGGCTTACAATGCCATCATTAAAATCTAGTAAACGTACCTCTTTGAAATCACTTGCTTTGTAAATAAAAACACAAGTCTTACATGCTAATCACATAGAAATGCTTACTCATGCATCTCAATGCACAAATCTCAAGCATTACATGCTAACAACATAGCAATGCTTAAATCACATGCATACCAATGCACAAAACCGTATTAAAACACATGCATAATCCCATATGCAGACATGTAATTACCATGACACTTACCTGTGAAAAATAAAAGCATATATTGGTGCTAGTGATCCGATTTGTATCACTCCAAATCGTTAGGATAAATGGGCAATGGCATGTTATTACCACTCCCAGAGCATGCGCATGTTGATACCACTCTCAACATGAATTATCTCACCTTGGTGTCCGGTGACAGTACCACTCTTATTAGCCCGGATGTGACGGTACCACTCCCATTACATAGCATTAGACTAAAAGTCTAAATGAAACACACAAGGAATTTACACACGTACGATTTTTGAATATTTATAGTGCACTCTAGCCCTATTGATCGATCAACTTATCCCATAAGGTTCATCACTTAACTAGCCAAAATATTCTCAAAAATCAATGCTCAAAACTTAATTCAAACAGAATTCAAATCACATGTATCTTACTTTTCACGCATCACTTGTAAAAAACGATAAAACCACTTTTATCTTATTTTTCAAAACAAAACCGTGTGAAAATCGAATGCTTATAAAATATTTTTAAGAACAGTTTCATGAGCATTTATATACATGCATAATCACATATGCACAACACAATAAGAACATGAAAAATAACATAATAAAAACACGGCGTAATATGAGAACCTTTAAGAAAGCAAAACGTTTAACTTACTTCAGAGTACAGGTAGGTTTCTCACACCTTCCCTACACCCCCAAACCTTTGAAAAAAAATCAAGTAAAACACTGCCAAAGCAGCAAACTCTCAAATCCACTCACCGACAACCGAAACTTGCGCGACAAGTCACCGATTCGATGCAAAACTTCTTCTAACGTAATCACCAACTTCTTATACTGTTTCAACCAAAAAAAACTAAGGATTTAGTGCTCCTAATCGCACAAAAAAATCCCCAAGTCGAACCCCCCCACAACAGCCCTTAAAACCTATCAAAACCTTAACCAAAAACTTTCTGAAAACCACCAAACTTCTCCTGAACCTATAGTCCAGGATTATGGAATTTATAAACACATTATAAACATCCTAACATGATTAAAATCAACAATTTAAGACCCCAAAACAGCGAGTAAAACCCTTGAACAAAAATTATAGGTTTTGATCAAAAACCGATTTTTCTTAAACCAAAAGAGTAAAAACGTTTTTACCAAGCCAATAACTTGGGAATTGCAATAAATAACCTTTTAAAATTAGAGTATTGAATATTTCTCACCTTCAATTCTGACCCAATCAACTTCCTTGATTTTTGAGAAGGAAAACGAGTGAAAAACAATGTTTTTGAAGAAAGAAAAATTATAAGTAACTATTAGAACGAAAATTAATGAAAAGAAATTGAGTTTACCTTGAAAATACGGCCGTTCTCCACATTGGGAAGAGGGAAAATGAAAATAATAAAATAAGGGTTTAGGTTTTGATATAAAATAGGTTTTTAGGAATTAAATAAAGTAATGTGGGTTATTAATTAAATTTTTGGGTTAAGTGTTAATTAAATAATCCCATGGAAGTTTAATTCAATTAGAATTTGGATTGGATCAAAGCCCCTTAGAGATTCAAAGTTTTGACTTAGTTTATAAAATTGTCCTTAAGTTTTCAATTTTTACAAAATAGTCACTAGTTTCAAAATTCTAGGGATTCAAAGGTCAATTTTCAAAATTGAATTTATCAAAGTTAATTTTATATTGATTAAGGATTTTAGAATATTTTCCATAATTTATTTCGATTAAAATTCAATTTTTTAAGTACTTAATCCCGAACTAGGCTAAATTCGCTAAACCGACCCACTAACTTCTAAGCCCAATTTTGGGGCGTTACATGTTTTAAGTTAGTTATTGTTTTTTTATGGTGTTAAAAACATTACAAGGCATATTAAAAAGCTTGGGTTGTCTACCGCAGTTTCCTCCATCGACGAACTCAAGTCTGTTATCAGGTAACCATTCAAACCTCATATGCAGCAGCTATTTCTGTTTGAAATTTGAAATTAAGGATTATAACTAAGTATGTTTTTCGTTGATAAGTTACCTATTTCTGTTCGAACCTCAAATGCAGTTACTTATTGATTGATTGCGAGCTATATATGATATAATTACAATCCATATTTTTCCTTTCATCGTTTTACTCACCTGTCATTTTAGTGATTGTTCAAGTTATTCGTGGATGTCTCAGCATTTGTTTGTGGAAATCTTCATGGTTAAATTATTGGTAATAATTAAGCACACATCATAGATGGGGGGAAATTATTTGAATTTATTATTTGCATAAAAATGGAACTAAATTTGATTTAACAGGGACAATTGGATTTGCTCCATTCGCTGGCATTTGTCGGATATGATGGTTGTGTAAGTACATCACTTTGTCAGCCTTCAGTCCAACCTTCTGAAATTAGAAATACTCCAGCCTCACAATCCGCTCTTCCTTCAAGGTCTGAGGTATTGGCAACCTCATGCTGTCCGGCTGTGTAAGTATGCATATGTATGACCAAGAGCCTATTCAATTAAATGGTCAACCTTTTGGAACTCAAGAGCAAGAATTTGCTATGAACGGACATGATGGATTCATCTTCTCTAATGATGTTTGTACAGATAATACGGACCTACAAGAACAATCTTACCTTGCAAAGGATTCTCAGAAGTTTGTCTCAGTTAATAGTTCTGGTTTAGAATCTAATGCTTTGCTAACTTCCCCTACTATTGATGAAAGGCCAAATTTATCTGGAGAACAAGATGTTGGAGGTCTATGTTATGAGCCTCCTCGATTTTCAGGTTTAGATATCCCATTTTTCAGTTGTGATCTTATACCATTTGACAATGATGTGCAGCAAGAATATAGACCCCTTGGTATTCGTCAGCTGCAGAACAACCACTAGAAAAGTTAATCATCGATAAAATATGTTTGTTCATTATATACGCAATAAAACAAACATATTAAAAATATATATTAAAAAATATAATATAAAAGCACGATTCATTTAGCTTTAGTGGTTAAAGGAATAGTTGTTTCTAGAGGTTATGGGTTTGAGCACTACTAATACTAATATAATAACTGAGTGATCAATGTTCAATAGTTAATTCAAATATATATATGTATATATATAATATAAACTTTCTTATCTCATTACTCTTTTTCCTTCTAAATGATTTTTACCTTTGATCTTTATTTTTCTGAAACCCCATTGTCTCAGTTACAAAGATGATTTGTGTTCTTTTTTTTTTTTTTGTCCTTGTAGTTGCTTGTCCAATACATACATACATTGATATATATTATTGTTGTCATTACTAACTTTTTCTGTTTATTACAGGTATTATGCCTAGGAGGAAATTAAATAGCTTAAATATTGTTCAAGTTCCTCGAATGGAGGAAGAAGCAAATGAAGATGATTTTTTGGGTGATGGATCTTCACAAGTTCCTGAAACGGTTGAAAATATAGAAATCAAAGGTATTTTTAAAATTTATTAGAATTATACCTATTTTTTATACTGAAATTATTTTAATAATTTTGGACTTGATATGTAGGTGGCAATGGTCGAAGGCGCAAAACTAGAGGACACACGAAATTGAAGGAATTATACGATCTCCTAGTTGGAGAACGTGTGACAGTTTCAAGAAACGATGTCGGCCAACCTATTGGGGCAGAAACAGGTGTTTTGGCCAGTTATTTAGACATCGTTACACTCAATGCTTCAATTTTGCCAATCAATTATGAGTCATGGCGTCAGATGCCGAATAGTAACAAAAACCAAGCTCTGGATCTTGTTAAGGTAATAATATTATTATAGTAGCTAATTCATTATATTTAAATAATAATAATAATTATATTTGTTGTGATTGTGTAATTTTTAGGATAAATTTTCTTTAGAAGTCTCATACGATTATGTGAAGCATGCCTTAGGCAAGAAATGGAGAGACCATAAGAGCTTTTTGAAGAAGACATATTTCAAGAATACTCTTAGCCTTCAAGATAAGCTTCAAAATGTTCCCCCAGGAATACTAAGGTATCAATGGGAAGATGCGATCAGATTTTGGAGTTCAACAAAAGGAGAGGTAACATCGACAAAATTTAAAAAATGATATTATATCACTTTGTATATGAACTTTATACGTAAATTAAAATTGGAAATTATACAGGATCGAGAGCGCATAGGTGTTGCTAGTAGACAAAAACAAAAGTTTACTCACACAGCTGGGACAAAGAGCTTTGCTCGTATAGCTAATGAAGAGGTATTAATCTTTTTCTTAAACATTATTTTTACGTGTACTACATTGAAGTTAATAATCATTTTTAATATATGTTGTAGCTTGTTACGACTGGTACTAGCATTGGAAGGTTAAAGCTCTTTGATATTACACACACCAAAAAGGATTGCTCTCCAATGACTCCTGAAGCTGGAGAAATTATGGTACATTCATTGCTGATAAAAAATTTAATATGTTTTAAATAATGTTTTCATTCATTATGTATCCATAAATTATTATCAGATGAAAATGAAAGAAAAAAGGACAGAGTTTGAAGCTACGGCTTCAACTGATGGTTCAGTTAATATTGGTGATATCGAAAATCAAGTCTTTGCCGACGTTTTGGGTCCTAAAAGATATGGCAGAGTGCGTTGTCAAGGATCATTTGTTACTCCAACAAAATATTTTGGATCAAACTCATCTCAGTACATGCCATCACAAAGTCAGTTGTCTCAAGCAGAAGTTAATTGTTTAAAACAACAATTAACTCAATTTCAAGTTGTGATGGAAGCTAGAGAAGCTGAGAGAGAAAGGAGAGAAGTTGGAAGGGAAGCAGAGATAACAGCAAGGGAAGCAGAAAGAGCAACAAGAGAAGTAGAGAGAGAAGCAAGAGAAGTAGAGAGAGAAGCAGCATATCAAAATCTTCAAAAACAATTTCAAGATATGATGGCGATGTTAAAGCAAAACCAACAAAAAGATCCGTCACCTTAGTTGATTTGAGGTTGATTCGGATTTTAGTTCTTACTTATAATTATTATTTTACTGTTGAATTATATTTCAGTTTAATGTTTTACACTTCACTTTTGTTGGTGGAGTGAATATTATTATTATTATTATTCAATTGTATTATGTGTTGAAATATTTTATAGGTAAATTTGGATAGAAATAAAATATTCTAAAATTTTGGTTGCATAAAAGTTACTAGCGACATTTGAAATAAAAAACGCCACTAAAGGCAATGCTAAAACAGTGGCGTTTTTACACTAAAACGCCGCTAAAGGACATCCTAACTGCGGCGTTTTTTCCATAAACGCCACAATAGATAACATACTATAGCGGCATTTTACTAATAAAACGCCGCTAGGGTGCATGTTATCTGCGGCGTTTATACTTAAAAACGCCGCTAGGAGGCATATGCTACTGCGGCGTTTTACTTATAAAACGCCGCTAAAATCAATACAATCTGTGGCGTTTGAATTATAAAACGCCGCTAAAGATCATGTACATTAGTGGCGTTTTTTAGAAATAAACGCTACAGTTATTTGCGGCGCAGGTTTTACTGGCGTTTTCTGCGGCACTTTTGCAAGTGCCGCTAAAACTTATAGCGGCGAATAAAAACTCCACTAAATACCTTAAAAAACGCCGCTGAATACTTGTTTTGCTGTAGTGACTATGTTTATAAGTGTTTAGATCGATTTAAACAATGAATTTAGGTTTTGTCTCTATTGATAACCGAATGGCACTTAGTTTAATAGGTTGCTTAGACCTTAAGTTTGACCAAATCGTTTGCTTGTGCTTAAAGAAAGAACAAATTGGCCACTTTGTTAAGATTCTTGTCTTGTTTTGAAAGCAAGAGTAGCACTCCTATCTCCTAAACCGGGATAGAGGTGTTACATATTATGGAATCAGAGCTTAGGCATTGATTCTAGGATTGCTTGTACATTCATGCATCATATAAGATTAAACTATGCCACCCAAGAGTTATATATCATATATGCTTGTGCTTTTGCTTATCTAAACTAGTTATTGTTTAAAAATTGCACAATGTCTGAAACAAGATTAGCTCGGGACGTTGATAGTCCTGCTGGCTCCTTGAATGAAAGAGATAACGTAGAGATGCAGTCAAACCTTCCACCGCAACTACTTAAACCTCCAATACCACCACAACTAGCTAAGCCACCAGTACCACTTGCTCCTTAACCAGAAGCTTCGGTTATTCGGAACGTAAAACAATAGTCTCCTTAGCATGAACGAGATGTTAGATCAGCTTATTTTGAATCTTGGGCAAGAACATTCTGCCCCTTCTGCTAAACCAAGTAGAGCTCCTATTGATAAGCTTGCTCGATTTAAAGCTTATACATTTATTGGTGAGATTGTTGAAAGGCCCGAGGAGGCAGAAAATTGGCTTGAACGTACTACGCAGATCTTGACAAAACAATTACAATGTTCAAATAAACACAAGCTCAAGTGTGTTATATCTCTCCTCGCTGATGAGGCTTTGAGCTGGTGGGAAACAACTACTCTGATTGCCCCAGCCAAATCGGTCACTTGGAAATTCTTTGTGGAGGAATTTAAAAAGAAATACATCAACGAGAAGTACTTAGCCAAGCAAAGAAATCGCTTCTTGTACTTGAAACCAGCCAATAAGCCTATTGAACAGTATGTGGCTGAATTTTGTAAGTACTTCAAGTATGGTTTGTTGTACATAAAGACTGAAGAAGATAAATGTCGTAAGTTTACTAATGGACTTAGTGATGAACTAAGCCCTATGTTTACAGCCCTGGGGATTAAATATTTTCAGCAATTGGTGAACCGGGCCATTGCAACGGAAGCTAAAATGAAAGCACCTTAGAAAAGAAAGAGTGGTAATCGAACCGATAAGAAACAAAAGTGAGATGACAAAAAGAAATGGAAATCCAATAAGAGGGCCAAGTATCACCAGGAAAGCTCAGCTACTAACACTTCGGCTTAGAAAGGCTATTATATTCCGAAACCACAACTGATGGATAGATCTTCATTTCCGGTTGTTTCTGTTCAAAGCAAAGGGAAAACTGAAAGGATTCTTACCTGTAAGTTCTGTCAGAAGCCTCATCACGGCCAGTGCCGTACACAATTTAAATTATGCTATGCTTGTGGTGAAGCCGAGCACTTTATTAAGGATTGCCCCATAATCCTAATAAAGCAAATGTTCATTCTCGTACCAACAAGAACTCTACTTAGTCTAACAGAAATAGAGGCTCTAAACAAGCTCAATCTGGGAATCAAGAGAGAGGCAAAGGACAACATTCTAATGTTCCTACCCACTAGGTGTCTCGGGCACCTACTCGAATTTATCATGTACGAGGAAGGGAAGATGAAGAATCTCTTGATGTAATTATAGGTATGATTGAGTTAGATTCAAGTCTTACTTATGCTTTGATTGATTCGGGATCAACTCACTCTTTTATATGCTCTGCTATGCTGATGAAAGTTAAATTGAAGCATGAAAATGTTACTAGGAATCTTGTACTATAAAACCCCATAAGAGGCTTAATGAATATCAATCATGTTTATAAAGATTCTCCAATTACAATTCGAAACATACATTTTCAAATTGATATATTTGTGCTACCAACTTGTGAATTTGACCTAGTATTGGTATTAGATTGGTTAGCGAAGCACGAAGCTTAGATTGATTGTCAGAACAGGAGATTATATCTAAAGGGCTTGGGTAAAGAGTCAATTCTCCTAATTGATCATAAGCCTACTTCCATCTTTATCGCTATGGTACTACGAGATGAATATGAATTTTGCTTGTTTGGAATTCTTGTTGTATCTGAATTCGTGGATGTATTTCCCAAGGAACTCCCTGACCTTCCTTCCACCAGAGAAGTGGAGTTCTGAACAGAAGTCTAGCCTGGGACAAATCCGGTGTCCATTACTCCCTATAGAATGACACCAATCGAGTTAAAACAATTGAAGAAACAACTCCAGGAGCTCCAGAATAAAGGCTTCATTAGGACTAGCTCATCTCTCTAGGGTTCTCCAGTCTTATTCATGAAGAAAAAGGATGACACTATGAGACTTTGTATAGATTATAGACAATTGAACAAGCTCACAATAAAGAACAAATATCCCTTGCCAAGAATCGAAGACTTGTTTGATCAACTTAAAGATGCGATAATGTTTTCGAAGATTGACCTCTGCTTCGGATATTATCAGATGAAAGTGAAAGATGAGGATGTTCCCAAAACTACTTTTCGGACTCGCTATGGTCACTTTGAGTTTCTTGTGATGCCATTTGGGCTAACAAATGCTCCGGCTGTATTCATGGACCTCATGAATAGAATCTTTAAATATTAACTTGATATGTTTGTCGTTGTCTTCATTGATGAAATACTTGTCTATTCTCAAAATAGGGAGGAACATGCTGAATGCCACCGAATTGTCTTGCAAACTCTCCGAGAACATCAATTGTATGCAAAGTTCTCAAAATGTAAATTCTTTTTATCGGAAGTCTTATTCCTTGGCCACTTTATTTCGGCAAAAGGAATCCAAGTGGATGCCAAAAAGATCCAAACCATTCTTGATTGGAGACCTCCAAGGAACCTTAGTGAAATCCGAAGTTTCCTCGATTTAGCCGGGTATTGCAGACGCTTCGTCAAGGGGTTCTCATCTATTGTTACACCCTTAACTAAACTACTCCAAAAAGATGAACCTTATGAATGTTCTTAGAAGCAGCAAAGGAGCTTTGATAAACTTAAGCAAGCTCTTACTCATGCCCCGGTTCTTATCCAACCAAAGTCGGGAAAAGAGTTCAATATTTATAGTGATGCATCTCATCTAGGACTTTGGTGTGTCCTAATGCAAGAAGGGAAGGTGGTGGCTTATGCCTCACGTCATTTGAAACCTCATGAGCTCAACTACCCTATTCATGACCTTGAACTTGCTACAATTGTATTTGCACTCAAAATCTGGAGACATTACTTGTATTGCGAGAAATGTTACTTGTTTACTGATCATAAAAGTCTCAAATATCTCTTGACTCAAAAGGATCTCAACTTGAGACAATGGAGATGGATGGAATTGCTGAAAGATTACGACTTAGTCATCGACTACCATCCTGGAAAGGCTAATGTGGTTGCAGATGCTCTCAATCGCAAGCCAACACTAGGTAAGAAATCTAGAACCATAAAATCTTGAAGCCATCCTTAAAAATACTGATGAGTGCCTAAAAGTCCTATTCTTTATACCAATTTCCCACTCGATTATTGCTAATAAAGGACAGATTTAATGGCAATATTGGATAATTCAGCTTATTTCCATATTTCAGCATCCCAATATTTAATTCATGAATTTATCTATTATTTGGCATAAAGCAGGTACGGTTAATGGTTTCTTCTCTTAGACAGGAAACTACAACATAGGAAATGCCAGATAGCATGATGAATGCTGGAAGCTGAAGCTGAAATGCAGATAAGCACCTGCCTCGGCAACACTTTGATGCCCCGGCAGCACTTTAATGCCTCGGCAGTACTTTGATGCCTCGGTAGCACTTGGAATGCCTCGGCAGCATCTGAGGCCGCGGTAGTACTTGGAACATAAATGTCGATATGAAGAGAAAAATAAGGTGGACGTTTTAAGACAAGAGGCAAAGAAATCGGAGCTGAGGAACACACGGAAAGTCAAGGTCAAAGGCCACGCGGGAAAATAATCCTTATAGGAATAAACTAGGAAATAAAATAAATATCTTTTATTTATGTACTTAACTTGTGTTTTACTCCAAGTTGTATTCCTACTTTGGAAAGGTTTGCCTTAGGCCAAGCCTATATAAACCATAGCCTATGTAGAGAGGAGGATATCTCGAAATCAAGTTTCATAGAAAAACCCTAAACTCCTCCATCGTCCCCTTGGGGTTTAGGTTAGTTTGTGGAGTAGTTGTGGAAGAAAATTGTACTTTGTTTCTTGTTTCATGCAATAAAATTATCAAGGTTTGCTTATCCTTTGTTATTCCTTGTTTTCACAATTGAGCTCAGGAGAGGATATTGTGAATCATCCATTTATCTAAGCTCGGGAGAGTTAGATTCATGAAAGGGGTAAGTACGGTGTTTCAATCGCGAAATACTAACTCGGCCTAGGGATAGGTTAAGAGTTTCAGCGGCTAAAAGAAGTGTGAGATTGGTTGGTGAGTATAATTGGTTCACGCCGGGAGGTATCATCAAGGACTAGTCATCAACAACACTCTGACTTAGGGATAAGCGGAGTCATTCAAGGACACTTGTCCGAACTTTGGTAAAGTCCAACCACGAGCAAGGGATTGCCGCGATGGACAGTATCTTCGCTGCCAAGGCAGTAATCTGCAGTACTGCCGAGGCAGTGATGTACAATGGCATGAGACAGAAACAAGTCAATTGAACCCACACTACGAAGCACTCTAACCTACCCCACTTTTCCATCCTTGATTTCTTGATCACTTATCTTTATTGCTTTAATTAGTTTCCTTAGTTATAATCCAACTCAATTATTTGTGTCTTTAATTTTCCATTGTGCAGGAAGAATAAATTGCGTAAGTAAAGCCAATCCCTGTGGGTTCGACATCTTAAATACTTCAATCAGACAAAAGGTGGAAGGACAAATGCTTCTGCATAAAAGCAAGACTTTCTAGCCTCCATCAAATACATGTCTAAATTCATGAAATCTCTCTTACAGCCCCTGATGCTATCAATGCTCACCTTCCTGTATACCAAAAGTAAGGATTCTTGTCAGAGCTTGATGTTCAATCCACCTTGATCACAAGAATTAAAGATCTCCAGCAAACTGATCCTGAATTGAAAGCTATCATTCGAAAGCTTGATTCAGAATCTAACCTTGGATTTGTAATCCATTCGAATGGATGTTGTACTCTAAAGATAGGTTTTGTGTCCCTAATAATGATGAATTGAAGATGGAAATATTGCAAGAAGCTCATCAGAGTTCTTTCTCGATCCAACCTGGATTGGTAAAGAAAATTATTGTATTTTGTATATTTTGAAACTCCTAGAGTTGGTGGCTTAGTTATATAGTTAGCATGTCATGCATTGAAACTATGAATTTTGCATATGTTGGTTCTTGAGATGGCATGTAAATATTTTGTTAAATTTGTTGGTATGCAAAATTATGACAAGGTCATACTTGAAACTAAGATACCATGATGAATAGTATATATATATATATATATATATTATTCTTGATCTGGCTTTGTTCAATCATAAACTTTGTATTTGTTGATATTCGATTTGGCATGTAAATGTTTTTGTTATAGCTTGGTTGATATGTATGTTTGAATGAATTTTTGCCTAGAAATTTCCTTGTTGCTTGATGAGAATTATAATATGACTTTGTTAGTTCAAAGGATAGATTCTATGAGGTTCGAATTGCTTGAACTGATGAATGATAGGTCTTGCAATTTAGATAATAGTTTGTATAGAAAATTTGAGATTGTCTTGAATGATTGGATTCGGTTAAGTGCAACAAAATTTTTGTATGCTTGTATCTCGATGATTAAGTATGTTTATAAGTGTTTAGATCGATTTAAACAATGAATTTAGGTTTTGTCTCTATTGATAACCGAATAGCACATTAGTTTAATAGGTTGCTTAGACCTTAAGTTTGACCAAATCGTTTGCTTGTGCTTAAAGAAAGAACAAATTGGCCACTTTGTTAATATTCTTGTCTTGTTTTGAAAGCAAGAGTAACACTCCTATCTCCTAAAACGGGATAGGGGTGTTACATATTGTGGAATCAGATCTTAGGCATTGATTCTAGGACTGCTTGTACATTCATGCATCATATAAGATTAAACTATGCCACCCAGGAGTTATATACCATATATACTTGTGCTTTTACCTATATAAACTAGTTATTGTTTAACAATTGTATAATGTCTGAAACAAGATTAGCTCGCGACGTTGATAGTCCTGTGGGCTCCTCAAATGAAGGAGATAGCGTAGATGTGCAACCAAACCTGGCTCTGATACCACCAAATGTAATCCCCTTAACCCGGCCTTGACGGAACCAATTCTAATAGATTACACGGAGAATACCGAACCAAACCCATGAAGGTCCGATCCGATAAACAACCCTGAAATGTTATACTCTTTTCCTAAATGCATAGTTAGGTTCCTACATATGTCGACTTCGCGCAGAACAAACACGGAAGTAATCTATCCACAATCGAGCTCTCGATTAAACACATGAGTAATTTAAGGACTAAGACATGAATATTTTAAATTCTAATGACAAAAAAGAGAATCGTTCTATCGAAGTTCAATTAACATACAAAGAGCATTCATGACTAGTTTCAACCAAACGAAGCATTCTAACATCACCAATTACATGCATCAATAATTAGGGACTAAAATGTAAAACTATTAATTTCTAAGGAATACATCCAATTTGAGTTAACCAACTTGAAATTAAGTCGATTTCATGATTATACATGAAATTTCAAACTAAACTAACAATTGTGACATCCTAAAATGAACATAGAAGATTCTCAGGACTAAAAAGAAAATTTTGCAATCTAACAACTCAACACAAACCTGGTGTATCGATACAGTTGACCCCTGTATCAAAACACCTGACATGGCACCAACGACATTAACTGAAAAGAATAGAGGTTTCAAAACAGTCTCTTGACTATTTCGAAACTCTACTATCCAGTGGGGTTAATGTATCGAAACTAGATTCTCGTGTATCGATACCATGGCTTATTCAACATTGGGTAATGATACTTGTTCTATCTGTTTCGATACCCCTGTGCCTAGAAACACAAAATCAACACTTTCAAGTAAACTCAACTATTCTAGATTCGATCGTGGATTACCATCAACTATATGCATAATTCCTAAGTATTAAAGGAAACTTAAACAAACAAATTTAGCTATCATACTCACCACAACTTCTATAGGCATGCTTCCTAACTTCTTACCAATTCTCATAACCATACAAGAATAAGCATACTTCATGCAAACACAACAACATACCAATCCATTGAATCAAATAGAAAAAAAACGTTTATAGGTCACTTTTACAATACTCTTGCTAATTCAAAAGAACACTCTTAAAAGAAATGGTTTACACATTGCCATGTCATATTTATTTTGTCGAGTCATACCAAAAACGAGTAAGGTCTCTCCCCTTGGACCACCAGCTCCAAATGTTGCCTCTCAAGCCTCTATTTCTCTGCAAAGATGAAAATAGAGCTTAAGAAAAATATGCTTAGTGAGATAACTCTAAATACAAGTTCATGAATGCAACATTTAAAACCAATTTGAAACCATAACTTGTAACTTTTGTGCTAAATCAAGATATGCTTATACAAACATGCTTGTATTCATACTCAAGTCCAATCCATGTATCATGCATATTGGCGTTTAAGTAAAAAGCTTGATGTAAACCTTAAGCTCACCGAATACATGGATTCCTTATACCACAATTAGAGACACTTAGTCTCAACATGCATCGGTTCGACACATAGTCACCCTTGTATACATGTTATCCCACAACGTACGGTCGGACGCAAAGTCACCCTTGTCTACGTAGGGTCATCTATATGCACGGTCGGACACTAAGTCACCCTTGTTTACATGTAGGCAAGCACTACACGCACGGTTGGACACATAGTCACCATTTTTTCGTGTAGGCAACATCAATATTTCATAATCTTTATAGTGGAACTTTATCCTAATGACATGTCATTTGTATTCATAACCATATTTAGTTTCACTAAGCCAATACCATTCCAAACATGCATGGTAACTCACTATTTAACAATGCACTCAAAACATGTTCATCAAAGTGAACCGAAATCATGCTCAACGACTTGCTCAAGATAAGGCAACAACCACATTTTAATCCAAATCATTATCATGCTTTCAAAAGCCATGAATATCATTCTAAACCATGCATTTACAGAAACTAACACATGCATGCATCATTTCTAAATCCAACTCATGCAATTAAGACATTTCTATGAAAGCCTATTCTACAAAGCTATCGTAATTTAGTCAAACACATGAAATGCTTCCAAACCCATAGAAATCACTTACTCTTGAACTATGGAAAGCTTTTAAACTATTCCATACTCCCCAAAACAGAACCAAACTTTTACGAATCACTTTTTAACCCAATTTCACTCACCAACAAGCAAAACAAGACTTCGCCGATGCTCCAACGGTAACGCCAAAGCACCAGCCACTCAATAGTCTTCTTGGACTTCATATACATCACAAAATAGAGCATATACACATTAAAATATGCTCAACACAGAACAACACTAAACCTCAACCACTCCACCGAAAACCAAGCCGAAAAAGCCAAAAACTAAGCCGAAACATCCAAAAACTTCCCCAGTCGCTAACCTAACGAATCTAACTCCTAAACCTCATAAATTCTGAAATAAAAACACATCCAAACCCACCTTATACCTCTATAAAAAATAGAGCATCAAAAACAACCCATAAAACAATCCAAAAACCACTTCTAACAATACTGATTCATTTATTTTGGGATTAAAACTATATAAGATCCTTAAAGAACTCATTTACCTATCCAATTAAGTATAATTTCATATAAATTTGTCCTAATTACAGTCTTAATCAAGATCTAACGTATTTTTCTTGAAAATCCTTTAAAACTCCAAATTCTTGAATTAAAACACAAAATTAAGTTAAAATTAATGATTAGTAAACCAATAGCTTGGGAATATCAAATAAAGAACCTTAGAAATGAAGAGGAAACATGAAATTACCTTTGAGTTACTTCCACCAAAATTGATGTGAATTCTTCTCTTGATTTTTCTTGAAATTGGCTTTGGATTTTGTAGAACAAATTGAGAGGTTTTGATAAGGATGAAATGCTGATTAAAATGAAATGATATTTGAGAAAATTGTGGAAGAATTCAGCAAAGGCATTTGGAAATCATGGAGAGAAAATTAGAGAGAAAATGATGAAAAATTGAGTGAAGTAGAAAAATGATGGGAAAAGTGAGTAACCGTCAATTAAAATTTTTTTGGTGAAAGATCCATAATTAAATGGAACTCTAAGGATTCTAAAATTTGTCTTACTTTTCAATTTAGTCATTAAAAACCAATCTTTAATTTTTTTTGATTTTGCCACTAACTTTGCAAATTTTACATTATAGTCACTAAAATAGAAATTCCACTTACCTAAAACAAATCAAAACCCAATTAACCTTCAATTAGTCTTAGAACATTATTTTAAAAAATTTAAAACTTTTTTTCTAGAAATTATTATTCTCTTGATTAAAATATTAATATTTTTAATTACTCAGAATTAGTGAATCGAAGAAATCCGATTCGACCCGAATCGAACCTCCCTAATTAGAGTTAAAACTTCTAGACCCATATTCGGGATGTTACAATAGAAATAAAGTTGAGCTGAAACGATCTAGCTAGGA
The DNA here is from genome assembly GCA_035048815.1 of Abelmoschus esculentus. Lineage (NCBI taxonomy): Eukaryota > Viridiplantae > Streptophyta > Magnoliopsida > Malvales > Malvaceae > Abelmoschus > Abelmoschus esculentus. The sequence continues at coordinate 8,122,125 of JAUCBN010000015.1, forward strand.
TTGTTAGGAGCTGGCTTGAGCTTAGAGCTAAACCTTTAAGCTGACTTGAGCTAATGTGAGTTGCATGCACTCCGTTGAGCTACTTCTGAGCTGAATAGAACTCACTTGAGCTGAATAGAACTCACTTGAGCTGGTGTTGAGCTACATACACTCTCTTGAGATGGAGTTGAGCTGCATACAGTCTCTTTAGCTGGTGTTCTCCTATGTTCTTACATGTAAACATCACAAGAATCCATCAAAGTATTCTAAACTCAGTGGAAAGATAAATACAAGGCATAAACACTTCCATTCTTATTCAATAACACACATGAACTTATAAATAAGTTAGAAACATAACAAACACCATTAAACCAATCAAAAACACACTTAACTTAGCATATATACATAAACATATCTAATAAGTAGTATAGTCTAATATGTCACATATCAACATCCAACACATTATAAAACCTATATTCTAAGGCATAAACATGCTCAAGTGAATATGGAATTGTAGCATAAGCAAGGAAAAGAACTTCCCTGAATTTCTTTACCTTAGAATGCATGATCATAGTTGGTGGCATAGGTGTGTTCACATCAGATTACCTACAAGACTATATACTAAGACTGAACTACTAATATCCTCTACAAGAATTTCTAGATAACCAGATACTGAGCTAGAAACATACAAGTGGGTAAACCTATTATCTGAAGTGCGAAAAAGAAAATAGCATGAATAGAAAATGTACCAGCGATAACATCTGGATCATACTGATCCTCATGCCTCATAGTAGCATATACCAACCCAGGAAGAGATACCCTTAATCTGGTCGATCCTCTAAACTGATTAGATCTACCTCTACCACTGACACCCGATGCAAAAGGTCTACCTTGACCTCTTCCTCCAGTAGGGGTCTATACTGAGGCCTGAGACTGGCTCGAAGTATAAACTCACTATGGTGAAACTGGACAATCCTTAAGACGATACTCATAAGACCCACAGCGCAAACAAGCTCCACTCTTCATCCTACACTCTCTAAAATGTCACTACTTGCATAAAGAACATTGTGGCAAAGTACGAGTACTAGTGGAACTAGCACCACTAGTAGTTGGAACAACGAAAATTGCTGGTCTAGACCAAGAAGAAACCTGATACTTAAACTCATCTCTGCCCATCTTCCTGGACTGGTTTCCTTAACTGTAATTTATTGATGTCGTAGGTTGTCATCTACCTCGGTCTTGACCCTAAGGTTCCTGCTGAATCCTCAAATTCTCATTGTTCTCCGTTTTTCTAGCTCGTCGGGTGATCATCTTATGTTTTGTGTCATGATGTAAGGCTACTCCCATCTTGATCGGTACTCGAAGTCCTTTCAGAAAATGATCACATTTCTGTTTCTTAGTCGTAATCATACTTGGAACATACTGAAGTAGTAGTAGAAACTCAATCTCATAGTCATTGATCGTCATATCATTTTGTTGTAAGTTCAAAAAGTCCTCTCGACACTTAGCTAGATACTCAAGTCTCACATAACGATCCTCATCAGCTTGCCGGAAAAACTTCCAAGTGACCTGACCAGCAGTAGCAACTTTCTCCTCAGCCTCCCACCAGTTTATGGTTTCACCTTGAAGTAAAGATACATGTGCCCTTAATTTCTTGTCCGTCAAGTACTCCATCTCAACAAACAGTCACTGAAGTTTCTTTAACCAATACTCTGCCTCTTTTGGATCAGTTCCGATCTTACCATCAAACATTTTCATGCCAACAACTAAAAACTTAGTGGATATGGGTTTCCTAACACTCTTAGACTAACGAAGGTACTGGAGCAGCTCTCTCCGATTAGTGAAAGAATCTAGGCCCACAGACTCACTATCTCCAGAAACGTGTGGTCCCTCACTCTGAACGGGCTGATTAATTTCAGCCTATTGTGCCTCAGTATGAACCTCAGGTTGCTCCTCCCCTCCTCTATCATGAGCTAAACTTTGATCATGTTGCAGATCCAAAGGAGGTGGAATATCACTAGCAGAAACAGCGATATGACCTCGTCCACGACCACTCCCGGTCCCAAGACATGCACCCCTACGGGTGGCATAGTAGTATATCTACAAAAGAATAAACAAAATCCTATATTAGAATTTTTACTTGGAGTATTGATCAAAAATATCTAAGAATTTTTAATTATAAGCTGAAATTAAAATTTGAAGTATTTAAACATGTTTACAAAATCATTTTTAGGTCAAAAATTATTTTGGACCTCACTGTCCGAGGATTGAACGGGATCTAATAACATTAAATGTAACCCCTAAATTTAACCTAAATTTTTAGATTAAAACCTAGGGATCACGCTAAGAAAACTTATCTCACAAGTTAGGTTTTTAAATGAATTAAATGTAATTTCTATTAAATTCTCAAAACCAAAATAAAAGAAATACTAAAATTTATAAATTTAAAATATTTGGAGGTTCAATCCAATGTCACAAATCATATTCAAATCCAAAAACCCAAATAATTTTCCAAAGTTCAATACAATAATAATTAATAACCGAAATATAATGTAATAAATCTGAAGTCTTTAACTGTAAAACATACGTAAAAGGGGTCCGAATCAAAGTCCTCCAATTACAGAAGACTAGGAAAGAGCATATGAAACAAGAACTGTAGGGGTGTAAGTTAGAGAGCTTAGTGTGTCTCTAGTGTGCAGATACAATATAAACACAGTACAAAATAGCATATCATATAACAGAACAGAACAAATGATGTAATGTATGAATGACATACACCTAATCATGGAACACCATCAGAAGAGTAGGTTCCCCTGAACCACTCTAACTCCATCACACCATCAAAAGTGAAAACTCGACCAGAAGGTGGAGCCACTAATCAGAAGTGGAAACTTGACCTAAAGTTGGAGCCACTAATTAGAACTAGAAACTCGACTAAAGGTGGAGCCACTAATCAGAAGTGATACTCACCAAAAGGTGATATCAATGAACTTCCCCGTACATATTATCCAACCAAATGTAATGACATGAACAAATAGCAGCCTGAATGATTGCCTTAAAACTAACAGGCGACATGCATGAAAATTCCGAATAAGATATACATTTAAATGACACAGAGCATGGCATTAAATAATTATTACAAACATCAAATAGACAATGCAATCAGAATAAATACACATAGATAATAGAATTTGCACACAGAATTAATGTAAAGTATCGGGAGAGAAAAACCTTAATCTGACCGCTTAACATCGAGAATGACGTCTACTAGACTTAGTCCTAGCACTAGGTCGAGTGGGTGTATAACCGATGAGTAACAAAAACGTAAGACACACTACTATGCCACGATACAGGAAAAATAGACGAAACAGAAATAAACTAGTTAACTCACATGTGTGTCACGATGTCTGAGAAGCAGGAGGTCATCCAGGAGGAGGAGGAAGAAGAAACTCAGTGTCCGAATCCACGTCACCTAAACCAGATAACAAACTAAATTCAAATTCGGATAAAAATAACATCCGACTGAACATTCGACTTAAAAGCCTTAAAAATAACACTTCAGGTTTGAGTTTTGAAAAACAGATTGCGCCATCAAACTCAGGACGTCGAAAAACATAGAATGGAACTAGGATGGAAAAATTCAACACTTATGTTAGCACTGGTCAACGTTGATGTCAGCAGATGACATCAGCATGGTTTGGGTCATGTCAGTTCTTGAGTCGGGTCAACAGGTCATGGGTCGATCAAACGGGTCATGGGTTGAGCATTAGAATTTCTAGACTTTCCCAAGAAAATATGGTACTTCTAGATTTTCTTGGAAAATCTGGAAAATCTAAAAAACTCCAAATTATTCACAAGTATTAGAAACACCAGATTCAATACTCTCCTCCATATATTCGATTCAACTTGGTTTAAACCATCTTCTAACACCCTAAAATAGAGATTTAAACTCTTAAACAACATTCTTTCTTCTTAAAATTTGATTAGTAATAGAAACATAATTCTTCTTACCACTACGATAGAAGGAAACAGAGAAACGAAAAGGGATCAGAAACTTACCAGCAACACACCTAGATTTGAATCACAAAGGGAAAACGAATGGAAACCAAAAATACTTCTCAGTTGAAAATGGAAGAAAGAAAGACGGAATAAATTGTTTGACAAAATAAAAAGGTAAGGCAATAAGGAGAAATTCAAAACCGAATCGGGAAATCGGGGGGAAGTTACCAAATATAAATGATAAAACTACCCAATAAGGGTGTGAAATTTTAATACTCTTTAGAAGAACCATAACTTTCTAAAATTTACAATTGAGTTTAGAATTTTATATTAAGCTTAAACCGAAAATCCTCAATTTCTAGGGTTTTGAAAGAGGGATTTTATTAGTTAGGGATTTTTATTTGGGTTTAAATTTTTGGGTGTTACACAACATAAGAGTTTTGAGAAGTTGAAAAAATGTTGACTAGTGCTCCAGTGTTGGTTCAACCGGAGTTGGGTGAGGATTTTGTGGTGTACAGTGATGCATCTTACATTGGTCTTGGGTGTGTGTTGATGCAAGATGGGAAAGTTGTGGCTTATGCATCTAGATAGTTGAGGGTGCATGAGAAGAATTACTCGATGCATGATTTGGAGCTTGCGGCAGTGGTTTTTGCCTTGAGAATTTTGGAGATATTACTTGTATGGTGAGAAGTGTAATATATACACGGATCAAAAGAGTTTGAAGTATTTGATGTCACAAAAAGATTTGAATCTTAGGTAGCATAGGTGGATGAAGTTGCTTAAGGATTATGATCTGACTATTGAGTATCACCCGAGAAGAGCTAATGTTGTAGTGGATGCTTTGAGTTGTAAGACAGCGGTGGATTTGAGATCTATGTTTCCTAAGTTGAGTATTTCTAAGAAGGTGATTTGGTGACGGAGTTGCAAGTGAAACCCATTTTGGTTGAGATGATTAAGGTGAAACGGTTAAAGGATGAGTCATTGGTACCTTTTGTGGAAGATATTGTTGAGGGTAGACCTTCTGATTATCATTTTGATGATAATGAGGTTCTTTGTTTTAGAGTTTGGATAGTTTTGCCGAACGATGTTGAGTTGAGGCAGGTTATCTTGACTGAGGCTCATTCTAGTCCATTTTCTATGCATCCAGGTAGTGTGAATGTGTATAGAGATCTTAAGAATGTGTATTTTTGGGTTGGTTTGAAGAAGGATGTGTCAGAGTTCGTGTCGCGATGTATGGTGTATCAACGAGTCAAAGGTGAACATCAGTTTCCTACAGGTTTGTTGCAATCAGTTCAGGTTCCATAATGGAAATGGTAAAGAATGACCTTGGATTTTGTGATGGGTTTACCTTTGACACCGTCTAAAAAGAATTATATTTGGATGATTGTTGATAGGTTTACAAAGTGTGCACATTTTCTTGCTGTGCATACGATGTATTCGATGGATAAGTTAGCGGATTTATATGTTTCTGTAACCCCCTTAGCCCAGCCTAGACGGAATCGGTACTAACGGGTTACACGGGGAATATCGAACCAAACCCGCGAAGGTCCGATTCGATAAACAACCCTAAAAACCGATATACTTTTTTTTTCTTTAGCTAGATGCACAATTATATTCCTGTGTGTGACGGGTTCATGCAAATCAAGAATGAAAACATTCGGACCACAAGCTAATCGTTCCATTAGCACGTGCGCACTTAAGGGCTAAAATGTAAATATTTTTATTTTGACATCAAACCAGAAATTCAATCTACCAAAGTTCGATTAAACACGCATAGTACATTCACAACCAAAATTCAGATCAATCGGAATTTTATAACATCATCAATTTCATGTTTCATTAAATAGGGACCTAAATATAGAACACATAGAAAGCTCAGGTACTACATCTGACTTAAGTTAACCGATATGGAACTAAGGTAATATCATGCATCACGATGACATTTCATCTCAAAATGGTATACATGGCATCTATATGCAATTACGGAAGAATATCCGATCTAATATGCATTTACAACACTCAAATTGTCACTTTTGGGTCAGAGGTATCGATACCTTTGGTATCGGTATCGATACCCTAGCATGAAGCTTATAAATTAGGCCTTCGAAGCTTAGTGGTATGAAACAGCCTTAGGCAGTATCGATACCCTGAAGACCAATGGGGTAATTGCATCGAACCATGATTCGATGCCGCCCAAAATTATGCCTGAGGTATCGATACCTGTCCTAGGGGTATCGATACCCCCTGTTCCAGTGGCATAATTCGACCCTTTTCAAGGGTAGCATACAACCCAAACCTGTCTAACAATTACTTCCAACTATATGCATACTTCCCTAGTCCCGACAAGCAATTAAAGCATGCAATCACCAACATCAAAAACCTCAAAATACCTATAGGCATGCTTCCTAAGTTGTAACCAAAAATTAGAGGATCAAACATGCTTAACATCCATCAATAAGCCAACAACATTGCATCCCACCAAACATGGACCACTCAAGCAAACTTTAAAGGTTTTATTACAAGTCTTTACTTGAAACCAAAGTTCACATCTACGAGATTGGTTTACACATTGCCAAACCCCAAATTATTTGCCAAAACATACCAAAAATGAGAAGACTTTTTCCCCTTGGTTCCCTCGCTCCGAATGTAGCCTCGAAAGTCTCTATTTTTCTGCAAAGATGAAAAGAGAGCTTAAGCAAAACATGCTTAGTGAGGACGCTCTAAACAAGATTATCAATGCATCACATTAAAACCATATTTAAATCAAGCTTGTAATGTTTTCCTTAACATCAAACATGCTTTACCAAATCATGTTCGTATTTATGTTACCAAAACATTTCCTTGAATATGTATGCCAAAATTCAAAGTATTTCATGAGTGATGCACAATGTTCCAAATCATTCCATGTATTCATATTGGCTTTTTAGTGATCACTTGTTATGAACCTTAAGTTCACCGAATACGTGGATCCATTGTTTTAGAGACCCTTGATCTCGTCATGACACAAAGTCACCATAGACATGACACGAAGTCACCATTGACATGACACGAAGTCACCATTGACAAGCTCTACCACGCACGGTTGGACACAAAGTCACCCTTGTTACGTGTAGGCGGCTCTACCACGCACGGTTGGACACATAGTCACCCTTGTTACGTGTAGACATTTTTTCCTTTATTTCCATAATATTTATAGTGCACTCAATCCTAATGACATGTCATTTGTATCGAATCTAAAGTTAGTGTCACTAAGCCAATATCAATTCCAAATATGCATGTTAATTTGTTGCTCATAATGCATCCATAATGTGTTCAATAAATGAACCGAAAGTCATGCCCAATGGCACCATCAAATGCAAGGCAAATAACCACATGTTATTTCAATTCATTTCCATGCTTCCATAAATCATGAATGTCTTTATAAACCATGCATTTTCAGCAATTAACACATGCATGCATCATTTCAAAATCATGATTATGAATTTCAAAATCTCATTGAATCATCATCATAAATGTCATTACCGAAAATAGCCGAAACTTACAATAATGCATCAAAATCATTTACTTTACTTACTCTTGAACTATGGAAAGTTTTCACACTATTCCATAGCCCCCAAAATAGAACCGAACCATTGCGAAACACTTTTAACCTGAAATCACTCACCGATAAGCGAAATAAGCCCTCGTCGACGCTCCGACGGCAACGCCAACGCACCAGCCACTTATGAACCTTGTTGCACTTCTTCTACAACATTAAAAACAGAGCATATGCACATCATAACATGCTCACAACATCAGCCACATTAAACCTCCACAAAACTATCGAAAACCTTGCCGAAAAGACCGAAAACTAAGCCGAAACTTATCCGAAACAACATCAGCCCTTAACCTTATGAACCTAACATCTAATCCACCTCAATTATGAACTAAAAACACTTCCAAACCATCCTTATACCTCAAGCAAAAGTAGAACACTTAAAACAGTCCCTAAAACAACCAAAAAACACCTTAAAACACCACCTATTACATTATTCCGGGATTAATTTGATGTTAACTCATTTCAAGACCCAATCAATCATTTAATTGACCTAATATCATAATTAAATCATCCTAATTCCAGCATCAATTTATATCTAAAAAGATTTCACAAAAACCACCATAAAACTCATAGATCTTGAATTAGAAACACAAAATTAAATATCAATTCTGAGATTGCATGGTGTTCCGAAATCGATCATTTTGGATAGGGATCCGCATTTTAACTTGAAGTCTTGAAAGAGTTTGCAAGTGGCTTTGGGGACAAGGCTTAGCTTTAGTACAACCTATCATCCTCAAACAGATGGTCATTCGGAGCGTGTTATTCAGAATTTGGAAGATATGTTGAGGTGTTGTATCATTGAGTTTCGAGGTACATGGGAGAAACCATTGCCTTTGGTGGAGTTTGCTTACAATAATACTTTCTAAGCAAGTATACACATGGCATCGTTGGAGGCTTTATATGGACGTAGGTGTCGTACGCCTTTATGTTTGAAGGAAGTTGGACAAAAATATGTTTCTTTACCGCAAGTTTTGAAGGATACAAATGAGAAGGTTAAGCTTATTTGTGATAGGCTTAAGGAAGCTTCGGATAGGCAAAAGTCTTATGCCGATTTGAAGCGTAGAGAGGTAGAGTATTGATGAATGTTCAAAAGTACTATTTTTATTACCCTTTTACTCAATATTATTGTTATACTTAAGCACATATTTAGTTGTATTTTATTATTTTTCATGCATTATTTCCTTGGTTGTCACTTTAGTTCCTTAGTTAGTTGAATTTTGTGGAAAAGGATACTGTTGTTGTTTATTTCCATGTTTGTAGGATTCCTTCCTTGATGAGGAGCTATCTATTTGGGAAAGAAAAGGTCAATGGGGAAGACATGGAAAGAATTGGAGAATAAAGCAAAGAAGGAAAGAGATAATGAGAATCAAATAAAGAATGTAAATATTCTTTATGAATATTTTCAATTCAACTTCATCTTGTTTGTCACGACCCAAGTTTCGGAACTTGGAGTCGGGTTAACCCGAGGTTGTGGGCCTCGTGTTGGGTTCGTTGGGGCTTGTTGGTCTTAGCTTTAGTTGGTCTTGGTTTGATGACACCTTGGGGATATTTTGGTAAGTTGACAAATGGGAAAAAGGGGAAGAAAGGAGTTATTTTTCTGCATTGTGCAGAGAGGTGATCTCACCCTCCATAATTTCCTTCAATCTCTTTTTCTCATCATCTTATTCTCAAATTTGCCATCACCAAAGGTTGAATCTTGAGTTTTAGAGTGTGGAATCTCGTTTTGGTGCTTGAGGGAAGTTTGTTCAGCTTTGGGAGATCTTTCTTTCAAGGTAAGTATGGTCAAAAATGGTGGAGGTAAGTTTTTAGTGGGGTTTTGAGGTAAGAACGAGAATAGGTTTTGGAAAGGTTTTAGGATGATTTTAAGGTTGTTTTAGCTTCCTTAAATCATCTAGATAGTGTAGTAATCGTTTGGTCATCTTCTTTGTAGTTGGAGAGCAAGGAGAGCCTTCAAGAAGCTTGGGAAAGGAGAAGATTTGAGGGCTGGTTGTGGAGCTTCTTGATAAGTGCTCAACTCACTATCACTTTTTACACCTTTTATGGGCATTAATCACCGAATTTACACCCACTCAGACCAATGCATGTACTTAATGTGATATATTTAGAAGTTAAGTTTATGAAGATAATATTTACAAAAAAGGCAAGTTTTACTGCATTTTTATATCTGTGCAGGAGAACCAGTGCCGCGACAGCAACATGGCCAAGGCAGGACCTGATGCCGAGGCAGCAACTGAGAGCCAGGAAGCAAGACTATAGGCGATTGGAAGAGAAAAATCCAAGGGACGTGTCTAGACATAAAGTACATGGATCGGAGCTGGCTAGCATGAGGAAAAGCCCAAGACAAGGCCACGCGGGAAAGCCTCTTAGTTAAATTAAACTTGGAAATATTTTATTTATGTACATGACTTGTTCCCTACTCCAAGTTGTATTCTAATTAGGAAAGGTTTGCCCTAGGTCAAGCCTATATAAGACCTAGCCGTCCAATGTATTAGACACCAATACCTAGAGAGAGAGAGCCGATTCATAGATTCTTTGTTTTCATTCTCTCAACTATGTTCTAAGCTTTCTTAGGGTTTAGGTGAAGGTTGTTAGTATTTGTGAGAGGAGATTGTACTTTGTCTTTGTTTCAACGCAATAAAACTATCAAGGTTTGCTTATCCTTTGTGATTCTTTGTTCTTGCATTCAAGCTCGGGAGAGAAGTTTGTGAGTAATCCATTTATCTAGACTCGGGAGAGTTAGATTCACGAAAGGGGTAAGTACGGTGTTTCAATCGCGAAATACTAACTCGACCTAGGGATAGGTTAAGAGTTTCAGCGGCTAAAAGAAGTGTGAGATTGGTTGGTGAGTATAATTGATTCACGCCGGGAGGTATCATCAAGGACTAGTCATCAACAGTACTTCGAATTAGGGATAAGCGGAGTCATCCAAGGAAACTTTGTCGAACTTTGATAAAGTCCACCCACGAGCAAGGGATTGCCGCGGCGGACAGTATCGTCGCTACCAAGGCTGTAATCTGCAGTGCTGCCGAGGCAGTGATATACAATTGCATTGGGTAGAGACAAGTCAATCAAATCCACAATACAACGCAACTGGATCCTGACCTCTCTCTCTATTTATCAAATCTCTTTATTTTACTTAGTTGTTGTATTTTAGTTAATCCAAACCCCAAATCACTTGTGTTTTATTTTATTTCTCTTTATAGAACAAGAAGACAAAGAAGACATATTAAGTATATCAATCCCTGTGGAGACGATAATCCGATAAATACTTATCACTTATTACTTGTGATGTGTCCACTTGCACTAAACGCGCACTTTTGACACGCGGCAAGTTTTTGGCGACGTTGCCGGGGATTGGCAACTAAATTTTGTTTTCTTTATTTTTCTTGTTTCTTTTTATTTTTATTTTTATTTTACTTTGATTTTTCTTGGTGTATGACCAGGGCCAATCCAACCAACCCTTTGTACGAGTTAGACCCAGAGATCGAACGAACAAGGCAAAGCTTGAGGAGACAAATCCAAGAAGCTATGGCAGATCACCCGGCAGGACAAAACTTACCTGCCGGCAATGGAGGTCTTCCGCCGCCACCAGGGCCGCGGCAGCTCATTGTCAGAGTCTTCCTGGAAGAGGATTTAAATGGATTAAACCCAGGAGTCGTTACACCGGAGATAGAAGCAGCCCACTTTGAACTTAAATCAGTCATGTTCAATATGTTTAATACTATTGGACAGTTTGGTGCGTCTGTAACTTAAGATGCAAGGCAGTATCTCAAGTCCTTCATGGAGATATGCAATTCCTTTAAAATCCAAGGAGTCCATGAAGATGTCTTGAGATTGAAGTTATTCCCCTATTCACTGAGGGATAGGGCGAAAGCTTGGTTAAATAGCATTCCAGCAGGACCTATTGGATCTTGGAGTGAACTCTGCCGTGATTTTATTACACGTTTTAATCCTACAAATCTATATGATAGAATTCGTAATGAAATCACTTCTTTTCGACAGGCAGATGATGAACCAATGTACGAGGCATGGGAGCGATACAAGGAGTTACTGCACAAGTGTCCTTTGCATGGATTTCTCCTATGAACACAATTAACCATGTTCTATAATGCCACGAATGCCCCGACAAGGATGATGTTAGACGCCTCACCGAACGGAACACTCCTTGATAAAGCACCTGAGGAAGCTATTGAGATACTGAACAAACTCGAAAAGAACGATTTTCAATTCCCTACATCTAGGCGAGGAGGAGTAAGACGCCAAGCACAATTGGCCTCTCTTACAAAGATGGTACAAAATTTGCAACTATAGCAAAATACCCGTGAGGTTAAGGTAATTGATTCTTTTTGTGATTTATGTGGAGGTAACCACAATTCCTCTGATTGTATGAATCAAGAAACCGGTATGTATGTTGGAAATTACAACCGAACCAATATGATGTCCAACACATACAACCCCTTATGGAAGAGGCATCCGAACCTGTCATAGAGCAATCCTAACAATGCCTTAAACCCAACCACCCAACCCTCAGGATTCCAGCAACCAATGCAACTTCTGCCGCCGCCGCAGGTCCAGCAGCCAATGCTGCAACAGCAGATGCAGCAGTAATCGGTAAGTTCGTTGGAAAACACTCTTAAAGCCTTTATGATGAAAACAGAATCATACATGACAGAGAACAGTAATTTCATCAAAAGGACAGATGCTTTCATGAATAGAATTGAGTTGAGGTTGCAGAATCAAGAAGCAGCTATTAAAACGCTAGAAACCCAGGTTGGGCAGTTTGCTCAAAACATAAACACTAGACCACAAGGAGGACTACCTAGCAATACTGAAGTTGCTAAGGTAATGGGCCATGAACAGTGTAAAGCAATCACTACCAGGAGTGGTCTACAGCTGAAGGAAAAGATTCCAGCAAATCAAAATCCATCAGCAGATCCAGCAAAAGAGGAGGCTAAGCAAACTGATCCTGATAACACTACCCCGGCAGAAAGCACAACAGCTCCTGAACAGACTACCGAGACAGCAACAACCCCAGTGGTGCCAGGTATTAAATTCCAAACTAAGAAACTCTGGATGAAATGAGACCACCACCACCTTTCCCACAAAGATTGAAAAAGAAAAAACAGGACCAACAATTCAAGAAATTCCTTGATATTTTAAAGCAAGTCCACATTAACATACCATTCGTAGAGGCAATTGAACAAATGCCTAACTATGCCAAGTTTTTAAAAGACATGGTGTCTAAGAGAAAACGAATAGGTGAGTTCGAAACAGTGGCTGCTACTGAGGGATGCATGGCAATGCTACACAATCGTATGCCACCAAAATTGAAGGATCCTGGCTGCTTTATCATACCTTGTGCGATAGGTAAAAATTATGAAGGTAAGGCCCTATGCGACCTTGGAGCAAGCATCAATCTAATGCCCAAATCTGTCTTCCAAAGGCTTGGAATAGGAAGGGCAAAACCTACAACAGTTATGCTCCAACTAGCGGATCGATCATATGTGCAACCCGAAGGCAAAATCGAGGACATACTGGTAAGAGTCGATAAATTTATTTTTCCTGCTGATTTTCTTGTCCTTGATTGTGAAGCAGATGATAATGCACCGATCATCTTGGGGAGACCTTTCCTTGCAACTGGACGCACCTTAATCGATGTGGAAAAAAGGAGAGTTGACAATGAGAATTAATGATCAACAAGTCAAACTAAATGTGTTTCAAATGATGAAAAGACATGATGAGCCGGAAGAAGAATGTCAGATGCTGCATGATACAGATGAAGATCATATAATACCTTGTCTCAGCAACCACTGCCTCGGTAGTGATCTTCATGACACATCACATGTATGCCTCTGCAGTAATACGGATGACTGCTACGGCAATACTTTGAATAGTGTTGAAACAGCAGAGAATGAGGAAGCTAACTGGACAACACACCTTCCAGGTAAGTACTTCGAACCATTAAATTATACAGGTAAGAATGAACAATCTGTAAGTAAAGAACCACTGGTCACGGAATTAAAACCCTTACCGGAAAAACTAAAATATGCTTATTTGGGAGACAACCACACGATGCCTGTAATTATTTCTTCTAAGTTGCTGCCAGAACAGGAACAAACCCTAATAGCGATGCTGCGGCAGGAAAAAAAGGCAATTGGGTGGTCAATTGACGATTTAAAGGGAATAAGCCCAGCGGTATGCATGCATAAAATTCTTTTAGAAGAAGACCATAAGCCCACTTTTGAAGCTCAGAGGAGACTTAACCACGCTATGAAGGAGGTAGTACGTAAGAAAATAATCAAGTGGCTTGATGTAGGAATTATCTATCCCATCTCTAACAGTGCATGGGTAAGCCCGGTACAATGTGTACCTAAGAAAGGAGGTATGACTATCATAACCAATGAGAACAACGAACTAATCCCAACCAGGACTGTGACCGGTTGGAGGGTTTGTATGGATTATCGCAAGTTGAATAAGGCAACGAAGAAGGATCACTTCCGTTTACCCTTTATTGATGAAATGCTTGATAGACTTGCTGGTAAACCTTATTACTGTTTTCTTGATAATTATTCAGGATACAATCAAATTGCCATTGATCCAAAAGACCAGGCAAAAACCACTTTCACTTGCCCATATGGAACTTATGCATTTAGAAAGATTCTGTTCGGTCTTTGCAATGCCCCGGCAACCTTCCAGAGATGCATGATGGCGATTTTTTCTGACATGATAAAGGACTTCCTAGAGATATTCATGGATGATTTTTCAGTCTTTGGAGATAGCTTTGATCACTGCCTCAGCAATCTAGAAAAAGTGCTACAAAGATGTGAGGAATCCAATCTAGTCCTAAATTGGGAAAAATGTGACTTTATGGTAAATGAAGGCATCGTAGTGGGTCATAAAATATCATCACAAGGAATCGAAGTGGATAAAGCCAAGATTGATGTGATAAAGAATTTACCTCCACCAATTTCTATGAAAGGAGTTCGAAGCTTTTTGGGCCATGCAGGTTTTTATAGAAGGTTTATTTCTAATTTTTCCAAAATTTCTAAACCTCTTTGCAACTTGCTTGAACAAGATAGGAAATTCGAATTCAATGAGGAATGCACTGAAGCATTCGAAACTCTCAAGGAGAAGCTAATCATTGCACAGATAGTGATCCCACCAGATTGGTCCTTGCCATTTGAATTGATGTGTGACGCTAGCGATCATGTTGTCGGGGCAGCACTTGGGCAGAGAAAGAACAACATGTTCCATGTGATCTACTATGCTAGTAAAACGCTTAATGATGCCCAAATCAATTACACCACAACAGAAAAAGAATTACTAGCAGTAATATTTGCTTTTGACAAATTCTGATCGTATCTTATCGGAACAAAGGTTACTGTCCACACTGATCATTCGGCAATTAAATACCTCTTCTCAAAGAAGGATACCAAGCCTAGACTGATTATATGGATCCTTCTTCTACAAGAATTTGATGTTGAAATCAAAGATCGAAAATGTACAAAAAACCAGGTGGCCGATCACCTCTCTAGACTGGAGAACAAAGAAAATACCCACTCACTTGAAGAAATACAAGATGCATTCCCAGATGAACAAATATTGTAAATTGTTACAATTGCAAGAGATACTGCCGAGACAGAGACTACAGCAGTATACAACCGCGCTGCCGCAGCATTATCTGAATACATCACCGCAACATTAACAGTAGACCTTGCTGCACTAACCTCCACCCCTTGGTATGCCGATCTTGTTAATTATTTAGTTAGTGGTATTATCTCTTATAACCTTAACCATAACGAAAAGAAGAGGTTTCAGCATAATGCAAAGCATTATTTCTGGGACGACCATCTTCTGTTTAAACATTGTGCAGATCAGGTTATAAGAAGATGTTTACTAGAAGAAGAATAGAAAGCAGTACTCCAGCACTGTCATGATTCACCTTGCGGTGGGCATTTTGGAGGAAATAGAACAACAACAAAGGTACTGCAATCTGGCTTCTACTGGCCCACACTCTACAAAGATGCCCACGACTATTACAAGAACTGTGACCAATGCCAACGCACGGGCAATATTTCAAGACGACATGAGATGTCATTACAACCCATATTGGAAGTGGAACTGTTTGATGTTTGGGGAATAGATTTCATGGGACCATTCCCCTCATCCCAAGGCAATCTTTACATCTTAGTACCAATGGATTATGTATCAAAGTGGGTCGAAGCAATCGCCACACCTCACAATGATTCCAAGACAGTTCAAAATTTTCTCAAGAAAAATATTTTTACAAGATTTGGAATCCCTAGAGCAATAATAAGTGATGAAGGTAAACACTTTGATAACAGACTCATTGCCGCGTCACTAAAGAAACTCGGCATCACCCACAAGCTCGCTACGGCATATCATCCACAAATGAATGGGCAAGCTAAGATATCCAACAAGGAACTAAAACAGATCCTTGAAAAGGTGGTAAATCCATCTAGAAAGGATTGGTCTTATCGTCTCGATGATGCTTTATGGGCCTACAGGACAGCCTTCAAAACCCCATTGGGAACATCTCCATATAAGCTTATATTCGGGAAAGCTTGCCACTTGCCTGTAGAAATCGAACATAAAGCATATTGGCCAGTAAAGAACTTAAACATGGATTGGGAAAAAGCCGGACAAAAAAGACTGCTAGACCTCAATGAGATAGAAGAATTCCGAACAGCAGCCTATGGGAATGCCAAGATCTACAAAGAGAAAACTAAAAGATGGCACGACCGTAGGTTACTGCCTAGGCAGTTCCTGCTGGGGCAGCATGTTCTCCTTTTCAACTCTAGGCTTAAACTATTTCCAGGAAAACTCAACTCCAGATGGTCAGGCCCATTTGAAGTTGTTCGAGTTTTCCCACATGGAGCAGTAACGATCAAATCACTAAAGGAGGGGCATGAATTCAAAGTGAATGGCCAATGTTTGAAGCACTATTCTGGGCCACATGACATAAAGACTGTGGAGACCATCACCTTAGGAGATGCTTTTGCACGCACTTCTATGGAGAATTAATGTCGCGACCTTCCATTCTTTCTTTTCCACAATTCTTAGGAATAGTTTTAATTTCGCTTTTATTTTAGGACATTTAATATTTACTTGTTGATTATATTCTATTTTTGACAATAATCACAGAGACAAAATGGAAGCTCCGATGCAACGGACACCACCCACAAGAGTCCAACCGCCCCGGCAAGCAAAAGCTCCACCATCGCCCTCACCAAGAATAAAGCAATCGACAGCAAGACTAAGGAGAAAAATTGTTACAAGCAGCTCTTCGGAGTCTCTTTAATTTTTTTTCATATAATTCAATATTATTTGCTGCTGGTTTCTTTATATACTGCTTATCCCTTTTATAATTTTTGTTGTCTGCTATTCTCTTCTAATATAAAGCATTGAGGACAATGCTTTGTTTGAGTTTGGGGGTGTAGATCCACTGCCAAGGCAGCAATCTACTGCCGAGGCCTTGCCAAGAAAAGGGAGTATTTAAGTGATTTTTTTTAAATTTTTACGCTCCCCGCCTTACTTGAATCAACTGCCTATCATCAGTATTGCCTTAGTTTATTCTTTAAGGTTATAGAAATCTTTCTCCTTACCATGATTAGGTCCTGTTAAGAAGGTTTAACCTTAGGATACTCAAGGATGAAAACTTAGAAGCTTACTATAAGATGAATTTTTAAACACTTTTGGGACTTGTTGGATTATATGAGTTCTTTTAATGAACTTAGGTGATAAAGACTTAGATTTTTGGGAAAGTAACTAGAGGTGCCTATCACCGGCTCTAGGAAGCACTCTTCTTCATGCTAGAGGTGCCCGAAATTGGCTCTAATATGCTCTAAGGAATATTTACAAGAAAGAAGGAATTAGTGAAGGGAAAAACACAATCCTTGAGGTGCCCGAAATTGGCTCAAGAATTGGTTGTTTAGAAAAGAAGAGAATACTTAACCCAATTCTACTTGTATTGAACTTAGAGTTTATCTAAGAAAGCCTTTAATCAAACTTGTCCAC
This sequence comes from Abelmoschus esculentus, assembly GCA_035048815.1. Lineage (NCBI taxonomy): Eukaryota > Viridiplantae > Streptophyta > Magnoliopsida > Malvales > Malvaceae > Abelmoschus > Abelmoschus esculentus. Next base: position 8,139,739 of record JAUCBN010000015.1, read on the forward strand.
AAAAACGCACACACTCACCAATTCTTATAGTTTGTTTCTAGGTAAACCCTTGGGTAACCGAAAGGTTAAGTCTAAAGAATAGACATAGTTATGGTGGGGAGAATAGATGGAAACATAAGACCAAGAGAGAGTAGAGTTCGGTAAATTGATGGTTCGCATTGCTTGAGGACAAGCAATAGTTCGAGTTTGGGGGTGTGATAAGTGCTTAACTCACTATCACTTTTTACACCTTTTATGGGCATTAATCATCGAATTTACACCCACTCGGACCAATGCATGTACTTAATGTGATATATTTAGAAGTTAAGTTTATGAAGATAATATTTACAAAAAAGGCAAGTTTTACTGCATTTTTAAATCTGTGTAGGAGAACCAGTGCCACGGCATCAACATGGCCGAGGAAGGACCTGATGCCAAGGCAGCAACTGAGAGCCAGGAAGCAAGACTGTAGGCGATTGGAAGAGAAAAATCCAAGGGACGTGTCTGGACATAAAGTACATGGATCAGAGCTGGCTAGCATGAGGAAAAGCCCAAGACAAGGCCACGCGGGAAAGCCTCTTAGTTAAATTAAACTTGGAAATATTTTATTTATGTACATGACTTGTTCCCTACTCCAAGTTGTATTCTACTTAGGAAAGGTTTGCCCTAGGTCAAGCCTATATAAGACCTAGCCGTCCAATGTATTAGACACCAATACCTAGAGAGAGAGAGCCGATTCATAGATTCTTTGTTTTCTTTCTCTCAACTATGTTCTAAGCTTTCTTAGGGTTTAGGTGAAGGTTGTTAGTATTTGTGAGAGGAGATTGTACTCTGTCTTTGTTTCAATGCAATAAAACTATCAAGGTTTGCTTATCCTTTGTGATTCTTTGTTCTTGCATTCAAGCTCGGGAGAGAAGTTTGTGAGTAATCCATTTATCTAGACTCGGGAGAGTTAGATTCACGAAAGGGGTAAATACGGTGTTTCTATTACGAAATACTAACTCGGTCTAGGAATAGGTTAAGAGTTTCAGCGGCTAAAAGAAGTGTGAGATTGGTTGGTGAGTATAATTGATTCACGCCGGGAGGAATCATTAAGGACTAGTCATCAACAGTACTTCGACTTAGGGATAAGCGGAGTCATCTAAGGACACTTTGCCGAACTTTGATAAAGTCCACCCACGAGCAAGGGATTGCCGCGGAAGACAGTATTATCGCTGCCAAGGCCGTAATCTGCAGTGCTGCCGAGGCAGTGATATACAATTGCATTGGGTAGAGACAAGTCAATCAAATCCACAATACAACGCAACTAGATGTTGACCTCTCTCTCTATTTATCAAATCTCTTTATTTTACTTAGTTTTTTTATTTCAGTTAATCCAAACCCAAATCACTTGTGTTTTATTTTATTTCTCTTTACAGAACAAGAACACAAAGAAGACATATTAAGTATACCAATCCCTGTGGAGACGATAATCCGATAAATACTTATCACTTATTACTTGCGATGTGTCCACTTGCACTAAACGCGCACTTTTGACACGCGACACTTCTTTAGCTCGTTTTTGAGATTGGTACACTTTCAAATCCTTTGCATTTCATTTGCATCATCATTTTAGCATGCTTGTTTGATCGTGTGATGGTTTGGCTAGGATAGAGCCTTTGGATGTTTTAATGGTGTTTTGATTTATAGTTGTTGATAATGAGTAAAACGGGTTAGAAACTCACTTAAACTACTTCATAAATGAGTAGGAATGACTTGGGATTGATTGGACTAGTTTGGATTAAGGTTCTTAAAAATTTAAAGCTTCAAACCTGCATTTCGTGGAGGGGGTATCGATACACGGGCTACCGGTATCGATACCCCTGAGAGAAAAGTGAACGTTTAGACAGGGGTATCAAACCATGGTTCGATATCGAGACCTCTAGTAGCATTTCTGGTTCGATGCTGGTATCGAACCTGGAAGGTCTTCTTTCATTGACTTTAAAATTGGTCAAGGGGTGTCGACTCTAGTATCGATACCCATGTTTCGATACCTTCTTTGGGTGGGTATCGATATAGGGCATTTCGATACCCCATATAGGAGTATCGATACCCCTGTGAACTTTCGATAAGTTGAGTAATAGATGTGGTTCAGTAAGGGTAAATTAATGTAATAATGAATCGTGGACCAATGAAATGAATCGTAAATCACCATTAAGTTGGTAGGTCGTGATAAGTCTTGATATGAGAAATTATGCTTGCATGCTCGGTTTTGGCTTGTTAACGGTTTGGTTTAACATGAGATCCTAAGTGGATCACCTTGTATGGTTGAGTCATTGTTTGATGGGATCCGGATACCCAGTGAGTGATAGTGTTGCAACACAACGAAGACCATCCGATGTGAGATTCTGGGTGATGTAACGAAGACCATCCAATGTGAGATTCCGGGTGATGACCTAGCTCGAGGTGAGATTCCGAGCCCCACTCGATGTGAGATTCCGAGTGAAGACTCGATGCAAGATTCCAAGTATATTAGCTTGATGTGATATTCCGGGCCGGGTGAGTCCCCCAGTGTCGGGTTGGCAGTGGGCTTCACTCTTGATTTGTTTACTTTATGCTTTGGTTGCATTTGGCATGTCATATCATCATGTTATCTTATCTCGCATGTTATAGTTATGATTCACTTGAAAGCACAATAGATAGGTTGTGTACCCACTGAGCTTTCGTAGCTCAACATTTTGGAATTTGTTTCCATGCGTAGGTAAGTAGACGGACGTTCGGGCGGACGTGGCGGAGCACCATCATTTCGGGACTTCAGCATTGACCGGTTGGTAGAGTACAGTTGCTAGAATATTGGGATATGTATTCGTAGGACCATTGTTGTAATTGTAACTCTATTTATTTAGTTGTAAGGTCAAATGTTTTATCAAACTTGTATTTTGGAGCTCCAATGTTATTTTGGGTTGTTAAACCACTTTGGATTTTAAATATCGTTTTAAATTATGTCTTATATTATATTTTGACTTGTGTTTGACATAGAAATTTTATGGACACGGTTTGGACTTGTGGCCCGAATGTGGCATTCGGGTTCGGGTGTTACATTGTTACCTAAGTCAACCTAGATTTCTCCTATAAAAGGAAGAGCATAGCGTCAAGAAGAGATGAGTCGAATAGGAGCCTAATTTGGAAGTCAATTTCTAGAGTTGATTTAGAGAGAATCAATTTGGGATTATTCTTTGCATATTTTTAGAACCCATGGATTGATGTAATTGGTTTGATTATTTTGTTTTGTGGTTGTGAGATACAATTTGGATTTTTATCTAAGTGTTTAGTTGTTCTTAATTAAGGTTTGCCTATTCTTGATACTTAATTTGTTTGCGGGGAAATTGGGAAAGGACCTCGATAAAGGACTTATTTATCCAGATTCGGGAGAATTGGATTCACAAAACGAATAGGTATGGTTCGATCCAAGTGCGAGAGAACTAATCCGGCTTAGGGATAAGTGCAGGATTTCAACGGCTAATAGAAGCAATAATGCTTTGCCGAACCTTAAGGATAGTTGCTCAACTTGCCCGAGCAATTCCCTCAGCGCAATTGCCCAAGCAGTCGCGAACTGACAACTCGAAGAACTGACTATATAACCCCCTTAGCCCGGCCTAGACGGAACTGGCTCTAATGGGTTACACGGGGAAAATCGAACCAATCCCGCGAAGGTCTGATTCGATAAACAACCCTGAAAAACGATATGTTTTTTTCTTCTTAACTAGATGCATAATTATGGTCCTATATGTGTCGAGTTCATGCAAAACAAGTATGGTAACATTCGGTTCACAATTGAGCATTCAATTAGCACATAAGTACTTAAGGACTAAAACGTAAATAATTTAATTCGATCATCAAACTAGAAATTTAATCTATCAAATTTCAATTAAACATGCAAAGACTCAATCAATCATTTAATTTACATAATATCATTAAGAAATCATCCTAATTACAGCATTAATTAAGATCTAAAAAGATTTCACAAAAACCTCCTTAAAACTCAAAGTTCTTAAATTAAAAACACAAAATTAAGTTTCAATTATTGATTAGCAAGCCAAATACTTGGGAATATCAATAAAAAACCTTCGAAAAAAAAGAGAAATCAGAAATTACCTTTGAGATTAACTCCACCAAAAAGATGAGAATTCTCCTCTTGATTTTATTGAAAATGGATGTTGATTTTGCAAAATTGATGAGTAGGTTTTGTAGAGAATGGAATGATGAGTAAAATGAGATAAATATTGTTGAAAATAGAGAAGAATTTAGCAAGTAATTGAAGAAATTAAGGAGAGAAAATAGAGAGAAAATGGAGAGAAAGTTTGGAAGAAAAGATGAGAAAATAGGAAGTTAGAAAAGAAAATGAAAATAATTTCTTAATTAAAACTAATTAAAACAAACTTTTGGTGGATAATCTTTAATTAAAAATAATTTGGGTTAATGGCCCTCTAAGGTTTCTAAGCTTTGGTTTACTTTCCAATTTAGTCACTAAAAATCAATTTTTCCGAAAATTGCAATTTAACCCCTAATCTTTTCCAAAATTTACAATTTAGTCACTAACAAAATAATTAGGCTAAATTAATTCCAATTAAAACTCAAATAATATTCCTTTAATTCAAAGATACCATTTTAATATTTTTAAAACATTTCCTCCCATTTATTATTTAACCAATTAAATTATTATCACTTTAAATTTCCCAAAATTAATGAACCGAAGAATCCGATTCAACCCGAACCGAATCCCCCAAACCAACACTCAAACTACTAACCCCAAAACCGGGATGTTACAACTCTCCCCCTCTTAAGAAAATTTCGTCCTCAAAATTCTTACCTGCAACAAACAAGTGAGGAAACTACTCCTCCATATTTTTCCTTGTCTCCCAAGTTGCCTCTTCAACACCTCGGTGTTTCCAAAGCACTTTAACCAAATCTATGGTCTTCCCCCGAAGAACCTTTGTATTCACATTCAAAATCCTCATCGGTTCTTCCTCATAACTCATATCCGCTCTTAACTCAATTTCCTCAACTGGAACAACATGATAGGGGTCTGACCTATACTTACGAAGTATCGACACATGAAAAACATCATGCATCCTACTCAACTCCTCTGGCAACTTCAACCGATAAGCAACAGGACCAACACGCCCCAACACCTCATACGGACCAATGAAACGATGACTCAACTTACCCTTACGTTCAAACCTCATCACTTTCTTCCATGGCGAAACCTTTAGAAACATCTTATCTCCGACAGCATACTACATCTCTCTACGCTTCAAATCAGCATAGGACTTTTTCCTATCTGAAGCCTCCTTAAGCTTAGCACAAATAAGCTTAACCTTCTCATCCGTATCTTTCAAAACTTGAGGTAAAGAAACATACTTTTGTCCAACTTCCTTCCAACACAGAGGTGTATGACACCTACGTCCATATAAAGCCTCAAACTGTGCAATCTGTATACTTGCCTGAAAACTATTATTGTAAGCAAACTCTACCAAAGGCAACTGTTTCTCCCAAGAACCTTGAAACTGAATGATGCAACATCTCAACATATCCTCCAAAGTCTGAATAACACGCTCAAACTGACCATCTGTCTGTGGATGATAAGCTGTACTAAAGCTAAGCCTCGTACCCAGAGAAATTTGCAAACTCATCCAAAACTTAGAGGTAAAACGCGGATCTCTATCCGATATGATCGACTTAGGCACTCCATGCAACTTCACCACCTCAGAGACATACAACTCCGCTAACTTATCCATCGAATACGTCGTATGCACAGCAAGAAAATGATCACACTTTGTAAACCTGTCAACAATCACCCATATAGAATCCTTTTTGGACGACGTTAAAGGTAACCCCGTCACAATATCCATAGTCACTCTCTCCCACTTCCACACCGGAACTTGAACCGGTTGCAACAAGCCTACAGGGAACTGATGTTTAGCCTTCACCCATTGACACACCATACATCGCGACACAAACTCTGTCACATCCTTCTTCAAACCAACCAAAAAGTACACACTCTTAAGATCCCTATACATCTTCACACTACTCGGATGCATAGCAAACGAACTGGTATGAGCTTCCGCCAAAATATCTTGCCTCAGCTCAACATCATCTGGCACCACAATCCGACCTCTAAAACAAAACACCTCATCATCATCAAAATGATATTCGGTTGGTCTACCTTCAGCGATATCTTCCACAAAAGGCACCAAAGCCTCATCCTCCAACTGTTTCACCTTTATCATCCCAACCAAAACAGGTTTTACTTGCAACTCCGCCACTAAACCACCTTCCCTTGAAATACTCAACTTAGCAAACGTCGCCCTCAACTCCACTGCTGCCTTACGGCTCAAACCATCAGCCACCACATTAGCTTTCCCCGGATGATACTCAATAGACAAATCATAGTCCTTAAGCAACTCCATCCATCTTCGTTGCCTAAGGTTTAGATCCTTCTATGACATGAGATACTTCAAACTCTTGTGATCCGTATATATAATACACTTCTCATCATACAAATAATGTCTCCATATCTTCAAAGCAAACAATACCGCCGCAAGTTCCAAATCATGCGTAGGATAATTCTTCTCATGTACTCTTAACTGTCTAGAGGCATACGCCACAACTTTCCCTTCTTACATCAAAACACATCCAAGATCAACATAAGATGCATCACTATAAATCACAAAATCCTTACCGGACTCGGGTTGCACTAATACCGGAGCACTAGTTAACACCTCCTTTAACCTTTCAAAACCCTTTTGTTGACTTTCTTTCCACTCAAAAGGAACCTTCTTTTGCAAAAGCTTGGTCATAGGAGCAGCAATACTCGAAAATTCCTCAACAAACCTACGATAATAACCTACCAACCCTAGAAAACTCCGAACCTCCGACACCGACTTTGGTTGCTTCCAACTTATAACAGCCTCTATCTTTTTCTGATCAACACTAATACCCTTCTCCGACACCACATGACCAAGAAAAACCACTTCCTTTAACCAAAACTCACACTTGCTTAGCTTAGCAAATAGCTAATTCTCCTTCAACACTTGCAACACTATCCGCAAATGTCTATCATGATCTTCCTCAGTACGTGAATAAACAAGGATATCATCTATGAATACTACCACAAACTGGTCCAAGTATTCATGAAAAACACGATTCATCATATCCATAAAAGCAGCAGGGGAATTTGTCAACCCAAACGGCATCACCAAAAACTCATAATGTCCATACCTGGTCCGAAAAGTCGTTTTCAACACATCCTCCTCTTTCACCTTCAACTAGTAATACCCCGATCTCAAATCAATCTTCGAGAATACACTTGCACCTCGAAATTGATCAAACAGATCATCAATCCTCAGCAAGGGATACTTATTATTCACGGTCAACTTATTCAATTGTCGATAATCAATGCACATCCTCATAGTGCTATCCTTCTTCTTCACAAACAACACCGGCGTACCCCAAGGTGATACGCTCAGTCGAATAAAACCTCAATTAAGCAACTCTTGCAATTGCATCTTCAACATCTTCAACTCCTTAGGTGCCATGCGATAAGGAGCAATAGACACCGGGTTAGTACCAGCATAAGTCTCGATACTAAACTCCACATCACAATCGGGAGGCAATCTTGGCAACTCCTCAGGAAATACTTCTGGAAAATCGCGCACTATTCGAATGTCTTGCACCCGAACCTCTCCTATCCCCGGATTCATCACATAGGCTAGATACGCCATACCACAATGTTGCAACATCTTCTCCGCTTGTAAAGCCAAAACCACACTAGACAAGAATCTGGGGTACTCACTCTTCACCACAACTTCACCACCATCCAACAACCTCAAGGTAACCCTCTTCTTCTCAAAATCTACCACCGTACGGTGCTCCATCAACCAGTTAACACCCAAGATAAGATCAAAACCATGAAACGGCAACTCTATCAAGTCGACCTCAAAGACATGTCCTTGAACCTCCAACGGACACCTTTTATACAATCTCCTTACTGTAACTGTTTCATCCAAAGAACTGGTAACCACCACACCTACATCTAAAACCTCAACCGGGATATCCAACAAATATGCATGCTCACTCAAAACATAAGAATGCGTAGATCCCGAATCTATCTAAGAAAACAACGGTACATTTTGCAAAGAAAAGGTTCCTGCAACCACATCTGTAGCATTACGAGTTCCACACTGAGCATAAACCTTACGCCCATCTCCCTGCCTCTGGAAAGGAACCTCGACCACATCCACGTCCTCTACCAGGCATCACAGCCACATCAGCTCGACCACCAGACTCACCAGCAAACCTCAGACAATCAAGCTTCTTATGATCCATCGATCCACAACCTATACATGCACCAGTAGCCCACCAACACTCTCCTGGATGGCGCCTAGAACATAGGTTACAAACTGTGATATCACCACCACCTCTACCAAATTGCTGAGAACGACCGCTGCATCCAAAATCACCTCGGCATTAATCAGCTCTGTATCGGTTGTCTCGAAACCTCTTACCCTGCTTACCTTGAGTACCAGCCTCAGCAGGCCTCTTACCAACATCGGAAGACTTCCTAGTCTCCTTAAGGGACTCCTAGACATCCTTGGCCCTATTAACCAGCACATTAAACTCGGTGTACTCAGCAACTAACAGGTATGTCTTAATCTTGGGGTCCAATCTGTAACGAAACCTATCACATCTCTTCCGGTCAGTAGGGACCAACTCAGGAGCATAATGGCTCAACCTAATGAACTGTATCTCATACTCAGCCATTACCATAGCCCCTTGCACCAAAGACATAAATTCTCTCTTCCTTGTATCTCATATTGTGGCCCAAAAACTTTCGCACAAAAGCGGTCCTAAAATACTCCTAAGTCAGGTTAGCAGCAGCTACACCAGCTTTCGTGGTAGTCCACCAACGATAAGCATCTCCCTGGAGCAAAGATACTACACAGACCAACCTCCTGGTATCCTGACACTCCATCTGATCCAAAATCCTCTTTGTACTAGCCAGCCACTCCTCAACTGAGCTCGGGTGTAATACCCGAATTTCGTCCGGGTATACTTATAAAATAAGGTCTGAGTAAATATTATATATAATAAATAAATAATATAACATAAATAAATGAATAAATAATAACCAATAAATAAAATTTAAAAAAAAAGAAGTAATGGATAAGTTGGCATTCGGTTACCAAGGATGGGAGTTACTGGAAGTTTAATATGGTTTTGCTATGGGGGGACCAAATTGAAGAGCAGGAGAGAGGCATTGGGCACTTGGCTTTTGGGGGCTACTCTTTACAGGGAAAACCGAAAAAAAGGGGAAAAACAATTGGGAGAAGCATTTCGGCAGTGAAATATGGTGACTATCATGAAGCAATCATGGGAAGGCCAATGATGGGAGCAATGTCTAAAGGAAGATGATAACCATGATGGAGGGAATGATGGAGCAATAATGAGGATTTGATGAAGTAATAATGAGGCTGTGATGATGTGCAATGATGAGGCTTATGATGCAGTTTTTGATGATAGGAATGATGAGATGTTTACTTCCAGATTGTATGTGACCATGAGACGTCCATTTCCATTTCTTTTTCATCAGGTAAGCCGCTGCTCTTCTTTTTCTTTTTTTCCGATTGTATAATTTTTTGAATTTATAGATTTATTAGGATACCTTAGGAATTAATTACTTGAAATATATATAAGATCAAAATTGAATACTATATTACCCCATTCGAATCTAATTTGATCCATTGTCTTTTAATTTACTTTATTTATTTAATTTATAATGTTTGCTTGCATATTTTAAAATCATATAGTACTTTTTTAGGATGACATTTAATTTACACTTAGATAATTAAATTAGAGACTTTTTTAGGATTAGTCACTTTAATTACATAACTAAATTAAATAGGGAGATAATTTAGTAACGATGACGTTCTAATCATATATCTCGGATACACTAAGTGGTCAGTGTTTTGACATAACATTATGTTGGCCAATAGTGTACTTTGATATCGTATTCGGCGCGTCACTGAAACATAGAAAGTGATAAATAATTTAGGGTTAGAATTTAATAAAATTAATTAGGCAAAAACTAGAATCACCAATAGTATTATTAATTTTGTTCGGTGTCGAGATGGTAGTGTCCGATTATTCGGATGTTATCATAATACACTTGGTGAAATTAATAATTTAATAGGGTTTTAAATATTCAATTAATGGAGCCTTATAGGTTAGAACTTAAAATGAACAAGATAATAATCGGTCATGCATTTAAAACCTTTTGAGGCAGAACTTATATTTCTTTAAATACGAGTTAAGGTTTCCTATCTGGAGGATGTCTTATTCAAGCTCGTATTTAAAAGAAATATATTTTCTTATTCAAAAGGATATTCTTATTCGAACGATATTCATTTGACAATGACGGATTAAATTAATATTATTATTCGAAATGCCAAAATGCCACGTGTAATTAATAAGGTACCGATCTCGGGCGCTCGTAAAGGTCGTCCTTACGCGTAACCGACTCCCGAACCCAAAATATTTTAAAAAGAATCTCTGGATTGTTTTATGGTGTCTGGCCTACCAAAGTGGCCGGTGGCGACTCCAAGTTATTTTAAAATTAAAATAATACATGTTTTAACATGACCCCGATTTTTCATAAATAACAATTAGAAGTGGTAAAAAAATCAATTTTTCCAAACTTAATCGCCAGACTATTTTTCACACATTTCGGTTTTAAAATGGTCGCGACATCGGGTCTGATCCACGGAACTCCACACCACCCAAGATACGTAGACGCTCTAAAGGTAGCCCTAGGGTAACCACAACAGCAGGAGCAGGAGCAGGAATACGCACTCCAGCAACGGCAGCTTGAAACGCACCCATCATAGCCTGTACGAACGGTGCAAACTCTCTAAACTGACCTCCCAGAGGAACCGGAGGCACACCCACGGGTGGAGGAGGAGGAGGAAGTGGCTCTTCCCTAGCAATCTCCTCACCCTCAGCCTGACCCTCGGTGATCATACTAACACTAGCTCGAGTTTCACGTCTCGGAGGCATAATCCAAAAACTTCAAACATGCAATTTAAAACATAATATCAGAACATATTAGACTTACATTCGGGCAAGATCCAAGGGAAACCTGAGAAGCATTTGAAAATGTATTGGCATTGGCAATGTTTAACCGATAACCCTTTTTAACCATCATCACCCAAAGTACAACCATCAAGAATAAATTTCCAATAAATTTGCAACATAACAAGTTCAATCACACACTTTAGCAAAACTGGCTCTGATACCACCAAATGTAACCCCCTTAGCACGGCCTAGACGGAACCGGCTCTAATGGGTTACACAGAGAATATCAAACCAAACCCGCGAAGGTCTGATTCGATACACAACCCTGAAAAACGATATATTTTTTCTTCTTAACTAGATGCATAATTATGGTCCTATATGTGTCGAGTTCATGCAAAACAAGTATGGTAACATTCGGTTCACAATTGAGCGTTCAATTAGCACATAAGTACTTAAGGACTAAAACGTAAATAATTTAATTCGACCATCAAACTAGAAATTTAATCCATCAAAGTTCAATTAAACATGCAAAGAACACTCATGATAAATTTCAGACCAAACGGAGCATCCTATCATCATCAATTACATGCCTCGTTAAAATACGGACCAAAATGTAAAACTTTTTAGTTCTAGGGACTACATCCAATTTAAGTTAGCCAACTTGAAATTAAGTTAACTTTATGCATCAAGGTGAAATTTTCAACTCAAAATAACATTCGTAGCTACCATAATTAAACATAGGAAGATATGCGGAACTAAAATGCAAATTCAGGAACTATTAATTCATAGCAGCCAAAGGTTTTGAAACCTTCATTCAAGGTTTCGAAATTTCATGAAAAAGGTTTCGAAACTTTTCCTTAAAAGTTTTGAATCTTTCATTCCAGTAAGGTTCTAATATCCATCTAGCCCGCAAGGTTTCGAAACCTACTAGGAAGTTTCGAAACTATTTGCTAAAGGTTTCGAAACCTTCCCTAAGGTTTCGAAACTTTGTGCCCAGAAACATAATATCAGTCCTTTTAAGAAGATTTCACCCATACCAGATACAACCATTGGCCACCATCAACTATATGCATAATTCATTAACCCAATTACCAACGTTAAAGACCCCAAAATTACCTATAGGCATGCTTCCTATGTTATGATTAAAAACAAGAACCACTCATGCATGAACATGCTTCAAACAATCCAAAACAATACCACAATCCATCAAACAACAACCAAGGCATTATAAGGTCTCATTACAAGTCTTTAACTAAGCAAAACATCCACTCTCCTACGGGGTTGGTTTACACATTGCCAAGCCCTTTTTATTTGCCAAATCATACCAAAAATATGTAGACTTTCCCCTTGGTTCCCTTGCTCCAAATGCAGACCCAAATGTCTCTAATTCTCTACAAAGATGAAAAGAGAGCTTAAGCACGGAGAACTTAGTGTGGGTGGCTCTACCACGCACGGTTAGACACAGAGTCACCCTCGCAACGTGTAGGCATTTTTCTTTAATTTCATAATCTTTATAGTGCACTCAATCCTAATGACATGTCATTTGTATTCGTATCTAAAGTTAGTGTCACTAAGCTAATATCAATTCCATTCATGCATGTTAACTTGCTGCTCATAATGTATTCATAATTTGTTCATCACGTGAACCACAAATCATGCTCAACGGCGTTACAAAATATAGGGCAAATAGCCTCATATTATTCCATTTCATTTTCATTCTTCCATAAGCCATGGATGTCTTTATAAACCATGCATTTCCGGCAATTACCACATGCATGCATCATTATAAAATTAAAGCTATGCAATTCCAAAACATCAATGTAAATTTCTTCCATAAAACCAATGTATTTGTAATCAAAGCTCAAGGCAATTAATCAAACACATTAAGGTCACTTACTCTTGAACCATGGAAAGTTTTCACACTATTCCATAGTCCCCAAAACAGAACCGAACATTGAAGTTCACTTCTAACCAAAATTCACTCACCGACAAGCGAAACAAGCCTTCGCCGACGCTCCGACGGCAACGCCAATGCACCAGCCACTTATGAACCTTCTTGCACTTCCTCTAAAACATTAAAATCAGAGCATATGCACATCATAACATGCTCAAAACAGCAGCCACATTAAACCTCCACAAAACTATCGAAAACCTAGCCGAAAGACCGAAAACTAAGTCGAAACGCATCCAAAACAACACCAGACCTTAACCTAATGAATCTAACATCTAATCCACCTCAATTATGAACTAAAAACACTTTCAAACCATCCTTATAGCTCCAGCAAAAGCATAGCACCTAAAACAGCCCATAACACAACCGAAAACCACCTTAATTCAAAATCGATTCAATTATTCCGGCATTAATTTGATGTTAAATCATTTAAAGACTCAATCAATGATTTAATTGAAATAATATCATTAAGAAATCATCCTAATTACAACATTAATTGAGATCTAAAAAGATTTCACAAAAACCTCCTTAAAACTCAAAGATCTTAAATTAAAAACACAAAATTAAGTTTCAATTGTTGATTAGCAAGCCAAATACTTGGGAATATCAATAAAGAACCTTAGAAAAAGAAGAGAAATCAAAAATTAACTTTGAGATTAACTGCACCAAAAAGATGAGAATTCTCCTCTTGATTTTATTGAAAATAGATGTTGATTTTGCAAAATTGATGAGTAGATTTTGTAGAGAATGGAATGATGAGTACAATGAAATAAATCTTGTTGAAAATAGAGAAGAATTCAGCAACTAATTGAAGAAATTAAGGAGAGAAAATAGAGAGAAAATGGAGAGAAAGTTTGGGAGAAAAGATGAGAAAATAGGAAGTTAGAAAAGAAAATGAAAATAATTTCTTAATTAAAACAAATTTTTGGTGCATAATCTTTAATTAAAAATAATTTGGGTTAATGGCCCTCTAAGTATTCTAAGCTTTGGCTTACTTTCCAATTTAGTCACTAAAAATCAATTTTTCCGAAAATTGCAATTTAACCCCTAATCTTTTCCAAAATTTACAATTTAGTCACTAACAAAATAATTAGGCTAAATTAAATCCAATTAAAACTCAAATAATATTCCTTAAATTCAAAGATACCATTTTAATATTTTTAAAACATTTCCTCACATTTATTATTTATCCGATTAAATTATTATCACTTTAAATTTCCCGAAATTAATGAATCGAAGAATCCGATTCGACCCGAATCGAATCCCCCAAACCAACACTCAAACTAATAACCCCAAAACCGGGATGTTATAGACTAGGCCATATCCGACTGAGCCCAATTGCCAGATCGGGTTGAGCGGTGTGAGCACTTATTTACAAAGAAGAATTCAATTCGGACATCACTCCACAATTAAGGATAATCCAACCTCTTCTCTTACCCATTCGATTTCATCTATCTTTTATTTTATTGTTATTTTTGTTTATTTAAACTCTTATCATCAATACTTGTGTCTTTATTTTATAGTGCGATAACTTAAGCAAAATGGCCCAAACCAATCCATGTGGAGACGATATCTAAATCTATATTATTACTTGCGACGTGTACACTTGCACCGTTTGCGTTGCACTCAAAACACGCAACAAGTATGCTGCCGAAGATAAAGTGTTTTTGAAGGTTTCACCATGAAAGAAAGTTATGAGGTTTGTACGTAAAGGTAAGTTGAGCCCTAGGTTCATTGGACCGTACGAGGTGTTAGAGCGTATTGTTTCGGTTGCATATAGGTTGAGGTTGTCGATGGAGTTGGATAGGATACATGATGTTTTTCATGTGTCGATGCTTCATAAGTATAGGTCGGACCCTTCACATGTTGTACCAGTTAAGGAGATTGAGTTAAGAGCGGATATGACTTATGAGGAAACAATTTTCAATCAAGTACACAAATGGCACCATTCGAGGCTTTGTATGGTAGGAAGTGTTGTACGCCTTTATGTTGGAAGGAAGTTGGACAGAAAAATATTTCTTTACCGCAAGTTTTGATGGATACGGATGAGAAGGTTAAGCTTATTTGTGATAGGCTTAAGGAAGCTTCGGATAGGAAGAAGTCTTATGCCAATTTGAAGCGTAGAGAGGTAGAGTTTTTTGCGGGAGATAAAGTGTCTTTGAAGGTTTCACCCTGGAAGAAGGTGATGAGGTTTGGACCTAAGGGTAAGTTGAGCCCTAGGTTCATTGGGCCATATGAGGTGTTGGAGCGTATTGGTCATGTTGCTTATACATTGAGGTTGCCGATGGAGTTAAAAAGGATGCATGTAGTTTTTCATGTATCAATGCTTTGGAAGTATAGATCAGATCCTTCACACATTGTACCTATCGAAGAGATTGAGTTGAGTGCGGATATGGCTTATGAAGAAGAGCCAGTAAAGATTTTAGATGTTGATACTAAGGTTCTTCGTGGAAAGACCATTGATTTGGTTAAATTGCATTAGAGACACATAGGTGTTGAAGAAGCTGCTTGGGAGATGAAAGAGACCATGAGAGAGAAGTTTCCTTACTTGTTTGCTTCAGGTAAATTTCAAGGACGAAATTTCTTAAGAGGGGGAGAGTTGTAAAATCCAGAATTTGGATTTGGAAGTTTAAGGTTAGTTTGGGAGGTTCGATTCGGGTCGAATCAGATTTTCTTGATTCATTAATTTCGGGTAATTAAATATTTTTATATTTTAATCTGATGGATAATAAATTCGGGAAAAGGGTTTTAAAATGTTTAAATAATGTTTTAAGACTATTGAAAAGTTACTTGGGTTTTAATTTAATCTAATTCAATGAGATTTTAATCTTAGTGACTAAATTGTAAGATTTGCAATGTTGGTTTTAGATGACTAAGCTGAAAATTAGCCAAAGCTTAGAGTCCTTAGAGGGTCATTGTTCCAAAATGTTTTAATTAGAGATTTTTCACCAAAATTGAATTTTTTTTAATTGACTTAATTGTTTTCTAACTATTTTCTTTTCATTTCCTTTTTCTCTCCATTTTCCATCACTTTTTTCTCTAATTTTATCTCCATAGATTTGTAATGAATTTTAGATGACTTGGTGTCCGACCGTGCGTGTAGATCTTTCCTATTTGTAAACAAAGGTGACCTAGTGTCCAACTGTACATATAAATGACTCTACGTAAACAAGGGTGACTTTGTGTCCGACTGTGCGTAGTGGGGGTAACATGTATACAAGGGTGACTTTGTGTCCAACCGATGCATGTTGAGACTAAGTCTCTCCAATTGAGGTATAAGGAATCCAAGTATTCATTGAATATAAGGTTCAAAATAAATTTTGTCACCTAGATGCCAATATGCATGATTTATGGATTAGGTATGAGGATGACCATGATTTGAGTAAGCATGTTTTGATTCAGCATGTTAAATGCATTTATGATTTTGAGGGGATATAAAAAATTAAATTATTTGAACAATTTTGAAAGGTTTTCAAACAAGCGTATGTCTTTAAATTGATTTTGAAATTGTATTGATGATATTTTCTCTAGAGCTACCTCACTAAGCATACCTTGCTCAAGCTCTCTTTTTCATCTTTCTAGAGAAATAAAGGTGTTAAGGACAACATCGGGAGCAAGAGATCCAAGCGAAAAGAACCAACCTTGATTTTTGTATGATTTAACAAAATAAAGAGGACTTGGCAATGTGTAAACCAATACGTTTATTAGAATGTTTGAATTGGTTTTGATTGTTGTAATGTGACACTTAAACACGTTTCACTTGTTATATGATTGATTGATTGAATGAATGATGGTTGTCAATGCATGAAGTGAAAATCATTGTATAGCTATGTATGCTTAAATGTGGACATAGGAGTTGTATGAATTAGAAAGCATGCCTATAGATGTTGTGATTGTCATGTTGGCCATATTTTCTTGATCTAGAAGAGAGTTTGATGCTTAAAGTTCATACATATTGAGGTTATTGGTCTTTGGGAGCATTTTAGAGTGATCCTAATTTACCTTAAGAGCATGATTTATGCTTCTGGGCTCAGGTGTATCAAAACTCGGGCAGTGTATTTCGATACACCTGGCAAATTTTGCCTGGTGTTTCGATATATGGGAAAGTTGTATCAAAATGAGTAGACCAATTTTGCCTTGTGTTTCGATACACGGGAAGCTCGTTTCGATATAGGTCTGGGTTCATGGCTCACTAGATATTTGTGTACCGAAATAGTCAAGGGATTGTTTCGATAACCCTGTTCTTTGTAGTTAATATTGTTATTGCCATGCCAGCTTTTCGATACAAGAGCCACCTATACCGATACGTTGTGCCTATTTGTAAGAGTTAGATTGTAAGAGCTGCATTTTAGTCCCGGTTCTCTTCTATGAATGATTGAGGGAGTTATAAATGTTAGTTTGATCTGAAATTTCACTTGTGAGCATGTAATTAACCTAATTTCAATATGGTTAAATCATAATGGTGTTGGTCCTTAAAATTTATAGATTTACATTTTGGTCCCTAATTATCGATGCATGCAATTGTGATGCTATGATGCTCCGTTTTGGCTAAAATTTGACATGAGTGGTTGTTGTATATTTAATTGAAGTATAGGAACTTGAATTCCTATTTTTGTGTTGTAATTTAATATGATTACGTTTTAGTCCCCTTAAATGTTCGTATAATCAATTGAGTGCTTTTATGTTCTTAGATTGTTGCTATATTTGATCAGTATATGATTGACACACATAGGAACTTAATTATTCATTTATGTAAGATAAAATAAGAAAAATAGGGTTCTTTATCGGGTTGAGCCTATAAGGGTTTAGCTCGGTATTCCCCGTGTAATCCATTGGTGTTTGTTTCATCTAGGCTGGGTTAAGGGTGTTACACCTTGAATCTCAACTGATAGTACCCAGACCAAAAATCTATCTTGGAAAACACCGTCGCTCCTCTAAATTGAACGAACAAGTCATCAATCTTAGGCAAGGGATACTTGTTCTTTACCGTCAATTTGTTCAACTGACGATAATCTATGCACATCTGTATGGTACTGTAATAACCATTTTTGTCTGGGGATTAAACAAACCCTAAACAAAAACCCTTAAACCATATTCCTTAATTAAATATATATATATATTAAATAAACAATAAATTCAAAATTCAAAAAATATATTTAATCCAAAAATATTACATATTAAATAAATAAAAGTCCATAAAAATCCATTTCCATTTATTAAACCAAAAATCAATTACAAACCAAGCCTACATGTCATTAGCCCAACTCCCTAAACCCAATCTGCCAACCCAATTATCATACCCATTTACACCAAGACCCAACAATTAAGCCCAACAATTAAACCCTTAACCCAAATACATCAAACCCAAAACCCATCAGTTAACTAGGATGTCCATGAACCGATTCACAACCCGGATATCGACCCAGCTCTCCACCTCCCTAGACTGACTGTTCGAATGACCCAGGTGACTCTCTAGATTCTGAAAATTCCAAAACACTCTGGAATAATGACCCTTCAGATCTGTTCAGCTTGTCTCACATCGGCAGCCACGTCCGACCAATTCAACGCCACGCGAGCTCCATCACAGCAACCATGTCATGCAAGTTGTCCCAACCATCATTGTTGTAGAACCGACCAAGAAACGAAAGGACAAAGGCTCCCTTCTCCCTCTTCGTACAATGAAAACAGGCACACTAACAAATAGACAAAACAAAAGAACAGAATATCAGAAGCAAGCCAGCAATTTTCTTTTATTTTTTATCAAATATAATCGGCTATAAAAGCCTGAATCAGACCATATAACTTTAGACGGGTATTGAATGAAAATCGAATACAAGGTAAAAGATTTTGTAGAGCATTTTGTTTCGGTTCTTCTTTTATTTCGAGTATAAAGCATTAGAGTTAGTTTTTTTTACCTTGGAATCGGAAGTCGGTTCCCGTCGTCGGTGTTACATCATCTTTCTATTCTTTCGATTTCTTCAAATCCTCCAACCTCTTCTTCGAAATAAGGGTTTAAAACAAAAGAGGTCTTTTCGATTCGTTTTCAAAAGTAGGATCTCAGATTTTTTTTCTTTTCGATCAAAGGATAAGAGGCCTCAGCTTCGAATTTGTAGACTTTAAAAAAAAGAAGGTTTTGGTTTTTAAAATAGAGATTTTTCTGGGTTTATCGACCAAAAAAAGCGAAGATTGTTGGCTCGTTGGCCACCGCTATCAGCGGCGGATTTTTGGGTTTCAAGAAGGGCTGAGGGTTTTTTGTTTTTAAAGAATTTCTCTACTCTTTGGGTTGTTATCAAAACAAAGATTAAACAAATGGGAGGTTATGACCATTTTGGCCTATATTATATATATATATATATGATTCCTAAAACGACGTAGTTTTACCAACCTTAGACCCACGCGGTGACCCGGATTCGGGAGAGGATCCGCGAAAAAAAGGTGAATGGGTTAATTGCAGAGTTGGTCCTTCAATTTATGGGACGTTTGGCTTCCAGTCACGGTTTAATCTTTCCTTTAATCCCTCTGATTTCTTTTCTTTTTTATTTTAGATCCCATTTTAAATTTATTTTCTTTTTTATTTCTTTATTTCATTAAATACGTTGATTCATAGTTATCAATAAAAGTTGTTGTTTCCCTTTTTCAAGTTAACGAATCTCAAATATTTTATTTATTTCTTTTTATTATTTTTTTTTTACTTTTTTAAATAGTATTTATTAGCTTTAATTTCCTTTTTTTTTACTACCGTTCAAAGAAAATAATTTATTTTGTTTCTTTCCCTATTTTCTTTACCTTTGAAAAATAGATGTTATCATATATTAGATATATTTATTTATTTGCTAAGTCCATGTAATATATATTTATGTTAATTTTATATTTTATGTTTATATATATTATATTATTATGGCAAGTTATATTATTTTACTAAATTTTATATGCATATACTATGTCTGTTACCATTTACAAATTTTTTATTTTTAATGTAGATGTCAGGCTCTTGTAGTTTCTATCTTATTTTATTATATATTTGATTTTATTTATTGTATGCTCTAATATATTACACATCCAATCATTCAATGTTTATTCTATTATATATTAACATCGTTACTTTAACATGCATTCTTGTATACTATATTTATGGCCTTATTTTGTCTTCGCACTATTTATTTAATTTATTTCCTTATTCATGGTTCGATTGGCTTTACGGTGACCGACAACGGAAAATGATCCGTATTATTTATATCCCGTTTAGTGTAAATAACTAACACCTAACATTTAATTTCTCGTATTTAATTTTTCGCATTTTATTTTCTTGCAATTCAATATATTCATTCTAACATCTAACATTTACTTTTTAGTATTTCATTTATCGTAATTTAATTTATCACATCTTAATTTATCGCTTTTACTTTATCGTATTTACTTTCTTGCAATTTACTTTACCTCATTTATTTCCCGTATTTAAATTATGCGATTTAATTTCTTGCTTTATTCTTTCCCTGTAATTTATATTGTTGTATTTTATTTATTCATGCTTGTATACATTTGTTCAACATATGAAACATTAATTTAATTAATAAAAAATATGGTATCTCAATATTTAGTCGTAACAGGCCCAACACCAAGCGTAATGGTAGCAGTGTATGCGTTACCTTCGAATATCGAGGTCTTTAAAATATATTTGCATTCTTAAACGGATAATAAATTAATGAAAAACATGAACTTGCAAATTTCCAATTTCGGGCAATTATATTCGATTAGGTACCAATATTTAGGGAGTATCTCTATATCTCATCCGTAACCGACTCCTAAACCCATTTTTTAGAATCTCTGGTTTTAACGGTGTTCGGTCTACCAAACTGACCGGTGGCGACTCCAGTCTTTTTTAAAATAAATTCCTTTTTTATTATAAATAAATCCAAATTTTATGTTTTTAAACCCTAAATTTTTTATAAATACACATTTTTAATCTCTTTTCTAAATTAAGACCTAATTTTTAATAAAATCCCAAAATTCACCAATTTCCCACTTCTAACCTAATTTTTGAACATTTTTCTAAATTAAACCATAATTTATTAAATTTACCTCAAAATTCCCAATTTTTTTAATAATCCCTAATTTCAACAATAAACAATTTTTTTCTAATGACACCTACCCTACATACTTTATACCTTTTTTTTTGGGGGGGTTATAGTTGGCGAATCCGCTGGGGACCAATTTTGTTTTTTCAAAAAAGAGAGTCAAGCATTAGAAAAAATATTTTTACCCTAATTGGAAAAATGCAAATTCATTTGGAATTAGTTTAATATCTTTTTAGCAATGTGAATTTATTTTAACACATTTTAAAATTTGACATATAAACCCGTCCGTCTAAGTGGGGCAAAATGCTAGCGCTTTTGTGGGGATATTGTTCCTCCGTATGGGCCTAGTAAGTACCTTCGCGGCTTGACCACCCTATGTTTTCGTGGGAATATTGTTTCCCTGTATGGACATAGCAATTTGGTCCCCTCGAATTGAACTCGATTGAGATAAGCCTATAATGGGTGATGATCGAGGGCCTTGATAACCTTAGTAGGGGACAGCGAGGACAATTCGAGTACCCCTTTAACACCAAAACTTCATGTAGAGAATTTAAGTAACCCACCCTTTAGAGCCATGTGGTAACCCTGGAAATTAGAATATCATATGATTAGGGTTTACTTTCGTGCTAAATTATGTCAGGTTTATATTGTCATTTCTTTGTAAATATTTATTTATTGTTCAATAAACTTTTTTTCCTATGACATTTTACATCACATCATTTAGTGTTTAATTTATCACATCATTCATTTATGCTTGCACCATATTTTCATACCTCATCATCTAGATAATCATTTTTGCATTTACATACATTCATTTTGAAAACCACGAGACTAATCTTTGGGATGTCTCATGATAGTGATTCTGGATCGAAAGAAAGCTCAACTGATTCAACACCCTTACGGTACCCGAAGCAAAACCAAAATGGTGAACGAAGAACGCTTAGACCCAATTAAGGAAAACTAAAAAGACTTGCAAGCTGATATGGTCCGACAATTGGCTAAGACCCAACAAGACAAGATGGAACAGTTCCAGAAAATCCAACAAGACATGCTAAGTCAAATTTTCCAAATGCTATTGTTTAAGCTTTTTGGTCTATAAACCAAATAGTGAATCCTAATCTTACAGAAGGGAATGAATATCCTGTGTATCCTCTAGGATCTACCCCAGTTCCAGCAAAAGTTCGGATCGACCCTCAAGAGATCTTGTCTAACGGAAAGTCCGTGCTTTATCCAGCTAGCGCCTCAGTCCCTATAAACCTACCTTTTGCTCCAGAAATGAAACCCTGTGAGGATCAAGTCGAGAATTTTGTCTCATAGATGGATCAATTGATGGGAATTGAGAAACCCTGTGAGGACCGATGCAAGCGGCTCGAGTAGAAAATGGAAGCCATAGAAATGTTAGATACTTTTAGTGGGTTTGATGTACATGAACTCAACCTTGTCCCTGATTTGGTACTGCCCCATAAGTTCAAGGCCCCAAAGTTTGAAAAATATGATGGAACAAGTTTCCCACATGCACACCTCACTATGTTCTGCCGTAAAATGATGGGATAAGGTAAAGATAACAAATTCCTAATTCACTGTTTCCAAGATAGTCTCTCCGGATCCGCCACCAGATGGTATAACCAATTGAACCAACATCAGATCAAATCATGGAAGGATTAGGCGAAAGCATTACTCAGGCAGTATAGACATGTAAGTGACATAATACCCGACCTTTGGACCCTACAACACATGAAGCAAAAATCTAATGAAGGTTTTAGACAATATGCTCAGCAGTGGAGGGATATGGCAGCTCAGGTTCAACCCCCACTCAGTGAGAAAGAAACGATAATCATGTTCATCCAAATATTAGAAGGCCCGATCTTGGATCGCTTGATAGGTAATGTTATTACCAATTTTGTCGACCTTGTACTATCCAGTGAGCTCATCAAGAATGCTATAAAAATGGCAAGATTGAAGGTGGGGGCAGTTCATGTCATAAGAAGGCCCAATATGCCAAGAAAGACCACGATGTGAATTATTCGGGTGCCTATGATACCGAATTTTCGAAACCAGTAGTTGTAGTGCAACCCAAGGTCACGCCAAGCTCTCAAGGTTCCACCAACCAAGATTTAGGTCAGAGAAGAAATAATGAAAAGATGGAGTTCACACCATTACCCATCACCTACAGTGAGCTATATAAGCAACTATTTGATGCCCATGTAGTGGCACCCTTCTACCAAGCTCCATTGCAACCCCATTCCCAAAGTGGTATGATCCTAGTGCAAAATGTGTATCCCATGGTGATCAAGTAGGGCACTCGATCGAGACATGTGTCACCTTTAAGAGGAATGTGGAAAAACTCATCAAACTCGGGGTTATAAGCTTTGACAAGCCTAGTGTCCCCCGTCCACAACTGCCAACCCACTACCAACTCATGTCGTT
This sequence comes from Abelmoschus esculentus, assembly GCA_035048815.1. Taxonomy (NCBI): domain Eukaryota; kingdom Viridiplantae; phylum Streptophyta; class Magnoliopsida; order Malvales; family Malvaceae; genus Abelmoschus; species Abelmoschus esculentus. Next base: position 8,163,283 of record JAUCBN010000015.1, read on the forward strand.
GGTGTAAGTACTATATTCGAAGAGAACAATTGAAAGACCAAGTGTAAGGTAGCAGAAATTAAAGCATCCCTCAGTTTAGTTAGGAAGTTGTTTGAGGCAGGTCTGATCAACAGCGGGAAGATAAAAGTCGTGGGGCACAACGGTCTATATTGTGAGTTCCACGCCGAAAATGGGCATATCATTCAGGACTGTCGCGAGTTTAAGGATGTGGTTCAGGGCCTGATGGACTGTAAAGAGCTTGAGTTTTTCGAGTAAGGTTTATTGGAGGGTTGTTTCTATCTGTTAAGTTGAAGTTGGTTTCCTTTTATTGATTGTTTTTCTTTCCAAGTAATGCATGGATTAAACCTCCACTCGTTTTAGCCCGAAAGCAGTGGTGATCTTTTGTAAGAGCCTAAGACTACATGTTTGAGTTTTAATGAAAAATGAATTTTCTTCAACTATTTCTCCACTTTATAAACATATATAAGTATGTTGGACCCCGATATGTCAATTGCATAAGTGACATTGATGTTGGCCTCGGTTAACCCTAAGCAACTTGTGTCTATCTGAACTCTAAAGTTACGGAGATCGCGAATATGTGACTCACATTTCACATTAAAGATCACATAAACCGAAAGAAAAAGAAAGAAAATCAAAAAAGAAAAAAGAAACAAAAAAAATCAAAAGAAAAATGCAAAAAAGAAAATTAGACTCAAAGTCTAATAATATGCCTTCATCAAAACCACTCCAATGTTAGAAACCTAGTAATAGGTTTTTCCGATTAAGAGTATGGAACTTTTGGGGCACTCCGCTGAAGCTCATTCTAATAACTTGGGAATTTGTTGTTCGCTTCATCATTTCTTTCGAGCCAAAAGAATATGATGAATTGAATTCCCCAAAATAAAAAAAGACAAAAATGAATAGATCTAAATAAATGGTCTCGAACCGAAGAAGCAAAAATGCATATTTAAACATCAATTCAACTTCCGAGGTCTCCTAGACACAAGATTTTCTTGGGGCAATCGTCAGAAAGTTTTTAGTGTCGTTTGTGCACTTGATATTTGGGGTATCCAATTGATAAGTGCTCAACACACTATCACTTTTTACTCCTTTTATGGGCATTCATCACCAAATATACACCCACTCGGACAAATGCATGTGCTTAATGTGATATATTTAGAAGTTATACTCATATAGATAATATTTACAAAAAAAGGCACGTTTTACTACATTTTCATATTTGTGCAGGAGAACCATTGCCGCGACAGCGACAAGGCCGAGGCAGGACCTGATGCCGAGGTAGCAGCAGAAAGACAAGAAGCAAGACTTTAGGCGATGGAAAGATAAAAATCCAAGGAACGTGTCTGGACTTGAAGCCCATGGATCGAAGCTGGCTAGCACAAGGAAAAGCCCAAAGGAAGACCACGCGGGAAAGCCTCCTTAACCGAATCAAACTTGGAAATATTTTTATTATTATGTACTTGACTTGTTCCCTACTCCAAGTTGTATTCTACTTAGGAAAGGTTTGCCCTAGGTCTAGCCTATATAAAGACCTAGCCACCTAATGTATGAAACACGGAATACCTAGGGAGAGAGTCGATTTCTATTCTTGTTTTCTTCTTCTCCATTATGTTCTAAACCTTCTTAGGGATTAGGTGAAGGTTGTCGAGTATTTGTGAGAGGAGATTGTACTTTGTCTTTGATTCAATGCAATAAAGTTATCAAGGTTTGCTTATCCTTTGTTATTCCTTGTTTTCACAATTGAGCTCGGGAGAGGATATTGTGAATCATCCATTTATCTAAGCTCGGGAGAGTTAGATTCACGAAAGGGGTAAGTATAGTGTTTCAATCGCGAAATACTAACTCGGCCTAGGGATAGGTTAAGAGTTTCAACGGCTAAAAGAAGTGTGAGATTGGTTGGTGAGTAGAATTGGTTCACGCCGGGAGGTATCATCAAGGACTAGTCATCAACAGCACTATGACTTAGGGATAAGCGGAGTCATCCAAGGACACTTTGCCGAACTTTGGTAAAGTCTACCCACAAGCAAGGGATTGCCGCGGCAGACAGTATTGTCGCTGCCAAGGCAGTAAATTGTAGTGCTGCTGAGGCAGTGATATACGATTGCATTGGACAGAGACAAGTCAATCAAATCCACAATACAACGCAACTGGATCCTAACCCATCTCTCTCTATTATTTCAACTCTTTATTTTTATTTAGTTATTTTAGTTTAGATAAATCAAATCAATTCACTTGTGTTCTTTAATTTTCTACATAACAAGAAGGTGAAGGAAGCATGTTAAGTATATCGGTCCCTAAGGAGACGATAACTCGATAAAATACTTATCACTTATTACTTTCGATGTGTCCACTTGCACTAAATGCACACTTTTGACACGCGACAAGTTTTTGGCGCCGTTGCCGGGGACTGGCAACTAAATTTTATTTTCTTTATTTTCTTGTTTATTTTTATTTTACTTTTGTTTTTCGTGGTGTATGACCAGGGCCAATCCAACCAACCCCTTGTACGAGTTAGATCCAGAGACCGAAAGAACAAGGCAAAGGTTGAGGACACAGATCCAAGGAGCCATGGCAGAACACCCGGCAGGACAAAACTTACCTGTCGGCAATGGAGGACTTTCGCCGCCACCTGGGCTGCGGCAGCTCACTATCAAAGACTTCCTGGAGGAGGACTTAAATGGATTAAACCCAGGAGTTGTTACACCAGAGATTGAAGCAGCCCATTTTGAACTAAAACCTGTTATGTTCAATATGTTAAATACAATTGGACAATTTGGTGGGTCTGCAACTGAAGATGCAAGGCAGCACCTCAAGTCCTTCATGGAAATTTGCAATTCTTTCAAAATCCAAGGAGTCCATGAAGATGTCTTGCGATTGAAGTTATTCCCCTATTCACTGAGGGATAGGGCGAAAGCTTGGTTAAATAGCATTCCAGAAGGATCTATTAGTTCCTGGAGTGAACTTTGTCGTGATTTCATTACTTGCTTTAATCCCACTAATTTATATGATAGAATCCGTAATGAAATTACTTCTTTTCGACAGGCAGAAGACGAACCAATGTACGAGGCATGGAAACGCTACAGGGAGCTATTGCACAAGTGTCCTTTGCACAAGTGTCCTTAAACCCAATCACCCAATCTTTGGGATTTCGGCAACCGATGCCGCAGCAGCAAGCCCATCAGTCAATGCCGTAGCTGCAGATGCAGCAGCAACCGGTAAGTTCATTGGAGAACACGCTAAAGGCCTTCATGATGAAAACTGAGTCATACATGGCAGAGAATAGCAATTTCATCAAGAGGACAGATGCCTTCATGAATAGAACTGAGATGAGGTTGCAAAATCAAGAAGCGACCATTAAAACGCTGGAAATTCAGATTGGGCAGTTTGCTCAATGCATAAACACTAGACCACAAGGAGGCCTACCTAGCAATACTGAAGTTGCTAAGGTAATGAGCCATGAACAGTGCAAAGCAATCACTACTAGGAGTGGTCTACAGCTGAAGGAAAAGATCCCAGAGAGTCAAATTCAATCAGCAGATCGAGCAAAAGAAGAGGCTGAGCAAACTGAAGCTAATAGCACTGCCCCGACAGAAAGCACTACAGCTCCTGAGCAGCCTGCCGAGGCAGCAACAACTCCAGTGGTGCCAGGTATCAAATTTCAAACTAAAGAAACCCTGGATGAGATGAGACCACCACCACCTTTCCCACAAAGGTTGAAAAAGCAAAAACAGGACCAGCAATTCAAGAAGTTCCTCGACATCTTGAAACAAGTCCACATCAACATACCTTTCGTTGAAGCTATTGAACAAATGCCTAACTATGCCAAGTTCCTAAAGGACATGGTGTCAAAGAGGAAACGAATAGGTGAGTTTGAGACAATGGCTGTTACCGAGGGATGCATGGCAATGTTGCATAACCGCATGTCACCAAAGTTAAAGGATCTTGGTTACTTTACTATACCTTGTGCGATAGGTAAGAATTATGAAGGTAAGGCCCTATGCGACCTTGGAGCAAGCATAAACCTCATGCCCAAATCAGTCTTTCAAAAGCTTGGAATTGGAAGGGCGAAACCAACAATAGTTATGCTTCAACTAGCGGATCGATCCTATGTGCAACCCGAAGGAAAAATCGAGGACATACTGGTAAGAGTAGATAAGTTTATTTTTCCTGCTGACTTCCTTGTCCTTGATTGTGAAGCAGATGAGAATGCACCGGTCATACTTGGGAGACCTTTCCTTGCAACTGGACGTACTCTAATTGACGAGGAAAAAGGAGAGTTGACAATGCGGGTCAATGACCAACAAGTCAAACTCAACGCATTCCACAACTTAAAAAAATATGATGATCCAGAGGAGTGCAAGGCCATCCACACAGTAGACACTAAAAAATCCTGCCTGGGCAGTCTTCTCAGCAGGATATTCGGAAAAAAGATTAAACCCAATGTGGATGAACATACAGCAAAAAAGAGTGGCCCACAACCGATTCACAATTTGGGCCTAAGGGAGAGAATAATTTTGGGAGATGCATTTGCATGCTCTCCACCAGTAACATGATCTACTCCCTTCTCTTTATTAATATATTAGGATTAGTTAGTTTAATTTTATTTATTTTTTTTCTTCTAATTATTTTGCTTTAAGTACTTTTTCTTTTGTGTGTTTTATTTAGGAATAATAAACAAGAATAAAGGAGAAATAGTTCACAGCAGGAACTCTACCGAGGCAATAAAACAGTGTCAGGGCCGCAGTAGTCCCAACGGGTAGAACAGTGTAACGGCTAGTCTGCCGAGATTCCTGCCGCGGCAGAAAAAGGAAATGGTTACAAAACGGATAGTGGCTTCAACGGTCACAAGGCCGAGGCCTATATAAGAAACTCCTTCCTCTTGAACTATTCACTCTTGCTTTCTTGTTTTCTTTAGTATTCATAACAATCTCTCTCTCACATTACTCTCTGCCTACTAATCTTCGCTAAATTCCAGATTCTTTTCAAGAAAAACTCCAAGAAATCACATCTCTTAATCTTGATGGCAACATACAAGCGATTCGCCCCCGCCAACGTTAAAGATCGCTTCAACCGATCTTTCATCGCTCGGCAACTATGGGAAGAGCAAGGTTTCCAGCATGCGGACGAAGAGAACTACGGTATTGAGCACTACCTTTTCGACAGAATTAAGTACCAAAACTGGGAAATTTTCGGTCTCCAACCTGCCCAGGCGAATGCCACAATTGTCAGGGAGTTCTACGCGCACGGACCCAGCAAAGACTCCCTCTTTGTTCATTACCGCGGCAGGCCAGTCCAACTCGATGCCGAGACAATCAATAATTTCTACGATCTCACCCCTGACAGTGACATCCACGCCGAATTCATGGAGGACGTCACTGCCGAGGACTACGAGCTCATCAAAGATGATCTTTGTTACGCGAACACCCCATGGGAAACCGGTACCCATTGAGGATCAGTAACAAGACAAAGCCTAAAGCCCGAGGCCAAGATGTGGAACACCTTTGTCAAACGACGGCTCATCCCCACATCACACAATAGCACAGTGGATCGCAAAAGATTGGTGCTTATCCAATCCATCATCAACAAGAGGACCATCAACGTTGGCGAGATTATCCTTCGGGAAATTCACGAGTGCGGTAAGAAAGATAGAGGACCATTGTATTTCCCTTGTTTGATCACGGGTTTATGTGTTGCCGCAGGTGTACCCATCGAAGAGACGGACGAATACACGCCCCCACGACGAGGATGGACCAGGGACTTCTGCCACAAAGTCATGCAGATCACACAAGCAGAGCCTGTCCAAGCAACGCCGCAGCAGTTCACTGCCGATACTGCTGTCGGGGCCCAATACACGACAGACATGTCTGGTACTGCCCACACCTCTACCGCAGCAGACCCGTACCAAGAGATCTTGCAACGGATGGCAGCAATGGATCTCCGACAACAACAATACATGGAGTACCAAAGGGATTTCAATGGCACTCTAGCCCTGATGATGCTGCACGCCTTCCCGGACCAAGGAGTACAATTTTCGGAGTTTCCCAATAACATGTTCGTCACAGCCGCCCCTTACACCGAGACTACACCAGCCCCGGGAGGACCAAGGTCGTTCTTCCATGCGGACCCTCAGCCCCAATACCCGGCTGCCGGCCCATCTAGGGCAGCAGATTCTGCCACGGCCTCGTCTGTCAGCAGAAGGCCATCCAAGCGAAGGGCCATTTTCAGCACCCCACCTAGATCACCAATTATCATGGGCAGTCTATCAGCCGAGATAGATGCCTACGTGCACCAAAGCTCCACTGCCGCCGGCCCAAGTACACACCACATCGGAGGAGCAACAGCAATGGGAGGAGGAATAGACGTAATGCTAACCGAAGATATGGCTGATGTAGAAGAAGGAGAAGAGGTAGAGGCCCCAATGCAACAGACACCACCCACTCGAGTCCAACCGCCCCGGCAAGCAAAGGCACAACCATCGCCTTCACCAAGGACAAAGCATTCGACAGCAAGGCCGAGGAGAAAAATTGTTACAAACAGCTCTTCGGTGTCGCTTTAAATTTCTTTGTCTTTAATTCAATATTAATTGTTTTTACTGTTTCTATTTGCTGTTTATTATATTCATATTTTGTTTTGCCGCTTACTTCTTCAAATATAAAGCATTAAGGACAATGCTTGGTTTGAGTTTAGGGGTGCAAATCCACTACCAAGACAGTAATCTACTACCGCGGTCCTGCCAAAAAGTGAGTATTCTAGTGATTTTTTTTAATTTTTATGCTCCCCGCCTTACTTGAATTAACTGCCTACACTTTTGCACTGCTTATCATCAATATTGCCTTAGTTTATTCTTTAAGGCTATAGAAATCTTTCTCCTTACCATGTTTAGGTTCTGTTAAGAGGGCTTAACCTTAGGATGCTTAAGGATGAAAACTTAGAAGCTTACTATAGGAATAACTTTAAACACTTTTGGGACTTGTTGGATTATAGGAGTTCTTTTAATGAACTTAGGTGATAAAGACTTAGATTTTTGGGAAAGTAACTAGAGGTGCCTATCACCGGCTCTAGAAAAATCTCTTCTTCATGCTAGAGGTGCCCGAAATTGGCTCTAGTATGTTTTAAGGAATATTAAAAAGAACTTAGAGTTTATCTAAGAAAGCCTTTAATCAAACTTGTCCACAAAAACGCACAATCCCAAAATTCTTATAGTTTGTTTCTAGGTAAATCCTTAGGTAGCTGAAGGATTAAGACTAAAGAATAGGCCTAGCTATTGATGGGGAGAATAGATGGAAATATAAGACCAAGAGAGAGTAGAGTTCGGCAAATTGATGGTTTGCATTGCTTGAGGACAAGCAATAGTTCAAGTTTAGGGGTGTGATAAGTGCTCAACACACTATCACTTTTTACTCCTTTTATGGGCATTCATCACCAAATATACACCCACTCGGACCAATGCATGTGCTTAATGTGATATATTTAGAAGTTATACTCATATAGATAATATTTACAGAAAAAGGCACGTTTTACTGCGTTTTCATATCTGTGCAGGAGAACCAGTGCCACGGCAGCGACAAGGCCGAGGCAGGACCTGATGCCGAGGCAGCAGCAGAAAGACAGGAAGCAAGACTATAGGCGATGGAAAGACAAAAATCCAAGGAACGTGTCTGGACTTGAAACCCATGGATCGGAGCTGGCTAGCACAGGGAAAAGCCCAAAGGAAGACCACGCGGGAAAGCCCCTTAGTCGAATATAAACTTGGAAATCTATTTCATTATGTATTTGACTTGTTCCCTACTCCAAGTTGTATTCTACTTAGGAAAGGTTTGCCCTAGGTCTAGCCCATATAAGGACCAAGCCACCCAATGTACAAGAGACGAAATACCTAGGGAGAGAGCCAACTTGTACTCTTGTTTCTTTCCTCTCCATTATGTTCTAAACCTTCTTAGGGATTAGGTGAAGGTTGTCGAGTATTTGTGAGAGAAGATTGTACTTTGTCTTTGATTCAATGCAATAAAGTTATCAAGGTTTGCTTATCCTTTGTTATTCCTTGTTTTCACAATTGAGCTCGGGAGAGGATACTGTGAATCATCCATTTATCTAAGCTCGGGAGAGTTAGATTCACGAAAGGGGTAAGTATGGTGTTTCAATCGCGAAATACTAACTCGGCCTAGGGATAGGTTAAGAGTTTTAACGGCTAAAAGAAGTGTGAGATTGGTTGGTGAGTATAATTGGTTCACGTCGGGAGGTATCATCAAGGACTAGTTATCAACAGCACTCTGACTTGGGGATAAGCGGAGTCATTCAAGGGCACTTTGCCGAACTTTGGTAAAGTCTACCCACGAGCAAGGGATTGTCGCGGCAGACAGTATCGTCGCTGCCAAGGCAGTAAACTGCAGTGCTGCCGAGGCAGTGATATACGATTGCATTGGACAGAGACGAGTCAATCAATTCCACTATACAACGCAACTGGATCCTAGCCCATCTCTCTCTATTATTCCAACTCTTTATTTTTGTTTAGTTATTTTAGTTTAATTGAACCAACTCAAATCACTTGTGTTTTTACTTTTCTACAGAACAAGAAGGTGGAGAAGACATATTAAGTCTACTAGTCCCTGTGGAGACGATAATCTGATAATACTTATCACTTATTACTTTCGATGTGTCCACTTGCACTAAACGCGCACTTTTGACACGCGACAGATGGTAAGACCGGTACAGACCCAGCCGGTGCAGAGTACTGGCTGAAGAAGCTTCAGCGTCTGTTCGTAGAGATGGAATACCCTTTAGATAGAAAATTGAGGGCTGCTACTTCTTTGCTTCAGGGAGAGGCCCTGAATTGGTGGGAGGCAGAAGAGAGAGTTACTGCTTCGGAAAAGATCAATTGGGAATTTTTTAGACAGAGTTTTGAGGATCGGTAGTGGGCCCCGAGTACTTGGCTAAGTGCCGAGAGGACTTCCTGAATCTTCAGCAGAACGATATGACTGTTAACAATTATGAGATTGAGTTCCTCCGTCTGCTCCAGTATGCTCCTAGTATTGTGTCGACTGAGAAACAAAAGTGTGACCATTTTCTGAAGGGACTCCGGGTACCATTGAAGATTGCAGTTGCCACTCATCATGATACAGAATATAAGATGATCACTCGGCGTGCCAGGACAGCCGAGCGTAACGAGATTTTGAGGGTTCAACTGGAATCCCAAGGCTAGGATAGAGGTAGACGATAGCCTGCGGCACCTGCTCAGCATAGTCAGAGTTTTCAGTCCCGGAAGAGGGGCAGTGATGAGTATGAGCCACAGAGTTCTGCACAGACTAGACCAGCTGCTTCTGTTGTTCCTGCTGCTAGTGGAGCTGGATCCACTAGTACTCGAGCCTTGCCTCAATGTTCTTTCTGCAAGAAATGGCATTCTGGAGAGTGTCGTATGAGGAGTGGAGCATGTTCCCGATGTGGTTCTCTTGACCATCGTCTCAGAGACTGTCCAATGTCACCACAGTCTGGTTATGCTCCGGGACAATCTCAGGCATCAGTTCAGACTCCTGCAGCGGGAAGAGGTCAGGGTAGACCTACTGCATCTGGTACCGGTAGCAGAGGCAGACCCAGTCAGTTCACAGGATCTGCCAGATCAGGAGGGTCTCAGCCCGGCTTAGTATATGCTACGAGGAGATAGGAGGACCGGGATGAGCCAGACGTCATTGCTGATACTTTTTCTATACATGCTATTTCTTTCTTTGCACTGTTGGATAATGGGTCTACACACTCCTATGTTTCTAGTTCTGTATCTGGATATTTGGAAATTTCCGTAGAGAATACCAATAGCTTTGTTTTTGTCTATAGTCCTGTAGGTAACCCTGTGGAGTTTACCAAGGTTTATAAAGATTGTCCTCTTGATGTTCAAGGGGAAATCTTTCCGGCTAATTTGATGGAGTTGTCGTTTAAAGAGTTTGATCTGATTTTGGGGATGGATTGGCTGTCAGCTCACCAAGTTACTTTGGACAGTGAGCGTAAGAGGGCAACTCTGAGGACTTCTGATGACCGTGAGGTAACCCTTATCGGTGAGCGTAGAGGGTTTCTGTCCAATATTGTCTCTGCTCTAAAAGCTGAAAAGATGATCAGGAAGGGATCTGTGGCCTATCTTGCCTACATTCTTGACCCAAGGCAATCTGATTCTAGGATGGATAAGATCCGTGTTGTGTGTGAATTTCCGGATGTTTTTTCCAGAAGAGTTACCCAGAGTACCCCCTAAGCGGGAAGTGATAAGTGCTCATCTCACTATCACTTTTTAACCTTTTATGGGCATTAAGCACCGAATATACACCCACTCGGACCAATGCATGTACTTAATGTGATATATTTAGAAGTTAATCTTATAAAGATAATATTTGCAGAAAAGGAAAGTTTTACTGCATTTTTATATCTATGCAGGAGAACAAGTGCTGAGGCAGGACCTGATGCCAAGGTAGCAGCTGAGAGCCAGGAAGCAAGACTGTAGGCGATTGGAAGAGAATCCAAGGGACGTGTCTGGACATAAAGCACATGGATCGGAGCTGGTTAGCATGAGGAAAAGCCCAAGACAAGGCCACGCGGGAAAGCCTCTTAGTTGAATTAAACTTGGAAATATTTTATTTATGTACATGACTTGTTCCCTACTCCAAGTTGTATTCTACTTAGGAAAGGTTTGCCCTAGGTCAAGCCTATATAAGACCTAGCCGTCCAATGTATTAGAGATATACCTAGAGGGAGAGACGATTCATAGATTCAATGTTTTCTTTCTCTCAAACAATGTTCAAAGCTTTCTAGGGTTTAGGTGAAGGTTGTTTAGTATTTGTGAGAGGAGATTGTACTTTGTCTTTGTTTCAATGCAATAAAACTATCAAGGTTTGTTTATCCTTTGTTCTTGCATTCAAGCTCGGGAGAGAAGTTTGTGAGTAATCCATTTATCTAGACTCGGGAGAGTTAGATTCACGAAAGGGGTAAGTACGGTGTTTCAATCGCGAAATACTAACTCGGCCTAGGGATAGGTTAAGAGTTTCAGCGGCTAAAAGAAGTGTGAGATTGGTTGGTGAGTATAATTGATTCACGCTGGGAGGTATCAGCAAGGACTAGTCATCAACAGTACTTCGACTTAGGGATAAGCGGAGTCATCCAAGGACACTTTGCCGAACTTTGGTAAAGTCCACCCACGAGCAAGGGATTGTCGCGGTGGACAGTATCGTCGCTGCCAAGGCAGTAATCTGCAGTGCTGCCGAGGCAGTGAAATACAATTGCATTGGGCAGAGACAAGTCAATCAAATCCACAATACAACGCAACTGGATCCTGACCTTTCTCTCTATTTATCAAATCTCATTCTTTTATTTAGTTGTTTTATTTAGTTTTCATCCAAACCCAAAATTACTTGTGTTTTATTTTATTTCTTTCTACAGAACAAGAAGAAGAGGAAGAAGACATATTGAGTATACCAATCCCTGTGGAGACGATAATCCGATAAATACTTATCACTTATTATTTGCGATGTGTCCACTTGCACTAAACGCGCACTTTTGATACGCGACAAGTTTTTGGCATCGTTGCCGGGGATTGGCAACTAAATTTTGTTTTCTTTATTTTCTTGTACGAGTTAGATCCAGAGATCAAACGAACAAGGCAAAGGTTGAGGAGACAAATCCAAGAAGCTATGGCAGATCACCCGGCAGGACAAAACTTACCTGCCGGCAATGGAGGTCTTCCGCCGCCACCAGGGCCGCGGAAGCTCACTGTCAGAGACTTCCTGGAAGAGGATTTAAATGGAATACACCCAGGAGTCGTTACACTAGAGATAGAAGCAGCCCACTTTGAACTGAAACCTGTCATGTTCAATATGCTTAACACCATTGGACAGTTTGGTGGGTATATAATTGAAGATGCAGGGCAGCATCTCAAGTCCTTCATGGAGATATGCAATTCCTTTAAAATCCAAGGAGTCCATGAAGATTTCTTGAGATTGAAGCTATTATCCTATTCACTGAGGGATATGGCGAAAGCCTGGTTAAATAGCATTCAAGCAGGATCTATTGGATCTTGGAGTGAACTCTGTCGTGATTTTATTACACGTTTTAATCCCACAAATTTATATGATAGAATTCGTAATGAAATCACTTCTTTTCGATAGGCAGATGAAGAACCGGTGTATGAGGCATGGGAGCGCTACAGGGAGTTATTGCACAAGTGTCCTTTGCATGGATTTCCCCTATGGACACAAGTGACCATGTTCTATAATGCCACGAATGCCCCGACAAGGATGATGTTAGATGCCTCGGCAAACGGAACACTCCTTGATAAAGCACTTGAGGAAGCTATTGAGATACTGAACAAACTCGCAAAGAACGATTTTCAATTTCCTACATCTAGGCGAGGAGGAGTAAGATGCCAAGCCACGGTGAATGAGTTAGACACATCAAATTTAGTGGCAGCACAATTGGTCTCCTTACAAAGATGGTGCAAAATTTGCAATTACAATAAAATACCCGTGATTTCTTTTCTTTTTTATTTTAGATCACATTTTAAATTTATTTTCTTTTTTATTTCTTTATTTCATTAAATACGTTGATTCATAGTTATCAATAAAAGTTGTTGTTTCCCTTTTTCAAGTTAACGAATCTCAAATATTTTATTTATTTCTTTTTATTATTTTTTTTTACTTTTTTAAATAGTATTTATTAGCTTTAATTTCCTTTTTTTTTACTACCGTTCAAAGAAAATAATTTATTTTGTTTCTTTCCCTATTTTCTTTACCTTTGAAAAATAGATGTTATCATATATTAGATATATTTATTTATTTGCTAAGTCCATGTAATATATATTTATGTTAATTTTATATTTTATGTTTATATATATTATATTATTATGGCAAGTTATATTATTTTACTAAATTTTATATGCATATACTATGTCTGTTACCATTTACAATTTTTTTATTTTTAATGTAGATGTCAGGCTCTTGTAGTTTCTATCTTATTTTATTATATATTTGATTTTATTTATTGTATGCTCTAATATATTACACATCCAATCATTCAATGTTTATTCTATTATATATTAACATCATTACTTTAACATGCATTCTTGTATACTATATTTATGGCCTTATTTTGTCTTCGCACTATTTATTTAATTTATTTCCTTATTCATGGTTCGATCGGCTTTACGGTGACCGACAACGGAAAATGATCTGTATTATTTATAGCCCGTTTAGTGTAAATAACTAACACCTAACATTTAATTTTTCGTATTTAATTTTTCGCATTTTATTTTCTTGCAATTCAATATATTCATTCTAACATCTAACATTTACTTTTTAGTATTTCATTTATCGTAATTTAATTTATCGCATCTTAATTTATCGCTTTTACTTTATCGTATTTACTTTCTTGCAATTTACTTTACCTCATTTATTTCCCGTATTTAAATTATGCGATTTAATTTCTTGCTTTATTCTTTCCCTGTAATTTATATTGTTGTATTTTATTTATTCATGCTTGTATATATTTGTTCAACATATGAAACATTAATTTAATTTAATAAAAAATATGGTATCTCAATATTTAGTCGTAACAGGCCCGACACCAAGCGTAATGGTAGCAGTGTATGCGTTACCTTCGAATATCGAGGTCTTTAAAATATATTTGCATTCTTAAACGGATAATAAATTAATGAAAAACATGAACTTGCAAATTTCCAATTTCGGGCAATTATATTCGATTAGGTACCAATATTTAGGGAGTATCTCTATATCTCATCCGTAACCGACTCCTAAACCCATTTTTTAGAATCTCTGGTTTTAACGGTGTTCGGTCTACCAAACTGACCGGTGGCGACTCCAGTCTTTTTTAAAATAAATTCCTTTTTTATTATAAATAAATCCAAATTTTATGTTTTTAAACCCTAAATTTTTTATAAATACACATTTTTAATCTCTTTTCTAAATTAAGACCTAATATTTAATAAAATCCCAAAATTCACCAATTTCCCACTTCTAACCTAATTTTTGAACATTTTTCTAAATTAAACCATAATTTATTAAATTTACCTCAAAATTCCCAATTTTTTTAATAATCCCTAATTTCAACAATAAACAATTTTTTTCTAATGACACCTACCCTACATACTTTATACCTTTTTTTTGGGGGGGTTATAGTTGGCGAATCCGCTGGGGACCAATTTTGTTTTTTCAAAAAAGAGAGTCAAGCATTAGAAAAAATATTTTTACCCTAATTGGAAAAATGCAAATTCATTTGGAATTAGTTTAATATCTTTTTAGCAATGTGAATTTATTTTAACGCATTTTAAAATTTGACATATAAACCCGTCCGTCTAAGTGGGGCAAAATGCTAGCGCTTTTGTGGGGATATTGTTCCTCCGTATGGGCCTAGTAAGTACCTTCGGGGCTCGACCACCCTATGTTTTCGTGGGAATATTGTTTCCCTGTATGGACATAGCGATTTGGTCCCCTCGAATTGAACTCGATTGAGATGAGCCTATAATGGGTGATGATCGAGGGCCTTGATAACCTTAATAGGGGACAGCGAGGACAATTCGAGTACCCCTTTAACACCAAAACTTCATGTAGAGAATTTAAGTAACCCACCCTTTAGAGCCATGTGGTAACCCTAGAAATTAGAATATCATATGATTAGGGTTTACTTTCGTGCTAAATTATGTCAGGTTTATATTTTCATTTCTTTGTAAATATTTATTTATTGTTCACTAAACTTTTTTTCCTATGACATTTTACATAACATCATTTAGTGTTTAATTTATCACATCATTCATTTATGCTTGCACCATATTTTCATACCTCATCATCTAGATAATCATTTTTGCATTTACATACATTCATTTTGAAAACCCCGAGACTAATCTTTGGGATGTCTCATGATAGTGATTCTGGATCGAAAGAAAGCTCAACCGATTCAACACCCTTACGGTACCCGAAGCAAAACCAAAATGGTGAACGAAGAACGCTTAGACCGAATTAAGGAAAACTAAAAAGACTTGCAAGCTGATATGGTCCGACAATTGGCTAAGACCCAACAAGACAAGATGGAACAGTTCCAGAAAATCCAACAAGACATGCTAAGTCAAATTTTCCAAATGCTATTGTTTAAGCTTTTTGGTCTATAAACCAAATAGTGAATCCTAATCTTACAGAAGGGAATGAATATCCTGTGTATCCTCTAGGATCTACCCCAGTTCCAGCAAAAGTTCGGATCGACCCTCAAGAGATCTTGTCTAACGGAAAGTCCGTGCTTTATCCAGCTAGCGCCTCAGTCCCTATAAACCTACCTTTTGCTCCAGAAATGAAACCCTGTGAGGATCAAGTCGAGAATTTTGTCTCATAGATGGATCAATTGATGGGAATTGAGAAACCCTGTGAGGACCGATGCAAGCGGCTCGAGTAGAAAATGGAAGCCATAGAAATGTTAGATACTTTTAGTGGGTTTGATGTACATGAACTCAACCTTGTCCCTGATTTGGTACTGCCCCATAAGTTCAAGGCCCCAAAGTTTGAAAAATATGATGGAACAAGTTTCCCACATGCACACCTCACTATGTTCTGCCGTAAAATGATGGGATAAGGTAAAGATAACAAATTCCTAATTCACTGTTTCCAAGATAGTCTCTCCGGATCCGCCACCAGATGGTATAACCAATTGAACCAACATCAGATCAAATCATGGAAGGATTAGGCGAAAGCATTACTCAGGCAGTATAGACATGTAAGTGACATAATACCCGACCTTTGGACCCTACAACACATGAAGCAAAAATCTAATGAAGGTTTTAGACAATATGCTCAGCAGTGGAGGGATATGGCAGCTCAGGTTCAACCCCCACTCAGTGAGAAAGAAACGATAATCATGTTCATCCAAATATTAGAAGGCCCGATCTTGGATCGCTTGATAGGTAATGTTATTACCTATTTTGTCGACCTTGTACTATCCAGTGAGCTCATCGAGAATGCTATAAAAATGGCAAGATTGAAGGTGGGGGCAGTTCATGTCATAAGAAGGCCCAATATGCCAAGAAAGACCACGATGTGAATTATTCGGGTGCCTATGATACCGAATTTTCGAAACCAGTAGTTGTAGTGCAACCCAAGGTCACGCCAAGCTCTCAAGGTTCCACCAACCAAGATTTAGGTCAGAGAAGAAATAATGAAAAGATGGAGTTCACACCATTACCCATCACCTACAGTGAGCTATATAAGCAACTGTTTGATGCCCATGTAGTGGCACCCTTCTACCAAGCTCCATTGCAACCCCATTCCCAAAGTGGTATGATCCTAGTGCAAAATGTGTATCCCATGGTGATCAAGTAGGGCACTCGATCGAGACATGTGTCACCTTTAAGAGGAATGTGGAAAAACTCATCAAACTCGGGGTTATAAGCTTTGACAAGCCTAGTGTCCCGTCCACAACTGCCAACCCACTACCAACTCATGTCGTTGGTGTAAGTACTATATTCGAAGAGAACAATTGAAAGACCAAGTGTAAGGTAGCAGAAATTAAAGCATCCCTCAGTCTATCAGCCAAGATAGATGCCTATGTGCACCAAAGCTCCACCTCCGCCGGACCAAGTACATACCACACCGGAGGAGCAATAGCAATGGGGGGAGAAACGGACGTAATGCTAACCGAAGAGATGGTTGATGTAGAAGAAGGAGAAAAGGTAGAGGCCCCAATGCAACGGAAACCACCCACTCGAGTCCAACCGCCCCGGCAAGCAAAAGCGCAACCATCGCCCTCACCAAGGATAAAGCAATCGGCAGCAAGGCCGAGGAGAAAAATTGTCACAAGCAGCTCTTCGGAGTCGCTTTAAAATCTTTGTCCTTAATTCAATATTACTTGCTTTTACTGTTTTTATTTGCTACTTCTTATATTCATATTTTGTTTTGCCGCTTATTTCTTCCAATATGAAGCATTGAGGACAATGCTTGGTTTGAGTTTGGGGGTGCAGATTCACTGCCAAGGCAGCAATTTACTGCCGCGGCCTTGCCAAAAAAGGGAGTATTCCAGTGATTTTTTTTTAAATTTTTATGCTCCCCGCCTTACTTGAATCAACTGCCAGCACTTTTGCACTGCTCATCATCAGTATTGCCTTAGTTTATTCTTTAAGGTTATAGAAATCTTTCTCCTTACCATGTTTAGGTTCTGTTAAGAAGGCTTAACCTTAGGATGCTTAAGGATGAAAACTTAGAAGCTTACTATAGGAAGAACTTTAAAACACTTTTGGGACTTGTTGGATTAGAGGAATTCTTTTAATGAACTTAGGTGATAAAGACTTAGATTTTTGGGAAAGTAACTAGAGGTGCCTATCACCGGCTCTAGAAAATCTCTTCTTCATGCTAGAGGTGCCCGAAATTGGCTCTAGTATGTTTTAAGGAATATCAAAAAGAAAGACAAATTTAGTGAAGGAAAAACACAATCCTTGAGGTGCCCGAAATTGGCTCAAGAATTGGTTGTTATGAAAAGAAGAGAACACTTAACCCAATTCTACTTGTCTTGAACTTAGAGTTTATCTAAGAAAGCCTTTAATCAAACTTGTCCACAAAAACGCACAATCCCAAAATTCTTATAGTTTGTTTCTAGGTAAATCCTTAGGTAGCTGAAGGGTTAAGACTAAAGAATAGGCCTAGCTATTGATGGGGAGAATAGATGGAAATATAAGACTAAGAGAGAGTAGAGTTCGGCAAATTGATGGTTTGCATTGCTTGAGGACAAGCAATAGTTCGAGTTTAGGGGTGTGATAAGTGCTCAACACACTATCACTTTTTACTCCTTTTATGGGCATTCATCACCAAATATACACCCACTCGGACCAATGCACGTGCTTAATGTGATATATTTAGAAGTTATACTCATATAGAAAATATTTACAGAAAAAGGCACGTTTTACTGCGTTTTCATATCTGTGCAGGAGAACCAGTGCCGCGGCAGCGACAAGGCTGAGGCAGGACCTGATGCCGAGGCAGCAGCAGAAAGACAGGAAGCAAGACTGTAGGCGATGGAAAGACAAAAATCCAAGGAACGTGTCTGGACTTGAAACCCATGGATCGGAGCTGGCTAGCACAGGGAAAAGCCCAGTCAGTTCACAGGATCTGCCAGATCAGGAGGGTCTCAGCCCGGCTTAGTATATGCTACGAGGAGATAGGAGGACCGGGATGAGCCAGACGTCATTGCTGATACTTTTTCTATACATGCTATTTCTTTCTTTGCACTGTTGGATAATGGGTCTACACACTCCTATGTTTCTAGTTCTGTATCTGGATATTTGGAAATTTCCGTAGAGAATACCAGTAGCTTTGTTTTTGTCTATAGTCATGTAGGTAACCCTGTGGAGTTTACCAAGGTTTATAAAGATTGTCCTCTTGATGTTCAAGGGGAAATCTTTCCGGCTAATTTGATGGAGTTGTCGTTTAAAGAGTTTGATCTGATTTTGGGGATGGATTGGCTGTCAGCTCACCAAGTTACTTTGGACAGTGAGCGTAAGAGGGCAACTCTGAGGACTTCTGATGACCGTGAGGTAACCCTTATCGGTGAGCGTAGAGGGTTTCTGTCCAATATTGTCTCTGCTCTGAAAGCTGAAAAGATGATCAGGAAGGGATCTGTGGCCTATCTTGCCTACATTCTTGACCCAAGGCAATCTGATTCTGGGATGGATAAGATCCGTGTTGTGTGTGAATTTCCGGATGCTTTTTCCAGAAGAGTTACCCAGAGTACCCCCTAAGCGGGAAGTGATAAGTGCTCATCTCACTATCACTTTTTACACCTTTTATGGGCATTAAGCACCGAATATACACCCACTCGGACCAATGCATGTACTTAATGTGATATATTTAGAAGTTAATCTTATAAAGATAATATTTGAAGAAAAGGCAAGTTTTACTGCATTTTTATATCTATGCAGGAGAACAAGTGCTGAGGCAGGACCTGATGCCGAGGCAGCAGCTGTGAGCCAGGAAGCAAGACTGTAGGCGATTGGAAGAGAATCCAAGGGACGTGTCTGGACATAAAGCACATGGATCGGAGCTGGTTAGCATGAGGAAAAGCCCAAGACAAGGCTACGCGGGAAAGCCTCTTAGTTGAATTAAACTTGGAAATATTTTATTTATGTACATGACTTGTTCCCTACTCCAAGTTGTATTCTACTTAGGAAAGGTTTGCCCTAGGTCAAGCCTATATAAGACCTAGCCGTCCAATGTATTAGAGATATACCTAGAGGGAGAGACGATTCATAGATTCAATGTTTTCTTTCTCTCAAACTATGTTCTAAGCTTTCTTAGGGTTTAGGTGAAGGTTGTTTAGTATTTGTGAGAGGAGATTGTACTTTGTCTTTGTTTCAATGCAATAAAACTATCAAGGTTTGTTTATCCTTTGTTATTCTTTGTTCTTGCATTCAAGCTCGGGAGAGAAGTTTGTGAGTAATCCATTTATCTAGACTCGGGAGAGTTAGATTCACGAAAGGGGTAAGTACGGTGTTTCAATCGCGAAATACTAACTCGGCCTAGGGATAGGTTAAGAGTTTCAGCGGCTAAAAGAAGTGTGAGATTGGTTGGTGAGTATAATTGATTCACGCCGGGAGGTATCATCAAGGACTAGTCATCAACAGTACTTCGACTTAGGGATAAGCGGAGTCATCCAAGGACACTTTGCCGAACTTTGGTAAAGTCCACCCACGAGCAAGGGATTGTCGCGGTGGATAGTATCGTCGCTGCCAAGGCAGTAATCTGCAGTGCTGCCGAGGCAGTGAAATACAATTGCATTGGGCAGAGACAAGTCAATCAAATCCACAATACAACGCAACTGGATCCTGACCTTTCTCTCTATTTATCAAATCTCATTCTTTTATTTAGTTGTTTTATTTAGTTTTCATCCAAACCCAAAATTACTTGTGTTTTATTTTATTTCATTCTACAGAACAAGAAGAAGAAGAAGAAGATATATTGAGTATACCAATCCCTGTGGAGACGATAATCCGATAAATACTTATCACTTATTATTTGCGATGTGTCCACTTGCACTAAACGCGCACTTTTGACACGCGACAAGTTTTTGGCACCGTTGCCGGGGATTGGCAACTAAATTTTGTTTTCTTTATTTTCTTGTATGAGTTAGATCCAGAGATCGAACGAACAAGGCAAAGGTTGAGGAGACAAATCCAAGAAGCTATGGCAGATCACCCGGCAGGACAAAACTTACCTGCCGGCAATGGAGGTCTTCCGCCGCCACCAGGGCCGCGGCAGCTCACTGTCAGAGACTTCCTGGAAGAGGATTTAAATGGAATACACCCAGGAGTCGTTACACTAGAGATAGAAGCAATCCACTTTGAACTGAAACCTGTCATGTTCAATATGCTTAACACCATTGGACAGTTTGGTGGGTATATAACTGAAGATGCAAGGCAGCATCTCAAGTCCTTCATGGAGATATGCAATTCCTTTAAAATCCAAGGAGTCCATGAAGATGTCTTGAGATTGAAGCTATTACCCTATTCACTGAGGGATATGGCGAAAGCCTAGTTAAATAGCATTCCAGCAGGATCTATTGGATCTTGGAGTGAACTCTGTCGTGATTTTATTACACGTTTTAATCCCACAAATTTATATGATAGAATTCGTAATGAAATCACTTCTTTTCGACAGGCAGATGAAGAACCGATGTATGAGGCATGGGAGCGCTACAGGGAGTTATTACACAAGTGTCCTTTGCATGGATTTCCCCTATGGACACAAGTGACCATGTTCTATAATGCCACGAATGCCACGACAAGGATGATGTTAGATGCCTCGACAAACGGAACACTCCTTGATAAAGCACTTGAGGAAGCTATTGAGATACTAAACAAACTCGCAAAGAACGATTTTCAATTTCCTACATCTAGGCGAGGAGGAGTAAGACGCCAAGCCACGGTGAATGAGTTAGACACATCAAATTCAGTGGCAGCACAATTGGCCTCCTTACAAAGATGGTGCAAAATTTGCAATTATAATAAAATACCCGTGAGGTTAAGAGGATTGATTCTTTTTGTGATTTATGTGGAGGTAACCACAATTCCTCTGATTGTATGAATCAAGAAACCGGTATGTATGTAGGAAATTATAACCGAACCAATATGATGTCCAACACATACAATCCCTCATGGAAGAGGCATCTGAACCTGTCATGGAGCAATCCTAACAATGCCTTAAACCCAACCACACAACCTTCAGGATTCCAGCAACCAATGCAACATCTTCCGCCGCCGCAGGTCTAGCAGCCAATGCCGCAGCAGCAGATGCAGCAGCAATCAGTAAGTTCGTTGGAGAACACTCTCAAAGCCTTTATGATGAAAACAGAATCATACATGGCAGAGAACAGTAATTTCATCAAAAGGACAGATGCTTTCATGAATAGGACTGAGATGAGGTTGCAGAATCAAGAAGCGGCTATTAAAACGCTAGAAACCCAGGTTGGGCAGTTTGCTCAAAACATAAACACTAGACCACAAGGAGGACTACCTAGCAATACTGAAGTTGCTAAGGTAATGGGCCATGAACAGTGTAAAGCAATCACTACCAGGAGTGGTCTACAACTGAAGGAAAAGATTCCAGCAAGCCAAAATCCATCAGCAGACCCAGCGAAAGAGGAGGCTGAGCAAACTGATCCTGATAACACTGCCCCGGCAGACAGCGTTGCAGCTCCTGAACAATATGCCGAGACAGCAACAACCCCAATGGTGCCAGGTATTAAATTCCAAACTAAAGAAACCCTGGACGAGATGAGACCACCACCACCTTTCCCACAAAGATTGAAAAAGCAAAAACAGGACCAGCAATTCAAGAAATTCCTTGATATTTTAAAGCAAGTCCACATTAACATACCATTCGTAGAGGCAATTGAACAAATGCCTAATTATGCCAAGTTCTTAAAAGACATGGTATCTAAGAGAAAACGAATAGGTGAGTTCGAAACAGTAGCTGCTACCGAGGGATGTATGGCAATGCTGCATAATCGCAGACCACCAAAATTAAAGGATCCTGGATGCTTTATCATACCTTGTGCGATAGGTAAAAACTATGAAGGTAAGGCCCTATGTGACCTTGGAGCAAGCATCAATCTAATGCCCAAATTTGTCTTCCAAAAGCTTGGAACAGGAAGGGCGAAACCTACAACAGTTATGCTCCAACTAGCGGATCGATCATATGTGCAACCCGAAGGCAAAATCAAGGACATATTGGTAAGAGTCGATAAATTTATTTTTCCTGCTGATTTTCTTGTCCTTGATTGTGAAGCAGATGATAATGCACCGATCATCTTGGGGAGACCTTTCCTAGCAACTAGACGCACCTTAATCGATGTGAAAAAAGGAAAGTTGACAATGAGGGTTAATGACCAACAAGTCAAACTCAATGCATTCCACAACTTAAAAAAATATAATGATCCAGAAGAGTGCAAGGCCATCCACATAACAGACACCAAAATATCCTGCCTTGGCAGCATGCTCGGCAGGCTATTTGGCAAAAAGATCAAGCTCAAAGTGGATTGAAACACAGCAAAAGGGAGTGGCCAACATGTGATTTATAATTCTGGCCAACAAGAGAGAATCATCTTGGGAGATGCATTTGCATGCACTCCACCAGTAACATGATCTCTTCCCTTTTCTTTTTATATTATTATTATATTAGGATTAGTTTAGTTTATTTTTATAATTTGTTTTTGCTTTAAGTACTTTTCTTGTTTTTGTTTAATTTTTATTTAGGATAATAAGCAAGAATAAAGGAGAAATAGTTCACAGCAGGAAATCTGCCGAGGCAAAAAACAGTGTCAGAGCCGCAGCAGTTTCAACGGGTAGAACAGTGTAACGGCTAGTCTGCCGAGATTCCTGTCGCGGCAGAAAAGGAAACGACAGTAAAGAGTAACAGCTACGAAACGGCTAGTGGATTCAAACGGTCACAAGGCCTATGCCTATATAAGCAACCCCTCCCTGTTGAACTATTCACTCTTGCATTCTTGTTTTCTTTAGAATTCTTAACAATCTTGCTCTCACAATACTCTCTGCCTACTCACAAACTCTTCGTGAAATTCCCAGATTCATTCTAAGAAAATCTCCAAGAATTCAATCTCTCACAATCTTTATGGCCACTTACAAGCGATTTGCCCCAGTCAATGTTGAAGACCGCTTCAACAGGTCTTTCATTGCCCGACAATTGCGGGAAGAACAAGGTTTCCAACACTCGAATGACGAAAACTACGGCATCGAGCATTATCTCTTCGATAGAATCAAGTACCAAGATTGGGAAATTTTCTGCCTTCAACCTGCCCAGGCAAACGCTACCATCGTGCGAGAATTCTATGCGCACGGGCCCAGTAAAGATTCCCTCTTTGTCCACTGCCGAGGCAGGCCTGCCCAGTTGGATGCCGATGCCATCAACCAATTCTACGGCCTCACTCCAGACCATGATGTTCACTCTGAATTCATGGAGGATATCACTACCGAGGACTACGAGTTGATTAAAGACGATCTTTGCTACACGAACACTCCATGGGAAACCGGTGCCCATAGAGGATCTGTAGCAAGGCAGAGCTTAAAGCCCGAGGCAAAGCTTTGGAACACCTTCGTCAAGAGACGCCTCATTCCCACATCCCACAACAGCACAGTGGACCGAAAGCGATTGGTGCTCATCCAATCGATCATCAACTAAAGGAGCATCAACGTTGGAGAGATCATCTTACGTGAAATTCACGAATGCGGTAAGAAGGATAGAGGACCATTATATTTCCCATGTTTGATCACTGGTTTGTGTGTTGCCGCAGGTGTACCAATAGAAGACACGGACGAATACACTCCCCAAAGGCGTGGATGGACCATAGATTTTTGCCACAAAGTTATGCAGATCACGCAGGCGGAACCAGTTCAAGCAATGCCCCAGCAGTTCACTGCTGATACTGCTGTCGGGGCCCAGTACACGGCATACATGCCAGACACTTCCCACACCTCTGCCGCAGCAGACCCGTATCAGGAGATATTGCAAAGGATGACAGCGATGGATCTTAGGCAACAAAGATACATGGAGTATTAAAGAGACTTTAACGGCACATTAGCCCAAATGATGCTCCATGCTTTTCCAAACCAAGGGGCGCAGTTTCCAGAATTTTCCAGCAATATGTTTGTCACAGCCGCCCCTTATACCATGACTATACCAGCTCTAGGAGGACCAAGGCCGTTCTTCCACGCGGGCCCTCCACCACAGTACCATGCTGCCGGCCCATCCAGGGCAGCACACTCTGCCGCAGCAGCATCTGCCAGCAGAAGACCATCAAAGCGGAGGGCAGTTTTCAGCACTCCACCACGATCCCCAATCATCATGGGCAGTCTATCAACTGAGATAGATGCCTATGTGCAACAAAGCTCAACCGTTGTCGAGCCAAGTACACACCACACCGGGGCAGTCACAGCAATGGAAGGTGGAACGGACATCATGATCATTGAGGAGATGGCCAACGTGGAAGAAGGAGAAGAAGTGGAAGCTCCGATGCAACGAACACCACCCACAAGAGTCCAACCGCCCCGGCAAGTAAAAGCTTGATAAGTGCTCAACACACTATCACTTTTTACTCCTTTTATGGGCATTCATCACCAAATATACACCCACTCGGACCAATGCATGTGCTTAATGTGATATATTTAGAAGTTATACTCATATAGATAATATATACAGAAAAAGGCACGTTTTACTGCATTTTCATATCTGTGCAGGAGAACCAGTGTCGCGGCAGGGACAAGGCCAAGGCAGGACTTGATACCGAGGCAGTAGCAGACAGACAGGAAGCAAGACTATAGGCGATGGAAAGACAAAAATCCAAGGAACGTGTCTGGACTTGAAACCCATGGATCGGAGCTGGCTAGCACAAGGAAAAGCCCAAAGGAAGACCACGCGGGAAAGCCCCTTAGTCGAATATAAACTTGGAAATATATTTAATTATGTATTTGACTTGTTCCCTACTCCAAGTTGTATTCTACTTAGGAAAGGTTTGCCCTAGGTCTAGCCCATATAAGGACCAAGCCACCCAATGTACAAGAGACGAAATACCTAGGGAGAGAGCCGACTTGTACTCTTGTTTCTTTCCTCTCCATTATGTTCTAAACCTTCTTAAGGATTAGGTGAAGGTTGTCGAGTATTTGTGAGAGGAGATTGTACTTTGTCTTTGATTCAATGCAATAAAGTTATCAAGGTTTGCTTATCCTTTGTTATTCCTAGTTTTCACAATTGAGCTCGAGAGAGGATATTGTGAATCATCCATTTATCCAAGCTCTGGAGAGTTAGATTCACGAAAGGGGTAAGTACGGTGTTTCAATCGCGAAATACTAACTCAGCCTAGGGATAGGTTAAGAGTTTCAGCGGCTAAAAGAAGTGTGAGATTGGTTGGTGAGTATAATTGGTTCACGCCGGGAGGTATCATCAAGGACTAGTCATCAACAGTACTCTGACTTAGGGATAAGCGGTGTCATCCAAGGACACTTTGCCGAACTTTGGTAAAGTCTGCCCACGAGCAAGGGATTGCCGTGGCAGACAGTATTGTCGTTGCCAAGGCAGTAAACTGCAGTGCTGCCGAAGCAGTGATATACGATTGCGTTGGACAGAGACAAGTCAATCAATTCCACAATACGACGCAACTGAATCCTGGCCCATCTCTCTCTACTATTTCAACTCTTTATTTTTATTTAGTTATTTTAGTTTAAATAAATCAAATCAACTCACTTGTTTTTTTATCTTTCTACAGAACAAGAAGGTGAAGAAAGCATATTAAGTATACCGGTCCCTGAGGAGACGATAACTCGATAAAATACTTATCACTTATTACTTGCGATGTGTCCACTTGCACTAAACGCGCACTTTTGACACGCGACAAATTTTTGGCGCCGTTGCCAAGGACTATCAACTAAATTTTGTTTTCTTTATTTTCTTGTTTATTTTTATTTTTATTTTACTTTTGTTTTTCGTGGTGTATGACCAGGGCCAATCCAACTAACCCGTTGTACGAGTTAGATCCAGAGATCGAAAGAACAAGGCAAAGGTTTAGGAGACAAATCCAAGGAGCCATGGCAGAACATCCGGCAGGACAAAACTTACCTGCCGGTAATGGAGTACTTCCGCCGCCACCTGGGCTGCGGCAGCTCACTGTCAGGGACTTCTTAGAAGAGGACTTAAACGGATTAAACCCAAGAGTCGTTACACCAGAGATTGAAGTAGCCCATTTTGAACTCAAACCCGTTATGTTCAATATGTTAAATACAATTGGACAATTTGGTGGGTCTGCAACTGAAGACACAAGGCAGCACCTCAAGTCCTTCATGGAAATCTGCAACTCTTTCAAAATCTAAGGATTCCGTGAAGATGTCTTGCAATTAAAGTTATTTCCCTATTCACTGAGGGATAGGGCGAAAGCTTGGTTAAATAGCATTCCAGCAGGATCTATTGGTTCCTGGAGTGAACTTTGCCGTGATTTCATTACTCGTTTTAATCCTACTAATTTATATGATAGAATCCGTAATGAAATTACTTCTTTTCGACAGGCAGAAGACAAACCAATGTACGAGGCATGGGAACGCTACAGAGAGCTTGGATGAGATGAAACCACCACCACCTTTCCCAAAAAGGTTAAAAAAGCAAAAACAGGACCAGCAATTCAAGAAGTTCCTCGACATCTTGAAGCAAGTCCACATCAACATATCGTTCGTTGAAGCTATTGAACAAATGCCGAACTATGCCAAGTTCCTAAAGGACATGGTGTCAAAAAGAAAACGAATAGGTGAGTTTGAGACAGTGGCTGCTACCGAGGGATGCATGGCAATGTTGCATAACCGCATGCCTCCAAAGTTAAAAGATCCTGGCTGCTTTACTATACCTTGTGCGATAGGTAAGGATTATGAAGGTAAGGCCCTATGCGACCTTGGAGCAAGCATAAACCTCATGCCTAAATCAGTCTTCCAAAAGCTTGGAATTAGAAGGCCGAAACCTACAACAGTGATGCTCCAACTAGCGGATAGATCCTGTGTGCAACCTGAAGGCAAAATTGAGGACATACTGGTAAGAGTTGACAAGTTTATTTTTCCTGCCGACTTCCTTTCCTTGATTGTGAAGCAGATGACAATGCACCGATCATCCTTGGGAGACCCTTTCTAGCAACTGGACGCACATTAATTGACGTGGAAAAAGGAGAGTTGACTATGCGGGTCAATGACCAACAAGTCAAACTCAACGCATTCCACAACTTAAAGAAGTATGATGATGCAGAGGAATGCAAGGCCATCCACACCGTAGATAATAAGATATCCTGCCTGGGTAGTCTGCTCGGCAAAATATTCGGCAAGAAGATTAAGCCCAAGGTGGATGGACAGACAGCAAAAAGGAGTGGCCCACAACCGGTTCACAATTTGGGCCTAAGGGAGAGAATAATTTTGGGAGATGCATTTACATGCTCTCCACCAGTAACATGATCTCCTCCCTTTTCTTTATTAATATAGTAGGATTAATTAGTTTATTTTTATTTTTATTTTTATTTTCTCTAATTATTTTCGCTTTTAGTATTTTTCTTTTGTGTGTTTTATTTAGGAATAAATAAGGGAAAAATAGTTCACAGCAGGAACTCTGCCGAGGCAATAAAACAGTGTCAGTGCCGCAGTAGTCCTAGCGGGCAGAATAGTGTAACGGCTAGTCTGCCGAGATTCCTGTCGCGGCAGAAAAAGGAAACGGTTACAAACGACTAGTGGTCTCAACGGTCACAAGGCCGAGGCCTATATAAGAAACTCCTTCCTCTTGAACTATTCACTCTTACTTTCTTGTTTTCTTTAGTATTGATAACAATCTCTCTCAATTACTCTCTGCCTTCTAATTCTTGTAAAATCTCCAGATTCTCTTCAAGAAAAACCTCCAAGAACTCACATCTCTCTATCTTGATGGCAACATACAAAAGATTAGCCCCAGCCAACGTTGAAGATCGATTCAACCGATCTTTCATCGCTAGGCAATTTTGGGAAGAGCAAGGGTTCCAGCATGCGGACGAAGAGAACTACGACATTGAACACTACCTCTACGACAGAATTAAGTACCAGAATTGGAAAATTTTCTGTCTGCAACCTGCCCAGGCGAACGCCACGATCGTGCGAGAGTTCTACGCTCAAGGGCCCAGCAAAGACTCCCTATTTGTTCACTGCCGCGGCAGGCCAGTCCAGCTCGATGCCGAGACGATCAATAATTTCTACGGCCTCACCCCAGACAGTGATATCCACGCCGAATTCTTGGAAGATATCACTGTCGAGGACTATGAACTCATCAAAGACGATCTTTGTTACGGGAATACCCCATGGGAAGCCGGTACCCATCGAGGATCCGTAACAAGACAAAGCCTAAAGCCGGAGGCCAAGTTGTGGAATACCTTCGTCAAACGACGCCTCATCCCAACATCACACAATAGCACGGTGGATCGCAAGAGATTGGTGCTTATCCAATCCATCATCAACAAGAGGACCATCAACGTTGGAGAAATCATCCTACGGGAAATTCACGAGTGCGGTAAGAAAGATAGAGGACCATTGTATTTCCCTTGCTTGATTACGGGTTTATGTGTTTCTGCAGGTGTACCCATTGAAGAAACGAACGAATACACGCCCCCACGACGAGGATGGACCAGGGACTTCTACCACAAAGTCATGCAAATCACGCAAGCAGAGCCTGTCCAGGCAACGCCGCAGTAGTTCACTGCCGACACTGCTGTCGGGGCCCAGTACACGGCAGACATGCCTGGTACTGCCCACACCTCTGCCGCAACAGACCCGTACCAAGAAATCTTGCAACGAATGGCAGCAATGGATCTTCGACAACAACGGTACATGGAGTACCAAAGGGACTTCAATGGCACTCTAGCCCAGACGCTGCTGCACGTCTTCCCGGACCAAGGAGTACAATTCCCGGAGTTCCCAAGCAACATGTTCGTCACCGCCTCACCTTACACCGAGACTACACCAGCCCCGGGAGGAGCAAGGTCGTTCTTCCATGCGGACCCTCAGCCCTAATACCAGGCTGTCGGCCCATCTAGGGAGGCAGATTCTTCCGCGGCCTCTTCTGCCAGCAGAAGGCCATCCAAGCGAAGGTCCGTTTTCAGCACTCCACCCCGATCGCCAATTATCATGGGCAGTCTATCCGCCGAGATAGATTCCTATGTGCACCAAAGCTCCACTGTCGCCGGCCCAAGCACACACCACACCGGAGGAGCAACTGCGATGGGAGGAGGAACGAACATGATGATAACCGAAGAGATGGCGGATGTCGAAGAAGGAGAGGAGGTAGAAGCCCCGATGCAAAGGACACCACCTACTCGATTCCAACCGCCCCGGCAAGCAAAGACACAACCATCGCCTTCACCACGGACAAAGCATTTGGCATCAAGGCCACGGAGGAAAATTGTTACAAGCAGCTCTTCGAAGTCGCTTTAAATTTCTTTGTCCTTAATTCAATATTAATTGCTTTTACTGTTTCTATTTGCTGTTTATTATATTCATATTTTGTTTTGCCGCTTATCTCTTCAAATATAAAGCATTGAGGACAATGCTTGGTATGAGTTTGGGGGTGCAGATTCACTGCCAAGGCAGCAATCTACTGCCGCGGCCTTACCAAAAAGGGAGTATTCCAGTGATTTTTTTTATGCTCCCCGCCTTACTTGAATCTACTACTTACACTTTTGCATTGCTCATCATCAGTATTGCCTTAGTTTATTCTTTAAGGCTATAGAAATCTTTCTCCTTACCATGTTTAGGTTCTGTTAAGAGGGCTTAACCCTAGGATGCTTAAGGATGAAAACTTAGAAGCTTACTATAGGAAGAACTTTAAACACTTTTGGGACTTGTTGGATTATAGGAGTTCTTTTAATGAACTTAGGTGATAAAGACTTAGATTTTTGAAAGTAACTAGAGGTGCCTACCACCGGCTCTAGAAAGTCTCTTCTTCATGCTAGAGGTTCCCGAAATTGGCTCCAGTATGTTTTAAGGAATATTAAAAAGAAAGAAGGAATTTAGTGAAAAGAAAAACACAAGTCTTTGAGGTGCCTGAAACTGGCTCAAGATTTGGGGTTTGAAAAGAAGAGAACACTTAACCAAATTCTATTTGTCTTGAACTTAGAGTTTATCTAAGAAAGCCTTTAATCAACTTGTCCACAAAAACGCACACACTCACAATTCTTATAGTTTGTTTCTAGGTAAACCCTTGAGTAACCGAATGGTTAAGGCTTAAGAATAGGACTAGTTATGGTGGGGAGAATAGATGGACATGTAAGACCAAGAGACAGCTTATTTCGGCAAATTGATGGTTTGCATTGCTTGAGGACAAGCAATAGTTCGAGTTTCGGGGTGTGATAAGTGCTCAACATACTATAATTTTTTACTCCTTTTATGGGCATTAATCATCAAATATACACCCACTCGAACAAATGCATGTGCTTAATGTGATATATTTAGAAGTTATACTCATATAGATAATATTTACAGAAAAAGGCACGTTTTACTGCGGTTTCATATCTGTGCAAGAGAACCAATGCCGCGGTAGGGACAAGGCCGAGGCAGGACCTGATGCCGAGGCAACAACAGAAAGACAGGAAGCAAGATTATAGGAGATGGAAAGATAAAAATCCAAGGAATGTGTTTGGACTTGAAGCCCATGGATCGGAGCTGGCTAGCACAAGGAAAAGCCCAAAGGAAGACCACGCGGGAAAACCCTTTAGCTGAAGCAAACATGGAAATATTTTTATTATTATGTACTTGACTTGTTCCCTACTCCAAGTTGTATTCTACTTAGGAAAGGTTTGCCCTAGGTCTAGCCTATATAAGGACCTAGCCACCCAATATACAATACACGGAATACCTAGGGAGAAAGCCGATTTCTATTCTTGTTTCTTTCCTCTCCATTATGTTCTAAACCTTCTTAGGGATTAGGTGAAGGTTGTCGAGTATTTGTGAGAGGAGATTGTACTTTGTCTTTGATTCAATGCAATAAAGTTATCAAGGTTTGCTTATCCTTTGTTATTCCTTGTTTTCACAATTGAGCTCGGGAGAGGATATTGTGAATCATCCATTTATCTAAGCTCGGGAGAGTTAGATTCACGAAAGGGGTAAGTACGGTATTTCAATCGCGAAATACTAACTCGGCCTAGGGATAGGTTAAGAGTTTCAGCGGCTAAAAGAAGTGTGAGATTGGCTGGTGAGTATAATTGGTTCACGCCGGGAGATATCATCAAGGACTAGTCATTAACAGCACTCTAACTTAGGGATAAGCGGAGTCATCCAAGGACACTTTGCCGAACTTTGGTAAAGTCTGCCCACGAGCAAGGGATTGCCGCGGCAGACAATATTGTCGTTGCCGAGGCAGTAAACTGCAGTGCTGCCGAGGTAGTGATATACGATTGCATTGGACAGAGACAAGTCAATCAATTCCACAATACAACGCAACTGGATCCTATCCCATCTCTCTCTACTATTTCAACTCTTTATTTTTATTTAGTTATTTTAGTTTCGATAAATCAAATCAACTCACTTGTGTTCTTTACTTTTTCTACAGAACAAGAAGGTAAAGAAAGCATATTAAGTATACTTGTCCCTGAGGAGACGATAACTCGATAAAATACTTATCACTTATTACTTTCGATGTGTCCACTTGCACTAAACGCGCACTTTTGACACGCGACAAGGTCTCAAGCGGGATGTCGTTAGTTTTGTATCTAAGTGTTTGACTTGTCAGAAAGTCAAAGTAGAGCACCAGCGTCCATCTGGGCTTCTTCAGCATATTGAGATTCCTCAGTGGAAATGGGAGCGGGTGACTATGGATTGTGTCAGTGGTTTACCTTTGACTCGGTCAAAGAAGGATTCTGTTTGGGTCATCGTGGACCGATTAACCAAGTCTGCGCACTTCATTCCAATCAGAACTACCTATCCTCTGAGTAAGTTAGCTCGGTTGTACATCTCTGAGATTGTTCGGTTACATGGGGTGCCTCTGTCTATTATTTCTAACCGGGATCCGAGGTTCACATCTAAGTTTTGGGGTTCTCTGCATTCTGCTCTGGGTACTCGGTTAAACTTCAGTACTGCCTATCACCCTCAAACCGATGGTCAGTCTGAGCGTGTGATTCAGATCCTCGAGGATATGTTGAGAGGTTGTATTTTGGATATCAGAGGTAGTTGGGAGGATTTCTTACCCCTCGCAGAGTTCGCTTAACATAATAGTTATCAAGCCAGTATTAAGATGGCACCTTATGAGGCTCTGTACGGGAGTAAGTGTCGCACACCTATTGGATGGACTGAGCTTAATGAACATCGGTTATTAGGACCAGATCTTGTTCATGAGGCTGAGGAGACTGTTAGATTAATTCGGGATCAGCTTAAAGCCGCTTTTGATAGACAAAATCTTACGCTGATTTAAGGCGTAAGGATCTCGAGTTTGAGGTTGGTGATGAGGTTTTCCTGAAAGTATCTCCGTGGAGGAAGGTACTCCGTTTTGGTCGTAAAGGCAAACTCAGTCCCCGTTATATTGGACCTTACCGTATTCTCAAACGAGTTGGGCCTGTAGCTTACCAGCTTGAGTTACCGCCAGAGCTTAAGCGCATCCATGATGTCTTTCATGTTTCTGTACTGAGACGCTATCGAGCTGATCCGTCTCATGTTCTGTCAGTTGAGGATTTTGAGATCCGTCTAGATCTGTGTTATGAGGAAGAACCCGTTGAGATCATTGCTCAAGATCAGAAGGTTCTTCGGAGGAAAACCATTAAGATGGTTAAGGTTCTCTGGCGAAATCGAGGTTTTGATGAGGCTACGTGGGAGCCCAAATCTGTTATCAAGGCCCAATATCCGCATCTTTTTGATCCAGGTAAATCGTTCTTGTGTTCATGGTAAGTTTTGGGTAAGCCATCTTCGTCCCTGTTTCATTCTTGTTTCGATCCAGTTCAATAGAGTTGTCTTGGTGTTTCTGTTTTGGTTCCGGTCGGGTGCTTTATGGATTCATTATAGGGTTCGGTTTTGAAGTTTTATTTCGGTTTCTTTGAGTTGAGTTTCGCTTGATTCGGATTTATGGTGTGGTTTGGTGAGTTTTGATTCGAGTTTTGGTGCGGAAAGGTTTTAAATCTTTTGTGGTTTATTATCGGATCGAAGGGAGTGTGTATCGAGCCAAAAAGGGGGGTTTTGTTTGAAAAATAGCATGTTTGGCACCTGGGAAAATTCTGGAAAACCCAGATTTTCTCGGGAAAATTCTTGGGAACCCCAAACCGAACCCGACCCGAAACTGATCCATGACCGAACTGGCTGACGTCATTGTTGATGTCATCTACTGACATCACTGCTGACGTCATCTGCTGACGTCAGCATTGACCTAATGACGTCATCTGCTAACGTCAGCGTTGACCGTGCTGACGTCAGCGTTGACTTTTTCCGACCCGGTCCCACTTTATGTTTTTCGACGTCCTAAGTTCATTGGCGCTATCCGTTTTTCGAAATTCGAACTTGAAGTGTCATTTTTAGGGCTTTTAAGTTCAAATGCCTTATCTGGAAGTTATCTTTAGTGGTTTCTGAAATTGTTTCTGTTTGCTTCAGGTGACATGGATTCCGAACCCGAACACCTACCTCCTCCTCCCCCTGGACGACCTCCTGTTCATTAGTCTTCGGGACCCGCACATGAGTTTCGTTTTTCCGTTTCGTGTACTTATCTGTTAGTGGCATAGTAGTGTATCTAACGTTCTATTATTCGTAGGTTCTACTCCTGCTTATTCTAGTGATAGAGCCGAGTCTAGTAGACGTCAGTATCGACGTTGAGTCTTCTGTTACAAGTGTGTTCTCTTCTGTAAATTCCGTTATTTTTGTGTATTCATGTTTTTGTCATATAAAAGCATGTTCATACATCATTATGTCATATTATGTTATTAAGTTACATTTCTGATCCTGATTATTATGCATGCCTCCTGCTAGAATATAAGGCTTGCATTCTGATTCTGTATCTGCCTATGACATTACATCTAGTTGGATTATTGTATGGAGGAAGTTAGTGATTAATTCACTTTTGTTCAATGGTTCTGTATAATACCACTTCTGTTCAGTGGCTTCACCTGCAAGTTGAGTTCCACTTCTGTTTGGTGTGATGGAGTTAGAGTGGTTCAGGGGGGAACCTACTCTTCTGATGGTGTTCGGAGTTGGGGTGCATATCATACATACTTCATAACATCTGCATTTCACTGTTCTGTAATCCTGTTTATCTGCATACTAGAGACACAATAGGCTCCCTAGCTTACACCCTCTTAGTCTCCTTTTTCAGATCACAGATCTAGTCTCTGTACGGTACTTGGAGGATTCCGTTTTCAGATATATATATATATATATTATGTATGTTGTCAATATTCAGATTTTTAATGTGATTTCAGGATCTATGTTTAATTCCGGACATTTTTAATATTATTTTGTATTAAACTTTGAACTTTGGTTTTATTTGATAATTTGTGGGTTGAACTTAGTTTGTTTAAATGTTTAATTTTCAGCATTTAAAATTATTAATTATTTAATAATTTATCTGAAAATTTATATTTAATTTATAAAACCCTAACTTGTAAACCAAGTTTCAGCAACATAAAACCTAACTTTTATTCCAAGAAATTAGGTAAATTTTAGGGGTTACATATCGGACCATGCCTCTTCGTCGGAGTCGTAGCTTGTTCCCACATAAATGATCATTCCTCTTCGTCAGAGTCGTAGCTTGATCACCCATAAAAAACAAAAAAACGGTCATGCCTCTTCGTTGGAGTCGTAGCTTGACCACCAAAAAATATTGAACCATGTCTCTTCGTCGGAGTTGTAGCTTAGTCCCACATAATTGATCATGCCTCTTCTTCAGAGTCGTAGCTTGATCACCCATATATAAAAATTTGTTCATGCCTCTTCGTCAAAGTCGTAGCTTGGTTCAACATCTCGATCATGCCTCTTCATCAGAGTCGTAGCTTGATCACCCCTAACATCTCGGTCATGCCTCTTCTTTAGAGTCGTAGCTTGACCACCTCTAACATCTCGATCATGCCTCTTAGTCAGAGTCATAGCTTGATCATAACTAACATCTCGATCATGCCTCATCGTCAGAGTCGTAGCTTGATAACCCTTAACTCCCCAGTCGTGCCTCTTCGTCAGATTCGTAGCTTGACCACCACACTCATCGGCCCATGCCTGTTCGTCGGAGTCGTAGCTTGACCAAACCAATAGATCTTGTCTCATCGTCGGAGGCGTAGCGGATCACCCATATCCAAACTTTTCTCTTTACTTTTATCTTTTAAATTTTTTATGCTTTAAATAAATACTTGGATACTTTATTCTAAAACACTTTTCTTTTTATTCGTGCAGGTTTCGTCATTCAATGAAACGAAGAGATGAATAAATCAACCGAACCTTGACTCTCCGTCTGTGGTGTAGCGGGTCAAGTAGACGAGTTTATTTCTCAAGCAATTTATAAGATGAGCCTGTTCGAATTTGAAGGAATTGAGTTGCTAGCGTTATCATGTGACAAGGAGTGAACAAATTGATCAGATAATATTGGCTTAATGTGTCCATTGCTGGTAGAGCATGTTCAGTTTGAAAAGAAAGATCGTGGCGTGGACCGAGTTGCAGTTGGACCAAACAAAAATGATCATCTTATATCTTTTTTAGGTCATTGTTTCACAATGACAAACATAGAGGGGCAAATATAATAACTATTTTTGTCCAGGGATTGAACAAACCTTAAACCGAAACCCCTAAACCATATCCCTTAATTAAATATATATAATAAATAAACAATAAATTAAAAATTCAAAAATATATTTAATCTAAAATCCAAAAATATTACATATTAAATAAATAAAAGTCCATGCAAATCCATTTCCATTTATTAAACCAAAAACCAATTACAAACCAAGCCTACATGTCATTAGCCCAACCCCCTAAATCCAATCTGCCTACCCAATTACCATACTCATTTACACCAAGATCCAACAATTAAACCCTTAACCCAAATACATCAGACCCAAAAACCATCAATTAGCCCGGATGCCCATGACCCGGTTCACAACCCAGATATCGACCCGGCTCTCCACCTCCCTGGACTGACTGTTCAAAAGAACCAAGTGACTCTCTAGATTCTGGAAATTCTAGAACACTCTGGAATAATGACCCTTCAGATCCGTTCAACTTGTCTCACATCGGTAGCCACGTCCGGCCAACTCAACGCCACGCCAGCTCCACCACAACAACCATGTCACGCAAGCTGGTCCTCAACCATCACTGTTGTAGAACCGGCCAAGAAAAGAAAGGACAAAGGCTTCCCTCTCCCTCCTTGTACAATGACAACAGGCACACCGGCAAATAGACAAAACAAAATGACAGAATATCAGAAGCAAGCCAACAATTTTCTTTTATTTTTTATCAAATGTAATCGGCTATAAAAAGCCTGAATCAGACCATGTAACTTTAGACGGGTATTGAATGAAAATCGAATACAAGGTAAAACATTTTTCAAAGCATTTTGTTTCGGTTCTTCTTTTATTTCGAGTATAAAGCATTAGAGTTAGTTTTTTTACCTTGAAATCGGAAGTCGGTTTCCATCACCGGTGTTACATCATCTTTCTCTTCTTTTGATTTCTTCAAATCCTCCAACCTCTTCTTCGAAATAAGGGTTTAAAACAAAATAGTTCTTTTCGATTAGTTTTCAAAAGTGGGATCTCAAATCTTTTTTTTTTCTTTTCGAACAAAGGATAAGAGGCTTCGGCTTTGATTTTGTAGACTTTAAACAAAGAGGGGGTTTTGGATTTTAAAATAGAAATTTTTCTGGGTTTAATGACCAAAAAAAGCAAAGGTTGTTGGCTCGCCGGCCTCCACTGCCGGCGGCTGATTTTTGGGTTTCAAGAAGGGCTGAGGGTTCTGTATTTTCAGAGAATTTCTCCGCTCTTTGGGTTGTTATCAAAACAAAGATGAAGCAAATGGGAGGCTATGACCATTTCCGCCTATATTTTATATATATATATGATTCCTAAAATGATGTAGTTTTACCAATCTTAGACCCGCTCGGTGACCTGGATCCGGGAGAAGATCCGTGCAAAAAGGGTGAATGTGTTAATTGCAGAGTTGGTGCTTGAATTTATGGGACGTTTGGCTTCCAGTCACGATTTAATCTTTCCTTTAATCCCTCGGATTTGTTTCTTTTTACATTTTAGATCTCGTTTAAAATTTATTTTCTTTTTCTCTTTCATTATTTCATTAAATACGTTGATTCATGGTTATCAATAAAAATTGTTGTTTCCCTTTCTAAGTTACCAAATCACAAAGATTTTATTTATTTCTTTTTATTATTCTTCTCCCTTTTTTAACTTGTATTTATTAGCTTTAATTTCCTTTTTTTTTACTACCATGCAAAGGAAATAATTTATTTTGTTTCTTTCCCTATTTTATGTACCTTTGACAAATACATGTTATCATATATTAGATATATTTATTTATTTGCTAAGTCCATGTAATATATATTTATGATAATTTTTTACTTTATGTTTATATATATTATACTATTATTGCATGTTATACTATTGTATTAAATTTTTACGGGGAATGATTCATATTATTTATAAACCGTTTAGTGTAAATAACTAACACCTAACATTTAATTTCTTGTATTTAATTTTCCGCATTTTATTTTCTTGCAATTCAATATATTCATTCTAACATATAACATTTACTTTTTAGTATTTAATTTATCGCAATTTAATTTCCCGCATCTTAATTTATCGCTATTATTTTTTCGTATTTTCTTTCATGCAATTTACTTTACCTCATTTATTTCCCTTATTTAAATTATGCGATTTAATTTCTTGCTTTATTCTTTCCTTGTAATTTATATTGTTGTATTTTATTTATTCATGCTTGTATATATTTGTTCAACATATGACACATTAATTTAATTAATAAAAAATGTGGTATCTCAATATTCTGTCGTAACGGACCCGACACCAGGCGTAATGGTGGCGGTGTATGCGTTTACCTTCGAATATCGAGGTCTTTAAAATATATTCGCATTCTTAA
Organism: Abelmoschus esculentus; assembly: GCA_035048815.1. Lineage (NCBI taxonomy): Eukaryota > Viridiplantae > Streptophyta > Magnoliopsida > Malvales > Malvaceae > Abelmoschus > Abelmoschus esculentus. The sequence goes on from JAUCBN010000015.1 coordinate 8,201,405, forward strand.
ACGGATAATAAATTAATAAAAAACATGAACTTGTAAATTTCCAATTTCGGGCAATTATATTCGATAAGGTACCAATTTTTGGATGGTGTGGGGTATCTCTATATCTCATCCGTAACCGACTCCCGAACCCATTTTTTAGAATCTTTGATTTTAACGGTGTCCGGTCTACCAAAGTGACCGGTGGCGACTTCAGTCTTTTTTAAAATAAATTCCTTTTTTATTATAAATAAATCCCAATTTTATGTTTTTAAACCCTAAATTTTTATAAATACACATTTTTAATCTATTTTTCTAAATTAAGCCCTAATTTTTAATAAAACCCCAAAATTCACCAATTTTCCACTTTTAACATAATTTTTAAACATTTTTCTAAATTAAACTCTAATTTATTAAATTCACCTCAAAATTCCCAATTTTTTAATAATCCCTAATTTCAATAATAAACAAAGTTTTTTCTAACAAAACATACCCTACATACTTTATACCTTTGTATTTTTTGGGGAGCCGTTACAGGTACCATCTTTCTTTTTCACAAACAAGATCGGTGCACCCCCCGGTGAAGTACTCAGTCGAATAAAACCATGATCTAGCAACTCCTGCAACTGAACCTTCATCTCTTTCAACTCCTTAGGTGTCATTCAGTAAGGATTAATAAAGACATGTAAAGATCCCTTTATTAGCTCAATATCGAACTCAACCTCTCGGTTAGATGATCAACTCGGTAACTCTTTAAGAAAAACTACAGGATAGTCACAAACTGTGTGTATGTCACATGGCCTAACCTCTTTCATAATCAAATTCATAACATAAGCCAAATAAGCATCACAACCCTTGACCAATAACTTTTGGGCTTTCAAAGCCGACTCAGCCCTAGATAAAAACTTTACACTTTCACCAACCATAACTACTTTTGAGTCATCAGTTAACCTTAAAGAAACCCTCTTAGTCTTAAAATCCACAAAAACTTTATGCTCAACTAACCAGTCCATACCCAAGATTAGATCAAACCCTTGAAAAGGTAACTCTATAAGATCGGTAGAAAAAACATAGCCTTTAACGGTTAGAGGACATCTTCTGTAAACTTTTCTGACAAATACGGTCTCTCCAAAAGAACTAATAACATTCATACCTATTTTCATAGTCTCTACAGGTATATCTTGGGTTTTTGCATGCTCGCTAAGGATATAAGAATGAATAGATCTAGAATCTAACAAAGCGAACAAAGATAGGGATTGCAAGGAAAAGGTACCTGCAACCACATCAGTGTCATTCTAGACCTCACTGTGTGCATAAACTCTCGCCTAACCCTCATCAAGGCGCTGCTATCCCCAATTCTTATCTCGACACTGAAAATTGTTTCCTCCTCGGCCTCATCCCCTATTCTGATCACCTCCGCAACCTTGGCCCTGACAGCCACCGGTCAACTAAGGACAGTCTCTCTTAGTGTGTCCCAAAATACCACAATGCCAACACCCTTTGTCTTTCCAACATGGGCCTGCGTGACGTTTTCCACATTTTTTACACTCAGAAATCTTAGCCTGACCTTCCTGATAACCACGACCAACTCCTCCTCCTCTATAATGATTTCGTCCATAACGTCCATCTCTTTGTCTCTTGGACCTATCTCTATTATTCCTAACATCCATCGGCCTCTTACCCGAACTAGAACCAGATGACTTCAAACCCAAGCACTGCTCAATATCTTTTGCCCGATCCACTAACACATTAAAGTCCATATAATTTGTAGCCAACATATACGTCTTGACTTCCCTGACCAAAACAAAACAAAACCGCTCAAGGCGAGCTCTCTCATTGGGTAACAACTCTAGGGCATATTGTCTCAGCCTAACAAATAGAATCTCATACTCAGATACTGACGTATTGCCCTAGACTAATGTCATGAATTCTCGTTTCTTTTTATCCAAGTACCAAACACCCAGATACTTACTCCTAAAGGCCTCACCAAAGAAATCCCAAGTAACCTCAGTAGTTTCCAACCCATAGGTTGTCATATTCCACCATCTATAAACATCACTCTGAAGCAAAGCAACTACGCATCCCAATTTCCTTTTATCCTAACAACCCATCTAAACTAAGATACGATTAGTACTCTTCAACCAAGCCTCAAAGTCTTTCAGGGAAAGTCCCTTAAACTCAACCGGTGGAGCAAATGTGGCCTACATTCCAGCAACTGCAGCTTGAAAAGCTCACGCTATTGCCTATACTAACTGAGACATATCACTAACAACCGAAATAGCAGATGGAGCTGCTAGCGGAACAAACAGTGGTGGCGGCAGAGGTTGCAACTCTTCCTCCTCATGCACTTCTCTTCCATCGGTGATAGATCAAGTGTTCATTCTAAGCTCTCTACGGGGTCCTAAACTAGCGTTACTATGCAAACAAAACAAAGTTTAAAACTAAGTAAGTCATCCCGAAGTAAGGTGCCAACTAGCTCAAGTTTAAAAAAAAACAACCTTAAAGTAGTGGAGAAATGGAGACCTATGTATAACATGCTTTAATATTATTAACATGTAAATAATCACCATGCATATACATATCAACATATATAGCAATCACCGTGCAAATAATCACATCAGCATATAAGGCAAACATCGTGCATCACAACATGCTCAAACAACAACATATCCCAAGGAATTCATAAACCTAAGCTCTGATACCAATAAATGTAACCCCCTCGACCCGGTCTAGACATCACCCGACTCGAACAAGCTATACGGGGAATATCGAGGATAATATGAAGACTCACCCCGATAAACGACCCTAAGTTTTTTTCTTTTTATTTTATCTAGAGGCTTTAATTAGGTTCTACATGTTCTTGTAAGTACTAAGTTCATTTTACAGCGGAAATTAATGAGAAACGAGTCCTAATTTTAACCGATTAAGTTTTAGAGACCTAATTATAATTTTTCAAAAATCATGGACCTATTGTTAAATTGAACTTATTGATTTTTGATTAAGTCCATTTCATGCTTGCACATAAATTTTTAGTTTAAAAGAAGGTCTACAAGTCATATAATTGCATACTAAAGTTTAATGACTAAAACGTAAAGGTTTAACAGTTTATTCCATCCTATAACGATATTAACGGTCAGGGGTATCTAAACCCCTTGACCCTGTTTCAATACCAAGGAAAAAACTAAGTAGGTATATGTAATTACTAATTTTATCTGGGGTTTAAACCCGGGTTTTAATTTTCATTTCAATTTAAATAACGGGCTTGTAGTTATTAAACACAAAAAAATCAAAAATATTACTATATATTATTTGGGCTAAAAATTTTAAAAATATATATTTTAAAAATATATTTTATATATATATATACTAATTTGTATTTATATATTACTATATGCTATTATTTTAAGAAAATTCAAAAAAAAAATTATCATAAATATTACTCTTTTATCATCTTATCTTAAAATCCCAAAATAGTATATATGTAAATATTATTTTATTTGTGTTTCTCTTTAGTTTCATTATCTTTTAAAAAAATATAAAAAATATCACTTTACTTCCGTATTTTTATTCCCTTTGTTTTAATTTCATTTTTATTATTATTGTTGTTGTTATTATTATTATTATTATTAATTCTTATCCTTTCGAATTTTGTTATTATTATCAATTAAAAAATCAAAATATTACATATTATTTATTCTTCCTTTCGTTGTATTCCTTTGTTAAATAGATTAGTTTCTTTTGTTTTATTTTCGGTTGTATTATTACTATTATTATTATTATTATTATTATTATTATCATAAAAAACAGATTTAAATAATAACCCAACTTAAATAAACCAGCCCATACTTTTAATTTAATTAAAAGTCCACTACTAATTAACTAAAACCCTAATCAGCTTCCTCTTTGTCCTTGCACAGCTGCTTGGTGGCCGTTGGATCTGATCTAGATCCAACGATCTAGATGGAAACCGAGGAATCTTCTGGAAGAAGCCCACGCGCGACCCTTTGGCTGATCCACACGCGCGTGCAACGTACGCGTGCAACCGTTCGACTCCCTCGCACCTCTTCACTGCCCTCGTCGTCCGGTCGTTGTTGCCGTCGCCGGTGGTCCCCCCTCGTACTCCGAATGCCACATGCACAAGAAAACAAAGAAATTAATGCTAGATTCGTACCAACTTCAGCCATACGAACGAATGTCGGCCGATTTTCAGTATGATTCAACAGACCAAACGAAAACAATTGCAGTGAATCAGAGGCAACACCAACAATTTCAGAGTCGAATACATCCAAATAGAGGCAGAACCAATAGGATTTTTATTTCATTTTCTCTTTTGTAAATCGATCAGTTATTTAAACCGAAGCAAATCACTGTAATCGGGATCCTCTTCCTACTTTTTTCAATCAATACAACAAAAAGCCTTTCGAGGTAAAAACCTCTCATAGTTTTGCATGCATCGTTTTTAATACAGAAGGGAAGAAAGCTTTTTTACCTTCGAATCTACTTCGTTCTCTCCGATATTCTTTCTGCGGCGACAAACCGTGGCCCTTGCGCCGTGTTGGTGAGCCAAGATCGAAGGAGAGTTGTTCTTCTTTCTCCCTTTTTTCGAATCGAAGGAGAAGAACATTTTCCTCTCGGTTTCGAAAGCAAAGAGGGGTTTTCAGATTTTGTTTTGGTCGAAAATAATTGGTTTTGGTGGCAGTTTTCGTGGCGATTTTCTGGAAAGGATGGTGGCTGGTTTCTGGGTTGTGAAGAACATGAAGAATGTTCTTATTTTTTGGGTTTTAGCTTTAAATATTTCAGAGGATTTGGGAGAGGGATTTTGTTTCGGTTTGTTTAAAATGAAGAGAGGGGCTTAATTCTAATCTTTGTTTGTGTTTTATACTCAGGCCTTAATTAAAAAATGGTTTAATCGCATAATAAATCCCTCCGTCATTTTTTTATCCCTTCCGCGACCCTCTAAACTTTTAAGAATTTTTCAATATGGTCCCGATCTGGACCATAATCATTATTTTAACAATGACTTAATTATTTTAAAGTCCTTCCGTGATTTTGAACTTATTTTTCGGCCCTTCCTCGTTTTGAAATAACAACTCGGAGGCTTCATTATTTTTAAGTCTTTGTAATCAGGTCATTAATCCGTTTATAACCGTTTTTTCTTAATGGTTTATTTCCATTTTGATCCCTCCGTGTTTCAATGTTTATTTTTAAGCCATCTCTCACTTCAAAATGACAGTTTGAGGGCTTAAAGTTTTTTAAATTATTTCATTTTGGCCACTGTTTTAAAATAAAGTTGTTTTTTCTTTTATTTTTTGACCCTTCTGTTTTGTTTTCTTTAATTTTTTTCATTTACAGTAACCTTTATTTAATCTTTTTTTTTATTTTGTCTTAATTTTAATCTTGTTATATGCATTTTGTTTTATTTATTCATGCATTTATTTATGCATTTTATCATGTTTTTATATTATATGCCTCGATGAATATATATTTATGTTTATTTGTACATATATGTATTTATTTGTATATGTTTTTTTATGCCTTGTCATGCATTTTATTATTTTATGGTTCATGTTGTTTTTCTTTTCACATATTTGTTCCATTATGCCTTTATCTTGTTGTGTCGTGCTTTTATTCTTTTTATTTTATATGTTCATCTTGCATTTTATTTGTGTTTTGAGTTATGTTGTAATGTTGTATGCATTTGTTGTATTTATTTTGTATTTATGTTGCTCATCTTTTATTTTTTCTTAAGCTACATCCACACCTCTTTAATTAACAAATCTAATTAATTACGTCTTTATTCGATCATAACGGGCCCATCACCAAACGTAGTGGTGGCGGTGTATGCGTTTACCATCGGATAAAGATACGGAAAAAAATAAAATTGCATTCGAATTTTTTAAACAAACTTTAATTTAAATGTCACTTTAAATCGGAAAATTCCAAAATTAATTAAGCGGTTATTTTGATAAAGATGTCAATTTTGGGCGGTTTTTAACGATAATATCGTTTTAAATCGTAACCGACTCTCGAATCCAATTTTTAATGAATCTCTGGTTTCCCGTGTCCGATCTACCAAAAGTGACTGGTGGCGACTCCAACCTTTTTTTAAAAAAAAACTCTAATTTCAAAATCTTTTTTTAGTTAAAATCCATAACCCTAATTTCAAAATCCCCAAATTCCTTTTTGAAATCGAAACCCTAATTTTCAACCCTAAATTTTTCAATCCCAAATTTTAGGTCTAAATTCCCAACTCTAATCTTCATGACCTAATCTTCTAATTTTCAATTTTTTTTCGATGTTTCCACTAGTGACCCCCTTTTTCATCCTTTTTTTCATTCACACCTATTTTTTAATATTAATTTAAATTTTTAAGGAAGGATCACTACAGTATCAAAACGAGACTTAAGTGTTTCGATACGCCTTCGATATCTCGCCCAATGTCCTGTGAAGCAAGCCCGTATTTCGATATAGCTTGGTCCCCATCCGATATGATTTGCTATTGTAAAACTTGTTTCGGAACTCAGGATCAACGTATCAATACGCCTGTTTGATTTCAAGCTACTGTTTCAATACCAATTCATGTTGTATCAATACCGAGACTAATTTTTCTAGAAATCCTTCATGTTTTTGCTTGCGTATCGATACCCTATGAAGGGGTATCGAAACCCTCTGCACTGAAAGGAAGATTTCTCTATTCTTAATGCCTTAAATGAAATCTAAAGGTTTACTAAATGCATATAAGTACCTAGAGGCAAATTCCTCGTTTCACAACTAGTTCTCTAGATACAATTCATCCTAGTTCATTAGTCAACACATAAGTTGGTATAAACATACTTCAACATCACAATTCAACATAAATAACACAAATGAGGTAAGAATCAAATTTAAAAACTTCATTGTCATAAAAGCATACCAATACATAAGTTCATCAAACAATTCTTAAAATATGACTTTACTAACATAGTCAAATTCCTCAATTTCAATATTCAATAATAATTCATAAATAGTATAGAATTTCTAATTTCATTGCTCTCGACTATCTAAGGTTCAAACTCAAAATAACATACTATAAGCTAAATATGATTCAAGGCACTATATATGGTTTTCCTTGCTTCTTGGGACGAGCGTCTCACTTATTTATCTGCATTATAAGGAAAAGAGAGGGATTAAGCAATTGCTTAGTGAGGAAAACATAAAACATTTTAAAACTACTTGCAATGCAGCCCATAGTATACTTAAAACAATTGCAACAGAAAAACAGTTCATGCTCTTTAAACAACACATGTGTCTAATAAGTAAAATTCAGCAAGTGTATCAATTCGTGGAATTAATTCACCAAAATCTCAAGACTTATATGCTTCCTATTACAAGGCTTATAAATGTTTGAAAATAGAATCAAACACTTGCACAATCTATTTGCCATGAAAATCAGTAAAAAATATTACTTGTGTTTTCTCGTGTTGGTATTAGTGATCCGATTAGCTTACCTCTAATCGTTGGGATAAACGGAACTGTCAGACATGAGGTCAATCGCCAACATACCACGTATGAGAGCCAAACCGCTACTCATACCACATGAGGACCAAACTATCTACTCATACCCATGATGGATTACCTCCAATCATGAATTTTCACCTTAGCATCCGAGATAAGCAACACTTTAAATGTAATACAACACATATACCACACATTCTAAGTATTAACTCTACTGCATCACTAGGGCATTTAACACACATACGCATTTTATAATTATAGTGCACTCACATCCTATTGATCGATCAACTTATCCCAAAATAACAACATCTTAATTACCAACACAATACAGTACCAATTCTCAAGTTTCTCACTTTCAAAATAGTATACAAACCTCATGTTTCCCACCAATCTATGTATCAAGTACCAAAATCGATAAAACCACATTTAACATATTTTATAAAACAAATTGTGGGATCATTAAACCAACTTAAAAATATTCCCTTGAGCAATTAAAATTCATGCATAAACCATTATGCAAAACATCGTACGAGCATGACAATTAACATAGTAAAACTAGCATGGTATGGGAAAAATCTTTTAGAGAGCAAAAGGTAAAACTTACTTCGGAGTATAGGGTGTTTTCTCACACCTTCCTTACAGTCCCAATACTTTGAAAAACTAAGTAAAACACTGTCGAAACAGCCTACTCTCAAGTCCACTCACTGATATTCGTTTCTTGTCCGATAAGTCACCGATTTGAACCAAAACTCCTTCAAACATGATCACCTACTTCTTGACCTGATTCAAGCATGAAAACTAAGCATTTAGTGCTCCTAATTGCACAAAAAAAAACAAGCCGGATTCTTACACAACATCCCTTAAAACCTATCAAAACCTTAACCGAACACTTTTTGAAACTCCCCAAACTTCACTTAACCTTTTATTCCGGGATTAGGGACTTTTAAAATAAGTTATAAACATCCTATCATGTTCAATATCAACAATTTAGGATCCAAAAAAAGTGAGTAAAACCCTTGAACAAAAATCTTAATTTTTGAACAAAAACAGATTTTTCTCAAATCAAAAGAGTGAAAACGTTTTTACCAAGAAAATAAATTTGGAATTTCATTAAAGAATCTTTAAATATCAGAGAATTGAATGTTTCATACCTCCAATTCTGACCCAACCACTTTCTATGGTTTTTGTAGAATAAAATAAGTGAAAAAACACAATTTTTGAAGGAGAAAAGTTATAGATTTCAAAAACACAATTAGGATTCGTAAAATTCTTCTCAAGTTTTTAATTTTTACGAAATAGTCATTAATTTCAAAATCTTAGAGATTCAAGGGAAATTTTTGAAATTGACTCGACCAAAGTCAAATATATTTTAAATAAGAATTTTAGGATATTTTTCTATAATTTATTTTGATTTAAAATTAATTTTTAATTATTTAATCCCGCTCTAAGCTTAACCGACCCACTAACTTCTAAACCCATTTTTGAGGCGTTACACATTTACGCCCCTAATTTGGAGATATTCAAATTTTCATTTTACAACTAAAATTTTATTTAAATATTTTTTTAGTCTAGTTGAGTTTTGTTCATCTCTAATTGTACAACTCAAATCAGTTTCGAGTATAAAATTGGATCAAATTACTTTAGATTTTCAAAATTTTGAATCGGTTGTGTTTGAACTGGTTTTGAGCATAAAATTGATTTTGAGCATACTAAATTCACCAATAATACTTATGAACGTATTTACAGTCTCATTAAGATCGCCTTTTCCACAAAAATTGAAGGCGTGTACATACATATTGATTCATCCACCAAGAGATGCTCCTCCAAAGTTAAGTCCCTGCTATAGTATCCATCATGAACATCATCATAAACTTGACAAGCAAAGCATCTTAAGAACGACGATATGCGAGAATGGCGTCGGGTTTGTGACCTACTTTTAGGAACATGGAATTTTGGGGTTTTCAAAAATTGGAAGTTGTGTTTAAGCAGCTTTGTGCCCTGGAGATTAGCAAAAGTTCTTCGGCTTGGATTTTGGCTACACAAGCTGTTAATTTCGATAACGTTGGTGGGCAGGATCTTGCGATCGACATGGGATAGTAGGCTACGTTCACTTGGACCGAGAAGAGCGAATAAACCGGTCTGTGGTCCGAGAACCTCGACTCGCCCCTTGAGTACCATATTTGCTTAAGTCCCTCGCCTTTCCATAGTATCCTATCACACCTGCAATCATTTTCTCCATAATTCGAAGTTTCAACATGATAGAAAGACTAACACAATAATTAGACCGAAAAATAAATGATAAACGCCAAAACTAGGAGCAGAACTATAGTAAAATATAGCACAGAATTATATATAACTATATAAAAGTCAACATGATTATGGTTTTCAAAGGATGATGAAGACAACTACATGTTCCCAACAAGTAACCTTAATTAATGCACAACCTGGGATTAGTTTAATCTTTGCTTCATGTATTTAATTACTAAAATTTAAGCAAAATCGGTGGTGAAAGGAATAAGAATTTGGTATCTTACCAGGCAGGAAATCGTCGTTTTTCTTTAGGATTTGATGTTTGCACAGCGTAGTCGTCAGAATCGACGAGATATTTGTAAGTTGGAGCAAAGTATATCGTCCCCTCTTCCCATCCTTTGAACACCCGACCGGCCCTTTGTTCTATTCTTAGCTGCCAAGAAATGAGGAAAAAATATCACATGTTAGATCTAAAAATAATACACACCAATAAACAAATACAATATCAATTTTCTATTTTCTTTGTTTGTTTAGATTAGGTTCTCACCTGATCCTTCTCTAGAAGTTTTTGCCAATCATTCTTCTTCAGTAGTTCGTATGTATCAGCGCAACCGGAAGCAAGCCGATAGTTCAAATCTCCTAACCAAATAATCTTACTGAACAAAGTCGAAACAAGGAAAAACTTTAGAGTCTTGACAGAACATGTGTGAAATTTTACAAGTACTATAAAAAATTTAGAATAGCTTACTCATGGTCGAAAATGGTTTGCGGAGGAAGTCGCTGTTTACGATCTCTAAGTGTATGAGAGAACCTTGTTCTCTTTAAGATTTCGGCAACATCGGAGTTTCTTCGAATCTCATCGCCTTCTTTCTCCCCGGAAGTTAAATGAGTACACACAAAGCAAAACGTTGTCTGGTGCAGTGTCATACTAATGGATATTGAACCCTGTTATAAATATTGAAACAAGCTAAACTTAATACAAGTTCAATCTAATTGTGATAAATGTTGGATTCGTTTCTTAATCAACAAGGGTGTAGAATAAATATAATTACGGACCTTGTTTCCGAGATATCCCATGATGCCACGACCAACGCACGAGACTTTGAGGTTGCTAATATGTTGGTAAAGATCGGCTCGAACCCATACGCACAAAAACAGGCCAACCATTTGCTTGCTAGCAGCTAGGCAGAATCTCTGATGCTTTGGACTGATGGACATGCAAATGGGGCTAGATGAGCCTTCTTCGCTTAAACAAGAACTCAAGCTTATTAATCTTTTGAAATCCTCTTTCCTGATTTCTTCTTCCATAGAAAGTAAATCTGGAAAGCTGACACTAGGCTTAACACTTGCTTGCTGCCCAAGCTGCGGTAAGGAAGGGCTTGTACTATTGTAACATTGGGTAAGTTCTAAGTCACTTGGGTTGGTATTCAAAGCTTGACGAATAAGGGAAAGCCACTGTGCAGCGGGGCTGTTGTCCTCGGCCCCAAGCACATTACCAGCATTTAGCGGAACGATTTCCTGAAACCTAACAAGCAAAAAAAAAATCCAGTTTCAGTCAATCAAATTTCAAAGTATCAAAACACCTTGAAAAGCTTCACCGACCAATTTATTTTATCCCTTTTATTGCTTTGTTCACATACAAGCAGTCGAGGTTGAAGGTGAGGACAAGAGGTAAACGAAGAAAAGTAACAATTAAAATTGCCAAAATATGATACAAAGCTAATTACAAAGGACACTATGGTGGTTTTACAACAAAATTCGACAAATTTAAAGAATATCGGAACCATCTTCATTAATATCACGCACTCGATTAATAAAAAGGAGCATAACAAAGCAATTTGGATTCGATGATCATTACATAGAAAAAAGAGCAAAAATTTACCCTAGAACATAGATATCAGCAGGAGCAGGTGACCTTAACCAATCTCTTATGTTCAAACCATGGTGAGGTGATTTCCCTCCCACATTCCATGTGCCAACAAACATCCTGAAAACTCGGAGAAAAAACAAAACTAGAATCAAAACTTAAAACATCAAATAAAGCACAATTATTAACAACAATTAAGCATCTTCAATTCCAATAACCCTAGTTAACTGCATGGTATTCAAACAAAAACTTAACAGAGTTTTTATTTATGACCTCACCTGAGGTTGACTGAATCAGTAACAGACGACGTCTCCATCGAGACTAGTTTCGGCTTAATCCCTCCGGCAGCTTCCATCAACCAGCCTTCTATTAAAAAACAAAAACTCACAGTTAACAAAAGAACTAACAATGAAGCAAATTCAAGTGGTACAGTGAAAGTCAAATCTCGACTGTCCACGTGGAGAGAAAAAAACTAAAACCGGTCATTAATTTTTTTTGAATAAATAAAAAATTTATTCACCCAAAAGTATTATTAAATTGTACAAACAATAAAAAATCAATTATACAACAAATAAAACTATTTAAATAATTGCCCAATTCATAACAAAACTTTAAGAATTAAGTCACAAACTTTCTCTTAATAACATAGTCGAACATTTGTCTTTATCAAAGAAGCAATAACATTCATTTGTCTTGACTTATTTTCATGTACTCTATCGTTTTGCTCTTGTCGAATAAAATAGAGGTAAACATTATAATTTCAACCAGACGAACAGGTGACCCAACCGAAATCAGTAACAGTTCTTTCTTTAACGTCCAATTAAAAATGTATTACAGCCGTCAAACTGCTGACGGCTGAGGGAAATTCAAAAAAGAAAAGTTTGCAGATCATAGTTCCGGTGTAGCATCTTAAAATCTACCTGAGAAATCTTCCGGTACGTACACGTAGTGATCCTCGTCGGAACAACTCTTTCGTCTTTCATCGTCTTTGCCTATAGAAAACAAAAAACAGGGATTCTTCCTTTGAATCTAAAACGAAATTTGGGAATAAAATTTGATCAGAAACGCTACATATTCATGGTGGGATTTGTTGTTTTTTTACCGTTGATGGCGTAATCGGAGTGAAACTCGTCTGTTCCACGCGGTATATTAAGCCATTTCCGGACGATTACTTTAGGCCACGAAAGCTGCAACAGCCAAAGCGAAAAAGAGATTCAGAATTTAAGCAATCCCGTTCATAAAAAAACCGACGAACGATGGGGGAAATGGCACGGTTGCATACCTTGGAGACTTTTCCCATGTCTGTTTCTCTTTGCTAAACTGCCTAAGCAAGGAAATTTAAAATCAGGATCGAAAACATGTTGACTGATATTATAATGGCGGGGAAATATATATTGTTCTGAATTAAATAAACTCAGAGTACAATAACAGTCTATTAGAAAAAGATATGGGAAATTAAGTAATGAATATTTGGAGTGAAGACTTGATGATTTAGAGGTTTACATAAGCAAAGAAATTCAACGGAAATATAAAAGAAACTAGTTGCAGGGGAAATGGAGACAGCAAAACGGAGAAGAAAAATAGTTTAAGAAAAGGAAAAGAAAGCTGAATTCTCAATATAATACTAAAAAGAGTCTTGGGTTTTAAGCTTTTTAAGGTTCTGAACAGAGAAGAATACAGGGTGGAAACTGGGTAACATTAGAATTCTCTGGTAATCCATATGGGAAAAGACTGGTCTTATATTTTGGTACTTTCATGTACTTGGGTTAACGAGATGAAAAGGGAAGAAGGCTTGAAAGATGAAAACTCAATGATGAACACCACAAATGGAAAGTGAAAGGTGTTTCTGAAATGAGAAATCTTAGTGATTGTTTTTAAGGAAAATGAAGATATGGGAATAAGCTGGGAAAGTAACAAGGCGAGAATCGGAGATATAAGGTCGTAATCTGAGAGGGAAGTTAGACAAACGCAGTTCCCGGAAAGCTGCCGCCCAAAGGAACAGAGGGATCTTTTATAATGCAAATTTGTGGTGGTATAAAGCAAGAGTGGTCAATGCCATTGTTAATAATTCTCAATCATGAAGAAGACAACACAATCAATAAACGTGTAACGAAACTAAATTAATAATTGCAAATAAAAACAAAAACAGGGGAAAATCAGTCCAAGATTAAAAGTAAAAAAAAAAAAAAAACACAGTAAAGACCAGAAATGAAAATGGTAGTAATTCCCAGATTATGAAGTTTCAAAGAATGGGAAAAGAAAAAAAAAGTTTAGAAAGGGTTACCTTTTTTATTGATATTTCGTTTTCTGATTGTGAAATTACTTTGGTTTGTTTTCAACCGTAGAAAGCGAGCAAAAATTTGCAGAACAATGGTGGTGGTGGCGTTCCGAGCAAAAGCAAATGGCCGAAGTGCGTGAGGAGGAAGGGTTTAAACTCCGTTGAAATGTTACAGTTTTCTTAAAATTTTATTTTAAAATTTGAAATGCTTCTCAGCAATTTTTAAACTTTGTGATTGAATGGATTAGGGATTCACTGCTGCCATTTTAATTCGATTAGGTCGGCCGTTGATTCGCAGCATCTTGTAGGTGTATGATTCACTTTTTTTTTCTTCTTTGTTTTGTTCAGTAATACTAGTATTGTTTTGTTGAAAAAATATCTTATTTAAATATCTTACGGTTGTTATGATTGAGTAGTATTTTTTTATATAAATTTTAATTATTTGTGTTTTAAAATTATTTTATTTAAATTATTTTTTTAAAAATATTAATTTTTATTATACATATTTTTTATTTTTTTATTTTCTAATTATTTTATAACATATTATATTATATATATATTAAAATATGTAAAAAGTCAACAAACGAAGAAAGTAATTGGTAAAACAACGTATGAAAAAAATTCTTGGTATCACATAAGTAAATTTTGAGTTCGAGACGTATGTGGAAAATTTTCGTTAAAAATTCACTTTCTAAAATAAAGTGTGTAATACAGGTCGATCCAAATAAATTAAAGTGAAAACCTTATTAAACTATAGAAAAAATAATGAAAAGAACAATGGTAAAGATGAAACTTTCATTCATAATGGATGTTGAATACATGAGTTTTAACTCTCTTTATATAAGGAAGAAGAGACCTTAGAATACTTAAACTAACAAACTAACCACCTTAACCATATACTCATTTCATTCAAAACTTACAAATTTAATTTTCTTGAATTTCTAATACTTTAAAATTCAAAAGAACAATAATAACGTATATTAAAAATTATTTACCGAATATACAATATCAATTAAAGTCGACAATATTATATGTCGACTTTAAGGGTAATCATCAATATTACAGGTCGAATTCATGCAAAAAAAATATATATTTAATAGTAGGTCAATTCAGTAACTATATTAGTTACTCAATTAATTTAATAGTTTTATCTCTAAATGAGCGTAAGGGTGTAAATGATTTAGTTTGATAAAAAAAATAATTTTCAGTTTGATTAACATCGGTTATTATTCACATTAACTTTAAACTTTAAGATTTTGTATTTTATTTTTGAAAAAAATAATTTAACTTGATAGACTTTTAAATATTATTTGATAAAGTTTTAAATAATTTTTTATAAATATTTTTAAAATATTAAGATTAAAAGATTAAATTTATCCTTATAGTAAACTCAAATCAGCAATATTGTCCCTATTAACTTTTAATAAATTTTATCCTCAAAGTCATTCAATTGCAGTAATTTTATCCCTTGATTAATGATGGCTATTAAAATATTGACATAATAATTAATGGTATGACGTAACAGTTCATAATGTTGATATGGCAATACATATGTGATGATGATATAGTAGAAAGGTTGAATTAACTTTTAAACCAACTTTGATGGAATAAATAATTGTTTTATTGAGTTTAAGAGCATAATTAATTTTAATTGAATAGCTGATAAATTATTTAATATTTAAGCTAAAAAATATCAAAATATTAAAAATAAAATTAAAAAATTTGAAAAATTAAGTAAAAATTAAAAATATTGAAAGTTATAAATATAAAAAAATAGAACTTTAAAATATTTATAAAAATAATTAAAGAAATTCGGTTATTTCTGATTATATTAAGTCTACTAATATTTTTTGAATAAATTTTCAATGAAATCATCCTTCCATTAGAGCGATAATAAAAAAAATTCCCTTCATCTTTTTATATCAAATATTAATGAGCATTTGATTTGATGTAAAAAATTAAAAAAGAATTTGAGTTTTATTATTACTCTAATACAAGGATGATTCTAATAAATTTTTTTCAACGTCGACACTTAACGATCAACGTTCATCAAGGGATAGAACTACTGTAACTGGATGACTTTAAGGAGAAAATATGTCTCGATGCTGGTTGGCTTGTCTTTTGCAAGCTCGGTCAGGAATTGGGCCTCATCATTGGCATTTGAAGAAACATGGACATCTCCTTGCTCCGATGCAAGTTTTACCCTTGATCTAAGTCAGTTTATGAAGGTCTTGAGCACACCCCATTCACTCATTACGGTCTTGTAACTGAGCAGCTCATTCTTGAGCTCATCCACCTCGATTCGCAAAGCCTTCACTTCGGCTTCACAAGTATTACTCTCTCGAACGGTCTCTAATTCTTTGAGAACACGTTGAGTCTCGTCCTTGAACCTGTCCACCATGGACTCTAACTGGTTAAGGCGAGATTCTAAGACACCTTAAGTCTCCTTTATGCTCCCTGTGATGCTCTTAAGGTCGCAATCCTGACCATTCAAGTCAAGATACATGTCTTTGAGATTGGCTTGAACTTCCTCTAAGATATCATTCTTAAAGGACTCCAGCGTTTGCATCGTAACAAAGCCTCCTCGTCTTGCCATCTCGATCGCTTCTCACGAACTAACTTGACTGCAATAAAGAAAAAGTACAATATTATTGATTTGGTTTTACTATAGGGATAAGGTAGACCCTTAAGCCAATTTTTTTTAAATAAATAAAAAATAATAAATAATTCATATATAACGTTTTTTAAATTATTTCACTATTTTTAATTATAAAATCCATCCTCTTTACATTGTAAAATCTTTAAATTTAATTATAAATTTAATAAAAAATTATATTTAATTCGAGACGATTAATCATAATTTTTAAACTTGTAAATCATAAATCATCTAAACACTTTCATTCTGTTTGATTTTTAACTTTTTTTATTATTATTAATTGCTCAAATTATATTATCCGTTTACATTTTTCATTAATTTGAGATAACAATTAATGAAATAATAAATCGAGAGTAGTGAATAAATTAAATTGATATTAGTTTTGTGTTATTAGTTTTGTCAATAGCTGATATTTGTTTTTTTGATTGAGATAACAATCTAAACACTTTAGTTTTTTCAGTGTTGTGTTATTTGTCAATAGCTGATAATATTTTTATTTTTTTTAATTTTAGTTTTCAAGAAGAATTTTTATGATTTATTCTTTTTATATCTTGCGTTTATTTTTCTGTATTTGTTATATAATTTTTATGTCTTATAATATAGTTTTTATCTATCTTTTGATAGTCTAATTTTCTTATAATGATCATTATATCGTTTGTCTTTTATTAAGAAATTTCGATAATATAGTATGATTAGAATTATTTTATAGCAATTTATTGATGCATTTAGAATTATTATTAGACAACATGTAAAATTGATTATGTTCATCATAATTCCCACGTCATCGTTTAGTGTCTAATTATATAATGATGATACTTGTCAGTTTTATATGAAAAATATAATATTGACGTGAGATACAATTAGTTTTATTTTTAGTGCTTGTATTTTTTTACATTAGACTTTATATCCATGTGAACTGATTTACTTTCTCAATTTTTGATTGGATAATGGGAATTTGAAATAATTTATTTGTTTTCTAAAAATTGGACTAAATTGAATAGAAATTGAACAAACATTAAAAAAAAAGTAATTTCTTTATTTCGTTGATTTTATGGACTAAATTGAATAAAAATATGAGTACATTTAAAATATTAAACTAAATTATCGAAATAATATATATAGAATTAATTTCGAGTGAAATATAAAATTTTAGAACTAAATTACACAAAAATATAATTTTATTTAAAATATTAGACTAATTCCAAAAATATAAAATAATAGACGTATATTGTTGGTCAAATAAAGAATTTAAGTTACAACCGAAAATATTATATATTATGGTAATATTAACTTTTATATTATGAATTCAACTTATTAAAAAAATATACCTCAAGGATAATTTAATAAAAGATACATTTTGCTTATCTTATATTCCTTCAATCAAATACTATAATATTATATACATACCAAACAAACTAAACAAGGTACTATAATATTTTCACTAATGTGCTAAATAATGTGATATTCTAGTGATCTTATTCTTAAAAGTAATCTTAACTTCTATGAATCAACTGACCCCTTAGATAAAAATGGTGTAGGAAACAATAATAAGGAAAGAATGTCGAATCTACTCAAAATAAGACCAGAGTCATAATAGTTCTTCGTTGTAACCTTCATAAAAGATTGAAAGTTAAATATTTGACGTTGAAAGATTTTTTATATTTTGAAATAGTTTAAAGGAAATATATGACTACTAAAAAATTGTTATTCTCCTTAAAGCTCGATTTGATTATTTGTATTTGAAATTGTAAAATTTTAAATGAATTATTGAGTACAATTCAACTATGTTTCGAATTACTTCGCATTTGAAGTTACTTGGTTATATTATAAAAACATCATTTTCACACAAACAATATTTTCCTAAAGACGTGATATCATGAAAAAAGCTTTAACAATAAGCAATTCAAATCCACGTTACAAGCTACCATTAACATGGATAATCATTCTAGCCATAGGCAGCCCTCATAATACAATCACCTTCTCTACATCCCCAAACCATTGAAAACAAATTTAAAACAATATCGTATAGGCAACCCTTATAATTCATTCACCAATAACCGAAACTTACTCGACAAGTCACTAAAAGATGATTTGGCTCGTCCGATCACTTTCAAACTTGTTCTTCTAGCTCTTGATCTGATTCAAGCATAAAAAACAGAGGTTTTAGTACATTAAGACACACCCAAGCATCCCCAACTCAGACCAATACATGACAACCCCTAAAAACCCAAAAAAACTTAACCGAAACTCTCTAAAAACATCTCCAAACAGCACCTAAACCTTAGGTACGACATTAGATACTTAAAAATCATCTTAATTACATCTAAACACTTAAAGATTCATGTATTTAGGCATCAAAAACTGCCATGTAAAACCCTTAACGAAAATCATGAAAAACAATGGAATTTATATCAAGAAAATCGATTTTATTGATTCGAGACTTTAAAGATTGTTGTAATCAGCCAAGAACTTAAGAATTTCATTAAATAACTTTAGTTTTCATATGTTTGAATGATTCTCACCTCCAAAACTAATCCAACCTACTTCTAAGGTTTAAAAACAAGTAAAACCGAAGAAAGAAAAAAGAGATTTTGAAGAAGAAAGTTATGGAAAATTAAACCAAATAATTTTTATTAAAAATAATATATATTTACCTTTAAAAGATGATGAATAATCTACATTGGAGTAGAAAAAAACGAAATTTAAAAGAAGGATATATTTTAAATGTGAATTTTTGGGTTTTGGATCAAAATTAGGGAATTTTGATTACTTAGGTTAAAACAAGGCATTAAAGATTTTTTATATAGGCTATTAGAAGGTTTAGATCAGATAGGATTAGGATTGAATCAAAGCCCCTTAAATATTCAAAGTTTTGGCCCAATTACAATTTAGTCACTAAATTTTCTATTTTTTTACAAATTAGTCACTTATTTCAAAATCTCAAGGATTCAAGGGTTAATTTTCAAAATTGATTTGACCAAATTCAAATATATGTCAAATAGGAATTTTAGGATATTTTCCACATTTTAATTTTACCAAAAACTGATTTTTAACAATTTAATCTCAAACTAGGCTTAACAGACTAAACTCGTTCACTAGACTTCTAAACAAGCCTCTAAATTTTTATGCCCATTTTTGGGGCGTTACAAAGTCACGATGATTATGGGCCGGTATTCTTCGTGTTCATCATGTTCATTGAAGAACAAGAAGAACACTATATGGTTTTAGGTGTTTTGATACGTTTTTAAGGTAATTTTGGACATTTTTTGTTTGTGTTCAAAGAATTTAGAGAGAGGGAAGAATAGAAGAGAGAATGGGCAGTGAGAAATGAGAAGAAAATAAAATTTTGGAGATTTTATAACTTAACCAAAACGATAATATTTTGGTGCCGGATTTAGGTTACCAACGAAATTAGTTTGGATCAGGTGGGGAAGAGTCTGCACATTTTAAAACGGGTCAAATTACATTGAAGTCCTTGAAGGTTTAAGAAAATATTTAGTTTGGTCCTTATTCCTTTCTGAATTGACATTCTAGATCGAGTTTTATTCAATTTAGCCATAAATTGAACCTAAATTGACCTCTAAATTTTAGGGTTTCTCCAATTTAGTCACTAATCAGATTTGTGCTCAAAAGTTTAGTTTTCTCCAATTTTGGTCACTAGCTCCTTTGAATTAGGCTTCCTAGGTTTTAATTGATGTATTTTAGTCCCTAAATCTTGGTAATTGGGAATAGGCACTAAATCTTTGAAATAAAGCTTTTAATTCAAAATGTAATGCAAATTAGTTCCTGTGCACCTTGTTTTGTGTTTTAATTATTTAATTTATTTGTATGTTTAAATTAAATTGTTTGATTTTAAAATCACATTGTATAATTATTTAGGATGAATTAATTCACACTTAATTAAATTAGATTAGAGCCTTTTTCATGTAGTAACTTTAATTAAATAATTTAATAGGGAGAAAATTATAGCTAATAAATGAGTATTAAATAAATACCTTGATATACTAAGTGTAACACCCCGAACCCGGGTGCCACATTTGGGCCACAAGCCCAACCCGCGTCCATGAAAATTTCAAAGTCAAACTCAATTCAATCCATTAAATAAGATATAATTTAAAACGATATTTAAAATCCAAGTAGTTCCATAACCCAAAATATAATTGGAGCTCCAAATACAAGTTTGATAAAACATTTGACCTTAACAACTAAATAAAATAGAGTTACAATTACAACAATGGTCTTACGAATACATAGCCCAATAATCTAGCAACTATACTCTACCAACCGGTCAATGCTGAAGTCTCGAAATGATGGTGCTCCGCCACGTCCACTCGAACGTCCGTCTACTTACCTACGCATGAAAACAAATTCCAAAACGCTGAGCTACGAAAGCTCAGTGGGTACACAACCTATCGACTGTGCTTTCAAGTGAATCATAACAATAACATGCGAGATAAGATAATATGATGACATGATATGCCAAATGCAACCTAAGCATAAAGTAAACAAATCAAAAGTGAGACCCATTGCCAACCCGACACTGGGGAACTCACCCGGCCCAGAATCTGACATTGGGCTGCTCGGAATCTCACATCGAGCTAATATACTCGAAATATCGCATCAAGTCTTCACTCAGAATCTCACATCGAGTGGGGCTCGGAATCTCACATCGAGCAAAATCATCACCTGGAATCTCACATCGGATGGTCTTCGATACATCACCCGGAATCTCACATCGGGTGGTCTTCGTTGTGTTGCAACACTATCACTCACTAGGTATCCGGATCCCATCAAACAATGACACAAACCACACAAGATGATCCACCTAGGATCTTACACCAAAATAATACTCAACCAAGCCAAAACCGATCATGCAAGTATCATTCTCATATTAAGACCTATTACAACCTACTAACTTAGTATTCGGGGCAAACTCGTCAACAGTGATTTACGATCCATTTCATTGATCTAAGATTCATATTTACCTTTAATTATCCTTATCAAACCTCATCTACTACTTATCTTGAAAAAAGTTTACTGGATATAGATACTCCTATATGGGGTATCGAAACACCTTATATCGATACCCACCCAAAGAAGGTATCGAAACATGGGTATGATACTGGTATCGATACCCTTTGACCATCTCAAAGGTCAACTTAAGAAGGCCTTCCGGATTCGATACCAGCATCAAACCGGAAGTGCTACTAGAGGACTCGGTATCGAACCATGGTTCGATACACCTGTCCAAGACGTTTACTTTTCTCTCAGGGGTATCGATACCGGTGTCCCGTGTATCGATACCCCTTGCACGAAATGCAGGTTTGAAGCTTTAAATTTTTAAGAGCCTTAATCCAAACTAACCTAATCGATCCCAAATCGTTCCTACTCATTTATGAAGTAGTTTAAGTGAGTTTCTAACCTATTTAATCATTATCATCAACTCTAAATCAAGACACCATTAAAGCATGCAAAGGCTCTATCCTAGTCAAACCATCACACAATCAAACAAACATGCTAAAATTATGATGCACATGAAAATGCAAAGGATTTGGGAGTGTACCAACCTCCAAAACGAGCTGAAGAAGCCTCACAACAAGCCCTCAAACCTTCTCCTTGCCCAAGCCTCTTGATGTCTCCCCTAGCTCTCCAAATACAAGGAAGAAGACCAAAACGTTACTACACTATCTAGATGATTTAATGAAGCTAAAAAACCTTAAAATCATCTTAAAACCTTCCCAAAACTTATTCCCGTTCACAAAACCCCCATTAAAACCTTACCTCCACCATTTTAAACCAAACTTACCTTGAAAGATAGATCCTTTAGAGATGAGAAACCTTCCCTCAAGCCTCTAAACGAGATTCACTCAGCTCACAAACAAAAACCTTACCTTTGATGATGGTTTTGGAAAAGAGAAATGGTTATGAAGATGAAGAAGAGAACAATAAAGGAGGTGATCTCATTCTCTGCACTATGAAAAAAATGTGCCCCCTTTTCCCCTCCAAATCATCCTAAATAGCCATTTACCAAACTACCCTTAAGCCATCAATCAAACCCAAACCCAACAACAAAACTCTAAGCCCAAACAAGGCCCAACGAACCCAATACGAGACCCACAACCTCGGGTTAACCCGTCTCCGAGTTCTGAAACTCAGGTCATGACAACTCTCCCCTCCTTTACAAAAATTTTGTCCTCAAAATTTACCTGGGGGAAATAAGTGTGGATAGAGCAACCTCATGTCCGCTTCGGCCTCCCACGTAGCCTCCTCGACTCCGTGGTTTCTCCAAAGCATCTTAACCAAAGGGATACACTTGTTTCGAAGTTCCTTGACTCCTTTATCAAGCACTCTTACCGGCTCCTCTTCATAGGTTAGATCTGTATTAACCTCAACATCCTCAGGAGATAACACATGCGAAGGGTCTGAACGATAACGCCTCAACATCGACACATGGAACACATTATGGATGTGTGCCAAGTCTGGAGGCAAAGCTAACCGTTAAGCCACTGGACCAACTCTCTCAAGTACCTCATATGGTCTTATAAACCTTGGACTCAACTTGCCTTTTCTTCCAAAGCGGATGATCCCTTTCCACGGTGACACCTTTAAGAACATGTTTTCTCCAACCTCATACTCGATATGCTTCCTTTTCTTATTTGCATAAGCCTTTTGATGATCGAAAGCAGTTTGTAATCTTTCCTTGATGATCTGAACCTTTTCCTCCGTTTGCTTAACTAGATCGGATCCCACAATCCGTCTTTCATTGAGCTCGGTCCAACACAAAGGTGTCCTACACTTTCGCCCATACAACGCCTCAAACGGTACCATCTTGATACTTGACTGATAATTGTTGTTGTAAGCAAACTCAATCAACGGTAATTGTTCCTCCTAACTGCCCTCAAAGTCCACAACACCGAAGCATGTCCTCAAGAATCTGAAAGACCCGTTCAAATTGACCATCGGTTTGTGGATGAAAAGTTGTGCTAAAGTGCAACTTGGTATCCAAAGCACTGTGGATCTTTTTCCAAAGCCTTATCGTGAACCGCGGATCCCTATAAGATATGATCGAGGATGGCACTCCATGCAATCGCACGATCTCCTTAATGTACAACTGAGCCAACCTTTCCAAACTGAAGTCTATGCGCACAGGCAAAAAGTGAGCAAACTTGGTCAACCGGTCAACTACAACCCATATAGCATCATGCTTCCTTTGAGTCAAAGGCAACACCGTGACAAAGTCCATAGCGACCCGATCCCACTTCCATTGTGGAATCTAGATAGGCTGAAGCAAACCCGAAGCAACCTGATGTTCCTCCTTCACTTACTGGCAAGCTAAGCACCTTGTCACAAACTCTGAGATATCCTTTTTCATATAAGGCCACCAATAGAACGGTCTTAGATCTTGGTACATCTTGTTGCTCCCCGGATGTACGGTATAAGGGCTATGGTGTGCCTCCCTCATGATACGATCCCTCAGATCCTCTAAAGCAGGAACACACAAACGTCCCTTAAAGTACAAGTAACCACCATCTCGTACCTCAAAGTCCACACTCTCACCCCTCTGAACTGCCTCTATCTGAGCTACCAAGTCCTCATCCAAAACTTGGGTCCTCTAAATGAGATTCACTCAGCTCACAAACAAAAACCTTACCTTTAATGATGGTTTTGGAAAAGAGAAATGGTTATGAAGATGAAGAAAAGAACAATAAAGGAGGTGATCTCATCCTCTGCACTATGCAGAAAATGTGCCCCCTTTTTCTCCTCCAAATTATCCTAAATAGCCATTTACCAAACTACCTCTAAGACATCAATCAAACCCAAACCCAACAACAAAACTCTAAGCCCAAACAAGGCCCAACGAACCAAACATGAGACCCACA
This sequence comes from Abelmoschus esculentus, assembly GCA_035048815.1. Classification (NCBI taxonomy): domain Eukaryota; kingdom Viridiplantae; phylum Streptophyta; class Magnoliopsida; order Malvales; family Malvaceae; genus Abelmoschus; species Abelmoschus esculentus. Next base: position 8,225,806 of record JAUCBN010000015.1, read on the forward strand.
AACTCGGGTTAACCCAACTCCGAGTTTTGAAACTCGGGTCGTGACACTAAGTTTGTTGGTTTCTCATTGTACTGAGACATAAACCAAGGGTGTATTTTGGTATTACATTTAATATACCATTTTCACTTAGAAAATGACAAATAATATAGGATTAATATAAAATAAAAATGAATTAGGTAAATAATTAGAAGAATAGTTAGCAATGTTATTAATTTTTCTATGGGCTTAGATGGTAGTGCCCAATTGTTTCGATGTTACCATATACCCTTTTGGAAATTAATAATATTTTATGGCCTAATTATTTAATTAATGGAGCCAAATTAGGTTAAACTTAAAATTGACTAGATGATAACTTGTCATGCATTTAAACCTTCTGAAGAAGAAAATATAGTTCTTCAAAATACGAGTTAAAATTTCCTAAAGTAACTCGACGTTTTAATCAAGCTCGTATCTACAAGAAATGTATTTTCTCATCCAAAAGGATATCCTCATTCGAACGAAATTCATTTGACAATTACAGACTAAATTGAAATTATTGTTCGAAATGTCAAAATGTCATGTGTAATTAATAAGATACCAATTTTGGGAGCTCGTTAAGGTCGTCCTTACGCATAACCAACTCCTAAACACAATTTTTTCCAAACCGAATAAAAAGGGTAAAATTGAGAATTTTTTCAAATAATTAACACAGGTTTTAAAATTGACATTTATTTTCAAAATTAATAAAATGAGACTCGTTTTAATCAAAAACCATAGTTTTTAAAATTAACAATTAAGAATGGTAAAAACTCAATTTTTCAAAATTTAATTACCAAGCTATTTTTTATACAAGATTTTAAAAATGGTCGCGACAGTAAAATAAGGTCTCATTTAAAATCTTTATCGTAACCGAATCAAGATGAAGCTCAACCTCGGATAACGAAAAGAGTACACAAATTGATATTATAAATTAATATTAAAAATATTCAAACAAACAAAAAAGACAAAAGATAATACGAATCACCTCTAACACTTAAAATCAAACAATACTAAAAAGTTCATTTAAACACTAAAATTCTAACACTCCCCTACTCTAAATCATCATTATCTTCATAACCTTCATCTCTTTCACAATGTTCCTCACTAATATCTTCTGTTATCTCATTATATATTCTAGAAACAAAAGTAGTAGTTGTTTCTTTCCCTCTATTAAATTTGAAGAAAGGTCCAGTGCTTTCCTTTATGATCCTTGATGATCTAGTTAAATAAATTGGATTATGAGTTCTAGTAGCTCTACCAACTTGACTCCATGTTAGGGTATCATTATCATCAAACACAACTTCATCATCATCATCATCATCATCATCGGAGTTGTCCTTCATTGTCCTGAGTAATCACTCGTTATTTTCATCGATACCCTTCAAATAGGATTTATGGTGTCTTTTATTTAATATTTGTGCCTCAAAGCATAATTATATTTTACAAAGATCAAACCATTTAATCTATTTTGTGCCAATCAATTTCTCTTTTTAGTATGAAACTGTAAGGAGATGACAATTTTTACATAAGTGATTAAATAATAAAAATTAATAATTTGTCATATAATTGAATATAAATTTAAAATATTTCTTACAAATTGAAAAATACCTCAATTCCTTTCACAATCGATAGTACTGCAAGTGAGACTAAAAACTCTGGTAGAAAACATTTGAAGATTGAGAGTTGAAGATTCAAACACAACACACTATTCCGCTATTAAAAATAAAAATAAATCATTATAAAACTTAAATTAATAATTTTAAAGTAATAAAATTATAAAATAATATAAATTTTAATACCTTGAGATTTTGACTTATTTAGCCTAATTCTCGTTTTCATGCCAAAAGTGCCTTAAGCATCTTGATAAGTGCTTAATTCATTGAGGGTTTTATCTTTAATTGTAATATCTAGATTTAATTTTGTAATATATTTGTATAAATCTTTCCTGACTTCTTGACAAGTTGTTACCTTCTTGGAATCATCATAATAAATGTCTAGATTTAAAAGTATCCAAACACATGTAAAGATCAAATTTAGTTGATAATTTTACCTTCTATCTATGGCTTCATAATATACCTTATAGGTGATTTTCTTACTCCACCAACTATTTTAAGAACCTTAAAAATCCAACACATTCATAAAACCTTCAATCAAATGTTTTTCATTCGATATATCCCTCATTTACAAATTTTACTATAAAAGTTGCATGTAAAATTATTTTTATTGGTAGGATCTTGCTTTCCATATTTTCTTTTTGGACCTATGATGTTTGATAATCCGCTATAAGGTGTCAATCATAAATTTATAATCATAAAACTAGATTTTATTTAGATTGCATAATAAGCTCCTGTGAAATCTTTGTACACCAGTCAAATGTATAGAAAAAAAATACTAGAAAGGGTTTACATGCATAATGTACATCTTTTGAGCATCCTCGTGGTTGTTAGGTTATTTGATATTAACAAAGATCCATTCCATCCTCGAAAAAGGTATAAAAATATTCTTAGTTCATAAGTGCAATACTTAAGTGCTGGTGGTGTATTGATGTATCTTTCTAGTCACACACGATTTAACTTATCATTTATTGTTAATTTGTTTGAAAGATTTAGCTCGCGTCCAACTCAAATACATTAAAATAGAATTAAACACATATTTCATTATCCTTAAAGTACAAAAGATATGAGATTATTTCCGTTATCCTTATAATACTCGATCATAAACTGATAAGGTATTTACATATGGTGGCATCACAGTGTTTTGACGCTCAATAAAACAAATAATTACTATCATTTTCTCTTATTTAATGATATTTTGGGTATCCATGGAACTAGTCGTGAATGTTTATGGCTAAGGTTTATAACCCATTAAATTTGAGAGAATTGTGATTTACACTCCAAAAATATAGCTCTGAAAGTCTTATATGAGGTTAATACAACATGTACAAATTAAGTTAAGGAAGAGAACATAAAGGGTAATAGAACAAAATAAATTTCACCAAAATTCTTCTTTATTCATGATCTATAAAAGAATCAGACATTGATGTTGCATATTAAAAATATGTGTAGTCTTTTTTTCACTAAGATTTAAGGCATGTTATTTTTATGGATATTTAAGTGAGAATGTTATGAATATTTATTTATAGTGAATATTCTTATACTAAAAAGAGATTTTAATATATTTTATTATTAAGGTTTAATACTCATTATAACTAAATTTTTTTTACCTATAAATATAAAAAAAAATATATACACAATATTACATTGAAAATAATACATATACCTTTTTATCTCTCATCTTATTTTTATCCCAAAAAAAATCTTATCTTTACATTATTCACAACATAACACAAGAATTATCCCAAATAATTTTAAGATTTGTATAATAAATGATTTAAAAAATATTCTAAATATTACTCCTATTTTTTTATGAATTTCAAATCCACGTCATTTTATTTCATGAGATCACCAACAGTAATGAAAACCATTATTACAAAGTCAGATTTGCTTTTGTACTTGAAAGGGTTTGGTTTGGTTTGACTTCTGTTGGGAAACCAATCATGTTGAGGTTTTAATTTTAGGGAGCTTTTGGGAGGTACAATCTTCCCATAAAGATTTAATCATTTGATTTGATTGTTTGCAATAACATTTAGTCAAATCAAATGTAATAAACCCTCCTAATTATTTAATATTTATTTTTTAATATCCAGATATTTATAAAATTAAATTAAATAATAAATAATAATTCCAAGCAAGTCTATTGAACGAACTGTTCAACCTCTAGACACTTTTTGGCATGTAGTATGAAAATTGTATGAAAGTCAAAACCGAGGTTATTTGGTAAATTTTAAATTGAAATATCTTAAAAAGAAGGTAATTCTAAAATTAAATTAGTTTTATGTTTATTTGTCGCAATATAATATGAAAATGCTAAAAAATATAAAATATTGAATTGATATATATTTTTTTAAATGGAATTATTCTCATATACCTCATTAAAATTCTTTCATAATCTTAAATAGAGGAAAAAGTGTGTATATGAGAAATAATAAAAAATCTTACAAACGATGACCTTTAAACTTAATATAATATATCTTCCGAGACAATCTCGACAATTACAAGAGGAGGTAACAAATAATAAACTACATCAAAACTATTAAAAGAAACATCCTTGGCAAGCTTATCTGCAACCTTATTACCTTACGACACATATGTTAGAACCGAATAATCCATCTCACTGTCGTAACTAATTTAAGTGCAACAATAGAGAGGATCCACGTTGAGTAGATAGATCACTACAAAGTAAACGTAAAACATCTAAACTATCGACCTCAACTTATCGAAATATATTGTTGAATAGTTAGAGTTCCTAACAAGCTAATATTTATTATATTTTTAACTCAAACGGTTATAATTATGAAATTTTGAACCTTGAGTACATTTGTAACTTCAAGCACTGTATTGCATGCATATATTATTAGAGGTGGTAAATGTGTCAATCGGTTTTGTTTTAATTATTTTGGTTTGATATTATTTGAATAAGCTTTAGTTAGATTCGGTTTTAATTTAGATATATGATGATTTGAGTCATATTGAGTTAATTGATTTTTGGGTTGGTTAATACTATGTCGGTTATTTTTTGTTATGGTCAATTTTGGATCAACAGGAGATCAATCACTTTAATCTAATTTTTAGGTCAGATTAGTTTTTTCATGCTATATATGGCTTTATAATGGTAATATATTTGATTTTTTGTTAGTTGTGCGGATGGCTGATCACATTTCATCTTTATTTATTTATTTTTAAATATTTTTCTTATTTTGAGTTACCTTCATTTCTGGTTTATATATTTAGTTTTATTAAAATTTGGTTTAGATACATTTTAGTTCAACTAAAATTTGGTTCAATTTCGGTTTGGTTTAATTTATTTTGGGTTTCGGAATAAATTTTGGGTCATCATGTTCAGGTTGATATCATATCATAGGTTGAGTAGATCGATTTTTTTTTTGGGTCAAGTTTTTCAAGTATATAGGGCGTATTATTAATCTCCGATTAATCTTCTAAATAAAAATCATCAACCTTTTTTAATACCCCTATTTAAACCCTCACACTAAAATTTTAGGTTTATTGTTTAGGGTTAAGGTTAGGAGATAGAGAACTTGAGACTCGGGATTTAAATTTTAAATTTTTTAGTGATGGATATAGAAAAAAAAAATACCAAAAAGGATATAAGCTTTTTGTTCCAATTTTCTTGCCTCATCTCAATATCGAAAATCGAAATCTTAAACATAAATCATAAAATGATTACTGGTAGGGTTGAGTATGTAAAATAAATAAAAAAATCGAAAATCAATCGGATGTTTGGGTGATTTATTTAGAATTTTAAAATTTTTGCTTAAGCCAATTTATTTTTATTTAATTTATTATTAATTTTAACTATTTACATTTTAAAAATAAATATTTTATACTAAACAATAGTGAAACAACTTAAAAATATTATATATGAATTATTAATTATTTTTATTTACTTGAAAAACTAATTTTTAGAAAATATTTAAATTATTTTAAAAAATTATCAAATAATGATTAAATTTATTAAATAAATTTATTTTATCAAAATAAAATATAAATTCTTAAAATCTAGTGGTAATGTAGAAAAAAAATCATAACAAAAAATGATAACAAGAATAATTAGAAAAAAATAGAAGGATTATAAAAAATTATCGAATCAAACCGAATCATATACATCCCTAGTTACAAGCTAATTAACTTATTTAATTTCTATATTAATAGAGATTTAATAAGTATTTAACTTTTTAACATAAAATAAAATGTAAAAAAAAAGAAGTTAATTTGATCAAATATTTATATTAATAAAAACTTATATTCTCCTTATTCAAAAAATTGTAAAGCTATGATCCTTTTCATTGCCACGTTAATTTCCTCACTTAATCAACCATACAGTATTTGTGGATGCACTCGAGCTATGGGTGCTGTCATGTCGTTATTGAAAATTATGGTGGCTAAAATACAAACAATCAAAAGTAAAAAAGTATCCCTCCACAATAACTATTTGTCTGTATGAGATATTTAAATAAATTTAAAGATTAAATCTTATCGTTATAAATAAAAAAATTAAATTAAAAAATCATCTTCATAATATATTTTTTATAAAATTTAATTTAAATTAAATAACCAATAAAAAAAGTTAAAGTGTCCTTAAACACGTGCCCCACTCAGCCTGTTTCAGCTTGGGTCAATGTTTTAAGTGCCCTAATGCTGTTCCCATATGATATCAACAATGATTAAACTGAGATTAAACAATTGTTTAGCTTTGGCCCACCAGATTTCAGAAAATCATGCCTAAAACCTAATCCAGTCGGTGATTAAGTTTAAAAATATATGTTCCTTTTTAATGGAGAAAGTTTACCCAAGAGTATCGGAAGGCACAGATCTATAGGCTAGAGGGAAGCATTCAAAACTGTACAGATAAAAAGGCTAAACATTTTAAAAACATTCTTTCTGTTTGTCTTAGTTCTAAGTAACTTGTAATATATTAATTTGAGATTTATGTTAAAAAAATTATGTCTTAATTTCAGTATGTTTCTCATAGATTACTTTTGGTCTATATGACAGTCTTGGATGTGAGAATAACTTGACCTTCCGTCTTTATAATTTAAATAATTTTTCAAGTAATAATCTTATAATTTAGTGGAATTGATCTTTATTAGTTTAATTATATTTAAGGTATTTTTAAACAAAATAATAAAAATAATAGTTTTAGTAAAAAAAATATTAAATTAATTATTTAAAGTAATAAAATATGTTTTCTTTCTATAATGATCCATTTTTGAGTTTTTATTCAAGAACTTCAAAAAACCTCAGATGGCTCTAGGTCTAGTTTTATAATAAGTTTATTTGTTTCTACACTATAATGATTATTTTTAGTTATATAGTTAATAGAATGAATTAATTGTTATTTGATTTTAACATTATAATGATTAATTTGGTTATATATAAATATATTTAATTACAATAATAATAATAAAAATAATTATTAATAATAATGATTATTTTGATTTTGTAAGTTGATATGAAAAATGGGTTGCAACAATCATTTATACAGTGGATGAAAAAATTAAATCTTTAAACAAAAGGATTTATTAAAAATTTAATAGATACGATTAAATGAATATAATTTTATATTCATGACATCAACTTAATGGTGAAAATCTTAACAATATTATTAATAGTCACCATAGTTCGTTTCGTTGAACTTGATCAATATTTATAGTCTTAAAAAAAATAAGATATTTTGAGATTTTAATATCGTATTCTTATGAATTTCAAGATTCTTTAATTCATACAAATAAACATTATTTATTGTTATGATAAATATAATCCATTATCACAAAAAAACGCATTAAGAGAATAATTCATGATAATATTTTTTTATTTTCACCACTAGTACCATTAATCTTATTGTTATGGCAAACATAACTAATGCAAATATAATCCATCATTTAAAATATATTTTTATTTGTTTCGATAAAGAAGTAATTATACTTTGGTAAGATATTTCAACATTTTCGCGTCATTATTTTGATAAGACAAAATCATAGATAACATTTACTAAAAAATTAACCATGAATCTTAAACTCTAAATAAATTTAAAAACTTAATTATGCTTAAAATTTCGATTAAAATTGAGGCAACGTCACTTTAAAGTAAACATACTAAAATTTTTTTTGGTATGTTTAGAGAAATCTGAAAGATAGGATTTAAATTTATAATATGTCTTGAGCTAGTTAAAAAATAAGTGTTGTAAATAATCTAAATATAATAGTATACCTTAAGAAAAATAAAAAAATAATAAATTAAAAATAGAACCTGAAATCGTACAAAGTTAAAAATTAGAAGAATTTTTGTTGAGATTTATATAAACTGTCTTCTTAAGATAAATTTATTCTTTCTGCAGTGTTTGAATAACGTTGGACATCCATCTCTCAAGATATATAAAAATAAATATTTATAACAATAGCACAATTACAATGAACTATCAAACACATCCTCACCTTCATTCAAGAGGCTAAACTAGAGGATATTATGCCACAGATAATTCGAAAGACATGAACTTCTGATAATTTTGAGGTTGTTTTTATCTTCTACTGGTCATTCCAGGAACGAAATTAGGTGAAAGTGAGGTGCAACGATCTTTTATTATAAATTAAAATAAATTTTAGAATTAATTTTTTAAGTCAGGACTTCAAAGTTTTTTAATGTTGTTTTTGTATGTTGATATAAAAATGAGTCACAAGAATCTTTTATATATCGGATGAAAAAAATTAAATTGTTTGATAAAAAATAAACATTTTAATAAAAATATTTATTAAAAATTAATAGACATGATTTGAATGAATATAATTTTAAATCCATAATTAATAAATTTATTTATCAAATTATACGTTTTATTATTGATATATCTATTCACCAAATGATATAATTTATTATTAATATTATTTAATACATATATATTTTTTCAACAGCTTATTTCACCGACACATATCAATCAAATTAAATTAATCAACACATTTTTATGAAAATAAATTTAATCAACAGTTTAATAATTCCTTTGAACTCTTGAAACGATCGACTCTCAAAATTATGGTATGAATATATTTACCTAATATTTCGTAACAAATGTAACATATAATATTCTCAAACAAATCAAGTTTGTTTTACTCAGCAAAGACGTATCTAAAATTTTATAAAAGGTACGCAAATTATTAAAAGATATATTAAAAATGTAACGTATAAAATTATGAGAATTTAAAGGGTTTAAAATTAGATTATTAATAAAATATATAAAATATAAAATATAAGAGAATTTAAAATTTTTAGGGGTGCAGTGCCAACCCCAGCACCCCTAGGTCCATCTTTGATTTGGAGTGTTTATTGACTTGAGCAACTAAATAATTTAAATTCAATTTGATCAAAATTCGATTAACGTTTGACTCGAATTGGTTCGATTCAAAATCAAACTTGATTCGAGATCAACAAGTTAATTCAATCAAGATTCAAATTAACTCGATAAATCCATTAGTAGTTCGTTATTTTTTACATAATTCTTTTTAAACTCTTTTAGTGTCTATCTTAAAAAATTATGTCATAAAAAATTAAATAATAGTTGAAAACTCTACAAAAATCAGTAAACTTTTAGATAATTTACCCATACAATTTTAATTTTAAATTTTAGAATATTTTGTATTTATAGAAAAATAAAAAATTATAATAATAAAAAATTAAATTATAATAATGAGTTTTTTTCTTATTCCTTTATGTAAAAATAGAAAAGAAAAAAAATAGTTTTCACTTCTCATATAAATACCACTGAAAGTTTGCTTAAATTCTTTTTAGCATCTTTAAAATCTTTAGTTTCTTATTCATGGAAGAATGTTGACAGTGTTTGAAATGTATTTTCGTGCGTAGGTTAGGTGAAGTCGGTTCTGTGAAGAACCATCAAGGTTTGGATTTTAGCCGGGACTTGTGTTGGAGTACAATGATTAGATGTATTGGGCTAGTACTTTGTCGAACCCTATATGTATTTGTAACTCTTCTTATTTAATTGGGTCGGATGTTTTAAATGGTTTTATAATATTTAGAGATCCTTATTCTTTTAAATATTGGATCATGTCATATTTTGGATTTGAAGCCTTTGGTATGTTATGATTTTATTTGGACTTGAACTGTTTTTACTTGGGCTTGGAGCCGAAATTTTGAAATATAGGTTTTGTGCCGGAGGCCCAATGTAGCATCCGGGTTGGGTGTTACATTTAGACCCTAGCAGCCGTGTATAGTATCTTCAACTTCCCCTTTTTCTTTTAATCTTCGAGTATTTCGTGGTCGATAATGACACTAATTTTAATATTAATTTTCGATCATTAATAATAATTTTTTAGTTTTAGTTTTGAATCTAATATTTTTCATGATACATTTTATTACCTTTTGATATACATCTTTTATCTTTTATTATCTTTTTATTTTTTAATCTTTCGTTTAACTTCTTTATTACTTTTTATCAGAGTTGAATTTAATGTCACTACGACTGATTAGGATGATACTCTTTTGATTATTTTGTTGATTTTTTTTAGACTTTTGAATTAGATTTAGTTACAAGCTTACAATCATTTTTTTTTCACGATTGAGTTATGGTAATGACCATGTTTTCAATGCACCTTATTATTGTAATATATATATATATTTTAATATTGTTTGTTGTTGTTTTTACATTTTATCTTTGAACTTTGATGATGCTTGTATCTATTTTGTTTTGAGCCTTTAATTTTATTTTTCTTTCCTTTTTGTGATCTGATTTATGATCAAGAAACGTTATTTTTTTAAAAAATAACTTATCTGAATTAAATTTATTTAGATGAATTGTAAATTTTTATTGGATTTTTTTGAATTTTCATCCTTAGTAGATTATTTAATAGAATATTTACACTACAATAGAATAAGTGTTTAGCGAGACTATAAGGAAACGAGGTGATAGACTATTATAGGAAGGCGTTTTAAAGAACACTAGATTTTATGTTGTTAGGAATATGTTCGTATCAAGTTTATTTACTTGAGTTATCGCCTCATTGTGTTTTTGAATTTTTTATATTTTAATAAAAATAACATACTCATTAAAAAAGTGGAAGCTATTTGGGGAATTCTTTGTAGACTATTTAATGGAACACTTTTTTCCTACGAAAAAAATAGAATTTTAACGGTATTTTTAAGTAAATATCGCAACATATATATGATAATGTTTTTAAGAAAATTGACACATATTTTAATAATGTTTGTTCGAAAAACGTTTTTATAAAAACGTCTTAATAGATACGCACTTTAGTGCCGTTTGTCTAAAACAAATATTATAATAAGATTTAAATGTTTAAGTCATTCATTAACTCTATTTATATCCTGTTTGAATCTTATAAAGAAACGGATTATAAGTATAGATCATCGAGCTAAGTAATAAAATGGTAGAAAAAAATACACAATCAATATCAACGTTTATAGGGACAAATGTCAAAAATAATAAGGTATGTTAACAGCGTTCGATACAAACGTCTCTAAAGAAAAAATATTTAACCACGTTTACCGAAACAAATACCAATAAAGACCAGATATTTTACAATATTTATTTTTTCAAACACCCGATATATATATATATTATTAACCTTTTGTAGCATTTTTAATTCACAAACATCCTTAATTATTACCGTATTTGACTGATTTAGAAACGTTTTTGTTACAGCTGAAAGGAATTTTAGTGCCGTTTAAAGCGTTATTGTATAACTAAAACCATCGCCCAAAACCTATTTTTATCGTAGTAAATCAGGTACCTAAGAGGCTAAGACTGATAATTCATGCGTAACCTACCTCTGTATGATGAAAGTGGGTTAGTGAATGAGAAAAATAAATAATGGAATTAAAATTTAAAGAGAAGTTAGCACCCAATTATTTGCATGTGGGGTTTCCATATAATTACAGATATAATTTTGAGCACCCAAACGTATTTATTATCATTTGGTCCACCATTAACAACTAAGTGCCGTGTCATGAGTATACTCAATTGTGCTCCTCTTCGTCTGCTCTTTGATTTAACTTTTTATATCGTATTTATTAATTGATTAATTTAAATTAAATAATATTAAAAATAATTCTTTTAATTTAATTTCTTCTATTCATGATAATTTAAATCTTTAATATTATTTAAAAGTTTAACACCTTATCCCTGTAAACTAATCGATTGTTGGTTATGCCTTCTCTTTTTCTAATATCATCTAAACCATGTTTAAAACTATCCCATCAACTAAATGCTAGGCTTTTTGGTAATGACATGAATTATCACTGAGGTCTTAACTTAATGGTGATGTTCAGATTTCTAGAATTTTGAGATCTCATGTAGGATTATAATAAAAGATTATATTATGAATGGAGATAAAATTATAAAATTTTAATATATAAGTTAAAGATTTCGTGTTAATAACGCTTAAATATAATTATTGGTTTATGGGAGAGGCCAAAAATATAATTTAAATGATAAAATAAATTAATATATTTTGGAAGTATATAGGACTGTAATTTATCCATTTAACCATGGGAACAAGACTCCTGCTTGAACTTGGCATCATCCTGATCTCAAGTTCAATTATTTCTATCCTAATTGTAATTATATTTTTAGGATTAAAATTTAATATACTGATATTAATTTGGATAATGACATATCTATAAATGGGCAAAGGTCAAGTCGGTTTTTGGTCCACCCGAATATAAATAGTTTAAACTTGACTCCTATTACATTCGAAAAAAATCTAACCCAATTCAATCCGAAAATAAATACTCTAAACTTGACCCCACCTGATTCAACTTATAGAAAAAAAATAATTTTAAGAGTTTAACTATAAAGAAATAATTTTATAGGATTTAATTATAAAAGATTATAATTTTAGGGACTAAATTATAAATAAAAAATTAATTTTAAACATCCCTAAAAATTAAGAGAAATTATAGAAAATAGTATTATTATAAACATCCCTAAAAATTAAGAGAAATTATATATTTAGTCTCTAGTCGGGTCGGATCGAATATTTTACACCTTAAATCAGAATTTGACCTGACCCAAACCCAAACCTGATTTTTTTATCAAAAACTCTGATCTGATCGAGCCTAGTCAGATCGGGTAAAATACTCATCTCTAAACATATCATCATAAAATTTAAAAAAAGATTTATTTTTATTAATGTGTCAATATCTTATTCATTGATGACATCTATAATTATATGTATATGGTTAGTGCATCAAATATTATTTTTTAAAGAAAAATGATCTTGCCTCCGTTAGTATTAAACTAAACCAATGATTTAGAATTCCTTTTTTATTAACTTGTGGGGGTGTTCAAATTTGATCACCATTCAACTTCATGATCTGACCTAGAAAAAGGCACGAAAAAGGACTTGGTTTAAAGGTAGAATATGCGTTTCGAAGTACACCTGTGGGGATTAACTTAAACCACTCATGATTTGCAATTAAACTAATCTACAAAGAAACGTGAACCTCTCATGAACCCGTAATTGTTAACGATATCTTATTTTTAATGACAATGTATGCCAAAAAAGCACTAGTTTCCAAAACATATACTCCATATTAATCCCCCCTTCCCCAACATGATTTGCAAGGTTTCTTTCCTTCAGCAAATTAAGCATTTTGAAGAATTAAAAGTGAGATTCATGGCGTTTGGTGTTACATGTCTGAATTGGCTAAGCAGTGACGTTTCACTGCACTTTGTCTGCTTCTATTTGCTTCATTCTCATTCGTTTTATGCTGCCCATTCCGAGATTGATTGTGAGTTGCCAAGAGTTGACTTGGACTCCAAGTTGCAGTTTAAAAAATTAACAAGTTTTGAGTGTCATGGTCAAGCTGCTCCTTAGCAGTCTACAAGACAAATAACCCAGTTAACATCATGACTATAAAGTACTAAAAATTTTAAGCAGTGGAATTGGATAGGCATTACACACTTGAAAACGAACCGGTCGTATTTAATGGGTGTTAATCATGGTCATTGTCCCTTGGCAAAGAATATAAAAGGAACAGTTCAATCTCAGTGACATGCGGTTGTTAATCATCTTAAGTGATATACAGCGATTAAGCAAGAAAAGTATAGATTTAATGGGTGTTTTTGGGATGTCACTTTCATTGAAAGGGTTTTGTGAAGAACAATAATGTATCTTCACTTTGGATATTGTTTACTTATGTTGTTGAGCTATTGAAGGAGAGATTTCAGCTATGTCACGATGCCATAGCATCATAAAAGTTGAGGGTCTCACTCCTATAGAGGACCATGCCCTGGTACAAGTGGCTACTTTTATGACTTATCATTAAAAGAAAAAAAATGGGTCACAGCTCGGAGATTACGTATTATGGGAAAATACCAGAATATATTCAATCATTGTTGATTGCGGATGTTATATTTGTTTAATTATGTTTTAGTTTGATTATTTAATACTTTATCGGGTGATCCCATTATATTTTAATGATATTTGTATTTATATCTCATATGTATAATATTCATAAATACAATCAAAATATTCCAAAAATAATTTCACATTTTAGTGTTACATTTTTCGTTATGTACAGTAATTATACGTAGATTCTTAAGAATTGTTGGGTCTAAACTATGTTATCAATTCGTTGTGTTTTTTTATTTACTTTTATATCTACAAGTAGGCAATGATAGAGGCGTTCAAACAATTAATTTAGACGGTAGTCAAATTAAATTAATTAAAAATAATCTTTAATCATTGATTAAATTAATTTTTTTCAAAAAAAATTGCACTAAACAAATTAAATCAATTCAGTTGATTTTCGAATTAATTTAAATTTATTAATAGTTTTCTTAATCAAAATTAATACACAATAAAAATCCTTAAAATTACTTTTTATTAAAAAAATAATTTTTATATAATTTAAATAATATCTAAACTTATATAAAAACATTAGAATTTAGATTAAACATTAGATTTTTTTTTCATTTGGGCGAAAAGTGGGTTGTAGAATTTTAATGGGTATGGATTAATATGTATAATATATTTATATTTTTAATTTTATTAATTAATTGATTTTAAATTAAATTAATCAATAATTAAATTTATAAAAAAATTTAATTGCTCACCAATCGAAAAAATTAACGGCTGATTGTTAAATTGAATTAATTTGATTTAATCGATTAATTTAATTTAACCGATCATTTAAACACCTCTTAAGTAGAGATCATTGACACTTAAACATTGTGTTTACCGAATACATGTCTGGATTATGTAGAGTAAAATTAGGTTCGGACCAGCAGAAAAACAGTCTCTGGCGTTACCATCACCAGAGTTTGATTATTGAAAGGTATATTTAGATAATTTAATATGATTCGAACTAAAAAGAAAGACAAACCTTGTTGCCTATCTATTTAATTACTTTGGTGTCATCACCTTGATATGAAATCTATTTCGGTTTGTCTGAAGGCTAAACATTATTCGGATTTATTGATAATTAAAGTAAACCACTAGTTGGAAAGTTTTTTTACCAGAAAATTTTCTCACCACCACAATAAGTGGTTTATAGGACCTTTCATTTTCAAATTCTTCGCTTTCATGACAGATTCAGGGTTTGTGATAAAGACAAAATATAAATGATTGAAAATGAAAAATAAATTTATAAATCAACTAACATTTTAAAAAACTTAAATAAAAAATAAAAGTAACTAAAATTTAGAAAACTTAAATAAAAAATAAAAGTAAAAAAATTCAGAATGGAAGTGATTGTTCCGGCAAATTTAGGAGAATATGTTTTTCCCAATTAAATATTGAGAATCTCAAGTGTGGTGGGTAATATTTAGGAAAATACAACATTTTAAATAGTGGAAAGGGGAGAACGCCAAAAAGGAGGTGACGTTCTCCATTGTTTATGTTTATTTTTAATAAACAAGCCACCCAATCGGCTGGCTTGCTCGGCTGATTAAGCAAAACACCATGTACGTATGACGATAGGGGAGAACTCCACATCCTCTTGGCGTTATGCCTTTAATTTACCTCTTCATGCATGCACGTGAAAAATTGAAAATTAAACAGGTGTGAATGCATGCAAATGATAGAGTTTTCAGCTGGAATCAAACTGAAAAGAACATAACTTTGTACTATAACGCCAAGAGACCATGGCGTTATATTTTTTAATGCTTAATTTTATAGTTATAAAACACAAGCTTGAATAATAAAAGAGGCCGTAAAGATATAACGAAATTATATAGCAGTTTTTGAGAGTTTGAGAGGGGTTGGTGCTTCTAGCTTGTAAAAATAGTTAAAAATTGAGTTGTTGTCCAGGTTTCTTTGTAGATTCGAGAAAAGATTATTAAAGTATATTTGTTTGTGTTTTTACAAGTAAGTTTTTATTTTTTATATAAAATCGAAGATGTAATATTTTCTTGATTTTGTACGTGTGATTAAAGTTATATTTGAATAATAATAATTTTATTTTTTTTAAATGTTAGATAGAATGAGCTCCTTGTTAAATTGCGACAATGAAGAAGACCTTGTTGGTCGTTGGGGCGAATCGCTTGCTGATTTTAGGGAGGATGAATAAAATATTGTACTAATCACAGAAGATGATGACATTCATTTGCTCGATGTCGATGATGTGGACAATGTTATGACCGAGGTGAGTGAGGGTAATGGTACACATGTAGAAGATGATGTATGGTTCGCTGTTTTCGCCGGCTTGGATTGAAAAACTAATCACCTATTTGGGGTTATGTTGCCAAGAGGACGAACAAATGCAATCCATTTATCCAGCTTATGAACCGCCCGCTCACATGAACGAGGTTGATTATTCTGCAATGCGTGATTCTGAACATATAGCTCGCGTCTTAGGTTCTTCATCATCCCAATATGGTGAATTAGAGATAAAAGCTTAATTTGAAACGAAGAAAGATGCACAACTTGCAGTTAAGGAATACTACATTAAACGCCATATGGTATCATATGTGGCAGAGTCTGATAGACATACCTATTGTGCTAGGTGTATTAATTGGAAGAGCAATTGTCCATGGAAGATTAAAATTTCTTTTCGACAAAGAAGTCAAATATAGGAGGTAACAAGGTTCAACGAGCAACAAACATGTTCAAATATATCACTGTCACAGGATCACATAAGTTTAGATTCTGATCTAATATGTGCGTACACTCGACTATTGGTTGAAAAAGATCCAAGGATTGCAATTTCAGTATTAGTAGCATTTATATGAAATCAGCTTGGATATATTCCATATTATTACAAGGCTTGAATGGTTAAACAGAAGGCGATGTCACAATTGTATGGGGATTATGATAAATCGTATAATGAGTTACCAGCTCTTATACGAGAAATGAAAATATTTATCCCAGGAACCATTGTGGAGTATGAAACCATATCGACGCAGAAATTAAGAGGTGAGCTAATTCCTGGCAAAAAGATCTTCAGCAAGTTATTTTGGGCTTTCAAGGCGTGTATTGAAGGTTTCCCATTTTGAAAACGTATGATTCAAGTTGATGGTACCTGATTGTATGAGAAATACAGTCATATAGTACTTGTATTTGTTGTACAAGATGGAGACAACAAAATATTCCCAATTGCCTTTTCCATAGTGGAAAAGGAAGATGCAGCTGGATGAGAATTCTTTTTGAATCATTTATGCAACCATGTCGTAAAAGAAGATGGAGTTTGTATGATTTCTGATAGAGGAACTAAGCTTTTATCAGTAATTGATAGAGCAAAAAGTTTATGGATTCATCCACATGCATATCCAACATACTGTGTACGACATATTGCGTCCAATGCGTAAAATATATTTAGTAACAATGAGATTCGAGGAGAAATCTTAGGCGTAAGTAAATTATCGTTCTTTTTTAAAATTACTTATGTTTTTGTTTTATATAAATAACTTTTTTTAATAGGGTACGAACTAGTTTAACCAAAATTTGATGTGAGAATTAGAAGGTTGAGACGTCATGGCCACCTTGTATTTATTTTTTCTAATAACATTCTTATGGAAAGATGGTCTCAAGCATATGATGAAGGTCGACGGTACGATCATATGACTACTAATCTTGCTGAAGCTATAAATTCAGTTCTTAAAGGAACTCGTCATCTCCCTATTGCAAGTATTGTGTGGGAGACTTACTTTCAATCAGGTAAAGTTTGGTTTAACAAGAGATAAGAAGTTAACACTCGACTAAACAATGGACAATTTTGGACGCAAACTCTACAAGACAGAATGAATGGTCTTCAATCAAATGCAAGCGCTATGAGAGTTAGAACATTCGACCCAAGTGGAGCAGAATTTACTATAGAAGGTAGAGTTCGAGATGAACCAAAAAAATTTCAAGTCAACCTTAATCGAGGGTGGTGTGATTGCGGAGCATTTCAAGTATTTCGATACCCCTGTTCTCATGCGATTGTAGCTTGTATGAATATTCGTATGGATCCTTACATATATCCAGATCCGTGTTATAACATGCAGACTATGGAGAATATATGCCGATTTCAGTTTCAAACAATTCCAAATCAAGATTATTGGCCTATAGATCCAATATACGAAGAATGGTTACCAAATCCAGAACTTCGTAGAAAATTGAAGGGAAGGCCGAAGTCTACTCGTATTTATACGAATATGGATGATTCAAATGAAAGAGAAGGGGGAGTTCAGATTAGACATTGTACCCTTTGTAGGGCACACTAGAGTCCAAATAGATCTATTAATGTCAATTATGGTGTAGGACCATCAACCTAATTTGAAAAAATGTTTACGCTAACTCTAATATTTTATTATAAATAAAAGTATGTTTGATTATAAATAGAAGACATAACATTATAAACTAAAAGAGGTCAATTGAAATACATTACATGAAAATTTATAAAGTACGAATTAAAAGACATAACTCTATTATTTATTTATTTCCTATATTTGTCTCCGTTTTGATAATGCCTATCGATGAAAGGATGATGTTTGATCACATGTCGTGTTTGATCTGGGGACTCATCATCATCATCATTGATATCATTATCAACCCCCATTTGCATCGAAGATGGTGTAGCTAACATTTGTTCATGAAACGACCATGATGAACTGCTAATAATAGTAGTCGACAACAAAGATGTTATACTACTAACCCCCAAACCATCTCTATATACGAATGTAGGATCATACCCAAATTTTGGTATGTATCCTTCACCATCATTATACCCTGATTAAGTAAATGAATTATCACCCCATGTAAAATTCGTTGGTGGATGATAATGAACAGCAACATACCCAAATATGCTCTCACTAACAGTTGTTGGGGGCAGTTCCATAGATGGAGTCCATGTTTTTGGTTGCCAACCTTGCGAATCTTCCAAGTAGGTTTCATCTATAGTTGGTTCGAATCTTTGATCAACCCAGGATGATAAATGGACATGTTTAGAGCAACGTGGCTCTTCAAACCATTGACTTGAAGCTTCGTATGACACTAAAGATGGTTTTTCGTTTTGTGAATATCGTGAATAGTACTTTGAATTCAAATCAAAATCACTTTCATTGACTGAACTTAATTCTTCTACCCACCATGTATATCTTTGTTCCAACATCTCAATAAATTTGGCTTGTTTAATAACCCAATTCTCATCAAATCTACCTTTTTCCAAATCTGATATGAATTTGCTCCGCACTAGGAGGAGATCTAGGAATAGGTTGATGGAAGTTGAATTGCCACAACACTCTATCAGCACAATGAAATTCAATCGTAGAGAAATGGATTAAAGGCACAATTGCACCCCAAAATGATCTACATTGTTGCACAAGTTGAAGTATACAAGCCTTTACAGATGGATTCTCGTACGACAATTAAACTGTACCAACTATACGTTTATTAATAACAAAGTACATTATATGCCAATAAATAAATCAAATTATTTTAAAATATAAAAACAAATACTTTAATTTTTCCGATTGTTTCAATCTTTAGTCTTATGTCTTGAACATTATTGTGAACAAGTCCTACATTCTTTAACTTATGTCTCTATCTACAACAATATTGAACTCATTGTACATAAATAATTATTACATATATAAAGTAAATAGTAATTATAAATCTATTTTTACCTTCCAGCAAACGAAAATTGAATGTCAATTTGTGTTTCTACAATGAGAGTTAGATAAGGCAATCTATATCAAGCCCAGGACCGTAGTAAAATCAGACATCCACCCATATTTGATATCCTTTTTCTCACCAATAATAATTGACGCCTTGCACATTTCATGGTATAAAAACGATAATATTGTAGAGCCCCAACTATATTCCATAGTTGTGCTCAAATCAGCCAACATCGGTAGATATTGTGTGTGAACTAGATTACCAGATGCATCTGGCATCGATATTCCACCAATGAGTTGAAGTATATATGCTTGAGCTGCATATAAAAGTTCTTGTTGCGTTGAGGTCTCTGTTATGAAAAATTTATTTTTCAACCATGAAATCCTAAGACGTAAACCGCTCACACATTCCTTCAGAAGAATTTTACCAAGATATTGCCCGCAAAACTCAAATACATTAGAGTTGTTGTGTCCAACCAACGGGTTACCATTTATTTGTACACCTAACTGTATTGCTACATCTTCTAAAGTTATTGTGCATTCTCCACAAGAAAAAATGAAATGTGTGTGTTTCTGGTCTCCATCTTCCTATCAATCCAGATATAATTTTATATCCACAAAGAAAGGAGACATTATAAAAACCCACAATACGTAAATAATAAATTATGTGCTCTGAAGGTTCCTTAATTTTTAATCCTCGACGGCGGATAGTATGCCCTTCACCCTATATGTATAATAATTAATTAAAAATAAATAAAAAATTATATATAACATCATCATAATTGGGAAATTTTAAAAAACTTACTTTATCATCACGAATATGAGAGCAAATATGGTTATATTCACGGTACAATAAAATTTCACCTTCATTGGATGCCATTTTAACACAAATCTGTAAAAAACTTAAAATTTGAATAAATACAAAATTTAAATAAATATACTACATTATTCAACGCAAAACTAACTTTTAAACACTAAAATTTAAAATATGAATAAACACTCAATTTAATTTAAGATACTAGGTTGCGTCAATACAAACTAACTTCCAAACAGTAAATTATAAAAAATTAACAACACCAACTAATGTGAAAAAATACCCAACTGATGTAAAATGCCTGAACTAATCGAATGCTTGAATACCTGATTTACCAATCTCTTTGCTCGGCTTGCTTGCTTGAATGAACGAATGGAATATAAAGGCACCATAACGTCACGTGCTCTTGCCGTTAAGGTGGGGAGAACGTCGTGTGTATGGCGTTGTTGAACAAAATTTTTCCCAAGCTTTTCAGCATGATTCCAGTTGAAAGGATTAAATAATTTTCGATGAACCAATATGTATACATGCATGTGTCACGGTCCGTGTATCGTAACAACGCGGGAACGAGCGAGATGCTTTCTGGTTGTGCTTAACTCTTGGGAGCGAGATAGCATTAAGGGTATAGTACGTGCCGAGCAGTCGTCCTATCCCCGCTTCCCTGATGAGCCCATGGGAGGGCGAAACCAGTAAGCATCGAGATGGTAAAGGCTTAACCTCGGGTATGTGAGAGACCTGAGGTGCCGCACGGGGTGGTTGTCCCTGCGTCAAAACTCTAACCCTGTGACAGATGGTATCAGAGCGTGGCCGTGTGCTAGCTGTTGAGTTTGCCAAGCGCCCCATGTGCTGCGGAGCGAGTCCTGTGGACGAGCAAGTAAAGCTCGCACCCTAATGAGAAGGGGGTGTTCGCAAGTGGGTCCTCTAGAAAGAGATTGAGATGAGGACGGGTAGGCAGGAAGCCACAGCGAAAGTTCTCCGGATGGTCGAGCTGCAATGGGACACCTTGGGAAATGAGGTGGTTGCAAGTAGACCTTTGCCCAACATCGGAGGGCGGCCCCAGTTAGAGGGCGAGTTTTGGGAGAATTGCACACTAGTTCCTGGCTAATTTAAAGAAGGGAAAGAGTTTCCTCCCCATGCACGAAGGCGTGCATGAATCAGGTGGGGGAGATTGTCACGGCCCGTGTATAGTAACAATGCGGGAACGAGCGAGATGCTTTCTGGTTGTGCTTAACTCTTGGGAGCGGGATAGCATTAAGGATGTAGTACGTGCCGAGAAGCCGTCTTATCTTCGGATGGGCGTGCTGATCGCGCACCACACTAGTCGGGAGCTGTCCCCGCTTCCCTGATGAGCCCATGGGAGGGCGAAACCAGTAAGCATCGAAATGGTAAAGGCTTAACCTCGGGTATGTGAGAGACCTGAGGTGCCGCACGGGGTGGTTGACCCTGCGTCAAAACTCTGACCCCGTGACACATGCTTGAACCAATAATTTTCTAAATCAATAATTTTACCCACTTGTCATCTTTTTAATTTTATCCCCCTGTCACCTTTTTTACCCATCTGCCATTTTAGTACTGGTATTTTTCTGCATTTTTGTCACCACCACAATAGGTGGTTTATAGGACCTTTCATTTTTAAATCCTTCACTTTTGTGACAGATTCAGGATTTGTGATAAGACAAAATACAAATGATTGAAAATGATAGATAAATTCATATATAAAAATATTTTTAAAAATTTAAATAAAAAATAAAAGTAAAAAAATCTTTGGGATGGGGATGATTCGACAAAAATTGAATAACTCGACTCGAGGCGAAAATACTTGATTTAAAATTTCATAAACTTGAATTAACCCGAAAAAAATTCAAATAAAGTTTGAGTTGTAAAATGAAAATTCGAATAACTCAAAATTTCTTAGTAATTAGAGGATTTATTTTTAAGTTCGAGATGAGTCTCTCAAATTTTTATAGTAATATATATGTACATATTTTATATGATTAGTGAAAGTCGTTTAAATTATAATCAAATCGTATTATAATATAATAAATAATTACAATAAAATTTTTATAAGAACTCAAAACTCGACTCTACTCGAAATATTTTTGAATGAAAGTTTGAATGATAAAAGTAGACTCGTCAACTCAAATAACTCAAATTTTCTTGACTCGACTCAATCGAAAACTCACCCCTATTTAACTCCGTCCTTGTTCGTGTAACATCCCGGTTTTGGGTCTAGGAGTTTAGACCGGATATAATTTCAAATTGGTTTTTCAAAATTTATGTTTTAGGACCCATTTAAAATAAAAATGATTTAAAAAGGGGTTTTGAAAGAAAAGAGAGGTAATTGGGGGGACCACTTATGTGATTTCCCCTAAAACACCCATGGAAGACATAAAATTTAAAAAAAAAAGGTTTTCATTCAAAAAGGAGACACCTTTTTTTTACTCTTCATCTTTTCCAAAAGGGTTTTCCCCATTACAAGAACAAGGTTTCTTCTTCATTGAAGTGATTTTGAAAAGGTAAATCATTCTTTAACTTAGTTTTCTTGTCTTCACATTATTATAACATGGATTTTGTTTTTATACCTTGAGATTTTAGTTACATGTTGGAAATGGGTTTTGAAAAGGAATTTTCGGATGGGTTTTAAATGGGTATTAAAAAGGATGTTTTTAAACTTCATTTGGTGCCAAAATATGTTTAAAAGTTGGGTTTTTAATGGTATTCCCGAAATGGTTTGTTATGGGTATTTTTGGAGGTTGAAAACTTGAGTTTTTGGTTGGGTTTTGTTGAAAATAAAGGGTTGGAGGTATATACAACCTTGGTAGGTGTTTTTAGAATGTTAAAGGATGGATTTTGAGTAGTTAAATGAGGTAGATGATGGAATTCCCGAAGTGATTGCAATAGGTAATTTTTGAAAGTGGAAAATGAGTGTTTTGGGGGTGTTTTAGTATGGAAATGAAGGGCTGATGGTTATACTATATATGAGTGATATTTTGGACATGTTTTGAAGTGTTTTAGGTGTTTAAATTGAAGGGTAATGGCTGTGTTTTGCTTAAGTACGAAAATGAGAATATTTGGGATGAATTTGGCTTTGAATTGTTGAGAAAATATTGTGGATTTGTGAGCTGATGTAAAACAGTGATTTTGTGGTTGATTATGAGGTTAATACTTTAATTTTGATTGGTTTGAAGCAGCACATTTTGTTCCGGGTGATTCGAGTACAAATCCATAAGGTTCGGGGATCGATTTGGCTACCGTTAGAATTATGTGGTGAGTGGAAAAATGTTTTAAACTTGGTTTTGGTTCAAGGAAGATTTTGGGAGTTTGGATTAAACTTGATAAGCTAATCCAAACTCAAGAGTAAGATTTACCCATTTTTACTTACCTTGTATGCTTATTAGATGGTAAAAATTGAAAAGCATGTTGTGTTTAATTGTTGTCGATGGCATGTTAATTGTTATGTTGAGTTGTGTTGATTGTCTATTGATTAATGACATGTTAATATGCCATGTGAGATATTTGTAAGATGTTGCAGGTTATGCTTGTAAGTGGTAAGTAAGACCACTCGAGTATGGTAAGAAATATAGCTGGGTGGCTTTGTAAGACCGGTAAGAGGTGTAAGATGTAAGATTTGTAAGATAATATTATGGTAATGATGTTGGCATTCATTGAGTCATACCGGGTATAATTGGTCGACCAATAGGATGTAAGAATAGTGCACTATGAGACAAAATTCGCATACGTGTCAGACAAAATTCGTATACGTGTAAGATAAATTCGACTGTGTCAGATAAATTCGTATGCGTGTAAGACGTTTCCGCATATCTTTGTATAATAACCGAGTTTGCCAACATACTTATCTTAATTGCTATGAATATGTGTTTTTATGTTATGTTGTGAACTTTGATTGTTCTCGTAAGTTGTAAGATGCTATGATGTAAGATGTACGAAATGATGTTATTCTTTATTTTCAAATAAAGCTTGAACCCTGCATTGTCGTAGTTACGTTTTTGAGTTCTGCTCACTAAGCATTTATGCTTACGCTCTCGTTTTCCGACAATGCAGATCGTTAGATTGGGAGTTAGCACGGTACGAGGAAGGGCGTCCAAGCGTGTTGCTCTTTAGCTCAAGTATGATTTAGTTACAGTAATGTATTAGCTAGCAATGGGATATGCTATGTTGTTTAGGAGCGTTGTTTGACTCCTATGTTGTCTTATGTTTTGGATGATTTCATGCATGGTTTATATTCGCCATGGTTGCCTTGAGTTAGCATGTTGATTTATGTTTTAAAGTTATGGTTATGTGGATATTATCTTTGATGTTGTTTGAACTCTTTTATGTATGAATTCTATGTGTTGTTGCTTGAGCATGATTCGAATGGATGTGTATGATTTTCAAGCATGTGTAACCTGATCCTTGAGTTCTATAATGCCTTATGCATGTTAAGTATGCTTGTATGTGGTTGTTGGGTTAATCCTTAGATGTTTGTGCTTTAAAATTCATCCAGAGTCAGGGGTTTTTGGTTTCACCTCGAACCGATACGCCAATGTCGTTTTGATCCTTCGGGCTTTCGGCAAGCCCAATAAGGTTGGTTTAGAGCCCGTGTGCAGATACGTTGATCGTTTGGGTTCGGAAAGGCTTTCTAGGGTTGGTTATTGGAGTCGGGTCTTCTTACTTGACTTCGGTAATCCCCGTGTAGCCACCTTGGGTCGGCCTTACGACTAGACTGGGTCGAGGGGGTTACAGTTCGCCTTGTCTTGTTCTCTCTCCTTACGAGCTTATTATAATCTATATAATATATACTGTTTTTAAATTATGCTTTGTTATAATATAGGAAGTGATTTTAAATTAAATTAAACCTAAATCTTGATGATTAGGGTTCAATTTTGACACGTTCAAATGTCGGGAAAGATTAGGTTCAGAAAACAACAGAAAATGGTTTAATTTTTAGTCCTTCAACAATATTATTTTTTTTCATTTTGGTCTTTAATTTTTTAAGGCCAGATCAGAATCTAAAGTTACCTTTGATTAGGTAGTTTAATCCTTGACTAAGGTTTTAAAAGTTGGTTGGGGGTTTCAATGTATTAAAAATTCTAAATCTAAAAAAAACGATATAATATTTAAAGACTAGATCAAGCATTAAACCGGGGGACTCCACAGCGGTACGTGACCTTGTGAGAAGCATGCTATGATTTCCTTTTTTGTGTATGATTATACTCGATTATAAAAATTTATATTTTATTCTCTAACTCTATGTTTTAGATTTTAAATCTTAAAAAATAAAATTTGATACAAACTAAATATGATTATAAGATTAAAAAAAATCATATTAATAATTTTTTTACAAACCAAATATAGAGCATACTTTCAACCATTGAACAATGATCGTTCAATCACTGTACTGACACTATCGTGTTTCCTGGTCACGCAATAGAGCAGTTGGATGACACTCTTACAAAACTTCTAGGTTGTCAAAGCTCGTATTGTTTCGCACTACATCGTTTTGACGATGGATGAAAATTTTAAAGATATAACTCTTATGGGGTTTGAATTTAGGTTATTCAGAATCAAATATTTGGATTAAATCACCAAACCAGGTTATGTTTTTTGTTAAGGTAGTAACACAAATAATATATATATATATATATTAAACTATAAGAATTTATTTTATGGATCAATTTCACTACGTCATCTATGATCTTTAATCACTAAAAATTAACTAATTTTTATATTTTACATGTCATTTTTTCAAGAGTGAATCTTCACTTTTTTATTACCATATAAATAAGTAGTGGGTGATTAAATAGGAGAAATTATACCATGGGTAAGTCTCACCACGTCATCCATGGGACCAACCCCTAAAAATCATTCACATCATCATTTTTTTTCATGTAATATATTATTTAATGTATAATATGAAAAATAAAAATTAATTGAGTACTTTTTAGTGGTTAAGGGCCATAAATGACGTGATGGAACCGATCTATAAAATAATCTCTCATTAAACTACAGTTCAAGGTTAATTTAATGTATTTTTTATTAAGGTTTCTCAGTTCAAATAATAACAAAATTAGTCTTTAATGTTTTTTTGTTTTTTCATTTATCCCTTGATTTTTAAAATTCCAATATCATTGTTTCAAAAACTTACAATCGAAACTTTTTTTATTCTTCATATTCTTCTAATATAAAAACAAGATTAGCTCTTATATTTCATTAGTTGTAAATGTTATCATTGTGTTTTTTACAATATCAATCTCATTAATTTAAAAAATTTCAACCTTAATATAGATTTTTGTTTATATTTTGAGACATATTATCGTAGTTATCTTCCAAAATATTATATATACACTACACCAAAACTGGTATATAGCGGTAGTTCTAGTAAAGTTTTTATCTTAAACGCCACAATATATGTCACATACATTGGTATTATAACACAATCGCTGCAAAGAGTGTCTTCTTGTGGCGTTTTTTCAGCAAACGCCGTTAAAAACATAAGTATTGGTGGCATTTTTGATAAAAACGCCGCAATAGAATATATATTACTGGCGTTTACATCAACAAATACCTTAAATGAGTATACTAATATTAGTAAAACGCTGAAAATCTTATTGTTTTAAATCACTTTCCATTATCCCTCACCTATCAAAATCGATTAACCCTATTTTCCCTCCCAAAATTCGTGTATCGATCGGAATCGAGCCCTCATCAAAATTGAAGCTTCCAGCACTCAGTTCTTCTATCTCGCCCGCACTCTCTGTCTCGGTACTTTTTTCTTGCCTGCACTCTTTGCCTCGCCGGAATCCAAGCCTTCACTGTTTGAAAGTTTGCCTTCATTCATATCCGCCACAATCAACAATAGAGATAATGTTTTTAAAATTAAGATTTAATTTTTGTGGATTTAGTTTATTTTGTGGATTTGGTTTAGTTTGTGAAATTTAAACTGAAAATATGGAGCTTTTTCTTTTTTTCAAATTTAGTATATAAATATATAAATTTTTTTAGATTTTTGTGGATAAAATGGTTGAAGATTTAGGTTTATATTGTTTATACCGTTTAACTTTATTTGAAAACCAACATGTTATAATTATACTAAAAATCAAGTTTCGATACACCGGTTGAAGATATGTAAATTTTTGTTCAAGTTTTGAAAACGAACTGTTTATATTGTTTATATCTGTTGAAGATTTTTGTTTAAGTAATTAAAGTGTTTTAACTTGAAGATTTAGATTTTTGTTTTCATAAGTGTTTTAACTTTAGGGTTTAGGGATTCAGTTTAAGGTATATATTTTAGGTATATGTTTTAACTTTAGGGTTTAGGGTTACGGATGAGATATAAAAATATCTCACATCGTCTAAAAATTGGTACCTAATCGAATATGATTGTCCGAATTAAAAATTTGCAAGTTTAAATTTTTATTAATTTATTATCAGTTTAAAAGTGCGAATATATTTTAAAGACCTCAATATTCGAAGGTAAACACCCGAACCGCCACTATTACACCTGATGTCGGACTCGCTACGACCGAATATTGAGATACTGCATTTGTTATTAATTAGGTGTTACATGTTATATGTTAAGCAAAAATATAAATAATTACAGGTATAAATAAATACAAAGAAATTAAAGGCGCAAGAAATTAAATTACATAATTTAAATGCAGAAAATAAATGCGGTCAAGTAAATACGAGAAAATAAAAGTGATAAATTAAAATGCAAGAAAATAAATTACAAGAAATTAAAAGCGATAAACTAAATTGCGGGAAATTAAATACAGAAAAATAAAGTGCAAAAAATTAAATGTTAGGTGTTAGGTGTTAAATACGAAATGGGCTATGAATAATACGGATCATTTCTTTTTCGGGTCACCGTAAAACCGACGTTTCAAACAAATAATTAAATAAATTAAATAAGGAAGAAATGAACAAATAAATAAATAAATGAAAATTAAATAAATATAATAGATCAAAGAATAATAAAATAAGAAAAGGCATAAAATGTTCACATACACACAATGTAGGCAAAATTAAAAGTCACCACAACATGTACGATATAAATAATATATACAAATATAAAATATAAAATTACCATAAATATATATATTGTATTGAATTTACAAATAAACAAATTTAATATATGATAATATGTAATTGTCAAATGTAAAAAAATAAGGAAAGAAACAATAAAAATTATTCTCTTTTATACACGTAGTAAAAAATGGAAATCAAGACTAATAAATACTAAAAAAAATATTAATAAAAAGAATAAATAAATCCTGGAAACTAGAGTAATTTAAAAGAAAAAAATGACAATTTCAATAACCCCAAATCAATATATTTTTTAAAATAGTAAATTCAATATATTAAATAAAATAAAAAAGAAATAAAAAAATATAGAAACTGTCAAAATTTTCAGTGGATTGACTATCATTAATTGTTAAATAAAATAAAAAAGAAATAAAAATAAAATAAAAGCAGGGGCTAAAATGTTAAAAGCAAGAAATAAAAATTCGTTTTAAAATAAAACAGAATAAAAAAAATAAAATTGAAATGAAAAAATAGATTCGGGGGACTGGAAACAATATTTACCCATAACTAAAGACCAAACAACAATAAATTTTAAGGACTTAAATTGGGAATATCCTATAACACGAAACACACGAATTCTTCCCTCCAGTTCGGGTCACCGTGCGGGTCAGAGTTACCAAAACGGCGTTGTTTCAGTTTTAATACAAATACAAAAATGAAGGACCAAAAATGGTCTCAATCCTTCATTTGTTTACTTCGTAGTTTCAAACTAGAGAGGATCTTAGAGAGTTTTGAAAGCTCTGAAGACCAAAAAGCCTTCTTTTTTACTTCGAAAAATAGATCTATAAATGAAACCCTTTTCTTGACTTAAAAACACAAAAATCACAACCCAAAACCCTTTTTCTTGATTCTAAAACCTTAAAAACAGAGACCCTAAAACACTTTCATTGATTTGAAATGGTTTAAGCACTCGGCGAAATAGAAAAAAAAAGATGGAGAAACTACATCAGCGACGGAAACCGGATATAGATTCGAAAGGTAAAACCCTAAAATCTGATATTTTGCTATTCAAAAAATAAAAGGAAAAATATGCTCTAAAAAAGTTTGTATTTGTATTGATTTTTTTGAATGAATCCCGTCTGGTTGTATTTAATTTTGATTTCAGCTTCTATACCCGATTTTACATTTGATATAAAAGAAATAAAAATTTTATTGACCTTGGTCTTTGATGCATTCTTTGTTTGTTTGTGTTGGCTATCATTGGTGTACGAGAGGAGGGGATCATCTTTGGTCCTTCGTCTCTTGGCTGGTTGTAAGAGCAGTAGAGGAATGGTTCATCTTACTTGGCTACCGACATGGAGATAATGATTGATGTGGCACGAATGTGATGCTGATCTGCGTGGTCGAAGGAGTCTGAGGTAACCGGTGACGAGGAACTGAAAAGCTATAATTCCAGAATGTTCTAGAAATTCCAGCAACTAAAAAGGTAGTTGGGTAGGGGAAAGGTCGGTTCAGGGAGATAGAGAGCCGGGTCAATATTTGGGTCAACCGGGTCAATTGGGTTGTAATTTGGGTTATCGGGTAATGGTGATGAGTTATAATTTTAATGGTTTAAGATGTAATTGGGCTGGGGGTTAATTGGTTTAGGTTTGTATTATTTGGGCTGGTTGGTTTGGGTAAGAAAATTGGGTTATAATAATGAAGTAAATGAATTTTGGATATGGTGTAAATGGACTTTGATTTAATTTGGGTAATTGTAAATGAACTTTTATTATATTTAATATATATATATATATATTAATATTGTAATTATAATTAATAATATATATTTTTTGAATATTGATTTATGGTTTATTTATTTATATTATATAATATGGTTTAAGGTTTCAGTTTAGGGAATTAGGTTTAGGGAATCTATTTAAGATTTGTTCAATCCTTAGACAAAAATGATTATTATAGGGTTAGAATTTAGGTTTTATAAATTAAACCTAAATCTTCAATATATTACTTTATTTCCAACATAGTTTATTCTTCTTTAGAGAGTAACTTATTTATTTAACATTTTAATGTGTTTTACAACAATACCAAATGGTTAGGAGTTGGATGAATTTGTCAAGGGTAAGCGCTAGCTATCGAAATTGAGTATAAAATTTTTTAAATTTAACTTTTCCGAATGCAAGCCAAGAGAATATGATTTATTACCTCTGTAAGAAGTGTGCTAATATTAATTGGCACGATCGTGAAGTTGTACATGAACATTTAATTGTTTATGGATCTGTTTTACGTTACAAGAAATGGGTATTTCATAGAGAGTTGATACATCATTGTTCTTCTTCCCGGAGTAATGTGTCATTTTCTTCT
This sequence comes from Abelmoschus esculentus, assembly GCA_035048815.1. NCBI lineage: Eukaryota > Viridiplantae > Streptophyta > Magnoliopsida > Malvales > Malvaceae > Abelmoschus > Abelmoschus esculentus. Next base: position 8,256,722 of record JAUCBN010000015.1, read on the forward strand.
AATTCTGATCGTCAACCTATTACAAAAGATGGCATAGAGGGTATGTTGCAATATGCATTTAATATGCATGATTATCAACAGTCTGTTAGAGAGGATAATTATAATATTAGTGTTAATGATTTAACCAAGATGGGAAGAAACGAATGTGATGTAGAGTCAAATGTAGAAGTTGCAAAGTTTTACAATTTGCTTGATGAAATGAATGAACCACTTTATGAGGGATCAAAATATTCAAAACTTTCCTTTTGTATTCATCTTTTTCACTTAAAATGCTTGGGAGGGTGGACCGATAAATCTTTTACGCAATTATTAGAGTTTTTAAGAAAAATGTTTTCTTCTACAAAAAATCCTAAATCTTGCAAATATATGAAGAAAATGATAAAAGATTTGGATCTTGGTTATGAGAAAATCCATAGTTGACCGAATGATTGCATGTTGTATTGGGGGAGATAAAAAAGATCAAGATTCATGTGATTTATGTGGTAAGTCTCGATGGATGAATGTGAACACACAATATTTAATTGAGGAAGAAGTTGAAGCGCGATCAAGAAAGAAACCTGTAAAGACCTAGGCTTCAAAGGCTTTTTATGTCTTCAAAGATTGACGAGTCTATGAGGTGACATTATGATGGACGAACTGATGATGAGCTATTAAGGCATCTTGCGGATTGTTTAGCTTGGAAGACGTTCGACCAAAAATTCTCAAGTTTTGCAGGAGATCCTTGAAACATCAGGCTTTGTCTTGCATCTAATGGGTTTAATCCTTTAAAATCTTGAGTACTTCATACTGTATTTGGCCTGTTCTGCTTGTTCCTTACAATTTTCCCTGTGGATTTGTATGAAACAATCATCTTTTATCTCATCCATGATAATCCTCGTTGAGAAAGGTCACGAGAATGATATTGACATCTATATACAACCTTTGATTAAAGAGTTGAAACAATTATGGGTGGGTATCGAAACATATGATGTGTTTAAGAAGGATAACTTTAATTTGTGTGCAACTTTATTATGAACTATTAATGATTTCCCTGCTTACGAAAATTTATCTGGGCAGAGTACTAAAGGTCGTTATGCTTGTACATGGTGTACTGCAAAGACATGTTCAAAGTGGTTGTATAATGGAAAGAAGTTTTCATATATGGTACATCGATGTTGGTTAGATGAAAATCATAAATTTACATATCAAAAGAATATGTTTAATGGTACAGAAAAGTTTAGAAAAGCTTCGGAGCAAACAATCAGGTTTGATATCTTGTTAATGTTGAAAGATTCCAAGTTCATTTATGAAAAAAATAAACCAACCACTGAATCAATGATCAAAGAATAAGACATAAAAGGTGTATGACAGTGATGTTGAGTAGCATAGTGATAATGATTCTGATGAAGAGGATGATCCAAATGAGACAAAGTTGAAAAAAATAGAAGTATTTTCTTTGAATTGCCTTATTGCAAGTATAACATTTTGAGACCTAATCTTGATGTCATGCACATTGAAAAGAATTTTTATGAGAATATTATCGGAATCATTCTCAATACCGATGGAAAATCTAAAGACAATCTAAAAAGTCTACTAGACTTAGTTGATATCGGAATTAGGCATGATCTTCGTCCTCAAATCTTCCAAACAGAAAATCTTTGCTATCACCTTCAATTTTTGTGATGTCGAAGAGAGAAAAAGAAATATTCTGCAAGGTGTTGAAAGATATAAAGGTACTAATGGAATAAATATTCTGCAAGGTGTTCAAATGTATAAAAAGAAATATTAGTTTCAGCATTAAGTTTCAATTGGATTTTTTTTCAAATGTTCAAAATGTTTTCTGAGATTGATGATATGTTCCTCCTCTGACTAAGACTTAGCAATCATGTCTTCTACATACCCTAATGATGGAGGCTAGAAAGTCCTGCTTTTATGATGAAGCATTCGTCCTTCCACCTTTTGTCAGATTGAAGTATTTAAGATGTCGAACCCACAGGGATTGGCTTTACTTACGCAATTTATTCTTCCTACACAATGGAAAAGTAAAAAACACAGGTAATTGAGTTGGATTATAACTAAGGAAACTAATTAAAGCAATAAAGATAAATGATCAAGAAATCAAGGATGGAAAAGTGGGGTAGGTTAGAGTGCTTCGTAGTGTGGGTTCAATTGACTTGTTTCTGTCCAATGCAATCGCACAACACTACCTCGGCAGTACTGTAGATTACTGCCTCGACAGCGATGATGCTAGTCCGTCGCGACAATCTCTTGCTCTTGGGTAGACTTAACCAAAGTTCGGCAAAGTGTCCTTTGATGACTCCGCTTATCTCTAAGTCGAAGTACTGTTGATGATCAGTCCTTGATGATACCTCTCGGCGTGAATCAATTATAATCACCAACTGATCCCACACTTCTTTTAGCCGTTGAAACTCTTAACCTATCTCTAGGCCGAGTTAGTGTTTCCCGATTGAAACACCGTACTTATTCCTTTCGTGAATCTAACTCTCTAGATATTAGATAAATGGATTACTCATAAACTCCTCTCTCGAGCTTGAATGCAAGAACAATGAATGGCAAAGAATTAGCAAACGTTGATATTTTATTACATTGGAACAAGAAACAAAAGTACAATTTTGTTCCACAACTACTCCACAAACTAACCTAAACCCCAAGGGGGTGATGGAGGAGTTTAGGGTTTTCTATGAATACTTGATTTCGAGATATCCTCCTCTCTACATAGGCTATGGTTTATATAGGCTTGGCCTAGGGCAAACCTTTCCAAAGTAGGAATACAACTTGGAGTAAAACACAAGTTAAGTACATAAATAAAAGATATTTATTTTATTTCCTAGTTTATTCCTATAAGGATTCTTTTTCCGCGTGGCCTTTGACCTTGACTTTCCGTGTATTCCTCAGCTCCGATTTCTATGCTGCTTGTCTTAAAACGTCCACCTTATTTTTCTCTTCAGATCGCCTATCATATCAACATTTATGTTCCAGGTGCTGCCGCGGCCTCCAAGTGCTACCGCGGCCTTCAAGTGCTGCCGAGGTGGGTACTAATATGCATTCCAGCTTTGGTTTCCAGCATCCATCATGCTATCTGGCATTACCTATGCGGTAGTTTCCTGTCTAAGAGAAGAAACCATTAACCGTACCTGTTTTATGTCAAATAATAGATAAATTTATAATTTAAGTGTTAAGATGCTGAAAAGTGGAAAATAACCAGAAATATCTATTATCGCCTTTAAGTCTGTCTTTATTAGCAATAAATGAGTGGGAAAATGATATAAAAATGAGGACTTTTGGGCACTCATCACCTAACATTTTTTAAACCGAATGTCATCACTTTATAATAGAATGTGCCCCACATTGTCACAAAGGTTGTTTTTTCTATATCTTTTGGACACATTTTTATTTGATTATAGCCTAATAAACCGTCCATGGATGAGAAAAAATAATACTTAGTTGTATTATCTACTAACATATCTATATGTGATAGAGGAAAGTTATCTTTAGGACTAGAACGATTGAGGTCGCGATAGTCAACGCAAAATAGCACCTTTCTATTTTTCTTGGGTACTAGAACAACATTTGTCACCCATTCTAGATACTTGGTCACTTGTAAAAATACGACATCGTATTGCTTTTTTACTTCTTCTCGTATCTGAAGTAACATTTCTAGCCTCATTCTTCAAAGTTTTTGTTGTATAGGCTTACATCCTGGTTTTAGCGGAAGTTCATGCATTATAATGTATGTGTTTAGTCCATGCATATCTTGGTAAGTTCAAGCAAACACATCCTTGAACTCTTTTAGTAGAGAGATGAGTTTGTCTCTTGTCTTTAGAGATAAGAAAGTACAAATTTGTACTTTTCTTTTATCATCTCTGTTTCCCAGATTTATTGTATCTATCGGTTCATTGCGAGGGAAAAATTTCTTTTTCTCATGCTCTATTAGTCTGAGTAGGTCAGTAGATAATTCACATTCTTCATAGTTTTCATCAGACTCATGCTTACCTAAGCATACAGTCTACTCAAAATCCACTTTTGAGCTCGAAGCAATGTCATTCATGCAATTGATATCTAAAGGCATGCAAATAAGCAAGAAGAAATATATATATACAAGGCTCGATGGCAGAAACGAGAAGGGGAAAAATGAGAACAATTTGGAAAGAAAAGTGTGTTCATTTATTGAATTGATATATTGATGCCTAAATAGGAACCCTTACAATAAATTCTCACTACTTTAGGGCTCAAGTAATGAGTTATGTTTCGAGCATTACTATGATAAAGATTTAAAAACAATAGGGAGTTCAATAGCGGTCCAATTATTCAAGACACAACCTAGAGGATATAGAACGATCTCTGACCGATTCTTTTCGATTTCACCTTCTTCTTTTGTTGCATTTATGCTTAGCTCTTTAAATTTATCTAGTGGTGATATTAGGTTCTCTCTTTCCCTCCCAAAATCAATGTGCCCCCCAGACAATAAGATTTCAGTAATACGAGGAAACACCGTCACTTTCCTTTCATCACATATGCCGATCTGTCTAACTCTTTTTTTGCTTTCTTTCTCAACACGTGTTTTATCTTACCTTGTGGGTTAGGCTTGAATCCCACACCACATCGATCATATATAAAGAATGGTTGTATCACCATGTGCATTCCTTGCAAGAATTTTCCAAGTCCTTTTTCCTAATTTAGCTCCCTTCCCAACAGTGAGCCTTATTCTCATCATAGTATTTTTTAAAAGTTTTGGTCATGGAATCTTTCTTCCTTCAACAAAAAAAGTTGCATTCACAAATTTCGAAATGTACACTCAATTTCATTTTCATCTATTTCTATGTATGGAGCATAGTTGATGCAGACGTAATAATATTATCTTTAGTGCCAACACATATAAGACATCTATTAATCTCAAATTTAACATTTTTATGAAGTATTGGTGGTATTGCTCATGTAGCATAAATCTAGGGACGTACTAATAAAAATTATAAGTAGGTGTAATGTCCATAACAATAAATTCCACATTATACGTAGTTGGACCAATCAAAAGCGGGACATCAATTTTCCGTACGACATCCCTTCTAGTTCCATCAAATGCCCTTATAGTTGGATGAAAAGGTTTCATGTGAGTCTTATCCACCGGAAGTCTGTTCAGTGTTGTCATAGGCATGACATTCAAGGCAGATCCATTGTAAACTGAAATATGGGGTAATATATACCCATTACAGTGGGTAGTTATATGGAATGCTTTGAAAAATCCTACACCATCAGGAGGAATTTCATATTCACTAAAGGAGATAAAATTATCAGCATGTAAATTGTTCACCTATCTATCCACCTTGTCTACTGAAAGATCATTTGGGACAAAGGTTTCATTTAACACTTTTAGCAAGACATTCTTGTGAGTCTCCGAACTTCGTAACAAAAATAATATGGAAATACGAGTTGGTTGCTTGTGTAGTTGCTCAACCACACTATACTTGCTGTGTTTGCTAAATTTCAAGAATTCTCGTGCTTCGTCCTCATTTATAAGTTCATTAATTTTTGATTTTTCTCATTTAACAAAAACTTGTCTTTTGGCTTATTTCCTTCTAGTTTCAATGGTTTTAAAAGGCAGGGAGATAACACCTTCCACTTCGAGTGAAGTGTAACACCCCAAATTTTTTCCCAATTTAAAATCCTAAATCCCTAATTGAAAATCCTAGAATTTGGGGATTTCAGTGACCATTTTTGTGATTTCTGAAAACGTGTGGTTCAGGTATAAAATTTTAAAAGCTCGGACCCTTAAAGGGTAATTTCACCATTTTTGTTTGACAGTTTCTTCTTCCTTCCCGTTACATTTCGATTTTTAATTCTTTCTTTATAACTCTTTTATTTTCATGTTTAATTCGATTCTCACTTGTGTCAACAATCCGAAACTCAAGCCCATTATGTTCTCTCGTTCTCTTTAGTTGTGGTTGTGGAGCGAAAAGGGTAAATCTTCTTTCTTTCTTTTTTATTGTTTCGACTGTTAAATGTTTGAAGGGATATTGTTTGTGTTGTTTGGTGAGTGTTGGAAAGCATTTAATCTTCATCTTTATTCGTTTTTGCTTCAGTTAAGTGAAGTTTGTAGGAGAGTGGTTCATGTTGTTCGGTTCTAATCTTATGAATGTGAGCGTGGGGGGTTTGTTTAAGTGATTCGATTCGATTAAAGAGTATTTGGAGTTGTTTTGTTTGAATCGAATCATTAGGGTGAGAGAATAAAATCGAGAATAGGGGGAGAGTTTTCAAATCTGGAGTTAAAACCAAACTTATTTGGGATTTTCTAGAATTTTCCAGATTTTCCCGAGAAAATCCTGGGAAAACCTGATCCGACTCGAAACCTGACCCGATCGACCGACACACCCGACCCGTGACCCGATCTGACATCACTACCGACGTCACTGTTGACTTCAGCGTTGACCTACTGACGTCAGCGTTGACTAGGGCTGGCGTTAGTGTTGACTATTGCTGACGTCAGTGTTGACCAATGCTAACGTTAGCGTTGATTTTTTTCGACCCGGTCCTACTTTATATTTTTTGACGTTTTGAGTTTGATGGCTCTGTCCGTTTTTCGAAATTCGAACCCAAAGTGTTATTTTTAGGGCTTTTAAGTTCGAATTTTTATTTGGAAGTTATCTTTATCGGATTCTGAAATATTTACTATTTGGTTCAGGTGACGTGGATTCCAACCCCGAGCATTTACCTCCTCCTCCTCTTGGACAACCTCCTATTCCTCAGAGATCGGGACAACACGTGAGTATTCAGATTATTCGGTTACGTGTACTTATCGGTATAACGACATAGTAGTTTGTCTAATATTTTGTTACTCATAGGTTCTACACCTGCTCGTTCTAGTGGTAGAGCCGAGTCTAATAGACGTCAATATCGACGTTGAGCTCTCTATTTCAGGTGTGTCTCTCCTGCTATTTTCCTTTTTTCTGTTGTGTGTGCAGATTCTATTATTTTAAATAAGCATGTTGATTGCATTTACATCGTATTCTCTGAAAATATAACATAATGTCCTGCTCTATTATTTAATTGCATGTTTGACTCTGAAATTTTCATGCATGCCTCCTGTTAGTATTAAGGCACACATTCTGATTCTATATCTGTTCATAGCATTACATTGGTTGGATATTTTGTACGGGGAAGTTTAGTGATACATTCACTTCTGATCAGTGGCCCTACCTTCGGGTAGAGGTACCACTTCTGTTTAATGGCTCCACCTTCGGGTAGAGATTCCACTTTTGTTGGTATGATGGAGTTAGAGTGGTTCAGGGGGAACCTACTTTTCTGTTGGTGTTCAGTGTTGGGTACATATCATGCATACATTAGATTATCTGCTCTACATTGTTCTATTATCTTGTTTATCTGTAGACTAGAGACACACTAGGCTCCCTAGCTTATACCCTCTCAGTTTCTGTTTCAGATCCTCAGTTCTAGGCTACGGTACTTGGAGGAATATTTTTAGAACCGCTACGTATGTTACTTGATTTTAGTATAATATTATGTTTATTCTGGATATTTTATTTTATGTACTGAACTTTGGATTTCTGGATTTTATATTAGATTTTGGGACATTTATTGTTTATTAAATTTATGGGTTAAACACAATATATTTTAAATGTTAAGTTTTCAGTATTTTAAATTATTAATTATTTAATAATTTATTCAATAATTGCATTTAAATTATTAAAACCCTAACTTGCGAAACAAGTTTTATTAAGCATAAAACCTAACTTGTAATCTAAGAAATTAAGTTAATTTTAGGGGTTACATTTAATGGTATTAGAGTCAGATTCAACCCTCGGACTGTGAGGTCCAAAAAGATTTTGATCTGAAAATGATTTGTCAATTTTATTTGAAAATTCAAATTTTCGTTTTGACTCGTTTTTTTAAATTTTCGGAAATATTTTGAGTAATGCTCCAAGTACTGGTTTTAATATAGGATTCTGTCTATTTTCTGTAAATATACTACTATGCCACAGCGTAGGAGTACAGATTTAGCGACTGGGAAAGGTCGTGGTCGAGGCCGTGGCCGAGGTCATTCTGCTAGATCTGCTAGTGATGTCCCGCCTCATGTGGACCCACCATAGGATCAGAGTTTAGCCCAAAATATAGGAGGGGATGATTAGCCTGAGATTCAGACCGAGGCTCAGCAAGCCGAAGTTAATTAGCCAGTCCATAGTGAGGGATTGTATGCTTCTAAAGATAGTGAGACTGTCGGATTAGATTCTGTGACCATGCAGAGAGAGTTGCTACGTTATTTGCGTCAAAATGAGGGTGTCAGAAAACCCATTTCTACAGAGTTTTTGGCTGCCGGCATGACTATGTTTGATGGTAAGACCGATATTGATCTTGCTGATGTAGAGTATTGGCTAAAGAATCTTCAGCGCCTGTTTGTGGAGATGGAGTACCCTTCTGACAAGAAATTGAGAGCGGCCATATCTTTGCTTTAGGGGGAAGCCTAGAATTGGTGAGAGGTTGAGGAAAAAGTGACTGCTTCAGATCAGGTCAGTTGGGAGTTTCGTAGACAGGCTTTTGAGGACCTTTATGTTGGGCTTGAGTATCTGGCTAAGTGCCGAGACGATTTCCTGAATCTTCAACAGAATGATATGTAAGTTAATGATTATGAGATAGAGTTTCTTCGACTGCTTCAGTATGCTCCTAGGCTTATTACCACCGAGAAATAGAAGTGTGACCATTTTCTGAAAGGACGCCGGGTACCAATAAAGATTACAGTTGCCACCCACTATGACACCGAGTATAAGATGATCACTCGGTGAGCCAGGACGGCCGAGCGTAATGAACTTTTGAGGGTTCAGTAGGAACCCCAGGGCCATGATTGATCTAGACGACCGCTTGCAACACCAGTTTAGCACAGTTAGGGTTTTTCATTCCTGGAAGAGGGGCCGAGATGAGTTTGATCCGCAGAGTTCTTCCCGAGCTAGACCAGCTTTGTCTGCTGTTCCGACCACTTGGAGCTAGATCCACTAGTACGCGTGCCTTGTCTCAGTGTTCGTTCTGTAAAAAGTGGCATTTAGGAGAGTGTCATATACGGAGTGGAGCTTGTTTCTGTTGCGGTTCTTATGATCACTGTCTTAGGGATTGTCTAGTGTCACCGCAGTCAGGTTATGCTCCGGGGAAATCTCAGGCTTCATTTCAGACCCCTATTGGAGGAAGAGGCCAGGGTAGACCTGCCACATCTTGTACCGGTAGTAGAGGCAGACCTAGTCAGTTTAGAGGATCAGCCAAATCTAGGGGATCTCAACCTAGGTTGGTTTATGCTACGAGGAGGCATGAGGACCGAGATGGGCCAGACGTCATTGCTGGTACTTTTTTATATATGCTATTTCCTTTTTCGCATTTTTAGATAATAAGTCAAAACATTCGTACATTTCTAGCTCCGTATCGTGATTCTTGGAAATTCCTATAGAGGATACTAGTAGCTCTGTCTCTGTTTATAGTCATGTAGGTATCCCTGTGGAGGTTACCAAAGTGTATAAAGATTATTTTCTTGAGGTTCAAGGGGAAATCTTTCTGGCTAATCTGATAGAGTTGCCATTTGGGGAGTTTGATCTGATACTTGGTATGGATTGGTTGTCAGCCCACCGAGTTACTCTAGATTGTGAGCGAAAAATGGCAATTCTGAAGACTTCAGATGACCGTGAGGTAACCCTTATCAGTGAACGTAGAGGTTTTCTGTCCAATGTTGTTTCTGCTCTGAAAGCTGAAAAGATAATCAAGAAAGTATCGGTGGCCTATCTTACTTATATTCTTGACCCTGGACAGTCTGATTCTGGGATGGATAAGATCCGCGTTGTGTGTGAGTTTCCTGATGTTTTTGCGAAAGAGTTACCGGGAGTACCCCTAAGCGGGAGAAAGTGGAGTTAAATATTGAGTTACAACCGGGGACGACTCCAATATCTATGGCACCTTACTGGATGGCTCCGAAAGAGCTTAAGGAGCTTAAGGTTCAGTTGCAAGAACTGTTGGATAGAGGATTTATATGACCTAGTGTATCTCCATGGGGAGCTCCGGTTCTGTTCGCTAAAAAGAAAGATGGGTCGCTTTGTCTCTGCATTGATTACCGGAAGTTGAACAAGTTGACCATCAATAATAAATATCCTCTTCCCCATATCGATGATCTGTTTGACCAGTTCCGAGGAGCTTCTGTGTTTTCTAAGATAGACCTGAGATCTGGTTACTACCAATTCAAGGTTAAGGATTCTGATGTTTTCAAAACAGCCTTCCAGACTCGGTATGGTCACTACGAGTTTCTGGTAATGCCTTTCGGTCTAACCAATGCTCCTGCAGCATTCATGGATATGATGAATAGGGTGTTTCGACCCTATCTGGATAAGTTTGTGGTGGTTTTTATAGATGATATCATGGTCTATTCTAAGTCTGAGGTTGAGCATGAGCATCATCTCCGTATTGTTTTGCAGACTCTGAGAGAGAAACAACTTTATGCAAAGTTTAGCAAATGTGAGTTCTGGCTTTTTGAGGTTGTGTTTTTGGGACATGTTTCAGCCAAGGGTATTTAGGTTGACCCGAAGAAAATTAAAGCTATCATGGAATGGAAGCAGCCTAAGAATGTGGCAGAAATCTGTAGTTTTCTGGGGCTAACTTGTTTTTATCAGAGGTTTGTGGAGGGTTTTTCCTCTATTGCTGCTCCTTTAACTAAACTTCTGAGGAAAGATATTTCGTTTACCAGGTTTGAGGCTCAGTAGGAGATTTTTGAGAAACTCAAATCTATTTTGACGCAAACACCAGTTATGACACAGCCAGAGTCGGGGAAACCTTATACAATTTATATTGATGCTTCATACACTGGTTTGGGTTGTGTTCTGATGCATGATGGGAAAGTTGTGGCCTTTTGCTTCTCGACAGTTGAAGCCGCATTGAGTGTAATTATCCTACCCACGACCTAGAGTTAGCAGCTGTGATCTTTGCCCTAAAAATCTAGAGACACTATCTCTATGGAGAGAAGTGTTACATCTTCACAGATCATAAGAGTCTGAAATACCTTCTCACTCAGAAGGAGATTAATCTGAGGCAACGTCGTTGGTTGGAGTTGCTTAAGGATTATGACTGTGAGATCAATTATTATCTTGGTAAGGCTAATGTCGTTGCGGATGCTCTGAGTCGCAACGTCATTTCTGATCTGAGAGCTCTGTTTGCACGGATAAGTTTGTTTGAGGATGGTAGTCTATTGGCAGAGCTTCGAGTGGTTCCTACTCTGATATCTGATATCCGTGCTAAGCAGCCCAATGATCCTTTCTTGGCTTATCGTATTGCGGAGGTCAATGAAGGAACATCTCAAGATTTCTCTGTTGATCAGGATGGAGTTTTGTGTTTTTGGGGCCGATATTGTGTTCCTGGGAACTCTAAGTTGAAACATGTTATTCTTCGGGAGGCTCATGACAGTCCGTATTCTATGCATCCTGGCGGAGATAAAATGTAAAAGAATCTCAGGGAGAAGTATTGGTGGAAAGATCTTAAGCGAGACGTTGTCAGTTTTGTCTCTAAGTGTCTAACTTGCTAGAAAGTTAAAGTAGAGAATCAAAGTCCGTCTGGGCTTCTTCAGCATATTGAGATTCCTTAGTGGAAATGGGAGCGTGTGACTATGGATTTTATCAGTGGATTACCTTTGGCTCCGTCGAAAAAGGATTCTGTCTGGGTCATCGTTGATCGATTGACTAAGTCTGTGCACTTCATTCCGGTCTGGACTACTTACCCTCTGAGTAAATTAGCCCGATTGTATATTTCTGAGACCGTTCGATTGCATAACGTGCCTCTGTCTATTATATCTAATCTGGATCCAAGGTTTATGCCTAAGTTCTGGGGTTCTCTGCATTATGCTCTTGGTACTCGGTTGAACTTCAGTAGTGCTTATCATCCTCAGATAGATGGTTAGTCTGAGCGAGTGATTTAGATCCTTGAGGATATGTTGAGAGGATGTATTCTGGATATCAGAGGTAGTTGGGAGGATTTCTTACCGCTTGCAGAGTTTGCTTATAATAACAGTTATCAGGCCAGTATTATGATGACACCTTATGTGGCTCTTTACGGGCGTATGTGTCGCACCCCTATTGGTTTCTTTGAGGAGTTTGTACTTCAAAAATTTAGGGATTTGTTGGAGTATTTTCTTGGTGAGGAAGAATTTGAGAGGAACTCAAAGTCCTGTAGGAATTTTTTTGTTTTTTTAAATATTTTTTTGATTTTTTTATATTTGGTTCTTTCTAGATTTATTTATTCTTATTTTATTTTTTTATTTTTATTTTTTTTTGATTTTTAATTTATTAACTAAATATATAAGATTAGGTTTAATCCTAGTATTTAAACTTGAGTAAAATTTATTGCATATAGATAGAAATGGTAGAAGATGTAAAACTAGAGGGGTGTACGACCTTAACGGAATTCTACAATCTCCTAGTTGGAGAACTTGTGAGGGTTTCAAGAAATGATGTCAGCTAACCTATCAGGGTAGAAGTAGTTGTTTTGGCCAGTTATTTAGGCATTGTTGCATGCAATGCTTCAATTTTATCAATCAATCATAAGTAATGGCGTCAAATATCGAATAGTAGCAAAAATCAAGCTCTAGATCTTTTTAAGGCAATAATGTTGTTATAATAGTTAATTCATTACATTTAAATAATAATATTTATATTTGATACGATTATATAATTTTTAGGATAAATTTGTTTTAGAGATATCAGACAATTATGTGAAACATGCCTTAGAAAAGAAATGGAGAGACCATAAAAGTTTCTTGAAGAAGACATATTTCAAGAATAATCTTAGCCTTCAAGAGAAGCTTCAAAATGTACCACCAGAAATACTACGGTATCAATGGGAAGATGTAGTTAGATTTTGGAGTTCAACGAAATTAGTGATAACATCGATACAATTTTTAAAATTATACAATATCATTATATTATAAACTTTATATGTAACGCAACTTAGAAATTACACATGATCAAGAACGCATTGGAGTTGCTGGTAGACGAAAACAAAAATTTACTCATACAGCCGGGACAAAGAGCTTTGCTCATATAGCTAATGAAGATGTATTTTTTATTTGTATTAATGATTATTTTCTAATGTATTAGATTAAAGTTTGTATTAATTTCTATTATATTGTCTAGGAAGTTATGAGTGGTACTAGCATTGGACGAATAAAGTTCTTCGATATTACACACACAAAATAAGATGGCTCTTCGATGACTCCTAAAGCTGGAAAAATTATAGTATATTCATTGTCCACAAAAAATCGATTATATTTTAAATAATGTCTTTTATTCTTTATATATATTCTTAATTGATTATCAGATGAAAATGAGGGAAAAAGGGATCGAGTATGAAGTTATGTCTTTAACTAATGGTTCTGCCAATATGAATGATATCGAAAATCAAGTTTTTGCTAACATTTTGGATCTTGTAAGATATGGTTGGGTGCACGGTCAAGGATCATTCATTACCCCAACAAAATATTTTGGATCAAATTCGTCTTTGTACATGCCATCACAAAGTCAATCTTCTCAAGCGAAAGTTAATCGTTAAAACAACAATTAACTCAATTTCAAGCCGAGATATAAGTTAGAGAAGCTGAGAAGGAAGCCGAGAGAGCAACAAGAGCAACAAAGAGGGAAGCCGAGAGAGCAACAAGAGAAGTAGATAGAAAAGCAACATATCAGAATCTTCAAAAACAATTTCAAAAAATGATGGCGATGTTAAAGCAGAACAACAAAAAAGAATTCTTTACCTTAATTGATTTTAGGTTAATTCGTGTTTTTGTTGATAATTAACTCATTTTACTTAAAAATTGAATTTATATTTCACTGCCGTTTTTTTAAATAAATGTCGCTAGGTTTTGTAGTGCTGGTATTAACGATGCTTTTTGCGTCACTTTAATGAATGTCTGTCACACCTTTAAAACAATATAAGAGAAAGTGTGATTGTGGGGTGTTGAACCCGCAACCTCATAGTTGCTGATTGGTTACCCAACCACTTGAGCTATCAAGCTCTTGTGTTTTAAACTCCCTCATCTTAACTTTAACCTGTATCTGAATCAATTCTGGTAAAAATATATATATTCGAATAATTATCTTTTTCCGGGTTTGAAACCCTATTCTATCAAATCTAAAATAATAATATTTTCCATTCGAACTCTTCCTCTCCATAACGCCTCCCACCATCTGTTTCCCTCACCGCCGGCCAGTGGCCTTCACCGCCGACACCATCCGATCCGCCTCCCCTCCCCGACCAAAACCCCATCTTCAATGCGCCGAGCCGCCGTCTGTATCACCCGGAATCGAGGCCGAGAGGTTCGAAATTTCTAGGGTTTAAAACCTTCTGAGATTCGTCGATTCGGCCTCCGATCGACGTTATTTTAGCGCGTCGTCGATCATCCCGTGTTCTCCATGGCAAGACGAACCAAACGCCTTCGGTCTCGTATCTGTCTAACGCCGGCAAGGCCTTCATCATAAGCATACTCCGATTTGGTAAGTTGGGTAAAAACCCTTGCGTTTAATCTTATTTTTTCTGGGTTTTAATGGCTTAAAAATCGATTTGAGATGTTTCTTGTGCTTTTTCCGAGTCTAGAATTGTGTTTCCGGCCGATTAGGGCTGCGCGTGGCCTCCACGCGCTGCCGGGGCGATTTCCGGTCACCCTGGACGGTGGCCTGGAGCCAGCCGGTCCAAACCAGCCTAAACCCGGTCCGAGCCAGCCTTGAACCGATCAAACTGAGCCGAACCAGTCTTGAACCGAACCGGTCAAACCCTAACCAGACCCGTTGACCGACCCGACCCATTGACCGTTGACCGTGACGTTAGCACTGACCGTTGACCTTGACTGCTGACGTCAGCGTTGACTTTGACCCAAAAAGTCAAAATTTTCAAAAACTCCTATTTTATGTTTTTCGACGTCTGGACTCCATCCGTGAAGTCTGTTTCACGAAATTCGAACCCAAAAGCCTCCAAATTGGACTTTTAAGTCTCGAGTTAAACTTTTCTTCTAAGTTAAGATAAGTCCAGAGTTTTATTTAAGGTCTAATATTGATACCTGTTTGTTTGTAGGACCTCATAGATCTCCCGATCGTGTACCGACCCAGCCTAGTTCCTCCCGTTTTTACCGATCCCGAGATCTGATCATGACCCGTATGTTTTTAATACCCGTGAATAGTCAATTCAGTGTTTAACTCCATTATTAATAAAATTTCTATCTTGTATTTTTAGGGTCCAATACTGCTACCGAGCGAGGCTTGAACGCCCAGTAGATCACCTGTCTGTTCCTGCCATTTGAGGTGTGTTCCTTGTGTGCTATATAACCGTATCTTATTGTTTTACGTTTTAAACGAATCAAGTATGTGCACATGACTATTTTTCTGGATTTACATAAAAACTTATTTTGAAGCTTAAGATTGATCATTTTATGTTTTACTATATGTCTGATATATCCTATATGATATATCCTAAATTTATATATATATGTTGCCTGCTTAATTCCTGTTACTACCATCATGATTCCTGTTATTATTGCATGCTTACCATTTTAGCATTGGGATGATGTGTAGTGTCTAATATTCGCTTCAGCCTTGATCCAGCTGGTAATTCCGCCTATTTATGGTTCCTAACCTCAGTTAGGGTAATTCCGCCTGTTATCGGTTCCCGTACTTTAGCCGGGGTAATTCCGCCTGTTCCCTAAGCTAATTCCTTAGGTCGGTACCTTTGCCCTAAGGGCTTAGGTTAATGCCTGTATCAGATACTGTTCGGGGAAACTGTATCCCGGAGTTCGGTTGGAGGGTAGCATAATATGCATATACATAATCTGATATTCTGTTATTACTGTTTATTATTTTTATCCGTATTTTATTTGCACTGTTGGAACACACTGAGCTCCATAGCTCATACATGTTTTCTTTCCCTTTCAGATATCCGTAGATAGACATCCCGAATTTGACATTTGGAGGATCAACACACTATCTGATTACACTTTAATGCAATATTTTAAACTTATCCTGTTTACGGTTAAGGTGACATGTGCCTATATTTTTATTTCTAGTGGTTTTATACGTATTATTTATATTATTGGTTTTACGAATTATTTTGCGAACAATGTTTTCCAGATACCCTATTTTGGTGACACTTTACACATTTTAATAGTTAGACAATATTTATCTTTATTCGTATAAGTTATTTGATTTTTCTTGCAATATGATTTATAAATAAAGAACAATGTGACCACTCTAGTCGGGCTTTCCACATAGGCCGACCTAGGGGGTTACATTTTGTTGGTATCAGAGCCTTGGTTTTAAGATTCTCGGACTGTGATGGGTCCTAAATAAAATATTTTTTGTTAAACTGTTATAAATTTATATCTATAAAGCCATGTCACCTATATTTTTCTGTATTGTGTATGGTTCTCCGTTGCCAATTCTGATCTCCTAAATTTTATCTTTGTAGATTTCCTGAACGTTATGAGTGCCCGTAGAGCTCACCGATCCACCCGAGGGCATGGTCGAGCGACCAATTTTACTGATCCTGTAAAGGAGCCTATTAGTGATCCTCCATCCGTCATTCCTCCGGACCCAACTATTCCCACAAGTACTACTGTACCACCCAACCCTCAGCCTGCTGCAGGCATTGACATGTCTACCCCAGTCAGAGGGGCGTCAGCACCGAGTATTGAGCCTGCTGTTGCAGTGGCTGATGAGACTCTTAGTAGGCAGTTCCTTTAGTTGTTACAAGGGGCTGTTAGAGCTTCGGGTGCGATGTTGGATCCACCTATCTCTCAGATCTTGATCGCGAATGGAGTGAGAACCTTTTCTGGATCTTTGACTAGTGCACCTTCAAATACAGAGACTTGGTTGTACGATACTAAGAGACGGATGGATCAGCTGGGTTTGGAGCCAGCTAAGAGATACCTTGGAGCTGTGTCTATGCTTGATGGTGGTGCCCACATCTGGTGGGAGTCTGTGGTTAGTAGCGTACCCTCTGACAGGCTGACATGGGACTTTTTCAAGGAAAGGTTAAAGAACCGTTATCTAGGTGATCGGTATATGAGAGAGAGGCGTCAGGCCTTTAGAGACTTGGTGCAAGGTACTATGATAGTGGCTGAGTATGAGCTTTAGTTTTTAGATCTAATGAGATATGGTGCTAGGATAGTGGCCACAGAAAAGGATAAATGTGATAAGTTTCTAGAGGGTCTCCGCATTGGTATCCGAGACCGAGTTGCCACGCATCATGATGTGGTTTTTGAGGACCTGGTGAACCGAGCAAAGACTGCTGAGGACTTAGAGAAGCTTTCTGATAGTCAGGCTATGAGGGATTAGGACCGAGAGTAGAGCAGAGATAGGGACCGTAGGAAGGACGGTGGTCGATCTGGGGGACATTTTAGCCATGGCGAGTCTTTTAGTCGCCCTGATAAGAGGGCTCGATCTGCACCGAGTCAGAGAGGTGGTTCTTATCATCAGTCTGCGACATCGCAGGACTCTTCTGTTAACCAGGGAGGTTCTTCTAGGATCCCATCTGTACCTGCGTGTGACTTTTATGGCAACATGCATAGAGGAGAGTGTAGGAAGAAGGCTAGAGCTTTTTTTCGGTGTGGATCTTCTGAGCATTTTCTAAGGGACTGCCCTCACCCACCCTCTGTTAGTCGACCATCGACTCAGACTCCTGTGCGCTCTTAGAAACCATCCAGATCTCAGACATCCATACAGACACCCGCTTCGGGACGATCTCAGTGTAGAGCTTCTGGGTCTGCTGTTAGATCTGATACCAAGAGTCGAGGCCACCAGAGTGGTGGGCTATCTGTTTTTGAGGCTCGTTAGCCAGCTTTGGTTTATGCCACCAGACGTAGGTATGACCGAGACGAGCCTGATGTTATCGCAGGTACTTTTACCATCTTTTATGTTCCGTACTTTCCTTTGCTTGATAATGGCTCCACACACTCTTACATATCTAAGTCAGTGTCTGTACATCTTTCAATCTCAGTTGAGAACACTGAGAGTGTTTTTACCGTTATGAGCCCAGTGGGGCAATCCTTATCTGTGGATAAGGTTTTCAAGAGATGTCCCCTTGTTGTGGAAGGTGAAGTGTTTCTGGAGGATCTCATGGAACTTCCTTTAGAGGAGTTCGATCTAATTCTGGGAATGGACTGGTTATCTAAGCATCGTGTTAATCTGGACTGTGAGGCAAAAAGGGCTACTTTAAAGACTCTAGATGGACGATCTGTGGTTTTGGTTGGTGAACGACGAGGTTTTTTGTCCAATGTGATATCAGTTTTGTCTGCTAAAAGGATGATCCGGAAGGGATATGAGGTCTTTATTGCTTGTTTCCTTAACACAAAGGGGTCTCTATCTAAGATCGAAGAAATTCGCACAGTTAGTGAATTTCCTGATGTTTTTCCTGAGGAGTTGTCTGGTCTCCCTCCAGACAAGGAGGTTGAGTTTGAGATTGAGACTTATCCTGGATCAACACCAATTTCTATGGCTCTGTACCGTATGGCTCCGAAAGAGTTAAAGGAGTTGAAGGTTCAATTACAAGAACTGCTTGACAGAGGGTTTATCCGGCCTAGCTCTTCACCTTGGGGAGCTCCAATTCTCTTTGTTAAGAAGAAGGATGGTTCTCTTCGGTTGTGCATCGATTACCGAAAGCTAAATAAGCTGACAGTGAAAAACAAGTATCCTCTACCCAGGATTGATGATTTATTTGATCAATTTCAGGGAGGCACAGTTTTCTCGAAGATTGATCTTCGATCTGGGTATTATCAGTTAAAGGTTAAGGGCTCTGTTGTTGCTAAGACTATTTTCTGTACCCGGTATGGTCACTATGAGTTCTTAGTGATGCTTTTCGGTTTAACCAATGCCACTGTAGCTTTTATGGATATGATAAACCTTGTCTTCTGGCCCTACATAGACCAGTTTGTTGTGGTGTTTATCGATGATATCCTGGTTTACTCTCGCTCAGAGGACAAGCATGTGGGGCATCTGAAAGTTGTGTTGTAGACTCTCAGGGAACATTGGTTGTATGCCAAGCTAAGTAAATGCGAGTTTTGGCTTAGTGAGGTGACTTTTCTAGGGCATGTCGTTTCAGCTAGAGGTATCCAGGTGGATCCGAGTAAAATCGATGCAATCACTAGTTGGAAGCCTCCCAAGAATGTGTCTGAGATCCGCAATTTTCTAGGCTTAGCTGGGTATTATCGACGCTTTGTCGAGGGTTTTTCCATTTTAGCCGCCCCTTTGACGAAGCTTCTGTAGAAGGATGTTCCTTCTGTGTGGTCTAAGACTCACCAGGCTAGTTTTGATTAGTTGAAATCAGTTTTGACCCGAGCTCCAGTTTTGACCCAACCTGAGTCAGGAAAGGACTTTACAATTTACAGTGATGCTTCACATTATGGTCTTGGTTGCGTCTTGATGCAGGATGGTAAGGTGATCGCTTATGCGTCACGCCAGTTGAGACCACACGAGCTTAATTATCCTACTCAAGATCTTGAGCTTGCAACTGTGGTTTTTGCTCTTAAAATCTGGAGACACTATCTCTACGGAGAAAACTGTTATATTTTCACCGATCATAAGAGCCTGAAGTATCTCCTTACCCAGAAGGAACTTAATCTGAGACAACATCGTTGATTGGAGCTTCTTAAGGACTACGATTGCGAGATTGAGTATCATCTGGGAAAAGCCAATGTTGTGGCGGACGCTTTGAGTCGTAAGACCATATCAGACCTGAGATCCTTGTTCGCTAGGATGAGTATTTATGATGATGGTAGCCTATTGGCTGAGTTGATGGTTAAACCGACTCTAGCTGAACAAATTAGGGCCAAGCAGCGGTTGGATGATTCATTTGATCAGGATGGAAGAAGGATCCACTTCTGTTTATTCTTTTGATTAGTATGAAGTCCTTTATTTTAATGGTCGTTATTGTGTACCCAACGATTCTGAGTTGAGGCAGACCATTCTCAGCGAGGCTCATAGTAGTCCTTATGCTATGCATCCTAGAGGAGATAAAATGTATCAAAATTTGAAGCAGAGGTACCGATGGATAGGTATGAAAAAGGATATCTCAGATTATGTATCCAGATGCTTGACATGTCATCAGGTGAAAGCAGAACATCATCATCCCTCTGGTCTCTTGCAACCTATCAAGATTCCCGAATGGAAATGGGAACGTATCACGATGGACTTTGAGAAGTTCTCAACTCACTATCACTTTTTATACCTTTTATGGGCATTAGTCATCAAATCTACACCTATTGGATCAATGCATATACTTAATGTGATATATTTAGAGGTTATGCTTATAAAGATGATATTTACAGAAAAGGCAAGTTTTACTGCATTTTTCTATATCTGTACAGGAAATACTATTGCCGCGGCAGCAACGTGGCCGAGGCAGGACCTGATGCCGAGGCAGCAGAAGAAAGGAAAACAGCGATATTATAGGCGACTTAAAGAGAAAAATGAGCTGGACTTTTCTGGACGAGTAGCGCATGGATCAGAGCTGGGTAGCACATGGAGAGCCCAAGTCAAAGGCCTCGCGGGAAAGCCTCCTTTTTAGAATAAACTTGGAAATATTTTATTTATGTAAATGACTTGTTCACTAGTCCAAGTTACATTCTACTTAGGAAAGGTTTGCCCTAGACCAAGCCTATATAAGACCTAACCGTCCAAGGGAAAGAAGGAGAGGAGAGTTTTCGGCACAATCTTAGTTTTAGAGTTTTCTTTTCTTTTCATTATGTTCTAAGTTTCTTTAGGCTTAGGTAAAGGTTGTAACGTATTAGTATGAGGAGATTGAACCTTGTTTCTTGTTTCAATGCAATAAAGTATCAAAGTTTGCTAATTCTTCACCATTCCTTGTTCTTGCATCCAAGTTCGAGAGAGAAGTTTGCGAGTAATCCATTTATCTAATATCGAGAGAGTTAGATTCACGAAAGGAATAAGTACGGTGTTTCAATCGGGAAACACTAACTACAGTACTGCCGAGTAATCCATTCAAGGACTGGTCATCAAAAGTACTTCGACTTAGAGATAAGCGGAGGCATCAAAGGACACTTTGCCGAACTTTGGTAAAGTCTACCCAAGAGCAAGAGATTGCCACGACAGACAAGCATCATCGCTGTTGAGGCAGTAAACTACAGTACTGCCGAGACAGTGTTGTGCGACTGCATTATACAGAAACAAGCCAATCGAATCTACTATATGACACAACTGGATCCTCGCCACCTTTTTTATCTGATTTTATCTTTTTATTTAGTTTTCTTTGTTTAGTTTCATCAAACTCCAAATTACTTGTGTCTTTACTTTTGCAGAGCAAGGAAACAAAGAAAGTATATTAAGTAGACCAATCCCTGTGGAGACGATACACGATTATACTTATCACTTTATTACTTGCGACGTGTTCGCTTGCACTAATTGCGCACTTTTGACACGCATCAAGTTTTTGGCACCGTTGCCGGGGATTGGCAACTAAATTTTGTTTTCTTTATTTTCTTGCTTTTTAATTTTTATTTTACTTTGTTGTTTTTCTTGGTGTATGACCAGGGCCAACCCAACCAACCCTTTGTATGAGTTAGACCTAGAGATCGAACGTACACGGCAAAGGTTGAGGAGACAAATCCAAGGAGCTATGGCAGATCATCCGGTAGGACAAAACTTACCTTCCGGAAATGGAGGTCTTTCGCCGCCACTAGGGCCACGACAGCTCACTGTCATAGATTTCCTGGAAGAGGACTTAAATGGGTTAAATCCAGGAGTCGTTACACAAGAAATAGAAGCAGCCCACTTTGAGCTAAAATCTGTCATGTTCAATATGCTTAACACTATTGGACAGTTTGGTGGGTCTATGACTGAAGATGCCAGGCAGCACTTCAAGTCATTCATGGGGATATGCAATTCCTTCAAAATCCAAGGAGTCCATGAAGACGTCTTGAGATTGAAATTATTCCCCTATTCACTGAGGGATAGAGCAAAAACCTGGTTAAATAGCATTCCAGCAGGATTAATAGGATCTTGGAGTGAATTATGCCGAGATTTCATTACACGTTTTAATTCTACAAATTTATATGATCGAATTCGTAATGAAATCACTTCTTTTCGACAGGCAGATGATGAACCTATGCACGAGGCATGAGAGCGTTACAGAGAATTATTGCACAAGTGTCCTTTGCATGGATTTCCCCTATGGACACAAGTCACCATGTTCTATAATGCCATGAATGCCCCGAAAAGGATGATGATAGATGCCTCGGCGAACGGAACACTCCTTGAGAAAACACCTGAGGAAGCTATTGAGATACTGAACAAACTCGCAAAGAATGATTTTCAATTCCCTACATCTAGGCGAGGAGGAGTAAGACGCCAAGCAACAGTGAATGAGTTAGACACACCAAATTCAGTGGCAGAACAATTGGCCTCTCTTACCAAGATGGTGCAAAATTTGCAACTACAAAAAATACCCGTGAGGTTAAGGCCATTGATTCTTTTTGCGATTTATGTGGAGGTAACCACAATTCTTCTGACTGTATGAATCAAGAATCCAGCCTGTATGTTGGAAACTATAACCGAAACAACATGATGTCCAACACATACAACCCCTCATGGAAGAGGCATCCAAACTTATCATGGAGTAATCCTAACAATGCCTTAAATCCAACCACCCAACCCCCAGGATTCCAGCAACCAATGCAACATCTACCGCAGCAGTAGGTCCAACAGCCAATGCTGTAGCAACAGATGCAGCAGTAGTCTGTAAGTTCCTTGGAAAATTCTCTGAAAGCATTGATGATGAAAACTGAGTCATATATGGCAGAGAATAACAACTTCATCAAAAGAACAAATGCGTTTATAAGTAGGACTGAGATGAGGTTGCAAAACCAAGAGGCAACAATTAAGGCATTGGAAACTCAGGTTGGGCAGTTTGCTCAAAACATAAACACTAGACCACAAGGAGGACTACCTAGCAATACTGAAGTTGCTAAGGTAATAGGCCATGAACAGTGTAAGGCAATCACTACTAGGAGTGGTCTACAACTGAAGGAAAAGATAGGAATTCTAGCAGGCCAAGTTCCATCAACAGAACCAGAAAAAGAGGATTTAGATGCTGAACAAACTGATTATGATAACATTGCCCCAGAAGAGAGCTCAGTAGTTCCTGAACAATCTGCCGAGACAACATCAACCCCAAGTAGTACCAGGTATTAAGTTCCAAACTAAAGAAACCTTGGATGAGATGAGACCACTACCACCCTTCCCACAAAGGTTGAAGAAGCAAAAACAGGACCATCAATGCAAGAAATTTCTTGATATTTTAAAGCAAGTCCACATCAACTTACCATTCGTAGAGGCAATTGAAAAATGCCTAATTATGCTAAATTCTTGAAACACATTGTGTCTAAGAGAAAAAGACTAGGTGAGTTCGAAACAGTGGCTGCTACCGAAGGATGCATGGCAATGCTACACAATCGCATGCCACCAAAATTAAAGGATCCTAGAACTTTATCATACCTTGTGCGATAGGTAATAACTATGAAGGTAAGGCCCTATGCGACCTTGGAGCAAGCATTAATCTAATGCCCAAATTTGTCTTTCAAAAGCTTGGAATAGGGAGGGCAAAACCTACAACAATGATGCTCCAACTTGCGGATCGATCATATGTGCAACCCGAAGGCAAAATCGAGGATATACTGGTAAGAGTTGACAAATTTATTTTTCCCACTAACTTTCTTGTCCTTGATTGTGAAGCAGATGATAATGCACCGATCATCTTGGGGAGACCTTTCCTTGCCATTGGACGAACACTAATTGATGTGGAAAAAGAAGAGTTGACAATGAGGGTCAATGACCAACAAGTCAAACTCAATGCCTTCCACAATTTGAAAAGGCATGATGATGCAGAAGAGTGCAAAGTCCTTCATAGCACAGATGCAGGCACAAAGACATCCTGTTTCAACAACCACTGCCTTGGCAGTATGCTCGGTAGGAAAATGGAAATACGTTATGGTAGAATATTTGGCAGGAAAAGTAAGGCAGATATGGAGGAAACCAACAGGACAACACACTGTCTAGTCATAAAGGGTGCAGTAAAGATTAGGAAAAACAAAGATGTATATAAAGCCAATAGCCAACACTTGAAGAGTCACTTTGGCCAACAAGAGAGAATCACCTTGGGAGATGCATTTGCATGCACTCCACCAGTAACATGATCCCTCACCTTTCTTTTTATTATATTAATATTAGTTTAGTTTATATTTACTTTCTATAATTTTTGCTTTTGCTTTAATTATTTTTCTCGTTTGTGTTTAGGATAATAAGCAAGAATAAAGGAGAAATAGTTCACAGCAGGAATTCTGCCGAGGCAGCAAACAGTGTCAAAGCCGCAGCAGTTCTAACGGGCAGAACAATGTAACGGCTAGTCTGCCGAGATTCCCGCCGTGACAGTAATTGCAAACGGCAGTAAAAGTTTAACGGCTATAAAACGGCTAGTGGTTTAAACGGCTACAAGGCCGAGGCCTATATAAGCAATCTCTACCTCTTGAACTATTCAATCTTGCATTCTTGTTTTCTTTAGAATATTTGCTAATCTTGCTCTCACAATACTCTCTGCCTATTCACAACCCTTCTTGAAATTTTCAGAATTTCTTCAAGAAAATCTCCAAGAACCTCAACTCTCAAAATACTTACTCATGGCCACCTACAAACGTTTTGCCCCAGCCAATGTTGAAGACCGCTTCAACAGGTCTTTCATTGCTCGGCAGTTATGGGAGGAACAAGGGTTCCAACATTCTGATGAAGAAAATTTCAGCATCGAGCACTATTTGTTCGACAGAATCAAGTAACAAGAATGGGAAATCTTTTACCTACAACCTGCCCAGGCCAATGCCACCATCGTGCGGGAATTCTATGCGCGCGGGCCAAGCAAGGACTCTCTTTTTGTCCACTGCCGAGGCAGGCCTGTCCAGCTTGATACCGAGACCATCAACCAATTCTACGGCCTCACACCTGACCATGTTGTACATGCTAAATTCATGGAGGATATCACTGCTGAAGATTATGAATTGATAAAAGATGACCTTTGCTACGAGAATACTCCTTGGGAAACCGGTGCCCATAAAGGATCGGTAGCACGGTAAAGTCTGAAACCCGAGGCCAAGCTTTGGAACACTTTTGTCAAGACACGCCTTATCCCAACCTCCCATAATAGTACGGTGGATCGGAGAAGATTGGTGCTCATTAAATCAATCATCAATAAAAGGAGCATCAACGTTGGTGAAATTATCCTACGAGAAATTTACAAATGCAATAAGAAGGATAGAGGACCACTATATTTCCCTTGTTTAATTACTGGTATTTGGAATGCTGCAGGGGTCCCTACGGCCGAGACAGATGAATTTATAGCCTATAGGAGAGGGTGGATAAGAGAATTCTGCCATAAAATCATGCAGATCACACAGGTAGAACCCGTCCAAGCAACCCGCCAGCAGTTCACTGTTGATACTACTGTCGGGGTCCAATACACGGTAGACATGCCTAACACTACCCACACCATTGCCGCAGCAGACCCATACCAGGAGATACTTCAACGGATGGCAACTATGGATCTTAGGCAGCAAAGATACATGGAGTATTAGAGGGACTTCAACAGCACACTTGCCCAAATGATGCTCCATGCTTTTCCAAACCAAGGGGTGCAATTTCTAGAATTCCCCACCAACATGTTTGTCACAGCAGCACCCTATACCGAAACTACACCAGCTCCAGGAGGACTGAGACCATTCTTCCACACTAGCCCTCAACAACAATTCCATGCTATTGGCCCAGACTCTGTCGCGGCATCATCTGCCAGCAGAAGACCATCAAAGAGGAGGGCAGTCTTCAACACTCCACCACGATCCCCCATCATCATGGGCAGTCTATCAGCAAAGATAGATGCCTATGTACACCAAAGCTCAACCGCTGTCGGACCAAGTATACACCATGCCGGGGCAGACGCAACCAATGAAGGTGGATGCTCCAATGCAACGGACACCACCAACAAGAGTCCAACCACCAAGAAAAGCAAAAACCCAGCCATCGCCATCACCGAAGACAACACAATCAGCGGCCCGACCCCAACGAAAGATTGTTACAAGCAGCTCTTCGGAGTCCTTTTAAATTTTTCATTCAATACTTTTTCTCTTTATATACTGATTGTTTCTTTATATGCTGCTTGTTTCTTTTCATATTTGTTGTTGCCCATTATTTCCTTCTAATATAAAGCATTGATGACAATGCTTGGTTCGAGTTTGGGGGTGTAGAGCCACTACCGAGGCAATCTACTATCGAGGCCTTGCAAAGATAAGGGAGTATTAAAGTGAATTTTCTTTTTAAATTTTTTTTATGCTCACCGCTTTACTTGAATCAATTGCCCATACTTTTGCACTGCCCATCGTCAGTATTGTCTTAGTTTATTCTTTAAGGCTATAGAAACCTTTCTCCTTACCATGGTTAGGTCCTGTTAAGAAGGTTTAACCTTAGGATACTTAAGGATAAAAACTTAGAAGCTTACTATAAGATAAATTTTAAAAACACTTTTGGGACTTGTTGGATTATAGGAATTCTTTTAATGAACTTAGGTGATAAAGACTTAGATTTTTGGGCAAGTGACTAGAGGTGCCTATTACCGGCTCTAGGAATTACTCTTCTTCATGCTAGAGGTGCCCAAAATTGGCTCAAGAATTGGTTGTTTAAAAAAGAAGAGAACACTAAACCCAATTCTACTTATCTTGAACTTAGAGTTTATCTAAGAAAGCCTTTAATCAAACTTGTCCACAAAAACGCACACACTCACTAAAGCTTATGGTTTGTTTCTAGGTAAACCCTTGGGTAGCCGAAAGTTTAAGTCTAAAGAATAGGCATAGTTATGGTGGGGAGAATAGATGGAAATATAAGACCAAGAGAGAATAGAGTTTGGCAAATTGATGGTTCGCATTGCTTGAGGACAAGCAATGGTTCGAGTTTGGGGGTGTGATAAGTGCTCAACTCACTATCACTTTTTACACCTTTTATGGGCATTAGTCATCAAATCTACACCTACTTGGACCAATGCATATACTTAATGTAATATATTTAGAGGTTATGCTTATAAAGATGATATTTACAGAAAAGGCAAGTTTTACTACATTTATCTATATCTATGAAGGAAATACTATTACCGCGGCAGCAACGTGACCGAGGCAGGACCTAATGTCGAGGTAGCAGAGGAAAGACAAGCAGCGATATTATAGGCGACTTAAAGAGAAAAATGAGCTGGAATTTTCTAGACGAGCAGCGCATGGATCAGAGCTGGGTAGCACATGGAGAGCCCAAGTCAAAGGCCTCGCGGGAAAGCCTCCTATTTAGAATAAACTTGGAAATATTTTATTTATGTACATGACTTGTTCCCTACTCCAAGTTATATTCTACTTAGTAAAGGTTTGTCCTAGACCAAGCCTATATAAGACCTAGTCGTCCAAGGGAAAGGAGGAGAGGAGAGTTTTCGGCACAATCTTAGTTTTAGAGTTTTCTTTTCTTTTCATTATGTTCTAAGTTTCTTTAGGCTTAGGTGAAGGTTGTAACGTATTAGTGTGAGGAGATTGAACCATGTTTCTTGTGTCAATGCAATAAAGTATCAAAGTTTGCTTATTCTTCGCCATTCCTTGTTCTTGCATCCAAGCTCTAGAGAGAAGTTTGCAAGTAATCCATTTATCTAATATAGAGAGAGTTAGATTCACGAAAGGAATAAGTACGGTGTTTCAATCGGGAAACACTAACTCGGCCTAAAGATAGGTTAAGAGTTTCAGCAGCTAAGAGAAGTGTGGGATTGGTTGGTGATTACAATTGATTCACGCCGAGAGGTATCATCAAGGACTGGTCATCAACAGTACTTCGACTTAGAGATAAGCGGAGGCATCAAAGGACACTTTGTCGAACTTTCGTAAAGTCTACCCAAGAGCAAGAAATTGCTGCGGCAGACAAGCATCATCGCTGTCGAGGCAGTAAACTGTAATACTACCGAGGCAAGGTTGTGCGACTGCATTGGGCAGAAACAAGCCAATCGAATCTACTATATGACACAACTGGATCCTGGCCACCTTCTTTATCTCATTTTATCTTTTTATTTAGTTTTCTTTATTTAGTTTCATCAAACTCCAAATTACTTGTGTCTTTACTTTTACAGAGCAAGGAGACAAAGAAAGTATATTAAGTAGACCAATCCCTGTGGAGACGATACACGATTATACTTATCACTTTATTACTTGTGACGTGTTCGCTTGCACTAATTGCGCACTTTTGACACGCATCAGACTTTGTTACTGGATTGCCTTTGACCCCGTCCAAGAAGGATTCTGTCTGGGTTGTGGTGGATAGACTCACAAAGTCAGCTCATTTTTGATCGGGGAAGAATTAAAATGTAAGGTTAAATTTTCCTTGTAGAGGGTCTTCTTATCTTTCTAACGATATAAAATAAGCTCGATTCGGATATGGGATTTAGGAGATATGATCAAATTACGAAAGGGTTGCAAAACTATCCCTAGTGAACAAATGAGAATATTTACATTTGTTAGAC
The DNA here is from genome assembly GCA_035048815.1 of Abelmoschus esculentus. Classification (NCBI taxonomy): domain Eukaryota; kingdom Viridiplantae; phylum Streptophyta; class Magnoliopsida; order Malvales; family Malvaceae; genus Abelmoschus; species Abelmoschus esculentus. The sequence goes on from JAUCBN010000015.1 coordinate 8,285,312, forward strand.
ATGTGATTATTTAATTTAAGTGATTTATCTATGTCCTAATGAGTTGCTATACGAATATGATTTGCTAGAGAATCCGAGAGAAGAGGATATCTAAGAAGAACAAAGGTTCGAGCAAACTCGAAAGAAGTGCAAAGGGATCGCGATCTACAACCCTTGAATAGCTCGAAATCAACTATGAGTGTGACAAACCTTAGGGTTAGGACCTAGGGTCCTAACCATCTTTGTTTAATTGATTGATTGTCATGTAAATGGACTAATCTATATTTGGTAAAAAGGGAAGGAAGCTAATGTTAAATGATTTTTTTGACGATATGAGTTGCTTGCTAGATTGTTAGAACTAGCTTAGTACATTTGTATAGCTCGGAAATGCCGATGTAAGTGATGGCACGCGGCTACGGATGCCAGGTACGTGAGTCATGCATGAGGCATGTTTATGATGGTTTGATTATTCGATTGGTTACATGGTATGTATGATTTGATATGATAGCATGATATATGCTTTTGGTACAGTAGCATGACGTATGCTTTTGATATGCTAGTATGGTATATGCTTTTGATATGGTAGCATGACATACGCTTTGGTATGATAGCATGACCTAAATGCTTTGTTATTAGCATGTTGTGAACATCATTTGTGATAAGGAACTTGATTAACACAAATTGGAATGATTAAATGAATTCGAAACTCTGATTGAGCCTTGGTCGATAGTTGGTCATAGGTAGTACGGCATGCCTAGGGTCTGAGCTCATTTGTTAGTTTGCCCAGTACTTCGGTACTTCTGTTTAGTACCTCGGTACTTCTATTGGTACTATGGGTACCTTTATTTGGTGGTTAGTCACCATTTGTAGATACCGTGGGTATCTTTTGTTAGTGCCTTCGTGGCACTTTTGTCAGTACCTTTGTGGTACTTCTGTTGACTCGCTTACCTAGTCTAACTATACCAAGGTATCATCTGTAACTAATCCGAAAGAATAAAATTAAGATATTGCTATTAAGTATTTGATATGATATTGCCATCGAGCATTTGACATGATATTGCTATTAAGCATTTGATATGATATTGCCATCGAGCATTTGACATGATATTACTATTAAGCATTTGATATGATATTACCATCGAGCATTTGACATGATATTGCTATCGAGCATTTGATATGATATTGCCACTGAGAATTTGATATGATATGGCTATTGGGCATTTGATATGATATTGCCATAGAGCATTTGAATATGAGTAGCCATTGAGCATTTAAGCATGAAATTGTCATTGAGCATATAGTTGTAAATTTAGTTTGCATGCTATTGGCATGATGAATTGGATACGTGACAAGCATGGTACATATGAATTATGACGAGCATGATGAATAAGATACATGTTAAGCATGTTATACGATTTTTGAATTGTTATGTGAAAATTGAATGATTGTTTATTTTGAAGCGTGTTATTTTGTTTTCATTAATGTCTAAATGGTTAGACTTAGGGCTGCGTCACTAAGTACTTCGTAAGTACTTACCACAGTTTGTTTCCTCCTTCCGAAAACAACAGGTTCTCGAGTCGAGGAGTTAGATTGAGTTCGATCAGGAGCAAGGAAACCAAGCAAACAAAGTATGGTATTTTGTTGTTTTGTTAACTCCTAGCATTGGTGGCATAGTATGCATGTTGAGAATAGCCTAAGCATTTTGATATTTGGTTTATGGTTTGTATATGAAAACATTCAAGTATTCGGTATGTAAGCCATAAGGCATGATGAACTTGTTAAGTTAGCCTTACATCTTTAGGGATAGGTCTATGATATGCTTATGTGAGCTTTTGAAATTTGAATGAGGCATGTAAGTAGCTATAATGACATGAGAAGCATGGAGCTAAGTAGGATAACCTATGGATCCTCAAAACCACATTAAGGGTAAGATGTTGCCATAGAAGAAGAGTAAGTCATAAAGATTAGTGTGCGTGTCGAATAGCATATCATTAGATTGAATGGCCATTTGGTATGTGGCATTAGACTCGTAAGATGTTACTTGGTGACTATACATGTTGGAATAGTCCTCTAGGGTTTAGGGATGGCTTGGGACCATATGTTTGGTCCTTGGTAGTGTCAAGTGTTTAAAAAGTTAGAAACCTGCCAATTGGAACGAGGGTATCGATACCAATTACATGGGTATCGATACCACCCTTGACATTAATGAAATGGCATCGATGCTGGCATCGAACCAGGATACCACAACCTTAAGTCATTGAGTCTTCGAGGGAGATCGGTATCGATACATGGTTCGATACTGGAGCCTCCAATAGCGAAATGACAACGATGCTTGGTTCAATACCTAGCCTTCTAAGTGAACTCCCTGGTTCGATACCAGTATCGAATCAGGTTACTTTAGCCCCAAGTCAATAAGTCAACGGTCAACATAGTTGACCAGGTATCGAATTAGGGTTCGATACCCTTGTTTCGATACCCCTTGACATTTTAAGCTCGTCCATTTGAATTAAGTTAGAATTTGAAGAATGAAATCATGTACCAGGTGAAAATTCAATCGGGAAAAATGAAATAAACTTAAGATCGAATAATGAGTATATTGAATTTGGAAAAGCCTTAAATTGGACCCGACTTTAGTATGCACAATATGAATTTAGGGATTGTAAAACATAAGTTATATTTGAATTGCCGTACAAATATTTGAAAAGTTATAAATTGGCCCGAAATTTGAAAAAGGAACTATTTGCATTTGGCTTATAATGTTATACAATAAACAATTTATCTTGGGTTCGAATACAAAGTTCGAGTTTGTAAGTCCGGTCGATGCCCCCGTCTCCTAACCCGGGGCGAGGGTGTCACATTTAGTGGTATCAGAGCTTTCGGTTACGTGATTCTCGGACCGAAACAAATATACATGCATCATATAGGATTGAATTATGCCACCTAGGAGTTTTGTATACCGTACTTGCTTGGGTTCTTGCTTATTTGAATAATATTAATTTGCTCCTTTTGTAGTATGGTTGATACGAGATTAGCCCTAGGAGATGAAAGTCCTGAGGGTTCGTCAAATGAGATCGAAAATGTGAGGATGGAACTGAATCCTCCTTAGGAACAAGAACAACTACCGGTGGGAGCTGCCCCGGAACAGGTAGCCCCGGTTATACAAGATGTTCAGAGGGAATGTCTTCTGACTATGAAGGGAATGTTTGATCAGTTAGTGTCTAACTTGAGACAAGATCGTCCAGCTGTCCCTGCCGATGTTAGACCGAGTAGGGCTCCTATCGATAAACTTGCTCGGTATCGAGCCTTTACTTTCGCGGGTTGTAATAAGGATAAGCCCAAGGAACCCGAGCAGTGGTTAGAAATAACCAATCAAATCTTGACCAAGAAATTACAGTGCTCCGATGAGCACAAGCTCGAATGTGTAATATCGCTTCTGGCTGATGAAGCCTTAAGTTGGTGGGAAACTACAACCTTGACTGCTCCTGCCGACATTGTTACTTGGGACTTCTTCATTGAGGAGTTCAAAAAGAAATACATAAGTGAGCAGTATTTAGCCGAAAGGAGAAGACGGTTCTTGTATCTGAAGCAGGCTAATAGGCCTATTGAGCAATATGTGGCAGACTTCTGTAAGTACTGCAAATATGGTGCGGAGTACATCAAGACTGAGAAACAGAAATGTCAGATGTTTATTGATGGGCTGAATGATGAGTCGAGCCCTATATTCACGGCTTTGGGGATTACTAATTTCTAGGTTTTAGTCAATCGGGCTATTGCTACCGAAGCCAAGATGAAAGCTTCAGAGAGAAGAAAGGGTGGAAATAAGAACGACAAGAAACGTAAATGGGACGATAAGTCTGAATGGAATGTGAAGAAATTCAAGAATCAGAGAGAAGGCTCCTCGACCTACCACCATGAGTCCAAGAGCCATTATGTGCCGAGACCTCAGTCGGCAAATAGACCTTCGGCCCCGGTTGCATCTGTTCATAGCACGGGGAATTTTGGAAAAGCTCAGGCTTGTAAGTTTTGTCAGAAGTTTCATGCTGGACCTTGTCGGCTTCAGATGAAACTATGCTATGCTTGTGGTGGATCAGACCACTTTATCAGGGATTGTCCTCAGAACCCGAATAGAGGCACACCTCAATCTTGTGCCTATCAGAGTCCTCCACCACAGAATAGAAACAAGGGTCCGAGACAGGCCCATTTCGGGAATCAGAATAGAGGAAAGGACCATCAGTCAGCCCCTCCTCGTCAAGAATCTCGAGCTCTTGCTAGAATGTACAACATCCGTGGTAGAGGAAAGGAAGAGTCTCCCGATGTGATTGCAGGTACCGTTGAATTAAATTTAAGTCTTGCATATGCTTTGATAGACACAGGATCCACACATTCATTTGTATGTTCTAATATGCTTGTAAAGGTTAATTTAGAGCTTGAAAATGTTGATAGGGGTCTTGTAGTATCAAACCCAATAGGAGGTATAATGAATGTTAACCTCGTTTGTAAAGACTCTCCGATCTCACTTCGAAATATTACTTTTCGAATTGATCTGTTTGTACTACCCGAGTGTGAGTTTGACCTAATATTAGGATTAGACTGGTTGACCAAACATGAAGCTTGGATCGATTGTTAGAATAGAAGATTGTATCTTCGTGGTTTGGGAAAGGAGACAATCATCCTGATTGATAAGAAGCCGACTTCTATTTTTGCCGCTATGGCTATGCAAGATGAATATGACTTCGGTTTGTCAAAGATTCCTGTGGTATCTGAATTTGTTGATGTTTTCCCCAAGGAACTCCCTGGTCTTCCTCCAACCAGAGAAGTGGAGTTCGGGACTGAAGTCTATCCTGGGACTAATCCGGTATCGATTGCTCCCTATAGAATGGCACCGATAGAATTGAAAGAGCTCAAAAAGCAACTCTAAGAGCTACAAGATAAAGGATTTATTCTTCCTAGCTCTTCGCCATGGGGTGCTCCCGTTTTGTTTGTAAAGAAGAAAGATGGTACAATGAGGCTTTGTATTGACTACCGACAATTGAATCGAGTGACCATTAATAAGAAGTACCCTTTGCCCAGAATTGAGGATCTATTTGATCAACTCAAGAATGTTGCAGTATTCTCTTGGATTGATCTTCGATCGGGGTACTATCAGATGAGAGTAAAAGAGCAAGATGTCCCTAAAACTGCTTTTAGAACTCGATATGGTCATTTTGAATTCTTGGTGATGTCATTAGGGTTAACCAATGCTCTGGCTACATTCATGGATCTTATGAATCGAATCTTCCGGCCTCATCTTGATAAGTTTGTGGTCGTCTTTATTGATGACATATTGGTGTATTCTCGGAATAAGGAGGAACACACAGAACACCTTCGAATTATTTTACAGACTCTTCGGGAAAGTCAGTTATTTGCTAAGTTCTCGAAGTGTAAATTCTGGTTATCAGAAGTGTCATTCCTTGGCCATGTCATCTCGGCAGAAAGAATTAAGGTCGATGCTAAGAAAGTGCAAACCATTTTGGACTGGAGACCTCCGAGAAATGTTAACGAGGTCAGAAGTTTCCTTGGTTTAGCCGGGTATTATAGGAGATTTGTTAAGGGATTCTCCACTATTGCTTTACCCTTAACCAAGCTTCTCCGAAAGGATCAGTTGTTTGAATGGTCCGAGGACCAACAAAGAAGTTTTGATCAGCTTAAGCAAGCTTTGACCCATGCTCCTGTTCTTATTCAACCGGAATCTGGCAAGGAATTCACGGTGTACAGTAATGCCTCACATTCGGGACTAGGTTGTGTTTTGATGCAAGGAAATAATGTGGTTGCTTATGCATCAAGGCAATTGAAGCCTCATGAATTGAATTATCCTACTCATGACCTCGAATTAGCAGCTATTGTATTTGCCCTCAAGATATGAAGGCACTAATTATATGGTGAGAAATGTTACCTATACACCGATCACAAGAGTCTCAAATATCTCTTGACCCAGAAGGATTTGAATTTGAGGCAAAGAAGGTGGATGGAATTGCTAAAGGATTATGACTTAGTCATTGGTTACCATCCCGGAAAGGCCAATGTGGTGGCCGATGCTCTTAGTCATAAATCGACATTGGGTAATCTATTTGATAACCTTGAAATGTTATAAACTTCCTTTAAATATTCGTATCTGATTTTGAAAATTTCCTTGTAGCCCCGAATTCAATTAATGCTCATTTTCGAGTATATCGAAAGCAAGGATATTTATCTAAACTTCAGGTTCAATCTGATTTGATTACGAGAATCAAGGATCTTCAACAATTTGATTCCGAGCTTCAAACTATTGCCTCAAAGCTTGATTCAAAAGCTAATGCTGAATTCTATGTCCATTCGAATGGATTGCTCTACTTTAGAGATAGAGTATGTGTTCCGAATAATGAGGAGCTAAAAAGAGATATCTTACAAGAAGCACACCAAAGTCCGTTTTCAATTCATCCTGGTTCCGTTAAGATGTATAAAGATTTGAAATCCTTGTATTGGTGGCCTGGCATGAAAGCAGCCATCATAGACTTTGTATCCCGATGTTTGACTTGTTAAAAAGTTAAGGCTGAGCACCGAGCTCCTACGGGATTGCTTTAGCCTATCGATTTGCCTAAATGGAAATGGGATCGGGTAACGATGGATTTTGTCACTAGTTTGCCTATAACACCGAGAAAGAATGATGTAATTTGGGTGATTATGGATAGACTCACTAAGTCTACACATTTCATTTCGGTTCGAAAGAACATGAACTCGGAGACCTTGGCCGAGTTGTATATCTGTGAGGTGATACGACTATATGGTGTGCCGACATCGATTATTTCTGATAGAAATCCGAACTTCACCTCTCGATTTTGGAAATCTTTGCAGAAAGCTCTTGGAACTAAAGTGCATCTTAGCACCGCTTTCCATCCGCTGTTCGATGGCCAGTCTGAAAGAGTGATACAAGTATTGGAAGATATGCTACGTGCTTGTGTCATAGATTTCGGAAGGAATTGGGAGAAGTCTTTGCCCTTAGTGGAATTCGCGTACAATAATAGATATCAAGCATCGATTCAAATGGCTCCCTTTGAAGCTCTATATGGGAGGAAATGTATAACTCCTTTGTGTTGATCTGAATGGGGAGAGATTAAGTTTTGGGACCTGAGATGATTCGGGAAAGTAAGGAACAGATCCAGGTCATTCACGATCGATTGAGGCAAGCCTTCGACAAACAAAAGGCTTATGCAGATTTGAAACGAAGAGATATTCAGTATAGTGTGGGAGACAAGGTCTTCCTAAAGGTTTCTCCTTGGAAGAAAGTCTTCAGATTCGGAAAGAGGGGAAAGCTTAGCCCTCGGTTCATTGGACCCTTCGAAGTTATTGAAAGGATTGGCCCGGTGGCTTATCGTCTTGCACTCCCTAGTGAGTTTGATAAGATACATACTGTGTTCCATGTCTCTATGTTGAGAAAATATAGATCCGATTCTTCTCATGTTTTGGAACCGGAAGAACTAGAGTTGAATCTCGATTTGTCTTATGAAGAAGAACCGGTTCAGATTCTTGAACGAGAATTTAAAAGACTTCGCAATAAGAATGTTCCCATAGTAAAAGTCCTTTGGAGGAATCACAAGAAAGAAGAAGTTACTTGGGAACCTGAGGCAACCATGAAAGCACAATATCCACAATTGTTCCCTTCAGGTAAATTCGAGGGCGAATTTCTTTTTAAGGAGGGGAGAGTTGTAACACCCTAAAAACCGGGTTAGTAATAAAATAATTCGAATAGATTATAAGATAAACAATATGTTAATTGAATTAAAAGTGAGGGACTAAATTCAATTAAAAATGGAATAAGAAGGTTGCATGGTAAATACTCAAATTCCCTAAACTACCCTATGTAATAAACTAAGTCTAGTTTTGGCAAGAGGGCAAAATGGTCTTTTCACCCTCATTAATAAGCAAACCAAAATTCAGCCCATTCCCTCTTCTTCCTTCTCATTTCACGTGAGAGACAAAAAAAAGGGAGAGAAAGAGTTCTTGAGGGAAGCTATTGAAGGCAATCTTTAGAGCTTTGCATGGTTGATCAAACCTACTAGAAATCGAATTTGAAGGTTTGGGTAAGCTTTTCTTTACATAACCAAGATATTGGAAGATGATGTTCTTGAATTTTTGAATGATTCTATGATTATTCTAAGTTAAAGTTTGGTTGTTAGAAACTTAATTTTAGGATTTCAATTGCTTGGGTTTAGTTTGAGAAGCTTGAGTAAATAAAAGTTATAAGCGTTTCCGTATGGGCTGTTCGAACAGTCCCGAAATCCGGACAGGTTTAATTCGAATGAATTCTGGTACTGATCGGGGAAGAATTAAAATGTAAGGTTAAATTTTCCTTGTAGAGGGTCTTCTTAGCTTTCTAAAGATATAAAATAAGCTCGATTCAGATATTGGATCTAGGAGATATGATCAAATTACGAAAGGGTGGCAAAACTGTCCCTAATGAACAAATGAGAATATTTACGTTTGTTAGACATGGGATTATTTAATTTAAATGATTTTTCTATGTCCTAATGAGTTGCTATACGAATATGATTTGCTAGAGAATCCGAGAGAAGAGGATATCTAAGAAGAACAAAGGTTCGAGCAAACTCGAAAGAAGGGCAAAGGAATCGCGATCTACAACCCTTGAATAGCTCGAAATCAACTGTGAGTGTGGCAAACCTTAGGGTTAGGACCTAGGGTCCTAACCATCTTTTTTTAATTGATTGATTGTCATGTAAATGGACTAATCTATATTTGGTAAAAAGGGAAGGAAGCTAATGTTAAATGACTTGTTTGACGATATGAGTTGCTTGCTAGATTGTTAGAACTAGCTTAGTACATTTGCATAGCTCGGAAATGCCGAGGTAAGTAATGGCACGCGGCTACGGATGCCAGGTACGTGAGTCATGCATGAAGCATGTTTATGATGGTTTGATTATTCGATTGGTGACATGGTATATATGATTTGATATGATAGCATGATATATGCTTTTGATACAGTAGCTTGACGTATGCTTTTGATATGCTAGTATGGTATATGCTTTTGATATAGTAGCATGACATACGCTTTGGAATGATAGCATGACCTAAATGCTTTGTTATTAGCATGTTGTGAACAACGTTTGTGATAAGGAACTTGATTAACACAAATTGGAATGATTAAATGAATTCGAAACTCTGATTGAGCCTTGGTCGATAGTTGGTCATAGGTAGTACGGCATGCCTAGGGTCTGAGCTCATTTGTTAGTTTGCCCAGTACTTCGGTACTTCTGTTGGTACTATGGGTACCTTTGTTTGGTGGTTAGTCACCATTTGTAGATATCGTGGGTATCTTTTGTTAGTGCCTTCGTGGCACTTCTGCCAGTACCTTTGTGGTACTTCTTTTGACTCGCTTACCTAGTCTAACTATACCAAGGTATCATTTGTAACTAATCCGAAAAAATAAAATTAAGATATTGCTATTAAGCATTTGATATGATATTGCCATCGAGCATTTGACATGATATTGCTATTAAGCATTTGATATGATATTGCCATCGAGCATTTGACATGATATTGCTATCGAGCATTTGATATGACATTGCCACTGAGCATTTGATATGATGTTGCCAGAGAACATTTGAATATGAGTAGCCATTGAGCATTTAAGCATGAAATTGTCATTGAGCATATAGATGTAAATTTAGTTTGCATGCTATTGGCATGATGAATTGGATACGTGACAAGCATGGTACATATGAATTATGACGAGCATGATTAATAAGATACATGTTAAGCATGTTATACGATGTTTGAATTGTTATGTGAAAATTGAATGATTATTTATTTTGAAGCGTGTTATTTTGTTTTAATTAATGTCTAAATGGTTAGACTTAGGGTTGCCTCAGTAAGTACTTCGTAAGTACTTACCACGGTTTGTTTCCTCCTTCCCAAAACAACAGGTTCTCGAGCCGAGGAGTTAGATTGAGTTCGATCGGGAGCAAGGAAACCAAGCAAGCAAAGTATGGTATTTTGTTATTTTGTTAACTCCTAGCGTTTGGTGGCATAGTATGCATGTTGAGAATAGCCTAAGCATTTTGATATTTGGTTTATGGTTTGTATATGAAAACATTCAAGTATTCGGTATGTAAGCCATAAGGCATGATGAACTTGTTAAGTTAGCCTTACATCTTTTGGGATAGGTCTATGATATGCTTATGTGAGCTTTTGTAATTTGAATGAGGCATTTAAGTACCTATAATGACATGAGAAGCATGGAGCTAAGTAGGATAATCTATGGATCCTCAAAACCACATTAAGGGTAGGATGTTCCCATAAAAGAAGAGTAAGTTATAAAGATTAGTGTGAGTGTCTGATAAGTGCTCAACACACTCACTTTTTACTCCTTTTATCGACATTTATCACCAAATATTCACCCACTTGAACCAATGCATGTGCTTAATGTGATATAATTAGAATTTATACTTAAATAGATAATATTTATAGAAAAAGGCACGTTTTACTGCGTTTTCATATCTGTGCAGGAAAACCATTGCCGCGGCAACGACAAGGCCGAGGCAGGACCTGATGCCGAGGCAGCAGCAGGAAGACAAGAAGCAAAGTGATAGGCGATGGAAAGAAAAAAAATCTAAGGAACGTGTTTGGACTTGAAGCCCAAGAATCGGAGGTGGCTAGCACAAGGAAAAGCCCAAAGGAAGACCACGCGGGAAAGCCCCCTTAGCCGAATTCAAACTTGGAAATATAATATTATTATGTACTTGACTTGTTCCCTACTCCAAGTTGTATTCTACTTGGGAAAGGTTTTCCCTAGGTCTAGCCTATATAAAGACCTAGCCACCCAATGTATGAAAGATCGGGAAATACCTAGGGAGAGCTGACTTCTACTCTTGTTTCCTTCCTATCCATCATGTTCTAAAACCTTCATAGGGTTTAGGTGAAGGTTGTGGAGTATTTGTGAGAGGAGATTGTAATTTGTCTTTTATTCAATGCAATAAAGATTATCAAGGTTTGCTTATCCTTTGTTATTCCTTGTTCTCGCATTCAAGCCCGGGAGGGAAGTTTGTGAGTAATTCATTTATCTAAGCTCGGGAGAGTTAGATTCACGAAAGGGTAAGTACGGTGTTTCAATCGCGAAATACTAACTCGGCCTAGGGATAGGTTAAGAGTTTCAGCGGCTAAAAGAAGTGTGAGATTGGTTGGTGAGTATAATTGGTTCACGCCGGGAGGTATCATCAAGGACTAGTCATCAACAGCACTCTGACTTAGGGATAAGCGGAGTCATTCGAGGACACTTTGCCGAACTTTGGTAAAGTCTGCCCACGAGCAAGGGATTGCCGCGGCAGACAGCGTTATCGTTGCCCAAGCAGTAAACTGCAGTGCTGCCGAGGCAGAGATATACGATTGCATTGGATAAAGACAAGTCAATCAAGTCCACAATACAATACAATACAACTGAATCCTGGCCCATCTCTCTCTCTAATATTTCGACTCTTTATTTTTATTCAATTATTTTAGTTTAAATAAATCACATCAACTCACTTGTGTTTTTATCTTTCTATAGAGCAAGAAGATGAAGAAAGCATATTAAGTATACCAGTCCTTGAGGAGACGATAACTCGATAACATACTTATCACTTATTACTTGCGATGTGTCCGCTTGCACTGAACGCGCACTTTTGACACGCGACAGTGTCGAATAGCATATCATTAGATTGAATGGCCATTTGGTATGTGGCATTAGACTCGTAAGATGTTACTTGGTGACTATACATGTTGGAATAGTCCTCTAAGGTTTAGGGATGGCTTGGGACCATATGTTTGGTCCTTGGTAGTGTCAAGTGTTTAAAAAGTTAGAAACCTGCCAATTGGAACGAGGGTATCGATAGCAATTACATGGGTATAGATACCAATTACATGGGTATCGATACCACCCTTGACAGTAATGAAATGGCATCGATGCTGGTATCGAACCAGGCTACCACAACCTTATGTCATTGAGTCTTCGAGGAAGACCGGTATCGATACATGGTTCGATACTGGAGCCTCTAGTAGCGAAATGGCATCGATGCTTGGTTCGATACCAAGACTTCTAAGTGAACTCCCTGGTTCGATACTGGTATCGAACCAGGTTACTTTAGCCCCAAGTCAATAAGTCAACGGTCAACGGTCAACATAGTTGACCAGGTATCGAATTAGGGTTCGATACCCCTGTTTCGATACCCCATAAGAGTGTTTCGATACCCCTTGACATTTTGAGCTCGTCCATTTGAATTAAGTTAGAATTTGAAGAATGAAATCATGTACCATGTGAAAATTCAATTGGGAGAAATGAAATAAACTTAAGATCGAATAATGAATATATTTAATTTGGAAAACCCTTAAATTGGACCCGACTTTGGTATGCACAATATGAATTTAGGGATTGTAAAACATAAGTTATATTTGAATTGCCATACAAATATTTGAAAAGTTATAAATTGACCCAAAATTTGACAAAGAAACTATTTGCATTTGGCTTATAACGTTATACAATAAACAATTTGTCTTGGGTTCGAATACAAAGTTCGAGTTTGTAAGTCCGGTCGACGCCCCCGTCTCTTAACCCGGGGCGAGGGTGTCACATTTTTACTCTTTCACTTATGTTTATTAATAGCGTATTGACGTATCAGTTAACAATGTCAATATGACAATCTATTCTATTAATGTGATAATCAATAATGTTGTCATTGCAATACACATATGACGATGAAATCGTAAAGTAGTTGGATTATTTCTTTACTCGACTTTTGGGGAATAATTATTTTTTATTGAATTAGAGGACATAATTAATTTTAATTGAAAGTTTAAAAATTTATTTAATATTTAAACTTAAAAATTAAGAAATTATTAAAATTTTAAATATTTAAAAATATCAAAAGTTATAAATATAAAAATATAAAAAAATATAAATAATAAAAAAGTCTTCAACTATTTCCGGTTATATTAAACCTATTAATATCCCTTTTATATTTTTATCTGAATCATCTTTATAATAAAATTAAATTTCTCCTTCGATTTCTTACATCAAATATTAATGAACATTGTTCAGTATAAAAAAATGAAAGAAAAATTAAGTTTTTTTAGGAATGGTAATATTCTGAAGTCTAAGAATTTTTCGATGAAAGTATTTAATTTTTTTAATAATTTATAAATATTTTTTATTTTTTAATTTATATTTTATAATTTTATAATTTACAATATATTTAATTTTATATATTTTTTAAATTAACTTGAATTTTAAATAAATTATTTATTCGTTTTTAATATTTTAAAATTTTAATAATTATTTAAATCTTTAATTTTTAACTTAAATATTAAAAATTTATCAAACTTTTAATTAAAATTAATTATACCCATAAACTCGTCAAAAGAAATCAATTATACCCTCAAAATTAGTTAAAAATCAACTCAGCAGCTCAATTTTGTCATCTTCGCACTTGTACTATAATGTCAATATTATTAATTGCCATAACAATGAGAAATTATTAGATGAATCTTATTGAACACGTCATTCATAATCCGATTAATCTGATTCTATTTGCTTCCATTCTGATGGTGAGTTCACCAAGTTGCAGTTTAAAACTATTCATATGGTTTCTTAAATAACTTTGTTTGATATTGAAACCAGATATTTAAACACTCGATTGTTGGAATAAAACAACTTCAGAACTAGTTATTGAAGACTAATCATGCACAATTTATTATTCAAATGTCTCAACTAAATACCGAGTCATTGTTGTGGTTTTGCTATACTCAATTTTGAGGGCTATACATAAAAACTAACAATATAATAAATGTATTGTACTGAATAGAGGCATAAATAAACTTTAATTTTTTAATATTATGGTCGTGTTTGTTTATTTATTTTTAAAGGTGTTCGTATTTGTTTGTTTATTGTTCACGAACATATTCGTTTAAGTATTCGTGAACGTGTTTGTTTAAGTATTCTTGAACATGTTAATTTAAATATTCATGAACTTGAACGTTTATACATCAAAAAACAAATTCGCTTATATGTTCAGAAATACTAACTAAATTAACAATAAATAAATAAATAAAATAAAAATAATAAAATAAAAATTACATTTCATCGTTTAACAAAAAAATAGTATTTACATAAGTTCACAAGTATTTTATCCTATAAACATAACTATAAACACAACAATAAAATAGGGCTTTTTATACCTATAATCGCATTTTTAAGCGACTCTAAAGACTTCTTGGCACTAAAAAAATGTTGCAATAAGCGTTACTGAATCAAACGACGCAATAATTAGTGGTGTTTATAAATAAAAAACCAAAAGGTCGAGTCATATAATAGTGTTTGTTGAGAAAATGTTTTTATTGATTATGTATCTTTTGCATCTCTTAGCACGTTATTTAGCTTGTCGGTCTATACTTGAGCTTCGTTTCTTTATAATTTTCAATAAGATATAAATATAATCGATGTTAGATATAAACATTTAAATCTTATGAAAACATTTTTCTAACAAGCACAGCTAAAGTTCGTGTCTTGTGGCATTTTTCTAATAAACGTCACTAAAATATGCGTTGATTGAGAAAAATTATATCATGGGTCGGTCTCACCACGTGTCCATGGGACCAACAAATAAAAACTGTCCACCTCATCAATTTTTCCATATCATAATTTTTTCTCAAGTGAGTTTTCACTTAGAAAATTAAAAAATAATGAGGTGGACAGTTTTTTTTGGCTGGTCCCATGGATGACGTAGTAGGACTGACCCATGATATAATTTCTTGTTGATTGAGGTGTTTTCTCAAAAATGCTGCTAAAATATCTATTTATAATGGCGCTAAATACACGTCTATAGAGTTTGCCAAAAACACCAAATGTATAAATTCAGCGATATTTTTTTAAAAAACGGACCTAAAAACATGTTTTTTTGTAATAAAACAAACCTATAAATAAGATTGTTCAAGAACATAAACGATTTGAATACACTTCTAGTCATGTTTATTCGTTTATAAAACGAACATAAAATTTTTGTTCTCACTCTTCTATTTAACCTACTAAACGAATGTTATACGAATAATCCACTAATACTTCGTCAAACGCTATATTTATTTATATCCCTAATTATATGAATTTGCTAGTTTTTATGCTACCGAGATTGCGTATAACAAAAAAAAAATTATATGTTTGAAATGTATTATGTCCTATTGCTGTTGTACTTGTATCATACATTCATTTGACACTTGAAAAGTATAAAATTTGGATTCAAGTGGTAGATTTCATAATAAACTTAAATAATACATGGCAATTAAGAAAAAAAAATTATATTTTTGATAAGTGGCTTTTTAAAGTTCATGGGAAAGCATGCCATTTTCGTTGAAAGGGGATTCTCAAGAACAAACACGTATCTTCAATCTACAAATTATTTAATTTATTTTATTGAGCTTTTGAAATGAATTTAATAAAATATGATATTTAAATTATTATATATTTTTGTAATTTTTACATGTTGCGAGTGTAGTTTGAAGTAAAAAAAAATTCCTAATTGTGTTTTCTTCTGGATTTTATCTTAAAATCTTTTAAAATTATATTTTAAACCTCAACCTTAATTTTATATACTAAATTCTAAACCCTATACCCTCATTATCCCTAATTCTTTAAACTATAACTACAACCTTTAACTTTAATTCTACTCTAAATTCATTATTTTAAAGTGAGGTACCAATAAAGACACAATAAAAATAAATAATTTATACTATATAATTTGTATGTCAGTATTAAAGTTGATCAGTGTAAGACGAATCATATTGAAAAAAAAAATAAGAGAATTATTTGTGCGGTTCCGATCAATAACTCTATTTCTGTATAGTCTTGTTCAGAAAAACATTTATTATAATGCTCTTCATTACAATAAACATGCAATCACCGGGGAATAACAAATTTAATTGCACAATATTTTACGCCAACAATAATGAAAATGATTTAAATCATAATAAGTCATTGAATGACCTTTTTTTTTAAAAAAAAAGGTTATAAAGGAATAACATCATTAGCACTAACGACGTAGGGTCAAACGATTTATGGTTACAATTTTTATAACTGTGCAGTAAAGAATTTAACAATTATAAAAGGATATTGTCTTAACCTTAAGATTATAAAAAACACATATTTAAAGCGTAGAATCTAGAGAATGTTGTAGATGTTTTCATTTTTTTCCTTTTTCTAATTAAGGTAATCATATGAACACACATCTATATATAAAGATAAATATTGGAAACAATTATAAATTTGTTAGCTTTATAGTTGTATAAATAAGAGCTTTAACTCAGCTATTAAAGCAAACTTTCTGATTCATTGTAATTAGCTTTTCATTGAATAAAATCAATCTCTTGAGTTGTTACATGGTATCAATTATTTTCTTTCTTCCACTCTCTCCAAGGTTGTTAGTTTTTCCGGTTCTATTTTCCTAGTTCTTGGTCTTTCTTCTTGATCATGGCAACCTTGAATGATCAGTTTGATGATGGTAGTAATCCATATTATCTCCATCATTCAGACAACCCCAGTATGGTTTTGGTTCTTCAGCCTCTGAGTAATGATAATTACAACAGCTGGCGTAGTAGATCCATGGTTATGGCTCTCTCGGTCAAAAATAAATTGGATTTTGTGGATGGCAACAATCTCGTCAATTCTTGACTCTTGAATGTAGTGTCTAAAGATATCACAACAAGTCTTCTCTATCATTCCACTGCTGTCGAAATTTGGAAGGATCTTGAAGATCGTTTCCAGCAAATGAATGGTCCTCGCCTCTTCCATTTAAAGAAAAAAATCAATGAACTTGTTCAAGGTTCAATGTTTGTTACTGTCTATTATACTCAGCTTAAAATTCTGTAGGATGAACTAACTTCTGTTAAACTAGTTTTTTCTTGCTCAAATTGTCACTGTGGAGGTGTTAGTAAAATGATTGTTGATCAACAGAAGGAACAAACAATACAGTTCTTGATGGGCTTGAACGAATCATATTCTCATATACAAGGTCAAATCTTATTTGTTGATCCTTTTTCTGCACTCATCAAAGTGTTTTCTTGGGTTATTTAAGAAGAGAATCAACGATCCATGACATTCGCAAAGCCTGTTCTTGAATTGGCTTTTGTTATCAAGTTCATGCCAAAGAAGTCTCGCCCTCAATGTATCCATTGTAACATGTTGGGGAATACCAAAGAAAAGTGTTATAAACTTCATGGATATCCTCCAAGCTATGGTCCAAAGTCTAAACAGGTATCCAACTCAACTCACACAAACATTGTCAACAGAGCTCCAGGCGATCTCTCGATTTCAGGTGATTCTTTAACACCTCAACAGTGTCAGCAACTTATCACCATGCTGACTAACCAACTGCAAGCTGCTTCCACCATAGAACTTTCTTCATCCTTGATCAATATGACCATGCAAGGCAAGATTTTGTCTTACATAAACAATTTAAGTTTTTCTGATTCACAACAGGTTTGGATTTTTGATTCTGGAGCTTCTCGATACATCTGTTACATTAAAGAAATGTTTGATTCTTTAACTCTGATAGAGGGTGGTAACATTCTTCTTCTAGACAAATCTGTTATCATAGTTGGATTTTTTGGGAATGTTCGATTGTCACATGATTTAGTATTGAAGAACGTACTTTTTGTTCCTGAATTTAGATTTAATCTACTGGCCATTAGTGAACTTGTCAAAAATTCTGATCTTAGTGTGCTCTTTTGTAACTCTAAATGCATTATCCAGGACCTACAGCGTGTGATTGGGAAGGGTGAGCTTTTTCAAGGACTATACTTGCTTCGTTTGGATGTTGTTACTTCTCCAACGAGTTCAGTTTCTTGGCATGAAAGATTGGGCCATCCGAGCTCAAGTGTTCTTCAATCGTTAAAGAATGCTTTGTCACCTTTTGATATGGATAAATCAGATATACCTTGTACAATTTGTCCTCTTGCAAAACAACACAGATTATCTTTTTCTGTTTCTACATCTCGAGCTTCTTCCCCTTTTGAATTGATACATTGTGACATTTGGGGACCTATTAAAATTGTTACTTACAATAAACAGCGTTTCTTTCTCACTTTGATACATGATTACACACGTTGCACATGGACTTATTTGTTGCAGCACAAGTCCGATTCCATTTCGATTACTCCGACTTTCATTCAAATGATAAAGACACAATTTGGTCGTGATATAAAGATTTTTAGATTCGATAATGCTCTTGAACTTCGATTTGTAAAATTATTTTCTGATCTTGGTATTGTGCATCAATTCTCATGTGTTGAGACACCCCAACAGAATGCTATAATTGAATGTAAGCATCAACATTTGTTAGCTGTGTCGAGAGCTTTATTTTTTCAATCTCGAGTGCCTGAAAAATTCTGGGGTGATTGTTTACTCACGGTTACCTTTATTATCAATTGGTTACCTTTTCCTTTGTTGAACAACAAGTCACCATACGATATGTTGCATTCCCGAGCTCCCAACTATCAGTTTTTAAGAACTTTTGGGTGTTTGTGCTTTGCTTTCACATTGAAAGCTCATCGTGACAAATTTTCTGAGAAAGCCTTGTCTGATGTCTTCCTTGTCTATGTCTCGGGTATGAAAGGGTACAATGTTTATGTTTTAAAAACTCAATCGATTATGATTTCCCGGAATGTTATTTTTCATGAAAATATTTTTCCTTTTCATAAAATAACCAATGATGATGTTATGATTGATCCTTTTTATGGAATATCATTGCCTACTGAAATACATGAAATATCACATATTCCTACTACTAATCAACACATGCCAAATACTTCAAATATTTCTTCGCAGCATGATCATTCTCCACACCGAGATTCTTTTGGGTCTCAAAGTTCAGAACCTGCTAATTTTCAGCCTACATATAACTTTGAAGAGCTTGTGGTTGGTTCATCTCTTGAGCCTATGCTTGAACTATTTGAGGAACGACCAATTGAAGCCTCTCCTAAGCCTATAGGTAGTTCATCTCTTATGCTTTTACCATCTCCAGAATGGTCGATTGATGCATCTCAAGAGCCTATGATTGAACCATTTCAAGAACCAGTGATTAATGCATCTCTAAAACCTTTAATTGAAGAGGTTCAACCAGTGACTTGCAAATTGACCAGGGTTACTCACAAGCCATCCTATCTTCATTAGTATTATTGTAATTCAACTTGCTCTTATCCTATTGAACACCAAGTCACATCTTTCAGGTTGTCTCCTCCATATGCTTCTTTTATAGCTAATGTTTCTTCTACTTCTGAACCTTCTTATTATCACCAAGCTACCAAACTTTCTAAATGGCGTCTGGCCTGCAAGATGAACTCCATGCCATGGAATCACTTAACACTTGATCCGTGGTTCAGATTCCTCCTGCCAAATAACCAATTGAGTGTAAATAGGTTTATCGAATCAAACATAAGTTTGATGGTACAATCGATCGTTACAAAGCTCAATTGGTGGCTAAGGGTTTTACTCAGATTGAGGGCATTGACTATATTGACACATTTTCTCCTGTTGCAAAAATGACTTCCTTCAAAGTTTTGTTGGCTCTCACGACTGTCAATGACTGGTATCTTCTTCAATTGGATGTTAATAATGCATTTCTCAATGGTACTCTTGACGAGGAAGTATACATGAAGCTTCCACTTGGATGCAACACCAATATTTCAGGGATAAATTTGGTTTGCAAATTGCACAAATCAATATATGGCCTCAAGCAAGCATCCAGGCAATGGTTTAATGCTTTCTCTTTCGTTGTGATAAATCATGGTTTTACTCAATCCCCATCCGAACACTCGTTATTTGTTAAAGGGATTAGTGCTGATTTGGTTGCTCTACTTGTTTATATAGATGACATTGTCTTGGCTGAAAAACCTTTGGATTCATTTTTGTATGTACGAATTTTTCTCAAGAGTCATTTCAAACTAAAAGAAATGGGAACCTTGAAATATTTTCTTGGGTTCGAGATTGCTCGAAATAATTCAGCCATATCGTTGTCTCAACGACATTATGCCTTAAAGTTGCTTGAGGACACTGGTTGTCTTGGCAAGAAGACTACCGAGTTACCAATCATTCCCAGTCACAAGTTAAGCATACATGAAGGAGAATTATTGTTCGATTCTCAGGTTTATCGAATGTTGATTGGTTGTCTTCTATACCTTACAAACACCAGCCCCGACATTACCTATATTGTTCACTTGCTAAGTCAATTTGTCTCCATGCCTCGCACACCTCATCTTCAAGCTACTCATCATTTGTTATCCTATATAAAGAAATCGTCTGGTCTCGGCTTGTTTTTTTCATCTAAGGCAAGTCTCTAGCTTAGTGGTTTTGTTGATTCGGATTATAGTGTCTGCCCAGATACGAGACGTTCCATTACTGTTTTTTGCACTTATCTTGAAAACAACTTGATCTCCTAAAAATCTAAGAAACAACATACTGTGAGTCGTTCTTCCTGCGAAGCTGAATACCGGGCTATGGCCTTGCAGCTTGTGAATTGGTATGGTTAGCTGCTTTGTTGTCTTCTTTTCATGTACCAATCTAACAAACTTTTCTGTACTGTGATAACCAAGCTGCAATTCATCTCGCTTCTAATCAATTTTTTCATGAGAGGTCCAAACACATCGAGGTTGACTGTCATTTTGTTCGTGAAAGAATTACACGAGGATTTCTTTGACTTTTTCACATCAAATCAAAAGCTCAACTTGCTGACATCTTCACTAAAGCTCTTCACTATCCTATGTTTTCCGGTTTCATTATCAAGATGGGTCTCATTAACATTCACCAATCTCCATCTTAAGGGGGGCTATTGGAAACAGTTATAAATTTGTTAGCTTTCTAGTTGAGACGGTTACAAGTCTTTATAGTTGTATAAATAAGAGCTTTAACTCAGCTGTTAAAGCAAGCTTTCTGATTCATTGTAATTAACTTTTCATTGAATAAAATCAATCTCTTGAGTTGTTACAGTAAAAAACACACATCTATGTGGAGCATTAACACGAAAGTAATAATGAAATCATTATGCAAAGTTATCTATAACATGAAAAGTTATTATAATAAAAAAATCTAAGCCTACTCAACAACCAACTCAGTAAGTTAAAGTCCACGTAATAAGCTTTCCGTCAATTTTTAACGACACGAGACTAATTTGTATTAAAAAGGTTAGTTAATGGACCAATTTGTAACAATTGATAGTCAAGGGATGTAAAAAATAATTGAGGTATAATTGAAGGACCATTTATATAGTTTACCCCAATATTTAAGATTTTTCAATTTAAGTATTAGTTAAATAAGATTTTGTTCGTCTTAATTTTAAGATGTAAATATTTAACATACTCTTGTCTTTTGTTAATGCTTGATTCTAACTTCGTGCATATACAAAAGCTACGTTTTGGTACATGAAGAAGACTTCACCACTAAAATCATGTTGGTGTCGTCACTTTAAAATGAATCTTTTCACTGATCTGAAGGCTAACGTGTGCGAGATTTAGTTATAAATAAAATTGAATGAGTAAAAAAGTTTTATGAGTCGACTCAAATGTTTTCCCCCACAGTCAGTGGTTTATAGGACCCTTTCGTTTTCTAATTATGAGCGCTTTATTATATATGACATGAGTTAATTGTAATGATTAAGGTTCAATTATTGACACTTTCGAATGATTAAGCCTAATTCCATCTTTGTAACACAAAACAAACGTATGTGTTATTGTCAGTGGCGTCGGGGATGGAGACCGGTATGACTCATACCGTATGAGCGTCAGGACTCTATTTTTTTATTTTTATAATTTTAAAGATGTTTCAAATAATAATCTAATAAATTAATAATTATCTTTTATTGTATTAGTTGTATTTGAAGCGTTTCCTTAATTAAATAATAAAAATAATGCTTTTAAAAAATTTAATTATATTTTTATAATTTATAAATAAAATATTAGAATAATTATTTAAAGTAATGAAGTATAATTTTGTTCTATAGACATTTAATTTTTTGAGTTCTTTTAAAGTACCAAAAAATTATACTAGGAATTGATATTATAAATTTGTATTTTTAATTAGATATTTCGGTTCAAATTAGCTTTTGAATTTGATTTTATAATATAAATTGGACTATGAAAATTTTATGGATCAAATTAAACTAAGCAACCAATTTCATGTACCTATCTGGACTAGGAAAATTTTAGGTATCAAATTTGAACCAAACAATTAATTTCATGCACTTATCTAGACTATAAAAACTTTAGGTATCAAATTGAAGTTCTAAATTAAATTCAAATATCTAATTGAAAAAAAGCTTAATTACCATTTTAAAATTTAAAGTAATGTATCAAAATATATATTTACCTTAATATATGTCGTGAATTTTTTGGCCAACTTTCTAATTTTTAAGGATCTTGATATTACAGACTAATCGATATTGCTGTAACATTAAATTCATACTTAAAATTTTTGGCCAACTTTTTGCGTTATTAGGTACCTAAGCATTTTCTAATCACACATATTCAGTTCTGATTGATTCATACTTAGAATTTTAATGTAACATTAAAGTTATAAGTATGAAAATGTGTAATTTAAAAAATTTAAGTACCTAATTGTAACATTAAAAAAGTTAGGTAAATGATTGCACAATTAAAAAAAACTTCGACATTTAATTGCATAAAAAAAATTGGGTATCACATTGCATATAAATGCCAATGTTTGGTGCCAAAAGTTATATTTACCCTTTTATATATAGACTAACTTAGGCCCATATAAATTATTCAAATTGCATTTTGGTCCTTTACTATATTTGAATTTTAAATTTAATCTCTATATGTTATTTAATAACATGTATTAACAATTAATTTAATATTTTAATAATAATTAATTACAGTACACATCTAAAAAATCTCTTACAATACCCAATACTTAATATTTATTATGATATGTGTAAAATCATATCAATAATAACTATAATTATTATTTTAGATTAATTATCACTCAATCTTACGATTATTTAACAATTCGAAATATTCGAATTTTAGAGTAGATGGATTATTAAAAATTGGGTGTTCTTGGTTCAAAATTGGTCATGTAAATTTAGGTTGTGTTTAGCATTGCGTTTTAAACCAACTTTTGGACCAAAAACTGGTTAGCTGGTTTAGAACGCATAAGTAATCCTAAACAATTAATTTTTTGAGAAAAAATGCGTTTGAAAAGCGTTTTTCAACCCAAACACAAATACTAAAATTTTTAGCTTTTGCGGCTGAAAAAATGCTTTTAGGAGTCAGATTACAATTTTAACCTTCATTTACTACGTTTTATTATAATTTAATTTTTACAAGTACATAATTATATTTAACATAAATTTTTTTAGTTTAAAAATTATATATATTCATGTCAAATTTCTAAAAAAACACTTTTCAAAAATAATTTATGTATTCATTTATTAATATTTTTATATTTTATCATAATTTAAGTTAACATTATGATATGAAAGAATTTGATAACCATTTAAATATATATTTTTTAACTTATAATATCATGTCTAAAATAATAATTTATTTTCTCAAAAATACTTTTTGACAACAATACTAAACACATATATCTCAAATTAAAAATTCTAAAAAGAAAATTATTATACTTTTCCACCGCACTTTTTAAAAGCAACGTTAAACTTACCCTTAATTTTCGACTTGCATTAGCTCATGTGGATTCTTTTAGCAAAGTGGGAGAAACGGAAGGACTTAGGAGACAATTTATGTTTAGGAAGGGAACATCGTTGAAGGTCAATATAATCCTAATTAGATTCGATTTGAAGAAAAAAATTTAATTTAAATTCGACTAAAAAAGTTTGAATTCGAATACAAAAAAGATTTGAATCCTAATTAAGAGGTGGATCGGATATGAATATTTTCATAATCCGATTTGTATTTAATCTGAATCCATATCCGATATGAGTTCGATCAATATATAAATTCGAATAAAAACATTTAAAATTTTTAAATTTAAAAATATAGATATATTGAAATCTTAATTAAATTTATATACAATTAATATCTTTTACAATTCTATTTATTTTTTCTTCTTATTTTAATTACAGTTTGAGTAATTATTTTAATTTGTTTTTTATTGGATTGCAATATTTTTTGAGATTTGTTTATGCTATTAATCTAAATATATTTGTTTGATGCAAATTATTTTTTATTAAAATATTTGTTTGAATTATTACTTTAAAATTAATTGGATTTGGATTTTCAAATTTGAATTTTAGATATTTTATTAGATTGACTTGGATTTATGTAATTGAATTTAAATATTTTATTGGATTGACTTGAATTTATGTAATTAAATTTAAATATCTAATTATTAATTGGATTAAATTTAGATTTTATAAAATTCAATCCATTGCTATACCTAGTTGCTTTAAACCGAACAACTCCAAATGGTTTGTTAAGGGATTTACTCTATTGATAAAAGTTTTTTATTTATATTGACGATGTTATATACGTGAATTCAACAAATGATTTTAATAAAAAGTTGTTAATTATTTTAAAAATTTGAGTTTAAATAAATATATCCGTAAGATGTATGTCTTTTACTAATGGTTTGATAAGAAATTTGCTTAAAATTTATTTTGATTTGTATAAAATGAATCGATTAGTGGTAAAAAAATCTGATATTATTTATTTTCTTTTTATTATTTTTTTAATTTTAATAATTTTATAATTTTTAAATATATTTATTTATATTTATTTTTTACGTGAAAGGACAAAATAACTCGGTATTGACAAAATAGCATAATCGTTGATGTTAACTTAATAGATTTGCTACGTTTACGTAAATTTGAAGTTCAAAAGATAAAAATTGTGAGTTAAATAGAATTTAATTTAAGGTTAAATGAGTTTTATTTCGAGCCGTGTTTAACAGTTTAAAATATTATATTTTTAATTAGATCTGGAAAAAATTGACTCGAGGTCCAAGAATCGAACTAATTTATTCGAACCGAGACTCGAATTTAACCCAAATGTGATGACATGAATTTGACCCAAAACTCGAACTGAACCGATCCGAAATCGATTCAAATTCTAGCTGAATCGAAAATGGACTCGAACCTATTTATAACTAAATCGAATAAATTTGAACCGATTTTCAACCGAACTGAATGGACCCGAACTGAAGACAACCCGAAATAAAGAATATATATTAAAAGAAAAAAGAAAATAATATGTGAAATATCATATAGTTCACCAAAAATCAAATATACATACTAAACAAAGTGATATATATAGTGTGGAAAAACCTAACTCGGTCTAAAACCCGACAGGAACCGATCGATATCTTGCTAACCCGATATTGATCCAATCCAAAATCAATTGACCCAAAATAATCGAACCGAATAAAAAAATTTAAACCGAACCGAAATCAATGTAGACCCAAACTAAAACAGAAAATTTGAACTAAAGCCAAACCGATCCGAACCGAATTTAAATCGATTACTATCAGAATCTAAATGACCTGAATTGAAATAAACCGATTTGAACCCGAACTGGTTGACCCGTTTTCCTGCTCTATTTTTAATAACAGTTTATGCTATGTTGTGAATAATGTAAAAACAAGAACAAAATAGATGAACAAAGATGAGAGACAATAAGAGAGAGATTTGTATTATATTCTAAAAGTAGAGTTAAGTATAAAGTTTTCTCCAAAAGTCTATATTTATAGGTATAAATGGAAGTCTTTATTCCAATTGGAATTAAACTCTAATATTAAAGTATTATTTAATATATGAATATCCACCATAAATAAAGATATTTATAACACTCCCTCTTGTGAATAAAGATATTTATTTACTAAGATAAAAACCTTGTGGGGAAAAAAATTTAGTGAAGGAAAAAGAGTACACTCATCTTTTATACGCATAACATGTTGCCTCATTAAAAACCTTACCAGTAAAACCCATTAGGACAAAACCCTGGTTAAGGGAAAGAAATGCAACGCGTATTTACTCCCCCGTCATGAAAATATCACATAAGATCTTTGAATCTTCATAATTCAATCTTGAATAAAATCTTAAAATGTTGAAATAGGGTGTGCACTAATGGATAAATCTTCCAAATTATTGCTTGAAATGATTCATCCAATACTATTCTTCTGAAGATCATGAGGGACGAAACTTTAAAGAAATATGTTTTGTTTTATCACATTCGATGTATCCACCTTGAAATATAAATTTTGCATTATCTCTACACAAGATAACTTGCATCTTGTCTAGTGAAAGAAATTCACATATCTTCTTGATATGTTTAGCCAAACACATATTTCGGGTTTGCCTCAAGTATAATAATTATTTAAAGGTAACGGATTGTAGCACTTAAATAGTATTTCTGAACCAGCTAAGATACGATGCTTCCAGATATGGTGCTTTTAGACCAAGAATATCATCATCCTTTTCTTGAGACGGAATGAATCTTTTTTTACATTAATAGACCTAGCAACCATAACGGTGATCAATGAATATGCGTTATGCATGTAAAGTCATTTTAAACATTTTTTTTGTATGTCGATTAATGCACAAGGATTTGAGGAGATCTCTTCACGAGTTTCAATGATATTCAAATCATCGATATACACAACAATAATAAATTCAGAGTTAAACCTCTTAATAAAAATGGTTGGGAAAATTAAATAATTCATATAGCATTCTGCTAATAAGTATTAAATGGGGCGATTATACCAAATACACCTAAATTGTTTCAAGCCATAAAAAGATATATTCAATATGATTGAATAATGTTCTCGAGAACTTGAATTAATTGCTTTTGACAGTCTAAATCCTTCTATAAGCTTCATGTAAATGTTGTTATCAAAAAAATCATACAAATAGGATCTAACAACATCCATTAGGCGGAAACAAAGTAATTTTATTTATTGTCAGACTAATCAAAATCTAAAAATAGTTGCATTCACCATCGAGGAATACATTTTCCTTATAATTGATTTCATGTCTTTGTGAGAAATCATTGTGTAACAAAATGAGCTAATATCTCGTGATTTCCCTTTTTATTTCTTTTTTACACAAAGGCTCATTTATATCTATCAGCTTTACATATTTTAATGTACGGGCTATATGCTCAAATACTTGTCTTTTCGAAAGAGATTATAGTTTCGCCTCAATTGTGTCTTTTCATGTTGGCCAATCATTTCTTTGTTTACATTCCCCAAATAACAATGATTCATGATTCACACCATCAAATAAAATCTCTAGTGCTATATCGCATGCAAATATATTGTAACACCCGACCCGGATGTCACATTGGGCCTCCGGCCCAAAACTTGTGTTTCAAAAATTTCTTCCAAAAGCCCAACAAATTAAAATCAATTTCAATCTAAATATGATTCATAAAATCCATTAAGATAAAACGCAAGCCCAAAATAGTATAAGGTGATCGGAGCTCCAAAATATTACAAACCATTAAAACATTCGACCCAAATTAAAATAAACAGAGTTACATTACATAGGGTTCGACATAGTACAAGCCCACTAAATCTAATACATGTACTCTGACAACACGGTCGATGCTGAAATCCAACCTTGATGGTGCTCCACGAACCGGCTTCACCTAACCTACGAGAAGCTTGCTTCAGTCCATAAATGGACCTTTGTAGCTTACAAACATTTCCAACATTTGTTGGAGCGACAAAACCTTCTGGTTGTGTCATATACACATCCTCTTCAAGTTTTCCATTAAGGAAAGCGGTTTTGACGTCCATTTGCCAAATTTCATAATCATGGAATGCAACTATAGCAAGCAAGATCCGGATGGATTTAAACATAGCTACAGGGGAGAAAGTTTCGTCATAGTCAATACCATGAAGTTGTCGAAAACCTTTAGCGACTAGTCGCCCCTTGTATGTTTTTACGTTTCCATCCATGTCGGTTTTCTTCTTGAAAACCCATTTACACCCTATAGGTTTTACCCCTTTAGGTGATTCAACCAAAGTCCGTACTTGGTTGACTGACATGGATTCCATCTCAGATTTCATGGCCTCAAGCTATTTCTCAGAGTCTGGGCTCAATACTGCCTCTTGATAAGTTCTTGGCTCATCTTTATACATAATAAGAACATCTCCATGCGTGGTAATGAGAAATCCATATCTCTCAGGTGCATGGCGTTCTCTTGTGGACCTACGCAGTGATTGTGTTTCTAAATCTGTTGACTGTTCCTCAACAATTTGTGGAACATGTTCAATTTCAGGCTCAGTGAATTGTTGTTCTTGAACTTCTCCAAGTTCAATGTCTCTACCCTTTCCTTTCTTATTGAGAAATTCTCTTTCGAGAAAAACTCCTGTTCGAGCAACAAACACTTTGTTCTCTTTAGGGTTAAAGAAATAATATCCCTTAGTTTCTTTGGGATATCCAACAAAATTAGACTTATGAGATTTGGGTTCGAGCTTTGTAGACATCTGATGTTTTACGTATGCTTCGCAACCCCAAATCTTCATAAAAGATTTTGAACAGATTTAGAAACACAATCACTGCGTAGGTCCACAAGAGAACGCCATGCACCTGAGAGATATGGATTTCTCATTACCACGCATGGAGATGTTCTTATTATGTATAAAGATGAAAACAGTTGTTTCTAGTGCATGTCCCCAGAAAAAAGTCGGAAGATCACTATGACTCATCATTGATCGAACCATGTCTAACAAAGTTCGATTTCTCCTCTCAGAAACTCCATTCCACTGTGGTGTACCTGGTGGAGTAAGCTGTGAGACAATCCCACATTCTTTAAGGAGTTCATCAAATTCTATGCTTAAGTATTCTTCACATCGATCTGATCGATGTGCTTTAATACTCTTGCCTAGTTGATTTTGTACTTCATTCTTGAATACTTTAAACTTTTCGATAGCCTTAGATTTATGGCGCATAAGGTATATGTAACCATATCGACTGAAGTCATCAGTGAAAGTGATGAAGTACTAAAATCCACCTCTAGCTTGTGTGTTCATTGGTCCACATACATCACTATGTATTAATCCCAATAAATCACTTGCTTGCTCACTTTTACCATTAAAAGGAGCCTTAGTCAATTTTCCTAATAAGCAAGATTCACATACATCCAGTTGTTCGAAAACAAATGAATCTAAGAATCCATCTTTATGGAGTTTTGATATGCGTTTCTCACTTATATGGCCTAAACGACAATGCCAGAGATAAGTTTGATTTGAGTCATTTGTTTTTGATCTTTTGGTATTTATGTTATAAATGGCATTTTCTAGATTTAAAATGTATAAGCCATTAACCAATTGTGCCGAACCATAAAAAACATTATCGAGATAAAAAGAACAACAATTATTCTTAATAATAATCTCAAAGCCAATCTTGTCCAAACAAGAAATAGAAATAATGTTTTTAGTTAAACTAGGCACAAAATAACAATCTTCTAAATGTAAATCAAGTCCACTAGGTAAAGATAAAACGTATGTTCCTATAGCTAATGCAACAACTCTTGCTCCATTTCCCACTCGTAGGTCTACGTCTCTCTTAGCTAGATTCCTTCTCTTTTGCAGTCCCTGTACAGAAGTACAAATGTGAGAACCACAACCGGTATCTAATACCCAAGAAGAAGATGTTGACAGATTCACATCGATAACATAAATACCTGAAGCAGATGCACCATCTGCTT
Source organism: Abelmoschus esculentus (assembly GCA_035048815.1). NCBI lineage: Eukaryota > Viridiplantae > Streptophyta > Magnoliopsida > Malvales > Malvaceae > Abelmoschus > Abelmoschus esculentus. Next base: position 8,315,021 of record JAUCBN010000015.1, read on the forward strand.
TTTCCTTCTTGAACTCTTCAAGGTAAATGGGGCAATTTCTTTTCCAATGTCCGGTCTTATTGCAGTGGAAACATTTTCCTTCCTTGATAACTCCCCCTTTGGGTTTCAGTGTATCATGTCCTTTGGGTATAGGCTTACCTTTACCCTTGTACTTTGTCCTTGCGGACCATCAGAATGGGCTTAGGTCCACCCTTAGACATATTTTTCTCAGCAGTTCGTAACATGCCAAGTAATTGTGGCAAAGTTTTGTTAATTTCATTCATGTTGAAATTAAGGACAAATTGGTTGAAGCTATTCGGCAACGATTGCAGAATAACATCAGTAGCCAATTCATCCTTGAGAGGAAAACCTAGCTTTTCCAACGTTTGGATATAACCTATCATCTTAATGACATGAGCTCCTACAGGAGATCCCTTTACCATTTTGCACTGAAATAGAGCTTTAGAGGTCTCATGCCTCTCTTGACGTGCTTGCTCCTCATATATTTCTTTGAGGTTTTGAATCATCTCATATGCAACCATGTCCTCATGTTGCTTCTGAAGATCAAGAGTCATGGTAGCAAGCATAAGACATCCGACATCTAAAATGTCATCTTAATTCCAATGAGAATTAAACTCTAATATTAAAGTATTATTTAATATATGGATATTCACCATAAATAAAGATATTCATAACATGTTAGATATTTTCAACAAGTTTTCGAAACTTGATTTTGTTTAGATTGATGATTTTTTTCAAGAAGTTTCAAATTTTGTTTTTAAGATTTGAAATTTGGGAAAATTATGAAAAAAAATAATCTAAAATGTTATTAAAAAGTATAATATTTTAAACTTTTTAAAATGTTTTGAAAATTGTTCTTTTTTAACCTTAAATTAGGATATTGTACTATAAACCTATTTGAGATAAATTTACATACTAACATGACTTCTTTTTTTAAATTTCAAAGACCAAAAATATCGATAAACCAAAAAAACTAGATACCAAATTTAATTTTTCTTATGAAATTTTGTAGTTTAGTTTGTGGCTTAGTATTGTATGAATGGAAACAAAACTTGTCAGGGTTTTTTCAACTCTCCATGATTTCAATAATACTTGACCCAACCTAACATGTAGGAATCATAATATAATTAGAATATGCTTCTATTTGAAGAAAAAATTGATCCAAATTCGATCAAAAAATTTGAATTTGAATCCGAAAAAAAGATTTGAGTCCTAAAAGGAGGTGGATCGGATATAGATATTGTCACGATCTGATCTAATTCAATCCGAATCTATATCTGATACGAGTCTGATCCATATATAAATTAAAACAAAAATATTTAAAAATATTTAAATTTAAATATATACATTGAAATCCTAATTATGTTTATATACAATTGATGTAATAACCCGGATTTCAGATCCGAGTGTCTGGTTAACCCAAAACTTTCGGCTCCTACATTTGGGCATTGTTGGGCCTTGGGTTGGAGTGTTGGGTTGCAAGTTGGGACTGGGCTTGTGTGTTGTTGGGTTTAAAGAGTTTTTATGAAGGGTTTGATGGTAATTTCATAAAGGAGTATAAAATATAGGTTTGAGGTTTAATGGTTTCTGCAGAAAGTTGAAAGGTGTTAAGTCATCAACCTCATCTTTTCTCTCTTTTTCATCATCCCATTTTCAAAGGAAAGTTTAGAGTTAAATTTGAAATCCTTTTGGTATTAGCTTGGGAATCTCGTTTCGTGGCTCGAGGGAAAATTGTAGAGCATCAAGAGATCTACAAGTCAAGGTAAAAATATTTGGTTTTGGTGGAGGAAGGTTGTTGGAGTGGTAGGAGACTCAATCCGTGTTTGGGTGTTGAAGAGTTTCTTTCTCAATTTTTAATCAAGTTCCAGCTTATAGAATCTCACCAAGCTTAGTCTAATAGCTGGTCTTAATTCTTTCTTGTAGAGAAAGAAGTTGAAACTTTATAAAAAAGACTTGACAAGGAAAAAGATTGAAGGAAGAGATGAACATGTTTGTTGTGCTTTTGATTGAGCTTGGTACCCCTCTAAATCTTCTTGAATCAAACATCTCATGAGTAGGTTGCATCGTTTGTGGTAAAACCACCTTCCTCCATACAATCCCTCCCCATGCACATGATTATGCAATCAATGTCACAGATCTCAAAAGTCTCATAGTGTGACACACAAATCACAGTATCATATCATATGTCATAATATCACAAGATCACAACAAATAAATAACCACATAATACATAAAATCTAGCACAGAAAGAGAATACACATTTAAATTCATTTAAGAATAACACATAAAGAAACACACATTAGGCACTAGAAGAGAATACTCATTTAAATTCATTTGACAATAGCACAGGAAGAAACACACATTTAGCATAAGTGGAGAACACATTTAACAATAGCACAAGAAGAAATACACATTAGCACAAGAAGAAAATACATTTAACAACAGCACAAGAAGAAACAAACATTTAACACAAGAAGAGAACACATTTAATAATAGCACAAGAAGATACACACATTTAGCACAAGAAGAAACAGTTCGAATTTAGGAAGTTAATGTTAAAAACTTTACCCTCAAAACCAATTTAATTTATATTATTTCATAATAATTGTTAAATATTTAAATACTTATTAATTCTTCAAAACCAAGACTTAAAATTATAATTAAAAATTGGTAACTAAAAAATAGTTAAAATTCTAAAAATAAATTATATAAAAAACTTATTAAAAATAATATTATAGTCTAATGATTCAAAAAATATCTCAATGTAAGAAAAATATTTATATATATTGAAAATAACCTTAATTCCCAAATATTTTAAAGTTTCTAAAATAATAATAATAATTTTAATAACTAAAAATTAGTTTTATATTAATAATAAAATAATCAAATAAATATGAGATTCTTCAGGTGACACATTGCTTAAAATCCAAAGATTTGTAAGAAGAAATTAAGATGGTGTAACCTAAAGAACCTAGTGTATCCCTAAGGTGTAGATAAAAACAACAAAACACAATTTATAAAATTATTTCTCAAGAATAATATTTTATAAAGCAATGCAGAATATGATGTATGAATGATGTCATACGCACAACACAAATCACAACTGCATACTACAATCATAGTCCAATCCAAAATCATAATTTATTAAAAATTTCAAGTTATCCAAAAACACAATTTTACAGGGTTTAAAATCATAATTACTCGCAAAAGTATGAGATCTCAAAATCCGAAAAGTTTTATATATTTCTTAAATCAAAATGACATGTAAGCAAGGAAACACAAGTATGCAATCAAAGACACAATACAAAAATTAAAAATGTCAACAAAACACGATTATTTTTCAAAACATAAAATATTAAGCATTTCACAAAAAAATATATTTTTTTTGAAAAAAAATATAACACCAGTAAGAGAACACACCTTAGCCAAAGCGACTCAAATTACTGAATTATATGGTTTTAAACTTGAATATAAATAAAGAATAAAAAATAAAGGCTTTAGAGAATATTGATGTAGAAAAAACAATTTATGGTTTTCTTTTAGACAATACTATGTATATAGAGAGAGCAAAAATAACTAATTCCAATTAGAATTAAAAATCTATTAGATCACATTATAAATATAAAAAAAATAAGGTTGCATAGTTTTAAAGGGATTTTTTTGAGACTTTATATAATATATATAATATTAAATAAAGAGTTTTTAGGAACCAATAATTAGAATAAAATAATATTTTTAATAAAAAATTGATTGTAGAAAAAAATTTAATAAAAAAGAATTAATTATTTTCAGTGAAAATAGAATTCAATTCAAAAACATATTGGTTATCTAGAAATTATCAAATTTCAAAACATATATTATAATAATAAATAATAAAACAATTTTATTTAAATAAAAAATAAACCACATTAAAAACAAAACGTTTAAAAAATTGGTAAATTACATATTTAGACATCAATCTTTTTAGGATTTTCAAAATCTCACTTTAACTTTTAAACTTTAAATTCACATTTAGAACTTTCAAAACTTTACGATCTTATCCAAAAAAATTTCCCTTGAATTTAGAAAATCATTTTAAAAACCTCAAATAAATTAGTGTTTCAGAAATTGGGAATCTAAAGATTAGAGTTTTTAATTATGCATTTCAAAATTAGGGTTTTAAAATCAAGAATAATTTTTGGGGTGTTACATTTTCAGTGTGGGTGACTGAATCATATTGTGAGGGGTTGTCCCAAGGTTGTGACGTCGCCGCCAGGTCATGCTCAAAGGGCTGTATTTTAGAACCAGAGGGTTGTGGGCTCTTGCGTGGCTTAGCTAGCCATGCATTGGAGACACATTCCAGTCCACTACTAGGGCACCAACAAGACAATATCCGATGAGGGAACACGACTATGCTGCGATAGATGTTATCACAGGTACGTTCACCTTGTTTTTAGTTTCTATAGTTGTTCTTGTGATATCGGGGTCTACCCAGTTGTATATCCGTAGTGGGATATCTCAATAGTGGGGGTTACCGATAGAGGATCTAGAGGTAGGAGTTCGGGTGACAAGCTTATCGGAGTTATATGTGATGGTGGATAAGGTGTACTGGAAGTGTCTGATCGAGGTACAAGGTTCAATCTTTACGGCCGATCTAATGGTCTTTCCATTCAAGAGTTCGATGGAATCCTTGGGATGGATTGGTTGTTCGAACACAATGCAAGTTTGGGGTGTAGATCTAAGAGTTTAAAGCTTCGTGTGGTAGATGGTTCTAAACATGTAGTGAGAGGTGAGAGGAACCAATGTTTACCGAATATAGTGTCAGCTTTGCCAGCTTAGGGGTTAATCTAATAATGTTGTGAGGCTTTTCTTAGCTCACGTGGTTGACATAAGGGTTGAGAGTTCAGTGTTAGAGAGTTTGAGGATAATTTGTGAGTTTATCTATGTGTTTTCGGAGGAGGAACTCGATTTATCTCCCAACTGTAAGTTAGTGTTTCGAATAGATGTTGTAACGACCCTTAAAAATAAAAATTGATATTATCTGTGAAAAAAAGGTCACTAGTGAAATGATTTTTAAAAAATTGGGAAAATTGGAAATGGGAATTTTAAACCTAAAATATAGGAATTAGGGCTAAAAATGAATTTAGGTTTAAAATCTAGAATTGAAAAGGGGAAATTCTAAAATTAGGTTTAAAATTTGAAATTAGGGTTTGAAAACACCTAAAATAAAAAGAATTGAAAAAGAAAGGGGGAAAATAATTTAAAAGAGGGTTGGAGTCTCTACCGGTCACTTTGGTAGACCGGATACCATAAAAACCAGAGATTCGAAAGAAAACGGGTTTGAGAGTCGGTTACGATCAAAAACGGAATTAGCGTTTAAAACTGTCCAAAAATTGGCACCTTTATCAAATTAACCGCTTAATTAATTTTGAATTTTCCGAATTAAAGTGACATTTGAATTAAGACTTGTTTAAACATTCGAATTCAATTTTATTTTTATCGTATCTTTAATCGAAGATAAACGTATACACCGCAACCACTACTCCTGGTGTCGGGCCCGTTACGACCGAATAAAGACGTATTTATTAGGTTCATTAAATAATGAGGTGTCACTTAAGCAAAGATAAATATAAACAATATATACAAAAATAATAAATAAAAACAAGCATAAATAAAAAATACATGATACAAATAAATACAAGTATATGAACAACAAAATAATATGCATAAATATAAAAATATGGCATAATAAACTAAAAACATAATAAATCAACTTATGCAAATAAAAAAACAACATGAATAATAAATATAAACATGAATCTAAATAAATAAACAACATAAATGAATTAAAAAGGATTAAATTACATAGGAAAAGAAATTAAAAGACCAAAATAAAGCATTTTAACTCGAACATGAGTTAAATCAAAATAGTTTGAAAATATTTAAACCCTCAAAACGTTATTATAAGATGGGAAAGGGCTTGAAAATAAATGTAAAAGCACTGAGGGACCTGTAATTAAATAAACCAAAATTAAAGAGGTTATAACTAAAATTAGTGACGGAATTAAAATACGGGTTAAAACCATAGGGACTAAGGGAATGGTTATTTTGGTATGGAGGGTTTTAATGTGCGTAATAAGCCCATTTTTATTTTACCCCCTACTATAAAACAAAAAACAAATCAAACCGACCCACCTTTAGACGTTTTCTTCTAAACCGAAAAGAGGAGAACTCTCTCAAATCCCATGTTCTTCATATGGGTTTCTAGAAAAATTAAGAACACATGTGTGTTCTTCTAGAAAAACCCAGAAAGGAACATGAACCCAGAAACTGGCCACTCCTCCACCGTGTTTTCCAGATTCAGACCACCGCTAGCGGTGGTCGATGAACCAAAAACAACCGCAAAAAAAAACTTTTTGAAGCCTGAACTTTATCTAAGCCCTTAGATTCGATAAAACCGAACCAAGAACCCTTATTTTCGAAAGAAACCGAAGCAAAAAAGAGAAAAACTCTTGATAAAAAAGCTTTCTTGTATATCAATCTTTCCTCTTTCGATTCGAAGAAAAAAAGGAAACACAAGTCTCTTCTTCCTCGGTTCACCAAACGGCACAAGGCCAAATTTTATCACCGGAGGATTTGAAAAGAGGCGGAAGAAGACTTGATTAAAAGGTAAACTTAAAACCTAAACTCATTTTTGGTTCTCCGATTTAATGTATGCGAAAAAAAAATAAAAGAGGTTATTACGTCTAAAATTGCTCTGGATTGATTCGAAAGGAGGGGGAACCACTTACAAAGTGTTTTGGCTCTTCTTTTATAGTCGATTTGTATTACATGGTGAAAAAGAAATTCGGTAATAATTTCCTATTGGTTCTATTACTTGTTTCTGAAATTTTTTGTTTGGATTCATGTGTGGCTTTTGATATTCTCTCTGAATTTTTGGTGAACATCCTCTGAAATTCTTAGTTGCAATTTTCGGTTATGGCCTCTAAAATTTCTCTGAGAATTGGGCGTAATAGTGTTGGGAAATCTATAAAATTCTTGGCATTTTGCTCTACAAAATAGTACGAATCTGACACCTCTTTTTTTGGATGCATGTGAATCGGTTGCCGGAATCGGAGAGTCACCGGTGAACGTCCAATGCAGGGAGATGAAGAGGCTCATCAGTATTCAAATGGTCAGCACGTGTGTCTCACGCGCGCATGAAGAGTCAAAACAGTCAGTGCGTGAAAAGCGTGGGTCTTCTGGATCCTTCCTTGATGTAATCGTGACCGTTGGATCAAGATCTGATCCAACGATAGAGATAGAGTTGCGCATAGATAAGGATAGATGGTTAGGGTTTTGGTTAGTTAGGGCTAACCGGTTGGGCTCCAATTAAACAAATGGTTGGTGTAATTTAATTATTATGTATGTTGGGCTGTTGGAATTAAAAAAAATAGATTCGGGCTTTATTTATCTGTATTTGGACTGTTAATAAAATAAATGGGTTTGTTTATTTATATCTAGATTTTATTTAATTATCTGATATTTATTTATTTAATAATGGTAATAATAATAATAATAACCAATAAGAATAATAAAATAAAAACCGAAAGCAAATAGATAAAATATATATGAGAAACAAAATAAAAGTATATCTATAATGTTTTCCCATTTTTTATTTAACAAAACTAATAAGAACAAAACTAAAAACGGTACAAGCTTAATATGCATATATTTTGATTTTTCTCTTTTGAAGAAGATAAAGAAATAACAAATATAAATATAATGTATGAATATATATTTTTTGGATTTTTCTATAAAATATATGTACATATATTTGAAAAATTATAGATGTTAATATATAAAAAAATTAATTAAATCCCAATATTCAACATTAGCAAAAATATAAAACCGGGTTTAATACCCCGAATAAAATTAGTGATTACAAATATGATATCAGGAATGACACCTGTGTCCATAGCGCCGTATCGTATGGCACTAGCGGAGATGAAAGAGTTGAAACAATAGATCCAAGAGTTTTTTTAGAGAGGTTTTATATGACCTAGTGTGTCTCCTAGGGGAGCACCGATTTTGTTTGTTAAGAAGAAGGATGGACCGATACGAATGTACATAGACTATCTTCAGCTCAACAAGGTCACGATAAAGAACCATTATCCTGTGCCTAGGATCGATGAACTGATCGATAAATTGAGAGGTGACCGTGTGTTTTCTAATACCGATTTAAGATCAGGGTAATACCATCTGAAAGTGGTGGACTAAAATGTCCAAAAGACCGCCTTTAGGATGCGGTACGGACACTATGAGTTCTTAGTGATGTCGTTTAGGCTCACGGATGCACATGTTGCTTTTATGGACTTGATGAACCAGATTTTCAACCATACTTGGATCAGTTTTTGGTTATGTTCATCGATGAAATCTTTGTGTACTCAATCTCGGAAGAGGATCATGACGATCACCTAAGTATGATTCTTCAGGTGTTAAGAAATAGGCATCTTTACGCCAAGTTCAGTAAATGGAGTTTTGGTTGTTCGAGGTGGCATTTCTTTGCCACATAGTTGTAGCAGATGAAATCCAAGTACATCCTCAGAAAATCCAAGCTATGGTGGAATGAAAAGCACCAAGGAATGTGTCTGAATTCTGTAGCTTTCTTGGACTTGCCATATACTACATGAGGTTAGTCAAAAGTTTTTCGATCATAGCAGCATTGTTGACCAAGTTGCTTCAGAAAGGGGTTTGTTTGTTTGGAATGAGAGAAGGTAGCAAACTTTTGAGTAGTTGAAAGTCTATCTTACGGAGGCACAGATCTTGACACAACCAGAACCAGAAAAAGATTATGTGGTGTTTAGTGATGGTTCCTTGAATGGGTTGGGTTGCGTGCTTATGCAAGAGGGTAAGGTGGTATCTTACGCCTCAAGATAGTTGAAAGCCTATGAAAGGAACTATCCCACGCATGATTTTGAGCTTGTGACCGTTATCTTTGCTTTAAAGTGATAGAGGCTCTATCTCTACGTGGAGAAATGCTACATCTACACCGACCACAAGAGTTTGAAGTATCTACTTACTCAAAAAGAATTTAATCTGCGATAGTGTCGATGGATAGAGTTGCTAAAGGAATATGAATGTGTCATAGAATATCACCTCGACAAGGCGAATATGGTCACCGATTTCCTGAGTCGAACGTTAGAATTGAGATCTTTGTTTGCACAGTTGAGGATAACCGAATATGGGGTCTTTTGGCAGAGTTGCGTGTTGAACCCACGCTTGTTCAAGATATAAAGAGAGCATAAGTGTTATACGAGGAGTTGGTAGCTCAGTTGGAGGCGGTTTAGAGAGGTAAGATGTCAGACTTTAAAGTACGAGATGGTGTATTATTGTATTTCTATGGTCGGTTGTGTGTGTCATCTTTATAGGATCTAAGGGATCGTATCTTGAGAGAAGCTCACATTAGTCCGTTTTCTGTTCATCCGGGTAGTAACAAGATGTATTAGGATCTTTGCCCTTTCTTTTTGTTGTTGTGTGTGAAAATGGATGTTTTTGAGTTTGTGAAAAATGTTTGGCATGTCAACAAGTTAATACGAAACATCAGGTTCCTTCGGGTTTGCTTCAGCTTATCCAGATTTCATAGTGGAAGTTGGATTGAGTGACCATAGACTTCTTCACCGGGTTGCCAATGATGTTAAGGAAGCATGATGCTATATGGGTTATAGTTGACCGTTTGACAAATTTGGCTCACTTTTTACCCGTATACATGGACTTTAGTTTAGAAAAGCTAGCTTGGTTGTACATCAAGGAGATAGTGAGGTTACACGGTGTACCGTCATTGATCATATCGTTTGTAGAGTTTGCTTACAACAAAAATTATCAGTTAAGCATCAAGATGGCTCCTTTTGAGGGCTTGTACAGGCGTAGGTGTAGGACACCTTTATGTTAGACCGAGCTTAATGAGAGAAAGATAGCGGGTTCGGAGAATGTTAAACAAACCGAAGAGAAATTTTAGATCATCAAAGAAAGGCTGCAAGCAGCTTTTGATCGATAGAAAACTTATGTGGATCAGTAGTGTATGCACATCGAGTATGAGCTGGGAGAGAAGGTGTTTCTCAAAGTATCTCCATGGAAGGGGATCATCCGTTTTGGTCGTAAAGGAAAGTTAAGTCCATGGTACATCGGACCTTGTGAAGTTCTTCATAGGGTCGGATCGGTAGCTTATCGACTAGATCTACCTCCGAAGTTAGCATATATACATGATATTTTCCACGTGTCCATATTGAGACGCTATCGTTTTGATCCTTCTCACATGATACAGCTTGAGGAAATCGAAGTCAATATAGATTTGACTTACAAGGAAAGACCAATTAGAATATTGGACAAAGGAGTGAATGAGCTTCGAAGAAAGAGTATACCTTTAGTTAAGGTTTTATGGAAGAACCACGGAGTCGAAGAAGCGGCATGGGAGGCCGAGGAGGACATCATAGCCTTTTATCCACATCTCTTCATGTCATGTAAACTTCGAGGACGAAATTTTGTTTAAGGAGGGGAGAGTTGTAATGACCCGAATTTCAGATCTAAGTGTCAGGTTAATAAAAAAATTTGCCTCCGATGTTTGGGCCTCAAGTTGGACTTTTGGGCTGCAAGTTGGGTTTGGGCTTGTGTGTTGTTGGGCTTAGAGGGTTTTTATGATGGGCTTAATGGTAATTTCATAAAGGAGAACAAAGAGGGGTTTGGAGTTTAATGTTTTCTGTAGAAAGTTGAAGGGTGTGAAGTCATCAACCCCTCTTTTCTCTCTTCTTCATTAGCCCATTTTCAAAGGGAAGTTTATAGTTAAAGTTCAAATCCTTATGGTGTTATCTTGAGAATCTCGTTTTGTGGCTTGAGGTTAAGTTGTAGAGCATCAAGAGATCTACTAGTTAAGGTAAAAATATTTGGTTTTGGTGGAGGAAGGTTGTTGGAGTGGTAGGAGACTCAATTCGGGTTTGGGTGTTGGAGAGTTTCTTTCTCAGTTTTTAATCAAGTTCTAGCTTATAGAATCTCACCATGTTTGGTCTAATAGTTGGTCTAGAGAAAGAAGTTGGAACTTCATCAAAAAGGCTTGACAAGGAAAAAGCTTGAAGGAAAAGGTGAACGTGTTTGTTATGCTTTTGCTTGAGGTTGGTATCCCTCCAACTCTTCTTGCATCAAACATCTGATAAGTAGGATGCATCGCTTGTGGTATAAATGCATGATTGCTTAGTGGTAGCTTAGAGACCTTAAATGTTGATTTTCTTAATAAGATGTTTGATGGCTTAAAATTGATAGAAACACACTTTAAACTCTTCCAGTAATGTGTAGAAATAGTTTGGGATTAAATGGTTAGGTTTAAAAAAGTGTTCTAAGTAATTCTTGGGTGTAGACTTATATTTTCGTTCAGGCGTATTGATACCGGGTGGTCGTGTATTGATACCTTAAAGAGGAAACTAAGACTTGTGATTTAAGCGTTTTAGAATACCATCTTGTGTTTCGATACCAATTATTCCAGTAGCAAAACATTTCGATACCCGTTAGTATGGTGATGTACTCATTGGTAGACGAACATTCGACAACATTGAAACAACATATCCTAAAGGTACAAGGGTGATGTACTCATCGGCAGATGAGCATTCGACAACATCCGTACAACTATTTAGTATTGTCCCAATCATAATCAATTGACATCTGTGAAACAGGTTGTATCGGGAGAGAAACTGACAACATGCAGATGGATTTTACTTTCATTGTTGCCCCCTTTTGATATGTTGTTCTCCTAGTTTTTTTCTCCTTCAACATCTTCGAAGACCGCCGTCCTCATCCCTTCGATTGATGTTAAGTTGGGGACAATTATGTCTCATTTCTTCGGCTTTGTATGGTGATCAACCTATTCAATGCAACAAATTATATGTTTAGAAATCCTGTAACAATTTCATGGGGATTTGTTTATATATTACATGAAACCCTACTTAGTAGTTTTTTGTGATGTATTTCTCAGTTTTACTTCTAATATTTGAAATGCTTTCACCATGTTTTTCTTCCACTGATTTGAGTTGATCGACACAACTGTTTGCAAAGGAGACTATTTCTTTCTTACATTCATGGTCATGATGTAGTGAATCTGCCGATGAGCGAGTATTTGCAGAATTAAAAATGAAAAAAGTGCAAATTTAAAATTACAATCTTGCATACAATAAGTTATATTACCATTGATTGCAGCCATTATATCTCTTGTTCTATTGCCAAACTCTGCATCCGTAGAAGAGAGTACAAATAAAAATTCGTCATGTACCACATGATTTCTTCTGATATTTTCCCTGTCAATAGAGAACTTAATGGAGGATAGACATCAAAAATTGAAAGAAAAAAAAGACTAAAAACAAAGACCAAGAAATGCCTTACCTAACACGTTATTAATCCCTGCATGACTTCTTGTATTAAATTCATTTATGTATTTCTTAGTATATTCCACTGTTGCCTAGAAATATTCACTCTTTTTGAGCTACATTAAATGAAAAGATAGAATCAATTAGGATATAAAAAATTGACCCAACCTAAAACTCGACTAAAATCTATTTAAGTCAAAACTTAATTTAACTCGAGGATGTAATGATCTTAACCTGATTTGTATCCGATTGTTGTTGACCCAAACCTGATTTGGACTTGTTACTGTCATAACCGAACCTGGCCTGCATCCGACCAGGAATGACCCGAATCCAATTTGAACTTGACACTGTGGACCTGAATCTCAATCTGCATCTGAAGCGAACCCGAGTCTAACCTAATAGATAACCGATATTACTAGACTGAATTGACACAAGACCAGATTTTACCCGACCTGATAATTGACCTGAATTGTTTTGAACTCAACCTATTATTAATATGAACTAATATTTACAAGATTTGATATTTACATGACATGTAATTAGGATATCTATAATTTGATGACTTTAAAATATTGATAAATATAAATAGGCTTAAAAAATTAAAATTGAACATGAACTTAAAAAATTAATTTAGGATTAATATTTAAATTTAGTATTACATATTTAATTTAATTTATTTATTATTTTATTTAGTTTTATTCTATTTAATTTTAATTATAATTTTAAATTGATATTTCATTAAAATTTATAATTTTTAAATTTAAATTAATATTTAATTCTTATTTTAAAAAAGCGTGCCCAGACGCGCTTAAGGTATCAGTTGAACTGAGGTAGCATGGAACAGCGAGTGTCGCTAAACGCTGAAAAACGCGCATTTTTATCAAGGTTCTAGGTGTTGCACCTTTGATGATTCAAATGTGTACCTAAGATCCTGTGGTTGAAAGAAGAAACAAAAGAAAAAAGAAAAAAAATAGTTTTTTGCAGGTAGAAGATAAAGTGTATAAGAGGGAGGCAGAAGTTGATGTTTCTCGGTTTAAGAGTTTTTTGTGTGCCCAATATTATCTTTTATTTTTTATTTAATATTGTACTTAGTTAGTATTTGAATTTTTTATTAAAATTTTACTAATTTTGGGATTATACATATATTTTTGTATTGTTTAATATATTTTTGTATCTATGATTTATTTTTATACATATATTTTTATTTTATTTACAATTTATTTATTATGAATGATATTAATAAAATTTTTGAATTATTTAATAATATTTTATATTTAATTTATTATTTAAATTTTAATAATTAATACTATTTTACATTCATTTAAAATTTTAAAATTTGTTTTATATGATTTATCTCCCTTATAATTCTAGGATTTTTTGTTTTTCGTCCCTATTTTCGTTTCCGTATTCTTCTTTATACCCGTATCAATGCAATATAAAATAAAATCACTAGATTTGTTTTAATTTTTTAGGTGTTTAATTGTAGTAAAACAAATTATTTTTATTTTTTTTTCATAAATGACATCACATAAAAAATTATAAATTTTATTTTAATTTATTTTTAAATTTTTATTTATGGAACGTATAGGGCCCAAAAACTACTTTAATAATATTTTTGTTGGAATAATTCATTAAATTATTTTTCTTATTTATTTAAATAATATTTTTTATTATAAGAATCACAATAATTTAATTTAAATTAAAAATAATTTAATTTTAATTTTAATACAAATTAATATAACAAAATAAAATTATATTTAATAATTAATTATATATCTACTTATTAATATAAAACTTATTAATATTTTATTTAGTTTTTATTTAATTTAATATAAATAATATTTATAATATTTTAATATAAAAGGCGCATACTTATGAAAGGAGAGTATCTTCGCTTAGGGCCTAGCGCTTTAGTTTTAAGAACCCTTTACGCCTTGGAACACCTAACGCCCTTTAAAACTAAGATTTAATTTAATATTTAAATTTTTGTAGTTATAATAAAAATAATATTTAATTATAATATATTTAATTAAAATGTTTATGTCATAATTTGTACAATTACATATTCATGTTCATATTAAAATTTTGTGTATAATTATATTTTATCAAATTTTATTATATATTTATAATAATATATTTAAATTGAATTAAATTAAATTATTAAACTTAAGATTTAATTAAGTTAAATTACCATCTAAAAAAGCATAATCTACGTACGTTAAAAGAATTCTAAAATTAAATGTAGATTTTTATTAAATTAATCTAATTTAAGACTCAATTGAATTAAACCAACACAAATGATTAAAAAAGAAAAAGAAAATTAATAAAAAGGGGAAAAGGTAAAATTTTGAAGGGAAATAAACCACCCAGTTTTTAAGTTTTGAATTAAGTTATTTTTAGTGTAAAAATTTTAGAGGGATATAAGTTATCCAAAATTTTGAAGGAAATTATAAATAAACTTTGATTATTATATAAAAATAGAGAAAAAAACAAAATTTTGGAAAGAATTATAATATATAATAAAATTTGGAGAAACATTATTATTATTATTATTATTATTATTATTATTATTATTATTATTATTATTATTTAAGTATATATTAAGGTATACATTAAAGTATATATTAGTACTATATATACACATTAATACATATACATTAAAGTAAATATTATATACATATAACATATACTTTAATATATATTAAAGTATATACATTGAAGTATACATATTAAAATATAAACTTTAATGTATACATATTTAAGTATATATTAAACTTTATATATTAAAGTATACTTTCTTATGTAAACATTAAAATACACATATATATACATACATATATATATATATATATTATATTTTAGTATATATACGTATTGAAGTGTATATATTAATACATATATTAAAGTATACATATATATTATACATACATATATAATATATTAAAGTATATATTATATAATTTATATACATATAAGTATAATACATTAATAAATATATTATACTTATATAATGTATTATATACATTATTATGTATACATTAAAGTTCACATATTAAAGTATACATTCATATATATATATATATATACATCAATAAGTACACATATATAATTATATAAGTATACATATATTAAAGTATTAAATATACATTCTATTCTATATATAGTATGTATTTTATATGTAGTATCTATTAAAGTATATACATTTATATTCTAATTTTTATATATATTATATATATGTATTAAAGTATAGGCTTAACTTAGTAATAGGTGCCCAAAGTATACACTTTTTTTGAAATAAGTGCCTAATGTTTTTTTGGCTGAAATAAGTGCCTAAACTATATATTTTTCTGAGATAGGTGCCTAAAGTATTTTTTGGCTGAAATAAGTGCCTAAAGTTTTATTCTCTTAGTGTTTTTAAGGTAACACTATTAAAAGAAAATTGTTTAATTTATAAATAAGTACCTAAACTATATATTTTTTTTCTAAAATAGGTGTTTAATATATTTTTTATTAAAATAAATGCCAAATTTTTTTCTTATAAGTAATTTATATTTCTTATAAGAAATAAAATTATTTATATCAATGTTTTAATCTATTAAATTATTTATTATAATTGATTAATAATTTATTTAAATTTAAATTATTTTATCCGATGCCTTATTTTTTAAACAATTTATTAATTAATTTTATTTCACTTTTAAATATTTATTTTTGTTTTCGATCCGGTTTCGTTGTTGTGGATTAAATATTTGCTGCATCATATGATTGTAGAATCGATGAAAAATAAGTGTCAATGATGAAAAAAATTTTGTTTGCATGTGGGATAATTGCATGAAGGTCGTTGTGAAACCTTGAGCTTGAGTTACTTACAGTTACTGGTCAAGTCGGGGAAGGAGCAACGGTGGAAATTTGTTTATACTACTTGAAGTTGTGTAGGACTATTGTGATACTATGAGACGAAATTGGATTGAGAACAAAACATAAATATTTAAAAGTGAGATAAAATTAATAAATAAATTATTTTTTTAAAAAAAACAAGGCCTCGGATAAAATAATTTAAATTTAAATAAATTATTAATCAATTATAATAAATAATTTAAAAGATTAAAACGTTGATATAAATAATTTTACATCTTATAAGAAATATAAATTACTTATAAGAAAAAAAATTAGGCATTTATTTCAATAAAAAATACATTAGATACCTATTTTAGAAAAAAAATATATAGTTTAGGTACTTATTTATAAATTAAACAATTTTCTTTTAACAATGTTACCTTAAAACACTAAGGGAATAAAACTTTAGGCACCTATTTCAGTCAAAAAATACATTAGGCACCTATCTCAGAAAAAATACATAGTTTAGGCACTTATTTCAGCCAAAAAAAACATTATGCACCTATTTCAGAAAAAGTGTATACTTTGGCCACCTATTACTGAGTTAAGCCTAAAGTATATTATACATACACACTCAAATTTAACTATATTTTTATTCATATTCGTCTTTAAAAGTTTAGATTTTCACCAAATTTTATCATTATTAATTTGTAATTTTTGAAATTAGTTCAGTATTTTAGGTATGACCCATTAGATGATATTTTTGTTAATTCTAGTCCTTATAACTATATTTTATTTTTAAATTGACTATTATTTATTTTTGTAATTTAGCCCACTGTTTTTAATAAGATGATATTTTATTTCATTCATTATTTTTTTTTTAAAATTTTAAACTTAAATTTATTCCTTATTAATTTCTATTTTTTGTATTTTAGTATAATGTTTATTTTTAGTTGAAATTGAACCCATTCTTTTTTTTGGTAATTTAGTCCAATATTTATTATTTTAATTTTATATCTTGTTAATTATAGTCCCTAAAACTCTATTCTTATTCTAAATTGACCCCTATTCTTTTTTTTGTAATTTAGTCTAGTGTTTTTAATTTCATGTTATTTTTTATCTCCGAAATTTGAATTTATTAACTTCTGTTTTTTTTAATATGTTAAATAATTAATTCAAAATGAATGATCAACCCGAAGTTTATCAATTATTTGTACCAAACTTGAACTCAATATGAATTCCAAACCCGAATTAACCCGACCTAAAATAAAAATGACTTGAAATGAACTCGACCTGAAATCTACCCGACCTAAAATGAACATGTCAAATATTTGGTTTTAACCCTAACCGTTTAAACCAGACCTGAATTAAACCCTATTTAAAATGAAACCGACCTGAAACTGGCCCCGCACCCAACCTAAATTGATTCAAAACATCAAATAAACCTGAAATGACTTATATCCGATTTTAACTGACCTGATAGTACCCGACCTAAAACCCATTCGATTAACTGTTTTTACATCCCTAAAACAAATTGGACGGAAAACTAGCTATTACTTTGTTGCACCAATTGATTTACAGAAATAGAAATTTGTCAAATGAGAACTTACCATTCTTGAAGGCCATCTTCTATGATGCCTGTAGATTTAGCCGTTGATTCTCAACATCTGCGGAAACCTGGTGGAGCACGAACATCTGATGCTGCAATATTTTATTGTCTGGAATATTTAAGTCCTTCATGCGTCCTGATGCATCCAAGACCTAATAAAATAATTTCTATAAGTAAAATCTCCAAGTGTATATTTGGGTTGTGGATGCTTACCATAGCTCTTTTATTAGATATCAAAGTTGCTAATATCGTTGCAATCTTTTTCATAGACTGCTTTCCACCCTAGTAGTTTCTTCCTGTTTCATAGCAGTTCAATCTCATTAACCTTTTTTTTTTCCATATCATTCATGCATGTAGAATACAACTTGTCTTGAATCTGTTCTCAAAATTTGTTATTTGCTGAGATTTCTTGGTTTCCATTTACTCAAGGGTTGTCATTAATTTGGAAGCTTGATTATTGATGTCAGTCAGAAAATGAAATGTTGCCTTGGATATTTCTTGTGTTGAAATCAAGTTGCGGTGCAATCCTCATCATTATTCTACAAATATGAGAACTTACTCAAGAGAATTATAATGTGAAAGAAATTGAAAATAACAAATATATATCGGTTGTGTGATGCATCATTCATCTATGTGAAAGAAATTGAAGTTAGTATCGTTTTCACTCAACCTTTCAAACAACTCTTGTATAAATACATCGGTTCTCTAAGAAGGATTTTACGATTGAAATCAATAAAATCTGCAACACCCCTATCCCGATTCGGGAGGTAGGAGTGTTACTTATACATATTCGACATTACCAGACAAACAAAACATTATATGTTAAATCCTTACAAATTTAGGGTCATTTAAAACTTTTACATTTAGAAATTAGGTCTTATTACTTAAACAATTCTTACCTTCTTTAATATCTTATAAAATGATGTTTCTTTCATTAATCTTATGATCTTGCAACATACTAACAATAAACTTTATTAACATATTCGAAGTCAAGCTTAGGAATCATTTACTTTATATACTATACTTATACATACACAATACATGTGAGCCTGTAATTATAGTTTTCTTATTTAATCTAAAGTTACTATTTATGTCCTATAATATTCAATTCAAGATCAAATTAGGCATTTTTAAGTTAAGGTTCAACTAGACATCCCATGTCTAAACAAGATAAACATGTTATTACAAATTATTTACTTAACCAAATGAAAGCCCAATTTAAATATTTATACATATCTTGTTCACCAATTAAAAATCATATGAAATTCAAGGTTAACTTATCATTCAAATATTAACAAACAACCACCCAAGTCAATTCCCACTATATCAATTTAATTAAAGAGATTGCATATTTGCAAAGTTTCATTCGAAAGACTAATTAAAATGCTATTAGTCTTATTCGTTTTAGGTTCATATAACATGTTTATTATTTGATACAAGTTGTCATTTAGGACTTTCTTATAGAACAATTAAACAAAATGGTATTTCTTAAGCTTCGAGTAAACCAAATGGTCATTCTTGGAAGCTAAGCTATCTATCTAAACTCGATTAAATTTCCTATACCATCAAGGTCATTCAATTATATACTTTCATATCATTACAATGTTTCAATCAAACCAATAAGTTATATGTAAGACATTCCTTATAATCATTTTACCTATTTAAATCCATGATTCATGCTTAAACCATTCAAAACTTAGCATGCCAACTTATAATCTTACCTATCAATTTCGAATCACCAAAGATCACCTGGACAATTCTTAACTCATATAACCATACAAATTTAAACACTCAACAATGATTGTGCTACGTTTTTAATTGAAGCAAACAACATAGGTCATTCTTGCCATACTATTAAACATAGATCAATAATCGTGTACATAAAGTACTAACATATAATCAAGAAAGTGACTTACCACCAACTTAAGTACAACCAACTTAAGTACACAAAGTAGTAACATATAATCATGTTAAGATTTAGTTATATTAACGAATGTCAGTTACACCGGACTGTTACTGAGCTTTAGACTCTAGGCATGTTTTACTACCTATGACCAACTAGCAGTCAAGGCTTTCATATCATCTTATTAGTCAATCTTTTCAAATGATCAAGCTTCCATTTTTAGGTTACCATTTAATCAATTTATGCAATTAAGCCTATCATTCAAGTGCAAGCTAACTAGTACATGTTAACAAATTTACAAAGCAATTACATGCCAACATAAAGCAAAAATCAAGCCATTTCGTGTCTTTAACAATCAATTCAAGTCAATACTAATCAAGTTCATGTCATTACAAATCATTTCAGGTCCATTACCTATCATAACCTACCATGAAATTTCATGTAACATTCAAGCATATGACATTTCACTCACACATTTGATGTAAGCTTTACATACCTTGCTTTCAAGCCATTAGCATGCCATTTCACTTACCTTTGGCATCTCTAAGCAATTCTATGCACACACATTTGATCATGGCATTCACAAAGTTTTCATACACATTTAGTCCTCCTTTCCTTGTTACCAAATATTTAATTAGTCAAATATTATGTAATTCATATTAAAGAGAGTGATTAGGACTTAGGTCCTAGCCATAAGATTAGTTACACTCACACTTATCCAAGCTTAGCTCTTAGATTTTGAATGGTTATCTCCTAGCTCCTTGCAAGCTCAAGTCTCCTTCCTCTTCACTATCCATTTCCAATTGATCTCCCAACATGACAAACAAAGAGATGAGCATGTCTTTAGATTCCAATTAAATCAAACATTTTACATACAGGTGCTAGAATTTAGCATAAAAACAGTTTCTGTCCTTGTAAGGACAACTTGACTATCTTTCACCAAAACTAGCATATCTCTTAGTGTGCTTTTCTAAATTTAGTATAGTTTATACCATTGGAAAGTTAATGAAATTATCTAAAAGATCATGCAATGATTGAATTTTAGTTACTTTTCTTTTAATATCAGTTTGTACTTAAAGTTGGAGCAGTCCTGTTGCGGGACAGCCTGAACCACTTTTACTAATTCACTTATATCTCCCAATCTATAAATACAAATGAGTTGTCGTTTTTTTTTCAATTAAAGATGACTCATATGAGTATTATAATTCTATTTTTCAGCCCTAAATTCCTTATACTCAAGCCTAGGAAATTTTCCAAAGTTGTTGTCTAGAATAGAGTGTTCTGGACATATTTGTTTAACTTTGTTTCTATAAAATCTCATGCAATTATCTAAACTTCCAGCTATGAAACAAGCAACAAATTTCATATTCTCTACAAGATCAAGGAAGAACAATGCACTTACATGAATCCTTAGAACAATCACTAAACTTTCCTTTCCAATGCATGGAATTATTCACCAATTTTAAGCCCCAAGAACAATTTTTCAGCTCTTTCTCTTCATTTCCTTTCTCTCCGTATCGTGTAAGCAAGATGAACTAAACTTATTGTCTTTCTCTTTCTTCCAATCCAAGTGCCAGCTACCCATGAATTATTATACATTTTTCATTTATTTTCATTTGATAAAACATGCATTATAATCACCTCTCACCTCAATTGTTCAGCACATTTGATTCTTATTGGTTTAATTACTTAAAATGGCCTATAATATTTGCATGTTACATGCTTTCCATGTAGTTTTGATTTGGTTTCAATTGCACCCTTATTTTAACTTAACACATCTTTTTTAATTCAATTAGGTCCTAAGTCTTGTTAATTGATCAAATATGTGACATTTTGATTCACAATTAGCTAACTTATTTCTTCCATTTCATGTTTATCTTAGTTTTAATTTGATTTCATGAATTAATTCAATGAAATTAAACTTTAATTTCATGTTAAAAACTCCTAACAATGATTCAATTGTGTTATCCTCCTAGTCCCGGTTTAGGGCGTTACAACTCTCCCCCTTAAAAGAAATTCGTCCTTGAATTTACCAAAAGGGGAAGGATATGGACATTATTCGTTCATGGACATTTCTGTTTTCTGTATAACTTATTTCATCTTATGATTTCTCTATGAAATTTTCACGAGGGAATTGATTTATATTAAAGTCCCTTGACTTTGCAACCGAGGATTTCAGCAGTTTCTTAGCGTGTCTTTATGAACTTGGATAACTCTTTCGGATTGATCATCAAATTAAGATTATAAATTTGTGCCAAAATGCACTTTTGGTTCCAAATCCCTTTCTAAGGAATTTCATTTTAATCTTATTCCATATTCAATAAGGGAATTCAATTGATTGGTGCATTCCAACAAGGACTTGATTGCTCAACTTTAATCTTTTAACACATTAGGCACTTTGATACAAGGTTCAAGTTAGGTCCTTGTACATTTTAATCGATCCAAGGTGAATCAAGAAAGAACTCGGGTGTGCTTCTTATAACATTTCATGTTCCAGTTCTTCATTATGAAGATTACATAATCTATTCTTGAAATAGAGTAGTCTAATAGATTTGAGGAAGAAATCAAAATTTAGACTTTGTGTCAAGATTAGACATGATCTTCTGAAGATCCGGATCATTTTGCTGGAATTCTTTGATCCTTCGATCAAATTGAATCAAAATTGAATTTTAAACAAGAATCTTACTTTTGATTTGTTTTTGGACCAGCATTGATCATCTTAGAAGTTACAAAGAAAATTTCTCAATTGTCAGAGCTTTTAAGTAGCTTACTCAAGGTCAATTTATGACCAAGAGCATCAACAATTACCTTGGCTTTGCAGGAAGAAAAATTGATTACTTATTCATAGTCTTTAAATATTTTCATCTTATAATTTGAGGTAGTTTTGAGAGAAATATCGAGATATTCTAATAGGATAAGCACCCTAGGCAAACCAAATTCAAGTTTATCCATTACGACATATCGGTAAATATTGAGGACAATTCCTTTTTCAATCAGAAGTATCGATTACTTTCATAGATCTTGGAAATAAGGATTGATTACATTTACCCAAGCTTCATACTTACTTATCCAATCTAGTATTGGGACTAGATTAGGTTCACAAGAAGACGAGACATACCCGTTGATGAGAAAAGGTATGTTTCGAGCAATTATAGGGCATGTTGTTACAGTATGCCCAAAGACTAATCATATGATGATTGTAATGATACTTTATTTACCAATTTTATTGAATAAAGACATTGTTATTTTCAAATATATGTGTCAATGTATAACATAAACTGAGAAACAATAAGGTCCATATAATAATATATGTATTATTATTAAACGATCCTTAGTCAAGTATTATTATGGGTATGGAAAATAATAATATGCTTAAGACTAACATGTGATTAATTGATGACAATGAGTTGTCATTGACATAGAGATGTCATAATTAATACATGAATATATTAGTATAGAATAATATATTGGATTGACCCACTACGAGCATATATCTTGGATTAATATGTGACGGTCACAATATTGCTCATAGTGACAACTATATGTATGATCCTTAGACTTGAGATTATTACTATCTCAACATATGTTGTTTTATGTTTTGATGCAGTTAAACGTGTCTCGTAATTAGTTACACTATAAAAAATGACATTGGACATATTACAATGTATGTAGTGAGATGTGAATGATCAAGATAGGATTTGTCCTTCCTACATAATAGGAAAATATATCAAAGGTCACTTGATTGAGTGAGACTAGAAATGCATGGCCATGCTTGAATAGGTTGATATGAGATATCACAAATTATTCATTAACAATAGTCCACTCTGGATATCAATAAACAATAAAATAGGCTATACAAGTGTGACTATTCCAAGACTTGGGCCTATTAAAGATATAAATGGACAAAAAGATATAATACACTAAGAGAGTTGGTCACGGACATGATACATCGAATCATGATTTCTTGTAACTTAGATGACAATGATATATTGCTAGATGTCACTCATTTTTTGTAATATTACAATTGTTCTAATATTATTACTAACGTTACAATGAGCCTATAGGGTCACACCCAATGGTTGAAAAAGAGCAATATATGTATAAGTAGATTATATTTAATCCCGAATTTTAAACAAAGGATATAATTAAAGTAATTATATCCCTTTTCAAATTCAAATTAAATATAGATTTCGAAATTTAAGAAAATAATAAAAGTAATTATTTCCTAAACAAATTAAAAATAAAACACTAATACCTAGGGTTATACATACATATAAAGGGATCTTTGGGTTTAACAGCCACACATCAGAGAATCCTGAATTCCTAAAACCCTAAAATCTCGAAAAATAGTTTTTAGAGATTTTCTCTCAATCGGGTGAACTGAGTAGAGGCCGAGACGATATTTGTGGAGGCTAAAGATTCGAATTATCGAACGATCGTGATTGTAGCAAATTCAGTTGTTGTTTTTGCTGCTTATCAAGGAACCCAATGTTAGTCATCGCATCTCTTCCTCCCGATTTCGGATTAAACGTACATGGATCACTAGAAAGACCGTCGTAATTTTGTTCCGCTGCGCCATGAGGTGTGTCAACGGTCCCAACAGTGGTATCAGAGCCACTTGTACGATCCGTAATCGGGTTAAATACTTAGGTGATGCGATATGTATGAGATGCATGCTTTATTTGACTATGTCGGCGATATATCTTGATATTGGTAGTCGATTAGGGATACGATTAATATGTTAATCTGTTAATTACAATCGACATGTTGCTGCAAGGATTTTACGGTAATCATATGTCAATCGTTGACATAATGATCAGCGAAAGTGCGATGACAGATCGCATCAAAGAAAAGGAATAATTGTTATTCCGATGCGGAAAAATCTAAGGGATTTAAAAATCTCGAAAACACGATTCTGATGATAAATCTTATCAAATCGTGATGTTTTTCATAGAAAAATAGTCGTTATTTTTCAAAATTTCCTACCAGTCGTGCTGGTGCGGCTTATGGCCGCAAGGGGCTCTGCCCCTTGACCCCTTCCTAGCAACATAGATTGTAAGCCCATATTGGTAATATTAACGACTTCGTGATAACATATATATGATATGTTTGCTTTGCACGGTGTTTGACATGCATGGTTATAGCCCTTGCTTTTACAATAGTTGTAAATTTTAAATATGACATGCATGTCGTGCCTTTCTCTATCTCTTTTGTACTTCTCTTCTCCTATTACTCCCTCGTATGTAAAACGAGTTTCTATAATTGTAATATTATTCCAAGAAGCAATCGAGACGTTTGGACCAAAGGCGAGAAGATGCTTAAGAAGCAGTTTTAGTGTAGAATTAGGGTTTTAAGGTTCTCCCATTGGCTTAGGATGGGCCACCTTAGTTCTTTATTTTGGGCTATAACCATTGCAATCTTAATGTTTTATATCTATCATGTATGTGATGTAATATATGATATATATCTTCTACTCGTATATATTGATGAGATCAATAAGGGCCAAATTAAAAGAAATAACGATAAGATAGTTAAAGATATCCCTCAAATTAATCTAAGTTAAATTTAGCCGTCCAATATTTGCCCTCGTTAAGGCCTTGATCGATCTTATGTGGGTTTTGCCAAAGCATTGACACATAAGTCCATCTTGGTTAAACACGAAGAATAAGCAAGTGATATTCGTCGGTCGAAATATTGGTAATAACTTAGTTAGGTTGTTTTAATAGGATTAGAAACCTAAAGGCTATGTATTTGGTTAACTCATGAGATGACTGAACAAGAGTTTTTCACCAAATGAAGGAGTTACTTGAGATGTAATTAGTAAAGGTTACTTACCTAAATAACCTCTATCCTAAAAGAAAATTCAAAGCTGATTTAGGATATTGGTGAATTATGGATCCTCGCTCACTAGAAAAAATTTCGTCATTTTTTTCGAAATTAAAAACGAGAGGGATTTTTAATTTTGAACAAAATAGTTTGAGTATTTATAAACAAAGACCTATTTATAATATTTCAAATTGGTAAATTTATATTATATATTTCCATTGTTGTAGATCTAAATGGCAAACAACATTGTATCACCGCGATCACTCCTTGAGAAGGAGAAACTCAATGGCATAAACTTCCTTGATTGGTTCCGCAATTTAAGAATTGTTCTCAAACAGGAAAGAAAGGAAAATGTCATTGAAGAACCTACTCCAGATGAACCGGCAGCTAATGCTTCTAGAGTTAACAAAGAAAAATTTAAGAAACATATGGATGACATGTTAGATGTCGGATGTCTTATGCTTGCTACCATGACTCCTGATCTTCAAAAGCAACATGAAGACATGGTTGCATATGATATGATTCAAAACCTCAAGGAAATATATGAGGGGCAAGCACGACAAGAGAGGTATGAGACCTCTAAATCTCTGTTTTAGTGCAAAATGGTAGAGGGATCTCCTGTAGGAGCTCATGTCATCAAGATGATGGGCTATATCCAAACATTGGAAAAGCTAGGATTTCCTCTCAAAGATGAATTGGCTATTGATGTTATTCTGCAATCATTGCCGAATAGCTTCAATCAATTTGTCCTTAATTTCAACATGAATGAAATTAACAAAATGTTGCCACATTTAATTGGCATGTTATGAACTGCTGAGAAAAATAAGCCCATTCTGATGATCCGCAAGGACAAAGGAAAGGGAAAAGCAGTGGTAAAGTACAAGGGTAAAGGTAAGCCTATGCCCAAAGGACATGATGCACTGAAACCCAAAGGGGGAGTTAGCAAGGAAGGAAAATGTTTCCACTGCATTAAGACCGGACACTAGAAAAGAAACTACCCCATCTACCTTGAAGAGGTTAAGAAGGCAAAAGTAGATGGTGCATCTACTTCAGGTATTTATGTTATTGATGTGAATCTATCAACATCTTCTTCTTGGGTATTAGATACCGGTTGTAGTTCTCACATTTGTACTTCTGTACAGGGACTATAAAAGAGAAGGAATCTAGCTAAGGGAGACATAGACCTACGAGTGGGAAACGGAGCAAGAGTTGTTGCATTAGCTATATGAACATACGTTTTATCTTTATCTAGTGGACTTGATTTACATTTAGAAGATTGTTATTTTGTGCCTAGTTTGACTAAAAACATTATTTCTATTTCTTGTTTGGACAAGATTGGCTTTGAGATTATTATTAATAATAATTGTTGTTCTTTTTATCTCGATAATGTTTTTTATGGTTCGGCACAATTGGTTAATGGCTTATATATTTTAAATCTGGAAAATACCATTTATAAAATAAATACCAAAAGATCAAAAACAAATGACTCAAATCAAACTTATCTCTGGCATTGTCGTTTAGGCCATATAAGTGAGAAACGCATATCAAAACTCCATAAAGATGGATTCTTAGATTCATTTGTTTTCGAACAATTGGATGTATGTGAATCTTGCTTATTAGGAAAAATGACTAAGGTTACTTTTAATGGTAAAAGTGAGCGAGCAAGTGATTTATTGAGATTAATACATAGTGATGTATGTGGACCAATGAACACACAAGCTACAGGTGGATTTCAATACTTCATCACTTTTACTAATGACTTCAGTCGATATGGTTACACTTACCTTATGCGTCATAAATCTGAGGCTATCGAAAAGTTTAAAGTATTCAAGAATGAAGTACAAAATCAACTAGGCAAGAGTATTAAAGTACTTCGATCAGATCGAGGTGGAGAATACTTAAGCATAGAATTTGATGAACTCCTTAAAGAATGTGGGATTGTCTCACAGCTTACTCCACCAGGTACACCACAGTGGAATGGAGTTTCTGAGAGGAGGAATCGAACTTTTTTAGACTTGGTTCGATCAATGATGAGTCATAGTGATCTTCCAACTTCTTTCTGGGAACATGCACTAGAAGCAATTGCTTTCACTTTAAATCGTGTTTCGTCTAAATCTGTTCAAAAGACACCATATGAGATATGGACTGGAAAACGTCCTAGTATATCATGGTATTGACTATGAATAAACCTTCTCCCAAGTAGTTATGTTTAAATCCATCCGGATCTTGCTTGCTATAGTTGCATTCCATGATTATGAAATTTGGCAAATGGACGTCAAAATCGCTTTCCTCAATGGAAAACTTGAAGAGGATGTGTATATGACACAACCAAAAGGTTTTGTCGCTCCAGAAAATGTTGGAAAGGTTTGTAAGCTACAAAGGTCCATTTATGGACTGAAGCAAGCTTCTCGAAGCTGGAATCTTCGTTTCAATGATGCGATCAAAGAGTTTGGTTTTATCAAGAACGAAGATGAGCCTTGTGTTTACAAGAAGACAAGTGGGAGCATTGTTTCTTTCCTAATCTTGTATGTAGATGATATACTTATTATATGAAATGACATACCTACCTTACAGTCAGTTAAGACTTGGTTAAGTATTTGTTTCTCTATGAAAGATTTGGGTGAGGCAGCATATATCTTAGGGGTTAAGATCTATAGAGATAGAACTAGACGACTTCTAGGCTTGAGTCAAAGTACATATATAGACAAAGTTCTGAAAAGATTCAATATGGAAGAATCCAAAAAAGGATTCTTACCTATGAGACATGGTATATCTCTTTCGAAGGAAATGTGTCCTTCAACTCCACAAGAAAGAGAACGAATGAGTAAGATTCCATATGCTTCGACTATTGGTTCTATCATGTATACCATGATATGTACTCGACCAGATGTATCGTATGCCTTAAGCATGACAAGTTGATATCAGGTAAACCGTGGTGAAAGTCACTGGGTAGTAGTCAAAAACATCCTTAAGTACTTGAGAAGATCTAAGGATACATTTCTTGTCTATGAAGGCAAAGAAGAGCTTAGTATAAAAGGTTATACTAATTCTAGTTTCCAAACAGACAAGGATGACTCAAGATCGCAATATGGATTTGTGTTTTGCCTTAACGGAGGTGTTGTAAGCTGGGAAAGTTCTAAGCAAGACACAGTAGTTGATTCTACGACAGAGGCTGAGTATATTGCAGCTAGTGAAGCAGTAAAGGAAGCTATTTGGATCAAAAAGTTCATATCCGAACTAGGGGTTGTTCCAAGCATATCAGATGCTATAGAACTCCGTTGAGACAATAATGAAGCCATTGCACAAGCAAAGGAACCCAAATCTCATCAACAATCCAAACATATTTTTAGACGCTTCCATCTAATTCGAGAGATCAAAGATCGAGGAGATGCGGAGATATGTAGAGTACACACCGATGATAACATTGTTGATCCCTTGACGAAGCCTCTGATGCAACAGAAGCATGATCGTCACACTGAGTCACTCGGTATTAGATATGTGAGTGATTTGTCTTAGTGCTAGTAGGAGATTGTTAGAGTATGCCCAAAGACCAATCATATGATGATTGTAGGGATACTTTATTTACCAATTTTATTGAATTAAGGCATTAACATTGTTATTTTCAGATATATGTGTCAATATATAACATAAACTGAGAAACAATAAGGTCCATATAATAATATGTGTATTATTATTAAACGATACTTAGTCAAGTATTATTATGAGTTGTCATTGACATAGGGATGTCAGAATTAATACATGAATATATTAATAGAGAATAATATATTAGATTGACCCACTATGAGCATATATCTTGGAATATTATATGACGGTCACGATATTACTCATAGTGACAACTATATGTATGATCCTTAGACTTAAGATTATTACTATCTCAACATATGTTGTTTTATGTTTTGATGCAGTTAAACGTCTCTCGTAATTAGTTACACTATAAAAAATGACATTGGATATATTACAATGTATGTAGTGAGATGTGAATGATCAAGATAGGATTTGTCCTTCCTACATAATAGAAAAATATATCAAAGGTCACTTGATTGAGTGAGACTAGAAATGCATGGCCATGCTTGAATAGGTTGATATGAGATATCACAAATTATTCATTAACAATAGTCCACTCTGGATATCAATAAACATTAAAATAGGCTATACAAGTGTGACTATTCCAAGACTTGTGCCTATTAAAGATATAAAAGGACAAAAGGATATAATACATTAAGAGAGTTGGTCACGAACATGATACATCGAATCATGATCTCTTGTAACTTAGATGACAACGATATATTGCTAGATGTCACTCATTTTTTGTAATATTAGAATTGTTCTAATATTATTACTAAAGTTACAATAAGCCTACAGGGTCACACCCAATGGTTGAAAAGGAGCAAAAATATATATGCATAAGTAGATTATATTTAATCCCAAATTTTAAACAAAGGATATAATTAAAGTAATTATATCCCTTTTCAAATTTGAATTAAATATAGATTCTAAAATTTAAGGAAATAATAAAAGTAATTATTTCATAAACAAATTCGGAATAAAACTCTTATACTTAGGGTTACGCATATATATAAGGGATCTTTGGGTCTAGCAGCCATACATCAGAGAATTATGAATTCCCAAAACTCTAAAATCACGAAAAATAGTTTTTTGAGATTTGCTCTCAACCGGGTGAACTGAGTAGAGGCCGAGACGATATTCGTGGACGCTAAAGATTCGAATTGTCGAACGATCGTGATTGTATCAAATTCAATTGTTGTTTTTGTTTCTTATCAAGGAACCCAATATAAGTCATCGCATCTTTTCCTCCCGATTTCGGATTAAACGTACATGGATCATTGGAAAGACCGTCGTAATTTTGTTCTACTGCGCCATGGGGTGTGTCGACAGTCCCAACACATGTCTTGTAAAGCAATTTGATTTGTACATTCCCACCTAAAGGTTTTGAAAATATAAAGCTTACTTAGATTTTTAGGCTTTTAATTCAATTTTTAAGTCAAGGATGGACTTATCAGAGAGTTTTTCTCGATCAGAAATAGATTTAAAATTTACATGAAGTCTATTTGATATCTTTATTAGGAATCTGAAGTCAATTTCTATCATAGTGATCATAGGCTACACATGAGTAGAATAGATTCTACTGAGTTCTGCCTAACCAAAGTGGTGGTTAAGACAAAACTTATAAGTAGCATAGCGAGTAACATCATCGAAATTCCCCCTTACTATTAACTGAAATAATCGGGGCTGAAGACTTGTTTACCAATTAAGGTTTTGATGTGAAACAATTTTTTCTAAGCAGAGGTCTAATTCAAAGAATAACTTATGCATCTTGGCTACCCTTAAGGCCTACTATTATTTCAAGATCCTTTATCTTTCCAAGGATTTCTAATTCCATATTTTTCAGATACTGATATTTAAGAGGTAAATCTTTTATCAAACTTGAGCTTTAAGCTCCAATATTTTGTCATTCGAGATGTCTTATAATATTACCTAGCTTACAAGGTTCACAAGCTTTTATACTAAAGCATGTAAGAGTTCCTTGGTGTCAAGACACATTGAAGCAATGAACCTTGTCCCTCAATGTAATAATCTTCTAGAGAAGTGATAGCTAAGTCCGGAAAGCAAGAGAAATCCACGTTTGGAGTGTACAAGAAATTATCAAGGCCAACATGCCTCAGTTGCTTTGAGTATTCTAGATCTTGTAACAGCGTGACCCATCTATTGTACTTAAGTTGTATGGTAACAACTAGTACCCTAACTAGCTCATAAATGTTATTAAAAAATTGCAAGTCCTCCCACTGTGATGGAAGTAGCCTCTTTATTCCAAGTACATCACATGAAAAAAACATAAGCATCAACTTTTACAATTTTTTGCTAGTAACTTTAGACATGGCAAGCCCCATGAAATATATCTCTCCATCAGTGAACTTATCATAAAGTATTTATCTGCACCCCTGTCTCAAATAGTGTAATACCCTAAACATAGCCTAGGAGTTAAGGACTAAATTAATGTAATTAGGGCCTAATAAAATCCTAAAATTAGGGACTAAATTGAATGAAATTGAAAATTAGAGGCCAAATTGAAAAAGGACCAAAAAGTGAAAATTCAAGAAAAGAGAGATTGCATGTAAATTTTCAAGGAATTGGAGGCCATGGACACATGTCAAGACCTCCTTTGACCAGCCACCATGGCTTATAATTAGGTGGATTATGTTTGATTTAAATAAATAAATGGAAAATAGGAAAAATAGGAAAATAAGGATAGTGGGTGAGAGAAAAGTCTTACAAATCATCTTCCTCCTCCATTTTCTTTCTTCTTGGCCGGCCATGGGAGACTTTAAGAGAGAAAAAAATTCTCTCATCTTGCATGTGAGTTTTTAAGAGGGATTTTGAAGGATTGAAGCTAGATTCTTGAGTTAGGAAGGTTCCTAAGCAAGGTAAGGTATTTTTCTTCTTGAAAACTTGGTTAAAATTGAAGTTAGGTGTTGTTAGCTTGAATTCCATGGCTGAAAATTTAGTATGTTGCTTATAGTTAGTTTATTTTTAAGTTAGAACTTGAATGGAGGTTGCTGGAAATTGGTATTGTTGTGATTGGTTGAGACTTTAAGCTTGAGGATTTAATTGCATGAATTTGAAAGTTGTAGGGACTGTTTTGTGGTTAAATTTATGAAGGATTTTGATGTTAGGATGCTTAAAATGGTCTTATGTGGACTGATTTGAAGTAGAATGAAGCATGAGAAAGTTTGGTAGTGAATTAAGTGCTAAATGTATTGTTTGGACTGTTTTGCTAGAATTGAGAAATTGATGGACTTAATTGTTATTGTTGAATCTGGAAATTTAATGTTGAATTCATAGGATAATGTTTTAAGAGTGTGGAAATTAAATTATAGGTGCTTTGGTTGAAAAGATGAAGGAAAGAAAGTGATAGGAATTGGTAATGTGCTTTGGACTAGTTTATAGGTGACATTTTGGTAGCTTCATAAAATGAGCTGATAGCTTTGTTGAATTGCATAATTAAAAATGGTTGCATAGGTAAAATGTGCTTGAAATTGAGCCTACTAAAGTTTACAAGTATTGGATGAGTTGAATTGGTGATAAGGTTGATGAATTTTGAGCTAGAATTGATGTAGGTGAAATCTGTCCAGAATAGGCCTGTTCTGGACAGTCACTTTGAAAAATTCCCTAGAATAATGTACAAGGAATTTAGGGCTGGAAATGAGCAGTCTATAACTTGGATGAGTCTACTTTAATTAGAAAAAAACCTCACCTCGTTTGCCCTTGTAAATTAGGAGATATAAGAGAAACAAAAAGATTGGTCCAGACTGTCCCGAAACAGCACTGCCTTGTCTTTGATCGAAAACTGGTATTGATGGGTTCGTAGGAAAAATTCAAGCTTTATATGGTTTAAAAGATGGTTTCGTTAGCTTTAAAACGAGGTAAAGTGGGCAAATTTTGGACATGTGGATCAAAAGATAAAAATAGTTTAGTGAGCATTGCACAAACTGTCCTGGAAACTAATCTCACTGTTTTGGTTGTTTTGGAATTGTTAATTATGAAATGTGTGAATTGAATGTATTTTGATATTGTGTATGTGATTTTGTGTGTATTAGAGGTCTCTAAAGAGGTTGATAGTGAAGAGGAGCTGAGGCAAGAGCTTGCCAAAAGAAGGAGCAAGGGGCTAATCATCCATAATCCTTAGAAGTTTTGCTTGGATTGTTTGTGAGTGTGACTTTCTTTGGGGTTGGGACTAGGTCCTAACCCAATTCTGATTTTTATTGTTTATGATTAAACCGGTATGAAATATGACTTAATATAAACTTGGCTAATCTTTAAGGGAAGAGTGAAATGCTATGAGAACTTGCTTGTTGCCATGTTATTTGTTAGCATGTTGATTGAATATGAATTGCTTGTTAAGTATTTGTTTTGGTTTGTTCATACCCATGCATTGCATATGCCGAGGTATGAATGGCATGCTTAAGCTTGGGATGCAAGGTACGTGTACATGCATTTGTTCCATGCAATTAAAGTTCTGATTTTGCTTGTGCTTGGCATGTTTAACGTAATGTATATGAAATGACATGAAATGAATTCTTATGAGCCTAGGCACAATGGCCTAAGAGGCTTGGTCTATGAGGACCGTGTTATTGAAATGATATTGAATATTGGATTGATATGCTTAAATTGATAATCGACAACCTTGGTAGCTAGTTAGTTAGATAGGAGGGCATGCCTTAGAATCTAGAGCTCATTGTATCGGGTAGGACTTCGGTCCGGGGCAATTGGCCCTTATTGGCGACAGACGGAGGGTACGTTTTTGGTCATTGGCGACAGTAGGAGGGTTTGACCAGCACTATAGGTGCATATTATGGCGACAGTTGGTTGGAGATTCGATTATCTTCTAGCTAAATACCAAGGTGGTTATAATGAATTTAATTAACTTGAATTAAATTGCATTCTACTTGTTGCTTTAAATTCAAGCATGATTATTTGATATGAAAATGTACATGTCATTGGCATTTAACTTATTGAATTGTCATATATTGAACATTGGATTGATATATGAAATTGGATTGTCATATGTTGAACATGGGATTGATATATGAAATTGGATTGTCATATGTTGAATATGGGATTGATATATGTGTTTAGATTGTCACATGTTGATTTGGATTGGTATATGCCTTTTGGACTGATTCATGTTCGACTGATTCGTTATATGTCCGATTGATTTGATATATGTTCGATGGTATTGATTCATGTTTAGATTGAAAGGTTACATGTTTGGTCTGTTGTGGATTGGTTTGATTTTCCGTTACCTCACTAAGTACCTTATGTACTTACCCCCGCTCCCTTCGCTCTTCCCAAACATTTCAGGTTGATCGATTAATAGCTCGGTCCCGAATTTCCGTCGTTCGGATCGGCAAGCTTCACAAGCCAAGTATGATCTTTTTGTATCTCCTAGTGGTGGCTAGTCTTGTTTAGTTAGACCATGCATTTTGTTTACTTTAGACGGTTTGTACATAGTGAACCACATTTTGGTAGCTTCAGGCTTAGATTTGTATAACTTAAGAATGATGACATATTTGATACGTTTAATATGTATGTATATTGGTAATGGATTGCATGTTATGGAATGGAATGGAACGAACTATTGATATTGTTATATGGAATGGATAAATGAATTATCGAACTATTGAATGAACAATAGGTTTCGGGAATGTTTAGTAATGAATATAAGTTGCTAAGTGGTTTAAAGGCCTAGTAATAGGAAAAAGTTTTAATTTACCCCTAAAATCGGTACTTTCGAGTTAAGTTAAGTTGGTAAACCATTGTTCGGGCCGGGTTATCGGAGTGCTCAAGGATCGGTGACGCCCCTTTTCCTACCGGCCCGGGGTGGGGTGTCACAAATAGAAT
Source organism: Abelmoschus esculentus (assembly GCA_035048815.1). Classification (NCBI taxonomy): domain Eukaryota; kingdom Viridiplantae; phylum Streptophyta; class Magnoliopsida; order Malvales; family Malvaceae; genus Abelmoschus; species Abelmoschus esculentus. The sequence continues at coordinate 8,350,002 of JAUCBN010000015.1, forward strand.
CTTTCTCCTCTTTTTGTTCTATAATTTTTTATGGGACCACTCAAGTAAATATCTGGAGAACCCTTAAGCATGCACAGAAGGGAAGCCTCTCTTAGTGGCAAACAGTGCAAAATTGGTGAACATACAACGAGCACTTTGTAGGATCATCTCAATGTGATTTCTTTTTCTATCAACAAAAGAACCTACTTTACCTCCCATGAAAGGCCTGGAATCATATATATCAATCTCATGGCCCTTACTTAGAACCCATTTATGATGATGCCACGCTCCATATGACTTAAAATTTTGCCTCAATGCATTCTTGACCTTCATAATCTTTTTATCGCATATTATTTCATCCGTTTCCTCATGGTTTTGATCAAGTACCACAATTGACTTTTTAAGAAAATCCTCATCATTCCTATGCTACAATAGAGAACTCGTAACAAGACCTATAGTTTGTAGTAGTCCCAACCCTTGGAAATTGATGTCTTTTGTTATGGAATTTCAAGAAAATTTTGAGTTTGTTCCTCTGAATTTGTAATATTCATAATTTCCTGAGATTGTAGGATGAGGTTCCCGTACTTGGCGCTTGAAGCTTCATTTAATGGCATCAGTATTTCATCAAGTCATTGAATTTTACTCAAACCCTTAATCTCGTCATCTTTTAATAAAACTGTAGTCGAGTCATTAAAATCATTGGACTCCTTTTTAGTTAGCATAGACAATTCGTTGAGCATATTAGCTTCATTAGAATTAGTAGACAACGTTTCTAGGTTTGTGGCAGCAACATCTATCAGCCCTGCATCTCTACCAAATTGAATGTCGAGCTGGCAACATCCATCATAGATGTAACGATTCTGAAGAGAGTTTTTAGCCTCGATAGCAATCCAAAGTCCTTGATATTGGATCAGAAATTGAGAACCATCTGAATTGAGTGTAATAAAATTTTCACCAATTCATACGGTGAGAAAACTCGGTGTATCACTTCCTCAGTAATAGAGATAGCAGAGTTCCAGTGCCCAAATACTTTTCGAATAGAGATAGCAGATCCTTGCTAAATTTAGGAAAAAAAACAGTCCATAACTTACTTGCATGGCTGGAATTTATGGTTGTTGAGTTTGATTTACCAAGAAAAGAGGGGAACAAGATATTTTTTTCATTTAATTCTTTGATTGTCAAAATGCAATTCAATAAAGCATTTTTATCCTGAAATACAAAAATATCATAGTTTTACTTAAACTAATAAAATAGGGTTGTTACATGCCACTCGAATTTCATATTTATTGTTAATCTCAGATTCTTAAGGCGAACTACTTGAAATAATCTTCGTAAGAACTCTAATCTCTGGTCTCAGTTTTATTTACTATTTGTTTTTTTTAAGTAATGACAAGATATGTTCTTTAGTTTGGTTTTCTTCAATCTAAAGATCTTTAGTTTTTAATATCATCTATTTTGGTCATAAGTATGTTTACTCACAATGACTCATTGGATACAGAATTAAAATAGTGATTGATCCTTGTACGATATACTTGAGGTCTTTGACTGTGTTTCTCTAAATTCTTTAGTTCATTGAAGTGTCGAAGTGGCTTGTTTCACTTCTGTTTCTTGGTTTGTTGAAGTGTTTGTTTGGAATCAGGTATTTTTAGCTTTGGATTACCTAAAATTTGTTTCAGGAAGTGAAGCAAGGTGTTTCAGTTAATTCAAGTACAAGCCGATGATTAGTTTAGTTAGAATTAAGTTTCGGTTATTGGTAATTTTGTACCGGTTATATCCAAATGTTGTAATTGCTCAATTTTTTTTATCCAATTATGATGTAATAAAGTTCAATCGAGCGTAATTGAAGTTATTGGACCTCTTTGAAAGGAATAAAAGTATTTTAGTAACTAAATTGTAAAAATTAAAAGTTTAAGAACAAAAGTACAAACTTTAGAAAGTTAAATGATCACCCTTTTCTATTTATACCATTTATCAGGATGAGTCAACTCCTTCCCAACTTATTCACGTGAAGAATGTAAGTATTTTTCATTAAAAGATGACATATTAATTAACAAATGAAAAAGGAGTTTGACGGGATATATTATAATAATTTAATAGGTTTCCTTTCAACATAAAAACCCAATCTAATTAGGTGATTAAGAGGCAACCTTTAAGACACTGTAAGAAGGAGAAGGAAATAAAAGAAAGGAATGTGGTCTTATTTAGCTTAAATCTTTAATGTCAATATCATATTCTTTTGTGGTTCTAATGGTACAAATCCTATCATTGGCATTGTCTCATTTGATAGGTCAGAAACAACTTCCGATTCTATGGTTGATTATCTTGGTATTCCTAAAGGTGATCCTTCTAGTGAATTGGAAATTATTCATTTAGCCCAATTTGATAATATTTTTTTCACCAATCTCCGTATCAAAAAGTTTTTTTGTTTTGTTTTGTTTATCATTTTTTATCTTTTTATCTTTGTGTTACCTCGATGTCAACCAAAATATAAAAAAAGGTTTAATTGGTTAATAAAAAATTGTGAAATCAATAAAAAAATTATAGATAATTTGTACAACAATTTAGAGTGATTCAATTTCTAAACTAAGTCTACACCACAACTTTAACTATCCAAAAAATTCACACTAAAAAATTCTCAAATCATTAGATTTGTTTACCTTTAAGGATAAGATGTAACCTTACAATTCTCTTTTTATGTTTATACCTCAAAACATTGATTGTATTTGTACACCTCTCACAAAGTATTTGCACAATATTAAGTTCTCGTTCAAAAAATACTTGAGAAAAATTAACAATGAATGCTTAGAAATTTACAAGCACTCTAAAACTCTTTGATATTGATTTTTTCTTTCAAATATATTTGTTATCGTTGAGATATTTTGACCATGTTTTTATATTATCTTTATGAATATTTGGAGCCGTTAAGGATACAATAAAATTGTTACCTTAAAAGAAATTAGACATTTATGGTAGGAGGGATCAATCCATTGATTTATTTTCATTAAAAAAACATGACCGTTGAAGGGATCGATTGATTTTTTTTTTTTTTCATTTGAAGCTAGAAGAAAAAAGTTTAAGGCTCTACAAAGGGATTGATCTCTAACTATAGAAGATCAATATTTTTGGTTTGAGATATGAAAATAAAGTTTTAAAAGTGTAATAACGGATCATATTAATTTTAAAAAGATTCGGTTAAGTTAAAAAACATTCAAAATAACTTTTTAAAGTTTGTTTGAAATTTGAATTATTTTTGAGAAATTTAATATATTAAATTAAATCCAAAAATATTTTTTTAATTTGTTATATCAAAATATTATTTTAACAATTTTTTATACAAACTCTTTGGAAAAAATTTGATTTTAACAAATATTCCCCTCTAAAAATATTATTTTTGAACTGATGAATAATTTAGAATAAAATGTTTAAATCAAATCAAAAAGGATCTTAAATTGATTTTGGAGTCGTTCTTATAAAATTGTATTTTCAAAGAAATTAAAAAAATGATTTAATTTAAAAATTAACTCCTACAATATATATATATATATGATAATATCGTATAATAAAATTATCTCACTATTTACAGTAATAGAAGGAGATAACATTCCACTGACTCGGGACAACACTCCTATTAAGTTACTGAAATATTGGGACCTAACTCTAAATGCTATAAAATATTAATGCATGAACAAAATAATACTGCTTAAATAAAAAGGAAAAGAGTAAATAATTAAATATAGAATTAAAAATAATTAAATATATTACCTAAACCATAAATAATGCTAATTATATCCTAGGATAGTTCATTGCAGGGTCGTAATTAAGATGATAAAATAATTAAATATTATAAATTAAGTAAATTATTCATAATAAACAAGGGAAATTAATTAATTAATTAAATTACTCATGTCATAATAATATAGATCATACCCGAGACGGATCACCGTAAGATAGATGAATTGAGGTCTAACAATTAGAAAAAAAATATATAAATAAATAATATAAATAGAGATTGAAAATGAATATATATTAAATAAAACAGAAATTAAAGTAGGGATGACAATGAATCGGATTTGGATCGGATTTTATAAAGTCTAAGTCCAATCCAATTAATAATCGGACTTTTAAAAAAATCCAAGTCCGAATCCAAGTCCATTTACATAAATCCAAATCCAATCCAATAAAATATCTAAAATTCAAAAGTTCAAATCTAATTATTTTTTAAAGTAACAACTCAAATAAATATCTTTAAATATAAAAAATTTAAATATTTTTATTTGGGTTTATATATGGATCAGATTCATATCGGATATGGATTCAGATTGAATTCGGATCGGATCATGTTAATATCCATATCCGATCCACCTCCTATTAGGAATCGGACATTATTTTTGGATTTGGATTCAGACTTTTATTAATGGGATTTGGATCGAATTTTTTTCTTCGGATCGAATCGGATTCGAATCAAATTCGTATTATATTGTCATACCTAAATTAAAGTAATATAGAAACAAGAAACATAAATTAAATTGAATAAATCATAAGGGTTAGAAACTAAAAGGGTAATTAACACAAACAATGTATCCTCCCATAGAATGGATCTACAGTTGTATTTGGACTAAATTGGAAAGGAGATGAAATTTGAGGGCCGAATTAAATAAACTCATAAACAAAACTGAAGATGGTGACTAAATTGAATGATTTAGATGATTGAGAATAACGAAATGATTGGAAAGGATAATTATACCTTTTAAAATATTTTTATACTATAAAATCCAAAAATAAACAATTTTTTGTTCTTTTCATTCAAGAAAACAAACCAAAACCACAATTTTTTTTTGAATTCTCCTGAAATGTTCTTGCCTAATTCACGAGTTCGAATTCTCTTGAAACATTCTTGCCTAGCTCACGAGTTCTTCGTGAATTCATATATATATATATATATATATATATTTAAAAATTTACGACAATCAAGTCACATCGGCTATCATAGAATATTATCGGTCGTCAAAGAATATTTTCGGCCGCCGCTGACTAGCATCAAGCCATCGGCAAACTCGATACGACCCAAAGTACTACTCTATTCTTTCATAAGCAAAAGGTTCCCTAAAATGTTTTAAAATTCGAGACAAAAAAACTTATTGGTTCTATTTGAAACTTTATGTTTGTTGTGTATTGGTTTTAAAATGTCTTACATTAGCTCTTGAATATCGATTTTACATAAATTGTAAAAGATTTTTTTAAAATCCTATTGATTCTATTTCTATAATCTATGCAATATGCCTTCAAAAATTATGTTTATTTGTTTGTATGCACCACCGTAGCCGCTCGAGATAAGGGGGACCAAGAGAGAATAGTGACAGTTGATGACTTAAAGCATGTGGTCGTGTGTGAAAGCATAAAGGTCGAGCGGTAAATTACGCGCAAGCGTGAAAGAGGTGAAAAGTCTCATAAAGTTCAATCTAGACCGTCTGGTTGAATCCCCATCTAACGATTTGATTTTGGGAAATTGATTAAAACTAGTGTTTTAATTTAGAAATTGGGTATATTTTTTGATTAGATTGTATCATTAGATTTTAAAATTGTAAATATATATTTCATTAACCTTTGTTTTAAAAAGCACGTCCAGGTATGTCTAAGTTACTAAGCAAACGAAGGCATTAAGAAAAATGCTTTATCATTAAAGGCAAAACGAGATATCATAGATGTAAGAAGACACTCTCCTTTTAGAAGGAAAAAGACTTAGCACTTTTGATGTTTTTAGAAAAAAAAATATAAACATATTTTTGTTGTCTTTCTTTTTTTATTTTTTATTTTTATCTTTTTTTATAATTTTTTCTTTCTTCAAGTAGAAGAGAGGAGGTAGAAGGAAATTTTTTATTATTATATTTTATAATATTATTGAAATTTGAAATGTTCAAGGGGTATCGATACGTGGGTAGTCGTATCGATATGCCCCATACAAACAACCCTTATATATATATTTAGAGTATCGATACACTCTATAGCCGTATCAGTACACCTGCTTGAAAATGCATGTCTAGGTTACAAATTCACAAAATTTCCTTGCTCAACCTATATGGTTAAGACTCAAATTGCTCATAAAAGTTATTGGGATAGTGTTGAGTATGTTTCTACCAAATTTACATCAATTCAACCATTCAAACCAAAGTTTCCATTAAATGGGTCTATAATCGGTCCTACCAAGTAACAACACCAAAAGATGCAACAAGCCTAGCTTCATGATATGTATGAATCTAAGAGAGTTAGTAATGTACTAACCTTGAGCAAAACCAGTTAAAAACGAAAATTCTCTTATCGTCAAGCTTTCTCCTTCCCAGGACACCTTGAAGGATCTTCGACCTCTTTCTCTACAAGGAAGAGCATTAAAACGAAATTAAACATCACCATGGATGATTTTGGAACCTAAAGACATTAACCATCTAAGAATAAAGCTCTTAAATCTTCATTTTCGTTCTTGCCCCAACTTATGCTCTTAAACCACCTTTTTTACCAAACCAACATATTTTTACTTTGTTGTGTAGATCTCCCAAAACTCTAGAACTTTCCTTTAAACTCTAAAACAAAATTTCTACTTAAGCCAACAAAGATGGGACCTTTAATCAAACTTCCCCTTGAGAGTGAGATGATGAATATGAAAGAAAAAGTTTTAAATGAATGACTTTATCCCTTACACTCTTGTAGAAACAATAAACTCGACCCCTCTCTTTTTCATCCCAAAAGAGAATTACCAAAATACCCTAACTTAAAATCTTCTTGGCTTAACAACAACCCAACACTCATAAGCATAATACCCAACAAGGGTCCAAACGTCGATGCCCAACGCTTCGGGTTAACCCGACCCTTAGATCCAAAATCCGAGTCATGACATCTGTTTTGTACATCATTACATATTATTCAATAGAAAACTTGAATATTAAGGTTAACTTTTACCTTTGGATCACTTGTACTTAGAAAGTCAATATAGATTAATACCGATAATTTTTTTTACTTTTTATAAATATATTTTAATATATTTGTAGGATGTTTGTTGAAGCGATAAAAGAAGCTACAAATAATACTTTATTAATATTTTGAGAAAGTGGGGAACAATTTAAAAGACATGACAAACATAAGAACAAAGAAAATCATAGATTTTCGAGAAGGTTTCTTTTCAAAACGCATTTGAGCCATTTTTCAAGTTTTCAAGTCCTCCTTTGGTTTCATCTTGAAAACTTTTTTTTCCTTTTTATTTATTTTTTCCTTTTTATTTTGTTTTTATAATAAATAATTTCATTTTACAAAGAGCTCTTGGGGTTTAAATTTTTTTTCTTTTATTTATTTTTTAGTCACAGTGTTTCTTGAATGATTCTAAGTTCACTAGATTACTCAACTCATCTTCGTTCATCCCTATTAAGATCATTACTCAATGGCGGATGCACATACAACCGAGAGTGGACTCGTGCACACCCTGAAATTTTAAAAATTTATATATTAGCTTTAATTTTTGAATTTTTTATGAATTAGTCCTTCAATTTTTTAAATTTTTATGATTATGCCCACTCTGCAATTTTAAATTTTTTATGACTTATGCTTATCTTTAAAAAAATATTTTGATTTGTGCCCATACTCACATATATTTCTAGATCTACCACTATTATTCCTCCTAAAAAAATCTTCTTGACAACATATGACCTTCCTAACTAGGCATCTATTTCCTAAAAAAATCCCTAGTATTAAGATCTTTTTAAGCATTATATCATTATCTCAAAATTTTCTTAGACGAACTTTCTTCTCACTAAAGTTAATATTTTTCTCTTGAGTTGTTATATCTTCTTCATGCTTGCCTCCAAGGTTATAAGTAAAAAATTCAAATCAATACCCTTGAGCCTAAATAAAGGGTGAAAACAGGGGCGGTTCAAAGATTTTAGGGACCCTGTGCAATTTATTAAAATATGACTCTTAAAAGCAATTGTTTATAACCCTCACTAATTCTAAAAATGTGACCCTTAGAAGCAATTATCCTTTTTAGGGGGTCCTGTGCGGTCATTTCTATTGCAACTGTCCAAAACCTCATTGATTTTATAGAAGCAATAGGAATAAAAAGAATTAATAAGATTTTATAATCAATTGTCACATTTATGAAATAATTATAACGTTTTAACAATTATAACTCATATTTTTTAAGAGTGTTTTCAAAATTTTTATAATGAATCTTAAGATTAACATCATCTCATAAATGTAGTTTATCGAAATTTTGGGGGCCTTAATTTTTAAGGGATCTTGTATAGTCGCTCCTTTTGCGTCTGTCCAGGACCTCCAGTGAAAATATTCAAAAGTAAAGTTTTTCCTTCTAATTGGATGAAACTACCTATTTTAGAATATGCAACAAAAACAGATTGTGTTCTTTTCGGCTTCCTCTTCGAGAAATCTTTAATGGGGAATGTAAACATCGTTCTTGTCCTTAGTTGCTCGAATATCTGGATCAATTTTGTGTTACATGAATAAGAATCTAAATTGTATTTGTGTGTATCAACGAAAGGACTCTGATATTGTAAGTGCTTTCCATGCCTTGCTTCATTTTCTCAGTTTTCGATCAGTTCCTCGAAAGTCAGCACGACACCGTTCAGGTCGGGGAGTTAGAAAAGAAGATGGAGATGATATTAGATCCCCCATCACAGTTCTTCTAAACTGATCTGGAGTGAGCGGCATCGTTTCTTTGTTGTTTTTGTCTTCTTCTTCAAAAAAAAATATTCTCTGAAACACTAATGAAATGATTCGATAATTATTGGAACTGAAACAAACAAGTGTTTTGAAAATGATTATAAATTTCAAACGGAAGTCTGAAGATTGAAGAATAAAATAGATGCGATTTACAAAGAGCTTCTTTCCCCCATTTTTTTAATTTATGATCCTTCTTTTATTTGGATTTGTAAAAGTGAAAATTGGGGTGTTGAAACAACTTCGATTAAGTTAAGTCGAGTCAAAAAATTTTAAGTTATTCGAGTTGACGCGTTACATTTTACAATTCAAATTTTATTTGGATTTATTTCAATTTGAGCCAGTTTACGAAATTTAAGATGAGTTTTCAAATTCTTATAAAAATTTAATTATAATTATTTATTATGTTATAGTACGATTTGTTTCTATTTTAAACAATTTTTTTAATCATATAAGATGTGCATATAAGTTTCTTTATATTTTTTTCATATGTAACAATATTCTTCATATTTTTATATATTAGTATATATCATAAAATTTAAGGGATATATCTTGAACTTAAAAATAAATACTCTAATTACTACTAAAAAATTTGAGTCATTCACGTTCTTCGAATATCTATTTTATAACTCAAATTTTATTTGAATTTTTTTAAATCGGATCAAAATTTTAAAATTTTGAGTCAAATAAAAGATAAATTAAATATTTTTTCTTGAATTAAATTATTTAATTTTTTAATCGAATTAAATTTTGTTCGACATGTTCGTGTAGTCTTTCTAAATTTTATTTTAAAATTTTGTGTTTTCCGAACGGTTACGTGGGGATGTACGAGCCGTCGGAACACGTGAGCCCGTGAATATTCAAATAAGATGCTTTTGAATTCATAAGCCAAGACTTAAATTTATGTTCTTGCTCGAGGAAAAATCTCTTTCTAGGATATATATTCTCATAGGATATGTTAAAACATGGGAATTATTTGAAACTTGCACAATAAGTGCAACTAAATTGTTAAATCTAATAATAGATTTGTTAAAATTTTAGTACAAAAAATTATAAAACAATGATTAACATTTCTTGATATAAAATTATTTAATAATCAATCAAGGTTTTAAATATCAAATTGATAATTTTATAAAAAGATTTACTCTAGGAGGGTTAAATCCTCAAGTAGAGTTTATAAGAAAATTATTTACATAATTTCTCTGATCAAGTTAATAAAATATAATTTATGGGGAAACACCAACCCAACTCAACCTTGCAGAGAAATCAATTATTTGAACCTAAACAACAACCGTGTTAATAATGGAAAAGAAAAAGTTGGTAACCTCTAATCTAATCAAATCAAATGTAAGATGCAGAAAGTTGATTCTCTACAAAATTCAAGATTGAGAACGGCTTAGCAGTACTTAGAATCAAATCACACCGCAACTGACCCATAAAACACTACTTCGGCTGGGCCGGTCATGTACACGTGATTGTCTTCCTCATTCCATTCAATATCTAAGGGTCCTCCGGGCAAATCCACTGTGCAACTCTGTTTCACAAAATGAATAATCAAATAATTAAATGTGATTCAGAAAAATAAAACAAAAAGACCTCGCTTTCGCAGTTGGAAAATCGAATTCCATCTCTTTGGGGATAAGAAAACCATGTGAAGTAGTTCTGAGATGAAAATACATCAATGTCTCATCTCATTCACATGAGCTGATTTACGTTTAAACGTCACATAGGAACACTTACCCTTCCGGCACGTTCTTCAAGAACAGCAGCAACCACCACAGCACAAGCACCAGTTCCACAAGCCAGTGTTGCTCCTGTGAAAGGTGATTGAAATGAGCTTTTAACAGGAACAAAACTGAACCCGAAATGAAATCCCATTTTATACAAACATATGGTATATAAAGATAACCTGCTCCTCGCTCCCAAACACGCATTTTCAAGTGCTCATGAGAAAAAACTTCCACAAATTCTAATCGGACAAGACAATCATGTTAGAGAGTTGATTTCGTCACCCAAAAAAAGCATGAAGCTGTGATAGTAGATGTTATCCGCAGAATTGATTGCTGAGTATCATCTCAGAGAGTAGATAATAACAAACCTGTGTTAGTTCTAGCTGGGAACATTTCATGATGCTCAAATTTAGGACCAATTGCTGCCAAATTTAGCTCATCCACAGTCAAATTCTGCTCGATCATAATCATCAAGAAAAAAAAGGATATATTAGAATGCAAAAGAGAAGGAAGAACAAAAACATATGTATTTCAAGAAACCAGTCAAGGACCAATTTCCTTCTAGAACAAGTAATTTAATGTAAGCAAGAGACAATTTAGCAGGCGATGATGAATAGTTTATTATAATAATACAAGATTGGCAAAAGCAAACAGTTCTTTTAACTATTCCTAGTATTTTTTTTTGCCTGAAATAAAGGGCAAAAGGTTTATGATACTTGAGCCCATAATTGATATACCAAGAAAGTTCGGCACGGGATAGATGTCTTGTCTGCAGCTACAAGCAATTCCTCGAATCAAACAATTTATTAGATACAGAGTATATACTGAGCAAAAATATTCAATATTACATAGCACATATAATTAGGAACAGTTCATATAAATATATACTCCAAGTTAATCTTTTCATCAATCATCCAAAATACAAACCTGGCTTTCTTTGTTGCCAAAAGTTACACAATGTGGATTTCCCATACTAACGCAAGTAACATTCCAAATTACTCCATCTACATTAAGATCAGATTTAACAACAGCTTGATCTTTATTAGCTGGTAACTTGGTAGGAACAGCTGATGCTTTAAGAATTGGTTCACCCATATCAACTTTAACCTGAGATTATGTTGCTCCAAATTAGAAGGCATTAAGCACCATATAGGAAGTATATAGGCTTTCAATAAAATACCTTCCCATCTTCCTGAATTTCAGGAACAATTAAACCCGCACCAGTATGCACAGTAAAACTGCATAAAATTAGAAAAGATAATGAAACAATTCTGCAAAAGACTGCAAACTGTTCTTTTTAACAATGAAGTTGCACTTAGGGGCAAAGAGAATAAAGAATTGCTTCAAAAAAATGCATAAAGCAACATTATGACAGTCGGGAAAATACAAGAACATGACATTAAGTACCTTTGCTTCCCATGTAAATTCTCAAGTTCAGCAATGAATCTGGCAAAGCAGCGTACCCCATTGCCACACATCTAGAAGAACAAATATTAATTAAAAACTTGAACCAAAATTCTAATTTCACCCCCAAAAAACACTCTATCCAAGAAACCACTCAATATTCAATTTCAGTGATTCAATCAAAGAAGCAAAATCTAAGTGACTAATCAAGGCTCCATTGTTTATCACTTCCACTAGTAGATTTTAGCTTCCATAAAAAAGGCAAATAAGCATTTCAAAATTAACGAAGTAAATTCTTCACTAAATGAATTATAAATATCAAACTTTTTTTATGATAAGGATTACCCATTAATCATAGATGAATAAATACAAAGCCACGTACTAAAACAAAATGGTAAAATATGTCACCAAGTCAAGCAATTCTCAGTACTTAGCTAAATGATGGTCCGGTTAATTAATTACAAGATCTCAAGACATGCTTAAACAAAACAAAATCAAAGCTGCTAGCTACCTCCTTAATATCACTAATTAGACTCCCCAGGCTTGACAGAATAGAACCACTGTCTCTAAGGTATGTAATAGTCATCAAAGAATCGCTTTCAACCTCAATCTTTGTTTACATTTATTGCTTTGTTTACCTTTTAGAACTTTTGAATAAGAAAAAAAAAAATAGATTACCTCAGGCTCGCTTCCATCACTGTTGAAGATTCGCATAGTATAATCGGTACCGTTGACTCCCGGCATCACAAAAATCACTCCATCTGCACCAATACCAAAGTTCCTATCGCACAACTTCACCGCTTGCTCAGGCGTAATCCTCGGATCTATCGAGTCCCTATTATCAACCTATGTCAATAAACAAGAGTTCAGCTAAGACAATTTCTGCCAGAATTTTCTCAGCTAAAAATATAAATAAGAGAAATTACCAGAATGAAGTCATTTCCAAGGCCGTGATACTTGACGAAGTGAAGGAATCCACTTTCCCTTCGGTCAAGGAACGAAGCCGTGGGGATTTTCGACGGAGTTCCGATTCGCATGGAAGAAGCGAAGACTCGGAAGTTAGGGTTTCTAAGAGAAGAAAAGTTGGAACGGAGGGAATCGAAACGAAGAGAAGAAAATGATCGAAGAGGAGCGACAATCGAGGCTGGGTGACGGCGAATTTGGGGTGTGAGAGAGAGGGAAATGGCGGCGGCGGTGGCCATAAGGGTTTTGGTGTTGCAGTCAAAAATTGCAAATGGCAACTGTTTTAGTTTTTCTTTTGCAGGTAGCCTCTTAAGCAATATTTTATTAATAAATTTTCATATTGATTTAAGTCATCTAACACTCACCTTCTTCGTTAAACGGTGTGTATTGAGATAGTAATCCCAGTTAATTATTGTAATTACCATTACTTAATTGAAGATATCATCTACAAATAATGTTTTAATAAATATTTAAAATTTTATGCTATTTGCATGTAGTATCTTAACCAAAAATTAAAAAATTATTAATAAAATAATTTTTTGTTACGAGTTTAAATGAATTAATCTATTAATAATAAATTAATATATGTTTTTTTTTATTACAGGAAGTGAAGAGATTTAAAAATTGTTATTACTTCAGTAATTAGCGTTTAAAAAATCATTCAAACAATTCATTTGGACAGTCCAACGTGATAATTATGATGATTCGAATAATTTATCTATGATGTGATTGGTCGTTCGATAAAGCTTACAATACTTAGTTTGAACTCCCTCTCGAACATTTGGATCATCCATACAAGTATTAATGTAGGACGATGTTGATTGACCCTTTAGCTTTCTTCAAAGACTGGGATTTGGTAAACATTCTTTGTTAAATTGGATCTGTTGGCTAATATTCCTCATATGGAATCATCCTAAACATATGCATGTAAATGTTTGTCATTGTTTCCAACCTAAAACAATCATTCATCAATGTATATGGATTTATACAGAAATGAAAACATGCGACGATTGCGTGAGCGCACGGGTATCTAAATGTTTGAAAACAACCATAATCACACCATCTCAAATGCAAGTTTACTCGAAACAATTTGTGCTCATTCGGTCTTACCAAGGCTTAAGCATTGAATTCAGCATTGTTGGGATCGAATAAATCAACTCTCATGACAGTTGTGTCCTCTTGAAGTTTCTTCGTACTTTTTTGGAGAGTTTCAAATCACTGTTGTCTCCTATTTATTTGAGAGTTGACCTCCTTTCCTTTGTTGCACCAAATTTTGTCTAGCCTAAAGTACATCTCCCAAACAATATTAGTAATTAGGAGATGATGTGTTTCTTTCAGCATAAATAGCATAAATATGATAGCCTCGACAAAGTTAATGGTTATATGCTCGTAACGTCGACCTCATCATAAGCCTGTGATCATTGTTCTCTAGGAACATCATTGATAATCTCGATAAAGATTCACGGGGGATTATGTTTATGTGGGGTCATAATCATGTAGCGAAAGTCCAGAATCTGGGGTGGTTAAGCTTCCGGGTAAGCCCCTGTAGGCTGCTAGCCCGATCCTTTACCAATAGGTCTACTTAGACACAACATTCTTTTGACCAGAAGTGTCTTTGCTAACCAGCTTTTTATATTTGTCAAAGGGTGGGAAAATTATGTACGCGTTGTCCAAACTTTATAAAATACATAAATTTCGCATCGAACCTTGGTTGAACCTTTCGTGCCCTATAATAACAAATATGGGTCATACATAAATAAATCAATAATTTAGACAATAATAAATTAGAACTTATATGAGCTTTAAATTATATGTCGATTGTGATTGTTCTTAAAATAAGCCTTTCCATTGGTAACAATATATCGTATACAATAGGCTAGATAAGCATGTGGTGATCTCTATAAACTATCAGTCCTATAGGTGATTGATAATAGAGCAGTCTTTCTATAAGAAATCACACAAATCATATCGTCTCTGATGATGTGTCGGTGTAAATTATTCAAAAAGAATTATCATCCCTTGGTATTTTTCTATTCAACTATGACAAAGACGATTGGAAACATATTCTTATCTTCGACTTGCGCCATAGAAACAAGCAGTATTTTCCCGTATTTTCTGTATAAACATGTTACATCAATTTGAATCATACATTTATAGAATGTAAATCCTTCAATGCGTAGCTAAAATGACCATAATAACTTGATGAATATTCTTTTTTGGAGAATTATTTCACCTTGTAGTGTTATTGTCGATAATGTTTCACACTCTATTGCATTTCGAAGGATAAATACTTGTATTGCTCATAATAGAGCATGAAGCTCATTATATGATTTATCTCAATTCTCGTAAACTAATGTCACCGTCTTTTGTTTTGCCAGTCACACCTTATAGTAAGATGGAATATATCCAAGCTGTGCACGAATCAATTCTACAAACATTATAATGGCGATCCTCGAATTCTTCTTAATTAGCAATTTTGTGTAAACGCATATCAAATTGGATTCAAGGTTTGTAACCCCTTATTTTAACCTAATTTTATAGGTTAAAACATGAAAGTCAAATAAGAAATTTTCTCCTTAAGTAATACATCTTAGGCTTAAGTACTGTTTAATTTAATTTTAAAAATTGTCATTTAATATTTATTCCAAACTTTAATTAAATATCCGAAGATTAAACTTTTAAAACCATACATCCAATAAATCTCAAATTATAAAAAAGTTTAAAAGTCTGCTTATAAAAATATTCCAAATTGTAAATTAAATAATCCTGATAGCATGAGGTAAAGTTCATACTGATAATTATTATTTGAACAAAAGATCACGAGATGCTTCAAGTACTGAGTCACCTAATGAATCTAAGTATATATGGAATAGAAAACTAGAATGGTGTAAGCTAAAAAAAGCGCTTAGTGTGTCTCTAATGTGTAAAGAAACACAAAACAAAATAATGTTTTATTTTCCGATAAACTCTCTCTTTTCTAAAATCATATTCAATCAAACAAAGTCATTTCTAAAAACTCAATAATACCAATAAAAATTTGAATCATAATGATATAATGTTTGATGCACATGATGACACAATACTAATCTCCCAAACAACAAAATGAGTAAGGTTCCCCATAGCCTACTCATATCTATTGTCACCATTTGAAGTTGAACTCAACCCGAAGGATGAAACCACTAATCTGAGGTGGAATTCATACCGAAGGGTGAAATGACTAAATAATCCAAAGTAGAGTTCAATCTGAAGATTGAAACCACTAAACTTCCTCCATACAAATATCTTAATCCATGCTCATGTCATATTATGTTCCGATTTTAAAATCTGAATCTCATCCGAAACTTGAATCATTTAAGTTTAAGTTAAATAGTTTTGTAAGTCTGATATATTACATTTATGAAAGTATTATATTTCATATTCTAACAAATATGATATTTCATAATCCGATAAATCCGATTTAAATCACAATTAGAATGCTATGCATGATGTCTGAAAACTTTCACAAATTGTACACATAATATATCACATAAGATTTATAAATCATATTTCAAGAAATCATAAAACATAGAAAACACACACACACAAATTTATAACATAGGAAGAGATACAAATTTAGCAAGCAATATCTCTAATACCGAGAAGAACGGGTCCCATGCTCGAGTCTATCTAAATCTAAACTTACGAGGTAAGGTCACTTCATTAATATTTAATACAAATATTAAGCAAGCAACTATAAGCAATATTGATCAGAAAGATTACTCACTTGACAATATCGAAAAACATGCTTGATTAGTCTAAACAACATGAGGTAACTCAACAGCCTATGAAACATAGTTACCTAAATAAAGGGATATTTTGAATTAGATTCCAATTAAATAACTCATTATATTCTTAAATAACTTAAATAAAAACATTAAAACATGACTTTCGAGTTTGAATTTGACAAAAAAGACAGTAGATTCAGGCTCAGAACGTACAAAAAGGTCGAGATGAAGGTCGTCTAAAAAAGTCAACTTTTGGTTAAAGTCAAATGGTCAAATTAAACTTTGACTTGACTAGTCAGATGGTCAATTCAAAAGTCAAAGTAAAAAGTCAACTCGGGTCGTGTCAAAACAATTGGGTTGGGTCGTTTTTACAAATTCGTATCCGGCTCTACTCCAAAATCCATATCAAACATATCATCCCAATTTACAAAACCTAACACACAAACATAACTATAAAACTTTAGCCAATGAACACAACCCAATACTGTAGTCCACTATACACAACCCAACCCTCATAACCTATTCATACAACACCCACCAAAGGCCCAAGCTCACCGGCCAACTAATGCATATCACCCAAGTAGGGTTTCTAAAACCCTCCAAGATACTAACGAATAAAGAGGCGACGACATAATGATACAACAATAAAGCAACCCTCCAATGACAAGAATTTCGATGACCTTCCCATGATTTCACCAACAAAAATCCAATTTTAAGGATAGACACAACGAAAGAACACCACTTCCTCAACCTAAACGAAATAACAAAGCAACATTCCTTACTAACCTTTGCTCAAATAAAAAACGAACAAGAGCAATGACGTCAATGCAAGGGAAAGGCCAACCTGTACCACTACTATTTTTTGAACCACAACGTTGGCATTAAAAAAATGAAGGGGAGGGATAAATCGAGCATTGAGGAGATTTTGTAAGAAGATAACGGTGAGAAGGAGAACCTTTGCCGATCTTAGCAACAAAAACTGGTGGAAGGTTAAACAAAAGGTTGGGGTGAGCAAAACTCGACGATTGAGGTTGGTGGTGTTTCGTCGAAGAAAAAAGAAAGGAAAAAAAGATAAGAAAAAGGAAAGAAGGGTGATGCTCCAAAAAGAAAAGAGGCATAAAAGCCTCTAATCTGCCAAAAAGAAAGGTTATAAAACCTGAAAAAATATGTAATTTACAAGGCATGCCCCTGTATTTTCCTAGGTTTTACAAAATGACATCAAAAATTTTACTAATTAAACAAAAATAGTCATTTATTTTCTAAATTAATCCCAAAATTTTGATTTAATTCAAATTAAACCCTTAATCAAATTAAAGGTTTCATTACAAAAGTTTCCCAAAAATTAGGGTTTTTAAACTAAGGATTTCAAAACAAGGGTTTTTTGAATTAGAGTAAATTTTAGGGTATTACAAGGTTTATGTGGTCTTGTGAGATGGTCGCCATTTTACATGAATATTGATCAATGAACCTTTTCACCTCCCAAATCTTCTTGCTTTTGTATACAAAACTCTTATCCTCAAATTATAGTTGGTCTTATAATTCATATACCTTACATAATATGTTCAATTATCAGATTCATTAATGCAAGAATGCATATGACGTATGACACAGTACTCTTTAATCGCTAATAGAGGATCTTGCTTTGTATTGAATTGAGCTCCAAGTATCAACTCTATTCTGATTGAGGTTGAAGTATAAACAAATACACATGCGTCATATTCTAGATCCCGCATTGCATCATAGTCTGCCTCATACCTGTGAACTAGAGGCACGTAAGCTAGGAAATTATATTTCGGTTGCTATGACTCCATTTGAACATAACCCTAAACTGCCAACTCATCAGCTAATCTATACCTAGTAGAAGTTATTGCCGAAACATCTTCCTCAGCATCAATATCATGGTCTAGTAGAGCAACAGTTGTCCTAACAACATTATCAACATCAAGCGATTCGACATCAATATCTACTAGTTCTAGTGTAACATTTCATCATCCTCGCTAGAATCATCAACGATTTTGCCCCAACAACCATAAACGTCTTCGTTGTCATAATCCATCATTATATTCGATCATAAAAATGAATCTAAATAAATATGATTTTTTTAAATGAACAACAACAGAACAAAAATCCTAGGCAACTACTATATATATAAAGTGTTGGAAAAATAATGAGAAATGAGCAGATTTGAGTCATGTTTTAGAATAGTAAAGATAGAGATTCGAATAAGAAATTTGTTGGCTCTTATTCTACTAATAACTCCGCAAAAAGTATATATTTCAAGCCTTTTTACTTAAGTTATTGAGTGTCTTTAAGTGCATACATGAGCATTTAGATGCATTTAGGATCATAACATTTCATTTAGTAGATAGATATGCCTTGACATTTATGGTGTGACAACAAGTGCTATTTTATGGGGAAGGTCGTGCTTTTGGCTGATGTTGTGTAAGTAAAGCAAGCTGGGAGCAAGGTAGATTTTTCATGACATTTGCAGAAGGATAGCGATGGAGAAATGTCATGGCAAATATGGAGACCTCTTGTGCTGTACAAAAAGACAAGAAGATATTTTGCAAAGGAGTGTCATCTGGTGCTCTACAGGTTGGTTGTAACCACCTCTAAGGGGACCACTGTCACCATGTCAGAAATGCCATCATGTGAATGGGGGGTGAAATATGGAATTTCCCTAAACCATAGGCTTTTTACTCCCCATTATATAAGGATAGTTGACCTAAAAAAGGGGAGACCTTTGGTGTAACCCCTAAAATTAACTTAATTTCTTAGATTACAAGTTAGGATTTACATTACTAAATCTTGATTCACAAGTTAGGGTTTTATAAATAAAAATAATAATATTTAGATAATTTATTAAATAATTAATAATTTAAAATAATGAAAATAAAATTCAACATTTAAAATATCGAGTTCAGCCCATAAATAATAAATAGTCCAAAACCAAATAGTTATTCAAAGTCCGGTACATAATTATTAACTGAAATAAATTACAAGTCTGAAATAATAAAACGTACGATATAACAGAAATTCAAATTCAATTGTCCTCCAAGTACCGAGACCTATGATTGGTTATCTGAAACAGAAACTGAAAGGGTGTAAGCTAGGAAGCCTAGTGTGTCTCTAATAAGCAGATAAACATGATTACAGAATAGTGAAATGCAGATGTTATGAAGTATGCATGATATGCACCCCAATTCCGAACACCATCATCAGAAGAGTAGGTTCCCCCTGAACCACTCTAACTCCATCACACCAAACAGAAGTGGAACTCAACCCGCAGGTGGAGCCACTGATCAGAAGTGGTATAATACAGAACCACTGAACAAAAGTGAAATAATCACTAACTTCCTCTGTACAATAATTTAACTAGATGCAATGTCATATTCAGATACAGAATCAGAATGCAAGCCTTATATTCTAGCAGGAGGCATGCATACTAATCAGAATAAAAAATGTAACTTAATAACAGAACATGGCATAATGATGTATGAACATGCTTATATATGACAAAAAAATGTAGACACAGAAATAACGGAATTTACAGAAGAGAACACACCTGTAACAGAGGACTCAACGTCGATATTGACGTCGATTGGACTCGGCTCTACCACTAGAATGAGTAGGAGTAGAACCTACGAATAACAGATCGTTAGACACACTACTATGCCACTAACAGATAAGTACCCGTAACAGAAATAAAACGAAACTCACGTGCGGGTCCCGAAGACTGATGAACAGGAGGTCGTCCAGGAGGAGGAGGAGGTAGGTGCTTGGGGTCGGAATCCACGTCACCTGAAGCAAACAGAAACGATTTCAGAAACCACTAAAGATAATTTCTAGATAAGGCATTCGAACTTAAAAGCCCTAAAAACGACACTTCGGGTTTGAATTTCGAAAAACGGACTGCACCATTGAACTCAAGACGTTGAAAAACAAAAAGTGGGACCGGGTCAGAAAAAGTCAACTGCTGACGTCAGCAGTGACGTCATCAGGTCAACGCTGACGTCAACAGTGACGTCATCAGGTCAATGCTGACATCAACAGATAACGTCAGTCGAGTCGGGTCAGGTTCGGGTCGGGTGGTCAACGGGCCAGACCGGTTCGGTTCTGGATTTTCTCAAAAAATCTGGGTTTTCCAGATTTTCCCGGAAAATCTGGAAAACCCAGAAAATTCCCAGAGAAATCTGGTTTTTCCTAGATTTAAACCCTTTCTAAAATTCGAATGAACAACTCCTTTGACCAAAACGATTCAAAACCAAAACTTTACTTCTTCTAAACCGATTAAACCAAAAACAAAACTTCAATAAACACCCACCACAAAACCGAAACCTTTTCCTCACAACCATCTTATAAACTCGACAAAACGATCCAATGAAACTTAATGAAACCAAACCAAAAAACCGATCAATAACCACGTTACACAAATCGGTAGAAAAGGAAAACAGAAACTCACCTATCAACAGAACCGGAATAGAGATCAGGATGGGTAAGACAAGACTCGACAATTTGGAAGGGAGCAAATGAGGAATTGAAAAACAAATTTCGGGGTTAACCTACTTAGATCGGAAACAAAATAATCAAGAGAAATTAAAGGAGAAAATTAAATTTCCCAAAAATATAACCGAACAAGAAATGGGGAAAGAAATCTGATAAGAAATGGGGAAAGAAATTGTTATCAGATTTAAAATGGTAAAATTGCTCACTAAGGGTCTAAATTATTAATCCCCAAATTCTAGGGCACAACTAGGGATTTTGACTTTTAAATTGGGGATGAATTTCAGGGTATGACAACTCTCCCCCTTACAGAAATTTCGACCTCGAAATTTACTTGGATCGAAAAGATGCGGATATTGAGCTTTGATAACCGACTTGGGCTCCCACGTAGCCTCATCATAACCTCGATTACGCCAAAGAACCTTAACCATTTTAATGGTTTTCCTCCGAAGGACTTTCTGGTCCTGAGCAATAATCTCAACTGGTTCTTCCTCGTAACATAGATCTGATCGGATTTCAAACTCCTCAATTGGCAGAACATGAGACGGATCAGCTCGATAGCGTCTCAGTACAGAAACATGGAAGACATCATGAATCCGCTTGAGCTCTGGTGGTAACTCAAGCTGATAAGCTACAGGCCCAACTCGCCTGAGAATACGGTAGGGTCCAATATAACGGGGACTGAGCTTGCCCTTACGGCCAAAACGGAGTACCTTCCTCCACGGAGATACTTTCAGGAAAACCTCATCACCAACCTCAAACTCGAGATCCTTACGCCTCAAATCAGCGTAAGATTTCTACCTATCAAAAGTGGCTTTAAGCCGATCCCGAATCAGTCTGACAGTCTTCTCAACCTCATGCACAAGATCAGGACCCAATAACCGATGCTCATTAAGTTCAGTCCATCCAATAGGGGTGCGACACTTACGCCCATACAGAGCTTCATAAGGTGCCATCTTAATACTGGCCTGATAATTGTTATTATATGCGAACTCGGCAAGCGGTAAGAAATCCTCCCAACTACCTCTGAAATCTAGAATACATCCTCTCAACATATCCTCGAGGATCTGAATCACACGCTCAGACTGACCATCGGTCTGAGGGTGATATGCAGTACTGAAGTTTAACCAAGTACCTAGAGCAGAATACAGAGAACCCCAGAACTTAGATGTGAACCTCGGATCCTGGTCAGAAATAATAGACAGAGGCACTCCATGCAACTGAACAATCTCAGAGATGTATAACCGGGCCAACTTACTCAGAGGGTAAGTAGTCTTAACCGGAATGAAGTGCGCACACTTGGTCAATCGATCAAGAATGACCCAAACAGAATCTTTCTTTGATGGGGTCAAAGGTAACCCACTGACAAAATCCATGGTCACACGCTCCCATTTCCACTGAGGAATCTCGATATGCTGAAGGAGTCCAGATGGACGTTGATGTTCTGCTTTGACTTTCTGGCAAGTCAAGCACTTAGATACAAAACTGACCATATCTCGCTTGAGACCCTTTCACCAATACTTTTCCCGAAGATTCTTGTACATCTTATCACCACCAGGATGCATAGAATACGGAATGTCATGGGCTTCCCAAAGGATAACTTGTTTCAGATCAGAGTTCCTTGGAATACAGTATTGACCCCAGAAACATAAAACTCCATTCGATAGAAAAGTCCTGAGAAGTTCCCTCATTGACCTCAGCAATACGGTGTGCCAAGAAAGGGTCATTGGGCTGTTCAGCCCGAATATCAGATATCAAAGTAGGAACCACACGGAGCTCAGCCAACAAACTACCATCCTCAAATAAACTCAATCGAGCAAACAGAGCTCTCAGATCAGAAATGGCGTTGCGACTCAGAGCATCCGCAACGATATTAGCTTTACCAGGGTGGTAATCGATCTCACAGTCATAATCCTTCAGAAGCTCCAACCATCGTCGTTGTCTCAAGTTGAGCTCCTTCTGAATGAGGAGGTATTTCAGACTCTTATGACCTGTGAAGACGTAACACTTCTCTCCGTAGAGATAATGTCTCCAGATTTTTAAAGCAAAGATCACCGTTGCTAACTCCAGATCGTGGGTCGGATAGTTACACTCATGTGGTTTCAACTGAAGAGAAGCATAAGCCACTACCTTCCCGTCCTGCACCAGGACACAACCCAAACCGGTGTACGAGGCATCACTGTAAACTGTATAGGGTTTTCCCGACTCTAGTTGTATCAGAACTGGTGCTTGTGTTAGAACTGATTTGAGTTTCTCAAAACTCTCCTGTTGGACCTCAGACCAGATAAACAGAACATCTTTCCTCAGAAGCTTGGTCAACGGAGTAGCAATAGAAGGAAAACCCTCCACGAACCTCCGATAATAACCAGCTAAACCCAGAAAACTACGGACCTCAGCCACATTCTTAGGTTGCTTCCATTCCATAATAGCCTCAATTTTCTTCGGATCAACCTGAATACCCTTAGCTGACACAACATGACCCAGAAATACAACCTCGGATAACCAGAACTCACATTTACTAAACTTTGTATAAAGTTGTTTCTCTCTCAGAGTCTGCAACACAATACGGAGATGTTGCTCATGCTCATCCTCAGACTTGGAATAGACCAGAATATCATCTATATAAACCACAACAAACTGATCCAGATAAGGTCGAAACACCCTGTTCATCATGTCCATAAATGCAGCGGGGGCATTAGTAAGACCGAAGGGCATAACTAGAAACTCGTAGTGACCATAACGAGTCTGGAAAGCTGTTTTGAACACATCAGAATCCATAACCTTGAGTTGGTAATAACCAGATCTCAGGTCTATCTTAGAAAACACAGAGACTCCTCGGAATTGGTCAAACAGATCATCAATGCGGGGTAGAGGATACTTGTTCTTAACCGTTAACTTGTTCAACTTCCGGTAGTCGATACAAAGACGAAGTGACCCATCTTTCTTTTTAACGAACAGAACCGGAGCTCCCTGTCGCGTGTCAAAAGTGCGCGTTCAGTGCAAGCGGACACATCGCAAGTAATAAGTGATAAGTATGTTATCGAGTTATCGTCTCCTCAGGGACTGGTATACTTAATATGCTTTCTTCATCTTCTTGCTCTATAGAAAGATAAAAACACAAGTGAGTTGATGTGATTTATTTAAACTAAAATAATTGAATAAAAATAAAGAGTCGAAATATTAGAGAGAGAGATGGGCCAGGATCCAGTTGTATTGTATTGTGGACTTGATTGACTTGTCTTTATCCAATGCAATCGTCTATCTCTGCCTCGGTAGCACTGCAGTTTACTGCCTGGGCAGCGATAACGCTGTCTGCCGTGGCAATCCCTTGCTTGTGGGCAGACTTTACCAAAGTTTGGCAAAGTTTCCTTGAATGACTCCGCTTATCCCTAAGTCGGAGTGTTGTTGATGACTAGTCCTTGATGATACCTCCCGGCGTGAACCAATTATACTCACCAACTAATCTCACACTTCTTTTAGCCGCTGAAACTCTTAACCTATCCCTAGGCCGAGTTAGTATTTCGCAATTGAAACACCGTACTTACCCCTTTCGTGAATCTAACTCTCCCGAGCATAGATAAATGGATTACTCACAAACTTCCCTCCCGGGCTTGAATGCGAGAACAAGGAATAACAAAGGATAAGCAAACCTTGATAATCTTTAATGCATTGAATAAAATACAAATTAAATCTCCTCTCACAAATAGTCCACAACCTTCACCTAAACCCTGTGAAGGTTTTAGAACATGATGGAGAGGAAGGAAACATGAGTAGAAGTCGGCTCTCCCTAAGTATTTCGATGTCTCATACATTGGGTGGCTAGGTCTTTATATAGGCTAGACCTAGGGCAAACCTTTCCTAAGTAGAATACAACTTGGAGTAGGGAACAAGTCAAGTACATAATAATATTATATTTCCAAGTTTGAATTCGGCTAAGGGGTCTTTCCCGCGTGGTCTTCCTTCGGGCTTTTCCTTGTGCTAGCCAGTTCCGATTCTTGGGCTTCAAGTCCAAACACGTTCCTTAGATTTTTGTCTTTCCATCGCCTATCACTTTGCTTCCTGTCTTCTTACTGCTGCCTCGGCATCAGGTCCTACCTCGGCCTTGTCGCTGCCGTGGCAATGGTTTTCCTGCACAGATATGAAAACGCAGTAAAACGTGCCTTTTTCTATAAATATTATCTATTTAAGTATAACTCCTAAATATATCACATTAAGCACATGCATTGGTTCAAGTGGGTGAATATTTGGTGATAAATGCCCATAAAAGGAGTAAAAAGTGATAGTGTGTTGAGCACTTATCACACCCCCAAACTCAAACTATTGCTTGTCCTCAAGCAATGCAAACCATTAATTTGCCGAACTCTACTCTCTCCTGGTCTTACATGTCCATCTATTCTCCCCACCATAGCTAGGCCTATCTTTAAGCCTTAACCATTCGGCTACCTAAGAATTTACCTAGAAACAAACTATAGGATTTGTGAGTGTGTACGTTTTTGTGGACAAGTTGATTAAAGGCTTTCTTAGATAAACTCTAAGTTCAAGACAAATAGACATTGGTTTAAGTGTTCTCTTCTTTTTCAAACCCCAAATCTTGAGCCGGTTTCGGGCACCTCAAAAGCTTGTGTTTTTCTTTTCACTAAAAACCTTTTTGTCTTTTCTTTTTAATATTCCTTAATACATACTAGAGCCAATTTCGGGCACCTCTAGCATGAAGAAGAGATTTTCTAGAGCCGGTGGTAGGTACCTTTAGTTACTTTTCCAAAAATCTAAGTCTTTATCACCTAAGTTCATTAAAAGAATTCCTATAATGCACAAGTCCCAAAAGTGTTTAAAGTTCTTCCTATAGTAAGCTTCTAAGTTTTCATCCTTAAGCATCCTAAGGTTAAGCCCTCTTAACAGAACCTAAACATGGTAAGGAGAAAGATTTCTATAGCCTTAAAGAATAAACTAAGGCAATACTGATGATGAGTAGTGCAAGAGTGTAGGCAGTTAATTCAAGTAAGGCGGGGAGCATAAAAATTAAAGAAATCACTGGAATACTCCCTTTTTGGCAAGGCCGCAACAGTAGATTGCTGCCTTGGCAGTGAATCTGCACCCCCAAACTCAAACCAAGCATTGTTCTCAATGCTTTATATTTGGAAGGAATAAACGACAAAACAGAATATGAATTATATGCAGCAAGAAAAAATAGTAAAAGCAATGAATATTGAATAAAGGACAAAGAATTTTAGAGCGACTCCGAAGAGCTGCTCGTAACAATTTTCCTCTGTGGCCTTGATGCCAAGTGCTTTGTCCTTGGGGAGGGCGATGGTTGCGCCTTTGCTTGCCTCGGCGGTTGGACTCGAGTGGGTGAGGTTCTATGCATTGGGGCTTCTACTTCTTCTCCTTCTTCAACATCCTCCATCTCTTCGGTTATCATCACGTCCGTTCCTCCTCCCATCGCAGTTGCTCCTCCGATGTGGTGTGTGCTTGGGCCGGTGGTAGTAGAGCCTTGGTGTACATAAGCATCTATCTCGGCGGATAGACTGCCCATGATAATTGGCGATCTTGGTGGAGTGCTAAAAACGACTCTCCGCTTGGATGGCCTTCGGCTGACAGACGAGGCCACAACAGAGTCTGCCGCCCTAGATGGTCCAGCAACCTGGTATTGGGGCTGAGGGTCCGGATGGAAGAACGGTCGCAGTCCTCCTAGGGCTGGTGTAGTCTCGGTGTAGGGTGCGACAGTAACGAACATATTGCTTGGGAACTCCGGGAATTGTACGCCTTGGTCCGGGAAGGCGTGCAACATCATCTGTGCGAGAGTGCCATTGAAGTCCCGCTGGTACTCTATGTACCGTTGTTGTCGAAGATCCATCGCGGCCATTCGCTGCAAGAGTTCTTGATACGGGTCTGCTGCGGCAGAGGTGTGGGCAGTACCAGGCATATCTGCCGTGTACTAGGCCCCGGCAGCAGTATCGGCAGTGAACTGTTGCGGTGTTGCCTGGACAGGTTCTGCTTGTGTGATCTGCATGACTTTGTGGCAGAATTCCCTAGTCCATCCTCTTCTTGGGGGGGTGTATTCATCCGTTTCTTCAATGGGTACACCTACAGAAACATATAAACCCGTAATCAAGCAAGGGAAATACAATGGTCCTCGATCTTTCTTACCGCACTCGTGAATTTCCCGTAGGATAATTTCTCCAATGTTGATGGTCCTTTTGTTGATGATGGATTGGATAAGCACCAATCTCTTGCGATCCACCGTGCTATTGTGTGATGTTGGGATGAGGCGTCGTTTGACGAAGGTGTTCCACATCTTGGCCTCCGGCTTCAAGCTTTGTCTTGTCACGGATCCTCGATGGGTACCGGTTTCCCATGGAGTGTTCGCGTAACAAAGATCGTCTTTGACAAGTTCATAGTCCTCGGCAGTGATATCTTCCAAGAAGTCAGCATGGAGATCACTGTCCGGGGTGAGGCTGTAGAAGTTGTTGATCGTATCGGCATCAAGCTGCACAGGCCTGTTGCGATAGTGAACAAATAGGGAGTCTTTGCTGGGCCCATGAGCGTAGAACTCCCTCACGATTGTGGCGTTTGCCTGGGCAGGTTGCAAACAGAATATTTCCCAATTCTGGTACTTTATTCTGTCGAACAAGTAGTGTTCAATGCCGTAATTCTCTTCATCCGCGTGCTGGAACCCTTGTTCTTCCCAAAGTTGCCTTGCGATGAAAGATCGATTGAATCGATCTTCAACGTTGGCTGGGGTGAATCTTTTGTAAGTTGCCATCAAGAAAGAGAAAATTGAGTTCTTGGAGGTTTTCTTGAAGAGAATCTAGAGATTTAAAAGGGATTAGTAGGCAGAGAGTAATTGAGAGAGTGATTGTTAAGAATACTAAAGAAAGCAAGAAAGTAAGAGTGAATAGATCAAGAGGAAGGAGTTTCTTATATAGGCCTCGACCTTGTGACCGTTGAGATCACTAGCCGTTGTAACCGTTTCCTTCTTCTGCCGTTTCCTTTTCTGCCGCGGCAGGAATCTCGACAGACTAGCCGTTACACTTTTCTGCCCGTTGGGACTGTTGCGGCTCTGACACTGTTGTATTGCCTCGGCAGAGTTCCTACTGTGAACTATTTTTCCCTTATCTTTACTTTTTATTCCTGAATAAAAATTTAAACACACAAAAGAAAAATACTGAAAATGAAAATAATTAGAAAAAATGAAAATAAACTACTAACCCTAATATAATAAAGAAAAGGAAAAGGGGGAGGTTAGGTTACTGGTGGAGAGCATGCGAATGCATCTCCCAAAATTATTTTCTCCCTTAGGCCCAAATTATGTATCGGTTGTGGGTCGCTCCTTAGTGTTGTCTGTCCATCCATCTTGGGCTTGATTTTCTTGCCGAATATCCTGCCGAGCAGACTGCCCAAGCAGGATATCTTATTGTCTATTATGTGGATGGCCTTACATTCCTCTGGATCGTTATACCTTTCTAAGTTGTGGAATGCATTGAGTTTGACTTGTTGGTCATTGACTCGCATAGTCAACTCTCCTTTTCCCACGTCAATCAATGTACGTCCAATTGCTAGGAAGGGTCTCCCAAGGATAATCAGTGCGTTGTCATCTACTTCACAATCAAGGACAAGGAAATCGGCAGGAAAAATAAACTTGTCAACTCTTACAAGTATGTCCTCGATTTTGCCTTCAGGTTGCACATAGGATCTATCCGCGAGTTGGAGCTTTACTATTGTAGGCTTTGGCCTTCCAATTCCAAGCTTTTGGAAAACTGATTTAGGCATGAGGTTTATACTTGCTCCAAGGTCGCATAGGGCCTTTCCTTCATAACTCTTTCCTATCGCACAAGGTACAGTGAAGCAACCAGGATCTTTTAACTTTGGTGGCATGCGGTTATGCAGCATTGCCATGCATCCCTCGGTGGCAGCCACTATCTCAAACTCACCTATTCGTTTTCTCTTTGATACCATATCTTTTAAGAACTTGGCATAGTTGGGCATTTGTTCAATGGCCTCAACGAATGGTATGTTGATGTGGACTTGCTTCAAGATATCGAGGAACTTCTTGAACTGTTGATCCTGTTTTTGTGTTTTCAACCTTTGCGGGAAACGTGGTGGTGGTCTCATCTCTTCCAAGGTTTCTTTAGTTTGGAATCGTATACCTGGCACCACTGGAATTTTTGCTGCCTCGGCAGACTGCTCAGGCGCTGCAGTGCTTGCTGCCGGGGCTGTATTGTCAATCTCGGTTTGCTCAGCCTCTTCTCTTGGTTGATCCGCCGGTTGGGTTCGGTTCTCTGGGATCTTCTCTTTCAACTGTAGACCACTCCTGGTAGTGATTGCCTTACACTGTTCATGGCTTAGTACCTTAGCAACATCAGTATTGCTAGGTAGGCCTCCTTGTGGTCTAGTGTTTATACATTGAGCAAACTGCCCAACCTGAGTTTCCAGAGTTTTTATGGCCGCTTCTTGATTTTGTAGCCTCATCTCAGTCCTATTCATGAAGGCGTCGGTCCTCTTGATGAAATTACTATTTTCCGTCATGTATGACTCGGTTTTCATCATGAAGGCCTTTAGCGTGTTTTCCAATGAATTGACCGATTGTTTCTGCATCTGCTGCGGCGGCATCGGTTGTTGGACTTGCTGCTGCGGCATTGGCTGCTGAAATCCCGGTGGTTGGGTGATTGGGTTTAAGGCATTATTTGGGTTGCTCCATGATAAGTTTGGATGCCTCTTCCATGAGGGGTTGTACGTGTTGTACATCACATTGTTACGGTTGTAGTTCCCAACATACATACCGGTTTCTTGATTCATGCAATCAACAGAATTGTGGTTACCTCTACATAAATCACAACATGAATCAATTACCTTAACCTCACGGGTATTGTTTTGTAATTGTAGGTTTTGCACCATCTTGGTAAGAGAGGCCAATTGTGCTGCCACTGAACTTGATGAATCTAATTTGTTTACCGTGGCTTGGCGTCTTACTCCTCCTCGCCTAGATGTGGGAAATTGGAAGTCATTCCTTGCGAGTTTATTCAAAATTTCAATAGCTACCTCGGGTGCCTTGTCTAGGAGTGTGCCGTTTGCCGAGGCATCTAACATCATCCTTGTCGGGGCATTCGTGGCGTTGTAAAACATTGTCACTTGTGTCCATAAGGGAAATCCATGCAGCGGACACTTGTGCAATAGCTCTCTGTAGCGTTCCCATGCCTCGTACATTGGTTCGTCTTCAGCCTGTCGGAAAGAAGTAATTTCATTACGAATTCTATCATATAGATTAGTAGGATTAAAGCGAGTAATGAAATCACGGCAAAGTTCACTCCAGGATCCAATAGATCCCGCTGGAATGCTATTCAACCAAGCTTTCGCCCTATCCCTCAATGAATAGGGGAATAGCTTTAACCGCAAGACATCTTCATGGACTCCTTGGATTTTGAAAGAGTTGCAGATTTCCATGAAAGATTTGAGATGCTGCCTTGCGTCTTTAGTTGCAGACCCACCAAATTGTCCAATTGTATTTAACATGTTGAACATAACAGGTTTAAGTTCAAAATGGGCTGCTTCAATCTCGGGTGTAACGACTCCTGGGTTTAGTCCATTTAAGTCCCCCTCCAAGAAATCTCTGACAATCAGATGCCGCGGCCCAGGTGGCGGCGGAAGACCTTCATTGCCGACAGGTATGTTTTGTCCTGCCTGAACCTCTGCCATGACTCCTCGGATTTGTCTCCTCAACCTTAACCCTGTTCTTTCAATCTCAGGATCTAACTCGTATAAGGGGTTGGTTGGATTGGCCCTGGTCATACCCCAAGAAAAACAAAAGTAAAAGAAAAAGAAAAAGAAAAAGAAACAAGAAAACAAGGAAAACAAAATTTAGTTGTCAGTCCCCGGCAACGGCGCCAAAAACTTGTCGCGTGTCAAAAGTGCGCGTTCAATGCAAGCGGACACATCGCAAGTAATAAGTGATAAGTATGTTATCGAGTTATCGTCTCCTCAGGGACTGGTATACTTAATATGCTTTCTTCATCTTCTTGCTCTGTAGAAAGATAAAAACACAAGTGAGTTGATGTGATTTATTTAAACTAAAATAATTGAATAAAAATAAAGAGTCGAAATATTAGAGAGAGAGATGGGCCAGGATCCAGTTGTATTGTATTGTGGACTTGATTGACTTGTCTTTATCCAATGCAATCGTATATCTCTGCCTCGGCAGCACTGCAGTTTACTGCCTGGGAAGCGATAACGCTGTCTGCCGCGGCAATCCCTTGCTTGTGGGCAGACTTTACCAAAGTTTGGCAAAGTGTCCTTGAATGACTCCGCTTATCCCTAAGTCGGAGTGCTGTTGATGACTAGTCCTTGATGATACCTCCCGGCGTGAACCAATTATACTCACCAACCAATCTCACACTTCTTTTAGCCGCTGAAACTCTTAACCTATCCCTAGGCTGAGTTAGTATTTCGCGATTGAAACACCGTACTTACCCCTTTCGTGAATCTAACTCTCCCGAGCTTAGATAAATGGATTACTCACAAACTTCCCTCCCGGGTTTGAATGCGAGAACAAGGAATAACAAAGGATAAGCAAACCTTGATAATCTTTATTGCATTGAATAAAAGACAAATTACAATCTCCTCTCACAAATACTCCACAACCTTCACCTAAACCCTATGAAGGTTTTAGAACATGATGGAGAGGAAGGAAACAAGAGTAGAAGTCGGCTCTCCCTAAGTATTTCGATGTCTCATACATTGGGTGGCTAGGTCTTTATATAGGCTAGACCTAGGGCAAACCTTTCCTAAGTAGAATACAACTTGGAGTAGGGAACAAGTCAAGTACATAATAATATTATATTTCCAAGTTTGAATTCGGCTAAGGGGGCTTTCCCGCGTGGTCTTCCTTTGGGCTTTTCCTTGTGCTAGCCAGCTCCGATTCTTGGGCTTCAAGTCCAAACACGTTCCTTAGATTTTTGTCTTTCCATCGCCTATCACTTTGCTTCCTGTCTTCCTGCTGCTGCCTCGGCATCAGGTCCTGCCTCGGCCTTGTCGCTGCCGCGGTAATGGTTTTCCTGCACAGATATGAAAATGCAGTAAAACGTGCCTTTTTCTATAAATATTATCTATTTAAGTATAACTTCTAAATATATCACATTAAGCACATGCATTGGTTCAAGTGGGTGAATATTTGGTGATAAATGCTGATAAAAGGAGTAAAAAGTGATAGTGTGTTGAGCACTTATCACTCCCCACGGAGAAACACTGGGTCGAATGAAACCTTGATCCAAAAGTTCCTGCAGCTGAACTTTGAGCTCCTTAAGTTCTTTCGGAGCCATCCGATACGGTACCATAGACACTGGAGTAGTCCCCGGAAGTAACTCAATACCAAATTCCACCTCCTCCCGCTTAGGGGGAACACCCGGTAATTCTTCTGGAAAAACATCTGGAAACTCACATACAACTCGGATCTTATCCATCCCGGAATCAGATTGCCTTGGATCAAGAATGTAGGCAAGGTAGGCCACAGATCCTTTCCTGATCATCTTCTCGGCTTTCAGAGCAGAGACAAGATTGGACAGAAACCCTCTACGCTCACCGATAAGAATTACCTCACTGTCATCAAAAGTCCTCAGAATTGCCCTCTTACATTTACAGTCCAGAGTGACTCGGTGAGCAGACAACCAATCCATCCCCAAAATCAGATCAAACTCCCCGAATGGTAGCTCTATCAAATTAGCCGGAAAGATTTCCCCATGAACTTCAAGAGGACAATTCTTATAAACTTTGGTAACCTCCACAGGGTTACCTACAAGAGTATGAACAGAAACAGAGCTACCCACATCCTCAACAGAAATTTCCAAATAACCCGATACAGAACTAGAAACATAAGAGTGTGTAGACCCATTATCAAGTAGTGCAAATAACGAGATAACATGAATAGAAAAAGTACCAGCAATGACATCTGGCTCATCTCGGTCCTCATGTCTCCTCGTAGCATAAACCAAGCCGGGTTGGGATCCCCCTGATCTGGCAGCTCCCCTGAACTGACTAGGTCTGCCTCTACTACCAGTACCAGATGTAGCAGGTCTACCCTGACCTCTTCCCCCAGCTGGGGCCTGAACTGATGCCTGAGATTGCCCCTGAGTATAACCAGACTATGGAGACACTGGACAGTCCCTGAGACGATGATCAAACGAACCACATCGGAAGCAAGCCCCGCTCCTCATCCGACACTCTCCATAATGCCATTTCTTACAGAAAGAACACTGAGGCAACGCTCGGGTACTAGTGGATCCAGCTCCATTAGCAACAGGAACAACAGAAGCAACTGGTCTAGATCGTGCAGAACTCTGTAGCTCAAACTCATCACGACCCCTCTTCCGAGACTGAAAACCCTGACTGTGCTGTGCAGGCGCTGCAGGCTGTCCTCTACCTCTATCCTGAACCTGAGACTCCAGCTGAACTCTCAAGCTCTCATTACGTTCGGCTGTCTTGGCACGCCGAGTGATCATCTTATATTCCGTGTCGTGGTGAGTGGCAACTGCAATCTTCAACGGTACTCAGAGTCCCTTTAGAAATTGATCACATTTTTGTTTCTCAGTAGTAACAATAGCAGGAGCATACTGTAGCAGACGGAGGAACTCAATCTCATAATCATTCACTGACAGGTCATTCTGCTGCAGGTTCAGAAAATCCTCACGGCACTTAGCCAAATACTCGGGTCCAACATATCTATCCTCAAAGGCCTGTCTGAAAAACTCCCAGTTGATCTTCTCCGAAGCAGTAACTCTCTTCTCTGCCTCCCACCAGTTCAGGGCCTCTCCCTAAAGCAAAGAAACAGCTGCCCTCAGTTTCCTATCACAGGGGTAATCCATCTCCAGAAATAAACGCTGAAGCTTCTTCATACAGTACTTTAAAAGGATATTCTCATTCGAACGATATTCATTTAACAATGACGAATTAAATTTTTATTATTATTCGAAATGCCAAAATGCCACGTGTAATTAATAAGGTACCGATCTCAGGCGCTCGTAAGGTCGTCCTTACGTTTAACCGACTTCCAAACCCAAATATTTTTTTAAAGAATCTCTGGGTTTTTTTATGGTGTTTGGCCTACCAAAGTGGTCGGTGGCGACTCCAAGTCATTTTCAAATTAAACGTTTTTAACACGATCTTGAATTTCATAATTAATAATTAAAAACAATAAAAACTCAATTTTCCAAAATTCATTCGCTAGGCTATTTTTCACACATTTTGGTTTTAAAATGTTCGGGACAAGAGGATCATTACAACATATAGCTTACTCGTGTTTTCCCATTTTGCTTTTCCCTTGGCATTTAAAAAGTGTTCCTCTGTTTTCTCTGTTTACTTGCGATCACATTACCAAACTCTTCACGCACTACATTCATACATATATCGTGCCACCACCATCTATTCCATTTTGCCTTGACATATTTTGGTTGCTTGCATTCTGAAATTGTCATAACATTTCACCATTACACCTTCACCGTACATATTCATTTCCACCTGTTTAAACCACTGTTTTTATTTGCCTTTCATTTAGTAACACCTTTTTGCCTTGACAAATTTGACATGCACTTTACACCGATCCTCGTGGGAACGATACTTACTCACCCTTTATTACTTGCATGACTGTGTATACTTGCACATATTATTTGCATAATTTATAGCACTACACAACGCAGAATAAGTTTTTGGCGCCGTTTCTGGGTATCTGGCAAGAAAAGTTTATCATTTTTATCTTGGCATTTTCGTGTTACTTTATTTATTTTTTTAGTTCAGTTTTACTTGTTTTATTTTTCAGGTTTTTTTAGTGCATGACTAGAAGGTCTACTGACGGACCTATCTATCCATTAGTACCTGAGATTGAGTAATTGTTTCGACAAAGAAAACGTATTCAACATGAAATTAGATCCATATATGGTGTTCAAAATTAGGGCGTTCCTAATCAAGATCCAGTAGTTCCAAATGTCGGGGCAAATCAGAATGTTGCTGCACCTCGACCAAGGGCTATTCAGGATCATTTAAATCCTATCTTGGATGATC
This sequence comes from Abelmoschus esculentus, assembly GCA_035048815.1. Taxonomy (NCBI): domain Eukaryota; kingdom Viridiplantae; phylum Streptophyta; class Magnoliopsida; order Malvales; family Malvaceae; genus Abelmoschus; species Abelmoschus esculentus. Next base: position 8,385,106 of record JAUCBN010000015.1, read on the forward strand.
TTAATCCTGAAATCATGGCACCGGAAATTCAACCTACACACTTTGAACTCAAGCCTGTCATGTTCAATATGTTGAGTTTTATTGGGCAATTAGGTGGAACTCAAGCCTGTCATGTTCAATATGTTCAAGCTATTTCCTTATTCCCTAAGTAGCCGAGCAAGAGCATGGTTGAGTGGAGTACCATCCGGTTTGATGGAGTCATGGTCTGATATATGCAAAAGCTTTTTGCTGCGGTATAATCCACCAAAGCTCAACACTCAACTTAGAAATGACATTGCTTCTTTCCGACAAGGTGATGACGAATCAATGTGCGAATGTTGGTATCAATAGAGGGATTGCTTCAGAACTGTACTAATCATGGATTTCAAGATTGGACTCAAGTTTTGATGTTGTACAATGGAGTCAATGCACCGACTAGGATGATGTTAGATGCCTCAGCAAATAAAAATTCACTAGACAAATCACCCGAGGAGGCATTTGACATTCTTGACAGAATTGCCAACAATGATTATCAATTTCCTTCTACAAGACTTGGAACCAGGAGGAAGGCACAAGGAACTTTTGAGCTCGAAGCTAAGGACTCACTATCCGCTCAACTCTCAGCTATCACCAATATGTTGAAGAACATGCAACGTTCCAATGAAGTGAAGGAAGTAAAGATGGCCAACTCAGCATGTTTGTTATGCCATGGCAATCATCATGAGAGTGAGTGCCCAAGAAATCATGAGACAACCAACTATTTGGGCAATTTCAATAGAAGCAACAACAATCCCTACTCCAACACATACAATCCAGAATGACGATAACATCTGAACTTTTCATGGGGAAACCAAGGATCCAGCAATCCTAATCCGCAATTCCGGAATTAGAATGAACCCCAGAATTTTCAAGCGAATATGCCTTTTCAAAATTCGAACAAGGGGCATCATCATCATCTATTACCAGTTCTTTGGAAAAAAACTATACAAGAATTTATTCTAAGTACAAAGACAATGTTTCAAGAGCATATAACAACTATCAAGAATCAAGGTACGTTATTACAAAGCCATAGTGCTTCATTGCGAACTTTAGAAAGTCAGGTTGGCCAAATTGCCACGGCACTACAAGAACGTCAACCACGATGTCTACCCAGTGACACTGAAGTCACTAAGCCACACGGTAAAGAGCAATGTAGCGCAATCACACTATGGAGTGGCAAGCAAATTAACCAACAAGATAAGTTTGGGGGGCGAGACGAGTGATGATCCTACACCCAAACTTGTGCATGAAGAGACAGTAATGCCTGAGCAAATTCTCGAGGAGAAGGACAAGGAGGAAGGTTTGAAAAGTGAATCTATTGAGGGAGCTAGCAAAAATGCCACGACAAAAGCAGTTCCTACACCAGCAGTGGAAGAAGTTAGACCCCCACCATCCTTTCCCAAAGGATGAAGAAGCACAATGACAAGATTCAGTTTAAGAAGTTTGTTGATAAATTGGACCAACTTTATATCAATGTTCCACTCTTGAAGGCAATTGATCAAATGCCCACTTATTCCAAATTTCTCTAGGAGATAGTTACGAAGAAGAGGAAAGTGGAGAAGTTTGAGACAATTGCCACGGAAAGGGGTATTGCTCTGCTTTGAGTAAATTGCCAGTGAAGAAGAAGGATCCAGGCAGCTTTATATTTCCATTTGCCATTGGAGAAACTTTTTTAGGGAAAACACTCTGTGATCTTGGATCAAGTGTGAAACTGATGCCCAAGTCAATCTTTGTGAAGCTTGTCATGGGAGATGCGAGACCCACCTTCGTCATATTGCAACTAGCCGATCATTCCCATGTGAGACTAGAGGGGAAGATCGAAGATGTGATATTCCAGGTGGACAAGTTCATGTTTCCAGTCGACTTCCTTATACTTGATTGTGAGGTTGATGCTAACACACCCATCATCTTAGGGAGTCCTTTCCTAGCAACCGGTTGCATTCTCATTAATTGTGAGAAGGGTGAGATTACTATACGAGTAGCAGATCAGAGTGTGATCGTAAATGTCAATAATTCTCTTAAGTACGTGGATGATTCTGAAGAATGTCGAAGCATTTTAAAAGTAGACTCTAAGCTGTCAAAGGAAGCTGATCCTTTTTTCATAACAATTTCATACAACTGGATGAATATGAAGAGCTCATAAAGGAAGATGAAAAGGAAGCTGATGAATTTCCAATGAAAGTGCAACAATCTAGTCTACTGATAACTAGACTATACTCGCTCTTTGAACCGCTTGATTATGAGGAATTTATTCCTCCTATGCCTTCTTTACTACACGCACTCAAGTTGGAGCTGAAGACTTTGCCACAACATCTTAAGTATGCTTATTTGGGTGAAGATGAAACCTTACATGTCATTATTTCCTCAAGTCTTAATGTTGATCCAGAAAGAAGTTTACTTGCAGTTTTGTCACAACATAAAAAGGCAATAGGATGGACCATGGTAAATTTAAAGGGGATTAGTCTGACTATCTGTATGCATAAGATACTTTTGGAAGAATGTCATGGCAACTCCATAGAGCCACAACGTATACTCAACCCTATTATGAAAAAAAGTTGTGATGAAGGAAATTATCAAATGGCTAGACGTTGGAGTTATCTACCTGATAAGTGCTCAAAAGATCATTATTTTATACACCTTTCATGGGCAATAAGAACTTATCTCACACTTACTTGGACTGATGCATGCGCTTAATATGCAATATTCGGATATTCTGCCATTATAACTCATAAAGCTAATATTTACAGGAAATGTAGAATTTACGATATCTTCTGTACATGCAGGAACAAGTACTGCCGAGGTAGGGTTGAGGCCGCGGCAGCAACTGAAGCTCCAGCATCAATACTATAGGCGATTGGTAGATAAAAATACACTGGACGATTCTGGACATGCAGCACATGGATCGAAGCTAGCTAGCACGAGGAAAGCCCAAGTCAAAGTCCACAAGGGAAAAGCCGCCTAGTTGAAATAAACTTGGAAATATTTGATTTATGGGAATAATTGTAATCCTACTCCAAGTAGTATTCTTACTTAGGAAAGGTTTGCCCTAGACCTAGACTATATACTATAGCCGTCCAATGTATTAGGAGAGCCGATTTAGAGAGAGTTCAACCCTAAGAATTATTGTGTTCTTTCCTCCATTATGTTCTAAGCTTTCTTAGGGTTGGGTGAAGGTTGTCGAGTACTTGTGAGAGGAGATTGTACTTTGTTTCTCGTTTCAATGCAATAAAACATTAAGATTTGCTTACTCTTTGCCATTCTTTGTTCTTGTATCCAAGCTCGGGAGGAAAGTTTGTGAGTGATCCATTTATCTAGACTCGGGAGAGCTAGATTCACGAAAGGAGTAAGTACGGTATTTGAAAAATACTAACTCGGCCTAGGGATAGGTTGGAGTTTCAACGGCTAAAAGAAGTGTGAGATTGGTTGATAGTTATAATTGATTCACGCCGGGAGGTATCGTCAAGGACTGATTATCAACAATGTTTCGATTTAGGGATAAGTGGACCCATCCAAGAACACTTTGCCGAATCTTAATAAGGTCTACCCAAGAGCAAGGGATTGCCGTGGCAGACACGCATTGTCGCTGCCGAGGTAGTAATCTGCAGTACTGCCGAGGCAGAGTCATGCGATAGCATTGGACAGAAACAAGTCGATCGATTCCACAATACAACGCAATTGGATCCTGCCTACTCTCCTCATTCGTTCTCATTATCTTTATTTAGTTTTTATTTAATTAGTTTACACAAACATCCTTCCTACTTGTGTTTTTACTTTACTTTTACAGGACAAGAATATTGAAGAAGACATATTAAGTATATCAATCCCTGTGGAGACGATACACGATAAATACTTATCACTTTATTACTTGCGACGTGTACACTACACAGTTTGCGCTATTTTTACACGCAACAAGTTTTTGGCGCCATTGCCGGGGATTGACAACTAAATTTTGTTTTCTTTATTTTCTTGCTTTAGTTATTTTATTTTTATTTTTATTTTACTTTGGTTTCTTTTTGGTGTATGACCAGGGCCAACCCATCCATTCCGTTGTATGAGATTGACGCTGAAATTGAACATACACGGAATCAGTTGAGGAGACAAATCCAATAAGCAATAGTAGGGAATCAAGTAGATCAAAACATACCTGCTGGCCACGAAGGACTTCAGCAGCCACCTATGCCGCAGCAACCACTGCCGCAGCCTCTACTGCCGTGGTAGCTCACTGTTAGAGATTTCCTGGTGGAAGATCTGAATGGATTAAACCCTGGAGTCGTTGCACCCGAAATAGAAGCAACCCACTTTGAACTCAAACCTGTCATGTTCAATATGTTGAATACTATTGGACAATTCAGTGGGTCTGCAACTGAAGATGCCAGGCAACATCTCAAATCTTTCATGGAAGTTTGTAACTCATTTAAAATTCAAGGAGTCCATGAAGATGTTTTGAGATTAAAATTGTTTCCCTATTCACTGAGGGATAGGGCCAAGACCTGGTTAAATAGCATTCCAGCAGGATCAATAGGATCTTGGAGTGAACTCTGCCGAGATTTCATTACGCGCTTTAACCCTACTAACTTATATGATCGTATCCGTAATGAAATTACTTCTTTTCGACAGGCAGATGTTGAACCAATGTACGAGGCATGGGAGCGCTATAGAGTGTTATTGCACAGATGCCCATTACATGGATTTCCCTTGTGGACGCAAGTGACAATGTTCTACAATGCCACTAATGCCCCCACAAGGATGATGCTAGATGCTTCTGCCAATAGGACACTCCTCGACAAAGCTCCTGAGGAAGCTATAGAGATTCTGAACAAGCTCGCAAAGAATGATTTTCAGTTCCCTACATCAAGGCGAGGAGGAATGAGACGCCAAGCCACAGTGAATGAACTCGAAGCATCCAATTCAGTGGCAGCACAATTGGCATCTCTAACCAAGATGGTTCAGAACATGCAATTACAACAAAATACTCATGAGGTTAAAACGATCAATTGTTCTGAGTATGTGCAAGATGAGGAAACTGGTTTTTATGTGGGAAACTACAACTAGAATAATAATATGATGTCTAACACATATAATCCGGCATGGAAAAGGCACCCAAATTTTTCATGGAGCAATCCTAATAATGCCTTGAATCCCACTAATCAGACCTCAAATTATCAACAATCGATGCTGCAGTAAAATATACAGCCGATGCCGCAGCAGCAGATGCCGCAGTAGTAGTCCGAAAGTTCGTTGGAGAACACTCTCAAGGCCTTTATGATGAAAACAGAATCATACATGGCAGAGAACAATAATTTCATCAAAAGGACGGATGCTTTCATGAACAGGACTGAGATGAGGCTGCAAAATCAAGAAGCGGCTATTAAAACTCTAGAAACTCAAGTTGGTCAGTTCGCTCAAAGACAAAACACTAGACCACAAGGAGGATTACCTAGCAATACTGAAGTTGCTAAGGGAATGGGCCATGAGCAATGTAAAGTGATTACAACCAGAAGTGGCCTACATTTAAAAGAAAAACTAACCAGTTCAGCAAACAAGGTCCCACAAGCAATACAAGAGGAGTCAAATAAGGAGGACCAGGATCCTGAACCAGAAAGTTAGGCCTCAGAAATCCCATCAGAAATGTCTGTCGAGGCAGACAAACCGGCAGCACCTCAACCAGCTGCCGAGACAGTAAAAGACCCAGTGGTGCCAGGTATTAAATTTAAAATTCATGAAACCCTAGAGGAGATGAGACCACCACCACTTTTCCCACAAAGGTTGAAAAAGCAAAAACAAGATCTCTAGTTTAAAAAATTTTTAGACATCCTAAAACAAGTCCACATCAACTTGCCATTCCTTGAGGCAATTGAACAGATGCCTAATTACGCTAAGTTCTTGAAAGACATGATATCTAAAAGAAAAAGGCTTGGTGAGTTTGAAACAGTGGCAGCAACTGAGGGATGCATGGCAATGCTGCACAATCGCATGCCTCCAAAATTAAAGGATCCTGGATGCTTTACCATACCTTGTGCGATAGGTAACCATTATGAAGGAAAGGCCCTATGCGACTTGGGAGCAAGCATCAACTTAATGCCGAAATCAGTCTTCCAAAAGCTTGGAATAGAGAGAGCAAAACCCACAACTGTGGTACTTCAACTAGCGGATAGATCATTTGTGCACCCTGAAGGAAAAATTGATGACATATTGGTAAGGGTAGACAAATTTATTTTTCCCGCTGACTTCCTTATCCTTGATTGTGAAGCAGATGATAATGCGCCAATCATATTGGGAGGCCTTTCTTAGCAACTGGACGCACTTTAATTGATGTGGAAAATGGAGAGTTGACAATGAGGGTTAATGACCAACAAGTCAAACTCAATGCATTCCACAATTTAAAAAAATATGATGATCCAGAAGAGTGCAAAGCCATCCACACAACAGAAACCAAAATATCCTGCCTTGGCAGCGTGCTCGGTAGACTATTTGGCAAAAAGATCAAGCTCAAAATGGAAGCAGCACATAAGGATGGACATGAAGCAAAAGGGGGCAGCCAACATCTGAATTACAATTCTGGCCAACAAGAGATAAACACCTTAGGAGATGCATTTGCATGCACTCCCCCAGTGACTTAATCTCTTCCCTTTTCTTTTTATACTATTATATTAGGAATAGTTTAGTTTATATTTACTTTCCATATTTATTTTAGGTTGTCTTTATTTTTCTTGTTTTTAGGTTAATAAAGCAAGAATAAAGGAGAAATAGTTCATAGCAGGAATCCTGCCGAGGCAGAAAATAGTGTCAGAGCCGCAGCAGTCCCAACGGGCAGAACAGTGTAACGGCTAGTCTGCCGAGATTCTTGCCGCGACAGTAAAAGCAATCGGCTGTAAAGGCTAATAGCTACAAAACAGCTAGTGGTTTCAAATGGATACAAGGCCGAGGCCTATATAAGCATCTTCCTTCTCTTGAACTATTCACTCTTGCATTCTTGTTTTCTTTTGAATTTTTGTTAATCTTGCTCTCATCATACTCTCTAACTAGCCTTCTTGAAATTTTTAGAATCTTTCCAAGAAACTCTTTAAAATCTTCAAAACTCATCCATGGCATCATACACTCGCTTTGCCCCTGCCGCTGTTGAAGACCGATTCAACAGATCGTTTGTTGCTCGGCAGTTATGGGAGGAACAAGGGTTCCAACACTGGGATGAGGAAAACTATGTCATCGAACACTTCTTGTTCGATAAAATTAAATATCAAGATTGGGAGATTCTTTGCCTACAGCCTGCCCAGGAAAATTCCACCATAGTACGAGAATTTTATGCACATGGGCCGAGCAAGGACTCTCTCTACGTCCACTGCCGGGGCAGGCCGATCAAGCTTGATGCCGAGACAATCAACCAATACTATGGTCTCACATCTATCCGCGATATCCATGCCAAATTTTTTGAAGAAGTTACAAACGAAGATTACAAGTTGATTAAAGATGACCTTTGTTACAACAACACCCCTTGGGAAACCGGTGCCCATAGAGGATCTGTAGCAAGGCAGAACCTAAAGCCCGAGGCCAAGCTTTGGAATACCTTTGTCAAGAGACGCCTCATTCCCACCTCCCACAACAGCACGGTAGACCGTAGGAGATTGGTGTTCATCCAATCAATCATCACCAAAAGGAGCATCAACGTGGACAACATCATATTACGAGAAATCTACGAGTGCGGTAAGAAGGAAAGAGGACCACTATATTTCCCTTGTTTAATCTCTGGTTTTTGCATTACTGCAGGTGTACCGGTAGAAGATACGGATGAATACACACCAAATATGCAAGGATGGACGAAAGACTTCTGCCATAAAATAATGCAGATCACGCAGGCAAAACCATTCCAGGCAATTCCTCAGTAGTTCACTGCCGACTTCACTGTCGGAGCCCAGTACACAGTAGATATGCCTGGCACTACCCACACCACTGTCGCAGCAGACCCATACCAGGAGATTCTACAAAGGATGGCCACCATAGACCTTCGTCAACAGAGATAAATGAAATATCAACGCGACTTCAACAACACACTTGCACAGATGGTGATGCAAAATTTTCCAAGTCAAGGGATACACTTTCCAGAATTCCCAGCAAACATATTCGTCACAACAACACCCTACAAAGAGACCACCCCATCCCCAAGATCGAGGCCGTTTTTCCCTTCTCAACATCAACAACAATTCCACGCGGCTGGCCCATCTAGGGTAGCAGACTCTGCCGCGGCATCTTCAACCAGCAGAAGACCATCAAAGAGGATAGCTGTCTTCAATACTCCACCACGATCACCCATCCCCATGGGCAGTCTCTCCAGATAAATAGATGAGTATGTACATCAAAGCTCATCCAATATCGAGCCAAGCATTCATTATGCCTGTAATCACTAATTTTATCCGGGGTTCAAACCTGGGTTTTAAATTTTTGTCTCATTTTAACGGGCTTGTATTTATTAGACTAAAAAAATCAAAAATATTACTTTATATGTGTTTTTAATTCAAAAATCCAAAAATATTACTATACTATATATTTTTATTTATTTTGCTATTATTATCATTTAAATTTTGTTACTTTCATTGTAAACAAAAAAATCAAAAAATTATATGCTACTTTCCTTTCCTTCCTTCATGTAGTTATTACGTTATTATAATTATATATTTAAGTGAAAAATCAAAAATCAAAAAATACTATATGATATATCTATTTTAATTTGTGTTACTTTACTTACTTTATTTAAAGTTTTATTTTATTATTAAATATTATTTATTATTATTATTATTTATTAAGTATTATTATTATTATTAACAAATTAAATATAAATAACCCAATATCATATAATAAAAAGCTCAAGTCCTATTTAAAGAGTCCATGAATACATTGTTAAACCCAAAAATAAATAAATATTAAAACCTATTACAAAATAACAAAGCCCAGAAATTAATTACACCATAGCCCGTTTTTGAATTAAATAACAAGCCCGGTTTTGAGCCCAAACTGAACCAAACCATTAGCCTGGTTCAAATGTGAGAAACCCTAACTGAGCTAATCTTCTTCTGCGCAGCCAACATCTGACCGTTGGATCAAATCCAGATCCAACGGTCCAAACACAAGGAAGGAGGACGGTTGGCATCTTGTCACGCGCCCACGCGCGCCCGATGGCATCCTTCACGCGCGCGTAGCGCACACGCGCTGACCCCTCGGCTTCTCAAAGAACCGTTCGTCTCTATCGCCGGTTAATTATCCGGTGGTCCCCTCTTGATCTCCGGCAGCCACCTCAAGCAAACAGACAAGAAAAAAACGCGTCAAATTCGTACAAGTAATCAGAGCCATAATGCCAACAAAATCAGAGGCATTTTAGAGTATAATCGGCCATTTCAACAGAGATTTCAGAGGCGAAAAACAACAAAATTAAGTAGAAAAGCGATTTTAGGGCTATTTTCCCTTTTCTTTTTTTCATGTAATTAATCGGCTATAAAGGCCGAACCAAACTATGTAAACGGGATCTCTCCCAACCAATTCGAATCAATACAAAAAATCTTCAGAGGTACACCCTCTCGTTCTTTCTTTTCACATACATAAAATAATATAGAGGTTAGGGTTTAGATTTGCTCACCTTCGAAGAACCTCCACCGAGTCTTCCCTCTCCTTGGCAATAACCCGTTCGACCTTTCTTCAAGGTTCGATGGCGGTGAGCAGATCTTAAGGAAAAGGGGGCCAATCGGAAAGGTTTTTTAGATCATTTGGTTTCAAACAAAAGGGTTTTTTGTGTGTGTTCTGTTGTTGTTGCTCGAAATAAGAAGGATTTTGATTTTCGTTTTCGTTTTCAAAAGAGAAGCGGGGTTCTGGAATAAGCTTTTGAGGGGGAAAAGTTTAGTTTTTGCTTCGCCAGCTAACGACGGCCGACGCGACCGTTTTCTGGAAATGAGGCGGTGGCTTCTGGAAATTCCTGGGTTTGGATGAACACCTTGAAGGTGTTCATCTTGTTTTCAGAGAATTTGAAAAATGGGGCTCCGGTTTAGAAAGGAAATAAAATAAAAGGAGGGGCCTCAATTTTGAGTTGTCATTTATACTCAACTAATAAAAGGAAAATGGCCTTATTACCATTTAAACCCCTCCGTGTCAACTAAATCACAACCGAGATCCTTCTGTTTTTATTTTGTTAATCAATTTAGTCCTGATTTCAGTTTTAATCTCTTTTATTTTAGGTTTATTTCGGATCGAGCCCCTCCGCGTCGATTTGTTTACTTTTGAACCCTTCCTCACTTTAAAATAACGTTTCGAGGGTTTAAATGTTTTTAAATCCTTCTGATTTGGTCACTGTTCGAGAATATAAAATGTGTTTTCTTTTATTTTTGACCCTTCTGTTTTGCTTTCATTTAGTTTGCCATTTACAGTAGCCTTTATTTTATCTCTTTTTATTTTGTCTCAATTTTAGTCTTATTATGTGCATTTTATTTTATTTATTTATCATGTATTTAAATGTTCATATATTTATGTATTTATTTGTACATAATGTTTTCTTATGCTTTATTTGTTCATTCATGCATTTTATTTATTTATTTATTTGTAACCATGCATATTTGATTTGGTTCATGTTTGTTTACTCGTTTTTGTATTGTGTATTTATGTTTTTATTTCCATGCACATTTACATTCACACATATTATTGTATGTTATATTTTCTTTGCTTAACTCACATCTAATATTAATTAATGAACATAACAATTACGTCTTTATTCGGTCGTAACGGGCCCGTCTTATCCAACGTAAGGATGACGGTGTATGTGTTATCTTCGAATAAAGATAAGGTAAAAATAAAATTGAAATCGAATATTTAAACAAACATCAATTTTAATGCCATTTTAAATAGAAAATTCCAAAATTTAATTAAACGGTTAATTTGATAAAGGTGCCGATTTCGGGCGATTTAAAACGCTGATCTTGTTTTAAATCGTAACCGACTCTCGAACCCCAATCCTTTTCAAATCTTTGGTTTTTACGGTGTCCGGTCTACCAAAGTGACCGGTGGCGACTCCAAATATTTTCTAAATCGTTTTCCAAATTTCAATATTTTTAAGTTGGTTTTAAAACCTTTCCCCAATTTTAAAACTTAATTTCCAACTTTTCAAATTAGCGACTTTTTACACTTTTAAGAAAAAAAGGGGTCGCTACAATGCCGAGGCAACAAAAGTTGAAAAGGAAGGAGGGACGAAAATAATGCATACGAAAGAAATTGCCGACGAAGAAGAAGGAGAAGAGGTGAATGCTCCTTTACAAAGGACACCACCCACATGAGTTCAACCGCCCCGGGAAGCAAAACTACAACAATCACCAGCGCAAGGATCAAGGATGAAAGAGTCAGCAGGTAGGACTAGAAAAAAAATTGTTACCAGCAGCTCTTCAGAGTCCGTTTAAATACTAAGCTTTTCCTGCCTTTAATTCTTTAATTCTTCACTTTTGCTATTAATTTCTTTACCTGCTGTGTGATTAGAGCATTGAGGACAATGCTCAGTTTGAGTTTGGGGGTGTCAGTGCACTGCCGAGGCAGCTCACTACTGCGGCCTTACCATGAAAGAGAGTAAAATGTTTGCCTTATTTGAATTTTTTAGTGCATCTATCTGCTTCCTAATTGATTTACTGCCTTTACTTTTGCACTGCCTTCCATCAGTATTGCCTTAGTTTATTCTTTTAAGGCTATAGAAATCTTTCTCCTTACCATGTCTAGGTTCTGTTTTAAAGGATTAACCTTAGAATACTTAAGGTAGAAAACCTTGAAGCTTGCTATAAGGTTAAGGTTATAAACACTTTTGGGACTTGTTTGATTTAGGAATTCTTTTAATGAACTTAGGTGATAAACACTTAGACTTTTAGGAAAATGACTAGAGGTGCCTATCACCGGCTCTAGGAAGCGCTCTTCTTCATGCTAGAGGTGCCCGAAATTGGCTCTACTATGCTAAAGAATGAAAAGAAGGAAATAGAAATCACATACCTTGAGGTGCCCGAAATTGGCTCAAGCTATTGATGTTTTAAGAAGAGAACACTAGATCCAAATCTATTTGTCTTGAACTTAGAGTTTATCTAAGAAAGCCTTTAATCAACCTTGTCCACAAAAACGCACACACTCACAAAATCTTATAGCTTGTTTCTGGGTAAAGTCCTTGAGTAAACAAAAGGCTAAGACTAAGGAATATGCATAGTTATGGTGGGGAGAATAGATGGAAAAGTAAGACCAAGAGAGAATAAGGTTTGGCAAATTGATGGCTTGCATTGCTTGAGGACAAGCAATAGTTCGAGTTTGAGGGTATGATAAGTGCTCAAAAGATCATTATTTTATACACCTTTCATGGTCAATAAGCACTTATCTCACACTTACTTGGACTGATGCACGCGCTTAATATGCAATATTCGGATATTCTGCCATTATAACTCATAAAGCTAATATTTACAGAAAAATGCAAAATTTACGATATCTTCTGTACATGCAGGAACAAGTACTGCCGAGGCAGGGTTGAGGCCGAGGCAGAAGTTGGGCTGTGACAGCAACTGAAGCTCCAGCATCAATACTGTAGGCGATTGGAAGATAAAAATACACTGGACGATTCTAGACATGCAGCAGATGGATCGAAGCTGGCTAGCACGAGGAAAGCCCAAGTCAAAGTCCACAAGGGAAAAGCCGCCTAGTTGAAATAAACTTGGAAATATTTGATTTATGAGAATAATTGTAATCCTACTCCAAGTAGTATTCCTACTTAGGAAAGGTTTGCCCTAGACCTAGACTATATATATCATAGCCGTCCAATGTATTATGAGAGCCGATTTAGAGAGAGTTCAACCCTAAGAATTATTGTGTTCTTTCCTCCATTATGTTCTAAGCTTTCTTAGGGTTAGGTGAAGGTTGTCGAGTACTTGTGAGAGGAGATTGTACTTTGTTTCTCGTTTCAATGCAATAAAACATTAAGATTTGCTACTCTTTGCCATTTGTCGCGTGTCAAAAGTGCGCGTTTAGTGCAAGTGGACACATCGAAAGTAATAAGTGATAAGTATTATCGTCTCCATAGGGACTGGTAAATTTAATATGTCTTCTTCACCTTCTTGTTCCGTAGAAAAGTAAAAACACAAGTGATTGAGTTGGTTTATCTAAACTAAAATAACTAAACAAAAATAAAAAGATTTAATAATAGAGAAAGATGGATCAGGATCCAGTTGCATCGTATTGTAGATTTGATTGACTTGTCTCTGCTCAATGCAATCGTATATCACTTCCTCGGCAGCACTGCAGTTTACTGCCTTGGCAGCGACGATACTGTCCGCCGCGGCAATCCCTTGCTCGTGGGTAGACTTTACCAAAGTTCGGCAAAGTGTCCTTGAATGACTCCGCTTATCCCTAAGTCAGAGTGCTGTTGATGACTAGTCCTTGATGATACCTCCCGGCATGAACCAATTATACTCACCAACCAATCTCACACTTCTTTTAGCCGCTGAAATTCTTAACCTATCCCTAGGTTGAGTTAGTATTTCGCGATTGAAACACCGTACTTACCCCTTTCGTGAATCTAACTCTCCGGAGCTTAGATAAATGGATGACTCACAAACTTCTCTCCCGAGCTTGAATGCGAGAACAAGGAATAACAAAGGATAAGCAAACCTTGATAATTTTATTGCATTGAAACAAAGACAAAGTACAATCTCCTCTCACATATACTCGACAACCTTCACCTAATCCCTAAGAAGGTTTAGAACATAATGGAGAGAAAGAAGACAAGTATAGAATTCGGCTCTCTCTCCCTAGGTATTCCCTCTATAATACATTGGATGGCTAGGTCTTTATATAGGCTAGACCTAGGGCAAACCTTTCCTAAGTAGAATACAACTTGGAGTAGGGAACAAGTCAAGTACATATTTCCAAGTTTAATTTGGCTAAGGGGCTTTCCCGCGTGGTCTTGCCTTGGGCTTTTCCTTATGCTAGCTAGCTCCGATCCATGGGCTTTAAGTCCAGATACGTTCCTTGGATTTTTATCTTTCCATCGCCTACAGTCTTGCTTCCTATCTTTCTGCTGCTGCCTCGGCATCAGGTCCTGCCTCGCCCTTGTCGCTGCCGCGGCACTGGTTCTCCTGCACAGATATGAAAATGCAGTAAAACGTGCCTTTTCTGTAAATATTATCTCTGTAAGCATAACTTCTAAATATATCACATTGAGTATATGCATTGGTCTGATTCGGTGTATATTTGGTAATTAATGCCTATAAAAGGAGTAAAAAGTGATAGAGTTGAGCACTTATTACACCCCCAAACTTGAACTATTGCTTGTCCTCAAGCAATGCAAACCATCAATTTGCCAAACTCTACTCTCTCTTGGTCTTACATTTCCATCTGTTTTCCCCACCATAGCTAGGCCTATTCTTTAGTCTTAACCTTTCGGCTACCCAAGGGTTTACCTAGAAACAAACTATAAGAATTGTGAGTGTGTGCGTTTTTGTGGACAAGTTTGATTAAAGGCTTTCTTAGACAAACTTTAAGTTCAAGACAAGTAGAATTGGGTTAAGTGTTCTCTTCTTTCTAAGCAACCAATTCTTGAGCCAATTTCGGGCACCTCAAGGATTGTGTTTTTCCCTTCACTAAATTTTTCTTTCTTTTTGATATTCCTTAAAGCATACTAGAGCCAATTTCGGGCACCTCTAACATGAAGAAGAGACCTTCTAGAGCTGGTGATAGGCACCTCTAGTTACTTTCCCCAAAATCTAAGTCTTTATCACCTAAGTTCATTAAAAGAATTCCTCTAATCCAACAAGTCCCAAAAGTGTTTAAAGTTCTTCCTATAGTAAGCTTCTAAGTCTTCATCCTTAAGTATCCTAAGGTTAAACCTTCTTAACAGAACCTAAACATGGTAAGGAGAAAGATATCTATAGCCTTAAAGAATAAACTAAGGCAATACTGATGATAAGCAGTGCAAAAGTGTAGGCAGTTAATTCAAGTAAGGCGGGGAGCATGAAAATTTAAAAAAAAATCACTGGAATACTCCCTTTTTGGCAAGGCCTCGGCAGTAGATTGCTGCCTTGGCAGTGAATCTGCACCCCCAAACTCAAACCAAGCATTGTCCTCAATGCTTTATATTTGAAGAAATAAGCGGGCAAAAAAATATGAATAGAATAAGCAGCAAATAAAAACAATAACAACAAGTAATATTGAATTTTGAAAACAAAGAAAAAGAATTAAAGTGACTCCGAAGAGCTGCTTGTAACAATTTTTCTCCTTGGCCTTGCGCCGATTGCTTGGTCCTTGGTGAAGGCGATGGTTGAGCTTTTGCTTGTCGGGGCGGTTGGACTCGTGTGGGTGGTGTCCATTGCATTGGGGCCTCCACCTCTTCTCCTTCTTCTACATCAGCCATCTCTTAGGTTAGCATTATGTCCGTTCCTCCTTCCATTGTTGTTGCTCCTCCGGTGTGGTGTGTACTTGGTCCGGTGGCGGTAGAGCTTTGGTGCACATAGGCTTCTATCTCAGCTGATAGACTGCCCATGATGATTGGTGATCGGGGTGGAGTGCTAAAAACTGCCCTCCGCTTGGATGGTCTTCTACTGGTAGACGAGGCCTCGGCAGAATCTGCTGCCCTAGATGGCCCGACAGCCTGGTATTAGGGCTAAGGGTCCGCATGGAAGAACGACCTTGGTCCTCCCGGGGCTGGTGTAGTCTCTGTGTAAGGGGAGGCTGTGACAAACATATTGTTGGGGAAATCTGGAAATTGTGCTCCTTGGTCTGGAAAAGCTTGCAGCATCATCTGGGCTAATGTGCCATTGAAATCTCTTTGGTACTCCATGTACCTCTATTGCCTGAGGTCCATTGCTGCCATCCGTTGCAAAATTTCCTGGTACGGGTCTGTTGTGGCAGAGGTGTGGGCAGTATCAGGCATGTCTCCCGTGTACTGGGCCCCGGCAGCAGTATCAGTAGTGAACTGTTGGGGCGTTGCTTGGACTGGCTCCGCCTGCGTGATCTGCATGACTTTGTGACAAAAGTCTCTGGTCCATCCTCGCCGTGGGGGAGTGTATTCGTCCGTATCTTCAATGGGCACACCTACAGCAACACATAAACCCGTGATCAAACATGGGAAATACAATGGTCCCCTATCTTTCTTACCGCACTCGTGAATTTCCCGTAGGATGATCTCTCCAACATTGATGGTCCTTTTATTGGTGATGGATTAGATAAGCACCAATCTTTTGCGGTCCACCGTGCTATTGTGGGACGTGGGGATGAGGCGTCGCTTAACAAAGGTGTTCCACATCTTGGCCTCGGGCTTTAGGCTTTGTCTTGTTACGGATCCTCTATGGGTACCGGTTTCCCATGGAGTATTTATGTAACAAAGATCATCTTTGATCAGCTCGTAGTTCTCGGCAGTGATGTCTTCCATGAATTCGGCGTGAACATCACTGTCAGGAGTGAGGCCGTAGAAATTGTTGATAGTCTCGGCATCTAATTGGACTGGCCTGCCGCGGCAATGAACAAAGAGGGAGTCTTTGCTGGGCCCGTGCGCATAAAACTCCCGCACGATCGTAGCATTCACCTGGGTAGGTTGAAGACAAAAAATTTCCCAATTTTGGTACTTGATTCTATCAAAGAGATAGTGCTCGATGCCGTAGTTTTCATCATCCGCATGCTGGAAACCTTGTTCTTCCCACAGTTGCCGAGCGATGAAAGATCGGTTGAAACGATCTTCAACGTTGGCTGGGGCGAATCGCTTGTATGCGGCCATCAAGATTTGAGAGATTTGATTTCTTGGAGTTTTTCTTGAAAAGAATCTGAAATTTCACGAGGAATTGTGAGTAGGCAGAGAGTAATGTGAGAGAAAGATTGTTAAGAATGCTAAAGAAAACAAGAAAGTAAGAATGAATAATTCAAGAGGAAGGAGTTTCTTATATAGGCCTCGGCCATGTGACCGTTGAAGCCACTAGCCGTTTTGTAACCGTTACTCTTTACTACCGTTTCCTTTTCTGCCGCGGCAGGAATCTCGGCAGACTAGCTGTTACACTGTTCTGCCCGTTGAGTCTGCTGCGGCCCTGACACTGTTTTTCTGCCTCGACAGAGTTCCTGCTGTGAACTACTTCTCCTTTATTCTTTCTTATTATCCTGAATAAAAATTAAACACACAAAAAGAAAAAATACTTAAAGCAAAAATAAATTCGAAAAATAAATTAAACTAATCCTAATATATTAATAAAGAAAAGGGAGGAGATCATGTTACTGGTGGAGAGCATGCAAATGCATCTCCCAAGATTATTCTCTCCCGTTGGTCCGAATTGTGCATCAGTTGTGGGCCACTTCTTTTTGCTGTATGTTCATCCACCTTGGGCTTAATCTTTTTACCGAATATCCTGCTGAGCAGACTGCCAAGGCAGGATACTTTAGTGCCTACTGTGTGGATGGCCTTACACTCCTCTAGATCATCATATTTTTTTAAGTTGTGGAATGCGTTGAGTTTGACTTGTTGGTCATTGACCCGCATTGTCAACTCTCCTTTTTCCACGTCAATTCGGGTGCATCCAGTTACAAGGAAAGGTCTCCAAAGGATGATTGGTGCATTGTCATCTGCTTCACAATCAAGGACAAGAAAGTCAGCAGGAAAAATAAATTTATCTACTCTTACCAGTATGTCCTCGATTTTGCCTTCGGGTTGCACATAAGATCGATCCGCTAGTTGGAGCATAACTGTTGTAGGTTTTCCCCTTCCAATTCTAAGCTTTTGAAAGACTGATTTGGGCATGAGATTTATGCTTGCTCCAAGGTCGCATAGGGCCTTACCTTCATAATTTTTACCTATCGCACAAGGTATGATAAAGCAGCTAGGATCTTTTAACTTCGGTGGCATGCGGTTGTGCAACATTGCCATGCATCCCTCGGTAGCAGCCACTGTTTCAAACTCACCTATTCGTTTCCTCTTTGACACCATGTCGTTTAGGAACTTAGCATAGTTAGGCATTTGTTCAATTGCCTCTACGAATGGTATGTGGACTTGCTTTAAAATGTCGAGGAACTTTTTAAATTGCTGGTCCTGCTTTTGCTTTTTCAACCTTTGTGGGAAAGGTGGTGGTGGTCTCATCTTATCCAGGTTTTCATTAGTTTGAAATTTAATACCTGGCACCACTAGAGTTGTTGCTGCCTCGGCAGGCTGCTGAGGAGCTACAGTACTTTCTGCCGGGCAGTGTTTTCAGAATCAGTTTGCTCAGCCTCTTCTTTTGCTGGATCCGCTGATTGAATTTGGCTGTCTGGGATCTTTTCCTTCAGATGTAGATCACTCCTAGTAGTGATTGCTTTGCACTGTTCATGGCCCATTACCTTAGCAACTTCAGTATTGCTAGGTAGTCCTCCTTGTGGTCTAGTGTTTATGTTTTGAGCAAACTGCCCAACCTGAGTTTCTAGCGTTTTAATGGCCGCCTCTTGATTTTGCAACCTCATCTCAGTTCTATTCATAAAAGCATCTGTCCTCTTGATGAAATTACTGTTCTCTGTCATGTATGACTCAGTTTTCATCATAAAGGCTTTGAGAGTGTTCTCCATTGAACTTGCCGGTTGCTGCTGTTGCGGCATTGACTGCTGGGTTTGCTGCTGCGGCAGTTGTTGCATCGGTTGCTGAAATCTTGAAGGTTGGGTGACTGGGTTTAAGGCATTGTTAGGGTTGCTCCATGATAGGTTTGGATGCCTCTTCCATGAGGGATTGTATGTGTTGGACATCATATTGTTACGGTTGTAGTTTCCAACATACATACCGGTTTCTTGATTCATGCAATCAGAGGAACTGTGATCACCTCCACATAAGTCACAATAAGAATCAATTACCTTGACCTCACGGGTATTTTGTTGTAACTATAGGTTTTGCACCATCTTGGTAAGAGAGGCCAATTATGCTGCCACTAAATTTGATGTGTCTAATTCATTTACCGTGGCTTGGCGTCTTACTCCTCCTCGCCTAGATGTAGGAAACTGAAAGTCATTCTTCGCGAGTTTGTTTAATATCTCAATAGCTTCCTCAGATGCTTTATCAAGGAGTGTTCCGTTCGCCGAGACATCTAACATCATCCTAGTCGGGGCATTCGTGGCATTATAGAACATAGTCACTTGTGTCCATAGGGGAAATCCATGCAAAGGACACTTGTGCAATAGCTCCCTGTAGCGTTCCCATGCCTCGTACATAGGTTCGTCTTCTGCCTGTCGAAAAGAAGTGATTTCATTACGAATTCTATCATATAAATTAGTTGGATTAAAACGAGTAATAAAATCACGGCAGAGTTCACTCCAAGATCCAATAGATCCTGCTGGAATGCTATTCAACCAAGCTTTCGCCCTATCCCTCAGTAAATAGGGGAATATCTTCAATCGCAAGACATCTTCATGGACTCCTTGGATTTTGAAAGAGTTGCAAATTTCCATGAAGGACTTAAGATGCTGCCTTGCGTCTTCAGTTGCAGACCCACCAAATTGTCCAATAGTGTTAAGCATATTGAACATAACAGGTTTAAGTTCAAAGTGGGCTGCTTCTATCTTCGGTGTAACAACTCCTGGGTTTAATCCATTTAAGTCCTCTTCCAGGAATTCTCTGACAGTGAGCTGCTGCGGCCCAGGTGGCGGTGGAAGTCCTCCATTGCCGGCAGGTAAGTTTTGTCCTGCCTGGTGATCTGCCATGGCTCCTTGGATCTGTCTCCTCAACCTTTGTCTTGTTCTTTCGATCTCTGGATTTAACTCGTACAAGGGGTTGGTTGGATTGGCCCTGGTCATACACCACGAAAAACAAAAGTAAAATAAAAATAAAAAGAGAAAAGAAAATAAAGAAAACAAAATTTAGTTGCCTAATCCCGAGCTTGAATGCGAGAACAAGGAATAACAAAGGATAAGCAAACCTTGATAATTTTATTGCATTGAAACAAACACAAAGTACAATCTCCTCTCACATATACTCGACAACCTTCACCTAATCCCTAAGAAGGTTTAGAACATAATGGAGAGAAAGAAGACAAGTATAGAATTCGGCTCTCTTTCCCTAGGTATTCCCTCTATAGTACATTGGATGGCTAGGTCTTTATATAGGCTAGACCTAGGGCAAACCTTTCCTAAGTAGAATACAACTTGGAGTAGGGAACAAGTCAAGTACATAATTAAAATATTTCAAAGTTAAATTCGGCTAAGGGGCTTTCCCGCGTGGTCTTGCCTTAGGCTTTTCCTTATGCTAGCTAGCTCCGATCCATGGGCTTTAAGTCCAGACACGTTCCTTGGATTTTTATCTTTCCATCGCCTACAGTCTTGTTTCCTGTCTTTCTGCTGCTGCCTCGGCATCAGGTCCTGCCTCGCCCTTGTCGCTGTCGCGGCACTGGTTCTCTTGCACAGATATGAAAATGCAGTAAAACGTGCCTTTTCTATAAATATTATCTCTGTAAGCATAACTTCTAAATATATCACATTGAGTATATGCATTGGTCCCATTGGGTGTATATTTGGTAATTAATGCCCATAAAAGGAGTAAAGTGATAGTGAGTTGAGCACTTATCACCATTCTTTGTTCTTGCATCCAAGCCCGGGAGAGAAGTTTGTGAGTGATCCATTTATCTAGACTCGGGATAGTTAGATTCACGAAAGGAATAAGTACGGTATTTGAAAAATACTAACTCGGCCTAGGGATAGGTTGGAGTTTCAACGGCTAAAAGAAGTGTGAGATTGGTTGATAGTTATAATTGATTCACGCCGGGAGGTATCGTCAAGGACTGATTATCAACAGTGTTTCGACTTAGGGATAAGCGGAGCCATCCAAGGACACTTTGCCGAATCTTAATAAGGTCTACCCAAGAGCAAGGGATTGCTGCGACAGACACGCATTGTCGCTGCCGAGGCAATAATCTGCAGTACTGCCGAAGCAGAGTCATGCGATAGCATTTGATAGAAACAAGTCGATCGATTCCACAGTACAACGCAATTGGATCCTGCCCACTCTCCTCATTCGTTCTCACTATATTTATTTAGTTTTTATTTAATTAGTTTACACAAACATCCTTCCTACTTGTGTTTTTACTTTACTTTTACAAGACAAGAATATTAAAGAAGACATATTAAGTATACCAATCCCTGTGGAGACGATACACGATAAATACTTATCACTTTATTACTTGCGACGTGTACACTGCACAGTTTGCGTTATTTTTACACGCAACACTACCCAATATCGGATAGTTCATGGGTGAACCCGGTGCAATGTGTGCCCAAAAGGGTAGGCACAACCGTGGCGAGCAATGAAAACAATGAGCTATTGCCTGCGCAAGTCATGACCGGATGGAGGATTTGTATGGACTATCACAAGCTTAACAAAGCTACAAAGAAGGATCATTTTCCTCTACCTTTCATCGATCAAATGTTGGATCGATGGGCGGGCAAAGCATATTATTGCTTCTTGGATGGATATTCAGTTTATAACCAAATAGCCATAGCACCGGAGGACCAAGAAAAGAATACTTTCACATGTCCTTATGGCACTTATGCTTTCCGGAGGATGCCCTTTAGATTGTGTAATGCCTCGACAACTTTCCAACGTTGTATGCAAGCTATGTTTTCTGATATGGTTGAGGATTATCTAGAAATATTTATGGATGATTTCTCCGTCTCTGGAGACAATTTTCAAATTTGTCTCGGCAATCTCGCGAAAGTCCTAAAGCATTGTGAAGAAGCTGATCTTGTGTTGAATTGGGAGAAATGCCACTTCATTGTGACTGAAGGTATTATGCTGGGCCATAAAATTTCACACAAAAGCAATGAGGTGGACAAGTCTAGGATCGAGGTGAATAAGAAGCTGCCACCACCAACAAATGTCAAGGGCATAAGAAGTTTCCTCGGACATGCAGGATTCTATAGGAGATTCATCAAGGATTTCTCTAATATCTCTAAGCCCTTGTGCATGCTGCTGCAACAAAATCAACCATTTGTGTTCGATCAAAAATGTCATGGCGCATTCACAGACCTGAAACAAAGCCTCATCACCGCACCTATTGTTGTTCCCCTGGATTGGACATTACCGTTCGAGCTGATGTGCAATGCTAGTGATTACACCGTGGGAGCAATCTTGGAACAACACCAAGGTAAGATCTTTCATGTTATCTATTATGCTAGCCGAACTTTAAATGGTGCACAACTTAATTACACTACCATAGAGAAAGAGCTACTTGTTGTGGTATTTGCATTTGACAAGCTTAGGGCTTACTTGATAGGCACTAAAGTTATTGTTCACATTGATTACTCAGCTGTTGCGTGTAGAAATAGCGCAAACTGTGCAGTGTACACGTCGTAAGTAATAAAGTGATAAGTATTTATCGTGTATCATCTCCACAGGGATTGGTATACTTAATATGTCTTCTTTAATATTCTTGTCCTGTAAAAGTAAAGTAAAAACACAAGTAGGAAGGATGTTTGAGTAAACTAATTAAATAAAAACTAAATAAATATAGTGAGAACGAATGAGGAGAGTGGGCAGGATCCAATTGCGTTGTACTGTGGAATCGATCGACTTGTTTCTGTCCAATGCTATCGCATGACTCTACCTCGGTAGTACTGCAGATTACTGCCTCGGCAGCGACAATGCGTGTCTGCCGCGGAAATCCCTTGCTCTTGGGTAGACCTTATTAAGATTTGGCAAAGTGTCCTTAGATGGTTCCTCTTATCCCTAAGTCGAAACACTGTTGATAATCAGTCCTTGACGATACCTCCCGGCGTGAATCAATTATAACTATAAACCAATCTCACACTTCTTTTAGCCGCTGAAACTCCAACCTATCCCTAGGCCGAGTTAGTATTTTTCAAATACCGTACTTACTCCTTTTGTGAATCAAACTCTCCCGAGTCTAGATAAATGGATCACTCATAAACTTCCCTCCCGAGCTTGGATGCAAGAACAAAGAATGGCAAAGAGTAAGCAAATCTTAATGTTTTATTGCATTGAAACGAGAAACAAAGTACAATCTCCTCTCACAAGTACTCGACAACCTTCACCTAACCCTAAGAAAGCTTAGAACATGATGGAGGAAAGAACACAATAATTCTTAGGGTTGAACTCTCTCTAAATCGACTCTCCTAATACATTAGACGGCTATGGTATATATAGACTACGTCTAGGGCAAACCTTTCCTAAGTAGGAATACTACTTGGAGTAGGATTACAATTATTCCCATAAATCAAATATTTCCAAGTTTATTTAAACTAGGCGGCTTTTCCCTTGTGGACTTTGACTTTGACTTTCCTCATGCTAGCCAGCTTCGATCCATGTGCTGTATGTCCAGAATTATCCAGTGTATTTTTATCTTCCAATCACCTACAGTATTGATGCCGGAGCTTCAGTTGCTGCCGCGGCCCAGCTTCTGCCTCGGCCTCAACAGTACTTATTCCTGCATGTAAAGAAGATATCGTAAATTCTGTATTTTTCTGTAAATATTAGCTTAATGAATTATAATGGAAGAATATCCGAATATTGCATATTAAGCGCATGCATCAGTCCAAGTAAGTATGAGATAAGTGCTTATTGCCCATGAAAGGTGTATAAAAGAATGATCTTTTGAGCACTTATCATACCCCCAAACTCGAACTATTGCTTGTCCTCAAGCAATGCAAGCCATCAATTTGCCAAACCTTATTCTCTCTTGGTCTTACTTTTCCATCTATTCTCCCCACCATAACTATGCCTATTCCTTAGTCTTAGCCTTTTGTTTACTCAAGGACTTTACCCGGAAACAAGCTATAAGATTCTGTGAGTGTGTGCATTTTTGTGGACACGATTAATTAAAGGCTTTCTTAGATAAACTCTAAGTTCAAGACAAATAGATTTGGATCTAGTGTTCTCTTCTTAAAACATCAATAGCTTGAGCCAATTTCGGGCACTTCAAGGTATGTGTTTTCTATTTCCTTCTTTTCTTTCTTTAGCATACTAGAGCCAATTTCAGGCACCTCTAGCATGAAGAAGAGCGCTTCCTAGAGCCGGTGATAGGCACCTCTAGTCATTTTCCCCAAAGTCTAAGTCTTTATCACCTAAGTTCATTAAAAGAATTCCTAAATCAAACAAGTCCCAAAAGTGTTTATAACCTTAACCTTATAGCAAGCTTCTAGGTTTTCTACATTAAGTATTCTAAGGTTAATCCTTTAAAACAGAACCTAGCCATGGTAAGGAGAAAGATTTCTATAGACTTAAAAGAATAAACTAAGGCAATAATGATGGAAGGCAATGCAAAAGTAAAGGCAGTAAATCAATTAGGAAGCAGATAGATGCACTAAAATTTTTTTTAAATAAGGCAAAAATTTTACTCCCTTTCATGGTAAGGCCGCGACATTGAGCTGCCTCGGCAGTGCACTGAAACCCCCAAACTCAAACTGAGCATTGTCCTTAATGCTCTAATCACACAGCAGGTCAATATTTCAACAAAAATTAAAGTAGTGGAGAATTAAAGGCAGGAAAAGCTTAGTATTAAAATGGACTCCGAAGAGCTGCTGGTTACAAATTTTTTTCTAGGTCTTCCTGCTGACTCTTTCATCCTTGATCCTTGCGCTGGTGATTGTTGTAGTTTTGCTTGCCGGGGTGGTTGAACTCGTGTGTGTGGTGTCCTTTGTAAAGGAGCGTTCACCTCTTCTCCTTCTTCTTCGTCGACAATTTCTTCCGTATGCATTATTTCCGTCCCTCCTTCCTCTTCAACGTTTGTTGGCTCGGCATAATGAATGCGTGGCTCGTTATTGGATGAGCTTTGATGTACATAGTCATCTATTTCTCTGGAGAGACTGCCCATGGGGATGGGTGATCGTGGTGGAGTACTGAAGACAACTCTCCTCTTTGATGGTCATCTGTTGGTTGAAGATGCCGCGGCAGAGCCTGCTACCCTAGATGGGCCAATCGCGTTGGTAAAGGGAAAAATAGCCTCGGCCCTGGGGCTGGAGTGGTCTCTGTGTAGGGTGCTGCTATGACGAATATGTTTGCTGGGAATTCTGGAAAGTGCATCCCTTGACTTGGAAAATTTTGCATCATCATCTGTGCAAGTGTGCTGTTGAAGTCGCGTTGATATTCCATGTATCTCTGTTGACGAAGGTCCATGGCGGCCATCCTTTGTAGAATCTCCTGGTATGGGTCTGCTGCAGCAGTGGTGTGGGCAGTGCCAGGCATATCTGCTGTATACTGGGCTCCGGTAGTGAAGTCGGCAGTGAACTGCTGAGGAGTTGCCTGGAATGGTTTTGCCTGCGTGATCTGCATTATTTTATGGCAGAAGTCTTTCGTCCATCCTTGCCTATTTGGTGTGTATTCATCTGTATCTTCCACCGGTACACTTGCAACAATGCACAAACTAGAGATTAAACAAGGGAAATATAACGGTCCTCTTTCCTTCTTACTGCACTCGTAGATTTCTCGTAATATGATCTCTCCCACGTTGATGCTCCTTTTGGTGATGATTGATTGGATGAGCACCAATCTCCTACGGTCTACCATGCTGTTGTGGGAGGTGGGGATGAGGCGTCTCTTGACAAAGGTATTCCAAAGCTTGGCCTCGGGCTTTAGGTTATGCCTCGCTACAGATCCTCTATGGGCACCGGTTTCCCAAGGAGTATTTGTGTAGCAAAGGTCATCTTTAATCAACTCATAATCCTCGGCAGTGATATCCTCTATAAATTCGGCATGTACATCATGGTCAGGTGTGAGGCCGTAGAATTGGTTGATGGTCTCGGCATCAAGCTGGACAGGCCTGCCTCGGCAGTGGACAAAGAAGGAGTCCTTGCTTGGCCCGTGCGCATAGAATTCTCGCACGATGGTAGCATTTGCCTGGGCAGGCTGTAGGCAAAGAATCTCCCAATCTTGATATTTAATTTTATCGAACAAGAAGTGTTCAATACCGTAGTTTTCCTCATCCGAGTGTTGGAACCCTTGTTCCTCCCATAACTGCCGAGCAACAAACGATCTGTTGAATCGGTCTTCAACAACGGCAGGGGCAAAGCGAGGGTATGATGCCATGGATGAGAGTTGAGTATTTTGAATAGTTTCTTGGAAAGATTCTGAAAATTTCAAGAAGGCTAGGTAGAGAGTATGATGAGAGCAAGATTAACAAAAATTCAAAAGAAAACAAGAATGCAAGAGTGAATAGTTCAAGAGAATGAAGGTGCTATATAGGCCTCAGCCTTGTATCCGTTTGAAACCACTAGCCGTTTTGTTGCCGTTAGCCTTTACTGCCGATTGCTTTTAATGCCGCGGCAGGAATCTCGACAGACTAGCCGTTACACTATTCTGCCCGTTGGGACTGCTACGGCTCTGACACTGTTTTCTGCCTCGGCAAGATTCCTGCTGTGAACTATTTCTCCTTTATTCTTGCTTATTATCCTAACCTAAAAATATAAACATCAATAAAGAAAGAATCATTCAAGTAATGAGAAGATAATTATTCCTAAACACCATAATTAAGAGAATTCATGAAAATACCAAATAAAATAAAAGAGAAAAATAATATAAAGTAAGAATATAAAGAAAACTTATGGAGGGTCGTTTCCGATATTTCTTATAGTCCATCTGCACCCTCCATTGAGTGACAATTCTACTAAAAAAGATATGTGTTAATGCGGGTACGGATACTCCCATTTGTGCTATCATGGTGGAGGTGTCTTCTGTTTGTGTTCTTTTGTAGTCCATGCCTATCCTCCAACTTGATATTATTCTTGAAAACATGAATATCTCGTTAGAAAAAATTATATCAATATCCAACCATTTAATTACCTCATTCTTGTTGACTTTCAGAATGGTTGGATTTAGCCTTTATTGTCGAGGCAATTGCTGTGCTAGCCAATTGTCGTGGCAATCCTTTGGCAAAATTCTGTGTACGTCAAATGAAGAATCATCTTTCTTGAAGTCTTCAAGAATCAACCCACATTGTTCTTTATGCTTCTCAAAAATCTCCATCAGTAGAGATTTTGATTTAGAGCTACTATTAGATGAAATTATCACATATAAAATATCATCTTCCAAATAATCATATCCTATTTGTGATGGCTTCAAATCTTGTAACGTTGACTCCTCGGAAGATACCTGCAATGGAAGAGATGAGTTTTTAAAGAATTCAAAAGGTTCAATCATTACCTTCTCATATTCCATTATCACGGTATTGCCATCTTGTTTATCGAGCGTGTCGTCATGTAATTGCCCAGACAACTGTGAGTGAGAGTAATCCTCAGATTCCTTCTTCAGCATCAGTGCTGATGTGACATCCTGGGAATCAGACTCCTCAGAATTTTCTATAGCATTACTCTCATCAGCCTCATTGAATGGTGTCGTGACATTTCCCTATTCAGGCTTCTCCATTACCGTGACAATTATTTCTGTAGACTCATCCAATGTTTGACATTCTTTCTCATCAACATATTTTAGATTCGGAGTTTCCGAAATTCCCTCTTTGTCCTCTAGTGTTGGGATTTCAGTATCCCTAAGGATTGATTGTTGGGTCATGTTATCCATGGCATATATGGATCTCTGCAATTGATCGTCTGAATCCTTCAAAGGTGTATCCAATCTAGCTATATGTGCATCCAATAACCTTGATTGCTCTGTCATTAATTCTTCAATTCTAACCATTGACGCTTTCAATGTTTCCTCAAATGAATTTGGATACTCTTGAGAAAAATTATATTGCCATGGCATATTGTAACATCAACAAAATTGTCCTGGTAAAAAACATTTTGAGCGTTTTGATCATACCATGAAGGATTTTGTTGTTGGTTCCATATATGGTCCTTTATGTGGCCATATGTTCCAGTACTGTACGGGCAATTGCTAACCAAATTATCATCTCCACAACTAAAACAAAAATTTGCCCAGGCATAAACTTGTTGGATTGCTCTTGGTTGGCATAGATAATCATCATGTAATCTAGGAAATTCTTGATTGGCTCGATTCATATCTTCCAACATCAACTCCCGAATAGATTTCTTTCTTTCTCCTTGCATCTTGAAAATCCTTCAACTTAAAACACACTTATAATTTTTTTTTAAAAAAAAAAGAAAAAGAAAATATGTTACTAAAAATAACTAAAAACAAGAAAATAAAGAAGACAAAATTTAGTTGTCAATCCCCGGCAACGGCGCCAAAAACTTGTTGCGTGTAGAAATAGCGCAAACTGTGCAGTGTACACGTCGCAAGTAATAAAGTGATAAGTATTTATCGTGTATCGTCTCCATAGGGATTAATATACTTAATATGTCTTCTTTAATATTATTGTCTTGTAAAAGTAAAGTAAAAACACAAGTAGGAAGGATGTTTGAGTAAATTAATTAAATAAAAACTAAATAAAGATAGTGAGAACGAATGAGGAGAGTGAGCAGGATCCAATTGCGTTGTACTGTGGAATCGATCGACTTGTTTTTGTCCAATGCTATCGCATGACTCTGCCTCGGCAGTACTGCAGAACTGCCTCGGCAACGACAATGCGTGTCTGCCGCAGCAATCCCTTGCTCTTGGGTAGACCTCACTAAGATTCGGCAAAATATCCTTGGATGGCTCCGCTTATCCCTAAGTCGAAAAACTATTGATAACCAGTCCTTGACGATACCTCCCGGCGTGAATCAATTATAACTATCAACCAATCTCACACTTCTTTTAGCCGCTGAAACTCCAACCTATCCCTAGGCCGAATTAGTATTTTTCAAATACCGTACTTACTCCTTTTGTGAATCTAACTCTCCCGAGTCTAGATAAATGGATCACTCACAAACTTCCCTCCCGGGCATGGATGCAATAACAAAGAATGGCAAAGAGTAAGCAAATCTTAATGTTTTATTGCATTGAAAGGAGAAACAAAGTACAATCTCCTCTCACAAGTACTCGACAACCTTCACCTAACCCTAAGAAAGCTTAGAACATGATGGAAGAAAGAACACAATAATTCTTAGGGTTGAACTCTCTCTAAATCGGCTCTCCTAATACATTGGACGCCTATGGTATATATAGTCTAGGTCTAGGGCAAACCTTTCCTAAGTAGGAATACTACTTGGAGTAGGATTACAATTATTCCCATAAATCAAATATTTCCAAATTTATTTCAACTAGGCGACTTTTCCCTTGTGGACTTTGACTTGGGCTTTCCTCGTGCTAGCCAGCTTCGATCCATGTGCTGCATGTCCAGAATTGTCCAGTGTATTTTTATCTTCCAATCACCTACAGTATTGATGCCGGAGCTTCAGTTGCTGCCGCGACCCAGCTTCTGCCTCGGCCTCAACCCTGCCTCGGCAGTCTTATTCCTGCATGTACAGAAGATATCGTAAATTCTGAATTTTTCTGTAAATATTAGCTTAATGAGTTATAATGACAGAATATCCGAATATTGCATATTAAGCGCATGCATCAGTCCAAGTAAGTGTGAGATAAGTGCTTATTGCCCATGAAAGGTGTATAAAATAATGATCTTTTGAGCACTTATCATCAGCCATTAAATACTTAGTGACTAAAATGGATGCAAAACCTAGACTTATTAGATGAATTTTACTATTGCAAAATTTTGATTTAGAAGTGGTAGATAGGAAGGGTACAGAAAATCAAGTTTTTCATCATCTGTCTAGGCTAGAAGTTACCCAGGAATGTCATGACAATTTGGAAATTGATGATGAATTCCCTAACGAGAAAATTCTTTATGCCACGGCAATTCTGTGGTACGCTGACCTTGTTAATTTTCTTGTTAGTGGTATTTTACCTTTTGACATGACTAGTCAGGGAAGGAAGAAGTTTAGGCATAATGTACGGTTCTATTTCTGGGATGAACCATACCTATTCAAGCGTTGTGCCGATCAAATTATCCAAAGATGTGTACCCGAAGAGGAGCAAAGAGATATTTTATATCATTGACACACAGGGCCATGTGGAGGTTACTTCGGAGGGACGAAGATTGCTGCAAAGGTCCTCTAATCTGGTTTTTATTGGCATGCTTTATTTAAAGATGTCCAGGCATATTACAAAGCATGCGATAGATGTCAAAGAACTGAAAACATCTCCAAACGTCACGAAATGCCACGACAAAATATTTTGGAGATTAAGTTGCTTGATTTATGGGGCATAGACTTCATGGGACCTTTTCCATCCTCATTTGGAGATTTATACATCCTATTTTCAGTGAACTATATGTCCAAGTGGGTCAAAGCCATTACGATGCCGAGGAATGACTCTAAGACGATACTTAAGTTCCGTCATAAGTACATTTTTACGAGGTTTGGCGCGCCAAGAGCTATCATGTAACCCCTTAATTTTAACTTAAGGATCACGGCAGGTTAAAACTATTTGTTTTAAAACTTTCATGTCAAGTAATCACAAAAAGTGATTTAAAAACCAAATTTATAAATCAAAAGATAAAAACATGGTTAAAAAAGTAAATATTCTTATTTAAAATTAACAAATTTGAATAACTGGTTTTATGCACGAGGTTTAAATACATCTCAATCCCTAATAATCCCAAAATAAAAATGTCTGAAAATAATTGTACTAAAACTAATAATAAACCGTATCCGAGAGAGATCTCCGAGTACCAACTCCTAGGGCCAGATATCTTAAAGAGAAAAAAACTTAAAGAATGAGCTATAAAGCCCACTGTGTCTCTAAAGTGCAGTCAAACATCACAATATCATTTAGTTCACAATCACAAATAAAAAAATATATCTTTCTGCAGTAAATAAACACAAAGAATGATGTATGCAATGTCACAGAGAATGCAATCTCATACTCTGAACGCCAAATATAGTGGTGGATAAACCAACTGATCGCTGTGGAGGTAATTCCCCAAAACCCCTCACCCCTTATTTCTCCAAATCGCTGTGTGGTAAAACCACCATCCTCCATACAATCCCCCCATGCACATGCTATGCAATCAATATCACAATTCTTAAAAATTCTCATCACAGATATTCATATAGTATACGAATCACACAGTTCAGATAATCTGATCATAGTCTCATAGGGTAACTCAAGATCACAGTATCACATAGTATGTTCAATATCATAGTTTCACTACAAATAGATAATCAAAGAACACACAAAATCTAGCACAATAAGAAAACACACATTTAAACTCATTTACCAATAGCACAAGAAGATACATATATTTAAAACAAGAAGAGAAACCACATTTAAATTCATTTAACAATAGCACAAGAAGAAACACACATTTGAGTTCAATAGTACAAGAAGAAACACACATTTGAATTCAATAGCACAAGAAGAAACACACATTTAACACAATAAGAAATATGTCAAATCTAGGAAGTTAACATTAAAAACTTTACCTTCAAAACCAATTTAATTTATATTGTTTCATAATAATTGTAAAATATTTAAATACTTAATAATTCGTCAAAACCAAAATTTAAAATTATAATTAAAAATTGGTAACTTAAAAAGAGTTAAAATTCCCAAATTAAATTATCTCAAAAACTTATTAAAAATAATATTATAATTTGATGATTCAAATAATATATCCGAATATAAAAATATCTATGTATACTGAAAAGAACTTTAATTCCCAAATGTATCAAAGTTTCCAAAATAATAATAATATTTTGTATAAATAAAAGTTAGTTTTATATTTAATAATAAAATAACGAAATAGAATATGAGATCTCAAAATCCGAAAAATTTTATATATTTCTCAAATCACAATGACATGTAAGCACGAAAACACAAGTATGCAATCAAATACACAATACAAAAATTAGACAAGCTAGCAAAACACGATTATTTTTTAAAGTGTAGCGACCCTTCCTTAAAATTAATAATTAATATTAATAAAAATAATAAGCGTAGATGAAAAAGGGTGTGAATAAAAAGGGTTCACTAGTGGAAAAATGAGAATTGAGAAATTAGACCTAAAATTTGAGTTTTTTGAAATGTTAAATTTAGGGATTAAATATGGGAAATTAGGGTTCAAATAAGAGTGAGATTTAAAATTTGGGTAATGATTTAAAATTGGGAATTTTGACATTTGAAAAGGGGAAATGAAATTAGGGTTTGAAAATACCTAAAGTAAAAAGGAATTGGAAAATTGGGGGAAAATAAAAAAGGTTGGAGTCGTCACCGATCACTTTTGGTAGATCGGACATCGGGAAACCAGAGATTCGTTAAAAAAATGGGTTAGAGAGTTGGTTATGATTTAAAACGGTATTAGCGTTAAAAACTGCCCAAAAATTGGCACCTTTATCAAATTAACCGCTTAATTAATTTTTGGAATTTATGATTTAAAGTGGCATTAAATTAAAGTTTGTTCAAAGATTCAAATTTATTTTAATTTTACCTTATCTTTATTCGAAGTTAAACGCTTACACCGCCACCATTACGTTTGGTGTCGGGCTCGTTACGACTGAGTAAAGACATAATTAATTAAGTTCATTAATTAAGAATGTGTCACATAAGCAAAAATAGTATTAAGAAATATGAACAAAATGCATTATGTTGGAATAGAATACAAAAATAAAAGTGCATGGCATAATATAACATAAATGTAACAAAATAAAATATGCAAAGCAAAATAAAACAAATATACAAGAGAAAAAACAACAACATGAACAATATTAACAAAATGCGCAAATTAAAACATGACATGGTAAAAAAGCATAATAAAACATATACAAAACATATACAAAAATAAAATGCAATAATAAAAAAACCCAATAAACAATGCATGACATGAACACATAAAAGGCATAAATATACGATATAAATGAATAATCAAGCGACATTAACATACATTTATGGAAAAAAAAGCATGAGTAAATAAACAAAAATAAAAAAAATAAAACAAGGATTACAAAAAAAAGATTAAAAGAGGTAGTGGAAATGAAGAAAATAAAGATTTTGAGGCCCAATTTGAAATAAAATGAAAATTTGTTATCTGTCAGTGACCAAATAAAAATAATTTGAGAAACTCTGAGCTCTCAGAACGCTATTTTGAAGCGAGGAAGGGCCGAAAAGATAAACCTTAAACACGGAGGGACCCAAAAATAAATAAATCAATTTTTAAATGACGATTATAACAATATTAGTGACCAAATTGTAATGCGAAACAAAAGCGCAAGGACCCAGGGTGTAAAAACAAAAACACGGAGGCATTTATGAAGTAATTTGACCATTTTTAAAATTATAGGGAGTATAAAACATAAACAAAAAATCAAAATACCCCTTTTACACCATTCTTCAAACCGAAACACAAAAAATATCCCCTTTTCTCTGAAGTGTTCTTCTTGGTTTCCAAAAAATGAAGAACATTGGATGAATGTTCTTTGGAAAACCCAGGAACCAAGAACAAATCCCAGAAAACGGCCGTAGAAGCGAAGCCAAAATAAAAGACTCTTTTTTATTTCTTAAAACCGAAACACAAAAAAATCCTCTTTTCTCTGAGCTCTCTTTTCAAAACCAAAATGAAAATACTCCTTTTTCTTTCTTAAAACCGAAACTCGAATCAAATCAGAACCCTTTTTTGTTTCAAAACTGATTCATTTACCTCCCCCCCAAAAAACGAAATAGTTCTTTGGTTTTTAAAATAGAAGCGAAGGAAATAATGTTTTCCCCTTTCTTTGGCTCACCAACAACGCCCCGAAGGCGTGAGGATTCTCGCCGGTGAAACAGGAGAAACAAAAGGAAGCGACTAACTCTCAAAGGTAAAAACCGATGAATCCTAATTCTTTTTCTCGTTTATGGTATGCGGAAAGAAAACCGAGAGGTTATTACCTCTGAAAATTTCTCTTGTATTGATGTTGGAAAAAGGGAAATCGAATCCCTTTACAAGTGTTTTGGCTCTGATTTTATAGCCGAATGAAAAATACATGTTGAAATAAAAGAAAATTCGGTTCTAATTTCCTATTGGGTGATATGGAATTTGTCTTTTTGCCTCTGGAAATTATTTGTTGGTTGCTCTATGAATCTATGAAATCTGATGCATTTGGTTTGAAAATTAGTTGCACGGATCTGAATTTGCGTTTGGCCTCTCTGAAATTCTCTGATTCTTGTCGAATTGTTGGCCGAATCCTCTAATATTGGCTCTGAAATCTCGTACGAAACTAACACATATTTTTTGTTTGCATGTGAACGACCGCCGGAGAAACGTCAGAGAGTAATCGGACGGTGACCGGAAGACGAAGAGGTGTCTGGAGCATTCGAACAGCCAACGCGTGTGCTGCACTCGCCGATCGAACAGTCACAGGAGAGCCGAGGCGTCGCGCGTGGGAGCCCCAATCGGCGCGCGTGGGAAGCGTGCAAGAATCTGAAGCATCATTCTTCTTCAATCTCGACCCTTGGATCTAAGGGCTGATCCAACGGTCCTGAAATGACTGCGCATGAGATAAGAAGGGAATTAAGGTTTTCATTGTAATAAATGAGCTACTCGATTGGGCCTGGATACAGGTTTTGGTTAATTAAAATTATATGGGCTTTGATTTGATGGACTGTTATTTAATAAAATGGGCTCTGTATATTATTAGTTGGGTTAAAACTATAATGGGTTTGTAATTATTAATGGACTGATAATTTAATTAAAGAATTAGGTTTTATTAATATGGGTTATTTATTTAACTAAGTTTTGTTTATTATAAAAGTAATAATGATAATAATAAAGGAAAACAATAATAATAATAATAATAATAATAAATAATATTTATAATAATAAAATAAAGTAAAATAATAGAAATAAAGTGACGAAAATCAATAAATAAGCATAATATTTTTGGATTTTAAAATCTAAAACAAACATAAAATAAAATAATAATAATATTTACATATATTAATATGCTAATTTAATAATATATTTTTTTGCTTTTTTGATTTAATAACAACGAAAAACAAAATAAACACAAATGAAAAAAAGTATAGATATAATGTTTTTATGAATTTTTCAAAGATTATAATATATAGTAATATTTTTCATTTTCTTATTTAATAATTATAAGCCCGTTATTTAAATTGAAAAGAAAATTAAAACTCGGGTTTGAACCCTGAATAAAATTAGTGATTACATAAAGCATAAAATATTAAGCATGCCACAAAAGAATATATTTTTTTGAAAAACAAAACAAAACAAATCTAGCACCAGTAAGAGAACACACCTTAGCCAAAGTGATGTGAGCACGAATACGATCCTTACATTATTTTCTGCAACCTTTCAGAGACCGTTTGACGGAGACAAGTTGTTTACATTCGATAAGTTTCAAGAAACTTATTGTTCTTTAATCTTGGATGTTCAAACTAAGGTCAGATTTATGAAGGTGTATTTCAACCCGAAGGAAGAACCTCCACCATCATCGAAGATCTTCAAGGCTAAGGGAGTTCTTCCTTATTTCATCTTTTAGATATTCATGTCAACATATGCATTTGAGTGCTAGCTTAGGAGTTTGTTGCATGTAGTTGCATGAGCATTAATAAGTTTGCATGTTCAAGAATGCATGATAGTTCATTTAATATGTTAGCTCATTTAAGCATGATAGTTCATAAGCAAGCTAGTTCATTGAATAAGTTATGTTCATAAAGCATGCTAGTTTATTTAAGTAAATTCTAATTTGCATAGAATTTGCATTATTTTAACATATGTTTTTGTGTTATTAGGTGCATTAAGTCTGAATAAATACATGTTTGAAATCTTTTGGGATTCAAGAAATCAAGTGAGAGTAAAGGCATGGATTAAAACAATACTTAAAGAGGGAATTCAAGGAGTCTTGTATATTCAGTCAACTTGATCGCCATATTTGAGTTGGATCTAGGCCGAAATAAGTTTTAAAGTATTCTTAAAACTTTTTTCCCTATTTCTTATCTTTCCAATGCACTTTGAATCACATTGATCCGATATCGGGAGCTTGAGATATGGTCATTTTACCAAAGACAAAGCAAGATGGAATTTTATTACGGGAAATGTATGCAAGGATAAGCTTGAACCAAGGAGAGACTTTTCATATTATCATTTTGTGAGACTATTCAAATGCTACAATAAGGCACACATTGAAGAGCTACTTTATTCATGCCATTATGATATTTAAGGAGGATAAATGATTTGTAGATGAGCATAGAATTCTATGAGACACTCTCTCTTGGACAAATGAATGTCTACATTTATCCTAGTATTGTCCATATTCATCCTACATGTTCTATAAACTATTCAACTACTAAAGAAGATAGAAGAACACAAGCCTTAATGTCTTGTCATCATTGTCTTGTTTATTTGTTAGACTTTTTTTATTTTATTTTTCTATAAATAGTCCCTAGCATTTCATTTGTAAGGGAACTACTTTGATTCTAATATACTTTTTTGTGAGGTTTTTGTCTCATTGTTCTTCATTGAACTTATTCGACTTATCAAGGAATTCTCCTTGTGGCGTCATCCTTATTTCCATATGCCAAGGTTCCTAGTTTTCTAACTACATGGTCACGGTCTTTTTTTTATGAACATTATAGGAAACGGGTCTTCACTTTTTTATAGTATTGGTTCCTTCCTCGTTCTTCTAAACATCCAATAGGATTCGGGTCGGCATTCTCTATAGTGTCGGTTCTTTCCTAGTTACTTATCATCATTACCTTTCCCTATTTACATATATACTTTCACCATCATTCCATTCATCTTTTTACTTTTTCATCAAATCACTAAATTAGCTTCCGCAATCATATCAATTCCATCATCAAGAACCCTTTTGAATTCATTTCATCACGTTATGAATTACTTATTACGTTCACGATCGAGAAACTAGTGAATTCCAAAAACTCACGTAATCGGGATCATATCATTTGACATCAGAGCTAAGTCGAACAAGTAAGTATCACCTTTCATTTTCTTTGAAGATAAAAAAAGCTCAAAAAAAAAAAGAAAAAGTCAAAAAGAAAAAAAAGAGTTTGGCATAAAACGAGAGAAAAAAATATCGCATCATTTAGCATCATTTGTTATCAATTTGATTCCTGATTTTGAGCATCATTTGTGTTCTACAACACCCTTCAATTTTAGCATCATTTGGTTTCATTTTTTTGCCTATCATATTGTAGCGATGTGAAAAATCACCACTAAGTTGTATTCGCTAAAATATTCTTTTTCAACGTGAGAACATTTTCGATGTGTCGATTTGAAAATGAATGTCTTCCACGTGGGGATTTTCGGTTTAAAAAATAATTTTTGTAAAATTGGAGTCGCCACCGGCCGTTTTGGTAGACCGGACACCATAAAACCAGAGATTTTCGAAATTGGGGTTCGGGAGTCGACTACGGATGGGGAAGGATTAGCACCCGCACACCGCCCAAAAAATGGTACTTTATTTAATTACCAATTCATTAATATTAAATTTTTCGGGTTAATTTAACGATCGAATTAATTTTTAATTAAATGTGCGCATTTATTTTAAAGCACCTAAACCCGAAGGTAAGCGTCCGAACCACCACCACTACACTGGAGTTGGCCTCGCTTACGACCGAATTTAAGAACCCGCATACAACAAATTAATATTATCTATGCAACTTAAACATAAAATATATTCTATTCACATGGTAAAAATAAACAGATACATTAGCAAATAAAGACGAACAAGGTCATCCAAGACTTTTATAACAAGAAATACAGACCATCTACCTAAATGCCGAAATGTAACTACACGTTATATTTTAATGCAATTGAGACCGATAACCCAGTAACATGATTGACATCTTTAGTTTACTGTAATTTTAAATCTAAATATCAATGATTAATCTAACATATAAATGAAAATAAATAAAAACATAAAAAGAGAAGAACATGAGAGTTAAGATGACAAACAAACCGCATAATAAATAAAAATAAAAATAAAAAAAGAATAAACTGATCGGGACCACGATTAAATGAGGGTTTGAAGTTAGGGGACCGAAAATGTAGTAAATCTACACGGGAATCTTTATTTTTGGAAATAATTAAAGACAGTGGGGCTAAATGGAAAAAAATAAACGAAATTAATCTAAATGAGACCATTTCCTAAAATAGGACTTTCCATATCTCCTAAAACCTTCGCCCACCGTTCCACTATGAAACTTCCATAACCAAAATGTTTTAAACCCCAAAAAACATAACCCCAGAAATCAACGTCGTTCTCCTTTACCTCACGGTCGATGAAGAGATCTAGGCCTCGACAAGGTTCGGCTATGAGCCTTCCTTTGTCATCATCGGCATCCTCACCGATACCAAGAGAACTAAATCCGAAACCTTAATTAAGAAACGACATTACCCAGAAATCAAAATCAAACCCCCACACCCTTATTACAATCGAACCTCGGCAAGGTTTTAGCTTAGTGCCTCCTTTGCCATCATCGGTTCTCCTTTCAAGAACCCAGGAACAACCATTTCAAAGTCAAAACCCGAAAGAAACAAACAGAGACTCAAATGCAGCCATCAACGGCTGCTGTCTAAGCGAGATAATAACCAATAGTTATCTTCGCCGTCATTGACAGCCTCCGGCCACCATAGAATACTCCAACAGTGAGCGGAGATTTGAAAGTACGCAAAAGAAATATCTAGAAGAGACCCGTTCTAACTTCTCTTTTCGCACGCAAAAGCTCACCCAAAATAGGTTCATCGCCGGTGAAAGCATGAAAGTCTCAGGGAAGCTCTTCAAATCCTAGACACTCTATTTTATGTTAGATGCATGCAAAGATGAAGAAAAAAGTTACCGGAAGCGTTTTTTGAATTTTTTGTTTTTCTCTGATCGATGATAGCTAGATTACAAGAAGAAGTCCCCTTTTTCTAATGTTTCTTAGATCTTATATATGGGGTTATAATGTTGGTGTCTTCTGCCTTTTCTTCTTTCTAGAAATTAAGGCTTTAGAGAATTAGTCTGTCTGTCATTTGTTTATTTTGGCTAAGATCCTGAGCATATCCTATTGCTTGCAGATTTCCCCTTTCTCTTTTCTTGTAATTTGAGTCTGGAACTTTCTTTTTGCAGGTGGTTGGTGAACGGCGGGGCAGTGTACGGTGGTGCGGCGTGGCAGTCGAAGAATCACATGGTCGAACGAAGGGTCACGCGTGCATCTCACGCGCGCGTGGAAGATGAGCAGTCTTGCGCGTGGGCACGTGAGGAAATCCCAAATCTTCTCCCCAGATTTGATCATGGTCGTTCATTTCCTATCTGATCCAACGGTTGATATCCTTGGCTGCATCATAAGAGATGACAATATATTGGTCAGGGTTTTAGGGTTTTCCTTGTGGTTGGGCTCAGAATATGGACTTTGTAATAATTGTGGGTTTGGGACTGATAACTATTTAATTTTTATGAATTTTACATTTAATTATCCATGGACAGCAACAATATATTAAAAATGATTACACATTATAATATAATAACAATAATTAAAGTAATGACCTACAATAATAAAAAAGTTACCATATGTCAACGTACATACACACAAGAATTGTACATAGTAGTAATATGACACATGTATGAAACAAAATAAGCACAACAACACAAGTAACTTACTCGTGGACAACGCGATACACACATAAAACGTATATTTACATAGCACGTATATAGTAATACCAATATCAGAAATTATGGCCCTTATTTCAAAGGCAAAATTTAAACTTTAAAATGGAGTTAAAAATGGGTGATTACACATATTACCCTACATCTACCACCATACCCAACTTTATTTTAAGTTGATTCCACAAGGAAAAATATTTGATCAAGTCGATCTAGTTCCTTCAAGAACTTAGGGAGAAAATGAGTGGTAAAAGGCAAGAAAGTACATCAAGGGTAAAGTCATCCGGAGTGAAACACGAGTGGAGTGACATTTTTTTGAGTGAAATAGTGAGATTTTGATTTGTGAGGATTTTTTTAAATCTTTGTTTCATTATGTCTCAAGATTTCAATAGTGAGATGAATAAATTGTTCCAAAAGCATTTTGACCCAATCACAAAGAAGTTGGATCAAATAATTGAAAGACGTTTTTGTTCAAAACCTCCTCAATCGAAGGTTAAAAGACAAGAAAAGTTACAAAATGACGTTCGACCTTGTTCTAAATCGACACTCAATTTGAGTGACAAATCTTACAAGAAGGATTTCAATTTTCGAACAAGAAACAATGTCAAAAGTTCAACACAGAGTGAGACAAGAATTTCTACATATTGCAATCTAGAAAGTCTAGCTCATCTTCAAGAGTGTTTGGACAATTTTGTCAAAGAAACACGATTGCAAGAGAAACTAGAAAAAGAATTTATTGGCAAAAAAGAGAAAGAAACGAGAGTGGCAAAAGACATTGAGAGTGAAGAAAAAGATTTTTGTGCAAAAGATAGAAAAGAGATTTTGAAAGAAAAAGAAAGTGAAAGTGAAAAAGAATTTCAAAAAAAAGATGAGAGTGAAAAGAACGAGTTTGGAAAAGAAATTATTTTTGTAGAAGAGAAACATAGTCAAATTTCATTTTACACTAACTTTAATCATTCTTCTTTTATTCTTGATTTTTCATTGTCACTGGATTACAAAATGATAAATTCAAGAGAAATTCGATGTTACCGTTATTTAGGAAGAGGATACATCCCGAGCCAATGTCCTAACCGTAGCACCATGATTCCTAAAGGAACAAGAAGATTTATCACCATAGATGATTCAGGAAAAGAGGTCATAAAAGAAACAAAAATTGAAAAGCCACCACAAGGAGTTTAAAAGGACTTTTTCTCCATCTATGGAAAAGATTTCTTCTTACCTGGTGATGAAGAACATATTCCCAAAGATGCTTGCAATTTAGGGATGAACCATTCTCAACGGTAAGGAACTAATTTGAAGTATTCTACCTATGGCAAAGGATCTTTCTTTTTTTGCAACGAAGTTCGTTCTTTTATCGATATTTTTGATTCGAGGACAAATCAACTTAAAGAGGGAGGGAATGATGTGAGCACGAATACGATCCTTACATTATTTTCTGTAACCTTTGAGAGACCGTTTAACGGAGGCAAGTTGTTTACATTCGAAGAGCTTCAAGAAGCTTATTGTTCCATAATCTTGGATGTTCAAACTAAGGTCATATTTATGAAGGTGTATTTCAACCCGAAGGAAGAACCTCCACCATCATCGAAGATCTTCAAGGCTAAGGGAGTTCTTCCTTATTTCATCTTTTAGATATTCATGTCAACATATGCATTTGAGTGCTAGCTTAGGAGTTTGTTGCATGTAGTTGCATGAGCATTAATAAGTTTGCATGTTCAAGAATGCATGATAGTTCATTTAATATGTTAGCTCATTTAAGCATGATAGTTCATAAGCAAGCTAGTTTATTGAATAAGTTATGTTCATAAAGCATGCTAGTTTATTAAAGTAAATTCTAATTTGCATAGAAGTTGTATTATTTTAACATATGTTTTTGTGTTATTAGGTGTATTAAGTATGAATAAAGACATTTTTGAAGTCTTTTGGGATTCTAGAAATCAAGTGAGAGTAAAGGCATGGATTAAAACAATACCTAAAGAGAGAATTCAAGGAGTCTTGTATATTCAGTCAACTTGATCGCCATATTTGAGTTGGATCTAGGCCGAAATAAGTTTTTAAGTCTTCTTAAAACTTTTCTCCTATTTCTTATCTTTCCAATGCACTTTTAATCACATTGATCCAATATTGGGAGCTTGAGATATGGCCATTTTACCAGAGACGGAGCAAGCTGGAATTTTATTACGGGAAATGCATGCAAGGATAAGCTTGAACCAAGGAGAGACTTTTCATATTCAGCAAAGAGACAAGAAATTGAGTGAAAGCTTTATTCATACAAACAAAGCATTCAAGGTCTTATTATCAACCATTTTGTAAGACTATTGCAATTCTACAATAAGACACAAATTGAAGAGTTACTTTATTCATGCCATTATGACATTCAAGGAGGACAAATGACTTGTAGATGAGCATACAATTCAATGAGACACTCTTCCTTGGACAAATGAATGTCTACATTTATCCTAGTGTTGTCCACATTCATCCTATATGTTCTATAAACTATTCAGCTACCAAAGAAGATGGAAGAACACAAGCCTTAATGTCTTGTCATCATTGTCATGTATATTTGTTAGACTTTTTTTTATTTTGTTTTTCTATAAATAGTCCCTAGCATTTTATTTGTAAGGGAACAACTTTGATTCTAATACACTTTTTTGTGAGAGTTTTGTCTCTTGGTTCTTCATTGAACTTATCCGGCTTATCAAGGAATTCTCCTTGTGGCGTCATTCCTTATTTCCATATACCAAGGTTCCTAGTTTTCTAACTACAGGGTCACGGTCTTTTTTTATGAACATTATAGGAAACGGGTTTTCACTTTTATATAGTATTGGTTCCTTCCTCGTTCTTCTAAACATCCAATAGGATTCGAGTCGGCATTCTCTATAGTGTCGATTCTTTCCTAGTTACTTATCATCATTACCTTTCCCTATTTACATATATACTTTCACCATCATTCCATTCATCTTATTACATTTTCATCAAATCACTAAATTAGCTTCCGCAACCATATCAATTCCATCATCAAGAAACTTTTTGAATTCATTTCATCACGTTATGAATTACTTACTACGTTCACGATCGGGAAACTAATGAATTCCGAAAACACGTAATCGGGATCATATCACAAAGCGACTCAAATTACTGAATAACATGGTTTTGAACTCGAACAGAAATAAAGAGTGAGAATAGAGGCTTTAGAGAATCTTGATGGAAGAAAATAATGTAGGGTTTTCTCTTAGACCGTGATATGTATATATAATAACTGATTCCAATTAGAATTAAAATTCTACTAGATTACATTATAAATATAATAAATAAAAAATAAGGTTATATAATTTCAAAGTGATTTTTGTTCTTTATTTGAGACTTTAAATAATATATAATATTAAACAAAGAGTTTTGATAAAACAATAATAAAATAAAATAATATTTTTAATAAAAAGATTTAATGTAGAAAAACTCTTAAAATAATAATAATAATAATTAATCTCAATAAAAATAGAATTCAATTTAAAAGCAAATTAGTTATCCAAAAGTCATCAAATTTCAAAACATCACTTTAACTTTTAATCTTTAAATTCACATATAAAACTTTCAAAACTTTATAATCTTATCTAAAAAAATTTCCCTTAAATTTAGAAAATCAATTTAAAAGCTCAAAAAATTAGGGTTTCAGAAATTCAGAATCTAAAATTATAATTTTTAATTAGGGATTTCAAAATTAGGGTTTTAAAATCAGGAATAATTTTTAGGTGTTACATATCATCAGTGTTGAAGGCACCCACTTTGACAACAAGTTAATTGCCAAGGCATTATAGAGATATGGGGTAAGACACAAGATTGCCACGACATATCACTCTCATACTGATGGGCAAGTCAAGGTCTCAAATCGTGAAATCAGCAGATTTTGGAGAAGGTGGTGAATCCGAGGAGGAAGGATTGGTCACCAAAGCTTGATGAAACTTTATGGGCATACCATGCTGTGTTGAAAACCCCACTAGGAATGTATCCATTTAAGTTAGTCTATGGCAAAGCATGTCACCTCCCAGTCGAACTAGAGCACAAGGCATATTGGGCAATTA
The DNA here is from genome assembly GCA_035048815.1 of Abelmoschus esculentus. Taxonomy (NCBI): domain Eukaryota; kingdom Viridiplantae; phylum Streptophyta; class Magnoliopsida; order Malvales; family Malvaceae; genus Abelmoschus; species Abelmoschus esculentus. The sequence continues at coordinate 8,428,683 of JAUCBN010000015.1, forward strand.
AGAGACTCAATTTTGATGCCCAATTAGCTGGAGAGAGAAGGCTCTTAGAGTTGAACGAGATGGAGGAATTCAGAGCCTAAGCTTATGAAAATGCCAAACTCTACAAGGAGAAAACCAAGAGATGGCATGATCAGGAAGTTTTGCCACGACATTTTCAAGTTGGTCAACAAGTGCTCTTATTCAACTCGAGGCTGAAACTCTTCCTTGGGAAGCTTAAATCAAGGTGGTCTGGGCCATTGGAAGTTCATCATGTTTATCCTTACGGTGTTGTAGACATCAAGAACATTGATGATGGGGAAAATTTTAAGGTCAATGGCTAGCGTCTGAAGATCTACACTGGAGCCAGTGTGATGCGTGACAAACCTACCTTACATCTTCGAGATGCTTGACATGTTGAAATGTCATGACATTTGCAGTTTACTTCTATTAATAAATAAATTATTTCTAAGTTTATTTTATATGTTTATTTTATATGCCAAGTCCTTTTCGTGTTTTGTTTTTATTTTTTTAGGTTAAATATCAATCCATGAGAGTTGACGGCTGAGGAAGAAGCAAGGAAAAAAGCACAAAACCCTAAGTTTAAAATATCTGGGCAGTAAAAGGACAAAAAGGAGAGAGTTTCTTTTTATTTATTTTATTTTAATTGCTTCCCTCTCTCCACCTTTAATATTTTCATCATTACTCTATAACCCCCACCACACGTTTCCCATACCCTACCCCCACTAACCTTCAATATCTTTCTTTTATTTCTTTTTCTCTTTCATCAACACTCCATCTTCTTCCTCTTTATTTTCTCCACCATAGAAGAAACCCCCATTAACAAAGCTCCAACCTTTTTTTAACTTTTCTTGCTTCTTCTCAGACTAAAATGGTACGATCAAGACTATCAGGCTCCTCTCCAAAACCTCCTTCAGTTTTCTTAGAGAACGCGACAGAGGAGAGATTTAAAATCTTGAAGAATCGAAAGCTCTTTTTCGAGCTTGGCTGTGTCTTTTCCGGTGAAGATTTTGGGCCAGAGGTGACGGATGTAGTGAAGCACCACCACTGGGAGAGATTTGCCACACATCCAGGTTCTGTAAATGCGACTATTGTGAGAGATTTCTATGCAAATATTCATAGCCCAGACTATAAATTTGTATATGTCCGGGGAAAAAAAAATCCATTTCTACAACATGAAACTCAACCGCTTCTTTAAGATCCCATAAGAAGTGGACCGCCACGCGAGGAAAGAGGAAGAGGCCGACTATGAAACTTATCAAGGAGTCAAAGATGATCTATGCTTGGCTGACACAGAATGGAACAGTCAGCAAACTAGCCGAAGAACCATCAACCGAGAGCGCCTCCATCCACACGCACGGCTGTGAAACCACTTCTTGCGCTACAAGCTCATGCCCACATCGCACCACACCACTTTTAGCATCTAGGTTAACGTTGACTTAATCAGACAGTGTAACACCACAAAAATGGGCCTAGATATTTTGGAAGTCGGGTTAGTGAACCGGTTACACCGGATAAGCCATTAAACTTGGTTTCGGGATTTAAATCTTAAAGAAATGTTTTCTTGGTAAATAAATTATGGAAAAATTATCTAAAATCCTTAATTTACCTATATTTGAATATTTTCAAATCAATTTTGAAAAATGACACTGGGATCCCTGACATTTTATAAACTAGTGACTATTTTGTAAAAATTGAAAAGTGGATTGTATTAGTAAATTAATTGTAAATGGATCAATACTTAGAATCATTAAGGGGATATTGATACAATCTTAATTATCTTATCTAACCTTACAACTAACATCTTTTAATGCTTAATTAATCAACCAATTAATCTTTCATAACCACAATTACCCAATTTATCTTAAATCACCAAATTTTAAGTAACTATCTCATTTTCTCAAATTTTCTCAATTCCTTTAGATTTTCAACATAGAATCCATCATTATTTTCAAGTTAAATCTTCTCTTAAAGCTTTGATCTCATTTTCATTGAATCTTTTTTGTTTTCTCTCAAAATCTCATTGAATTTTCATTATATTTTATTTTTTATTTCAATTGGAAATAGGTTGGATCATGTTTGGAGGTAAGGATTCATATAAACCTCTGAAATTATAGTTCTTTAATAAATTTTAATGAAATTCCCAAGTTTTTTATCCATTGCAATGTTTCTTGAATTAATTTGATGCTAAAATTGGTTTTAATTATGGTTTTTGGATTGATTTTGAGAAATCCCGTATGGCTTTATTAGCTGATGGTTTTAGGTTGGTAAATAAATGATTATTGAAGTGTTTTATCATAAAATAGAATTTTTTATATCATAGTAATCCCAAATATTGAGTTTTTGTTAAGTTTAGTGGGTTAAATCAAGAGATCTTGAATGTTTTTGTATGCTTTGTTGTTGTCGGAGGTTCTTGTGCTTTAGAGCAGGTTTTTTAGGTGTGTTTTGAATTGGAAAAGACTTTAAGCTCGTTGGTTGGGTAAAGTTTAGTGTTGTTCCAGAATGGTTTTCGGTTGTATCGATAGTGTGTAAGGGGTTGTTTCGAGGGAGAACAAGTTAAGAGTTGAATTGATGCTTTCTTGGGAATTAATTCCTCTGCTTTTGTTTTTTGGAAGCATGGCATTGTGATGAGCATAGAGTTAAAGACGTTTCGGCAAAGGCAAGAGTGTCGGTTGGCTTCAACAAGCATGTTCTGGACAAGTGGTGAGTGAGCTGCCTATTCGGCATGGTTTTACATGTTTTCTCATAGGTTTTGGGGTGTAGGGATGGTATGAGAAATCTCCCTACACATGGAAGTAAGTTAAATGGTTTGCTCTCTTAAAGGTTCACATAATGCGTTGTGTTTTGCCATGTTTTTAATCATGTTTGTAATGTATTTCGCATATGAAATTATGCATGTATTTCGATTCTTATGGTACAATTTTAAAGTGGTTTATATTGTATATTACGCTCCCATGGTTTTTCTTTGGAAACATGAAAAATATGATTTTATCGGTTTATGTAATTGATGAACAATTGATGCATGAGATGATGGGATGCATGCAAATAATATGTTGTTTTGAATTAAGGATTTGAGCATTGGTTTGAGATGATATTAACCTAAAATGTGATTATTTGATAGAGGGACATTGATCGATCAATAGGGGCTAGTGTACACTATAGTTTGAAAAAGTCATACACGTTGAAAATCCTTGTGCGAAACATGTGTTTGGTAATAGGAGAACTGAAAGCCTATTACTTCCAATTAGAGAACCGCAAGCCAATTCAGATACCAAGGTGTATAGATAAGATGGAGAACCGCAAGCCATCATGAGTGATGAAGAACCACAGGCCATTACATGTGTTGGAGAACCACAAGCCATTACATGTGTTGGACAACTGCAAGCCAACACGAGTGTTGGAGAACAACAAGCCAACACGTGCTCGTTTATCCCATTTATTAGGAGTACTGCAAGCCTAATCATTATCAATATGCCAATACGAATTAATGGTGTTTTTAAATGCAAGTGTCATTTATTATAATGAATTGTGTAAGGATATGAGCACGAGATAATGGCCTAAGCTTTGTTATGTGATTAGCATGTAAGAATTAAGATTGTGCATTTAGATGCATGTGGCCTAAGCATTTCTATGTGTTTAGCATATAAGACTTGAGATTGTACATTTAGATGCATATGGCCTAAGCATTGCTATGTGTTTACCATGTAAGACTTGAGATTTGTGCATTGGTATGTGGTTAGCATGTATGAATTGAGATTTGTGCATTGTGATGCATGCGATTTATAGATGTAAGCATTGTAAGTGAATAACATGTAAGACTTGAGATCTAATCACTATGGTGCAAGTGATTTAAAAATGCCATGAGCCTTGTCGTGTTAAGGCATGTAAGTCTTGAGTTTTAAAGCTTTGGAATGCTTGAGATTAATGACACTTGCTGAGTTATTGTTTTGGTTTGAAATCATGTTGATAGTAATGAGCATGACATGACATGTGGTTAAATGTTTAATTGATGGTTTTATGGGTTGCATTGCAAAGGTAGTTTATCTATGTTTTACCCCTCACTAAGCTTATGTTTACCCTCTCTTTCACCTTGAAATGCAGAGTTCTTTAATCAAGGCAGACAAGAGAAACAAGATTCCAAGAGTGTGTCGATGAAAAGCTCATGTATGTATTCTAAAGTGTAGTAGTAGCACCTTGAAATGTAGAGTTATTAATCAAGGCAGACAAGAGAAGCAAGATTCCAAGAGCGTGTCAATGAAAAGCTCATGTATGTATTCTAAAGTGTAGTAGTAGTAGTAGTATTAGTAGTAGTAATAGTAGTAGTAGTAGTAAGAGAACAATGGGGGTGTAGTGTTATTGTTGCAAGAGTTGGTTTTGGTTGATAAGAATTACTTTGGTTATATGAACTTGAGTATGTATTGGATGTTGAACAATGTTGATGTCTTGTAAGTAAGAGCATCTAGAGAAAGTGCGTTGAATGCCTTGAACCATATGTTGATATTAGGTTGTGATGCATTTAGCTTGGATGCTAGATAGTTATGTTAAAGCATGGTAATTCGGTTGATGATACATGCTCTTTGAGCTTAATATTTGGTTGGTGTTAAGCATGCAATAACCTTTGTGTATGTAATTGGAGTGCCTTTGAGGTTGTTTTCTGGGTAAAATTACCCAGTGGTATCAAAACAAGGGAGTATTGTTTCGATACACGGGCTTGAAAAGGGTGAATCAGATGAAAAATGGCTTAGGTATCGATACCAATGCCCATGGTATTGATACCAACCTTTTTATTTTTTGTCTAGGTACCGATATCGTTGCCCATGATATCAATACGACTTTTAGCAATGTCAAATGGTATCAATACCCATATTTGTTATGGTATTTAAAGGCTGAAATGCAAGTTTAGATTTTTTATGTTTTAGTCCCTAAATCTTGTGATGACAATTAAATGAGTAGTAGACATTATTTTGATATGAATTTTGACATGCAAGAAAATAATGAACTTAATTAAATATTGGTAACACTAATTTAATATTTGGTCCCTAAATTTATGGTAATTTACAATTTGGTCATTTTTGCGTATATGGTGAAATCAATGCTTGTTTCATCTCTCGTTTCGAACGTTGGGCTTCTAGTTGAATGTATGTACATGTAGGACACTAAATGCTCTAGTTAAGATAAAAGAGAAAAAAGAAATTCAGGTTATTTATTGGTGCAAATCCCCTCGAATTTATATTTGTATTCCCCATATAATCCATTCAAGTCAGGTTTTGTCTAGACCGAGCTGAGGGGGTTACATTTGTTGGTATAAGATCCAGTTTTAGTTTCTTTTGGGATGTGAGGATGTTCTCGCATGTTGGTTGACTATTTAACTATGCTTAGTGGTTGAGTTATGTTGTGGCATACTAGCAATAGTTTTGCTTGACAAGCACGATGTTTACAAACATGATTAAATCTTGTTGCATTGTAATGACATTGGTTATATAGATATGTAAATATGGCCATGTGTTGATTGATTGATTGAATTGAACAATGTGTTGCATTGACTACTATGTTGATGATCGAATCTTTCTAATATTCCACTTTGCTCCAGGAATACAGAGTTCCGTCTTCATGGATTCGTAGTCGGCGGTAGTGAGTGCAGCGATGAACTCAACATATTCTTCGGCTTTTATGTGAAGGCCGAAATGGGCATTAATTGTGATGTCGGCCACTGGTACTGCCCTGCCACGGAGGTGTTTGTAGGGGTTCTTGGCATTGGCCGGTGGGAATAGAATTCGCGAACCCATACTATTTTCGCTGGCTCTAGCTGCTTTGCAAATTTCTGCCACTGCTGGAATGTTATCTTCAACAGGATGAAGGCTTCAATGTTGAGATCGTCGGCATCAGTGTAGTGGAAACCTTGTTCCTCCCAAACCTGATGACATTTAAATTTGTGTTGATAGTCTTGCTCTATCGCTTGTGTTTTGAATCGGCGATACTGAGGTGTAGCCACTTCTGCAAATTGTTGTCTTCGGTTTTCCATAGTTTCTTCATGGAGAAGAAGAAAATGAACGAAGTAATAAACTTAGATAAAAAGAAGAAGAAGTAAAAAAATGTCATAGGTTGCTTTGTATTTAAAGGCACAAGATCGGCGCGACGTTTTTTTGGAGCGGCGTGATCATTTCTTGGTTAGCGTGAACGCAACGCAACCCCCAGCTGGCTTCCAATGGCAGCTGGATCGATGCTAATTTTGAAATTGAGCAGTATAATTCCCGCCTAGAATTTTGCTGTCGCTTTTATGAGGCCGAAATGAATTTGGGCCAGTTAACAATTCTTATTCTTCTTTATTGGTCCTAAAGAAAATAAAGAATAAAATAAAATATGAGTAATACTTGAAATTTGCTAAAAATTATGAATGAAAAAAAATTAATCTAATTCCTAAATCATAAAAATAAAATATGAACAATTAAAAAGTAGAATTAGGTTACTGGAGGAATGAATATTAAAGCATTACCTAGAGTAACCATCTTCTTTTTTTTTTGGCGAAGGAGGGGCTGATGATCTAGTAAATATTTCTTAATCAGGTGGTTTCTTTCTTGTATGTTTCTGATTAGGGATCGTGCCGTTACGGCAGCTGCTGTCTCGGCGGGTGTTGTCCAGGCATTCCGTTTCTAAATTAAAGTTAAACTCAAATTTAACCTCAATTCTTTAACATTTTTCTGGTTCTTCTAGATGCCTTAGTTATTTGAACACATTGATCTTCACTTGTTGGTCATTGACTAGAATAACCAATTCTCCCTTTTCTCAATCGATCAATGTTTTCCTTGTTGCTAAGAACGACCTTCCTAATGTGATTGGAGTATTTTCATATGCTTCACAATATAAAATAACGAAGTCAGCAGAAAATATAAATTTATCCATTTTTACCAGGATATCTTCTATTTTTCGTTCGAGTTGCACTAAGAGCAATATGACAGTTGCAGCATAACCGTGGTTTGTTTTGCTTGCCCGATGCCTAGCTTCTAGAATACTAACTTAGGCATTAAATTAATGCTGGAACCTAAGTCATATAATGCCTTACCCACATATTGATTCCAATAGAACATAGTATCATAAAATACCAAGATCTTTCCTTTTTGTTGTGGCTCTATTATGCAGCATTGCCACACACCCTTCTGTCGCGGCAGCAGTTTCAAACTCTACAATTCTATTCCTCTTAGATATGATGTCTTTGAGGAACTTTGCATAATTAGGCATCTGTTTGATTGCCTCCACTAAAGGTATATTAATATGTACCTGTTTAAGATTGTCTAGGAACATCTTGAACTGGTACTCCTGCTTTTGTTGTTTCAACCTTTATGGGAATGGTGGGGGTAACCTCAGATATTCAATCTTTTTAGAACATTGAATTCGGATATGGTGTGTTGTTGTAGCATCGTCTCTTGTGGCATTATCCGAGGTAGATTTTTCTGTTGGTTCTTTCGCCTCATTTTCTTCTTCAGTGACCTTCTTGGAGATCATTGTTTAAGATTTTTGACCCTATACCTTGGCAGGTATCTCAGGGTCTTTCAGCTATAGTCAACTTCTGGTAGTTATTGCCTTGCATTGTTCATGTGGACCTATTCTGGCGACTTCAGTATCGCTTGGTAGACCTCCTAGTAGTTGGGTGTTTATCTATTTTGCAATATGCCCTACTGTGGTTTCTAGTGATTTTAGAGCAACTTCGTTATTTTGCATACGCATCTTAGTTTTGTCCATAAATGTGTCGTCTCGTTGAATGAATTTATCAGTATGAGCTATATAGGAGTTGGTTTGAGCCATGACATATTTAACGTATTTTCCAGGGTTCGAATATCAGTTGGTTGCTGCAGCGACATTGATAACTCCGCAAAAAGGCTATATTTTAGGCCTTTTTTACTTAAGTTATGGAGTGTCCTTAAGCTCATATAGGTTCATTTAGTTGCATTTAGGCTCATATCATTGCATGTAGTTTTGTAGTTATGCCTTGTCATTTTTATGTGGTAATAGGTGCTATTTCATGGGAAAGGTAGTTCTTTTCAGTTGTGTTGTGCAGGTAAAGCAAAAATGGAAGTTGAGGCAATTTGTCATGGCATTCGCAGAAGGATAGCGATGGGAAAATGCCATGGCAAAGCTGGAGGACTCCTTTCTGAGCTAGACGACAAGAAGATATTTTGATAAGAGTGTCAGTTGGTGCCATTATAGCCGGTCGGGACCATTACAGCCTGGCCAAAACCACCTCAATAGGGGACCACAACCAATATCGATGGACCACGAGCCACCTGAGTAGGGGACCACTGTCACCACTGCCAGCTCTGCAGAAATGCCATCACGTGAAAGGGGGCAGGAATGGACTTTTCATATCTTTTAGTGTTTTTCACCCCTTTTAAGGCACGATGACCTACAAGAAAAAGAGAGGCCATTTGAGGAACAAAAACACAGAAAAAGAGGCAACTTGGGAGTGGTTTGCGGCAGTGGAAAGCTCCCACCTTTCTCCTTCAATCTCCGGCCGAAGGGACCTTCGTTGATAGAGCTCGAAGGGAATGGTGTGCTACGCACCCGAGAGGGGCAAGCACACCAAGGCATGTCGTGGTGGTTGAAGAAGCCGGCGGCCTGTGCACACCGAGGGTGTCTTCTAGTCCTCCTTCTTTTGCTTTATTTTCATATTTTTATGAGGATGAATGTTGAATGTTTAAGATTTATGTGGATGATATTTCTTTAACATTTTACACCACCATGTGAGCTTTGTTTATGTGGTTAAACTTATGGATGATTATCTTTTGCTTTTATTCAATATATTGTCTTCTAAGTGTTTGTATATTTGCTTTGCTCATTGTTGATAATCATTTAGGCATTTTAAGAGGCACGAAAGTGTCCCGTGTTTAGGTGCATGCTAGAGCACTCGAAAGAGGCGTAGCTATAAATCCTTAGATCATCCGAAAGGAGCTAAGGGAGGATCTACGTGAGCAATGGGTTCTAGACTGCAAATAGAGCCTAGTTGGATCCTAGAGCACTCGAAAGAGGCGTATGTGAAGGCTTCAACGACTACTATATTTTCCACGTGACAGGCGGATGCTGTGGCATTTTAGTTTTTCAGGTTCCTATGACTCGAAAGAGAGGGAAAACTTAAGAAACCTCTGTCGAGTAAATATACACAGTAGGGGCTAGATGTTAGTAGAAGTAAGGGTTAAGAAGTCCTTAGGATGTTCCACCAATCATTCCCGAGAGAGTTCATCAATAGAGGGTTAGTACAACATATTGTTTAAACGTGTTCTTGTATCCTGCATTTGTCTCCCCATTTACAAACTACTTACTTTGTTTACTTGTTCTCCTGCAATCACACTACTATATTTTCCACGCACCATTTCCATACATCTACCCTGGCATCACCATCCATTTCATTTTGCCTTGGCATATTTTGGTTGCTTGCATCCTGAAATTGTCATATCATTTTTCCATTACATCTATATCGTGCATATCCATTTTAACTTGTCTTTATCTTTATTTTTCTTTGTAGTTAGTGGCACCTTTTTATCTTGACAATCTTGACTTATATAGGTTAGTTCGATCCACGTGGGAACGATACTCACTCACCCTTTTATTATTTGTACGACTGTGTATACTTGCACACATGTGTTCGCATAATTTATAACTACACAGGAGACATCAAGTTTTTGGCATCGTTGCCGGGGATCGGCAAGAGAACAATTTTCATTTTTACCTGGCATTTTTGTTTTACTTAGTTTATTTTCTTAGTTCATTTTACTTGTTTTATTTGTTTTCTTTTCAGGGTTATTTTCAGTGCATGTCTAGAAGGTCTACCGACGGACCTCTCTATCCTATAGTGCCTGAAATTGAGCGTTTGTTTCGCCAAAGAAGGCATAATCAGCATAGAGCTATGGACCCACCACCAATGCAAGACCAGTAGTTCAAAATGTCGGGCCAAATCTAAATGTTGTTGCACCTCGACCAAGGGCTATTAGAGACTATTTAAATCATATCTTTGATGATCTTAATCCTAGCATCGTGGCACCGGAAATTCAAGCTGCACATTTCGAACTTAAGCCTATCATGTTCAATATGCTAAATTCTATTGGGCAATTTGGAGGGATGGAGCACAAAGATGCATGGCAACATATTAGAGCTTTCTTAGAAGTTTGTGATTCTCTTTTTCAACAAGGAGTTCATGAGGACGTGTTGAAGCCTAAGTTATTCCCTTATTCCCTATGTGGCCGAGCAAGGGCATGGTTGATTGGAGTACCATCCGGATCAATGGAGTCATGGGTTGATCTATGCAAGAGCTTTTTGATGCGGTATAATCCTTCGAATCTCAATACTCACTTAGAAATGACATTGCTTCTTTTCGACAAGGCGACGACGAGTCGATGTGTGAATGTTAGGATTGATACAAGGGATTACTTCGCAAGTTTACAAATCATGGATTTTAGGATTGGACTCAAGTTGTGATGTTCTACAACGAAGTGAATGCACCGACAAGGATGATGCTAGATGCCTCGGAAAATGGAATTTTGTTAGACAAATCACCCGAGGAGGCATTTGACATACTTGATAGAATTGCCAACAGTGATTATCAATTTCCTTCTACAAGACTTGGAACCGAGAGGAAGGCACAAAGGACATTCGAGCTTGATGCTAAAGATTCATTATCCGCCCAACTCTCAGCTATCACCAACATGTTGAAGAGCATTCAACGTTCCAACGAGGTGAAGGAAGTGAAGATGGCCAGTTCAGCATGTCTGTTATGCCATGGCAATCATCATGAGAGCGAATGTCCAAGAAAACATGAGTCAGCCAATTATGTGAGCAACTTTAATAGAGGGAGCAACAATCCTTACTCTAACACCTATGATCCAGGATGGCGACAACATCTAAATTTTTCGTGGGGAAACCAAGGAGCCTATAATCCTAATCCCCCAGCGCGAAACCATAATGCTAATGAGCCCTAACAGTTTCAAGCGAATATGCCTTGGCATAATCAGAACAAAGGGGCTGCATCATCATCAAATACCAATTCTTTGGAGGTTACTATGCAAGAATTCATTCTAAGTACCAAGACTATGCTAAGAGAATATACTACAGCCATCAAGAACCAAGGAACCCTATTACAAAGCCACAGTGCTTCATTGCGAAATCTGGAGAGTCAGGTTGGCGAAATTGCCACGGCATTACAGGAGCGTCAGTCAGGACGACTGCCCAGTGATACTGAAGTCGCTAAGCCACATGGTAAAGAGCATTGTAGCGCGATCACACTAAGGAGTGACAAGCAGATTAATCAAGAAGATAAGTTTGGGGGTAGAAGTCTGAAGAATCCCTACCCAAACATGTGCAAGAAAAAATATCTGAGCAAATTATCAAGGAAAAAGAGAAAGAGGAAGGTTTGACAAAGGAACCTGCTAATGGAGCGAGCATAAATACCATGGCAAAATCAGTTCCTACCACAGTAGTGGAAGAAGTTAGACCCCCCCTTTCCCTAAAGGCTGAAGAAGCACAACGATGAAATCCAGTTCAAAAAGTTTGTTGATAAATTGGACCAGCTGTACATAAATGTCCCACTATTGGAGGCAATTGACCAGATGCCCACCTACACTAAATTTCTCAAGGAGATAGTTACGAAGAAGCATAAGGTGGAGAAGTTTGAGACAATTGTCACGACAAAAGAGTATTGCTATGCTTTAAGTAATCTACCAATGAAGAAGAGGATCCAGGCAGCTTCATTATCCCGTGTGCTATTGGAGATAAATTCATTGGGAAAGCACCCTGTCGTGTGTCAAAAGTGCGCGTTTAGTGCAAGTGGACACATCGAAAGTAATAAGTGATAAGTATTTATTGGGTTATCGTCTCCACAGGGATCGGTATACTTAATATGTCTTCTTTGTCTTCTTGTTCTGTAGAAAGAAATAAAATAAAACACAAGTGATTTGGATTTGGATTAACTAAAATAAAACAACTAAGTAAAGTAAAGATAATTGAATCTTAGAGAGAGATAGGTCAGGATCCAGTTGCGTTGTATTGTGGATTTGATTGACTTGTCTTTGTCCAATGCAATCGTATATCACTGCCTCGGTAGCACTGCAGATTACTGCCTTGGCAGCGACGATAGTGTCCGCCGCGACAATCCCTTGCTCGTGGGTGGACTTTACCAAAGTTTGGCAAAGTGTCCGTGGATGACTCCGCTTATCCCTGAGTCGAAGTACTGTTGGTGACTGGTCCTTGATGATACCTCCCGGCATGAACCAATTATACTCACCAACCAATCTCACACTTCTTTTAGCCGCTGAAACTCTTAACCTATCCCTAGGCCGAGTTAGTATTTCGCGATTGAAACACCGTAGTTACCCCTTTCGTGAATCTAACTCTCCCAAGTTTAGATAAATGGATTACTCACAAACTTCTCTCTCGAGCTTGAATGTAAGAACAAGGAATAACAAAGGATAAGCTAACCTTGATAGTTTTATTGCATTGAAACAAAGACAAAGTACAATCTCCTTTCACAAATACTAACAACCTTCACCTAAACCCTAAGAAAGCTTAGAACATAGTTGAGAGAAAGAAAACAAAGTTTATGAATCGTCTCTCTCTCTAGGTATTCGTGTATCATACATTGGACGGCTAGATCTTTATATAGGCTAGACCTAGGGCAAACCTTTCCTAAGTAGAATACAACTTGGAGTAGGGAACAAGTCATGTACATAATTAAAATATTTCCAAGTTTAATTCAACTAAGAGGCTTTCCCGCGTGGCCTTGTCTTGGGCTTTTCCTTATGCTAGCCAGCTCCGATCCATGTGCTTTAAGTCCAGACACGTCCTTTGGATTTTTCTCTTCCAATCGCCTACAGTCTTGCTTCCTGGCTCTCAGTTGCTGCCTCGACATCAGGTCCTGCCTCGGCCTTGTTGCTGCCGCGGCACTGGTTCTCCTGCACAGGTATACAGATGCAACAAAACTTGCCTTTTTCTATAAATATTATCTCTATAAGCTTAACTTCTAAATATATCACATTAAGTACATGCATTGGTCCGAGTGGGTGTAAATTCGGTGATTAATGCCCATAAAAGGTGTAAAAAGTGATAGTGAGTTGAGCACTTATCACACCCCCAAACTCGAACTATTGCTTGTCCTCAAGCATTGCAAACCATCAATTTGCCGAACTCTACTCTCTCTTGGTCTTATGTTTCCATCTATTCTCCCCACCATAACTATGTTTATTCTTTAGACTTAACCTTTCGGCTACCCAAGGGATTACCTAGAAACAAACTATAAGAATTGTGAGTGTGTGCGTTTTTGTGGACAATTTTGATTAAAGGCTTTCTTAGATAAACTTTAAGTTCAAGACAAGTAGAATTGGGATAAGTGTTCTCTTATTTTCTAAACAATCAATTCTTGAGCAAATTTCGGGCACCTCAGGGATTGTGTTTTCTCTTAACTAATTCCTTCTTTCTTTTTGATATTCCTTAAAACATACTAGAGCCAATTTCGGGCACCTCTAGTATGAAGAACAATACTTCCTAGAGCCGGTGATAGGCACCTCTAGTTACTTTCCCAAAAATCTAAGTTTTTATCACCTAAGTTCATTAAAAGAATTCCTATAATTCAACAAGTCCCAAAAGTGTTTAGAGTTCTTCCTATAGTAAGCTTCTAAGTTTTCATCCTTAGGTATCCTAAGGTTAAACCTTCTTAACAGGACCTAATCATGGTAAGGAGAAAGATTTCTATAGCCTTAAAGAATAAACTAAGGCAATACTGATGATAAGCAGTGCAAAAGTGTAGGCAGTTAATTCAAGTAAGGCGAGGAGCATGAAAAATAAAATAAAAAAATAAATCACTGGAATACTCCCTTTTTTGGCAAGGCCTCAGCAGTAGATTGCTGCCTTAGCAGTGAATTTGCACCCCCAAACTCAAACCAAGCATTGTCCTCAATGCTTTATATTAGAAGATAATAGCAGGCAACAAAAATATGAAAGGAATAAGCAGCATAGAAAGCAAACAACAAATAATATTGAATTATGAAAAATTTAAAGAGACTCCGAAGAGCTGCTTGTAACAATTTTTCTCCTTGGCCTTGCTGCCGATTGCTTTGTTCTTGGTGAGGGCGATGGTTGAGCTTTGCTTGCCGGGGCGGTTGGACTCTTGTGGGTGGTGTCTGTTGCATCGGAGCCTCCACTTTGTCTTTGTGCTTATTGTCAAAAATAAAATATAATCAACAAGTAAATACTAAATGTCCTAAAATAAAAGCAAAATTAAAATTATTCCTAAAAATTGCAGAAAAGAAAGAATGGAAGATCGCGGCATTAATTCTCCATAGAAGTGCATGCGAAAGCATCTTGTAAGGTGATTGTCTCCGTAGTCTTTATGTCGTGTGGGCCAGAATAGTGCTTCAAGCGTTGGCCATTCACTTTGAATTCATGCCCATCCTTTAGTGATTTGATCGTTACTGCTCCATGTGGGAAAACTCGAACAACTTCAAATGGGTCTGACCATCTGGATTTGAGGTTTCCTGTAAACAGTTTGAGCCTGGAGTTGGAAAGGAGAACGTGCTGCCCCGGAAGGAACTGCCTCGGCAGTAACCTACGGTCGTGCCATCTTTTAGTTTTCTCTTTGTAGATCTTGGCATTCTCATAGGCTGTTGTTCGGAACTCTTCTATCTCATTGAGGTCTAGTAGTCTTTTCTGTCCGGCTTTTTCCCAATCCATGTTTAAGTTCTTTACTGCCCAATATGCTTTATGCTCGATTTCTACCGGTAAGTGACAAGCTTTCCCGAATACAAGCTTATATGGAGATGTGCCCAATGGGGTTTTGAAGGTTGTCCTATAGGCCCATAAAGAATCATTGAGACAATAAGACCAATCCTTACTAGATGGATTTACCACCTTTTCAAGGATCTATTTTAGCTCCTTGTTGGATATTTCAGCTTGCCCATTTTTTTGTGGATGATATGCCGTAGCGAGCCTGTGAGTGATGCCGAGTTTCTTTAGTGACGCGGCAATGAGTCTGTTATCAAAGTGTTTACCTTCATCACTTATTATTGCTCGAGGGATTCCAAATCTTGTAAAGATATTTTTCTTGAGAAATTTTTGTACTGTCTTGGAATCATTGTGAGGTGTGATGATTGCTTCGACCCACTTTGATACGTAATCCACTACCACTAAGATGTAAAGATTGCCTTGGGATGATGGGAAGGGTCCCATGAAATCTATACCCCAAACATCAAACAGTTCCACTTTCAATATGGGTTGTAATGGCATCTCATGTCGTCTTAAAATATTGCCCGTGCGTTGGCATCGGTCACAGTTCTTGTAATAGTCGTGGGCATCCTTGTAGAGTGTGGGCCAGTAGAGGCCAGATTGCAGTACCTTTGTTGCTGTTCTATTTCCTCCAAAATGCCCACCGCAAGGTGAATCATGACAGTGCTGGAGTACTGCTTTCTGTTCTTCTTCTGGCACACATCTTCTTATAACTTGATCTGCACAATGTTTAAACAGAAGAGGGTCGTCCCAGAAATAATGCTTTGCATTATGCTGAAACCTCTTCTTTTCGTTATGGTTAAGGTTATAAGGAATAATACCGCTAACTAAATAATTAACAAGATCGGCATACTAGGGAGTGGATGTTACTGCAGCAAGGTCTACTGTTAATGTTGTGGCGATGTATTCAGATAATGCCGCGGCAGCGCGGTTGTATACTCATTTGGTCTCTGTCTCGACAGTATCTCTTGCAGTTGTAACAATTTGCAATATTTGTTCATCTGGGAATGCATCTTGTATTTCTTCAAGTGAGTGGGTATTTTCTTTGTTCTCCAGTCTAGAGAGATGATCGGCCACATGGTTTTCTGTACCTTTTCGATCTTTGATTTAAACATCAAATTCTTGTAGAAGAAGGATCCATCTAATCAGCCTAGGCTTGGCATCCTTCTTTGAGAAGAGGTATTTAATTGCCGAATGATCAGTGTGGACAGTAGCCTTTTTCCCGATAAGATACGATCAGAATTTGTCAAAAGCAAATACTACTGCTAGTAATTCTTTTTCTGTTGTGGTATAATTGATTTGGGCATTATTAAGCGTTTTACTAGCATAGTAGATAACATGGAACATGTTGCTCTTCCTCTGCCCAAGTGCTGCCCCGACAACATAATCACTAGCGTTACACATCAATTCAAATGGCAAGGACCAATCTGGTGGGATCACTATTGGTGAAGTGATTAGCTTCTCCTTGAGAGTTTCGAATGCTTCAGTGCATTCCTCATTGAATTCGAATTTCCTATCTTGTTCAAGCAAATTACAAAGAGGTTTTGAAATTTTGGAAAAATTAGAAATAAACCTTCTATAAAAGCCTGCATGGCCAAGAAGCTCCGAACTCCTTTCACAGAAATTGGTGGAGGTAAATTCTTTATCACATCAATCTTGGCTTTATCAACTTTGATTCTTTGTGATGATATTTTATGGCCCAATACTATGCCTTCGTTTACCATAAAGTGGCATTTTTCCCAATTTATGACTAGATTGGATTCCTCACATCTTTGCATCACTTTTTCTAGATTGCCGAGGCAATGATCAAAGCTATCTCCAAAGACTGAAAAATCATCCATGAATATCTCTAGGAAGTCCTCTATCATGTCAAAAAAAATTGCCATCATGCATCTCTCGAAGGTTGTCGGGGCATTGCAAAGGCCGAACGACATCCTCCTAAATGCATAGGTTCCATATGGGCAAGTGAAGGTGGTTTTTGCCTGCTCTTCTGGATCAATGGCAATTTGATTGTATCCTGAATAACCATCAAGAAAACAGTAATAAGGTTTACCAACAAGTCTATCAAGCATTTCATCAATAAAGGGTAAAGGGAAGTGATCCTTCTTTGTTGCCTTATTCAACTTGCGATAATCCATACAAACTCTCCAACCGATCACAGTCCTGGTTGGGATTAATTCGTTGTTCTCGTTGGTTATGACAGTTATGCCACCTTTCTTAGGTACACATTGTACTGGGATTACTCATGCACTGTCGGACATGGGATAGATTAAGTCTCCTCTAAGCTTCAACAATGGGCTTATGATCTTCTTCTAAAAGAATTTTATGCATGCATACCGCTGGGCTTATTCCATTTAAATCATCGATTGACCACCCTATTACCTTTTTGTGCTGCCGCAGCATTGCTATTAGGGTTTGTTCCTGTTCTGGTAGCAACTTAGAAGAAATAATTACAGGCATCGTGTGGTTGTCTCCCAAATAAGCATATTTTAGTTTTTCCAGTAAGAGTTTTAATTTCGTGACTGTCGCGTGTCAAAAGTGCGCGTTTAGTGCAAGTGGACACATCGAAAGTAATAAGTGATAAGTATTTTATCGAGTTATCGTCTCCTCAGGGACCGGTATACTTAATATGCTTTCTTCACCTTCTTGTTCTGTAGAAAAGTAAAGAACACAAGTGAGTTGATTTATTTATCTAAACTAAAATAACTAAATAAAAATAAAAGGTTGAAATAATAGAGAGAGATGGGCTAGGATCTAGTTGCGTCGTATTATGGATTCGATCGACTTGTCTCTGTCCAATGTAATCGCATATCACTGCCTCGGCAGCACTACAGTTTACTGCCTTGACAGCGACAATACTGTCTGCCGCGGCAATCCCTTGCTCATGGGCAGACTTTACCAAAGTTCGGCAAAGTGTCCTTGGGTGACTCCGCTTATCCCTAAGCCAGAGTGTTGTTGATGACTAGTACTTGATGATACCTCCCGGCGTGAACCAATTATACTCACCAACCAATCTCACACTTCTTTTAGACGCTGAAACTCTTAACCTATCCCTAGGCCGAGTTAGTATTTCACGATTGAAACACCGTACTTACCCCTTTCGTGAATCTAACTCTCCCGAGCTTAGATAAATGGATGATTCACAATATCCTCTCCCGAGCTCAATTGTGAAAACAATGAATAACAAAGGATAAGCAAACCTTGATAACTTTATTGCATTGAATCAAAGACAAAGTACAATCTCCTCTCACAAATACTCGACAACCTTTACCTAATCCCTAAGAAGGTTTAGAACATAATGGAGGAGAAAAAAACAAGAATAGAAATCGGCTCTCTCCCTAGGTAATCCGTGTTTTGTACCTTGGGTGGCTAGGTCCTTATATAGGCTAGACCTAGGGTAATTCTTTCCTAAGTAGAATACAACTTGGAGTAGGGAACAAGTCAAGTACATAATAATAATATATTTCCAAGTTTGATTCGGCTAAGGGGTTTTCCCGCGTGGTCTTCCTTTGGGCTTTCCCTTGTGCTAGCCAGCTCCGATCCATGGGCTTCAATTCTATACACATTCCTTGGATTTTTATCTTTCCATCGCCTATAGCCTTGCTTCCTATCTTTCTGCTGCTGCCTCGGCATCAGGTCCTGCCTCGGCCTTGTCGCTGCCGTGGCACTGGTTCTCCTGCACAGATATGAAAACGCAGTAAAACGTGCCTTTTTTTGTAAATATTATTTATATGAGCATAGCTTCTAAATATATCACATTAAGCACATGCATTGGTCCGAGTGGGCGTATATTTGATGATTAATGCCCATAAAAGGAGTAAAAGTGATAGTGTGTTGAGCACTTATCACACCCCCAAACTCGAACTATTGTTTGTCCTCAAGCAATGCAAACCATCAATTTGCCGAACTCGACTCTCTCTTGGTCTTACATGTCTATCTATTCTCCCCACCATAACTAGGCCTATTCTTAAGCATTAACCATTCAGTTACCCAAGGGTTTACCTAGAAACAAACTATAAGAATTGTGAGTGTGTGTGTTTTTGTGGACAAGTTGATTAAAGGCTTTCTTAGATAAACTCTAAGTTCAAGACAAATAGACATTGGTTAAATGTTCTCTTCTTTTCAAACACTAAATCTTGAGCCAATTTCGGACACCTCAAAGACTTTTGTTTTTCTTTTCACTAAATTTCTTCTTTCTTTTTAATATTCCTTAAAACATACTAGAGCCAATTTCGGGAACCTCTAGCATGAAGAAGAGACTTTCTAGAGCCGGTGGTAGGCACCTCTAGTTACTTTCCAAAAATCTAAGTCTTTATCACCTAAGTTCATTAAAAGAACTCCTATAATCCAACAAGTCCCAAAAGTGTTTAAAGTTCTTCCTATAGTAAGCTTCTAAGTTTTCATCCTTAAGCATCCTAAGGTTAAGCCCTCTTAACAGAACGTAAACGTGGTAAGGAGAAAGATTTCTATAGCTTTAAAAAATAAACTAAGGTAATACTGATGATAAGCAGTGCAAAAGTGTAGGCAGTTAATTCAAGTAAGGCGGGGAGCATGAAAATTTTTAAAAAATCAGTGGAATACTCCCTTTTTGGCAAGGTCGCGGCAGTAGATTGCTGCCTTGGCAGTTAATCTGCACCCCTAAACTCAAACCAAGCATTATCCTCAATACTTTATATTTGAAGAAGTAAACGGCAAAACAAAATATGAATATAATAAACAGCAAATAGAAACCTTAAAAGCAAGTGATATTGAATTAAGGACAAAGAAATTTAAAGCGACTCCGAAGAGCTGCTTGTAACAATTTTCCTCCTCGGCCTTGATGCCAAATGCTTTGTCCTTGGTGAAGGCGATGGTTGTGCCTTTGCTTGCCGGGGTGGTTGGACTCGTGTGGGCGGTGTCCGTTGCATTGGGGCCTCTACTTCCTCTCCTTCTTCTACATCAGCCATCTCTTCGGTGAGCATTATGTCCGTTCCTCCTCCCATTGTTGTTGCTCCTCCGGTGTGGTGTGTACTTGGGCCAGCGGCAGTGGAGCTTTGGTGCACGTAGGCATCTATCTCGGCTGATAGACTGCCCATGGTAATTGGTGATCTGGGTGGGGTGCTGAAAACGACTCTTCGCTTGGATGGCCTTCTGCTGACAGACGAGGCCGCGGCAGAATCTGCTTCCCTAGATGGGCCGGCAGCTTGGTATTGCGGCTGAGGTTCCGCATGGAAAAACGACTTTGGTCCTCCCGAGGCTGGTGTAGTCTCGGTGTAAGGGGCGGCTGTAACAAACATGTTGCTGGGAAACTCCAGAAATTGTACTCCTTGGTCCAGGAAGGCGTGCAACAACATCTGGGCTAGAGTGCCATTGAAATCCCTTTGGTACTCCATGTACCGTTGTTGTCTAAGGTCCATTGTTGCCATCCGTTGCAAGATCTCCTGGTATGGGTCTGCCGCGGCAGAGGTGTGGGCAGTACCAGGCATGTCTGCCGTGTACTGGGCCCCGACAGCAGTATCGGCAGTGAACTGCTGCGGCGTTGCTTGGACAGGCTCTGCTTGTGTGATTTGCATGACTTTGCGGTAGAAGTCCCCGGTCCATCCTCGTCGCGGGGGAGTGTATTCGTCCGTCTCTTCGATGGGCACACCTACGGCAACACATAAACCCGTGATCAAACAAGGGAAATACAATGGTCCTCTATCTTTCTTACCGCACTCGTGAATTTCCCGAAGGATGATCTCGCCAATGTTGATGGTCCTCTTGTTGATGATGGATTGGATCAACACCAATCTTTTGCGATCTACCGTGCTATTGTGTGATGTGGGGATGAGCCGTCGTTTGACAAAGGTGTTCCATATCTTGGCCTCGGGCTTAAGGCTTTGTCTTGTTACGGATCCTCGATGGGTACCGGTTTCCCATGGAGTGTTCGCGTAACAAAGATCATCTTTGATGAGCTCGTAGTCCTCGGCAGTGACGTCCTCCATAAATTCGGCGTGGTTGTCACTGGCAAGGGTGAGGCTGTAGAAATTATTGATCGTCTCGGCATCGAGTTGGACTGGCCTACCGCGGCAATGAACAAAGAGGGAGTCTTTGCTGGGCCCGTGCGCGTAGAACTCCCGGACGATCGTGGCATTCGCCTGGGCAGGTTGAAGACAGAAAGTTTCCCAATTTTGGTACTTAATTCTGTCGAAGAGGTAGTGCTCAATACCGTAGTTCTGTTCATCCGCATGCTGGAAACCTTGCTCTTCCCATAGTTGTCGAGCGATGAAAGATCGGTTGAAGCGATCTTCAATGTTGGCGGGGGCGAATCGCTTGTATGTTGCCATCAAGATTGAGAGATGTGATTTCTTGGAGTTTTTCTTGAAAAGAATCTGGAGTTTAGCAAAGATTAGTAGTAGAGAGTAATGTGTGAGAGAGATTGTTATGAATACTAAAGAAAACAAGAAAGTAAGAGTGAATAGTTCAAGAGGAAGGAGTTTCTTATATAGGCCTCGGCCTTGTGACCGTTGAAGCCACTAGCCGTTTTGTAACCGTTTCCTTTTTTCTGCCGCGGTAGGAATCTCGGCAGACTAGCCGTTACACTGTTCTTCTCATTGGGACTGTTGCGGCCCTGACACTGTTTTATTGCCTCGGCAGAGTTCCTGCTGTGAACTATTTCTCCTTTATTCTTGCTTTTTATTCCTAAATAAAACACACAAAAGAAAAAGTACTTAAAGCAAAAATAATTAGAGAAAAGAAAAAGAAAAAGAAAAATAAACTAGCTAATCCTAATATATTAATAAAGAGAAGGGAGTAGATCATGTTACTGGTGGAGAGCATGCAAATGCTTCTCCCAAAATTATTCTCTCCCTTAGGCCCAAATTGTGAATCGGTTGTGGGCCACTCCTTTTTTCTGTGTGTCCATCCACCTTGGGCTTAATCTTCTTGCCGAATATCCTGCCGAGCAGACTGCCCAGGCAGGATATCTTATTGTCTACAGTGTGGATGGCCTTGCACTCCTCTAGATCATCATATTTTTTTAAGTTGTGGAATGCATTGAGTTTGACTTGTTGGTCATTGACCCGCATTGTCAACTCTCCTTTTTCCACGTCAATTAGAGTACGTCCAGTTGCAAGGAAAGGTCTCCCAAGAATGATCGGTGCATTGTCATCTGCTTCACAATCAAGGACAAGGAAGTCGGCAGGAAAAATAAACTTGTCAACTCTTACCAGTATGTCTTCGATTTTGCCTTCAGGTTGCACAGAGGATCGATCCGCTAGTTGGAGCATCATTGTTGTAGGCTTCGCCCTTCCAATTCCAAGCTTTTGAAAAACTGATTTGGGCATGAGATTTATGCTTGCTCCAAGGTTGCATAGGGCCTTACCTTCATAATCCTTACCTATCGCACAAGGTATAGTAAAGCAACCAGGATCTCTTTACTTTGGTGGCATGCGGTTATGCAGCATTGCCATGCATCCCTCGGTAGCAGCCACTGTCTCAAACTCACCTATTCGTTTCCTCTTTGACACCATGTCCTTTAGGAACTTGGCATAGTTCGGCATTTGTTCAATAGCTTCAACGAAAGGTATGTTGATGTGTACTTGCTTCAAGATGTCGAGGAACTTCTTGAATTGCTGGTCCTGTTTTTGCTTTTTCAACCTTTGTGGGAAAGGTGGTGGTGGTCTCATCTCATCCAGGGTTTCTTTAGTTTGAAATTTAATACCTGGCACCACTTGAATTGTTGTTGCCTTGGCAGGCCGCTCAGGAGCTACAGTGCTTTCTGCCGGAGCAGTGCTATTAGCTTCAATTTGCTCAGCCTCTTCTTTTGCTTGATCCGCTGATTGAATTTGGCTCTCTGGGATCTTCTCCTTCAGCTTTAGACCACTCCTAGTAGTGATTGCTTTGCACTGTTCATGGCTCATTACCTTAGCAACTTCAGTATTTCTAGGTAGGCCTCCTTGTGGTCTAGTGTTTATGCATTGAGCAAATTGCCCAACCTGAGTTTCCAGCGTGTTAATGACCGCTTCTTGATTTTGCAACCTCATCTCAGTTCTATTCATGAAGGCATCTGTCCTCTTGATGAAATTGCTATTCTCTTCCATGTATGACTCAATTTTCATCATGAAGGCCTTTAGCGTGTTCTCCAATGAACTTACCGGTTGCTGCTGCATCTGCTGTTGCGGTATTGACTGTTGGACTTGCTGCTGCGGCATCGGTTGTTGAAATCCCGAAGGTTGGTGATTGGGTTTAAGGCATTGTTTGGGTTGCTCCATGATAGGTTTGGATGCCTCTTCCATGAGGGGTTGTATGTGTTGGACATCACATTATTACGATTGTAGTTCCCAACATACATACCAGTTTCTTGATTCATGCAATCAGAGGAACTATGGTTACCTCCACATAAGTCACAATGTGAATCAATTACCTTGACCTCACGGGTATTTTGTTGTAACTGTAGGTTTTGCACCATCTTGGTAAGAGAGGCCAATTGTGCTGCCACTGAACTTGATGTGTCTAATTCATTTATCGTGGCTTGGCGTCTTACTCCTCCTCGCCTAGATGTAGGAAACTAAAAGTCATTCTTTGCGAGTTTATTCAATATTTCAATAGCTTCCTCATGTGCTTTATCCAGGAGTGTTCTGTTTGCCGAGGCATCTAACATCATTCTTGTCGGGGCATTCGTGGCATTGTAAAACATTGTCACTTGTGTCCATAGGGGAAATCCATGCAAAGGACACTTGTGCACGTTCCCATGCCTCGTACATTGGTTCGTCTTCTGCCTGTCGAAAAGAAGTAATTTCACTACGGATTCTATCATATAAATTAGTGGGATTAAAACGAGTAATGAAATCACCGCAAAGTTCACTCCAGGAACTAATAGATCCTGCTGGAATGCTATTCAACCAAGCTTTCGCCCTATCCCTCAGTGAATAGGGGAATAGCTTCAATCGCAAGACATCTTCATGGACTCCTTGGATTTTGAAAGAGTTGCAGATTTCCATGAAGGACTTGAGGTGCTGCCTTGCGTCTTCAGTTGCAGACCCACCAAATTGTCCAATTGTATTTAACATATTGAACATAACGGGTTTAAGTTCAAAGAGGGCTGCTTCTATCTCTGGTGTAACGACTCCTGGGTTTAATCCATTTAAGTCCTCTTCCAGGAAGTGTCTGACAGTGAGCTTCCGCGGCCCAGGTGGCGGCGGAAGTCCTCCATTGTCGGAAGGTAAGTTTTGTCCTGCCGGGTGTTCTGCCATGGCTCCTTGGATCTTTCTCCTCAACCTTTCCCTTGTTCTTTCGATCTCTGGATCTAACTCGTACAAGGGGTTGGTTGGATTGGCCCTGGTCATACACCACAAAAAACAAAAGTAAAATAAAAATAAAAATAAACAAGAAAATAAAGAAAGCAAAATTTAGTTGTCAGTCCCCAGCAACGGCGCCAAAAACTTGTCGCGTGTCAAAAGTGCACGTTTAGTGCAAGTGGACACATCGAAAGTAATAAGTGATAAGTATTTTATCGAGTTATCGTCTCCTCAGGGACCGGTATACTTAATATGCTTTCTTCACCTTCTTGTTCTATAGAAAAGTAAAGAACACAAGTGAGTTGATTTGATTTATCTAAACTAAAATAACTAAATAAAAATAAAAGGTTGAAATAATAGAGAGAGATGGGCTAGGATCCAATTGCGTCGTATTGTGGATTCGATCGACTTGTCTCTGTCCAATGCAATCGCATATCACTGCCTTGGCAGCACTGCAGTTTACTGCCTTGACAGCGACAATACTATCTGTTGCGACAATCCCTTGCTCGTGGCAGACTTTACCAAAATTCGGCAAAGTGTCCTTGGGTGACTCCGCTTATCCCTAAGTCAGAGTGCTGTTGATGACTAGTCCTTGATGATACCTCCCGGCGTGAACCAATTATACTCACCAACCAATCTCACACTTCTTTTAGCCGCTAAAACTCTTAACCTATCCTTAGGCCAAGTTAGTATTTCGCGATTGAAACACCGTACTTACCCCTTTCGTGAATCTAACTCTCCCGAGCTTAGATAAATGGATGATTCACAATATCCTCTCCCGAGCTCAATTGTGAAAACAAGGAATAACAAAGGATAGCAACCCTTGATAACTTTATTGCATTGAATCAAAGACAAAGTATAATCTCCTCTCACAAATACTCGACAACCTTCACCTAATCACTAAGAAGGTTTAGAACATAATGGAGGAGAAGAAAACAAGAATAGAAATCGGCTCTCTCCCTAGGTATTTCGTGTTTTGTACATTGGGTGGCTAGGTCCTTATATAGGCTAGACCTAGGGCAAACCTTTCCTAAGTAGAATACAACTTGGAGTAGGGAACAAGTCAAGTACATAATAATAAAAATATTTCCAAGTTTGCTTCGGCTAAGGGGTTTTCCCGCATGGTCTTCCTTTGGGCTTTTCCTTGTGCTAGCCAGCTCCGATCCATAGGCTTCAAGTCCAGACACGTTCCTTGGATTTTTATCTATCCATCGCCTATAGTCTTGCTTCCTGTCTTTCTGCTGCTGCCTCGGCATCAGGTCTTGCCTCGGCCTTGTCGCTGCCGCGGCACTGGTTCTCCTGCATAGATATGAAAACGCAGTAAAACGTGCCTTTTTCTGTAAATATTATTTATTTGAGCATAACTTCTAAATATATCACATTAAGCACATGCATTGGTCCGAGTGGGCGTATATTTGATGATTAATGCCCATAAAAGGAGTAAAAGTGATAGTGTGTTGAGCACTTATCAGTGACCAGTGGTTCTTTACTTACAGATTGTTCATTCTTACCTGAATAATTTAATGGTTCGAAGTACTTACCTGGAAGGTGTGCTGTCCAGTTAGCTTCCTCATTCTCTTTTGTTTCAACACTGTTCAAAGTACTGTTGTAACAGTCTTCCATATCACTGCCGAGGCATACATGTGATGATGTGTCATGAAGATCACTGCCGAGGCAGTGGTTGCTGAGACAAGGTATTAAACAATCTTCATTTCTATCATGCAGCATCTGACATTCTTCTTCCAGCTCATTCTGCCTTTTCATCATTTGAAACACATTTAGTTTGACTTGTTGATCATTAAGTCTCATTGTCAACTCTCCTTTTTCCACGTCAATGAAGGTGCGTCCAGTTGCAAGGAAAGGTCTCCCTAAGATGATCGGTGCATTATCATCTGCTTCACAATCAAGGACAAGAAAGTCAGCAGGAAAAATAAATTTATCGACTCTTACCAGTATGTCCTTGATTTTGCCTTCGAGTTGCACATATGATCGATCAGCTGGTTGGAGCATAACTGTTGTAGGTTTCGCCCTTCCTATTCCAAGCTTTTGGAAGACAGATTTGGGCATTAGATTGATGCTTGCTCCAAGGTCGCACAGGGCCTTACCTTCATAATTTTTACCTATCGCACAAGGTATGATAAAGCAGCCAGGATCCTTCAATTTCGGTGGTATGCGATTGTGTAGAATTGCCATGCAACCCTCGGTAGTAGCCACTGTTTCGAACTCACCTATTCGTTTCCTCTTAGACACCATGTCTTTTAAGAACTTGGCATAATTAGGCATTTGTTCAATTGCCTCTACGAATTGTATGTTAATGTGGACTTGCTTTAAAATGTCAAGGAATTTCTTGAATTGTTGGTCCTGCTTTTGCTTTTTCAATCTTTGTGGGAAAGGTGGTGGTGGTCTCATCTCATCCAGGGTTTCTTTAGTTTGGAATTTAATACCTGGCACCACTGGGGTTGTTGCTGTCTCGGCAGGTTGTTCAGGAGCTGTTGTGCTTTCTGCCGGGGTAGTGTTATCAGAATCAGTTTGCTCAGCTTCTTCTTTTGCTGGATCCGCTGAGGGATTTTGGCTTGCTGGACTCTTTTCCTTCAGCTGTAGACCACTCCTAGTAGTGATTGCCTTACACTATTCATGGCCCATTACCTTAGCAACTTCAGTATTTCTAGGTAGTCCTCCTTGTGGTCTAGTGTTTATATTTTGAGCAAACTGCCCAACCTGGGTTTCTAGAGTTTTAATGGCCGCTTCTTGATTCTGCAACCTCATCTCAGTTCTATTCATAAAAGCATCTGTCCTTTTGATTAAATTACTGTTCTCTACCATGTATGACTTTGTTTTCATCATAAAGGCTTTAAGCGTGTTCTCCAACGAACTTACCGGTTGCTGCTGCATCTGCTGCGGAGGCATTGGTTGCTGGAATCCTGAAGGTTGGGTGGTTGGGTTTAAGGCGTTGTTAGGGTTGCTCCATGATAAGTTTGGATGCCTCTTCCATGAAGGGTTGTATGTGTTGGACATCATATTGGTTCGGTTGTAATTTCCAACATACATACCGGTTTCTTGATTCATACAATCAGAGGAACTGTGATTACCTCCACATAAATCACAATAAGAATCAATTACCTTAACCTCACGGGTATTTTGTTGTAATAGCAGGTTTTGCACCATCTTTGTAAGAGAGGCCAATTGTGCTGCCATTGAATTTGATGTATCTAACTCATTCACTGTGGCTTGGCGTCTTACTCCTCCTCGCCTAGATGTAGGGAATTGAAAATCGTTCTTTGCGAGTTTGTTCAGTATCTCAATAGCTTCCTCAGGTGCTTTATCAAGGAGTGTTCCGTTCGCCGGGGCATCTAATATCATCCTTGTCGTGACATTCGTGGCATTATAGAACATGGTCACTTGTGTCCATAGGGGAAATCCATGCAAAGGACACTTGTACAGTAACTCCCTATATCGCTCCCATGCCTCATACATAGGTTTTTCATCTGCCTGTCGAAAAGAAGTGATTTCATTACGAATTCTATAATATAAATTTGTAGTATTGAAACGAATAATAAAATCACGGCAGAGTTCACTCCAAGATCCAATAGATCTTGTTGGAATGCTATTTAGCCAAGCATTCGCCCTATCCCTCGGTGAATAGGGGAATAGCTTCAATCGCAAGACATCTTCATGGACTCCTTGGATTTTGAAGGAATTGCATATCTCCATGAAGGACTTGAGATGCTGCCTTGCATATTCGGTTACGGACCCACCAAATTGTCCAATAGTGTTAAGCATATTGAACATGACATGTTTCAGTTCAAAGTGGGCTGCTTCTATCTCCGGTGTAACGACTCTTGGGTTTAATCCATTTAAATCCTCTTCTAGGAAGTCTCTGACAATGAGTTGCCGCAACCCTGGTGGTGACGGTAAACCTCCATTGCCGGCAGGTAAGTTTTGTCCTTCCGGGTGATCTGCCATAGCCTCTTGGATTTGTCTCCTCAACCTTTGCCTTATTCGTTCGATCTCTGGATCTAACTCGTATAAAGGGTTGGTTTGGTTGGCCCTGGTCATACACCAAGAAAAATCAAATAAAAAGAAAAAGAAACAAGAAAATAAAGAAAACAAAATTTAGTTGTCAATCCCCGGCAACGGCGCCAAAAACTTCTCACGTTTAGTGCAAGTGGACACATCGAAAGTAATAAGTGATAAGTATTTATCGGATTATCGTCTCCAAAGGGATCAGTATTCTCAATATGTCTTCTTTGTTTTCTTGTTCTGTAGAAAGAAATAAAACAAAACACAAGTGATTTGGATTTGGATTAACTAAAATAAAACAACAAAGTAAAGTAAAGAGAATTGAATCTTAGAGAGAGATAGGTCAGGATCCAGTTGCGTTGTATTGTGGATTTGATTGACTTGTCTCTGCCCAATGCAATCGTATATCACTGCCTCGGTAGCACTGCAGATTACTGCCTTGGCAGCGACGATACTGTCCGCCGTGGCAATCCCTTGCTCGTGGGTGTACTTTACCAAAGTTCGGCAAAGTGTCCGTGGATGACTCCGCTTATCCCTAAGTCGAAGTATTGTTGGTGACTAGTCCTTGATGATACCTCCCGGCGTGAACCAATTATACTCACGAACCAATCTCACACTTCTTTTAGCCGCTGAAACTCTTAACCTATCCCTAGGCCGAGTTAGTATTTCGCGATAGAAACACCGTACTTACCCCTTTCGTGAATCTAACTCTCCCGAGTCTAGATAAATGGATTACTCACAAACTTCTCTCCCGAGCTTGAATGTAAGAACAAGGAATAACAAAGGATAAGCTAACCTTGATTGTTTTATTGCATTGAAACAAAGACAAAGTACAATCTCCTCTCACAAATACTAACAACCTTCACCTAAACCCTAAGAAAGCTTAGAATATAGTTGAGAGAAAGAAAACAAAGTTTATGAATCATCTCTCTCTCTAGGTATTCGTGTATCATACATTGGACGACTAGATCTTTATATAGGCTAGACGTAGGGCAAACCTTTCCTATGTAGAATACAACTTGGAGTAGGGAACAAGTCATGTACATAATTAAAATATTTCCAAGTTTAATTCAACTAAGAGGCTTTCCCGCGTGGCCTTGTCTTGGGCTTTTCCTTATGCTAGCCAGCTCCGATCCATGTGCTTTAAGTCCAGACACGTCCTTTGGATTTTTCTCTTCCAATCGCCTACAGTCTTGCTTCCTGTCTCTCAGCTGCTGCCTCGACATCAGGTCCTGCCTCGGCCTTGTTGCTGCCGCGGCACTGGTTCTCCTGCACAGGTATAAAGATGCAGTAAAACTTGCCTTTTTCTGTAAATATTATCTCTATAAGCTTAACTTCTAAATATATCACATTAAGTACATGCATTGGTCCGAGTGGGTGTAAATTCGGTGATTAATGCCCATAAAAGTTGTAAAAAGTGATAGTGAGTTGAGCACTTATCGTTCCCATGTGAGACCCGAGGGGAAGATCAAAGATGTTATAGTGAGGGTGGACAACTTTGTGTTTCCAGTCGACTTCCTCATACTTGATTGTGAGGCTGATGCAAATACGCCCATTATCTTAGGGAGACCTTTCCTAGCAACTTGTCACATTCTCATTGATTGTGAGAAGGGTGAGCACACAATGCGAGTAGCAAATCAAAGATTGAGCGTGAACATCAACAACTCTCTCAAGTACATGGATGATTCTAAAGAATGCCGGAGCATTTTGGAAGCAGATTATGAGCAATTAACGGAAGCTGATCATTTTTGCCACAACAATTTTGTACAACTGGATGAGTATGATGAGCTCATAGAAGAGGAAGAGGAAGCTGGTGAATTGCAAGTGGAAAAGCAATAATATAGTCTGTTGATGGCTAGAAATCATTCGAGCTTCGAACCTATTGACTTCGAGAAATTCGTTCCTCCCAAGCCTTCATTACTCAATGCACCAAAGTTGGAGCTGAAGATTTTGCCACAATATTTGAAATATGATTATCTGGGTGAATACGAGACTCTGCTTGTTATTATTTATGTGAATCTTAATGTTGATCAAGAAAGAAGTTTACTTGCTGTTTTGTCACAGCATAAACAAGCGATAGGATGGACCATGGCAGATTTAAAGGGGATCAGTCCCACTATCTATATGCATAAGATACTTATGGAAGAATGCCATGGCAAATCAATAGAGCCACAGCAAATACTCAACCCTATTATAAAGCAAGTTGTTATGAAGGAAGTTATCAAATGGCTTGATGATGGAGTTATTTACCTAATATCGGACAGTTCATGGGTGAGCCCGGTTCAATGTGTTCCTGTCGCGTGTCAAAAGTGCACGTTTAGTGTTAAGCATATTAAACATGACAGGTTTCAGTTCAAAGTGGGCTGCTTCTATCTCTAGTGTAACGACTCCTGGGTTTAATCCATTTAAATCCTCTTCCAGGAAGTCTCTAACAGTTAGCTGTCGCAACCCTGGTGGCGGCGGAAGACCTCCATTGCCGGCAGGTAAGTTTTGTCCTATAGGGTGATCTGCCATAGCTTCTTGGATTTGTCTCCTCAACTTTTGCCTTGTTCGTTCGATCTCTGGGTCTAACTCATACAAAGGGTTGGTTGGATTGGCCCTGGTCATACACCAAGAAAAACAAAGGTAAAATAAAAATAAAAAGGAAAGAAACAAGAAAATAAAGAAAACAAAATTTAGTTGTCAATCCCCAGTAACAGCGCAAAAAACTTGTCGCGTATCAAAAGTGCGCGTTTAGTGCAAGTGGACACATCACAAGTAATAAGTGATAAGTATTTATCGGATTATCTTCTCTACAGGGATTTGTATACTTAATATGTCTTCTTCGTCTTCTTGTTCTGTAAAAAGAAATAAAATAAAACACAAGTAATTTTGGGTTTGATAAACGGAAATAAAACAACTAAATAAAAGAATGAGATTTGATAAATAGAGAGAGAGGTCAGGATCCAGTTGCGTTGTATTATGGATTTGATTGACTTGTCTCTGCCCAATGCAATTGTATATCACTGCCTCGGCAGCACTGCAGATTATTGCCTTGGCAGCGACGATACTGTCCGCCGCGGCAATCCCTTGCTCGTGGGTGAACTTTACCAAAGTTCGACAGTCCTTGGGTGACTCTCCTTATCCCTAAGTCGAAGTACTGTTGATGACTAGTCCTTGATGATACCTCCCGGCGTGAATCAATTATACTCACCAACCAATCTAACACTTCTTTTAGCCGCTGAAACTCTTAACCTATGCCTAGGCCGAGTTAGGATTTCGCGATTGAAACATTGTACTTACCCCTTTCGTGAATCTAACTCTCCCGAGTCTAGATAAATGGATTACTCACAAACTTATCTCTTGAGCTTGAATGTAAGAACAAAGAATGGCAAAGGATAAGCAAACCTTGATAATTTTATTGCATTGAAACAAAGACAAAGTACAATCTCCTCTCACAAATACTAAACAACCTTCACCTAAACCCTAAGAAAGCTTAGCACATAATTTGAGAGAAAGAAAAATTGAATCTATGAATCGTCTCTCTCTCTAGGTATATCCCTATACATTGGACGGTTAGGTCTTATATAGGCTTGACCTAGGGCAAACCTTTCCTAAGTAGAATACAACTTGGAGTAGGGAACAAGTCATGTACATAAATAAAATATTTCCAAGTTTAGTTCAACTAAGAGGCTTTCCCGCGTGGCCTTGTCTTGGGCTTTTCCTCATGCTAGCTAGCTCCGATCCATATGCTTTATGTCCAGAAACGTCCCTTGGATTTTTCTCTTCCAATCGCCTACAGTCTTGCTCTCTGGCTCTCAGCTGCTGCCTCGGCATCAGGTCCTGCCTCGGCCATGTTGCTACCGCGACACTTGTTTCTCCTACACAGATATTAAAATGCAGTAAAACTTGCCTTTTTTGTAAATATTGTCTTCATAAGCTTAACTTCTAAATATATCACATTACGTACATGCATTGGTCCGAGTGGGTATAAATTCGGTGATTAATGCCCATAAAAGGTGTAAAAAGTGATAGTGAGTTGAGCACTTATCAGTACCCAAGAAAAGAGGCACAACCGTGGTGAGCAATGAAGACAATGAGTTATTGCCGACGCGCGTAGTGACCAGATGAAGGATTTGTATGGACTATCACAAGCTCAACAAGGCTACGAAGAAGGACCATTTTCCTCTAACCTTCATCGACCAAATGTTGGATCGCTTGGCGGGCAAAGCTTTATATTGCTTCTTGGATGGGTATTCGGGGTATAACCAAATAGCCATAGCACCGGAGGACCAAGAGAAGACAACTTTCACTTGTCCTTATGGCACTTATGCTTTCCGGAGGATGCCCTTTGGATTGTGTAATGCCCCGACAACTTTCCAGCGTTGTATGCAAGCTATCTTTTCTGATATGGTTGAGGATTATCTAGAGATAACATGGATGATTTCTCTGTTTCTGGAGACAATTTCCAGAATTGTCTTGGCAATTTAGCAAAGGTCATGAAGCTATGTGAAGAAGCTGACCTTGTGCTGAATTGGGAAAAATGTCACTTCATGGTGACAGAAGGTATTGTGTTAGGCCATAAGATTTCACACAAAGGCATCGAGGTGGAAAAAGCTATGCTCGAGGTGATCTAGAAGTTACCACCACCTACAAATGTCAAGGGCATAAGAAGTTTTCTTGGACACGCGGGATTCTATTGGAGATTCATAAAGGATTTCTCCAAGATCTCCAAGTCCTTATGCATGTTGTTGCAACAAAACCAGCCTTTTATGTTCGATAAAAAATGTCATGGTGCTTTCACAGAGCTGAAGCAAAGCTTGATCACTGCACCAATTGTTGTTCCCCCGGATTGGACATTACCTTTCGAGCCGATGTGCGATGCAAGCAATTATGTCGTGGGAGCAGTTTTGGGGTATCAACGAGGTAAAATTTTTCATGTTATCTATTATGCTAGCCGTACTTTAAATGAAGAACAATTTAACTACACTACCATAGAGAAAGAGCTACTTGCCGTGGTATTTTCATTTGACAAGTTTAGGCAATACTTGATAGGCACTAAGGTCATTGTTCACATCGATCACTCAGCTATTAAATACTTAGTGACTAAAAAGGATGCCAAACCTAGGCTTATTAGATGGATATTGCTGTTGCAAGAATTTGACCTAGAAGTGGTAGATAGGAAAGGCACAAAAAACCAAGTTGCTGATCTTTTGTCTAGTCTAGAAGTAAACCTGGAATGTCATGAAAAAATTGAAATTGATAATGAATTTCCTGATGAGAAAATTCTT
The DNA here is from genome assembly GCA_035048815.1 of Abelmoschus esculentus. Lineage (NCBI taxonomy): Eukaryota > Viridiplantae > Streptophyta > Magnoliopsida > Malvales > Malvaceae > Abelmoschus > Abelmoschus esculentus. The sequence goes on from JAUCBN010000015.1 coordinate 8,461,984, forward strand.
ATTGCCACGACAATTCCGTGGTACGCTGACCTAGTTAATTTTCTTGTTAGTGGTATTTTGCCTTTTGACATGACTAGCCAGGGAAGGAAGAAATTCAAGCATGACGCGCGGTTCTATTTCTGGATGAGCCGTATCTATTCAAGTATTGTGCCGATCAAATTATCCGAAGATGTGTGCTCAAAGAGGAGCAAAGCGATATTCTGCATCACTATCACACAGGCCCGTGTGGTGGACACTTCGGAGGTATGAGGACTGTTGCAAAGGTCCTCCAATAAGTTTTTTACTGGTCTACCTTATTCAAAGATGCCCATGCATTTTACCAAGCCTGCGATCGATGTCAAAGGACTGGGAACATCTCTAGAAATCATGAAATGCCACAACAAAATATTTTGGAGATAGAGTTGTTTGACGTGTGGGGCATAGACTTTATGGGACCATTCTGATCTTCATATGGAGATCTGTATATCCTTTTGGCAGTGGACTATATGTCCAAGTGGGTAGAAGCCATTGCGACGCCAAGGAATGATTCAAAGACCATGCTTAAGTTTCTTCACAAGGTTTGGCACGCCAAGGGCTATCATCAGTGATGAAGGCACTCACTTTGATAACAAGTTAATTGCCAAGGCATTGCAAAGATATGGGGTGCAACAAAAAATTGCCACGGCATATCATCCTTAAACAAATGGGCAAGCCGAGGTTTCCAACCGTGAAATCAAGCAAATTCTGGAGAAAGTGGTGAATCCGAAAAGGAAGGATTGGTCACCCAAGCTTGATGAAGCGTTGTGGGAATACCGAACAACATTCAAGACCCCCTAGGAATGTCTCCATTTAAGTTAGTCTATGGCAAAGCATGTCACCTCCCGGTCGAGCTAGAGCATAAAGCCTATTGGGTAATCAAGAAGCTCAACTTTGATGCCGAGTTAGCTGGTGAAAGAAGACTTCTAGAGATGAATGAGATGGAGGAATTCAGGACCCAAGCCTATGAGAATGCTAAACTCTACAAGGAGCGAACCAAACGATGGCACGATCAAGCAATTTTGCCAAGGCATTTTCATGTGGGACAACAATTGCTCCTATTCAACTCAAGGCTGAAGCTTTTTCCTGGGAAACTTAAATCAAGGTGGTCTGGACCATTCGAAATACTTCAAGTGTATCCCCATGGAGCTGTAGACATCAAGAACTTAGACAACGGGACAATTTTCAAAGTCAATGGTCAGCGCCTAAAGATCTACAATGGAGCCCATGTGATGCGAGATAAACCTACCGCACATCTTAGAGATGCCTGACATGCTAAAATGTCATGGCATTTTCAGTTTACTCCTGTTCATAAATAAATTGTCGTAAGTTTATTTTTTATGCTACGTCGTTTTCTTAATTAATTTAAGTGTTCTTTTTTTTAGGAAATATACACCCTTGGAGGCTGAAGGGAAAAGGAGGAGAAAAGTTTGAAACCCTACCTTGAAAGTTTTGGGTGACAAGAAGACAAAAAGGGGCGAGTTTTTGTTCTTTTTATTATTTTATTTTGATTTTCAAAAACCAACCCTCTCTTTCCTATTAAAAATCTGACACTACCACCCAATCAACCCCCTCCACACGTTTTATTCCCACACCCCCACTAAAAAATAAAGGTCTCACCTTTATTTTTTTCTTTCATCTTTACTCTCCATCTTCTTCTTCTTCATCGAACCAGACCCCTAGGATCCGCACCACCACCTCCTGCCATTTTTGTGGACGATGCAGCGAAAGAGAGGTTTAAAACTCTCAAAAACAGAAAACTTTTCTTTAAACTTGGCTACAACCTCTCCGACGAGTTTGGACCTAAGGAGCGCGCCACCATTGGGAGCAGTTTGCTGCCCATCAAGGTTCTGTCAACGCCACACTGGTGCGTGAGTTTTATGCCAATATTCACAGCCCTGACCAGAAATCTATATATGTCCAGGGCAAAAACATCCACTTCACAAACACGACCATTAACCGCTTCTTCAAAATCCCTCAAGGAGTGGATAGACACGCAAAGAAGGAAGAAGAGGCTAATTATGAAACATTTCAAGGCGTGAAGGAGGATCTCTGTCTACTAGAGACCGAGTGGAATGGTCAAAAAGCATCGAGACGAATGGTGAACCGCGAGTTTTTGCTTCCTAACGCCCGGTTGTGGAACCACTTTATTATATATAAGGTGATGCCCACTTCGCTTCACACTACCATGAGTTTACTTAGACTTATGTTGTTGCATTCTATTCTCTTTGGCTGCCCAATGGACATCGGAAGGATAATTGTGCATGAGACGCATGCTTTTTGGAAACGACCCAAAAGCCCCCTGTAACCCCCTTAGACAAGCCTAGACGGAACCGACTGTAATGAATTACATGGGGAATATCAAACCAAACCCGCGAAGGCTCGATCCGATAAACAACCATGAAAACACTATATTTCTTTTTTTTCTAGAGGCATAATTAAGTTCCTATACGAGTGAATTTCATGCAGAACAAGAACGGAAGCAATATAATCACAATTGAGCATTCGTTTAAACGCATGAGTATTTTAAGGACTAAAACGTTAATATTTTAAATTTGAATGACAAAGTAGAAATTCAGTCCATCAAATTTCAATTAAACCTACAAAGAACACACACGATAAAACAATTAAAACCTTGCCGATACGGCAGCCCACTCACCACTTGTCCGAAACTCGCTTGCCGAAGCCAACCGACATTCTCGCCTTTTCTGAAACACATCCAACACTTAGCTCAACATCTTGCCCTATTTTAACACAACAAGATCAGAGGGATTAATGCATATTAATACATTCAATCAACCTCTCACACATCCCAAACAAATAGTCCCAAAAACTACACTTAAGAAAACTGAAAACATATCTGAAACTCATCCGAACGACCTCCAGCCCTTAGACAATGGAAACAAAACTTATCAACATCAAAAAACAACCAAGAACCATGATATAACCATCCTAAACCAGCAACAAACATTCAACCACCCAAACAAGCCATAAACTGAAGATCTAAGCCAATTAACATCACCAAAACCTAAGATCCGGATTTACCCATCCAAGAACCTTTAATTTCATGCTAAAACACATCAAAATTCATTGATTTACCCATTGAAAACCATCAGGTATCACCTTATTACGGGATTGCATCAATTCAATCAAAATTAACCGATAAAAACCGAAAATCATCAATTAAAACCATAAAACAAATCAAGAAATCAATGTAATGGATCAAACACTTGGGAATTTCAATAAAGAACTCAAATTTCAGAGGTTTGAATGGTTTCTTACCTCAAAACATGATCCAACCTCCTTCCGATTGTAAAACCCATGAAAAATAAGTTGTAAAGTATAAGAAAATTGAAGAAATCAAGAGGAAATTGATGTAAACGAAATTGAATCAAAAAGAAATGATTTACCTTGATTAAATTAAAGAGAATTTTGCTTGGAAACCAAGAAAATTGGGAGAAGTTGAGAGAAAATGGGTAGTTACGTGAAATGGTGATTTTGGTGAAAAATGGGAAATATATCTCAATTAAATCTTAATGGTGATTAAAAGAAGTTTATAGAAGTGGTTTTTGGAAGGTCAGATCAGCTGAGAAAGATTGAATAAATAGACCCTTAAAGATTTTAAGTTTTGACCCAATTACATTTTAGTCACTAAAATAGTCCAGTTTTACAATTTTTGTAAAGTAGTCACTAGTTTCCAAAATGTCAAGGTTCCAAGTGTAATTTTTCAAAATTGATTTGACCAAAGTCAAATATAGTCCAAATAAAAATTTTAGATTATTTTTCCATATTTTATTTCCTTTGAAAACCATTTATAAAAATTAAATCCCGAATCTAGGCTAATTGGCTTGATCGGTTCAACCGAACATGATAACATCTAGGCCCATTTTTAGGGTGTTACACCCCCTCATATTTTCAAACTTAATCACCGCACTATGTCGGAAGAAGGTCGTTCCGGAAGATGATTTCGATGAAATTTTGGAAGGAATGAAAGGTTTATATACTGAAAAGGTGACTGCTTTAATGGGAAACATAGAAGTGCAGCCGAAAGCTTCTCATGTTGTTGCTGCTAGAGGAAGAGGCCCATTCCAAACAAATGATGTGCTGGAGTTTTCTAAAAATGCCATGGCAAAAGTTGATGACTTGTCAAGAGATCTAAAGGAATTTTTCAAGTACACAAAGCAAAGAGATGAGGTAATCCAAGCCTACTTGGCAGAGATGCTTCATCCAATGGACCAGGAATTCCGTGCGTTCCTAGAGTCTATCTTACCCACTGTATCAGGAAATGCGTCGGCATTTACAGTTACCTCAACTTTGACTAGACCAGCTGCACCTGATCTAAATCAGGTACCATACCCAGCTGATCCGTCCGAAGAAGTTAGGCCCATGGAATCGGAAACCGAGGAGCAAACTCAGGAAGCACAGTCACCTGCATAAGAACAAACTCCAGAAAATGTCATAGCATTTTCAGAAGGAGCAAGCCCAGTCACAAGATCAACCAGACCCTTATGCCGCAAAGGAAAATGAAGCCAGTTTTATCTCTTTACTGTTGATAAGTGCTCAACACACTATCACTTTTTACTCCTTTTATGAGCATTAATCACCAAATATATACCCACTCGGACCAATGCATGTGCTTAATGTGATATATTTAGAAGTTATGCTCATATAGATAATATTTACAGAAAAAGGCACATTTTACTGCATTATCATATCTGTGCAGGAGAACCAGTGCCGCGGCAACGACAAGGCCGAGGCAGGACCTGATGCCGAGGCAACAGCAGAAACAGAGGAAGCAAGACTGTAGGCGATGGAAAGATAAAAATCCAAGGAACATGTCTGGACTCAAAGCCCATGGATCGGAGCTGGCTAGCACAAGGAAAAGCCCAAGGCAAGACCACGCGGGAAAGCCCCCTTAGCCGAATCTAAACTTGGAAATATTTTAATTATGTACTTGACTTGTTCCCTACTCCAAGTTGTATTCTACTTAGGAAAGGTTTGCCCTAGGTGTAGCCTATATAAAGACCTAGCCCCCCCATGTATCATAGACGAAATACCTAGGGAGAGAGCTAATTTCTATTCTTGTCTTCTTCCTCTCCATTATGTTCTAAACCTTCTTAGGGATTAGGTTAAGGTTGTCGAGTATATGTGAGAGGAGATTGTACTTTGTCTTTGATTCAATACAATAAAAGTTATCAAGGTTTGCGTATCCTTTGTTATTCCTTGTTCTCACATTCGAGCTCGGGAGAGGAGAGTGTGAGTCATCCATTTATCTAAGCTCGGGAGAGTTAGATTCACGAAAAGGGTAAGTACGGTGTTTCAATCGCGAAATACTAACTCAGCCTACGGATAGGTTAAGAGTTTCAGCGGCTAAAAGAAGTGTGAGATTGGTTGGTGAGTATAATTGGTTCACGCCGGGAGGTATCATCAAGGACTAGTCATCAACAGCACTCTGACTTAGGGATAAGCGGAGTCATTCAAGGACACTTTGCCGAACTTTGGTAAGGTCTGCTCACGAGCAAGGGATTGTCGCGGCAGACAGTATTGTCGCTGCCAAGGCAGTAAACTGTAGTGTTGCCGAGGCAGTGATATACAATTGCATTGGACAGAGACAAGTCAATCAAATCCACAATACAACGCAACTGGATCCTAGCCCATCTCTCTCTATTATTCCAACTCTTTATTTTTATTTAGTTATTTTAGTTTCGATAAATCAACTCAATTCACTTGTGTTCTTTACTTTTCTACAGAACAAGAAGACAAAGAAAGCATATTAAGTATACTAGTCCCTGTGGAGACGATAATCCGATAAAATACTTATCACTTATTACTTTCGATGTGTCCACTTGCACTAAACGCGCACTTTTGACACGCGACAACTGTTTGAAGATCCACCCGCCCAGCCAACACAACCTGAAAAACCACAACCAGTAGCCCCGCACGAGGAATCACCTTTGCCCTCTCCCAAGAGGAAGAAATCTAAACACCGTCTTAAGATATCGGCCGGGAGACAATCAACCCCACCAACAGCTGCTGAAAAATCAAGATCACGGGGAGTAGATGATGAGTCTGATCCTAAAGTCAGTCCACCCTCGTCGAAGAGAAGACCCTCACGCCGAATTGCCACCGCAACACCACCATCATAGCCAAGGTACGTATATTGCATTTCATTGCATAGCATTTAATTTAGTTTATTTTATTAGTTGCATCGAGGACAATGCCTAACTCAAGTTTGGGGGAGGTGTCGTTCTCTACTCCATTTTCATTTACATGATATCAGTAGTTGTAGAAAAATGCCATGACAATTGTGCAAGTTTTAGGACAAGTTTTTAGGAGTATAATTAGTGATGCCCGATGATGATATTCTTTATATGGCCAATGCTTGAATTGAATATGCATGACTTGAGATTTTGATAGAGCATGCTTTAGGACTTGGTGGTTTGTGTTTATTTTTCGGTTACACGAGTGTATGTCTTTCATGCTTAGGAAAGTTAGGAAATTTTATAGAATGAAAACTTAAATAGCCTGCATGTTTTAATGAATTTACTTATCAATAGAAAACCCTCGTTAGTTATTATTAAAAGTTTTGAATAAATGCTTGGACATTTCTGTAGAAGGATACTCCACTATGCCATGGCATATCCATGTGCATATGAGTTACTAAAAGAGGCATAGGGTGGCGCTACACTTTTAACTTGCTATGGCATTGTCTGGATATTGCGTTTAAATAAATGGAAGCTATGGCATGAGTAGAAGGTAGTGTGACAGGCTAGCTCCTCTCGTAGTAGTATGTCGTGCATAAGTGTTTGTATATAAAAAAGTATATAAATATTATGTATAGGGAGTAGTAAATTGTGCTTTAATGAACAAACATGCTTGCTAGGATAGTCAACATTCCTTAGAATTTTTCTAACTTAACTAAGCATAGATTAGATACACTCACTCATGCACACACACTCGCATTCGACCTTGTCCTAGAGTAGCATTCTTGAAAATTCCTCGGTTGTTATATGTTTATGCCATGACATTTTCTGAGGGTTGAAACTCTAACCATCTGCTTGCCTAATTATTGAACATTGTCATGACATTTATTCTCTGCTACCTGCTATCCATTGCTTGAAGACAAGCAATAGCTTAAGTTTAGGGGTGTGATAACTCCGCAAAAAGGCTATATTTTAGGCCTTTTTACTTAAGTTATTGAGTGTCCTTAGGCTCATATAGGTTCATTTAGTTACATTTAGGCTCATATAATTGCATGTAGTTTTGTAGTTATGCCTTGACATTTTTATGTGGTAATATGTGTTATTTCATGGGAAAGGTAGTTCTTTTCAGTTGTGTTGTGCAGATAAAGCAAAAATGGAAGTTGAGGCAATTTGTCATGGCATTCGCAGACGGATAGCAATGGGAAAATGCCATAGCAAAGCTAGAGGACTTTTGTGCTGAGCTAGACGATAAGAAGATATTTTGATAAGAGTGTCAGCTGGTGCCATTACAGCCGGTCGGGACCATTACAGCCTAGCCACAACCACCTCAGTAGGGGACCACAACCAATATAGCTAGACCACTATCGCCACTGCCAGCTCTGTAGAAATGCCATCACGTGAAAGGGGGCAGGAATGGAATTTTCATATCTTTTAGGGTTTTTCACCCCTTTTAAGGCACGGTGACCTACAAGAAAAAGAGAGGCCTTTAGAGGAACAAAAACACAGAAAAAGAGGCACCTTGGGAGTGGTTTGCGGCGGTGAAAAGCTCCCACCTTTCTCCTCCAAACTCCGACCGAAGGAACCTCCGTTGATAGAACTCGAAAGGAATGGTGTGCTAAGCACCAAAGAGGGGCTAGCACACCAAGGCGTCTCGTGGTGGTTGAAGAAGCCGGCGGCCTGTAAACAACGGGGATGTCTTCTAGTCCTCCTTCTTTTGCGTTATTTTCATATTTTTATGAGGATGAATGTTGAATGTTTAATATTTATGTGGATGATATTTCTTTAACATTTCACACAACCATGTGAGCTTTGTTCAGGTGGTTAAACTTATGGATGATTATCTTTTGCTTTTATTCAATATATTATCTTCTAAGTGTTTGTATATTTGCTTTGCTCATTGTTGATAATCATTTAGGCATTGTAAGAGGCACGAAAGTGTCCCGTCTTTAGGTTCATGCTAGAGCACTCGAAAGAGGCGTAGCTATAGATCCTTAGATCATCCAAAGGAGTTAAGGGAGGATCTATGTGAGAAATGGGTTCTAGACTATAAATAGAGCCTAGTTGGATCCTAGATCACTCGAAAGAGGCGTAGGGGAAGGCTTTAACGACCAAAAGGAGTGTGCTTTGTCGATAGGCTAGTGCTACCCGCGTGACAGGCGGATGTTGTGGCATTTTAGTTTGTCAGGTTCCTATGACTCGAAAGAGCGGAAACACTTAAGAAACCTCTGTCGAGTAAACATACACCATAGGGTCTAGATGTTAGTAGAAGTAAGGGTTAAGAAGTCCTTAGGATCTTCCACCAATCATTCCCGAGAGAGTTCATCAAAATATGGTTAGTACAACATATTGTTTAAACGTGTTCTTGTATCTTGCATTTGTCTCCGCATTTACAAACTGCTTACTTTGTTTACTTGTTCTCCTGCAATCACACTACTATATTTTCCATGCACTATTTTCATACATCTACCCTGCCATCACCATCCATTCCATTTTGCCTTGGCATATTTTGGTTGTTTGCATCCTGAAATTGCCATAGCATTTCTCTATTACATCTGCACCGTACATATCCATTTTAACTTGTCTTTATCTTTATTATTCTTTTTAGTTAGTGACACCTTTTTGCCTTAACAATCTTGACTTACTGGTTACCTCGATCCTCGTGGGAATGATACTCACTCACCCTTTTATTACTTGTACGACTGTGTATACTTGCACACACGTGTTCGCATAATTTATAACATCACAGGCGACACCAGGCATCGCCTGCTGCGACAACTTCTTTTGAGCTGGTCTATTATTCTGGTGAAATCTAGAGGGTTGCATGTTCTATTGTTGCGGTTTCCGCACATTGTTGGAGTTACTCTTTGAAAAGTTTGGGTGCTTCCTCCATGTTGGATTGTATACGTTAAACATGTTTCTGTTAAAATTTCCAACATAGAAGCTGAATTCTGGATTTTAAGGACACTCGTTCGAATCATGATTTTCACCACATATTTCTTAAAAAGTGGTGACTGTTTTTACTTCTTGAACGTTGGTGAGCTTTTGCAAATCCTTGACCATGTTTTTCAGTTCTGATAATTGTGCCAACATTGAATTTGAAGAGTCCAAATTTGTCATACCTCGTCTTGTTACTCCCTTCCTAGTAGTGGGATAACAAGTGCGTAAATTTCCTAAATCTTATATCATTTTTCCACTTCATTATTGCTTGTAAAGGACAAATTTAAGGACAATTAAAGATAATTCTACATATTTTTCAAATTCTAACATCCATGCACTCAATTTATCATTTTATCTATTATTTGGTATAAAACAGGTATGGTTAATAGTTTTCTTTCTTAGACAAGAAATAACCCTGCAGTGATACCATATAGCGGAATGGATGCTGGAAACTAGAGTTGAAATGCAGAGAAGCACCCGCCATGGCAGCACATTGACAGTCGCGGTAGTAGAGGAAAAATGACAACTGGTGCTCGGTTGATAAAGAATAATATGCTAATTTCAGTGGAAACAATGCGAGACAAAACGGAAGGGAGGAAATAGTGTTAAGCCATGGTCAAAGTTAATGTAGAAATTAAGGAGTTAAATTAGGAAATAGAATAAAAGAGTTGTAATTTAATATGGACATGTGTTCTTTTCCTTTTAGAACTCTTACCTTTATGGAAGACTTTAACCTAGGCTTGACCTATATAAAGCAAACCCCTAGGGATAGGAATAACAAGTCGGTTCTCATAGACAAAACCCTAGCCGACGAAAAAACCATCATGTTCTAAATTCCCATTGAGGCTTAGGTATTTTGTGGAGTAGTTGTGTAACCCTCGTTAGATCGGCCTATGCGAAAGCCCGACCTAGAGTGGTCACATTTTTTTTTCAAACAAATATAATACAAGTTCCAAGTAAAAATCAAATGACTTGTGAAAATGATAGTTGAATCTTGGAACATAAATCAGATTCAAAAATACAATCAAAATAACCTGTAAAGATAACAGTTCCATCATAACCATAGTTTCAAACATAATAAACTCAATCTGTACCAGAAAATACTTAATCTGGATATCATCATCTAAAATAAAATATATAATAAAACCGCTAGCGTCAAAATATAATACATTTAAAACATCGTTCACAAAATAATTCATACATCAGTAGCAAAATAGAGTCACATGTCACCCTAAATGAAATTCGAAAAATTTAAACATTACATCAAAAATATATAACTAGGAAAAAGGTGTAGATCCTTCAAGTGCCAAAATCTGGGATGCCTATCTACGGATATCTGAAAGAGGAAAGAAAAAAGCAATGAGCTATAAAGCCCAGTGTGTTAATAAGTGCTCAACTCACTATCACTTTTTACACCTTTCATGGACAATAATCACTAAATCTACACCCACTTGGACCAATGCATGTGCTTAATGTGAGATAATTAGATATTCTGCTTTTGAAACATACAAAGATGATATTTATAGAAAAGGCGAGTTTTTGTGTTTGTGCAGGAAAACTATTGCCGCGGCAGCAACCGAGGCCGAGGCAGGACCTGATGCCGAGGCAGCAGCGAAGGACAAGTAACGATATTGTAGGCGATTTGAAGAGAAAAATAAGCTGGACGTTTCTGGACAAGCAGCGCATGAATCGGAGCTGGGTAGCACATGGAAAGCCCAAGTCAAAGGCCACGCGGAAAAGAATCCTAGTTGCAGTAAACTTGGAAATATTTTATTTATAGACTTGACTTGTGCCCTACTCCAAGTTATACTCCTACTTAGGAAAGGTTTGCCCTAGACCAAGCCTATGTAATACCTAGCCGTCCAAGAGGAGAAAAGAGGAGAGTTTTCGGCACAAAGCTTAGCATCATAGAGAGAGCTGACTCCACCTTAGATTTCAGATTTCTTTTTATTATGTTCTAAGTTTCTTTAGGCTTAGGTGAAAGTTGTAGAGTATTAGTGAGAAGAGATTGACTTTTGTTTCTTGTTTTAATGCAATAAAATATCAAGGTTTGCTTATTCTTTGCCATTCTTTGTGCTTGCATCCAAGCTCGAGAGAGAAGTTTGCAAGTAATCCATTTATCTAATATCGAGAGAGTTAGATTCACGAAAGGAATAAGTACGGTGTTTCAATCGGGAAACACTAACTCGGCCTAGAGATAGGTTAAGAGTTTCAGCGGCTAAGAGAAGTGTGGGATTGGTTGGTGATTACAATTGATTCACGCCGAGAGGTATCATCAAGGATTGGTCATCAACAGTACTTCGACTTAGAGATAAGCGGAGCCATTAAAGGACACTTTGCCGAACTTTGATAAAGTCTACCCAAGAGCAAGAGATTGCCGCAGCGGACAAGAATCATCGTTGTTGAGGCAGTAATCTGCAGTACTGCTGAGGTAGTGTTGTGCGATTGCATTGGACAGAAACAAGTCAATTGAATCCACTATACAACACAACTGGATCCTGTCCATTTCTATAATCTGTTTATCTTCTCTTTCTTTAGCTTTCTTTATTTAGTATTCATCAACCCCAATATTACTTGTGTTTTTATTTTATTCCTTTTCAGAGCAAGAAGAGAAAAGAAGGCATATTAAGTAGACCAATCCCTGTGGAGACGATATCTGATATACTTATAACTTTATTTCTTGCGACGTGTTCACTTGCACTATTTGCGCACTGTAGCGTGTCAAAAGTGCGCGTTTAGTGCAAGTGGACACATCGCAAGTAATAAGTGATAAGTATTTATCGGATTATCGTCTCCACAGGGATTGGTATACTTAATATATCTTCTTCGTCTTCTTGTTCTGTAAAAAGAAATAAAATAAAACACAAGTAATTTTGGGTTTGATAAACGGAAATAAAAAAAAACTAAATAAAAGAATGAGATTTGATAAATAGAGAGAGAGGTCAGGATCCAGTTGCGTTGTATTGTGGATTTGATTGACTTGTCTATGCCCAATACAATTGTATATCACTGCCTTGGCAGCACTGCAGATTACTGCCTTGGCAGCGATGATACTGTCCGCCGTGACAATACCTTGCTCGTGGGTGGACTTTACCAAAGTTCGACAAAGTGTCGTTGGGTGACTCCGCTTATCCCAAAGTCGAAGTACTATTGATGACAAGTCCTTGATGATACCTCCCGGCGTGAATCAATTATACTCACCAACCAATCTCACACTTCTTTTAGCCGCTGAAACTCTTAACCTATGCCTAGGCCGAGTTAGGATTTCGCGATTGAAACATTGTACTTACCCCTTTCGTGAATCTAACTCTCCCGAGTCTAGATAAATGGATTACTCACAAACTTATCTCTTGAGCTTGAATGCAAGAACAAAGAATGGCAAAGGATAAGCAAACCTTGATAATTTTATTGCATTGAAACAAAGACAAAGTACAATCTCCTCTCACAAATACTAAACAACCTTCACCTAAACCCTAAGAAAGCTTAGAACATAATTTGAGAGAAAGAAAAATTGAATCTATGAATCATCTCTCTCTCTAGGTATATCCCTATACATTGGACGGTTAGGTCTTATATAGGCTTGACCTAGGGCAAACCTTTCCTAAGTAGAATACAACTTGGAGTAGGGAACAAGTCATGTACATAAATAAAATATTTCCAAGTTTAATTCAACTAAGAGGTTTTCCCGCGTGGCCTTGTCTTGGGCTTTTCCTCATGCTAGCTAGCTCCGATCCATATGCTTTATGTCCAGAAACGTCCCTTGGATTTTTCTCTTCCAATCGCCTACAGTCTTGCTCTCTGACTCTTAGCTGCTGCCTCGGCCATGTTGCTGCCGCGGCACTTGTTTCTCCTGCACAAATATAAAAATGCAGTAAAACTTGCCTTTTCTGTAAATATTGTCTTCATAAGCTTAACTTCTAAATATATCACATTAGGTACATGCATTGGTCCGAGTGGGTGTAAATTCGGTGATCAATGCCCATAAAAGGTGTAAAAAGTGATAGTGAGTTGAGCACTTATCACACACCCAAACTCGAACTATTGCTTGTCCTCAAGCAATGCAAACAATCAATTTGCCGAACTCTACTCTCTCTTGGTCTTACGTTTCCATCTATTCTCCCCACCATAACTATGTCTATTCTTTAGACTTAATCTTTCGGCTACCCAAGGGTTTACCTAGAAACAAACTATACGAATTGGTGAGTGTGTGCGTTTTTGTGGACAAGTTTGATTAAAGGCTTTCTTAGATAAACTCTAAGTTCAAGACAAGTAGAATTGGGTTAAGTGTTCTCTTCTTTTCTAAACAACCAATTCTTGAGCCAATTTCGGGCACCTCAAGGACTGTGTTTTTCTCTTCACTAATTCCTTCTTTCTTCTTTGATATTCCTTAAAGCATACTAGAGCCAATTTCGGGCACCTCTAGCATGAAGAAGAGAAATCCCTAGAGCCGGTGATAGGCACCTCTAGTTACTTTCCCAAAAATCTAAGTCTTTATCAACTAAGTTCATTAAAAGAATTCCCCTAATCCAACAAGTCCCAAAAGTGTTTTTTTTTTAAAAAAAATCATCTTATAGTAAGCTTCTAAGTTTTCATCCTTAAGTATCTTAAGGTTAAACCTTCTTAATAGGACCTAATCATGGTAAGGAGAAAGATTTCTATAGCCTTAAAGAATAAACTAAGGCAATACTGATGATAAGCAGTGCAAAAGTATAGGCAAATGATTCAAGTAAGGCGGGGAGCGTAAAAACTAAAAAAAAATCACTTAAATACTCCCTTTTTTTGGCAAGGCCTCAGTAGTAGATTGTTGCCTTGGCAGTGGATCTACACACCCAAACTCAAACCATGCATTGTCCTCAATGCTTTAAATTAGAAGAAAATAGCGGGCAACAAAATTAAAAAGACTCCGAAAAGCTGCTTGTAACAATTTTTCTCCTTGGTCTTGTTGTTGATTGCTTCGTTCTTGGTGAAGGCGATGATTGAGCTTTTGCTTTCCAGGGCGGTTGGACTCTTGTGGGTAGTGTCCGTTGCATCGGAGCTTCCACTTCTTCTCCTTCTTCCACGTCGGCCATCTCCTCGGTGATCATGATGTCCGTTCCACCTTCCATTATTGTGGCTGCCCCAGTATGGTGTGTACTCGGTTCAGCAGCGGTTGAGCTTTGGTGCACATAAGCATCTATCTCAGCTGATAAACTGCCTATGGTGATTAGGGATCGTGGTGGAGTGCTGAAGACTGCCCTCTGCTTTGATGGTCTTCTGCTGGCAGATGATGCTGCGGCAGGGTCTGCTGCCCTGGATGGGCCGGTAGCATGGTACTGTGGTTGAGGGCCCGCGTGGAAGAACAACCTTGGTCCTCCCGGAGCTGGTGTAGTCTCGGTATAAGGGGCGGCTGTGACAAACATATTGCTAGGAAATTCTGAAAATTGCGCCCCTTGGTCTGGAATAGCATGGAGCATCATTTGGGCTAATGTGTTGTTAAAGTCTCTTTGATACTCAATGTATCTTTGTTGCCTAAGATCCATCGCTTCCATCCTTTGCAGTATCTCCTGGTACGGGTCTGCTGTGGCAGAGGTGTGGGCAGTGTCTGGCATGTCTATCGTGTACTAGGCCACGGCAGCAGTATCAGCAGTGAACTACTGGGGCGTTGCTTGAACTGGTTCGGCCTGCGTGATCTGCATAACTTTGTGGCAAAAATCTCTGGTCCATCCACGCCTTTGGGGAGTGTATTCGTCCGTGTCTTCTATTGTTACACCTGCAGCAACACACAAACCCGTGATCAGACATGGGAAATATAATGGTCCTCTATCCTTCTTACCGCATTCGTAAATTTCACGTAAGATGATCTCTCCAACGTTGATGCTCCTTTTGTTGATGATCGATTGGATGGTCACCAATCTCTTTCGGTCCACTATGCTGTTGTGGGATGTGGGAATGAGGCGTATCTTGACGAAGGTGTTCCAAAGCTTTGCCTCAGGTTTTAAGCTCTGCCTTGCTACAGATCCTCTATGGGCACCGGTTTCCCATGGAGTGTTCGTGTAGCAAAGATCGTCTTTAATCAACTCGTAATCCTCGCCATTAATATCCTCCATGAATTCAGCGTGAACATCATGGTTCATAGTGAGGCCGTAGAATTGGTTGATGGCATCGGCATCTAACTAGATAGGCCTACCTCGGCAATGGACAAAGAGGGAATCTTTGTTGGGCCCGTGCGCATAGAATTCTCGCACGATGGTAGCGTTCGCCTGGGCAGGTTGAAGACAAAATATTTCCTAATCTTGGTACTTTATTCGGTCGAAGAGATAATGCTCGATGCCGTAGTTTTTATCATTCGAGTGTTGGAAACCTTGTTCTTCCCACAATTGCCGGGCAATGAAAGACCTGTTGAAGCGGTCTTCAACATTAGATGGGGCAAAGCGCTTGTAAGTGGCCATAAAGATTGTGAGAGATTGATTTCTTGAAGATTTTCTTGGAAGGAATTTGGGAATTTCAAGAAGAGTTGTGAGTAGGCAGAGAGTATTGTGAGAGCAAGATTGTTAAGAATTCTAAAGAAAACAAGAATGCAAGAGTGAATAGTTCAACAGGTAGGGGTTGCTTATATAGGCATCGGCCTTGTGACCGTTTGAATCCGCAAGCCGTTTTGTAGACGTTACTCTTTACTGCCGTTTCCTGTTTTGCCACGGCAGTAATCTCGGCAGACTAGCCGTTACACTGTTTTGCCCGTTGAAACTGCTGCGGCTCTGACACTATTTTCTGCCTCGGTAGAATTCCTGCTGTGAACTATTTCTCCTTTATTCTTGCTTATTATCCTAAATAAAAATTAAACACAAACAAGAAAAGTACTTAAAGCAAAAACGCAAATAAAAATAAACTAAACTAATCCTAATATAATAATAATATGAAAAGAAAAGGGAAGAGGTCAGGTTACTGGTGGAGTGCATGCAAATGCATCTCCCAATATGATTCTCTTTTGTTGGCCAGAATTATAAATCAGATGTTGGCCACTCCCTTTTGCTCTGTTTCCATCCACCTTGAGCTTGATCTTTTTGCCAAATAGCCTGCCGAGCATGCTGCCAAGGCAGGATATTTTGGTGTCTGTTATGTGGATGGCCTTGCACTCTTTTGAATCATCATATTTTTTTTAAGTTGTGGAATGCATTGAGTTTGACTTGTTGGTCATTAACCCTCATTGTCAATTCTACTTTTTCCACATCAATTAAGGTGCGCCAGTTGCAAGGAAAGGTCTCCCCAAGATGATCGGTGCATTATCATCCGCTTCACAATCAAGGACAAGAAAATCAGCAGGAAAAATAAATTTATCGACTCTTACCAGTATGTCCTTGATTTTGCCTTCGGGTTGCACATATGATCGATCCGCTAGTTGGAGCATAACTGTTGTAGGTTTTTCCCTCCTATTCCAAGCTTTTGGAAGACAGATTTGGGCATAGATTGATGCTTGCTCCAAGGTCGCATAGGGCCTTACCTTCATAGTTTTTACCTATCGCACAAGGTATGATAAAGCAGCAAGGATCCTTCAATTTTGGTGGCATGCGATTGTGTAGCATTGTCATGCATCCCTCGGTAGCAGCCACTGTTTCGAACTCACTTATTCGTTTTCTCTTGGACACCATGTCTTTTAATAACTTGGCATAATTGGGCATTTATTCAATTGCCTCTACGAATGGTATGTTAATGTGGACTTGCTTTAAAATGTCAAGGAATTTCTTGAATTGCTGGTCCTGTTTTTGCTTTTTCAATCTTTTTGAGAAAGGTGGTGGTGGTCTCATCTCATCCAGGGTTTCTTTAGTTTGGAATTTAATACTTGGCACCGCTGGAGTTATTGCTGTCTCGGCAGACTGTTCAGGAGCTGCAGTGCTTTCTGCCGGGGCAGTGTTATCAAGATCAGTTTGCTCAGCCTCTTCTTTTGCTGGGTTTGTTGATAGATTTTGGCTTACCGGAATCTTTTCCTTCAGCTGTAGACCACTCCGAGTAGTGATTGCTTTACACTGTTCATGGCCCATTACCTTAGCAACTTCAGTATTTCTAGGTAGTCCTCCTTGTGGTCTAGTGTTTATGTTTTGAGCAAACTACCCAACCTGGGTTTCTAGCGTTTTAATAGCTGCTTCTTGATTTTGCAACCTCATCTCAGTCCTATTCATGAAAGCATCTGTCCTTTTGATGAAATTACTGTTCTTTTGCATGTATGATTCTGTTTTCATCATAAAGGCTTTAAGAGTGTTCTCCAACGAACTTACCGGTTGCTGCTGCATCTGCTGCGGCGGCATTGGCTGTTGGACCTGCGGCGGCGGCAGATGTTGCATTGGTTGCTGGAATCCTGAAGGTTGGGTTGTTGGGTTTAAGGCATTGTTAGGATTGCTCCATGACAGGTTCGGATGCCTCTTCCATGAGGGATTGTATGTGTTGGACATCATATTGGTTCGGTTGTAATTTCCAACATACATACCGGTTTCTTGATTCATACACTCAGAGGAACTGTGGTTACCTCCACATAAATCAAAAAAAGAATCAATCACCTTAACCTCACAGGTATTTTGTTGTAGTTGCAAATTTTGCACCATCTTTGTAAGAGAAGCCAATTGTGCTGCCACTGAATTTAATGTGTTTAACTCATTCACCGTGGCTTGGCGTCTTACTCCTCGCCTAGATGTAGGAAATTAAAAATCGTTCTTTGCGAGTTTGTTCAGTATCTCAATAGCTTCCTAAGGTGCTTTACCAAGGAGTGTTCCGTTCGCCGAGGCATCTTACATCATCCTGGTAGGGGCATTTGTGGAATTATAGAACATGGTCACTTGTGTCCATAGGGGAAATCCATGCAAAGGACACTTGTGCAGTAACTCCCTGTAGCGCTCCCATGCCTCGTACATAGGTTCGTCATCTGCCTGTCGAAAAGAAGTGGTTTCATTAAGAATTCTATCATATAAATTTGTAGGATTGAAACGTGTAATAAAATCACGACAGAGTTCACTCCAAGATCCAATAGATCCTGCTGGAATGCTATTTAACCAAGCTTTCGCCCTATCCCTCAGTGAATAGGGGAATAGCTTCAATCTCAAGACATCTTCATGGACTCCTTGGATTTTGAAGGAATTGCATATCTCCATGAAGGACTTGAGGTGCTGCCTTGCATCTTCAGTTACAGACCCACCAAACTGTCCAATAGTGTTAAGCATATTAAACATGACAGGTTTCAATTTAAAGTGGGTTGCTTCTATCTCTGGTGTAACGACTCCTGGGTTTAATCCATTTAAATCCTCTTCCAGGAAGTCTCTGACAGTGAGCTGCCGTGGCCCTGGTGGCGGCGGAAGACCTCCATTGTCGGCAGGTAAGTTTTGTCCTGCCGGATGATCTGCCATAGCTTCTTAGATTTGTCTCCTCAACCTTTGCCTTATTCGTTCGATCTCTGGGTCTAATTCGTACAAAGGGTTGGTTGGGTTGGCCCTGGTCATACACCAAGAAAAACAAAGTTAAAATAAAAATAAAAAGGAAAGAAACAAGAAAATAAAGAAAATAAAATTTAGTTGCCAATCCCCGGCAACGGCGCTAAAAACTTGTCGCGTGTCAAAAGTACGCGTTTAGTGCAAGTGGACACATCGCAAGTAATAAGTGATAAGTATTTATCGGATTATCGTCTCCACAGGGATTGATATTACTTAATATGTCTTCTTCGTCTTCTTGTTCTGTAAAAAGAAATAAAATAAAACACAAGTAATTTTGGGTTTGATAAACGGAAATAAAACAACTAAATAAAAGAATGAGATTTGATAAATAGAGAGAGGTCAGGATCTAGTTGCATTGTATTGTGGATTTGATTGACTTGTCTCTGCCCAATGCAATTGTATATCACTGTCTTGGCAGCACTGCAGATTACTGCCATGGCAACGACGATACTGTCCACTGCGGCAATCCCTTGCTCGTGGGTGGACTTTACCAAAGTTCAGCAAAGTGTCCTTGGGTGACTCCGCTTATCCCTAAGTCGAAGTACTATTGATGACTAGTCCTTGATGATAACTCCCGGCGTGAATCAATTATACTCATCAACCAATCTCACACTTCTTTTAGCCGCTGAAACTCTTAACCTATCCCTAGGCCGAGTTAGGATTTCGCGATTGAAACACCGTACTTACCCCTTTCATGAATCTAACTCTCCCGAGTCTAGATAAATGGATTACTCAAAAACTTCTCTCCCGAGCTTGAATGCAAGAACAAAGAATGGCAAAGGATAAGCAAACCTTGATAATTTTATTGCATTGAAACAAAGACAAAGTACAATCTCCTCTCACAAATACTAAACAACCTTCACCTAAACCCTAAGAAAGCTTAGAACATAATTTGAGAGAAAGAAAACATTGAATCTGTGAATCGGCTCTTTCTCTAGGTATATCCCTATAAATTGGATGGCTAGGTCTTATATAGGCTTGACCTAGGGCAAACCTTTCCTAAGTAGAATACAACTTGGAGTAGGGAACAAGTCATGTACATAAATAAAATATTTCCAAGTTTAACTCAATTAAGAGGCTTTCCTGCGTGGCCTTGTCTTGGGCTTTTCCTCATGCTAGCCAGCTCCGATCCATATGCTTTATGTCCAGAAACGTCCCTTGGATTTTTCTCTTCCAATCGCCTACAGTCTTGCTCTCTGGCTCTCAGCTTCTGCCTCGGCCATGTTGCTGCCACAACACTTGTTTCTCCTGCACAGATATAAAAATGCAGTAAAACTTGCATTTTCTGTAAATATTGTCTTCATAAGCTTAACTTCTAAATATATCACATTAGGTACATGCATTGGTCCGAGTGGGTGTAAATTCGGTGATTAATGCCCATAAAAGGTGTAAAAAGTGATAGTGAGTTGAGCACTTATCACGCACTTTTTACACGCAACAAGTTTTTGGCGTCGTTGCAGGGGATTGACAACTAAATTTTGTTTTCTTTATTTTCTTGCTTTTTATTTTTATTTTACATTGGTTTTTTCTTGGTGTATGACCAGGGAAAACCCAACCAACCCTTTGTATATACTAGATCCCGAGATCGAACGTACACGACAAAGGTTGCGAAGAAAAATCCAAGGAGCTATGGCAGATCATCCAGCAGGACAAAACTTACCTGCCGGAAATGGAGGTCTTCCGCCGCCACCAGGGCCGCAACAGCTTACTGTTCGAGACTTCTTGGAGGAGGATTTGAATGGGTTAAATCCAAGAGTCGTTACACCAGAGATTGAAGCAACCCACTTTGAGCTAAAACCTGTCATGTTCAATATGATCAACACTATTGGACAGTTTGGTGGGTCTATGACTGAAGATGTCAAGCAGCACCTCAAGTCATTCATGGAGATATGCAATTCTTTCAAAATCCAAGGAGTCCATGAAGATGTCTAGAGATTGAAATTATTCCCCTATTCACTGAGGGATAGGGCAAAAACTGGGTTAAATAGCATTCCAGCAGGATCTATTGGATCTTGGAGTGAACTCTGCCGTGATTTCATTACACGTTTTAATCCTACTAATTTATATGATCGTATACGTAATGAAATTACTTCTTTTCGACAGGCAGATGATGAACCAATGTATGAAGCATCAGAGCGCTATAGGGAGCTACTACACAAGTGTCCTTTACATGGATTTCCCTTGTGGACACAATTAACCATGTTTTATAATGCAACTAATGCCCCAACAAGGATGATATTAGACGCATCTTCCAATGGAACACTCCTTGACAAAGAACCTGAGGAAGCTATAATCTTGAACAAACTCCCCAAGAACGATTTTCAATTCCCTACATCAAGGCGAGGAGGAGTAAGACTCCAATCCACAGTGAATGAATTAGAAACATCAAGTTCAGTGGCAGCACAATTAGCCTCTCTTACTAAGATGGTGCAAAACATGCAGCTACAGCAAAATACCCATGAGGTTAAGGCCATTGATTCTTTTTGCAATTTATGTGGAGGTAACCACAATTCTTCCGAATGTATGCAG
Source organism: Abelmoschus esculentus (assembly GCA_035048815.1). NCBI lineage: Eukaryota > Viridiplantae > Streptophyta > Magnoliopsida > Malvales > Malvaceae > Abelmoschus > Abelmoschus esculentus. The sequence goes on from JAUCBN010000015.1 coordinate 8,483,120, forward strand.
ACTCAAGAATCCAGCATGTATGTTGGAAACTATAACCGAAACAATATGATGTCCAACACCTACAACCCCTCATGGAAGAGGCATCCAAATTTTTTATGGAGTAATCCTAACAATACCTTGAATCCAATTAATCAACCCCCAGGTTTCCAACAACCAATGCAGCATATGTCGCAGCAGCCGGTCCAGCAACATTTGTCGCAGCAGCAGATGCATCATCAGCAACCTGTAAATTCACTAGAAAGTTCTCTGAAAGCCTTTATGATAAAAACTAAAACATACATGGAAGAGAATAGCAATTTCATCAAAAGAACAGATGCATTCATAAATAGAACTGAGATGAGGTTGCAGAACCAGGAGGCATCAATAAAAGCAATGGAAACTCAGGTTGGGTAGTTTACCCAGAACATAAACACTAGACCACAAGGAGGCCTACCTAGCAATACTGAAGTTGCTAAGAGAATGGACCATGAACAGTGCAAAGCAATCACTACTAGGAGTGGTCTACAGGTGAAGGAAAAAGTAAACCCAGCAGACAAAGTCCCACCAGAAGAAAAAGAAAAAGAGGAATTGGATGCTGAACAAACGAATCATGTCACAGCAGGAAGCACTGCCCCAGCAGAGAATTCGGCAGTACCTCGACCAGTTGCCTAGGCAGATAAAAACCTAGTGGTTTCAGGTATTAAATTCCAAACCAATGTAACCCTAGAAGAGATGAGACCACCACCACCGTTCCCACAAAGATTGAAAAAGCAAAAACATGATCATCAATTCAAAAAATTCTTAGATATTTTAAAGCAAGTTCACATCAACTTGCCATTTGTAGAGGCAATTGAACAAATGCCCAACTTTGCTAAATTCTTGAAAGAAATTGTGTCTAATAGAAGGAGGCTTGGTGAGTTCGAAACAGTGGCTGCTACTGAAGGATGCATGGCAATGTTGCACAATCGCATGCCACCCAAATTGAAGGATCCTGGATGCTTTATCATACCTTGTGCGATAGGTAACCATTACGAAGGAAAGGCCCTATGCGACCTTGGAGCAAGCATAAACCTAATGCCCAAATCAGTCTTCCAAAAGCTTGGCATAGGAAGAGCAAAACCCACAACAATGATGCTCCAACTTTCGGATAGATCATATGTGCAACCTGAAGGAAAGATCGAGGACATACTGGTAAGAGTTGATAAATTTATTTTTCTCGCTGACTTTCTTGTCCTTGATTGTGAAGCAGATGACAATGCACCGATCATCTTGGGGAGACCTTTTCTTGCAACTGGACGCACCCTCATAGATGTGAAAAAAGGAGAGTTGACAATGAGGGTTAATGACCAACAAGTCAAACTCAATGCCTTCCACAATTTGAAAAGATATGATGATGCAGAAGAATGCAAAGTCCTCCACACCACAGATGTAGGCACCAAGATATCCTGTTTCAGTAGCAACTGCCTCGGCAGCATGCTCGGCAAAATATTGGGCAAGAAGATTAAGCCAGAAATGGAGGAAACCAATAAGAAAACACATTGTCCTGGCATATTCAGGTCCAAATGGTCAGAACCACATGGTGCAGTAAAGACCAAATCTAAGAGGGATGGGCATGAGTTCAAGGAGAATGACCAACATTTGAAACATCATTCTGGCATACAAGAAATAATCACCTTAGGAGATGCACTCGCATGCACTCCACCAGTGACATAATCTTTTTTCTCTAATTTTTATATTATTAGGATTAGTTTAGTTAGAGTTAAATTTTTATTATATTTATCTTTAATTATTTTTGTTTATGTTTAATTTGTAGGTCAATAAGCAAGAATAAAGGAGAAGTAGTTCACAGTAGGAAAAGTGCTGCCGGGGAAGAAAACAGTGTTAGAAGCCGTAGCAGTCCCAACGGGTAGAATAGTGTAACGACTAGTCTGCCGAAATTCCCGCCGCGATAGTAAAAGCAAACAGCAATAAAGGCTAACGGATACAAAACGGTTAGTGGTTCAAACGGCTATAAGGCCAAGGCCTATATAAGCACTTCCTTCCTCTTGAAGTATTCACTCTTGCATTCTTGATTTTTTTTAGATTTACTTGCTAATCTCTTTCTCACAATACTCTCTATTTATCTCCAAGACTTCTTAGAATTTTCGAAAATCTCCAAGAAACTCTTCAAGATCCTAAAATTCTCCAATACTAATACATGGCTACGTACAACAGATTTGCCCCTGCCGCTGTTGAAGAACGTTTCAACAGATCTTTTATTGCTCAGCAGCTATGGGAAGAACAAGGGTTCCAACACTCCGATGAGGAGAATTACGGCATTGAGCACTATTTGTTCGACAAGATTAAGTATCAAGATTGGGAGATTTTTTGCTTACAACCTGCTTAGGCCAATGTCACCATCGTACGAGAATTTTCTGCGCACGGGCCGAGCAAGGACTCTCTTTATGTCCACTTCTGCGGCAGGCCTGTCAAACTTGATGCCGAGACAATCAACCTATTCTACGGCCTTACACCTGAACGTGATGACCATGCTGAATTCATGGAGGACATCACCAACGAAGATTATGAGCTTATAAAAGATGATCTTTGCTACGAGAATACTCATTGGAAAACTGGTGCCCATAGAGGATCGGTAGCAAGGCAAAATCTTAAGCCCGAGGCCAAGCTTTGGAATACCTTTGTCAAAAGACACCACATCCCAACCTCACACAATAGCACGGTGGATCGAAGGAGATTGGTGCTCATTCAATCAATCATCAACAAACGGAACATTAATGTTGGAGAAATAATTTTAAAGGAGATATATGAATGCGATAAGAAAGATAGAAGACCTTTATATTTCCCTTGTTTAGTCATTGGTATTTGTACTGCTTCAGGTGTACCAATGGCAGAAACGGATGAATTCATAGCCTATAGACGAGGATGGACTAGAGACTTCTGCCACAAAATCATGCAGATCACACAAGTAGAGCCAGTCCAAGCAACCCCTTAGCAGTTCACTGCTGACACAGTTGCCGGGGCCCAGTACACGACAGACATGCCTGACACTGCCCACACCAATGCCGCAGCAGACCCATACCAGGAGATATTTCAAAGTATGGCAGCTATGTATCTTAGGCAGCAACGATACATGGAGTATCAGAGGGACTTCAATAGCACACTTGCCCAAATGATGCTCCATAACTTTCCCGGCCAAGGGGTGCAGTTTCCCGAGTTTCCTCCAAACATGTTTGTCACAGCTGTACCCTACACCGAGACGACTCAAGCTCCAGGACCACGACCATTTTTCCCCACTGGCCCAAAACAACAATTTCATGCTACTGGCTCATCTAGGGCAGCAGACTCTGCCGCAGCATCATCTGCCAACAGACGACCATCCAAGAGGAGGGCAGTCTTCAGCACTCCACCAAGATCTCCCATCATCATGAGCAGTCTATCCGCGGAGATAGATGCCTATGTAAATCAAAGTTCAACTGCTACCGAAACAAACATTCACCATGCCCGGGCAGACGCAACAAATAAAGGCGGGACAGACATTATGGTCACCGAGGAAATTACCGACGAGGAAGAAGGAGAAGAAGTGGATGCTCCAATGCAACGGACACCACCAACAAAAGTCCAACCACCGAGACAAGCAAAAACTCAACCATCTCCATCGTCCAAAGTCAAACAGTCAGCGACGAGGCCACGAAAACTAATTGTTCCCAGCAGCTCTTCTGACTCTTTTTAAATTTTACATATTCATGTTGCCTTAATATATATATATTGTTACTTGTCTTGTTTTCTTCTTTATATCCAGCTGTGTGCTATTTATAAGCATTGAGGACAATGCTTGGTTCGAGTTTGGGGGTGTAGATCCACTGCTGAGGCAATCTACTGCCGCGGCCTAGCCATGAAAGGAAGTATTTAAGTGTTTCCTCAAAAAAAAAATTTATGTCCATCACCTTACTTGAATTGTTGTTTATGCTTTTGCACTGCTTTTCATCAGTATTGCCTTAGTTTATTCTTTAAGGCTATAGAAATCTTTCTCCTTACCATAGTTAGGTCCTGTTAAGAAGGTTTAACCTTAGGATACTTAAGGATGAAAACTTAGAAGCTTACTATAAGATAAATCGTAAAAACACTTTTGGGACTTGTTGGATTATAGGAATTCTTTTAATGAACTTAGGTGATAAAGACTTAGATTTTTGGGCAAGTGACTAGAGGTGCCTATCACCGGCTCTAGGAGCTACTCTTCTTCATGCTAGAGGTGCCCGAAATTGGCTCTAGTATGCTAAAAAGAATATCAAAAGAAAGAAGAAAGTATCGATGAGAAAACACAATCCTTGAGGTGCCCGAAATTGGCTCAAGAAATTGTTGTTTTAAGAAGAGAACACTAAACCCAAATCTACTTGTCTTGAACTTAGAGTTTGTCCAAGAAAGCCTTTAATCAAACTTGTCCACAAAAATGCACACACTCCCTAAATCTTATAGTTTGTTTCTAGGTAAACCCTTGGGTAGCCGAAAGGTTAAGGCGTAAGAATGGGCATAGTTATGGTGGGGAGAATAGATTGAAACATAAGACCAAGAGAGTAAGGTTTGGCAAATTGATGGTTTGCATTGCTTAAGGATAAGCAATAGTTCGAGTTTGGGGGTGTGATAAGTGCTCAACTCACTATCACTTTTTACACCTTTCATGGACAATAATCACTGAATCTACACCCACTTGGACCAATGCATGTGCTTAATGTGAGATAATTAGATATTCTGCTTTTGAAACATACAAAGATGATATTTATAGAAAAGGCGAGTTTTACTTTACTTTTGTGTCTGTGCAGGAAAAACTATTGCTGCGGCAGCAACCGAGGCCGAGGCAGAACCTGATGCCGAGGCAGCAGCTGAAGGACAAGTAACGATATTATAGGCGATTTGAAGAGAAAAATAAACTGGACGTTTCTGGACAAGCAGCGCATGAATCGGAGCTGGGTAGCACATGTAAAGCCCAAGTCAAAGGCCACGAAAAAGAATCCTAGTTGGAGTAAACTTGGAAATATTTTATTTATGAACTTGACTTGTGCCCTACTCCAAGTTATACTCCTACTTAGGAAAGGTTTGCCCTAGAACAAGCCTATATAATACCTAGCCGTCCAAGAGGAGAAAAGAGGAGAGTTTTCGGCATAAAGCTTAGCATCACAGAGAGAGCCGACTCCACCTTAGATTTTAGATTTCTTTTTATTATGTTCTAAGTTTCTTTAGGCTTAGGTGAAGGTTGTAGAGTATTAGTGAGAAGAGATTGACTTTTGTTTCTTGTTTTAATGTAATAAAATATCAAGGCTTGCTTATTCTTTTCCATTCTTTGTGCTTGCATCCAAGCTCGAGAGAGAAGTTTGCAAGTAATCCATTTATCTAATATCGAGAGAGATAGATTCACGAAAGGAATAAGTACGGTGTTTCAATCGGGAAACACTAACTCGGCCTAGAGATAGGTTAAGAGTTTCAGCGACTAAGAGAAGTGTGGGATTGGTTGGTGATTACAATTGATTCACGCCGAGAGGTATCATCAAGGACTGGTCATCAACAGTACTTCGACTTAGAGATAAGCGGAGTCATTAAAGAACACTTTGTCGAACTTTGATAAAGTTTACCCAAGAGCAATAGATTGCCGCGGCGGACAAGCATCATCACTGTCGAGGCAGTAATCTGCAGTACTGCTAAGGTAGTGTTGTGCGATTGCATTGAACAGAAACAAGTCAATTGAATCCATTATACAACACAACTGGATCCTGGCCACTTCTTTAATTTGTTTATCTTCTCTTTCTTTAGTTTTCTTTATTTAGTATTCATCAACCCGAATCTTACTTGTGTTTTTATTTTATTCCTTTTCAGAGCAAGAAGACAAAAGAAGGCATATTAAGGAGACCAATCCCTGTGGAGACGATATCTGATATACTTATCACTTGATTACTTGCGACATGTTCACTTGCACTATTTGCGCACTTTTGACACGCAACATGTGTTCCAACGATGCATACAAATCACAGGCATTAACCTAAGCCCGATATGACAAAGGTACCAGCCTAAGGAATTTCCTTAGGAAATAGGTGAAATTATCTCGGCTGTAGCACGGGAACCAATAACAGGTGGGATTACCCTAACCGAAGCTAGGAACTGTAAACAGGAGGAATTACCAGCTGGATCAAGGCTGAACCGAACCTCAAACACTTCTCAACATCCCAATACTAAAGTAACATGCATGCAGTAATAGCAGGAATAATGACAGTACTACCAGGAAATAATCAGTCATCATGTATATACCAAATCAGGAAGTATCTTACAGGATATATCAGGCATACAGTAAAAACATAATATGATCATGCTTAAGGTTCAAAATAAATGTCTATGTAAATTCGAGAAAATAGTCATGTGCACATGCTAGGTTCATTTAAAACGGGGAAAACAGTTGTATACAATCATATAGCACACAAGGAACACACCTCAAAATGGTCAGAATAAAAAAGGTGGTCTATTGGGCGTTCGAGCCTCGCTCTACAGCAGTATTAGACCCTAAAGATACAAGATAAAATTTATATTAATACCGAAGTTTAAATATTGGATTGTTTATTCACAGAGTTTTAAATATATACGAGTTATGATCGGATCTCGGGATTGTTCAAAATGGTTGGAGCTGGGCTGGGCCGATACACGATTGGGAGGGCTATGGGATCGTACAAATAAATAGGTATCGATATTAAACCTTAATTAAAACACCAGACTTATCTTAACTTAGAAGAAAAGTTTGAATTGAAACTTTAAAGTCCAAATTGGAGGCTTTCGGGTTCGAATTTTGAGAAACAGACTACACGGATGGACTCATGACGTCAAAAAACATAAAATAGTTTTTTTTAAATGTTGACTTTTTGGTAAAAGTCAACGGTGACCTCAGCAACCACGTTAGCAGTCAACGCTGAAGTCATGTTGACGTCACTAGTCAATGGTCAACGGTTCGGGTTGGTCAATGGTTCGGGTCGTTCAACGGGTTGGATCGGTCAACGGGTCAGGTTGACCGGTTCGGTCCAGGTTGGGCCGGTTCGTTCTGACTCGGTTTGTTTAACCAGTTTGAATTGGTTTGACTCGGTTCGGACTGGTCGTCTCCCGAAAACCTTCCACGGTGGCCAAAAATTGCCTCCGGCGGTGCGTGGAGGCCATGCGCGACCCTAAAACGGCCAGAAACACCTCTGTGAATAAGATTTCTTACTGATTCAACTAAAAGCAATCAAAACTGATCAAATATATCGAAAAACATATTCGAAAGGGGTGAGAAACTACCTCACTTACCGAACCTATCCCTCTCTTCGATGAGGGACCAGCCGATGACCAACGGAAGCGAAGAGTGGTTTTGTTCACCCTTCGACGCTGGACGTAGGTGGTTGTCGACGCGCCAGGTGTGACTCTAGAATTACCGGAAAAACGAGTTAAAGGCCCGATGAAAACCCTAAAATTTTCGAAGCTCCAAGCTTCAATTACTAGCGCCTTCGGCCGCTATTCGGCGAGTGAAGGGAGGAGATTAGATTGGGGGACGATGGTCGATCGAACGGTGGTGGCGATGATCGCTACGATGCGGCGGTGAAGCGGCGATAGTGATCGGTGGTAGATTTGAGATAGGGGTAGGTGAGGGAGACGAAAGGTTTAATTGATTCAAATATAGGGGAAGGTTCCATATCTGATGGGATAAGACTCTTATATTCAAATATTATTATTTTTATTATTAATATCCGAAACATTATTAAGTTAAAGGTGATAACTCCGAAAAAAGTTTATATTTTAGGCCTTTTTACTTAAGTTATTGAGTGTCTTTAGGCTCATATAGGTTCATTTAGTTGCATTTTGGGTTCATAACATTGCATGTAGTCTTCTAGATATGCCTTGACATTTTTATGTGGCAATAGGTGCTATTTAATGGGAAAGGTAATTCTTTTCAGTTGTGTTGTGCAGGTAAAGCAAAAATGGAAGTTGAGGCAATTTGTCATGGCATTCGCAGAAGGATAGCGATGGGAAAATGCCATGGCAAAGCTAGAGGACTCTTGTGCTGAGCTAGACGACAAAGAGATATTTTGATAAGAGTGTCAGCTGGTGCCGTTACAACCGATCGGGACCACTACAGCCTGGCCGCAGCCACCTGGGTAGGGGACTACAACAATATTGCCTGCTTGAGAGCCACCGTAGTAGGGGACCACTGTCACCATTGCCAGCTCTGCAGAAATGCCATCACGTGAAGGGGGCAGAAATGGATTTTTGCTTATCTTTTAGGGTTATTCACCCTCATTAAAGACATGGTGATCTAAGGAAAAAAGGAGAGACCTTTGATAGGAGCAAAACACAGTAAAAGAGTGACGTTTGGGGCGGTTTTTGTGGCAGTGGAAAGCTCCCACCTTTCTCCTCCAAACTCCGACCAAGGGGACCTCCATTGAAAGAGCTCGAAGGGAGTGGTGTGCTAGGTACCCGAAAGGGGCTAGCACACCAAGGCGTCTCATGGTGGTTGAAGAGCCAGCGGCTGTGCACACCAAGGGTATCTTCTAGTCCTCCTTCCTTGCTTTATTTCTTTTATATTTTTATGAGGATGTTTGTTGAATGTTTGAGGATTATGTGGATGATATTTCTTAACATTTAACTCCACCATGTAAGCTTTGTTTAGGTGGTTACTTTTGTGGATGATTATCTTTTATTTCTATTTAATATATTGCCTTGTAAGTGTTTGTATATTTACTTTGCTCATTGTTGATAATTATTTAAGCATTGTAAGAGGCACAAAAGTATCCCGTGTTTAGGTACATGCTAGAGCACTCGAAAGAGGCGTAGCTATAGATCTTTAGATCATCCGAAAGGAGCTAAGGGAGGATCTACGTGAGCAATGGGTTCTAGACTGCAAATAGGGCCTAGTTGGATCCTAGAGCACTCGAAAAAGGCGTAGGTGAAGGCTTCAACGACTAAAAGGAGTATGCTTTATCGATAGGCTAGTGCTACTTGAGTGACACGAGATGCCATGGCATTTTAGTCTATCAGGTTCCTATGACTCGAAAGAGCAGGAAAACTTTAGAAACCTCTGTCGAGTAGGTATACACCGTAGCAGCCATATGTTAGGTAGGGGTAAGGGGTAGGAAACCATAGAAGTCACCACCAATCATTCCCGAGAAAGTTCATCAATAGAGGGTTAGTACAACATAAAGTTTAAAACGTGTTCTTGCATCTTGTTTTTGCCTCCGCATTTACAAACTGCTTTCTTTATTTTACTTGTTATCTTGCAATCACACTGATTTACACTCTCACACCACCACCATATATTCACCTTGCCATCATCATCCATATCATTTTGTCGTGGCATATTTTAGTTGCTTGCATTCTAGAATTGCCATAGCAGTTCTACATAACACTTCACCGTACATATCCATTTTCTCTTTTTATATCTCACCTTTATTTTTCCTTTTTAGTTAGTGACACCTTTTCGCCTTGACAAATTTGACTGCGCACTTTACCATAGATCCTCGTGGGAACGATTCTCACTCACCCTATTATTACTTGTATGACTGTGTATACTTGCACATATATGTGTGTTCACATACATCATTTATAGCACTACACAAAACACACCAAGTTTTTGGCGCCGTTGTCGGGGATCATTTAGAGTGAAGTTTGTGATTTTTGTTTTGTCATTTTTGTTTTACTTAGTTTGTTTTATTAGTTCAGTTTTACTTGTTTTATTTGTTTTTCTTTTCAGTGTATGTCCAGAAGGTCTACTGAAGGACCTCTCTATCCTATAGTGCCTGAAATTGAGCGTTTGTTTCGTCAAAGAAGGCATAATCAGCATAGAGCTATGGACCCACCAGCAATGCAAGACCTAGTAGTTCAAAATGCCGGGGCAAATCAGCATGTTGCTGCACCTCAACCTAGAGCTATTAGGGATCATTTAAATCCTATCTTAGATGATCTTAATCCTGGCATCGTGGCAACAGAAATTACAGCTACACATTTCGAACTTAAGCATGTCATGTTCAATATGCTTAACTCGATTGGGTAATTTGGAGGGATGGCGCATGAAGATGCAAGACATCATATTCGAGCATTTTTAGAAGTTTGTGACTCATTCCATCAACAAGCAGTTCATGAGGATGTCTTGAAGCTCAAGTTATTCTCTTATTCTATATTTGGCCGAGCAAGGGCGTGGTTGAGTGGAGTACCATCCGGATCGATGGAGCCATGGGTTGATCTATGTAAAAGTTTTTTGCTGCGGTATAATCCTCCGAATCTCAATACTCAGCTTAGAAATGACATTGCTTCTTTTCGACAAGGTGACGACGATTCGATGTGTGAATGTTGGGATTGATACAAGGGATTACTTTGCAAGTGTACAAATCATGGATTTCAAGATTGGACTCAAGTTGTGATGTTCTACAACGGAGTCAATGCACCGACGAGGATGATGCTAGATGCCTCGGCAAATGCAACTTTGTTAGATAAATCACCCGAGGAGGCATTTGACATACTTGATAGAACTGCCAACAATGACAATCAATTTCCTTCTACAAGACTAAGAACCGGGAGGAAGGCACAAGAGACATTCGAGCTTGATGCTAAAGATTCACTATCCGCCCAACTCTCAACTATCACCAACATGTTGAGGAGCATGCAGCGTTCCAACGAGGTGAAGGAAGTGAAGATGGCCAGTTCAGCATGTCTAGTATGTCATGGCAATCATCATGAGAGCGAGTGCCCAGGATATCATGAAACAACTAATTATGTGAGCAATTACAACCGAAGCAACAACAATCCCTACTCGAACACCTATAATCTAGGATGGCGACAATATCCGAATTTTTCATGGGGAAATAAAGGAACCAACAATCCTAATCTCCCTGTGCGAAATCACAATGAGCCCCAACAGTTTCAGTCGAATATGTCATGGCATAATCAGAACAAGGGGGTTGCATCATCATCTAATACCAGTTCTTTGGAGGCAACTATGCAAGATTTTATTCAAAGTACCAAGACAATGCTTCAAGAGCATACTACAACTATCAAAAACCAAGGAACTTTATTGCAAAGCCACAATGCTTCATTGCGAAATCTGGAGAGTCAGGTTAGCCAAATTGCCACGGCATTACAGGAGTGTCAGCCTGGACGTCTGCCGAGTGATACTGAAGTCAGGTTATCGTCTCCTCAGGGACTGGTATACTTAATATGCTTCCTTTATCTCCTTACTCTGTGGAAAGATAAAAACACAAGTGAGTTGATGTGATTTATTTAAACTAAAATAATTGAATAAAAATAAAGAGTCAAAATATTAGAGAGAGAGATGGGCCAGGATCTAGTTGTATTGTATTGTGGACTTGATTGACTTGTCTTTATCCAATGCAATCGCATATCCCTGCCTCGGCAGCACTGCAGTTTACTGCCTGGGCAGCGATAACGCTGTCTGCCGCGGCAATCCCTTGCTCATGGGCAGACTTTACCAAAGTTCGGCAAAGTGTCCTTGAATGACTCCGTTTATCCCTAAGTCAGAGTGCTGTTGATGACTAGTCCTTGATGATACCTCCCGGCGTGAACCAATTATACTCACCAATCAATCTCACACTTCTTTTAGCCGCTGAAACTCTTAACCTATCCCTAGGCCGAGTTAGTATTTCGCGATTGAAACACCGTACTTACCCCTTCCGTGAATCTAATTCTCTCGAGCTTAGATAAATGGATTACTCACAAACTTCCCTCCCGGGCTTGAATGCAAGAACAAGGAATAACAAAGGATAAGCAAACCTTGATAATCTTTATTACATTGAATAAAAGACAAATTACAATCTCCTCTCACAAATACTCCACAACCTTCACCTAAACCCTATGAAGGTTTTAGAACATGATGGAGAGAAAGAAAACAAGAGTAGAAGTCGGCTCTCCCTAGGTATTTTCGATCTATGATACATTGAGTGGCTAGGTCTTTATATAGGATAGACCTAGGGCAAACCTTTCCTAAGTAGAATACAACTTGGAGTAGGGAACAAGTCAAGTACATAATAATATTATATTTCCAAGTTTGAATTTGGCTAAGGGGGCTTTCCCGCGTGGTCTTCCTTTGGGCTTTTCCTTGTGCTAGCCAGCTCTGATTCTTGGGCTTCAAGTCCAAACAGGTTCCTTAGATTTTTGTCTTTCCATCGCCTATCACTTTGCTTCCTATCTTCCTGTTGTTGCCTCGGCATCAGGTCCTGCCTCGGCCTTGTCTCTGCCGCGGCAATGGTTTTCCTGCACAGATATGAAAACGCAATAAAACGTGCCTTTTTCTATAAATATTATCTATTTAAGTATAACTTCTAAATATATCATATTAAGCACATGCATTGGTTCAAGTGGGTGAATATTTGGTGATAAATGCCGATAAAAGGAGTAAAAAGTGATAGTGTGTTGAGCACTTATCACACCCCCAAACTTCAACTATTGCTTGTCCTCAAGCAATGCAAACAATCAATTTGCCGAAATTTACTCTCTCTTGGTCTTACACGTCCATCTATTCTCCCTACCATAGCTAGGCCTATCATTAAGCCTTGACCATTCGGCTACCTAAGAGTTTACCTAGAAACAAACTATAAGATGTGAGTGTGTGTGTTTTTGTGGACAAGTTGATTAAAGGCTTTCTTAGATAAACTCTAAGTTTAAGACAAATAGACATTGGTTGAGTCTTCTCTTCTTTTTCCAAACCCCAAATCTTGAGCCGGTTTCGGGCACCTCAATGACTTGTGTTTTTCTTTTTACTAAAAACCTTTTTGTCTTTTCTTTTTGATATTCCTTAATACATACTAGAGCCAATTTCGGGCACCTCTAGTATGAAGAAAAGATTTTCTAGAGCCTGTGGTAGGCACCTCTAGTTACTTTTCCAAAAATCTAAGTCTTTATCACCGAGTTCATTAAAAGAATTCCTATAATCCAACTAGTCCCAAAGGTGTGTAAAGTTCTTCCTATAGTAAGCTTCTAAGTTTTCATCCTTAAGCATCCTAAGGTTAAGCTCTCTTGACAGAACCTAAACATGGTAAGGAGAAAGATTTCTATAGCCTTAAAGAATAAACTAAAGCAATACTGATGATGAGCAGTGCAGGAGTGTATGCAGTTAATTCAAGTAAGGCGGGGAGCATAAAAATAAAAAAAAATCACTGGAATACTCCCTTTTGGCAAGGCCGCGACAGTAGATTGCTGCCTTGGCAGTGAATCTGCACCCCGAAACTCAAACCAAGCATTGTCCTCAATGCTTTTATATTTGGAAGGAATAAACGGCAAAACAGAATATGAATTATATGCAGCAAGGAAAAATAGTAAAAGCAATGAATATTGAATAAAGGACAAAGAATTTTAGAGCGACTCCGAAGAGCTGCTTGAAACAATTTTCTTCTGTTGCCTAGATGCCATGTGCTTTGTCCTTGGGGAGGGCGATGGTTGCGCCTTTGCTTGTCTCGGCGGCTGGACTCGAGTGGGTGGGGTTCTATGCATTGGGGCTTCTACTTCTTCTCCTTCTTCAACATCCGCCATCTCTTCGGTTATCATCACGTCCGTTCCTCCTACCATCGCAGTTGCTCCTCCGGTGTGGTGTGTGCTTGGGCCGGCGGCAATAGAGCCTTGGTGTACATAAGCATCTATCTCGGCGGATAGACTGCCCATGATAATTGGCGATCTTGGTGGAGTGCTGAAAACGGCTCTCCGCTTGGATGGCCTTCGGCTGACAGACGAGGCCGCGGCAGAATCTGCTTCCCTAGATGGTCCAGCAGCCTGGTATTGGGGCTGAGGGTCCGGATGGAAGGACGGTCGCGGTCCTCCTAGGGCTGGTGTAGTCTCGGTGAAGGGTGCGGCAGTAACGAACATATTGCTTGGGAACTCCGGGAATTGTACGCCTTGGTCCGGGAAGGCGTGCAACATCATCTGTGCGAGAGTGCCATTGAAGTCCCGCTGGTACTCCATGTACCGTTGTTGTGGAAGATCCATCGCGGCCATTCGCTGCAAGAGTTCTTGATACGGGTCTGCTGCGTCAGAGGTGTGGGCAGTACTAGGCATATCTGTCGTGTACTAGGCCTCGACAGCAGTATCGGCAGTGAACTGCTGCGGTGTTGCCTGGACAGGTTCTGCTTGTGTGATTTGCATGACTTTGTGGCAGAATTCGCTGGTCCATCCTCTTCTTGGGGGTGTGTATTCATCCGTTTCTTCAATAGGCACACCTGCGGAAACACATAAACCCGTAATCAAGCAAGGGAAATACAATGGTCCTCGATCTTTCTTACCGCACTCGTGAATTTCCCATAGGATAATTTCTCCAATGTTGATGGTCCTTTTGTTGATGATGGATTGGATAAGCACCAATCTCTTGCGATCCACCGTGCTGTTGTGTGATGTTGGGATGAGGCGTCGCTTGACGAAGGTGTTCCACATCTTAGCCTCCGGCTTTAAGTTTTGTCTTGTCACGGATCCTCGATGGGTACCGGTTTCCCATGGAGTGTTCGCGTAACAAAGATCGTCTTTGATAAGTTCATAGTCCTCGGTAGTGATATCTTCCAAGAAGTCAGCATGGAGATCACTGTCTGGGGTAAGGCCATAGAAGTTGTTGATCGTATCGGCATCAAGCTGTAAAGGCCTACCACGGCAGTGAACAAAGAGGGAGTCTTTGCTGGGCCCATGAGCGTAGAACTCTCGCACGATTGTAGCGTTTGCCTGGGCAGGTTGCAAACAGAATATTTTCGATTTCTGGTATTTTATTCTGTCGAACAAGTAGTGTTCAATGCCGTAATTCTCTTCATCCGCGTGCTGGAACCCTTGTTCTTTCCACAGTTGCCTTGCGATGAAAGATCGATTGAATCGTTCTTCAACGTTGGCTGGGGCGAATCTTTTGTAAGTTGCCATAAAGAAAGAGAAAATTGAGTTCTTGGAGGTTTTCTTGAAGAGAATCTAGAGATTGAAAATTGATTAGTAGGAAGAGAGTAATTGAGAGAGTGATTGTTAAGAATACTAAAGAAAGCAAGAAAGTAAGAGTGAATAGTTCAAGAGGAAGGAGTTTCTTATATAGGCCTCGGCCTTGTGACCGTTGAGATCACTAGCCGTTGTAACCGTTTCCTTTTCTGCCGTTTCCTTTTCTGCCGCGGCAAGAATCTCGACAGACTAGCCGTTACACTTTTCTGTCCGTTGGGACTTCTGCGGCTCTGACACTGTTGTATTGCCTCGGCAAAGTTCCTGCTGTGAACTATTTTTCCCTTCTTTTTGCTTTTTATTCCTGAATAAAAATTAAACACAGAAAAGAAAAATACTAAAAACGAAAATAATTAGAAAAAATAAACTACTAACCCTAATATAATAAAGAAGAGAAAAAGGGAGAGGTTAGGTTACTGGTGGAGAGCATGTGAATGCATCTCCCAAAATTATTTTCTCCCTTAGGCCCAAATTATGTATCGGTTGTGGGCCGCTCCTTAGTGCTGTCTGTCCATCCGTCTTGGGCTTGATTTCCTTGCCGAATATCCTGCCGAGCAGACTGCCCAGGCAGGATATCTTATTGTCTATTATGTGGATGGCCTTACCTTCCTCTGGATCGTTATACCTTTTTAAGTTGTGGAATGCATTGAGTTTGACTTGTTGGTCATTAACTCGCATAGTCAACTCTCCTTTTTCCACGTCAATCAATGTACGTCCAGTTGCTAGGAAGGGTCTCCCAAGGATAATCGGTGCGTTATCATTTGCTTCACAATAAAGGACAAGGAAGTCGGCAGGAAAAATAAACTTGTCAACTCTTACCAGTATGTCCTCGATTTTGCCTTCAGGTTGCACATAGGATCTATCCGCGAGTTGGAGCATTACTGTTATAGGCTTCGGCCTTCCAA
This sequence comes from Abelmoschus esculentus, assembly GCA_035048815.1. Lineage (NCBI taxonomy): Eukaryota > Viridiplantae > Streptophyta > Magnoliopsida > Malvales > Malvaceae > Abelmoschus > Abelmoschus esculentus. The sequence goes on from JAUCBN010000015.1 coordinate 8,498,965, forward strand.
TTCCAAGCTTTTGGAAGACTGATTTAGGCATGAGGTTTATACTTGCTCCAAGGTCGCATAGGGCCTTTCCTTCATAACTCTTTCCTATCGCACTAGTATAGTGAAGCAACCAGGATCTTTTAACTTTGGTGGCATGCGGTTATGTAGCATTGCCATGCATCCCTCTGTGGCAGCCACTGTCTCAAACTCACCTATTCGTTTTCTCTTTGATACCATATCCTTTAAGAACTTGGCATAGTTGGGCATTTGTTCAATGGCCTCAACGAATGGTATGTTGATGTGGACTTGCTTCAAGATATCGAGGAACTTCTTGAACTGTTGATCCTGTTTTTGTTTCTTCAACCTTTGCGGGAAAGGTGGTGGTAGTCTCATCTCGTCCAGGGTTTCTTTAGTTTGGAATCGTATACCTGGCACCACTGAATTTTTGCTGCCTCGACAGACTGCTCAAGCACTACAGTGCTTGCTGCCGAGGCAGTGTTATCAGTCTTGGTTTGCTCAGTCTCTTCTCTTGGTTGATCCGTTGGTTGGGTTCGGTTCTCTGGGATCTTCTCTTTCAACTGTAGACCACTCCTGGTAGTGATTGCCTTGCACTGTTCATGGCTTAGTACCTTAACAACCTCAGTATTGCTAGGTAGGCCTCCTTGTGGTCTAGTGTTTATACATTGAGCAAACTGCCCAACCTGAGTTTCCATAGTTTTTATGGCCGTTTCTTGATTTTGTAGCCTCATCTCAGTCCTATTCATGAAGGCGTCGGTCCTCTTGATGAAATTACTGTTTTCCGCCATGTATGACTCGGTTTTCATCATGAAGGCCTTTAGTGTGTTTTCCAATGAATTAATCGGTTGCTGCTGCATCTGCTACTGCGGCATCGGTTGTTGGACTTGCTGCTGCGGCATTGGCTGCTGAAATCCTGGTGGTTGGGTGATTGGGTTTAAGGCATTATTTGGGTTGCTCCATGATAAGTTTGGATGCCTCTTCCATGAGGGGTTGTACGTGTTGGACATCACATTGTTACGGTTGTAGTTCCCAACATACATATCGGTTTCTTGATTCATGCAATCAACAGAACTGTGGTTACCTCCACATAAATCACAACATGAATCAATTACCTTGACCTCACGGGTATTGTTTTGTAATTGTAGGTTTTGCACCATCTTGGTAAGAGAGGCCAATTGTGCTGCCACTGAATTGATGAATCTAATTCGTTTACCGTGGCTTGGCGTCTTACTCCTCCTCGCCTAGATGTGGGAAACTGGAAGTCATTCCTTGCGAGTTTATTCAAAATTTCAATAGCTTTCTCGGGTGCCTTGTCCAGGAGTGTGCCGTTTGCCGAGGCATCTAACATCATCCTTGTCGGGGCATTCGTGGCGTTGTAAAACATTGTCACTTGTGTCCATAAGGGAAATCCATGCAGCGGACACTTGTGCAATAGCTCTCTGTAGCGTTCTCATGCCTCGTACATTGGTTTGTCTTCAGCCTATCGGAAAGAAGTAATTTCATTACGAATTCTATCATATAGATTAGTAAGATTAAAGCGAGTAATGAAATCACGACAAAGTTCACTCCAGGATCCAATAGATCCCGCTGGAATGCTATTCAACCAAGCTTTCGCCCTATCCCTCAGTGAATAGGGGAATAGCTTTAACCGCAAGACATCTTCATGGACTCCTTGGATTTTGAAAGAGTTGCAGATTTCCATGAAAGATTTGAGATGCTGCCTTGCGTCTTCAGTTGCAGACCCACCAAATTGTCCATTTAACATGTTGAACATAACAGGTTTATGTTCAAAATGGGCTGCTTCAATCTCGGGTGTAACGACTCCTGGGTTTAGTCCATTTAAGTCCTCCTCCAAGAAATCTCCGATAGTCAGCTGCCGCGGCCCAGGTGGCGGCAGAAGACCTTCATTACCGGCAGGTATGTTTTGTACTGCCTGAACCTCTGCCATGACTCCTCGGATTTGTCTCCTCAACCTTAACCCTGGTCTTTCAATCTTAGGATCTAACTCGTATAAGGGGTTGGTTGGATTGGCCCTGGTCATACACCAAGAAAAACAAAAGTAAAATAAAAACAAAAAGAAACAAGAAAACAAGGAAAACAAAATTTAGTTGCCAGTCCCCGACAACGGCGCCAAAAACTTGTCGCGTGTGAAAAGTGCGCGTTTAGTGCAAGCGGACACAACGCAAGTAATAAGTGATAGACCTAGGGCAAACCTTTCCTAAGTATAATACAACTTGGAGTAGGGAACAAGTCAAGTACATAATAATATTATATTTCAAAGTTTGAATTCGGCTAAAGGGGCTTTCCCGCGTGGTCTTCCTTTGGGCTTTTCCTTGTTCTAGCCAGCTCTGATTCTTGGGCTTCAAGTCCAAACACGTTCCTTAGATTTTTTTCTTTCCATCGCCTATCACTTTGCTTCCTATCTTCCTGCTGCTGCCTCGGCATCAGGTCCTGCCTCGGCCTTGTCTCTGCCGCGGCAATGGTTTTCCTGCACAGATATGAAAACGCAGTAAAACGTGCCTTTTTCTATAAATATTATCTATTTAAGTATAACTTCTAAATATATCATATTAAGCACATGCATTGGTTCAAGTGGGTGAATATTTGGTGATATATGCCGATAAAAGGAGTAAAAAGTGATAGTGTGTTGAGCACTTATCAGTTAGACCCCCCTTTCCCCAGAGACTCAAGAAGCATAATGATGAAACTCAGGTTAAAAAGTTTGTGGATAAGTTGGATCAACTATTGTCGCGTGTCAAAAGTGCGCGTTTAGTGCAAGTGGACACATCGCAAGTAATAAGTGATAAGTATTTATCGGATTATCGTCCCCACAGGGATTGGTATATTCAATATGTCTTCTTCATCTTCTTGTTCTGTAGAAAGAAATAAAATAAAACACAAGTAATTTTGGGTTTGGATGAAAACTAAATAAAACAACTAAATAAAAAAATGAGAATTGATAAATAGAGAGAGAAAGGTCAGGATCCAATTGCGTTGTATTGTGGATTTGATTATCTTGTCTCTGCCCCTGCCTCGGCAGCACTGCAGATTACTGCCTTGGCAACGACGATACTGTCCGCCGCGGCAATCCCTTGCACGTGAGTGGACTTTACCAAAGTTCGGCAAAGTGTCCTTGGATGACTCCGCTTATCCCTAAGTCGAAGTATTGTTAATAACTAGTCCTTGATGATACCTCCCGGCGTGAATCAATTATACTCACCAACCAATCTCACACTTCTTTTAGCCGCTGAAACTCTTAACCTATCCCTAGGCCGAGTTAGTATTTCAGGATTGAAACACCGTACTTACCCCTTTCGTGAATTTAACTCTCCCGAGTCTAGATAAATGGATTACTCACAAACTTCTCTCCCGAGCTTGAATGTAAGAACAAAGAATAGCAAAGGATAAGCAAACCTTGATAGTTTTATTGCAGTGAAGCAAAGACAAAGTACAATCTCCTCTCACAAATACTAAACAACCTTCACCTAAACCCTAAGAAAGCTTAGAACATAGTTTGAGAGAAAGAAAACATTGAATCTATGAATCGGCTCTCTCTCCCTAGGTATATCTAATACATTGGACGGCTAGGTCTTATATAGGCTTGACCTAGGGCAAACCTTTCCTAAGTAGAATACAACTTGGCGTAGGGAACAAGTCATGTGCATAAATAAAATATTTCCAAGTTTAATTCAACTAAGAGGTTTTCCCGCGTGGCCTTGTCTTGGGCTTTTCCTCATGCTAACCAGCTCCGATCCATGTGCTCTATGTCCAGACACGTCCCTTAGACTTTTCTCTTCCAATCGCCTACAGTCTTGCTTCCTGGCTCTCTGTTGCTGCCTCGACATCAGGTCTTGCCTCGGCCATGTTGCTGCCGTGGCACTGGTTCTTCTGCACAGATATAAAAATGCAGTAAAACTTGCCTTTTTCTGTAAATATTATCTTCATAAGCTTAACTTCTAAATATATCACATTAAGTACATGCATTGGTCCGAGTGGTTGTAAATTCGGGGATTAATACCCATAAAAGGTGTAAAAAGTGATAGTGAGTTGAGCACTTATCACACCCCCAAACTCGAACTATTGCTTGTCCTCAAGCAATGCAAACCATCAATTTGCCGAACTCTACTCTCTCTTGGTCTTATGTTTCCATCTATTCTCCCCACCATAACTATGCCTATTCTTAAGCCTTAACCTTTCGGCTACACAAGGGTTTACCTAGAAATAAACTATAAGAATTAGTGAGTGTGTGCGTTTTTGTGGACAAGTTTGATTAAAGGCTTTCTTAGATAAACTCTAAGTTCAAGACAAGTAGAATTTGGTTAAGTGTTCTCTTCTTTTCTAAACAACCAATTCTTCAGCCAATTTCGGGCACCTCAAGGATTGTGTTTTTCTCTTCACTAATTCCTTCTTTCTTTTTGATATTCCTTAAAGCATACTAGAGCCAATTTCGGGCACCTCTAGCATGAAGAAGAGTACTTCCTAGAGCCGGTGATAGGCACCTCTAGTTACTTTCCCAAAAATCTAAGTCTTTATCACCTAAGTTCATTAAAAGAATTCCTCTAATCCAACAAGTCCCAAAAGTGTTTGAAAAATTCATCTTATAGTAAACTTCTAAGTTTTCTTCCTAGAGTATCCTAAGGTTAAACCTTCTTAACAGGACCTAATCATGGTAAGGAGAAAGATTTCTATAGCCTTAAAGAATAAACTAAGGCAATACTAATGATAAGCAGTGCAAAAGTATAGGCAGTTAATTCAAGTAAGGCGGGGAGCATAAAAATTAAAAAAAATCACTAGAATACTCCCTTTTTTTTGGCAAGGCCTCGGCAGTAGATTGCTGCCTTGGTAGTGAATCTGCACCCCCAAACTCAAACCAAGCATTGTCCTCAATGCTTTATATTAGAAGAGAATAGCAGACAACAAAAATTATGGAAGAAATAAGCAGTATATAAAGAAACCATCAGTAAATAATATTGAATTATATGAAAAATTTAAAGAGACTCCGAAGAGATGCTTGTAACAATTTTTGTCCTTGGTCTTGCTGCCGATTGCTTTGTTCTTGGTGAGGGCAATGGTTGAGCTTTTGCTTGCCGGGGCGGTTGGACTCTTGTGGGTGTTGTCCGTTGCATTGGAGCCTCCACTTCTTCTCCTTCTTCCACGTTGGCCATCTCCTCGGTGATCATGATGTTCGTTCGTCCTTCCATTGTTGTGGCTGCCTCGGTATGGTGTGTACTCGGTCCGGCAGCGGTTGAGCTTTGGTGCACATATGCATCTATCTCAGCTGATATACTGCCCATGATGATTGGGGATCGTGGTGGAGTGTTGAAGACTGCCCTCCGCTTTGATGGTCTTCTGCTGGCAGATGATGCCACGGCAGAGTCTGCTGCCCTTGATGGGCCGACAGCATGGTACTGTGGTTGAGGGCCCACGTGGAAGAACAGCCTTGGTCCTCTCGGAGCTGGTGTAGTCTTGGTATAAGGGGCGGCTGTGACAAACATATTGCTGGGAAATTATAGAAATTGCGCCCCTTGGTCTGGAAAAGCATGGAGCATCATTTGGGCTAATGTGTCGTTAAAGTCTCTTTGATACTCCATGTATCTCTGTTGCCTGAGGTCCATCGCTGCCATCTTTTGCAATATCTCTTGGTACGGGTCTGCCGCAGCAGAGGTGTGGCCAGTGTCTGGCATGTATGCCATGTACTGGGCCCCGGCAGCAGTATCAGAAGTGAACTACTGGGGCGTTGCTTGGACTGGTTCCGCCTGCGTGATCTGCATTACTTTATGGCAAAAGTCTTTGGTCCATCCGCGCCTTTGGGGAGTGTATTCGTCCGTATCTTCTATTGGCACACCTGCGGCAACACACAAACCAGTGATCAAACATGGGAAATATAATGGTCCTCTATCCTTCTTACCGCATTCGTGAATTTCACGTAAGATGATCTCTCCGACGTTGATGCTCCTTTTGTTGATGATCGATTGGTTGAGCACCAATCGCTTTCGGTCCACCGTGCTGTTGTGGGATGTGAGAATGAGGCGTCGCTTGACAAAGGTGTTCCAAAGCTTGGCCTCGGGCTTTAAACTCTGTCTTGCTACAGATCCTCTATGGGCACTCTTTTCCCATGGAGTATTCGTGTAGCAAAGATCGTCTTTGATCAACTCGTATCCTCGGCAGTGACTTTTTTCATGAATTCAGCGCGAACATCATGGTTCGGAGTGAGGCCGTAGAAATCGTAATTCCCGCACGATGGTAGCGTTCGCCTAGGCAGGTTGAAGGCAGAAGATTTCCCAATCTTGGTACTTGATTTTGTCAAAGAGATAATGCTCGATGTCGCAGTTTTCATCATCCGAATGTTGGAAACCTTGTTCTTCCCACAATTGTCGGGCAATGAAAGACCTGTTGAAGCGGTCTTCAACATTGGCTGGGGCAAATCGCTTGTAAGTGGCCACAAAGATTGTGAGAGATTGATTTCTTGGAGATTTTCTTGGAAGGAATCTGAGAATTTCACGAAGAGTTGTGAGTAGGCAGAGAGTATTATGAGAGCAAGATTGTTAAGAATTCTAAAGAAATCAAGAAAGTAAGAATGAATAGTTCAAAAGAAAGGAGTTTCTTATATAGGCCTCGACCTTGTGACCGTTGAAGCCACTAGCCGTTTTGTAACCGTTACTCTTTACTGCCATTTCCTTTTCTGCAGCGGCAGGAATCTCGGTAGACTAGCCGTTACACTGTTCTGCCCGTTGAGACTGTTGCGGCCCTGACACTGTTTTTCTACCTCGGCAGAGTTCCTTCTGTGAACTACTTCTCCTTTATTCTTGCTTATTATCCTAAATAAAAATTAAACACACAAAAGGAAAGTACTTAAAGTAAAAACGAATTAGAAAAATAAAAATAAACTAAACAAATCCTAATATAATAATAATATAAAAAGAAGGAAAAGGGAAGAGATCATGTTACTGGCGGAGTGCATGCAAATGCATCTCCCAAGATGATTCTCTCTTGTTGGCCAGAATTATAAGTCGGTTGTGGGTCACTCCCTTTTGCTGTGTGTCCATCCACTTTGAGCTTGATCTTTTTGCCAAATAGCCTGTCGAGCATGCTGCCAAGGCAAGATATTTTTGTGTCTGTTATGTGGATGGCCTTGTACTCTTCTGGATCATCATATTTTTTTAAGTTGCGGAATGCATTGAATTTGACTTGTTGGTCATTAACCCTCATTGTCAATTCTCCTTTTTCCACATCAATTAAGGTGCGTCCAGTTGCAAGGAAAGGTCTCCCCAAGATGATCGGTGCGTTATCATCTGCTTCACAATCAAGGACAAGAAAATCAGCAGAAAAAATAAATTTATCGACTCTTACCAGTATGTCCTCGATTTTGCCTTCGGGTTGCACATATGATCGATCCTCTAGTTGGAGCATAACTGTTGTAGGTTTTGCCCTTCCTATTCCAAGCTTTTGAAAGACAGATTCGGGCATTAGATTAATGCTTGCTCCAAGGTCGCATAGGGCCTTGCCTTCATAGTTTTTACCTATCGCACAAGGTATGATAAAGCAACCAGGATCCTTCAATTTTGGTGGCATGCGATTGTGTAGCATTGCCATGTATCCCTCAGTAGCAGCCACTATTTCGAACTCACCTATTCGTTTTCTCTTAGACACCATGTCTTTTAAGAACTTGGCATAATTACGCATTTGTTCAATTGCCTCTACGAATGGTATGTTAATGTGGACTTTGCTTTAAAATGTCAAGGAATTTCTTGAATTGCTGGTCCTGTTTTTGTTTTTTCAATCTTTGTAGGAAAGGTGGTGGTGGTCTCATCTCATCCAGGGTTTCTTCAGTTTGGAATTTAATACCTGGCACCACTAGGGTTGTTGCTGTCTCGACAGACTGTTCAAGAGCTGCAGCGTTTTTTGTCGGTGCAGTGTTATCAGGATTAGTTTGCTCAGCCTCCTCTTTCGCTGGGTCTGTTGATGGATTTTGGCTTGCTGGAATCTTTTTCTTCAGCTGTAGACCACTCCTAGTAGTGATTGCCTTACACTGTTCATGGCTCATTACCTTAGCAACTTCAGTATTGCTAGGTAGTCCTCCTTGTGGTCTAGTGTTTATGTTTTGAGCAAACTGCCCAACCTGAGTTTCTAGAGTTTTAATAGCTGCTTCTTGATTTTGCAACCTCATCTCAGTCCTATTCATGAAAGCATCTGCCCTTTTGATAAAATTATTGTTCTCTGCCATGTATGACTCTGATTTCATCATAAAGGCTTTAAGAGTGTTCTCCAATGAACTTACCGTTTGCTACTGCATCTGCTGCTGCGGCATTGGATGCTGGACCTGCGGCGGCGGAAGATGTTGCACTGGTTGCTGGAATCCTGAAGGTTGGGTGGTTGGGTATAAGGCATTGTTAGGATTGCTCCATGGCAGGTTTGGATGCCTCTTCCATGAGGGATTGTATGTGTTGGACATCATATTGGTTCGGTTGTAATTTCCAACATACATACCGGTTTCTTGATTCATACACTCAGAGGAACTGTGGTTACCTCCACATAAGTCACAAAAAGAATCAATTACCTTAACCTCACGGGTATTTTGTTGTAGTTGCAAATTTTGCACCATCTTTGTAAGAGAGGCCAATTGTGATGCCACTGAATTTGATGCGTCTAACTCATTCACCGTGGCTTGGCGTCTTACTCCTCCTCGCCTAGATGTAGGGAATTGAAAATCGTTCTTTGAGAGTTTGTTTAATATCTCAATAGCTTCCTCAGGTGCTTTATCAAGGAGTGTTCCGTTCGCCAAGGCATCTAACATCCTCCTTGTCGGGGCATTCGTGGCATTATAAAACATGGTCACTTGTGTCCATAGGGGAAATCCATGCAAAGGACACTTGTGCAATAACTCCCTGTAGCGCTCCCATGCCTCGTACATAGGTTTGTCATCTGCCTATCGAAAAGAAGTGATTTCATTACGAATTCTATCATATAAATTTGTAGGATTAAAACGTGTAATAAAATCACGGCAGAGTTCACTCAAAGATCCAATAGATCCTGTTGGAACGCTATTTAGCAAGGCTTTCGCCCTATCCCTCAGTGAATAGGGGAATAGCTTCAATCTCAAGACATCTTCATGGACTCCTTGGATTTTAAAGGAATTGCATATCTCCATGAAGGACTTGAGGTGCTGCCTTGCATCTTCAATTACAGACCCACCAAATTGTCCAATAGTGTTAAGCATATTGAACATGACAGGTTTCAGTTCAAAGTGGGCTGCTTTTATCTCTGGTGTAATGACTCCTAGGTTTAATCCATTTAAATCCTCTTCCAAGAAGTCTCTGACAGTGAGCTGCCGCAGCCCTGGTGGCGGCGGTAGACCTCCATTACCGGTAGGTAAGTTTTGTCATGCCGAGTGATATGCCATAGCTTCTTGGATTTGTCTCCTCAACCTTTGCCTTGTTCGTTCGATCTCTGGGTCTAACTCGTATAAAGGGTTGGTTGGGTTGGCCCTGGTCATACACCAAGAAAAATTAAACAAAAATAAAAAGAAACAAGAAACAAGAAAATTAAGAAAACAAAATTTAGTTGTCAATCCCCGGCAACGGCGCCAAAAACTTGTCGCGTGTCAAAAGTGCGCGTTTAGTGCAAGTGGACACATCGTAAGTAATAAGTGATAAGTATTTATCGGATTATCGTCTCCACAGGGATTGGTATACTCAATATGTCTTCTTCGTCTTCTTGTTCTGTAGTAAGAAATAAAATAAAACACAAGTAATTATGGGTTTGGATGAAAACTAAATAAAACAACTAAATAAAAGAATGAGAACTGATAAATATAGAGAGAAAGGTCAGGATCCAGTTGCGTTGTATTGTGGATTTGATTGACTTGTCTCTGCCCAATGCAATCGTATTTCATTGCCTCGGCAGCACTGCAGATTTCTGCCTAGGCAGCGACGATATTGTCCGCTGCGGCAATCCCTTGCTCGTGAGTGGACTTTACCAAAGTTCGGAAAATTGTCCTTGGATGACTCCGCTTATCCCTAAGTCAAAGTACTGTTGATGACGAGTCCTTGATGATACCTCCCGGCGTGAATCAATTATACTCACCAACCAATATCACACTTCTTTTAGCCGCTGAAACTCTTAACCTATCCCTAGGCCGAGTTAGTATTTCGGGATTGAAACACCGTACTTACCCCTTTCGTGAATCTAACTCTCCCGAGTCTAGATAAATGGATTACTCACAAACTTCTCTCCCGAGTTTGAATGCAAGAACAAAGAATAGCAAAGGATAAGCAAACCTTGATAGTTTTATTACATTGAAACAAAGACAAAGTACAATCTCCTCTCACAAATACTAAACAACCTTAACCTAAACCCTAAGAAAGCTTAGAAGATAATTTGAGAGAAAGAAAACATTGAATCTGTGAATCAACTCTCTCTCCCTAGGTATATCTAATACATTGGACGGCTAGGTCTTATATAGGCTTGGCCTAGGGCAAACCTTTCCTAAGTAGAATACAACTTGGAGTAGGGAACAAGTCATGTACATAAATAAAATATTTCCAAGTTTAATTGAACTAAGAGGCTTTCCTTTGTGGCCTTGTCTTGGGCTTTTCCTCTTGCTAACCAGCTCCGATCATTGTGCTCTATGTCCAGACACGTCCCTTGGATTTTTCTCTTCCAATCGCCTACAGTCTTGCTTCCTGGCTCTCTGTTGCTGCCTCGACATCAGGTCCTGCCTCGGCCATGTTGCTGCCGTGGCACTGGTTCTCCTACACAGATGTAAAAACGCAGTAAAACTTACCTTTTTCTGTAAATATTATCTTCATAATCTTAACTTCTAAATATATCACATTAAGTACATGCATTGGTCCGAGTGGGTGTAAATTCGGTGATTAATGCCCATAAAAGGTGTAAAAAGTGATACTGAGTTGAGCACTTATCAAGTATAAATAAATGTCCCACTATTGGAGGCAATTGACCAGATGCCAACCTACGCTAAATTATTTAAGGAGATAGTCACGAAGAAGTGTATAGTGGAGAAGTTCGAGACAATTGCCACGACAAAAGAGTACTGCTCTGCTTTGAGTCAATTGTCATCAAAGAAGAAGGACCCAAGAAGCTTCATTATCCCGTGTGCCATTGGAGACAAGTTCATTGGGAAAGCACTCTGTGATCTTGCATCAAGTGTAAATCTGATGCCCAAGTCTATTTTCGTGAAGCTTCGCATGGGAGATGCAAGACCAACATCCGTCATATTGCAACTAGCCAATCGTTCCCATGTGAGACCCGAGGGGAAAATCAAAGATGTCATAGTGCGGGTGGACAAGTTCATATTTCCAGCCGATTTCCTCATACTTGATTGTGAGGCTGATGCTAAAACACCCATCATCTTAGGGAGGCCTTTCCTAGAAACCGGTCGCATTCTCATTGATTGTGAGAAGGGTGAGCTTACAGTGCACGTATCAAATCAAAGATTGATCGTGAACATCGACAATTCTCTCATGTACATGGATGATTCTAAAGAATGTCGGAGCATTTTGGAAGCAGATTATGAGCTATCATCAGAAGCTGATCATTTTTGCCACAACAATTTTGTGCAACTAGAAGAGTATGAAGAACTCGTGAATGAAGAAGAGGAAGAAGCTAGTGAGTCTTCATTGGAAGAACATGAATCTAGTTTGCTGATAGCTAGAAATTATTCGAGATTTGAACCTCTTGATTATGAGGAATTCAGTCCTCCTAAGCCTTCGTTACTCAGTGCACCAAAGCTGAAGCTGAAGATTTTGCCACAGCACTTGAAATATGCTTATCTGGGTGAAGACGAGACCCTGCCTGTTATTATTTCTGCGAATCTTAATGATGATCAAGAGAGAAGTCTACTTGTTGTTTTGTCACAGCATAAGCGAGAAATAGGATGGACCATAGCAGATTTAAAGGGGATAAGTCATATTATCTATATGCATAAGATACTTCTGGAAGAATGCCATGGCAAATCCGTAGAGCCATAGCGTAGACTCAACCCCATTATGAAACAAGTTGTTATGAAGGAGATTCTTAAATGGCTTGATGCTGGAGTTATTTACCCAATCTCGGACAGCTCATGGGTAAGCCCGATTCAGTGTGTACCTAAGAAAGGAGGCAAGACCGTGGTGAGCAATGAGGACAATGAGCTATTGCCGACACGAGTAGTGATCGGATGGAGGATTTGTATGGACTATCGCAAGCTCAATAAGGCTACGAAGAAGGACCACTTTCCTCTACCCTTCATCGACCAAATGTTAGATCGCTTGGCGAGGAAAGCTTACTATTGTTATTTGGATGGATATTCGGGGTATAATCAAATAGCTATAGCACCGAAAGACCAAGAGAAGACCACTTTGACTTGTCCTTATGGCATTTACGATTTTCGAAGGATGCCCTTTGGATTGTGTAATGCCCCGACAACTTTCCAGCAATGCATGCAAGCTATCTTCTCAGATATGGTTGAAAACTCTCTTGAAATCTTCATGGACGACTTCTCTGTTTCTAGAGACAGTTTCCAGAAATGTCTTGGCAATTTAGCAAAGGTCCTGAAGCGATGTGAAGAAGTTGACCTTGTCCTGAATTGGGAAAAACGTCACTTCATGGTGACAGAAGGTATTATGTTAGGCCATAAAATCTCACACAAAGGCATTGAGGTAGATAGAGCTAAGATCGAGGTCGAGAAGCTATCACCACCAACAAATGTCAAGGGCATAAGAAGTTTCCTTGGATACGCGGGATTCTATCGGAGATTCATCAAGGATTTCTCCAAGATCTCCAAGCCCTTGTGCATGATGTTGCAGTAGAACCAGCCTTTCATGTTCGACCAAAAATGTCATGGCGCTTTCACAAAGCTGAAGCAAAGCCTGATCACTACACCAATTGTTGTTCCCCTAGATTGGACCTTATCGTTCGAGCTGATGTGTGGCGCGAGCGACTACGCCGTGGGAGCAGTTTTGGGGCAGCGTCGAGGTAAAATTTTTCATGTTGTTTATTATGCTAGTCGTACTTTAAATGAAGAACAACTTAACTACACTACCACAGAGAAAGAGCTACTTGTCGTGGTATTTGCATTTGAAAAGTTTAGGTCATATTTGATAGGCACTAAGGTCATTGTTCACACCGATCACTCAGCTATTAAGTACTTAGTGACTAAAAAGGATGCTAAACCTAGGCTCATTAGATGGATACTGCTATTGTAAGAATTTGATTTAGAGGTGGTAGATAGAAAGGGAACTGAGAACCAAGTTGCTGATCATCTTTCTAGGCTAGAAGTTGACCTGGAATATCATGACAAAATTGAAATACATGATGAATTTCCTGATGAGAAAATTATTTATGCCACGATAATTCCGTGCTACGCTGACCTTGCTAATTTTCTTGTTAGTGGTGTTTTGCCTTTTGACATGACTAGCTAGGGAAGGAAAAAATTCATACATGACGCGTGGTTCTATTTCTTAGTTGAACCGTACCTATTCAAGCGTTGTGCCGATCAAATTATCTGAATATGTGTTCCGGAAGAGGAGCAAATAGATATTCTGCATCATTGTCACACAGACCCGTGTGGAGGTCACTTCGGAGGAATGAGGACTGTTGCTAAGGTCCTCCAATCAGGTTTTTACTGGCCTACTTTATTCAAAGATGCCCGTGCATTTTACCAAGCCTGCGATCGATGTCAAAAGACTGGGAATATCTCCAGACAACATTGATAAGTGCTCAACACCTTTCATGGACAATAATCACTAAATCTACACCCACTTGGACCAATGCATGTGCTTAATGTGAGAGAATTAGATATGTTGCTTTTGAAACATACAAAGATGATATTCATAGAAAAGGCGAGTTTTACTTTACTTTTGTGTCTGTGCAGGAAAAACTATTGCCGCGGCAGCAACCGAGGCCGAGGCAGCAGCTGAAGGACAAGTAACGATATTGTAGGCGATTTGAAGAGAAAAATAAGATGGACGTTTCTGGACAAGCAACACATGAATCGGAGCTGGGTAGCACATGGAAAGCCCAAGTCAAAGGCCACGCGAAAAAGAATCCTAGTTCGAGTAAACTTGGAAATATTTTATTTATGGACTTGATTTGTGCCCTACTCCAAGTTATACTCCTACTTAGGAAAGTTTTGCCCTAGACCAAGCCTATATAATACCTAGCCGTCCAAGAGGAGAAAAGAGGAGAGTTTTCAGCACAAAGCTTAGCATCATAGAGAGAGCCGACTCCACCTTAGATTTTAGATTTCTTTTTATTATGTTCTAAGTTTCTTTAGGCTTAGGTGAAGGTTGTAGAGTATTAGTGAGAAGAGATTGACTTTTGTTTCTTGTTTTAATACAATAAACTATCAAGGTTTTCTTATTCTTTTCCATTCTTTGTGCTTGCATCCAAACTCGAGAGAAAAGTTTGCAAGTAATCCATTTATCTAATATCGAGAGAGTTAGATTCACGAAAGGAAAAAGTACGGTGTTTCAATCGGGAAACACTAACTCGGCCTAGAGATAGGTTAAGAGTTTCAACGGCTAAGAGAAGTGTGGGATTGGTTGGTGATTACAATTTATTCACGCCGAGAGGTATCATTAAGGACTAGTCATCAACAGTACTTCGACTTAGAGATAAGCCGAGTCATTAAAGGACACTTTGCCGAACTTTGATAAAGTCTACCCAAGAGCAAGAGATTGTCGCGGCGGACAAGCATCATCGCTGTCGAGGCAGTAATCTGCAGTACTGTCGAGGTAGTGTTGTGCGATTGCATACATCATGGTCAGGTGTGAGGCCGTAGAATTGGTTGATGATCTCGGCATCAAGCTGGACAGGCCTGCCCCGGCAGTGGACAAAAATGGAGTCCTTGCTTGGCCCATGCGCATAGAATTCCCGCACTATGGTGGCATTGGCCTGGTCACGTTGTAGGCAAAAGATTTCCCAATCTTGGTACTTGATTCTATCGAACAAATAGTGCTCGATGCCGTAATTTTCTTCGTCGGAATGTTGGAACCCTTGCTCCTCTCATAACTGTCAAGCGATGAAAGACCTGTTGAAGCGGTCTTCAACATTAGCTGGGGCAAAAAGTTTGTAGGTGGCCATAAGGATTTTGAAAGTTGAGATTCTTGGAGATTTTTTTGAAGAAATTCTGAAAATATCAAGAAGGTTTGAGAGTAGGTAGAGAGTATTGTGAGAGCAAGATTATCAAATATTCTAAAGAAAACAAGAATGCAAGAGTGAATAGTTCAAGAGGGAGAGATTGCTTATATAGGCCTCGGCATTGTGACCGTTTGAACCACTAGCCGTTTTGTAGCCGTTAGTCTTTACTGTCGTTTCCTTTTTTGCCGCAGTAGAAATCTCGGCAAACTAGCCGTTACACTGTTCTTCCCGTTAGAACTGCTGCGGCTCTGACACTGTTTTCTGCCCCAGCAGAATTCCTTCTGTGAACTATTTCTCCTTTCTTCTTGCTTATTATCCTAAATAAAAAAATAAACTCAAACTAGAAAAATAATTAAAGCAAAAGCAAAAATTATAAAAAGAAAATATAAACTAAACTAATCCTAATATAATAAAAATAAAGGTGAGAAATCATGTTACTGGTGGAGTGCATGCAAATGCATCTCCCAAGATGATTCTCTCTTGTTGGCCAAAGTGACTCTGCAAGTGATGTCCATCTTTGTTTTTCCTGATTTGTACTGCGCCCTTTATAACTGGACATTGTGTTGTCCTGATGCTTTCCTCCAAATCTGCCTTACTTTTCCTGCCAAATATTCTGCCATAAAGTATTTCCATTTTCCTACCGAGCATACTGCCCAGGCAGTGGCTGTTGAAACAGAATGTCTTTGTGCCTGTATCTGTGTTGTGAAGGACTTTGCACTCTTCTGTATCATCATGCCTTTTCAAATTGTGGAAGGCATTGAGTTTGACTTGTTGGTCATTGACCCTCATTGTCAACTCTCCTTTTTCCACATCAATTAATGTTCGTCCAGTGGTAAGGAAAGGTCTCCCCAAGATGATCGGTGCATTATCATCTGCTTCACAATCAAGGACAAGAAAATCAGCGGGAAAAATAAAATTTGTCAACTCTTACCAGTATGTCCTCGATTTTGCCTTCGGGTTGCACATATGATCGATCCGCAAGTTGGAGCATAACTGTTGTAGTTTTTGCCATTCTGTTGCGTGTCAAAAGTGCACGTTTAGTGCAAGTGGACACATCGAAAGTAATAAGTGATATGTATTATCGGATTATCGTCTCCACAGGGACTGGTAGACTTAATATGTCTTCTTCACCTTCTTGTTCTGTAGAAAAGTAAAAACACAAGTGATTTGAGTTGGTTTATTTAAACTAAAATAAGTAAACAAAAATAAAGAGATTTAATAATAGAGAAAGATGGGTCAGGATCCAGTTGCGTTGTATTGTGGATTTGATTGACTTGTCTCTACTCAATGCAATCGTATATCACTGCCTCGGCAGCACTGCAGTTTACTGCCTTGGCAGCGACGATACTGTCCGCCGCGACAATCCCTTGCTCGTGGGTAGACTTTACCAAAGTTTGGCAAAATGTCCTTGAATGAGTCCACTTATCCCTAAGTCAGAGTGCTGTTGATGACTAGTCCTTGATGATACCTCCCGGCGTGAACCAATTATACTCACCAACAAATCTCACACTTCTTTTAGCCGCTGAAACTCTTAACCTCTCCCTAGGCCGAGTTAGTATTTCGCGATTGAAACACCGTACTTACCCCTTTCATTAATCTAACTCTCCCGAGCTTAGATAAATGGATTACTCACAAACTTCTCTCCCGAGCTTGAATGCGAGAATAAGGAATAACAAAGGATAAGCAAACCTTAATAATTTTATTGCATTGAAACAAAGACAATACAATCTCCTCTCACATATACTCGACAACCTTCACCTAATCCCTAAGAAGGTTTAGAACATAATAGAGAGGAAGAAGACAAGTATAGAATTCGGCTCTTTCTCCCTAGGTATTCCCCCTATAATACATTGGATGGCTAGGTCTTTATATAGGCTAGACCTAGGGCAAACCTTTCCTAAGTAGAATACAACTTGGAGTAGGGAATAAGTCAAGTACATAATTAAAATATTTCCAAGTTTAATTCGGCTAAGGGGCTTTCCCGCGTGGTCTTGCCTTGGGCTTTTCCTTATGCTAGCTAGCTCCGATCCATGGGCTTTAAGTCCAGACACGTTCCTTGGATTTTTATCTTTTCATCGCCTATAGTCTTGCTTCCTGTCTTTCTGCTGCTGCCTTGGCATCAGGTCTTGCCTCGGCCTTGTCGCTGCCGTGGCACTGGTTCTCCTACACAGATATGAAAATGCAGTAAAACGTGCCTTTTCTGCAAATATTATCTCTGTAAGCATAACTTCTAAATATATCGCATTGATTATATGCATTGGTCCGATTGGGTGTATATTTGGTAATTAATGCCTATAAAAGGAGTAAAAAGTGATAGTGAGTTGAGCACTTATCACCTTCCTATTCCAAGATTTTGAAAAACAGATTTGGGCATTAGGTTGATACTTGCTCCAAGGTCGCATAGAGCCTTACCTTCATATTTATTACCTATTGCACAAGGTATGATAAAGCATCCAGGATCCTTCAATTTTGGTGGCATGCGATTATGTAGCATTGCCATGCATCCTTCGGTAGCAGCCACTGTTTCGAACTCACCTAGTCTTTTTCTCTTAGACACAATGTCCTTCAAGAATTTAGCATAATTAGGCATTTTTTCAATTGCCTCTACGAATGGTAAGTTGATGTGGACTTGCTTTAAAATATCAAGAAATTTCTTGAATTGTTGGTCTTGTTTTTGCTTCTTCAACCTTTGTGGGAAGGGTGGTGGTTATGAATGACAATATAATCCGATTTTGATCCGAATCCGATTCAATCCGAAGAAAAAAAATTTGATCCGAATCCGTTTAAAAAAGTCTGAATCCGAATCCAAAAATAATGTTCGAGTCCTAATAGGAGGTGGATCGGATATGGATATTGGCATGATCCGATCCGAATTCAATCCGAATCCATATCCGATATGAATTCGATCCATATATAAACCCGAATAAAAATATTTAAAATTTTTATATTTAAAAAGTTTGAGTTGTTACTTTAATTTTTTTTATATTGGATTATAATATTTGTTGAGATTTGTTTGTGCTATATATAAATTTAAAATATTTGTTTGATAAAACATATTTTTTTTATTTAAAGATATTTATTTAAGTTATTACTCTAAAAAATAATTGGACTTGGACTTTTTGATTTGGATTTGGATTTTAGATATTTTATTGGATTGGATTTGGATTCGGACTTGGATTTCTTTGAAAGTTCGATTATTAAATGGATTGGACTTGGATTTTGTAAAGTCCGATCCAAATCCGATCCATTGCCATCCCTAGTGGTGGTGGTCTCATCTCGTCCAGGGTTTCTTTAGTTTGGAACTTAATACCTGGTACCACTGGGATTGTTGTTGTCTCGGCAGATTGTTCAGGAGCTGCTGAGCTCTTTGCTGGGGCAGTGTTATCAGGATCAGTTTGTTCAGTATCTAAATCCTCTTTTGCTGGAACTTGGCCTGCTGGAACTTCTATCTTTTCCTTCAGCTGTAGACCACTCCTAGTAGTGATTGTCTTACACTGTTCATGGCTTATTACCTTAGCAACTTCAGTATTGCTAGGTAGTCCTCCTTGTGGTCTAGTGTTTATGTTTTGAGCAAACTGCCCAACCTGAGTTTCCAATGCCTTTATTGTTGCATCTTGGTTCTGCAACCTCATCTCAGTCCTATTTACAAACGCATCTGTTCTTTTGATGAAGTTGCTATTCTTTGCCATGTATGACTCAGTTTTCATCATGAATGCTTTAGAGAATTTTCCAAGGAACTTACAGATTGCTGCTGCATCTGCTGCTGCGGCATCGGCTGCTGGACCTGCGGCGGCGACAGATGTTGCATTGGTTGCTGGAATCCTAGAGGTTGGGTGGTTGGATTTACGGCATTGTTGGGATTACTCCATGACAAGTTTGGATGCCTCTTCCATGAGGGGTTGTATGTGTTGGACATCATATTGTTTCGGTTATAGTTTCCAACATACAGGCTGGATTCTTGATTCATACAATCAGAAGAATTGTGGTTCCCTCCACATAAATCGCAAAAAGAATCAATGGCCTTAACCTCACAGGTATTTTGTTGTAGTTGCAAATTTTGCACCATCTTAGTAAGAGAGGCCAGTTGTGCTGCCACTAAACTTGGTGTGTCGAACTTATTTACCGTGGCTTGGCGTCTTACTCATCCTCGCCTAGATGTAGGGAATTGAAAATCATTTTTCGCGAGTTTGTTCAGTATCTCAATAGCTTCCTCAGGTGCTTTGTCAAGGAGTGTTCCGTTTGCCGAGGCATCTAACATCATCATTTTCGAGGCATTCGTGGCATTATAGAACATGGTGACTTGTGTCCATAGGGGAAATCCATGCAAAGGACACTTGTGCAATAACTCTCTGTAGCGTTCCCATGCCTCATCATCTGCCTGTCGAAAAGAAGTGATTTCATTACGAATTCGATCATATAAATTTGTAAGATTAAAACGTGTAATGAAATCTCGGCATAATTCACTCCAATATCCTATTGATCCTGTTGGAATGCTATTTAACCAGGTTTTTGCCCTATCCCTCAGTGAATAGGGAAATAGTTTTAATCTCAAGACATCTTTATGGACTCCTTGGATTTTGAAGGAATTGCATATCTCCATGAATGACTTGAGGTGCTACCTGGCATCTCCAGTCAAAGACCCACCAAATTGTCCAATAGTGTTGAGCATATTGAACATGACAGGTTTTAGCTCAAAGTGGGCTGCTTCTATTTCCGGTGTAACGACTCCTGGATTTAACCCATTTAAGTCCTCTTACAGGAAATCTCTGACAGTGAGCTGCCGCGGCCCTGGTGGCGGCAGAAGACCTCCATTGCCGGCAGGTAAGTTTTGTCCTGCCGGATGATCTACCATAGCATCTTGGATTTGTCTCCTCAACCTTTGACGTGTATGTTCGATCTCTAAGTCTAACTCGTACAAAGGGTTGGTTGGGTTGGCCCTGGTCATACACCAAGAAAAACAACAAAGTAAAATAAAAATTAAAAACTAAAAAGCAAGAAAATAAAAAAAACAAAATTTTGTTGTCAATCCCCGGCAACGGCGCCAAAAACTTGTTGCGTGTCAAAAGTGCGCAATTGGTGCAAGTGGACACATTGCAAGTAATAAAGTGATCAGTATAATCGTGTATCGTCTCCACAGGGATTGGTCTACTTAATATGCCTCCTTTGTCTTCTTCCTCTGTAAAAAGAAATAAAATAAAGACACAGGTAAATTTGGTTTTGATGAAACTAAATAAATTGAAATAAGAAAACTAAGAATAAAGATGAGATCTGATTAAGGGAGAGGGTAGGATCCAGTTGTGTTGTATTGTGGACTTGATTGACTTGTCTCTGTCCAATGCAATTGTACATCACTGCCTCGGCAGCACTGCAGATTACTGCCTTGGCAGTGACGATACTTGTCCGCCGCGGCAATCCCTTGCTCGTGGGTGGACTTTATCAAAGTTCGGCAAAGTGTCCTTGGATGACTCCGCTTATCCCTAAGTCGAAGTACTGTTGATGATTAGTCCTTGATGATACCTCCCGGCGTGAATCAATTATACTCACCAACCAATCTCACACTTCTTTTAGCCGCTGAAACTCTAACCTATCCCTAGGCCGAGTTAGTATTTCGTGATTGAAATACCGTACTTATCCCTTTCGTGAATCTAACTCTCCCGAGTCTAGATAAATAGATTACTCACAAACTTCTCGTTCGATCTTGAATGTAAGAAAAAATAATGGAAAAGGATAAACAAACCTTGATATATTTATTGCATTGAAACAAAGAACAAAGTACAATCTCCTCTCACAAATACTTAACAACCTTCACCTAAACCCTAAGAAAACTTAGAACATAATTTGAGAGAAAGAAAACAATTTGTCTTAGGGTGAACTCTCTAAGAATCGCCTCCCTAAGAATCGCCTCCCCTATTCCCTTGGACGGCTAGGTCTTATATAGGCTTGGCCTAGGGCAAACCTTTCCTAAGTAGAATACAACTTGGAGTAGGGAACAAGTCATGTACATAAATAAAATATTTCCAAGTTTATTCCAAATAAAAAGCTTTCCCGCGTGGCCTTGTCTTGGGCTTTTCCTCGTGCTAACCAGCTCCGATCCATGTGCTGCATGTCCAGAAACGTCCCTTGTATTTTTCTCTTCCAATCGCCTACAATATTGCTTCCTGTCTTTTTGCTGCTGCCTCGGCATCAGGTCCTGCCCCGACCATGTTGCTGTCGCGGCAATAGTTTATCCTGCACAGATGTAAAAATGCAGTAAAACTTGCCTTTTCTGTAATTATCATTTTTATAAGCATAACTTCTAAATATATCACATTAAGTATATGCATTGGTCCAAGTGGGTGTAGATTTAGTGATTAATGCCCATAAAAGATGTAAAAAGTGATAGTGAGTTGAGCACTTATCAGTGTACCAATGGCAGAAACGGATGAATTCACAACCCATAGACGAGGGTGGACTAGAGACTTCTGCCACAAAATCATGCAGATCACACAAGTAGAGCCAGTCCAAGCAACCCCTCATCAGTTCACTGCTAACACAACTGTCGGGGCCCAGTACACGGCAGACATGCTTGACACTGCCCACACCACTGTCGCAACAGACCCATACTAGGAGATACTTCAAAGGATGGCAGCTATGTATCTTAGGCAGCAATGATACATAGAGTATCAGAGGGACTTCAATAGCACACTTGCCCAAATGATGCTCCATAACTTTCCCGGCCAAGGGGTGCAGTTTCCCGAGTTTCCTCCAAACATGTTTGTCACAGCTGCACCCTACACCGAGACGACTCCAGCTCTAGGACCACAACCATTTTTCCCCACTGGCCCACAGTAACAATTTCATGCTGCTGGCCCATCTAGGGCAGTAGACTTCGCCGCAGCAGCATCTGCCAGCAGACGACCATCCAAGAGGAGGGCAGTCTTTAGCACTCCACCAAGATCTCCCATCATCATGGTCAGTCTATCCGCAGAGATAGATGCCTATGTACATCAAAGTTCAATTGCTGCCGGAACAAGCATTCACCATGCCCGGGCAGACGTAACAAATGAAGGCGGGACTGGCATCATGGTCATCGAGGAAATTGTCGACGAGGAAGAAGGAGAAGAAGTGGATGCTCTAATGAAACGGACACCACCAACAAGAGTCCAACCACCGAGACAAGCAAAAACTCAACCATCTCCATCGTCCAAAGTCAAATAGTCAGCGGCGAGGCCACGAAAAATAATTGTTCCCAGTAACTCTTTTGACTCTCTTTAAATTTTACATATTCATGTTGCCTTAATATATATATTTTTTGTTACTTGTCTTTTTTTCTTCTTTATATCCAGCTGTGTGCTATTTATAAGCATTGAAGACAATGCTTGGTTCGAGTTTGGGGGTGTAGATCCATTGCTGACGCAATCTACTGTCGCGGCCTAGCCATGAAAGGAAGTATTTAAGTGTTTCCTCAAAAAAAAATTATGTCCATCACCTTACTTGAATTGTTGTTTATGCTTTTGCACTGCTTTTCATCAGTATTGCCTGAGTTTATTCTTTAAGGCTATAGAAATCTGATGAAGCATTCGTTCTTCCACCTTCGTCAGATTCTAGTATTTAAGATGTCGAACCCATAGGGATTGACTTTACTTACGCAATTTATTCTTCCTGCACAATGGAAAATTAAACACACAAATAGTTGAGTTGGATTATAACTAAGGAAACTAATTAAAGTGATAAAAATAAATGATCAAGAAATCAAGGATGGAGAAGTGGGGCAGGTTAGAGTGCTTCGTAATGTGGGTTCAATTAACTTGTTTCTGTCCAATGCAATCGCACAACACTGCCTCGGCAGTACTGTAGTTTACTGCCTCGGTAGCGACGATACTTGTCCGCCACGGCAATCCCTTGCTCGTGGGTGGACTTTATCAAAGTTTGGCAAAGTGTCCTTGGATGACTCCGCTTATCCCTAAGTCGAAGTACTGTTGGTGATCAATCCTTGATGATACCTCCTGGCGTGAATCAATTATAATCATCAACCAATCTCACACTTCTTTTAGCCGCTGAAACTCTTAACCTATCCCTAGGCCGAGTTAGTATTTCGCGATTGAAATACCGTACTTATCCCTTTCGTGAATCTAACTCTCCCGAGTGTAGATAAATAGATTACTTACAAACTTCTCTCCCGAGCTTGAATACAAGAACAAAGAATGGCAAAGGATAAGCAAACCTTGATATTTTATTGCATTGAAACAAGAAAGCAAAGTACAATTTTCTTCCACAACTACTCCACAATCTAACCTAAACCCCAAGGGTACGATGGAGGAGTTTAGGGTTTTCTATGAACACTTGATTTCGAGATATCTCCTCTCTACATAGGCTATGGTTTATATAGGCTTGGGATAGGGCAAACCTTTCCAAAGTAGGAATACAACTTGGAGTAAAACACAAGTTAAGTACATAAATAAAAGATATTTATTTCATTTCCTAGTTTTATTCCTATAAGGATTCTTTTCTCGCGTGGCCTTTGACCTTGACTTTTCGTGTGTTCTTCAACTCCGATTTCTATGCTGTTTGTCTTAAAACGTCCACCTTATTTTTCTCTTCAGATCGCCTATCATATCAACATTTATGTTCCAGGTGCTGCCGCGGCCTCCGATGCTGCCGCGGTGCTGCCGAGGCCTTCAAGTGCTGCCGAGGGGGGTACTAATCTGCATTCCAGCTTTGGTTTCCAGCATCCATCATGCTATTTGGCATTACCTATGTGGTAGTTTCCTATCTAAGAGAAGAAACCATTAACCGTATCTGTTTTATGCCAAATACTCGATAAATTCACGA
This sequence comes from Abelmoschus esculentus, assembly GCA_035048815.1. Taxonomy (NCBI): domain Eukaryota; kingdom Viridiplantae; phylum Streptophyta; class Magnoliopsida; order Malvales; family Malvaceae; genus Abelmoschus; species Abelmoschus esculentus. The sequence continues at coordinate 8,522,914 of JAUCBN010000015.1, forward strand.
ATTAAGTATTGGGATGCTGGAATATGGAAAATAAGCGAAATTATCCATTATTGCCATTAAATCTGTCTTTATTAGTAGTCATCGAATGGGAAAATGATATAAAAGATGAGGACTTTTAGGTACTCATCAGCTATAGAAATCTTTCTCCTTACCATGGTTAGGTCATGTTAAGAAGGTTTAACCTTAGGATACTTGAGGATGAAAACTTAGAAGCTTACTATAAGATAAATCCTAAAAACACTTTTGGGACTTGTTGGATTATAGGAATTCTTTTAATGAACTTAGGTGATAAAGACTTAGATTTTTGGGCAAGTGACTAGAGGTGCCTATCACCGACTCTAGGAGCTACTCTTCTTCATGCTAGAGGTGCCCGAAATTGGCTCTAGTATGCTAAAAAGAATTTCAAAAGAAAGAAGGAAGTATCGATGAGAAAACACAATCCTTGAGGTGCCCGAAATTGGCTCAAGAAATTGTTGTTTTAACAAGAGAACACTAAACCCAAATCTACTTGTCTTGAACTTAGAGTTTGTCCAAGAAAGCCTTTAATGAAACTTGTCCACAAAAACGCACACACTCACTAAATCTTATAGTTTGTTTCTAAGTAAACCCTTGGGTAGCCGAAAGGTTAAGGCTTAAGAATGGGCATAGTTATGGTGCGGAGAATAGATTGAAACATAAGACCAAGAGTGTAAGTTTTGGCAAATTGATGGGTTGCATTGCTTGAGGACAAGCAATAGTTTGAGTTTTGGGTGTGATAAGTGCTCAACTCACTATCACTTTTTACACCTTTCATGGACAATAATCACTAAATCTGCATCCACTAGGACCAATGCATGTGCTTAATGTGAGATAATTAGATATTCTACTTTTGAAACATATAAAGATGATATTTATAGAAAATGCGAGTTTTACTGTACTTTTGTGTCTGTTCAGGAAAAACTATTACCGCGGAAGCAACCGAGGCCGAGGCAGGACCTGATGCCGAGGCAGCAGCTGAAGGATAAGTAATGATATTGTAGGCGATTTGAAGAGAAAAATAAGCTGGACGTTTCTGGATAAGCAGCGCATGAATCGGAGTTGGGTATCACATGGAAAGCCCAAGTCAAAGGCCATGCAGAAAAGAATCCTAGTTCGAGTAAACATGGAAATATTTTATTTATGGACTTGACTTGTGCCCTACTCCAAGTTATACTCCTACTTAGGAAAGGTTTGCGTTAGACCAAGCCTATATAATACCTAGCCGTGCAAGAGGAGAAAAGAGGAGAGTTTACGGCATAAAGCTTAGCATCATAGAGAGAGCCGACTCCACCTTAGATTTTAGATTTCTTTTTATTATGTTCTAAGTTTCTTAAGGCTTAGGTGAAGGTTGTAGAGTATTAGTGAGAAGAGATTGACTTTTGTTTCTTGTTTTAATGCAATAAAATATCAAGGTTTGCTTATTCTTTACCATTCTTTGTGCTTGCATCCAAGCTCGAGAGAGAAGTTTGCAAGTAATCCATTTATCTAATATTGAGAGAGTTAGATTCACCAAAGGAATGAGTACGATGTTTCAATCAGGAAACACTAACTCGGCCTAGAGATAGATTAAGAGTTTCAGCAGCTAAGAGAAGTGTGGGATTGGTTGGTGATTACAATTGATTCACGCCGAGAGGTATCATCAAGGACTGGTCATCAACAGTACTTCGACTTAGAGATAAGCGGAGTCATTAAATGACACTTTGCCGAACTTTGATAAAGTCTACCCAAGAGCAAGAGATTGCCGCGGCGGACAAGAATTATCGATGTCGAGGCAGTAATCTGCAGTACTGCTGAGGCAGTGTTGTGCGATTGCATTGGACAGAAACAAGTCAATTGAATCCACTATACAACACAACTGGATCCTGACCACTTCTTTAATCTTTTTATCTTCTCTTTCTTTAGTTTTCTTTATTTAGTATTCATCAACCCGAATCTTACTTGTGTTTTTATTTTATTCCTTTTTAGAGCAAGAAGACAAAAGAAGGCATATTAAGTAGACCAATCCCTGTGAAAACGGTATCTGATATACTTATCACTTTATTACTTGCGACGTGTTCACTTGCACTATTTGCGCACTTTTGACACGGAACAAGCATGAAATGCCACGATAAAATATTTCGGAGATAGAGTTATTTGACGTATGGGGCATAGACTTTATGGGACCATTCCCATCTTCATATGGAGATCTGTATATCCTCTTGGCAGTGGACTATGTGTCCAAGTGGGTAGAAGCCATTGCAACACCGAGGAACGATTCAAAGACCGTGCTTAAATTTCTGCATAAGCACATTTTCATAAGATTTGGCGTACCAAGGGTTATCATCAGTGATGAAGGCACCCATTTTGACAACAAGTTAATTGCCAAGGCATTGCAAAGATACGGGGTGCGACACAAAATTGCCACGGTATATCATCCCCAAACCAATGGGCAAGCCGAGGTTTCCAATCGTGAAATCAAGCAAATCTTGGAAAAAGTGGTGAATTTGAGAAGGAGAGATTGGTCACCCAAGCTTGATGAAGCGTTGTGGGCATACAGAACAGCTTTCGAAACCCCCTAGGAATGTATCCATTTAAGCTAGTCTATGGCAAAGCATGTCACCTCCCGATCGAGCTAGAACATAAGGCCTATTGGGAAATCAAGAAGCTTAACTTTGATGCCAATTTAGCTGGTGAAAGAAGACTACTAGAGTTGAATGAGATGGAGGATTCAGGACCCAAACTTATGAGAATGCTAAACTCTACAAGGAGTGAACCAAGCGATGGCATGATCAAGTGATTTTGCCACGGCATTTTCATGCGGGACAACAAGTGCTCCTATTCAACTCAAGGCTGAAGCTCTTTCCTGGGAAGCTTAAATCGAGGTGGTCCGGGCCATTTGAAATACTTCATGTATATCCCCACGGAGCTGTAGACATCAAGAATCTGGAGAATGGGACAATTTTCAAAGTTAATGGCCAGCGTCTAAATATCTACACTGGAGCCCACGTGATGCGGGATAAACCTACCGCATATCTTATAGATGCCTGACATGCTGAAATGTCATGGCATTTTCAGTTTACTCTTGTTCATAAATAAATAATCTTTAAGTTTGTTTTATTTGCTTTAATATGCTTAACCTTTTTAATCCTTTCTTTTATATTTTTTTAGGTTATTATACACCCTTGGAGGCTAACGGCTGAAGGAAAAAAAGAAGGAGAAAAGTAGAAAACCCTACCATGAATTATTGGGCGACAAAAGGACAAAAGAAAGGGGGAGTTTTTATTGTTTTATTTTGAATTTCAAACCACTCTCTCTCTCCTCTATTTATTTGCCTAAAAACTTTATTCCCACTCCCAATCAACGCCCTCCACACGTTTTATACCCCACACCCCCACTAAAATAATAAAGGTCTCACCTTTATTATTTTTAACCTTTACCCATCTTCTTCTTCATCTTTTCCCTCTATAGCCGAGACCCCCTCTCCATTAAAGAAAAGCTTCAAGTTTTCTTACTTTTTCTTCTCCTTTTCGACCTTAAAATGGTGAGAACCAGACCGCCAGGAGCTGCACAACAACCTCCTGCCATTTTTGTGGACGAGCTGGCGGAAGAGAGATTTAAAACTCTCAAGAACCGAAGAGTTTTCTTTGAACTTGGCTTCATTCTTTCTGACGAGTTAGGACCAGAGGTGAAGGATGTGGTGGTGCGCCACCATAGGGAGCAGTTTGCTGACCATCCAGGCTCTGTCTGTTGGGACCGCCGGCACACCCCATGGCGCAGCGGAACAAAATTACGACAGTCTTTCCAGTGATCCATGTACGTTTAATCCGAAATCGGGAGGAAGAGATGCGATAACTTACATTGGGTTCCTTGATAAACAGCAAAGAAAGCAACAGGATCTGCTGCAGTTACGATCGTTCAACAATCGAATCTTTAGCCTCCACGAATATCGTCTCGGCCTCTACTCAGTTCACCCGGTTGAGAGAGCAAATCTCGAAAAACTGTTTTTCGTGATTCTAGAGTTTGGAATTCGGAATTCTATGTTATGGCTGCTAGACCAAAGATCCTTTATATAGGTGTAACCCTAGGTATAAGAGTTTGATTCCGAATTTGTTTATAGGAAATAATTACTTTAATTATTTCCTTAAATTTCGGAATCTTTATATTTAATTCGAATTTAAAAGGGATATAATTACTTTAATTATATCCTTTATTTAAAATTCGGGATTAAATATATTCTTCTTATACATATATATATATATATATTTTTGCTCCTTTTCAACCATTGGGTGTGACCCTGTAGGCTCATTGTAACGTTAGTAGTAATATTAGAATAATTCTAATATTACAAACAATGAGTGACATCTAGCAATATATCATTGCCATCTAAGTTACAAGAGATCATGATTCGATATATCATGTCTGTGACCAACTATCTTAATGTATTATATCCTTTTGTCCTTTTATATCTTTAATAGGCACCAGTCTTGGAGTAGTCACACTTGTATAGCCTATTTTAATGTTTCTTGATATCTAGAGTGGACTACTTTTAATGAATAATTTGTGATATCTCATATCAACGTATTCAAGCATGGCCATGCATTTCTAGTCTCACTCAATCAAGTGGCCTTTGATATATTTTCCTATTATGTTGGAAGGACAAATCCTATCTTGATCATTCACATCTCACTATGATAAGTGCTCAACACACTATCACTTTCTACTCCTTTTATCGGCATTTATCACCAAATATTCACCCACTTGAACCAATGCATGTGCTTAATGTGATATATTTAGAAGTTATACTTAAATAGATAATATTTATAGAAAAAGGCATGTTTTACTGCGTTTTCACATCTGTGCAGGAAAACCATTGCCGCGGCAGAGACAAGGACGAGGCAGGACCTGATGCCGAGGCAGCAGCAGGAAGACAGGAAGCAAAGTGATAGGCGATGGAAAGACAAAAATCTAAGGAACGTGTTTGGACTTGAAGCCCAAGAATCAAAGTTGGCTAGCACAGGGAAAAGCCCAAAGGAAGACCACGCGGGAAAGCCCCCTTAGCCGAATTCAAACTTGGAAATATAATATTATTATGTACTTGACTTGTTCCCTACTCCAAGTTGTATTCTACTTAGGAAAGGTTTGCCCTAGGTCTAGCCTATATAAAGACCTAGCCACTCAATGTATCATAGAACGAAATACCTAGGGAGAGCCGACTTCTACTCTTGTTTCCTTCCTCTCCATCATGTTCTAAAACCTTCATAGGGTTTAGGTGAAGGTTGTGGAGTATTTGTGAGAGGAGATTGTAATTTGTCTTTTATTCAATGCAATAAAGATTATCAAGGTTTGCTTATCCTTTGTTATTCTTTGTTCTTGCATTCAAGCTCAGGAGGGAAGTTTGTGAGTAATCCATTTATCTAAGCTCGGGAGAGTTAGATTCACGAAAGGGGTAAGTACGGTGTTTCAATCGCGAAATACTAACTCGGCCTAAGGATAGGTTAAGAGTTTCAACGGCTAAAAGAAGTGTGAGATTGGTTGGTGAGTATAATTGGTTCACGCTGGGAGGTATCATCAAGGACTAGTCATCAACAACACTCTGACTTAGGGATAAGCGGAGTCATTCAAGGACACTTTGCTGAACTTTGGTAAAGTCTGCCCACGAGCAAGGGATTGCCGCGGCAGACAGCGTTATCGCTGCCCAGGTAGTAAACTGCAGTGCCGCCGAGGCAGAGATATGCAATTGCATTGGATAAAGACAAGTCAATCAAGTCCACAATACAATACAACTGGATCCTGGCCCATCTCTCTCTCTCTAATATTTCGACTCTTTGTTTTTATTCAATTATTTTAGTTTAATTAAATCACACCAATTCACTTGTGTTTTTATCTTTCCACAGAGCAAGGAGATAAAGGAAGCATATTAAGTATATCAGTCCCTGAGGAGACGATAACTCGATAACATACTTATCACTTAATACTTGCGATGTGTCCGCTTGCACTAAACGCGCACTTTTGACACGCGACAAGTTTTTGGCGCCGTTGCCGGGGACTGGCAACTAAATCTTGTTTTCCTTGTTTTCTTGTTCCTTTTTATTTTTATTTTACTTTTGTTTTTCTTGGTGTATGACCAGGGCCAATCCAACCAACCCCTTATACGAGTTAGATCCTGAGATTGAAAGAACAAGGTTAAGGTTGAGGAGACAAATCCGAGGAGTCATGGCAGAGGTTCAGGTAGGGAAAAACATACCTGCCGGCAATGATGGTCTTCCGCCGCCACCTTGGCCGCGGCAGCTGACTGTCAGAGATTTCTTGGAGGAGGACTTAAATGGACTAAACCCAGGAGTTGTTACACCCGAGATTGAAGCAGCCCATTTTGAACTTAAACTTGTTATATTCAACATGTTAAATACAATTGGACAATTTGGTGGGTCTGCAACTGAAGACGCAAGGCAGCATCTCAAATCTTTCATGGAAATCTGCAACTCTTTCAAAATCCAAGGAGTCCATGAAGATGTCTTGCGGTTAAAGCTATTCCCCTTTTCACTGAGGGATAGGGCGAAAGCTTGGTTGAATAGCATTCCAGCGGGATCTATTGGATCCTAGAGTGAACTTTGCCGTGATTTCATTACTCGCTTTAATCCTACTAATCTATATGATAGAATTCGTAATGAAATTACTTCTTTCCGACAGGCTGAAGACGAACCAATGTACGAGGCATGGGAACGCTATAGAGAGCTATTGCACAAGTGCCCGCTGCATGGATTTCCCTTATGGACACAAGTGACAATGTTTTACAACGCCACAAATGCCCCGACAAGGATGATTTTAGATGCCTCGGCAAACGGCACACTCCTGGACAAGGCACCCGAGGAAGCTATTGAAATTTTGAATAAACTCGCAAGGAATGACTTCCAGTTTCCCATATCTAGGCGAGGAGGAGTAAGACGCCAAGCCACGGTAAACGAAATAGATTCATCAAGTTCAGTGGCTGCACTATTGGCCTCTCTTACCAAGATGGTGCAAAACCTACAATTACAAAACAATACCCGTGAGGTCAAGGTAATTGATTTATGTTGTGATTTATGTGGAGGTAACCATAGTTCCGTTGATTGCATGAATCAAGAAACCGGTATGTATGTTGGGAACTACAACCGTAACAATGTGATGTCCAACACATACAACCCCTCATGGAAGAGGCATCCAAACTTATCATGGAGCAACCCAAATAATGCCTTAAACCCAATCACCCAACCACCGGGATTTCAGCAGCCAATGCCGCAGCAGCAATTCCAACAAGCGATGCCGCAGTAGCAGATGCAGCAGCAACCGGTTAATTCATTGGAAAACACACTAAAGGCCTGCATGATGAAAACCGAGTCATACATGGCGGAAAACAGTAATTTCATCAAGAGGATCGACGCCTTCATGAATAGGACTGAGATGAGGCTACAAAATCAAGAAGCGGCCATAAAAACTATGGAAACTCAGGTTGGGCAGTTTGCTCAATGTATAAACACTAGACCACAAGGAGGCCTACCTAGCAATACTGAGGTTGCTAAGGTACTAAGCCATGAACAGTTCAAGGCAATCACTACCAGGAGTGGTCTATAGTTGAAAGAGAGGATCCCAGAGAACCGAACCCAACCAGCGGATCAATCAAGAGAAGAGGCTGAGCAAACCGAGATTGACAACACTGCCCCGGCAGCAAGCACTGTAGCGCCTGAGCAGTCTGCCGAGGCAGCAAAAATTCCAGTGGTGCCAGGTATACGATTCCAAACTAAAGAAATCCTGGACGAGATGAGACCACCACCACCTTTCCCGCAAAGGTTGAAGAAACAAAAACAGGATCAACAGTTCAAGAAGTTCCTCGATATCTTGAAGCAAGTCCACATCAACATACCATTCGTTGAGGCCATTGAACAAATGCCCAACTATGCCAAGTTCTTAAAAGATATGGTATCAAAGAGAAAACGAATAGGTGAGTTTGAGACAGTGGCTGCCATCGAGGGATGCATGGCAATGCTGCATAACCGCATGCCACAAAAGTTAAAAGATCCTGGTTGCTTCACTATACCTTGTGCGATAGGAAAGAGTTATGAAGGAAAGGCCCTGTGCGACCTTGGAGTAAGTATAAACCTCATGCCTAAATCAGTTTTCCAAAAACTTGGAATTGGAAGACCGAAGCCTACAACAGTAACGCTCCAACTCGCGGATAGATCCTATGTGCAACCTGAAGGCAAAATCAAGGACATACTGGTAAGAGTTGACAAATTTATTTTTCCTGCCGACTTCCTTGTCCTTGATTGTGAAGCAGATGACAACGCACCGATTATCCTTGGGAGACCCTTCCTAGCAACTGGACGTACATTGATTGACGTGGAAAAAGGCGAGTTGACTATGCGAGTCAATGACCAACAAGTCAAACTCAACGCATTCCACAACTTAAAAAGGTATAACGATCCAGAGGAATGTAAGGCCATCCACATAATAGACAATAAGATATCCTGCCTGGGCAGTCTGCTCGGCAGGATATTCGGCAAAAAAATCAAGCCCAAGACGGATGGATAGACAACACCAAGGAGCGGCCCACAACCGATACATAATTTGGGCCTAAGGGAGAAAATAAATTTGGGAAATGCATTCGCATGCTCTCCACCAGTAACCTAACCTCTCCCTTTTTCTTTTCTTTATTATATTAGGGTTAGTAGTTTATTTTTATTTTTCTAATTATTTTCGTTTTCAATATTTTTCTTTTGTGTGTTTAAAATTTTTTTCAGGAATAAAAAATAAAGATAAGGGAAAAATAGTTCACAGCAGTAACTCTGCCGAGGCAATACAATAGTGTCAGAGCCGCAGCAGTCCCAACGGGCAGAAAAGTGTAACGGCTAATCTGCCGAGATTCCTGCCGTGGCAGAAAAGGAAACGGCAGAAGAAGAAAACGGTTACAACGGCTAGTGATCTCAACGGTCACAAGGCCGAGGCCTATATAAGACACTCCTTCCTCTTGAACTATTCACTCTTACTTTCTTGCTTTCTTTAGTATTCTTAACAATCACTCTCTCAATTACTCTCTGCCTACTAATCCCTGTTAAATTTCCAGATTCTCTTCAAGAAAACCTCCAAGAACTCAATTTTCTCTTTCTTGATGGCAACTTACAAAAGATTCGCCCCAGCCAACGTTGAAGAACGATTCAATCGATCTTTCATCGCAAGGAAACTATGGGAAGAACAAGGGTTCCAGCACGCGGATGAAGAGAATTACGGCATTGAACACTACTTGTTCGACAGAATAAAGTACCAGAATTGGGAAATATTTTGTTTGCAACCTGCCCAGGCAAACGCCACAGTCGTGCGGGAGTTCTACGCTCATGGGCCCAGCAAAGACTCCCTCTTTGTTCACTGCCGAGGCAGGCCTGTACAGCTTGACGCCGATACGTCAACAACTTCTACGGCCTCACACCGGACAGTGATCTCCATGCTGACTTCTTGGAAGATATCACTGCCGAGGACTATGAACTTATCAAAGACGATCTTTGTTACGCGAACACTCCATGGGAAACTGGTACCCATCGAGGATCTGTGACAAGACAAAACTTGAAGCCGGAGGCCAAGATGTGGAACACCTTCATCAAACGACGCCTCATCCCAACATCACACAACAGCACGGTGGATCGCAAGAGATTGGTGCTCATCCAATCCATCATCAACAAAAGGACCATCAACATTGGAGAAATTATCCTACGGGAAATTCACGAGTGCGGTAAGAAAGATCGAGGACCATTGTATTTCCCTTGCTTGATTACGGGTTTATGTGTTTCCGCAGGTGTGCCTATTGAAGAAACGGATGAATACACACCCCCAAGAAGAGGATGGACCAGGGAATTCTGCCACAAAGTCATGCAGATAACACAAGCAGAACCTGTCCAGGCAACACCGTAGCAGTACACTACCGATACTGCTGTCGGGGCCCAGTACACGGCAGATATGCCTGGTACTGCCCACACCTCTGTTGCAGCAGACCCGTATCAAGAACTCTTGCAGTGAATGGCCACGAAGGATCTTCGACAACAACGGTACATGGAGTACCAGCGGGACTTCAATGGCACTCTCGCATAGATGATGTTGCACGCCTTCCCGGACCAAGGCGTACAATTCCCGGAGTTCCCAAGCAATATGTTCGTTACTGCCGCACCCTACACCGAGACTACACCAGCCCTAGGAGGACCGCGATCGTTCTTCCATCCGGACCCTCAGCCCCAATACCAGGCTGTTAGACCATCTAGGCCAGCAAATTCTGTCGCGGCCTCGTCTGTCAACCGAAGGCCATCCAAGCGAAGAGCCGTTTTCAGCACTCCACCAAGATCGCCAATTATCATAGGCAGTCTATCCGCCAAGATAGATGCTTATGTACACCAAGGCTCTACTGCCACTGGCCCAAGCACACACCACACCGGAGGAGCCACTGCGATGGGAGGAGGAACGGATGTGATGATAACCGAAGAGATGGCGAATGTTGAAGAAGTAGAAGAAGTAGAAGCCCCAATGCATAGGACCCCACCCACTCGAGTCCAGCCGTCGAGGCAAGCAAAGGCGCAACCATCACCCTCCCCAAGGACAAAGCACATGGCATCTCGGCAACGAAGAAAAATTGTTACGAGCAGCTCTTCGGAGTCGCTCTAATATTCTTTGTCCTTTATTTCATTATTCAATTGCTTTTACTATCTTTCCTTGCTGCATATAATTCATATTCTGTTTTGTCGTTTATTCCTTCCAAATATAAAGCATTGAGGACAATGCTTGGTTTGAGTTTGGGAGTGCAAATTCACTGCCAAGGCAGCAATCTACTGCCGCGGCCGTGCCAAAAAAGGGAGTATTCCAGTGAATTTTTTTAAACTTTTATGCTCCCCGCCTTACTTGAATTAACTGCCTACACTCTTGCACTGCTCATCATCAGTATTGCCTTAGTTTATTCTTTAAGGCTATAGAAATCTTTCTCCTTACCATGTTTAGGTTCTGTTAAGAGGGCTTAACCTTAGGATGCTTAAGGATGAAAACTTAGAAGCTTACTATAGGAAGAACCTTAAACACTTTTGGGATTTGTGGATTATAGGAATTCTTTTAATGAACTTAGGTGATAAAGACTTAGATTTTTGGAAAAGTAACTAGAGGTGCCTACCACCGGCTCTAGAAAATCTCTTCTTCATGCTAGAGGTGCCCGAAATTGGCTCTAGTATGTATTAAGGAATATCAAAAAGAAAAGACAAAAAGATTTTTAGTGAAAAGAAAAACACAAGTCTTTGAGGTGCCCGAAACCGGCTCAAGATTTGGGGTTTGAAAAAGAAGAGAACACTTAATCAATGTCTATTTGTCTTGAACTTCGAGTTTATCTAAGAAAGCCTTTAATCAACTTGTCCACAAAAACACACACACTCACAACTCCTATAGTTTGTTTCTAGGTAAAACCTTGAGTAACTGAATGGTTAAGGCTAAAGAATAGGCCTAGTTATGGTGGGGAGAATAGATGGACATGTAAGACCAAGAGAGAGTAAAGTTCGGTAAATTGATGGTTTCCATTGCTTGAGGACAAGCAATAGTTCGAGTTTGGGGGTGTGATAAGTGCTCAACACACTATCGCTTTCTACTCCTTTTATCGGCATTTATCACCAAATATTCACCCACTTGAACCAATGCATGTGCTTAATGTGATATATTTAGAAGTTATACTTAAATAGATAATATTTATAGAAAAAGGCATGTTTTACTGCGTTTTCACATCTGTGCAGGAAAACCATTGCCGCGGCAGAGACAAGGACGAGGCAGGACCTGATGCCGAGGCAACAGCAGGAAGACAGGAAGCAAAGTGATAGGCGATGGAAAGACAAAAATCTAAGGAACGTGTTTGGACTTGAAGCCCAAGAATCAAAGCTGGCTAGCACAAGGAAAAGCCCAAAGGAAGACCACGCGGGAAAGCCCCCTTAGCCGAATTCAAACTTGGAAATATAATATTATTATGTACTTGACTTGTTCCCTACTCCAAGTTGTATTCTACTTAGGAAAGGTTTGCCCTAGGTCTAGCCTATATAAAGACCTAGCCACTCAATGTATCATAGAACGAAATACCTAGGGAGAGCCGACTTCTACTCTTGTTTCCTTCCTCTCCATCATGTTCTAAAACCTTCATAGGGTTTAGGTGAAGGTTGTGGAGTATTTGTGAGAGGAGATTGTAATTTGTCTTTTATTCAATGCAATAAAGATTATCAAGGTTTGTTTATCCTTTGTTATTCATTGTTCTTGCATTCAAGCCCGGGAGGGAAGTTTGTGAGTAATCCATTTATCTAAGCTCGGGAGAGTTAGATTCACGAAAGGGGTAAGTACGGTGTTTCAATCGCGAAATACTAACTCGGACTAGGGATAGGTTAAGAGTTTCAGCGGCTAAAAGAAGTGTGAGATTGGTTGGTGAGTATAATTGGTTCACGCCAGGAGGTATCATCAAGGACTAGTCATCAACAGCACTCTGACTTAGGGATAAGCGGAGTCATTCAAGGACACTTTGCCGAACTTTGGTAAAGTCTTCCCACGAGCAAGGGATTGCCGCGGCAGACAGCGTTATCGCTACCCAGGTAGTAAACTGCAGTGCTGCCGAGGCAGAGATATGCAATTGCATTGGATAAAGACAAGTCAATCAAGTCCACAATACAATACAACTGGATCCTGGCCCATCTCTCTCTCTAATATTTCGACTCTTTGTTTTTATTCAATTATTTTAGTTTAATTAAATCACACCAATTCACTTGTGCTTTTATCTTTCCACAGAGCAAGGAGATAAAGGAAGCATATTAAGTATACCAGTCCCTGAGGAGACGATAACTCGATAACATACTTATCACTTATTACTTGCGATGTGTCCGCTTGCACTAAACGCGCACTTTTGACACGCGACACACTACATACATTGTAATATGTCCAATGTTAGTTTTTTATAGTGTAACTAATTACGCAACACGTTTAACTGCATCAAAACATAAAACAACATATGTTGAGATAGTAATAATCTCAAGTCTAAGGACCATACATATAGTTGTCACTATGAGCAATATCGTGACCGTCACATAATAATCCAAGATATATGCTCATAGTGGGTCAATCCAATATATTATTCTCTATTACTGTCAACGCCATAATAGTGCGTGAGTTCTACGTCAATATTTTCAACCAAGACTAGAAATCCATATATGTCCGGGGAAAAACATTCACTTGACAAACTTCAAGACGAACGGTGAACCGAGAGAGCTTGCTTCCCAACGCCCGATTGTGGAACCACTTCCTATGATACAAGCTGATGCCCACTTCGCATCACACGACTATGAGTTTGCCTTGACTTATGTTGCTACATTCTATTCTCTTTGGCTGCCAAATAGACAAAGGGAGAATTATTGTCCAAGAGACGCATGCTTGTTGGAAAAGACCCAAGAGCCCCCTCATATTTCCTAACCTAATCACTGCACCATGTCGGAAGAAAAATGTTCCCGAGTATGATTTTGATGAAATCGTGGAAGGAATGAAAGGATTATCTACTGAAAAAGTGGCTGAACTTATGGGCAACATAGAAGAGCAGCCGGAGGCATCTCATGCCGCCTCGGATAAAGGAAAAAGCCCGATGGAAAGAGATGATACACTAGAGCTATCCAAAATTGCCATGGCAAAAGTTGATGACTTGTCCAAGGACTTTAGGGAATTTTTCCTCTACACAAAGAAGAGAGACGAGGTCATCAAAGCCTACTTGGCAGAGTTGCTTCCTCCACTAGATCAAGAGTTCCCTCCGTTCCCAGAGTCCATATTGCCCGTTGCATCAGGAAATGCCTCGGCATTTACAGCTGCCTCAACTCCAACTAGACCAGTTGCACTTGATCTAAATCAGGTACCATCACCAGTTGAACCGTCTGAGGAGGCTAGACCCATGGAACCGGAACCTGAGGAGCATGCTCAAGAAGCCTAGTCACCTGCACGAGAACAAACTCTTGAAAATGTCACGGCATTTTCAGAGGAGCAAGCCCAGTCACACATGTTGCGTGTCAAAAGTGCGAAAATTGTGCAAGTGAACACGTCACAAGTAATAAACTGATAAGTATATCAGATATCGTCTCCACAGGGATTGGTCTACTTAATATGCCCTCTTCGTCTTCTTTCTCTGTAAAAAGAAATAAAATAAAGACACAAGTAAATTGGGTTTGATGAAACTAAATAAAAAAAGTAAATAAAAAGATAAAATCAGATAAAGAAAGTGGCCAGGATCCAGTTGTGTTGTATAGTGGATTCAATTGACTTATCTCTGTCCAATGCAATCGCACAACACTGCCTCGGCAGTACTGCAGTTTACTGCCTCGACAGCGTTGATGCTTGTCCGCCGCGGCAATCTCTTGCTCTTGGGTGGACTTTACCAAAGTTCGGCAAAGTGTCCTTTGATGCCTCCGCTTATCTCTAAGTCGAAGTACTGTTGATGACCAGTCCTTGATGATACCTCTCGGCGTGAATCAATTGTAATCACTAACCAATCTCACACTTCTCTTAGCCGCTGAAACTCTTAACCTATCTCTAGGCCGAGTTAGTGTTTTCCGATTTAAACACCGTACTTATTCCTTTCATGAATCAAACTCTCTCGATATTAGATAAATGGATTACTTGCAAACTTCTCTCTCGAGCTTGGATGCAAGAATAAAGAATGGCAAAGAATAAGTAAACTTTGATACTTTATTGCATTGAAACAAGAAACAAGGTTCAATCTCCTCACACTAATACACTACAACCTTCACCTAAGCTTAGAGAAAATTAGAACATAATGTAAAGAAAAGAAAACTCTAAAAGATGAAGTCGGCTAGGTCTAAGCTCTTTGTGCCGAAAACTCTCCTCCCCTCCTCTTGGACGGCTAGGTCTTATATAGGCTTGGTCTTGGGCAAACCTTTCCTAAGTAGGAGTATAACTTGGAGTAGGACACAAGTCAAGTCCATAATTAAAATATTTCCAAGTTTACTCCAACTAGGATTTGTTTCCGCGTGGCCTTTGACTTGGGCTTTCCATGTGCTTCCCAGCTCTGATTCATGCGATGCTTGTCCAGAAACGTCCAGCTCATTTTTCTTTTCAAATCGCCTACAATATCACTACTTGTCTTTCGACTGCTGCCTTGGCATCATGTCCTGCCTCGGCCACGTTGCTGCCGCGGCAATAGCTTTTCCTGCACAGATGTAAAAATGCAGTAAAACTTGCCTTTTCTGTAAATATCATCTTTATAAGCATAACCTCTAAATACATCACATTAAGTGTATATATTGGTCCAAGTAGGTGTAGATTTGATGACTAATGTCCATAAAAGGTGTAAAAAGTGATAGTGAGTTGAGCACTTATCAGTATTCTATCATTTTGTGAGCTTAGCTATCCCTAATCGTAGAAAAATAGATTTTTCCTTGTAAACTTATATCTCAAGCTCGTATGCAAAGAAGATTAAGAGTCAAGAGAGAATAAACTATGAAAAATAGATTGCATTAATAAATATCAATTAAGTTACAACTTTCTTCCTCAACTACTCCACAAATAACCTAAGCCTCGAGGATAGTTTAGAACATGATGAGCTTGTCGGCGGCTAAATATTTTTCTATGAGAACCGACTTGTCTCTCTTAGATCTAAGGGCTTGCTTTATATAGGCCAAGCCTAGTTTAAAGTCTCCCATAAACATTAGGAGTTCTAAAAGGAATAGAATACTTTTCCATATTAAATTACAACTCTTTATTCTATTTCCTAATTTTACTCCTTATTGGACTCTTTGTCTTTCATTGACTTTACCATGGCTTGACTCTTTCGTTCCTCGTTTTTGTTTCTTTTCTGAAATCGACACTTTAT
Source organism: Abelmoschus esculentus (assembly GCA_035048815.1). Classification (NCBI taxonomy): domain Eukaryota; kingdom Viridiplantae; phylum Streptophyta; class Magnoliopsida; order Malvales; family Malvaceae; genus Abelmoschus; species Abelmoschus esculentus. The sequence continues at coordinate 8,538,800 of JAUCBN010000015.1, forward strand.
TCTCTATCTATCGAGCACTAATTGTTGTCTTTATTCTGCTGATGCGGTAGTCAAAGTGCTGCCAAGGCGGGTGCTTTTCTGCAATCAGCTTCAGCTTCAAGCATCCATCGATATTATCTGGCATTACTTGTACGTTTATTTCCTATCTAAGAAAGAAAATAATTAATTGTACCTGTTTTATACCAAATAATATATATAATAATAATTTAAGTGCTTGGATGTTGGAATATGGAAAATATGCAGAATTATTCGTTATTGCCATTAAATCTGTTCATTACTAACAATAATCGAGAGGGAAAATGATGTAAAAATTAGGACTTTTATGCACTTATCAATGTCTAATATTTTTTCCGGCTAAAATAGGTGCATAAATTTTCATTCTGTTAGTGTTTTAAGGTAACACCGTTAACAAAATTTATTTAACTCATAAATAGGTGCTCAAACTCTATACATTTTCTGAGATAGGTGTCTATTTTTTTTTTGCTAAAATAGGTGCTTAAATTTTTATTCCGTTAGTGTTTTAATTTAACAATATTAATAAAATTATCAACCAATAATAAATTGATATGTAGTTTTTATTTTTATTTTAAAAATAAATTAAATTGATTTAAAAAATATTCTAAAAAAATTTAAAAATCATTAAATGATCGGGAAATTCTCATAAATATTGAGAGAGAAAAAAATTATTTCCAAAACTATTGAACTCTCAAAAATATTTCCTAAAGTATTGAAGATTCTACAGTAAATTTAAAGTCGGATTCAAGAGAATCTGACTATGAACAGTGTTTTTAAAAATAATATAAAAAAAAACAAAAAATAATATAAAAAACAGTGTATTGTAAAGGAAAACAGTGGGGACTGTTGAGAGTCGGATGTTGCTGCATCCGTTTTCCTTTTTTTTGTTTTTTTATATTATTTTAAAAAACACTGTTCATAGTCAAATTCTCTTAAATCCGACTTTAAATTTACTGTAGAAACTTCAATATTTTGGGAAATATTTTTGAAGGTTCAATAGTTTTGAAAATAATTTTTTTTTCTCAATATTTATGAGAATTTGCCTTAAATAATCCCAACATATTAAAAACTTCAAACTTTAAAATCAAAAATTAATGTTGCTATCGTTGTTGTTAGATTGTTGATACACTTGTTAGATACTATTGTCACCATCGTCTTAGGCCACCACCGATTTTCTTCAACCACCCATCATTAATAATCGACATGAGAGATTTTAATCAGACATCGAACAACGAATGCAAAAGGTTTTAGTCATTCAACGTCCAATTGTAATACATTTTGCTTGTTATCGGTGATGGGTGGTTAAGAAAAACGAGCGATGACCTCAGGAAATGACAAGATCCGGTGAGACTATCAATGATGATAGTAGTGTCAATTTTGAGATTATGAGGTTTAGAGTTTTAAGAATTTGAAACTTTTTTAAAAAATTTAAGATTTTTATTTTTTTTCAAAATTATTCTTCCCAATTTATTTATAAAAAAAATAAAATAAACATGTGTTAAATTTTGATTGGTTGATATTTTTTGACAGATTTATTTTAAAACACTAACAAAATAAAATTTTAGGTACCTATTTTAACTAAAAAAATCATTAAGTACCAATTTTGGGGGTCTGACAAGGTTATCGACAATGATAGTGACACTAATTTTCATTTTAAAATTATGGAACTATTTTATGATTTAAAAAAATTAGAATATTGTTTAAATTAATTTAGTTTTTTTAATTAAAAAAATAAAAGTTATATGTCAATCTATTATTATGTGATAATTTTTTTAACAATGTTAACTTAGAACACTAATAGAATAAAACTTTAAGTAACTATTTCAGCAAAAAAAAATATTAGGCACCTATCTCAGAAAAAATGTATGTTGGGGTACTTATTTATGAATTAAACAAAGTTTATTAACAGTGTTATCTTAAAGCATTAATGGAAAAAATTTTAGGTACCTATTTTATCTAAAAGCGCGTTAAACACATATTTTAGAAAAATGTATCATTCAGAAACCTATTACTGAGTTAAGTCAAAAAATTCAATAACATCGATCGACATAGTTTAAGTGGTAAGTAGTTTGACATGTTTAAATAAGTCTTGAATTTAAGTAATTATGTATGCAAAAAAATCTCGTTGATAGATTTATCCACTAAAATTATGTATACATTATAATTCATCCAGATTAATTAAGGCAAAGCTTTAACCTTTAAAAAAAAGAGGACAAAAAAATTAAATAATATACCTAAAAAATTATTAAAAGATAAAAAATAAAAATATATATTTTAAATGAAATAGAAATGCAATAGAAAAATAATAAACATACTAAATTGAAAAAAGATAAAATGAAATATAAATGCAGAAGCAAAATATATATTCAGTGAGACGTAATGATGGGATAAGATGAAACAATAAAAACGAAAAATTATTAGGTGAATCTTATTCATCACATAGTCTTAATCAATTAAAATTGTTTATCTTAATTAGTGGGTGAACAATTATTAGGTAGTTATTTAAAGATGAACGGTGTTAATTACTTAGACCATAAATGATGTGATAAACAGGTTTCACCTAATAATCTCTCAGTAAAAACAGGATGAGATGAAACATAAAAAAATATCGAACGAATTGATGTTAAATTAGTTTGTTTAATATCATAGAATCAGTCAATTTAATTATTAAATAGGATAGTTGGTTAATCAATCTGGTTGGTTCAAGTGGTAAATAGTTTAGTATCATTTAAATAAGTAAATTTTGAGTTTGAGATTTTGTATTTAAAGAAAATCTTCGTTGAAAGACTTATCTACTAAAATTAAATATACGTCGTGAGTACATTAATCAACCATAATAAAATCTTAAAAAACATGAATAAATAGTATAATTGGTTAAACCAAATAAATTCAAAGATAGAAAATAATCAATTTATTTAACTACCCACTCTTCTCTAAACTCAATTCCCGTTGAACGAGAAAGAAGTAATCGTGGAAAACTTGTTCATCCATTTTGTTCTTCTTTCATTCAATTACTTCTAATACACGTCACTAATTCCCTTTTCTTAGTCTTGATTCATATATTTCTTCATTCTAGACAATCTTAGATTAAAAGTTCACTCGTTGTCTCTTTCGTTTGGTTGTTAATTATTACTATTGTCTTCATATTTCTTTCTAATACACCTTTTAACTCTCATATTATCTTCTCACTTCACATTTCCTTCTTATCTCATATTTAAAGGGTAAATTATACTGCTCATAACTTAAGTTGTGAATCATTCATATTTTAATGAGAACAACCTAGATTTTCATTATTTTTCAACTCTAATCTCAACTTAACCCTAAATGTATGCAAGGAAGATTTACATATGGTTTAGTGGGTTCACTTTATTTTTTATAAAAAAATTTAAAAAAATTAATTCATATGGCGAATCAAGTAAAGAATAAAAACAAAATAGATGAACAAAGACAAAAATTGAGAGACTTGTATTATATTATTAAAGTAGAGTTATGTACAATGCTTTTGTCAAAAAGTCTAGATTTATAGGCATAAAATGAAAGTCCTAATTATAATAAGATTTAAACTTTAATAATAAAGTAAATTAAAGTATTATTTAGTATACGAATATCCACCATAAATAAAGATATTCATAACACTCACCCTTGGATATCCATGAAGATAAATGTTTCTCGTTAAAACCTTACTAAGATAAAAACCTTGTGGGAAAAAAAGTCTTAGTGAAGGAAAAATAGTACATACTCTATCCACCGACGCTGCCTCAGATTTAACTCTTTCTAGGTGAGCAGGTACTTCAAACTCTTATGGTCGATGTAGATGTAATATTTCTCTCCGTAGAAATAATGTCTCCATATCTTGAAAGCGAAGATAACTGCTACAAGCTCAAGATCATGCGTATGATAGTTCCTCTCATGGGGTTTTAACTATCTTGAGGCATAAACAAACACCTTACCCTCTTGCATAAGCACACAACCCAAACCATTCAAGGAAGCATCACTAAACACCACATAATATTTTCCCGGTTTTAGTTTTGTCAAGACCGGTGCCTCTATGAGATAGGCTTTCAACTGCTCAAAACTCTATTGTCTTCTCTGATTTCACACAAACAAAACTCTTTTCTGAAGCAACTTGGTCAACGATGCCGCTGTGATCGAAAAACTCTTAACGAACCTCCTGTAGTATCCGGTAAGTCCAAGAAAACTACGAACTTTCGACACATTCCTTGGTGGTTTCCACTCCACCACAGCTTGAATTTTTTGGGGATCTACTCAGATTCCATCCGCTGCAAAAATGTGGACAAGAAACGCCACCTCGGAAACCAAAACTCAAACTTGCTGAACTTGACATACAAACGTCTATCCCTCAACACCTGAAGAACCAATCTTAGGTAATAGTCATGCTCCTCCTTCGAGAATGAATACACCAAGATGTCATCGATGAACACAACCACAAACTGATCTATATAAGGCTGAAAGATACGGTTAATCAAGTCCATGAAAGCTACAAGTGTATTCGTGAGCCCAAACGACATCACTGAGAACTCAGTGTCCATACCGCGTCCTAAAAACGGTCTTTTGGACATCCTCATCCATCACCTCCAAATGATAGTACCATGAGCTCAGATCGATCTTAGAAAACACACGGGCACCTCTTAAGTGGTCAAACAGGTCATCGATCCTAGGCAAGGGATAACGATTCTTGATCATGACCTTATTGAGCTGACGGTAGTCGATGCACATTCTCATCGATCCGTCCTTCTTCTTAACAAACAAAATTGGTGCTCCCCACGGTGACACACTCGGTCTGATAAAACCTCTCTCAAGAAACTCTTGGATCTGTTGTTTCAACTATCTCATTTCTATTGATTCCATACGATAAAGTGCTATGTACTTGACTTGTTCCCTACTCCAAGTTGTATTCTACTTAGGAAAGGTTTGCCCTAGGTCTAGCCTATATAAGGACCTAGCCACCCAATGTACAATACACGAAATACCTAGGGAGAGAGCCGATTTCTATTCTTATTTTCTTTCTCTCCATTATGTTCTAAACCTTCTTAGGGATTAGGTGAAGGTTGTCGAGTATATGTGAGAAGAGATTGTACTTTGTCTTTGATTCAATGCAATAAAGTTATCAAGGTTTGCTTATCCTTTGTTATTCCTTGTTTTCACAATTGAGCTCGGGAGAGGATATTGTGAATCATCCATTTATCTAAGCTCGGGAGAGTTAGATTCACGAAAGGGGTAAGTACGGTGTTTCAATCACGAAATACTAACTCAGCCTAGGGATAGGTTAAGAGTTTCAGCGGCTAAAAGAAATGTGAGATTGGTTGGTGAGTATAATTGGTTCACGCCGTGAGGTATCATCAAGGACTAGTCATCAACAGCACTCTGACTTAGGGATAAGCGGAGTCATCCAAAGACACTTTGCCGAACTTTGGTAAGGTCTGCCCACGAGCAAGGGATTGTCGCGGCAGACAGTATTGTCGCTGCCAAAGCAGTAAACTGCAGTGCTGCCGAGGCAGTGATTACGATTGCATTGGACAGAGACAAGTTAGTCAAATCCACAATACGACGCAACTGGATCCTAGCCCATCTCTCTCTATTATTTCAACTCTTTATTTTTATTTTAGTTTAGATAAATCAAATCAACTTACTTGTGTTTTTACTTTTCTACAGAACAAGAAGGTGAAGAAAGCATATTAAGTATATCGGTCCCTGAGGAGACGATAACTCGATAAAATACTTATCACTTATTACTTTCGATCTGTCCACTTGCACTAAACGCGCACTTTTGACACGCGACAAGTTTTTGGCGCCGTTGCCGGGGACTGACAACTAAATTTTGTTTTCTTTTTTTTCTTATCTCTTTTTCTTTTTCTTTTTATTTTACTTTTGTTTTTCTTGGTGTATGACCAGGGTCAATCCAACCAACCCCTTGTACGAGTTAGATCCAGAGATCGAAAGAACAAGACAAAGGTTGGGGAGACAAATCCAAGAAGCCATGGTAGATCACCCGGCAGGACAAAATTTACCTGCCGGCAATGGAGGACTTCCGCCGCCACCTGGGCCGCGGTAGCTCATTGTCAAAGACTTTCTAGAAGAGGACTTAAACGGATTAAACCTAGGAGTCCTTACACCAGAGATTGAAGCAGCCCATTTTGAACTAATACCTGTTATGTTCAATATGTTAAATACAATTGGACAATTTGGTGGGTCTGCAACTGAAGACGCAAGGCAGCACCTCAAGTCCTTCATGGAAATCTGCAACTCTTTCAAAATCCAAGGAGTCCATGAAGATGTCTTGCGATTGAAGCTATTCCCCTATTCACTGAGGGATAGGGCGAAAGCTTGGTTAAATAGCATTCCAGCAGGATATATTGGATCTTGGAGTGAACTTTGCCGTGATTTCATTACTCGTTTTAATCATACTAATCTATATGATAGAATTCGTAATGAAATTACTTCTTTTCGACAGGCAGAAGACGATCCAATGTACGAGGCATGGGAACGCTACAGGGAGCTATTGCACAAGTGTCCTTTGCATGGATTTCCCCTATGGACACAAGTGACAATGTTTTACAATGCCACGAATTCCCCGACAAGGAAGATGTTAGATGCCTCGACAAACGGAACACTCCTTGACAAAGCACCTGAGGAAGCTATAGAGATACTAAATAAACTCGCAAAGAATTACTTTCAGTTTCCTACATCTAGGCGAGGAGGAGTAAGACGCCAAGCCACGGTAAATGAATTAGACACATCAAGTTCAGTGGCAGCACAATTGGCCTCTCTTACCAAGATGGTGCAAAGCCTGCAGTTACAACAAAATACCCGTGAGGTCAAGGTAATTGATTCATACTGTGACTTATGTGGAGGTAACCACAGTTCCTCTAATTGCATGAATCAAGAAACCGGTATGTATGTTGGGAACTAGAACCGCAACAATATGATGTCCAACACATACAACCCCTCATGGAAGAGGCATCCAAACCTATCATGGAGCAACCCAAACAATGCCTTAAACCCAATCACCCAACCTTCGGGATTTCAGCAACCGATGCCGCAGCAGCAAGCCCAGCAGTCGATGCCGCAGCAGCTGATGTAGCAGCAACCGGTAAGTTCATTGGAGAACACGCTAAAGGCCTTCATGATGAAAACTGAGTCACACATGGCAGAGAATAGCAATTTCATCAAGAGGACAGATGCCTTCAGGAATAGAACTGAGATGAGGTTGCAAAATCAAGAAGCGACCATAAAAACACTGGAAACTCAGGTTGGGTAGTTTGCTCAATGATTAAACACTAGACCACAAGGAGGCCTACCTAGCAATACTGAAGTTGCTAAGGTAATGGGCCATGAACAGTGCAAAGCAATCACTACTAGGAGTGGTCTAAAGCTGAAGGAGAAGATCCCAGAGAGCCAAATTCAATCAGCAGATCAAGCAAAAGAAGAGGCTGAGCAAACTGAAGCTGACAACACTGCCCCGGCAGAAAGCACTGCAGCTCCTGAGCAGCCTGCCGAGGCAGCAACAACTCCAGTGGTGCCAGGTATTAAATTTCAAACTAAAGAAACCCTAGATGAGATGAGACCACCACCACCTTTCCCACAAAGGTTGAAAAAGCAAAAACAGGACCAACAATTCAAGAAGTTCCTCGACATCTTGAAGCAAGTCCACATCAACATACCGTTCGTTGAAGCTATTGAAAAAATGCCTAACTATGCCAAGTTCCTAAAGGATATGGTGTCAAAGAGGAAACGAATAGGTGAGTTTGAGACAGTGGCTGCTACCGAGGGATGCATGGCAATGCTGCATAACCGCATGCCACCAAAATTAAAAGATCCTGATTGCTTTACTATACCTTGTGCGATAGGTAAGGATTATGAAGGTAAGGCCCTATGCGACCTTGGAGCAAGCATAAATCTCATGCCCAAATCAGTTTTTCAAAAGCTTGGAATTGGAAGGGCGAAGCCTACAACAGTGATGCTCCAACTCGCGGATTGATCCTATGTGCAACCTGAAGATGACAATGCACCGATCATCCTTGGGAGACCTTTCCTTTGCAACTGGACGTACTCTAATTGACGTGGAAAAAGGAGAGTTGACAATGCGGGTCAATGACCAACAAGTCAAACTCAACGCATTCCACAACTTAAAAAAATATGATGATCCAGAGGAGTGCAAGGCCATCCACACAGTAGACACTAAAATATCCTGCCTGGGCAGTCTTCTCGGCAGGATATTCGGCAAAAAGATTAAGCCCAAGGTGGATGAACACACAGCAAGAAGAAGTGGCCCACAACCGATTCACAATTTGGGCCAAAGGGAGAGAATAATTTTAGGAGATGCATTTGCATGCTCTCCACCAGTAACATGGTCTCCTCCCTTTTCTTTATTAATATATTAGGATTAGTTAGTTTATTTTTATTTCTTTATATTTTTTCTTTTCTAATTATTTTTGCTTTAAGTACTTTTTTCTTTTTGTGTGTTTTATATTTTTAGGTTAATAAGCAAGAATAAAGGAGAAGTAATTCAAGCAGGAACTCTGCCGAGGCAATAAAACAGTGTCAGGGCCGCAGCAATCCCAACGGGCAGAACAGTGTAACGGCTAGTCTGCCGAGATTCCTGCAGCGGCAGAAAAAGGAAACGGCAGAAAAGGAAACGGTTACAAAACGGCTAGTGGCTTCAACGGTCACAATACCGAGGCCTATATAAGAAACTCCTTCCTCTTGAACTATTCACTCTTGCTTTCTTGTTTTCTTTAGTATTCATAACAATCACTCTCTCACATTACTCTCTACCTACAAATCTTCGTTAAACTCCAGATTCTTTTCAAGAAAAACTCCAAGAAATCACATCTCTCAATCTTGATGGCAACATACAAGCGATTCGCCCCCGCCAACGTTGAAGATCGATTCAACCGATCTTTCATCGCTCGGAAACTATGGGAAGAGCAAGGTTTCCAGCATGCGGATGAGGAGAACTACGGTATTGAGCACTACCTTTTCGACAGAATTAAGTACCAAAACTGGGAAATTTTTTGTCTCCAACCTGCCCAGGCGAATGCCACAATCGTCCGGGAGTTCTACGCGCACGAGCCCAGCAAAGACTCCCTCTTCGTTCATTTTCGCGGCAAGCCAGTCCAGCTTGATGCCGAGACAATCAATAATTTCTACGGCCTCACCCCTGCCAGTGACATCCACGCCGAATTCATGAGGACGTCACTGCCGAGGACTACGAGCTCATCAAAGATGATCTTTGTTACGCGAACACCCCATGGGAAACCGGTACCCATTGAGGATTCGTAACAAGACAAAGTCTAAAACCTGAGGCCAAGATGTGGAACACCTTTGTCAAACGACGGCTCATCCCCACATCACACAATAGCACGGTAGATCGCAAAAGATTGGTGCTAATCCAATCCATCATCAACAAGAGAACCATCAACGTTGGAGAGATCATCCTTCGGGAAATTCACGAGTGCGGTAAGAAAGATAGGGGACCATTGTATTTCCCTTGTTTGATCACGGGTTTATGTGTTGCCGCAGGTGTGCCCATCGAAGAGATGGACGAATACACGCCCCCACGACGAGGATGGACCAGGGACTTCTGCCATAAAGTCATGCAGATCACACAAGCAGAGCCTGTCCAAGCAACGCCGCAGCAGTTCAGTGCCGATACTGCTGTCGGGGCCCAGTACACAGCAGACATGCCTGGTACTGCCCACACCTCTGCCGCAGCAGACCCGTACCAGGAGATCTTGCAACGAATGGCAGCAATGGATCTCCGACAAAAAAGGTACATGGAGTACCAAAAGGATTTCAATGGCACTCTAGCCCAGATGCTGCTGCACGCCTTCCCGGACCGAGTACAATTTTCAGAGTTTCCCAGCAACATGTTCGTCACAGTCGCCCCTTACACCGAGACTACACCAGCCCCGGGAGGACCAAGGTCGTTCTTCCATGCGGACCCTCATCCCCAATACCAGGCTATCGGCCCATCTAGGGCAGCAGATTCTACCGCGGCCTCGTCTGTTAGCAGAAGGCCATCCAAGTGAAGGGTCGTTTTCAGCACCCCAACCAGATCACCAATTATCATGGGCAGTCTATCAGCCGAGATAGATGCCTATGTACACAAAAGCTCCACTGTCGCTGGCCCAAGTACCACCACACCGGAGGAGCAACAGCAATGGGAGGAGGAACAGACGTAATGCTCACCGAAGAGATGGCTGATGTAGAAGGAGAGGAGGTAAAGGCCCCAATGCAACAGACACCGCCCACACGAGTCCAACCGCCCCGGCAAGCAAAGGCACAACCATCGCCTTCACCAAGGACAAAGCATTTGGCATCAAGGCCGAGAAGGAAAATAGTTACAAGCAGCTCTTTGGAGTCGCTTTAAATTTCTTTGTCCTTAATTCAATATTAATTGCTTTTACTGTTTCTATTTGCTGTTTATTATATTCATATTTTGTTGTGCCGCTTACTTCTTCAAATATAAAGCATTGAGGACAATGTTTGGTTTGAGTTTGGGGGTGTAGATTCACTGCCAAGGCAGCAATCTACTGCCGCGGCCTTGCCAAAAAGGGAGTATTCTAGTGAATTTTTTTTTAAAATTTTTATGCTCCCCGCCTTACATGAATTAACTGCCTACACTTTTGCACTGCTTATCATCAGTATTGCCTTAGTTTATTCTTTAAGGCTTTAGAAATCTTTCTCCTTACCATTATTAGGTTCTGTTAAGAGGGCTTAACCTTAGGATACCTAAGGAAGAAAACTTAGAAGCTTACTATAGGAAGAACTTTAAACACTTTTGGGACTTGTTGGATTATAGGAATTCTTTTAATGAACTTAGGTGATAAAGACTTAGATTTTTGGGAAAGTAACTAAAGGTGCCTATCACCGGCTCTAGAAAAATCTCTTCTTCATGCTAGAGGTGCCCGAAATTGGCTCTAGTATGCTTTAAGGAATATCAAAAAGAAAGAAAGAAATAAGTGAAGGGAAAAACACAATCCTTGAGGTGCCCGAAATTGGCTCAAGAATTGGTGTTTTAGAAAAGAAGAGAACACTTAACCCAATTCTATTTGTCTTGAACTTAGAGTTTATCTAAGAAAGCCTTTAATCAACTTGTCCACAAAAACGCACACACTCACAATTCTTATAGTTTGTTTCTAGGTAAACCCTTGGGTAACCGAATGGTCAAGGCTTAAGAATAGGCCTAGTTATGGTGGGGAGAATAGATGGACATGTAAGACCAAGAAAGAGTTTAGTTCGGCAAATTGATGGTTTGCATTGTTTGAGGACAAGCAATAGTTCGAGTTTGGGGGTGTGATAAGTGCTCAACACACTATCACATTTTACTCATTTTATGGGCATTAATCATCAAATATACACCCACTCGGACCAATGCATGTGCTTAATGTGATATATTTAGAAGTTATACTCATATAGATAATATTTATAGAAAAAGGCATGTTTTACTGCGTTTTTGTATCTGTGCAGGAGAACCAGTGCCGCGACAGCGACAAGGCCGAGACAAGACCTGATGTCGAGGCAGCAACAGAAAGACAAGAAACAAGACTATAGGCGATGGAAAGATAAAAATCCAAGGAACGTGTCTAGACTTGAAGCCTATGGATCGGAGCTGGCTAGCACAAGGAAAAGCCCAAAGGAAGACCATGCGGGAAAACCCCTTAGCCGAAGCAAACTTGGAAATATTTTTATTATTATGTACTTGACTTGTTCCCTACTCCAAGTTGTATTCTACTTAGGAAAGGTTTGCCCTAGGTCTAGCTTATATAAGGACCTAGCCACCCAATGTACAATACACGGAATACCTAGGGAGAGCCGATTTCTATTCTTATTTTCTTTCTCTCCATTATGTTCTAAACCTTCTTAGGGATTAGGTGAAGGTTGTCGAGTATATGTGAGAAGAGATTGTACTTTGTCTTTGATTCAATGCAATAAAATTATCAAGGTTTGCTTATCCTTTGTTATTCCTTGTTTTCACAATTGAGCTCGGGAGAGGATATTGTGAATCATCCATTTATCTAAGCTCGGGAGAGTTAGATTCACGAAAGGGGTAAGTACAGTGTTTCAATCGAGAAATACTAACTCAGCCTACGGATAGGTTAAGAGTTTCAGCGGCTAAAAGAAGTGTGAGATTGGTTGGTGAGTATAATTGGTTCACGCCGGGAGGTATCATCAAGGACTAGTCATCATCAACACTCTGACTTAGGGATAAGCGGAGTCATCCAAGGACACTTTGCCGAACTTTGGTAAGGTCTACCCACGAGCAAGGGATTGTCGCGGCAGACAGTATTGTCGCTGCCAAAGCAATAAACTGCAGTGTTGCCGAGGCAGTGATATACGATTGCATTGGACAGAGACAAGTCAATCAAATCCACAATACGACGCAACTGGATCCTAGCCCATCTCTCTCTACTATTTCAACTCTTTATTTTTAGTTTAGTTTAGATAAATCAAATCAACTTACTTGTGTTTTTACTTATCTACAGAACAAGAAGGTGAAGAAAGCATATTAAGTATACCAGTCCCTGAGGAGACGATAACTCGATAAAATACTTATCACTTATTACTTTCGATGTGTCCACTTGCACTAAACGCGCACTTTTGACACGCGACATCCAACATTATTCCATAAAATCCATTTCAAGCTAAAACATAAATCTAGAAATAGTTTAAAGTAGCTGGAGCTTAAAAATATTATAAACCATTTAAAACATTCGACCTAAATAAATAAACAGATTTACAATTACATATAGAATTCAACATAGTACTAGCCCCTAAATCTATAATTGTACTCTGACACAAAGTCGATGCTGAAATCCAAACCACGATGGTGCTCCACGAAAATCGGCTTCATCTAAACTACGCATGAAAACACATTTCGAACGCTAAGATACAAAAGCTCAATGGGTACGCCGTCACTCGGCCCAAAATCATGCATATCATAAGCAGTAAGCAAAGAATATAAATACCGTGCATGATATGATGATATAGCATGCTTACCTATCACATGGCATAAATGAATGTATAATAACACACACAACATATACATGTCACATAAAAAAGAAACACAAAAGTGAGGCCCACGTCCACACAACATCGGGATCCTAAACTCAGGATTGAGGCCGCCCTCAAATCATATGCTCGGAATGTTACATCGAGCATCTTCGAACGAGGCTGCTCAACGTTTGGAATAAGAAATCGGGATAGAGGCTGCCCAATCAATCTCATGTTCGGAATGTTACATCGAACATCTTCGAATGAGACCGCCCAACATTCGGAATAAAGGTCTTCAATACATCACCCAGAATATTACATCGGATGACCTTCAGCGTGTTGCAACAATTTTGGATATCCGAATTTCCATCAAACAAGGACTCACACACACAAATGATCCACCTAGGATCTTCACATTAAGACGTATTAAGACTTATCATAACTTAGTCTTTCGGGGTTAAAATCATCAATCTTGGTTTAACAATTTATTTCATAATTTTAAAGATTAATAGGAATCCTTAATTACAATTACCGACCCCAAACTCTATGTCAACTTAAGCAAGATTACACAGGGGTTTCGATACTCCTATAGGGGGTATCGAAACACCCTATATCGATCCCCTTACAAGGAGGGTATCGAAACATCTAGTATCGAATACGAGTATCGATACGCTTTAAATAACTCTAAGGTCAACTAAGGAAGGCTTATTCGATTCGATACAGGTATCGAATCGGAGATGCCATTGTAAAGCCACATATTGAAACACGGACAAGGCATTTCGAAACGCCTGCTTTTCTAGCCTAAGTTTTCTCTCTAGGGTATCGATACACCAACCAAGGGTATTAATACCCCCTGCACGAAATGTAGAACTAGACCTAGAAATTCTTAAGAACCCTTCCTAAATTTTATCCATTCGATCTGAAATCATTCTTACATGTTCATGGAAATGATTAAGGTGTGTTTTAATAAATTTCAACACATAACTCGACATATTACAAGATTCACCATTAATAGATCCAAAGCTAAAAACCAAGCATTCATACATAGACATCTATATGTATGCAACTATCATGACATGAATGATGATAGGAAGAGTTGGGAGTACCAACCTTGAGCAAGCACAGCAAAAACGAACTCCTTCTCTTCTTCAAGCTTTCTCTTTCCCCAAGCTCTTAGAAGACTCACCCATTTTTTTCTCTACAAAGAGTAAGAAGGGAATTAGACACCAAGGAGATGATTCTTAGAGTATAAAACACTGGAAAAACTAAGATTTACACTCTCTAAAACCTATTCTCGTACTCAACTTAAACCCCCACTTAAACATCTTCCTCCACCAAACTTGGCAAACAAAACCTTGTTTTGTAGATCCACTTCAGCTCTACAAATTCCTCTCTAGTATAAAAACGGGATTCTAAACCAAACTCAATAAGATCTTACCTTTTACTCCTCCTTAAGCTTTGGATGAAGAAGATGATAGGAAAAAGAAAAAGCCCTCTACTCCTATGACCTCAGTCTCTGCAAAAACAACACACCCAAACCCCCTCTCTATTTGTCATCCTAAGGAAAAGACCATGACACCTTTAAGATTACTCTTTAGGCCCAAGATAGTACAACCCAAGACCCCATACAAGGACCAAACATTGGAGCCCAACCCCTAGGGTTAACCTGACTCTCGAATTCGAAAATTCGGGTCATTACATCGTATCTTATCTTGTGAAAGTAATTCACATATATTCTAGATATGTTTAGCCGAACACATATTTCATTTTTATCTCAAACATAATAATTTTTTAAAGGTAATGGTCTCGTAGCACTTAAATAGTATTTTTGGACCAACTAAGATACGATGCTTACAGATCAATTAATGTATACATGATGACTTTAGACCAAGAATATCATCACATTTTTCTTGAAACGGAATGGATCCTTTTTTACATTAAGAGACTTAGCAAACATAAGGGTGATCAATGAATATGCGTTATGTATGTAAAGTCTCTTTAAACAATTTTCTATATATATATCGATTGATGCACAAGGATTCCATTGTTAAGAAGATCTCTCAATGATTCTCAATGATATTCAAATCATTTACATACACAATACTAACAAATTCAAAGCTAAAATTCTTAATAAAAATGATCGGGAAAATTAAATAATTCATATAACATTCTACTAATAAGTATTCAATGGGACAATTATACCAAATGTACCCAAAATATTTTAATCCATAAAATATATATTCAACATAAGGGAATAATATTCTCGAGAACTTAAATTAACTACTTTTGGCAGTCTAAATCCTTCTAGAAGCTTCATGCAAACTCTCAATCCATAAAATATAACACATCATATAAAATCGGTTATCTATCAAAGATAAACTCTCAAGAGTGCTTCCGAAGCATTGATATTTTAGTAATTTGAGATATAGTACTCACATTTTTCCCACTTCTCTCTTGCATTTAAAAGAGAAAAATATTTCTTATGAGTACTTGCATTGTCTGTTAGGCATAAATAGCCACAATTTATTGTATATTTTATTTTGTATGTAATAATATTCTTCAAAGGAAAATTAACATAAAGCATAAACAAATAATATGTAAAATAAATTAATATAAATAAATAGTAAATAAAAATATATTAACATAAAACAAAATAAATAAATAAATAAATAGTTATAAGGGAAATAAAATAAATGGTGAATTATTCCCTTCAAGGATTATGAGAAAATTAGCAATATCCAATTGAGTTAAATAAATAACACCATAATTATTTTCGCCATAAAAAAATATGTTATATTTTCTTTCATTTGTGATTCTTGATTATGGATAAAGTTCATAATATTTTGGTGTTTGACAAGTACGAGACCAATGGTTTGTACCATCATATTGATAACATAAAGATTTTGATATGATCTCTATCATTCTTGTCATCCTTATAATTCCACTTCTGGTACATATAAGTATTCTCAAAAGAATCATCTTATCCATGTCTATTTTATGAACTCAATTGCGACCACAATTATTAATGTGGTATTTATTCTTTCTGTTATAAAATATCACATTCACTACAGGGAATGGAGCAAAAACTAATATGTATTTAAAACATTTTTATGATATTATGTCTACAGGACAACATTAATGTGTGAAAAGTGAAGTATATTTTTATAACATATCCTTATTAGTGATACTCTGGCACATAACTGAGTTTTAGTCACTAACCATATAATGAATTATCATGTTTGCATTCACTTCAAGGACTGAACCAAATTCAATAATCGTATGTAATAAATATCATGCTTGCATTCACTTTAGGGAATGACATAAATCCAATAATCGCATGGAATAAATATCATGCTTGCATTCACTTCAAGGAACGACATAAATCCAATAATTTCATGGAATAAGCATCATGCATGCATTCACTTCAAGGAATGTCTCCCATAAAAATTCTTGTATCAAGATGATTTTCGTAACTTGAACTTGTGAGAAGTCTATAGTAGAGTTTTTTGACAAAAAAATATTGCTTTCAAGTAAATATAGACTTTATAACATTTATACTATTAAATAGTAATTGATCAACCAATATATATATAATACATACAAAGAACAAAAATTTAATCCTCATACAAGGCATTGTTAAACCAGTCTACAAAGTTCTTTAAAAAGAACCTCCTTTAAGACTAGTAACCTCACAGAACGGGATGTTGAGCCAATATACTCGGTTTAAACCAACATAATAAAAAATATATTAATTAATTAATTAAGGGTTTAATATTTGTTCAAATATCATGTAATACTTAAAACATAATTAAAAACACAAACTTTCATCGTCAAAATAAACAAATATTGGTCATAACTAAAGAAAGAATCTCAAATTAAAAAGATGCAAAACACTACCCGTATATATCATTGTATTGTAGATACATGATAATTTCACGCTTTAAACAATCATCCCTTAATTTGAGAATAATTAATTATCCACTACATCGAGATATATAAGTAAAACATACCGGGCTTTCGAAGCTAAGTTGAATATATGGTAGATATTTAGTCAACAATATCTTCTTAAAATCTTTTTCGGGAATTATTGACAAGAACCAAAGTAATTGAGCCACTATATCGCTACACAATCACCAAATAACCAATGATTTTTCAAAAATTAAAAATCAAGTTAAAGATTAAGAGAGAAAAATAATAGATAATTAAAATACAATAAAGGGAGAAGAACTTATCTTTGATTCATTTTAGTAACAAATTCTTTTCAATAATTCCTTTGAGATTCGAACGAAAAATATCTTAGTTGATTAGAGTCTCGTACTGAGAACCTGTTGTGAATAAAGTAAATAATAAGAGCAAAATAGATGAACAAATATGAGAGACAAAAAGAGAGACTTGTATTATATTCTTAGGGTGTGTTTGGTTCATTGAATATAAGATTACCTATGAGAATAAGATTACCGGAATATAATATTAACTGACACATTACTGGAATGTTACATTACCTTGTTTGGTTTATTTGGTAGGAATATAATATTGTAGTGTTTGGTTGAAGAAATTTAAGATTAATTGAAAGCAAAATTTACTAACTTATCCTTATGATATATTTTGTTAAGAAGTTAAACTTTTAATTATTAAATTAAAAATATTTATATAAAATTTATTAAACTATTTTCATTACATCTAAAATTTATAAAAAAAATTATATTTATAATAAGATTAATATATTAAATCATCTTAAAAATATTTTATATTTATATACCATTATTTTCTTTTAATATTTTTTGAAGTGTAAAATATTATTTATTTAATATATTTAGATTTTTTATATTTGACTATTTATCAAATAAATTAAAGTATATAATAAAATGAATTTAAACGTAATAAAAATGATAAAAGTAAATTAGTTTACTAATTTTTAAGATAAAAATATTTTAATCAATTAAATAATATAATTATTATGCAATAAATATATTTAATAAATTTATGCCATAAATAATTAATCGCCTACTAAAAATGAAATAAAGGAACAAAATAAATATAATTAATTATCTTAGGGACAATATTGTTTAAAGGGGAAGAAATTGTGAAATACCTAAAAAATTGAGGGGAATAACTTTCCCACCATTTGAGGGAAAAGAAGTCACTTTGAGAAAAAATACATTAAAATAATTCCAATAGAAAATAATTCTAACAATAAAATATACTAAAATATGATTTAGTATATAAATATCCACCATAAATAAATATATTCATAAAAATTCATTTATTTTTTATTGTATTTTTTAAAATATGAAATATATATCCCTTGAAATCTTCAAAACCTAATTCACAAATGATTTTGAGATTAGAAAAAGACGCGAAGCAGTACTGCAAGAGACGCTAAAGATAAAAATGAGCTAATGTGATCCTAACTAGACTCATCATGTCACATATACTTTTCATACCTTGGATTTTTTCCATGAACTATTCAATGGGAGTTCTACCGTATTTCGTTCTCTACTTGTTCATTTATGCATTATATTCTATCATTCATTTGCATGATTTATAAATGTTCATAAATCTATACGAATTTAATTAGTTGCATGATATCAAATTGCATGAAGAAATAAGCATGCTACTTCATTCAAGCATGTAAGTTAGTTAGGTTCATTTAAGTATGTATTGCATTGAATCATTAGTTCATTAATGCATGTAGTTCATTAATAAAGTTGGTGCATTGATCAAGCTAGTTCATTCATTGAATTAGTTAATTAGTCAAACTAACTCTTAAATTGTTTTATGTATGTTTTTTTTAGTTAAAATATAAATAAAGTTTACCTTTTTGTTAGGAGAATTAAGGGAGATGAACAGTCACACCA
Organism: Abelmoschus esculentus; assembly: GCA_035048815.1. Taxonomy (NCBI): domain Eukaryota; kingdom Viridiplantae; phylum Streptophyta; class Magnoliopsida; order Malvales; family Malvaceae; genus Abelmoschus; species Abelmoschus esculentus. The sequence goes on from JAUCBN010000015.1 coordinate 8,557,690, forward strand.
AATACAAGAATACATGTCAGATTGATCTCCATTTTTGAACTAGATACGAGATGATTTGAGTCTTGAAGTCTCTTTCAAGTTTATTCTTCTATCTCTTATCTTTCCACGCCTTTTGAATCACCTTAATCCGATATCGGAAGCTTGAGATATGATCGATTTACCAAACACAGTGCAGGCTGGAATTTTCATTACGGGAATTTTATGCAAGGATGATTTGGATGAGTTTGAGCCAAGGAAGAGTCCCTTCATATTCATCCAAGAGACAATTCATTGAAGGTCTTCTTTATTCACATATTCAAGCCAATTCAAAGCTGATTTTTATTCATACAAATGAATGTCATCATTATGCAAATAATCAAGGCATTCAAGTCTTTTCTTCATCATCTTTGGAGGCTATTTGTATTCTACATGAAGACAAGCAATGAAGGCCCTCTTAATGCATAATATTATGACATTCAAGAAGGTTAATTATCTTGAGGATCAGCATGGAATTGGAAGAGACACTCCCCTTTTTTGCTACCAAAGTGTCTACATACATTAAGTGTTCATTTTCACTCTTTTTTTCTCCATGAAAGAGCAAGACAAGGTAGCTCAAGAGTCCTTCCACCATTTGGACGAAATTATATGTATATTAAGCCTAAATTAAGTCCAAATTCATCACTAATGCCTTGAACATTCATCCACTTAAAGATAGAAGAGAGAACAAAGCATTCATTAGCATTCATCACCATAAAGATGAAGCATTCATCTCTTGTTGTTAGACTCTTCATATGGTTCCTATGAACACTATAAATAGGAACCTTTCTTTCATATGTATGACACCACTTTTAGATATAAGAAAACTCTTTTGAAAGGTTTCTTTCAGCTTTGTTCTTGCGAGAACTCTATCGGCTTCAAGTAAAGCTTGTAGTCTTCATCCATTTCATTTTATTATCGCGTTGGTTCCTAGCTCCTTATAGCTAGTGGGTAACGTGTCACACTTCTACCACATCGAATCCATCATATTATATTGTTGGTTCCTAGCTCCATATAGCTAGTGGGTCACAATCCATTTATCTCTTAAAGTTACATACCCACGCCATTTCCATTACACATCCCTAACATTCCTTCATTTAGAATCATCACACTTCCATACACTTAAACCTCTTCCATATCCTTCGTTTCATCATTTCCTTATTATTATTCTTATTTCATTTTTACTCTTTATGTTTATGAAATTTAGCATACCAATTCTTGTGAAATTTGTTCTTACTAGAATCACGATCAAGCAACATCATATATGACCTACTGGGTTCATATCATGAGCATTCGGTTAAGTCGAGTTAAAAAAATAATTATTAATTGACGGGACTAATTTTATCATTCTAACTTTTATTTAAAAAAATTAAATCGAGTCAATTTGAGTTTCGTGAGTTCTTATAAAAAGTTAATTATAATTATTTATTATGTTATAGTACGATTTAATTTAATTTAAATGATTTTCAATATTCATATAATATATTTATATGTATATTTCTTCGTATTTTTTCATATATGATAATATTTCATCATATATATAATAAAAATTTAAGAGATTTGTCTTGAATTTAAAAATAAATCTTATAATTATTAAAAAATTTAAGTTATTTGAATTTTTATTTTACAACTCAATCTTTATTTTTAAAAAATTAAGTCAAAACAAATCGAATATTTTTACTTTAAATCAAATCATTTTTTTTTAATTTTTTATAATCAACTCGAATTAATCCTTAACGGAAGGGATGCCAAGCAAAATTTAGGGACAATGATTTGCAAACTCATAAACTAGTGGTCAAGGTTTAAGTATCAAGGTAGCGAGTCACCAAGACGAGGGCTTCCGACGACAGTTGAGTTCTTTAATGGGTTATTTTTTATTTTCAAAGGGTAAATTACACGGATAGCCACAATATTATGGGGTTGGTATCGAAATTGTCGCAATACTTTAAAATGCGTCAAATACAACGGTAAACTCCTAAAATAGTATCGAAATAGCCACTGACCATTAAAAAATTAACAGACGGATGACGTGACAGCTAAAATAAAATGGAATAATTACACATTTACTCTCTTTCATTCATATATTTTTTTAATTTAATCCTAATTTTATTATAATAAAATAATAAAATTATTTAATTAGGTGATTACATGTGTCACCACCTTATTCGAGAACATTATATATATTTAATTTATTATATAATAATTTAATTATTATTTTTTATTAAATTAAAAATAATTAAATATAAAGGAACAAATATGAGAAATAATAAATATATAAATAATAGTGTTTTATATTAATAGAGTCTGTTTGGCCTAGTGGTTAAGTCATTTAAGTTCCGAATCCAAGTTTGAACTTCCTTAAAAGCATGTTTGGGGAGTTTTTCTTTTCTCTTTTAATCAGGTGGTAACACGTGTCACCATCTGATTGGTGGAGGAAAATAAATTTAATAAATTATATTTATATATATATATAATGTTCTTCAATAAAGTGGTGACACATGTCACCACCTAATTAAAATGGACGAATGATAGGAAGTAAATGTGTAATTATTTTATTTTATTTTAACTGTCATATCATCCGTCCGTTAATTTTTTAACGATCGGTGTCTATTTCGATACCATTTTAATAGTTCATCGGTTTATTTGACGTGTTTTAAAGTATTATGGTCATTTCGATATCAACCACATAGTATTGTGGTTATCCGTGTAATTTACCATTTCTTAAATGTCCATTTGCTCTTTAAAGTATATATTTTTTCGAACAAGCTCCTAAAATATTTTTGGATATTTTGTTACATAAACTATAAACTTTTATTCTATTTGAAGTCAATTTCGTGTTAAATAAAGATTTTTATGACTAGATTAAAAAAATAAAAAATAATCAAATTTAGTGTGCAGATTATCCCTTTTATTAAATTCAGTTAATTATTTATTTATTTGTTACACATGGTGCGTTCTAATTGATCCTTGTTTTTAATTAATAATATTCAAACTTTAAATGACATAGAAAACCTACGTGATAGCACGTTGATACGGTAATGTTATATAAAAAATGTGTTAACTTGAAAGAATATTACATAAGTAAAATATATTTTTTTATAAAATTATATAAAATATAAAATTATATTTTTACGAACGTGTTATTCTATTAGGTCATTTCAGGTTATTTATCATTAATTAACTAATAATTTTCACTTATAAAGATGTTATTATGACCCAAAATGAATATTAGTGGTTAAATTACTTCAAAAATTAAGGATTGATAGTCAGAAAAGTTCCCAACCCATACTTGTTTTTTCATTTACTTGTCATACTTGTTTTTTAGTTCACTCTGATGTCTAAAATTTCCAACGTTACTAAAATAGGTAACCGTCGTTATTTTTTATTTTTCTAAATTCTAAAATTAAATTTAAAATTAAAAAGTAAAAAATAATCCCAAGTTTCACAAAATAACCTACACTACAATAAAATTTTTAATTAGTACGCAATTTTTTGACAATTTTTAAAAACTTTATTTATTTTCATCACTATAAAATTAGCGCCTTAAATAAATTTTAAAGGAAAATATTTTAATGACATTATTATTTTAACTATTTAATGTTAATTATCGACGTTATAAGTTTATCATAAAAAATTATTAATTTACGATAATTTTATTCGTCATAATTTAAAAGAAAAAGGGTGACATTTTATTTGTATCATAAATTATAAAAATGATTTTTTATACTAATTGTATTTTTTATTATTAATTTTAAAAATATCATATAAAATTGTCATTTAATACTTCACGCCAATAATTATTGAAAATTTTGAAAAAATAAATTATTAGTAATATACTTTTACAAATGATTACGTAATTTTTATTTTACTAATATAGTTTTACATATTTCATGAAATTACATCGATATAATTAAAAAAATAGATATTTATATTTGATCATATAAAAAATCCATAAAGATTCAATATATTTAAATATATAAATATTGAAAATTTTAAAATATAAAAATATTTATTTAATAAAAATAAGAGAAATTCATATTACAAAAAAATCAAAAAATTAAATTATAAAAAATTTAAATTATCAAAATAAAATAAATTTACAACCTAAATTGTTTTAACAATCACCCATTTTAAATTAAAACAATATAACTATAAAATAGGTTCTATTAATATCATATTCATCACTTTCAATTTCACTAGTTCGTCGTCATCTTCAATTTCTTGATTAGAGTCAACTAAAATATTTATATTATTTAAAATATCACAATTAATAAAATTTACAGTAATGTCGTTCTTATAATATTTGTATTTTCATATCGCGATTATAAATTTCAAAATCTTCATTTATATCGACAATAAATTGGTAACCTGACATTTAAATAAAAAGATAAATTATATACATATTTTATACAATATAAAAGTATTTATAAAAGTATTTATAAAAGATATCAATTTATATAATTTTTGAACCATAAAAGAAATTGAGCTTTATTCATTCTTCAACAGACAATAAACTTTATTATTAGATCTTCATTTTATGTTTTCTGTTTTTATAATCAATATGTAAGTTAAAGCATATTAAAAATAAATTTTACTTGAATGATTATATAATAAAATATATACTTACTTTATATATGGTTTAACTTTATCATAATTTATCAATATATATCATTATATCATTTTGAACTCTTATCAGACAATAACTCACATCTTTTAGTTCTTAAGGGCGAAAGTTTTTTTTTTTATTTTAAATTGACTATAGAATTCTTTCCTTCTATTATCATCATCATTCTTATATTCTTGATTAAATTTGGTCTCAATTTCAAAGACATACATAGAACTAAAGGTTAAACATTCGGTAGAAAATATATGCCTCTACTATATATTCTTCTTGTCGAGATTTGTTTCGTGTATATGTATTGAGTTTTCTTAAAAAAACATGTTACTTACAGACAGATATTATGTAAAAATATTTATATAATCATTTTACTTTAATTAAAAATATAAAAATTATAAAATTGCATATCAATAGGATATATCCACCGATAATGCATAAGTTTCAAAAATAACTTCACATGATAAATCTACAACCAAATGCACCATCATATAAAAAAAAAAAAACTTAGAGGGAAAATTTTCTCTAACTTACACAAAATGATAACACTATTTTTCTATAAGTCTTCTATTTTATTTTTCTTTAGTGTCTTACAACACAATTTAAAAAAAAAATCAAGTTCATCCAATACTTGAGACACATCTTTCAATATAAAATTTTTAATGGGAACTGGAATCAATCTTTACAAATAATCATGACTCTTCAACCCTAAAATCTTACCATCAATTATATTAGCACATCGTGAGATATTTGATGTATATTTGTCAAAAAATTTTACCAACTTTAGAAAATGACAATTTCTTTCTTGTTTTTATTGAGTGTAGTATGAAGGAGACATCAAGTAAGAACCATCTTCTTTTTTATTTTCTTAATATCCATGAAATCTAAATTATATCGTTTTTTTATTATTTTTCGATAAGGCAATTCAAAGAATATATATTTTTTAGTTTAATTTAATTTTTCAGGAGTACGTTTTCTCTTTATTTTATTTGGATGATTTTTTATAATCGTTATCTTTAAGAACATTTAATTGTTCTAATTGTTTCACTAAGATCATTTATTTCCAAAAATGGTATCAAATTTCATTTTATTTTTTAACAAAATCTATGGAAGTTGAAACACCTACTAAGTAGTTCGTAGAATATTTGAACTCCATTCACTTTTCTTTATCCATGGTGTTAATTTATCTTAATAAACAAATATGAGAAGGTTAAAATTAATACAATCTATAACACTATGAAGCACGCAGTTTTAAGTATCATATACATTCTCGGAATGAGTACAAATCGTGGACAACTATGATACATATCAAAGACGTCCCACGTTGATAAAGTATGACTTAAAAATATTAAAAACAGTTGATACTGTTCTGGGGATATTTAAGGGATAGTGTGTGTCTTTCACCTACGTCTCTAAGATTATAGTTACCTGAAAATGATTATAAAACTCGTCAGAGAATGAAATATGACTCACAAATGTACAAGATCTGATTAGAACGTGCCGCTAAGTTTTAACTGTGAGAAATTATAGAGATGAAAAATGGTAAAAGAAAATAAACAATAAGCTTTTAATTTTACTGTGTGGTAATAAGAAAAGAGATTACTTCAAGTGACTTGAGTCTTGGTCAATAAAACATCCCTTGGCTTACGCAAGAAAACCAATGGACAATATTAATCTAACCTTTGGTATGTGAAATTGATTATGGCTCTTGAATTTCTGTATACCGTCCAATGGGTACTAACATACTTCAATCTAAAATAAAAATATTTTTAGTTTAATATTTTTAAATTTAATTTATTGTTTCATATTTTTAACTTTAATATTATGGTTTTTTTATAAGTTTTATTTTTTATTTTATTATAAATTTAATTATATTATTATTTTAAAAATTATTTTATATTTATCGTGCTCTTATCATTCCTCTATCTTAATTTTAAAAAATATTATTTTTTTATCTCTATCCATATCTTTGTCCTTGTCCCCATCCATAAAAATACAACATAGCTATAACATTTAATTTAATATAATATTGAGACCCAAAATAATTTAACAGCAGTCTACCAATTTAATTAATAATTTTGAGATGATATTTTACTGCCATTTAAATAATAAATTTAAATCAATACTTAGTTGCTTTAATCACGATTTACATCCCTAGAAAAATAAGCTTTTATCAAGATATAGGAACCCAAACAAGGCAGGCTAATATTACCAATTTATATTTCAATTTTGTAGTTAATCGAATGTATTCTAGGAGAACTATATACTCCTAGATACCTCCCTAAGTTGTAGAAGTTGGTCCTTAATATTCAGCAGACGTTCTCCCAAAAATATTTTATTATATAGCATATAAACATTTGAACGATACCTAAAAAATAAATCAAACACGAAAAAATACAAATTATAGAAAATATCTCTAACATGTTAATGGAAATATTCTAAGTTTTTATCATAAAAATGTTACCACAATAATCGAACTTTATACTCCAAAATCCCGATATGATTTATTAAGATATTTTACATTGTAAAAAAATATTATCAATCAATTAAAAAATTGAAAAGTAAACAAATCACAAATATATAATCGTAAATTATTATATTACACACAATATAAAAATTTTAAAAATTCTATACGAGTTTAGTTAATATTATATTGTTAGTTTTTTTTTTATTTTCATTTTAACGTAAACAAGCATGTTTCAAATGATTAAATTAAGAGAGTTGAATCACATCAATTCCATACCAAAAATAAATATAATGCCCAAAATTTAAAATTAACCAAACACAAACAGAAAATATATAATGCCCAAACGCAAATAATAAATATATAATGTCTGAAATATAAAATTAACCAAATATTGAGCACAAAAAATAAAAATAAATTTAAATAAAAATTAAATCCCCACAAGATAAATCTTAATTTCCTAAAACATTTATAAACAATAAGGATATATCAAATAAAAACAAAAATCATGAATCCTAACTTAAAGTCGCGTCCAGAAACTTGAGTTGAATTAGAAAACCCTTTAATTTTAAGATAATTCTACGAGCCTCGAACATCGCTGAACATTATTAATGATGAACATCATTGAACATTATTAAATTAATTAGTAAAGATTAAAAAAATTTAAGGACTCACATATAATTAAATTATTTTTTTATTAAATTATTTTCTATATATATATTATTTTTTTAAATAATTGAATAAAATATTAATTTAAATTAATTTAAAAAATAAAAAATCTTAAACTCTAAACTCTAAAACCAAAATTCAAAACCTAAATCACTAAACATTAAACTTTAAACCCTAAAATATAAAATCTCAAAACCCTAAATCAAAAACCCTAAAAACTAAACCATAAACACTAAATCTAAACCCTAAAATAATCAAACCCCCTATATCTAAATCTTAAACTAATTTTGGGTTTCAAGTTTAAGGTTTCTAATGTTTAGAGTTTTAAATTTTCTATTTTAGAGTTTAGGTTATGATTATATTTTTAGATTTTATGGTTTATGGTTTTATTATTTTAGGGTTTAGAGTTTATGATTTAGTGTTTTGGATTTAGAGTTTAAAAAATTAAAATATAATATATATAATTTGTTTAAAATTTTATTTTAAATAATTCAAAATTACATATTTAGTCCTTAAAATTTTTAATTTTTAATAATTAATTTAATAATGTTCAACGGTGTTCATCGTTAGTGGTGTTCAGCAATGTTCGACACATGTGGTAGACTCATCCCTAATTTTAACACTATTCAGTGAATCTTGATTAGGTCTAGGATAATGATATATTTTCAGAGCTCTTGGAAAAAAATACTTATCGTTGGTGGAGTTTTCATATAATAATAGTTATCAGACAAGTATCTAAATGGCACTGTTTGAGGCTCTTTATGGTAGGAGATGTCGTACTCCCTTATGTTGGACCGAGACTGGTGAGAAGTTTGTGACCTTACCTAGTGTTCTAGAGGATACTAATGAGAAGGTTAAAATCATTATTGGTAGACTTAAGGTAGCATCGGATTGTCAAAAGTCTTATGCTGATCTTAAGCGGAAAGAGATAAAGTTTGTCGTGGGCGAGAAAGTTTTCCTGAAGGTATCTCCATGGAAGAAGGTGATGCGTTTTGGAATGAAATGAAAGTTGATTCTGAGGTTTATTAGACCGTTTGAGGTGTTAGAAAGAATTGGACCAGTGGCTTATCGTCTAAGGTTACCGTCCGAGCTTGAGAGAATCCATGACGTGTTTCATTTATTGATACTTTGGAGGTATAGTCGGTTAAGGTTTGATAGGTTTTTAAGGGCTGTTGAGAGGGAGTCCGACTTGGGGTTCTATGTGTGCGATTAGGAGCAATAAATCTTTAGTATTTGATTCTTGAAACATGGCAAGAAGTTGTAGATCACGTTTGAAGAGTTTCGGATCGGATTGGTGGCTTGTTGCGCAAATAATCGGTTATCGATGAGTGATTTATGAGAGTGGGCTACTTCGACAGTGTTTTAAATCTATTTTACAGAGGTTTAGGAGTGTAGAGATGGTGTGAAAACCTCCATATACTCGTACATAAGTTTTTAAGTTTTGCTCCCTTGAAAATCCCATTTACGCCTTGATTTACTATGTGATTTTGTCATGTTCATGTTTTAATTATGCATATATAATTTTGCATGTAATTTGATGCTCGTGATACTATTTTTATAATGTTTTGATGCTCCCATGTTTTTTTCTCAAAATTTGATAAAAAGAGATTTTATCGGTTTATGCATTTGATGCATGTATTAGTGGGAGGCATGAGTGTAATTCACTGCTTTTATCTTGAAACTTGATAAGTTGATCAATCAATAGGATGTGAGTGCATTATAATTATAAAATTCGTACGTGTGTAAATTCTTTAGTGATGCATTAGGGGTGATGCTTAGTGCTGTGTGATATAACAATGACCTTATCACATTCGGAAATGGAGAACTATCCCGGACACTAAGGTGAGATTTTGTGGATTGTGTTAGTCAATCATGGGCATGCTTGGAGGTATAGGTCACATGCGAGTTTTCCGTTTATCCTAACGTTTAGCGGTAATCTAAGCGGTTTACCATTACCAATGCAATGTTATAAGCAAGTATAATTCTTAATTGAAAAAGTGTTTTCAATGAAGCTTTGCCGTAGTAGCATGTAAGTCTTGTTTTATGCTTATTGAGCATGTTTTTTCAAAAGTTGTTTAAAAAGGTTTGTGGTTTATACCATGGTATACTTGCTGCTTTTTATGATGTTGGCGTTGATAGCCATGTGTTTTGTTTCATGAGTTGAGCATGACATGTTTTTATAAAACTTTGGTTTTTATGGGCTCCATTGCAAGTTGTTTTTACTTATGTTTTTATATATCATTCACTAAGATTTGGCTTAACCAATTTCTTTTACTTGCAATGCAGAGAAATAATTGATTAGGTGTAACCCCTAATTCCGACCTAATTTCTTAGATCGAAACTTAGGAGTCAAGTTACAAAACTTTTCCCTCAAGTAACTTAATTTAGGTTTAAGCAATTTAGAATTTTAAATCGTTCTATTAAACAGGTAAAACTCATTATATATCTCAATGTATATATACCAAATCCTTAAAAATATTATCACAAATAATCAATTAATTGGCCAAAAATAATTTCGTAAAAACATGAATCCAAATAGTTCTGAATCAAAAATTCTCAAGGTTCGAATTACACAGAATACCAAATTGAGTAAGATCATTAAACTAAAGTAATTTAAAAGAAATCCATACTGAAATAAATTCTCTAAATAATATGCGAGATGCTCCAAGTAACAGTTCGCCTAGACAGGTCTAAGAATCTAAAAACAGACTAAAGGGGTGTAAGCTAAAGAGCTTAGTGTGTCTCTAGAGTGCAAACAGTCACAAACAAAACATGTTTTACATTTTTGAAAAGTTTCTGAAAATATTTCTGAATTCAAGAAAAACCGAAGCATGATGTTATGATGACTGATGCATGTCAGAAAATTAGAGGGTCCGATATCAGAAAACATATTGTGTGGAGGATTATCCTCGCCTGAGTGGAGGTTTCACTCACATATCCGATTTTAAATCCGAAAATAATTTTTGATGTTAAAACATGATATGATTTACAAAATCATAAATCAGAACTTTTACGAGTAACATTTTTTCCAGAAATCAGATTCTTGATTTGAAAACAAAAATTTCACATGCTATGTATGATGATACCATGTATGAACAGATAAACAATTTTACATATGAAATCAAGCAACGTACAAATTATGTTTTACAAATGCACACATAAAATAGCGTAATATTATAGGCACAGAAACATGTAGCACATGAAGAGACACACCTTAAGCAACTGAAGCTCTAACTCAGAGATGGACGCGTCTCGTGTTCCGGTCTAGCTAAAGTAGGACCTACGAGGTAAAATAATTGAATTAGTATTCATTACTAATACTAAGCCACCAACTAAAAACAAACTCTGATCCGAAGCTTACTCAAGTGACGGTCTCAAAGAACGTGCCTAATCGGTCTAAACAACTAAAGGTAACTCAGAGGCCTCAGGGACGTTGACATCTAAACGAGAGAAATATTATGAATTAAATTCCCCACAAATAACTTTTTAGACTTTAAGAACAATTCAGATGAAAACACTAAAACGATCTTTCGGGTTCAAATTTAAAAAAACAGATAGCGGATTCGGACTCAGAACGTCAAAAAAGGTCAAGGAGAAATTTTTCCGAAAAAGTCAACTATGGTCAAAGTCAACTGGTTAAAGTCAACTTTGACTTGACTAGCCAAAAGTCAACGGTCAACTATGGTCAAAGGTCAAAAATCCATGGTCAAACTGATCAAACTAGTCAAGGTCAAACTAGTCAAAGGTCTAATCTGGTCAATATGGTCAAACCGGTTCGGTCAAAAACACTTGGGCCGGGTTAACTCATTTAAATGGGTCAAAAACCGGGTCGGTTAAATCCCCAAACTCATATCACAAGCCCACCACACTCAAATCTTACACATAACCCATAAAACACAACCAAACATAACAACCACCAAAAACCCAAGCCCACCGACAAACTAATGGACACCACCCAAACTAGGGTTTCCAACAATCAACTAGAAAACTACAGGGAACAGAAACGTTGCACTTCCGATGACGACGAGTCACCAAAAAATTAAACTAAATTGGAAAAGACAACAACGGCGAAAGGTACGACGACAACGGTGGTTCATCAGAAACCTAAAACATTATCAAGTCTGATTTTTTTTACACAACAACCAAACCAAAAAAACATCTCATTCGAATCTAAACCCCTCACAAAAAAAGAATAAAAAAACTTACAACACTGGTTAGCCGGATCTGGAAAACAGAGTGAAGAAAGAAATAAAAACAGCGAAAGGTGGAAACACAAGCACGCCGACAACCATGAGTGGAAAACACGTCGGAGAACTGAATGGTTTTTTCTTAAGCCTTTTCCGAACAACAACAAAACAAAAAGTTTGAACATGGGGTTGATGTCGACTCCCTACTGATTTTGATTTTTGAATAAGCAAACCGCAAAAGAAAGTGAATGGTTACAGTGCTGGAAACAAGCACGGTAAGGGAGGGGGTGAAAGCTGCGTGAGATCTGGAGAGAGAAAGATTGGCGGGCGACAGACTCAAAATTAAAACCCCAACAAACAGATTTCACGATTTGGGAAGGGGTTTTAATTTTTATGTAATACCCCAAAAATTATTCCTAATTTTAAAACCCTAATTTTGAAATCCCTAAGTAAAAATCCTAATTTTTATATTCCCAATTTCTGAAACCCTAATTTATTTGAGTTCTTTTTTAAATTGTTTTTCAAAATTTAAGGGAAATTTTTTGAGATAAGATTATAAAGTTTTGAAAGTTTTAAACATGAATTTAAAGATTAAAAGTTAAATTGATTTGATGACTTTTGGATAAGTAATTTACTTTTAAATTAAATTTTATTTTTACTGAGATTAATTATTATTTTTATTAATAGTTTATCTACAATCAATCTTTTTATTGAAAATATTATTTTATTTTAATTATTGTTTTATCAAAACTCTTTGTTTAATATTATATATTATTTGAAGTTACTTTCGAAGAAGGAAAATCCTTTTAAGATTCTATAATTTTTATTATTATTATTTTATTAACTTTTTTATGGTTTAATAGAATTCTAATTCAAGTTGGAATCAATTATTTTTCTCTATAAATACATATTATGATCAAAGAGAAAACCTTACATTATTTTCGTCTATCAAGATTCTCTAAAGCCTTTGTTCTCACTCTTTATTTCTGTTCGAGTTCAAAACCATGTTATTCATTAATTTGAGTCGCTTTGGCTAAGGTGTATTCTCTTACTGGTGCTACATTTGTTTTGTTTTGTTTTTCAAAAAATATATATTTTTTGCGACAAGTTTAATATTTTATGTTTTGAAAAATAATCGTGTTTTGTCAGCATGTTTAATTTTTGTATTGTGTCTTTTATTGCATACTTGTGTTTCCGTGCTTACATATCATTGTGATTTGAGAAATATATAAAACTTTTCGAATTTTGAGATCTCATATTTTATTTAGTTATTTTATTATTAAATATAAAACTAACTTTTAGTTATTCAAAATATTATTATTATTATTTTGGAAAGTTTGATGCATTTGGGAATTAAGGTTATTTTTCAGTATATATAGATATTTTATTTGAATCGTCAGATTATAGTATTATTTTTAATAAATTTTTAAGATAATTTATTTTGGGAATTTTAACTCTTTTTAAGTTACCAATTTTTAATTATAATTTTAACTTTTAGTTTTGACGAATTATTAAGTATTTGAACATTTTATAATTATTATGAAATAATATAAAATAAATTGGTTTTGAGGGTAAAGTTTTTAACTTTAACTTCCTAGATTTGGCATATTTCTAATTGTGTTAAATGTGTGTTTCTTCTTGTGCTATTGTTAAATGAATTTAAATGTGGTTTCTTTTTCTTGTGCTAAATGTATGTATCTTCTTGTGATATTGGTAAATTAGTTTAAATGTGTGTTCTCTTCCTGTGCTAGATTTTCTGTGTTCTGTGATTATCTATTTATAGTGACACTGTGATATTGAACATACTATGTGATACTGTGATCTTGAGTTACCCTATGAGACTGTGATCAGATTATCTGAACTGTGTGATTCATATACTATACGAATATCTGAGATAAGACTTTTTGAGAATTGTGATATTGATTGCATAGCATGTGCATGGGGGGATTGTACGGAGGAAGGTGGTTTTACCACACAGCGTTTTGGAGAAATAAGGGGTGAGGGGTTCTAGGGAACTACCTCCACAGCGATCGGTTGGTTTAGACACCACTATATTTGGCGTTCGGAGTATGGGATTGCATTTTATGTGACATTGCATACATCATTCTTTGTGTTTATTTACAGCGGAAAAATATTTTTTTATCTGTGATTGTGAACTGAGTGATATTGTGATGTTTGACTGCACTTTAGAGACACACTGAGCTTTATAGCTCATTCTTTTAGTTTTCTTTTCTTTCAGATATCTGGCCCTAGGAGTTGGTACTCGGAGATCTTTCTCGGATACGGTTTATTGCAATTATTTAAAGACATTTTTATTTTGGGATTATTAGGGATTGATATGTATTTAAACCTCATGCATAAAACCAATTGTTCAAATTTGTTAATTTTAAATAAGAATATTTACCTTTTCTTAACCGTGTTTTTATCTTTTAATTTACAAATTTCCTTTTTAAATCACTTTTTGCAATTACTTGACATGAAAGTTTTAAAAGCAACAGTTTTAACCTACCGTACTTCTTAAGTTAAAATTAAAGGGTTACATTTTATCCAAAGAAAATTGGTAAATTACAAGGTTAGTCCTTGTACTATATAAAGTTCACGAAATAACCACAAAACATTTCAATTTGACAAAAAAGTCACCAAAATTTCGAAAAAGATTAATTAAGACATTGAAATTCAAAATTAAAATTTCCCAAATTCTAGGGTTTTAGAATTTAGGGATTTCAAAATTTTAATTTCGAATTGGGGCAAATTTCGGGATGTTACATTAGGTGCCATCAAGAAGCAAGGGAGTCAAATAAACTATTTTATACATTCTTAGGCTCAAGTATGTTTTAAATTAAATTGAGAACCTTAAGTAGATGAGATCAATGGAGTAATGAATCTATATTTTTCTGGATATTCTAGTTTTGTATTTCCTCTATGATATGTTATTATGTTATTGAAATATTTATGATATACAAATTGTGTTGAATTGAAACATGATACTGTTTGAGTACTTTTCTTATGAATATAGGTTTTGTTGCATCTAGTGAACTTGCCCTGAAGTGTGTTTATGCCCCTAGCTACTATAATGCATCTAGATAACTCTTAATTTTCGTTTAAAGCATAAAACTTGAGTAATCTGTGTTTTCTGTGTAGAGGGTTTCGAAACCTCTTCATAGGGTATTGATACCAAGGCAAAAATATGAAGGATTTCTGGAAAATTTGGACGAGGTATCGAAACCAAATGAACTGTTTTCGAAAACAAAGTATGAAATTATGCAAGCGTATCGATATGCTCTCACTGAGTTCCGAAACTCATCTTTACAATAGCAAAACGTATCGGAACGGGGACCAAGCTTTATCAAAACGCGGGTTTGTTACGTAGGCAATCGGATGAGTTATCGATGGTGTATCGAAACACTTAATACCTATTTCGATACAAGGAAGGGACGTTTCGAAACCCCTGGTAGTTAAAGTCGTTATAGGCTGGTTTAAACTTTAAAACTTTACATTTTAGCCATTAAACTTTGAGGAACCAATTAGAAGACTTGTAGATATTGTTTTAAGTTGAAAATTTACGTGCAAGCATGAAATATACTTAAATAAGGATTAGTAAACTTAATTTCAATTTTAGATCTTAAATTTCTAGAAAATTATAATTAGGTCCCTAAAACTTATTCAATTAAATTAGGACTCTATTCTCACTAGTTTCCGCTACAAATGAACTTAGTCCTTGTATGAACATGTAGGATCCATTTAAAGTACCTAGATAAGATGAATATATATATATATATATAGTTGTTTAATTTTTTAGGGTCGTTTATCGGGGTGAGTCTCCAGATTAGCCTCGGTATTCCCCGTGTAGCTCGTTCGAGTCGGGTGGCGTCTAGACCGGTTCGAGGGATTTACAATTAAAATAGGATCAATTTAAAACTTAAATCATTAAATTATTTTTTTTAAAATTTTAATTATAGAAAAATAATAAAAAGAAAGTTAAGCGATGAATGATATAATTTATAAAAAAATTAAATGGATAGTGTAGTGAAAAAAATTACTTTTGAATTTATTATATTAGAAAGATTATTTTTAAATGTATAACACTTTAAACGGTGTTTTTTAAACTCGGTATGCTTGTACTTCATCTTAAAAAAACTCAAATTTAATATTAAAAAAATCATAAAGACGAAAGATTTATATTTCGTCTTTAAGAAAAAAATATGAAAACGTATTTGGCTTGGTTCCGTCAAAGGGTGATAATAAGTTTATCCAGCTTGCGAGCTATTTGGGCTTGGATCGGTCAAAATTTGTCTCGAGTGAGTTTGATTTAAATTCTTATTTGGATCGTGTGAGTTCGATTTGGTTTCAAGCTTGGCTCAAGACCTTAACGATCTGAGTCGAGTTTAACTAATCTCAACTCGAAGAGCTCATGAACAAGCTCAAAATAATTATATTATATATACATGCTACATATACACTAAAATTAATCTCGTTAGCAAAAGAAAATGAATAAAATAAAATAAGAGAAATACACTAAAAATAAATTAACTAAAATAAATTGGATATTTTTTCTCTTTCTCGATATTGAATTTCGTTTCAGTGTTAGTTATGAAAATGATTTTTAACAAGGCCTTATCTTTTATTAAAAAAATTATAGCAAAATTAGCTATTTTGAGTCGAGTCGAGCCAAGCGCTCGATGAGCTTCGAGTCTGAGGCGAACCCAATAGTATTGTTTCCTACCCAAGTCGGTGCCTAAAATTTCAAACTCGTCGAGCCTCGAGTCCGAGCGAAGCCCAATAACATTGTTTCCAAGCCGACACGAGTTTGGCCCGGCTCAGGCTTGACTCGGCTCATTATCATCCCTAGTTAGGGGTGAGAAAAACTTGATTCGATTAGAAAAAAATCCAAATAACTCGACTCGATTTGAGGCAAAAATACTTGATTCAAAATTTTATACCTTATTTGAATCGAAATTTTTTTAAATAAAGTTTGTGTTATAAAATAAAATTTTCAATAACTCAAAATTTTTAGTAATTAAAGGATTTATTTTTAAGTTCAAGATGAATCTCTCAATTTTTTGTGTATACTTTGTAGGGATTTGTGTACATACACAAATCCTTACCATTTTTGTACCAATTTATGTATTCTCATAGTATATTGTGTATGTACACAAATCCTTACACTTGGATGACCTCCTTTAGCTCATGGTGTGAAGTTGTAAGGATTTATGTACATACCTTTTTCCTTAGGGTTTTCGTAATCATTTGTGTATACGTTGTAGGGATTTGTGTACATACACAAATCCTTACCATTTTTGAACCAATTTATGTATTCTCGTAGTAAATTGTGTATGTACACAAATCCTTAAGTTGTAACATTTTATGTATATATTGTTTTTCTTACAATATTTGTAAGGTTTTATGTATATACACAAATCCTTACGTTTGTAACAATTTATGTATATACCATTTTTCTTACAATTTCTGTAAGAAATTGTGTACACTGTTCGTAACTAATTATGTAAAAAATGACCGGGTAAAACGGTTAGTCTTTTTTTAGCCTTCTTTTAATAGCCTTTTCCTAGAATCACATAGCGTCTTAAGCAATTTTTTATTAATAAATTTTCATTTTGATTTAACACTCACCTTCTTTGTTAAACGGTGTGTATTGAGCTAGTAATCCCAGTTAGTTATTATAATTACCATTACTTAATTGGAGATCTCATCTACAAATAATGTTTTAATAAAAAATTAAAATTTTATGCTATTTGCATGTAGTGTCTTAACCAAAAATTAAAAAATTATTAATAAAATATTTTTTTGTTATGAGTTTAAATGAATAAATTTATTAATAATAAGTTAATATATGATTTTTTATTACAGGAAGTGAATAGATTTAAAAATTGTTATTACTACGGTAATTAGCATTTAAAAATTCATTCAAACAATTTATTTGGACAGTCCAACGCGATAATTATGATGATTCGAATAATTTATCTATGATGTGATTGGTTTTTCGGTAAAGCCTACAATAATTAGTTTGAACTCCCTCTCGATCATTTGGATCATCCATACAAGTATGAATGCATGACGAAGTTGATTGACCCTCCGATGACAAGAATTTCGATGACCTTCCCATGACTTCACCAACCAAAATCCAATTTTAAGGATAGACACAATAAAAGAACACCACTTCCTCAACCTAAACGAAATATCAAAACAACATTCCTTACTTAACCTTTGCCCAAATAGAAAACGAACAAGAGCAGTGACGTCAATGCAAGGGAAAGGCCAACCCACACCATTACTATTTTTTGAACCACAACCTTGGCATAAAAAAATAAAGGGTGATAAATCGAGCATTGAGGAGATTTTGTAAGAAGATAAAAGTGAGAAGGAGAATTGTACGATTCTTTTCCGATCTTAGCAAAAAAATCGGTGGAAGGTTAAACAAAAGGTTAAACCCGACGATTGAGGTTGTAGTGTTTCGTCGAAGAAAGAAGAGAGGGAAAAATATAAGGAAACGGAGAGAAGGGTGGCGCTCCAAAAAGAAAAGAAACATAAAAGCCTCTAATCTGCCAAAAGAAAGAGGCATAAAAGCCTTTAATATGCCAAAAAATATGTAATTTACAAGGCACACCCCTGCATTTTCCTAGGGTCTACAAAATGACATCAAAATTTTACTAATTAATCAAAAATAGTCATTTAATTTCTAAATTAATCACAAAATTTTGATTTAATTCAAATTAAACTACTCATCAAATTAAAGGTTTCATAACAAAAGTTTTTCAAAAATTAGGGATTTTAAACTAAGGATTTCGAAACAAGGGGGGTTTGAATTAGAGGAAATTTTGGGGTATTACAAGGTTTATGTGGTCTTGTGATATGGTCGCCGTATTACAGGAATGTTGATCAATGAACCTTTTCACCTCCCATATCTTTTTGCTTTTGTGTACAAAACTCTTATCCTCAAGTTATAGTTGGTCTTATAATTCATATACCTTACATAATATGTTCGATTATCAGATTCAGTAATGCAAAATTGCATATGAGGTATGACACAATACTCTTTAATCGCTAATTGAGCATCTTGCTTTTTATTAAATTGAGCTCCAAGTATAAACTCTCTTTAAGTTGAAGTTTAAGTATAAACAAATACACATACATCATATTTTAGATCCCGTATTGCATCATAGTCTGCCTCATACGTGTGAACTTGAGGCACGTAAGATAGGAAATTATATTTTAGTTTCTATGAATCCATTTGAAGATAACCTTAAACCGCCAACTCATCAGCTAAACTATACCTAGTAGAAGTTATTGCCCAAACATCTTCCTCAACATCAATAACATGGTCTAGTAGAGCAACAATTGTCCTAAAACCATCATCAACATCAAGCAATTCGACATCAATATCTATTAGTTCTAGTGTAACATTTTCATCGTCCTTGCTAGAATCATCAACGATTTTGCCCCAACAACCATAAACGTATTCGTTGTTATAATCCATCATTATATTCAATCATAACAATGAACCTAAATAAATATGATTTTTTTAAATGAACAATAGAACAAAAATCCTAGGCAGCTACTATATATATAAAGTGTTGGAAAAATAATGAGAAATGAGCAAATTTGAGTCATATTTTGGAATAGTAAAGATAGAGATTCGAATAAGAAATTTGTTGGCTCTTATTCTACTTAATGAGGTCTTTACAATTGTATCTCATATGATCAAAATGGTTGAGTGATGAATGAGAAAATGATTCTTAAAGTACGAATGTTGTGAAAAGAGTAAGAAAGAAGCCCCCATTATCCCATATGGATGGGATAAATAAAGTGGAAAGTACTTATATACACTTACCCATATTTTTGTCATTGAATGTCTTGAGATGACTCATGGTATGGGGTACACTCTCATGATGTGGGTGATGCGAATGTCCATGTACGCAAGGAAGATTTACATATGGTTTAGTGGGTTCACTTTATTTTTTATAAAAAAAATTAAAAAAAAATTAATTAATGTTGTGATTAAAGTAAAGAATAAGAATAAAATAGATGAATAAATATGAGAGATAAAAAGAGAGAGACTTGTATTATATTCTTAAAGTAGGATTGTGTACAATGCTTTCGTCAAAAGTCTATATTTATAGGCACAAGATGGAAGTCTTAATTACAATAAGAATTAAACTCTAATAATAAAGTACATTAAAATATTATTTAGTATACGAATATCCACCATAAATAAAGATATTTATAATACTCACCCTTGAATATCCATGAAGATAAATGTGTCTCGTTAAAACCTAACTAAGATAAAAACTTGTGAGAAAAAAAATCTCTATTAAGGAAAAAAAGTACATACGCATAACATGTTGCCTCATTAAAAACCATATCAAGAAAACCCATTGGGACAAAATCTCTATTAAGGGAAAAAAAGTGAAACACGTATCTACTCCCTCTCAAGAAAATATCACATAAGATCTTTGAATCTTCATAATTCAATCTTGAATATAATCTTCAAATGTTGAAATAGAGTGTGCACTAATGGATAAATCTTCCAAATTATTACTTGAAATTATTCATTGAATACTATTCTTCTGAAGATCATGAGGTACGAAACTATAAAGAAATATGTTTCGTTTTATCAAATTTGATGTATCCACCTTGAGATATAAATCTTGCATTATCTCTACACAAAATAACTTGTATCTTATCTTGTGAAAGCAATTCATATATTTTCTGGATATGTTTAGCCAAACACATATTTCAGCTTTACCTCAAACATAATAATTGTTTTAAGTTAATGGTCTTGTAGAACTTAAATAGTATTTCTAGACCAACTAAGATACGATGCATCCAAATCAATTAATGTATATATGATGCTTTTAGACCAAAAATATCATCACCCTTTTCTTGAGGCGGAATGGATCTTTTTTTACATTAAAAGACCTAGCAACCATAAAGTTGATCATGAATATGCATTATGCTTTCTGTATATATCGATTGATGCAAATAGATTCCATTGTTAAGGAGATATCTCAATGAGTCTCAATGATATTCAAATCATCGACATACACAACAATAACAAATTCAAAACTAAACTTCTTAAAAAAAATGCTTGGGAAAATTAAATAATTCATATAACATTCTGTTAATAAGTATTCAATGAGGAAATTATACTAAATGTACCCAAAATATTTTAATCCATAAAATATATATTCAATATAAGCGAATAATGTTCTCGAGAACTTGAATTAACTACTTCTGCAACTCTAAATCCTTCTAGAAGCTTCATGTAAATGTTGTTATCAAGAGGCCCATACAAATAGAATGTAACAACATCCATTCGGTGGAAATTGAGTAATTTTATTTATTGTAGACTGATCAAAATCTAAAAGTAGTTGCATCCACCACCGAGGAATATATTTTTCTCATAATCAATTTAATGTATTTGTGAGAATCCTTTTGCAATCAAATGAGTTTATATCTCGTGATTTCCCCTTTTGATTTCTTTTTCTCACAAAGGCTCATTTATATCCACGAGCTTTACTCATTTCAATGTACCAGCTATATGTCCAAATACTTTTTTCGAAAGAGATTTTAATTTCATCTCAATTGCCTCTTTTCATGTTGGCCAATCATTTATTTGTTTATATTGTCCAATTGACAATAGTTCATGATCCATATCATCAAATAAAATCTCTATTGCTATATTGCATGCAAATATATTAACGACGTCGATTTTATTTCAGTTTCACTTATTACCAGACATGACATAATTTATTGAGATCTGTTTATTATCAGGTATTTGAGTCATTTTAATTTCTCTATTGGAGACCTTTTAATCTTTTTTAGAGATTTTAATAATACGTTGATTCCTCGATCAGACAATCATAAATTATAGCTTCTTTTATTTTTTGAGGATTTTTATCTTTGGAACCTATTTGTTTACCACGCTTCAAGCGTAAGTTAGAAACATTAGCAAGCGTAAGTTAGAAACATTAGCAGCTAAAGTTTATCCTTTAGGGACATCAAATTTAACCGGAGCATTCATAGCTTACCGGTATATATGACTTAGTCACTCTTTTAAGGTCAGCAAAATCATTTGGTAATTGATTTGCTAAATGAATTATCCTTCAAACTTATAGTTCACACGTGGATCAAACTAAAAAAATGATAATTCATTTCAACTTATTTCTTTTTTCAGCTACAAAAACAACAAATAACCAATGATTTTTCAAAAATTAAAAATCAAGTTAATGATTAAGAGAGAAAAATAATCAATAATTAAAATACAATAAAAGGTGAAGAACTTATCTTTGATTCATTCTAGTAATAAATTCTTTTCAATAATTCCTTTAAGATTCGAACGACAAACAACTTTGTTGGTTAGAGTCTCGTGCTGATAACGTGTTGTGAATAAAGTAAAGAATAAGAATAAAATAGATGAACAAAGATGAGAGACAAAAAGAGAGAGACTTGTATTATATTCTTAAAGTAGGGTTGTGTACAATGCTTTCTCCAAAAGTCTATATTTATATAGGCATAAGATAAAAGTCCTAATTCCAATGGAAATTAAATTCTAATAATAAAATATATTAAAATATTATATAGTATATGGATATCCACCATAAATAAATATATCCATAAAAATTCATTTATTTTTTATTGTATTTTTTAAAACTCACTTGGTATGAAATATATATCCCTTTAAATCTTCAAAACCAAAGTCACAAGAGATTTTGAGATTAGACAAAGACAGGAAGCAAGACTACAAGAGACGCTGAAGATAGGAATGAGCGTTCGATCAAGTCGAGTAAAAATAATAGTTATTAATTGATGAGTCTAATTTTATCATTCGAACTTTTATTCAAAAAATTTTCGAATCGAGTTAAATCGAGTTTCGTGAGTTCTTACAAAAAAGTTAATTATAATTATTTATTATGTTATAGTACGATTTAATTTAATTTAAATGACTTTCATTATTCATATAATATATTTATATGTACATTTCTT
This sequence comes from Abelmoschus esculentus, assembly GCA_035048815.1. Taxonomy (NCBI): domain Eukaryota; kingdom Viridiplantae; phylum Streptophyta; class Magnoliopsida; order Malvales; family Malvaceae; genus Abelmoschus; species Abelmoschus esculentus. Next base: position 8,580,641 of record JAUCBN010000015.1, read on the forward strand.
CGTATTTTTTCATATATGATAATATTTCTTCATATATATAATAAAAATTTAAGAGATTTGTCTCGAACTTAAAAATAAATCTTATAATTATTTAAAAAATTGAGTTATTCAAATTTCTATTTTACAACTCAAATTTTATTTTTAAAAAAATTAAATCAAAACAAATCGAATATTTTTACTTCAAATCAAATCAAATTTTTCAGTTTTTTCGATTCAACTCGAATTAATTCCTAACGGAAGAGATGCCAAGCAAAATCTAGGGACAATGATTTGCAAACACATAAATTAGTGGCCAAGGTTTGAGGATAAAGGTAGCGAGTCACTAAAACGAGGGCTTCCCACGACTGTTGAGTTCTTTAATGGGTTATTTTTTATTTTCTTAAATGTCCATTTGCTCTTTAAAGTATATATTTTTTCGAACAAGCTCCTAAAATATTTTTGGATATTTTATTACATAAATTATAAACTTTTATTCTATTTGAATTTAATTCAAAAAATTAATCAGACGTAGCGTGCGATTTAACCCTTTCATTAAATTCAGTTGATTATTTATTTATTTATTTGTGACACATGGTGCATTCTAATTGATCCTTGTTTTTAATTAATAATAGTTAATGACAAGGGTCAAATGGGATAACAATTTACAGTCTAGGGAGAAAAACGTCCCAAAAATACTTTAAGGACTAATCAAGAAAAATTTTATACTTTAGGAAGAAAATAGGCATTTAGACCTATTTTTTTGGCACAATGCCAAAAAATTTTACGATAACTTTATTACTTGTTCTTTTCTGAAACAACATAACCCTCAATGTTTTAGCTTGAGTCAAAATAGCCTTAATACAAATAAAAAGCGTTATTCAATTAATGATAAATGACTTCAAATGACATGAGAAACTTACTTGGTAACACGTTGATATGATAATGTTATTTAAAAAAATGTGTTAACTTGAAAGAATATTACTTAAGTCAAAAATATTTTTTATATAATTATATAAAATATAAAATTATTTTTTTACCAACGTGTTATTTTGTTAAGTCATTTCAAGTTATTTACTATTAGTTCACTAATAATTTTTACCTTTATTTTGATCCAAAATGAATATCAGTGGTTAAATTACTTCAAAAATTAAGACTTAATAGTAGAAAACTACCCAACCCATACTTGTTTTTCCATTTACGTGTCATAGTTGTTTTTTAGTTTACTTTGATGTCTAATATTTCTAACGTTACTAAAATAGGTAACCGTTGTTATTTTTCATTTTTCTAAATTCTAAAATTATATTTAAAAATAAAAATTAATAAATAAAAAATAATCTCAAGTTTCACAAAATAACTTACACTACAATAAAATTTTCAATTTGTGTCGCAACTTCTATGTGATGTTGTGTATAACGTCACGAAATATATTATAAATGTGATGATTTTGTTTTCATCTTAGTTAATGCATAATGATATGTTTTTTTGACAATTTTTAAAAACGTCATTTATTTTTATTACTATACTTTTAGCGGCTTAAATAAATTTTGGAAAAAATATTTTAATGACATTTAAAGAAAATGATGATATCGTCACAAATAAAATAAAATGATTAATGATAAATTATTATTCTAACAAGTTAATGTTAATTATTGACATTATAAATTCATCATGAAAAATTATTAATTTAAGACAATTTCATTCATCATAATTTAAAAGAAAAAAAAAGGTGACATTTTATTTGTATCGTAAAAAATATTTAATTATAAAAAAAATGACTTTTTATACTTATCGTTATGTCTCTTATTTTTTATTATTAATTTTAAAAATATCATATAAAATTTTCATTTAATACTTCACATCGATAATTATCGAAAATTTTGATATAATAAATTATTAGTAATATACTTCTGCAAATGATTACGTAATTTTTATTTTACTAATATAGTTTTACAAATTTCATAAAAATAAGAGAAATTCATATTACGAAAAAAAATCAAAAAATTAAATTATAAGAAATTTAAATTATCAAAAGAAAATAAATTTGTAACTTAAATTATTTTAATAATCACGCTTTTTAAATTAAAATAATATAACCATAAAATAGGTTCTACATCAATATCATATTCACCACTTTCAATTTCACCATTTCGTCGTCATCTTCAATCTCTTGACCAGAGTCAACCAAGATATTTACATTATTTAAAATATCACAATTAATAAAATTTACAGCAACATCGTTCTTATGATATTTTTATTTTCATATCGTGATTATAAATTTCAAAATCTTCATCTATATCGAAGATATCATCATTTTCTAAGAATATGCATTTTCGGGACATCAAATAAATTTTTGTAATGAAATTTTTACACCGCTTTTCAATCTTTCCCTAACTAGGTGTCTTATAAATAAAAAAAAAAATACTTTGCTTACACTAACAAATACAAGGGTCACTTTTGTAGCAATATTTGTTAATATTTACGCTGAGTAAATGATCGTCTTTATAAATTCTTCTCTTCTTATTACCTAATTTAAATCATTTGTATTTGAACAAAATAACTTCATAAATTTTGATATAATTTAACTAAAAAATATCACTAAAAATATCATAAAAGTTCATTTAATTCTTCTCATGTTTACCTTCAATCGTCACTCCACTCTTTTAACTTGTCAAATATTCATTGTGTTTTTGTGTAGAATCTAACCCCATTAATAATACAACATGTGTGTATTTGAGCTTATATGTCAGGGTCATAAGTTACGAAAGAAATTCAAAAGATATTTTTTTTAGAACCTTAATTGGTAACCTGACATTTAAATAAAAAGATAAATTTTATACATATTTTATATAGTATAAAAAGTATTTATAAAACATATCTATTTATATAATTTTTGAATCATAAAAGAAATTGAGCTTTAGGTCGTTTTTCAACAGAAAATAAATTTTATTATTGGATCTTCATTTTATGTTTTCTATTTTAATAATCAATATGTAAGTTAAAGCATATTAAAAATAAATCTTACTTGAATGATTATATAATAAAATATATATTTACTTTATATATGGTTCAATTTTATCACAATTTATCGATATATACCATTATATCATTTCAAACTCTTGGTCAGACAATAACTCATAACTTTTAGTTCCTAAAGGACGAAAGCTATTTAAAAAAAAGACTTTGACTATAGAATTCTTTCCTTCCATCACCATCATCATTCCTATATTCTTGATTAAATTTAGTCTCAATTTCAGAGAGATACATAGAACTAAAGGTTAAACATTCGGTAAAAAATATATGTCTCTACTATATATCTTTTTGGTCGAGATTTATTTCGTGTATATGTCTTGAGTTTTCCTAAAAAATATGTTACATACAAACAAATATTATGTAAAAATATTTATGTAATTATTTTACTTTAATTAAAAATATGAAAATTATAAAATTATATCTCTTTTTTATTTTCTCGATATCCATGAAATCTAAATTGTATCGTTTCTTCATTATTTTTTGATAAGGCAACTCAAAGAATATATTTTTTAGTTCAATTTAATTTTTCAGGAGTATGCTTTCTCTTTATTTTATTTGGATGTTTTTTATAATCGTTCTCTTTAAGAACATTTAATTATTTTAATTGTTCTAATAAGACCATTTATTTCCGACAATGATATCAAATTTCACATTATGTTTCTTTATTTTATTTTTTTAACAAAATCTATGAAAGTTGAAACACCTATTACATAGTTTACAAAATATTTAAACTCCATTCACTTTTCTTTATCCATGGTGTTATTTTATCTTAATAAACAAATATGAGAAGGTTAAAATTTAATATAATCTATAACATTGTGAAGCACGCAATTTCAAGTATCATATACGTTCTCGGAATGAGTACAAATCGGGGACGATTATGGTACATATCAGAGACATCTTACGTTGATAAAGTATGGCTTAAAAATATTAAAAACAATTGATATTTTTTTGGGATATTTAAGGGACAATGTGTGCCTTTCACCTACATCTTCAAGATCATATTTACCTGAAAATAATTATAAAACCCGTGAGAGAATGAAACGTGAGCCATAAATGTACAAGATCTGATTAGAACGTGCCGCTAAGTGTTAACTGTGAGAAATTATAGAGATGAAAAATGGTAAAAGAAAATAAACAATAAGCTTTTAATTTTACTGTGTGGTAATAAGAAGAGAGATTACTTCAAGTGACTTGAGTCTTGGTCAATAAAACATCCCTTGGCTTACGCAAGAAAACCAATGGATAATATTAATCTAACCTTTGGTATGTGAAATTGATTATGGCTCTTGAATTTCTGTATACCGTCCAATGGGTATTAACATACTTCAATCTAAAATAAAAATATTATTAGTTTAATATTTTTAAATTTACTTTGTGGGTTTTTCAAAATTTATTTTTGGTGATAGGCGAAGACAAGAGTAAGTTCGTGATCTCCACGGTAGTACAATTGTGGTTTATCTTTTGTTGTTGTATCTTAGGAGATATATGACCAATAAACTTGAACACTATAAGAGTGACCGAAAATCTGTCGTAAAGAAACATCATTCATAAGGCCTCAACATGATTAAATTGGTTTGATTTAAATATGTTAGATTTATACATTTTTATATTTTATTCAATTCAATATAATAAAATATTTATATTTTATTATTTATTTCATTTTGGACTAACGTTTTTCTAACTAGTACTTTATGATATTCAAACATTTAAAGATTTTTTTCATGGTACATAAAAATTGTTGTCTGAGGAGGAAGCATAGATCTTATTGGACTTTCTGATGATATCTAGTGTTTGCACTCATGCACTTTTTTTTTTAAAAATCTTTAATTTAATTTTTTTAAAAAATATCAAGGTAATCAAATTTATTTATTTAATTTCGTGTTAACTTAAAAAATTTTGGTTTAAGACATACTATTTTTTTGTTAATATTAGATTTTATGTTCTATTTCGAACAACCTCTCCAATTATTCTTAATATATATATATATATATATACATTGTTAATACATTAATTTATTTCAAATTTTGTATGGTATATATGTCACTGATCCAAATTATATATAAGTTTTATATATGTAGATTACATAAAAAAATTATAAATTATATGTCAATTTTGTGAATTATGTTAATACATAAATATAATAAATAAAATTTATATAAATTTATATGAAATTATAAATATTTTTTACAATTATAAACAATTATAAATCGTGAAAGTCACTTTTTTCCCTCCATTTTTCCTCCAACCGAATACCACATTCCTTATTTTTAGCAAGACTTTCATATTTATAAACATCATTATTTATATTTTTTATTCGTTCTTTGATTTCCTTAGTCACTATTAGGGCTATGGACGATAGCGTAAAGTTTTATTTCTTATAATTTTTTTATGTTTTATTTTAATAGACGACTATATTTTAATTAGAGATATATGCCCTATTCAAATCTAAGGTACTGTTTTAGAGGATATGCAAATTTGTTTAGCGTTCATATGTTCTATGGTAAACGTTTTTAGTTCATTTATTCTATTTGAAGCTAGTATATTTTATTTTACTATACATAACTTTGATTATTTTTTGTGTTTATTTCAGGAGTTTGGTTCAATTTCATAAATTTTTTATTTTATTTGTGATAAGTTTTATTTTTAAAAAAAACTCTAATTTTGTTCTTGATTTATTAAATTTTATTTTAGATTTTTTAATTTTATTTTAGATTAATAGGGTTATTTAATTTATATATGTATCAATTTGGTGGTTGCTCTAATGTATTTAATTTTACTATTTTCTTTTCTTTCATTTTATTCTTATTTGAATTTATATCCTATCTTTTTATATGCAAGTGTGTTGATTTAGTTTTAAAATTTCATGTTTGTTATATAAAATACATAGTTTACATTGTGGGTAATTATTAATTAAATTAATATTTTATATTATCTTAATTTGGTTAATACACAATTAGACTTAACAAGTCTTTGAAATTTTTATGATATAAATTTAAAAAATAATTAAATACGATTATCATCGAATATTTTATTATTTAAAATGATTTTATTTAAATTTCAGGATGGCGTCAAGTAAATCATTTAAAAAAAATCAGATCGAGGCAAGGGACGAGAAAATCTAATCTAAGATATGAATAAGTTATTAATAGAGATACCCGTGTGAAGGATCAACCAATTGATGTGAAGGATCAACCAATTGATGCAGTTCAATCAGCTAAATTATATTTTGAAATCAAAATTATATCTTGACATTTTATCTCAATGTTAAAAAAATGAAAAGATACGAAGGATGATAAATTTCATGCCCTTGAGAGACTTAATGTGAGTTTAATCAGTTTATTGTTTTTTTTAATTCATGTAATTAATTTATATATAATTATATATTATTTTATGTTTTAGTTAACAAGTGATGAGCTCTATTATGCTAATTATGTCAAAATTTTTAAGAAATCATCGAGAAAAGGTGCACTTTAAAATATTTTCAAATAATGATGTTATACTCTAAAATAAGTCGGCAAGATATAACATGACACAAGAAAAATGAGAGCAACTATGAGATTTGTTTAATGATCTTAAATATCATATATGAATTTTAATATTTTTTATTTTTTTGATTGAAATAATTTTATATTTTGTTTATTTAATAAATTATAAATTAGATTTATATATGTTTATAATTAAAGAGAAGATACGAAACAAATGCAAAAGTTAAAAAAAATGTCATGTTAACACTTAATCAAGGTTCATGGGCTTTTGTCAGTAGATATGCTACGGTAAGTTGGACATATTTTTTAGATTTATTTAAAAAATATTTTTAAAATTTTTAAAATTAATTATTTATTTTGAAAGCATTTAACGTAAGGATAATAAAAATCAAATAGGATGAATTTCTTTAAGGAAACTCATTATTCAAATAATAAAGATGAACAACAGTTGAGACAACACTAGTTTTTGCTGCAAATGAACTCAGTCCTTATATGAATATGTAGGATCTAATTAAAACACCTAGATAAGATGAAAAAAACATAGTCGTTTAAATTTTTTTAGGGTCGTTTATCGGGGCGAGTCTTTGGATTAACCTCGGTATTCCCCATGTAGCTCGTTCGAGTCGGGTGACGTCTAGACCGGGTTGAGGGGGTTACATTTGTTGGTATCAGAGCCTAGGTTTATGAATCCTTTTGTGATGTTTTGCTTTACTTTGCTATGATTTTATGCATGGTGGTTATTTACTATGTTTTGTTGATATCGCACGGTGATTGTTATACATGTTGATTTGTTATGTACACAGTGATTGAATAATTATTGCTAAGGCTAAAGTATCTTAGATGTAAGTCTCCATTGCTCCACTACTTTTAGGTTGATTTTGTTAAAAAATTGAGCTAGTTGACTCCTTGCTTCTGGTTGACTCACTTAGTTTTGAATTTTTTTTACATAATAATAGTAATATGAGACCTCATAGAGAGCTTCAATGAACACTCGATTTATCAATGATGGAAGGGAAAGGCGTGAGGAGGAAGATTTGCCACCTCTTCCACCACCACCTGTTGCACCGCTAGTTGAACCGCCAACAGCTCCACCTGGTGTGCCGGCTGTCGATGACATGTCACAGTTGGCCCAGGCTATTATGGGAGCTTTTCGGGCTGTAGTTGTTGGAATGCAGACCATATTTGCTCCACCGTTAGCGAATGTTGGGTTACCTTTGGAGAGACTTCGTAGTTTGGGAGCGATTGAGTTTAAGGGACTGACACCGGAGGACTCTAAGACTTGGTCAGAGAGTACAATCGTATCTTAGTTCAGATGGGTTATTCTGATGAGAGGAAACTTGTATGCACAGTTTCTTTTCTCTAAGGTGATGCATATAAGTGGTGGACTACCAGGACGTATGGTATGGAAGTTGAGGAAATAAATTGAGATTTCTTTGTTGAGGCCTTTAGGAGTAAATATTTGGGTGTTCGGTACTTGGATGAGAAAAAGAGGGAATTTATGGCTTTGGCTGAAGGAAGTATATCGATTTTTGAGTATGAGATTCAGTTTTGTCAGGCTGAGTCAGTATGCTCCTAAGTTGTTACCAAATGAGAAAACTCGTTGTGAGAGGTTTTGCTATGGTTTGGTACGAGAGTTTAAGACATATATGCTAGCTACGGACTATACGGATTTTAATGTGTTAGTGGACCGGGCTAAGGATATTGAGCAGAGTTTGGGCTTGAAATCTTTTAGATCTGGTTCTAGTAAGATGTTGGCTGATAATGGTAGTAACAGGGATAAGTTCAAGAAATAAAAAAGATGGTCGGTATAATAGGAATCTTTATGGAGGAGAAGCTAATCGTGGATATTAGGAAGGTCAATCTAAGGGTGCTATGTGTAACAAGTGTGGGAGACGTCATTAGGTCAGTGTTGGGGTGGAAAGGTTTATTGGCATTGTGGTGTTGCAGGGCACACCAAGAGAGAGTGTCTTCAGTTGGTGGGTGCCCATCAGGGCCAAGGTCGTGGAGGCAATCAAAACAGAGGCAGAGGTAAAGGCAGAGTAAAATTCTAACACCAAGATGAGAATCAGGGGTAGCAGCGCCATGATGATGGTCTTGCGAGGGTTTATGCACATAGGGAGGTCCAGAACGACACCGATGTGGTTGCAGGTACCTTTTACTGGCAATCTCTATCCTTGTTTGCTTTTTTTAGATTTTGGATCTACTCACTCTTACATCCTTAGTGAGCATGCTAGAACTTTAGATATACTTGTAGAAAACATGAGTATAGGTATGAGTGTTATTAGTTCTTTTGGAGAGACAATGGTAGTTAGACCTGGAAAACTTGATACGAGTATCGAAAATCGAACCGATTTACCTGAACCAAAAGCCGATCGAATCCGAGCAAGATGATCTTAATGTGATCCGAAACCCGAACCAAAACTGAAATTTAAACCGATCCGAATTCTAGAAGAACCGATATAAACTCGTAACTGATTTGACCTGAACCAATTTTCACCAGAACCAAAAGCAACCCGAAATTAACTTCCTTAAAACCGATCTAAACTGAACATCAATCTGATAATTGAGTCAAAGTGAATAAATAATTTATTTTTACCATTTTTTATTTTTAACAATATAATAAATAATAAAATAATATATGTTTTATCATCTTTTTATTATGATAATACTAATTAATCACTATATCTGATAATAATTTAATGTTTAATATATTTTCTTCTTTAAAAATCAATTTATTTTTTGTTAATTAGTCTCCATCAATGTTGGACCTCCATTTTGATTCATCTGCTCGTAGTAAGCACTAAAGACCAATAATGCATGATGCAAATGGTGTTTGTCTTTAAAAATATCCATACAAGAAATAACATAGTTAATTTGAAGATAGAAATTAGAAAGTGCACCTAGTAACATAAAAACAAGTCTTAAATAAATAATTTTTGTTCAAAAGTTATATTTAGCTGCAGATAAAACTAACTAAGTATCTAAACTCAGCTACTTTTAAGTCTTACATATCAAATTCAGTTGTATTAAGTACATACAACTTCAGTTACATATCAACTTTTGGATTTTGTTGCAGTCAAATCCATAAAAGAGTCAATAAACTCGTCTTCTTCCGTAACTACATAAACAATAACAAAAAGTTATTAATTTGTTTATTACTAAAACAAAAAATAAAGCAATATAACTTTTAAGTTAAAAATAAAACAAAACAAAATTAAGAAATGAAAACTTACATTCATAACCGAACAACCAACTACAAGATGTTATCAATGCCTTCACATTTTCAGGAATATGAGAACTTCTCCACTTATTCAAAATTTGACCTCCTATGCTAAAAGTCGATTCAGAAGCAACAATTGTGAGTGGAACAATCAAAATATCCTTAGCAAGATGAGAAAGCTCTCCATATCGACGCTCGTTTTCTTTCCAAAAATTAAGAATGTCAAGTTCTGCTTTCCTATCAATTTGAGGATTGTCTAAATAAACATCCAATTGCGTCTTTACATAAGAAGTCACGGCCTCTCTCTTGTCATATTTCTAAAAATACATAAAAGAGATAATAGAAAACAAAATAAAAATAAACAAATACATTATATAAAAGACTATAGAAACAACAAATACATGTAACATATTATAAAAAAAATACATATTATAAAACACAATAAGTCAAAATACATAAAAAGTAATCGATATATAAAACAAAAAGACAAACAACATGAAATATAAAAATGACAAACTTACCGCAAAAAGATCAAATTTACGTTTGTGGTTGCTAGACAAAGTCCCCATAATATTAGAGTTTGAGCTTGGTGTTGCTGATGTGTCATGTGATACACGTATTTCTGGAGCATATTATTTAAAAAGCATCACTAACTTAAAATGGACATCACTAACCTTCGAACTAGCTTCCATTTCATCTTCAAATATGCTTTCATAACAATACTTGATAAAAAACAACTTATAACGAGGATTAAGAATTACCGCAAAGGCAAATAACATGCTATAATCATCCTCACCCTCACTTGAGTTGAACCAATACTTATCAAACTTTTTCTTCATTTTTATTACCGTCTTTTTCAAAACACCTTCACTAGTTTTTGTCAACTCTCTCAAAAGCATAAAAATTCTCCAAACATTCCCAAAGTACAAATTTTTGGTGGGATAATCACTCCCTGAAAATAACCCAGTTATATCAAAGAATGGTTCTAAAAAATCTCTAATTTTCTCAAGTATTTCCCATTCTTCAGTGTTTGGACAATGATGGAAAGAAGAATCAACAACAACCATTTGCTTAAAAGCTTCACGGTATAAAATTTCCCTATCAAGCATCATGTATGTAGAATTCCATCTCGTAGGCACATCAAGCCACAATGCTTTAGTTTCTTCTATCTTAGCTAATTTCACACCGAAAAACATTTTTTCTTGATTCTAACCATTAAATATACTTCACACAATCTCTTATCTTGATAACAATATGCTTAATAACCTTACGTTCATCCTCAATAATAAGATTCAACACATGTGCAACACAACGAACATGAAAGTATGCTACTCTATGTAACAAAGCCCTTTGTGCATTAAAAGTGTCCTTCAAATAATATTGTATTTTATCATTACTAGAAGCATTTTCCAAACCATATTTCGTCTTTTAGAAAAATATTGTGATTCTGATACAACAGAATCAATATCAATTTGAACCTCACATGCACTAGCATTTGATTCCATTGCTACCAAAACAAATAACATTCACCATGAACATTTAGGTTAACTAATAATTAAAAAAATAAAACAATTTAATAAATTACCACCCCAAAACACATCACATTTAAGTTAACTGATTATATGCTATAAAACAAAAAGAAAAACAGATAAATAAATAAATAAAATAATATCTACTCTACAACAACAAAAAGCATTATATAAGTTCCAAAATATAACATTATTTTTTATATTTGTTTTCAAATACGAGTCAATCATGTTACTTAAACAAATTAAAAAAGTCCTTTAGATCAAGTTGATTGTCGGGTTAACAAGTCCAAGTGTCTATCTGATTCAAGAGATGATAGGATCTAGATCAGTTCATTTAGTTCAGAAAATTTGATTTTACTTTCAAAAATTCAAATCTGAATCCCAGGACTGATTCAATTGAAACTTACAGATCAAAACCATTTACAAAAATATAAGTTAAAACAAGTAACATAAAAACACAACACAAAACCCTTAATTTCATCACGTGGTTGGTTGGTTACAAGAATCACTAATATAAGATGCAAACAATTACAAAAATATAGGCTAAACAAATAGAGGTCCAAACAAGTTTTATATTACTCATCCTCAACTTCGTACAACGCTGTGAAATGGTGAACCACTAATATAAAAAAATCGTTTCATGTTTGTAGGAACTTTGTGCTAAATCCAGGAAGATGGTGAACCACTAAATCCACTAATAAAAAATATGCATCCTTCTCTGACATATTAAATATTAAATAGAAGTTGTTTATGGCTCCAAGATGTGTGAACTTCATTTTATGGCAACCCCCTATGCTTTTCAAGAATCTAGTATGGTCTATCCTATGTTTCATATTACATGGTTGAATAAGCTATACGTAATTTTATCATTATGATAAATTATGAAAAATTTTATGGTTTATCTGATTCTACTATAATTTATCCAGAACCTAATTTTTGACTTAGGTTTTACAGTTTCTTGTACCATCTCATGATTACGAACAACAAATATGAATGTACACATTGGAAATTTTAAAATAAAACACATAAATGGTTGAAATTTAATCCTCTTTTCCCCTAACCTCATGTCTTTGCAAACCATGGAAATTCCAAAAATAGGTTGTTAACGAATTTCTTACAATCTATCGTATCTCCATTAGGATGTTGAATTTCTAATTAAAGAGTTTTTGACAATGGCATTGCCAAATCACAAACATGAAACATAATTTTCAGATGAAATCTTTCCAGCAATATACAACTAACCAAAATAACGCTTACCCACAAAAGAGAAGGAGAGCAACAATGGTGAAAAAGGATTTAAACGGTTTCTCACTGTTCTTCACTAACAACGGCCAAATGGGTAAAATTAAACAGTGAGTTTTTTCGGAAATTAAACAAGAAGGTGAAAGAGAGTGAAGAAAGTGAGGCGAGCGGCGGGAAATTGCTATTCTGAATCAAAGATTAAAAGTTCAAATGGGTAAAATACAAGGTGGGTCCCTTTACACTTTAGGGTTTATAGAATAAAATAAGGTTTCACCAATAACTCACATTGGTTATTAAACTTTGGAAATTTATCCGAAATTTTAAATTAATTCGATCGGGTTGATTGTCGGGTTAAATCTCAACACTCGCATAATATTGACTCGATTACATTCAAAGATTGACCCGATTACATACAAGAATATATGATTAATTATATACATAATATACAAGATTACATTCATACTCAAGTCCAATGAAAACCAAATTAACTTGAAAAATCAAAGATTGACCCGATCCGAACCGATCCGAATGACCCGACTCGAAAACATCCTGTAACACCCTCGACCAGGTGCCACATTGGGACTCTGGCCCAAAACCTGTATTTTAAAATTTCTTTCCAAAAGCCCATAAAGACGGGTCCAAATCCATTTCCATCGTAATATAATAAAGTTCAAATCCATTTTAAAACATAAAACCGAATAAGTAGCGGAGCTCCAAAATATTACATCCGTTTAAAAGCATTCGACAATAAATAAAATAGAGTTACCAAAATTACACATATAGAGTCCTACAAGTACAAATGCCCACTATGCCTAATAACAATACTCTGACAATAGATGTCGATGTTGAACCCACCACGATGATGCTCCTCCGAATAGCCTTCCTTAACCTACGCACGAATACACATTTCGAATGCTGAGCTACTAAAGCTCAATGGGTACTCGACGAACCGGTCCACAACATGCATAGCATAAAATAAGCATAGTAACATGAATGATGACATGGCATGAGTAGGATGGCGCTACCATAACCGCCTAAACACATAATATCATGATGGCATATATCAGCACATAGCATATGCAAGACAAGAGAAGACCACACAACATCTCAAGTTCTTAACTCGTATTTATAACTCATATATATATATATATACTTATATATATCGCTGTCCATATCACCTCATAGTAGTATAGAAGTAGGGGGACCCATCAGCACTTAGCAAGGCCCGTGGCATGCCACTCCACATAATCCGCTAAGGAATCATCAGCACTAAGCAAGGTCCTAGCTGGTCTTCCGAATAATATTACCGATAACCCATCAGCACTAAGCAAGGTTATCAGATTATCTCATAATCATATAATATATACTCTAAGAAGCCCATAAGCACTAAGCAAGGTTCCTAGTAAGCCACGTGACTCGAATAGGTCACACGAACCCTTAACGGTTCCATATACCGGTTTACACCACTAGACTTCAATTATTATTCAATTATCTTTTTAATGGGGTTAGGTCTTTATTTCTCGATTTAGTATTCATTTTAAAGTTTAAACAACTCTTAGGAACTTCTAAGATAGTATTATGAGACCTTACCACTTTATTCACAAGAAATTGGGATAAGTTAACTTGGGGTATCGATACCCCTACTTGGAGTATCGAAACGCCAGGTATCGATACCCTCCCAAAGGGGGTATCGAAACGACGGTATCGATACAAGTATCGAAACCTTTGACCTTACTTCAAAGTCAACTTAAAGAGGATCAACCCGCTCCGATACCGGTATCAAACCGGGAGGGTCACTGGACAACTCGGTATCAAAATGACCTGCCCGCGTTTCGATACCCCTACACGGAATGTGCAGTTTTGCTCATTCAAACACTTAGAATCCTATCCAAATTCAATCCATTTAATACCAAATTGATCATATACCGTAAGAGAACTTTCCTAAACATGTTTAAACCTTAATAATAGAATTTCATCAACAATTTCATGATTCACCATTAAAGACCACCCTAAGCTACCAAGCACACCAAACCAATCAACAAACATGCATTTAAACTTTATTCATGATATGCATGATGATTAAGGGTTGGAAGGGTACCAACCTTAGCAACAAAAGCAGCAAACCCGAGCTCCAAGCTTCACCTCAAGATTTCTCCTTCCTCAAGTCTTGGGAAGACTCACCAACCTCTTTCTCTACAAGAGGAAGATGAAAAAGGGATTAGAAACACCTTAGGGATGATTTTTGAAGCTTTAAACACTAAAAGAACTTAGATTCAAGCTCTCAAAAACCAAACCCGAACTCAAACACAAAACCTCTCTTAAACCTTCATCCTCACCAAACCAACACTTTCTTACATTGTTTTATAGATCACCTTGAGCCTAAAAAACTTTCCTCTTCCTCTAAATCGAGATTCCTAAACCAACACTCAAAGATCTCTCCTTTAACTCTTATCTTCTTACAAAGATGATGAAGAAAATAGGAATGAGGTCACTCTCTGCAGAGAAATGAAAACCCCAACCCCTCTCATCATCCCATTTTGTCATTTACTGAAATACCCCTTCTAAACTAGGTCTAACTTAACACCCAACAACTTAAGGCCCAATAAGGCCCAAACTACACAAACTTGGGGCCTAAAACCGAAGCCCAAGCCCTTCGGGTTAATTCGACACTCGGATGCGAATCCGGGTCGTGACAACTCTCCCTTCCTTAAAGAAAATTTTGTCCTTGAAATTTACCTGACAGGAAAAGATGCGGGTACTGAGCTGTCATGTCCTTTTCAAGTTACTACGTAGCTTCTTCAACTCCATGGTTTCTCTAAAGAACCTTTACCAACGGTATGCTCTTGTTCCGAAATTCTTTTACTCCTCTATCCAAGATTCCTATTGATCTCTCCTCGTAAGTCAAATCCTTATTGACTTTAATTTCCTCAAGCTAAACAACATGAGAAGGATTCTAACGGTAACGTTCAACATAGACACGTGGAACACATCATGGATACGTGCTAACTTTGGAGGTAAAGCTAGCTAGTAAGCCACTGGTCCACTCTCTCAAGAACTTCATACGACCCCACATACCTCGGATGTAACATCCCGGTTTTGGGGTTAGTAGTTTGAGTGTTGGTTTGGGAGACTCAATTCAAGTCGGATCGGGTTCTTCGGTTATTAAATCCGGGAAAATTAAAATAATAATAATTTAATCGGACAAGTAATAATTTTGTGGAAAGGTTTAAAAATATTAAAATGGTGTTTTAAAGTTAGAGGAATATTATTGAGTCTTAATTTGATTTTTAATTAGGATTAATTTTGTACTAGTGACTAAATTGTGAATTTTGGAAAAGTTTAGGGGTTTAATTGGTAATTTTCGGAAATTAAGATTTTTAGTGACTAAATTGGAAAGTAATTCATACTTAGAATCCTTAGAGGCCCATTAACCCAATTTATTTTTAATTAAAGATTATCCACCAAATATGTTTTAATTAGTTTTAATAAAAAGATTATTTTCATTTTCTTTTGTAACTTCTTATTTTCTCATTTTCTAAATTTGTTGTAATTCATACTTCCCATTTTCTCTCCATCTTCTTCTCTAAATTTGTTTAATTACTTGCTGATTTCTTCTTCATTTTCAACAAGATTTAATTTATTTTACTCATCTTTTCATTCTCTACAAAACCTAATTATCAATTTTGCAAAATCAACATCCATTTTCAAGGATTTAATTACTTGCATATTTCTCATCTTTTTGGTGGAACTAATCTCAAAGGTAAAATTCTGATTTCTCATCTTTTTCTAAGGTTGTTTATTGAATTTCCCAAGTATTGGCTTGCTAATCAACAATTGATATTTAATTTTTGGTGTTTTTAATTCAAGATCTATGAGTTTTATGGTGTTTTTGTGAAATCTTTTTAGATATCAATTGATGCTGGAATTAGGATGATTTAATTATGATATTAGGTCAATTAAATGATTGATTGAGTCTTGAAATGAGTTAACATCAAATTAATCCCGGAATAATGTAATCAGTGGTGTTTTAAGGTGGTTTTCAGTTGTTTTAGGAGTTGTTTTAAGTGTTCTTCTTTTGTTGGAGGTATAAGGATGGTTTGAAAGTGTTTTTAGTTCATAATTGAGGTGGATTAGATGTTAGATTCATAAGTTTAAGGGTTGATGTTGTTTCGGTTAAGTTTCAGCTTAGTTTTCGGTCTTTTCAGTAAGGTTTTCGATAGTTTTGTGGAGGTTTAATGTGGCTGCGGTTTTGAGCATGTTATGATGTGCATATTCTATGTTTTTAATGTTGTAGACAAAGTGCAACAAGGTTCATAAGTGGCTGGTGCATTGGCGTTGCCGTCAGAGCGTCGGCGAGGGCTTGTTTCGCTTGTCAGTGAGTGATTTCGGGTTAAAAATGTTTCGCAATGGTTCGGTTCTATTTTAGGGGCTTTGGAATAGTGTAAAAACTTTCCATAGTTCAAGAGTAAGTAAAGTAAATGTTTTTGATGCATTATTGTAAGTTTTGGCTATTTTCGGTAATGGCATTTATGATGATGATTCAATGAGATTTTGGAAATGCATAATCATGATTTTGAAATGATGCATGCATGTGTTAATTGCTGAAAATGCATGGTTTATAAAGACGTTCATGATTTATGGAAGCATGGAAATGAATTGAAATAACATGTGGTTATTTGCCTTACATTTGATGGTGCCATTGGGCATGACTTTCGGATCATTTATTGAACACATTATGGATGCATTATGAGCAGAAAATTGACATGCATATTTGGAATTGATATTGGCTTAGTGAAACTAACTTTAGATTCGAATACAAGTAACATGTCATTAGGATTGAGTGCACTATAAATATTATGGAAATAAAGGAAAAAAAATGCTTACACGTAACAAGGGTGACTTTGTGTCCAACCGTGCGTGGTAGAGCTTGATAATGGTGACTTCGTGTCATGTCAATGGTGACTTCGTGTCATGTCTATGGTGACTTTGTGTCATGACGAGACCAAGGGTCTCTAAAACAATGGATTCGCGTATTCGGTGAACTTAAGGTTCATAACAAGTGATCACTAAAAAGCCAATATGCATACATGGAATGATTTGGAACATTGTGCATCACTCATGAAATACTTTGAATTTTGGCATACTTATTCAAGGAAATGTTTTGGTAACATAAATACGAACATGATTTGGTAAAGCATGTTTGATGATAAGGAAAGCATTACAAGCTTGATTTAAATATGGTTTTAATGTGATGCATTGATGATCTTGTTTAGAGCTTCCTCACTAAGCATATTTTGCTTAAGCTCTCTTTTCATCTTTGCAGAAAAATAGAGACTTTCGAGGCTACATTCGGAGCGAGGGAACCAAGGGGAAAAAGTCTTCTGATTCTAGTATGTTTTGGCAAATAATTTGGGGTTTGGCAATGTGTAAACCAATCTCGTAGGTGTGAACTTTGGTTTCAAATAAAGACTTGTAATAAAACCTTTAAAGTTTGCTTGAGTGGTACATGTTTGGTGGGATGCAATGTTGTTGGCTTATTGATGGATGTTAAGCATGTTTGATCCTCTAATTTTTGGTTACAACTTAGGAAGCATGCCTATAGGTATTTTGAGGTTTTTGATGTTGGTGATTGCATGCTTTAATTGCTTGTTGGGACTAGGGAGGTATGCATATAGTTGGGAGTAATTGTTGGACAGGTTTGGGTTGTATGCTACCCTTGAAAAGGGTCGAATTATGCCACTGGAACAGGGGGTATCGATACCCTTAGGACAGGTATCAATACCTCAGGCATAATTTTGGGTGGCATCGAATCATGGTTCGATGCAATTACCCCACTGGTCTCCAGGTATTGATATTGCCTAAGGCTGTGTCGATACCACTGAGCTTCGAAGGCCTAATTTATAATCTTCATGCTAGGGTATCGATACTGATACCAAAGGTATCGATACCTCTGACCCAAAAGTGACAATTTGAGTGTTGTAAACGCACATTAGATCGGATATTCTTCCGTAATTGAATATAGATGCCATGTATACCATTTTGAGCTGAAATGTCATCGTGATGCATGATATTACCTCAGTTTCATATCAGTTAACTTAAGTCAAATGTAGTACCTGAGCTTTCTATGTGTTTTATATTTAGGTCCCTATTTAATGAGACATGAAATCGATGATGCTATAAAATTCCGATTGATCTGAATTTTGTTGTGAATATACTATGCGTGTTTAATCGAACTTTGGTAGATTGAATTTCTGGTTTGATGTTCGAAATAAAAATATTTACATTTTAGTCTTTAAGTGCACATGTGCTAATGGAACGATTAGTTGTGGCCCGAATGTTTTCATTCTTGATTTGCATGAACCCGTCACACATAGGAATATAATTGTGCATCTAGCTAAAAAAAGTATATCGGTTTTTAGGGTTGTTTATCGAGTTGGACCTTCGCGGGTTTGGTTCAATATTCCCCGTGTAACCCGTTAGTGCCGGTTCCGTCTAGGCTTCACTAAGGGGGTTACATTTGGTGGTATCAGAGCCAGGTTTGCTAAAGTGTGAGATTGAACGTGTTATGTTGTTAATTTGTTGGATATCTATGCTTGATGGTTGTATTTTGAATAATGACTATTAAAAAGGAATTAACGGTTACACATTGCCAATGCCAATACATTTTCAAATGCTTCAGGTTTCCCTTGGATCTTTCCCGAATGTAAGTCTAATAAGTTTTGATATTATGTTTTGATTATACGTTTAAATTGTGTTTAAAGTTTTGGAATATGCCTCCGAGACGTGAGACTCGAGCTAGTGCTAGTATGATCACTGATGGTCAGTTTGAGGGTGAAAGGACTATTGGGGAAGAGCGGTTTCCCTTCTCCCTTCACCCGTGGTTGTGCCTCCGGTTATACGGGGAGGTTAGTTTAGAAACTGAGTTCGCACTGTGCATTCAGGCTTTAACGAGTGTATTTCAGTCTGCTGAAGATGAGTGACTGCTGCTAACCTGACTTGAAAATAGTTAGCAAGTTAGTAGTTGAAATTGTTGGAATCAAGGATGTTATTTGTGAGTGTGAAAAAATAATCATGCATAGTGTAAGAGCACATATATGTAAATATCTATAGATATTGTACGGCATGCATGCATTCTCGAGCATGACATTAGAAATTGCATTTACATACACTTGCACAGGCATTGATGAGGACATATAGGGAATCATACATACATTTGTTCACACTTGCGAGTATTTCCTTTGAAGATGGAAGTGGTGCTGGGTTGGTTCTTTTTGGGTGTAGGTTTGTTAAAAAAAATTTTGTTGAAAAGACTTTCTGTTGGTCTTGAGCTTGTTGTGTTGTGGGCAAGTTACCCTTTTGGTTAGGGAATAGTCTTGGATGAGGAATGGGTGGTTGGGCTCAGAGTTGTGAATATTTGAAACCGAGGGGAATACCCTGAGTTATGGTTAGTTTTGAGTTGGTCATTAAGAAATGTAAGGCTGAGTTTTGCAAATTCTCTCCGGTTAGAGTTTGGAGGTTTTGGCATGTTGTGTGATGTAAGACGGTTTGGTGTTTTGTTTTCTTAAATAGTGTGGATTTGTTTTAAAAGAAAAGGGAGATTTTTATCGTCATGGTTAGTGGAAAAACTACATGGAATCCTCTGTTGTATGGTCTAACGTGTGGTTAGGTTAAGGGTTGTGACCGATCAGGTGTTTTGCCTTGAGGAGTATTGGGTCAAGTCTTGATAAAAGAATGCAATAATATATATATATATATTAGTATGGGAGTTGTGGTACCATGGGTTTGAATCATGGTTTTGTTGTGACCTTGCGAGGTTTTAGTTGTGCCATAAAGGTGAAAAGTGCACATATTGTGTGTATAAGGATTTAAGTTGGGTTTACCTCGGCTAAAGTTAGATTGTGATGGTGTTTGAGTTGTGTGACGAGGACCGCTGGATAGTTTATAACCTATATCCGTTACTTGGTCTTTTGGGCTTGCTTTTATTGAAAGTGTAGTGAGAGTTATGTCCAGTGGGTTCATGTTAGTGGATAATTCATCAGTGTGGTTACAACCTTGGTAAGTTTATAAAATAAGAGGTGTTGGGGTGAGTGGAAGGAAGAGTTCGACAAGTTTGGATTTTGTTATGGTATAGGTGGGATAAGAGTTGACTTCATCAGTGAGTTAAGGTTGGGGAAGAGTTTAGAGTTGGGTGTCGAGGTAGTTAGCGATACGCGGACCTCAAAGTTTGAGGTGTGTTGTTGTGTTTGTTGTGGTGGCTTAAGCTTGAGTTGGAGGTACTAACTTTGAGATGAGTACGATGTTGGGTGTCGACACAAAGGTGGTAGGTTCCTGGTGTTGCATGTTTTGTTCAATGTTAGCTATCGTGGATGGCTTGGCTTGTGTAAGGATGTCTGTGAAGGGTGTTTGTTTTGTGGGATGGACCAGGGTTGCTGTGGAGTTACGAGAAAAGTTGTTTGGTTAAATTTATGTGAGAGTCCTGGTAAAATAGTGGAGCTATGAGTGGGACTCTGACTTAGTTAAGTTGATCAGAGGTAAAATATGATCAAATGTTTGGTAAGGGTCTAGTTGAGGATGTTGAAAAGAGGGTTAGTTCGACGGTGGTGGTATGGAAACTGTTGTGGTTGGTAAGAGTTGATTATCGATCTAAAAAAAAGAGTTCTCTTTTGAGTTATGTTTTCGGTGAAAGTTGAAGTAGTGTGGTGGTTTGTGCGTTGTTGCTTCAGTGTGAGGGACGAATTTGTTGTTTGTCCGAAGAGGGTAAATGTTTGATTGTCTATTGAGTATCATTCGGGAAAAGCTAATATGGTAACGGATTCTTCGAGCCGTAAGACAGCGGTGGAGTTGAGGGCTATGTTTGCTAAGTGGAATATTTCAAAGGAAAATGGTTTTGTGACGGAGTCGTAGGTAAAACCTGTTTTGGTAGAGATGATAAAGGTGAAACAGTTGGAGGATAAGGCTTTGGTGCCTTTTGTGGAAGATGTCGCTGAAGGTAGACTGACCGAATATCATTTTGATGATGATGAGGTGTTGTGTTTTAGAGGTCGGATTATGGTGCGAGATGATGTTGAGTTAAGACAAGCTATCTTGGTAGAAGCTCATACTAGTCCGTTTGCTATGCATCCGGGTAGTGTGAAGATGTATAGGGATCTCAAAAATGTATATTTTTTAGTTGGTTTGAAGAAGGATGTGACGGAATTTGTGTTGCGGTGTATGGTGTGTCAGCGGGGAAAAGCTGAACATCAGTTTCCTACAAGGTTGTTGCAACCGGTTCAAGTGCCGAAATGGAAGTGGGAGAGAGTGACTATGGATTTTGTGACGGGGTTACCATTAACGCCGTCCAAAAAGGATTCTATATGGGTGATTGTTGATAGGTTTACGAAGTGTGCACATTTTCTTGCTATGCATATGACGTATTCGATGGATAAGTTAGCGGAGTTGTATGTTTCTGAGGTGGTAAAGTTGTACGGTGTGCCTAAGTCGATCATATCGGATAGGGATCCGCGTTTTACTTCTAAGTTTTGGAAGGGTTTACAAGTTGCTTTGGGTACGAGGCTTAGCTTTAGTACAGCTTATCATCCACAGACGGATGGTCAGTCTGAACGTGTTATTCAGACTTTGGAGGATATGTTGAGATATTACATCATTGAGTTTCAAGGTTCATGGGAGAAGCAGCTGCCTTTGGTGGAGTTTGCTTACAATAATAGTTATCAGGCAAGTATACAGATGGCACCGTTTGAGGCTTTATATGGGCGTAGGTGTTGTACACCTTTGTGTTGGAAGGAGGTTGGACAGAAGTATGCTTATTTACCTCAAGTGTTGAAAGATACGGATGAGAAAGTTAAGCTTATTTGTGCTAAGCTCAAGGAGGCTTCAGATAGAGTATACTGTCGGAGATAAGGTGTTTCTAAAAGTTTCGCCATGGAAGAAAGTGGTGAGGTTTGGACGTAAGGGTAAGTTGAGTCCTCGTTTCATTGGGCCGTCCAGTTGCTTATTGGTTGAGGTTGCCAGAGGAGTTGAGTAGGATGCATGATGTTTTTCATGTATCGATGCTTCGTAAGTATAGATCAGATCCTTCTCATGTTGTTCCAGTTGAGGAGATTGAGGAAGAACCGGTGAGGATTTTGGATGTAGATACAAAGGTTCTTCGATGGAAGACCATAGATTTGGTTAAAGTGCTTTGGAGACACCGAGGTGTTGAAGAGTCAACTTGGGAGACAAGGAAAAGTATGGAGGAGCAGTTTCCTCACTTGTTTGCTTCAAGTAAGAATTTCGAGGATGAAATTTTCTTAAGAGGGGGAGAGTTGTAACATCTTGGTTTTGGGGTTAGTAGTTTGAGTGTTGGTTTGGGAGACTCAATTCAAGTCGGATCGGATTCTTCGGTTATTAAATCCGGGAAAATTAAAATAATAATAATTTAATCGGACAAGTAATAATTTTGCGGAAAGGTTTAAAAATATTAAAATGGTGTTTTAAAGTTAGAGGAATATTATTGAGTCTTAATTTGATTTTTAATTAGGCTTAATTTTGTACTAGTGACTAAATTGTGAATTTTGGAAAAGTTTAGGGGTTTAATTGGTAATTTTCGGAAATTAAGATTTTTAGTGACTAAATTGGAAAGTAATTCATACTTAGAATCCTTAGAGGCCCATTAACCCAATTTATTTTTAATTAAAGATTATCCACCAAATATGTTTTAATTAGTTTTAATAAAAAGATTATTTTCATTTTCTTTTGTAACTTCCTATTTTCTCATCTTTTCTCTCAAATTTTCTCCCCATTTTCTCTCCATCTTCTTCTCTAAATTTCTTTAATTACTTGCTGATTTCTTCTTATTTTCAACAAGATTTAATTCATTTTACTCATCTTTTCATTCTCTACAAAACCTAATTATCAATTTTGCAAAATCAACATCCATTCTCAAGGAAATCGAGGATTTCTCATCTTTTTGGTGGAACTAATCTCAAAGGTAAAATTTTGATTTCTCATCTTTTTCTAAGGTTCTTTATTGAAGTTCCCAAGTATTGGCTTGCTGATCAACAATTGATATTTAATTTTGGTGTTTTTAATTCAAGATCTATGAGTTTTATGGTAGTTTTTGTGAAATCTTTTTAGATCTCAATTGATGCTGGAATTAGGATGATTTAATTATGATATTAGGTCAATTAAATGATTGATTGAGTCTTGAAATGAGTTAACATCAAATTAATCCCGGAATAATGTAATCGGTGGTGTTTTAAAGTGGTTTTCGGTTGTTTTAGGGGTTGTTTTAAGTGTTCTTCTTTTGTTGGAGGTATAAGGATGGTTTGAAACTGTTTTTAGTTCATAATTGAGGTGGATTAGATGTTAGATTCATAAGGTTAAGGGCTGATGTTGTTTCGGATAAGTTTCGGCTTAGTTTTCGGTCTTTTCGTTAAGGTTTTCGATAGTTTTGTGGAGGTTTAATGTGGCTATGGTTTTGAGCATGTTATGATGTGCATATGCTCTGTTTTTAATGTTGTAGAAGAAGTGCAACAAGGTTCATAAGTGGCTGGTGCGTTGGCATTGCCATCGGAGCGTCGGCGATGGCTTGTTTCGCTTGTCGGTGAGTGATTTCGGGTTAAAAGTGTGTCGCAATGGTTCGGTTCTGTTTTGGGGGCTTTGGAATAGTGTGAAAACTTTCCATAGTTCAAGAGTAAGTAAAGTAAATGATTTTGATGCATTATTGTAAGTTTCGGCTATTTTCGGTAATGGCTTTTATAATGATGATTCAATGAGATTTTGAAAATGCATAATCATGATTTTGAAATGATGCATGTATGTGTTAATTGCTGAAAATGCATAGTTTATAAAGACATTCATGATTTATGGAAGCATGGAAATGAATTGAAATAACATGTGGTTATTTACATGTGGTGTCATGTCTATGGTGACTTTGTGTCATGACGAGACCAAGGGTCTTTAAAACAATGGATCCGCGTATTCGGTGAACTTAAGGTTTGTCGCGTGTCAAAAGTGTGCGTTTAGTGCAAGTGGACACATTGAAAGTAATAAGTGATAAGTATTATCGGATTATCGTCTCCACAGGGACTGGTAGACTTAATATGCCTTCTTCACCTTCTTGTTCTGTAGAAAAGTAAAAACACAAGTGAATTGAGTTGGTTTATCTAAACTAAAATAACTAAACAAAAATAAAGAGATTTAATAATAGAGAAAGATGAGTCAGGATCTAGTTGCGTTGTATTGTGGATTTGATTGACTTGTCTCTGCTCAATGCAATCGTATATCACTACCTCGGCAGCACTGCAGTTTACTGCCTTGGCAGCGACGATACTGTCTGCCGCGGCAATCCCTTGCTCGTGGGTAGACTTTACCAAAGTTCGGCAAAGTGTCCTTGAATGACTCCGCTTATCCCTAAGTCAGAGTGCTGTTGATGACTAGTCCTTGATGATACCTCCCGGCGTGAACCAATTATACTCACCAACCAATCTCACACTTCTTTTAGCCACTGAAACTCTTAACCTATCCCTAGGCCGAGTTAGTATTTCGCGATTAAAACACCGTACTTACCCCTTTCGTGAATCTAACTCTCCCGAGCTTAGATAAATGGATGACTCACAAACTTCTCTCCCGAGCTTGAATGCGAGAACAAGGAATAACAAAGGATAAGCAAACCTTGATAATTTTATTGCATTGAAACAAAGACAAAGTATAATCTCCTCTCACATATACTCGACAACCTTCGCCTAATCCCTAAGAAGGTTTAGAACATAATGGAGAGAAAGAAGATAAGTATAGAATTCGGCTCTCTCTCCCTAGGTATTCCGTGTATAATACATTGGATGGCTAGGTCTTTATATAGGCTAGACCTAGGGCAAACCTTTCCTAAATAGAATACAACTTGGAGTAGGGAACAAGTCAAGTACATAATTAAAATATTTCCAAGTTTAATTCGGCTAAGGGGCTTTCCCGCGTGGTCTTGCCTTGGGCTTTTCCTTATGCTAGCTAGGTCCGATCCATGGGCTTTGCTGCCGATTGCTTTTTCCTTGGTGAGGGCGATGGTTGAGCTTTTGCTTGCTGGGGCGGTTGGATTCGTGTGGGTGGTGTCCGTTGCATTGGGGCCTCCACCTCTTCTCCTTCTTCTACATCAGCCATCTCTTCGGTTAGCATTATGTTCGTTCCTCCTCCCATTGCTGTTGCTCCTCCGGTGTGGTGTGTACTTGGTTTGGCGGCGGTGGAGCTTTGGTGCATATAGGCATCTATCTCGGCTGATAGCCTGCCCATGATGATTGGTGATCGGGGTTAAATGCTGAAAACGGCCCTCCGCATGGATGGTCTTCTGCTGGCAGACGAGGCCGCGGCAGAATCCGCTGCCCTGGATGGCCCGGCAGCCTGATATTGGGCTGAGGGTTCGCATGGAAGAACGACCTTGGTCCTCCCGGAGCTGGTGTAGTCTCGGTGATTGCATGCTTTAATTGCTTGTTGGGACTAGGGAGGTATGCATATAGTTGGGAGTAATTGTTGGTAGGTTTGGGTTGTATGCTACCATTGAAAAGGGTCGAATTATGCCACTGGAACAGGGGGTATAAATACCCCTAGGATAGGTATCGATACCTCAGGCATAATTTTGGGCGGCATCGAATCATGGTTCGATGCAATTACCCCACTGGTCTCCAGGGTATCGATATTGCCTAAGGCTATTTCGATACCACTGAGCTTCGAAGGCCTAATTTATAAGCTTCATGCTAGGGTATCGATACTGATACCAAAGGTATCAATACCTCTGACCCAAAAGTGACAATTTGAGTGCTGTAAACGCACATTAGATCGGATATTCTTCCGTAATTGAATATAGATGCCATGTATACCATTTTGAGCTGAAATGTCATCGTGATGCATGATAACACCTTAGTTTCATATCGGTTAACTTAAGTCAGATGTAGTACCTGGGCTTTCTATGTGTTTTATATTTAGGTCCCTATTTAATGAGACATGAAATCGATGATGCTATAAAATTCCGATTGATCTAAATTTTGTTGTGAATATACTATGCGTGTTTAATCGAACTTTGGTAGATTGAATTTCTGGTTTGATGTTCGAAATAAAAATATTTACATTTTAGTCCTTAAGTGCGCATGTGCTAATGGAACGATTAGTTGTGGCCCGAATGTTTTCATTCTTGATTTGCATGAACCCGTCACACATAGGAATATAATTGTGCATCTAGCTAAAAAAAAGTATATCGGTTTTTAGGGTTTTTTATCGAGTCGGACCTTCGCGGGTTTGGTTCGATATTCGCCGTGTAACCCGTTTGTGCTTGTTCTGTCTAGGCTGGGCTAAGGGGGTTACATCGGACTCAATTTTCCTTTCCGACCAAACCGGATGATTCCTTTCCAAGGAGATACCTTAAGAAACACTTTTTCTCCTAACTCATACTCGATGTTCTTGCGCTTACGATCCGCGTAAGCTTTCTGTCGGTCAAACGTGACTTGTAACCTTTCCTTGATGATCTGAACCTTTTCTTCGGTTTCCTTAACAAGCTCGGAACCTACTATCTGTCTCTCATTTAGCTCGATCCAGCACAAAGGTGTCCTACACCTACGCCCGTACAAGGCCTCAAAAGGTGCCATCTTTATACTTGACTGATAACAGTTGTTGTAGGTAAACTCCACAAGCGGTAACTGATATTTCCAACTCCGAGAAAAGTTAACCACACAACATCTAAGCATAACTTTCAGGATTTGGATAACTCGTTCAGACTGTCCATCATCTGAGGATGAAAAGTTATGCTGAAGTGCAACTTGGTATCAAAGCCTTATGGATAGACCTCCAAAACCTCGCTGTGAACCTCGGATCCCTATCCGATATGATCAATGAAGGTACACCATGCAACCTTACGATCTTCTTTATGTACAACTGAGCCAACTTTTCCAAACTGAAGTCCATCCTAACCGGTAAGAAGTGAGCCAACTTGGTCAACCAGTCAACAATGATCCATACAGAATCATGTTTCCTCAACATCATTGGTAACCCGGTGACAAAGTCCATGGTCACACGATCCTATTTCCACTGTGGAATCTGGATAGGCTGAAGCAATCCTGAAGGAACCTGATGTTCCGCTTTCACAAGCTACCACGCTAAATATCTCCTCACAAACTCGGAAACATCTCTTTTCATACAAGGCCACCAAAAGAAGGGACGAAGATCCTGATACATCTTGTTACTATCAGAATGAACAGAAAACGGACTATGGTGAGCTTCCCTTAAGATACGATCTCTCAAATCCTTAAGAGCAGGGACACACAAATGACCTTTGAAGTATAGGAAACCACCATCCCGTACCTCAAAGTATGACACCTTACCTCGCTGACAAGCCTCAAGCTGAGCTACTAACTTCTCATGTAATGCTTGTGCTCTCTTTATCTCACGAACTAGTGTGGGCTCCACACGCAACTCTGCCAACAAACCACCATCCTCGGTCATCCTTAACCGTGCAAACATGGCTCTCAAGTCCGACATGGACTTCCTACTCAAAGCATCGACGACCAAATTTGCCTTACCAGGATGATACTCTATGAAACAGTCATAGTCTTTCAACAACTCTATCAATCTTTGTTGTCTCGGATTCAACTCTTTCTGGGTAAGCAGATACTTCAAACTCTTGTGATCGGTGTAAATATAACATTTCTCCCCATAGAGATAATGCCTCCAAATCTTCAACGCGAAGATAACTGTCGCCAACTCGAGATCATGGGTTGGATAGTTCCTTTCATGGGGTTTCAACTGTCTCGAGGCGTAACCACCTTACTCTCCTGCATGAGAGCACAACCTAACCCACTCATGGAAGCATCACTAAGAACCACACAAACGAAACCCCTTTTTGAAGCAACTTTGTCAACGGTGCTGCTATGATCGAGAAGCCTTTCACAAACCGTCTATAGTATCCAGCAAGTCCAAGAAAGCTACGGAATTCCGATACATTCCTTGGTGGTTTCAATTCCACCACATCTTGGATTTTCTGTGGATCCACATAGATTCCATCCACTGCAACGATGTGGCCAAGAAACTTCACCTCTGGCGACCAGAACTCACACTTACTGAGCTTGGCGTACAGACGTCTATCCCTCAAAACCTGGACAACGACCCTTAGGTGATAGTCATGCTCATCCTCTGAGCGTGAATACACCAAGATGTCATTGATGAACACCACCACAAACTGGTCTAGATACGGCTGAAAGATCTAGTTCATCAAGTCCATAAAATTTGCAGGTGCATTCGTAAGCCCAAACGGCATCACTAAGAACTCGTAATGCCCGTACCGCGTCCTAAAAGCGGTCTTTTGGACATCCTCTTCCACCACTTTCAACTGGTAGTACCCAGATCGCAGATCGATCTTAGAAAACACACGGGCACCCCTCAACTGATCAAACAAGTCATCGATCCTAGGCAACGGATAATGGTTCTTGATCGTGACTTTGTTGAGCTAATGGTAGTCGATGTACATCCTCATCGACCCGTCATTCTTCTTTACAAACAAAACCGGTGCTCCCCGCGGTGACACACTCGGTCTGATAAAACCTCTCTCAAGCAACTCTTGGATCTGTTGCTTCAACTCTTTCATCTCTGTCGGTGCCATACGATAAGGTGCTATGGAAACCGGCGCCCTACCTAGCAACACCTCTATACGGAACTCCAACTCACGATCGGGAGGTAAACTGGGTAACTCCTCCGGAAACACATCGGGATACTCACAAACTATCCTCAAACTCCCTAACTCTGGGCTTTCTACCCTCACATCTACCACGTGAGCTAAGAAAGCCTCACAACCTTGCTGGATCAACCTCTGAGCTGACAAAGCCAATACAACATTCGGCAAACAGGGGTTGCTCTCACCCCTCACAATAAGCTTAGACCCATCCGCAACGCGGAGCTTCAAACTCTTTGATCTACTCCCAAGACTCGCATCGTGCTCGAACAACCAATCTATCCCTAGGATTGCGTCGAACTCTTGGAAAGGTAAACCCATAAAATCTGCAGGAAAAGATCGAGCCTTGCACCTCTATCAGACACCTCCGCTAAACCTTATCCACCAAAACATCTAAACCCAATGGACTTGTTACACGAACTCCTATCTCTAGATCTTCAACTGCCAACCCCTAACACTGAGATATCCCACTACGGATATAGGAGTGGGTAGACCCCGAGTCCACAAGAGAAACTATGGGAACTGAAAACAAGGTAAACGTACCTGAGATAACATCAGTAGCCGCACAGTCCTCATGTGCCCTCACAGCATACTGCCTAGTTGGTACTCTCGTCGTGGATTGAAAGGTACCACCCAAACCATGACTAGACCCTCCACGGGTAAAACCTCGGCCTCTTTGACTAGGATAATCGTTTCTCTGAACCTGATCTAATGTCAGTCTAACCTTCTCCGGGCAGTCCTTCACTAGGTGTCCTAATGACCCACAACGATAACAAGCTCTGACCGCGTTCCAACACTCTCTTATATGGCTCCACCCACACTGCTGACAAGTCGGAACACCTGAATTCCTCTGAGAACTTTCTAGGCTCATCATCGGAGATGACGTAGACTGCCGCCTCCTACCAGTAGACTCCGACCTACGGTTAGATCTTGCGCTCTGACTAGAAGTTCCCCTACCCTGATTCCAAAAGTTCCTATTCCTTCCTCAAAAGGACTGAGAGTTGTTGGAGTAGCTCTGATTACCTCCACTAGCACCACCTTGACCGGAAGATGAACCATAGGTCAAACCTTGCACCTGCTCTAAGGACTTTGCGCTAGCAGTTAACTACGAAAACACTCTGGGTGGAGTAACAGTGAGATATGTCTAAATCTCATTCCTTAGACCCTTCAGGAACTTCGAATGGGTAAACACTCTAGGTGGACTGCACGAACTCCTGCTCATAAGCGAACACCGAACGGTTACCTTGCACAAAATGGGTAAACCGCTCCCTGTGTCGATGTGGGTTTCTCCCACATACTTCTTCTCGAACTCATCGAGGAATTCATTCCAAGTTGGTATTTCGGGATCCCAACCAAGTTGCACTGTCTCCTACCACTCACGGGCATTGCCTTTCATCAACGACAGAACACACGACAGCTTCTCCTCAGATCTCAACCTCATTTGTCTCATGATCAAACGAGTGTCATGTGTCGCGTGTCAAAAGTGCGCGTTTAGTGCAAGTGGACACATCGCAAGTAATAAGTGATAAGTATATTATCGAGTTATCGTCTCCTCAGGGACCGGTATACTTAATATGCTTTCTTCACCTCCTTATTCTGTAGAAGGATAAAAACACAAATAAGTTGATTTGATTTATCTAAACTAAAATAACTAAAAAAAAAGTAAAAGATTGAAATAGTAGAGAGAGATGGGCTAGGATCCAGTTGTATCGTATTGTGGAATTGATTGACTTGTCTCTGTCCAATGCAATTGTATATCTCTGCCTCGGCAGCACTGCAGTTTACTGCCTGGATAGCGATAACACTGTCTGCCGTGGCAATCCCTTGCTCATGGGCAGACTTTACCAAAGTTCGGCAAAGTGTCCTTGAATGACTCCGCTTATCCCTAAGTCAGAGTGCTGTTGATGACTAGTCCTTGATGGTACCTCCCGGCGTGAACCAATTATATTCACCAACCAATCTCACACTTCTTTTAGCCGCTGAAACTCTTAACCTATCCCTAGGCCGAGTTAGTATTTCGCGATTGAAACACCGTACTTACCCCTTTCGTGAATCTAACTCTCCCGAGCTTAGATAAATGGATGATTCACAATATCCTCTCCTGAGCTCAATTGTGAAAATAAAGAATAACAAAGGATAAGCAAACCTTGATAACTTTATTGCATTGAATGAAGGACAAAGTACAATCTCCTCTCACAAATACTCTACAACCTTCACCTAATCCCTAAAAAGGTTTAGAACATGATGGAGAGGAAAGAAACAAGAGTAGAAGTCAGCTCTCTCCCTAGGTATTTCGTGTTTTGTACATTAGGTGGCTAGGTCTTTATATAGGCTAGACCTAGGGCAAACCTTTCTTAAGTAGAATACAACTTGGAGTAGGGAACAAGTCAAGTACATAATAATAATATATTTCCAAGTTTATATTCGGCTAAGGGGCTTTCCCGCGTGGTCTTCCTTTGGGCTTTTCCTTGTGCTAGCCAGCTCCGATTCATGGGCTTCAAGTCCAGACACGTTCCTTGGATTTCTGTCTTTCCATCGCATATAATCTTGCTTCCTGTCTTTCTGCTGCTGCCTCGGCATCAGGTCCTTCCTAGGCCTTGTCTCTGCCGCGGCACTGGTTCTCCTGCACAGATATGAAAACGTAGTAAAACGTGCCTTTTTCTGTAAGTATTATCTATATGAGTATAACTTCTAAATATATCACATTAAGCACATGCATTGGTCCGAGTGGGTGTATATTTGGTAATTAATGCCCATAAAAGGAGTAAAAAGTAATAGTGTGTTGAGCACTTATCACACCCCCAAACTCGAACTATTGCTTGTCCTCAAGCAATGCAAACCATCAATTTGCCGAACTCTACTCTCTCTTGGTCTTACATGTCCATCTGTTCTCCCCACCATAACTAGGCCTATTCTTAAGCCTTAACCATTCGGTTACCCAAGGGTTTACCTTGAAGCAAACTATAGGAATTGTGAGTGTATGTGTTTTTATGGACAAGTTGATTAAAGACTTTCTTAGATAAACTCTAAGTTCAATACAAATAGACATTGGTTAAGTGTTCTCTTCTTTTTCAAACCCCAAATCTTGAGCCGGTTTTGGGCACCTCAAAGACTTGTGTTTTCACTAAAATCCTTCTTTCTTTTTAATATTCCTTAAAACATACTAGAGCCAATTTCGGGCACCTCTAGCATGAAGAAGAGACTTTCTAGAGCCGGTGGTAGGCACCTCTAGTTACTTTCCAAAAATCTAAGTCTTTATCGCCTAAGTTCATTAAAAGAATTCCTATAATCCAACAAGTCCTAAAAGTGTTTAAAGTTCTACCTATAGTAAGCTTCTAAGTTTTCATCCTTAAGCATCCTAAGGTTAAGCCCTCTTAACATAACCTAAACATGGTAAGGAGAAAGATTTTTATAGCCTTAAAGAATAAACTGAGGCAATACTGATGATGAGCAGTGCAAGAGTGTAGGCAGTTAATTCAAGTAAGGCGGGGAGCATAAAAATAAAAAAAAAATCACTGGAATACTCCCTTTTTTTTTGGCAAGGCCGTGGCAGTAGATTGTTGCCTTGGCAGTGAATCTGCACCCCCAAACTCAAACCAAGCATTGTCCTCAATGCTTTATATTTCGAAGGAATAAATGGCAAAACAGAATATGAATTATGCGCAGCAAGTAAAAACAATAGAAACAATTGAATTAATGGACAAAGAATATTTAAAGCGACTCCGAAGAGCTGCTTGTAACAATTTTCCTCCGTGGCCGTGATGCCAAATGCTTTGTCCTTGGGGAGGGCGATGGTTGCGCCTTTGCTTGCCTCGGCGGCTAGACTCGATTGGGTGGGGTCCTTTGCATCGGGGCTTCTACTTCTCCTTCTTCGACATCCGCCATCTCTTCGGTAATCATCACATCCGTTCCTCCTCCCATCGCAGTTGCTCCTCCGGTGTGGTGTGTGCTTGGGTCGGCGGCAGTGGAACTTTGGTGCACATATGCATCTATCTCGGCGGATAGACAACCCATGATAATTGGCGATCTGGGTGGAGTACTGAAGACGGCCCTCCGCTTGGATGGCCTTCGGCTGACAGATGAGGCCGCGGTAGAATCTGCCGCCCTAGATGGGCTGGCAGCCTGGTATTGGGGCTGAGGGTCCGGATGGAAGAACGGTCGTGGTCCTTCCGGGGCTAGTGTAGTCTCGGTGTAGGGTGCGGCGGTGACGAACATATTGCTTGGGAACTCCGGGAATTGTACTCCTTGGTCCGGGAAGGCGTGCAACATCATCTGAGCTAGAGTGCCATTGAAGTCCCGTTGGTACTCCATGTACCGTTGTTGTCGAAGATCCATTGCGGCCATTCACTGCAAGATTTCTTGGTATGGATCTGCTGCGGCAGAGGTGTGGGCAGTACCAGGCATGTCTGCCGTGTACTGGGCCCCGGCAGTAGTATTGGCAGTGAACTGCTGCGGCGTTGCCTGGACAAGTTCTGCTTGTGTGATCTGCATGACTTTGTGGCAGAAGTCCCTAGTCCATCCTCGTCTTGGGGGCGTGTATTCATCGGTTTCTTAAATGGGTACACCTGCAGAAACACATAAACCAGTAATCAAGCAAGGGAAATACAATGGTCCCCTATCTTTCTTACCGCACTCGTGAATTTCCCGTAGGATGATTTCTCTAACGGTGATGGTCCTCTTGTTGATGATGGATTGGATAAGCATCAATCTCTTGCGATCCACCGTGCTATTGTGTGATGTTGGGATGAGGCGTCGTTTGACGAAGGTATTCCACATCTTGGCCTCTGGTTCAAGCTTTGTCTTGTTACGGATCCTCGATGGGTACCGGTTTCCCATGGGGTATTCCCGTAACAAAGATCGTCTTTGATGAGTTCATAATCCTCGGCAGTGATATCTTCCAAGAATTCGGCGTGGATATCACTGTCTGGGGTGAGGCCGTAGAAATTATTGATCGTCTCGGCATCGAGCTGGACTGGCCTGCCGCGGCAGTGAACGAATAGGGAGTAGTTGCTGGGTCCGTGAGCGTAGAACTCCCGTACGATCGTGGCGTTCGCCTGGGCGGGTTGCAAACAGAAAATTTCCCAATTCTGGTACTTAATTTTGTCATAGAGGTAGTGTTCAATGCCGTAGTTTTCTTCGTCCGCATGTTGGAAACCTTGCTCTTCCCAAAGTTGCCTAGCGATGAAAGATCGGTTGAATCGATCTTCAATGTTGGCTGGGGTGAATCTTTTGTATGTAGCCATCAAGATAGAGAGATGTGAGTTCTTGGAGGTTTTTCTTGAAGAGAATCTGGAGATTGTAGAAGGCAGAGAGTAATTGAGAGAGAGATTGTTATGAATACTAAAGAAAACAAGAAAGTAAGAGTGAATAGTTCAAGAGGAAGGAGTTTCTTATATAGGCCTCGACCTTGTGACCGTTGAGACCGCTAGCCGTTTGTAACCGTTGAGACCGCTAGCATCACTGTTGTAGGCTTCGGCCTTCCAATTCCAAGCTTTTGGAAGACTGATTTAAGCATCAAGTTTATGCTTGCTCCAAGGTCGCATAGGGCCTTTCCTTCATAACTCTTTCCTATCGCACAAGGTATAGTGAAGCAGCTAGGATCTTTTAACTTTGGTGGCATGCGGTTATGCAGCATTGCCATGCATCCCTCGGTAGTAGCCACTGTTTCAAACTCACCTATTCGTTTTCTCTTTGACACCATGTCCTTTAGGAACTTGGCATAGTTGGCCATTTATTCAATAGCTTCAACGAACGGTATGTTGATGTGGACTTGCTTCAAAATGTCGAGGAACTTCTTGAATTGCTGATCCTGTTTTTGCTTTTTCAACCTTTGCGGGAAAGGTGGTGGTGGTCTTATCTCCTCCAGAGTTTCTTTGGTTTGAAATCTTATACCTGGCACCACTGGAATTGTTACTGCCTCGGCAGGCTGCTCAGGCGCTGCAGTGCTTGCTGCCGGGGTAGTGTTGTCAGCTTCAGTTTGCTCAGCCTCTTCTCTTGCTTGATCTGCTGATTGAGTTTGGCTCTCAGGGATCTTCTCCTTCAGCTGTAGACCACTCCTAGTAGTGATTGCCTTACACTGCTCATGGCTTATGACCTTAGCAACTTCAGTATTGCTAGGTAGGCCTCCTTGTGGTCTTGTGTTTATGCATTGAGCAAACTGCCCAACCTAAGTTTCCGACGTTTTTATGGCCGCTTCTTGATTTTGCAGCCTCATCTCAGTCCTATTCATGAAGGCATCTGTCCTCTTGATGAAATTACTATTTTCCGCTATATATGACTCAGTTTTCATCATAAAGGCCTTGAGCATGTTTTCCAATGAACTTACCGGTTGCTGCTGCATCTGCTGCGGCGGCATCGGCTGTTGGACTTGCTGCGGTGGCATCGGCTGCTGAAATCCCGATGGTTGGGTGATTGGGTTTAAGGCATTGTTTGGGTTGCTCCATGATAGGTTTGGATGCCTCTTCCATGAGGGGTTGTATGTGTTGGACATCACATTGTTGCGGTTGTAGTTCCCAACATACATACCAGTTTCTTGATTCATGCAGTTAGCGGAACTGTGGTTTCCTCCACATAAGTCACAGTATGAATCAATTACCTTGACCTCACGGGTATTGTGTTGTAACTGAAGGTTTTGCACCATCTTGGTAAGAGAGGCCAATTATGCTG
The DNA here is from genome assembly GCA_035048815.1 of Abelmoschus esculentus. Lineage (NCBI taxonomy): Eukaryota > Viridiplantae > Streptophyta > Magnoliopsida > Malvales > Malvaceae > Abelmoschus > Abelmoschus esculentus. Next base: position 8,616,476 of record JAUCBN010000015.1, read on the forward strand.
CCACTGAACTTGATGAATCTAATTCATGTACCGTGGCTTGGCGTCTTACTCCTCCTCGCCTAGATGTAGGAAACTGAAAGTCATTCTTTGCGAGTTTGTTTAATATTTCAATAGCTTCCTCAGGTCTTTGTCCAGGAGTGTTCCGTTTGCGGAGGCATCTAACATCATCCTTGTCGGGGCATTCGTGGCATTGTAAAACATTGTCACTTGTGTCCATAAGGGAAATCCATGCAGCGGAAACTTGTGCAATAGCTCTCTGTAGCGTTCCCATGCCTCGTACATTGGTTCGTCTTTAGCCTGTCGAAAAGAAGTAATTTCATTACGGATTCTATCATATAGATTAGTAGGATTAAAGCGAGTAATGAAATCAAGACAAAGTTTACTCCAGGATCCAATAGATCCTGCTGGAATGCTATTTAACCAAGCTTTCTCCCTATCCCTCAGTGAATAGGGGAATAGCTTTAATCGCAAGACATCTTCATGGACTCCTTGGATTTTGAAAGAGTTGCAGATTTCCATGAAGGATTTGAGGTGTTGCCTTGCGTCTTCAGTTGCAGACCCACCAAATTGTCCAATTGTATTTAACATATTGAACATAACGGGTTTGAGTTCAAAATGGGCTGCTTCAATCTCTGGTGTAACGACTCCTGGGTTTAATCCGTTTAAGTCCTCTTACAGGAAGTCCCTGACAGTGAGCTGCCGCGGCGCAGGTGGCGGCGGAAGTCCTGCATTGCCGGCAGGTAAGTTTTGTCCTGCCGGGTGTTTTGCCATGGCTCCTTGGATTTGTCTCCTCAACTTTTGCCTTGTTCTTTCGATCTCTGGATCTAATTCGTACAAGGGGTTGGTTGGATTGGCCCTGGTCATACACCAAGAAAAACAAAAGTGAAATAAAAATAAAAATAAACAAGAAAATAAAGAAAACAAAATTTAGTTGCCAGTCCCCGGCAACGACGCCAAAAACTTGTCGCGTGTCAAAAGTGCGCGTTTAGTGCAAGTGGACACATCGCAAGTAATAAGTGATAAGTATATTATCGAGTTATCGTCTCCTCAGGGACTGGTATACTTAATATGCTTTCTTCACCTCCTTGTTCTGTAGAAGGATAAAAACACAAATAAGTTGATTTGATTTATCTAAACTAAAATAACTAAAATAAAAATAAAAGATTGAAATAGTAGAGAGAGATGGTCTAGGACCCAGTTGTATCGTATTGTGGAATTGATTGAATTGTCTCTGTCCAATGCAATTGTATATCTCTGCCTCGGCAGCACTGCAGTTTACTGCCTGGGCAGCGATAATACTGTCTGCCGCGGCAATCCCTTGCTCATGGGCAGACTTTACCAAAGTTCGGCAAAGTGTCCTTGAATGACTCCGCTTATCCCTAAGTCAGAGTGTTGTTGATGACTAGTCCTTGATGATACCTCCCGGCGTGAACCAATTATACTCACCAACCAATCTCACACTTCTTTTAGCCGCTGAAACTCTTAACCTATCCCTAGGCCGAGTTAGTATTTCGCGATTGAAACATCGTACTTACCCCTTTCGTGAATCTAACTCTCCCGAGCTTAGATAAATGGATGATTCACAATATCCTCTCCCGAGCTCAATTGTGAAAACAAAGAATAACAAAGGATAAGCAAACCTTGATAACTTTATTGCATTGAATGAAAGACAAAGTACAATCTCCTCTCACAAATACTCTACAACCTTCACCTAATCCCTAAGAAGGTTTAGAACATGATGGAGAGGAAAGAAACAAGAGTAGAAGTCGGCTCTCTCCCTAGGTATTTCTTGTTTTGTACATTAGGTGGCTAGGTCTTTATATAGGCTAGACTTAGGGCAAACCTTTCCTAAGTAGAATACAACTTGGAGTAGGGAACAAGTCAAGTACATAATAATAATATATTTCCAAGTTTATATTCGGCTAAGGGGCTTTCCCGCATGGTCTTCCTTTGGGCTTTTCCTTGTGCTAGCCAGCTCCGATTCATGGGCTTCAAGTCCAGACACGTTCCTTGGATTTTTGTCTTTCTATCGCATATAATCTTGCTTCCTGTCTTTTTGCTGCTGCCTTGGCATCAGGTCCTGCCTCGGCCTTGTCTCTGCCGCGGCATTGGTTCTCCTGCGCAGATATGAAAACGTAGTAAAACGTGCCTTTTTCTGTAAGTATTATCTATATGAGTATAACTTCTAAATATATCACACTAAGCACATGCATTGGTTCGAGTGGGTGTATATTTGGTAATTATTGCCCATAAAAGGAGTAAAAAAGTGATAGTGTGTTGAGCACTTATCATCATGTAACCACTGATCAGTTTGCACGGGATTCTCTTGTCATATCCCATGAAAGTCAAAAGCTTACTGCCTACGCACCCTCTCCACTGGTGCCTCTCGAGGCATAGCAGACGACCTTAGTATAGCTCTCACGATTCGGTCCAATGCTCGGTTCAGCTGCAAGAAGTAGTTGGCCCCTTGACCAAATGCATCATCAGAGGATGCCTCCACAGCGGGCACGTACTCCTCATCAGAGTCCTCTCAAGAACCCTAACTCTCTTCCACAACTCTGTTCCTCCTTGGCATACTTACTGCACACAACAAACAAACGAGGTTACATCATCGAATTTTCAGCATCTAAGCAAGTACAACTTCGACTAATGGTCATGTACTTATCTGACACCTATATGACACACTAGACTCCCCCGGAGACTTCCTATAACCGACTCAACCTAGGCTCTGATACCACTAAATGTAACACCCTCGACCAGGTGCCACATCGGGCCTCCGGCCCAAAACCTATATTTTAAAATTTCTTTCCAAAAGCCCATAAAGACGGGTCCAAATCCATTTCCATCGTAATATAATAAAGTTCAAATCCATTTTAGAACATAAAACCGAATAAGTAGCGGAGCTCCAAAATATTACAACCGTTTAAAAGCATTCGACAATAAATAAAACAGAGTTACCAAAATTACACATATAGGGTCCTACAAGTACAAATGCCCACTATGCCTAATAACAATACTCTGAAAATAGATGTTGATGCTGAACCCACCACGATGATGCTCCTACGAACAGACTTCCTTAACCTACGCACGAATACACATTTCGAACGCTACGCTACTAAAGCTCAGTGGGTACTCGACCAACCGGTCCACAACATGCATAGCATAAAATAAGCGTAGTAACACGAATGATGACATGGCATGAGTACGATGGCGCAACCATAACCGCCTAAACACATGATATCATGATGGCATATATCAGCACATAGCATATGCAAGAAAAGAGAAGACCACACAACATCTCAAGTTCTTAACTCGTATTTATAACTCATATATATATAATTATATATATCGGTGTCCATATCACCTTAGAGTAGTATAGAAGTAGGGGGACCCATCAGCACTAAGCAAAGGCCCGTGGCATGCCACTCCACATAATCCGCTAAGGAACCCATCAACGCTAAGCAAGGTCCTAGCTGGTCTTCCGTATAATATTACTAATAACCCATCAGCACTAAGCAAGGTTATCAGTTTTACATCTCATATAATATTTACTCTAGTAACCCCTCAACACTAAGCAAGGTTACCAGATTATCTCATAATCATATAATATATACTCTAGGAAACCCATCAACACTCACTACACCAAACTCAACATATAGCGGCACTTATAGCGGCCTTTTAGAAATAAACGCCACTAATTTTTGACATATTGTGGCGTTTGGTGATAAAATACCACAAATAATAACAATCATGGCGTTTATAAGGAAGCGCCACAACCTTCAATTACATATAGTGGCGTTTTTACAAAAAACACCACAAAAAATTTGCTTTTAGTGGCATTCATTTTACAAACGCCGCAATAGATTAATATGTAGTGGCATTTTTGTAAAAATGCCACAACAATTTGTGTTTTAATGGTCTCTGAGAAAAAAGAATAAAACTAATGTTCGAGAAACACCTCTTTCAATCTCCATCACCCGATATTCAAATCAAACCCATACAATCCCTAATCTCAATCGTCTCTCACTGCCTCATCTCAGTCGACTCTCACCCATTCAACGTTCGTCTCCAAGTGAAGCTCCTTTATCTTTTTGAAAAGCTCACCGATGGTTGTGTCGCTGAAATCTATGAAATTTGTAACCTTCTTTTTATCCCCTCCGAAGGTCTGATTTTCACATCTGTTGATACTTTCCGTAATTTTTCGTGCTCTTAATTATGGTTATTTTCTCATTTTGTGTAAACCCTAGATTTTCATTCATTGAATTTATTATTATTTCTATTTTTTTTCTGGGTTTTATTAATTTGTTCATATTTCCATGCGCTCTGGTTCAAATGTAGATGGTTTCTACTAGGAATTTGAGATGGGGATTTTCCCCTCTTTTTGAATTTGAATTTGAATTCAAATGCTATAGATATTTCTCCCTTTTTTTGAGTAACATTATAAAAAATTATCTGTCTTATGGATAATTCCTTGTTTCATTTGAATTCGTATCAAGAGACTGTATGTTGGGCATACAAATTATTCAAGTCATGTTCTAGATATCCTTTCGTTGCCTCTTTCCTCTAGGGTGGATTATTTGTATTGCCAACCAACCATATTTCTGCCAAACTACCATCAATTTGTTGTGAAAAATGTATTTCCCTCATATTCCTCCCGATGTTTCTTGAGCCTTCAACCTGTTAGAGCTTTGCAAACTTCACTGGGTACAGGGGAAAGATTGATGTTTCGCAACTTTTTTTGGTCGAAAGACAATATGGTTGTTATAGCTCTCAATCTCAGGAATACTCCAATGATGAAGGCTAAAAAAAAGTGCAAAGGAGGAGAAAGATAGGACGTGCAAATAAAGAAAGGGTGCCATGGAACAGAGGCCGGAAACATAGTGCTGGTAATAATGCTCTGAAGTTCAAGTTAATCACTTTGGTTTCAATCCTTATGCGGTTAGTGAATTCCTAAATTTAAATGTTTTATCGTGCAGAGACACGTTTACGAATCAACAAAAGAACAATAGAAGCCTTGAATGATCCCAAGGTTAAGTCATATAAGAACTTAAGAAAATATGGACTAGTTTTAGAAGAGTTCTAGCAGTAATCAATTTTAATATGGACTAGTTTTTCTAAAGACAGCAAAAATATGATATCATCATCACCATCTTTATTATTATTGTTATTATTATTATTATTATTGGTATTTCTGATGATTCATTGAAAATTTGCCTATCCCTTGATTTCTAGGTTGGGAAGAAGATGTCTGAACATCCCTATACTCATAGGTAATTTTGCATTTAAAGAACTTAAGAAAAATGTTTGCTATTGATGTTTCATTAAGCATCAGACATGGTATTGCCTTCACACTTTTGACTTTAAGAGGTATGTTCAAATCCCTTGCAATTTACATGGTATTGCCTTATATGTGTTATTATTATCTTATAATATAATAACGGTGCTAGGATATGAACTTTGATCTTTTTGTCAGTGGTTTCAATCACTCTTGGCTGAAAATGCTCCCTTTAGTTTATATCAATTTTCTTAGTCATTTTCTCTTCACAAGCATCTTAGAATGAGCTTTTCAAGCTTTTAGCATGAATCTGTATGCCATTGAAACAATGTTCCATGGTTTTGTATCATTTTAGTTATCAAATAAGTATGTTACTAGTTTTGATTTCTGCCATGAATTGTACATTTTTTTAATCTTATTATTCTTGTGGTTGTTAAAACTATTGGTCAGGTGATAAAAGATTTGGAATGCAATCAACAAAGATGTTTTATGAAATGTCAAAGAAAGATAACAATCAACATACTTACAGAAGATAAGATATAGATTATATTAGTATTTATTCAGATTCTCAAGGTGTTGGAATACGTTTTTATAGCTATAAGTTAAGGTCTTTTTATCTATTGTTTGTTTGTCTTTTTCCTAAGTTAATATTAATTTTGAAATTATTTTGGCTTTTGATCTAGAATCGCACTGGATATAACATGAATGGTGCTTGTATAACTATTGAGATACCTCGAGTTTGTGCTTGGATTATTTTTTTATAGAATGATGTTACTAGCGGCGTTTGTCTTAACAAACGTCACTAAAAAACAGTTTTCTTGCGGCGTTTGTCAATACAAACGCCACTAAAGAATAATTTTATTGCGGCGTTTATATTTTCAAACCCCACTAAAGAAGAGTTTTTGCGGCGTTTGTATTTTCAAACGCCGCTACAAGTCATGACCTTTTGTGGAGTTTTAGAAGTCAAACACCACTAAAGAACAGATTTTTTACGGCGTTTGTATTTACAAACGCTGCTACAAATCTTGACCTTTTGCGACGTTTTCTATCAAAAAACGCCGCAAACAATTGCGACGCTGGTTTTAGCGGCACTTCTTGCGACGTTTTTTTAAGCGCCGGAAAGGTTTTTAGCGGCGCTAAAAAATGCCGCTATAGAACTAAAAAAACTCCTCTAAAGATCTATTTTGGTGTAGTGACTAAGCAAGGTTACTATTAAGCCACGTGACTCGAATAGGTCACACGAACCCTTAGCGGTTCCATATATCGGTTTACACCACTAGACTCCAATTATTATTCAATTATCTTTTTAACGGGGTTATGTGTCTATTTCCCGATTTAATATTCATTTTAAAGTTTAAACAACTCTTAGGAACTTCTAGGATAGTATTATGAGATCTTACAACTTTATTCACTAGAAATTCAGCTAAGTTGCCCTGGGGTATCGATACCCCTACTTGGAGTATCGAAACGCCAGGTATCGATACCCTCCCAAAGGGGGTATCGAAACGACGGAATCGATACAAGTATCGAAACCTTTGAACTTACTTCAAATTCAACTTAAAGAAGACCAACCCGCTCCGATACCAGTATCGAACCGGGAGGGTCACTAGACAACTCGGTATCGAAACGACCTGCCCGCGTTTCGATACCGCTACACGGAATGTGCAGTTTTGCTCATTCAAACACTTAGAATCCTATCCAAATTCAATCCATTTAATATCAAACTGATCCTAGACCGTAAGGGAACTTTCCTAAATATGTTTAAACCTTAATAACAGAATTTCATCAACAATTTCATGATTCACCATTAAAGACCACCCTAAGCTACCAAGCACACTAAACCAATCAACAAACATGCATTTAAACTTAAAGCATGATATGCATGATGATTGAGGGTTGGAAGGGTACCAACCTTAGCAACAAAAGCAGCAAACCCGAGCTCCAAGCTCCACCTCAAGATTTTTCCTTCCTCAATCCTTGGGAAGACTCAGCAACCTCTTTCTCTACAAGAGGAAGATGAAAAACGGATTAGAAACACCTTAGGAATGATTTTCGGAGCATTAAACACTAAAAGAACTGAGATTCAAGCTCTCAAAAGCCAAACCCGAACTCAAACCCAAAACCTCTCTTAAACCTTCATCCTCACCAAACCAAAACTTTCTTACCTTGTTTTATAAACCACCTTGAGCCTAAAAAGCTTTCCTCTTACTCTAAAACGAGATTCCCAAACCAACACTCAAAGATCTCTCCTTTAACTCTTCTCTTCTTACAAAGATGATGAAGAAAAGAGGAATGAGGTCACTCTCTGTAGAGAAATAAAACCCCCAACCCCTCTCATCATCCCATTTTGTCATTTATTGAAATACCCCTTCTGAATCAGGCCTAACTTAACACCCAACAACTTAAGGCCCAACAAGGCCCAAACTACACAAACTCGGGGCCTAAAATCAAAGCCCAAGCCCTTCGGGTTAACCCGACACTCGGATGCGAATCCGGGTCGTGACAACTCTCCCCTCCTTAAAGAAAATTTCGTCCTCGAAATTTACATGACAGGAAAAGATGTGGGTACTGAGCTCTCAATTCCTTTTCAACTTCCCACATAGCTTCTTCAACTCCGTGGTTTCTCCAAAGAACCTTTACCAACAGTATGCTCTTGTTCCAAAATTCTTTTACTCCTCTATCCAAGATTCCTATTGGTCTCTCCTCGTAAGTCAGATCCTTACTGACTTTGATTTCCTCAAGTTGAACAACATGAGAAGGATCCGAACGGTAACGCCTCAACATAGACACGTGGAATACATCATGGATACGTGCTAACTCTGGAGGTAAAGCTAGCTGGTAAGCCACTGGTCCCACTCTCTCAAGAACTTCATACGGCCCCACATACCTCGGACTCAATTTTCCTTTCCGACCAAACCGGATGATTCCTTTCCAAGGAGATACCTTAAGAAACACCTTTTCTTCTAACTCATACTCGATGTGCTTGCGCTTACAATCCGCGTAAGCTTTCTGCCGGTCAAACGCGACTTGTAACCTTTCCTTAATGATCTGAACCTTTTCTTCGGTTTCCTTAACAAGCTCGGAACCTACTATCCATCTCTCATTTAGCTCTGTCCAACACAAAGGTGTCCTACACCTATTCCCGTACAAGGCCTCAAAAGGTGCCATATTTATACTTGACTGATAACTGTTGTTGTAAGCAAACTCCACAAGCAGTAACTGATCTTCCCAACTCCGAGAAAAGTCAACCACACAACATCTAAGCATATCCTCCAATATCTGGATAACTCGCTCTGATTGTCCATTGGTCTGAGGATGAAACGCGGTGCTGAAGTGCAACTTGGTATCTAAAGCCTTATGGATAGAGCTCCACAACCTCGCTGTGAACCTCGTATCCTTGTCCGATATGATCGATGGAGGTACACCATACAACCTTACGATCTCCTTTATATACACCCGAGTTAACTTTTTCAAACTGAAGTCTATCCTAATCTGTAAGAAGTGAGCCGACTTGATCAACCGGTCAATAATGACCCACACAGCATCCTGCTTCCTCAACGTTATTAGTAACCCGGTGACAAAGTCCATGGTCACACGATCCCACTTTCACTGTGGAATCTGGATAGGCGGAAGCAAACTTGAAGGAACCTGATGTTCCGCTTTCACAAGCTGACACGCTAAACATCTCATCACAAACTCGGAAACATCTCTTTTCATACAAGGCCACCAAAAGAAGGGACGAAGATCCTGATACATCTTTTTACTAGACGGATAAATAGAAAACGGACTACGATGAGCTTCCTTAAGATACGATCTCTCAAATCCTCAAGAGCAGGGACACACAACCGACCTTTGAAGTACAGGAAACCATCATCCTGTACCTCAAAGTCTGACACCTCACCTCGTTGACAAGCCTCAAGTTGAGCTACTAACTCCTCATCTAACGCATGTACTCTCTTTATCTCCTAAATTAGCGTGGGCTCCACACGTAACTCTGCCAACAAACCACCATCCTCGGTCATCCTCAACTGTGCTGTAACACCCTCGACCCGGTCCCACATCGGGCCTCCGGCCCAAAACCTATATTTCAAAAATTTCTTCCAAAAGCCCATAAAAACGGGTCCAAATCCTTTTCCATCATAATGAAATAAAGTTCAAATCCAATTTAAAACATAAATCCGAATAAGTAACAGAGCACCAAAATATTACAATTGTTTAAAAGCATTCGACAATAAATAAAACAAAGTTACCAAAATTACACATATAGGGTCCTACAAGTACAAATGCCCACTATGCCTAAAAAACAATACTCTGACAACAGATTTCGATGCTGAACCCACCACGATGATGCTCCTCCGAGAGCTTTCTTAACCTACGAAAACACATTTCGAACGTTGAGCTACTAAAGCTCAATTGGTACTCAACCAACCGGTCCACAGCATGCATAGCATAAAATAAGCATAGCAACATGTATGATGACATGACATGAATACAATGCTGCTACCATAACCGCCTAAACACATGATATCATGATGGCATATATCAGCACATAGCATATGCAAGACAAGAGAAGACCACACAGCATCTCAATGTTCTTAACTCATATTTATCTCATATATATATACTTATATATATATATATCGGTGTCCATATCACCTCATAGTAGTATAGAAGTAAGGGGACCCATCAGCACTAAGCAAGGCCCGTGGCATGCCACTCGACATAATCCGCTAAGGAACTCATCAGCACTAAGCAAGGTCCTAACTGGTCTTCCGCATAATATTACCGATAACCCATCAGCACTAAGCAAGATTATTAGTTTTACATCTCATATAATAATTACTCTAGTAACCCATCAGCACTAAGCAAGGTTACCAGATTATCTCATACTTATACAATATATACTCTAGGCAACCCATCAGCACTAAGCAATGTTCCTAGTAAGCCACGTGACTCGAATAGGTCACACGAACCCTTAACGGTTCCACATACTAGTTTACACCATTAGACTCCAATTATTATTCAATTATCTCTTAAACGATGCTAGGTGACTATTTCTCGGTCTAATATTCATTTTAAAGTTTAAATAAGTCTTTAGGACTTCTAAGATAGCATCGTGAGACTTTACCATTTTTCCACACGAACTTGGGCTAATCTGTCCTGGGGTATCGATACCCTACTTGGAGTATCGAAACACCAGGCATCGATACCCTCCCTAAGGGGGTATCGGAACAATGGTATCGGTACTAGTATCGAACCCCTTTGACCCTTTAAAAGTCAACAAAAGATGGCCTCTTGTTCTGATACTGGTATCGATACCATTATGTCACTGGACAACTCGGTATCGAACCATGGTTCTATACACCTACTCTTGTAACTTAAATTCTCTCAGGGGTATCGATACACGACCCACCGATATCGATACCCCCTGCACGATAGGTGCAATTTTTGCTATTTGAACACTTAGAACCTTGCCCAAATCCATCCATTCAATACCAAATTGATCCTAGACTGTAATGAGACTTTCCTAAGCATGTTTACATTGTTTTTATGGAGGCTTATCCACCATAACTGATAAATGTTCAACTCACTATCACTTTTTACACCTTTTATGGGCATTAATCACCAAATATACACCCACTCGGACCAATGCATGTACTCAATATGATATATTTAGAAGTTATGCTTATAGAAATAATATTTATAGAAAAGGCACGTTTTACTGCATTTTTATATCTATGCAGGAGAACCAGTGCCGCGGCAGCAACATGGCCGAGGCAGGACCTGATGCCGAGGCAGCAGCTGAGAGCCAGGAAGCAAGACTGTAGGCGATTGGAAGATAAAAATCCAAGGGACGTGTCTGGACTTAAAGCCCATGGATCAGAGCTGGCTAGCATGAGGAAAAGCCCAAGACAAGGCCACGCGGGAAAGCCCCTTAGCGGAATTAAACTTGGAAATATTTTATTTATGTACATGACTTGTTCCCTACTCCAAGTTGTATTCTACTTAGGAAAGGTTTGCCCTAGGTCTAGCCTATATAAAGACCTAGCCATCCAGTTTATTAGAGATGGAATACCTAGGGAGAGAGAGCCGAATTATAAACTTGTTTTCTTTCTCTCCATTATGTTCTAAACTTTCCTAGGGTTTAGGTGAAGGTTGTTGATTATATGTTAGAGGAGATTGTACTTTGTCTTTGTTTCAATGCAATAAAATTATCAAGGTTTGCTTATCCTTTGTTATTCCTTGTTCTTGCATTCAAGCTCGGGAGAGAAGTTTGTGAGTAATCCATTTATCTATGCTCGGGAGAGTTAGATTCACGAAAGGGATAAGTACGGTATTTCAATCGCGAAATACTAACTCGGCATAGGGATAGATTAAGAGTTTCAACGTCTAAATGAAGTGTGAGATTGGTTGGTGAGTATAATTGGTTCACACCGAGAGGTATCATCAAGGACTAGTCATCAACAGCACTCTGACTTAGGGATAAGCGGAGTCATCCAAGGACACTTTGCCGAACTTTGGTAAAGTCCAACCACGAGCAAGGGATTGCCGCGGCGGACAAGTATCATCGCTGCCAAGGCAGTAAACTGCAATGCTGCCGAGGTAGTGATATACGATTGCATTGAGCAGAGACAAGTCAATCAAGTCCACAATACAACGCAACTGGATCCTGACCCATCTCTCTCTAATATTCATTCTTTTTACTTTGCTTAGTTATTTTAGTTTAGGTAAACCAAACTCAATCACTTGTGTTTTATTTTATTTCTTTCTACAGAACAAGAAGACGAAAAAGACATATTAAGTCTACCAGTCCCTGTGGAGACGATAATCCGATAAATACTTATCACTTATTACTTTCGATGTGTCCACTTGCACTAAACGCGCACTTTTGACACGAGGACTTAAATGGATTAAACCCAGGAGTTATTGCACCGGAGATAGAAGCAACCCACTTTGAACTGAAACCTGTTATATTCAATATGCTTAACACTATTGGACAATTTGGTGGGTCTGCAACTGAAGACGCAAGGCAGCACCTTAAGTCCTTCATGGAAATTTGCAACTCTTTCAAAATCCAAGGAGTCCATGAAGATGTCTTGCGATTGAAGCTATTCCCCTATTCACTGAGGGATAGGGCGAAAGGTTGGTTGAATAGCATTCCAGCAGAATGGTTTTCAGTTTCCTACATCTAGACGAGGAGGAGTAAGACGCCAAGCCACCGTAAATGAATTAGACACATCAAATTCAGTGGCAGCACAATTCACCTCTCTTACCAAAATGGTGCAAAACCTACAATTACAGCAGCAAAATACCCGTGAGGTTAAGGTAATTGATTATTATTGTGACATATGTGGAGGTAACCACAGTTCCTCTGATTGCATGAATCAAGAAACCGGTATGTATGTTGGGAACTACAACCGCAACAATATGATGTCCAACACATACCATCCCTCATGGAAGAGGCATCCAAACCTATCATGGAGAAACCCTAACAATGCCTTAAACCCAATCACCCAACCTTCAGGATTTCAGCAACCGATGCAACAACTGCCGCCGCCGCAGGCCCAGCAGTCAATGCCGCCACAGCAGCTGCAGCAGCAACCGGTAAGTTCATTGGAGAATACGCTTAAAGCCTTTATGATGAAAACTGAGTCATACATGGCAGAGAACAGTAATTTCATCAAAAGGACAAATACTTTTATAAATAGAACTGAGATGAGGTTGCAAAATCAAGAAGCGGCCATTAAAACGCTAGAAACTCAAGTTGGGCAGTTTGCTCAAAACATAAACACTAGACCACAAGGAGGACTACCTAGCAATACTAAAGTTGCTAAGGTCATGGGCCATGAACAGTGCAAGGCAATCACTACTAGGAGTGTTCTACAACTGAAGGAAAAGATCCTAGAGAGCCAAATCCAATCAGCGGATCCAACAAAAGAAGAGGCTGAGCAAACTGAGGCTGATAACACTGCCCCGGCAGAGAGCACAGCAGCTCTTGAACAGCCTGCCGAGACAGCAACAACTCCAGTGGTGCCAGGTATTAAATTCCAAACTAAAGAAACCCTAGATAAGATGAGACCACCACCACCTTTCCAACAAAGGTTGAAAAAGCAAAAACAGGACCAGCAATTTAAGAAATTCCTTGATATTCTAAAGCAAGTCCACATTAACATACCATTCGTTGAGGCAATTGAACAAATGCCTAATTATGCCAAGTTCTTAAAGGACATGGTGTCAAAGAGGAAACGAATAGGTGAGTTTGAGACAATGGCTGCTACCGAGGGATGCATGCCAATGCTGCACAATCGCATGCCACCGAAATTAAAAGATCCTGGCTGCTTTATCATACCTTGTGCAATAGGTAAAAATTATCAAGGTAAGGCCCTATGCGACCTTGGAGCGAGCATCAATCTAATGCCCAAATCTGTCTTCCAAAATCTTGGAATAGGAAGGGAAAAACCTACAATAGTTATGCTCCAACTAGTGGATCAATCCTATGTGCAACCTGAAGGCAAAATCGAGGACATACTGGTAAGAGTTGATAAGTTTATTTTTCCTGCTGATTTTCTTGTCCTTGATTGTGAAGCAGATGATAATGCACCGATCATCCTGGGGAGACCTTTCCTTGCAACTGGACGCACCCTAATTGATGTGGAAAAAGGAGAATTGACAATGCGGGTCAATGACCAACAAGTCAAACTCAATGCATTCCACAACTTAAAAAAATATGATGATCCAGAGGAGTGAAAGGCCATTCACACAGGAGGTACCAAAATTTTCTGGCTTGGCAGAATGCTCGGCAGATTAGTTGGTAAAAAGATTAAGCCCAAAGTGGATGGACACACAGCAAAAGGGAGTGGCCCACAACTGATTCACAATTCTGGCCAACGACAGAGAATCATCTTGGGAGATGCATTTGCATGCTCTCCACCAGTAACATGATCTCCTCCCTTTTCTTTATTAATATATTAGGATTAGTTTAGTTTATTTTTATTTTTCGAATTTATTTTTGCTTTAAGTATTTCTCTTTTTGTGTGTTTTATTTTTATTTAGGATAATAAGCAAGAATAAATGAGAAATAGTTCACCGCAAGAACTCTATCGAGGCAGAAAAACAGTGTCAGGTCCGCAACAGTCTCAACGGGCAGAACAGTGTAACGGCTAGTCTGCCGAGATTCCTACCGCGGCAGAAAAGGAAACGACAGTAAAGAGTAACGGCTACAAAACGGCTAGTGCTTCAAACGGTCACAAGGCCGAGGCCTATATAAGAAACTCCTTCCTCTTAAACTATTCACTCTTGCTTTCTTGTTTTCTTTAGAACTCATAACAATCTTCCTCTCACATTACTCTCTGCCTACTCACAATTCTTCGTGAAATTCCAGATTATTTTCAAGAAATACTCCAAGAAATCAAATCTCTCACAAATCTTGATGGCCACCTACAAGCGATTTGCCCCAGCAAACGTTGAAGATCGTTTCAACCGATCTTTCATCGCCCGACAATTGTGGGAAGAACAAGGTTTCCAACATGCGGACGATGAAAACTACGGCATTGAACATTACCTCTTCGACAGAATCAAGTACCAAGAATGGGAAATTTTCTGTCTTTAACCTGCCCAGGCGAATGCTACGATCGTGCGGGAGTTCTATGCGCACGGTCCCAGCAAAGATTCCCTCTTTGTTCACTGCCGCGGCAGGCCAGTCCAATTAGATGCCGAGACTATCAATAATTTCTACAACCTTACTCCAAATAGTGATGTCCACGCTGAATTCATGGAGGACATCACTACCGAGGACTACGAGCTAATCAAAGATGATCTTTGTTACGGAAATACTCCATGGGAAACCGGTACCCATAGAGGATCCGTAACAAGACAAAGCCTAAAGCCCGAGGCAAAGATGTGGAATACCTTTGTCAAGCGACGCCTCATCCCCACATCCCACAATAGCTCGGTGGATCGGAAGCGATTGGTGCTTATCCAATCAATCATCAACAAAAGGACCATCAATGTTGGAGAGATCATCCTACGGGAAATTCACGAGTGCGGTAAGAAAGATAGGGGACCATTGTATTTCCCATGTTTGATCACGGGTTTGTGTGTTGCTGCAGGTGTGCCAATCGAGGATACGGACGAATACACTCCCCAACGGAGAGGATGGACTAGAGACTTTTTTCACAAAGTCATGCAGATCAAACAGGCGGAGCCAGTCCAAGCAACCCCCCAGCAGTTCACTGCAGATACTGCTTCCGGGGCCCAGAACACGGCAGACATGCCTGATACTGCCCACACCTCTGTCGCAGCAAACCCGTACCAGGAGATTTTGCAAAGGATGGCAGCAATGGACCTCAGGCAACCGAGGTACATGAAGTACCAAAGAGATTTCAACGACACATTAGCCCAGATGTTGCTACATGCTTTTCCGGACCAAGGAGCGCAATTTCCAAATTTCCCGAGCAATATGTTCGTCACAACCGCCCCTTACACCGAGACTACACCAGCTTCAGGAGGACCAAGGTCGTTCTTCCATGCGGACCCTCAGCCCCAATACCAGGCTGCCGGCCCATCCAGGGCAGCGGATTCTACCGCGGCATCGTCTGCCAACAGAAGACCATCCAAGCGGAGGGCAGTTTTCAGCACTCCACCCCGATCCCCAATCATCATGGGCAGTCTATCAACTGAGATAGATGCCTATGTGCACCAAAGCTCCACCGTCGCCGGACCAAGTACACACCACACCGGAGGAGCCACAGCAATGGGAGGAGGAACAAACATAATGCTAACCGAAGAGATGCCCGACGTGGAAGAAGGAGAAGAGGTGGAGGCCCCAATGCAACGGACACCACCCACACGAGTCCAACCGCCCCGGCAAGCAAAAGCTCAACCATCGCCCTCACCAAGAACAAAGCAATCGGCAGCAAGGCCGAGGAGAAAAATTGTTACAAGCAGCTCTTCGGAGTTGCTTTAAATTTTTGTTCTTAATTCAATATTAATTGCTTTTGTTGTCTTTATATGCTGCTTATTTCATAATTGTGTTGCCCGCTTATTTCGTCAAATATAAAGCATCGAGGACAATGCTTGGTTTGAGTTTGGGGGTACAGCTTCATTGCCAAGGCAGCAATCTACTACCGAGGCCTTGCCAAAAAGGGAGTATTACAGTGATTTTTTTTATTTTCATGCTCCCCGCCTTACTTGAATTAACTGCCTACACTTTTGCAGTGCTTATCATCAGTATTGCCTTAGTTTATTCTTTAAGGATATAGAAATCTTTCTCCTTACCATGATTAGGTTCTGTTAAGAAGGTTTAACCTTAGGATACTTAAGGATGAAAACTTAGAAGCTTACTATAGGAAGAAATCTAAACACTTTTGGGACTTGTCGGATTATAGGAATTCTTTTAATGAACTTAGGTAATAAAGACTTAGACTTTTGGGAAAGTAACTAGAGGTGCCTATCACAGGCTCTAGGAAGTACTCTTCTTCATGCTAGAGGTGCCCGAAATTGGCTCTAGCATGCTTTAAGGAAGATCAAAAAGAAAAAAAATTAGTGAAGGGAAAAACACAATCCTTGAGGTGCCCGAAATTGGCTCAAGAATTGGTTGTTTAGAAAAGAAGAGAACACTTAACCAAATTCTACTTGTCTTGAACTTAGAGTTTATCTAAGAAAGCCTTTAATCAAACTTGTCCACAAAAACGCACACACTCACAATTCTTATAGTTTGTTTCTAGGTAAACCCTTGGGTAGCCGAAAGGTTAAGACTAAAGAATAGGCCTAGCTATGGTGGGGAGAATAGATGGAAATATAAGACTAAGAGAGAGTAGAGTTCGGAAAATTGATGGTTTGCATGGCTTGAGGACAAGCAATAGTTCGAGTTTGGGGGTGTGATAAGTGCTCAACTCACTATCACTTTTTACACCTTTTATGGGCATTAATCCCCAAATATACACCCACTCGGACTAATGCATGTACTCAATATGATATATTTAGAAGTTATGCTTATAGAAATAATATTTACAGAAAAGGCACGTTTTACTACATTTTTATATCTATGCAGGAGAACTAGTGCCGCGGCAGCAACATGGCCGAGGTAGGACATGATGCCGAGGCAGCAACTGAGAGCCAGGAAGCAAGACTGTAGGCGATTGGAAGATAAAAATCCAAGGGACGTGTCTGGACTTAAAGCCCATGGATCAGAGCTGGCTTGCATGAGGAAAAGCCCAAGACAAGGCCACGCGGGAAAGCCCTTTAGCGGAATTAAACTTGGAAATATTTTAATTATGTACATGACTTGTTCCCTACTCCAAGTTGTATTCTACTTAGGAAAGGTTTGCCCTAGGTCTAGCCTATATAAAGACCTAGCCATCCAATGTTTTAGAGACAGAATACCTAGGGAGAGAGAGCCGAATTATAAACTTGTTTTCTTTCTCTCCATTATGTTCTAAACTTTCCTAGGGTTTAGGTGAAGGTTGTTGATTATATGTGAGAGGAGATTGTACTTTGTCTTTGTTTCAATGCAATAAAATTATCAAGGTTTGCTTATCCTTTGTTATTCCTTGTTCTTGCATTCAAGCTCGGGAGAGAAGTTTGTGAGTAATCCATTTATCTATGCTCGGGAGAGTTAGATTCACGAAAGGGATAAGTACGGTGTTTCAATCGCGAAATACTAACTCGGCATAGGGATAGATTAAGAGTTTCAACGTCTAAATGAAGTGTGAGATTGGTTGGTGAGTATAATTGGTTCACACCGAGAGGTATCATCAAGGACTAGTCATCAACAGCACTCTGACTTAGGGATAAGCGGAGTCATCCAAGGACACTTTGCCGAACTTTGGTAAAGTCCAACCACGAGCAAGGGATTACCGCGGCGGACAAGTATCGTCGCTGCCAAAGGCAGTAAACTACAGTGCTGCCGAGGCAGTGATATACGATTGCATTGAGCAGAGACAAGTCAATCAAGTCCACAATACAACGCAACTGGATCCTGACCCATCTCTCTCTAATATTCAATCTCTTTACTTTGCTTAATTATTTTAATTTAGTTAAACCAAACTCAATCACTTGTGTTTTATTTTATTTCTTTCTACAGAACAAGAAGACGAAAAAGACATATTAAGTCTACCAGTCCCTGTGGAGACGATAATCCGATAAATACTTATCACTTATTACTTTCGATGTGTCCACTTGCACTAAACGCGCACTTTTGACATGAGGACTTAAATGGATTAAACCCAGGAGTTATTGCACCGGAGATAGAAGCAACCCACTTTGAACTGAAACCTGTTATATTCAATATGCTTAACACTATTGGACAATTTGGTGGGTCTGCAACTGAAGACGCAAGGCAGCACCTTAAGTCCTTCATGGAAATTTGCAACTCTTTCAAAATCCAAAGAGTCCATGAAGATGTCTTGCGATTGAAGCTATTCCCCTAATCACTAAGGGATAGGGCGAAAGCTTGGTTGAATAGCATTCCAGCAGGATCTATTGGATCTCGGAGTGAACTCTGTCGTGATTTCATTACTCGTTTTAATCCTACAAACTTATATGATAGAATTCGTAATGAAATCACTTCTTTTCGACAGGCAGATGACGAACCGATGTACGAGGCATGGGAGCGCTACAGGGAGTTATTTGCACAAGTGTCGTTTGCATGGATTTCCCCTATGGACGCAAGTGACAATGTTCTATAATGCCACGAATGCCCCGACAAGGATGATGTTAGATGCCTCGGCAAAAGGAACACTGCTTGATAAAGCACCTGAGGAAGCTATTGAGATACTAAACAAACTCGCAAAGAATGGTTTTCAGTTTCCTACATCTAGACGAGGAGGAGTAAGACGCCAAGCCACAGTAAATGAATTAGACACATCAAATTCAGTGGCAGCACAATTCACCTCTCTTACCAAAATGGTGCAAAACCTACAATTACAGCAGCAAAATACCCGTGAGGTTAAGGTAATTGATTATTATTGTGACTTATGTGGAGGTAACCACAGTTCCTCTGATTGCATGAATCAAGAAACCGGTATGTATGTTGAGAACTACAACCGCAACAATATGATGTCCAACACATACCATCCCTCATGGAAGAGGCATCCAAACCTATCATGGAGCAACCCTAACAATGCCTTAAACCCAATCACCCAACCTTCAGGATTTCAACAACCGATGCAACAACTGCCGTCGCCGCAGGCCTAGCAGTCAATGCCGCCGCAGTAGCTGCAGCAGCAACCGGTAAGTTCATTGAAGAATACGCTTAAAGCCTTTATGATAAAAACTGAGTCATACATGGCAGAGAACAGTAATTTCATCAAAAGGACAGATGCTTTTATAAATAGAATTGAGATGAGGTTGCAAAATCAAGAAGCGGCCATTAAAACGCTAGAAACTCAGGTTGGGCAGTTTGCTCAAAACATAAACACTAGACCACAAGGAGGACTACCTAGCAATACTGAAGTTGCTAAGGTCATGGGCCATGAACAGTGCAAGGCAATCACTACTAGGAGTGTTCTACAGCTGAAGGAAAAGATCCCAGAGAGCCAAATCCAATCAGCGGATCCAGCAAAAGAAGAGGCTGAGCAAACTGAGGCTGATAACACTGCCCCGGCAGAGAGCACAACAGCTCCTGAACAGCCTGCCGAGACAGCAACAACTCTAGTGGTGCCAGGTATTAAATTCCAAACTAAAGAAACCCTGGATGAGATGAGACCACCACCACCTTTCCCACAAAGGTTGAAAAAGCAAAAACAGGACCAGCAATTTAAGAAACTCCTTAATATTCTAAAGCAAGTCCACATTAACATACCATTCGTTGAGGCAATTGAACAAATGCCTAATTATGCCAAGTTCTTAAAGGACATGGTGTCAAAGAGGAAACGAATAGGTGAGTTTGAGACAATGGCTGCTACCGAGGGATGCATGCCAATGCTGCACAATCGCATGCCACCGAAATTAAAAGATCCTGGCTGCTTTATCATACCTTGTGCAATAGGTAAAAATTATCAAGGTAAGGCCCTATGCGACCTTGGAGCGAGCATCAATCTAATGCCCAAATCTGTCTTCCAAAAGCTTGGAATAGGAAGGGCAAAACCTACAAAAGTTATGCTCCAACTAGCGGATCGACCCTATGTGCAACCTGAAGGAAAAATCGAGGACATACTGATAAAGATCTTACCTTTTGCTCTTCCTTTCCTTGCCACAAAGATGGAGAAGAAGAAGGAAAGAGAGAAAAGGTGAGCTCATTCTCTGCAGGAGAATTAAAACCCCAAATCCCTCTTGTCCTCTAATTGTCCATTTACCAAAAAGCCCTCAACTAACAACCTATAAGCCCAACAACCAACGAGCCCAACAAACCTAAGGCCTAACAAGGCCCAAACTACATAAACCCAGGGCCCAAAACCGAAGCCAAAGCCCCTCGGGTTAGCCCGACACTTGGATCTGAATCCGGGTCGTGACACGTGCAAACATGGCTCTCAAGTCTGACATGGACTTCCTACTCAAAGCATCGGCGACCACATTCGCCTTACCAGGATGATACTCTATGACACAGTCATAGTCTTTCAAAAACTCTATCCATCTCCGTTGTCTCAGATTTAACTCTTTCTAGGTAAGTTGATACTTCAAACTCTTGTGATCAGTGTAAACATAGCATTTCTTCCCATAGAAATAATGCCTCCAAATCTTCAACGCGAAGATAACTGTCGCCAACACAAAATCATGGGTGGGATAGTTCCTTTTATGGGGTTTCAACTGTCTCGAGGCGTAAGAAACTACCTTACCCTCCTACATGAGCACACAACCTAACCCACTCAAGGAAGCATAACTAAACACCATAGAATCTTTTCCCGATTCCGGTTGTGTTAAGACCAAAGCCTCCGTATGATAAGCCTTAAGCTGCTCAAAACTTTCTTGTCTCCTTCGTTCCACACAAACAGAACCCCTTTCTGAAGCAACTTTGTCAACGGTGCTGCTATGATCAAGAAGCCTTTCACAAACCGTCTATAGTATCCGGCAAGTCCAAGAAACCTACAGACTTCCGATACATTTCTTGGTGGTTTCCATTCCATCACAGCTTGGATTTTCTGTGGATCCACACGGATGTCATCCGCTGTAACGATGTGGCCAAGAAATGCCACCTCTAACAACTAGAACTCACACTTACTGAGCTTGACGTACAAACGTCTATCCCTCAAAACCTGGAGAACGACCCTTAGGTGATATTCATGCGCCTCCTCTGAGCGTGAATACACCAAGATATCATCGATGAACACCACCACAAACTGGTTTAGATACGGCTGAAAGATCTAGTTCATCAAGTCCATAAAATTTGCAGGTGCATTCGTGTGCCCAAACGGTATCATTAAGAACTCGTAATGCCCGTACCACGTCCTAAAAGCGGTCTTTTGGACATCCTCTACCACCACTTTCAACTGGTAGTACCCAGTTCGCAGATCGATCTTAGAAAACACACGGGCACTCCTCAACTGATCAGACAAGTCATCGATCCTAGGGAACGGATAACGGTTCTTGATCGTGACTTTGTTGAGCTGACGATAGTCGATGTACATCCTCATCGACCCGTCTTTCTTCTTTACAAACAAAACTGGTGCTCCCCACGGTGACACACTCGGTCTGATAAAACCTCTCTC
This sequence comes from Abelmoschus esculentus, assembly GCA_035048815.1. Classification (NCBI taxonomy): domain Eukaryota; kingdom Viridiplantae; phylum Streptophyta; class Magnoliopsida; order Malvales; family Malvaceae; genus Abelmoschus; species Abelmoschus esculentus. The sequence goes on from JAUCBN010000015.1 coordinate 8,638,397, forward strand.
AAGCAACTCTTGGATCTGTTGCTTCAACTCTTTCATCTTTGTCGGTGCCATACGATAAGGTGCTATGGACACCGGTGCCGTACCTGGCAACACCTCTATACGGAACTCCAAATCACGATCGAGAGGTAAACCGGGTAACTCCTCCGGAAACACATCGGGATACTCACAAACTATCCTCAAACTCCTTAACTCCGGGATTTCAACCCTCACATCTACCATGTGAGCTAAGAAAGCCTCACAACCTTGCTGGATCAACCTCTGAGCTGACAAAGCCAATACAACATTCGGCAAAACAGGGGTTTCTCTTGCCCCTCACAACAAGCTTAGACCCATCCGCAACGCGGAGCTTCAAACTCTTTGATCTACTCCCAAGACTCGCATCGTGCTCGAATAACCAATCTATCCCTAGGATTGCATTGAAATCTTAGGAAGGTAAAACCATAAGATCTACAGGAAAGATCGAGCCTTGCACCTCTATCGGACACCTCCGCTAAACCTCATCCACCAAAACATCTAAACCCAACGGACTTCTCATACGAACTCCTATCTCTAGATCTTCATCTAGCAACCCCCAACACTAAGATATCCCGCTACGGATATAGGAGTGGGTAGACCCCGAGTCCACAAGAGAAACTATGGGAACTAAAAACAAGGTAAACATACTTGAGATAACATCGATAGCCGCACAATCCTCCTGTGCCCTCACAGCTTACTACCTAGCTGGTGCTCTCGTAGTGGACTAAAAGGTACCACCCGAACCATGACTAGCCCTTCCACGGGTAAAACCTTAGCCTCTCTAACTAGGATAACCGGTTCTCTGAACCTGATCTGATGTCTCTCTAACCTTCTCCGGGCAGTCCTTCACTAGGTGTCCTGATGACCCACAACGATAACAAGCTTTGACCGCGTTACAACACTCTCCTATGTGGCTCCGCCCACACTGCTGACAAGTCGGAACACCTGAACTCCTCTGAGAACTCTCTAGGCTCATCATCGGAGATGATGTAGACTGCCTCCTCCTACAAGCAGACTCCGACCTGCGGTTAGATCTTGCGCTCTGACTAGAAGCTCCCCAACCCTTATTCCAACGATTCCTATTCCTTCCCGAAAAGGATTGGGATTTGTTGGAGTAGCTCTGATTACATCCACTAGCACCACCCTGACCGGAAGATGAACCATAGGTCAAACCTTGTACCTGCTTTAAGGACTTTGCGCTAGCAGTCAACTCTGAAAACACTCTGGGTGGAGTAGCAGTGAGATATGTTTGGATATCTTTCCTTAGACCCTTCAGAAACCTCTTGCATCTCATCTTTTCTGTAGCCACCAACTTTGGTGCATACCTACTCAGCTGTAGGAACTCTTGCTCATAAGCGAACACCGAACGGTTACCTTGCACAAGATGGGTAAACCGCTCCATCAAGGTGTCGATGTGGGCTTCTCCCACATACTTCTTCTCGAACTCATAGAGGAAGTCATTACAAGTTGGTATTTCGAGATCCCAACCAAGCTCTACTATCTCCCACCACTCACGGGCATTGCCTTTCAACAATGACAGAACACATGACAGCTTGTCGTTAGATCTCAACCTCATCTGTCTCATGATCCAACGGGTGCCATGTAACTACTGATCAGCATGCACGGGATTGTCTTGTCCTGTCTCATGAAAGTCAACAGCTCCCTGCCTACGCACCCTCTCCATTGGTGCCTCTCGAGGCATAGTAGATAGCCTTGGTATAGCTCTCACAATCCGGTCCAACGCCCGGTTCAGCTGCAAGAAGTAGTTGGCCTCTTGACCAAGTATATCATCAGACGCTGCCTGCACAGCGAGCATGTACTCCTCATTAGAGTCCTCTCGGGAACCCCAACTCTCTTCCACAACTTTCTTCCTCCTTGTCATACTTACTACACACAACAAACAAATGAGGTTACATCATCAAATTTTCAGCATCTAAGCAAGTACAACTTCGACTAATGGGCATGTACTTATCTAACACCTATATGACACACTAGACTCCCCTGGGACTTCCTATAACCGACTCAACCTAGGCTCTGATACCACTAAATGTAACACACTCGACCCGGTGCTGGTGTGTTCTGTATAGTTGTCGCGTGTCAAAAGTGCGCGTTTAGTGCAAGTGGACACATTGAAAGTAATAAGTGATAAGTATTATCGGATTATCGTCTCCACAGGGACTGGTAGACTTAATATGTCTTCTTTGTCTTCTTGTTCTGTAGAAAAGTAAAAACACAAGTGATTGGAGTTGGTTTATCTAAACTAAAATTACTAAATAAAAATAAAGAGTTGGAATAATAGAGAGAGAAGGGTCAGGATCCAGTTGCATTGTATTGTGGATTTGATTGACTTGTCTCTGCTCAATGCAATCGTATATCACTGCCTCGGCAACACTGCAGTTTACTGCCTTGGCAGCGACGATACTGTCCGCCGCGGCAATTCCTTGCTCGTGGGTAGACTTTACCAAAGTTCGGCAAAGTGTCCTTGAATGACTCCGCTTATCCCTAAGTCAGAGTGTTGTTGATGACTAGTCCTTGATGATACCTCTGAGCGTGAACCAATTATACTCACCAACCAATCTCACACTTCTTTTAGCCGCTGAAACTCTTAACCTATCCCTAGGCCGAGTTAGTATTTCGCGATTGAAACACCGTACTTATCCCTTTCGTGAATCTAACTCTCTCGAGCTTAGATAAATAGATTACTCACAATCTCCTCTCCCGAGCTTGAATGCGAGAACAAGGAATAACAAAGGATAAGCAAACCTTGATAACTTTATTGTATTTGAATCAAAGACAAAGTACAATCTCCTCTCACATATACTCAACAACCTTCACCTAATCCCTAAGAAGGTTTAGAACATAATGGAGAGGAAGAAGACAAGTATAGAAATCGACTCTCTCCCTAGGTATTTCGTGTGTAATACATTGGGTGGCTAGGTCTTTATATAGGCTAGACCTAGGGCAAACCTTTCCTAAGTAGAATACAACTTGGAGTAGGGAACAAGTCAAGTACATAATTAAAATATTTCCAAGTTTAATTCGGCTAAGGGGCTTTTCCGCGTGGTCTTGCCTTGGGCTTTTCCTTGTGCTAGCCAGCTCCGATCCATGGGCTTTGAGTCCAGACACGTTCCTTGGATTTTTATCTTTCTATCGCCGACAATCTTGCTTCCTGTCTTTCTACTGCTGCCTCGGCTTCAGGTCCTGCCTCGGCCTTGTCGCTGCCGCGGCATTGGTTCTCCTGCACAGATATGAAAATGTAGTAAAACGTGCCTTTTTCTGTAAATATTATCTATATGAGCATAACTTCTAAATATATCACATTAAGCACATGCATTGGTCCGAGTGGGTGTATATTTGGTGATTAATGCTCATAAAAGGAGTAAAAATTGATAGCGTTTTAAGCACTTATCACACCCCCAAACTCGAACTATTGCTTGTCCTCAAGCAATGCAAACCATCAATTTGCCGAACTCTACTCTCTCTTGGTCTTATATTTCCATCTATTCTCCCCACCATAGCTAGGCCTATTCTTTAGTCTTAACCTTTCGGCTACCCAAGGGTTTACCTAGAAACAAACTATAAGAATTGTGAGTGTGTGCGTTTTTGTGGACAAGTTTGATTAAAGGCTTTCTTAGATAAACTCTAAGTTCAAGACAAGTAGAATTTGATTAAGTGTTCTCTTCTTTTCTAAACAACCAATTCTTGAGCCAATTTCGGGCACCTCAAGGATTGTGTTTTTCCCTTCACTAATTTTTTTTCTTTTTGATCTTCCTTAAAGCATGCTAGAGCCAATTCCGGGCACCTCTAGCATGAAGAAGAGTACTTCCTAGAGCCTGTGATAGGCACCTCTAGTTACTTTCCCAAAAGTCTAAGTCTTTATTACCTAAGTTCATTAAAAGAATTCCTATAATCCAACAAGTCCCAAAAGTGTTTAGATTTCTTCCTATAGTAAGCTTCTAAGTTTTCATCCTTAAGTATCCTAAGGTTAAACCTTCTTAACAGAACCTAATCATGGTAAGGAGAAAGATTTCTATATCCTTAAAGAATAAACTAAGGCAATACTGATGATAAGCAGTGCAAAAGTGTAGGCAGTTAATTCAAGTAAGGCGGGGAGCATGAAAATAAAAAAATCACTATAATACTCCCTTTTTGTCAAGGCCTCGGTAGTAGATTGCTGCCTTGGTAGTGAATCTGCACCCCCAAACTCAAACCAAGCATTGTCCTCAATTCTTTATATTTGAAGAAATACGTGGCAAAACAAAATATGAATATAAGAAGCAGCAAATAAAAACAGTAATAGCAAGTAATATTGAATTAAGGACAAAGACTTTTAAAGCGACTCCGAAGAGCTGCTTGTAACAATTTTCCTCCTCGGACTTGCTGCCGATTGCTTTGTCCTTGGTGAGGGCGATGGTTGCGCTTTTGCTTGCCGGGGTGGTTGGACTCGAGTGGATGGTGTACGTTGCATTGGGGCCTCTCTCTCTTCTCCTTCTTCTACATCATCCATCTCTTCGGTTAACATTACGTTCGTTCCTCCTCCCATTGTTGTTGCTCCTCCAGTGTGGTGTATACTTGGTCCGGCGGCGGTGGAGCTTTGGTGCACATAGGCGTCTATCTCGGCTGATAGACTGCCCATGATAATTGGTGATCTGGGTGGAGTGCTGAAAACGGCCCTCCGCTTGGATGGCCTTCTGCTGGAAGACGAGGCCGCGGCAGAATCTGCTGCCCTAGATGGGCCGGCAACCTGGTATTGGGGCTGAGGGTCCGCATGGAAGAACGGCCTTGGTCCTCCCGGGGCTGGTGTAGTCTCGGTGTAAGGGGCGGTTGTGACGAACATGTTGCTGGGAAACTCCGGAAATTGTACTCCTTGGTCCGGGAAAGCGTGCAGCAGCATCTAGGCTAAGGTTCCATTGAAATCCCTTTGGTACTCCATGTACCTTTGTTGCTTGAGGTCCATTGCTGCCATCCTTTGCAAGATCTCCTGGTATGGGTCTGCTGCGGTAGAGGTGTGGACAGTACCAGGCATGTCTGCCCTGTACTAGGCCCCGGCAGCAGTATCGGCAGTGAATTGCTGCGACGTTGCTTGGACAGGCTCCGCTTGCGTGATCTGCATGACTTTGTGACAGAAGTCTCTGGTCCATCCTCGTCGTGGGGGCGTGTATTCATCCGTCTCTTCGATGGGTACACCTGCGGCAACACAAACCGTGATCAAACAAGGGAAATACAATGGTCCCCTATCTTTCTTACCGCACTCGTGAATTTCCCGTAGGATGATCTCTCCAACATTGATGGTCCTCTTGTTGATGATGGATTGGATAAGCACCAATCTTTTGCGATCCACCGTGCTATTGTGTGACGTGCGGATGAGGCGTCGCTTGACAAAGGTATTCCGCATCTTGGCCTCGGGCTTTAGGCTTTGTCTTGTTACGGATCCTCTATGGGTACCGGTTTCCCATGGGGTGTTCGCGTAACAAAGATCATCTTTGATGAGCTCGTAGTCCTCGGCAGTGATGTCTTCTATGAATTCGGCGTGGATATCACTGTTAGGGGTGAGGCCGTAGAAATTGTTGATTGTCTCGGCATCTAACTGGACCGGCCTGCCGCGGCAATGAACAAAGAGGGAGTCTTTGCTGGGCCCGTGTGCATAGAACTCTCGTACGATCGTTGCATTCGCCTGGGCAGGTTGGAGACAAAAAATTTCCCAATTTTGGTACTTAATTCTGTCATAGAGGTAGTGCTCAATGTCGTAGTTTTCTTCATCCGCATGCTGGAAACCTTGTTCTTCCCAAAGTTGTCGAGCGATGAAAGATCGGTTGAAACGATCTTCAACGTTGGCTGGGGCGAATCTCTTGTATGTTGCCATCAAGATTTGAGAGATTTGATTTCTTGGAGTTTTTCTTGAAAAGAATCTGGAGTTCACGAAAATTATGAGTATGCAGAGAGTAATGTAAGAGAGAGATTGTTATGAATACTAAAGAAAACAAGAAAGCAAGAGTGAATAGTTCAAGAGGAGGAATCTCGGCAGTTTTGTAACCGTTTGAAGCCACTTGCCGTTTTGTAACCGTTACTCCTTACTGTCGTTTCCTTTTCTGCCGCGGCAGGAATCTCGGTAGACTAGCCGTTACACTATTCTGCCCGTTAGGACTACTGCGGCCCTGACACTATTTTATTGTCTCGGCAGAGTTCCTGCTTGAATTACTTTTCCTTCATTCTTGTTTGTTAACCTAAAAATTTAAAACACACAAAAAGAAAAAATATTTAAAGCAAAAATAATTAGAAAAAAAATAAAAATAAAAAATAAACTAACTGATCCTAATATATTAATAAAGAAAAGGGAGGAGATCATGTTACTGGTTGAGAGCATGCAAATGCATCTCCCAAAATTATTCTCTCCCTTTGGCCCAAATTGTGAATCGGTTGTGGGCCACTCCTTTTTGCTGTATGTTCATCCACATTGGGCTTAATCTTATTGCCGAATATCCTGCCGAGAAGACTGCCCAGGCAGGATATTTTAGTGTCTACTGTGTGGATGGCCTTGCACTCCTCTGGATCATCATATTTTTTTTAAGTTGTGGAATGCGTTGAGTTTGACTTGTTGGTCATTGACCCGCATTGTCAACTCTCCTTTTTCCACGTCAATTAGGGTGCATCCAGTTGCAAGGAAAGGTCTCCAAAGGATGATCGGTGCATTGTAATCTGCTTCACAATCAAGGACAATAAAGTCAGCAGGAAAAATAAACTTATCTACTCTTAGTTCTATTCATGAAGGCATCTGTCCTCTTGATGAAATTATTATTCTCTGCCATGTATGACTCAGTTTTCGTCATAAAGGCCTTTAGCGTGTTCTCTAGTGAACTTACCAGTTGCTGCTGCGGTATAGACTGCTGAGCTTGCTGCTGCGGCATCGGTTGCTGAAATCTTGAAGGTTGGGTGATTAGGTTTAAGGCATTGTTAGGGTTGCTCCATGATAGGTTTCGATGCTTCTTCCATGAGGGGTTGTATGTGTTGGACAACATATTGTTGCGGTTGTAGTTCCCAACATACATACCGGTTTCTTGATTCATGCAATCAGAGGAACTGTGATTACCTCCACATAAGTCACAGTAGGAATCAATTACCTTGACCTCACGGGTATTTTGTTGTAATTGTAGGTTTTTTGTACCATCTTTGTAAGAGGGGCCAATTGTGTTGCCACTGAACTTGATGTGTCTAATTCATTCACCGTGGCTTGGCGTCTTACTCCTCCTCGCCTAGATGTAGGAAACTGAAAATCATTTTTTGCGAGTTTATTTAATATTTCAATAGCTTCCTCAAGTGCTTTATCAAGGAGTGTTCCGTTTGCCGAGGCATCTAACATCATCCTTGTCGGGGCATTCGTGGCATTGTAAAACATTGTCACTTGTGTCCATACGGGAAATCCATGCAAAGGACACTTGTGCAATAGTTCCCTATAACGCTCCTATGCCTCGTACATTGTTTCGTCTTCTGCTTGTCGAAAAGAAGTGATTTCAATACGGATTCTATCATATAAATTTGTGAGATTAAAACGAGTAATAAAATCACGGCAGAGTTCACTCCAAGATCCAATAGATCTTGCCGGAATGCTATTTAACCAAGCTTTCGCCCTATCCCTCAGTAAATAGGGAATAGCTTCAATCGCAAGACATCTTCATGGACTCCTTGGATTTTGAAAGTGTTGCAAATTTCCATGAAGGACTTAAGGTGCTGCCTTGCATCTTCAGTTGCAGACCCACCAAATTGTCCAATTGTATTAAGCATATTGAACATAACAGGCTTTAGTTCAAAGTGGGTTGCTTCTATCTCCGGTGTAACGACTCCTGGGTTTAATCATTTAAGTCCTCCTCCAGGAAGTCTCTGATAGTGAGCTGCCGCGGCCCAGGTGGCGGCGGAAGTCCTCCATTGCCGGCCGGTAAGTTTTGTCCTGCCGGGTGATCTGCCATGGCTCCTTGGATCTATCTCCTCAACCTTTGCCTTGTTCTTTCGATCTCTAGATCTAACTCGTACAAGGGGTTGGTTGGATTGACCCTGGTCATACACCACGAAAAACAAAAGTAAAATAAAAATAAACAAGAAAATAAAGAAAACAAAATTTAGTTGTCAGTCCCCGACAACGGCGCCAAAAACTTGTCGCATGTCAAAAGTGCGCGTTTAGTGCAAGTGGACACATCGAAAGTAATAAGTGATAAGTATTATCGGATTATCGTCTCCATAGGGACTGGTAGACTTAATATGTCTTCTTTGTCTTCTTGTTCTGTAGAAAAGTAAAAACACAAGTGTTTGGAGTTGGTTTATCTAAAATAAAATAACTAAATAAAAGTAAAGAGTTGGAATAATAGAGAGAGAAGGGTCAGGATCCAGTTGCGTTGTATTGTGGATTTGATTGACTTGTCTCTGCTCAATGCAATCGTATATCACTGCCTCGGCAGCACTGCAGTTTACTGCCTTAGCAGCGACGATACTGTTCGACGCGACAATTCCTTGCTCGTGGGTAGACTTTACCAAAGTTCGGCAAAGTGTCCTTGAATGACTCCGCTTATCCCTAAGTCAGAGTGATGTTGATGACTAGTCCTTGATGATACCTCCCAGCGTGAACCAATTATACTTACCAACCAATCTCACACTTCTTTTAGCCGCTGAAACTCTTAACCTATCCCTAGGCCGAGTTAGTATTTCGCGATTGAAACACAGTACTTATCCCTTTCGTGAATCTAACTCTCCCGAGCTTAGATAAATGGATTACTCACAATCTCCTCTCCCGAGCTTGAATGCGAGAACAAGGAATAACAAAGGATAAGCAAACCTTGATAACTTTTATTGCATTGAATCAAAGACAAAGTATAATCTCCTCTCACATATACTCAACAACCTTCACCTAATCCCTAAGAAGGTTTAGAACATAATGGAGACAAAGAAGACAAGTATAGAAATCGGCTCTCTCCCTAGGTATTCCGTGTGTAATACATTGGGTGGCTAGGTCTTTATATAGGCTAGACCTAGGGCAAACCTTTCCTAAGTAGAATATAACTTGGAGTAGGGAACAAGTCAAGTACATAATTCAGCTAAGGGGCTTTCCCGCGTGGTCTTGCCTTGGGCTTTTCCTTGTGCTAGCCAGCTCCGATCCATGGGCTTTGAGTCCAGACACGTTCCTTGGATTTTTATCTTTCCATTGCCTACAGTCTTGCTTCCTATCTTTTTGTTGCTGCCTCGGCATCAGGTCCAGCCTCGGTCTTGTCGCTGCCGCGGCACTGGTTCTCCTGCACAGATATGAAAATGCAGTAAAACGTGCCTTTTTCTGTAAATATTATCTATATGAGCATAACTTCTAAACATATCACATTAAGCACATGCATTGGTCCGAGTGGGTGTATATTTGGTGATTAATTCCCATAAAAGGAGTAAAAAGTGATAGCTTGTTAAGCACTTATCAGTAGTGCTAAAAATGATGTATGTGAACACTCATATATGTGCAAGTATACACAGACATACAAGTAATAATAGGTTGAGTGAGTATCGTTCCCACGGGGATCTCTGGTAAAGTGTACATTCAAAAATTGTCAAGGCAAAAAGATGTCACTAAACAAAAGGAAAACAAATAAAATGATATAAACAAGAGAAAATGGATATGTACGGTAAAGTGTTATGTGGAATTGATATGGCAATTCTAGAATGCAAGCAACTAAAATATGTCACGGAAAAATAGTATGGATGTTGATGGCAAGGTGGATGTATGGTGGTGGTGTAAGAGTGTAAAGCAGTGTGATTGCAAGATAACAAGTAAAATAAAGAAAGCAGTTTGTAAATGCGGAGGCAAAAACAGGATGCAAGAACACGTTTAAACTTTATGTTGTACTAACCCTCTATTGATGAACTCTCGGGAATGACTGGTGGTGACTTCTATGGTTTCCTACCCCTTACCCCTACCTAACATATAGCTGCTACGGTGTATAGCTACTCGACAGAGGTTTCAAAAGTATTCCCGCTCTTTCGAGTCATAAGAACCTGATAGACTAAAATGCCATGGCATCTTGTGTCACTCGAGTAACACTAGCCTATCGACAAAGCACACTCCTTTTAGTCGTTGAAGCCTTCACCTATGCCTCTTTCGAGTGCTCTAGGGTCCAACTAGGCTCTATTTGCAATCTAGAACCCATTTCTCACGTAGATCCTCCCTTAGCTCCTTTCGAATGATCTAAGGATCTATAGCTACGCCTCTTTCGAGTGCTCTAGCATGTACCTAAACACGGGACACTTTCGTGCCTCTTACAATGCCTAAATAATTATCAACAATGAGCAAAGCAAATATACAAACACATATAAGGCAATATATTAAATAGAAATAAAAGATAATCATCCCCAAAAGCGACCACCTAAACAAAGCTTACATGGTGGAGCTAAATGTAAAGAAATATCATCCACATAATTCTTAAACATCCAACAATCATCCTCATGAAAATATCAAAGAAATAAAGAAAGAAAGGAGGACTAAAAGACACACTCGGTGTGCACAGCCGCCAGCTCTTCAACCACCATGAGATGCCTTGGTGTGCTAGCCCCTTTCGGGTGCCTAGCACACCACTCCCTTCAAGCTCTATCAATGGAGGTCCCTGTCGCGTGTCAAAAGTGCGCGTTTAGTGCAAGTGGACACATCGAAAGTAATAAGTGATAAGCAATTTATCGGATTATCGTCTCCACAGGGACTGGTATACTTAATATGCTTTCTTTGTCTTCTTGTTCCGTAGAAAAGTAAAGAACACAAGTGAATTGAGTTGATTTATCTAAACTAAAATAACTAAATAAAAGTAAGGAGTTGGAATAATAGAGAGAAATGGGCTAGGATCCATGTCGCGTGTCAAAAGTGCGCGTTTAGTGCAAGTGGACACATCGCAAGTAATAAGTGATAAGTATATTATCAAGTTATCGTCTCCTCAGGGACCGGTATACTTAATATGCTTTCTTCACCTCCTTGTTCTGTAGAAGGATAAAAACACAAATAAGTTGATTTGGTTTATCTAAACTAAAATAACTAAAATAAAAGTAAAGGATTGAAATAGCAGAGAGAGATGGGCTAGGATCCAGTTGTATCGTATTGTGGAATTGATTGACTTGTCTCTGTCCAATGCAATTGTATATCTCTGCCTCGGCAGCACTGCAGTTTACTGCCTGGGCAGCGATAACACTATCTGCCGCTGCAATCCCTTGCTCGTGGGCAAACTCTACCAAAGTTCGGCAAAGTGTCCTTGAATGACTCCGCTTATCCCTAAGTCAGAGTGTTGTTGATGACTAGTCCTTGATGATACCTCCTGGCGTGAACCAACTATACTCACCAACCAATCTCACACTTCTTTTAGCCTCTGAAACTCTTAACCTATCCCTAGGCCGAGTTAGTATTTCGCGATTGAAAAACCGTACTTACCCCTTTCGTGAATCTAACTCTCCCGAGCTTAGATAAATGGATGATTCACAATATCCTCTCCCGAGCTCAATTGTGAAAACAAAGAATAACAAAGGATAAGCAAACCTTGATAACTTTATTGCATTGAATGAAAGACAAAGTACAATCTCCTCTCACAAATACTCTACAACCTTCACCTAATCCCTAAGAAGGTTTAGAACATGATGGAGAGGAAAGAAACAAGAGTAGAAGTCGGCTCTCTACCTAGGTATTTTCATGTCTTGTACATTGGGTGGCTAGGTCTTTATATACGCTAGACCTAGGGCAAACCTTTCCTAAGTATAATACAACTTGGAGTAGGGAACAAGTCAAGTACATAATAATAATATATTTCCAAGTTTATATTCGGCTAAGGGGTATTCCCGCGTGGTCTTCCTTTGGGCTTTTTCTTGTGCTATCCAGCTCCGATTCATGGGCTTCAAGTCCATACACGTTCCTTGGATTTTTGTCTTTCCATCGCCTATAATCTTGCTTCCTGTCTTTCTGCTGCTGCCTCGGCATCAGGTCTTGCCTCGGTCTTGTCTCTGCCGTGGCACTGGTTCTCCTGCACAGATATGAAAACGCAATAAAACATGCCTTTTTCTGTAAATATTATCTATATGAGTATAACTTCTAAATATATCACATTGAGTGCATGCATTGGCCCGAGTGGGTGTATATTTGGTGATTAATGCCCATAAAAGGAGTAAAAAGTGATAGTGTGTTGAGCACTTATCACACCCCCAAACTCGAACTATTACTTGTCCTCAAGCAATGCAAACCATCAATTTGCCGAACTCTACTCTCTCTTCGTCTTACATGTCCATTTATTCTCCCCACCATAACTAGGCCTATTCTTAAGCCTTAACCATTCGGTTACCCAAGGGTTTACCTAGAAACAAATTATAGGAATTGTGAGTGTGTGCATTTTTGTGGACAAGTTGATTAAAGGCTTTCTTAGATAAACTCTAAGTTCAAGACAAATAGACATTGGTTAAGTGTTCTCTTCTTGTTCAAACCCCAAATCTTGAGCCGGTTTCGGGCACCTCAAAGACTTGTGTTTTTCTTTTCACTAAAATCCTTCTTTCTTTTTAATATTCCTTAACACATACTAGAGCCAATTTCGGGCACCTCTAGCATGAAGAAGAGACTTTCTAGAGCCGGTGATAGGCACCTCTAGTTACTTTCCAAAAAATCTAAGTCTTTATCACCTAAGTTCATTAAAAGAATTCCTATAATCCAACAAGTCCCAAAAGTGTTTAAAGTTTAAAGTTCTTCCTATAGTAAGCTTCTAATTTTCATCCTTAAGCATCCTAAGGTTAAGCTCTCTTAACAGAACTCCCGCACGATCGTGGCGTTCGCCTGGGCGGGTTGCAAACAGAAAATTTCCCAATTCTAGTACTTAATTTTGTCATAGAGGTAGTGTTCAATGCCGTAGTTTTCTTCATCCGCATGTTGGAAACCTTGCTCTTCCCAAAGTTGCCTAGCGATGAAAGATCGGTTGAATCGATCTTCAACGTTGGCTGGGGCGAATCTTTTGTATGTAGCCATCAAGATAGAGAGATGTGCGTTCTTGGAGGTTTTTCTTGAAGAGAATCTGGAGATTGTAGAAGGCATAGAGTAATTGAGAGAGAGATTGTTATGAGTACTAAAGAAAACAAGAAAGTAAGAGTGAATAGTTCAAGAGGAAGGAGTTTCTTATATAGGCCTCGACCTTGTGACCGTTGAGACCACTAGCCGTTGTAACCGTTTCCTTTGATGTCGTTTCCTTTTTCTGTCGCGGCAGGAATCTCGGCAGACTAGCCGTTACACTGTTCTGCCCATTGGGACTGTTGCGGCCCTGACACTGTTTTATTGCCTCGGCTGAGTTCCTGCTGTGAACTATTTTTCCCTTATTTATTCCTAAAGAAAATACACAAAAGAAAAATACTGAAAACGAAAATAATTAGAAAAATAAAAATAAAATATTAATCCTAATATACTATTTAAAGAAAAGGGGAGAGGTTAGGTTACTGGTGGAGAACATGCAAATGCATCTCACAAAATTATTTTATCCCTTAGGCCCAATTTATGTATCGGTTGTGGGCCATTCCTTTTTGCTGTCTGTCCATCCATCTTGGGCTTGATTTTCTTTCCGAATATTTTACCGAGCATACTGCCCAGGCAGGATATCTTATTGTCCACTGTGTGGATGGCCTTGCATTCCTCTGGATCATCATATTTCTTTAAGTTGTGGAATGCGTTGAGTTTGACTTCTTGGTCATTGACCCGCATAGTCAACTCTCCTTTTTCCACGTCAATTAATGTGCGTCCAGTTGCTAGAAAGGGTCTCCCAAGGATGATTGATGCATTGTCATCTACTTCACAATCAAGGACAAGGAAGTCGGCAGGAAAAATAAACTTGTCAACTCTTACCAGTATGTCCTCAATTTTGCCTTCAGGTTGCACATAGGATCGATCCGCGAGTTGGAGCATCACTGTTGTAGGCTTCGGCCTTCCAATTCCAAGTTTTTGGAAGACTGACCTAGGCATGAGGTTTATGCTGGCTCCAAGGTCGCATAGGGCCTTTCCTTCATAACTCTTTCCTATCGCACAAGGTATAGTGAAGCAACCAGGATCTTTTAACTTTGGTGGCATGCGGTTATGCAGCATTGCCATGCATCCCTCGGTAGCAACCACTGTTTCAAACTCACCTATTCGTTTTCTCTTTGACACCATGTCCTTTAGGAACTTGGCATAGTTGGGCATTTGTTCAATAGCTTCAACGAAAGGTGTGTTGATGTGGACTTGCTTCAAGATGTCGAGGAACTTCTTGAATTGCTGGTCCTGTTTTTGCTTTTTCAACCTTTGTGGAAAAGATGGTGGTGGTCTCATCTCATCCAGGGTTTCTTTAGTTTGAAGTCTTATACCTGGCACCACTAGAATTGTTACTACCTCGGCAGGCTGCTCAGGCTCTGCAGTGCTTGCTGCCGGGGCAGTGTTGTCAGCTTCCGTTTGCTCAGCCTCTTCTCTTGCTTGATCTGCTGATTGAGTTTGGCTCTCTGGGATCTTCTCCTTCAGCTATAGACCACTCCTAGTAGTGATTGCCTTACACTGTTCATGGCTTATTACCTTAGCAACTTCAGTATTGCTAGGTAGGCTTCCTTGTGGTCTAGTGTTTATGCATTGAGCAAACTGCCCAACCTGAGTTTCCAACGTTTTTATGGCCGCTTCTTGATTTTGCAGCCTCATCTTAGTCCTATTCATGAAGGCATCTGTCCTCTTGATGAAATTATTATTTTCCGCCATGTATGACTTAGTTTTCATCATAAAGGCCTTTAGCGTGTTTTCCAATGAACTTACCGGTTGCTGCTGCGGCATCGGCTGCTGAAATCCCGATGGTTGGGTGATTGGGTTTAAGGTATTGTTTGGGTTACTCCATGATAGGTTTGGATGCCTCTTCCATGAGGGGTTGTATGTGTTGGACATCACATTGTTGCGGTTGTAGTTCCCAACATACACACCAGTTTCTTGATTCATGTAGTCAGAGGAACTGTGGTTACCTCCACATAAGTCACATTATATTCGGCTAAGGGGCTTTCCCGCGTGGTCTTCCTTTGGGCTTTTCCTTGTGCTAGCCAGCTCCGATCCATGGGCTTTGAGTCCAGACACGTTCCTTGGATTTTTATCTTTCCATCGCCTATAGTCTTGCTTTCTGTCTTTCTGCTGCTGCCTCGGCATCAGGTCCTGCCTCGGCCTTGTCGCTGCCGCGGCACTGGTTCCCCTGCACAGATATAAAATTGCAGTAAAACGTGCCTTTTTCTGTAAATATTATCTATATGAGCGTAACTTCTAAGTATATCACATTAAGCACATGCATTGGTCCGAGTGGGTGTATATTCGGTGATTAATGCCCACAAAAGGAGTAAAAAGTGATAGTGTGTTGAGCACTTATCAGTCCCCTTGGCCGGAGTTTGGAGGAGAAAGGTGGGAGCTTTCCACCGCCGTAAAACCGCCTCAAAAGTCTCTCTTTTACTGTGTTTTTGTTCCTAAAAAAGGCCTCTCTTTTTTCTCTAGGTCACCATGTCTTTAATAAGGGTGAAAAACCCTAAAAGATAGGCAAAAATCCATTTCTGCCCCCTTCACGTGATGGCATTTCTACAGGGTTAGCAGTGGTGATAGTGGTCCCCTACTAAGGTGGCTCGCAATCAGGTAATATTGGTTGTGGTCCCCTACCCAGGTGGCTGCGGCCAGGCTGTAATGGTCCCGACCGGCTTTAATGGCATCAACTGACACTCTTATCAAAATATCTCTTTGTCCTCTTGCTCAGCACAGGAGTCCTCCAACTTTTCCATGGCATTTTCCCATCGCTATCCTTCTGCGAATGCCATGACAAATTGCCTCAACTTCCATTTTTGCTTTACCTGCACAACACAACTGAAAAGAATTACCTTTCCCATTAAATAACACCTATTGCCACATAAAAATGTCAAGGCATATCTAGAAGACTACATGCAATGTTATGAACCCAAAATGCAACTAAATGAACCTATATGAGCCTAAAGACACTCAATAACTTAAGTAAAAAGGCCTAAAATATAGCCTTTTTGCGGAGTTATCAAGTGCCACATCGGGCCTCCGACCCAAAACCTGTATTTTAAAATTTCTTTCCAAAAGCCCATAAAGACGGGTCCAAATCCATTTCCATCATAATATAATAAAGTTCAAATCCATTTTAAAACATAAATCCGAATAAGTAGTAGAGCTCCAAAATATTACAACCGTTTAAAAGCATTCGATAATAAATAAAACAGAGATACCAAAATTACTCATATAGGTCCTACAAGTACAAATGCCCACTATGCCTAATAACAGTTCTCTGACAATAGATGTCGATGTTGAACCCACCACGATGATGCTCCTCCGAACAACCTTCCTTGACCTACGCAAGAAAACACATTTCGAACGCTTAGCTAATAAAGCTCAGTGGGTACTTGACCAACCGGTCCAAAGCATGCATAGCATAAAATAAGCATAGCAACATGAATCATGACATGGCATGAGTACGATGGCGCTACAATAACCGCCTAAACACATAATATCGTGATGACATACATCAACACAGCATATGCAAGACAAGAGAAGACCACACAACATCTCAAGTTCTTAACTCGTATATATATATATATATATATATATATATATATATATATATATATATCGATGTCCATATCACCTCATAGTAGTATATAAGTAGGGGGACCCATCAGCACTAAGCAAAGGCCCGTGGCATGCCACTCCACATAATCCGCTAAGGAACCCATCAGCACTAAGCAAGGTCCTAGCTGGTCTTCCGCACAATATTACCGATAACCCATCAACACTAAGCAAGATTATCAGTTTTACAACTCATATAATATTTACTATAGTAACCCATCAACATTAAGCAAGGTTACCAGATTATCTCATAATCATATAATATATACTCTAGGAAACCCATAAGAACTGAGCAAGGTTCCTATTAAGCCACGTGACTCGCATAGGTCACACGAACTCTTAACGATTCCATATACCGGTTTACACCACTAAACTCCAATTATTATTCAATTATCTTTTTAACGGGGTTAAGCGTCTATTTCTCGATTTAGTATTCATTTTAAAGTTTAAACAACTCTTAGGAACTTCTAGGATAGTATTATGAGACCTTACCACTTTATTCATAAGAAATTGGGCTAAGTTAACCTTGGGTATCGATACCCTAATTGGAGTATCGAAATGCCAGGTATCGATACCCTCCCAAAGGGGGTATCGAAACGACGGTATCAATACAAATATCGAAACCTTTGACCTTACTTCAAAGTCAACTTAAAGAGGACCAACCCGCTCCGATACCGGTATCGAACCGGGAGGGTCACTGGACAACTCGGTATCGAAACGACCTGCCCGCGTTTCGATACCGCTACACGGAATGTGCAGTTTTGCTCATTCAAACACTTAGAATCCTATCCAAATTCAATCCATTTAATATCAAACTGATCCTAGACCGTAAGGGAACTTTCCTAAATATGTTTAAACCTTAATAACAGAATTTCATCAACAATTTCATGATTCACCATTAAAGACCACCCTAAGCTACCAAGCACACCAAACCAATCAACAAACATGAATTTAAACTTAAAGCATGATATGCATGATGATTAAGGGTTGGAAGGGTACCAACCTTAGCAACAAAAGCAGCAAACCCGAGCTCCAAGCTCCACCTCAAGATTTCTCCTTCCTCGAGCCTTGGGAAGACTCACCAACCTCTTTCTCTACAAGAGGAAGATGAAAAACGAATTAGAAACACCTTAGGGATGATTTTAGGAGCTTTAAACACTAAAAGAACTGAGATTCAAGCTCTCAAAAACCAAACCCGAACTCAAACCCAAAACCTCTCTTAAACCTTCATCCTCACCAAACCAACACTTTCTTACCTTGTTTTATAGATCACCTTGAGCCTAAAAACCTTTCCTCTTCCTCTAAAATGAGATTCCCAAACCAACACTCAAAGATCTCTCCTTTAACTCTTCTCTTCTTACAAAGATATTGAAGAAAAGATAGAAGAAAAGAGGAATGAGGTCACTCTCTGCAGAGAAATGAAAACCCCAACCCCTCTCATCATCCCATTTTTTCATTTATTGAAATACCCCTTCTGAACTAGGCTTAACTTAACACCCAACAACTTAAGGCCCAACAAGGCCCAAACTACACAAACTAGGGGCCCAAAACCGAAGCCCAAGCCCTCGGGTTAACCCGACACTCGGATGTGAATCCGGGTCGTGACACATCTGATCCGATATTGACCCGAACCACAAACAACCAATTTAATATTGACCCGAATCACCGATCCGATATTCGACACAACCCGACTTATCATATAACCGAATTAAAACCAAAACCGAAATCGAAACCGATCAGAACCAAATCTAAATCGAATACAAACAAACCCGAAATAAACTAAACCGAAACAATCTGAACTGAACATAATGACCCGTTTTCCACCTCTAGTGTTAGTGAGGAAAGTTTATAGGAGATGTCCCTTAGTTGTTTAAGGGAATTTTTTTTGTTGTCGATCTAATGGAGTTACCTTTTCAAGGGTTTGATCTAATCTTTGGTATGAACTAGTTAGTGGAACATAGAGTTTTTGTAGATTTTAGGTCTAAGAGGGCTTCCTTAAGGTTAGCTGATGACTCTAAAGTAGTTATGGTTGGTGAAAGTGTGAAGTTTTTATCCAATGTTGTGTCAGATTTTGATGCTCAGAGGTTGTTAGTTAAGGGTTGTGATGCATACATGGCTTATGTTATGAATCTTGACATGAAAGAAGCTAGGCCTTGTGATATTAGAACTGTCTGTGACATTTCTAGAGTTTTTCCTGAAGAGTTATCAGGTTTACCACCTAATCGAGACGTTGATTTTGGTATTAACCTAATAAAGGGATCCTTACTTGTCTTTGTTACTCCTTACCAAATGGAGCCTAAAGAGTTAAAGGAGTTGAAGGTCTAGTTGCAAGAGTTTTTAGATCATGGTTTTATCCGACCGAGTACATCACCGTGGGGGTGCACCAGTCTTGTTTTTAAAAAAGAAAGATAGTACCATGAGGATGTGCATTGATTATCGCCAGTTGAATATGTTAAAGGTAAAGAACAAGTATCCCTTGCCTAGGATTGATGACTTGTTTGATCAGTTCAGAGGAGGTACGATGTTTTCTAAGATTGATCTTTGGTCTGGGTATTATAAGTTGAGATTTAAGGATCATGATGTTCCTAAGACTACTTTTAGGACACGATATGACTATTATGAGTTTTTGGTTATGCCTTTTGGTTTGACTAATGCACTTACTGCTTTCATGGATATGATGAACCGGGTTTTCCATGAGTTTTTGGATCAGTTTTTGGTAGTGTTTATCGATGATATTCTTGTACTGAGGAGGATCACGATAGACATTTCCGGATTGTTTTGCATACTTTTTTGGATAATCAACTATATACTAAGTTGAGTAAGTGTGAGTTTTAGATAAAAGAGCTTGTTTTTCTTGGATATGTGGTTTCGGATAAGGGTATTAGAGTTGATCCACAGAAAGTTGAGGCTGTTGTGAGTTGGAAACCGTCTAGGTCTATGACAGAGGTTTGTAGTTTTCTGGGTTTGGCAGGATACTATCGTCGGTTTGTGTATGTTTTTTCTAGGATTACAACACCTTTTGTAACCCCTTAGCCCGGCCTAGACGGAACCGGATCTAATGGGTCACACGGGGAATACCGAACAAAACCCGTGAAGGCTCGATTCGATAAACGACCCTGAAAGCCGTTATATATTTTTTTCTTTATCTTATCTAAATGCATAATTATGTTCCTATGTGTTTTAATTTCATGCAAAACAAGAACGAAAGCAATTCGATCACAATTGAGCACTCGATTAACACATGAGCAGCTTAAGGACTAAAACGTGAATATTTTAAATTCTTTTGACAAGGTAGAAATTCATCCCATCAAAGTTCAATTAAACATGCAAAGAACTCTCATGATAAATTTCAGACCAAACGGAGCATTCTAACATTATCAATTACATGCTTCACTAACTAGGGACCAAAATATAAAACTTTTAATTTCTAGGGACTACCCCCAATTTAAATTAGCCAACTTGAAATTAAGTCAACTTTATGCATCAAGGTGAAATTTCAACTCAAAATAACATTCATAGCTACCATACTTAAACATAGAAAGATATCCGAGACTAAAATGCAAATCCGACAACAATCAACTAATAAACAATCAAAGGTTTCGAAACCTTCATTAAAGGTTTTGAAACTTTATAGAAAAGGTTTCAAAACTTTTCCTTGAAAGTTTCGAAACTTTCATTCCAGTAAGGTTCTAATATCCAACTAGCCCGCAAGGTTTCGAAACCTTCCTGGAAGTTTCGAAACTATTTGATAAAGGTTTCGAAACTTTCCCTAAGGTTCTGAAACTTTATGCCCAGAAACATAAAATCAGTCCCTTTAAGTAGATTTAACTCATTCAAAACACCACCAATAATCACCATTAACTATATGCATAATTCCTAGGCACCAAGAGCAACTTAAACATCCAATACATACTCAAGTTCAAATAATCAAAGGAACGTTTGCAAATCAAAAGGCAATTCTTACAACAATGTAACCATACCCATTGCTCTCTTACTACTACTACGTTTTAGAACACATACTTGAGCTATTCATCGACATACACTTGGAACCTTACTTTCCTTGGCCGCCTCGATTAATGTCTCTGCATTGTAAGGTAAAAGAGAGGGTAAGCATAAGCTTAGTGAGGGGTAAAATATAAAGAAAACACCTTTACAATGCATCCCATAAGTCCATCAATAAACTCTTTAAATCATGCCATATCATGCTCGCTAAAAGTATCTCATACATGGTTTGCAAAATCGAAATAACTTCTTAACATTCATTTCATGTATTACAAAGCTAAAACTCTCAATGCTTTCATGCTTTTAAAACAACCATTAAACTTATGGCCCTTTTTAATACATATTCATCTATATGCACCATCACAAGTCTTATATGCTATTCACCTAGCAAAGCTTATACCAAGTACTAAATAATGTGCAAGGTACAAGTCTTACATGCTAAACATATAGCAATGCTTAAGCTATTCTCTCATGCTCATATCCTTGTACAAACTTTAATCAAGAATACATGCTTGTGAAACTTATGATTTTGAAACATTACATTCTAATAATTCTATATCAATACGTGTCACAATCTCATGCATTTCAATACACAAAAATCTCAATCATAAGTTATGCATATTGGCTTTCTAGTGATCACTTGTTGTGAACCATAAGCTCACCGAATATGCGGATCCATTATTTTAAAGACCCTTAGTCTCGACATGACACAAAGTCACCCTTTGGAGACCCTTAGTCTCGACATGACACAAAGTCACCCTTGACATGACACGAAGTCACCCTCATCAAGCACTAACACGCACGGTTGGACACAAAGTCACCCTTGTTACGTGTAGGCATTATCTTTATTTTCATAATCTTTATAGTGCAATCAATCCTAATGACATGTCATTTGTATTCACATCTAAAGTTAGTGTCACTAGGCCAATATCATACTCATTATGCATGGTAGCTTGCTGTTTTACAATGCACTAAATATATGTTCAACAAAATGAACCAAATCATGCTCAACGGCTTTATTCGGGGAAAGAGAAATAACCATACTTTAATCCAAATCATTCACATGCTTTAAAAGACATGGAAACCATCATTAACCATGCATATATAGCAGCTAACACATGCATGCATCACTTTCAAATTCAATTCATGCATTGGAAAACCATTCATTCACATGCATCTTTCATAAAATCAATGCAACATTATCAATCATTGGATTTGTTACCAAAAACATAGATATTACTAAAACTCATGAAATGATCGATTGCCAAAACATAACCAATACCAATGGACAATAATTAAAACATCCTTTAGCCAAAGCATTTATCAATTCTCATGTATAAATCATGAATGCAAAAGCTACTTTAAGAGCATGTCTAAAATATGACAATTATGGAACGATATGGGAACCGTTAAGAGAGAGAAACCATTTAACTTGCTTCTGAGTGTAGGGAGGTTTTTCACACCATCCCTGCACTCACAATCCTTTGATAAAACAAGTAAAACCTTGCCGATACAGCAGCCCACTCACCACTTTTCCGGAACTAGCTTGCCGAAGCCAACCGACATTCTCGCCTTTTCCGAAACACCTTCAACACTTAGCTCAAAACCTTGAAATGTTTTTAACATGTCAAAACAGAGGTATTAATGCATATTAATGCATTCAATCAACCTCCCACACTTTCCAAACAAGCAACCCAAAAACTACATTTAAGAAAACCGAAAACACATCCGAAACTTATCCGAACGACCTCCAGCCCTTAGCCAACGAAAATCACAACTTATCAACATCAAAACACAACCAATAACCATGATATAACCATCCTAAACCAGCAGCAAACATTCTGCCACCCAAACAAGCCATAAACCAAAGATCTAAGCCAATTAACACCACCAAAACCTAAGATCCGGGTTTACCCATCCATGAACCATTAATTCCATATTAAAACACACCAAAATTCATTGATTTACCCATTGAAAACCATCAGGTATCACCTTATTACGGGATTGTATCAATTCAATCAAAATTAACCGATAAAAACCGAAAATCATCGATTAAAACCATAAAACAAATAAAGAAATCAATGCAATGGATAAAACACTTGGTAATTTCAATAAAGAACTCAAAGTTCAGAGTTTTGAATGGTTTCTTACCTCCAAAAAAGATCCAACCTCCCTCCAATTGAAAAACCCATGAAAAACAAGTTGTAAAGTGTAAGGAAATTGGAGAGAAATAAGGAGAAAATAATATGAACGAAATTGAATCAAAAAGATGTGATTTACCTTGATAAAATTGAAGATAATTGTGTTTGGAAACCAAGAAAATTAGGAGAAGTTGAGAGAAAATGGGTAGTTATGTGAAATGGTAATTTTGGTGAAAAATGGGAAATATATCTTAATAAAAATCTTTATGGTAATTAAAATGAGTTTATAAAGAGATTTTTGGAAGGTTAGATCTGTTGAGAAAGATTGGATAAATAGCCCCTTAAAGATTCTCAGTTTTGACCTATTTACATTTTAGTCACTAAAATTGTCATTTTTACAAAATAGTCACTATTTTCCAAAATGTCAAGGTTCATAGTGTAATTTTACAAAATTGAGTTTACCAAACTCAAATAGTTTCCAAATAATAATTTTAGAGTATTTTTCCATATTTTATTTCCTTTGAAAACCACTTATAAAAATTAATTCCCGGATTTAGGCTAATTGGCTTGACTGGTTCAACCGAACCCTTGATCCGACATTGATAATACCCAAGCTCATTTTTGGGATGTTACACCTTTAACCAAGTTATTGTAAAAATCTGTTAAGTTTGAGTGGACAGAAAAGAGACAAGAGGCTTTTGAGAAGCTAAAGGAGGCTTTAACTCAGGCTCTGATCTTAGTTTAGCCAGAACCGGGGAAGGAGTTTACAGTGTACAGTGATGCATCATATGTTGGTCTTGGATGTGTTTTGATGCAATAGGAAAGGGTCGTAGATTATGCATCTCATCAATTAAAGGTGCATGAGAAGAACTACCCGACACACGATATTGAGTTAGTCGGAGTTGTGTTTGCTATTAAGATATGGAGACACTATCTTTATGGTGAGCTTTGTATGGTTTATATTGATCATAAGAGTTTGAGATATTTGATGTCCCATAAAGAGCTTAATCTTAAGCAACGTTGCTGACTTGAGTTGCTTAAGGATTATGACTTGACTATTGAGTATCACCTAGGGAAAGCTAATGTTGTTGTCGATGCTTTGAGTAGAAAAGTAGTTGTTGAGTTGTGTGCTATGTTTACTAAGTTGATTCTAGTCGAGGATGGTGGTTTGATAGTGGAGTTGCAAGTTAAACCTTCTCTGGTTGAGGTGATCAAGGGGAAACAGTTGCTGGATGAATCTTTGGTACCTTTTTTCCAGGATATAGTTGAAGGTAGACCTATTGAGTATAGTTTTCGAGGAGATGGTTTTTTATGTTTCATAGATTATGTTATGGTGTCGAATGATGCTGAGTTGAGACGTATTATCCTTGCGGAGGCGCATAGTAGGTCTTTTGCTATGCATCTAGGTAGTACTAAGAAGTATCGAGATTTGAAAAGTGAGTTTTTCTAGGTTGGTCTAAAAAAGGATGTGGCCGAGTTTGTGAGTAAATGCTTAGTGTGTCTGTGGGTTAAGGCTGAACACCAGGTTTCATCAAGTTTTTTACAACCCTTGAAGGTTCTAGAGTGAAAGTGGGAAAGGATTACTATGGACTTTGTGTTAGGTTTTCCCTTGATGACGACCAAGAAGGACTCGATATGGGTAGTTCTGGATAAGTTTATGAAGTGTGAACATTTTATCCCAGTGCATACTAAATATTCCTTGGATAAGTTGACTGAGCTTTATGTTTCTAATGTTGTGAGGCTGCATGGAGTGCCAAAATCCATAGTATCTGATAGAGATCCGAGGTTCACCTCAAGGTTTTGGAAGTCTTTGCAGAAGGCTCTTTGTAATAAGTTAAAAGTCTTGATGCGCAAGCTCGAATAGATCACCGATTACCATCAAGTGGGTTGTTTAAGATGTTTGGTTGAATTTTCTAAAATCGAAAGAATGAGGCAAATGACACAAGGATTTTAGAGTGGTTCAACCACACCTACATACACTACCTTAGCACACCACTAAGGATTTCAACCAATTCGCTAATGAACTCAACATTTTTATCGGTTCAAGGGATAATCATCACAACCCTATCTTTTGGACTTGCCTAAGATAGACCAACTCTAGTTTTTCATTAGGCTAAACTAGAACCTCTCCTTTTTACAAAGTAATTTGTGTAAATAAAGAAAACCTCACAAGGTGGATGTTTACAAGAATTAAGCTCACAAGAGTGTAAAGAATAACAACAATTAAAACACTCTTTATACACTATATACAAGAGAAATGAAGAAATAAGACTTGAAAGCTAATTTCTCTTGATCATGAAGCTTGGATATGTTCTCTTACCATCTTCAAGTTTCCCAAGCTTGCTTTTATAATGTGGAATCATATTCTAGCCGTTTATGACCATTGGGGATATTTTGGAGCCGTTGAGAAATCATAAAGTTGAGCATTAAATTTCACCTACACAAAAGTTTCGAAACCTTTTACCAAAGGTTTCAAAACCTTTAAGCAATTTAAATAAAACTAGTCATTATAGGTCAAAAGTTTCGAAACCTTTGCTAAGGTTTCAAGAAAGAGACCATTCTGCCTGAGAGGTTTCGAAACCTTAAGGGAAGTTTCGACTCTTTCATTTAAAAACACAATTTTGACTATTTAAAAAACGCTTCAAACATTTCTAAAACTTCTCAAAAACTTTTTAAACTTATTTTCAAGTTTTTTGAACATAAGAATCATTTTTGAAATCTTTTCAAATTAGTTTAAAACATTTTTCAATTATTATATCAAAATCAATATCTCAACAAGTTGAGCTTCAGTACATCTTATCATCCGCAGACGGACGAACAATCTGAGAGAGTTATCCAGGTTTTGGAAGATATGTTGAGGTGTTGTGTGATAGATTTTCAGGACTCCTGGAAAAATATTTGTCGTCGGTGGAGTTTTCATATAATTACAATTATTAGGCGAGTATCCAAATGAAACTGTTTGAGGCTCTTTATGGTAGGAGATGTCATACTCCCTAATGTTGAGCCGAGACTGGTGAGAAGTTTGTTCCTTACCTAGTGTTCTAGAGGATACTAATGAGAAGGTTAAACTCATTAATGGTAGACTTAAGGTAGCATCGGATCGTCTAAAGTCTTATGTTGATCTTAAGTAGAAAGAGATAAAGTTTGTCGTGGGCGTGAAAGTTTTCCTGAAGGTATCTCCGTGGAAGAAGGTGATGCGTCTTGGAATGAAAGGAATGTTGAGTCCGAGGTTTATTGGACTATTTGAGGTGTTAGAAAGAATTGGACTAGTGGCTTATCGTCTAAGGTTATTTTCCGAGCTTGAGAGAATCCATGACGTGTTTCATGTATTGATGCTTTGGAGGTATAAATTGTATCCATCGCATGTTTTGCCAATGGGAGAACTTGATCTTATTCCAGATCTGTCGTACGAAGGGGAGCCGGTAGAAATCTTAGCATCAAATTCAAAGGTTCTACGTGGTAAGACCATCGAGTTAGTCAAAGTGTTTTGGCGAAATCGAGGAGTTGAGAAAGCCAGGTGGGAACGAAAGTCGGACATGGAAGAGCAGTTTCCTTATCTTTTTCCACCATGTAATTTCGAGGACGAAATTTATTAAGTGGGGGAGAGTTGCAATTCCTCAAAATTGGGCCTATAATTTAGTGGGCCGGTTTAGCCTAATTCGGGAATAAATTCTTAAAAATTGATTTCAAATCAAAATAAATTATGGAAAATATCCTAAAATCATAATTAAATATATATATATATATTTGACTTTTTTCAACTCAAATACAAAAATTTACCCTTGAATCCCTGGGATTTTAGAATTAGTGACTATTTTGTAAAAATTGAAAACTTAAGGACAATTTTATAAATTAAGACAACTTTGAATCTTTAAGAGGATTTGATCCAATCCTAATTTTAGTTGAACTAACCTTCCATGGGCTTATTTAAATAACTATTAACCCAAGTTTTAAAGCACAAAACTCAAATAACTTTACTTAAAACCCATAAACCTTATTTTATATCAAAACCTAATCCCTTATTTTAGTATTTTCGTTTTCTTTTTTCCAAGGCAAAGAGAAGCCATCTTTTCAAAGTAAAATTGTTTTCTTTTCATTTATTTTTGCTCGGAATCAATTTTATAACTTTTGATCATCAAAAAGTCTCATTTTTCACTCATTTTCTTCTTTAAAAACCATGAAAGTTGGTTGGGTCAGAATTGGAGGTAAGAATCATTCAATCCTCTGATTTTGAAAGTTTCTTTACTGAAATTCTCAAGTTATTGGCTTGGTAAAAATGTTTTTAGTATTTTGGTTTAAGAAAAATCAATTTTCGGTCAAAAACCATAATTTTCATTCAAGGGTTTTTATTCTCTATTTTTGAATCCTAAATGGATTATTTTTAATGTGTTAGTATGTTTATAAAGTGTTTTAAAAATACCTAATCCTGGACTAAAGGTTTTGGAGAAGTTTTGTTGGTTTCGGAAAGTTTTCGATAATCTAAACGGTTCACTAATATCAATGCAATGTTATAAGCAAGTATAATTCTTAATTGAAAAAGTTTTTTCAATGAAGCTTTACCGTAGTAGCATGTAAGTCTTGTGTTATGTTTATTGAGCATGTGTTTTCAAAAGTTGTTGAAAAAGGTTTGGGGTTTATGCCATGGTATACTTGTTTTTCATGATGTTAGCGTTGATAGCCATGTGTTTTGTTTCATGAGTTGAGCATGACATATTTTTATAAAATTTTAGCTTTTATGAGATGCATTACAAGTTGTTTTTACTTTTGTTTCTATATATCATTCACTAGGCTTTGGCTTAACCACTCTCTTTTACTTGCAATGCGGAGAAATAAGTGATTAGATGTCATCAAGAAGCAAGGTAGTCAAGTAAACTATTTTATACTTTCTTAGGCTCAAATATTTTTTAAATTAAATTAAGAACCTTAAGTAGATGAGAGCAATGAATCTATATGTTTCTGGATATTCTAGTTTTGGATTTCCTTTATGATACGTTATTATGTTATTCAAGTATTTATGAGATACAAATTGTGTTGAATTGAAGTTATGCTATGCCTTGCACAATTTGTTGAAACATGATATAGCTTGATTACTTTGCTTATGAATATAGGTGTTGTTGCAACTAATGAACTTGCCCTGAAGTGTGTTTATGCCCCTAGGTACTATAATGCATCTAGAGAACTCTTAATTTTCGTTTAAAGCATGCAACTTGAGTAATCTGTGTTTTTTTGGGTAGAGGGTTTCGAAACCCTTTCATAGGGTATCGATATTAAGGCAAAAATATTAAGGAATTCTGGAAAACTTGGCCAAGGTATCGAAACCACATGAACTAGTTTCGAAACCAAAGTATGAAATTATGCAGACGTATCAATACGCTCCCTCTGAGTTCCGAAACCCATCTTTACAGTAGCAAAACGTATATCTGTTTCGATACCCCTTTTTCGTTACGTCAATATCAATACAGGGAAGGGATGTTTCGAAACCCCTAGTAGTTAAAGTCGTTATAGGCTGGTTTAAACTTTATATTTTAGTCACTAAACTTTGAGGAACCAATTAGATGACTTTTAGATATTGTTTTAAGTTGAAAATTTAAGTGCAAGCATGAAATATACTTAAATGAGTATTGGTAACCTTAATTTCACTTTTAGATCATAACTTTCTAGAAAATTACAATTAGATCCCTGAAACTTGTTCGATTAAATTAGGACTCGATTCTCACTAGTTTTCGCTACAAATGAACTCAGTCCTTGTATGAACATGTAGGATCTAATTAAAGCACCTAGATAAGATGAATATATATATATATATAGTCTTTTAATTTTTTAGGGTTGTTTATCGGGGCGAGTCTTCGGATTAGCCTCGGTATTTTCGTGTAGCTCATTCTAGTCGGGTGGTGATTAGACCGGGTCGAGGGGGTTACAATTAAAGTAGTATCAATTTAAAACTTAACTTATTAAATTATTTTTAAATTTTAATTATAGAAAAATAATAAAAAGAAAGTTAAGTGATGAATGATATAATTTATAAAAAAAGATAAATGGATAGTGTAGTGAAAAAAATTACTTTTGAATTTATTATATTAGAAAGATTATTTTTAAATTTATAACACTTTAAACGATGTTTTTTAAAGTCGGTTTGCTTGTACTCCGTCTTTAAGAAACTCTAAATTTAATATTAAAAAAATCATAAGGATGAAAGATTTATATTTTGTCTTTAAGAAAAAAATATGAAAACGTATTTGGCTCGGTTCCGTCAAAGGGTGATAATAAGCTTATACAGCTTGCGAGCTATTTGGTCTCGGTTCGGTCAAAATTCGTCTCGAGTGAGTTTGATTTAAATTCATATGTGGCTCGTGTGAGTTCGATTGGGGTTCAAGCTCGGCTCGAGACCTTAACGAGCCGAGTCAAGTTTACCTAATATCAACTCGAAGAGCTCATGAAAAAACTCAAAATAATTATATTATATATACATGCTACATATACACTAAAAGTAATCTCGTTAGCAAAAGAAAATGAATAAAATAAAATAAGAAAAATACACTAAAAATAAATTAACTAAAATAAATTAGGTATTTTTTCTCTTTCTCGATATTGAATTTCGTTTCAGTGTTAGTTATGAAAATGATTTTTAACGAGGCCTTTATCTTTTATAAAAAATTATAACAAAATTGTCTATTTTGAGTCGAGATGAGCTCGATGAGCTTCGAGTCCGAGGCGAACCCAATAGTATTGTTTCCTAGCCAAGCCGGTGCCTAAAATTTCAAAATCGTCGAGCTTCGAGTCCGAGCCGAGCCCAATAATATTGTTTCCAAGCCTACTCGAGTCTGGCTCGACTCAAGCTTGACTCGGCTCATTATCACCCCTACGGAACAACTTTATTTTTTTTGTGCAGACGAGCATGCATTGGTGTAGACGGGGTACAGGGAAAAATTATGACATTGGTGCAGGCCAAGCAGGCTTGTATTGGTGCCGAAAAAACTAAAGGCTTTGAATGGCATGCATTGGTGCAAGAAAAAAAAATCACGCTTTGATGACTGAAAAATTGTAGGTTTTGATTGTAAATCTCGAGAATTGTGTGTGAGTTAATATTTATTAATTTGATGGTTGGTGAATTAAGTGATTGAGACGTAATTTTTTTTTGTTATTTAAAGGTTGAAAGATTTTTTTTAACGGATTGAAACAAAATTAAAATGTAGTTGAATCAAAATTTTTATAAAATTTGTAAGATTTTGGTATTAATTTGTTTTTGTTAAATATCAAATTTTTTATACATTTTAAAATTTAGTATATACTAAAATTTTTATAACTTTATAAGAATTTTAATACAATTTCATTTTAGTCTCATTTTAATTTGTTTCACCCTAATATTTTAGATTGAAGTTAAGAAATTATATAAGAAAATTTGTAAAGATCAAGTAAGGAAGAAGAAGATATAGAAAAATATATAAAGTTTTAAATGTATATAATTTGTTTTTTAAATTTATATTCAAATAGTTCTATTTTTTATTTTTAGAATTGTATTTATTATATTATAATAAAACAATTTGATTTTAATTTTTAATTTTATTTATTATATTATAACAAAAAATAATTTGATTAATATAATTTTAATATTTTTTATAAGATAAGAATATTATTGTTTAACGTAAAAGAAATTATAGATTTTTTTGTATTTTATTTCTAAATTTAGTAATTTTATTTTTTTAATTTTTAAATTTATTAGTAACCTTTTATTTTTATTTTATTTGTTAGTATGTATTTTTAATTTATTGCATGTTTAAATAATTGTAATGTTATGCATGTAAATTGTAAAATATTTGGAGCCGAAAAGAAGTGAAGAAAGATTTCAAGCAAATTTAGTAATATTTTATCTACAATAGATTCTAAACTAGTAAGTTACCTTCTTATTTTATGATTGCGAGTTAAAAACTGGAAGTCATTTATTTTTTTAATATCAATTCTCGCAAAACATTTAAAAGAAGGTTTTGGAAATTTGCAACCTCTCACGAAATGTCTATAGTTAGAGTCAAGAGGTTAATTGGGTTATCAAATCTTTCAAAGGTAAATCGCTCCTTGCTGTGATTCTTCGATTGGCTTGGTGTGCCTTCATCTATTTTATTTGTAAGGAAAGAAATCAAAGGCAATTATGTTGTTCTTGTATTGATGGGCGATTCATTTTACAATCCATTAAGGGTATTGTACAGAATAGGTTAACGGAAAAAATATAGATAGTAATGATTTTATCAACATCGAGTTATGTAATAATTGGGGTATACATGTATATGAATAGGAAAATTATTGGAAAAAACAGTAAGAAGTAACCAACTTTAAGCCATGTTTTCAAATAGGAAAATTATTAGTTCTTATTTTACTCCGTGAGATCTTTACAACAGTATCTCACATGCTCAAAATGTTTGAGTGATGAATGAGAAAATGATGCTCAAAGTAAGAAGGTCGTGAATAGAGTAAGGAATGAAACCCCCATTATCTCATATGGATGGGATAAATGAAATGGGAAGTGTTTATATACACTTACCCACATAGTTGTTATTGAATGACTTGACTCTTGGGTTGGGATGCACGAAGTGGGTGATGTAAATGTTCAAACTGGTTGAGCCCTTTGTGAGCTTACAAATATTTTACCCGTGGTAATTAATTTTTTTTAAATTGTTTATCTTTTTTTAATATTCAAGAAGAGTTTGTATTTTACTTAAATACAAATTAAGAATATTAGATAAGATAAAATTGACTATTAATAGTAAATTCGAATTTAATTTGGATTAGAATTCTCATCTGTTTTGACATAATTTTTCCCTATAAATAAGAATGAAATTCTCAGTTTTAAAACACACTCTAAAATCGTTTTCTTCTCTCGTTTTTTTCTAGTGACTGAAAAAGGCAAGAAAAAGCTCGGGATCTCTGTAGCGGTGCTACTGCTGAAGATCCTCTTGTTGTTGTATCCTAGGAGACAGACTACCAA
This sequence comes from Abelmoschus esculentus, assembly GCA_035048815.1. NCBI lineage: Eukaryota > Viridiplantae > Streptophyta > Magnoliopsida > Malvales > Malvaceae > Abelmoschus > Abelmoschus esculentus. Next base: position 8,670,180 of record JAUCBN010000015.1, read on the forward strand.
CGAACTCAAGCACCATATGAGTGACAAAAAATTGTCTTAAGCAAACTTCATTTGGCGCAGGCCACAACACGTTTCCAAAATTAGTTTGATCTAAAATATTTATTTATTTTATATCATTTTATTTTTTATTCTACTCGTGTAAATAATAATATTTATTCTGTTCTTTTGAGAAATTTTATAGTGATGAACAAGATATTCAGACGATTCAAATATTCAAAATTCAAATGGATTCATAAAACTCATCACTCGAACCTAAGAAAGTAAACAATTTATTTCAGGAATTATCTTGTCGTTTTTAAATGGTTTTCTAAAAATCTCAAATTCAGACAAATCTGTTTTATAGAAATTGTCATGAAAAGTAACTAAGGTTATAGATTTTGCGAAATACCAAAATCAAAATAAAAAATTTAATTTTTGGTTTATTGGAATTATATTAATTTCAGGTTTGTTTCCATTATTAAAGAGAAACAATGAACATGGCAAAATTTGATTATTGCCTTGTGTGAATACATGTTACATGTATTGGTAAAACCTTATTCATGAAAATAAAGGTTTGACTTTAGACAATATTGTCTATTGCTGGAAAATATAACATTTATAAGTATATGATTAACTTGCTTATTTGATGAAACCATATATGTAAATAGGTAATCGTGGATTCCTTAAATAAGTTTTATGGTATCTTTGTGATAATACCATATATGCGAATATTTATTAAGGTAATATTCCTTGACGATCTAATAAATACATGTATGCATGTATTATGATAATTTTAGTATCATAAATTATAATATTAGTTTGATAATAATACTTTGATGTTGTTACTTTTAAGACAAGTTTATTTATTTCGAAAATAATCTTGACCTTAATGCGGTATGACATGAAAAGAAATATCCTTTTTATGTGAAATAATAATTATTGAGATAATTATTATTTGTGTTTGGAAACACTTTGGTTTATTATTTTAACTAATAATTTTCTTTGAGAAAGTGTAAACACAAAGAAAGTCTTGATTGTTTTGGAAACAAAGATCTCATAAATAATTCGTTTTGAGAATTATTTTCTACCGTTTTAACAAATTTACTTGATCTTCCAAACAATAATTAATGAAATTAAAAAAAAGAATTAATTCTTTTTGAAGAATTAAGTTGCTTTGATATATTCATTTGGGTTTTTGTGCCACTAATCAAAATGTTTAAATAAAGATGTAAGAGAAATAAATCAATGAATTTATTTCTTTGATAGAATCTTGCGTTGATTCTAATTTTGTAAGGAAAATAAAACACAAATTTATTTTTGGAGAATCTTATTATTAAATTTATTTTCTTGGGAATCTTTCAGGATTCTAACTTGGACATAAATCAATGAATTTATTTCATGTGAAGTTTAAAAATTGAGATGCAATAAATAAATTTATTTTAAAAAATTTAATTCTTGTCGTTATAACGAATTTACTTGATCTCTTTTTTAAACAAAGTGAACAAATCTATTTTAACAAAATTTGTTATTGGAAGTAACATTAGTTACTAATTCTATAATGTTGATTCGATCAAGGTCTCGAATCAAAGCATAGAAGAATGTTGTTCTCTCTGTCAAAATTCTTAAATCCTATTTTGATGTATGTTATAAAATACACAATGTTTAAAATTGACTTAAGAACTATGAGGGTCATTGTACCATTAAATGGAAGATGTTGGTTCTAAGAAATTCTTAGTGATTGATTCTAAACTATAGTGAACCAAAGACAGTGACTTAATTGATCACTCAAACTTGAATGATTTTAGGAACTTCCATAAACGGGTGATTAAAATAAATATTAAAAGTTCATGTCTAGGATTGGTTGTTTGAAAAGACTTGGTACTTAAGCGTGCCTAGTGCACCACCTCTCTTATCATAAGTTACCTACCTGGTGCACTGTTTATTATTTTTCTTTCTATTAAAATCTTGTGAACTTTTGTTTTAGGGTTCTAGTTTACTAAAATCTTATCGTTTAACAAAAGTTAGAGAATTATATTTTTGTTTCTGATTTTTAGTCTTTGACTAAATTTCTTATTTTTAACAAATTTATAATATTTTGATTATGACTATGCGATACAATCAATGAAATTCATGAGGAAGAACTTCAAAACGTGACAACAAAGATGTTGTATATCTGATCATGATGAACTTGGTCAAAAAAAGATCCTTCTAGTGCTAGAGAGGATGAGATAAATATGGTTACCAACTTACCATTTTTTTCTAAGCAAATATTACTATGAAAATATTGCTAGAGCAAATATATTGAAAGTAAAAAATAACTTTAAACCGCAAATTAGGCTGTGTATCTCAAGAAGCTAAATTTCATGAGAAAATGCTTCAATTGTTTTGTGATATGGAATAAGTCTTTGGACTTTATACTTTCAAATGATATCAATATTTTGATAAAAAATTGGCATAATAATTGATATTAGGAACAATTGTTTGAAGTAAATTTTATTACATTCATGATAGAACAATTTAGTTTTGCTTAAAAGCAAAGCTGATATAGGGAAATTATTCCTTATAATAAGGATGTTGAAATCCAAATTGATTAATTTGAGGAGAAACTCTATATGAGTAATGTTACAACATCCAAAGGTACAATGATTCTAAAGATAACTTCTAAAAAAAGAATTAAATCTTCAGAATGTGTCTAACATGTGGGAGAGTTATTGTATCAACTAAGTGCAAGAAAACATATGAGTTATGGAAGAAAATAAAGTCTTCCTACAACTACATAAAAATGTGGGGGTGTTGCGCCAAAGTAATATTCCATTACCAAAGAAAATAAAAATAAGTGGACTGTATTTTCATTGGCTATGTAAAACATATTAATGAATATCAATTTTTATAGAAAAATATGATAATGAAAAAGAATGACTCATTCTTTAAAAATACACTTCATAGAGAAGTTGATCAATGGAAAATGATCCACATGTTCAACAAACGGCTGAAACAAAGATATTGTCATGATGACAAGTAAGTGTGACAAATGATGATATGTTAAACCTACTAGGATATATGATCCTATGTTGATGACGTACAATGAAATGGTAAATATACCAAAGATCTACCAATTCAAGATTGATATGGAAAATATGAGATTGATAGATTTGATTCTAGGTATTCAAATCAAAAAATCACTTGAATGTCTCATATTGACATTGTCACACTACATGGAAAAAAGTTTGGCCAAAATGTTTTCGGCACAGCCAGAATTCCTAATAAAAACGAGCCAATACTTGTTGAAATGGAATATGCAAATATCATATACAATCTAAGTGAATTGTATTAAACAAAGTAGAGCTTTCACTGTGAGTAGTTTAAGCATATTCACAAAATAATCCAAGGTTAAACCCTGAATAATAATTATGAGAATTTTGAGATATCTCAGAGATACTTAAGATTGTAAAGCATTATTCTATAAAGATTCTTCGATATAAGTGAATATGTTCACATCGAATGAATAAACTATGTCATGTGTTTCTCAAGACAAACGTTTACAACTAGATTCAAAATAGAATTTGAGGTTGAGATCCAGATAACTCTAGAAAAAGTCAAATGACTTTAAAATGTCTTGGAGGATATTCATGAATAACCTAAGCATGTGCGAATAATATTTATTGGTAGAGTACATAGTTTTATGAGAAAAGGTAATTTAAGACATATGGGTCATCAATATAACACTGTTAGACAACTGATCTCAAATAGAGTTATTTCTACTGATTTGATAAAATCAAAGGATAACATTGTGGATCCACTAACCAAAGGGTTAAATTGAGATCAAGTTGAGAAAATATCTAAAGGAACGAGACTAAAGCCCATGAAAAATAAAGACACCATGTGAAGGAAAACCCTACCTAGCTAACTAGAGATCCCAAGATCTAGGTTCAAAGGGACGACCTAATTGCATAGACCTGTGCGGTCACTATAGGGTTGTTTTTCTCCTAAGCCCATTCATATTATGTGAATAGTGACAAAATTTGGTATAGGTTAAGGAAATCTTTTAATGACCATTGTATGCTTCGTTGTACCGAGTAACATAAATCATCTATGTGAGAGTGAAGTGGGGCCACTTCAAGGAGACTATTGGACATAATTCTTTCAAACTTTTATAGAACCAGGCAATGTTCACGGCCATATGGGTATAACCATGAGAGATAAAAATCTTTTCAGAGAGAGGTGTGTGAAGTATATCATCGTTTACACAAACGACTAACAATTCAAGGACATCACGTCTACTGATTAGCTTGTAAAGTAAATATATTTTCAAAAGGGAAGGTTTAAAGGAGGAAACTTACATATGCTATGCATCTATTAATCGCATAGCCTATCACCACATTGAGCCAAAATGTTTTGATAAAATCATCAATTTCATTCATGTAGGGGGATTGTTCGAAAAAATAGTAAGAAGTGACAAACTTTGAGCCATGTTTTAGAATAGTGAAGATGGAGATTCGAATAAGAAAATTACCAGTTCATATTCTACTCCGTGATATCTTTACAACGATGTCTCACATGCTCAAAATGTTTGATTGATGAATGAGAAATTGATGCTCAAAGTAAGAAGGTCGTGAATAGAGTAAAGAATGAAATCCCCATTTTCTCATATGGATGGGATAAATGAAGTGGAAAGTGTTTATATATACTTACCCACATAGTTGTCATTGAATGAATTTACTCTTCGATTGGGGTACACGACGTGGGGGATGAAAATGTCCAGACCGGTCGAGCCCTTTATGTGCTTGTGGATATTTTATCCGTTATAATTAAATTATTCCTTATATTGTTTATCTTTTTTTAATATTTAAAAAGAGTTTGTATTTTACTTAAATACAAATTAAGAATATTAGATAAGATAAAATTGACTATTCATAGTAAATTCGAATTTAATTCGGATTAGAACTCTCACCTGTTTTGACTTAATTTTTCCCTAAAAATAAGAATGAAATTCTCAATTTCGAAACACACTCTAAGATTATTTTCTTTTCTCGTTTTCTTCTGGCGACTGAAAAAGGCAAGAAAAAGCTCGTGATATCTGCAACTGTACTACTGTTGAAGATCCACTTCTTGTTGTATCCTGGGAGACAGACTACCAATGAACTCATGCACCATAGGAGTGGCAGAAAATTTGTCTTAAGGAAACTGCGTTGGTGCAGACCTCAACACGTTTCGAAAATCGGTTTGATCTAAAATATTTATTTATTTTATATCATTTTATTATTTTATTATGTTCGTGTAAATAATAAATTTTATTTTATTATTATTTATTCTTAGATTAACCACTATTTTTTAACAGTAATTACTATTGTACATTGTTTATTGTAGTAGTTCTATGCTCTTGGATAATAAAATATTATCCAAAAAAATATATTGATTTTAAAATAATAGTGTAGCATTTCGATTTGATTTAGTGATATTTGTTATTACTACTATATTTTATTTGTCATATATGTAGTTTGTTAAAATGATGACCGATAAAAATCGTATGTTGAGATTATAAAATTAATGCATCACTAATGTTGTGGTTAATGATATCAAATAAATTTATTTTTAAAAAAAGTTAATATTAAGATTATTAATATTTTATTTTATTTTATTTATTATTAATATTTTTTTAAATTAATACAAAAAACCGAAAAAACTTTTAAACATCACCAAAGTATGAGGAATAATCACTTACTTAGATCTATGGCTGCAATGTGCAGGATTTTATCATGTCATATTTATTCGTGATTACAGACCGTTCCCTTTCGATTACTATACTAATTGAACGTTAGAGACCGAAAACTAATACATTTTATATGTCATGTAGGGATGTAAAAACAGTTACTCGGATGAGTTTCAGGTCGGGTAAAATCGGATACATGTTATTTCAGGTTGATTTGATATTTTGACTTGATTCGGGTCGGGTGTGGGTCCATTTCATGTCGGGTCCATTTCAAGTCGAGTATATTTCAGATGGGTTCATTTCAGGTCCGGTTCATTTCAGGTTGGGTTTAAACGGTTCGAGTCCAAATCAGATAATTGACAGGTTCCTTTTAGGTTGGGTTTAAAAGGTTCGAGTCCAAATCAGATAATTGACAGGTTCATTTCAGGTCAGGTTCATTTCAGTTTGGTTGCATTTCAGGTCAGGTTCATTTCAAGTCGGTTTTATTTTAGGTCGAAATAATTCGGGTTTTAAATTCATATTAATTAAAATTATTAAGTTTGAGTTGGATACAAATAAATAATTAAGTAAACAACCGATAGACTTTGGGTTGAATGGTTGATCATTCATTTCGAATTAATTAATTAATATCTAACGTCTTTAACTAGCATGAATCTCATTAAAAAAATATTACGCACTAGACTAAAAAAAATATCTACAAATGATTCATATCCTAAAATTGAGATAAATTAAAAAAAATTAAAAATTAATAAGGAATAAACATTAGTCCAAAGAATAAAGTTTTAAATTAAAAAAGATAAACATTAATAAAATAAATTATCATCTTATTAAAAATACTAAACTAAATTAGAAAAATAAATAGTAGTCAATTTAAATAAAAATAAAATTGTAATAACTAAATTACAAAAATTATAAATTAATAATAATTAAATTCGGTGAAAATTTTAATTTTAATATACTTCACTATATTATAATTTATACTGATACATTTCAAAAATGAAAATATGAAATTTATACTATATATAGAATATATTCTTTATATGGAATTTATACTATATATAAAATATATTCTATATATAGAATTTATACTATATATATATATAGAATTATGAAATAAATAATACTTTATATATAAAAATATATAGTATGTATGTAAGTATATGTATACTTATATACTATATAGTATACATTAATATAAGTATGTATGTAATGTATATTATATGTATATGTATAATACTTATTATTATATGTATATGTATATGTATATATATTAGATGTATATATGTATATAATATACATAATACAATAATATATATTATGTATATAATATCATTTAATACATATATAATATACTTTAATATATTTAATATGCTTATATATATTATACTTTATGTATTAATGTATTATATGTAACATATAATATATAATATATTTATAATATACTTTAATATATATAATATATATTTAATATATATAATATATATAATACTTATTATTATATGTATTAGATGTATATATGTATATAATATTATTTAATACATATATAATATACTTTAATATATTTAATATACTTATATATATTATACTTTATGTATTAATGTATTATATATAATATATAATATATTTATAATATATTATATATAATATACTTTAATATATGTAATATATATATTTATATATATTTAACTTTAAGTCCAACACTAATCACTTAAACTCAAATCACTAAACTAGTTCTCTAAAACCAAATTTTCAATCACTAAACTAATTTCCTATTATCAAATTAAAACAATTTTAAAATATATAATTTGATTTTAATTAAATGAATATCAAATCGATTAAAAAATAAAATTTAAAACTTAATTTTTGAGTGATCATAACCAAATTGAAATAATTGTAAAATAAGGTATAGAGCTGCGTTATATTCGATTTTTTAGGCGCGACCTATATAAAAATATAAGGAATTTTTTATCCAACATAGAGTAGTGTTAAATGAATATCTAAATTTAATCTCTTTTTTATATATTTAATTGATTATATTTAACCAAAGTTTATTATTTGATTATATGTTGTAATAATAATAATCCTCCAAAATTTACTATATATATTGATTCCCTCCAAAATTTTATTTTTCCCTCTTTTTTATATAATAATCAAAACTTATTTCTAATTCCCTCTAAAATTTTGGGTAACTTATATCCCTCCAAAATTTTGTCTTTTCACTCTTTTATTTATCAATTGTCTTTTTCCCTTTTTTATCAATTCTTTTGGTTTAATTTAATTGATTGATAATTTAGATTAATTTAATAAAAATCTAAATTTGATTTTAGAATTCTTTTAATTTATATTTTATGTTTATAATTTATGTTTTTGTATTTTAATTTAGCTTAATTAATTCTAATTTCAATAAGTTAATTTAACTTAATTACATATTATTTTAAAATTATAATTTTAAGGAAATATTAATTTAAAATTTTAATTAAAATTAAATACATTAAAACTAAATAAAAATAAAAAAATTAATTTAATTAAATATGTAACATTTAATTTAAATATTAGTCCCTAAATTAATTGTAATAGCTAATTTTATTTTTTAAAGCTAAGTTATATTTATCAATAATTTAAATTCATCAAATATAAATATATTTAATTATGTCATATAAATATTAAGTCTTGTGAATATGAGTTCAAGTCAATAATATGTCATGTTCAAAATAAGTCGGTTCATTTATCAAGTCGGGTTCAAAACAGGTGGGTTCAAAAAAAGTCGGGTAAAATTAGGTCTCGAGTCGATTCAGTCGGGTAATATCGGTTATCTACGAGGTCAGACTCGCGTTTGAGTTTGTTTTAGTCGGATGCAAGTCGGGTTTCAGGTCCACAGTAACATGTTGAAATCGGGTTCGGGTCATTTTCGGTTGGATACAGTTCGAGTTCGGTTATTAAAGTAACAGGTTCAACTCGGGTTCGAATCAACAATAGTCGGATACAGATCGGGTTTAGATGATTACATCTCCGGATCAAACCAAATTTTAACTCAGATAGGTTTCAATCCAGTTTCCAGATCGGGTCAATTTTTTACGTCCCTAATGTCATGTGGAAAATGTATCATTACACTCGAAGACGTGATAATACTAATTAGGTTCTAATAAACGAGAGTTCATTTGTTAAGCATAGTGGGAATTCACTTGTAAGTCTTTAACTTGAATACCTCAAAAAGGTTTCATCTAGAATTGATGTTTAAGTGTCTAGTATCAAATTAGATCGATTATAAAGAGAATTCAAGCTCATTGGTGGTAATAAACCGAAAGAGATTACATGTGCAAGTAGAGCATATACATTAGAGTTTATTAAGTAATATTGATATTAGATAAATTTAGCAATTTTGTTTACACATAGTATCTCTACCATATGTATCATCATCATCATAAGTTGATAATTATGATTATAATTATAGATCAATAATATTAACATTTTTTACCGTGAGTTATGCAATATCGCTCTATTAGATAGTAATAGTCAGGAGGAAAAAATGTTGATGGATGTTTATTGTTATTGTAAGTTTGAATATGAGAACGATTTCTATTTTTTACACTGATTACTCTATGTTTAAAGAATTTTTCTCTTGTTAGTTAATATTTTAACTTTGATTTAGAAGTTTAAATCTACTCAACGTTATTAAATTTTTCATTCTAATTAAAAAAATAATCAAAAAAAATATTATTTGAATATATATATACAGATGAAATACGAAGAAAGCTAACACGAGATTAGCACACAACAATGTGAGATTATTTAGAGCTCATATTGATTTGTCTTGTTAAATGAGATATCAGTATTAAGTTAATTTTACATGTTATTTTTTAAGTAATTAATTATGTAACACCCTCGACCCGGTGTCACATTGGGCCTCCAGCCCAAAACCTGTATTTCAAAATTTCTTTCAAAGGTTCAATAATAAATCAAACTCATGTCCAAATATAATCATAAAATCCACTTAGGTTAAAAACATAAGCCCAAAATAATTTGAAGTAGCTGGAGCTCCAAAATATTACAAACCATTTAAAAACATTCGACTCAAATAATAAATAACAGAGTTACAAAAATACATAGGGTCTGACAAAGTACTAGCCCACTACATCTAATCATTGTACTCTAACACAAGTCGATGCTAAAATTCAAACCTCGTTAGTGCTCCACAAAACCGGATTCACCTAACCTAAGCACGAAAATACATTTCGAACGCTGAGCTACAAAAGCTCAGTGGGTACACCGAGCTCGACCCAAAATCATGCATATCATAAGCAGTAAAGCAAAACATATAAATATCGTGCATGATATGATGGTCTAGCATGCTTGCCTATCACATGGCGTAATCAAAGTATAATAACACACATAGCATACACATATCACATCACAAAAGAAACATAAGTGAGGCCCGCGTCCACACAGCATCGGGATCCTACACTCTGGATTGAGGTCGCCCTCAAATCCTATGCCCGGAATGTTACATCGGACATCTTCGAACGAGGGCGCCCAACGTTAGGAATAAAACGGGATGGATGCCGCCCAACCAATCCCATGTTCGGAATGTTACATCGAGCATCTTCGAGTGAGGCCGCCCAACACTCGGAATAAAGGTCTTCAATACATCACCCGGAATATTACATCGGATGGCCTTCAACATGTTGCAACACTTTTGGATATCCGGATTTCCATCAAACAAGGACTCAATACACACAAATGATCTACCTAGGATCTTCACATTAAAACATATCAAGACTTATCATATCTTAGTCTTTCGGGTTTAATATCTTCGATCTTGTTTTAACAATTCATTTCATTATCTTTAAGATTCATAAGGACCCTTAATTAGAAATATCGAACCTCATTCTCTACGTACTCTAAGCAAGATTTAACAAGGGTTTCGATACTCCCTATGTGGGGTATCGAAATGCCCCGTATCGATACCCATTCCAAAAGGGTATCGAAACACTAGGTATCGATACTGGTATCGATACACTTTGACCAACTTTAGGTCAACGAAGGAGGACTTTCCTTATCTGATACTGGTATCGAATTGGAGAGTCCACTGTAAGTCTCCATATCGAAACACGGGCAAGGCATTTTGAAATGCCTACTCAAATAGACTATTTCTTACTCAGGGGTATCGATACCGGTATCGATACCCCCTGCATGAACCTGCATTTTTGCACTTGGATTTTCTAGAGATCATCCCCCAACTTAATCTAATCAATCCTAAAGTGTTCCTACAGTATCTTAAGGATGTTTAGGGTGTTTTAACATTATTTTCCGGCCATCAATCACATAAATACGAATTTCAACAATAATGGTTCTTAAGCTGCAAACTCAAGCAATCCAGCACAAAATCTACATGTTATGCATACTACCATGATGTGAATGATAAAGAGACGAGTTGGGAGTACCAACCTCAAGCAAAGCAACAAGAAAACATCCTCTTTGCCTCTCTTCAAGCTTTCTCTTTGCCACCCCTTTGGGAAGAAGCTCCAACTTCTTTCTCTACTAGAAAGAATTAAAACCGTCCATTAGACTAAGCTTAGGGAGGTTTCTTAAGCTGGAAACTTGTTCAAAAACAGAGAAAGAACTCATCAAAACCCTAAACCCGGATTTACTTCCTCATCCTCAACAAAAACCTTCCACCACAAGAGCCACTCATTTTTACCTTGAAGGATAGATCTCCACAAGCCCTACTAACTTTCTTTAACACTTAAAATAAGATTTCATAACAACCAAGCTGATGAGTACCTAAAAGTCCTCATCTTTTATATCATTTTCCCATTCGATGACTACTAACAAAGACAAATTTAATGGCAATAATGAATAATTCCGCTTATTTTCCATATTTCAGCATCCTAATACTTAATACATGAATTTATCTATTATTTGGCATAAAACAGGTACAGTTAATGGTTTCTTCTCTTAGACAGGAAACTACCACATATGTAATGCCAGATAGCATGATGGATGTTGTAAACCAAAGCTGGAATGCAGATTAGTACCCGCCTCGGCAGCACTTGAAGGCCGCGACAACAGCGGAGGCCGTGGCAGCACCTGGAACATAAATGTTGATATGATAGGCGATCTGAAGAGAAAAATAAGGTGGACGTTTTAAGAAAAGCAACATAGAAATCGAAGCTGAAGAACACATGGAAAGTCAAGGTCAAAGGCCACGCGGGAAAAGAATCCTTATAGGAATAAACTAGGAAATAAAATTAATATCTTTTATTTATGTACTTAACTTGTGTTTTACTCCAAGTTGTATTCCTACTTTGGAAAGGTTTGCCCTAGGCTAAGCCTATATAAACCATAGCCTATGTAGAGAGGAGGATATTTCGAAATCAAGTTTCATAGAAAAACCCTAAACTCCTCCATCGTCCCCTTGGGGTTTAGGTTAGATTGTAGAGTAGTTGTGGAAGAAAATTGTACTTTGCTTTCTTGTTTCAATGCAATAAAATATCAAGGTTTGCTTATCCTTTGCCATTCTTTGTTCTTGCATTCAAGCTCGGGAGAGAAGTTTGTAAGTAATCTATTTATCTAGACTCGAGAGAGTTAGATTCACGAAAGGGATAAGTACGCTATTTCAATCGCGAAATACTAACTCGGCCTAGGGATAGGTTAAGAGTTTCAGCGGCTAAAAGAAGTGTGAGATTGGTTGGTGGGTATAATTGATTCACGCCGGGAGGTATCATCAAGGACTAGTCATCAACAGTACTTCGACTTAGGGATAAGCGGAGTCATCCAAGGACACTTTGTCGAACTTTGATAAAGTCCACCCACGAGCAATGGATTGCCGCGGCGGACAAGTACCGTCGCTGCCAAGGCAATAATATACAGTACTGCTGAGGCAGTGATGTACAATTGCATTGGACAGAGACAAGTCAATTGAACCCACACTACGAAGCACTCTAGCCTACCCTAATTCTCCATCCTTGATTTCTTGATCATTTATCTTTATCACTTTAATTAGTTTTCTTAGTTATAATCCAACTCAATTACCTGTGTTTTTACTTTTCCATTGTGCAGGAAGAATAAATTGCGTAAGTAAAGCCAATCCCTTTGGGTTCGACATCTTAAATACTACAATCTGACAAAAGGTGGAAGGACGAATGCTTCATCATAAAAGCAGGACTTTCTAGCCCTCATCAGATTTGGCACCGTTGTCGGGGATTGACGATTCCAACTTTCCTTTTTATTTTTTCTTGCACTACTATCTTAGGAAATTAGTTTAATTATTTTTGAGTAATTTGTTTTAGGAAATAAGTTTAATTATGTTTGAGTTATTTGTTTTATCTTAGGAAGGAAATTCAAGAAGGAGAAGCCATGAAGCACATAAAATAGTCCAAAATTCAAATCCACCGTCCCACCTAAGACGCGGCCAAGGTGGCTGGCCGCCCAAACGCAAGTGACGGCGGGTTTGTTGTTATCGAACTTCATCTCCCCTATTTTATTTCATACTTCCTCATTATTGTTTTTCAGTGCAATTTTTAGTTTCTTTCTCAACAAACTCCACACAAACTGATGACCCTCAGGATACAAAAAAGGCCAAGACGCGACATATAAATATTTGTTTATCTTTTCCTTGTCTCTTAATTTTTTCTTGTCTTTTTTTGTTGTCATACGTTCAGATGCATGCATTGAGGACAATGCATCCCTCGAGTTTAGGGGAGTATTGATCCAATCTTCTGCCTTATAAAAATATATGCCATGTATGGAAATTATTCGGATTATCCTACTATTGCCTTAAATTTTGTCTTTACAACAATTACAGTTTTATGTAAATTTTTTTAAGTCTGCTGAATTTTATTGAAACTGCCTCGGCAGCCATATATTTTCCAGCCGCAGCAGCAGTATGCACCATTCACCAGACTTGAATTCGGAAAGGTCTCTTAGGATTACTACTTAAGATTAGAATATGAGCCTGAAATCACATAACCACTGCTAGTCTTAGTTGATTTTAGAAGTTCTTTTCTTTGAAAAGCAATAAGGACTTAGGCTTAGATTTTAACTAGAGGTGCCTATCACCGGCTCTAGTATAGTTCTTAGAGGTGTCCATCACTGGCTCTAGGACTCAACCTTTTTCCCACTTACTAGAGGTGCCCGAAATTGGCTCTAGTAAGAGTAGTTAACACTTGAGGTGCCCGAAAACTGGCTCAAGCAGTATAAGTATATAGCAATATATATTTATATACCAAATAGGGAAAAAGGAAAGAAAAATAATTGAAATCTTAGTCGGAAGTCTTGAGCTAGAAAAAGGATTAGAACTTAGAGAATCAACTTTGACACAGCTACGCACACACTCACCAAGACTCATAGTCTAGTTCTGAGGAATTTCTAAAACCTAGAAGAGGCCGAGTCAAGAAAGGAATTCTGCCGCGCCAGGCAGAACGGTATATTACTTTAAAATTCCTTAAAATTCTATCTTTTGCATTGCTTGAGGACAAGCAATAGTTCGAGTTTGGGGGTGTGATGAGTACCTAAAAGTTCTCATCTTTTATATCATTTTCCCATTCGATGACTACTAATAAAGACAGATTTAATGGCAATAATGGATAATTTCGCTTATCTTCCATATTTCAACATCTCAATACTTAATACATGAATTTATCTATTATTTGTCATAAAACAGGTACGGTTAATGGTTTCTTCTCTTAGACAGAAAACTATCACATAGGTAATGCCAGATAGCATGATGGATGTTGGAAACCAAAGATGGAATACAGATTAGTACCCGCCTCGGCAGCAATTGAAGGCCGCGACAACATCGGAGGCCGCGACAACACCTGGAACATAAATGTTGATATGATAGGCGATCTGAAGAGAAAAATAAGGTGGATGTTTTAAGACAAGCAGCATAGAAATCAAAGCTGAGGAACACACGGAAAGTCAAGGTCAAAGACCACGCGGGAAAAGAATCCTTATAGGAATAAACTAGGAAATAAAATAAATATCTTTTATTTATGTACTTAACTTGTGTTTTACTCCAAGTTGTATTCCTACTTTGGAAAGGTTTGCCCTAGGCCAAGCCTATATAAACCATAGCCTATGTAGAGAGGAGGATATCTCGAAATCAAGTTTCATAGAAAAAACCCTAAACTCCTCCATCGTCCCCTTGGGGTTTAGGTTAGATTGTGGAGTAGTTGTGGAAGAAAATTGTACTTTGCTTTCTTGTTTCAATGCAATAAAATATCAAGGTTTGCTTATCTTTTGCCATTCTTTGTTCTTGCATTCAAGCTCGGGAGAGAAGTTTGTAAGTAATCTATTTATCTAGACTCGGGAGAGTTAGATTCACGAAAGGGATAAGTACGCTATTTCAATTGCAAAATACTAACTCGGCCTAGGGATAGGTTAAGAGTTTCAGCGGCTAAAATAAGTGTGAGATTGGTCGGTGGGTATAATTGATTCACGCCGGGAGGTATCATCAAGGACTAGTCATCAACAGTACTTCGACTTAGGGATAAGCGGAGTCATCCAAAGATACTTTGCCGAACTTTGATAAACTCCACCCACGAGCAAGGGATTGCCGCGGCGGACAAGTATCGTCGCTGCCAAGGCAATAATCTGCAGTATTGCCGAGGCAGTGATGTACAATTGCATTGAACAGAGACAAGTCAATTGAACCCACACTACGAAGCACTCTAGCCTACCCCACTTCTCCATCCTTGATTTCTTGATCATTTATCTTTATCGCTTTAATTAGTTTTCTTAGTTATAATCCAACTCAATTACCTGTGTTTTTACTTTTCCATTGTGCAGGAAGAATAAATTGCGTAAGTAAAGCCAATCCCTGTGGGTTCGACATCTTAAATACTACAATCTGACCAAAGGTGGAAGGACGAATGCTTCATCATAAAAGTAGGACTTTCTAGCCCCCATCACAAGCAAAGATTGGACCTTTAGCAAACTTCTCGAGTCTTGGATGAAGAAGATGAGAAGAACAAAAAGCTCTCTGCAAGTGATCTCACCGCTTGCAGAACAAGAACCCCAAAACCCCTCTCCTTTTGTGCTCTTAAGGGAAAAGACTATAAAGCCCTTAATTCTACACTTTGGATCAAAGTAACCCAACAACTTAAGGCCAAACAAGCCTAAGGCCCAAACCACACTAACCCGGGTCCAAAAACCGAAGCCCAAACCCACCGAGTTAAACCGACACTTGGATTCGAATTCGGGTTGTTACAAATTACTTATTTATTTTAATTATTTATAATTTTTATAATTTGTTTGGATACCATGTATTATTGCGCACATAAATATATTAGATGAATTGATGAAGTATTCTAATTTATGATGTACGATTACACCTATAATCTATTTTGCTTTTATAAAATTTCAGTAAGAAGATAGGGTGTTGAAGAAATTTAGCTTCCATAAGCTCATTCTGATAAATTCACTGAATCATGACTTGCTAAACTATTTTGACTTTGGCGACAAGAGTATTTTATAAGTCCTCAAAAGACTATCACTTTTATACCTTTCATGGAAAATAATTACTTAATCTACACCTATTTGGACTAAGGCGTGAGCCTAATATATGATATTTGCATACGTTGCCTTCATAACATATAAGGATGATATTTATAGAAAATATAAGTTTTAATGCATCTTTGTGCACTTGTAGGTAAATTTGGACCCTGATCGAACCAGCCACAGATGGAAGCTTCTACTGATGGAAGCTAAGCAAACTTAAAGCCAGACCTCCACCGGGGCAGCAGATGTATCCTGCCGAGGCGGGGAATTTCTTGAGACCCAAAAGTCAAAGTGGTGATCGATTTGAAGAGCATAAAAAGTTGGATTTTTCTAGACACTTGGCGCAACAATTGGAGTTCGGAAAGAATGTGTAAAGACTGAAAGAACCAAATTAAGAGATTTACCTTTTCAAGGAAGGAAACGTCCAATTTTACTAAAATTCTTCTCCAAGGCTGATGTTGCCCTAGTTTTAGCCTATATAAAGGATGTGCCGTCCATGAGAAAGGGGGAGAGTTCACAATAGACTTTAGCGTTTTCTTTATTTTCCATTATGTTCTAAATTCTCTTAGGGTTTAGGTGAAAGTTGTCGAGTATTTGTGAGAGGATATTTTTTTTTTGTTTTCTTATTTCATGCAATAAAATATTAAGGTTTGCTTATTATTTGCCATTCATTGTTCTTGCATTCAAGCTTAGGAGAGAAGTTTGTGAGAGATCTATTTATCTAGCATCGGGAGAGTTAGATTCACGAAAGAAATAAGTACGGTATTTTTCTAGCTGGAAAAAACTAACTCGGCCTAGGGATAGGTTAGAGTTTCAGCGGCTAAAAGAAGTGTGAGATTGGTTGGTGGTTATAGTTGATTCATGTCGGGAGGTATCATCAAGGACTAGTCATCAACAATACTTCGACTTAGGGATAAGCAGGGTCATCCAAGGACACTTTGCCGAACCTTGATAAGTCCACCAAAGAGCAAGGGATCACCGCGGCGGACATACCCTTCACTATCGAGGCAATAAGACTGCAGTACTGCCGAGGCAGTGTAGTGTAGTTGCATTGAACAGAAACAAGTCAATTGAATCGACAATACGACATAACTGGATCTTGCCCATTCTCTCAAATTGGTTTTATTCTCTATTTTCTCTTTATTATTCAAGTTATTTCCATTCGATTCAAGACAACCAATTAATCTTTGTTTTTACTTTATTTCTTTTGCAGAGCGAGAAGAACAAAGGGAACATATTAAGTATACCAATCCCTGTGGAGACGATACTCGATATTTATCACTTTATTACTTGCGACGTGTTCACTTGCACAAATTGCACAACCCTTTTACACGCAACAAGTTTTTGTCGTCGTTGTCGGGGATTGACAACTAAATTTTGTTATCTTTATTTTCTCGCATTTTAAGTTAGTCTTATTTTAACTTTGGTCTGTATTGGTGTATGACCAGAGCCAACCCAAGCCATCCTGTGTACGAGCTAGATCCAAAGATTGAACGCACACAGCAAAGGTTGAGAAGACAAATCCAAGCAGTTATGGCAAATATTCCAATAGAGCAGAACCTACCCGCTGGCAATGGAGGACTTCCGCCGCCACCACTGCCGCGGCAGCTTACAGTTCGGGATTTTATGGTAGAGGATTTGAACGGGTTAAATCCAGGAGTTGTTACACCAGAGATTGAAGTAACCCACTTTGAGCTAAAACCTGTCATATTTAATTTGCTCAATACCATTGGACAGTTTGGTGGGTCAGTCACTGAAGATGCCACGCAACACCTCAAATCGTTCATGGAGATATGTAATTCATTCAAAATCCAAGGAGTCCATGAAGATGTTTTGAGACTTAAATTGTTTCCCTATTCATTGAGGGATAAGGCAAAGACTTGGTTAAATAGCATTCCAACAGGATCTATAGGATCTTGGAGTGAACTTGATTTCATTACACGTTTCAATCCTACTAATCTATATGATCATATACGTAATGAAATTACTTCTTTTCGACAGGTAGATGATGAACTGATGTATGGGGCATAGGAGCGATATAAGGAGTTATTACACAAGTGTCCTTTGCATGGATTTCCACTATGGACACAAGTAACTATGTTTTACAATGCAACCAATGCCCCAACAAGGATGATGCTAGACGCCTCTGCCAATAGGACACTCCTTGACAAACCACCAGAGGAAGCTATAGAAATTTTGAACAAACTTGCAAAGAATGACTTCCAATTCCCTACATCTAGGAGAGGAGGGGTGAGACGCCAACCCACAGTAAATGAATTAGAAATATCCAATTTTGTGGCAGCACAATTGGTTGCTTTGACTAAGATGGTTCAAAATATGCAAATACAAAATAATACCCATGAGGTCAAGGTAATAGATTCTTCTTGTAATTTATGTGGAGGTGACCATAGTTCTTCCGAGTGCATGCAGAATCAAGAATCTACCCTGTATGTGGGAAATTACAACCGGAACAACATGATGTCCAATACATATAATCCAGCATGGAAGAGGCATCCAAGTCTCTCATGGAGTAATCCTAATAATGCTCTGAATCCGCGGTCGCAGCAGGGACAACAACCACTGCCGCCGCAGCAGATGCCTCAATAGCAGCCTGCAAGTTCATTGGAAAATTCTCTTAAGGCATTTATGATGAAAACGGAATCATACATGGCTGAGAATAGTAACTTCATTAAGAGAACTGATGCTTTCATGAACAAAACTAAGATGAGGATGCAAAACCAAGAGGCAACCATTAAAACACTAGAAACTCAAGTTGGGCAGTTCGCTCAAAATCTGAACACTAGACCACAAGGAGGATTACCCAACAATACTAAAGTTGCAAGGGGAATGAGCCATGAGCAATGTAAGGCAATCACTACTAGGAGTGGCCTACAACTTAAAGAAATAACAAGCAATTCGGCAGACAAAGTCCCAACAATGGAACAAGAAGAACCAGATAGAGAGGACATAGATGCTGAATTAAGTGATCATGCCACAGTAGACAAATCGATCCCTGCAGAAGGCACTGCCTCGGCAGAGCAGTCGACAATTCCACGCCCAGCAGCTAAAGCAACAGACATACCAGTGGTACCAGGCATTAAATTCCAAACTAATGAAACACTAGAGGAATTGCGACCCCCACCACCTTTTCCACAAATGCTGAAAAGGCAAAAGCAGGATTATCAGTTTAAAAAGTTCCTAGACATCCTAAAGCAAGTACACATCAATTTGCCAATAGTTGAGGCAATAGAACATATGTCAAACTATGCCAAATTCCTAAAAGATATTGTGTCCAAAAGAAGAAGGCTTAGTGAGTTTGAAACTGTTGCCGCAACCGAAGGATGCATGGCCATGCTTCATAATCGCATGCCTCCTAAATTGAAGGATCCAGGATGTTTCACTATACAATGTGCAATTGGATATCACTATGAAGGAAAGGCCTTATGTGATCTTGGAGGAAGCATAAACTTGATGCCTAAATCTGTCTTCTAAAAGCTTGGAATAGGAAGGGCAAAACCCATAACTGTGATGCTCCAATTGGCAGATAGATCATATGTGCAACCTGAAGGAAAGATCGAGGACATATTGGTAAGGGTGGATAAATTTATTTTTCTAGCTGACTTTCTTGTTCTTGATTGTGAAGCAGATGATAATGCACTGATCATCTTGGGGAGACCTTTTCTAGCTACTAGGTGCACTCTTGTTGATGTGGAAAAAAGAGAATTGACAATGAGAGTTAACGACCAGCAAGTTAAACTCAATGTTTTCCTGATGCTGAAAAGATATGACAATCCAGAGGAATGCCAGGTAATTCACAGCACAGATGCAGACACCGCAACCCCCTTTCTTAGCAACCACTGCCTTGGCAACAGTCTCGACATTATGTCACAGCGCTGCCTCGGCAGTACAATTGATGACTGTTACATCCAAGTTTTGGACAGTTTGCCCAAAGATGAAGAAGTTGAAACACAAGAGATTGAGGAGATTAGCTGGACAACACACCTTCCAATTAAGTATTTCGAACCTTTAAATTACCCAAGTAAGGATGCAAAACCTTCAGGTGAGGAACCAGTAGTTATTGAATTAAAACCTTTACCCGACAAATTAAAATATGTTTATTTGGGATCCAACCACACAATGCCCGTAATTATTTCCTCTGAGTTGTAGCCTGAACAGGAAGAAAGCTTGATAGAGATGCTGCGGCAGCACAAGAAGGCAATTGGGTGGTCAATTGATTACTTGAAGGGGATAAGCCCAGCCGTTTGCATGCACAAAATCCTTTTAGAGGAAGATCACAAACCCACTGTTGAGGCAAAGAGGAGACGTAAGCATGCCATGAAGGAGGTATTACGTAAGGAAATAATCAAATGGCTTGATGCTGGAATCATCTATCCTATCTCTAATAGTGCATGGGTAAGCTCGGTACAATGTGTACCCAAGAAAGATGGCATGACGATCATAACCAACAATGAGTTGATCCCAACCAGGATTGTGACCGGTTGGAGGGTTTGTATGGATTACTGCAAATTAAATAAGGCAACAAAGAAGGATCACTTTCCATTGCCTTTCATTGATGAAATGCTTGATAGACTTGCTGGTAAGCCCTTTTACTATTTTCTTGATGGTTATTCAGGTTATAATCAGATCACCATAGACCCTAAAGACCAGGCAAAAACTACCTTCACTTGCCCGTATGGGACATATGCATTTAGAAGAATGTCGTTCGACCTTTGCAATGCCCCGACAACATTTCAGCGATGCATGATGGCAATTTTTCACGACATGGTCGAAGACTTCCTGGAGATATTCATGGATGATTTTTCAGTCTTTGGAGACTACTTTAGTCACTGCCTCGACAATTTAGAGAAGGTGCTGCAAAGATGTGAGGAATCCAATTTAGTCCTCAATTGGGAAAAATGTCATTTTATGGTGAATGAAGGAATAGTTTTGGGCCACAAAAACTCATCACAAAGAATCGAAGTTGAAAAGGCTAAGATAGATGTGGTAAAGAAATTGCCCCCACCAATTTCAGTCAAAGGAGTTAGAAGTTTCTTGGGTCATGTAGGTTTCTATAGGAGGTTTGTTGCTAACTTTTCAAAAATTTCTAAACCCCTATATAACTTTCTTGAACAGGACAGGAAATTTGAATTTAGCAAGGAATGCACTGAAGCATTTGAAACCCTCAAAGAGAAGTTGATTACTGCACCAATTGTAGTCCCACCAGATTGGGCTCTACCTTTTAAATTAATGTGTGATGCTAGTGATCATGCTGTCGGGGCAGCACTTGGGCAGAGAAAGAATAACCTATTCCATGTTATTTACTATTGATAAGTGCTCAACTCACTATCACTTTTTACACATTTTATGGGCATTAATCACTAAATCTACATCCACTCGGACCAATGCATATACTTAATGTGATATATTTAGAAGTTATGCTTATAAAGATGATATTTACAGAAAAGGCAAGTTTTACTGCATTTTTACATCTATTCAGGATAAACTATTGCCGCGGCAGCAGCATGGCCGAGGCAGGACCTGATGCCGAGGTAGCAGCAGAAAGACAAGAGGCGATACTGTAAGCGATTGGAAGAGAAAAATACAATGGACGTTTCTGGATATACAACACATGGATCGGAGCTGGTTAACACGAGGAAAAGCCCAAGACAAGGCATCGCGAGAAAGCTTCTTATTTGGAATAAACTTGGAAATATTTTATTTATGTACATGACTTGTTCCCTACTCCAAGTTGTATTCTACTTACGAAAGGTTTGCACTAGGCCAAGCCTATATAAGACCTAGCCGTCCAAGGGAATAGGAGAGCCGATTCTTAGAGAGTTCACTCTAAGACTCATTATTTTCTTTCTCTCAAATTATGTTCTAAGTTTTCTTTGGGTTTAGGTGAAGGTTGTCGAGTACTTGTGAGAGGAGATTGTACTTTGTTCTTAGTTTCAATGCAATAGAAATATCAAGGTTTGCTTATCCTTTGCCATTCTTTGTTCTTGCATTCAAGCTCGGGAGAGAAGTTTGTAAGTAATCTATTTATCTAGACTCGGGAGAGTTAGATTCACGAAAGGGATAAGTACGGTGTTTCAATCGCGAAATACTAACTCGGCCTAGGGATAGGTTAAGAGTTTCAACGGCTAAAAGAAGTGTGAGATTGGTTGATGATTATAATTGATTCACACCGGGAGGTATCATCAAGGATTGATCACCAACAGTACTTCTACTTAGGGATAAGTGGAGTCATCCAAGGACACTTTGCCGAACTTTGATAAACTCCACCCACGAGCAAGGGATTGCCGCGGCGTACAAGTACCGTTGCTGCCAAGACAGTAATTTGCAGTACTGTCGAGGCAGTGATGTACAATTGCATTGGACAGAGACAAGTCAATCAAATCCACAATACAACACAACTGGATCCTGCCCTCAATCTTAATCAGATTTCATCCTTTTACTTAGTTTTCTTTATTTCAATTTATTTAGTGATAAGTGCTCAACACACTATCACTTTTTACTCCTTTTATGGGCATTAATCACCAAATATACACCTACTCGGACTAATGCATGTACTTAATGTGTTATATTTAGAAGTTACACTCATATAGATAATATTACAGAAAAGACACGTTTTACTGCGTTTTCATATCTGTGCAGGAGAACCAGTGCCACGACAGCGATAAGGCCGAGGCAGGACCTGATGCCGAAGCAGCAACAGAAAGACAGGAAGCAAGAATGTAGGCGATGAAAAGATAAAAATCCAAGGAACATGTCTGGACTCAAAGCCCATGGATCAGAGCTGGCTAGCATAAGGAGAAGCCCAAAGGAAGACCACGCGGGAAAGCCCCTTAGCCGAATTAAACTTAGAAATATTTTATTATGTACTTAACTTGTTCCCTACTCCAAGTTGTGTTCTACTTAGGAAAGGTTTGCCCTAGGTCTAGCCTATATAAAGACCTAGCCACCCAATGTAATATACACGGAATACCTAGCGAGAGAGCCGATTTCTACACTTGTCTTCTTCCTCTCCATTATGCTCTAAACCTTCTTAGGGATTAGGTGAAGGTTGTCGAGTATATGTGAGAGGAGATTGTACTTTGTCTTTGATTCAATGCAATAAAGTTATCAAGGTTTGCTTATCCTTTGTTATTCCTTGTTCTCACAATTGAGCTCGGGAGAGGAGATTGTGAGTAATCCATTTATCTAAGCTCGGGAGAGTTAGATTCACGAAAGGGGTAAGTACGGTGTTTCAATCGCGAAATACTAACTCGGCCTAGGGATAGGTTAAGAGTTTCAGCGGCTAAAAGAAGTGTGAGATTGGTTGGTGAGTATAATTGGTTCACGCTGGGAGGTATCATCAAGGACTAGTCATCAACAACACTCTGACTTAGGGATAAGCGGAGTCATTCAAGGACACTTTGCCGAACTTTGGTAAGATCTGCCCACGAGCAAGGGATTGCCGTGGCAGACAGTATCGTCGCTGCCAAGGCAGCAATCTACAGTGCTGCCGAGACAGTGATATACGATTGCATTGGGCAGAGACAAGTTAATCAAATCCACAATACAACGCAACTGGATCCTAACCCATCTCTCTTTATTATTCCAACTCCTTATTTTTATTTAGTTATTTTAGTTTAGATAAATCAACCAATTCACTTGTGTCTTTACTTTTTTTACAGAACAAGAAGACAAAGAAAGCATATTGAGTATACCAGTCCCTATGGAGACGATAATCCGATAAATACTTATCACTTATTACTTTCGATGTGTCCACTTGCACTAAACGCGCACTTTTGATACGCGACAAGTTTTTGGCGTCGTTGCCGGGGACTGGCAACTAAATTTTGTTTTCTTTATTTTCTTGTTTATTTTTATTTTTATTTTACTTTTGTTTTTCTTGGTGTATGACCAGGGCCAATCCAACCAACCCCTTGTACGATTTAGGTCCCGAGATCGAAAGAACAAGGCAAAGGTTGAGGAGACAGATCCAAGGAGTCATGGCAGATGTTCAGGCAGGACAAAACGTACCTGCCGGTAATGGAGGTCTTCCGCCGCCACCTGGGCCGCGGCAGCTCACTGTCAGAGATTTCCTGGAGGAGGACTTAAATGGACTAAACCCAGGAGTTGTTACACCGGAGATAGAAGCAACCCATTTTGAACTAAAACCCGTTATGTTCAATATGCTTAATACAATTGGACAATTTGGTGGGTCTGCAACTGAAGACACAAGGCAACATCTCAAGTCCTTCATGGAGATTTGCAACTCTTTCAAAATCCGAGTCTATGAAGATGTCTTGCGGTTAAAGCTATTCCCCTGTTCACTGAGGGATAGGGCGAAAGCTTGGTTGAATAGCATTCCAACAGGATCGATTGGATCTTGGAGTGAACTCTGCCGTGATTTTATTACTCATTTTAACCCTACAAATTTATATGATAGAATCCGTAATAAAATCACTTCTTTTCGACAGGCAGAAGACGAAGCAATGTAGGAGGCGTGGAGCGCTACAGGGAGCTATTGCACAAGTGTCCTTTACATGGATTTCCCCTATGGACACAAGTGACAATGTTTTACAATGCCACGAATGCCCCGACGAGAATGATGTTAGATGACTCGGCAAACGAAACACTCCTTGACAAAGCACCTGAGGAAGCTATTGAAATATTGAATAAACTCGCAAAGAACGACTTTCAATTTCCTACATCTAGGTGAGGAGGAGTAAGACGCCAAGCCACGGTAAATGAATTAGATACTTCAAGTTCAGTGGCAGCACAATTGGCCTCTCTTACCAAGATGGTGCAAAACCTACAGTTACAACAAAATACCCGTGAGGTCAAAGTAATTGATTCCTACTGTGACTTATGCGGAGGTAACCAAAGTTCCTCTGATTGCATGAATCAAGAAACTGGTATGTATGTTGGGAACTACAACCGTAACAATATGATGTCCAACACATACAACCCCTCATGGAAGAGGCATCCAAACCTATCATGGAGTAACCCTAACAATGCCTTAAACCCAATCACCCAACCTTCAGGATTTCAACAACCGATGCAACAACTGCCGCAGCAGCAAGCCCAGCAGTCAGTGCCACCGTAGTAGATGCAGCAACAACCGGTAAGTTCACTGGAGAACACGCTAAAAGCCTTTATGATGAAAACTGAGTCATACATGGCAGAGAACAACAATTTCATCAAAAGGACAGATGCCTTCATGAATAGAACTGAGATGAGGTTGCAAAATCAAGAGGCGGCCATTAAAACGCTTGAAACCCAGGTTGGGCAGTTTGCTCAAACCATTAACACTAGACCACAAGGAGGACTACCTAGCAATACTGGAGTTGCTGAGGTAATGGGCCATGAACAGTGTAAAGCCATCACTACTAGGAGTGGTCTACAGCTGAAGGAAAAGACACCAGAGAGCCAAATTCAATCAGTTGATCTAGCAAAAGAAGAGGCTGAGAAAATTGAATTTGATAACACTGCCCCGGCAGAAAGCACTGCAGCTCCTGAGCAGCCTACCGAGGCAGCAACAACTCTAGTGGTGCCAGGTATTAAATTTCAAACTAATGAAACCCTGGATGAGATGAGACCACCACCACCTTTCCCACAAAGGTTGAAAAAGCAAAAAACAGGACCAGTAATTCAAGAAGTTCCTCGATATCTTAAAGCAAGTCCACATCAACATACCGTTCGTTGAAGCTATTGAACAAATGCCTAACTATGCCAAGTTCCTAAAGGACATGGTGTGAAAGAGGAAACGAATAGGTGAGTTTGAGACAGTGGTTGCTACCGAGGGATGCATGGCAATGCTGCATAACCGCATGCCACCAAAGTTAAAAGATCCTAGTTGCTTTATTATACCTTGTGCGATAGGTAAGAATTATGATGGTAAGGCCCTATGCGACCTTGGAGCAAGCATAAATCTCATGCCCAAATCAGTCTTTCAAAAGCTTGGAATTGGAAGGGCAAAACCTGCAACCGTTATGCTCCAACTAGCGGATCGATCCTATGTGCAACCTGAAGGCAAAATCGAGGACATACTGGTAAGAGTAGATAAGTTTATTTTTCCTGCTGACTTTCTTGTCCTTGATTGTGAAGCAGATGACAATGCACCGATCATCCTTGGGAAACCTTTCCTTGCAACTGGACGCACCCTAATTGACGTTGAAAAAGGAGAACTGACAATGAGAATCAATGATCAAGAAGTCAAACTAAATGTGTGTCAATTGATGAAGAGACATGATGAACTAGAAGAAGAATGTCAGATGCTGGATGACAGATGAAGATTGTACAATACCTTGTCTCAACAACAACTGCCTCGACAGTGATCTCCATGATATACCCCAGGTATGCCTCGGCAGAGATATGGATGAATGTTACAGCAATGCTTTGAACAGTGTCGAGACAACCGAGAAGGAGGAAGCTAATTGGACAGCACATCTTCCAAATAAGTAATTTGAACCATTAGAGTATAAAGGGACGAATGAACAATTTGTAAATAAAGAACCGGTGGTCACGAAATTAAAACCCTTACCAGAAAAACTAAAATATGCTTATTTGGGAGACAACCACACAATGCCAGTGATTATTTCTTCTAAGTTGTTGCCAGAACAGGAACAAACCTTAATAGCAATGCTGCGATAACACAAAAAGGCAATTGGGTGGTCAATTGATGATCTGAAAGGAATAAGTCCAGCGGTATGTATGCATAAAATCCTCCTAGAAGAAGACCATAAGCCCACTGTTGAAGATCGAAGGAGACTTAACCACGTGATGAAGGAGGTAGTACGTAAAGAAATAATCAAGTGGCTTGATGCAGGAATTATTTATCCTATCTCTGACAGTGCATGGGTAAGCCCGGTACAATGTGTACCTAAGAAAGGTGGTATGACCGTCATAACCAACGAGAACAACGAACTGATACCAACCAGGACTGTGACCGGTTGGAGGGTTTGTATGGATTATCGCAAGTTGAATAAGGCAACGAAGAAGGATCACTTCCCTTTACCCTTTATTGATGAAATGCTTGATAGACTTGCTGGTAAACCTTATTATTGTTTTCTTGATGGTTATTCAGGATACAATCAAATTGCCATTGATCTAGAAGACCAGGCAAAAACCACTTTCACTTGCCCTTATGAAACTTATGCATTTAGAAAGATGTCGTTCGGCCTTTGCAATGCCCTGGCAACCTTCCAGAGATGTATGATGGTGATTTTTTCTGACATGATAGAGGACTTCTTAGAGATATTCATGGATGATTTCTCAGTCTTTGGAGACAGCTTTGATCACTGCCTCGGTAACCTCGAAAAAGTGCTGCAAAGATGTGAGGAATCCAATCTAGTCCTAAACTGGGAAAAATGCCATTTTATGGTAAATGAGGGCATCGTATTTGGCCATAAAATCTCATCACAAGGAATAGAAGTGGATAAAGCCAAGATAGATGTGATAAAGAATTTACCTCCACCAATTTCTGTGAAAGGAGTTCGAAGCTTCTTGGGCTATACATGTTTCTATAGAAGGTTTATTTCTAATTTTTCTAAAATTTCTAAACCTCTTTGCAACTTGCTTGAACAAGACAGGAAATTCGAATTTAATGAGGAATGCACTGAAGCATTCGAGACTCTCAAGGAGAAGCTAATCACCGCACCGATAGTAATCCCACCGGATTGGTCGTTGCCATTTGAATTAATGTGTGATGCTAGTGATCATGCTGTTGGGGCAACACTCGGGCAGAGGAAGAATAATCTGTTCCATGTGATCTACTATGCCAGTAAAACGCTCAATGATGCACAAATCAACTACACCATAACAGAAAAAGAATTACTAGCAATGGTATTTGCCTTTGACAAGTTTCGATCATATCTCATCGGAACAAAGGTCACTGTCCACACTAATCATTCGGCAATTAAATATCTCTTCTCAAAGAAGGATGCCAAGCCTAGACTGATTAGATGGATCCTTCTTTTACAAGAATTTGATATTGAAATCAAAGACCGCAAGGGTACAAAAAACCAAGTGGCCGATCATCTTTCTAGACTAGAGAACAAGGACAATACCCACTCTCTTGAAGAAATACAAGATGAATTTCCAGATGAACAAATATTGCAAATTGATACAACTGCAAGGGATACTGTCGAGACAGAGGCCGCAACAGTATACAACCAAGCTACCGCAGCATTGTCTGAATACAGCTCCGCAACATTGATAGAAGACCTTGCCGCAGGAACATCCACCCCCTGGTATGCTGATCTTGTTAATTATCTAGTTAGTGGTATTATCCCTTATAACCTTAACCATAACAAAAAGAAGAGGTTTCAGCATAATGCAAAGCATTATTTCTGGAACGACCCTCTTCTGTTTAAACATTGTGCAGATCAGGTTATAAGAAGATGTGTACCAAAAGAAGAACAGAAAGCAATACTCCAGCACTGTCATGATTCACCTTGTGGAGGGCATTTTGGAGGAAACAGAACAGCAGCAAAGGTACTACAATTTGGCCTCTACTGGCCAACACTTCACAAAGATGCCCACGACTACTACAAGAACTGCGACCGATGCCAACACACGGGCAATATTTCAAGACGACATGAGATGCCATTACAACCCATTCTTGAAGTAGAACTGTTTGATGTTTGGGGAATAGATTTCATGGGACCATTCCCATCATCCCAAGGAAATCTTTACATTTTAGTAGCGGTGGATTACATATCAAAGTGGGTCGAAGCAATCTCCACACCTCACAATGATTCCAAGACAGTTCAAAAATTTCTCAAGAAAAATATTTTTACAAGGTTTGGAATCCCTAGAGCAATAATAAGTGACGAAGGTAAACACTTTGATAATAGACTTATTGTCGCGGCACTAAAGAAACTCGGCATCATCCACAAGCTCGCTACGACATATCATCCACAGACAAATGGGCAAGCTAAAATATCCAACAAGGAATTAAAACAGATCCTTGAAAACGTGGTAAATCCATCTAGAAAGGATTGGTCCTATCGTCTCGATGATGCTTTATGGGCCTATAGGACAACATTCAAAACCCCATTAGGAACATCTCCATATAAGCTTGTATTCGGGAAAGCTTGTCACTTACCTGTCAAAATTGAGCACAAAGCATACTGGGCAGTAAAGAACTTAAATATGGATTGGGAAAAAGCCGGATAGAAAAGACTGTTAGACCTCAATGAGATAGAAGAATTTCGAACAGTAGCATACGAGAATGCCAAGATCTACAAAGAGAAAACGAAAAGATGGCACGATCGTAAGTTACTGCCGCGGCAGTTCTTGCCGGGGCAACACGTCCTCCTTTTCAACTCCAGGCTTAGATTGTTTCCAGGAAAACTCAAATCCAGATGGTCAGGGCCATTTGAAGTCGTTCGAGTTTTCCAACATGGAGCAGTAACAATCAAATCACCAAAAGATGGCCATGAATTCAAAGTGAATGGTCAACGATTGAAACACTATTCTGGGACACATGACATGAAAACTATGGAGACCATAACCTTAGAAGATGCCTTCGCACGCCCTCCTACGGAAAATTAATGCTGCGACATTCTACCTTTTTCTTTTTCGCAATTTCTAGGAAGAATTTTAATTTTAATTTTATTTTAGGATCTACTTATTGATTTTCTTTTGTTTTCTTTAGCGTAGAGACAAAGTGAAGGCAAGCAAAACCGCAACCATCGCCCTCACCAAGGACAAAGCAATCGGCAGCAAGGCCGAGGAGGAAAATTGTTACAGGCAGCTCTTCGGAGTCGCTTTAAAATTCTTTGTCCTTAATTCAATATTACTTACTATTGTTGTTTTACTTGTTGCTTATTATTCATATTTTGTTTTGTCGCTTATTTCTTCCAATATAAAGCATTGAGGATAATGCTTGGTTTGAGTTTGGGGGTGCAGATTCACTGCCAAGGCAGCCATCTACTGTCGCGGCAGCCTTGCCAAAAAGGGAGTATTCCAGTGATTTTTTTAAAATTCTTATGCTCCCCGCCTTACTTGAATTAACTGCCTACACTTTTGCACTGCTTATCATCAGTATTGCCTTAGTTTATTCTTTAAGGCTATAGAAATCTTTCTCCTTACCATGTAACATTCCGGTTTTGGGGTTAGTAGTTTGAGTGTTAGTTGGGGAAATTCGATTCGGGTCAAATTGGATTCCTAAGGTTCGTTATTCTAGGAAAAATTAAAATAATAATATTTTAATCGGATAAGTAATAATTTTGTGAAATGGTTCTAAAAATATTAAAAAGGTGTTTTAAAGTTAAAGAAATATTATTTGAACTTTAATTTGATTTTTAATTGGACTTAATTTTGTGCTGTGACTAAATTGTAATTTTTGGAAAAGTTTTGGGGATTTAATTAGTAATTTTCGGCAATAAGGATTTTTAGTGACTAAATTGGAAAGTAAGCCATACTTAGAATCCTTAGAGGGCCATAAACTCAATTTATTTTTAATTAATGATTTATCCACCAAAATTGTTTTTAAATTGTTTTATTTAAATGATAATTCCATTTTCTTTTGTAACTTCCCATTTTCCCATCTTTTCTCTCAAGATTTTCTCTCATTTTCTCTCCGTCTTCTTCTTCAAATTTCTTCAATTTCTTGCTGATTTCTTCATCATATTTCAACAAGATTTACTCCATTTTATTCATCCTTTCATTCTCTACAAAACCTACTCATCAATTTTGCAAAATCAACATCCATTTTCAAGAAATCAAGGGAGGATTTCTCATCTTTTTGGTGGAGCAAATCTTTAAGGTATCTTTGCTGATTTCTAATCTTTTTCTAAGGTTCTTTATTGAAATTCCCAAGTATTGGCTTGCTAATCAACAATGGAAACTTAATTTTGTGTTTTTAATTCTAGATCTATGGATTTTATGGAGGTTTTTGTGAAATCTTTTTAGATCTCAATTAATGTTGTAATTAGGTTGATTTAATTATGATATTATGTCAATTAAATGATTAATTAAGTTTTGAATTCATGGCACATTAATTTAATCCCAGAATAATGTAATCGGTAGTGTTTTAAGGTGGTTTTCGATTGTTTTAGGGGTTGTTTTAGGTGTTCTAATGTTGCTGGAGTTATAAGGATGGTTTGGAAGTTTTTTTGGTTCATAATTAAAGTGGATTTGATGTTAGAATCATTAGTTTTTGGGCTGATGTTGTTTCGGACGCGTTTCGGCT
Organism: Abelmoschus esculentus; assembly: GCA_035048815.1. NCBI lineage: Eukaryota > Viridiplantae > Streptophyta > Magnoliopsida > Malvales > Malvaceae > Abelmoschus > Abelmoschus esculentus. The sequence goes on from JAUCBN010000015.1 coordinate 8,701,559, forward strand.
TAGTTTTTGGTCTTTTCGGCTAGGTTTTTGGTAGTTTTGTGGTGATCGGTTGTGGCTGCTGTGTTGAGCATGTTATAATGTGAATATGCTCTATTTTTAATGTTGTAGAGGAAGTGCAAGAAGGTGCATAAGTGGCTGGTGCATTGGTGTTGCCGTCGGAACATCGGCGAGGGCTCGTTTCACTTGTCGGTGAGTGGTTTTGGGTTTAAAGTGAATCGCATTGGTTCGGTTCTGTTTTGGGGGCTATGGAATAGTGTGAAAACTTTCCATAGTTCAAGAGTAAGTGTTTTAAATGATGTTGATGCATTACCTCGATTTTCGGATATTTTCGGTAATGGCATATATGTGAACAATGATTCAATATGATTTTGGAATTGCATATATTTCATTTTGAGATGATGCATGCATGTGTTAATTACTGGAAATGCATGGTTTATAAAGACATTCATGGTTTATGAAAACATGAAAAAGGAAGTGGAATATGATATGGTTATTTGCCTTACATATGATTGTGCCATTGGGCATGACTATTGGTTCATTTGTTGAACACATTATGGATACATTATGAGCAGTAAATTAGCATGCATACTTGAACTTGATATTGGCTTAGTGACACTAACTTTAGATTCGAATACAAATGACATGTCATTAGGATTGAGTGCACTATAAACATTATGGAAATAATGGAAAAATGCCTACACGTAACAAGGGTGACTTTGTGTCCAACAGTGCGTGGTAGAGCTTGATAATGGTGACTTCGTGTCATGTCAATGGTGACTTCGTGTCATGTCAATGGTGACTTCGTGTCATGTCTATGGTGACTTCGTGTCATGACGAGACTAAATGTCTCTAATCAATGGATCCGCGTATTCGGTGAACTTAAGGTTCACATTAAGTGATCACTAGAAAGCCAATATACAAACATGAAAATATTTGGAACATTGTGCATCATTTGTGAAATGAATTGATAATGCCATGCATACTCAAGGAAAGGTTTTTGGTATTATGAACATGAACATGATTTGTTAAGCATTCTTTGTTTTAGAAAGACATTACAAGTTATGGTTTTTAATATGGTTTTAAAATGATGCATAGATGATCTTATTAAAGCTTCCTCACTAAGCATGTTGTGCTTAAGCTCTCTTCTCATCTTTGCAGATAATTAGAGAAATTTGGGGCTGCATTTGGAGCCTGAGAACCAAGGGGAAAAGTCTACATATATTTGGTATGATTTGGCAAATAAAAAGGGCTTGGCAATGTGTAAACCTATCCCTTATGATAGTGTGTTTTGCTTTGGTTAATGACTTGTAATAAGACCATGTATTGCCTTGATTGTGGTTTGATGATTGGTGATATTGTTTTGAATTGTTTGTAGCATGTACATGCATGAACGTTCTTATTTTTAATCATATTTTAGGAAGCATGCCTATAGATTGTATGGAGTCTTTGATGTTGATAATTGTGTGATTATTATCATTATTTATGCTTAGGAATTATGCATATAGTTGATGCTGATTATTGGCTATGTCCTGGGTCGGTTGAATTCACTTGGTGTGATGGAATTTTTAGGTTCCAGGCACAAAGTTTCGAAACCTTTGTCAAATAGTTTCGAAACCTTCAGGAAGGTTTCGAAACCTTGCGGGCAATTTTGATTCTGGACCCTTATTGGATGCAAAAAGTTTCGAAACCTTCGGGGAAGTTTCGAAACCTCTTACATAAAGTTTCGAAACCTCTAAGGTAGGTTTCGAAACCTTTGGCTGCCAGGAAATGGAAGTTGCTGGAAATTGCATTTTAGTCCCGAATATCCTTCTTTGTTCAATTAGGGGATCTACAGATGTTATATTGAGCTGAAATTTCACATGGATGCATAAAGTTGATTAAATTTCAAGATGGATAACTTAATTTTGACGAAGTCCTTATAATTTCTATGATTTACATTTTGGTCCCTAGATTAGTGAAACATACAATTGATGATGTTAGAATGCTCTGTTTGTTTTGAGATTTACCGTGAGGGATACTTGTATGCTTAATTAAACTTTGATGGAAAGAATTTCTACTTTGTCATTAGAACGTAAAAGTTTTTACGTTTTAGTCCTTAATTTACTTAAGTGTTTAATCGAATGCTTGTTTGTGATCGGATTGCTTCCGTTAATGCTTTGTATGAGATCAAGACTTTTAGGAACATAATTAATTATGCATCTAGATAAGAAAAAAATATATCGGTTTTCAGGGTTGTTTATCGAATTGGACCTTAACGGGTTTAGTTCGATATTCCCCGTGTGACCCGTTAGTGTCGGTTCCGTCCAGGCCGGGCTAAGGGGGTTACATTTGCTGGTATCAGAGCCAGGTTTACTAAAGTGTGTGGTTAGGTTTGTTAAAGTGTGTGATTGAACTTGTTACGTTGTTAACTTGTTGAATATTTAAGCATGCTGGTTGTACTTTGAGTGATGATGGTTAAAAAGGGATAACGGTTACACATTGCCAATGCCAATACATTTTCAAATGCTTCAAGTTTCCCTTGGATCTTGCCCGAATGTAAGTCTAATATATTTTGATATTATGTTTTGATTATACGTTTAAATTTATGTTTAAAGTTTTGGAATATGCCTCTAAGACGTGAGACTTGAGCTAGTGCTAGTATAAATACTGATGGTCAATTTGAGGGTAAAACGATTGCTAGAGAAGAGCTATTTCCCTTCCCCTTCACTCGTAGTTGCTGCGTCCGGTTATACGGGGAGGTTAGTTTAGAAATTGAGTTTGCACTGTGCATTCAGGCTTTGACAAGTGTATTTCAGTCTGCTGAAGAGGAGCGACTGCTGCTAACCTAACTTGGAAATAGTTAGCAAGTTAGTAGTTGAAATTGTTGGAATCAAGGATGTTATTTGTGAGTGTGAACAAATAATCATGCATAGTGTAAGAGCACATATATGTAAATATCTATAGATATTGTAGGGCATACATGCATTCTCGAGCATGACATTAGAAATTGCATTCACATGCACTTGCACAGGCATTGATGAGGGCATATAGGGAATCATACATACATTTGTTCACACTTGCGAGTATGTCCTTTGAAGATGGAAGTGGTGCTGGGTTGGTTCTTTCTAGGTGTAGGTTTGTTAAAAAAAAGGTTGTTGAAAAGGCTTCCTTTTGTTCTTGAGCTTGTTGTGTTGTGGGCAAGTTACCCTTTTGGATAGAGAATAGTCTTGGATGAGGAATGGGTCTTTTGGGCTCAGAGTTGTGAATATTTGAAACCGAGGGGGATACCCTGAGTTATGGTTAGTTTTGAGTTGGTCATTAAGAAATGTAAGGCTGAGTTTTGCAAATTCTCTCCAGTTAGAGTTTGGAAGTTGTGAGAAGGTTGTGGCATGTTGTGTGATGTAAGACTGTTTAGTGTTTTGTTTTCTTAAAGAGTGTGGATTTGTTTTAAAAGAAAAGGGATATGTTTATCATCATGGTTAGTGGAAAAAAAACTACATGGAGTCCTCTGTTGTATGGTCTAACGTGTGGTTAGGTTAAGGGTTGTGACCGATCGGGTGTTTTGCCTTGAGGAGTATGGGGTCAAGTCTTGATGAAAGAATACAATAACAAACATATTAGTATGGGAGTTGTGGTATCATGGGTTTGAATCATGGTTTTGGTGTGACCTTGCGAGGTTTTAGTTGTGCCGTAAAGGTGGGAAGTGCACATATTGTGTGTATAAGGAGTTAAGTTGGGTTTACCTCAGCTAATGTTAGATTGTGATGGTGTTTGAGTTGTGTGACGAGGACCGCTGGACAGTTTATAACCTATATCAGTTACTTGGTCTTTTGGGCTTGCTTTTATTGAAAGTGTAGTGAGAGTTATGTCCAGTGGGTTCATGTTAGTGGATGATTCATCAGTGTGGTTACAACCTTGGTAAGGTTATAAAATAAGAGGTGTTGGGGTGAGTGGAAGGAAGAGTTCGACAAGTTTGGATTTTTTTATGGTATAGGTGGGATAAGAGTTGACTTTATCAGTGAGATAAGGTTGGGGAAGAGTTTTTCGTTGGGTGTTGAGGTAGTTAACGACATGTGGACCTCGAAGTTTGAGTTGTGTTGTTGTGTGTGTTGTGGTGGCTTAAACTTGAATTGGAGGTACTAACTTTGAGATGAGTATGATGTTGGATGACGACACAAAGGTGGCAGGTTCCTGGTGTTGCATGTTTTGTTCAATGTTAGCTATCGTGGGTGGCTTGGCTTGTGTAGGGATGTCTGTGAAGGGTGTTTGTTTTGTGGGATGGACCAGGATTGCTGTGGAGTTACGAGAAAAGTTGTTTGGGTTAAATCTATGTGAGAATCCTGGTAAAATAGTGGAGCTATGAGTGGGACTCTGACTTAGTTAAGTTGATCGGAGGTAAGACGTGATTAGATGTTTAGTAAGGGTGTACTTGAGGGTGTGTTTGGCAAGGTTAAGTTTTTGTGTAAAGAACCTTTTAGGTTATCTGAGCCGCATGGTTGTTTCGAAGGTTGCCGAGTTGGAGTGGTGTCTTGATAAGGGAATGTGGTAATCTTTTCTATGCGTTTGGTGGTACGGTGTTGTAATAGAAGTTAGGAGCAAGTGTTTTTGAGTGGGCTTGTTGTGGATATGGTTGAGTTATGGGTGGTTGTTTGTCCTACTAGTAAGTTGGGAAGAATCATCATGAGTTTGGTAGTAAAATTTTGAGGGTGAGATGAGGTTTTCTAGGTGTGTGGCTGGAACGATCGTTTATTTGAGTACGGTTCTTTTGGAGTCCTAAGTTCCATTGGTTGGTTTGGATATGTGGTATGTCCTAGCATGTTTAGATTCGAGGTTTTGGGAACAACATTGGCGTCCGTTTGAGTAATGGGATTTTGTCATCCATAGGTGGAGGGATGGTATGCTGGGACTATGTCTCTTAATGAGGGTGTTGCCATCGATGGAGTTTGTTTGAGACCATGTTTAACGGTTTTATGTTAAGCCGGTATGAGGCTTGTTGGTTGAGCATCGTTGTGTGGACCGTAGGTTGATGGAAGGTTTATATGGTTACCTTGTATGTTTGAGGGTTAGTTCGACGGTGGTGGTATGGAAACTGTTGTGGTTGCTAAGAGTTGATTATCGATCAAAAAAAAAGAAAAAAAAGAAAGAGAGTTCTCTTTTGAGTTATGTTTTCTGTGAAAGCTGAAGTAGTGTGGTGGTTTGTGTGTTGTTGCTTTAGTATGAGGGACGAATTTGTTGTGTGTCCGAAGAGGGTAAATGTTTGATTGTCTAGTGAGTATCATCCGAGAAAAGCTAATGTGGTAACTGATGCTTTGAGCCGTAAGACAGCGGTGGAGTTGAGGGCTATGTTAGCTAAGTGGAATATTTCAAAAAAAAAGTGGTTTTGTGACAGAGTCTTAGGTAAAATCTGTTTTTGGTAGAAATGATAAAGGTGAAACAATTGAAGGATGAGGCTTTGGTGCCTATGGTGGAAGATATCGCTGAAGGTAGACCGATCGAATATCATTTTGTTGATGATGAGGTTTTGTGTTTCAAAGGTCAGATTGTGGTGCCAGATGGTGTTGAGCTGAGACAAGCTATCTTGGTAGAAGCTCATACTAGTCCGTTTGCTATGCATCCGGGTAGTGTGAAGATATACAGGAATCTCAAAAGTGTATATTTTTGGGTTGGTTTGAAGAGGGATGTGACGGAGTTTGTGTCATGGTGTATGGTGTGTTAGTGGGTGAAAGCTGAACATCAGTTTCCTACAGGGTTGTTGCAACCGGTTCAAGTGCCGGAATGGAAGTGGGAGAGAGTGACTATGGTTTTGTGACAGGGTTGCCATTAGCGTCGTCCAAAAAGGATTCTATATGGGTGATTGTTGATAGGTTTACGAAGTGTGCACATTTCTTGCCGTGCATACGACGTATTCTGTGGATAAGTTAGCGGGGTTGTACATTTCTGAGGTGGTGAAGTTGCATGGTGTGCCTAAGTCGATCATATCGGATAGAGATCGCGTTTTACTTCTATGTTTTGGAGAGGTTTGCAAGTTGCTTTGGGTACGAGACTTAGCTTTAGTACAGCTTTGGAGGTTATGTTGAGATGTTGCATCATTGAGTTTCAAGGTTCTTGGTAGAAGCAGTTGCCTTTGGTGGAGTTTGCTTACAATAATAGTTATCAGGCAAGTATACAGATGGCACCGTTTGAGGCTTTATATGGGCGTAGGTGTCGTACACCTTTGTGTTGGAAGGAAGTTGGACAGAAGTATGTTTCTTTACCACAAGTGTTGAAAGATACGGATTAGAAGGTTAAGCTTTTGTGCTAAGCTGAAGGAGGCTTCAGATAGACGGAAGTCTTATGCCGATTTGAAGCGTAGAGAGATAGAGTATGATGTCGGGGACAAAGTGTTTCTAAAAGTTTCGCCGTGGAAGAAAGTGATGAGGTTTGGACGTAAAGGTAAGTTGAGTCCTCGTTTCACTGGGCCGTATGAGGTGTTGGAGCGTGTTGGTCCTGTTGCTTATCTGTTGAGGTTGCCGGAAGAGTTGAGTAGGATGCATAATGTTTTTCATGTATCGATGCTTCGTAGGTATAGATCAGATTCCTCACATGTTGTTCCAGTTGAGGAGATTGAGTTAAGAGCGGATATGGGTTATGAGGAAAAACCGGTGAAGATTTTAGATGTGGATACAAAGGTTCTTCGAGGGAAGACCATAGATTTGGTTAAAGTGCTGTGGAGACACCGAGGTGTTGAAGAGGCAACTTGGGAAACAAGGAAAAGTATGGAGGAGCAGTTTCCTCACTTGTTTGTTTTAGGTAAGAATTTCAAGGACGAAATTTTCTTAAGAGGGGGAGAGTTGTAACATCCCGGTTTTGGGGTTAGTAGTTTGAGTGTTAGTTGGGGAAATTCGATTCGGGTCAAATCGGATTCCTAAGGTTCGTTATTCTAGGAAAAATTAAAATAATAATATTTTAATCGGATAAGTAATAATTTTGTGAAATGGTTCTAAAAATATTAAAAAGGTGTTTTAAAGTTAAAGAAATATTATTTGAACTTTAATTTGATTTTTAATTGGACTTAATTTTGTGCTGTGACTAAATTGTAATTTTTGGAAAAGTTTTGGGGATTTAATTAGTAATTTTCGGCAATAAGGATTTTTAGTGACTAAATTGGAAAGTAAGCCATACTTAGAATCCTTAGAGGGCCATAAACCCAATTTATTTTTAATTAATGATTTATCCACCAAAATTGTTTTTAAATTGTTTTATTTAAATGATAATTCCATTTTCTTTTGTAACTTCCCATTTCCCATCTTTTCTCTCAAGATTTTCTCTCATTTTCTCTCCATATTCTTCTCCAAATTTCTTCAATTTCTTGCTGATTTCTTCATCATTTTTCAACAAGATTTACTCCAGTTTATTCATCCTTTCATTCTCTACAAAACGTACTCATCAATTTTGCAAAATCAACATCCATTTTCAAGAAATCAAGGGAGGATTTCTCATCTTTTTGGTGGAGCAAATATTTAAGGTATCTTTGCTGATTTCTAATCTTTTTCTAAGGTTCTTTATTGAAATTCCCAAGTATTGGCTTGCTAATCAACAATGGAAACTTAATTTTGTGTTTTTAATTCTAGATCTATGGATTTTATGGAGGTTTTTGTGAAATCTTTTTAGATCTCAATTAATGTTGTAATTAGGTTGATTTAATTATGATATTATGTCAATTAAATGATTAATTAAGTTTTGAATTCATGGCACATTAATTTAATCCCAGAATAATGTAATCGGTAGTGTTTTAAGGTGGTTTTCGATTGTTTTAGGGGTTGTTTTAGGTGTTCTAATGTTGCTGGAGTTATAAGGATGGTTTGGAAGTGTTTTTGGTTCATAATTGAAGTGGATTTGATGTTAGATTCATTAGTTTTTGGGCTGATGTTGTTTCGGACGCGTTTCGGCTTAGTTTTCGGTCTTTTCGGCTAGGTTTTTGGTAGTTTTGTGGTGATCGGTTGTGGCTGCTATTTTGAGCATGTTATAATGTGAATATGCTCTGTTTTTAATGTCGTAGAGGAAGTACAAGAAGGTGCATAAGTGGCTGGTGCATTGGTGTTGCCGTCGGAACACCGGCGAGGGCTCGTTTCGCTTGTCGGTGAGTGGTTTTGGGTTTAAAGTGAATCGCATTGGTTCGATTCTGTTTTGGGGGCTATGGAATAGTGTGAAAACTTTCCATAGTTCAAGAGTAAGTGCTTCAAATGATGTTGATGCATTACCTCGATTTTCGGATATTTTCGGTAATGGCATATATGTGAACAATGATTCAATATGATTTTGGAATTGCATATATTTGATTTTGAAATGATGCATGCATGTGTTAATTGCTGGAAATGCATGGTTTACAAAGACATCCATGGTTTATGAAAACATGAAAAAGGAAGTGGAATATGATATGGTTATTTACCTTACATATGATGGTGCCATTGGGCATGACTATTGGTTCATTTGTTGAACACATTATGGATGCATTATGAGCAGTAAATTAGCATGCATACTTGAACTTGATATTGGCTTAGTGACACTAACTTTAGATTCGAATACAAATGACATGTCATTAGGATTGAGTGCACTATAAACATTATGGAAATAATGGAAAAATGCCTACACGTAACAAGGCTGACTTTGTATCCAACCGTGAGTGGTAGAGCCGCCTACATGTAACAAGGGTGACTTTGTGTCCAACCATGCGTGGTAGAGCTTTATAATGGTGACTTCGTGTCATGTCAATGGTGACTTCGTGTCATGTCTATGGTGACTTCGTGTCATGTCTATGGTGACTTCGTGTCATGACGAGACTAAATGTGTCTAATCAATGGATCCGCGTATTCGGTGAACTTAAGGTTCACATTAAGTGATCACTAGAAAGCCAATATACAAACATGAAAATATTTGGAACATTGTGCATCATTTGTGAAATGAATTGATAATGCCATGCATACTCAAGGAAAGGTTTTTGGTATTATGAACATGAACATGATTTGTTAAGCATGCTTGGTTTAGAAAGACATTACAAATTATGGTTTTTAATATGGTTTTAAAATGATGCATAGATGATCTTATTAGAGCTTCCTCACTAAGCATGTTGTGCTTAAGCTCTCTTCTCATCTTTGCAGATAATTAGTGAAATTTGGGGCTGCATTTGGAGCCTGAGAACCAAGGGGAAAAGTCTACATATATTTGGTATGATTTGGCAAATAAAAAGGGCTTGGCAATGTGTAAACCTATCCCTTATGATAGTGTGTTTTGCTTTGGTTAATGACTTGTAATAAGACCTTGTATTGCCTTGATTGTGGTTTGATGATTGGTGATATTGTTTTGAATTGTTTGTAGCATGTACATGCATGAACGTTCTTGTTTTTAATCATATTTTAGGAAGCATGCCTATAGATTGTATCGAGTCTTTGATGTTGATAATTGTGTGATTATTATCATTATTTATGTTTAGGAATTATGCATATAGTTGATGCTGATTATTGGCTATGTCCTGGGTCGGTTGAATTCACTTGGTGTGACGGAATTTTTAGGTTCTAGGCACAAAGTTTTGAAACCTTAAGGAAGGTTTCGAAACCTTTGTCAAATAGTTTCGAAACCTTTAGGAAGGTTTCGAAACCTTGCGGGCAATTTTGATTCTAGACCCTTACTGGACGCGAAAAGTTTCGAAACCTTCAGGGAAGTTTCGAAACCTCTAAGGAAGGTTTCGAAACCTTAGGCTGCCAGGAAATGGAAGTTGCTGGAAATTGCATTTTAGTCCCGAATATCCTTCTTTGTTCAATTAGGGGATCTACAGATGTTATATTGAGCTGAAATTTCTCATGGATGCATAAAGTTGATTAAATTTCAAGATGGATAACTTAATTTTGACGAAGTCCTTATAATTTTTAAGATTTACATTTTGGTCCCTAGATTAGTGAAACATGCAATTGATGATGTTAGAATGCTCCGTTTGTTTTGAGATTTACCGTGAGGGATACTTTTATGCTTAATTAAACTTTGATGGAAAGAATTTCTACTTTGTCATTAGAACGTAAAAGTTTTACGTTTTAGTCCTTAATTTACTTAAGTGTTTAATCGAATGCTTGTTTGTGATCGGATTGCTTCCGTTAATGCTTTGTATGAGATCAAGACTTTTAGGAACATAATTAATTATGCATCTAGATAAGAAAAAAAATATATCAGTTTTCAGGGTTGTTTATCGAATTGGACCTTAACGGGTTTAGTTCGATATTCCCGTGTGACCCGTTAGTGCCGGTTCCGTCCAGGCCGGGCTAAGGGGGTTACATTTAGTGGTATCAGAGCTAGGTTTACTAAAGTGTGTGGTCAGGTTTGTTAAAGTGCTGGTTGTACTTTCCAAGGAAGGAAACGTCCAAATTTACTAAACTTCTTCTCCAAGGTTGATGTTGCCCTAGTTTTAGCCTATATAAAGGATGTTCCGTCCATGAGAAAGGGGGAGAGAGTTCATAATAGACTTTAGCGTTTTCTTTATTTTCTATTATGTTCTAAATTCTCTTAGGGTTTAGGTGAAAGTTGTCGAGTATTTGTGAAAGGATATTGTTTTTGTTTTCTTGTTTCATGCAATAAAATATTAAGGTTTGCTTATTCTTTGTCATTCAATGTTCTTGCATTCAAGCTCGGGAGAGAAGTTTGTGAGAGATCTATTTATCTAGCATCGGGAGAGTTAGATTCACGAAAGGAATAAGTACGATATTTTTCTAGCTAGAAAATACTAACTCGGCCTAGGGATAGGTTAGAGTTTCAGCGGCTAAAAGAAGTGTGAGATTGATTGGTGGTTATAGTTGATTCACGCCGGGAGGTATCATCAAGGAGTAATCATCAACAGTACTTCGACTTAGGGATAAGCGGGGTCATCCAAGGAGACTTTGCCGAACCTTGATAAGTCCACCAAAGAGCAAGGGATTGCCGCGGCGGACATACCCTTCACTATCGAGGCAGTAGGACTGTAGTAATGCTGAGGCAGTGTAGTGTAGTTACATTGAACAGAAACAAGTCAATTGAATCCACAATACGACATAACTAGATCCTACCCATTCTCTCAAATTGATTTTATTCTCTATTTTCTCTTTATTATTCAAGTTATTTCCATTCAATTCAAGACAACCAATTAATATGTATTTTTACTTTATTTCTTTTGCAAAGCGAGAAGAACAAAGGGAACATATTAAGTATACCAATCCCTGTGGAGACGATACTCGATATTTATCACTTTATTACTTGTGACGTGTTCACTTGCACAAATTGCGCAACCCTTTTACACGCAAAAGTATTCAGTATTGAGAAATCATACATGTCCAATATATTGACGTGAAAGTTTATATATATATAGCTTTTTCATATCATGCACTAATTCAAGCTAATGATTTGGCCTCGAATAATTCAGAGTATATATTTTATTATTATAATAATAAAAAATTATACTTAATTACTCTCAAAGAACAAGAAGAATGATGAAGATTTATAAAAAATATATAGTGATTATGATCTATAATCTAAGAATACAACAGGCCTAATTTAAAGTCAAACGAATGAATTTTATACACCAAATATGTATATTGAGGTTTCTCTGATCATATATGTACATCTAACAATGGGTAGGATCTCGATAGTTAATCTAGTGGGTGAGAGCTCGATTGCGGATGATTTTAAAGTATATACACACGAATTTTATCATCTACAGTTATAGCGACTAAAAAATTCGAGTATCAAAAGATACCATTATTTTGGAAATGGTATAAAAAACGAGGGTTAGACTGACGAGGAAGAGCCGCTATTAGTGGGGAGCAAAATTAGGGAATGATGGGATGAGATGTTTCCATATTTTGTTTCTGACTGGAGATTAGGAGAGTATTATGAGATCTGTGAGTTTGTTTCCTTTTATTGTTGACTTGTCTGAGTTTGGAAAGTATTTGTATGAATTTGAGGAGAGAAAATTAAAGTTTTTTATGGTTATTTTCAATTGGTCAAAGGGTGTATTTGGTCTTTTTCCCTGGTTCAAATATTTTATTTCTTTTTTTCATGGTTTGAGTGGAACTTGAAGCCTTGTCAGAGAATTCTTTAAGGACATAAACTACACACCCTTCCTTTCTCTTGCTTCCATCCAACATGACTGATAAAGTTGTGAGTCTTTTTGAGGGATTAAATTTTACTGAGTATGAGCTTGTTGACTTGGGTGAGCAGTCTGCGGCTGTAGTTGATGATAATTTGGGTGCGGAAAAGTGGGTTGTTGGTAAGCTTTTTTCTCCCAGAGCTTTAGATGCGGATAAATTGATCCAGGTATTTTTTACAGTTTATAAAGACACACATTTAGAAGAGGCTTGTTTGATTTGCCAAAATTTCTTCCTCTTTAAATTCCAAAAATGGGAGTATTTGGAGTCAGTTTTAAACTGATGCCCTTAGACTTTTGATAATGATCTACTTGCGCACAAATTGTTCAATAAAATGCTCAGCCCGCAAGATTACGATTTTTATCCACTTCCAATTTGGGTAAGAATTTATAACATCCGGTTAGGCTATCTGAGTGTTGAATTGGGGGAAAATATTGAAGATACTTTCGGATTGACTCTTGCCGTGGATTTGAGGGGGAATGATGGTAATATGGGGAACTATTTACGACTTAGAGTGGAGATAGATTTTCGGAAGGCTTTAAAGAGATGCGTTGCAGTGTGAAAATTGAAGAATGAAAACCGAGAATATTTATGGCTCGATACGAAAGACTACCAAAGTTTTGTTTCTGGTGTGGAGTTATTGGGTATGAAGTGAATGATTGCACATCACTACCAGTGGGGGCAACGGGTCACTTTCAGTATTGTGACTTGTTAAGGGTAACAAATGACAAACAACACATGTTTAACCATGGGACCAGAAGGCCAAGTGTTTCCTACTTCAAGAAGGGGTGTAAGTCAAGCTCTGTTTGTAGAATATTTTATGTAGAAATCTCGAAAGGTAGAGGAAAAGAATTTGATCAGGAAGGAGATTTTGAGGAACATTTATTTCAACTAAATGAGAGGACTAAAGGAATTGTGCTGTCAAGTCCACATTCTAGAAGTGTCAAAAGGGTCTTACAAGGGAAGAATGATAAAGTCACCTTTTTTGCTCAAAAAAGGTGAAAACTAGTTTTAATGTTGCTTCAGGAATGAAAGAGGTAAAGGTACTTTTCAATCATCCTACATCGGTGGAGGCTGCAAGTCAGCCCCGCTGAGAGCCATGAAAATTCTATGTTGGAACTGTCGAGGGTGACAAATAAGAGAAATATTGAAGAATGTTCTCTGTTTTTGTATATGTTTTATTGATACAATAGCTCCTATTTATAGCTTACAAAAGAGAACTATCTATGGAAAATTACAAAAAATCAGCACCTACAAATCTGTCAGCTATAAATCTACTCCTATTAAGCAAAATCAGCAGCTATAAATCTGCTCTTATTAATTGACAAAATTCCTAGATATCAGTAGGTAGATATTTAGGAATAGAATTCCCTAATTTTCTGCAATTTAATAAATAGTATGTTGACATCCCCCCTCAATTTGATGCGGATAAGTCGATCAGCATCAATTTGTTACTAAGAAACTTTTGTCATTGGCGTGTCAAAGCTTTGGTGAAAACATCCGCGATTTGAAGATTAGTAGAAAGATGAGGAAGAGTGATAATAACATGAGTAAAAGCCTCCCTAATGTAATGACAGTCCACTTCTATGTGCTTCGTGCGTTCATGATATACTGGATTCGCAGCTATTTGAATGGCACTAGTGTTATCACCATGAAGTGGAGTAGGATTAGTTTGAGGAAATTCAAGTTCAGAAAGAAGACCACGTAACCATACAACTTCAGAACAAGCTATTGACATGGCTCTATATTCAACTTCCATGGAAGACATAGAAACACAATCTTGTTTCTTACACTTCCAAGAAATTAAGGCATCACCAAGAAAAATACACCAGCCTGTTGTAGACTTTTTTGTATCCGGGCATCCAGCCCAATCTGCATCACTATAAGCTGTCAAATTAAGAGAAGATCTTCGAGGAAAAAACAACCCATGAGTTGGTGTCCCAATTAAGTATCGAATAATGCAACGAACTGTAGTAAGATTAAGATGCCGAGGTGATTGCATAAATCTGCTAACTATATCAACAACATATGAAATATCAGGCCTTGTAATTGTTAGGTAGATAAGACTACCAACAAGTTGCCTATATAGAAAAGTATCAGGCAAAAGCTCGCCTTCATCTTTTCGGTATTTCACATTCACATTCAATAAGATCTTGAATATATTTATGTTGGTTCAAGAACAATCCATGATCGCGAGTGTGAACCTCTAACCCAAAAAAATATGTTAGATGGCCAAGATCTTTCATTTGAAATGTGCTATGCAATTTATTTTGAAGCTTAGCAATCAACCCATTTTCATTACCAGTTATGATAATATCATCAACATACACTAAAAGAAAGACCATACCAGTGGTTGTCTTACGAAAGAAGAGAGATGAATCATATTGACTTTGTGTAAAAGAGAAGCTAACAAGAGTTCTCAAACCAAGCTCTAGGAGCCTACTTCAACCCATACAAAGACCGTCTTAGCTTGCAAACTTCATGAGAAGCAGTCATGGACATATCAGGTGGAAGTTTCATGTAAATCTCTTCCTTAAGATCTCCATTCAAGAAGGCATTTTTGACATCCATCTGATGTAAAGGCCAAGATTGAGAGGATGCGATAGCAAGAATAGTTCTCACTGTGGTCATCTTAGCAACTGGTCCGAAAGTTTCATCATAGTTAAGGCCATATTCTTGTTTATTATCAAGAGCGACCAATCGAGCTTTGTATCTATCTAAAGAGCCATCAGACTTGAGTTTCACAGTATAGACACATTTACTACCAATCGGCTTGACATTTGGAGGGCAAGAAACAATGTCCCAAGTATGGTTTTCCTCAAGTGCCTGAAGTTCAGCCTCCATTGCTTGTTGCCAACACTTATGTTCCATAGCTTGTTTATAACAAGTGGGAATAGAAATAGAAGACAAAGTAGTTGACATAGCCACTAGGGTTTAAAAACCATACCGTTCAGGGGTTTATGACTTCTAGAGTTTCTTCGAAGAGGAGGTGGATCATTGGAAATGGGTAGAACAGGATCAGATGCCACAGGAAGATTTAGAGGAACCTCAGTGGGACCAGTAGGAGAATCAATATCAGGTGTGCGTCGATGATAAACAAAACCAGGTTTAAATCTTTGTACAGATGTTGACGACTCGAAAAAATGAGGTAACACAGATAGAGAAGGGAATTCTGAAATCTGTTTGATGCTAAAGAAAGGTTGGTTTTCAAAAAAAATTACATTCCTAGACACAAGAGTGTGTCGGGCATTAGGATCATAACAAAGAAATCCTTTTTGGGTTCCAGCATAACCTAAGAAAGCACACCTGACAGATTGAGCAGTGAGTCAAATAAGAGAAATATTGAAGAATGTTCTCTATTTTTGTATATGTTTTATTGATAACAATAGCTCCTATTTATAGTTTACAAAAGAGAACTATCTACGGAAAATTACAAAAAATCAGCACCTACAAATCTGTCAGCTATAAATCTATCCCTATTAAACAAAATCAGCAGCTACAAATCTGCTCTTATTAATTGACAAAATTCCTAGATATCAGTAGGTATATATTTAGGAATATAATTCCCTAATTTTCTGCAATTTAATAAAGAATATGTTGATAGAGGGTTGGCCAACCCTAAGACAATTCGTCATCTAAAAGGATACGTGAGTGGCCAATCTTCTCTCCCTTGGCTTTGGGAGGAGACCTTAATTACATTATTGAGTCGAATGAAAAAGCTAGAGGCAGAGGAAAACCAAAAAAAAGATATGAAAAACTTTTGAGATGCACTTCTTCGTAATGATTTATAGGATGTTAAACCAGCAAGAGGATAATTGACTTGGAAAAAGGGGAGGATGTACATACATGTATTAGAAAGACTAGACATATATGTTGCTTTCATTTCTTGGCTACAAAAACATACACAATGTGAGGTGACCTCTGAATTTGCTTTTAAGTTAGACCATTATTACCTGTTAATGAATACAGTTAGACCACTGAGTCATTTCGGAAAAAGAGGGGATTATTTCAAGTTTAATAATTTTGGGCAAAGGATGAGAATTGTTTACAAATAGTTCATGAAGTCTGGGAAAGTGAGACTGGTGACACACTTAAAAAATTACAGTTTGTTGGTTCAAAATTAGAAAGTTGGCAGCGAAGGAAAAGATTTGCTGAGACACAAAAAAGAAAAGAGCTTAAAAAGAATATTGAGAATTTTATGCAGCAACATATAAATGTGGAGTCTTTGACTGTTATTAGGGAGTTGAAAACAAATTTAAAGATCTTTCTGGATAAAGATGAATAATAATGGCGATAGAGATCGAGGGTGAGTTGTCTAAAGGAGGGCGACAGAAATATTGCTTTCTTCCATGCTAGGGCTAATGGAAGGAAAAAGAAGAATTATATAAGAGGTATTCAATATGAGAATGAGTTGTGAAAAGAAGGAGTAGATCAGGTGTTTGAAGTGACAAAACAGTTTTATGATAATCTATTTCATTCTAATGGAAACACTACCTCATACCAAATCCTGGATGTTGTTGAAACATGTATAACACTCGAGATGAACTCCAAACTTTGTGCTGATTTCATGATGGGGGAAGTTAAGCTTGCTTTTCTTCAAATACACCCCAACAAAGCCCCTGGAATAGATGGTATGCCAACTTCCTTTTTCCGTTCCTTTTGGTCTTTACTTGGCTCTGACTTTGTTAATTTTTGTTTAAATTTATTAGCTGGCTTTATTGATATGTCTGAGATTAATAAAAATGTTTTAGTTTTAATTCCTAAAGTAGAGAACTCAATCCTTATTACGCATTTTAGACCTATTAGTTTATGCTCTGTAGTTTATAAAACATGTTCTAAAGTCCTTGTGAATAGGTTGAAATCCATCATGCCTGTATGTATAGCTGAGAATCAAACTGCTTTTATTCTTGGAAGATTAATCTCTAATAACATTATGGTTGCCCATGAATTATTACATTTCTTTAAGAGTTCTAAACATCGTCCGAACAAAGGTGCTACAATTAAACTTGATATGGAAAAAGCATATGATAGGATAGAATGACATTTTCTGGTTGAAGTTATGAGGAAAATGGGTTTTGAACAAAGTTGGATTGATTTGGTCATGAGTTGTGTCACCTCTGTTACTTATTGTTTTCGAATAAATGGTTGTGTTTCTGAGTTTTTTAAGCTTGGAAGGGGTTTAACATAAGGGGAACCTTTATCACCATTCTTTTTTTTTTGTTTTGTTTTGCACTTAAGGTTTATCGGCTTTACTTCTGAAAAAGCAGGCTGAAAAAAGATTACAAGAATTAAAGCTAGTAGGAGTGGCCCGAAAGTCAATCACTTACTTTATGCTGATGACTTCTTGTTATTTATATAGAATTTGACTGATAAGTCTAGACATCTTAGGAACTCCTTACTTGAATATGATAGAGCATCGGGACAAAAGGTTAATGTGTATAAATCCTACATTTATTTTAGTAATGGAATGTCTCCAACTTGTAAACAAGAGATTATGGATATTCTAAATATGAGGGAAGAAGAAGATATGGGTGTGTATTTGGGTTACCTTTGATTGTTGGAAAAAAAATAAGACATAAGCTTTGGGATTTTTGAAACAAAAAGTAAATAAGAGAGTTATGGGGTGGATAAACAATTTACTTTCTTATGGGGGGCGTGAAGTTCTTCTGAAAGTTGTTGTTCAAGCTTTACCTTCTTTTGCTATGTTGTGTTTTCTTTTACCAGATTGCATCATTGATCCAATTGTTACAACTATGAGAAATTTTTGGTGCTCAGGAAAATTAGAGAAACGAGGGTGGCCACATATTGCCTGGACGAAATTATACAGACAAAAACGAGATGTTAGACTTGGTTTTCGTGACCTAAAGTTGTTCAATATTGCCTTATTAGGTAAGCAAGTGTGGAGATTAATAACAAATAAAGATTCTTTGAGCTTTAAAGTTCTTTATGCAAAGTATTTTCCTAATGGTATGGTTTTAAATACAAATTTGAGTGATAAATCATCTTTTATATGGAGAAGCATCTATACAGTCAAGGAATATCTTAAAGATGATTTTCATTGGAGAATAGGGAAGGACAATGAAACTAATTTTTTTACTGACTAGTGGGGAGGAGACAAAGCAGTGAACATTATTGGTGCTTATATGCATGCTGTCAATCCCATCAAATGCAAAGAATTTATGTTACCAGGAAGAAATGAATGGGATGAAAGGAAAGTTGGAGGGGTGCTCACAAGTGTAGCTGCAACAGTACTTTTAAAATGTCCTATTGTTCAGTCCTCTAAAGATACATTGGTATGGTTGCATCACCCCACAAAATTTTATATAACAAGATCGCACACAAATGGTTGTTGGATCAGAATAGCTCAGACAATGATGAATCAAAAATATAGAAAGTAATTGCCGAAGCACACACCCTACCAAAGATTAAAATATATGGATGAGGACTTGGATATGAAGCTATCCAAACTGAAGGAAAACTAACACAGGTTGGGATTGGTTCTGGTCTTTGTTCACTCTGTAATTCTGAAGAAGAAACATTGTTGCATGCCATGCGAGACTGTTATTTGGTTTAAGAAATATATGCCTTATGTAATTTTGCCTCTATACTCCCTCAGGGTCCATTTAATAGTTATAAATTGTGGCTAGAAGCTTCTCTGAACTCTTTAAATAAAGAAAATTTTGTTTTTCTTCTTGTTTTGTTATGGAATATTTGGCATAAGAGAAATCATTGGGTCCATCATGGTATTCTTCTCATGGAAAAAATGGTGGTGAACTAATCACAAATTCTTGTTATAATTTTTTTCAGGAAACTGAGCTAACTACTCCTATAGTTTCTTGTAGCAGATAAAAAATGTGGTTAAAGCCTCGTGGAGAAACGGTGAAGATTAATGTGGATGCAGCTTTCTTACTACATAATGGAAAGGCTTCTGTTGGCATAATTGCAAGGGATAGCAATGGATTAATGATCAATGGCTGGACACATAAACTACGTGGTGTCCATACGGTTGAATCAGCGAAAGCTTCAGCGTTTCCTGTTGGAATCTAAATGACACTTGAAAATACTTGAGAACCAGTTCAAATAGAAGGTGATTCTATGACTAGTGAACAAGTTATAGACAACTACTCATGACCTCTCGATTGCTGCTTGTTATCTTCATGAAGCTCATCGCGTAGTGCATTCTTATCCTTTATTATTATTACACATGTTATTAGAGAAGCAAATAAAGCTACTCATTCTCTTGCACATTGGGCACTTGAGTTGGATGACCCGTTTTATTTCTCGTTTGATATTTATGCTTGTATTAAACATATTGTTTTGGATGATGCTAATTATGGATGAATAATATATTTGAATTTTTAAAAAAATATAAAAAGCGGAAGGACTTTTTTAAAAAATAGAAACCCTAAAAAGAAATGTTGAAAATTAGTTTGAAAACTGAAAAATAAAATACTAAAAAAATATTTTTCTAAAAAATATTATTTTGAAAGTAAATAAAAATTTGGAAAATATTTTAAAAATGATTAGAGATTTCTTTTTCAAAAATAAAAAAGGGAATGAAAGTGGTTTGAAAAACAATTAGGGTAATTTAAAAATTGATTTCAAAATTATTAGAGTCATCATCGGTTACTAAGGTAGACCGTACACTGTAAAATCAAAGATTCAAAATAAATATAGGTTCGGGATTTGGATACGGTAAAAAACAGTATTAACATTTACAAATCGTCCAAAATTAGTACCTTTAAAATTATTGCTTTTTTAATATTGAACTTTGTGAATTAATGTGGCATTTAAATTGAATATCCGGTTATAAACGTCAGTAAATTTTAAAAGTCTTGATATTCATGAATAAACACCTAACAATCACCACTTTGATTGGTACTAGCCTTGTTTATTTCGAATATAAAAGATATTACATTAAATTAAATTAAGGTCGAATTATGCAAATTAAACATTACCAATCACATACTAAAAAATATATATTTAAACTTGAATAAAAGACATGCAACAATGAGAATTAATTCTGGGTATAGGATGCTCCGATTTCTGTTCTTTTAATTGTAGCCGAAGATAAACGAAATCTGAAACCATCTTAGAGTGCTTCACATGTCATGTCTTCTTTAAGTGCTTTGGATTAGCTCGATCATCTTGGTATTTGCTCAATTTACGGGATATACATCTTCACCAGCATAAGTTTGGATCATTTGAGTTTTTTATTTGATGTTTCACATTTTCTTGCTTTGTTTTTTCATTGTTAAACTTTTAGATGTTTTAGTTTTTTAAACTTTAAAATAAATAAATCTCAGATGATACTTTTTTTAAAAAAAAAAGACATGCAACAATGAGAATACAAAATAGAACTTTATCATGATGTAGAAAATACAATAAATAAAGACTTTAAAATAAATAAAATGCAAGAAAGACCGTAACAAATGTGCATCGAAACAAACATATAAAAATCCACAAACCTTATATGCGTGTTAATTTAGAAAAAAAAATAACTAAAAATAATGCATATGAAATGAAATTCATACATAAAACATAAATAAGAAAAGACTAGAATAAAAGACAGTTTAAAATGAAACTTTTAGAGGGCAAATTGGGGATTAAACCCCTTAAAACAGATGACAAAACGAAACATGGATGAAATTCAAACGAACTAAAATTTGAAAGGGATCAAAATGTGTATACCTTTCAAAATCAGGATTACATATGATTTTAGGATGAAATCGAAACATTTTAAAAGTGGGAAGATTACGGAAAGGGCTTCAAAAATGTGAAGGGATTTAACGAGGGAGTTTACTCATTTTATTTTTCTAAATCCACTATAAAAACACAAATTTTCAAATGGTCATCCCACTTTCCATTTATTTTTTAAATCATTTGGGATATCCTAAAATCCTCTTAAATATTTGAGTCTCGTACTTAGTAAATAAAGCTTGTTCTTCCCATTTTAAGAAAACATGAAACGTTGGTCACTCCTCCGTCATAAAACTCAGAAAAATATCACGTCGGTTGTCGTTAGTGGCGGACAACGAGATAAAACTACCATTCTCTTCATTCTTTCAAAACCTTAAACTTGATTTAAACCCCGATTCCCCTTTGTTTTTACGAAATCCACACTTAAAACTCTCACTTTTACAAAATCGAAATTAAAAAAAAATTAAGAACTTGATAGTCTAACCTAAGATGTTCCTCAACGGTTCACCACCGGAGACATATAAGTCATGGGTTTGTCACCGTAATTATCATCTGTCACCGGTAAGATCCTCAAAGGATTTCAAGAAAGAAAGGAGGTAAAAAAACTAGATCTATTTTCGTTCTTTTGTTTATGCATGTATATGAAAAAGTTGAGAGATACCTCAGAGTGTTTATTTTGTATTGATAATTTTTTAGAGTCCCCTTACAAATGTTTCGTCTTTCTCCTCTATAGCCGTTTCAAATTTTAATTATGGTTTAAAGCATAATAAAATCTAATATTGTTGGTGGTGGAATCATTCCTCATTTTGGTTGGATTCATATGTTGGTTCTCTTGTGATATTATTAGCCTCTGATTTTTGGAATTTGTCTCTACTATACTCTAACATTGTCTATTTTTTGGTTGCATATGTCTCGTACGAATTCTGATATTCTACTTGTATGAATTGTTCGGAGGCGAGAGAACTAGAGAGAGGAGCGCCAACATGGATAACTGATCGCTGCGCGTGGAAAAAACGTGATATTCTAATAGTAACTTAGGCAATTGAAGAGGCGCGCGTGTGGCATACGCTCGCGTAGAGAGTACGAAGTGTAGCGTGTAGGCGCGAGTGACATCCAAAGAGTTTCTCTCCCTTTGATCGTGACTGTTAGATCATAGTATGATTTAATGGCCCCGTTTGACTGCATAAAACAAAAGCATGTTAGGATTTTTGGCATATGGGTTACTAGATTTGGACCCAAACTCGGGCTAAATTTGTAAATAAGTTTAAATTTTTAATATATATTTTTGGATTTTAAAAATGTAATGGACTTTATTATTTAAAATAAGGGTAAACTACTGCGCTAGTCACCTTCGTTTACCCTCAGTACATTTTAGTCACCGATTTTGAAAAACGACCAGTAAGGTCACTATCGTTTTCGGGGCGTAAAGTTTTGGTCACTCCAACGTTAAGTGTCGTTAAATATTAACGAAAAGACGATCTGGCACAATATAAAAATGATAAATTACTTAAATAGTCCTTAAATTATTATTATACTTTTGTTTTATCTTTAATTTTACCCTTAAAATTTTAAAATTTCATCTTTTTCACCATTTCTCCTCCTCCTATCTTGTTCTCCGATGAACTCATCTTTCTTCCTTGAAAATTACTGATATTTTCCTAATTTTTCTCTTCCCATTTTGATTTTTTAAGATCCAAAAAATTTTATTATTTCTAGTTTAGATCTAATAACAACAGAAGAATTCAAGTTTTTTAGGTAAACTTAGAAAATCAAAATCAAAAAAATAAAACTTTTCTTCTCTTAACGTATTTTTTTCACCTCTTATGATTTATCGTTAGTATTTCAACTCTGTTAAGCCAAAATCAAGAAAAATACAATTAAAAAATTTTATTTGGGAGATCGGAAACATTTCAAATAATAGTCCAGAGAGGAAAGATAATATTATGCGTGGACGATACCATATTATGCCAGAAGCTTCTTCTTCCTCCCAATCTTCAACTGAAATCGAGCAAGGACAATGGGAAGATTTGCCCCTGTAATTACTGTTCGGTATTATATAAAGAGTAAAAACAAATGCAAATGATTAGTCGACAAGGAAAGATGTAGTTGCTTGTGCTGCCGTTTGTAAGTTTCATGGAGGGAAATCACTAAACAAATTATTAAAACACCTGAGCAATATGGCTTCTTGACTCTCATCATATCTCTTAAGCATGTTAAAATTTTAAACTTCCTCTTTATACCTTTTTATTGAAAAATTTATGTTTAATGATTTATTGGTGTTTCTTTATTTGTGGTTTAGCTTGAACCAAGGGATGCTCCAATTCAATGTTTTATTAGGATGAAAAAGAAAAGTCAACATATCGATTGCATTTGGGTCTCAATTCTGGTATTTTTTTATTTTTTTTCATTCTTTTTGGTGAAAATCATATTGATTGCTTTGTCTTAGGGTTAGGGATCTAGGCAATTGCTTTTCGTTGGGTTTAGAATAAGGGTTAGGTTTTCTTTAGGAAGATGGTATATTTATAAATTTTAAAATTTTTAGAGATAAATTAAAAATTAAAAAAAGTATAATAATAGTTTAATGACTATTTAAGTAATTTATTATTTTTGTATTGTGTCAGATCGTCTTTTCGTTAATATTTAACGGCACTTAACGTTGGAGTGACCAAAACTTTACGCCCCGAAAACGATAGTGACCTTACTAGTCGTTTTTCAAAATTGATGACTAAAAGTGTACTGGGGGTAAACGAAAGTGATTAGCGCAGTAGTTTACCCTTAAAATAATTGGGATTTTATTCTTTAATAATATAAACTTTTATTTATACAATGGATTAATTCATAATAATAGCATAATATAGTAGTAATATATAAAATAGTAATAATAATAATAATAATATAAGATAGTACTTAACCGAAAATAAAATAATTATAATCATAAAAAACGAGAGTATTGTATATACAAAATAACAAAAGATAAAAAACAAAATTAAATAATTATAATAATTGGGAAAATACTTATAATATATTAATATTAAATAGTAGTTAAAAAAAGAAAATAAATAAATATATATATAAAAAAACCCAACAACTATATGTTTTAATAAGAAAAAATATAGTTGTTGTGAATAAAGTAAAGAATAAGAATAAAATAGGAGAACAAAGATAATAGACAAAAGAGAGAGATTTGTATTATATTCTCAAAGTAAGATTGTATACAATGTTTTATCCAAAAGTCTATATTTATAGGCATATGATGGAAACCCTAATTCCAAAGGGTATTAAACTCTAATAATAATGTTCATTAAAGTTTAACTTAATATATAAATATTCACCATAAATAAGATATTCATAACACTCCCACTTTGATATTTATGAAGGTAATATGCCTCGTTAAAACCTTACTAAGATAAAAACCCTATTTGAAAAAATTCTTAGTGAAGGAAAAAGAGTACACACATTTTTGATACGCATAACATGTTGCCTCATTAAAAACTTTACCAGGAAAAACCATTGGGATAAAACCTCGGTTAAGGGAAAAGAGTACAACACGTATTTACTCCCCCTTAAAAAATATTACATAAGATCTTTGAATCTTCATAATTCAATATTGAATATAATCTTCCAATATTGAACTAGATTATGTACTCATGGATAAATTTTCCAAATTATTACTTGAAATGATTCATTGAATAATATTCTTCTAAAGATCATAAGGGATGGAACTTTAAAAAAATTATATGTTTCGTTATCACATTTGATATATGCACCTTGAGATATAAATTTTTCATTATCTCTACACAAGATATCTTGTATCTTATTTTGTGAAAGTAATTCACATATCTTCAGGATATGTTTAGCTTGTAACATCCCGATTTTGGGTCTGGGAGTTTAGACCGGATATAATTTAAAATTGGTTTTTCAAAATTTATGTTTTAGGACCCATTTAAAGTAAAAATGGTTTAAAAAGGGGTTTTGAAAGAAAAGAGGGGTAATGGGGGACCACTTATGTGATTTCCCCCAAAACACCCATGGAAGACATAAAATTTAACAAAAAAGGGGTTTTCATTCAAAAATAACACACCTTTTTACTCTTCATCTTTTCCAAAAGGTTTTCCCCATTACAAGAACAAGCTTTCTTCTTAATAGGAGTGATTTTGATGAGGTAAATCATTCTTTAACTTAGTATTCATGTTCATCACATTATTATAGCATGGATTTTGTTTTTATCCCTTGAGATTTTAGTTACATGTTGGAAATGAGTTTTGAAAAGGAATTTTCGGATGAGTTTTAAATGAGTATTAAAAAGGGTGTTATTAAAACTTCTTTTGGTGCCAAAATATGTTTAAAAGTTGGGTTTTTAATGGTATTCCCGAAATGGTTTGTTATGGGTATTTTTGGAGGTTGAAAACTTGAGTTTTGGGGGTGTTTTAGGGTGGAAATGATGGGCTGATGTTATAACTATGTTTAAGGGATAATTTGAGCAAGTTTTGATGTTGTTTGGGTGATGGAATCAATGGTTTTTGCTGTGTTTTTGTTGAAGTCCAAAAATTTAGGTTTATGGGCATTTTGGCTTGAGTTTGATGAGGAAATGTTGGGAATTTTGTAAGTTGTTGTTTGATGATGTTATTGTGGCTGATTTTGAGGTTAAAAATCTGTTTTTGGTTGCTTAGAAACAAGGGAAGACATTGTGGAAGTTTAGGACGCAATTTCGGGTAGAGTGGAGGCTTGAATCGACTTTCCAGGTTGCATGTGTGAGCTTGGTGAGTGGAAAAATATTTTGAACTTGGTTTTGGTTCAAGGAAGATTTTGGGAGTTTGGATTAGGCTTGATAAGCTAATTCAAACTTAAGAGTAAGATTTACCAATTTTTTACTTACCTTGTATGCTTGTTACATGGTAAAAATTGGAAAGCATATTGTGTTTAATTGTTGTCGATGTTAATTGTTATGTTGAGTTGTGTTGATTATCTATTGATTAATGACATGTTAATATGGGATGTGAGATATTTGTAAGGTAACTGTAAGATGTTGTAGGTTATGCTTGTAAGTGGTAAGTAAGATCACTCGAGTATGGTAAGAAATATAGACGGGTGGCTATGTAAGACCGGTAAGAGGTGTAAGATGTAAGATTTGTAAGATTAATATTATGGTAATGATGTTTGCTTTCATTGAGTCATACCGGGTATAATTGGTCGACCAATAGGATGTAAGAATAGTGCACTGTGAGACAAAATTCGCATACGTGTCATATAAATTCGGTCGTGTCAGACAAAAATCGTATACTTGTAAGATAAATTCGGCCGTGTCAGATAAATTTGTATGTGTGTACGAAGTTTTCGTATATCCGTGTATAATAACCGAGTTTGCCAAAATACTTATCTTAATTGCTATGAATATGTTTTTTATGTTATGTTGTGGACTTTGATTGCTCTCGTAAGTTGTAAGATATTATGATGTAAGATGTACGAAATGATGTTATTCTTTATTTTCAAATAAAGCTTGAACCCTGTATTGTCGTAGTTATGTTTTTGAGTTCTGCTCACTAAGCATTTATGCTTACACTCTCGTTTTTCGAAAATGCAGATCGTTAGCTCGGGAGTTAGCACGGTGCGAAGAAGGGCGTCCAAGCGTGTTGCTCGTTAGCTCAAGTATGATTTAGTTGCAGTAATGTATTAGCTAGCAATGGGATATGCTATGTTGTTTAGGAACGTTGTTTGACTCCTATGTTGACTTATGTTTTGGATGATTTCATGCATGTTCTATATTCGCTATGGTTGCCTTGTGTTAGCTTGTTGATTTATGTTTTAAAGTTATGGTTATGTGGATATTATCTTTGATGTTGTTTGAACTCTTTTATGTATGAATCTATGTCTTATTGCCTGAGCAGGATTCGAATGGTTGTGTATGAGTTTCAAGCATGTGTAACCTGATCCTTGAGTTTTATAATGTCTTATGCATGTTAAGTATGCTTGTATATGGTTGTTGGGTTAATACTTAGTTGTTTGTGCTTTAAAATTTGTCCAGATGCAGGGGCTTTCGGTTCCATCTTGTACCGATATACCAATATCTTTTTGAGCCTTTGGGATTTCGGCAAGCCCAATAAGGTTGGTTTAGAGCCCGTGTGCAGATACGTTGGCCGTTTGGGCTCAGAAAGGCTTTCTAGGGTTGGTTATTGGAGTCGGGTCTTTGGACTTGACTTCGGTAATCCCCGTCTAGCCACCTCAGGTCGGCCTTGCGACTAGGCCGGGTCGAGGGGGTTATATTTTTTCGTATCAGATCCTCGGTTTAAGGCTCTCGGACCGTTTCCGCGACGTTGACAGGTAAGTGAGGTAAGTTTACAGCATTTGGTTGCAAAATCTCAGTGTTTGCCTTGCACGGTGATTGTATATGCCATGTTGATTGTTGGTTGCATTGTACGGTGTTTGAAAGTTTATGTTGAGTTGTTTATCGTGTAAAAACATAGTTGTCGGATCCCATTGCTAATATTACATTATTGGAAAATCATTTTTAGTGAAGGAATACTTGAGCACCTTGGACCCTCGCATTTGCTAACTCAATCTTGTATGTTTATCTTGTTTGTAGTTGTTATCTCCCTTGCTCAGTATGTTGAGTAGAGGGGCAGGCCTAGGGCTAAGGTAGTAGAGCCCGAGGTTGTTATTGAGAACGGACATGTATCAAATGGGTTGTACTAGAGCGCGCAGACTAGGTTGTTTTATTTCTCTGCTTTAAGGTGATGCCTACACCTGATGGGTCACCATTACTTCGAGTATGTCAGATGATGAGATTTCTTGGGAGTTCTTCGAGTTCGCCTTCCGCAAGAAGTATTTGGATCCTCACTATATTGATAAGAAAAAGAAGGAATTTATGGCCTTACTTCAGGGTGGTATGTCTGTGACTGATTATGAGATCCGGTTTGTTAGACTGAGTCAGTATGCGCCAGAGATAGTTCCTACCGAGAGGGAAAGATGTGACCGCTTTCGATATAGACTGAATGAAGAAGTGAAGAGGTACATGTTAGCTACTGACTATACAGATTTTGATGTCTTGGTCGCTAGGGCCAAGCACATAGAGCACAGTTTTGGTCTGACCAAACGAGTTTGAGGGTCTAGTTTTGGGAAGAGGTCTGCGGGTTTCAATAGAGGTGATGGCAAGAGGCACAAGGACACTAGGCATCATTTTGATCATGGGCGTGGAAACTCAGGTCGAGGCCATCAAGGCCAAGGAGCTGTTGCTCGTGCTCCCGTGTGTGCTAGATGTGGTAGGCACCACGCTGGAGAGTGCTGGGGTATATCGGGTGAGTGCTGGAATTGCGTATCCCGAGAACATTTGAGGCGTAACTGCCCGAATTTAGCTAGAGGTGCACCGATTCAGGTTCAGGCTCCCGCCAGAGCTATTGATTATCATCGAGGCTGTGGGCACGGTCGAGGAAATTTTTAGCCAAGGAATGATGGTCAGCGGAATGTGGCTCATGTGGTTGCGGTTCAGCCAGAGGATGGTGGTTCGGCTATGGTTTATGCTCAGTGAGAGGGACAAAACAACATCAATGTGATCGTAGGTAATTTCTCTATACAATCTTTGAGTTTGCTTTCCTTGATTAACTCTGGGTCTACGCATTCATATATTTTGAGTGAGCATGCTAGGATGTTGGATATACCTTGTGATACACTAGATATAGGTGTTAGTGTTACTAGTTCCTTCGGAGATACCGTAGTGGTCAGAATGATGTACAGACGATGTTCGTTGATGGTTCAGGGGTATGTGTTCCCAGTTGATATGATGGAATTGACATTCTACGGTTTTGATATGATTTTGGGTATGGATTGGCTGACAGAGCATAGAGCTAGTATAGACTTCGAGAACAAGAGAGTTTATTTGAAGCTTGCAAATGATCATGAGATTGTGGTAGTAGGTGAGAACGTGAAGTTCTTATCGAATATTGTTTCGGCTCTAGAGGTTCAGAGGTTAGTTGAGTTGGGCTGTGAGAAATACCTAGCATATGTGATGAACCCGAACATGAATGAGGTCAGACCGTAAGATATCAAGACGGTGTGTGATTTTCCGAGTGTGTTTTCAGAAGAGTTGTCTGGTTTGCCACCTAACAGAGAGGTTGAGTTTGCCATAGAGACGTATTCAGATTCTGCTCCTGTTTTGATTGCTCTGTATGATATGGCACCGAAAGAATTGAAAGAGTTGAAGACTCAGTTGCAAGAACTATCAGACAGAGGTTTTATCCGACCGAGTTCTTCGTCTTGGGGCGCACTCGTATTGTTTGTGAAGAAGAAAGACGGTAGCATGAGGATATGCATCGACTATAGACAGTTGAATCAGTTGAAAGTGAAGAACAAGTATCCGCTACCGAGAATTGATGATATGTTTGATCAGCTTAGAGGTGCTACCGTGTTTTCCAAGATAGACTTGAGATCAGGGTACTATCAGTTGAAGGTAAAAGAAGTCGATGTGCCGAAGAAAGCTTTCCGTACAATGTATGGTCACTATGAGTTTTTGGTTATGCCTTTCGGGTTGACTAATGGACCATCTACTTTCATGGACATGATGAACAAAATTTTCTGCGAGTACTTGGATCAGTTTGTGGTTGTGTTCATTGATGACATATTGTGTACTCACGTACTGAGGAAGATCATGACAGACACTTGAGGTTAGTATTGCAAACTTTGTTGGATCACCGGTTGTATGCCAAGTTAAACAAGTATGAGTTCTGGATTAGAGAAGTTATTTTCTTAGGACATGTAGTGTCAGCTGAGGGGATTAGAGTAGATCCTAAGAAGATAGAAGCGATTGTGAGTTGGAAGCAACCGAAGTCTGTCACAGAGATTCGTAGTTTCCTAAGCTTAGCAGGTTACTATAGGAGGTTTGTGAATGGTTTTTCAAAGATAGATGCTCCTTTGACTAAGTTGCTTCAGAAGAATGTTCAGTTTGAGTGGTCAGATGCAAGACAACAAGCCTTTGAGAAACTAAAAGAAGCTTTGACAGATGCGTCGATTTTGATACAGCCAGTATCAGGGATAGAGTATGTGATCTACAATGATGCTTCGTATGTAGGGCTAGGTTGTATGCTTATGCAAGATGGAAGAGTTATAGCTTATGCTTCGAGACAGTTGAAGAACCATGAGCGCAATTATCCGACCCATGATATAGAGCTAGTCGCAGTTGTGTTTGCCTTGAAGATTTGGAGGCATTACTTGCATGGTGAAAGATGCACAGTGTACACAGATCACAAGAGTTTGAAGTATCTGATGACGTTGAGAGAGTTGAATTTGAGGCAGCGAAAATGGCTTGAGTTATTGAAAGACTATGACCTCAAGATTGAGTACCATCCGGGTAAAGCCAATGTAGTGGCAGATGCTTTGAGTAGGAAGATGGCTGTTGAGTTGAGAGCTATGTTTGCTAGATAGAGCTTATCAGGTGATGGTGGCTTGGTAGCCGAGCTTCAGGTTAGACCTACTTTGGGTCAGTTGATTAGAGAGAAACAACTGTTAGATAGATCTTTGGCACCTCACGTGCAATATATAGTTGAAGGAAGACCTACAGAGTACAGTTTCAGGGATGATGGTGTTTTGTGTTTCAGAGACAGAATAGTTGTGTTGAATGACAGTGATCTAAAACGTATGATTCTGAACGAAGCACACAGTAGTCCTTTTTCTATGCATCCGGGTAGTACGAAGATGTACCGTGGTTTGAAGGATGATTACTTCTGGATTGGTCTAAAGAGAGATATTGTCGACTATGTGAGTAAGTGTATGGTTTGTCAGAGAGTTAAGGCAGAACATCAGTTTTCGTCTGGTTTGTTACAGTCATTGAAGATTTCGGAATGAAAATGGGAAAATATCACCATGGATTTTGTATCCGGTTTGCCTTTGACTCCTTCGAAGAAGAACTCAGTTTGGGTTATAGTTGATCGCTTCATGAAGTATGCTCACTTTATTGTTGTTCACACAACTTGCTCCTTAGATAAGTTGGCAGATTTGTACATTGGTGAGATAATGAGATTGCATGGTGTTCCGAAATCGATTGTATCTGATAGAGATTCAAGATTTACAACCAGATTTTGGGAGTGTTTGCACAGTGCTTTGGGTACCGTTTGAATTTCAGTACTTCGTACCATCCTCTGTTAGATGGGCAATCAGAGAGAGTTATTCAGATTCTCGAGGATAGGTTACGTTGTAGCGTCATTGATTTTCAGGGTACTTGGGAGAAGCACCTGTCGTTAGTTGAGTTTGCATATAACAACAATTATTAGTCGAGTATTCAGATGGCTCCGTATGAGGCTTTGTATGGCAAAAAGTATAGAACTCTGTTTTGTTGGGCTGAAGCAGGTTAGAAATTGATATTGATGTTGGATATGCTTAAGGGGACTACCGAGAAAGTGAAGTTGATTTGTGATCGGTTAAAGACAGCTTCAGATAGGCAAAAATCGTATGCGGATTTGAAACAGAAAGAAATAGTGTATGCCGTGGGTGATAGAGTGTTCTTGAAAGTTTCGCCTTGGAAGAAGGTGATGAGATTCGGTAGAAAAGGTAAGCTGAGTCTAAGGTATATTGGACCGTATGAGATTGTGAAACAGATTGGTACTGTTCCTTATCAATAACGTTTTCCGCCAGAGTTAGAAAAGATTCATGATGTGTTTCATGTGTCGATGCTTTGAAAGTATAGATCAGATCCGTCTCATGTTATGCCAGTGGAAGAGATTGTGTCGAATTTAGATTTGACCTATGACGAAGAACCAGTTGAGATTTTAGCCTCGGATAGCAAAGTGTTACGTGGTAGATCTATTGAGTTGGTCAAAGTAAAGTGGTGACGCAGAGGGGTGGAAGAAGCCACTTGGGAGAGAAAGGAGGATATGGAGAAGCAGTTTTCGTATCTTTTTCCGTCAGGTAAGAATTTCGGGGATGAAATTCCTTAAGTAAGGGAGAGTTATAACATCCCGGTTTTGGGTCTAGGAGTTTAGACCGGATATAATTTCAAATTGGTTTTTCAAAATTTATGTTTTAGGACCCATTTAAAGTAAAAATGGTTTAAAAAGGGGTTTTGAAAGAAATAGGGGTAACAGGGGGACCACTTATGTGATTTCCCCCAAAACACCCATGGAAGACATAAAATTTAACAAAAAAGGGGTTTTCATTCAAAAAGGAGACACATTTTTACTCTTCATCTTTTCCAAAAGGTTTCCCCATTACAAGAACAAGCTTTCTTCTTTATAGGAGTGATTTTGAAAAGCTAAATCATTCTTTAACTTAGTTTTCTTGTTCTTCACATTATTATAGCATGGATTTTGTTTTTATCCCTTGAGATTTTATTTACATGTTGGAAATGGGTTTTGAAAAGGAATTTTTGGATGGGTTGTAAATGGGTATTAAAAAGGGTGTTATTAAAACTTCTTTTGGTGCCAAAATATGTTTAAAAGTTGGGCTTTTAATGGTATTCCCGAAATAGTTTGTTATGGGTATTTTTGGAGGTTGAAAACTTGAGTTTTTGAGGTGTTTTAGGGTGGAAATGATGGGTTGATGTTATAACTATGTTTGAGGGATAATTTGAGCAAGTTTTGATGTTGTTTGGGTGATGGAATCAATGGGTTTTGCTGTGTTTTTATTGAAGTCCGAAAATTTAGGGTTATGGACATTTTGGCTTGAGTTTGATGAGGAAATGTTGGGGGTTTGTAAGTTGTTGTTTGATGATGTTATTGTGGCTGATTTTGAGGTTAAAAATCTGTTTTTGGTTGCTTAGAAACAAGGGAAGACATTGTGGAAGTTTAGGACGCAATTTCGGGTAGAGTGGAGGCTTGATTCGACTTTCCAGGTTGCTTGTGTGAGCTTGGTGAGTGGAAAAATGTTTTGAACTTGGTTTTGGTTCAAGGAAAATTTTGGGTACCCATTTTTTACTTACCTTGTATGCTTGTTAGATGGTAAAAATTCGAAAGCATATTGTGTTTAATTGTTGTCGATGACATGTTAATTGTTATGTTGAGTTGTGTTGATTATCTATTGATTAATGACATGTTAATATGGGATGTGAGATATTTGTAAGGTAACTGTAAGATGTTGCAGGTTATGCTTGTAAGTGGTAAGTAAGACCACTCGAGTATGGTAAGAAATATAGACGGGTGGCTATGTAAGACCGGTAAGAGGTGTAAGATGTAAGATTTATAAGATAATATTATGGTAATGATGTTTGCTTTCATTGAGTCATAACGGGTATAATTGGTCTACCAATAGGATGTAAGAATAGTGCACTATGAGACAAAATTCGCATACGTGTCATATAAATTCGATCGTGTCAGACAAAACTCGTATACGTGTAAGATAAATTCGGCCGTGTCAGCTAAATTCGTATGCGTGTAAGACGTTTTCGTATATCTGTGTATAATAACCGAGTTTACCAACAAACTTATCTTAATTGCTATGAATATGTGTTTTTATGTTATGTTGTGAACTTTGATTGCTCTCGTAAGTTGTAAGATATTATGATGTAAGATGTATGAAATGATGTTATTCTTTATTTTCAAATAAAGCTTGAACCCTGTATTGTCGTAGTTACGTTTTTGAGTTCTGCTCACTAAGCATTTATGCTTACACTCTCGTTTTTCGAAAATGCAGATCGTTAGCTCGGGAGTTAGCACGGTGCGAGGAAGGGCGTCCAAGCGTGTTGCTCGTTAGCTCAAGTATGATTTAGTTGCAGTAATGTATTAGCTAGCAATGGGATATGCTATGTTGTTTAGGAGCATTGTTTGACTCCTATGTTGACTTATGTTTTAGATGATTTCATGCATGGTTTATATTCGCCATGGTTGCCTTGAGTTTGCTTGTTGATTTATGTTTTAAAGTTATGGTTATGTGGATATTATCTTTGATGTTGTTTGAACTCTTTTATGTATGAATCTATGTCTTATTGCCTGAGCGGGATTCGAATGGATGTGTATGAGTTTCAAGCATGTGTAAACTGATCCTTGAGTTTTATAATGTCTTATGCATGTTAAGTATGCTTGTATATATATGGTTGTTAGGTTAATACTTAGCTATTTGTGCTTTAAAATTCATCCAGATGCAGTGGCTTTCGGTTCCATCTCGTACCAATATACCAATATCTTTTTGAGCTTTCGGGCTTTCGGCAAGCCCAATAAGGTAAGTCTAGAGCCCGTGTGCAGATACGTTGGCCGTTTGGGTTTGGAAAGGCTTTCTAGGGTTGGTTATTGGAGTCGGGTCTTCAGACTTGACTTCGGTAATCCCCGTGTAGCCACCTCAGGTCGGCCTTGCGACTAGGCCGGGTTGATGGGGTTACATAGCCAAAAACATATTTCAGCTTTGCCTCATGCAAAACAACTATTTAAAGGTAATGATCTCATAAAACTTAAATAATATTTCTAGACTAGCTAAGATACAATGCATCCAGATCAAATAATGTATATATGGTACTTTTAGACCAACAATATCATTACCTTTTTCTCGAGGGTTGAATGAATTGTTTACATTAAAAGACCTAACAATCATAAGGGTGATCAATGAATATGCGTTATGCATGAAAATTCTCTTTAAACATTTTTCTTGTATGCCGATTTATGCACAAGGATTTGAGGAGATCTCTTCATGAGTCTCAACGATATTTAAATCATCGACATACACAACAATAAAAATTCAGAGCTAAACCTCTTAATATAAATGCTCGGGGAAATTAAATAATTCATATAGCATTATGCTAATAAGGATTCAATGAGGCGATTATACCAAATCCGCCTTGTAATCACTAATTTTATCAGGGGACAAACCCGTTTATTTTTATTATTTTTTTCTCTATCTCAAATAATGGGCTTTAGGTAATTTTAGAATTTCCAACAAAAAATCAAAAAAAAATATTAATGGGCTTTATATTTAATTTTGTTCTATTATAAAAATATGTTAAAAAATTCAAAAAATATATATTCATTATTACTATTAAACTAAAAATTTCATCAAAATATTATAAATTATTACTTATTTTATATTATTTACCTTGTTTTAATTTTGTTTTGTTTACTACATATCATATTATTATTTTACTTATTAAGTACATTAAATATTATTATGTTAGTTTTATAGTTTATTATTATGGTTAATAATGTTATTTTAATTTCATTTAGCTTCTTAGTTTTAGTTTAATTACTATTTATTATTTATTATTAATATTAGATATTAAATAAATAATCTAAAATATATAAATAAACTTTATCCTTCACTAATTATCGTTTTATTATCATAGTTATTTTCATTTAATTTTGTTTATCCATTATCATAATATTATTATTATTATTATTATTATTATATATAACAGATCAGATTTGAATAAAAGCCTAAAATTAAAATAAAAGACCCATTTATTAAGTTAACAATCCACTATACAATAACCCAAAAACATAATTACATGCCCACTTATCTTTATTTACAAGTCCAAACAAATAACCCAAATGACCCAACTTTAATTACAAACCATAAACCCTAACCCTCTATTATTCTTTTGCGAACCAACATTTTACCGTTGGATCTAATCTAGACTCAACGGTCCAGATACAAGGAGTGTCGGTTCATGTACGACCACGCGCCAACAGTTTAGATCCCACGCGCGAGATTGCCCTCCACGCGAGGACTCTTCGAATGCTCTAAATGATTCTTCTTCCTCGTTGTTTCCGGTGACCATCAGATGATCCTCCGTTCGTGACTCATGCAAGAAGACAAAAACAATTTTCAGATGCATACAATATTCCAGAGGACAAAAATACAGAAATTTTCAGCAATCATCCAAACAATTTCAGAACAAAATCAAAGCGAATAAGAGAATTCCGGCAAATATCAGAGTATACAAACAAAATCTGCAGCAATGAATAAAAAAAGAGCCAATAGACAATTTAGAGGTTTCATTTTATCATGTAATTTCATTCGGCTATAAAGGAAGAGGCTGAAACAATTGTAAAGGGATTCGATTCCCACCTTTTGAATCAATACAAAGAGAACCAGATTTTAAAGGTAAAACCTCACCATTTTTGCATGCATCGAATGGAAAACAGAAAATAAGTTAGGGTTAAGTTGTACCTTCATTCAAGTCGGAAACTCCCCTATTTCCTCTTCTTCTCCGACAATAAACACCAGATCTTCGGATCGATAGTGGTGAGCTAAGAAAAAAGGAAGAAAGGCTTTTTCTTCTTTCGCTTTTTCCGAACCGAAAATGTTTCCTGTTATTGGCTTTCAAACAAAGGTACTGGATTTTGGTTCTAGTTTCATAAACGAGTAGGATTCTTGGTTTTGGTATTACAACCGAAAAGGCTTTAAAGGGCCTTTAAATCGGGTTTTAAAACAAAGGGAAAATGAAGGTTTTTACTTCGCCGGCCGTCGCAAGGCCGGTTTCTGGGCTTCCCATGGTGGTTTCTTGGAAAGCTGAAGAACATACGAATGTTCTTGAGAGATCTGGTTTTTTGTTTGAATGTTTAAAGAGAATAGGAGAGTGGCTTATTTCGATTTAAAGGAGAAATGGGGAAAGTTTGAAATCAGTTCAAATAAATGACTTTTATACTCAGGGATCATTTTAAAATTGGTCAAATTCCTTCATTAAATCCTTCCGCATATTCATATTAATTTCCGTGGTCCTCGAAACTTCCAGACGTTTTACAATCTGGTCACTATGATATGTGTTAATTTTTTTTTCTCTTGATTTGGCCTTGAAATTTGTTTTTTACTTCGATCTAGCCCAATTTTGTATTATTTTCAAAAGATTTTATTTATCTTAACTCCCTCTGTGTCTTATAGTTTACTTTCAAGCCCTTCCTCTTTTTGAAATTACTTCGGTGCTCCTCGGTTTACTCAAGGAACTCCATTTCAGTCATTAATTTCAGTTTAAAACCCATGTCCTTTTAATTTTATCCTTTAAGTTTCATTTTTCTCAATTTAATCATTTTCCGAAGTTTTTTTTTCTCATTATATTATTTTCTCTTAGAATCGGTTTTATTACGTTCTTATTTATTTACATATATTATTTTACTCATTTGTTGTCTCATGGAATGTACATTCGCTTATCATTTTAGTTTTGGTTGGTTATTTCTTTTAACACATAATTATTTTTACTTTGGTAATATAGTTTACATGACTCATATGTTGTTTTTATTGCAACCTTCTTAATTAATGTCTTACATGTATGTTTATTTGTTATTTTCCATGATATAAGCTCATATATTGTGTATAGTTTTATTTGTCATTGTTTTTATGATGTTGTATATTTATTTTGTCATATTCTTGTATATATGTACATGTAATGTGACATTTAAGTTTCAACGTAACTAGCTAATTAATTAATGAG
This sequence comes from Abelmoschus esculentus, assembly GCA_035048815.1. NCBI lineage: Eukaryota > Viridiplantae > Streptophyta > Magnoliopsida > Malvales > Malvaceae > Abelmoschus > Abelmoschus esculentus. Next base: position 8,738,711 of record JAUCBN010000015.1, read on the forward strand.
ATGTTTAGATATTTGGTCGTAACGGGCCCGATACCAGGCGTAGTGGTGGCGGTGTATGTGTTTACCTTCGAATATCGTGACCTTTAAAATACATTCGAATTTTTGAATAAATATTAATTTAAATTCCACTTTAATTTGTAAATTTTAATTTTAATTAAACGGTAAATATTTTTAAGATACCAATTTGGGCGGTTTGAAAATGCTAACCCTGTTTTTAACCGTAACCGACTCTCAAATCCTTTTAATTTTGAATCTTTGGTTTTACAGTGTCCGGTCTACCAAAGTGAACGGTGACGACTCCAACTTTTTAAATCTTTTTTCCAAATAGTGTTCAAATTTGTTTTCTAAGGCTTTTTAATTTGTTTTTCAAATATTTTCTAAATTCTCAATTTTCCTTTTTCAATTTTAAATCCCTAATTCTTAAAATTCCCCTTTTGGGGATAAATTTCCAATTTTCCATCGATTTCTAATTTTTCCTATCCCTAATTTTAGAATCCCCTTTTCTTAATTTTAAATCCCCTTTTTTGAGGTAAAATTCCAATTTTCAATTTCACTTTTATTTTAAACCTTAATTTCCTAAATTTTCCAAGATTTCTAAAACCTTAATTTTTGAAATCCCTAATATCTTTTCTAATTAAAATCTCAAATTTTTTACTAATCCCTAATTTTCAAATCATTCCAACATTTCAAACCTAATTTCTAATTTTTCATCTTTCTCGAAATAGCGACCTTCATTTTATTCAACCCGAAACCCTACTAAATTTTAGGGTCGCTACACACCTAAATTGTTTCAAGCCATAAATAGATATATTCAATATGATTGAATAATGTTCTCGAGAACGTGAATTAACTGCTTATGACAATCTAAATTTCTCAGGAAGTTTCATGTAAATATTAATATCAAGAGACTCATATAAATAGGATGTAACAACATCCATTAGGCGAAAACTTAGTGATTTTATTTATTGTCAGACTGATCAAAATTTAAAAGTAGTTGCATCCACCACCGAGGAATATATTTTCCTTATAATCAATTTCATGTATTTGTGAGAATCCTTGTGCAACCAAATGAGATAATATCTCATGATTTCCCCTTTTAATTTCTCTTTCTCACAAAGGCTCATTTATATCCACGAGCTTTTACATATTTCTATTAACGAGCTATAAACCTAAATAATTCTCTATTCGAAAGAGATTTTAGTTTCGCCTCAATTGCCTCTTTCATGTTGGCCAATCATTTCTTTGTTTACATTGTCCAATTGACAATGGTTCATGATCCACATCATCAAATAAAATCTCTATTGCTATATTGCATGCAAACATATTATCGACGATGATTTAATTTCAGTTCCACTTATTATCAAACATGACATAATCTGTTGAGATCTCTTTATTATCAGGTACCTGATTCGTGTCAATGTCTTTGATGGAGACCTTTTAATCTCTTCTTAAGATTTTCATAATTCATTGATTCCTCGATCAGACCATCATAAAATATAACTCATTTTCTTTTTCGAGGATTTCTTATCTTTGGAAATTACTAGTCTACTACGTTTCAAGCGTAAGTTAGACTCATAAGAAACTAGATTTTGTCCTTCCAAGACATAAAATTTAATCATAGCATTCATAGCTGGTATACATGACTTAGTCACTCATTTAGGGTCAGCAAAATCATTTGACAATTGATTTGCTAAATGAATTCTCCTTTGAACTTATAGTTCACATTGTGTAGTACGTGGATCGAAATGAGAAAATGATAATTCATTCCAAGTTATTTCTTTCCCCAGCTATTTATTTTCTTCCCCTAATGTTGGGTAAACTGACTCATTAAATTGATAGTCAGTAAATCAAGTTGTAAATAAATTCCCTATCAGAAGCTCAATATATTTAAATCTGATATAGATTCCCAACAAAACTCATCTTTGTGCGTTGTGGTGAAGCAATTAGAACATATATCGCATACCAAAAAAATCTAAGATGAGAAATATTTGGTTCCTGACCAAAAAACATTTGTAATGGGGAGAACATATGATCATTTGTTTAGCTTGATGTGAATTAGTGATACTACATGTAAACTGACATGTTATCAATATTATCAAGATTGATTGTCTTTATAAGATAATCTGGAAAATGTGCTCATAATTTTATCAATTGAGCAAGTAGCTTCGCAAATACCAAGTTGCGGGTTAATAACACTGATACATATGACCATCTAGTCGATGCATCAATTAAAATCATAAAAATATCTAGATGGAATGTAAGATAGGTGTATGGGCCCACATATATCATATTGTATCCGTTCTAGAAAATTAATAGATTTACACTCCATCTTAACTATTGATGATTGAATAATCAGATTGCTTTCATAGCAAGTATCACATAAAATATTACCTTGAAGAAAATTTTAGTTCTTTAATAAGTGACCACATGAAAGTGTCAACAAATTATTGCATCATAATTGAATCAGGATAGCCTAACCGATCATGCCAAATAAAATTATCAATAAGCATATGATTGAAAATAGCATGAGCTTTAATTTGTACCAATTCCTCTATAGTACAATATAGATGACAGTGCATGTAATTCTGTCAAGATTTTCTTATTGCCTTGAGTTATACTCATAATATTGAGATAGTCGGCAATCTCTTGACTAATATTCTCAATATATTTCTACAAATATCTTTAAAACTCAAGTCTCTTTGCGAATTTTACGAGTATAATGCACTTTAAATATTGAATAAAGTTCCATTTGACAATAACATATTTGCTCAGTCGGAGCCTTCTGTGATATTAGTACTTCCGGATATAGTACTCACATTATTTCATTGTATTTAAAATGGGAAAATATGCATAATTATGCACCTTTTAATATTTGTTTTATTTCATTCACTCGGAGAATGAAAATATGTTCTTTGTACCATTCACTTTGGGAAATGGAAAAATATTAAATATAGCACATCATATTAAATCGGTTATCTATCAAAGATAAACTCTAAAGAGATCTTCCGAAGATTGATATTTTAGTACTTTGAGATATAATACTCATATTTTCCCTTGTATTTAAATGAAAAAATATTTCTTATACTTAAGTATTGTATGAGTACTTGCACTGTCTGTTAAGCATAAATCGACATAATTTATTGCATATTTTATTCCGGAAGTAATCATATTCTTTTAAAGAAAAATTAACATAAATAAATAAATAATATGTAAAGTAAGTTAATATACATAGATAATAAATCAAAATAAATAAATAATAAATAAAATAAATTAACCTAAAACAAAATAAATAAAAAACCAATTATTCCTTTTAGAAGTTATAAAGGAAATAAAATAAATGGCGAATTATTCCCTTTAAGGGTTATGAGAAAATTAACAATATCCAATTGAGTTGGATCAACAACGCCATAATTATTTTCGCCACAAAGATTTTTTTTATATTTTCTTTAATTTATCATTCATGATTATGGATAAAGTTCATAATACATCGGCGTTTAACAATTACGAGATCAAAGGTTTAAACCATTGCATTGATAAAATAAAGACTTTGATATGATATCTATCATTCTTGTCATCTTTATAATTTCATTTCTTATGGATATAAGCATTCCCAAAATAATCATCTTATTCATGCCTATTTTATGATCTCAATCATGACCACAATTACTAATGTGACATTTATTCTTTCCGCTAGAAAATATCACATTCTCTTCAGGGAATGGAGCGAAGACGAATAGGTATTTAAAACATTTTTATGATATTGTGTCTACAAGAAAACATTAATGTGTGGAAAGTGGAGTATGTTTTTCTAACATATCCTCATCAATGATACTCTGGCACATAACTGAGTTTTTATTCACTAACCATATGGTGAATTATCATGTTTTCATTCACTTCAATGAATGAAACAAATCAATAATCGCATGGAATAAACATCATGCATGCATTCACTTCAGTGAATGCCTCCTATAAAAATTCTTGGATCAAGACGATTTTCATAACTTGAACTTGGGAGAAGTCTATAGTCGAGATTTTCGACACAAAAATATTGCTTTTAAACAAATATAGATTTTATAATATTCATACTATTAAATAGTAATTTATTAACCAATATATATACAATACATACAAGAAACAAAATTTAATCCTCATACGCGGCGTTGTTAAATCAGTCCACAAGGTCCTGTAAAAAGAACCTCCTTTGAGACCAGTAGCCTCGCAGAATGGGATGTCCAGCCAATATACTCGGATTAAACCAACATAACAAAGAACATATTAATTAATTAAAGGTTTAATATTTGTTCTAATATCATGTAATACTTAGAAATATAATTAAAAGCAAAAACTTTCACCATCAAAATAAACAAATATTGGTTATAACAAAAGACAAAAAAATCTCAAATTAAATAAGTAAAACATACCGAACTTTCCAGTAATTTGAATATATGGTAGATTTAGTTACTAATATCTTGTTAAAATCTTTTTCGAGAATTGTCGACAAGAACCACGGTAATTGAGTCACTTTTTCACTACACAAACATCAAACAACCAAAAAGATTTTAAAAATTAAAAATCAAGTCAAAAATCAAGAAAGAAAGATAAATCGATAATTAGAATATAATTGAGGAAGAAGAACTTATCTTTGATTCATGCTAGTAATAAATTCTTTTCAATAACTCCTTTAAGATTTGAACGAAAAATACCTTCGTTGGTTAAAGTCTCGTGCTGATAACGTGTCATGAATAAAGTAAAGAATAAGAATAAAATAAGAAAACAAAAATGAGAGACAAAAGAGAGAGATTTGTATTATATTCTGAAAATATGGTTGTATACAATATTTTGTCAAAAAGTCTATATTTATAGGCATATGATGGAAACCTTAATTCCAATGGGTATTAAACTCTAATAATAAAGCTCATTAAAGTTTAACTTAATATATAGATATCCACTATAAATAAAGATATTCATAACAATATGATAGTAATAATTTTTGGTGATTTCTTTTCAAACCACATATATAATTATCAATACCAATACAGTAAACTAAAAGCAAATGAATAATAATATTAAATTTTGATTTTATATTATAAATAAGCCCAATATTTATAAATAAAATTAAAATTAAAATTGAATTTAAAAAACTTAAATAAAATTAATGATTATAACTATCATTTATTTACTCGAGTTTGATAAAAATATGGGTTATTAGAGGATGATGGATTTCATGACGAATACGTCGTTTTATAGGCCGGCATTCTCACCATATATAGGTGGGCATAGTGGTGACTATGTGTGTATAAAATACCTTATATGCGTCTAGTGATTGATGAGGTGAACAATGAAAAAGAAATGAAGTATATGACGAGATTAATATTTAAATGAAAAAAAAATGTGTGTATAAAATACCTTATATGCGTCTAGTGATTCTATTAGTAGTAGTTATTTGAATTTTTGTTTTAGAAATTATCATATTTTAGAAATTAACATTTATTGTATCATTTTTTTTATTCTTGAATTAAGGAATTTTTAATAGATTGAGAGATGTCAAACAATAAAGTATATGACGATTAAATAATTAAATAATTAATGATTAACTATTGACATGTGAGAAATGTTAGACAACAAAAAAATCTGATTTGAGGATTTAATAAAAAATCAAAACTTTGAGATTTTTAAAGAAGTTCAGATTTTGAAGTAATTTAAAAATTAAAAACATAATGCTTCATATTCTAATTTGAATGACAACATTTTTACGATGGTTGTTCATAGAATAAATTTATTTGAATAATAAGATAAAATATTAGATACTTAGGGACAATTTGATATAGCTTTTGAAAAATATTTTTAAAAGTTCTATGATTAAAAAAATTAATCGTAAGAATTTTGTGTTTAATATTGTTGTTAAAAATAATTTTAAAAAAAAAATATATTTTAGATATGATATTATAAAATAAAAATAAATAAATTTAAAATTCATCATCCTAAACTAAAATTTCAATTTTTAAAATTGAGTTAAAATAATATTTTTATTTTAAAAAATAGGTATTTGACATTTATTTATGCTTAAAAATTTTTTTTGAGCTAAAACTCTAAAAAATCCTCTTAAAAGCTAAACGGGATTTAATTTAACCCAAAATAAAGTTTTGACACAAACTTCAATGGGCTTGTAAGTTAAAAATCAGCGGTTTACAGTTTTCAAACACCGCACATTTTGGGATGAATCCTCGTTCTTCGTTGCTCCAATGGTATTGATTTTGAACTTTCCCCCCAACTCCCTCTTCCATTTCGTTATCATCTACCTGGGTTTTAGGGAGATATCAAAGAAAAGGCATCTGTTTATCTACAACAATGGAGTCTCTTGCTAACCTACACTGCCGTCACCAACCTCTCCGCCTCACTTTCAATCACCACCATTCATATTTCCCAAAACCCATCTCCTCCCTTTCCTTCAGGATCTCGTCTTCATCGTCGCCGTTCAAATTATCCCCCATCAGGGCCTCATCTTCGTCCTATAAGCCCCCAAAGCCTTTGCTTCTCCAAGAGGTGACGCCTCTCCTCAAAGCCACTTGCATTTTTCTCACCGTCGCCGCCGTAGTCTTCTTCGCGCGCTTCCACGTGAAACCCGCGCTCGCCTCGCTGACGGCATTGCCCACGGTGGAGACCTCCTCGAAGGACACGGTTGCCTCCTTACAGGAGCAAGAAAAAGCCTTCCAACAAAAGTTAGGGAAGAACCCGAATGACATCGAAACCCTACGGTCTCTTATGGAGGTCCGTATCAAATTGAAGAAACTCCAACAAGCCGTCGAAGTTATCAACCGTTTGATCCAGCTTGAACCCTCGGACCCAGAATGGCCAATGTTAAAGGCCCAAATTCACAGTTACGCCGGCGAGTTCGATATGGCCAAGAAGGATTTCGAAGAAATATTAGCTAAAGACCCGGATCGTGTCGAGGCGTTTCATGGCCTCGTAATGGCTTATTCCGATTCGGGTCAAAAATTGAAAGAACTGGAAAAGAGAATTGAAAAGGCGATGGATAAGTGCAAGAAAGAGAATAAAACTAAGGATTTTAGGGATTTTAAGTTATTAATTGCGCAAATTCGGGTCATCGAGGGGAAGCCTTCGGAAGCTCTGAAGGTTTATGAAGCTTTGGTTAAGGAAGATCCAAAGGATTTTAGGCCATATTTGTGCATGGGGATTATCTACACTTTATTGAAGAAGAAAAATGAAGCTGAAAAACAGTTTGAAAAGTTCAAGAAACTTGTTCCTAAAAATCATCCTTACAGGGAGTACTTTGTTGATAACATGCTGGCCACTAAGCTTTTCTCTGAAAAATCCGAAAGGGAAGGCGCTGGGAAGCGTTGAGAGGCTTGGCGTTTGTTTATTTATTATTTTTTACAGAGATGAAGGTTGATGTTCTTTCAAAGAGGTCACTTTTTGTTTAAATTTATTTTATCTTGTTTTTCCTTTTAATTTCATTCAATTTTATTGCAGCAGTTGAGCGTCTTGCCTTCTGTTTCATTCAATGTTGCATTACATAAGTCGTTGGGATTAGTATAAAGTTAAGCATTGCTTAGTTGAGCTAAGCTCTATCTAATATGGAAGTTAACTTAAAGCGTCTGGCTTTGTTAAAGTAATTACTTTCGAGTAAGCTTACCTTATGCTCTATCTAATATGAAATTACCTTGCTCTCACTACATTTTAAATTAAGCATGGTGATACCTATGCTTTTTGTTACACAATCTTCTCTGTTGATTATGAATGAGCGTAATAACGGTTGAACCATATCCATATCCCACTACCTTTGGTAAACAAGGTAGTGCCACAAGTTGTTGACTTTGCACATGTTGCTGCTGGACATGATCGACTAAGTTCTGCACGACGTTTCGTTCGATAGCGACTTGCATGATGTCCCTCATACACACTTCGTTGCGAATCCTCGCCAAATCTTAGGTCGTGGTTAACAGGTGCATGGCGAAGAACATGAGACAAAGATCGCAAAACATGTTAAAATCCTAGTCCGAAGCGACAAAAAACTACAAGATCAAGGAATCATCGCTTTTAAAACTGCAACTTTAACCATTCGCCATTTTTTAAGGACAATGAAATCATATATGTTTATTATTTTTCAGAAAAAATGTAAAGCAAAAAAGAAAACTGGATTCTCATATAGTACTAGATTTGCTAGTAGAAACAAACACCGCTTTTTAATACCAACTATAGCGAGGCCCCCAACACAGAACAAGACAACGTTTTGACTTCATATTTGTGTGTGTTGAAAATGAATTGACCTATGAAATTAAATGGTTTGTTTCTTGAGAAAATTGGAGCCTGAAACCAACAAAAAGTTGGCTGACTTTATCTATCAATTGAAGAAAGAAAATATGTTTATGGTAAAGTATAATTAAAGAGAGTGCAGACTTAATATGATAATTAGAGTTGGAGATCATTTATAAAATATCAATTACAATTTATTTTTCATTCATAACATTTGTAAATGACTTGACATATATGGGATATATAACTCAAGTTATGTTTGATTGGTTTCAATCCAGAGTTGTTAGGGGTGGTTAAAAAATTCGATTACCCGGTTCTCGTCCCGGACCCGATAAGACCCAGTAGATTTTTATCTGATATTAGTTTCAGTGGGACCGAGATTGAATCCAAAATTTAGGTCCCGATCATAACCGGGACCGAGATTGGATCTTATTTTTTGGATCCGGTACTCGGTGGGTACCCAATAGAATAGGACCAATACTAAATATCTGTCATTTGTTTTCTTTTGTTTATTTTTTTATCAAACTTTCTCTTTATGTATGAATATTATGAGTATGACTAGTTTTAAAACTTTAATTTTCAAGCCTACAATGTTCTAATTTTATTATTTAATATAATTATTGGTGGCTAAATTTATTTTTTTTCAATTACTCAATTTTTTTAAGAATAAAGTAATTGACCGGGTACCCAATATTGGAACCGATCCCCACCAGTAACGAGAACGGTTCTTAAAATTTAAGATCCGATAGAGCCAAGACTGGTTCCAATTTTTAGGAACCGGTGATTACCGGGACCGAGACCAATTTTATTAAAATTGGTCGGGTACCCGGTTGCACACCCCTAGTAGTTGTTAATATTTATGAAACACGGGTGCTCCAAAAGGAAGCCGTTCTGTGTCTCTGATATATTTCCGGAATAGGGATGGTAAAGGGACAATCAAGAGACATCTCATGTACGTTATGATTTTATTAGTGATGGTCAATGTTTATCGGGGACATCATCAAAACAATATCGAATAAATTCACTTACAAAATAGAAAATTAAATTATTAAATTAATTCAAACTTATAATGTTTTAGGGATAATTTTAAATTTAAAATTTAAAATTAAACCAACTAAACTCGAAATCAATTAAATTTCAAACCCAATTAAAAATGAGTATCCACATAAAAAATTGAAAACACAAAAAATTATTATTAAATTGAACACTTAATCAAAGAAAAAAAATATAAACTTAATTACATGTAACAAATGCCCACATACACTTGATCTCAACCAAAAGGTCATGATTAAATTATTTGTTCTAACATCTAAGCACATATTTATAAGCTATTTTCTCTCTTTGTTTTATTTATCATGTGGGATATAGAGTGGGTATTGTATTTGTAACCTATTTTAACTTGTTTTAACGGTTATTTACTCAAACTTTAAATAAGGATGGATAAATATTTATTTCAATCATGTTAATTTTTAATTTTATTATTTTAGTCTTTAATTTTCTTTTAATTTAGTATGTAAAGTTGAAATTTTGTTCAACTTATTTACTTAATTTTAGTAATCTTCTAATCTAAGTATTAGAAAACAATTTAAAAATTGTTAGAAGTAAATTTAAATAATTGTAATTATTATTTTATATAATTATAATGTTAATTTTTATTGTATTATAAATTTTAATAATTTTTTATTTATATATTTGGTGAATTTTTGTCGTCTTCGTACTTTAAAGTTTTAAAAAGTGTTATTTTTTATTTCCATCTTTATATTTGTCTTCGTATATGTATCTAGGGATGTGAAAACAATTACTCGGATGGGTTTTAAATCGGGTACTGTTAGGTCGGGTAAAATCGGATACAGGTAATTTCAGGGTGATTTGATGTTTTAACTCGATTCGGGTCGAGTGCGGGTCCATTTTAGGTCGGGTCCATTTCAGGTCGAGTTTAAACGGTTCGAGTACAAATCGAATAATTGACAGTTTCATTTCAGGTCGGATAGATTTCAAGTCGGGTCCATTTTAGTTCGGTTGTATTTCAGGTCGGGTTCATTTCAAGTCGATTTTATTTCAGGTTTAATTAATTTGGGTTTTAAATTTATAATAATTAATTATTAAGTTTGATTTGGTACAAATAAGTAAATAAATGATAGACTTTTGGTTGAATGGTTGATCATTCATTTCGAATTAATTATTTAATATCTAACGTCTTTCACTAGCATGAATCTCATTATAAATATTAATTTTGTTGTATTAAAAAAATGATTATTGTAATTTATAACGATAATTTATATCTCATTATAAATATTAATTTAAAATGTTAATTTATATTAATAAGTATAATATAATATTTTCTATTATATAATTAAAAGTTAATAAATACTTGTAATATAAGATTATTAAATATTTGTAATAAGTATGTTATAAATATAAATATAAGTATGTTTTTAATAAGATTATTATAAATATAATATAAGTATTTATAATATAATTTAACTACAAATTAATAATTAAAAATTAATAAGCACATATAACAAGCACTTATTGTTATAAGTGCTATATAAATTATTTATATTCTCAATCTAAATATTATGTTGATATTAGTTCAGGCTAAAACAAGTCGGGTTCAAAACAGGTCGGGTAAAATCAGGTCTCGGGTCAATTCAGTTGGGTAATATCAGTTATCTATCAGGTAAGACTCAGGTTCGGGTTCGTTTCAGTCGGATGCAAGTCGGGTTTCGAGTCTACAGTAACAGGTTGAAATCGAGTTCAAGTCATTCTCGGTCGGATACAATTCGGGTTCGGTTACTACAGTAGCAAGTCCAACTCAGGTTCGGGTTAACAACAATCAGATACAGATCGGGTTCAAGTCATTATATCCCCGGATCAAATCAAATTCTGACTCGAACAAGTTTTAAACGGATTTTCAGGTCGGATCAGTTTTTTACATCCCTATATGTATGTATACAACTTATGTTACTATATTCATTGAGCTTGTGCTAGATTAACCATTAGAAACACCACAGGTGTCGTTCATGTTAATGGACACAGGCTTTCATAGTTTGATTAATCGCCCATGTTTGATTAAGAATTCATGTTTGCTATTTATTTTTCCAGTGCATGCTTTATTTGTTTGATGTAAGGTTAGCCTTTTAGTTAAGGGGAGCGAGATATAGTATTAGTAACTGCTGTTGTAATTTAACGGTGGAATTACCAAAATATTGTTTTTAGTTTTTATTTTATTTTATAAATATGTTATTTTTAAATTATTTTCAATAATATTATATATTATTATTCAAGATTACAATCCAATTTTGAATAATATTTAACCTAAAAATAATAAAAAATCGATATTGTTTAAAGACGAATGAATTATAATCCAACTTTGAACAATGTGTAATCACCGAAAATTATCCGGGGAGTCACCATCAATCTTTCAAGGTGCGATTAGAACACCAAAATCAGGTCTGCGAAACCAAAATCGGGTCCGAGAATCAGTTACGGACAGGGAAGGGAACGCACTCCCACAACGTCCAAAACTTATTACTTGTTAATTATCAAATATTTTATATGACAAAAATTATAAATCCAAATTTAAATTCAAAGTTGTGATAAAAAAACTTAACTTACAAATAATTTAATAATAATCGATAATATTTAAAATAATATTATAATACTAAAATAATAATAAAGTAACATAAAATAGAAATAATAGTAGTGATATAATAATAATAATAATATCATAATATATAATATAATAATACTAAGTAATAATAATAATAATTATAATGGTTATAATAATAACAAAAAAAAAAATATAAAAACGGTGACTAAATTGACATAACATGTAAACTATAGAAAAAAATTAACCAAAAAGCAGTGACCAAAGTGCAAAACAATCGAAATTGGGTGACCAAATTATAAGGTATAGACAACTAGAGGATCACGAGAGTAATTTTCCATTTTGGTTGGGTAATGCGCGGATCCAAGTCGGTTCTCGGGTCCAACTAATGAAACGACGTCGTTTTGGGCCTTAGGGCAGGCACCAAAACGACATCATTCTGGATTCCCCTTAAATACCTATATTTGCTTAAAAAATTTATTTGGTCAACAAATTATGAAAGAAATATGAAATGCTCCCAAACTTCTTCCTCTATAAACTTTGCTGGTGAAGGATTCATCGTCGGCCGCCGTGAGCCGTCGCTCATCGGCGTCGACGTCACCATGTACGTTGGTCGGATGAGTAAAAGGAAGGTACTTTTCAGTGTGTTTCAACATGTGGATTCTGAATTCGACCTTTTATTTTCGAAAAGATGATTGTAGCCTCCTTGATCTATAAAAAGCTAAGTCGAACACTTTTTTTACCTTTTGCTTCTTCGAATTCTCCTTTTGATATATTTTCTGGTGGTTAATCGAATGAGTGATATGTTTATGTTGTTGTGTTTTTGTTCGAAAGCACCTTTTTTATTCCTCAAAAATAAATTTTGTACATGGATTTCATTTGGGATTTATATACCTAAATATTACGAAAATAAAATCAAACGAAATCTATTTTTGATCTGAAACCTCAGATTTATATCACTATTCTTTTAATTCTTTGTAGGCTCGAAAGGAAGAGGGCAATGGTCCTCCATCTCGACCAATAAGGGCGCGCGTGGCTGCCACACAATACTCGAAACATCGCGCGTGACGTCCAAGCGTCGGAGCTCTACAGGTAGAAGAAGGAAGGTTGGCGGCTAGGGTGGAAAAAAGGGATTTAGGGTTTATCAAAATTAGGATTTTTTGATTGTTGGATTAATTATTGGATTGAGTCTGCTGGGTTTGTTTATTGGGCCTGTATATTTGGACTTTGGGTAATAATATTTATTTTAAATTTTTGGTCTTGGATCTAATTTTAATTTTTGGGTTAGAATGTATATGGGTTTGGAAATGGTTTATAAGTATGAAATGGGTTATGATAGTTGCCTCTCTTTATTCGTTGTTGTGTAACGATAATGAACAAAGACAAAGAATAACCCATTTCATTTGACATGGTTGAGGTTCTTCTCTAGCCAAAGCTTCTTCTTTTGGAGTTGGACTTGATGTACTCCATCGCCAATGTCGGCAAAATCTTCAAAATGGATGATCTATTGAGGAGGCTCGAACTGAATGACTGGTTGTAGAAGAAAAATATGCTTGGTTTGTGACGACATTAACGATGTTATCATTTCTAGAGAAAATTTGACATTGCTGCAACACTGATGAAGAGGTTAAATTCCATAATTCTTGATCCATCTGCAACAATAATGATGAGATAGAGTATAACATTTGATTCAGTTTCAACACTGATGGAGAGGTAAAATCAAATGTTGAAGGTTTTGATGTTTGGTCCAACTGCAACATATGCACATAGATGGTTTCTAACATTTGATCCAACTACAACATTGACAGAAAGAAAAGATCAAATACTAAAAGTTTTGATGTCTAATCCAGCTGAAACACCGATAGAGAGGCAACGTTCATAAATTTTGATATATCTATAACACTTACGATGTGACAAAATCAAATGAAGAAGGCTCTGATGTCTAAACCAGCTGTAACAATTTTATCACACTATAACACTGGCGAAGAGGTAGTGATCTTAGTTCAATTGCGTTTTCCTCAAATACACAAGGATGAACGAATTTGACTTGCCTTTACTGCTAGCTATTTGCTCCAGGATAGTTGTACCATTTCTCTAGGTACAGTGGGTACCAATCATGATATTGGATTTCTCCAAAGGATTTATTCCCTTGATTATTCACGAGAATGAGTTTCAATGGACATTTGAATGGTCTTTATTAATACATTTTCCCCAAATGTACAAGAATTAACAGATTTAAATCACCTTTATCGGTAGTCATTTGCTCCAAGCTAGTTGTACCATTGTCTTGTGTACAATCTTTAACGACCCAAATTCTACCAAATCGGAAGATCAGGGTATAAATCGAGCATCGAGCCTCGTATTTGGATCTTTTGGTCCTTTAGGAGCTTTGTTGGGCTGTTATGTGTTTGGGCTTTGGTCTATGGGGCCTTTGGAGGGCATAAGAGTAATTTATTGGTATTAGTCAATGGAAGGAATGAGAAATTTAATTTTTATGTTAGGAGGAAGGGTGATATCACCCAAGAAGCTTTCCCTTTTACTCTTATCTCTATCATCCTCTTCTCTCCCAAAGTGTGAGGTAAATCAAGGTGGAAACTATAGAGTTTGGAGAGAGAATCTCACTTGAGAGAAGAAAGGAAGTTTACTCAATGGAAGAGGATCTACATTTCAAGGTAAACATGAGTTAAAATGGTGGACAAAGGGGTTTTAGTGAGGAGGGAGGACGGGATTTGGGATTTTGGTAATCCCAAATCCAATTTTTTGTTCTGTTTTAATGTCTCTCTTTTATCTAACGAAGTTGTTTTGATCATCCCATCTCTTGTTGTAGTTAAAGAGGTAGGAGGAACACCATCAAAGGGTCAAGACAAAGTGAAGGGTAAAGCTTGAAGGGTTTAGAGGTTTTGGTAGCTGTTGAAACAAGGTTAGTATACTTCTAACCCTTATGAGTTCATGAAATTCATAATAATAGTGTTTGTAGCTTGAGTTGTGCATGATAGATCTTGGTTTGATAGTTTAAGATTATCAATGGTAAAATTTGAATTTAAGCCAATAACTTGTTGAACTTGATTAGAATATATTGGATAAGCCTTAGATATCTTGTATGAGAGTTTTGGGTGAGTTTGGGAGAGTTTAGGCAAGCAAAGAGTTATGTTTCGAGCTCCAGGCCTAGAAATCTGGGTTTGAGTACCGATACGGGAGGTACCTGTATCGGTACCCGTGAGAGGGAAATTGGGGTTTCAGGGAGGGCGTACCAATATAGCCACCTTGTGTATCAGTACCCTTTCATATTAAGGAATTCCATAATCATTTTTGGGTACAGATACACAGACGCATATTGGTACCACTGTTCTATTGAGGTCGAGTATCGGTACAAGAGGCCTTCGTACTGGTAATGACTTCCA
Source organism: Abelmoschus esculentus (assembly GCA_035048815.1). Classification (NCBI taxonomy): domain Eukaryota; kingdom Viridiplantae; phylum Streptophyta; class Magnoliopsida; order Malvales; family Malvaceae; genus Abelmoschus; species Abelmoschus esculentus. The sequence goes on from JAUCBN010000015.1 coordinate 8,753,996, forward strand.
TTACGCTAAATAGGTGTATTAGTATGATTGTGAGGAAAAATAATTAAATTGTTCGAGTGGGTTTTGGGTATCAGTACCCGCTGTAAGGGTATCGATACAGGTCAGGAAAGTATAGGTACGCTATGTAGGTGTACCAATACACACAGACCAATCTGTCCAAATTTTAGCATTTGAGTTCGCAGTGTCAATAAATCTTATTAATAGCCTTGGTAGGTCCCTTTAGGCCTAAAATGAATATTAAAACTGAGAAATGAGAATTTTGACTATGCTTAAGACTTAAGTAGAGGAATTTGAGCTAAATGCTTTGTGATGACTTGTAATGATATATGATCATGTGATGGCTATTTTTGTATATGTTGTTATTATTGATTATGATCATGAGATTTTTGAAATGGGATTTGGATACCTAAGAGTGGATTCCGAGGCTGCTGCGTGACGCCAGACCACTTGTATGTGAAAGTGTAAGGTCCGATGCTCGGTGACTCCAAACACACTCGAGGTATATGAGGGTGTGAGGTCCAATGCTCAATCACTCCGAACACATCCAAGGTATGAGAGAGTATGATTTACGAGGCTTAGTGACTCTAGACACACTCATTTAGGGTATACTTGTGAATTGATTTCTTAAGAATGTCATGTAACCGTGCTAAGATCTTGTCATGCATAAAATTATGTGTTTAGGTGGTTAAGATAACGCCAATCATTCTTATTCATCATAATCTTGTTGCATGCATTTAATCATAAATTGCACGAATCATAGTTGAGTAGAAGTATACCCACCGAGATTCCAGTAGCTCAATGTTCGAAATTCTTTGTTTTTCTTGCGCAGGGTATTAGGTAGAGATCAGTTCGTCGAGCACCATCTTCAGTAAGTTTCACTATCAATCTTGTGGAAGAGTATACTACTTAGATAAATGGGCTATGTATTTTAGGACCTATTTAAGTTGTGTAACTTTATAAACCAAATTGTATTTTATTGAATGTTATTGTTTCTAAATTTGGAGCTCCTAACTACTTTTGAAATATGAATCAATGTCTTAATAAGTGATTTTTTAATGGATTTGGGCAATGGGCCTTGTTTTGGTCTTGGAATTGATTTGGAAATTTTGGTTTCAAGTTGGGTTTGAGGCCCAAATGTCTCAACCGGAACCGAGGGTGCTACACAATCAATTTGTATCAATCATGAGATTGGATTTCCCAAAGGATTTATTCCTTTTACCATTCGTGAAAATGGATTTCAATGGGCATTTGAATGATCTTTATCAATGCATTTTTACCAAATGCACAAGGATTAACAGATTTGAATCGCCTTTATTGATAGCCATTTGCTCCGGGCTAGTTTTATCATTGCCCTAAGTACAATCAGTTTGTATCAATCATGAGATTGAATTCCCCCAAAAATATTTATGTTTGACCATTCGTGAGAATGGATTTCTATAAACATTCGAATTACCTTTTTTTCCTTTTCCTTTTCCCTTTTGGTAGCAAGGTAGAACAAAACAAAAAAAATTATCATTTAAGATCATGTCTAGAATGACTAGCAAAGACTACCAAGGGAGACACTAATGAAAATTTAAAAAGCCTTCCAACAAAAGCTAGGGAAGAATCCGAATGACACAAATGAAAATTTAAAAACTAGCTAAAACACAATTCAAAAACAAAACAAAACTACCATGTTTATACAGGAACATATCAAGCTTAGTCAACTTCCTCCATCTTGTTGCCTTTACCATCTATATCCTGCAATAGGGCATGTCTGCATCAGCTTCAACTTTACCTACATCTTTAGCTCGGTCAACTTTTTTTACGAGATAATGTATCTACAAATGTATTTTTCAAAGAAAACTTGATACGTAAACTAGTAAAGCGACAAGATTTATAGAAGAAAATAATTCTGACTTGCACAACTTTGACGAAGTGACATGATCAAGAAAAAATTAGATCCGCACAACTCTCACAAAGTGGCGTGACCGAAAGAGAATGTTTTGATATGCACATAACTCTGATGATGTGACATGCATGATCAAAGGTATGTTAGATCCGCACAACCCTGACGAAGTGACATGATCGAAAGAGAGTTTTTATCTATACAACTCTTACGAAGTTACATGATCGAAGTGACATGACAAAGGATAGTTTGATCTATACAACTCTAATGAAGTAACCCGAAATAGATTTTTTGATCTACACAACTCTGACGAAGTGACGAGATCAAGAGAGTTAGATCCGCACAACTCTAACGTTGTGGCATGAATGGAATAGAGTTTTGATCTGCACAACTATGACGAGGTGACAAGAAAGTTAGATCTGTACAACTTTGACGAAGTGATGTGATCTGAAGAGAGAGTTTGATCTACACAACTCTGAATAAATGACATGATCAAGAGACCGTTAGATCCACACAACTCTAACGAAGTAACATGATCTAGAGACTGTTTGATCAACACTAACAAAGTATCGTGATCTGAAGAAAATTTGATATGCACTTCTTTGACGAAGTGGCAAGATCTAGAGAGAATTTTATTAGCACAACTATAAACATGTGTCATGATCTCAAGAGGAAAATTTGATCTACACAACTCTAACGAAGTGATAAGATCTAGAGAGAATTGATCTACACTACACTGGCGAAGCGACAAGATCTCGAGAAAATTGATACGTACTACACTCATAAAGTGGCAAGATCTTGAGAGAATTAACCCGTACTACATTGACGACGTGAAAAGATCTAAAGAAAATTTATCGCATTAAACTGACGAAGTGGCAAGATGTCGAGCGAATTGATCCTCACTACACTGACAAAGTGGTAAGATTTGAAGAGAATTGATCCGCAATACACTAACGAAATGGTAATATCTTGAGAGAATTGATCCGTACTACACTAACAAAGTGGCAAGATCTCGAGAGAATTGATCCGCACTACATTGATGAAGTGGCAAGATCTTTAGAAAATTCATCCGCATTACACTGACGAAGTGTTAAGATCTCAAGAAAATTGATCTTCACTACACTAACGAAGTGGAAAGATCTCGAGAAAATTGATCTGCACTACACTAACGAAGTGGTAAGATCTCGAAAAAATTGATCCGCACTATACTGACGAAGTGGCAAGATCCTAAAAAAATTGATCCGCACTACATTGACTAAGTGACAAGATCTCGAGAAAATTGATCAGCACTACACTAATGAAGTGACAAGATCTCAAGAAAATTTATCCGCAATACACTGATTAAGTGACAAGATCTCGAGGAAATTGATCCGCACTACATTAACGAAGTTGCAAGATCTCATGAAAATTGATCCACAATACACTGATTAAGTGACAAGATCTCGAGGAAATTGATCCGCACTACATTAACGAAGTTGCAAGATCTCATGAAAATTGATCCACACTACATTGACGAAGTGACAAGATCTCGAGAAAATTGATCTGCACTACATTGACGAAGTGCCAAGATCTCTTGGAAATTGATCCTCACTACCCTAACGAAGTGGCAAGATCTCGAGAAAATTGATCCGCACTACACTAACAAAATGTCGTGATCAAGAGAGGAAAATTTTGATCTAAACAAGTTTCGGGCTTATTGTGTCATTAATCTGTCGTGAATTCTATAGAAAGAAGCTATTCTCTGTGTTTTTTATTCTGTAAGCATGGTTATTATCATGCATGTTTTGTTATAATTCCCTTGTAACGAAGTGGTTACGCTTGTATGTTTCACCATTTGTTGGAAAAGCAAAATCTGTAACACTTTCGCAAACACATTCAAAATGTTATGTTTAGCATGAGTCATATGGTTCTAGCCTAAATATGTCTAATGAATGCATGCATGGTCCTAGCATGAAATGAAAAATGCCATATAATAAATATTTTGTCTTAAGATCGACTCGAGCTGTTAGCTTGACTGTTGAAACTTTGTTTGAATGGTTGGACCTTTTTCTTCAAGCATGAACAAGTTACAAAAGTATATGACCCTCACTCTGTTTCTTGAGTGACTATTCTCTTTTCGAGATGTTTCTTGGAGAAAAGTCTTTTTTCTAAATCGAGATTGCTCTTAGTCCTTGCACATTTAGGAATATTTAAGGAGCAATGTAGACAAATTGTCAATTTATTGACAAAACTCTAACAACAAACATTAATAGTTAATCAAACAAACTGGAAAAATATGATACCTCACATATCTGGCCAACGAGCTCTACAAAACTAGTTTGACGAGACATCATCATGTGTCTAAGAGGCTTTAAGTGTGAATTCTTCTAGCATTCACTGGGCTTCATTTCTAGCTTGATTCTATTCCATTTCATCGTGTTTCAATCGTGATAAAACCCATAAAGAAGAAATTCCGACTTCTACGGATAATATCGGCTCTATCCCATAGACTAGGGAAAAAGGGATTACCTAGTAAAAGTTATGGTTGATGTATGAAAAACATGTAGAGCGAATGATGAATTATCATATCAATCTTTGTAGATTCTTGGTGTGACAAGAGTTTTTGTTTCTTCTTTTTTCATCAATAGATCAGGAAGCGAATCAAAATATTAGTTATTCTAAAGGTCTAGTATCTCTCCTAGACACATATATTACTCGAAAAAAGTTCTGATTCGATCTTAGAATAGATCAATGGTTTAACATAAGGGGTAGGAAACACATCTGTTTAACCAAAAGAATGTTAGTTTGTTTAAAATTCTTGTGTTAAAAGGAAACAAAAATGTTTGCTAGATGTAGCACAAAACTTTCATTTCATACAGATAACAAAATTAGGCTTCTTTTTACAAAACACTCTTGTTACTCTCGGGCAGGAGTGACAAATATGTTTTATACATTACTTTGAAATATTTCAACAAAATTGTAAGGAATTATTTAAAAGTCTGATTGTTCAAAAAGTTTCAGAGTAGATGAAACCCTAAAAAAGTTTGAAAAAGGAAATTCAAGGGTTCTTAGTTTCATTGGACCTCAAGTCATCAAATCTTACAAAACAACATCTTTATAAGCTTTTTCACAAGTTTCTTGAGACCAAAACAGTTATCGATGAAGTACCTCACAACTCAAGCATGGTATTCAAATTGAGCATTAGGGTCATAACATCTAGGGTAAGGCGGTTGCAATAGATTTGTATAAAACAGGGAGACTACATGTGCAATATATAGATTTTTATATAACTCGTCGTTGGAGATGAGGACAAGGGTAAATTCCTTCTTTTATGTTATCATCTTTTGGTTTGATCTTGCTTTTGAGAAATTTTAGGTATTTGAGGTTGTGACTTTGGGCTATCCAACTGTTAGTGATTTTGGATAGCCGACATTACGGACACTTGTATTACTGACCTTGTCCTCTTTCTTAATTCCTTTCAACTCAGCTAAAGAGTCTTGGTTGTGGTGCCTCTATAAGGGGTTCTTCCAGCTCAATAATTCGATTTGTTCGACTAATATTCTTAGACCTACTACGGGCTAACTCTCCTTGTATAATAGCTTGTTGTACCTGTGCATCTTTAAATTTCTTCTCCCAGTAACTCATTTTCTTCCGTTCTTCATGGACTTCAAATTTTCGATCAACGGAGGATTTCCCAATACCAACATACTTTGCTGATTCTCGAAGCTTTTTATGATCACTCAGGCTTTCTTAAGTTTTCTTTTCTTTTTTTACTTTTCTTAGCCTTTTTATTTCCTATTCCTAGAATTGTATCCCAAACTTCAACTAGTTTCTTTTGTTTTTCAGTCTCGATATCTTTATTTCTATATCGGCGCATCTTCCTTCAAAATCTTGTTTGATCATCTCTATTTTTGTTGTGAGAGTTCCAATCGACATATGAGTTTTCTAGGGGCTTATCCAAGCCTTTTACCATTGCATTTGGGTCTTCATTATGCTTTTCGGAATCCCTTTCAACCAACATCTTGGCCATTTTCCTAGCAGGTCATCCTGTGACTGTGAAATATGTGCGTGAATATCTAGTTGTATCTTTTCTAGCTTACTCTCGATTTCCTTCTTGATGTTATCATATGCTTTCTCAATTTTTATCAATCTTTCTTACATGCCTTTAGCTTTGTTTATGGTGAAATGAGGATACTGAGTCTTAGTATGACTGTAATGGTAATGCCCCTTGGATGTTAAAATCATGGTGGAAATGATGTAATATGATATGTCATAATGTAACCAAGAAAATGTGGTGCACATGCGAAACACGTATTATTACAATAATAGATGTTGATTCCAGAACAACTTTCAAAAGGAGACCTACACTAGAATAAGTTTTCTTTACGTAAGGTTGGAAACTTGGTTTAAAATTCTAGAATCTTGAGTTTTCTGAAATATTTAATTGATAATGTTTTCCATAGTTTTTTTATTTTAAAAAAAACTTTTTCTACAAATGGAGTCGTTACCGATCGTTTAGGTAGACCTAATACCATAGAACCAAAGATTTTGAAAATTAGGGTTTAAGACGATTATGAATGGGGAATGACTAACACCCCACGTCTAAAAATTGATACTTTTATAATTATCGTTTTATTAATATTAAATTTTATGGGCTAAAGTAACGATCGAATTAACAATTAATTGGATTTGCAAATTTATTTTAAACGCACCTATATCTGAAGATAAGCATTCTAACCACTACCACTACGCTTGGTATGGCCTTCGCTTACGACCGAATATAAGGTCATCACATTAACTTTAATAATGGTGTTGTATAATATTATTAAAATTATAAACTTGATTTGACATGATGAAATAAACAAATATGTTAAACAATTATATAAGTAAATAAATAAATAAAAAATATGCGAACCACCTTGAAAATAAAATTATTTAATTACAAGAATACACACTAGAAATGCAAACATACATTTTATTTAGCATAATTTTAACCTTAAATTTAATGATATCAATGACATTTTTTTAATCTCTCACATATTTTATAATTTTGCCTCAATAATTAAAGTAACATGTTAATATGTTGTCATTTTGCCCAAAAAAATAATCTATGTGATAAAGAATATTTAAAAATGTTGATATAATAATTAAACCATATTATCACAACTTGAATCTAAATACTGAGACCTACATCGTACTAAAATATCATACACAATAATCATAACTCAAAAAAAAAATATGAGAATTAATTAAAAAAATAAAATGGATATGGGTCAAAACAACAAAATAGAACATAGGAGAATAAATTTTTTTTTGACAGAGGAGAATAAAAATTTAAATGAGATAAGATGACCTTAGTGACTCAAATGCAAACTAAAAAAAACTTCAGTGATTGAAGTTGTGTTTTACCACTAAAAACTTGATTTACCCGAATTTAGGAAAAAATTAAATAAAGAGGGAGAAAAGGAGGATTGGACGTGTGTTTTACCCATATGAAAACCATCCTATTGAGAATATTATTACAAGAAGGGACCAAATTTCTATAAACCCAAAATGAAACCGAATGGTTTTATAAAAACATATGCTAACCAAAAAAACCAACCACTCCCTTCTTCGCCTCGTAGCCGCTGTATAAGCTTCAATCTCAGTAGGAGTTTGGCTGTGAGCCAACCCTACATTCATTTATCCTTTTTCATCCCAGGAGATCTCGAAAATAACCAAGAGAAAAGGAAGATTGATTCTATAAAAATGACTCCCTCTTATTTTGAAGTAAAACCGAAATAAAAAAGACTTCCTGTTGCAGCTCATCCCTAACAACGACTCACCCTCTAGGGATTTATCTCCAGTGGTGAAATCCTGCTCAACATAAAAAGGAAGTTCTCTTTTTCTCTTTCTTATTTATTTTTTTATTATTCAAATGATTGGTAAATCACACATGTAAAGGGGGAAATACCAACAGGGAAGAGGGAAAGAAGATTGAAAATACCATATGTTTTTCTCGGAAATTCTCTTGATTTTTTATTCAATTTTTGATTGATTATAGATACCAAAGATTTTTTTTCCACTTTTATTCCTGACGTTTACATCATTGTTTTGGCGTACAAAAAATGATTTTGGTCCCTTTTGATTTGGCTATTCATCTTATATGTTTCCTCTATTTTCTACAAGTGGGTGGTGGCTAGGGATGTAAATATAGTTACTCGGTTAGGTTTTAGGTCGGGTATTCTCATGCCGGGTAAAATCGGATACATGTCATTTTGGGTAGATTTGATGTTTTGACTCGAATCGGGTCGGGTACTAGTCCATTTCAAGTCGGGTTTAGTTTAGGTCGGGTTTATTTCAGGTCGGGTTCAAATGGTTTGGGTCCTAATCAGATAATTGAGAGGTTCATTTCAAGTCAGTTTTATTTCAGGTCGAATTAATTTAGGTTTTAAATTCATATTAATTAAATTTATTAAGTTTGAGTTTGGTACAAATAAGTAATTAAGTAAATAACCAATAGACTTTGGGTTGAAAGGTTAATCATTCATTTCGAATTAATTATTTAATATCTAACGTCTTTAACTAACATGAATCCCATTAAAAATAAATATTACGTACTAGACTAAATAAAAATATCATCAAATAATTCTTATCTTAAAAATTAGACTAAATTACAAAAATTAAAAACTAATAAGAAATAAACATTAAACTAGAAAGAATAAAATTTTAAATTAAAAAGGATAAACATTAATAAAATAAAATATCATCTTATTAAAAATACTAAACTAAATTAGAAAAATAAATAGTAGTCAATTTGAAATAAAAATAAAGTTGAGAGGACAAAATTGCAAAATTTAGTAAATTAATAATAGTTAAATTCGATAAAAAAATTAATTTTAATGTACTTTAGTATATTATAATTTATATCTATACAATATAGATTAATACATTTAAAAAATAGAAATATAAAATTTATACTATATATGAAATTTATATTATATATAGTATATTCTATATATGGAATTTATACTATATGGAATGATACTATATATGAAAATATGGAATGTATAATACTATATATATAAAAATATAATATATATATACGTATATGTATATAATATATAAGTATGTATGTAAATATATGTATACTTATATACTACATAATATATATTAATATATGTATACTTATATATAAGTATGTATGTGTATACATGAATATATGTATACTTATATATATGTATATATATTAGATGTATACATTAATATATACTATGTATATAATATAGTTTAATACATATATAATATACTTATAATATATACTTTAATAAATAATATATATTATATATAATATATACTTTAATATATATAATATTTATATATTAATATATGTATTTAATTTGTTTATGAATTAATGTATGTATATTATTATTTCTTTAAGCCTAACCCTAATCCCTTAATCCCCTGATCCCTACCTACCTACCTACATGCATGCAAACACATACACACACATATACATACAAGTGAAAACAAGATTTTTGAAGAAAAAAAAGTTATAGATATTTATTAGAACGAATTTAATTAAAGAGGAAATGAATTTATCTTGAAAAGACGATTGTTCTATGCCTTGAGAAAAGGGAAAACGAAAATAATAAAATAAGGGTTTAGGTTTTGATATAAAATAAGGTTTATGGGTTTTAACTAAAGTTATTTGGGTTTTGTGTTTTAAAATTTGGGTTAAGAGTTATTTAAATAAGCTCATGGAAGTTTAAATCAATTAGAATAAGGATTGGATCAAAGCTCCATAATGATTCAAAGTTTTGGCTTAGTTTATAAAATTGTCCTTAAGTTTTCAATTTTTACAAAATAATCACTAATTTCAAAATCTTAGGGATTCAAGGGTCAATTTTCAAAATTGAGTTGACCAAAATCAAATTTATATTTAATTAGGATTTTAGGATATTTTTCCATAATTTATTTTGATTAAAATTCAATTTTTTAAGAATTTAATCCCGAACTAGGCTTAACCTGTTATACCAACCCACTAACTTCTAGGACCAATTTTGAGGTGTTTCATTGTCGAAGATGTAGAACCGGTATCACTGCGTCATCTGAGGTTTGAGTTAGGACAACAAGAAGAAAAAGAGAGATTAGTACCTTACCGACATCTGAGGTTTGAGTTTTGGAAGAAGCATCAACATAAAAGAATCGCTACTAGGAGCACCAACATGGTAAGGTTACTCAGGTAATATTCTACCGACATTTAGAGGTTTTTTAGATCGCTACAGATGGCGACTCCGGTACTAACTTGGTTTCTTCATGTTTTATTTCCTTTTTTACATGCATCCTCATATTTTGCATTGCATTAAGAGATATTGATTCGAGTGGTTCATCCTACAAAGGAAAAATTCACCATGGAAGAGAGGAGATAGGAGTGCTACTCATGTTTTCCAAACAAGGCAATAATCTTAACAAAGGGACCAACTTGGTCTTTCTTGGAAGACAAGGTAATCATTTAGTATTTCTTTAAGCACAAGCGAACGATTTGGTCAAACTTAAGGTCTAAGCAAACTATTAAACTAATGTGCCATTCGGTTATCAATCAAGATAAAACCTATATTCATTGTTTAAAATCAACACAAGCATACAAAATTTCTATTACACTTAACCGAATCCACTCATTCAACTCAAGCCAATCCTATACTTTGAGGACCTAATTCTAAGCATGTATTTACAACATGATACAAGCATATAAATCATGTTTATTTAAAACAAACAAGATCAAGATTTTGCATATACCCATTTCCATCAAGTTAACCAAATTTCAAGCATGACCTTATCATAATCTTTACATGCCAACAACTTGAACAAAAGATTTACATAAAACTCAAAAAACTAACATTTAAAACCTACAAATCAAAATGCATTGCATGCTAACTATATAACTAAGCCGCAAACTCTAGGAGTTAACAAAATGTACAAAATACCATACTTGTCTTGTTTGATGCTTGTTTCTTGCCTCCTAAGACAACCTTAACTTATCTCCTTCGCTTGAGAACCTGATGTTTTGGGACAAAGGAAACAAAAGAGTGATAAGTGCTTTTTAGGTACTTAGTGAGGTAGTTCCTAGAACTAACCGGTTAAACATGTATTAAGCAAGTAACAAAGATAAGCAAACAAATCATGCTTACTAGTCATGGAATTTAACATAGACATAGTTTCATATAAAGCACACAAGGTCTATCATTCAAGGCTTTCAATTCAAAGCAACCAAGAATCCACATGCTCTCATTCAAGACTAATGAATATAGGAATACTTCCAAATTCAAGCAAACAAGTCTATTATGCTTTCAAGTCATATAAGCATACACTTCAAGGGCAAGTAACATGTTGGTAGCAATGCAACATCATATATATTAGCCTATGCTAATTTTAACTAGTCAAGTAACATAACAAGAGAGCACTAAATGCATATTCAAGTATTATAGCTTTTTACTTGTATTGATTCCTTTTAACTCCTTGGTTTTTAGTTAGGACGAAGGTAATCGGGTTGCAAGTGGGTACACAAAGTACCTAGCAAGTTTATGCATATAACATCTAAGAAGGTGCCCATGACACCACAAGACGTACATGAGGTACAAGTACACAAAGTACTATCAAGTCGATATACAAAGTATCTAGCAAGAAGGATGACTAACCATCCAAGACAAGTAGGTGACTTACCACCACAAGAGAGCTCAATACCCTAGGCATGCCTTTCTACCTAGGACCAACTAGCAACCAAGGATTTGTAGTTTTTTTATTGTTAGTTCTTTTATATTTCAAGTAACGAACATGGCAATTCATGAAGGCAACATATATGTACGAATAACTTACCATACATACCTTGTAATAGCATGCTACACAATGCTTTAATCTTTCAAAAACATATCAACAATTATGCATTAAATCAATTCATGAAAACAAATATAGCAATATTCATGGCATTTTTTTAACATTCAAATAGACATGTCAACAAGCAAGTTTAACAAACAATTTACTCCTACCTTCCATGATTTAGACAAGTGTTTAATTAGTTAGGTTTCATGGCAATTTAAACATAAAAGGGGTGGTTGGGACCTAGTTCTCAACCCTAAGTTAACCACACTCACAAGACTCCAAGCTATCAAGGATTGAGGATGGAGATCCCTTTGCCCTTCCTCCTTGCTAGGTCTAGTCTTTCCTCCTCTTCGTTATCGGCTTCCTTTGGATCCTCTAACATACCATACATACATAATCATTCATTAGAATGCATTAAAACCACTTAATTCATGTATTCATATGCATAACAAATACAAGATTCAAATTTGTCATACACTAGATAATTTATCGACCCCTTACTAAAAATTGCATATCTTTTAATCCGTATATAGGATTTTCGATAACCTTACACCTTTGGAAAGCTAAAGAAATCATATATTTAACCATAATATGCTTACATTTTATTACTAAGCCATTTAATACAGTTTTCTACCTAAAGACAGACCTATTTTTATTTTCGGACAACCTTGATATCTCTTTTTAATTCGTTTCCATATTTTGGTATAGAACTCCAAACCGAGTTCCGTTTTTTCCCAAGCCTTCTAGACACATGTAATATTAATCTTACCAATTTTCCGCTTAAAATTCCAACCGTGACATTCACGGAGGCCGTTTAAAGTCACTGTTCTAGAACAAAATGTTCTGGACAGCTTGAACCACCATTTACTAATTGGCTTATAACTTTCCCTACACAACTCCGAATGAGGTTCCGTAAATTTTCACTTAAACAAGTTTTATGGGGATACTAGAATGTAGTTTTTAAGCCTCTAATTCCAAAAAATTCGTCCTAGGGAATTTTCCAAAGTGACTACCCGAAATTGCATTTCTAAGCAAATTTTGACTAGTTTTCATTCTATAGATTTAATTTCTAATCTAATCTTATTCTCATGAATTTCCAGCACCTTAAACTTACGATTAACATAATTTAAACCCCTTTTTCAACAACTATTTTCATGCATATCTAATATCGAATCAATTAATACACTTAATATTTCCAACATCCAAATTCCAAGTTTCCTAACTTATTTGTTCATGCTTCAAAAACCCATAACCAAATAAATATTAACTTTAGATTAGGTCTTCTAACAACCTAATCCAACATAAAAGCATCATAGATCATTTAAAATCCAAAAGCTTAAACCTCCAACAAATTCGGTTATGGAAAGAGAAGCTTACCAAGGCCTTTAGACTTGATTTTCTAGCTTATTTGCTTAACCAAGCAAGGATTTCAAGCTCCCCTCCTTAAGCTTCCATGTTTATTTTCTCCTTTCTCACTCTTGTTCACGTCAAAATGGGGGAGAAAGGAAAAAAGGGGGCTGATTTTCCTTTGCTCATTAATAAGGGTGAAAGGACTAGTTTGCCCTTACATATAATTCTTTAGCAATTAGAAGACCAAGGGCAAATAAGGGAAATCGGAATTTTAGCATGCAATATTCCTATTCTTTTTATTTCATCATAGTCACTTCAATTTAGTCCCTTTATTTTTCTTTTCTTTTAATTACGTCCCCTCTATTACATAATTTGACTATGCATTTTTCTGGGTCTACATCATAATGTCAATCCGGGTTTCCAAACGAACATAAAGAATGTAATAGAAAACCAAATTTTAATCAAAGGGTTATCAGAGACATAAGATCGACATTATCTCACCATCCAAAGGTTGAGAAATAATCAGGCATAGAACACCAAAAGCAGGTAATAGCGATTCACGTTAACTGAGTTTACAAGGATATAAACACTGAAAATTCTAAAGCGATGCAAAGAATGTAACAAAAAACCTTCACGAGCCTATTAGTAGAAGGGTTTTTTGAATATGTAGAACCGATATCACTTCATCATCTAAGGTTTGAGTTAGGACAAAAAGAAGAAAATGAGAGATCAGTACCCTACCAACACATTTCACGAGTACTGAGGTCACTATTTAAGATTATCGTGAAGAGTCCAAAATTTTTAAAGAAGCATCAGTAGAAAAGAAATGCTTTTAGGAGCACCAACATGGTAAGGTTACTCAGGTAATATTTGACCAATATCAGACGATCTTGAAGACTAAGGTTCGAAAAAAGGGTTAAAGATATAACTAGGTTAGCCATAGAGATCATAGAATTTCATCGGAACCCATGATGTAACAGAGATTTCCCGATCAAGCAAGATCCTTAGGGCCATAGAGAATGGAGATTAAGGCTAGTAATTGATGTATAGGACTAGTTTCCCCTAATATTGTAATGGACCCTTTATTTCTCGTCAAAGTAATCCATTACTTTGATTACCAATAGGGATCAATGCCTTCATGATGTGAGCACATCTATGAGCACATCTACATTTGATTTGAAGATCTTGACCACATCACCAATCACCAATTCTAAGGTGAAACATTTCAGGGAAGTTCTTTCTCTTAAGTGTTTACAATTTTTTTTGAATCATTTATGAATGTTTATGCCTTAGAACATAGGCTTTTATAATATGTTGCATGTTGATATATGACATATTAGATTATACTATTTATTATATATGTTTAAATATCTATATATGATATTATGTATGTTTTAAGGATTGGTTTGATAGTGTTTGTAATATTTTTAACTTATTTATAAGTTCATGTGTGTTATTGAATATTTTTGCAAGTGATTACACCTTGTATTTATGTTTCTATTGAGTTTACAATACTTGGATGGATTCATGTGTTGTTTACCTATATAAGTAAATAGAGGTGTGCAATTGAGTACCAAAGCAAACACAACCCTCTTTTTCTCTACATAGGCGTGTAAGAGTAAGCCAAACACAACCCTCTTTTTGAATGATGGACAACAAAAAAGGATAAGGATGAGTGGTTTCTCAATCAAATTCAAACAATTAACACATGTTTAATGTGTTTTATAAGCCCAAACATGTGGCTGATATGTATGGCGCCTGTAATCACTAATTTTATCCGGGGTGTTAAATCCGGTTTTTAATTCAATTTGAATAACGAGCATTAATCAATTTATTTTTTAAAAATAAAAAAATAATGCATGTAAATATTACCTTGGTGTTTATTCTTTTATTAAAATAGAATTTCAACATATATATATGTATATTGAAATCTACGTTTTAAAATATATATATATATATATATATATATGATAAGTTTAATCCCTTTTGTTTTCTTTCGGTTACTATTATTGTTATTACTTATTATTATTATTATTGTTTTTAATATAATATTTATATGTATATAAATTCTAAATAAATAATAAAAAAATTTAAATAAAGAAACCCAATTTATGTTTTTATAATAGTCCATGTATAATCCAATAATAATAAAATTAAAACCCAAACAATTAAATAATAAGTCCAATAATATTACAAGGCCTAGAATAAAAATTTAATTTTACTTAGCCCAACAATGAGCCCAAACCAGTTATAACCTAACAAAAAACCCTAACATCTTCATGTTTCTTCCATGCGTAGCCAGCAGAGGACCGTCAGATCAAGGGGCGATCCAACGGTTGAGATTAACCCGGATAGAAGGTCCCAGATTCGACACACGCTCACGCGCGACTCTTCGTCATCGTCACGTGCGCGTGCGGCGCACTCGCGGCTGTCTATATCCTCCCAGTGGCCTTTCGATTCTCCATCGGCTGCTCCTCTTCCGATCACTGGCTGTCGTAATTCCGATGATTCTCCGGCCACACGTACGATTGCCACATGTTCACAAACAAACAAAATACATCAGATCATACAACCAATACACCAAAATTTTCAGAGAATAATTTCAGTACGATTCCAGTGGAATTTCAGAGGATGCACAACCAAATGCTAGCAAATATCAGAAGCATTTCAGACGAACAAAACAAAAATCCCAGAGACAACCAATAGTATTTTTCAGAGGATTTTCATTTTTATTTGATTCCTATCTAAATTCGGTTATAAAAACCGAAGAAGACAACATTTTTAAGGGATCCGATTCCCACATTTTTTAATCAATAGAAGAAAGCAGTTGAGAGGTATACTCTCGTGTTATTTTAGTACAAAAAAGTAGTTTTAGGGTTTTATTTGGTTTATCTTTTTGGAATCTGGTCATCCCTCCTTCATTGCCGGCAATAAACTCAGGCCTTTGCGCCGTTTTGGTGAGTCGAGGTTGAAGGAGAGGAGTGCTCTTCGTCTCTTTCTCTTCAAATCGAAGAGAAAATCGTTTCCTCCTCTGGTTTTGAAAAGAATACGTTTTTCTTTACTTTCGAAAAGAGAAAATTTTAAGCGTTTTCAAACTCGCCGGCTACCGCTCGCGGTGGCTGGCGTGGCGGTTTCTGGGTGAAATGCGGTGGAGCTGAAGAACATTCAAAGAATGTTCATAATTTCCTGGGATTTTCGAAGAACATGGAGAGAGTTTCTCTCCTTTTTGTTTTGCTTCGAATGAGGAAAAAGGGCAAAGGGGGTGTTTTCTTTTTCTTTTTGAGTTATATACTCAAGTCCCCGAAATAAAAATGGTTTATTTTTATCTTAAATCCCTCCGTGTTTTGAGACTTACCCCCCGAGTCCCCGGAATTTTGTTTCGCATTTCATTTTCTTCACCAAATTGTTATAATCTTTATTTTAAATTTGGATTATTTAGTTTGGGGTCCTCCCGTGTCCCTAAGCTTCTTTTTAGGCCCTTCCTCATTTCAGAATAGCAGGTTAAGGGCCTGAATATTTTCTGTGTATTTCAATTTGGTCCTTCACAGTGTTAATATTTATTTCTTTTTAATCTATTATATATTTGTATTTTGAGTTATTTTTATTGTTTTATTTCATGTCTCTTGTTATTATTTGTGCATTTTTTTAGTTTATTTTATTTTTGTATTGTTTCATACATTTTAGTTACATTTTGTATATATTTCTTACATATTATTCATATTTACTTTTATATTGTACAAATATTATTTTGCCATGCATTTTTAGTTAGGTTATGCTTTTATTTATTTATTTATTTACCTATGTCATGTTTTATTTATTTTGGTATTTTACTTTACGCTTGCTTATTTTATTATTTATATACACATATTTTGTATTTTGTTTATTTTATTTTTGCTCAACTCACATCTCATATCATTAATTAATTAATTTAATAATTACATCTTTATTCGGTTGTAACGGGCCCGCCCTCAAACGTAGTGTCGTCGGTGTTTGCGTTACCTTCGAATAAAGACATGGTAAAAATAAAATTGAATTCGAATCCTTAAACAAATCCTAATTTAAAATGCCACTTTAAAACGGAAAATCCAAAATTAATTAAGCAGTTAATTTGATAAAGGTGCCAATTTTGGGTGGTTTTTAACGCTAACCCCGTTTTAAATCGTAACCGACTCTCGAACCCAATTTTAACGAATCTCTGTTTTTACGGTGTCCAGTTTACCAAAAGTGACCGGTGGCGACTCCAACCTTTTTTAAACCCTAATTTCATAATTCTTTTTTAATTTCAAATCCCTAACCCTAATTTCTAAATATTCCCTTTTTGAGGAAAATTCTCAATTTTCAATTTGAAGCCCTAATTTTCTAATTTTGGGACAATTTCAATTTTCCCGATGTTTCCACTAGTGACCCCTTTTATTCCCCTTTTTCATATTTCCTTTCTTCATTACACTTAAATTTATTATTAATTTTAATTTAAGGATCCTACAGTTGGCGACTCTGCTGGGGAAGTTTTTTAAACAAACGAGTCAAGCTTTGTTTTCAAATACCGCTAAATTAATTTTGGAAATTGTGAAGTAAAGTGGCAATTAAATTAGTATTTGTTTATTAATTCGAGGTTAAACTATCATTCATACCCGTGTCTAAGTGGGGGGAAAACGCTAAGTGCCTTCGTAAGGATATTGTTCCTTCGTACGGGCCTAGCAAGTACCTTCGGGGCTCGACTACCCTATGCTTTCGTAAGGATATTGTTCCTTCGCAGGGGCATAGCGAAAAGGGTCCCCCCAAATTGAACTCGATCGAGATGAGCCTATAATGGGTGACGATCGGGGGCCTTGCTACTATTAGAATAGGACAGCAAGGACAATTTGGGTACCTCGCTAGAACCAAAACTGCATATAGAGAGTCTAGTCAACCTACCCGATTAGAGCCACGCGGTTAACCTAGGTTCTTTTAGACAAGATATAGGGTTGCTTTGTCTTCTTGCTCTTGCTTGTATATATGCTTCATTATTTTTACATCAGCATTTCACGAAGGTGTTCGTCTGAGTGGTTTGTCTAATTAGAGGCTTTCGCTAGAGGATTAAACGAAAATAAAAGATAGGAGAAAAAAAAGGGAGAGGAAAAATAGAAAAAATAGAAGAAAAAGGATCAATAAGAAGAAAAAATAGAAGATAAAAAAGAAGGAAAAAGAGGAAAAATAAAAGGATAAAAAAATAATTTGAGAAAAAGAAAAAAGATGAAAAAATAAGAGATAGAGAAATTAAAAAAGAAGAGAGAGAAACAGAAGATAGATAATAGAAAGAAAAAATATTAAGAGTTTTAATCAGTGAAGGTTGCTCAAAGAAGGATCACTATTGTGACCAACACCTTCACTTACATGCATTTTGCATTCATCAAGAAGACAAGGGGATTGATTTTGGTACATCTGGTGACAGTTTTTCAAGCCGCAACCATACCGCACTCCTACAATACACGTTCTCAGTCAAGGGTCATGGATGAAAGACTAGCAAATTTTGAGAAGTCACAAAAGGAAATCGAGGACCGTTTAACCAATATTGAGGCGAAGATTGAGCAGTCTCAAAATGACATCATTACCAAGCTCACCAACTTGTTTGGAAAGTCCGACTGTGGAAAGGCTAAGGTCTCTGATGAGCAGTCCAATATGGAAGATCTAGGGGGCAACACTTCGCACATCAAACCCCAACACGAGGCATCAGTTCTAAAAGGCATTCATGTTGCCGGGGCATCTGCTAGCCACCCAGTCGATGTGGGCCATGGCTTTGAGAATGAAGTCAATGTCGAGGTCCCTGATTTGGACTTGATGCATGAGGTAGAGACGAGGCTAAGGAAAGAGTTTGAGAAAAAGTTCGAGGAGCAACGCCTTCAGGTGGAAGAAAAAGTCAACCTGTTGCAAGCTACCGAAGACTTCGGGATCGACGCCTACGAGCTAAGTTTGGTGTCGGATTTGGTCATCCGACCTAAGTTCAAGGTGCCTGACTTTGAGAAGTATGACAGGACCACTTGCCCTTCAGCTCACCTAACCATGTATTTTCGCAAGATGGTGGCACATTTGAGAAACGAGAAACTTCTTATTCACTGCTTTCAAGATAGCTTGATCGGGGCAGCTGCTCGTTGGTACGCCCAGCTTAGTCAGGCAAATGTGAAGTCGTGGAATGATGTTTCTAGAATTTTCATCGAGCAGTACAAACATGTGAAGGACATGGTTCCAAATCGAACTGTGCTTCAGAGTCTGTCTCAGGGGCAAGATGAGACCACCGCCAATATGCCCAGCGATGGAGAGATATAGCGACTCAAGTTCAACCGCCGATCTTAGAAGGAGAAATCACCCGTCTGTTTGTGGACTCTCTTCATGGTCCACTCTATGAGAATATGATTAGCAACATATCTTTGGGATTTGCCGAGTTTGTGAGTACGACCGAATCTATCGAGGTTGCGTTCAAGAGCGGTAAACTTAAGACCGGGGAATATCTACAAAAATACCAGAAGAAGAAAGACCATGAGGTGAATTATGCCAATCAGTACCAGAATCCGAACAATTTCTCTATCTCCTCTTCCCAAACTTCATTCGGGAATACACAACCTTCAAATAGGAGGGAGAGTAGGCCCCCTAAGAAAGAGCATGAGAAGATCCCTTTTACCCCTTTGCCAATCTCATATAAGGAGATGTACTCCCAGTTGCACAAGGCGGATTTAGTCCGACCTTACTATGTTACTCCTTATAACCCGCCTTACCCAGCTTGGTAGAATCCAAATGCTAACTCTGAGTACCATGGCGGAGTCCCAGGGCACACGATCGAGAATTGTGTGGCATTCAAGAAGATTGTGCAAAACCTGTTGAACAATGGGGTCTTGAAGCTTGAGTCACCGGATGTGGTGAACAATCCTCTACCCGCCCATGACAAAGCCTAGAGGAAGGTGATCTCAGGAGCTACCGGAAGTTTAATGCATCTCATTTAGATCGCTTGTTCTTAGATGTCTGTTTACATTAATTTCCTTGCATTTCAACTTTCTCTTTCTTGTTTTTAATCAAATCTTGCTACTCTTGGCCCGAGGTAGCAATGACTTTTTGTAAGGGGCACTTATGTTTTTAAATTCAATGAAGAGATGCATTTTTAAATTATGTGCATATTATTACTCTTCTAAAAACTCTTGGATGTCTAATGCTTGTTGTGTCGCAGACTTAGACACAAAGATTAATCGATGTTGTGATCATGATGAAGTATAATACTATTTTTAGTTTGTCTTGGTCAAAAAGCACGAGAAGTAAGACTATTACTCCTTCGATAATGTTCGATGATAAGAATGTCCCGTGGAAAATAAATTTACTTAAGTTTAAGAATTCCAAGAGGTAAAAACAATAAGAAAAAAAAGAGAAGCATGAAAAAGAAAAAGAAAAAGAAAAAGAGAAAAAGAAGAAAGAAAAAAAATGAAAAATGAAAAAAAAATGAAAAGAAGAAAAGAGGTGAAAATTTGAAAACCCTCAAATGAACGAGCAATTCAATAAGTCTCGGAGCATCCTGATGGAGCTGTGGGGGAAGAACAAATCTAATAAGGAGCTAGACCTCCACAAGTTCGATACCCAAGCGTCAGTGGTGACTGTCGCGTGTCAAAAGTGCGCGTTTAGTGCAAGTGGACACATCGCAAGTAATAAGTGATAAGTATTTTATCGAGTTATCGTCTCCTCAGGGACCGATATACTTAATATGCTTTCTTCACCTTATTGTTCTGTAGAAAAAGTAAAGAACATAAGTGAGTTGAATTGATTTATCTAAACTAAAATAACTAAATAAAAATAAAGAATTGAAATAGTAGAGAGAGATGGGCTAGGATCCAGTTGCGTCGTATTGTGGAATTGATTGACTTGTCTCTGTCCAATGCAATCGTATATCACTGCCTCGGCAGCACTGCAGTTTACTGCCTTGGCAGCGACAATACTGTCTGCCGCGGCAATCCCTTGCTCGTGGGCAGACTTCACCAATGTTCGACAAAGTGTCCTTGGATGACTCCGCTTATCCCTAAGTCAGAGTGCTGTTGATGACTAGTCCTTGATGATACCTCCCGGCGTGAACCAATTATACTCACCAACCAATCTCACACTTCTTTTAGCCGCTAAAACTCTTAACCTATCCCTAGGCCGAGTTAGTATTTCGCGATTGAAACATCGTACTTACCCCTTTCGTGAATCTAACTCTCCCGAGCTTAGATAAATGGATGATTCACAATATCCTCTCCCGAGCTCAATTGTGAAAACAAGGAATAACAAAGGATAAGCAAACCTTGATAACTTTATTGCATTGAATCAAAGACAAAGTACAATCTCCTCTCACAAATACTCGACAACCTTCACCTAATCCCTAAGAAGGTTTAGAACATAATGAAGAGGAAAGAAACAAGAATAGAAATCGGCTCTCTCCCTAGGTATTCCGTATATTGTACATTGGGTGGCTAGGTCCTTATATAGGCTAGACCTAGGGCAAACCTTTCCTAAGTAGAATACAACTTGGAGTAGGGAACAAGTCAAGTACATAATTAAATATATTTCCAAGTTTATATTCGGCTAAGGGGCTTTCCCGCGTGGTCTTTCTTTGGGCTTATCTTGTGCTAGCCAGCTTCGATCCATGGGCTTCAAGTCCAGACACGTTCCTTGGATTTTTGTCTTTCCATCGTCTATAGTCTTGCTTCCTGTCTGTCTGCTGCTGCCTCGGCATCAGGTCCTGCCACGGCCTTGTCCCTTCCGCGGCACTGGTTCTCCTGCACAGATATGAAAACGCAGTAAAACGTGCATTTTTCTGTATATATTATCTATATGAGTATAACTTCTAAATATATCACATGAAGCACATGCATTGGTCCGAGTGGGTGTATATTTGGTGATTAATGCCCATAAAATGAGTAAAAAGTGATAGTGTGTTGAGCACTTATCACACCCCCAAACTCGAACTATTGCTTGTCCTCAAGCAATGCAAACCATCAATTTACCGAACTAAACTCTCTCTTGGTCTTACATGTCCATCTATTCTCCCCACCATAACTAGGCCTATTCTTAAGCCTTAACCATTCGGTTACTCAAGGGTTTACCTAGAAACAAACTATAGGAATTGTGAGTGTGTGCGTTTTTGTGGACAAGTTGATTAAAGGCTTTCTTAGATAAACTCTAAGTTCAAGACAAATAGACATTGGTTAAGTGTTCTCTTCTTTTTCAAACCCCAAATCTTGAACCAGTTTCGGGCACCTCAAAGACTTGTGTTTTTCTTTTCACAAAATTCATTCTTTCTTTTTAATATTCCTTAACACATACTAAAGCCAATTTCGGGCACCTCTAGCATGAAGAAGAGACTTTCTAGAGCCGGTGGTAGGCACCTCTAGTTACTTTCCAAAAATCTAAGTCTTTATCACCTAAGTTCATTAAAAGAATTCCTATAATCCAACAAGTCCCAAAAGTGTTTAAAGTTGTTCCTATGTTAAGCTTCTAAGTTTTCATCCTTAAGCATCCTAAGGTTAAGTCCTCTTAACAGAACCTAAACATGGTAAGGAGAAAGATTTCTACAGCCTTAAAGAGTAAACTAAGGCAATACTGATGATGAGCAGTGCAAGAGTGTAGGCAGTAGATTCAAGTAAGGCGGGGAGCGTAAAAATTTTAAAAAAATCACTGCAATACTCCCTTTTTGGCAAGGTCGCGACAATAGATTGCTGCCTTGGTAGTGAATCTGCACCCCCAAACTCAAACCAAGCATTGTCCTCAATGCTTTATATTTGAAGAAATAAACGGCAAAACAAAATATGAATCATAGGCAACAAGTAAAAACAGTAAAAGCAATTTATATTTGAATAAAGGACAAAGAATTTTAAAGCGACTCCGAAGAGCTGCTTGTAACAATTTTCCTCCTCGGCTTAGCTGCCAATTGCTTTGTCCTTGGTGAAGGCGATGGTTGTGCTTTTGCTTGCCGGGACGGTTGGACTCGAGTGGGTGGTGTCCTTTGCATCGGGGCATCTACCTCCTCTCCTTCTTCTACATCAGTCTTCTCTTCGGTTAGCATCACGTCTGTTCCTTCTCCCATTGCTGTGGCTCCTCCGGTGTGGTGTGTACTTGGTCCAGCGGCGGTGGAGCTTTGGTGCACATAAGCATCTATCTCGGCCGATAGACTGCCCATGATGATTGGTGATCGGGGTGGAGTGCTGAAAACGGCCCTCCGCTTGGATGGCCTTCTGCAGACAGACGAGGCCGCGGCAGAATCCGCTGCCCTAGATGGGCCGACAGCCTGGTATTGGGGCTGAGGGTCCTTATGGAAGTATGACCTTGGTCCTCCCGGGGTTGGTGTAGTCTCGGGGTAAGGTGCGGCTGTGACGAAATGTTGCTTGGGAACTCCGTAAATTGTGCTCCTTGGTCTGGGAAGACGTGCAGCATCATCTGGGCTAAGGTGCCATTGAAGTCCCTTTGGTACTCCATGTACCATTGTTGTCTAAGGTCCATTGCTGCCATCCGTTGCAAGATCTCTTGGTACGGGTCTACTGCGGCAGAGGTGTGGGCAGTACCAGGCATGTCTGTCGTGTACTGGGCCCCGACAGCAATGTCAGCAATGAACTGCTGCGGCGTTGCCTGGACAGGCTCTGCTTGCGTGATTTGCATGACTTTGTGGCAGAAGTCCCTGGTCCATCCTCGTCATGGGGGCGTGTATTCGTCCGTTTCTTCAATGGGTACACCTGTAGAAACACATAAACCCGTAATCAAGCAAGGGAAATACAATGGTCCTCTATCTTTCTTACCGCACTCGTGAATCTCCCGTAGGATGATTTCTCCAACGTTGATGGTCCTCTTGTTGATGATGGATTGGATAAGCACCAATCTCTTGCGATCCACCGTGCTATTGTGTGATGTTGGGATGAGGCGTCTTTTGACGAAGGTGTTCCACATCTTGGCCTCCGGCTTCAAGCTTTGTCTTGTTACAGATCCTCGATGGGTACCCATTTCCCATGGAGTGCTCCCGTAATAAAGGTCGTCTTTGATGAGTTCATAGTCCTCGGCATTGATATCTTCCAAGAATTCGGTATGGATATCTCTGTCTGGGGTGAGGCCGTAGAAGTTGTTGATCGTCTCGGCATCGAGTTGGACCAGCCTGCCGCGGCAGTGAACGAACAGGGAGTCTTTGCTCGGCCCATGAGCGTAGAACTCCCGCATGATCGTGGCGTTTGCCTGGGCTGGTTGCAAATAGAAAATTTCCCAATTCTGGTACTTAATTCTGTCGTAGAGGTAGTGTTCAATGCCGTAGTTTTCTTCGTCTGCATGTTGGAAACCTTGCTCTTCCCAAAGTTGCCTAGCGATGAAAGATCGGTTGAATAGATCTTCAACGTTGGCTGGGGCGAATCTTTTGTATGAAGCCATCAAGATCCCTAAGTTCGGCAAAGTGTCCTTGGATGACTCCGCTTATCCCTAAGTCAGAGTGCTGTTGATGACTAGTCCTTGATGATACCTCCCGGCGTGAACCAATTATACTCACCAACCAATCTCACATTTCTTTTAGCCGCTGAAACTCTTAACCTATCCCTAGGCCGAGTTAGTATTTCGCGATTGAAACACCGTACTTACCCCTTTCGTGAATCTAACTCTCCCGAGCTTAGATAAATGGATGATTCACAATATCCTCTTCCGAGCTCAATTGTGAAAACAAGGAATAACAAAGGATAAGCAAACCTTGATAACTTTATTGCATTGAATCAAAGACAAAGTACAATCTCCTCTCACAA
Organism: Abelmoschus esculentus; assembly: GCA_035048815.1. Classification (NCBI taxonomy): domain Eukaryota; kingdom Viridiplantae; phylum Streptophyta; class Magnoliopsida; order Malvales; family Malvaceae; genus Abelmoschus; species Abelmoschus esculentus. Next base: position 8,778,830 of record JAUCBN010000015.1, read on the forward strand.
ATACTCGACAACCTTCACCTAATCCCTAAGAAGGTTTAGAACATAATGAAGAGGAAAGAAACAAGAATAGAAATCGGCTCTCTCCTTAGGTATTCCGTATATTGTACATTAGGTGGCTAGGTCCTTATATAGGCTAGACCTAGGGCAAACCTTTCCTAAGTAGAATACAACTTGGAGTAGGGAACAAGTCAAGTACATAATTAAATATATTTCCAAGTTTATATTCGGCTAAGGGGCTTTCCCGCGTGGTCTTCCTTTGGGATTTTCCTTGTGCTAGCCAGCTCCGATCCATGGGCTTCAAGTCCAGACACGTTCCTTGGATTTTTGTCTTTCCATCGCCTATAGTCTTGCTTCTTGTCTATCTGCTGCTGCCTCGGCATCAGGTCTTGCCTCGGCCTTGTCCCTACCGCGGCACTGCTTCTCCTGCACAGATATAAAAACGCAGTAAAACGTGCCTTTTTCTGTATATATTATCTATATGAGCATACTTCTAAATATATCACATTAAGCAAATGCATTGGTCCGAGTGGGTGTATATTTGGTGATTAATGCCTATAAAAGGAGTAAAAAGTGATAGTGTGTTGAGCACTTATCAGTGACTCTTTGAAGACACCGACACCTTAATACATTTATGCAAATTAATCACATGCTTACACTTGGAATTCTCAAACTGAAGTACAAAAAAAGACAAATATGAGAACTAGGAGTAGTAGTTTTCAAGCAGATTGTGCGAGTACGATAATCATAATGATGAACCAAGCAACTTGAATAGAAGTCTTAATACCTCAAATATCGCCACAACATTTCATGGCGAGCCATTAATCACCAAGTGTCGAGTCTTAGACACCCTTGCATTTGATATCCAAGAATTTTATTTTCTAAATTAAATTTTTTAATTTTTGAGCCTATATCAAGCGACGTTCTGTTTTTAAAACGTCAACAATTCATTTTTGTGGAAAATTTCATTTATTCAAAATTATTTTTCAAAATGCAAGGCTATTGATGCATTTTGTCATCTTTGATTAAGCCCAAAAAGAGTGGGGCATTTTACGATGTAAGGTCTCCCCTAAATGACAAGTCATCTTCCCTTTTGAGATTGCCAATTGAATATTGTCAAAGCTCGATAAACAAAATTTTAGGGCAAAATTTTGGGGCATCCAGTGATGATAAGTTTTTCTCCAGGGCAAGAATTAAGGAGATATCTTGGTTGAGTTAAACCCACTGTCCGAATGATAAGAGCCTACGATCCGAGACAAGATTAATGATGTCTTTCAGATCTTATTTTTTGAAGCTACTTTTGTGCTATGATGTTTTGGGGCAAGTATGCTCATGGAGGATAGTTTTACCAGATGTCAGCTTATGAATTCAAGCCAAGTAAGGGTGGTATGGATTTCTTTGACTCCATTTTGACCAGTAGAAGTCAACAGTTTCTTTCCAGAAAAGAAGATTCAGTGAGGATTGAACGATTGACGTATCCAAGAGTGACCAAAGTTCGAGGATTAATCCCCAAGCAGACAAGAAGAAAATTCATAATTCATGCATCATTTGTAGGTAGGCATCCCTAGGATTAGGGGCATTCCAATGCATTGATTCATGCATCATTCTAGTTAGGCATCCCTAGAATTAAAGGGCATACTAACTCATCCATACACACATTTATACCTATTTTGGCAGATGTTATGAAGAGAAATAGAAGAGGTCATAAACATGTGGAAAGCAAGATCCTGAAGAAGTTAAGATGTTTGAATTTATCAGTTCATGAAGTCGTGGAGAATATGAAATGTTATTTGAAGGAACAAAATATCATACTTTGAAGTTTGGATGTATTTGAAATTATGATGTGGAGAAGTTTCCCTCTTTGAAGATTTAAAATACCGATGTTGTGAAGTTTAAAAGTTTTCATTTAAAGATCAATATTATGAAGTTTTGATGTGTTCTTTTCAAGAACTGATGTTGCGAAGTTTAGAAGTTTTCGTTTTAAAGCCCGATGTTGTGAAGTTGTGAAGTTTCCATTTTAAGGAATGATGTTTTGAAGTTTTGAGGTGTCCTAGTTGAAGGATGGATGTTATGAAGTTTTGAGGTGTCCTGTTTGAAGGACAGATGTTGTGAATTTTTAAGGATTAATGTTATGAAGTTTTGAGGTGTCCTGTTTAAAGGACAAATGTTGTGAAGTTTTAAAGGTCGATGTTGTGAAGTTTTGAGGTGTCCCGTTTGAAGGACGAGTGTTGTGAAGTTTTGGATCATCTTATTGAAAGAATCGATGTTATGAAGTAGTTAGGTTGAAGAAGTAAAATATCCTAATCGAGGTTATGAAGTTAGGTCTTCTTCTGCAAAAGAAGTAAAATGTTCTGTTCGAGGTCATGAAGTTAGATTTTCTTCAGTTGAAGAAGGCAAAGTACCCTATTTAGAAGTAAAGATGTTAGAAGTTTAAGGTGTCCATTGGAGGTTCAAATTTTGCTCGAAATATCAAAGTGGGGAATCCAAAGTTCGCTTCTAAAAATTCTCTTCTCATGTGTGCAGGTGGCCTCAAGTAAAAATATTGTTTGGGGCGAGCTAATTAGGGGATCGAGGAACAAAAGGGCTATCGAAGTTGCGGAGAAAAGGTCTTTCAAATAAGAGTCTTCAAACAAGGAAGTCGGATAAAATTAGTGCTTTTTGTCTTTGCTTCATCATTGTTTTACAACAATAAGCAAAGAGGGGCAGCTGTAATCACTAATTTTTTCCGGGGTGTTAAATCCGGTTTTTAATTCAATTTGAATAACGAGCATTAATCAATTTATTTTTTAAAAATCAAAAAACAATGCATGTAAATATTACCTTGGTGTTTATTCTTTTATTAAAATAGAATTTCAATATATATATATATATATGTATATTGAAATCTACATTTGAATATATATATATATATGACAAGTTTAATCCCTTTTGTTTTCTTTCGGTTACTATTATTATTATTATTACTTATTATTATTATTATTATTATTATTATTATTGTTTTTATTATAATATTTATATGTATATAAATTGTAAATAAATAATAAATTTTTTTTAAATAAACAAACCCAATTTATTTTTTTATAACAGTCCATGTATAATCCAATAATAATAAAATTAAAACCCAAACAATTAAATAATAAGTACAATAATATTACAAGGCCTGGAATAAAAATTTAATTTTACTTAGCCCAACAATGAGCCCAAACCGGTTATAACCTAACAAAAAACCCTAACATCTTCATGTTTCTTCCATGCACAGCCAGTAGAGGACCGTCAGATCAAGGGGCGATCCAACGGTTGAGATTAACCCAGATAGAAGGTCCCAGATTCGACACGCGCTCACGCGCGACTCTTCGTCATCGTCACGCGCGCGTGCGGCGCACTCGCGACTGTCCATTTCCTCCCAGTGGCCTTTCGAATCTCCATCGGCTTCTCCTCTTCCGATCACCGGCTGTCGTAATTCCGATGATTCTCCGGCCACACGTACGATTGCCACATGTTCACAAACAAACAAAATACATTAGATCGTACAACCAATACACCAAAATTTTCAGAGAATAATTTCAGTACGATTCCAGTGGAATTTCAGAGGATGCACAACCAAATGCCAACAAATATCAGAAGCATTTCAAACGTACAAAACAAAAATCCCAGAGACAACCAATAGTATTTTTCAGAGGATTTTCATTTTTTTTAATCCCTATCTAAATCCGGTTATAAAAACCGAAGAAGACAACATTTATAAGGGATCCGATTCCACATTTTTTAATCAATAGAAGAAAGCAGTTGAGAGGTATACTCTCGTGTTATTTCAGTACAAAAAAGTAGTTTTAGGGTTTTATTTGGTTTACCTTTTTGAAATCTGGTCATACCTCCTTCGTTGCCGGCAATAAACTCAGGCCTTTGCGCCGTTTTGGTGAGCCGAGGTTGAAGGAGAGGAGTGATCTTCTTAATTAAGCGGTTATTTTGATAAAGGTGCCAATTTTGGGCGGTTTTTAACGCTAACCCCGTTTTAAATCGTAACCGACTCTCGAACCCAATTTTAACGAATCTCTGTTTTTACGGTATCCGGTCTACCAAAAGTGACCGGTGGCGACTCCAACCTTTTTTAAACCCTAATTTCAAAATTCCTTTTTAATTTCAAATCCCTAACCCTAATTTCTAAATTTACCCTTTTTGAGGAAAATTCCCAATTTTCAATTTGAAACCCTAATTTTCTAATTTTGGGACAATTTCAATTTTCCCGATGTTTCCACTAGTGACCCCTTTTATTCCCCTTTTTCATATTTCCTTTCTTGATTACACTTAATTTTATTATTAATTTTAATTTAAGGGTCGCTACAGCGCCTAGAGGAAGTTATTAGGCATTTGAATACAATTTTTTCCTTTAATTTCAGCCATGTATTCAAATTAGGCCAACTTCTTTATTCTCCTATATATTCTCTAATTTTTGTAAAGACAAAGATAGACACTTTGAAATACAATTTATTTGAGAGATTTTCTGTTACTTGGTTCTTTTTAGAACTTTTCTGACTTTCAAACTTGTTTTGATCTTCAAAACTTGATACTTCGGGTTCCTAGATCGTTATCTAGAGGGTCCAAGTCCTTTAACGTTAAACAGATTCTATTTGGGTTTGCTAAATAGATTGTACGGGTTCTTTCGAGTTTAACGTTCCATTTTGATCTAGCAACTTATCCTTGCGATCGTTGAACGTTCCAGTTGCTGCCATGGATGTTTCTTGAAGCATTCATCTTCTCCGTTTTGAATATCATTCAAAACGCTCATCTTTTCTTTTCTTTCTTTCATTTCATTTTATTTTCTACATTGTTTTCCTATGCAGTTAAACAATGTAAAATTCCATTCCAACTTATCTTTCTTCCTTTCATTTTTGTTTTATTTTCTTTATTGTTTTCCTACATAGTTAAACAGTGTAAAATTCTCTTCAAACGCCCAAGTTATTATACTTATTTCCTATATAGGTAATCAGTATAAAACTTTGACTATTTATGTTATTCTTGTTGCAGGAATTTGCTTACAACATTCTTAGATCCGCAACATAAGAAGAAAGTTCGTTTTGACAGGCTACCTCATATCACTTCATCTGTATACATTTTGCATCCATATTTGCATCATACATGCATTTGACTATTTTGACATCATTTTAACTGTGTACACATTGTTTATGTTCATTTAAAAGTCATCATACTACATTTTCATCTCACTCGATATTAGAGGAAGTAAATAAAAGACCGTATAGCAGACATAAAGAAGGGGCAGAAATAGTTGGAAGCCTATTTCGAAAACGTTGCATAGAACATCGACATCCAAATTCCTATGACGTACACCGAGTTGTTCTTTATTCTCATCAAAAGTTGTTGACTCTTTTCTGATCCAAATCGAAAGAGCCCTTTAATTACCCGATTATGATGTCAACATTGTGTGGGAGTACCATTTAGAAAGCACAAGCCACACGATTGAAAATTATGGAGCCCTAAAGAGTAAGGTCCAAAGTTTGATTGAAGCCGGTATTCCGAGTTTCGAAGATTGATGATAGAGATGGGTCTTGGTAGGTTCTGACTTCTCATTTGAACTTCAAACGAAAGTTTCATGCATACTAGTTTCAATTCATTTTTTACATTCTTTAATTCTTTGAATATTTCATTCATTTTAGGAGTTGCCCCTACTCTCCTATGTACACATAACAAACATTTTTGAACATACACATTTACACATCATTACAAGCAATGTCTTGAATTTTCAAATATGATAACACCTTTACTGCAAACTCAAAGAACAACTCTAAAGTTTGGTATATTCAAAAGAAACTGAATTTTGTGAGGATATTACAAATTAGAGTCTCCGCTAGTCACTAAACCAAACAGAGAAACAAAATGAGCGAATAGATAATGGGTAGCTCTTATTTTTAGGAAAATGACCTTCTTAGGAACTTACCAATCAAGATCCTTGTGGCGAGTGTCGACCTTGAATTTCTACCCCGCAAAGAACTTCTCAAGACTTCCTCGAATGGGGCGATGAATGAAATTCTCTTACCTCATCTGAAGAACGAGACAAGATCAGACAAATTAAATACAGAAATCAGAAGGATATTAAAAGGAAGTATCCAGATTGCAACATTAGGAAATTACAAGAAAGCTGACAGAACCCAAGCAATATCAGAAAGTTGTAGAGAGGTGATCGAATCCAAATAAAGGATAACAAATATGTACTTCAATTTGGTGGTACACCTACAAATTTGAAAGAGGAAATGAAAAGAAAAAGGAGAAACAATATTGTATGAGATGCATACCTTCAGATCAGACAATCTAGAGTTAGAAAATCACTAGAAGAAACGAGACTAGGATAACAAGGAATCCTTATTCTAAGTACCTCAAGATCTCAAAGATTTGCACAGAAGCGAACATCGAAGCCCATCTGAGAGAAGTCGGCCTTAAGATTGTCAATTTTGGAAAAGAGAATGAACTCTAGGGGGAAAACCTAAGACATACAGCCTAGAGCAACTAAAAAAAGAATATTAGAAGTACATAGGTCATAAGTACCAAGATACCGTTACACTGGTCATAGACACAGGTCTTACAAGCTTTCAAAGACCATTTTGATCATTCAAGTATGTTCAAACTAAATGAGATTGTCTTCAGAACACACTTCCGCCCAAAGGTTAACCTTTCTTTAAGGAACGACGAGCCTCGAAGTGCCTAATTGATGCCTAAATGAGGGAAGGATGGGACATAATGAGATCAAGAGAGCAACCAAAAAGGGGTAGTCTCTAGGTTTAGATTGTTACTTTTGAAAGCCCGATTGTCCAGAAAAGACTAGGCATTGGTGTATATCCCCACAATAATCGATGATCCTTTAAATATACTTTTCATTAGAGTTGAACTTTGCCAGATTTGAACAAATATGTCATTACATTTAACATTTAAGAAGGCTGACTTTTTCCTAAATTGTTTCGCAACATACTCTAAAATCACATACATTTTTAAAATTTTTCCTTGCATTTGAAATGCATGCAAATAAAATCATTTTTAAAGAAAACTAAAAGTCAGCCTCTATTGAGGTGCCTTGACGAGAAAAGAAATAAAGTCAAGACACGAGGATGTCCGATAAACCATCATAACGATCTAGACAAGAATGCGAAGAATATGAGTCGGCATCATTTTCCATAAATTGACAAGTCAGAGCTCAAATCAGAATTAAAAAAAGATGTCATCAAGACTGACAAAGTTTGGTTACCGAATCATTTCATATGTATAGATAGATTGCATCTATGCATCCCGAGCATACATCCTGAACACATGCATAGTAAAAATGCTCATGCACTGTTGCGTGTCAAAAGTGCGCAATTGTTGTAAGTGGACACATCGCAAGTAATAAAGTGATTAGTATAATCGTGTATCGTCTCCACAGGAATTTGTCTACTTAATATGCCTCCTTCGTCTTCTTGCTCTGTAAAAAGAAATAAAATAAAGACACAGGTAATTTGGGTTTTAATGAAACTAAATAAATTGAAATAAAGAAAACTAAGTAAAAGGATGAGATCCGATTAAGAGAGATAGCGGGATCCAATTATGTTGTATTGTGGATTCGATTGACTTGTCTCTTTCCAATGCAATTGTACATCACTGCCTCGGTAGTACTGCAGATTACTACCTTGGCAGAAGCAATACTTGTCCGCCGCGGCAATCCATTGCTCTTGGGTGGACTTTATCAAAGTTCGGCAAAGTGTCCTAGGATGACTCCGCTTATCCCTATGTAGAAGTATTGTTGGCGATCAATCCTTGATGATACCTCCCGTCGTGAATCAATTATAATCATCAACCAATCTCACACTTCTTTTAGCCACTGAAACTCTTAACCTATCCCTAGGCCGAGTTAGTATTTCGCGGTTGAAACACCGTACTTATCCCTTTCGTGAATCTAACTCTCCCGAGCCTAGATAAATAGATTACTCACAAACTTCTCCCCCGAGCTTGAATGCAAGAAAAAATAATGGCAAATGATAAGCAAACCTTGATATTTTATTGCATTGAAACAAAGAACAAAGTACAATCTCCTCTCACAAGTACTCGACATCCTTCACCTAAACCCTAAGAAAACTTAGAACATAATTTGAGAGAAAGAAAACAATGAGTCTTAGGGTGAACTCTCTAAGAATCGGCTCTCATATTCCCTTAGTCGGCTAGGTCTTATATAGGCTTGGCCTAGGGCAAACCTTTCCTAAGTAGAATACAACTTGGAGTAGGGAACAAGTCATGTACATAAATAAAATATTTCCAAGTTTATTCAAAGTAAGAAGCTTTCCCGCGTGACCTTGTCTTGGGATTTTCCTCGTGCTAACCAGCTCTTATCCATGTGCTACATATCCAGAAACGTCCATTGTATTTTTCTCTTCCAATCGCCTACAATATCACTACTTGTCTTTCGGCTACTGCCTCGGCATCAGGTCCTGCCCCGACCATGTTGCTGCCGCGGCAATAGTATTTCTTGCACAGATGTAAATATGCATTAAAACTTGCCTTTTCTATAATTATCATCTTTATAAGTATAACTTCTAAATATATCACATTCAGTATATGCATTGGTCCAAGTGGGTGTAGATTTAATGATTAATGCCCATAAAAGGTATAAAAAGTGATAGTGAGTTGAGCACTTATCACACCCCCAAACTCGAATTGTTGCTTGTCCTCAAGCAATGCAAACCATCAATTTGCCAAACTCTATTCTCTCTTGGTCTTATGTTTCCATCTATTCTGCCCACCATAACTATGCCTATTCTTTAGACTTAACCTTTCGGCTACCCAAGGGTTTACTTAGAAACAAACTATAAGATTTAGTGAGTGTGTGCGTTTTTGTAGACAAGTTTGATTAAAGGCTTTCTTAGAAAAATTCTAAGTTCAAGACAAATAGAGTTGGGTTTAGTGTTCTCTTCTTTTCTAAACAACCAATTCTAGAGCCAATTTCGGGCACCTCAAGGATTGTGTTTTTCTCTTCACTAATTCCTTCTTTCTTTTGATATTCCTTGTAGCATACTAGAGCCAATTTCAGGCACCTCTAGCATGAAGAAGAGTAATTCCTAGAGCCGGTGATAGGCACCTCTAGTCACTTGCCCAAAAATCTACATCTTTATTACCTAAGTTCATTAAAGAATTCCTATAATCCAACAAGTCCCAAAAGTATTTTTAAAATTTATCTTATAGTAAGCTTTTAAGTTTTCATCCTTAAGTATCCTAAGGTTAAACCTTCTTAACAGGACCTAACCATGGTGAGGAGAAAGATTTCTATAGCCTTAAAGAATAAACTAAGGCAATACTGATGATGGGCAGTGCAAAAGTATGGACAATTGATTTAAGTAAAGCGGGGAACATATAAAAAAAATTAAAAAAAAATCACTTAAATACTCCCTTTTCTTGGCAAGGCCTCTACAGCAGATTGCCTCGGCAGTGGCTCTACACCCCCAAACTCAAATCAAGCATTGTCCTCAATGATTTATATTATAAAGAAACAATGGGCAACAAAAATATGAAAAAAACAAGCAACATATATAGAAATGAAAAGTAAAATTTAGAGGGACTCCGAAGAGCTGCTGGTAACAATTTTTCGTCGAGGTCGTGCTGATGAGATTTTGCTTGCCGGGGTGATTGGATTCTCGTTGGTGGTGTCCGTTGCATTGGAGCATCCACTTATTCTCCTTCTTCCTCGTCGGTAATTTCCTCGGTGACCATGATGTCTGTCCCACCTTCATTTGTTGCGTCTGCCCCGGCATGGTGAATACTTGGTCCGGCAGCAGTTGAGCTTTGGTGTACATAGGCATCTATCTCTGCTGATAGACTACACATGATGATGGGGGATCGTGGTGGAGTGCTGAAGACTGCCCTCCTCTTTGATGGTCTTCTGCTGCAGATGATACCATGACAGAGTCTGCTGCCCTAGATGGGCCGGCAGCATGAAATTGTTATTGAGGGCCAGTTTGGAAAAATGGCCTCGGTCCTCCTAGAGCTGGTGTAGTTTCGGTATAGGGTGCAGCTGGGACAAACATGTTGGTGGGGAATTCTGGAAACTGCACCCCTTGGTCTCGAAAGGCATGGAGCATCATTTGGGCAAGTGTGCTGTTGAAGTCCCTCTGATACTCCATGTATCTTTGCTGCCTAAGATCCATAGTTGCCATCATTTGAAGTATCTCCTGGTATGGTTCTGCTGTGGCAGTGGTGTGGGCAGTGTCAGGCATGTCTGCCGCGTATTGGGCCCCGACAGCAGTATCAACAGTGAACTGCTGGGGCGTTGCTTGGACGGGTTCTGCCTGTGTGATCTGCATGATTTTGTGGCAGAATTCTCTTGTCCACCCTCTCCTATAGGCTGTAAATTCATCTATCTCGGCCGTAGGGACACCTGCAGCATTACAAATACCAGTAATTAAACAAGGGAAATATAGCGGTCCTCTATCCTTCCTACCGCATTCGTAAATTTCTCGTAGGATAATTTCTCCAACGTTGATGCTCCTTTTGTTGATGATTGATTGAATGAGCACCAATCTTCTCCGATCCACCGTACTGTTGTGGGAGGTTGGGATAAGGCATCTCTTGACAAAGGTATTCCAAAGCTTGACCTCGATTTTCAGACTTTGCCTTGCTACCGATCCTCTATGGGCACCGGTTTCCCAAGGATTGATATCCTCCATGAATTCAGCATGTACATCATGATCAGGTGTGAGGCCGTAGAATTGGTTGATGGTCTCGGCATCAAGCTGGACAGGCCTGCCTCGGCAGTGGACAAAAAGAGAGTCCTTTCTTGGCCCGTGCGCATAGAATTCCCGCACGATAGTGGCATTGGCCTGGGCAGGTTGTAGGCTAAAGATTTCCCATTCTTGATACTTGATTCTATCGAACAAATAGTGCTCGATGCCGTAATTTTCTTCGTCAGAGTGTTGGAACCCTTGTTCCTCCCATAACTGCCGAGCAATGAAAGACCTGTTGAAGCGGTCCTCAACATTGTCTAGGGCAAAACGTTTGTAGGTGGTTATAAGTAAGTATTTTGAGAGTTGAGGTTCTTGGAGATTTTCTTGAAGAAATTCTGAAAATTTCAAGAAGGGTTGTGAGTAGGCAGAGAGTATTGTGAGAGCAAGATTAGCAAATATTCTAAAGAAAACAAGAATGCAAGAGTGAATAGTTCAAGAGGGGGAGATTGCTTATATAGGCCTCGGCCTTGTGACCGTTGAACCATTAGCCATTTTATAGCCGTTAGTCTTTACTGCCGTTTCCTTTTCTGCCGCGGCAGAAATCTCGGCAGACTAGCCGTTACACTATTCTGCCCGTTGGAACTGCTGTGGCTCTGACACTGTTTTCTGCCTCGGCAGAATTCCTGCTGTGAACTATTTTTCCTTTATTCTTGCTTATTATCCTAAATAAAAATTAAACGCAAACGAGAAAAATAATTAAAGCAAAAGCAAAAATTATAGAAAGTAAATATAAACTAAACTAATCCTAATATAATAAAAAGAAAGGTGAGAGATCATGTTACTGGTGGAGTGCATGCAAATGCATCTCCCAAGGTGATTCTCTCTTGTTGGCCATAGTGACTCTTCAAGTATTGGCTATTGGCTTTATGTCCATCTTTGTTTTTCCTGATCTTTATCGCGCCCTTTATAACTGGACAGTGTGGTGTCCTGTTGGTTTCCTCCACATCTGCCTTGCTTTTCCTGCCAAATATTCTGCCATAACGAATTTCTATTTTCCTACCAAGCATACTGCCAAGGTATTGGCTGTTGAAACAGGATGTCTTTGTGCCGGCATCTGTGCTGTGAAGGACTTTGCACTCTGATAAGTGCTCAATACACTATCACTTTTTACTCCTTTTATGGGCATTACCCATCAAATATACACCCACTCGGACCAATGCATGTGCTTAATGTGATATATTTATAAGTTATACTCATATAGATAATGTTTACAGAAAAAGGCACGTTTTATTGCGTTTTCATATCTGTGTAGGAGAACTAGTGCCGCGGCAGGGACAAGGCCGAGGCAGGACCTGATGCCGAGGCAGCAGCAGAAAGACAAGAAGCAAGACTATAGGCGATGGAAAGACAAAAATCCGAGGAACGTGTCTGGACTTGAGGCCCATGGATCGGAGCTGGCTAGCACAAGGAAAAACCCAAAGGAAGACCACGCGGGAAAACCCCTTAGCCGAAGCAAACTTGGAAATATATTATTATTATTATGTACTTGACTTGTTCCCTACTCCAAGTTGTATTCTACTTAGGAAATGTTTGCCCTAGGTCTGGCCTATATAAGGACTTAGCCACCCAATGTACAATAGACGGAATACCTAGGGAGAGAGCCGATTTTATTCTTGTTTCTTTCCTCTCCATCATGTTCTAAACCTTCTTAGGGATTAGGTGAAGGTTGTCGAGTATTTGTGAGAGGAGATTGTACTTTGTCTTTGATTCAATGCAATAAAGTTATCAAGGTTTGCTTATCCTTTGTTATTCTTTGTTTTCACAATTGAGCTCGGGAGAGGATATTGTGAATCATCCATTTATCTAAGCTTGGGAGAGTTAGATTCACGAAAGGGGTAAGTACGGTGTTTCAATCGCAAAATACTAACTCGGCCTAGGGATAGGTTAAGAGTTTCAGCGGCTAAAAGAAGTGTGAGATTGGTTGGTGAGTATAATTGGTTCACGCCGGGAGGTATCATCAAGGACTAGTCATCAACAACACTCTGACTTAGGGATAAGCGGATTCATCCAAGGACACTTTGCCGAACTTTGGTAAAGTCTGCCCACGAGCAAGGGATTATCGCGGCAGAGAGTATTGTCGCTGCCAAGGCAGTAAACTGCAGTGCTGCCGAGGCAGTGCTATACGATTGCATTGGACAGAGACAAGTCAATCAATTCCACAATACAACGCAACTGGATCCTAGCCCATCTCTCTCTACTATTTCAACTTTTTACTTTTATTTAGTTATTTTAGTTTAGATAAATCAAATCAACTCACTTGTGTTCTTTACTTTTTCTACAGAACAAGAAGGTGAAGAAAGCATATTAAGTATACCGGTCCCTAAGGAGACGATAACTCGAAAAAATACTTATCACTTATTACTTGCGATGTGTCCACTTGCACTAAACGCGCACTTTTGACACGCGACACACTCTTCTGCATCATCATGCCTTTTCAAATTGTGGAAGGCATTGAGTTTTACTTGTTGGTCATTGACCCTCACTGTCAACTCTCCTTTTTCCACATCCATTAGTGTTCGTCCAGTGGCAAGGAAAGGTCTCCCCAAGTTGATTGGTGCATTATCATTTGCTTCACAATCAAGGACAAGAAAGTTAGCAGGAAAAATAAATTTATCAACTCTTACCAGTATGTCCTCGATTTTGCCTTCAGGTTGCCATATGATCGATCCGCAAGTTGGAGCATCACAGTTGTAGGTTTTCCCTTCCTATTCCAAGCTTTTGAAAGACAGATTTGAGCATTAGATTGATGCTTGCTCCAAGGTCGCATAGGGCCTTACCTTCATAGTTATTACCTATCGCACAAGGTATGATAAAGCATCCAAGATCCTTCAATTTTGGTGGCATGCGATTGTGTAGCATTGCCATGCATCCTTCAGTAGCAGCCACTATTTCGAACTCACCTAATCTTTTTCTCTTAGACACAATATCTTTTAAGAATTTAGCATAATTAGGCATTTGTTCAATTGCCTCTACGAATGGTAAGTTGATGTGGACTTGCTTTAAAATATCAAGAAATTTCTTGAATTAATGGTCCTGTTTTTGCTTTTTCAACCTTTGTGGGAAGGTTGGTGGTGGTCTCATCTCATTCAGGGTTTCTTTAGTTTGGAACTTAATACCTGGCACCACTGGGGTTGTTGTCTCTGCAGATTGTTCAGGAGCTGTTGAGTTCTCTACTGGGGCAGTGTTATCAGGATCAGTTTGTTCAGCATCTAAATCCTCTTTTGTTGGTTCTGTTGATGGAACTTGGTCTGCTGGAATTCTTATCTTTTCCTTCAGCTGTAGACCACTCATAGTAGTGATTGCTTTACACTGTTCATGGCCTATTACCTTAGCAACTTCAGTATTGCTAGGTAGTCCTCCTTGTGGTCTAGTGTTTATGTTTTGAGCAAATTGCCCAACCTGAGTTTCCAATGCCTTAATTGCTACCTCTTGGTTCTGCAACCTCATCTCAGTCCTATTTATGAACGCATCTGTTCTTTTGATGAAGTTGCTATTCTTTGCCATATGACTCAGTTTTCATCATGAATGCTTTCAGAGAATTTTCCAAGGAACTTACTGACTGTTGCTGCATCTACTACTGCGGCATTGGCTGCTGGACCTGCTGCTGCAGCAGATGTTGCATTGGTTGCTGGAATCCTCCACATAAATCGCGAAAAGAATCAATGGCCTTAACCTCACGGGTATTTTGTTGTAGTTGCAAATTTTGCACCATCTTGGTAGGAGAGGCCAATTGTGCTGCCACTGAATTTGATGTGTCTAACTCATTCACTGTGTCTTGGCGTCTTACTCCTCCTCACTGAGTTTGTTTAGAATCTCAATAGCTTCCTCAGGTGCTTTGTCAAGGAGTGTTCCGTTTGCCGAGGCATCTAACATCATCCTTGTTGGGGCATTCGTGGCATTATAGAACATGGTCACTTGTGTCCATAGGGGAAATCCATGCAACAGACACTTGTGCAGTAACTCTCTGTAGCGCTCCCATGCCTCGTACATAGGTTCATCATCTGCCTATCGAAAAGAAGTGATTTCATTACGAATTCGATCATATAAATTTGTAGGATTAAAGCGTGTAATGAAATCTCGGCATAATTCACTCCAATATCCAATAGATCCTGCTGGAATGCTATTTTACAAGGCTTTTGCCCTATCCCTCAGTGAATAGGGGAATAATTTCAATCTCAAGACATCTTCGGTTTAACGACTCCTCGGTTTAACCCATCTAAGTCCTGTTCTAGGAAATCTCTAACAGTGAGCTGCCGCGGCCCTGGTGGTGGCGGAAGACCTCCATTGCCAGCAGGTAAGTTTTGTCCTAGCGGATGATCTGCCATAGTTCCTTGGATTTGTCTTCTCAACCTTTGCCGTGTACGTTCGATCTCTAGGTTTAACTCGTACAGAGGGTTAGTTGGGTTGGCCCTGGTCATACACCAAGAAAAAAAACAAAGTAAAATAAAAATTAAAAATTAAAAGCCATGAAAATAAAGAAAACAAAATTTAGTTGTCAATCCCCGGCAACGACGCAAAAAACTTGTTGCGTGTCAAAAGTGCGCAATTGGTGCAAGTGGACACATCGCAAGTAATAAAGTGATTAGTATAATCGTGTATCGTCTCCACAGGGATTGGTCTACTTAATATGCCTCCTTCGTCTTCTTGCTCTTTAAAAAGAAATAAAATAAAGACACAGGTAATTTGGGTTTTAATGAAACTAAATAAATTGAAATAAAGAAAACTAAGTAAAAGGATGAGATCCGATTAAGAGAGAGAGCAGGATCCAATTATGTTGTATTGTGGATTTGATTGACTTGTCTCTTTCCAATGCAATTGTACATCACTGCCTCGGCAGTACTGCAGATTACTGCCTTGGTAGCAACAATACTTGTCCGCCGCGGAAATCCCTTGCTCTTGGGTGGACTTTATCAAAGTTCGGCAAAGTGTCCTTGGATGACTCCGCTTATCCCTAAGTAGAAGTATTGTTGGTGATCAATCCTTGATGATACCTCCCGGCGTGAAGCAATTATAATCATCAACTAATCTCACACTTCTTTTAGCCGTTGAAACTCTTAACCTATCCCTAGGCCGAGTTAGTATTTCGCGATTGAAGTACCGTACTTATCCCTTTCGTGAATCTAACTCTCCGAGTCTAGATAAATAGGTTACTCACAAACTTCTCTCCCGAGCTTGAATGCAAGAACAAAGAATGGCAAAGGATAAGCAAACCTTGATATTTTATTGCATTGAAACAAAGAACAAAGTACAATCTCCTCTCACAAGTACTCGACAACCTTCACCTAAACCCTAAGAAAACTTAGAACATAATTTGAGAGAAAGAAAACAATGAGTCTTAGGGTGAACTCTCTAAGAATCGGCTCTCTTATTCCCTTAGTCGGCTAGGTCTTATATAGGCTTGGCCTAGGGCAAACCTTTCCTAAGTAGAATACAACTTGGAGTAGGGAGCAAGTCATGTACATAAATAAAATATTTTCAAGTTTATTCAAAGTAAGAAGCTTTCCCGCGTGGCCTTGTCTTGGGCTTTTCCTCGTGCTAACCAGCTCCGATCCATGTGATGCATATCCAGAAATGTCCATTGTATTTTTCTCTTCCAATAGCCTACAATATTGCTACTTGTCTTTCGGCTGCTGCCTCGGCATCAGGTCCTGTCTCGGCCATGTTGCTGCCGCGGCAATAGTATTTCCTGCACAGATGTAAATATGCAGTAAAACTTGCCTTTTCTGTAAATATCATCTTTATAAGTATAACTTCTAAATATATCACATTCAGTATATGCATTGGTCCAAGTGGGTGTAGATTTAATGATTAATGCCCATAAAAGGTGTAAAAAGTGATAGTGAGTTGAGCACTTATCATGCGCCACCTCCATTTTTGTTAACAATCTTAGATGAGAAGACAAATACTAGTCAAGAAAGATGACCCCAACAAAGACTTCGTGCATCTCTGCACCTTTTCACAAAACACTCGTTTGAGTACCACCTTCCAACAAAAAGAAGGAAAAGAAAAAAGATTTGATGAAGGAGGTCGATTTCCTAGATTTGCAAACCATCATCCTTGATGAGACTCTTTTGATGGACAGACGGACAGAAGCAAGTAATCACCAAAAAAAGTAGTAAAAGAGGAAGAGAGAATAGGCCAAAGATGTCAACATTTCAAATTTTTACCTTTGATGGACCTTTTTGATGACCAGGTCGACAGAACTAGGGTATCACACAAAAAAAGAAGAAAGAAAAAAAAAAGAAGAATAAAAAATAAAAAATATCACAAGACGAAACTTGGCAAACAGTGAGTGTGTCGTCAAAATAAAAAAAACTAAGTACATACGATCACATAGATCCAGACACTAGGGAAATCTAGACACCCAAATATTTTTAGAAGAGATTGGCAGTCGCTTGGCTTGAGTCCCGATTCAGAAAGAATATTGAAAACCATATGGCATGAGTCCCGATTCAGAAAGAAGATTGGAAGGCATATGGAGTGAATCCCAATTCAGAAAGAAGACTGACAACCACATGGCGTGAGTCCCAATTCAAAAAGAGATTAGCAACCACATGGCGTGTGTACCATTTTAGAGAAAAAGATTGGTATTCGTTCTAACATAAGTACTAAGAATTCGAAAAAGATTGGTATCCACTTGGCGTAAGTCCCGAAAGACTCAGAGATGAAGTTTCCATAAAGAATGTACCGACATGTTCGAAGTCCCAAAGCAAAAGAATTTGTCACAGTTTTATGCAGGAGGAATTGGAATACACCAAACACAGACTCGTAGTTCTATACAGGAAGACCTACCAGTGGAAAAGTTCATCCATGATGCGACGATTTTATATAAGAGAAATCTATAGCACCGAAGATGAGGAGTTCTATATAGGAGGGACCTCATTTTCATTTTCGTTTTTGAGATTTAAGCTTCATATAGGAGGGGCATACATCTCGAGACTTAAGAGTGAAAGGTTTCATATAGGAGAAATCCTATCTATGGATCTAGAAGTAAGAGTTCTATATAGGAGGAACCTTATTTTGCAAGATCCATCGCGACGCAGAAGGTTTTATATAGGAGAAACCTTTAGTGTAGAAGACATGGAGTCTAATACAGGAGGGACCTTATCTTCGTCATCGTCTTTGAGTAAAAAGTTCCGTACAGGAAGAAAGTGTAACTCGAGGCTTTAGAGTGAAGTTTTATCGGATTTTAGTATTTGTAGTATTATTGTAATAATCATATTATTAATAAAAAGAGAAGAAAAAAGAGTGAGAAATGAAAAAAGAAAGAAGAAGAAGGAAAGGAAAGGAAAAAATACTGTGGGATTGAAATCCCACATTTTCTGAGGACTGAAACTCTGACCATTTGCTTGCCTAGATTCTGAACATTGTCATGATATTTCTTCTCTGCTAGCTGCTATCCATTGCTTGAGGACAAACAATAGCTTAAGTTTGGGGGTGCGATAACTCCGCAAAAAGGCTATATTTTAAGCCTTTTTACTTAAGTTATTGAGTGTCCTTAAGCTTATATAGGCTCATTTAGATGCGTTTAGGATCATATCATTGTATGTAGTTTCTTATTTATGTCTTGGCATTTTTATTGTGGCAACGAGTGCTATTTCACGGGAAAGGTAGTGCTTTTGGGTTTGGTTATGCAGGTAAAGCAAAAATGGAAGTTGAGGAAATTTGTCATGGCATTCACAGAAGGATAGCGATGGAAAAATGTCATGGAAAATCTGGAGGACTCCTGTGATGACCTAAACGACAATAAGATATTTTTAAGAGTGCCAGCTAGTGCCATTACAGCCTGGCCACAGCCACCACTGTAGGGAACCACACGCCACCTCAGTAGGGGACCACTATCACCTCTATAGAAATGCCATCACGTGAATAGGGGTAGAACTAGATTTTTCACTATTCTTTAGGGTTTTTCACCCCTTCTTTTTAAGGACAGTGACCTAAGAAAAGGTAACACCTTTGAGGCCCTTTTGGGAGAAAAAAACAAAGAAAAAGAGGCACCTTTGGAGTGGTTTGTGTCGCTTGTCAAAAGAGCGCGTTCAGTGCAAGTGGACACATCGCAAGTAATAAGTGATAAGTATATTATCGAGTTATCGTCTCCTCAGGGACCGGTATACTTAATATTCTCTCTTCACCTCCTTGTTCTGTAGAAAGATAAAAACACAATTAAGTTGATTTGATTTATCTAAACTAAAATAACTAAAATAAAAGTAAAAGATTGAAATAGTAGAGAGAGATGGGCTAGGATCCAGTTGCGTTGTATTGTGGAATTGATTGACTTGTCTCCGTCCAATGCAATCGTATATCACTACCTCGGCAGCACTGCAGTTTTACTGCCTGGGCAGTGATAACACTGTCTGCCGCGGCAATCCCTTGCTCGTGGGCAGACTTTACCAAAGTTCGGCAAAGTGTCCTTCGATGACTCCGTTTATCCCTAAGTCAGAGTGTTGTTGATGATTAGTCCTTGATGATGCCTCCCGGCGTGAACTAATTATACTCACCAACCAATCTCACACTTGTTTTAGCCACTGAAACTCATAACCTATCCCTAGGCCGAGTTAGTGTTTCGCGATTGAAACACCGTACTTACCCCTTTCGTGAATCTAACTCTCCCGAGCTTAGATAAATGGATGATCACAATATCCTGTCCCAAGCTCAATTGTGAAACAAGGAATAACAAAGGATAAGCAAACCTTGATAATCTTTATTGCATTGAATGAAAGACAAAGTACAATCTCCTCTCACAAATACTCTACAATCTTCACCTAATCCCTAAGAAGGTTTAGAACATGATGGAGAGGAAAGAAACAAGAGTAGAAGTTAATTCTCTCCCTAGGTATTTCCGTGTTTTGTACATTGGGTGGCTAGGTCTTTATATAGGCTAGACCTAGGGCAAACCTTTCCTAAGTAGAATACAACTTGAAGTAGGGAACAAGTCAAGTACATAATAATAATATATTTCCAAGTTTATCTTCGGCTAAGGGGCTTTCCCGCGTGGTCTTCCTTTGGGCTTTTCCTTGTGCTAGCCAACTCCGATTCATGGGCTTCAAGTCCAGACACGTTTCTTGGATTTTTGTCTTTCCATCGCCTATAATCTTGCTTCCTGTCTTTCTGCTACTGCCTCGGCATCAGGTGCTGCCTCGGCCTTGTCTCTGCCGCGGCACTGGTTCTCCTGCACAGATATGAAAACGCAGTAAAACGTGCCTTTTTCTGTAAATATTATCTATATGAGTATACTTCTAAATATATCACATTGAGTGCATGCATTGGTCCAAGTGGGTGTTTATTTGGTAATTAATGCCCATAAAAGGAGTAAAAAGTGATAGTGTGTTGAGCACTTATCACACCCCCAAACTCGAACTATTGCTTGTCCTCAAGCAATGCAAACCATCAATTTGCCGAACTTTACTCTCTCTTGGTCTTAGATGTCCATCTATTCTCCCCACCATAACTAGGCCTATTCTTTAGCTTTAACCATTTAGTTACTCAAGGATTTACCTAGAAACAAACTATAGGAGTTGTTAGTGTGTGTGTTTTTGTGGACAAGTTGATTAAAAGCTTTCTTAGATAAACTCTAAGTTCAAGACAAATAGACATTGGTTAAGTGTTCTCTTCTTTTTCAAACCCCAAATCTTGAGCTGGTTTCAAGCACCTCAAAGACTTGTGTTTTTCTTTTCACTAAAATCCTTCTTTCTTTTTAATATTCCTTACACATACTAGAGCCAATTTCGGGCACCTCTAGCATGAAGAAGAGACTTTCTAGAGCCGGTGGTAGGCACCTCTAGTTACTTTCCAAAAATCTAAGTCTTTATCACCTAAGTTCATTAAAAGAATTCCTATAATCCAATAAGTCCCAAAAGTGTTTGAAGTTTAAAGTTCTTCTTATAGTAAGCTTCTAAGTTTTCATCCTTAAGCATCTTAAGGTTAAGCCCTCTTAACAGAACCTAAACATGGTAAGGAGAAAGATTTCTATAGCCTTAAAGAATAAACTAAGGCAATACTGATGATGAGCAGTGCAAGAGTGTAGGCAGTGAATTCAAGTAAGGCGGGGAGCATAAAAATTAAAAAAATATCACTGGAATACTCCCTTTTTGGCAAGGCCGCGGCAGTAGATTGCTACCTTGGCAGTGAATCTGCACCCCCAAACTCAAACCAAGCATTGTCCTCAATGCTTTATATTTTGAAGGAATAAACGGCAAAACAGAATATGAATTATACGCAGCAAGTAAAAATAGTAAAAGCAATTAATATTGATTTAGTGGACAAAGAAAATTTAAAGCGACTCCGAGGATCTGCTTGTAACAATTTTCCTCCGTGGCCTCGATGCCAAATGCTTTGTCCTTGGGGAGGGCGATGGTTGTGCCTTTGCTTGCCTCGGCGGCTGGACTCGAGTGGGTGGGGTCCTTTGCATCGGGGCTTCTCCTTCTTCTCCTTCTTCAACATCTGCCATCTCTTCGGTTATCATGACGTCCGTTCCTCCTCCCATCGCAGTAGCTCTTCTGGTGTGGTGTGTGCTTGGGCCGGCGGCAGTGGAACTTTGGTGCACATATGCATCTATCTCGGCGGATAGACTGCCCATGATAATTGGCGATCTGGGTGGAGTGCTGAAGACGACCCTCCGCTTGGATGGCCTTTGACTGACAGATGAGGCCGCGGCAGAATCTGCCGCCCTAGATGGGCTGACAGCCTGGTATTGGGGCTGAGGGTCTGGATGGAAGAATGGTCGTGGTCCTCCCGGGGCTGGTGTAGTGTCGGTGTAGGGTGCGGCGGTGATGAATATGTTGCTTGGGAACTCCGGGAATTGTACGCCTTGGTCCGGGAAGGCGTGCAACATCATCTGGGCTAGAGTGTCGTTGAAGTCCCGTTGGTACTCCATGTACCGTTGTTGTCGAAGATCCATTGCGGCCATTCGCTGCAAGATTTCTTGGTATGGGTCTGCTGCGGCAGAGGTGTGGGCAGTACCAGGCATGTCTACCGTGTAATGGGCCCCGACAGTAGTATCGGCAGTGAACTGCTGCGGCGTTGCCTGGACAGGTTTGGCTTGCGTGATTTGCATGACTTTGTGGCAGAAGTCCCTGGTCCATCCTCGTCTTGGGGGCGTGTATTCATCGGTTTCTTCAATGGGTACACCTGCAGAAACACATAAACCCGTAATCAAGCAAGGGAAATACAAGGGCCCTCTATCTTTCTTACCGCACTCGTGAATTTCTTGTAGGATGATTTCTCCAACGTTGATGGTTCTCTTGTTGATGATGGATTGGATAAGCATCAATCTCTTGCGATCCACCGTGCTATTGTGGGATGTTGGGATGAGGCGTCGTTTGACGAAGGTGTTCCACATCTTGGCCTCCAGCTTCAAGCTTTGTCTTGTTACGGAGCCTCGATGGGTACTGGTTTCCCATGGAGTGTTTCCGTAACAAAGATCGTCTTTGATGAGTTCATAGTCCTCAGCAGTGATATCTTCCAAGAATTCGGCATGGATATCACTATCTGGGGTGAGGCCGTAGAAGTTGTTGATCGTCTCGGCATCGAGCTGGACCGGCCTACCGTGGCAGTGCACAAATAGGGAGTCTTTGATGGGCCCATGAGCGTAGAACTCCCGCATGATCGTGGCGTTCGCCTGGGCGGGTTGCAAATAGAAAATTTCCCAATTCTAGTACTTAATTCTGTCATAGAGGTAGTGTTCAATGTCGTAGTTTTCTTCGTCTGCATGTTGGAAACCTTGCTCTTCCCAAAGTTGCCTAGCGATGAAAGATCGGTTGAATCGATCTTCAACGTTGGCTGAGGCGAATCTTTTGTATGTAGCCATCAAGATAGAGAGATGTGTGTTCTTGGAGTTTTTTCTTGAAGAGAATCTGGAGATTTGTAGAAGGCAGAGAGTAATTGAGAGAGAGAGATTGTTATGAATACTAAAGAAAACAAGAAAGTAAGAGTGAATAGTTCAAGAGGAAGGAGTTTCTTATATAGGCCTTGGCCTTGTGACCGTTGAGACCACTAGCCATTGTAACCGTTTCCTTTTCTGTCGTTTCCTTTTTCTGCCGCGGCAGGAATCTCGGCAGACTAGCCGTTACACTGTTCTGCCCGTTGGGACTGCTGCGGCCCTGACACTGTTTTATTGCCTCGGCAGAGTTCCTGCTGTGAACTATTTTTCCCTTATCTTTGCTTTTTATTCCTAAATAAAACACACAAAAGGAAAATACTGAAAACGAAAATAATTAGAAAAATAAAAATAAACTACTAATCCTAATATACTATTTAAAGAAAAGGGGAGAGGTTAGGTTACTGGTGGAGAGCATGCAAATGTATCTCCCAGAATTATTTTCTCCCTTAGGCCTAATTTATGAATCGGTTGTGGGCCACTCCTTTGTGTTGTCTGTCCATCCATCTTGGGCTTGATTTTCTTGCCGAATATTCTGCCGAGAAGACTGCCCAGGCAGGATATATTATTGTCTACTGTGTGGATGGCCTTTCATTCCTCTGGATCACCATACTTCTTTAAGTTGTGGAATGCGTTGAGTTTGACTAGTTGGTCATTGACCCGCATAGTCAATTCTCCTTTTTCCACGTCAAATAATGTGCGTCCAGTTGCTAGAAAGGGTCTCCCAAGGATGATCGGTGCATTTTCATCTGCTTCACAATCAAGGACAAGGAAGTCGGCAGGAAAAATAAACTTGTCAACTCTTACCAGTATGTCCTCGATTTTGCCTTCAGGTTGCACATAAGATCTATCCGCGAGTTGGAGCATCACTGTTGTAGGCTTCGGCCTTCCAATTCCAAGCTTTTGGAAGACTGATTTAAGCATCAAGTTTATGCTTGCTCCAAGGTCGCATAGGGCCTTTCCTTCATAACTCTTTCCAATCGCACAAGGTATAGTGAAGCAACCAGGATCTTTTAACTTTGGTGGCATGCGGTTATGCAGCATTGCCATGCATCCCTCGGTAGCAGCCACCGTCTCAAACTGACATATTCGTTTTCTCTTGGACACCATTTCCTTTAAGAACTTGGCATAGTTCGACATCTGTTCAATAGCTTCAACGAACGATATGTTGATGTGGACTTGCTTCAAGATGTCGAGGAACTTCTTGAATTGTTGATCTTGTTTTTGCTTTTTCAACCTTTGCGGGAAAGGTGGTGGTGGTCTCATTTCATCCAGGGTTTCTTTAGTTGAAAGTTTTATACCTGGCACCACTGGAATTGTTGCTGCCTCGGCAGGCTGCTCAGGAGCTGCAGTGCTCTCTACAGGGGCAGTGTTGTCAGCTTCAGTTTGCTCAGCCTCTTCTTTTGCTTGATCTGCTGATTGGGTTTGGCTCTCTGGGATCTTCTCCTTCAGCTGTAGACCACTCCTAGTAGTGATTGCCTTACACTGTTCATGGTTTATTACGTTAGCAGCTTCAGTATTGCAAGGTAGGCCTCCTTGTGGTCTCGTGTTTATGCATTGAGCAAACTGCCCAACCTGAGTTTCCAGCATTTTTATGGCTACTTCTTGATTTTGCAACCGCATCTTAGTCCTATTCATGAAGGCATCTGTCCTCTTGATGAAATTACTATTTTCCGCCATGTATGACTCAGTTTTCATCATAAAGGCCTTTAGCGTGTTTTTCAATGAACTTACCGGTTGCTGCTGCATCTGCTGCTGCGGCATCGGCTGTTGGACTTGCTGCTGCGGCATCGGCTGCTGAAATCCCGATGGTTGGGTGATTGGGTTTAAGGCATTGTTTGGGTTACTCCATGATAGGTTCGGATGCCTCTTCCATGAGGGGTTGTATATGTTGGACATCACATTGTTGCGGTTGTAGTTCCCAACATACATACCAGTTTCTTGATTCATGCAGTCAGTGGAACTGTGGTTTCCTCCACATAAGTCACAGTATGAATCAATTACCTTGACCTCACGGGTATTGTGTTGTAACTGTAGGTTTTGCACCATCTTGGTAAGAGAGGCCAATTGTGCTGCCACTGAACTTGATGAATCTAATTCATTTACCGTGGCTTGGCGTCTTACTCCTCCTCGCCTAGATGTAGGAAACTGAAAAGTCATTCTTTGCGAGTTTATTTAGTATTTCAATAGCTTCCTCAGGTGCTTTATCCAGGAGTGTTCCGTTTGCCGAGGCATCTAACATCATCCTTGTCGGGGCATTCGTGGCATTGTAAAACATTGTCACTTGTGTCCATTAGGGAAATCCATGCAGCGGACACTTGTGCAATAGCTCTCTGTAGCGTTCCCATGCCTCGTACATTGGTTCGTCTTCAGCCTGTCGAAAAGAAGTTATTTCATTACGGATTCTATCAATTAGATTAGTAGGATTAAAGCGAGTAATGAAATCACGGAAAAGTTCACTCCAGGATCCAATAGATCCTGCTGGAATGCTATTTAACCAAGCTTACGCCCTATCCCTCAGTGAATAGGGGAATAGCTTTAATCGCAAGACATCTTCATGGACTCCTTGGATTTTAAAAGAGTTGCAGATTTCCATGAAGGATTTGAGGTGCTGCCTTGCGTCTTCAGTTGCAGACCCACCAAATTGTCCAATTGTATTTAACATATTGAACATAACGGGTTTGAGTTCAAAATGGGCTGCTTCAATCTCTGGTGTAACGACTCCTGGGTTTAATCCGTTTAGGTCCTCTTCCAGGAAGTCCCTAACAGTGAGCTATCGCGGCCCAGGTGGCGGCGGAAGTCCTGCATTGCCGGCAGGTAAGTTTTGTCCTGCCGGGTGATCTGCCATGGCTCCTTGGATCTGTCTCCTCAACCTTTGCCTTGTTCTTTCGATCTCTAGATCTAATTCGTACAAGGGGTTGGTTGGATTGGCCCTGGTCATACACCAAGAAAAACAGAAGTAAAATAAAAATAAAGATAAAAATAAACAAGAAAATAAAGAAAACAAAATTTAGTTGCCAGTCCCCGGCAACGGCGCCAAAAACTTGTCGCGTGTCAAAAGTGTGCATTCAGTGCAAGTGGACACATCGCAAGTAATAAGTGATAAGTATATTATCGAGTTATCGTCTCCTCAGGGACCGGTATACTTAATATGCTCTCTTCACCTCCTTGTTCTGTAGAAAGATAAAAAACGCAATTAAGTTGATTTGATTTATCTAAACTAAAATAACTAAAATAAAAGTAAAAGATTGAAATAGTAGAGAGAGATGGGCTAGGATCCAGTTGCGTAGTATTGTGGAATTGATTGACTTGTCTCCGTCCAATGCAATCGTATGTCACTGCCTCGGCAACACTGCAGTTTTACTGCCTGGGCAACGATAACACTGTCTGCCGCGGCAATCCCTTGCTCGTGGGCAGACTTTACCAAAGTTCGGCAAAGTGTCCTTGGATGACTCCGCTTATCCCTAAGTCAAAGTGTTGTTGATGATTAGTCCTTGATGATACCTCCCGGCGTGAACCAATTATACTCACCAACCAATCTCACACTTCTTTTAGCCGCTGAAACTCTTAACCTATCCCTAGGCCGAGTTAGTGTTTCGCGATTGAAACACCGTACTTACCCCTTTCGTGAATCTAACTCTCCCGAGCTTAGATAAATGGATGATCACAATATCCTCTCCCAAGCTCAATTGTGAAACAAGGAATAACAAAGGATAAGCAAACCTTGATAATCTTTATTGCATTGAATGAATGACAAAGATACAATCTCCTCTCACAAATACTCTACAACCTTCACCTAATCCCTAAGAAGGTTTAGAACATGATGGAGAGGAAAGAAACAAGAGTAGAAGTCGGCTCTCTCCCTAGGTATTTCTGTGTTTTGTACATTGGGTGGCTAGGTCTTTATATAGGCTAGACCTAGGGCAAAGCTTTCCTAAGTAGAATACAACTTGGAGTAGGGAACAAGTCAAGTACATAATAATAATAATATATTTCCAAGTTTATCTTCGGCTAACGGGCTTTCCCGCGTGGTCTTCCTTTGGGCTTTTCCTTGTGCTAGCCAGCTCCGATTCATGGGCTTCAAGTCCAGACACGTTCCTTGGATTTTTGTCTTTCCATCGCCTATAATCTTACTTCTTGTCTTTCTGCTGCTGCCTCGGCATCAGGTCCTGCCTCGGCCTTGTCTCTGCCGCGGCACTGGTTCTCCTGCACAGATATGAAAACGCAGTAAAACGTGCCTTTTTCTGTAAATATTATCTATATGAGTATAACTTCTAAATATATCACATTGGGTGGATGCATTGGTCCGAGTGGGTGTATATTTGGTGATTAATGCCCATAAAAGGAGTAAAAAGTGATAGTGTGTTGAGCACTTATCAGTTTGCGGCGGTGGAAAGCTTTCACCTTTCTCCTCCAATCTCCGACCAAAGTGTCCTCCTTTGATAGAGCTTTAAGGGAGTGGCGTGCTAAGCACCCGAGAGGAGCTAGTATGCCAAGGCGTCCCGTGGTGGTTGAAGAGCCGGCGGCCTACGCAACCGAGGGTGTCTTCTATCTTCCTTCCCTTGCTTTACTTTTCATATAATTTAAAAGGATGATGTTGGATGTTTAAGGATGTATGTGGATGATACTTTCTTTTACATTTCGCACCACCATGTGTTGCTTGTTTAGGTGGTTGCTAATATGGATGATTAACTTTTACTTTTTATTAATATATAGCCTTCTATGTGTTTGTGTATTCGCTTTGCTCATTGTTGCTAATCATTTAAGCATTGTAAAAGGCATGAGAGTGTCCTGTGTTTAGATGCTTGTTAGGTGTTCGAGAGAACCCTAGCTAGAGATCCTTAGATCATCCGAGAGGAGCTAAGGGAGGATCTATGTGAGCAATGGGCTTCGGATAGTAACGAGAGCCTAATCTGATCTTAGAGTACTCAAGAGAGACGTAAGTGAGGGTTTCAACGACTAAAAGGAGTGTGCCTTGTCGGTAGGCTAGTGTTGCGGCTGAGACCGAGAGGAGATGCCGTGACATTTTAGTTTGTCAGTGATAAGTGCTCAACACACTATCACATTCTACTCCTTTTATCGACATTTATCACCAAATATTCACCCACTTGAATCAATGCATATGCCTAATGTGATATATTTAGAAGTTATACTTAAATAGATACTATTTATAGAAAAAGGCACGTTTTACTGCTTTTTCATATCTGTGCAGGAGAACCAGTGCCGCGGCAGAGACAAGGCCGAGGCAGGACCTAATGCCGAGGCAGCAGCAGGGAGACAAGAAGCAAAGTGATAGGCGATGGAAAGACAAAAATCCAAGGAACGTGTCTGGACTTGAAGCCCATGAATCGGAGCTGGCTAGCACAAGGAAAAGCCCAAAGGAAAACCACGCGGGAAAGCCCCCTTAACCGAGTCATATATGGCGAAAAATAGTAATTTCATCAAGAGGACCGACGCCTTTATGAATAGGACTGAGATGAGGCTACAAAATCAAGAAGCGGCCATAAAAACTCTGGAAACTCAGGTTGGGCAGTTTGCTCAATGTATAAACACTAGACCACAAGGAGGCCTACCTAGCAATACTGAGGTTGCTAAGGTACTAAGCCATGAACAGTGCAAAGCAATCACTACCAGGAGTGTTCTACAGTTGAAAGAGAAGATCCCAGAGAACCAAACCCAACCGGCGGATCAATCAAAAGAAGAGGCTGAGCAAGCACTGCAGCACCTGAGCAGTCTGCCGAGGCAACAAAAATTCCAGTGGTGCCAGGTATACGATTCCAAACTAAGGAAACACTGGATGAGATGAGACCACCACCACCTTTCCCGCAAAGGCTAAAGAAACAAAAACAGGATCAACAATTCAAAAAGTTCCTCAATATTTTGAACCAAGTCCACATCAACATACCATTCGTTGAGGCCATTGAACAAATGCCCAACTATGCCAAGTTCTTAAAGGATATGGTATCAAAGAGAAAACGAATAGGTGAGTTTGAGACAGTGGCTGCCACCGAGGGATGCATGGCAATGCTGCATAACCGCATGCCACCAAAGTTAAAAGATCCTGGTTGTTTCACTATACCTTGTGCAATAGGAAAGAGTTATGAAGGAAAGGCCCTATGCGACCTTGGAGCAAGTATAAACCTCATGCCTAAATCAGTCTTCCAAAAGCTTGAAATTGGAAGGCCGAAGCCTACAACAGTGATGCTCCAACTCGCGGATAGATCCTATGTGCAACCTGAAGGAAAAATCGAGGAAATACTGGTAAGAGTTGATAAGTTTATTTTTCCTGCTGATTTCCTTGTCCTTGATTGTGAAGCAGACGACAACGCACCGATCATCCTTGGGAGACCCTTCCTAGCAACTGGACGTACATTGAATAACGTGGAAAAAGAAGAGTTGACTATGCGGGTCAATGACCAACAAGTCAAACTCAACGCATTCCACAACTTAAAGAGGTATGACGATCTAGAGGAATGCAAAGCCATCCGCACAGTAGACAATAAGATATCTTGCCTGGGCAGTCTGCTCGACAGGATATTCGGCAAGAAAATCAAGCCCAAGACGGATGGACAGACAGCACTAAGGAGCGGCCCACACCCAATACATAATTTGGGCCTAAGGGAGAAAATAAATTTGGGAGATGCATTCGCATGCTCTCCACCAGTAACCTAACCTCTTCCTTTTTCTTTTCTTTATTATATTAGGGTTAGTAGTTTATTTTTTTTTTCTAATTATTTTCGTTTTCAGTATTTTTCTTTTGTGTGTTTAAATTTTTTATTTAGGAATAAAAAGCAAAGATAAGGGAAAAATAGTTCACAGCAGGAACTTTGCCGAGGCAGTAAAACAGTGTCAGAGCCGCAGCAGTCTCAACGGGCAGAAAAGTGTAATGGCTAGTCTGCCGAGATCCCTGCCGCGGCAGAAAAGGAAACGGCAGAAGAAGGAAACGGTTACAACGGCTAGTGATCTCAACGGTTACAAGGCAGAGGCTTATATAAGAAACTCCTTCCTCTTGAACTATTCACTCTTACTTTCTTGTTTTCTTTAGTATCCTTAACAATCCCTCTCTCAATTACTCTCTGCATACTAATCCCTTCTGATTTTCCAGTTTTCTCTTCAAGAAAACCTCCAAGAACTAAATTCTCTCTTTCTTGATGGCAACCTATAAAAGATTTGCCCCAGCCAACGTTGAAGAACGATTCAATCGATCATTCATCGCGAGGCAACTTTGGGAAGAACAAGGGTTCCAGCACGCGGACGAAGAGAATTATGGTATCGAACACTACTTGTTCGACAGAATCAAGTACCAAAATTGGGAAGTATTCTGTTTGCAACCTGCCCAAGCAAATGCCACAATAGTACGGGAGTTTTACGCTCATGGGCCCAGCAAAGACTCTCTCATTGTCCACTACCGCGGCAGGCCAGTGCAACTCGATGCCGAAACAATCAACAACTTCTACGGCCTCACATCGGACAGTGATCTCCATGCTGACTTCTTGGAAGATATCACTGCCGAGGACTATGAACTTATCAAAGACGATCTTTGTTACGCAAACATGCCTGGTACTGCCTATACCTCTGCCGCAGCAGACCCGTATCAAGAAATCTTGCAGCGCATGGCCGCGATGGATCTTCGACAACAACGGTACATGGAGTACCAACGGGACTTCAATGGAACGCTCGCCCAAATGATGATGCACACATTCACAGACCAAGGCGTCTAATTCCCGAAGTTCCCTAGCAATATGTTTGTTACTGCCGCACCCTACACCGAGACGACACCAGCCCCAGGAGGACCGCGACCGTTCTTCCATCCGGACCCTCAGCCCCAA
Organism: Abelmoschus esculentus; assembly: GCA_035048815.1. Taxonomy (NCBI): domain Eukaryota; kingdom Viridiplantae; phylum Streptophyta; class Magnoliopsida; order Malvales; family Malvaceae; genus Abelmoschus; species Abelmoschus esculentus. The sequence continues at coordinate 8,809,282 of JAUCBN010000015.1, forward strand.
TACCAGGCTACTGGACCATCTAGGCCAGCAGATTCTGCCTCGGCCTCATCTGTCAGCCGAAGGCCATCCAAGCGGAGAGCCGTTTTCAGCACTCCACCAAGATCGTCAATTATCATGGGCAGTCTATCTGCCGAGATAGATGCTTATGTACACCAAGGCTCCACTGCCGCCGACCCAAGCACACACCACACCGGAGGAGCAACTGCGATGGGTGGAGGAACGGACGTGATGATAACCGAAGAGATGGCGGATGTTGAAGAAGGAGAAGAAGTAGAAGCCCCGATGCATAGGACCCCACCCACTCGAGTCCAGCCGCCGAGGCAAGCAAAGGCGCAACCATCGCCCTCCCCAAGGACAAAGCACATGGTATCTAGGCAACGAAGAAAAATTATTACGAGCAGCTCTTCGAAGTCGCTCTAAAATTCTTTGTCCTTTATTTCAATATTCAATTGCTTTTACTATCTTCCCTTGCTGCATATATAATTTATATTCTGTTTTGCCATTTATTCCTTCCAAATATAAAGGATTGAGGACAATGCTTGGTTTGAGTTTGGGAGTGCAGATTCACTGCCAAGGCAACAATCTACTGCCGTGGCCTTGCCAAAAAGGGAGTATTCTAGTGAAATTTTTTTAATTTTTATGCTCCCCGCCTTACTTGAATTAACTACCTACATTCTTGCACTGCTCATCATCAGTATTGCCTTAGTTTATTCTTTAAGGCTATAGAAATCTTTCTCCTTACCATGTTTAGGTTCTGTTAAAAGGGTTTAACCTTAGGATGCTTAAGGATGAAAACTTAGAAGCTTACTATAGGAAGAACTTTAAACACTTTTGGGGACTTGTGGATTATAGGAATTCTTTTAATGAACTTAGGTGATAAAGACTTAGAATTTTTGGAAAAGTAACTAGAGGTGCCTACCACCGGCTCTAGAAAATCTCATCTTCATGCTAGAGGTGCCTGAAATTGGCTCTAGTATGTATTAAGGAATATCAAAAGAGAAAAAAAATTTTAGTGAAAAGAAAAACACAAGTCTTTGAGGTGCCCGAAACCGGCTCAAGATTTGGGGTTTGGAAAAGAAGAGAAGACTTAACCAATGTCTATTTGTCTTGAACTTAGAGTTTATCTAAGAAAGCCTTTAATCAACTTGTCCACAAAAACGCACACACTCACATCCTATAGTTTGTTTCTAGGTAAATTCCTAGGTAGCCGAATGGTTAAGGCTTAAAAGATAGGCCTAGCTATGGTGGGGAGAATAAGATGGACATGTAAGACCAAGAGAGAGTAGAGTTTGGCAAATTGATGGTTTGCATTGCTTGAGGACAAGCAATAGTTCGAGTTTGGGGGTGTGATAAGTGCTCAACACACTATCATTTTCTACTCCTTTTATCGGCATTTATCACCAAATATTCACCCACTTGAATCAATGCATATGCCTAATGTAATATATTTAGAAGTTATACTTAAATAGATACTATTTATAGAAAAAGGCACGTTTTACTGCGTTTTCATATCTGTGCAGGAGAACCAGTGCCGCGACAGAGACAAGGCCGAGGCAGGACCTGATGCCGAGGCAGCAGCAGGAAGACAGGAAGCAAAGTGATAGGCGATGGAAAGACAAAAATCCAAGGAACGTGTCTGGACTTGAAGCCCATGAATCGGAGCTGGCTAGCACAAGGAAAAGCCCAAAGGAAGACCACGCGGGAAAGCCCCCTTAGCCGAATTCAAACTTGGAAATATATTATTATTATTATGTACTTGACTTGTTCCCTACTCCAAGTTGTATTCTACTTTGGAAAGGTTTGCCCTAGGTCTAGCCTATATAAAGACCTAGCCACCCAATGTAATAGACATCGAAATACCTAGGGGAGAGCCGAATTCTACTCTTGTTTCTTTCCTCTCCATCATGTTCTAAAACCTTCATAGGGTTTAGGTGAAGGTTGTGGAGTATTTGTGAGAGGAGATTGTACTTTATCTTTCATTCAATGCAATAAAGATTATCAAGGTTTGCTTATCCTTTGTTATTCATTGTTCTTGCATTCAATCCCGGGAGGGAAGTTTGTAAGTGATCCATTTATCTAAGCTCGGGAGAGCTAGATTCACGAAAGAGGTAAGTACGGTGTTTCAATCGCGAAATACTAACTCGGCCTAGGGATAGGTTAAGAGTTTCAGCGGCTAAAAGAAGTGTGAGATTGGTTGGTGAGTATAATTGGTTCACGCCAGGAGGTATCATCAAGGACTAGTCATCAACAGCACTCTGACTTAGGGATAAGCGGAGTCATTCAAGGACACTTTGCCGAACTTTGGTAAAGTCTGCCCACGAGCAAGGGATTGTCGCGGTGGACAGCGTTATCGCTGCCCAGGAAGTAAACTGCAGTGCTGCCGAGGCAGAGATATGCGATTGCATTGGATAAAGACCAGTCCATCAAGTCCACAATACAATACAACTGGATCCTGGCCCATCTTTCTCTCTGATATTTTGACCTTGTTATTTTTATTCAATTATTTTAGTTTAATAAATCACACCCATTCACTTGTGTTTTTATTTTTCTACAGAGCAAGAAGATAAAGAAAGCATATTAAGTAGACCGGTCCCTGAGGAGACGATAACTCGATAAATACTTATCACTTATTACTTGCGATGTGTCCACTTGCACTAAACGCACACTTTTGACACGCGACAGTCAGGTTCCTATGACTCGAGAGAGTGAGAACACTTTAGAAACCTATGTCGAGTAAATATACACCATAGTGGCTAGATGTTAGTAGTAGTAAGGGTTAAGAAGGACTTAGGAACCTCCACCAATCATTCCAAGGAGAGATCATCAACAGAGGGTTAGTACAATATATTGTTTAAACGTGTTGTTGCATCCTGTGTTTGCCTCAACATTTACAAACTACTTTTACTATTCTACTTGTCTCTCTGCAATCACATCATCATACTTTTCACACACCATTTCCATACACCTATCGTGCCATTACTATCCCTTCCATTTTGCCTTAGCATATTTTAGCTGCTTGCATTCTGAAATTGCCATAGCATTTCTCCAGTACACCTTCACCGTACATATCCATTTCCACCTGTTTCTATCTTTATTTTTCTTTTAGTTAGTGACACCTTTTTGCCTTGACAATTTTGACTTACTGGTTACCTCGATCAACTCACTCACCCTTTTATTACTTGCACGATTGTGTATACTTGCACATATGTTCGGATAATTTATAGCACAATACAAACCGGACCAAGTTTTTGGCGCCGTTGCTAGGGATCGACAAGAGAACAATTTTTCATTTTTACCTTGGCATTTTTGTTTTACTTTGTTTAACTTCTTAGTTCGTTTTACTTGTTCTATTTATTTTTCTTTTCAAGGTTATTCTCAGTGCATGTCTAGAAGGTCTACTAACGGACCTTCTATCCTATAGTGCCTAAAATTGAGCGTTTGTTTCGTCAAAGAAGGCGTACTCAGCATAGAGTTATGGACCCACCAATGCAAGACCCAGTAGTTCCAAATGTCGGGGCAAATCTGAGTGCTATTATACCTCGACCAAGGGCTATTAGCGATCATTTAAATCCTATCTTGGATAATCTTAATCCTGGCATCGCGACACCAAAAATTCAAGCTACACACTTTGAACTCAAGCCTGTCATGTTCAATATGTTGAATTCTATTGAGCAATTTGGAGGTACGACACACGAAGACGCAAGGCAACATATTAGAGCTTTCCTAGAAGTTTTTGACTCATTCCGTCAACAAGGAGTTCATGAGGATGTGTTGAAGCTCAAGCTATTCCCTTATTCCCTATGTGGATGAGCAAGGGCATGGTTGAGTGGATTACCATCCGGATCGATGGAGTCATGGGCTGATCTGTGCAAGAGCTTTTTGTTTCGGTATAATACTTCGATTTTACACACTAAGCTTAGAAATGACATAGCTTCTTTTCGACAAGGTGACGATGAGTCAATGTGCGAATGTTGGGATCAATACAAGGGATTGCTTCACAAGTGTACAAATCATGGATTTCAAGAATGGACTCAAGTTGTGATGTTCTACAACGGAGTCAATGCACCAACCAGAATGATGCTAGATTGTTTGGCAAATGGAACTTTATTAAACAAATCACCCAAGGAGGCATTTGACATACTTGATAGAATTGCCAACAATGACTATCAATTTCCTTTGACAAGACTAGGAACCGGGAGGAAGGCACAAGGGACATTCGAGCTTGATGCTAAGGATTCACTATCCACCCAACTCTCAACTATCACCAATATGTTGAAGAGCATTCAACATTCCAATGAGGTGAAGGAAGTAAAGATGGCTAGTTTAGCATGTCTGTTATGCCATGGCAATCATCATGAGAGCGAGTGCCCATGAAACCATGAGTCATCCAATTATGTGAGCAACTTCAACAGAGGCAGCAACAATCCCTACTCTAATACCTATAATCCAGGATGGCGACAACATCCAAATTTTTCTTGGGGAAACCAAGGATCCAACAATCCTAATCCCCTAGCACGAAACCAGAATATTAATGAGCCCCAGAATTTTCAAGCGAATATGCCTTGGCATAATCAGAACAAGGGGCCTGCATCATCGAGTACCAGTTTTTTGGAGGCGAATACGCAAGAACTGCCCAGTGACACTGAAGTTACTAAGCCACATGGTAAAGAGCAATGTAGCGTGATTACACTAAGGAGTGGCAAGCAGATTAATCAAGAAGATAAGTTTGGGGGGAAGAAGTCTGATGAATCCCTACTCAAACCTGTGCAAGAAGAAATGCCTGAGCGAATTCTCGAGGAAAAGGATAAGGAGGAAGGTTTGACAAAGGAACTTGCTGATGGAGCTAGCAAAAATACCACTGCAAAATCAATTCCTACCCAGTTGAGGAAGAAGTTAGACCCCCGCCACCCTTTCCCTAGAGGCTGAAGAAGCACAATGATGAAATTTAGTTCAAGAAGTTTGTTTATAAATTGGATCAACTGTACATAAATGTCCCACAATTGGAGGCAATTGACCAGATGCGTACTTATGCTAAATTTCTCAAAGAGATAGTTACGAAGAAGCGAAAAGTGGAAAAGTTTGAGACAATTGCCACGACAAAAGAGTATTGCTTTGCTTTAAGCAATTTGCCAATGAAGAAGAAGGATCCAAACAACTTTATTATCTCGTGTGCTATTGGAGACAAGTTAATTGGGAAATCACTCTATGATCTTGGATCGAGTGTAAATCTGATGCCCAAATAAATATTTTTGAAGCTTGGAATGAGAGATGCGAGACCCACATCTGGTATATTGCAACTAGCCGATCGTTACCATGTGAGACCCAAGGGGAAGATTGAAGATGTCATAGTGAGGGTGGACAAATTCGTTTTTCTAGTCGACCTCTTAATACTTGATTATGAGGCTGATGGTAATGCACCCATTATCTTAGGGAGACCTTTCCTAGCAACTGGTCGCATTCTCATTGATTGTGAGAAGGGTGATAGCAAATCAAAGATTGACCGTGAACATCAACAATTCTCTCGAGTTTGTGGATGATTCTGAAGAATGTCGGAGCATTTTAGAATCAGACTTGGAGCTATCAAGGGAAGCTGATCATTTTTGTCACAAAAATTTTGTACAACTGGATGGGTATGAAGAGTTCGTAGAAGAGGAAGAGGAAGCTGGTGAATTGCCATTGGAAAAGACAATCTAGTTTGCTGATAGCTAGAATTCATTCAAGTTTTGAACCTCTTGACTTCGAGGAATTTGTTCCTCCCAAGCCTTCATTACTCAATGCGCCCAAGTTGGAGCTGAAGATTTTGCTACAGCATCTCAAGTATGCTTATCTGGGTGAAAACGAGACCTTGCCTGTTATCATTTTGGCAAATCTTACAGCTGGTCAAGAGAGAAGTCTACTTGCTGTTTTGTCACAGCATAAACGTGCGATAGGATGGACCATGGCAGATTTAAAAGGGATCAGTCCCACTATCTGTATGCATATGATACTTCTGGAAGAATGCCATGGCAAATCCATAGAGCCACAACGAAGACTTAACCCTATTATGAAGCAAGTTGTTATGAAGGAAGTTATCAAATGGCTCGATGCTGGAGTTATTTACCCAATATCGGACAGTTCATGGGTGAGCCCGGTTCAATGTGTGCCCAAGAAGGGAGGCACAACCGTGGTGAGCAATGAAGACAATGAGCTATTATCGACGTGCATAGTGACCGGATGAAGGATTTGTATGGACTATCGCAAGCTCAATAAGGCTACGAAGAAGGACCACTTTCCTCTCCCTTTCATCGACCAAATATTAGATCGCTTTGTGGTCAAAGCTTACTACTATTGTTTCTTGGATGGATATTTGGGGTATAACCAAATAGCAATTGCACCAGAGGACCAAGAGAAGACTACATTCACATGTCCTTATGGCACTTATGTTTTTTGGAGGATGCCCTTTGGATTGTGTAATGCCCCGGTAACTTTCCAGCGTTGTATGCAAACCATCTTCTCTAATATGGTTGAGGATTATCTAGAGATATTCATGGATGATTTTTCTGTTTCTAGAGACAGTTTCAAGAATTGGGAGAAATGTCACTTCATGGTGACAGAATGTATTGTGTTAGGCCATAAAATCTCACACAAAGGCATTGAGGAGGAAAAAGATAAGATCGAGGTGATTGAGAAGTTACCACCGCCTACAAATGTCAAGGATATAAGAAGTTTCCTAAGACACGTGGGATTCTATAAGAGATTCATCACGGATTTCTCCAAGATCACCAAGCCCTTGTGCATGTTGTTTCAACAAAACCAATCTTTTGTGTTCGATCAAAAATGACATAGCGCTTCCACAGAGTTGAAGCAAAGCCTTATCACTGCACTTGTTGTTGTTCCCCCAGATTAAACCTTACCGTTTGAGCTGATGTGCGATGCAAGTGATTACGCCGTGGGAGCAGTCTTGGGGCAGCGTCGAGGTAAAATTTTTCATGTTATATATTATGCTAGCCATACTTTAAATAATGCACAAATTAACTACACTACCACAGAGAAAGAGCTACTTGTTGTGGTATTTGCATTGGACAAGTTTAGGGCATACTTGATAGGAACAAAAGTCATTGTTCACACCGATCACTCAGCTATTAAGTACTTAGTGACTAAAAAGGATGCAAAACCTAGGCTTATTAGATGGATACTGCTGTTGCAAGAATTTGATTTAGATGTGGTAGATAGGAAAGACATAGAAAATCAAGTTGATGATCATCTTTCTAGGCTAGAAGTTAACCTAGAATGTCATGACAAAATTGAAATTGATGATGAATTTCCTGACAAGAGAATTCTTTATGCCACGGCAATTCCGTGGTACGCTGACCTTGTTAATTTTCTTGTTAGTGGTATTTTGCCTTTTGACATGACTAGCCACGGAAGGAAGAAATTTAGGCATGACACTCGGTTCTATTTCTGGGATGAGCCGTATCTGTTCAAGCGTTGTGCCGATCAAATTATCCGAACATGTGTACCCGAGGAGGAGCAAAGAGATATTCTACATCACTGCCACACAGACCCGTGAGGAGGTCACTTCGGAGGGATGAGGACTGCTACAAAGGTCCTCTAATCAGGTTTTTATTGGCCTACCTTATTCAAAGATACCCAGGCATTTTACCAAGCATGTGATCAATGTCAAAGGACTGGGAATATCTCTAGATGTCATTAAATTCCACGACAAAATATTTTGGAGATAGATTTGTTTGATGTATAGGGCGTAGACTTCATGGGACCTTTCCAATCTTCGTTTGGAGATTTGTATATCCTATTGGCAGTGGACTATGTGTCCAAGTGGGTAGAAGCCATTGTGACGCCTAGGAATGATTCGAAGACACTACTTAAGTTCATTCACAAGCACATTTTCACAAGGTTTGGCGCGGCAAGGGCTATCATCAGTGATGAAGGCACCCACTTTGACAGCAAGTTAATTGCCAAGGCATTGAAAAGATATGGGGTAAAACACAAGATTGCCATGGCATATCACCCTCAGACCAATGGTCTTAGCCCTCGCACCCTTAGGTGGCTAAGCCGTGCGGCACTTGAAAAGGAACACATCCTAGACAAGTCAGCCTCCAACACGTCCTTCACCAAGGACAAAAAATGCGAAAGCGTCAACACAATTAGCGACGGGTAAGATAACCAGTCCAACACAGAATCCCGCAGGGCCTAGCGAATGCTAGAATGCAACCCCATGGTTCCAACTTGAGCGCGATAAGGGGCACAAAGGCCCCAAACCGTCCCTAGGGACACACCCTAGAGAGACGTTGTGCCATCCACTTGGCCCCAACGCCCGCACACCTAGGCCCCACGTGGGCCGAGGAGAAGGTCACTTACACCATGGTAGCTCCACTGCTAGCCTATGGCGAGGAGGCTGGTGGAGACCCAACATCAGTTCACTTCCCCCCCTAAAGAGCAAATAAAACTTACCAAGTATGCTACGAGTAGACGTTGCTTCGTCCAAACCGGGGACACTTTCTGAGCAGGGCCTTCAATGCCTTCCAAAAGCATCCCGACTCGCATCCTTACTTGGTTTCTCCTTAGGGATTGCTCATATCAGCTCCGATGTCCGCATCTTCTCGGTCTCCAAAGTGTTCGTCATGGTAGGATCTTTATGCCAAACAAGACGACCGTGACATTCTCCCCCACTTCCTCTTATCGATGTCCTCATCGATCAAGTCCAAGACGAGTTAGCCTTAACAGTCTCCCCCACTTCCTCTTTTGATGTCCTCATCGATGTTGCCAAAACACTGAACCATCTGATGAGGCAAAGACACTCAGGAGAACTTATCTTCAAACCCAACCTGGTTTATGCTCCCCACCTTTACTCTGATTGAGGCTTGAACAAAAGATCTACAAACCCAAAGATCCACTCGAACACATGCTTTTTAACCCGCTTGTGCCCTATTGATCCAACATGATCCATCTTTGACACAGCTCGCTCGGTTGTGGCCCAGAAGGGGATGGCCATAACACTCTTCCCCACCCAATTTGTCGACGTCCTCGTCGACTCAGCAAGACTTTGCTCCCTCTTCTGGTTGGCGGTCAACTCCATCATGATCATTTGTCCTCAGCATGATAAGTGCCCCATTGCTCGAACACGCTAACATCCCGTGAGAACCCTTGCCCAACGAAGCCACTTGGACCAAACAAGCTCACTTCAGCCTTTCCGCCATCATCTCGGATCACCTTTATGAAGTCCGCACGTTCCTTTTTGAGCTTCCTCGATAGCTCAAACACGTTCACCTGGGACTATCTGCGTCTTCAAGGCAGCAACCGCAGCTTCAAGATCCTTTAATCTGGCAGGATCTACCAAATTCAAGAGTCCTCATTTAGTCACATATAAAAGTTTATATAAAAGTTTAGGACTAGGTTGGATTCCTCACATCTTTGCAGCACTTTTCCAAGATTGCCGAGGCAGTGATCATAGCTGTCTCCAAAGACTGAGAAATCATCCATGAATATCTCCAAGAAGTCCTCTATCATGTCAGAGAAAATTGCCATCATGCATCTCTAGAATGTTGTCGGGGCATTGCAAAGGCCGAACGACATCCTTCTAAATGCGTAAGTGCCGTAAGGGCAAGTGAAAGTGGTTTTAGCTTGATCTTCTGGATCAATGGCAATTTGATTGTATCCTGAATAACCGTCAAGAAAACAGTAATAAGGTTTACCGGCAAGTTTATCAAGCATTTCATCGATGAAGGGTAAAGGGAAGTGATCCTTCTTTGTTGCTTTATTCAACTTGCGATAGTCCATACAAACCCTCCAACCGGTCACAGTCCTGGTTGGTATTAGTTCGTTGTTCTCGTTGGTTATTACAGTCATACCACCTTTCTTAGGTACACATTGTACCGGGCTTACCCATGCACTGTCAGAGATAGGATAAATAATTCCTGCATCAAGCCACTTGATTATTTCCTTACGTACTACCTCCTTCATAGCGTGGTTGAGTCTCCTTTGAGCTTCAATAGTGGGCTTATGGTCTTCTTCTAGGAGGATTTTATGCATACATACCGCTGGACTTATTCCTTTCAAATCGTCAATTGACCATCCAATCGCCTTTTTGTGCAGCCGCAGCATTGCTATTAAGGTCTGTTCCTGTTCCGGCAACAACTTAGAAGAAATAATTACCGGCATCGTGTGGTTATCTCCCAAATAAGCATATTTTAGTTTTTCTGGTAAGGGTTTTAGATCTGTGACAAATGGTTCTTTATTTACAGATTGTTCATTCTTCCCCTTATATTCTAATGGTTCAAAGTACTTACCTAGAAGATGTGCTGTCCAGTTAGCTTCCTCCTTCTCGGTTGTCTCAACACTGTCCAAAGAACTGCTGTAACAGTCATCCATATTACTCCCGAGGCATCCCTAGGGTATGTCATGGAGGTCACTGCCGAGGCAGTTGTTGCTAAGACAAGGTATTGTGTAATTGTCATCTGGGTTATTCAGCATTTGACATTCTTCCTCTAGTTTATCGTGTCTCTTCATCAATTGACACACATTTAATTTGATTTCTTGATCATTGATTCTCATTGTTAATTCTCCTTTTTCCACGTCAATTAATGTGCGTCCAGTTGCTAGAAAGGGTCTCCCAAGGATGATCAGTGCATTGTCATCTGCTTCACAATCAAGGACAAGGAAGTCGGCAGGAAAAATAAACTTGTCAACTCTTACCAGTATGTCCTCGATTTTGCCTTCAGGTTGCACATAAGATCTATCCGCGAGTTGGAGCATCACTGTTGTAGGCTTCGGCCTTCCAATTCCAAGCTTTTGGAAGACTGATTTAGGCATCAGGTTTATGCTTGCTCCAAGGTCGCATAAGGCCTTTCCTTCATAACTCTTTCCTATCGCACAAGGTATAGTGAAGCAACCAGGATCTTTTAACTTTGGTGGCATGCGGTTATGCAGCATTGCCATGCATCCCTCGGTAGCAGCTACTGTCTCAAACTCACCTATTCGTTTTCTCTTGGACACCATGTCCTTTAAGAACTTGACATAGTTCGGCATCTGTTCAATAGCTTCAACGAACGGTATGTTGATGTGGACTTGCTTCAAGATGTCGAGGAACTTCTTGAATTGCTGATCCTGTTTTTGCTTTTTCAACCTTTGCGGGAAAGGTGGTGGTGGTCTCATTTCATCCAGGGTTTCTTTAGTTTGAAGTCTTATACCCGGCACCACTGGAATTGTTGCTGCCTCGGCAGGCTGCTCAGGAGCTGCAGTGCTCTCTACAGGGGCAGTGTTGTCAGCTTTAGTTTGCTCAGCCTCTTCTTTTGCTTGATCTGCTGATTGGGTTTGGCTCTCTGGGATCTTCTCCATCAGCTGTAGACCACTCCTAGTAGTGATTGCCTTACACTGTTCATGGTTTATTACCTTAGCAACTTCAGTATTGCTAGGTAGGCCTCCTTGTGGTCTAGTGCTTATGCATTGAGCAAACTGCCCAACCTGAGTTTCCAGCATTTTTATGGCTACTTCTTGATTTTGCAGCCGCATCTCAGTCTTATTCATGAAGGCATCTGTCCTCTTGATGAAATTACTATTTTCCGCCATGTATGACTCAGTTTTCATCATAAAGGCCTTTAGCGTATTTTCTAATGAACTTACCGGTTGCTGCTGCATCTGCTGTTGCGACATCGGCTGTTGGACTTGCTGCTGTGGCATCGGCTGCTGAAATCCCGATGGTTGGGTGATTGGGTTTAAGGCATTGTTTGGGTTACTCCATGATAGGTTCGGATGCCTCTTCCATTAGGGGTTGTATGTGTTGGACATCACATTGTTGCGATTGTAGTTGCCAACATACATACCAGTTTCTTGATTCATGCAGTCAATGGAACTGTGGTTTCCTCCACATAAGTCACAGTATGAATCAATTACCTTGACCTCACGGGTATTGTGTTGTAACTGTAGGTTTTGCACCATCTTGGTAAGAGAGGCCAATTGTGCTGCCACTAAACTTGATGAATCTAATTCATTTACCGTGGCTTGGCGTCTTACTCCTCCTCGCCTAGATGTAGGAAACTGAAAGTCATTCTTTGCGAGTTTCTTTAGTATTTCAATAGCTTCCTCAGGTGCTTTGTCCAGGAGTGTTCCTTTTGCCGAGGCATCTAACATCATCCTTGTCAGGGCATTTGTGGCATTGTAAAACATTGTCACATGTGTCCATAAGGGAAATCCATGCAGCGGACACTTGTGCAATAGCTCTCTGTAGCGTTCCCATGCCTCGTACATTAGTTCGTCTTCAGCTTGTCGAAAAGAAGTAATTTCATTACGGATTCTATCATATAGATTAGTAGGATTAAAGCAAATAATGAAATCAAGGCAAAGTTCACTCCAGGATCCAATAGATCCTGTTGGAATGCTATTTAACCAAGCTTTCGCCCTATCCCTCAGTGAATAGGGGAATAGCTTTAATCGCAAGACATCTTCATGGACTCCTTGGATTTTAAAAGAGTTGCAGATTTCCATGAAGGATTTGAGGTTCTGCCTTGCGTCTTCAGTTGCAGACCCACCAAATTGTCCAATTGTATTTAACATATTGAACATAACGGGTTTGAGTTCAAAATGGGCTACTTCAATCTCTGGTATAACGACTTCTGGGTTTAATCCGTTTAAGTCCTCTTCCAGGAAGTCCCTGACAGTGAGCTGCCGCGGCCCAGGTGTCGGCGGAAGTCCTACATTGCCGGCAGGTAAGTTTTGTCCTGCCGGGTGATCTGCCATGGCTCCTTGGATCTGTCTCCTCAACCTTTGCCTTGTTCTTTCGATTTCTGGATCTAATTCGTACAAGAGGTTGGTTGGATTGGCCTGGTCATACACCAAGAAAAACAGAAGTAAAATAAAAATAAAAATAAACATGAAAATAAAGAAAACAAAATTTAGTTGTCAGTCCCCGGCAACGGCGCCAAAAACTTGTCGCGTGTTAAAAGTGCGCGTTCAGTGCAAGTGGACACATTGCAAGTAATAAGTGATAAGTATATTATCAAGTTATCGTCTCCTCAGGGACCGATATACTTAATATGCTCTCTTCACCTTCTTGTTCTGTAGAAAGATAAAAAACACAATTAAGTTGATTTGATTTATCTAATCTAAAATAACTAAAATAAAAGTAAAAGATTGAAATAATAGAGAGAGATGGGCTAGGATCCAGTTGCGTTGTATTGTAGAATTGATTGACTTGTCTCCCTCCAATGCAATCGTATATCACTGCCTCAGCAGTACTGCAGTTTTACTCCCTGGGCAGCGATAACACTGTCTGCCGCGGCAATCCCTTGCTCATGGGCAGACTTTACCAAAGTTCGGCAAAGTGTCCTTGAATGACTCCGCTTATCCCGAAGTCAGAGTGCTGTTGATGACTAGTCCTTGATGATACCTCCCGGCGTGAACCAATTATACTGACCAACCAATCTCACACTTCTTTTAGCCGCTGAAACTCTTAACCTATCCCTAGGCCGAGTTAGTGTTTCGTGATTGAAACACCGTACTTACCCCTTTCGTGAATCTAACTCTCCCGAGCTTAGATAAATGGATGATCACAATATCCTCTCCCGAGCTCAATTGTGAAACAAGGAATAACAAATGATAAGCAAACCTTGATAATCTTTATTGCATTGAATGAAAGACAAAGTACAATCTCCTCTCACAAATACTCTACAATCTTCACCTAATCCCTAAGAAGGTTTAGAACATGATGGAGAGGAAAGAAACAAGAGTAGAAGTCGGCTCTCTCCCTAGGTATTTCGTGTTTTATACATTGGGTGGCTAGGTCTTTATATAGGCTAGACCTAGGGCAAACCTTTCCTAAGTAGAATACAACTTGGAGTAGGGAACAAGTCAAGTACATAATAATAATAATATATTTCCAAGTTTATATTCGGCTAAGGGGCTTTCCCGCGTAGTCTTCCTTTGGGCTTTTCCTTGTGCTAGCCAGCTCCGATTCATGGGCTTCAAGTCCAGACACGTTCCTTGAATTTTTGTCTTTCCATCGCCTATAATCTTGCTTCCTGTCTTTCTGCTGCTGCCTCGGCATCAGGTCCTGCCTCGGCCTTGTCTCTGCCGCGGCACTAGTTCTCCTGCACAGATATGAAAACGCAGTAAAACGTGCCTTTTTCTGCAAATATTATCTATATGAGTATACTTCTAAATATATCACATTGAGTGCATGCATTGGTCCAAGTGGGTGTATATTTGGTAATTAATGCCCATAAAAGGAGTAAAAAGTGATAGTGTGTTGAGCACTTATTAGTAACCTAAGCTTGATGAAGCGTTGTGGGCATACCGAACATCATTAAAAAAACCCTAGGAATATCTCCATTTAAGTTAGTCTATGGAAAAACATGTCACCTCCCGGTCGAGCTAGAGCATAAAGCCTATTGGGCAATCAAGAAGCTCAACTTTTATGCCGAGTTAGCTGGTGAAAGAAGACTTCTAGAGTTGAATGAGATGGAGGAATTCAGGGCCCAAGCCTATGAAAATGCCAAACTCTACAAGGAGCGAACTAAAAGATGGCATGACCATGCAATTTTGCCACAACATTTTCAAGTTGGACAACAAGTGCTCCTATTCAACTCAAGGATGAAGCTTTTCCCTGGGAAGCTTAAATCAAGGTTGTCTGGACCATTTGAAATACATCATGTGTATCCCCATGGAGCTGTAGACATCAAGAACATTGATGATGTGACAATTTTCAAAGTCAATGGCCAGAGCCTGAAGATCTACACCAGAGCCCATGTGATGCGAGATAAACTTACCGCATATCTTATAGATGCATGGCATGCAAAAATGTCATGGCATTTTTAGTTTACTCTTGTTATTAAATAAATTGTGTTAAGTTTGTTTTATATGCTTTACTATGCTACGTCGTTTTCTTAATTAATTTACGTGTTTTTTTTATTGTTTTTTAGGTTAAATATACACCCTTGGAGGCTGATGGCTGAAAGAGTAAGAAGGAGAAAAGAAACCCTACCATGAATTAATTGGGCGGTAAAAAGACAAAAAGGAGGGACCTTTTTATTGTTTTTTTTAATTCAAAAAAGTTTCTCTCTCTCCTTTAATTATCTGACACCCCCACTAAACTTACACCACTCGTTTTCTTCCACCTTCCCACTAAAAAAAAATTAAAGCTTTCACCTTTATTTCTTTTCTCTTTCATCCCACCATCTTCTTCTTCATCTTTCTCACCTCCATAGCCGAAAGAAACACTCTCCCAAACCATTAACAAAGCTTCAATTTTTATTACTTTTGTCCTCTTTTTCCACCTAAAAATGGTACGAACAAGACCGCAAGGGTCCGCACCACCACCTCCACCCATTTTTGTTGATGCTGCGGCAGAAGAGATATTTAAATCTCTAAAAAACAGAAAAGTGTTCTTTGAACTTGATTTCAACTTTTTCGACGAGTTTGGGTCTGAAGTAAAGGATGTTGTCCGGCACCACCACTGGGAGAAGTTCGCCGCCCATCCTGGCTCTGTAAATGCTACTCTAGTGAGAGAGTTTTATGCAAATATTCAAAGCCCTGACCAGAAAGTTGTTTATGTTCGGGGCAAAAACATTCACTTCACCAACACGGCCATCAATCGCTTCTTCAAAATTCCTCAAGAAGTGGATAGACACGCAATGAAGGAAGAAGAATCTAATTATGAAACTTATCAAGGGGTGAAGGAAGACCTTTGTTTTCCCGAGACAAAATGGAATAGCCAACAGGCCACAAAAAGGACGGTGAACCGTGAGCGCCTACTTCCAAACGCCCGGTCATGGAACCATTTCTTGCGCTAAAAGTTGATGCCTACTTCGCATCACACCACAGTAAGCCCTGCTCGATTGATGCTTCTACATTCAATTCTATTCGGTTGCCCCATGGATATAGGCCGAATAATTATTCATGAAACTCATGCGTGCTTGAACCGTCCCAAGAGACCACTCATTTTCCCAAACTTGATCATGGTTTTATGCCGAAAGAAAGGAGTTCAAGAGAACAATTTTGGTGAAATTCTGGAAGGAATGAAGGGTTTGTCTGCTGAGAAAGTGACTGTCTTGATGGGCAACGCTGAAGAACAACCAAAAGTGTCACATGTTGCCACGGCCAGAGGAAAAGTTCCAACTCAGAAGGACGATGTGCTAGAGCTCTCTAAAAATGTCATGGCAAAGGTAGACGACTTGTGCAGAGACTTAAAAGAATTTTTCACTTATACCAAGGAAAGAGACTAGGTCATCCAAGCCTATCTGGAAGAGCTGCTACCTCCCCTGAATCAAGAGTTCCCTAAGTTCCCAGAGTCTATCTTGCCTACTGCACCAGGAAATGCCACAACATTTCCAGCTAACCCACCTACACCTAGGCCAGCTGCACCTGATTTGAATGAAGCACCATCCCCATCTGATCCATCTGAGGAGGGAAGACTCATGGAACCGAAACCAGAGGAGCATGCTCTAGAGACCCAGGCACCTGCACAAGAACAAGATCCTGAAAATGCCACGACATTTTAAGAGGAACAAGTCCAATCACCAGCTCAACAAGACCCGCCTGCTGCACAAGAACATGAAGCCAGTTTTATTTCTTCTCTGTTTGAAGATCTGCCTGCCCAGCCAATACAACCAGAAGAACCACAACCAGTAGCCCCGCATAAGGAATCACCATTGCCCTCTCCCAAGAGGAAGAAATCTAAACGCCGTTTTAAAATGTTGGTCGGGAAACAATCAACCATGCCGCCAGTTGCTAAAAAATCGAGATCACGGGGAGAAGATGATGAATTTGATCCTGAATTCAGTACACCCCCTTCAAAAAGAAGAGCCTCGCGCTGAATTGCCACCGCAACACCACCAACATAGCCAAGCTTCATTACATTTTATTTTATTTTATTGTATAACATTTTTTTAGTTGCATTGAGGACAATGCCTAACTCAAGTTTGGGGGAGGTGTCGTTCTTTACTCCATTTTCATGTTGTATGATAGTAGTAGTTGTAGAAAAATGCCACTACAAATGTGTAAGTTTTAAGACAAGTTTACATGATTATAGTTTGTGATGCCCAATGATGATATTTTTCTTTATGGTCGGTACTTGAATTGAATATGCATGACTTGAGATTTTGATAGAGTTTGCTTTAGGACTTGGTGGTTTGTGTTTATTTTATTGTTACACGAGTGTATGTTCTTCATGCTTAGGAAAGTTAGAAAATTTTTATAGAATGAAAACTTGAACAGCCCTGCATGTTTTAATGAATTTTGATGCTAATAGAAAACTCCCTTTTTAGTTTAGTTTTCAGTTATGAATAAATGTCTGGACATATTTGTAGAGGAATACTCCGCTATGACATGGCATATCCATGCGCATATGAGTTACTGAAAGAGGCAAAGGGTGACACTACATTCCTAACTTGCCATGGCATTACCTGGATACTGCGTTTTAATAAATGGTAGCTATGGCATGAGTAGAAGGTAGTGTGATAGGCTGGCTCCTCTCGTAGCAGTATGTCAAGCATGTGTAAAAAAATGAAAATGAAAAGAAAATGAAAAAAATATATATAAGATATATATGTAGAGGGAGTAGTAAATCGTGCTTTAATGAAAAAACATGCTTTTCTAGGATAGTGAACATTCCTTAAAAATTTTCTAAGTTAACTAAGCATACATTAGATACACTCACACACACACACACTTGCATTCGACCTTGCCCTAGGGTAGCGTTCTTGAAAATTTCTTGAGTCTTATATGTTTATGCCATGACATTTTTTGAGGGTTGAAACTCTGACCATTTGCTTGCCTAGATTCTGAACATTGCCATAACGTTTCTTCTCTGCTAGCTGTTATCCACTACTTGAGGACAAGCAATAGATTAAGTTTGGGGGTGTGATAACTCCGCAAAAAGGCTATATTTTAAGCCTTTTTACTTATGTTATTGAGTGTCCTTAAGCTCATATAGGCTCATTTAGATGTATCTAGGCTCATATCATTTCATGTAGTTTCTTATTTATGACTTGGCATTTTTATTGTGGCAATGGGTGCTATTTCACGGGAAAGGTAGTGCTTTTGGGTTGTGTTGTGCAGGTAAAGCCAAAATGGAAGTTGAGGGAACTTGGCATGGCATTTGCAGAAGGATAGCGATGGGAAAATGCCATGGCAAATCTGGAGGACTCTTGTGCTGAGCTAAACGACAAGAAGATATTTTTAAGAGTGTCAGCTGGTGCCATTACAGCCTGACCATAGGCACCACTGTAGGGAACCACATGCCACCTTAGTAGGTGACCACTATCACCTCTATAGAAATGCCATCACGTGAATAGGGGTAGAACTGGATTTTTCACTATTCTTTAGGGTTTTTCACCCCTTCTTTTTAAGGACGGTGACCTAAGAAAAGGTAACACCTTTGAGGCCCTTTTGGGAGAAAAAAACAAAGAAAAAGAGGCACCTTTGTAGTGGTTTGCGTAGGTGGAAAACTTTCACCTTTCCCCTCCAATCTCCGGCCAAAGTTTCCTCCACTGATAGAGCTTGAAGGGAGTGACGTGCTAGGCACCCGAGAGGAGCTAGTATGCCAAGGCGTCCCATGGTGGTTGAAGAGCCGGCGGCCTGCGCAACCGAGGGTGTCTTCTATCTTCCTTCCCTTGCTTTACTTTTCATATAATTTAAAAGGATGATGTTGGATGTTTAAGGATGTATGTGGATGATACTTTCTTTTACATTTCGCACCACCATGTGTTCCTTTGTTTAGGTGATTGCTAATATGGATGATTAACTTTTACTTTTTATTAATATATAGCTTTCTATGTGTTTGTGTATTTGCTTTGCTCATTGTTGCTAATCATTTAAGCATTGTAAGAGGCATGAGAGTGTCCTGTGTTTAGATGCTTGTTAGGTGTTCGACAGAACCCTAGCTATAGATCCTTAGATCATCCGAGATGAGCTAAGGGAGGATCTATGTGAGCAATGGGCTTCGGATAGTAACCAGAGCCTAATCTGATCTTAGAGTACTCGAGAGAGACGTAAGTGAGGGTTTCAACGACTAAAAGGAGTATGCTTTGTCGGTAGGCTAGTGTTGCGGCTGAGACCGAGAGGAGATGCCGTGACATTTTTGTTTGTGAGGTTCCTATGACTCGAGAGAGCGAGAACACTTTAGAAATCTATGTCGAGTAAATATACACCATAGTGGCTAGATGTTAGTAGAAGTAAGGGTTAAGAAGTCCTTAGGAACCTTCACCAATCATTCCAAGGAGAGATCATCAACAGAGGGTTAGTACAACATATTGTTTAAACGTGTTGTTGCATCCTGTGTTTGCCTCAGCATTTATAAACTGCTCTTACTATTTTACTTGTTTCTCTGCAATCACATCATAATACTTTTCACACACCATTTCCATACACGTATCGTGCCATCACTATCCCTTTCATTTTGCCTTGGCATATTTTAGCTGCTTGCATTCTGAAATTGCCATAGCATTTCTCCCGTACATATCCATTTCCACCTGTTTCTATCTTTATTTTTCTTTTAGTTAGTGACACCTTTTTGCCTTGACAATTTTGACTTACTGGTTACCTTGATCCTCGTGGGAACGATACTCACTCACCCTTTTATTACTTGCACGACTGTGTATACTTGCACATATGTTCGCATAATTTATAGCACTACACAGAGCAGACCAGTGGCCAGTACCAATATCAATATGGTGTTAGTGGTTCGGACGCTTACCTTCGGGTTTAGGTGCTTTAAAATAAATGCGCATATTCAATTAAAAATTAATTCGATCGAGACTTTTGTCTGGAAAATTTAATATTAATAAAGCGATAATTAAATAATGTACCAATTTTTGGGCGGTGTGTGGATGCTAATCATTCCCCATTCGTAACCGACTCCCGAAACCCAATTTTAGAAATCTCTTGTTTTATGGTTTTCGGTCTACCAAAACGGCCATTGGCAACTACAATTTTACAAACATATTTTCAAACTGAAAGCCCCATGTGAAAGACATTAATTTTCAAATTGAACACCAAAATGTTTTCCAAATATCGAAAAAAATATTCTACTAACACTTAGTGTTTTTTTGATCGCTACAACCGCCAAGTCACACACATGATTGACTATCACAATAACAAAGATCTTACCTTATTGTACGGGATAGTATGTAATACCCGAATGCGATAAGAAATACTCATAACGCACAACATTAGGCCAATCATCTAATGCATCGGTAAGGAATTTAAAACACGTATACGAATTTTGTAATATAAAGTGCACTGAACATCCTATATATCGATCAACTTATCCCTATGATCATCATCTTAATAACAAACACAAAACCAAATCCAATGCTCAAGTTTTAGTTTAAAAACAGTAAGTAATTCTCATGCATCCCACAAATTCTTTCATCAAGTGCAAAACTGATAAAAATCACTTTTCTCATGTTTTCAAAACAAAACCGTGGGAGCATCATATGTATATAAAAACCTTTGTAAAATCAATCTTATGAGCGTTAAAAAAACACATGCATATTCATATATGCACAACACTGTATGAGCATGATTAAAACACATAGTAAAACATGGAATAATATGGGAACCTTTAAGAAAGCAATACTTTAAAGTTATTTCTTAGTATACGGAGGTTTTTCACACCTTCCCTACACCACCAAACCTCCAATCCCATGATCGAAATACCCTATCGAGCATCTTCGAATGAGGCCCGCATCCACACAGCATCTAGATCCTCTATTCGGAATAGTTTTTCATACATTATCGGATGGCTTTCATTGTGTTGCAACACTATTCTTGGATATCCGGATTTCAATCACACAAGGGTTTACCCTAATCTAAACAACCTATTAGCATACATCATGGTTCTACCATCACAAACACCATAACCCACCATGGAAATCCTTATGATTTCTATCATTCATTTAAACAATTAAGGCTTACCAACTCTTTATTCCAATTATTCATATATAAGATAAATTTATCTACTTCTCAGTTTTAATAATTGTTTTGCACCATAAGAGACCCTTAGAACCCATTATTAAAAATTATAGAACCCCCGAACTCAAATGCTAATTTTTTGACATATTTCTCAGCGAGTATTGATATGTCTATATGGGGTATTGGTACGAACCCTGGTATCGATACGTCTCCTTTGTGTATCAATACGCCAAGCTAAACAACTTCGAGTAGACTAAGGTCAAACCTACTTGTACTGATACGACCCTACCTTGTAGCTGTACCGATTCAAAACAATATCGATACATTGATATGGTGTATCGATACTGATAAAGGTTAGAATTATGCCTAGGAATGAAAACCATCAAATGCATTTATTTTATGCCAAATAATAGATAAATTCCTGATTTGAGTATTCGGATGCTGAAATATGGAAAATAAGTAGAATTATCCAATATTGCCCTTAAATTTGTCCTTTATTGGCAATAAACGAGTGGGAAAATGGTATAAAAAGTAGGACTTTTGTGCACTGATCACACCCCAAACTCGAACTATTGCTTGTCCTCAAACAATGCAAAAGATAAATTTAATTAAGGAATTTTAAAGTAATATACCGTCATGCCTGCCGCGGCAGAATTCCTTTCTTGACTCAGCCTCTTCTAGGTTCTAGGAATTCCTCGGAACTGCATTATGAGTCTTAGTGGGTGTTTGCGTAGCTATGTCAAAGCTGATTTTCTAAGTTTTAATCCTTTTTCTAGCTCAAGGCTTTCGACTAAGATTTTTAATTCTTTTTTTTCTTTCTCCCTAATTTGGTATATAAATATATATTTCTATATACTTATACTGCTTGAGCCGGTTTCGGGCACCTCAAGTGTTTAGCTATTCCTACTAGAGCCAATTTCGGGCACCTCTAGTAAGTGGGAAAAAGACTAAGTCCTAGAGCCAGTGATGGGAACGTCTATGGACTAAACTAGATCTGGTGATAGGCACCTCTAGTTAAAATCTAAGCTTAAGTCCTTATTGCTTTTCAAAGAAAAGAACATATAAAATCAACTAAGATTAGCAGTGTTTAATTATTTTCAGGCTCATAGTCTAATCCTAAGTACTAATCCAAAGAGATCTGTTTGATTTCAAGTCTGGTGAATGGTGCATACTGTTGCGGCAGCTGGAGAATATATTGCTGCCAAGGCAGTTTCAATAAAATTCAACAGACTTAAAAAAATTTTGCAGTAATAAAATTGTTAGGACAGAATTAAGGCAGTAATAGGATAATCTAAATACTTTCCATACATGGCAGATATTTAAGACAGAAGTTATATAATCCAAATATTCCCAGATATTGCAGATATTTATAAATATGATCAACACTCCCCCAAACTCGAGGGATGCATTGTCCTCAATACATGTATCTGAACATAAGGCAACAATAAAAGACAAGATAAAAATTAGGAGGCAAGGAAAAGATAAACCAATATTTTTATATCGAGTTTGGCCTCTTCTGTATCTTGAGGGTCATCAGTTTGTGTGGAGTTTGTTGAGAAAGAAAATAAAAACTGCACTGGAAAACAATAATGAAGAAGTATGAAATAAAACGAGGGAGATGAAGTTCTATAACAGCAAACCTGCCGTCACTTGTGTTTGGGCGGCCAGCCGCCTTGGCCACGTCTTAGGTGGGACGATGGATTTGATTTTTGGACTGTTTTATGTGCTTCATGACTTTCTCCTTCATGGATTTCCTTCTTAAAATCAAACAAATAACTGAAACATAATTAAACTTATTTCCTAAAATGAGGGACATGAAGTTTTTGGTATTCAAACCAACCATCATGTGTTCTTGGGTGGCCAACCCGCCTTCACATTTTGCCGCTGAGGCAACCTTCCGTCTTGGCAACTTGCCGCCGAGGCAACCTCCGCCGTGGCATCTTACCGAGGCAACCTTTTTGGGCGGGACGACGAGCTTGATTTCAGGATCGTTTTATGTGCTTCATGTCTTCTCCTTCATGAATTTCATTCCTAAGAGAAAACAAATAACTCAAACCTAGTTAACCTAATTTCCTAAAATAATAGTGCAAGAAAAAATAAAAAGGAAAGTTGGAATTGCCAATCCCCGGCAACGGCGCCAAATCTGATGGAGGCTAGAAAGTCCTGCTTTTATGATGAAGCATTCGTCCTTCCACCTTTGTCCGATTGTAGTATTTAAGATGTCGAACCCACAGGGATTGACTTTACTTACGCAATTTATTATTCCTGCACAATGGAAAAATAAAGACACAAATAATTGAGTTGAATTATAACTAAGAAAACTAATTAATGCAATAAAGATAAGTGATCAAGAAATCAAGGATGGAAAAGTGGGGGCAGGTTAGAATGCTTCGTAGTGTGGAATCTGAATGTAATTGTCTCGTTCTTATAATGCAATAGGGTTGAACTGCCGCCTCGGCGGGTCGCACAAAGGGTCGCCGCAACTGCCTAGGCGGGGTTATGCCTTGTCGACAATTCAACAACTCATAGTTCGACAAAGCATCCTTGTATGTCTTCTTCCATATCCCTAAGCGAAGAGAACTGTTGAAACCCAAGTTTCTTGATGATACCTCCCGGCTTGAATCAAGGGAGGATAACAACCACACATGCGTCTTGTTAGTCGTTGAAATCCTGGATAACCGGATTAGTCAATGCCCTTGAGCCAAGACCGTATTCTCTCGTTTCGTGAGCCTAAATTTCCCGATATTAGACAAATAGATTTTTCTTCACATACTTATCATCTCGAGCTCATATGAAAAGAAGAGTAAACTCCAAGAGAGAATAAACTATGAATTCTGAAATTGCATTAATAAGAACTAAACAAATTACAAACTTTCTCCCACAACTACTCCACAAACTAACCTAAACCCCAAAGGGGACGATGGAGGAATTTAGGGTTTTTCTATGAAACTTGATTTCTAGATATCCTCCTCTCTACATAGGCTATGGTATTTATAGGCTTAGCCTAGGGCAAACCTTTCCAAAGTAGGAATTCGACTAGGAGTAAAACACAAGTTAAGTACATAAATAAAATATCTTTATTTTATTTCCTAGTTTATTCCTATAAGGATTCTTTTCCCACGTGGCTTTGACCTTGACTTTCCATGCGTTTCCTAGCTCCGATTTCTATACTACTTGTCTTAAAACGTCCACCTTGTTTTTCTCTTCAGATCGCCTATCGTATCAACATTTTTGTTCCAGGTGCTGCCTTGGCATCGGTTGCCGTGGCGAGTTGCTGTCATAATGGTCTTGTAACCCCCTTAGCCCGGCCTGGACAGAACCGGCACTAACGGGTCACACGGGGAAGATCGAACTAAACCCGTTAAGGTCCAATTCGATAAACAACCCTGAAAACTGATATGTTTTTTTTTTCTTAACTAGATGCATAATTTAGTTCCTATGTGTGTCGAGGTCATGCGTAACGAAAATGGAAACATTCGACTCACAATTAAACATTCAATTCGCATGTCAGTACGTAAGGACCAAAACGCAAATAATTCCTAATTTCAACAATAAACCCGTAATGCGATCTACCACAGTTCAATTAAACATGCTTAGCATACTCATAACAAAGTTCAGATCAAACGGACCATTATTGCATCGTCAATTTCATGTTTCATACAATAGGGACCTAATTGTAAAGCTCACAATATTATAGGGACTAAAACCAACATTTGTTTACCAATACGAATCTAAATGAACATCATGCATTAAAAGGATGTTACCACTCAAAATATTATTCATTGCATCTGTATTCGATCGTGGAAAGACATCCGACCCTAAACATGATTTTCCACACTTAAAATGTCATTTTTGGGTCTCGGTATCGATACCTAGGGTCTCGGTATCGGTACCCTATCAGTGGAGCTAGCTTCCTTGCACTTCGAAGGCTATTGGTACCAATACCCCCATAGGTGGTATCGATACTCCAGCGTCCAATGGAGTAATTGCATCGATCCATGGTTCGAACCACCCAAAATTAAGCCTTAGGGTGTCGATACTGGTATCGATACCCCCTGTGCACTTTGACAAGTTTGAACATTCTAAATTAATTCCACCCATTCAAACATGTCCATTAATCACCCTTAACTATATGCATAATTTCCTAAGCATAAAGAACGATTTAAAGCATACATTTATCACATCAAAGACCCCAAACAATCTGTAGGCATGCTTCCTAACATATGATTTAAAATCAACAATGTTCATTCATGTACATGTCTCATAATCCAAACAACACCATAGTCCATCAATTAATAATCCAAAGCATTATAGGTCTTATTACAACATTAACCCAAGCAAAACTCACTCACTTCGCATAGGTTTGATTTACACATTGCCAAGCCCAAATTATTTGCCAAAACATACCAAAAATTGAGACAACTCTTCCCCTTGGTTTCCTTGCTCCGAACGTAGCCTCGAGTGTCACTATTTGTCTGCAAAGATGAGAGGAGAGCTTAAGCAAAACATGCTTAGTGAGGAAGCTCTAACATGATCATCAATGCATCAATTTAAAACCATACTTAAAACCATAACTTGTAATGCCTTTCTAAAACCAAACATGCTTAACAATCATGTTCATGTTCAATACTTAAAACCTTTCCTTGAGTATGCATGGCATTATCAATTCATTTCACAAATGATGCGCAATGTTCCAAAAATGTTCATGTTTGTATATTGGCTTCCTAGTGATCACTTAATGTGAACCTTAAGTTCACTGAATACGCGGATCCATTGATTAGAGACCTTTAGTCTCGTCATGACACAAAGTCACCATTGACATGACACGAAGTCACCATTGACATGACCCGAGGTCACCATTGACATGACACGAAGTCACCATTGACATGACACGAAGTCACCATTGACATGACACGAAGTCACCATTATCAAGCTCTACCACGCACGGTTGGACACAAAGTCACCCTTGTTACGTGTAGGCATTTTTCCTTTATTTCCATAATGTTTATAGTGCACTCAATCCTAATGACATGTCATTTGTATTCGAATCTAAAAGTAGTGTCACTAAGCCAATATCAAGTTCAAGTATGCATGCTAATTTGCTGCTCATAATGCATCCATAATGTGTTCAACAAATGAACTAAAAGTCATGCCCAATGGCACCATCATATGTAAGGCAAATAACCATATCATATTCCACTTCATTTTTCATGTTTTCATAAACCACGGATGTCTTTATAAACCATGCCTTTCCAACAATTAACACATACATGCATCATTTCAAAGTCAAATATATGCAATTCCAAAATCATATTGAATCATTGTTCACATATATGCCATTACCGAAATTAACCGAAAATCGAGGTAATGCATCAACATCATTTAAAACACTAACTCTTGAACTATGGAAAGTTTTCACACTATTCCATAGCCCCCAAAACAGAACCGAACCAATGCGATTCACTTTAAACCCAAAATCACTCACCGACAAGCGAAACGAGCCCTCGCCGATGCTCCGATGGCAACGCCAACGCACCAGCCACTTATGCACCTTCTTGCACTAGCTCTACAACATTAAAAGTAGAGCATATTCACATGACAACATGCTCAAAACAGCAGCCACATTTAACCCTCACAAAACTATCGAGAACTTAGCCGAAAAGACCGAAAACTAAGCCGAAACGCATCCGAAACACATCAGCCCAAAACCTAATGAATCTAACATCTAATCCACCTCAAATATGAACCAAAAACACTTACAAACCATCCTTATACCTCCAAAAACATTAGAACACTTAAAACAACCCCTAAAACAACCGAAAACCACCTTAAAACAACACCGATTGCATTATTCCGGGATTAAATTAATGTGCCATCAATTCAACACTTAATTAATCATTTAATTGACCTAATATCATAATTAAATCAACCAAATCACAACATTAATTTAGATCTCAAAAGATTTCACAAAATCCATCATAAAACTCATAAATCTTGAATTAAAAACACAAAATAAGATAGCAATAGTTGATGAGCAAGCCAATACTTGGGAATTTCAATAAAGAACCTTAGGAAAAGATTAAAAATCAGAATATTACCTTGAGATTAAATCCACCAAAGAGATGAGAAAAGCTTCCTTGATTTCCTTGAAAATGATGTTGATTTTGCAAAAATTGATGAGTAGGTTTTGTAGAGAATGAAAGGATGAATAAAATGAAGTAAATCTTGTAGAAAATGATGAAGAAATCAGCAAGAAATTGAAAAAATTTGGAGAAGAAGATGGAGAGAAAATGAGAGAAAATCTTGAGAGAAAAGATGGGAAAATGGGAGGTTACAAAAGAAAATGAAATTATTAACTAAAACAAAACAATTTAAAAACCATTTTGGTGGATAAATCATTAATTAAAAATAAATTGGGTTTATGACCCTCTAAGGATTCTAAGTATGACTTGTTTTCCAATTTAGTCACTAAAAATCCTTATTGCCGAAAATTACTAATTAAATCCCCAAAACTTTCCCAAAATTACAATTTAGTCACTAGCACAAAGTTAAGCCCAATTAAAAATCAAATTAAAGTTCAAATAATATTCCTTTAACTTTAAAACACCATTTTAATATTTTTAGAACCATTTCACAAAATTATTACTTATCCGATTAAAATATTATTATTTTAATTTTTCCCGGAATAACGAACCCTAGGAATCCGATTCGACCCGAATCGAATTTCCCCAACTAACACTCAACTACTAACCCCAGAACCGGGATGTTACAGGTCTCGTCTTGGAACTGCATCAGTACAGTTCTCTAGGCCTGATCTGCTTATTCCTTATCGTAGATGTTGCTACAATGTCTGGTGGAAAACCATGATTGTGGTTGCCATTTTGCTGCCGTGGCAACCTCCGTCGTGGCAACCTCCACCGAGGCAACCTCCTCTGTGGCAACTTCCGTCGAGGCAACCTTTTTCTCTATCTGTCGAGCACCAGTTGTCATCATCAATCTACTACCGCAACATCCAAAACGCTGTCGTGGCGGGTGCTTCATCTGCATTTCAGCTTCTTTACCAGCATCTGTCTTCTTGTTTGGCCATTCCTATGATGTGGTTTCCTGGCTAGGAAAGAAAACCATCAAATGCATCTATTTTATGCTAAATAATAGATAAATTCATGATTTGAGTATTCAGATGTTGAAATATGAAAAATAAGTAGAATTATCCAATATTATCTTTAAATCTGTCCATTATTGGTAATAAACGAGTGGGAAAATGGTATAAAAAATAGGACTTTTGTGTACTCATCAGATACATTTGTCTATAATTATACTAATGCAATAGTGATATCGATACTCCCTTGTGTACCGGTACCGAAAAATGTTTCTGGAATTTGAATGAACCAAGGGGTATCGATATGCGGGGTTGGCGTACAGATACGCCTACTATCTAAACCCTTAATTCCTATATAGGGTACTGATACGCTACTAGCCCATATCGGTACGTCTGTAGAAAAATGTTGTTCTAGACGTGAAATTTGCTAAGAACACATACCAAACCATTTCCAAAGATTTTCAATCTATTCATACGTAATATTGAGGTGGTAAGTGGTGTTTTACCATCAGTTTCAACCCATTTAACAATCCAATCCAAAAATCTCCATTAAAGCTCCTTAACCTATCAAACCAAGCAAACATGCATATCACAAGCAATGTAACCTAATTTTTTGAGATGTGTGATGCAATAGGGGTTAGAGGAGTACTAAACTCAAGCTAAAGCAGCCCAAAACGTTCTTCTACTAAGCTTGCCTCTTGCCTTTCCCAAGAGCTTTAGAAGGTCCTCCCACTTCTTTATCTACAAAAGAGATAAACCAATCATTAAACGTTTCCATGGATGATTTGGAAGCCCCAAAACATCAACTAACAGCTGAGAACTCAATAACAAACCCCCTTTTTCGTTCTTGCTTCTTCCATCTCACTCAAAACATTCCAACACCAAACCTCACCCTTTTTACCTTGTTAGATAGGTCACACTTACATCAACAACTTTCCCTTAAGCTAAAAAACGAGATTCCTCAACACTACAAAAATATATTTCACCTTTCACGAAACTTCTCCTTGGAGATGAGAGGACGAAGATGAAAAAGCTTCCCAATGACCTCACCCCTTAATTATCTTAGAAACTCTTCCTCCCTCCTTTCTCATTTCATCCTCAATTGAAATTACCATAAAACCCTTCATAAAAACCCTTTAGGCCCCAAAACACTCAAGGCCAAACCTAACTAACAACGCAACACTCAAACCTGTGGCCTAAATGATGCCCAAACGTCGAAGCTCAACGCTTTGGGTTAACCCAACACTCGGATTCGAAATCCGATTCGTTAAAAAAGTCTTCTTTTAATATGTTGATAAACATCATCATGTTCTAGGATAGACATTTAAATTTGGACAACCACTTCTCTTTATCTTTGAGCATATTGACGTAGACTTTCATTAGATTTCTGCCATATACCTTTTATAGCATGGTGCTGTTGGTAACCATTTCTATAATGTGCTTGTATTGCCTTATCAATGCTTTGTAGAGGTCCTTTTAAGATTTGGTATTTATATGATTGAGCTGAGTATACCACCAGATCACAAACCCAGTCAAACTATCTTAAAAGTAGTGTATGAAAAGTTTTTCATTTTTTATGAATGCTAACATCTTTCTATAGTATATCATGATATGTGAAGAGGGACATGATGTTCCATCGTATTTGTCGAAGTTTGGGGTTTTGAAATTAAGAGGGAAGGAAAAGATCATATACTAGACATAGATCACAAGCATCATCCACTAATTCTTCTAGAGCCTACATCTTTTCCATCAGTCAAAATCTATTTTTTCATTTCTTTTCAACCTCATTCCTGATTTTTTCAACCAAATATAGACCCGAGACTTCCTCCTTATAGAGTTGCTCGACGTTCATTGACTAGTTCTTTGATGCTAATACTAGGTTACTGGTATCTACCCTTATATGATCGACATAAAATTTCCTAACCAGATTGGGAATGCTTAATTGAATCTTATAGTGAGATGTATTACTTTCTGGCTCTGGTGTTCTCTCGCTTTCGACTCTTTCTTTTCCTTGTCTGTTGCCTAGTAGTGCAACCAACTCAGATATAATTAACGCTTAGGAATGAGCTATTTGAGTGTTGAGATTTTTTTTTGACGTCTTTGAGACGAGCTTCCTAATCTTTTTGTCCATTATCTAGGATTTCTACACGGTCTTCCATCAGCCTCTTTTAGCAGCAAGTGAAATGAGGATACAATATAGTGACATTTTAAATTCACTACCACAACATGCACATTGTTAAAATGATGTCAAAATAAGTAAATGCATGTATAATATGAATGTTGTGATGCAAAAATGTATGCAGATGCATTGATCCTATTTGATAATCACCCAACTAAACTACTTTTAGAGGAAATAAAAGGTACATTAAAACATATTAGAGAAATAGTCCTATACATAATCACTAGCCCTAAACTCAAATTTATCTATGGAACTAAGTAGCTTGTGAATCTGGGATCTTCTATCATGTTAGGGGATATGAACGGACGAAGTACTTCGACTTCCATAGCTAACTCGATCATATTTCTGACTACTTATTGAACTAAGGTTATCAAATTTGCATGGCGTAGGTCTCTACCATAGATCATTTGAGAAGCATTACAAAGTCGATGTTGCTAATAATGGTCCCAAGTTCTTCAAAAACCCTGAGTTGTTCTCAGTAATCCTGAATAGTAGCTTTTAATGTCATGATGTGGAATCGTAGGGTACTGATCTTTTGTTCTCTTTCTTGCAATTATATAACCGTTCATTTTTTGGTAAGCCTAAAAAATTATTTTGAATCAACTAACTTCCATTTCAACTCAACGTTTTGTGTTTGACTTTGACTCAGATTCTAGATGGTGTCGTCATACAGATCCTATATCTCTAACAACCTATTTTTGTTATCAAATTTAGACGGTTAATAAACAGATTTTTTAGCCTTCTGTCTTATCCTTCCTACATCTATTGGATCTCCCAAGGATCATTTTGTTGTAACTCAGATAGCTATACCCAGTTATTATCCACTCCCTTGGTACACTATTTCCATGAGCTCGTTTATTGACTCCTGACTAGTACCTAACGACAGAATTGAGGTTTTCTTTTTTTAGATACCTCTTTTCCATGGTGAAAGATTTTTTTATAAGGTAGACTACTCGAATAAATATCTTTAATGCAATGCAATAAAATAATGTATGCAAAATACAAAACAAAACAAAAAGAATCTGAGTTAATAAAGAGTAAAAATAAATAATGTATAAATAAGTGGTAGAAAATTTGCATAAAGTAAACAAACAAGAGCAACCTTAAATATCCTATCTAATTCACCTAGGTTATCTGTATAGCTCTAATAGGGTGGGTAGTCTAAATTCTCTACATGTAGTGTTGCTATTAAAGGGGACTCGAACTATCTTAGTAGTGTTCATCTACTAAGAGTAGAAAGGCCTTAAATCATTATACATTAAAGACTTATTTCAACCAAGTACATTTCGAGGGGACCCGTTCCCTTATGTCTGTAGAAAGGAAGAATATTCTTACGAAACCATAAGGTATTTGATCCCCGAAGGTACTTTGGCTAGTGCCCATACGAGTGAACAATATCTCTACTAAAGTATTAGCCTTTTCTCCTCACTTTGAAATATGGGTTTAATGCAAAATTTTAAATACGGAAAAAAATAAAAGGGAAAATACGATTAAATATTAATTTAATAGTCACTTCAGCCCAAAACGTTTAATATTAGTAAAGAGGTAATTATTTTAAAAAACTTAACTCACTTTTTGTTTTAAAAAAAATTCTCCCCAATGGAGTCACAGTCTATAGCAATATATATTTTTTTATTAATATAAAATTGTCTCGCTGAAAAATATGGTATGAGTGTTTTTTATTTGGAAAACATTTTTGGTTCATTTTTGAAAATAATGTCTTCCATGGTTTTTTTATTTAAAAAAACGTTTTTGAAAATGGAGTAGTTATCGACTATTTAGGGAGACCGGACACCATACAATTAGAAATTTTAAAAATCGGGATTCAGGAGTCGATTATAGATGAGAAAGGATTAGCATCCATATATCATCCAAAAATTGATACATTTATAATTATTATTTTATTAATATTAAATTTTATGGGCTAAATTGATCATCGAATTAATAGTTAATTGAATTTGTGAATTTAATTTAAAAGCATTTATATCCGAAGACAAGCTTTTAAACCACTACCACTATTCTTGGTATTAACCTCGTTTACGATCGGATATAAGAGCATAACATTAACTTTAATAATGGTATTATGCAATCCTTAATAAAATTATAAACTTGATATTAACATAGTGAAATAAGCAAATACTTTAAACAATTACATAAATAAATAAATAAATAAATAAATGAATAAAAACACACATGAGCTACCTTGAAAATAAAATTACTTAATTACATGAATACGCATCGTAAATTCAAACACACATTTTATTTAGCATAATTTTAACCTAAAGTCTAAAGATATCAATAGTTTTTTTTAATCTTTTACACATTTTATCCTTTTGCCTCAACAATTAAAGTAACATATTAATGTGTCATCGTTTAGCCCCCAAAAATCTATGTGGTAAATAATATTTAACAATGTAGATATAACAAACAAGCCATGTTATCACAACATGAATCTAAATACTGAGACTTACATCGTGCTAAAATATTATACAATAATTATAACACATAAAAAGATGGGAATTAATTACAAAAATGAAAGGTTTTTTCTTTATCTTATTTGTTCTTTTTATTATTTGAATGATTGGTCCTTTTTTATTTGACTGTTAATTTTATGTATTTTCTCTCTATTTTGTAGGTCGGTGGCGATCGTACCATAGTGTAACCTTAATTGTGGTGCGATCTGAACCACTGATCTAGATTTAGATCAATGCTCCATATCTAATCTGGGGTAGACGATTTGGATCATGTCACATGAAAGGGGTGGTATTTGAGGGGTCGAAGAGTGTGATCCATGAGTATGTCACGTCCCGCACATTGAGGTCCATGACAGTCGCGTACAAGTCCGACAACAAGGTTCCATCGGGCTTGCCAAGACCACCAGACTTGGCCCAAAACTTGGAGAATGCTAGAGAGCACATTTCGAATATGGCTAGAGACAACTTATCAGATAAAGATAAGAAAGAATCTTACCATATCGAGAGAGATCAACTATCTAGGAAAACTATCCCATGAATTGATATAATTAGATAGGATTTGATAGAGTTTCCTTAGATAGTTGATTTTGTATTTATTCCGGGCTAATCCTGGCAATCCGTGTAAATTGATCCTGACCATTAATTGAGTTGGACCTCAACTATAAATAGAGATCTTCCACCACCATTTGTAACCACTCAACAATTCCATTCATCCTCTCTAAGAAGACTAATAAAAAGCTCTGGTATTGACTCTAGTTTCTCTCTTCTTCATTCTTTAAGCTTTTTGTTCTTGTTGCTTATTGAGTGGCTAAGAGTAGCCACCCTAATGCTATTAAGCTTCCGCATCTATCGAAGCCTTGAGAGCTTGTTCAGGCCTTTGTCGATTTGAGTTCTTGCAAGGCTAGTTGAAGGATGACATAGCCGTTGAGATCGGACCAAGTAGCGTCACGAAGCGTCTAATGTCGCAGGTTCCATTGGTGCTACGGACGTGACAAGTGGTATTAAAACAAGGCTCGTGGAGCACGGTTCAAGAAAAAAATTTCGTGAACCATGTGTTCTTGGAAGGCATTGTTAGAGATAGCATACGAGAGAGAAGGAATCGCTACAGCGCATAGGGGTGATGATGCCCAAGCTGTCGAAGGAAGGACAAAGTTTCACATCGATGTTGTAGCTCGTTGTGAGAAGATATGGGCAAGATCAAAATCGTTCAGTCCAAAAGAAAAGGCCTCATTGGTGCTAGGAAGAGCCTCGAAGTGAAGGAAAAGAAGGAGGAGCAAAGGACATATCGGAATTGACAGAAAAAGTGGTGGAACCGGGTGATGTAGTCGAAGCCAAGGTGCATGATTTGACAGAGATGGACGAGACTTCGCTTGGCGTGGACAAGCCATTGAATGGGACTGATGTGGCTAGGCCAGCTAGACGGACGTCGAAGTATTTCTGATATGATGCTTGATAAGTGCTCAACTCACTATCACTTTTTACACCTTTTATGGGCATTAATCGTCAAATCTACACCGACTTGGACCAATGCATACACTTAATGTGATATATTTAGAGGTTATGCTTATAATGATGATATTAACAGAAAAGGCTAGTTTTACTATATTTTTTTACATTTGTACAGGATAAACTATTGCCGAGGCAGCAACGTGACCATGGCAGCAATGTGGCCAAGGCAGGACCTGATGACGAGGCAGTAGCCGAAAGACAAGTAGCGATACTGTAGGCGATGGGAAGAGAAAAATATGCTGGACGTTTCTGGACATGCAGCACATGGATCGGAGCTGGTTAGCACGAGGAAAAGCCCAAGACAAGGGCACGCGGGAAAGGATTTTATTTGGAATAAACTTGGAAATATTTTATTTATGTACATGGCTTGTTCCCTACTCCAAGTTGTATTCTACTTAGGAAAGGTTTGCCCTAGGCCAAGCCTATATAAGACCTAGCCGTCCAAGGGAAGAGGAGAGACGATTTTTATAGAGTTCACCCTAAGACTCATTGTTTTTTTCTCTCAATTATGTTCTAAGTTTTCTTAGGGTTTAGGTGAAGGTTGTCGAGTACTTGTGAGAGGAGATTGTATTTTGATCTTTGTTTCAATGTAATAAAATATCAAGGTTTGCTTATCCTTTGCCATTCTTTGTTCTTGCATTCAAGCTCGGGAGAGAAGTTTGTAAGTAATCTATTTATCTAGACTCGGGAGAGTTAGATTCAGGAAAGGGATAAGTACGATATTTCAATCGCGAAATACTAACTCGGCCTAGGGATAGGTTAAGAGTTTCAGTGGCTAAAAGAAGTGTGAGATTGGTTGATTATTATAATTGATTCACGTCGAGAGGTATCATCAAGGATTGATCACCAACAGTACTTCGACTTAGGGATAAGCAGAGTCGTCCAAGGACACTTTGCCGAACGTTGATAAAGTCCACCCACGAGCAAGGGATTGCCGCGGCGGACAAGTATCGTTGCTGCCAAGGCATTAATCTGCAGTGCTGCCGAAGTAGGGATTTACAATTGCATTGGACAAAGACAAGTCAATCAAATCTTTTTACAGAGCAAGAAGACGAAGGAGGCATATTAAGTAGACCAATCCCTGTAGAGACGATACACGATTATACTGATCACTTTATTACTTGCGATGTGTTCACTTGCACTAATTGCACACTTTTGACATGCAACAAGTTTTTGGCGCCGTTGCCGGGGATTGACAACTAAATTTTGTTTTCTTTATTTTCTTGCTTTTTATTATTATTTTTATTTCACTTCGGTTTTTCTTGGTGTATGACCAGGGACAATCCAACCAACCCTTTGTATGAACTAGATCCAGAGATCGAACGTACACGGCAAAGGTTGAGGAGACAAATCCAAGGAGCTATGGCAGATGATCCGGTAGGACAAAACGTACCTGCCGGCAATGGAGGTCTACCGTCGCCACCAGGGCCGCGGTAGCTTACTGTTCGAGACTTCTTGGAAGAGGATTTGAATGGGTTAAATCCAGGAGTCGTTACACCAGAGATCGAAGCAGCCCACTTTGAGCTAAAACCTGTCATGTTCAATATGCTTAACACTATTGGACAGTTTGGTGGGTCTATGACTGAAGATGTCAGGCAGCACCTCAAGTCATTTATTGAGATATGCAATTCTTTCAAAATTCATGGAGTCCATGAAGATGTCTTGAGATTGAAATTATTCCCCTATTCACTGAGGGATAGGGCAAAAACTTGCTTAAATAGCATTCCAACAGGATCAATAGGATCTTTGAGTGAATTATGCCGAGATTTCATTACACGTTTTAATCCTACAAATCTATATGATCGAATTCGTAATAAAATCACTTCTTTTCGACAGGCAGATGATGAACTTATGTACGAGGCATGGGAGCGCTACAGAGAGTTACTGCACAAGTGTTCGTTGCATGGATTTTCCCTATGGACACAAGTGACCATGTTCTATAATGCCCCGACAAGGATGATGTTAGATGCCTCGGCAAATGTAACACTCCTTGATAAAGCACCTGAGGAAGCTATTGAGATACTAAACAAACTCGCAAAGAATGATTTTCAATTCCCTACATCTAGGTGAGGAGGAGTAAGACGCCAAGCCACAGTAAATGAGTTAGAAACATCAAATTCAGTGGCATCATAATTGGCCTCTCTTACCAAGATGGTGCAAAACATGTAGCTACAACAAAATACCCATGAGGTTAAGGCCATTGATTCTTTTTGCAATTTATGTGGAGGTAACCACAATTCTTCCGACTGTATGAATCAAGAAGCCAACATGTATGTTGGAAATTATAACCGAAACAATATGATGTCCAACACATACAACCCCTCATGGAAAAGGCATCCAAACTTATCATGGAGTAATCCTAACAATGCCTTAAATCCAACTACTCAACCCCTAGGATTCCAGCAACCAATGCAAAATCTGCCGCCGCAGCAGGTCTAACAGCCAATGTCGCCGCAGCAGATGCAGCAGCAGTCTGTAAGTTCCTTGAAAAATTCTCTGAAAGAATTCCTGATGAAAACTGAGTCACATATGGCAGAGAATAGCAACTTCATCAAAAGAACAGATGCATTCATAAATAGAACTGAGATGAGGTTGCAGAACCAAGAGGCAGAAATAAGGCACTAGAAACTCAGTTTGGGCAGTTTGCCCAGAACATAAACACTAGACGACAAGGAGGATTTCCTAGCAATACTGAAGTTGCTAAGGTAATAGGCCATGAATAGTGCAAAGCAATCACTACTAGGAGTGGTCTACAGCTGAAGGAAAAGGAAGGAATTCCAGCAGGCCAAGTCCCACCAATAAGACCAGAAAAAGAGGATTTGGATGCTGAACAAACTGATCATGTTCTAACAGATAATACTGCCCCAGCAGAGAACTCGGCAGTACCTGAACATCCTGCCAACACAATAACAGACACAGTGGTTCCAGGCATTAAATTTCAAACCAAAGAAACCCTAGATGAGATGAGACCACCACCACCCATCCCAAAAAGGTTGAAGAAACAAAAACAGGACCATAAATTCAAGAAATTTCTTGATATTTTAAAGCAAGTCCACATCAACTTACCATTCATAGAGGCAATTGAACAAATGCCTAATTATGCTAAATTCTTGAAAGACATTGTGTCTAAGAGAAAGAGACTAGGTGAGTTCGAAACAGTGGCTGCTACCGAAGGATGCATGGCAATGCTACACAATCGCATGCCACCAAAATTGAAGGATCATGGATGCTTGTCGCGTGTCAAAAGTGCGCGTTCAGTGCAAGTGGACACATCGCAAGTAATAAGTGATAAGTTTATTATCGAGTTATCGTCTCCTCAGGGACCGGTATACTTAATATGTCTTCTTCACCTCCTTGTTCTGTAAAAAGATGAAAACACAAGTAAGTTGATTTGATTTATCTAAACTAAAATAACTAAAATAAAAGTAAAGGATTGAAATAGTAGAGAGAGATGGGCTAGGATCCAGTTGCGTTGTATTGTGGAATTGATTGACTTGTCTCCGTCCAATGCAATCGTATATCACTGCCTCGGCAGCACTGCAGTTCTACTGCCTGGGCAGCGATAACACTGTCTGCTGCGGCAATCCCTTGCTCGTGGGCAGACTTTACCAAAGTTCGGCAAAGTGTCCTTGGATGACTCCGCTTATCCCTAAGTCATAGTGTTGTTGATGATTAGCCCTTGATGATACCTCCCGGCGTGAACCAATTATACTCACCAACCAATCTCACACTTCTTTTAGCCGTTGAAACTCTTAGCCTATCCCTAGGCCGAGTTAGTATTTCGCGATTGAAACACCGTACTTACACCTTTCGTGAATCTAACTCTCCCGAGCTTAGATAAATGGATGATCACAATATCCTCTCCCGAGCTCAATTGTGAAACAAGGAATAACAAAGGATAAGCAAACCTTGATAATCTTTATTGCATTGAATGAAAGACAAAGTACAATCTCCTCTCACAAATACCCTACAACCTTCACCTAATCCCTAAGAAGGTTTAGAACGTGATAGAGAGGAAAGAAACAAGAGTAGAAGTCGGCTCTCTCCCTAGGTTTTTCGTTATGAATTACATTGGGTGGCTAGGTCCTTATATAGGCTAGACCTAGGGCAAACCTTTCCTAAGTAGAATACAACTTGGAGTAGGGAACAAGTCAAGTACATAATAATAATATATTTCCAAGTTTATATTCGGCTAAGGGGCTTTCCCGCGTGGTCTTCCCTTGGGCTTTTCCTTGTGCCAGCCAGCTCCGATTCATGGGCTTCAAGTCTAGACGCGTTCCTTGGATTTTTGTTTTTCCATCGCCTATAATCTTGCTTCCTGTCTTTCTTCTACTGCCTCGGCATCAGGTCCTGCCTCGGCCTTGCCACTGCCGCGGCACTGGTTCTTCTGCACAGATATGAAAACGCAGTAAAACGTGCCTTTTTCTGGAAATATTATCTATATGAGCATACTTCTAAATATATCACATTGAGTGCATGCAATGGTCCAAGTGGGTGTATATTTAGTAATTAATGCCCATAAAAGGAGTAAAAAGTGATAGTGTGTTGAGCACTTATCACACCCCCAAACTCGAACTATTGCTTGTCCTCAAGCAATGCAAACCATCAATTTGCCGAACTTTACTCTCTCTTGGTTTTACAACTCCATCTATTCTCCCCACCATAGCTAGGCCTATTCTTTAGCCTTAACCATTCGGTTACTCAAGGATTTACCTAGAAACAAACTATAGGAATTGTGAGTGTGTGTGTTTTTGGGGACAAGTTGATTAAAGGTTTTCTTAGATAAACTCTAAGTTCAAGACAAATAGACATTGGTTAAGTGTTCTCTTCTTTTTCAAACCCCAAATCTTGAGCCGATTTCGGGCACCTCAAAGACTTGTGTTTTTCCTTTCACTAAAATCCTTCTTTCTTTTTAATATTCCTTTGAAGCATACTAGAGCCAATTTCGGGCACCTCTAGTATGAAGAAGAGACTTTCTAGAGCCAATGGTAGGCACCTCTAGTTACTTTCCAAAAATTTAAGTCTTTATCACCTAAGTTCATTAAAAGAATTCCTATAATCCAACAAGTCCCAAAAGAGTTTAAGTTTAAAGTTTTACCTATAGTAAGCTTCTAAGTTTTCATCCTTAAGCATCCTAAGGTTAAGCCCTCTTAACAAAACCTAAACATGGTAAGGAGAAAGATTTCTATAGCCTTAAAGAATAAACTAAGGCAATACTGATGATGAGCAGTGCAAGAGTGTAGGCAGTTAATTCAAGTAAGGCGGGGAGCATAAAAATTTAAAAAAAATCACTGGAATACTCCCTTTTTGGCAAGGCCGCGGCAGTAGATTGCTGCCTTGGCAGTGAATCTGCACCCCCAAACTCAAACCAAGCATTGTCCTCAATGCTTTATATTTCGAAGAAGTAAGCGACAAAACAAAATATGAATATAAAACAGCAAGTAAAAACAGTAAAAGCATTTAATATTGATTTAATGGACAAATAAATTTTAAAGCGACTCCGAGGAGCTGCTTGTAACAATTTTCCTCCGTGGCCTTGATGCCAAATGCTTTGTCCTTGGGGAGGGCGATGATTGCGCCTTTGCTTGCCTCGGCGGCTAGACTTGAGTGGGTGGGGTACTTTGCATCGGGGCTTCTACTTCTTCTCCCTCTTCAATATCCGCTATCTCTTCAGTTATCATCACGTCCGTTCCTCCTCCCATCGCAGTAGCTCCTCCGGTGTGGTGTGTGCTTGGGCCGGCGACAGTTGAACTTTGGTGCACATATGCAACTATCTCGGAAGATAGACTGCCCATGATAATTGGCGATCTGGGTGGAGTGCTGAAGACGGCCCGTCGCTTGGATGACCTTCTGCTGATAGATGAGGCCGCGGCAGAATCTGCCGCCCTAGACGGTCCAGCAGCCTGGTATTGAGGCTGAGGGTCCGGATAGAAGAATGGTCGTGGTCCTCCCGGGGCTGGTGTAGTCTCGGTGTAGGGTACGGCGGTGACGAACATGTTGCTAGGGAACTCCGGGAATTGGACGCCTTGGTCCGGGAAGGCGTGCAACATCATCTGGGCTAGGGTGCCATTGAAGTACCGTTGGTACTCCATGTACCATTGTTGTCGAAGATCCATTGTGGCCATTCGCTGCAAGATTTCTTGGTATGGATCTACTGCGGCAGAGGTGTGGGCAGTACCAGGCATGTCTGCCGTGTAATGGGCCCCGACAGCGGTATCGACAGTGAACTGCTGCGGCGTTGCCTGGACAGGTTCGGCTTGTGTGATCTGCATGACTTTGTGGCAGAAATCCCTGGTCCATCCTCGTCTTGGGTGTGTGTATTCATCCGTTTCTTCAATGGGTACGCCTGCCGAAACACATAAACCCGTAATCAAGCAAGGGAAATACAATGGTCCTCTATCTTTCTTACCGCACTCGTGAATTTCCCGTAGGGATGAGGATTGGATAAGCACCAATCTCTTGCGATCCACCGTGCTATTGTGTGATGTTGGGATGAGGCGGCTTTTGACGAAGTTGTTCCACATCTTGGCCTCCGGCTTCAAGCTTTGTCTTGTTACAGATCCTCGATGGGCACCGGTTTCCCATGGAGTGTTCCCGTAACAAAGGTCGTCTTTGATGAGTTCATAGTCCTTGGCAGTGATATCTTCCAAGAATTCGGTATGGATATCTCTGTCTGGGGTGAGGCCGTAGAAGTTGTTGATCGTCTCGGCATCGAGTTGGACCAACCTGCCGCGGCAGTGAACGAACAGGGAGTCTTTGCTGGGCCCATGAGCGTAGAAATCCCGCACGACCGTGGCGTTCGCCTGGGCAGGTTGCAAATAGAAAATTTCCCAATTCTGGTACTTAATTCTGTCGTAGAGGTAGTGTTCAATGCTGTACTTTTCTTCGTCTGCATGTTGGAAACCTTGCTCTTCCCAAAGTTGCCTAGCGATGAAAGATCGGTTGAATCGATCTTCAACATTGGCTGGGGCGAATCTTTTGTATGAAGCCATCAAGATGAAAAGATGTAAGTTCTTGGAGTTTTTCTTGAAGAGAATCTGGAGATTGTAGAAGGCAGAGAGTAATTGAGAGAGAGATTGTTATGAATACTAAAAGAAAGCAAGAAAAATAAGAGTCAATAGTTCAAGAGGAAGGGGTTTCTTATTAGGCCTCGGTCACACCTTGTGACCGTTGAGACCACTAGCCGTTGTAACCGTTTCCTTTTCAGTCGTTTCCTTTTTCTGCCGCGGCAGGAATCTCGGCAGACTAGCCGTTACACTGTTCTGCCCGTTGGGACTACTGTGGCCCTGACACTGTTTTGTTGCTTCGGCAGAGTTCCTGCTGTGAACTATTTTTCCCTTATCTTTGCTTTTTATTCCTAAATAAAACACACAAAAGAAAAATACTGAAAGCGAAAATAATTAAAAAAAATAAAAATAAACTACTATCCCTAATATAATAATAAAGAAAAGGGGAGAGGTCATGTTA
Organism: Abelmoschus esculentus; assembly: GCA_035048815.1. Classification (NCBI taxonomy): domain Eukaryota; kingdom Viridiplantae; phylum Streptophyta; class Magnoliopsida; order Malvales; family Malvaceae; genus Abelmoschus; species Abelmoschus esculentus. The sequence goes on from JAUCBN010000015.1 coordinate 8,850,914, forward strand.
CTGGTGGAGAGCATGCAAATGCATCTCCCAAAATTATTCTCTCCCTTAGGCCCAAATTGTGAATCGGTTGTGGGCCAATCTTGTTTTCTGTGTGTCCATCCATTTTGAGCTTGATTTTCTTGCCGAACATTCTGCCAAGTAGACTGCCCAGGCAGGATATCTTATTATCTACGGTGTGGATGGCCTTGCATTCCCCTGGATCATTATACTTCTTTAAGTTGTGGAATGCGTTGAGTTTGACTTGTTGGTCATTGACCCGCATAGTCAACTCTCCTTTTTCCACGTCAATTAATGTGCGTCCAGTTGCTAGAAAGGGTCTCCCAAGGATGATCGGGGCATTGTCATCTGCTTCACAATCAAGGACAAGGAAGTCGGCAGGAAAAATAAACTTGTCAACTCTTACAAGTATGTCCTCGATTTTGCCTTCAGGTTGCACATAGGATCTATCTGCGAGTTGGAGCATCACTGTTGTAGGCTTTGGCCTTCCAATTCCAAGCTTTTGGAAGACTGATTTAGGCATAAGATTTATGCTTGCTCCAAGGTCGCATAGGGCCTTTCCTTCATAACTCTTTTCAATCGCACAAGGTATAGTGAAACAACCAGGATCTTTTAACTTTGGTGGCATGCGGTTATGCAGCATTGCCATACATCCCTCGATAGCAGACACTGTCTCAAACTCACCTATTCGTTTTCTCTTTGACACCATGTCCTTTAGGAACTTGGCATAGTTGGGCATTTGTTCAATAGCTTCAACGAACGGTATGTTGATGTGGACTTGCTTCAAGATGTCGAGGAATTTCTTGAATTGCTTGTCCTGTTTTTGCCTTTTCAACCTTTGCAGGAAAGGTGGTGGTGGTCTCATCTCCTCCAGGGTTTCTTGAGTTTGAAATTTTATACCTGGCACCACTGGAGTTGTTGCTGCCTCGGAAGGCTGCTCAGGCGCTGCAGTGCTTGCTGTCGGGGCAGTGTTGTCAGCTTCTTCTCTAGCTTGATCTACTGGTTGAGTTTGGCTCTCTGGAATCTTCTCCTTCAGCTGTAGACCACTCCTAGTAGTGATTGCCTTACACTGTTCATGGTTTATTACCTTAGCAACTTCAGTATTGCTAGGTAGGCCTCCTTGTGGTCTAGTGTTTATGCATTGAGCAAACTGCCCAACCTGAGTTTCCAGCGTTTTTATGGCAGCTTCTTGATTTTGCAATCTCATCTCAGTCCTATTCATGAAGACATCTGTCCTTTTGATGAAATTACTATTTTCCGCCATGTATGACTTAGTTTTCATCATAAAGGCCTTTAGCGTGTTTTCTAATGAACTTACCGATTGCTGCTGTATCTGCGGCGGCGGCATCGATTGTTGGACTTGCTGCTGCGGCATCGGCTGCTGAAATCCCGATGGTTGGGTAATTGGGTTTAAGGCATTGTTTGGGTTACTCCATGATAAGTTTGGATGCCTCTTCCATGAAGGGTTGTATGTGTTGTAACTGTGGTTTCCTCCACATAGGTCACAGTATGAATCAATTACCTTGATCTCACGGGTATTGTGTTGTAACTGTAGGTTTTGCACCATCTTGGTAAGAGAGGCCAATTGTGCTGCCACTGAACTTGATGAATCTAATTCATTTATTGTGGCTTGGCGTCTTACTCCTCCTCGCCTAGATGTAGGAAACTGAAAGTCATTCTTTGCGAGTTTGTTCAATATTTCAATAGCTTCCTCAGGTGCTTTGTCCAGGAGTGTTCTGTTTGCCGAGGCATCTAACATCATCCATGTCGGGGCATTCGTGGCATTGTAAAACATTGTCACTTGTGTCCATATAGGGGAAATCCATGCAGCGGACACTTGTGCAATAGCTCTCTGTAGCGTTCCCATGCCTCGTACATTGGTTCGTCTTCAGCCTGTCGAAAAGAAGTAATTTCATTACGTATTCTATCATATAGATTTGTAGGATTAAAGCGAGTAATGAAATCACGAAAAAGTTCACTCCGGGAACCAATAGATCCTGCTAGAATGCTATTTAACCAAGCTTTCGCCCTATCCCTTAGTGAATAGGGGAATAGCTTTAATCACAAGACATCTTCATGGACTCCTTGGATTTTAAAAGAGTTGCAGATTTCCATGAAGGATTTGAGGTGCTGCCTTGCGTCTTCAGTTGCAGACCCACCAAATTGTCCAATTGTGTTTAACATATTGAACATAACGGGTTTGAGTTCAAAATGGGTTGCTTCAATCTCTGGTGTAACGACTCCCGGGTTTAATCCGTTTAAGTCCTCTTCCAGGAAGTCCCTGACAGTGAGCTACCGCGGCCCAGGTGGCGGCGGAAGTCCTGCATTGCCGGCAGGTAAATTTTGTCCTGCCGGGTGATCTGCCATGTCTCCTTGGATCTGTCTCCTCAACCTTTGCCTTGTTCTTTCGATTTCTGGATCTAATTCGTATAAGGGGTTGGTTGGATTGGCCCTGGTCATACACCAAAAAAACAAAAGTAAAATAAAAATAAACAAGAAAATAAAGAAAACAAAATTTAGTTGCCAGTCCCCGACAACGGCGCCAAAAACTTGTCGCGTGTCAAAAGTGTGCGTTTAGTGCAAGTGGACACATCGAAAGTAATAAGTGATAAGTATTATCGGATTATTGTCTCCTCAAGGACCGGTAGACTTAATATGCTTTCTTCACCTTCTTGTTCTGTAGAAAAGTAAAAACACAAGTGAATTGAGTTGGGTTATCTAAACTAAAATAACTAAATAAAAATAAAGAGTTGGAATAATAAAGAGAGATGGGTCAGGACCCAATTGCGTTGTATTGTGGATTTGATTGACTTGTCTCTGCTCAATGCAATCGTATATCACTGCCTCGGCAGCACTGCAGTTTTACTGCCTGGGCAGTGATAACACTGTCTGCTGCGGCAATCCCTTGCTCGTGGGCAGACTTTACCAAAGTTCGGCAAAGTGTCCTTGCATGACTCCGCTTATCCCTAAGTCAGAGTGCTGTTGATGACTAGTCCTTGATGATACCTCCCGGCGTGAACCAATTATACTCACCAACCAATCTCACACTTCTTTTAGCCGCTGAAACTCTTAACCTATCCCTAGGCCGAGCTAGTATTTCGCGACTGAAAAACCGTACTTATCCCTTTCGTGAATCTAACTCTCCCGAGCTTAGATAAATGGATGACTCACACTCTCCTCTCCCGAGCTCGTATGCAAGAACAAGGAATAACAAAGGATAAGCAAACCTTGATAATTTTATTGCATTGAATCAAAGACAAAGTACAATCTCCTCTCACATATACTCGACAACCTTCACCTAATCCCTAAGAAGGTTTAGAACATAATGGAGAGGAAGAAGACAAGTATATAGATCGGCTCTCTCCCCTAGGTATTCCGTCTCTCATACATTGGGTGGCTAGGTCTTTATATAGGCTAGACCTAGGGCAATCCTTTCCTAAGTAGAATACAACTTGGAGTAGGGAACAAGTCAAGTACATAATTAAAATATTTCCAAGTTTGATTCGGCTAAGGGGGCGTTCCGCGTGGTCTTTTCTTGGGCTTTTCCTCATGCTAGCCAGCTCCGATTCATGGGCTTCGAGTCCAGACACGTTCCTTGAATTTTTATCTTTCCATCGCCTACAGTCTTGCTTCCTATCCTTTTGTTGCTGCCTCGGCATCAGGTCCTGCCTCGGCCTTATCGCTGCCGCGGCACTGGTTCTCCTGCACAGATATGAAAATGCAGTAAAACGTGTCTTTTTCTGTAAATATTATCTATATAACTTCTAAATATATCACATTAAGCACATGCATTGGTCCGAGTGGGTGTATATTCGGTGATTAATGCCCATAAAGGAGTAAAAAGTGATAGTGTGTTGAGCACTTATCACTTACCTTTCTTTTTATTATATTAGGATTAGTTTAGTTTATATTTATTTTCTATAATTATTATTTTTCTTTTGCTTTACTTAATCTTCTTGTTTATGTTTAATTTTTTAGGATAATAAGCAAGAATAAAGGAGAAATAGTTCACAGCAGGAATTCTACCGAGGCAGAAAACAGTGTCAGAGCCACAGCAGGCCCAACGGGCAGAACAGTGTAACGGCTAGTCTGCGAGATATCTGCCGCGGCAGTAATTGCAAACAGCTATAAAACGGTTAGTGGTTTAAACGGCTACAAGGTTGAGGCCTATATAAGCAGTCTCTCCCTCTTGAGCTATTCACTCTTGCATTCTTGTTTTCTTTAGAATATTTGTTAATCTTGCTCTCACAATACTCTCTGCCTACTCACAAACCTTATTGAAATTTTCAGACTTTCTTCAAGAAATCTCCAAGAACCTCAACTCTCAAATTCCTTATGGCCACCTACAAACGTTTTGCCCCATCCAATGTTGAAGACCGTTTCAACAGGTCTTTCATTGCTCGGCAGTTATGGGAAGAACAAGGGTTCCAACACTCCGATGAGGAAAATTACGACATTGAGCACTATTTTTTATACGAGATCAAGTATCAAGAATGGGAGATCTTTTGCCTACAACCTACTCAAGACAATGCCACCATCGTGAGGGAATTCTATGCGCACGGGCCAAGCAAGGACTCTCTTTTTGTTCACAGCCGAGGCAGACCTGTCCAGCTTGATGCCGAGACAATCAACCAATTCTATGGCCTAACACCTATACGTGATGATCATGCTGACTTTATGGAGGATGTCACCGCTAAAGATTATGAACTAATAAAAGACAACCTCTGCTATGAGAATACTCCTTGGGAAACCGGTGCCTATAGAGGATCAGTAGCGAGGCAAAGTCTGAAACCCGAGGCCAAGCTTTGGAACACCTTTGTCAAGAGACGCCTTATCCCAACTTCCCACAACAGTACGATGGACCGGAGAAGATTGGTGCTCATCCAATCAATCATCAACAAAAGGAGCATCAATGTTGGAGAAATTATTTTATGAGAAATATACGAATGCGGTAAGAAGGATAGAGGACCTCTATATTTCCCGTGTTTAATTACTGGTATTTGTACTGCTGTAGGTGTACCTACGACCGAAACAGATGAATTCACAGCCTATAGGAAAGGGTGGACAAGATAATTCTGCCACAAAATCATGCATATCACACAGGCAGAACCAGTCCAAGGAACTCCCCAGCAGTTCACTACTGATACTGTTGTCGGGGCTCAATACACGGCAGACATGCCTGACACTGCCTACACCACTGCCGCAGTATACACCTACCAGAAAATACTACAGAGATGGCAGCTATGGACCTTCGCCAGCAACGATACATGGAATATCAGAGCGACTTCAACAGCACACTTGCTCAGATGATGATTCAAAATTTTCCCAACCAAAGGGTGCAGTTTCTAGAATTCCCCACCAACATGTTTGTAACAGCTGCACCCTACACCGAGACGACTCCAGCACCAAGACCGAGGCCATTTTTCCACACTGGACCTCAACAAAAATTTCATGCTGTTGGCCCATCTAGGGCAGCAGACTCTACCGCGGCATCATCTGCCAGTAGACGACCATCAAAGAGGAGGGCAGTCTTCAGCACTCCACCAAGATCCCCCATCATCATGGGTAGTCTATCAGCGGAGATAGATGCCTATGTACATCAAGTTTTCAACCGCTGTCGGGCCAAGCATTCGCCATTCCAGGGCAAACGCAATAAATGAAGGAGGGACAGACATCATGGTCACCGAGGAAATCGCCGATGAGGAAGAAGGAGAGGAAGTGGATGCTCCAATGCAACGGACACCACCAACGAGAGTGTAGTTGCCCCGACAAGCAAAAACTCAGCCCTCGCCGTCACTGAAGACGACTCAATCAACAGCCCGACCTCGACGAAAGATTGTGACAAGCAGCTCTTCGGAGTCCATTTAATTTTTATATATTCAATACTTTTTATCTTTATATGATGCTTGTTTCTTTTCATATTTTGTTGCCCACTGTTTACCTCTGATATAAGCATTGAGGACAATGCTTGGTTTGAGTTTGGGGGGTGCAGAGCCATTGCCGAGGCAATCCATTGCCTCAGCCTTGCCTAGATAAGGAAGTATTTAAGTGATAATTTTTTTAATTTAATTTTAATGTTCACTACTTGAATCTGTTGGCCATACTTTTGCACTGCCCATCATCAGTATTGCCTTAGTTTATTCTTTAAGGCTATAGAAATCTTTCTCCTTACCATGGTTAGATTCTGTTAAGAAGGTTTAACCTTAGGATACTTAAGGATGAAAACTTAGAAGCTTACTATAAGATAAATTTTAAAAACACTTTTGGGACTTGTTGGATTATAGGAATTCTTTTAATGAACTTAGGTGATAAAGACTTAAATTTTTGGGAAAGTGACTAGAGGTGCCTATCACTAGCTCTAGGAATTACTCTTCTTCATGCTAGAGGTGCCCGAAATTGGCTCTAGTATGCTAAAAAGAATATCAAAAGAAAGAAGGAATTAGTGATGAGAAAAACACAATACTTGAGGTGCCCGAAATTGGCTCAAGATTGGTTGTTTAGAAAAGAAAAGAACACTTAACCAAAATCTACTTGTCTTGAATTTAGAGTTTATCTAAGAAAGCCTTTAATCAAACTTGTCCACAAAAACGCACACACTCACTAAATATTATAGTTTGTTTATAGGTAAACCCTTGGGTAGCCAAAAGGTTAAGTCTAAAGAATAGACATAGTTATGGTGGGGAGAATAGATGGAAATATAAGACCAAGAGAGAATAGAGTTTTGCAAATTGATGGTTTGCATTGCTTGAGGACAAACAATAGTTCGAGTTTGGGGTGTGATAAGTGCTCAACTCACTATCACTTTTTACACCTTTTATGGGCATTAATCATCAAATCTACACCCACTTGGACCAATGCATACACTTAATGTGATATATTTAGAGGTTATGCTTATAAAGATGATATTTACAACAAAGGCTAGTTTTACTACATTTTTTTTTACATCTGTACAGGATAAACTATTGTCGAGGCAACAACGTGGCCGAGGCAGGACCTGATGTCGAGGCAGCAACCGAAAGACAAGTAGCGATACTGTAGGCGATGGGAAGAGAAAAATACGCTGGACGTTTTTGGACATGCAACACATGGATCGGAGCTGGTTGGCACGAGGAAAAGCCCAAGACAAGGCTACGCGGGAAAGTTTTTTATTTGGAATAAACTTGGAAATATTTTATTTATGTACATGACTTGTTCCCTACTCCAAGTTGTATTCTACTTAGGAAAGGTTTTCCCTATGCCAAGTGATAAGTGCTCAACACACTATCACTTTCTACTCCTTTTATCGGCACTTATCACCAAATATTCACCCACTTGAACCAATGCATATGCTTAATGTGATATATTTAGAAGTTATACTTAAATAGATACTATTTATAGAAAAAGGCACGTTTTACTGCATTTTCATATCTGTGCAGGAGAACCAGTGCCGCGGCAGAGACAAGGCCGAGGTAGGACCTGATGCCGAGGCAGCAACAAGAAGATAGGAATCAAAGTGATAGGCGATGGAAAGAAAAAAATCCAAGGAACGTGTCTGGACTTGAAGCCCATAAATCGGAGCTGGCTAGCACAAGGAAAAGCCCAAAGGAAGACCACGCGGGAAAGCCCCCTTAGCCGAATTCAAACTTGGAAATATATTATTATTATTATGTACTTGACTTGTTCCCTACTCCACGTTGTATTCTACTTAGGAAAGGTTTGCCCTAGGTCTAGCCTATATAAAGACCTAGCCACCCAATGTAATGGTGATCGGAAATACCTAGGGAGAGTCGACTTCTACTCTTGTTTCTTTCCTCTCCATCATGTTCTAAAACCTTCATAGGGTTTAGGTGAAGGTTGTGGAGTATTTTTGAGAGGAGATTGCACTTTATCTTTCATTCAATGCAATAAAGATTTTCAAGGTTTGCTTATCCTTTGTTATTCGTTGTTCTTGCATTCAAGCCCGGGAGGGAAGTTTGTAAGTGATCCATTTATCTAAGCTCGGGAGAGCTAGATTCACAAAAGGGGTAAGTACGGTGTTTCAATCACGAAATACTAACTCGGCCTAGGGATAGGTTAAGAGTTTCAGCGGCTAAAAGAAGTGTGAGATTGGTTGGTGAGTATAATTGGTTCACGCCGGGAGGTATCATCAAGGACTAGTCATCAACAACACTCTGACTTAGGGATAATCGGAGTCATTCAAGGACACTTTGCCGAACTTTGGTAAAGTCTGCCCACGAGCAAGGGATTGCCGCGGCGGACAGCGTTATTGCTGCCCAGGCAGTAAACTGCAATGCTGCCGAGGCAGAGATATGCGATTGCATTGGATAAAGACAAGTCAATCAAGTTCACAATACAATACAACTGGATCCTGGCCCATCTTTCTCTCTGATATTTCGACCCTTTTATTTTTATTCAATTATTTTAGTTGAATAAATCACACCCTTTCACTTGTGTTTTTATTTTTCTACAGAGCAAGAAGATAAAGAAAGCATATTAAGTATACCGGTCCCTGAGGAGACGATAACTCGATAAATACTTATCACTTATTACTTGCGATGTGTCCACTTGCACTGAACGCGCACTTTTGACACGCGACAAGTTTTTGGCGCCGTTACCGGGGACTGGCAACTAAATTTTGTTTTCCTTATTTTCTTGTTTCTTTTTTTTATTTTTTATTTTTATTTTACTTTTGTTTTTCTTGGTGTATGACCAGGGCAAATCCAACCAAGCCCTTATACGAGTTAGATCCTAAGATTGAAAGAACAGGGCTAAGGTTGAGGAGACAAATCCGAGGAGTCATGGCAGAGGTTCAAGCAGGACAAAACATACCTGCCAGCAATGAAGGTCTACCGCCGCCACCTGGGCCGCGGCAGCTAACTGTCAGAGATTTCTTGGAGGAGGACTTAAATGGACTAAACCCAGGAGTCGTTACACCCGAGATTGAAGTAGCCCATTTTGAACTTAAACCTGTTATGTTCAACATGTTAAATACAATTGGACAATTTGGTGGGTCTGCAACTGAAGACGCAAGGCAGCATCTCAAATCTTTCATGGAAATCTGCAACTCTTTCAAAATCCAAGGAGTCCATGAAGATGTCTTTCGGTTAAAGCTATTCCCCTATTCACTGAGGGATATGGCGAAAGCTTGGTTGAATAGCATTCCAGCGGGATCTATTGGATCCTGGAGTGAACTATGCCGTGATTTCATTACTTGTTTTAATCCTACTAATCTATATGATAGAATTCGTAATGAAATTACTTCTTTCCGACAGGCTGAAGACGAACCAATGTACGAGGCATGGGAACGCTACAGAGAGCTATTGCACAAGTGTCCGCTGCATGGATTTCCCTTATGGACACAAGTGACAATGTTTTACAACGCCACGAATGCCCCGACAAGGATGATGTTGGATGCCTCGGCAAACGGCACACTCCTGGACAAGGCACCCGAGGAAGCTATCGAAATTTTGAATAAACTCGCAAGGAATGACTTCCAGTTTCCCACATCTAGGCGAGGAGGAGTAAGACGCCAAGCCACGGTAAACGAATTAGATTCATCAAGTTCAGTGGCTGCACAATTGGCCTCTCTTACCAAGATGGTGCAAAACCTACAATTACAAAACAATACCTGTGAGGTCAAGGTAATTGATTTATGTTGTGATTTATGTGGAGGTAACCACAATTCTGTTGATTGCATGAATCAAGAAACCGGTATGTATGTTGGGAACTACAACCGTAATAATGTGATGTCCAACACGTACAACCCCTCATGGAAGAGGCATCCAAACTTATCCTGGAGTAACCCAAATAATGCCTTAAACCCAATCACCCAACCACCGGGATTTCAGCAGCCAATGCCGCAGCAACAAGTCCAACAACCGATGCCGCCGCCGTAGATGCAGCAGCAACCGGTCAATTCATTGGAAAACACTTTAAAGGCCTTCATGATGAAAACCGAGTCATACATGGCGGAAAATAGTAATTTCATCAAGAGGACCGACGCCTTCATGAATAGGACTCAGATGAGGCTACAAAATCAAGAAGCGGCCATAAAAACTCTGGAAACTCAGGTTGGGCAGTTTGCTCAATGTATAGACACTAGACCACAAGGCCTACCTAGCAATACTGAGGTTGCTAAGGTACTAAGCCATGAACAGTGCAAGGCAATCACTACCAAGAGTGGTCTACAGTTGAAAGAGAAGATCCCAGAGAATCGAACCCAATCGGCGGATCAATCAAGAGAAGAGGCTGAGCAAACCGAGATTTACAACAATGCCCCGGCAGCAAGCACTACAGCGCCTGAGCAGTCTGCCGAGGCAGCAAAAATTCCAATGGAGCCAGGTACACGATTCCAAACTCAGGAAACACTGGAGGAGATGAGACCACCACCACCTTTCCCGCAAAGGTTGAAGAAACAAAAACAGGATCAACAGTTCAAAAAGTTCCTCGATATCTTGAAGCAAGTCCATATCAACATATCATTCGTTGAGGCCATTGAACAAATGCCGAACTACGCCAAGTTCTTAAAGGATATGATATCAAAGAGAAAACGAATAGGTGAGTTTGAGACAGTGGCTTCCACAGAGGGATGCATGGCAATGCTACATAACCGCATGCCACCAAAGTTAAAAGATCCTGGTTGCTTCACTATACCTTGTGCGATAGGAAAGATTTATGAAGGAAAGGCCCTATGCGACCTTGGAGCAAGTATAAACCTCATGCCTAAATCAGTCTTCCAAAAGCTTGGAATTGGAAGGTCGAAGCCTACAACAGTGATGCTCCAACTCGCGGATAGATCCTATGTGCAACCTGAAGGAAAAATCGAGGACATACTGGTAAGAGTTGACAAGTTTATTTTTCCTGCTGACTTCCTTGTCCTTGATTGTGAAGCAGATGACAACGCACCGATCATCCTTGGGAGAACCTTCCTAGCAACTGGACGTACATTGATTGACGTGGAAAAAGGAGAGTTGACTATGCGGGTCAACGACCAACAAGTCAAACTCAACGCATTCCACAACTTAAAGAGGTATCACGATCCAGAGGAATGCAAAGTCATCCACACAGTAGACAATAAGATATCCTGCCTGGGCAGTCTGCTCGGCAGGATATTCGGCAAAAAAATCAAGCCCAAGTCGGATGGACAGGCAGCACCAAGGAGCGGTCCACAACCGATACAAAATTTGGGCCTAAGGGAGAAAATAAATTTGGGAGATGCATTCGCATGCTCTCCACCAGTAACCTAGCCTCTCCCTTTTTCTTTTCTATATTATATTAGGGTTACTAGTTCTTTTTATTTTTCTAATTATTTTTTGCTTTCAGTATTTTTTTTTCTTTTATGTGTTTAATTTTTATTCAGGAATAAAAAGCAAAGATAAGGGAAAAATAGTTCACAGCAGGAACTCTGCCGACGCAATATAACAGTGTCAGAGCCGCAGCAGTCCCAACGGGCAGAAAAGTGTAACGGCTAGTCTGCCGAGATCCCTGCCGCGGCAGAAAAGGAAACAGCAGAAGAAGGAAACGGTTACAACGGCTAGTGATCTCAACGGTCACAAGGCCGAGGCCTATATAAGAAACTCCTTCCTCTTGAACTATTCACTCTTACTTTCTTGCTTTCTTTAGTATTCTTAACAATCCCTCTCTCAATTACTCTCTGCATACTAATCCCTTCTGATTTTCCAGTTTCTCTTCAAGAAAACCTCCAAGAACTCAATTCTCTCTTTCTTGATGGCAACTTACAAAAGATTCGCCCCAGCCAACGTTGAAGAGCGATTCAATCGATCCTTCATCGCGAGGCAACTTTGGGAAGAACAAGGGTTCTAGCGATTCAATCGATCCTTCATCGCGAGGCAACTTTGGAGATCGCTGACGAAGAGAATTATGGTATCGAACACTACTTGTTCGACAGAATCAAGTACCAAAATTGGGAAGTATTCTGTTTGCAACCTGCCCAGGCAAACGCCACAATAGTACGAGAGTTCTACGCTCATGGGCCCAGCAAAGACTCTCTCTTTCTTCACTGCCGCGGCAGGCCAGTGCAACTCGATGCCGAAACAATCAACAGCTTCTACGGCCTCACCCCGACCAGCGATCTCCATGCGGACTTCTTCGAAGATATCACTGTCGAGGACTACGAACTGATCAAAGACGATCTTTGTTACGCAAACACTCCATGAGAAATCGGTACCCATCGGGGTTCCGTAACAAGACAAAGTTTGAAGCTGGAGGCCAAGATGTGCAACACCTTCGTCAAACGACGCCTAATCCCAACATCACATAATAGCACGGTGGATCGCAAGAGATTGGTGCTTATCCAATCCATCATCAACAAAAGAACCATCAACGTTGGAGAAATTATCCTACGGAAGATTCACGAGTGCGGTAAGAAAGATCGAGGACCATTGTATTTCCCTTGCTTGATTACGGGTTTGTGTTTCTGCAGGTGTACCTATTGAAGAAACCGATGAATACACCCCCCAAGAAGAGGATGGACCAGGGAATTCTGCCACAAAGTCATGCAGATCAGACAAGCAGAACCTGTCCAGGCAACACCACAGCAGTTCACTGCCGACACTACTGTCGGGGCCCAATACACGGCAAATATGCCTGGTACTGCCTATACCTCTGCCGCAGCAGACCCGTATCAAGAAATCCTACAGCGCATGGCCGCGATGGATCTTCGACAACAACGGTACATGGAGTACCAACGGGACTTCAATGGAACGCTCGCCCAAATGATGATGCACGCATTTCCGGACCAAGGCGTACAATTCCCGGAGTTCTCTAACAATATGTTCGTTACTGCCGCACCCTACACCGAGACTACACCAGCCCTAGGAGGACCGCGACCGTTCTTCCATCCGGACCCTCAGCCCCAATACCAGGCTACTGGACCATCAAGGCCAGCAGATTCTGCCGCGGTCTCATCTGTCAGCCGAAGGCCATCCAAGCGGAGAGCCATTTTCAGCACTCCACCAAGATCGCCAATTATCATGGGCAGTCTATCCGCCGAAATAGATGCTTATGTACACCAAGGCTCTACTGCCACCGGCCCAAGCACACACCACACCGGAGGAGCCACTGCAATGGGAGGAGGAACGGACGTGATGATAACCGAAGAGATGGCGGATGTTGAAGAAGGAGAAGAAGTAAAAGCCCCAATGCATAGGACCCCACCCACTCGAGTCCAGCCGCCGAGGCAAGCAAAGGCGCAACCATCACCCTCCCCATGGACAAAGCTCATGGCCTCTCGGCAACGAAGAAAAATTGTTACGAGCAGCTCTTCGAAGTCGCTCTAATATTCTTTGTCCTTTATTTCATTATTCAATTGCTTTTACTATCTTTCCTTGCTGCATATAATTCATATTCTGTTTTTTCGTTTATTCCTTCCAAATATAAAGCATTGAGTATAATGCTTGGTTTGAGTTTGGGGGTGCAGATTCACTGCCAAGGCAGCAATCTACTGCCGCGGCCGTGCCAAAAAAGGGAGTATTGCAGTGAATTTTTTTTAATTTTTATGCTCCCCGTCTTACTTGAATTAACTGCCTACACTCTTGCATTGCTCATCATCAGTATTGCCTTAGTTTATTCTTTAAAGCTATAGAAATCTTTCTCCTTACCATGTTTAGGTTCTGTTAAGAGGGCTTAACCTTAGGATGCTTAAGGATGAAAACTTAGAAGCTTACTATAGGAAGAACCTTAAACACTTTTGGGACTTGTGGATTATAGGAATTCTTTTAATGAACTTAGGTGATAAAGACTTAGATTTTTGGAAAAGTAACTAGAGGTGCCTACCACCGGCTCTAGAAAATCTCTTCTTCATGCTAGAGGTGCCCAAAATTGGCTCTAGTATGTATTAAGGAATATCAAAAAGAAAAGACAAAAAGATTTTTAGTGAAAAGAAAAACACAAGTCTTTGAGGTGCCCGAAACCGGCTCAAGATTTGGGGTTTGGAAAAGAAGAGAAGACTTAACCAATGTCTATTTGTCTTGAACTTAGAGTTTATCTAAGCAAGCCTTTAATCAACTTGTCCACAAAAACGCACACACTCACAAATCATATAGTTTGTTTCTAGGTAAATTCTTAGGTAGCCGAATGGTTAAGGCTTAAAGATAGGCCTAGCTATGGTGGGGAGAATAGATGGACATGTAAGACCAAGAGAGAGTAGAGTTCGGCAAATTGATGGTTTGCATTGCTTGAGGACAAGCAATAGTTCAAGTTTGGGGAATGATAAGTGCTCAACACACTATCATTTTCTACTCCTTTTATCGGCATTTATCACCAAATATTCACCCACCTGAACCAATGCATATGCTTAATGTGATATATTTAGAAGTTATACTTATATAGATACTATTTATAGAAAAAGGCACGTTTTACTGCATTTTTATATCTGTGCAGGAGAACCAGTGCGCGGTAGAGACAAGGCCGAGGTAGGACCTAATACCGAGGCAGCAACAAGAAGACAGGAAGCAAAGTGATAGGCGATGGAAAGAAAAAACTCCAAGGAACGTGTCTGGACTTGAAGCCCATGAATCGGAGCTGGCTAGCACAAGGAAAAGTCCAAAGGAAGACCACGCGGGAAAGCCCCCTTAGCCGAATTCAAACTTGGAAATATATTATTATTATGTACTTGACTTGTTCCCTACTCCACGTTGTATTCTACTTAGGAAAGGTTTGCCCTAGGTCTAGCCTATATAAAGACCTAGCCACCCAATGTAATGGTGATCGGAAATACCTAGGGAGAGCCGACTTCTACTCTTGTTTCTTTCCTCTCCATCATGTGCTAAAACCTTCATAGGGTTTAGGTGAAGGTTGTGGAGTATTTGTGAGAGGAGATTGCACTTTATCTTTCATTCAATGCAATAAAGATTATCAAGGTTTGCTTATCCTTTGTTATTCGTTGTTCTTGCATTCAAGCCCGGGAGGGAAGTTTGTAAGTGATCCATTTATCTAAGCTCGGGAGAGCTAGATTCACGAAAGGGGTAAGTACGATGTTTCAATTGCGAAATACTAAATCGGCCTAGGGATAAGTTAAGACTTTCAGCGGTTAAAAGAAGTGTGAGATTGGTTGGTGAGTATAATTGGTTCACGCCGGGAGGTATCATCAAGGACTAGTCATCAACAGCACTCTGACTTAGGGATAAGCGGAGTCATTCAAGGACACTTTGCCGAACTTTGGTAAAGTCTGCCCACGAGCAAGGGATTGCCGCGGCGGACAGCGTTATCGCTGCCCAGGCAGTAAACTACAGTGCTGCCGAGGCAGAGATATGCGATTGCATTGGATAAAGACAAGTCAATCAAGTCCACAATACAATACAACTGGATCCTGGCCCATCTTTCTCTCTAATATTTCGACCCTTTTATTTTTATTCAATTATTTTAGTTTAATAAATCACACCCATTCACTTGTGTTTTTATTTTTCTACAGAGCAAGAAGATAAAGAAAGCATATTAAGTATACCGGTCCCTGAGGAGACGATAACTCGATAAATACTTATCACTTATTACTTGCGTTGTGTCCACTTGCACTGAACGCGCAGTTTTGACACGCGACACCAAGCCTATATAAGACCTAGCCGTCCAAGGGAAGAGGAGAGTCGATTGTTATAGAGTTCACCCTTAAGACTCATTGTTTTCTTTCTCTCAATTATGTTCTAAGTTTTCTTAGGGTTTAGGTGAAGGTTGTCGAGTACTTGTGAGAGGAGATTGTATTTTGTTCTTTGTTTCAATGCAATAAAATATCAATGTTTGCTTATCCTTTGCCATTCTTTGTTCTTGCATTCAAGCTTGGGAGAGAAGTTTGTAAGTAATCTATTTATCTAGACTCGGTAGAGTTAGATTCACGAAAGGGATAAGTACGGTATTTCAATCGCGAAATACTAACTCGGCCTAGGGATAGGTTAAGAGTTTCAACGGCTAAAAGAAGTGTGAGATTGGTTGATTATTATAATTGATTCACGCCGGGAGGTATCATCAAGGATTGATCACCAACAGTACTTCGACTTAGGGATAAGCGGAGTCATCCAAGGACACTTTGCCAAATGTTGATAAAGTCCACCCACGAGCAAGGGATTGCCGCGGCGGACAAGTATTGTTGCTGCCAAGGCAGTAATCTGCAGTGCTGCCAAAGTAGTGAATTACAATTGCATTGGACAAAGACAAGTCAATCAAATCCACAATACAACATAACTCGATCCTGCCCTCTCTCTTAATCAGATCTCATCCTTTTACTTAGTTTTTTTTATTTCAAATTTTTTAGTTTCATAAAAAACCAATTTACCTGTGTCTTTATTTTATTTCTTTTTACAGAGCAAGGAGACGAAGTAGGCATATTAAGTAGACCAATTCCTGTGGAGACGATACACGATTATACTAATCACTTTATTACTTGCGATGTGTTCACTTGCACTAATTGCGTACTTTTGACATGCAACAATGGTCAAAACTTCAGTTTTAAATGTCCAGAGAATAGGAGCGCGAGGAAAGCCCATGTTGAAAGGTATGAAAACCAATCAATGTGCTTTTGGTGTAATTGGCCACATAGATTGCATGAGTGCAGAGATTGAATCAAGCAGTCCGCAAAGGAGAAGGACAAGCCCAAGACTAACGAGGCCTTGAAGCTTGGATCAATGCTGCAGAGTTTTGCCAAAGATGAAGGAACTACCATAATCAAGGATAGAATATTGCGATGGAAGTCTTTACATTGCAAGGGGCCACATAGATGGTGTAATGACACGGAATCGGATCCGAGTGTAGGGTTAATCTGAGAGTTTGGGCTTTGGTTTTGGGCCCCGACTAGAGTGTGTTAGGCCTAGTTGTTGGACTTTTAGTGTTTTTGTTTGGGCTTAAGTTGTAGGATAAGCGCATGTTGGTAATTTCATAAATAGTTGAAAGAGAGGGTTTTTGTGGGGGGTTTCTGCTGTAGGAAGATCTGAAAATGGTGAATTCACAATTGTCTCTTTATTTTCATCTTTCTTCCAACCGAAATAAGAAACTAAAGGTGTTAACTTGTGCTTGTGGGCTATGAATCACGTTTCAGTGCAAGAGAGGAAGTTATAGAGCTTGGAGAGATCTATCTTTTAAGGTAAAGAAGGTTAGTTTTGGTGGAGGGAGATGGTTTGTGAGGTTGAAGGAGGAAGTCCGGGTTTGAGAGTTTTTAAGAGTTCTTCTCTTCTTTCTTGATGTTTTTAAAAGTTAAAAACATCCCTAGCTATGTCTTATGGTTGGTCTTAATCCTTTCTTATAGAGAAAGAAGTGGGAGCTTCATTACAAAGGTTGGGCAAGGGAAAGACTTAAGGAGGGTGGAAATCGTTTTTGTTACTGTTTTTGCTCAAGGTTGGTGATAAGTGCTCAAAAGATCATTATTTTATACATCTTTCATAGGCAATAAGCACTTATCTCACACTTACTTGGACTGATGCATGTGCTTAATATGCAATATTCGGACATTCTACTATTATAACTCATAAAGCTAATATTTACAGAAAAATGCAGAATTTACGATATCTTCTGTACATGAAAGAACAAGTACTGCTGAGGCAGGGTTGAGGCCGAGGCAGAAGCTAGGCTGCGGCAACAACTAAAGCTCCAACATCAATACTGTAGGCGATTGGAAGAGAAAAATACGTTGGACGTTTCTGGACATGTAGCACATGGATCGAAGCTGGCTAGCTCGAGGAAAGCCCAAGTCAAAGGCCACGGGGGAAAAGCCTCCAAGTTGAAATAAACTTGGAAATATTTGATTTATGGGAATAATTGTAATCCTACTCCAAGTAGTATTCCTACTAGGGAAAGGTTTTCCCTAGACCTAGACTATATATACCATAGCCGTCCAATGTATTAGGAGAGCCGATTGAGAGAGAGTTCAACCCTAAGAATTATTGTGTTCTGTCGCGTGTCAAAAGTGCGCGTTTAGTGTAAGTGGACACATCGAAAGTAATAAGTGATAAGCAATTTATCGGATTATCGTCTCCACAGGGACTGGTAGACTTAATATGTCTTCTTTGTCTTCTTGTTCTGTAGAAAATAAAAAACACAAGTAGTTTTGGGTGTGATGAAACTAGACTAAAAATAACTAAGTAAAATAAAGAGAATTGAATATCAGATAGAGAGATGAGTCAGGATCCAGTTGCGTTGTATTGTGGATTTGATTGACTTGTCTCTGTCCAATGCAATTGTATATCACTGCCTCGGCAGCACTGCAGATTACTGCCTTGGCAGCGACGATACTGTCCATCACGGCAATCACTTGCTCGTGGGTAGACTTTACCAAAGTTCGGCAAAGTGTCCTTGATTGAATCCGCTTATCCCTAAGTTAGAGTGTTGTTGATGACTAGTCCTTGATGATACCTCCCGGCGTGAACCAATTATACTCACCAACCAATCTCACACTTCTTTTAGCCGCTGAAACTCTTAACCTATCCCTAGGCCGAGTTAGTATTTCGCGATTGAAACACCATACTTACCCCTTTCGTGAATCTAACTCTCCCGAGCTTAGATAAATGGATTACTCACAAACTTCCCTCCCGGGCTTGAATTCGAGAACAAGGAATAACAAAGGATAAGCAAACCTTGATAATTTTATTGCATTGAAACAAAGCCGAAGTATAATCTCCTCTCACATATACTCAACAACCTTCACCCAAACCCTAAGAAAGTTTAGAACATAATGGAGAGAAAGAAAACAAGTTTAGAATTCGATTCTCTCTCTAGGTATTTCGTCTCTATTACATTGGACGGCTAGGTCTTTATATAGGCTAGACCTAGGGCAAACCTTTCCTAAGTAGAATACAACTTGGAGTAGGGAACAAGTCATGTACATAATAAAAATATTTCCAAGTTTAATTCGGCTAAGGGGGCTTTCCCGCGTGGCCTTGCCTTGGGCTTTTCCTTATGCCAGCCAGCTCCGATCCTTGAGCTTTTAGTCCAGACTCGTCACTTAGATTTTTATCTTCCAATCGCCTACAGTCTTGCTTACTGGCTTTCATCTGCTGCCTCAGCATCAGGTCCTGCCTCGGCCTTGTCGTTGCCGCGGCATTGGTTCTCCTGCGCAGATATGAAAATGCAGTAAAACGTGCCTTTTTCAATAAATATTTTCTATAGGCACAACTTCTAAATATATCACATTAAGTACATACATTGGTCCAAGTAGGTGTAGATTCGGTGATTAAATCCAACAAAAGGTGTAAAAAGTGATAGTGAGTTGAGCACTTATCACACCCCCAAACTTGAACTATTGCTTGTCCTCAAGCAATGCAAACCATCAATTTGCCGAACTCTACTCTCTCTTGGTCTTACATGTCCATCTATTCTCCCCACCATAACTAGGCTTATTCTTACGCCTTAACCTTTTGGCTACCCAAGGGTTTACCTAGAAACAAACTATAAGAATTGTGAGTGTGTGCGTTTTTGTGGACAAGGTTGATTAAAGGTTTTCTTAGATAAACTCTAAGTTCAAGACAAGAAGACTTGGGTTAAGTGTTCTCTTCTTTTCTAAACAACCAATTCTTGAGCCAATTTCGGGCACCTCAAGGATTGTGTTTTTCTCTTCACTAATTCTTTCTTTCTTTTCTATATTCCTTAAAACATACTAGAGCCAATTTCGGGCACCTCTAGCATGAAGAAGAGTTCTTTCTAGAGCCGGTGATAGGCACCTCTAGTTACTTTCCAAAAGATCTAATTCTTTATCACCTAAGTTCATTAAAAGAACTCCTATAATCCAACAAGTCCCAAAAGTGTTTAAAGTTCTTCCTATAGTAAGCTTCTAAGTTTTCCTCCTTAAGTATCCTAAGGTTAAACCTTCTTAACAGAACCTAATCATGGTAAGGAGAAAGATTTCTATAGCCTTAAAGAATAAACTAAGGCAATACTGATGATAAGCAGTGCAAAAGCGTAGGCAATTAATTTAAGTAAGGCGGGGAGCATGAAAATTTAAAAAAATTCACTGGTTTACTCCCTTTTTGGCAAGGCCTCGGCAGTAGATTGTTGCCTGGGCAGTGAATCTGCACCCCCAAACTCAAACCAAGCATTGTCCTCAATGCTTTATATTTGAAGAAGTAAGCGAGTAAAACAAGTATGAAATAAGCAGCATGTAAAGACAGCAAAAGCAATTAATATTGATTTAAGAACAACGATTTAAAGCGACTCCGAAGAGCTGCTTGTAACAATTTTTCTCCTTGGCCTTGCTACCGATTGCTTTGTTCTTGGTGAGGGCGATGGTTGAGATTTTGCTTGCCGGGGCGGTTGGACTCTTATGGGTGGTGTCCGTTGTATTGGGGCCTCCACCTCTTCTCCTTCTTCTACATCAGCCATTTCTTCGGTTATTATTATGTCTGTTCCACCTCCCATTGTTGTGGCTCCTCTGGTGTGGTGTGTACTTGGTCCGGCAGCGGTGGAGCTTTAGTGCACATAGGAATCTATCTCAGCTGAGAGTCTGCCCATGATGATTAGGGATCGCGGTGGAGTGTTGAAAACTGCCCTCCGCTTGGATGGTCTTCTGTTGGCAGACGATGCCGCGGCAGAATCCGCTGCCCTGGATGGGCCGGCAGCCTGGTATTGAGGCGGAGGGTTTGCATGGAAGAACGACCTTAGTCCTCCCAGAGCTAGTGTAGTCTCGGTGTAAGGGGCGGCTGTGACGAACATATTGCTGGGGAAATCTGGAAATTGCGCTCCTTGGTCCGGAAAAGCGTGCAGCAGCATCTGGGCTAATTTGCCGTTGAAATCTCTTTGGTACTCCAAGTACCTTTGTTGCCTGAGGTCCATTGCTGCCATCCTTTGTAAAATCTCCTGGTATGGGTCTGTTGCGGCAGAGGTGTGGGTAGTATCAGGCATGTCTGCCGTGTATTGTGCCCCGGTAGCAGTATCAGCAGTGAACTGCTGGGGCGTTGCTTGGACGGGCTCCGCCTGCGTGATCTGCATGACTTTGTGACAAAAGTCCCTGGTCCATCCTCGCCGTTGGGGACTGTATTCGTCCGTATCTTCGATTGGCACACCTGCGGCAACACACAAACCTGTGATCAAACATGGGAAATACAATGGTCCCCTATCTTTCTTACCGCACTCGTGAATTTCCCGTAGGATGATCTCTCCAACATTGATGGTTCTTTTGTTGATGATCGATTGGATAAGCACTAATCGTTTGCGGTCCACCGTGCTATTGTGGGACGTGGGGATGAGGCGTCGCTTGACAAAGGTATTCCACATCTTGGCCTCGGGCTTTAGGCTTTGCCTTGTTACGGATCCTCTATGGGTACCGGTTTCCCATGGAGTATTTGCGTAACAAAGGTCGTCTTTGATCAGTTCGTAGTCTTCGACAGTGATGTCCTCCATGATTTCGGTGTGAACATCACTGTTTGGAGTGAGGCCGTAGAAGTCGTTGATGGTCTCGGCATCTAACTGGACCGGCCTGCCGCGGTAGTGAACAAAGAGGGGATCTTTGCTGGGCCCGTGCGCATAGAATTCCCACACTATCGTAGCATTCGCCTGGGCAGGTTGAAGACAGAAAATTTCCCAATCTTGGTACTTGATTCTATCGAATAGGTAATGCTCGATGTCGTAGTTTTCATCATCCGAATGCTGGAAACCTTATTCTTCCCACAATTGCCGGGCGATGAAAGATCGGTTGAAACGATCTTCAACGTTGGCTGGGGCAAATCTCTTATAAGTTGCCATCAAGATTGGGAGATATGTGATTTCTTGGAGTTTTCTTGAAAAAAATCTGGAATTTCATGAAGAATTGTGAGTAGGCAGAGAGTAATGTGGGAGAAAGATTGTTATGAATACTAAAGAAAACAAGAAAGCAAGATTGAATAGTTCAAGAGGAAGGAGTCTCTTATATAGGCCTCGACCTTGTGACCGTTTGGATCCACTAGCCGTTTTGTAGCCGTTACTCTTTACTGCCGTTTCCTTTACTCCCGCGGCAGGAATCTCGACAGACTAGCCGTTACACTGTTCTGTCCGTTGAGACTGCTGCGGCCCTAACACTGTTTTTCTGCCTCGGCAGAGTTCCTACTGTGAACTGTTTCTCCTTTATTCTTGCTTATTAACCTAAATAAAAATTAAACACACAAAAAGAAAAATACGTAAAGCAGAAACAAATTAGAAAAACAAAAATAAACAAATCCTAATATATTAATAAAGAAAAGGGAAGAGATCATGTTACTGGTAGAGAGCATGCAAATGCATCTCCCAAGATGATTCTCCCTCTTTGGCCCAAATTGTAAATCGGTTGTGGGCCACTCCCTTTTGCTGTGTGTCCATCCACCTTGGGCTTAATCTTTTTACCAATCAATCTGCCGAGCAGTCTGCCAAGGCAGGAAATTTTGGTACCTCCTGTTTGAATGACCTTGCATTCTTCTGGATCATCATATTTTTTTAAGTTGTGGAATGCATTGAGTTTGACTTGTTGGTCATTGACCCACATTGTCAACTCTCCTTTTTCCACGTCAATTAGGGTGCGTCTAGTTGCAAGGAAAGGTCTCCCAAGGATGATCGGTGCATTATCATCTGCTTCACAATCAAGGACAAGAAAATCAACAGGAAAAATAAACTTATCAACTCTTACCAGTATGTCCTCGATTTTTCCTTCAGGTTGCACATAGATCGATCCGCTAGTTGGATCATGACTGTTGTAGGTTTTTCCCGTCTTATTCCAAGCTTTTGAAAGACTGATTTGGGCATTAGATTTATGCTCGCTCCAAGGTCGCATAGGTCCTTACCTTCATAATTTTTACCTATTGCAGAAGGTATGATAAAGCAGCCAGGATCTTTTAATTCTGGTGGCATGCGATTGTGCAGCATTGCCATGCATCCCTCGGTAGCATCCACTGTTTCAAACTCACCTATTCGTTTCCTCTTTGACACCATGTCCTTTAAGAACTTGGCATAGTTAGGCATTTGTTCAATTGCCTCTACGAACGATATGTTAATGAGGACTTGCTTTAGAATATCGAGGAATTTCTTAAATTGCTGGTCCTGTTTTTGCTTTTTCAACCTTTGTGGAAAAGGTGGTAGTGGTCTCATCTTATCCAGGGTTTCTTTAGTTTGGAATTTAATACCTGGCATCACTGGGTTTGTTATTGTCTCGGCAGGCTGTTCAGGAACTGCTGTGCCCTCTGCCAGGGCAGTGTTATCAGCATCAGTTTGCTCATTCTCTTCCTTTGCTTGATCCACTGATTGAATTTGGCTCTCTGGGATCTTTTCCTTCAACTGTAGACCACTCATAGTAGTGATTGCTTTGCAATGTTCATGGCCCATTACCTTAGCAACTTCAGTATTGCTAGGTAGTCCTCCTTGTGGTGTAGTGTTTATGTTTTGAGCAAACTGCCCAACCTGAGTTTCTAGCGTTTTAATGGCCGCTTCTTGATTTTGCAACCTCATCTCCGTTCTATTCATAAAAGCATCTGTCCTTTTGATGAAATTACTGTTCTTTACCATGTAGGACTCAGTTTTCATCATAAAGGCTTTAAGTGTATTCTCCAGTGAACTTACCGGTTGCTGCTACATCTGCTGCTACGGCATTGACTGTTGGGCCTACGGCGGCGACAGTTGTTGCATCGGTTGCTGAAATCTGGAAGGTTGGGTGATTGGGTTTAAGGCATTGTTAGGGTTGCTCCATGATAGGTTTGGATGCCTCTTACATGAGGGATTGTATGTATTGGACATCATATTGTTGCGGTTATAGTTCCCGACATACATACCGGTTTCTTGATTCATGCAATCAGAGGAACTGTGGTTACCTCCACATAAGTCACAATAAGAATCAATTACCTGAACCTCACGGGTATTATGCCGTAATTGTAGGTTTTGCACCATCTTGGTAAGAGAGGCCAATTGTGCTGCCACTGAATTTGATGTGTCTAATTCATTTACCGTGGCTTGGCGTCTTACTCCTCTTCGCCTAGATGTAGGAAATTGAAAATCATTTTTCGCAAGTTTGTTTAGTATTTCAATAGCTTCCTCAGGTGCTTTATCAAGGAGTGTTCCGTTTTCCGAGACATCTAACATCATCCTTGTCGGGGCATTCGTGGCATTATAGAACATTGTCACTTGTGTCCATAGGGGAAATCCATGCAAAGGACACTTGTTTAGTAACTCCCTGTAGCGCTCCCATGCCTCGTACATTGGTTCATCATCTGCCTGTCGAAAAGAAGTGATTTCATTACGAATTCTATCATATAAGTTTGTAGGATTAAAACGAGTAATAAAATCACGGCAGAGTTCACTCCAAGATCTAATAGATCCTGCTGGAATGCTATTCAACCAAGCTTTCGCCCTATCCCTCAGTGAATAGGGGAATAGCTTTAATCGCAAGACATCTTCATGGACTCCTTGGATTTTGAAAGAGTTGCAAATTTCCATGAAGGACTTAAGATGCTGCCTTGCGTCTTCAGTTGTAGACCCACCAAATTTTCCAATAGTGTTAAGCATATTGAACATAACAAGTTTAAGTTCAATGTGGGCTACTTCTATCTCCGGTGTAACAACTCCTGGGTTTAATCCATTTAATTCCTCCTCAGGAAGTCTCTGACAGTGAGCTGCCGCGGCCCAGGTGGTGGCGGAAGACCTCTATTACCGGCAGGTAAGTTTTGTCCTGCCGGCTGATCTGCCATGGCTTCTTGGATTTGTCTCCTCAACCTTTACCCTGTTTGTTTGATCTCTGGATCTAACTCGTATAAAGGGTTGGTTGGATTGGTCCTAGTCATACACCAAGAAAAACAAAAGTAAAATAAAAATAAAAAGAAACAAGAAAATAAAGAAAACATGTAACCCCCTTAGCCCGGCCTGGACGGAACTGGCACTAACGGGTCACACGGGGAATATCGAACTAAACCCGTTAAGGTCCAATTCGATAAACAAACCTGAAAACCGATATGTTTTTTTTCCTAGATGCATAATTAAGTTCCTATGTATGTCGAGGTCATGCGTGACGAAACGGAAACATTCGATTCACGATTGATCTATTCAATTCGCATATCAGTACATAAGGATCAAAACGCAAATAATTCTTAATTCCAACAATAAACCGGTAATGCAATCTACCATAGTTCAATTATACATGCATAGCATACTCATAACAAAGTTCAGATCAACGGACCATTATTGCATCGTCAATTTCATGTTTCATACAATAGGGACCTAATTGTAAAGCTCAAGATGTTATAGGGACTAAAACTAACATTAATTTACCAATGCGAATTCAAGTTAACATCATGCATCTTGGTGATATTACAACTCTCAATATCATTTATTGCATCAATATTCGATCGTGGAAAGACATCTGACCCTAAACATGATTTCCCACACTTAAAATGTCATTTTTGGGTCTCGGTATCGATACCTAGGGTCTCGGTATCGGTACCCTATCATGGAGCTAGCCTCCTTGCACTTCGAAGGCTATTGGTATCGATACCCCCATAGGTGGTATCGATACTCCAGCGTCCAGTGGAGTAATTGCATCGAACCATGGTTCGAACCACCCCAATTTAAGCCTTAGGGTATCGATACCAGTATCGATACCCCCTGTGCACTTTGACAAGTTTGAACATTCTAAGTTATTTCCACCCATTCAAACGTAACCGTTAATCACCCTTAACTATATGCATAATTTCCTAAGCATTAAGAAAAATTTAAAGCATACATTTCTCATATCAAAGACCCCAAACAACCTATAGGCATGCTTCCTAAAATATGATTTAAAGTCAAAAATGTTCATGCATGTACATTCTTCAACAATCCAAGGAACACCATAGTCCATCAATTAATAATCCAAAACATTATAGGTCTTATTACAACATTACATTCTTCAACAATCCAAGGAACACCATAGTCCATCAATTAATAATCCAAAACATTATAGGTCTTATTACAACATTAACCCAAGCAAAACTCACACACTTCACATGGGTTTGATTTACACATTGCCAAGCCCAAATTATTTGCCAAAACATACCAAAAATTGAGACAACTCTTCCCCTTGGTTTCCTTGCTCCGAACGTAGCCTCGAATGTCACGATTTGTCTGCAAAGCTGAGAAGAGAGCTTAAGCACAACATGCTTAGTGAGGAAGCTCTAATAAGATCATCTATGCATCATTTTAAAACCATATTAAAAACCATAACTTGTAATGTCTTTCTAAAACCAAGCATGCTTAACAAATCATGTTCATGTTCATAATACCAAAAACCTTTCCTTGAGTATGCATGGCATTATCAATTCATTTCACAAATAATGCACAATGTTCCAAATATGTTCATGTTTGTATATTGGCTTTCTAGTGATCACTTAATGTGAACCTTAAGTTCACTGAATACGCGGATCCATTGATTAGAGACCTTTAGTCTCGTCATGACACAAAGTCACCATTGACATGACACGAAGTCACCATTGACATGACACGAAGTCACCATTGACATGACACGAAGTCACCATTGACATGACACGAAGTCACCATTGACATGACACGAAGTCACCATTATCAAGCTCTACCACGCACGGTTGGACACAAAGTCACCCTTGTTACGTGTAGGCATTTTTTTCCTTTATTTCCATAATGTTTATAGTGCACTCAATCCTAATGACATGTCATTTGTATTCGAATCTAAAGTAGTGTCACTAAGCCAATATCAAGTCCAAGTATGCATGTTAATTTGTTGTTCATAATGCATCCATAATGTGTTCAACAAATAAACCAATAGTCATGCCCAATGGCACCTTCATATGTAAGGCAAATAACCATATCATATCCACTTCATTTTTCATGTTTTCATAAACCATGGATGTCTTTATAAACCATGCATTTCCATCAATTAACACATGCATGCGTCATTTCAAAATCAAATATATGCAATTCAAAAATCATATTGAATCATTGTTCACATATATGCCATTACCGAAAATAACCAAAAATCGAGGTAATGCATCAACATCATTTAAAACACTTACTCTTGAACTACGGAAAGTTTTCACACTATTCCATAGCCCCCAAAACAGAACCGAACCAATGCGATTCACTTTAAACCCAAAACCACTCACCGACAAGAGAAACGAGCCCTCGCCGATGCGCCGATGGCAACCACAACGCACCAGCAACTTATGCACCTTCTTGCACTACCTCTACAGCATTAAAAACAGAGCATATTCACATCACAACATGCTCAAAACAACAGCCACATTTAACCCTCACAAAACTATCGAAAACCTTGCCGAAAAGACCGAAAACTAAGCCGAAACGCATCCGAAACAACATCAGCCCAAAACCTAATGAATCTAACATCTAATCCACTTCAATTATGAACCAAAAACACTTACAAATCATCCTTATACATCCAGCAACATTAGAACACCTAAAACAGCCCTTAAAACAACTAAAAACCACCATAAAACACCACCGATTACATTATTCTGGGATTAAATTAATGTTAACTTATTTCAAGACTCAATCAACCATGTAATTGACCTAATATCATAATTAAATCAACCTACAACCAGCATCAATTTAGATCTCAAAAGATTTCACAAAATCCATCATAAAACTAATAGATCTTGAATTAAAAACACAAAATAAAATAGCAATAGTTGATGAGCAAGCCAATACTTGGGAATTTCAATAAAGAACCTTAGGAAAAGATTAAAAATCAGAATATTACCTTGAGATTAAATCCACCAAAGAGATGAGAAAAGCTTCCTTGATTTCCTTGAAAATGATGTTGATTTTGCAAAAATTGATGAGTAGGTTTTGTAGAGAATGAAAGGATGAATAAAATGAAGTAAATCTTGTAGAAAATGATGAAGAAATCAGCAAGAAATTGAAGAAATTTGGAGAAGAAGATGGAGAGAAAATGAGAGAAAATCTTGAGAGAAAAGATGGGAAAATGGGAGGTTACAAAAGAAAATGAAATTATTAACTAAAACAAAACAATTTAAAAACCATTTTGGTGGATAAATCATTAATTAAAAATAAATTGGGTTTATGACCCTCTAAGGATTCTAAGTATGACTTGTTTTCCAATTTAGTCACTAAAAATCCTTATTGCCGAAAATTACTAATTAAATCCCCAAAACTTTCCCAAAATTACAATTCAGTCACTAGCACAAAGTTAAGCCCAATTAAAAATCAAATTAAAGTTCAAATAATATTCCTTTAACTTTAAAACACCATTTTAATATTTTTAGAACCATTTCACAAAATTATTACTTATCCAATTAAAATACTATTATTTTAATTTTTCCCGTAATAACGAACCCTAGGAATCCGATTCGACCCGAATCGAATTTCCCCAACTAACACTCAAACTACTAACCCCAAAACCGGGATGTTACAACTCTCCCCTTCTTAAGAAAATTTCGTCCTCGAAATTCTTACCTGAAGCAACCAAGTGAGGAAACTGCTCCTCCATACTTTTCCTTGTCTCCCAAGTTACCTCTTCAACACATCGGTGTCTCTAAAGCACTTTAACCAAATCTATGGTCTTCCCTCGAAGAACCTATGTATCCACATCTAAAATCTTCACCGGTTCTTCCTCATAACTCATATCCTCTCTTAACTCAATCTTCTCAATTGGAACAACATGAGAGGGATCTGATCTATACTTGCGAAGCATCGATACATGAAAAACATCATGCATCCTACTTAACTCTTCCGGCAACCTCAACCAATAAGCAACAGGACCAACACGCTCCAACACCTCATACGGCCCTATGAAACGAGGACTCAACTTACCCTTACGTCCAAACATCATCACTTTCTTCCACGACGAAACTTATAGAAACACTTTGTCCCGACATCATACTCCATCTCTCTACGCTTCAAATCGGCATAAGACTTCTGTCTATCTGAAGCCTCCTTGTGCTTAGCACAAATAAGCATAACTTTCTCATCCGTATCTTTCAACACTTGAGGTAAAGAAACATACTTTTGCCCAACTTCCTTCCAACACAAAGGTGTACGACACCTACGCCTATATAAAGCCTCAAACGGTGCCATCTGTATACTTGCTTGATAACTATTATTGTAAGCAAACTCCGCCAAAGGCAACTGCTTCTACCAAGAACCTTGAAACTCAATGATGCAACATCTCTATATAACCTCCAAAGTTGTACTAAAGCTAAGCCTCGTACACAAAGCAACTTGCAAACCCTTCCAAAACTTAGAGGTAAGCGCGGATCTCTGTCCGATATGATCGACTTAAGCACACCATGCAACTTCACCACCTCAGAAACATACAACCCTGCTAACTTATCCATAGAGTACGTCGTATGCATGGCAAGAAAATGTGCACACTTCATAAACCTACCAACAATCACCCATATAGAATCCTTTTTGGACGACGCTACTGGCAGCCCCGTCACAAAAACCATAGTCACTCTCTCCCACTTCCATTTCGGCACTTGAACCGGTTGCAACAACCCTGTAGGAAACTGATGTTCAGCTTTCACCCGCTGACACACCATACACCATGACACAAACTCCGTCACATCCTTCTTCAAACCAACCCAAAAAAAATATACACTTTTGAGATTCCTGTATATCTTCACACTACCCGGATAAATAGCAAACAGACTAGTATGAGCTTCTACCAAGATAGCTTGTCTTAGCTCAACACCATCTGACACCACAATCCGACCTTTAAAACACAAAACCTCATCATCATCAAAATGATATTCGATCGGTCTACCTTCAGCGACATCTTCCACAATAGGCACCAAAACCTCATCCTTCAATTGTTTCACCTTTATCACTTCTACCAAAAACAGGTTTTACCTATGACTTCGTCACAAAACCATTTTCCTTTGAAATATTCCACTTAGCAAACATAGCCCTCAACTCCACCGCTGTCTTACGGCTCAAAGCATCAGTTACCACATTAGCTTTTCCCGGATAATACTCACTAGACAATCAAACCTTTACCCTCTTCGGACACACAACAAATTCGTCTCTCATACTGAAGCAACAACACACAAACCACCACACTACTTCAGCTTTCACAGAAAACATAACTCAAAAGAGAACTCTTTTTTTTTTATCGATAATCAACTCTTAGCAACCACAACAGTTTCCATACCACCACCGTCGAACTAACCCTCTTTTCAACATCCTCAAACATACAAGGTAACCATATAAACCTTCCATCAACCTACGGTCCACACAACGATGCTCAACCAACAAACCTCATATCAGCTTAACATAAAACCGTTAAACATGGTCTCAAACAAACTCCATCGATGGCAACACCTTCATTAAGAGATGTAGTCCCAGTATACCATCCTTCCACCTATGGATTACAAAACCCAATACTCAAACGGAAGCCAATGTTGTTCCCAAAACCTCGAATCTAAACATGCTAGGACATACCACATATCCAAACCAACCAATGAAACTTAGGACTCCCAAAAGAACCGTACTCAAATAAATGATTGTTCCAGCCACACACCTAGAAAACTTCATCTCACCCTCAAAATTTTACTACCAAACTCATGATGATTCTTCCCAACTTACCAGTAGGACAAACAACCACCCATAAATCAACCATATCCAAAACAAACCCACTCAAAAACACCTGCACCTAACTTCTATTACAACACCGTACCACCAAACGTACAGAAAAGATTACCACATGTCCTTATCAAGACACCACTCCAACTCGGCAACCTTCGAAACAACCATGTGGCTTAGATAACCTAAAAGGTTCTTGACACAAAAACTTAACCTTGCCAAACACACCCTCAACTAGACCCTTACCAAATATCTAATCATGTCTTACCTCCGATCAACTTAACTAAGTCAGAGTCTCACTTATAGCTCCACTATTTTACCAGGACTCTCACATAGATTTAACCCAAACAACTTTTCTCGTAACTCCACAGCAATCCTGGTCCATCCCACAAAACAAACACCCTTCTCAAACATCCCTACACAGGCCAAGCCACCCACGATAGCTAACGTTGAACAAAACATGCAACACCATGAGCCTACCACCTTTGTGTCGACATCCAAAATCGTACTCATCTCAAAGTTAGTACCTCCAATTCAAGTTTAAGCCACCACAACACACATAACAACACAACTCAAACTTCGAGGTCCACGTGTCGCTAACTACCTCGACACCCAACACAAAACTCTTTCCCAACCTCAACTCACTGATAAAATCAACTTTTATCCCACCTATACCATAACAAAATCCAAACTTGTGGAACTCTTCCTTCCACTCATCCCAACACCTCTTATTTTATAACCTTACCAAGGTTGTAACCACACTGATGAATCATCCACTAACATGAACCCACTGGACATAACTCTCACTACACTTTCAATAAAAGGAAGCCCAAAAGACCAAGTAACGAATATAGGTTATAACTGTCCAGCGGTCACCGTCACACAACTCAAACACCATTACCATCTAACTTTAGCCGAGGTAAACCCAACTTAACTCCTTATACGCACAATATGTGCACTTTCCACCTTTACGGCACAACTAAAACCTTGCAAGGTCACAACAAAACCATGGTTCAAACCCATGATACCACAACTCCCATACTAATATGTATGTTATTGTATTCTTTTATCAAGACTTGACCCAATACTCCTCAAGGCAAAACACCCGATCGGTCACAACCCTTAACCTAACCACACGTTAGACCATACAATAGAGGACTCCATGTAGTTTTTTTTCCACTAACCATGACGATAAACATCTCCCTTTTGTTTTTAAAACAAATCTACACTCTTTAAGAAAACAAAACACCAAACCATCTTACATCACACAACATGCCACAACCTTCTCACAACCTTCAAACTCTAACTGGAGAGAATTTGCAAAACTCAGCCTTCCATTTCTTAATGACCAACTCAAACTATCCATAATAACTCGGTTTCAAATATTCACAACTCTGAGCCCAAAAGACCCACGCCTCATCCAAGACTATTCCCTATCCAAAAGGGTAACTTGTCCACAACACAACAAGCTCAAGACCAAAAGAAAGCCTTTTCAACAATTTTTTTTAACACACCTACACCCAAAAAGAACCAACCCAACACCACTTCCATCTTCAAAGGAGATACTCGCAAGTGTGAACAAATGTATGTATGATTTCCTATATGCCCTCATCAATGCCTGTGCAAGTGCATGTAAATGCAATTTCTAATGTCATGCTCGAGAATGCATGCATGCCTTACAATATCTATAGATATTTACATATATGTGTTCTTACACTATGCATGATTATTTGTTCACACTCACAAATAACATCCTTGATTCCAATAATTTCAACTACTAACTTGCTAACTATTTCCAAGTCAGGTTAGCAGTAGCCACTCCTCTTCAGCAGACTGAAATACACCTGTCAAAGCATGAATGCACGGTGCAAACTCAGATTCTAAACTGACCTCCCCGTATAACCGGAGGCACAACTAAGGGTGAAGGGGGGAAAACGCTCTTCCCTAGCAGTCGTTTCACCCTCAAACTGACCATCAGTGATCACACTAGCACTAGCTCAAGTCTCACGTCTCAAAGCATATTCCAAAATTTTAAACACAAATTTAAACGTATAATCAAAACATAATATCAAAACATATTAGACTTACATTCGAGCAAAATCCAAGGGAAACCTGAAGCATTTGAAAATGTATTGGCATTGACAATGTGTAATCGTTATCCCTTTTAACCATCATCACCCAAATACAACCATCATGCATAATTATATTCAGCAAGTTAACAACATAACAAGTTCAGTCACACACTTAGTAACCCTAACCACAGACTTTAGTTAACCTGGCTCTGATACCACCAAATGTAACCCCCTTAGCCCGGCCTGGACGGAACCGGCACTAACGGGTCACACGGGGAATATCGAACTAAACCCGTTAAGGTCCAATTCGATAAACAACCCTGAAAACCGATATGTTTTTTTCCTAGATGCATAATTAAGTTCCTATGTATGTCGAGGTCATGCATCACGAAACGGAAACATTCAATTCACGATTGATCTATTCAATTCGCATATCAGTACATAAGAATCAAAACGCAAATAATTCTTAATTCCAATAATAAACCGGTAATGCAATCTACTATAGTTCAATTATACATGCATAGCATACTCATAACAAAGTTCAGATCAACGGACCATTATTGCATCGTCAATTTCATGTTTCATACAATAGGAACCTAATTGTAAAGCTCAAGATGTTATAGGGACTAAAACTAACATTAATTTACCAATGCGAATTCAAGTTAACATCATGCATCTTGGTGATATTACAACTCTCAATATCATTTATTGCATCTATATTCGATCGTGGAAAGAAATCCGACCCTAAACATGATTTCCCACACTTAAAATATCATTTTTGGGTCTCGGTATCGATACCTAGGGTCTCGGTATCGGTACCTTATCGTGGAGCTAGCCTCCTTGCACTTCGAAGGCTATTGGTATCGATACCCCCATAGGTGGTATCGATACTCCAGCATCCAGTGGAGTAATTGCATCGAACCATGGTTCGAACCACCCCAATTTAAGCCTTAGGGTATCGATACTGGTATCGATATCCCCTGTGTACTTTGACAAGTTTGAACATTCTAAGTTATTTCCACCCATTCAAACGTAACCATTAATCACCCTTAACTATATGCATAATTTCCTAAGCATTAAGAAAAATTTAAAGCATACATTTCTCATATCAAAGACCCCAAACAACCTATAGGCATGCTTCCTAAAATATGATTTAAAGTCAAAAATGTTCATGCATGTACATTCTTCGACAATCCAAGCAACACCATAGTCCATCAATTAATAATCCAAAACATTATAGGTCTTATTACAACATTAACCCAAGCAAAACTCACACACTTCACATGGGTTTGATTTACACATTGTCAAGCCCAAATTATTTGCCAAAACATACCAAAAATTGAGACAACTCTTCCCCTTGGTTTCCTTGCTCCGAACGTAGCCTCGAATGTCACTATTTGTCTGCAAAGCTGAGAAGAGAGCTTAAGCACAACATGCTTAGTGAGGAAGCTCTAATAAGATCATCTATGCATCATTTTAAAACCATATTAAAAACCATAACTTGTAATGTCTTTCTAAAACCAAGCATGCTTAACAAATCATGTTCATGTTCATAATACCAAAAACCTTTCCTTGAGTATGCATGGCATTATCAATTCATTTCACAAATAATGAACAATGTTCCATATATGTTCATGGTTGTATATTGGCTTTCTAGTGATCACTTAATGTGAATCTTAAGTTCACCGAATACGCGGATCCATTGATTAGAGATCTTTAGTCTCGTCATGACCCGAAGTCACCATTGACATGACACGAAGTCACCATTGACATGACACGAAGTCACCATTGACATGACACGAAGTCACCATTGACAAGACACGAAGTCACCATTATCAAGCTCTATCACGCACGGTTGGACACAAAGTCACCCTTGTTACGTGTAGGCATTTTTTTCCTTTATTTCCATAATGTTTATAGTGCACTCATTCCTAATGAGATGTCATTTGTATTCGAATCTAAAGTAGTGTCACTAAGCCAATATCAAGTCCAAGTATGCATGCTAATTTGCTGCTCATAATGCATCCATAATGTATTCAACAAATGAACCAATAGTCATGCCCAATGGCACCTTCATATGTAAGGAAAATAACCATATCATATTCCACTTCATTTTTCATGTTTTCATAAACCATAGATGTCTTTATAAACCATGCATTTCCAGCAATTAACACATGCATGCATCATTTCAAAATCAAATATATGCAATTCCAAAATCATATTGAATCATTGTTCACATATATGCCATTACCGAAAATAACCGAAAATCGAGGTAATGCATCAACATCATTTAAAACACTTACTCTTGAACTATGGAAAGTTTTCACACTATTTCATAGCCCCCAAAACAGAACCGAACCAATGTGATTCACTTAAAACCCAAAACCACTCACCGACAAGCGAAACGAGCCCTCGCCAATGCTCCGATGGCGACCACAACGCACCAGCAACTTATGCACCTTCTTGCACTACCTCTACAACATTAAAAACAGAGCATATTCACATCACAACATGCTCAAAATAGCAACCATATTTAACCCTCACAAAACTATCGAAAACCTTGCCGAAAAGACCGAAAACTAAGCCGAAACGCATCCGAAACAACATCAGCCCAAAACCTAATGAATCTAACATCTAATCCACTTCAATTATGAACCAAAAACACTTACAAACCATCTTTATACCTTCAGCAACATTAGAACACCTAAAACAGCCCCTAAAACAACTAAAAACCACCATAAAACACCACCAATTACATTATTCCGGAATTAAATTAATGTTAACTCATTTCAAGACTCAATCAACCATTTAATTGACCTAATATCATAATTAAATCAACCTACAACCAGCATCAATTTAGATCTCAAAAGATTTCACAAAATCCATCATGAAACTCATAGATCTTGAATTAAAAACGCAAAATAAAATAGCAATAGTTGATGAACAAGCCAATACTTGGGAATTTCAATAAAGAACCTTAGAAAAAGATTAAAAATCAGAATATTACCTTTGAGATTAAATCCACCAAAAGTATGAGAAAAGCTTCCTTGATTTCCTTGAAAAAGATGATTTTTGCAAAATTGATGAGTAGGTTTTGTAAAGAATGAAAGGATGAATAAAATGAAGTAAATCTTGTAGAAAATGATGAAGAAATCAGCAAGTAATTGGAGAAATTTGGAGAAGAATATGGAGAGAAAATGAGAGAAAATCTTGAGAGAAAAGATGGGAAAATGGGAAGTTACAAAAGAAAATGGAATTATTAACTAAAATAAAACAATTTAAAAACAATTTTGGTGGACAAATCATTAATTAAAAATAAATTGGGTTTATGGCCCTCTAAGGATTCTAAGTATGGCTTGCTTTCCAATTTAGTCACCAAAAATTCTAATTGCCAAAAATTACTAATTAAATCCCCAAAACTTTCCCAAAAATTACAATTTAGTCACTAGTACAAAATTAGCCTAATTAAAAATCAAATTAAAGTTCAAATAATATTCTTTTAACTTTAAAACACCATTTTAATATTTTTAGAACCATTTCACAAAATTATTACTTATCCGATTAAAATACTATTATTTTAATTTTTCCCAGAATAACGAACCCTAGGAATCTGATTCGACCCGAATCGAATTTCCCCAACTAACACTCAAACTACTAACCCTAAAACCGGGATGTTACAAAAAAAGATTTAGTTGACAGTCCCCGGCAACGGCGCCAAAAACTTGTCGCGTGTCAAAAGTGCGCGTTTAGTGCAAGTGGACACATCGAAAGTAATAAGTGATAAGCAATTTATCGGATTATCGTCTCCACAGGGACTGGTAGACTTAATATGTCTTCTTTGTCTTCTTGTTCTGTAGAAAATAAAAAACACAAGTAGTTTTGGGTGTGATGAAACTAGACTAAAAATAACTAAGTAAAATAAAGAGAATTGAATATCAGATAGAGAGATGAGTCAGGATGCAGTTGCGTTGTATTGTGGATTTGATTGACTTGTCTCTGTCTAGTGCAATCGTATATCACTGCCTCAGCAGCACTGCAGTTTACTGCCTGGGCAGCGATAACGCTGTCCGCCGCGGCAATCCCTTGCTCGTGGGCAGACTTTACCAAAGTTCGGCAAAGTGTCCTTGAATGACTCCGTTTATCCCTAAGTCAGAGTGTTGTTGATGACTAGTCCTTGATGATACCTCCCGGCGTGAACCAATTATACTCACAACCAATCTCACACTTCTTTTAGCCGCTGAAACTCTTAACCTATCCCTAGGCCGAGTTAGTATTTTGCGATTGAAACACCGTACTTACCCCTTTCATGAATCTAACTCTCCCGAGCTTAGATAAATGGATTACTCACAAACTTCCCTCCCGGGCTTGAATGCGAGAACAAGGAATAACAAAGTATAAGCAAACCTTGATGATTTTATTGCATTGAAACAAAGACGAAGTACAATCTCCTCTCACATATACTCAACAACCTTCACCCAAACCCTAAGAAAGTTTAGAACATGATGGAGAGAAAGAAAACAAGTTTAGAATTCGGTTCTCTCTCTAGGTATTTCGTCTCTATTACATTGGACGGCTAGGTCTTTATATAGGCTAGACCTAGGGCAAACCTTTCCTAAGTAGAATACAACTTGGAGTAGGGAACAAGTCATGTACATAATAAAAATATTTCCAAGTTTAATTCGGCTAAGGGGGCTTTCCTGCGTGGCCTTGCCTTGGGCTTTTCCTCATGCGAGCCAGCTCCGATCCTTGGGCTTTTAGTCCAGACTCGTCCCTTGGATTTTTATCTTCCAATCGCCTACAGTCTTGCTTCCTGGCTTTCAGCTGCTGCCTCGGCATCATGTCCTGCCTCGGCTTTGTCGCTGCCGCGGCACTGGTTCTCTTGTGCAGATATGAAAATGCAGTAAAACGTGCCTTTTTCTGTAAATATTATCTTTATAGGCACAACTTCTAAATATATCACATTAAGTATATGCATTGGTCCAAGTAGGTGTAGATTCGGTGATTAATGCCAACAAAAGGTGTAAAAAGTGATAGTGAGTTGAGCACTTATCATGTTCTTTCCTTCATTATGTTCTAAGCTTTCTTAGGGTTAGGTGAAGGTTTTTGAGTACTTGTGAGGGGAGATTGTACTTTGTTTCTCGTTTCAATGGAATAAATCATTAAGATTTGCTTAGTCTTTACCATTCTTTGTTCTTGCATCCAAGCCCGGGAGGGAAGTTTGTGAGTAATCTATTTATCTAGACTCGGGAGAGTTGGATTCACGAAAGGGGTAAGTACGATATTTGAAAAATACTAACTCGGCCTAGGGATAGGTTGGAGTTTCAGCGGCTAAAAGAAGTGTGAGATTGGTTGATAGTTATAATTGATTCACGCCGGGAGGTATCATCAAGGATTGATTATCAACAGTGTTTCGACTTAGGGATAAGCGGAGCCATCCAAGGACACTTTGCCGATTCTTAGTGAGGTCTACCCAAGAGCAAGGGATTGTCGCGGCAGACACACATTGTCACTGCCGATGCAGTAATCTGCAGTACTGCCGAGGCAGAGTCATGCGATAGCATCGAACAGAAAAAAGTCAATCGATTCCACAGTACAACACAACTGGATCCTGCCCACTCTCCTCATTCGTTCTCACTACCTTTATTTAGTTTTTATTTAATTAGTTTACTCAAATATCCTTCCTACTTGTTTTTTTACTTTACTTTTATAGGACAAGAATATTAAAGAAGACATATTAAGTACACCAATCCCTGTGGAGATGATACACGATAAATACTTATCACTTTATTACTTGCGACATGTACATTGCACAGTTTGCGCTATTTCTACATGTAACAAGTTTTTGGCCCCGTTGCCGGGGATTGACAACTAAATTTTGTTTTCTTTATTTTCTTACTTTAGTTATTTTATTTTTATTTTTATTTTACTTTGGTTTCTTTTTGGTGTATGACCAAGGCCAACCCATCCAATCCGTTGTACGAGATTGACCCTGAAATTGAACGTACACGGAATCGGTTGAGGAGACAAATCCAACAAGCAATGGCAGGAAATCAAGTAGATCAAAACATACCTGTTGGCCATGAAGGACTTCAGCAGCCACCCTTGCCGCAGCAACCACTGCCGCAGCCTCTACTGCCGCGGCAGCTAACTGTTAGAGATTTCCTGGTGGAAGATCTGAATGGATTAAACCCTGGAGTCGTTGCACCAAAAATAGAAGCAACCCACTTTGAACTCAAACTTGTCATGTTAAATATGCTGAATACTATTGGACAATTCAGTGGATCTGCAACTGAAGATGCCAGGCAGCATCTCAAATCTTTCATGGAAGTTTGTAACTCATTTAAAATTCAAGGAGTCCATGAAGATATTTTGAGATTAAAATTGTTTCCCTATTCACTGAGGGATAGGGCCAAGACCTGGTTAAATAGCATTCCAGCAGGATCAATAGGATCTTGTAGTGAACTCTACCAAGATTTCATTACGCGCTTTAACCCTACTAACTTATATGATCGTATCCGTAATGAAATTACTTCTTTTCGACAGGCAGATGATGAACCAATGTACAAGGCATGGGAGCGCTATAGAGAGTTATTGCACAGATGCCCATTACATGGATTTCCCTTGTGGACACAAGTGACAATGTTCTAAAATGCCACTAATGCCCCTACTAGGATGATGTTAGATGCCTCGGCCAATGGGACACTCCTTGACAAAGCTCCTAAGGAAGCTATAGAGATTCTGAGCAAGCTCGCAAAGAATGATTTTCAGTTCCCTACATCTTGGCGAGGAGGAATGAGACGCCAAGCCACAGTGAATGAACTCGAAACATCCAATTCAGTGGCAGCACAATTGGCATCTCTAACCAAGATGGTTCAGAACATGCAATTACAACAAAATACTCATGAGGTTAAAACGATCAATTCTTCTGAGTATGTGCAAGATGATGAAACTCTTTTTTATGTGGAAAACTACAACCGGAATAATAATATAACGTCTAACACATATAATCCGACATGGAAAAGGCACCCAAATTTTTCATGGACCAATCCTAATAATGTCTTGAACCCCATTAATCAGACGTCAAGTTATCAGCAGCCGATGCCGCAACAGAATATACAGTAGATGCCACAACAGCAGATGCCACAGCAACAGTCCGAAAGTTCGTTGGAGAACACTCTCAATGCCTTTATGATGAAAATAGAATCATACATGGCAGAGAACAGTAATTTCATCAAAAGGACGGATGCTTTCATGAACAGGACTGAGATGAGGCTGCAAAATCAAGAGGCAGCTATTAAAACTCTAGAAACTCAAGTTGGTCAGTTCGCTCAAAAACAAAACACTAGACCACAAGGAGGATTACCTAGCAATACTGAAGTTGCTAAGGGAATGGGCCATGAGCAATGTAAAGTGATCACAACCAGAAGTGGCCTACATTTAAAAGAAAAACTAAGCAATTCAGCAAACAAAGTCCCACAGGCAATACAAGAGGAATTTGATAGGGAGGACCAGGATGCTGAACCAGAAAGTCAGGCCTCAAGAATCCCAGCAGAAAACTCTGTCGAGGCAGACAAACCGGCAGCACCTTAACCAGCTGCCAAGACAGTAAAAGACCCAGTGGTGCCAGGTATTAAATTCAAAACTCATGAAACCCTGGAGGAGATGATACCACCACCACCTTTTCCACAAAAGGTTGAAAAAGCAAAAACAAGATCACCAGTCTAAAAAAAATTTTAGACATCCTAAAACAAGTCCACATCAAC
This sequence comes from Abelmoschus esculentus, assembly GCA_035048815.1. NCBI lineage: Eukaryota > Viridiplantae > Streptophyta > Magnoliopsida > Malvales > Malvaceae > Abelmoschus > Abelmoschus esculentus. The sequence goes on from JAUCBN010000015.1 coordinate 8,891,217, forward strand.
TTGCCATTCGTTGAGGCAATTGAACAAATGCCTAATTACGCTAAGTTCTTGAAAGACATGATATCTAAAAGAAAAAGACTTGGTGAGTTTGAAATAGTGGCAGCAACTGAGGGATGCATGGCAATGCTGCACAATCACATGCCTCCAAAATTAAAGGATCCTGGATGCTTTACCATACCTTGTGCGATAGGTAACCATTATGAAGGAAAGACCCAATGTAATTTGGGAGCAAGCATCAACTTAATGTCGAAATCAGTCTTCCAAAAGCTTGGAATAGGAAGAGCAAAACCCACAACCGTGGTACTTCAACTAGCGGATAGATCATTTGTGCACCCTAAAGGAAAAATTGATGACATATTGGTAAGGGTAGATAAATTTATTTTTCCCGCTGACTTCCTTATCCTTGATTGTGAAGCAGATGATAATGTGCCAATCATATTGGGGAGGCCTTTCTTAGCAACTGGACGCACCTTAATTGATGTGGAAAATGGAGAGTTAACAATGAGGGTTAATGACCAACAAGTCAAGCTCAATGTATTCCACAATTTAAAAAAATATGATGATCCAGAAGAGTGCAAAGCCATCCACACAACAGATACCAAAATATCCTGCCTTGGCAGCATGCTCGGCAGGTTAGTTGGCAAAAAGATCAAGCTCAAAGTGGAAGCAGCACATAAGGATGGACATAAAGCAAAAGGGAGTAGCCAACATCTGAATTATAATTCTGGCCAACAAGAGATAAACACCTTAGGAGATGCATTTGCATGCACTCCTTCAGTGACTTAATCTCTTCCCTTTTCTTTTTATATTATTATATTAGGATTAGTTTAGTTTATATTTACTTCCCATATTTATTTTATACTTTCATTATTTTTCTTGTTTTTTTTTCAATTATTTTTAGGTTAAAAAAGCAAGAATAAAGGAAAAAATAGTTCACAGTAGAAATTCTGCCGAGGCAGAAAACAGTGTCAGAGTCGCAGCAGTCCCAACGGGCAGAAAAATGTAACGGCTAGTCTACCGATATTTCTTCCGCGGTCATAAAAGCAATCGACAGTAAAGGCTAACGGCTACAAAACGGCTAGTGGTTTCAAACGGATACAAGGCCAAGGCCTATATAAGCACCTTCCTTCTCTTGAATTATTCACTCTTGCATTCTTGTTTTCTTTTGAATATTTGCTAGTCTTGCTCTCATCATACTCTCTACCTAGCCTTCTTGAAATTTTTAGAATCTTTCCAAGAAACTCTTCAAAATCCTCAACACTCATCTATGGCATCATACACTCGCTTTGCCCCTGTCGTTGTTGAAGACCGATTCAACAGATCTTTCGTTGCTCGGCAGTTATGGGAGGAACAAGGGTTCCAACACTCGGATGAGGAGAACTACGGCATCGAACACTTCTTGTTCGATAAAATTAAATATCAAGGACTCTCTCTACGACAGTTATGGGAGGAACAAGGGTTCTAACTCATCTACAGCCTGCCCAGGCAAATGTCACCATAGTGCGGGAATTTTATGCACATGGGTCGAGCAAGGACTCTCTTACGTCTACTGCCGGGGAAGGCCGATCAAGCTTGATGCCGAGACAATCAACCAATACTATGGCCTCACACCTATCCGCGATATCCATGCCGAATTTTTTGAAGAAGTTACAAACGAAGATTACGAGTTGATTAAAGACGACCTTTGCTACACGAATACTCCATGGGAAACTGGTGCCCATAGAGGATCTGTAGCATGGCAGAACCTAAAGCCCGAAGCCAAGCTTTGGAATACCTTTGTCAAGAGACGCCTCATCCCCACCTCCCACAACAGCACAATAGACCGTAGGAGATTGGTGCTCATCCAATCAATCATCACCAAAAGGAGCATCAACATTGGAAAGATCATATTACGAGAAATCTACGAGTGCGGTAAGAAGGAAAGAGGACCGTTATATTTCCCTTGTTTAATCTCTGGTTTGTGCATTGCTGCAGGTGTACCAGTGGAAGATGATAAGTGCTCAACACACTATCGCTTTCTACTCCTTTTATCGGCATTTATCACCAAATATTCACCCACTTGAACCAATGCATATGCTTAATGTGATATATTTAGAAGTTATACTTAAATAGATACTATTTATAGAAAAAGGCACGTCTTACTGCATTTTCATATCTGTGCAGGAGAACCAGTTCCGCGGCAGAGACAAGGCCGAGGTAGGACCTGATGCCGAGGCAGCAGTAGGAAGACAGGAAGCAAAGTGATAGGCGATGGAAAGACAAAAATCCAAGGAACATGTTTGGACTTGAAGCCCATGAATCGGAGTTGGCTAGCACAAGGAAAAGCCCAAAGGAAGACCACGCGGGAAAGCCCCCTTAGCTGAATTCAAACTTGGAAATATATTATTATTATGTACTTGACTTGTTCCCTACTTCAAGTTGTATTCTACTTAGGAAAGGTTTGCCCTAGGTCTAGCCTATATAAAGACCTAGCCACCCAATGTAATAGTGATCGGAAATGCCTAGGGAGAGCCGACTTCTACTCTTGTTTCTTTCCTCTCCATCATGTTCTAAAACCTTCATAGGGTTTAGGTGAAGGTTGTGGAGTATTTGTGAGAGGAGATTGTACTTTATCTTTCATTCAATGCAATAAAGATTATCAAGGTTTGCTTATCCTTTGTTATTTGTTGTTCTTGCATTCAAGCCTGGGAGGGAAGTTTGTAAGTGATCCATTTATCTAAGCTCGGGAGAGCTAGATTCACGAAAGGGGTAAGTACGGTGTTTCAATCGCGAAATACTAACTTGGCCTAGGGATAGGTTAAGAGTTTCAGCGGCTAAAAGAAGTGTGAGATTGGTTGGTGAGTATAATTGGTTCACACCGGGAGGTATCATCAAGGACTAGTCATCAACAACACTCTGACTTAGGGATAAGCGGAGTCATTCAAGGACACTTTGCCGAACTTTGGTAAAGTCTGCCTACGAGCAAGGGATTGCCGCGGCGGATAGCGTTATCGCTGCCCAGGCAGTAAACTGCAATGCTGCCGAGGCAGAGATATGCGATTGCATTGGATAAAGACAAGTCAATCAAGTCCACAATACAATACAACTGGATCCTAGCCCATCTTTCTCTCTGATATTTCGACCCTTTTATTTTTATTCAATTATTTTAGTTGAATAAATCACACACTTTCACTTGTGTTTTTATTTTTCTACAGAGCAAGAAGATAAAGAAAGCATATTAAGTATACCGGTCCCTGAGGAGACGATAACTCTATAAATACTTATCACTTATTACTTGCGATGTGTCCACTTGCACTGAACGCGCACTTTTGACACGCGACAAAACATACGGATGAATACACACCAAACAGGCAAGGATGGACGAGAGACTTCTGCCATAAAATAATGCAGATCACACAGGCAGAACCATTCCAGGCAACTCCTCAGTAGTTCACTGCCGGAGCCCAGTACACAACAGATATGTCTGGCACTGCCCACACCACTGCCGTAGCAGATCCATACCAGGAGATTCTACAAAGGATGGCCGCCATGGACCTTCGTCAACAGAGATACATGGAATATCAACGCGACTTCAAAAACACACTTGCACGGATGATGATGCAAAATTTTCCAAGTCAAGGGATACACTTTCCAGAATTCCCAGCAAACATATTCGTCACAGCAGCACCCTACACAGAGACCACTCCAGCCCCAGGACCGAGGCCATTTTTCCCTTCTCAACCTCAATAACAATTCAACGCGGCTGACCCATCTAGGGCAGTAGGCTCTGCCGCGGCATCTTCAACCAGCAGAAGACCATCAAAGAGGAGAGTTGTCTTTAGTACTCCACCACGATCACCCATCCCCATGGGCAGTCTCTCCAGAGAAATAGATAAATACGTACATCAAAGCTCATCCAATACCGAGACAAGCATTCATTATGCCGAGGCAAAAAACTTTGAAGAGGAAGGAGGGACGAACATAATGCATACGGAAGAAATTGCCGACGAAGAAGAAGGAGAAGAGGTGGAAGCTCCTTTACAAAGGACACCACCCACACGATTTCAACCGCCCCAGCAAGCAAAATTACAACAATCACCAGCACAAGGATCAAGGATGAAAGAATCAGCAGGGAGGCCTAAAAAAATTTGTTACCAGCAGCTCTTCGGAGTCCATTTAAATACTAAGCTTTTCCTGCCTTTCATTCTTAACTACTTGCTTTTTTTGTTAATTTCTTTACCTGCTGTGTGATTAGAGCATTGAGGACAATGCTCAGTTTGAGTTTGGGGGTGTAGGTGCACTGCCGAGGCAGCCCACTACCGCGGCCTTACAATGAAAGGGAGTAAAATTTTTGCCTTATTTGAAAAAAAAAATTTAGTGCATCTATCTGCTTCCTAATTGATTTACTGCCTTTACTTTTGCACTGTCTTCCATCAATATTGCCTTAGTTTATTCTTTTAAGGCTATAGAAATCTTTCTCCTTACCATGGCTAGGTTCTGTTTTAAAGGAATAACCTTAGAATACCTAAGGTAGAAAACCTAGAAGCTTGCTATAAGGTTAAGATTATAAACACTTTTGGGACTTGTTTGATTTAGGAATTCTTTTAATGAACTTAGGTGATAAAGACTTAGACTCTTGGGAAAGTGACTAGAGGTGCCTATCACCGGCTCTAGGAAACGCTCTTCTCCATTCTTGAGGTGCCCGAAATTGGCTCTAGTATGCTAAAGAAAGAAAAGAAGGAAATAGAAAACACATACCTTGAGGTGCCCGAAATTGGCTCAAGCTACTGATGTTTTAAGAAGAGAACACTAGATCCAAATCTATTTGTCTTGAACTTAGAGTTTATCTAAGAAAGCCTTTAATCAACCTTGTCCACAAAAACGCACACACTCACAAAATCTTATAGCTTGTTTTCGGGTAAAGTCCTTGAGTAAACAAAAGGCTAAGACTAAAGAATAGGCATAGTTATGGTGGGGAGAATAGATGGAAAGTAAGACCAAGAAAGAATAAGGTTTGGCAAATTGATGGCTTGCATTGCTTGAGGACAAGTAATAGTTCGATTTTGGGGGTATGATAAGTGCTCAAAAGATCATTATTTTATACATCTTTCATGGGAAATAAGCACTTATCTCACACTTACTTGGACTAATGCATGCGCTTGATATGCAACATTACTTGTTGGGACATCAATGTACGTCCAGCATCAATACTGTAGGCGATTGGAAGAGAAAAATACGCTGGGCGTTTCTGGACATGCAGCACATGGATCAAAGCTGGCTAGCTCGAGGAAAGCCCAAGTCAAAGGCCACGGGGGAAAGGCCTCCTAGTTGAAATAAACTTGGAAATATTTGATTTATGGGAATAATTGTAATCCTACTCCAAGTAGTATTCCTACTAGGGAAAGGTTTGCCCTAGACCTAGACTATATATACCATAGTCGTCCAATGTATTAGGAGAGCCGATTGAGAGAGAGTTCACCCCTAAGAATTATTGTGTTCTTTCCTTCATTATGTTCTAAGCTTTCTTAGGGTTAGGTGAAGGTTGTCGAGTACTTGTGAGAGGAGATTGTACTTTGTTTCTCGTTTCAATGCAATAAAACATTAAGATTTGCTTACTCTTTGCCATTCTTTGTTTTTGCATCCAAGCCCGGGAGGGAAGTTTGTGAGTAATCTATTTATCTAGACTCGAGAGAGTTAGATTCACGAAAGGAGTAAGTACGGTATTTGAAAAATACTAACTCGGCCTAGGGGTAGGTTGGAGTTTCAACGGCTAAAAGAAGTGTGAGATTGGTTGATAGTTATAATTGATTCACGCCGGGAGGTATCATCAAGGATTGATTATCAATAGTGTTTCGGCTAAAAGAAGCTGTTTCTGTGGAGCGCCATCGAGGTTTGGATTTCAGCATCGACTTGTGTCAAAGTACAATGATTATATATAGTGGGCTAGTAATTTATCGAACCCTATACGTGTTTGTAACTCTGTTTATTTATTTGGGTTGAATGTTCTAAATGGATTTTTAATATGTTGGAGCTCCATAATGTTTTAAATATTGGGTCATGTCACTTTTGGATTTGAAACCTTTGTTATGTTATGATTTTATTTGGACTTTAATTGTTTTTACTTGGGCTTGGAGCCGAAATTTTGAAATACAGATTTTTGGCCGGAAGCCCAATGTGGCATCCGGGTCGAGGTGTTACTTTCTTTTAAGCTGAAATTTCTATGGTTTAATCTTGTTTGTTATTGTTGTTGTGTAGAGGTGTTAAGCATGTCGAGGCGAGTAAGGGACCGTGAGGAAAGTAGGGGTTCTCATAGTAACCCCTTAGCCTGGCCTAGACATAACCGGCACTAACGGGTTACACGGGGAATATCGAACCAAACCCGCGAAGGTCCGATTCGATAAACAACCCTGAAAACCGATTTGTTTTTTTTCTTAACTAAATGCATAATTAAGTTCCTATGTGTGTCGAGGTCATGCATAACGAGAGTGAAGACATTCGGTTCACAATTGATCATTCAATTCGCATATAAGTGCATAAGGACCAAAACGCAAATAATTTTAATTCCAACAATAAACCGGAAATTCAACCTACCATAGTTCAATTAAACATGCATAGCATACTCACAGCAAAATTTAGATCAATCGGAGCATTATAGCATCACCAATTTCATGTTTCTATGATTATGGACCTAATCGTAAAACTCACAAATCATAGGGACTATAACCAACATTAATTAACCCATAAGAAATTAAGTTAACATCATGCATCACGGTGATATTACAACCCAGAATATTATTCATTGCATCTATATTCGATCGTGGAAAGACATCCGACCCTATACATAATTTCCAACACTTAGAATGTTTTTTTCGGTCAGGGGTATTGATACCTTAGGTCTCGGTATCGGTACCATATCGTGGGCTAGCCTCTTTGCACTTCGAAGGCTATTGGTATCGATACCCCCAAAGATGGTATCGATACTCCAGCGTCTAGTGGGGTAATTGCATCGAACCATGATTCGATGCCGCCCAAAAATTAGCCTTGGGTATCGATACCCTTACTAGAGGTATCGATACCCCCTGTGCAATTCACAAAATCCAGGCGTTTAAGAGGAGTTCCATCCACTTAAACTCAACTCTTAATCACTCCAAACTATATGCAAAGTTCCTAAGAATAAATAATGATAATAAACACACAATTATCAACATCAAAGACTTCATACAATCTATAGGAATGCTTCTTAAAATATGATTAAAATCAAAAACGTTCATGCATGTGCATGCTTCAACGATCCAAAACAACACCATAGTCCATCAATTAACAATAAAAGCAATATAGGTCTTATTACAACATTAATCAAAGCAAAAATCACACTCTTTACATGGGATTGGTTTACACATTGGCAAGCCCCAAGTTATTTGCCAAAACATACCAAAAATTGAGATAACTTTTCCCCTTGGTTCCCTTACTCCGAATGTAGCCTCGAATGTCTCTATTTTTCTGCAAGTATGAAAAGAGATAGCTTAAGCAAAACATGCTTAGTGAGGAAGCTCTATACAAGATCAAAAATCATTTTTAAAGTCATACTTGCATCCTTCACGCTTATTTGAAATATGTAAAACCAAATCATTCTTATCAACATTGTCAAATGATTTCATGTACCATGCACAAGTATATTGTTTCATTTCATGTACCATGCACAAGTATATTGTTTTATTTCATGTATGCATATTGGCTTTCTAGTGATCACTTAATATGAACTTTTAGTTCACCGAATACACGGATCTTTCTTTTTTTCCATAATTGGAGACACTTGTTCTCAACATGCATTGGTCGGACACATAGTCACCCTTGTATACATGTTACCCCCACTACACACGGTCGAACACAAAGTCACCCTTGTTTAGGCATGGATCAACTATATGCACGGTCGGACACAAAGTCACCCTTGTTTACATATAGGCAAACTCTACACGCACGGTCGGACACTGTCGCGTGTCAAAAGTGCGCGTTTAGTGCAAGTGGACACATCGCAAGTAATAAGTGATAAGTATTTATTGGATTATCGTATCCACAGGGATTGGTATACTCAATATGTCTTCTTCGTCTTCTTGTTCTGTAGAAAGAAATAAAATAAAACACAAGTACTTTGGGTTGGATAAACTGAAATAAAACAACTAAGTAAAAGAATGAGATGTGATAAATAGAGAGAGAGGTCAGGATCCAGTTGCGTTGTATTGTGGATTTGATTGACTTGTCTCTGCCCAATGCAACCGTACATCACTGCCTCGGCAGCACTGCAGATTACTGCCTTGGCAGCGACGATACTATCTGCCGCGGCAATCCCTTGCTCGTGGGTGGACTTTACCAAAGTTCGGCAAAGTGTCCTTGGATGACTCCGCTCCCTAAGTCGAAGTACTGTTGATGACTAGTCCTTGATGATACCTCCCGGCGTGAATCAATTATACTCACCAACCAATCTCACACTTCTTTTAGCCACTGAAACTCTTAACCTATCCCTAGGCCGAGTTAGTATTTCGCGATTGAAACACCGTACTTACCCCTTTCGTGAATCTTACTCTCCCGAGTCTAGATAAATGGATTACTCACAAACTTCTCTCCCGAGCTTGAATGCAAGAACAAAGAATAGCAAAGGATAAGCAAACCTTGATAGTTTTATTGCATTGAAACCAATCGGCTCTCTCTAGGTATATCTCTAATACATTGGACGGCTAGGTCTTATATAGGCTTGACCTAGGGCAAACCTTTCCTAAGTAGAATACAACTTGTAGTAGGAAACAAGTCATGTACATAAATAAAAAATTTCGAAGTTTAATTCAACTAAGAGGCTTTCCCGCATGGCCTTGTCTTGGGCTTTTCCTCAAGCTAACCAGCTCCGATCCATATGCTTTGTGTCCAGAAACGTCCCGTGGATTTTTCTCTTCCAATCGCCTACAGTATTGCTCTCTGGCTCTCAACTGCTGCCTCGGCATCAGGTCCTGCCTCGGCCTTGTCGCTGCCGCGGCACTTGTTCTCGTGCACAGATATAAAAATGCAGTAAAACTTGGCTTTTCTGCAAATATTATCTTTATAAGCTTAACTTCTAAATATATCACATTAAGTACATGTATTGGTTCGAGTGGGTGTAAATTCGGTGATTAATGCCCATAAAAGGTGTAAAAAGTGATAGTGAGTTGAGCACTTAAGACACCCCAAAACTCGAACTATTGCTTGTCCTCAAGCAATGCAAACCATCAATTTGCTAAACTCTACTCTATCTTGGTCTTATGTTTCCATATATTCTCCCCACCATGACTATGCCTATTCTTTTAGACTTAACCTTTCGGCTACCCAAGGGTTTACCTAGAAACAAACTATAAGAATTTGTGAGTGTGTGCGTTTTTGTGGACAAGTTTGATTAAAGGCTTTCTTAGATAAACTCTAAGTTCAAGACAAGTAGAATTTGGTTAAGTGTTCTCTTCTTTTCTAAACAACTAATTCTTGAGCCAATTTCGGGCACCTCAAGGATTGTGTTTTTCCCTTCACTAATTCCTTCTTTCTTGTAAATATTCCTTAAAGCATACTAGAGCCAATTTTGGGCACCTCTAGCATGAAGAAGAGTACTTCCTAGAGCCGATGATAGGCACCTCTAATTACTTTCCCAAAAATCTATGTCTTTATCACCTAAGTTCATTAAAACACCTCCTATAATCCAACAATCCCAAAAGTGTTTAAATTTTTTCTTATAGTAGGCTTCTAAGTTTTCATCCTTAAGTATCTTAAGGTTAAACCTTCTGAACAGGACCTAATCATGGTAAGGAGAAAGATTTCTATAACCTTAAAGAATAAACTAAGGCAATACTGATGATAAGCAGTGCAAAAGTATAGGCACTTGGTTCAAGTAAGGCGGGGAGCATAAAAATTTTTTAAAAAAAATACTAGAATACTCCCTTTTCTTGGCAAGGCCTCGACAGTAGATTGCTGCCTTGGTAGTGGATCTACACCCCCAAACTCAAACCAAACATTTTCCTCAATGCTTTAAATTAGAAGAAATAGCGGGCAATAATAAAAAAATAAGCAGCATATAAAGAAACCAGCAGCAAATAATATTGAATAATATGAAAAATTTAAAGAGACTCCGAAGAGCTGCTTGTAACAATTTTTCTCCTTGGTCTTGCTGCTGATTGCTTCGTTCTTGGTAAAGGCGATGGTTGAGCTTTTGCTTGCCGGGGCGGTTGGACTCTTGTGGGTGGTGTCCGTTGCATCGGAGCTTCCACTTCTTCTCCTTCTTCCACGTCGGCCATCTCCTCGGTGATCATGATGTCCGTTCCACCTTCCATTGCTGTGGCTGCCTCGGTATGGTGTGTACTTGGTCCGGCAACGGTTGAGCTTTGGTGTACATAGGCATCTATCTCAACTGATAGACTGCCCATGATGATTGGGGATCGTGGTGGAGTGCTAAAGACTGCCCTCCGCTTTGCTAGTCTTCTGCTGGCAGATGATGCTGCGGCAGAGTCTGCTGCCCTGGATGGGCCGACAGCATGGTATTGTGGTTGAGGGTCCGCGTGGAAGAACGGACTTGGTCCTCCCGGAGCTGGTGTAGCCTCAGTATAAGGGGCGGCTGTGACAAACATATTGCTAGGAAATTCTGGAAGCTGCGCCCCTTGGTCTGGAAAAGCATGGAGCATCATTTGGGCTAATGTGCCTTTAAAGTCTCTTTGATACTCCATGTATCTCTGTTTTCGAAGATCCATCGCTGTCATCCTTTGCAATATCTCCTGATACGGGTCTGCTGCGGCAGAGGTGTGGGCAGTGTCTGGCATGTCTGCCATGTACTGGGCCCCGACAACAGTATCAACAGTGAACTGCTGGGGCGTTGCTTGGACTGGTTCCGCCTGCGTGATCTGCATAACTTTGTGGCAAAAGTCTCTGGTCCATCCACGCCTTTGGGGAGTGTATTCGTCCGTGTCTTCTATTGGTACACCTGCGGCAACACACTAACCAGTGATCAAACATGGGAAATATAATGGTCCTCTATCCTTCTTACCGCATTCGTAAATTTCGTGTAAGTTGATCTCTCCAACGTTGATGCTCCTTTTGTTGATGATTGATTGGATGAGCACCAATCGTTTTCGGTCCACCGTGCTGTTGTGGGATGTGGGAATGAGGCGTCTCTTGACGAAGGCATTCCAAAGCTTGGCCTCGGGCTTTAGGCTCTGCCTTGCTACCGATCCTCTATTGGCACCGGTTTCCCATGGAGTATTCGTGTAGCAAAGGTCGTCTTTGATCAACTCGTAATTCTCGGTAGTGATATCCTCCATGAATTCAGCGTGAACATCATGGTCCGGAGTGAGGCCGTAGAATTCGTTGATGGTCTCGGCATCTAGCTGGACTGGCCTACCTCGGCAGTGGACAAAGAGGGAATCTTTGTTGGGCCCGTGCGCATAGAATTCTCGCACGATGGTAGCGTCCGCCTGGGCAGGTTGAAGACAAAAGATTTCCCAATCTTGGTACTTGATTCTATAGAAAAGATAATGCTCGATGCCATAGTTTTTGTCATCCGAGTGTTGGAAATCTTGTTCTTCCCACAATTGTCGGGCAATGAAGGACCTATTGAAGCGGTCTTCAACATTGGCTGGGGCAAATCAATTGTAAGTGGCCATAAAGATTATGAGAGATTGATTTCTTGGAGATTTTCTTGGAAGGAATTTGGGAATTTCACGAAGAGTTGTGAGTAGGTAGACAATATTGTCAGAGCAAGATTGTTAAGAATTCTAAAGAAAACAAGAATGCAAGAGTGAATAGTTCAAGAGGGAGGGGTTGCTTATATAGGCCCCGGCCTCGTGACCGTTTGAATCCACTAGCCGTTTTGTAGCCGTTACTCTTTACTGTCGTTTCCTTTTCTGTCGATGCAAGAATCTCGGCAGACTAGCCGTTACACTGTTCTGCCCGTTGAAACTATTGCGGCTCTGACACTGTTTTCTGCCTCGGTAGATTTCCTGCTGTGAACTATTTCTCCTTTATTCTTGCTTATTATCCTAAATAAAAATTAAACACAAACAAGAAAGGTACTTAAAGCAAAAACGTATTAGAAAAATAAAATATAAACTAAACTAATCCTAATATAATAATAATATAAAAAGAAAAGGGAAGAGATCATGTTACTGGTGGAGTGCATGCAAATGCATCTCCCAAGATGATTCTCTCTTGTTGGCCAGAATTATAAATCAGATGTTGGACACTCCCTTTTGCTGTGTTTCCATCCACTTTGAGCTTGATCTTTTTACCAATCGATCTGCCGAGCATGCTGCCAAGGAAGGATATTTTGGTGTCTGTTATGTGGATGGCCTTGCACTCTTCTGGATCATCATATTTTTTTAAGTTGTGGAATGCATTGAGTTTGACTTGTTGGTCATTAACCCTCATTGTCAATTCTCCTTTTTCCACATCAATTAAGGTGCGTCCAGTTGCAAGGAAAGGTCTCCCCAAGATGATCGATGCATTATCATCTGCTTCATAATCAAGGACAAGAAAATCAGCAGGAAAAATAAATTTATCGACTCTTACCAGTATGTCCTCGATTTTGCCTTCGGGTTGCACATATGATCGATCTGCTAGTTGGAGCATAACTGTTGTAGGTTTTGCCCTTCCTATTCCAAGCTTTTGGAAGACAGATTTGGGCATTAGATTGATGCTTGCTCCAAGGTCGCATAGGGTCTTACCTTCATAGTTTTTACCTATCGCACAAGGTATGATAAAGCAACCAGGATCCTTCAATTTTGGTGGCATGCGATTGTTTAGCATTGCCATGCATCCCTCAGTAGCAGCCACTGTTTCGAACTCACCTATTCGTTTTCTCTTAGACACCATGTCTTTTAAGAACTTGGCATAGTTAGGCATTTGTTCAATTGCCTCTACGAATGGTATGTTAATGTGGACTTGCTTTAAAATATCAAGGAATTTCTTGAATTGCCGACCCTGTTTTTGCTTTTTCAATCATTGTGGGAAAGGTGGTGGTAGTCTCATCTCATCTAGGGTTTCTTTAGTTTGGAATTTAATACCTGGCACCACTGGGGTTATTGCTGTCTCGGCAGACTGTTCAGGAGCTGCAGCGCTTTCTGCCGGAGCAGTGTTATCAGGATCAGTTTGCTCAGCCTCCTCTTTTGCTGGGTCTGACGATGGATTTTGGCTAGCTGGAATCTTTTCCTTCAGCTGTAGACCACTCATGGTAGTGATTGCTTTACACTGTTCATGGCCCATTACCTTAGCAACCTCAGTATTGCTAGGTAGTCGTCCTTGTGGTCTAGTGTTTATGTTTTGAGCAAACTGCCCAACCTGGGTTTCTAGCATTTTAATAGTTGCTTCTTGATTCTGCAACCTCATCTCAGTCCTATTCATGAAAGCATCTGTCCTTTTGATGAAATTACTGTTCTCTGCCATGTATGATACTATTTTCATCATAAAGGCTTTGAGAGTGCTCTCCAACGAACTTACCGATTGCTGCTGCATCTGCTGCTGCGGCATTGGCTGCTGGAGGTGCGGCGGTGGCAGATGTTGCATTGGTTGATGGAATCCTGAAGGTTGGATGGTTGGGTTTAAGACATTGTTAGGATTGTTCCATGACAGGTTTGGATGCCTCTTCCATGAGGGATTGTATGTGTTGGACATCATATTGGTTCGGTTGTAATTTCCAACATACATACCGGTTTCTTGATTCATACACTCAGAGGAACTGTGGTTACCTCCACATAAATCACAAAAAGAATCAATTACCTTAACCTCACGGGTATTTTGTTGTAGTTGCAAATTTTGCACCATCTTGGTAAGAGAGGCCAATTGTGCTGCCACTGAATTTGATGCGTCTAACTCATTCACCGTGGCTTGGTGTCTTACTCCTCCTCACCTAGATGTAGGAAACTGGAAATCGTTCTTTGCGAGTTTGTTCAGTATCTCAATAGCTTCCTCAGGTGCTTTATTAAGGAGTGTTCCGTTTGCTGAGGCATCTAACATCATCCTTGTCGGGGCATTCATGGCTTTATAGAACATGGTCACTTGTGTCCATAGGGGAAATCCATGCAAAGGACACTTGTGCAATAACTCCCTGTAGCGCTCCCATGCCTCCTACATAGGTTCGTCATCTGCCTGTCAAAAAGAAGTGATTTCATTACGAATTCTATCATATAAATTTGTAGGATTAAAAAGTGTAATAAAATCACGACAGAGTTCACTCCAAGATCCAATAGATCCTGCTGGAATGCTATTTAACCAGGCTTTTGCCCTATCCCTCAGTGAATAGGGGAATAGCTTTAATCTCAAGACATCTTCATGGACTACTTGGATTTTAAAGGAATTGCATAACTCTATGAAGGACTTAAGGTGCTGCTTCTATCTCTGGTGTAACGACTCATGGGTTTAATCCACTTAAATCCTCTTCCAGGAAGTCTCTGGCAGTGAGCTGCCGCGGCCCTGGTGGCGGCGGAAGACCTCCATTACCGGCAGGTAAGTTTTGTCCTGCCTGGTGATCTTCCATAGCTTTTTGGATTTGTCTCCCCAACCTTTGCCTTGTTCGTTCGATCTCTGGATCTAACTCGTACAAAGGGTTGGTTGGGTTGGCCCTGGTCATACACCAAGAAAAATCAAAGTAAAATAAAAATAAAAAGAAACAAGAAAATTAAGAAAACAAAATTTAGTTGCCAATCCCCGGCAACGGCGCCAAAAACTTGTCGCGTGCCAAAAGTGCGCGTTTAGTGCAAGTGGACACATCGCAAGTAATAAGTGATAAGTATTTATCGGATTATCATCTCCACAGGGATTGGTATACTCAATATCTCTTCTTCGTCTTCTTGTTCTGTAGAAAGAAATAAAATAAAACACAAGTAATTTCGGTTGGATAAACTGAAATAAAACAACTAAGTAAAAGAATGAGATGTGATAAATAGAGAGAGAGGTCAGGATCCGGTTGCGTTGTATTGTGGATTTGATTGACTTGTCTTTGCCCAATGCAATTGTATATCACTGCCTCGGCAGAACTGCAAATTACTGCCTTGGCAGTGACGATATTGTCCGCCGCGGCAATCCCTTGCTCGTGGGTGGACTTTACCAAAGTTCGGCAAAGTGTCCTTGGATGACTCCGCTTATCCCTAAGTCGAAGTACTGTTGATGACTAGTCCTTAATGATACCTCCCGGCATGAATCAATTATACTCACCAACCAATCTCACACTTCTTTTAGCCGCTGAAACTCTTAACCTATCCCTAGGCCAAGTTAGTATTTCGCGATTGAAACACCGTACTTACCCCTTTCGTGAATCTAACTCTCCCGAGTCTAGATAAATGGATTACTCACAAACTTCTCTCCCGAGCTTGAATGCAAGAACAAAGAATAGCAAAGGATAAGCAAACCTTGATAATTTTAATACATTGAAACAAAGACAAAGTACAATCTCCTCTCACAAATACTAAACAACCTTCACCTAAAACCTAAGAAAGCTTAGAACATAGTTTGAGAGAAAGAAAACATTGAATCTATGAATCGGCTCTCTCTCTAGGTATATCTCTAATACATTGGACGGCTAGGTCTTATATAGGCTTGACCTAGGGCAAACCTTTCCTAAGTAGAATACAACTTGGTGTAGGGAACAAGTCATGTACATAACAAAATATTTCCAAGTTTAATTAAACTAAGAGGCTTTCCCGCGTGGCCTTGTCTTGGGCTTTTCCTCATGCTAACCAGCTCCGGTCCATATGCTCTATGTCCAGAAATGACCCTTGGATTTTTCTCTTCCAATTGCCTACAGTATTGCTCTCTGGCTCTCAGCTGTTGCCTCAGGATCAGGTCCTGCCTTGGCCATGTTACTGCCGCGACACTTGTTCTCCTGCACAGATATAAAAATGCAGTAAAACTTGCCTTTTCTGCAAATATTATCTTTATAAGCTTAACTTCTAAATATATCATATTAAGTACATGCATTGGTCCGAGTGGGTGTAAATTCGGTGATTAATGCCCATAAAAGGTGTAAAAAGTGATAGTGAGTTGAGCACTTATCAGACACAAAGTCACCCTTGTTTACGTGTAGGCATTATCATTATCCTCATTATTTTTATAGTGCACTCAATCCTAATGACATGTCATTTGTATTCGAATCTAAGGTTAGTTTCACTAAGCCAATATCAATTCCAATCATGCATGTTAACTTACTGCTCATAATGCACTCATTAAATGTTCATCATATGAACTAAAATCATGCTCAACGGCTTTATCAACATAGGGCAAATAACCTCATCATATTCCAAATTCTTTTTCATGCTTACATAAGCTATGAATGCCTTTATAAACCATGCACTTTCATCAATTAAGATATGCATGCATCATTTCAAATCAAAGACATGCTATTTCAAAATCTCATTGAAACATTGTTCACATATATGCCGTTACCGAAATAACCGAAACTTGAGATAACGCATCAACATCATTTAAATCACTTAATCTTGAATTATGGAAAGTTTTCACACTATTCCATAGTCCCCAAAACAGAACCGAACCAATGCAATTCACTTTTACCCCGAAATCACTCACCGACAAGCGAAATGAGCCCTTGCCGATGCTCCGACAGCAACGCCAATGCACCAGCCACTTATGCACCTTCTTGCACTACCTCTACAACATTAAAAATAGAGCATATTCATATCACAACATGCCCAAAACAGCAGCCACATTAAACCTTCACAAAACTATCGAAAACCTAGCCGAAAAAACCGAAACCTAGCCGAAACGTATCCGAAACATCATCAGCCCAAAACCTAGTGAATCTAACATCTAATCCACTTCAAATATGAACCAAAAGCACTTACAAACCATCCTTATACCTCCAGCAACAAAAGAACACCTAAAACAACCCCTAATACAACCGAAAACCACCTTAAAACACCACCGATTACACTATTCCGGGATTCAATTAATGTGCCATCAATTCAAGACTTAATTAATCATTTAATTGACATAATATCATAATTAAATAAAACTAAGAACATCACTAATTGAGATCCAAAAAGATCTCACCAAAAACCTCCATAAATTCATAGATCTTGAATTAAAAACACAAAAATTAAATATCAATTGTTGATGAGCAAGCCAATACTTGGGAACTTCAATAAAGAACCTTAGAAAAAGATTAGAAATCAGAATTTTACCTTAGAGATTTGCTCCACCAAAAAGATGAGAAATCCTTCCTTGATTTTCTTGAAAATGATGTTGATTTTGCAAAATTAATGAGTAGGTTTTGTAGAGAATGAAAAGATGAGAAAAATGAAATAATCTTGTTGAAAATGATGAAGAAATCAACAATTAATTGAAGAAATTTGGAGAAGAAGATAAAGAGAAAATGGAGAGAAAGTTTGAGAGAAAAGATGGGAAAATGGGAAGTTACAAAAGAAAATAAAATTATCATCTAAAATAAAACCATTTAAAAACAATTTTAGTGGATAAATCATTAATTAAAAATAAATTGGTTTTATGGCCCTCTAAGGATTCTAAGTATGGCTTGCTTTCCAATTTAGTCACTAAAAATCCTTATTTCCGAAAATTATTAATTAAATCCCCAAATCTTTTCCAAAATTTCAATTTAGTCACTAGTGCATAATTATACTTAATTAAAAATCAAATTAAAGTTCAAATAATATTCCTTTAACTTTAAAACACCATTTTAATATTTTTAGAACCATTTCAAAAAATTATTACTTATCCGATTAAAATATTATTATTTTAATTTTTCCCGGAATAACGAACCCTAGGAATCCGATTCGACCCGAATCGAATCCCCTAAACCAACACTCAAACTACTAACCCCCAAACCGGGATGTTACACTCATGAAGGAGACTCCTACTATGAGTATGAGCCCAATGAGGAGGTGCCATCGGACGATGCAATTGGTCAAGGGGCCAACTACTTTGCTTAGTTGAATCGTACCTTGGGCAAAATAGTTAGAGCTATACCGAGGCCATCTTCTACGCCTCGTGAGGCACTGATTGAGAGGGTGCGAAGGCAAGGAGCTGTTGACTTCTTTGCTACGAGACAGAATGATCCCGTGTGAGCGGATCAGTGGTTGCATGATACAAGGTGGATAATGAGACAGATGATTCTGAGATCGGAGGACAAGTTGTCCTGGGTGTTGTCACTTCTGAAGGGTAATACGAGAGAGTGGTGGAAGATAGTGGAGCAGGGTTGGTATCCTCATCGTCCAAATTGGAAAGACTTTCTTGAGGAGTTTGATAGTAAGTATGTGGGTGATACTCACATCGACACCTTGAGGGAGTGGTTTTGTGTCACCCTCGCCCCGGGTTAGGAGACGGGAGTGTCGGCCGGGCTTACATCTTCTAACAAAACCGAACTTTGTATTCATATCTAAGACAATTTGTTTATTTGTATAACATTACAAGTCAATTAAGAGTAAATTCCTAATTCAAATATCGGACCAATTTAAAACTTTTTCTAACCTTATACATGTTTAGATTTAGAAATTTCAAATTCAATTCACATACCTATTAATCTTAAACTTACTTGTTTTTCTATAATAATTCACCTATTATTCGATCTCAACCTATGATCTCAATCGAGTTCAAATTAAAACCTTTAATCATATTTAAATTATTTAGCGATCTTTAATATATTCTTATTAACCAAATAATTTTCTTTTTATCCCAAGGTTTGGACCAAAATGGATAGGAGGTGTCGATACCCCTATAGAGAGGTATCGAAATAGGGGTATCGAACCTGGGTTCGATACGAGTCACATAGGTTGACTCGTTGACCAAGGCTGAGTAACCTCATTCGATATGGGTATCGAATCGAGGAGCTCACTGGGCAATCCGGTATCGATACAGGTATCAAATCGACGATTACACTAGACAGCTTGGTATCGGACCAAGTATCGAACCAGATTTGTAAGACCAAGGGGGTATCGATACCCATGAAATTGGTATCGATACCCCTGCTCGAATTGGCAGGTTTCTAGCTTCTAAAACACTTAGACACTGTCCAAAAGGCCTCTGATTTATCCTCGAACCATCTCTAATCTTTAAGGGACCATTTTAACATGCTTAGGTGACAAGTAACAATTTACTAGTCCTTTCCATTTTGACCAATTCATTACTCAAGCCAATAACCATACCCATCAACATTCAAAATACCTCTATGCCATGTACTTTCACCATGGCAACTATCATAAGCAAGACATAGCTCTAACGGTTTCATACCAACCTACTTGGTTCCATATCTTACATGCCAACATGTTTAATTTCCATACCAATGCACGTAACGAAAGCAAATATATACAAACCATAGCCGAAATTCGAAATATGCAAGGCTAGCCTACTATGAATACCATGCCTTATGGCTTACATACCCAAGTGCTCAATGGCAAAATATACAATCATAGCCAAATGCCAAAATGCATAAGCTAATCTAAGCATGATAACTAATGCCACCAAATACTAGGAGTTAGCAAAATTACAAAAATACCATACTTTGCTTGCTTGGTGCCCTTGCTTGCTATAAAACTCGATCTAGCTCCTTAGCTCGAATACCTGTTGTTTTGGGAAGGGGAAAACAAACGGTGGTAAGTACTTGTGAGGTACACAGTGAGGCAACCCTAAGTCTAACCATATTAGACATAATACAATAACAAATATAACATGCATCGAATAAGCAACAAATCAATTCATGGCAGTAGCTCAATCAATATACAAAGTTATCAATGGTCACATATTATGTTCAACATGCTTCTCCTGTATATCATATTTCTTACACTTATCATGATTCTATCATAAATTCAATGTCATAAACTTTATGCTCATTCTTGAACTATCATATAATTAATGCATATAACTCATTTGCAAATTTCTATTTCTCAAGTTTTCATAAACCAATTCATATCAAGGGCTACTTATAGCCATATATTCATTTCCAATGTTCATTAGCCATTTCACATTCAATTGCTACTCATAGCAACAATTTCATTTCAATGTTCAATAGCAAATCATAATCAATTTCCAATGCTTCATAAGCACATACATGTACATATAGTTTCACATTTAAACTTTAGTTTTCCAATTTTATTTCGTGTGATGCCTTGGTAGAGTTAGACAAGGTAAGCGAGTCAACAAGAGTGCCACGAAGGCACTAAAAAGAGTACCACAAAGGCACTAACAAGAGATACCCATGGTATCTAACAAATGGCGACTAACCACCAATCAATGGTACCCAAAGTACCGAACAAGAGTACCAAAGTACTAAACAATAAACTCAGACCCTAGGCATGCCGTACTACCTATGACCAATTATCGACCAAGGCTCAATAATATTTTCATTATTCGTTTGATCATTCAAATCACATTAACCAAGTTCATATCATCAAGAGCAAGTGTCCAAGGCATGTTATCAACCAATACATTTATAACATATTAACAAGAAAACATGCATATCATGTTATCAATACAATACTCATATCATCATATACATGCTTCATGCATGATTCACGTACCTGGCATCCTATAGCCGTGTGCCATAACTTACCTCGGCATTTCCGAGCTATGCAAATGAACTAATCAAGCCTTAGCGATCTAGCATTCAAACATGTCATCACACAAATTCTTTAACATTTAAACCTTCTTCCCTTATTACCAAATATAGGATTAGTCCAATTACATGACAAATCAAATAACAAAAGAGATGGTTAGGACCTAGTCATAACCCTAAAGTTTGCTACACTCACAATTGGGTCGAAGCACTTCAAGGATTGTAGATGGTGATCCCCTTGCCCCTCTTCCTTGGTAGTTCGAGCCTTTCTTCTTCTTCTTCGATGCCCTCTTCTCTTGGATTATCTAGTAACCCATACACATATAACATTCATTAGGACATATTCAAATCACTTAGTTCAAGTTATCACATGCTTAACAAATGTAAACATTCACAGTTGTGTTAGAGTATGCCCAAAGACCAATCATATGATGATTGTAAGGATACTTTTATTTACCAATTTTATTGCATAAAGGCATTGTCATTGTTGTTTTCAGATATATGTGTCAATATATAACATAAACTGAGAAACAATAAGGTCTATATAATAATATATGTATTATAATTAAAATATCCTTAGTCAAGTATTATTATGCGTATGGACAATAATAATACGCTTAAGACTAACATGTGATTAATTGATGACAATGAGTTGTCATTGACATAGAGATGTCAAAATTAATTCATGAATATATTAGTAGAGAATAATATATTGGATTGACCCACTATGAGCATATATCTTGGATTATTAGGTGACGGTCACGATATTGCTCATAGTGACAACTATATGTATGATCCTTAGACTTGAGATTATTATTATCTCAACATATGTTGTTTTATGTTTTGATGCAGTTAAACGTGTCTCGTAATTGATTACACTTTAAAAATTGACATTGGACATATTACAATATATTTAGTGAGATGTGAATGATCAAGATAGGATTTGTCCTTCCTACATAATAGGAAAATATATAAAGGCCACTTGATTGAGTGAGACAAGAAATGCATGGTCATGGTTGAATAAGTTGATATGAGATATCACAAATTATTCATTAAAAGTAGTCCACTCTAGATATCAAGAAACATTAAAATAGGCTATACAAGTGTGACTATTTCAAGACTTGTGCCTATTAAAGATATAAAAGGACAAAAGGATATAATACATTAAGATAGTTGGTCACGGACATGATACATCAAATCGTGATCTCTTGTAACTTAGATGAAAATGATATATTGCTAGATGTCACTCATTGTTTGTAATATTAGAACTGTTCTAATATTATTACTAATGTTACAATGAGCCTACAGGGTCACACCCAATGGTGGAAAAGGAATATATATATATATAAGTATAAGTGGATTATATTTAATCACGAATTTTAAATAAAGGATATAATTAAAGTAATCATATCCCTTTTAAATTCGAATTAAATATAAATTCCGAAATTTAAGGAAATAATTACTTTTAATTATTTCCTATAAACAAATTCGGAATCAAACTCTTATACCTAGGGTTACACCTATATAAAGGATCTTTTGGTTTAGCAGCCACATTAGAGAATTCCGAATTCCCAAACCCTAGAATCACGAAAAACAGTTTTTCGAGATTTTGCTCTCTCAACCGAGTGAACTGGGTAGAGGCCGAGACGATATTCGTGGAGGCTAAAGATTCGAATTGTCGGACGATCGTGATTGTAGCAAATCCAGTTGTTGTTTTTGCTTCTTATAAAGGAACACAATGTAAATCATCGCATCTCTTCCTCCCGATTTTGGATTAAACGTACATGGATCATGTTGCGTGTCGAAAGTGCGCAAATTATGCAAGTGAACACGTCGCAAGTAATAAAGTGATAAGTATATCAGATATCGTCTCCATAGGGATTTGTCTACTTAATATGTCTTCTTGCTCTAAAAAGGAATAAAATAAAGACACAAGTGAAATTGGGGTTGATGAAACAAAATAAAGAAAACTAAATAAAAAGAGAATAAACAGATTAAAGAAGTGGTCAGGATCCAGTTGTGTTGTATAGTGGATTCAATTGACTTGTTTCTATCCAATGCAATCGCACAACAATGCCTCGGCAGTACTGCAGATTACTGCCTCGACAACGATGATGCTAGTCCATCGCGGCAATCTCTTTCTCTTGGGTAGACTTTACCAAAGTTCGGAAAAGTGTCCTTTGATGACTCCGCTTATCTCTAAGTCGAAGTACTGTTGATGACCAGTCCTTGATGATTGTCGCGTGTCAAAAGTGCGCGTTTAGTGCAAGTGGACACATCGAAAGTAATAAGTGATAAGTATTATCGGATTATCGTCTCCTCAGGGACCGGTAGACTTAATATGCTTTCTTCACCTTCTTGTTCTGTAGAAAAGTAAAAACACAAGTGAATTGAGTTGGGTTATCTAAACTAAAATAACTAAATAAAAATAAAGATTTGGAATAATAGAGAGAGATGGGTCAGGATCTAGTTGCATTGTATTATGGATTTGATTGACTTGTCTCTGCTCAATGCACTCGTATATCACTGCCTCGGCAGCACTACAGTTTACTGCCTCAACAGCGACAATACTGTCTGCCGCGACAATCCCTTGCTCGGCAAAGTGTCCTTGGATGACTCCGCTTATCCCTAAGTTAGAGTGCTGTTGATGACTAGTCCTTGATGATACCTCCCGGCGTGAACCAGTTATACTCACCAACCAATCTTACACTTCTTTTAGCCGCTGAAAATCTTAACCTATCCCTAGGCCGAGTTAGTATTTCGCGATTGAAACACCGTACTTATCCCTTTCGTGAATCTAACTCTCCCGAGCTTAGATAAATGGATGACTCACACTCTCCTCTCCCGAGCTCGAATGCAAGAACAAGGAATAACAAAGGATAAGCAAACCTTGATAATTTTATTGCATTGAATCAAAGACAAAGTACAATCTCCTCTCACTTAGATAAGTGGCTAGGTCTTTATATAGGCTAGACCTAGGGCAAACCTATCCTAAGTAGAATACAACTTGGAGTAGGGAACAAGTCAAGTACATAATTAAAATATTTCCAAGTTTAATTCGGCTAAGGAGGCTTTCCGCGTGGTCTTTTCTTGGGCTTTTCCTCGTGCTAGCCAACTCCGATTCATGGGCTTTGATTCCAAACACATTCCTTGGATTTTTATCTTTCCATCACCTACAGTGTTGCTTCCTGTCCTTTTGTTGTTGCCTCGGCATCAGGTCCTGCCTCGACCATGTCGCTGCCGCGACACTGGTTCCCCTGCACAGATATGAAAATGCAGTAAAACGTGCCTTTTTTTGTAAATATTATCTATATGAGTGTATAACTTCTAAATATATCATATTAAGCATATGCATTGGTCTGAGTGGGTGTATATTCGATGATTAATGCCCATAAAAGGAGTAAAAAGTGATAGTGTGTTGAGCACTTATCACACCCCAAACTCGAACTATTGCTTGTCCTCAAGCAATGCAAACCATCAATTTGCCGAACTCTACTCTCTCTTGGTCTTACATGTCCATCTATTCTCCCCACCATAACTAGGCCTATTCTTAAGCTTTAACCATTCGGTTACCCAAGGGTTCACCTAGAAACAAACTATAAGAATTGTGAGTGTGTGCGTTTTTGTGGACAAGTTTGATTAAAGGCTTTCTTAGACAAACTCTAAGTTCAAGACAAGTAGAATTTGGTTAAGTGTTCTCCTCTTATCAAACACCAAATCTTGAGCCAATTTCGGGCACCTCAAAGACTTGTGTTTTTCTTTTCACTAAATTCCTTCTTCCTTCTTCCTTTTAGTATTCCTTAAAACATACTAGAGCCAATTTCGGGCACCTCTAGCATGAAGAAGAGACTGTCTAGAGCCGGTGGTAGGCAACTCTAGTTACTTTTCCAAAAATCTAAGTCTTTATCACCTAAGTTCATTAAAAGAATCCCTATAATCCAACAAGTCCCAAGAGTGTTTAGAGTTCTTCCTATAGTAAGCTTCTAGGTTTTCATCCTTAAGCATCCTAAGGTTAAGCCCTCTTAACAGAACCGAAACATGGTAAGGAGAAAGATTTCTATAGCCTTAAAGAATAAACTAAGGCAATACTGATGATGAGCAGTGCAAAAGTGCAGGCAATTAATTCAAGTCAGTTGGGGAGCTTAAAAATTTTAAAAAAATCACTGGAATACTCCCTTTTTGTCAAGGCCGCGGCAGTAGATTGCTGCTTTGGCAGTGAATCTGCACCCCCAAACTCAAACCAAGCATTGTCCTCAATGCTTTATATTTAAAGAAATACGCGGCAAAACAAAATATGTATATAATAAACAACAAATAGAGACAACAAAAGCAAGTAATATTGAAGTAAGAACAAAGATTTTAAAGCGACTCCGAAGAGCTGCTTGTAACAATTTTCCTCCTCGGCCTTGCTGCCGAATGCTTTGTCCTTGGTGAAGGCGATGGTTGCGCTTTTGCTTGCCGGGGCGGTTGGACTCGTGTGGGCGGTGTCCGTTGCATTGGGGCCTCTACCTCTTCTCCTTCTTCTACATCAGCCATCTCTTCGGTTAACATTACGTCTGTTCCTTCTCCCATTTCTGTTGCTCCTCCGGTGTGGTGGGTACTTGGGCCGGCGGCAGTGGAGCTTTGGTGCACGTAGGCATTTATCTTGGCTGATAGACTGCCCATGATAATTGGTGATCGGGGTGGAGTGCTGAAAACGGCCCTTCGCTTGGATGGCCTTCTGCTGGCAGACGAGGCCGCGGCAGAATCCGTTGCCTTGGATGGGCCGGCAGCCTGGTAATGGGGCTGAGGGGCTGCATGGAAGAACGACCTTGGTCCTCCTAGGGCTGGTATAGTCTCGGTGTAAGGGGCAGCTGTGACGAACATGTTGTTGGGAAACTTCGGAAATTGTGCTCTTTGGTCCGGGAAGGCGTGCAGCATCATCTGGGCTAAGGTGCCTGTCGCGTGTTAAAAGTGCGCGTTCAGTGCAAGTGGACACATCGCAAGTAATAAGTGATAAGTATTAATCGAGTTATCGTCTCCTCAGGGACCGGTATACTTAATATGCTTTCTTTATCTTCTTGCTCTGTAGAAAAATAAAAACACAAGTGAAAGGGTGTGATTTATTAAACTAAAATAATTGAATAAAAGTAAAGAGTCAAAATATTAGAGAGAGAGATGGGCCAGGATCCAGTTGTATTGTATTGTGGACTTGATTGACTTGTCTTTATCCAATGCAATCGCATATCTCTACCTCGGCAGCACTACAGTTTACTGCCTGGGCAGCGATAACGCTGTCCGCCGCGGCAATCCCTTGCTCGTGGGCAGACTTTACCAAAGTTCGGCAAAGTGTCCTTGAATGACTCCGCTTATCCCTAAGTCAGAGTGCTGTTGATGACTAGTCCTTGATGATACCTCCCGGCGTGAACCAATTATACTCACCAACCAATCTCACACTTCTTTTAGCCGCTGAAACTCTTAACATATCCCTAGGCCGAGTTAGTATTTCACGATTGAAACATCGTACTTACCCCTTTCGTGAATCTAGCTCTCCCGAGCTTAGATAAATGGATCACTTACAAACTTCCCTCCCGGGCTTGAATGCAAGAACAACGAATAACAAAGGATAAGCAAACCTTGATAATCTTTATTGCATTGAATGAAAGATAAAGTACAATCTCCTCTCACAAATACTCCACAACCTTCACCTAAACCCTATGAAGGTTTTATAACATGATGGATAGGAAAGAAACAAGAGTAGAAGTCGGTTCTCCCTAGGTATTTTCGATCACTATTACATTTGGGTGGCTAGGTCTTTATATAAGCTAGACCTAGGGCAAACCTTTCCTAAGTAGAATACAACTTGGAGTAGGGAACAAGTCAAGTACATAATAATAATATATTTCCAAGTTTGAATTCGGCTAAGGGGGCTTTCCTGCGTGGTCTTCCTTTGGGCTTTTCCTTGTGCTAGCCAGCTCCGATTCATGGGCTTCAAGTCCAGACACGTTCCTTGGATTTTTGTCTTTCCATCGCCTATCACTTTGCTTCATGTCTTCCTGCTGCTGCCTCGGCATCAGGTCCTGCCTCGACCATGTCTCTGTCGCAGCACTGGTTCTCCTGCACAGATATGAAAACGCAGTAAAATGTGCATTTTTCTATAAATAGTATCTATTTAAGTATAACTTTTAAATATATCACATTAAGCATATGCATTGGTTCAAGTGGGTGAATATTTGGTGATAAATGCCGATAAAAGGAGTAGAAAGTGATACTGTGTTGAGCACTTATCAATGCCATTGAAATCCCTTTGGTACTCCATGTCCCTTTGTAGTCTGAGGTCCATTGCTGCCATCCGTTGCAAGATCTCCTGGTACGGGTCTGCTGCGGCAGAGGTGTGGGCAGTACCAGGTATGTCTACCGTGTATTGGGCCCCGGCAGCAGTATCGGTAGTGAACTGCTGCGGCGTTGCTTGGACAGGCTCTGCATGCGTGATCTGCATGACTTTGTGACAGAAGTCCCTGGTCCATCCTCGTCGTGGGGGCGTGTATTCGTCCGTCTCTTTGATGGGCACACCTGCGGCAACACATAAACCCGTGATCAAACAAGGGAAATACAATGGTCCCCTATCTTTCTTACCGCACTCGTGAATTTCTCGAAGGATGATCTTGCCAACGTTGATGGTCCTCTTGTTGATGATGGATTGGATAAGCACCAATCTTTCGCGATCCACCGTGCTATTGTGTGATGTGGGGATGAGCCGTCGTTTGACAAAGGTATTCCACATCTGGGCCTCGGGCTTTAGGCTTTGTCTTGTTACGGATCCTCTACGGGTACCGGTTTCCCATGGGGTGTTCACGTAACGAAGATCATCTTTGATGAGCTCGTAGTCCTCGGCAATGACGTCTTCCTTGAATTCGGCGTGGATGTCACTGTCAGGAGTGAGGCCGTAGAAATTGTTGATTGTCTCGGCATCTAGCTGGACTGGCCTGCCGCAGCAATGAACAAAGAGGGAGTCTTTGTTGGGCCTGTGCGCATAAAACTCCCGCACGATCGTGGCATTCGCCTGGGTAGGTTGGAGACAGAAAATTTCCCAGTTTTGGTACTTAATTCTGTCGAAGAGGTAGTGCTCTATGCCGTAATTTTCATCGTCCGCATGCTGGAAACCTTGCTCTTCCCACAGTTGCCGAGCGATTAAAGATCGGTTGAAACGATCTTCAACATTGGCGGGGGCAAATCACTTATATGTTGCCATCAAGATTGAGAGATGTGATTTCTTTGAGTTTTTCTTGAAAAGAATCTGAAACTTCACGGAGATTATGAGTAGGCAGAGAGTAATGTGAGAGAGAGATTGTTATGAATACTAAAGCAAACAAGAAAGCAAGAGTGAATAGTTCAAGAGGAAGGAGTTTCTTATATAGGCCTCGACCTTGTAACCGTTGAAGCCACTAGCCATTTTTTAACCGTTTCTTTTTTCTACCGTTTCCTTTTCTGCCGTTTCCTTTTCTGCCGCGACAGGAATCTCGGTAGACTAGCCGTTACACTGTTCTGCCCGTTGAGACTGCTGCGGCTCTAACATTGTTTTTCTGCCTCGGCAGAGTTCCTGCTGTTAACTATTTCTCCTTCATTCTTGCTTATTATTCCTAAATAAAACACACAAAAGAAAAATACTTAACGCGAAAATAAAAAGAATAAAAATAAACTAACCAATCCTAATATATTAATAAAGAAAAGGGAGGAGATCATGTTACTGGTGGAGAGCAAATGCATCTCCCAAGATTATTCTCTCCCTTTGGCCCCAATTGTGAATCGGTTGTGGGCCACTCCTTTTTGCTGTTTGTTCATCCACATTGGGCTTAATCTTTTTGCCGAATATCCTGCCGAGAAGACTGCCCAGGCAGGATATTTTAGTGTCTACTGTGTGGATGGCCTTGCACTCCTCTGGATCATCATATTTTTTTAAGTTGTGGAATGCGTTGAGTTTGACTTGTTGGTCATTGACCCGCATTGTCAACTCTCCTTTTTCCACGTCAATTAGGGTACGTCCAGTTGCAAGAAAAGGTCTCTCAAGGATGATCGGTGCATTGTCATCTGCTTCACAATCAAGGACAAGAAAGTCAACAGGAAAAATAAACTTATCTACTCTTACCAGTATGTCCTCGATTTTGCCTTCAGGTTGTACATAGGATCGATCCGCTAGTTGGAGCATAAATGTTGTAGGTTTCGCCCTTCCAATTCCAAGCTTTTGAAAGACTGATTTGGGCATGAGATTTATGCTTGCTCCAAGGTCGCATAGGGCCTTACCTTCATAATTCTTACCTATCGCACAAGGTATGATAAAGCAACCAGGATCTTTTAACTTTTGTGGCATGCGGTTATGCAGCATTGCCACGCATCCCTCGGTAGCAGCCATTGTCTCAAACTCACCTATTCATTTCCTCTTTGACACCATGTCCTTTAGGAACTTGGCATAGTTAGGCATTTGTTCAATAGCTTCAACGAAGGGTATGCTGATGTGGACTTGCTTCAAGATGTCGAGGAACTTCTTGAATTGTTGGTCCTGTTTTTGCTTTTTCAACCTTTGTGGGAAAGGTGGTGGTGGTCTCATCTCATCTAGGGTTTCTTTAGTTTGAAATTTGATACCTGGCACCACTGGAGTTGTTGCTGCCACGGCAGGCTGCTCAGGAGCTGTAGTGCTTTCTACTGGGGCAGTGCTATTAGAATCAGTTTGCTCAGCCTCTTCTCTTGCTCGATCCGCTGATTGAATTAGGCTCTCTGGGATCTTTTCCTTCAGCTGTAGACCACTTCTAGTAGTGATTACTTTGCACTGTTCATGGCGCATTACCTTAGCAACTTTAGTATTGCTAGGTAATCCTCCTTGTGGTTTAGTATTTATACTTTGAGCAAACTGCGCAACCTGAGTTTCCAGCGTTTTAATAGCCGCTTCTTGATTTTGCAACCTCATCTCAGTTCTATTCATGAAGGCATCTGTCCTCTTGATGAAATTACTATTCTTTGCCATATATGACTCAGTTTTCATCATGAAGGCTTTTAGTGTGTTCTCCAATGAACTTACCGGTTGTTGCTGCATCTACTGCGGCGGCAATGATTGCTGGGCTTGCTGCTGCAGCTTCGGTTGTTGAAATCCTGAAGGTTGGGTGATTCGGTTTAAGGCATTGTTAGGGTTGCTCCATGATAGGTTTGGATGCCTTTTCCATGAGGGGTTGTATGTATTGGACATGATATTGTTGCGGTTGTAGTTCCCAACATACATACCGGTTTCTTGATTCATGCAATCAGAGGAACTGTGGTTACCTCCACATAAGTCACAGTAGGAATCAATTACCTTGACCTCACGGGTATTTTGTTGTAACTGTAGGGTTTGCACCATCTTGGTAAGAGAGGTCAATTGTGCTGCCACTGAACTTGATGTGTCTAATTCATTTACCGTGGCTTGGCGTCTTACTCCTTCTCACCTAGATGTAGGAAACTGAAAGTCATTCTTTGCGAGTTTATTCAATATCTCAATAGCTTCCTCAGGTGCTTTATCCAGGAGTGTTCCGTTTGCCGAGACATCTAACATCATTCTTGTCGGGGCATTCGTGGCGTTGTAGAACATAGTCACCTGTGTCCATAGGGGGAATCCATGCAAAGGACACTTGTTTAGTAAATCTCTGTAGCGCTCCCATGCCTCGTACATTGGTTCGTCATCTGCCTGTCAAAAAGAAGTGATTTCATTACGAATTCTATCATATAAGTTTGTAGGATTAAAACGGATAATAAAATCATGGCAAAGTTCACTCCAAGAACCAATAGATCCTGCTGGAATGCTATTTAACGAAGCTTTCGCCCTATCCCTCAGTGAATAGGGGAATAGCTTTAATCGCAAGACATCTTCATGGACTCCTTGGATTTTGAAAGAGTTACAAATTTCCATGATGGACTTGAGGTGCTGCCTTGCGTCTTCAGTTGCAGACCCACCAAATTGTCCAGTTGTATTTAACATATTGAACATAACAGGTTTAAGTTCAAAGTGGGCTGCTTCTATCTCCTGTGTGAAAACTCCTGGGTTTAATCCATTTAACTCCTCGGCCCAGGAAGTCTCTCATAGTGAGCTGCCGCGGCCCAGGTGGCGGCGAAAGTCCTCCATTGCCGGCAGGTAAGTTTTGTCCTGCCGGGTGATCTGCCATGGCTCCTTGGATCTGTCTCCTCAACCTTTGCCTTGTTCTTTCGATCTCTGGATCTAACTCGTACAAGGGGTTGATTGGATTGGCCCTAGTCAAACACCACGAAAAACAAAAGTAAAATAAACAAGAAAAATAAACAAGAAAATAAAGAAAACAAAATTTAGTTGCCAGTCCCCGGCAACGACGCCAAAAACTTGTCGCGTGTCAAAAGTGCGTGTTTAGTGCAAGTGGACACATCGAAAGTAATAAGTGATAAATATTATCGGATTTTCGTCTCCTCAGGGACCGGTAGACTTAATATGCTTTCTTCACCTTCTTGTTCTGTAGAAAAGTAAAAACACAAGTGAATTGAGTTGGGTTATCTAAACTAAAATAACTAAATATAAATAAAGAGTTGGAATAATAGAGAGAGATGGGTCAGGATCCAGTTGCGTTGTATTGTGGATTTGATTGACTTGTCTCTGCCCAATGCAATTGTATATCACTGCCTCGACAACACTGCAGATTACTGCCTTGGCAGCGACGATACTATCCGCCGCGGCAATCCCTTGCTCGTGGGTGGACTTTACCAAAGTTCGGCAAAGTGTCCTTGGATGACTCCGCTTATCCCAAAGTCGAAGTACTGTTGATGACTAGTCCTTGATGATACCTCCCGGCGTGAACCAATTATACTCACCAACCAATCTCACACTTCTTTTAGCCGCTGAAACAGTTAACCTATCCCTAGGCCGAGTTAGTACTTCGCGATTGAAATACCGTACTTATCCCTTTCGTGAATCTAACTCTCCCGAGCTTAGATAAATGGATGACTCACACTCTCCTCTCCCGAGCTCGAATGCAAGAACAAAGAATAACAAAGGATAAGCAAACCTTGATAATTTTTTTGCATTGAATCAAAGACAAAGTACAATCTTCTCTCACATATACTCGACAACCTTCACCTAATCCCTAAGAAGGTTTAGAACATAATGGAGAGGAAGAAGACAAGTATAAAGATCGGCTCTCTCCCTAGGTATTCCGTCTCTATTACATTGGGTGGCTGGGTCTTTATATAGGCTAGACCTAGGGCAAACGTTTTCTAAGTAGAATACAACTTGGAGTAGGGAACAAGTCAAGTACATAATTAAAATATTTCCAAGTTTGATTCGGTTAAGGGGGCTTTCCGCGTGATCTTTTCTTGGGCTTTTCCTCATGCTAGCCAGCTCCGATTCATGGGGTTTGAGTCCAGACATGTTCCTTGGATTTTTATCTTTCCATCGCCTACAGTCTTGCTTCCTGTCCTTTTGCTGCTGCCTCGGTATCAGGTCCTGCCTCGGCCTTGTCGCTGCAGCGGCACTGGTTCTCTTGCACATATATGAAAATATAGTAAAACGTGCCTTTTTTCTGTAAATATTATCTATATGAGTATAACTTCTAAATATATCACATTAAGCACATGCATTGGTTCGAGTGGGTGTATATTCGGTGATTAATGCCCATAAAAGGAGTAAAAAGTGATAGTGTGTTGAGCACTTATCAATGATACCTCTCGGCGTGAATCAATTATAATCACCAACCAATCTCATACTTCTTTTAGCCGCTGAAACTCTTAACCTATCTCTAGGCCGAGTTAGTGTTTCCCGATTGAAACACCGTACTTATTCCTTTCGTGAATCTAACTCTCTCGATATTAGATAAATGGATTTCTCACAAACTTCTCTCTCGAGCTTGTATGCAAGAACAAGGAATGGCAAAGAATAAGCAAACCTTGATATTTTATTGCATTGAAACAAGAAACAAAAGTCAATCTCTTCTCACTAATACTCTACAACTTTCACCTAAGCCTAAAGAAACTTAGAACATAATAAAAAGTAAAAGAGAATTCTAAAATCTAAGATGAAGTCGGCTCTCTATGATGCTAAGTGCTTTGTGCCGAAATCTCTTATCTCCCCCTAGACGGCTATGGCTTATATAGGCTTGGTCTAGGGCAAACCTTTCCTAAGTAGGAATACAACTTGGAGTAGGACACAAGTCAAGTCCATAAATAAAATATTTCCAAGTTTATTCCAACTAGGATGTTTTTCCCGCGTGGCCTTTGACTTGGGCTTTCCATGTTCTACCCATCTCTGATCCATGTGCTGCTTGTCCAAAAACGTCCAGCTCATTTTTCTCTTCAGCTTGCCTACAATATCGCTACTTGTCCTTCAGCTGCTGCCTCGGCATCAGGTCCTGCCTCAGCCTCAGTCGCTGCCGCGGCAATAGTTTTTCCTGCACAGACACAAAAATGCAGTAAAACTTGCCCCTTTTTTTATAAGTATCATATTTATATGTTACAAAAGCAGAATATCTAATTATCTCACATTAAGCACATGCATTAGTCCAAGTAGATGTAGATTTAGTGATTATTGTCCATGAAAGGTGTAAAAAGTGATAGTGAGTTGAGCACTTATCACACCCCCAAACTCGAACTATTGCTTATCCCCAAGCAATGCAAACCATCAATTTGCCAAACCTTACTCTCTCTTGGTCTTATGTTTTCTTCTATTCTCCCAACCATAACTATGCCTATTCTTAAACCTTAACCTTTCGGTTACCCAAGGGTTTACCTAGAAACAAACTATAAGATTTAGTTTGTGTGTGCGTTTTTGTGGACAAGTTTGATTAAAGGCTTTCTTAGACAAACTCTAAGTTCAAGACAAGTAGACTTGGATTTAGTCTTCTCTTCTTAAAACAACAATTTCTGGATCCAATTTCGGGCACCTCAAGGATTGTGTTTTCTTCTCAATAATTCCTTCTTTCTTTTGATAATCTTTTTAGCATACTAGAGCCAATTTCGGGCACCTCTAGCATGAAGAAGAGTAATTCCTAGAGTCGGTGATAGGCACCTCTAGTCACTTTCCCAAAAATCTAAGTCTTTATCACCTAAGTTCATTAAAAGAATTCCTATAATCCAACAAGTTCCAAAAGTGTTTTTAAGATCAATCTTATAGCAAAATTCTAAGTTTTATTCTTAAGTATCCTAAGATTAATCCTTCTAAACAGGACCTAGCCATGGTAAGGAGAAAGATTTCTATAGCCTTAAAAGAGTAAACTAAGGCAATACTGATGAAGAGCAGTGCAAAAGTATGGACAATAATTCAAGTAAGGTGGTGGACATAAAATTTTTTTGAAAAATCCCTTAAATACTTTCTTTCAAGGCAAGTTCGCGGCAGTGTATTGCCTCGGCAGTGGATCTACACCCCCATACTCGAACCAAGCATTTTCCTCAATGCTTATATGTATCACACAGCAAGATATAAAATAAGAAAACGAAACAAGTAAAGATATATTAAGGCATCATGAATATGCAAAATTTAAAGAGACTCAGAAGAGCTGTTGGTAACTATCAGCTTTTTCGGCCTTGTTGCGGACTGTTTGATTTTTGATGACGGTGATGGTTGAGTTTTGGCTTGTCGTGGTGGTTGGACTCTTGTTGGTGGTGTTCATTGCATTGGAGCGTCCACTTCGTCTCCTTCTTCTTCGGCAATTTCCTCTGTGACCATAATATCTGTCCCGCCTTTATTTGTTGCGTCTACCTAGGCATTGTGAATGCTTGGCTCGACAGCGGTTGAACTTTGATGTACATAGGCATCTATCTCTGCTGAGAGACTACCCATGATGATGGGGGATCCTGGTGGTGTGCTGAAAACTATCTCCTCTTGGATGGTCGTCTGCTGGCAGATGATGCCGCTGCAGAATCTGTTGCCATAGATGGGCCAGCAGCATGAAATTGTTGCTGAGGGCCAGTAGTGTGGAATGGCCGTGGTCTTGGAGATGGATTCGTCTCGGTGTAGGGTGCAGTTGTGACAAACATGTTGGTGGGGAATTCTGGAAACTGAATCCCTTGGTTTGGAAAGTTGTTGATCATCATCTGGGCCATGGCTGTGTTGAAGTCCCTTTGGTATTCCATGTAGCGTTGTTTCCTGAGGTCCATGGCTGCTATCCTTTGAAGGATCTCTTGGTAGGTCTCTGCCGCGGCATTGTTGTGGGCAGTATCAGGTATGTCTGCCGTGTACTTGGCCCCGACATTAGTGTCAGCAGTGTATTGCTGAGGAGTTGCCTGGACTGGCTCTGCCTGTGTGATTTGCATGATTTTGTGGCAGAATTCCTTAGTCCACCCACGCCTTTGGGTGGTGAATTCATCCGTGTCTTCCATTGGTACACCTGCAACATTGCTAATACCCATAATTAAACAAGGAAAATATAAAGGTCCTCTATCCTTATTACCGCACTCGTAGATTTCCCTTAAAATTATCTCTCCAACATTGATGCTTCTTTTGTTGATTATGGATTGAATGAGCACCAATCTTCTACGGTCCACCGTGCTGTTGTGGGAGGTTGGGATTAGGCGTCTTTTGATGAAAGTATTCCACAGTTTTGCCTCGGGCTTAAGATTTTGCCTTCCTACCGATCCTCTATGGGCACCGGTTTCCCAATGAGTGTTGTCGTAGCAAAGGTCGTCTTTGATTAGCTCATAGTCTTCATTGGTGATGTCCTCCATGAATGCTGCATGGTCATCACGAACAATGGTTAGGCCGTAGAATAGGTTGATTGTCTCAGCATCAAGTCTGACAGGCCTGCCTCGGCAGTGAACATATAGAGAATCCTTGCTTGGCCCATGCACATAGAATTCTCGTACAACTATGGCATTGGCCTAGGGCGGTTGTAGGCAAAAGATCTGCCAATCTTGATATTTGATCTTGTCGAACAAGTAATGCTCAATGCCGTAATTCTCCTCATCGGAGTGTTGGAATCCTTGCTCTTCCCATAGCTGCCGAGCAATGAAGGATTTGTTGAAGCGTTCTTCAACAGCGGCGGGGGCAAATCTGTTGTATGCAACCATTTATGAGTAGTGGAGATTTTCTAAATATCTTGGAGAGTTTCTAAAAAATTAAGAGAGCTTTGAGATTGTAGAGAATATAGCAAGAGAGAGATTTAGTAATAATTCTAAAGAATCAAGAATGCAAGAGTGAATAGTTCAAGAGGGAGGGGGTGCTTATAAAGGCCTCGGCCTTGTAGCCGTTTGAACCACTAGCCGTTTTGTAGTCGTTAGCCTTTACTGTCGTTTGCCTTTTCTGCCGCTGTAACCCCTTAGCCCGGCCTGGACGGAACCGGCACTAATGGGTTACACGGGGAATATCGAACCAAACCCGTTAAGGTCCAATTCGATAAACAACCCTGATAACCGATATATATTTTTTTTCTTACTAGATGCATAATTTAGTTCCTATGTGTGTCGGGGTCATGCGTAACGAAAATGGAACATTCAATTCACGATTGATCAATTCAATTCGCATATAAGTACATAAGGATCAAAACACAAATAATTCTTATTCCAACAATAAACCGGTAATGCGATCTACCATGGTTCAATTAAACATGCCTAGCATACTCATAACAAAGTTCAGATCAATCGAACCATTATTGAATCGTCAATTTCATGTTTCATAACGTAAGGACTTAATTGTAAAGCTCACAACATCATAGGAACCAAAACCAACATTTATTTACCAATACGGATTTAAATGAACATCATGCATTTAAGTGATATTACCACTCAAAATATTATTCATTGCATCTATATTCGATCGTGGAAAGACGTCCAATCCTACATGAAATTTTCAACACTTAAAGTGTCATTTTTGATCAGGGGTATCGATACCTAGGGTCTCGGTATCGATACCCTATCGTGGAGCTAGCCTCCTTGCACTTCGAAGGCTATTGGTATCGATACCCCCATAGGTGGTATCGATACTCCAGCGTCCAGTGGGGTAATTGCATCGAACCATGATTCAAACCACCCCAAAAATTAGCCTTGGGTATCGATACAAGTATCGATACCCCCTGTGCACTTTGACAAGTTTGAACATTCTAAGTTAATTCCACCCATTCAAACATAACCATTAATCACCCTTAACTATCTGTATAATTTCCTAAGCATAAAGAACAATTTAAAGTATACATTTATCATATCATAGACCCCAAACACTCTATAGGCATGCTTCCTAAAATATGATTTAAAATAAAAAATGTTAATGCATGTACATGCTTCAACAATCCAAGCATGCTTAACAATCATGTTCATGTTCAATACCAAAAACCTTTCCTTGAGTATGCATGGCATTATCAATTCATTTCACAAATGATGCACAATGTTCCAAATATGTTCATGTTTGTATATTGGTTTCCTAGTGAACACTTAATGTGAACCTTAAGTTCACCGAATACGTGGATCCATTAATTAGAGACCTTTAGTCTCGACATGACACGAAGTCACCATTGACATAACACGAAGTCACCATTATCAAGCTCTACCACGCACGGTTGGACACATAGTCACCCTTGTTACGTGTAGGCAGCTCTACCACGCACGGTTGGACACAAAGTCACCCTTGTTACGTGTAGGCATTTTTCCTTTATTTCCATACTATTTATAGTGCACTCAAACCTAATGACATGTCATTTGTATTCGAATCTAAAGTAGTGTCACTAAGCCAATATCAAGTCCAAGTATGCATGCAAATTTGCTGCTCATAATGCATCTATAATGTGTTCAACAAATGAACTAAAAGTCATGCCCAATGGCACCATCATATGTAAGGCAAATAACCATATCATATTCCACTTCATTTTTCATGTTTTCATAAACCATGGATGTCTTTAAAAATCATGCATTTCCAGCAATTAACACATGCATGCATCATTTCAAAATCATACTTATGCATTTCCAAAATCTCATTAAATCATCATCATAGATGTCGTTACCGAAAATAGCCGAAACTCGCAATAATGCATCAAAATCATTTACTTTACTTACTCTTGAACTATGGAAAGTTTTCACACTATTCCATAGCCCCCAAAACAGAACCGAATCTTTGTGAATCACTTTAAAACCCGAAATCACTCACCGAAAGCAAAACGAGCCCTCGCCGATGCTCCAACGGCAATGCCAATGCACCAGCCACTTTTGCACCTTCTTGCACTACCTCTACAACATTAAAAACAAAGCATATTCACATCACAACATGCTCAAAATAGCAGCCACAACAAACCTTCACAAAACTATCGAAAACCTAGCCGAAACGCATCCGAAACATCATCAGCCCAAAACCTAATGAATCTAACATCTAATCCACCTCAATTAAGAACCAAAAACACTTCCAAACCATCCTTATACCTCCAGCAACATAAGAACACCTAAAACAACCCCTAAAACAACCGAAAACCACCTTAAAACACTACCGATTACATTATTCTGGGATTAAATTAATGTGCCATCAATTCAAAACTTAATTAATCATTTAATTGACATAATATCATAATTAAATCAACCTAATTACAGCATTAATTGAGATCTAAAAAAATTTCACAAAAATCTCCATAAAATCCATAGATCTAGAATTAAAAACACAAAATTAAGTTTCCATTGTTGATTAGCAAGCCAATACTTGGGAATTTCAATAAAGAACCTTAGAAAAAGATTAAAAATCAGCAAAGTTACCTTAAAGATTTGCTCCACCAAAAAGATGAGAAATCCTCCTTTGATTTCTTGAAAATGGATGTTGATTTTGCAAAATTGATGAGTAGGCTTTGTAGAGAATGAAAGGATGAATAAAATGAAGTAAATCTTGTTGAAAAATGATGAAGAAATCAGCAAGAAATTGAAGAAATTTGGAGAAGAAGATGGAGAGAAAATGAGAGAAAATCTTGAGAGAAAAGATGGGAAAATGGGAAGTTACAAAAGAAAATGGAATTATCATATAAATAAAACAATTTAAAACAATTTTCGTGGATAAATCATTAATTAAAAATAAATTGGATTTATGGCCCTCTAAGGATTCTATGTATGGCTTACTTTCTAATTTAGTCACTAAAATCCACATTTTCGAAAATTACTAATTAAATCCCCAAAACTTTCCCAAAAATTACAATTTAGTCACTAGCACAAAATTAAGCCCAATTAAAAATCAAATTAAAGTTCAAATAATATTCCTTTAACTTTAAACACCTTTTTAATATTTTTAGAACCATTTCAAAAAATTATTACGTATCCGATTAAAATAATATTATTTTAATTTTTCCCAGAATAACGGACCCTAGGAATCCGATTCGACCCGAATCGAATTTTCCCAACTTACACTCAAACTACTAACCCCAAAACCGGGATGTTACAACTCTCCCCCTTTTAAGAAAATTTCGTCCTCGAAATTCTTACCTGAAGTAAACAAGTGAGGAAACTGCTCCTCCATATTTTTCCTTGTCTCCCAAGTTGCCTCTTGCACACCTCGGTGTCTCCACAGCACTTTAATCAAATTTATGGTCTTCCCTCGAAGAACCTTTGTATCCACATCTAAGATCTTCACCGGTTCTTCCTCATAACTCATATACTCTCTTAACTCAATCTCCTCAACCGGAACAACATGAGAGGGGTCTGATCTATACCTACGAAGCATCGATACATGAAAAACATCATGCATCCTACTCAACTCTTCCAGCAACCTCAACCTATAAGCAACAGGACCAACACGCTCCAACACCTCATACGGCCCAATAAAACGAGGACTCAACTTACCCTTACATCCAAATCTCATCACTTTCTTCCATGGCGAAACTTTTAGAAACACTTTGTCCCCGACTTCATACTCTATCTCTCTATGCTTCAAATCGGTATAAGACTTTTGTCTATCTGAAGCCTCCTTGAGCTTAGCACAAATAAGCTTAACCTTCTCATCCGTATCTTTCAACACTTGAGGTAAAGAAACATACTTTTGTCCAACTTCCTTCCAACACAAAGGTGTACGACACCTACGCCCATATAAAGCCTCAAACGGTGCCATCTGTATACTTGCCTGATAACTATTATTGTAAGCAAACTCCACCAAAGGCAACTGCTTCTCCCAAGAACCTTGAAACTCAATGATGCAACATCTCAACATATCCTCCAAAGTCTGGATAACACGTTCAGACTGTCCATCCGTCTCTGGATGATAAGTTGTACTAAAGCTAAGCTTAGTACCCAAAGCAACTTGCAAACCCCTCCAAAACTTAGAAGTAAAATGCGGGTCTCTATCCGATATGATCGACTTAGGCACACCATGCAACTTCACCACCTCAGACACATACAACCCCGCCAACTTATCCATAGAATACGTCGTATGCACGGAAAGTAAATGTGCACACTTCGTAAACCTATTGATGAGTGCCTAAAGGTCCTATTCTTTATACCAATTTCCCACTCGATTATTGCTAATAAAGGACAGATTTAATGGCAATATTGGATAATTCTGCTTATTTCCATATTTCAGCATCCCAATGCTTAATTCATGAATTTATCTATTATTTGACATAAAGCAGGTACGGTTAATGGTTTCTTCTCTTAGACAGGAAACTACCACATAGGAAATGCCAGATAGCATGATGGATGGTGGAAGCTAAAGCTGAAATGCAGATAAGCACCTACCTCGGCAACACTTTGATGCCTCGGCAGCACTTTAATGCCTCGACAACACTTTGATGCCCCGACAGCACTTTAATGCCTCGACAGCATCTAAGGCCGCGGCAACACCTGGAACATAAATGTTGATATGATAGGCGATCTGAAGAGAAAAATAAGGTGGACGTTTTAAGACAAGCAACATAGAAATCAAAGCTGAGGAACACACGGAAAGTCAAGGTCAAAGGCCACGCGGGAAAAGAATCCTTATAGGAATAAACTAGGAAATAAAATAAATATCTTTTATTTATGTACTTAACTTGTGTTTTACTCCAAGTTGTATTCCTACTTTGGAAAGGTTTGCCCTAGGCCAAGCCTATATAAACCATAGCCTATGTAGAGAGGAGGATATCTCGAAATCAAGTTTCATAGAAAAACCCTAAACTCCTCCATCGTCCCCTTGGGGTTTAGGTTAGATTGTGGAGTAGTTGTGGAAGAAAATTGTACTTTGCTTTCTTGTTTCAATGCAATAAAATTATCAAGGTTTGCTTATCCTTTGCTATTCCTTGTTTTCACAATTGAGCTCGGGAGAGGATATTGTGAATCATCATCCATTTATCTAAGCTCGGGAGAGTTAGATTCAAGAAAGGGGTAAGTACGGTGTTTCAATCACGAAATACTAACTCGGCCTAGGGATAGGTTAAGAGTTTCAGCGGCTAAAAGAAGTGTGAGATTGGTTGGTGAGTATAATTGGTTCACGCCGGGAGGTATCATCAAGGACTAGTCATCAACAGCATTCTGACTTAGGGATAAGCGGAGTCATCCAAGGACACTTTGCTGAACTTTGGTAAAGTCCAACCACGAGCAAGGGATTGCCGTGGCGGACAAGTATCG
Source organism: Abelmoschus esculentus (assembly GCA_035048815.1). Lineage (NCBI taxonomy): Eukaryota > Viridiplantae > Streptophyta > Magnoliopsida > Malvales > Malvaceae > Abelmoschus > Abelmoschus esculentus. Next base: position 8,932,276 of record JAUCBN010000015.1, read on the forward strand.
TTGCTGCCACGGCAGTAATCTGCAGTACTGCCGAGGCAGTGATGTACGATTGCATTGGACAGAAACAAGTCAATTGAACCCACACTACGAAGCACTCTAACCTGCCCCACTTTTCCATCCATGATTTCTTGATCACTTATCTTTATTGTTTTCATTAGATTCTTTAGTTATAATCCAACTCAATTATTTGTGTCTTTAATTTTCCATTGTGCAGGAAGAATAAATTGCGTAAGTAAAGTCAATCCCTGTGAGTTCGACATCTTAAATACTTCAATCTGACAAAAGGTGGAAGGACAAATGCTTCTTCATAAAAGCAAGATTTTCTAGCCTCCATCAAATTTGGCGCCGTTACCGGGGATTGACGATTCCAACTTTCCTTTTTATTTTTCTTGCACTACTATCTTAGGAAATAAGTTTAATTATGTTTGAGTTATTTGTTTTATCTTAGGAAGGAAATTCAAGAAGGAGAAGCCATGAAGCACATAAAACAGTCAAAAATCAAATCCATCGTCCCACCTAAGACGCGGTCAAGGCGGCTGGCCGCCCAAACGCAAGTGACGGTGGGTTTGTTGTTATCGAACTTCATCTCCCCTGTTTTATTTCATACTTCTTCATTATTGTTTTTCAGTGCAGTTTTTTTTAGTTTCTTTCTCAACAAACTCCACACAAACTGATGACCCTCAGGATACAGAAGAGGCTAAGACGCGACATATAAATATTGGTTTATCTTTTCCTTGTCTCTTAATTTTTATCTTGTCTTTTATTGTTGCCTTATGTTCAGATGCATGCATTGAGGACAATGCATCCCTCGAGTTTGGGGAGTATTGATCCAATCTTCTGCCTTATAAAAATATCTGCCATGTATGGAAATTATTCGGATTATCTTACTATTGCCTTAAATTTTGTCTTTACAACAATTACAGTTTCTACAATTTTTTTTTAAGTCTGCTGAATTTTATTGAAACTGCCTCGGCAGCAATATATTCTTCAGCCGCAGTATGCACCATTTACCAGACTTGAATTCGGAAAGGTCTCTTAGGATTAGTACTTAGGATTAGACTATGAGCCTGAAATCACATAAACACTGCTAGTCTTAGTTGATTTTAGAAGTTCTTTTCTTTGAAAAGAAATAAGGACTTAGGCTTAGATTTTAACTAGAGGTGCCTATCACCGGCTCTAGTATAGTTCTTAGAGGTGCCCATCACTGGCTCTAGGACTCAACCTTTTTTCCACTTACTAGAGGTGCCCGAAATTGGCTCTAGTAAGAGTAGTTAACACTTGATGTGCCCAAAAACTGGCTCAAGTAGTATAAGTATATAGCAATATATATTTATATACCAAACAGGGGAAAAGGAAAGAAAAATAATTGAAGAAAAATCTTAGTCGGAAGTCTTGAGCTAGAAAAAGGATTAGAACTCAGATAATCAACTTTGACACAGCTACGCACACACTCACAAAGACTCATAGTCCAGTTCCAAGGAATTCCTAGAACCTAGAAGAGGCCGAGTCAAGAAAGGAATTTTGCCGCGGCAGGCAGGACGGTATATTACTTTAAAATTCCTTACTCAAAAATATATCTTTTGCATTGCTTGAGGACAAGCAATAGTTCGAGTTTGGGGGTGTGATGAGTGCCTAAAAGTCCTATTCTTTATACCAATTTCCCACTCGATTAATGCTAATAAAGGACAGATTTAATGGCAATATTGGATAATTCTGCTTATTTCCATATTTCAGCATCCCAATACTTAATTCATGAATTTATCTATTATTTGGCATAAAGCAGGTACGGTTAATGGTTTCTTCTCTTAGACAAGAAACTACCACATAGGAAATGCCAGATAGCATGATGGATGTGATAAGTGCTCAACACACTATCACTTTTTACTCCTTTATTGGGCATTAATTACCAGATATACACCCACTTGGACCAATGCATGCACTCAATGTGATATATTTAGAAGTATACTCATATAGATAATATTTACAGAAAAAGGCACGTTTTACTGCGTTTTCATATCTGTGCAGGAGAACTAGTGCCGCGGCAGAGACAAGGCCGAGGTAGGACCTGATGCCGAGGCACCAGCAGAAAGACAGGAAGCAAGATTATAGGCGATGGAAAGACAAAAATCCAAGGAACGTGTCTGGACTTGAAGCCCATGAATCGGAGCTGGCTAGCACAAGGGAAAGCCCAAAGGAAGACCACGCGGGAAAGCCCCTTAGCCGAATATAAACTTGGAAATATATTATTATTATGTACTTGACTTGTTCCCTACTCCAAGTTGTATTCTACTTAGGAAAGGTTTGCCCTAGGTCTCGCCTATATAAAGACCTAGCCACCCAATGTAATGGTGATCGGAAATACCTAGGGAGAGCCGACTTCTACTCTTGTTTCTTTCCTCTTCATCATGTTCTAAAACCTTCATAGGGTTTAGGTGAAGGTTGTGGAGTATTTGTGAGAGGAGATTGTACTTTATCTTTCATTCAATGCAATAAAGATTATCAAGGTTTGCTTATCCTTTGTTATTCGTTGTTCTTGCATTCAAGCCCGGGAGGGAAGTTTGTAAGTGATCCATTTATCTTAGCTCGGGAGAGCTAGATTCACGAAAGGGGTAAGTACGGTGTTTCAATCGCGAAATACTAACTCGGCCTAGGGATAGGTTAAGAGTTTCAGCGGCTAAAAGAAGTGTGAGATTGATTGGTGAGTATAATTGGTTCACGCCGGGAGGTATCATCAAGGACTAGTCATCAATAGCACTCTGACTTAGGGATAAGTGGAGTCATTCAAGGACACTTTGCCGAACTTTGGTAAAGTCTGCCCACGAGCAAGGGATTGCCGCGACGGACAGCGTTATCGCTGCCCAGGCAGCAAACTGCAGTGTTACCGAGGCAGAGATATGCGATTGCATTGGATAAAGACAAGTCAATCAAGTCCACAATACAATACAACTGGATCCTGGCCCATCTTTCTCTCTGATATTTCGACCCTTTTATTTTTATTCAATTATTTTAGTTTAATAAATCACACCCTTTCACTTGTGTTTTTATTTTTCTACAGAGCAAGAAGATAAAGAAAACATATTAAGTATACCGGTCCCGGAGGAGACGATAACTCGATAAATACTTATCACTTATTACTTGCGATGTGTCCACTTGCACTGAACGCGCACTTTTGACACACGACAAGTTTTTGGCGCCGTTGCCGGGGACTGACAACTAAATTTTGTTTTCCTTATTTTCTTGTTTCTTGTTTCTTTTTTTTTTTATTTTACTTTTGTTTTTCTTGGTGTATGACCAGGGCGAATCCAACCAACCCCTTTTACGAGTTAGATCCTGAGATTGAAAGAACAGGGCTAAAGTTGAGGAGACAAATCCGAGGAGTCATGGAAGAGGTTCAGGCAGGACAAAACATAACTGCCGGCAATGAAGGTCTACCGCCGCCACCTGGGCCGCGGCAGCTGACTGTCAGAGATTTCTTGGAGGAGGACTTAAATGGACTAAACCCAAGAGTCGTTACACCCGAGATTGAAGCAGCCCATTTTGAACTTAAACCTGTTATGTTCAACATGTTAAATACAATTGGACAATTTGGTGGGTCTGCAACTGGAGACGCAAGGCAGCATCTCAAATCTTTCATGGAAATCTGCAACTCTTTCAAAATCCAAGGAGTCCATGAAGATGTCTTGCGGTTAAAGCTATTCCCCTATTCACTGAGGGATAGGGTGAAAGCTTGGTTGAATAGTATTCCAGCGGGATCTATTGGATCCTGGAGTGAACTATGCCGTGATTTCATTACTCGTTTTAATCCTACTAATCTATATGCTAGAATTCGTAATGAAATTACTTCTTTCCGACAGGCTGAAGACGAACCAATGTACGAGGTATGGGAACGCTACAGAGAGCTATTGCACAAGTGTCCACTGCATGGATTTCCCTTATGGACACAAGTGAAAATGTTTTACAATGCCACGAATGCCCCGACAAGGATGATGATAGATGCCTCGGCAAACGGAACACTGCTGGATAAAGCACCTGAGGAAGCTATTGAAATACTAAACAAACTCGCAAAGAATGACTTTCAGTTTCCTACATCTAGGCGAGGAGGAGTAAGACGCCAAGCCACGATAAATGAATTAGATTCATCAAATTCAGTGGCAGCACAATTGGCCTCTCTTACCAAGATGGTGCAAAACCTACAGTTACAATACAATACCCGTGAGGTCAAGGTAATTGATTCATACTGTGACTTATGTGGAGGAAACCACAGTTCCGCTGACTGCATGAATCAAGAAACCGGTATGTATGTTGGGAACTACAACCGTAATAATGTGATGTCCAACACGTACAACCCCTCATGGAAGAGGCATCCAAACTTATCCTGGAGTAACCCAAATAATGCCTTAAACCCAATCACCCAACCACCAGGATTTCAGCAGCCAATGCCGCAGCAGCAAGTCCAACAACCGATGCCGCCGCAGCAGATGCAGCAGCAACCGGTCAATTCATTGGAAAACACGTTAAAGGCCTTCATGATAAAAACCGAGTCATACATGGCGGAAAATAGTAATTTCATCAAGAGGACCAACGCCTTCATGAATAGGACTGAGATGAGGCTACAAAATCAAGAAGCGGCCATAAAAACTCTAGAAACCCAGGTTGGGCAGTTTGCTCAATGTATAAACACTAGACCACAAGGAGGCCTACCTAGCAATACTGAGGTTGCTAAGGTACTAAGCCATGAACAGTGCAAGGCAATCACTACCAGGAGTGGTCTACAGTTGAAAGAGAAGATCCCAGAGAACCGAACCCAACCAGCGGATCAACCAAGAGAAGAGGCTGAGCAAACCGAGACTGACTACACTGCCCTGGCAGCAAGCACTGCAGCACCTGAGCAATCTGCCGAGGCAGCAAAAATTCCAGTGGTGCCAGGTATACGATTCCAAACTAAGGAAACACTGGATGAGATGAGACCACCACCACCTTTCCCGCAAAGGTTAAAGAAACAAAAACAGGATCAACAGTTCAAGAAGTTCCTCGATATTTTGAAGCAAGTCCACATCAACATACCATTCGTTGAGGCCATTGAACAAATGCCCAATTATGCCAAGTTCTTAAAGGATATGGTATCAAAGTGAAAACGAATAGGTGAGTTTGAGACAGTGGCTGCCACAGAGGGATGCATGGCAATGCTACATAACCGCATGCCACCAAAGTTAAAAGATCCTGGTTGCTTCACTATACCTTGTGCGATAGGAAAGAGTTATGAAGGAGAGGCCCTATGCGACCTTGTAGCACATATAAAGCTCATGCCTAAATCAGTCTTCTAAAAGCTTGGAATTGGAATGCCGAAGCCTACAACAGTGATGCACCAACTCACGGATAGATCTTATGTGCAACCTGAAGGAAAAATCGAGGACATACTGGTAAGAGTTGACAAGTTTATTTTTCCTACTGACTTCCTTGTCCTTAATTGTGAAGTAGATGACAACGCACCGATCATCCTTGGGAGACCCTTCCTCGCAACTGGATGTACATTGATTGACGTGGAAAAAGGAGAGTTGACTATGCGGGTCAACGACCAACAAGTCAAACTCAACGCATTCCACAACTTAAAGAGGTATGACGATCCAAAGGAATGCAAAGCCATCCGCACAGTAGACAATAAGATATCCTGCCTGGGCAGTCTGCTCGGCAGGATATTCGGCAAAAAAATCAAGCCCAAGTCGGATGGACAGACAGCACCAAGGAGCAGCCCACAACCGATACAAAATATGGGCCTAAGGGAGAAAATAAATTTGGGAGATGCATTCGCATGCTCTCCACCAGTAACCTAGCCTCTCCCTTTTTCTTTTCTATATTATATTAGGGTTACTAGTTCTTTTTATTTTTCTAATTATTTTTCGCTTTCAATATTTTTTTCTTTTATGTGTTTAATTTTTATTCAGGAATAAAAAGCAAAGATAAGGGGAAAATAGTTCATAGCAGGAACTCTACCGAGGCAATATAACAGTGTCAGAGCCGCAACAGTCCCAACGGGCAGAAAAGTGTAACGGCTAGTCTGCCGAGATCCCTACCGCGGCAGAAAAGGAAACAGCAGAAGAAAGAAACGGTTACAACGGCTAGTGATCTCAACGGTCACAAGGCCGAGGCCTATATAAGAAACTCCTTCCTCTTGAACTATTCACTCTTACTTTCTTGCTTTCTTTAGTATTCTTAACAATCCCTCTCTCAATTACTCTCTGCATACTAATCCCTTCTGATTTTCCAGTTTCTCTTCAAGAAAACCTCCAAGAACTCAATTCTCTCTTTCTTGATGGCAACTTACAAAAGATTCGTCCCAGCCAACGTTGAAGAGCGATTCAATTGATCCTTCATCGCGAGGCAACTTTGGGAAGAACAAGGTTTCCAGCACGCGGACGAAGAGAATTATGGTATCGAACACTACTTGTTCGACAGAATCAAGTACCAAAATTGGGAAGTATTCTGTTTGCAACCTGCCCAGGCAAACGCCACAATAGTACGAGAGTTCTACGCTTATGGACCCAGCAAAGACTCTCTCTTTGTTCACTGCCGCGGCAGGCCAGTGCAACTCGATGCCGAAACAATCAACAGCTTCTACGGCCTTACCTCGGCCAGCGATCTCCATGCGGACTTCTTCGAAGATATCACTGCCGAGGACTATGAACTGATCAAAGACGATCTTTGTTACGCAAACACTCCATGGGAAACCGGTACCCATCGGGGTTCCGTAACAAGACAAAGTTTGAAGCCGGAGGCCAAGATGTGGAACACCTTCGTCAAACGACGCCTCATCCCAACATCACATAATAGCACGGTGGATCGCAAGAGATTGGTGCTTATCCAATCCATCATCAACAAAAGAACCATCAACGTTGGAGAAATTATCCTACGGGAGATTCACGAGTGCGGTAAGAAAGATCGAGGACCATTGTATTTTCCTTGCTTGATTACGGGTTTATGTGTTTCTGCAGGTGTACCTATTGAAGAAACCGATGAATACACCCCCCCCCAAGAAGAGGATGGACCAGGGAATTCTGCCACAAAGTCATGCAGATCACACAAGCAGAACCTGTCCAGGCAACACCCCAGCAGTTCACTGCCGACACTGCTGCCGGGGCCCAGTACACGGCAGATATGCATGGTACTGCCTATACCTCTGCCGCAGTAGACTCGTATCAAGAAATCCTGCAGCGCATGGCCGCGATGGATCTTCGACAACAACGGTACATAGAGTACCAACGGGACATCAATGGAACGCTCGCCCAAATGATGATGCACGAATTTTTGGACCAAGGCGTACAATTCCCGGAGTTCCCTAACAATATGTTCGTTACTGTCGCACCCTACACCGAGACTACACCAACCCCAGGAGGACCGCGACCGTTCTTCCATCTGGACCCTCAGCCCCAATACCAGGCTGCTGGACCATCAAGGCCAGCAGATTCTGCCGCGGCCTCATCTGTCAACCGAAGGCCATCCAAGCGGAGAGCCGTTTTCAGCACTCCACCAAGATTGCCAATTATCATGGGCAGTCTATCCGCCGAGATAGATGCTTATGTACACCAAGGCTCTACTGCCGCCGGCCCAAGCACACACCACACCGGAGGAGCCACTGCGATGGGAGGAGGAACGGACGTGACGATAACCGAAGAGATGGCAGATGTTGAAGAAGGAGAAGAAGTAGAAGCCCCAATGCATAGGACCCCACTCACTCGAATCCAGCCGCCGAGGCAAGCAAAGGCGCAACCATCACCCTCCCCAAGGACAAAGCACATAGCATCTCGGCAACGAAGAAAAATTGTTACGAGCAGCTCTTCGGAGTCTCTCTTAAATTCTTTGTCCTTTATTTCAATATTCAATTGTTTTTACTATCTTTCCTTGTTGCATATAATTCATATTCTATTTTACCGTCTATCCCTTCCAAATATAAAGCATTGAGGACAATGCTTGGTTTGAGTTTGGGGGTGCAGATTCACTGCCAAGGCAGCAATCTACTGCTGCGGCCGTGCCAAAAAAGGGAGTATTCCAGTGAATTTTTTTTAATTTTTATGCTCCCCGCCTTACTTGAATTAACTGCCTACACTCTTGCACTGCTCATCATCAGTATTGCCTTAGTTTATTCTTTAAGGCTATTCAAATCTTTCTCCTTACCATGTTTAGGTTCTGTTAAGAGGGCTTAACCTTAGGATTCTTAAGGATGAAAACTTAGAAGCTTACTATAGGAAGAACCTTAAAAACTTTTGGGACTTGTGGATTATAGGAATTCTTTTAATGAACTTAGGTGATAAAGACTTAGATTTTTGGAAAAGTTACTAGAGGTGCCTACCACCGGCTCTAGAAAATCTCTTCTTCATGCTAGAGGTGCCCGAAATTGGCTCTAGTATGTATTAAGGAATATCAAAAAGAAAAGACAAAAAGATTTTTAGTGAAAAGAAAAACACAAGTCTTTGAGTTGCCCGAAACCGGCTCAAGATTTGGGGTTTGGAAACGAAGAGAAGACTTAACCAATGTCTATTTGTCTTGAACTTAGAGTTTATCTAAGAAAGCCTTTAATCAACTTGTCCACAAAAACACACACACTCACAAATCCTATAGTTTGTTTCTAGGTGAATTCTTAGGTAGCCGAATGGTTAAGGCTTAAAGATAGGCCTAACTATGGTGGGGAGAATAGATGGACATGTAAGACCAAGAGAGAGTAGAGTTCGGCAAATTGATGGTTTGCATTGCTTGAGGACAAGCAATAGTTCGAGTTTGGGGGTGTGATAAGTGCTCAACACACTATCACTTTCTACTCCTTTTATCGGCATTTATCACCAAATATTCACCCAATTGAACCAGTGCATATGCTTAATGTGATATATTTAGAAGTTATACTTAAATAGATAATATTTATAGAAAAAGGCACATTTTACTGCGTTTTCATATATGTGTAGGAGAACCAGTGCCGTGGCAGAGACAAGGCCGAGGCAGGACCTGTTGCCGAGGCAGCAGCAGGAAGACAGGAAGCAAAGTGATAGGCGATGGAAAGACAAAAATCCAAGGAACGTGTCTGGACTTTGAAGCCCATGAATCGGAGTTGGCTAGCACAAGGAAAAGCCCAAAGGAAGACCACACGGGAAAGCCCCCTTAGCCGAATTCAAACTTGGAAATATATTATTATTATGTACTTGACTTGATCCCTACTCCAAGTTGTATTCTACTTAGGAAAGGTTTGCCCTAGGTGGTAGGCAATTTCGGCCTTGGATAAGTGATAAGTGATAAGTATATTATCGAGTTATCGTCTCCTCAGGGACCGATATACTTAATATGCTTTCTTCACCTCCTTGTTCTGTAGAAAGATAAATACACAGATAAGTTGGTTTGATTTATCTAAACTAAAATAACTAAAATAAAAGTAAGGATTGAAATAGTATAGAGAGATGGGCTAGGATCCAGTTGCGTTGTATTGTTGAATTGATTGACTTGTCTCCGTCCAATGCAATCGTATATCACTGCCTCGGCAGCACTGCAGTTTTACTGCCTGGGCAGCGATAACACTGTCTGCCGCGGCAATCCCTTGCTCGTGGGCAAACTTTACCAAAGTTTGGCAAATTGTCCTTGAATGACTCCGCTTATCCCTAAGTCAGAGTGCTGTTGATGACTAGTCCTTGATGATACCTCCCGGCGTGAACCAATTATACTCACCAACCAATCTCACACTTCTTTTAGCCGCTGAAACTCTTAACCTATCCCTAGGCCGAGTTAGTGTTTCGCGATTGAAACACCGTACTTACCCCTTTCGTGAATCTAACTCTCCCGAGCTTAGATAAATGGATGATCACAATATCCTCTCCCGAGCTCAATTGTGAAACAAGGAATAACAAAGGATAAGCAAACCTTGATAATCTTTATTGCATTAAATGAAAGACAAAGTACAATCTCCTCTCACAAATACACTACAACCTTCACCTAGTCCCTAAGAAGGTTTAGAACATGATGGAGAGGAAAGAAACAAGAGTAGGAGTCGGCTCTCTCCCTAGGTATTTCGTGTATTGTACATTGGGTGGCTAGATCTTTATATAGGTTAGACCTAGGGCAAACCTTTCCTAAGTAGAATACAACTTGGAGTAGGGAACAAGTCAAGTACATAATAATAATATATTTCCAAGTTTTTATTCGGCTAAGGGGCTTTCCCGCGTGGTCTTCCTTTGGGCTTTTCCTTGTGCTAGCCAACTCCGATTCATGGGCTTCAAGTCCAGACACGTTCCTTGGATTTTTGTCTTTCCATCGCCTATAATCTTGCTTCTTGTCTTTTTGCTGCTGCCTCGGCCTTGTCTCTGCCGCGGCACTGGTTCTCCTGCATAGATATGAAAATGCAGTAAAACGTGCCTTTTTCAATAAATATTATCTATATGATTATAACTTCTAAATATATCACATTGAGTGCATGCATTAGTCCGAGTGGGTGTATATTTGGTAATTAATGCCCATAAAAGGAGTAAAAAAGTGATAGTGTGTTGAGCACTTATCACACCCCCAAACTCGAACTGTTGCTTGTCCTCAAGCAATGCAAACAATCAATTTGCCGAACTCTACTCTATCTTGGTCTTACATGTCCATCTATTCTCCCCACCATAACTCGGCCTATTCTTTAACCTTAACCATTCGGTTACTCAAGGATTTACCTAGAAGCAAACTATAGGAGTTGTGAGTGTGTGTGTTTTTGTGGACAAGTTGATTAAAGGCTTTCTTAGATAAGCTCTAAGTTCAAGACAAATAGACATTGGTTAAGTGTTCTCTTCCTTTTCAAACTCCAAATCTTGAGCCGGTTTCGGGCACCTCAAAGACTTGTGTTTTTCTTTTCACTAAATTCTTCTTTCTTTTTAATATTCCTTAACACATACTAGAGCCAATTTCGGGCACCTCTAGCGTGAAGAAGAGACTTTCTAGAGCCGGTGGTAGGCACCTCTAGTTACTTTCCAAAAATCTAAGTCTTTATCACCTAAGTTCATTAAAAGAATTCCTATAATCCAACAAGTCCCAAAAGTGTTTAAAGTTTAAAGTTCTTCCTATAGTAAGCTTCTAAGTTTTCATCCTTAAGCATCCTAAGATTAAGCCCTCTTAACAGAACCTAAACATGGTAAGGAGAAAGATTTCTATAGCCTTAAAGAATAAACTAAGGCAATACTGATGATGGGCAGTGCAAAAGTGTAAGCAATTAATTCAAGTAAGGTGGGGAGCATAAAAATGAAAAAAAAAATCACTAGAATACTCCCTTTTTGGCAAGGCCGCGGCAGTAGATTGCTGCCTTGGCAGTGAATCTGCACCCCCAAACTCAAACCAAGCATTGTCCTCAATGCTTTATATTTTGAAGGAATAAACGGCAAAACATAATATGAATTATGCACAGCAAGTAAAAACAGTAAAAGCAATTAATATTGATGTAATGGACAAAGAAAATTTAAAGCGACTCCGAAGAGCTGCTTGTAACAATTTTCCTCCGTGGCCTTGATGCCAAATGCTTTGTCCTTGGGGAGGACGATGGTTGCGCCTTTGCTTGCCTCGACGGCTGGACTCGAGTGGGTCGGGTCCTTTGCATCGGGGCTTCTACTTCTTCTCCTTCTTCAACATCCGCTATCTCTTCGGTTATCATCACGTCCGTTCCTCCTCCCATCGTAGTAGCTCCTCCGGTGTGGTGTGTGCTTGGGCCGGCGACAGTGGAACCTTGGTGCACATATGCATCTATCTCGGCAGATAGACTGCCCATGATAATTGGCGGTCTGGGTGGAGTGCTGAAAACGGGCCTTCGCTTGGTTGGCCTTCGGCTGACAGATGAGGGTGCTGCAGAATCTGCCGCCCTAGATGGGCCAGCAGCCTGGTATTAGGGCTGAGGGTCCGGATGGAAGAATGATCGTGGTCCTCCCGGGGCTGGTGTAGTTTCGGTGTAGGGTGCGGCGGTGACGAACATGTTGCTTGGGAACTCCGGGAATTGTACGCCTTGGTCTGGGAAGGCGTGCAACATCATCTGGGGTAGAGTGCCATTGAAGTCCCGTTGGTACTCCATGTACCGTTGTTGTCGAAGATCCATTGCGGCCATTCGCTGCAAGATTTCTTGGTATGGGTCTGCTGCGGCAGAGGTGTGGGTAGTACCAGGCATGTTTGTCGTGTACTGGGCCCCGGCAACAGTATCGGCAGTGAACTGCTGCGGCGTTGCCTGGACAGGTTCGGCTTGCGTGATTTGCATGACTTTGTGGCAGAAGTCCCTGGTCCATCTGCGTCTTTGGGGCGTGTATTCATCGGTTTCTTCAATGGGTACACCTGCAGAAACACATAAACCCGTAATCAAGCAAGGGAAATACAAGGGTCCTCTACCTTTCTTACCGCACTCGTGAATTTCCCGTAGGATGATTTCTCCAACGTTGATGGTTCTCTTGTTGATGATGGATTGGATAAGAACCAATCTCTTGCGATCCACCGTGCTATTGTGTGATGTTGGGATGAGGCGTCGTTTGACGAAGGTGTTCCACATCTTGGCCTCCGGCTTCAAGCTTTGTCTTGTTACAGAGCCTCGATGGGTATCAGTTTCCCATGGAGTGTTTCCGTAACAAAGATCGTCTTTGATGAGTTCATCGTCCTCGGCAGTGATATCTTCCAAGAATTCGGCATGGATATCACTATCTGGGGTGAGGCCGTAGAAGTTGTTGATCGTCTCGACATCGAGCTGGAGCGGCCTGCCGCTGCAGTGAACGAATAGGGAGTCTTTACTGGGCCCATGAGCGTAGAACTCCCGCACGATCGTGGCGTTCGCCTGGGCGGGTTGCAAACAAAAAATTTCCCAATTCTGGTACTTAATTTTGTCGTATAGGTAGTGCTCAATGTCGTAATTTTCTTCGTCCGCATGTTGGAAGCCTTGTTCTTCCCAAAGTTGCCTAGCGATGAAAGATCGGTTGAATCGATCTTCAACGTTGGATGGAGCGAATCTTTTGTATGTAGCCATCAAGATAGAGAGATGTGCGTTCTTGGAGGTTTTTCTTGAAGAGAATCTGGAGATTGTAGAGGGCAGAGAGTAATTGAGAGAGATTGTTAAGAATACTAAAGAAAGCAAGAAAGTAAGAGTGAATAGTTCAAGAGGAAGGAGTTTCTTATATAGGCCTCGGCCTTGTGACCGTTGAGACCACTAGCCGTTTGTAACCGTTTCCTTTTTCTGCCGCGACAGGAATCTCGGCAGACTAGCCGTTACACTGTTTTGCCCGTTGGGACTGCTGCAGCCCTGACACTGTTTTATTGCCTCGGCAGAGTTCCTGCTGTGAACTATTTTTCTCTTATCTTTGCTTTTTATTCCTAAATAAAACACACAAAAGAAAAATACTGAAAACGAAAATAATTAGAAAAATAAAAATAAACTACTAATCCTAATATAATATTTAAAGAAAAGGGGAGAGGTTAGGTTACTGGTGGAGAGCATGCGAATGCATCTGCCAGAATTATTCTCTCCCTTTGGCCCAATTTATGAATCGGTTGTGGGTCACTCCTTTGTGTTGTCTGTCCATCCATCTTGGGCTTGATTTTCTTGCCGAACATTCTGCCGAGCAGACTGCCCAGGCAAGATATCTTATTGTCTACTGTGTGGATGGCCTTGCATTCTTCTGGATCATCATACTTCTTTAATTTGTGGAATGCGTTGAGTTTTACTTGTTGATCATTGACCCGCATAGTCAACTCTCCTTTTTCCACGTCAATTAATGTGCCTCCAGTTGCTAAAAAGGGTCTCCCAAGGATGATCGGTGCATTGTCATCTGCTTCACAATCAAGAACAAGGAAGTCGGCAGGAAAAATAAGCTTGTCAACTCTTACCAGTATATCCTCGATTTTGCCTTCAGGTTGCACATAAGATCTATCCGCGAGTTGGAGCATCACTGTTGTAGGCTTCGGCCTTCCAATTCCAAGCTTTTGGAAGACTGATTTAGGCATAAGGTTTATGCTTGCTCCAAGGTCGCATAGGGCCTTTCCTTCATAACTCTTTCCAATCGCACAAGGTATAGTGAAACACCCAGGATCTTTTAACTTTGGTGGCATGCGGTTATGCAGCATTGCCATGCATCCCTCGGTAGCAGCCACTGTTTCAAACTCACCTATTCGTTTCCTCTTTGACACCATGTCCTTTAAGAACTTGGCATAGTTCGGCATCTGTTCAATAGCTTCAACGAACGGTATGTTGATGTGGACTTACTTCAAGATGTCGAGGAACTTCTTGAATTGTTGGTCCTGTTTTTTCTTTTTCAACCTTTGCGGGAAAGGTGGTGGTGGTCTCATCTCATCCAGGGTTTCTTTAGTTTGAAATTTGATACCTGGCTCCACTGGAGTTGTTGCTGCCTCGGCAGGCTGCTCAGGAGCTGCAGTGCTTTCTGCTGAGGCAGTGATGTACGATTGCATTGGACAGAAACAAGTCAATTGAACCCACACTACAAAGCACTCTAACTTGCCCCACTTTTCCATCCTTGATTTCTTGATCACTTATCTTTATTGTTTTTATTAGTTTCTTTAGTTATAATCCAACTCAATTATTTGTGTCTTTAATTTTCCATTGTGCAGGAAGAATAAATTGCGTAAGTAAAGCCAATCCCTGCGGGTTCGACATCTGAAATACTTCAATCTGACAAAAGGTGGAAGGACGAATGCTTCTTCATAAAAGCAAGACTTTCTAGCCTCCATCACCTATCAACAATCACCCATATAGAATCTTTTTTGGACGGCGTCAAGGGTAACCCCGTCACAAAATCCATAGTCACTCTCTCCCACTTCCACTCCGGAACTTGAACCGGTTGCAACAAGCCTGTAGGGAACTGATGTTCAGCTTTCACCCGCTGACACACCATACATCGGGACACAAACTCCGTCACATCCTTCTTCAAGCCAACCCAAAAGTACACACTCTTGAGATCCCTATACATCTTCACACTACCCGGATGCATAGCAAACGGACTAGTGTGAGCCTATGTCAAGATAGCTTGCCTCAACTCAACATCATCTGGCACCACAATCCAGCCTGTAAAACACAACACCTCCTCCTCATCAAAATGATATTCGGTCGGTCTGCCTTTAGCAATATCTTCCACAAAAAGCACCAAAGCTTCGTCTTCTAATTGTTTCACCTTTATCATCTCAACTAAGACAGGTTTTACTTGCAACTCCGCCACCAATCCACCTTCCCTTGAAATACTCAACTTAGCAAACATCGCCCTTAACTCAACCGCCGCCTTACGGCTCAAAGCATCAGGTACCACATTAGCTTTCCCCGGATGATACTCAATAGACAAATCATAATCCTTAAGCAACTCCATCCATCTACGTTGCCTAAGATTTAGATCCTTTTGCGACATGAGATACTTCAAACTCTTGTGATCCGTGTATATAGTACACTTTTCACCATATAAATAATGTCTCCATATTTTCAAGGCAAACACCACCGCCGCAAGCTCCAAATCATGCGTCGGATTCTTTTCATGCACCCTTAACTGTCTAGAAGCATAAGCCACAACCTTCCCTTCTTGCATTAGAACACATCCAAGACCAACATATGATGCATCACTATAAACCACAAAATCCTTACTGGACTCGGGTTGCACCAACACCGGAGCACTAGTCAACACCTCTTTTAACTTCTCAAAACTCTTTTGTTGACTTTCTTTCCACTCAAAAGGAACCTTCTTTTGCAAAAGCTTGGTCATAGGAGCAGCAATGCTCGAAAACCCCTCAACAAACCTACGATAATAACTCGCCAAACCTAGAAAACTCCGAACCTCTGACACCGACTTTGGTTGCTTCCAACCCATAACAGCCTCTATCTTTTTCGGATCAACACTAATACCCTTTTTCGACACTACATGACCAAGGAATAACACTAATACAACTGATTCTCTTTCAGTGCTTGCAAAACTATCCGCAAATGCCGATCATGATCTTCCTCGGTACGCGAATACACAAGGATATCATCTATGAATACCACCACAAACTGATCCAAGTACTCATGAAACACTCGGTTCATCATATCCATAAAAGCAACAGGGGAATTTGTCAACCCAAACGGCATCACCAAAAACTCATAATGTCCATACATTGTCCGAAATGTTGTTTTCAACACATCCTCTTCCTTCACCTTTACCTGATAATACCCCGATATCAAATCAATCTTCGAGAACACACTTGCTCCCCGAAATTGATCAAACAAATCGTCGATCCTGGGCAAAGGATACTTATTCTTCACGGTCAACTTATTCAACTACCGATAATCAATGCACATCCTCATAGTGCCATCCTTCTTTTTCACAAACAACACCGGTGCACCCCAAGGTGATACGCTCGGTCGAATGAAACCTCGGTCAAGCAACTCTTGCAACTGCATCTTCAACTCTTTTAACTCCTTACGTGCCATGCGATAAGGAGCAATGGACACCGGATTAATACCAGCATAAGTCTCGATACTAAACTCCACATCACGATCGGGAGGTAACCCTGACAACTCCTCAGGAAAAACTTCCAAAAAGTCGTGCACTGTTCGAATGTCCTGCACCCGAACATTTCCTATACCCGGATTCATCACATAAGCTAGATATGCCATACCACCATGTTGCAACATCTTTTCCGCTTGTAAAGCCGAAACCACATTAGACAAGAATCCGGTATACTCACTTCTCACCACGACCTTGCTACCATCCAACAACCTCAAAGTAACCCTCCTTTTTTCAAAATCCACCACCGCTCGGTGCTCCGTCAACCAATCAACACCCAAGATAAGATAAAAACCATGAAACGGCAACTCCATCAAGTCGACTTCAAAGACATGTCCTTGAACCTCCAATGGACACCTTTTATACAACCTCCTTACTGTAACCGTTTCACCCAAAGAACTGGTAACCACAACACCTACGTCTAAAACCTCAACCGGAATATCCAACAAATATGCATGCTCACTCAAAACATAAGAATGCGTAGATCCCGAATCTATCAAAGAAAACAACTGTACATTTTGCAAAGAAAAGGTACCTGCAACGACATCTGTAGCATTACGAGTCCCACGCGGAGCATAGAACTTTCGTCCATCCCCCTACCTCTGGAAAGGACCTCGACCACGTCCACGTCTTCTACTAGGCGTCCCAACGGCCTCAACACGATCACCCGACTCACCAGCGAACCTTGGGCAATCAAGCTTCTTGTGATCCATCGACCCACAACCTATACATGCACCAGTGGCCCACCAGCACTCTCCTGGATGGCGCCTAGAACACAAGTTACAGACTGGAGCATCACCACCACCTCTACCATAGTGCTGAGCACGACCACCGCGTCCAAAATCACCTCGGCGTTGGTCAGCTCTATATCGGTTGTCCCGAAACCTCTTACTCTTATTACCTTGTGCTCCAGCCTCAGTAGGCCTCTTGCCAATATCGGTAGACTTCCTAGCCTCCCTTAGAGACTCCTCGATATCCTTGGCCCTATTAACCAACACATCAAACTCGGTGTATTCAGCAGCTAACAGATGTCTTAATCTCGGGATCCAACTCATATCGGAACCTATCACACCTTTTCCGGTCAGTAGGTACCAACTCAGGAGCATAGTGACTCAACTTAATAAACTGTATCTCATACTCAGCTACTGTTCTAGCCCCCTGTACCAAGGACATAAACTCCTTCTTCCTTGCATCCTCATACTGTGGCCTAAAAAACTTCCGCACAAAAGCGGTCCGGAAATACTCCCAAGTCAGGTTAGCAGCATCTACACCAGCTTTCGTGATGATCCACCAACGATAAGCATCTCCCTGAAGCAGAGAAACTACACAACCTAGCCTCTTAGTATCTTGACAATCCATCTGATCCAAAATCCTCTCTGTACTAGCCAACCACTCCTCAGCCGAGCTCGGATCTGATCCACGGAACTCTACACCGCCCAAACTACGTAGACGCTCTAAAGGTAGACCCGGGGTAACCACAACAGTAGGGGCAGGATCCGGGATATGCACTCCAGCAACAGCAGCCTGAAACGCACCCGCCATAGCCTGTATAAGCGGTGCAAACTCTCTAAACTGACCTCCAAGAGGAACCGGAGGCACACCCATGGGTGGAGGAGGAGGAAGCGACTCTTCCCTAGCAGTCGCCTCACCCTCAGCCTGACCCTCGGTGATCATATTCGCACTAGCACGTGTCTCACGTATCGGTGGCATATTCCAAAAACTTCATACTTGCAATTTAAAACATGATATTAAAACATAATAAACCTACATTCGGGCAAGATCCAAGGGAAACCTGAGAAGCATTTGAAAATGCATTGGCATTGGCAATGTGTAACCGTCATCCCTTTTAAACATCATAACTCAAATACAACCATCATGCATAAATATATTCAGCAAGTTAACAACATAACAAGTTCAGTCACACACTTAGCAAACCTAGCCACACACTTTAGTTAACCTGGCTCTGATACCACCAAATGTAACCCCCTTAGCCCGGCCTGGATGGAACCAGCACTAACGGGTTACACGGGGAATATCGAACCAAACCCGTTAAGGTCCAATTCGATAAACAACCCTGATAACCAATATGTTTTTTTTCTTACTAGATGCATAATTTATTTCCTATGTGTGTCGGGGTCATGCGTAACGAAAATGGAACATTCGATTCATGATTGATCAATTCAATTCGCATATAAGTACATAAGGATCAAAACATAAATAATTCTTATTCCAACAATAAACCGGTAATGCGATCTACCATGGTTCAATTAAACATGCCTAGCATACTCATAACAAAGTTTAGATCAATCGGGCCATTATTGCATCCTCAATTTCATGTTTCATAACGTAAGGACCTAATTGTAAAGCTCACAACATCATAGGAACCAAAACCAACATTTATTTACCAATACGGATTTAAATGAACATCATGCATTTAAGTGATATTACCACTCAAAATATTATTCGTTGCATCTATATTCGATCGTGGAAAGACGTCCAACCCTACATGAAATTTTCAACACTTAAAGTGTCATTTTTGATTAGGGGTATCGATACCTAGGGTCTCGGTATCGATACCCTATCGTGGAGCTAGCCTCCTTACACTTCGAAGGCTATTGGTATCGATACCCCCATAGGTGGTATCGATACTCCAGCGTCCAGTGGGGTAATTGCATCGAACCATGATTCGAACCACCCCAAAATTTAGCCTTGGGTATCGATACAGGTATCGATACCCCCTGTGCACTTTGACAAGTTTGAACATTCTAAGTTAATTCCACCCATTCAAGCATAACCATTAATCACCCTTAACTATCTGTATAATTTCCTAAGCATAAAGAACAATTTAAAGCATACATTTATCATATCAAAGACCCCAAACACTCTATAGGCATGCTTCCTAAAATATGATTTAAAATAAAAAATTTTAATGCATGTACATGCTTCAACAATCCAAGCAACACCATAGTCCATCAATTAAAAATCCAAAACATTATAGGTCTTATTACAACATTAACCAAAGCAAAACTCACACACTTCACATGGGTTTGATTTACACATTGCCAAGCCCCAAATTATTTGCCAAAAACATACCAAAAATTGAGATAACCTTCCCCTTGGTTCCCTTGCTCCTAACGTAGCCTCGAATGTCACTATTTGTCTGCAAAGATGAGAGGAGAGCTTAAGCAAAACATGCTTAGTGAGGAAGCTCTAAACATATTCATCAATGCATCAATTTAAAACCATAACTTGTAATGCCTTTCTGAAACAAAGCATGCTTAACAATCATGTTCATGTTCAATACCAAAAACCTTTCCTTGAGTATGCATGGCATTATCAATTCATTTCACAAATGATGCACAATGTTCCAAATATGTTCATGTTTGTATATTGGCTTCCTAGTGATCACTTAATGTGAACCTTAAGTTCACCGAATACGCGGATCCATTAATTAGAGACCTTTAGTCTCGACATGACACAAAGTCACCATTGACATGACATGAAGTCACCATTGACATGACACGAAGTCACTATTGACATGACATGAAGTCACCATTGACATGACACGAAGTCACCATTATCAAGCTCTACCACGCACAGTTGGACACATAGTCACCCTTGTTACGTGTAGGCGGCTCTACCACGCACGGTTGGACACAAAGTCACCCTTGTTACGTGTAGGCATTTTCCTTTATTTCCATACTATTTATAGTGCACTCAATCCTAATGACATGTCATTTGTATTCGAATCTAAAATAGTGTCACTAAGACAATATCAAGTCCAAGTATGCATGCAAATTTGCTGCTCATAATGCATCCATAATGTGTTCAACAAATGAACTAAAAGTCATGCCCAATGGCACCATCATATGTAAGGCAAATAACCATATCATATTCCACTTCATTTTTCATGTTTTCATAAACCATGGATGTCTTTAAAAATCATGCATTTCCAGCAATTAACACATGCATGCATCATTTCAAAATCATACTTATGCATTTCCAAAATCTCATTAAATCATCATCATAGATGTCGTTACCGAAAATAGCCTAAACTCGCAATAATGCATCAAAATCATTTACTTTACTTACTCTTGAACTATGGAAAGTTTTCACACTATTCCATAGCCCCCAAAACAGAACCAAATCTTTGCGAAACACTTTAAAACCCGAAATCACTCACCGACAAGCAAAATGAGCCCTCGCTGATGCTCCGACGGCAACGCCAATGCACCAGCCACTTATGCACCTTCTTGCACTACCTCTACAACATTAAAAACATATCATATTCACATAACAACATGCTCAAAATAGCAGCCACAACAAACCTTCACAAAACTATCGAAAACCTAGCCGAAAAGACCGAAACCTGGCCGAAACGCATCCGAAACATCATCAGCCCAAAACCTAATGAATCTAACATCTAATCCACCTCAATTATGAACCAAAAACACTTTCAAACCATCCTTATACCTCCAACAACACAAGAACACCTAAAACAGCCCCTAAAACAACCGAAAACCACCTTAAAACACTACCGATTACATTATTCCGGGATTAAATTAATGTGTCATCAATTCAACACTTTATCAATCATTTAATTGACATAATATCATAATTAAATCAACCTAATTACAACATTAATTGAGATCTAAAAAAATTTCACAAAAATCTCTATAAAATCCATAGATCTAGAATTAAAAACACAAAATTAAGTTTCCATTGTTGATTAGCAAGCCAATACTTGGGAATTTCAATAAAGAACCTTAGAAAAAGATTAAAAATCAGCAAAGTTACCTTAAAGATTTGCTCCACCAAAAAGATGAGAAATCCTCCCTTGATTTCTTGAAAATGGATGTTGATTTTGCAAAATTGATGAGTAGGCTTTGTAGAGTATGAAAGGATGAATAAAATGAAGTAAATCATGTTGAAAAGTGATGAAGAAATCATCAAGAAATTGAAGAAATTTGGAGAAGAGAGGGAGAGAAAATGAGAGAAAATCTTGAGAGAAAAGATGGGAAAATGAGAAGTTACAAAAGAAAATGGAATTATCATCTAAATAAAACAATTTAAAACAATTTTGGTGGATAAATCATTAATTAAAAATAAATTGGATTTATGGCCCTCTAAGGATTCTAAGTATGACTTACTTTTCAATTTAGTCACTAAAATCCACATTTTCAAAAATTACTAATTAAATCCCCAAAAATTACAATTTAATCACTAGCACAAAATTAAGCCCAATTAAAAATCAAATTAAAGTTCAAATAATATTCCTTTAACTTTAAACACCTTTTTAATATTTTTAGAACCATTTCACAAAATTATTACTTATCCGATTAAAATAATATTATTTTAATTTTTCCCGGAATAACGAACCCTAGGAATCCGATTCGACCCGAATCGAATTTCCCCAACTTACACTCAAACTACTAACCCCAAAACCGGGATGTTACAGCCGCAGCAGGAATTTCGGCATACTAGCCGTTACACTATTCTGCCAGTTGGGACTACTGCGGCCTTGACACTATTTTCTGCCCCGATAGTAGATTTCATGCTGTGAACTATTTCTCCTTTATTCTTGCTTATTGTCCTAAAATAACAATAAACATAATTAAATAAATAACAAATATACTAATAAAATTTAACTCTAAACTAAAACTATTCCTAATATAATAAAGATAAGGGGAAATAGATTATGTCACTGGGGGAGTGCATGCAAATGAATCTCCTAAGGTGATTGTCTTTTGTTGGCCAGAATAATGTTTCAAATGTTATCCATTCTCCTTGAACTCATGCCCATCCCTTTTCGATTTGATCTTTACTGCACCATGTGGTTCTGACCATTTGGACCTGAATGTGCCTGGACAATGTGCTTTCCTATTTGCTGCCTCCACCTCTGGCTTAATCTTACTACTAAATATTTTGTCGTAACAAGCATCGATTTTTCTACTAAGCTTATTGCTAAGGCAGTGGTTGCTGAGACAAGATATTTTAGTGCCTGCATCTGTGTTGTGGATAGCTTTGCACTCCTTTGGATCATCATGTCTTTTCAAATTTTGGAAAGCATTGAGTTTGACTTGCTGGTCATTGACCCTCATTGTCAATTCTCCTTTTTACACATCAATTAGTGTGCGTACAGTGGCAAGGAAAGATCTCCCCAAGATGATCGGTGCATTGTCATCTGCTTCACAATCAAGGACAAGAAAGTCAGCGGGAAAAATAAATTTATCCACCCTTACCAGTATGTCCTCAATCTTTCCTTCTGGTTGCACATATGATCTATCCGCAAGTTGGAGCATCACTATTGTAGTTTTTTCCCTTCATATTCCAAGCTTTTGGAAAATAGATTTAGGCATCAAGTTTATGCTTGCTCCAAGGTCGCATAAGGCCTTTCCTTCGTAGTGGTTACCTATCGCACAAGGTATGGTGAAGCATCCAAGATCCTTCAATTTAGGAGGCATGCGATTGTGTAGCATTGTCATGCATCCTTCAGTAGCAGCCACTATTTCAAACTCACCAAGCCTCTTTCTCTTAGACACTATGTCTTTCAAGAACTTAGCATAGTTTGGCATTTGTTCAATTGCCTCAACAAATGGCAAGTTGATGTTGATGTGGACTTGCTTCAAGATATCTAGGAATTTTTTAAATTGGTGGTCCTGTTTTTGCTTTTTCAACCTTTTTGGGAAAGGTGGTGGTGGTCGCATTTCTTCCAGGGTCTCATTTGTTTGGAATTCAATACCTGGCACCACTGGGTCTTTATCTGTCTCGGCATCTTGTCGAGGTACTACCAAGTTCTCTGTTGGGGCAGTGCTTTCTGCTGGGATATCTGTGGCATGATCTTTTGGTTCAGCATCCAAGTCCTCTTTGTCTGAATCTTCTTCTTCTACTGGTGGGACTTTGTCTGCTGAGTTTCCTACTATCTCCTTAAGCTGTAGACCACTCCTAGTAGTAGTTGCCTTGCATTGTTCATGGCCCATTACCTTAGCAACTTCAGTATTTGTCGCGTGTCAAAAGTGCGTTGTCGCGTGTCAAAAGTGCGCGTTTAGTGCAACTGGACACATCAAAAGTAATAAGTGATAAGTATTTTATCGAGTTATCGTCTCCTCAGGGACCGGTATACTTAATATGTTTTCTTCACCTTCTTGTTCTGTAGAAAAGTAAAGAACACAAGTGAGTTGATTTGATTTATCTAAATTAAAATAACTAAATAAAAATAAAGGGTTGAAATAATAGAGAGAGATGGGCTAGGATCCAGTTGCGTCATATTGTGGATTCGATTGACTTGTCTCTGTCCAATGCAATCGTATATCACTGCCTCGGCAGCACTGCAGTTTACTGCCTTGACAGCGACAATACTATCTGCCGCGGTAATCCCTTGCTCGTGGGCAGACTTTACCAAAGTTCGGCAAAGTATCCTTGAGTGACTCCGCTTATCCCTAAGTCAAAGTGCTGTTGATGACTAGTCCTTGGTGATACCTCCCGGCGTGAACCAATTATACTCACCAACCAATCTCACACTTCTTTTAGCCGCTGAAACTCTTAACCTATCCTTGGGCCGAGTTAGTATTTCGCGATTGAAACATCGTACTTACCCCTTTCGTGAATCTAACTCTCCCGAGCTTAGATAAATGGATAATTCACAATATCCTCTCCTGAGCTCAATTGTGAAAACAAGGAATAACAAAGGATAAGCAAACCTTGATAACTTTATTGCATTGAATCAAAGACAAAGTACAATCTCCTGTCACAAATACTCGACAACCTTCACCTAATCCCTAAGAGGGTTTAGAACATAATGGAGGAGAAGAAAACAAGAATAGAAATCAGCTATCTCCCTAGGTATTCCCTGTTTTGTACATTGGGTGGCTAGGTCCTTATATAGGCTAGACCTAGGGCAAACCTTTCCTAAGTAGAATACAACTTGGAGTAGGGAACAAGTCAAGTACATAATAATAAAAATATTTCCAAGTTTGATTCGGCTAAGGGGTTTTCCCGCGTGGTCTTCCTTTTGGGCTTTTCCTTGTGCTAGCCAGCTTCGATCCATGGGCTTCAAGTTCAGACACGTTCCTTGGATTTTTGTCTTTCCATCGCCTATCACTTTGCTTCATGTCTTCCTGCTGCTGCCTCGGCATCAGGTCCTGCCTCGACCATGTCTCTGTCGCGGCACTGGTTCTCCTGCACAGATATGAAAACGCAGTAAAACATGCCTTTTTCTGTAAATATTATCTATATGAGTATATCTTCTAAATATATCATATTAAGCACATGCATTGGTCCGAGTGGGAGTATATTTGATGATTAATGCCCATAAATGGAGTAAAAAGTGATAGTGTGTTGAGCACTTATCACACCCCCAAACTCGAACTATTGTTTGTCCTCAAGCAATGCAAACCATCAATTTGCCGAACTAAACTCTCTCTTGGTCTTACATGTCCATCTATTCTCCCCACCATAACTAGGCCTATTCTTAAGCATTAACCATTCGGTTACTCAAGGGTTTACCTAGAAACAAACTATAGAAAATTTGAGTGTGTGCGTTTTTGTGGTCAAGTTGATTAAAGGCTTTCTTAGATAAACTCTAAGTTCAAGACAAGTAGAATTTGGTTAAGTGTTCTCTTCTTATCAAACACCAAATCTTGAGCCAATTTTGGGCACCTCAAAGACTTGTGTTTTTCCCTCACTTATTTTTTTCTTTTTGTTATTCCTTAAAGCATACTAGAGCCAATTTCGGGCACCTCTAGCATGAAGAAGAGACTTTCTAGAGCCGGTGGTAGGCACCTCTAGTTACTTTCCAAAAAATCTAAGTCTTTATCACCTAAGTTCATTAAAAAAATTCCTATAATCCAACAAGTCCCCAAAAGTGTTTAAAGTTCTTCCTGTAGTAAGCTTCTAAGTTTTCATCCTTAAGAATCCTAAGGTTAAGCCCTCTTAACAGAACCTAAACATGGTAAGGAGAAAGATTTCTATAGCCTTAAAGAATAAACTAAGGCAATACTGATGATAAGTAGTGCAAAAGTGTAAGCAGTTAATTCAAGTAAGGCGGGGAGCATAAAAATTTTAAAAAAAAATCACTAGAATACTCCCTTTTTGGCAAGGCCGCGGCAGTAGATTGCTGCCTTAGCAGTGAATCTGCGCCCCCAAACTCAAACCAAGCATTGTCCTCAATGCTTTATTTTTGAAGAAATACGCGGCAAAACAAAATATGAATATAATAAACAGCAAATAGAGACTGCAAAAGCAAGTAATATTGAAGTAAGAACAAAGATTTTAAAGCGACTCCGAAGAGTTGCTTGTAACAATTTTTCTCCTCGGCCTTGTTGCCGAATGCTTTGTCCTTGGGGAAGGCGATGGTTGTGCCTTTGCTTGCCGGGGTGGTTGGACTCGAGTGGGTGGTGTCCTTTGCATTGGGGCCTCTACCTCCTCTCCTTCTTCTACATCAGCCATCTCTTCGGTGAGCATTACGTCCGTTCCTCCTCCCATTGTTGTTGCTCCTCCGGTGTGGTGGGTACTTGGGACGGCGGCAGTGGAGCTTTGGTGTACATAGGCATCTATCTCGGCTGATAGACTGTCCATGATAATTGGTGATCTGGGTGGGGTGCTGAAAACGACCCTTCGCTTGGATGGCCTTCTGCTGACAGACGAGGCTGCGGCAGAATCTGCTGCCCTAGATGGGTCGGCAGCCTGGTATTGGGGCTGAGGATCCGCATGGAAGAACGACCTTGGTCCTCCCGGGGATGGTGTAGTCTCGGTGTAAGGGGCGGCTGTAACGAACATGTTGCTGGGAAACTCCGGAAATTGTACTCCTTGGTCCGGGAAGGCGTGCAACATCATCTGGGCTAGAGTGCCATTGAAATCCCTTTGGTACTCCATGTACCTTTGTTGTCTGAGGTCCATTGCTGCCATTCGCTGCAAGATCTCCTGGTACGGGTCTGCTGCGGCAGAGGTGTGGGCAGTACCCGGCATGTCTGCCGTGTACTGGGCCCCGGTAACAGTATCAACAGTGAACTGCTGCGGCGTTGCTTGGACAGGCTCTACTTGTCCGTTTCTTCGATGGGCACACCTGCGGCAACACATAAACCCGTGATGAAACAAGGGAAATACAATGGTCCTCTATCTTTCTTACCGCACTCATGAATTTTCCGAAGGATGATCTCTCCAACGTTGATGGTTCTCTTGTTGATGATGGATTGGATTAGCACCAATCTTTTACGATCTACCGTGCTATTGTGTGATGTGGGGATGAGCCTTCATTTGGAAAAGGTTCTCCACATCTTGGCCTCGAGTTTTAGACTTTGTCTTGTTACGGATCCTCGATGGGTACCGGTTTCCCATGGGGTGTTCGCATAACAAAGATCATCTTTGATGAGCTCGTAGTCCTCGGTAGTGACGTCCTCCATGAATTTGGCATGGATGTCACTGTCAGGGGTGAGGCCGTAGAAATTATTGATTATCTCGGCATCGAGCTGGACAGGCCTGCCACGGCAATGAACGAAGAGGGAGTCTTTGCTGGGCCCGTGCGCGTAGAACTCCCGGACGATCGTGGCATTCGCCTGGGTAGGTTGGAGACAGAAAATTTCCCAATTTTGGTACTTAATTTTGTCGAAGAGGTAGTGCTCAATACTGTAGTTTTATTCATCCGCATGCTGGAAACCTTGCTCTTCTCATAGTTGCCGAGCGATGAAAGATCGGTTGAAGCGATCTTCAACGTTGGTGGGAGCAAATCGCTTGTATGTTGCCATCAAGATTGAGAGATGTGATTTCTTGGAGTTTTTCTTAAAAAGAATCTGAAGTTTAGCGAAGATTAGTATGCAGAGAGTAATGTGAGAGAGAGATTGTTTTGAGTACTAAAGAAAACAAGAAAGCAAGAGTGAATAGATCAAGAGGAAGGAGTTTCTTATATAGGCCTCGGCCTTGTGACCGTTGAAGCCACTAGCCGTTTTGTAACCGTTTCCTTTTTCTGCCGCGGCAGGAATCTCGGCAGACTAGCCGTTACACTGTTCTGCCCGTTGGGACTGCTGCGACCCTGACACTATTTTATTGCCTCGGTAGAGTTCCTACTGTGAACTATTTCTCCTTTATTCTTGCTTTTTATTCCTACACAAAAGAAAAAGTACTTAAAGCAAAAATAATTAGAAAAAATAAAAAGAAATAAAAATAAACTAACTAATCCTAATATATTAATAAAGAAAAAGGGAGGAGATCATGTTACTGGTGGGGAGGATGCAAATGCATCCCCCAAAATTATTCTCTCCCTTTGGCCCAAATTATGAATCGGTTGTGGGCCACTCATTTTTGTTGTATGTTCATCCACATTGGGTTTAAATCTTTTTGCCGAATATCCTGCCGAGAAGACTGCCCAGGCAGGATATCTTATTGTCTACTGTGTGGATGGTCGTGCACTCCTCTGGATCATCATATTTTTTTAAGTTGTGGAATGCGTTGAGTTTGACTTGTTGGTCATTGACCCGCATTGTCAACTCTCCTTTTTCCACGTCAATTAGAGTGCGTCCAGTTGCAAGGAAAGGTCTCCCAAGGATGATCGGTGCATTGTCATCTGCTTCACAATCAAGGATAAGGAAGTCGGCATGAAAAATAAACTTATCTACTCTTACTAGTATGTCCTCGATTTTGCCTTCAGGTTGTACATAGGATCGATCCGCTAGTTGGAGCATAACGGTTGTAGGTTTTGCCCTTCCAATTCCAAGCTTTTGAAAGACTGATTTGGGCATGAGATTTATGCTTGCTCCAAGGTCGCATAGGGCCTTACCTTCATAATCCTTACCTATCGCACAAGGTATAGTAAAGCAGCCAGGATCTTTTAACTTTGGTGGCATGCGGTTATGCAGCATTGCCATGCATCCCTCGGTAGCAGCCACTGTCTCAAACTCACCTATTCGTTTCCTCTTTGACACCATGTCCTTTAGTAACTTGGCATAGTTCGGCATTTGTTCAATAGCTACAACGAAAGGTATGTTGATGTGGACTTGCTTCAAGATGTCGAGGAACTTCTTGAATTGCTGGTCCTGTTTTTGCTTTTTCAACCTTTGTGGGAAAGGTGGTGGTGGTCTCATCTCATCCAGGGTTTTTTTAGTTTGAAATTTGATACCTGGCACCACTGGAGTTGTTGCTGCCTCGGCAGGCTGCTCAGGAGCTGTAGTGCTTTCTGCCGGGGCAGTGTTATCAGCTTCAGTTTGCTTGGCCTTTTCTTTTACGAGATCAGCTGATTGATTTTGGCTTTCTGGGATCTTCTCCTTCAGCTGTAGACCACTCCTAGTAGTGATTGCTTTGCACTGTGCATGACCCATTACCTTAGCAACTTCAGTATTGCTAGGTAGTCCTCCTTGTGGTCTAGTGTTTATGCATTGAGCAAACTGCCCAACTTGAGTTTCCAGCGTTTTAATGGTCGCTTCTTGATTTTGTAACCTCATCTCAGTTCTATTCATGAAGGCATCTGTCCTCTTGATGAAATTGCTATTCTCTACCATGTATGACTCAGTTTTCATCATGAAGGCCTTTAGCGTGTTCTCCAATGAACTTACCGGTTGCTGCTGCATCTGTTGCGGCGGCATTGACTGCTGGGCTTGCTGCTGCGGCATCAATTGTTGAAATCCTGAAGGTTGGGTGATTGGGTTTAAGGCATTGTTTAGGTTGCTCCATGATAGGTTTGGATGCCTCTTCCATGAGGGGCTGTATGTGTTGGACATCACATTGTTGCGATTGTAGTTCCCAACATACATACCAGTTTCTTGATTCATGCAATCAGAGGAACTGTGGTTACCTCCACATAAGTCACAATATGAATCAATTACCTTAACCTCACGGGTATATTGTTGTAATTGCAGGTTTTGCACCATCTTGGTAAGAGAGGCCAATTATGCTGCCACTAAACTTGATGTGTCTAATTCATTTACCGTGGCTTGGCGTCTTACTCCTCCTCGCCTAGATGTAGGAAACTGAAAGTCATTCTTTGCGAGTTTATTCAAAATTTCAATAGCTTCCTCAGGTGCTTTATCCAGGAGTGTTCCGTTTGCCGAGGCATCTAACATCATCCTTGTCGGGGCATTCGTGGCATTGTAAAACATTGTCACTTGTGTCCATAGGGGAAATCCATGCAAAGGACACTTGTGCAATAGCTCCCTGTAGCGTTCCCATGCCTCGTACATTGGTTCGTCTTCTGCCTGTCGAAAAGAAGTTTCATTACGGATTCTATCATATAAATTTGTGGGATTAAAACGAGTAATAAAATCACGGCAAAGTTCACTCCAAGATCCAATAGATCCTGCTGGAATGCTATTCAAACAAGCTTTCGCCCTATCCCTCAGTGAATAGGGGAATAGCTTTAATCGCAAGACATCTTCATGGACTCCTTGGATTTAGAAAGAGTTGCAAATTTCCATGAAGGATTTGAGGTGCTACCTTGCGTCTTTAGTTGCAAACCCACCAAATTGTCCAAGTGTATTTAACATATTGAACATAACAGGTTTTAGTTCAAAATGGGCTGCTTCAATCTCCGGTGTGACAACTCTTAGGTTTAATCCATTTAAGTCCTCCTCCAGGAAGTCTTTGACAGTGAGCTGCCGCGGCCCAGGTGGCGGCGGAAGTCCTCCATTGCCGGCAAGTAAGTTTTGTCCTACAGGGTGATCTGCCATGGCTCCTTGGATCTATCTCCTCAACCTTTGCCTTGTTCTTTGGATCTCTGGATCTAACTTGTACAAAGGGTTGTTTGGATTGGCCCTGGTCATACACCACGATAAACAAAAGTAAAATAAAAATAAAAATAAACAAGAAAATAAAGAAAACAAAATTTAGTTGCCAGTCCCCGACAACGGCGCCAAAAACTTATCGCGTGTCAAAAGTGCGCGTTTAGTGCAAGTGGACACATCGAAAGTAATAAGTGATAAGTATCTTATCGGATTATCGTCTCCACAGGGACCGATATACTTAATATGCTTTCTTCACCTTCTTGTTCTGTAGAAAAGTAAAGACACAAGTGAATTGAGTTGATTTATCTAAACTAAAATAACTAAATAAAAGTAAAGAGTTGGAATAATAGAGAGAGATGGGCTAGGATCCAGTTGTGTCGTATTGTGAATTTGATTGACTTGTCTTTGTCCAATGTAATCGTATATCACTGTCTCGGCAGCACTACAGTTTACTGCCTTAGCAGCGACAATATTGTCTGCCGTGGCAATCCCTTGCTCGTGGGTAGACTTTACCAAAGTTCGGCAAAGTGTCCTTGAATGACTCCGCTTATCCCTAAGTCAGAGTGCTGTTGATGACTAGTCCTTGATGATAGCTCCCGGCGTGAACCAATTATACTCACCAACCAATCTCACACTTCTTTTAGCCGCTGAAACTCTTAACCTATCCCTAGGCCGAGTTAGTATTTCGCGATTGAAACACCGTACTTACCCCTTTCGTGAATCTAACTCTCCCGAGCTTAGATAAAAGGATTACTCACAATATCCTCTCCCGAGCTCAATTGTAAGAACAAGGAATAACAAAGGATAAGCAAACCTTGATAACTTTATTGCATTGAACCAAAGACAAAATACAATCTCTTCTCACATATACTCGACAACCTTCACCTAATCCCTAAGAAGGTTTAGAACATAATAGAGAATAAGAAGACAAGAATAGAAATCGGCTCTCTCCCTAGGTATTCCGTGTTTCATACATTGGGTGGCTAGGTCTTTATATAGGCTAAACCTAGGGCAAGCCTTTCCTAAGTAGAATACAACTTGGAGTAGGGAACAAGTCAAGTACATAATAATAAAAATATTTCCAAGTTTAATTCGGCTAAGGAGGCTTTCCCGCGTGGTCTTCCTTTGGGCTTTTCCTTGTGCTAGCCAGCTCCGATCCATGGGCTTCAAGTCCAAACACGTTCCTTGGATTTTTATCTTTCCAACGTCTATAGTCTTGCTTCCTGTCTTTTTGCTGCTGCCTCGGCATCAGGTCCTACCTCGGCCTTGTCGCTGCCGCGGCACTGGTTCTCCTGCACAAATATGAAAACGCAGTAAAACATGCCTTTTTCTGTAAATATTATTTATATGAGTATAACTTCTAAATATATCACATTAACTACATGCATTGGTCCGAGTGGGTGTATATTTGGTGATTAATGCCCATAAAAGGAGTAAAAAGTGATAGTTTGTTGAGCGCTTATCAGTATTGCTAGGTAATCCTCCTTGTGGTCTTGTGTTCATGTTTTGAGCAAACTGCCCAACCTGAGTTTCTAGTGATTTGATTGCTGCCTCTTGGTTCTGCAACCTCATCTCAGTTCTATTTATGAATGCATCTATTCTTTTGATGAAGTTACTGTTCTCTGCCATGTATGATTCTGTTTTCATGATAAAGGCCTTAAGAGAATTTTCTAGTGATTTTATAGGCTACTGCTGATGCATCTACTGCTGCGGCAATGGTTGCTGGACCTGCTGTTGCGGTAGATGTTGCATTGGTTGCTGGAAACCTGGGGGTTGAGTATTTGGATTCAAGGCATTGTTGGGATTACTCCTTGAAAAGTTTGGATGCCTCTTCCATGATAGGTTGTATGTGTTGGACATCATATTGTTCCTATTGTAATTTCCAACATAAAGGCTAGACTCTTGATTCTACATACATTCAGAAGAATTATGGTTACCTCCACATAAATTGCAGAAAGAATCTATGGCCTTAACCTCATGGGTATTGTGTTGTAATTGCATGTTTTGCACCATCTTAGTAAGAGAGGCCAATTGTGCTGCCACTGATTTGGATGTTTCTAACTCATTCACTATGGCTTGGCGTCTTACTCCTCGCCTAGATGTAGGGAATTGAAAATCGTTCTTTGCGAGTTTGTTCAAGATATCTATAGCTTCCTCAGGTGCTTTATCAAGGAGTGTTCCATTGGCAGAGGCGTCTAACATCATCCTTGTTGGGGCATTGGTGGCATTGTAATACATGGTTACTTGTATCCACAAGGGAAATCCATGTAAAGGACACTTGTGCAATAGCTCCCTATAACGCTCCCATGCCTCATACATAGGTTCATCATCTTCCTGCTGAAAAGAGGTAATTTCATTACGAATACGATCATATAAATTTGTAGTATTATAACGTGTAATGAAATCACGACATAATTCACTCTAAGATCTTATAGATCCTGCTGGAATGCTTTTTAACCAGGTTTTTGCCCTATCCCTCAGTGAATAGGGAAATAATTTCAATCTCAAGACATCTTTAAGGACTCCTTGAATTTTGAAAGAGTTACAGATCACCATGAATGATTTAAGATGTTGCCTGGCATCTTCTGTCATAGACCCACCAAACTGTCCAATAGTGTTGAGCATTTTGAACATGACAGGTTTCAGTTCAAAGTGGGATGCTTCTATTTCTGGTGTAACCACTCCAAGATTTAACCCATTTAAATCTTCTTCTAGGAAATCCCTAACAGTGAGCTGCCTCGGCATCTGTGGCAGCGGAAGGCCTCCATTGCCGGCAGGTAAGTTCTGATCTCCTTGATTGACAGCCATAGCTCCTTGGATTTGTCTCCTCAACCTTTGCCATGTACGTTCGATCTTTGGATCTAGCTCGTACAAAGGGTTGTTTGGGTTGGCCTTGGTCATACACCAAGAAAAAACACAGTAAAATAAAAATAAAAATTAAAAAGCAAGAAAATAAAGAAAAAAAATTTAGTTGCCAATCCCGGCAACGGCGCCAAAAACTTGTTGCGTGTCAAAAGTGCGAAAATTGTGCAAGTGAACACGTCGCAAGTAATAAAGTGATAAGCATACCAGATATCGTCTCCACAGTGATTGGTCTACTTAATATGTCTTCTTTTGTCTTCTAGCTCTGAAAAGGAATAAAATAAAGACACAAGTAAAATTGGGGTTGATGAAACTAAATAAAAAAAACTAAATAAAAAGAGAATAAACAGATTAAAGAAGTGGCCAGGATCCAGTTGTGTTGTATAGTGGATTCAATTGACTTGATTCTGTCCAATGCAATCGCACAACACTGTCTCGGCAGTACTGTAGATTACTGCCTCGACAGCGATGATGCTAGTCCACCGCGGCAATGTCTTTCTCTTGGGTAGACTTTACCAATGTTCGGCAAAGTGTCCTTTGATGACTCCGCTTATCTCTAAGTCGAAGTACTGTTGATGACCAGTCCTTGATGATACCTCTCGGCGTGAATCAATTATAATCACCAACCAATCCCACACTTCTTTTAGCCGCTGAAACTCTTAACCTATCTCTAGGCCGAGTTAGTGTTTCCTGATTGAAACATCGTACTTATTCCTTTCGTGAATCTAACTCTCTCGATATTAGACAAATGGATTTCTCACAAACTTCTCTCTCGAGCTTGATTGCAAGAACAAGGAATGACAATGAATAAGCAAACCTTGATATTTTATTGCATTGAAACAAGAAACAAAAGTCAATCTCTTCTCACTAATACTCTACAACTTTCACCTAAGCCTAAAAAAACTTAGAACATAATAAAAAGTAAAAGAGAATTCTAAAATCTAAGATGAAGCACTCTATGATGCTAAGTGCTTTGTGCCGAAATCTCCTCTCTCCCCCTAGACGACTATGGCTTATATAGGCTTGGTCTAGGGCAAACCTTTCCTAAGTAGGAATACAACTTGGAGTAGGACACAAGTCAAGTCCATAAATAAAATATTTCCAAGTTTATTCCAACTAGGATGCTTTTCCCGCGTGGCCTTTGACTTGGGCTTTCCATGTGCTACCCAGCTCCGATCCATGTTCTGCTTGTCCAGAAACGTCCAACTCATTTTTCTCTTCAGCTTGCCTACAATATCGCTACTTGTCCTTTAGCTACTGCCTCAGCATCAGGTCCTGTCTCGGCCTCAGTCGCTGCCGCGGTAATAGTTTTTCCTGCACAGACACAAAAGTGCAGTAAAACTTGCCCCTTTTTTATAAGTATCATCTTTATATGTTACAAAAGCAGAATATCTAATTATCTCACATTAAGCACATGCATTGGTCCAAGTAGATGTAGATTTAGTGATTATTGTCCATGAAAGGTGTAAAAAGTGATAGTGAGTTGAGCACTTATCAGATCACTGGAAAGACCGTCATAATTTTGTTCCGCTGCGCCATGGGGTTTGTTGGCGGTCCCAACAGTAGTATTAGAGCCACTTGTACGATCCGTAATCGGTTTAAATACTTGGGTGTTGCGATATGTATGAGATGCATGATTTGTTTTACTATATTTGCGGTATAAATATTGATATTGGTAGTCGATTAGGAATACGATTAATATGTTAATCTGTTAAGTACAGTCACCATGTTGCTACAAGGGTTTTATGATAATCATATGTCAATTGTTGACAGAGTGATCGGCGGAAGTGCGATAGCAGATCGCATCAAGGAAAAGGAATAATTGTTATTCCGATATGGAAAAATCTAAGGGATTTAAAAATCTCGAAAACACGATTCTATTTATAAATCTTATCAAATCGTGATGCTTTTTCATAGAAAAATAGTCGTCCCTTGACCCCTTCGTAGGAAACATAGATTGTAGGCCCATATTGGTAATATTAACGATTTCGTGATAGCATATATATGATATGTTTGCTTTGCACGGTGTTTGACGTGCATGGTTATAGCCCTTGCTTTTACAATAGTTGTAAATTTTAAATACGGCCTGCGTGTTGTGCCTTTGTCTATCTCTGTTATACTTCTCTTCTCATCTTACTCCCTCGTATGTAAAACGAGTTTCTATAATTGTAATATTATTCCAAGAATCCATCGAGACGTTTGGATCAAAGGCGAGAAGATGCTTGAGAAGCAATTTTAGTATTGAATTATGGTTTAAAGGTTCTCCCATTGGCTTGGGATGGGCCACCTTAGTTCTTTATTTTGGGCTATAACCATTGCAATCTTTTTGTTTTATATCTATCATGTATGTGATGAAATGTATGATATATATCTTCTACTAGTATATATTGATGAGATCAATAAGGACCAAATTAAAAGAAATAACGATGAGATAGTTAAAGTTTTCCCTCCAATAATCTAAGTTAAATTTAGTCGTCCAATATTTGCCCTCGTTAAGGCCTTAATCGATCTTATGTGGGTTTTGCCAAAGCATTGACACTTAAGTCCATCTTGGTTAAACGCGAAGAATAAGCAAGTGATATTCGTCGGTCAAAATATTGGTAATAACTTAGTTAGGTTGTTCTAATAGGATTAGAAACCTAAAGGCTAAGTATTTGGTTAAGTCATGAGATGACTAAACAAGAGTTGTTCACCAAATGGAGGAGTTACATGAGATATAATTAGTAAAGGGTTACTTACCTAAATAACCTCTATCCTAAAAGAAAAACCAAAGCTGATTTAGGAAATTGGTGAATTATGGATCCTCGCTCACTAGAAAAATTTTCGTCGAATTTTTTCGAAATTAAAAACGAGAGGGTTTTTTAATTTTGGACAAAATAGTAGGAGTATTTTATAAACAAATACCTATTTATAATATTTCAATTTGATAAATTTATATTATGTATTTCCATTGTTGTAGATCTAAATGGCAAACAACATTATATCACTGCGATCACTCCTTGAGAAGAAGAAACTCAACGGCATAAACTTCCTTGATTGGTTTCGCAATTTGAGAATTGTTCTCAAACATGAAAGAAAAGAATATATCATTGAAGAACCTGTTCAAGATGAACCGGAAACTAATGCTTCTAAAGCTGACAAAGACAAGTTTAAGAAACATATGGATGACATGATAGATGTCGGATGTCTTATGCTTGCTACCATGACTCCTGATCTTCAGAAGCAACACGAGGACATGGTTTCATATAATATGATTCAAAACCTCAAAGAAATATATGAGGAGCAAACACGTCAAGGGAGGTATGTGTAACACCCCAAAATCTTCCCCAAATTTGTAACCCCCTTAGCTTGTGAAACTTATGATTTTAAAACATTACATTTTATATACAATTCTAAATCAACATGTTCCACAATATCATGCTTTACAATACACAAAAGTCTCAATCATAATTCATGCATATTGGTAACTAAGTGACTAACTTTGTTCAAACCTTAAACCCATTGAATACACGGATTCCTTATTCCTTATCTAGAGACACTTGGTCTCAACATGCATTGGTTGGACACGAAATCACCCTTGTATACATGTTACCCCCACTACGCACGGTCGGACACAAAGTCACCCTTTTTTACGTATGGTTCAACTATATGCACGGTCGGACACAAAGTCGCCCTTGTTTACATATAGGCAAGCTCTACACGCACGGTCGGACACAAAGTCACCCTTGTTTACGTGTAGGCAACATCATTATTCTCATAATCTTTATAGTGCACTTAATCCTAATGACATGTCATTTGCATTCGTGGTCTTAAATAGTGTCACCAAGCCAATATCATACTCATTATGCATGGTAGCTTGTTGTTTTATAATGCACTTACTATATGTTCAACAAGATGAACCAAATCATGCTCAACGGCTTTATTCGGGAAAAGGGAAATAACCATACTTTAATCCAAATCATTCTCATGCTTTAAAAGTCATGGAAACCATCATTAACCATGCATATACAATAGCTAACACATGCATGCATCATTTCGAAATTCAATTCATGCATTGCAAACTATTCTTTCATATGCATCTTTCATAAAACCAATGCAACATTACCAATCATTGGATATGTTACCAAAGTATAGAAATTAATAAAACTCATGATGTATTCAATTGTCAAAACATATCCGATATCAATGGACCATAATGAAAACATCCTTTGGACAAAGCACTTATCATTTCTCATGCATAAATCACATATGTAAAAACTACATTAATAGCATGTCTAAAATATGGTAATTATGGAACGATATGGGAACCGTTAAGAGAGCGAAACCATTTAACTTACTTCCGAGTGTAGGGAGATTTTCACACCATCCCTACACTCCCAAATCTTTGATAAAACAAGTAAAACCTTGCCGATACGGCAGCCCACTCACCACTTGTCCGAAACTAGCTTGCCGAAGCCAACCGACATTCTCGCCTTTTCCGAAACACCTTCAACACTTAGCTCAACACCTTGACCAGTTTTTAACATATCAAAATAGAGGTATTAATGCATATTAATGCATTCAATCAACCTCCCACACTTTCCAAACAAACAGCCCCAAAAACTACACTTAAGAAAACCGAAAACACATTCGAAACTTATCCAAACGACCTCCAGACCTTAGCCAACGAAAACCACAACTTATCAACATCAAAACACAACCAAGAACCATGATATAACCATCCTAAACCAGCAACAAACATTCAGCCACCCAAACAAGCCTTAAACCGAAGATCTAAGCCAATTAACACCACCAAAACTTAAGATCCGGGTTTACCCATCCAAGAACCATTAATTCCATGTTAAAACACACCAAAATTCATTGATTTATCCATTGAAAACCATCAGGTATCACCTTATTACGGGATTGCATCAATTCAATCAAAATTAACCGATAAAAACAGAAAATCATCAATTAAAACCATAAAACAAATCAAGAACTCAATGCAATGGATCAAACACTTGGGAATTTCAATAAAGAACTCAAAGTTCATAGGTTTGAATGGTTTCTTACCTCCAAACAAGATCCAACCTCCTTCCAATTGAAAAACCCATGAAAAACAAGTTATAAAGTGTAAGGAAATTGGAGAGAAATAAGGAGAAAATAATATGAACGAAATTAAATCAAAAAGATGTGATTTACCTTGATAAAATTGAAGAGAATTCTGATTGGAAACCAAGAAAATTAGGAGAAGTTGAGAGAAAATGGGAAGTTACACAAAATTGTGATTTTGGTGAAAATGAGAAAAATATCTTAATAAAATCTTTATGGTAATTAAAATGAGTTTATAAAGAGATTTTTGGAAGGTTAGATTTGATGAGAAAGATTGGATAAATAGCCCCTTAAAGATTCTAAGTTTTTACCCATTTACATTTTAGTCACTAAAATTGTCATTTTTACAAAATATTCACTATTTTCCAAAATGTCAAGGTTCATAGTGTAATTTTACAAAATTGAGTTTAGCAAACTCAAATAGAGTCCAAATAATAATTTTAGAGTATTTTCCATATTTTATTTCCTTTAAAAACCACTTATAAAAATTAATTCCCAGATTTAGGCTAATTGGCTTGACTGATTCAACCGAACCCTTGATCCGACCTTGATAATACCTAGGCTCATTTTTGGGATGTTACAACTCTCCCCCACTTAAGAAATTTCGTCCTCGAAATTTAAATAGCAAGAAGAGATAAGGAACTACTCACTTCCAAACTTCTTTCACTTTTACACAACTTTTTCAGCACCCTGCTACCACCAAAAGTGCTTTAAACCACACGAAAAACTTGCCACCCAAACCTTGATCCTATAAAATAAGATCTTACCAAACATTTCACCCACGGAGATAATACAAGATTCCAACCAAATATTTACCCTCCTTGGACAACAATAGATTCGTCCCTCATACCAAAGCAACAACATATAAACCACTACCCGATCTCAACTCTCACAAAAAGAACATAACTCAAAGAGAAACTTTTTTTTCTTATTTAAGATCAGTAACCAACTCCTGAAAACCATAACGGTTTTCATATTACAACTGTCGAACTAACCCTTTTTTCAACATCCTCCAACATTCCGGGTAACCATATAAGCCTCTCATCAACCTTCGGTCCACACAATGACGTTCAACCAACAAGCTTCGAACAAACTTAATACAAAACTGCTAAACATAGTCTTAAGCAAACTCCATCAATGACAACACCTTCACTAAGAGACATAGTAACCATACCACAACACCTCAACATACCATCCATCGACCTATGGATGATAAAAACCGACATTCAAACGACAACCTATGTCGATCCTAAAAACCCTCAAATCTTAACATATTATAGATACACCACTCACCCATCTTTCTAATGGGACTTAGAAACCAAGAAAAATCATACTCAAACAAACGATTGATCCACCAAAACTCATAGGAAATCTCCATACCATCCCCAGAACTTTACCACCAAACTCATGATGATTCTTTCCGAAATTACCTTGGCACCTTGATTGATACCAAAACCCAAAGAAAAATGATACTCCAACTTAACTTATCGGCAGGACAAATCCACCCATAATTCAACCATATCCAAAACAAGCCCACTCAAAAACACCTAGTCCCAAACTTCTACCACAACACCGTACCACCAAACACATAGAAAAGATTACCATATGCTCCGATTAAGATACCACTCCAACTCGACACCCTTCGAAACAACCATGCAGCTCATATAACATAAAAAGATTTTCAACACAAAACTAAACCTTGCCAAACACATCCTTAACTAGACCCTCAACAAACATCTGACCACGACTTATCCCTGATCAACTTAACCAAGGTAGAGTCCCGCTCATAGCTCCACCATTTTACTAGGTCTCCACATAGATTAACCGAACAACTTCCCTCGTAATTCCACAACAACCCTGGCTTACCCCACAAAACAAACTCCCATCACAAGCATCCTTATGTAAGCCAAGTCATCCTTGATAGCTAACATTCCACAAAACATACCATACAAGGAACTTACCAACTTTGTGCCAATACCCAACATTATACTCATCTCAACGACAATACTTCCAACTTAAGGTTTAGCTACCACAACTAACTCAACACCATATTTCAAACTTTAAGATCCACACATCGTTAAGTGCCTTGACACTTAACTCAAAACTCCTTCCCAAAAACAACTCATCGATAAACCAACTCTTATCCCACATATACCACAACAAAATTCAAGCTTGTAAAACTATTCCTTCCACTCACTCCAACATCTCTTTTTTTTACAACCTTGCCAAATCAGTAACCATGTTGATGAAACATCCACAGACATGAACCCACTACATACAAACTCTCACAACACTTTTCGATAAAAGCAAGCCCACAAGATCGATCAACTAATATAAACTATAAACTGTCCAGCGGTCCTCGATACACCACTTCAAACATTACCATAACCTAACTTTAACCAAGGTAAACCCAACTTAACTCCTTATAAACACAACATGTGCAGTTTTCACCTTTACAGCACAACTAAACCTCTCAGGGTCACAACAAACCATGATTCAAACCCATGATACCACAACTCCCATACTAATATATCTCCTACTTTATTTTAAAAACTCCACTCGATACTCCTCACAAAAAAACACCAGATCGGTCATAACCCCCGATCTAACCGCACACTAAACCATACCACAAAGGATTCCCCGTTCTTTCTTATTTTTTTTTCCATCAAACATGACGATTAAACAATACCCTCTTTTTTTTCAAAACAAAATCACACTACACTAAAAAAAAACCCCGCCTTACACTACCTAACATACTACAACCTTCTTACAACCTCCAAACCCCAACTGGTGAGAATCCGCAAAAACCCAACCTTTCATCTCTTAATAACCAACTCAAAACTACCATAACTCAGGGTATTCCCCTCAGGTTCAAACATTCACAGCTCCGAGCCTAACTAACCAATCTTTATCCTTGATTATACTCTAGCCAAAAGAGTAATTCGCCCACAGCACATCAAGCTCAAGACCAACAAGGAGGCTCTTTGAATACACCAATTTTTTTTAACTCCCAACCACCAACCATGCACCACTTCCATCTTCAAAGGAGATACCCGTAAGTTTGAAAAAAATGTATGCATGATTTCCTGTATGCCCTCATAAATGCCTATGCAAGTGCATGTAAATACAATTTCTAATGTCATGCTCGGGAATGCATGCATGTCCTATTATCTATATATATATATAACATCCCGGTTTTGGGGTTAGTAGCTTGAGTGTTAGTTGGGGAAATTCGATTCGGGTCGAATCGGATTCCTAGGGTTCGTTATTCTGGGAAAATTAAAATAATAATAATTTAATCGGACAAGTAGTAATTTTGCGGAAATGTTTAAAAATATTAAAATGGTATTTTAAAGTTAAAGGAGTATTATTGAGCCTTAATTTGATTTTTAATTAGGCTTAATTTTGTACAAGTGACTAAATTGTAATTTTAGGAAAAATTTAGGAGTTTAATTGGTAATTTTCGGAAATTAAGATTTTTAGTGACTAAATTGGAATGTAAGCCATACTTAGAATCCTTAGAGGGCCATTAACCCAATTTATTTTTAATTAAAGATTATCCACCAAAATTGTTTTAATTAATTTTAATAAAAAGGTTATTTTCATTTTCTTTTGTAACTTCCCATTTTCTCATCTTTTCTCTCAAACTTTCTCTCCATTTTCTCTCCATCTTCTTCTCAAAATTTCTTCAATTACTTGATGATTTCTTCATCATTTTCAACAAGATTTATTTCATTTTACTCATCTTTTCATTCTCTACAAAACCTACTCATCAATTTTGTAAAATCAACATCATTTTCAAGGAAATCAAGGAAGGA
Organism: Abelmoschus esculentus; assembly: GCA_035048815.1. Classification (NCBI taxonomy): domain Eukaryota; kingdom Viridiplantae; phylum Streptophyta; class Magnoliopsida; order Malvales; family Malvaceae; genus Abelmoschus; species Abelmoschus esculentus. Next base: position 8,974,258 of record JAUCBN010000015.1, read on the forward strand.
TTTCTCATATTTTTGGTGGAGCAAATCTCTAAGGTAAAATTCTAATTTCTAATCTTTTTCTAAGGTTCTTTATTGAAGTTCCCAAGTATTGGCTTGCTTATCAACAATTGATATTTAATTTTTATGTTTTTAATTCAAGATCTATGAATTTATGGAGGTTTTTGGTGAAATCTTTTTAGATCTCAATTAGTGCTGGAATTAGGGTGATTTAATTATGATATTATGTCAATTAAATGATTGATCGGGTCTTATAATGATTTAATATCAAATTAATCCCGGAATAATGTAATAGGTGGTGTTTTAAGGTGGTTTTCGGTTATTTTACGGGCTGTTTTAAGTGTTCTGGTTTTGCTGGAGGTATAAGGATGGTTTGGAAGTGTTTTTAGTTCATAATTGAGGTGGATTAGATGTTAGATTCATAAGGTTAAGGGCTGATATTGTTTCGGATAAGTTTCGGCATAGTTTTCGGTCTTTTCGGCTAGGTTTTCGATAGTTTCGGAGACGTTTGATGTTGGAATGTTTTGGGCATGTTATGATGTGAAAATGCTCTGTTTTTAATGTTGTAGAGGAAGTGCAAGAAGGTTCATAAGTGGCTGGTGCGTTGGCGTTGCCGTCGGAGCGTCGGCGAGGGCTTGTTTCGCTTGTCGGTGAGTGATTTTGGGTTAAAAGTGAATCGCATTGGTTCGGTTCTATTTTGGGGACTATGGAATAGTGTGAAAAGTTTCCATAGTTCAAGAGTAAGTGATTTAAATGATGTTGATGTATTACCTTAAGTTTCGGTTATTTCGGTAATGGCTTTTATAAATGATGATTTAATGAGATTTTGGAAGTGCATGACTTTGATTTTGAAATGATGCATGCATGTGTTAATTGCTGAAAATGCATGGTTTGGAAAGGTATTCATGGCTTATGAAAGCATGAAAATAAATTGGAACAATATGTGGTTATTGCCTTATAATTGATTACGCCGTTGAGCATGATTTTGGTTCACATGATGAACATTTAATGAGTGCATTATGAGCAGCAAGTTAACATGCATGATTGGAAATTATATTGGAATAGTGACACTAAACCTTATATTCGAATACAAATGACATGTCATTAGGATTGAGTGCACTATAAAAATATTGAGAATAATGATGATGCAAACACGTAAACAAGGGTGACTTTGTGTCCGACCGTGCGTGTAGAGCTTGCCTATATGTAAATAAGGGTGACTTTGTGTTCGACCGTGCATAAAGTTGAGTGTTTAGAGCTTCCTCACTAAGCATGTTTTGCTTAAGCTCTCTCTTTTCATACTTGCAGAAAAATAGAGACATTCGGGGCTACATTCGGAGCAAGGGTGTAACATCCCGGTTTGGGGGTTAGTAGCTTGAGTGTTGGTTGGGGAAATTCGATTCGGGTCGAATCGAATCCCTAGGGTTCGTTATTCTGGGAAAAATTAAAATAATAATATTTTAATCGGATAAGTAATAATTTTGTGAAATGATTCTAAAAATATTAAAATGGTGTTTTAAAGTTAAAAGAATATTATTTGAGCTTTAATTTGATTTTTAATTATGCTTAATTTTGTACTAGTGACTAAATTGTAATTTTTGAAGAGTTAAGGGGTTTAATTGGTGATTTTCGGAAATAAGGATTTTTAGTGATTAAATTGGAAAGCAAGACATACTTAGAATCCTTAGAGGGCCATAAACCCAATTTATTTTTAATTAATGATTTATCCACCAAAATTGTTTTTAAATGGTTTTATTTTAGATGATAATTTCATTTTCTTTTGCAACTTCCCATTTTCCCATCTTTTCTCTCAAGATTTTCTCTCCATTTTCTCTCCATCTTCTTCTCCAAATTTCTTCAATTACTTGCTGACTTTTTCATCAATTTCTACAAGATTTACTTCATTTTACTCATCCTTTCATTCTCTACAAAACCTACTCATCATTTACAAAATCAACATCATTTACAAGAAAATCAAGGAAGGTTTTCTCATCTTTTTGGTGGATTTAATCTCAAAGATAATATTCTGATTTCTAATCTTTTTCTAAGGTTCTTTATTGAAGTTCCCAAGTATTGGCTTATTCATCAACAATTGCTATTTAATTTTTGTGTTTTTAATTCAAGATCTATGAGTTTTATGTTAGTTTTTGTGAAATCTTTTGAGATCTCAATTGATGTTGGATTTAGGTTGATTTAATTATGATATTAGGTCAATTAAATGATTGATTGAGTCTTGTAATGTGTTAATATCAAATTAATCCCGAAATAATGTAATCGATGGTGTTTTAAGGTGGTTTTCGGTTGTTTTAGGGGCTGATTTAGGTGTTCTTATGTTGCTGGAGGTATAAGGATGGTTTGGAAGTACTTTTGGTTCATATTTGAAGTGGATTAGATGTTAGATTCATTAGGTTTTGGGCTGATGATGTTTTGGATGCGTTTCAGCTAGGTTTCGGTCTTTTCGGCTAGGTTTTCAATGGTTTTGTGAAGGTTTATTGTGGCTGCTGTTTTGAGCATGTTGTGATGTGAATCTGCTCTGTTTTTAATGTTGTAGAGGTAGTGCAAGAAGGTGCATAAGTGGCTGGTGCGTTGGCGTTGCCGTCGGAGCATCGGCGAGGGCTCGTTTCGCTTGTCGGTGAGTGATTTTGGGTTTAAAGTGAATCGCATTGGTTCGGTTCTATTTTGGGGACTATGTAATAGTGTGAAAACTTTCCATAAGTTCATGTGTAAGTGATTTAAATGATGTTGATGCATTACCTCAATTTTCGGCCATTTCGGTAATGGCATATATGTGAACAATGTTTCAATAAGATTTTGAAATAGCATATCTTTGATTTGAAATGATGCATGCATATGTTAATTGCTGAAAATGCATGGTTTATAAAGGTATTCATGGCTTATGTAAGCATGAAAAAGAATTTAGAATATGATGAGGTTATTTGCCCTATGTTGATAAAGCCGTTGAGCATGATTTTAGTTCACATGATGAACATTTAATGAGTGCATTATGAGCAGCAAGTTAACATGCATGATTGGAATTGATATTGGCTTAGTGACACTAACCTTAGATTCGAATACAAATGACATGTCATTAGGATTGAGTGCACTATAAAAATAATGTGAATATTGATGATGCCTACACGTAAACAAGGGTGACTTTGTGTCCGATCGTGCGTGTAGAGCTTGCCTATATGTAAACAAGGGTGACTTTGTGTCCGACCGTGCGTAGTGGGGGTAACATGTATACAAGGGTGACTATGTGTCCGACCGATGCATGTTGAGACCAAGTGTCTCCAATTATGGAAAAAGGAATCCGTATATTCGGTGAACTAAAAGTTCATATTAAGTGATCACTAGGAAGCCAATATGCATACATGAAATGAAATGATATACTTGTGCATGACACATGAAATGATTTGACAATGTTGATAAGCATGATTTGGTTTTACATATTGATAAGTGCTCAACACACTATCACTTTCTACTCCTTTTATCGGCATTTATCACCAAATATTCACCCACTTGAATCAATGCATATGCCTAATGCGATATATTTAGAAGTTATACTTAAATAGATACTATTTATAGAAAAAGGCACGTTTTACTACGTTTTCAAATCTGTGCAGGAGAACCAGTGCCGCGGTAGAGACAAGGCCGAGGCAGGACCTGATGTCGAGGCAGCAGCAGGAAGACAGGAAGCAAAGTGATAGGCGATGGAAAGACAAAAATCCAAGGAACGTGTATGGACTTGAAGCCCATGAATCGGAGCTGGCTAGCACAAGGAAAAGCCCAAAGGAAGCCCAAAGGAAGCCAATTATCATGGGCAGTCTATCTGCCGAGATAGATGCTTATGTACACCAAGGCTCCACTGCCGCCAGCCCAAGCACACACCACACCGGAGGAGTAACTGCGATGGGAGGAGGAACGGACGTGATGATAACCGAAGAGATGTCGGATGTTGAAGAAGGAGAAGAAGTAGAAGCCCCGATGCATAGGACCCCACCCACTCGAGTCCAGCCGCCGAGGCAAGCAAAGGCGCAACCATCGCCCTCCCCAAGGACAAAGCTCATGGCATCTAGGCAACGAAGAAAAATTGTTACGAGCAGCTCTTCGGAGTCGCTCTAAAATTCTTTGTCCTTTATTTCAATATTCAATTGCTTTTACTATCTTCCCTTGCTGCATATATAATTCATATTCTGTTTTGCCGTATATTCCTTCCAAATATAAAGCATTGAGGACAATGCTTGGTTTGAGTTTGGGGGTGCAGATTCACTGCCAAGGCAGCAATCTACTGCCGCGGCCTTTCCAAAAAGGGAGTATTCCAGTGAAAATTTTTTAATTTTTATGCTCCCCGCCTTACTTGAATTAACTGCCTACACTCTTGCACTGCTCATCATCAGTATTGCCTTAGTTTATTCTTTAAGGCTATAGAAATCTTTCTCCTTACCATGTTTAGGTTTTGTTAAAAGGGTTTAACCTTAGGATGCTTAAGGATGAAAACTTAGAAGCTTACTATAGGAAGAACTTTAAACACTTTTGGGACTTGTGGATTATAGGAATTCTTTTAATGAACTTAGGTGATAAAGACTTAGAATTTTTGGAAAAGTAACTAGAGGTGCCTACCACCGGCTCTAGAAAATCTCTTCTTCATGCTAGAGGTGCCCGAAATTGGCTCTAGTATGTATTAAGGAATATCAAAAGACAAAAAAAATTTAGTGAAAAGAAAAACACAAGTCTTTGAGGTGCCCGAAACCGGCTCAAGATTTGGGGTTTGGAAAAGAAGAGAAGACTTAACCAATGTCTATTTGTCTTGAACTTAGAGTTTATCTAAGAAAGCCTTTAATCAACTTGTCCACAAAAATGCACACACTCACAATCCTATAGTTTCTTTCTAGGTAAATTCCTAGGTAGCCGAATGGTTAAGGCTCAAAGATAGGCCTAGCTATGGTGGGGAGAATAAGATGGACATGTAAGACCAAGAGAGAGTAGATTTCGGCAAATTGTTGGTTTGCATTGCTTGAGGACAAGCAATAGTTCGAGTTTGGGGGTGTGATAAGTGCTCAACACACTATCACTTTCTACTCCTTTTATCGTCATTTATCACCAAATATTCACCCACTTGAATCACTGCATATGCCTAATGTGATATATTTAGAAGTTATACTTAAATAGATACTATTTATAGAAAAACGCACATTTTACTGAGTTTTCATATCTGTGCAGTAGAACCAGTGCCGCGGCAGAGACAAGGCCGAGGCAGCAGCAGGAAGACAGGAAGCAAAGTGATAGGCGATGGAAAGACAAAAATCCAAGGAACGTGTCTGGACTTGAAGCCCATGAATCGGAGCTGGCTAGCACAAGGAAAAGCCCAAAGGAAGACCACGCGGGAAAGCCCTCTTAGCCGAATTCAAACTTGGAAATATATTATTATTATGTACTTGACTTGTTCCCTACTCCAAGTTGTATTCTACTTAGGAAAGGTTTGCCCTAGGTCTAGCTTATATAAAGACCTAGCCACCCAGTGTAATAGACATCGAAATACCTAGGGGAGAGCCGACTTCTACTCTTGTTTCTTTCCTCTCCATCAAGTTCTAAAACCTTCATAGGGTTTAGGTGAAGGTTGTGGAGTATTTGTGAGAGGAGATTGTACTTTATCTTTCATTCAATGCAATAAAGATTATAAAGGTTTGCTTATCCTTTGTTATTCATTGTTCTTGCATTCAAGCCCGGGAGGGAAGTTTGTAAGTGATCCATTTATCTAAGCTCGGGAGAGCTAGATTCACGAAAGGGGTAAGTACGGTGTTTCAATCGCGAAATACTAACTCGGCCTAGGGATAGGTTAAGAGTTTCAGCGGCTAAAAGAAGTGTGAGATTGGTTGGTGAGTATAATTGGTTCACGCCGGGAGGTATCATCAAGGACTAGTCATCAACAGCACTCTGACTTAGGGATAAGCGGAGTCATTCAAGGACACTTTGCCGAACTTTGGTAAAGTCTGCCCACGATCAAGGGATTGCCGCGGCGGACAGCGTTATCGCTGCCCAGGCAGTAAACTGCAGTGCTGCCGAGGCAGAGATATGCGATTGCATTGGATAAAGACAAGTCAATCAAGTCCACAATACAATACAACTGGATCCTGGCCCATCTTTCTCTCTGATATTTCGACCTGGTTATTTTTATTCAATTATTTTAATTTAATAAATCACACCCATTCACTTGTGTTTTTATTTTTCTACAGAGGAAGAAGATAAAGAAAGCATATTAAGTAGACCGGTCCGTGAGGAGACGATAACTCGATAAATACTTATCACTTATTACTTGCGATGTGTCCACTTGCACTAAACGCACACTTTTGACACGCGACACATATTTCAAATAAGTTTGAAGGATGCAAGTATGATTTTTATAAATGATTTTATTTGAACTTGTTTAGAGCTTCCTCACTAAGCATGTTGTGCTTAAGCTCTCTCTTTTCATACTTGCAGAAAAATAGTGATATTCGAGGCTACTTTCGGAGCAAGGGAACCAAGGGGAAAAGTTATCTCCATTTTTGGTATGTTTTGGCAAATAACTTGGGGCTTGGCAATGTGTAAACCAATCCTATGTGAAGAGTGTGATTTTTGCTTTGGTTAATGTTGTAAGAAGACTTATATTGCTTTGATTGTTAATTGATGGACTATGGTGTTGTTTTGAATGATTTGAAGCATATACTTGCATGAATGTCCTTGTTTTTAATCATAACATAGGAATCATGCCTATAGATAATTTTGTGGTCCATGTTGTTGGTGATTGTGTGCTTTAGGTTGTTCCTTATGCTTAGGAAATTATGCATATAATTAGGGGTGATTAATGCTCATGTTTGAATGGGTGGAATTAACTTAGAATGTTCAAACTTGTCAAATTGCACAGGGGGTATCGATACCCAAGGTTAATTTTTGGGCGGCATCGAATCATGGTTCGATGCAATTACCCCACTGGACGCTTGGGTATCGATACCACCCATGGGGGTACCGATACCAATAGCCTTCGAAGTGCAATAAGACTAGTCCCACGATAGGGTATCGATACCGAGACTTAGGGTATCGATACCCCTGACCAAAAATGACATCTTAAGTGTTGAAAATTTCATGTAGGATTGGACGTATTCCCACGATCGAATATAGATGTTATGAATATCATTTTGAGTTAAAATATCAGCTTGATGCATGGTGTTCAATTAACTTCATATTGGTTAATTAATGTTGGTTTAGTCCCCATTATTTGTGAACTTTACAACTAGGTCCCTGAACATTGAAACATGAAATTGATGATGCTATACTGCTCCGATTGGTCTGAATTTTATTGTGAGTATGCTATGCACGTTTAATTGAACTATGATAGATTAAATTTCCGGTTTATTATAGGAATTAGAATTATTTGTGTTTTGGTCCTTATGTACTTATATGCTAGTTGAATGATCAATTGTGAATCGAATGTTCTCACTTTTGTTATGCATGACCTCGACACACATAGGAACTTAATTATGCATCTAGTTAAGAAATAAAAAAAATATCGGTTTACAGGGTTGTTTATTGAATCGGACCTTCGCGGGTTTGGTTCGATATTCCCCGTGTAACCCATTAGTGCCGGTTCCGTCTAGGCCGGGCTAAGGGGGTTACAAAGGGAACCAAGGGGAAAAGTTATCTCAATTTTTGGTATGTTTTGGCAAATAACTTGGGGCTTGGCAATGTGTAAACCAATCCTATGTGAAGAGTGTCATTTTTGCTTTGGTTAATGTTGTAATAAGACCTATATTGCTTTGATTGTTAATTGATGAACTATGGTGTTGTTTTGAATGGTTTGAAGCATGTACATGCATGAATATTCTTGTTTTTGATCATAACATAGGAAGCATGCCTATAGATTATTTCAGGGTCATTGATGTGGGTAATTGTATGCTTAAGGGTGTTTAATGTGCTTAGGGAGTATGCATATAGTTAGGGGTGATAAATGGATGTGTTTAGATGGGGTTTGAACCAACTAAATTGCCTAATTAGTGTTTCTGGACAGGGGGTATCGAAACACCCTCTGGTGGTATCGATACCCAAGGCAATTTTGGGGCGGCATCGAACCATGGTTCTATGCCATTACCTCACTGGACACCAAGGTATTGATACCACCCAAGGAGGTATCGATACCCTTGGCTTTCGAAGGCTTAATTAGCCACAGCCATGCCATGGTATCGATACCATGCTTGATGGTATCGATACCCATGACCAAAAAGGAAGAATTTTATGTGATGGAAGCTTGTGTTAGGTCGAATAAACTCCCGCAATCGACTATAGATTCTATGAGTAACATTTAGAGTTGTAATATCACCAAGATGCATGATGTTAACTTAATTTCTTAAGGGTTAATTAATGTTGGTTATAGTCCCTAAGATTTGTGAGTTTTACGATTAGGTCCATAATCATAGAAACATGAAATTGGTGATGCCATAATGCTCCGATTGATCAGAATTTTGTTGTGAGTATGCTATGCATGTTTAATTGAACTATGGTAGGTTGAATTTCCGGTTTATTGTTGGAATTAAAATTATTTGCGTTTTGATCCTTATTTACTTATATGCGAATTGAATGATCAATTGTGAACCGAATGTCTTCACTCTCGTTATGCATGACCTCGACACACATAGGAACTTAATTATGCATCTAGTTAAGAAATAAAAGAAAACATATCAGTTTTCAAGGTTGTTTATCGAATCGAACCTTCGCGGGTTTGGTTCGATATTCCCCGTGTAACCCGTTAGTGCCGATTCCGTCTAGGTAGGGATAAGGGGGTTACAATATATGTGCTCTTATACTATGCATGATTATTGTTCACACTCACAAATAACATCCTCAACTCCAATAGTCGAACTACTAACTTGCAAACCTCTCCCACACATCAACACATAAAACCTTCGAAGCCAGGTACACATAGAGTACACAACTCTACCATGCTCCGAATGTTCTCTAAACATTCGATTCATCCTGCATATCAACACTCTGAAACCTTCTAAGGTACTCTTAGAGACATAGCCACCTTCTACACACAACCACATTAGGTTCCCAGACTGAGCTGATCCAAAACCCCTTTCACACTCAGACATGATTGAGGACTCAATCGACTCAAAATCTATCATCTCAACACCATATCATAACATGAACTCGTCGTTCCTCCACAATTCCTCTATTAACAAATCTCAGCTCTCTTGTAAGTTCCATATCAGAAAACATCATAATTTTACAATGAATAACAACATTTTTTCTTTTTTTTTTACAAAATAATAAGGTCAGCACAAAGCAAGTTCCAAGTAGCTCAAGTAAATATAAAACACTTTTTTTTCTAGTAGTAGTTAGAGCAATGGGTCTCCCGAAATAATCCACCTATAAAACAAATTCAACCATTACATGACACAACAAACATATACCATGATATCAATACCATCTCATCAAAGCATAATACAATCACCATGCTTATCCACACAATAGTCATACAATGCTCAAACCATTCTTTTATCAGCAAAAGATCATGTTTACTTTCATTTATCAACCCATGAAATATTAATGCAACAAGATAAAATTATACTTGCATACACCATATTGTTAAACAAGACCATTTCTAGCATACCATAACATAGATCAAACATTTAGCATTAATACTTAGAAACATGTTTGCATTTAAACAATAATCAAACACCGTGCATAGCATAACAACAGTCCATGTTATACAACAAACAAGATACATAACCATCTTAAGCATCGACTCCCCAAAAGATTCTAAACCTGGCTCTAATACCACCAAATGTAACCCCCTTAGCCCGACCTAGACGGAACCGGCTTTAATGGGTCACACAGGGAATACCGAACCAAACCCGTGAAGGCTCGATTCGATAAACGACCCTGAAAACCGTTATATATTTTTTCTGTATCTTATCTAAAGGCATAATTATGTTCCTATGTGTTTCGGTTTCATGCAAAACAAGAACGGAGGCAATTGGATCTCAAATGAGCACTCAATTAACACATGAGCAACTTAAAGACTAAAACGTGAATATTTTAAATTCTTTTGACAAGGTAGAAATTCATTCCATCAAATTTCAATTAAATATGCAAAAAACTCTCATGATAAATTTCAGACCAAACGGAGCATGCTAACATCATCAGTTACATGCTTCACTAACTAGGGACCAAAATGTAAAACTTTTAATTTCTAGGGACTACCTCTGATTTAAGTTAGCCAACTTGAAATTAAGTCAACTTTATGCATCAAGGTGAAATTTCAACTAAAAATAATATTTTTAGCTACCATAATTAAACATAGAAAGATATCCGGGACTAAAATGCAAATCCGACAAGTATCAACTAATAACCAATCAAAGGTTTCGAAACCTTCATTAAAGGAACCCAATGGAAAGACTGACGTAATTTTGTTCCGCTGTGCCATGGGGTGTGCCGGCGGTCCCAACAATTTGTTCATTAGGGACAACTTTGCTACCCTATAAAGAATCGATTTCAGATTAAACGTACATGGATCACTGGAAAGACTGACGTAATTTGCTGCTTATCAAGGAAAACCAGTGCCGCGGCAGCGACAAGGTCGAGGCAGGACTTGATGCCGAGGCAGCAGCAGAGAGACAGGAAGAAAGGCTGTAGGCGATGGAAAGATAAAAATCCAAGGAACGTGTCTGGACCCAAAGCCCATGAATCGGAGCTGGCTAGCATGAGGAAAAGCCCAAGAAAAGACCACGCGGGAAAGCCCCCTTAGCCGAATCAAACTTGGAAATATTTTAATTATGTACTTGACTTGTTCCCTACTCCAAGTTGTATTCTACTTAGGAAAGGTTTGCCCTAGGTCTAGCCTATATAAAGACCTAGCCACCCAATGTACTAGACACAGAATACCTAGGGAGAGAGCCGATTTCTATACTTGTCTTCTTCCTCCCCATTATGTTCTAAACCTTCTTAGGGATTAGGTGAAGGTTGTCGAGTATATGTGAGAGGAGATTGTACTTTGTCTTTGATTCAATGCAATAAAATTATCAAGGTTTGCTTATCCTTTGTTATTCCTTGTTCTCGCATTCAAGCTCGGGAGAGGAGAGTGTGAGTCATCCATTTATCTAAGCTCGGGAGAGTTAGATTCACGAAAGGGATAAGTACGGTGTTTCAATCGCGAAATACTAACTCGGCCTAGGGATAGGTTAAGAGTTTCAGCGGCTAAAAGAAGTGTGAGATTGGTTAGTGAGTATAATTGGTTCACGCCGGGAGGTATCATCAAGGACTAGTCATCAACAACACTCTAACTTAGGGATATGCGGAGTCATTCAAGGACACTTTCCGAACTTTGGTAAAGTCTACCCACGAGCAAGGGATTGTCGCGGCAGACAGTATTGTCGCTGCCAAGGCAGTAAACTGCAGTGCTGCTGAGGCAGTGATATACGATTGCATTGGACAGAGACAAGTCAATCAAATCCACAATACGACGCAACTGGATCCTGACCCATCTCTCTCTATTTTTCCAACTCTTTACTTTTATTTAGTTATTTTAGTTTAGATAAATCAACTCAATTCACTTGTGTCTTTACTTTTCTACAGAACAAGAAGGTGAAGAAAGCATATTAAGTCTACCGGTCCCTGAGGAGACGATAATCCGATAATACTTATCACTTATTACTTTCGATGTGTCCACTTGCACTAAACGCGCACTTTTGACACGCGACACCCATATCCGATTTTAGCTCATTTTACCTCTTTGGAAAGCTAAGAAGATCCTATAAGAGGAAAAATTAACCTTACATTTTAATTCCCAACCAATCAATACCTGATTTCGTTCAAATCAGACCTGTCCAGATTCGGGACCGCTTGGACAGTCCTTACGGAAAGGTTTATAACTTCGTCTACAAAATTCCGATTGAGGTTCCGTAAATTTTCACATAAACTAAAAACATGAGAGTATTATACTGCAAAATTTCAGCCCTTAAATCCCTCAAATACGTCATAGGGAATTTTTCTAAAAGTGCTACCCGAAATTGCATTTTTAAGCAATTTTTGCTAGTTTTCATTCTATGGTCTAAATTCTCAATCCAAACTTATCCTCATGGATTTCCAGAATTTCAAACACAAAATTAACATCACTTAATTCATTTTTCATCAACTTAATCTCATGCAATTCTAAAATAAATCAATTAATACACATACTGTAACACCCAACCCGGATGTCACATTTGGGCCTCCGACCCAAAACCTGTATTCCAAAATTTCATTTCAAAGCCTAATAAATAAAATCAAATTCAAGTCCAATTACGATTCATAAATCCATTAAGTTAAAACATAACCCAAAATAATAGTAAGTAATCGGAGCTCCAAAATATTACAAACCATTTAAAACATTCGACCCAAATTAAAATAAACAGAGTTAATTACATAGGGTTCGACATAATACTAGCCCACTAAATCTAATACATATACTGTGACAACACGATCGATGCTGAAATCCAAACCTTTATGGTTCTCCATGAATCGGCTTCACCTAACCTACGCACGAAAACACATTTCGAACGCTGAGCTACGAAAGTTCAGTGGGTACGCCAAACCTGACCAACATCATGCATATCATAAGCAGTAAAGCAAAGCATATAAATATCGTGCATGATATGATGATGTAACATGCTTGCCTACCACATGGCATAAACAATGTATAATATCGCACACAGCATATACATGTCACATCATAAAATAACACACAAGAGTGAGGCCCGCGTCCACAAAGCATCCGGATCCTACACTCAGAATTGAGGCCGCCCTCAAATCCTATGCCCGGAATATTACATCGGACATCTTCGAACAAGGCCGCCCAACATTCGGAAAAGGGATGGAGGCCGCCCAACCAATCCCATGCTAGAAATGTTACATCGAACATCTTCGAGTGAGACCGCCCAACACTCGGAATAAAAGTCTTCGATACATCACCCGACATATTACATCGGATGGCCTTCGACGTGTTGCAATACTTTTGGATATCCGGATTTCCATCAAACAAGGACTCGATACACAAATGATCCATCTAGGATCCTCACATCAAAACATATCAAGACTTAACATAATTTAGTCGTTCGGGGTTTAATATCATCAAATTCTTGTTAACAATTCATTTCATCACTTATAGGATTCATTAGGACTCTTAATTCTCTTACCGAACCTCAAACGATACCAAACTTGTCGAGTTCTCGTAGGGGTATTGATACCCTTATGTGGGGTATCGAACCACCCTACTTCGATTCCTACCCAAAGAAGGCATCGAAACACGGTATCGATACTGGTATCGATACCCGTTGGCCATTTTCAATGTCAACGAAAGAGGACCCTCCAGATTCGATACCGGTATCGATGCCATTATGCCACTGCAGGATCTAGTATCGAACCATGGTTCGATACCCCTGCCCACATAGCCTATTTTCACTCATGGGTATCGATGACGGTGGCTCGTGTATCGATACCCGTGCACAAAATACAGGTCTACACTTAGAAAATTTTAAGGATTCTTCCCAACATTAATCTATTCGATTCTAAAGTGTTCTTATTAGTTCCTATAGATGTTTAAGACGTTTTAGCACCAATGTTCAACCATTAAACTCACTAACACAATTTCCACCATTAAAGTATATCAAGCTCAAACCAAGCACACATACATTATATCTACATGAATGCTTTCTACCATGAAATGCATAATGATTAGAAGAGTTGGGAGTACCAACCTCTTGCACAAACAGCAACAAACCCGAGCTCCCCTCCTCTTCAAGCTTTTCCTCTTCCTAAGCTCGATGATGGCTCACCACCTTCTTTCTCTATAAGAGAAAGATGAAGATAGGATTAGGAAGAACTTGGGGTGATTTACGGAGCTTGAACACAAAAGAAACTCAGATTTAAGGCTCTCAAAACCTAAACCCGGATTACACCCTAAACCCCAACAAAAACCTTCATCTCCACCAAACCCTCACTTCCTTACCTTGATTTAAAGATCACAACCGCCTCTACAACTTACTCTTCAAGCAAAAACCGAGATTTCTAACAAAACTTACCAAGGTTCCACCTTTAGTTCTCTTCTCTTCTTGTTGGGTTTCGGAAGAAAGATGGAGGAAAAAGGGACAATGATGACTTCACCAAAGTCTGATTTTTTGTAGCCAAAAACAACCCCAAAACCTCTTCCTTTCATCCATTTAGGCATTTACAAGAATGCCCCTAGCCTACCACTCAAAATCCCAACAACCAAACAAGCCCAACAAGACTAAGGCCCAACTACACAAACCCGGGGCCCAAAACCGAAGCCCAAACCCCTCGGTTTAACCCGACACTCGGATCCGAATCTGGGTTGTTACAACTCTCCCCTCCTTAAAGAAAATTTCGTCCTCGAAATTTACCTGTCAGGAATAGATGAGGAGACGGCTACGACTGAGCAAATATGTTATTGCCAAATGGAATTTTATTCCATATTTACAGTGTAGTATACTCGTCAAAGTCGCAAAGAAACTTATTGAGTTTTAAAGATATTTGCAGAAATATATTGAGAATATTAGTCAACGTGATACTGACTATCTCAATATTGCGAGTATAACTCAAGGCAATAAGAAAATCTTGAAAAAAAATTATATGCACTGTCATCCATATTATACTATATAAGAATTTCTACAAACTGAAGTTCATGCTATTGTAAATCAAAAGTTTACTGATAACTTTATTATTTAACATGACCGATTATTCCATCTCGGTTCAATTATGATGCAAAAATTTATTGACACTTTCATGTGGTCATTGTAATCATCGAAATTCGTCTGGTTCAATTATGATTGGAACACAAAAATCGGGTCTATAAAATCAGAGTGGATCTAGGAGTCTGTTACACGTGGGGAAGGGTGAGCACCCCCACAACGCCAAAACTTGGCACCTATCGGTTACTAAATATTTTATATGAAAAAAATATAAATTCAACGTTAGGTTGTGATCCCGTTAATACTTTAATATAATCTGCAAAATAAAAATATTAGTTAAACAAATATATGAAAAAGGAATTAAAAGAACTAAATGATTATAATAAACATATAATAATAATAATAATAATAATATTGGAAAGGATCGAATATGCTAAAATATAAAGTTATTAGGTTAATATGGTAAAAATAAGGATTAAAATCGAATAAAATTAATTATTAGAGTCAAAATTAGCAAAAATAGTGACAGATATTGAAGAACATGCAAACTTGGAAGTCGAATGCAAGAAATCTGAGACAGCAGGGACCGCGAGAATAATTATCCCATCTATCTGGGTTAATAAGCATGTCAGGTGTCGCGTGTCAAAAGTGCGCGTTTAATGCAAGTGGACACATCGAAAGTAATAAGTGATAAGTATTTTATCGGATTATCGTCTCCTCAGGGACCGATATACTTAATATGCTTTCTTCACCTTCTTGTTCTGTAGAAAAGTAGAGACACAAGTGAATTGAGTTGATTTATCAAAACTAAAATAACTAAATAAAAGTAAAGAGTTGGAATAATAGAGAGAGATGGGCTAGGATCCAGTTGCGTCGTATTGTGGATTTGATTGACTTGTCTCTGTCCAATGCAATCGTATATCACTGCCTCGGCAGCACTGCAGTTTACTGCCTTGGCAGTGACAATACTGTCTGCCGCGGGAATCCCTTGCTCGTGGATAGACTTTACCAAAGTTCGGCAAAGTGTCCTTGAATGACTCCGCTTATCCCTAAGTCAGAGTGTTGTTGATGACAAGTCCTTGATGATACCTCCCGGCGTGAACCAATTATACTCACCAACCAATCTCACACTTCTTTTAGCCGCTGAAACTCTTAACCTATCCCTAGGCCGAGTTAGTATTTCGCGATTGAAACACCGTACTTACCCCTTTCGTGAATCTAACTCTCCCGAGCTTAGATAAATGGATTACTCACAATATCCTCTCCCGAGATCAATTGTGAGAACAAGGAATAACAAAGGATAAGCAAACCTTGATAACTTTATTGCATTGAATCAAAGACAAAGTACAATCTCTTCTCACATATACTCGACAACCTTCACCTAATCCCTAAGAAGGTTTAGAACATAATGGAGAGTAATAAGACAAGAATAGAAATCGGCTCTCTCCCTAGGTATTTCGTGTTTCATACATTGGGTGGCTAGGTCTTTATATAGGCTAGACCTAGGGCAAACCTTTCCTAAGTACAATACAACTTGGAGTAGGGAACAAGTCAAGTACATAATAATAAAAATATTTCCAAGTTTAATTCGGCTAAGGAGGCTTTCCCGCGTGGTCTTCCTTTGGGCTTTTCCTTGTGCTAGCCAGCTCCGATCCATGGGCTTCAAGTCTAGACACGTTCCTTGGATTTTTATCTTTCCATCGCCTACAGTCTTGCTTCCTGTGTTTTTGCTGCTGCCTCGGCATCAGGTCCTGCCTCGGCCTTGTCGCTGTCGCTGCACTGGTTCTCCTGCACATATATGAAAATGCAGTAAAACATGCATTTTTCTGTAAATATTATTTATATGAGCATAACTTCTAAATATATCACATTAAGTACATGCATTGGTCCGAGTGGGTGTATATTTGGTGATTAATGCCCATAAAACGAGTAAAAGGTGATAGTGTGTTGAGCACTTATCACACCCCCAAACTCGAACCATTGCTTGTCCTCAAGCAATGCAAACCATCAATTTGCTGAACTCTACTCTCTCTTGGTCTTATATTTCCATCTATTCTCCCCACCATAACTAGGCCTATCCTTTAGTCTTAACCTTTCGGCTACCTAAGGGTTTACTTAGAAACAAACTATAAGAATTGTGAGTGTGTGCGTTTTTGTGGACAAGTTGATTAAAGGCTTTCTTAGATAAACTCTAAGTTCAAGACAAATAGAATTGGGTTAAGTGTTCTCTTCTTTTCTAAAACACCAATTCTTGAGCCAATTTCGGGCACCTCAAGGATTGTGTTTTTCCCTTCACTTATTTTTTTCTTTCTTTTTTATATTCCTTAAAGCACACTAGAGCCAATTTCGGGCACCTCCAGCATGAAGAAGAGATTTTTCTAGAGCCGGTGATAGGCACCTCTAGTTACTTTCCCAAAAATCTAAGTCTTTATCACCTAAGTTCATTAAAAGAATTCCTATAATCCAACAAGTCCCAAAAGTGTTTAAAGTTCTTCCTATAGTAAGCTTATAAGTTTTCATCCTTAAGCATCCTAAGGTTAAGCCTTCTTAACAGAACCTAAACATTGTAAGGAGAAAGATTTCTATAGCCTTAAAGAATAAACTAAGGCAATATTGATGATGAGCAGTGCAAAAGTGTAGGCAGTTAATTCAAGTAAGGCGGGGAGCATAAAAATTTAAAAAAAATCATTGGAATACTCCCTTTTTGGCAAGGCCGCGACAGTAGATTGCTGCCTTGGCAGTGAATCTGCACCCCCAAACTCGAACCAAGCATTGTCCTCAATGCTTTATATTTGAAGAAATAAGCGGCAAAACAAAATATGAATATAAGAAGCAGCAAATAAAAATAGTAAAAGCAATTAATATTAAATTAAGGACAAAGAATTTTAAAGCGACTCCGAAGAGCTGCTTGTATCAATTTTCCTCCTCGGCCTTGATGCCGAATGCTTTGTCCTTGGTGAAGGCGATGGTTGTGCGTTTGCTTGCCAGGGCGGTTGGACTCGAGTGGGTGGTGTCCGTTGCATTGGGGCCTCCACCTCTTCTTCTTCTTCTTCTACATCAGCCATATCTTCGGTGAGCATTACGTCCATTCCTCCTCCCATTGTTGTTGCTCCTCTAGCGTGGTGTGTACTTGGTCCGGCAGCGGTGGAGCTTTCGTGCACATAGGCATCTCTCTCGGCTGATAGACTGCCCATGATAATTGGTGATCGGGGTGCGGTGCTGAAAACGACCCTTCGCTTGGATGACCTTCTGCTAACAGACGAGGCCGCGGCAGAATCTACTGCCCTAGATGGGCCGGCAGCCTAGTATTGGCGTTGAGGGTCCGCATGGAAGAACGACCTTGGTCCTCCCGGGGCTTTTGTAGTCTCGGTGTAAGGGGCGGCTGTGACGAACATGTTGCTGGGAAACTCCGGAAATTGTGCTCCTTGGTCCGTGAAGGCGTGCAACAACATCTGGACTAAGGTGCCATGAAATCCCTTTGGTACTCCATGTACCTTTGTTGCCTGAGGTCCATTGCAGCTATCCTTTGTAAGATCTCCTGGTATGGGTCTGCTGAGGCAGAGGTGTGGGCAGTACCAGGCATGTCTGCTGTGTACTGGGCCCCGGCAGCAGTATCGGCAGTGAACTGCTGCGGCGTTGCTTGGACAGGCTCGACTTGCGTGATCTGCATGACTTTGTGACAGAAGTCCCTGGTCCATCCTCGTCGTGGGGGCGTGTATTTGTCTGTCTCTTCGATTGGCACACCTGTGGCAACACATAAACCCGTGATCAAACAAGGGAAATACAATGGTCCCCTATCTTTCTTACCGCACTCATGAATTTCACGAAGGATGATCTCTCCAACGTTGATGGTCGTTTTGTTGATGATGGATTGGATAAGCACCAATCTTTTGCGATCCACCGTGCTATTGTGTGACGTGGGGATGAGACGTCGCTTGACAAAGGTATTCCACATCTTGGCCTCGGGCTTTAGGCTTTGTCTTGTTACGGATCCTCTATGGGTACCAGTTTCCCATGGGGTGTTCGCGTAACAAAGATCATCTTTGATGAGCTCGTAGTCCTCTACAGTGACGTCTTCCATGAATTCAGCGTGGATATCACTGTCAGGGGTGAGGCCATAGAAATTATTGATTGTCTCGGCATCGAGCTGGACTGGCCTGCCGCGGCAATGAACGAAGAGGGAGACTTTGCGGGGCCCGTGCGCATAGACCTCTCGCACGATCGTAGCGTTCGCCTGGGCAGGTTGGAGACAGAAAATTTCCCAATTTTGGTACTTAATTCTGTCGAAGAGGTAGTGCTCAATACCGTAGTTTTCTTCGTCTGCATGCTGGAAACCTTTCTCTTCCCACAGTTGTCGAGTGATGAAAGATCGGTTGAAGCGATCTTCAACGTTGGCGGGGGCGAATCGCTTGTATATTGCCATCAAGATTGAGAGATGTGATTTCTTGGAGTTTTTCTTGAAAAGAATCTGGAGTTTAGCGAAGATTAGTAGGCACAGAGTAATGTGAGAGAGAGATTGTTATGAATACTAAAGAAAACAAGAAAGCAAGAGTGAATAGTTCAAGAGGAAGGAGTTTCTTATATAGGCCTCGACCTTGTTATGAATACAGTTTCCTTTTTCTGCCGTGGCAGGAATCTCGGCAGACTAGCCGTTACACTGTTCTGCCCGTTGGGACTGCTGCGGCCCTGACACTATTTTATTGCCTCGGCAGAGTTCCTGCTGTGAACTATTTCTCCTTTATTCTTGCTTATTATTCCTAAATAAAACACACACAAAAAAGTACTTAAAGCAAAAATAATTAGAAAAAATAAAAATAAAAATAAACTAACTAATCCTAATATATTAATAAAGAAAAGGGACCAGATCATGTTACTGGTGGAGAGCATGCAAATGCATCTCCCAAAATTATTCTCTCCCTTAGGCCCAAATTGTGAATCGGTTGTGGGCCACTCCTTTTTGCTGTATGTTCATCCACATTGGGCTTAATCTTTTTGTCGAATATCCTGCCGAGAAGGCTGCCCAGGCAGGATATTTTAGTGTCTACTCTGTGGATGGCCTTGCACACTTCTGGATCATCATATTTTTTTTAAGTTGTGGAATGCATTGAGCTTGACTTGTTGGTCATTGACCCGCATTGTCAACTCTCCTTTTTCCACGTCAATTAGGGTTCGTCCAGTTGCAAGGAAAGGTCTCCCAAGGATGATCGGTGCATTGTCATCTGCTTCACAATCAAGGACAAGGAAGTCAGCAGGAAAAATAAACTTACCTACTCTTACCAGTATGTCCTCGATTTTGCCTTCGGGTTGCACATAGGATCGATCCGCTAGTTGGAGCATAACTGTTGTAGGTTTCGCCCTTCCAATTCCAAGCTTTTGAAAGACTGATTTGGGCATGAGATTTATGCTTGCTCCAAGGTCGCATAGGGCCTTACCTTCATAATTCTTACCTATCGCACAAGGTATAGTAAAGCAGCCAGGATCTTCTAACTTTGGTGGCATGCGGTTATGCAGCATTGCCATGCATCCCTCGGTAGCAGCCACTGTCTCAAACTCACCTATTCGTTTCCTCTTTGACACCATGTCTTTTAGGAACTTGGCATAGTTAGGCATTTGTTCAATAGCTTCAACGAACGGTATGTTGATGTGGACTTGCTTCAAGATGTCGAGGAACTTCTTGAATTGCTGGTCCTGTTTTTGCTTTTTCAACCTTTGTGGGAAAGGTGGTGGTGGTCTCATCTCATCCAGGGTTTCTTTAGTTTGAAATTTAATACCTGGCACCACTGGAGTTGTTGCTGCCTCGGCAGGCTATTCAGGAGCTGCAGTGCTTTCTGCCGGGGCAGTGTTATCAGCTTCAGTTTGCTCAGCCTTTTCTTTTGCTTGATCCGCTAATTGAATTTGGCTCTCTGGGATCTTTTCCATCAACTGTAGACCACTCCTAGTAGTGATTGCTTTGCACTGTTCATGGCCCATTACCTTAGCAACTTTAGTATTGCTAGGTAGTCCTCCTTGTGGTCTAGTATTTATGCTTTGAGCAAACTGCCCAACCTGAGTTTCCAGCGTTTTAATGGTTGCCTCTTGATTTTGCAACCTCATCTCAGTTCTATTCATGAAGGCATCTGTCCTCTTGATGAAATTACTATTCTCTGCCATGTATGACTCAGTTTTCATCATGAAGGCCTTTAGCGTGTTCTCCAATGAACTTACCGGTTGCTGTTGCATCTGCTGCGGCGGCATTGATTGCTCGGCTTGCTGCTGCGGCATCGGTTGCTGAAATCTTGAAGCTTGATTGATTGGGTTTAAGGCATTGTTAGGGTTGCTCCATGATAGGTTTGTATGCCTCTTCCATGAGGGGTTGTATGTGTTGGACATCATATTGTTGCGGTTGTAGTTCCCAACATACATACCGGTTTCTTGATTCATACAATCAGAGGAACTGTGGTTACCTCCACATAAGTCACAATATGAATCAATTATCTTGATCTCACGGGTGTTTTGTTGTTACTGTAGGTTTTGCACCATCTTGGTAAGAGAGGCCAATTGTGCTGCCACTGAGTTTGATGTGTCTAATTCATTTACCGTGGCTTGGCTTCTTACTCCTCCTCGCCTAGATGTAGGAAACTGAAAGTCATTCTTTGCGAGTATATTCAATATTTCAATAACTTCCTCAGGTGCTTTATCAAGGAGTGTTCCGTTTGCCGAGGCATCTAACATCATCCTTGTCGGGGCATTCGTGGCATTGTAAAACATTGTCACTTGTGTCCATAGGGGAAATCCATGCAAAGGACACTTGTGCAATAGCTCCCTGTAGCGCTCCCATGCCTTGTACATTGGTTCGTCTTTTGCCTGTCGAAAAGAAGTGATTTCATTACGGATTCTATCATATAAATTTGTGGGATTAAAACGAGTAATAAAATCACGGCAAAGTTCACTCCAAGATCCAATAAATCCTACTGGAATGCTATTAAACCAAGCTTTCGCCCTATCCCTCAGTGAATAGGGGAGTAACTTTAATCGCAAGACATCTTCATCGACTCTTTGGATTTTTGAAAGAGTTGCAAATTTCCATGAAGGATTTGAGGTGCTGCCTTGCGTCTTCAGTTGCAGACCCACCAAATTGTCCAATTGTATTTAACATATTGAACATAACAGGTTTTAGTTCAAAATGGGATGCTTCAATCTCCGGTGTGACAACTCCTGGGTTTAATCCATTTAAGTCCTCCTCCAAGAAGTCTCTGACAGTGAGCTGCCGCGGCCCAGGTGGCGGCGGAAGTCCTCCATTGCCGGCAGGTAAGTTTTTTCCTGCCGGGTGATCTGCCACGGCTCCTTGGATCTGTCTCCTCAACCGTTGCCTTGTTCTTTCGATCTCTGGATCTAACTCGTACAAGGGGTTGGTTGGATTGGCACTGGTCATACACCACGAAAAACAAAAGTAAAATAAGAATGAACAAGAGAATAAAGAAAACAAAATTTAGTTGTCAGTCCCCGGCAACGGCGCCAAAAACTTGTCGCGTGTCAAAAGTGCGCGTTTATTGCAAGTGGACACATCGAAAGTAATAAGTGATAAGTATTTTATCGGATTATCGTCTCCTCAGGGACCGCTATACTTAATATGCTTTCTTCACCTTCTTGTTCTGTAGAAAAGTAGAGACACAAGTGAATTGAGTTGATTTATCAAAACTAAAATAACTAAATAAAAGTAAAGAGTTGGAATAATAGAGAGAGATGGGCTAGGATCCAGTTGCGTCGTATTTTGAATTTGGTTGACTTGTCTCTGTCCAATGCAATCGTGTATTACTGCCTTGGCAGCACTGTAGTTTACTGCCTTGGCAGCGACAATACTGTCTGCCGCGGCAATCCCTTGCTCGTGGGTAGACTTTACCAAAGTTCGGCAAAGTGTCCTTGAATGACTCCGCTTATCCCTAAGTCAGAGTGCTGTTGATGACTAGTCCTTGATGATACCTCCCGGCGTGAACCAATTATACTCACCAACCAATCTCACACTTCTTTTAGCCGCTGAAACTCTTAACCTATCCCTAGGCCGAGTTAGTATTTCGCGATTGAAACACCGTACTTACCCCTTTCGTGAATCTAACTCTCCCGAGCTTAGATAAATGGATTACTCACAAAATCCTCTCCCGAGATCAATTGTGAGAACAAGGAATAACAAAGGATAAGCAAACCTTGATAACTTTATTGCATTGAATCAAAGACAAAGTACAATCTCTTCTCACATATACTCGACAACCTTCACCTAATCCCTAAGAAGGTTTAGAACATAATGGAGAGTAACAAGACAAGAATAGAAATCGGCTCTCTCCCTAGGTATTCCGTGTTTCATACATTGGATGGCTAGGTCTTTATATAGGTTAGACCTAGGGCAAACCTTTCCTAAGTAGAATACAACTTGGAGTAGGGAACAAGTCAAGTACATAATAATAAAAATATTTCCAAGTTTAATTCGGCTAAGGAGGCTTTCCCGCGTGGTCTTCCTTTGGGCTTTTCCTTGTGCTAGCTAGCTCCGATCCATGGGCTTCAAGTCCAGACACGTTCCTTGGATTTTTATCTTTCCATCGCCTATAGTCTTGCTTCCTATCTTTCTGCTGCTGCCTCGGCATCAGGTCCTACCTCGGCCTTGTCCCTGCCGCGGCACTGGTTCTCCTGTACAGATATGAAAATGCAGTAAAACATGCCTTTTTCTATAAATATTATTTATATGAGCATAACTTCTAAATATATCACATTAAGTACATGCATTGGTCGGATTGGGTGTATATTTGGTGATTAATGCCCATAAAAGGAGTAAAAAGTGATAGTTTGTTGAGCACTTATCATCAGGTCTCAGACCGGGTGGTTATCAGGTATCTAGAGGCTAAACGACACCGTTTTGGGCCCTAAGAACCGTCACCAAAATGGTACCGTTTTGATTCAAATATAAATGACCCTGTTTTGTTTATTTCCTTATTTGCTTCTTCTCAACCCACAAATAAAATAACAGAGCCTCTGATGCTCTCTGGAGCTCCAGTCACTAATGGCTTCTATTCGTGGCCGTGCTGGTGGTGGCGCCGTCGTCCTCCGATGACCGAAAGAAGGGAAGGTGGGGGCTTTCCGATGTATTTTGATGTGTAAAGTGCGATTCTGGACTCGGTTTTTTGAAACAACGCGTATATCAACCTAGATCTAAGAAGATAAGTTTTAGTTCTTTCCTTATTTTCTTACCTTCTTGTTTCGAATGTCACTCGATTTTTTTTACTCTTCTTGCTCTCGGTTTGGCTTCCGATTAGCATTATTTTCTCGTTATTCTTTTCATATTTGGTTGTATATATGTGGCTTTGGAAGTGGTTCGAATAATTGCTCTTTTTTTTTCGATTACGTGGTAACTGACATATTATCCCTTTCGTTTGGAGTTTTATACCCGAAATATTACATTAAAAAACACAAAATATCACTCCCTCCTTCTGCTACAAATCTAATTCATTTTTAATATTTTATAGATGAAAGGCGGTGTTACCGATGCGTCAGGCGGTGGGGCGGTGTCCGTTCAAGAGGACCAATCGGGTGAGCGTGTGGCTGTCACACGCCCATTCGAAGCGACGCGCATGGCGGCCACATGCCAGATCTGTGTAAGCACAGTAGTAGTGGCGGCAACATCATTAGGGTTAGTGTTTTCATTTGGTTTAGTTAAGATTATGTTGGATTGGGTTTAATTTTTTTGTGGGTGATAGGTATTAGATTGAGATTATTATTGAGCTTAGTTTTATGGGCCATTGGGTTGTAATATTTGGTAATGGATTATATTACATAGGGAAATGGGTTATTACAACTATCACTCTTTGCTCATTGTTGTGTAACGACAATAGAGCAAAGATAAAGAATAACCCATTTCATGTGGTATGATTTAAGTGATCTTTTTTGGTGAGGTCGGGGTTCCTTTGGTAAGGTTAGGGTTCTTTTTTGTAAGGTTATTTTTTTTTGGTGAGGTTATGGTTCTTTTGGTGATATTGGAGTTCTTCTTGGTTACCGCTTCTTCTTTTGGAGCTTAGACTTGATATATTCCACCACCCTTGTCAGCAAAACCTTCAAAATTGACGATCTGTTAGAGACGATGACACAAAACTCGAGTCGTGGTTAATGTTAACACTTCTAATGGTAATTTGACCTAGCTGCAAAAAAACACTGTCAGAGAAGCGAGGTCGAATGTTGAAAGTTCTATTGTCTGATCTAGCCATAACACTGCTAGAGAGACACGATCTGACGATGAGCATTGATATCTGATCTAACAACCGTACTACCGAAGAAGCGAGATTTGACGATGAGTTTTAACTCTCGATTAAGCTGCAACACTAACGTTCCATTTGATCCATCTCAAACACTGCCGATGAAATGGGACACACCATTTGATCCACTTACAACACTGCCAGAGAAGCGGGGTATGCAAATCTTAATCCATCTACACACTAACGACGAGATGGGATACAAAATTTGATCCGCTTATAACACTTTTGGAGAAGCGGGGTCTACAAATCTTAATCCATCTCAAACACCGTCGATGAGATGGGGTACCATTTGATCCACTTACAACACTGCCGGAGAAGTGAGGTCTGCAAATCTTAATCTATCTCAAGCACTGCTGATGAGATAGGGCACACCATTTGATACACTTACAACACTACCGGAGAAGTGAGGTCTGCAAATCTTAATCCATCTCAAACACTGCCGATGAGATGGGGCACACCATTCGATTCCCTTACAACACTACCGGAGAAGCGAAGTCTGCAAATCTTAATCCATCTCAAACACTATGGATGAGACGAGACACACCATTCTATCCACTCACAACACTGTCGGAGAAGCGGGGTCTGCAAATCTTAATCCATCTCAAACACTTTCGATGAGACGGGACACAATATTTGATCCACTTACAACACTGCCGGAGAAGCAGGGTATGACGATGAGTTCTGACACTCAATTTAGCTGCAACACTTACAAAGAAGCATGATCTAACAATGAGTTTGGATGCTGCTACACTGACGAAGACGCATAATCTGACAGAGTTCTAATGATGCTACACTTAAGAAGCATGATTTGACGGAGTTCTGATGCTGTTACACTGACGAAGAAGCACGATTTAATGATAAGATTTGATGTTTGATGAAGTTACCACACGGATGGAGAAGCGCGATCCTTACTGGTAGTCGTTTACTCTGTGCTAGTTGTACTATTTCCTTTAGTTTAATTGGTTGATATTGAACGTGATATTGGATTTCTTCAAAGGATTTGATTTCCTTCGACCATTCGTGAAAATTGATTTTAAAGGACATTTGAATAGACCTCTATTATGTATTTTTCCCAAATGCACAGGGATTAACGGATTTGACTTGCCTTTAACGGTGGTTGGTTACCCCAGGCTAGTTGTACCATTCCCCTGGGTACAATCAATTGGTACCAATCCTGAAATTGGATTTCTCCAAAGGAATTGATTTCCTTCGACCATTCGTGAAAATGGATTTTAAAGGACATTAGAATAATCCTCTTTTATGCATTTTCCCAAATGCACTAGGGTCAACGAATTTGACTCGTCTTTACCGGTGGTCGTTTCCCTCGGGCTAGTTGTACCATTTTCCTGGGTACAATCACTTGGTACCAATCCTGAGATTGGATTTCTCCAAGGGAATTGATTTCCTTCGACCATTCGTGAAAATGAATTTTAAAGGACATTTGAATAGTCCTCTTTTATGCATTTTCCCAAATGCACAGGGGTCAATAGATTTGACTCGCCTTTACCGGTGGTCGTTTGCCTCGGGCTAGCTGTACCATTTTCCTAGTTACAATCACTTGGTACCAATCCTGAGATTGGATTTCTCCAAAGGAATTGATTTCTTTCGACCATTCATGTAAATGGATTTTAAAGGACATTTGAATAGTCCTCTTTTATGCATTTTTCCCTAATGCACAGGGGTCGACAAATTTGACTCGCCTTTACCGGTGGTCGTTTGCCCTGGGCTAGTTGTACGATTCCCCTGGGTATAATTAGTTGGTACCAATCCTGAGATTGGATTTACTAAAAAGGGATTGATTTCCTTTGAATATTCATGAAAATGGATTTTAAAGGACATTCAAATAGTCCTTATCGCTCATTAGTTTTACTTTTTCACCAAATGATGCATCTACTGAGTAAAGAGACAAGGTATAAAGAGGGTGATTCTTATTTGCTAACTCCGACGCAAGGTCATAATCTAGGGCAGAGCTGCACTACTTTGTCGAAGTACCCTGATGACGATGCTTTGTTCGTCTGTTACGTTGCTTGTTAAAGGGACAAGATCTGTAACACTTTCGCAAATAGATTCAAAATGTTAGGTTAGCATGCACCGAATGATTCTAATCCTGACATGTATGAAGCATGTATGCTTGATCCTAGCATGAAAATGCTTAATGCATATGATGATGATTGTGTTTCAAGATTGGTTCCATTGATTGGTCTGATTGTCTGTCGGAACTCTGTTTCCATGGTTATGCCTCTTTCTTCGGGCAAAATATCTGACTCCTCTATGTTTTAGAGTTTCTGTTTTTCTTTTGAGGTGTTTTCTTGAAACATGTCTTTTTCTTAATCAAAATTGCTCTTAGTCCCTTCTTTTTCTAAGGTTCTTTATTGATATTCCCAAGTATTTGGCTTGCTAATCAACAATGGAAACTTAATTTTGTGTTTTTAATTCAAGATCTTTGAGTTTTATGTGGGTTTTTGTGAAATCTTTTTAGATCTCAATTAATGATGTAATTAGGATGATTTCTTAATTATATTATGTCAATTAAACGATTGATTGAGTCTTGAAATGATTTAACATCAAATTAATCTCGGAATAATTGAATCAATGTTGAATTGAGGTGGTTTTCGGTTGTGTTATAGGTTGTTTTTGGAGTTCTACTTTTTCTGGAGGTATAAGGGTGGTTTGAAAGTATTTTTAGTTCATAATTGAGGTGGATTAGATGTTAGATTCATTAGGTTAAGAGCTAGTGTTGTTTCAGATGCGTTTCGGCTTAGTTTTCGGTCTTTCGGCTAGGTTTTCGATAGTTTTGTGGAGGTTTAGTGTGTTTGCTGTTTTGAGCATGTTTCTGATGTGCATATGCTCTGTTTTTAATGTTGTAGAGGAAGTGCAAGAAGTTTCATAAGATGCTGGTGCATTGGCGTTGCCGTCGGAGCGTCGGCGAGGGCTTGTTTCGCTTGTCGATGCGTGAATTTTGGTTAGAAGTGAACTTCAACGTTCGGTTCTATTTTGGGGACTATGGAATAGTGTGAAAACTTTCCATGGTTCAAGTGTAAGTGACCTTAATGTGTTTGATTAATTGCCTTGAGCTTTGGTTACAAATACATTGGTTTTATGGAAGAAATTTATATTGATGTTTTGGAAATGCATAGCTTTAATTTTACAATGATGCATGCATGTGTTAATTGCTGGAAATGCATGGTTTATAAAGACATTCGTGGTTTATGGAAGCATGAAAATGAAATGGAATAATATGAGGTTATTTTCCCTACATTTTGAAACGCCGTTGAGCATGATTTGTGGTTCACATGATGAACATATTATTAATGCATTATGAGCAGCAAGTTAACATGCATGATTGGAATTGAAATTGGCTTAGCGACACTAACTTTAGATACAAATACAAATGACATGTTATTAGGATTGAGTGCACTAAAAAGATTATGAAATTAAAGAAAAATGCCTACACGTTGCGAGGGTGACTATGTGTCTAACCGTGCGTGGTAGAGCCGCCAACACGTAACAAGGATGACTTTGTGTCCAACCGTACGTGGTGGAGCTAACAAGGGTGACTTTGTGTCATGTCAAGGGTGACTTAGTGTCATGACGAGACTAAGGGTCTCTAAAACAATAGATCCGCGTATTCGGTGAACTTAAGGTTCACAACAAGTGATCACTAGAAAGCCAATATGCATACATGAAATGATTTGGTATCAATGTGCATTGCATATGAAATGATTTGATTATGATGATGAACATAAACTAGTTTTGTATATTTGATCAAGCATAAGAGTGCAAGCATGGGTTTTAAATAATTTTAATATTGCATTGATGATCTTGTTTAGAGCTTCCTCACTAATCATGTTGTGCTTAAGCTCTCTTTTCATCTTTGAAGAGAATTAGAGACATTTGGGGCTGCATTTGGAGCAAGAGGACCAAGAGGAAAGTCTACATATTTTTGGTATGATTTGGCAAATAAATAGGGGCTTGGCAATGTGTAAACCAATCCCGTAGAGAGTGGGTGTTTTGCTTAGTTAAAGACTTATAATGAGACCTTATATCGCCTTGTTTGTTGTTGATGGATTATGGTATTTTTTTGGATTGTTTGAAGCATGTTCATGCATGAATGTTTCTTGTTTTAATCATAACATGGGAAGCATGTCTATAGGTAATTTTGGGGTCTTTAATGTTGATAAATGGGTGCTTTAAATTGTTCATTATGCTTAGGAATTATGCATATAGTTAGGGATGATCAATGGATGTGTTGGGATGGAGTTAAACCAACCAAAATTGATTAAACTTTTATTTTGCGCACAGGGGTATCGATACAACCTGTTCTGGTATCGGTACCCCAAAGCAATTTTGGGCGCATCGAACCATGGCTCGATGCCATTAGCTCACTGGACACCAGGGTATCGATACCGTCCAGGTAGTATCGATACCTCTGGTATTTTGGAGGCACGTTTAACCACTGCCACGTCATGGTATCCATACCATGCTTTGAGGTATCGATACCCATGACCCAAAAGTGTCGTTCTAAGTGTTGGAATTTCGTGGTAGGCCGGACATCTCCCCGTAACTGAATATGGATGCTATGGATGTCAATTTGAATTGAGACTTCACCGTGTTGCATGAAAATAACTTAATTTTGTATTGGCTAATTAGAGTCGAATATGGTTCCTAGAATTTAGGAGTTTTACATTTTGGTCCCTAATTAAGGAAATACGAAATTGACGATGTTGTGATGCTCTAACTGATCCGAATTTTTCTATGAGGGTTTTGTGCATGTTTAATTGAACTTTGATTGATTGGAGTTTCTAATATGTTGTTCGAATTAAATTATTTACGTTTTAGTCCTTATTTACTTATGTGCTAATTGAACGCTCAACTGTTGACCGAATGTTACCATTCTTGTTTTGCATGAATCCGACACATATAGGATCTTAATTATGCATCTAGTTAAGGGAAAAAAATGTATCGGTTTTCAGGGTCGTTTATCGAATTAGACCTTCGCGGGCTGGGTTCGGTATTCCCCGTGTAACCTATTAGAGTCGGTTCTGTCTAGGCCGGGCTAAGGGGGTTACATTTGGTGGTATCAGAGCCAGGTTTGCTAAAGTGTGTGATTGAACTTGTTATTTTGCTAATTTGTTGGATATTTATGCTTGATGGTTGTACTTTGAGTGATGATGGTTAAAAAAGGGTTATCGGTAACACATTGCCAATGCCAATACATTTTCAAATGCTTCTCAGGTTTCCCTTGGATCTTGCCCGAATGTAAGTCTAATATGTTCTGATATTATGTTTTAAATATCATGTTTGAAGTTTTTGGATTATGCCTCCGAGACGTGAGGCTCGAGCTAGCGCTAGTATGATCACCGAGGGTCAGGCTGAGGGTGAGGCGACTACTAGGGAAGAGCCGCTTCCTCCTCCTCCACCCGTGGGTGTGCCTCCGGTTCCTCTAGGAGGTCAGTTTAGAGAGTTTGCACCGTTCATACAGGCTATGACGGGTGTGTTTCAGGCTGTCGTTGCTGGAGTGCGTATTCCGGCACCTACTCCTGCTATTGTGGTTACCCCAGGGCTACCTTTATAGCGTCTGCGTAGCTTGGACGATATGGAGTTCCATGGATTAGACCCGAGCTCAGTTGAGGAGTGATTGGCTAGTACAGAGAGGATTTTGGAATAGATTGAGTGTCAGGATACCAGGAGGTTGGGTTGTGTAGTATCTTTGCTCCAGGGAGATGCTTATCGTTGGTGGACTACCACGAAAGCTGGTGTAGCTGTTGCTAACCTGACTTGGGAGTATTTTCGGACCGCTTTTGTGCAGAAGTTTTTGGGGCCACAATATGAGGATGCAAGGAAGAGGGAGTTTATGTCTTTTTGGTGCAGGGGGCTATGACAATGGCTGAGTATGAGATACAGTTCATTAGGTTGAGCCACTATGCTCCTGAGTTGGTCCCTACTGACTAGAAGAGATGTGATAGATTTCGTTACGGATTGGACTCCGAGATTAAGAAATACATGTTAGTTGTTGAGTACACTGAGTTTGATGTGCTGGTTAATAGAGCCAAGGATGTCGAAGAGTCCCTGAAGGAGACTAGGAAGTCTTCTGATGTTGGTAAGAGGCCTACTGAGGCCGATGCACAAGGTAAGTAGGGTAAAAGGTTTTGAGACAACCGATACAGAGCTAATCGACGCCGAGGTGATTTTGGACGCAGCGGTCGTGCACAGCAGTTTGGTAGAGGTGGTGGTGATATCACAGTTTGTAACCTATGTTCTAGGCACCATCCAGGAGAGTGTTGGTGGGCTACTGGTGCATTTATAGTGTCGCGTGTCAAAAGTGCGCGTTTAGTGCAAGTGGACACATCGCAAGTAATAAGTGATAAGTATTTTATCGAGTTATCGTCTCCTCAGGGACCGGTATACTTAATATGCTTTCTTCACCTTCTTGTTTTGTAGAAAGATAAAAACACAAGTGAGTTGATTTGATTTATCTAAACTAAAATAACTAAATAAAAATAAAGGATTGAAATAGTAGAGAGAGATGGGCTAGGATCCAGTTGCGTCGTATTGTGGAATTGATTGACTTGTCTCTGTCCAATGCAATCATATATCACTGCCTCGGCAGGACTGCAGTTTACTGCCTTGGCCTAATCCCTAAGAAGGTTTAGAACATAATGGAGAGGAAAGAAACAAGAGTAGAAGTCGGTTCTCTCCCTTCGCCTAATCCCTAAGAAGGTTTAGAACATAATGGAAAGGAAAGAAACAAGAGTAGAAGTCGGCTCTCTCCCTAGGTTTTTCGTCTATTGTACATTGGGTGGCTAGGTTCTTATATAGGCGAGACCTAGGGCAAACCTTTCCCATGTAGAGTATAACTTGGAGTAGGGAACAAGTCAAGTACATAATTAAATATATTTCCAAGTTTATATTCGGCTAAGGGGCTTTCCCGCGTGGTCTTCCTTTGGGCTTTTCCTTGTGCTAGCCAGCTCCGATCCATGGGCTTCAAGTCCAGACACGTTCCTTGGATTTTTGTCTTTCCATCGCCTATAGTCTTGCTTCCTGTCTTTCTGCTGCTGCCTCGGCATCAGGTCCTGCCTCGGCCTTGTCCCTGCCGCGGCACTGGTTCTCCTGCACAGATATGAAAACGCAGTAAAACGTGCCTTTTCTGTATATATTATCTATATGAGTATAACTTCTAAATATATCACGTTAAGCACATACATTGGTCCGAGTGGGTGTATATTTGGTGATTAATGCCCATAAAAGGAGTAAAAAGTGATAGTGTGTTTAGCACTTATCATATAGGTTGTGGGTCGATGGATCACAAGAAGCGTGATTGTCCGAGGTTTGCTGGTGATCGAGCTGATGTGGCTGTGATGCCTGGTAGAGGACGTGGACGTGGTCGAGGTCCTTTCCAAAGGCAGGGAGATGGGCGTAAGGTTTATGCTCAGCGTGGAACTCGTAATGCTACAGATGTGGTTGTAGGTACCTTTTCTTTGCAAAATGTATCGTTGTTTTCTTTGATAGATTCGGGATCTACGCATTCTTATGTTTTGAGTGAGCATGCATACTGTAATCACTAATTTTATCCAGGGTAAACCCGTTTTTTTTTTGTCATGAATAATGGGCTTTGGGTAATTTTAACATTAATGACAAAAAAAATCGAAAAGCAAAAATTGAAATAATGGGTTTTATGTTTAATTTTGTTTTGTTATAAAAACATAATAAAAATTTAAAAACATTATATTAATATATTTGTTAATTAGTATCTATTTTCTTTTCTTTTGACTTTGTATATGTTTTATTTATTTTATATATTTATTATTATTTAGTTGCTATTTTGTTATTAAAATATTATTTGACATTCGGTTACTTTATTTTTATTATTGCTTTCATTATTATATGTGTTATCTAAAATCAAAAAACCAAAAATATATTATGTTATGACCACTAATTATGCTATAAAAATAAAAACATTGTAAGTCTTTCCTATTTTATGATCTTTTCCTTTTGTTTACTATTATTACGAGTAGTAACTATTATTACCTAATCAAATTTAAAAAGTCTAAAAAATTATAATATTAATTTTATTTCCCTTTTAATTTCGGTTTTCCATATTTATTAGTATTATTTCATTTTATTACTTTCTATAACTATTATTATTATTAGCCATATTTTTATTTCTACTATTATGTATTAATTTTATTATCATTATTATTATTTAAAACAAAAAACACAAAAACATTATTTTTTATTTCTTCTTTTTATATAAATAATCATTTCCATTCCTTCCGTTTTTACTTTTATATTATGGTATTATTAATAATTATTATTACATATTCAAATTAAAAAGTTTAGAAATATTATAGTATTAATTTTATTTCTTTTTCTTTGTAGTTTCTGTTTCCTATTATTATTATTATTATTATTATTATTATTATTATTATTATTATTATAACACATCCAATATAAAAAAATAATAATAAACAACCCATTTGTTTTTATTTATCAATCCAATACATTAAACCCAAAGAAAATGATACAGGCCCGTTACAAAATAATTAAATTAAGCCCACACATAATACATTTAAAACCCAAAAATAAATAAATCAAACCCATTGCCAACCCAACAGCCTAATCCTTAGCCCAGAACCGGGTAACCCATCAGAAAACCCTAGACTAATCCATTCATTTCCCTATGCGCAGCCTTGTCTTAACCGTTGGGTCACCGTCGCCGATCACCGGACGTTTCTCCGTTGGTCCCTTCTTCGCCGGTGGTCCCCCCCTCTCGCAGGATCGACACATCATGCAAAAAAGACAAGGATTCATGTCAGATCGTACGAAAATTATAGAGGAAAAACAACAAATTTCAAACCAAATCAACAACAATTCCAGAGACAAACCGACAATATTTTCAGAGGCATTACAATCATTTTAGAGATTTCAGATGTAAACAAAAAATGATCAGAGCCAATAGCATAAAGATTTCTTTTTTCCTTTTTTTTATGTAATCATATTCGGCTATAAAGAAAGCCAAAAAAATATTGTAGGGGATCTTTTTTTTCACGACTCGAAGCAATAGAAAAGAGAGATTTCAGTGGTAATTCCTTTTTTTATTATTCGCATGCATCAAATCAGAAACGATAGATAAGTTTTAGGGTTTTTTTACTTTTGTTGGAATCTCAGAGGTTCCTCTTCTTCCTCCGATAATAAACTCAGGCCTTTGTGCCACTTTTGGTGAACCGAGAGAGGAAGGGATCTGACTTTCTGTTTAATGTTGAAGCCTTTTTCCTCGTTCAATCTTCTGACAAAAGAGTTTTTTTTATTTGTTTTTTTGAACGAAAGCAAGAGTGGGTTTTGTTTTTGGAAATGACTTGAAGAGAGGAACTGTTTTATAAAGGAGAGTAAGAGTTTTTAAGCGTTTTTGTAATCGCCGGCCACCGTGAACAGTGACCGGCATGGCGTTTTCTGGTTTCCCTTGGTCATTTTCTGGAAAAATGATGAACACCTTGATGTGTTCATCTTTTCTGGGTTTAGTCTTTGAAGAAAACAGAGAAAAGGCGGAGGAAAGATTATATCGGTTTGCAAAAATGATTAAAATCTTGTTTTTTAATTTCTGATTTGTGTTTTATACCCGAGGTCTTTTTTAGAAATGGTCTAACTACCTTTTAAAACCCTCCGTGTAAGGGAAATCATGTCCGCAACCCTTCCAAGTTTTCAATGCTTTTTAATTTGGTCCCGATTTGGCCTCAATCGGTTATTTTGAAAGGGTCTTATTGATTATGAGTCCCTCCGTATTTTAAACTTTATTTTAAAACCCCTCCGCATCGTTTAATCTCCTCCGCTGCCTCGGACGTTTTTGAATCCTTACGATCTGGTCACCAAATTAAATAACCCTTTTTGATAGTTTCTAATTTGATCACTGATATGTGGAATAGGGCATGATTTATTTTGCTTTATTTTTAAATTTTACCCCAGATTTTTAGCCAATTTAGACCAAAATACCATAAATAACAGCTTCCTTTTTCAATTTTGATTTTTTTTTTATATTTCTATTTTCATTTTTATTTGGGCTTTTTTTCGTTTCCTTTTTTACTATTGCTTTAGTTCTTGTTAAATTTAAATAATATTTTAATTTTACTATTATGTTTTTTTGACCAATTTGTCGTTAGCTTTTCATTTGTTTATATTAGTTTTCTGGTTCTGTTTCATCTAGTTTGATCCATGTATTTTCTCCTTGTTATTAGTTAGTCATTTTCATGATTTGTTTCCTTAGTTGTTTATTATTTTTATATCCATGCCTGTTTAATACTTTATTCTCTTTTTACCATTACGTTTCTATTTAATATTTTATGTCTATTGTGAGCGCATTTCTTATATAGTAGGTTTATATTTTTATGGTATACGAGTATGCATATTTGGTAACATATAGGTTTATTCTTTTTAGTTGTAAATTTGAGATATTCGATACTTAATTTTAGTTATTTATTTTGTTTCATATTTAGTTTATTATGTCTCTTTAAAATTATTGCATGTCTTTTTCATTTTGTTATGTTGCCATGAATACATTTATTTATTTATTTGCCTCATACGTTATTTTTGACATGCATATTTACCATTTAATTTGTTCCATATTTTGTTTATATTATATTCTATTTATAGCTAGAAGTATAACATACATTTTATCATCATGTTTATCCTTGACATTTTGTTTTTAATGCCATGTGTATTTTTGTCATGTAAATATTTTTGTTATATTTTTCATGTAGTATTTAATCTTGTACTTATTTTGTTGTATACTTTATT
The DNA here is from genome assembly GCA_035048815.1 of Abelmoschus esculentus. Classification (NCBI taxonomy): domain Eukaryota; kingdom Viridiplantae; phylum Streptophyta; class Magnoliopsida; order Malvales; family Malvaceae; genus Abelmoschus; species Abelmoschus esculentus. Next base: position 9,010,037 of record JAUCBN010000015.1, read on the forward strand.
TTATAATCGTTTGAATTCACAGACAATTCCTTAGTTAATGAATTAATTATTACTTTACTCGGTCGTAGCGGGCCCGACACCAAACGTAGTGGTGGCGGTGTATGCGTCTATCTTCGAGTAAAGAGGCGTTAAAATAAACCCGAATCTATAATTAAATAATAACTTAATTGCCACTTTAATTTAGAAATTTTAATATTAAATAAGCGGTAAATATTTTTAAGGTATCAATTTTAGGCGGTTTGAAAATGCTAACCCCGTTTTTTTAACCGTAACCGACTCCCGAACCCTTTCAATTTCGAATCTCTGGTTTTACGGTGCCCGGTCTACCAAAGTGACCGGTGGCGACCCCCTTTTTATTTTTTTAAACAGTTTTTCAATTAATTCTCAAATTGTCTTCTAACATTTCTAATTTATTTATTTTAACTATGTTAAATTCATTTTTAAATCTTTCTAATTATTTTCATAATTACCCCTAAATCCCCAAAATTCCCAATTTTCAATTCAATCTTTTCTAAACCCTAATTCCTTTTTAAAATATCATTCCCCAAATTTCAAATCCCTAATCTTTTAAAACCCTAGTTTTAACCTAAGATTCAAATTTCTCCTTACCAAATCAAAATTTCCCCTTTCCAATCAATATTTCAATTTAATCCCTAATTTCTTAATTTTGACCTAATTTTTTCACTAGCGACCTTTTATTTCCAAACTCGATTTTAAAAAGGGTTGCTACACATACTTGTTGGATATCCCGGTTGAGGTTTTAGACGTAGGTGTGGTGGTTACCAGTTCTTTGGGTGAAACGGTTACAGTAAGGAGGTTGTATAAAAGGTGTCTGTTGGAGGTTCAAGGACATGTCTTTGAGGTCGACTTGATGGAGTTTCCGTTTCATGGTTTTGATCTTATCTTGGGTGTCGATTGGTTGACGGAGCACCGTGCGGTGGTAGATTTTGAAAAGATGAAGATTACCTTGAGGTTGTTGGGTGGAAGCGAGGTTGTGGTGAAGAGTGAGTACACCGGATTCTTGTCCAGTGTGGTTTTGGCTTTACAAGCGGAGAGGATGTTGCAACATGATGGTGTGGCGTATTTACCCTATGTGATGAATTCGGGTATAGGAGGTGTTTGGGTGCAGAACATTCGAACAGTGCGCGATTTTCTGGAAGTATTTCCTAAGGAGTTGCCAGGATTACCTCCCGATCATGATGTGGAGTTTAGTATCGAGACTTCTGCTGGTACTAACCCGATGTCTATTGCTCCTTATCGCATGGCACCTAAGGAGTTAAAGATGCAGTTGCAAGAGTTGCGTGATCGAGGTTTTATTCGACCGAGCGTATCACTTTGGGGTGCGCCGATGTTGTTCGTAAAAAAGAAGGATGACACTATGAGGATGTTCATTGATTATCGGCAATTGAATAAGTTGACCGTGAAGAATAAGTATCCTTTGCCGAGGATTGACGATCTGTTTGATCAATTTCGAGGTGCAAGTGTATTCTCGAAGATTGATTTGAGATCGGGGTATTATCAGTTGAAGGTGAAAGAGGCGGATGTGTTGAAAACAACTTTTCGGACAAGGTATGGACATTATGAGTTTTTGGTGATGCCGTTTGGGTTGACAAATTCCCCTGCTGCCTTTATGGACATGATGAATCGGGTGTTTCATGAATACTTAGATCAGTTTGTGGTGGTATTCATAGATGATATCCTTGTGTATTCACGTACCGAGGAAGATCATGATAGACATTTGCGGATAGTGTTGCAAGTGTTGAAGGAGAATCGGTGTAACATCCCAAAAAAATTGGCCTAGGTATATTAAGGTCGGATCAAGGGTTTGGTTGAACCGGTCAAGCCAATTAGCCTAAATCCGAGAATTAATTTTTATAAATGGTTTTCAAAAGAAATAAAATATGGAAAAATACTCTAAAATTATTATTTGGACTCTATTTAAGTTTGGTAAACTCAATTTTGTAAAATTACACTATGAACCTTGACATTTTGGAAAATACTGACTATTTTATAAAAATGACAATTTTAGTGACTAAAATGTAAATAGGTCAAAACTTAGAATCTTTAAGGGGCTATTTATCCAATCTTTCTCATCAGATCTAACCTTCCAAAAATCTCTTTATAAACTCATTTTAATTACCATAAAGATTTTTATTAAGATATATTTCCCATTTTTCACCAAAATCACCATTTCACATAACTACCCATTTTCTCTCAACTTCTCCTAATTTTCTTGGTTTCCAATCAGAACTCTCTTCAATTTTATCAATGTAACTCACATCTTTTTGATTTAATTTCGTTCATATTATTTTCACTTTATTTCTCTTCAATTTCCTTACATTTTACAACTTGTTTCTCATGGGTTTTTTAATTGGAAGAGGTTGGATCTTGTTTGGAGGTAAGAAACCAATCAAACCTCTGAAATTTGAGTTCTTTATTGAAATTCCCAATTGTTTGATCCATTGCATTGAGTTCTTGATTTGTTTTATGGTTTTAATTGATGATTTTTAGTTTTTATCGGTTAATTTTGATTGAATTGATGCAATCCCGTAATAAGGTGATACCTGATGGTTTTCAATGGGTAAATCAATGAATTTTGGTGTGTTTTAACATGGAATTAATGGTTCATGGATGGATAAACCCGGATCTTAGGTTTTGGTGATGTTAATTGGCTTAGATCTTCGGTTTATGGCTTGTTTGGGTGGTTGAATGTTTGCTGTTGGTTTAGGATGTTTAGATCATGGTTCTTGGTTGTGTTTTGTTGTTGAGAAGTTGTGGTTTTTGTTGGCTAAGTGCTGGAGGTCGTTCGGATAAGTTTCGAATGTGTTTTCGGTTTTCTTAAGTGTAGTTTTTGGGGCTGCTTGTTTGGAAAGTGTGGGAGGTTGATTGAATGCATTAATATGCATTAATACCTCTGTTTCGATATGTTAAAAACAGGTCAAGGTGTTGAGCTAAGTGTTGAAGGTGTTTCGGAAAAGGCGGGAATGTTGGTTGGTGATGAGTACCTAAAAGTCCTCATCTTTTATATCATTTTCCCATTCGATGACTACTAATAAAGACAAATTTAATAGCAATAATGGATAATTCCGCTTATTTTCCATATTTCAGCATCCCAATACTTAATTCATGAATTTATCTATTATTTGGCATAAAATAGGTACGGTTAATGGTTTCCTCTCTTAGACAGGAAACTACCACATAGGTAATGCCAGATAGTATGATGGATGCTGGAACCCAAAGCTGGAATGTAGATTAGTACCCGCCTCGGCAGCACTTGAAGGCCGCGGCAGCATCGGAGGCCGCGACAGCATCGGAGGTCGCGGCAGCACCTGGAACATAAAAGTTGATATGATAGGTGATCTGAAGAGAAAAATAAAGTGGACGTTTTAAGATAAGCAGCATAAAAATCGAAACTGAGAAACACACGAAAAGTCAAGGTCAAAGGCCACGCGGGAAAAAAATCCTTATAGGAATAAAACTAGGAAATAAAATAAATATCTTTTATTTATGTACTTAACTTGTGTTTTACTCAAAGTTGTATTCCTACTTTAGAAAGGTTTGCCCTAGGCCAAGCCTATATAAACCATAGCCTATGTAGAGAGGAGATATCTCGAAGTCAAGTTTCATAGAAAAACCTTAAACTCCTCCATCGTCCCCTTGGGGTTTAGGTTAGATTGTGGAGTAGTTGTGGAAGAAAAATGTACTTTGCTTTCTTGTTTCATGCAATAAAATATCGAGGTTTGATTATTCTATGCCATTCATTGTTCTTGCATTCAAGCTCGGGAGAGAAGTTTGTGAGAGATCTATTTATCTAGCATCGGGAGATGTAGATTCACGAAAGGAATAAGTAAAGTATTTCAATAGCGAAATACTAACTCGGCCTAGGGATAGGTTAGAGTTTTAGCGGCTAAAAGAAGTGTGAGATTGGTTGGTGGTTATAGTTGATTCACGCCGGGAGGTATCATCAAGGACTAGTCATCAATAGTACTTCGACTTAGGGATAAGCGAGATCATCCAAGGACAATTTGCCGAACTTGATTAAGTCCACCCAAGAGCAAGAGATTGCCGCGGCGGACAAGTATCGTTGCTTCCAAGGCAGTAATCTGCAGTACTGCCGAGGCAATGATGTACAATTGCATGAGATAGAAACAAGTCAATTGAACCCACACTACGAAGCACTCTAACCTACCCCACTTTTCCATCCTTGATTTCTTGATCATTTATCTTTATTGTTTTCATTAGTTTCTTTAGTTATAATCCAACTCAATTATCTGTGTTTTTACTTTTCCATTATGCACGAAGAATAAATTACGTAAGTAAAGCCAATCCATGTGGGTTCGACATCTTAAATACTACAATCTAACAAAAGGTGGAAGGACGAATGCTTCATCATAAAAGCAGGACTTTCTAGCCAATCCATGTGGGTTCGACATCTTAAATACTACAATCTGACAAAAGGTGGAAGGACGAATGCTTCATCAGGAGTTTAGGGTGCGTCCAGTTGCAAGGAAAGGTCTCCCAAGGATGATCGGTGCATTCTCATCTGCTTCACAATCAAGGACAAGAAAATCAGCAAGAAAAATAAATTTATCTACTCTTACCAGTATGTCCTCGATTTTGCCTTCGGGTTGCACATAAGATCGATCCGCTAGTTGGAGCATAACTGTTGTAGGTTTTGCCCTTCCAATTCCAAGCTTTTGAAAGACTGATTTAGGCATGAGATTTATGCTCGCTCCAAGGTCGCATAGTGCCTTACCTTCATAATTTTTACCTATCGCACAAGGTATGATAAAGCAGCCGGGATCTTTTAACTTCGGTGGCATGCGATTGTGCAACATTGCCATGCATCCCTCGGTAGCAGCCACTGTTTCAAACTCACCTATTCGTTTCCTCTTTGACACCATGTCCTTTAGGAACTTGGCATAGTTAGGCATTTGTTCAATTGCCTCTACGAATGGTATGTTGATGTGGACTTGCTTTAAGATGTCGAGGAACTTTTTAAATTGCTGGTCCTGTTTTTGCTTTTTCAACCTTTGTGGGAAAGGTGGTGGTGGTCTCATCTTATCCCGAGCTTAGATAAATGGATTACTCACAAAATTCCCTCCTGGGCTTGAATGCAAGAACAAGGAATAACAAAGGATAAGCAAACCTTGATAATTTTATTGCATTGAAAACAAAGACAAAGTACAATCTCCTCTCACATATACTAGGCAACCTTCACCTAATCCCTAAGAAGGTTTAGAACATAATGGAGAGGAAGAAGACAAGTATAGAATTCGTCTCTCTCTCCCTAGGTATTCTGTATTTAGTACATTGGGTGGCTAGGTTTTTATATAGGCTAGACCTAGGGCAAACCTTTCCTAAGTAGAATACAACTTGGAGTAGGGAACAAGTCAAGTACATAATTAAAATATTTACAAGTTTGGTTCGGCTAAGCGGGCTTTCCCACGTGGTCTTTTCTTGGGCATTTCCTCATGCTAGCCAGCTCCGATTCATGGGCTTTGAGTCCAGACACGTCCCTTGGATTTTCATCTTTCCATCGCCTACAGTCTTGCTTCCTGTCTTTTTGCTGCCTCGGCCTTGCCACTGCCACAACACTGGTTCTCCTGTACAGATATAAAAATGCAGTAAAACGTGCCTTTTCTGTGAATATTATCTTTATGAGCTTAACTTCGAAATATATCACATTGAGTTCATGCATTGGTCCAAGTGGGTGTATATTTGGTGATTAATGCCCATAAAAGGAGTAAAAAGTGATAGTGTGTTGAGCAATTATCACACCCCCAAACTCGGACTATTGCTTGTCCTCAAGCAATGCAGACCATCAATTTGCCGAACTCTACTCTCTCTTGGTCTTACATGTCCATCTATTCTCCCCACCATAACTAGGCCTATTCTTGAGCCTTAACCTTTCGGTTACCTAAGGGTTTACCTAGAAACAAACTATAAGAATTGTGAGTGTGTGCGTTTTTGTGGACAAGTTTGATTAAAGGCTTTCTTAGACAAACTCTAAGTTCAAGACAAGTAGAATTTGGTTAAATGTTCTCTTCTTTTCAAACACCAAATCTTGAGCCAATTTCGGGCACCTCAAAGACTTGTGTTTTTCTTTTCACTAAATTCCTTCTTTCTTTTTAATATTTCTTAAAACATATTAGAGCCAATTTCGGGCACCTCTAGCATGAAGAAGAGACTTTCTAGAGCCAGTGGTAGGCACCTCTAGTTATTTTTCCAAAAATCTAAGTCTTTATCACCTAAGTTCATTAAAAGAATTCATATAATCCAACAAGTCCCAAAAGTGTTTAAAGTTCTTCCTATAGTAAGCTTCTAAGTTTTCATCCTTAAGTATCCTAATGTTAAACCTTCTTAACAGGACCTAATCATGGTAAGGAGAAAGATTTCTATAGCCTTAAAGAATAAACTAAGGCAATACTGATGATAAGTAGTGCAAAAGTGTAGGCAGTTAATTCAAGTAAGGCGGGGAGAATGAAAAATTAAAAAAAAATTCACTAGAATACTCCTTTTTTGGCAAGGCCTCGATAGTAGATTGCTGCCTTAGCAGTGAATCTGCACCCCCAAACTCAAACTAAGCATTGTCCTCAATGCTTTATATTTGAAGAAATAAGCGGGCAACAAAATATGAATAGACTAAACAGCAAATAAAGACAGCAAAAGCAAGTAATATTGAATTAAGAACAAAGATTTAAAGCAACTCCGAAGAGCTGCTTGTGACAATTTTTCTCCTCGGCCTTGCTACCGAATGCTTTGTCCTTGGTGAAGGCGATGGTTGCGCTTTCGCTTGTCGGGGCGGTTGGATTCTTGTGGACGGTGTCCGTTGCATTGGGGCCTCAACCTCTTCTCCTTCTCCCACATCTGCCATCTCTTCGGTTAGCATAATGTCCGTTCCTCCTCCCATTGCTGTTGCTCCTCCGGTGTAGTGTGTACTTGGTCCGGCGGCAGTGGAGCCTTGGTGCACGTAGGCATCTATCTCGGCTGATAGACTGCCCATGATGATTGGTGATCGGGAGTGGAGTGCTGAAAACGGCCCTCCGCTTGGATGGTCTTCTGCTTGCAGACGATGCCGTGGCAGAATCCGCTGCCCTGGATGGGCCGTCAGTCTGGTATTGAGGCGGAGGGTCTACATGGAAGAACGACCTTGGTCCTCCCAGAGCTGGTGTAGTCTCGGTGTAAGGGGCGGCTGTGACGAACATACTGTTGGGGAAATTTGGAAATTACGCTCCTTGGTCCGAAAAAGCGTGCAACATCATCTGGGCTAATGTGTTGTTGAAATCTCTTTGGTACTCCATGTACCTTTGTTGCCTGAGGTCCATTGCTGCAATCCTTTGTAAAATCTCCTGGTATGGGTCTGCTGCGGCAGAGGTGTGGGCAGTGTCTGGCATGTCTGCCGTGTACTGGGCCCCGGCAGCAGTATCCGCAGTGAACTGCTGGGGCGTTGCTTGGACTGGCTCCGCTTGCGTGATCTGCATGACTTTGTGACAAAAGTCTCTAGTCCATCCTCGCCGTTGGGGAGTGTATTCGTCCGTATCTTCGATTGGCACACCTGCGGCAACACACAAACCCGTGATCAAACGTGGGAAATATAATGGTCCCCTATCTTTCTTACAGCACTCGTGAATTTCCCGTAGGATGATCTCTCCAACATTGATGGTCCTTTTCCTGATGATCGATTGGATAAGCACTAATCGCTTGCGGTCCACCGTGCTATTGTGGGACGTGGGGATGAGGCGTCGCTTGACAAAGGTATTCCACATCTTGGCCTCAGGCTTTAGGCTTTGCCTTGTTACGGATCCTCTATGGGTACCGGTTTCCCATGGAGTATTTGCGTAACAAAGGTCGTCTTTGATCAGCTCGTAGTCTTCGGTAGTGATGTCCTCCATGAATTCGGCGTGAACATCACTGTTTGGAGTGAGGCCGTAGAAATCGTTGATGGTCTCGGCATTTAACTAGACCGGTCTGCCGCGACAATGAACAAAGAGGGAGTATTTGCTGGGCCCGTGCGCATAGAACTCCCGCACGATCGTAGCATTCGCCTGGGCAGGTTGGAGATAGAAAATTTCCCAGTTTTGGTACTTAATTCTGTCGAAGAGGTAGTGCTCAATGCCGTAGTTTTCATCGTCCGCATGTTGGAAACCTTGTTCTTCCCACAATTGCCAGGCAATGAAAGATTGATTGAAACGATCCTCAACGTTTGCTGGGGCAAATCGCTTGTAGGTGGCCATCAAGATTGTGAGAGATGTGATTTCTTGAAGGTTTTCTTAAAAATATCTGGAAATTTCATGAAGAATTGTGAGTAGGCAGAGAGTAATGTGATAGGAAGATTGTTATGAATTCTAAAGAAAACAAGAAAGCAAGAGTGAATAGTTCAAGAGGGAGGAGTTTCTTATATAGGCCTCGGCCTTGTGACCGTTTGAAGCCACTAGCCGTTTTGTAGCCGTTACTCTTTACTGTCGTTTCCTTTTCTGTTGCGGCAGGAATCTCGGCAGACTAGCCGTTACACTGTTCTACCCGTTGAAACTGCTGCGGCCCTGACACTGTTTTTCTGCCTCGGCAGAGTTCCTGCTGTGAACTACTTCTCTGTTATTCTTGCTTTATTATCCTAACCTAAAAAGATAAACATCAATAAAGAAAGAAACATTCAAGTAATGAGAAAATAATTATTCCTAAACACCATAGTTAAGAGAATTCATGAAAATACCAAATAAAAGAGAAAATTAATATAAAATAAGAATATAAAGAAAACTTATGGAGGGTCGTTTCCGATATTTCTTATAATCCATCTGCACCCTCCATCGAGTGACAATTTTACTCAAAAAGATATGGGCTAATGTGGATATGGATACTCTCATTTGTGCTATCATGGTGGAGGTGTCTTTCGTTCGTGGTCTTTTGTAGTCCATGCCTATCCTCCAACTTGATATTATTCCTGAAGGCATGAATATCTTGTTAGAGAAAATTATATCAATATCCAACCATTTAATTTCCTCATTCTTGTTGATTTCCAAAATGGTTGAATATAGCCCTTGTTGTCGAGGCAATTGCTTTGCTAGCCAATTGCCGTGGCAATCCTCTACCAAAATTCTGTGTGCGTCAAATGAAGAATCCTCTTTCTTGAAGTCTTCAAAAATCAACCCCCATTGTTCTTTATGCTTCTCAAAATCTCCATCGGTAGAGATTTTGGTTGAGAATTACTATTAGATGGAATTGTCACAGATAAAATATCATCTTCCAAATAATCATATCCTATTTGTGATGACTTCAAATCTTGTAACGTTGATTCCTCGAAAGATACATGCAATGGAAGAGATGAGTTTTTAAAGAATTCAAAAGGTTCAATCATTACCTTCTCATATTCCGTTATCACGGTATTGCCATCTTGTTGATCGAACATGTCGTCATGTAATTGCCCATGCAATTGTGAGTAAGAGTAATCCTCAGATTCCTTTCTCAGCATCAGTGCTGATGTGACATCTTGGGAATCAAACTCAGAATTTTCTATACTCTCATCAGCCTCATTGAATGGTATCGTGACATTGCCCTGTTCAGGCTTCTCTATTGCCGTGGCAATTATTTCTGTAGACTTATCCATGGCATATATGGATCTCTGCAATTGATCTTCTGAATCCTTCAAGGGTGCATCGAATCTAGCTATATGTGCATCCAATAGCCTTGATTGTTTTGTCATTAATTCTTCAATTCTAGCCATTGACGCTTTCAATGTTTCCTCAAATGAATTTGGATACTCTTGAGAAGAATTATATTGCCATGGCTTATCTGTAACAATAACAAAATTGTCATGGTAAAAATTTTGAGCGTTTTGATCATACCATGAAGGATTTTGTTGTTGGTTCCATCTATGGTCCTCTATGTGGCCATATGTTCCAGTACTATACGAGCAATTGCTAACCAAATGATCATCTCCGCAATTAAAGCAAAAATCTGCCCAGGCATAAACTTGTTGGGTTGCTCTTGGTTGACATAGATAATCATCATTTAATCTAGGAAATTCTTGATTGGCTCGATTCATATCTTCCAACATCAACTCCCGAATATATTTCTTTCTTTCTCCTTGCATCTTGAAAATCCTTCACTTGAAACACACCTATAATTTTTTTAAAGAAAAAGAAAATATGTTAGTAAAAATAACTAAAAACACGAGAATAAAAAAGACAAAATTTAGTTGCCAATCCCCGGCAATGGCGCCAAAAACTTGTCGCATGTCAAAAGTGCGCGTTTTGTGCAAGTGGACACATCGAAAGTAATAAGTGATAAGTAATTATCGGATTATCGTCTCCATAGGGACTAGTAGACTTAATATGCCTTCTTCACCTTCTTGTTCTGTAGAAAAGTAAAAACACAAGTGAATTGAGTTGGTTTATCTAAACTAAAATAACTAAACAAAAATAAAGAGATTTAATTATAGATAAAGATGGGTCAGGATCCAGTTGCGTTGTATTGTGGATTTGATTGACTTGTCTCTGCTTAATGCAATCGTATATCACTGCCTCTGCAACACTGCAGTTTACTGCCTTGGCAACGACGATACTGTCTGTCGCGGCAATCCCTTGCTCGGACTATACTCGGCAATCTCCTCTCACATATACTCGGCAACCTTCACCTAATCCCTAAGAAGGTTTAGAACATAATGGAGAGGAAGAATACAAGTATAGAATTCGGGTCTCTCTCCCTAGGTATTCCGTATTTAGTACATTGGGTGGCTAGGTCTTTATATAGGCTAGACCTAGGGCAAACCTTTCCTAAGTAGAATACAACTTGGAGTAGGGAACAAGTCAAGTACATAATTAAAATATTTCCAAGTTTGATTCGGCTAAGGGGGCTTTCCCGCGTGGTTTTTTCTTGGGCTTTTCCTCATGCTAGCCAGCTCCGATTCATGGGCTTTGAGTCCAGACACGTCCCTTGGATTTTTATCTTTCCATCGCCTATAGTCATGCTTCCTGTCTTTCTGCTGCTGCCTCGGCATCAGGTCCTACCTCGGCCTTGTCGCTGCCGCGGCACTGGTTCTCCTGCACAAATATAAAAATGCAGTAAAACGTGTCTTTTCTGTGAATATTATCTTTATGAGCTTAACTTCTAAATATATCACATTGAGTTCATGCATTGGTCCAAGTGGGTGTGTATTTGGTGATTAATGCCCATAAAAGGAGTAAAAAGTGATAGTGTGTTGAGCACTTATAAAAAACAAAAGTAAAATAAAAATAAAAAGAAACAAGAAAAATAAAGAAAACAAAATTTAGTTGCTAGTCCCCGGCAACGGCGCCAAAAACTTGTCGCGTGTCAAAAGTGCGCGTTTAGTGCAAGTGGACACATCGAAAGTAATAAGTGATAAGTAATTATCGGATTATCGTCTCCACAGGGACTAGTAGACTTAATATGTCTTCTTCACCTTCTTGTTCTGTAGAAAAGTAAAAACACAAGTGATTTGAGTTGGTTTATCTAAACTAAAATAACTAAACAAAAATAAAGAGATTTAATAATAGAGAAAGATGGGTCAGGATCCAGTTACGTTGTATTGTGGATTTGATTGACTTGTCTCTGCTTAATGCAATCGTATATCACTGCCTCGGCAGCACTGCTGTTTACTGCCTTGGCAGCGACGATACTGTCTGACGCGGCTGTCGCGTGTCAAAAGTGCGCGTTTAGTGTAAGTGGACACATCGAAAGTAATAAGTGATAAGTATTTTATCGGATTATCGTCTCCGCAGGGACTAGTATACTTAATATGTCTTGTTTGTCTTCTTGTTCTGTAGAAAAATAAAACACAAGTGATTGGAGTTGATTTAATTAAACTAAAATAACTAAATAAAAATAAAGAGTTGGAATAATAGAGAGAGATGGGCTAGGATCCAGTTGCGTCGTATTGTGGATTTGATTGACTTGTCTCTGTCCAATGCAATCGTATATCACTGCCTCGGTAGCACTACAATTTACTGCCTTTGGCAGCGACAATACTGTCTACCGCGGCAATCCCTTACTCGTGGGTAGACTTTACCAAAGTTCGGCAAAGTGTCCTTGAATGACTCCGCTTATCCCTAAGTCAGAGTGTTGTTGATGACTAGTCCTTGATGATACCTCCCGGCGTGAACCAATTATACTCACTAACCAATTTCACACTTCTTTTAGCCGCTGAAACTCTTAACATATCCCTAGGCTGAGTTAGTATTTCACTTGTGCTTTTATCTTTCCACAGAGCAAGGAGATAAAGGAAGCATATTAAGTATACCAGTCCCTGAGGAGACGATAACTCGATAACATACTTATCACTTATTACTTTCGATGTGTCCGCTTGCACTAAACGCGCACTTTTGACACGCGACAGTCGTCCATCGAGGCTACGGTGAAGTCTAAGTGGCCAGACCATGTCCCTACATTGGTCTTGACCCCACGTGCGATGCCCTTGCTGGGTAGTGCGGTGGAGTTGACTGCCTTGATGGCTCCTTTCCCTTTTGCTGCCTTAAGACCTAGCCTCTTTGCTTCATCAAGAGAAACAAAGTTATGAGACGCACCTGTGTCAAGCATGGCCCTTGATGCTTTCCCATTGATTGTGACGTCCACATATAGAAACCCCTTGGCTTCGGTCTTTGGGATGGATTGCATCACATTTAGAAGTTGCATGGATCCCATTTGTGCATTGGACTCAAACTCTTCAACATCACTATCTTCTCGATGCTTGGCTAAGAGAGAGTTGAGAGCTTGTCGTTGCGGGCACTTACGAACCCAATGATCACCATCACAAATGAAACACTTACTTGGTGGTGATCTTTTGGTGCCTCGAGCTTCATGGAATTTATCCTTGGCCTTGCCTTTCCATGAGGACGAGTCCTTGGGTTTGCTTGAGTGATCCTCATGGTGGCTGTCTTTACGAGGACTCTTGTCTCTCCAACCTACGGCTTGGACGCTCTTCGAATCCCTCGGCTTAGGTGTGGGCTCCTTGTGGCTAGAGTACTCAATCAAGCTTTCGGCTACAACTATGGCATCGGCAAGGGTTTGTACTCCCCGACGCTTTAGCTCGGTCTTTGCCCATGATTGGAGTCCATCCATGAAGTTAAAGAGCGAGTCTTTCTCGGAGAGATCGGGGATCTCGAGCACTAAGTTGGTGAACTCCTTGACATAGTCATGGATGCTCCCCGATTGCTTGAGCCTTCGCAAACGAGCTCGGGCCTCATCTTCGGCATTCTCCGGATAGAATTGCCGTTTAAGCTCTCTTTTAAAGTCATCAAAGGTGGCAATGGTGCACGTACCTTTTTCAACGTCTAAACGCCTTCTCCTCCACCAAAGCATGGCGGTGTCGGTGAGGTATAATGTTGCGGTTTGAACCTTGGTTGCCTCATCCATGATTCTGGCAACGCAAAGAAATTGCTCTAGCCCCACAAGAAGTTATCTACTTCTTTGGCGTTGCGTGCCCCTGAGAAAGTTCTTGGCTTGGGTACTTCGACCCTTCGAGCATCATAAGTGGTGCTTGGCCCGGCTGCCAACGCACGTTTGCACAAGGCTATATCGCCTTGTAGGGCCTCGACTTTACCACGCATATTGTCTAGCTCATGTTCAAGAGAAGAACGTACCTTTGAGAGCTCATCCATGAGAAGGTTGCGGACATTGCCTATCTCTGCGAGCATGGTTTTCTCTAACTTGAGCATCATGGCCCTCATAGCCGTGTGGATCTCGGCATCCTCCGCCTCAAGGCCTTCTACTATTTCTTGAAGGTCGTCCACTTGGGAACTCATGCCCCCAACGCTTTCCTCTACGCGAGTTAAGCGCGACTCCATGCTAGAGATAACGTCCTTTGACTTGGCTCGTGGCTTTGCCATCGTGGGATCATGCTCCTCCTCACGCCCTCGTTGCTCTTGAATGACTTCTGCCTCGGTCGAGCTAACAACCTGAGTTTTCCCGGTCTTGGCCATGTCCCGAGTGTGATCGAACAAGCTCTGATACCAATTGTCACGGACTTACTTCTCTCAAACTAATCCGTGCGGCGCTAACACTTCCCGATCAATGTTAGCAAGCCTTTCTTACACGCAACATGGTGGCTAAACAAAGAAAGACAAGAGAAGGCAAAGGAATTTAAAGGAAAGCTTTTGTATTAAGCTTTAAGAGAATGCTTATAAGTGTGCTACACTTCTCAAGTTATTTACAAAATGAAGGGAGTGACTCTATTTATGGGCTCCCGCCTCCCTAATGGACGGCTATGATTTGTTTGATCGGAAAGTTCATACTTTGCCTCCTAAAATATCTACTAGGATCTATATTATTCTAGAGATTTCTACATTATCCTATACATGTCTACAACGATCTACAATATTCTAGAGAACTCTAGAGACTTCCAAAGTAGTCATGATCTTTCTAGGGTCTTCCAAGGTCTTCTACAACATTCTAGATCTTTCTAGAATGTTCTAGATGCTTCCAGCATCTTCTCCGTCCTTCTAGAATGTTCTAGAACCTTCGAGAATTATCTAGAGTCTTCTAGAATATTCTCAAACCTTCTAGACGTGTCTAGATCTTGGTGGAACCTCCTGGAACATTCTAGAACGTGATGGAATCCTTGAGATGGATGTAGGCCATTCTAGGTCATTCTGGAAGCTTCCTTGGTGCATGGATTCTTCAAGAATGCCCAAGGATGATTTATTAACCTCATTATTGCTGGCGGGTCGTGACATTAAGCTCTCTTTTCATCTTTGTAGAGAATTAGAGACACTCGGGGCTACATTTGGAGCAAGGGAACTAAGGGGAAAGTCTACATATTTTTGTTATAATTTGGCAAATAAAAAGGGCTTGGTAATGTGTAAACCAATCCCATAAGGAGTGTGTTTTGTCTTAGCTAAAGACTTGTAATAAGACCTCAAATTTTTCTTTGGTTGTTGGTTTGATTGGTATGCTATTGAGTGTTGCTTGTGGTATGTTTACCCTTGCATGGTTTTGACTATTGTGAAAAAGTTAGGAAGCATGCCTATAGATGTTACGGGATTTATGATGGCTATAATCGATTGTATAATTTGCTCTTAATACTTAGGAATTATGCATATAGTTGAAGGTGGCCAATGGTTGTATCTTGTATAGGTTAAATCTTCTTAAAAGGACTGATATTATGTTTCTGGGCACAAAGTTTTGAAACCTTAGGGAAGGTTTCGAAACCTTTAGCAAATAGTTTTGAAAATTCCTGGTAGGTTTAGAAACCTTGCGGGTCGGATGGATATTAGAACCTTATTGGAATGAAAGTTTCGAAACTTTTGAGCAAAAGTTTCGAAACCTTTTTCATAATGTTTCGAAACCTTGACTGAAGGTTTCGAAACCTTTGGCTGCTATGAATTAATAGTTGCTGAAATTGCATTTTAGTCCCAGATATCTTCCTATGTTTAATTATGGTAGATACGAATGTTATTTTGAGTTGAAATTTTACCTTGATGTATAAAGTTAACTTAATTTCAAGTTGGCTAACTTAAATTGGATGTAGTCCCTAGAAATAAAAAGGTTTTACATTTTGGTCTCTATTTTATTGAGGCATGTAATTGATGATGATAGGATGCTCCGTTTGGTCTGAAATTTATCATGAGTGTTCTTTGAATGTTTAATTGAACTTTGATGGAATAAATTTCTAGCATGTCAATAGAATTTAAAATATTTAGGTTTTAGTCCTTAAGTTGCTCATGTGTTAATTGAGTGGTCAATTGTGCACCGAATGTTACCATTCTTGTTTCGCATGAACCCGACACACATAGGAACATAATTGTTCATCTAGTAAGAAAAAAAATATATCGGTTTTCAGGGTTGTTTATCGAATCGGACCTTCGCGAGTTTGGTTCGATATTCCCTGTATAACTCATTAGAGCCGGTTCCGTCTAAGCCGGGCTAAGGGGGTTACACTAATGATTATGGATATGTTAGGATGGAATTAAATCAACTTGAATTGCCCAAATTTGTGATCTGCGCATAGGGGTATAGAAACACCCTGCTCTGGTATCGATACCCCAAGGCAAAAATGGGCAGCATCGAACCATGGTTCGAAGCCAAATGCTCACTGGTCTCCATGGTATCGATACTGTTCAGGGCAGTATCGATACCTCTGGCTGTTGAAGGCTCATTCAGCCATTGCCACGTCATGGTATCGATACCATGCTTATAGTTATCAATACCCTTGACTAAAAAGGGAGAATTTAAAGTGTTGAGTTTTCGTGTGGTGTCGGTTATCTTCTTGTATTCGAATAGAGACACTATGAACATCATTTTGAGTTAAAATAACACCGTGATGCATGTAAATAACCTAATTTCATATATGGATAAGTAAAGTCGATTATAGTCCCTAGAATTTATGTGTTTTACATTTAGGTCCCTAATTAATGAAGTATGAAATTAGTGATGCTATGATGCTCTGATTGATATGAATTTTATTGTGAATGTTGATGGAGGCTGGAAAGTCCTGCTTTTATGATGAAGCATTCGTCCTTCCACCTTTTGTCAGATTGTAGTATTTAAGATGTCGAACCCACAGGGATTGGCTTTACTTACGTAATTTATTCTTCCTACACAATGGAAAAGTAAAAACATAGATAATTGAGTTGGATTATAACTAAAGAAACTAATGAAAACAATAAAGATAAATGATCAAGAAATCAAGGATGGAAAAGTGGGGTAGGTTAGAGTGCTTCGTAGTGTGGGTTCAATTGACTTGTTTCTAGGCCGCTGAATCAACTATAACCACCAACCAATCTCACACTTCTTTTAGCCGCTGAAACTCTTAACCTATCCCTAGGCCGAGTTAGTATTTCGCGATTGAAATACCGTCCTTATTCCTTTCGTGAATCTACATCTCTCGATGCTAGATAAATAGATCTCTCACAAACTTCTCTCCCGAGCTTGAATGCAAGAACAATGAATGGCAAAGAATAAGTAAACCTCAATATTTTATTGCATGAAACAGGAAGACAAAGTACAATTTTTTTCCACAACTACTCCACAAACTAACCTAAACCACAAGGGTGCGATGGAAGAGTTTAGGGTTTTTCTATGAAACTTGATTTCGAGATATCTCCTCTCTACATAGGCTATGGTTTATATAGGCTTGTCCTAGGGCAAACCTTTTCAAAGTAAGAATACAACTTGGAGTAAAACACAAGTTAAGTACATAAATAAAAGATATTTATTTTATTTCCTAGTTTTATTCCTATAAGGATTATTTTCCCGCGTGGCCTTTGACCTTGACTTTCCGTGTGTTCCTCAGCTCCGATTTCTATGCTACTTGTCTTAAAACGTCCACCTTATTTTTCTCTTCAGATCGTCTATCATATCAACTTTTATTTTCCAGGTGCTGCCGCGGCCTCCGATGTTGCCGCGACCTTCAAGTGGTGCCGAGGCCTTCAAGTGCTGCCGAGGCGGGTACTAATCTGCATTCCAGCATTGGTTTCCAGCATCCATCATGCTATATGGCATTACCTATGTGGTAGTTTCCTGTCTAAGAGAAGAAACCATTAACCGTACCTGTTTTATGCCAAATAATAGATAAATTCATGAATTATGTATTGGGATGCTGAAATATGGAAAATAAGCGGAATTATCCATTATTGCCATTAAATCTGTCTTTATTAGTAGTCATCGAATGAGAAAATGATATAAAAGATGAGGACTTTTAGGTACTCATCAAGTGTGCTATGCATGTTTACTTGAACTTGATGGATTGAATTTCTAGTTTGTTGTTCGAATTAAAAATATTACGTTTTAGTCCTTTAGTTGCACCTATCAAATTGAGTGGTCAATGGTAAACCGAATGTTATCGTTCTTGTCTTGCATGAACTTGACACACATAGGAACTTAATTGTGCATCTAGTTAAGGAAAAAATATATAAAAATATATCGGTTTTCAGGGTTTTGTTCGATATTCCCCGTGTAACCCATTAGAGCCGGTTCCGTCTAGGCCGGGCTAAGGGGATTACAATGCTTGAATACGTTGATATGAGATATCACAAAATATTCATTAATAGTAGTTCACTCTAGATATCAAGAAACATTAATGATGAGCTATAAAAGTGTGACTATTCCAAGACTTGTGCCTATATAAAAGGTCAAAAGGATACAATGCATTAAGAGAGTTAGTCACAAACATGACACATCGAATCATGATCTCTTGTAACTTAGACGACAATGATATATTTCTAGATGTCACTCATTGTTTGTAATATTAGAATTGTTCAAATATTATTACTAACGTTACAATGAGCCTATAGTGTCACACCCAATAGTTGAAATGGAGCAAAAAATATATATGTATAAGTAGATTATATTTAGTCCTGAATTTTAAACAAATGATATAATTAAAGTAATTGTATCCCTTTTCAAATTTGAATTAAATATAGATCTCAAAATTTAAGGAAATAATAAATGTAATTATTTCCTATAACAAATTCGGAATAAAACTCTAATTCCTAGGGTTACACATATTTATAAGGGATTTTGGTTTAGCAGCCAAATTATTGAATCTCGAATTCCCAAAACCTAAAATCTCGAAAAATAGTTTTTGAGATTTGCTCTCTCAACCGGGTGAACTGAGTAGAGTCCGAGACGATTTTCGTGGAGGCTAAAGATTCGGATTGTTCGTGACTGCAGCAGATCTAGTTGTTGTTTTTGCTACTTATCAAGGAACCCAATGTAAGTCTTCGCATCTCTTTCTCCTGATTTCAGATTTAATGTACATGGATCACTGGAAAAACCATCGTAATTTTATTCTGTTGTGCCATGGGGTGTGTCGGTGGTCCCAACAGTGGTATAAGAGCCACTTGTATTATCCGTAATCGGGTTAAATTCTTGGGTGATGCGATTTGTTTGAGATGCATGATTTATTTTACTGTTTCGATGATATATATTAATATTGTTAGTCAATTAGGTATACGATTAATATGTTAATCTGTTAATGAATTTTACAATCGCCATGTTGTAGCAAAGAGTTTTACAGTAATCATATGTCAATCGTTGACATAGTGATCGGCGGAAGTGCGATGGCAGATCGCATCAAAGAAAAGAAATAATTGTTATTCTGATGCGGAAAAATCTAAGGGATTTAAAATCTCGAAAACACGATTCTATTGATAAAATTTATCAAATCGTGAGGTTTTCCCATAGAAAAATAGTTGTTATTTTTCAAAATTTATGACCTGCCGCACCGCCGCGGCCTAGATTATAGGCCTATATTGGTAATTAACGAATTCGTGATAGCATATATATATGATATGTTTGCTTTGCATGGTGCTTGACATGCATGGTTATAGTCCTTGTTTTTACAGTAGTTGTAAAATTTAAATACGACCTACGTGTCGTGCCTTTCTTTATCCTTGTTGTACTTCTCTTCTCATCTTACTCCCTCGTATGTAAAACTAATTTCTATAATTGTAATAATATTCCAAGAAGAAGACGAGACATTTGGGCCAAAGGCGAGAATATGCTTGAGAAGCAGTTTTAGTATAGGATTAGGGTTTTAAGGTTCTCCCATTGGCTTGGGATGGGCAACCTTAGTTCTTTATTTTGGTTTATAACCATTGCATTTTTATTGCTTTATATATATCATGTATGTGATGCGATGAATGATATATAATTTTTATCATATACATATTGATGAGATCTATAAGGGCAAAATTAAAAGAAATAACGATGAGATAGTTAAATATTTCCCTCAAATTAATCTAAGTTAAAATTAGTCGTTCAATATTTGCCCTCGTTTAGGACTTGATCGATCTTATGTGGGTTTTGCCAAAGCATTAACACATAAGTCTATATTGGTTAAACGTGTAGAATAAGCAAGTGATATTCGTCAGTCGAAATATTAGTAATAACTTAGTTAGGTTATTCTAATAGGATTAGAAACCTAAAGGCTAAGTATTGGGTTAAGTCATGAGATGATTGAACAAGAGTTGTTCACCAAATGGAGGAGTTACATGATATGTAATTAGTAAAGCGTTAATTACCTAAATAACCTCTATCCTAAAAGAAAAGTCAAAGCTGGTTTAAGAAATTGGCAAATTATGGATCCTCACTCACTACAAAAATTTTCGTCGAATTTTTCCAAAATTAAAAACGAGAGGGATTTTTAATTTTAAACAAAATAGTGGAAGTATTTTAAATAAAGACCTATTTATAATATTTCAAATTGGTAAATTTACTTTATGTATTTTCATTGTTTTAGATCTAAATGGCAAACAATACTTTATCACTGTGATCACTCCTTGAGAAGGAGAAACTCAATGGAATAAATTTCCTTGATTGGTTCCGCAATTTGAGAACTGTTCTCAAACAGGAAAGAAAGGAATATGTCATTGAAGAACTTGTTCCAGATGAACCACTAGCTAATACTTCTAGAGCTGACAAAGAAAAGTTTAAGAAACATATGGATGACATGTTAGATGTTGGATGTCTTATGCTTGCTACCATGACTCCTGATCTTCAGAAGCAACATGAGAACATGGTTGCATATGATATGATTCAAAACCACAAGGATATATATGAGGGGCAAGCACATCAAGAGAGGTATGAGATCTCTAAAGCTCTATTTCAGTGCAAAATGGTAGAGGGATCTCCTGTAGGAGCTCATGTCATCAAGATGATGAGATATATCCAAATGTTGGAAAAGTTAGGATTTCCTCTCAAAGATTAATTTGCTATTGATGTCATTCTACAATCGTTGCCGAATAACTTTAATTAATTTGTCCTTAATTTCAACATGAATAAAATTAACAAAACTTTGCCATAGTTACATGGCATGTTACGAACTGCGGAGAAAAATATGACTAAGGTTGGACCTAAGCCCATTCTGATGGTCCGCAAGGACAAAGTAAAGGGAAAAGCAGTGGTAAAGTACAACGGTAAAGGTAAGCCTATGCCCAAAGGATAAGATGCATTGAAACCCAAAGGAGGAGTTAGCAAGGAAGGAAAATGTAACACCCCAATTTTCCTCAAAATTAAAAATCTTAAATCCCTAAATTCAACTCTAGAAATTTGGGGATTTTTAGTGGCTTAATTGCAATTTCAGAGAGTATGAGGGTTCACTTTTAAATTCTAAAAAGTTTAGACCTTTAAGGGGTAATTTTACAATTTCTATAGAGTTTGTGGGATTAGATTCTGTTACGATATAGAGAGAGCTGCTTCATTATCTTCGACAGAATAAGGGTGTTAGGAAACCCATTTCTATAAAGTTTCTGGCTCCCGGTGTTGGAGTCTAGGAAGTCCTGCTTTTATGATTAAGCATTTGTCCTTCCAGCTTTTGCCAAATTGTAGTATTTTAGATGTCAAACCCACAGGGATTGGCTTTACTTACGCAATTTATTCTTCCTGCACAATGAAAAGGTAAAGACACAAATAATTGAGTTGGATTATAACTAAGGAAGCTAATTAAAGCAATAAAGATAAATGATCAAGAAATCAATGATGGAAAAGTGGGGTAGGTTAGAGTGCTTCGTAGTGTGGGTTCAATTGACTTGTTTTTGTCTCATGCAATTATACAACACTTCCCTGGCAGAACTGCACTTTTATTGACCCGACAGTGAAGGGTTACGTCCTCCGCGACAATCCCTTGCTCTTGGGTGGACTTTTCCAAGGTTCGGCAAAGTGTCCTCTGATGACTCCGCTTATCCCTAAGTCAAAGTACAGTTGATGACTAGTCCTTGATGATACCTCCCGGCGTGAATCAACTATAACCACCAACCAATCTCACACTTCTTTTAGCCGCTGAAACTCTAACCTATCCCTAGGCCGAGTTAGTATTTTCCAGCTAGAAAAATACCATACCTATCCCTTTCGTGAATCAAACTCTCCCGATATTAGATAAATAAATCTCTCACAAACTTCTCTTCCGTGCTTGAATGCAAGAACAATGAATGGCAAAGAATAAGCAAACCTCGATATTTTATTGCATGAAACAAGAAGGCAAAGTACAATTTTCTTCCACAACTACTCCCCAAACTAACCTAAACCCCAAGGAGGCAATGGAGGAGTTTAGGGTTTTCTATGAACACTTGATTTCGAGATATCTTCCTCTCTACATAGGCTATGGTTTATATAGGCTTGGCCTAGGGCAAACCTTTCCAAAGTAGGAATACAACTTGGAGTAAAACACAAGTTAAATACATAAATAAAAGATATTTATTTTATTTCCTAGTTTATTCCTATAAGGATTTATTTCCCACGTGGCCTCTGACCTTGACTTTTCGTGTGTTCCTCAGCTCTGAATTTTATGCTTCTTGTATTAAAACGTCCACCTTATTTTTCTTTTCAGATCGCCTATCATATCAACAATTGCTTTTCTGGTGTTGCCGCGGCCTTCAAGTGCTGCCGAGGCGGGTACTAATCTGCATTCCAACTTTGGTTTCTAGCATCCATCATGCTATCTTGCATTACCTGTGTGGTAGTTTCCTGTCTAAGAGAAAAAACTATTAACCGCACCTGTTTTATGCCAAATAATCGATAAATTCATGAATTGAGTATTGGGATGCTGAAATATGGAGACAAGCAGAATTATCCAATATTTCCATTAAATCTGTCCTTTATTAGCAATAATCGAGTGGGAAATTGGTATAAAGAATAAGACTTTTAGGCACTCATCACCTGGCATGACTATGTTCGATGGTAAGACCGTTGTAGACCCAGTTGATGCAGAGTACTAGCTGAAGAAGCTTCAGCGTCTGTTTGTTGAGATGGAGTACCATTCTGATAGGAAATTGAGGGCGGCCATATCTTTGCTCTAGGGTGAAGCCCTTAATTTTTGGGAGGCCAAGGAGAGAGTGACTGCTTCAGATCAGGTTAGTTGGGAGTTTTTCAAACAGGCTTTTGAGGACCGTTATATGGGGCTTGATTATCTGGTTAAGTACCGAGACGATTTTCTGAACCTTCAGCAGAATGAAATGTCTGTTAATGACTATGAGATAGAGTTTCTCCGCCTACTTCAGTATGCTCGTAGACTTGTTACGACGGAGAAAGAAAAGTGTGACCACTTTCTGAAAGGACTCTAGGTGCCAATGCATATTGTCGTAGCCACTCACCATGAAACCGAGTATAAGATAATCACTCGGCGAGCTAGGAAATGAACTATGAAACAAGTTTTAATAATCTAAACCCTAAGTTTAATCTAAGAAATTAGATTAAATTTAAGGGGTTACAGATTTATCGACTGAATGGAAATGAATTATGTTTTCTTCCCCTAAATTCATTGTTTCTACTTTCTCATCTCTACTTCATCTCATTCTTCCCCATATAATTCTTTCATTTTAATCTGAGCCCTTAAAAAGGTATCTAGATACACGTTCTTGGCCATGGGTGGAGGTTACGTCTTGTTCCGCGATGAACTAAAATCGATGGTCGACAGGTATTCCGCGAAACGGACGCTACTGGTTACAATCCATAATGTTATTTTCCCTATCACTTAAGATGTACTACATCAGTTTTTTTTTCATCTTACGGGTTAGTGGACAAAATTGCTTCGTTTCAAAAGTCACTGGGCGTTCAATTCCTAATCCAATATCTAGGTTATGGGGTTGTCGCAGCTAGTCGTTCTTTTCAAAGCCGTAATATTTACGACGATTGTTTTCAACTTGACATTCAGTTTTGGGATGAACCAGGGGTAATTGATTTTGAGATTGAATCTCGGTTGGAAGACTCGAGTGAACTAGAAGTGTTTGATAAAGTGGCTGTGAGAAAAATTGAAGTTCAAAATGTTGACGTTGAAGATAGTGAAACGATAACCTTGGACAGCTCTAGAGTTTTGTTGGCTAAAGCAACTTTTTCAGGTTCAGACGACCTAATTGAGGGACTACCAGCACCAATGTAGGATGAATCAATGGAAGTTAATGTCAGTTTGAACGAGAATGATAAAGTTTTCGATACAATAGCTTCCAAGGTACTTAAGTTTTCCCTACATGACATCTTTCGAAAGGATGGTATTGCTGAACCAATTAGAAATTTTTTCATTGGTAATAGGAATAACAATGTCGTTCCGAACCTTGTCTGACATAATAAACTGAGTCATTTGTGTGCGTATTTAGGGAATTTGAAATTGATTGTGACTAATGTTAAACCATCCGAGAATTGGAGTTGCAATTTGATTTTAAAGTATGGTATTTTAATTGGAATGAAAGAGTCAATTAGAATTCAATTGACTAATACCATAAATACGTCTTATATTATTGTGAATCATAGTGACATTTCGATGAGCAAAATGTTTGGTAGAGATTTAAATACAAGATTAGGAGATTGGAACTGATAAGTGCTCAACACACTATCACTTTTTACTCTTTTTATGGGCAATAATCACCAAATATACACCCACTTGGACCAATGCATGAACTCAATGTGATATATTTAGAAGTTAAACTCATAAAGATAATATTTACAGAAAAGGCACGTTTTACTGCATTTTTATATTTGTGCAGGAAAACCAGTGCCGCGGCAGCGACAAGGCCGAGGCAGCAATAGAGAGACAGGAAGCAAGGCTATAGGCGATGGAAAGATAAAAATCCAAGGAACGTGTCTGGACTCAAAGCCCATGAATCGGAGCTGGCTAGCATGAGAAAAAGCCCAAGAAAAGACCACGCGGGAAAGCCCCCTTAGCCGAATCAAACTTGGAAATATTTTAATTATGTACTTGACTTGTTCCCTACTCCAAGTTGTATTCTACTTAGGAAAGGTTTGCCCTAGGTCTAGCCTATATAAAGACCTAGCCACCCAATGTACTGGACACAGAATACCTAGGGAGAGAGCCGATTTCTATACCTGTCTTCTTCCTCCCCATTATGTTCTAAACCTTCTTAGGGATTAGGTGAAGGTTGTCGAGTATATGTGAGAGGAGATTGTACTTTGTCTTTGATTCAATGCAATAAAATTATCAAGGCTTGCTTATCCTTTGTTATTCCTTGTTCTCGCATTCAAGCTCGGGAGAGGAGAGTGTGAGTCATCCATTTATCTAAGCTGGGGAGAGTTAGATTCACGAAAGGGATAAGTACGGTGTTTCAATCGCGAAATACTAACTCGACCTAGGGATAGGTTAAGAGTTTCAGCGGCTAAAAGAAGTGTGAGATTGGTTGGTGAGTATAATTGGTTCACGCCGGGAGGTATCATCAAGGACTAGTCATCAACAGCACTCTGACTTAGGGATAAGCGGAGTCATTCAAGGACACTTTGCCGAACTTTGGTAAAGTCTACCCACGAGCAAGGGATTGCCGCGACAGACAGTATTGTCGCTGCCCAGGCAGTAAACTGCAGTGCTGCCGAGGCAGTGATATACGATTGCATTGAGCAAAGACAAGTCAATCAAATCCACAATACAACGCAACTGGATCTTGACCCATCTCTCTCTATTATTCCAACTCTTTACTTTTATTTAGTTATTTTAGTTTAGATAAACCAACTCAATTCACTTGTGTTTTTACTTTTCTACAGAACAAGAAGGTGAAGAAAGCATATTAAGTCTACCGGTCCCTGAGGAGACGATAATCCGATAATACTTATCACTTATTACTTTCGATGTGTCCGCTTGCACTAAACGCGCACTTTTGACAGGAACATAAGTTTATTTGGAATGTTGTCATTTTCATGCATGAAAATCAAGCTAGATAAATACAAAAATTGTAATTTGGTTTTGAGGGGTGAACCGATTTGGTATATGACTATTAAATTAATACAGAATGTGAAAATTTATGAACCCATTCAGGATCTTTTTGATCCAGGAGGAAACTCGTTTGCAAATGTAATCCTGGAAGTATTTTTTTATTTTCATTCATTATTTTTGATAAAGGCTAAGAGAGCATTTGATAATGTATGGTCTAATCATTTACAGAAGACATGGATGGTTGATGATTGCTTTATCAATTTCATTTTTTATCTTTTCTTATTTGGAACAAACTTGAAACTGTTAATTTATCACCATTGATGAAAAGTGTTACAACTTCTGAGTTGCATACATTATGTATAATTGGAAGAGTTGCCAAAAACAAGGATAATTATCTTAGAATATTTGGCACCGAAGAGGAAGCATGTAGATCTTATAACATTGCTGCCATCAAGTTTCGTGGTGTTAATTTCGTGACGAGCTTTGACATTACTATATATGATTTTGAAAGTATCATGGCCAACAATATTCTTCATTCCAGAGAGCTAGCTAGGCGAAACAATGAGGCTAATGAATACAATGCACCTACACTAACCAATTATGAGGCTATTCAAATTGAGGGAAATAATGAAAATTGTTCAAATCGGAAAATGGCAGCGCGTCCATCATTGCAGCAACAAGCAAATGCCTGTATTATTGTTGAATCACTTAAGCCAAAGCTTGCAAGTACTAGAAATTATGAAAACTCGACTTTCTCAATGGCTCTGCTAGATTTTACTAAAATTGATTTAGTGAACTCTACGCAGCCAATGGATGTTGGGTTGTTTGTTGCTGGTGTGGATGAAGGTTTTCGTATGACATTCGGGTCAAGAAGAAAATTGGATTCGATGCTTTGGATTTGAAGTTTCATCCGGTTCAAAGGATGGCTAGCCAACTGATGATAATGTAGAATTACAAAGGCAAAATGGTTGGAGTCATCTTTGCATATGAAATTGCTGGCCAAAATACTTCCAGTCCAGAAACGGGATTGTTACTGACAGTAGCATTAAGCGAGGGAAGCAATTTAGCTATTGTATATTCAAGAGGGCTCCGTGATTCATACGTAGTGTTCACTAACCATGGGCAAGTTAGAACCAGCTCAATCTATTTTTAGCTACCTGGAGTATTATGCCATGTTGAAATTTATGTTGAGAAAAGCAAACCAGTTAAAACCATGTTGGGTCATACTTCACCACCGATCAAGACTAATAGATCTCGTGTTCATTTTTGGTCTAATCATTGAAAAAAAGGTCTTTTTTTAATACTTGAGGACAAGGATTCTTTCGACGAGAGAGTATTCTAACGCACTGTTTTGGAATTATTCCAAACGATGTAGTTTTGTTGGATTAAGGTTTAGTCTTTAAGTAAAACGGTGTCGTTTTTCTATTATTTGTTTTTAGGTTAAAAGTACAATCGGGTGGGTTGTTTGGGATTTATCGACTGTATGGAAATGAACTTTGTTTTCTTTCAATACATTATTTGTTTCTGCTGTCTCATCTCTACTACGTTTAATTCTTCGCCTTTATAATTCTTTCTTTATAATTTGATACCTTAAAGATTCATGTATTTAGGTATCAAAAACGGAAATGGAAAACCATTGAACGAAAACCAAGAAAACAATGGAATTTTTATTAAGAAAATCGATTTTATTGATTCAAAACTTTAGGTTTCAAATGTTTGAATGATTCTCACCTCAAAAATTGATCCAACCTCCTTTCAAGGTTTAAGAACAAGAAAATCCCTAGAAAAACGAAGGGATTTTGAAGAAGAAAATTATAGATAATTAACATAACAAAATTTATTTGAAATGAACTGATATTTAACTTGAAAAGATGATGGAAAATATGTCTTTGGAAGGAAGAAACCGAAATCTTGGACAAGGGTTTAAAGCTTGATGCGAAAATAGAGTGAATTTTTATTAAAAAGAATATAAGAAAATAAAACAATTAAAAAGAAACAACACAATTAAAAGGAATTTTACACATACACATTTTATAATTATAATGCACTCACATCCTATTGATAGATCAAGTTATCCTTTTTCATCATCTTTAATATCAAAACTAAAGACAAAACCAATGCTCAAGTTTCGAGTTAAAAACAGTGAAATAAATTCATGCACCCCACCAATACATGCATTAAATGCATAAAATGGTAAAAACTACTTTTCTCATTTTTTCAAAACAAAACCGTGGGAACATCATATACATATAAAAACTTTTGTAAAAATAGTCTCATGAGCATTAAAACACATGCATAATCTCATATGAATAACACAATAAGAGCATGACAAATAACATTGTAAAAATAATATATAATATGGTAACAATTAAGAAAGCAATACTTAAAACTTACTTACAAGTATAGGGAGGTTTTTCACACCTTCCCTACACCCTAAATATTTGAAAAAACTTTTAAAACCATGCCAAATTGGCAGCCCTCATAATCCACTCATTGATTAACCGAAACTTTCTCGACAAGTCACTCTAAAATGCGATTGTGCTTTCCAATTTCCTTCAAACATGTTCCTCAACCTCTTGACCTAATTCAAGCATTAAAATCAGAGGGTTTAGTGCTTTAATACACACTCAAACATCTCTCAAGCCAGACGAATACATGGTAGCCCCTAAAAACACAATAAAACTTAACCGAAACACACTAATAACCTCTCAAAACACCACCTAAACCTTAGGCCCGGGGTTAGATACTGAAAAGCCATCTTAATTACATATAAACACTTCAAGATTAATGTATTTAGGCATCAAATATAGATATGTAAAACCCTTGAACAAAAATCAAAAAAATAATTGAATTTTTATCAAGAAAAACGATTTTATTAATTCAAGACTAAACATTGATGCAATCAACCAAAAATTTAGGAATTTCATCAAAGATATTTATGTTTCATAGTTTTGAATAATTATCACCTCCAAAACTGATCCAACCCCATACAAGGTTTAAAAACAAGTAAAAATGAAAAAAAAAACGAAGAGATTTTGAAGAAGAAAAATATAAAACATATTAACCAAAAGAATTTTTATTGAAAAGATTGGTGTTTAACTTTGAAAAGATGATGAATTGGCTGCCTAGAAGAGGAGAATTCGAATTATCAAAAATATAGGCTCAAAGTTTTGACCCAATTATAATTTAGTCACTAAATTTTCAATTTTTACAAAATAGTAAAAAATTTCAAAATATTAGGGTTTAAAGGGTCAATTTTTGAAATTGAGTTGACCAAAGTAAAATACATATTAAATAAGGATTGTAGGATATTTTTCCATAATTTATTTTGAATAAAAATTAATTTTTATATATTTAATCCCGAACTAGGTTAAAACGATGAAACTGGTTCACTAAACTTCTAATCTGACCTCTAATGTAACCTCCCTCGACTCGGTCAAGATGCCACCCGACTCAAATGAGATATAGGGGGAATACCGAGGCTAATCCAGAGACTCACCCTGATAAAAAATGACCCTAAATTTTTTCCTTATTTTTATTTTATCCTATCTAAATGTATTAATTAGATACATGTTCATGCATGGACTGAGTTCATGTGTAGCAGAAATTAATGAGAAACGAGTCCTAATTTAAACCGAACAAGTTTATAGGGAACTAATTACAATTTTCCAGATATTTGTGATCTAAAAGTTAAATTAAAGTTATCAATACTTAATTAAATATATTTCATGCTTGCACGTAAATTTTTAGCTTAAAATAATATCTACAAGTCATCTAATTAGTTTTCAAAAATTTTATATTTTTCACAACACTTATTAATTTGATTTTCTGCTATTTAGGAATAAGAAGAAGAATTAAAGAGGATAATCAACCCAACAAATTAGCGGCCCAATCCAAGCGACTAAAAATTCCGGGCGGGAATTATGCCTCCCGGATCCAAAAATTGCATGGTTTCTACTGCCAATGGTTGCCAGCTGGGTTACGTCTCTTGCACGCCAAGGGCAATATTCACGCCCCCTGCTCCCTCAAGCGTCGCGCCGCTCACCGCCTATAAATACCGAGTAAAGTTTTTCTTCTTCAATCTTCATTTAAGTATTGTTACTCTGTCAAAATTTTTCTCCTCTCTCCATACGAAATATTGATGGCCAACAGACAACAAAACCCTGCCGGAGCGGCTACATTCAAAAGATTCTCCATAAAGGCAGTCGAGCACGAATACTACCGTATTTTTCAAAATAGGCAACTCTGGGAAGAACAAGGATTCCATTACACCAACGAAGATGATCTTGGACTAGACAACTTCATTCTTTTCAAGATCACCTTTTAGAGGTGGCAAATGTTTGCCAAGCAACCGCCACCAGCAAACATTGAATGGTTACGAGAATTCTACGCACACAGACCGGTGGCGAACAATCCATACACTTATGTTCGAGGAAGCGCAATACCCATCACTGATATAATCATTAACATCCATTTTGGCATGCACATCGAAAATGACGAACATGCTGCATTCGTCGCCGCCCTCACTTCTGACGACTACAAAGCAATGAAGGCCGAACTCTACATGCTGGGAGCAGAGTGGAACACTGAAAAACACCGCGGGTCAGTCAGCCGCCGAGATTTACGACCGGAAGCAATACTGTGGAACACCTTTATCAAGAAGAATCTACTACCCACATCGCATAATCAAACAGTAGACCGACCACGACTAGCACTCATCCACTCCATCATCGACAATCGAAGGATTGATGTCGGCCGCATCATCAGTGAGAAGACCTTCGAGTGTGCAACCAAGGACAGAGGTATACTCACCTTCCCATGTTTAATAACTGCCTTGGCAAGACTTGAAAATGCACCAACACTGCCAATCGACACATATACACCGGAGAGAATGGGTTATACCAGGGATATCTATATCAAAAGAATACAAGTGGAAAAAGCTATTCCCCAAGCCTACATCCCTCTCGTTGTTAAGGCACCATCCGCCGAAGCAGATCAACCGGCGGCAGCAAAGGCTGCACCTGTACCAGAAGGAGTTCTGGACATCTTGCAACGCATGGAGCAAAGGCAGCTGGCTTTCATGACTTATGTTCGGGACTTCAACAGCGCGGTCATAGCCACCATACATGAAAAAGTCCCAGCATATTCGACTGTGTTTCCTAAGTTCACAATCGACATATCGATTCCCCAGCAGTGCCCACCTGCTCCTGCTCCCGCTCCCACAGCCACTGCCTTTGCCAAAGTACTCTTATCACCTGTTGCCACAACCGCAGCGGCTGCAACCAGACCATTTTCTGCCAATTAAACAATAGTGAGGAGGGAAGACTCCATACACCAAGCTACTGTAGAAGACTCTAGCCCTCTAGAGTGGAGCAACTCCTCTAATGATATGCAGGCAGTTAAGGACTACATTGCCTCCTTACCTACAAGCAAAAAGAGGAAGGCATCTAGTTCAGCCATAACTACCTCCCCAATCAACATCGATTTAGAAGAGGAGGTACGCGACAACCCAACTTCCATCCGAGTCTAACCACCCCGATCTGCCAAAACGAAAACCGCCAGTCCACTATCGGCAGTAACCCAGCAACCACCTAAAAGTCGTCGCAAGCTCCTCATCGACAGCGATTCCGAGGACTCCTTTGCCTCCTCGGTATTTTAAAAAGGGCGGTAGTCTTTCTTTTATCTTTTGTCTTTTTATTTTCAGCTTTCTTTTTACTTTTCATGCATTGAGGACAATGCATCCCTCGAGTGTGGGAGAGTATTGGATCCTTTTTCTAATATGTAAATATCTGCCATGAATGAAAAGTATTTAGATTATTGTATTATTGCCTTAATTTCTGTCCTTACAATCTTATATTTATTGCAAAAAAAAAATTCTATTGAATTTTATTGAAATTGCCTAGGCAGCAATATATTCTCCAGCCGCCTACGCAGTCTGCACCATTCACCAGACTTGAACTCAGAAAGGTATACTGGGTTTAGTACTTAGGATTAGACTATGAGCCTGAAAAAAAATATTCAACACTACTAGTATTAGTTGATTTTATAAGTTCTTTTCTTTGAAAAGCAATAAGGAGTTAGGCTTAGATTTTAACTAGAGGTTCCTATCACCGGCTCTAGTTTAGTCCATAGAGGTGCCCACCACTGGCTCTAGGACTTAGTCTTTTTCCAACTTACTAGAGGTGCCCAAAACTGGCTCTAGTAAGAATTAGCTAAACACTTGAGGTGCCCGAAACCGGCTCAAGCAGTATAAGTATATAGCAATATATATTTATATACCAAAACAGGGAGAAAGAAAGAAAGAAAAAGAATTAAAGAAAAAAATCTTAGTCGGAAGTCTTGAGCTAGAAAAAGGATTAGAACTTAGAAAATCAATTTTTACATAGCTATGCACACACACACTAGGACTTATAGTCCAGTTCCGAGGAACACTTAGAGCCTAGAAGAGGACGAGTCAAGAAAGGATTTCTGCCGCGACAGGCAGGACGGTATATTCTCTTAAAATTCCTTACTTAAAAATTATCTTTTGCATTGCTTGAGGACAAGCAATAATTCGAGTGTGGGGGGTGATGAGTGCATAAAATTCCTATTTTTAATACCATTTTCCCACTCGATTATTAATAATAAAGTACAAAATTAAGGGCATTAATGGATATTTCTGTATATTCTCAATATTTCAGCATCCAAACACATAATTCATGAATTCATCTAATATTTGGCATAAAACAGATGCATTTGATAGTTTCCTTTCTTAGACAGGAAACTAAATACAAAGATGGCCAAATGAGAAGATAGATGCTGGAATGCAGATAAAGCATCCACCACGACAACACTTTTGAGGTCGCGACAACAAAGTAAATATGACAACTAGTGCTCAACAGAAAGAGAAAAAGATGTTGATCTTAATGGACAAAGAGCAAGAGAAAGACGTAACCAAATTAAGGAGTTAAGCCTTGGTCAAAGTTAAGTGCGGGAAAGAAGAGATATTTTAGGAAATAATAAATAAGTGTTATAATTTAATTAGGAATTATACTTCTTCCCCCTTTAGAACTCTTTCCTTGCATGGAAAGCTTTAACTTAGGGCTTGGCCTATATAAGTCACACATTAGGCTTAGTTTAAGCAAGTCGAATTTTACCCTAGAAAAATATTTTTAGCCGCTGACTACACCATTTTCTAAACTTCTTCGGAGGTTTAGGTTGTTTGTGGAGTAGTTGGAGAAGATGGTTGTGTTATGTTTGATATTTATTAATACAAAACTTATTTCATAGTTTATTCTCTCTTCGTATTTACTATTCTCGCATATGAGCTCGAAAGATAGTATGTGAATAGAATTCCATTTGCCTAGCATCGGGAGATGTAGTTTCACGAAACGAGAGAATATGGTCTTTGCTCATGGGCATTGACTAATCCGGTTGTGAAATTAACCGCCCAGGATTTCAGCGACTAAGAAGACGCATGTGTTTGGTTGTTTTCCGACCTTGATTCACGCCGGGAGGTATCATCAAGACGTGGGTTTCAACAGTTCTCTTCGCTTAGGGATATGGAAGAAGACATACAAGGATGCTCTGTCAAACTAGTTTTGGTGTTGATTCGAATTTGAATTATTATGGTCCTTTCCAATTTTACAAGTGTTCTAAAAATCAATCAATGTCTTTATTTAAATTTTGTACACCACAATACAGAAAAAAAACATATATCCATGTTCACAACCTCGAAAATTTACATATTATAAGTAAAATATGTAAATAAATTTTAGAACTGACACATGGAAATAATAGTAATAATTTGGTATATACACATTAATGTCTTAAAACCTAAACAATTTTGATTAGTTATCATATAAAAATAAAATAGGTTAAAACGTTTATGAAACGAATATGTTACCTAGTATGCCTAAATTGTACAAAAACGGAGAAAAATTTCCTAAACTAAATGAGATATGCTTAAAATCCTACCATGTCAAACACCCACGAACAAACCGTCAATATTTTGGCGAAACAAAAAATAGTTGTGAAAAGGATCTTATTTATAATCATATCCATGTGTTCCATGCTAGGCAAATTAGGAAAACCCATATTTGAGCCTTGAAATGGCTAGCTTCAATATTTTTTTTTTGTGATTTTCCTACATGTTTTGATATTGGTTTCGAGATCTGCAACCCGTTTGCTTCATCCAATATCAGAAACTAAACATGTAGTTAAACATGGAGTAAAAGCACGATCTCCCTTGGACAAACTTTGCTCTCTTCCTTGTTATTCAAAACGGTTGAATAAAACAAATTCCTTTACGTCTGAAGTTTTGGAAAACAATGAATCAACAAAATTTCGAAATATAAATGATAAATATGAACTGATAGAGGAAGGAAGGAATGCTATTAAAGCAAGCCTAAAAAGGAACATCGAGAATCCTTTTGTATCGAACAGGTTAAGCCCTGGTGGTCCCGATCCTCATCATCACTAACGATGTTTTCAAGTTGATTGTTGTTAAAGAAGTTTGTTAGAAGGAGGGATCAAATATAAGAAATAAAGTTTCTCTCCTAGTGTGTATTAGACATTAAAAGGTTTATACCTGCACGTATATACCATATGTAATGTATTAAAACATATATCGAGGTGTCTTAGTGAGAAATATGTGTAACCTTTCAAGTACTATATTTTTAAATTGACATATGATATCCATGCTCTTTATTTTTCTTAAAATAGAATATACATATACATATATATATATATATATATAACAAGTTAGAACCATTGCGCAAAATAAATATATTGATACCTTCAAGTAAAGGAAGAAGATAAAAAATTTTAACCTTTTAAGAAGTATATTTCACATGTTAGGAACGGTGTCTAATTTTGAATCTTTTAAATTTACATTGTAACATGTTTTAATATAATGAGATGTGTCCAAGTGCCACAAAATCTTTTACATCACGTGATTGATTGCCCTATTTACACTGTAACATTAAGTATAAAAAATAATTTAATGACTAAAAATTTAAAAATTATAAAAAAATTATACCATCAGTAATGACTCCACTAGCAAGGTATGACTCTAACTTTATCGTGTTGCTTTTGTTTGGGAAATTTTAGTTTTGGTGTTGATTTGAATTTTAAATATTATGGTCCGTTCAAAATTTACAAGTGTTCTTAAAATCAATCAATATTTTTTTTAAATTTAGTACACCACGATACATAAAAAAACATATATCCAGGTTCACAACCTTGAAAATTTACATATTATAAGTAGAATATGTAAATAAATTTTAGAATTGAAACATGGAAATAATAGTAATAAAATGGTATATACACATTAATGTTTTAAAACCTAAATAATTTTGATTAGTTATCATATAAATATAAAATAGGTTAAAACGTTTATGAAACGAATATGTTACCTAGTATGCCTAAATTGTATGAAAACGGAGAAAAAATTCCTAAACTAAATGAGATATGCTTAAAATCCAACCATGTCAAACACCCATGAACAAACCGTCTATATTTTGGCGAAACAAAAAATATTTCTAAAAGGATCTTTATTTATAATCCTATCCATGTGTTCCATTCTACGCAAATTAGGAAAACCCATATTTGAGCCTTGAAATGGCTAACTTCAATATTTTCTTTGTGATTTTCCTACATGTTTTGATATTGGTTTTGAGATCTGCAACCCGTTCGCTTCATCCAATATCAGAGCCTAAACATGTAGTCGAACATGGAGTAAAAGCACAATCTCCCTTGGACAAACTTTTCTCTCTTCCTTGTTATTCAAAATGGCTGAATTAAACAAAATCCTTTACGTCCGATGTTTTGGAAAACAATGAATCAACAAAATTTCGAAATAGAAATGACAAATATGAACTGATAGAGGAAGGTAGGAATTCTATTAAAGCTAGCCTAAAAAGGAACATCGAGAATCCTTTGGTATCGAACAGGATAAGCCCTGGTGGGCCCGATCCTCATCATCACTAACGATGTTTTCAAGCTGATTGTTGTTAAAGAAGTTTGTGAGAAAGAGGGATCCAATATAAGAAATAAAGCTTCTCTCCTAATGTGTATTAGACATTAAATGGTTTATACCTGCACGTATGTACTATATGTAATGTATTAAAACATATATGGAGGTGTCCTAGTGAGAAATGTGTGTAATCTTTCAAGTACTATATTTTTACATTAACATATCATATCCAAGCTCTTTATTTTTGTTAAAATATAATATACATATATATATATATATAACAAGTCAGAACCATCACGCAAAATAAATATATTGATACCTTCAAGTAATGGAAGAACATAAATAATTTTAACCTTTGAAGAAATATATTTCACATGTTAGGAACGGTGTCTAATTTTGAATCTTTTAAATTTACATCGTAACATGTTTTAATATAATGAGATGTGTCCAAGTGCCACAAAATTTTTTTACATCACGTGATTGATTGCCCCATTTACAATATGACATTAAGTATAAGAAATAATTTAATGACTAGAAATTTAAAAATTATAAAAAAAAATTATACCATCAGTAATGACTCCACTAGAAAGGTGTGACTTTAACTTTATAGTGTTGCTTTTGTTTGGGAAATTTTAGTTTTGGTGTTGATTCGAATTTTAAATAGTATGGTCCGTTCCAAATTTACAAGTGTCAATTGATAAGTGCTTAACTCACTATCAGTTTTTACACCTTTTATGGGCATTAATCACTGAATTTACTCCCACTCGGACAATTGCATGTACTTAATGTGATATATTTAGAAGTTATACTTATAAAGATAATATTTACAGAAAAGGCAAGTTTTAATGCATTTTTATATCTGTGCAGGAGAAACAAGTGCCGCGGCAGCAACATGGCCGAGGCAGGACCTGATGCAGAGGCAGCAGCTGAGAGCCAGGAAGCAATACTGTAGGCGATCGGAAGAGAAAAATCCAAGGGACGTTTTTGGACATGAAGCACATGGATCAGAGCTGGTTAGCATGAGGAAAAGCCCAAGACAAGGCCACGCGGGAAAGCCTCTTAGTTGAAATAAACTTGGAAATATTTTATTTATGTACATGACTTGTTCCCTACTCCAAGTTATATTCTACTTAGGAAAGGTTTGCCCTAGGCCAAGCCTATTTAAGACCTAGCCATCCAATGTATTAAGAGAGCCGATTCATAGAGAGTTTACCCTAAGACTCATTGTTTTCTTCCTCTCAAATTATGTTCTAAGCTTTATTAGGGTTTAGGCGAAGGTTGTTAAGTATTTGTGAGAAGAGATTGTACTGTGTCTTTGTTTCAATGCAATAAAACTATCAAGGTTTGCTTATCCTTTGCCATTCTTTGTTCTTGCATTCAACCTCGGGAGAGAAGTTTGTGAGTAATCCATTTATCTAGACTCGGGAGAGTTAGATTGACCAAAGGGATAAGTACGGTGTTTCAATCGCGAAATACTAACTCGACCTAGGGATAGGTTAAGAGTTTCAGCGGCTAAAAGAAGTGTGAGATTGGTTGGTGAGTATAACTGATTCACGCCGGGAGGTATCATCAAGGACTAGTCATCAACAATACTTCGACTTAGGGATAAGCGGAGTCATCCAAGGACACTTTGCCGAACTTTGGTAAAGTCCACCCACGAGCAAGGGATTACCGCGGCGGACAGTATCGTCGCTGCCAAGGGAGTAATCTGCAGTACTGCCGAGGCAGTGATATACAATTGCATTGGATAGAGACAAGTCAATAAAATCCACAATACAACGCAACTGGATCCTAACCTCTCTCTCTATTAATCAAACTTCATCTTTATTCTTAGATTGTTTTATTTCAATTTATTTAGTTCCATCAAAACCACAATTACTTGTGTTTTTATTTTATTCCTTTTTACAGAACAAGAAGATGAAGAAGGCATATTAAGTATATCAATCCCTGTGGAGACGATACACGATAATATTTATCACTTTATTACTTGCGATGTGTTCACTTGCACTAATTGCGCACTTTTGACACGCGACATCAATCAATGTCTTTATTTAAATTTAGTACACCACAATACATAAAAAACATATATCCATGTTCACAACCTCGAAAATTTACATATTATAAGTAAAATATGTAAATAAATTTTAGAACTGACACATGGAAATAATAGTAATAATATGGTATATACACATTAATGTCTTAAAACCTAAACAATTTTGATTAGTTATCATATAAAAATAAAATAGATTAAAACGTTTATGAAACGAATATGTTACCTAGTATGCCTAAATTTTTTGAAAACGGAGATAAATTTCCTAAACTAAATGAGATATGCTTAAAATCCAACCATGTCAAACACCCACGAACAAACCGTCTATATTTTGGCGTAACAAAAAGTAGTTATAAAAGGATCTTTATTTATGACCATATCCATGTGTTTCATGCTACGAAAATTAGGAAAACTCATATTTGAGCCTTGAAATGGCTAGCTTCAATATTTTCTTTGTGATTTTCCTACATGTTTTGATATTGGTTTCGAGATCTACAACCCATTTCCTTCATCCAATATCAAAACCTAAACATGTAGTTGAACATGGAGTAAAAGCACGATCTCCCTTGGACAAACTTTGCTCTCATCCTTGTTATTCAATACGGTTGAATAAAACAAATTCCTTTACGTCTGAAGTTTTGGAAAACAATGAATCAACAAAATTTCGAAATAGAAATGACAAATATGAACTGATAGAGGAAGGAAGGAATGCTATTAAAGCTAGCCTAAAAAGGAAAATTGAGAATCCTTTGGTATCGAACAGGCTAAGCCCTGGTGGTCCCGATCCTCATCATCACTAATGATGTTTTAAAGCTAATTGTTGTTAGAGAAGTTTTTCACAAGGAGGGATCAAATATAAGAAATAAAGCTTCTCTCCTAATGTGTATTAGACATTAAACGGTTTATACCTGCACGTATATATCATATGTAATGTATTAAAATATATATGGAGGTGTCTTAGTGAGAAATGTGTGTAACCTTTCAGGTAATATATTTTTACATTGACATATGATATCCAATCTCTTTATTTTCATTAAAATATAATATACATATATATATAACAAGTCATAACCATCGAGCAAAATAAATATATTGATACCTTCAAGTAAAGGAAGAAGATAAATAATTTTAACCTTTGAAGAAGTATATTTCACAAGTTTAGAACGACGTCTAATTTTGAATATTTTAAAATTACATCTTAACATGTTTTAATATAATGAGATGTGTGCAAGTGCCACAAATTTTTTTACATCACGTGATTGACTGCCCCATTTACACTGTGACATTAAATATAAAAAATAATTTAATGCCTAAAAATTTAAAAATTATAAAAAAAAAATTATAACATCAATAATGACTCCAATAGCAACGTGTGACTCTAACTTTGTAAAATTCCCGAAATTCGATTAGGAAAAACCCTAATTTCACTTTTTCCCCAATATAAAAACCCTAATCCAAATTAAATTAGGAATATTCTTGTGAGGTTAATTGTGGAATTTTAGTTCTTTCATCCTAAACCTAATCAATATAGGAGTGAAACTCGTATTTTGCTTTTATTTGGCATCAATAGCCGCGTGACCGATGTTCCTTATTGAGACCTCTTTCCCTTGAACCTTCTTCTCGTTTCTTTTCCATCTTGGTGTTCGTTGGAGAGTATGGGTAAATTGAGTGTTCCTTGTTGTGGGTTTCAGTTTTGTTTCTTTTTAGGGCTGGTAATGAGGGATTTTGGTTGGTGGATCTCTCGGTTTCGGTGGCCGGAGTCTTCTCTGGGTTTTGGGTTCCGTTAGAGGGTATGTATGGTTTTGGTTATGAGTTTTGGTAGGTTCTGTCTCTAGTTGGGTGGTCGAGCCGCCGTCGGGGGGTTCCTGTTCGCCGTCGGTGGTGAAGCTTGCTGTGAGTGGTGGTCGAAACAATGGTTATAAGGGTAAGTTCAGAGGTTTTTGGACTTTGCTTGGGTGGTCTTTGGTTGTTGGTGAGTCGCCGTACTCTTGGTTGTAATCGAAGCCCTCGGTCGTCGACAATAACGTCTAGCGGCAGTGGTTTAAGGGTGTTATGGTTTAGAAGCTTACTTATCGGGTGTGGGGGAGAGGAGAAAGAGCCGAATTGGTTTTATGAGGGTGAAGAACCGAACCGATTTGGTTGAACAATTTATCACATAAACCAAACTAAACCGTTGTTGTGAACCGAACCGAACTCATGACCCATACCCGATTTTTGAACCCGACCCATGACCCGTACCCGAACCAGTTTGACCGACCCTGTGATGACATCATCTGTTACGTCATCGATGATGTCATCGATGATGTCAACAGGTGACGTCACCCGTTGACCTTTGACCTGTTGACCATTGACCCGTTAACCTTTGACTCGTTGACTTTTGACCGTTGATTTTGACCTAATCGTTGACTTTAACCTGACCGTTGACTTTTGACTGTTGACCTTGATCGTTCACTTTTTTTACTCGAGGTAGAGACGTTTTGAGTCCGTTTTTCCAGTCCATTTTGTCAAATTCGAACCCGAAAGCCTTGTTTTGACCCTTTTAGGTATGTCTTGGTAAGTGGACTTGAATAAGAGTTTAATTGGAATTTTGTGGTCTTTTGCAGACGACGCAGAATCTGAAGAGGACGTTTTACCTCCACCGCCTCTGCCTCGAGTTCAATTAACTCCTGTGAGCATCACTCGAGGTACTTGTATGTGTTTTTATTAGTTATTTAGGAGGCATAATATTAATTAGAGTCAGGTTTTAAATCAGAACTTTATATGTAGACTCTAACTCAGCAAGAGCGGGACCCAACTCTGATCGTGGGAAACGCCCATGTTAGTGATAGTACTTGTGCTTCGAGAGGTGTGTTCTCTTCTTGTGCTAGATTTTCTATGTGTTGTGTTCACTTGTTTACTGAGACTCTAAAACCTTGACATGCTATGTGGTACTGTGAACATTGTGTTATACCGTGAAATTGTATTGCACTCATCATTCATTGTGTTTATTTAATGTGAATATATATATTTAATTACTGTGATTGTGAATCGAGTGATATTGTGTTTCTGGCTGAACTTTAGAGACACACTGGCTTTATACCTCATCCTTTTATTTTAACTTTTCAGATACCGGGACATAGGAGTTGGTACTCAGAGCTCTCAATCGAATATTAATTTACTATTATTTTCAGAACGTAGTTACCAGAATTTTTATTTTAGTTATTTTGGGAATAGTTAAGGATTGAGATATTTTTTGTCACACCCTGTTTTTA
The DNA here is from genome assembly GCA_035048815.1 of Abelmoschus esculentus. NCBI lineage: Eukaryota > Viridiplantae > Streptophyta > Magnoliopsida > Malvales > Malvaceae > Abelmoschus > Abelmoschus esculentus. The sequence goes on from JAUCBN010000015.1 coordinate 9,050,896, forward strand.
TCCCCAATTTAAAGTCAAAATCCCTAATTTTGTGCCCTAGAAATTGGGGATTTTTCTATTCCAAGTCAGTGGTCTTTTTGAAAATTCTGAAAGTTTAGGAGTTCAATTTTAAATTTTGAAAAACTCTGACCCTTATCAGGTAATTTTACCATTCCTTGAATTGTTATCTTCTTCCCCGATTTTGCGCGTTGGTTTCAATGGGGGGATTAATATTCCATTAATTATTCGTTTTTCAGACACAATTTCAGACCTAAGAAAATGTTTTCTTTTTTTTCCTCCTAATCGAGTATTGTCTGAGCTTCTTCCTTTATTCCGAATCCACATCTATCGTGGCTATCTTTTTGTGTTCTTGGTAAGGGTTTTGGTAAGCTCCTCATCTCTGTTTCTTGTTGTTTCTGTTTCGGATTAAGGTTTTATTCATGTTCTTAATCGAATTTTATTTGATGTGTTTGGATCCAAAAGCAAGGGTTGTTTTGGTGTCATGTTTTATTCTCGGGTGTTTAGTTTTGTTTTGATCGATTCGTTTTAAATGGATTTCTGATAAAGGATGGTTGAACCGAGTGATAGGCTTGGTTTTAAATCGAAAATGGTTTATTTTCGGATCTAAGGGAGTGTTATTCGAGTCAAAATTTGGGGTTTTTGTCTAACTCCAAGCCCGCCCGAGTCGCCCGGTCAAACCCCAAACCCAACCCAACCTGACCCGACCCGAACCCGACCCATGACCCGACCCGATTGACGTCACTGCTGACGTCAGCATTGACTTGATGACGTCACTGTTGATTTCAGCGTTGACCACTACTGACGTCAGCAGTTGACTTTTTCTGACCCGGTCCCACTTTATGTTTTTTGACGTCCTGAGTCCAATGCCGCAGTCCGTTGTTCGAAATTCGAACCCGATGTGTCGTTTTTAGGGCTTTTAAGTTCGAATGCCTTATTTGGAAGATATCTTTAGTGGTTTCTGAAATCGTTTCTGTTTGCTTCAGGTGACGTGGATTCCTACCCTGAACATCTGCCTCCTCCTCCTCCTTGACGACCTCCTGTTCATCAGCAACCGGGTCCCGCACGTGAGTATCGGTTTAATTCTGTTTACTGTATTTTTTGGTATAGTGGCATAGTAGGGTGTCTAATATTAATTGTTATTCGTAGGTTCTACATCTGCTCATTCTAGTGGTAGAGCCGAGTCCAGTCGACGTCAGTATCGTCGTTGAGTTTTCTGCTTCAGCTGTGTTCTCTTGTGTTAATTCTGTTATTCTAGGTGTGTAAATTTCTATTAAATCCGGTATGACCGTGCATCATCCTGACATTATATTTTGATTCTGAAATTGTCATGTATGCCTCTTGTTAGATTATTAGGCATGCGTTCTGATCTTGTATCTGCATTTAACATTGCATCTGGTTGGATTTTCTGTACGGAGGAAGTTAGTGATTAATTCACTTCTGTTCAGTGGTTCTGTGATATACCACTTCTGTTCAGTGGCTCCACTTGCGGGTCGAGTTTCCACTTTTGTTTGGTGTGATAGAGTTAGAGTGGTTCAGGGGGAACCTACTCTTCTGATGGTATTTGGTGATGGGTGCATATCATGCATACATATCATCATCTGTTATACTGCTCCTGTTTCTGTTTATCTGCTTACTAGAGACACACTAGGCTTCCTAGCTTACACCCTTTCAGTTTTTGTTTCAGATACCCGATCATAGGTCTCGGTACTTGGAGGACAATTGAATTTGAATTTCTGTTATATCGTACATTTTATTATTTCCGACTTGTAATTATTTCAGTTAATAATTATGTACCGGACTTTGAATATCTTTGGTTTTGGACTATTTATTATTTATGGGTTGAACTCGGTATTTTAAATGTTGAATTTTATTTTCAGTATTTTAAATTATTAATTATTTAATAATTTATCTAAATATTATTATTTTATTTATAAAACCCTAACTTGTGAATCAAGATTGAGTAACGTAAACCCTAACTTTTAATCTACGAAATTAGGTTAATTTTTAGGGGTTACATTTAATGGTATCAGAGCCCGGTTCAACCCTCGGACTGTGAAGTCCAAAATGATTTTAATTTGAAAATAATTTTGATGATTTTATCTATAAATCCGGAATTTTGTTTTGACTCGTATTTTGAATTATCTGAAATATTTTGAATAATTCTCCAAGTACCGGTTCTAATGTAGGATTTTGTCTGTCCTTCTGTAGATACTCTACTATGCCACCGCGTCGAAGTACACATTTAGCGACCGCTAGAGGTCGTAGTCGAGGTCGTTCTGCTGTTTCTACTAGTGATGTTCCGCCTCCTGTGGACCCACCACAGGATCAGAGTTTGGCTCACGAAATAGGAGGGGAGAATCAGCCTGAGATTCAGACCGAGGCTTGTCACGTGTCAAAAGTGCGCGTTTAGTGCAAGCGGACACATCGCAAGTAATAAGTGATAAGTATGTTATCGAGTTATCGTCTCCTCAGGGACTGGTATACTTAATATGCTTCCTTTATCTCCTTGCTCTGTGGAAAGGTAAAAGCACAAGTGAATTGGTGTGATTTATTTAAACTAAAATAATTGAATAAAAGTAAAGAGTCAAAATATTAGAGAGAGAGATGGACCAGGATCCAGTTGTATTGTATTGTGGACTTGATTGACTTGTCTTTATCCAATGCAATCGCATATCTCTGCCGCGGCAATCCCTTGCTCGTGGGCAGACTTTACCAAAGTTCGGCAAAGTGTCCTTGAATGACTCCGCTTATCCCTAAGTCAAAGTGTTGTTGATGACTAGTCCTTGATGATACCTCCCGGCGTGAACCAATTATACTCACCAACCAATCTCACACTTCTTTTAGCCGCTGAAACTCTTAACCTATCCCTAGGCCGAGTTAGTATTTCGCGATTGAAACACCGTACTTACCCCTTTCGTGAATCTAACTCTCCCGAGCTTAGATAAATGGATTACTCACAAACTTCCCTCCCGGGCTTGAATGCAAGAACAAGGAATAACAAAGGATAAGCAAACCTTGATAATCTTTATTGCATTGAATAAAAGACAAATTACAATCTCATCTCACAAATACTCCACAACCTTCGCCTAAACCCTATGAAGGTTTTAGAACATGATGGAGAGGAAGTAAACAAGAGTAGAAGTCGACTCTCCCTAGGTATTTCGATCTATGATACATTGGGTGGCTAGGTCTTTATATAGACTAGACCTAGGGCAAACCTTTCCTAATTAGAATACAACTTGGAGTAAGGAACAAGTCAAGTATATAATAATAATATATTTCCAAGTTTGAATTCGGCTAAGGGGGCTTTCCCGCGTGGTCTTCTTTTGGGCTTTTCCTTGTGCTAGCCAGCTCCGAATCATGGGCTTCAAGTCCAGACACGTTCCTTGGTTTTTTGTCTTTCCATCGCCTATCACTTTGCTTCCTGTCTTCTTGCTGCTGCCTCGGCATCAAGTCCTACCTCGGCCTTGTCTTTGCCGCGGCAATGGTTCTCCTGCACAAATATGAAAACACAGTAAAACATGCATTTTTCTATAAATATTATCTATTTAAGTATAACTTCTAAATATATCACATTAAGCACATGCATTGGTTCAAGTGGGTGAATATTTGGTGATAAATTCTGATAAAAGGAGTATAAAGTGATAGTGTGTTGAGAACTTATCAAGGCGCAGCAAGCCGAGGTTAACCAACCAGTCTAGAGTGAAGGATTATATGCTTATGGGGACAGTGAGACTGTTGGATTGGATTCTGTGACTATGCAAAGGGAGCTGCTGCGATATGTACGACAAAATGAGGGTTCTAGGAAACCTATATCTACAGAGTTTTTGGCTGCTGGGATGACCATGTTTGATGGTAAGAATGGGACAAACCCAACTGAAGCAGAGTACTGGTTGAAGAAGATTCAGCGTTTATTTCTGGAGATGGATTACCCTTCTAATAGGAAACTGAGGGCAGCTGTTTATTTGCTTCAGGGAGAGGCCCTGAACTTGTAGGAGGCAGAGGAGAGAGTTACTGCTTCAGAGAAGATCAACTGGGAGTTTTTCAGACAGGCTTTGAGGATAGATATGTTGGACCCGAGTATTTGGCTAAGTGCCATGAGGATTTTCTCAAGCTGTAACAGAATGACCTGTCAGTGAATGATTATGAGATTGAGTTCCTCCGTCTGCTGCAGTATGTCTCTGGTATTGTGACTACTGAGAAATAGAAGTGTGATCACTTTCTAATGGGACTTTGGGTACCATTGAAGATTGCAGTTGCAACTCACCACGACACGGAATATAAGATGATCACTCGGCGTGCCAGGACAGCCGAGAGTAACGAAAGCTTGAGAGTTCAACTGGAATCTCAGGTTCAGGATAGAGGTAGACGATAGCCTGCAGCACCTACACAGCACAGTTAGGGTTTTCAGTCTTGGAAGAGGGGCCGTGATGAGTTTGAGCCACAGAGTTCTGCACGATCTAGACCAGTTACTTCTGTTGTTCCTGCTGCTAGTGGAGCTGGATCCACTAGTACCCGAGCGTTGCCTCAGTGTTCTTTCTGTAAGAAATGGCATTCTGGAGAGTGTCGAATGAGGAACAGGGCTTGCTTTCGATGTGGTTCTTTTGATCATCGTCTCAGGGACTGTCCAGTGTCTTCGCAGTCTGGTTATGCTACGGGACAATCTCAAGCATCAGTTCAGGCCCTAGTTGGGGGAAGAGGTCAGGGTAGACCTGCTGCATCTGGTACTGGTAGTAGAGGTAGACCTAGTTAGTTTAGAGGAGCTGCCAGACCAGGGGGATCTTAACCCAGTTTGGTTTATGCTACGAGGAGGCATGAGGACCGAGATGAGCCAGATGTCATTGCTGGTACTTTTTCTGTTCATGTTATCTCTTTATTTGCACTACTTGATAATGGATCTACACACTTCTATGTTTCTAGTTCTGTATCGGGTTATTTGGAAATTCCTGTAGAGGATGTGGGTAGCTTTGTTTCTGTTTATACTCCTGTAGGTAACCATGTGGAGGTTACCAAGGTTTATAAGAATTGTCCCCTTGAGGTTCATGGGGAAATCTTTCTGGCTAATCTGATGGAGCTACCATTCGGAGAGTTTGATCTGATTCTGGGAATGGATTGGTTGTCTGCTCATCGAGTCAATCTGGACTGTGAGTGTAAGAGGGCAATTCTGAGGACTTCTGATGACCGTGAGGTAACCCTTATCGGTGAGCATAGAGGGTTTCTTTCCAATCTTGTTTCTGCTCTGAAAGCCGAGAAGATGATCAAGAAAGGATCTGTGGCATACCTTGCCTACATTCTTGATCCAAGGCAATCTGATTCTGGGATGGATAAGATCTGAGTCGTATGTGAGTTTCCGGATGTTTTTCCAGAAGAATTATCGGGTGTTCCCCCTAAGCGGGAGGAAGTGGAGTTTGGTATTGAGTTACTTCCGGGGACTACTCCAGTGTCTATGGCACCGTATCGGATGGCTCCGAAGAAACTTAAGGAGCTCAAAGTTCAGCTACACGAATTTTTGGATCGAGGTTTCATTCGACCCAGTGTTTCTCCGTGAGGAGCTCCGGTTCTGTTTGTTAAAAAGAAAGACGGGTCACTTCATCTCTGTATCGACTACCGGAAGTTGAACAAGTTAACGGTTAAAAACAAGTATCCTCTGCCCCGCATTGATGATCTGTTTGACCAATTCCGAGGAGCCTCTGTGTTTTCTAAGATAGACCTGAGATTTGGTTACTACCAGCTCAAGGTTAAGGATTCTGATGTATTCGAAACAGCTTTCCGGACACGTTATGGTCACTATGAGTTTCTAGTTATGCCCTTCGGTCTTACTAATGTCCCTGCTGCATTTATGGACATGATGAACATGGTGTTTCGACCCTATATGGATCAGTTTGTTATGTTTTTTATTGACGATATCCTGATCTATTCTAAGTCTGAGGCTGAGCATGAGCGACATCTCCGTATAGTTTTACAGACTCTGAGAGAGAAACAGCTTTATGCAAAGTTCAGCAAATGTGAGTTCTGGTTATCCAAGGTTGTATTCCTAGGTCACGTTGTTTCAGCTTAGGGTATCTAGGTTAACTCGAAGAAAATTGAGGCTATTATGGAATGGAAACAACCTAAGAATATGGTGGAGATCCGAAGCTTTCTGGTTTAGTTGGATATTATCGAAGGTTTGTGGAGGGTTTTTCTTCTATTGCTGCTCCGCTGACCAAGCTTCTGAGAAAAGATGTTCCGTTTATCTGGTCTGAGGCCCAACAGGAGAGTTTTGAGAAACTCAAATCAGTTTTGACACAAGCACCAGTTCTGATACAGCCCGAGTCAGGGAAACCCTATACAGTTTACAGTGATGCCTCGTATACCGGTTTGGGTTGTGTTTTGATGCAAGACGGGAAGGTAGTGGCTTATGCTTCTCGTCAGTTGAAACCACATGAGTGTAACTATCCTACTCACGATCTGGAGTTAGCGGCTATGATCTTTGCTTTGAAAATCTGGAGACACTATCTCTATGGAGAGAAGTGTTACATCTTCGCAGATCATAAGAGTCTGAAATACATCCTCACTCAGAAGGAGCTCAACTTGAGACAACGACAATGGTTGGAGCTTCTGAAGGATTATGACTGTGAGATCGATTACCACCCTGGTAAAGCTAATGTCGTTGCGGATGCTCTGAGTCGCAACGCCATTTCTGATCTAAAAGCTCTGTTTGCTCGGCTGAGTTTATTTGAGGATGGTAGTTTGTTGGCTGAGCTCCGTGTGGTTCCTACACTGATATCTGATATTCAGGCTGAACAGCCTAATGACCCTTTCTTGGCTCATCGAATTGCAGAGGTCAATGAGGGAACTTCTCAGGACTTTTCCATCGATCAGGATGGAGTTTTATGTTTCCGGGGTCGGTACTGTGTTCCAAGGAACTCTAATCTGAAATAGGTTATCCTTCGGGAAGCTCATGATAGTCCTTATTCTATGCATCCTGGTGGTGATAAGATGTACAAGAATCTTCGGGAAAAATTTTGGTGGAAGGGTCTCAAGCGAGATGTGGTCAGTTTTGTATCTAAGTGCCTGACTTGCCAGAAAGTCAAAGTAGAACATCAGCGTCCATCTAGACTCCTTCAGCATATCGAGATTCCTTAGTGGAAATGGGAGCGTGTGACCATGGATTTTGTCATTGGTTTACCTTTGACTCCGTCAAAGAAGGATTCTGTTTGGGTCATTGTTGATCGGTTGACCAAGTGTGCGCACTTCATTCCGGTTAAGACTACTTACCCTCTGAGTAAGTTGGCCCGGTTGTACATCTCTGAGATTGCTCGGTTACATGGGGTGCCTCTATCTATTATTTCTGACCGGGATCCGAGATTCACATCTAAGTTCTGGGGTTCTCTGCATAATGCTTTGGGTATTCAGCTAAACTTCAGCACTTCCTATCACCCTAAGACCGATGGTCAGTCTGAACGTGTGATTCAGATCCTCGAGGATATGTTAAGAGGATGCATTCTGGATTTCAGAGGTAGTTGGGAGGATTTCTTACCATTTGCCAAGTACGCATATAATAACAGTTATCAGGCTAGTATTAAGATGGCACCTTATGAGGCTCTGTATGGGCGTAAGTGTCGCACCCCTATTGGTTGGACTGAGCTTAATGAGCATCGATTATTGGGTCCTGATCTTGTGTATGAGGCTGAGGAGACTATCAGGTTGATTCGGGATAGGCTTAAGGCTGCTTTTGATAGACAGAAATCTTACGCGGATTTAAGGCATAAGGATCTCGAGTTTGAGGTTGGTGACGAGGTATTCTTAAAAGTATCTCCCTGAAGGAAGGTACTCCGTTTTGGCCGTAAGGGCAAACTCAGTCCCCGTTATATTGGACCCTACCGTATTCTCAGACGAGTTGGGCCTGTAGCTTATCAGCTTGAGTTACCACCAAAGCTCAAGCGTATCCATGATGTCTTCCATGTTTCTGTACTGAGACGCTATCGAGCTGATCCGTCTCATGTTCTGCCTACTGAGGAGTTTGAGATCCGTCCAGATCTGTGTTATGAGGAAGAACCAGTTGAGATTATTGCTCAGGACCAGAAAGTCCTTCAGAGGAAAACCATTAAAATGGTTAAGGTTCCCTGGCGTAACCGAGGTTATGATGAGACTACGTGGGAGCCTAAGTCTGTTATCAAAGCCCAGTATCCGCATCTCTTTGATCCAGGTAAATTTCGAGGGCGAAATTTCTGTAAGGGGGAGAGAGTTGTCACACCCTGTTTATCATCCCCAATTTAAAGTCAAAATCCCTAATTTTGTGCCCTAGAAATTGGGGATTTTTCTATTCGAAGTCAGTGGTCTTTTTGAAAATTCTGAAAGTTTAGGAGTTCAATTTTAAATTTTGAAAAACTCTGACCCTTATCGAGTAATTTTACCATTCCTTGAATTGTTATCTTCTTCCCAGATTTTGCGCGTTGGTTTCAATGGGGGGATTAATATTCCATTAATTATTCGTTTTTCAGACACAATTTTAGACCTAAGAAATTGTTTTCTTTTTTTTCTCCTAATCGAGTATTGTCTGAGCTTCTTCCTTTATTCCAAATCCACATCTATCGTGGCTATCTTTTTGTGTTCTTGGTAAGGGTTTTGGTAAGCTCTTCATCTCTGTTTCTTGTTTTTTCTGTTTCGGATTAAGGTTTTATTCATGTTCTTGATCGAATTTTATTTGATGTGTTTGGATCCAAAAGCAAGGGTTGTTTCGTTGTCATGTTTTATTCTCGGGTGTTTAGTTTTGTTTTGATCGATTCGTTTTAAATGGATTTCTGATAAAGGATGGTTGAACCGAGTGATAGGCTTGGTTTTAAATCGAAAATGGTTTATTTTCGGATCTAAGGGAGTGTGATTCGAGTCAAAATTTGGGGTTTTTGTCTAACTCCAAGCCCACCCAAGTCGCCCGGTCAAACCCCAAACCCAACCCAACCTGACCCGACCCGAACCCGACCCATGACCCGACCCGGTTGACGTCACTGCTGACGTCAACATTGACCTGATGACGTCACTGCTGATGTCAGCGTTGACCAGTGCTAACGTCAGCAGTTTACTTTTTTTGACCCGATCCCACTTTATGTTTTTCGACGTCCTGAGTCCAATGGCGCAGTTCGTTTTTCGAAATTCGAACCCGATGTGTCGTTTCTAGGGCTTTTAAGTTCGAATGCCTTATCTGGAAGTTATCTTTAGTGGTTTCTAAAATCATTTCTGTTTGCTTCAGGTGACGTGGATTCCTACACTGAACATCTGGCTCCTCCTCCTCCTGGACGACCTCCTGTTTATCAGCAACCGGGACCCGCACGTGAGTATCGGTTTAATTCTGTTTAATGTATTTTTCGGTATAGTGGCATAGTAGGGTGTCTAATATTAATTGTTATTCGTAGGTTCTACATCTGCTCATTCTAGTGGTAGAGCCGAGTCCAGTCGACGTCAGTATCGTCGTTGAGTCTTCTGCTTCAGCTGTGTTCTCTTGTGTTAATTCTGTTATTCTATGTGTGTAAATTTCTGTTAAATCCCGTATGACCATACATCATCCTAACATTATATTTTGATTCTGAAATTGTCATGTATGCCTCCTGTTAGATTATTAGGCATGCATTCTGATCTTGTATCTGCATTTAACATTGTATATGGCTGGATTTTCTGTACGGAGGAAGTTAGTGATTAATTCACTTCTGTTCAATGGTTGTGTGATATACCACTTCTGTTTAGTGGCTCCACCTGCGGGTCGAGTTTCCACTTTTGTTTGGTGTGATGGAGTTAGAGTGGTTCAGGGAGAACCTACTCTTCTGATGGTATTCAGTGATGGGTGCATATCATGCATACATATCATCATCTGTTATACTGCTCCTGTTTCTGTTTATCTGCTTACTAGAGACACACTAGGCTTCCTAGCTTACACCCTTTCAGTTTCTGTTTCAGATACCCGGTCATAGGTCTCGGTACTTGAGGACAATTGAATTTGAATTTCTATTATATCGTACGTTTTATTATTTCCGACTTGTAATTATTTCAGTTAATAATTATGTACCGGACTTTGAATGTCTTTGGTTTTGGACTATTTATTATTTATGGGTTGAACTCGGTATTTTAAATGTTGAATTTTATTTTCACTATTTTAAATTATTAATTATTTAATAATTTATCTGAATATTATTATTTTATTTATAAAACCCTAACTTGTGAATCGAGATTTAGTAACGTAAACCCTAACTTTTAATCTAAGAAATTAGGTTAATTTTTATGGGTTACATTTTTAATTATATACATGAACCATTTGTTTATCTATTTTTATTTTTAAATCAGAACGTAACTATATTTTATATTATCTTTTACTTTTCGCGTTACAAGCTTTATTTAAATTTCCCTTTTCGTTTACTTAATTATAAAGTTTTATTTATTATAATTTTTAACCTATCGTATATCTCAAGTAAAGAATAAGGGGTTACAAACTTTATCGTCTTGCTTTTGTTTGGGAAATTTTAGTTTTGGTGTTGATTCGAATTTTAAATATTGTGGCCCGTTCCAATTTTACAAGTGTTCTTAATATCAATTAATGCATTTATCTAAATTTAGTACACCACAATACAGAAAAAACATAAGTCCAAGTTCACAACCTCAAAAAGTTACATATCATAAGTAAAATATGTAAATAAATTTTAGAATTGACACATGGAAATAATAATAATAATAAGGTATATACACATTAATGTCTTAAAATCTAAACAATTTTGATTAGTTATCATAAAATATAAAATAGGTTAAAATGTTTATGAAACGAATATGTTACCAAGTATGCCTAAATTGTATGAAAACAGAGAAAAAAATTCCTAAACTAAATGGGATATGCATAAAATCCAACCATGTCAAACACCCACGAACAAACCGTCTATATGCTGGCGAAACAAAAAATGTTTGTAAAAAGATCTTTATTTATAATCCTATCCATGTGTTCAATGCTACGAAATTAGGAAACTCATATTTGAGCCTTAAAATGGCTAGCTTCAATATTTTGTTTGTAATTTTCCTACATGTTTTGATATTGATTTCGAGATCTGCAACCCGTTCGCTTCATCCAATATCAGAACCTAAACATGTAGTTGAACATGGAGTAAAAGCACGATCTACCTTGGACAAACTTTTCTCTCTTCCTTGTTATTCAAAACGACTGAATAAAACAAATTCCTTTAAGTCCGAAGTTTTGAAAAACATTAAACCAACAAAATTTCGAAATAGAAATGAAAAATATGAACTGATAGAGGAAGGAAGGAATGCTATTAAAGCTAGCCTAAAAAGGAACATCGAGAATCCTTTGATATTGAACAGACTAAGTCCCGGTGGTCCCGATCCTCATCATCACTAACGATGTTTTCAAGCTAATTGTTGTTAAAAAAGTTTGTCACAAGGAGGGATTAAATATAAGAAATAAAGCTTCTCTCCTAATGTGTATTAGAAATTAAACGGTTTATACCTGCATGTATATACCATATGTAATGTATTAAAACATATATGAAGGTGTCTTAGTGAGAAATGTATGTAACCTTTCAAGTAATATATTTTTACATTAACATATGATACCCAAGATCTTTATTTTTGTTAAAATATAATATACATATATATATATATATAACAAGTCAGAACCATTGAGCAAAATTAATATATTGATACCTTCAAGTAAAGGAAGAAGATAAATAATTCTAACCTTTGAAGAAGTATATTTCACATGTTGGGAATGATGTCTAATTTTGAATCTTTTAAAATTACATCATAACATGTTTTAATATAATGAGATGTGTGCAAGTGCCACAAAATTTTTTACATCACGTGATTGATTGCCCCATTTACACTGTGACATTAAGTATAAAAATAATTTAATGACTAGAAATTTAAAAATTATAAAAAATTATACCATCAATAATGACTCCAATAGCAAGGTATGACTCTAACTTTATCGTATTGCTTTTGTTTGGGAAATTTTAGTTTTGGTGTTGATTCGAAATTTAAATATTATGTTCCATTCCAATTTTTCAATTGTTCTTAAAATCAATCAATGTGTTTATTTAAATTTAGTACACCACGATACATAAAAAACATATATCCATGTTCACAACCTCGAAAATTTACATATTATAAGTAAAATATGTAAATAAATTTTAGAATTGAAACATGGAAATAATAGTAATAATATGGTATATACACATTAATGTCTTAAAACCTAAACAATTTTTATTAGTTAACATATAAATATAAAATAGGTTAAAACGTTTATGAAACGAATATGTTACCTAGTATGCCTAAATTGTATGAAAACGGAGAAAAATTTCCTAAACTAAATGAGATATGCCTAAAACCCAACCATGTCAAACACCAACGAACAAACCGTCTATAATTTGGCGAAACAAAAAAATAGTTGTAAAAGGATCTTTATTTATAATCCTATCCATGTGTTCCATGCTACACAAATTAGGAAAATCCATATTTGAGCCTTGAAATGGCTAGCTTCAATATTTTCTCTGTGATTTTCCTACATGTTTTGATATTGGTTTCGAGATCTACAACCTGTTCGCTTCATCCAATATCAGAAGCTAAACATGTTGTTGAACATGGAATGAAAGCACGATCTCCCTTGGACAAACTTTGCTCTCTTCCTTGTTATTCAAAACAGATGAATAAAACAAATTCCTTTATGTCCGAAGTTTTGGGAACCAATGAATCAACAAAATTTCGAAATAGAAATGACAAATATGAACTGATAGAGGAAGGAAGGAATGTTATTAAAGCTAGCCTAAAAAGGAACATCGAGAATCCTTTGGAATCGAACAGGCTAAGCCCTGGTGGTCCCGATCCTCATCATCACTAACGATTTTTCAAGCTGATTGTTGTTAAAGAAGTTTGTGAGAAGGAGGGATCAAATATAAGAAATAAAGCTTCACTCCTAATATGTATTAGACATTAAATGATTTATACCTACATGTATATACATTATGTAATGTATTAAAACATATATGGAGGTGTCTTAATGAGAAATGTGTGTAACCTTTCAAGTACTATATTTTTACATTGACATATGATATCCAAGCTCTTTATTTTTGTTAAAATATAATATACATATGTATATAACAAGTCAGAACCATCGTAAAAAATGAATATATCGATACCTTCAAGCAAAGGAAGAAGATAAATAATTTTAATCTTTGAAGATGTATATTTCACATGTTGGGAACGGTGTCTAATTTTGAATCTTTTAAAATTACATCATAACATGTTTTAATATAATGAGATATGTGCAAGTGCCACAAAATTTTTTACATCACGTGATTGGTTGCCCCATTTACACTGTGACGTTAAGTATAAAAAATAATTTAATGACTAGAAATTTAAAAATTATAAAAAAAATTATACCATCAATAATGACTCCACTAGCAAGGTGTTACTCTAACTTTATCGTATTGCTTTTGTTTGGGAAATTTTAGTTTTGATGTTTATTCGAATTTTAAATATTATGGTCCGTTCCAATTTTACAAGTGTTCTTAAAATCAATCAATGTCTTTATTTAAATTTAGTACACCACAATAGAAAAAATATATCCATGTTCATAACCTCGAAAATTTACATATTATAAATAAAATATGTAAATAAATTTTAGAATTGACACATGGAAATAATAGTAATAATATGGTATATACACATTAATGTCTTAAAACCTAAGAAACTTTGATTAGTTATCATATAAATATAAAATAGGTTAAAACGTTTATGAAACGAATATTTTACCTAGTATGCCTAAATTGTATGAAAACGGAGAAAAATTTCCTAAACTAAATGAGATATCCTTAAAATCCAACCATGTCAAACACCCACGAACTAACCGTCTATATTTTGGCAAAACAAAAAATAGTTGTAAAGGATCTTTATTTACAATCCTATCCATGTGTTCCATGCAACGCAAATTAGGAAAACCCATATTTGAGCCTTGAAATGGCTAGCTTCAATATTTTTTTGTGATTTTCCTACATGTTTTGATATTGGTTTCGAGATCTGCAACCCGTTCGCTTCATCCAACATCAGAATCTAAACATGGAGTAAAAGCACGATCTCCCTTGGACAAACTTTGCTCTCTTCCTTGTTATTCAAAACGGCTGAATAAAACAAATTGCTTTACATCTAAGTTATGGAAAACAATGAATCAACAAAATTTCGAAATAGAAATGACAAATATGAACTGATAGAGGAAGGTAGGAATTCTATTAAAGCTAGCCTAAAAAGGAACATCGAGAATCCTTTGGTATCGAACAGGATAAGCCCTGGTGGGCCCGATCCTCATCATCACTAACGATGTTTTCAAGCTGATTGTTGTTAAAGAAGTTTGTTAGAAGGATGGATCAAATATAAGAAATAAAGCTTCTCCCCAAATTTGTATTAGAGATTAAATGGTTTATACCTACACGTATATACCACATGTAATGTATTAAAACATATATGGTGGTGTATCAGTGAGAAATGTGTGAAACTTTTCAAGTACTATATTTTTACATTGACATATGATATTCAAGCTCTTTATTTTTGTTAAAATATAATATACATATATATATAACAAGTTAGAACCATCGAGCAAAATAAATATATTGATACCTTCAAGTAAAGGAAGAAGATAAATAATTTTAACCTTTGAAGAAGTATATTTCACATGTTGAGAATGGTGTCTAATTTTGAATCTTTTAAAATTACATCATAACATGTTTTAATATAATGAGATATGTGCAAGTGCCACAAAATTTTTTACATCACGTGATTGATTGCCCCATTTACACTGTGACATTAAGTATAAAAAATAATTTAATGACTAGAAATTTAATAATTATAAAAAAAATTATACCATCAATAATGACTCCACTAGCAAAGTGTGACTCTAACTTTATCGTCTTGCTTTTTTTTTTTTGAATAATTTTAGTTTTGGTGTTGATTAGAATTTAAATATTATGGTCCATTCCAATTTTACAAGTGTTCTTAAAATCAATCAATGTCTTTATTTAAATTTAATACACCACAATACATAAAAAACATATATCCATGTTCACAACCTCGAAAATTTACATATTATAAGTAAAATATGTAAATAAATTTTAGAATTTACACATCGAAATAATAGTAATAATATGGTATATACACATTAATGTCTTAAAACCAACACAATTTTGATTAGTTATCATATAAATATAAAATAGGTTAAAACGTTTATGAAACGAATATGTTACCTAGTATGCCTAAATTGTATGAAAACGGAGAAAAATTTCCTAAACTAAATGAGATATCCTTAAAATCCAACCATGTCAAACACCCACGAACTAACCGTCTATATTTTCGCAAAACAAAAAATAGTTGTAAAGGATCTTTATTTACAATCCTATCCATGTGTTCCATGCAACGCAAATTAGGAAAACCCATATTTGAGCCTTGAAATGGCTAGCTTCAATATTTTTTTGTGATTTTCCTACATGTTTTGATATTGGTTTCGAGATCTACAACCCGTTCGCTTCTTCCAATATTAGAACCTAAACATGTAGTTGAACATGGAGTAAAAACACGATCTCCCTTGGACAAACTTTGCTCTCTTCCTTATTTTTCAAAATGGCTGAATAAAACAAATTCCTTTACATCCGAAGTTTTGGAAAACAATGAATCAACTAAATTTCAAAATAGAAATGAAAAATATGAACTGATTGAGGAAGGAAGGGATGATATTAAATCTAGCCTAAAGAGGAACATCGAGAATCCTTTGGTATCGAACAGGCTAAGCCCTGGTGGTCCCGTTCCTCATCATCACTAACGATGTTTCCATGCTGATTGTTGTTAAAGAAGTTTGTCAAAAGGATTGCTCAAATATAAGAAATAAAGCTTCTCTCCTAATGTGTATTAGACATTAAATGGTTTATACTGCACGCATATACCATATATAATGTATTAAAACATATATGGAGGTGTTTTAGTGAGAAAAATGTGTAACATTTCAAGTACTATATTTTTACATTGACATATGATATGCAAGCTCTTTATTTTTATTAAAATATAATATATATAACAAGTCAGAACCATCGAGCAAAATAAATATATTGATACATTCAAGTAAAGGAAGATGATAAATAATTTTAACCTTTGAAGAAGTATATTTCACATGTTCGGAACGGTGTCTAATTTTGAATCTTTTGAAATTACATCATAACATGTTTTAGTATAATGATATATGTGTAAGTGCCACAAAATTTTTTACATCACGTGATTGATTGCCCCATTTACACTGTGACATTTAGTATAAAAAATAATTTAATGACTAGAAATTTAAAAATTATAATAAAAATTATACCATCAATAATGACTCCACTAGCAAGGTGTGACTCTAACTTTATCGTATTGCTTTTGTTTGGGAAATTTTAGTTTTGGTGTTGATTCGAATTTTAAATATCATGGTCCGTTCCAATTTTACAAGTGTTCTTAAAATCAATCAATGTCTTTATTTAAATTTAGTACACCACAATACAGAAAAAACATATATCCATGTTCACAACCTCGAAAATTTACATATTATAAGCAAAATATGTAAATAAATTTTAGAATTGATACATGGAAATAATAGTTATATTATGGTATATGCACATTAATGTCTTAAAACCTAAACAATTTTGATTAGTTATAATATAAATATAAAATAGGTTAAAATGTTTATGAAACGAATATGTTACCTAGTATGCCTAAATTGTATGAAAACGGAGAAAAATTTCCTAAATTAAATGAGATATGCTTAAAATCCAACCATGTCAAACACCCACGAACAAACCGTTTATATTTTGGCGAAACAAAAAATAGTTGTAAAAGGATCTTTATTTATAATCCTATCCATGTGTTCCATGCTACGCAAATTAGGAAAACCCATATTTGAGCCCTAAAATGGCTAGTTTCGAGATCTCCAACTCGTTTGCTTCATCCAATATCAACAAAATTTCGAAATAGAAATGACAAATATGAACTGATAGAGGAAGGAAGGAATGCTATTAAAGCTAGATTAGAAATTTAAAAATTATAAAGAAATTATACCATCAATAATGACTTCACTAGTAATAATAAGGTATATACACTTTAATGTTTTAAAACCTAAACAATTTGGTTAGTTATCATATAAATATAAAATAGGTTAAAAAATTTATGAAACAAATATGTTACTTAGTATACCTAAATTGTATGTAAATAGAGAAAAATCTCCTAGACTAAATGGGATATGAATAAAATCCAACCATGTCAAACACCCACGAACAAACCGTCTATCACAACCCCTTTTTCAAGCGGTTCGACGATTTTTTCTTTAAAAACAAATACAATGTAGTCGCCATCAATCTTTTTTAAAGGTGTGATTGAATAAACAAAAAATGGGTCATTTTAATAAAATCATTTAGTTTTATTAAAATAACAATTTTGGTATGCAAAATACACAAAAATGGGTTCGAGAGTCAGTTATGTGTGGGAAGGGTTATCACCCCACAATGCCAAAAATTTGGTACCTAGCCGATTATAAAACATTTTAATTTTGTAATTTGCAAGTTCGTATAAAATTTAAGTTCATGTCCATTTACTAATATAATTCCATTTTAACGGTCCAACCTCTAGGAGAGTAAACTTTAATCACCGCCAATATTTCTTGCGCTAACCCGTTACCTCCTTTTGGTGAGACACCGCATTAATTAAGTTTCACTTTTTAAAATCAATCAAACAATGAAATTAAGTGTGTTCACTCTTTTATCATTCAACGTTAATTATTATCAATCTAAGAAATATGTAAATAAATTTTACCCATAGAGCTTAAAGTATAATTAAGTATATATTATTAAATGTGAAGAAAAATTTATTTACCATATATACAAGGCTCTAACTAAGACAATTAAGAACCTATCCCTAAGAGTGTTATTAAACAAGATTATTACAATAACAACCTTTTAAACTTAAGGTTTTTATAAAAAAGATCTAACTAAAACAAATATATTTATGAATCCCAAAAGCATGATAAAAATATAAAAAAAAGAGAATCTAATGTACAAAATGCAATTTAAATAAAACGAAATTACAAGAGTTAAAAAGATTGAATTACATTAGGATTTAAAGAAAACATACGTCAAAAAAGAAAGATTTAATAACTTCAAATTTGAAAGATTATGGATATAGTGAGCAACAATATCTATAAAATTGTTTTTAATAAAAAAACCAAATCTTATTTTACAGGAACAAAAGAATAATTTTTTTTACAATATAAACTTATTACAAACAATTATAGTAAATAAAAAGAATAAAATAATGAACAAAATAATCACCTTGAAGAATGCTTGAATCTTTTATTAACTTTGAATCAAATACAAAAGCCTGAGTCTAAGTTAAATAGAAGTTGTCCAAAAAGCACTCAAAAATCTCTAAATTATCTCAAGTAAATTGAGTACTCAATCGTGATCTGTGGTGTAGGACTTTTGAGTTGTGGTGTGTTAGAGTATGCCCAAAGACCAATCATATGATGATTGTAAGGATACTTTTATTTACTAATTTTTTTGAATAAAGGCATTGCCATTGTTGTTTTCAGATATATGTGTCAATGTATAACATAAACTGAGAAACAATAAGGTCCGTATAATAATATATGTATTATTATTAAAAAGATCCTTAGTCAAGTATTATTATGGGTATGGACAATAATAATACGCTTAAGACTAACATGTGATTAATTGATGACAATGAGTTGAAATTGACATAGAGATGTCATAATTAATACATGAATATATTAGTAGAGAATAATATATTGGATTGACCCACTATGAGCATATATCTTGGACTATTAGGTGACAGTCACAATATTGCTCATAGTGACAACTATATGTATTATCTTTAGACTTGAGATTATTACTATCTCAACATATATTGTTTTATGTTTTGATGCAGTTAAACGTGTCTTGTAATTAGTTACACTATAAAAACTGACATTGAACATATTACAATGTATGTAGTGAGATGTGAATGATCAAGATAGGATTTGTCCTTCCTACATAATATGAAAATATATCAAAGGCCACTTGATTTAATGAGAAATGCATGGCCATGCATGAATACGTTGATATGAGATATCACAAATTATTCATTAAAAGTAGTCCACTCTATATATCAAGAAACATTAAAATAGGCTATACAAGTGTGATTATTCCAAGACTTGTGCCTATTAAAGATATAAAAGGAAAAAAAGGATATAATACATTAGATAGTTGATCACGGACATGATACATCGAATTATGATCTCTTGTAACTTAGATGACAATGATATATTGCTAGATGTCACTCATTGTTTGTAATTTAGAATTATTGTCGCGTGTCAAAAGTGCGCGTTTAGTGCAAGTGGACACATCGAAAGTAATAAGTGATAAGTAATTATCGGATTATCGTCTCCACAGGGACTGATAGACTTAATATGTCTTCTTCACCTTCTTGTTCTGTAGAAAAGTAAAAACACAATTGATTGAGTTGGTTTATCTAAACTAAAATAACTAAACAGAAATAAAGAGATTTAATAATAGAGAAAGATGGGTCAGGATCCAATTGCGTTGTAATATGGATTTGATTGACTTGTCTCTGCTTAATGCAATCGTATATCACTGCCTCGGCAGCACTACAGTTTACTTCCTTGGCAGCAACGATACTGTCTGCCGCGGCAATACCTTGCTCGTGGGTAGACTTTACCAAAGTTCGACAAAGTGTCCTTGAATGACTCCGCTTATCCCTAAGTCAGAGTGCTGTTGATGACTAGTCCTTGATGATACCTCCCGGCGTGAACCAATTATACTCACCAACCAATCTCACACTTCTTTTAGCCGCTGAAACTCTTAACCTATCCCTAGGCCGAGTTAGTATTTCGCGATTGAAGCACCGTACTTACCCCTTTCGTGAATCTAACTCTCCCGAGCTTAGATAAATGGATGACTCACAAACTTCTGTCCCGAGCTTGAATGCGAGAATAAGGAATAACAAAGGATAAGCAAACATTGATAATTTTATTGCATTGAAACAAAGACAAAGTACAATCTCCTCTCACATATACTCGACAACCTTCACCTAATCCCTAAGAAGGTTTAGAACATAATGGAGAGAAAGAAGACAAGTATAGAATTCGGCTCTTTCTCTCTAGGTATTCCGTCTCTAATACATTGGATGGCTAGGTCTTTATATAGGCTAGACCTAGGGCAAACCTTTCCTAAGTAGAATACAACTTGGAGTAGGGAACAAGTCAAGTACATAATTAAAATATTTCCAAGTTTAATTCGGCTAAGGGGCTTTCCCGCGTGGTCTTGCCTTGGGCTTTTCCTTATGCTAGCTAGCTCCGATCCATGGGCTTTAAGTCCAGACACGTTCCTTGGATTTTTATCTTTCCATCGCCTACAGTCTTGCTCCCTGTCTTTCTGCTGCTGCCTCGGCATCAGGTCCTGCCGCGGCCTTATCGCTGCCGCGGCACTGATTCTCCTGCACTGATATGAAAATGTAGTAAAATGGGCCTTTTCTGTAAATATTATATCTATGAGCTTAACTTCTAAATATATCACATTAAGCACATGCATTGGTCCGAGTGGGTGTATATTTGGTGATTAATGCCCATAAAAGGTGTAAAAAATGATAGTGAGTTGAACACTTATCACACCCCCAAACTCGAACTATTGCTTGTCCTCAAGCAATGCAAACCATCAATTTGCCGAACTCTACTCTCTCTTGGTCTTATATATCCATCTATTCTCCTCACCATAGCTAGGCCTATTCTTTAGTCTTAACCTTTCGGCTACCCAAGGGTTTACCTAGAAACAAACTATAAGATTTGTGAGTGTGTGCGTTTTTGTGGACAAGTTTGATTAAGGGTTTTCTTAGATAAACTCTAAGTTCAAGACAAGTAGAATTGGGTTAAGTGCTCTCTTCTTTCTAAACAACCAATTCTTGAGCCAATTTCGGGCACCTCAAGGATTGTGTTTTTCCCTTCACTAAATTTTCTTTCTTTTTGATATTCCTTAAAGCATACTAGAGCAAATTTCGGGCACCTCTAGCATGAAGAAGAGACTTTCTAGAGCCGGTGATAGGCACCTCTAGTTACTTTCCCAAATATCTAAGTCTTTATCACCTAAGTTCATTAAAAGAATTCCTCTAATCCAACAAGTCCCAAAAGTGTTTAAAGTTCTTCCTATAGTAGGCTTCTAAGTCTTCATCCTTAAGTATCCTAAGGTTAAACCTTCTTAACAGAACCTAAACATGATAAGGAGAAAGATATCTATAGCCTTAAAGAATAAACTAAGGCAATACTGATGATAAGTAGTGCAAAAGTGTAGGTAGTTAATTCAAGTAAGGCGGGGAGCATGAAAATTTAAAAAAAAATCACTGGAATACTCCCTTTTTGGCAAGGCCTCGGCAGTAGATTGCTACCTTGGCAGTGAATCTGCACCCCCAAACTCAAACCAAGCATTGTCCTCAATGCTTTATGCTTGAAGAAATAAGCGGGCAACAAAAATATGAAATAAGCAGCATAAAAAGACAGTAAAAGCAATTAATATTGAATTAAGAACACAAATTTTAAAGCGACTCTGAAGAGCTGCTTTTAACAATTTTCCTCCTTGGCCTTGCTGCCGATTACTTTGTCCTTGGTGAGGGTGATGGTTGAGCTTTTGCTTGCCGGGGCGGTTGGACTCGTGTGGGTGGTGTCCGTTGCATTGGGGCCTTCACTTTGTCTCTGTGCTTATTGTCAAAAACAAGTAAATATTAAATGTCCTAAAATAAAAGCGAAATCTAAAACTGTTCCTAAAATTTGCGGAAAAGAAAAATTAGAAGGTCATTGCATTAATTCTCTAAAGGGGGCATGCGAAAGCATCTTCTAAGGTGATGGTCTCCATAGTCTTTATGTCATGTGGTCTAGAATAGTGCTTCAAGCGTTGGCCATTTACTTTGAATTCATGTCCATCCTTTAGTGATTTGATCGTTACTGCCCCATGTGGGAAAACTCGAACAACTTCAAATGGACCTGACCATCTAGATTTGAGTTTTCTTGGGAATAGTCTAAGCCTGGAGTTGAAAAGGAGAACGTGCTGCCCCGGCAGTAACTTACGGTCGTGCCATCTTTTTGTTTTCTCTTTGTAGATCTTGGCATTCTCATAGGTTGTTGTTCGGAATTCTTCGATCTCATTGAGGTCTAGCAGTCTTTTCTGTCCAGCTTTGTCCCAATCCATATTTAAGTTCTTTACTGCCCAATATGTTTTATGTTCGATTTCTACAGGTAAGTGACAAGCTTTTCCGAATACCAGCTTATATGGGGATGTTCCTAATGGGGTTTTGAAGGTTGTCCTTTATGCCCATAGAGCATCATCGAGGCGATAAGACCAATCATTTCTAGATGGATTTACCACCTTTTCAAGGATCTGCTTTAGTTCTTTGTTGGATATTTCCTCTTGCCCATTTGTCTGTGGGTGATATGCCGTAGCGAGTTTGTGAGTGATGTCGAGTTTCTTCATTGCCGTGGCAATGAGTCTGTTATCAAAGTGCTTACCTTCATCACTTATTATTGCTCTAGGGATTCCAAATCTTGTAAAAATATTTTTCTTGAGAAATTTTTGAACTGTTTTGGAATCATTGTGAGGTGTGGCGATTGCTTTGACCCACTATGATACGTAATCCACCGCTACTAAGATGTACAGATTGTCTTGGGATGATGGGAATGGTCCCATGAAATCTATGCCCCAAACATCAAATAGTTCGACTTCCAATATAGGTTGTAATGGCATCTCGTGTCGTCTTGAAATATTGCCCGTGCATTGGCATCAATCACAGTTCTTTCAATAGTCGTGGGCATCTTTGTAGAGAGTGGGCCAATAGAGGCCAGATTGTAGTACCTTTGCTGCTGTTCTGTTTCCTCCAAAATGTCCACCGCAAGGTGAGTCATGACAGTGCTGGAGTACTGCTTTCTGTTCTTCTTCTGGTACGCATCTTCTTATAACCTGGTTTGCACAATTTTTAAACAGAAGAGGGTCGTCCCAGAAATAATGCTTTGCATTATGCTGAAACCTCTTCTTTTTGTTATGGTTAAGGTTATAGGGGATAATACCACTAACTAAATAGTTAACAAGATCAGCATACCAGGGGGTGGATGTTACTGTAGCAAGGTCTTCTGTTAATGCTGCGGAGATATATTCAGACAGTGTCGCGGCAGCGCGGTTGTATACTGTTGTGGCTTCTGTCTCGGCAGTAACAATTTGCAGTATTTGTTCATCTGGGAATTCATCTTGTATTTCTTCAATTGAGTGGGTATTTTCTTTGTTCTCCAGTCTAGAGAGATGATCGACCACTTGGTTTTCTGTACCTTTGCGATCTTTGATTTCAACATCAAATTCTTGTAGAAGAAGAATCCATCTAATCAGTCTAGGCTTGACGTCCTTCTTTGAGAAAAGGTATTTAATTGCTGAATGATCAGTGTGAACAGTAACCTTTGTTCCGTTAAAATATGATCGGAACTTGTCAAAAGCAAATACCACTGCTAGTAATTTTTTTTCTGTTGTGGTGTAATTGATTTGGGCATCATTAAGCGTTTTACTAGCATAGTAGATCACATGGAACAAGTTATTCTTTCTCTGCTCGAGTGCTGCCCCGACAACATGATAACTAGCATCACACATCAATTCAAATGGCAACGACCAATCCGGTGGGATCACTATCGGTGCAGTGATTAGCTTCTCCTTGAGAGTCTCGAATGCTTCAGTGCATTCCTCATTAAATTCGAATTTTCTATTTTGTTCAAGCAAGTTGCAAAGAGGTTTAGAAATTTTGGAAAAATTAGAAATAAACCTTCTATAGAAACCTGCATGGCCCAAGAAGCTTCGAACTCCTTTTACAGAAATTGGTGAAGGTAAATTCTTTATCACATCGATCTTAGCTTTATCCACTCCGATTCCTTGTGATGATATTTTATGGCCCAATACGATGCCTTCATTTACCATAAAATGACATTTTTCCCAGTTTAGGACTAGATTGGATTCCTCACATCTTTGCAGCACTTTTTTGAGATTACCGAAGCACTGATGAAAGCTGTCTCCAAAGATTGAGAAATCATCCATGAATATCTCTAAGAAGTCCTCTATCATGTCAGAAAAAATCGCCATCATGCATCTCTGGAATGTTGTCGGGGCATTGCAAAGGCCGAACGACATCCTTCTAAATGCATAAGTTCCATATGGGCAAGTGAAAGTGGTTTTTGCCTGGTCTTCTGGATCAATGGCAATTTGATTGTATCCGGAATAACCATCAAGAAAACAGTAATACGGTTTACCAGCAAGTCTATCAAGCATTTCATCAATAAAGGGTAAAGGGAAGTGATCCTTCTTTGTTGCCTTATTCAACTTGCGATAATCCATACAAACTCTCCAATCGGTCACAGTCCTGGTTGGTATTAGTTCGTTGTTCTCGTTGGTTATGACGGTCATACCACCTTTCTTAAGTACACATTGTACCGGGCTTACCCATGCACTATCAGAGATAGGATAAATAATTCCTGCATCAAGCCACTTGATTATTTCCTTACGTACTACCTCCTTCATAGCGTGGTTAAGTCTCCTTTGAGCTTCAACAGTGGGCTTATGGTCTTCTTCTAAGAGGATTTTATGCATACATACCGCTGGACTTATTCCTTCCAGATGATCAATTGACCACCCAATTGCCTTTTTGTGCTGCCGCAGCATTGCTATTAAGGTTTGTTCCTGTTCTGGCAACAACTTAGAAGAAATAATTACCGGCATCGTGTGGTTGTCTCCCAAATAAGCATATTTTAGTTTTTCTGGTAAGGGTTTTAATTCCATGACCAACGGTTCTTTATTTACAGATTCTTCATTCTTCCCTTTATACTCTAATGGTTCAAAGTACTTACCTGGAAGATGTGCTGTCCAATTAGCTTCCTCCTTCTCGGTTGTCTCAGCACTGTTCAAAGTACTGCTGTAGCAGTCATCCATATCACTGCCGAGGCATACCTGGGGTATGTCATAGAGATCACTACCGAGGCAGTTGTTGCTGAGACAAGGTTTTGTACGATCTTCATCTGTGTCATCCAGCATCTGACATTCGTTTTCTAGTTCATCATGTCTTTTCATCAATTGACACACATTTAGTTTGACTTCTTGATCATTAATTCTCATTGTCAGTTCTCCTTTTTCCACGTCAATTAGGGTGCGTCCAGTTGCAAGGAAAGGTCTCCCAAGGATGATCGATGCATTATCATCTGCTTCACAATCAAGGATAAGGAAATCAGCAGGAAAAATAAACTTATCTACTCTTACCAGTATGTCCTCGATTTTATCTTCGGGTTGCACATAAGATCGATCCGCTAGTTGGAGCATAACTGTTGTAGGTTTTGCCCTTCCAATTCCAAGCTTTTGAAAGACTGATTTGGGCATGAGATTTATGCTCGCTCCAAGGTCGCATAGGGCCTTACCTTCATAATTTGACCTATCGCACAACGTATGATAAAGCAGCCAGGATCTTTTAACTTCGGTGGCATGCGGTTGTGCAACATTGCCATGCATCCCTCGGTAGCAGCCACTGTTTCAAACTCACCTATTCGTTTCCTCTTTGACACCATGTCCTTTAGGAACTTGGCATAGTTAGGCATTTGTTCAATTGCTTCTACGAACGGTATGTTGATGTGGACTTGCTTTAAGATGTCGAGGAACTTTTTAAATTGTTGGTCCTGTTTTTGCTTTTTTAACCTTTGTGGGAAAAGTGGTGGTGGTCTCATCTTATCCAGGGTTTCATTAGTTTGAAATTTAATACCTGGCACCACTAGAGTTGTTGCTGCCTCGGCAAGCTGCTCAGGAGCTGTAGTACTTTCTGCCGGGGCAGTGTTATCAGAATCAGAATCAGTTTGCTCATCCTCTTCCTGTGCTTGATCTGCTGAGAGATTTTGGCTTGCTGGAATCTTTTTCTTCAGCTGTAGACCACTCCTGGTAGTGATGGCTTTACACTGTTCATGTCTCATTACCTTACAACTTCAGTATTGCTAGGTAGTCCTCCTTATGGTCTAGTGTTTATGTTTTGAGCAAACTGCCCAACCTGGGTTTCAAGCGTTTTAATGGCCGCCTCTTGATTTTGCAACCTCATCTCAGTTCTATTCATAAAAGCATCTGTCCTCTTGATGAAATTACTGTTCTCTGCCATGTATGACTTAGTTTTCATCATAAAGGCCTTTAGCGTATTCTCTAGTGAACTTATTGGTTGTTGCTGCATCTGCTGCGGCGGCATTGACTGCTGGGCTTGCTGATGCGGCTGTTGTTGCATTGGTTGCTAAAATCTTGAAGGTTTGGTGATTGGGTTTAAGGCATTGTTAGGGTTGCTCCATGATAGGTTTGGATGCCTCTTTCATGTGGGGTTGTATGTGTTGGACATCATATTGTTTCGGTTGTAGTTCCCAACGTACATACCGGTTTCTTGATTCATACAATCAGAGGAATTGTGGTTACCTCCACATAAGTCACAATAAGAATCAATTACCTTGACCTCACGGGTATTTTGCTGTAACTGTAGGTTTTGCACCATCTTGGTAAGAGAGGCCAATTGTGCTGCCACTGAATTTGATGTGTCTAATTCATTTACCGTGGCTTGGCGTCTTACTTCTCCTAGCCTAGATGTAGGAAATTGAAAATCATTTTTCGCGAGTTTGTTTAATATCTCAATAGCTTCCTCAGGTGCTTTATCAAGGAGTGTTCCGTTCGTCGAGGCATCTAACATCATCCTTGTCGGGGCATTCGTGGCATTATAGAACATTGTCACTTGTGTCCATAGGGGAAATCCATGCAAAGGACACTTGTTTAGTAACTCCCTGTAGCGCTCCCATGCCTCGTACATAGGTTCGTCTTCTGCCTGTCGAAAAGAAGTGATTTCATTACGAATTCTATCATATAAGTTTGTAGAGTTAAAACGAGTAATAAAATCACGACAGAGTTCACTCCAAGATCCAATAGATCCTGCTGGAATGCTATTCAACCAAGCTTTCGCCCTATCCCTCAGTGAATAGGGGAATAACTTCAATCGCAAGACATCTTTATGGACTCCTTGGATTTTGAAAGAGTTGCAAATTTCCATGAAGGACTTGAGGTGTTGCCTTGCGTCTTCAGTTGCAGACCAACCAAATTGTCCAATTGTATTAAGCATATTGAACATAACAGGTTTAAGTTCAAAGTGGGCTGCTTCAATCTCCGGTGTAACAACTCTTGGGTTTAATCCATTTAAGTCCTCTTCTAGGAAGTCCCTGACAGTGAGCTGTCGCAGCCCAGGTGGTGGTGGAAGATCTCCATTACCGGCAGGTAAGTTTTGTCCTGCCTGGTGATCTGCCATGGCTCCTTGGATCTGTCTCCTCAACCTTTGCCTTGTTCTTTCGATCTCTGGATCTAACTCGTACAAGGGGTTGGTTGGATTGGCCCTAGTCATACACCACGAAAACAAAAGTAAAAGAAAAAGAAAAAGAAAAAGAGACAAGAAAATAAAGAAAACAAAATTTAGTTGCCAGTCCCCGGCAACGGCGCCAAAAACTTGTCGCGTGTCAAAAGTGCGCGTTTAGTGCAAGTGGACACATCGAAAGTAATAAGTGATAAGTAATTATCGGATTATCGTCTCCACAGGGACTGATAGACTTAATATGTCTTCTTCACCTTCTTGTTCTGTAGAAAAGTAAAAACACAATTGATTTGAGTTGGTTTATCTAAACTAAAATAACTAAACAAAAATAAAGAGATTTAATAGTAGAGAAAGATGGGTCATGATCCAGTTGCGTTGTATTGTGGATTTGATTGACTTATCTCTGCTTAATGCAATCGTATATCACTGCCTCGGCAGCACTGCAGTTTACTGCCTTGGCAGCGACGATACTGTCTGCCGTGGCAATCCCTTGCTCGTGGGTAGACTTTACCAAAGTTCGGCAAAGTGTCCTTGAATGACTCCGCTTATCCCTAAGTCAGAGTGTTGTTGATGACTAGTCCTTGATGATACCTCCCGGTGTGAACCAATTATACTCACCAACCAATCTCACACTTCTTTTAGCCGCTGAAACTCTTAACCTATCCCTAGGCCGAGTTAGTATTTCGCGATTGAAACACCGTACTTACCCCTTTCGTGAATCTAACTCTCCCGAGCTTAGATAAATGGATGACTCACAAACTTCTCTCCCGAGCTTGAATGCGAGAACAAGGAATAACAAAGGATAAGCAAACCTTGATAATTTTATTGCATTGAAACAAAGACAAGGTACAATCTCCTCTCACATATACTCGACAACCTTCACCTAATCCCTAAGAAGGTTTAGAACATAATGGAGAGAAAGAAGACAAGTATAGAATTCGGCTCTCTCTCTCTAGGTATTCCGTCTCTAATACATTGGATGGCTAGGTCTTTATATAGGCTAGACCTAGGGCAAACCTTTCCTAAGTAGAATACAACTTGGAGTAGGGAACAAGTCAAGTACATAATTAAAATATTTCCAAGTTTAATTCGGCTAAGGGGCTTTCCCGCGTGGTCTTGCCTTGGGCTTTTCCTTATGCTAGCTAGCTCCGATCCATGGGCTTTAAGTCCAGACACGTTCCTTGGATTTTTATCTTTCCATCGCCTACAGTCTTGCTTCCTGTCTTTTTGCTGCTGCCTCGGCATCAGGTCCTGCCTCGGCCTTGTCGCTGCTGTGGCACTGGTTCTCCTGCATAGATATGAAAATGCAGTAAAACGTGTCTTTTCTGTAAATATTATATCTATGAGCTTAACTTCTAAATATATCACATTAAGCACATGCATTGGTCCGAGTGGGTGTATATTTGGTGATTAATGCCCATAAAAGGTGTAAAAAGTGATAGTGAGTTGAGCACTTATTAATTATTCTAATATTATTACTAATGTTACAAAGAGCGTACAAGGTCACACCCAATGGTTGAAAAAGAGCAAAAATATATATAAGCATATGTAGATTATATTTAATCTCGAATTTTAAATAAAGGATATAATTAAAGTAATTATATCCCTTTTAAATTCGAATTAAATATAGATTCCAAAATTTAAGAAAATGATTAAATTAATTATTTCCTATAAACAAATTCGGAATCAAACTCTTATACCTAGGGTTACACCTATATAAAGGATCTCTTGGTCTAGCAGCCACAACTTAGAATTCCGAATTCCCAAACCCTAAAATCACAAAAAATAGTTTTTAGAGATTTTCTGTCTCAACCGGGTGAACTGAGTAGAGGCTGAGACGATATTCGTTGAGGCTAAAGATTTGATTGTTAAACGATCGTAACTGTAGCAGATCTCGTTGTTGTTTTTGCTGTTTATCAAGGAACCCAATGTAAGTAATTGCATCTCTTCCTCCCGATTTCGGATTAAACGTACATGGATCACTGGATAGACCGTCGTAATTTTGTTCCGCTACGCCATGGGGTGTGCCGGTGGTCCCAACAGTGGTATCAAAGGCACTTTTACGATCCGTAAACGGGTTAAATACTTGGGTGATGTGATATGTATGAGATGCATGATCTATTTTACTATATTGACGATATAAATATTGATATTGGTAGTCGATTAGGAATGCAATTAATATGTTAATCTGTTAATTACAGTCGCCATGTTACTACAGGGGTTTTACGATAATCATATGTCAATTGTTGACATAGTGATCGGCGGAAGTGCGATAGCAGATCGCATCAAGGAAAAAGGAATAATTTTTATTTTGATACAAAAAAATCTAAGGGATTTTAAAATCCCCAAAACACGATTCTGTTGATAAATCTTATCAAATCGTGATGTTTTTCCATAGAAAAATAGTCGCCCCTTGACCCCTTCTTTGGCAACATAGATTGTAGGCCCATATTGATAATATTAACGATTTCGTGATAGCATATATATGATATGTTTGCTTTGCACGGTGTTTGCATGCATGGTTATAGCCCTTGGTTTTACAATAGTTGTAAAATTTAAATACGGCCTGCATGTCGTGCTTTTCTCTATCTTTATTGTACTTCTCTTCCCATCTTACCCCCTCGTATGTAAAACGAGTTTCTATAATTGTAATATTATTCCAAGAAGCAATCGAGACGTTTGGAGCAAAGGCGAGAAGATGCTTGAGAAGCACTTTTAGTGTAGAATTAGGGTTTTAAGCTTCTCCCATTGGCTTGGGATGGGCCACCTTAGTTCTTTATTTTGGGCTATAACCATTGCAATCTTATTGTTTTATATCTATCATGTATGTGATGCAATGTATGATATATATCTTCTACTCGTATATATTGATGAGATCATTAAGGGCCAAATTAAAAGAAATAAAAATGAGATTGATGGAGGCTAGAAAGTCTTGCTTTTATGAAGAAGCATTCGTCCTTACACCTTTTTTCAGATTGAAGTATTTAAGATGTCGAACCCACAGGGATTGGCTTTACTTACGCAATTTATTCTTCCTACACAATGGAAAATTAAAGACACAAATAATTTAATTGGATTATAACTAAAGAAACTAATTAAAGCAATAAAGATAAGTGATAAAGAAATCAACGATGGAAAAGTGGGGCAGGTCAGAGTGCTTCGTAGTGTGGGTTCAATTGACTTGTTTCTGTCCAATGCAATCGTACATCACTGCCTCGGCAGTACTACAGATTACTGTCGTGCAAGCAACGATACTTGTCCGCCGCGGCAATCCCTTGCTCGTGGGTGGACTTTACCAAAGTTCGGCAAAGTGTCCTTGAATGACTCTGCTTATCCCTAAGTCGAAGTACTGTTGATGACTAGTCCTTGATGATACCTCCCGGCGTGAACCAATTATACTCACCAACCAATCTCACACTTCTTTTAGCCGCTGAAACTCTTAACCTATCCCTAGGCTGAGTTAGTATTTCGCGATTGAAATACCGTACTTACCCTTTCGTGAATCTAACTCTCCCGAGCTTAGATAAATGGATTACTCACAAACTTCTCTCCCGAGCTTGAATGCAAGAACAAGGAATAACAAAGGATAAGCAAACCTTGATATTTTATTGCATTGAAACAAGAAAACAAAGTACAATTTTCTTCCACAACTACTCCACAATCTAACCTAAACCTTAAGGGGACGATGGAGGAATTTAGGGTTTTTCTATGAAACTTGATTTCGAGATATCCTCCTCTCTAAATAGGCTATGGTATATATAGTCTTGGCCTAGGGCAAACCTTTCCAAAGTAGGAATACAACTTGGAGTAAAACACAAGTTAAGTACATAAATAAAAGATATTTATTTTATTTCCTAATTTATTCCTATAAGGATTATTTTCCCGCGTGGCCTTTGACCTTGACTTTCCGTGTGTTCCTCAGCTCCGATTTCTATGCCTCTTGTCTTAAAACGTCCACCTTATTTTTCTCTTCAGATCGCCTATCATATCGACATTTATGTTCTAGGTGCTGCCGCGGCCTCAGATGCTGCCGAGGCATTAAAGTGCTGCCGAGGCAGTAAACTGCTGCCGGGGCATCAAAGGGCTGCCGAGGCATTAAAGTGTTGTCGAGGCAGGTGCTTATATGCATTTCAGCTTCATCTTCCAGCATCCATCATGCTATCTGGCATTTCCTATGTGGTAGTTTCCTGTCTAAGAGAAGAAACCATTAACCGTACCTGCTTTATGCCAAATAA
Organism: Abelmoschus esculentus; assembly: GCA_035048815.1. Classification (NCBI taxonomy): domain Eukaryota; kingdom Viridiplantae; phylum Streptophyta; class Magnoliopsida; order Malvales; family Malvaceae; genus Abelmoschus; species Abelmoschus esculentus. Next base: position 9,082,617 of record JAUCBN010000015.1, read on the forward strand.
TAGATAAATTCATGAAATAAGTATTGGGATACTAAAATATTGAAATAAGCAGAATTATACAATATTGCCATTAAATCTATCCTTTATTAGCAATAATCGAGTGGGAAATTGGTATAAAGAATAGAACTTTTAGGCACTCATCACACCCCCGAACTCGAACTATTGCTTGTCCTCAAGCAATTCAAAAGATAGATTTTTAAGTAAGGAATTTTAAAGTAATATACCATCCTGCCTACCGCGGTAGAATTCCTTTCTTGACTCGGCCTCTTCTATGTTTTAGGAATTCCTCGGAACTGGATTATGAGTCTTGGTGAGTGTGTGCGTAGCTGTGTCAAAGTTGATTATCTGAGTTCTAATCCTTTTTCTAGCTCAAGACTTCCGACTAAGATTTTTCTTCAATTATTTTTCTTTCCTTTTCCCCTGTTTGGTATATAAATATATATTGCTATATACTTATATTGCTTGAGCCAGTTTTCGGGCACCTCAAGTGTTAACTACTCTTACTAGAGCCAATTTCAGGCACCTCTAGTAAGTGGGAAAAAGGTTGAGTCCTAGAGCCAGTGATGGGCACCTCTAAGAACTATACTAGAGCCGGTGATAGGCACCCCTAGTTAAAATCTAAGCCTAAGTCCTTATTGCTTTTCCAAGAAAAGAACTTTTAAAATCAACTAAGACTAGCAGTGTTTATGTGATTTCAGGCTCATAGTCTAATCCTAAGTACTAATCCTAAGAGACCTTTCCGAATTCAAGTCTGATGAATGGTGCATACTGCTGCGGCGGCTGGAGAATATATTGCTGCCGAGGCAGTTTCAATAAAATTCAGCAGACTTAAAATTTTTTTTGCAGAAACTGTAATTGTTGTAAAGACAAAATTTAAGGCAATAGTAGGATAATCCAAATAATTTCCATACATGGCAGATATTTTTATAAGGCAGAAGATTGGATCAATACTCCCCCAAACTCGAGGGATGCATTGTCCTCAATGCATGCATCTGAACATAAGGCAACAATAAAAGACAAGATAAAAATTAAGACACAAGGAAAAGATAAACCAATATTTATATGTCGCGTCTTGGCCTCTTCTGTATCCTGAGGGTCATCAGTTTGCGTGGAGTTTGTTGAGAAAGAAACTAAAAAAAGAACTGCACTGGAAAACAATAATGAAGAAGTATGAAATAAAACAGGGGAGATGAAGTTCAATAACAACAAACCCGCCGTCACTTGCGTTTGGGCGGCCAGCCGCCTTGACCGCGTCTTAGGTGGGACAGTGGGCTTGATTTCAGGGCCATTTTATGTGCTCCATGACTTCTCCTTCTTGGATTTCCTTCCTAAAAAAATAACTCAAACATAATTAAACTTATTTCCTAAAACAAATTACTCAAAAATAATTAAACTAATTTCCTAAGATAGTAGCGCAAGAAAAATAAAAAGGAAAGTTGGAATCGCCAATCCCCGGCAACGGCGCCAAATCTGATGGAGGCTAGAAAGTCTTGCTTTTATGAAGAAGCATTCGTCCTTCCACCTTTTTTCAGATTGAAGTATTTAAGATGTCGAACCCACAGAGATTGGCTTTACTTACGCAATTTATTCTTCCTGCACAATGAAAAATTAAAGACACAAATAATTGAGTTGGATTATAACTAAGGAAACTAATTAAAGCAATAAAGATAAGTGATCAAGAAATCAAGGATGGAAAAGTGGGGCAGGTTAGAGTGCTTCGTAGTGTGGGTTCAATTGACTTGTTTCTGTCCAATGCAATCGTACATCACTGCCTCGGCAGTACTATAGATTACTTCCGTGGCAGCAACGATACTTGTCCGCCGTGGCAATCCCTTGCTCGTGGGTGGACTTTACCAAAGTTCGACAAAGTGTCCTTGAATGACTCCATTTATCCCTAAGTCGAAGTACTGTTGATGACTAGTCCTTGATGATACCTCCCGGCGTGAACCAATTATACTCACCAACCAATCTCACACTTCTTTTAGCCGCTGAAACACTTAACATATCCCTAGGCCGAGTTAGTTTTTGCGATTGAAACACCGTACTTACCCCTTTTGTAAATCCAACTCTCCCGAGCTTAGATAAATGTATTACTCACAAACTTCTCTCCCGAGCTTGAATGCAAGAACAAGGAATAACAAAGGATAAGCAAACCTTGATATTTTATTGCATTGAAACAAGAAAACAAAGTACAATTTTCTTCCACAACTACTCCACAATCTAACCTAAACCCTAAGGGCACGATGGAGGAGTTTAGGGTTTTTCTATGAAACTTGATTTCGAGATATCCTCCTCTCTACATAGGCTATGGTTTATATAGGCTTGGCCTAGGGCAAACCTTTCCAAAGTAGGAATACAACTTGGAGTAAAACACAAGTTATGTACATAAATAAAAGATATTTATTTTATTTCCTAGTTTATTCCTATAAGGATTATTTTCCCGCGTGGCCTTTGACCTTGACTTTCCATGTGTTCCTCAGCTCCGATTTCTATGCCTCTTGTCTTAAAACATCCACCTTATTTTTCTCTTCAGATCTCCTATCATATCGACATTTATGTTCCAGGTGCTGCCGCGGCCTCAGATGCTGCCGAGGCATTAAAGTGCTGTCGAGGCAGTAAACTGCTGTCGGGGCATCAAAGTGCTGTCGAGGCATTAAAGTGCTGTCGAGGCAGGTGCTTATCTACATTTCAGCTTCAGCTTCCATCATCCATCATGCTATGTGGCATTTCCTATGTGGTAGTTTCCTGTCTAAGAGAAGAAACCATTAACCGTACCTGCTTTATGCCAAATAATAGATAAATTCATGAATTAAGTATTGGGATGCTGAAATATGAAAATAAGCAGAATTATCCAATATTGCCATTAAATCTGTCCTTTATTAGCAATAATCAAGTGGGAAATTGGTATAAAGAATAGGACTTTTAGGCACTCATCATAGATAGTTAAAGATTTCCCTTAAATTAATCTAAGTTAAATTTAGTCGTCCAATATTTGCCCTCGTTAAGGCCTTTATCGATCTTATGTGGGTTTTGCCAAAGCATTGACACATAAGTCCATCTTGGTTAAACGCGAAGAATAAGCAAGTGATATTTTTCGGTCGAAATATTGGTAATAACTTAGTTAGGTTGTTCTAATAGGATTAGAAAACTAAAGTCTAAGTATTTGATTAAGTCATGAGATGACTGAACAAGAGTTGTTCACCAAATGGAGGAGTTACATGAGATGTAATCAGTAAAGGGTTACTTACCTAAATAACCTTTATCCTAAAACAAAAGCCAAAGTTGATTTAGGAAATTGGGGAATTATGGATCCTCGCTCACTAGAAATTTTTTTGTTGAATTTTTCCAAAATTAAAAATGAGAGGTTTTTAATTTTGAACAAAATAGTGGGAGTATTTTATAAACAAAGACCTATTTATAATATTTCAAATTGGTATATTTATATTATGTATTTCCATTGTTGTAGATCTAAATGGCAAACAATATTATATCACTACGATCACACCTTGAGAAGGAGAAACTCAACGGCATAAACTTCCTTGATTGGTTCTGTAATTTGAGAACTGTTCTCAAACAGAAAAGAAAGGAATGTCATTGAAGAACCTGTTCCAGATGAACCGACAACTAATGCTTCTAGAGCTGACAAAGACAAGTTTAAGAAACATATGGATGATATGTTAGATGTTGGATGTCTTATGCTTGCTACCATGACTCCTGATCTTCAGAAGCAACATGAGGACATGGTTGCATATGATATGATTCAAAACCTCAAAGAAATATATGAGGAGCAAGCACGTCAAGAGAGATATGAGACCTCTAAAGCTCTATTTCAGTGCAAAATGGTAGAGGGATCTCCTGTAGGAGCTCATGTCATTAAGATGATAGGCTATATCCAAACGTTGGAAAAGTAGGTTTTCCTCTCAAGGATGAATTGGCTATTGATGTTATTCTGCAATCGTTGCCGAATAGCTTCAATCAATTTGTCCTTAATTTCAACATGAAAGAAATTAACAAAACTTTTCCACAATTACTTGGCATGTTACGAACTGCTGAGAAAAATATGTCTATGGGTGGACCTAAGCCTTTTCTGATGGTCCGCAAGGACAAAGGAAAGGGAAAGGCAGTGGCAAAGTATAAGGGTAAAGGTAAGCCTTTACCCAAAGGACAGGATGCACTGAAACCCAAAGGGGGAGTTAGCAAGGAAGGAAAATTTTTCCACTGCAATAAGACCGGACACTAGAAAAGAAATTGCCCCATTTACCTTTAAGAGGTCAAGAAAGCAAAAACAGATGGTGCATCTGCTTCAAGTATTTATGTTATCGATGTGAATCTGTCAACATCTTCTTCTTGGGTATTAGATACCGGTTGTGGTTCTCACATATGTACTTCTGTACAGGGACTGCAAAAGAGAAGGAATCTAGCTAAGGGAGACGTAGACCTACGAGTGGGAAATAGAGCAAGAGTTGCTGCATTAGCTATAGGAACATACGTTTTATCTTTACCTAGTGGACTTGATTTACATTTAGAATATTGTTATTTTGTGCGTAATTTAACTAAAAACATTATTTCTATTTATTGTTTGGACAAGATTGGTTTTGAGATTATTATTAAGAATAATTGTTGTTCTTTTTATCTCGATAATGTTTTTATGGTTCGACACAATTGGTTAATGGCTCATATATTTTAAATCTAGAAAATGTCATTTATAACATAAATACCAAAAGATCAAAAACAAATGACTCAAATCAAACATATCTCTGGCATTGTCGTTTTGGCCATATAAGTGAGAAACGCATATCAAAACTCCATAAAGATGGATTCTTAGATTCATTTGTTTTCGAACAATTGGATGTATGTTAATCTTGCTTATTAGGAAAAATGACTAAGGCTCCTATTAATGGTAAAAGTTAGCGAGCAAGTGATTTATTGGGATTAATACATAGTGATGTATGTGGACCAATGAACACACAAGCTAGAGGTGGATTTCAGTACTTCATCACTTTCACTGATGACTTCAGTCGATATGGTTACATTTACTTTATGCGCCATAAATCTAAGGCTATTGAAAAGTTTAAAGTATTCAAAAATGAAGTACAAAATCAACTAGGCAGGAGTATTAAAGCACTTCGATTCGATCGAGGTGGAGAATACTTAAGCATAGAATTTGATGAACTCCTTAAAGAATGTGGGATTGTCTCACAGCTTACTCCACTAGGTACACCATAGTGGAATGGAGTTTCTGAGAGGAGGAATCGAACTTTGTTAGACATAGTTCGATCAATGATGAGTCATAGTGATATTCCGACTTCTTTCTGGGGACAAGCACTAGAAACAACTACTTTCACTTTAAATCGTGTTTCGTTTAAATTTGTTCAAAAGACACCATATGAGATATGGACTGGAAAACGTCCTAGTATGTCTTTTATGAAGATTTGGGGTTGCATAACATATTTCAAACATCAGATGTCTACAAAGCTCGAACCCAAATCTCATAAGTGTAATTTTGTTGGATATCCCAAAGAACTAAGGGATATTATTTCTTTAGCATTAAAGAGAACAAAGTGTTTGTTACTCGAACAAGAGTTTTTCTTGAAAGAGAATTTCTCAATAAGAATGGAAAGGTTAGAGACGTTGAACTTGGAGAAGTTCAAGAACAACAACTCACTGAGCATGAAATTGAACATGTTCCACAAATTATTGAGCAACAGTCAACAGATTTAGAAACACAATCACTACGCAGGTTAAAAAGAGAACGCCATGCACCTGAGAGATATGGATTTCTCATTACCACGCATGGAGATGTTCTTATTATGGATCAAGATGAGCCAAGAACATATCAAGAGGCAGTATTGAGCTCAGACTCTGAGAAATGGCTTGAGGCCATGAAATATGAGATGGAATCCATGTCATTCAACCAAGTATGGACTTTGGTTGAATCACCTGAAGGGGTAAAATCTATAGGGTGTAAATGGGTTTTTAAGAAGAAAACCGACATGGATGGAAACGTACAAACATATAAGGGGCGACTAGTCGCTAAAGGTTTTCGACAAGTTCATTGTATTGACTATGACGAAACTTTCTCCCCTTTAGCTATGTTTAAATCCATCCAGATCTTTCTTGCTATAACTTCATTCCATGATTATGAAATTTGGCAAATGGACGTCAAAACCGCTTTCCTTAATGGAAAACTTGAAGATGATGTGTATATGAAACAACCAGAAGGTTTTGTCGCTCCAAGAAATGCTGGAAAGGTTTGTAAGCTACAAAGGTCCATTTATGAACTCAAGCAAGCTTTTCGAAGCTAGAATCTTCATTTCAATGGTGCGATCAAAGAGTTTGGTTTCGTCAAGAACGAAGATGAGCCTTGTGTTTACAAGAAGACTACTGGGAGCATTGTTTCTTTCCTAATCTTGTATGTAGATGACATACTTATCATAGGAAATGACATACCTACCTTACAGTCGGTTAAGACTTGGTTAAGTAGTTGTTTCTCTATGAAAGATTTGGGTGAGGCAACATATATCTTAGGGGTTAAGATCTATAGAGATAGATCTAGACGACTTCTAGGTCTGAGTCAAAGTAAATATATTGACAAAGTTCTGAAAAGATTCAGTATGGAAGAATCCAAGAAAGGATTCTTACCTATGAGACATGGTATATCTCTTTCGAAGGAAATGTGTCCTTTAACTCCACAAGAAAGAGAACGAATTAGTAAGATTTCATATGATTTGGCTATTGGTTCTATCATGTATTCCATGATATGTACTCGACCAGATGTATCGTATGCCTTAAGCATGACAAATCGATATCAGGTAAATCCTGGTGAAAGTCACTGGGTAGCATTCAAAAACATCCTTAAGTACTTGAGAAGAACTAAGGATTCATTTCTTGTCTATGGAGGCAAAGAAGAGCTTAGTATAAAAGGTTATACTGATGCTAGTTTCCAAAAAGACGATGATGACTCAAGATCGCAATCTGGATTTGTGTTTTGCCTTAACGGAGGTGTTGTAAGCTGGAAAAGTTCTAAGCAAGACACAGTAGTTGATTCTACGACAGAGACTGAGTATATTGCATCAATGAAGCAGCAAAGGAAGCTGTTTGGATCAAAAAGTTCATATCCGAACTAGGGGTTGTTCCAAGCATATCAGATGCTATAGAACTCCATTGTGACAACAATGGAGCCATTGTACAAGCAAAGGAACCCAGATCTGATCAACGATCCAAACATATTCTTAGACGCTTCCATCTCATTTGAGAGATCATAGATCGAGGAGATGTGGAGATATGTAAAATACACACGGATGATAACATTGTTGATCCTTTGACGAAGCCTCTAACGAAACAGAAGCATGATCGTCACACTGAGTCACTCGGTATTAGATATGTGAGTGATTGGTCTTAATTCTAGTGGGAGATTGTTAGAGTATGCCCAAAGACCAATCATATGATGATTGTAAGGATACTTTTATTTACCAATTTTTTTGAATAAAGGTATTGCCATTGTTGTTTTCAGATATATGTATCAATGTATAACATAAACTGAGAAATAATAAGGTCCGTATAATAATATATGTATTATTATTAAAAAGATCCTTAGTCAAGTATTATTATGGGTATGGACAATAATAATACGCTTAAGACTAACATGTGATTAATTGATGATAATGAGTTGTCATTGACATAGAGATGTCAGAATTAATACATGAATATATTAGTAGAGAATAATATATTGGATTGACCCACTATGAGCATATATCTTGGATTATTATGTGACAGTCATGATATTGCTCATAGTGACAACTATATGTATGATCCTTAGACTTGAGATTATTACTATCTCAACATATGTTGTTTTATGTTTTGAAGCAGTTAAACGTGTCTCGTAATTAGTTACACTATAAAAACTGACATTGGACATATTAGAATATATGTAGTGAGATGTGAATGATCAAGATTGGATTTGTCCTTCAAACATAATAGGAAAACATATCAAAGGCCACTTGATTGAGTGAGACTAGAAATGCATGGTCATGCTTGATTACGTTGATATGAGATATCACAAATTATTAATTAAAAGTAGTCCACTCTAGATATAAAGAAACATTAAAATAGGTTATACAAGTGTGACTATTCCAAGACTTATGCCTATTAAAGATATAAAAGGAAAAAAGGATATAATACATTAAGATAGTTGATCACAGACATGATACATCGAATCATGATCTCTTGTAACTTAGATGACAATGATATATTGCTAGATGTCACTCATTGTTTGTAATATTAGAATTATTCTAATATTATTACTAACGCTACAATGAGCCTACAAGGTCACACCCAAAGGTTGAAAAGGAGAAAAAATATATATAAGTACATTATATTTAATCTCGAATTTTAAATAAAGGATATAATTAAAGTAATTATATCCCTTTTAAGTTCGAATTAAATATAGATTCTGAAATTTAAGGAAATAATTAAAGTAATTATTTCCTATAAACAAATTCGGAATCAAACTCTTATACCTAGGGTTACACCTATATAAAGGATCTCTTGGTCTAGCAGCCACAATTGAGAATTCCGAATTCCTAAACCCTAAAATCACGAAAAGAGTTTTTCAAGATTTTCTCTCTCAACCGGGTAACTGAGTAGAGGCCGAGACGATATTCGTGAAGGCTAAAGATTTGACTGTTGAACAATCGTAACTGTAGCAAATCTCGTTGCTATTTTCGTTGTTTATCAAGGAACCCAATGTAAATAATCACATCTTTTCCTCCCGATTTTGGATCAAATGTACATGGATCATGGAAAGACCGTCGTAATTTTTTTCCGCTGCGTCATGGGGTGTGCCGGCATTCCCAATACGGTGTGTGTTTACAAGTGAAGGGGAAAAGGGTTTTATATAGGATTTTCAACCCATACATACAAGGAAAATAAAAAAATTTAAAACTCAAAATCGGGTGAAATATTGTCTTAAAATATTTTATTTGATTCATTCTTTTTCTTTTTCAAATTTGACCAAATCTGATAATATTCCTTCCTCTTTTTTTGAGTCAAATTTTCCCTAATTGCTTTCCTTTACTTTTCTCTTCAAATCAGCACAAATTGTTTTCCTTCTTAGATTCGATTTAGATCATCTTTTCCTTTTTTATTTTTTCTAATTTAAGTTAAAAATCACTAACAACAGTTGCCCCTTTTTTCCTTATTACAGTGAAACAATGATAAAGCAAAGATCAAAAGATACTGATTTTTATTAGTCGTAAACTCGTGGGATGACTCAATTCTTCTTACGCTTGAATTGATAGGTGGGTTCTATTCTTCTTGTGCCCAAATAGATAGGCATGTGTTAAAGATAAAGGTTTCATCCTCCTCATGATCAAATGGATAAACAAGTTCTATTCTCCTTATGCTTGAATAGATAAGCAGGTTTCAAAAAGGGTTTCATTCTCCTCATGCACGAATGTATATGAAGGTTTTATTCTACTCATGCTCGAATAGATAAGAAAGTTCTACTCTCCTCATGCTCAAGTAGATAAACAGGTTTCAAAAAGGGGTTTCATTCTCCTCATGCACGAATGGATATGCAAGTTCTATTCTCCTCATGCTCGAATAGATAAGCAGGTTCTACTCTCCTCATTCTCGAGTAGATAAGCAAGTTTCAAAAAGGGGTTCCATTATCCTCATGCACGAATGGATATGCAGGTTCTATTCTCCTCATGCTCGAATAGATAAATAGGTTAAAAAAAACGTTCCATTCTCCTCCTGTACGAATGGATATGTAGGTTCTATTCTCCTCATGCTCGAATAGATAAGCAGGTTTTACTCTCCTAATGCTCGAGTAGATAAGCAAGTTAAAAAAAGGTTCCATCCTTATCATGCTCGGATGGATAAGTGAGTTCTCTTTGCTGAGAGCATTTCATGTACTTGTCAAATGACACAATTATGATGAGCATGCCCCTAGGGATGCCTAATATGCATTTTTTATTTTTTATTTTCTTTTCTCATCGCAATTTTCTTCTTTGAGGTTCTTCTTCTTCTTCTTCTTTCAATTCCATGTGCATTTGTTTGTTCCACCTAGATAAACAGTCATGCTTTGTTATTTATCTTTTTCGATTTACTCATTTTTCTCACTTAATTCAGTCGATTTGAATGATTATCATTTTTCAACATTTTTTTGCCTTTTTCAGAGATAATGAAACTTTTCTAATCAAATAAAAACTTTCATGTCATGAGATATCTTCTCCAATAAAGGTAAAATTCTATGCTTAAAGGTATACTGGTACCATCTTCTAAGCTTCTCGGGAGTTCTCTGATTCCTGCCCCTTATTGAGCAAATTGATGTGTTTGTATGCAAATATTTGTATTTTCACCTCTTTCTTCTATACCCAATATCATTAGAGAACTTAAGTCGATATAGACTTAAAACATTAGCGAATGTCTTGAATACTGCTTTTGCTGTATAGGTTTTGGAACTAACGAAGATGTGCAAAGAAACAAAATTTCTTCCAAGCTATCAAGCCTTTGAGGGGATTGTTTTATGTATGCCTAATCTATGAACTATCTGAGTCGCCCTTTGCGGGTTTTCAACTCAGATTCTGCCTTGATTTCAAGACGCCTTTTGTGGATTTTCATCTTGAATCCTCCTTGTTGTTTATTCTTTTTTTTATTTTTTCTTTTTTTTTTACATCTAGGGTGCCCTTTACGAGTTTTCACCTTTAGATACTTTTTTCTAGGTATAATTTCTCTCTCTAGGCATGAATTCAACGAATTCTCCTCCTCAAAGTTTCTCCTAAAAAAAACCTTTGACACAACATAAGTTTCTTTTCAAATTAAGTGCACATATTTCTTGGGTATCTTATGGATTTACAACGTTTTCTTTATCACCAAGTCTCAGTCTCAAAATTCTCTCGGATGAAACTTCTTATTATAGGCCTGTATCATCCTCTTTGGATACTTCTAATCATGGAAAACGATGTTCAACCTTTTTCAATGAGGTTCAATTGGGCATACCTTCCTTTGACCTATTTTATTTCTTCTAACTCTGCTTTCATCAGAATGTGGGGAGCAAGATTTCAACCTAGATCGGCACTTCAAATTTTATCCTGTAAACTGATTGAAAACAATTTTGCTTCTATTACACTTTAGGTACGTATGTTATGCTGAATAATTGCCCTTAGACTCACAATCAATACGAAGAAACCTTTTCTTCATGAATCTATGTTACTTTACTCATAAGATGCAAAAAAGGGCTAGAAATGAGGACTTGAATGTCATGGCAAACACAAAAAGGAACAAAGTCAGATACCCTAAAATTCATAGTATGAATAATTCATGAATCCATCAACCGAATAGTTTCCCATTTTAGTTGCTCTCTTTAACTCACAAACTCACCAAGTTTCAATGTTCCCACTTTTCTAATCTCGATTAGACATTAGAAGTTCAGTGGTCCTTGAAGAAAGGTTAACTCAATTAGGCAGAATGTCTTCTAAAACAAACTTCTTTTTCTCAAATATTCACGTGAGATCCAAACGGTCTTTTAAGTCTTGTAATGTGGGGTAGGTTACGGTTGCAAAAGATAGGATACATAGGCTCAAATATATATTTGAGGGTTATTAAATCAAGGATCAACTTTTCTTGATAAAATCTTTGTTTGCTTATTCTCAAGATCACTCTAGACTGCCTATTTTGGGTTTTCACCCTTGAGTTCATTTCTTTTTTTGCACATGCCACATTTGAAGGATTTCAGACATGTTCCATGCTTTCACGATTTAACTCTTATTCTTTTTTTCTTATTTCTTTCTTTTTCTCTTTTTCTTCACTTTTTCTCTTTTTTTGTTTTTTCTTATTTTTTTATCAGACACAATTTTCTCACTTAAAGATAACCTCTTATCCTCTTTGCCCCCCAGTATGGGGAATGATCCTTGGTTAGGTTTCAAACACAAGAAAAATATCAGGCTCAAAGGGGACAACAAGGAATTTTTTTATTTTCTTATTTGAGAAGGAAAATGAAGGAATGCCAAATGTCATTTCACACACAAATATCATAAAAAAGAATTATTCTTTAGTTGATACATTGTTTTAAAGTTATCACTTTATTCAAAAACCCTAAACAACAATATTTGAGACGAAATTTCACTCAAAATGGGATTTTCCCATTAATCTTGAACACACATTTTTGCCCTCTATCTCGGTATTAGATTCAAGAATCATTTATACAATCAATAATAGAGGCTCTGCCAAAAGGGTGTACTTTTGAATAAAAATGGATCAAATGAATGAAAAAAAAATGTTTGGCACTTGTGAAAAATAAATGACATGCATCTTTAAAACGAGAAAAATAAAATAAAGTCTCATTAAAAAAGATCTTTGATATTCACGAGCAAAAGGGTTTGTTCTAGGCGTGACTCTACCGTTGACTAGGAAAGTCTTCTATTGTCCAATTATTAAGCATTAGCATGAGTGAATTCCTTCTAAGCTCAACCACTCTATGATGCAACAAGATTCAGTTGCCGAAGTTATTCATGTCATAGGATACTCCTCATATTCTTCTTTCTCAAGTTTTCGATCTTTGATAGTTCATTATCCAACAACGGAGGATAAACTTGAGTTGTCGTCTCTCGCCACCACTGTGCATATTGAAGAAAGCGTCCTTTGTGTTTCTGCTTCATTCCTCGTAAGACGAGCCAATTCAAGATCAAATCAGTGACATTATAACACCCCAAATTTTACCCCAATTCAGAATTTTATTTTGAAATCCCTAAGTTCTAAAACCCTAATTTATTTAAGGACAAAATTGTTTAATCTAAAGTTTTGGGTACTTAATTCTGATTTTTGGTGACCTTTTTGTCAAGTTGTTAAAGTTTTGAGGCCTGTTCTTGAACCTTAAAAGGAACAAGGACCAACCTTGTAGTTTACCCATTTTTCATAGGGTAAACTTAATTTCATTGTTTCCAGATCATGAAAACCATTAAAATTCCAACAGCCTTTCATCTTCATTTTTCCTTTCTCTCGACTCTTTCACACTGAAACCACTCCTTCGTTTTCGTTTGATATCTAATAACCACCAAGGTGCTTGGGTTCCTTCATCGCCTTCCCTTTTCTGTGGTAACCTTTGCTTGTTCGATATTCTGTTCGTATCTGTGATGAGAAAGCTCAGATCTCCCATCTCTAGCCTTCAATTGTAGCATCTTTGTTGGCCTTGCATATCGGTCGGTATCTTTTACGTCATCGTTCGTACACTATTTTCTCTTCGTTCTTGTGTCTCTATCACCTTGATCCGTTTTTTCATTTAGGTAGGCCTCTATTTTGGGTTTTGATTCTTTAAAGATGGTTATATTTTTGTTAGTTTTGTCTGAGTTTGTTCGTGTTGAGGTTGTGTATAATTGTTGTTTTAATCATGTTGTGTTTCATTTGGTTATCATCATCGTTGTTCTTGCATCACCAATGCCTCATTTCCATGGGAAGTTGTCTGTAAATCTTTAAATCATGTTTTTTTAGCAACAATATTTGTTTGGTCAAAATGGTCAAAAGTTGGCAAAAGAATTTCCTTGTATTCAATTGTACCAAATATGCGTGGGAATTATTAGTCCTTTAATTCTGTGCATGAGATTGTTTTCTCTCAAGCTGTGTTTTTTTTTTTGCTATCACATATCATGTTAAGAAACTTTAGACGTGAGGCTTAGCATGTGGGGCCTACTATGTTAGGCAATTTAGAGGTCAACCGTGAACCCTTTAGTGATGTAAGTGAACCTTTGACCCAAACCCGAAATGTATTTAGAATTTTTGACCAAACTGGTTTTACCCGCTTTGACTGTTTGACCCGACCCATGTTTGACCGACCCGTTTGACCAAGCTTGACCTGTTAACCAGCTTTGAATGAGTTTGACCTTTTTCGATGTTCTAAATCCGAATTTGTTGTCTGTTTTGTCAAATTGAAACCCGAAATCCCCGTTTTTTGTGTTTATCATCTGAATTGTTCTTAGAGTCTAAATAGGGGTGTTTTGAGGAATCTAATTCAGAATCTTCTTCCGTTCAGGTGTCAACGTTTCTGAAGCCTCTGGGTTACCTCCTATTGTTCGTATCGATCGGGCACGTTCTTCGATACTGTCACGTGAGTAAGCTTCGGATCAGAGTTTTGCTATAGTTAGTGGCTTAGAATTAGTAATAAATAGTAATTCAGTTATTTACCTCGTAGGTCTTGTTTTAGCTAGACCAGAATGCGAGACACGTCCATCTTAGAGTTAGAGCTTCAGTTGCTTAAGGTGTATCTCTTCCTATGCTACATGTTTCTGTGCTTATACTATACTATGATATATTCTGTGTATATTTATGAAACATTATCCGTACACTACTTGACTTGATATTTGAGACTGTTATCTGTTTATAGATGGTATCATCATGCATGGCATGTGTATTCTGTTTTCAAATCAAGCTTCTATTTTTTTTTTTGAAAAATTGTTACTCATAAGAGTTCTGATTTCTAATTTTTCGATTCATATCATGTTCTGTCATTGGAAATATTTTCTGGATTTAAAATCAGTAATGTGAGGGAAACCTCCACTCTGGCGAGGATAATCCTCCACTCTGTATAATTTCTGATATTGGGCCCTCTAATTTCATGTCATGCATCCGTCATCATAGCATCATGCTTCTATTTTTCTTGAATTCACAAATATTTATTTAGAAATTTTTTAGAAATGTAAAACATGTTTTGTTTGTGATTGTTTGCACTTTAGAGACACACTAAGCTCTTTAGCTTACACCCTTTTAGTCTGTTTTCAGATTTTCAGACATGTATAGACGAACTGGTATTTGAAGCATCTCGCACATTACTCAGATAATCATTATTCAGTATGAACTTCTTTTAATTAATTCAGTTTAATATTTTTAATATGTTAAGGAATACATTATGTTTTCAGACTATGAGATATTTTGACTTGAATTTATTGGATGCATGTCTCTATGAAACTAATTTCGAATGCTTTAAATATTGAGAAATTGTTTTAAGCAATTAAATTTTGTATATCTAAAATTCCCAATTTGTTTTCCTAAATTGTCAAGGTAACCCTAATTTCAAAATTATTTAACCTAAATTACTTACTTGAGGGGAAAGTTTTCATAACTTGATTCCTAAGTTTCGATCTAAGAGATTAGGTCGGAATTGGTGGATACATTTAGTGGTATCAGACCCAGGTTCAACCCTCAATCTATGTGGCTCATCACAACGGTTTTCAAAATATTTTCGAATCTGCATGCATCTGAAATATTTTTGAAAATTGAAAATTTCGGAAAGACATACTATGATTTCAGTTCAATTATAAAAATATTTAAGTATACTAAATGTGAGACTACAGTACCGGTTCTAACTCTAGATCTTTATCTTCTGTAGATAGTCAGTAATGCCAGCGCGTAAGAGTTTTGGTTTTGAGAGTGGTCGTGGTCATGGCATAGCTCACGTCGCCACTTCTGGTTCTGATCACCCACTTTCTGTTGAACACCTAAGAAATCTGAATGAGTTATCATAAAATAAAAATGAATCTGGTAGAAGACCTCAAACTCAGAATAATGATCCTCACAGTGTTGAGGTTAATGAGACAGTTCACTTGGATAGTGTCACGGTGAACCGTGATTTGTTGCGTTACCTCCGTCAGTCTGAAAGTTCAAGAAAACCTGTATCTACCGAGTTTATATCTGCTGGAATGAAATTGTTTGAGGGTAAAACCGGTACACACCCTGCTGATGCTAAGTATTTGTTGAAAAAGTTACAAATGTTATTTGTTGAGATGGATTATCCTGTAGATCAGATGTTAAGAGCCGTTGTTTCTCTGCTCGATGGTGAAGCTCAGAATTGGTGGGAATCAGTAGTTGACTCAGTATCTTCTGGTCAGATCAGATGTGAGTTTTTCTGACAAACATTTCAGGATAGATATGTGGGATATGAATTTTTAGCAAAATGTCGTGATGATTTCATGAACCTAAAACAAAATTATATTTAGTGAATGATTTTGAGATAGAGTTTCTGAGATTAGCTAGGAATGTCCCTGGTTTGGTTGTGACAGAGAAAGACAAATGTGAATGGTTTTTAAATGGACTTCAGTTACCACTTCAGAGAGAGATTGCCACACACCATGATCAGGGTTCAGTGAGCTCGTTAGGCGAGCTAAGACTGCCGAGAGGATAGAGGCTCGTATAAGAGATTCAGTACTTCAGAATGTTAGTCAAATCGAAAGGGCTCCGGATAGATCAATTGACCCAAGTTTTATCAATTCTTCAGGAAAGAGATCTAGAGATGAGTTTGTTACTCAGAGTCATCAGAATGTGAGACCTTCTATTATGATAGTTCAAAACCCCAGAGTGCGTAAACCAAAGGCTCCACGACCTATTTCAGTGTGTTCTTTCTGTAACAAGAAACATAATGGAGAGTGTAGATTGTTGAGCAGATCTTTTTTTAGATGTGGGTCTCATGATCATTAAATGAAAGATTGTCCACGTGTACCTTCGGTTTCATCTGTTCAGAGTCAGACTCAGACATCGGTTCAGACTTCTCACCATGGTAGAAAGCAGTATAGATCAATTGCTTCTGGTTATGTTGAAGGAGGCAGATATGCTTAGAGTGGCAGATCAGCTAGATCAAAGGTTAGACAACATGGTTTGGTAGATGAAATTGGGGATCATGCTAGTCATGAGAATGTATCTGGTCATATAGCAGGTATCTTATGATATCTCAGTTTGTGTTTCTTTATCGGGTTTTCTGTTCAGTATGAGTCATATTAGTATGTTTCAGTTAAGTCTATGTATCTTCTGTGATGTTTGAAAATTTCGAGGACGAAGTTTCAGTAAGGGGGGAAGAGTTGTAACACCCCAAATTTTACCCCAATTCAGAATTTTATTTTGAAATCCCTAAGTTCTGAAACCCTAATTTTTTTAAGGACTAAACTGTTTAATCTAAAGTTCTGGGTACTTAATTCTAATTTTTGGTGACCTTTTTGTCAGGTTGTTAAAGTTTTGAAGTTTGTTCATGAACCTTAAAAGGTACAAGGACCAACCCTGTAGTTTACCCATTTTTCTTAGGGTAAACTTAATTTCGTTGTTTCCAGATCGTGAAAACCATTAAAATTTCAGCAGCCTTTCATCTTCATTTTCACTCTCTCTCGAATCTTTCACACCAGAACCACTCCTTTGTTTTCGTTTGTTTTCTAATAACCACCAAGGAGCTTGGGTTCCTTCATCGCCTTCCCTTTTTCTGTGGTAACCTTTGCTTGTTCGATATTTTTTTCGTATCTATGATTGGAAGGCTCGGATCTCACTTCTCTAGCCTTCAATTTTAGCATCTTTGCTAGCCTTGCATATCTGTCGGTATCTTTTCCATCGTCGTTTGTACACTGTTTTCTCTTCGTTCTTGCGTCTCAATCACCTTGATCCGTTTGTCCATTTAGGTAAGCCTCTATTTTGGGTTTTGATTCTTTAAAGATGGTTATATTTTTGTCGGTTTCGTCTGAGTTTCTTCGTATTGAGGTTGTGTATAATTGTTGTTTTAATCATGTTGTGTTTCATTTGGTTATCATCATCGTTGTTCTTGCATCACCAATGCCTCATTTCCATGGGAAGTTGTCTGTAAATCTTTAAATCATGTTTTTTTAACAACAATGTTTGTTTGGTCAAAATGGTCAAAAGTTGACAAAAGAATTTCCTTGTATTCAATTGTACCAAATATGCGTGGGAATTATTAGTCCTTTAATTCTGTGCTTGAGATTGTTTTCTCTCAAGCAATGTTTTTTTTTGGCTATCACATATCATGTTAAGAAACTTTAGACGTGAGGCTTAGCATGTGGGGCCTACTTTGTTAGGCAATTTAGAGGTCAACCGTGAACCCTTTAGTGATGTAAGTGAACCTTTGACCCAAACCCAAAATGTATTTATAATTTTGTTTTTGGAATTTTTGACCAAACTGGTTTTGACCCGCTTTGACTGTTTGACCCGACCCGTTTGACCAAGTGATAAGTGCTCAACTCACTATCACTTTTTACACCTTTTATGGGCATTAATCACCGAATTTACACCCACTTGGACCAATGCATGTACTTAATGCGATATATTTAGAAGTTATGCTTATAGAGATAATATTTACAGAAAAGGCACGTTTTACTGCATCTTTATATCTGTGCAGGAGAACCAGTGCCGCGATAGCAACAAGGCCGAGGCAGGACATGATGCCGAGGCAGCAACTGAGAGCCAGGAAGCAAGACTATAGGCGATTGGAAGATAAAAATCCAAGGGACGTTTCTGGACTTAAAGCACATGGATCGGAGCTGGATAGCATGAGGAAAAGCCCAACATGAGGCCACGCGGGAAAGCCCTTAGTCGAATTAAACTTGGAAATATTTTAATTATGTACATGACTTGTTCCCTACTCCAAGTTGTATTCTACTTAGGAAAGGTTTGCCCTAGGTCTAACCTATATAAAGACCTAGCCGTCCAATGTATGAGACGAATACCTAGAGAGAGAGAGCCGATTCATAAACTTGTTTTCTTTCTCTCAATTATGTTCTAAGCTTCCTTAGGGTTTAGGTGAAGGTTGTTAGTATTTGTGAGAGGAGATTGTACTTTGTCTTTGTTTCAATGCAATAAAATTATCAAGGTTTGCTTATCCTTTGTTATTCCTTGTTCTTGCATTCAAGCTCGGGAGAGAAATTTGTGAGTAATCCATTTATCTAGACTCGGGAGAGTTAGATTCACAAAAGGGTAAGTATGGTGTTTCAATCGCGAAATACTAACTCGGCCTAGGGATAGGTTAAGAGTTTCAATGGCTAAAAGAAGTGTGAGATTAGTTGGTAAGTATAATTGGTTCACGCCGGGAGGTATCATGAAGGACTAGTCATCAACAGTACTACGACTTAGGGATAAGCGAAGTCATCCAAGGACACTTTGCCAAACTTTGGTAAAATCCACCCACGAGCAAGGGATTACCGCAGCGAACAGTATCGTCGCTGTCAAGGCAGTAATCTGCAGTGTTGCCGAGGCAGAGATATACGATTGCATTGGGCAGAGACAAGTCAATCAATTCCACAATACAACACAACTGGATCCTGACCTTTCTCTCTCTAATATTCAATCTCTTTATTTTATTTAGTTGTTTTATTTTAGTTCCATCACAACCCAACTACTTGTGTTTTTTATTTCTATCTACCGAACAAGAAGACGAAGAAGACATATTGAGTATACCAATCCCTGTGGAGACGATAATTCGATAAATACTTATCACTTATTACTTTCGATGTGTCTACTTGCACTAAACGCGCACTTTTGACACGCGACACCAAGCTTGACCAGTTAACCAGCTTTGAATGAGTTTGACCTTTTTCGACGTTCTGAATCCGAATTTGTTGTCTGTTTAGTCAAATTGAAACCCGAAATCCCCGTTTTTAGTGTTTATCATCTGAATGTTCTTAGAGTCTAAATAGGGGTGTTTTGAGGAATCTAATTCAGAATCTTCTTCCGTTCAGGTGTCAATGTTTCTGAAGCCTCTGGGTTACCTCCTGTTGTTCGTATCGATTGGGCACGTTCTTCGAGACCGTCATGTGAGTAAGCTTCGGATCAAAGTTTTGTTATAGATGGTGGCTTAGAATTAGTAATAAATAGTAATTCAATTATTTACCTCATAGATCCTATTTTAGCTAGGCCAGAACGCGAGACACGTCCATCTCAAAGTTAGAGCTTTAGTTGCTTAAGGTGTTTCTCTTCCTATGCTACATGTTTCTGTGCTTATATTATACTATGATATATTCTGTGTATATTTCTGAAACATTATCCGTACACTACTTGACTTGATATTTGAGACTATTATCTATTTATATATGGTATCAACATGAATGACATGTGCATTCTATTTTCAAATCAAGCTTCTGATTTTTCTGAAAAATTACTACTCGTAAGAGTTTTGATTTCTGATTTTATGAATCATATCATGTTCTGTCATTGGAAATATTTTCTAGATTTAAAATCAATAATGTGAGGGAAACCTCCACTCTGGCGAGGGAAACCTCCACTCTGGCGAGGATAATCCTCCACTCTGTATGATTTCTGATATCGGGCCCTCTGATTTTTTGTCATGCATCCGTCATCATAGCATCATGCTTCTATTTTTCTTGAATTCAGAAAATATATTTAGAAATTTTTCAGAAACGTAAAACATGTTTTGTTTTGATTGCTTGCACTTTAGAGATACACTAAGCTTTTTAGCTTACACCCTTTTAATCTGTTTTCAGATTTTCAGACCTGTATAGGCAAACTGGTACTTGGAGCATCTGGCACATTACTCAGATAATCATTATTCAGTATGAACTTCTTTTAATTAATTCAGCTTAATATTTTTAATCTGTTAAGGAATACTTTATGTTTTCAGACTATGAGATATTTTGACTTGGATTTATTGGATGCATGTTTCTATGAAACTATTTTCGAATGCTTTAAATGTTATAGAGAAATTGTTTTAAGCAATTAAATATTGTATTTCTAAAATTCCAAATTTGTTTTCCTAAATTGTCAAGGTAACCCTAATTTCAAAATTATTTAACCTAAATTACTTACTTAAGGGGAAAGTTTTTGTAACTTGATTCCTAAGTTTCGATCTAAGAGATTAGGTCGGAATTGGGGGTTACAAACATGCTTGTACCGTTTGCTGAAAACCCATGATAAATCTCTTTATGTTTGTATACTTGCCCAGCTTAACTAAATGTACCGAGATGTGTATCCGAAAAAACAAATCAATCACCAAGCTTAGGTCTTTAACATCTATATTGCTCTGAATATTTTTCTCCAAAAAAGTTTTGAGGATAACAATCTTCCCACTTCTTGTTATTCGTGGCAATATGAACAACTTCATCAAGATCAAACACCTTGTAATCTTGGGTTTCTTCATGATTAGCAATCTGTTAGTTTAAAGCACTAGCGAAGTCCTTCCAAGATAAAGTTGAAACTTGACTTTGGGCAAGATGGATTCCTTTACAGCCCCTAGAAAAGTGTAAGCAATTTCTAGCAAATCATTGATTCCATCAATTTTTCTCCTTGTTTGAGTCCTAAATTCCAACATGGCTGTTATATGGGTAACAACTTCCAATAAGCTCATGTATTCTTGAAGTTGTCGACTTATCTTCAATGACCATTGCCTTGGTATCATTCTTTTGTGAAACTTTCCTCCTTTTTCAAATTAATTGTTTATTATGTTTTGAAAATAGAAAATAGAAAATTGAGGATTTTATTTTAAAATTAGGGTTTTAATTTAGGTATGTGTTTTTAAAATTAGAAAAAAGGATTCTAAAAATATGTTTTGAAAATAAAACGATTTAGGTTTATTTTGGAGTAAAATGGGATTTAATTTTGAAAAGAATGGAGTCGTCACCGGTCACTTTGGTAGACCGAACACTGTTGAAACCAGAGATTCTAAAAAATGGGTTCGGGAGTCGGTTACGGATGAGATATAAAAATCCCCCACACCGCCCAAAAATTGGTACCTAATAGAATATAATTGCCCAAATTGGAAATTTGCAAGTTCATATCTATATTAATTTATTATCTGTTTAAGAATGTGAATATATTTTAAAGAACTCGATATTCGAAGTTAAACGCATACACCGCCACCATCATTACGCTTGGTGTCGGGCCTGTTGCGACCTAATATTGAGATACCATATTTTTTATTAATTAAATTGATAAAGTATTAAATGTTACATATTGAGTAAAATATATACAAGCATGAATAAACAAAATACAATAACATAAATTACAAGAAAAGAATAAAGCAAGAAATTATATTTCATAATTTAAATATAAAAATTAAATGCGATAAAATAAATGTTAGATGTTAGATACAAGAAAATTAAATTGCAAGAAATTAACATGCGGAAAATTAAATAAAAAAATTAAATGCAATAAATAAATGTTAGATGTTATATGTTAAAACAAATAAATAAATAAATACAAGTAAATGATGAGTAAATAAATGAATTAAAAAATAAATAAATAAAATAAACGAAATAGAAATATATATATATATATATATATATATATATATATATATATAAAAGCATACATGACTTATAAGCTAATATAGTAATATATGTAATACCATAATATTACAAAATATACATTAAAAGTATGATGAAAATAAATAAGCATAATCGTTACTACATAAAATATAATATAATACATTTTTACAGAATAAACAGAGAGATATTATATCATATAAATGTCAAAAAGATGCCATTTTTATAATGTATAATAACATATAAAACTACGATATAAATTATATATTACACATAAATTTTATGTGAAAAAAGGTAAGTATACAATATAATGAATATATAAAATATTTAATTATGTAAGGAAAGTAGATGGCTGTAAAAAAAGGCACGCATTAAGAGAAAAATAGAATCATTAATTAATGTTCTAAAGGCTAAAAACAAATAAAAAGGGAAAAGGGTCTGCTTTTACCGATTTAAAAAAAATTAAAAAACCAAATATTAAATAATTAAATAAACAAACAAAATATATAACATTATAAAACATGTACAGTAGGAAAATACAAATATCACAATAGTATAAAATTTCTATAAAAAATATTATTCAAATCTGTTAAAATAAAAGATAAAATAAATAATAAAATAAAGAAATAAAAACGTAGGGGGTTTGAAACGTCCCAAAAAAAATAAAAAACTTAAATGATAGTGGGACTCGCAATTAATATTAGGTCATCAAAGTGTCACGGACTTAATCTTTCCCGAATTATCCGTGCGGTGCTAACACTTCTCGATTGATGTTAGCAAGCCTTGCTTACACGCAACCTGGTGGCTAAACAAGAAAGACAAGAGAAGGCAAAGGAATTTAAAGGAAAGCTTTTGTATTAAGCTTTAAGAAAACTCTTACAAGAATGCTTAACTTCTCAGGTTGTTGGTTTACAAATGAGGTGGGTGGTCCTATTTATAAGCCCCCAAGTCCCTAATGGACGGCTAAGATCATTTTGATCTGACGGTTAATATTTTGCCTCCATAAATATCTACAATAACCTATACTAATCTAGAGACATTTACATGTATCTATATATGTGTACAATTATCCATAATATTCTAGAGAACTCTAGAGATATCTGGAGTAGTCTCTATCTTTCCAGAGTCTTCCAAGGTCTTCTTCAACATTCTAGATCCTTCTAGAATGTTCTAGATGCTTCCAGCATCTTCTCCGTCCTTCTAGAATGTTCTAGAACCTTCGAGAATTATCTAGAGTCTTCTAGAATCTTCTCAAACCTTCTAGACGTATCTAGATCTTGGTGGAACCTCCTGGAACATTCTAGAACGTGATGGAATCCTTGAGATTGATGTAGGTCGTTCTAGGTCATTCTGGAAGCTTCCTTGGTGCATGGATTTTTCAAGAATGCCCAAGGATGATTTATTAACCTCATTGTTGCTGGCGGGTCGTGACAAAAGGCTATAAATTTTGCTCGGTTTCTATTAAAATATTAAAAAATTAAAATAGATTTTCAAAGCTTTCATCTCCTCATTACGACTGAAAACACAAAAGAGGAGAAATAAATTTCTGAAATTCGCTCCTTCCTTTTTCAAGTCCAAGAATCGATCATTGATGTAGTTGCCTTGACACCATTAACGGTGGTATGTGATTTTTTTTAAAACCCAGAAAGATATGCTTTTTTGTTTTAAACTCAAAATCGATCTTAAAAATACCTCCTTTCTTGTAAATATTTTGAAAATATTCAGAAAAAGAATCTTTTTTATTTTGTAATCTGAGTTTCAAAAATCATTTTTAAAACTCGAAACTATTAAAAGAAAACATGGATGAAGAAGGTGATAATGTTGACGACCGGCAACGGGAATCAGGCTAGACCACCAAAGGTAAAATCACAAAACCCCTTTGTTCTTATTTAGTTATTTGTGAGAAAAAGAAATATATAATGCTCTGAAACTTTTAGTTTGCATTCATTCTTTGTAAAATCCCGTTTGAAATTTACATTGCTTGATTCTTGGCTCTTATAGCCTATTTTTTTTACATTGAAATAAAAAGAAAAGAAAATGGTAATTGCTCTGATTATTCTCCTTTTTGTCTGTATGTGTTGATGGAGGATTCGTGTGGAGGGGATCATTGTCCTTACTTGTGTGTTTTGGCCGGTTGCAGTGAAGAATTATTGTCGATCTGGTTGTCCTAATGGTGCTAACGTTGTGCGAATGTGGCATTGACATGGCGCTGACTAGGCTACAATGGTCGGGAAGATGAATGATTTCATCCAGGAGCTGAAGGGCCATAATTCCAGCAGCTTCTGGAATTTTCTAGGAGATGAACGGTCGATGGGGGAGCTAAAGAGTCTCGGGTCATTCAGGTTGAATAAACGGGTCAAACCGGGTCAATCTGATATGAAGTATGGGTTGTTGGGTTTCCATGTTAAGGATTTAGTTTGGGCTTTGTGGGTTTTGGGTTAATGGCAGATTTGTGAATAGGTTAAGATTTGGTTTTGATGTAATTGGCTTTATTTAATATGTATAATAATTTATTTTTAAAATTTTTAATTTATGAATAATTTATTTAAATATTATATTTAATATAATAATTTAGGGATATGGTTTAGGGATTTTTGTTTTAGGGTTTCGGTTTAAGGATTTGGTTAACCCGGACAAAAATGATTATTACAGACCTGATATTCCTCAAGGCAAAGCACCAAATTGGTCACAACCCCTGACTTAAATGTCCATTAAACCATACTACAAAGGATTCCATGTAGCATTTCCACCAACCATGACGATAAAACAAAACCTTTTACACAAAATGAATCCACACCCTTCCAAAAAAACACCAAACCTCTTCACAACACACAACATGCTACAAACCTCTCACAACTCCAAACTCTAACCGGAGAGAACTCGCAGAACTCGACCTTACATTTCTCTAATGACCAACTCAAAAACTAACCATTGTTGGATTAAAATTCAATAATAGTGGACACATATGTATAATTTATATTGCTATTATAAAGTTTAACAGGTATTTAAGTGATCAATAATATTACACGTGTTATAGGTATTAAATTGTCATGGAATTAAAAGTGTAGATACCATAAGGTGTATTTATAATTTGATGAGGGGCAGAGTATAAATACTTAATAGTTGATTATTAAATCAACTATATAAAGGGGTTATGGTCCCCAAGAATTAGGTTAACTTGCATATCTCTTTTCCCCGTCCGAGAGTTGTGTGGCAAGAGATAACCTAACTTCTTGGAAGATCAAACCCACTGAAAAATCTCTATCGATTAATTCAAGGTACGCTTACGCATTCAATTTATTTATTTTATTACTCTTGATGATTTGACATATATAGATCTTGGTAACTATAGACCTTCACCCAAAAATGAATTAACCACGCACAACTTCCATCCTCAAGGGAAGTACTCGCAAGTGTGAACAAATGTATGCATGGTTTCTTGTATGCCCTCCTAAATTCTTGTGCAAGTGCATGTAAATGTAATTTCTAATGTCATGCTCAAGAATGCCTGCATGTCCTATAATATCTATAGATATACACATATATGTGCTCTTATACTATGCATGATTATTATTCACACCCACAAATATCATCCTCAACTTGCAAACCTCTCCCGCACCTCAACATATAAAACCATCGAAGCCTGGTACTCAAAATACACAACTCTGCCATATCTCAAACGTTTCTTGAACGTTCGATTCATCTACCACCTAAACACTCTATAGCTTTCTAAAGTACTCCCAGATATTTAGCCATCCACTACTCACAAACAAAACAGTTTCCTAGACCCAATTGATCCAAAAACCCATTCAGACTCAAACACCATTGAGAACCCAGTAGACTCAAAATATGTCACCCCTACACCATACTATAAAATGCAAAACAAACCTATCGATCCTCCACCACTCCTCTATTAAAGAATCTTAGCTCTCTTATCAATCCCATATCAGAAAACATCATAATTTTGTAACAAATAACAAAATTTTTACAAAATAGTAAGGCCAGCGCAAAGCAAGTTCCAAGTAGCTCAAGTATAATATAAAACAATTTTCTTGTAGTACTTAGAGCAATGGATCTCCCGGAATAAACCACCCAACAATACAAATTCAACCGATACATGACACAACCACCATATATCATGATATCAACACTATTTCAACAAAAGCATAAAACAATCACCATGCTTATCCACACAATAGCCTTATAATGCTCAATCCACTCTTTTTTATCAACAGAAGATCATGATCGCATCCACTTATGGACCAATGACATAGTATACTAGCTTTTGAACAATAATCAATCAACATGCATAGCAAAACAATAGTCCATGTTATACAAAAAAGCAAATACATCACCACCATCAACATCGACTCCCCAAAAAATTCTAAACTTAGCTCTAATACCAATAAATGTAACACCCTCGACCCGATTTAGAAGAAACCTGATTCGAACGGATTACACAGGGAATATCGATACAAATCTGGGAAGATTTTCACCAATGAACAACCCTAATTTTTTTTGAAAATTATCTTGTGTATAGGATTTAGTGTTCTACATGTACATGCATTCAACTAGAATATTTATCGAAACTTAGGTGAAATCACCTGTTGTGATCTCTAGCCCTTACCCAACAAATTTATCACCAAAAACACATCACAACAAAACTAAAAATCATCTCAAACCACTGTTACACATTAGAACACAACCAACCCCAAGATCAAGCCAAAAACTAACAAAATATACCCCTAAACATTAGCATCAAACCTAGTTTTGTTTTCTTATAAATCAAGACCTCTTAAAAAAATTTATAACCCTCCAAATCAAGATTAAAACCAATGTAAAACCTCAAAGATCTGATCCCTAACAATTTGACTCAAGATTTACACATTTTGCTCTTAAAAATCAAGAAATTCAATAAGAATTCATTATAATCTGATTAAGAATCACAAATCAAAGATCAAACACTTCAAAATTTCATTAAAGAACATAACAATAGAGGATATTCATGGACCTTACCTCTATTGAGAGATCTCTCCTCCAAATTGAATTATTTAAGCTAAGAAAACATGAAAAACAAGTGAGATTTTATAAAAACAAGATGTTGAAGTAGTGGGAAACCAAAGTTTGATGAAAAATAAAGGTTCTAACCTCTGGAATTGAGTGAAAAGGATGGTGTTTGGCTGAGAACGAAAATTGGAGAAAAAGATGAGAGTAAAGTGAGGTAGTTAGATTAAAATCAAATAACCACTCTTTTTAATCTTTTAATATTTTATTAAAACAATTAAACACGTGTTGAATTTTAAAAAAAGGAAGGAGAGTTCATAAAAACGGTACAATAGCTCCCTAAAAATTCTAAGCATTTGATCTTTGCAATTTAGACACAAATTTTCAGTTTTGAAATCTTTACATTTTGGTCATCGTGTAAAATGTCTCTTTTAGAAATCTCATTTCTCAAAATTGATTCCTCTTATAGTATTACCATATTTAAATATTATTTTAGAAAATTTTCCCATATTTTTATCACACCCCGAAACCACTTTCAGCTAAACCAACCCAAAACTAAGCCAAACCGTTAACCTCACCCGATCGGTCCACCTACCAAAACCTCTAGGCCCAAAAAATGGACGTCACAACTCTCTCCCGCTAAAGAAATTTCATCCCCAAAATTTACCTGATGGAAAAAGATAAGGAAATTACTCTTTCATGTCTGCTTTCCGTTCCCACGTGGCTTCCTCTATACCACAATGCATCCAAAGCACCTTAACCAGCTCAATAGTCTTTCCGCAGAGAACCTTCTATCCTCACCAAGTATTTCCATAGGCACTTCCTCGTAAGACAAATCTAGATTTAACGCAATATCCTCCACCGGCAACACATGCGATGGATTTGATCTATATCTACACAACATGGATACATGAAAAACATAATGTATCTTCTCTAACTTAGAAGGCAATTTTACCCGATACGCTACCGATCCAACACACTCAAGAAACTCATAGGGTCCGATGAATCTCGAACTTAACTTTCCCTTTCGGCTAAATCTCATCACCTTCTCTAAGGCGAAATCTTCAAGAAAACCTTCTCACCTACTGCATACTCAATCTCCTTACGCTTCAAATCACCATAAGATTTTTGTCTATCCGAAGCAACCTTTAACCGTTCTCTAATAAGCTTTACCTTTTCAGTCGTTCCCTTAAGCATGTTTGGTAACGAAACAAGCTTCTCTCCCTCTTTAGCCAAACACAACGAAATTTTGTACTTCCGACCATACAAAGCCTCATAAGGAGCCATTTGAATACTTGTTTGATAATTATTATTATAGGCAAAATCCAACAAGCGTAAATGCTTCTCCCACAACCCTTGAAAATCAATGACATAACACCTCAACATATCCTCTAGAACTTGAATAACACACTCCGACTGTCTATTTGTTTGTGGATGAAAAGATGTACTAAAGTTCAACCGAGACCCCAAGGCTCCATGTAAAGACTTCAAAAACTTTGAGGTGAAACGCGGATCCTTGTTCAAAACAATAGATATAGGTACACCATGCAACCTTACAATTTCTACGATGTACAAATCTGTCAATCTATGCAAAGAGTATATAGTATGCACAGGAAGGAAATGTGCACACTTCATCAAACGGTCCAATATCACTCAAATGGAATCCTTCTTTGATGGAGTCAAAGGCAGACCAACCAAAGAATCCATTTTAATTCTCTCCCACTTCCATTCCAGTATCTTGAACGGTTGCAACAAACCAGAAGAAACTTGATGTGTATCCTTAACTCGCTGACACACCATACATTTACTAAGATACTCCGCCACATACTTCTTTAAACCAACCCAGTAATACTCATCCTTCAAACCCCGATACATATTGGTACTACTAGGATGCATAGCAAAAGGGCTAGAGTGAGCTTCACTCAAAATCATCCGCCTCAACTCCACATCCATCGGTTCCACAATTGGATCCATAAAACACCGCACCCCATCACTATTGAAACGAAAATCCATCGGATTCCCCTTCGTAATATCCTCAACATGACATACCAAGGAGTCATCCAACAACTACTTATCCTTGATTTCCCGCAACAACGAAGGTTTCACTTGTAACTCCGCAACCAATCCTCCATCCCCGACAAACTCAATCGAGCAAACATCTCACGCAACTCCACAGCTGCTTTCTGACTCAATGCATTAGCTATAACATTAGCCTTTCTCAGATGATATTCAATACTTAAATCATAATCTTTAAGCAACTCCAACCACCTTCGTTATCTAAGGTTCAACTCCTTTTGCAACATCAAATACTTTAAGCTCTAGTGATCGGTATAAACAATACACTTCTCACCATAAAGATAATGTCTCCAAAATCTTCAAATCAAAAACCACAACCGCCAACTCAATATGGTGTGTAGAGTAGTTACGTTCGTGAACCTTCAACTGCCTAGACGCATAAGCTATCACCCTACCTTCTTGCATCAGTACACACTCTAACCCAACATAAGATGCTTCTCTATAGATCATAAACACTTTTAGCGATTCAAGTTGAAGATAGATCGAAGCTTGTGTCAAAGCTTCCTTCAACTTCACGAAAGCTTGCTTCCTCGCTTTTGTCCATTGAAAACGAACCTCCTTTTGCAACAACTTCATTAAAGGAGCCGTAATCTTAGAAAAACCATCCACGAAACAGTGGTAATAACCCGCTAATCCCAAGAAACTCTGTACCTCTGTTACCGATTTAGGTTGTTTCTAGTTCACTACCGCTTCAATCTTCTAGGGATCCACCCTAACCCCCTCTGCCGAAACCACATGTCTGAGGAAAACCACTTCCTTGAGCCAAAACTCACATTTGATAAACTTCGCATACAACTTGTTTTCCAACAAAGTCTGAAGCACAATTCGCAAATGCCTATCATGCTCTTCCTC
Source organism: Abelmoschus esculentus (assembly GCA_035048815.1). Lineage (NCBI taxonomy): Eukaryota > Viridiplantae > Streptophyta > Magnoliopsida > Malvales > Malvaceae > Abelmoschus > Abelmoschus esculentus. Next base: position 9,112,583 of record JAUCBN010000015.1, read on the forward strand.
CGACTGCGAGTACACAAGAATGTCATTAATAAACACCACAACAAGCTGATCTAGGTACTCATGGAACACCCGGTTCATCATATGCATAAATGTTGTTGATGCATTTGTTAACCCAAAAAGCATCATCAAAAACTCGTAATGACCGTAATGAGTGTGGAATGCAATCTTTAGAACATCAACCAACTTAACCTTTAAATGATAGTACCCCGTAGTTGATAAAAAAGGTCATCAATTCGCGGTAAAGGATACTTATTCTTTATCATCTACTTATTCAATTGTCGATAGTCTATCACATCCTATCATACAATCTTTCTTCTTCAAAAACAACATATGTTTTGATGCAAAACTCTACTTTTCTATCGGGAGGTATACCAGGTAATACATTCGGAAACCCCTCCGAAACATCACAAACCGCATGGATATCCCAAAGTCGAGCATCCTTCTTGTTTGGGTTTAAAATAAAGGCCTAATAAGATTGACAATCGCCTGCCAACATTTTTCACGCCACTAATGATGACACCAAATTGGACAAAACCCCGACATTATCTCCTACCACCACAATATTGAGATCAGTGGTCATCATTAACGAAACTCGCTTCCTCTCATAGTCCATTATTGCCCCGATAACCAATCCTTGCCCAAAATTACATCAAACCATAAAAAGGCAATTCCATCAAATTAACATAAAAACGTGTCCTTGCACCAGTAGAGGACACCTCTTATAAATTCTCTTTACCACTACGGTTTTTCCAAAGGAATTAGTAACATGCACTCCGACATCTAATACCTCTATAGGCACATCCAAAACTTGGGTATGCTTACTCAAAATATAGGAATGTGTGCACCCAGATTCTATTAAAGATAACAACGAAATGGACTATAATGAGAATGTACTTGCCACAACATTGGTTTCATTCCTCTCAGTCTGGTGTGCATACACTCTAGTTGGTCCACCTCTTCCCGGCTCTCACTTAGCTCCCTCCTTATGCTAAAATTTCTCTCCACCGCATCTACTCCCCAAATGTGGCTCAACTACTCTCGTGGGCGCCAGTCTATATCGATCCACTTGTGCACAATCCCTAATCATGTGATCATGAGACCCACAACCAAAACAAACACCAAGGTGTCCCATTACTCACCCATGTGTCGTCTCCCACATTTCCCGCACTCTAGAGTCCTACCGTAAGTATTCTTACCTGATGGACCACGACCCACATGGCCTATGGCTCCACCTCTACTCTGATTTGGTCGATACCTATGATCCCTATGTTTCTTGAACTGACTCCTCATGACGCCACTCTCGGTATTTCTTTTACCCGAGCTAGTACCACTTACTCTAGTATTTAAACCCAAGTTCTTCTCGATATCCTTATCCCGAGTAACCAATACATCAAAATCCACATAATTGGTCACGAGAATGAAAGTCTTCATGTACTTAGTCAACCCATATCAGAAGTGATCACACCTAGCTCTTTCTTCCGGTACCAACTACGGGGCATACTGACTCAGGCACACAATTCGAACCTCATATTCAGTAATGGACATCTCTCCCTGATTGACCGCAATAAACTCTCTTTTCCTCTCATCCTGATACTTGGTTACAAGATATTTACGTCAGAAGGCGGTAGTGAAAAAATCCCAAGTCACGGCATCACCCTCCATACCATGGGTGTTGGTCCTCCACCAAGTGTAAGAATCTCTTTGCAATAGGGAAACAATGCATCCAAGCTTCCTCTCATCGGAGCGCCCCGTCTGAACCAAGATGCGATGTGTGCTCTCATACCATGCTTCGAAAATCTCTAGTGATAGTCCTTTAGACTCCACACCGCCCAAACTACGTAACCTCTCTAGGGTAACCCTACATCCCAAGCTGCCAGGCCTGGAACAGTTGCCTGTAACCCGACTAATGTTGTTCCGCCGGTGGGAGGTTGTTCCACCAGAGGAGGTGGAGGTAGGGGCAAGTCCTGTATGCGTTCATTACGGTCCTCCCCTCCCCTTCTAAGTCGAAGCTCCCTCCTCAATGTCATCTACAATTTATAATGCAAGAAATATTTCCAACGCATTAGATAATTTTTCAAGAAAGCTAAGATCCAAGTGCTCAAATTTTATAACAAAATCATTTATTTCATAACAATTATGACAGTTAAGTCCGTTCTTTAATTCCATTATACCTTACTCAAGTATACGTAAACTACATCAAATATTCAACGATGAGCATAACAGCACATTCAACAGCATGAGCACTACCACTACGGTACATTCTCAAACACGCATATTAATTCATATCTATGAACTCGATCTTACCCCAAAAGTTTTGAAATCTGGCTTTGATACCAACAAATGTAACCTCTTCGACCTGGTATAAACAAAAATACACTCGAACAAATTACACGGGGAATACCGATACAAATCCGAGAGGATTTGCACTGATAAACAACCCTAATAAATTTTTTATCTTGACTAGAGGATTTAGTGTCCTACATGTACATGCATTCAATTAGAAACCCAACATTCGGAATGGGAGACAAAACAAGCGTTGTTTGCACCATATACGCAAAAAAGACCAAGTTGTAATTTTTTATAAGATTAGGGACCAAATATTAAATTAGTGTTACTAATGTTCAATTAAGTTCATTTCATACTTGCATGTTAAATTTTAGCTCAAAATAATGTTTGCAACTCATTTATTTTCCACCACAAGCTCTAGGGGCTAAAACTTAAAGAATCTAAATTCCACCGGAGCTACCTCTAACAGTTAAAACTCAAAACAAAGATCTCTATACTATAGATGAAATTATACCGGAGCTACCTCTAACAATTATAAGTTATCAATTCCACCAACGGGAGCATCTATGATCTACCATAACACACGTGAAGGAGCTACCTCAAATTCACACGAAGAGCTAAATTCCTCGACCATTATGGTTCACATGGAGGAGCAACCTCGAACTCACATGTGGCGACTCTTCTATTAGTGCAATTGACCCTATAACCGACTATTTATATCCGATAACAATTGAAAAATATGCCACTTGCCAACATCTAAATATTATATATCTTGCCACTATTTTGCCCATAAGCATCATAAGTCTATCACATGCAAGCTCATCTCTATGAAATTCTATACATTTTGCATTTTCTATACCAAGATGCATTCACAATTTATCGATTCGAAAATATCAGTGAATTTAAGACATATCCATTCACTTACAAAAGCATAAACATAGTTATTAAGAAACCTTCCCTTTCCACAAGAACATGTGATCCCAATACTACACAAAAACCGAGTTTAAAAGTAACAAACCTCCAGCATTCGTTCAACTCTTAGTAAGCTTTTATGCTATGAACGATTTATAAATCTCAAGTGTCCACCATTATGAACTAATCTAAAAGCATATTCACTCACCGATATAAACTTCGCCCACTTGTCAAAGCTAAAATCGAGCTTTCGGACCTAGGATGTCTCCTAAAAGGTTGGTGCAACAATATCCCTTGTCCAAACCACACCAAACCAGAGGATTAATGCATATTTAAGCATTCAAATCCTCAAACACACATTCAGCCTAATAAACCTATTAAAATCTCATCTATTCATAACCGACATTTACCGAAACATAGGCGAAATCAGCTTCCATGATCTCCTGCCCTTACCCAACGAATTTATCACCAAAAACACATCACATCACAACACAATTAAAACTCATCTCAAACCACTTTTACACATTAGAACACAACCAGCCCCAAGATCAAGCCAAAAACTAACAAATTCCACCCCTAAACTTTAACATCAAACCTAGTTTTAGGTTATTATAAATCAATACCTCTTAAAAACATTTCTAACTCTCCAAATCAAGATTAAAACCAATGTAAAACCTCAGAGATCTCATCCCTAACAATTTGACTCAAGATTTACACATTTTGCTCTTAAAACACTTGAGAATTTCATTAAAGAACTTAACAATAGAGGAGATTCACGGACCATACCTCTATTGAGAGATCTCCCCTCTAAATTTAATGATTTAAGCTAAGAAAACATGAAAAAACAAGTGAGATTTTTTTAGAAACATGATGTTGAAGTAATTGAAAACATATGTTTGATGAAAAATAAAGGTTCTTACCTCTGGAATTGAGTGAAAAGGATGTTGTTTTGCTGAGAATGAAAATGGGAGATAAAGATGAGAGAAAAGTTAGGTAATTGGATTAAAATCAAATAACCACCCTATTTAATCTTTTATTAAAACAATTAAACAAATGCTGAATTTTAATAAAAAATGAGAGATCACCAAAATGGTACAATAGCTCTCTAAAGATTCTAAGCATTTAATCTTTGCAATTTACTCACAAATTTCTAGTTTTGAAATTTTTTACATTTTGGTCATCGTGTAAAATGTCTCTTTTAGAAATCTCATTTCTCAAAATAGATATAGTCTTAGCGTATTTAAATATAATTTTAGAATATTTTCCCATATTTTTATCACATCCCGAAACCACTTTGAGCTAAACCAACCCGAAACTAAACCATACCACTATCCTGACCTGATCATTCAGCCTACAAAAATATCTTGGCCCAAAATACGGATGTCACATTTCGTATTCAAGTGAAGATTTCATAGAGAAGAGACTTGTAGCTTACAGTTTTCTGAGGCCAAGTTTTATAGAGAAGGGACTCGACTTTTTAAAGTGGATGATTCTATGGAGAAAGGTTCGCTGCTTTCTGTATTTGAGTAAAGGTATCATAGAGAAGGGACTTGTCGCTCACAATTTTCAGAGGCCCAGTTTTATAGAGAAGGGACTCAACTTTTCAAGGTGGATTCTATGGAGAAAGGATCAACATATTCAAGAATTTTGTAACCCCCTCGATGCGGTCTAGACAAAATCCGACTTGAACGAGCTACACGGGGAATATCAAGGCTAATCTGGAAACTTGCCCCGATAAATGATCCTAAACTTTTTATCTTATCTATATGATTTATTTTGATCCTAAATATTCATGCATAGTTTATATTCAAATGTTGTACCCCCTTGACATGGTCTAGACGTCACCCGACTCGGACGAGATACACGGGGAATACCGAGGCTAATCTGAAGACTCACCCCAATAAACGACCCTAAAGACATACTTAAGCTTTCTGGGCAGTTACCTGGAATCTTGCTTCCCCTTGTGCCCTCCACAATAAATACTCTGCATTATATGGTAAATGAGAGGGTAAGCATAAGCTTAGTGAGTGAATAAAAATATTTTAAAAATACCTTGCAGTGCAACTCATAATATACCAAAATCAATTTCAAAACAAGTCATAATCAAGTAAAAAAACAATTTGAAAACTTAGTTGTTCTTTTTGTAAGAAAAACGTTCACGGCTCTCAATTACATCCTCAGAAAATCAGCAAGTGTACCATGGCTCAAGAGTCACAAAACCTTTTCATTTAATTTTTGAAAACACATGCTTAATAAGCATAACACAAGAATCACATGCTACTACGGCAAAGATTCATTCAAAACACTTTTAAATCTTGAAATACACATGCAAAACTCGTTACTAGGTATCGTTCACTTGCTTATAACATTGTATTGATATTAGTGAACCATTTAGATTACCAATAAACGTTAGGATAAACGAAAAAACTCGCATATGGCTTATACCGCCAACATGCCTGCTATTGACTAACACAATCCACGAAGACCAATATTGGTCCATCTTAGTTTCCGGGATAGTTCGCCATACCCGATGTGATAAGGTAACTATTATATTACAAAACACTAGGCATCACCTCTATTGCATCATTAAGGAATTTACACGCACAAATTTTAATTATAGTGCACTCACATCCTATTGATTGATCAACTTATCCGCGTTTTATCATCTTTAATATCAACACTAAAAACAAAACCAATGCTCAAGTTTTGAGTTAAAAATAGTGAAACAAATTCATATAGCCCACCAATACATGCACTAAATGCATAAACTGATAAAAACTATTATTCTCAAGTTTTCAAAAAAAAACTATGGGAGCATCATATACATATAAAAACTTTCGTAAAAATAGTTTCATGAACATTAAAACACATGCATAATCACATATGCACAATACAATAACAACATGACAATTAACGTAGTAAAACATGACATAATATGGGAACTTTTAAGAAAGCAATTGGCAACCCTCATAATCCACTCACTGATTTACCGAAACTTGCTCGACAAGTCACACGAAAATGCGATTCGGCTTTTCGATATCCCTCAAACCTGTTCCTCTACCTCTTGACCTAATTCAAGCATCAAAACCAGATGGTTTAGTGTATTATAACACACCCAAACATCCCTCAAGTCGGACCAATACATGGCAGCCCTTAAAAACACCATAAACCAAACTGAAACTCACTGAAAACCTCTCCAAAGACCCCCAAAACTTTATGTTTAGGATTAGATACTTAAAAGCCATCTTAATTATATCTAAAAACTTCAAGATTTTGTAATGCACCATTTTGGAATTATTCGAAACGGTGTAGTTTTGTTGGATTAAGGTTTATCCTTTAAGTAAAACGGTGTCGTTTTTCTATTATTTGTTTTTAGGTTAAAAGTACAATCGGGTGGGTTGTTTGGGATTTATCGACTGAATGGAAATGAAATCTATTTTCTTCCCTAAATTCTTTGTTTCTACTTTCTCATCTCTGCTTCATTTGCTTCTTCCCCTTATAATTCTTTCTTTTTAATATGAGCCCTTACAATGGTATCTAGAACCACGTTCTTGGCCATTGATGGAGGTTATGTCTCATTCCACAATGAACTAATTTCGATGGTCGATAGTTATTTCACGAATCAGATGCTACTGGTTACAATCCATAATGTGATTTTCCCAATCACTCAAGAAGTGCTACATCAGGTTTTTTCATCTTATGGGTTAGTGAAGAAAATTGTTTCGTTTCAAAAGTCATTGGGCCTTCAATTCCTAATTCAATATCTAGGTTATGGGGCTGTCGCGGCTAATCGTTCTCTTCAAAGCCGTAATATTTACGACGATTGTTGTCAGCTTGACATTCAGTTTTGGGATAAACTAGGGGTAATTGATTGTGAGATTGAATCTCGGTTGGAAGACTTGAGTGAACTGGAAGTGTTTGATAAAAAGACTATGAGAAAAATTGAAGTTCATGATGTTGATGTTAAAAATAGTGAAGCGATAATCTTGGACAGCTCTATAGTTCTGTTGGCTACTATAACTTCTTCAGGTTCAGACGACCTAATTGAGGGTATGCCAGCACCAATGAAGGATGAATCAATGGAAGTTAATGTTAATTTGCACGAGAATGATAAAGTTGTTGATACAATAGCTTCCAAGGCATCTAAGTTTTCCCTACATGCCATCTTTCGAACGGATGGTATTACTGAACCAATTAGAAATTATTTCATCGGTAATAGGAATAGCAATGTAATTCCGAAACTTGTGTGCGTATTTAGGGAATTCGAAATTAATTGTGATGAATGTTAAATCGTCTGAGAATTGGAGTTGCAATTTGAATTTAAAGTATGGTGTTCCAATTGGAATGCAAGAGTCAATTATAATTCAATTGACTAATACAGTAAATGTGTCTTATATTACTATGGATTAACATTTAATGATGTACTCTAGTAGATTAACTCTATCCTTTAAATGTGTCAATTAACACTAATTTAATCTAGTGTTAATCCTGTAAATCTATCATCCTCTTCTCTCCCAAAGTGTGAGGTAAATCAAGGTGGAAACTATAGAGTTTGGAGAGAGAATCTCACTTGAGAGAAGAAGGGAAGTTTACTTAATGGAAGAGGATCTACATTTCAAGGTAAACATGAGTTAAAAGGTGGACAAAGGGGTTTTAGTGAGGAGGGAGGACGAGATTTGGGATTTTGGTAATCCCAAATCCAATTTTTTGTTATGTTTTAATGTCTCTCCTTTATCTAACGAAGTTGTTTTGATCATCCCATCTCTTGTCGTAGTGAAAGAGGTAGCAGGAACACCATCAAAGGGTCAAGACAAAGTGAAGGGTAAAGCTTGAAGGGTTTAGAGGTTTTGGTAGCTGTTGAAACAAGGTTAGTATACTTCTAACCCGTATGAGTTCATGAAGTTCATAATAATAGTGTTTGTAGCTTGAGTTATGCATGATAGATCTTGGTTTGATAGTTTAAGATTTTCAATGGTAAAATTTGAATTTAAGCTAATAACTAGTTGAAATTGATTAGCATATATTGGATAAGCCTTAGATATCTTGTACGAGGGTTTGGGGTAAGTTTGGGAGAGTTTAGGCAAGCAAAGAGTTGTGTTTCGAGCTCCAGGCCTAGAAATCTAGGTTTGAGTACCAATACAAGAGGTACCTGTATCGGTACCCGTGAGAGGGAAATGGGGGTTTCAGGGAGGGCGTACCAATATAGCCACCTTGTGTATCAGTACCCTTTCATATTAAGGAATTCCATAATCGTTTTTGGGTACAGATACATAGACGCATATCGGTACCACTATTCTATTGAGGTCGAGTATCGGTACAAGAGGCCTTCGTACTGGTAATGACTTCCATTACGCTAAATAGGTGTATTAGTACGAGTGTGAGGAAAAATAATTAAATTGTTCGAGTGGGTTTTGTGTATCAGTACCCGATGGAAGGGTATCGATACAGGTCAGGAAAGTATAGGTACCCTATGTAGGTGTACCAATACACACTAACCAATATGTCCAAGTTTTAGCATTTGAGTTCGCAGTGTCGATAAATTTTATTAATAGCCTTGGTAGGTCCCTTTAGGCCTAAAATGAATATTCAAACTGAGAAATGAGAATTTTGACTATGCTTAAGACTTAAGTAGAGGAATTTGTGCTAAATTCTTTGTGATGACTTGTAATGATATATGATCATGTCATGGCTATTTTTGTATCTGATGTTATTGTTGATTATGATCATGAGATTTTTGAAATGGGATCTGGATACCTAAGAGTGGATTCCGAGGCTGCGTGACGCCGGACCACTTGTATGTGAAAGTGTAAGGTCCGATGCTCGGTGACTCCAGACACACTCGAGGTATATGAGGGTGTGAGGTCCAATGCTCAATGACTCCGAACACATCCAAGGTATGAGAGAGTGTGATTTACGAGGCTTAGTGACTCTAGACACACTCATTTATGGTATACTTGTGAATTGATTTCTTATGAATGTCATGTAACCGTGCTAAGATCTTGTCATGCATAAAACCATGTGTTTATGTGGTTATGGTAACGTCGATCATTCTTATTCATCATAATCTTGTTGCATGCATTTAATCATAAATTGCACGAATCATAGTTGAGTAGAAGTATACCCACTGAGCTTCTAGTAGCTCAATGTTCGAAATTCGTTGTTTTTCTTGCGCAGGGTATTAGGTAGAGATCAGTTCGTCGAGCACCATCTTCAGTAAGTTTCACTATCAATCTTGTGAAAAAGTATACTACTTAGATAAATGGGCTATGTATTTTAGGACCTATTTAAGTTGTGTAACTTTATAAACCAAATTGTATTTTATTGAATGTTATTTTTTCTAAATTTGGAGCTCCTAACTACTTTTGAAATATGAATCAATGTCTTAATATGTGATTTTTTAATGGATTTGGGCAATGGGCCTTGTTTTGGTCTTGGAATTGATTTGTAAATTTTGGTTTCAAGTTAGGTTTGAGGCCCAAATGTCTCAACCGAAACCGACGGTGCTACACAATCAATTTGTATCAATCATGAGATTGGATTTCCCAAAGGATTTATTCCTTTTACCATTTGTGAAAATGGATTTTGATGGGCATTTGAATGATCTTTATCAATGTATTTTTACCAAATGCATAGGGATTAACGGATTTGAATCGCCTTTCTCGGTAGCCATTTGCTCTGGGCTAGTTTTATCATTGCCCTAAGTACAATCAGTTTGTATCAATCATGAGATTGAATTCCCCCAAAATTATTTATGTTTGACCATTCGTGAGAATGAATTTCAATAAACATTCGAATTACCCCTTTTTCCTTTTCCTTTTTCCCTTTTGGTAGCAAGGTAGAACAAAACAAAAAAAATTTATCATTTAAGATCATGTCTAGAATGAATAGCAAAGACTACCAAGGGAGACACCAATGAAAATTTAAAAAACCTTCCAACAAAAGCTAGGGAAGAACCCGAATGACACAAATGAAAATTTAAAAACTAGCTAAAACACCATTCAAAAACAAAATAAAACTACCATGTTTATACAGGAACATATCAAGCTTAGTCAACTTCCTCCATCTTGTTGCATTTAGCATCTGTATCCTGCAATAGGGCATGTCTACATCAGCTCCAACTTTACCTACATCTTCATCTCGGTCAACTTTTTTTACAAGATAATGTATCTACAAATGTATTTTACAAAGAAAACTTGATACGTAAACTAGTAAACCGACAAGATTTACAGAAGAAAATAATTCTGACTTGCACAACTTTGACAAAGTGACATGATCAAGAGAAAGTGACGTGATCAGAAGAGAATGTTTTGATATGCCCATAACTCTGATGATGTGACATGCTTGATCAAAGGTATGTTAGATCCGCACAACCCTGACGAAGTGACATGATCGAAATATAGTTTTTATCTGTACAACGAAGTTACATGATCGGAAGAGATTTTTGGTCTGCAAAACTTTGACGAAGTGACATGACAAAGGATAGTTTGATCTATACAACTCTAATAAAGTAACCCGAAATAGATTTTTTGATCTACACAACTCTGACGAAGTGACGAGATCAAGAGAGTTAGATCCACACAACTCTAACGTTGTGGCATGAATGGAATAGAGTTTTGATCTGCACAACTATGACGAGGTGACAAGAAAGTTAGATCTGCACAACTTTGACGAAGTGATGTGATTTGAAGAGAGAGTTTGATCTACACAACTCTGAAGAAGTGACATGATCAACACTACTCTAACAAAGTATCGTGATCTGAAGAAAAATTGATATGCACTTCTTTAATGAAGTGGCAAGATCTAGAGAGAATTTTATTAGCACAACTATAAAGATGTGTCATAATCTCAAGAGGAAAATTTGATCTACACAACTCTAACGAAGTGACAAGATCTAGAGAGAATTGATCTACACTACACTGGCGAAGCGGCAAGATCTCGAGAAAATTGATACATACTACACTCATAAAGTGGCAAGATCTTGAGAGAATTAACCCGTACTACATTGACGAAGTGAAAAGATCTAAAGAAAATTTATCCGCATTAAACTGACAAAGTGGCAAGATGTCGAGCGAAGTGGCAAGATCCTAAAAAAATTGACCCGCACTACATTGACTAAGTGACAAGATCTCGAGAAAATTGATCAGCACTACACTAATGAAGTGACAAGATCTCAAGAAAATTTATCCGCAACACACTAATTAAGTGACAAGATCTCGAGGAAATTGATCCGCACTACATTAACGAAGTTGCAAGATCTCATGAAAATTGATCCACAATACACTAATTAAGTGACAAGATCTCGAGGAAATTGATCCGCACTACATTAACGAAGTTGCAAGATCTCATGAAAATTGATCCACACTACATTGACGAAGTGACAAGATCTCGAGGAAATTGATCCGCACTACATTGACGAAGTGACAAGATCTCGTGGAAATTGATCCACACTACCCTAACGAAGTGGCAAGATCTCTAGAAAATTGATCCGCACTAAACTAACAAAATGTCGTGATCAAGAGAGGAAAATTTTGATCTAAACAAGTTTCGGGCTTATTGTGTCATTAATCTGTCGTGAATTCTAGAGAAAGAAGCTATTCTCTGTGTTTTTTATTTTTTAAGCATGATTATTATCATGCATGTTTTGTTATAATTCCCTTGTAACGAAGTGGTTACGCTTGTATGTTTCACAATTTGATGGAAAAACAAAATCTGTAACACTTTCGCAAACACATTCAAAATGTTATGGTTAGCATGAGTCATATGGTTTTAGCCTAAATATGTCTAATGAATGCATGCATGGTCCTAGCATGAAAATGCAAAATGCCATATGATAAATATTTTGTCTTAAGGTCGACTCGAGCTGTTAGCTTGATTGTTTGTTGAAACTTTGTTTGAATGGTTGGACCTTTTTCTTCAAGCATGAACAAGTTACAAAAATATATGACCCTCACTCTGTTTCTTGAGTGACTATTCTCTTTTTGAGATATTTCTTGGAGAAAAGTCTTTTTTTTTAAATAGAGATTGCTCTTAGTCCTTGCACATTTAAGAATCTTTAAGGAGCAATGTAGACAAATTGTCAATTTATTGACAAAACTCTAACAACAAACATTAATAGTTAATCAAACAAACTGGAAAAATATGATGCCTCACATATCTGGCCAAGGAGCTCTACAAAACTAGTTTGACAAGACATCATCATGTGTCTAAGAGGCTTTAAGTGTGAATTCTTCTAGAATTCACGGGGCTTCATATCTAGCTTGATTCTATTCCATTTTATCATGTTTCAATCATGATAAAACCCATAAAGAAGAAATTCCGACTTTTACGGATAATATCGGATCTATCCCATAAACTAGGGAAAAAGTGGTTACCTAGTAAAAGTTATGGTTGATGTATGACAAACATGTAGAGAGAATGATGACTTATCATATCAATCTTTGTAGATTGATCATCTCGATATCTTTATTTCTATATCGGCGCATCTTCCTTCAAAATCTTGTTTGATTATCTCTATTTTTGTTGTGAGAGTTTCAATCGACATATGAGTTTTTCTAGGGGCTTATCCAAGCCTTTTACCATTGCATTTGGGTCTTCATTATGCTTTTCGAAATCCCTTTCAACCAACATCTTGGTCATTTTCCTAGTAGGTCATCCTGTGACTGTGAAATATGTGCGTGAATATCTAGTTGTATCTTTTCTAGCTTACTCTCGATTTCCTTCTTGATGTTATCATATGTTTTCTCAATTTTTATCAATCTTTCTTACATGCCTTTAGCTTTGTTTATGGTGAAATGAGGATACTGAGTCTTAGGACTGCAATGGTAATGCCCCTTGGATGTTAAAATCATGGTGAAAATGATGCAATATGATATGTCATAACGTAACTAAGAGAATGTGGTGCACATGCGAAACACGTATTATTACAACAAAAGATATTGATTCCAGAACAACTTTCAAAAGGAGACCTGCACTAGAATAAGTTTTCTTTACATAAGGTTGGAAACTTGGTTTAAAATTCTGGAATCTTGAGTTTTCTGAAATATTTAAGTGATAATGTTTTCCATAGTTTTTTATTTTAAAAAAACTTTTTCTACAAATGGAGTCGTCATCGGTCGTTTAGGTAGACCTAATACCATAGAACCAAAGATTTTGAAAATTAGGGTTTGAGTCGATTATGAATGAGGAAGGACTAACACCCCACAATGTCTAAAATTTGATACTGATGTGAGCACATCAATGCAAGCAAAATATGATCCGGAGGTTTTGCCACAAGGACCTATTACTCGTTCTAAGGCAAAGAAATTCAGGGAAGTACTTTTCCTCACTTGTGCTTCAATTCCAGATTCATTCGATAATGTTTATGCCTTAGAACATAGGCTTTATAATGTGTTGCATGCTGATATGTGACATATTAGACTATACTACTTATTATATAAGTTTAAGTATCTATATATGCTATTAAGTATGTTTTAAGGTTTGGTTTGATAGTGTTTATTACGTTTCTAACTTATTTATACGTTCTTGTGTGTTTTTGAATAAGTTTACAAGTGTTTCAACCTTGTGTTTTACGAATGGATCCTTGTGTTGTTTTCCAGTATAGGTAAACAGAGGTGTACCAGTGAGTTACGAAATGGATTCTTGTACTGTTTTCCAGTATAGGTAAACAGAGGTGTACCAATGAGTTACAAAATGGATTCTTGTACTGTTTTCCAATATAGGTAAACAGAGGTGTACCAGTGTAAGAGCAGGCCAAACACAACCCTCTTTTGGAATGATGGACGGCAACAAAGGATAAGGATGAGGGGTTTCTCATTCAAATTCAAACAATTAACACATGTTTAATGTGTTTTATGAGCCCAAACATGTGGCTGATATGAATGGAGCCTAGATGCAAGTTATTAAGCATTTGAATTTAATTTCAGCCAAGTATTCAAATTCGGCCAACTCCTTCATTCTCCTATATATTCTGAAATTTTTGTAAAGACAAGGATACACATTTTTGAATAAAAATTATATTTGAGAGTTTTCTCTTATTTGGTTCTTTTTAGAACTTTTCTAACATTCAAACTTGTTTTGATTGTCAAATTCTTGATACTTTGGGTTCCTAGATCTCTATCTAGAGGGTCCAAGTCCTTTTGACGTTAAACATATTCGATTCAGGTTTGCTCAGTATATTGTGCAGGTTCTTTCGAGTTTAGGGTGTCCAATTCGATCCAGCAACTTTCTTCACCATTGTTGAACGTTCGAGTTGCTGCCATGTATGTTTCTTGAAGCATTCATCTTCCAGTTTGAATATCATTCAAACGTTCAAACTTTTCTGTTCTTTATTTTTTTTCTTTTCTCTCGTTTTATTTTTCTTTCCATTGTTTTCCTATATTGGTAAACAATGAAAAATCTCGTTCCAGCATCAACTTTTCTTATCTCTTTCATTTTTCGTTTTATTTTACTTCATTGTTTTCCTATGTAGGTAAACAATGTAAAAATTCTCTTCAAACGCCCAAGTTATTATACTTATTTCCTATATAGGTAATTAGTGTAAACACTTGATTGTTTATGTTTTTCTTTTGCAGGAACTTGCTTACAACATTCCTAGATCCGCAACTTACGAAGAAAGTCCGTTTCGATAGGCTACCTCGTATCATATGGTAATCAGAGCTTAGGTTCGGATTTGTTGTACTTTTTCTACAATTTAGTAAAAAAAGAAAAAGAAAAAAATAAATTTCAAAAAATTCAAAAAAAATCTAAGTCAAAGTTTGACTAATAAAAGTCAAAGTCAAAAAAATAAAAAAAAATCGAAAATAAAAAAAATAAAAAAAATTCGGATTCAAATATTGCAAAGAAATTGAAAAAAAAAAGTGTATTCCTATTGTAAAATCAAGATGAATGTACAAGTTCTTCTACTATATGATTCGAAGTGCTTGGAAATCAGCCAAAACGAATTGTTCTTGTTTGTTCGGTGATAGGAGCGTTGTAAAGCACTTCCTTGTAGTAAGAATTACATTTCCATCTTTTTATTTCCTTTTTGCCAATTTTCAGCCCTTTTACTTTTGTTTCTTGTTTTTTTTCCTTTCTTTGTTTTATCTTCGTTTTTCCTTATTTGTGTTTCTTGTTAGTAACATATTTGTAACAGGTTTGAAAACGTTGGTTTAGTCCTCTAAAGAACTGAAAATTGAGAAATTATGAGGGAAAAAGGCAGTGAGTGTTGTGAGAATAGAAGGGGAGACAAAAAGAGCCATTCAAGCATTCTCCCGAGTGAAACACGAGCGCTGAGTGTTACATTTTGAGTGCACATTTTTCTTTGGAGTGAAAACCGAGAGGTTTTGTGAGTGTGCAGTGAGGACTTTTATTTTTGTTTTACTTAACTTGTTATTTGTGCTTCTTTGTGTTTTCTTTTGTTTTAATATGACAGGGTCAGATGATCGTAGTCATGGTGGAGACCAGCCACCAGATTTGCAAATGCAGGCTTTTACACGTACTATGCAACGTCTATTAGAGAATGCATTAGAGCCTTTGCAGTCTCGTTTGGACAAGATAGATGGGGGTGGTTCCCAATCTGTCCATAATGAGAATCATGATGAAAATGACGTTGAACAATCACCACGGATGAATCAACGACCAGGACGTGTAGTTGATGATAATATTTCTAACATAAAAGTTGCTATACCTTCTTTTCAGGGACGTTCAGATCCAGATGCTTATCTGACATGGGAAAGTAAGGTTGAACAGGTTTTCGAGTGTTACAATTACTCGAAACAAAAGAAAGTACGACTAGCAACTTTGGAGTTTGTTGACTATGCACTATTGTGATGGGATCAATTATTGGTTAGTCGACGACGTACGGGGTGAAGGCCCAGTGAGAACATGGGACAAAATGAAGCATATCATGCGGAAACGATTTGTTCCTTCTCATTCATCGTGATTTATTTCAGAATTTACAAACTTTGAAACAGGGCGATAGGAGTGTCGAGGACTATTTCAAGGAAATGGAGATGTCCATGATGCGTGCGAACATAGTTGAGGATCGTGAAGCAACTATGGCTCGGTTTATGGCAGGTTTGAATTCTGAAATTGCTAACGTTGTTGAATTGCAGCATTATGTCGAATTGGATGACATGGTGCATATGGCGATGAAAATTGAGAGACAACAACGTAGAAAAGTTTCTACTCGAGGTAATACTACTCTATTTAAATCTTTTACGAATCCATTATATACCCCTAACCATGCTAGGAAACAAGCACCACAAGCGCCACTTCGGATTCAAGAACAAGGTGAGTCCAGCAAACCAAAGCCTCCCATTGTTGATAATGGGTGTAGTAAACAAAAAGTAGTGGTACAAGAACGATCGAGAGATTTTCAATGTTTTAAGTGCCTTGGTCGAGGACATGTTGCTAGCCAGTGTCCTAATCGTAGAGTTATGTTGATGCGAGATGATGGAGAGATCGAGTCAGATTCTGAAGAAGAACCACATGAGACCCTTGATGAAGATGATAAAGAAGATGTCCTAGAAGTTGCTGAGACTGGTAAGGTAATGGAAATTATGGTTGTTAAACGTAGTCTGAGTGTGCAACAGGTTCAGGATGAACAACAACGCAAAAATATCTTTCACACGCGATGTAAAGTTCAAGATAAGGTATGTGTTGTGATTATTGATAGCGGTAGTTGTACTAATGTTGCCAGTTCAGTGATGGTTGACAGGTTAGGTCTCAAGACGACAAAACATCCGAATCCTTACAAATTGCAACGGTTGAATGACGGTGGAGAACTTAAAGTAACAAAACAAGTTGTTATACCGTTTTCGATTGGAAGTTACAAGGACGAGGTCCTTTGTGATGTTGTGTCGGTGGATGCTACTCACCTTCTTTTGGGATACCCTTGGCAGTATGACAAGAAGGTTATGCATGATGGTTTCACAAATCGATACTCTTTTATGCATGCAGGTAAAAAGATTACTTTGGCTCCTTTGACACTGAATCAAGTGGTGGAAGATCAAGCAAGCTTGAAAAAGAGTAAGGAAGCTGCAAAGGAAAAGAAAAAGATGAATGTTTATGCAAGCAGTCGAGAAATCAGGAAATGTCTTTCCTCTCACCAATCTTTGTTTATTTTAATGTTTAAAGATCATTGTTTATTGGCTGAGTTTCCTTTTGATTTTCCTGCATCGATTGTTTCCCTTTTGTAGGAATTTAAGGATGTGTTTTTGGAAGAAACACTGAAGGGATTGCCACCTCTTCGTGGCATTGAGCACCATATTGACTTTATCCCAGGTGCTACTATTCCAAATCGACCAGCTTATCGAACTAACCCTGAAGAGACAAAAGAGCTTCAAAGACAAGTGACAGAATTGATGGACAAGGGTTATATTTGAAAGAGTCTGAGTACGTGTGCTGTTCCGGTATTGTTATTGCCAAAGAAAGATGGGTCTTGGAGGATGTGCGTAGATTGTAGAGCTGTGAATCAGATTACAATTAAGTATCGTCATCCTATTACCAGACTTGATGATATGTTGGACGATCTTTGTGGAGCCGTCATCTTCTCCAAAATTGACCTAAAGAGTGGATATCATCAGATTCGCATGCGAGAAGGCGATGAATGGAAGACAACCTTCAAAACGAAGCTAGGTTTGTACGAATGGTTAGTAATGCCTTTTGGCTTAACTAATGCACCTAGTACTTTTATGTGATTGATGAATCATGTTCTGCGATCTTTTATTGGAAAGTTTTATGTTGTATATTTTGACGATATTTTAATTTATAGCAAGACTTTGCAGGATCATGTAGAACATTTGAAAGCTGTTTTGCAGACTTTGTGAGAAGAAAGATTGTTTGGTAACATAGAGAAATGTGTGTTTTGTACTGACAAACTTACATTTCTTGGTTACATTGTTAGTGCACAGGGTGTTAAAGTCGATCCTGAAAAGATAAAGGCAATTCAGGAATGGCCACGACCGACATCGATTACTCAGGTTAGATCTTTTCATGGTTTAGCTAGTTTCTATCGTCGGTTTGTTCCTAACTTCAGTTCTATTACCGCACCCTTAATCGGGATTATTAAGAAGAATTCTAGCTTCTTATGGGGTAAAGAACAAAAAGATGCCTTTTTGAAAATTAAGGATTGTTTGACGAAGTCACCTGTATTATCCTTACCTAACTTTGATAAAACTTTTGAAATTGAATGTGATGCTTATGGAGTTGGTATAGGCGCTGTGTTAATGCAGGAAAAGAGGCCCATTGCATACTTCAGTGAAAAGCTTAGTGGAGCAACATTAAATTATCCAGTCTACGATAAGGATATGTATGCACTGATTCGGGCATTGGAGACTTGGCAGCATTACTAGTTGCCTAAGGAGTTTGTGATTCACACTGATCATGAGGCTTTACGATATATCACAGGTCAACATAAATTGAATAAGCGACATGCTAAATGGGTTGAATTTTTAGAGTCTTTTCCTTATGTTATTCGTTACAAAAGGATAAAGATAATGTCGTTGCTGATGCTTTATCACGTAGATATGTGCTTTTGAATTACCTTGATTCATATTTGATTGGATTTGCATATATTCGTGACTTGTATGTTGATGATTCTGATTTTAGAGATAAGTATAATGCTTGTGAGAAAGGTGCAGATGGAAAGTTTTACAGGCATGATGGTTATCTTTTCAAAAAAAATAGGATATGCATTCCACAGGGTTCAATGCGTGATATTCTGATCCGTGAAGCAAATGAGGGTGGATTTATGGGTCACTTTGGAGTCACCAAGACGTTACAGACATTGAAAGAACATCTATTTTGGCCTAAGATGCGTAGAGACGTTGAAAGGTACCGTGAACATTGTGTGACATGTAAGAAAGCAAAATCGAAGGTTTCACCACATGGTATGTACTTACCTTTACCTATTCCTGATTCTCCTTGGAGTGATATTTCTATGGATTTTGTTTTGGGATTGCCAAGAACTATGGCAGGTAGAGATAGTATTTTTGTTGTGGTTGATAGGTTCTCTAAGATGGCACATTTTATTGCATGCCATAAGACCGATGATGCTGTTAATGTGGCTAACTTGTTCTTTAGAGATGTTGTACATTCGCATGGTATTCCTCGGCCGATTGTTTCTGATAGGGATGTAAAGTTTTTGAGTCACTTCTGGAGGACTCTTTTGGAGCAAATTACGTACGAAACTCATGTTTTCTACTACTTGCCATCCCCAGACTGATGGACAAACTGAGGTTGTTAACAGAGTTTTATCTACTTTACTTCGTTCCATCATTAAAAAGAATATCAAGACTTGGGAAGATTGTTTGCCACATGTTGAGTTTGCGTATAATCATGCTGTACATTCTGCTACTAAGATGTCACCGTTTGAGGTTGTTTATGGTTTTAACCCTATTACGCCTCTAGATTTGTTACCTTTGCCACAGGAACAAGTGACGAACAGGGACGGTCAAGCAAAAGCAGAATATGTGAAGAAGTTGCATCAACAGGTGAAGGAGAATTTAGAACGAAGGACTCAACAATATGAAAAGCAAGCAAACAAAGGAAGGAAGCGAGTCACCTTCGATGTTGGTGATTGGGTTTAGGTTCATTTTCGAAAAGAACGTTTTCCAACCCAACGACGGTCAAAGTTGTTACCAAGAGGAGATGGTCCTTTTCATGTGTTGACGAAAGTGAATGACAACGCCTACAAGATAGACTTATCAGGCGAGTACACTGTAAGTGCCACATTTAATGTTTCTGATTTAACCCCTTATGATGATTCTGCAGATTTGAGGTCAAATCCTTTTCAAGAAGCGGGGAATGATGTGAGCACATCAATGCAAGCAAAATATGATCCGGAGGTTTTGCCACAAGGACCTATTACTCGTTCTAAAGCAAAGAAATTCAGGGAAGTACTTTTCCTTACTTGTGCTTCAATTCCAAATTCATTCGATAATGTTTATGCCTTAGAACATAGGCTTTATAATGTGTTGCATGCTGATATGTGACATATTAGACTATACTACTTATTATATATGTTTAAGTATGTATATATGCTATTAAGTATGTTTTAAGGTTTGGTTTGATAGTGTTTATTATGTTTCTAACTTATTTATACGTTCTTGTGTGTTTTTGAATAAGTTTACAAGTGTTTCAACCTTGTGTTTTACGAATGGATCCTTGTGCTGTTTTCCAGTATAGGTAAACAGAGGTGTACCAGTGAGTTACGAAATGGATTCTTGTACTGTTTTCCAGTATAGGTAAACAGAGGTGTACCAATGAGTTACGAAATGGATTCTTATACTGTTTTCCAATATAGGTAAACAGAGGTGTGCCAGTGTAAGAGCAGGCCAAACACAACCCTCTTTTGGAATGATGGACGGCAACAAAGGATAAGGATGAGGGGTTTCTCATTCAAATTCAATCAATTAACACATGTTTAATGTGTTTTATGAGGCCAAACATGTGGCTGATATGAATGGAGCCTAGATGCAAGTTATTAAGCATTTGAATTTAATTTCAGCCAAGTATTCAAATTTGGCCAACTCCTTCATTCTCCTATATATTCTGAAATTTTTGTAAAGACAAGGATACACATTTTTGAATAAAAATTATATTTGAGAGTTTTCTCTTATTTGGTTCTTTTTAGAACTTTTCTGACATTCAAACTTGTTTTGATTGTCAAATTCTTGATACTTTGGGTTCCTAGATCTCTATCTAGAGGGTCCAAGTCCTTTTGACGTTAAACAGATTCGATTCGGGTTTGCTCAGTATATTGTGCTGGTTCTTTCGAGTTTAGCGTGTCCAATTCGATCCAGCAACTTTCTTCACCATTGTTGAACGCTCGAGTTGCTGCCATGGACGTTTCTTGAAGCATTCATCTTCCAGTTTGAATATCATTCAAACGTCCAAACTTTTTTGTTCTTTATTTTTTTCTTTTCTCTCGTTTTATTTTTCTTTCCATTGTTTTCCTATATTGGTAAACAGTGAAAAATCTCGTTCCAGCGTCGACTTTTCTTATCTCTTTCATTTTTCGTTTTGTTTTACTTCATTGTTTTCCTATGTAGGTAAACAATGTAAAAATTCTCTTCAAATGCCTAAGTTATTATACTTATTTCCTATATAGGTAATCAGTGTAAACACCTGACTGTTTATGTTTTTCTTTTGTAGGAACTTGCTTACAGCATTCCTAGATCCGCAACTTACGAAGAAAGTCCGTTTTGACAGGCTACCTTGTATCAGATACTTTTATAATTATAACTTTATTAATATTAAATTTTAAGGGCTAAAGTAACGATCGAATTAACAATTAATTGGATTTGCAAATTTATTTTAAACGCACCTATATCTGAAGATAAGCATTCTAACCACTACCACTACGCTTGGTATGGCCCTCACTTACGACCGAATATAAGGGCATCACATTAACTTTAATAATGGCGTTATATAATATTAATAAAATTATAAACTTGATTTGACATGATGAAATAAACAAATATGTTAAACAATTATATAAGTAAATAAATAAAAAAAATATGTGAACCACCTTGAAAATAAAATTATTTAATTACAAGAATACACACTAGAAATGCAAACATACATTTTATTTAGTATAATTTTAATCTAAAATTTAATGATATCAATGGCATTTTTTTAATCTCTCACATATTTTATAATTTTGCCTCAATAATTAAAGTAACATGTTAATATGTTGTCATTTTGCCCCAAAAAATAATCTATGTGATACAGAATATTTAAAAATGTTGATATAACAATTAAACCATATTATCACAACTTGAATCTAAATACTGAGACCTACATCGTACTAAAATATCATACACAATAATCATAACTCAAACAAAAAAAATATGAGAATTAATTTAAAAAAATAAAAGGGATATGGGGTCAAAACAACAAAACAGAACATAGGAGAATAATTTTTTTGACAGAGGAGAATAAAAATTTAAATAAGATAAGATGACCTTAGTGACTCAAATGCGAACTAAAAAGACTTAAGTTATTGAAGTTGTGTTTTACCACTAAAAACCTGATTTACCCGAATTTAGGAAAAAATTAAATAAAGAAGAAAAAAAGGAGGATTGAACGTGTGTTTTACCCATATGAAAATCATTCTATTGAGAATATTATTACAAGAAGGGACCAAATTTCTATAAACACAAAATGAAACCGAATGGTTTTATAAAACCATATGCTAACCCAAAATACTTTTATATTTTTAAAATTGGTCAACCTTAAAAACAATTTTTTTCTCAACCTTCAAAAAACCAACCACTCCCTTCTTCGCCTCGTAGCCGATGTATAAGCTTCAATCTCAACGGGAGTTTGGCTGCGAGCCAACCCTACATTCATTTATCCTTTTTCATCCCAGGAGATCTCGAAAATAACCAAGAGAAAAGGAAGATTGATTCCATAAAAATGACTCCCTCTTATTTTGAATTAAAACCGAAATAAAAAAAGACTTCCTATTGCAGCTTATCCTTAGCAACGACTCACCCTCTAGGGATTTATCTCCAGTGGTAAAATCCTGCTCAACATAAAAAGGAAGTTCTCTTTTTCTCTTTTTTATTTATTTTTTTATTATTCAAATGATTGGTAAATCACACATGTAAAGGGGGAAATATCGATAGGGAAGAGGGAAAAAAGATTGAAAATACCATATGTTTTTCTCGGAAATTCTCTTGATTTTTTATTCAATTTTTGATTGATTATAGATACCAAACATTTTTTTCCACTTTTATTCCTGACGTTTACATCATTGTTTTGGCGTACCAAAAATGATTTTGGTCCCTTTTGATTTGGCTATTCATCTTATATGTTTCCTCTATTTTCTACAAGTGGGTGGTGGCTAGGGATGTAAATAGAGTTACTCGGTTGCATTTTAGGTCGGGTATTCTCATGCCGGGTAAAATCGGATACAAGTCATTTTGGGTAGATTTGATGTTTTGACTCAAATCGGGTCGGGTACTAGTCCATTTCAAGTCGGGTTTAGTTCAGGTCGGGTTCAAATGGTTTGGGTCCTAATTAGATAATTGAGAGGTTCATTTCAAGTCGGTTTTATTTCAGATCGAATTAATTTAGGTTTTAAATTCATATTAATTAAATTTATTAAGTTTGAGTTTGGTACAAATAAGTAATTAAGTAAATAACCGATAGACTTTGGGTTGAAAGGTTCATCATTCATTTCGAATTAATTATTTAATGTCTAACGTCTTTAACTAATATGAATCCCATTAAAAATAAATATTACGTACTAGACTAAATAAAAATATCATCAAATATTTCATATCTTAAAAATTGGACTAAATTAAAAAAATTAAAAATTAATAAAAAATAAACATTAAACTAGAAAAAATAAAGTTTTAAATTAAAAATGATAAACATTAATAAAATAAAATATCATTTTAGTAAAAATACTAAACTAAATTAGAAAAATAAATAGTAGTCAGTTTGAAATAAAAATAAAGTTGTGAGGACAAAATTGCAAAATTTAGTAAATTAATAATAGTTAAATTCGATAAAAAAAAATTAATTTTAATGTACTTTAGTATATTATAATTTATATCTATACAATATAGTTTAATACATTTAAAAAATAGAAATATAAAATTTATACTATATATGAAATTTATATTATATATAGTATATTCTATATATGGAATTTATACTATATATGAAAATATGGAATGTATAATGTTATATATATAAAAATATAATATATATATATATATATGTATATGTATATAATATATAAATATGTATATAAATATTTATATACTATATAATATATATTAATATATGTATACTTATATATAAGTATGTATGTATGTGTATACATGAATATATGTATACTTATTATTATATGTATATGCATATATATTAGATGTATATATTAATATATATAATATACATTAATATTTATGTATATGTATATATATTAGACATATACATTAATATATGTATACTTATATATATGTATATATATTAGATGTATACATTAATATATACTATGTATATAATATAGTTTAATACATATATAATATACTTATAATATAAACTTTAATAAATAATATATATTATATATAATATATATATTTTAATATATATAATATATATACTTAAATGTATATTAATATATGTATTTAATTTGTTTATGAATTAATGTATTTATATTATTATTTCTTTAAGCCCAACTCTAATCCCCTAATCCCTTCCTACCTACCTACCTACCTACATACATGCATGCATACACATACACATACACACACATATACATACAAGTGAAAACAAGATTTTTGAAGAAAAAAGTTATAAATATTTATTAGAACGAATTTAATTGAAGAGGAAATAAATTTATCTTGAAAAGACGATTGTTCTATGCCTTGAGAAAAGGGAAAACGAAAATAATAAAATAAGGGTTTAGGTTTTGATATAAAATAAGGTTTATGGGTTTTAACTAAAGTTATTTGGTTTTTGTGTTTTAAAACTTGGGTTAAGAGTTATTTAAATAAGCTCATGGAAGTTTAAATCAATTAGAATAAGGATTGGATCAAAGCTCCATAATGATTCAAAGTTTTGGCTTAGTTTATAAAATTGTCCTTAAGTTTTTAATTTTTACAAAATAGTCACTAATTTCAAAATCTTAGGGATTCAAGGGTCAATTTTCGAAATTGAGTTGACCAAAATCAAATTTATATTTAATTAGGATTTTTAGGATATTTTTTCATAATTTATTTTGATTAAAATTCAATTTTTTAAGAATTTAATCCCGAACTAGGCTTAACCTGTTATACCAACCCACTAACTTCTAGGACCAATTTTGAGGTGTTTCATTGTCGAAGATGTAGAACCGGTATAATTGCGTCATCCGATGTTTGAGTTAGGACAACAAGAAGAAAAAGAGAGATTAGTACCTTACCGACATCTGAGGTTTGAGTTTTGAAAGGAGCATCAACATAATAGAATCGCTACTAGGAGCACCAACATGGTAAGGTTACTCAGGTAATATTCTACCAACACTTAGAGTTTTTTTATATCGCTAAAGATGGCGAATCCGATACTAACTTGGTTTCTTCATGTTTTATTTCCTTTTTTACATGCATCCTCATATTTTGCATTGCATTAAGCGATATTGATTCGAGTGGTTCATCCTACAAAGGAAAAATTCACCATGGAAGAGAGGAGATAGGAGTGCTACTCATGTTTTCCAAACAAGGCAATAATCTTAACAAAGGGACCAACTTGGTCTTGCTTGGAAGACAAGGTAATCATTTAGTATTTCTTTAAGCACAAGCAAACGATTTGGTCAAACTTAAGGTCTAAGCAACCTATTAAACTAATGTGCCATTCGGTTATCAATCAAGATAAAACCTATATTCATTGTTTAAAATCAATACAAGCATACAAAATTTCTATTACACTTAACCGAATCCACTCATTCAACTCAAGCCAATCCTATACTTTGAGGACCTAATTCTAAGCATGTATGGACAACATGATACAAGAATATAAATCATGTTTATTTAAAACAAGCAATATCAAGATTTTACATATAACCATTTCCATCAAGTTAACAAAATTTCAAGCATGACCTTATCATAATCTTTACATGCCAACAACTTGAACAAAAGATTTACATAAAACTCAAAAACTAACATTTACAACCTACAAATCAAAATGCATTGCATGCTAGCTATATAACTAAGCCACAAACTCTAGGAGTTAACAAAATGTACAAAATACCATACTTCTCTTGTTTGATGCTTGTTTCATGCCTCCTAAGACAACCTTAACTTATCTCCTTGGCTTGAGAACCTGATGGTTTGGGAGAAAGAAAACAAAAGAGTGATAAGTGCTTTTTAGGTACTTAGTGAGGTAGTTCCTAGAACTAACCGGTTAAACATGTATTAAGCAAGTAACAAAGATAAGCAAACAAATCATGCTTACTAGTCATGGAATTTAACATAGACATAGTTTCATATAAAGCACACAAGGTCTATCATTCAAGGCTTTCAATTCAAAGCAACCAAGAATCCACATGCTCTCATTCAAGACTAATGAATATAGGAATACTTCCAAATTCAAGCAAACAAGTTTATCATGCTTTCAAGTCATATAAGCATACACTTCAAGGGCAAGTAACATGTTGGTACCAATGCAACATCATATATATTAGCCTATGCTAATTTTAACTAGTCAAGTAACATAACAAGAGAGCACCAAATGCATATTCAAGTATTATGGCTTTTACTTGTATTGATTCCTTTTGACTCCTTGGTTTTTAGTTAGGATGAAGGTAATCGGGTTGCAAGTGGGTACACAAAGTACCTAGCAAGTTTATGCATATAGCATTCAAGAAGGTGTCCATGACACCATAAGACGTACATGAGGTACGAGTACACAAAGTACTATCAAGTCGATACACAAAGTATCTAGCAAGAAGGATGACTAACCATCCAAGACAAGTAGGTGACTTACCACCACAAGAGAGCTCAATACCCTAGGCATGCCTTTCTACCTAGGACCAACTAGCAACCAAGGATTTATAGTTTTTTTATTGTTAGCTCTTTTATACTTCAAGTAACGAACATGGCAATTCATGAAGGCAACATATATGTACGAATAAATTACCATACGTACCTTATAATAGTATGCTACACAATGCTTTAATCTTTCAGAAACATATCAACAATTATGCATTAAATCAATTCATGCAAACAAGTATAGCAATATTCATGGCATTTTTTTAACATTCAAATAGACATGGCAACAAGCAAGTTTAATAAACAATTTACTCCTACCTCCCATGATTTAGACAAGTGTTTAATTAGTCAGGTTTAATGGAAATTTAAACATAAAAGGGGTGGTTGGGACCTAGTTCTCAACCCTAAGTTAACCACACTCACAAGACTCCAAGCTATCAAGGATTGAGGATGGAGATCCATTTGCCCTTCCTCCTTGCAAGGTCTAGTCTTTCCTCCTCTTCGATACCGACTTCCTTTGGATCCTCTAACATACCATACATAGATAAACATTTATTAGAATGCATTAAAACCACTTAATTCATGTGTTCATATGCATAACAAATACAAGATTCAAATCTGTCATACACTAGACAATTTATCGACCCCTTACTAAAAATTGCATATCTTTTATTCTGTACATAGGATTTTCGATTACCTTATACCTTTGGAAAGCTAACGAAATCATATATTTAACCATAATATGCTTACATTTTATTACTAAGCCATTTAATACAGTTTTCTACCTAAAGACAGACCTATTTTTATTTTTGGACAACCTTGATATTTCTTTTTAATTCGTTTCCATATTTTTCTATAGAACTCCAAACCGAGTTTCGTTTTTTCCCAAGCCTTCTAGAAACATGTAATATTAATCTTACCAATTTTCCGCTTAAAATTTCAACCGTGATATTCACGGAGGCCGTTTAAAGTCACTGTTCCAGAACAGAATGTTATGGACAGCTTAAACCACCATTTACTAATTGGCTTATAACTTTCCCTACAAAACTCCGAATGAGGTTCCGTAAATTTTTACTTAAAATAGTTTTATGGGTATACTAGAATGTAGTTTTTAAGCCTCTAATTCCCAAAAATTCGTCTTTGAGAATTTTCCAAAGTGACTACCCGGAATTGCATTTCTAAGCAAATTTTGACTAGTTTTCATTCCATAGATTTAATTTCTAATCTAATCTTATTCTCATGAATTTCCAGCACCTTAAACTTAAGATTAACATAATTTAAACCCCCTTTTCAAAAACTATTTTCATGCATATCTAATATCGAATCAATTAATACACTTAACATTTCCAACATCCAAATTCCAAGTTTCCTAACTTATTTGTTCATGCTTCAAAAACCCATAACCAAATAAATATTAACTTTAGATTAGGTCTTATAACAACCTAATCCAACATAAAAACATCATAGATCATTTAAAATCCAAAAGCTTAAACCCCCCACAAATTCGGTTATGGAAAGAGAAGCTTACCAAGGCCTTTAGACTTGATTTTCTAGCTTATTTGCTTAACCATGCAAGGATTCAAGCTCTCCTCCTTAAGCTTCCATGGTTTTTTTTCTCCTTTCTCACTCTTGTTCACATCAAAATGGGGGAGAAAGGAAGAAAGGGGGCTAATTTTCCTTTGCTCATTAATGAGGGTGAAAGGACTAGTTTGCCGTTACATATAATTCTTTAGCAATTAGAAGACCAAGGGCAAATAAGGGAAATCAGAATTTTAGCATGTAATACTCCTATTCTATTTTATTTCATCCTCTTCACTTCAATTTAGTCCCTTTATTTTTCTTTTCTTTTAATTACATCCCCTTTATTACATAATTTGACTATTAATTGGTCAACTTATCTATCAATCGGTCATGGTTCCTCCTAAGCCCCATTGATGGTGTTACAGTAATGACCATGCATTTTTCTGGGTCTACATCATAATGTCAATCCGGGTTTCCAAACGAACATAAATAATGTAATAGAAAATCAAATTTTAATCAAAGGGTTGTCAGAGACATAAGACCGACATTATCTCACCATCCAAAGGTTGAGAAATAATCAGGCACAGAACACCAAAAGCAGGTAATAGCGATTCACGTTAACCGAGTTTACAAGGATATAAACACTGAAAATTCTAAACCGATGCAAAGAATGTAACAGAAAACCTTCACGAGCCTATTAGTAGAAGGTTTTTTTGAATATGTAGAACCGATATCACTTCATCATCTAAGGTTTGAGTTAGGAAAAAAAGAAGAAAATGAGAGATCAGTACCCTACCAACCCACTTCACGAGTATCGAGGTCACTATTTAAGATTATCATGAAGAGTCCAAAATTTTTAAAGAAGCATTAGTAGAAAAGAACTGCTTTTAGGAGAACCAACATGGTAAGGTTACTCAAGTAATATTTGACCAAGACCAATATCAGACGATGTTGAAGACTAAGGTTCGAAAAAAGAGTTAAAGATATAAATAGCTTAGCCATAGAGATCACAGACTTTCATCGGAACCCATGATGTAATAGAGATTTCCCGATCAAGCAAGATCCTTAGGGCCATAGAAAATGGGGATTAAGGCTAGTAATTGATGTATAAGACTAGTTTCCCCTAATATTGTAATGGACCCTTTATTTCTCGTGAAAGTAATCCATTACTTTGATTACCAATAGGGATCAATGCCTTCATGATGTGAGCACATCTATGAGCACATCTACATTTGATTTGAAGATCTTGACCACATCACCAATTACCAATTCTAAGGTGAAACATTTCAAGGAAGTTCTTTCTCTTAAGTGTTTACAATTTTTTTTGAATCATTTATGAATGTTTATGCCTTAGAACATAGGCTTTTATAATATGTTGCATGTTGATATATGACATATTAGATTATACTATTTATTATATATGTTTAAATATGTATATATGATATTATGTATGTTTTAAGGATTGGTTTGATAGTGTTTGTAATATTTTTAACTTATTTACAAGTTAATGTGTGTTATTGAATATTTTTGCAAGTGATTACACCTTGTATTTATGTCTCTATTGAGTTTACAATACTTGGATGGATTCATGTGCTGTTTACCTATATAGGTAAATAGAGGTGTGCAAGTGAGTGCCAAAGCAAACACAACCCTCTTTTTCTCTACAAAGGCGTGTAAGAGCAAGCCAAACACAACCCTCTTTTTTGAATGATGGACAACAAAAAAGGATAAGGATGAGTGATTCCTCAATCAAATTCAAACAATTAACACATGTTTAATGTGTTTTATGAGACCAAACATGTGGCTGATATGTATGGCGCCTAGAAGAAGTTATTAGGCATTTGAATACAATTTTTTCCCTTTAATTTTAGCCATGTATTCAAATTAGGCCAACTCCTTCCTTCTATTATATATTCTCTAATTTTTGTAAAGACAAAGATAGACACTTTGAAATACAATTTATTTGAGAGATTTTCTGTTATTTGGTTCTTTTTAGAACTTTTCTGACTTTCAAACTTGTTTTGATTGTCAAAACTTGATACTTCGGGTTCCTAGATCGCTATCTAGAGGGTCCAAGTCCTTTAATGTTAAACAGATTCGATTTGGGTTTGCTCAATATATTGTGCGGGTTCTTTCGAGTTTAACGTTCCATTTTGATCTAGCAACTTATCCTTGCCATCGTTGAACGTTCGAGTTGCTGCCATGGATGTTTCTTGAAGCATTCATCTTCTCTGTTTTGAATATCATTCAAAACGCTCATCTTTTCTTTTCTTTCTTACATTTCGTTTTATTTTCTACATTGTTTTCCTATACAGGTAAACAATGTAAAATTCCATTCAAATGACCAACTTATCTTTCTTACTTTCATTTTTGTTTTATTTTCTTCATTATTTTCCTACATAGGTAAACAGTGTAAAATTCTCTTCAAACACCCAAGTTATTATACTTATTTCCTATATAGGTAATCCCTATAAAACCTAGACTGTTTATGTTATTCTTGTTGCAGGAATTTGCTTACAACATTCTTAGATCCGCAACATAAGAAGAAAGTTCGTTTTGGTAGGCTACCTCATATCACTTCATCTGCATACATTTTGCATCTATATTTGCATCATACATGCATTTGACTATTTTGACATCATTTTAACTGTGTACACATTGTTTATGTTCATTTAAAAGTCATCATACTACATTCTCATTTCACTCGATATCAGAGGAAGTAAATAAAAGACCGTATAGCAGACATAAAGAAGGGGCAGAAATAGTTAGAAGCCTATTTCGAAAACATTGCATAGAACATCGACATCCAAATTCCTATGACGTACACCGAGTTGTTTTTTATTCTCCTTAAAAATTGTTGACTTTTTTCCGATCCAAATCGAAAGAGCCCTTTAATTATCCGATTATGATGTCAACATTGTGTGGGAGTACCATTTAGAAAGCACAAGCCACACGATTGAAAATTATGGAGCCCTAAAGAGTAAGGTCCAAAGTTTGATTGAAGCTGGTATTCCGAGTTTCGAAGATTGATGATAGAGATGGGTCTGAGTAGGTTCTAACTTCTCATTTGAACATCAAACGAAAGTTTCATGCATACTAGTTTCAATTCATATTTTACATTCTTTAATTCTTTGAATATTTCATTTATTTTAGGAGTTGCCCCTACTCTCCTATGTACACATAACAAACATTTTTGAACATACACATTTACATATCATTACAAACAATGTCTTGAATTTTCAAATATGATAACATCTTTACTGCAAACTCAAAGAATAACTCTAAGGTTTGGTATATTCAGAAGAAACTGAATGTTGTGAAGATATTACAAATGAGAGTCTCCGCTAGTCACTAAACCAAACAGAGCAACAAAATGAACGAATAGATAAAGGGAGCTCTCATTTTTAGGAAAATGACCTTCTTAGGCACTTACCGATCAAGATCCTTGTGGCGAGTGTCGACCTTGAATTTCTACCCCGTGAAGACCTTCTCAAGACTTCCTCGAATGGGGAGATGAATGAAATACTCTTACCTCATCTAAAGAACGAGACAAGATCAGACAAATTAAATATAGAAATCAAAAGGATATTAAAAGGAATCATCCAGATTGCAACATTAGGAAATTACAAGAAAGGTGATAGAACCCAAGGAATATCAGAAAGTTGTAGAGAGGTGATCAAATCCAAACAAATGATAACAAATATGTACTTCAATTTGGTGGTACACCTACAAATTTGAAAGAGGAAATATAAAGAAAAAGGAGAAAAAATATTGTATGAGATGAATACATTCAGATCATACAATCTAGAGTTAGATAATCACCAGAAGAAACGAGACTAGGATAACAAGGAATCCTTTATTCTAAGTACCTCAAGATCTCAAAGATTTGCACAGAAGCGAACATCGAAGCCCATCTGAGAGAAGTCGGCCTTAAGATTGCAATTTTGGAAAAGAGAATGAACTCTAAGGGGAAAACCTAAGACGGACAGCCTATAGCGACTAAAAAAAGAATATTAGAAGTACATAGGTCATAAATGCCAAGATACCGTTACACTGGTCATAGACACATGTCTTACAAGCTTTCAAAGACCATTTTGATTATTCAAGTATGTTCAAACTAAATAAGATTGTCTTCAGAACACACTTCCGCCCAAAGGTTAACCTTTCTTTAAGGAATGACGAGCCTCGAAGTGCCTAATCGATGCCTAAATGAGGGAAGGATGGGACAAAATGAGATCAAGAGAGCAACCAAAAAGGGGTAGTCTCTAGGTTTAGATTGTTACTTTTGAAATCCCGATGGTCCAGAAAAGACTAGGCATTGGTGTATATCCCCGCAATAGTCGATGATCCTTTAAATATACTTTTAATTAGAGTTGAACTTTGCCAGATTTGAACAAATATTTCATCACATTTAACATTTAAGAAGGCTGACTTTTTCCTAAATTGTTTCGCAACATACTCTAAAATCACATACATTTTTAAAATTTTTCCTTGCATTTGAAATGCATGCAAATAAAATCATTTTTAAAGAAAACTGAAAGTCATCCTCCATTGAGGCGCCTTGGCGAGAAAAGAAATAAAGTCAAGACACGAGGGTGTCCGATCAACCATCATAACGATCTAGACAAGAATGCGAAGAATATGAGTCGACATCATTTTCCATAAATTGACAAGTCAGAGCTCAAATCAGAATTAAAAAAAGATGTCATCAAGACTGACAAAGTTTGGTTACCGAATCATTGCATATGTACAGATAGATTGCATCTATGCATCCCGAGCATACATCCAGAACACATGCATAGTAAAAATGCTCATGCACCACCTCCATTTTTATTAGCAATCTTAGATAGGAAGACAAATACTAGTCAAGAAAGATGACCTCAACAAAGACTTCGTGCATCTCTGCACCTTTTCACAAAACACTCGTTTGAGTACCACCTTCCAATAGAAAGAAGGAAAAGAAAAAAAAACTGATGAAGGAGGTTGATTTCCTAGATTTGCAAACCATCATCCTTGATGAGACTCTTTTGATGGCCAGACGGACAAAAGCAAGTCATCAACAAAAAAAGAAGTAAAAGAGGAAGAGAGATTAGGCTAAAGATGTCAACATTTCAAATTTTTACCTTTGATGGACCTTTTTGATGACCAGGTCGACAGAACTAGGGTATCACGCAAAAAAAGAAGAAAGAAAAAGAAAAAGAAGAATAAAAAATAAAAAAATATCATAATTCGAAACTTGGCAAACAGTGAGTGTGTCGTCAAAATAAAAGAGAAACTAAGTACAGATGATCACATAGATCCAGACACTAGGGAAATCTAGACACCCAGATGTTTTTAGAAGAGATTGGCAGCCGCTTGTCTTGAGTCCCGATTCAGAAAGAAGATTGAAAACCATATGGCATGAGTCCCGATTCAGAAATAAGATTGGAAGGCATATGGAGTGAATCCCGATTCAGAAAGAAGACTGACAACCACATGGCGTGAGTCCCAATTCAAAAAGAGATTGGCAACCACATTGCGTGTGTACCATTTTAGAGAAAAAGATTGGTAGTCATTCTAACATAAGTACTAAGAATTCGAAAAAGATTAGTATCCACTGTTAGAGAATGCCCAAAGACCAATCATATGATGATTGTAAGGATACTTTTATTTACCAATTTTATTGAATAAAGGCATTGCCATTGTTGTTTTCAGATATATGTGTCAATGTATAACATAAACTGAGAAACAATAAGGTCCATATAATAATATATATATTATTATTAAAAGATCCTTAGTCAAGTATTATTATGGGTATGGACAATAATAATACGCTTAAGACTACATGTGATTAATTGATGACAATGAGTTGTCATTGACATAGAGATGTCAGAATTAATACATGAATATATTAATAGAGAATAATATATTGGATTGACCCACTATGAGCATATATCTTGGATTATTATGTGACGGTCACGATATTGCTCATAGTGACAGCTATATGTATGGTCCTTAGACTTGAGATTATTACTATCTCAACATATGTTGTTTTATGTTTTGATGCAGTTAAACGTGTCGCGTAATTAGTTACACTATAAAAACTGACATTGGACATATTACATTGTATGTAGTGAGATGTGAATGATCAAGATAGGATTTGTCCTTCCTACATAATAGGAAAATATATCAAAGCCCACTTGATTGAGTGTGACTAGAAATGCATGGCCATGCTTGAATACGTTGATATGAGATATCACAAATTATTCATTAAAAGTAGTCCACTCTAGATATAAAGAAACATTAAAATAGGCTATACAAGTGTGACTATTCCAAGACTTGTGCCTATTAAAGATATAAAAGGACAAAAGGATATAATACATTAAGATAGTTGGTCACGGACATGATATATCGAATCATGATCTCTTGTAACTTAGATGACAATGATATAATGCTAGATGTCACTCATTGTTTGTAATATTAGAATTGTTCTAATATTACTACTAACGTTACAATGAGCCTCGAAGGTCACACCTAATGGTTGAAAAGGAGCAAAAATATATATAAGTATAAGAAGAATATATTTAATCCCGAATTTTAATAAAGGATATAATTAAAGTAATTATATCCCTTTTAAATTCGAATTAAATATATAGATTCTGAAATTTAAGGAAATAATTAAAGTAATTATTTCCTATAAACAAATTCAGAATCAAACTCTTATACCTAGGGTTACACCAATATAAAGGATCTTTGGTCTAGCAGCCATAACACAGAATTCCGAATTCCAAACCCTAGAATCACGAAAAACAGTTTTTCGAGATTTGCTCTCTCAACCGGGTGAATTGAGTAGAGGCTGAGACGATATTCGTGGAGGCTAAAGATTCGATTGTTGAACGATCGTAACTACAACAGATTTCGTTGCTGTCTTTACTGTTCATCAAGGAACCCAATGTAAGTTATCGTATCTATTCCTCCCGATTTCGGATTAAACATACATGGATTACTGGAAAAACCATCGTAATTTTGTTCCGCTGTGCCATGGGGTATGCCGGCGGTCCCAACAATGGTATCAGAGCCACTTGTACGATTCGTAATCAGGTTAATTACTTGGGTGATGCGATATGTATGAGATGCATGATTTGTTTTACTATATCGGCGATATAAATATTGATATTGATAGTCGATTAGCGATACGATTAATATGTTAATCGGTTAATTACAATCGCCATGTTGCTACAAGGGTTTTACGATAATCATATGTCAATGGTTGACATAGTGATCGACGAAAGTGCGATAGCAGATCGCATCAAGGAAAAGGAATAATTGTTATTCCGATATGGAAAAATCTAAGGGATCTAAAAATCTCAAAAACGCGATTCTGTTGATAAATCTTATCAAATCATGATGTTTTTCCATAGAAAAATAGTCGCTATTTTTCAAAATTTAAGGCACGACTTGTGGTTGAAGGGCTCTGCCCCTTGACCCCTTCGTAGGCAACATAGATTGTAGGCCCATATTGGTAATATTAACGATTTCGTGATAACATATATATGATATATTTTCTTTGCACGGTGTTTGACATGCATGGTTATAGCCCTTGCTTTTACAATAGTTGTAAATTTTAAATACGGCCTGCGTGCCGTGCCTTTCTCTATCTCTGTTGTACTTCTCTTCTCATCTTACTCCCTCGTATGTAAAACGAGTTTCTATAATTGTAATATTATTCCAAGAACCAATCGAGACATTTGGAGCAAAGGCGAGAAGATGCTTGAGAAGCAGTTTTAGTGTAGAATTAGGGTTTTAAGGTTCTCCCATTGGCTTGGGATGGGCCAACTTAATTCTTTATTTTGGGCTATAACCATTGCAATCTTATTGTTTTATATCTATCATGTATGTGATGCAATGTATGATATATATCTTCTACTCGTATATATTGATGAGATCAATAAGGGCCAAATTAAAAGAAATAACGATGAGATAGTTAAAGTTTTTCCTCAAATTAATCTAAGTTAAATTTAGTCGTCCAATATTTGCCCTCGTTAAGGCCTTGATCGATCTTATGTGGGTTTTGCCAAAGCATTGACACATAAGTCCATCTTGGTTAAACGCGAAGAATAAGCAAGTGATATTCGTCGGTCGAAATATTGGTAATAACTTAGTTAGGTTATTCTAATATGATTAGAAACCTAAAGGCTAAGTATTTGGTTAAGTCATGAGATGACTAAACAAGAGTTGTTCACCAAATGGAGGTGTTACATGAGATGTAATTAGTAAAGGGTTACTTACCTAAATAACCTATATCCTAAAAGAAAAAGCCAAAGCTGATTTAGGAAATTGGTGAATTATGGATTCTCGCTCACTAGAAAAATTTTCGTCGAATTTTTTCGAAATTAAAAACGAGAGGGGTTTTTAATTTTAAACAAAATAGTGAGAGTATTTTATAAACAAAGACCTATTTATAATATTTCAAATTGGTAAATTTATATTATGTATTTCCATTGTTGTAGATCTAAATGGCAAACAACACTATATCACTGCGATCACTCCTTGAGAAGGAGAAACTCAACGGCATAATCTTGAGACTATATGTATGGTCCTTAGACTTGAGATTATTACTATCTCAACATATGTTGTTTTATATTTTGATGCAGTTAAACGTGTCGCGTAATTAGTTACACTATAAAAACTGACATTGGACATATTACAATGTATGTAGTGAGATGTGAATGATCAAGATAGGATTTGTCCTTCCTACATAATAGGAAAATATATCAAAGCCCACTTGATTGAGTGTGACTAGAAATGCATGGCCATGCTTGAATACGTTGATATGAGATATCACAAATTAATCATTAAAAGTAGTCCACTCTAGATATCAAGAAACATTGAAATAGGCTATACAAATGTGACTATTCCAAGACTTGTGTCTATTAAAGATATAAAAGAACAAAAGGATATAATACATTAAAATAGTTGATCACGGACATGATTTATCGAATCATGATCTCTTGTAACTTAGATGACAATGATATATTGCTAAATGTCACTCATTGTTTGTAATATTAGAATTGTTCTAATATTACTACTAACGTTACAATGAGCCTCGAAGGTTACACCTAATGGTTAAAAAGGAGCAAAAATATATATAAGTATAAGAAGAATATATTTAATCCCGAATTTTAATAAAGGATATAATTAAAGTAATTATATCCCTTTTAAATTCGAATTAAATATATAGATTCCGAAATTTAAGGAAATAATTAAAGTAATTATTTCCTATAAACAAATTCGGAATCAAACTCTTATACCTAGGGTTACACCTATATAAAAGATCTTTGGTCTAGCAGCCATAACACAGAATTCCGAATTCCAAACGCTTGAATCAAGAAAAATAGTTTTTCGAGATTTGCTCTCTCAACCGGGTGAACTGAGTAGAGGCCGAGACGATATTTGTGGAGGCTAAAGATTCGATTGTTGAATGATCGTAACTGCAGCAGATTCCGTTGCTGCCTTTACTGTTTATCAAGGAACCCAATGTAAGTTATCGTATCTCTTCCTCCCGATTTCGGATTAAACGTAGATGGATTACTGGAAAGACCGTCTTAATTTTGTTCCGCTGCGCCATGGGGTGTGCCGGCGGTTCCAACATCCACTTGGCGTAAGTCCCGAAAGACTCAGAGATGATGGTTCCATAAATAAGGTACCGACATGTTCGAAGTCCCACAGCAAAAGAATTTGTCGCAGTTTTATGCAGGAGGAATTGGAACACACCAAACACAAAGACTCGTAGTTCTATACAGGAAGACCTACCAGTGGAAAAGTTCATCCATGATACGACAATTTTATATAGGAGAAATCTATAGCACCGAAGATGAGGAGTTCTATATAGGAGGGACCTCATTTTCATTTTCATTTTTGAGATTGAAGCTTCATATAGGAGGGGCATACTTCTCGAGACTTAAGAGTGAAAGGTTTCATATAGGAGAAATCCTAACTATGGATATCGAAGTAAGAGTTCTATATAGGAGGAACCTTATTTTGCAAGATCCACTGCGACACACAAGGTTTTATATAGGAGAAACCTTTAGTGTAGAAGACATGGAGTCTAATACAGGAGGGAACCCTATCTTCGTCATCGTCTTTGAGTAAAAAGTTCCATACAGGAAGAAAGTGTAACTCGAGGCTTCAAAGTGAAGTTTTATTGGATTTTAGTATTTGTAGTATTATTGTAATAATCATATTATTAATAAAAAAAGAAGAATAAAGTGTGATAAATGAAAAAAGAAAGAAGAAGAAGGAAAGGAAAGGAAAAAATGATGTGGGATTGAAATCTCACATTTTCTAAGGGCTGAAACTCTGACCATTTGCTTGCCTAGATTCTGAACATTGTCATGACATTTCTTCTCTGTTAGCTGCTATCCATTGCTTGAGGACAAACAATAGCTTAAGTTTGGGGGTGTGATAACTTCGCAAAAAGGCTATATTTTAAGCCTTTTTACTTAAGTTATTGAGTGTCCTTAAGCTCATATAGGCTCATTTAGATGCATTTAGGCTCATATCATTGCATGTAGTTTTTTATTTATGCCTTGGCATTTTTATTGTGGCAACGGGTGCTATTTCACGGGAAAGGTAGTGCTTTTGGGTTTGTTTATGCAGGTAAAGCAAAAATGGAAGTTGAGAAAATTTTTCATGGCATTCGCAGAAGGATAGCGATGGGAAAATGTCATGGCAAATATGGAGGACTCTTGTGCTGAGCTAAACGACAAGAAGATATTTTTAAGAGTGCCAGCTAGTGCCATTACAGCCTGGCCACAGCCACCACTGTAGGGAACCACAAGCCACCTCAGTAGGGGACCACTGTCACCTCTATAGAAATGCCATCACGTGAATAGGGGCAGAACTGGATTTTTCACTATTCTTTAGGGTTTTTCATCCGCTTCTTTTTAAGGATGGTGACCTAAGAACAGGTAACACCTTTGAGGCCCTTTTGGGAGCAAAAAACAAAGAAAAAGAGGCACCTTTGGAGTGGTTTGCGGCGGTGGAAAGCTTTCACCTTTCCCCTCCAATTTCTGGCCAAAGTGTCCTCCATTGATAGAGCTTGAAGGGAGTGGCATGCTAGGCACCCGAGAGGGGCTAGTACGCCAAGGCGTCCCGTGGTGGTTGAAGAGCCGACGGCCTGCACAACCGAGGGTGTCTTCTATTTTCCTTCCCTTGCTTTACATTTCATATAATTTAAAAGGATGATGTTGGATGTTTAAGGATGTATGTGGATGATACTTTCTTTTACATTTCGCACCACCATGTGTTGCTTTGTTTAGGTGGTTGCTAATATGGATGATTAACTTTTACTTTTTATTAATATATAGCCTTCTATGTGTTTGTGTATTTGCTTTGCTCATTGCTGCTAATCATTTAAGCATTGTAAGAGGCATGAGAGTGTCCTGTGTTTAGATGCTTGTTAGGTGTTCGAGAGAACCCTAGCTATAGATCCTTAGATCATCCGAGAGTAGCTAAGGGAGGAGCTATGTGAGCAATGGACTTCGGATAGTAACCAGAGCCTAATCTGATCTTAGAGTACTCGAGAGAGACGTAAGTGAGGGTTTCAACGACTAAAAGGAGTGTGCTTTGTCGGTAGGCTAGTGTTGCGGCTAAGCCCGAGAGGAGATGCCGTGGCATTTTAGTTTGTCAGGTTCCTATGACTCGAGAGAGCGAGAACACTTTAGAAACCTCTATCGAGTAAATATACACCATAGTGGCTAGGTGTTAGTAGAAGTAAGGGTTAAGAAGTCCTTAGGAACCTCCACCAATCATTCCAGGGAGAGATCATCAACAGAGGGTTAGTACAACATATTATTTAAACGTGTTGTTGCATCCTGCGTTTGCCTCAGCATTTACAAACTGCTTTTACTATTTTACTTGTCTCTCTGCAATCACATCATCATACTTTTCACCCACCATTTCCATACACCTATCGTGCCATCACTATCCCTTCCATTTTGCCTTGGCATATTTTAGCTACTTGCATTCTGAAATTGCCATAGCATTTCTCCATTACACCTTCACCGTACATATCCATTTCCACCTGTTTTTATCTTTATTTTTCTTTTAGTTAGTGACACCTTTTTGCCTTGACAATTTTGACTTACTGGTTACCTCGATCCTCATGGGAACGATACTCACTCACCCTTTTATTACTTGCACGACTGTGTATACTTGCACATATGTTCGTATAATTTATAGCACTATACAAAGCGGACCAAGTTTTTGGCACCGTTGCTAGGGATCGACAAGAGAACAATTTTCCATTTTTACCTTAGCATTTTTGTTTTACTTTTTTTATTTTCTTAGTTCGTTTTACTTGTTTTATTTATTTTCTTTTCAAGGTTATTCTCAGTGCATGTCTAGAAGGTCTACTAACGGACCTTCTATCCTATAGTGCCTGAAATTCAGCATTTGTTTCGTCAAAGAAGGCGTACTCAGCGTAGAGTTATGGACCCACCAATGCAAGACCCAGTAGTTCCAAATGTCGGGGCAAATCTGAGTGCTGCTATACCTCGACCAAGGGCTATTAGGGATCATTTAAATCCTATCTTGGAAGATCTTAATCCTGGCATCGCGGCACCGAAAATTCAAGCTCACACTTTGAACTCAAGCCTGTCATGTTCAATATGCTGAATTCTATTGAGCAATTTGGAGGTATGGCACACGAAGATGCAAGGCAACATATTAGAGCTTTCCTAGAAGTTTTTGACTCATTCCGTCAACAAGGAGTTCATGAGGATGTGTTGAAGCTCAAGCTATTCCCTTATTCCCTATGTGGCCGAGCAAGGGCATGGTTGAGTGGATTACCCTCCGGATTGATGGAGTCATGGGCTGATCTACGCAAGAGCTTTTTGTTTCGGTATAATCCTCCAATTTTACACACCAAGCTTCAAAATGACATAGCCTCTTTTCGACAAGGTGACGATGAGTCAATGTGCGAATGTTGGGATCAATACATGGGATTTCTTCGCAAGTGTACAAATCATGGATTTCAAGATTGGACTCAAGTTGTGATGTTCTACAACGGAGTCAATTCACCAACCAGAATGATGCTAGATGCCTTGGTAAATAGAACTTTGTTAGACAAATCACCCAAGGAGGCATTTGACATACTTGATAGAATTGCCAACAATGACTATAAATTTCCTTCGACAAGACTAGGAACCGGGAGGAAGGCACAAGGGACATTCGTGCTTGATGCTAAGGATTCACTATCCACCCAACTCTCAACTATCACCAATATGTTGAAGATCATTCAACGTTCCAATGAGGTGAAGGAAGTAAAGATTGCTAGTTTAGTATGTCTGTTATGCCATGGCAATCATCATGAGAGCGAGTGCCCATGAAACCATGAGTCGGCCAATTATGTGAGCAACTTCAATAGA
Source organism: Abelmoschus esculentus (assembly GCA_035048815.1). Taxonomy (NCBI): domain Eukaryota; kingdom Viridiplantae; phylum Streptophyta; class Magnoliopsida; order Malvales; family Malvaceae; genus Abelmoschus; species Abelmoschus esculentus. The sequence continues at coordinate 9,154,176 of JAUCBN010000015.1, forward strand.
GGCAACAACAATCCCTACTCTAATACCTATAATCCAGGATGGCGACAACATCCAAATTTTTCTTGGGGAAACCAAGGATACAACAATCCTAATCCCCTATCACGAAACTAGAATATTAATGAGCCCCAGAATTTTCAAGCGAATATGCCTTGGCATAATCAGAACAAGACGCCTGCATCATTGAGTACCAGTTCTTTGGAGGCGACTACGTAAGAATTTATCCTAAGTACTAAGACTATGCTTCAAGAGCATACTATAGCCCTCAAGAACCAAGGTACCCTACTATAAAGCCACAGTGATTCATTGCGAAATCTGGAGAGTCAGGTTGGCCAAATTGCCACGACATTACAAGAGCGTCAGCCAAGACGACTGCCCAATGACACTGAAGTTACTAAGCCACATGGTAAAGAGCAATGTAGCGCGATTACACTAAGGAGTGGCAAGCAGATTAATCAAGAAGATAAGTTTGGGGGGAAAAAGTCTGATGAATCCCTACCCAAACCTGTGCAAGAAGAAATGCCTGAGCGAATTCTCGAGGAAAAGGAGAAGGAGGAAGGTTTGACAAAGGAACCTGTTGATAGAGCTAGCAAAAATGCCACGGCAAAATCAATTCCTACCCCAGTTGTGGAAGAAGTTACACCGCCACTGATAAGTGCTCAACTCACTATCGCTTTTTACACCTTTTATGGGCATTAATCACTAAATTTACACCCACTCGGACCAATGCATGTACTTAATGTGATATATTTAGAAGTTATGATTATAAAGATGATATTTACAGAAAAGGCAAGCTGTCGCGTGTTAAAAGTGCACAATTAGTGCAAGTGAACACATCACAAGTAATAAAGTGATAAGTATTATCGTGTATCGTCTCCACAGGGATTGGTATACTTAATATGCCTTCTTCGTCTTCTTGTTCTGTAAAAAGAAATAAAATAAAAACACAGGTAATTGTGGTTTTGATGGAACTCAATAAATTGAAATAAAAACAAACTAAGAATAAAGATGAAGTCTGATTAATAGAGAGAGAGGTCAGGATCCAATTGCGTTGTATTGTGGATTTGATTGACTTATCTCTGTCCAATGCAATTGTATATCACTGCCCCGGCAGTACTGCATATTACTGCCTTGGCAGCGACGATACTGTCCACCGCGGCAATCCCTTGCTCGTGGTTGGACTTTACCAAAGTTCGGCGAAGTGTCCTTGGATGACTCCGCTTATCCCTAAGTCGAAGTACTGTTGATGACTAGTCCTTTATGATACCTCCCGACGTGAATCAATTATACTCATCAACCAATCTCACACTTCTTTTAGCCACTGAAACTCTTAACCTATCCCTAGGCCGAGTTAGTATTTCGCGATTGAAACACCGTGCTTATCCCTTTCGTGAATCTAACTCTCCCGAGTCTAGATAAATGGATTACTCACAAACTTCTCTTCCGAGCTTGAATGCAAGAACAAAGAATGGCACAGGATAAGCAAACCTTGATATTTTTATTGCATTGAAACAAAGACAAAGTACAATCTCCTCTCACAAATACTTAACAACCTTCACATAAACCCTAAGAAAGCTTAGAACATAATTTAGAGAAAGAAAACAATGAGTCTTAGGGTAAACTCTCTATGAATCGACTCTCTTAATACATTGGACGGCTAGGTCTTATATAAGCTTGGCCTAAGGCAAACCTTTCCTAAGTAGAATATAACTTGGAGTAGGGAACAAGTCATGTACATAAATAAAATATTTCCAAGTTTAATTCAACTAAGAGGCTTTCCCGCGTGGCCTTGTCTTGGGCTTTTCCTCATGCTAACTAGCTCCGATCAATGTGCTTCATGTCTAGAAACGTCCCTTGGATTTTTCTCTTCCGATCTCTACAGTATTGCTTCCTGGCTTTCTACTGCTGCCTCAGCATCAGGTCTTGCCTCGGCCATGTTGCTGCCGCGGCACTTGTTTCTCCTGCACAGATATAAAAATGCAGTAAAACTTGCCTTTTCTATAAATATTATCTTTATAAGCATAACTTCTAAATATATCACATTAAGTACATGCATTGGTCCGAGTGGGTGTAAATTTAGTGATTAATGCCCATAAAAGGTGTAAAAAGTGATAGTGAGTTGAGCACTTATCACACCCCCAAACTCGAACTATTGCTTGTCCTCAAGCAATGCAAACCATCAATTTGCCAAACTCTACTCTCTCTTGGTCTTATGTTTCCATCTATTCTCCCCACCATAACTATGCCTATTCTTTTAAACTTAACCCTTCGGCTACCCAAGGGTTTACCTAGAAACAAACTATAAGATTTGGTGAGTGTGTGCGTTTTTGTGTACAAGTTTGAATTAAGGCTTTCTTAGATAAACTCTAAGTTCAAGACAAGTAGAATTGGGTTAAGTGTTCTCTTCTTTTCTAAACAACCAATTCTTGAGCCAATTTCGGGCACCTCAAGGATTGTGTTTATCTCTTCACTAATTCCTTTTTTCTTTTTGATATTCCTTATAGCATACTAGAGCCAATTTCGGGCACCTCTAGCATGAAAAAGAGTAATTCCTAGAGCCGGTGATAGGCACCTCTAGTCACTATATCACTGCGATCACTCCTTGAGAAGGAGAAACTCAACGGCATAATCTTCCTTATTTGGTTCCGCAATTTGAGAATTGTTCTCAAACAGGAAAGAAAGGAATATGTCATTGAAGAACCCGTTCCTGATGAACCGGCAACTAATGCTTCTAGAACTGACAAAGACAAGTTTAAGAAACATATGGATGACATGTTAGATGTCGGATGTCTTATGCTTGCTACCATGACTCCTGATCTTCAGAAGCAACATGAGGACATGGTTGCATATGAGATGATTCAAAACATCAAAGAAATATATGAGGAGCAAGCACGTCAAGAGAGGTATGAGACCTCTAAAGCTCTATTTCAGTGCAAAATGGTAGAGGGATCTCCTGTAGGAGCTCATGTCATTAAGATGATAGGCTATATCCAAACGTTTGAAAAGCTAGGTTTTCCTCTCAAGGATGAATTGGCTACTGATGTTATTCTGCAATCGTTTCCGAATAGCTTCAACCAATTTGTCCTTAATTTCAACATGAATGAAATTAACAAAACTTTGCCATAGTTACTTGGCATGTTGTCGCGTGTCAAAAGTGCGCGTTTAGTGCAAGTGGACACATCGAAAGTAATAAGTGATAAATATTTTATCGGATTATCGTCTCCTCAGGGACCGGTATACTTAATATGCTTTCTTCACCTTCTTGTTCTGTAGAAAAGTAAAGACACAAGTGAATTGAGTTGATTTATCTAAACTAAAATAACTAAATAAAAGTAAAGAGTTGGAATAATAGAGAGAGATGGGCTAGGATCCAGTTGCGTCATATTGTGGATTTGATTGACTTGTCTCTGTCCAATGCAATCGTATATCACTGCCTTGGCAGCGACAATACTGTCTGCCGCGGCAATCCCTTGCTCGTGGGTAGACTTTACCAAAGTTCGGCAAAGTGTCCTTGAGTGACTCCGTTTATCCCTAAGTCAGAGTGTTGTTGATGACTAGTCCTTGATGATACCTCCCGGCGTGAACCAATTATACTCACCAACCAATCTCACACTTCTTTTAGCCGCTGAAACTCTTAACCTGTCCCTAGGCCGAGTTAGTATTTTGCGATTGAAACACCGTACTTACCCCTTTCGTGAATCTAACTCTCCGGAGCTTAGATAAATGGATTACTCATAATATCCTCTCCCGAGCTCAATTGTGAGAACAAGGAATAACAAAGGATAAGCAAACCTTGATAAATTTATTGCATTGAATCAAAGGCAAAGTACAATCTCTTCTCACATATACTTGACAACCTTCCCCTAATCCCTAAGAAGGTTTAGAACATAATGGAGAGTAAGAAGACAAGAATAGAAATCGGCTCTCTCCCTAGGTATTTCGTCTTTCATACATTGGGTAGCTAGGTCTTTATATAGGCTAAACCTAGGGCAAACCTTTCCTAAGTAGAATACAACTTGGAGTAGGGAACAAGTCAAGTACATAATAATAAAAATATTTCCAAGTTTAATTTGGCTAAGGAGGCTTTCCCGCGTGGTCTTCCTTTGGGCTTTTCCTTGTGCTAGCCAGCTCCGATCCATGGGCTTCAAGTCCAGACACGTTGCTTGGATTTTTGTCTTTCCATCGCCTATAATCTTGCTTCCTGTCTTTCTGTTGTTGCCTCGGCATCAGGTCCTGCCTTGGCCTTGTCTCTGCCGCGGCACTAGTTCTCCTACACAGATATGAAAACGCAGTAAAACGTACCTTTTTCCGTAAATATTATCTATATGAGCATACTTCTAAATATATCACATTGAGTGCATGTATTGGTCTAAGTGGGTGTATATTTGGTAATTAATGCCCATAAAAGGAGTAAAAAGTGATAGTGTGTTGAGCACTTATCACACCCCCAAACTCGAACTATTGCTTGTCCTCAAGCAATGCAAACCATCAATTTGCCGAACTCTACTCTCTCTTTGTCTTACATTTCCATCTATTCTCCCCATCATATCTAGGCCTATCCTTTAGTCTTAACCTTTCGGCTACCTAAGGGTTTACTTAGAAACAAACTATAAGAATTGTGAGTGTGTGCGTTTTTGTGGACAAGTTGATTAAAGGCTTTTTTCGATAAACTCTAAGTTCAAGACAAATAGAATTGGGTTAAGTGTTCTCTTCTTTTCTAAAACACCAATTCTTGAGCCAATTTCGGGTACCTCAAGGATTGTGTTTTTCCCTTCACTTATTTTTTTCTTTCTTTTTGATATTCCTTAAAGCATACTAGAGCCAATTTCGGGCACTTCTAGCATGAAGAAGAGATTTTTCTAGAGCCAGTGATAGGCACCTCTAGTTACTTTCCCAAAAATCTAAGTTTTTATCACCTAAGTTCATTAAAAGAATTCCTATAATCCAACAAGTCCCAAAAGTGTTTAAAGTTCTTCCTATAGTAAGCTTCTAAGTTTTCATCCTTAAGCATCCTAAGGTTAAGCCTTCTTAACAGAACCTAAACATGGTTAGGAGAAAGATTTCTATAGCCTTAAAGAATAAACTAAGGCAATACTGATGATGAGCAGTACAAAAGTGTAGGCAGTTAATTCAAGTAAGGCGGGGAGCATAAAAATTTTAAAAAAAAAATCACTGGAATACTCCCTTTTTTGCAAGGCCGCGGCAGCAGATTGTTGCCTTGACAGTGAATCTACACCCCCAAACTCAAACCAAGCATTGTCCTCAATGCTTTATATTTGAAGAAATAAGCGGCAAAACTAAATATGAATATAAGAAGCAGCAAATAAAAACAGTAAAAACAATTAATATTGAATTAAGGACAAAGAATTTTAAAGCGATTCTGAAGAGCTGCTTGTAAAAATTTTCCTCCACGGCCTTGATGCCGAATGCTTTGTCCTTGGTGAAGGCGATGGTTGTGCCTTTGCTTGCCGGGGCGGTTGGACTCGAGTGGGTGGTGTCCGTTGCATTGGGGCCTCCACCTCTTCTCCTTCTTCTACATCAGCCATCTCTTCGGTGAGCATTACGTCTGTTCCTCCTCCCATTGTTGTTGCTCCTCCGGCGTGGTGTGTACTTGGTCCTGCGGCGGTGGAGCTTTGGTGCACATAGGCATCTATCTCGGCTGATAGACTACCCATGATAATTGGTGATCGGGGTGGGGTGCTGAAAACGGCCCTTCACTTGGATGGCCTTCTGCTGACAGACGAGGCCGCGGCAGAATCTGCTACCCTAGATGGGTCGGCAGCCTGGTATTGGGGCTGAGGGTCCGCATGGAAGAACGGCCTTGGTCCTCCCGGGGCTGGTGTAGTCTCGGTGTAAGGGGCGGCTGTGACGAAAATGTTGCTGGGAAACTCCGGAAATTATGCTCCTTGGTCCGAGAAGGCGTGCAACATCATATGGGCTAAGGTGCCATTGAAATCCTTTTGGTACTCCATGTACCTTTGTTGCCTGAGGTCCATTGTTGCCATCCTTTATAAGATCTCCTGGTACGCGTCTGCTGCGGCAGAGGTGTGGGCAGTACCAGGCATATCTGTCGTGTACTGGGCCCCGGAAGCAGTATCTGCAGTGAACTGCTGCGGCGTTGCTTGGACAGGCTCCGTCTCTTCGATGGGCACACCTGCGGCAACACATAAACCCGTGATCAAACAAGGGAAATACAATGGTCCCCTATCTTTCTTACCGCACTCGTGAATTTCCCGAAGGATGATCTCTCCAACGTTGATGGTCCTCTTGTTGATGATGGATTGGATAAGCACCAATCTTTTGTGATCCACCGTGCTATTGTGTGATGTGGGGATGAGTCGTCGCTTGAAAAAGGTATTCCACATCTTGGCCTCGGGCTTTAGGCTTTGTCTTGTTACGGATGCTCTATGGGTACCGGTTTCCCATGGGGTGTTCGCGTAACAAAGATCATCTTTGATGAGCTCGTAGTCCTCTACAGTGACGTCTTCCATGAATTCGGCGTGGATATCACTGTCAGGGGTGAGCCCATAGAAATTATTGATTGTCTCGGCATCGAGCTAGACTGGCCTGTCGCGGCAATGAACGAAGAGGGAGTCTTTGCTGGGCCTGTGCGCATAGAACTCCCGCACGATCGTAGCGTTCGCCTAGGTAGGTTGGAGACAGAAAATTTCCCAATTTTTGTACTTAATTCTGTCGAAGAGGTAGTGCTCAATACCGTAGTTTTCTTCGTCTGCATGCTGGAAACCTTGCTCTTCCCACTGTTGCCGAGCGATGAAAGATCGGTTGAAGCGATCTTCCACGTTGGCGGGGGCGAATCGCTTGTATGTTGCCATCAAGATTGAGAGATGTGATTTCTTGGAGTTTTTCTTGAAAAGAATCTGGAGTTTAGCGAAGATTAGTAGGCACAGAGTAATGTGAGAGAGAGATTGTTATGAATACTAAAGAAAACAAGAAAGCAAGAGTGAATAGTTCAAGAGGAAGGAGTTTCTTATATAGGCCTCGGCCTTGTGACCGTTGAAGCCACTAGCCGTTATGTAACCGTTTCCTTTTTCTGCCGCGGCAGGAATCTCGGCAGATTAGCTGTTACACTGTTCTGCCCGTTGGGACTGCTGCGGCCCTGACACTGTTTTATTGCCTCGGTAGAGTTCCTGCTGTGAACTATTTCTCCTTTATTCTTGCTTATTATTCCTAAATAAAACACACAAAAGAAAAAGTACTTAAAGCAAAAATAATTAGAAAAAATAAAAATAAACTAACTAATCCTAATATATTCATAAAGAAAAGGGAGTAGATCATGTTATTGGTGGAGAGCATGCAAATGCATCTCCCAAAATTATTCTCTCCCTTAGGCCCAAATTGTGAATCGGTTGTGGGCCACTCCTTTTTGCTGTATGTTCATCCACATTGGGCTTAATCTTTTTTCCGAATATTCTGCCGAGAAGGCTACCCAGTAAGGATATTTTAGTGTCTACTGTGTGGATGGCCTTGCACTCTTCTGGATCATCATATTTTTTTAAGTTGTGGAATGCATTGAGTTTGACTTGTTGGTCATTGACCCGCATTGTCAACTCTCCTTTTTCTACGTCAATTAGGGTACGTCCAGTTACAAGGAAAGGTCTCCCAAGGATGATCGGTGCATTGTCATCTGCTTCACAATCAAGGACAAGGAAGTCAGCAGGAAAAATAAACTTACCTACTCTTACCAGTATGTCCTCGATTTTGCCTTCGGATTGCACATAGCATCGATCCGCTAGTTGGAGCATAACTGTTGTAGGTTTCGCCCTTCCAATTCCAAGCTTTTGAAAGACTGATTTCGCCCTTCCAATTGTGTTTAACATATTGAACATAACGGGTTTGAGTTCAAAATGGGCTGCTTCAATTTCCGGTGTGACGACTCCTGGGTTTAATCCGTTTAAGTCCTCTTCCAGGAAGTCCCTGACAGTGAGCTGTCGCGGCCCAGGTGGCGGCGGAAGTCCTGCATTGTCGGCAGGTAAGTTTTGTCCTCCCGGGTGATCTACCATGGCTCCTTGGATTTGCCTCCTCAACCTTTGCCTTGTTCTTTCGATCTCTAGATCTAATTCGTACAAGGGGTTGGTTGGATTGGCCCTAGTCATACACCAAGAAAAACAAACGTAAAATAAAAATAAAAATAAACAAGAAAATAAAGAAAACAAAATTTAGTTGCCAGTCCCCGGCAACGGCGCCAAAAACTTGTCGCGTGTCAAAAGTGCGCGTTCAGTGCAAGTGGACACATCGCAGGTAAAAAGTGATAAGTATATTATCGAGTTATCGTCTCCTCAGGGACCGGTATACTTAATATGCTTTCTTCACTTCCTTGTTCTGTAGAAAGATAAAAACACAAATAAGTTGATTTGGTTTATCTAAACTAAAATAAAAGTAAAGGGTTGAAATAGTAGAGAGAGATGAGCTAGGATCCAGTTGCGTCGTATTGTGGAATTGATTGACTTGTCTCCGTCCAATGCAATCATATATCACTGCCTCGGCAGCAGTGTAGTTTACTGCTTGGGCAGCGATAACACTGTCTGCCGCGGCAATCCCTTGCTCTTGGACAGACTTTACCAAAGTTCGGCAAAGTGTCCTTGGATGACTCCGCTTATCCCTAAGTCAGAGTGTTGTTGATGACTAGTCCTTGATGATACCTCCCGGCGTGAACCAATTATACTCACCAACCAATCTCACACTTCTTTTAGCCGCTAAACTCTTAACCTATCCCTAGGCCGAGTTAGTATTTCGCGATTGAAACACCGTACTTACCCCTTTCGTGAATCTAACTCTCCCGAGCTTAGATAAATGGATGATCACAATATCCTCTCCCGAGCTCAATTGTGAAACAAGGAATAACAAAGGATAAGCAAACCTTGATAATCTTTATTGCATTGAATGAAAGACAATGTACAATCTCTTCTCACAAATACTCTACAACCTTCACCTAATCACTAAGAAGGTTTAGAACATGATGGAGAGGAAAGAAACAAGAGTAGAAGTCGGCTCTCTCCCTAGGTATTTCGTTGTATATTACATTGGGTGGCTAGGTCTTTATGTGGGCTAGACCTAGGGCAAACCTTTCCTAAGTAGAATACAACTTGGAGTAGGAAACAATTTAAGTACATAATAAAATATATTTCCAAGTTTGTATTCGGCTAAAGGGGTTTTTCCGCATAGTCTTCCTTTGGGCTTTTCCTTGTGCTAGCCAACTCCGAATCATGGGCTTCAAGTCCAGACACGTTCCCTGGATTTTTGTCTTTCCATCGCCTATAATCTTGTTTCCTGTCTTTCTGCTGCTGCCTCGGCATCAGGTCCTGCCTCGGCCTTGTCTCTGCCGCGGCACTAGTTCTCCTACACAGATATGAAAACGCAGTAAAACGTGCCTTTTTTTCGTAAATATTATCTATATGAGCATACTTCTAAATATATCACATTGAGTGCATGTATTGGTCTAAGTGGGTGTATATTTGGTAATTAATGCCCATACAAGGAGTAAAAAGTGATAGTGTGTTGAGCACTTGTCACACCCCCAAACTCGAACTATTGCTTGTCCTCAAGCAATGCAAACCATCAATTTGCCGAACTCTACTCTCTTGGTCTTACATGTCCATCTATTCTCCCCACCATAACTAGGCCTATTCTTTAGCCTTAACCATTCGGTTACTCAAGGATTTTCCTAGAAACAAACTATAGGAGTTTTGAGTGTGTGTGTTTTTGTGGACAAGTTGATTAAAGGCTTTCTTAGATAAACTCTAAGTTCAAGACAAATAGACATTGGTTAAGTGTTCTCTTCTTTTTCAAACTCCAAATCTTGAGCCGGTTTCGGGCACCTCAAAGACTTGTGTTTTTCTTTTCACTAAAATCCTTCTTTCTTTTTAATATTCCTTAACACATACTAGAGCCAATTTCAGGCACCTCTAGTATGAAGAAGAGACTTTCTAGAGCCGGTGGTAGGCACCTCTAGTTACTTTCCCAAAAATCTAAATCTTTAACACCTAAGTTTATTAAAAGAATTCCTATAATCTAACAAGTCCCAAAAGTGTTTAAGTTTAAAGTTCTTCCTATAGTAAGTTCTAAGTTTTCATCCTTAAACATCCTAAGGTTAAGCCCTCTTAACAGAACCTAAACATGGTAAGGAGAAAGATTTCTATAGCCTTAAAGAATAAACTAAGGCAATACTGATGATGAGTAGTGCAAGAGTGTAGGCAGTTAATTCAAGTAAGGCGGGGAGCATAAAAATTAAAAAAATCACTGGAATACTCCCTTTTTGGCAAGGCCGCGGCAGTAGATTGCTGCCTCGGCAGTGAATCTGCACCCCCAAACTCAAACCAAGCATTGTCCTCAATGCTTTATATTTTGAAGGAATAAACGGCAAAACAGAATATGAATTATACGCAGCAAGTAAAAACAGTAAAAGCAATTTAAATTGAATTAAGGACAAAGAAATTGAAAGCGACTCCGAAGAGCTGCTTGTAAAAATTTTCCTCCGTGGCCTTGATGCCAAATGCTTTGTCCTTGGGGAGGGCGATGGTTGCGCCTTTGCTTGCCTCGGCGGCTGAACTCGAGTGGGTGGGGTCCTTTGCATCGAGGCTTCTACTTCTCCTTCTTCAACATCCGCCATCTCTTCGGTTATCATCACGTCCGTTCCTCCTCCCATCGTAGTAGCTCCTTTGGTGTGGTGTGTGCTTGAGCCGGCGGCAGTTGAACTTTGGTGCACGTAGGCATCTATCTCGGCGGATAGACTGCCCATGATAATTGGCAATCTGGGTGGAATGTTGAAGACGACCCTTCGCTTGGATGGCCTTCGGTTGACAGATGAGGCCGAGGCAGAATCTGTCGCCTTAGATGGGCCGGCAGCCTGGTGTTGGGGTTGAGGGTCCGGATGGAAGAATGGTCGTGGTCCTCCCGGGGCTGGTGTAGTCTCGGTGTAGGGTGCGGCGGTGACGAACATGTTGCTTGGGAACTCCAGGAATTGTACGCCTTGGTCCGGGAAGGCGTGCAGCATCATCTACGCTAGAGTGCCATTGAAGTCCCATTGGTACTCCATGTATCGTTGTTGTCGAAGATCCATTGCGGCCATTCGCTGCAAGATTTCCTGGTATGGGTCTGCTGCGGCAGAGGTGTGGGCAGTACCAGGCATGTTTGCCGTGTACTGGGCCCCGGCAGCAGTATCGGCAGTGAACTGCTTCGGCGTTGCCTGGACAAGTTCGGCTTGAGTGATCTGCATGACTTTGGGGCAGAAATCCCTGGTCCATCCTCGTCTTGGGGGCGTGTATTCATTCGTTTCTTCAATGGGTACACCTGCCGAAACACATAAACCCGTAATCAAGTAAGGGAAATACAATGGTCCTCTATCTTTCTTACCGTACTCGTGAATTTCCCATAGGATGATTTCTCCAACGTTGATGGTCCTCTTGTTGATGATGGATTGGATAAGCACCAATCTCTTGCGATCCACCGTGCTATTGTGTGATGTTGGGATGAGGCGTCTTTTGACGAAGGTGTTCCACATCTTGGCCTCCGGCTCCAAGCTTTGTCTCGTTACGGATCCTTGATGGGTACCGGTTTCCCATGGAGTGTTCCCGTAACAAAGATCGTCTTTGATGAGTTCATATTCCTCGGTAGTGATATCTTCCAAGAATTCGGCATGGATATCACTGTCTGGGGTGAGGCCGTAGAAGTTGTTGATCGTCTCGGCATCGAGCTGGACCGGCCTGCCGCGGCAGTGAACGAACAGGGAGTCTTTGTTGGGCCCATGAGCGTAGAACTCCCGCACGATCGTGGCGTTCTCCTGGGCAGGCTGCAAACAGAAAATTTCCCAATTCTGGTACTTAATTTTGTCGTAGAGGTAGTGTTCAATGCCGTAGTTTTCTTCGTCTGCATGTTGGAAACCTTGCTCTTCCCAAAGTTGCCTAGCGATGAAAGATCGTTTGAATCGATCTTCAACGTTGGGTGGGGTGAATCTTTTGTATGAAGCCATCAAGATGGAAAGATGTAAGTTCTTGGAGGTTTTTCTTGAAGAGAATCTGGAGATTGTAGAAGGCAGAGAGTAATTGAGAGAGAGATTGTTATGAATACTAAAGAAAGCAAGAAAAATAAGAGTGAATAGTTCAAGAGGAAGGTGTTTCTTATATAGGCCTCGGCCTTGTGACCGTTGAGACCACTAGCCGTTGTAACTGTTTCCTTTTCTGCCGCTTCCTTTTTCTGCCGCGGCAGGTATCTCGGCAGACTAGCCGTTACACTGTTCTGCCCGTTGGGACTACTGCGGCTCTGACACTGTTGTATTGCCTCGGCAGAGTTCCTGCTGTGAACTATTTTTCCCTTATCTTTGCTTTTTATTCATAAATAAAACACACAAAAGAAAAATATTGAAAACGAAAATAATTAGAAAAATAAAAAATAAACTGCTAATCCTAATATGCTATTTAAAGAAAAGGGGAGAGGTTAGGTTACTGGTGGAGAGCATGCAAATGCATCTCCCAGAATTATTTTCTCCCTTAGGCTCAATTTATGAATCGGTTGTGGGCCACTACTTTGTGTTGTCTGTCCATCCATCTTGGGCTTGATTTTCTTGCCGAACATTCTGCCGAGCAGACTGCCCAGGCAGGATATCTTATTATCTACGGTGTGGATGGCCTTGCATTCCTCTGGATTATCATACTTCCTTAAGTTGTGGAATTCGTTGAGTTTGACTTGTTGGTCATTAACCCGCATAGTCAACTCTCCTTTTTCCACGTCAATTAATGTGCGTCCAGTTGCTAAAAAGGGTCTCCCAAGGATGATCGGTGCATTGTCATCTGCTTCACAATCAAGGACAAGGAAGTCGGCAGGAAAAATAAACTTGTCAACTCTTACCAGTATGTCCTCGATTTTGCCTTCAGGTTGCACATAAGATCTATCCGCGAGTTGGAGCATCACTATTGTAGGCTTCGGCCTTCCAATTCCAGGCTTTTGGAAGACGGATCTAGGCATGAGGTTTATGCTTGCTCCAAGGTCGCATAGGGCCTTTCCTTCATAACTCTTTCCAATCGCACAAGGTATAGTGAAGCAACCAGGATCTTTTAACTTTGGTGGCATGCGGTTATGCAGCATTGCCATGCATCCCTCGGTAGCAGCCACTGTCTCAAACTCACCTATTCATTTTCTCTTTGACACCATGTCCTTTAGGAACTTGGCATAGTTGGGCATTTGTTCAATAGCTTCAACGAACGGTATGTTGATGTGGACTTGCTTCAAGATGTCGAGGAACTTCTTGAATTGCTGATCCTGTTTTTGTTTTTTCAACCTCTGCGGGAAAGGTGGTGGTCTCATTTCCTCCAGGGTTTCATTAGTTTGAAGTTTTATACCTGGCACCACTGGAATTGTTGCTGCCTCGGCAGGCTGCTTAGAAGCTGCAAAGCTTGTTGCCGGGGCAGTGTTGTCAACTTCAGTTTGCTCAGCCTCTTCTCTTGCTTGATCTGCTGATTGAGTTTGGCTCTTTGGGATCTTCTCCTTCAGCTGTAGACCACTCCTAGTAGTGATTGCCTTACACTGTTCATGGTTTATTACCTTAGCAACTTCTGTATTGCTAGGTAGGCCTCCTTGTGGTCTAGTGTTTATGCATTGAGCAAACTGCCCAACCTGAGTTTCCAACGTTTTTATGGTTGCTTCTTGATTTTGCAGCCGCATCTCAGTCCTATTCATGAAGGCATTTGTCCTCTTGATGAAATTACTATTTTCCGTCATGTATGACTCAGTTTTCATCATAAAGGCCTTTAGCGTGTTTTCCAATGAACTTACCGATTGCTGCTGCATCTGCTGCTGCAGCATCGGCTGTTGAAATTCTGATGGTTGGGTGATTGGGTTTAAGGCATTGTTTGGCTTACTCCATGATAAGTTTGGATGCCTCTTACATGAGGGGTTGTATGTGTTGGACATCACAGTGTTACGGTTGTAGTTCCCAACATACATACCAGTTTCTTGATTCATGCAGTCAGCGGAACTGTGGTTTCCTCCACATAAGTCACAATATGAATCAATTACCTTGACCTCACGGGTATTGTGTTGTAACTGTAGGTTTTTCACCATCTTGGTAAGAGAGGCCAATTGTGCTGCCACTGAACTTGATGAATCTAATTCATTTACCGTGGCTTGGCGTCTTACTCCTCCTCGCCTAGATGTCGGAAACTGAAAGTCATTCTTTGCGAGTTTGTTCAGTATTTCAATAGCTTCCTCAGGTGCTTTGTCCAGGAGTGTTCCGTTTGCCGAGGCATCTAACATCATCCTTGTCGGGGCATTCGTGGCATTGTAAAACATTATCACTTGTGTCCATAAGGGAAATCCATGCAGAGGACATTTGTGCAATAGCTCTCTGTAGCGTTCCCATGCCTCGTACATTGGTTCGTCTTCAGCCTGTCGAAAAGAAGTAATTTCATTACGGATTCTATCATATAGATTAGTAGTATTAAAGCGAGTAATGAAATCACGACAAAGTTCACTCCAGGAACCAATAGATCCTGCTGGAATGCTATTTAACCAAGCTTTCGCCCTATCCCTCAGTGAATAGGGGAATAGCTTTACCGCAAGACATCTTCATGGACTCCTTGGATTTTGAAAGAATTGCAGATTTCCATGAAGGAATTGAGGTGCTGCCTTGCGTCTTTAGTTGCAGACCCACCAAATTGTCCAATTGTGTTTAACATATTGAACATAACGGGTTTGAGTTCAAAATGGGCTTCTTCAATTTCCGGTGTGACGACTCCTGGGTTTAATCCGTTTAAGTCCCCTTCCAGGAAGTCCCTGACAGTGAGCTGCCGCGGCCCAAGTGGCGGCGAAAGACCTCCATTACCGGCAGGTAAGTTTTGTCCTGCCGGGTGATATGCTATGGCTTCTTGGATTTGTCTCCTCAACCTTTGCCTTGTTCTTTCGATCTTTGGATCTAGCTCGTAAAAGGGGATGGTTGGATTGGCCATGGTCATACACCACGAAAAACAAAACTAAAAGAAAAAGAAAAAGAAAAAGAGAGAAGAAAATAAAGAAAACAAAATTTAGTTGTCAGTCCGCGGCAACGGCGCCAAACACTTGTCGCGTGTCAAAATTGCGCGTTTAGTACAAGTGGACACATCGAAAGTAATAAGTGACAAGTAATTATCGGATTATCGTCTCCACAGGGACCGGTATACTTTATATGCTTTCTTCACCTTCTTGTTCTGTAGAAAAGTAAAAACACAAGTGATTTGAGTTGGTATATCTAAACTAAAATAGCTAAACAAAAATAAAGAGATTTAATAATAGAGAAAGATGGGTCAGGATCCAGTTGCGTTGTATTGTGGATTTGATTGACTTGTCTTTGCTCAATGCAATCGTATATCACTGCCTCTGCAGCACTACAGTTTACTGCCTTGGCAGCGACGATACTGTCTGCCGCGGCAACCCCTTACTCGTGGGTAGACTTTACCAAAGTTCGGCAAAGTGTCCTTGAATGACTCCGCTTATCCCTAAGTCAGAGTGTTGTTGATGACTAGTCCTTGATGATACCTCCCGGCGTGAACCAATTATACTCACTAACCAATTTCACACTTCTTTTAGCCGCTGAAACTCTTAACCTATCCCTAGGCCGAATTAGTATTTCGCAATTGAAACACCGTACTTACCCCTTTCGTGAATCTAACTCTCCCGAGCTTAGATAAATGGATTACTCACAAACTTCCCTCCCGGGCTTGAATGCGAGAACAAGGAATAACAAAGGATAAGCAAACCTTGATAACTTTATTGCATTGAGACAAAGACGAAGTACAATTTCTTCTCACATATACTCGATAACCTTCACCTAATCCCTAAGAAGGTTTAGAACATGATGGAGAGAAAGAAGACAAGTAAAGAATTCGGCTCTCTCTCCCTAGGTATTCTGTCTCTAATACATTGGGTGGCTAGGTCCTTATATAGGCTAGACCTAGGGTGAACCTTTCCTAAGTAGAATACAACTTGGAGTAGGGAACAAGTCAAGTACATAATTAAAATATTTCCAAGTTTAATTCGACAAAGGGACTTTCCCGCGTGGTCTTGCCTTGGGCTTTTCTCATGCTAGCCAGCTCCGATCCTTGGGCTTTTAGTCTAGACACGTTCCTTGGATTTTTATCTTTCCATCGCCTACAGTCTTGCTTCCTGTCTTTCTGCTGCTGCCTAGGCATCAGGTCCTGCCTCGGCCATGTTGCTGCCGCGGCAATGGTTCTCCTGCACAGATATGAAAATGCAGTAAAACGTGCCTTTTTTGTAAATATTATATCTATGAGCTTAACTTCTAAATATATTACATTAAGCACATGTATTGGTCCGAGTGGGTGTATATTTGGTGATTAATGCCCATAAAAGGTGTAAAAAGTGATAGTGAGTTGAGCACTTATCTAAACAAATAACTCAAACCTAGTTAACCTAATTTCCTAAAATAATAGTGCAAGAAAGTCCTGCTTTTATGATGAAGCATTCATCCTTCCACCTTTGTCAGATTGTAGTATTTAAGATGTCGAACCCACAAGGATTGAATTTACTTACGCAATTTATTATTCCAACACAATGGAAAAATACAGACACAGATAATTGAGTTGGATTATAATTAAGAAAACTAATTAAAGCAATGAAGATAAGTGATCAAGAAATCAAGGATGGAAAAGTGGGGGCAGGTTAGAATGCTTCGTAGTGTGGAATCAGAATGTAATTTTCTCATTCTTATAATGCAATAGAGTTGAACTGCCGCCTCGGCGGGTCGCACAAAGGGTCGCCGCAACTGCCTAGACGGGGTTATGCCTTGTCGACAATTCAACAACTCATAGTTCGACAGAGCATCCTTGTATGTCTTGTTCCTTATCCCTAAGCGAAGAGAACTGTTAAAACCCACGTGTCTTGATGATACCTCCCGGCTTGAATCAAGGGAGGATAACAACCACACATGCGTCTTGTTAGTCGCTGAAATCCTGGATAACCGGATTATTCAATGCCCTTGAGCCAAGACCGTATTCTCTCGTTTCGTGAGCCTAACTTTCCTGATATTAGACAAATAGATTTTTCTTCACATACTTATCATCTCGAGCTCATATGCAAAGAAGAGTAAACGCCAAGAGAGAATAAACTATGAATTCTGAAATTGCATTAATAAGAACTAAACAAATTACAAACTTTCTCCTACAACTACTCCACAAACTAACCTAAACCCTAAAGGGGACGATGGAGGAATTTAGGGTTTTTCTATGAAACTTGATTTCGAGATATCCTCCTCTCTACATAGGCTATGGTATTTATAGGCTTAGCCTAGGGCAAACCTTTCCAAAGTAGGAATTCGACTAGGAGTAAAACACAAGTTAAGTACATAAATAAAAGATCTTTATTTTATTTCCTAGTTTATTCCTTTAAGGATTCTTTTCTCACGTGGCTTTGACCTTGACTTTCCATGTGTTTCCCAGCTCCGATTTCTATGCTACTTGTCTTAAAACGTCCACCTTGTTTTTCTCTTCAGATCGCCTATCATATCAACATTTGCGTTAACTCCGCAAAAAGGCTATATTTTAGGCCTTTTTACTTAAGTTATTGAGTGTCCTTAAGCTCATATAGGTTCATTTAGTTGCATTTAGGTTCATAACATTGCATATAGCCTTTTAGTTATGTCTTGGCATTTTTATGTGGTAATAGGTGTTATTTCATGAGAAGGGTAGTTCTTTTTAGTGGTGTTGTGCAGGTGAAGCAAAAACGGAAGTTGAGGCAATTTTTCATGGCATTCGCAGAAGGATAGCGATGGGAAAATGCCATGGCAAAGCTAGAAAACTCCTGGGCTGAGCTAGACGACAAAAAGATATTTTGATAAGAGTGTCAGCTGGTGCTACCACAGCCGATCGGGACCACTACAACCTGGACACAGCCACCTTGGTAGGGGACCACAACAAATATGGCCTGTATGCGAGCCACCTCAGTAGGGAACCACTTTCACCTCTGCCAATCCTGCAGGAATGTCACGACAAAAAGAGGACAGAAAAGGGTTTTTGCCTATCTTTTAGGGTTTTTCATCCCTTCTTTATAAAGGGTGGTGACCTAAGAAAAGAAAAAAAGACCGGAAGAGAGAGAAGGCCTTTTGAGGAGCAAAACATAGTAAAAGAGGCACCTTCGGAGCAGTTTGCGGCGGAGGAAAGCTCCCACCTTTCTCCTCCAAACTCTGGCCAAGGAGTCCTCCATTGATAGAGCTCGAAGGGAGTGGTGTTCTAAGCACCCGGAAGGGGCTAGCACACCAAGGCGCACCGTGGTGGTGAAGATCCGGCGGCCCGATCAACCGAAGGGTGTCTTCTAGTCCTCCTTTCATTTGCTTTATTTTCTTTATCTTTTCAAGAGGATGATTTGTTAAATGTTTAAGGTTTTATGTGGATGATTTAACTTTAACATTTAGCACCACCATGTGTTAGCTTTGTTTAGGTGGTTGCTTTTGTGGATGATTATCTTTTACCTTTATTAATATAATGTCTTCCATGTGTTTGTGTATTTTCTTTGCTCATTATTGATAATCATCTAAGCATTGTAAGAGGCACAGCCAATGTCCTTTGTTTAGGTGCATGCTAGATCACTCGGAAGAGGCATAGCTATAGATCCTTAGATCACTCGCGTGACAGGCTAGAGTGTGCTTTAACCGACTAAAATAGAGCCTAATCCAAACCTAGAGCACTCGGCCGAGGCGTAGGGGAGGGTTTCAACGACTAAAAGGAGTGTGCTTTAACCGATAGGCTAGAGTGTCATTCGCGTGACAGGCGAAAATACCATGGCATTTTAGTTTATCAGGTTCCTATGACTCGGAAGAGCGGGAACACTTAGGAAACCTCTGTCGAGTGATTATACACCGTGGTAGCCTTATGCTAGTAAGAGTGAGGGGTAAGAAGTCTATAGGAGTTTTCCACCTAGTCATTCCCGAGAGAGAGTTCGTCAATAGAGGGATAGTACAACATATAGTTTAAACGTGTTCTTGCATCATGTTTTTGCCTCCGCATTTACAACCTGCTTTCTTTATTTTACTTGTTATCTTGCAATCACTCTGCTTTGCACTTCACACCACCTCCATACATTCACCTTGCCATCATCATCCATTCTATTTTGCCTTGGCATATTTTAGTTGCTTGCATTCTAGAATTGTCATAACATTTTCATCTTACACCTTCACCGTACATATCCATTTATCTTGTTTATATCTTTTCCCTTGTTTTTCCTTTTTAGTTAGTGACACCTTTTTGCCTTGACAAATTGACTGTGCACTTCACATAGATCCTCGTGGGAACGATACTCACTCACCCTATTATTACTTGTATGACTGTGTATACTTTCACATATATGCGTGTTCACATACATCATTTATAGCACTACACAAAACACACCAAGTTTTTGGCGCCATTGCCGGGGATCTATCTATTCTTAGTGAAGTTTGTCATTTTTTTTGGGCATTTTCGTTTTGCTTTGTTTATTTTTTTTAGTTCTATTTTACTTGTTTTCTTTGTTTTTCTTTTCAGTGTATGTCCAGACGGTCTACTGACGGACCTCTCTATCCTATAGTGCCTGAAATTGAGCATTTGTTTCGTCAAAGAAGGCGTAATCAGCGTAGAGCTATGGACTCACCACCAATTCAAGACCCAGTAGTTCAAAATGTCGGGGCAAATCAACATGCTGCTGCACCTCGACCGAGAGCTATTACGGATAACCGAAATCCTGTCTTGGATAATCTTAATCCTGGCATCGTGGCACCAGAAATTACAGCTACACATTTCGAACTTAAGCCTGTTATGTTCAATATGCTTAACTCGATTGGGCAATTTGGAGGTATGGCGCATGAAGATGCAAGACAACATATCAGGGCATTTTTAGAAGTTTGTGACTCATTCCGTCAACAAGGAGTTCATGAGGATGTCTTGAAACTCAAACTATTCCCTTATTCTCTATGTGGTCGAGTAAGGGGATGGTTGAGTGAAGTACCATCCGGATCGATGGAGTCATGGGCTGATCTATGAAAGAGCTTTTTGCTACGGTATAATCCTCCGAATCTCAATACTCAACTTAGAAATGACATTGCTTCTTTTCGACAAGGTGACGGCGAGTCAATGTTCGAATGTTGGGATCGATACAAGGGATTGCTTCGCAAGTGTACAAATCATGGATTTCAAGATTGGACTCAAGTTGTGATGTTTTACAACGGAGTCAATGCACCTACTAGGATGATGCTAGATGCCTCGACAAATGGAACTTTTCTAGACATATCACCCGAGGAAGCATTTGACATTCTTGATAGAATTGCCAACAATGATTATCAATTTCCTTCTACAAGACTTGGAACCGGGAGGAAGGCACAAGGAACATTTGAGCTTGATACAAAAGACTCACTATCCGCCCAACTCTCAGCTATCACCAACATGTTGAAGAGAATTCAACGCTCCAATGAAGTGAAGGAAGTGAAGATGGCCAGTTCAGCATATCTGTTATGCCATGGCAATCATCACGAGAGTGAGTGCCCAGGAAGCCATGAGACAGCTAACTATGTGAGCAACTTCAACCGAAGCAACAAAAATCCCTACTCGAACACCTATAATCCAGGACGGAGACAGCATCCGAATTTTTCATGGGGAAACCAAGGACCCAGCAATCCTAATCCCCTAGTGCGGAACCAAAATCAGCATGAGCCCCAAAATTTTCAACCGAATATGCCTTGGCATAATCAGAGCAAGGGGGCTGCATCATCATCTAATACCAGTTCTTTGGAGGCGACTATGCAAGATTTTATTCTAAGTACCAAGACGATGCTTCAAGAGCATACAACAACCATTAAGAACCAAGGAACTTTATTGCAAAGCCACAGTGCTTCGTTGCGAAATCTGGAGAGTCAGGTTGGCCAAATTGCCACGGCATTACAAGAGCGTCAGCCTGGACGACTGCCAAGTGATACTGAAGTCACTAAGCCGCATGGTAAGGAGCATTGTAGTGCGATCACACTGAGAAGTGGTACTCAACTTAATCAGCAAGATAAGTTTGGGGGGAATAAGTCTGAAAATTCCCTACCCGAACTTGTGCAAGAAGAAATGCTTGAGCAAATTCTGGAGGAAAAGGACCAGGAGGAAGGTTTGACAAAGGAAACTGCCGACGGAGCAAACAAAAATGCCACGGCAAAACCAGTTCCTACACCACCAGTGGAAGAAGTTAGACCCCCACCATCCTTTCCCCAAAGGCTGAAGAAGCACAACGATGAAATTCAGTTCAAGAAGTTTGTGGACAAGTTGGATCAGTTATACGTAAATGTCCCGCTATTAGAGGCAATTAACCAGATGCCCACTTACGCTAAATTTATGAAGGAGATAGTCACAAAGAAGCGTAAAGTGGAGAACTTGGAGACAATTGCCATGACAAAAGAGTATTGCTCTGCTTTGAGTAATCTACCATCAAAGAAGAAGGATCGGGGCATCTTCATTATTCCTTGTGCCATTGGAGAAAAATTTTTTTGGGAAGGCACTTTGTGATCTTGGATCGAGTGTAAGTCTGATGCCCAAGTCAATTTTCGTGAAGCTTAGCATGGGAGATGCGAGACCCACATCCATCATATTGCAACTAGCCGATCGTTCTCATGTGAGACTCGAGGGGAAGATCGAAGATGTCATAGTGAGGGTGGACAAGTTCGTGTTTCCAGCCGACTTCCTCATACTTGATTGCGAGGTTGATTCTAGCACACCCATTATCTTAGGGAGACCTTTCCTAGCAACCGATCGCATTCTCATTGATTGTGAGAAGGGTGAGCTCACTATGCGTGTAGCAAATCAAAGATTGACTGTGAACATCAACAATTATCTTAAGTACATGGATGATTCTGAAGAATGCCGGAGCATTTTGGAAGCAGATTATGAGCAATCAACAGAAGCTGATCATTTTTGCCACAACAATTTCGTGCAACTGTATGAGTATGAAGAACTCACGAATGAACAAGATGAAGAAGCTAGTGAATCTTCATTGGAGGAACATCAATCTAGTCTGCTGATAGCTAGAAACAATTCAAGCTTCGAGCATCTTGATTTCGAGGAATTCAGTCCTCCTAAGCCTTCATTACTTGATGCACCAAAGTTGGAGATGAAGATTTTGCCACAACTGTAACATCCCGGTTTTGGGGTTAGTAGTTTGAGTGTTAATTGGGGAAATTCGATTCGGGTCGAATCGGATTCCTAGGGTTCGTTATTACGGGAAAAATTAAAATAATAATATTTTAATCGGATAAGTAAAAATTTTGTGAAATGGTTCTAAAAATATTAAAAAGGTGTTTTAAAGTTAAAGGAATATTATTTGAACTTTAATTTGATTTTTAATTGGGCTTAATTTTGTGCTAGTGACTAAATTGTAATTTTGGAAAAGTTTTGGGGATTTAATTAGTAATTTTCGGCAATAAGGATTTTTAGTGACTAAATTGGAAAGTAAGCCATACTTAGAATCCTTAGAGGGCCATAAACCCAATTTATTTTTAATTAATGATTTATCCACCAAAATTGTTTAAAAATTGTTTTATTTTAGATGACAACTTTATTTTCTTTTGGTAACTTCCCATTTTCCATCTTTTCTCTCAAGATTTTCTCTCATTTTCTCTCCATCTTCTTCTCCAAATTTCTTCAATTACTTGCTGATTTCTTCATCATTTTCTACAAGATTTATTTCAATTTACTCATCCTTTCATTCTCTACAAAACCTACTCATCAATTTTTACAAAATCAACATCATTTTCAAGGAAATCAAGGAAGGTTTTCTCATCTTTTTTTTGGTGGAGCAAATCTCTAAGATAAATTTTGATTTCTAATCTTTTTTTAAGGGTCTTTATTGAAGTTCCCAAGTATTGGCTTGCTAGTTAACAATTGAGATTTTATTTTGTGTTTTTTAATTCAAGATCTATGAGTTTTATGAAGGTTTTTGTGAAATCTTTTAAGATCTAAATTGATGCTGGATTTAGGTTGATTTAATTATGATATTAGGTCAATTAAATGATTGATTGAGTCTTGAAATGAGTTAACAACAAATTAATCCCGTAATAATGCAATAGGTGGTGTTTTAAGGTGGTTTTAGGTTATTTTAGGGGCTGTTTTAGGTGTTCTTGTGTTTCTGGAGGTATAAGGATGGTTTGGAAGTGTTTTTTGTTCATAATTGAGGTGGATTAGATGTTAGATTCATTAGGTTTTGGGCTGATGTTGTTTCGGATGCGTTTCGGCTAGGTTTCGGTCTTTTCGGCTAGGTTTTCGATGGTTTTGTGAAGGTGTAATGTGGCTTTTGTTTTGAGCACGTTGTGATGTGAATATGCTCTGTTTTTAATGTTGTAGAGGTAGTGCAAGAAGGTGCATAAGTGGCTGGTGCGTTGGCGTTGCCGTCGGAGCATCGGCGAGGGCTCGTTTCGCTTGTCGGTGAGTGGTTTTGGGTTTAAAGTGAATCGCATTGGTTCGGTTCTGTTTTGGGGACTATGGAATAGTGTGAAAACTTTCCATAGTTCAAGAGTAAGTGTTTTAAATGATGTTGATGCATTACCTCAAGTTTCTGCTATTTTTGGTAACGGCATATATGTGAACAATGATTCAATATGATTTTGGAATTGCATATATTTGATTTTGAAATGATGCATGCATGTGTTAATTGCTGAAAATGCATGGTTTATTAAGGCATTCATGGCTTATGTAAGCATGAAAAAGAATTTGGAATATGATGAGGTTATTTGCCCTATGTTGATAAAGTCGTTGAGCATGATTTTAGTTCACATGATGAACATTTAATGAGTGCATTATGAGCAGCAAGTTAACATGCATGATTGGAACTGATATTGGTTTAGTGACACTAACCTTAGATTCGGATACAAATGACATGTCATTAGGATTGTGTGCAATATAAAAATAATGAGGATAATGATGATGTCTACACGTAAACAAGGGTGACTTTGTGTCCGATCATGCGTGTAGAGCTTGCCTATATGTAAACAAGGGTGACTTTGTGTCCGACCGTGCATATAGTTGACCCATGCGTAAACAAGGGAGACTTTGTGTCCGACCGTGCGTAGTGGGGGTAACATGTATACAAGGGTGACTATGTGTCCGACCGATGCATGTTGAGACCAAGTGTCTCCAATTATGGAAAAAGGAATCCGTGTATTCGGTGAACTAAAAGTTCATATTAAGTGATCACTAGAAAGCCAATATGCATACATGAAATGGAATGATATATTTGTGCATGATACATGAAATGATTTGACATTGTTGATCAGCATGATTTGGTTTTACATATTTCAAATAAGCATGAAGAATGCAAGTATGACTTTATAAATGATTTTGAATTTGTTTAGAGCTTCCTCACTAAGCATGTTGTGCTTAAGCTCTCTCTTTTCATACTTGCAGAAAAATAGTGATATTCGAGGCTACGTTCGGAGCAAGGGAACCAAGGGGAAGGTTATCTCAATTTTTGGTATGTTTTGGCAAATAACATGGGGCTTGGCAATGTGTAAATCAAACCCACGGAAAGTGTGTGATTTTTGCTTTGGTTAATGTTGTAATAAGACCTATAATGTTTCGGTTTGTTAATTGATGGACTATGGTGTTATTTGGATTGTTGAAGCATGTACATGCATGAACATTTTTGATTTTAAATCATATTTTACGAAGCATGCCTATAGATTGTTTGGGATCTTTGATGTGATAAATGTGTGCTTTAAATTGTTCTTTATGCTTAGGAAATTATGCATATAATTAAGGGTGATTAAAGGTTATGTTTGAGAGGGTGGAATTAACTTACAATGTCCTAACTTGTTGAATTGCACAGGGGGTATCGATACATCTGGTAAGGGTATCGATACCCAAGGCTTAATTTGGGGTGGTTCGAATCATAGTTCGATGCAATTACCCCACTGGACGCCTGGGTATCGATACCACCCACGGGGATATCGATACCAGTAGCCTTCAAAGTGCAATAAGACTAGTCCCACGATAAGGTATCGATACCGAGACTTAGGGTATCGATACCCCTGATCCAAAAATGACATTTTAAGCATGGAAAATTACGTTTAGGGTCGGATGTCTTTCCACGATCGAATATAGATGCAATGAATAATATTGAGAGTTGTAATATCACCAAGATGCATGATGTTAACTTGAATTCGCATTGGTAAATTAATGTTAGTTTTAGTCCCTATGATATTGTGAGCTTTATAATTAGGTCCCTATTTTATGAAACATGAAATTGACGATGCTATAATGGTCCGATTGATCTGAACTTTGTTATGAGTATGCTATGCATGTTTAATTGAACTATGGTACGTCGAATTACCGGTTTATTGTTGGAATTAAAAATTATTTGTGTTTTGGTCCTTATGTACTGATATGCGAATTAAATGATTAATTGTGAATCGAATGTTCCCATTTTCGTTACGCATGACCTCGACACACATAGGAACTAAATTATGCATCTAGTTAGGAAAAAAACATATCGGTTTTCAGGGTTGTTTATCGAATTGGACCTTAACGGGTTTGGTTCGATATTCCCCGTGTAACCCGTTAGTGCCGGTTCCGTCCAGGTCGGGCTAAGAGGGTTACAACAGCATTTGAAATATGCTTATCTGGGTGAAAACAAGACCCTGCCTGTTATTATTTCTGCGAACTTAAATTCTGATCAAGAGAGAAGTCTACTTGTTGTTTTGTCACAGCATAAACGAGCAATAGGATGGACCATGGCGAATTTAAAAGGGATTAGTCCTACCATCTGTATGTATAAGATACTTCTGGAAGAATGTCATGGCAAATCTGTAGAGCCACAGCGTACACTCAACCCCATTATGAAGCAAGTTGTTATGAAGGAGATCCTTAAATGGCTTGATGCTGGAGTAATTTACCCAATATCGGACAGTTCATGGGTAAGCCCGGTTCAATGTGTTCCAAAGAAAGAAGGCACGACCGTGGTGAGCAATGAGGACAATGAGTTATTGCCGACGCGAGTAGTGACCGGATGGAGGATTTGCATGGGCTATCGGAAGCTCGATAAGGCTACGAAGAAGGACCACTTTCCTCTACCCTTTATCGACCATATGTTAGATCGCTTGGCGGGAAAAGCTTACTTTGTTTCTTGGATGGATATTCGTGTTATAATCAAATAGCTATTGCACCGGAGGACCAAGAGAAGACCACTTTCACTTGTCCTTATGGCACTTACGCTTTTCGAAAGGATGCCCTTCGGATTGTGTAATGCCCCGACAACTTTCCTGCGCTGCATGCAAGCTATCTTCTCAGATATGGTTGAGGACTCTCTTGAGATATTCATGGATGACTTTTCTGTTTCTGGAGACAATTTCCAGAAATGTCTTGGCAATTTAGCAAAGATCCTGAAGCGATGTGAAAAGGCTGACCTTGTGCTGAATTGGGAGAAATGTCATTTCATGGTGACGAAAGGTATTGTGTTGGGCCATAAAATCTCACACAAAGGCATTGAGGTAGACAAAGCTAAGATCGTGGTGATCGAGAAGCTATCACCGCCAACAAATGTCAAGGGCATAAGAAGTTTTCTTGGACACGCGGGATTCTATCGGAGATTCATCAAGGATTTCTCCAAGATCTCCAAGCCCTTGTGCATGCTGTTGCAGCAGAACCAGCCTTTTGTGTTCGATAAAAAATGCCATGGCGCTTTCACAGACCTAAAGCAAAGTCTAATCACTTCACCAATTGTTGTTCCACCAGATTAGACACTACTGTTCGAGCTGATGTGCGACGCGAGCGACTACGCAGTGGGAGCAGTCTTGGGGCAGCGTCGAGGTAAAATTTTTCATGTTGTTTATTATGCTAGCCGTACTTTAAATGATGCACAACTTAACTATACCACCACAGAGAAAGAGCTACTTGCCGTGGTATTTGCATTTGACAAGTTTAGGTCATACTTGATAGGCACTAAGGTCATTGTTCACACCGATCACTCAGCAATTAAGTACTTAGTGACTAAAAAGGATGCCAAACCTAGACTCATTAGATGGATACTATTGTTGCAAGAATTTGATTTAGAAGAGGTAGATTGGAAGGGAATTGAGAACCAAGTTGATGATCATCTTTCTAGGCTAGAAGTTGACCTGGAATGTCATGACAGAATTGAAATACATGATGAATTTCCTGATGAGAAAATTCTTTATGCCACGACAATTTCGTGGTACGTTGACCTTGCTAATTTTCTTGTTAGTGGTGTTTTGCCTTTTGACATGACTAGCCAGGGAAGGAAGAAATTTAGACATAACGCGCGGTTCTATTTCTGGGATGAGCCGTACCTGTTCAAGCATTGTGCTGATCAAGTGTGCCAGAAGAAGAGCAACGTGATATTCTTCATCACTGTCACACAGGCCCATATGGAGGTCACTTCGGAGGGATGAGGACTGCTGCAAAGGTCCTCCAATCAGGTTTTTATTGGCCTACCTTATTCAAAGATGCCCAGGAATTTTACCAAGCCTGCGACCGATGTCAGAAAACTGGGAACATCTCCAGACGGCATGAAATGCCACAACAAAATATATTGGAGGTCGAGTTATTTGACGTATGGGGCATAGACTTTATGGGACCATTCCCATCCTCATTTGGAGATCTATACATCCTTTTGGCAGTGGACTACGTGTCCAAATGGGTTGAAGCCATTGCAATGCCAAGGAACGATTCAAAGACAATGCTTAAATTTCTGCATAAGCACATCTTCACAAGATTTGGCGTGCCAAGGGCTATCATCAGTGATGAAGGTACCCACTTTGACAAGAAGTTAATTGCCAAGGCATTACAAAGATATGGGGTGCGACACAAAATTGCCACGGCATATCATCCCCAGACCAATGGGCAAGCCGAGGTTTCCAAACGTGAAATCAAGCAAATTTTCGAAAAAGTGGTTAATTTGAGAAGGAAGGATTGGTCACCAAAGCTTGATAAAGCATTGTGGGCGTACCGAATAGCCTTCAAAACCCCGCTAGGGATGTCTCCATTTAAGTTAGTCTATGGAAAAGCATGTCACCTCCCGGTCGAACTAGAGGATAGGGCCTATTGGGCAATCAAGAAACTCAACTTGGACGCCAAGTTAACTGGTGAGAGAAGACTTCTAGAGTTGAATGAGATGGGGGAATTCAGGAACCAAGCTTATGAGAATGCTAAACTCTACAAGGAGCGAACCAAAAGATGGCATGATCAAGCGATTTTGCCACGACATTTTCAGGCTGGACAACAAGTGCTCCTATTCAACTCAAGGTTGAAGCTCTTCCCTGGGAAGCTTAAATCAAGGTGGTCTAGGCCTTTTGAAATTCACCATGTGTATCCCCATGGAGATGTCGATATCAAGAACATTGATAGTGGGAAAATTTTTAAAGTCAATGGCCAATGTCTGAAGATCTACACTGGAGCCCATGTGATGCGGGATAAACCCACCGCACACCTTATAGATGCCTGACATACTGAAATGTCACGGCATTTTCAGTCTACACCTGTTCATAAATAATTTGTTTTTAAGTTTGTGTCGCGTGTCAAAAGTGTGCGTTTAGTGCAAGTGGGCACATCGAAAGTAATAAGTGATAAGTATTATCGGATTATCGTCTCCTCAGGGACCGGTATACTTAATATGCTTTCTTCACCTTCTTGTTCTGTAGAAAAGTAAAGACACAAGTGAATTGAGTTGATTTATCTAAACTAAAATAACTAAATAAAAGTAAAGAGTTGGAATAATAGAGAGAGATGGGCTAGGATCCAGTTGCGTCGTATTGTGGATTTGATTGACTTGTCTCTGTCCAATGCAGTCGTATATTACTGCCTTGGCAGCACTGCAGTTTACTGCCTTGGCAGCGACAATACTGTCTGCCGTGGCAATCCCTTGCTCGTGGGTAGACTTTACCAAAGTTCGGCAAAGTGTCCTTGAATGACTCCGCTTATCCCTAAGTCAGAGTGCTGTTGATGACTAGTCCTTGATGATACCTCCCAGCTTGAACCAATTATACTCACCAACCAATCTCACACTTCTTTTAGCAGCTGAAACTCTTAACCTATCCCTAGGCCGAGTTAGTATTTCGCGATTGAAACACCGTACTTAACCCTTTCGTGAATCTAACTCTCCCGAGCTTAGATAAATGGATTACTCACAATATCCTCTCTCGAGCTCAATTGTGTGAACAAGGAATAACAAAGGATAAGCAAACCTTGATAACTTTATTGCATTGAATCAAAGACAAAGTACAATCTCTTCTCACATATACTCGACAACCTTCACCTAATCCCTAAGAAGGTTTAGAACATAATGGAGAGTAAGAAGACAAGAATAGAAGTCGTCTCTCTCCCTAGGTATTCCGCGTTTCATACATTGGGTGGCTAGGTCTTTATATAGGCTAAACCTAGGGCAAACCTTTCCTAAGTAGAATACAACTTGGAGTAGGGAAGAAGTCAAGTACATAATAATAAAAATATTTCCAAGTTTAATTCGGCTAAGGAGGCTTTCTCGCGTGGTCTTCCTTTGGGCTTTTTCTTGTGCTAGCCAGCTCCGATCCATGGGCTTCAAGTCCAGACACGTTCCTTGGATTTTTATCTTTCCATCGCCTAGTCTTGCTTCTTGTCTTTCTGCTGCTGCCTCGGCATCAGGTCTTGCCTCGGCCTTGTCGCTACCGCGACACTGGTTCTCCTGCACAAATATGAAAATGTAGTAAAACATGCCTTTTTTTGTAAATATTATTTATATGAGCATAACTTCTAAATATATCACATTAAGTACATGCATTGGTTCGAGTGGGTGTATATTTGGTGATTAATGCCCATAAAAGGAGTAAAAAGTGATAGTGTGTTGAGCACTTATCACACGCCCAAACTCGAACTATTGCTTGTCCTCAAGCAATGCAAACCATCAATTTGCCGAACTCTACTCTCTCTTGGTCTTATATTTCCATCTATTCTCCCCACTTAACTAGGCCTATCCTTTAGTCTTAACCTTTCGGCTACCTAAGGGTTTACTTAGAAACAAACTATAAGAATTGTGAGTGTGTGCGTTTTTGTGGACAAGTTGATTAAAGGCTTTCTTAGATAAACTCTACGTTCAAGACAAATAGAATTGGGTTAAGTGTTCTCTTCTTTTCTAAAACACCAATTCTTGAGTCAATTTCGGGCACCTTAAGGATTGTGTTTTTCCCTGCACTTATTTTTTTCTTTCTTTTTGATATTCCTTAAAGCATACTAGAGCCAATTTCGGGCACCTCTAGCATGAAGAAGAGATTTTTCTAGAGCCGGTGATAGGCACCTCTAGTTACTTTCCCAAAAATCTAAGTCTTTATCACCTAAGTTCATTAAAAGAATTTTTATAATCCAACAAGTCCCAAAAGTGTTTAAAGTTCTTCCTATAGTAAGCTTCTAGGTTTTCATCCTTAAGCATCCTAAGGTTAAGCCTTCTTAACAGAACCTAAACATGGTAAGGAGAAAGATTTATATAGCCTTAAAGAATAAACTAAGGCAATACTGATGATGAGCAGTGCAAAAGTGTAGGCAGTTAATTCAAGTAAGGCGGGGAGCATAAAAATTTTAAAAAAAATCATTGGAATACTCCCTTTTTGGCAAGGCCGCAACAGTAGATTGCTGCCTTGGCAGTGAATCTGCACCCCCAAACTCAAACCAAGCATTGTCCTCAATGCTTTATATTTGAAGAAATAAGCGGCAAACAAAATATGAATATAAGAAGCAGCAAATAAAAACAGTAAAAGCAATTAATATTGAATTAAGGACAAAGAATTTTAAAGCGACTCCGAAGAGCTGCTTGTAACAATTTTCCTCCTCGGCCTTGATGCTGAATGCTTTTTCCTTGGTGAAGGCGATGGTTGTGCCTTTGCTTGCCGGGGCGGTTGGACTCGAGTGGGTGGTGTCCGTTGCATTGGGGCGTCCACCTCTTCTCCTTCTTCTACATCAGCCATCTCTTCGGTGAACATTACGTCCGTTCCTCCTCCCATTGTTGTTGATCCTCCGGTGTGGTGTGTACTTGGGCCGGCGGCGGTGGAGCTTTGGTGCACATAGGCATCTATCTCGGCTGATAGACTGCGCATGATAATTGGTGATCGGGGTAGGGTGCTAAAAACGGCCATTCGCTTGGATGGCCTTCTGCTGACAGATGAGGTCGTGGCATAATCTTCTGCTGAAAATGGCATTGCTTGGACAGGCTCCGCTTGCCTGATCTGCATGACTTTGTGACAGAAGTTCCTGGTCCATCCTCGTCGTGGGGGCGTGTATTCGTCCGTCTCTTCGATGGGCACACCTGCGGCAACACATAAACCCGTGATTAAACAAGGTAAATACAATGGTCCCCTATCTTTCTTACCGCACTCGTGAATTTTCCGAAGGATGATCTCTCCAACGTTGATGGTCCTCTTATTGATGATGGATTGGATAAGCACCAATCTTTTACGATCCACCGTGCTATTTTGTGACGTGGGGATGAGCCGTCGCTTGACAAAGGTATTCCACATCTTGGCCTCGGGCTTTAGGCTTTGTCTTGTTACGGATCCTCTATGGGTACCGATTTCCCATGGGGTGTTCGCGTAAAAAAGATCATCTTTGATGAGCTCGTAGTCCTCTGCAGTGACGTCTTCCATGAATTCGGCGTGGATATCACTGTTAGGGGTGAGGTCGTAGAAATTGTTGATTGTCTCGGCATCAAGCTGGACAGGCCTGCCGCGGTAATGAACAAACAGGGAGTCTTTGCTGGGCCCGTGCGCGTAGAACTCCCGCACAATCGTAGCATTTGCCTGGGCAGGTTGGAGGCAGAAAATTTCCCAGTTTTGGTACTTAATTCTGTCGAAGAGGTAGTGCTCTATGCCGTAATTTTTGTAACACCCCAAAAACCGGGTTAGAATAACGATTTGAATAAATTGTAAATTAAAATAAATCATGTGATTGATTGGAGTAAAAGTAGTGACTAAATTAAATTGAACAAGGAATGTGAGGGTTGCATGGTGAATGCACAAGTTCCATAAACTACCCTAGTAATAAACCATGTCTAGGTAAATAAAAAAGGGGCAAAATGGTCTTTTTACCCACAATGACAATCAAACAAAATCAGCACATATATCCTTCTTCTCCCCTCATTCACGTTAAACATAAAGAAAATAAAAGAGAGAGAATCTTGTGAGAGAAATTCATGGAAGCTTAAGGAAACAAGCTTTAATTCTTGCAATTTGGTGGGTATTGGAGCTCCTAGTTAAGAAGAGTTGGGTAAGTCTTCTAAATCCTCTTTGGATTGTTGATTAGTAAAATAATGATTGTTTATAGTTGCTAAAAATTTGGTTCAAGTAGTTAGATATCGAATTGAAGTTAGCTATGACTTGGGTTTAGTATTTTGAAAGTGTAATGTACATTAATTGGTTCAATGTCAATCTTGCATGAAAATAGTTGATGAAGAAGTGACCTAAATAAGTTTGAGTTCATGTTAAAGGTGTTGGAAATCTATGGAAATAAATTAGGAATTAGGGATTGAACATCTAGAAGGGAACTTAGCCGGAAATGCTTAGAAATGTCATTCCGAGTAGCACTTTTGAGAAAATTTCCTAGGGCTCGTATGAAGGATTTAGGAGCTGAAACTTTGCAGTAATATACTCCAATATACCTAGTTTAAGGGAAAATTTACGGAACCTAAATCCGAGCTCAGTAGAAAAAGATATTAGCGTTTCCGTAAGGGCTGTCCGAACAGTCCCGGTTCTGGACAGACCCGATTCGAATGAAATTTGGAGCTGACCTAATAGGAATTAAAATGTAAGGTTAATTGTTCCTTTTATAGAATTCTTCTAGCTTTCCAAAGAGGTAAAATGAACTAAAATCGGATATCGGAGCTAGGAGATATGATCGAATTACGGAAGGGTAGCAAAACTGTCCGTAATACATAAATGCACATGTTCATCCTTGTTAAGACTAAGATCATTTGGATTAAATGATGGAATGTATTCTAATAGATATTATATGTGTATGAATTGCTAGAGAATACAAGGGAGGAGGATATCGAGGAGGAACAAAGGCTCGAGCAAACTCGAAAGAAGGGCAAGGGGATCGCGATTTACAACCCCTAAATAGCTCGGAATAAACTGTGAGTGTGGCAAACCTTAGGGTTAGGACCTAGGGTCCTAACCATCTGTTTGTTATTGATTCGATTTATTTATGCAATTGAATTAATCTATAATTGATAGAAAAAGGGAAGGAGGCTAATGTTAAATGATATGTATGATATAAATTGCTTGTTAGTTGATAGTACTAACGTAGTACATATGCATAGCTCAGAAATGCCGAGGTAAGTATGGCACGCGGCTACGGATGCCAGGTACGTGATTCATACATACTTAAGATGATATGATTAATTGCTCGGTAATATGATATGCATGACTATATGTTCATAGGGCATGTTGGATCATGATTGATGCTTATATGTTAGCATGTTATGTACACTTGCTCTTGATGATATGAATTTGGTAATGTAAATTGAATATTGATCAATGGAAAATGAAAACGTTATTGAGCCTTGGTTGATAGTCGGTCATAGGTAGTACGGCATGCCTAGGGTCTTGAGCTCATTATTTAGTGCTACGGCACTCTTGTTTGGTACTGTGGGTACCGTGATTTTGGTGGTTAGTCACCAATTGGTAGATACCATGGGTATCTCTTGTTAGTACCTTTGTGGTACTCTTGTTAGTGCCTTTGTGGTACTCTTGTTAGTGTCTTCGTGACACTCTTGTTGATTCGCTTACCTTGTCCTACTATACCAAGGCAACACCCGAACCTAATTGAAAAACTAAAAGGTGTAAATGTGATCCATATGTACATGTAGTGGCTTGAGAAGCATTGAAACTTGATTTGGTATTGATATAGAATATGAAATGTAATTGATGCTATAAGTAGCACTTGAATGTGAAATGGTCATGGACATGGGAAATGAGCATTTGGCTATAAGTAGCCCTTGAAATGAAATTTTATTGAAAACTTGAAATTGGAAATTGAATAATGAACTATATGCTTTGAATAGTATGCTAGACTTGTAATTGATATGAAAAGCATGTTAATCTTGTATATTGTTTGATGCTAATGCCATGAATGACTTATTTGATGTATTGAAGCATGTCACCTTTAATGCTATGTAATTGTTACAATGTTTGTAGTGAGCATGATATTTGTTATATGTGTATGCCTAATATGGTTAGACTAGGGCTACCTCACTAAGTACTTCATAGTACTTACCACTCGTTTTCCTCCTTCCCACTAACAGGATATCGAGCTAAGGAGCTAGATCGAGATTAATCGGGAGCAAGAACATCAAGCAAGCAATGTATGGTAATTGTAATGTTTTGTTAACTCCTAGAATGGTGGCATTAGTGGACATGATACGTTAGCATTTTGCATTTGAGGGCTTGTCCCATGGTTTTGTATATATATGGCTTGTTAATTGTTTTGGTCTGTAAGCCATAAGGCATGATGAACATATTAGATTTAGCTTATGGTCTAGACTTGCATGGATTCTTGTTTGGTGCATCTAGCCTATAAGTTTCATGGTTAAATGGGGTATAGACTCTTGTTATGAAAATCATGTTTGTGCTACTATTGGTAGTTAAGGACTAGGTCCATGGAATGCTTATTGGTCTTGATAGATATATGTATGTGAAATTGGAAATTGAAGGTTAGCTAGATTGACATGTATGGCATAGAACTAAATTAAGAAGGATAATGTGAATGACTAATAGGTTGGATGATTACTTGGCTAAAGCGAATAGGCCAGTAGATTGATACATGTTACCCAAACATGATTGAATCTGTCCCTTAAGGTTTAGGGATAATATAAGATAACCTAGATAGTTTTTTTTTAAAGTGTTTAAGTGTTTTAAAAAAATTAAAAATCTGGAATTTGGGGCAGGGGTATTGATACCACCCTTGGCAGATTCAAAATGGCATCGAAGTGTGGTTCGATGCCAGGCTTCATTGAAATCTCCCTGGATCGATGCCAGTATCGAACCAGGCCATTATAGCCTTAAGCTAGTGAGTCCTCGAAATAGACCTGCATCGATACCTGGTTCGATACTAGGACTTCCAGTAACGAAATGGCATCGATGCCAGTATCGGACCAGGCTACTCATCCTTAGTCAACAAGTCAACGAGGAAGACTAGCATCGATACATGGTTCGATGCTAGGGCTTCCAGAATCGAAATTGCATCGATACATGTCTCGAACTAGGCTCCCCAGCCATGGTCAACGGGTCAACATAGTTGACCTGTATCGAACAAGGGTTTGATACCCCCGTTCCGATACCCCTCTATAGGGAGTATCGATACCCCTAGTTAATTTTGGTTTAACTTGAAAAATGGAAATTGGCTTAATCAATAAGAGTATGTTAATGATAATTAAATGAATAAAAAAAATTTGGCTAGATGTTTTGATTAAGCTCAATCGAAATTGTAATTGATAGATGAACGGAAATTTAGGAATCGAATTGGTAAATTGAATAAAGTACGAAAAAGTTTTAAATTATTCTCAAATCTAATAAGTGTTACAAGATTTTGACTCGTTCAGTTATACAAATGAATAGAAATGCCTTACAATTAAATACAAATTCGGTTTAACTACGAGTTGAATTGTCCGGTCGACACCTCCGTCTCCTAACCCGGGGCGAGGGTGTCACATTTTATATGGTATCAAAGCTTTCGGTTGCATGATTCTCGGACCGAAAGTAATATGCATGCATCATATAGGATTAAACTATGCCACCTAGGAGTTATTTATACCGTACTTGCTTGTGTTCTTGCTAAATTGAATAATTTTTGCTATCTTTTTGTAGTATGGTAGACACGATATTAAACTTGGGAGATGAAAGTCCCGAGGGCTCCTCCAATGAGAATGAAAATGTGAGGATGGTACTGAATCCTCCTCAAGAACAAGTGCCACCTCTAATGGAAGCTGCCCCTGAGATGGTAGCCCCGGTCATACAAGATGTTCAACGGGAATGTCTTCTAAGTATGAAAGGAATGTTTGATCAGTTAGTATCCGACTTGAGACAGAATCGTCCTACTGCTCCCGTTGATGCTACACCGAGTAGGGCCCCTATTGAGAAATTGGCCAGATATCGAGCCTATACTTTTACGGGTGTTAATGAGGAAAAGCCCGAGGAACCGGAACAGTGGTTAGAAAGGACCACTCAAATCCTAACTAAACAATTTCAATGCTCCGACGAGCACAAGCTCGAATGTGCTATATCGCTTCTAGCTGACGAAGCCTTAAGTTGGTGGGAAACTACGATCTTGAATGCTCCTGCTGATGTCATCACTTGGGACTTCTTTGTAGACGAATTCAAGAAGAAGTATATTAGTGAGCAGTACCTGGCTGAAAGACGAAGACGGTTCTTGTATTTGAGGCAGGCTAATAGGCCTATTGAGCTGTATGTGGCAGACTTTTGCAAGTATTTCAAGTACGGAGCCAAGTATATTAAGACTAAGAAGCAGAAATGCCAAATGTTTATCGATGGGCTGAATGATGAGATGAGCCCCATGTTTACTGCTTTGGGAATTACTGACTTCCAAATCCTAGTCAACCGGGCTATTGCTACCGAAGCCAAGATGAAAGCTTCGGAAAAGGGAAAGGGTGGAAATAGGGATGATAAGAAGCGTAAATGGGAGGATAGATCCGATTGGAATGTGAAGAGAGCTAAGCAACAGAAAGAGGTCTCCTCAACTTACCATCATGAGTCTAAGAATCGTTATGTGCCGAGACCTCAGTCGGCAAATAGACCTGTAGCCCCAGTGGCCTCTGTTCATAGCACGGGAAATTCCGGAAAAGCTTCGACTTGTCAGTTCTGCAAGAAGTTTCATGTTAGTCCTTGTCGACTTCAGACGAGACTGTGTTATGCGTTTGGAGGATCGAACCACTTTGTTAAGGATTGCCCTCAAAATCCTAATAGAGGCACACCTCAGTCTCGTGCCTATCAGAGTCCTCCACCTCAGAACCGAAACAAGGGCCCGGGACAGGCTCATTCCGGGAATCAAAGCAAGGGAAAGGAACGTCAATCAGCCCCTCCTCGTCAAGAATCGCGAGCCCCGGCTAGAATGCACACCATTCGTGGTAGAGGAGAGGAAGAATCTCCCGATGTTATTGCAGGTACCGTTGAATTAAATTTAAGTCCTGCAGATGCTTTAATAGATTCTGGATCCACTCATTCCTTTGTATGTTCTAGAATGCTTGTAAAGGTTAAGTTAGAACCTGAAAAGGTTTATAGGGGTCTTGTAGTGTCAAACCCAATAAGAGGAATAATGAATGTTAACCTTGTTTGTAAAGAATCCCCGATCACAATTCGGAACATTCCTTTTCGAATTGATCTATTTTTACTACCAGAATGTGAGTTTGACCTAATATTGGGGTTAGACTGGTTGACCAAACATGAAGCCTGGATCGACTGCCTGAATCGAAGATTGTATCTTCGTGTTTTGGGAAAGGAGTCAATCCTCCTAATTGATAAGAAGCCAACTTCGATCTTTGCTGTTATGGCTTTGCAAGATGAATATGATTTTGGTTTGCCGAAAATCCCCGTGGTATCCAAATTTGTTGATGTTTTTCCAGAGGAACTTCCTGGCCTTCCTCCGACTAGAGAAGTTGAATTCGAGATAGAAGTCCAGCCTGGGACTAATCCGGTGTCAATTGTACCTTATAGAATGGCACCTATTGAGTTGAAAGAGCTTAAGAAGCAACTCCAAGAGCTACAAGATAAGGGATTCATCCATCCCAGCTCTTCTCCATGGGGTGTTCCTGTTTTGTTCGTGAAGAAGAAAGATGGAACCATGAGGCTTTGTATTGATTATCGGCAATTAAATCGGGTGACCATTAAGAACAAGTATCCATTGCCTAGAATTGAAGACTTGTTTGATCAACTCAAGAATGCTACGGTGTTCTCTCGGATTGATCTTCGATCAGGGTACTATCAAATGAGAGTAAAAGAGGAAGATGTTCCTAAGACAGCTTTCAGAACTCGATATGGCCATTTTGAATTCTTGGTAATGCCATTTGGGTTAACTAATGCCCCAACTTCATTCATGGATCTCATGAATCGAATCTTCCGGCCATATCTAGATAAGTTTGTGGTCGTCTTTATTGATGACATTCTGGTGTATTCTCGGGATAAGGAGGAGCATGCAGAACACCTTCGAATTGTTTTGCAAACTCTCCGTGAACGTCAATTGTTTGCCAAGTTCTCCAAGTGTGAGTTCTGGTTATCAGAAGTGTCATTCCTTGGCCATGTCATCTCGGCAGAAGGAATCAAAGTCGATGCAAAGAAAGTGCAAACTATATTGGATTGGAGACCTCCGAAAAATGTTAGTGAAGTTAGAAGTTTCCTTGGTTTAGCCAGATATTATAGGAGGTTTGTTAAGGGATTCTCCACTATTGCCTTGCCCTTAACAAAACTCCTTAGAAAGGATTAATTGTTTGAATGGTCAGAGGACCAACAAACAAGCTTTGACCCATGCTCCTGTCCTTGTTCAACCGGAATCCGGCAAGGAATTCACATTCGGGACTAGGATGTGTTTTGATGCAAGGAAATAATGTGGTTGCTTATGCATCTAGGCAATTGAAACCTCATGAACTGAATTATCCGACACATGACCTCGAGTTAGCTGCTATCGTATTTGCCCTCAAGATATGGAGGCACTACTTATATGGTGAGAAGTGTTACCTATACACTGATCACAAAAGTCTTAAATACCTCATGACTCAGAAGGACTTGAATATGAGACAAAGAAGATGGATGGAATTGCTAAAAGACTATGGTTTGGTCATTGATTATCATCCCGGAAAAGCTAACGTAGTGGCCGATGCCCTTAGTCGTAAACCAATGTTGGGTAAGCCATTTGATAACTTTGAAATGTTAAACTTACTTGAATTTCCGTGTCTAATTTTGAAAATTTCCTTGTAGCCCCAAATGCGATAAATGCTCACCTTCGAGTATATCGAAAGCAAGGATATTTGTCTAAACTCCAGGTTCAATCTGATTTGATTTCGAGAATCAAAGACCTTCAGCAATCTGATTCTAAGCTTCAAGCTATTGCATTCAAGCTTGATTCGAAAGCTAATGTCGAATTCTCCCTCAAATCGAATGGATTACTCTACTTTAGAGATAGAGTATGTGTACCAAATAATAAGGAATTGAAAAGAGACATCCTACAAGAAGCACACCAAAGTCCGTTCTCGATCCATTCTGGTTCCGTTAAGATGTATAAGGACCTGAAATCCTTGTATTGGTGGCCTGGCATGAAAGCAGCCATCACAGATTTTGTATCACGATGTTTGACTTGTCAAAAAGTCAAGGCTGAACAACGAGCTCCTACGGGATTGCTTCAACCTATTGAATTGCCTGAATGGAAATGAGATCGAGTAACAATGGATTTTGTCATTGGTTTGCCTGTTACACCGAGAAAGAGTGATGCTATTTGGGTAATTGTGGATAGACTCACCAAGTCTACACATTTCATTCCAATTCAAAAGAACATGAACTCGGAGACTTTGGCCGAGTTGTATATCCGAGAAGTAATTCGGTTACATGGTGTACCGACATCGATTATTTCTGATAGAGATCCAAATTTTACATCTCGATTTTGGAAGTCTTTGCAAAAGGCTCTCGGAACCAAAGTGCATCTCAGCACTACCTTCCATCCGCAGTCTGATGGTCAATCCGAAAGGGTGATACAAGTCCTGGAAGATATGTTACGTGCTTGTGTTATAGACTTTGGGAAGAATTGGGAAAAGTCCCTACCCTTGGTGGAATTTGCGTATAACAATAGCTATCAGGAATCAATTCAAATGGCTCCCTTTAAAGCTTTATACGGGAGGAAATGTAGAACTCCTTGTCGTGTGTCAAAAGTGCGCGTTCAGTGCAAGTGGACACATCGCAAGTAATAAGTGATAAGTATTTATCGAGTTATCGTCTCCTCAGGGACCGGTATACTTAATATGCTTTCTTTATCTTCTTGCTCTGTAGAAAAATAAAAACACAAGTGAAAGGGTGTGATTTATTAAACTAAAATAATTGAATAAAAATAAAAGGGTCGAAATATTAGAGAGAAAGATGGGCCAGGATCCAGTTGTATTGTATTGTGGACTTGGTTGACTTGTCTTTATCCAATGCAATCGCATATCTCTGCCTCGGCAGCACTGCAGTTTACTGCCTGGGCAGCGATAATGCTATCCGTCGCGGCAATCCCTTGCTCGTGGGTAGACTTTACCAAAGTTCGGCAAAGTGTCCTTGAATGACTCCGCTTATCCCTAAGTCAGAGTGTTGTTGATGACTAGTCCTTGATGATACCTCCCGGCGTGAACCAATTATACTCACCAACCAATCTCACACTTCTTTTAGCCGCTGAAACTCTTAACCTATCCCTAGGCCGAGTTAGTATTTCACGATTGAAACACCGTACTTACCCCTTTCGTGAATCTAGCTCTCCCGAGCTTAGATAAATGGATCACTTACAAACTTCCCTCCCGGGCTTGAATGCAAGAACAACGAATAACAAAGGATAAGCAAACCTTGATAATCTTTATTGCATTGAATGAAAGATAAAGTACAATCTCCTCTCACAAATACTCCACAACCTTCACCTAAACCCTATGAAGGTTTTAGAACATGATGGAGAGGAAAGAAACAAGAGTAGAAGTCGGCTCTCCCTAGGTATTTCCGATCACCATTACATTGGGTGGCTAGGTCTTTATATAGGCTAGACCTAGGGCAAACCTTTCCTAAGTAGAATACAACTTGGAGTAGGGAACAAGTCAAGTACATAATAATAATATATTTCCAAGTTTGAATTCGGCTAAGGGGGCTTTCCCGCGTGGTCTTCCTTTGGGCTTTTCCTTGTGCTAGCGAGCTCCGATTCATGGGCTTCAAGTCCAGACACGTTCCTTGGATTTTTGTCTTTCCATCGCCTATCACTTTGCTTCCTGTCTTCATGCTGCTGCCTCGGCATCAGGTCCTACCTCGGCCTTGTCTCTGCCACGACACTGGTTCTCCTGCACAGATATGAAAATGCAGTAAAACGTGCCTTTTTCTATAAATAGTATCTATTTAAGTATAACTTCTAAATATATCACATTAAGCATATGCATTGGTTCAAGTGGGTGAATATTTGGTGATAAATGCCGATAAAAGGAGTAGAAAGTGATAGTGTGTTGAGCACTTATCAGCGGTGGTCGTGCTTAGCACTATGGTAGAGGTAGTGGTGATGCTCCAGTCTGTAACTTGTGTTCTAGGCGCCATCCAGGGGAGTGCTGGTGGGCCACTGGTGCATGTATAGGTTGTGGGTCGATGGATCACAAGAAGCGTGATTGCCCAAGGTTTGCTGGTGAGTCGGGTGATCGTGCTGTGACGCCTGGTAGAGGACATGGACGTGGTCGAGGTCTTTTCCAGAGGCAGGGAGAAGGACGGAAGGTTTATGCTCAGCGTGGGACTCGTAATGCAACAGATGTGGTGGCAGGTACCTTTTCTTTGCAAAATGTACCGTTGTTTTCTTTGATAGATTCAGGATCTACACATTCTTATGTTTTGAGTGAGCATGCATATTTGTTGGATATTCTGGTTGTAACATCTCGGTTTTGGGGTTAGTAGTTTGATTGTTAGTTGGGGAAATTCGATTCGGGTCGAATCGGATTCCTAGGGTTCGTTATTCCGGGAAAAATTAAAATAATAATATTTTAATCGAATAAGTAATAATTTTGTGAAATGGTTCTAAAAATATTAAAATGGTGTTTTAAAGTTAAAGGAATATTATTTGAACTTTAATTTGATTTTTAATTGGGCTTAATTGTGTGCTAGTGACTAAATTGTAATTTTGGAAAAGTTTTGGGGATTTAATTAGTAATTTTCGGCAATAAGGATTTTTAGTGACTAAATTGGAAAGTAAGCCATACTTAGAATCCTTAGAGGGCCATAAATCCAATTTATTTTTAATTAATGATTTATCCACCAAAATGGTTTTTAAATTGTTTTATTCTAAATAATAATTTTGCAAAACCTACTCATCAATTTTGCAAAATCAACATCCATTTTCAAGAAATCAAGGGAGGATTTCTCATCTTTTTGGTGGAGCAAATCTTTAAGGTAACTTTTCTGATTTCTAATCTTTTTCTAAGGTTCTTTATTGAAATTCCCAAGTATCGGCTTGCTAATCAACAATGGAAACTTAATTTTGTGTTTTTAATTCTAGATCTATGGATTTTATGGACGTTTTTGTGAAATCTTTTTAGATCTCAATTAATGCTGTAATTAGGTTGATTTAATTATGATATTATATTAATTAAATGATTAATTAAGTGTTGAATTGATGGCACATTAATTTAATCCCGGAATAATGTAATCGATAATGTTTTAAGGTGGTTTTCGGTTGTTTTAGGGGCTATTTTAGGTGTTCTAATGTTTCTGGAGGTACAAGGATGGTTTGGAAGTGTTTTTGGTTCATAATTGAAGTGGATTTGATGTTAGATTCATTAGTTTTTGGGCTGATGTTGTTTCGGACGCGTTTCGGCTTAGTTTTCGGTCTTTTCGGCTAGGTTTTTGGTAGTTTTGTGGTAATCGGTTGTGGCTGCTGTTTTGAGCATGTTATAATGTTAATATGCTCTGTTTTTAATGTTGTAGAGGAAGTGCAAGAAGGTGCGTAAGTGGCTGGTGCATTGGTGTTGCCGTCGGAACATCGGCGAGGGCTCGTTTCGCTTGTCGGTGAGTGGTTTTGGGTTTAAAGTGAATCGCATTGGTTTGGTTCTATTTTGGGGGCTATGGAATAGTGTGAAAACTTTCCATAGTTCAAGAGTAAGTGTTTTAAATGATGTTGATGCATTACCTCGATTTTCGGATATTTTCGGTAATGGCATATATGTGAACAATGATTCAATATGATTTTGGAATTGCATATATTTGATTTTGAAATGATGCATGCATGTGTTAATTGCTGGAAATACATGACTTTTAAAGACATCCATGGTTTATGAAAACATGAAAAATGAAGTGGAATATGATATGGTTATTTGCCTTACATATGATGGTGCCATTGGGCATGACTTTTGGTTCATTTGTTGAACACATTATGGATGCATTATGAGCAGCAAATTAGCATGCATACTTGAACTTTATATTGGCTTAGTGACACTACTTTTAGATTCGAATACAAATGACATGTTATTAGGATTGAGTGCACTATAAACATTATGGAAATAAAGGAAAAATGCCTACACGTAACAAGGGTGACTTTGTGTCCAACCGTGCGTGGTAGAGCTTGATAATGGTGACTTCGTGTCATGTCAATGGTGACTTCGTGTCATGTCAATGGTGACTTCGTGTCATGTCAATGGTGACTTTGTGTCATGACGAGACTAAAGGTCTCTAATCAATGGATCCGTGTATTCAGTGAACTTAAGGTTCACATTAAGTGATCACTAGGAAGACAATATACAAACATGAACATATTTGGAACATTGTGCATCATTTGTGAAATGAATTGATAATGCCATGCATACTCAAGGAAGGTTTTTGGTATTGAACATGAACATGATTTGTTAAGCATGCTTGGTTTTAGAAAGGCATTACAAGTTATGGTTTTTGAATATGGTTTTAATTTGATGCATTGATGATTTTATTTAGAGCTTCCTCACTAAGCATGTTTTGCTTAAGCTCTCATTTCATCTCAATTTTTGGTATGTTTTGGCAAATAACTTGGGGCTTGGCAATGTGTAAATCAAACCCATGTGAAGTGTGTGATTTTTGCTTTGGTTAATGTTGTAATAAGACCTATAATGTTTTGGATTATTAATTGATGGACTATGGTGTTGTTTGGATTGTTGAAGCATGTACATGCATGAACGTTTTTGATTTTAATCATATTTTAGGAAGCATGCCTATAGTTTGTATGGAGTCTTGATGTTGATAATTGTGTGCTTTAAGTTGTTCTTTATGTTTAGGAATTATGCATATAGTTGATGGTGATTAATGGTTGTGTCTTGAGTCGGTTGAATTCACTTGGTGTGACGGAATTTTTAGGTTCCAGGCACAAAGTTTCGAAACCTTAGGGAAGGTCTCGAAACCTTTGTCAAATAGTTTCGAAACCTTCAGGAAGGTTTCGAAACCTTGCAGGCAATTTTGATTCTGGACCCTTACTGGACGCGAAAAGTTTTGAAACCTTCGGAGAAGTTTCGAAACCTTCGGAGAAGTTTCGAAACCTTTTACATAAAGTTTA
This sequence comes from Abelmoschus esculentus, assembly GCA_035048815.1. NCBI lineage: Eukaryota > Viridiplantae > Streptophyta > Magnoliopsida > Malvales > Malvaceae > Abelmoschus > Abelmoschus esculentus. Next base: position 9,198,422 of record JAUCBN010000015.1, read on the forward strand.
GAAACCTCTGAGGAAGGTCTCGAAACCTTTGGCTGCCAGGAAATGGAAGTTGCTAGAAATTGCATTTTACTCCCGAATATCCTTCTTTGTTCAATTAGGGTATCTACAGATGTTGTTTTGAGCTGAAATATCACATGGATGCATAAAGTTGATTAAATTTCAAGATGGATAACTTAATTTTGACGAAGTCCTTATAATTTGTAAGATTTACATTTTGGTCCCTAGACTAATGAAACATGCAATTGATGATGTTAGAATGCTCCGTTTGACTTGAGATTTACCGTGAGAGATACTTGTATGCTTAATTACACTTTGATGGAAAGAATTTCTACTTTGTCATTAGTACGTAAAAGTTTTACGTTTTAGTCCTTAATTTACTTAAGTGTTTAATCGAATGCTTGTATGTGATCGGATTGCTTTCGTTAATGGTTTGTATGAGATTAAGACTTTTAGGAACATAATTAAATATGCATCTAGATAAGAAAAAAAACATATCGGTTTTCAGGGTTGTTTATCGAATTGGACCTTAATGGGTTTAGTTCGATATTCCCCATGTGACCCATTAGTGCTGGTTCCGTCCAGGCCGGGCTAAGGGGGTTACACCGGTTGAGGTTTTAGACGTAGGTGTAGTGGTTACTAGTTCTTTGGGTGAGACGGTTACGGTAAGGAGGTTGTATAAAAGGTGTCCGTTGGAGGTTCAAGGACATGTCTTCGAGGTCGACTTGATGGAGTTGCCGTTTCATAGTTTTGATCTTATCTTGGGGGTTGATTAGTTGACGGAGCACCGAGCGGTGGTGTACTTTGAAAAGAAGAAGGTTACCTTGAGGTTGTTGGACGGTAGTGAGGTTGTGGTAAAGAGTGAGTATACCGGATTTTTGTCTAATGTGGTTTCGGCTTTACAAGCCAAAAAGATGTTGCAGTATGGTGGCATGGCATATCTAGCTTATGTGATGAATCCGGGTATAGGGGATGTTCGGGTGCAGGACATTCAAACAGTGCGCGACTTTCTGGAAGTATTTCCTGAAGAGTTGCCAGGATTACCTCCCGATTGTGATGTGGAGTTTAGTATCAAGACTTATGCTGGTACTAACTCGATGTCTATTGCTCCTTATCGCATGGCACCTAAGGACTTAAAGGAGTTGAAGATGCAGTTGCAAGAGTTGCTGGACCGAGGTTTCCTTCGACCGAGCGTATCACCTTGGGTTGCGCCGGTGTTGTTTGTGAAGAAGGATGGCACTATGAGGATGTGCATTGATTATCGACAATTGAATAAGTTGACTGTGAAGAATAAGTATCCTTTGCGAAGGATTGACGATCTGTTTGATCAATTTCGAGGAGCAAGTGTGTTCTCGAAGATTGATTTGAGGTCAGGGTATTATCAGCTGAAGGTGAAAGAAGAGGATGTGTTGAAAACAACTTTTCGGACAAGGTATGGACATTATGAGTTTTTGGTGATGCCGTTTGGGTTGACAAATTCCCCTGCTGCTTTTATGGATATGATGAACCGAGTGTTCCATGAATACTTGGATCAGTTTGTGGTGGTATTCATAGATGATATCCTTGTGTATTCGCGTACCGAGGAAGATCATGATCGGCATTTGCGGATAGTGTTGCAAGAGTTGAAAGAAAATCGGTTGTATGCCAAGTTAAGTAAATGTGAGTTTTGGTTGAAGGAAGTGGTGTTTCTTGGTCATGTGGTGTCGGAGAAAAGGTATTAGTGTTGATCCGAAAAAGATAGAGGCTATTATGGGTTGGAAGCAACCAAAGTCGGTGTCGGAGGTTCGGAGTTTTCTAGGTTTTGCGGGTTATTATCGTAGGTTTGTTGAGGGGTTTTCAAGCATTGTTGCTCTTATGACCAAGCTTTTACAAAAGAAGGTTCCTTTTGAGTGGAAAGAAAGTCAACAAAAGAGTTTTGAGAAGTTAAAAGAGGTGTTGGTTAGTGCTCCGGTGTTGGTGCAACTCGAGTCCAGTAAGGATTTTGTGGTTTATAGTGATGCATCATATGTTGGTCTTGGATGTGTTCTGATAAGTGCTCAACACACTATCACTTTATACTCCTTTTATCGGCATTTATCAACAAATATTCACCCACTTGAACCAATGCATGTGCTTAATGTGATATATTTAGAAGTTATACTTAAAATAGATAATATTTATAGAAAAAGGCACATTTTACTGCGTTTTCATATCTGTGCAGGAGAACCAGTGCCGCGGCAGAGACAAGGCCGAGGCAGGACCTGATGTTGAGGCAGCAGCAGGAAGACAGGAAGCAAAGTGATAGGCGATGGAAAGACAAAAATCCAAGGAACGTGTCTGGACTTGAAGACGAACCAATGTAGGAGGCATGGGAACGCTATAGAGAGCTATTGCACAAGTGTCCGTTGCATGGATTTCCCTTATGGACACAAGTGACAATGTTTTACAACGCCACAAATGCCCCGACAAGGATGATGTTGGATGCCTCGGCAAACGGCACACTCCTGGACAAGGCACCCGAGGAAGCTATTGAAATTTTGAATAAACTCGCAAGGAATGACTTCCAGTTTCCCACATCTAGGCGAGGAGGAGTAAGACTCTAAGCCACGGTAAACGAATTAGATTCATCAAGTTCAGTGGCAGCACAATTGGCCTCTCTTACCAAGATGGTGCAAAACCTACAATTACAAAACAATACCTGTGAGGTCAAGGTAATTGATTTATGTTGTGATTTATGTGGAGGTAACCACAATTCTGTTGATTGCATGAATCAAGAAACCGGTATGTATGTTGGAAACTACAACCGTAACAATGTGATGTCCAACACGTACAACCCCTCATGGAAGAGTCATCCAAACTTATCATGGAGCAACCCAAATAATGCCTTAAATCCAATCACCCAACCTTCGGGATTTCAGCAGCCAATGCCGCCGCAGTAGATGCAGCAGCAACCGGTCAATTCATTGGAAAACACGCTAAAGGCCTTCATGATGAAAACCGAGTCATACATGACGGAAAACAGTAATTTCATCAAAAGGACCGACGCCTTCATGAATAGGACTGAGATGAGGCTACAAAATCAAGAAGCGGCCATAAAAACTCTGGAAACTCAGGTTGGGCAGTTTGCTCAATGTATAAACACTAGACCATAAGGAGGCCTACCTAGCAATACTGAGGTTGCTAAGGTACTAAACCATGAACAGTGCAAGGCAATCACTTCTAGGAGTGGTCTACAATTGAAAGAGAAGATCCCAGAGAACCGAACCCAACCAGCGGATCAATCAAGAGAAAAGGCTGAGCAAACCGAGACTGACAACACTGCCCCGACAGCAAGCATTGCAGCGCTTGAGCAGTCTGCCGAGGCAGCAAAAATTCCAGTGGTGCCAGGTATACGATTCCAAACTAAAGAAACCCTGGACGAGATGAGACCACCACCACCTTTCCCGCAATGGTTGAAGAAACAAAAACAGGATCAACAGTTCAAGAAGTTCCTCGATATCCTGAAGCAAGTCCGCATCAACATACCATTCGTTGAGGCCATTGAACAAATGCCCAACTATGCCAAGTTCTTAAAAGATATGGTATCCAAGAGAAAACGAATAGGTGAGTTTGAGACAGTGGCTGCCACCGAGGGATGCATGGCAATGCTGCATAACCACATGCCACCAAAGCTAAAAGATCCTGGGTGCTTCACTATACCTTGTGCGATAGGAAAGAGTTATGAAGGAAAGGCGCTGTGCGACCTTGGAGCAAGTATAAACCTCATGCCTAAATCAGTCTTCCAAAAGCTTGGAATTGGAAGGTCGAAGCCTACAACAGTGATGCTCTAACTCGCGGATAGATCCTATGTGCAACCTGAAGGAAAAATCGAGGACATACTGGTAAGAGTTGACAAGTTTATTTTTCCTGTCGACTTCCTTGTCCTTGATTGTGAAGCAGATGACAACGCACCGATTATCCTTGGGAGACCCTTCCTAGCAACTGGACGTACATTGATTGACGTGGAAAAAGGAGAGTTGACTATGCGGGTCAATGACCAAAAAGTCAAACTCAACGTATTCCACAACTTAAAGAGGTATGACGATCCAGAGGAATGCAAGGCCATCCGCACAGTAGACAATAAGATATCCTGCCTGGGTAGTCTGCTCGGTAGGATATTCGGCAGGAAAATCAAGCCCAAGATGGATGGATAGATAGCACTAAGGAGCGGCCCACAACCGATACACAATTTGGGCCTAAGGGAGAAAATAATTTTGGGAGATGCATTCGCATGCACTCCACCAGTAACCTAACCTCTCCTTTTTTTTCTTTTCTTTATTATATTAGGGTTAGTAGTTTATTTTTATTTTTCTAATTATTTTCATTTTCAGTATTTTTCTTTTGTGTGTTTAAATTTTTATTTAGGAATAAAAAGCAAAGATAAGGGAAAAATAGTTCAAAGCAGGAACTCTGCCGAGGCAATACAACAGTGTCAGAGCCGCAGCAGTCCCAACGGGCAGAAAAGTGTAACGGCTAGTCTGCCGAGATTCCTACCGCGGCAGAAGAAGGAAACGGTTACAACGGCTAGTGATCTCAACGGTCACAAGGCCGAGGCCTATATAAGACACTCCTTCCTCTTGAACTATTCACTCTTACTTTCTTGCTTTCTTTAGTATTCTTAACAATCCCTCTCTCAAATTACTCTCTGCCTACTAATCCCTGTTAAATTTCCAGATTCTCTTCAAGAAAACCTCCAAGAACTCAATTTTCTCTTTCTTGATGGCAACTTACAAAAGATTCGCCCCAGCCAACGTTAAAGAACGATTCAATCGATCTTTCATCGCAAGGCAACTATGGGAAGAACAAGGGTTCCAGCACGCGGACGAAGAGAATTATGGTATCGAACACTACTTGTTCGACAGAATCAAGTACCAAAATTGGGAAGTATTCTGTTTGCAACCTGCCTTGGCAAACGCCACAATCGTGCGGGAGTTCTACGCTCATGGGCCCAGCAAAGACTCCCTCTTTATTCATTGCCGTGACAGGCCTGTACAACTTGATGCCGAGACGATCAACAGCTTCTACGGCCTCACACTGGACATTGATCTCCATGCTGACTTCTTGGAAGATATCACTACCGAGGACTATGAACTTATCAAAGACGATCTTTGTTACACGAACACTCCATGGGAAACCGGTACCCATCGGGGTTCCGTAACAAGACAAAGTTTGAAGCCGGAGGCCAAGATGTGGAACACCTTCGTCAAACGATGCCTCATCCCAACATCACATAATAGCACGGTAGATCGCAAGAGATTGGTGCTCATCCAATCCATCATCAACAAAAGGACCATCAACGTTGGAGAAATTATCCTACGGGAGATTCACGAGTGCGGTAAGAAAGATCGAGGACCATTGTATTTCCCTTGCTTGATTACGGGTTTATGTGTTTCTGCAGGTGTACCCATTGAAGAAACCGATGAATACACACCCCTAAGAAGAGGATGGACTAGGGAATTATGCCACAAAGTCATACAAATCACACAAGCAGAACCTGTCCAGGCAACACCGCAGTAGTTCACTGCCGATACTGCTGCCGGGGCCCAGTACACGGCAGATATGCCTGGTACTGCCCACACCTCTGCCGCAGCAGACCCGTATCAAGAAATCTTGCAGCGCATGGCCGCGATGGATCTTCGACAACAACGGTACATGGAGTACCAATGGGACTTCAATGGAACGCTCGCCCAAATGATGATGCACGCATTTCCGGACCAAGGCGTACAATTCCCGGAGTTCCCAAGCAATATGTTCGTTACTACCTCACCCTAAACCGAGACTACACCAGCCCCAGGAGGACCGCGACCGTTCTTCCATCCAGACCCTCAGCCCCAATACCAGGCTGCTAGACCATCTAGGCTAGCAGATTCTGTCGCGGCCTCATCTGTTAGCCGAAGGCCATCCAAGCGGAGAGCCGTTTTCAGCACTCCACCAAGATCGCCAATTATCATGGGCAGTCTATCCGCCGAGATAGATGCTTATGTACACCAAGGCTCTACTATCACCGGCCCAAGCACACACCACACCGGAGGAGCCACTACGATGGGAGGAGGAACAGACGTGATGATAACCGAAGAGATGAAGGATGTTGAAGAAGGAGAAGAAGTACAAGCCCCAATGCATAGGACCCCACCCACTCGAGTCTAGACGCCGAGGCAAGCAAAGGCACAACCATCTCCCTCCCCAAGGACAAAGCACATGGCATCTAGGCAACGGAGAAAAATTGTTACGAGCAGCTCTTCGGAGTCGCTCTAAAATTCTTTGTCCTTTATTTCAATATTCAATTGCTTTTACTATCTTTCCTTGCTGCATATAAAATTCATATTCTGTTTTGCCGCTTATTCCTTCCAAATATAAAGCATTGAGGACAATGCTTGGTTTGAGTTTAGGGGTGCAGATTCACTGCCAAGGCAACAATCTACTACCGCGGCCTTGCCAAAAAAAGGGAGTATTCCAGTGATTTCTTTAATTTTTATGCTTCCTGCCTTACTTGAGTTAACTACCTACACTCTTGCACTGCCCATCATCAGTATTGCCTTAGTTTATTCTTTAAGGCTATAGAAATCTTTCTCCTTACCATGTTTAGGTTCTGTTAAGAGGGCTTAACCTTAGGATGCTTAAGGATGAAAACTTAGAAGCTTACTATAGGAAGAACTTTAAACACTTTTGGGACTTGTGGATTATAGAAATTCTTTTAATGAACTTAGGTGATAAAGACTTAGATTTTTGGAAAAGTAACTAGAGGTGCCTACCACCGGCTCTAGAAAATCTCTTCTTCATGCTAGAGGTGCCCGAAATTGGCTCTAGTATGTATTAAGGAATATTAAAAAGAAAAAGACAAAAAGATTTTTAGTGAAAACACAAGTCTTTGAGGTGCCCGAAACCGGCTCAAGATTTGTGGTTTGGAAAAGAAAAGAAGACTTAACCAATGTCTATTTGTCTTGAACTTAGAGTTTATGTAAGAAAACCTTTAATCAACTTGTCCACAAAAACACACACACTCACATCCTATAGTTTGTTTCTAGGTAAACTCTTAGGTAGCCGAATGGTTAAGGCTTAAAGATAGGCCTAGCTATGGTGGGGAGAATAGATGAACATGTAAGACCAAGAGAGAATAAAGTTCGGCAAATTGATGGTTTGCATTGCTTGAGGACAAGTAATAGTTCGAGTTTGGGGGTGTGATAAGTGCTCAACACACTATCACTTTATACTCTTTTTATCGGCATTTATCACCAAATATTCACCCACTTGAACCAATGCATGTGCTTAATGTGATATATTTAGAAGTTATACTTAAAATAGATAATATTTATAGAAAAAGGCACGTTTTACTGCGTTTTCATATCTGTGCAGGAGAACCAGTGCCGCGGCAGAGACAAGGCCGAGGCAGGACCTGATGCCGAGGCAGCAGCAGGAAGACAGGAAGCAAAGTGATAGGCGATGGAAAGACAAAAATCCAAGGAACATGTCTGGACTTGAAGCCCATGATTCGGAGCTGGCTAGCACAAGGAAAAGCCCAAAAGAAGACCACGCGGGAAAGCCCCCTTAGCCGAATTCAAACTTGGAAATAAAATATTATTATGTACTTGACTTGTTCCCTACTCCAAGTTGTATTCTACTTAGGAAAGGTTTGCCCTAGGTCTATCCTATATAAAGACCTAGCCACCCAATGTATCATATATCGAAATACCTAGGGAGAGCCGACTTCTACTCTTGCTTCTTTCCTCTCCATCATGTTCTAAAACCTTCATAGGGTTTAGGTGAAGGTTGTGGAGTATTTCTGAGAGGAGATTGTACTTTATCTTTCATTCAATGCAATAAGAATTATCAAGGTTTGCTTATCCTTTGTTATTCCTTGTTCTTGCATTCAAGCCCGGGAGGGAAGTTTGTGAGTAATCCATTTATCTAAGCTCGGGAGAGTTAGCTTCATGAAAGGGGTAAGTACGGTGTTTCAATCGCGAAATACTAACTCGGCCTAGGGATAGGTTAAGAGTTTCAGCGGCTAAAAGAAGTGTGAGATTGGTTGGTGAGTATAATTGGTTCACGCCGGGAGGTATCATCAAGGACTAGTCATCAACAGCACTCTGACTTAGGGATAAGCGAAGTCATTCAAGGACACTTTGCCAAACTTTGGTAAGGTCTGCCCACGAGCAAGGAATTACCGCGGTAGACAGCGTTATCGCTGCCAAGGCAGTAAACTGCAGTGTTGCCGAGGCAGAGATATACGGTTGCATTGGATAAAGACAAGTCAATCAAGTCCACAATACAATACAACTGGATCCTGGCCATCTCTCTCTCTAATATTTCGACTCTTTTATTTTTATTCAATTACCTTAGTTTAATAAATCACACCCATTCACTTGTGTTTTTATTTTTCTACAGAGCAAGAAGACAAAGAAAGCATATTAAGTATATCGGTCCCTGAGGAGACGATAACTCGATAAATACTTATCACTTATTACTTGCGATGTGTCCACTTGCACTAAACGCGCACTTTTGACACGCGACATGTTCTGACGCAAGAAGGGAAGGTTGTGGCTTATGCTTCTAGACAGTTAAGAGTGCATAAAAAAATTATCCGATGCATGATTTGGAGCTTGCGGCGGTTGTGTTTGCTTTGAAGATATGGAGACATTATTTGTATGGTGAGAAGTGTACTATATACACAGATCATAAGAGTTTGAAGTATCTCATGTCGCAAAAGGATCTAAATCTTAGGCAACGAAGATGGATGGAGTTGCTTAAGGATTATGATTTGTCTATTGAGTATCATCCGGGGAAAGCTAATGTGGTAGCTGATGCTTTGAGCTGTAAGGCGGCGGTTGAGTTGAGGGCGATGTTTGCCAAGTTGAGTATTTCAAGGGAAGGTGGTTTAGTGGCAGAGTTGCAAGTAAAACCTATCTTGGTTGAGATGATAAAGGTGAAACAGTTAGAGGATGAGGCTTTGGTGCCTTTCGTGGAGGATATTGCTGAAGGCAGACCGACCGAATATCATTTTGATGATGCTGAGGTGTTATGTTTTAGAGGCCAGATTGTGGTGCCGGATGATGTTGAGTTAAGGCAAGCTATCTTGGCTGAGGCACACACTAGTCCATTTGCTATGCATCTGGGTAGTGTGAAGATGTATAGGGATCTCAAGAGTGTGTACTTTTGGGTTGGTTTGAAGAAGGATGTGACGGAGTTTGTGTCGCAATGTATGGTGTGTCAACGGGTGAAAGCTGAACATCAGTTCCCTGCAGGCTTGTTGCAACCAGTTCAAGTTCCAGAGTGGAAGTGGGAGAGAGTGACTATGGATTTTGTGACGGGGTTACCCTTGACGCCGTCTAAAAAGGATTCTATATGGGTGATTGTTGATAGGTTTACGAAGTGTGCACATTTTATTGCCGTGCATACGACGTATTCTATGGATAAGTTAGCGGGGTTGTATGTTTCAGAGGTGGTGAAGTTGCATGGTGTGCCTAAGTCGATCATATTAGATAGAGATCCGCGTTTTACTTCTAAGTTTTGGAAGGGTTTGCAAGTTGCTTTGGGTACGAGGCTTAGTTTTAGTACAGCTTATCATCCACAGACGGATGGTCAATCTGAACGGGTTATTCAGACCTTGGAGGATATGTTGAGATGTTGCATCATTGAGTTTCAAGGTTCTTGGGAGAAGTAGTTACCTTTGGTGGATTTTGCTTACAACAATAGTTATTAGGCAAGTATACAGATGGCACCGTTTGAGGCTTTATATGGGCGTAGGTGTCGTACACCTTTGTGTTGGAAGGAAGTTGGACAAAAGTATGTTTCTTTACCGCAAGTATTGAAAGATACGGATGAGAAAGTTAAGCTTATTTATGCTAAGCTCAAGGAGGCTTCAGATAGACAGAAGTCTTATGCCGATTTGAAGCGTAGAGAGATAGAGTATGATGTCGGGGACAAAGTGTTTCTAAAAGTTTCTCCATGGAAGAAAGTGATGAGATTTGGACGTAAGGGTAAGTTGAGTCCTCGTTTCATTGGGCCGTATGAGGTGTTGGAGCGTGTTGGTCCTGTTGCTTATCGGTTAAGATTGCCGGAAGAGTTGAGTAGGATGCATGATGTTTTTCATGTATCGATGCTTCGTAAGTATAGGTCACATCCCTCTCATGTTATTCCGGTTGAGGAGATTGAGTTAAGAGCGGATATGAGTTATGAGGAAGAACCGGTGAAGATTTTAGATGTGGATACAAAGGTTCTTCGAGGGAAGACCATAGATTTGGTTAAAGTGCTGTGGAGACACCAAGGTGTTAAAGAGGCAACTTGGGAGACAAGGAAAAGTATAGAGGAGCAGTTTCCTCACTTGTTTGTTTCAGGTAAGAATTTCGAGGACGAAATTTTCTTAAGAGGGGGTGAGTTGTAACATCCCGGTTTTGGGGTTAGTAGTTGAGTGTTAGTTGGGGAAATTCGATTCGGGTCGAATCGGATTCCTAGGGTTCGTTATTCCGGGAAAAATTAAAATAATAATATTTTAATCGGATAAGTAATAATTTTGTGAAATGGTTCTAAAAATATTAAAATGGTGTTTTAAAGTTAAAGGAATATTTGAACTTTAATTTGATTTTTTTTATTGGGCTTAATTTTGTGCTAGTGACTAAATTGTAATTTTTGGAAAAGTTTTGGGGAAATAATTAGTAATTTTCGGCAATAAGGTTTTTTAGTGACTAAATTGGAAAGTAAGCCATACTTAGAATCCTTAGAGGGCCATAGATCCAATTTATTTTTAATTAATGATTTATCCACCAAAATGGTTTTTAAATTGTTTTATTTTAGTTAATAATTCCATTTTCTTTTGTAACTTCCCATTTTCCCATCTTTTCTCTCATTTTCTCTCCATCTTCTTCTCCAAATTTCTCAAATTACTTGCTGATTTCTTCATCATTTTCTACAAGATTTACTTTATTTTGTTCATCCTTTCATTCTTTACAAAACCTACTCATCAATTTTTGCAAAATCAACATCATTTTCAAGGAAATCAAGGAAGCTTTTCTCATCTTTTTGGGTGGATTTAATCTCAAGATAATATTCTGATTTTTAATCTTTTTCTAAGGATCTTTATTGAAATTCCCAAGTATTGGCTTGTTCATCAACTATTGCTATCTTATTTTGTGTTTTTAATTCAAGATTTATGAGTTTTATGATGGATTTTGTGAAATCTTTTGAGATCTAAATTAATGCTGTGATTTGGTTGATTTAATTATGATATTAGGTCAATTAAATGATTAATTAAGTGTTGAATTGATGGCACATTAATTTAATCCCGGAATAATGCAATCGGTGTTGTTTTAAGGTGGTTTTCGGTTGTTTTAGGGGTTGTTTTAAGTGTTCTAATGTTGCTGGAGGTATAAGGATGGTTTGTAAGTGTTTTTGGTTCATAATTGAGGTGGGTTAGATGTTAGATTCATTAGGTTTTGGGCTGATGTGTTTCGGATGCGTTTCGGCTTAGTTTTCGGTCTTTTCGGCAAGGTTTTCGATAGTTTTGTGAGGGTTAAATTTGGCTGCTGTTTTGAGCATGTTGTGATGTGAATATGCTCTGTTTTTATTGTTGTAGAGGTAGTGCAAGAAGGTGCATAAATTGCTGGTGCGTTTGCGTTTCCATCGGAGCATCGGCGAGGGCTCGTTTCGCTTGTCGGTGAGTGATTTCGGGTTTTAAAGTGTTTCGCAAAGATTCGGTTCTGTTTTGGGGGCTATGGAATAGTGTGAAAACTTTCCATAGTTCAAGAGTAAGTGTTTTAAATGATGTTGATGCATTACCTCGATTTTCGGTTATTTTCGGTAATGGCATATATGTGAACAATGATTCAATATGATTTTGGAATTGCATATATTTGACTTTGAAGTGATGCATGTATGTGTTAATTGCTGGAAATGCATGGTTTATAAAGACATCCATGGTTTATGAAAACATGAAAAATGAAGTGGAATATGATATGGTTATTTGCCTTACTTATGATGGTGCCATTGGGTATGACTTTTAGTTCATTTGTTGAACACATTATGGATGCATTATGAGCAGCAAATTTGCATGCATACTTGGACTTGATATTGGCTTAGTGACACTAATTTTAGATTCGAATACAAATGACATGTCATTAGGATTGAGTGCACTATAAATATTATGAAAATAAAGGAAAAAATGCCTACACGTAACAAGGGTGACTATGTGTCCAACCGTGCGTGGTAGAGCTTAATAATGGTGACTTCGTGTAATGTCAATGGTGACCTCGTGTCATGTCAATGGTGACTTCGTGTCATGTCAATGGTGACTTTGTGTCATGACGAGACTAAAGGTCTCTAATCAATGGATCCATGTATTCGGTGAACTTAAGGTTCGCATTAAGTGATCACTAGGAAGCCAATATACAAACATGAAAATATTTGGAACATTGCGCATCATTTGTGAAATGAATTGATAATGCCATGCATACTCAGGGAAAGGTTTTTAGTATTGAACATGAACATGATTGTTAAGCATGTTTGGTTTTAGAAAGGCATTACAAGTTACGGTTTTAAATATGGTTTTAAATTGATGCATTGATGATCATGTTAGAGCTTCCTCACTAAGCATGTTTTGCTTAAGCTCTCCTCTCAGCTTTGCAGACAAATAGTGACATTCGAGGCTACGTTCAGAGCAAGGAAACCAAGGGGAAGAGTTGTCTCAATTTTTGGTATGTTTTGGCAAATAATTTGGGCTTGGCAATGTGTAAATCGAACCCATGTGAAGTGAGTGATTTTTGCTTTGGTTAATGTTGTAATAAGACCTATAATGTTTTGGATTGTTGATTGATGGACTATGGTGTTGTTTGGATTATTGAGACATGTACATGAATGAACATTTTTGACTTTAAATCATATTTTAGGAAGCATGCCTATAGATTGTTTGGGGTCTTTGATATGAGAAATGTATGCTTTAAATTGTTCTTAATGCTTAGGAAATTATGCATATAGTTAAGGGTAATTAATGGTTATGTTTGAATGCGTGGAAATAACTTAGAATGTTAAAACTTGTCAAAGTGCACAGGGGGTATCGATACCAGTATCGATACCCTAAGGCTTAAATTGGGGTGATTCGAACCATGGTTCGATGCAATTACTCCACTGGACGCTGGAGTATCGATACCACCTACGGGGGTATCGATACCAATAGCCTTCGAAGTGCAAGGAGGCTAGCTCCACGATAAGGTATCGATACCGAGACCCTAGGTATCGATACCGAGACACAAAAATGACATTTTAAGTGCAGAAAATCATGTTTAGGGTCGGATGTCTTTCCACGATCGAATACAGATGCAATGAATAATATTATGAGTGGTAACATCCCTTTAATGCATGATGTTCATTTAAATTCGTATTGGTAAATTAATGTTGGTTTTAGTCCCAATAATATTGTGAGCTTTACAATTAGGTCCCTATTGTATGAAACATGAAATTGACGATGCAATAATGGTTCGTTTGATCTGAACTTTGTTATGAGTATGCTATGCATGTATAATTGAACTATGGTAGATTGCATTACCGGTTTATTGTTGGAATTAAGAATTATTTGCGTTTTGATCCTTATGTACTGATATGCGAATTGAATAGATCAATCGTGAATCGAATGTTTCCGTTTTCGTTACGCATGACCTCGACATACATAGGAACTTAATTATGCATCTAGAAAAAAAACATATCGGTTTTCAGGGTTGTTTATCGAATTGGACCTTAACGGGTTTGGTTCGATATTCCCCGTGTGACCTGTTAGTGTCGGTTCCGTCCAGGCCGGGCTAAGGGGGTTACAGAGCAAACTGCCCAACCTGAGTTTCCAGCGTTTTAATGGCTGCTTCTTGATTTTGCAACCTCATCTTAGTTCTATTCATGAAGGCATCTGTCCTCTTGATGAAATTACTATTCTCTGCCATATATGACTCAGTTTTCATCATGAAGGCCTTTAGCGTGTTCTCTAATGAACTTACCGGTTGCTGCTACATCTGCTGCGGCGGCATTGACTGCTCGGCTTGCTGCTACGGCATCGGTTGCTGAAATCCTGAAGGTTGGGTGATTGGGTTTAAGGCATTGTTAGGGTTACTCCATGATAGGTTTGGATGCCTCTTCCATGAGGGGTTGTATGTGTTGGACATCATATTGTTGCGGTTGTAGTTCCCAACATACATACCGGTTTCTTCATTCATGCAATCAGAGGAACTGTGGTTATCTCCACATAAGTCACAATATGAATCAATTACCTTGACCTCACGGGTATTTTGTTGTAATTGTAGGTTTTGCACCATCTTGGTAAGAGAGGCCAATTGTGCTGCCAATGAGTTTGATGTGTCTAAGTCATTTATCGTGGCTTGGTGTGTTACTCCTCCTCGCCTAGATGTAGGAAACTGAAAGTCATTCTTTGCGAGTTTATTCAATATTTCAATAGCTTCCTCAGGTGCTTTATCAAGGAGTGTTCCGTTTGCCGAGGCATCTAACATCATCCTTGTCGGGGCATTCGTGGCATTGTAAAACAATGTCACTTGTGTCCATAGGGGAAATCCATGCAAAGGACACTTGTGCAATAGCTCCCTGTAGCGCTCCCATGCCTCGTACATTGGTTCGTCTTCTGCCTGTCGAAAAGAAGTGATTTCATTAAGGATTCTATCATATAAGTTTATGGGATTAAAACGAGTAATAAAATCACGATAAAGTTCACTCCAGGATCCAATAGATCCTGTTGGAATGCTATTCAACCAAGCTTTCGCCCTATCCCTCAGTGAATAGGGGAATAACTTTAATCGCAAGACATCTTCATGGACTCCTTGGATTTTGAAAGAGTTGCAAATTTCCATGGAGGATTTGAGGTGCTGCCTTGCGTCTTCAGTTGCAGACCCACCAAATTGTCCAATTGTATTTAACATATTGAACATAACTGGTTTTAGTTCAAAATGGGTTGCTTCAATCTCCGGTGTGACAACTCCTGGGTTTAATCCATTTAAGTCCTCCTCCAGGAAGTCTCTGACAGTGAGCTGCCGTGGCCCAAGTGGCGGCAGAAGTCCTCCATTGCCGGCAGGTAAGTTTTGTCCTTCCGGGTGTTTTGCCATGGCTCCTTGGATCTGTCTCCTCAACCTTTGCCTTGTTCTTTCGATCTCTGGATCTAACTCGTACAGAGGGTTGGTTGGATTGGCCCTGGTCATACACCACGAAAAACAAAAGTAAAATAAAAATAAAAATAAACAAGAAAATAAAGAAAACAAAATTTAGTTGCCAGTCCCCGGCAACGGCGCCAAAAACTTATCGTGTGTCAAAAGTCCGCGTTTAGTGCAAGTGGACACATCGAAAGTAATAAGTGATAAGTATTATCGGATTATCGTCTCCTCAGGGACCGGTATACTTAATATGCTTTCTTCACCTTCTTGTTCTGTAGAAAAGTAAAGACACAAGTGAATTGAGTTGATTTATCTAAACTAAAATAACTAAATAAAAGTAAAGAGTTGGAATAATAGAGAGAGATGGGCTAGGATCCAGTTGCGTCGTATTGTGGATTTGATTGACTTGTCTCTGTCCAATGCAATAGTATATCACTGCCTCGGCAGCACTGTAGTTTACTGCCTTGGCAGCGACAATACTGTTTGCCGTGGCACTCTCTTGCTCGTGGGTAGACTTTACCAAAGTTCGGCAAAGTGTCCTTGAATGACTCCACTTATCCCTAAGTCAGAGTGTTGTTGATGACTAGTCCTTGATGATACCTCCCAGCGTGAACCAATTATACTCACCAACCAATCTCATACTTCTTTTAGACGCTGAAACTCTTAACCTATCCCTAGGCCGGGTTAGAATTTCGCGATTGAAACACCGTACTTACCCCTTTCGTGAATCTAACTCTCCCGAGCTTAGATAAATGGATTACTCGCAATATCCTCTCCCGAGCTCAATTGTGAGAACAAGGAATAACAAAGGATAAGCAAACCTTGATAACTTTATTGCATTGAATCAAAGACAAAGTACAAACTCTTCTCACATATACTCGACAACCTTCACTTAATCCCTAAGAAGGTTTAGAACATAATGGAGAGTAAGAAGACAAGAATAGAAATCGGCTCTCTCCCTAGGTATTCCGCGTTTCATACATTGTGTGGCTAGGTCTTTATATAGGCTAAACCTAGGGCAAACCTTTCCTAAGTAGAATACTACTTGGAGTAGGGAACAAGTCAAGTACATAATAATAAAAATATTTCCAAGTTTAATTCGGCTAAGGGGGCTTTCCCTCGTGGTCTTCCTTTGGGCTTTTCCTTGTGCTAGCCAGCTTCGATCCATGGGCTTCAAGTCCAGACACGTTCCTTGGATTTTTATCTTTCCATCGCCTATAGTCTTGCTTCCTGTCTTTCTGCTGCTGCCTCGGCATCAGGTCCTGCCGCGGCACTGGTTCTCCTGCACAAATATGCAAATGCAGTAAAACATGTCTTTTTCTGTAAATATTATTTATATGAGCATAACTTCTAAATATATAACATTAAGTACATGCATTGGTCCGAGTGGGTGTATATTTGGTGATTAATGCCCACAAAAGGAGTAAAAAGTGATAGTGTGTTGAGCACTTATCAGTTTGTCTTATATGCTTTAAGTTATTTAACCTTTTTACTCTTTTCTTTTATTTGTTTTCTAGGTTAAAATACACCCTTGGAGGCTGGCTGCTGAAGGGAAAAGAAGGAGAAAAGTAGGAAACCCTACTTGAAATTTTGGGCGGCAAGAAGAAAAAAGGAGGAGTTTTTATTTTGAAATTCAAACCAACACTCTCTCCTCTTTAAAACTCTGACATCACCCACCAATCAACCCCTTTCACACGTTCTTGCCAACACCCCCCACTAAGAAACTAATAAAGGTTTCACCTTTATTTTCTTTACCCATCTTCTTCTTCTTTATCTACCCACCCCCATAGCTGAAAACCTCCTCCCTCCATTAAAGTAAAGCTTCAAGCTTTCTTACTTTCTCTCTCTTCTTTCAACTCCAAAATGGTACGCACAAGACCCTTAGGATTCGCACCACCGCCTCCTCCCGTTTTTGTGGACGGTGCGGCGGAAGAAAGATTTAAAACCTTCAAAAACCAAAGATTTTTCTTCGAACTAGGCTTCATCCTCTCCGACGAGATGGGACCAGAGGTGAAAGATGTGGTGGCGCACCATTGGGAGAAGTTTGTCGCCCATCCAGGCTCCATCAACGCCACCTTAGTGCGTGAATTCTATGCCAATATCTATATCCCGGACCAGAAATCTGTATATGTCCGGGGTAAAAACATTCACTTCACGAACTCCACTATCAATCGATTCTTCAAGATCCCTCAAGGAGTGGACCGAAATGCTAAGAAGGAAGAAGAGGCTGATTACGAAACCTACCGAGGCGTGGAGGAAGATTTTTGTCTACCCAAGACCGATTGGAATGGTCAACAAGCAGCATGGCGCACGGTGAACCGAGAATCTTTGCTTCCCAACGCCCGGTTGTGGAACCACTTTGTTAGATATAAGTTGATGCCCACTTCGCATCACACCACTGTGAGTTTGCCCCGCCTTATGCTGTTACATTCCATTCCCTTTGGCTGTCCCATAGATATAGGGAGGATTATTGTGCAAGAGACGCACGCTTGTTGGAAGAGACCCAAGAGCACCCTCATATTCCCAAACTTAATCACGGCTTTGTGCCGGAAAAAGGATGTCCCGGAAGATGAGTATGATGAGATTTTAGAAGGAATGAAAGGGCTATCTGCTGAAAAGGTGATCGCTTTAATGGGAAGCATAGATGAGCAGCCGAAATCTTCTCATGCTGTCGTTGCTAGAGGAAGAGCCCCATTCTACAAAGATGAGGCACTAGAGCTGTCCAAGAATGCCATGGCAAAAGTGGATGACTTGTCTAAGGATCTCAAGGAATTTTTCCTCTACACGAAGCAAAGATACGAAGTTATCAAAGCTTACCTGGTAGAGCTACTTCCTCCGCTCGATCGAGAATTTCCTATATTCCCGGACTCAATATTGCCCAATGCATCTGCAAATGCCACGGCATTTACAGCTGCTTCAACTCCAACCAGGCGAGCTGCACTTGATCTAAATCAGGTACCATCCCCAGCTGAGCCGTCTGAAGAGTCAAGACCAGCAGAGCCGGAGAACGAGGAGCAAACCCAAGAAGCACAGTCACCTGTACGAGAACAAACTCCTGAAAATGTCACGACATTTTACGAGGAGCAAGCCCAGACTCAAGATCAACCGGACCCTACTACTGAAAAAGAAAAGGAAGCCAGTTTTATTTCTTCACTTTTTGAAGACCCGCCCGCCCCACCCGCACAACAAGAAGAACACCAACCAGCAGCCCCAATAGTTGAATCACCAATGCCCTCTCCTACGAGGAAGAAATTGAAGCGCAGACTCAAAATGACGGCCGGAAAACAATCCACCACACCACCAGCTGCTGAAAAATCCAAGCGACGGGGAGCCAATGAAGAGACTAATCCTGAAGTCATCCCACCCCCGTTGAAGCGAAGAACGTCGTGCCGAACTACCACAGTCACACCACCCAAGTAACCAAGGTACATTTCATCGCATTCCATTTCATTGCATTGCATCTTACTTAGTGATAAGTGCTCAACACACTATCACTTTTTACTCCTTTTATGGGCATTAATCATCAAATATACACCCACTTGGAAATATTTTTATTATTATGTTCTTGACTTGTTCCCTACTCCAAGTTGTATTCTACTTAGGAAAGGTTTGCCCTAGGTCTAGCCTATATAAAGACCTAGCCACCCAATGTATGAAACACGGAATACCTAGCGAGAAAGCCGATTTCTATTCTTGTTTTCTTCTCCTCCATTATGTTCTAAACCTTCTTAGGGATTACGTGAAGGTTGTCGAGTATTTGTGAGAGGAGATTGTACTTTGTCTTTGATTCAATGCAATAAAGTTATCAAGGTTTGCTTATCCTTTGTTATTCCTTGTTTTCACAATTGAGCTCGGGAGAGGATATTGTGAATCATCCATTTATCTAAGCTCGGGAGAGTTAGATTCACGAAAGGGGTAAGTACGGTGTTTCAATCACGAAATACTAACTCGGCCTAGGATAGGTTAAGAGTTTCAGCGGCTAAAAGAAGTGTGAGATTGGTTGGTGAGTATAAATGGTTCACGCCGGGAGGTATCATCAAGGACTAGTCATCAACAGCACTTTGACTTAGGGATAAGAGGAGTCATTCAAGGACACTTTGCCGAACTTTGGTAAAGTCTACCTACGAGAAAGGGATTGCCGCGGCAGACAGTATTGTCGCTGCCAAGGTAGTAAATTGCAGTGCTGCCGAGGCAATGATATACGATTGCATTGGACAGAGACAAGTAAATCAAATCCACGATACGACGCAATTGGATCCTTGCCCATCTCTCTCGATAAAATACTTATTACTTGTGTTTTTACTTTTCTTTAGAACAAGAAGGTGAAGAAAGCATATTAAGTATATCGGTCCCTGAGGACACGATAACTCGATAAAATACTTATCACTTATTACTTGCGATGTGTCCACTTGCACTAAACGCGCACTTTTGACACGCGACAAGTTTTTGGCACCGTTGTCGGGGACTGACAACTAAATTTTGTTTTCTTTATTTCCTTGTTTATTTTTATTTTTATTTTACTTTTGCTTTTCGTGGTGTATGACCAGGGCCCAATCCAACCAACCCCTTGTACGAGTTAGATCCAGAAATCGAAAGAACAAGGCAACGGTTGATGAGACAGATCCAAGGAGCCATGGCAGAACACCTGGCAGGACAAAACTTACCTGCCGGCAATGGAGGACTTCCGCCGCCACCTGGGCTGCGGCAGCTCACTTTCAGAGACTTCCTGAAGGAGGACTTAAACGGATTAAACCCAGTAGTCATTACACCGGAAATAGAAGCAACCCACTTTGAACTTAAACCTGTTATGTTCAATATGTTAAATACAATTGGACAATTTGGTGGGTTTGCAACTGAAGACGCAAGGCAGCACCTCAAGTCCTTCATGGAAATCTGCAACTCTTTCAAAATCCAAGGAGTCCATGAAGATGTCTTGTGATTAAAGCTATTCCTCTATTCACTGAGGGATAGGGCGAAAGCTTGGTTAAATAGCATTCCAGCAGGATCTATTAGTTCCTGGAGTGAACTTTGTCGTGATTTCATTACTTGTTTTAATCCCACTAATTTATATGATAGAATCCGTAATGAAATTACTTCTTTTCGACAGGCAGAAGACGAACCAATGTTCGAGGCATGGGAACGCTACAGGGAGCTATTGCACAAGTGTCCTTTGCATGGATTTCCCCTATGGACACAAGTGACAATGTTTTATAATGCCACGAATGCCCCGACAAGGATGATGTTAGATGCCTCGGCAAACGGAACACTTCTAGATAAAGCACCTGAGGAAGCTATTGAAATATTGAATAAACTCGCAAAGAATGACTTTCAGTTTCCTACATCTTGGAGAGGAGGAGTATGAAGCCAAACCACGGTAAATGAATTAGACACATCAAGTTCAATGGCAGCACAATTGGCCTCTCTTACCAAGATGGTGCAAAACCTACAGTTACAACAAAATTCCCGTGAGGTTAAGGTAATTGATTCATATTGTGACTTATGTGGAGGTAACCACAATTCCTCTGATTGCATGAATAGAGAAACCGGTATGTATGTTGGAACTACAACCGCAACAATGTGATATCCAACACATACAACCCCTCATGGAAGAGGCTTCCAAACCTATCATGGAGCAACCTTAACAATGCCTTAAATCCAATCACCCAACCTTCGGGATTTCAGCAACCGATGCCGCAGCAGCAAGCCCAGCAGTCAATGCCGCCGCAGTAGATGCAGCAGCAACTGGTAAGTTCATTGGAGAACACGCTAAAGGCCTTGATGATGAAAACTGAGTCATACATGGCAGAGAATAGCAATTTCATCAAGAGGACAGATGCCTTCATGAATAGAACTGAGATGAGGTTGCAAAATCAAGAAGCGGCCATTAAAACGCTGGAAACTCAGGTTGGGCAGATTGCTCAAAGCATAAACACTAGACCACAAGGAGGACTACCTAGCAATACTAAAGTTGCTAAGGTAATGGGCCATGAACAGTGCAAAGCAATCACTACTAGGAGTGGTCTACAGCTGAAGGAAAAGATCCCAGAGAGTCAAATTCAATCAGCAGATCGAGCAAGAGAAGAGGCTGATCAAACTGAAGCTGATAACACTGCCCCGACAGAAACCTTTGCAGCTCCTGAGCAGCCTGCCGAGGCAGCAGCAACTCCAGTGATGCCAGGTATTAAATTGCAAACTAAAGAAACCCTGGATGAGATGAGACTACCACCACCTTTCCCACAAAGGTTGAAAAAGCAAAAACAGGACCAACAATTCAAGAAATTCCTTGACATCTTGAAGCAAGTCCACATCAACATACCTTTCGTTGAAGCTATTGAACAAATGCCTAACTATGCCAAGTTCCTAAAGGACATGGTGTCAAAGAGAAAATGAATAGGTGAGTTTGAGACGGTGGCTGCTACCGAGGGATGCATGGCAATGTTGCATAACCGCATGCCACAAAAGTTAAAGGATCCTGGTTGCTTCATCATACCTTGTGCGATAGGTAAGAGTTATGAAGGTAAGGCCCTATGCGACCTTGGAGCAAGCATAAATCTCATGCCCAAATCAGTCTTTCAAAAGCTTGGAATTGGAAGGGCGAAACCTACAACCGTTATGCTCCAACTAGCGGATCGATCCTATGTGCAACCCGAAGGAAAAATCGAGGACATACTGGTAAGAGTAGATAAGTTTATTTTTCCTACTGACTTCCTTGTCCTTGATTGTGAAGCAGATGACAATGCACCGATCATCCTTGGGAGACCTTCCCTTGCAACTGGACGCACATTATTTGATGTGGAAAAAGGAGAACTAACAATGAGAATCAATGATCAAGAAATCAAATTAAATGTGTGTCAATTGATGAAGAGACATGACGAACTAGAAGAAGAATGTCAGATGCTGGATGACACAGATGAAGATTACACAATACCTTGTCTTAGCAACAACTGCCTCGCTAGTGATCTCCATGACATACCCCAGGGATGCCTCGGCAATGATATGGACGATTGTTACAGCAGTTCTTTGAACAGTGCTGAGACAACCGAGAAGGAGCAAGCTAATTGGACAACACATCTTCCAGGTAAGTACTTTGAACCATTAGAGTATAAAGGGAAGAATGAACAATCTATAAATAAAGAACCGTTGGTCACAAAATTAAAACCCTTACCAGAAAAACTAAAATATGCTTATTTGGGATATAACAACACGATGCCGGTAATTATTGCTTCTAAGTTGTTACCAAAACAGGAACAGACCCTAATAGCAATGCTGCGGCGGCACAAAAAGGCAATTGAGTGGTCAATTGATGATCTGAAAGGAATAAGTCCAGCAGTATGTATGCATAAAATCCTCTTAGAAGAAGACCATAAGCCCACTGTTCAAGCTCAAAGGAGACTTAATCACTCTATGAAGGAGGTAGTACGTAAGGAAATAATCAAGTGGCTTGGTGTAGGAATTATTTATCCTATCTCTAACAGTGCATGGGTAAGCCCGGTACAATGTGTACCTAAGAAAGGTGGTATGACCATCATAACCAACGAGAACAACGAACTGATACCAACCAGGACTGTGACCGGTTGGAGGGTTTGTATGGATTATCGCAAGTTGAATAGGGCAACAAAGAAGGATCACTTCCCTTTACCCTTCATTGATGAAATGCTTGATAGACTTGCTGGTAAACCTTATTACTGTTTTCTTGATGGTTATTCAGGATACAATCAAATTGCCATTGATCTAGAAGACCAGGCAAAAAACACTTTCACTTGCCCATATGGAACTTATGCATTTAGAAGGATGTCGTTCGGCCTTTACAATGCCCCGACAACTTTCCAGAGATGCATGATGGCAATTTTTTCTGACATGATAGAGGACTTCTTATAGATATTCATGGATGATTTCTCATTCTTTGGAGACAGCTTTGATCACTGCCTCGACAATCTCGAAAAAGTGCTGCAAAGATGTGAGGAATCCAATCTAGTCCTAAATTGGGAAAATGCCATTTTATGGTAAATGAAGGTATCGTATTGGGCCACAAAATATCATCACAAGGAATAGAAGTGGATAAAGCAAGGATAGATGTGATAAAGAATTTACCTCCACCAATTTCTGTAAAAGGAGTTCGAAGCTTCTTAGGCCATGCAGGTTTATATGGACGATTTATTTCTAATTTCTCCAAAATTTCTAAACCTCTTTGCAACTTGCTTGAACAAGATAGGAAATTTGAATTTAATGAGGAATGCACTGAAGCATTCGAGACTTTCGAGAAGCTAATCACTGCACCAATAGTAATCCCACCGGATTGGTCGTTGCCATTTCAATTGATGTGTGATGCTAGTGATCATGCTGTCGGGGCAGCACTTGGGCAGAGGAAGAATAATTTGTTCCATGTGATCTACTATGCCAGTAAAACGCTCAATGATGCACAAATCAACTACACCACAACAGAAAAAGAATTACTAGCAGTGGTATTTGCCTTTAATAAGTTTCGATCATATCTCATCGGAACAAGGATCATTGTCCACACTGATCATTCGGCAATTAAATACCTCTTCTCAAAGAAGGATGCCAAGCCTAGACTGATTAGATGGATCCTTCTTTTACAAGAATTTGATGTTGAAATCAAAGACCGCAAGGGTACGGAAAACCAAGTGGCCAATCATCTTTCTAGACTGGAGAACAAGGACAATACTCACTCACTTGAAGAAATACAAGATGAATTTCCAGATGAACAAATACTGAAAATTGTAACAACTGCAAGGGATACTACCGAGATAGAGGCCGCAGCAGTATTCAACCGCGCTGCCGCGGCATTGTCTGAAGACCTTGCCGCAGTAACGTCCACCCCCTGGTATGCTGATCTTGTTAATTATCTAGTTAGTGGTATTATCTCTTATAACCTTAACCATAACGAAAAGAAGAGGTTTCAGCATAATGCAAAGCATTATTTCTGGGACGACCCTCTTCTGTTTAAGCATTGTGCAGATCAGGTTATAAGAAGATGTGTGCCAGAGGAGGAACAGAAAGCAGTTCTCCAGCACTGTCACGACTCACCTTGCGGTGGGCATTTTGGAGGAAATAGAACAACAACAAAGGTACTGCAATCTGGCCTCTACTGGCCCACACTCTACAAAGATGCCCACGACTATTACAAGAACTGTGACCGCTGCCAACGTACGGGCAATATTTCAAGACGACATGAGATGCCCTTACAACCCATACTGGAAGTGGAACTGTTCGATGTTTGGGGCATAGATTTCATGGGGCCCTTTCCATCATCTCAAGGAAACCTTTATATCTTAGTGGCAGTGAATTACGTATCAAAGTGGGTCCAAGCAATCGCCACACCTCACAATGATTCCAAGACAGTTCAAAGATTTCTCAAGAAAAATATTTTACAAGGTTTGGAATCCTTAGAGCAATAATAAGTGACAAAGGAAAACACTTTGATAACAGACTTATTGCCGCGGTACTAAAGAAACTCAGCATCACCCACAAGCTCGCTACGGCATATCATCCACAGACAAATGGGCAAGCTGAAATATCCAACAAGGAATTAAAACAGATCCTTGAAAAGGTGGTAAATCCATCTAGAAAGGATTGGTCTTATCGTCTCGATGATGCTTTATGGGCCTACATGACAACATTCAAAACCCCATTAGGAACATCTCCATATAAGCTTGTGTTCGGGAAAGCCTGTCATTTGCCTGTAGAAATTGAGCATAAAGCATATTGGGCAGTAAAGAACTTAAATATGGATTGGGAAAAAGCTGGACAGAAAAGACTGCTAGACCTCAATGAGATAGAAGAATTCCGAACAGAAGCCTATGAGAATGCCAAGATCTACAAAGAGAAAACAAAGAAATGGTATGACCGAAAGTTATTGCCGAGGCAGTTCCTGCCGGGGAAACACGTTCTTCTTTTTAACTCCAGGCTTAGACTGTTCCCAGGAAAACTCAAATCCAGATGGTCAGGTCCATTTGAAGTCGTTCAAGTTTTCCCACATGGAGCCGTAACGATCAAATCACCAAAAGATGGCCAGGAATTCAAAGTGAATGGCCAACGCTTGAAGCACTATTCTGGGCCACACGATATAAAAACGATGGAAACCATCACCTTAGAAGATGCTTTTGCACGCCCCACCATAATGAATTGATGCCGCAACCTTCTATCTTTTCTTTTCCGCAATTTATAGGAATAATTTCTTTTAACTTTTATTTTAGGATATTTAATATCTACTTGTTGATTTTCTTTTATTTTTAAGACAAAGACCAAGGTAGAGGCCCCAATGCAAAGGACACCACCCACTCAAGTCCAGCCGTCCCGGCAAGCGAAAGCACAACCATCACCTTCAGCAAGGACAAAGCATTCGGCAGCAAGGCCGAGGAGGAAAATTGTTACAAGCAGCTCTTCGGAGTTGCTTTAAAATCTTTGTCCTTAAATCAATATTAATTGCTTTTACTATTTCTATTTACTGTTTCTTATATTCCTATTTTGTTTTTCCGCTTATTTCTTCAAATATAAAGCATTGAGTATAATGCTTGGTTTGAGTTTGGGGTGCAGATTCACTGCCAAGGCAGCAATCTACTGTCGCGGCCTTGCCAAAAAGGGAGTACATCAGTGGTATTTTTTTTAAATTTTTATGCTCCCCGCCTTACTTGAATTTACTGCCTACACTTTTGCACTACTTATCATCAGTATTGCCTTAGTTTATTTTTTAAGGCTATAGAAATCTTTCTCCTTACCATGTTTAGGTTCTGTTAAGAGGGCTTAACCTTAGGATGCTTAAGGATGAAAACTTAGAAGCTTACTATAGGAAGAATTTTAAACACTTTTGGGACTTGTTGGATGATAGGAGTTCTTTTAATAAACTTAGGTGATAAAGACTTAGATTTTTAGAAAAGTAACTAGAGGTGCCTACCACCAGCTCTAGAAAATCTCTTCTTCATGCTAGAGGTGTCCGAAATTGGCTCAAGATTTGGTGTTTGAAAAGAAGAGAACACTTAACCAATGTCTATTTGTCTTGAACTTAGAGTTTATCTAAGAAAGCCTTTAATCAACTTGTCCACAAAAACGCACACACTCACAATTCTTATAGTTTGTTTCTAGGTAAACCCTTACGTAACCGAATGGTTAAGGCTTAAGAATAGGCCTAGTTATGGTGGGGAGAATAGATGGACATGTAAGACCAAGAGAGAGTAGAGTTCGGCAAATTGATGGTTTGCATTGCTTGAGGACAAGCAATAGTTCGTGTTTGGGGGTGTGATAAGTGCTCAACACACTATCACTTTTTATTCCTTTTATGGGCATTAATTACCAAATATACACCCACTTAGACCAATACATGCACTCAATGTGATATATTTAGAAGTATGCTCATATAGATAATATTTACGAAAAAAGGCACGTTTTAATGCGTTTTCATATCTGTGCAGGAGAACCAGTGCCGCGGTAGCGACAAGGCCGAGGCAGGACCTGATGCCGAGGCAGTAGCAGAAAGACAAGAAGCAAGACTATAGGCGATGGAAAGATAAAAATCCAAGGAACGTGCCTAGACTTGAAGCCCATGGATCAGAGCTGGCTAGCACAAGGAAAAGCCCAAGGAAAGACCACGCGGGAAAGCCCCCTTAGCCGAATCAAACTTGGAAATATTTTTATTATTATGTACTTGACTTGTTCCCTACTCCAAGTTGTATTCTACTTAGGAAAGGTTTGCCCTAGGTCTAGCCTATATAAAGACCTAGCCACCCAATGTATGAAACACGGAATACCTAGGGAGAAAGCCGATTTCTATTCTTGTTTTCTTCTCCTCCATTATGTTCTAGACCTTCTTAGGGATTAGGTGAAGGTTGTCGAGTATTTGTGAGAGGAGATTGTACTTTGTCTTTGATTCAATACAATAAAGTTATCAAGGTTTGCTTATCCTTTGTTATTCCTTGTTTTCACAATTGAGCTCGGGAGAGGATATTGTGAATCATCCATTTATCTAAGCTCGGGAGAGTTAGATTCACGAAAGGGGTAAGTACGGTGTTTCAATCGCGAAATACTAACTCGGCCTAGGGATAGGTTAAGAGTTTCAGCGGCTAAAAGAAGTGTGAGATTGGTTGGTGAGTATAATTGGTTCACGCCGGGAGGTATCATCAAGGACTAGTCATCAACAGCACTCTGACTTAGGGATAAGCGGAGTCATTCAAGGACACTTTGTCGAACTTTGGTAAAGTCTACCCACGAGCAAGGGATTGCCGCAGCAGACAGTATTGTCGCTGCCAAGGCAGTAAACTGCAGTACTGCCGAGGCAGTGATATACGATTGTATTGGACAGAGACAAGTCAATCAAATCCACGATACGACGCAACTGGATCCTAGCCCATCTCTCTCTATTATTTCAACTCTTTATTTTTATTTAGTTATTTTAGTTTAGATAAATCAACTCCAATTACTTGTGTTTTTACTTTTCTACAGAACAAGAAGGTGAAGAAAGCATATTAAGTATTCCAGTCCCTGAGGAGACGATAACTCGATAAAATACTTATCACTTATTACTTTCGATGTGTCCACTTGCACTAAACGCGCAGTTTTGACACGCGACACTTAGTTTTTTTTTTAGTTGCATTGAGGACAATGCTTGCCTCAAGTTTGGGGGAGGTATCGTCCTCTACTCTACTTCATGTGCATGAGAGCAGCAATTGTAGAAAAATGCCATGACATTTGTGCAAGTTTTAGGTTAAGTTTATAGGATTATAGTTGGTGATGCCTGATGATGATATTCCTTATATGGCCAATACTGATTTGAATATGCATGACTTGGGATTTGAATAGAACCTGTTTTAGAATTTGGTTGCTTGTGTTTATTTTATTGCTACACGAGTGTATGTTCTCCATGCTTATAGAAGTTAGAAATTTTTATAGAATGTAAACTTGAACAGCCTTGCATGCCTTTAATGAATTGTTTTGTTAATAGAGAACCCCCAACAATTTAGTGTTAGAAGATATGAATAAATGCCTGGACATATCTGTAGAGGGATACTCCGCTATGCCATGGCATATCCATGTGCATATGAGTTACTGAAAGAGGCACAGGGTGACGCTACACTTTTAACTTGCCATGGCATTGCCTAGATGCCGCGTTTAAATAAATGGCAGTTATGGCATGACTAGAAGGTAGTGTGACACGCTAGCTCCTCTCATAGCAGTTTGTTGGTGTTTGTGTAAAAAAAGTATTATATATGGGGAGTTATAATTGTGCTTTCATAAACAAACATGCCTTGTTAGGATAGTAAACATTCCTTAGAAATTTTCTAAGTTAACTAAGCATGGATTAGATACACTCACTCACACACACTCGCATTCGACCTGGTCCTAGGGCAGTGTTCTTGCAATTTCCTCGAGTCTTATATGTTTATGCCATGACATTTTTTGAGGGCTGAAACTCTGACCTATTGCTTGCCTAGATTTTGAACTTTGTCATGACATTCTTTCTCTGCTAGCTGTTATCCATTGCTTGAGGACAAGCAATAGCTTAAGTTTGGGGGTGTGATAACTCCGCAAAAGGCTATATTTTAGGCCTTTTTACTTAAGTTATTGAGTGTCCTTAGGCTCATATAGGTTCATTTAGTTGTATTTAGGTTCATAACATTGCATATAGCCTTTTAGTTATGCCTTGGCATTTTTATGTGGTAATAGGTGCTATTTCATGAGAAGGGTAGTTCTTTTTAGTGGTGTTGTGCAGGTGAAGCAAAAACGGAAGTTGAGGCAATTTGTCATGGCATTCGCAGAAGGATAGCGATGGGAAAATGCCATGGCAAAGCTAGAGAACTGCTGGGCTGAGCTAGACGACAAAGAGATATTTTGATAAGAGTGCCAGCTGGTGCTACCACAGCCGATCGGGACCACTATAGCTTTGCCATGGCATGACAAATTTGGGAGGGGACCACAGCAAATATGGCCTGTATGCGAGCCACCTCAGTAGGGGACCACTGTCACCTCTGCCAATCCTGCAGGAATGTCACGACAAAAAGAGGGCAGAAAAGGGTTTTTGCCTATCTTTGAGGGTTTTTCATCCCTTCTTTATAAAGGGTGGTGACCTAAGAAAAGAAAAAAGACCGGAAGAGAGAGGAGGCCTTTTGAGGAGCAAAACACAGTAAAAGAGGCACCATTGGAGCGGTTTGCGGCGGACGAAAGCTCCCACCTTTCTCCTTCAAAATCCGACCAAGGAGTCCTCCATTGATAGAGCTCGAAGGGAGTGGTGTGCTAAGCACCCGGAAGGGGCTAGCACACCAAGGTGCACCGTGGTGGTGAAGATCTGGCGGCCCGATCAACCGAAGGGTGTCTTCTAGTCCTCCTTTCATTTGCTTTATTTTCTTTATCTTTTCAAGAGGATGATTTGTTAAATGTTTAAGGTTGTATGTGGATGATTTAACTTTAACATTTAGCACCACCATGTGTTAGCTTTGTTTAGGTGGTTGCTTTTGTGGATGATTATCTTTTACCTTTATTAATATAATGTCTTCCATGTGTTTGTGTATTTGCTTTGCTCATTATTGATAATCATCTAAGCATTGTAAGAGGCACGGCCAATGTCCTTTGTTTAGGTGCATGCTAGAGCCCTCGGAAAAGGCATAGCATTGTAAGAAGTCTATAGGAGTTTTCCACCTAGTCATTCCCGAGAGAGAGTTCGTCAATAGAGGGATAGTACAACATATAGTTTAAACGTGTTCTTGCATCATGTTTTTGCCTCCGCATTTACAACCTGCTTTCTTTATTTTACTTGTTATCTTGCAATCACTCTGCTTTGCACTTCACACCACCTCCATACATTCACCTTGCCATCATCATCCATTCTATTTTGCCTTGGCATATTTTAGTTGCTTGCATTCTAGAATTGTCATAACATTTTCATCTTACACCTTCACCGTACATATCCATTTATCTTGTTTATATCTTTTCCCTTGTTTTTCCTTTTTAGTTAGTGACACCTTTTTGCCTTGACAAATTGACTGTGCACTTCACATAGATCCTCGTGGGAACGATACTCACTCACCCTATTATTACTTGTATGACTGTGTATACTTTCACATATATGTGTGTTCACATACATCATTTATAGCACTACATAGAACACACTAGTGTTCCAGGTGCTGCCTTAGCATCGGTTGCGCGACGGGTTGCTGTCATAATGGTCTCGTCTTGGAACTGCATCAGTACAGTTCTCTTGGCCTAATCTGCTTATTCCTTATCGTAGATGTTGCTGCAATGTTTGGTGGCAAACCATGATTGCGGTTTCCATTTTGCTGCCGTGGCAACCTCTGCCGTTGCGACCTCCGGTGAGGCAACCTCCGCCGTGGCAACTTCCGTCGAGGCAACCTTTTTCTCTATCTGTCGAGCACCAGTTGTCATCATCAATCTACTGCCGCGGCATCCAAAACGCTGCCGTGGCGGGTGCTTCATCTGCATTTCAGCTTCTTTACCAGCATCCGTCTTCTTGTTTGGCCATTCCTATGATGTTGTTTTCTGCCTAGGAAAGAAAACCATGAAATGCATCTATTTTATGCCAAATAATAGATAAATTCATGATTTGAGTCTTCGGATGTTGATATATGGAAAATAAGAAGAATTATCTAGTATTGCCCTTAAATCTGTCCTTTATTGGCAATAAACGAGTGGGAAATGGTATAAAAATAGGACTTTTGTGCACTCATCAGATACATTTGTCTATAATTAAACCAATGCAACAGTGATATCGATACTCCCTTGTGTACCGGTACCGAAAAATGTTTCTGGAATTTGAATGAACCAAGGGGTATCGATATGCGGGGTTGGCGTACAGATACGTCTACTATCTAAGCCCTTAATTCCTATATAGGGTACTGATACGCTACTAGCCCATATCGGTACGTCTGTTCAAAAATGTTGTTCTAGACCTGAAATTTGCTAAGAACACATACCAAACCATTTCCAAAGATTTTCAAACTATTCATACATAATATTGAGGAGGTAAAGGGTGTTTTACCATCTGTTTGAACCCATTTAACAATCCATTCCAAAAATCTCCATTAAAGCTCCTTAAGCTATCAAACCAAGCAAACATGCATATCACAAGCAATGTAACCTAATTTTATGAGATGTGTGATGCAATAGGGTTAGAGGGGTACTAAACTCAAGCTAAAGCAGCCCAAAACGTTCTTCTACTAAGCTTGTCTCTTGCCCTTCCCAAGAGCTTTAGAAGGTCCTCCCACTTCTTTATATACAAAGGAGATAAACCAATCATTAGATGTTTCCATGGATGATTTGGAAGCCCCAAAACATCAACTAACAACTAAGAACTCAATAACAAACTCCCTTTTTCGTTCTTGCTTCTTCCATCTCACTCAAAACATTCCACCACCAAACCTCACCCTTTTTACCTTGTTAGATAGGTCACACTTAAATCAACAACTTTCCCTTAAGCTACAAAACGAGATTCCTCAACACTACAAAAATAAATTTCACATTTCACAAAACTTCTCCTTGGAGATGAGAGGACGAAGATGAAAAAGCTTCCCAATGACCTCACCCCTTAATTATCTTAGAAACTCTTCCTCCCTACTTTCTCATTTAATCCTCAATTGAAATTGCCATAAAACCCTTCATAAAAACCCTTTAAGCCCCAAAACACTCAAGGCCAAACCCAACTAACAACGCAACACTCAAACCCGTGGCCTAAATGATGCCCAAACGTCGAAGCTCAACGCTTTGGGTTAACCCAACACTCGGATTCAAAATCCGATTCGTTAAAAAAGTCTTCTTTTAATATGTTGATAAACATCAACATGTTCTAGGATAGACATTTAAATCTGGACAACCACTTCTCTTTATCTTTGAGAGTATTGACGTAGACTTTCATTAGATTACTGCCATATACCTTCTATAGCAAGGTGCTGCTGGTAACCATTTCTATAATGTGCTTGTATTGCCTTATCAATGCTTTGTAGAGGTCCTTTTAAGATTTGGTATTTATATGATTGAGCTGAGTATACCACCAGATCACAAACTCAGTCAAACTGTCTTAAAAGTAGTGTATGAAAAGTTTTTCATCTTTTATGAATGCTAACATCTTTCTATAGTATATCATGATATGTGAAAAGGGACATGATGTTCCATCATATTTGTCAAAGTTTGGGGTTTTGAACTTAAGGGGGAAGGAAAAGATCATATACTAGACATAGATCACAAGCATTGTTGCGTGTAAAAAGAGTGCGCAATTAGTGCAAGTGTACACGTCGCAAATAATAAAGTGATAAGTATCAAGTATCGTCTCCACAAGGATTGGTATACTTAATATGCTTTCTTTTCTCTTCTCGCTCTGTAAAGAAAATAAAAAACACAGATTAATTGGGTTGTTTCGAAAACTAAAATAATTGAATAATAAAAAGAGAAAGGTGAATGGAAATAAGATCAAGTTTAGAGAATGGAAAGGATCCAGTTGAATCATATTGTGAATTCAAGTTTCCTGCCTCGACATTGAAGACCAGTGTCCGCCGCGGCAATCCTTTGCTCTTGGGTGGACTTCTTTAAGGTTCGGCAAAGTGTCCTTGGATGACTTCGCTTATCCCTAAGTCGAAGTACTGTTGATGACTAATCCTTGATGATACCTCCCGGCGTGAATCAATGATAACCACCAACCAACCTCACACTTCTTTTAGCCGCTGAAACTCTAACCTATCCCTAGGCCGAGTTAGTATTTTCCAACTAGAAAAATACCGTACTTAATCCTTTCGTGAGCCTAACTCTCCCGATATTAGACAAATAAATCTCTCACAAACTTCTCTCCCGATCTTGAATGCAAGATGAATGAATAGCAAAGAATAAGCAAACCTTAATATTTTATTGCATAAAACAAGAAAACAAAATTCAATATTCTCTCACAAATACTTAACAACCTTCACCTAAACCCTAAGAAAGTTTAGAACTTAATTGAAACAAAGAAAATACTAAAACTAATTTCTATCGTGCCTTGTATGATGATTCTCCTTGGTCGGCTATGGTTTATATAGCCTTGGCCTAGGGCAAACCTTTCCTAAGTAGGAATACAACTTGGAGTAAAACACAAGTCAAGTACATAAATAAAAAATTTGTTTTATTTCCAAGTTTATTCCCACAAGGATTCTTTTCCGCGTGACCTTTGACTTGGGCTTTCTGCTCGCTTCCCAGCTCCAATCCTCGCTCTGCTTGTCCAGAAATGTTCACCTCATTTTTCTCTTCAAGTCGCCTACAATATCGGTACTTGCCTTTAAGTTGCTGTCGCAGCCTCAGGTTCTGCTTCGGCCTCGATTACTGTCGCGGCAGTGGATATTCCTGCCATTGCATAAAAGGTGCCGTAAAGCCTGCATTTTTTATAAATATCATCTTTATAAGTCACAAAAGCTGAGTATCTAAATATCTCACATTAAGTTCATGCTTTAGTCCAAATAGGTGTAGATTAAGTGATTATTGTCTATGAAAGGTGTAAAAAGTGAGTGAATTAAGCACTTATCAAGCATCATCCACTAATTCTTCTAGAGCCTACATCTTTTCCATCAGTCAAAATCTATTTTTTTCATTTCTTTTCAACCTCATTCCTGATCTTTTCAACCAAATGTAGACCCGAGACTTCCTCTTTATAGAGTTGCTCGACGTTCATTGACTAGTTATTTGATGCTAATAATAGCTTACTGGTAGCTACCCTTATATGATCGACATAAAATTTCCTAACAATATTGGGAATGCTTGACTGAATCTTATAGTGAGATATATTACTTTCTGGCTCTGGTGTTCTCTCGCTTTCGACTCTTTCACTTCCTTGGTTGTTGCCTAGTAGTGCAACCAACTCAGATACAATTAAGGCTTAGGAATGAGCTATTTGAGTGTTGAGATTTTTTTGACGTCTTTGAGACGAGCTTCCTAATCTTTATGTCCTTTATCTAGGATTTCTACATGGTCTTCTATCAGTCTCTTTTAGCAGCAAGTGAAATGAGGATACAATATATGTACATTGTTAAATTCACTGCCACAACATGCACATTGTTAAAATGATGTCAAAATAAGTAAATGCATGTATAATGTGAATGTTGTGATGCAAAAATGTATGTAGATAAAGGCATTGATCCTATTTGATAATCACCCAACTAAACTACTTTTAGAGGAAATAAATGGTACATTAAAACATATTAGAGAAATAGTCCTATACAAAAGCACTAGCCCTAAACTCAAATTTATCTATGGAACTAAGTAGCTTGTGAATCTGGGAGCTTCTATCATGTTAGGGGCTATGAACGGACGAAGTACTTCGGCTTCCATAGCTAACTCGATCATATTGATGGCTACTTATTGAACTAAGGTTATCAAATTTGCATGGCGTAGGTGTTGCGTGTCAAAAGTGCGCAATTAGTGCAAGTGAACACGTCGCAAGTAATAAAGTTATAACTATATCAGATATCGTCTCCATAGGGATTATTCTACTTAATATGCCTTCTTCGTCTTCTTGCTCTGTAAAAAGAAATAAAATAAAGACACAAGTAATTCGGGGTTTGATGAACGTAAATAAAAAGATTAAATAAAAAGATAAAATTAGATAAAGAAAGTGGCCAGGATCTAGTTGTGTTGTATAGTGGATTCAATTGACTTGTTTCTGTCCAATGCAATCGCACAACACTGCCTCGGCAGTACTGCAGTTTACTTCCTCGACAGCGATAATGCTTGTCTGCCGCGGCAATCTCTTGCTCTTGGGTAGACTTTGTCAAAGTTTGGCAAAGTGTCCTTTGATGCCTCTGCTTATCTCTAAGTCGAAGTACTGTTGATGACTAGTCCTTGATGATACCTCTCGGCGTGAATCAATTATAATCACCAACCAATCCCACACTTCTTTTAGCCACTGAAACTCTTAACCTATCTCTGGGCCAAGTTAGTGTTTCCCGATTAAAACACCGTACTTATCCCTTCCATGAATCTAACTCTCTCGATATTAGATAAATGGATTACTCGTAAACTTCTCTCTCGAGCTTGAATGCAAGAGCAAAGAATGGCAAAGAATAAGCAAACTTCGATACTTTATTGCATTGAAACAAGAAACAAGGTTCAATCTCCTTACACTAATACGCTACAACCTTCACCTAAGCCTAGAGAAAATTAGAACATAATGTAAAGAGAAGAAAACTCTAAAAGATGAAGTCGGCTAGGTCTAAGCTTTTTGTGCCGAAAACTCTCCTCTCATCCTCCTTCTTGGACGGCTAGATCTTATATAGGCTTGGTCTAGGGCAAACCTTTCCTAAGTAGGAGTATAACTTGGAGTAGGGCACAAGTCAAGTCCATAAATAAAATATTTCCAAGTTTACTCTAACTAGGATTTGTTTCCGCGTGGCCTTTGACTTGGGCTTTCCATGTGCTACCCAGCTCCAATTCATGCGCTTCTTGTCAAGAAACGTCCAGCTCATTTTTCTCTTCAAGTCGCCTACAATATCGCTACTTGTCTTTCAGCTGCTGCCTCGGCATCAGATCCTGCCTCGGCCGCATTGCTGCCGCGACAATAGTTTTTCCTGCACAGATGTAAAAATGCAGTAAAACTTGCCTTTTCTGTACATATCATCTTTATAAGCATAACCTCTAAATATATCACATTAAGTACATGCATTGGTCCAAGTAGGTGTAGATTTGATGATTAATGCCCATAAAAGGTGTAAAAAATGATAGTGAATTGAGCACTTATCACACTGTTGCGTTGTATTGCGGAATTGATTGACTTGTCTCTGTCCAATGCAATTGTATATCACTGCCTTGGTAGTATTGCAGATTACTGCCTTGGCAGCGACGATACTGTCCGCCGCGGCAATCCCTTGCTCGTGGTTGGACTTTACCAAAGTTCGGCAAAGTGTCCTTGGATGACTCCGCTTATCCCTAAGTCGAAGTACTGTTGATGAATAGTCCTTGATGATACCTCCCGGCGTGAAACAATTATACTCACCAACCAATCTCACACTTCTTTTAGCCGCTGAAACTCTTAACCTATCCCTAGGCCGAGTTAGTATTTCGCGATTGAAATACCGTACTTATCCCTTTCGTGAATCTAACTCTCCCGAGTCTAGATAAATGGATTACTCACAAACTTCTCTCCCGAGCTTGAATGCAAGAACAAAGAATGGCAAAGGATAAGCAAACCTTGATAGTTTTGTTGCATTGAAACAAAGACAAAGTACAATCTCCTCTCAAAAATACTTAACAACCTTCACTTAAACCCTAAGAAAGCCTAGGACAAACCTTTCCTAAGTAGAATATAACTTGGAGTAGGGAACAAGTCATGTACATAAATAAAATATTTCCAAGTGTAATTCAACTAAGAGGCTTTCCCGCGTGGCCTTGTCTTGGGCTTTTCCTCATGCTAACCAGCTCTGATCCATGTGCTTCATGTCCAGAAACGACCCTTGGATTTTTCTCTTCCGATCACCTACAGTATTGCTTCCTGGCTCTCAGTTGTTGCCTCGGCATCAGGTCCTGCCTCAGCCATGTTGCTGCCGCGGCACTTGTTTCTCCTGTATAGATATAAAAATGCAGTAAAACTTGCCTTTTTCTGTAAATATTATCTTTATAAGCATAACTTCTAAATATATCACATTAAGTATATGCTTTGGTCCGAGTGGATGTAAATTTAGTGATTAATGCCCATAAAAGGTGTAAAAAGTGATAATGAGTTGAGCACTTATCACATACACCCAAACTCGAACTATTGCTTGTCCTCAAGCAATGCAAACCATCAATTTGCCAAAATCTACTCTCTCTTGGTCTTATGTTTCCATCTATTCTCCCCACCATAATTATGCCTATTTTTTTAGACTTAACCTTTCGGCTACCCAAGGGTTTGCCTAGAAACAAACTATAAGATTTGGTGAGTGTGTGTGTTTTTGTGGACAAGTTTGATTAAAGGCTTTCTTAGATAAACTCTAAGTTCAAGACAAGTAGAATTGGGTTAAGTGTTCTCTTCTTTTCTAAACAACCAATTCTTGAGCCAATTTCGGGCACCTCAAGGATTGTGTTTTTCTCTTCACTAATTTCGTCTTTCTTTTTGATATTCCTTATAGCATACTAGAGCCAATTTCGGGCACCTCTAGCATGAAGAAGAGTAATTCCTAAAGCTGGTGATTGACACCTCTAGTCACTTTCCCAAACATCTAAGTCTTTATCACCTAAGTTCATTAAAAGAATTCCTATAATCCAACAAGTCCCAAAAGTGTTTAAATTTTTATCCTATAGTAGGCTTCTAAGTTTTCATCCTTGAGTATCCTAAGGTTAAACCTTCTTAACAGGACTTAATCATGGTAAGGAGAAAGATTTCTATAGCCTTATAGAATAAACTAAGACAATACTGATGATAAGCAGTGCAAAAGTATAGGAAATTGATTCAAGTAAGGCGGGGAGCAAAAAAATTAAAAAAAAAATCACTTAAATACTCCCTTTTCTTGGCAAGGCCTCGGCAGTAGATTGCTAACTTGGCAGTGGCTCTACACCCCCAAACTCGAACCAAGCATTGTCCTCAATGCTTTATAGTAGAAGGGAAACAAAAATATGAAAGAAATAAGCAGCATATCAATAAACAACAGCAAATAAAATCGAATATATGAAAAATTTAAAGAGACTCCGAAGAGCTGCTTGTAACAATTTTTCTTCGGGGTCGTGCTGCTGATTGCTTCGTTCTTGGTGAGGGCGATGACTGAGCTTTTGCTTGCCGGGGCGTTTGGACTCTTGTGGGTGGTGTCCGTTGCATTGGAGCATCCACTTCGTCTTTGTGCTTATTGTCAAAAACAAAATATAATCAACAAGTAAATATTAAATATCCTAAAATAGAAGCGAAATTAAAACTATTCCTAAAAATTGCAGTAAAATAGAATGGAAGGTCAAAGCATTAAGTCTCCATAGGAGTGCGTGCGAAAGCATCTCCTAAGGTGATGGTCTCCATAGTCTTTATGTCATGTGGGCCAGAATAGTGCTTCAAGCTGGCCATTCACTTTGAATTCATGCTTATCCTTTAGTGATTTAATCGTTACTGCTCCATGTGGGAAAACTCGAACAACTTCAAATGGGCTTGACCATCTGGATTTGAGTTTTCCTGGAAATAGTTTAAGCCTAGAGTTGAAAAGGAGAACGTGCTGCCCTGGCAGGAACTGCCTAGGTAGTAACTTACGGTCATGCCTTCTTTTAGTTTTCTCTTTGTAGATCTTGGCATTCTCATAGGCTGTTGTTCGGAATTCTTCTATCTCATTGAGGTCTAGCAGTCTTTTCTGTCCAGCTTTCTCCCAATCCATGTTTAAATTCTTTACTGCCCAATAGGCTTTATGCTCAATTTCTACAGGTAAGTGGCAAGCTTTCCCGCATACAAGATTATATGGAGATGTTCCCAATGGGGTTTTGAAGGCTGTCCTATAAGCCCATAAAGCATCATCTATACGATAAGACCAATCCTTTCGAGAAGGATTTACCACCTTTTCAAGGATCTGTTTTAGTTCCTTGTTGGATATTTCAGCTTGCCCATTTGTCTGTGGGTGATAGGCCGTAGCGAGGCTGTGGGTGATGCCGAGTTTCTTTAGTGTCGCGGCAATGAGTCTATTATCAAAGTTTTTACCTTCATCACTTATTATTGCTCTAGGGATTCCAAATCTTGTAAAAATATTTTTCTTGAGAAATTTTTGAATTGTCTTGGAATCATTGTGAGGTGTGTCGATTGCTTCGACCCACTTTGATACGTAATCCACTACTACTAAGATGTAGAGATTGCCTTGGGATGATGGGAATGGTCCCATGAAATCTATGCCCCAAACATCAAACAGTTCCACTTCCAATATGGGTTGTAATGGCATCTCATGTCGTCTCGAGATATTGCCCGTGTGTTGGCATCGGTCACAGTTCTTGTAATAGTTATGGGCATCTTTGTAGAGTGTGGGCCAATAGAGGCCTAATTGTAGTAACTTTGTTGTTGTTCTGTTTCCTCCAAAATGCCCACCGCAAGGTGAATCATGACAGTGCTGGAGTACTGCTTTCTGTTCTTCTTCTGGTACACATCTTCTTATAACCTGATCTGCACAATGTTTAAATAGAAGAGGATCGTCCTAGAAATAATGCTTTGCATTATGCTGAAACCTCTTCTTTTCGTTATAGTTAAGGTTATAACAGATAATACCACTAACTAAATAATTAACAAGATCGGCATACCAGGGGGTGGATGTTACTGCAACAAGGTCTTCTGTTAATGTTGCAGAGATGTATTCAGATAATGCCACGACAGCACAATTGTATATTGTTGTAGTCTCTGTCTCGGCAGTATCTCTTGCAATTGTAGCAATTTGCAATATTTGTTCATCTGGGAATGGATCTTGTATTTCTTCAAGTGAGTGATTATTTTCTTTGTTCTCCAATCTAGAGAGATGATCGGCCACCTGATTTTCTGTACCTTTTTGATATTTGATTTCAACATCAAGTTCTTGTAGAAGAAGGATCCATCTAATCAGTCTAGGCTTGGCATCCTTCTTTGAGAATATGTATTTAATTGCCGAATGGTTAGTGTGGACAATAACTTTTGTTCCGATAAGATATGATCGGAATTTGTCAAAAGCAAATACTACTGCTAGTAATTCTTTTTCTGTTGTGGTGTAATTGATTTGGGCATCATTAAGCGTTTTAATAGCATAGTAGATCACATGGAACAGGTTGTTCTTTCTCCGCCCAAGTGCTGCCCCGACAGCATGATCGCTAGCTTTACACATCAATTCAAATGGCAAGGACCAATCTGGTGGGATTACTATCGGTGCAGTGATTATCTTCTCCTTGAGAGCTTCGAATGCTTCAGTGCATTCCTTATTGAATTCGAATTTCCTATCTTGTTCAAGCAAGTTGCAAAGAGGTTTAGAAATTTTGGAAAAATTAGAAATAAACCTTCTATAAGAACCTGCATGGCCCAAGAAGCTTCGAACTCCTTTCATAGAAATTGGTGGAGGTAAATTCTTTATCACATCAATCTTGGCTTTATCAACTTCGATTCCTTGTGATGATATTTTATGGCCCAATACTATGCCTTCATTTACCATAAAGTGACATTTTTTCCAGTTTAGGACTAGATTGGATTCCTCACATCTTTGCAACACTTTTTCTAGATTGCCGAGGAAGTGATTAAAGCTATCCCCAAAGATTGAAAAATCAACCATGAATATCTCTAGGAAGTCCTCTATCATGTCAGAAAAAATTGCCATCATGCATCTCTGAAAGGTTGCCGAGGCATTGCAAAGGCCGAACGAAATCCTTCTAAATGCATAAGTTCCATATAGGCAGGTGAAGGTGGTTTTTGCCTGGTCTTCTAGATCAATGGCAATTTGATTGTATCCTGAATAACCATTAAGAAAACAATAAGATTTACCAACAAGTCTATCAAGCATTTCATCAATAAATGGTAAAGGAAAGTGATCCTTCTTTGTTGCCTTATTCAACTTGCGATAATCCATACAACCCTCCAATCGGTCACAGTCCTGGTTGGGATTAGTTCGTTGTTCTCGTTGGTTATGACAGTCATACCACCTTTCTTAGGTACACATTGTACCGGGCTTAACCATGCACTATCAGAGATGGGATAGATAATTCCTGCATCAAGCCACTTGATTATTTCCTT
This sequence comes from Abelmoschus esculentus, assembly GCA_035048815.1. Lineage (NCBI taxonomy): Eukaryota > Viridiplantae > Streptophyta > Magnoliopsida > Malvales > Malvaceae > Abelmoschus > Abelmoschus esculentus. Next base: position 9,239,216 of record JAUCBN010000015.1, read on the forward strand.
ACGTACAACCTCCTTCATAGCGTGGTTAAGTCTCCTTTGAGCTTCAACAATGGGTTTATGGTCTTCTTCTAAAAGGATTTTATGCATACATACTGCTGGGCTTATTCCCTTCAAATCATCAATTGACCACCCAATTGCCTTTTTGTGCTACCGCAGCATCGCTATTAGGTTTTGTTCTTGTTCTGGTAGCAACTTAGAAGAAATAATTACAGGCATCGTGTGGTTGTCTCCCAAATAAGCATATTTTAGTTTTTCCGGTAAGGGTTTCAACTCCGTGACCAGTGGTTCTTTACTTACATATTTTTCATTCTTACCTGTATAATCTAACGGTTCGAAGTACTTACCTAGAAGGTGTACTGTCCAGTTAGCTTCCTCATTCTCTGTTGTTTCAACACTGTTCAAAGTACTACTGTAAGAGTCATCTGTATTACTACCGATGCATACCTGTGATGTGTCATTAAGATCACTATCGAGGCAGTGGTTGCTGAGACAAGGTATTATACGATCTTCATCTGTATTATACAACATCTAACATTCTTCTTCCGACTTATCATGCCTTTTCATCAATTGAAACACATTTAGTTTGACTTGTTGATCATTAATTCTCATTGTCAATTCTCCTTTTTCCACATCAATTAAGGTGCGTCCAGTTGCAAGGAAAGGTCTCCCTAAGATGATCGGTGCATTATCACCTACTTCACAATCAAGGACAAGAAAATCAGCGGGAAAAATAAATTTATCAACTCTTACCAGTATGTCATCGATTTTGCCTTCGGGTTGCACATATGATCGATCCGCAAGTTGGAGCATAACTGTTGTAGGTTTTGCCCTTCCTATTTCGAGCTTTTCGAAGACAGATTTGGGCATTAGATTGATGCTTGCTCCAACGTCACATAGGGCTTTACCTTCATAGTTGTTACCTATTGCACAAGGTATGATAAAGCATCTAGGATCCTTCAATTTTGGTGGCATGCGATTGTGTAGCATTTCCATGCATCCCTCGGTAACGGCCACTGTTTCGAACTCACCTAGTCTTTTTCTCTTAGACACAATGCCTTTTAAGAACTTGGCATAATTAGGTATTTGTTTAATTGCCTCTACGAATGGTAAGTTGATGTGGGCTTGTTTTAAAATATCAAGAAATTTCTTTAATTGATGGTCCTGTTTTTGCTTTTTCAATCTTTGTGGGAAAGGTGGTGGTGGTCTCATCTCATCCAGAGTTTCTTTAGTTTGGAATTTAATACCTGGCACCACTAGGGTTGTAGTTGTCTCGGCAGACTGTTTAGGAGATGCTGAGTTCTCTACTGGGGCAGTGTTATCAAGATCAGTTTGTTCAGCCTCCTCTTTTGCTGGGTCTGGTGTGGAACTTGGCCTGCTAGAATTTCCGTCTTTTCCTTCAGCTGTAGTCCACTCTTGCTAGTGATTGCTTTACACTGTTCATGGCCCATTACCTTAGCAACTTCAGTATTGCTAGGTAGTCCTCCTTGTGGTCTAGTGTTTATATTTTGAGCAAACTGCCCAACCTGAGTTTCCAATGCCTTAATTGCTGCCTCTTGGTTCTACAACCTCATCTCAGTCCTGTTTATGAAAGCATATGTTCTTTTGATGAACTTTCTATTCTCTTCCATGTATGACTCAATTTTCATCATGAATGCTTTTAGAGAATTTTCCAAGGAACTTACAGATTGCTGCTGGATCTGCGGCGGCGGCATTGGCTGCTGGACCTACTGCGGTGGCAGATGTTGCATTGGTTGCTGGAATACTGAGGGTTGGGTGGTTGGGTTTAAGGCATTGTTAGGATTGCTCCATGATAGGTTCGGATGCCTCTTCCATGAGGGATTGTATGTGTTGGACATCATATTGGTTCGATTATAGTTTCCAACATACATACCGGTTTCTTGATTCATACCATTAGATGAATTGTGGTTACCTCCACATAAATCAGAAAAAGAATCAATCACCTTAACCTCACGGGTATTTTGTTGTAGTTGCAAATTTTGCACCATCTTGGTAAGAGAGGCCAATTGTGCTGCCACTGAATTTGGTGTGTCTAACTCATTCACCGTGGATTGGCGTCTTACTCCTCCTCGACTAGATGTAGAGAATTGAAAATCCTTCTTTGGGAGTTTGTTTAATATCTTAATAGCTTCCTCATGGGCTTTATCAAGGATTGTTCCGTTCACCGAGGCATCTATCATCATCCTTGTCGGGGCATTCGTGGCATTATAGAACATGGTCACTTGCGTCCATAGGGGAAATCCATGCAAAGGACACTTGTGCAGTAACTCCCTGTAGCGCTCCCATGCCTCGTACATCGGTTCGTAATCTGCCTGTCGAAAAGAAGTGATTTCATTACGAATTCTATCATATAAATTTGTAGGATTAAAGCGTGTAATAAAATCACGACAGAGTTCACTCCAAGATCCAAAAGATCCTGCTGGAATGCTATTTGACCAGGCTTTTTCCCTATCCCTCAGTGAATAGGGGAATAACTTCAATCTCAAGACATCTTCATGGACTCCTTGGATTTTGAAGGAATTGCATATCTCCATGAAGGACTTGAGGTGCTGCCTTGCATTTTTAGTTACAGACCCACTAAACTGTCCAATAGTGTTAAGCATATTGAACATGACAGGTTTCAGTTCAAAGTGGGTTGCTTCTATCTCCGGTATAACGACTCCTGGGTTCAACCCATTTAAATCTTCTTCCAGGAAGTCTCTGACAGTAAGCTGCCGCGGCCCTGGTGTAGGCGTAAGACCTCCATTGCCAGCGGGTAAGTTTTGTCCTACCGGGTGATCTGCCATAGCTTCTTGGATTTGTCTCCTCAACCTTTTTCGTGTACGTTCGATCTCTGGGTCTAACTCGTACAAAGGGTTGGTTGGGTTGGCCTTGTTCATACACCAAGAAAAACCAAAGTAAAATAAAAATAATAAAAAAAAGAAACAAGAAAATAAAGAAAACAAAATTTAGTTTCCAATCACCGGTAACGGCACCAAAAACTTGTTGCGTGTAGAAATAGCGCAAACTCTGCAGTGTACACGTCGCAAGTAATAAAGTGATAAGTATTATCGTGTATCGTCTCCACAGGGATTGGTATACTTAATATGCCTTCTTCGTCTTCTTATTTTGTAAAAAGGAAAAATACAGGTAATTGTGGTTTCGATGAAACTAACTAAATTGAAATAAAGAAAACTAAGAATAAAGATGAAGTCTGATTAATAGAGAGAGGTCAGGATCCAGTTGCGTTGTATTGCGGAATTGATTGACTTGTCTCTGTCCAATGAAATTGTATATCACTGCCTCGGCAATACTGCAGATTACTGCCTTGGCAGCGACGATACTGTCCGCCGCGGCAATCCCTTGCTCGTGGGTGGACTTTTCCAAAGTTCGGCAAAGTGTCCTTGGATGACTCCGCTTATCCCTAAGTCGAAGTACTATTGATGACTAGTCCATGATGATACCTCCCGGCGTGAATCAATTATACTCACTAACCAATCTCACACTTCTTTTAGCCGCTGAAACTCTTAACCTATCCCTAGGCCGAGTTAGTATTTCGCGATTAAAATACCGTACTTATCCCTTTCGTGAATCTAACTCTCCCGAGTCTAGATAAATAGATTACTCACAAACTTCTCTCTCGAGCTTGAATGCAAGAACAAAGAATGGAAAAGGATAAGCAAACCTTGATAGTTTTATTGCATTGAAACAAAGACAAAGTACAATCTCCTCTCACAAATACTTAACAACCTTCACCTAAACCTTAAGATAGCTTAAAACATAATTTGAGAGAAAGAAAACATTGAATCTTAGGGTAAACTCTCTATGAATCGGCTCTCCTAGTACATTGGACGGCTAGGTCTTATATAGGCTTGGCCTAGGACAAACCTTTCCTAAGTAGAATATAACTTGGAGTAGGGAACAAGTCATGTACATAAATAAAATATTTCCAAGTTTAATTCAACTAAGAGGCTTTCCCGCGTGGCCTTGTCTTGGGCTTTTCCTCATGCTAACCAGCTCCGGTCCATGTGCTTCATGTCCAGAAACGTCCCTTGGATTTTTCTCTTCCGATCGCCTACAGTATTGCTTCCTGACTCTCAGCTGCTGCCTCGGCATCAGGTCCTGCCTCGGCCATGTTGCTGCTGCGGCACTTGTTTCTCCTGCACAGATATAAAAATGCAATTGATAAGTGCTCAACACACTATCACTTTTTACTCCTTTTATGGGCATTAATCATCAAATATACACCCACTCGGACCAATGCATGTGCTTAATGTGATATATTTAGAAGTTATATTCATATAGATAATATTTACAGAAAATGGCACGTTTTACTGCATTTTCATATCTGTGCAGGAGAACCAGTGCCGCGACAGGGACAAGGCCGAGGCAGGACCTGATGTCGAGGCAGCAGCAGAAAGACAGGAAGCAAGACTATAGGCGATGGAAAGACAAAAATCCAAGGAACGTGTCTGGACTTGAGGCCCATGGATCGGAGCTGGCTAGCACAACGAAAAGCCCAAAGGAAGACCATGCGGGAAAACCCCTTAGCCGAAGCAAACTTGGAAATATATTATTATTATGTACTTGACTTGTTCCCTACTCCAAGTTGTATTCTACTTAGGAAAGGTTTGCCCTAGGTCTAGCCTATATAAGGACCTAGCCACCCAATGTACAATAGACGGAATACTTAGGGAGAGAGCCGATTTTTATTCTTGTTTCTTTCCTCTCCACTATGTTCTAAACCTTCTTAGGGATTAGGTGAAAGTTGTCGAGTATTTGTGAGAGGAGATTGTACTTTGTCTTTGATTCAATGCAATAAAGTTATCAAGGTTTGCTTATCCTTTGTTATTCCTTGTTTTCACAATTGAGCTCGGGAGAGGATATTGTGAATCATCCATTTATCTAAGCTCGGGAGAGTTAGATTCACGAAAGGGGTAAGTACGATATTTCAATCGCGAAATACTAACTCGGCCTAGGGATAGGTTAAGAGTTTCAGCGGCTAAAAGAAGTGTGAGATTGGTTGGTGAGTATAATTGGTTCACGCCGGGAGGTATCATCAAGGACTAGTCATCAACAACACTCTGACTTAGGGATAAGCGGAGTCATCCAAGGACACTTTGCCGAACTTTGGTAAAGTCTGCCCACGAGCAAGGGTTTGCCGCGGCAGACAGTATTGTCGTTGCCAAGGCAGTAAACTGCAGTGCTGCCGAGGCAGTGATATACGATTGCATTGGACAGAGACAAGTCAATTAAATCCACAATACGACGCAACTGGATCCTAGCCCATCTCTCTCTACTATTTCAACTTTTTATTCTTAGTTGGTTATTTTAGTTTCGATAAATCAAATCAACTCACTTGTGTTCTTTACTTTTTCTACAGAACAAGAAGGTGAAGAAAGCATATTAAGTATACCGGTCCCTGAGGAGATGATAACTCGATAAAATACTTATCACTTATTACTTGCGATGTGTCCACTTGCACTAAACGCGCATTTTTGACACGCGACAAGTTTTTGGTGCCGTTGCCGGGGACTAGCAACTAAATTTTGTTTTCTTTATTTTCTTGTTTCTTTTCCTTTTTCTTTTTATTTTACTCTTGTTTGTTTTGGTGTATGACCAGGGCCAATCCAACCAACCCCTTGTACGAGTTACATCCAGAGATCGAAATAACAAGGCAAAGGTTGAGGAGACAGATCCAAGGAGCCATGGCAGAACACCCGGCAAGACAAAATTTTCCTACCGGCAATGGAGGACTTCCGCCGCCACCTGGGCCGCGGCAGCTCACTGTCAGAGACTTCCTGGAAGAGGACTTAAACGGATTAAACCCAGGAGTCGTTACACTAGAGATTGAAGAAGCCCATTTTGAACTAAAACCCGTTATGTTCAATATGTTAAATACAATTGGACAATTTGGTGGGTCTGCAACTAAAGACGCAAGGCAGCACCTCATGTCCTTCATGGAAATCTGCAACTCTTTCAAAATCCAAGGAGTCTATGAAGATGTCTTGCGATTAAAGCTATTCCTCTATTCACTGAGGGATAGGGCGAAAGCGTGGTTAAATAGCATTCCAGCAGGATCTATTGGATCCTGGAGTGAACTTTGCCGTGATTTCATTACTCGTTTTAATCCCACTAATCTATATGATAGGATCCGTAATGAAATTACTTCTTTTCGACAGGCAAAAGATGAACCAATGTACGAGGCATGGGAACGCTACAGGGAGCTATTGCACAAGTGTCCTTTGCATGGATTTCCCCTATGGACATAAGTGACAATGTTTTACAATGCCACGAATGCCCCGACAAGGATGATGTTAGATGCCTCGGCAAACGGAACACTTCTAGATAAAGCACCTGAGGAAGCTATTGAAATATTAAATAAACTCGCAAAGAATGACTTTCAGTTTCCTACATCTAGGCGAGGAGGAGTAAAACACCAAGCCACGGTACATGAATTAGACTCATCAAATTCAGTGGCAGCACAATTGGCCTCTCTTACCAAGATGGTGCAAAACCTGCAGTTACAACAAATACTCGTGAGGTTAAGGTAATTGATTCATATTGTGACTTTTGTGGAGGTAACCACAGTTCCTCTGATTGCATGAATCAAGAAACCAGTATGTATGTTGGGAACTACAACCGCAACAATGTGATGTCCAACACATACAACCCCACATGGAAGAGGCATCTAAACCTATCATGGAGTAACTCAAACAATGCCTTAAACCCAATCACCCAAACTTCGGGATTTCAGTAACCGATGCCACAGCAGCAAGCCCAGCAACCGATGCCGCCACCGCAGATGCAGCAACAACCGGTAAGTTAATTGGAGAACACGCTAAAGGCCTTCATGTTGAAAACTAAGTCATACATAACAGAAAATAGTAATTTCATCAAGAGGATAGATGCCTTCATGAATAGAACTGAGATGAGGTTGCAAAATCAAGAAGCGGCCTTAAAAACGCTGGAAACTCAGATTGGGCAGTTTGCTCAATGCATAAATACTAAACCACAAGGAGGCATACCTAGCAATACTGAAGTTGCTAAGGTAATGAGCCATGAACAGTGCAAGGCAATCACTACTAGGAGTGGTCTACAGCTGAAGGAAAAGATCCCAGAGAGGCAAATTCAATCAGCGGATCAAGCAAGAGAAGAGGCCGAGCAAACTGAAGCCGACAACACTGCCCCGGCAGAGAGTACTACAGCTCCTGAGCAACCTGCCGAGGCAGCAACAACTCCAGTGGTGCCAGGTATAAAATTTCAAACTAAAGAAACCCTGGATGAGATGAGACCACCACCACCTTTCCCACAAAGGTTAAAAAAGCAAAAACAGGACAAAGAATTCAAGAAGTTCCTCGACATCTTGAAGCAAGTCCAAATCAACATACCTTTCGTTGAAGCTATTGAACAAATGCCGAACTACGCCAAGTTCCTAAAGGACATGGTGTCAAAGAGGAAATGAATAGGTGAGTTTGAGACAATGGCTGCTACCGAGGGTTGCATGGGAATGCTGCATAACCGCATGCCACCAAAGTTCAAAGATCCTGGTTGCTTTACTATAACTTGTGTGGTAGGTCAGAGCTATGAAGGTAAGGCCCTATGCGACCTTGGAGCCAGCATAAACCTCATGCCCAAATCCGTCTTTCAAAAGCTAGAAATTGGAAGGCCGAAGCCTACAACAGTGATGCTCCAACTAGCGGATCGATCCTATGTGCAACCCGAAGGAAAAATCGAGGACATACTGATAAGAGTAGATAAGTTTATTTTTCCTACTGACTTCCTTGTCCTTGATTGTGAAGCAGATGACAATGCACCGATCATCCTTGGGAGACCCTTCCTTGCAACTGGACGAACCTTAATTGATGTGGAAAAAGGAGAGTTGACAATGCGGGTCAATGACCAACACGTCAAACTCAACGCATTCCACAACTTAAAGAAGTATGATGATCCAGAGGAGTGCAAGGCCATCCACACAATAGACACCAAAATATCCTGCCTGGGCAGTCTACTCGGCAGGATATTCGGTAAAAAGATTAAGCCCGAGGTGGATGAAAACACAACAAAAAGGAGTGGCCCACAACCGACTCACAATTCAGGCCAAAAGGAGAGAATAATTTTGGGAGATGCATTTGCATGCTCTCCACCAGTAACATGACCTCTCCCCTTTTCTTTATTATTATATTAGGGTTAGTAGTTTATTTTTATTTTTCTAATTATTTTTGCTTTAAGTATTTTTCTTTTGTGTGTTTTATTTAGGAATAAAAAACAAGAATAAGGGAGAAATAGTTCACAGCAGGAACTCTGCCGAGGCAATAACATAGTGTCAAAGCCGCAATAGTCCCAACGGGCAGAACAGTGTAACGGCTAGTCTGTCGAGATTCCTGCCGCGACAGAAAAAGGAAACGGCAGAAAAAGGAGACGGTTACAAACGGCTAGTGGTCTCAACGGTCACAAGGCCGAGGCCTATATAAGAAACTCCTTCCTCTTGAACTATTCAATCTTACTTTCTTGTTTTCTTTAGTATTCATAACAATCTCTCTCACACATTACTCTCTGCCTACTAATTCTTGTAAAATCTCCAGATTCTCTTCAAGAAAAACCTCGAAGAACTCACATCTCTCTATCTTGATGGCAACATACAAGCGATTCGCCCCCGCTAACGTTGAAGATCGCTTCAACCGATCTTTCATCGCTCGGCAACTATGGGAAGAGCAAGGTTTCCAGCATGCAGATGAAGAGAAATACGGTATTGAACACTACCTTTATGACAGAATTAAGTACCAGAATTGGGAAATTTTCTATCTCCAGTTACCCAGGCGAACACCATGATCGTGCGGGAGTTCTACGCTCATGGGCCCAGCAAAGACTCCCTCTTCGTTCACTGCAGCGGCAGGCCAGTCCAGCTCGATGCCAAAACAATTAACAACTTCTACGGCCTCACCCTAGACAGTGATATCCACGCCGAATTCTTGGAAGATATCACTACCAAGGATTACGAGCTCATCAAAGATGATCTTTGTTACGGGAACAACCCATGGGAAACCGGTACCCATCGAGGATCCGTAACAAGACAAAGCCTAAAGCCGGAGGCCAAGATGTGGAATACCTTCGTCAAACGACGTCTCATCCCTACATCACACAATAGCACGGTGGATCACAAGAGATTGGTGTTTATCCAATCCATCATCAACAAGAGGACCATCAATGTTGGCGAGATTATCCTAAGGGAAATTCACGAGTGCGGTAAGAAAGATAGGGGACCATTGTATTTCCCTTGCTTGATTACGGGTTTATGTGTTTCTGCAGGTGTACCCATCGAAGAAACAGATGAATACACGCCCCCACGACGAGGATGGACCAGGGATTTCTGTCACAAAGTCATGCAGATCACTCAAGCAGAGCCTGTCCAAGCAACGCCATAGCAGTTCACTGCCGATACTGCTGTCGGGGCCCAGTACACGACAGACATGCCTGGTACTGCCCACACCTCTGCCGCAGCAAACCCGTACCAAGAGATCTTGCAACCGATGACAGCAATGGGTCACCTTAGACAACAACGGTACATGGAGTACCAAAGGGACTTCAATGGCACCTTAGCCCAGATGATGCTACACGCTTTCCCGGACCAAGGAGCACAATTTTCGGAGTTCCCAAGCAACTTGTTCGTCATAGCCGCACCTTACACCGAGACTACACCAGCCCCGGGAGGACCAAGGCCATACTTCCATGTGGATCCTCAGCCCCAATACCAGGCTGCCGGCCCATCTAGGGCAGCAGATTCTGTCGCGGCCTCGTCTGTCAGCAGAAGGCCATCCAAGCGGAGGGCCGTTTTCAGCACTCCACCCTGATCACCAATCATCATGGGCAGTCTATCGGCCGAGATAGATGCTTATGTGCACCAAAGCTCCACCGCCGCTGGCCCAAGTACACACCACACCGGAGGAGCAACAACAATGGGAGGAGGAACAGACATAATGCTCACCGAAGAGATGGCTGATGTAGAAGAAGGAGAGGAGGTAGAAGCCCCAATGCAACGGACACCACCCACTCGAGTCCAACCGCCCCGGCAAGCGAAGACGCAACCATCGCCTTCACCAAGGACAAAGCATTTGGCATCAAGGCCACAGAGGAAAATTGTTACAAGCAGCTCTTCGGAGTCGCTTTAAATTCCTTTGTCCTTAATTCAATATTCATTGCCTCTACTGTTTCTATTTGCTGTTTATTATATTCATATTTTGTTTTGCCGCTTACTTCTTCAAATATAAAGCATTGAGGACAATGCTTGGTTTGAGTTTGGGGGTGCAGATTCACTGCCAAGGCAGCAATCTACTATCGCGGCCTTGCCGAAAAGGGAGTATTCCAGTGATTTTTTTTTATGCTCCCCGCCTTACTTGAATTAACTGCCTACACTCTTACACTGCTCATCATCATTATTGCCTTAGTTTACTCTTTAAGGCTATAGAAATCTTTCTCCTTACCATGTTTAGGTTATGTTAAGAGGGCTTAACCTTAGGATGCTTAAGGATGAAAACTTAGAAGCTCACTATAGGAAGAACTTTAAACACTTTTTGGACTTGTTGGATTATAGGAATTCTTTTAATGAACTCAGGTGATAAAGACTTAGATTTTTGGAAAGTAACTAGAGGTGCCTACCACCGGCTCTAGAAAGTCTCTTCCTCATGCTCGAGGTGCCCGAAATTGGCTCTAGTATTTGTTAAGGAATATTAAAAAGAAAGAAGGAATTTAGTGAAAAGAAAAACACAAGTCTTTGAGGTGCCCGAAACCGGCTCAAGATTTGGGGTTTGAAAAAGAAGAGAACACTTAACCAATGTCTATTTGTCTTCAACTTAGAGTTTATCTAAGAAAGCCTTTAATCAACTTGTCCACAAAAACGCACACACTCACAGTTCCAATAATTTGTTTCTTGGTAAACCATTGGGTAACCGAATGGTTAAGGCTTAAGAATAGGCCTAGTTATGGTGGGGAGAATAGATGGACATGTTAGACCAAGAAATAGTTTAGTTCGGCAAATTGATGGTTTGCATTACTTGAGGACAAGCAATAGTTCGAGGCAGGACCTGATGCCGAGGCAGCAGCAGAAAGGGGTAAGTACGGGAGAGGTATCATCAATTTATCTAAGCTCGGGAGAGTTAGATTTATCTAAGCTCGGGAGAGTTAGATTCACAAAAGGGGTAAGTACGGTATTTCAATCGCGAAATACTAACTCGGCCTAGGGATAGGTTAAGAGTTTCAGCGGCTAAAAGAAGTGTGAGATTGGTTGGTGAGTATAATTGGTTCACGCCGGGAGGTATCATCAAGGACTAGTCATCAACAACACTCTGACTTAGGGATAAGCGGAGTCATCCAAGGACACTTTGCCGAACTTTGGTAAAGTCTGCCCACGAGCAAGGGTTTGCCGCGGCAGACAGTATTGTCGTTGCCAAGGTAGTAAACTGCAGTGCTGCCGAGGCAGTGATATACGATTGCATTGGACAGAGACAAGTCAATTAAATCCACAATACGACGCAACTGGATCCTAGCCCATCTCTCTCTACTATTTCAACTTTTTATTCTTAGTTGGTTATTTTAGTTTCGATAAATCAAATCAACTCACTTGTGTTCTTTACTTTTTCTATAGAACAAGAAGGTGAAGAAAGCATATTAAGTATACCGGTCCCTGAGGAGATGATAACTCGATAAAATACTTATCACTTATTACTTTCGATGTGTCCACTTGCACTAAACGCGCACTTTTGACACGCGACAACAATAAAACTTGTCTTTTCTGTAAATATTATCTTTATAAGCATAACTTCTAAATATATCTCATTAAGTATATTGTTTGCTCCGAGTGGGTGTAAATTTAGTGATTAACGCCCATAAAAGTTGTAAAAAGTGATAGTGAGTTGAGCACTTATCACACACACCTAAACTCGAACTATTGCTTGTCCTCAAGCAATGCAAACCATCAATTTGCCAAACTCTATTCTCTCTTGGTCTTACGTTTCCATCTATTCTCCCCACCATAACTATGCCTATTCTTTAGTCTTAACCTTTCGGCTACCCAAGGGTTTACCTAGAAACAAACTATAAGATTTAGTGAGTGTGTGCGTTTTTGTGGACAAGTTTGATTAAAGGCTTTCTTAGACAAACTCTAAGTTCAAGACAAGTAGATTTGGGCTTAGTGTTCTCTTCTTTTCTAAACAACCAATTCTTGAGCCAATTTCGGGCACCTCAAGGATTGTGTTTTTCTCATCACTAATTCCTTCTTTCTTTTGATATTCTTTTTAGCATACTAGAGCCAATTTCGGGCACCTCTAGCATGAAGAAGAGTAATTCCTAGAGCCGGTGATAGGCACCTCTAGTCACTTGCCCAAAAATCTAAGTCTTTATCACCTAAGTTCATTAAAAGAATTCCTATAATCCAACAAGTCTTAAAAGTGTTTTTAAGATTTATCTTATAGTAAGCTTCTAAATTTTCATCCTTAAGTATCCTAATGTTAAACCTTCTTAACAGGACCTAACCATGGTAAGGAGAAAGATTTCTATAGCCTTAAAGAATAAACTAAGGCAATACTGATGATGGGCAGTGCAAAAGTATGGGCAACAGATTTAAGTAAAGTGGTGGACAAATTTTTTTTAAAAAAATATCATTTAAATACTCCCTTATTTTGGCAAGGCCACGACAATGGATTGCCTCGACAGTGGCTTTATACCCCAAACTCGAACCAAGCATTGTCCGCAATGCTTATATTACAGGTAAAGAGTGGGCAACAAAATGTGAAAAGAAACAAGCAGCATATAAAGATAAAAAGTATTGAATATATAAAAATTAAAGGGACTCCGAAGAGCTGCTTATCACAATCTTTCGTCGAGGACGCTGGACTGAGTTTTTGCTTCGTCTTCGGTGATGGCGATGGCTGAGTTTTTGCTTGTCTTGGTGGTTGGACTCTCGTTGGTGGTGTCCGTTGCATTGGAGCATCCACTTGTTCTCCTTCTTCCTCGTCGAAAATTTCCTCGGTGACCATGATGTCTGTCCCACCTTCATTTGTTGCGTCTGCCCAGGCATGGTGTATGCTTGGCCCGACAGTGGTTGAGCTTTGATGTACATAGGCATCTATCTCTACTGACAGACTGCCTATGATGATGGGGGATCTTGGTGGAGTGCTGAAGACTGCCCTCCTCTTTGATTGTCGTCTGCTGGCAGATGATGCCGCGGCAGAGTCTGCTGCCCTAGATGGGCCAGCAACATGAAATTGTTGCTGAGTGCCAGTGGGGAAGAATGACCTCGGTCCTCCTAGAGCTGATGTAGTTTCGGTGTAGGGTGCACCTGTTACAAACATGTTTGTGGGGAATTCTGGAAACTACACCCCTTGGTCTGGAAAGTTATGGAGCATCATTTGGGCAAGTGTGTTGTTAAAGTCTCTTTGATACTCCATGTATCTCTATTGCCTAAGATCCATAGCTACTATCCTTTGTAGTATTTCCTGGTATGTGTCTGCTGCGGTAGTGGTGTGGGCAGTGTCAGGCATGTCTGTCGTTTATTGGGCCCCGGCAGCAGTATCAGCAGTGAACTGCTGGGGAGTTGTCTAGACTTGTTCTGCCTGTGCGATCGGCATGATTTTGTGGCAGAATTCTCTTGTCCACCCTCTCTTATAGGCTATGAATTCATTTGTTTCGGCCGTAGGTACACCTGCAGTATTACAAATACCAGTAATTAAACAAGGGAAATATAGTGGTCCTCTATCCTTCTTACCGTATTCGTATATTTCTCGTAAAATAATTTCTCCAACATTGATGCTCCGTTTTTTATGATTGATTGGATGAGCACCAATCTTCTCCGGTCCACCGTACTATTGTGGGAAGTTGGGATAAGGCGTCTCTTGACAAAGGTGTTCCAAAGCTTGGCCTCGGGTGTCAGACTTTGCCTTGCTACTGATCATCTATGGGCACCGGTTTCCCAATGAGTATTCTCGTAGCAAAGGTCGTCTTTTATCAGTTCATAATCTTCAGCGTTGACATCCTCCATGAATTCAGCATGATCATCACGTTCAGGTGTAAGGCCGTAGAATAGGTTGATTGTCTCGGTATCGAGTTGGACAAGCTTGCCTCGGCAGTGGACAAAAAGAGAGTCCTTGCTTGGTCCGTGCGCATAGAATTCTCGCACGATGGTGGCATTGGCCTGAGTAAGTTGTAGGCGAAAGATCTCCCAACCTTGATACTTGATCCTGTCGAACAAATAATGCTCGATGCCGAAATTTTCTTCATTGGAATGTTGGAACCCTTGTTCCTCACATAGTTGCCGAGCAATGAAAGACCTGTTGAAACGGTCTTTAACAATGGCTGGGGCAAAACGTTTGTAGGCGGCCATGAGTAAGTATTTTGAGAGTTGAGGTTCTTAGAGATTTTCTTGAAGAAGTTCTGAAAATTGCAAGAAGGCTTGTGAGTAGGCAGAGAATATTGTGAGAGCAAGATTAGCTAATATTCGAAACAAAACAAGAAAGCAAGAGTGAATAGTTCAAGAGGGAGAGATTGCTTATATAGGCCTCGGCCTTGTAGCCATTTAAACCACTAGCCGTTTTGTAGCCGTTAAACTTTTACTGCCGTTTGCATTTACTGCCGCCGCAGAAATCTCGCAGACTAATCGTTACACTATTCTCCCCGTTGGGACTACTGCGGCTCTAACACTGTTTTCTGCCTTGGCAGGGTTCCTGCTGTGAACTATTTCTCCTTTATTCTTGCTTATTATCCTAAAAAAAATTAAACATAAACAAGAAAAATAATTAAAGATAAAAAAATTTAACTCTAAACTAAACTAATCCTAATAATATAAAGAAAAATTATAGGAAAAAGATTATGTCACTGGGGGAGTGCATGCAAATGCATCTCCTAAGGTGATTATCTCTTGTTGGCCAGAATGATTTTTCAGATAATGGTCATTCTCTTTGGATTCATGTTCATCCTTTTTCGTTTTGATCTTCACTGCACCCTGTATGTCTAGACAATCTAAATTTGAAGTGCCTAGACACTATGTTTCCCTATTTGCTGCCTCCACCTTTTGCTTAATCTTCTTGCCAAATATTTTGCCGAGCGTGCTGCCGAGACAGGATATTTTGGTGCATGCATTTGTGGTGTGAAGTGCTTTGCACTCTTCTGTATCGTCATGCCTTTTCAAATTGTGGAAGGCATTGAGTTTGACTTGATGGTCATTGACCCTCATTGTCAACTCTCCTTTTTCCACATCAATTAGTGTGCGTCCAGTGGCAAGGAAAGGTCTCTCGAAAATGATTGGTGCATTATCATCTGTTTCGCAGTCAAGGACAAAAAAGTTAACGGAAAAAATAAATTTGTCAACTCTTACCAGTATGTCCTCGACTTTTCTGTCGGGTTGCACATATGATCGATCCGCAAGTTGGATCATCACTGTTGTAGGTTTTGCCCTTCCTATTCCAAGCTTTTGAAAGACAGATTTGGGCATTAGATTGATGCTTGCTCCGAGGTCGCATAGGGCCTTTCCTTCGTAGTTATTACATATCCCACAAGGTATGTTAAAGCATCCAGGATCCTTCAATTTTGGTGGCATGCGATTGTGTAGCATTGCCATGCATCCTTCGGTAACAGCCACTGTTTCGAACTCACCTAGTCTCTTTCTCTTAGACACAATGTCTTTCAATAATTTAGCATAATTAGGCATTTGTTCAATTGCCTCTACGAATGGTAAGTTGATGTGGACTTGCTTTAAAATATCAAGGAATTTCTTAAATTGATGGTTCTGTTTTTGTTTCTTCAACCTTTGTGGGAAAGGTGGTGGTGGTCTCATCTCCTCCAGGGTTTCTTTAGTTTGGAATTTAATACCTAGGACCACTGTGTCTGTTGCTGTCTCGGTAGGTTGTTTAGGTACTGCTGAGTGCTCTGTTGGGGCAGTGTTATCTGTTAGAACATGATCAGTTTGTTCAACATCCAAATCCTCTTTGTTTGGTTCTGTTGGTGGGACTTGGCCTACTAGAATTTCTATCTTTTCCTTCAGTTGTAGACCACTCCTAATAGTGATTGCCTTACACTGTTCATGACCTATTACCTTATTAGCAACTTCAGTATTGCTAGGTAGTCCTCCTTGTGGTCTAGTGTTTATGTTTTGAGCAAACTGCCCAACCTGAGTTTCCAATGCCTTAATTGCTGCCTCTTGGTTCTGCAACCTCATCTCAGTCCTGTTTATGAAAGCATATGTTCTTTTGATGAACTTTCTATTCTCTTCCATGTATGACTCAATTTTCATCATGAATGCTTTCAGAGAATTTTCCAAGGAACTTACAGATTGCTGCTGATCTGCGGCGGCGGCATTGGCTGTTGGACCTGCTGTGGTGGCAGATGTTGCATTGTTTGCTGGAATCCTAGGGGTTGAGTGGTTGGATTTAAGGCATTGTTAGGATTACTACATGAAAAGTTTGGATTCCTCTTCCATGAGGGGTTGTATGTGTTGGACATCATATTGTTTCGGTTATAGTTTCCAACATACATGCTAGATTCTTGATTTTGCATGCATTCAGAAGAATTATGGTTTCCTCCACATAAATTGCAAAAAGAATCAATGACCTTAACCTCATGGGTATTTTGTTGTAGTTGTATGTTTTGCACCATCTTAGTAAGAGAGGCCAATTGTGTTGCCACTGAATTCGATGTTTCTAACTCATTCACTGTGGCTTGGCGTCTTACTCCTCCTCGCCTAGAAGTAGGGAATTGAAAATCATTCTTTGCGAATTTGTTTAGTATCTCAATAGCTTCCTCAGGTGCTTTATCAAGGAGTGTTCCATTTGCCGAGGCATTAGTGGCATTATAGAACATGGTCACTTGTGTCCATAGGGGAAATCCATGCAACGGACACTTGTGCAGTAACTCTCTGTAGCGCTCCCATGCCTTGTACATAGGTTCATCATCTGCCTGTCGAAAAGAAGTGATTTCATTACGAATTCGATCATATAGATTTGTAGGGTTAAAGCGTGTAATGAAATCTCAGCATAATTCACTCCAAGATCCTATTGATCCTGCTGGAATGCTATTTAACCAGGTTTTTGCCCTATCCCTCAGTGAATAGGGGAATAATTTCAATCTCAAGACATCTTCATGGACTCTTTGGATTTTTAAAAAATTACATATCTCCATGAATGACGAGGTTTTGCCTGGCATCTTCAGTCATAGACCCACCAAATTGTCCAATAGTGTTGAGCATATTGAACATGACATGTTTTAGCTCAAAGTGAACTGCTTCGATCTCTGGTGTAACGACTCCTGGATTTAACCCATTCAAATCCTCTTCCAAGAAGTCTCGAACAGTAAGCTGTCGCGGCCCTGGTGGTGGCGGAAGACCTCCATTGCCGGCAGGTAAGTTTTGTCCTACCGGATGATCTGCCATAGCTCCTTGGATTTGTCTCCTCAACCTTTGCCGTGTACGCTCGATCTCTAGATCTAGTTCGAACAACGGGTTGGTTGGGTTGGCCTTGGTCATACACCAAGAAAAACCAATGTGAAATAAAAAATATAAAAAGCAAGAAAATAATGAAAACAAAATTTAGTTGTCAATCCCCGGGACGACGCCAAAAACTTATTGCGTGTCTAAAGTGCGCAATTAGTGCAAGTGAACACGTCGCAAGTAATAAAGTGATAAGTATATCAGATATCGTCTCTACAGGGATTGGTCTACTTAATATGCCCTCTTCGTCTTCTTGCTCTGTAAAAAGAAATAAAATAAAGACACAAGTAATTCGGGGTTTGATGAACCTATATAAAAAGATTAAATAAAAAGATAAAATCAGATAAAGAAAGTGGCCAAGATCCAGTTGTTTGTATAGTGGATTCAATTGACTTGTTTTTGTCCAATGCAATCGCACAACACTGCCTCGGCAGCACTGCAGTTTACTACCTCGACAACGATAATGCTTGTCTGCCGCGGCAATCTCTTGCTCTTGGGTAGACTTTGTCAAAGTTCGGCAAAGTGTCCTTTGATGCCTCCGCTTATCTCTAAGTCGAAGTACTGTTGATGACCAGTCCTTGATGATACCTCTCGACGTGAATCAATTATAATCACCAACCAATCCCACACTTCTTTTAGCCACTGAAACTCTTAACCTATCTCTAGGCCGAATTTGTTTTTCCCGATTGAAACACCGTACTTATTCCTTTCGTGAATGTAACTCTCTCGATATTAGATAAATGGATTACTCGCAAACTTCTCTCTCGAGCTTGAATGCAAGAACAAAAAATGACAAAGAATAAGCAAACTTCGATACTTTATTGCATTGAAACAAGAAACAAGGTTCAATCTCCTTACACTAATACGCTACAACCTTCACCTAAGACTAGAGAAAATTAGAACATAATGTAAAGAAAAGAAAACTCTAAAAGATGAAGTCAGCTAGGTCTAAGCTCTTTGTGCCGAAAACTCTCCTCTCCTCCTTCTTCTTGGAAGGCTAGGTCTTATATAGGCTTGGTCGAGGGCAAACCTTTCCTAAGTAGGAGTATAACTTGGAGTAGGGCACAAGTCATGTTTATAAATAAAATATTTTCAAGTTTACTCCAACTAGGATTTGTTTCCGCGTGGCCTTTAACTTGGGCTTTCCATGTGCTACCCAGCTCCGATTCATGCGCTGCTTGTCCAGAAACATCTAGCTCATTTTTCTTTTCAAGTCGCCTACAATATCGCTACTTGTCTTTCAGCTGTTGCCTTGGCATCAGGTCCTGCCTCGGCCACGTTGCTGTCGCGGCAATAGTTTTTCCTGCACAAATGTAAAAATGCAGTAAAACTTGCCTTTTCTGTAAATATCATCTTTATAATCATAACCTCTAAATATATCATATTAAGTACATGCATTGGTCCAAGTAGGTGTAGATTTGATGATTAATTCCCATAAAAAGTGTAAAAAATGATAGTGAGTTGAGCACTTATCAATAGGTCTCTACCATAGATAATTTGAGAAGCATTACACAGTCGATGTTGCTAATAATGGTCCCCAGTTGTTTTGGCTTCTTCAAAAGCCCTGAGTCGTTCTCGGTAATCCTGAATAGTAGCTTTTAGTTTCATGATGTGGTCTCGTAGGGTACTGATCTTTTGTTCTCTTTCTTACAATTATATAACCGTTCATTTTTTGTTAAGCCTAAAAATTTATTTTGAATCAACTAACTTCCATTTCAACTCAACGTTTTGTGTTTGACTTTGACTCAGATTCTAGATGGTGTCGTCATATAGATCCTATATCTCTAACAACCTATTTTTGTTATCAAATTTAGACGGTTAATAAACAGATTTTGTAGCCGTTTGTCTTATCCTTCCAACATCTATTGGATCTCCCAAGGATCATTTTGTTGTAACTCAGATAGGTATACCTAGTTATTATCCATTCCCTTGGTACACTATTTCCATGAGCTCGTTTATTTACTTCTAAATAGTACCTAACGACAGAACTGAGGTTTTCTTTTTTTAGATACCTCTTTTCCATGGTGAAAGTTTTTTTATAAGGTAAACCACTCGAATAAATATCTTTAATGCAATGCAATAAAATAATGTATGCAAAATGCAAAACAAAACAAAAAGAATCTGAGTTAATAAAGAGTAAAAATAAATAATGTATAAATAAGTGGTAGAAAATTTGCATAAAGTAAACAAACCAGAGCAACCTTAAATATCCTATCTAATTCACCTAGGTTATCCGTATAACTCTAATAGGGTGGGTAGTCTAAATTCTCTACATGTAGTGTTGCTATTAAAGGGGACTCGAACTATCTTAGTGTTCATTTACTAAGAGTAGCAAGGCCTTAAATCATTATCCATTAAAGACTTATTTCACCCAAGTACATTTCGATGGGACCCGTTCCCTTATGTCCGTAGAAAGGAAGAATATTCTTACGAAAGCAAAAGGTATTTGATCCCCGAAGGTACTTTGGCTAGAGCCCATACGAATGAACAATATCTCTACTAAATTATTAGCCTTTTCCCTTCACTTTGAAATATGGGTTTAATGCAAAATTTTAAATACGGAAAAAAAATAGAAGGGAAAATACGATTAAATATTAATTTAATAGTCACTTCAGCCCAAAACATTTAATATTAGTAAAGAGGTAATTATTTTAAAAAATTTAACTCACTTTTTGTTTACCCTAAGATTCAATGTTTTCTTTCTCTCAAATTATGTTCTAAGCTTTCTTAGGGTTTAGGTGAAGGTTGTTAAGTATTTGTGAGAGGAGATTGTACTTTGTCTTTGTTTCAGTGCAATAAAACTATCAAGGTTTGCTTATCCTTTGCCATATTTGTTCTTGCATTCAAGCTCGGGAGAGAAGTTTGTGAGTAATCCATTTATCTAGACTTGGGAGAGTTAGATTCACGAAAGGGATAAGTACGGTGTTTCAATCGCGAAATACTAACTCGGCCTAGGGATAGGTTAAGAGTTTCAGCGGCTAAAAGAAGTGTGAGATTGGTTGGTGAGTATAATTGATTCACGCCGGGAGGTATCATCAAGGACTAGTCATCAACAGTACTTCGACTTAGGGATAAGCGGAGTCATCCAAGGACACTTTGCCGAACTTTGGTAAAGTCCACCCACGAGCAAGGTATTGCCACGGCGGACAACATCGTCGCTGCCAAAGCAGTAATCTGCAGTACTGTCGAGGCAGTGATATACGATTGTATTGGACAGAGACAAGTCAATCAAATCCACAATACGACGCAACTGGATCCTGACCTCTCTGTCTATTAATCAGACTTCATCTTTATTTTTAGTTTGTTTTATTTCAATTTATTTAGTTCCATCAAAACCATAATTACCTGTGTTTTTATTTTACAGAGCAAGAAGACGAAGAAAACATATTAAGTATACCAATCTCTGTGGAGACGGTACACGATAATACTTACCACTTTATTACTCGCGATGTGTTCACTTGCACTAAAAGCGCACTTTTGCCACGCGACATGTTTTTGGCGCCGTTGCCGGGGATTGGCAACTAAATTTTGTTTTCTTTATTTTCTTGTTGTTTAGTTTTTTATTTTTATTTCATTTTGTTGTTGTTTTTTGGTGTATTTCCAGGGCCAACCCAACCAACCCTTTGTACGAGTTAGACCCAGAGATCGAACGTACACGGTAAAGGTTGAGGAGACAAATCCAAGAAGCTATGGTAGATCACCCGGTAGGACAAAACTTAACTGCCGGTAATTGAGGTCTTCCGCCGCCACCAGGGTCGCGGTAGCTCACTGTAAGTGACTTCCTGGAAGAGGATTTAAATGGGTTAAACCCAAGAGTCCTTACACCGGAGATAGAAGCAATTCACTTTGAACTGAAACCTGTCATGTTCAATATGCTTAACACTATTGGACAGTTTGGTGGGTCTGTAACTGAAGATGCAAGGCATCATCTCAAGTCCTTCATGGAGATATGCAATTCCTTTAAAATCCAAGGAGCCCATGAAGATGTCTTGAGATTGAAGCTATTCCCTATTCACTAAGGTTAAGGTGATTGATTCTTTTTGTGATTTATGTGGAGGTAACCACAATTCCTCTGATTGTATGAATCAAGAAACCGGTATGTATGTTGAAAATTACAACTGAACCAATATGATATCCAACACATACAATCCCTCATGGAAGAGGCGTCCAAACCTTCATGGAGCAATCCTAAAATTGCCTTAAACCCAACCACCCAACCCTCAGGATTCCAGCAACCAATGCAACATCTGCCGCAGCAGCAAGTCCAGCAGCCAATGCCGTAGCAACAGATGCAGCAGCAATCTGTAAGTTCCTTGGAAAATTCTCTGAAAGCATTCATGATGAAAACTGAGTCATACATGACAGAGAATAGCAACTTCATCAAAAGAACAGATGCGTTCATAAACAGGAATGAGATGAGGTTGCAGAATCAAGAAGCAGCAATTAAGGCATTCGAAACTCAGGTTGGGCAGTTTGCTCAAAATATAAACACTAGACCACAAGGAGGACTACCTAGCAATACTGAAGTTGCTAAGATAATGGGCCATGAACAATGTAAAGCAATCACTACTAGGAGTGGTCTACAACTGAAGGAAAAGACGGAAATTCCAGCAGGCCAAGTTCCATCATCAGACCCAGCAAGAGAGGAGGCTGAACAAACTGATCCTGATAACACTGCCCCGGTAGAGAACTCAACAGCTCCTGAAAAGTCTGCCGAGACAACAACAAGCTTAGTGGTGCCAGGTATTAAATTCCAAACTAAAGAAACACTGGACGAGATGAGACCACCACCACCCTTCCCAAAAAGGTTAAAAAAGCAAAAACAGGACCATCAATTCAAGAAATTTCTTGATATTTTAAAGCAAGTCCACATTAACTTACCATTCGTAGAGGCAATTGAACAAATGCCTAATTATGCCAAGTTCTTAAAGGACATTGTGTCTAAGAGAAAAAGACTAGGTGAGTTTGAAACAGTGAGTTCGAAATAGTGGCTGCAACCAAGGGATGCATGGCAATGCTGCACAATCGCATGCCACCAAAATCGAAGGATCCTAGATGCTTTATCATACCTTGTACAATAGGTAACAACTATGAAGGTAAGGCCCTATGCGACCTTGGAGCAAGAATCAATCTAATGCCCACATCTGTTTTCCAAAAGCTTGGAATAGTTATGCTCCAACTTGAGGATCGATCATATGTGCAACCCGAAGGCAAAATCGAGGACATACTGGTAAGAGTTGATAAATTTATTTTTCCCGCTGTTTTTCTTGTCCGTGATTGTGAAGTAGATGATAATGCATCGATCATCTTGGGGAGACCTTTCCTTGCAACTGGACGCACCTTAATTGATGTGGAAAAAGGAGAGTTGACAATGAGGGTCAATGACCAACAATTCAAACTCAATGCCCTCCACAATTTGAAGCGGCATGATGATACAGAAGAGTGCAAAGTCCTTCACAACACAGATACAGGCACAAAGACATTTTGTTTTAACAGTCACTGCTTGGGCAGTATGCTCGGTAGGAAAATGGAAATACTTTATGGCATAATATTTGGCAGGAAAAGTAAGGCAGATGTCAAGGAAACCAATAAGAAAACATACTGTCCAATTATAAAGGGCGCAGTACAAATCAGGAAAAACAAAGATGGACATAAAGCCAATAGCCAACAATTGAAGAATCACTTTGGTCGGAAAGAGAGAATCATATTGGGAGATGCATTTGCATGCACTCCACCAGTAACATAATCTCTCGCCTATCTTTATATTATTATATTAGGATTAGTTTAGTTTATATTTTGTTTTCTATAATTATTGTTTTTTGCTTTAAGTATTTTTCTTGTTTGTGTTTAATTTTTATTTAGGATAATAAAGCAGGAATAATAGAGAAGTAGTTCATAGTAGGAAGTCTGCTGCCGTGGCAGTGCACAGTGTCAGAGCCGCAGCAGTTTCAACGGGCAGAATAGTGTAACGGCTAGTCTGCCGAGATTTCTGCCGCGACAGAAAAGGAAACAGCAGTAAAGACTAATGGCTATAAAACGACTAGTGGTTCAAACGGTCACAAGGTCGAGGCCTATATAAGCAACCCCCCTCTTGAACTATTCACTCTTGCATTCTTGTTTTCTTTAGAATACTCAACAATCTTGCTCTCACAATACACTCTGCCTACCCTTCTTAAAATTCTCAGAACTCTTCCAAGAAAATCTCCAAGAACTTAAACTCTCACAATCTTTATGGCCACCTACAAGCGCTTTGCCCCAACCAATGTTGAAGACCGCTTCAACAGGTCTTTCATTGCTCGACAATTGTGGGAGGAACAAGGGTTCCAATACTCGGATGACGAAAACTACAACATCGAGCACTATCTATTCGACAGAATCAAGTACCAAGATTGGGAAATCTTTTGCCTTCAACCTGCCCAGGCAAACGCTACCATCGTGCAGGAATTCTATGCCCAACAAAGATTCCCTCTTTGCCCACTGCCGAGGCAAGCCTGTCTAGCTAGATGCCGAAACCACCAACCAATTCTACGGCCTCACACCTGACCATGATGTTCACGCTGAATTCATGGAGGATATCACTGCCGAGGATTACGAGTTGATTAAAGACGACCTTTGCTACACGAATACTCCATGGGAAACCGGTGCCCATAGAGGATCTGTAGCACAGCAAAGTTTAAAGCCCAAGGCCAAGCTTTGGAACACCTTCGTCAAGAGACGCCTCATTCCCACATCCCACAACAGCACGGTGGACCGAAAGCGATTGGTGCTCATCCAATCGATCATCAACAAAAGGAGAATCAACGTTGGAGAGATCATCCTACGCAGAATTTACGAATGCGGTAAGAAGGATAGAGGACCATTATATTTCCCTTGTTTGATCAGTGGTTTGTGTGTTGCTGCAGGTGTAACAATAGAAGACACGGACGAATACACTCCCCAAAGGCGTGGATGGACCAGAGTGTAACATCCCGGTTTTGGGGTTAGTAGTTTGAGTGTTAATTGGGGAAATTCGATTCGGGTCGAATCGGATTCCTAGGGTTCGTTATTCCGGGAAAAATTAAAATAATAATATTTTAATCGGATAAGTAATAATTTTGTGAAATGGTTCTAAAAATATTAAAAAGGTGTTTTAAAGTTAAAGGAATATTATTTGAACTTTAATTTAATTTTTAATTGGGCTTAATTTTGTGCTAGTGACTAAATTGTAATTTTGGAAAAATTTTAGGGATTTAATTGGTAATTTTCGGCAATAAGGATTTTTAGTGACTAAAATGGAAAGTAAGCCATACTTAGAATCCTTAGAGGGCATAAACCCAATTTATTTTTTAATTAATGATTTATCCACCAAAATTGTTTTTAAATTATTTTATTTTACATGACAATTTTTTTTTCTTTTGTAACTTCCCATTTTCCCATCTTTTCTCTTAAGATTTTCTCTCATTTTCTCTCCATCATCTTCTCCAAATTTCTCCAATTACTTGCTGATTTCTTCATCACTTTCTACAAGATTTACTTCATTTTATTCATCCTTTCATTCTCTACAAAACCTACTCATCAATTTTTTGCAAAATCAATATCATTTTCAAGGAAATCAAGGAAGGTTTTCTCATCTTTTTGGTGGAGCAAATCTCTAAGGTAAATTCTGATTTCTAATCTTTTTCTAAGGTTCTTTATTGAAGTTCCCAAGTATTGTCTTGCTAGTTAACAATTGAGATTTTATTTTGTGTTTTCAATTCAAGATCTATGAGTTTTATGATGGTTTTTGTGAAATCTTTTGAGATCTAAATTGATGCTGGATTTAGGTTGATTTAATTTTGATATTAGGTCAATTAAACGATTGATTGAGTCTTGAAATGAGTTAACAACAAATTAATCCCGGAATAATGCAATCGATGGTGTTTTAAGGTGGTTTTAGGTTCTTTTAGGGGCTGTTTTAGGTGTTCTTGTGTTGCTGGAGGTATAAGGATGGTTTGGAAGTGTTTTTGGTTCATAATTGAGGTTTATTAGATGTTAGATTCATTAGGTTTTGGGTTGATGTTGTTTCGGATGCGTTTCGGCTAGGTTTCTGTCTTTTTGGCTAGGTTTTCAATAGTTTTGTGAAGGTTAAATGTGGATGCTGTTTTGAGCATGTTGTGATGTGAATATGCTCTTTTTTTAATGTTGTAGAGGTAGTGCAAGAATGTGCATAAGTGGCTGGTGCGTTGGCGTTACCGTCGGAGCATCGGCGAGGGCTCGTTTCTCTTGTCGGTGAGTGGTTTTGGGTTTAAAGTGAATCGCATTGGTTCGGTTCTGTTTTGGGGACTATGGACTAGTGTGAAAACTTTCCATAGTTCAAGAGTAAGTGTTTTAAACGATGTTGATGCATTACCTCAAGTTTCAGCTATTTTCGGTAACGACATATATGTGAACAATGATTCAATATGATTTTGGAATTACATATATTTGATTTTAAAATGATGCATGCATGTGTTAATTGCTGAAAATGCATGGTTTATTAAGGTATTCATGGCTTATGTAAGCATGAAAAAGAATTTTTATTATGATGAGGTTATTTGCTCTACGTTGATAAAGCCATTGAGCATGATTTTAGTTCACATGATGAACATTTAATGAGTGCATTATGAGCAGCAAGTTAACATGCATGATTGGAATTGATATAGGCTTAGTGACACTAACCTTAGATTCGAATACAAATGACATGTCATTAGGATTGAGTGCACTATAAAATTAATGAGAACAATGATGATGCATACACGTAAACAAGGATGACTTTGTGTCCGACCGTGCGTATAGAGTTTGCATACACATAAACAAGGGTGACTTTGTGTCCGACCATGCGTGTAGAGCTTGCCTATATGTAAACAAGGGTAACTTTGTGTCCGATCGTGCATATAGTTGACCCATGTGTAAACAAGGGTGACTTTGTGTCCGATCGTGCGTAGTGGGGGTAACATGTATACAAGGGTGACTATGTGTCCGACCGATGCATGTTGAGACCAAGTGTTTCCAATTATGGAAAAAGGAATCCGCGTATTCGGTGAACTAAAAGTTTATATTAAGTGATCACTAGAAAGCCAATATGCATATATGAAATAGAATGATATATTTGTGCATGATACATGAAATGATTTGACATTGTTGATAAGCATGATTTGGTTTTACATATTTTAAATAAGCATGAAGAATGCAAGTATGACTTTATAAATGATTTTGAACTTGTTTAGAGCTTCCTCACTAAGCATGTTGTGCATAAGCTCTCTCTTTTCATAATTGCAGAAAAATAGTGATATTGAGGCTACGTTCGGAGCAAGGGAACCAAGGGGAAGGTTATCTCAATTTTTGGTATGTTTTGGCAAATAACTTGGGGCTTGGCAATGTGTAAATCAAACCCACGGGAAGTGTGTGATTTTTGCTTTGGTTAATGTTGTAATAAGACCTATAATGTTTCGGTTTGTTAATTGATGAACTATGGTGTTGTTTGGATTGTTGAAGCATCTACATGCATGAACATTTTGATTTTAAATCATATTTTAGGAAGCATGCCTATAGATTGTTTGGGATCTTTCATGTGATAAATGTGTGCTTTAAATTGTTCTTTATGCTTAGGAAATTATGCATATAATTAAGGGTGATTAATAGTTATGTTTGAGAGGGTGGAATTAACCTAGAATGTCCTAACTTGTTGAATTGCACAGGGGGTATCGATACCTCTGGTAAGGGTATCGATACCCAAGGCTTAATTTGGGGTGGTTTGAATCATGGTTCGATGCAATTACCCCACTGGATGCCTGGGTATCGATACCACCCATGGGGGTATCGATACCAATAGCCTTCGAAGTGCAATAAGACTAGTCCCACGATAGGGTATCGATACCGAGACTTAGGGTATCGATACCCCTGACCCAAAAATGACATTTTAAGCGTGGAAAATTACGTTTAGGGTCGGATGTCTTTCCACGATCGAATATAGATGCAATGAATAATATTGAGAGTTGTAATATCACCAAGATGCATGATGTTAACTTGAATTCGCATTGGTAAATTAATGTTAGTTTTAGTCCCTATGATATTGTGAGCTTTACAATTAGGTCCCTATTCTATGAAACATGAAATTGACGATGCTATAATGGTCCGATTGATCTAAACTTTGTTATGAGTATGCTATGCATGTTTAATTGAACTATGGTAGGTCGAATTATCGGTTTATTGTTGGAATTAAGAATTATTTGCGTTTTGGCTCTTATGTACTGATATGCGAATTGAATGATCAATTGTGAATCGAATGTTCCCATTTTCATTACGCATGACCTCGACACACATAGGAACTTAATTATGTATCTAGTTAAGAAATAAAATAAAAAAAAACGTATCAGTTTTCAGGGTTGTTTATCAAATTGGACCTTAACGGGTTTGGTTCGATATTCCCCGTGTAACCCGTTAGTGCCGGTTCCGTCTAGGCCGGGCTAAGGGGGTTACATTTGGTGGTAACTAAAGTGTGTGGTCAGGTTGGCTAAAGTGTGTGATTGAACTTGTTATGTTGTTAACTTGTTGAATATCTATGCATGATGGTTGTATTTGAGTGATGATGGTTAAAAAGGGATAACGGTTACACATTGCCAATGCCAATACATTTTCAAATGCTTCTCAGGTTTCCCTTGGATCTTGCCCGAATGTAAGTTTATTATGTTTTAATTCATGTTTTAAATTGCATGTATGAAGTTTTTGGAATATGCCACCGAGACGCGAGACGCGTGCTAGTGCTAATATGATCACTGAGGGTCAGGATGAGGGTGAGGCGACTGCTAGGGAAGAGTCGCTTCCTCCTCCTCCACCCCTGGGTGTGCCTCCGGTTCCTCTGGGAGGTCAGTTTAGAGAGTTTGCACCGCTTATACAGGCTATGGCGGGTGCGTTTCAGGCTGCCGGGGCTGGAGTGCACATTTCGGCTCTTGCCCCTACTGTTGTGGTTACCCCAGGTCTACCTTTAGAGCGTCTGCGTAGTTTGGGCGGTGTAGAGTTCCGTGGATCAGATCCAAGCTTGGATGAGGAGTGGTTGGCTAGTACAGAGAGGATTTTGGATCAGATGGACTGTCAGGATACTAGGAGGCTGGGTTGTGTAGTTTCTCTACTTTAGGGAAATGCTTATCGTTGGTGGATCACCACGAAAGCTGGTGTAGATGCTGCTAACCTGACATGGGAGTATTTTTGGACCGCTTTTGTGCGGAAGTTTTTGGGGCCACAATACGAGGATGCAAGAAAGAGAGAGTTTATGTCGTTGGTACAAGGTGCTAGGACCGTGGCTGAGCATGGGATACAGTTTATTAGGTTGAGCCACTATGCTCCCGAGTTGGTTCCTACCGACCGGAAAAGGTGTGATAGATTCCGATATGGGTTGGATCTTGAGATTAAGACATACCTGTTAGCCGCTGAGTACACCGAGTTTGATGTGTTGGTTAATGGGGTCAAGGATGTCGAGGAGTGTCTAAGGGAGGCTAAGAAGTCTATCGATGTTGTCAAGAGTCCTGCTGAGGCTAGTGCACAAGGTAATAAGAGTAAGAGGTTTCGAGACCACCGGTACAGAGCTGACCGACGCCGAGGTGACTTTGGACGCGGTGGTCGTGCTCAGCATTATGGTAAAGGTGGTGGTGATGCTCCAGTCTATAACTTGTGTTCTAGGCGTCACCCAGGAGAATGTTGGTGGGCCACTGGTGCTTGTATGGGATGTGGATCGAAGGATCATGTGAGGCGTGATTGCCCAAGGTTTGCTGGTGAGTCGGGTGATCGTGTTGAGGCCGCTGTGGTGCCTGGTAGAGGACGTGGACGTGGTCGAGGCCCTTTCCAGAGGCAGGGAGATAGACGAAGGGTTTATGCTCAGCGTGGGACTCGTAATGCCACAGATGTGGTTGCAGGTACTTTTTCTTTGCAAAATGTACCGTTGTTCTCTTTGATAGATTCGGGATCTACGCATTCTTGTCTTGAGTGAGCATGCATATTTGTTGGATATTCTCGTTGAGGTTTTAGACGTAGGTGTTGTGGTTACCAGTTCTTTGGGTGAAACGATTACGGTAAGGAGGTTGTATAAAAGGTGTCCATTGGAGGTTCAAGGACATGTCTTTGAGGTCGACTTGATGGAGTTTCCATTTCATGGTTTTGATCTTATCTTGGGTGTTGATTGATTGACGGAGCATCGAGCGGTGGTGGACTTTGAGAAAAAGAAGGTTACCTTGAGGTTGATGGATGGTAGTGAGGTTTTGGTGAAGAGTGAGTATACCGGATTCTTGTCCAATGTGGTTTCGGCTTTACAAGCGAAAAAGATGTTGCAGAATGGAGTTATGGCATATCTAGCCTATGGGATGAATCCAGGTATAGGGGATGTTCGGGTGCAGGACATTCAAATAGTGCGCGATTTTCCGGAAGTATTTCTTGAGGAGTTGCCAGGGTTACCTCCCGATCGTGATGTGGAGTTTAATATCGAGACTTATGCTGGTACTAATCCAGTGTCCATTGCTCCTTATTGCATGGCACCTAAGGAGTTAAAGGAGTTGAAGATGCAGTTGCGAGAGCTTCTTGACTGAGGTTTCATTCGACCGAGCGTATCACCTTGGGGTGCGCCGGTGTTGTTTGTGAAGAAGAAGGATGACACTATGAGGATGTGCATTGATTATCGGCAGTTGAATAAGTTGACCGTGAAGAATAAGTATCCTTTGCCGAGGATTGACGATCTGTTTGATCAATTTCGAGGAGCAAGTGTGTTCTCGAAGATTGATTTGAGATCGGGGAATTATCAATTGAAGGTGAAAGAGGAGGATGTGTTGAAAACAGCGCTTTGGACAAGGTATGGACATTATGAGTTTTTGGTGATGCCGTTTGGGTTGACAAATGCCCCGGTTGCTTTTATGGATATGATGAACTGAGTGTTCCATGAATACTTAGATCAGTTTGTGGTGGTATTCATAGATGATATCTTTGTGTATTCGCGTACCGAGGAAGATCATGATCAACATTTACGGATAGTGTTGCAAGCATTGAAGAAGAACCAGTTGTATGCTAAAGTTAAGTAAGTGTGAGTTTTGGTTGAAGGAAGTGTTGTTTCTTGGTCATGTAGTGTCGGAAAAGGGTATAAGTGTTGATCCGAAAAAGATAGAGGCTGTTATGGGTTGGAAGCAACCAAAGTCGGTGTCGGAGGTTCGGAGTTTTCTAGGTTTGGCGGGTTATTATCGTAGGTTTGTTGAGGGGTTTTCGAGCATTGTTGCTCCTATGACCAAGCTTTTGCAAAAGAAGGTTCCTTTTGAGTGGAAAGAAAGTCAACAAAAGAGTTTTGAGAAGTTAAAAGAGGTGTTGACTAGTGCTCTGGTGTTGGTGCAACCCGAGTTTGGTAAGGATTTTGTGGTTTATAGTGATGCATCATATGTTGGTCTTGGATGTGTTCTAATGCAAGAAGGGAAGATTGTGGCTTATGCTTCTAGATAGTTAAGGGTGCATGAAAAGAATTATCCGACGCATGATTTGGAGCTTACGGCGGTGGTGTTTGCCTTGAAGATATGGAGACATTATTTGTATGGTGAAAAGTGTACCATATACACGGATCACAAGAGTTTGAAGTATCTCATGTCGCAAAAAGATCTAAATCTTAGGCAACGAAGATGGATGGAGTTGCTTAAGGATTATGATTTGTCTATTGAGTATCATCCGGGGAAAGCTAATGTGGTAGCTGATGCTTTGAGCCATAAGGCGGCGTTTGAGTTGAGGGCGATGTTTGCCAAGTTGAGTATTTCAAGGGAAGGTGGTTTAGTGGCGGAGTTGCAAGTAAAACCTGTTTTGGTTGAGATGATAAAGGTGAAATAGTTAGAGGATGAGGCTTTAGTGCCTTTTGTGGAGGATATTGCTGATGGCAGACCGACCGAATATCATTTTGATGATGATAAGGTGTTGTGTTTTAGAGGCAGGATTTTGGTGCCGGATGATGTTGAGTTATGGCAAGCTATCTTGACTGAGGCTCACACTAGTCCGTTTGCTATGCATCCGGGTAGTGTGAAAATGTATAGGGATCTAAAGAGTGTACTTTTGGGTTGGTCTGAAGAAGGATATGACAGAGTTTGTGTCGCGATGTATGGTGTGTCAGCGGTTGAAAGTTGAACATCAGTTCCCTGCAGGCTTGTTGCAATTGGTTCAAGTTCCAGAGTGGAAGTGGGAGAGAGTGACTATGGATTTTCTGACGGGGTTACCCTTAACGCCGTCCAAAAAGGATTCTATATGGGTGATTGTTGATAGGTTTACGAAGTGTGCACATTTTCTTGCCGTGCATACGACGTATTCTATGGATAAGTTAGCGGGGTTGTATGTTTCTAAGGTGGTGAAGTTGCATGGTGTGCCTAAGTCGATTATATCGGATAGAGATCCGTGTTTTACTTCTAAGTTTTGGAAGGGTTTGCAAGTTGCTTTGGGTACGAGGCTTAGCTTTAGTATAGCCTATCATCCACAGACGGATGGTCAGTCTGAACGTGTTATCCAAACTTTGGAGGATATGTTGAGATGTTGCATCATTGAGTTTCAAGGTTCTTGGGAGAAGCAGTTGCCTTCGGTGGAGTTTGCTTATAATAGTTACCAGGCAAGTATACAGATGGCACCGTTTGAGGCTTTATATGGGCGTAGGTGTCGTACACCTTTGTGTTGGAAGGAAGTTGGACAAAAGTATGTTTCTTTACCTCAAGTGTTGAAAGATACGGATGAGAAAGTTAAACTTATTTGTGCTAAGCTCAAGGAGGCTTTAGATAGACAGAAGTCTTATGCCGATTTGAAGCGTAGAGAGATAGATTATGATGTCGGGGACAAAGTGTTTCTAAAAGTTTCGCCGTGGAAGAAAGTGATGAGGTTTGGACGTAAGGGTAAGTTGAGTCCTCGTTTCATTGGGCCGTATGAGGTGTTGGAGCGTGTTGGTCCTGTTGCTTATCGGTTGAGGTTGCCGGAAGAGTTGAGTAGGATGCATGATGTTTTTCATGTATCAATGCTTCGTAGGTATAGATCAGATCCCTCTCATGTTGTTCCGGTTGAGGACATTGAGTTAAGAACGGATATGAGTTTTGAGGAAGAACAGATGAAGATTTTAGATGTGGATACAAAGGTTCTTCGAGGGAAGACCATAGATTTGATTAAAGTGCTGTGGAGACACCGAGGTGTTGAAGAGGCAACTTGGGAGACAAGGAAAATTATGGAGGAGCAGTTTCCTCACTTGTTTGCTTCAGGTAATAATTTCGAGGACGAAATTTTCTTAAGAGGGGGAGAGTTGTAACATCCCGGTTTTGGGGTTAGTAGTTTGAGTGTTAGTTGGGGAAATTCGATTTGGGTCGAATCAGATTCCTAGGGTTCATTATTCCGGGAAAAATTAAAATAATAATATTTTAATGGGATAAGTATTAATTTTGTGAAATGGTTCTAAAAATATTAAAAAGGTGTTTTAAAGTTAAAGGAATATTATTTGAACTTTAATTTGATTTTTAATTGGGCTTAATTTTGTGCTAGTGACTAAATTGTAATTTTGGAAAAGTTTTGGGGATTTAATTGGTAATTTTCGGCAATAAGGATTTTTAGTGACTAAATTGGAAAGTAAGTCATACTTAGAATCCTTAGAGGGTCATAAACCCAATTATTTTTAATTAATGATTTATCCACCAAAATTGTTTTTAAATTGTTTTATTTTAGATGACAATTTTATTTTCTTTTGTAACTTCCCACTTTCCCATCTTTTCTCTCAAGATTTTCTCTCATTTTCTCTCCATCTTCTTCTCCAAATTTCTCCAATTACTTGCTAATTTCTTCATCATTTTCTACAAGATTTACTTCATTTTATTCATCCTTTCATTCTCTACAAAACCTACTCATCAATTTTTTGCAAAATCAACATCATTTTCAAGGAAATCAATGAAGCTTTTCTCATCTTTTTGGTGGAGCAAATCTCTAAGGTAAATTCTGATTTCTAATCTTTTTCTAAGGTTCTTTATTGAAGTTCCCAAGTATTGGCTTGCTAGTTAACAATTGAGATTTTATTTTGTGTTTTTAATTCAAGATCAATGAGTTTTATGATGGTTTTTGCGAAATCTTTTGAGATCTAAATTGATGCTGGATTTAGGTTGATTTAATTAAGATATTAGGTCAATTAAACGATTGATTGAGTCTTGAAATGAGTTAACAAAAAATTAATCCCGGAATAATGCAATCAGTGGTGTTTTAAGGTGGTTTTAGGTTGTTTTAGGGGTTGTTTTAGGTGTTCTTGTGTTGCTGGAGGTATAAGGATGGTTTGGAAGTGTTTTTGGTTCATAATTGAGGTGTATTAGATGTTAGATTCATTAGGTTTTGGGCTGATGTTGTTTCGTATGCGTTTCGGCTAGGTTTCTGTCTTTTTGGCTAGGTTTTCGATAGTTTTGTGAAGGTTAAATGTGGATGCTGTTTTGAGCATGTTGTGATGTGAATATGCTCTGTTTTTAATGTTGTAGAGGTAGTGCAAGAAGGTGCATAAGTGGTTGGTGCGTTGGCGTTACCGTCGGAGCATCGGCAAGGGCTCGTTTCGCTTGTCGGTGAGTGGTTTTGGGTTTATAGTGAATCACATTGGTTCGGTTCTGTTTTGGTGACTATGGAATAGTGTGAAAACTTTCCATAGTTCAAGAGTAAGTGTTTTAAACGATGTTGATGCATTACCTCAAGTTTCAACTATTTTCGGTAACGGCATATATGTGAACAATGATTCAATATGATTTTGGAATTACATATATTTGATTTTGAAATGATGCATGCATGTGTAAATTGCTGAAAATGCATGGTTTATTAAGGTATTCATGGCTTATGTAAGCATGAAAAAGAATTTGGATTATGATGAGGTTATTTGCCCTATGTTGATAAAGCTGTTGAGCATGATTTTAGTTCACATGATGAACATTTAATGAGTGCATTATGAGCAGCAAGTTAACATGCATGATTAGAATTGATATTGGCTTAGTGACACTAACCTTAGATTCGAATACAAATGACATGTCATTAGGATTGAGTGCACTATAAAAATAATGAGAACAATGATGATGCCTACACGTAAACAAGGGTGACTTTGTGTCCGACCGTGCGTGTAGAGCTTTCCTATATGTAAACAAGGGTAACTTTGTGTCCGACCGTACATTTAGTTGACCCATGCGTAAACAAGGGTGACTTTGTGTCCGACCGTGTGTAGTGGGGGTAACATGTATACAAGGGTGACTATGTGTCCGACCGATGCATGTTGAGACCAAGTGTCTCCAATTATGAAAAAAGGAATCCGTGTATTCGGTGAACTAAAAGTTCATATTAAGTGATCACTAGAAAGCCAATATGCCTATATGAAATGGAATGATATATTTGTGTATGATACATGAAATGATTTGACATTGTTGATAAGCATGAGTTGGTTTTACATATTTCAAATAAGCATGAAGAATGCAAGTATGACTTTATAAATGATTTTGAACTTGTTCAGAGCTTTCTCACTAAGCATGTTGTGCTTAAGCTCTCTCTTTTCATACTTGCAGAAAAATAGTGATATTCGAGGTTACGTTCGGAGCAAGGGAACCAAGGGGAAGGTTATCTCAATTTTTGGTATGTTTTGGCAAATAACTTGGGGCTTGGCAATGTGTAAATCAAACCCACGGGAAGTGTGTGATTTTTGCTTTGGTTAATGTTGTAATAAGACCTATAATGTTTCGGTTTGTTAATTGATGAACTATGGTGTTGTTTGGATTGTTGAAGCATCTACATGCATGAACATTTTGATTTTAAATCATATTTTAGGAAGCATGCCTATAGATTGTTTGGGATCTTTGATGTGATAAATGTGTACTTTAAATTGTTCTTTATGCTTAGGAAATTATGCATATAATTAATGGTGATTAATAGTTATGTTTGAGAGGGTGGAATTAACTTAGAATGTCATAACTTGTTGAATTGCACAGGGGGTATCGATACCTCTGGTAAGGGTATCGATACCCAAGGCTTAATTTGGGGTGGTTTGAATCATGGTTCGATGCAATTACCCCACTGGATGCCTGGGTATCGATACCACCCATGGGGGTATCGATACCAATAGCCTTCGAAGTGCAATAAGACTAGTCCCACGATAGGGTATCGATACCGAGACTTAGGGTATCGATACCGCTGACCCAAAAATGACATTTTAAGCGTGGAAAATTACGTTTAGGGTCGGATGTCTTTCCACGATCGAATATAGATGCAATGAATAATATTGAGAGTTGTAATATCACCAAGATGCATGATGTTAACTTGAATTCGCATTGGTAAATTAATGTTAGTTTTAGTCCCTATGATATTGTGAGCTTTACTATTAGGTCCCTATTCTATGAAACATGAAATTGACGATGCTATAATGGTCCGATTGATCTAAACTTTGTTATGAGTATGCTATGCATGTTTAATTGAACTATGGTAGGTCGAATTATCGGTTTATTGTTGGAACTAAAAATTATTTGCGTTTTGGCTCTTATGTACTGATATGCGAATTTAATGATCAATTGTGAATCGAATGTTCCCATTTTCATTACGCATGACCTCGACACACATAGGAACTTAATTATGTATCTAGTTAAGAAATAAAATAAAAAAAACGTATCAGTTTTCAGGGTTGTTTATCAAATTGGACCTTAACGGGTTTGGTTCGATATTCCCCGTGTAACCCGTTAGTGTCGGTTCCGTCTAGGCCGGGCTAAGGGGGTTACATTTGGTGGTAACTAAAGTGTGTGGTCAGGTTGGCTAAAGTGTGTGATTGAACTTGTTATGTTGTTAACTTGTTGAATATCTATGCATGATGGTTGTATTTGAGTGATGATGGTTAAAAAGGGATAACGGTTACACATTGCCAATGCCAATACATTTTCAAATGCTTCTCAGGTTTCCCTTGGATCTTGCCCGAATGTAAGTTTATTATGTTTTAATTCATGTTTTAAATTGCATGTATGAAGTTTTTGGAATATGCCACCGAGACGCGAGATGCGTGCTAGTGCTAATATGATCACTGAGGGTCAAGATGAGGGTGAGGCGACTGCTAGGGAAGAGTCGCTTCCTCCTCCTCCACCCCTGGGTGTGCCTCCAGTTCCTCTGGGAGGTCAGTTTAGAGAGTTTGCACCGCTTATACAGGCTATGGCGGGTGCGTTTCAGGCTGCCGGGGCTGGAGTTCACATTTCGGCTCCTGCCCCTGCTGTTGTGGTTACCCCAGGTCTACCTTTAGAGCGTCTGCGTAGTTTGGGTGGTGTAGAGTTCCGTGGATCAGATCCGAGCTTGGATGAGGAGTGGTTGGCTAGTACAGAGAGCTTTACAATTAGGTCCCTATTCTATGAAACATGAAATTGACGATGCTATAATGGTCCGATTGATCTGAACTTTGTTATGAGTATGCTATGCATGTTTAATTGAACTATGGTAGGTCGAATTACCCGTTTATTGTTGGAATTAAGAATTATTTGCGTTTTGGCTCTTATGTACTGATATGCGAATTGAATGATCAATTGTGAACCGAATGTTCCCATTTCGTTACGCATGACCTCGACACACAAAGCAACTTAATTATGCATCTAGTTAAGAAATAAAAAAAAACATATCGGTTTTCATGGTTGTTTATCGAATTGGACCTTAACGGGTTTGGTTCGATATTCCCCGTGTAACCCGTTAGCGCCGGTTCCGTCCAGGCTGGGCTAAGGGGGTTACACAGAGACTTTTGTCACAAAATTATGCAGATCACGCAAGCGGAACCAGTCCAAGCAACGCCCCAGCAGTTCACTACTGATTCTGCTGCCGGGGCCCAGTACACGGCAGACATGCCAGACACTGCCCACACCTCTGCCGCAGAAGACCCGTACCTGGATATACTGCAAAGGATGGCAGCGATGGATCTTAGGCAACAGAGATACATGGAGTATCAAAGAGACTTTAACAGCACCCTTGCTCAAATGATGCTCCATGCTTTTCCAGACCAAGGGGCGCAGTTTCTAGAATTTCCAAGCAATATGTTTGTCACAGACGCCCCATATACAAAGACTACACCAGCTTCGGGAGGACCGAGGTCGTTCTTCCACGTGGGCCCTCAACCACAATTTCATGTTGCCGGCCCATCTAGGGCAGCAGACTCTGCCGCATCATCATCTGCCAGCAGAAGACCATCAAAGAGGAGGGCAGTATTCAACACTCCACCACGATCCCCGATCATCATGGGAAGTCTATCAGCAGAGATAGATGTCTATGTACATCAAAGCTCAACCACTGTCGGACCAAGTACACACCATACCGGGGCAGCCACAACAAATGAAGGGGGAATGGACATCATGATCACCGAGAAGATTGTCGACGTGGAAGAAGAAGAAGAAGTGGATGCTCCGATGCAACGGAAACCACCCACAAGAGTCCAACCGCCCCGGCAAGCAAAAGCTCAACCATCGCCCTTACCAAGAACGAAGTTTATCATCAGTATTGCCTTAGTTTATTCTTTAAGGCTATAGAAATCTTTCTCCTTACCATGATTAGGTCCTGTTAAGAAGGTTTAACCTTAGGATACTCAAGGATGAAAACTTAGAAGCCTACTATAGGATAAAATTTAAACACTTTTGGGACTTGTTGGATTATAGGAATTCTTTCAATGAACTTAGGTGATAAAGACTTAGATTTTTGGGAAAGTAACTAGAGGTGCCTATCACCGACTCTAGGAATTACTCTTCTTCATACTAGAGGTGCCCGAAATTGGCTCTAGTATGTTATAAGGAATATCAAAAAGAAAGAAGGAATTAGTGAAGAGAAACACAATCCTTGAGGTGCCCGAAATTGGCTCAAGAATTGGTTGTTTAGAAAAGAAGAGAACACTTAACCCAATTCTACTTGTCTTGGAATTAGAGTTTATCTAAGAAAGCCTTTAATCAAACTTGTCCACAAAAACGCGCACATACTCACCAAATCTTATAGTTTTTTTCTAGGTAAACCCTTGGGTAGTCGAAAGGGTAAGGCTTAAGAATAGGCATAGTTATGGTGGGGAGAATAGATGGAAACATAAGACCAAGAGAGAGTAGAGTTTGGCAAATTGATGGTTTGTATTGCTTGAGGACAAGCAATAGTTCGAGTTTGGGGGTGTGATAAGTGCTCAACTCACTATCACTATCTACACCTTTTATGGGCATTAATCATTAAATTTACACCCACTCGGCCCAAAGCATGTACTTAATGTGATATATTTAGAAGTTATGCTTATAAAGATAATATTTACAGAAAAGGCAAGTTTTACTGCATTTTTATATCTGTGCAGGAGAAACAAATGCCGCGGCAGCAACATGGCCGAGGTAGGACCTGATGCCGAGGCAGCAATTGAGAGCCAGGAAGCAATACTGTAGGCGATTGGAAGACAAAAATCCAAGGGACGTTTCTGGACATGAAGCATATGGATCGGAGCTGGTTAGCATGAGGAAAAGCCCAAGACAAGGCCACGCGGGAAAGCCTCTTAGTTGAATTAAACTTGGAAATATTTTATTTATATACATGACTTGTTCCCTACTCCAAGTTATATTCTTCTTAGTAAAGGTTTGCCCTAGGCCAAGCCTATATAAGACCTATCCATCCAATGTATAGGAGATATACCTAGAGAGCCGATTCATAGAGAGTTTACCCTAAGATTCAATGTTTTCTTTCTCTCAAATTATGTTCTAAGCTTTCTTAGGGTTTAGGTGAAGGTTGTTAAGTATTTGTGAGAGGAGATTATACTTTGTCTTTGTTTCAATGCAATAAAACTATCAAGATTTGCTTATCCTTAGCCATTCTTTGTTCTTGCATTCAAGCTCGGGACAGAAGTTTTTGAGTAATCCATTTATCTAGACTCGGGAGAGTAGATTCAGGAAAGGGATAAGTACGGTGTTTCAATCGCGAAATACTAACTCGGACTAGGGATAGGTTAAGAGTTTCAGCGGCTAAAAGAAGTGTGAGATTGGTTGGTGAGTATGATTGATTCACGCCGGGAGGTATTATCAAGGACTAGTCATCAACAGTACTTTGACTTAGGGATAAGCGGATTCTTCCAAGGACACTTTGCCGAACTTTGGTAAAGTCCACCCACGAGCAAGGGATTGTCACGGCGGACAGTATCGTCGCTGCTGATAAGTGCTCAACTCCCTATCACTTTTTACACCTTTTATGGGCATTAATCACCAAATATACACCCACTCGGACCAATGCATGTGCTTAATGTAATATATTTAGAAGTTAAGCTCTTAGATATAATATTTACAGAAAAGACACATTTTACTGCATTTTCATCTCTTTGCAGGAGAACCATTGCCGCGGCAGCAACATGGCCGAGGCAGGACCTAATGCTGAGGCAGTAGCAGAAAGACAGGAAGCAAGACTGTAGGCGATGGAAAGATAAAAATCCAAGGAACGTGTCTGGACTAAAAGCCCAAGGATCGAAGCTGGCTAGAATGAGGAAAAGCCCAAGGCAAGACCACACGGGAAAGCCCCTTAGCCGAATTAAACTTGGAAATATTTTAATTATGTACTTGACTTGTTCCCTACTCCAAGTTGTATTCTACTTAGGAAAGGTTTGCCCTAGGTCTAGCCTATATAAGGACCTATCCACCCAATGTATTAGATACGGAATACCTAGGAAGAGAGATCCGAATTCTATACTTGTCTTCTTTCTCTCCATTATGTTCTAAACTTTCTTAGGGATTGGGTGAAGGTTGTCGAGTATATGTGAGAAGAGATTGTACTTCGTCTTTGTTTCAATGCAATAAAATTATCAAGGTTTGCTTATCCTTTGTTATTCCTTGTTCTCACATTCAAGCCCGGGAAGGAAGTTTGTGAGTAATCCATTTATCTAAGCTCGGGAGAGTTAGATTCACGAAAGGGTAAGTACGATGTTTCAATCGCGAAATACTAACTCGGCCTAGGGATAGGTTAAGAGTTTCAGCGGCTAAAACAAGTGTGAGATTGGTTGGTGAGTATAATTGGTTCACGCCGGGAGGTATCATCAAGGACTAGTCATCAACAACACTCTGACTTAGGGACAAACAGATTCATTCAAGGACACTTTGCCGGACTTTGGTAAAGTCTACCCACGAGTAAGGGATTGCCGCGGCAGACAGTATCGTCGCTGGCAAGGCAGTAAACTGTAGTGCTACCGAGGCAGTGATATACGATTGCATTGAGCAGAGACAAGTCAATCAAATCCACAATACAACACTAGAGGACATAGAGGAAATTCCGGAACCTCTGAGTCTAGAACATGTTGATAAGAAAGATTGTCAAAGATTGGATGAGTCTCCCGAAATAATTGTCGCGGCAGTAGAGAAGCCTGAACAGGGCAATGTCACGATACCACTCAACGAGGGCGATGAGAGTAATGCTCTAGAAAATTCTGAGGAGTCTGATTTCCAGGATGTTACGGCAGCAATGACGCTGAAAAAGGAAGCTGAGGATTACTCTCACTCACAGCTGCCGGGGCAGTTACACGACGACATGCTTGATCAACAAGATAGCAATGCCGTGATAATGGAATATGAGATGGTAACGAATAAACCTTTTGAATTCTTTAAAAACTCATCTCTTCCATTGCAAGTATCTTTTGAGGAGTCAACGTTACACGATTTAAAGCCATCACAAATAGGATATGATTGTTTAGATATTTATGTGGTAATTCCATCTAATATTAGTTCCAAGCCAAAGTCTCTACTGATGGAGATTACTGAGAAGCATAAGAAACAATGTTGGTTGATTCTTGAAGACTTTAAGAAAGATGATTCTTCACTTGACTTACACCGAATTTTGGCAAAAGATTGCCACGGCAATTGGCTATCACAGCAATTGCCACGACAACGAAGGCTATATCCAACCATTCTGAAAGTCAATGAGAATGAGGTATTAAATGGTTGGATATTGATATAATTTTTTCTAACGAGATATTCATGCCTTAAGGAATAATATAAAGTTGGAGGATAGGCATGGACTACAAAAGAACACAAACGGAAGACACCTCCACCATGATCTCACAAATGGGAGTATCCGTACCCGCATTAGCCCATATCTTCTTGAGTAGAATTGTCACTCGATGGAGGGTGCAGATGGACTATAAGAAATATCGGAAGCGACCCTCCATAAGTTTTCTTTATATTCTTATTTTATATTAATTTTCTCTTTTATTTTATTTGGTATTTTCATGAATTCTCTTTATGGTATTTAGGAATAATTATCTTCTCATTATTTGAAAATTTCTTTATTGATGTTTATCTTTTTAGGTTAGGATTATAAAGCAGGAATAACAGAGAAGTAGTTCACAGCAAGAAGTCTGTTGCCGTGGCAATACACAGTGTCAAAGCCGCAGCATTCCCAATGGGCAGAAAAGTGTAACGGCTAGTCTGCCGAGATTGCTGCCGCGGCAGAAAAGGAAATGGCAGTAAAGACTAACGGCTATAAAACGGCTAGTGATCTCAATGGTCACAAGGCCGAGGCCTATATAAGAAACCCCTCCCTCTTGAACTATTCACTCTTGCATTCTTGTTTTCCTTAGAATTCTTTACAATCTTGCTCTCACAATACTCTCTACCTACTCACAACTCTTCGTGAAATTCTCAGATTCCAAGAAAATCTCCAAGAAATCCATCTCTCACAATCTTGATGGCAACTTACAAGCGATTTGCCCCAGCCAATGTTGAAGACCGCTTCAACATGTCTTTCATTGCCCGAAAATTGTGGGAAGAACAATGCTTCCAACATCCGGATGATGAAAACTACGGAATCGAGCATTATCTCTTTGACAGAATCAAGTACCAAGATTGAGAAATTTTTTGCCTTCAACCTGCCCAAGCGAACGCTACCATCGTGCGGGAATTTTATGCGCACGGGCCCAGCAAAGATTCCCTCTTTGTTCACTGTCGCGGCAGGCCTGTCCAGTTGGATGTCGAGACCATTAATGATTTCTACGGCCTCACTCCAAGCAATGATGTTCACGCCGAATTCATGGAGGACATCACTGCTGAGGATTACGATTTGGTCAAAGACGACCTTTGTTACGTGAATACTCCATGGGAAACCGGTACCCATAGAGGATCTGTAACAAGGCAAAGCCTAAAGCCCGAGGCCAAACTGTGGAACACCTTTGTCAAGCGACGCCTCATCCCCACATCCCACAATAGCACGGTGGACCGGAAGCGATTGGTGCTTATCCAATCGATCATCAACAAAATGACCATCAATGTTGGAGAGATCATCTTACGTGAAATTCACGAATGCGGTAAGAAGGATAGAGGACCATTATATTTCCCATGTTTGATCACTGGTTTGTGTGTTGCCGCAGGTGTACCAATAGAAGATACGGACGAATACACTCCCCAAAGGCGAGGATGGACCAGAGACTTTTGTCACAAGGTCATGCAGATCACGCAGGCGGAACCAGTCCAAGCAACTCCCCAGCAGTTCACTGCTGATACTGCTGTCGGGGCCCAGTACACGACAGACATGCCAGACACTGTCCACACCTCTACCGCAACAGACCCGTACCAAGAGATTTTGTAAAGGATGGCAG
The DNA here is from genome assembly GCA_035048815.1 of Abelmoschus esculentus. Taxonomy (NCBI): domain Eukaryota; kingdom Viridiplantae; phylum Streptophyta; class Magnoliopsida; order Malvales; family Malvaceae; genus Abelmoschus; species Abelmoschus esculentus. The sequence continues at coordinate 9,282,259 of JAUCBN010000015.1, forward strand.
CGATGGACCTCAGGCAACAAAGATACATGGAGCATCAAAGAGATTTCAACGGCACATTAGCCCAAATGATGCTCCATGCTTTTCCAGACCAAGGGGTACAATTTCCAGAATTTCCCAGCAATATGTTTATCACAGCTGCCCCTTACACCGAGACTACACCAGCTCCGGGAGGACCAAGGTTGTTCTTCCACGCGGGCCCTCCACCACAATATCATGTTGCTGGCCCATCCAGGGCAGCAAATTCTGCCGTGGCAACATCTGCCAGCAGAAGACCATCCAAGCGGAGGGCAGTCTTCAGCACTCCACCACGATCCCCAATCACCATGGGCAATCTATCAGCTGAGATAGATGCCTATGTGCACCAAAGCTCAACCGCCGCCGGACCGAGTACACACCACACCGAGGCAGCCACAACAATGGAAGGTGGAACGGACATCATGATCACCGAGGAGATGGCTGACGTGGAAGAAGGAGAAGAAGTGGAAGCTCTGATGCAACGGACACCACCCACAAGAGTCCAACCGCCCCAACAAGCAAAAGCTCAACCATCGCCCTTATCTTCCATAATTGTTGTGTGCTTTCTATGTTGCTTATTTCTTCCATAATTTTTGTTGTCTGCCATTATCTTCTAATATAAAGCATTGAGGATAATGCTTGGTTTGAGTTTGGGGGTGCAGATTCACTGCCGAGGCAACAATCTACTTCCGAGGCCTTGCCAAGAAAAGGGAGTACTTAAGTGAATTTTTTTTAAAATTTTTTTTATGCTCCCCGCCTTACTTGAATTAACTGCCTATACTTTTGCACTGCTTATCATCAGTATTGCCTTAGTTTATTCTTTAAGGCTATAGAAATCTTTCTCCTTACCATGTTTAGGTTCTGTTAAGAAGGTTTAACCTTAGGATACTTAAGGATGAAGATGTAGAAGCTTATTATAGGAAGAACTTTAAACACTTTTGGGACTTGTTGGATTAGAGGAATTCTTTTAATGAACTTAGGTGATAAAGACTTAGATTTTTGGGAAAGTAACTAGAGGTGCCTATCACCGGCTCTAGAAAGTCTCTTCTTCATGCTAGAGGTGCCCGAAATTGTCTCTAGTATGCTTTAAGGAATATCAAAGAAAGAAAAAGTTAGTGAAGGGAAAAACACAATCCTTGAGGTACCCGAAATTGGCTCAAGAATTGGTTGTTCAGAAAGAAGAGAACACTTAACCCAATTCTACTTGTCTTGAACTTAGAGTTTATCTAAGAAAGCCCTTAATCAAACTTGTCCAAAAAAATGCACACACTCACAAATCTTATAGTTTGTTTCTAGGTAAACCCTTGGGTAGCCGAAAGGTTAAGACTAAAGAATAGGCCTAGCTATAGTGGGGAGAATAGATGGAAATATAAGACCAAGAGAGAGTAGAGTTCGGCAAATTGATGGTTTGCATTGCTTGAGGACAAGCGATAGTTCGAGTTTGGGGGTGTGATAAGTGCTCAACTCACTATCACTTTTTACACCTTTTATGGGCATTAATCACGAAATATACACCCACTCGGACCAATGCATGTGCTTAATGTAATATATTTAGAAGTTAATCTCATAGATATAATATTTACACAAAAGGCACGTTTTACTGCATTTTCATATCTGTGTAGGAGAACCATTGCCGCGGTAGCAACATGGCCGAGGCAAGACCTGATGCCGAGGCAGCAGCAGAAAGACAAGAAGCAAGACTGTAGGCGATGGAAAGATAAAAATCCAAGGAACGTGTGTAACATCCCGGTTTTGGGTTAGTAGTTTGAGTGTTAGTTGGGGAAATTCGATTCGGGTCGAATCGGATTCCTAGTGTTCGTTATTTCAGGAAAAATTAAAATAATAATATTTTAATCGGATAAGTAATAATTTTGTGAAATGGTTCTAAAAATATTAAAAAGGTGTTTTAAAGTTAAAGGAATATTATTTGAACTTTAATTTGATTTTAATTGGGCTTAATTTTGTGCTAGTGACTAAATTGTAATTTTGGAAAAGATTTGGGGATTTAATTGGTAATTTTCGGCAATAAGGATTTTAGTGATTAAATTGGAAAGTAAGCCATACTTAGAATCCTTAGAGGGCCATAAACCCAATTTATTTTTAATTAATGATTTATCCACCAAAATTGTTTTTAAATTGTTTTACTTTAGATGACAACTTTATTTTCTTTTGTAACTTCTCATTTTCCCATCTTTTCTCTCAAGATTTTCTCTCATTTTCTCTCCATCTTCTTCTCCAAATTTCTTCAATTACTTGCTGATTTCTTCATCAAATTTCTACAAGATTTATTTCATTCTACTCATCCTTTCATTCTCTACAAAACCTACTCATCAATTTTTGCAAAATCAACATCATTTTCAAGGAAATCAAGGAAGGTTTTCTCATCTTTTTGGTGGAGAAAATATCTAAGGTAATATTCTGATTTCTAATCTCTTTCTAAGGTTCTTTATTGAAGTTCCCAAGTATTGGCTTGCTCATCAACAATTGCTATTTAATTTTTGTGTTTTTAATTCAAGATCTATGAGTTTTATGATGGTTATTGTGAAATCTTTTGAGATCTAAATTGATGCTGGATTTATGATGATTTATTTATGATATTAGGTCAATGAAATGATTGATTGATTTTTGAAATGAGTTAATATCAAATTAATCCCGGAATAATGCAATCGGTGGTGTTTTAAGGTGGTTTTCGGTTGTTTTAGGGGGTGTTTTAGGTGTTCTTATGTTGCTGGAGGTATAAGGATAGTTTGGAAGTGTTTTTGGTTCATAATTGAAGTGTTTTAGATGTTAGATTCATTAAGTTTTGGGCTGATGATGTTTCGGATGCGTTTCGGCTTAGTTTTCGGTCTTTTCGGCTAGGTTTTCGATAGTTTTGTGAAGGTTTAATGTGGCTGCTGTTTTGAGCATGTTATGATGTGAATATGCTCTGCTTTTAATGTTGTAGAAGTAGTGCAAGAAGGTGCATAAGTGTCTAGTGCGTTGTCGTTGTCGTTGGAGCATTGACGAGGGCTCGTTTCGCTTGTCGGTGAGTGATTTTGGGTTAAAAGTGAATCGCATTGGTTCGGTTATGTTTTGGGGGATATGGAATAGTGTGAAAACTTTCCATAGTTCAAGAGTAAGTAAAGTAAATGATTTTGATGCATTATTGTGAGTTTTGGCTATTTTCGGTAATTGCATTTATGATGATGATTCAATGAGATTTTGGAAATGCATAAGTATGATTTTGAAATGATGCATGCATGTGTTAATTGCTGGAAATGAATGACTTTTAAAGACATCCATGATTTATGAAAACATGAAAAAAATGAAGTGGAATATGATATGGTTATTTGCCTTACATATGATGATGCCATTGGGCATGACTTTTGGTTCATTTGTTGAACACATTATGGATGCATTATGAGCAGCAAATTAGTATGCATACTTGAACTTGATATTAGCTTAGTGGCACTAACTTTAGATTCGAATACAAATAACATTTTATTAGGATTGAGTGCACTATAAATATTATGGAAATAAAGAAAAGAAAATGCCTACACGTAACAAGGGTGACTTTGTGTCCAACCGTGCATGGTAGATCTTAATAATGGTGACTTCATGTCATGTCAATGGTGACTTCGTGTCATGTCAATAGTGACTTCGTGTCATGTCTATGGTGACTTTGTGTCATGACGAGACTAAAGGTCTCTAATCAATGGATCCGCGTATTCGGTGAACTTAAGGTTCACATTAAGTGATCACTAGAAAGTCAATATACAAACATGAAAATATTTGGAACATTGTGCATCATTTGTGAAATGAATTGATAATGTCATGCATACTCAAGGAAAGGTTTTTGGTATTATGAACATGAACATGATTTGTTAAGCATTCTTGGTTTTAGAAAGACATTACAAGTTATGGTTTTTAATATGGTTTTAAAATGATGCATAGATGATCTTATTAGAGCTTCCTCACTAAGCATGTTGTGCTTAAGCTCTCTTCTCATCTTTGCAGATAATTAGAGACATTTGGGGCTGCATTTGGAGCAAGAGAACCAAGGGGAAAAGTCTATATATATTTGGTATGATTTGGCAAATAAAAAGGGCTTGGCAATGTGTAAAGCTATCCCTTATGAGAGTGTGTTTTACTTTGGTTAATGACTTGTAATGAGACCTTATATTGCCTTGATTGTGGTTTGATGATTGGTGATATTGTTTTGAATTGTTTGTAGCATGTACATGCATGAACGTTCTCGTTTTTAATCATAACATAGGAAGCTTGCCTATAGATAATTTTGGGGTCTTGGATGTTGGTAATTGTATGTATTCAGTTGTTCATTATGTTTAGGAATTATGCATATAGTTGATGTTGATTAATGGCTGTGTCCTGAGTCGGTTGAATTCACTTGGTGTGACGGAATTTTTAGGTTCCAGGCACAAAGTTTCGAAACCTTAGGGAAGGTTTCGAAACCTTTGACAAATAGTTTCGAAACCTTCAGGAAGGTTTCGAAACCTTAAGCGCAATTTTGATTTTGGGCCCTTACTGGACACGAAAAGTTTCGAAACCTTCGGGGAAGTTTCGAAACCTTTTACATAAAGTTTTAAAACCTCTAAGGAAGGTTTCGAAACCTCTGGCTGCCAGGAAATGGAAGTTGCTGGAAATTGCGTTTTAGTCCCGGATATCCTTCTTTGTTCAATTAGGGTATCTACAGATGTTATTTTGAGCTGAAATTTCACATAGATTCATAAAGTTGATTAAATTTCAGGATGGGTAACTTAATTTTGACGAAGTCCTTATAATTTGTAAGATTTACATTTTGGTCCCTAGACTAGTGAAACATGCAATTGATGATGTTAGAATGCTCCGTTTGATTTGAGATTCATCGTGAGGGATACTTGTACGCTTAATTCCACTTTGATGGAAAGAATTTCTACTTTGTCATTAGAACGTATAAGTTTTACGTTTTAGTCCTAAATTTACTTAAGTGTTTAATCGTATTCTTGTTTGTGATCGGACTGCTTCCGTTAATGCTTTGTATGAGATCAACACTTTTAGGAACATAATTAGTTATGCATCTAGATAAGAAAAAAAATATCGTTTTCAGGGTTGTTTATCGAATCGGACCTTCGCGGGTTTGGTTCGATATTCCCTGTGTAACCCGTTAGTGCCGGTCCCGTCTAGGCCGGGCTAAGGGGGTTACAACGTGTCTGGACTAAAAGCCCAAGGATCGGAGCTGGCTAGCATGACGAAAAGCCCAAGGCAAGACCACACGAGAAAGCCCCTTAGCCGAATTAAACTTAGAAATATTTTAATTATGTACTTGACTTGTTCCCTACTCCAAGTTGTATTCTACTTAGGAAAGGTTTGCCCTAGGTCTAGCCTATATAAGGACCTAGCCACCCAATGTATTAGATACGGAATACCTAGGGAGAGAGAGACGAATTCCATACTTGTCTTCTTTCTCTCCATTATGTTCTAAACTTTCTTAGGGATTGGGTGAAGGTTGTCGAGTATATGTGAGAAGAGATTGTACTTCGTCTTTGTTTCAATGCAATAAAATTATCAAGGTTTGCTTATCCTTTGTTATTCCTTGTTCTCGCATTCAAGCCCGGGAGGGAAGTTTGTGAGTAATCCATTTATCTAAGCTCGGGAGAGTTAAATTCACGAAAGGGGTAAGTACGGTGTTTCAATCGCGAAATACTAACTCGGCCTAGGGATAGGTTAAGAGTTTCAGCGGCTAAAAGAAGTGTGAGATTGGTTGGTGAGTATAATTGATTCACGCGGGAGGTATCATCAAGGACTAGTCATCAACAACACTCTGACTTAGAAATAAGCGGAGTCATTCAAGGAAACTTTGCCGAACTTTGGTAAAGTCTACCCACGAGTAAGGGATTGCCGCGGCAGACAGTATCGTCGCTGGCAAGGCAGTAAACTGTAGTGCTGCCGAGGCAGTGATATACGATTGCATTGAGCAGAGACAAGTCAATCAAATCCACAATACAACGCAACTGGATCCTGACCCATCTTTCTCTATTATTAAATCTCTTTATTTTTATTTAGCTATTTTAGTTTAGATAAACCAACTCAAATCACTTGTGTTTTTACTTTTCTACAGAACAAGAAGGTGAAGAAGACATATTAAGTCTATCAGTCCCTGCGGAGACGATAATACGATAATTACTTATCATTTATTACTTTCGATGTGTCCACTTGCACTAAACGCGCACTTTTGACACATGACAAGTTTTTGGTCAAGGGGTTCTCGTGAGGAAAGTAGGGGTTCTCTTGAAGGAGACTCCTACTATGAGTATGATCCCGATGAGGAGGTGCCATTGGACGATGGAATTGGTGAAGGGGCCAACTACTTTGCTTAGTTTAATCGTACCTTGGGCAAAATAGTTAGAGCTGTACCTAGGCCATCTTGTACGCCTCGTGAGGCACCGATTGAGAGGGTGCGAAGGCAAGGAGCTGTTGACTTCTTTGCTACGAGACAGGATGATCCCGTGCAAGCGGATCAGTGGTTGCATGATACAAGGTGGATAATGAGACGGATGAGTCTGAGATTGGAGGACAAGTTGTCTTGTGTGTTGTCACTTCTGAAGGGCAATGCGAGAGAGTGGTGGAAGACGGTGGAGCAGGGTTGGTATCCTCATCGTCCAAAGTGGAAAGACTTTCTTGAGGAGTTTGATTGTAAGTATATGGGTGAGACTCACATCGACACCTTGAGGGAGTGGTTTTGTGTCACCCTTTCCTCGGGTTAGGAGATGGGAGTGTCGACCGGGCTTACATTTTATAACAAAACCGAACTTTGTATTCATATCTAAGACAATTCGTTTATGTATAACATTACAAGTCAATTACAAGTAAATTCCTTATTCAAATATCGGGCCAGTTTAAAAAATTTTCTAACCTTATACATGTTTAGATTTACAAATTTCAAATTCAATTCACCTGCCTATTAATCTTAAACTTACTTGTTTTTCTATAATAATTCACCTATTATTCGATCTCAACCTATGATCTCAATCGAGCTCAAATTAAAAACTTTAATCATATTTAAATTATTTAGCGATCTTTAATATATTCTTATTAACCAAATAATTTTCTTTTTATCCCAAGGTTTGGACCAAAATGGCTAGGAGGTGTCGATACCCCTATAGAAAGGTATCAAAATAGAGGTATCGAACCTGGGTTCGATACGAGTCACATAGGTTGACTCGTTGACCAAGGCTGAGTAACTTGATTCGATATGGGTATCGAATCGAGGAGCTCACTGGGCAATTCAGTATCAATACAGGTATCAAATCGACGATTACACTAGACAACTTGGTATCGGACCAAGTACCGAACCAGATTGCTAAGACCAAGGGGGTATCGATACCCATGAAATTGGTATCGATACCCCTGCTCAAATTGGCAGGTTTCTAGCTTCTAAGACACTTAGATACTATCCAAAAGGCCTCTAATATATCCTCCAACCATCTCTAATCTTTAAGGGATCATTTTAACATGCTTAGGTGACAAGTAACAATTTACTAGTCCTTTCCATTTTGACCAATTCATTACTCAAGCCAATAACCATACCCATCAACATTCAAAATACCTCTATGCCACGTACTTTCACCATGGCAACTATCATAAGCAAGACATAGCTCTAACGGTTTCATACCAACCTACTTGGTTCCATATCTTACATGCCAACATGTTTAATTTCCATACCAATGCATGTAACCAAAGCAAATATATACAAACCATAGCCAAAACTCAAAATATGCAAGGCTAGCCTACTATGAATACCATGCCTTATGGCTTACATACCCAAGTGCTCAATGGCAAAATATACAATCATAGCCAAATGCCAAAATGCATAAGCTAATCTAAGCATGATAACTAATGCCACCAAATACTAGGAGTTAGCAAAATTACAAAATACCATACTTTGCTTGCTTGGTGCCCTTGCTTGCTATAAAACTCGATCTAGATCCTTAGCTCGATTACCTGTTGTTTTGGGAAGGGGAAACAAACGGTGGTAAGAACTTATGAGGTACATAGTGAGGCAGCCCTAAGTCTAACCATATTAGACATAATACAATAACAAATATAACATGCTTCGAATAAGCAACAAATCAATTCATGGCAACAGCTCAATCAATATACAAAGTTATCAATGGTCACATATTATGTTCAACATACTTCTCATTTATATCATATTTCTTACACTTATCATGATTCTATCATACAATTCAATGTCATAATCTTTATGCTCATGCATGAACTATCATATAATTAATGCATATAACTCATTTGCAAATTTCTATTTCTCAAGTTTTCATAGACCAATTCATATCGAGGGCTACTTATAGCCATATATTCATTTCCAATGTTCATTAGCCATTTCATATTCAATTGCTACTCATAGCAACAATTTCATTTCAATGTTCAATAGAAAATCATAATCAATTTCCAATGCTTCATAAGCACATACATGTACATATAGTTTCACAGTTAAACTTTAGTTTTCCAATTTTATTTCGTGTGATGTCTTGGTATAGTTAGACAAGGTAAGCGAGTCAACAAGAGTGCCACGAAGGCACTAACAAGAGTACCACAAAGGCACTAACAAGAGTACCACAAAGGCACTAACAAGAGATACTCATGGTATCTAACAAATGGTGACTAACCACCAATCAATGGTACCTAAAGTACCGAACAAGAGTACAAAAGTATTAAACAATGAGCTTAGACCCTAGGCATGTCGTACTACCTATGACCAACTATCGACCAAGGCTCAATAACATTTTTATTATTCGTTTGATCATTCAATTCACATTAACCAAGTACATATCATCAAGAGCACGTGTCCAAGGCATGTTATCAACCAATACATTTATAACATATTAACAAGAAAACATGCATATCATGTTATCAAACCAATACTCATATCATTATATACATGCTTCATGCATGATTCACGTATCTGGCATCCCGTAGCCGCGTGCCATAACTTACCTCGGCATTTTCGAGCTATGAAAATGAACTAATCAAGACGTAGCGATCCAGCATTCAAACATGTTATCACACAAATTCTTTAACATTTAAACCTCCTTCCCTTATTACCAAATATAGGATTAGTCCAATTACATGACAAATCAAATAACAAAAGAGATGGTTAGGACCAGTCATAACGCTAAAGTTTTCCACACTCACAATTGGTTCCAAGCACTTCAAGGATTGTAGATGGTGAACCCCTTGCCCCTCTTCCTTGCTAGTTCGAGCCTTTCTTCTTCTTCTTCGATGCCCTCTTTTCTTGGATTATCTAGTAACCCATACACATATAACATTCATTAGGACATATTCAAATCACTTAATTCAAGTGATCACATGCTTAACAAATGTAAACATTCACATTTGTGTTAGAGTATGCCCAAAGACCAATCATATGATGATTGTAAGGATACTTTTATTTACCAATTTTATTGCATAAAGGCATTGCCATTGTTGTTTTCAGATATATGTGTCAATATATAACATAAACTGAGAAACAATAAGGTCCATATAATAATATATGTATTACTATTAAAAGATCCTTAGTCAAGTATTATTATGGGTATGGACAATAATAATACGCTTAAGACTAACATGTGATTAATTGATGACAATGAGTTGTCATTGACATAGAGATGTCAAAATTAATACATGAATATATTAGTAGAGAATAATATATTGGATTGACCCACTATGAGCATATATCTTGGATTATTATGTGACGGTCACGATATTGCTCATAGTGACAACTATATGTATGATCCTTAGACTTGAGATTATTATTATCTCAACATATGTTGTTTTATGTTTTGATGCAGTTAAACGTGTATCGTAATTAGTTACACTATAAAAACTGACATTGGACATATTACAATATATGTAGTGAGATGTGAATGATCAAGATAGGATTTGTCCTTCCTACATAATAGGAAAATATATCAAAGGCCACTTGATTGAGTGAGACAAGGAATGCATGGTCATGCTTGAATACGTTGATAAGAGATATCACAAATTATTCATTAAAAGTAGTCCACTCTAGATATCAAGAAATATTAAAATAGGCTATACAAGTGTGACTATTCCAAGACTTGTGCCTATTAAAGATATAAAAGGACAAAAGGATATAATACATTAAGATAGTTGGTCACGGACATGATACATCAAATCGTGATCTCTTGTAACTTAGATGAAAATGATATACTGCTAGATGTCACTCATTGTTTGTAATATTAGAATTGTTCTAATATTATTACTAATGTTACAATGAGCCTACAGAATCACACCCAATGGTTGAAAAGGAATATATATATGTATATAAGTATAAGTGGATTATATTTAATCCCAAATTTTAAATAAAGGATAAAATTAAAGTAATTATTTCCCTTTTAAATTCGAATTAAATATAAATTCTGAAATTTAATGAAATAATTAAAGTAATTATTTCCTATAAATAAATTCAGAATCAAACTCGTATACCTAGGGTTACACCTATATAAAGGATCTTTTTGTCTAGCAGCCACATCAGAGAATTCCGAATTCCCAAACCCTAGAATCACGAAAAATAGTTTTTCGAGATTTTGCTCTCTCAACCGGGTGAACTGGGTAGAGGCCGAGACGATATTCGTGGAGGCTAAAGATTCGAATTGTCGAACTAGGAAGAGATGCGATTATTTAATTCGAATTGTCGCATCTCTTCCTCCCGATTTCGGACTAAACGTACATGGATCACTGGAAAGACCGTCAAAATTTTGTTCCGCTACGCCATGGGGTTTGTCGGCGGTCCCAACAGTGGTATCAGAGCCACTTGTACGATCCGTAATCGGTTTAAATACTTGGGTGATGCGATATGTATGAGATGCATGATTTGTTTTACTATATCGGCGATATAAATATTGATATTGGTAGTCAATTAGGAATACGGTTAATATGTTAATCTGTTAAGTACAGTCGCCATGTTGCTACAAGGGTTTTTATGATAATCATATGTCAATTGTTGACAGAGTGATCGGCGGAAGTGCGATAGCAGATCGCATCAAGGAGAAGGAATAATTGTTATTCCGATATGGAAAAATCTAAGGGATTTAAAAATCTCGAAAACGCGATTCTATTGATAAATCTTATCAAATCGTGATGTTTTTTCATAGAAAAATAGTCGCCCCTTAACCCCTTCGTAGGAAACATAGATTGTAGGCCCATATTGGTAATATTAACGATTTCGTGATAGCATATATATGATATGTTTGCTTTGCACAGTGTTTGACGTGCATGGTTATAGCCCTTTCTTTTACAATAGATGTAAATTTTAAATACGGCCTGCGTGTCGTGCCTTTGTCTATCTCTGTTGTACTTCTCTTCTTATCTTACTCCCTCGTATGTAAAACGAGTTTGTATAATTGTAATATTATTCCAAGAAGCCATCGAGACGTTTGGAGCAAAGGCGAGAAGATGCTTGAGAAGTAGTTTTAGTATTGAATTAGGGTTTTAAGGTTCTCCCATTGGCTTGGGATGGGCTATCTTAGTTCTTTATTTTGGGCTATAACCATTGCAATCTTATTGTTTTATATCTATCATGTATGTGATGAAATGTATGATATATATCTTCTACTAGTATATATTGATGAGATCAATAAGGGCCAAATTAAAAGAAATAACGATGAGATAGTTAAAGTTTTCCCTCCAATAATCTAAGTTAAATTTAGTCGTCCCATATTTGCCCTCGTTAAGGCCTTGATCGATCTTATGTGGGTTTTGCCAAAGCATTGACACATAAGTCCATCTTGGTTAAACGCGAAGAATAAGCAAGTGATATTCGTCGGTCAAAATATTAGTAATAACTTAGTTAGGTTGTTCTAATAAGATTAGAAACCTAAAGGCTAAGTATTTGGTTAAGTCATGAGATGAATGAACAAGAGTTGTTCACCAAATGGAGGAGTTACATGAGATATAATTAGTATAGGGTTACTTACCTAAATAACCTATATCCTAAAAGAAAAGCCAAAGCTGATTTAGGAAATTGGTGAATTATGGATCCTTGCTCACTAGAAAAATTTTCGTCGAATTTTTTCGAAATTAAAAACAAGAGGGGTATTTAATTTTGAACAAAATAGTGGGAGTATTTTATAAACAAAGACCTATTTATAATATTTCAAATTGATAAATTTATATTATGTATTTCCATTGTTGTAGATCTAAATGGCAAACAACACTATATCACTGCGATCACTCCTTGAGAAGGAGAAACTCAACGGCATAAACTTCCTTGATTGGTTTCGCAATTTGAGAATTGTTCTCAAACAGGAAAGAAAAGAATATATCATTGAAGAACCTGTTCAAGATGAACGGGCAACTAATGCTTCTAGAGCTGAAAAAGACAAGTTTAAGAAACATATGGATGACATGATAGATGTCGGATGTCTTATGCTTGCTACCATGACTCCTGATCTTCAGAAGCAACATGTGGACATGGTTGCATATGATATGATTCAAAACCTCAAAGAAATATATGAGGAGCAAGCACGTCAAGGAAGGTATGTGTAACACCCCAAAATCTTCCCCAAATTTGTAACCCCCTTAGCCCGGCCTAGATGGAACCAGCTCTAATGGGTCACACGGGGTATATCGAACCAAACCCGTGAAGGCTCGATTCGATAAACGACCCTGAAAACCGTTATATACTTTTTCTTTATCTTATCTAAAGGTATAATTATGTTCCTATGTGTTTCCATTTCATACAAAACAAGAACGGAGGCAATTCGATCTCAAATGAGCACTCAATTAACACATGAGCAACTTAAAGACTAAAACGTGAATATTTTAAATTCTTTTGACAAGGTACAAATTCATTCCATCAAATTTCAATTAAATATGCAAAGAACTCTCATGAAAAATTTCAGACCAAACGGATCATTCTAACATCATCAATTACATGCTTCACTAACTAGGGACCAAAATGTAAAACTTTTAATTTCTAGGGACTACCTCTAATTTAAGTTAGCCAACTTGAAATTAAGTCAACTTTATGCATCAAGGTGAAATTTCAACTCAAAATAATATTTGTAGCTACCATAATTAAACATAGAAAGATATCCGGGACTAAAATGCAAATCCGACAAGTATCAACTAATAACCAATCAAAGGTTTCGAAACCTTCATTAAAGGTTTTGAAACTTTATGAAAAAGGTTTCGAAACTTTTCCTTGAAAGTTTCGAAACTTTTATTCCAGTAAGGTTCTAACATCCAACTAGCCCGCAAGGTTTTGAAACCTTCCTGGAAGTTTCAAAACTATTTGATAAAGGTTTCCAAACTTTCCCTAAGGTTTCAAAACTTTATGCTCAGAAACATAAAATCAGTCCTTTTTAAGTAGATCTAACTCATTCAAAACACCACCAATGATCACCATTAACTATATGCATAATTTCTAGGCGCCAAGAGCAACTTAAACATCCAATACATACTCAAGTTCAAATAATCAAAGCAACGTTTACAAATCAAAAGCCAATTCTTACAACAATGTAACTATACCCCATTGCTCTTTTACTACTACTACATTTTAGAACACATACTTGAGCTATTCATCGACATACACTTAGAACCTTGCTTTCCTTGGCCGCCTCGATTAATGTCTCTGCATTGTAAGGTGAAAGAGATGGTAAGCATAAGCTTAGTGAGGGGTAAAATATAAAGAAAACACCTTTACAATGCAGCCCATAGGTCCATCAATAAACTCTTTAAATCATGCCATCTCATGCTCACTAAAAGTATCTCAAACATTGTTTGTAAAATCGAAATTACTTCTTTATCAAGTAACATTCATTTCATGTATTACAAAGCTAAAACTCTGAATGCTTTCATGCTTTTAAAACAACCATTAAACTTATGGCCCTTTTTAATACATATGCATCTCTATGCACCATCACAAGTCTTATATGCTATTCACCTAGCAAAGCTTATATCAAGTACTCAATAATGTGCAAGGTACAAGTCTTACATGTTAAACATATAGCAATGCTTAAGCTATTCTCTCATGCTCATATCCTTGTACAAAGTTTAATCAAGAACACATGCTTGTGAAACTTATGATTTTAAAACATTACATTTTGTATACAATTCTAAATCAACATGTTCCACAATATCATGCTTTACAATACACAAAAGTCTCAATCAAAATTCATGCATATTGGCAACTAAGTGACTAACTTTGTTCAAACCTTATACCCATCGAATACACGGATTCCTTATTCCTTATCTAGAGACACTTGGTCTCAACATGAATCGGTTGGACACGAAGTCACCCTTGTATATATGTTACCCCCACTACACACGGTCAGACACAAAGTCACCCTTGTTTACGTATGGGTCAACTATATGCACGATCAGACACAAAGTCACCCTTGTTTACATCTAGGCAAGCTCTATACGCATGGTCGGACACAAAGTCACCCTTGTTTATTTGTAGGCAACAACATTATTCTCATAATCTTTATAGTACACTTAATCCTAATTACATGTCATTTGTATTCGTGGTCTTAAATAGTGTCACCAAGCCAATATCATACTCATTATGCATGGTAGTTGTCGCGTGTCAAAAGTGTGCGTTTAGTGCAAGTGGACACATCGCAAGTAATAAGTGATAAGTATTTATCGGATTATCGTTTCCATAGGGATTGGTATACTCAATATGTCTTCTTCGTCTTCTTGTTCTGTAGAAAGAAGTAAAACACAAGTAATTTGGGTTGTGATGGAACTAAAATAAAACAACTAAGTAAAATAAAGTGAATTGAATATTAGAGAGAGATAGGTCAGGATCCAGTTACGTTGTATTGTGGATTTGATTGACTTGTCTCTGTCCAATGCAATCGTATATCACTGCCTCGGCAGCACTGCAGATTACTGCCTTGGCAGCGACGATATTGTCCGCCGCGGCAATCCCTTGCTTGTGGGTGGACTTTACCAAAGCTCGGCAAAGTGTCCTTGAATGACTCCGCTTATCCCTAAGTCAAAGTACTGTTGATGACAAGTCCTTGATGATACCTCCCAGCGTAAACCAATTATACTCACGAACCAATCTCACACTTGTTTTAGACGCTGAAACTCTTAACCTATCCTTAGGCCGAGTTAGTATTTCGCGATTGAAACACCGTACTTACCCCTTTCGTGAATCTAACTCTCCTGAGTCTAGATAAATGGATTACTCACAAACTTCTCTCCCGAGCTTGAATACAAGAACAAGGAATAACAAAGGATAAGCAAACCTTGATAATTTTATTGCATTGAAACAAAGACAAAGTACAATCTCCTCTCACAAACACTAACAACCTTAACCTAAACCTAAACCCTAAGAAAGCTTACAACATAGTTTGAGAGAAAGAAAACATTGAATCTATGAATCAGCTCTCTCTCTAGGTATTCGTGTCTAATACATTGGACGGCTAGGTCTTTATATAGGTTTGACCTAGGGCAAACCTTTGCTAAATAGAATACAACTTGGAGTAGGGAACAAGTCATGTACATAATTAAAATATTTCCAAGTTTAATTCACTTAAGAGGCTTTCCCACGTGGCCTTGTCTTGGGCTTTTCCTCATGCTAGTCAGCTCCGATCCATGTGCTTTATGTCCAGACACGTCCCTTGGATTTTTCTCTTCCAATCTCCTATAGACTTGCTTCCTGGCTCTCAGCTTCTGCCTCGGCATCAGGTCCTGCCTCGGCCATGTTGCTGCCGTGGCACTGGTTTTCCTGCACAGATATAAAAATGCAGTAAAACTTGCCTTTTCTGTAAATATTATTTCTCTGAGCTTAACTTCTAAATATATCACATTAAGTACATGCATTGGTCCGAGTGGGTGTACATTCAGTGATTAATGCCCATAAAAGGTGTAAAAAGTGATAGTGAGTTGAGCACTTATCAGTAGCTTGCTGTTTTACAATGCAGTCTCTATATGTTCAACAAGATGAACCAAATCATGCTCAACGGCTTTATTCGGGAAAAGGGAAATAACCATACTTTAAACCAAATCATTCTCATGCTTTAAAAGTCATGGAAACCATCATTAACTATTCATATACAACAGCTAACACATGCATGCATCATTTCCAAATTCAGTTCATGCATTGAAAACTATTCCTTCATATGCATCTTTCATAAAACCAATGCAACATTAGCAATCATTGGATATATTACAAAAGTATAGAAATTAATAAAACTCATGATGTATTCAATTGTCAAAACATATCCGATATCAATGGACCATAATGAAAACATCCTTTAGACAAAGCACTTATCATTTCTCATGCATAAATCATATATGTAAAAACTACATTAAGAGCATGTCTAAAATATGGCAATTATGGAACGATATGGGAACCTTTAAGAGAGGAAAACCATTTAACTTACTTTCGAGTGTGGGGAGGTTTTCACACCATCCCTACACTCCCAAACCTTTGATAAAACGAGTAAAACCTTGTCGATACGGCAGCCCACTCACCACTTGTCCGAAACTAGCTTGCCGAAGCCAACCGACATTCTCGCCTTTTCCGAAACACCTTCAACACTTAGCTCAACATCTTGACCTGTTTTTAACATATCAAAACAGAGGTATTAATGCATATTAATGCATTCAATCAACCTCCTACACTTTCCAAACAAGCAGCCCCAAAAACTACACTTAAGAAAATCGAAAACACATCCGAAACTTATCCAAAACTTATCCGAACGACCTCCATCCCTTAGCGAACGAAAACCACAACTTATCAACATCAAAACACAACCAAGAACCATGGTATAACCATCCTAAACCAACAGCGAACATTCAGCCACCCAAACAAGCCATAAACCGAAGATCTAAGCCAATTAACACCACCAAAACTTAAGATCCGGGTTTACCCATCCAAGAACCATTAATTACACGTTAAAACACACCAAAATTCATTGATTTACCCATTGAAAACCATTAGGTATCACCTTATTACGGGATTGCATCAATTCAATCAAAATTAACCGATAAAAACCGAAAATCATCAATTAAAACCATAAAACAAATCAAGAACTCAATGCAATGGATCAAACACTTGGGAATTTCAATAAAGAACTCAAATTTCAGAGGTTTGGATGGTTTCTTACCTCCAAACAAGATCTAACCTCCTTCCAATTGAAAAACCCATGAAAAACAAGTTGTAAAGTGTAAGGAAATTGGAGAGAAATAAGGAGAAAATAATTTGAACTAAATTAAATCAAAAGGATGTGATTTACCTTGAAAAAATTGAAGAAAATTCTGATTGGAAACCAAGAAAATTAGGAGAAGTTGAGAGAAAATGGGAAGTTACAAGAAATTTTGATTTTGGTGAAAAACGGGAAAAATACCTTAATAAAATCTTTATGGTAATTAAAATGAGTTTATAAAGAGATTTTTGGAAGGTTAGATCTGATGAGAAAGATTGGATAAATAGCCCCTTAAAGATTCTAAGTTTTGACCCATTTACATTTTAGTCACTAAAATTGTCATTTCTACAAAATAGTCACTATTTTCCAAAATGTCAAGGTTTATAGTGTAATTTTACAAAATTGTGTTTACCAAACTCAAATAGAGTCCAAATAATAATTTTAGAGTATTTTTCCATATTTTATTTCCTTTAAAAACCACTTATAAAAATTAATTCCCGGATTAGGCTAATTGGCTTGACTAGTTCAACCGAACCCTTGATCCGACCTTGATAATACCTAGGCCCATTTTTGGGATGTTACAACGCTCCCCCACTTAAGAAATTTTATCCTCGAAATTTAAATAGCGAGAAGAGGTAAGGAACAACTCACTTCCAAACTTCTTTCACTTTTACACAACTTTTTCAGCACCGTGCTACCACCAAAAGTGCTTTAAACCACACGAAAAACTTGCCACCTAAACCTTGATCCTATAAAATAAGATCTTACCAAACCTTTCACCCACGAAGATAATACAAGATTTCAACCAAACATTTACCCAGCTTGGACAACAACATATCCGTCCCTCATACCAAAGCAACAACATATAAACCACTACCCCATCTCAACTCTCACAAAAAGAACATAACTCAAAGAGAAACCTTTTTTTCTTATTTAAGATCAGTAACCAACTCCTGAAAACCATAACGGTTTTCATATTACAACTATCGAACTAAACCTTTTCTTCAACATCCTCCAACATACCGGGTAACCATATAAGCCTCTCATCAACCTTCGGTCCACACAACGACGTTCAACCAACAAGCCTCGAACAAACTTAATACAAAACTACTAAACATAGTCTTAAGCAAACTCCATCAACGACAACACCTTCACTAAGAGACATAGTAACCATACCAAAACACCTCAACATACCATCCATCCACCTATGGATGATAAAACCCGACATTCAAACGGCAACCTATGTCGGTCCTAAAAACCCTCAAATCTTAACATATTATAGATACACCACTCACCAATCTTTCCAATGGGACTTAGAAACCCAAGAAAAATTATACTCAAACAAACGATTGATCCACCAAAACTCATAGGAAAACTCCATACCATCCCCAGAACTTTACCACCAAACTCATGATGATTCTTTCTGAAATTACCTTGGCACCTTAACTAATACCAAAACCCAAAGAAAAATGATACTCCAACTTAACTTATCGGCAGGACAACATCCACCCATAATTCAACCATATCCAAAATAAGCCCACTGAAAAACACCTACTACCAAACTTCTATCACAACACCGTGTAATAACCCATTTCAGATCCTAACCCAAACAAAACCCCACAACCCAATAAACATGACCCAATACCCAATAGCCCACAATTATAACCAAACTCAATCCAATGAAAAAATAATAACCCTAATATTCTAACCTAATTCTAAACCGGCAGCCACCATGCCCAAACCCTAGCCGCCGCCGCCTTGGCTGACCATTCGTCTTCGCGCGTGCATCACATGCGCTCCCTTATTGGCTCAAATGGCCGGCCACCGCCCAACTGATCTGTAGCACCGCCCAACATCACATGAACCTGCAAGAAAAACAGAGATTAGATCCAAAAGCAAAGATATTATGTAATATTTTATATGCAAAATCGGGTTATAAAAACCCAATACAAGCAATGTAATGTCTTGATTACGAGGGAGAAATCGAATAAAAAATGAGAGATTCGAAGCAACAAAAATTGAGAGCCAAATAACACATATTTGAAACGAAAAGAAAAATAGATAGCAAATCGGAGAGTGAGACCGAAGCATAGGAGAGAAAAACCAAAGAGAAAAAGGTGAAAACCTACCTATATTCAACTCTTCTTTTGTAGATCTAGGCTCTTGCGTTTATTTTCTTGAAAAAACGAGCTCAGATTCACACTCTCCACGTCGAGATCTATCGGAAAGTCACTTCATTTCTCAATTCCGTCACCAACGACGGCGGCCGACGACTCCAGACGGTGGCCGGTGACCAGAGATGAAAGAGAGGAGAGCATGATGATACTTTTGTTAAAATGAAGCAACAAATGATTTTTTGGTTAAAATTTGGGTATTTAAGTGGACATCAAAATGACGTCGTTTTGGTGTCAGCCCCTTAAGTCCAAAACGATGCCGTTTTGAACAAGGATACCCGCTTCAGAGTCGGTAACTTGACCCGGATCCACGAAATTAAGCAAAAATGGGAGAATTACAGAGGCAACCCTTCGATTTTCGTATCCTTATTATATGTTACTGCTATTTTTGTTTTGTTTTTATTTCAGTCCTTATATCTCTTACATTTATCCTTTCAAGTTCCGTTTTTGTCACTGTTAGCATATCATTTATTTATTATTCACCTTTAAGTATATATTAAACATTATGGAAATTATATTATTATATTACTTACTTTATAAGTGTGTTTTGGCGTTATTATTACATATTTATATCTTTATTTTATTATAATATATAAATCAATATTATATTATTTAACCGTTTATGATAACTAACTTAAGTTATATATATATATATATATATATATTTTCGTTAATGTAAATTTTCATTATTATATCATTGTTATATTGTTCATTACTGTTAGTACACTCCTTTTACTTCATTGTTTTATTTTGTATATTATATCGCATAATCATATATATAACAATGTTTTAATATTTTATTTCATATTAGAAATTATTATCCCGATATATTCTATTGGGAGTAGCATCCCGGTCTTCGGGTGTTATCTCCTTTGAATTGTCGTGGATATTAGGATTAAATATGTATTTTAAAATTAAAAATTAAATTAATTTGAATTTTATATTTTCTTAAATAATTACGATGCGAACCTTTAGGTACCAGTTTCTGGGCGTTGTGGGGGTGTTAATCCTTCCCCAAACGTAACCAACTCCCGAACCCAAACGTTTTGAATCTCTGGTTATTTTTTATGGTGTCTGGTCTACCAAAGTGACTGATGACGACTCCAACTCAACAAATTTTTAAATTTTAACAGTATTCCCATAGAAGTGTCATCCTGTTCTTCAAGTGTCATATTCTCGGGATACCGAATTTTCAAAACCCTCCCAACCAAAAACTATTTTTAAATATTTTTCAAAAAAAATGTCGCTACAGATGGCGACTCCGCTGGGGATGAAATTTTCAAAAGTAGTTAGGCCTTAGTCCGGTTCGCATCATAATTTTTAAGAAATTTAAAAATTTGAATTAAATTAATTTTTAAGTTTTCATCACATTAGTTTAAGAACCCTTAAGTGGGAATGATTACTTCGCTTCGTGGGGTTTTCACCTACGTATAGTGTTGTAATTCATTCCCAGAATTTTGATACTTATATTTCGTGGGGTTCTCACCTCCATATAAATAAGGACCATATTCCCCTGAATCGATGTCCTAGCGACAGTTCGGGTACTGATACTCTAGAACGGAACCGCATATAGTGAGCCGTAGAGCCATGCGAAACTCTTAGCGGTAACCTTTTTAGGCTCGGGTGTCTTTATATGTTATTTATGTACATTTTTTTTCATCTATTTTAATTTATTCGACTATTTTAATATGAACTGACCTTTTTCTTATTTTGATTGTTTCATGACATATCATAATCATCCATTCCGTATTAATGGCATAACACATCATAATATTTTAATTATTGCATTTCACGAGCACAAAGTGTCGATACATGACTGGTTCTTAAATTAAATATATCGGGAGAAAATCTAGAATTCTAGATATCCATGCAACATTCAAAGTTGTGAACAAATCCCGTAAACATAAAATGGTGGACACGAGAACCATTTTTGAATCGATACTTTTTAAGTCATGCATCATGCATTCACATGCATCCATTTTTAAACATCGAGACTTATGTTGGGGTCCCCTATCTCAGCAATACTAGACAAGACGACAATTCAACATCCCTACGGAACTCGACGCAAGACGAAAAATGTAACCCCCTTAGCCCGGCCTGGACGGAACCGGCACTAACGGGTCACACGGGGAATATCGAACTAAACCCGTTAAGGTCCAATTCGATAAACAACCCTAAAACCGATATGTTTTTTTTTTCTAGATGCATAATTAAGTTCCTATGTGTGTCGAGGTCATGCGTAACAAAAAACGGAAACATTCGATTCACGATTGATCTATTCAATTCGCATATCAGTACACAAGAATCAAAACGCAAATAATTCTCAATTCCAACAATAAACCGGTAATGCAATCTACCATAGTTCAATTATACATGCATAGCATACTCATAACAAAGTTCAGATCAAACGGACCATTATTGCATCGTCAATTTCATGTTTCATACAATAGGGACCTAATTGTAAAGCTCACAATATTATTGGGACTAAAACCAACATTAATTTACCAATACGAATTTAAATGAACATCATGCATTAAAGGGATGTTACCACTCAGAATATTATTCATTGCATCTGTATTCGATCATGGAAAGACATCCGACCCTAAACATGATTTTTCCGCACTTAAAATGTCATTTTTGGGTCTCGGTATCGATACCTTATCGTGGTGCTAGCCTCCTTGCACTTCGAAGGCTATTGGTATCGATACCCCCGTAGGTGGTATTGATACTCCAGCGTCCAGTGGAGTAATTGCATTGAACCATGGTTCGAACCACCCCAAATTAAGCCTTAGGGTATCGATACCCCCTGTGCACTTTGACAAGTTTGAACATTCTAAGTTATTTCCACCCATTCAAACGTAACCATTAATCACCCTTAACTATATGGATAATTTCCTAAGCATTAAGAACAATTTAAAGCATACATTTCTCATATCAAAGACCCCAAACAATCTATAGGCATGCTTCCTAAAATATGATTTAAAGTCAAAAATGTTCATTCATGTACATGTCTCAATAATCCAAACAACACCATAGTCCACCAATCAACAATCCAAAACATTATAGGTCTTATTACAACATTAACCAAAGAAAACATCACTCACTTCACATGGACTCGATTTACACATTGCCAAGCCCAAATTATTTGCCAAAACATACCAAAAATTGAGACAACTCTTCCCCTTGGTTTCCTTGCTCCGAACGTAGCCTCGAATGTCACTATTTGTCTGTAAAGATGAGAGGAGAGCTTAAGAAAAACATGCTTAGTGAGGAAGCTCTAACATGATCATCAATGCATCAATTTAAAACCATATTTAAAACCATAACTTGTAATGCCTTTCTAAAACCAAACATGCTTAAGAATCATGTTCATGTTCAATACTAAAAACCTTTCCTTGAGTATGCATGGCATTATCAATTCATTTCACAAATGATGCGCAATGTTCCAAAAATGTTCATGTTTGTATATTGGCTTCCTAGTGATCACTTAATGTGAACCTTAAGTTCATCGAATACGCGGATCCATTGATTAGAGACCTTTAGTCTCGTCATGACACAAAGTCACCATTGACATGACACGAAGTCACCATTGACATGACACGAAGCCACCATTATCAAGCTCTACCACGCACGGTTGGACACAAAGTCACCCTTGTTACGTGTAGGCATTTTTCCTTTATTTCCATAATGTTTATAGTGCACTCAATCCTAATGACATGTCATTTGTATTCGAATCTAAAATTAGTGTCACTAAGCCAATATCAAGTCCAAGTATGCATGCAAATTTGCTGCTCATAATGCATCCATAATGTGTTCAACAAATGAACTAAACGTCATGCCCAATGGCACCATCATAAGTAAGGCAAATAACCATATCATATTCCACTTCATTTTTCATGTTTTCATAAACCATGGATGTCTTTATAAACCATGCATTTCCAGCAATTAACACATACATGCATCACTTCAAAGTCAAATATATGCAATTCCAAAATCATATTGAATCATTGTTCACATATATGCCATTACCGAAAATAACCGAAAATCGAGGTAATGCATCAACATCATTTAAAACACTTACTCTTGAACTATGGAAAGTTTTCACACTATTCCATAGCCCCCAAAACAGAACCGAATCTTTGTGAAACACTTTAAAACCCGAAATCACTCACCGACAAGCGAAACGAGCCCTCGTCGATGCTCCGATGGCAACGCCAACGCCCCAGCCACTTATGCACCTTCTTGCACTACCTCTACAACATTAAAAGCAGATCATATTCACATTACAACATGCTCAAAACAGAAGCCACATTTAACCCTCACAAAACTATCGAAAACCTTGCCGA
Organism: Abelmoschus esculentus; assembly: GCA_035048815.1. NCBI lineage: Eukaryota > Viridiplantae > Streptophyta > Magnoliopsida > Malvales > Malvaceae > Abelmoschus > Abelmoschus esculentus. The sequence goes on from JAUCBN010000015.1 coordinate 9,305,977, forward strand.
AAAGACCGAAAACTAAGCCGAAACACATCCGAAACACATCAGCACAAAACCTAATGAATCTAACATCTAATCCACCTCAATTATGAACAAAAAACACTTACAAACCATCCTTATACCTCCAGCAACATTAGAACACTTAAAACAGCCCCTAAAACAACCGAAAACCACCTTAAAACAACACCGATTGCATTATTCCGGGATTAAATTAATGTGCCATCAATTCAACACTTAATTAATCATTTAATTGACCTAATATCATAATTAAATCAACCAAATCACAGCATTAATTTAGATCTCAAAAGATTTCACAAAATCCATCATAAAACTCATAAATCTTGAATTAAAAACACAAAATAAGATAGCAATAGTTGATGAGCAAGCCAATACTTGGGAATTTCAATAAAGAACCTTAGAAAAAGATTAAAAATCAGAATATTACCTTGAGATTAAATCCACCAAAGAGATGAGAAAATCTTCCTTGATTTCCTTGAAAATGATGTTGATTTTGCAAAAATTGATGAGTAGATTTTGTAGAGAATGAAAGGATGAATAAAATGAAGTAAATCTTGTAGAAAATGATGAAGAAATCAGCAAAAAATTGAAGAAATTTGGAGAAGAAGATGGAGAGAAAATGAGAGAAAATCTTGAGAGAAAAGATGGGAAAATGGGAAGTTACAAAAGAAAATGGAATTATTAACTAAAATAAAACAATTTAAAAAACAATTTTGGTGGATAAATCATTAATTAAAAATAAATTGGGTTTATGGCCCTCTAAGGATTCTAAGTATGGCTTATTTTCCAATTTAGTCACTAAAAATCCTTATTGCCTAAAATTACTAATTAAATCCCAAAAACTTTTCCAAAAATTACAATTTAGTCACTAGCACAAAATTAAGCCCAATTAAAAATCAAATTAAAGTTCAAATAATATTCCTTTAACTTTAAAACACCATTTTAATATTTTTAGAACCATTTTACAAAATTATTACTTATCCGATTAAATTATTATTATTTTAATTTTCCCGGAATAACAAACCCTAGGGATCCGATTCGACCCGAATCGAATCTCTCAAACTAACACTCAAACTACTAACCACAAAACCGGGATGTTACAAAAAAGATGAACGAAGACAGGTTAGATTAGATCGAGCAGACTTAAAAGGACTTACAAGCAGATATAACAAGAAAAATAGAAGATCAATTAGCCAAAGCTCAGCAACAAATGAAAGATCAGATTGCAAGATCTCAACAAGAAATGCTCGGGAAACTAGCACAAATGCTTGGATTCAAACCACATGATCAAGAAGATGCTTCTGTTTTCAACCCAGGGGAAAACCCCGCTGACATGATTCAAGATCCCATATACCCTTCAGGTTTTACTCCTGTTCAAACTAAGATATCATCGGAAGCTCATCCCCAAGTGACTCTTTCTAAAGGGAAGCTACCATTGCATCCGACCGACACATTTGGCCCCATGAACATACCTTCCACGTCAGAAGCCAAACCGAGGGGCAATCAAGCTGAAAACTTTGTCTCGAAACTTGATCAGTTAATCGAAGCAGAGAAACCAAAGATCGAGACTTCAAAAGAAATTGAGGAGCGTTGCAAACGACTCGAAGAAAAGATGGAAGCTGTGGAGGTAGTAGACACGTTCAGTGGATTCGATGCCAACGAACTCAGCCTTGTTCCAGATTTAGTGTTACCCCCCAAATTCAAAATCCCAGAATTTGAGAAGTATGACGGGACTAGCTGCCCATGAGCCCATCTTACAATGTTTTGTCGAAGGATGACAGGATATAGTAGGGATGATAAATTGTTGATACACTGTTTTCAAGAAAGTTTAACGGGATCCGCCACTAGATGGTATAATCAATTGAGCCATTATCAGATAAAATCATGGAAAGACCTGGCCAAAGCCTTTCTGGAATAATACAAGCATGTCAGTTATATGGTACCAGACCGTTGGACTCTGCAACACATGAAACAGAGGTCTAATGAAAGCTTCAGACAATACGCACAACGTTGGAGAGATATAACGGCTCAAGTTCAACCCCCTCTCAGTGAAAAAGAGATAGTGGTTATATTTATCCAAACATTGGAAGGCCCAATCCTGGATCGCCTCATAGGCAATGCAACCACCAATTTCACTGATCTGGTACTATCTGGTGAGCTCATCGAGAATGCCATCAAGAGTGGAAGAATTAATGCTGGTGGAAGTTCGTCCCACAAAAGGTCAGCATATGGTAAGAAAGACAATGAAGTGAACTCTTCAAGGGTCTACAATGTTAATTATTCAAAGCCTGTAACGGTGACGCAACCTATAACTACAAGTACTTTTAATTCCTCGAACCAAGATTTCGGTTAGAGGAAGAATGCTGAAAAGGAGTTTACTTCGATACCAATTACTTATGGGGAGTTACACAAACAGTTGTACGATAACCATCTGGTGTCACCCTTCTACCAAGCTCCAGTACAGCCCCCTTTCCCAAAATGGTACGATGCCAATGCAAGATGTGATTACCATGCAGGACAAGTGGGGCACTCAATCGAAAATTGCCTCGTTTTTAAAAGGCTAGTAGAAAAGTTTATCAAGCTCGGAATATTAAGCTTCGATGACTCAGCAGGGACGACCACGAACAAGGATCACTTGCCAAGACATGAATACACTAAATGAAAATGACAATGCTGTTGTTTTTTGAGTTGTACAGAAGTGAAACATGCTTATCGGGATAGGATATTTCCCTATCTTGACCATAGTAGGTCCCTTGTAGTTTTCGCCTCTTTCAATGAGATGTTTTTTTTTGTGGACTATCTCACTAGCCTAGGCCCAATGGCAGTGAGAGTATTTTGTAAGGACTTAAAACTATAAGTTGCAATGGAAAAATATTTTGTTCTCGTTCAAATCTTGTGTAAGCTTAACTTCAGAGAGTAGGGGCAACACGACCATGTGAATTCTTGCACTTCAAAGGTTCAGATTGTTAAAAATTATTTGGGACATCCATTTTGGAAAAAAATTCTGAGAAAGGAAGTCAAATCAGAGAAGGTCAAGCATCTTCCATTATGATCAGGGGAATTAGGGGCACCCCTTATAAATCATGTCAATCATGCATTCAAGCATTCAAACATTTTGCACACCATGCATGTAGATTTGGCATGCATCAGACATTAAGTCATGAGCATTCATGATGTATATATTTTTGCTTGTACATACAAACAGGTCCGGGGACGATACCAAATGACCTCAATCATGGGGCACCGATGCGATATCAACTTTTGGCCCCGAGAAGGCTAAATATACAAAAAAAATACAAATATTCAGGTAATGACCTCAAAATTTTTGAAAATTACTAATATTCTATTTTGTTTTCAGGACATGACTACCTATCATGGAGTAGCAGAAACAATTTTTTCCCAATGTCGCCTCTAGTGGTGGGTCAATTTTGATAGAACCATGCTCTTCCGACAGTTATGTGGCGGATCAAATTTTCATGCAGATATCATGTTTCCATATTTTTACTGACGGTACATGTGAATTAAAATTATTTTGAAAAAACAAAAAAAACGAAAAAATGAAAAATGAAAAAAATAAGAAATGAAAAAAAATGAAAAATGAAATGAAAAAACAACAAAGATATGCAAAAGCAAGACAATGGACAATTCAAATGTCCTTCAAAAATCCATTTTTGCGAATGGTCGAAGGAAAATAAATCTTTTGAAAAATTCCAGTCTCGTGATTGATGCAAATTGATTGTACCCAGGGGAATGGTATAACTAACCCGGAGCAAATGGCTACCGATAAATGTAGAACAAATCTGTTAATCCTTGTGCATTTGAGAAAAATGCATTGGTAAGGACCATTCAAACGTCCATTGAAATCCATTTTTATGAATGGTCAAGGAATTAAATCCTTGGTACCCACTGATTGTACCCAGGGGAATGGTACAGCTAGCCTGGAGCAAACGGCTACCGGTAAAGGCAAAACAAATCCGTTAATCCCTGTGCATTTGGAAAATAATGCATTGATAAGGACCATTCAAATGTCCATTCAAATCCATTTTTATGAATGGTCAATGAATTAAATCCTTGGTACCAACTGATTGTACTCAGAGTAATGGTACAACTAGCCCGGAGCAAACGGCTACCGGTAAAGGCAAGTCAAATCCGTTGATCCCTGTGCATTTGGTAAAAATGCAAAGAAGTCATATGACATCAATTGAAGAAACTTTTGAATCAGATGTTCAAATATTTCATGACGTGATCTTGTTCCATTGATGGTGTAGCCAGATCTAAATAGTGGAAGTTCAATCCTGCTCTCCGTTGATGGTACAGTAGGATCCAAGTTGTTGAAATTTGATCTCGTCTTCGTTGATGGTGTGGCCAGATCCAACCTAATCACGCTTCTCCGTTGATGGCGTAGTATGATCCAGATTTGATCTTACCGTTCCGTTGATGGAGTGGATAGATTCAACTTAGTTCTGCTTCTCCGTTGATGGCGTAGTAGGATCTAAATTGCTGAAATTTAATCTCGTCCCGTTGAAAGTGTGGCCAGATCCAACCCAATCATGCTCCTCCGTTGATGGTGTAGTATGATCCAGACTTGATCTTACCCCTCCGTTGATGGAGTGGATAAATCCAACTCAGTCCTGCTTCTCCGTTGATGGCACGGTAGGATCCAAATTGCTAAAATTTGATCTCGTCCCCGTTGATGGTGTGGCCAGATCCAACCCAATCATGCTTCTCCTTTGATGGCGTAGTATGATCCAGACTTGATCTTACCCCTCCGTTGATGGAGTGGATAGATCCAACTTAGTCCTGCATCTCCGTTGATGGCATGGTAGGATCCAAATTGCTGAAATTCGATCTCGTCCCTGTTGATGGTGTGGCCAGATCCAACCCAATCATGCTTCTTCGTTGATGGTGTAGTATGATCCAGACTTGATCTTACCCCTTCGTTGATGGAGTGGATAGATCCAACTCAGTCTTGCTTCTCCATTGATGGCGCAGTAGGATCCAAATTGCTGAAATTTGATCTCGTCCCCGTTGATGGTGTGTCTTGATCCAACCCAATCATGCTCCTCCGTTGATGGTGTAGTATGATCCAGACTTGATCTTACCCCTCCGTTGATGGAGTGGATAGATCCAACTCAGTCCTGCTTCTCCATTGATGACGTAGTAGGATCCCAATTGCTGAAATTTGATCTTGTCCCCGTTGATGTGTGGCCAGATCCAACCCAATCATGCTTCTCCGTTGATGGCGTAGTATGATCCAGACTTGATCTTACCCCTCCGTTGATGGATTGGATAGATCCAACTCAGTCCTGCTTCTCCGTTGATGGCGTAGTAGGATCCCAATTGCTGAAATTTGATCTTATCCCCGTTGATGGTGTGGCCAGATCCAACCCAACCATGCTTCTCTGTTGATGGCGTAGTATGATCCAGACTTGATATTACCCCTCCGTTGATGGAGTGGATAGATCCAACTCAGTCCTGCTTCTCCGTTGATGGCGTAGTAGGATCCCAATTGCTGAAATTTGATCTTGTCCCCGTTGATGGTGTGGCCAGATCCAACACAGTCATGCTCCTCCGTTGATGGCGTAGTATGATCCAGACTTGATCTTACCCCTCCTTTGATAGAGTGGATAGATCCATCTTAGTCCTGCTTCTCCGTTGATGGCGTAATAGGATTCAAATTGCTGAAAATTGATCTCGTCCCCGTTGATGGTGTGGCCAGATCCAACCCAATCATGCTTCTCCGTTGATGGCGTAGTATGACCCAAAATGCTAAAAATTGATCTTACCCCTCCGTTGATGGTGTGGATAGATTAAACTTCACCAAACTTCAGGTTATACCTCCTCGTCAGTGTTGTAGCTGGATCAAGTTTTGCAGACCTTGCCTCTTCGTCGGTGTTGCAGCTACGTCAAATTTCTCCAGGTATTGCAGCGTCATCAGTGTCGTGGCAAACCAAACTTATCTTGTCTCCTCCAACGGATCAACCTGAAGTTTCGTTCTTCTCAAAGTATCTCCTCAGTTTGAAGATTTTGCAAACAAGAGCGGTGGAGTAAATCAAGTCAAGCTCCAACAGAAGAAGCGGTGGCCAAAAGAATCCCAACCTTCGCAAAAGAACCCTAACCTTATAAAAAAAACTAAACTTACCAAAAAGAACCTCAACCTTACCAAAAAGAACCTCACCCTTGCCAAAAGAACACTTACCCTACCAAAGAAGAACCTCTAAATCATCCCAAATGAAATGTGTTATTCTTTATCTTTGCTCTATCGTCCTTACACAACAATGAGCAAAGAGGGGCAACTGTAATAACCCATTTCAGATCCTAACCCAAACAAAACTCCACAACCCAATAAACATGACCCGATACCCAATAGCCCACAATTATAACCAAACCCAATCCAATGAAAAAATAATAACCCTAATATTCTAACCTAATTCTAAACCGGCAGCCACCATGCCCAAACCCTAGCCGCCGCCTTGACTGACCATTCGTCTTCGCGCGTGCATCTCACGTGCTCGCTTATTGGCTCTCATGCCGGCCACCGCCCAACTGATCTGCAGCACCGCCCAACATCACGTGAATCTGCAAGAAAAACAGAGATTAGATCCAAAAGCAAAGATATTATGTAATATTTTATATGCAAAATCGGGTTATAAAAACCCAATACAAGCAATGTAATGTCCCGGTTACGGGGGAGAAATCGAATAAAAAACGAGAGATTCGAAACAACAAAAATCGAGAGCAAAAGAACACATATTTGAAACGAAAAGAAAAATAGATAGCAAATCGGAGAGTGAGACCGAAGCATAAGAGAGAAAAACCGAAGAGAAAAAGGTGAAAACCTACCTATATTCGAATCTTCTTTTGTAGATCTAGGCTCTTGCGTTTATTTTCTTGAAAAACCGAGCTCAGATTCGCACTCTCCACGTCGAGATCTATCGGAAAGTTGCTTCATTTCTCAATTCCGTCACCGGCGACGGCGGCCGACGACTCCAAACGGTGGCCGATGACCTGAGATGAAAGAGAGGAGAACATGCTGATACTTTTGTTAAAATGAAGCAACAAATGAATTTTTGGTTAAAATTTGGGTATTTAAGGGGACATCAAAACGACGTCGTTTTGGTACCAGCCCCTTAAGCCCAAAACGATGCCGTTTTGAACAAGGATACCCGCTTCAGACCCAGTAACTTGACCCGGATCCGCGAAATTAAGCGAAAATTGGAGAATTACAAAGGCAGCCCTTCGATTTTCGTATCCTTATTATATGTTACTGCTATTTTTGTTTTGTTTTTATTTCAGTCCTTATATCTCTTACATTTATCCTTTCAAGTTCCGATTTAGTCACTGTTAGCATATCATTTATTTATTATTCACCTTTAAGTATATATTAAACATTATGGAAATTATATTATTATATTACTTACTTTATAAGTGTGTTTTGGCGTTATTATTACATATTTATATCTTTATTTTATTATAATATATAAATCGATATTATATTATTTAACCGTTTATGATAACTAACCTAAGTTACATATATATATTTTCGTTAATGTAAATTTTCATTATTATATCATTGTTATATTGTTCATTACTGTTAGTACACTCCTTTTAGTTCATTGTTTTATTTTGTATATTATATCGCATAATCATATTTATAACAATGTTTTAATATTTTATTTCATATTAAAAATTATTATCCCGATATATTCTATTGGGAGTAGCATCCCGGTCTCCGGGTGTTATCTCCTTTGAATTGTCGTGGATATTAGGATTAAATATGTATTTTAAAATTAAAAATTAAATTAATTTGAATTTTATATTTTCTTAAATAATTACGACGCGAACCTTTAGGTACCAGTTTCTGGGCGTTGTGGGGGTTCTAATCCTTCCCCAAACGTAACCAACTCCCGAACCCAAACGTTTTGAATCTCTGGTTATTTTTTATGGTGTCTAGTTTACCAAAGTGACCGGTGGCGACTCCAACTCAACCAATTTTTAAATTTTAACGGTATTCTCATAGAAGTGTCATCCTGTTCTTCAGGTGTCATCTTCTCGGGATACCGAATTTTCAAAGCCCTCCCAACCAAAAACTATTTTTAAATATTTTTCAAAAAAAAAGTGTCGCTACACACTGTACCACAAAAAACATAGAAAAGATTACCATATGCTCCGATTAAGATACCACTCCAACTCGGCACCCTTCGAAACAACCATGCAGCTCATATAACATAAAAAGATTCTCAACACAAAAACTAAACCTTGCCAAACACATCCTCAACTAGACCCTCAACAAACATCTGACCACAACTTATCCCTGATCAACTTAACCAAGGTAGAGTCCTGCTCATAGCTCCACCATTTTACTAGGTCTCCACATAGATTAACCGAACAACTTCCCTCGTAATTCAACAACAACCCTGGCTTACCCCACAAAACAAACTCCCATCGCAAGCATCCTTATGTAAGGCCAAGTCATCCTCGATAGCTAACATTCCACAAAACATACCATACAAGGAACTTACCAACTTTGTGCCAATACCCAACATTATACTCATCTCAACGACAATATTTCCAACTTAAGGTTTAGCTACCACAACTAACTCAACACCATATTTCAAACTTTAAGATCCAGACATCGTTAAGTGCCTTGACACTTAACTCAAAACTCCTTCCCCAAAACAACTCATCGATAAACCAACTCTTATCCCACCTATACCACAACAAAATCCAAGCTTGTAAAACTATTCCTTCCACTCGCTCCAACATCTCTTTTTTTTACAACCTTTCCAAAGCAGTAACCATGTTGATGAAACATCCACAGACATGAACCCACTGAACACAGACTCTCACAACACTTTTCGATAAAAGCAAGCCCACAAGATTGATCAACTGATACAAACCATAAACTGTCCAGCGGTCCTCGATACACCACTTCAAACATTACCACAACCTAACTTTAACCGAGGTAAACCCAACTTAACTCCTTATAAACACAACATGTGCACTTTTCACCTTTACAGCACAACTAAACCTCTCAGGGTCACAACAAACCATGATTCAAACCCATGATACCACAACTCCCATACTAATATATCTTCTACTTTATTTTCAAAACTCCACCTGATACTCCTCACAGAAAAACACCAGATCGGTCACAACCCCCGATCTAACTCCACACTAAACCATACCACAAAGGATTCCCCGTTCTTTCTTATTTTTTTCCATCAAATATGACAATTAAACAACACCCCTCTTTTTTTTCAAAACAAAACCACACTACACTGAAAAAAAAACACCAAAACGCCTTACATTACCTAACATACTACAACCTCCAAAACCCAACTGGTGAGAATCCGTAAAAAACCAACCTTTCATCTCTTAATAACCAACTCAAAACTACCATAACTCAGGGTATTCCCCTCGGGTTCAAACATTCATAGCTCCGAGCCTAACTAACCAATCTTTATCCTAGATTATACTCTAGCCAAAATAGTAATTCGCCCACAACACATCAAGCTCAAGACCAACAAGGAGGCTCTTTCAATACACCCATTTTTTTTAACTCCCAACCACCAACCATGAACCACTTCCATCTTCAAAGGAGATACCCGTAAGTGTGAAAAAATGTATGCATAATTTCCTGTATGCCCTCATAAATGCCTGTGCAAGTGCATGTAAATGCAATTTCTAATGTCATGCTTGGGAATGCATGCATGTCCTATTATATCTATATATATATGTGTACTCTTATACTATGCATGATTATTGTTCACACTCACAAATAACATCCTCAACTCCAACAGTCCAACAACTAACTTGCAAACCTCTCCCACAAATCAACACATAAAACCTTCGAAACCTGGTACTCACAGAGTACACAACTCTGCCATGCTCCAAATGTTCTCTAAACATTCGATTCATCCTGCATATCAACACTCTGAAACCTTCTAAGGTACTCTCATAGACGTAGCCACCTGCTACACACAACCACATTAGGTTCCCAGACTCAGCTGATCCAAAACCCCTTTCACACTCAGACACGATTGAGTCCTCAATCGACTCAAAATCTGTCATCTCAACACCATATCATAACATGAACTTGTTGTTCCTCCACAATTCCTCTATTAACAAATCTCAGCTCTCTTATCACTCTCATATCAGAAATCATCATAATTTTACAATGAATAAAAACATTTTTTTCTTTTTTTTTACAAAATAATAAGGCCAGCACAAAGCAAGTTCCAAGTAGCTCATGTATAATATAAAACACTTTTTTTTCTAGTAGTAGTTAGAGCAATGGGTCTCCCGGAATAATCCCAGTATAAAACAAATTCAACCATTACATGACACAATAACCATATACCATGATATCAATACCATCTCATCAAAGCATAATACAATCACCATGCTTATCCACACAATAGTCATACAATGCTAAAACCATTCTTTTATCAGCAAAAGATCATGTTTACTTTCATTTATCAACCCATGACATATTAATGCAACAAGATAAAATTATACTTGCATACACCATATTGTTAAACAAGACCATTTCTAGCATACCATAACATAGATCAAACATTTAGCATTAATACTTAGCAACATGCTTGCATTTAAACAATAATCAATCACCGTGCATAGTAGAACAACAGTCCATGTTATACAAGAAACGAGATACATCACCATCTTAAACATCGACTCCCCAAAAGATTCTAAACTTGGCTCTAATACCACCAAATGTAACCCCATTAGCCCAGCCTAGACGGAACCGGCTCTAATGGGTCACACGGGGAATACCAAACCAAACCCGTGAAGGCTCGATTCGATAAACGACCCTGAAAACCATTATATATTTTTTTCTTTATCTTATCTAAAGGCATAATTATGTTCCTATGTGTTTCGATTTCATGCAAAACAAGAACGGAGGCAATTCGATCTCAAATAAGCACTCAATTAACACATGAGCTACTTAAAGACTAAAACGTATATTTTAAATTCTTTTGACAAGGTCGAAATTCATTCCATCAAATTTCAATTAAATATGCAAAGAACTCTCATGATAAATTTCAGACCAAACAGAGCATTCTAACATCATCAATTACATGCTTCACTAACTCGGGACCAAAATGTAAAACTTTTAATTTCTAGGGACTACCTCTGATTTAAGTTATCCAACTTGAAATTAAGTCAACTTTATGCATCAAGGTGAAATTTCAACTCAAAATAATATTTGTAGCTACTGTCGCGTGTTAAAAGTGCGCAATTAGTGCAAGTGAACACATCGCAAGTAATAAAGTGATAAGTTTTATCATGTATCGTCTCCACAGGGATTGGTATACTTAATATGCCTTCTTCGTCTTCATGTTCTGTAAAAAGAAATAAAATAAAAACACAGGTAATTGTGGTTTTGATGGAACTAAATAAATTGAAATAAAAACAAACTAAGAATAAAGATGAAGTCTGATTAATAGAGAGAGGTCAGGATCCAATTGCGTTGTATTGTGGATTTGATTGACTTGTCTCTGTCCAATACAATTGTATATCACTACCCCGACAGTACTACAGATTACTGCCTTGACAGCGATGATACTGTCCGCCGCGGCAATCCCTTGCTCGTGGTTGGACTTTACCAAAGTTCGGCAAAGTGTCCTTGGATGACTCCGCTTATCCCTAAGTCGAAGTACTGTTGATGACTAGTCCTGGATGATACCTCCCGGCGTGAATCAATTATACTCACCAACCAATCTCACACTTCTTTTAGTCGATGAAACACTTAACCTATCCCTAGGCCGAGTTAGTATTTCGCGATTGAAACACCGTACTTATACCTTTCGTGAATCTAACTCTCCCGAGTCTAGATAAATGGATTACTCACAAAATTCTCTCCCGAGCTTGAATGCAAGAACAAAGAATGGCAAAGGATAAGCAAACCTTGATAGTTTTATTGCATTGAAACAAAGACAAAGTACAATCTCCTCTCACAAATACTTAACAACCTTCAACTAAACCCTAAGAAAGCTTAGAACATAATTGAGAGAAAGAAAACAATGAGTCTTAGGGTAAACTCTCTATGAATCATCTCTCCTAATACATTGGACGGCTAGGTCTTATATAGGTTTGGCCTAGGGCAAACCTTTCCTAAGTAGAATATAACTTGGAGTAGGGAACAAGTCAAGTACATAAATAAAATATTTCCAAGTTTAATTCAACTAAGAGGCTTTCCCGCGTGGCCTTGTCTTGGGATTTTCCTCATGCTATCCAGCTCCGATCCATGTGCTTCATGTCCAGAAATGTCCCTTGGATTTTTCTCTTCCGATTGCCTACAGTATTGCTTCCTGGCTTTCTGCTGCTGCCTTGACATCAGGTCCTGCCTCGGCCATGTTGCTGACGCGGCACTTGTTTCTCCTGCACAGATATAAAAATGCAGTAAAACTTGCCTTTTCTGTAAATATTATCTTTATAAGCATAACTTCTAAATATATCACATTAAGTACATGCATTGGTCCGAGTGGGTGTAAATTTAGTGATTAATGCCCATAAAAGGTGTAAAAAATGATAGTGAGTTGAGCACTTATCACACCCCCAAACTCGAACTATTGCTTGTCCTCAAGCAATACAAACCATCAATTTGCCAAACTCTACTCTCTCTTGATCTTATGTTTCCATCTATTCTCCCCACCATAACTATGCCTATTCTTTTAAACTTAACCTTTCGGCTACCCAAGGGTTTACCTAGAAACAAACTATAAGATTTGGTGAGTGTGTGCGTTTTTGTGGACAAGTTTGAATTAAGGCTTTCTTGGATAAACTCTAAGTTCAAGACAAGTAGAATTGGGTTAAGTGTTCTCTTCTTTTCTAAACAACCAAATCTTGAGCCAATTTCGGGCAACTCAAGGATTGTGTTTTTCTCTCACTAATTCCTTCTTTCATTTTGATATTCCTTATAGCATAGTAGAGCCAATTTTGGGCAGCTCTAGCATGAAGAAGAGTAATTCCTAGAGCCGGTGATAGGCACCTCTAGTCACTTTCCCAAAAATCTAAGTCTTTATCACCTAAGTTCATTAAAAGAATTCCTATAATCCAACAAATCCCAAAAGTGTTTGAAAAATTTCATCTTATAGTAAGCTTCTAAGTTTTCATCCTTGAGTATCCTAAGGTTAAACCTTCTTAACAGGACCTAATAATGGTAAGGAGAAAGATTTCTATAGCCTTAAAGAATAAACTAAGGCAATACTGATGATAAGCAGTGCAAAAGTATAGGAAATTTATTCAAGTAAGGCAGGGAGCATAAAAATTATAAAAAAAATCACTTAAATACTCCCTTTTCTTGGCAAGGCCTCGGCAGTAAATTGCTGCCTTGGCAGTGGCTCTACACCCCCAAACTCGAACCAAGCATTGTCCTCAATGCTTTATATTAGAAGAAGATGGTGAGCAACAAAAATATGAAAGAAATAAGCAGCATATCAAGAAACAAATAACAATTAAAATTGAATATATGAAAAAATTTAAAGAGACTCTAAAGAGCTGCTTGTAACAATTTTTCTACGTGATCGTGCTGTTGATTGCTTCATTCTTGGTGAGGGTGATGGCTGAGCTTTTGCTTGCCGGGGCGGTTGGACTCTTGTGGGTGGTGTCCGTTGCATTGGAGCATCCACTTCTTCTCCTTCTTCCACGTCGGCAATCTCCTCGGTGATCATGATGTCCATTCCACCTTCATTTGTTGCGGCTGCCACGGTATGGTGTGTACTCGGTCCGGCAGCAGTTCAGCTCTGATGTACATAGACATCTATCTCTGCTGATAGACTGCCCATGATGATGGGGGATCGTGGTGGAGTGCTGAAGACTGCCCTCCTCTTTGATGGTCTTCTGCTGGCAGATGATCCTGTGGCAGAGTCTACTGCCCTAGATGGGCCGGCAGCATGAAACTGTGGTTGAGGGCCCGCGTGGAAGAACGGTCTTGGTCCTCCTAGAGCTGGTATAGTCTCGGTAAAGGGGGCGGCTGTGACAAACATGTTGCTTGGAAATTCTGGAAACTGCGCCCCTTGGTCTGGAAAGGCATGGAGCATCATTTGGGCTAGTGTGCCGTTAAAGTCTCTTTGATACTCCATGTATCTCTATTGCCTAAGATCCATCGCTGCCATCCTTTGCAGTATCTTCTGGTACGGGTCTGCTGCGGCAGAGGTGTGGGTAGTGTCTGGCATGTCTGCCGTGTATTGGGCCCCAACAGCAGTATCAACAGTGAATTGCTGGGGCGTTGCTTGTACTGGTTCCGCCTGCGTGATCTGCATAATTTTGTGGCAAAAGTCTCTGGTCCATCCATGCCTTTGGGGAGTGTATTCGTCCGTGTCTTCTATTATTACACCTACAGCAACACACAAACCAGTGATCAAACAAGGGAAATATAATGGTCCTCTATCCTTCTTACCACATTCGTAAATTTCGCGTAAGATGATCTCTCCAACGTTGATGCTCCTTTTGTTGATGATTGATTGGATGAGCACCAATTGCTTTCGGTCCACCGTGCTGTTGTGGGATGTGGGGATGAGGCGTCTTTTGAAAAAGGTGTTCCAAAGCTTGGCTTCGGGCTTTAGGCTCTGCCTTGCTATAGATCCTCTATGGGCACCGGTTTCCCATAGAGTATTCGTGTAGTAAAGGTTGTCTTTGATCAACACGTAATCCTCGGCAGTGATATCCTCCATGAATTCAGCATGTACATTATGGTCAGGTGTGAGGCCGTAGAATTGGTTGATGGTCTCGACATCTAGCTGGACAGGCCTGCCTCGGCAGTCGACAAAGAGGGAGTCTTTGCTAGGCCCGTGCGCATAGAATTCCCTCACGATGGTAGCATTTTCCTGGGTAGGTTGAAGGCAAAAGATTTCCCATTCTTGGTACTTAATCCTGTCGAACAGATAGTGCTCGATGCCATAATTTTCGTCATCCGAGTATTGGAACCCTTGTTCCTCCCACAACTACCGGGCAATGAAAGACCTGTTGAAGCGGTCTTCAACATTAGCTGGGGCAAAGCGCTTGTAGTTGGCCATAAAGATTTTGAGAGATTAAGTTCCTGGAGATTTTCTTGGAAGAATTCTGAGAATTTTAAAAAGGGTAGGCAGAGAGTATTGTGAGAGAAAGATTGTTGAGTATTCTAAAGAAAATAAGAAAGCAAGAGTGAATAGTTCAAGAGGAGAGAAGTTGCTTATATAGGCCTCGGCCTTGTGACCGTTTGAACCACTAGCTGTTTTGTAGCCGTTAGTCTTTACTGCCGTTTCCTTTTTTGCCGCGGCAGAAATCTCGGCAGACTGGCCGTTACACTATTCTGCCGTTGAAACTGCTGCGGCTCTAACACTGTATTTTGTCTCGGCAGAATTCCTCCTATGAACTATTTCTCCTTTATTCTTGCTTGTTATCCTAAATAAAAATTAAACACAAGCAAGAAAAAACTAATTAAAGCAAAAATACAAATTATAGAAATTAAATATAAACTAAACTAATCCTAATATATATAAAAAAAATAAAGTGAGAAGAGATCATGTTACTGGTGGAGTGCATGCAAATGCATCTCCCAAGATGATTCTCTCTTTCTGGCCAAAGTGATTCTTCAATTGGTGACTATTGGCTTCCTATCCATCGTTGTTTTTCCTGATTTGTACTGTGCCCTTTATAACTGGACAATATATTGTCTTGTTGGTATCCTTCACATCTGCCTTACTCTTCCTGCCAAATATTCGGCCATAAAGTATTTCCATTTTCCTGTCGAGCATACTGCCCAGGCAGTGGCTGTTGAAACAGGATATCTTTATGCTTGCATTTGTACTGTGAAGGACTTTGCACTCTTCTGCATCATCATGTCGTTTTAAATTGTGGAAGGCATTGAGTTTGACTTGTTGGTCATTGACCCTCATTATCAACTCTCCTTTTTCCACATCAATTAGTGTTCGTCCCGTGGAAAGGAAAGGTTTCCCCAAGATGATCGGTGCATTATCATCTGCTTCACAATCAAGGACAAGAAAATCAGCGGGAAAAATAAATTTATCAACTCTTACCAATATGTCCTCGATTTTGCCTTCGAGTTACACATATTATCGATCCGCAAGTTGGAGCATAACTGTTATAGGTTTTGCCCTTCCTATTCCAAGATTTTGGAAGACAAATTTGGGCATTAGATTGATGCTTGCTCCAAGGTCAGATAGGGCCTTACCTTCATAGTTGTTACCTATTGCACAAGGTATGATAAAGCATCCAGGATCCTTCAATTTTGGTGGCATGCGATTGTGTAGCATTGCCATGCATCCTTCGGTAACAGCCACTGTTTCGAACTCACCTAGTCTTTTTCTCTTAGACACCATGTCTTTTAAGAACTTGGCATAGTTAGGCATTTGTTCAATTGCCTCTACGAATGGTAAGTTAATGTGAACTTGCTTTAAAATATCAAGAAATTTCTTGAATTGATGGTCCTGTTTTTGCTTTTTCAACCTTTGTGGGAAGGGTGGTGGTGGTCTCATCTCATCTAGAGTTTCTTTAGTTTGGAATTTAATACCTGGCACCACTGGGGTTGGTTGCTGTCTCGGTAGACTATTCAGGAGCTGTTGAGTTCTCTGTTGGGGCAGTGTTATCAGGATCAGTTTGTTCAGCCTCCTCTTTTGCTGGGTCTGATGATGGAACTTGGCCTGCTGGAATTTTCGTCTTTTCGTTCAGCTGTAGACCACTCCTAGTAGTGATTGCTTTGCACTGTTCATGGCCCATTACCTTAACAACTTCAGTATTGCTAGGTAGTCCTCCTTGTGGTCTAGTGTTTATATTTTGAGCAAACTGCCCAACCTGAGTTTCCAATGCCTTAATTGCTGCCTCTTGGTTCTGCAACCTCATCTCAGTCCTGTTTATGAACGAATCTGTTCTTTTGATGAAGTTGCTATTCTCTACCATGTATGACTCAGTTTTCATCATGAATGCTTTCAGAGAATTTTCCAAGGAACTTACAGATTGCTGCTGCATCAGCTGCTGCGGCATTGACTGCTGGACCTGCGGCGGCGGCAGATGTTGCATTGGTTGCTGGAATCCTGAGGGTTGGGTGGTTGGGTTTAAGGCATTGTTAGGATTGCTCCATGACAGGTTTGGATGCCTCTTCCATAAGGGATTGTATGTGTTGGACATCATATTGGTTCGGTTGTAATTTCCAACATACATACCGGTTTCTTGATTCATACAATCAGAGGAATTGTGGTTACCTCCACATAAATCACAAAAAGAATCAATCACCTTAACCTCACGAGTATTTTGTTGTAGTTGCAAATTTTGCACCATCTTGGTAAGAGAGGCCAATTGTGTTGTCACTGAATTTGATGTGTCTAACTCATTCACCGTGGCTTGGCGTCTTACTCCTCCTCGCCTAGATGTAGGGAATTAAAAATCATTTTTTGCGAGTTTGTTTAGTATCTCAATAGCTTCCTCAGGTACTTTGTCAAGGAGTGTTCCGTTTGCCGAGGCATCTAACACCATCCTTGTCGGGGCATTCGTGGCATTATAGAACATAGTCACTTGTGTCCATAGGGGAAATCCATGCAAAGGACATTTGTGCAGTAACTCCCTGTATCGCTCCCATGCCTCGTACATCGGTTCGTCATCTACCTGTCGAAAAGAAGTGATTTCATTACGAATTTTATCGTATAAATTTGTAGGATTAAAACGTGTAATAAAATCACGACAGAGTTCACTCCAAGATCCAATAGATCCTGCTGGAATGCTATTTAACCAGGCTTTCTCCCTATCCCTCAGTGAATATGGGAATAACTTCAATCTCAAGACATCTTCATGGACTCCTTGGATTTTGAAGTAATTGCATATCTCCATGGACTTGAGGTGATGCCTTACATCTTCAGTCACAAACCCACCAAACTGTCCAATAGTGTTAAGCATATTAAACATGATAGGTTTCAGTTCAAAGTGGGCTGGTTCTATCTCTGGTGTAACGACTTCTAGGTTTAATCCATTTAAATCTTCTTCCAGGAAGTCTCTGACAGTAAGCTGTCGCGGCCCTGGTGGTGGCGGAAGACCTCCATTGCTGGAAGGTAAGTTTTGTCCTGCCGGGAGATCTTCCATAGCTTCTTGGATTTGTCTCCTCAACCTTTTCCGTGTACGTTCGATCTCTGGGTCTAACTCGTACAAAGGGTTGGTTGGATTGGCCCTGGTCATACACCAAAAAAACCAAAGTAAAATAAAAAAAAAAAAGAAACAAGAAAATAAAGAAGACAAAATTTAGTTGTCAATCCCCGGCAATGGCGCCAAAAACTTGTCGCGTGTTAAAAGTGCGCAATTAGTGCAAGTGAACACATCGCAAGTAATAAAGTGATAAGTATTATCGTGTATCATCTCCACAGGGATTGGTATACTTAATATGCCTTCTTCGTCTTCTTGTTCTGTAAAAAGAAATAAAATAAAAACACAAGTAATTGTGGTTTTGATGGAACTAAATAAATTGAAATAAAAACAAACTAAGAATAAAGATGAAGTCTGATTAATAGAGAGAGGTCAGGATCCAGTTGCGTTGTATTGTGGATTTGATTGACTTGTATCTGTCCAATGCAATTGTATATCACTTCCCCGGCAGTACTTCAGATTACTGCCTTGGCAGTGACGATATTGTCCACCGCGACAATCCCTTGCTCGTGGTTGGACTTTACCAAAGTTCGGTAAAGTGTCCTTGGATGACTCCGCTTATCTCTAAGTCGAAGTATTGTTGATGACTAGTCCTCGATGATACCTCCCGGCGTGAATCAATTATACTCACCAACCAATCTCACACTTCTTTTAGCCGCTGAAACTCTTAACCTATCCTTAGGCCGAGTTAGTATTTCGCGATTGAAACATCGTACTTATCCCTTTCGTGAATCTAACTCTCCCGAGTCTAGATAAATGGATTACTCACAAAATTCTCTCCCGAGCTTGAATGCAAGAACAAAGAATGATAAAGGATAAGCAAACCTTGATAGTTTTATTGCATTGAAACAAAGACAAAGTACAATCTCCTCTCACAAATACTTAACAACCTTCAACTAAACCCTAAGAAAGCTTAGAACATAATTGAGAGAAAGAAAACAATGAGTCTTAGGGTAAACTCTCTATGAATCATCTCTCCTAATACATTGGACGGCTAGGTCTTATATAGCCTTGGCCTAGGGCAAACCTTTCCTAAGTAGAATATAACTTGGAGTAGGGAACAAGTCAAGTACATAAATAAAATATTTCCAAGTTTAATTCAACTAAGAGGCTTTCCCGCGTGGCCTTGTCTTGGGATTTTCCTCATGCTATCCAGCTCCGATCCATGTGCTCTATGTCCAGAAACGTCCCTTGAATTTTTCTCTTCCTATCGCCTATAGTATTGCTTCCTGGCTTTCTGTTGCTGCCTCGGCATCAGGTCCTGCCTCGGCCATGTTGCTGCCGCGGCACTTGTTTCTCCTGCACAGATATGAAAATGCAGTAAAACTTGCCTTTTCTGTAAATATTATCTTTATAAGCATAACTTCTAAATATATCACATTAAGTACATGCATTGGTCTGAGTGGGTGTAAATTTAGTGATTAATGCCCATAAAAGGTGTAAAAAGTGATAGTGAGTTGAGCACTTTTCCTTGAAAGTTTCGAAACTTTTATTCCAGTAAGGTTCTAATATCCAACTAGCCCGCAAGGTTTCGAAACCTTCCTGGAAGTTCCGAAACTATTTGATAAAGGTTTCGAAACTTTCCCTAAGGTTTCGAAACATTATGCTCAGAAACATAAAATCAGTCCTTTTTAAGTAGATCTAACTCATTCAAAACACCAACAATGATTACCATTAACTATATGCATAATTCTTAGGCACCAAGAGCAACTTAAACATCCAATACATACTCAAGTTCAAATAATCAAAGCAACGTTTACAAATCAAAAGCCAATTCTTACAACAATGTAACTATACCCCATTTCTCTTTTACTACTACTATATTTTAGAACATATACTTGAGTTATTCATCGACATACACTTGGAACCTTGCTTTCCTTGGCCGCCTCGATTAATGTCTCTGCATTGTAAGGTAAAAGAGAGGGTAAGCATAAGCTTAGTGAGGGGTAAAATATAAAGAAAATACCTTTACAATGCAGCCCATAAGTCCATCAATAAACTCTTTAAATCATGCCATATCATGCTCACTAAAAGTATCTCAAACATGGTTTGTAAAATCGAAATTTCTTTATCAAGTAACATTCATTTCATGTATTACAAAGCTAAAACTCTCAATGCTTTCATGCTTTTAAAACAACCATTAAACTTATGGCCCTTTTTAATACATATGCATCTCTATGCACCATCACAAGTCTTATATGCTATTCACCTAGCAAAACTTATATCAAGTACTCAATAATGTGCAAGGTACAAGTCTTACATGCTAAACATATAGCAACGCTTAAGCTATACTCTCATGCTTATATCCTTGTACAAAGTTTAATCAAGAACACATGCTTGTGAAACTTATGATTTTAAAACATTACATTTTATATACAATTCTAAATCAACATGTTCCACAATCTCATGCTTTACAATACACAAAAGTCTCAATCATATTTCATGCATATTGACAACTAAGTGACTAACTTTGTTCAAACCTTATACCCATCGAATACACGGATTCCTTATTCCTTATCTAGAGACACTTGGTCTCAACATACATCGATTGGACACGAAGTCACCCTTGTATACATGTTACCCCCACTACGCACAGTCGGACACAAAGTCACCCTTGTTTACATATAAAAGGCAAGCTCTACACGCACGGTCGGACACAAAGTCACCCTTGTTTACGTGTAGGCAACATCATTATTCTCATAATCTTTATAGTGCACTTAATCCTAATGACGTGACATTTGTATTCGTGGTCTTAAATAGTGTCACAAATCCAATATCATACTCATTATGCATGGTAGCTTGTTTTTTTACAATGCACTTACTATATGTTCAACAAGATGAACCAAATCATGCTCAACGGCTTTATTCGGGAAAAGGGAAATAACCATACTTTAATCCAAATAATTCTCATGCTTTAAAAGTCATGGAAACCATCATTAACCATGCATATACAGCAGCTAACACATGCATGCGTTATTTCCAAATTCAATTCATGCATTGGAAACTATTCCTTCATATGCATCTTTCATAAAACCAATACAACATTACCAATCATTGGATATGTTACCAAAGTATAGAAATTAATAAAACTCATAATGTATTCAACTGTCAAAACATATCCGATATCAATGGACCATAATGAAAACATCCTTTGGACAAAGCACTTATCATTTCTCATGCATAAATCACATATGTAAAAACTACATTAAGAGCATGTCTAAAATATGGCAATTATGGAACGATATGGGAACCGTTAAGAGAGCGAAACCATTTAACTTACTTCCGACTGTGGGGAGGTTTTCACACCATCCCTACACTCCCAAACCTTTGATAAAACAAGTAAAACCTTGCCGATACGGTAGCCCACTCACCACTTGTCCGAAACTAGCTTGCCGAAGCCAACCTATATTCTCGCCTTTTCCGAAACACCTTCAACACTTAGCTCAACAACTTGACCTGTTTTTAACATATCAAAACAGAGGTATTAATGCATATTAATGCATTCAATCAACCTCCCACACTTTCCAAACAAGCAGCTCCAAAAACTACACTTAAGAAAACCGAAAAGACATTCGAAACTTATCCAAAACTTATCCGAACGACCTCCATCCCTTAGCCAACGAAAACCAAAACTTATCAAAATCAAAACACAACCAAGAACCATGATATAACCATCCTAAACCAGCAGCAAACATTCAGCCACCCAAACAAGCCATAAACCGAAGATCTAAGCCAATTAACACCACCAAAACTTAAGATCCGGGTTTACCCATCCAAGAACCATTAATTCCATGTTAAAACACACCAAAATTCATTGATTTACCCATTGTAAACCATCAGGTATCACCTTATTACGGGATTGCATCAATTCAATCAAAATTAACCGATAAAAACCGAAAATCATCAATTAAAACCATAAAACAAATCAAGAACTCATTGCAATGGATCAAACACTTGGGAATTTCAATAAATAACTCAAAGTTCAGAGGTTTGAATGGTTTCTTACCTCCAAACAAGATCCAACCTCCTTCCAATTGAAAAACCCATGAAAAACAAGTTGTAAAGTATAAGGAAATTGGAGAGAAATAAGGAGAAAATAATATGAACTAAATTAAATCAAAAATATGTAATTTAACTTGATAAAATTGAAGAGAATTCTAATTGGAAACTAAGAAAATTAGTAGAAGTTGAGAGAAAATGGGAAGTTACAAGAAATTGTGATTTTGGTGAAAAATGGGAAAAATATCTTAATAAAATATTTATGGTAATTAAAAAATGGGTTTATAAAGAGATTTTTGGAAGATTAAATCTGATAAGAAAGATTGGATAAATAGCCCCTTAAAGATTCTAATTTTTGACCCATTTACATTTTAGTCACTAAAATTGTCATTTTTACAAAATAGTCACTATTTTCCAAAATGTCAAGGTTCATAGTGTGATTTTACAAAATTGAGTTTACTAAACTCAAATAGAGTCAAATAATAATTTTAGAGTATTTTTCCATATTTTATTTCCTTTAAAAACCACTTATAAAAATTAATTCCCGGATTTAGGCTAATTGGCTTGACTGGTTCAACCGAACCCTTGATCCGACCTTGATAATACCTAGGCCCATTTTTGGGATGTTACAAAATTAAATCCAAAATCCCTAATTCGAAACCCTAGATTTTGGGATTTATATTTCTGATTTTAGTGACCCAATTTTAATTCCTAAAAGTTTAAGAGTCTGAGTGTGAAGTTTCAAAAACTTCAAGCCCTTGTTGGGTAATTTTACCCTCATTCAATTTCCAGATTTTCAGTTTCCCTGATTTCAACTTCGGTTTTGATTGGAGATTGAACTCTCCTTTAATTTCCGATTCAAGATTGGTTCTGTCATTTTGAATTGTTCATTCTGTAACCAAATCAATCGAGCTCCTTTTCCTTGCTACCATTTCGTTTTTTTCGTTTTGGGTGTTTCGGTAAGTGTTTGATTCTCCTTTCTTCATCCTGTTTTTAGTTGCTCGTAGTCACTTTTGTTTTTTGTTTTTGGCTGCTGATAAGTTCCGGTTTCGTTCTGAAGTGTTTGAATCGAATAGGTGTGTGTTTAGTGTGTTATCGGAAGTCAAGGGGGGGAGTTTCAAATCTGAGTTTAGGTTGTTTGGAATCGATTTGTTCGATTTGTTGTTGAGGGATTGTTTTAATCGAGTTTAGAATCGAATCAGAGGGGCATTTGTGTCGAAAAAATAAGAGAAATTGAACTTGGGGGAATCTGGAGTTTTCCATATTTTCCCGGAAAATCTGGAAAGTCCAGATTTTCTCGGGAAAATTCTGTCCCGGCCCGTGACCGACCTGACCCGACCCGACCCGTGACCCGACCTCCGACCCGGATGACGTCACTGCTGATGTTACCTGTGCTGACGTCATCCGCTGACATCAGCGTTGACCTGATGACGTCACTGTTGACGTCAACATTGACTTTTTCAACCCGATCTCTCTTTATGTTTTTTGACGTCCTAAGTTCATTGGCGTAGTCCGTTTTTCGAAATTCGAATCCGAAGTGTCGTTTTTAGGGCTTTTATGTTCGAATGTTTGTGTGAAAGTTATTTGTATCGGAATCTGAAATGGTTTTTGTTTGGTTCAGGTGACGTAGATTCCGACCCTGAGTATTAGTCTCCTCCTCCTCTTGGACGACCTCCCGTTCATCAGCATTTGGGACCCGTACGTGAGTATCGATTTAATTCTATTTAGTGTATTTTTCGGTATAGTGACATAGTAGGGTGTCTAATGTTAATTTTTATTTGTAGGTTCTACACCTGCACATTCTAGTGGTAGAGCCGAGTCCAATCGACGTTAGTATCGTCGTTGAGTCTTCTGCTTCAAGTGTGTTCTCTTCTGATAATTATGTTATTCCGTGTGTGCAATTTCTGTTAAATCCTGAATGACCATGCATCATCCTGACGTTATATTTCCGATTCTGAAATTACCATGCATGCCTCCTGTTAGAATTTAAGGCACACATTCTGATCCTATATCTGCATATAACATTGCATTTGGTTGGATTATTTGTACGGAGGAAGTTAGTGATAAATTCACTTCTGTTCAGTGGTTCTGTGTTATACCACTTCTGTTCAGTGGCTCCACCTGCAGGTCGAGTTTCCACTTCTGTTTGGTGTGATGGAGTTAGAGTGGTTTAGGGGGAACTTGCTCTTCTGATGGTGTTCGGAGATGGGTGCATACCATGCATACATGTCATCATCTATAATACTGTTCTCTATTTCTATTTATATGCACACTAGAGACACACTAGGCAGTGGGGGTTCTGGACAGGCGCAATAGGAACGACCGCACAGGACCCCAAAAAAAGAGGAACCCAAAATAGATAAAACCTTAATTAAATAAGTATATAAAAATTATTAATTATATATAATTTTATTTGTATATATAAAGTTATAAAAAAATATACATATAACGGTTAAAAAATTTCAAATGAATATATAAAACATGAAACAATGAGGCAGCCTTGGAATTTGTCAATTTCAGTATATATTAATGACATATGAGTAATATTTATTAATATTAACGTTAATGTTTCAAGAGGCAGATTATCCTTCCTTTATATACACTATCATACAATTTTATTCTTTAGATTTGCTTAAGAAAATACATATTTTAATTATATAATTTCCTACTTTTCAATCGTTCGATAAGTGTTAGAAATTTCTTTCAAATATCTTCAACAGTCCAATCTCTCAATACAAGCAATTGTATACTATACGATAAGTGTTTTTTTTTTCTATTTTATTTTATTTCATGTTTTGTAATATCTAATTATTTAAATTAATGTATATTTAATTTTTTATAGGTTGATTTATTGAACTTATCCTATCAGTTATCTCATATTGTCCGACGATACATTTTTGCGACAATACGGGTGCTATCTAATCTCTTTGTTTCTTTTTATAATTTTATTTAGTTATTTAGTCATGATAAAAAATTTACTTTAGTGTTAACATGCTTCGAAAATATCAATCCAATTATAAGAAACGTAAAAAACAAAAAAAGTAGAACAAATAATTCAATCTCAAAAGGGTGCTCTAAATAAATATTTTTTAAAAAAGTCTAAAATAGGTGAAAAATTTATTGATGTTGTAACATCCCAGTTTTGGGGTTAGTAGTTTGAGTGTTAGTTGGGGAAATTCGATCCGGGTCGAATCGGATTCCTAGGGTTCGTTATTCTGGGAAAAATTAAAATAATAGTATTTTAATCGGATAAGTAATAATTTTGTGAATTGGTTCTAAAAATATTCAAATGGTGTTTTAAAGTTAAAGGAATATTATTTGAACTTTAATTTGATTTTTAATTGGGCTTAATTTTGTGCTAGTGACTAGATTGTAATTTTGGGAAAGTTTTGGGTAATTAGTAATTTTCGGCAATAAGGATTTTTAGTGACTAAATTGGAAAGTAAGCCATACTTAGAATCCTTAGAGGGCCATAAACCCAATTTATTTTTAATTAATGATTTATCCACCAAAATTGTTTTATTCTAAATAATAATTTCATTTTCTTTTGTAACTTCCCATTTTCCCATCTTTTCTCTCAAGATTTTCTCTCATTTTCTCTCCATCTTCTCCAAATTTCTTCAATTTCTTGCTGATTTCTTCATCATTTTTCAACAAGATTTACTTCATTTTATTCATCCTTTCATTCTCTACAAAACCTACTCATCAATTTTGCAAAATCAACATCCATTTTCAAGAAATCAAGGGAGGATTTCTCATCTTTTTGGTGGAGTAAATCTTTAAGGTAGCTTTTCTGATTTCTAATCTTTTTCTAAGGTTCTTTATTGAAATTCCCAAGTATTGGCTTGCTAATCAACAATGGAAACTTAATTTTGTGTTTTTAATTCTAGATCTATGGATTTTATGGAGGATTTTGTGAAATCTTTTTAGATCCCAATTAATAATGTAATTAGGTTAATTTAATTATGATATTATATCAATTAAATAATTAATTAAGTGTTGAATTGATGGCACATTAATTTAATCCCGGAATAATGTAATCGGTAGTGTTTTAAGGTGGTTTTCGGTTGTTTTAGGGGCTGTTTTAGGTGTTCTAATGTTGCTGGAGGTATAAGGATGGTTTGGAAGTGTTTTTGGTTCATAATTGAAGTGGATTAGATGTTAGATTCATTAGGTTTTGGGCTGATGATGTTTCGGATGCATTTCGGCTTAGTTTTCGGTCTTTTCGGCTAGGTTTTCGGTAGTTTTGTGAGGGTTAAATGTGGTTGTTGTTTTGAGCATGTTGTGATGTGAATATGCTCTGTTTTTAATGTTGTAGAGGTAGTGCAAGAAGGTGCATAAGTTTATGGTGCGTTGGCGTTGCCATCGGAGCATCGGCGAGGGCTCGTTTCGCTTGTCGGTGAGTGGTTTTGGATTTAACGTGAATCGCATTGGTTCGGTTCTATTTTGGGGGGCTATGGAATAGTGTGAAAACTTTCCATAGTTCAAGAGTAAGTGGTTTAAATGATGTTGATGCATTATCTCAAGTTTCGGCTTTTTTCGGTGATGGCATATATGTGAACAATGTTTTGATATGATTTTGGAATTGCATATATTTGATTTTGGAAATGATGCATGCATGTGTTAATTGCTGAAAATGCATGGTTTATTAAGGTATTCATGGCTTATGTAAGCATGAAAAAGAATTTGGATTATGATGAGGTTATTTTTCCCTATGTCGATAAAGCCGTTGAACATGATTTTAGTTCACATGATGAACATTTAATGAGTGCATTATGAGCAGCAAGTTAACATGCATGATTGGAATTGATATTGGCTTAGTTTCACTAACCTTAGATTCGAATACAAATGACATGTCATTAGGATTGAGTGCACTATAAAAATAATGAGAATAATGATGATGCCTACACGTAAACAAGGGTGACTTTGTGTCCGACCGTGCATGTAGAGTTTGCTTACACGTAAACAAGGGTGACTTTTTATCCGACCGTGCGTGTAGAGCTTGCCTATATGTAAACAAGGGTGACTTTGTGTCCGACCGTGCATATAGTTGACCCATGCGTAAACAAGGGTGACTTTGTGTCCGACCGTGCGTAGTGGGGGTAACATGTATACAAGGGTGACTATGTGTCCGACCGATGCATGTTGAGACCAAGTGTCTCCAATTATGGAAGAAGGAATCTGTGTATTCGGTGAACTAAAAGTTCATATTAAGTGATCACTAGAAAGCCAATATGCATATAAGAAATGGAATGATTTATTTGTGCATGACACATGAAATGTTTTGACATTGTTGATAAGCATGTTTTGGTTTTACATATTTCAAATAAGCATGAAGAATGCAAGTATGAATTTATAAATGATTTTGAACTTGTTTTAGAGCTTCCTCACTAAGCATGTTGTGCTTAAGCTCTCTCTTTCATAGTTGCAGAAAAATAGAGGTATTCGAGGCTACGTTCGGAGCAAGGGAACCAAGGGGAAGAGTTGTCTCAATTTTTGGTATGTTTTGGCAAATAATTTGGGCTTGGCAATGTGTAAAACGAACCCATGTGAAGTGAGTGATTCATGTTTTGGCTAATGTTGTAATAAGACCTATAATGTTTTGGATTGTTAATCGATGGACTATGGTGTTGTTTGGATTATTGAGACATGTACATGAATGAACATTGTTGATTTTTAAATCATATTTTAGGAAGCATGCCTATAGTTTGATTGGATCTTTGATGTGATAAATGTATGCTTTAAATTGTTCTTTATGCTTAGGAAATTATGCATATAGTTAAGGTGATTAATGGTTATGATTGAATGGGTGGAATTAACTTAGAATGTTCAAACTTGTCAAGTGCACAGGGGGTATCGATACCAGTATCGATACCCTAAGGCTTAATTTGGGGTGGTTCGAATCATGGTTCGATGCAATTACTCCACTGGACGCTGGAGTATCGATACCACCTATGGGGGTATCGATACCAATAGCCTTCGAAGTGCAAGGAGGCTAGCTCCACGATAGGGTATCAATACCGAGACCCTAGTTATCGATACCGAGACCAAAAATAACATTTTAAGTGGGGAAAATCATGTTTTGAGTGGTAACACCCCTTAAATGCATGATGTTCATTTAAATTCGTATTGGTAAATAAATGTTGGTTTTAGTCCCTACAATATTGTGAGCTTTACAATTAGGTCCCTATTGAATGAAACATGAAATTAACGATGCAATAATGGTCCGTTTGATCTGAACTTTGTTATGAGTATGCTATGTATGTATAATTGAACTATGGTAGATTACATTACTTGTTTATTATTGGAATTAAGAATTATTTGCGGTTTGATCCTTATGTACTGACATGCGAATTGAATAATTAATTGTGAGTCGAATGTTTCCATTTTTGTTGCGCATGACCTCGACACACATAGGAACCAAATTATGCATCTAGTTAAGGAAAAAAATATCGGTTTTCAGGGTTGTTTATCAAATTGGACCTTAACGGGTTTAGTTCGATATTCCCCATGTGACCCGTTAGTGCCGATTCCGTCCAGGCCGGGCTAAGGGGGTTACAGATGTAGAAGAGATTGATGTAAAAAATATTGATGATATGAATATTTAACAAGTAGAACATGACATGAATAATGATAATAAAATAAAAGATACTAGGAGTTCACAAGATGAATAAAACGAAGAACAAAATTTTGATGAAAATACTCAATACGTTAAGGAAAATGAATCTAATTTATTTAATATTTATGATCCAAGAAATTGGGATGCTCTTGATTCAAAATTAATTGATATTTTAGCAGTAAATGGCCCGAAACGAGATATGACCATAGTAAAAGGCCCTAAAGATAAATATTTTCGTAGATTCTCTTTAGATTTTTATATAAGATATTTGTCTAATAATGAAACTTGTGATAGAGATTGGCTTGTTTATTCCAAGGAGCTAGATAAAGTGTTCTGTTTTTGTTGTAAAATTTTTAAAAAGGGGCCAAAAAATGGTTCTTTATGTAATGAAGGTTTTAATGATTGGTCGCATCTTAGTGTTAGACTTAGAGATCATGAAACGAGTAGTGATCATTTGTTGAATATGACAACTTGGTGTGAACTTAGATATAGGTTACAACAAAATGAAACCATTGACAAAGTTGCCCAAGAGCAATTCCAAAAACAAAAAGAATATTGGAAAAATGTGATTATTAGAATTATTTCTATTGTAAAGTATCTTGCTAAACAAAATTTGGCATTTCGTGGAAAAAATGAAAAATTATATCAAAATAGTAATGAAAATTTTTTAGGATTAATAGAGGTGTTGGCAGAGTTTGATCCTGTAATGAAAGAACATGTTCAACGTATTAATAGTAGAAAAGTTCATCACCATTATTTAAGTAAAGATATTCAAAATGAGTTAATACTTTTACTTTCTTCTAAAATTAGATCAAACATTATTAAAAAATTAAAGAATCAAAATATTTTTCGGTAATGTTAGATTGTACTCCTGATGCTAGACATCAAGAACAAATATCATTAACTTTGAGGTGTGTTGATGGCTCTTCAAATTCTTTTAAAATTGAAGAGTTTTTTATTGAATTTTTACAAGTTGACGATACGACTGGAGGACTTTTTCAAGCGTTAGAAAATATGTTGAAATCTCATGATTTAGATATAGATAACATAAGGGGTCAAGGATATAATAATGGATCTAATATGAAAGGAAAAAAATCAAGGTGTACAAAGAAGACTTTTAGACTTAAATCCTAGAGCTTTTTATACTCCATGTGGTTGTCATAGTCTTAACTTAGTTTTGTGTGACATTGCAAACACTTCGATAAAAGCAAGAGATTTTTTTGGAATAGTTCAACGCATATATACTTTATTTGCGAACTCTTCAAAGAGATGGCATATATTAAGAGAAAATGTGCAAAACTTAACTCTTAAATCATTGTCGGTCACACGATGGGAAAGTCGTGTTGAAAAAATTAAGGCAATAAGATTTCAAATTGTTGAAATAAGAAAGGCCTTACTTCAAATAGCTCATACAGATAATGATCCTAAGATACAAAGTAAGGCTAAATCTTTGGCAACAAATGAGCTTAATAGTTTTAAATTTTTGTTATCTACAATCATTTGGTATGAAATGTTATTTGTTGTGAATTTAGTTAGCAAAAATTTACAGTCAAAAGACATGTTGATTGATGTTTCTATATTTGAGATAAAAGGGCTTATTTTATTTTTTAAGAATTATAGAAATAATGGATTTTCAACTGTAATGGACATAACAAGAAAATTAGCTAATGAAATTGGAATTGATCCTACCTTTCCTCAAAAACGTATGATACATAGGAAAAGACAATTTGATGAAATTGACAGTGATGAAATATTAATATCTACATAAGAGTCATTTAGAATTGAATACTTCTTATATATTGTGGATCAAGCTATTATTTCCTTTAATAAGAGATTTGAACAATATCAATTGTATGAGAATATTTTTGGTTTCTTATTTCACTATGATAAACTGCATTCATTGGATGATGTTAATCTCGAATCTCATTGTAAAAATTTTGAGAATGCTCTTAAGAAAGATAATTTATCTGATGTTGATGGAAACGAGTTATTTGTTGAGCTAAAATTACTAAGAGAGCTTTTACCTAAAGAAAAATTAGGATAAGTGGATTTATTAAAAATTTTAAAACGTTATAATTGTTTTCCAAATGTGATAATTGCTTAGAGAATCTTATTGACTATTCCTATTACTATTACTTCTGCAGAACGAAGATTTCCAAAATTGAAGTTGTTGAAGTCTTACTTACGAACATCTATGTCGCAAGAAAAACTAAATGGACTTGCTTTGATGGCAATCGAAAGTGATCTTTTAGAAGAAGTTGACATTGAAAGTGTTGTAAATGATTTTGCTTCAAAAAAAGCAAAAAATAACGAAAATTTTTACGTAAAAATATTTGATATCTAGATGTTTATAAGTTAATTTTTTGTTGCTCAAAAGGATAATTTAATGATATCTTTTGTAATACAATATTATCTCTTATCGATTATAAATTAAGGGCCACATTTTAATAAATTGTACAGGGCCCCTAAAATGTTTGAACCGCCCCTGACACTAGGCTCCCTAGCTTACACCCTTTCAGTTTCTGTTTCAGATACCCGGTCATAGATCTCGATACTTGGAGGACTTTTGAATCTGAATTCTGTTATTCCATACGTTTTAATGTTTTAGACTTGTATTTAATTTCAGTTAATAATTTCTGTACCGGACTTTGAATAATTAATCGGATTTGGATTGTTTATTTTAAAAATTGGGTTGAACCTTGAATTGTTTTATATCAAAGTATTTTCAGTATTTAAATTATTAATTAATTAAATAATTTATCATAATAATATTATTTTAATTTATAAAACCCTAACTTGCAAATCAAGTTTCAGTAACGTAAAACCCTAAGTTTTATTCCAAGAAATTAGGTAAATTTTAGGGGTTACAATATGAGACCTCTAAAGCTCAATTTTAGTGCAAAATGGTAGAGGGATCTCCTATAGGAGCTCATGTCATTTAGATGATAGGCTATATCCAAACGTTGGAAAAGTTAGGTTTTCCTCTCAAGAATGAATTGGCTACTGTTGTTATTCTGCAATCATTGCCGAATAGCTTCAATCAATTTGTCCTTAATTTCAACATGAATGAAATTAACAAAACTTTGCCACAGTTACTTGGCATGTTACGAACTGCTGAGAAAAATATGACTAAGGTTGGACCTAAGCCCATTCTGATGGTCCGCAAGGATAATGGAAAGGGAAAAACGGTGACAAAGTACAAGGGTAAAGTTAAGCCTATGCCCAAAGGACATGATGCACTGAAACCCAAAGGAGGAGTTAGCAAGGAAGGAAAATGTTTCCACTGCAATAAGATCGGACACTGGAAAAAAAACTACCCCATCTACCTTGAAGAGGTTAAGAAGGCAAAAATAGATGGTGCATCTACTTCAGGTATTTATGTTATTGATGTGAATCTATGAACATCTTCTTCTTGGGTATTAGATACCGGTTGTGGTTCTCATATATGTACTTCTGTACAGGGACTACAAAAGAGAAGGAATCTAGCTAAGGGAGACGTAGACTTACGAGTGGGAAATGGAGAAAGAGTTGCTGCATTAGAAATAGGAACATACGTTTTATCTTTACCTAGTGGACTTGATTTACATTTAGAAGATTGTTATTTTGTGCCTAGTTCGACTAAAAACATTATTTCTATTTCTTGTTTGGACAAGATTGGCTTTGAGATTATTATTAACAATAATTGTTGTTATTTTTATCTCGATAATATTTTTTATGGTTCGGCACAATTGGTTAATGGCTTATATATTATAAATCTAGAAAATGCTATTTGTAACATAAATACCATAAGATCAAAAACAAATGACTCAAATCAAACTTATCTTTGGCATTGTTGTTTCAGCCATATAAGTGAGAAACGCATATCAAAACTCCATAAAGATGTATTATTATATTCATTTGTTTTCGAACAACTAGATGTATGTGAATCTTGCTTATTAGGAAAAATGACTAAGGCTCCTTTTAATGGTAAAAGTGAGCGAGCAAGTGATTTATTGGTATTAATACATAGTGATGTATGTGGACTAATGAACACACAAGCTAGAGGTGGATTTCAGTACTTCATCACTTTCATTGATGACTTCAGTCGATATGGTTACATTTACCTTATGCGCCATAAATCTGAGGCTATCGAAAAGTTTAAAGTATTCAAGGATGAAGTACAAAATCTACTAGGCAAGAGCATCAAAGCACTTCGATCAGATCGAGGTGGAGAATACTTAAGTATAGAATTTGATGAACTCCTTAAAGAATGTGGGATTGTCTCACAGCTTACTCCACCAGGTACACCATAGTGGAATGGAGTTTCTGAGAGGAGGAATCGAACTTTGTTAGACATGGTTCGATCAATGATGAGTCATAGTGATCTTCCGACTTTTTCTGGGGACATGCACTAGAAACAGTTGCTTTCACTTTAAATCGTGTTTCGTCTAAATCTGTTCAAAAGACACCATATGAGATATGGACCGAAAAACGTCCTAGTATGTCTTTTATGAAAATTTGGGGTTGCGAAGCATATGTCAAACATCAGATGTCTACAAAGCTCGAACCCAAATCTCATAAGTGTAATTTTGTTGGATATCCCAAAGAAACTAAGGGATATTATTTCTTTAACCCTAAAGAGAACAAAGTATTTGTTGCTCGAACAAGAGTTTTTCTCGAAAGAGAATTTCTCAATAAGAAAGGAAAGGGTAAAGACATTGAACTTGGAGAAGTTCAAGAACAACAATTCACTGAGCCTGAAATTGAACATGTTCCACAAATTGTTGAGGAACAGTCAATAGATTTAGAAACATAATCACTGCGCAGGTCCACAAGAGAACGCCATGCACTTGAGAGATATGGATTTCTCATTACCATTCATGGAGATGTTCTTATTATGGATAAAGTTGAGACAAGAACTTATCAAGAGGCAGTATCGAGCCTAGACTCTGAGAATGGCTTGAGGCATGAAATCTGAGATGGAATCCATGTCAGTCAAGCAAGTATGGACTTTGGTTGAATCACCTGAAGGGGTAAAACCTATAGGGTGTAAATGGGGTTTCAAGAAGAAAACCGACATGGATGGAACCGTACAAACATACAAGGGGCGACTAGTCGCTAAAGGTTTTCGACAAGTTCATGGTATTGAATATGACGAAACTTTCTCCCCTGTAGCTATGTTTAAATCCATCCGGATCTTGCTTGCTATAGCTGCATTCCATGATTATGAAATTGGCAAATGGACGTCAAAACCGCTTTCCTTAATGGAAAACTTGAAGAGGATGTGTATATGACACAACCAGAAGGTTTTGTCACTCCAAGAAATGCTGGAAAGGTTTGTAAGCTACAAAGGTCCATTTATGGACTGAAGAAAGCTTCTCGAAGCTGGAATCTTCGTTTCAATGATGCGATCAAAGAATTTGGCTTTATCAAGAACGAAGATGAGCCTTGTGTTTACAAGAAGACTAGTGGGAGCATTGTTTCTTTACTAATCTTGTATGTAGATGACATAATTATCATAGGAAATGATATACCTACCTTATAGTCGGTTAAGACTTTGTTAGGTAGTTGTTTCTCTACGAAAGATTTTGGTGAGGCAGCATATATCTTAGGGGTTAAGATCTATAGAGATAGATCTAGACGACTTCTAGGTCTGAGTCAAAGTACATATGTAGACAAAGTTCTGAAAAGATTCAGTACGGAAGAATCCAAGAAAGGATTCTTACCTATGAGACATGGTATATCTGTTTCGAAGGAAATGTGTCCTTCAACTCCACAAGAAAGAGAACGAATAAGTAAGATTCCATATGCTTCGGCTATTGGTTCTATCATGTATGCCATGATATGTACTCGACCAGATGTATCGTATGCCTTAAGCATGACAAGTCGATATCAGGTAAACCCTGGTGTAAGTCACTGGGTAGTAGTCAAAAACATCCTTAAATACTTAAGAAGAACTAAGGATACATTTCTTGTCTATGGAGGCAAAGAAAAGCTTAGTATAAAAGGTTATACTAATGCTAGTTTCCAAAAAGACAAGGATGACTCAAGATCGCAATCTCGATTTGTGTTTTGCCTTAATGGAGGTACTATAAGCTGGAAAAGTTCTAAGCAAGAAACAGTAGCTGATTCTACGACAGAGGATGAGTATATTGCAGCCAGTGAAGCAGCAAAGGAAGTTGTTTGGATCAAAAAGTTCATATCCGAACTAGGGGTTGTTCCAAGCATATCAGATGCTATAGAACTCCGTTGTGACAATAATGGAGCCATTGCACAAGCAAAGGAACCTAGATCTCATCAACGATCCAAACATATTCTTAGACGCTTCCATCTCATTGGAGAGATCATAGATCGAGGAGATGTGGAGATATGTAAAGTACACATGGATGAGAACATTGTTGATCCCTTGACGAAGCCTCTGACGCAACAGAAGCACGATCGTCACACTGAGTCACTCGGTATTGGATAAGTGAGTGATTGGTCTTAGTGTTAGTGGGAGATTGTTAGAGTATGCCCAAAGACCAATCATATGATGATTCTAAGGATACTTTTATTTACAAATTTTATTGATAAATGCATTGCCATTGTTGTTTTTAGATATATGTGTCAATATCTAACATAAACTAAGAAACAATAAGGTTTGTAACGCCCTTAGCCCGGCCTAGACGGAACCGGGACTAACGGGTTACACGGGGAATATCGAACCAAACCCGCGAAGGCCCGACTCGATAAACAACCCTGAAAACCGATATGTTTTTTTTAAACTAGATGCATAATTAAGTTCCTATGTGTGTCGAAGTCATGCATCACGAAAATGGAAACATTCGATTCACAATTGATCATTCAACTCGCATATAAAACATAAGGACCAAAACACAAATAACTTTAATTCCTATAATAAACTGGAACTTCAACCTACCAAGGTTCAATTAAACATGTACAGAACACGGACATTAAAATTCAAATCAATCGGATCATTATAGCATCATCAATTTCATGTTTCAATGATTGGAGACCTAATTGTAAAGCTCACAAATCATAGGGACTAAAACCAACATTAATTTACCAATACGAATTTAAGTGAACATCATGCATCAAGGTGATATTACAACTCAAAATGTTATTCATAGCATCCATATTCGATTGCGGGAGTTTATTCGACCTAACACAAGCTTCCAACACTTATAATTCTTCCTTTTTGGTCATGGGTATCAATACCATCAAGCATGGTATCGATACCATGGCATGGTTGTGGCTAATTAAGCCTTCGAAAGCCAAGGGTATCGATACCTCCTTGGGTGGTATCGATACCTTGGTGTCCAGTGAGGTAATGGCATTGAACCATGGTTCGATGCCACCCCAAAATTGCCTTGGGTTATCGATACCACTAGAGGGTGTTTCGATACCCCCTGTCCAGAATCACTAATTAGGCAATTTTGGTTGGTTCAAACCCCTTCTAAACACATCCATTGATCACCCTTAACTATATGCATGCTCCCTAAGTATAAAGGACAATTTTAAGCACACATTTACCAACATCTAAGACCCCAAAATTATCTATAGGCATGTACCCTATGTTATGATTAAAAACAAGGAACATACATGCATGATCATATTTCAAACAATCCAAAACATTACCACAATCCTTCCATCAACAACCAAAGCAAAATAAGGTCTTATTACAAGTCATTAACCAAAGCAAAACACACTCTCATAAGGGATAGGTTTACACATTGCCGAGCCCCTATTTATTTGCCAAATCATACCAAAAATGTGAGGTCTTTTCCCCTTGGTCCTCTTGCTCCAAATGCAGCCCCAAATGTCTCTATTTTTCTATAAAGATGAAAGAAGAGCTTAAGCAAAACATGCTTAGTGAGGAAGCTCTAAACAAAATCATCAATGCATCGAATTAAAACCATATTTAAAAACTATAACTTGTAATGCCTTTCTAAAACCAAGCATGCTTAAGAAATTATGTTCATGTTCATAATACCAAAAACTTTTCCTTGAGTATGCATGGCATTATCAATTCATTCCATAAATAATGCACAATGTTCCAAATATTTCCATGTTTGTATATTGGCTTTCTAGTGGTCACTTAATGTGAACCTCAAGTTCACCGAATACACGAATCCATTGACTAGAGACCTTTAGTCTCGTTATGACACAAAGTCACCATTGATATGACACGAAGTCACCATTGACATGACACGAAGTCACCATTAACATGACACAAAGTCACCATTATTAGCTCTATCACGTACGGTTGGACACATAGTCACCCTTGTTACGTGTAGGCGGCTCTACCACGCACGGTTGGACACAAAGTCACCCTTGTTACTTGTAGGCATTTTTCCTTTATATCCATAATATTTATAGTGCACTCAATCCTAATGACATGTCATTTGTATTCGAATCTAAAGTTAGTGTCACTAAGCCAATATCAATTCCAAATATGCATGTTTATTTGCTGCTCAAAATGCATCCATAATGTGTTCAACAAATGAACCAAAAGTCATGCCCAATGGCACCATCATATGTAAGGCAAATAACCACACCATATTCCACTTCATTTTTTTCATGTTTCCATAAACCATGGATGTCTTTATAAACCATGTGTTTCCAGCAATTAACACATGCATGCATCATTTCAAAATCATACTTATGCATTTCCAAAATCTCTTTAAATCATCATCATAAATGCCGTTAACGAAAATAGACGAAACTCACAATAATGCATCAAAATCATTTACTTTACTTACTCTTGAACTATGGAAAGTTTTCACACTATTCCATAGTCCCCAAAACAGAACCGAACCGTTGTGAAACACTTTAAACTCGAAATCACTCACTGACAAGTGAAACGATCCCTCGCCGACGCTCCGACGGCAACACCAACGCACCAGCCACTTACGGACCTTCTTGCACTTCCTCTACAACATTAAAAACAAAGCATATTCACATCATAACATGCTCAAAACAGCAGATGTCGCGTGTCAAAAGTGCGCGTTTAGTGCAAGTGGACACATCGCAAGTAATAAGTGATAAGTGTTTATCGAATTATCGTTTCCACAGGGATTGGTATACTCAATATGTCTTCTTCGTCTTCTTGTTCTGTAGAAAGAAATAAAATAAAACACAAGTAATTTTTGGGTTTGGATGAAAACTAAATAAAACAACTAAATAAAAGAATGAGAATTGATAAATAGAGAGAGAAAGGTCAGGATCCAGTTGCGTTGTATTGTGGATTTGATTGACTTGTCTCTGCCCAATGCAATCTTATATCACTGCCTCGGCAGCACTGCAGATTACTGCCTTGGCAACGATGATACCGTCCGCTGCGACAATCCCTTGCTCGTGGGTGGACTTTACCAAAGTTCGGCAAAGTGTCCTTGGATGACTCCGCTTATCCCTAAGTCGAAGTACTATTGATGACTAGTCCTTGATGATACCTCCCGGCGTGAATCAATTATACTCACCAACCAATCTCACACTTCTTTTAGCTACTGAAACTCTTAACCTATCCCTAGGCCGAGTTAGTATTTCGCGATTGAAACACTGTACTTATCCCTTTCGTGAATCTAACTCTCCCGAGTCTAGATAAATGGATTACTCACAAACTTCTCTCCCGAGCTTGAATGCAAGAACAAAGAATAATAAAGGATAAGCAAACCTTGATAGTTTTGTTGCATTGAAACAAAGACAAAGTACAATCTTCTCTCACAAATACTAAACAACGTTCAACTAAACCCTAAGAAAGCTTAGAACATAGTTGAGAGAAAGAAAACAAAGAAACTATGAATCGTCTCTCTCTCTAGGTATATCTCTAATACATTGGACAGCTAGGTCTTATATAGGCTTGACCTAGGGCAAACCTTTCCTAAGTAGAATACAACTTGGAGTAGGGAACAAGTCATGTACATAATTAAAATATTTCCAAGTTTAATTCAACTAAGAGGCTTTCCCGCGTGGCCTTGTCTTGGGCTTTTCCTCATGCTAACCAACTACGATCCATGTGCTTTATGCCCAGACACGTCCCTTGGATTTTTCTCTTCCAATCGCCTACAGTCTTGCTTATTGGCTCTCAGCTGCTGCCTCGACATCAGGTCCTGCCTCGGCCATGTTGCTGAAACAGTGCCGCGGCAGGACCTGATGCCGAGGCAGCAGTTGAGAGCCAGGAAGCAAGACTGTAGGCGATTGGAAGAGAAAAATCCAAGGGATGTGTCTGGACATAAAGCACATGGATCAGAGCTGGTTAGCATGAGGAAAAGCTCAAGACAAGGCCACGCGGGAAAGCCTCTTAGTTGAATTAAACTTGGAAATATTTTAATTATGTACATGACTTGTTCCCTACTCCAAGTTGTATTCTACTTAGAAAAGGTGTGCCCTAGGTCAAGCCTATATAAGACCTAGCCATCCAATGTATTAGAGATATACCTAGAGAGAGAGCCGATTCATAGATTCTTTGTTTTCTTTCTCTCAACTATGTTCTAAGCTTTCTTAGGGTTTAGGTGAAGGTTGTTTAGTATTTGTGAGAGGAGAT
This sequence comes from Abelmoschus esculentus, assembly GCA_035048815.1. Taxonomy (NCBI): domain Eukaryota; kingdom Viridiplantae; phylum Streptophyta; class Magnoliopsida; order Malvales; family Malvaceae; genus Abelmoschus; species Abelmoschus esculentus. The sequence goes on from JAUCBN010000015.1 coordinate 9,345,282, forward strand.
TGTACTTTGTCTTTGTTTCAATGTAATAAAACTATCAAGGTTTGCTTATCCTTTATTATTCTTTGTTCTTGCATTCAAGCTCGGGAGAGAAGTTTGTGAGTAATCCATTTATCTAGACTCGGGAGAGTTAGATTCACGAAAGGGGTAAGTACGGTGTTTCAATCGCGAAATACTAACTCGGCCTAGGGATAGGTTAAGAGTTTCAGCGGCTAAAAGAAGTGTGAGATTGGTTGGTGAGTATAATTGATTCACGCCGGGAGGTATCATCAAGGACTAGTCATCAACAGTACTTCAACTTAGGGATAAGAGGAGTCATCCAAGGACACTTTGCCGAACTTAGGTAAAGTCCACCCACGAGCAAAGGATTGTCGCGGCGGACAGTATCGTCGCTGCCAAGGCAGTAATATGCAGTGCTGCCGAGGTAGTGATATACGATTGCATTGGGAAGAGACAAGTCAATCAAATACACAATACAACGCAACTGGATCCTGACCTTTCTCTCTCTATTTATCAATTCTCATTCTTTTATTTAGTTATTTTATTTAGTTTTCATCCAAACCCAAAAATTACTTGTGTTTTATTTTATTTCTTTCTACAGAACAAGAAGACGAAGAAGACATATTGAGTATACCAATCCCTGTGGAGACGATAATCCGATAAATACTTATCACTTATTACTTGCGATGTGTCCACTTGCACTAAATGCGCACTTTTGACACGCGACAAGTTTTTGGCGCCGTTGCCGGGGATTGACAACTAAATTTTGTTTTCTTTATTTTCTTGTTTCTTCTTTTTATTTTTATTTTTATTTTACCTTTGTTTTTCTTGGTGTATGACCAGGACAAACCCAACCAACCCTTTGTACGAGTTAGATCCAGAGATCGAACGAACAAGGCAAAGGTTCAGGAGACAAATCCAAGAAGCTATGGCAGATCACCCGGCAGGACAAAACTTACCTGCCGGTAATGGAGGTCTTCCGCCGCCACCAGGGCCGCGACAACTCACTGTCAGAGACTTCCTGGAAGAGGATTTAAATGGATTAAACCCAGGAGTCGTTATACTAGAGATAGAAGCAGCCCACTTTGAACTGAAACCTGTCATGTTCAATATGCTTAACACCATTGGACAGTTTGGTAGGTCTGTAACTGAAGATGCAAGGCAACACCTCAAGTCCTTCATGGAGATATGCAATTCTTTTAAAATCCAAGGAGTCCATGAAGATGTCTTGAGATTAAAGCTATTCCCCTATTCACTGAGGGATAGGGCAAAAGCCTGGCTAAATAGCATTCCAGCAGGATCTATTGGATCTTGGAGTGAACTCTGCCGTGATTTTATTACACGTTTTAATCCTACAAATTTATAAGATAGAATTCGTAATAAAATCACTTCTTTTCGACAAGAAGATGACGAACCTATGTACGAGGCATGGGAGCGCTACAGAGAGTTATTGCACAAATGTCCTTTGCATGGATTTCCCCTATGGATACAAGTGACTATGTTCTATAATGCCACGAATGCCCCGACAAGGATAATGTTAGATGCCTCGGCAAACGGAACACTCCTTGACAAAGCACCTGAGGAAGCTATTGAGATACTAAACAAACTCGCAAAAAACGATTTTCAATTCCCTACATCTAGGAGAAGAGGAGTAAGACGCCAAGCCACGGTGAATGAGTTAGACACATCAAATTCAGTGGCAGCACAATTGGCCTCTCTTATAAAGATGGTGCAAAATTTGCAATTACAACAAAATACCCGTGAGGTTAAGGTAATTGATTCTTTTTGTGATTTGTGTGGAGGTAACCACAATTCCTCTGATTGTATGAATCAAGAAATCGGTATGTATGTTGGAAATTACAGCCGAACCAATATGATGTCCAACACATACAATCCCTCATGGAAGAGGCACCCGAACCTGTCATGGAGCAATCCTAACAAAGCCTTAAAACCAACCACCCAACCCTCAGGATTCTAGCAACCAATGCAACATCTGCCGCCGCCGCAGGTCCAACAGTTAATGCCGCAGCAGCAGATTCAACATCAATCGGTAAGTTCGTTGGAGAACACTCTCAAAGCGTTTATGATGAAAACAGAATCATACATGGCAGAGAACAGTAATTTCATCAAAAGGACAGATGCTTTCATGAATAGGAATGAGATGAGGTTGCAGAATCAAGAAGCGGCTATTAAAACTTTAGAAACTCCGGTTGGGTAGTTTGCTCAAAATATAAACACTAGACCACAAGGAGGACTTCCTAGCAATATTGAAGTTACTAAGGTAATGGGCCATGAACAATGTAAAGCAATCACTACCAGGAGTGATCTACAACTGAAGGAAAAGATTCCAGCAAGTCAAAATCCATCAGCAGATCGAGAAAAAGAAGAGGCTGAGTAAACTGATCCTGATAACACTGCCCCGGCAAAAAGCACCGCAGCTCCTAAACAGCCTGCCGAGACAACAACAACCCTAGTGGTGCCAGGTATTAAATTCCAAGCTAAAGAAACCCTGGACGAGATGAGACCACCACCACCTTTCCCACAAAGGTTGAAAAAGCAAAAACAGGACCAGCAATTCAAAAAATTCCTTGATATTTTAAAGCAAGTCCACATTAACATACCATTCGTAGAGGGAATTGAACAAATGCCTAATTATGCCAAGTTCTTAAAAGACATGGTGTCTAAGAGGAAACGAATAGGTGAGTTCGAAACAGTGGCTGCTACTGAGGGATGCTTGACAATGCTACACAATCGCATGCCACCAAAATTGAAGGATCCTGGATGCTTTATCATACCTTGTGCGATAGGTAAAAATTATGAAGGTAAGGCCCTAGCGACCTTGGAGCAAGCATCAATCTGATGCCCAAATCTGTCTTCCAAAGTCTTGGAATAGGAAGAGCGAAACCTACAACAGTTATGCTCCAACTAGCGGATCGATCATATGTGCAACCCAAAGGCAAAATAGAGGACATATTGGTAAGAGTCGATAAATTTATTTTTCCTGCTGATTTCCTTGTCCTTGATTGTGATGCAGATGATAATGCACCGATCATCTTGGGGAGACCTTTCCTTGCAACTGGACGCACCTTAATCGATGTGGAAAAAGGAGAATTGACAATGAAGGTTAATGACCAACAAGTCAAACTCAATGCATTCCACAACTTAAAAAAATATGATGATCCAGAAGAGTGCAAGGCCATCCACATAACAGACACCAAAATATCCTGCCTTGGCAGTATACTCGGCAGGCTATTTGGCAAAAAGATCAAGCTCAAAGTGGATAAAAACACAGTAAAAGGGAGTGGTCAATATCTGAATTATAATTCTGGTCAACAAAAGAGAATCATCTTGGGAGATGCATTTGCATGCACTCCACCAGTAACATGATCTCTTCCCTTTTCTTTTCATATTATTATTATATTAGGATTAATTTAGTTTTTTTTATTTTATTTTAATTCGTTTTTGCTTTAAGTACTTTTCTTGTTTGTGTTTAATTTTTATTTAGGATAATAAGCAAGAATAAAGGAGAAATAGTTCACAGCAGGAATTCTGCCGAGGTAGTAAACAGTGTCAGAGCCGCAGCAGTTTCAACTGGCAGAACAGTGTGACGGCTAGTCTGCCGAGATTCCTGCCGCGGCAGAAAAGGAAACGGCAGTAAAGAGTAACGGCTACAAAATGGCTAGTGGATTCAAACGGTCACAAGGCCGAGGCCTATAAAAGCAACTCCTCCCTCTTGAACTATTCACTCTTGCATTCTTGTTTTCTTTAGAATTCTTAACAATCTTGCTCTCACAATACTCTCTGCCTACTCACAACTCTTCGTGAAATTCCCAGATTCCTTCCAAGAAAATCTCCAAGAAATCAATCTCTCACAATCTTGATGGCCACTTACAAGCGATTTGCCCCAGCCAATGTTGAAGACCGCTTCAACAGGTCTTTCATTGCCCGACAATTGTGGGAAGAACAAGGTTTCCAACCCTCGGATGACAAAAAATACGGCATCGAGCATTATCTCTTCGACAGAATCAAGTACCAAGACTGGGAAATCTTCTGTCTTCAACCTGCCCAGGCAAACGCTACCATTGTGCGAGAATTCTATGCGCACGGGCCCAACAAAGATTCCCTCTTTGTTCACTGTTGCGGCAGGCTTGTTCAGTTGGATGTCGAGACCATCAACGATTTCTACGGCCTCACTCCGAACCATGATGTTAACGCTGAATTCATGGAGGATGTCACTATCGAGGATTACGAGTTGATCAAAGACGACCTTTGCTACACGAATACTCCATGGGAAACCGGTGCCCATAGAGGATCGATAGTAAGGCAAAGCCTAAAGCCCGAAGCCAAACTTTGGAACACCTTCATCAAGAGACGCCTCATTCCCACCTCCCACAATAGCACGGTGGACCGAAAGCGATTGGTGCTCATCTAATTAATCATCAACAAGAGGAGCATCAACGTTGGAGAGATCATCTTACGAGAAATTCACGAATGCGGTAAGAAGGATAGAGGACCATTATATTTCCCTTGTTTGATCACTGGTTTGTGTGTTGCTGCAGGTGTAATAATAGAAGACACGGACGAATACACTCCCCAAAGGCGCGGATGGACTAGAGACTTTTGCCACAAAATTATGCAGATCACGCAGGTGGAACCAATCCAAGCAACGCCCCAGCAATTCACTGTTGATACTGCTGTTGGGGCCCAATGCACGGCAGACATGCTAGACAATGCCCACACCTCTACCGCAGTAGACCCATACCAAGAGATACTGCAAAGGATGGCAGCGATGGATCTTAGGCAACAGAGATACATGGAGTATCAAAGAGACTTTAACGGTACACTAGCCCAAATGATGCTCCATGCCTTTCTAGACTAAGGGGCGCAGTTTCCAGAATTTCCCAACAATATGTTTGTCACAGCCGCCCCTTATACCGAGACTACACCAGCTCCAGAAGGACCAAGGCCGTTCTTCCACGCGGGCCCTCCACCACCGTACCATGCTGCCGGCCCATCCAGGGCAGCAGACTCTTCCGCGGCATCATCTGCCAGCAGAAGACCATCAAAGCGGAGGGTAATCTTCCGTACTCCACCACGATCCCCAATCATCATGGGCAGTCTATTAGCTGAGATAGATGTCTATATGCACCAAAGCTCAACCGCCGCCGGACCGAGTACACACCATACCGGGGCAGCCACAGCAATGGAAGGTGGAACGGACATCATGATCACCGAGGAGATGGCCGACGTGGAAGAAGGAGAAGAAGTGGAGGCTCAGATGCAACGGACACCACCCACAAGAGTCCAACCGCCCCGGTAAGCAAAAGCTCAACCATCGCCCTCACAGAGAACAAAGCAATCAGCAGCAAGACCAAGGAGAAAAATTGTTACAAGCAGCTCTTCGGAGTCTCTTTAAATTTTTTTTATATAATTCAATATTATTTGCTGCTGGTTTCTTTATATACTGCTTATCTCTTTCATAATTTTTGTTGTCTGCTATTCTCTTCTAATATAAAGCATTGAGGACAATGCTTTGTTTGAGTTTGGGGGTGTAGATTCACTACCGAGGCAGCAATCTACTGCCGAGGCCATGCCAAAAAAAATGGAGTACTTAAGTGAAATTTTTTATAAATTTTTTTTATGCTCCTCGCCTTACTTGAATTAAATGCCTATACTTTTGCACTGCTTATCATCAGTATTGCCTTAGTTTATTCTTTAAGCTATAGAAATCTTTCTTCTTACCATGATTAGGTCCTATTAAGAAGGTTTAACCTTAGGATACTTAAGGATAAAAACTTAGAAGCTTACTATAAGATGATTTTTTAAACACTTTTGGGGACTTGTTGGATTATAGGAATTCTTTTAATGAACTTAGGTGATAAAGACTTAGATTCTTGGGAAAGTAACTAGAGGTGCCTATCACCGGCTCTAGGAAGTACTCTTCTTCATGCTAGAGGTGCCCGAAATTGGCTCTAGTATGTTATAAGGAATATGAAAAAGAAAGAGAAATTAGTGAAGAGAAAAACACAATCCTTGAGGTGCCCGAAATTGGCTCGAGAATTGGTTGTTTAGAAAAGAAGAGAACACTTAACCCAATTCTACTTGTCTTGAACTTAGAGTTTATCTAAGAAAGCCTTTAATCAAACTTGTCCACAAAAACGCACACACTCACCAATTCTTATAGTTTGTTTCTAGGTAAAGCCTTGGGTAGCCGAAAGGTTAAGTCTAAATAATAGACATAGTTGTGGTGGGGAGAATAGATGGAAACATAAGACCAAGAGAGAGTAGAGTTCGGCAAATTGATGGTTTGCATGGCTTGAGGACAAGGAATAGTTCGAGTTTGGCCGTTATGTTCAATATGTTAAATACAATTGGACAATTTGGTGGGTCTGCAACTGAAGACGCAAGGCAGCACCTTAAATCCTTCATGGAAATCTGCAATTCTTTTAAAATCCAAGGAGTCCATGAAGATGTCTTGCGATTAAAGCTATTCCCCTATTCACTGACGGATAGGGCAAAAGCTTGGTTAAATAGCATTCCAGCAGGATCTATTGGATCCTGGAGTGAACTTTGCCGTGATTTCATTACTCGCTTTAATCCTACTAATCTATATGATAGAATCCGTAATGAAATTACGTCTTTTCGACAGGCTGAAGACGAACCAATGTACGAGGCATGGGAACGCTACAGAGAGCTATTACACAAGTGTCCGCTGCATGGATTTCCCTTATGGACACAAGTGACAATGTTTTACAATGCCACGAATACCCCGACAAGGATGATGTTAGATGCCTCGGCAAACGAAACACTCCTGGATAAAGCACCTGATGAAGCTATTGAAATACTAAACAAACTCGCAAAGAATGACTTTCAGTTTCCTACATCTAGGCGAGGAGGAGTAAGACGCCAAGCCACGGTAAATGAATTAGATTCATCAAGTTCAGTGGCAACACAATTGGCCTCTCTTACCAAGATGGTGCAAAACCTACAGTTACAACACAATACCCGTGAGGTCAAGGTAATTGATTCATACTGTGACTTATGTGGAGGAAACCACAGTTCCGCTGACTGCATGAATCAAGAAACTGGTATGTATGTTGGGAACTACAACCGCAACAATGTGATGTCCAACACATACAACCCCTCATGGAAGAGGCATCCGAACCTATCATGGAGTAACCCAAACAATGCCTTAAACCTAATCACCCAACCATCGGGATTTCAGCAGTCGATGCCGCAGCAGCAAGTCCAACAGACGATGCCGCAGTAGCAAGTCCAACAGCCGATGCCGCAGCAACAGATGCAGCAGCAACCGCTAAGTTCATTGGAAAACACGCTAAAGGCCTTTATGATGAAAACTGAGTCATACATGGCGGAAAATAGTAATTTCATCAAGAGGACAGATGCCTTCATGAATAGGACTGAGATGCGGCTGCAAAATCAAGAAGCAACCATAAAAACGCTGGAAACTCAAGTTGGGTAGTTTGCTCAATGCATAAACACTAGACCACAAGGAGGCCTACCTAGCAATACTGAAGTTGCTAAGATAATAAACCATGAACAATGTAAGGCAATCACTACTAGGAGTGGTCTATAGCTGAAGGAGAAGATCCCAGAGAGCCAAACCCAATCAGCAGATCAAGCAAAAGAAGAGGCTGAGCAAACTGAAGCTGACAACACTGCCCCGGCAGAGAGAACTACAGCTCCTGAGCAGCCTGCCGAGGCAACAACAATTCCAGTGGTGCCAGGTATAAAACTTTCAACTAAAGAAACCCTGGATGAAATGAGACCACCACCACCTTTCCCGCAAAGGTTGAAAAAGCAACAGCAGGATCAGAAATTCAAGAAGTTCCTTGACATCTTGAAGCAAGTCCACATCAACATACCGTTCGTTGAAGCTATTAAACAGATGCCGAACTATGCCAAGTTCTTAAAGGACATGGTGTCCAAGAGAAAACGAATAGGTGAGTTTGAAACAGTGGCTGCTACTGAGGGATGCATGGCAATGCTGCATAACCGCATGTCACCAAAGTTAAAAGATCCTGGTTGCTTCATTATACCTTGTGCGATAGGAAAGAGTTATGAAGGAAAGGCCCTATGAGACCTTGGAGCAAGCATAAACCTTATGCATAAATCAGTCTTCCAAAAGCTTGGAATTGGAAGGTCGAAGCCTACAACAGTGGTGCTCCAACTCGGGGATAGATCTTATGTGCAACCTAAAGGCAAAATTGAGGACATACTGGTAAGAGTGGACAAGTTTATTTTTCCTGCCGACTTTCTTGTCCTTGATTGTGAAGCAGATGACAATGCACCGATCATCCTTGGGAGACCCTTTTTAGCAACTAGACGCACATTAATTGACGTGGAAAAAGGAGAGTTGACTATGCGGGTCAATGACCAACAAGTCAAACTCAACGCATTCCACAACTTAAAGAAGTATGATGATCTAGAGGACTGCAAGGCCATCCACACAGTATACAATAAGATATCCTGCCTGGGCAGTCTGCTCGGCAGAATGTTCGGCAAGAAAATCAAGCCCAAGATGGATGGACAGACAGCACAAAGGAGTGCCCCACACCAATTCATAAATTGGGCCTAAGGGAGAAAATAATTCTGGGAGATGCTTTTGCATGCTCTCCCCCAGTAACCTAACCTCTCCCCTTTTCTTTAAATAGTATATTAGGATTAGTAGTTTATTTTTATTTTTCTAATTATTTTCGTTTTCAGTATTTTTCTTTTGTGTGTTTTATTTAGGAATAAAAAGCAAAGATAAGGGAATAATAGTTCACAGTAGGAACTCTGCCGAGGCAATAAAATAGTGTCAGGGCCGCAGCAGTCCCAACGGGCAGAACAGTGTAACGGCTAGTCTGTCGAGATTTTTGCCGCGGCAGAAAAAGGAAACGGCAGAAAAAGGAAACGGTTACAAACGGCTAGTGGTCTCAACAGTCACAAGGCCGAGGCCTATATAAAAAACTCCTTCCTCTTGAACTATTCACTCTTACTTTCTTGCTTTCTTTAGTATTCTTAACAATCTCTCTCTCAATTACTCTCTGCCTTCTACAATCTCCAGATTCTCTTCAAGAAAAACCTCCAAGAACGCACATCTCTCTATCTTGATGGCTACATACAAAAGATTCGCCCCAGCCAACGTTGAAGATCGATTCAACCGATCTTTCATCGCTAGGAAACTTTGGGAAGAACAAGGCTTCCAACATGCAGACGAAGAAAATTACGGCATTGAGCACTACCTATACGACAGAATTAAGTACTAGAATTGGGAAATTTTCTGTTTGCAACCCGCCCAGGGGAACGCCACGATCGTGCGGGAGTTCTACGCTCATGGGCCTAACAAAGACTCCCTATTTGTTCATTACCGCGGCAGGCCGGTCCAGCTCGATGCCGAGACGATCAACAACTTCTACGGCCTCACCCCAGATAGTGATATCCATGCCGAATTCTTGGAAGATATCACTGCCGAGGACTATGAACTCATCAAAGACGATCTTTGTTACGGAAACACTCCATGGGAAACCGGTACCCATCGAGGCTCCGTAACAAGACAAAGCTTGAAGCCGGAGGCCAAGATGTGGAACACCTTCGTCAAACGACGCCTTATCCCAACATCACACAATAGCACGGTGGATCACAAGAGATTGGTGCTTATCCAATCCATCATCAACAAGAGGACCATCAACGTTGGAGAAATCATCCTACGGGAAATTCACGATTGCGGTAAGAAAGATAGAGGACCCTTGTATTTCCCTTGCTTGATTACGGGTTTATGTGTTTCTGCAGGTGTACCCATTGAAGAAACCGATGAATACACGCCCCCAAGACGAGGATGGACCAGGGACTTCTGCCACAAAGTCATGCAAATCACGCAAGCCGAACCTATCCAGGCAACGCCGCAGCAGTTCACTATCGATACTGCTGTCGGGGCCCAGTACACGGCAGACATGCCTGGTACTGCCCACACCTCTGCCGCAGCAGACCCATACCAAGAAATCTTGCAGCGAATGGCCGCAATGGATCTTTGACAACAACGATACATGGAGTACCAACGAGACATCAATGGCACTCTAGCCCAGATGATGCTGCACGCCTTCCCGGACCAAGGCGTACAATTCCCGGAGTTCCCAAGCAACATGTTCGTCACCGCCGCACCCTACACCGAGACTACACCAGCCCCGGGAGGACCACGACCATTCTTCCATCTGGACCCTCAGCCCCAATACTAGGCCGCCGGCCCATCTAGGGCGACAGATTCTGCCGCGACCTCATCTGTTAGCCGAAGGCCATCCAAGCGGAGGGCCTTCTTCAGCACTCCACCCAGATCGCTAATTATCATGGGCAGTCTATCCGCCGAGATAGATGCATATGTGCACCAAAGTTCCTCTGCCGCCGGCCCAAGCACACACCACACCAGAGGAGCTACTACGATGGGAGGAGGAACGGACGTGATGATAACCGAAGAGATGGCAGATGTTGAAGAAGGAGAAGAAGTAGAAGCCCCGATGCAAAGGACCCCACCCACTCGAGTCCAGCCGCCGAGGCAAGCAAAGGTGCAACCATCGCCCTCCCCAAGGACAAAGCATTTGGCATCAAGGCCACGGAGGAAAATTGTTACAAGCAGCTCCTCGGAGTCGCTTTAAATTTTCTTCGTTCACTAAATCAATGTTAATTGCTTTTACTGTTTTTACTTGCTGCACATAATTCATATTCTGTTTTGCCGTTTATTCCTTCAAAATATAAAGCATTGAGGATAATGCTCGGTTCGACTTTGGGGGTGCAGATTCACTGCCAAGGCAGCAATCTACTGTCGCGGCCTTGCCAAAAAGGGAGTATTCCAATGATATTTTTTTAATTTTTATGCTCCCCGCCTTACTTGAATTCACTGCCTACACTCTTGTACTGCTCATCATCAGTATTGCCTTAGTTTATTCTTTAAGGCTATAGAAATCTTTCTCCTTACCATGTTTAGGTTCTGTTAAGAGGGCTTAACCTTAGGATGCTTAAGGATGAAAACTTAGAAGCTTACTATAGGAAGAACTTTAAACTTCAAACACTTTTGGAACTTGTTGGATTATAAGAATTCTTTTAATGAACTTAGGTGATAAAGACTTAGATTTTTGGAAAGTAACTAGAGGTGTCTACCACCGGCTCTAGAAAGTCTCTTCTTCATGCTAGAGGTGCCCGAAATTGGCTCTAGTATGTGTAAGGAATATTAAAAAGAAAGAAGGATTTTAGTGAAAAGAAAAACACAAGTCTTTGGTGCCCGAAACCGGCTCAAGATTTGGGGTTTGAAAAAGAAGAGAACACTTAACCAATGTCTATTTGTCTTGAACTTAGAGTTTGTCTAAGAAAGCCTTTAATCAACTTGTCCACAAAAACACAAACAATAACAACTCTTATAGTTTGTTTCTAGGTAAATCCTTGAGTAACCGAATGGTTAAGGCTAAAGAATAGGCCTAGTTATGGTGGGGAGAATAGATGGCCATGTAAGACCAAGAGAGAGTAAAGTTCGGCAAATTGATGGTTTGCATTGCTTGAGGACAAGCAATAGTTCGAGTTTGGGGGTATGATAAGTGCTCAACGCACTATCACTTTTTACTCCTTTTATGGGCATTAATTACCAAATATACACCCACTTGGACCAATGCATGCACTCAATGTGATATATTTAGAAGTACACTCATATAGATAATATTTATAGAAAAAGGCACGTTTTACTGCGTTTTCATATCTGTGTAGGAGAACTAGTGCCGCGACAGAGACAAGGCCGAGGCAGGACCTGATGCCGAGGCAGCAGCAGAAAGACAGGAAGCAAGATTATAGGCGATGGAAAGACAAAAATCCAAGGAACGTGTCTGGACTTGAAGCCCATGAATCGGAGCTGGCTAGCACAAGGAAAAGCCCAAAGGAAGACCATGCGAGAAAGCCCCTTAGCCGAATATAAACTTGGAAATATATTATTATTATGTACTTGACTTGTTCCCTACTCCAAGTTGTATTCTACTTAGGAAAGGTTTGCCCTAGGTCTAGCCTATATAAAGACCTAGCCACCCAATGTACAAAACACGAAATACCAAGGGAGAGAGCCGACTTCTACTCTTGTTTCTTTCCTCTCCATCATGTTCTAAACCTTCTTAGGGATTAGGTGAAGGTTGTAGAGTATTTATGAGAGGAGATTGTACTTTGTCTTTCATTCAATGCAATAAAGATTATCAAGGTTTGCTTATCCTTTGTTATTCCTTGTTTCACAATTGAGCTCGGGAGAGGATATTGTGATCATCCATTTATCTATGCTCGGGAGAGTTAGATTCACGAAAGGGGTAAGTATGGTGCTTCAATCGCGAAACACTAACTCGGCCTAGGGATAGGTTAAGAGTTTCAGCGGCTAAAAGAAGTGTGAGATTTATTGGTAAGTATAATTGGTTCACGCCAAGAGGTATCATCAAGGACTAGTCATCAACAGCACTCTGACTTAGGGATAAGCGGAGTCATTCAAGGACACTTTGCCGAACTTTGGTAAAGTCTGCCCACGAGAAAGGGATTGCCGCGGCAGACAGTGTTATCGCTGCCCAGGCAGTAAAACTGCAGTGCTGCCGAGGCAGTGATATACGATTGCATTGGACGGAGACAAGTCAATCAATTCCATAATACAACGCAACTGGATCCTAGCCCATCTCTCTCTACTATTTCAATCTTTTACTTTTATCTTAGTTATTTTAGTTTATATAAATCAAATCAACTCACTTGTGTTTTTATCTTTCTACAGAACAAGGAGGTGAAGAGAACATATTAAGTATACCGGTCTCTGAGGAGACGATAACTCGATAATATACTTATCACTTATTACTTGCGATGTGTCCACTTGCACTGAACGCGCACTTTTGACACACGACATAAAGCCTCAAACGGTGCCATCTGTATACTTGCCTGGAAACTATTACTGTAAGCAAACTCCACCCAAGGCAACTGTTTCTCCCATGAACCTTGAAACTCAATGATGCAACATCTCAACATATCCTCCAAAGTCTGAATAACACGTTCAGACTGATCATCCGTCTGCGGATGATAAGCCGTACTAAAGCTAAGCCTTGTACCCAAAGCAACTTGCAAACCCTTCCAAAACTTAGAGGTAAAGCGCGGATCTCTATCCGATATGATCGACTTAAGCACACCATGCAACTTCACCACCTCAGAAACATACAACCCCACTAACTTATCCATAGAATACGCCGTATGCACGGCAAGAAAATGTGCACACCTTGTAAACCTGTCAACAATCACTCATATAGAATCCTTTTTGGACGGCGTCAAGGGTAACCTCGACACAAAATCCATAGTCACTCTCTACCACTTCCATTCCGGCACTTGACCCGGTTGCAACAACCATGTAGGAAACTGATGTTCAACTTTCACCCGCTGACACACCATACACCGTGACACAAACTCCGTCACATACTTCTTCAACCAACCCAAAAATATACACTTTTGAGATTCCTGTATATCTTCACACTACCCGAATGCATAACAAACGGAATAGTATGAGCTTCTACCAAGATAGCTTGTCTCATCTCAACACCATCTGGTACCACAATCCGACCTTTAAAACACAAAACCTCATCATCATCAAAATGATATTCGATCGGTCTACCTTCAGTGACATCTTCCACAATAGGCACCAAAGCCTCATCCTTCAACTGTTTTACCTTTATCATTTCTACCAAAAACAGGTTTTACCTACGACTCCGTCACAAAACAATTTTTTTTCCTTTGAAATATTCCACTTAGCAAACATAGCCCTTAACTCCACCGCTGTCTTACGACTCAAAGCATCAGTTACCATGTTAGCTTTTCCCGGATGATACTCAATAGACAATCAAACATTTACCCTCTTCGGACAAACAACAAATTCGTCCCTCACACTAAAGCAACAACGCACAAACCACCACACTACTTCATCTTTCACAGAAAACATAACTCAAATGAGAACTCCTTTTTTTTAGATCGATAATCAACTCTTAGCAACCACCACAGTTTCCATACCACCACCGTCGAACTAACCCTCTTTTCAATATCCTCAATCATACAAGATAACCATATAAACCTTCCATCAGCCTACGGTCCACACAACGACGCTCAACCAACAAGCCTCATACTAGCTTAACATAAAACCGCTAAACATGGTCTCAAGCAAACTCCATCGATGGCAACACCCTCATTAAGAGACATAGTCCCAGCATACCATCCCTCCACCTATGGATGACAAAATCCCAATATTTAAACGGATGCCAATGTTGTTACCAAAAAACCTCGAATCTAAATATGCTAGGACATACCACATATCCAACCCAACCAAAGGAACTTAGGGCTCCAAGAGAACCGTACTCGAATGAACGATTGTTCCAGCTACACACCTAGAAAACCTCATCTCACCCTCAAAATTTTACTACCAAACTCATGATGATTCTTCCTAACTTACCAGTAGGACAAACGACCACCCATAACTCAACCATATCCAAAACAAGGCCACTCAAAAACACCTGCTCCTAACTTCTATTACAACACCGTACCACCAAACGCATAGAAAAGATTACCACATGTCCTTATCAAGACACCACTCCAACTCTGAAACCTTCGAAACAACCATGCGGCTCAAATAACATAAAAGGTTTTTGACACAAAAACTTAACCTTGCCAAACACATCGTTAACTAGACCCTTACCAAACATCTGATCACTTCTTACCTCCGATCAACTTAACTAAGTCAGAGTCCCACTCATAGCTCCACTATTTTACCAGGACTCTCACATAGATTTAACCAAACAACTTTTCTCGTAACTCCACAGCAATCCTGGTCCATCCCACAAAACAAACACCCTTCACAGACATCCTTACACAAGCCAAGCCACCCACGATAGCTAACATTGAACAAAACATGCAACACCAGGAACCTACCACCTTCGTGTCGACACCCAACATCGTACTCATCTCAAAGTTAGTACCTCCAAATCAAGCTTGAGCCACCACAACAAACACAACAACACACCTCAAACTTCGAGGTCTGCGTGTCGCTAACTACCTCAACACCCAACGCTAAACTCTTCCCCAACCTTAACTCACTGATAAAGTCAACTCTTATCCCACCTATACCACAACAAAATCCAAACTTGTCTAACTCTTCCTTCCACTCACCCCAACACCTCTTATTTTATAACCTTACCAAGGTTGTAACCACACTGATGAATCATCCACTAACATAAACCCACTAGACATAACTCTCACTACACTTTCAATAAAAGCAAGCACAAAAGACCAAGTAACGGATAAAGGTTATAAACTGTCTAGTGGTCCTCGTCACACAACTCAAACACCATCACAATCTAACTTTAGCCGAGGTAAACCCAACTTAAATCCTTATACACACAATATGTGCACTTTCCACCTTTACGGCACAACTAAAACCTCGCAAGGTCACAACAAAACCATGATTCAAACCCATGATACCACAACTCCCATACTAATATATATGTTATTGTATTCTTTCATCAAGACTTGACCCAATACTCCTCAAGGCAAAACACCCGATCGGTCACAACCCTTAACCTAACCACACATTACACCATACAATAGAGGATTCCATGTATTTTTTTTCCACTAACCATGACGATAAACATATCCCTTTTCTTTTAAAACAAATCCAAACTCTTTAAGAAAACAAAACACCAAACAGTATTACATCACACAACATGCCACAACCTTCTCACAACCTCCAAACTCTAACTGGAGAGAATTTGCAAACCTCAGCCTTACATTTCTTAATGACCAACTCAAAACTAACCATAACTCAGGGTATCTCCCTCGGTTTCAAATATTCACAACTCTGAGCCCAAAAGACCCATTCCTCATCCAACAAGAACTTGCCCACAACACAACAAGCTCATGACCAAAAGAAAGCCTTTTCAACAATTTTTTTTAACAAACCTACACCCAAAAATAACCAACCCAGCACCACTTCCATCTTCAAAGGAGATACTCGCAAGTGTGAACAAATGTATGTATGATTACCTATATGCCCCCATCAATGCCTGTGCAAGTGAACTCTTATACCTTAGGTTACACCTATATAAAGAATCTTTTGGTCTAGCAGCCACATCAGAGAATTCCGATTTCCCAAAACCTAGAATAACGAAAAACAATTTTTTGAGATTTTGCTTTCTCAACCGGGTGAACCGAGTAGAGGCTGAGACAATATTCGTGGAGGCTAAAGATTCGAATTGTCGAACGATCGTGATTGTAGCAAATCCAGTTGTTGTTTTTGCTGCTTATCAAGGAACCCAATGTAAGTCATCGCATCTCTTCCTCCTAATTTCGGATTAAACGTACATGGATCACTGGAAAGACCGTCGTAATTTTGTTCCGCTGTGCCATGGGGTATGCCGACGGTCCCAACAATTTGCTCATTAGGGACAACTTTGCTATCCTATAAAGAATCGATCATATCTCCTAGTTCCCATATCCGATTTTAGCTCATTTTACCTCTTTGGAAAGCTAAGAAGATCCTATAAAAGGAAAAATTAACCTTACATTTTAATTCCCAAGCAATCAATACCTGATTTCGTTCGAATCAGACTTGTCCAGATTTGGAACCGCTTGGACAGTCCTTACGGAAAGGCTTATAACTTCCTCTAAAAAATTCCGATTGAGGTTCCGTAAATTTTCACATGAACTAAATACAAGAGAGTATTCTACTGCAAAATTTCAGCCCTTAACTCCCTCAAATACGTCACAGGGAATTTTTCTAAAAGTGCTACCCGGAATTGCATTTTTAAGCAATTTTGGCTAGTTTCCATTCTATGGTCTAAATTCTCAATCCAAACTTATCCTCATGGATTTCAAGAATTTCAAACACAAAATTAACATCACTTAATTCATTTTTCATCAACTTAATCTCATGCAATTCTAAAATAAATCAATTAATACACATATTGTAACACCCGACCCGGATGTCACATTTAGGCCTCCGGCCCAAAACCTGTATTCCAAAATTTCATTTCAAAGCCCAATAAATAAAATCAAATTCAAGTCCAATTATGATTAATAAAATCCATTAAGTTAAAACATAGCCCAAAATAATAATAAGTAATCGGAGCTCCAAAATATTACAAACCTTTTAAAACATTCGACCCAAATTAAAATAAATAGAGTTACATTACATAGAGTTCGACATAGTACTAGCCCACTAAATCTAATAAATGTACTCTGACAACACGGTCGATGCTGAAATCCAAACCTTGATGGTTCTCCACGAATCGGCTTCACCTAACCTACGCACGAAAACACATTTCGAACGCTGAGCTACGAAAGCTCAGTGGGTACGCCATACTCGACCAACATCATGCATATCATAAGCAGTAAAGCAAAGCATATAAATATCGTGCATGATATGATGATCTAACATGCTTGCCTACCACATGGCAGAAACAATGTATAATATCGCACACAACATATACATGTCACATCACAAAATAACACACAATAGTGAGGCCCGCGTCCACACAGCATCGGGATCCTACACTCAGGATTGAGGCCGCCCTCAAATCCTATGCCCGGAATATTACATCGGACATCTTCGAACGAGGCCGCCCAACATTTGGAAAAGGGATGGAGGCCCAACCAATCCCATGCTCGGAATGTTACATCGAACATTTTCGAGTGAGGTCGCCCAACACTCGGAATAAAAGTCTTGAATACATCACCCGGCATATTACATCGGATGGCCTTCGACGTGTTGCAACACTTTTGTATATCCAGATTTCCATCAAACAAGGACTCGATACACAAAAATGATCCACCTAGGATCCTCACATCAAAACATATCAAGACTTAACATAATTTAGTCGTTCGGGGTTTAATATCATCAAATTCGTGTTAACAATTCATTTCATCACTTATAGGATTCATTAGGACTCTTAATTATCTTACGGAACCTCAAACGATACCAAACTTGTCGAGTTCTCGTAGGGGTATCGATACCCTTATGTGGGGTATAAACCAACCCTGCTTCGATTCCTACCCAAAGAAGGCATCGAAACACGGGTATCGATACCGGTATCTATACCCGTTGGCCATTTTCAAAGTCAACGAAAGAGGACTCTCCAGATTCGATACTGGTATCGATGCCATTATGCCACATGAGAATCCGGTATCGAACCATGGTTCGATACCCCTGCCCACAAAGCCTATTTTCACTCATGGGTATCGATAACGGTGGCCCGTGTATCGATACCCCTGCACGAAATGCAGGTCTACACTTAAAAAAATTTTAAGGATTCTTCCCAACATTAATCTATTCGATTCTAAAGTGTTCCTATTAGTTGTTGCGTGTCAAAAGTGCTCAAATAGTGCAAGTGAACACGTCGCAAGTAATAAAGTGATAAGTATATCAGATATCGTCTCCACAGGGATTGGTCTACTTAATATGCCTTCTTTTCTCTTCTTGCTCTGAAAAGGAATAAAATAAAAACACAAGTAAGATTGGGGTTGATGAATACTAAATAAATAAAACTAAAGAAAAAGAAGATAAACAGATTAAAAAAGTGGTCAGGATCCAGTTGTGTTGTATAGTGGATTCAATTGAATTGTTTCTGTCCAATGTAATCGCACACCACTGCCTCAGCAGTACTGTATATTAATGCCTTGACAGTGAAGATGCTTGTTCGCCGCGGCAATCTCTTGCTCTTGGGTAGACTTTATCAAAGTTCGGCAAAGTGTCAAAGTACTGTTGAAGACCAGTTCTTGATGATACCTCTCTGCGTGAATCAATTGTAATCACCAACCAATCACACACTTCTCTTAGCCACTGAAACTCTTAACCTATCTCTAGGCCGAGTTAGTGTTTCCCGATTTAAACACCGTACTTATTCCTTTCGTGAATCAAACTCTCTCGATATTAGATAAATGGATTACTTGCAAACTTTTCTCTCGAGCTTGGATGTAAGAACAAAGAATGGCGAAGAGTAAGCAAACCTTGATATTTTATTGCATTAAAACAAGAAACAAAAGTCAATCTCTTCGCACTAATACTTTACAACCTTCACCTAAGCCTAAAGAAACTTAGAACATAATAAAAAGAAATCTAAAATCTAAGGTGGAGTCGACTCTCTCTACAATGCTAATCTTTGTGCCAAAAATTGTCCTCTTCTTCTCCTCTTGGACGGCTAGGTCTTATATAGGCTTGGTCTAGGGCAAACCTTTCCTAAGTAGGAGTATAACTTGGAGTAGGGCACAAGTCAAGTCCATAAATAAAATATTTCCAAGTTTACTCCAACTAGGATTCTTTTTCGCGTGGCCTTTGACTTGGGCTTTCGATGTGCTACTCAGCTCCGATTCATGCGCTGCTTGTTCAGAAACATCCAGGTCATTTTTATCTTTAAGTCACCTACAATATCGTTACTTGTCCTTGCTGCCTCGGCATCAAGTCCTGCCTCGGCCTCAGTTGCTGCCGCGGCAATAGTTTTTCCTGCACAGACACAAAAGTACAATAAAACCCGCCTTTTCTATAAATATCATCTTCATATGTTTCCAAAAGCAAAATATCTAATTATCTCACATTAAGCACATGCATTGGTCCAAGTGGGTATAGATTTAGTGATTTTTGTCCATGAAAGGTGTAAAATGTTATAGTGAGTTGAGCACTTATCACACCCTCAAACTCGAACTATTGTTTGTCCTCAAGAAATGCAAACCATCAATTTGCCAAACCTTACTCTCTCTTCGTCTTATGTTTCCATCTATTCTCCCCACCATAACTATGCCTATTCTTAAGCCTTAACCTTTCGGTTACCCAAGGGTTTACCTAGAAACAAACTATAAGATTTAGTGAGTGTGTGCGTTTTTGTGGACAAGTTTTATTAAAGGCTTTCTTAGACAAACTCTAAGTTCAAGAAAAGTAGATTTGGGTTTAGTGTTCTCTTCTTAAAAAAACAATTTCTTGAGCCAATTTTGAGCACCTCAAGGATTGTGTTTTCTCATCAATAATTCCTTCTTTCTTTTGATATTCTTTTTATCATACTAGAGCCAATTTCGAGCACCTCTAGCATGAAGAAGAGTAACTCCTAGAGCCGGTGATGGGAACCTCTAGTCACTTTCACAAGAATCTAAGTCTTTATCACCTAAGTTCATTAAAAGAATTCCTATAATCCAACAAGTCCCAAAAGTGTTTTTAAGATTTATCTTATAGTAAGCTTCTAAGTTTTCTTCCTTAAGTATCCTTAGGTTAAACCTTCTTAACAGGATCTAACCATGGTAAGGAGAAAGATTTCTATAGCCTTAAAAGAGTAAACTAAGGCACTACTGATGAAAAGCAGTACAAAAGTATAAAAAGCAATTCATGTAAGGTGGTGGACATAAAAAATTTTAAAAGAAAAACTTAAATATTTCCTTTCATGGCAAGGCTGCGGCAGTAGATTGCCTCGGCAGTGGATCTACACCCCTAAACTCGAACCAAGCATTATCCTCAATGCTTATAAAGAACACACAGCAGGATATAAAATAAGAAAACAAGAAAAGTAAACAATATATATATATATATATATTAAGGCAACATGAATATGTGAAATTTAAAGAGATTCGGAAGAGCTGCTGGGAACAATTATTTTTCGTGGCCTTGCCGCTGACTGTTTGACTTTTGATGTTGGTGATGGTTGAGTTTTTGCTTGTCGTGGCAGCTAGACTCTTGTTGGTGGTGTCCGTTGCATTGGAGCATCCACTTCTTCTCTTTCCTCCTCGTCGGCAATTTCCTTGGTGACCATGATGTTTGTCCCGCCTTCATTTGTTGCGTCTGCCCTATCATGGTGAATGCTTGGCCCGACAGCGGTTGAGCTTTGATGTACATAGGCATCTATCTCCGCTGATAGGCTGCCCATAATGATGGGGGAGTGCTGAAAACTGCCCTCCTCTTTGAAGTTCGTCTGCTGGCAGATGATGCCGCGGCAGAGTCTGCTGCCCTAGATGGGCCAGCAGCATGAAATTGTTGCTGAGGGCCAGTGGGGAAGAATGATCGTGGTCCTCCTGGAGCTGGAGTTGTCTTGGTGTAGGGTGCAGCTGTGACAAACATGTTTGTAGGGAACTCGGGGAACTGCACCCCTTGGCCGGGAAAGTTATGGAGCATCATTTAAGCAAGTGTGTTGTTGAAGTCCCATTGATACTCCATTTATCGTTGCTGCCTAAGATCCATAGCTGTCATCCTTTGAAGTATCTCCTGGTATGGGTCTGCTGCGGCAGTGGTGTGGGCAGTGTCCGGCATATCTGCCGTGTACTGGGCCCCGACAACAGTTTCAACAGTGAACTGCTGAGGGGTTGCCTAAACTGGCTCTGCTTGTGTGATCTACATGATTTTGTGGCAGAAGTCTCTAGTCCACCCTCGTCTATAGGCTGTGAATTCATCCGTTTCTGCCAGTGGTACACCTACCGCAGTATAAATACCAGTTATTAAACAAGGGAAATATAAAGGTCCTCTATCTTTCTTACCGCATTCGTATATCTCCTTTAAAATTATTTCCCCAACATTGATGCTCCGTTTGTTGACGATTGATTAAATGAGCATCAATCTCCTTTGATACACCGTGCTATTGTGGGAGGTTAGGATGAGGCGTCTTTTGACAAAGGTATTCCAAAGCTTGGTCTCGGGCTTAAGATTTTGCCTTGCTATCGATCCTCTATGGGCACCAGTTTCCCAATGAGTATTCTCGTAGCAAAGGTTGTCTTTTATCAGCTCATAATCCTCGTTGGTGATGTCCTCTATGAATTCAGCATGATCATCACGTTCAGGTGTAAGGCCGTAGAATAGGTTGATTGTCTCGGCATCAAGTTTGACAGGCCTGCCTCGGCAGTGGACATAAAGAGAGTCCTTGCTCGGTCTGTGCACATAGAATTCCCGCAGGACATTGGCATTGGCCTGAGCAGGTTGTAGGCAAAAGATCTCCCATTCTTGATACTTGATCTTGTCGAACAAATAATGCTCAATGCCGTAGTTTTCCTCATCGGAGTGTTGGAACCCTTGTTCTTCCTATAGCTGCCGAGCAATAAAAGATCTGTTGAAACGTTCTTCAACAACGGTAGGGGCGAATCTGTTCTATGTAGCCATGTATGAGTATTGGAGAATTTGAGGATCTTAGAGAGTTTCTTGGAGATTTTCGAAAATTCTAAGAAATCTTGGAAATAGACAGAGAGTATTGTGAGAAAGAGATTAGCAAGTAAATCTAAAAAGAATCAAGAATGCAAGAGTGAATAGTTCAAGAGGAAGGAAGTGCTTATATAGGCTTCAGCCTTATAGCCGTTTGAACCACTAGCCGTTTTGTAGTCGTTAGCCTTTACTATTGTTTGCTTTTACTATCGCGGCAAGAATTTCGGCAGACTAGCCGTTACACTGTTCTGCCCGTTGGGAATGCGGCAGCTTCTGACACTATTTTCTGCCCCGGCAGCAGTTTTCCTGCTGTGAACTAATTCTCCTTTATTCTTGCTTATTGACCTAAAAATTAAACATAAACAAAAATAATTAAAGATAAATATAATAAAAATTTAACTTTACTAAACTAGTCCTAATAATATAAAAATTAGAGAAAAGAGATTATGTCACTGGTGGAGTGCATGCGAGTGCATCTCCTAAGGTGATTATTTCTTGTATGCTAGAATGATGTTTCAAATGTTGGTCATTCTCCTTGAACTCATGCTCATCCCTCTTCGATTTGGTGTTTACTGCACCATGTGGTTCTGACCATTTGGACCTGAATATGCCTGGACAATGTGTTTTCTTATTAGTTTCCTCTATTTCTGGCTTAATCTTCTTGCCCAATATTTTGCCTAGTATGCTGCCGTGGTAGTAGCTACTGAAACAGGATATCTTGGTTCCTGCATCTGTGGTGTGGAGGACTTTGCATTCTTCTGCATCATCATATCTTTTCAAATTGTGGAAGACATTGAGTTTGACTTGTTGGTCATTAACCCTCATTCTCAACTCTCTTTTTTCCACATCTATGAGTGTGCGTCCAATGGCAAGGAAGGGTCTCCCCAAGATGATTGGTGCCTTGTCATCTGCTTCACAATCAAGGACAAGGAAGTCAGCGGGAAAAATAAATTTGTCAACTCTTATCAGTATGTCCTCGATCTTTCCTTCAGGTTGCACATATGATTTATACGCAAGTTGGAGCATCACTGTTCTGGGTTTTGCTCTTCCTATGCCAAGCTTTCGGAAGACTAATTTGGGCATTAGGTTTATTGTAACCGCCTTAGCCCGACCTGGACGGAACCGGCACTAACGGGTTACACGGGGAATATCGAACCAAACCCGCGAAGGTCTAATTCGATAAACAACCCTGAAAACCGATATGTTTTTTTCTTAACTAGATGCATAATTAAGTTCCTATGTGTGTCGAGGTCTTGCATAACGAAAATGGGAACATTCGATTCACAGTTGATCATTCAACTCGCATATAAAACATAAGGGCCAAAACGCAAATAACTTTAATTCCTATAATAAACCGAAACTTCAATCTACCAAGGTTCAATTAAACATGCACAGAACACACATATTAAAATTCAGATCAATCGGATCATTATAGCATCACCAATCTCATGTTTCATTAAGTAGGGACCAAATTGTAAAGCTCACAAATCACAGGGACTAAAACCAACATTAATTTAGCAATACGAATTTAAGTGAACATCATGCATCAAGGTGATATTACCACTCAAATTATTATTCATTGCATCCATATTCGATCGTGGGAAGACGTCCAATCCTACACGAAATTTTCAACACTTAGAATGTCATTTTTGGTCAGGGGTATCGATACCTTTGGTCTAGGTATCGATACCCTGACGTGGAGCTAGCCTCGTTGCACTTCGAAGGTCAGGGGTATCGATACCTCCAAAGGTGGTATCGATACCACAGTGACTAGTGGGGTAATTGCATCGAATCATGCTTTTGTACCACCCCAAATTAAGCCTTGGGTATCGATACCCTTACTAGAGGTATCGATACCCCTTGTGCAATTTAACAAGTTTGAACATTCTAAGTTAATTCCACCCATTCAAACATAACCATTAATCACCCCTAATTATATGCATAATTTCCTAAGCATAAAGAACAATTTAAAGTACACAATTACCAACAACATGGACCTCAAAATTATCTATAGGCATGCTTCCTATGTTATGATTAAAAACAAGAACGTTCATGCATGTACATGCTACAAACAATTCAAAACAATATCACCAATCATCAAATCACAATCAAGGCAATACAAGGTCTTATTACAAGTCATTAACCAAAGCAAAACACACACTCATAAGGGATAGGTTTACAAATTGCGGAGCCCCGATTTATTTGCCAAATCATACTAAAAATGTGAGGTCTTTTCCCCTTGGTCCTCTTGCTCCAAATGCATCCCCAAATGTCTCTATTTTTCTGCAAAGATGAAAGGAGAGCTTAAGCAAAATATGCTTAGTGAGGAAGCTCTAAACAAAATCATCAATGCATCAAATTAAAACAATATTTAAAAACCATAACTTGTAATGCTTTTTCTAAAACCAAGCATGCTTAAGAAATCATGTTCATGTTCATAATACCAAAAACCTTTCCTTGAGTATGCAAGGCATTATCAATTCATTTCACAAATGATGCACAATGTTCCAAATATTTCTATGTTTGTATATTGGCTTTCTACTGATCACTTAATGTGAACCTTAAGTTCACCGAATACGCAGATCCATTGTTTTAGAGACCCTTGGTCTCGTCATGACACAAAGTCACCATAGACATGATACGAAGTCACCATTGACATGACACAAAGTCACCATTATCAAGCTCTACCACGCACGGTTGGACACAAAGTCACCCTTGTTACTTGTAGGCGGCTCTACCACGCACGGTTGGACACAAAGTCACCCTTGTTACGTGTAGGCATTTCCTTTCCTTTATTTCCATAATATTTATAGTGCACTCAATCCTAATGACATGTCATTTGTATTCGAATCTAAAAGTAGTGTCACTAAGCCAATATCAAGTCCAAGTATGCATGCTAATTTGCTGCTCATAATGCATCCATAATGTGTTCAACAAATGAACCAAAAGTCATGCCCAATGGCACCATCATATGTAAGGCAAATAACCATATCATATTCCACTTCATTTTTCATGTTTTCATAAACCATGGATGTCTTATAAAACCATGCATTTCCAGCAATTAACACATGCATGCATCATTTCAAAATCATACTTATGCATTTCCAAAAATCTCTTTAAATCATCATCATAAATGTCATTACCGAAAATAACCGAAACTCATAATAATGCATCAAAATCATTTACTTTACTTACTCATGAACTATGGAAAGTTTTCACACTATTCCATAGCCCCAAAAACAGAAACGAACCAATGCAATTCACTTTTAAACCAAAATCACTCACCGACAAGGGAAATGAGCCTTCGTCGATGCTCTGACGGCAATGCCAACGCACCAGCCACTTATGCAACTTCTTGCACTACTTCTACAGCATTAAAAACAGAGCATATTCACATCACAACATGCTCAAAACAGCAGCCACATTAAACCTTCACAAAACTATCGAAAACCTAGCCGAAAAGACTGAAACCTAGCCGAAACGCATCCGAAACATCATCAGCCAAAAACCTAATGAATCTAACATCTAATCCATTTCAAATATGAACCAAAAGCACTTCCAAACCATCCTTATACCTCCAGCAACAAAAGAACACCTAAAACAACCCCTAAAACAACCGAAAACCACCTTAAAACACCACCGATTGCATTATTCCGGGATTAATTTGATGTTAACTCATTTCAAGACTCAATAAATCATTTAATTAACCTAGTTAGTATTTCGCGATTGAAACACCGTACTTACCCCTTTCGTGAATCTAACTCTCCCGAGCTTAGATAAATGGATGATTCACAATATCCTCTCCCGAGCTCAATTGTGAAAACAAGGAATAACAAAGGATAAGCAAACCTTGATAACTTTAGTGCATTGAATCAAAGACAAAGTACAATCTCCACTCACAAATACTCGACAACCTTCACCTAATCCCTAAAAAGGTTTAGAACATAATGGAGAGGAAAGAAACAAGAATATAAATCTGCTCTCTCCCTCGGTATTCCGTGTATTGTACATTGGGTGGCTAGGTCCTTATATAGGCTAGACCTAGGGCAAACCTTTCCTAAGTAGAATACAACTTGGAGTAGGGAACAAGTCAAGTACATAATAATAATATATTTCCAAGTTTGCTTCGGCTAAGGAGGCTTTCCCGCGTGGTCTTCCTTTGGGCTTTTCCTTGTGCTAGGCAGCTCCGATCCATGGGTTTCAAGTCCAGACAAGTTCCTTGGATTTTTATCTTTCCATCGCCTATAGTCTTTCTTCATGTCTTTCTGCTGCTGCCTCGGCCTTGTCCCTGCCGCGGCACTGGTTCTCCTGCACAGATATGAAAATGCAGTAAAACGTGCCTTTTTCTGTAAATATTATCTATATGAGTATAACTTCTAAATATATCACATTAAGCATATGAATTGGTCCGAGTGGGTGTATATTTGATGATTAATGCCCATAAAAGGAGTAAAAAGTGATAATGTGTTGAGCACTTATCACACCCCCAAACTCGAACTATTGCTTGTCCTCAAGCAATGCAAACCATCAATTTGCGGAACTAAACTCTCTCTTGGTCTTACAGGTCCATCTATTCTCCCCACCATAACTAGGCCTATTCTTAAGCCTTAACCATTCGGTTACCCAAGGGTTTACCTAGAAACAAACTATAAGAATTGTGAGTGTGTGCGTTTTTGTGGATGAGTTGATTAAAGACTTTCTTAGATAAACTCTAAGTTCAAGACAAATAGACATTGGTTAAGTGTTCTCTTCTTTTTCAAACCTCAAATCTTGAGCCGGTTTCGGGCACCAAAGACTTGTGTTTTTCTTTTCACTAAATTCCTTCTTTCTTTTTAACATTCCTTAAAACATACTAGAGCCAATTTCGGGCACCTCTAGCATGAAGAAGAGACTTTCTAGAGCCGGTGGTAGGCACCTCTAGTTACTTTCCAAAAATCTAAGTCTTTATCACCTAAGCTCATTAAAAGAATTCCTATAATCCAGCAAGTCCCAAAAGTGTTTAAAGTTCTTCCTATAGTAAGCTTCTAAGTTTTCATCCTTAAGCATCCTAGGGTTAAGTCCTCTTAACAGAACCTAAACATGGTAAGGAGAAAGATTTCTATAGCCTTAAAGAATAAACTAAGGCAATACTAATGATAAGCAGTGCAAAAGTGTAAGCAGTTAATTCAAGTAAGGCGGGGAGCATAAAAATTTTAAAAAAATCACTGGAATACTCCCTTTTTGGCAAGGCCGCGGCAGTAGATTGCTGCCTTGGCAGTGAATTTGCACCCCCAAACTCAAACCAAGCATTGTCCTCAATGCTTTATATTTGAAGAAATAAACGGCAAAACAGAATATGAATCATATGCAGCAAGAAAAAACATTAAAAGCAATTAATATTGAATTAAGGACAAAGAAATTTAAAGTGACTCCGAAGAGCTGCTTGTAACAATTCTCCTCCGTGGCCTTGATGCCAAATGCTTTGTCCTCGGTGAAGGCGATGGTTGCGTCTTTGCTTGCCGGGGCGGTTGGACTCGAGTAGGTGGTGTCTGTTGCATTGGGGCTTCTACCTCCTCTCCTTCTTATACATCAGCCATCTCTTCGGTGAGTATTATGTCCGTTCCTCCTCCCATTGCTGTTGCTCCTCCGGTGTGGTGTGTGCTTGGGCCGGCGGTAGTGGAGCTTTGGTGCACATAGGCATCTATCTCGGCGGATAGACTGCCCATGATAATTGGTGATCTGGGTGGTGTGTTGAAAACGACCCTCCTCTTGGATGGTCTTCTGCTGACCAACGAGGCCGCGGCAGAATCCGCTGCCCTGGATGGGCCAGCAGCCTGGTATTGGGGCTGAGGGTCCGCATGGAAGAACGACCTTGGTCCTCCCGAGGCTGGTGTAGTTTTGGTGTAAGGTGCGGCTGTGATGAAGGTGTTGCTTGGGAACTCCGAAAATTGTGCTCCTTGCTCCGGGAAAGCGTGCAGCAGCATTTGGGCTAAGGTGCCATTGAAATCCCTTTGGTACTCCATGTACCTTTGTTGTCAAAGATCTATTGTTGCCATCCTCTGTAAGATCTCCTGGTACAAGTCTGCTGCGGCAGATGTGTGGGCAGTACTAGGCATGTCTGCCATGTACTGGGCCCCGACAGCAGTATCGGTAGTGAACTGCTGCGGCGTTGCTTGGACAGGCTCTGCTTGAGTGATCTGCGTGACTTTGTGACAGAAATCCCTGGTCCATCCTCGTCTTGGGGGCGTGTATTCATCTGTTTCTTCAATGGGTACTCCTGCAGAAACACATAAACCCGTAATCAAGCAAGGGAAATACAATGGTCCCCTATCTTTCTTACCGCACTCGTGAATTTCCCTTAGGATAATCTCGCCAACATTGATGGTCCTCTTGTTGATGATGGATTGGATAAGCACCAATCCCTTGCGATCCACCGTGCTATTGTGTGATGTTGGGATGAGGCGTCGTTTGACGAAGGTGTTCCACATCTTGGCTTCCGGCTTCAAGCTTTGTCTTGTCACGAATCCTCGATGGGTACCGGTTTCCCATGGAGTGTTCCCGTAACAAAGGTCGTCCTTGATGAGTTCATAGTCCTCGGCAGTGATATCTTCCAAGAATTCGGTATGGATATCTCTGTCTCGGGTGAGGCCGTAGAAGTTGTTGATCGTCTCGGCATCGAGTTGGACCGGCCTGCCGCAGTAGTGAACGAACAGGGAGTCTTTGCTGGGCCCATGAGCGTAGAACTCCCGCACGATCGTGGCGTTCACCTGGGCAGGTTGCAAACAGAGAATTTCCCAATTCTGGTACTTTATTCTATCAAACAAGTAGTGTTCAATGCCGTAATTCTCTCCATTCACGTACTGGAACCCTTGTTCTTCCCAAAGTTGCCTTGCGATGAAAGATCGATTGAATCGATCTTCAACGTTGGCTGGGGTGAATCTTTTGTAAGTTGCCATCAAGAAAGAGAAAATTGAGTTCTTGGAGGTTTTCTTGAAGAGAATCTGGAGATTTAAAAGGGATTAGTAGGCAGAGAGTAATTGAGATAGTGATTGTTAAGAATACTAAAGAAAGCAAGAAAGTAAGAGTGAATAGTTCAAGAGGAAGGAGTTTCTTATATAGGCCTCAGCCTTGTGACCGTTGAGATCACTAGCCGTTGTAACCGTTTCCTTATTCTGTCGTTTCCTTTTCTGCCGCGGCAGGAATCTCGGCAGACTAGCCGTTACACTTTTTTGCCCGTTGGGACTGCTGCAGCTCTGACACTGTTGTATTGCCTCGGTAAAGTTCCTGCTGTGAACTATTTTTCCCTTATCTTTACTTTTTATTCCTGAATAAAAATTTAAACACACGAAAGAAAAATACTGAAAACAAAAATAATTAGAAAAAATAAAAATAAACTACTAACCCTAATATAATAAAGAAAAGAAAAAGGGAGAGGTTAGGTTACTGGTGGAGAGCATGCGAATGCATCTCCCAAAATTATTTTCTCCCTTAGGCCCAAATTATGTATCGGTTGTGGGCCGTTCCTTAGTGTTGTCTGTCCATCCATCTTGGGCTTGATTTTCTTGCCGAATATCCTGCCGAGCAGACTGCCCAGGCAGGATATCTTATTGTCTATTATGTGAATGGCCTTACATTCCTCTGGATCGTTATACCTTTTTAAGTTGTGGAATGCATTGAGTTTGACTTGTTGGTCATTGACTCGCATAGTCAACTCTCCTTTTTCCACGTCAATCAGTGTACCTCCAGTTGCTAGGAAGGGTCTCCCAAGGATAATCGGTGCGTTGTCATCTGCTTCACAATCAAGGACAAGGAAGTCGGCAGGAAAAATAAACTTGTCAACTCTTACCAGTATGTCCTCGATTTTGCCTTCAGGTTGCACATAGGATCTATCCGCGAGTTGGAGCATTACTGTTGTAGGCTTTGGCCTTCCAATTCCAAGCTTTTGGAAGACTGATTTAGGCATGAGGTTTATACTTGCTCCAAGGTCGCATAGGGCCTTTCCTTCATAACTCTTTCCTATCGCACAAGGTATAGTGAAGCAACCAGGATCTTTTAACTTTGGTGGCATGCGGTTATGCAGCATTGCCATGCATCCCTCGGTGGCAGCCACTGTCTCAAACTCACCTATTCGTTTTCTCTTTGATACCATATCTTTTAAGAACTTGGCATAGTTGGGCATTTGTTCAATGGCCTCAACGAATGGTATGTTGATGTGGACTTGCTTCAAGATATCGAGGAACTTCTTGAACTGTTGATCCTGTTTTTGTTTTTTCAACCTTTGCGGGAAAGGTGGTGGTGGTCTCATCTCTTCCAGGGTTTCCTTAGTTTGGAATCGTATACCTGGCACCACTGGAATTTTTGCTGCCTCGGCAGACTGCTCAGGCGCTGCAGTGCTTGCTGCCGGGGCAGTGTTGTCAGACTCGGTTTGCTCAGTCTCTTCTCTTGGTTGATCCGCCGGTTGGGTTTGGTTCTCTGGAATCTTCTCTTTCAACTGTAGACCACTCCTATTAGTGATTGCCTTACACTATTCATGGCTTAGTACCTTAGCAACCTCAGTATTGCTAGGTAGGCCTCCTTGTGGTCTAGTGTTTATACATTGAGCAAACTGCCCAACCTCACTCCTATTCACTGGCAGGAGTGAGGCCGTAGAAATTATTGATCGTCTCGGCATCGAGCTGGACTGGCCTGCCGCGGCAGTGAACGAAAAGGGAGTCTTTGCTGGGCCCGTACGCGTACAACTCCCGGACAATCGTGGCATTCGCCTGGGCAGGTTGAAGACAGAAAATTTACCAGTTTTGGTACTTAATTCTGTCGAAAAGGTAGTGCTCTATGCCGTAGTTGTCTTCATCTGCATGCTGGAAACCTTGTTCTTCGCAAAGTTGCCTAGAGATGAAAGATCGGTTGAATCGATCTTCAACGTTGGCTGGGGCGAATCTTTTATATGTTGCCATCAAGATAGAGAGATATGAGTTGTTGGAGGTTTTTCTTGAAGAGAATCTGGAAATTTTACAAGAATTAGTAGGCAGAGAGTAATGTGAGAGAGAGATTGTTATGAATACTAAAGAAAACAAGAAATTAAGAGTGAATAGTTCAAGAGGAAGGAGTTTCTTATATAGGCCTCGGCCTGTGACCATTATAGCCACTAGCCGTTTTGTAGCCATTTCCTTTTTTTACCGCGGCAGGAATCTCGGCAGACTAGCCGTTACACTGTTCTTCCCGTTGGGACTACTGTGGCCCTGACACTGTTTTATTGCCTCGGCAGAGTTCCTGCTGTGAACTACTTCTCCTTTATTCTTGCTTATTGACCTAAAAAATAAAACATACGGAAAGAGAAAATACTTAAAGCAAAAATAATTAGAAAAATAGAAATAAACTACCAACCCTAATATATTAATAAAGAAAAGGAGAGAGGTCATGTTACTGGTGGAGAGCATACAAATGCATCTCCCAAAATTATACTCTCCCTTAGGCCCAAATTGTGAGTCTGTTGTGGGCCACTCTTTTTTTCTGTCTGTCCATCCATCTTGGGCTTAATCTTCTTGCCGAATATCTTGTCGAGCAGACTGCCAAGGCAGGATACTCTAGTGTCTACTGTGTGGATGGCCTTGCACTCCTCTGGATCATCATATTTTTTTAAGTTGTGGAATGCGTTGAGTTTGATTTGTTGGTCATTGACCCGCATTGTCAACTCTTCTTTTTCCACGTCAATGGGGGTGCGTCCAGTTGCAAGGAAAGGTCTCCCAAGGATGATCGGTGCATTGTCATCTGCTTCACAATCAAGGACAAGGAAGTCGGCAGGAAAAATAAACTTGTCAACTCTTACCAGTATGTCCTCGATTTTGCCTTCAGGTTGCACATAGGATCTATCCGCGAGTTGGAGCATTACTGTTGTAGGCTTTGGCCTTCCAATTCCAAGCTTTTGGAAGACTGATTTAGGCATGAGGTTTATACTTGCTCCAAGGTCGCATAGGGCCTTTCCTTCATAACTCTTTCCTATCGCACAAGGTATAGTGAAGCAACCAGGATCTTTTAACTTTGGTGGCATGCGGTTATGCAGCATTGCCATGCATCCCTCGGTGGCAGCCACTGTCTCAAACTCACCTATTCGTTTTCTCTTTGATACCATATCTTTTAAGAACTTGGCATAGTTGGGCATTTGTTCAATGGCCTCAACGAATGGTATGTTGATGTGGACTTGCTTCAAGATATCGAGGAACTTCTTGAACTGTTGATCCTGTTTTTGTTTTTTCAACCTTTGCGGGAAAGGTGGTGGTGGTCTCATCTCTTCCAGGGTTTCCTTAGTTTGGAATCGTATACCTGGCACCACTGGAATTTTTGTTGCCTCGGCAGACTGCTCAGGCGCTGCAGTGCTTGCTGCCGGGGCAATGTTGTTAGACTCGGTTTGCTCAGCCTCTTCTCTTGGTTGATCCGCCGGTTGGGTTTGGTTCTCTGGGATCTTCTCTTTCAACTGTAGACCACTCCTAGTAGTGATTGCCTTACACTATTCATGGCTTAGTACCTTAGCAACCTCAGTATTGCTAGGTAGGCCTCCTTGTGGTCTAGTGTTTATACATTGAGCAAACTGCCCAACCTGAGTTTCCAGAGTTTTTATGGCCGATTCTTGATTTTGTAACCTCATCTCAGTCCTATTCATGAAGGCGTCGGTCCTCTTGATGAAATTACTATTTTTCGCCATGTATGACTCGGTTTTCATCATGAAGGCCTTTAGCGTGTTTTACAATGAATTGACCGGTTGCTGCTGCATCTGCGGCGGCGGCATCGGTTGTTGGACTTGCTGCTGCAGCATTGGCTGCTGAAATCCCGGTGGTTGGGTGATTGGGTTTAAGGCATTATTCGGGTTGCTCCATGATAAGTTTGGATGCCTCTTCCATGAGGGGTTGTATGTGTTGGACATCACATTGGTACGGTTGTAGTTCCCAACATACATACCGGTTTCTTGATTCATGCAATCAACAGAACTGTGGTTACCTGCACATAAATCACAACATGAATCAATTACCTTGACCTCACAGGTATTGTTTTGTATTTGTAAGTTTTGCACCATCTTGGTAAGAGAGGCCAATTGTGCTGCCACTGAACTTGATGAATCTAATTCGTTTACCGTGGCTTGGCGTCTTACTCCTCCTCGCCTAGATGTGGGAAACTAGAAGTCATTCCTATCGAGTTTATTCAAAATTTCAATAGCTTCCTCGGGTGCCTTGTCCAGGAGTGTGCCGTTTGCCGAGGCATCTAACATCATCCTTGTCGGGGCATTCGTGGCGTTGTAAAACATTGTCACTTGTGTCCATAAGGGAAATCCATGCAGCAGACACTTGTGCAATAGCTCTCTGTAGCGTTCCCATGCCTCGTACATTGGTTCGTCTTCAGCCTGTCGGAAAGAAGTAATTTCATTACGAATTCTATCATATAGATTAGTAGGATTAAAGCGAGTAATGAAATCACGGCAAAGTTCACTCCAGGATCCAATAGATCCCGCTGGAGTGCTATTCAACCAAGCTTTCGCCCTATCCCTCAGTGAATAGGGGAATAGCTTTAACCGCAAGACATCTTCATGGACTCCTTGGATTTTGAAAGAGTTGCAGATTTCCATGAAAGATTTGAGATGCTGCTTTGCGTCTTCAGTTGCAGACCCACCAAATTGTCCAATTGTATTTAATATGTTGAACATAACAGGTTTAAGCTCAAAATGGGCTGCTTCAATCTCGGGTGTAACGACTCCTGGGTTTAGTCCATTTAAGTCCTCCAAGAAATCTCTGACAGTCAGTAGTCGCGGCCCAGGTGGTGGCGGAAGACCTTCATTGTCGGTCGGTATGTTTTGTCCTGCCTGAACCTCTACCATGACTCCTCGGATTTGTCTCCTCAACCTTAACCCTGTTCTTTCAATCTCAGGATCTAACTCGTATAAGGGGTTGGTTGGATTGGCCCTGGTCATACACCAAGAAAAACAAAAGAAAAAGAAAAAGAAACAAGAAACAAGAAAACAAGGAAAACAAAATTTAGTTGTCAGTCCCTAGCAACGGCGCCAAAAACTTATCGCGTGTCAAAAGTGCGCGTTTAGTGCAAGCGAACACATCCCAAGTAATAAGTGATAAGTATGTTATCGAGTTATCGTCTCCTCAGGGACTGGTATACTTAATATGCTTCCTTCATCTTCTTGCTCTGTAGAAAGATAAAAACACAAGTGAGTAGATGTGATTTATTTAAACTAAAATAATTGAATAAAAATAAAGAGTCGAAATATTAGAGAGAGAGAGATGGGTCAGGATCCAGTTGTATTGTATTGTGGACTTGATTGACTTGTCTTTATCCAATGCAATCGTATATCTCTGCCTCGGCAGCACTGCAGTTTACTGCCTGGGCAGCGATAACGCTGTCTGCCGCGGCAATCCCTTGCTCGTGGGCAGACTTTACCAAAGTTCGGCAAAGTGTCCTTGAATGACTCCGCTTATCCCTAAGTCAGAGTGTTGTTGATGACTAGTCCTTGATGATACCTCCCGGCGTGAACCAATTATACTCACCAACCAATCTCACACTTCTTTTAGCCGCTGAAACTCTTAACCTATCCCTAGGCCGAGTTAGTATTTCGCGATTGAAACACCGTACTTACCCCTTTCGTGAATCTAACTCTCTCGAACTTAGATAAATGAATTCGGCTAAGGAGGTTTTCCCGCATGGTCTTCCTTTGGGCTTTTCCTTGTGCTAGCCAGCTCCGATTCTTGGGCTTCAAATCCAAACACGTTCCTTAGATGTCGAGGTATGTTGATGTGGACTTGCTTCAAGATGTCGAGGAACTTCTTGAATTGCTGGTCTTGTTTTTGCTTTTTTAACCTTTGTGGGAAAGGTGGTGGTGGTCTCATTTCATCCATGGTTTCTTTAGTTTGAAATTTTATACCTGGCACCACTGGAGTTCTTGCTGCCTCGGCAGGCTGCTTAGGAGCTGCAGTGCGTTCTGCGGGGGCAATGTTGTCAGCTTCAGTTTGCTCGGCCTCTTCTTTTACTTGATCCGCTGATTCAATTTGGCTCTCTGGGATTTTTTCCTTCAGCTGTAGACCACTCCTAGTAGTGATTGCCTTGCACTGTTCATGGCTCATTACCTTAGCAACTTCGGTATTGCTAGGTAGGCCTCCTTGTGGTCTAGTGTTTATGCATTGAGCAAACCGCCCAACCTGAGTTTCCAGCGTTTTTATGGCCGCTTCTTGATTTTGCAGCCTCCTCTCAGTTCTATTCATGAAGGCATTTGTCCTCTTGATGAAATTACTATTTTCTGCCATGTATGACTCAGTTTTCATCATGAAGGCCTTTAGCGTGTTCTCAGTTTTCATCTGCTGCTACGGCATAGACTGCTGGGCTTGCTACTGCGGCATCGGTTGCTGAAATCCCGAAGGTTAGGTGATTGGATTTAAGGCATTGTTAGGGTTACTCCATGATAGTTTTGGATGCCTCTTCCATGAGGGGTTGTATATGTTGGACATCACATTGTTGCGCTTGTAGTTCCCAACATACATACTAGTTTCTTGATTCATGCAATCAGAGGAACTGTGGTTACCTCCACATAGGTCACAATATGAATCAATTACCTTGACCTCACGGGTATTTTGTTGTAACTGCAGGTTTTGCACCATCTTGGTATGAGAGGTCAATTGTGCTGCCACTGAACTTGATGAGTCTAATTCATTTATCGTGGCTTAGCGTCTTACTCCTCCTCGCCTAGATGTAGGAAACTGAAAGTCATTCTTTGCGAGTTTATTCAGTATTTCAATAGCTTCCTCAGGTGCTTTATCCAGGAGTGTTCCGTTTGCCGAGGCATCTAACATCATCCTTGTCGGGGCATTCGTGGCATTGTAAAACATTGTAACTTGTGTCCATAGGGGAAATCCATGCAAAGGACACTTGTACAATAGCTCCCTGTAGCGTTCCCATGCCTCGTACATTGGTTCGTCTTCTGCCTGTCGAAAAGAAGTAATTTCATTACGCATTCTATCATATAAATTAGTGGGATTAAAACAAGTAATGAAATCACGGCAAAGTTCACTCCAAGGTCCAATAGATCCTGTTGGAATGCTATTTAACCACGCTTTCTCCCTATCCCTCAGTGAATAGGGGAATAGCTTTAATCGCAAGACATCTTCATGGACTCCTTGGATTTTGAAAGAGTTGCAAATTTCCATGAAGGACTTGAGGTGCTGCCTTGCGTCTTCAGTTGCAGACTGATAAGTGCTCAACACACTGTCATTTTTTACTCCTTTTATGGGCATTAATTACCAAATATACACCCACTTAGACCAATACATGCACTCAATGTGATATATTTAGAAGTATGCTCATATAGATAATATTTACGAAAAAAGACACGTTTTACTGCGTTTTCATATCTGTGCAGGAGAACCAGTGCCACGACAGAGACAAGGCCGAGGCAGCAGCAGAAAGACAGGAAGCAAGATTATAGGCGATGGAAAGACAAAAATCCAGGGAACGTGTCTGGACTTGAAGCCCATGAATCGGAGCTGGCTAGCACAAGGAAAAGCCCAAAGGAAGACTATGCAAAAAAAAACCTTTAGCCGAATACAAACTTGGAAATATATTTTATTATGTATTTAACTTGTTTCCTACTCCAAGTTGTATTCTACTTAGGAAAGGTTTGCCATAGGTCAAGCCTATATAAAGACCTAGCCACCCAATGTAATAAAAAATGAAATACCTAGGGAGAGAGCCGACTTCTACTCTTGTTTCTTTCCTCTCCACCATGTTCTAAACCTTCTTAGGGATTAGGTGAAGGTTGTAGAGTATTTCTGAGAAGAGATTGTACTTTGTCTTTCATTCAATGCAATAAAGATTATCAAGGTTTGCAATAAACTGCAGTGCTGTCGAGGCAGTGATATACGATTGCATTGGACGGAGACAAGTCAATCAATTCCACAATACGACGCAACTGCAGTGTTTTTTATCTTTCTACAGAACAAGGAAGTGAAGAAAGCATATTAAGTATACCGGTCCCTGAGGAGACGATAACTCGATAATATACTTATCACTTATTACTTGCGATGTTTCCACTTGCACTGAACGCGCACTTTTGACACGCGACACAGACCCACCAAATTGTCCAATTGTATTTAACATATTGAACATAACGGGTTTTAGTTCAAAATGGGTTGCTTCAATCTCCGGTGTAACGACTCCTGGGTTTAATTTGTTTAAGTCCTCTTCCAGGAAGTCTCTGACAGTGAGCCGCCGCGGCCTAGGTAGAGGCGGAAGTCCTCCATTGCTGGCAGGTAAGTTTTGTCCTGCCGGGTGTTCTGCCATGGCTCCTTGGATCTGTCTCCTCAACCTTTGTCCTGTTCTTTCGATCTCTGGATCTAACTCATACAAGGGGTTGGTTGGATTGGCCCTGGTCATACACCACGAAAAACAAAAGTAAAATAAAAATAAACAAGAAAATAAAGAAAACAAAATTTAGTTGCCAGTCCCCGGCAACGGCGCCAAAAACTTGTCGCGTGTCAAAAGTGCGTGTTTAGTGTAAGTGGACACATCTAAAGTAATAAGTGATAAGTATTTATCGAGTTATCGTCTCCTTAGAGATAGATATACTTAATATGCTTTCTTCACCTTCTTGTTCTATAGTAAAAGTAAAGAACACAAGTGAGTTGATGTGATTTATTTAAACTAAAAGAATTGAATAAAAATAAAGAGTTGAAATATTAGAGAGAGAGATGGGCCAGGATCCAGTTGTATTGTATTGTGGACTTGATTGACTTATCTTTATCCAATGCAATCGCATATCTCTACCTCAGCAACACTGTAGTTTACTGCCTGGGCAGCGATAACGCTGTCTGCCGCGACAATCCCTTGCTCGTGGGCAGACTTTACCAAAGTTCGGCAAAGTGTCCTTGAATGACTCCGCTTATCCCTAAGTCAGAGTGTTGTTGATGACTAGTCCTTCATGATACCTCCCGACGTGAACCAATTATACTCACCAACCAATCTCACACTTCTTTTAGCCGCTGAAACTCTTAACCTATCCCTAGGCCGAGTTAGTATTTCGCGATTGAAACACCGTACTTACCGCTTTCGTGAATCTAAATCTCCCGAGCTTAGATAAATGGATTACTCACAAACTTCCCTCCCGGGCTTGAATGCAAGAACAAGGAATAACAAAGGATAAGTAAACCTTGATAATCTTTATTGCATTGAATAAAAGACAAATTACAATCTCCTCTCACAAATACTCCACAACCTTCACCTAAACCCTATGAAGGTTTCAGAACATGATGGAGAGGAAGTAAACAAGAGTAGAAGTCGGCTCTCCCTAGGTATTTCGATATATGATACATTGGGTGGCTAGGTCTTTATATAGGCTAGACCTAGGGCAAACCTTTCCTAAGTAGAATACAACTCGGAGTAGGGAACAAGTCAAGTACATAAAAATAATATATTTCCAAGTTTGAATTCAGCTAAGGGGCTTTCCCGCGTGGTCTTCTTTTGGGCTTTTCCCTGTGCTAGCCAGCTCCGAATCATGGGCTTCAAGTCCAGACACGTTCCATGGTTTTTTGTCTTTGCATCGCCTATCACTTTGCTTCCTGTCTTCCTGCTGCTGCCTCGGCATCAGGTCCTGCCTCGACCTTGTCTCTGCCGCGGCAATGGTTTTCCTGCACAGATATGAAAACGCAGTAAAACATGCCTTTTTCTATAAATATTATCTATTTAAGTATAACTTCTAAATATATCACATTAAGCACATGCATTGGTTCAAGTGGGTGAATATTTGGTGATAAATGCCGATAAAAGGAGTATAAAGTGATAGTGTGTTGAGCACTTATCACACCCCCAAACTCAAACTATTGCTTGTCCTCAAGCAATGCAAACCATCGATTTGCCGAACTCTACTCTCTCTTGGTCTTACATGTCCATCCATTCTCCCCACCATAGCTAGGCCTATCTTTAAGCCTTGACCATTCGGCTACTTAAGAATTTACCTAGAAACAAACTATAGGCTTGTGAGTGTGTGCGTTTTTGTGGACAAATTGATTAAAGGCTTTCTTAAATAAACTCTAAGTTCAAGACAAATAGACATTGGTTTAAGTGTTCTCTTCTTTTTCAAACCCCAAATCTTGAGCCGGTTTCGGGCACCTCAAAGACTTGTGTTTTTCTTTTCACTAAAAACCTTTTTGTCTTTTCTTTTTAATATTCCTTAATACATACTAGAGCCAATTTCGGGTACCTCTAGCATGAAGAAGAGATTTTCTAGAGCCGGTGGTAGGCACCTCTAGTTACTTTTCAAAAAATCTAAGTCTTTATCACCTAAGTTCATTAAAAGAATTCTTATAAACCACAAGTCCCAAAAGTGTTTAAAGTTCTTCCTATAGTAAGCTTCTAAGTTTTCATCCT
The DNA here is from genome assembly GCA_035048815.1 of Abelmoschus esculentus. Lineage (NCBI taxonomy): Eukaryota > Viridiplantae > Streptophyta > Magnoliopsida > Malvales > Malvaceae > Abelmoschus > Abelmoschus esculentus. The sequence continues at coordinate 9,384,853 of JAUCBN010000015.1, forward strand.
TAAGCATCCTAAGCTTAAGCCCTCTTAACAGAACCTAAACATGGTAAGGAGAAAGATTTCTATAGCCTTAAAGAATAAACTAAGGCAATACTGATGATGAGCAGTGCAAGAGTGTAGGCAGTTAATTCAAGTAAGGCGGGGAGCATAAAAATTATGAAAAAAAACACTAGAATACTCCCTTTTTGGCAGGGCCGCGACAGTAGATTGTTGCCTTGGCAGTGAATTTGCACCCCCAAACTCAAACCAAGCATTGTCCTCAATGCTTTTATATGTGGAAAGAATAAACGGTAAAACAGAATATGAATTATATGCAGCAAGGAAAGATAGTAAAAGCAATTGAATATTGAGATAAAGGACAAGGAATTTTAGAGAGACTCCGAAGAGCTGCTTGTAACAATTTTTCTCCGTTGCCTAGATGCCATGTGCTTTGTCCTTGGGGAGGGCGATGGTTGCGCCTTTGCTTGCCTCGGCAGCTAGACTCGAGTGGGTGGGGTCCTATGCATCGGGGCTTCTACTTCTTCTCCTTCTTCAACATCCGCCATCTCTTCGGTTATCATCACGTCCGTTCCTCCTCCCATCGCAGTTGCTCCTCCGGTGTGGTGTGTGCTTGGGCTGGCGGCAGTAGAGCCTTGGTGTACATAAGCATCTATCTCGGCGGATAGACTGCCCATGATAATTGGCGATCTTGGTGGAGTGCTGAAAACGGCTCTCCGCTTGGATGGCCTTCGGCTGACAGATAAGGCCGCGGCAGAATCTGCTGGCCTAGATGGTCCAGCAGCCTGGTATTGGGGTTTAGGGTCCGGATGGAAGAACGGTCGCGGTCCTCTTGGGGCTGGTGTAGTCTCGGTGTAGGGTGCGGCAGTAACGAACATATTGCTTGGGAACTCCGGGAATTGGATGCCTTGGTCCGCGAAGGCGTGCAACATCATCTGTGCGAGAGTGCCATTGAAGTCCTGCTGGTACTCCATGTACCGTTGTTGTAGAAGATCCATCGCGGCCATTAGTTGCAAGAGTTCTTGATACGGGTCTGCTGCGGTAGAGGTGTGGGCAGTACCTGGCATATCTTCCGTGTACTGGGCCTCGGCAGCAGTATCGGCAGTGAACTGCTACGGTGTTGCCTGGACAGGTTCTGCTTGTGTTATCTGCATGATTTTGTGGCAAAATTCCCTGGTCCATCCTCTTCTTGGGGGTGTGTATTCATCCGTTTCTTCAATGGGTACACCTGCAGAAACACATAAACCCGTAATCAAGCAAGGGAAATACAATGGTCCTCGATCTTTCTTACCGCACTCGTGAATTTCCCGTAGGATAATTTCTCCAATGTTTATGGTCCTTTTGTTGATGATGGATTGTATAAGCACCAATCGCTTGCGATCCACCGTGCTATTGTGTGATGTTGGGATGAGGCGTCGTTTGACGAAGGTGTTCCACATCTTGGCTTCCAGCTTCAAGCTTTGTCTTGTCACGAATCCTCGATGGGTACCGGTTTCCCATGGAGTGTTCCCGTAACAAAGGTCGTCTTTGATGAGTTCATAGTCCTCGGCAGTGATATCTTCCAAGAATTCGGTATGGATATCTCTGTCTGGGGTGAGGCCGTAGAAGTTGTTGATCGTCTCGGCATCGAGTTGGACCGGCCTGCCGCGGCAGTGAACGAACAGGGAGTCTTTGTTGGGCCCATGAGCATAGAACTCCCGCACGATCGTGGCGTTCGCCTAGGCAGGTTGCAAACAGGAAATTTCTCAATTCTGGTACTTAATTCTGTCGTAGAGGTAGTGTTCAATGCCGTAGTTTTCTTCGTCTGCATGTTGGAAACCTTGCTCTTCCCAAAGTTGCCTAGCGATGAAAGATCGGTTGAATCGATCTTCAACGTTGGCTGGGGCGAATCTTTTGTATGAAGCCATCAAGATGGAAAGATGTAAGTTCTTGGAGTTTTTCTTGAAGAGAATCTGGAGATTGTAGAAGGCAGAGAGTAATTGAGAGAGAGATTGTTATGAATACTAAAAGAAAGCAAGAAAAATAAGAGTGAATAGTTCAAGAGGAAGGGGTTTCTTATATAGGCCTCGGCCTTGTGACCGTTGAGACCGCTAGCCGTTTTGTAACCGTTTCCTTTTTCTTTCATTTTCTTTTTCTGCCGCGATAGGAATCTCGGCAGACTAGCCGTTACACTGTTCTGCCCGTTGGGACTGCTGCGGCCCTGACACTGTTTTATTGCCTCGGTAGAGTTCCTGCTGTGAACTTCTTCTCCTTTATTCTTGCTTTATTAACCTAACCTAAAAAGATAAACATCAATAAAGAAACATTCAAATAATGATAAGATAAGTACTCCTAAATACCATAAGGAGAATTCATGAAAATACCAAATAAAATAAAGGAGAAAATTAATATAAAATAAGAATCTAAAGAAAACTTATGGAGGGTCGTTTCCGATATTTCTTATAGTCCATCTGCAGCCTCCATCGAGTGACAATTCTACTGAAAAAGATATGGGTTAATGCAGATACAGATACTTCCATTTGTGCTATCATGGTGGAGGTGTCTTTCGTTTGTGTTCTCTTATAATCCATGCCTATCCTCCAACTTGATATTGTTTCTGAAGGAAAAAATAATTTGTTAGAAAAAATTATATCAATATCCAACCACTTAATTACCTCCTTGTTGTTACTTCCATCATAGTTTGATATAGCCTTCTTTGTCGTGGCAATTGCTGTGATAGCCAATTGCCGTGGCAATCTTTTGCCGAAATTCGGTGTAAGTCAAGTGAAGAATCATCTTTCTTGAAGTCTTCAAGAATCAACCCACATTGTTTCTTATGCTTCTCAGTAATCTCCATCAGTAGAGACCTTGGCTTGGAACTAATATTAGATGGAATTGTCACAGATAAAATATCATCTTCCAAATAATTATATCCTATTTGTGATGACTTCAAATCTTGTAACGTTAATTCCTCGGAAGATACCTGCAATGGAAGAGATGAGTTTTTAAAGAATTCAAAAGGTTTATTCGTTACCATCTCATATTCTATTATCACGGCATTGCCATCTTAATGATCAAGCATGTTGTCGTGTAACTGCCCCGGCGGCTGTGAGTGAGAGTAATCCTCAGCTTCCTTTTTCAACATCATTGCTGCCGTAACATCCTGGGAATCAGACTCCTCAGAATTTTCAAGAGCATTACTCTCATCGGTCTCGTTGAGTGGTATCGTGACATTGTCCTGTTCAGGCTTCTCTACTGCCGCGGCAATTATTTTAGGAGACTCATCCATGGTATATATGGATTTCTGCAATTGATCTTCTGAATCCTTCAAGGGTGCATCCAATCTAGCTATATGTGCATCCAATAGCCTTGATTGTTCTGTCATAAATTCTTCAATTCTAGCCATTGATGCTTTCAATGTTTCCTCCAATGAATTTGGATACTCTTGGGAAGAATTATATTTCCATGGCTTATCTGCAACATTAATAAAATTGTCATGGTAAAAATTTTGAGTGTTTTGATCATACCATGAAGAATTTTGTTGTTGGTTCCATCTATGGTCCTCTATGTGGCCATATGTTCCAGTACTATATGGGCAATTGCTAACCAAATGATCATCTCCGCAATTAAAACAAAAATTCGCCCAGGCATAAACTTGTTGGGTTGCTCTTGGTTGGCATAGATAATCATCATTTAATTTAGGAAATTCTTGATTGGCTCGATTCATATCTTCCAACATCAACTCCCGAATAGATTTCTTTCTTTCTCCTTGCATCTAGAAAATCCTTCACTTGAAACACACCTATAATTTTTAAAGAAAAAGAAAATATGTTAGTAAAAATAAAAATAAACAAGAAAATAAAGAAAACAAAATTTAGTTGTCAGTCCCAGGCAACGACGCCAAAAACTTGTCGCGTGTCAAAAGTGCGCGTTTAGTGCAAGAGGACACATCGCAAGTAATAAGTGATAAGTATGTTATCGAGTTATCGTCTCCTTAGGGACCGGTATACTTAATATGCTTCCTTTATCTCCTTGCTCTGTGAAAAGGTAAAAGCACAAGTGAATTGGTGTGATTTATTTAAACTAAAATAATTGAATAAAAGTAAAGAGTCGAAATATTAGAGAGAGAGATGGGCCAGGATCCAGTTGTATTGTATTGTGGACTTGATTGACTTGTCTTTATCCAATGCAATCGCATATCTCTGCCTCGGCAACACTGCAGTTTACTACCTGGGCAGCGATAACGCTGTCTGCCGTGGCAATCCCTTGCTCGTGGGCAGACTTTACCAAAGTTCGGCAAAGTGTCCTTGAATGACTCTGCTTATCCCTAAGTCAGAGTGTTGTTGATGACTAGTCCTTGATGATACCTCCCGGCGTGAACCAATTATACTCACCAACCAATCTCACACTTCTTTTAGCCGCTGAAACTTTTAACCTATCCCTAGGCCGAGTTAGTATTTCGCGATTGAAACACCGTACTTACCCCTTTCGTGAATCTAACTCTCCCGAGCTTAGATAAATGGATTACTCACAAACTTCCCTCCCGGGCTTGAATGCAAGAACAAGGAATAACAAAGGATAAGCAAACCTTGATAATCTTTATTGCATTGAATAAAAGACAAATTACAATCTCCTCTCACAAATACTCCACAACCTTCACCTAAACCCTATGAAGGTTTTAGAACATGATGGAGAGGAAGTAAACAAGAGTAGAAGTCGGCTCTCCCTAGGTATTTCGATATATGATACATTGGGTGGCTAGGTCTTTATATAGGCTAGACCTAGGGCAAACCTTTCCTAAGTAGAATACAACTTGGAGTAGGGAACAAGTCAAGTACATAATAATAATATATTTCCAAGTTTGAATTCAGCTAAGGGGGCTTTCTTGCGTGGTCTTCTTTTGGGCTTTTCCCTGTGCTTGTCAGCTCTGAATCATGGGCTTCAAGTCCAGACACGTTCCTTGGTTTTTTGTCTCTCCATCGCCTATCACTTTGCTTCCTGTCTTTCTGCTGCTGCCTCGGCATCAGGTCCTGCCTCGGCCTTGTCTCTGCCGCGGCAATGGTTTTCCTGCACAGATATGAAAACGCAGTAAAACATGACTTTTTCTATAAATATTATCTGTTTAAGTATAACTTCTAAATATATCACATTAAGCACATGCATTGGTTCAAGTGGGTGAATATTTGGTGATAAATACCGATAAAAGGAGTATAAAGTGATAGTGTGTTGAGCACTTATCACTTCCCTCTCGGGCTTGAATGCGAGAACAAGGAATAACAAAGGATAAGCAAACCTTGATAATCTTTATTGCATTGAATAAAAGACAAATTACAATCTCCTCTCACAAATACTCCACAACCTTCACCTAAACCCTATGAAGGTTTTAGAACATGATGGAGAGGAAGGAAACAAGAGTAGAAGTCGACTCTCCTTAGGTATTTCGATATCTCATACATTGGGTGGCTAGGTCCTTATATAGGCTAGACCTAGGGCAAACCTTTCCTAAGTAGAATACAACTTGGAGTAGGGAACAAGTCAAGTACATAATAATATTATATTTCCAAGTTTGAATTCGGCTAAGGGGTTTTCCCGCGTGGTCTTCTTTTGGGCTTTTCCTTGTGCTAGTCAGCTTCGATTCTTGGGCTTCAAGTCCAAACACGTTCCTTAGATTTTTGTCTTTCCATCGCCTATCACTTTGCTTCCTGTCTTCCTGCTGCTGCCTCGGCATCAGGTCCTGCCTCGGCCTTGTCGCTGCCGCAGCAATGGTTTTCCTGCACAAATATAAAAACGCAGTAAAACGTGCCTTTTTCTATAAATATTATCTATTTAAGTATAACTTCTAAATATATCACATTAAGCACATGCATTGGTTCAAGTGGGTGAATATTTAGTGATAAATGCCGATAAAAGGAGTAAAAAGTGATAGTGTGTTGAGCACTTATCACACCCCCAAACTCGAACTATTGTTTGTCCTCAAGCAATGCAAACCATCAATTTGCTGAACTCTACTCTCTCTTGGTTTTACATGTCCATCTATTCTCCCCACCATAGCTAGGCCTATCTTTAAGCCATAACCATTCGGCTACCTAAGAATTTACCTAGAAACAAACTATAGGATTTGTGTGTATGTGCGTTTTTGTGGACAAGTTGATTAAAGGCTTTCTTAGATAAACTCTAAGTTCAAGACAAATAGACATTGGTTTAAGTGTTCTCTTCTTTTTCAAACCCCAAATCTTGAGCCGGTTTCGGGCACCTCAAAGGCTTGTGTTTTTCTTTTCACTAAAAACCTTTTTGTCTTTTCTTTTTAATATTCCTTAATACATACTAGAGCCAATTTCGGGCACCTCTAGCATGAAGAAGAGATTTTATAGAGCCGGTGGTAGGCACCTCTAGTTACTTTTCCAAAAATCTAAGTCTTTATCACCTAAGTTCATTAAAAGAATTCCTATAATCCAACTAGTCCCAAAAGTGTTTAAAGTTCTTCCTATAGTAAGCTTCTATGTTTTCATCCTTTAGCATCCTAAGGTTAAGCCCTCTTAACAAAACCTAAACATGGTAAGGAGAAAGATTTCTATAGCCTTAAAGAATAAACTAAGGCAATACTGATGATGAGCAGTGCAAGAGTGTAGGTAGTTAATTCAAGTAAGGCGGGGAGCATAAAAATTATGAAAAAAACACTGGAATACTACCTTTTTGGCAGGGCCGCGGCAGTAGATTACTGCCTTGGCAGTAAATCTGCACCCCCAAACTCAAACCAAGCATTGTCCTCAATGCTTTATATTTGGAAGGAATAAACGACAAAACAGAATATGAATTATATGTAGCAAGGAAAGATAGTAAAAGCAATGAATATTGAATAAAGGATAGAATTTCAGAGCGACTCCGAAGAGCTGCTCGTAACAATTTTCCTCTGTGGCCTTGATGTCAAGTGCTTTGTCCTTGGGGAGGGCGATGGTTGCGCCTTTGCGTGCCTCGGCGGCTGGACTCGAGTGGGTGGGTTTCTATGCATTGGGGCTTCTACTTCTTCTCCTTCTTCAACATCCGCCATCTCTTCGATTATCATCACTTCCGTTCCTCCTCCCATCGCAGTTGCTCCTCCGGTGTGGTGTGTGCTTGGGCCGGCGGCAGTAGAGCCTTGGTGTACATAAGCATCTATCTCGGCGGATAGACTGTCCATGATAATTGGCGATCTTGGTGGAGTGCTGAAAACGGCTCTCCGCTTGGATGGCCTTCGGCTGACAGACGAGGCCACGGCAGAGTCTGCCGCCCTAGATGGTCCAGCAGCCTGGTATTGGGGATGAGGGTCCGGATGGAAGAACGGTTGCGGTCCTTCTGGGGCTAGTGTAGTTTTGGTGTAGGGTGCGGCAGTAACGAACATATTGCTTGGGAACTCCGGGAATTGGATGCCTTGGTCCGGGAAGGCGTGCAACATCATCTGTGCGAAAGTGCCATTGAAGTCCCGATGGTACTCCATGTACCGTTGTTGTAGAAGATCCATCGCGGCCATTCGCTGCAAGAGTTCTTGATACGGGTTTGCTGCGGCAGAGGTGTGGGTAGTACCAGGCATATCTGCCGTGTACTGGGCCCCGGTAGTAGTATCGGCAGTGAGCTGCTGCGGTGTTGCCTGGATAGGTTCTGCTTGTGTGATCTGCATGACTTTGTGGCAAAATTCCCTGGTCCATCCTCTTCTTGGGGGGTGTATTCATCCGTTTCTTCAATGGGTACACCTGCAGAAACACATAAACCCGTAATCAAGCAAGAGAAATACAATGGTCCTCGATCTTTCTTACCGCACTCGTAAATTTCCCATAGGATAATTTCTCCAATGTTGATGGTCCTTTTGTTGATGATGGATTGTATAAGCACCAATCGCTTGCGATCCACCATGCTATTGTGTGATGTTGGGATGAGGTGTCGTTTGACGAAGGTGTTCCACATCTTGGCTTCCGGCTTCAAGCTTTGTCTTGTCACGAATCCTCGATGGGTACCGGTTTCCCATGGAGTGTTCCCGTAACAAAGGTCGTCCTTGATGAGTTCATAGTCTTCGGCAGTGATATCTTCCAAGAATTCGGTATGGATATCTCTATCTCGGGTGAGGCCGTAGAAGTTGTTGATCGTCTCGGCATCGAGTTGGACCGGCCTGCCGCAGCAGTGAACGAACAGGGAGTCTTTGCTAGGCCCATGAGCGTAGAACTCCCGCACAATCGTGGCGTTCACCTGGGCAGGTTGCAAACATAGAATTTCCCAATTTTGGTACTTTATTCTGTCAAACAAGTAGTGTTCAATGCCGTAATTCTCTCCATTCAGGTACTGGAACCCTTGTTCTTCCCAAAGTTGCCTTGCGATGAAAGATCGATTGAATCGATCTTCAACGTTGGCTGGGGCGAATCTTTTGTAAGTTGCCATCAAGAAAGAGAAAATTGAGTTCTTGGAGGTTTTCTTGAAGAGAATCTGGAGATTTAAAAGGGATTAGTAGGCAGAGAGTAATTGAGATAGTGATTGTTAAGAATACTAAAGAAAGCAAGAAAGTAAGAGTGAATAGTTCAAGAGGAAGGAGTTTCTTATATAGGCCTCGGCCTTGTGACCGTTGAGATCACTAGCCGTTGTAACCGTTTCCTTATTCTGTCGTTTCCTTTTCTGCCGCGGCAGGAATCTCGGCAGACTAGCCGTTACACTTTTTTGCCTGTTGGGACTGCTGCAGCTCTGACACTGTTGTATTGCCTCGGTAGAGTTCCTGCTGTGAACTATTTTTCCCTTATCTTTACTTTTTATTCCTGAATAAAAATTTAAACACACGAAAGAAAAATACTGAAAACGAAAATAATTAGAAAAAATAAAAATAAACTACTAACCCTAATATAATAAAGAAAAGAAAAAGGGAGAGGTTAGGTTACTGGTGGAGAGCATGCGAATGCATCTCCCAAAATTATTTTCTCCCTTAGGCCCAAATTATGTATCGGTTGTGGGCCGTTCCTTAGTGTTGTCTGTCCATCCATCTTGGGCTTGATTTTCTTGCCGAATATCCTGCCGAGCAGACTGCCCAGGCAGGATATCTTATTGTCTATTATGTGGATGGCCTTACATTCCTCTGGATCGTTATACCTTTTTAAGTTGTGGAATGCATTGAGTTTGACTTGTTGGTCATTGACTCGCATAGTCAACTCTCCTTTTTCCACGTCAATCAGTGTACGTCCAGTTGCTAGGAAGGGTCTCCCAAGGATAATCGGTGCGTTGTCATCTGCTTCACAATCAAGGACAAGGAAGTCGGCAGGAAAAATAAACTTGTCAACTCTTACCAGTATGTCCTCGATTTTGCCTTCAGGTTGCACATAGGATCTATCCGCGAGTTGGAGCATTACTGTTGTAGGCTTTGGCCTTCCAATTCCAAGCTTTTGGAAGACTGATTTAGGCATGAGGTTTATACTTGCTCCAAGGTCGCATAGGGCCTTTCCTTCATAACTCTTTCCTATCGCACAAGGTATAGTGAAGCAACCAGGATCTTTTAACTTTGGTGGCATGCGGTTATGCAGCATTGCCATGCATCCCTCGGTGGCAGCCACTGTCTCAAACTCACCTATTCGTTTTCTCTTTGATACCATATCTTTTAAGAACTTGGCATAGTTGGGCATTTGTTCAATGGCCTCAACGAATGGTATGTTGATGTGGACTTGCTTCAAGATATCGAGGAACTTCTTGAACTGTTGATCCTGTTTTTGTTTTTTCAACCTTTGCGGGAAAGGTGGTGGTGGTCTCATCTCTTCCAGGGTTTCCTTAGTTTGGAATCGTATACCTGGCACCACTGGAATTTTTGTTGCCTCGGCAGACTGCTCAGGCGCTGCAGTGCTTGCTGCCGGGGCAATGTTGTTAGACTCGGTTTGCTCAGCCTCTTCTCTTGGTTGATCCGCCGGTTGGGTTTGGTTCTCTGGGATCTTCTCTTTCAACTGTAGACCACTCCTAGTAGTGATTGCCTTACACTATTCATGGCTTAGTACCTTAGCAACCTCAGTATTGCTAGGTAGGCCTCCTTGTGGTCTAGTGTTTATACATTGAGCAAACTGCCCAACCTGAGTTTCCAGAGTTTTTATGGCCGATTCTTGATTTTGTAACCTCATCTCAGTCCTATTCATGAAGGCGTCGGTCCTCTTGATGAAATTACTATTTTTCGCCATGTATGACTCGGTTTTCATCATGAAGGCCTTTAGCGTGTTTTACAATGAATTGACCGGTTGCTGCTGCATCTGCGGCGGCGGCATCGGTTGTTGGACTTGCTGCTGCAGCATTGGCTGCTGAAATCCCGGTGGTTGGGTGATTGGGTTTAAGGCATTATTCGGGTTGCTCCATGATAAGTTTGGATGCCTCTTCCATGAGGGGTTGTATGTGTTGGACATCACATTGGTACGGTTGTAGTTCCCAACATACATACCGGTTTCTTGATTCATGCAATCAACAGAACTGTGGTTACCTGCACATAAATCACAACATGAATCAATTACCTTGACCTCACAGGTATTGTTTTGTATTTGTAAGTTTTGCACCATCTTGGTAAGAGAGGCCAATTGTGCTGCCACTGAACTTGATGAATCTAATTCGTTTACCGTGGCTTGGCGTCTTACTCCTCCTCGCCTAGATGTGGGAAACTAGAAGTCATTCCTATCGAGTTTATTCAAAATTTCAATAGCTTCCTCGGGTGCCTTGTCCAGGAGTGTGCCGTTTGCCGAGGCATCTAACATCATCCTTGTCGGGGCATTCGTGGCGTTGTAAAACATTGTCACTTGTGTCCATAAGGGAAATCCATGCAGCAGACACTTGTGCAATAGCTCTCTGTAGCGTTCCCATGCCTCGTACATTGGTTCGTCTTCAGCCTGTCGGAAAGAAGTAATTTCATTACGAATTCTATCATATAGATTAGTAGGATTAAAGCGAGTAATGAAATCACGGCAAAGTTCACTCCAGGATCCAATAGATCCCGCTGGAGTGCTATTCAACCAAGCTTTCGCCCTATCCCTCAGTGAATAGGGGAATAGCTTTAACCGCAAGACATCTTCATGGACTCCTTGGATTTTGAAAGAGTTGCAGATTTCCATGAAAGATTTGAGATGCTGCTTTGCGTCTTCAGTTGCAGACCCACCAAATTGTCCAATTGTATTTAATATGTTGAACATAACAGGTTTAAGCTCAAAATGGGCTGCTTCAATCTCGGGTGTAACGACTCCTGGGTTTAGTCCATTTAAGTCCTCCAAGAAATCTCTGACAGTCAGTAGTCGCGGCCCAGGTGGTGGCGGAAGACCTTCATTGTCGGTCGGTATGTTTTGTCCTGCCTGAACCTCTACCATGACTCCTCGGATTTGTCTCCTCAACCTTAACCCTGTTCTTTCAATCTCAGGATCTAACTCGTATAAGGGGTTGGTTGGATTGGCCCTGGTCATACACCAAGAAAAACAAAAGAAAAAGAAAAAGAAACAAGAAACAAGAAAACAAGGAAAACAAAATTTAGTTGTCAGTCCCTAGCAACGGCGCCAAAAACTTATCGCGTGTCAAAAGTGCGCGTTTAGTGCAAGCGAACACATCCCAAGTAATAAGTGATAAGTATGTTATCGAGTTATCGTCTCCTCAGGGACTGGTATACTTAATATGCTTCCTTCATCTTCTTGCTCTGTAGAAAGATAAAAACACAAGTGAGTAGATGTGATTTATTTAAACTAAAATAATTGAATAAAAATAAAGAGTCGAAATATTAGAGAGAGAGAGATGGGTCAGGATCCAGTTGTATTGTATTGTGGACTTGATTGACTTGTCTTTATCCAATGCAATCGTATATCTCTGCCTCGGCAGCACTGCAGTTTACTGCCTGGGCAGCGATAACGCTGTCTGCCGCGGCAATCCCTTGCTCGTGGGCAGACTTTACCAAAGTTCGGCAAAGTGTCCTTGAATGACTCCGCTTATCCCTAAGTCAGAGTGTTGTTGATGACTAGTCCTTGATGATACCTCCCGGCGTGAACCAATTATACTCACCAACCAATCTCACACTTCTTTTAGCCGCTGAAACTCTTAACCTATCCCTAGGCCGAGTTAGTATTTCGCGATTGAAACACCGTACTTACCCCTTTCGTGAATCTAACTCTCTCGAACTTAGATAAATGAATTCGGCTAAGGAGGTTTTCCCGCATGGTCTTCCTTTGGGCTTTTCCTTGTGCTAGCCAGCTCCGATTCTTGGGCTTCAAATCCAAACACGTTCCTTAGATTTTTGTCTTTCCATCGCCTATCACTTTGCTTCCTGCCTTCCTGCTGCTGCCTCGGCATCAGGTCCTGCCTCGGCCTTGTCGCTGCCGTGGCAATGGTTTTCCTGCATAGATATAAAAACGCAGTAAAACGTGCCTTTTCCTATAAATAATATCTATTTAAGTATAACTTCTAAATATATCACATTAAGCACATGCATTGGTTCAAGTGGGTGAATATTTAGTGATAAATGCCGATAAAAGGAGTAAAAAGTGATAGTGTGTTGAGCACTTATCAACTAGTCCTTGATGATACCTCCCGGCGTGAACCAATTATACTCACCAACCAATCTCACACTTCTTTTAGCCGTTGAAACTCTTAACCTATGCCTAGGCCGAGTTAGTATTTCGCGATTGAAACACCGTACTTACCCCTTTCGTGAATCTAACTCTCCCGAGCTTAGATAAATGGATGATTCACAATATCCTCTCCCGAGCTCAATTGTGAAAACAAGGAATAACAAAGGATAAGCAAACCTTGATAACTTTAGTGCATTGAATCAAAGAGAAAGTACAATCTCCTCTCGCAAATACTCGACAACCTTCACCTAATCCCTAAGAAGGTTTAGAACATAATGGAGAGGAAAGAAACAAGAATAGAAATCGGCTCTCTCCCTCGGTATTCCGTGTATTGTACATTGGGTGGCTAGGTCCTTATATAGGCTAGACCTAGGGCAAACCTTTCCTAAGTAGAATACAACTTGGAGTAGGGAACAAGTCAAGTACATAATAATAATATATCTCCAAGTTTGCTTCGGCTAAGGAGGCTTTCCCGCGTGGTCTTCCTTTGGGCTTTTCCTTGTGCTAGCAAACTCCGATCCATGGGCTTCAAGTCTAGACACATTCCTTGGATTTTTATCTTTCCATCGCCTATAGTCTTGCTTCCTGTTTTTTTGCTGCTGCCTCGGCATCAGGTCCTGCCTCGGCCTTGTCCCTGCTGCGGCACTGGTTCTCCTACACAAATATGAAAACGCAGTAAAACGTGCCTTTTTCTGTAAATATTATCTATATGAGTATAACTTCTAAATATATCACATTAAGCACATGCATTGGTCCGAGTGGGTGTATATTTGATGATTAATGCCCATAAAAGGAGTAAAAAGTGATAGTGTGTTGAGCACTTATCACCTGTACTTTTAGGGATGTTTCAGGAGCAATGTAGACAAAGTTCAAGCAAAAACTAATGATAGTTATTTAGATGAACTAACAAAATGTGATGTCCTACATCTTTGGTTAATGAGCTCGAGATATTATGCATCTGAGACTTTAAGTGTAAGTTTTTCTTATTTTGCGGAGCCTCATATCTGGCTGGATTCATTTTATTTCATCTTTCTTCGATCTTTGACAAACCCATGAAGAAGGATCATTAACTTCTACGAGTGATATAACGTTTATCCCATAAACTAGGGGGAAAAGTGGTTGCCCCAATAGAAGTTCTGATTGATGATGGCTTCTAATGCCCCTCTCATAATTTAGGGAATGATTTTACGACTTCTACGGGTAATTTTGCGTTTATCCCCTAGATTAGGGATAAAGAGTCTGCCCCGATAGAAGTTCGAAGTGATGTAAAGCGAAGGATGACTTCTCATGCCCCTTCATGTAGATTCCTAATGCGACAGGAATTATCATTCTTCTTAATGGATCATAAAGTGGATCAAATTCTTAGTTATCACCACGTTTCAAAAGTTTATTCAGACACATATTTTTCTTGAGAATGAGTTCTAAGTCAATCTTGGTGTCGCTCGATAATTCGGTATCTGTGGACCTGAAACATCTGTTCGTTCATAATGAGTGGTTTGTTCAAAATTTACATGTAAAAAGGAAACACGAATGTTGGTTATATGTAGCACAAAATGTTTCATTTCATTATCGTAGGTTGACACACTTAGGCCTTTTTACAATAAGTCTCTTGTTACTATCGGGCAAAAGTGCCAAATATATTATGTACATAGCTTAGAAACATTCCTAACATTGTAGGAAACTCTATAACAATCTAACTATTCAAAGCAGTTGTAGGGTAACTGAATCCCTCAGTCAAGGTTTCCCGGTTATGCTAGATCTAGCAGAGTCTTCGAATCGTACGACTCCTATTTCCAAAAACTTTTCTATAAGTTTCTTGAAACCAACACAATTGTCAATGGAATGCCCCTCAACTCCAGCATGGTATTCGCATTGAGCGTCGAGATCATACCACTTAGGATATGGCGATTGTATCGGATTGGTGTAGAATGGCAATACCGCATGTGCATTGTACAAATTCTTGTATAGTTCCCCACAAGATATCGGAATGAGAGTGAATTGTATCTCTGCCTTTAGATTTGGATTATGCTTCGAGAAATTTTGTCCATTCGAGGTTGCGACTTTTTGTTGCACCACTGTCAGTGATTTTGAATAGCCGACATCATAGACACTAGTATCACCGACCTCATCATCTTCAAGATTTTCGTTTCGAATAGCATTTTTGATCATCTCTTCATTCATTATAATGTTTGAAAAATCCTTCGTGGCACCTCCCAAGATTCGACCAAGGAAAGGCATGTCCAACGTTCCCACGAAAAGTGTCACTATTTCTTTTTCAGATAACAGAGGTTGCACCTGGGAAGCAACATCCCTCCAGCATTGAGCATATTGTCTGAAGCTCTCATCGTGCCTTTTCTCCATATTTTGTAGGGTAACCCAATCAGGGGTTATGTCGATGACATGACTGTATTGTCTGACGAATGCATGGGCTAGGTCATTCCATGAATTTATCTTGGAAAGACTAAACTGATTGTACCATCTGGCTACAGACCCAGTTAGACTGTCTTGGAAACAATGGATCATCATCGGTATAACCAGTCATCCTTCTAACGTACATGGTGAGATGAGCTTCTAGACAGGTAGTCCCGTTATATTTTTGAAAATCTGGCATCTTGAACTTTGGTGGCAGCACTAGATCTGGGACTAAACTTAATTCCCTTGCTTCTATTTTCGAGAATTGATCG
Organism: Abelmoschus esculentus; assembly: GCA_035048815.1. Lineage (NCBI taxonomy): Eukaryota > Viridiplantae > Streptophyta > Magnoliopsida > Malvales > Malvaceae > Abelmoschus > Abelmoschus esculentus. The sequence continues at coordinate 9,400,088 of JAUCBN010000015.1, forward strand.
ATATTTTCTATGGCCTTAAACTTTTCTTCGAGTTGTCTACATCTTTCTTCGATCTTATTACGTAACTCGAACTTTGCCTCATCTATTTTGTCAAAATCAGGTACCATACATTCCTTAGGGTCGTGTAATATTAATCCTCCTAGAAGCGAGGACTTGGCTTGATTGCCCTGTACCTTAGATGGATCCACTGATATATGAGTTTGAAGGGGATTTCCTGAGTCATTCACAATTGCATTTGGGTCAATAATCATTCCTTTCTTCTTTTCTGGATCTATGTATACCAACAACTTGGATATCTTTCCGAACAAATCATTTTTTGACTGTGAGATGTGAACGCGAGTGTCCAACTGCACCTTTTCTAACCTATTCTCAAGGTCTTGTTTGATATATTTGTGAACTTGCTTAATATTTGCTAATCTTTCCTCCATTCCTTTGGTTTTGTTTTTGGCGAGACGAGGATGTTGTTGCTTAGAATGACTGCAACGGGAATGCCCCTCTGATGTTAGAATCATGGTTGACATGGTGCAATATGATATGCTTGATGCAACTAGAATGATGTCATGTGTATGTTAAATGCTACAAAATATTTTATAAAAAAGGTGTTGATTCAATACAACTTTGAAAAAGAATCTCGAATCCGAGAGAAACTTTCTCTACATAAAGTGGGTCTTATTTTACATGTGATGTTTGGTCTTAATTTTCGAAATCTTGATTCTCTAGAGGAGCAATGCTAACTTCCTGCCCCAAATAAAATTGTTTCGAACAGCTATAATGCGTAGATATTCGACCACCTCTCGAACCTGCTTTTGGGCTTTGATCAGGGTGCAATCTTAATCTTGAGTCTGATCAAGGTGAGCGAACTATCTCGACCCATGTTGTCTCGACACCACATATAGAACACATTCAGGTGCCCCCACTTTATCGAGAAAACAGTTCTATGTGACTGATCCTTTTTAAGGGTTGTAGTTGTATCAACACCTTTTTAAAATAAAAAAGAAGTGTGAATGCAGGAAAAACAAGAAAAAATGTGATACAAAGATGCAAAAACGTTAGTATCGAATTAGATAATAATAAACGTGCATGTTTTGTAATGCATGAATATGACATTGACAATTATATTGTGAAAATAAATAACGGGAAATAAAGGGCATAAATAAACGAAACCCCCCACTCTCACTTTCTCTACAAAATACACCCTACAAGGTGACCCTCTAATCGGGCAGAGGTTCGGCATGACGGCTCTAAGGATAGGCTTCTAGGGCTCACTACATGCGATGCGATTCTAGAAGGTACCCGAATGGTACTTACTGTCCTACTAACTATAGTAAGCACGATTTAGGTGGATACGTTTCTCTAAGTCTATGCGGAGACGTAGGTCTCACGAAGACAGAGAGAAAAATATCCTGAAAGCAATTCAACATCCTACACGGAGGCGGAACCTCACGAAGGAGTGGTTTCATGCTCCCACTTAATTGGATAGAGCCCGTCCTAAGAGCTCATGAAATGAGGGGACGTGAAAAAATTTAAAACTTGTTAGTAAATATTTTAAAGTAAATAAAATAAAACAAAGGGATCACAATATTAAAAATAAATCAAATTTATTTTTTCGATTCATTAAATAAAATGTAACCGATTTTAGGCTTGATTCTCGAAAAATTGTACCCAGTAGAGTCGCCAACTGTAATTATCGAAATTCGTTCGAGGAGTCGCCACCAATCATTTTTTTACGGTGCGATTAGAACACCAAAATCGGTTCTACATAACTAGAGTGGATCCATGAGTCTGTTATGCGTGGGAAAGGGTGAGCACCCCACAACGCCCAAAACTTGGCACCTATCGATTACAAAATATTTTATATGAAAGAAAATATAAATTCGGTGTTAGGTTGTGATCCCGTTAATACTTTAATATAATCTGTAAAATAAAAATATTAGTTAAACAAATATATGAAAAAGGAAATAAAAGAAATAAACGATTATAATAAACATATAACAACAACAACAACAACAACAACAATAATAATAATAATAATAATATTGGAAATGACCAAATCTGCAAAAATATAAAGTTATTAGGTTAATTTGGTAAAAATAAGGATTAAAATCGAACAAAACTAATTATTAGAGCCAAAATTAGCAATAAAAAAGTGACCGAAATTGAAGAACATGCAAACTTGGAAGCCAAATGCAAGAAATCTAAGACATCAGGGATCACGGGCATAATTATCCCATCTATCCGGGTTAAGACGTGGGTCGGGTCTCATATTGGGTGGTTATCAGTTATCTAGAAGCTAAACGACACTGTTTTGGGCCCTAAGAACTGACACTAAAACGGTACAATTTTGATTCAAATATAAATGCCCCTTTTTTGTTTATTTCCTCATTTGCTTCTTCTCAACCCAAAAATAAAATAACAGAGCCTCTGATGCTCTCTGGAGCTCCGGTCGCTGACGGCCTCCGTCCGTGGCCACGCCGGCGGTGGCACCGTTGTCCTCCGATGACTGGAAGAAGGGAAGGTAAGGGATTTCCGATGTATTTCGACGTGTAGAGTGCGATTCTGGACTCAGTTTTTTGAAACAATGCATATATCAACCTAGATCTAAGAAGATAAGTTTCAGTTCTTTCCTTATTTTCTTACCTTCTCGTTTCGAATGTCACTCAATTTTTTTTTACTCTTCTTGCTCTCGGTTTGGCTTCCAATTAGCACTATTTTCTTGGGGTTTTTTTTTTCAGATTTGGTTGTACATGTGTGGCTTTGGAAGTGGTTCCAATTATACCTCTTTTTTATTCGATTTCGTGGTAACCGGCATTATATCCCTTTCGTTTGGAGTTTTATACCCCAAATATTACATTAGAAAACACAAAATATCATTGTCTCCTTCTGCCACAAATCTCATTCATTTTTAAAATTTTGTAGATGAAGGGCGGTGCTGCAGATGCGTCAGGCGGTGGGGCAGTGTCCGTTCAGGAGGACCAGTCGGGTGAGTGCGTGGCTGCCACACGCCCATTCGAAGCGTTGTGCATGGCAGCTACGCGTCGGATTTGTGTAAGCATGGTAGTAGTTGCAGCGGCAACATTAGGGTTAGGGTTTTCATTTGGTTTATTTAGGATTATGTAGGATTGGGTTTAATTTTGTTTGTGGGCTGATAGGTATTAGATTGAGTTTATTATTGAGCTCGGTTTTATGGGCCATTGGGTAGTAATATTTGGTAATGGATTATATTGGATAGGGAAATGGGTTATTACAGTCATTTATTGAAGAACTAAAATTTTCTTCAAGGTAATTTTTTTTAATTTGATACTTGCTATCAAAAGAATCTGAATATTCAATATGAATATTCAATCATCATTAGCTAAGATAAAGTGTAAATCTATGAATTTTATGGAACGGATACAAGGTGATACATGTGGTCCCTTACACATTTCTTATATTCCATCTAGATATTTTACAATTTTAATCGATGCATCGAGTAGATGGTTATATATCATTATTATTAACCCGCAACTTGGTATTTGATAAGTGTCTAAAAGTCCTATTTTTATATAATTTTCCCACTCGTTTATTGTCAATTAAGGACAGATTTAAGGGTAATATTGGATAATTCTACTTATATTCCATATGTTTGCATCCGAATACATAAATCATGAATTTATCCATTATTTGGCATAAAACAGATGCATTTGATGGTTTTCTTTCCTAGGCAGGAAACCAATTCATAGGAATGGCCAAACAAGAACATGGATGGTGGTAAAGAAGTTGAAATGCAGATGAAGCACCCGCCACGACAGCACTTTGGATGTCGCGACAACAGATTGAAGATGACAACTAGTGCTCAATAGATAGAGAAAAAGATGCCAATTCTAACAAACAAAGAGTGAGAGAAAGACGGAGCCCATTTAAGGAATCAAGCCCTGGTCAATGTCAAACGCGGGAAAAAAAGAGCTATTTTAGGAAATAGAATAAAGTATCATAGTTTAATTAGGAGATTGTATTTTTTTCCCTCTTAGAACTCTTTCCTTGCATGGGAAACTTTAACCTAGGGCTTGGCCTATATAAGCCACTCATTAGGGCTAGACATGAGATATAGAAGGGAGGAGAATCAGAATCCCATAACATAAACCCTTAGCCGCCGACTACACCATGTTCTAAATCCCTATCGAGGTTTAGGTTGTTTGTGGAGTAGTTGGGGAAGAAAGTTCTATTATATTTGATATTTATTAATGCAAAACTATTTTCATAGTTTATTCTCTCTTGGAAATCACTCTTCTTTGCATATGAGCTCGAGATGATAGTATGTGAAGAAAAATCTATTTGTATAGTATCAGGAGAGTTAGGCTCACGAAATAAGAGAATACGGTCTTTGCTCAAGGGCATTGACTAATCCGTTTAGAGAGAAACCGTCTAGGATTTCAGCGACTAATAAGATGCATGTGTTTAGCTGTTATTCACCCTTGGTTCACGCTGGGAGGTATCATCAAGACGTGGGTTTCAACAGTTTTGTTTGCTTAGGGATAAGGAAGAAGACATACAAGGATACACTATCGAACTATGGAAAGTTGAATTGTCGATAAGGTATAACCCCACCTAGGCAACTGCGGCGACCCTTAGTGTGACCCGTTGTGGCGGCAAGTCAACGCATTGCATTAATAAGTGGATAATTAGTACAACTGGATTCCCCTCTACAAAGCACTCAACTTGGCCTCACTTCTATCATTCTTATTCTCTTATTTTATTTAGTTTTTACGTAGTTAATTTAGTTACTCCAAACCATCAAATTACTTGTGTCTTTATTTTTAAGTGAAGGATTAAGAAGTAGTGAAGTCAACCCAATCCCTGTGGGTTCGACATTTTAAATACTACAATTTGGCGAAATGGGAAATTACATAGGACTTCTGAGCCATCACCAAATTTGGTGTCGTTACCGGGGATTGGCGCTCAACTTTACTACCAATTATTTCTGCACCCTTTTTTCTTTTCTTTTTACTTTTAATTTGTTTCTTTTAATTTTCTTAAAGGGTTTTCCTGTTGTATGACCAGGTCCAATCCGTCTACAGATAATTATCCTTTTAATCCTGAAATCGAGAGAACCGCAAGGTGCCTATGACAAAGGCTCCGTGAAAGGATGAACGCAGCACCTGGCCAGCAGGGGAACGGTGGTATGAATGCTGCCGCGGCAGACAATCAAGGCGCATTCATAGTTTTTGATCCTGCCAATCTGCCTCGACAGGAGCGACCACGCACTGTCCGTGATTATCTGGAGGAAGATTTGGATGGATTAACTCCTACCGTAGTTATGCCTGATATAGAGGCAGAACATTTTGAACTAAAACCGGTCATTTTCAACATGATCAACACTCTAGGCCAGTTTGGTGGATCGGCCAATGAAGATGCTCGACAACATCTTAAGTCCTTCTTAGAAATTTGCAATTCATTCAAGCTGCCAGGAGTCTCCGCAGACATCCTAAAATTAAAATTGTTTCCCTATTCACTGAGGGATAGGGCAAAATCTTGGTTATACTATTTATTTATTTGTTATTTTTTTTTATTTAATTTATTCGTTCAATCAGCTTTACGGTGACCCACAACTGGGAATGATCTGTATTATTTATAGCCCGTTTAGTGTAAATAACTAACCTCTAACATTTAATTTATCGCATTTACTTTTTTGCAATTTATTTTATCGCACTTTAATTTATCGTATTTATTTTCTCGCTTTTTTAATTTATTGCTATTTATACTTGTTATAATTTATTTTAAGCACCTTTACTTTCAACATTTATTTATTCTCTTATTTATTTATATATTTGATTTATTTATTTGCTCAACATTGGACATATAGTAATTTAATTAATAAAAAATGTGGTATCTCAATATTCGGTCGTAACGGGCCCGACACCAGGCGAAGTGGTGGTGGTGTATGCGTTTACCTTCGAATATCGAGGTCCTTAAAATTTGTTCGCATTCTTAAAAGGATAATAAATTAATGAAAAACATAAACTTGCAAATTTCTAATTTCGGGCAATTATATTCTATTAGGTACCAAGTTTTTGGCGGTGTGGGGTATTTTTATCTCATCCGTAACCGACTCACGAACCCATTTTTAGAATCTCTAGTTTTAACGGTGTCCAGTCTACCAAAATGACCGGTGGCGACTCCTGTCTTTTTTAAAATAAATTTCCCTTTTTATTCTAAAATAATTTTCAAAACCTGATTTTTAATAATAAAGTCCTCAATTATCTTAATAATTCACCAATTTCCCACTTTTGACCTAATTTTTGAAAAAAAATTAAATTAAACCCTAATTTTTTAAAGCTAAATTCTCAATTTTTAAACCTATTTTCAATTTATTAAATTATTCCAAATAAAGCAAAATTTCAATTTTATCTCCAATTCCTTTTTTTAAATAATGTCCTAATTTCAACGATAAACTAAAGTTTTTCTAACGACACTCTGACATAATTTATACATTTAAACTTTAAATTTTTCAAGGGAAGGTCGTTACATTTTCTAATCTAGCATACCACAAATTAATAGATTCAACAATATAAACAAAAGTAAAGGCTTTATTATCAACATTATTCATGGTCTCAACAATAAATAGTTGCTCAAATAGATAGTCCTTTGCCTAAAAATCATTACGAGTGAGCACTAATTTATCATATTCAAAAACAAATTTGACTCCTAACTTATTCAAGAGGCCACAACTAATGAGATTTTTACTTCAAGAAGGAACGTACAAAACATTACTTGAAGCTAAAGTTTTTCAAAAATGAGTTTAAGTAAGATTTTTTTTACCCACTCTTTCTGACTTGCTAGAATTTCTCACGTAGACATGTTCATTTTTAGTTAATCTAATTCAGTGAACATTTCTCTACTAGTGTAGAAATGTTTGGAAGCACAGATATCGATTATGCATTCAACATGATTTTCTACTAGATTAGCCTCAAAAACCATGGCAACTATTACCTTGTATGGATCATCGGTCAAGTTTGTTTTCATTATGGTTATGAGCTCTCGAACGGTAGAGCGATGAAAGTATTGAAACAATTCATTGTTGTAATACCCGAATTTCGTCCGGGTATACTTATAAAATAAGGCCTACGTAAATATAATTAAATAAATAAATAATAAAAAAATAAAAAAATAATAAAATATAATAATAAAAAATAATAAAATAAAAATATAACCAAATGGATAAGAACGAGGGACGGTTACTAAAGGTTGAGGAGATGGTTACCATTCATGAAGAGGAGGCATTTGGCAGCAAATTTTTTTTAAAAACTACTCTTCACAACAAATAGAAACCGACGGAGAATGGCGGGGGAAAAGGGGAAAACTCACTGTTTCCCTTTGGCCGAAGATGACAAAAACAAAGAACCAGGGCAATGGTGAATGAAGGAGGTTCAAGTGTTGTAATGGGGGGTTTGTTCTTGATGGGTCACTGCAGCAACAACAAAGGATATGAACATTACACATTATTACCGAAATTGGAGATGATGATGAGGCTATAACTGGAGAAACCGGAGAGACCAAAACGGAAGAGGAAACAATGAAGAATTTGTTGGTTTCAAGTTTTAAAGAAGCTTGTGGTCATGGTTTGGGAGTTGGTGATGTTGAATTTTTTAGAATCATGCACTATAGATTTCAAGAAGCTTGCAGGCTTGCATTTGATCCATTATCATCTAGTTTAAAGGATGGAATAGAGAACAAACGTGGAAGGTTGAAAGAAAAGAAGCAATGCCGACTCAGAAGTGTTTTCCCGAGGTTGTTTCCATACTTGAAGACGGTGATCTTTTGGTTATGGATGGGAGCTTTATCGACCATGAATGAACCAGACCCCATAGAATCCGGGGATGTTGCTGCTGCTAACGAAGTAAAAAACGAGGACGTGTGATGGAGGTGGAGACCCTCTGCAGCGTGGCAAAGTAAGCCAATCTCATAGCTGTTCGTTTGTGGTTTGATGCCTTTTTGCTTAGGCATTGTTTCACTTTTCACTAGACATGTGGCCTCTGATCTTGACAGGTATTCCCAGAGACTTATTAAATAAAGATTCAATTTCAATTTGGTACTTATATTTTATTTGATGTTTTATTAAATTACTTAAATTATTTTGCTTGCATGGTTTAAAGTCATGTAGTTTATTTTGTTTAGGAGATCACTTAATTTACACGTAGTTAATTAAATTAGAGCCTTTTTAGCGTTAGTCACTTTAATAAATAAATTAATTGAATAGGGAGATAATTTAGTAACGATGGCATTTTAATCATATACCTCGGATGCACTAAGTGATCAGTGTTTTGACGTAACATTATGTTGGCCAATGGTGTACTTTGGTATCGCATTCGACGTGTCATCGAAACATAGAAAATGACAAATAACTTAGGATTAGAATTAAATAAAATTAATTATTAATTAGGTAAATAACTAGAGTCACCAATAGTAATTATTAATTTATTCGGTGTCTAGATGGTAGTGTCTGATCATTCGGATGTTATCATAATACACTAGGTAAATTAATAATTTAATAGGGTTTTAAATATTCAATTAATGGAGCCTTATAGGTTAGAACTTAAAATTGACAAGATAATAATTTATCATGCATTTAAAATCTTTTGGGTCAGAATCTACATTTCTTTAAATACGAGTTAAGGTTTTCTATTATAGGATGTCTTTCCCAAAGCTCGTATTTAAAAGAAATGTACATTTTTGCTCAAAAGGATGCTCTCATTCGAACGATATTTATTTGACAATGATGGATTAAATTAATATCATTATTCGAAATGTCAAAATGCCACGTGTAATTAATAAGGTACCGATTTCGTGTGCTTGTAAGGGTCGTCCTTACACGTAACCGACTCCCGAACCCAAATGTTTTAAAAATGAATCTCTGGTTTGTTTTATGGTGTCTGGCCTACCAAAGTGGTCGGTGGCGACTCCTAGTCATTTTTTAAAATTAAAATAATATGTGATTTTTTATAAAATTTCGGTTTTCGTAATTAACAATTAAAAGGAATAAAAAACTCGATTTTTCAAAATTCACTCGCCAGGCTACTTTTCACATTTTCGGTTTTAAAATGGTCGCGATAGCTTGGCGACTCTGCTGGGGACATTTTTTTGAGAGTCAGGCCTAATAATTACTTACACGTGGCATTTCGGTATTTTGAATATAGATTCATTATTGTCAAATAAATATTGTTCGGCTAAGGATAGTATTTTCATTTTGTGTGATATATCTATCATTCATGCATCAGCTCTCGACTCGAGCTATTTTACCCTTGAGTGGGAGTTAGATATTGTCCGACGTGATGCTATCCAGCTCCGAGTTTCGGATTTTTATCTGCTTCCGGTATACTAACCTTACGCGTCGTGAGGTCTTCACCTCCGTTGTAAGGGACCTATACTACCGAATCTATTTCTTATCGTCGCAGTAGACGGTAACGACAGTTCGGGAACCCAGAGTCTAGATCTTAACCTACATGTGTAGAGTAGAAACCTACCCCTATTAGAGCCAGACAAGGACCATAAGATAAGGCGGTATGTTGCCGAAATGCCGCCAAATTAAGTCTTCTCTGTTTAACTGTTCTCTGGTTATTTTTGTTCAACATAATATGCTCTCTGGTTAATTTTATGTAACATAAATTGTTCTCTGGTTACTTTTTGCAATTTCAATTGTTTTTATGTCAATTTATTTTTGTTCAGATTATTAATTTACATACTAACGTTTTTTTGTGGTGTGTGTGGGGGTTCATATAGCATGCATTAGAGGTATCGATTCAGGAGCTAACTATATAGAAAATGGTCATAAACTAAAGGGTTTGATATACAAGTGAAAGACAATATGCCAAGACAGACCATATTCGAGAAGACTCAGTACAAGATTAGAGTCAGTGTTCGGAGAGACCGAGTACCAGTAATACAGGAGTATTTGCAGAAGACCTCAAGAACAGTGCATGTCTGTCAAAATTAAGGGTAATTTGGGGATTTTTGGAAGACAGCACGAAGAGTCATCTGATAAGGTTTTTTAGTTGCCGTCAGGAGAATGGTTACAACACCAACAACTACGAGGTTTTGCTACACTGTTCCAGTAGGTGAAAAGAATTTGATTTATATTGGGTTTAGCATTTGTTCAAGCTTCAAGTCGGGTACCGGGGCAAGTGTAGATATAAGTGAGGCACAATAATTAGAAGGCGAAGATAGCTAGAAAGCGAAGACAACTAGAAAGCGAATATTTGATGGATTAACTAGGGACATCTTAGGGTTATTTTTGATAAATGAAGAGTTAGAGAGGAAAAGAGAATGAGCCTAGGATCGATGTTCCGCTTTCTTAGATGACAGGAACTATCGAAGGATAAAGTTGAGAAATAGAAGAGGAATTTAGAAAATACACAACATGGAAAATCAGTTTGCAAGTTTTGAACCAGCGTTCCAAGTGAAGGACTACACGTCAAAATCCAAGACGATATAGTTACCCAGATGATGCAAAGATAGAATTCAGGATCAACTTCAGAACCAAGTACGGGAAATGTCAGGTATACACGGATTTTGCCTAATAAAGTTGCAGACTCGTCAACAGATTTTCATCGACATACCAGTACAGTTGCCGAACCAGACTGAACGAGGTGATCAACCAAGAAGCTCGAGCCAGTTGTCTCCTATCAACAGATTGGATTCCCCTTGTATTCGATCTTTTGATTAGATGAGTATTGTCTAATGACTCGCTCTTGAAATCGATATCTCTTGCATTCATGTATTGCATCATTTAAATAATGCATTTTTTAGGAGAATAATAAAAAAAATATATTGCATTTTGTTTTAAAAATTACTTTTAAAGTAGCATTGCATTTTGACAAGCATAAATTAAAACATGTTAAGATTAGGAAATTTCAAAAAGTTATTGAGAATCACTTGGGTAATATGAAAGATCAGCCGGTCTCAGAATCAGACACTAGTTTTCACATTGCTTGGAGTCAAGGAGATCGAGGAAAAAGACATCTAGATGAAATGCAGATACGAGAGTTTGGTATGGAAATTCATCTCACACAAGGGTTCAATTCGAAAGACTCTTACAAGAAAATAAAAAAAGAAAAAAGAGAGAAAAAAAGAGAAAAAAGAAAAATGCAAAAAGAAGTCGAAAAGAGAAAAGGTAGTCAAATTTATTAGCTGCGGCATCTATTGAAAATTCAGAAGATCAAAGTTTGAGCTATGAAAGAAGCAATAATGTGTTCGATCATGATGATGATAACTTGAGAAGACCTATGGTATTTTGATCACCCTAAACGATGAAAATGCGGTAAATTTTGTCGAGTCATGAAATTATTAGTGCCATTATGAAGATGAAAGCCAAGAAGTTCATACCAAACAGAGAGTAGCCAAAAGAGAAGTTACATTGATGCTTCAAAACCCGATTAAGACAGAAACAGGAAAAAGGAAAGTCGATGGTAAAAATGGGATGGTTGAAACTCATTACGATTTTTCTTGGTAAATGGTAAACAATTGAATCACAGGGGATTTGTCTGCATTTTTGGGATCATTACGGAGTAATACCCTGAATCATTCCAATTGCTTTTGCCCGCGAGCATTGGGGGTCCTTTGCAAGGGAAGTTATTTTAATTTATTTGCTCATGATGCTTGTTTCATATATATTTTTCTCAAGTGGCAAACATTCATATTCTTTGATTCTTTAATTCTTTGATTCTTTAATTCATTAATCATTTGATTCTTTGTTATGGGTTAATTTTTTATCACCCATACCCATACATATATATCATCATTGATTTCCTTCTTTCATTTTATATTCTTTGATTCTTTGCAATAGGTTAATTTTTGGTCACCCATACATATATATATATATCATCATTAATATCTTTCTTTCAGGTCTTGAATACTAATTGCAAGATTGACCTTAAACCAAATTCATAGATCAACTTCGATAATGTGACTCGTTTCTATTTTATTTAGGCAAAAGGAAAACATTAATGAGTGTTCAAGAATTACGAGAAAATCTCAGGTACAAATTTTGAGTGAATTTCCTCTCAAGCATTGTAGGCTAAAGTCTTTGAAGGAAGTGATAACCCAAAACTTCATCCAACTGAAGGCTGATTTTCTTCAAAGGTATCCAAGTATGGGATGATATATGGCATTCCTTGATTTCCCTTCTCAAAGAAAGAAAATAAGAAAAATATCATTTGTTGTCCCCTTTGAACCTGATGTTATTTTCTTTTGATTCAACCCAAACCAAGGATTACCCCTACACTAGGGGCAAAAAAAGATGAAAATGCGTTCAAAAGTGAAATATGTTTGATGATGATGCCTTGTGAATTAGTGGCAAGAAATAAAAGTGAAATACAAAACCACGAAAAACAAGTCAAGTTCAAATTGTTAACATTGAAGTTTAAGCAAACGACAAAAAAGAGTGAACAGAAAGTTCTGTGTGCTATTTTGGTGAGACAAACCACCGAAAAAAAGAAGTGGTGAAAAGGAAATGATGTCTAGGGTGAAAACCCAAAAAGGGGCGGTCTAGAGTTATCCTTAAAGAGAAAAGAAAAGTATTTCATCAGAGCATATTCAGATCAATGCAACAATGATCCTTGGTTTTATTACCATTAATAATTATTTGAGCCTATATATCCTTTCTTTGATAGCAATGAGCCATAGACCACATTACAAGCCACAAAAGACCATTTTGACCATATACAGGTATTGGAACAAGGAGAGTTAATCTTTAGAATACATTCCATCTATCAGGGTTAACCTTTCTTCAAGGATTTCCAGTCTTCTAATGCTTGATCGAGATCAGAAAAGAGGGAAAGATTGGGCATAGTGAGTAAATAAGGCAAAGAGTGCCACTTAAATGGGGTAGACTTAGGAAAATGGGATTGTTTCTCCCAAAAGTCTAATAAATTGGAAAAGGGTCACATTAGAGTTGATCTTTGCAAATTGGTTCGAAGGCTTTGTTGCACTTGTATTTAAAGGCCTAATTTCATGTATTCTTGTTTGTCATGACTATCGAATTATTCAATATTCTCAGAATTAGTAAAATACTATTTTGAGCCTTTTTGCTTATCTTTTAACAAGCATCTTGCAGATAAATTGATTAGATACAAGAAAAGCAAAGGATTTCATGGGTATTACTATGATGTACTAACCCTTTAAGTGCAGGTTGAATAGAAGGTGACCTCAGTACTTGATTGTTGATGAAAATATGACGAGGAACAGCCAGAGCTCCAAATGTCAAAATATTTGAGCAAGAGCAACAAAGATGACGCAAGTAAACTTAGGGCAAAGAGAGAACAATGACCATTATTTGGGGCAAAATATAGCTGGATCAATTCATCAGAGTGTGAAAATTGTTACAATTCCAGCATCACAAGACAAAGAAGCTCTACGGTGTGAATATCAGAATGAGAAAATAAGACAATTATGCTCAAGTTTGAGTGGGGCAATGCTGCAAAAAGAATGAAGTTTGCATGCTTGAGCAATATAAATGATGAATTCTTCAGAGCAAAAAATAAATATTTCCCAGAATAGATCTTCTCTGGTGTTCAATGGTTGACAATATAAGAGGACATATCATATTTTGAAGACAGGAACAAACGTCATCAAAATCGACTTCATTTGTTGCAACAAAAAAAGAAAAAGAAAAAAGAATAAAATCTAAAGTAAAAACCCGAAAAGATGCTTTAGAGCAAAAAGCAAAGACTTTGAAAATTGAACCTGAGTATGAAATGAATTCTCATATCAGTCAAAGAAGATATATCGGGAGATAAAGCAAGAAATTATGAGCTTTCCCTGGAGTTGGAAGTTTACCCTAGTGGTCTTCAATTAACATTCATGCATCATATGATTAGGCATCCAAAGGATAAAACATGCTAACTCATGCATTCAAAATATTTTTGTTTAATTTTAACAGGAATTTGCAAGATCAACAAGAACCTGCTTATCTATTCGAGCACTTGAAGAATAGAACCTGCTTATCTATTCGAGCATTTGGAGAATAGAACATGCTTATCTATTCGAGCACTTGGAGAATAGAACCTGCTTATCTATTCGAGCACTTGGAGAATAAAACCTGCTTATCTATTCAAGCACTTGGAGAATAGAACCTGCTTATCTATTCAAGCACTTGGAGAATAGAACCTACATATCCATTCGTGCACAAGGAGAATAGAAACCCTTTTTGAAGATGCTTATCTACTCGAGCACTTGGAGAATAGAACCTGCTTATCTATTTGAGCACTTGGAGAATAGAACCTGCTTATCTATTCGAGCACATGGAGAATATAACATGCCTATCTATTCAAGCACTTGGAGAATAGAATCTGCTTATCTATTCGAGCACTTGGAGAATAGAACCTACATATTCATTCGTGCACAAGGAGAATGGAACCCTTTTTTTGAAGATGCTTATCTACTCGAGCACGAGAAGAGTAGAACCTGCTTATCTATTCGAGCACTTGGAGAATAGAACCTGCTTATCTATTCAAGCACTTGGAGAATAGAATCTGCTTATCTATTCGAGCACTTGGAGAATAGAACCTGCATATCCATTCGTGCACAAGGAGAATGGAACCCTGTTTTTGAAGATGCTTATCTACTCAAGCACGAGGAGAGTAGAACCTGCTTATCTATTCGAGCATGAAGAGAATAAAACTTGTTTGTTCATTCGTGCATGACTTGATACCAGTCTGAAGAATTTCATAATAAGAACAGCTTTAGACTTTTCAGTGGAGGTGGAGAATTTCGTAATAAGAAGAACAGCTCCAGATCCCATTATTAAATCCTCCGGGTCATCAGTAAGTCCTCCGGACATGATGTTAAATCCTCCGGGTCATCAATAAGTCCTCCGGGCATGATGTTAAATCCTCCGGGTCATCATTAAGTCCTCCGGGCATGATGTTAAGTCCTCCGGGCCATCACCTTCGGGAGTGATGATATCGTTTGCACAATCAAGGATGCAATTCGATTCTAAATCCTCTAGGTCATCATTAAGTCCTCCGGGCATGATGTTAAGTCCTCCGGGCCGTCACCTTCGGGAGTGATGATATCGTTTGCACAATCAAGGATGCAATTCGATTTTAAATCCTCTGGGTCATCATTAAGTCCTCCGGGCATGATGTTAAGTTTGAAGAAATTCATAATAAGAAGAACAACTTCAAACTTTGTTAGCGTAACAGAGGCCAAGAAGCTTAGACAAAATTCGTGTCTTTTCAGTCTTTACTCGTCTCTTGCTCCACAACATTGAGCAAAGAGGGGTAGCTGTCATACCTAAATTTTGGCCTAAGGGCCTACGTAAATATAACAAGTAAAATATAATTAAATAAAAAATAAAAAAATAATAATAAAAATAGAAATAAAATACAAAAAAAGAATAAAACATGAAAAAATATGAAAAAGAAAAGAAAAAAGAAAAAAATAACGAAAAACGAAACATTAAAGATTTGTGTTTTATGCAGGAAAATAAAACCTTGAGCAACATCAATCAGGTTAAATCAACAAGGGGTTCAGACAAAAATGTTCAATCTTGAACAGGGAAGCGATGATGACGACAAATGAAAAGATAGTTTTTCAACTTAATCCATGTTGAATTTATATTAATTGATGGTTTCTCCTTTTGCAGAGAAGAATTCAAGGTTCAAAAGGAATTCAAACAACCAATCCAACAACAACAATTCAAGCTTTCATGGAATACGAGGAATTTCATAATGAGAAGAACAACCTCGAGCTCCATCACTTGACAGGTTTCATGGGATACGAGGAATTTCGTAATGAGAAGAACAACCTCGAGTTCCATGATAGGTATTTTGCTTGAAGAATTTCGTAATGAGAAGAACAGCTTCAAGCTTTGTTAGCGTAACAGAGACCAAGAAACTTAGACGAAATTCGTGTCTTTTCAGTCTTTGCTCATCTCCTATTCCACAGCATTGAGCAAAGAGAGGCAGCTGTAATACCCGAATTTCGTTCGGGTATACTTATAAAATAAGGCCTACGTAAATATAATTAAATAAATAAATATAAAATAAATAAACAAAAAATAATAAAATATAATAATAAAAAATAATAAAATAATAAATATAACCAAATGGATAAGAACGAGGGACGGTTACTAAAGGTTGAGGAGATGGTTACCATTCATGAAGAGGAGGCATTTGGCAGCAACTTTTTTTAAAAAAATACTCTTCACAACAAATAGAAACTGACGGAGAATGGCGGGGGGAAAAGGGGGAAACTCATTGTTTTCCTTTGGCCGAAGATGACAAAAACAAGGAACCAGGGCAATGGTGAATGAAGGAGGTTCAAGTGTTGTAATGGGGGTTGGTTCTTGATGGGTCACTGCAGCAACAACAAAGGATATGAACATTACACATTATTACCGAAATTGGAGATGATGATGAGGCTATAACTGAAGAAACCGGAGAGACCAAAACGGAAGAGGAAACAATGAAGAATTTGTTGGTTTCAAGTTTTAAAGAAGCTTGTGGTCATGGTTCGGGAGTTGGTGATGTTGAATTTTTTAGAATCATGCACTATAGATTTCAAGAAGCTTGCAGGCTTGCATTTGATCCATTATCATCTAGTTTAAAGGATGGAATAGAGAACAAACGTGGAAGGTTGAAAGAAAAGAAGCAATGCCGACTCAGAAGTGTTTTCCCGAGGTTGTTTCCATACTTGAAGACCATCTTTTGGTTATGGATGGGAGCTTTATCGACCATGAATGAACCAGACCCCATAGAATCCGGGGATGTTGCTGCTGCTAACGAAGTAAAAAACGAGGACGTGTGATGGAGGTGGAGACCCTCTGCGGCGTGGCAAAGTAAGCCAATCTCATGGCTGTTCGTTTGTGGTTTGATGCCTTTTTGCTTAGGCATTGTTTCACTTTTCACTAGACATGTGGCCTCTGATCTTGACAGGTATTCCCAGAGACTTATGAAATAAAGATTCAATTTCAATTTGGTACTTATATTTTATTTGATGTTTTATTAAATTACTTAAATTATTTTGCTTGCATGGTTTAAAGTCATGTAGTTTATTTTGTTTAGGAGATCACTTAATTTACACGTAGTTAATTAAATTAGAACCTTTTTAGGGTTAGTCACTTTAATAAATAAATTAATTGAATAGGGAGATAATTTAGTAACGATGGCATTTTAATCATATACCTCAGATGCACTAAGTGGTCAGTGTTTTGACGTAACATTATATTGGCCAATAGTGTACTTTGGTATCGCATTCGACGTGTCATCGAAACATAGAAAATGACAAATTACTTAGGATTAGAATTAAATAAAATTAATTATTAATTAGGTAAATAACTAGAGTCACCAATAGTAATTATTAATTTATTCGGTGTCTAGATGGTAGTGTCCGATCGTTCAGATGTTATCATAATACACTTTGTAAATTAATAATTTAATAGGGTTTTAAATATTCAATTAATGGAGCCTTATAGGTTAGAACTTAAAATTGACAAGATAATAATTTATCATGCATTTAAAATCTTTTGGGTCAGAATCTATATTTCCTTAAATACGAGTTAAGGTTTCCTATTATAAGATGTCTTTCTCAAAGCTCGTATTTAAAAGAAATGTACATTTTTGCTCAAAAGGATGCTCTCATTCGAACGATATTTATTTGACAATGATGGATTAAATTAATATCATTATTCGAAATGTCAAAATGCCACGTGTAATTAATAAGGTATCGATTTCGGGCGCTTGTAAGGGTCGTCCTTACACGTAACCGACTCCCGAACCCAAATGTTTTAAAAATGAATCTCTGGTTTTTTTTATGATGTCTGGCCTACTAAAGTGGTCGGTGACGACTCCTAGTCATTTTTTAAAATTAAAATAATATGTGATTTTTTATAAAATTTCGGTTTTCGTAATTAACAATTAAAAGGAATAAAAAACTCAATTTTTCAAAATTTACTCGTCAGGTTATTTTTCACATTTTCGGTTTTAAAATGGTGGCGACAATTGTCTCGTTTAATTTCAGGTTCGCTTTTGGTTTCTTGAATTTGATTGAATTCTTTGATTGAAACGGTCCTTCAAATTGACAGAATTTTTGAATATGTTATATTTGGGACAAGGAGAAGATCAACAAGATTAGCCTTAAAAGATAATTCATTTTAGGAAATAGAATCCTTACCTTTAAAACAATTTATTTCCTCAATTTTCATGTGGCAAACAGTTCTAAAAAAATATTTTTTACGCTTCAAGTGATTTTGATAGTCATACTAGAATTTTGGAAGCTTTTCAATTAGTATATTGGCTTGGAAGATTTCACACATCTTCATTCCGTTGGCTAAAATTTCGAAAACCAACTTTTTATAAATGTAAACTTGTCACATGATATCGTAAATCATCTAAAATTTTAACCATTCTTCAGTAACATATATTTTTATTATTTCATCATCGACTCCGTACTTATTTTCTAAAGTCTCCCGTATGAATTTTGCAGATTTATGCTCGATAAACAAATCAAAAATATTATTGATCATATAGCTAAGCATGTAACCTTTAACAAAATTGTTATCTTTATCGAATCTGACTAAGACAGTTGCATCAACATTAGAATTGGTCGATGCGTTGATTGTATCTGAGGCAAAGGTTGTGGGCTGATCAGGGGCGATTCAAGCATTTTAGGGGCCCTGTACAATTTATTAAAACGTGGCCCTTAATTTATAATCGATAAGAGATAATATTGTATTACAAAAGATATCATTAAATTATCCTTTTGAACAACAAAAAACTTAACTTATAAACATCTAGATATCAAATATTTTTACTTAAAAATTGTCAATAAGATCATTTACAACATAGTTATTTGCTGTTGATGGAAACGAGTTATTTGTTGAGCTGAAATTACTAAGAGAGCTTTTACCTAAAGAAAAATTAGGAGCAATTGATTTATTAAAAATTTTAAAACGTTATAATTGTTTTCCAAATGTGACAATTGCTTATAGAATCTTATTGACTATTCCTATTATTGTTGCTTCTGCAGAACGAAGCTTTTCAAAATTGAAGTTGTTGAAGTCTTACTTGTGAACAACTATGTCGCAAGAAAGACTAAATGGACTTGCTTTGATGGCAATCAAAAGTGATCTTATAGAAGAAGTTGATATTGAAAGTGTTGTAAATGATTTTGCTTCAAAAAAAACAAAAATATTTGATATCTAGATGTTTATAAGTTAATTTTTTGTTGTTCAAAAGGATAATTTAATGATATCTTTTGTAATACAATATTATCTCTTATCAATTATAAATTAAGGGCCACATTTTAATAAATTGTATAGGGCCCCTAAAATGTTTGAACTGCCCCTGTAAGGTATATGTTCTGATTCTATATGACTCAAACTTACCACGAGTGTTATGTCGATGATATGTGATCAAATCTCACTCTTTTAAGGTATGGTATGTTTGGCCTTTTGAACCCTTAAATTGTGTGACTGATTATGAATCATGTGATTGTATATGTTTAGTTGATCAGATTAGCGCAACATGAGTTCATGTTTACTTATCATCTTATGACTACTTGCTTCTATTTTAAAATAGGCAAACCTATTTTAGTGAAACCCCACACTTTTAAGTAATACAAATTAGGAACATAATCTTTCCAAAATTCATATAAGGTACTTTCTAATATTTTATGAGGTACTTGATTAAGAATATGATTTATGGAAAGTTCTCTTTTCCCCATATATTATCAAAAAAAAATTAGAACTAAGTAAAAGAGTATTCATTATTTCTTTTAGTGTTCGATTTTTTCTTTCGGCTATTTTTTGTTGTGGAAAATATGGGTCAAAGAACTCATGAATAATGTCTTGTTTTTTACAAATATTTCAAAAAAATTAGAGTCATTCACGACCACTACCAGACCTAACATTTTTTTTATCTTTTTAATAAATTGATTTTTTACTTCTACTTTATAGATTAAAATAATTTGGTCAGCTTCATCTTTAGACCTTAGAAGATAGACTTTTATAAATCTAGAAAAATATCATCTACAAAATTTATGAAATTATGTATGAATTAATTCTAAGATAAAAAAAATTCTTTCAACAACTGGTTTAAAAAATGGTCTAATATGTTCAGCCTCAATACAAATTCCATATTTACTAAAGATATTGTTATCTAGATTAAGCAATAATTTTTTCTTTCCAAGAATTTTAAAGGGGTAAGATTCATATTTCCAGAAATAATTATTTTTATCCGGGATTCGAACTAAACCTTAAACCGAAACCCTAAACCTTATCCCTAAATTACAAATACCTATTTTATAAATAAAAAATAAACCATAAATTAAAAACTTTAAAAAATATATTATTAATAAAAAATCCTAAAACTATTACATATTAAATAAACAAAAGTCCATATAAATCCATTTCCATTTATTAAACCAAAAACCAATTACAAACCAAGCCCACATGTCATTAGTCTAACAATTAAACCCATATCAATTAACCCATTTCCAAATTACAATGCAACCCAACCCGTTTAAAACTATCCAGCAGCCTAACTCCCTAAACTTAATCTGCCTAACCCGGTTACCAACCCATGACCCGAACCAGTAGCCCACAATTACAATACCCGGTTCACCCATTATACTCCCAAACCGATCAACCCGGATCTGAACCGGTCAACCTAGTTCTTCAATTTTGTTGACTCCTCGAATGCTTGAAGCCTCTTCAACTTCTGGAAGAATTCTAGAAGCATCTGGTATGCCCCTTTGAATTCCCGTGACCATCCAACTGCCCCAACCGTTTAGTTTCCCAACCGCAGCAGAGACTTGTCGGTCACGATCCGGCCATCATAGAAACCACGCCATCATCGAACCGAACCAAAGTTGGTCCCTAGTGTACGGTTGTGTAGTGCTATAATTATGCAAACATATATGTGCTAGTATACACAGTCGTACAAGTAATAAAGGGTGAGTAAGTATCGTTCCCACGAGGATAGGGGTAAAGTGTAAGTTAAATTTGTCAAGACAAAAAGGTGTCACTATGCAAAAGGAAAATAAATAAAATGGTATAAACAAATGGAAATAAATATGTACGTGTAGTGCTATGGTAAAATGCTATAACAATTCTAGAATGCAAGTAATCAAAATATGTCAGGGAAAAATGAAATGGATGGTGATGGTGCGATAGATATATGAAAACAATGAGTGAAGAGTATGTTGATGTGATTGGAGGAGAACAGATAAAGCAAAGAAAACGATGAAAGAAGTTTGTAAATGTTGAGGCAAAATTGGAATGCAAGAACACGTTTAAACAATATGTTGGGCTAACCCTCTATTGATGAGCTCTCTCGGGAATGATTGGTGGAAGATCCTATGGACTTCTTAACCCTTACTTCTACTAACATCTAGCCATTATGGTGTATATTTACTCGACAGAGGTTTCTAAAGTGTTCCCGCTCTCTCGAGTCATAGGAACCTGACAAACTAAAATGCCATGGCATCTCGCCTGTCATGCGAATGGCACTAGTCTATCGACGAAGCACACTCCTTTTAGTTGTTGAAACCCTTACTTATGTCTCTCTTGAGTACTCTAAGCTCATATTAGGTTTTGGTTACTATCCTAAACCCATTGCTCACGTAGATCCTCCCTTAGCTCCTCTCGGATGATCTAAGGATCTATAGCTAGGTTTCTCTCGAATACTCTAGCATACACCTAAACACGGGACACTCTCATGCCTCTTACAATGCTTAAATGATTAAAAACAATGAGCAAAGCAAATATACAAAAACATAGAAGGCTATATATTAATAAAAAGCAAAAGATAATCATCCATAGTAGCAACCACCTAAACAAAGCAACACGTGGTGGTGCGAAATGTTAAAGAAAGTATCATCCACATACATCCTTAAACATCCAACATCATCCTTTTAAAATATATAAAAAATAAAGCAAGGGAAGGAAGATAGAAGATACCCTCGGTTGTGCAGGCCGTCGGCTCTTCAACCACCATGGGACGCCTTGGCGTGCTAGCCCTTCTCGGGTGCCTAGCACGCCGCTCCCTTCAAGCTTTATCAATGGAGGAAACTTTGGCCGGAGATTGGAGGAGAAAGGTGGAAGCTTTCCTCCGCCGCAACCAGCTCCAAAGGTCCCTCTTTTTTTGTGTTCTTGCTCCCAAAAAGGCCTCCTCTTTTCTTGTAGGTCACCATGGCTTAAAAAGGGGGTGAAAAACCTTAGGGTTTAGTGAAAATTCCAATTCTGCCCCCATTCTCGTGATGGCATTTCTGCAATACTAACAGTGATCCCTTATTGAGGTGGCTTGTGGTCCCCTACTGTGATGGTTGTAGCCAGGCTGTAATGGCTGTGCCCAAGCTGTATTGGCACCAGTTGGCACTCCCCTCAAAATATCTTCTTGTCGTTTAGCTCAGTATAGGAGTCCTCCATATTTGCCATGGCATTTTCCCATTGCTAACCTTCTGTAAATATCTGACATAGTGACAGTGGTCCCCTACTAAGGTGGTTGTGGCCAGCCTGTATAGCACCAACTGGCACTCCTTTGCAAAATATCTTCTTGTCTTTTAGTGCAACACAGGAGGTCTCCATATTTGCCATGAAATTTTTCCTTTGTTGTCCTTCTGCAAATGCCATGACAATTCTCCCTTGCTCCCGACTTTGCTTTACATGCACAACAACAGCCAAAAGCATGACTTTTCTCGTAAAATAGCACCTATTGCCACACCATAAATGCCAAAACATAAACAACCACCAAATGCAATGTTATGATCCTAAATGCATCTAAATGACCCTAAATGAATTTAAAGATAATAAATAACTTAAGTAAAAAGGCCTGAAATATAGCCTTTTTGCGGAGTTATCACACCCTCAAAATTAAGCTATTGCTTGTCCTCAAGCAATGAATAGCAACTAGCAGAGACAAAATGTCATGACAATGTTCAGGATCAAGACAAGCAAATGGTTAAAGTTTCAACCCTCAAAAAATTCATGGCATAAACATATAAGACTTGTGGATATTTCAAAAATACTACTCTAGGACAAGATCAAATGCGAGTGTGTGTGTGCGTGAGTGTATACAATCTATGCTTAGTTAACTTAGAAAAATTCTATAGAAAGTTCACTATTCTAACAAAGCATGCATTCTCATTTAAGCACTATTTTAATGTTCCCCATATGTGTATATATATATATATATATATTTCTCTTTTTTTCTCATTTTTTTCATGTATTTTTTTCAACATTTTTTTAATACTGTTACACTACCTTTTAGTCATACAATATCTGCCATTTATTAAAACGCAGTATCCAGGCAATGGCATGACAAGCTAAAAGTGTAGCGTCACCCTGTGCCTCTTTCATTAACTCATATGCACATGGTTTTGTCATGGCATAGCGGAGTATCCCTCTACAGTTATTCACAACTTCTTAAACTAAAATAATGGGAGCTTTCATTAAAATTCGTTTCAACATGCTGAGTTGTTCATGTTTTCATTGTATAAAAATTTTCTAACTTTCCTAAGCATGGAGAACATACACTCGTAAAAAAAATTAAACACAAACAATCAAGTCCTAAAGCAGGTTCTATCCAAATCTCAAGTCATGCATATTCAATTCAGGTATTTGCATATAAAAATTATCATCATCGGGCATCACAAACTTTAATCCAATAACTCATCTAGAAACCTACTAATTTGTCATGGCATTTGTCTACAACTGCAGCTATCATGTAATATAAAAATGAAGGAACGATACCTCCCCCAAACTTGAGGCAGGCTTTGTCCCCAATGCAACTAAGGAAATAAAATAATTTTATATGCAATGAAATGAAATGAATGCAAGGTACCTTGACTTATGCAAGTGGTGCTGATGCAGTGGCTGCAGTGCGACATTTTTCAATCGGCGCTTGGACTCCTTTGGTGGCTCTTGTTGCTTTTATGGTTGTACTGGTATTTCATGTAGAGGTTCTTCAAAGGTAGCTAAGAAAAGCTAAAAATAAAATAAAACATATAAAATAAATTAAAACATTTTATTTATGAAAAGCAATAAACTGGAAATGTCATGACATATCAGTATGGCATGCATCCTGAAGGTGGGAGGTTGGTTTGTCATGCATAAAAGGGGCTCCAGTATTGATGTATTGTGGATCTATGGAATTGCCATGACATTCTTCCAAAAGTAGCTTATGCATATTCTGAAGATGTGAGGTAGGTTTATCACGCATCATGGGGGCTCCAGTATAGGTACATTGCGGATCTATGGAATTGCCGGAAATATAGCCTTTTTGCGGAGTTATCAGTCCCCTCTTCTACTACCAATCATTCTCAACAGATCGAGCCAAAATAGAGACAACAGTTGGTCCCCCATGTCCTCAACCGTACACCAACAACGCATATGCAAACAAAAGGACAGATTCATAACCAATATTCAAATATTTTCTTTATTTTTCATTGTAAAAAATCGGCTATAAAAGTCCAAAATCACAACATGTAATTTCAGACGGGATTTGGGCATAGCAATCAAATACAAGAACAATATTTTCAGAGCATTTTTATTTCGAATACTAAGCATTAGAGTTAGGTTTTTCTTACCTTTTGAATCCACAACTGGTTCTCGTCGCCGGTGTGGTCTCTCCATTCACTTTTCTCATTTCGCCGAGTTGCTTGAACCATTTCAAATCAATGAAAGTGGTTTAGAGCTTCTGTTTTTTAAGGTTTTTGAATCAAGAAAAATGGATTTTTGGGTTCCGATTTTTGTGTTTTTAAATCAAAAAAGTGTTTCGTTTTTAAATTTGGGCTTTCGAGTAAAAAGGAGGGGTTTTGACTTTGCCGGTCGTCATCAGCGCCGGCCGGATTCTGGAAACAAAAGGGTCGGGTTCTTCATCTTCAGAGAGTTTTCAACTCTCCATTTTGGTTTCAAACTTAAGATGAGAGAAATGAAGACGTTTCGGCCATTTTGGACTTCAAAATTTTTATTTATTTGATTCACTAAACAACGTCGTTTTAAGGGTTCTTAACCCGCTTGGTGACCCGACCCGGAGAGAAGGATCCGCGTATTATGGTTAAGGGGCTACTTACAAAGTTGGTCCTTGGATTTTTTGGAACGTTTGGCTTCCAGACACAGTTTAATCATGGTTTTGGTCCCTTAATTCTGTTTTCTTATTTCAATTTTATCCATTTTATTTTGTTTTCATTTAATTTGACCCTTAATTTTATTTCCTTTTCTTTTTATTGCTTTATTTAGATATTTATTGAATTTTATGTAATTATCATGTAATTAATTACATTAATTCCTTTTAGAATTTGATTGTTTTATATTTCCTTTTCTATTGTTATTTATTTGATTGATTTTATTTACTTTTTTAAATAGCTTTTAATAGTCTTAATTTCTTTTTTTTTATTATTGCCATTTAAGGGTATAATTTAATCAATTTTTTCCTTATTTTCTTTACTTGCATGTTATCCTGTATTAAATTTATTTATTTATTTGTTGACCTTTTAATTTTGCCTATATTGTATATATGAACATTCATTTATTTCTTTTATTTTAAAATAAATTTTCCTTTTTATTCTAAAATAATTTCCAAAGCTTGATTTTTAATAATAATATCCTCAATTATCTTAATAATTCACCAATTTTCCACTTTTGACCTAATTTTTGAACATTTTTAAAATTAAACCCTAATTATTTGAAGCCAAATTCTCAATTTTTACACCTATTTCAATTTCATTAAATTTTCCCAAATAAAGCAATTTTTCAATTTTATCTCCAATTCCCATTTTTTTAAATAATGCCCTAATTTCAACAATAAAAAAATTTTCTAACGACACCCCGACATTCTTTATACATTTAAACTTTAAATTTTTTAAGGGGAGGGTCGCTACAGTTGGCGACTCTGCTGGGAACAAATTTTGTTTTCACAAATTTTATTTTTAAATTTGTTTAGGGGCAATCCTTAGTAAGATTTTCTTAGTGTTGTTTGTGCACTTGATATTCGGGATACTCCTTCACAAACCAAAAGAAAAGAAAAAAACATATCACATTCTCAAAATCCAAAAAGTACAAGGACCAACAATAAGGGTGTCTTTCCATTTTGCTTAAAGGCTCATCAGTTGACCTTCACCAAGAAAGGTAATAATTCAAAAAAAGGTGATCGAACACGCAAGAGGTTGGGGCATCATCACATTACAAAAAAAAATCTAATCATTAGCATCTTTGCATACATTATCTCACCTTTACACATCAAATGTACATAACATGCCTATCTTTTATCACATGTAATTCATGGGTCATGTCATTGTTCTTATTATCACGCATTCACTTTGTGCATACATCATCTAGACATAGGACATTATCATCATTACATGCTTTTCATAATAGCATCATAATTAAATGACCACATTGCATGATTAATATCATTTCATATTAGCATTGTGTCATACATCTCATCACAATACATCTATTTAAATGCATACATCATGTATAAGAATCTCATCATAACCCTTTATCTAGCTCCTTTGAATAAACAAGCCAATCTCTATCACAAGTTTCATTATTAGACAAATATCTTATATAAAAATCTGAAGAGAATCTACGGGAATATTTATCTTTAGGGCCTTTTACTATGGTCATATCTCGTTTCGGGCCATTTACTACTAAAATATCAATTAATTTCGAATCAAGAGCATCCCAATTTCTTGGATCATAAATATTAAATAAATTAGACTCATTTTCCGTAACATATTGAGTATTTTCGTCAAAATTTTGTTCTTCGTTTTTGTCATCATCTTGTGAACTCCTAGTATCTTTTATTTTATTATCATTATTCACGTCATGTTCTACTTGTTCAATATTCCTATCATTAATATTTTTTACATCAATCTCTTCTACATCAATAGATTTTTCACTGTTTTTTACGTTTCTCATAATCGGATGGATATTTTTGAAGCATGTTAACACTAAAGTAAATTTTTTATTATGACTAAATAACTAAATAAAATTATAAAAAGAGACAAAGAGATTAGATAGCACCCATATTGTCGTAAAAATGTATCGTCGGACAATATGAGACTACTGATAGGATAATATCAATAAATCAACCTATAAAAAATTAAATATAAATTAATTTAAATAATTAGATATTACAAAACATAAAATAAAATAAAATAGAAAAAAAAACACTTACCGTATAGTATAAAATTGCTTGTACTGAGAGATTGGACTGTTGAAGATATTTGAAAGAAATTTCTAACACTTATCGAACGATTGAAAAGTATGAAATTATATAATTAAAATATGTATTTTCTTAAGCAAATCTAAAGAATAAAATTATATGATAGTATATATAAAGGAAGGATAATCTGCCTCTTGAAACATTAACGTTAATATTAATAAATATTACTCATATGTCATTAATATATGCTCAAATTGACAAATTCCAAGGCTGCCTCATTGTTTCAAGTTTTATATATTCATTTGAAATTTTTTAACCGTTATATGTATGTTTTTTATAACTTTATATATACAAATAAAATTATATATAATTAATAATTTTTATATACTTATTTAATTAAGGTTTTATCTATTTTGGTCCCCTTATTTTTTAGGCTCTATGCGGTCGCTCCTATTACGCATGTTTAGAACCTCACTGGTGATGACAGTTGTGGGCGGGTTAAACAGGACATAATCCACCTCTAGTTGCTCGAAGAAGATGACCATTCTTTGAGATCAATGGCGGTAATTGGTTATGTTTACAGGCTCGAGTTTGGAGATATTAGGGATATACTTG
This sequence comes from Abelmoschus esculentus, assembly GCA_035048815.1. Taxonomy (NCBI): domain Eukaryota; kingdom Viridiplantae; phylum Streptophyta; class Magnoliopsida; order Malvales; family Malvaceae; genus Abelmoschus; species Abelmoschus esculentus. The sequence goes on from JAUCBN010000015.1 coordinate 9,427,843, forward strand.
TTAACAGTGAAAGAAATTTAGAGTACAAATTTCTTATAAATTGTATGAATATAAGAATTAAAGAACAGATAAATTAGCATTGACAAGTAAAAAATAATAAAATAAATTATGGAATAGATGTAATGTGTTATAGTAGATCATTGTTTTAGAAGCAATTTTTTTCGATCTGATTTAAATGTAAAATAAACGATCGTCTTCATAACACAGTACTTCTTATTTTGTACACTAAGTTGGAACTTAATTGATTGCTCTTTCTACTAAAGTCGAGAAATGGACTAACAATGAAGTGATGTGAAAAACATGCCAGATAGCTTAAATGAGAGAAATGAATGCTTGAGTTTGCTGATTGAATTACAAATGAATTATAGTCTTCTTATATAGGCATATAAAAAGGGTATAGACGTCCAAAAAACTAGAAATGAGAATCCCTACAAAATCTCACTCTCTCTACTAATCTTGTAATTTCAATTTTTTTTTTTTATTTAGATTTTGACTCGTTTTCCTTATTTAGATTTAGAAATTTTTTTAACGAAGTAAGAACCAATGTGTTTTTACATTAATAAAATTCTACCTTTAAGTTTGATTTGGAAGCCCAACGGCGCCTGTATTGGTAGTTGAAAATTGGGAACCAAATCAAACGAAATAAATAGTTTCCGATTGACTGTAGGGCTGTTAGTAAATTATTGTTAGGGGTGAGTATTCGATCAAATTAAGTTGGATCAAAAAATTTTGAGTTATTCGAGTTGGAGAGTCATATTATAAAACTCAAACATTATTTAAAACTTTTTCGATTCGAGTCGAGTTTGAGAAATTTGACTCGAGTTTTCGAGTTCCGGTAAATATTTAATTATAATTATTTATAATGTTATAATACAATTTGATTCTAATTTAAACAACTTTCTCTAATCATATAAGATATGTATATATATTTCTTTATATTTTTTATATGTGGTATTTTTATAGTTTTGAGTTATTCGAGTTATTTAAATTTTATTTTACAATTCGAACTTTATTTGAATTTTTTTTGTGTCGGATTATGAAATTTTTAATCTAGTCAAAACAAGTCAAATATTTTCACCTTAATTCAAGTCGAATTCTTTAATTTTTTCAAGTAGAGTCGAGTTTTACTCACCCTTAATTATAATTAACATTAGAGTAAAAGTTTGACACGTAAACCTATGTATTTATATTATAAAAATATCAATCTTGAATTTCTAATCTTTAACTTTAAAAAATTAAACTTTAAACCTTAAATAATCTAAATATTAAATTATTAAAATCGATAATAATTAACGATGTTCAATACTATAAGTTCTAGACTCATCTAAATATTAAATTATTGAAATTAATAATAATTAATTAAAAAGTTTTAATGGATTATCAAACAAGTCAACGAGGATAAATCTTAGCAATTATTTTAAAAATATAAAATAGCATTTTAATCAAAAAATAAATATTTGTACGCAATACGGATAAAAGTGTAATAAACATTAACTAAAGCCTGCATTAAAAATCAGTTTCTCTCTTTTTCTCAAGGAATCGAGTTCATTTTTATGGACCGAAATGCCATGTGTTTTCTCTCCACTGCCAAATCTATTCCGGTAAACAACGTTGAAATTAATGTAATTTAATATATATTTTTCATGTTATCAATTGTGGATTCGTCGTTATAACGATTTGGTTGATTAAAATGAAATGTTATTTTTTTTTTAAATAATGTTAAAGATTTTAATTTTAATATTATAAATGAAATAAAATAAATTAAAAGAATCGTGTTCATAACTAACGTTTGTACTATTTAATTTAAATTAATTAATTATATATTAGATATTAATAATTAAAAAAAAACAATTCTTTTTTCAACAAATACATGCTACAATGAAGGGTTGGATTTGTATCATTTCAATTGCCTTGCTCAAATGCCAAATGCCCACTTAATGGGTGAGAATCAAAATCATCTGGTGATTCGCCTGCCTGCCCACCTGCCTCGGTTTATCAAAAGAAAGTGCAACAATAAAATATTAAACGAATGTATCCGCGTGTGCCCAGCTGAAAGAAACAAGAGTAGGTAAACGTCAAGCATGTTTATTATTTGACAAGTGTACATTCAGCCACACAGCTACGAGACTGTGTAGAAAATGGGAAGATTGGTTGTTTCAGAATGGGAAGTCAACCAACATGTGCTTAGCTTTGGGCTTTGCCAACCTTGGGTAATGTGGAATTATGGATATACCTTCCCACAAGGTAGTAAATTTTGGCAAATAAACTTTTTCAACCAAAAACATACGGAATAAAGGTTTGGGTAAATATTTAAGAAAACATTTGCTACAGTTGAATAGGTTTGGCGTTCTCCATTTTAAAAACCATTATTTCACCTCCCAAACCAGTTGAATGGATGAAACTCTGGCTGGGATGAGCTGGGAAAAAAACACCATGTGCTCTTGGTACTATGGAAGAGGACAACGCCAAATACTCTTAGCGTTATGTCTGCACTTGATCAATGCTTGTTTAAAGATGCATGAGCCATGCAACATCCATGCAAAAATGGAGACGTTGGTAGAGCAGCTGGAATACAACTGAACAGAGATGGTAGAGCAGCTGGTATAGAGAAAAATAAAGGTATTATATCGCCAAGAGAACCTGGCGTTAATTTTTTTAATATAAAGCTTGATTGGTAGAAGAGGTTGTAAAGAAAGAACAACATTATTTATCAGTTCTAGGGAATTTGAGAGGTCGGTACTTCAAATTTATTAAAAGATTTGAGAGATCGTAGTTTTTTTCATGCGAGATTCGAAGAAGCAAAGATTATTGAAGTGTATTTGTTCGGTTTTTTTAAAAATTACTCATTTTTTAAAAATAGAATCAAAGAAGTTATATTTCCTGGATTTTATATGTGTGATTTAATTTATATTCGAATGCTAATCATTTTATCCCATTTTTTAAAAGGTAGATAGAATAAGCTCCTCGCTATATTGTGACGCTGAGAACCTTGTTGGTCAATGGGGCAAAACATTTGTTGATTTTAGTGAGGATGAAGAAAATATTGTACCGATCACGAAAGATGATGATATTCATTTATTCGATGTTGATGATGTTGAGATTGTTATGACCGAGGTGACTGAGGGTAATGGTATGTATATAGAAGATGATGTATGGTCTGCTACTATCGCTCAACTTGGATTTAAAAATGATCCACCTATTTGAGGTTATGTTCCACAAGAACCTGAAAAAATGCAATCTACTTATCCAGCTTATGAACCTCCCTCTCATATGAATGAGGTCGATTATTCTATAATGCAAGACTTGAACATATAGCTCGTGTCTTCTATTCTTCATCATCATCCAAATATGGTGAATTGGAAACAAAGACACAATTCGAAACAAAGAAAGATGCTCAGCTTGTAGTTAAAGAATGCTGCATTAAATGCCATATGGTATAATGTGTGGCTGAGTCTAATAGGCATACCTATTGTGCTAGATATATTAATTGGAAGATCAATTGTCCATAGAATATCAGAATTTCATTTCGACAAAGAAGTTAAATGTGGGAGGTAACAAGGTTCAATGAGCAGTACACATGTTCAAATATATCATTGTCACAGGATCATATAAATTTAGACTCTGATTTAATATGTGCATACACTCAACTATTGGTTGAAAAGGATCCAAGGATTACGATTTTAGTATTGGTAGCATCCATCTGAAATTAGCTTGGATATATTTCATCTTATTTTAAGGCTTGGATGGCTAAATAGAAGGCGATGACGCAAGTGTATGGTGATTAGGATAAATCATATAATGAACTACCAACTCTTATACGAGCAATGAAAATATTTATCCCAGAAACCATTGTGAAGTATGAAACCATACCGGACTACACCTTGAGAGGCGAGCTAATTCTTGGTAAAAAGATTTTCAACAAGTTATTTTGAGCTTTCAAGGCATGCATTGAAGGTTTCTCATTCTGCAAGCGTATGATTCAAGTTGAGGGTACCTGATTTTATGAAAAATACATTCATATATTACTTGTAGTTGTTGTAGAAGATAGAGACAACAATATATTCTCAATTGCCTTTGCTATATTTGAGAAGTAAAATGTCATTGAATGAGAATTTTTTTGAATCATTTACACAACTATGTCGTAAAAGAAGATATAGTTTTTATTATTTCTAATAGAGGAACTGTGTTTTTATGAGTAATTGATAGAGTAAAAAGTTTATGATTTTCTTCCCATGTATATCCAACATATTGTGTATGATATATTTATTGCGTATAATGTGAAAACTATATTTGGTAACAATGAGATCCGAAGAGAGATCTTAGATGCAAGTAAATTATCATTCTTTTTTAAAATTATATATGCTTTTATTGTATAGAACTAACAATTTTTTAATAGGGTATGAACTAGTTCGACCAAAATTCGACGCGAGAATAAGAAGGTTGAGACGTCATAGGCACTGTAACCCCTAAAATTAACCTAATTTCTTAGATTAAAAGTTAGGGTTTTCGTAATTAAAACTTGTGTCTCAAGTTAGGTTTCCGTAATTGAAATTGATAAAATTCGATAATTTAATAAAATCAAAATAAATGAAATACTAGTAAATACAATAAACCATAATTTAAAATGTTCAAACCCAAAACATAAACATTAAATCCGGAATCCAAATAAATAATTAAAGTCCATTACAGAAAATATAATCTGAAATAAAAGTAAGTCTGTAACATTAAAACATACTGATTAATATAAATTCAGATTCGACAATTCTCCAAGTACCGAGGCCTAAGACCGAGTATCTGAAACAGAAACTAAGAGGGTGTAAGCTAGGGAGCCTAGTGTGTCTCTAGTGTGCAGATAAACAGAAACAGAGAACAGTATATCAGATGATGACATGTATGATGATATGCACCCATCTCCGAACACCATCAGAAGAGTAGGTTCCCCCCTGCACCACTCTAACTCCATCACACCAAACAGAAGTGGAACTCGACCCGCAGGTGGAGCCACTGAACAGAAGTGGTATCTCGTGGAACCATTAAACAGAAGTGAATTTATCACTAAACTTCCCCCGTACAAATGATCCAACCAGATGCAATGAGTGCAGATATAGAATCAGAATGCATGCCTTAATATCTAACAGGAGGCATGTATGATATTCAGGATCAAATATGTACTTGATAACAGAACATGGCATTATGATGTATGAACAGAGAATTCCAGAAATGATGTATCAACATGCTTATACAGAAAAATAGAATCTACACACACGAAAGTAAATAGAATTTACAGAAGAGAACACACCTGAATTAGAAGACTCAACGACGATACTGACGTCGACTGGACTCGGCACTACCACTAGAATGTGCAGGTGTAGAACCTACGAATAACATTTATGATTAGACACACTACTATGCCACTATACCGATAAGTACACTAAACAGAAATAAATCGATACTCACGTGCGGGTCCCGAATGCTGATGAACATGAGGTCGTCCTAGAGGAGGAGGAGGCAAATGCTCGGTGTCGGAATCCACGTCACCTGAACCAAACAGAAACTGATTCAGAACCCAAAACAGATAACTTCCAGATAAGGATTCAAACATAAAAGCCCTAAAAACAACGCATCGGGTTCGAATTTTGGACTGTGCCATTGAACTCAGGATATCGAAAAACATAAAGTGGGACCATGTTGAAAAAGTTGACATTGACGTCAGCATTGGTCAACACTGATGTCAGCAGGTTAATGTTGACGTCGGCAGATAATGTCAGCATGACGTCAACGGGTCATGGGTCGGGTCACGGATCGGTTCGTCAGTTCGGTCTTGGGTCAGGCCGGTTCGGTCGGGCGGTTCGGGTTTCCCAGAAATTTCCCGAGAAAATCTGGAAAAATTATAGAATTTTCTCAGGTCCCAAACACGATTTTCAGACGCTTAAACACACTTAATCGACTATGAACTCGATTCAACATGCCTCTGATTCGAATACAAACACACCCAAGCATCAAATCGACTTAAAAACCGAAGTAAACTCATACCAAAACCGATTAAACCAAAACATAACCTTGAATCCAACTTATATTTCCAACAACCTATCACCGTAACAGTTTAGTAGAGACTAAACAAGACAAACCTATATTCTTATATGATCACTAGACCGAAACACAACAAAGAATAAAGAGGAAGATCGATTGCTTACCCACAACTCACCAAACAAAACGAACAAAGATCCAAAGTGCGATTGAATTGGGACGAAAGGTAAAAAGAGAGATAGATAGAGGTATACGATTTGAATGAATGTCTATTGCAAGAGATTTTCCTTTGATATTCAGAAGGAAACCGAATTAAAGGAAAATTAATTCCCAAAATAAAGCTGAGACACAAAATCGGGGAGGAAGAAGTTACCAAAAGAAAAAAAATATGGCAAAATTCTATATAAGGGTCTGATGTTTTTAAAACTTCATAAAAGAACCCTCAGACTTACAAAAATCACGAATTGGTCCATGAAAATCCCCAATTCTTAGGGTTTCCAATTAGGTATTTAGGGCTTTAATTTGGGAAAAAGTTTAGGGTGTGACAGGCACCTTGTAATTAATTTTACTAATTGCATTCCTAGGGAAAGGTGATCTCAAAACTATGATAAAGGTCGACGTTACAATCATATGACAACTAATCTTGTGGAGGCCATAAACTTGATTCTTAAAGAAACTCAGCATCTCTTTATTGCAAGTATTGTGTGGAAAACTTACTTTAGATTAAGTAAAGTTTGGTCTTACAAGGGATAAGAAGTTAACGCTCGACTAAACAACGAACAATTTTGGTGTCAAACCTTACAAGACAGAATAAATGATCTTCAATCAGGTGCAAGTGCTATGAGATTTAGAATATTAGACCCACGTGGAGCAAAATTTACAGTAAAAGGTAGAGTCCGAGGTGAAAAAAATTTAAGTAAAACTTAATCAAAGGTGGTGTGATTGCGATCAATTTCAAGAATTTCGCTACCCCTACTATTATGTGATTGCATCTTGTATGCATATTTGTATGGATCCTTACATTTATTCAAATCCGTGTTATAACATGCAGACTATGACCAATATATACTGATTTCAGTTCAACACAATTTTGAACCAAGATTATTGGCCTGTAAAACCAATATACGAAGAATGGTTACCAAATCCAAAGCTTCATAGAAAGCGAAAGGGTCAGCCGAAGTTTACTCGTATTCATACGGATATGGATGATCTAGATGAAAAAGAAGTGAGAGTTCAAATTAAATATTATACCCTTTGTAGGGGACCAGGTCACACTAAAAACAAGTGTCCCAATAAATCTAATATTGTCAATTATTATGCATGATCATCAACATAACCTTTGTTCTTATAAAAATATTTATGCTAAATATAATATTTTATTATTGTAAAAAAAATTCTCCCAACAGATTTAATAATACATTCAACATAAAAATACATTCCATTAAGATACAATACCTTACATTACATTACAAATTGAAAAAAAAATAAAATACATTAAATTATAAATTACAAAATAAAAACTGAAAATTAAAAGACATTACATTACAAATATTTCCTATTTTTTTCTCATTCTCGATAATTCTTATCGATGAAAGGATGATGTTTGATCATACCGTATAGGAGGTTGAACCACTTGTCATGCTTGATCTGGAAACTCATCATCATCATTGATACCACGATCAACCATCGTTTGCATAGAAGGTGTTGTTATTCATTTATTTATGAAATGACTATGATGAACTATTATTGGTAGTAGTCGACAACAAAGATTTCATACCACTAACCCTCAGACCATCTCCATATCCGGATATAGGATCTTACTCAAATTATGGTATTTATCCTTCAGCATCATTTTATCCTGTTTGAGTAAATGAATTGTCTCTCCAAGAAAACTTCATTCGTAGTTGATCCAGAATAGTATCAATTCTAAATGAGCTACCACTAATTATTGAATACCCTTGTTTTATTGGTTCTTCCAAATGATTACCTTAGACAATTCTTAGGGGTGATTGCATAGATAGAGTCCATGTAGAATGCCAACCTTGTGAATCTTTCAAGTTGGTTTCTTCTGAAATATGTTTGGATCTCTGATCAATTTAGGATGGCAATTGTACATGTTTACAACAACGTGGATCTTCAAGCCATTTATTTGAAGTTTTGGAGTACACTAACAATGGTTTTCCATTTTGTGAATACCATAAATAGTACTCTGAATTTAAATCAAAATCACTTTCATCGATTAGACTCAACTCTTCTGGTCACCGTGTATATATTTGTTCTCACAATTCAATAAATTCAACTTGCTTTATAAATCAATTTTTATCGAATCTACCTTTTCTGGCTCTAGTATGAATATGTTCCATACCAGGAGTAGATCTAAGAATAGGTTGATGGAAGTTTAATTTCCACAACACTCTATCAGTAAAAGAATATTCAAACATAGAGAAATGGATCAAAGGCAAAATTGCACCCAAAATGATTTACATTGATTTACATTTTGTGGTATACAAGCCTTGATGGATTAATTCTTGTATGGCAGCCAAATAAACTATATAAACTACACGTTTATTAATAATCAAGCACATAATATATTAAGAAACCTATCAAATTACTTTAAAATGTGAAAACAAATACTTCCATTTTTTCAATTGTTTTAATCATTAGTCTTATGTCACTAACATTAATATGAACAAGCTCTACATTCTTCAACTTATATCTCCATCTGCAACGATATTGAACTCATTCTACATACATAAATATTACAGAAAAATATTAATAATAAATCTAGTTTTAATGTATAATAATATAAGTTAAGAATTAATGAGTATTTTTCAAAAATTACTTAGCAACCTAATGGAAACAACTATTCATACATTAGAAAAACTAACTTAAATCCTAACTAACTATACAACTCAACAACAATTTGAAACTAACTACACAGCTAGAATATCTTCAATAGCCCTCTACATTCTTCAACTTATATCTCTATCTGCAACGATATTGAACTCATTCTACGTACATAAATATTACAGAAAAATATTAATAATAAATCTAGTTTTAATGTATAATAATGTAAGTTAAGAATTAATGAGTATTTTTCAAAAATTACTTAGCAACCTAATGGAAACAACTATTCATACATTAAAAAAACTAACTTAAATCCTAACTAACTATACAACTCAACAACAATTTGAAACTAACTACACAGCTAGAATATCTTCAATAGCCCCCCTCTCAAGATGGAGCCCAGTGAATGTTAAGGAAAGCCATCTTAACCAATATCGAGCGAAAAACTGAAAAATAAAGAGCTTTGGTAAATATATTTGTCAATTGATTTTTCGAGCGTATATGTAAGATTTTGAGAGATCCTGAACATATTTTTCTCGAATGAAATGACAACCCACCTCGATATGTATGATCCTTTCATGAAAAACTATTTTTTCGCTAGATATATGGTTGATTGATTATCACAATATAAGGTAGCCTATGAAATCGAAATATGAAAGGATGACAATAGAGTCTGCAGCCAGACAAATTCACAAGTTATAAAGGCCATTGCCCTGTATTCAGCCTCACATGAAGAACGACTAATCACAACTTGCTTTTTGGACTTCCATGACATCAAGATATCAACAAGAAAATTAAAGAAATCAGTAGTAGAATGTCTTTGTGTTAGGACATGAATCGTAATCTGAGTCTACGGGATTACATCGAGTTATTTTTCAAAGAGTCCTCCAAAAGTCCTCTGAGGCAATAGTCTTATAACCTAAGGGTAACTTCATATATCTTTATAAAGCATTCCATTTAAAAAGACATTGCTTACATCGAGTTAAAAAAGGTGTCAATTATTAACGACAACAATAAAAAGTAAAATCTTGAAGGATGTCATCTTGTCTACAGGAGAAAATGTGTCAACATAATCTATTCCTTCAACTTAAGTGAATCATTTAGCCACGAGTCAAGCTTTATACCTTTCTATGCTCCCATCAACGTTATGTTTTATTTTATACACCCATTTGCAATCAATGGCTTGCTTGCCTTCTGGAAGTGGAACAACAGACTAAGTTTTTAAATTTTCCATTGCATCATCCATCGTTTTTCTCCATTCAGGAACCTTTACTGCCTGATGATAAAAGGAAGGTTCAGTAAAAAGGGAGATATTAGAAACAAAGGCAAAATAACAAGGCGATAATTGTGAAGAAGATAAATAATTTTTAATAGGATAAAGACAAGAAGTTGAAATAGAATTAATTTTATAAAATTTTTCAATGTAAGAAGGTTTTTGAGTAATTCTTATTGATCTGCGAAGCACTCTTAGAGGATTATGCGGCGGATCATGTGGCAGATTAGGTTCAATATTAGGTTGAGTTTGTACTCCATTTTCAATAATTTGCATGTTAAACTGTGTCGTAACAACTAAAACTGGAGAAACATGTCTCTCGTCTAGAACTAGACCTGGACCTAGAGAATCATGACCGTCAACTAAAATCAGAACTAAAACTGGAGAAATATGACCCTCAACTGGACATGATTCAGTGTATGTGTTGTCCTGTGCAACAGTTTCAACAACTGAAGGAGTTGAAAAAACTAGATCAACCTGATCAACTAGAGCCTTTGGTAAAGAAAAATTAAGAAAATGATCAACAATAGAATCATAAGATATAATCATGTGAAAAGGTATAATATTTTTATGAAAAATAATATCATGTGATATAACAATAAATTGAGACTATAATATATATATATATATATATTGTAACCTTTAACACCAGAAACATAGCCCAGGAACATACCAGGTAATGCACGGGGTATAAACTTATCTCGATGAGCTGATAAAGTAGAAGCAAAACAAAGACATCTAAAAAATTTTATCTGACAATAAGAAGGTGAAGGAGCATGGAGCAATTCATAAGGTTGTTTTTACCAAGAATAGGAGAAGGAAGCCTGTTTATCAGAAAGGTTGTTGTTAAAATACAATCTCCCCAAAATCTTATGAGAACCCGAGAATGAAAAAAAAATAATGCATGAGACACAGACAATAGATGTTGATGTTTTTTTCAACAACAAAATTTTGTTGAGGAGTTTCGACACAAGAAAATTGACGAAGAATTCCTAACATAGAAAACAACTCAGTAAATTTCAATTCAGGAGAATTATCAGACCAAAAACACTTTATGTCAAGATTAAATTGTCTTTTAATAAAATTTATAAAATTTAGAAATATAGGGGAAATATCAAACTTATGTTATAACAAATAAGTCTAAGTATTATGAGAGAAGTCATTAACCAAAGTTAAAAAAAATCGTTGATTGTTATAAATGGTTGTCTTAAATGGCCCCAAATATCACAAGGAACCAAATAAAAAGGTGATTGTGTGCGAGTAAAAGAATTTGGGAAAAGAAGACGATATTGTTTTGCTAGTGAACAAATAAAATAAGGATTATCTTTATTAAGAAAAACGTTTTTCAAGAGAAATACATGAGAATGTAAAATATGAAAACTTGAATGACCAAGTTTATTATGTCAATTAACAAAAGAACAAGTATTAACAGTAGCATTAATAGTTGATTCTGGAACAGAAGAATTAAAAGAAAACTTCAAAAGGTACAATTCTTGATAGCTTTCACCCTTTCCAATCACACGAGAAAGGTCCTGAACAAAACAATGAGTAATAAAAAATAAAACTTGAAGATTAAAGTCCTTGAATAAGTAACTAACAAATAATAAATTGAATTTAAAATCTGAAACATATAAAATTTCTATAATAGTTAATCGAAGAGAAAGTTTAATAGTCCCAAAATATTGTACAGGAACAATAGATTGATTAGGTAAAAGTATTTTATCACCTTGTATACGACTTAAAGACTCAAAAAGATTTTTACAGAAATAAACATGTTTAGAAGCATCAGAATCAAAAATCCAACAAGTCTGAGTATCAAATAAACTAGAATCATTAATAGAAAAAAAATTTACCTTGTATGGTCATGTTAATGGATGAAGAAGATAACTCTGTGTTAGGAGCATTTGAAGTAAATTGTAGTTGACTAGTAAACACATTAATCAATTGTTGACATTGATTAATGGTAAGAGAATCAATTAAAGTATTGAGATCAACAATCATATTTTTATGTAATTTATTTGCTGAAGATGGTTTAGCACGATAAAAATATCCAGGCGGATAACCATGTAGTCTATAGCATTTTTCTTTAAGTATGAATAATTATATTACAATGACTATATTGAATACGTGATTTGACTAAAAAGCAATTTCAGCAACATGATTGCAACTAGTCATATTTCTTTGATTTTCATCTTGTATAACCAACGAAAAAACTTTAGTTATGGAAGGAATGGGTCCCATGAGCAAGATTGACCACGCACATGAGAAATAAATCATTAAATCCAATTAAAAACTAGATGGTAAGCTCTTTTTGTTGATCATCCAAAATCTTTCGAAGCCCACCACATTCACATTTTAAACAAGTGCAAGTTGGTGTTTAATCGATACCATCTCATCCCAAATAGTCTTGAGATTAAAATAATACGCACCAATAGACATAGAACCTTGAACCCGATAATTTAATTTCTTCTTTAACTAAAAAATACAGGACCAATATTTTATTGGAACTGATCCTTAAGATCCTTCCAAATCTTTGTTGCTATAAAATGATATAAAAGACTAGCAGTTGTACCTTTAAAAACTAAATTCAAGATCCATGAACTCACCAAATCTGGACTTGGTTAAGGTTGATAATTTGGTTTAATAGGTAAATAATATCTAAATTATATTTTGTTTCATATAAGTATTTAAAGTATTTTATGAGTCAAATAAATATTTAATGCTTTTAAAATTTGTATTTAGGTGTCATATTGTCAACAACTGTTACAAAATTTCATTAGCCATTAATAACATGACATGTGACATATTTTATTCTTTTAAAACATCATAAAATTCTAAAAATTTTCTAAAATAGTCTCTAAATTCTTAAAATTTTAAGTCTTAAATCTCGATTTTAGTTTTTGTCTTTGTTAATTGTAGAAAATATGTCCACCACTTCTATCACCAAACCCCACGAGATTATTTCTCTCATTTTCTATAGTGGATAGTCGACAGATGACGTGTCTATTGTCGGAATAAAATTCAACTCTCAAAAAGAAAAAAATAGATTGCAAAGGACTATCAATCGGTCGACGAACGATGATTGAGTCTTGCAGCAAAAGAAGGATGCACCATTCTATCGTATACAACGTGATGAACGGCGATAAGAGTGACCGAATTAGGAAATCTATATATTTCAAGATTATTTTATGAATTTTGTAAAATATAGAGATTTTTTAAAAGTAAATTAACAGTGAGCACCTAAAAATGAGTAATTTTAAGAAAAATTAGATACCTATTTGACCTCAAAAATACTTTGAACAAATATATAATTTAGGTACTTATTTAACAATTAAGCCTCGATAATTTCTCTCAAAAATGAGAATTATATCTTAGGCCCTGAATTTTGTTGTTGGCAAATCAAATTTTTATAAAAATTGAAAAATCTAACTTTTGAAAAAAAAGTTTGAGAGATTAAAAATATTAGAAAAAACACGATTTAAAAATCAATTTTTTTATATTTTTAATTACTTTTAAAATTTCTTAGATGAAAAAACGGATTTTACCTTCAAACGCACGAAAAAACTCCTTACTTATCACATCCCACGGATTATTGCATCTTCCCACTTTAACTATTCAAACCAAACCATAAATATTCTTTAATCCCTCTTAATTGTGAGATTAAAATTTTTAAATCAATTCGTTGAACCCAAAGACTGTTCCTGATATAAGGATCGAATAATTTTATATGTAATACATGTTTTATTAAAAAAATTAAAAATATAAATAAATATTATAATTATTTTAAGATTATTTAAAATAAAATTAAATTTGTTCTCTTTGAAGTGTCTAATTGATATAATTCTTATAATATATTTTTAAGTGGGACGAATTTGTTATGTTATTATTAAATAACTCCTTTAATAGTATGAGTATGTGACACAACGTTTTTATTGGTTGATTTGTTCTTTTTAAATAAAATACGATGAAAATAGGATTTTTCGTGGGGTGGGTTTTCATAGGAATCTTCCCTATTTAACATCAAATTAGGTAGGGAAGATGATATATTTCACGAATCATGTAGAAGGGATGAACATACTTTGGAATTTGTCCTACTTTACATGAATATAATTTTATACCCTTTTCATTTCCACTCGGCCCAGCATCCCCTGTCATTTGCCTCATCTAATCTTATAACATGTATTTGTAAAAATTATTACAAATATAATTTGATTTGAGTTTCATCGTATCAAATATATAAGAAAAATTATTTGGATATTGTACCAAGAATTTCCCCCTGGTGTATGGCATCAACCATTTAATTTTTTAGAATATTACATTTGTTAATTGCTATAGTAAAGTTAAAGTCAAATTCAAAAGAGTTTGATTATGATGAGTAAAAAATTATATTAAAGTAAGATTCTTTTGAATCCTACACTATTCAAAGTCAAATTCAGGTAAAAAGTGCCTTTATTATATTTTTTTATTATTCATCATTGAATTCAAAAGAATTTGACTTCAAATTTACTGTAGCGAATGTAATATTCTAGAAAATAAAATAACTATTTCAATATATTGGGGAAAAAACTTTGATATACAAGATGAGTAAACTTTAGTTTATACAAATTTGTGAGATTTAGATTTTGGAGTTCATATTTAGTAGGGATGTAAAAATAGTTACTCGGATGGGTTTCAGGTCGGGTAAAATCGGATACAGGTCATTTCAGGTTGATTTGATTTTTGACTCGATTCGGGTTGAGTCCATATCAGGTCGGGTCTATTTCAGGTCAAATTCATTCCAGGTTGGGTACGTTCATTTCAGATCGGTTTCAAACGGTTCTAGTCCAAATCAGATAATTGACAAGTTCATTTCATGTCGAGTTCATTTCAGTTCGGTTGCATTTCAGGTCGGGTTCATTTTAAGTCGATTTTATTTTAGGTCAAATTAATTCGGGTTTTAAATTCATATTAATTAAAATTATTAAGTTTGAGTTTGGTACAAATAAGTAATTAAGTAAATAACCGATAGAGTTCGGGTTGAATGGTTGATTATTCATTTCGAATTAATTATTTAATATCTAACATTTTTAACTAGTATGAATCTCATTAAAAATAAATATCACGCACTAGACTAAACAAAAATATCATCAAATAATTCATATCTTAAAAAATGGGCTAAATTACAAAAATTAAAAATTAATAAGAATAAACATTGGACTAAAAAGAATAAAATTTTAAATTAAAAAGGATAAACATTAATAAAATAAAATATCATCTTATTAAAAACACTAAACTAAATTAGAAAAATAAATAGTACTCAATTTTAAACAAACAAAAAATTGTAAGAACTAAATTACAAAAATTATAAATTAATAATAGTTAAATTTGGTGAAAATTTTAATTTTAATCACTACAGCAAAATAGGTTTTTGCGGCGTTTTTTTAGTCTTGTAGCAGCGCTAAAAAACACCGCTAAAAACTTTTTCAGCGCTTTGAAAAACGTCGCGAGAAGTGCCGCTGAAACTAGTGCGGCAAAAATTTATGGCGTTTTTAGGCAAGAAACACCGCTACAACTCGACAAATAACAAATTCCGACAGAGCAAGATGATTATCACGCAAAATTGTCACTACAAAGTCCTTTAATAGTTTTAAAAAACCAGATATACGATATCTATTAAAAAGACTTGGAGCTTCTTAGTGAACATACCTACACTAAGAACTCTTGCTCTACAGCTCTTCCTGCAGTAGCTTCCTGCTCAGTTGGTGATTTTCGTCTTATAATTTCTTCCTCCGAAGCAGTAATGTCCATCCTAAATCCTTCAACCTTCACATGAATTTGTTAAGCCAACATTACATGTACACAAAGAAGCGTGAACTTACTCACTTTATCTCTCAAAATCAACATAAGAATCTAAAAATTTTACTGAGAAAAAGGGAACCAACATTAAGCCATTTGACTGTTAGAAAAGAAATCACATCAAAAACACCCCAGAATACAACACAATATGGCCGAAAAAGTATACCTCCAGTGAAACCCTTTTCGATATCGGGGTAATGATTGAACGATTGGGTTTTTCTCGCCCTGATGCAAGGAACTCCTTGCTTACGATAGTGCAACCAAAGGTCTAAGAAACGATAAGGAAGATGATGGCATTTGGGGGTTTCTTGCCGAAATTTCTAATGAGTTTCCTTAACAAAAGAAGGCTCAGTTATGCGCGTGAAGGCTAGGGATATGGTCGGAACTTAATGGTGCTCCAAACGGTAACGACGGTGGCGATCACGATTAGATGGTGGTCGAGATCGGACAGAGGAAAGCTTGGGAGAGATAAAAGAGTTGAAGGAAATTTGAGTTATTTGATTCAAATTAAAAAGTTTCAAGGGTTTGAATTGTTTCATTATTTTATTTAGTATAATATACTCACAAAAGGCATAACTTAAAATTAATTCAAGCCAGATTAAAACCAAAAAAGGCCTTGGCTTTGATGGTTACAACACCACATTATAAAATGGGAAAACACGGGTTTGATTCACCTTAAGAGAAAATTAAAAAAATATAAAAGTTGTATATTTTTAGAGGCGTTTGGCTCGTAAAATGCCACTATAGATATTGTTTTTAGTGGTGTTTTTCACAAACGTCTCTATAGACATTGTTTTCAGTGGCGTTTTTCACAAACGCCGCTAAATACATAATTTTTGTGGCGTTTGCCCAAAAAACGCCACTACAAAATAGTTCTTAGAGACGTTTAACTGAAAACGTCACTAAAGGTACAAATTTATTGTGGCGTTTGCCCAAAAAACGCCACTACAAAATAGTTCTTAGAGACGTTTAACTGAAAACGTCACTAAAGGTACAAATTTAGCAGCGTTTAGTCGAAAAACACGCTAGAAGTGTCACAAGAAGTCAATTTTGCTATAGTGTGATTTCAAGTTATATTTTAGGAATTATTAATTTTTGATTGAGTAAAAGTAAGAATGAAAGATTGTAAATTATTTAAAAAAAAACAATGTCAGTGACTTCAGAAATTTGTTATAAATCATATGAATAAAATTAGAAAATTATTTATATGATTCAAAAGATCATCTAATTTAATTACTTTTGGAATAAACTTTAACTCTAAATCTTAAAAAATATATTATAGCATGAATTTTTAAATTTAATCTTTTAAAATTTAATCTTAAAAAGAAATCTGAATTGGGAGACATATAACACATTTACGGCGTTTTAAAAAAACACCAGTGATGTACGAATAATTGCGGCGTTTATGACTAAACGCCACAAAAAATACAATCTATTATAGCGTTTGTGAATAAACGCTACAAAATATACAATCTACTGCGGCGTTTGTGAACAAACGCCACAAAAAATACAATCTACTGCGGCGTTTGTGAACAAAAGCCACAAAAAATACAATCTACTGAAGCATTTGTGAGCAAACGCCACAAAAATACAATCTACTGCGGCGTTTGTTCACAAACGCCATAAAAGATAAAATCTAATGAGGCGTTTTTTTCACAAATGTCACAAAAAATACAATCTACTGCGACCAGTGTTAAAAATGGCGTAAGGCGACTTAAAGGCGATAGAGGTCCCATAACCGAGGCGCTAGGCTCTAGGCGAAAGGCGAGTGCCTTATTGAAGTAAGGCGTCCCCTTTCAAAATTAAAAATATAAAAATTATAAGACTTGGTTTTTCAAAATAATCTCTAAAAACACATAAAATAAGAATTGGTACTTGATCTCACCATACAATGGCATGTATATCCAATGAAAATGTAAAACTTAGAAAAAGATTACATGTTTAACAAAAACTCATAATTTCATTAATTATCCTTTTAATCTTCTAATAAAAAAGAGTAATATATAACATTTTGTAATGCAATAAATAAATAAAGTTAAGTAGATAGCTATATATTATATAATAATCTCAAAATGATGAAAGATAACATGGCATCATATATAATTATCTTCCTCTGTTAAATTTTCTTCTATATTATCTCCATCAAAATAGTGATAGCCTTCGTCGTCTTCCTCATGTTCATCGCCATCTTCATTTTCTTGTCTAAAAGATTGACTTAAACTACCATCTCTTTTTCCCTATGTGCTTTCTCTTGATCTCAAATTAAATCGTTCTTCATGAACTCCAGAAGCAGCTGCAACGTGTCCCCAAGTAAGGCCTTCATCCTCTTCAAACACAAACTCATTTTGAGCATCTTCCTCTGTTATTAGAGTCAATCATTCGTTGCTTTCATCAATGTCCTTCAAAGCTATTGGGTCAATTTTATCTCGTAACTCATACTGTTGAACCAATGCTCGATTGTATTTGACATACACCAAGTCATTTAGTCTCGATTGTGTGAGCCTGTTTCTCTTTTTGGCATGAATCTTTGAGACAATGAGAGAAGTATATTTAGTTTTTAATTATTAAAGTACCTCAACACTTAGAACTTAACATTAGTACATTACCAATACTAATTAAATAATTTATTAATTGACTGGTATGACTTACTTGCTCAAAAGTGCTCCAATTTCGCTCATAACCTAATGCGCTACAAGTAAGGCTCAAAATTTTTATGGCAAATTGTTGCAAAGTAGTTGTTGAAGAACCATAACATGCCCACTAATCAGCTGCAACATTAAAAGTCAGATTTAGATAAATTTTAAATATAGGATATAACATATTTATGAGAGTTAAATTTTAAGTACCTGAAGCCTTAGTCTTCCGGTGTCTAATAGCCAATTGATTTCCAAATAGTCCATGTGCTCTCTTGTAAGCAGTAAGTTCCTCCATAATTTTATCTTGCTTGTTAGGTGTATGAACAAACCTTAAGATATATTCATACAAGCCATCTACCACTTCTTCACATTCTTGAAGTTGAGGATTATCATAAAAGTATTCAGAATTAAGAAAGTGACCAGCAGCATGTAATGGACAATGTAACTGACATTCCCATCTCTTATCTATCATTTTAAACACTTCGGAGTACTTGGATTCATTTTCATTAAATGAAGCTACAATAGCTTCTAGCACGATCCATAGCCTTATATATGTATCCCATGGCAGGCTTTTTCTCTCCATCAACCAATCTTAGTGCACGAACTAAAGGACCACTTAATTTCAATGCATATACAACGTCGTTCTACAAAGAAGGCATCAAAATAGTATCAACAGCTCTTTTTCCACTAGGATCCTTGGCCCATTTACTAGTTCTCCATTCTTCAAATGTAAACATCTTCCTTAAGTTATCTTTTTATTTGTGAATCGATGAAAGTGTGATAAAGGCAGTTGCAAATCTCGTCTTCTCCGGCCTTAACAAGTTCCTTTGTTTGGTTAATTGTCTCATCATATTGAAAAGGCCTGGGAGTTGATAAATAAAACTTGAAGACTGGTTTGGTGAATTGTCACATTGTTCGTGACCTTAGGATCAACCAAATAACCATGATTTCATCCCAAATCTGTTTTTCTGCTGGTAGTCTGAGTTTCCTTTTCCATGTCTGCAAATATAAGAAACATATCAAATATATTGTACTGTTAATTGAAGACTTGAAATTTAAATAATTGCAAACATAAGTTTGTGACTCTATTGTAATTTACAATTTGAATAATTGCAAATGTAAGTTTGTGACTCTATTGTAGTTTATAATTTGAATCGCAAACATATCAAGTACTGCTGCAATGTGGAATTCAGACAGGAAGTTTTCTGTTTTATCGCAAACATACAAGTCTAAGGTAAGTGATTTTGTTTTATGCTCAAGAAGCATTTCAGAATTCAGATTTCAAACTGAAAGTTTTTGCAATGTGGATATACGGCAGTTCAACAATACTCAATTTCAATTATATGACAGTTCAATTTGTGATTGTAAATATCGATGGGTTCCAAATTGGTCTACGATATGAAAAAAAAATATAGAACAAAAATCACAGAAGAAGAAGAGAGAGAGAGGAGTACCTTGAGTTTTTTTTTTTTTTATCTTCTTCCTTGGTAAGAGTTGAAGTTGAACTTTCTTGTTTTGTTTCTTTTTAAGAGTTGAAACATCGGCTCCAATTTTTGAAGTTCTTTTTTTCCTCCTTTACTTTTAATAGTTTTTTTTTATAAAATTTTTTAACCCCTCTAATTAATTTATGTAACTGATATTTAAGGTTTGAATAATTTAATTTAATTCTAAATTTGATTTAACTAGAGTTATAGTTTAAGTTTAATATATAAAAAATAACCAACAAGATGGTTAAAGTGGTAAATAGATTGATATGGTTCAAGTGATAAATAGACTAATTTAAACTTAAGTGACTCAAATTTGTAATAATATTTTATTGTATCAGATAAATTTAAAAACTCAATCAATTTAATTTAAAAATAAATTACATCTAATTTAATTAATATTTCTATATATCGTGTTATGCTTTTCAAACTAAAAATTATGCTATAATATTGTTGAACAAATCATGATGAAAATAACTTGAATCAAATTCATCTGAATTTAAATAACTTAAAATTCAAATTTGAAATAACTTGTATTTACAATGTATGAAACAATCAACTTTAATTCAAACTTAAAAATACAACTAAATCAATTTAAATTTCATTAGATAAATTTTAAATTTAATTTGATTAATATTGTTTTACGTAATACATATACAATCTACTTTAGTATGTAAAAGAAAATATATATATAAACAAAAAATATACAAAAAATTAATTAATTTAAAAAGGTGTCACCTTTTCTCGCCTCATTCGCCTTTTTGCGCTTTGTTGCGCATCATCGAAATCGCCTTGACTAGATATAATTAGGCGTTTCGGTGTCGCCTTGCCTCACCTTGGCACACCTCGGTAGCGCCTTTTTAAACACTGACTGCGGCGTTTGTGAATAAACGCCACAAGTCTACGAGATATTATAGCGTTTTTTTCATAAAACACCATTTATATTTAATATGTGCTACGTTTTTAGAGCAAAACGCCACTAATATGCGATTTTCTGTGGCATTTCTTATAAAAACGCCGTTACTGACACCGCTATAGAATAAGTCTAGTGTAGTAAATGTACTTTAATACATTATAATTTATACATATAGAATATAGTTTAATATATTTTAAAAATGGAAATATAACTATATATGAAATTTATACTAAATATAAAATGTATTTTGTATATGAAATTTATATTATATATGGAAGATATTCTATATATAGAATTCATACTATATATGGTATGATACGAAAATATAAAATGAATACTACATATAAAAATAAAAAATGTATAATATTATATATATATAAATATATAATATGTATGTATGTATATATATAATATATAAATATGTATATAATATATATTGTATGTATACTTATATATAAGTATGTATGAATGTATATATATATATATATATATATTAATATATGTATACTTATATATATGTATATATATTAAATGTATACATATATATATATATTAGATGCATATATTAATATATGTATATAATATACTTAGATATATTATACTTTATGTATTAATGTATTATATGTAATATATAATATACTTAAATACATACTAATATATGTATTTAATTTGTTTATGAATTAATGTATGTATATTATTAATTCTTTAAGCCCAACACTAATTCCCTAAGCCCAACTCACTAAACTAGTTCTCTAAGATCAATTCTCCAACAACTAGACTAATTCTCTATGATCAAATTGAAACAATTTTAAAATATATAGTCTGATTTTAATTAAATAAGGATCAAATCGAATAAAAAATAAAATTTAAAACTTAATTTTCAAGTGATCCTAACCAAATTGATATAATTGTAAAATAAGGTGTAGAGCGGCGCAATATTCGATTTTTTAGGCGCAACCTACATAAAAATATGCGGATTTTTTTACCCGATCTAGAGTAATGTCAAATAAATATCTAAATTTAATCTCTTTTTATATTTTTAATTGATTATATTTTAACCAAAATTTATTATTTAATTATAAGTTGTAATAATAATAATAATAATAATAATAATAATCCAAAATTTACTATATATATTAATTCCCTCCAAAATTTTATTTTTTCCCTTTCTTAAATTTATTTCTAATTCTCTCCAAAATTTTGGGTAACTTATATCCCTCCAAAATTTTTACACTAAAAGTAAATTAATCTCAAACAAAAAAAATGAATGACTTATTTTCCTCCAAAATTTTTTTTTCACTCTTTTATATATAATCAAAATTTATTTCTAATTCCCTCAAAATTTTGGGTAACTTATATCTCTACAAAATTTTTACACTAAAAGTAAATTAATATCAAACTTAAAAAATGAATAGCTTATTTCCCTACAAAATTTGGTCTTTTAACTCTTTTTTATCAATTGTTTTTTTCTTTTTTATCAATTATTTTGGCTTAATTTAATTGATTTTAAATTAATTTAATAAAAATTTACATTTTATTTTAGAATTCTTTTAATTATGTTTTTAATTTATGTTTTTTTTTTAATTTTAATTTAGCTTTATTAATCCTAAGTTCAATAAGTTAATTTAACTTAATTAAATATTAATTTAAAACTATATTTTTAATGAAATATTAATTCGGAATTATAATTTTTAATCAAATATTATTTTAAAATTATAATTAAAATTAAATACATTAAAACTAAAAAATAGTAAATAAATTAATTTAATTAAATATATAATATTAAATTTAAATATTAACCCCTAAATTAATTCTCATGTCTAATTCTATTTTTTTTAAGACTAATTATATTTAATAATATTTTAAATTTATCAAATTGTAGATATACTTAATTATATGTCATATAAATATTAAGTCTTGTTAATATTAGTTTAGGTCAATAACAAGTCGGGTTCAAAACAAGTCAGGTCATTTATCAGTCCGGGTTCAAAACAGGTCGGATAAAATCAGGTTTTAGGTCGATTCAGTCGGGTAATATCGTTTATCTTCCAGGTCAGACTCGGGTTCGGGTTTGTTTTAGTCGGATGTAGGTCGTGTTTTGGGTCCACAATAATAAGTTGAAATTGGGTTCGAGTCATTCTCAGTCGGATACAGTTCGGGTTCTGATACTATAGTAACAAGTCCAACTCGGGTTCGGGTCAACAACAGTCGGATACAGATTGGGTTCGGGTCATTACATCCCCGGGTCAAACCAGGTTTTAACTCGAATAGGTTTCAGTCAGGTTTTTAGGTCGGGTCAGCTTTTTACATCCCAAATATTTAGGGCTTAGAGTTTAACTTGTAGGGTTGATGATTTAGGGTTAGAATTTTGAGTTTAGGATTAAAGTTATGATTTAAATTTTATGGTTTTATGTTTAATAATAAGTTAAATTTTAAAAAAGGACCATGTAATATTTTATTTTACACAAAGGTTCAGGTGTATGAATGATTTTATAATTTGTATTCACAGTAAGTCGTGAGGTTGTGAGACAGAAATGAGAGTAAAATTTGTTGATGGGATGAGGGCGTGGAGAGCACACTTTAATACAGTCCTACCCAATTAACACCCATAGATAAAAATGATCATTTAACCAATAATATATTGGTGAGGCATTATATCCATTAAACAATGTTAATTATATGAATGCTTATATTATAAATGTAAAAAATTGAATTGAGAAGATCATAGAAATTATATCATAGGTTATTCTCACTACGTTATCCATAGGACCAATCAATCAAATATATTCATTTAATTATTTTTTCCGCCCTATCTTTATAACGAGAGAATCTTTATTTGAAAAAAAATATTTTTAAATTTAATTTACAATAAATATCGGTGAAGATTCACTCAATAAAAAAGATGAAGTAAAAAAATAATTAAATAAATGTATTTGATTAGATGGTTTCATGAATGATATAATAAAAATCATCCACAATATGATTTCTCCTCGATGAACAAATCTATGAATTAAACCTTGTGTTTTTATATGTTTATATTAACAGTTAAAGAAGTAACTTCATATGTAGGGTGTGTACATTGATAATTAACTAAAATATTTAAATACATAATATATTATAATTACATTAAAAAATAAAATAATTAAAAATTAAAATTAAATTCATGAATTTATACACCTATAGTTTCTACCTTCCATATGTACTAATTTGTGGAATAACTTTTCTATAAACATCTTTTTATTTTAAAATATTTTTGTTCCTTATACCCCAAGTATAACAAAATCAGGTAAGTTGTAAAGCAAATAGACTCGTCCCACTCACTGTCCATTTAACGCGAGAGTCAAATCCCGAACAGCATCACACGACCGTTGGCGAATCCGTCACCGTCATTATGGGTCCCACCTCCACTTCACCCCATTCCCAATCACCAGAAGACACGTAATCTTAGATATTAAAACTGAAAAATTATATCATGGGTCTTGCCTACCATATCAGCCGTGGTTCTATCTAATAATAACCAATCACTTCACCATTAATCTTTAACTCATTTTTTTCAACTAATGAATCTTCACTCATAATTTTCATGTTATTTTAAAAATCTAATTTCTGAAAATTATATTAATTACATGACTGATTAATGACGGAATGAGTGATTTTTATTGGCTAAGGATCATGACTGACGTGTTAGGTCGGGCCTATGATATAATCCCTCTTAAAACTGGGAGTCATTATTCAGAAAGATTATTAGGTGGTCCTATTCACACGTCATCCATGATTCAAACAATCAAGATTGTTCACATTTAAATAACTACTAAATGACTGTTCACCCACTAATTATAATTATATGTAAAAAGAATGATGATTCAATTTAAAAAAAAAATTAGGATAAATGATTCTAATTAATTGTATGATTTAGTGAACAAATTCGCCTAATAATTTTTCCCATATTCATTCCCTTCCAGCAGAATATCCGCGATCCCATTTTTATGTATCTCAGTCACGCCAAACAGCAACTTCTGTTTTGTGCTTTTCCTCTGCCATGGGTTGGCGTTGCCTTTAAATAGTAAGCGGGAACGGGCACAACTTTCTCTGATAAGTCACTATTATCCTTTGCGATTCTTTTATCTTTGTTCTTGTGATCTGCGTTTCTTCAAATCCTCCAAAAGCTTCATTTTCTTAAGAGCTGGAAACCGCTGAAGGTTACGTCTCAAATCTGTTTCTAGACGGATACGTAGTTGATTTTTCAGATATATTTTTTTGCTTTTACGCTCCATTTCTGCTCTGCTTTTCGTTTCTGGTTCTCGTAAGTTGTAATTTGGCTGTTGCATTGAATCAGATATATATTGCTTTTCTTTTGTCTTTCTTTTTTGTTGAGAAATTATTTGGTGTTGTTCTTGAGCATCAATCACTTCTTGTTATTTTTGGTAGCGTTTAGATTTTGTATTTTCTCATTTGAACATTTTTTTGTAGATTCAAGGAGTAGTAGTTTGTAGATCTGTGCTTTTTATAAACTATAGATTTAATTTACTCCTGAAACTAAAAGAGATTGACTGTGGAATCGCTCTGACTGTGAGAGGGACTCTGCAAGGAAACCGCCTCGATTATTTTTTTTCTCAGACTAAAATAGTCAATTAGCAGAATTCTTTTCTTTTCTCTTTAAAACCATTGCAGTTTTCTTTTAGATTGTTGAGAGTTTTACGTTGAACTGTTTTCTTATTATTATATTTGACGATACTCGGTTGCTAAGAAACCTTCAGCGAATCAGCTTTCAAAGCAGAAAATCGTCAATGTGTGGCGACAATTTTGTTTTCGTTGCATAGTTTTACAAGAAATTGATTATTTAAGCTATTCGATCTTTTGATTATTGAGAGTTATTTTGGCATTAGTAATGCGATCCAATATCTTGTTTAGTTAATTTTAACATGGTTTGTCACTCACAGTGATGGCTCCACCAATTGAGACTCCAGCCAAGTCCTCTGACTCTCAGAACTCTTCACGTCCTCCTTTGAATGAAAGGATCCTTTCTTCATTGACCAGGAGGTCCGTGGCTGCTCACCCATGGCATGATCTTGAGATTGGTATGCAATTTCTGCTTTAGCTGTGTATAGTTTTGGTTTTTCTAATTGATTTGTTGTAAATCTAATAATGTTCTACTTTTTTTCTTACAGGACCTGGAGCTCCTACGATTTTTAACTGCGTAAGTAAACTAAACTTTACATTTTGATTATCTGGGAGATGAGATGAGATGCTTTAGACATTTTTATAAAATTCTACACCCTTTAATTGTTCCTTTCATATTTCTTACAAGTAATTGTTTTTTTAGATCTTTTGACATGGCCATGTGAGTTATCACGGATCATGTTTGGTCCTATTTATTTGAGAAATGGAATGAGTAATCAACATTGGTGCAATTCCTTTAAGATTAAAGTATATAGGCAAAACATGTAAGCATTCTTACTATATTATTGTTGTATTGAAGACGCGGTTAATGTTTTCAGGTGGTTGAAATTGGGAAAGGGAGCAAGGTGAAATATGAACTCGACAAGAAAACTGGTTTGATCAAGGTAATTACCAAGCGCTACACGCATGTACTTACAGAAGTGGCAATACCCTATCAGATTCTTAACTGATTGCTGATGAAAGGTGCATAAATTTGCAGGTTGATCGTATCCTTTATTCATCGGTTGTGTATCCTCACAACTATGGGTTCATCCCTCGTACTCTTTGTGAAGATGCGGATCCATTGGATGTCCTGATCATAATGCAGGTACACTGGTTGATTCACTTTTTTTTTTTTATAATGAAAGTATTATAGTTTAATCATTAAAATGGTGTGCATATTTCAAGGGGTCTATATTTTTGCTGCAATTCATTCCACCATTGAAATACTCGCAGGAACCTGTTCTTCCTGGTTGCTTTCTTCGGGCTAAAGCTATAGGTCTTATGCCTATGATTGATCAGGTATGCAGTAGCCATTCTTGATTTTGTACACTGTTTAAGACCATGTATGAAAAATAAACTCTGAAACCATGAATGCAGGGTGAGAAAGATGACAAGATTATTGCCGTTTGTGCCGATGATCCTGAGTATCGTCACTACAATGATATCAAGGAACTTCCACCTCACCGTTTGGCCGAGATTCGCCGCTTCTTTGAAGACTGTAAGTTTAATCATTCTTAGCAGCCAACCAGGTTCTGTGGCCTGAGTGTAAGTTTATTAACTTTGTTTTTCCTTGCAAGCATTTCTCAGACAAAAAGAATGAGAACAAGGAAGTTGCTGTTAATGACTTTCTTCCCGCATCCACTGCATATGAGGTCATCAAGCATTCCATGTAAGTGATAGTTTCCTTGATAAATTTGTAATTCGATTGAATAGGCTTTTGGTATTGAATCCTATAGTTTCTGATTTTTTTTAATATTCTGGTGTATAGGGATTTATACGCAGACTACATAGTGGAGAGCTTAAGGCGGTAGTTGTTCATAGCTATGAACATGTTTCTGCTATGATATATATACCTAATAGTGTGGTTATCCCTTAAAATACATTTTCTAGATAAAAAATATTGTTTGATATTACGATGATTATGCTATATTGATGACAACGATGATGATATATAAAGTTTAAATCATCTTATAAATAAATATATTTTTTTATTTTATAATGTAGAATAAAATTTAAATATTTGAATCAACATAAAAATATAGATTTAAATAATAAAAAATTATATCTACATCTATAAATTTATAATATATAAAAATTTTAATATTTAAATATGTAATTGATGGTCGATTAATTAAAATTATTCAATTACTCTTATCTCTCTTTTAAAGTTTTTTTTCTCTTAATAAAAGTAGATTTTATTAAAATATATGTAATATTTATATACGTGTTGTGAATAAAGTAAAGAACAAGAATAAAATAGAAGAATAAATATGAGAGACAAAAGGGAGAGAGATTTTATTATATTCTCAAAGTAAGGGTTGTATACAATGCTATGCCAAAAGTCTATATTTATAGGCATAAGATGGAAACCCTAATTTCAATGGGTATTAAACCCTAATACTAAAGCCCATTAAAGTTTAACTTAATATATGGATATCCACCATGAATAAATATATTCATAACACTCCCCCTTGGATATCCATGAAGATAATGTGCCTCGTTAAAACCTTACTAAGATAAAAACCCCGTGGGAAAAAAAATTCTTAGTGAAGGAAAAAGAGTACACACATCTTTGATACGCATAACATGTTGCCTCATTAAAAACCTTACCAGGAAAACCCATTGGGACAAAACCTCGGTTAAGGGAAAAAGAGTGCAACGCGTATTTACTCCCCCTCATGAAAATATCACATAAGATCTTTGAGTCTTCATAATTCAATATTGAATACAATCTTCAAATGTTGAAGTAGATCATGCACTAGTGGATAAATCTTCCAAATCATTGCTTGAAATGATTCATTGAATATTATTCATCTGAAAATCATGAGGGACGAAACTTGAAGAAATATGTTTCGTTTTATCATATTTGATATATCCACCTTGAGATATAAATTTTGTATTATCTCTGTACAAGATAACTTGCATCTTATCTTGTAAAAAACATTCACATATCTTCAGGATATGTTTAGCCAAACACGGCTTTGCCTCTTGCATAACAATTATTTAAAGGTAATGATCTCGTAGCACTTAAATAATATTTCTGGACCAGCTAAGATACGATGCTTCCAGATCAAAAAAAAATGTGTATATTGTGCTTTAGACTAAAAATATCATTACCCTTTTCGTGATGCGAAAAATCTTTGTTTACAGTAAGAGACTTAACAACAACCATAAAGGTGATAAATAGATATGCGTTATGCATGTAAAGTCTCTTTCAATATTTTTCTGTATGTCGATAGATGCACAAGGATTTGAGGAGGTCTCTTCACGAGTCTCAACGATATTCAAATCATCGACATACACAATCAATAAAAATTCAGAGCTAAATCTCTTAATAAAAATGCTCGGGGAAATAATTCATATAGCATTATGCTAATAAGTATTCAATGAGGCGATCATATCAAATACACCTAAATTGTTTCAAGCCATAAAAAGATATATTCAATATGATTGAATAATGTTCTCGAGAACTTGAATGAACTGCTTATGGCAATCTAAATCTTTCCGGAAGTTTCATGTAAATATTACTATCAAGAGGCTCATTCAAATAGGATGTAACAACACCCATTAGGCAGAAACCGAGTAATTTTATTTATTGCCAGACTGATCAAAATCTAAAAGTAGTTGCATCCACCACCGAGAAATATATTTTCCTCATAATCAATTTCATGTCTTTGTGAGAATCCTTGTGCAACCAAATGAGCTTATATCTCATGATTTCCCCTTTTGATTTCTCTTTCTCACGAAGGCTCGTTTATATCCACGAGCTTTACACATTTCAATGTACGGGCTATAGGCCCAAATACTTCTCTTTTCAAAAGAGATTTTAGTTTCGCCTCAATTGCCTCTTTCATGTTGGCCAATCATTTCTTTGTTTACATTGCCCAATTGACAATGATTCATGATCCACATCATCAAATAAAATCTCTAGTGCTATATTGCATGCAAATATATTAACGACGTCGATTTAATTTCAGTTCCACTTATTACCATACATGACATAATCTATTGAGATCTCTTTATTATCAGGTATCTGAGTCATGTCATTGTCTCTGTTGGAGACCATTTAATCTCTTCTAGAGATTTTCATAATCATTGATTCCTCGATCAGACCATCATAAAATATAGCTCCTTTTCTTTTTCGAGGATCTCTTATCTTTGGAACTTACTTGTCTACTACGCTTTAAGCTTAAGTTAGACCCATTAGCAACTAGAGTTTGTCCTTCCATGACATCAAATTTAATCGGAGCATTCATAGCTGGTATACGTGACTTAGTCACTCTTTTAGGGTCAGCAAAATCATCTGGCAATTGATTTGCTAAATGAATTATCCTTTGAACTTATAGTTCACATTGTGTAGTACGTGGATCAAAATGAGAAAAATGATAATTCATTCTAACTTATTTCTTTCCCCAGCTATTTATTTTCTCCCCCTAATGTTGGGTAAACTGACTCATTAAAATGATAGTCAGTAAATCGGATTGTAAATAAATCCCCTATCAGAAGCTCTTATATATATTCCCAACAAAACTCATCTTTGTGCGTTGTGGTGGAGCAATTAGAACATATATCGCACATACAAAAAAAAATCTAAGATGAGAAATATTTGGTTCCTGACCAAAAACCATTTGTAATGGGGAGAACTTATGATCATTTGTTGGCTTGATGCGAATTTATGATACTACATGTAAAATTACATGTCATCAACATTATCAAGACTGATTGTCTTTAGAAAATAATCTGGAAAATGTGCTCGTAATTTTATCAACTGAGCAAGTAGCCTCGCAAACACCAAGTTGCGGGTTAATAACAAGGATACATATAACCATCTAGTCGATGCATTGATAAAAATCATAAAATATCTAGATGGATTTTTGGAAAAGGTGTATGGGCCCATATATATCACCTTGTATCCGTTCCAGAAAATTAATAACACTTTATTTTAGATGTTGATGATTGTATAATCAAATTGCTTTCATAGCAAGTATCACGTGAAATATAACCATGAAGAAAATCTTAGTTCTTCAATAAATGACCACATGAAAGTGTCAACCAATTTTCGCATCATAATTGAACCAGGATGGTCTAACCGGTCATGCCAAATAAAATTATCAGTAAACATATTGTTTACAATAGCATGAGCTTCAACTTGTACTAATTCTTATGTAGTACAATATGGATGACAGTGCATGTAATTTGCCAAGATTTCCTTATTCTCGTAATATTGAGATAGTCAGCATCCCTTGACTAATATTCTCAATATATTTTTGTAAATATCTTTAAAATTCAATAAGTCTCTTTGCGACTTTGACGAGCATACTACACTGTAAATATGAGATAAAGTCTCATTTGGCAATAACATATTTGCTCAACGGGCATAATGCACTGTAAATATGAGATAAAGTCTCATTTAGCAATAACATATTTGCTCTGTCGGAGCTTTCTGTGATATTAGTACTTCCGGATATAGTACTCATATTATTCCCTTGCATTTAAAATGGGAAAATGTACATAATTATGCACCTTTTAATATGTGCTTTATTTCATTCACTTCGGGGAATGAAAAATATGTGCTTTGTACCATTCACTTCGGGGAATGAAAAATATTAAATATAGCACATTATATCAACTCGTTTATTTATCAAAGATAAGCTCTCAAAAGCTTTTCCGAAGCATTGATATTTCAGTACTTTGAGATATAGTACTCACATTTTCCCTTGTATTTAAATGGGAAAATATTTCTTATGCTTAAGTATAGTATGAGTACTTGCACTGTTTGCTTGGCATAAATAGCCACAATTCATTATAGATTTCATTCCGGAAATGATAATATTCTTCAAAGGATAAATTAACATAGAATGTAAATAAATAATATATAAAATAAATTAATGATAAATTAACATAAAGCGTAAATAAATAATATGTAAAATAAATTAATATAAATATATAATAAATAAAACAAAATAAATAAAGATCAATTATTTCTTTTAGATGTTATAAGGGAAATAAAATAAATGGCGAATTATTTTCTTGAAGGACTATGAGAAAATTTATCAATATCCAATTGAGTTGGATCAATAACGCCATTATTTTCGCCAAAAAGAAAATCTGATTATATTTTCTTCAATTTATCATTCATGATTATGAATAAAGTCCATAATACTTCGGCGTTTAACAAGTACGAGATCAATGGTTTATACCATCACATTGATAACATAAAGATTTTAATATGATCTCTATCATTCTTGTCATCTTTATAATTCCACTTCTTGTGGATATAAGTATTCTCAAAAGAATCATCTTATCCATGTTTATTTTATGACTTCAATCACAACCATAATTACTAATGTGACTTTTATTCATTCCGCTATATAATGTCACATTCGCTTCAGGGAATGGAGCGGAGCCTGTTGGGCGATATTCATGATTTTTCATGAGCAACTTATTATTTTGCTCAGCCACAAGAAGGCAAGAAATTAACTCATAATATTTCTTAAAGCCTTTTTCACGATATTGTGTCTGAAGGACAACATTGTTGGCATGAAAAGTGGAGTATGTTTTTTTTTCTAACATATCCTCATCAATGATACTCTGGCACATAATTGAGTTTTATTCACTAACCATATAGTGAATTATCACGTTTGCATTCACTTCAAGGAATGAAACAAATTCAATAATCGCATGGAATAAACATCATGCTTGCATTCACTTTAGAGAATGACATAAATCAAATAATCGCATGGAATAATCATCATGCTTGCATTCACTTCATGGAATGTCATAAATCCAATAATCGCATGGAATAATCATCATGCTTGCATTCACTTTTAAGGAATGTCATAAATCCAATAATCGCATGGAATAATCATCATGCATGCATTCACTTCAGGGAATGCCTCCCATAAAAATTCTTTGATCAAGACAATTTTCGTAACTTGAACTTGTGATAAGTCTATAGTCGAGTTTTTCGACACAAAAAAAATATTGCTTCCAAGCAAATATAGACTTCATAATATTCATACTATTAAATAGTAATTGATCAACCAATATATATACAATATATACAAAGAACAAAAAAATTTAATCCTCATACGCGGCGTTGTTAAACCAGTCCACAAGGTCCTTTAAAAAGAACCTCCTTTGAGACCAGTAGCCTCGCAGAACGGGATGTCCAGCCAATATACTCGGATTAAATTATCAAAATAAAATATTAATGACATGAAATAAACACACAATATCATTAGACAAAAATAAGAATATTTACATGAGAAAAAAAAATTATAATCATCATCGTATATATATTATTTTGTAAATTAAAATATAAAAGATTGAAAAGAACATACCAGGTAAATCTTTGAAGAGACTTGAAATAAAAATCTTCTGAGCAAACTCGTGCTGATAACGTGTTGTGAATAAAGTAAAGAACAAGAATAAAATAGAAGAATAAATATGAGAGACAAAAGGGAGAGAGATTTTATTATATTCTCAAAGTAAGGGTTGTATACAATGCTATGCCAAAAGTCTATATTTATAGGCATAAGATGGAAACCCTAATTTCAATGGGTATTAAACCCTAATACTAAAGCCCATTAAAGTTTAACTTAATATATGGATATCCACCATGAATAAATATATTCATAACAATACGTTATATTTATATACGTAAAAAATAGATAAATATATAAGAATATTTAAATATTCACCAACATTAATGCCAATGAATAAAACATTTTTTTTTCAATTTAGAGTAATAAAAGAAAATTGTGATAAATGGACGTTAAATTACAATATTATGTTGTTTTAAATATTTTTTATTTTTTCCTTCTCACTTACTTTGCTTAATAGATACAATTGAATGGATGCAACTTTAAATTAAAATTTAATAAATCTATTCATCAAAGGACGGCAATTTATTATTGAGATATCTATTCACTAAGTGACATGATTTATTATTAATAGGTATAAAGATAATTTTTATCCTTAATGTTTATAATTTTTTTTTATATTTTGGTCTCTATTTTTTTGGATAAATTTAACCTTTGAGCTTTGTCTTTTTAACAAATAACTTATTTTTTAACTACCATCCTAACTGAACCGTTAAAAATTTAATAATGATAACATGTCATATATATGTCATAATATATTTTAAGTGACATAGAATCTAACCTATTAAATATATACATATATATATATATATAGAATATAATTTTATTTCAGTATAAAATATAAAAAAATTAAAATTTAAATAAAATATTAAAAATTAATTAAATCCAAAACAAAAATTTATTAAATATTCTCAACCCTAACTAAACTAAAATATCTTTATAAAACCCTAAAACTCCGATTTAGATTAAACTAAAATACCTAAATTCTAAACTAAAATAATAAAAATCCAATTGATTATTGTCAAAATCCTTTATTTTTTATTCACCGGTAACAAACAATACAAAACCCTTTCTTTTCAGATTATATTCATACCTTTTTAGATAAAACTTTGATTTTACTGTTGTTAAGGTTGGGAATGTTTAGTAGCCTTTTGTTTTATATTTAATTAATTTTTAATGAATAAAAAATTAATTTTTAATTTTTTATTTGAATTTTAATTGTTTTATACTTTTAGATTAAAATAAAACTATATTCCGCGTGTATGTATTTGATATACTAGATGTTAAGTCATTTAAAATATAATATTACATATATATGACATGTCATCATTATTAAATTTTTACGGTTCAACTATCATGATAGTTAAAAACTGAGTTATTTGTTAAAAAGACATAGGTTAACGGCTAAATTTATCCAAAAAAAGAATAAGGACCCAAATGATAAAAATTATAAATGTTAAGGGTAAAAATTATCTTTATACCTTATTAATATTATTCAACTAATATGTATTATTTTTCCAACACGTACCAAGTCCAAGTTATCAGTAGAATAACTACATACGTAGTTAAAAGATCTTGTAATACCCTTACCCAGTTTGTTAGAGAATTGATCCAATGAAGCTATAGGATATGTTTACAAGTCACACATACTTATTTCCTCAATCAAACTACATCAAATATTGACTGATTTTATTCTTTTACACATTTTAAGTGCTAATATGTAATCTCACTAATTGAATTTAGCTTTATGAACGGGTGCTTAAAATTTCAACTTGTGTGGTTTAAAATTCTCTCTTTTACTCAACCTTTCCTCATTCCATTCATGCCTCTTCCTTCTGCCTCACTAACAACCGTGCAACATCCTCGCCAGGTAAAAAATAATTTATTTCTTTATCTCGCTTTCATTCATATTTTTTATTAAAATTTTTTAAAAAATTAAATTTTAAACTTAACTCTTATTTTCTATATTATAAACCCTAAGCTCTACACCCTAAAAAAATACACTATATCCCTAATTTTTTAAACCTTAACCATAACCACTAACCTTAAATTCTAATCCTTAAACCCTAAACATCTAATTTAAAGTAGAGACACGAATAGAGACATGAGTAAAAGACAAACGATTTTCAACCTCGCCTTTGTCCCGCATTCGTCTGTACTAAATTCTATATTTATTTATTAAATATAAACTAATAGTTACAAATAACTCTAACATATAATATCATTTCTAAGAGTGTACGCTACGGGTTAATTAATTTTCAAAAATGTTTCTATTCAATAATTAATAAGACAACGGTTAAATAATAGATACGAAGATTTGAAAAATTTCAAACCCTCATATCGATACGCTTGAACATGTATCGATACGCTAGTTAAAATTATTAAGTTCATATGAAGGTCGTATCGAAATGAATGAGCGCATATCAAAATATGTAACACCCCGATTCCGATCCCGATCCGGATCTGAAGTGCCACATTCGGGTCACCCAAAACCCGACTCATCAAAAATCCTTCAAAGCACGTGTTCAAATACTTAAAATACCACGTTTTATAAGTCCACGTAAATCAAAATAAAATATAATAATAAAGTGTTTACAAAACAGGAGCTCCTTTCAAAATACATTATCCGACTCAAAATAACATCCAAAGTAAAGATACAGACTCGATATATGGTAAGGTTTTATGATTACATTAAGTCGTACTAAAGATCAAGTACTGTACTCTTAAAACGACTCCGATGCTGGGAAATCCTTCCTCGATGTGCCCCTCCAAAGCTACCTGTCACCTACGCACGGAAAAACCACAAGTCCGCACGTTGAGCTAACAAGTTCAGTGGTATATTTCAACTCGAACATTTTATAAGCATCATAAAACAAGCAAGCAAGATAATATAGTCAAGAGTGCACAAAAGGGCTTCTAGGTAAGGTTCATCTCCTATTCTACCTTAGCTAGAGTTCTCAAGCTACTATCTTAAGATATAAACATAATGTAGTGAAGTTCGTGACCATACAACATCGAGATCCTACACTCAGGATTGAGGCCTCCCTCAAATCCTATGCCTGGAATGTTACATCGGACATCTTCGAACGAGGTCGCCTAACCTAAAGGCATAGATTCTAACTAAGGCATAGATTCGAAGTTCTCTAGAAAGTTCCTACCACTCAAGCATAGAAAACATACAATCGTGTCAATTAAAAATCAAAACATCAAGTCCTAATTCAGTTCAATTTATTCTCAATATTTTCTATAATTCAGTTCAATTTATTCTCAATATTTTCTATAATTCAGTTCAAAAGCATTAAAGTCCTCTTCATCGGAAATCATTTATTCTAACCTAAAGGCTGTCTTGAATTGAATCTAATGCTATAGCAAATTTACAAGTATGCAAAATGAAATGAAAATGCTAAAGCGAAGACTTTGCTACCCCCAAACATGAGGTTAGCATTGTCCTCAATGCTATGAAAATGAAATTATATGAAAAAATAAACAGAAAAAGAAAAGATGCTTACTTGTTCGAGGGTTTGGTTTTCCTTGTTGTCATGCGCTTGATTTTTTTCGCAGGCCGCTCAGGTGGCGATGGGTCAGTTTGAGTGATCTCGGCTTCAGGCTGGTCTTCTAGGTCCTCATCCTCGCGGACTGCTGCAGCATCATGGGCTCTCTCCTCCTCCACACCAAAGGAAACGTGCCGTCCTGTTGAATGCTTCACCTTGCGGCGTGGGATGGGGGCATCAAAAGGATCGGAAGGAGGGATCTCCACTCTTGGTGAGTTAAGATCAAAGTCCTCACTGCTTACTTGTATGGTATCGGCCTTAGAGGTTCTCGACTCGGGTGCAGGTCCCTTGCCCTTGTCCTTAGTTGGTGCGGAAGGACCGGCAGGTACTTGGTGCGATGCTATAGCAGATGTGGCAGGAGATTGTGCTACTACTGGTTTAGTGGGGGTATGCTGCTGTGCTGGCTGGCTTGTGCTGTGCTCATGAATTGGTGATGTTTGCTGCTGTTGTTGTTGCTGCGGCTGACTATTTTGAGGAAGAATTGGCTCGGGCTCATTTTACTGGAAGATGTGAGCTGGGAAGTCTGGCAAGCGATAGCCACAATCAGGCATTAAATCGTGAAGGTTCAACTGGAGAACCAAATCCCTTTTCTGCAAATAGGTCATGTAATTCATGAACTTGCCGTGTAGGTCTGCCAATTGTATTTGCATCCCTTCAACAGTAGCAGGTAATGTATTGAGATTTGCTGTGACATTCTTTGGTTTGGCTGAAGTCTCCCTAGATGCTTGAGCAATTTTCTTCCACTCCCATCAGCTCTGGGATTTTCTTCAAAGCTATGCCTTATCGTCCCTTTAGCTTGTAGTCATCGTCGTTCTCAAACACTCGCTGCTTTCGGCAGAGTGCTGTAATCATGTATGAGAAAAATATGGGGCTTTTCTTCTTTTTCAATGCTGCGTGAGCTTCCTCAAGAATAATCTTGCCCACGTTGATGGTTCATTTCCTTAAGATCGAATGTAAAAGTTGTAACTAAGCAAGGTTTACCGTGACTGTGTGGCTTGTGGGCATCAAATTTTTCTTTATAAAGTGCATCCAGATCTTGCACTCCGGCTTTAGGGAAGTGCGATCAACAGTTGTATTCGCCTCATACCACTTTGTGCCTTCAATGCAGAGGTGCTGAAGGAGAAAATCTGGGCTCTGCCCCAGCATAGAAGCGACAAACATAGAGTGTTCGTCTTCTTCGCCTACGCCGTAGAAATCATTGATGTGCTTAGCAGTGAAGGGGATGACATCGCCCCTAACGTAGACAGTTTGTTATCCCGGTCGCGTGAAGTGTGCGTAGAACTCTTGCACCAACGACACATTTATGGCTTTTTGATTTGCCTTTGTGTCGAAGTGGCGAGCAAAAGTTTGCCACTTGTGCTGTTTTATCACTGCTACGACTTGGTCTGGTAGCTTCTTGAAGGTTGCTGTGTCATACACAAAGCCCTTCTCTTGATGGATAGACCTTGCTTTGATCTTTTGAAAACGCTCCTTTGCCGCGTCATTCTCAAATTTCCTAATCTCAATAGGTCGGGCTTGAGCAGCAGCCCTTGAAATCTCTACGGTGTTTTTGCAGCGTACCATGGTGGTAGATATTTTTTAGAGAAGGTGTTGGAGGTTTCTTTCGAAAAAGGAGTTTTTGGAGAGTTTGGGGTGATTTTCTTTGTGAAGAAGATGAAGTTGTGAAGGAGAGGGACGGTTAACTTGCTTCGGAAGGAGAGAGGGAAGGGTAAAAGTTAAAGGTAATAATTAGTGTGTAAGGGATTGGACGACTAGGGTTATGGGGAAGGTAAAAAGAAGTGATGGTGAGTTGAATTGATAGAGAGTGGGAGAGAGAAAAGGGTTTTATAACTAATGAAAAGGTAAAGATGGGTTGTATTGTAACCGAAACTCTCCTCATTCTCCTTGAAAACTAACCGGATGCGTTTTCATGGGCTCTTCATCTTCATCCTTTGTGGCCCAAATCAAATAACTCCAAAAGTCCTTCCTTCTAAAAGTGGTAGCCGTATAGTCCTTCCTTGCTCCCATTCCTCTTTTTGTACAGACTGTGCACTGCGCACTGTGCACTGCACCTCTGGTGGTGCACAACTCCTTGTGAGCGCACAGTGTCTGAAAATGCACCTTCAAAAATTAAAAGTTGAATAGAGACAAGATAAATAAAAGCATTATAAAAGCAAAATAAAAACATCTACTTTTTATTCAAACTGAAATTTAAATGCTAAAGCAAAATAAAAGGGAGGGATAGAAATGCTCAGGCATTTTGCAGACTAGGGTTGTCCTTGTCACGCACAATGGGAGCTCCATTATACAACTTTAGCCTTTGACCGTTGACCTTAAATATTCGATCCCCTTCAAGTGTTCTAATCTCTACAGCACTATAAGGATAAACCTTATGTATCAAGAATGGTCCTAACCATCGAGACTTTAACTTTCTTGGGAAAAGTTTGAGTCTTGAGTTGTAGAGTAGCACTTGTTGTCTTTCTGAGAAATGCCGTGGCAAAAGATGTTTATCATGCCACCTCTTTGTCTTTTCCTTGTAGATCCTAGCATTCTCGTAGGCATTGAATCGAAACTCATCCATTTCATTTAGCTCCAAGAGTCGCTTTTCTCTAGCTAGCTTAAAATCCAAATTGAGCTTTTTAATGGACCGATAAGCTTTGTGTTCGAGCTCCACGGGTAGATGACATGCTTTCCCATAAACCAATTGAAATGGGGACATCCCTAAAGGAGTCTTGTAAGCTGTCCTATACGCCCATAAAGCTTCATCTAGCTTTGGAGACCAGTCTTTTCTCTTTGTGTTGACTGTCTTCTCTAAGATTTGCTTGATTTCTCTATTGGAGATTTCAGCTTGGCCATTAGTCTGCGGGTGATATGCTGTAGCAATTTTGTGCCTGACTCCATAGCGTTGCAATGCCTTAACAATGAGCTTGTTATCGAAGTGGGTTCCTTCATCACTAATTATGGCTCTCAGGACTCCAAATTTGGTGAAGATATTCTTGTGTAGGAACTTCAAAACTGTCTTTGAGTCATTACGGGGTGTAGCAATTGCTTCAACCCATTTACTCACATAGTCCACTACTAGCAGGATATATAAGTCACCATAGGATGATGGAAAGAGTCCCATGAAATCAATTCCCCAAACATCGAAAAGTTCGATCTCAAGAATATTTTTCAGCGACATTTCATTCCTCCTCGAGATGCTACCAGTTCTTTGACATCTATCGCATGCCTTGTAAAATGCTTGAGCATCCTTGAAGAGTGAGGGCCAGTAGAATCCAGATTGAAGGACCTTTGCTGCATTCCTTGATCCACCAAAATGGCTTCCACACGATGCTGCATGGCAATGGAACAAAATATCCTTTAGTTCTTCTTCCGGTACACATCGTCGAATCAATTGGTCAGCACACTGCTTAAACATATATGGCTCATCCCAATAGAAAAATTTGGCATCATGTTTGAACTTCTTTCGACCCTGGCTAGATAAATCAGGAGGCAAAATACCACTGACAAGAAAATTAACTTTATCTGCATACCAAGGTAATGCTGTAGCATATAAAATTTTCTCATCATAGAAATTTTCTTCGATCTCAAATTCATCTCCTAAATTTTTTGGATTTTCTAACCTATATAGATGGTCTGCAACTTGATTTTCAATGCATTTTCTATCCTTTATTTCAATATCAAATTCCTATAGCAAAAATATCCACCTAATAAGTCTAGGCTTAACATCTTTCTTAGTCACTAGGTATTTGATGGCAGAATGATCTGTGTGCACTATCACCCTAGTTCCTATAAGATATTCCCTAAACTTATCAAAGGCAAATACTACAGCAAGTAACTCATTCTCAGTGTTAGTGTAATTAATTTGTGCATCATTTATAGTTCTACTTGCATAGTAAATAACATGGAAGAGTTTACCTCGCCTTTGACCTAGTGTTGCGCCCACTACGTAGTCACTTGCGTCACACATCAACTCGAATGGTTCAGTCCAATCGGGTGGTATCACTATTGGAGTTGAGGTAAGTCTTTTCTTCAATTCCTCAAAAGCGCTGTGGCAATTTTCATCAAATACAAAGGGTTGATTTTGCTGTAGCATATTGCAGAGCAATTTAGAGATCTTCGAGAAGTCCTTGATGAACCTAATATAGAAGCCAACATGTCCCAAAAAGCTTCTAATTCCTTTAACAGTTGTTGGAGGTGGTAGCTTCTCTATCAACTCAACTTTTGCTTTGTCAACTTTAATTCCTTTGCTTGAAATTTTATGCCCCAAAATCGTACCTTCGGTCACCATAAAGTTACACTTCTCCCAATTTAGTACAAGGTCGGCTTCTTCACAGCGTTAGAATACTTTGGCCAGGTTGCCTAAGCATTTTTCAAATGTTTCTCTGGACACAGAAAAATCGTCCATGAATACCTCCAAAAATTCTTCAACCATGTCTGAAAAAATTGCTAACATGCAACGTTGAAAAGTTGCTGGAGCATTACATAACCCAAATGAAATTCTTCGAAAAGCATAAGTCCCATAAGGGCAGGTGAAGGTTGTCTTCTCCTGGTCCTCTAGTGCTATAGCAATTTGGTTGTACCCTGAATAGCCATTGAGGAAGCAATAGTAAGCCTTTCCTGCCAATCGATCCAGTATTTGATCGATAAAAGGAAGGGGGAAATGGTCATTCTTTGTTGCTTTGTTCAGCTTGCTATAGTCCACGCAAATGCACCAGCCTGTGAATGTCCTTGTTGGGAGCAACTCATTGTCCTCATTTGTGATTACTGTCGTACCTCCCTTCTTAGGAACACAATGCACAGGGCTAACCCATGAACTGTCAGAAATTGGGTATATGATCCCTGCATCCAACCACTTGATGATCTATGTCATCACTACCTTCTTCATTGTTGGGTTTAGTCTTCTTTGGGGCTCAACAGAATTGTTGTGGTATTCTTCTAGCAGGATCTTGTGCATGTAGATCGTAGGACTGATGCCCTTCAAATCAACCATGGTCCACCCTAGAGCCTTCTTATATTGCGATAGCAAATTCACAAGGCTAAGCTCTTGGTTAGGATTTAAGCTAGAAGAAATAATCACTAACAAAGTATTGTGAGATCCCAAATAAACATATTATAAATGCGGTGGCAGTAGCTTTAATTCTAGAGATGGTGCATGTAATAATGATGGTTTAGGTAGAATAAATTTAGAGAAATCAATTGACTCGAATTTCATACATGGTCTTGGCTTGTAGTAGCCAATTTGCTGTAGCTCCAGATGAGCTTCTTCTTTGGTAATGAACTGTTCCCTTATTTTCATTTTGCCATGGCATATTTCCTTGAAAGCCATGGACTCCTTGTTGTGTTGCCATGGGTTGCTGCCTATTCGAGCTGCTAGCTTGATTTTGTCCTTGATTACCCCACGAAAAATTAGGATGTTGTCTCCACCATGGGTTGTACGTGTTCGAATAGGGGTTGTTGGAATTTTTGTTGAAATTTCCAACGTAATGAGCAGACTCATCAGCCCCTTGTCTGAAGGATGCTATCTCGTTTCTCAATTGGGTGTTCATGTTGGGTGGATTATACCTTGCCAAAAAGCTTTTGCACAAAG
This sequence comes from Abelmoschus esculentus, assembly GCA_035048815.1. Classification (NCBI taxonomy): domain Eukaryota; kingdom Viridiplantae; phylum Streptophyta; class Magnoliopsida; order Malvales; family Malvaceae; genus Abelmoschus; species Abelmoschus esculentus. Next base: position 9,470,028 of record JAUCBN010000015.1, read on the forward strand.
CTGTCCATGACTCCATCGAACCGTTTGGAATTCCCTTCAGCCACTCTCTAGCTCGGTCTCTCAAAGAGTGTGGAAATAGCTTGAGCTTCAACACATCCTCGTGCACTCCTTATTGGCGGAATGAATCGCAAACCTCCAAGAAAGCACAAATATGTTGTGGTGATCCTCCAAACTGTCCGATCGAGTTAAGAATATTAAACATCACAGGTTTGAGCTCAAAGTGTGTTGCTTGTATATCAGGTGTCACTATCCTAGAATTAAGGTCATCCAAGATCAGTGTCAGGTGATCTTGAATTGCCCTTGGTCTTGCTACAGCTACAACATTTGCTGAAGCATCAGGATTTGCTGCAGGGATTGCTCTAGCATTTTGATTCTGCGGATCCTGATACATGGTTCTTCTTCTCCTTTGCAATCGCCTCATTTGTCTAAAATACCTTTCGATTTCCGGGATAAATTGTTCAAGGAATTCTCGAGGATTCACTCTGGGCATCCACTAACCAAAAACCTTCAAAGAAAAACAAAGAAAACAAAGATTAAACCAAAATCAAAAGACTCAAAACACAAAACAAAAATAAAAAGATAGAAAGTATGAAAACTATGAAATTGCCTATTGCCTCAATCCCCGACAACGGCGCCAAAAACTTGTTGCGATGCAGGAATACCTTAAAATATGATTGATTTGTTATAAGTGCTCAACTCACTATCACTTTTTACACATTTTATGGGCATTAATCACCGAATATACACCCACTCGGACCAATGCATGTACTAAATGTGATATATTTAGAAGTTATGCCTATAGAGATAATATTTACAGAAAAAGGGCACGTTTTATTGCATTTTTATATCTGTGCAGGAGAACAATTATCGCGGCAGCAACAAGACCAAGGCAGGACCTGATGCCGAGGCAGTAGGTGAGATGCAGGAAGCAAGACTCTAGGCGATTGGAAGATAAAAATCCAAGGGACGTGTCTGGACTTAAAGCCCATGGATCGGAGCTGGCTAGCATGAGGAGAAGCCCAAGACAAGGCCACGCGGGAAAGCCCCTTAGCGGAATTAAAACTTGGAAATATTTTAATTATGTACACGACTTGTTCTCTACTCCAAGTTGTATTCTACTTAGGAAAGGTTTGCCCTAGGTCTAGCCTATATAAAGACCTATCCATCCAATGTATTAGACACGGAATACCTAGGGAGAGAGAGCTGAATCATAACTTGTTTTCCTTCTCTCCATTATGTTCTAAACTTTCTTAGGGTTTAGGTGAAGGTTGTTTAGTATATGTGAGAGGAGATTGTACTTTGTCTTTGTTTCAATGCAATAAAATTATCAAGGTTTGCTTATCCTTTGTTATTCCTTGTTCTCGCATTCAAGCTTGGGAGAGAAGTTTGTGAGTAATCCATTTATCTAAGCTCGGGAGAGTTAGATTCACGAAAGGGGTAAGTACGGTGTTTCAATCGCGAAATACTAACTCGGCCTAGGGATAGGTTAAGAGTTTCAGTGGCTAAAAGAAGTGTGAGATTGGTTAGCAAGTATAATTGGTTCACGCCGGGAGGTATCATCAAGGACTAGTCATCAACAACACTCTGACTTAGGGATAAGCGGAGTCATTCAAGGACACTTTGCCGAACTTTGGTAAGGTCTACCCACGAGCAAGGGATTGTCACGGCGGACAGTATAGTCGCTGCCAAGGCAGTAAGCTGCAGTGCTGCCGAGGCAGTGATATACGATTGTATTGAGCAGAGACAAGTCAATAAAATCCACAATACAACGCAACTGGATCCTGACCCATCTCTCTCTAATATTCAATCTCTTTACTTTGCTTAGTTATTTTAGTTTATTTAAACCAAACTCAATCACTTGTATTTTATTTTACTTCTTTCTGCAGAACAAGAAGACAAAGAAGACATATTAAGTCTACCAGTCCCTGTGGAGACGATAATCTGATAAATTGTTTATCACTTATTACTTTCGATGTGTCCACTTACACTAAACGCGCACTTTTGACACGCGACAAGTTTTTGGCGCTGTTGCCGGGGACTGACAACTAAATTTTGTTTTCTTTATTTTCTTGTTTCTTTTTATTTTTATTTTACTCTTGTTTTTCTTGGTGTATGACCAGGGCCAACCCAACCAAGCCTTTATACGAGTTAGATCCAGAGATCGAACGAATAAGGAAAAGGTTGAGGAGACAAATCCATGAAGCCACGGTAGATCACCCGGCAGGACAAAACTTATCTGCCGGCAATGGAGGACTTCCGCCGCCACCTGGGCCACGGCAGCTTACTGTCAGAGACTTCCTGGAGGAGGACTTAAATGGATTAAACCCAGGAGTAGTTACACCGGAGATAGAAGCAGCCCACTTTGAACTGAAACTTGTTATGTTCAATATGCTTAACACTATTGGACAATTTGGTGGGTCTGTAACTGAAGACGCAAGGCAGCACCTTAAGTCCTTCGTGGAAATTTGCAACTATTTCAAAATCCAAGAAGTCCATGAACATGTCTTGCGATTGAAGCTATTCCCCTATTCACTGAGGGATAGGGCGAAAGCTTGGCTGAATAGCATTCCAGCAGGACCTATCGGATCTTGGAGTGAACTCTGCCGTGATTTTATTACTCGTTTTAATCCTACAAACCTATATGATAGAATTCGTAATGAAATAACTTCTTTTCGACAGGCAGATGACGAACCAATGTACGAGGCATGGGAGCTCTACAGGGAGTTACTACACAAGTGTCCTTTGCATGGATTTCCCCTATGGACACAAGTAACCATGTTCTATAATGCCACGAATGCCCCGACAAGGATGATGTTAGATGCCTCGGTGAACAGAACACTCCTTGATAAAGCACCTGAGGAAGCTATCGAGATACTAAACAAACTCGTGAAGAATGATTTTCAATTTCCTACATCTAGGCGAGGAGGAGTAAGACGCCAAGCCACGGTAAATGAATTAGACATATCAAATTCAGTGGCAGTACAATTGGCCTCTCTTACCAAGATGGTGCAAAACCTACAATTATAGCAAAATACCCGTGAGGTCAAGGTAATTGATTCTTATTGTGACTTACGTGGAGGTAACCACAGTTCCTCTGATTGCATGAATCAAGAAACTGGTATGTATGTTGGGAACTACAACCACAACAATATGATGTCCAACACATACAATCCCTCATGGAAGAGGCATCCAAACCTATCATGGAGCAACCCTAACAATGCCTTAAACCCAATCACCCAACCTTCAGGATTTCATCAACCGATGCAACAACTGCCGCAGTAGCAGGCCCAACAGTCAATGCCGCCGCCGCAGCTACAGCAGCAACCGGTAAGTTCACTGGAGAATACGCTTAAAGCCTTTATGATGAAAACTGAGTCATACATGGCAGAGAACAGTAATTTCATCAAAAGGACAAACGCTTTTATGAATAGAACTGAGATGAGGTTGCAAAATCAAGAAGCGACCATTAAAACGCTAGAAACTCAGGTTGGGCAGTTTGCTCAAAACATAAACACTAGACCACAAGGAGGACTACCTAGCAACTGAAGTTGCTAAGGTCATGGGCCATGAACAGTGCAAGGCAATCACTATTAGGAGTGGTCTACAGCTAAGGGAAAAGATCCCAGAGAGCCAAATTCAATCAGCGGATCCAGCAAAAGAAGAGGCTGAGCAAACTGATGCTGATAACATTACCCCGGCAGAGAACACAACAGTTCCTGAACAGCCTGCCGAGACAGTAACAACCCAGTGGTGCCAGGTATTAAATTCCAAACTAAAGAAACCCTGGATGAGATGAGACCACCACCACCTTTCCCACAAAGGTTGAAAAAGCAAAAAAGGACCAGCAATTTAAGAAATTCCTCGATATTCTAAAGCAAGTCCACATTAACATACCGTTCGTAGAGGCAATTGAACAATTGCCTAACTATGCCAAGTTTTTAAAGGACATGGTGTCAAAGAGGAAACGAATAGGTGAGTTCGAAACAGTGGCTGCTACCGAGGGATGCATGGCAATGCTGCACAATCGCATGCCACAGAAATTAAAAGATCCTGACTGCTTTATCATACCTTGTGCAATAGGTAAAAACTACGAAGGTAAGGCCCTATGCGACCTTAGAGCGAGCATCAATCTAATGCCCAAATCTGTCTTCCAAAAGCTTGGAATAGGAAGGGCAAAACCTACAACAGTTATGCTCCAACTAGCGGATCGATCCTATGTGCAACCTGAAGGCAAAATCGAGGACATATTGGTAAGAGTTGATAAGTTTATTTTTCCTGCTAAATTTCTTGTCCTTAATTGTGAAGCAGATGAGAATGCACCGATCATCCTTGGGAGACCTTTCCTTGCAACTGGACGCACCCTAATTGATGTGGAAAAAGGAGAGTTGACAATGCGGGTCAATGACCAACAAGTCAAACTCAATGCATTCCACAACTTAAAAAAATATGATGATCCAGAGGAGTGCAAGGCCATTCACACAGGAGGTACCAAAATTTCCTGCCTTGGCAGAATGCTCGGCAGATTAGTTGGTAAGAAGATTAAGCCCAAAGTGGATGGACACACAGCAAAAGGGAGTGGCCCACAACTGATTTACAATTCTGTCCAATGAGAGAGAATTATCTTGGAAGATGCATTTGCATGCTCTCCACCAGTAACATGATATCCTCCCATTTCTTTATTAATATATTAAGATAAGTTTAGTTTATTTTTATTTTTCGAATTTATTTTTGGCTTTAAGTATTTTTCTTTTTGTGTGTTTAATTTCTATTTAGGATAATAAGCAAGAATAAAGGATAAATAGTTCACAGCAGGAACTCTGCCGAGGCAGAAAAACAGTGTCAGGGCCGTAGTAGTCTCAACGGGAAGAATAGTGTAACGGCTAGTCTATCGAGATTCCTGCCGCGGCAGAAAAAGAATTGATAGTAAAGAGTAACGGCTACAAAACGGCTAGTGTATCCAAAAGGTCACAAGGCCTAGGCCTATATAAGAAAATCCTTCCTCTTGAACTATTCACTCTTGCTTTCTTGTTTTCTTTAGAATTCATAACAATCTTCCTCTCACATTACTCTCTGCCTACTCACAGTTCTTCGTGAAATTCCAGATTCTTTTTAAGAAATACTCCAAGAAATCAAATCTCTCACAAATCTTGATGGCCACTTACGAGCGATTTGCCCCAGCAAACGTTGAAGATCGTTTCAACCGATCTTTCATCGCCCGACAATTGTGGGAAGAACAAGGTTTCCAACATGCGGACGATGAAAACTACGACATTGAGCATTACCTCTTCGACAGAATCAAGTACCAAGAATGGGAAATTTTCTGTCTTCAACCTGCCCAGGCGAATGCTACGATCGTGCGGGAGTTCTATGCGCACGAGCCCAACAAAGATTCCCTCTTTGTTCACTGCCGCGGCAGGCCGATCCAATTAGATGCCGAGACAATCAACGATTTCTACGGCCTTACTCCAAACAGTGATGTCCACGCTGAATTCATGGAGGACATTACTGCCGAGGACTACGAGTTAATCAAAGATGACCTTTGTTACGTAAATACTCCATGGGAAACCGGTACCCATAGAGGATCCGTAACAAGGCAAAGCCTAAAGCCCGAGGCCAAGATGTGGAATACCTTTGTCAAGCGACGCCTCATTCCCACGTCCCTCAATAGCACGGTGGACCAGAAGCGATTGGTGCTTATCCATTCAATAATCAACAAAAGGACCATCAATGTTGGAGAGATCATCCTACGGGAAATTCACGAGTGCGGTAAAAAAGATAGAGGACCATTGTATTTCCCATGTTTGAGCACGGGTTTGTGTGTTGCCGCAGGTGTGCCAATCGAAGATACGGACGAATACACTCCCCAATAGTGAGGATGGACCAGAGACTTTTGTCACAAAGTCATGCAGATCATGCAAGCAGAGCCAGTCCAAGCAACGCCCCAGCAGTTCACTGCTGATACTGCTGCCGGGGCCCAGTACACGGCAAACATGCCAGACACTGCCCACACCTCTGCAGCAGCAGACCCGTACCAGGAGATTTTGCAAAGGATGGCAGCAATGGACCTCAGGCAACAAAGGTATATGGAGTACCAAAGAGATTTCAACGGCACATTAGCCCAGATGATGCTGCACGCTTTTCCGAACCAAGGAGCGCAATTTCCAGATTTCCCCAGCAATATGTTCGTCACAGCCGCCCCTTACACAGAGACTACACCAGCTCCGGGAGGACCAAGGCCGTTCTTCCACGCGGCCCATCTAGGGCAGCGAATTCTGCCGCGGCATCATCTGTCAGCAGAAGACCATCCAAGCGGAGGGCAGTTTTCAGCACTCCACCCTGATCCCCAATTATCATGGGCAGTCTATCAGCTGAGATAGATGCCTATGTGCACCAAAGCTCCACCGTCGCCGGACCAAGTACACACCACATCGGAGGAGCCACAGCAATGGGAGGTGGAACGGACATAATGATAACCGAAGAGATGCCCGATGTAGAAGAATGAGAAGAGATAGAGGCCCCAATGCAACGGACACCACCCAAAAGAGTCCAACCGCCCCGGCAAGCAAAAGCTCAACCATCGCCCTCACCAAGGACAAAGCAATCGGCAGCAAGGCCAAGGAGAAAAATTGTTACAAGCAGCTCTTCGGAGTCGCTTTAAATTTTTGTTCTTAATTCAATATTAATTGCTTTTGCTGTCTTTATATGCTGCTTATTTCATATTCGTGTTGCCCAATTATTTCTTCAAATATAAAGCATTGAGGACAATGCTTGGTTTGAGTTTGGGGGTGCAGATTCACTGCCAAGGCAACAATCTACTGCCGAGGCCTTGCCAAAAAAGGGAGTATTCCAATGATTTTTTTTAAATTTTCATGCTCCCCGCCTTACTTGAATTAACTGCTTACACTTTTGCACTGCTTATCATCAGTATTGGCTTAGTTTATTCTTTAAGGCTATAGAAATCTTTCTCCTTACCATGATTAGGTTCTGTTAAGAAGGTTTAACCTTAGGATACTTAAGGATGAAAACTTAGAAGCTTACTATAGGAAGAAATATAAACACTTTTGGGACTTGTTGGATTATAGGAATTCTTTTAATGAACTTAGGTGATAAAGACTTATATTTTTGGGAAAGTAACTAGAGGTGCCTATCACCGGCTCTAGGAAGTACTCTTCTTCATGCTAGAGATGCCCGAAATTGGCTCTAGTATGTTTTAAGAAATATCAAAAAGAAAGAAAGAATTAGTGAAGGGAAAAACACAATCCTTGAGGTGCCCGAAATTGGCTCAAGAATTGGTTGTTTAGAAAAGAAGAGAACACTTAACCCAATTCTACTTGTCTTGAACTTAGAGTTTATCTAAGAAAGCCTTTAATCAAACTTGCCCACAAAAACGCACACACTCACAATTCTTATAGTTTGTTTCTAGGTAAACCCTTGGGTAGCCGAAAGGTTAAGACTAAAGAATAGGCCTAGCTATGGTGGGGAGAATAGATGGAAATGTAAGACCAAGAGAGAGTAGAGTTCGGCAAATTGATGGTTTGCATTGCTTGAGGACAAGCAATAGTTCGAGTTTGGGGGTGTGATAAGTGCTCAACTCACTATCACTTTTTACACCTTTTATGGGCATTAATCACCGAATATACACCCACTCGGACCAATGCATGTACTCAATGTGATATATTTAGAAGTTATGCCTATAGAGATAATATTTACAGAAAAAGGGCACGTTTTATTGCATTTTTATATCTGTGCAGGAGAACCAGTACCGTGGCAGCAATAAGGCCGAGGCAGGACCTAATGCCGAGGCAGCAGGTGAGATGCAGGAAGCAAGACTCTAGGCGATTGGAAGATAAAAATCCAAGGGATGTGTTTGGACTTAAAGCCCATGGATCGGAGCTGGCTAGCATGAGGAAAAGCCCAAGACAAGGCCACGCGGGAAAGCCCCTTAGCGAAATTAAAACTTGGAAATATTTTAATTATGTACATGACTTGTTCCCTACTCCAAGTTGTATTCTATTTAGGAAAGGTTTGCCCTAGGTCTAGCCTATATAAAGACCTAGCCATCCAATGTATTAGACACGGAATACCTAGGGAGAGAGAGCCGAATCATAACTTGTTTTCTTTCTCAACATTATGTTCTAAACTTTCTTAGGGTTTAGGTGAAGGTTGTTTAGTATATGTGAGAGGAGATTGTACTTTGTCTTTGTTTCAATGCAATAAAATTATCAAGGTTTGCTTATCCTTTGTTATTCCTTGTTCTCGCATTCAAGCTCGGGAGAGAAGTTTGTGAGTAATCCATTTATCTAAGCTCGGGAGATTTAGATTCACGAAAGGGGTAAGTACGGTGTTTCAATCGCGAAATACTAACTCAACCTAGGGATAGGTTAAGAGTTTCAGCGGCTAAAAGAAGTGTGAGATTGGTTGGTGAGTATAATTGGTTCACGCCAGGAGGTATCATCAAGGACTAGTCATCAACAACACTTTTTCTTAGGGATAAGCAGAGTCATTCAAGGACACTTTGCCGAACTTTGGTAAGGTCTACCCACGAGCAAGGGATTGCCGCGGCGGACAGTATAGTCGCTGCTAAGGCAGTAATCTGCAGTGCTGCCGAGGCAGTGATATACGATTGCATTGAGCAGAGACAAGTCAATCAAATCCACAATACAACGCAACTGGATCCTGACCCATCTCTCTCTAATATTCAATCTCTTTACTTTGCTTATTTATTTTTGTTTAGTTAAACCAAACTCAATCACTTGTGTTTTATTTTACTTCTTTCTACAGAACAAGAAGAAGAAGAAGACATATTACGTCTACCAATCCCTGTGGAGACGATAATCCGATAAATTGCTTATCACTTATTACTTTCGATGTGTCCACTTGCATTAAACGCACACTTTTGACACGCGACAATTTGCTTGCAAGTATACACATCGAACAAATAATAAAGTGTGTGAGTGAGATCGTTCCTACGAGTATTGGGTAGGTTTTTTAAAAAATAGTTATCATACACAAAAGATAAAATAATCCTTTGTATGGACATATGCTAAAGCAATTCTGCAATTGTCACCAAAATGCTGTAGCAAATTAAAAGTGTCACTAATGATGCTGGAGCAACATGAAGAGTGTCACCAAAATACAGTAGAATCAAAATGATAATGGAGTAATAGATAAAGTGCACAAACACAATACATAGAAAATATTCAAGCTTAAGACAGGCTAGGCTTGCTATGGTATGACTTTACTGCTCTCTTGAAAACTCACTGTTCATTTGGTTTAACAAGTGCTCGATAGAGTTTACTGAAAATGCATCCACTATCCCTAGTCAGAAGGCCTAACACTCGAAAATTCTAAGGCATTACCTCCCGGTCTCAACCCTAACACTTCTAATGTTGATAAAGTGCTACCCCTTTTAGTCGTTGAAACTTTTCCTTATCCCTAAGGTGAGTTAGGATTCTGCTCCCGCAATAACCCCATTGTTCAAGTTGGTCTAGCTTTGTCTATCCCTAGATCTAAGCTTCCCGAACCCCTTGAGCTATGGCTACCTCCCGGTGCTCTTACAAACCAAGGTTTAAATAAAAAGGTGTTAGCTTTCTTGAACAAAACACTATATAAAACACTAAAACAATAAATATCCATTAAAACAAAGTAAAAATCATCCAAAACAAGCCTTAGCCATACTAGATTAGTTCATGGCTAGGTAAGAAAAACTATTCAACTTTCGTCCATTACAATACATTTTCAAAAACTCAGAAAAGAGATAAAACAAAGTGAAGAGGAAGGAAGTCTCAAACGCATGTGCCGTGAAGCTTTTCCTAGCTTTCCGCTCCTCCCGAAGTTGCACAAATCCCTTGCTTGAAGCTCTCCTACAATGGCGGTTTGGCTTGAGGTTGAAGACGAAGGAAAGTGGCCTCCTTTATTCTTTCTTGTCCCTCTTTCTCTCTTAAAGATCGCTCCTTTTTGTGGCTCCTTAGGCTACTGATTTTGCTCTTTTCTTGCTCTCTTTCCAGCACACTTGTTGAAGGAGGCATGGGGTTGTATTTATAGGAGGCTTCTAGGGTTTGGTGCAAGGTAATATTCCCTGATATTCGCTGCAACATTTGGAAGTAAAATGCAGGTCTGCAGGGGTGGTGCGATGCCTGCCAAGGAGAGGTGCAGCGTCTGCACATTTGTAGAGGAGGTGCAGCTGGCCTGGAAAACGCGTGAGGATAGTGGGCTGCTGGTATGTCCTTTCTTCCATCCTATTTTGTCTATGCACAATGCTGTAGCGTCTTTGAAGTTCGATCCAACACTTTAAAAATATACTACAACATCTCTTCCGATCTTTCAACTTTGCTTCAGTATCTGCACATCACCACCAAGAAAATACCTTTCCAAGAAGCATCTTTTAAAATAAAATAAAATCTTAATCTAAATCAAATGCACATGAAATGCAGCTAAATGCAATGAAATGAAATGCAAATGAACTTGAAATCAAACAAAACCTTAAGTAAAAGGGTATAAAATAAACGCTTTTTAGAGCGTTAATAGCCGCCCAACGTTCGGAATAAAACGGGATGGAGGCCGCCCAACCAATCCCATGTTCGAAATATTACATCGAAAATCTTCGAGTGAGGCCGCCCAACACTCGGAATATAGTAATCGGGATGGAGGCCGCCCTCCTAATCCCATGTTTGGAATGTTACATCGAACATCTTAGAGTGAGGCCGCCCAACACTTGGAATATAGTAACCGGGATGGAGGTTGCCCTCCTAATCCCATGTTTGGAATGTTACAATGAACATCTTTGAGTGAGGCCGCCCAACACTCGGAATAAAGGTCCTTAATACATCACACGAAATGTTACATCGGATGACCTTCGACGTGTTGTAACACTTTTGGATATCCAAATTTCCATCAAACAAGGACTCAACACACACAAATGATCCACCTAGGATCTTCACATCAAAACATATCAAGACTTAACATAAGTTAGTCGTTCGGGATTTAATATCATCAACTTGTGTTAACAATTCATTTCATTATTTATAAGATTCATTAGAACCCTTAATTTTCTTATCGAACCTCAAACAATACTTAACTAGTCAAGATTTCGCAAGGGTATCGATACCCTTAGGTGGGGTATCGAAACATCATGTATCGATACCCACCCAAAGAGGGTATCGAAACATTGGTACCAATATTGGTACCGATACCCTTTGACCAATTTTAAAGTTAACGAAAAGGGGAACATCTGCTTCAATACGGGTATCGAATCGGAGACGCCATTGGAGGACTTGGTATTGAAACACATTTTAATACACCTGCCCAACTAGCCTATTTTTCGTTCAGGGTATCGATACACTTTCCCCGTGTATCGATACGCTTGCACGCATTTGCAGGTTTAAGCTTGCAAATCTCCAAGAACTCTTACTTAAGCTATATGGTTGAATCTCAAATTGTTTCTACAAGTTTAATAAAGTCTATTAGATGATTTTCTACCATTTTTACATCCATTAAACACCTAATACGAATTCTACCATTTCTAGGGTTTTAGACTATCCCAAACACCCATTTCAAGCATTCAATAACCAACAATCAAACAAGTCACGAATTTATGAAGCTTATGAAGTGAAGAGTCAGAAATGTACTGAACTCAAGCAACAAACCCGGATTGAAGCTTCTTCCTAGCATTTCTCACTTTCAAGCTTTGATTTTGAGCTTCAAAGCTCTCTCCCACCAAAGCTAAAAATGTTACCCTTGGTTTATAGATCTCTTCGAGCTGAACATAACTTCCTTGATGACCAAAACGTGATTCCTTCTCAACCGCAACAAGTTCTCATTTTTCTCTTGAGTTGGGGAGGAAAAGAAGAAGAGGATTAAGGGAATGATGAAAGATATGATCCATTTTCCTTTAGGGTAGTTGGTCATTAAGTGAATGGGTAGGGAAATTACTCCTTTGCCCTTCACTAACATCTCTCCATCCAACCCAATCAAAATCCAAGCCCAACAAGCAAACCCAAAACAAACCCAAAAGGCCCAACAAGTAAAACCGGGGCTCAACACGATCCAAAACGATCTCACGAGCTCCACACAAGACCCGATTTGACGATCCATGGCCCAAGTCAACGCCCGATGTTGACCTGGAAAAACCGGGTCGTTACAACTCTCCCCTCCTCAAAGAAATTTCGTCCTCGAAATTTAAACTGAGTAAGGAGGTGTAAACACAATAGTTTATCTACACCCAACTCTTCTAAGAACAACCCAAAATGGGGATTCTCCCTTCAATCATCTTATAGCAACCACACACTAAACTGACTAAAACTGATCAACTCTCACTAAGATTCTAACGGCCTAACCACCCCCACTTACATCTTTACAAGAAACCGTAACTTGCCTCAACCGAACTGATGCACTACTTCCAAAAGGTAAACAAAGAGCGTGATTCACCTTCTCGCCCCTCTGAACATCACTGTTCTTACAAAAACCAAAGCTAGGGCCCAACTCCTTGTTCTTAACTTAACAAGATAATACTCAACGCTTTGCTTAACCCACTTGTCGTCACTATGACAATTACTACTTGCAACACGCAAGGTTCCAGCATCCACATCCCTCGTCACTAGGTACTATTATTACTACGAACACATCCTCTTACGCAACTAAGCTATCAATTAAAATCTTCAGGTTTAAACTTTCCCTCTTTAACTATTTCCTTGCCCGATCTAAACAAGAGCATAAGGACCTACCTGACAAAACCCATAGACTCTGGTAGCTTCTTTACCCATATCCAAACCTATGGTCAACGTCTAGCTTACTCAAAGCCTAGATGTTAACTGCTCAAAACTTTTGCACCACTTATAAACACCTTTCTTGACCACGCACACCACCTTCATCCCGAACAGACTTACCATACTACCATCAAGCTATGATCTACTGACTGTCATGGATTTAGAGAACCAATTAACAATCTTTCATTGTTACCCCAAGGCTTAACTCCCAACCCAAACTACTAAGAGACAACACTAGCAACAAACTCGACCTTACATTCATCATAGTCTAAACTACGATTCAACAATAAATTGAACTATTCTCTAAGGGTACTTCCACCTACTCCTAACACTTCTAAGCTTGAAGACCTAGAACTCAAAACCTCCGCGACTACTTTGCAACCCCAAAACATCTCACTGCAAGAAACTCGTTGAACCACCACTACAAAACACGACATTAATCAAAGAGATAAAGATCTCACACACTTACCACCAACAACTAGGTACAACAAACTAAGATCTTGAGACTTCACACTCATAACCCTTTTCTATCCATCGCCCCCTAGCAGTATTCTAAGAAACAGATAACCTAACAACTAGGAAGTGAGAGTATCTAGAACAAGTTCACAAGAACCCTTACTCTCCCTTCCTATCCTCCATCTACGGTAAGGATTTTCGAACAAAAGGTACAATACTAACTACTACTCAACCTAACTAACTTAAGGTTCTACTTAACACATGCTCAACCAAGGTCAACCTATCAACAAACAGAAGATCCACAAGTTGACAAACAACAACTAGAACAGGGACGACACACAATTACCTGACAACTCTCCGGTAGCAGAACTGTAATCTTCAACCTTAGTAGCAGACTATCTAACGACCACTCGTCCAACAACTCTAGCGGTGGGTCTCACAGGTCTTCCACCACAGTAAGCTGATTGTACCCTAGCTCTACTTCTTGCAACCCTCTGAACATGTCGAGAAGAACCTACTCTCAGAGATCGATCTAACATACTCTCATCCAAAACTAGATAGTCTCACCACATGCCCTGGTTCACGGCACCGATAACAAACCCTCCGAAGCAGAAAACAAATTCCAAGGTGATGGCGACCGTAGTGATCATAAGCCGGTGGAAGCAGCGTTCCAACTGATCCAACTATACTCCATCCTAGAGTAAACGACAAAGGACCTCTACGGGTCCTCGGTCTAGAGCCTAAACCAACTATCGGTAACTGTTCCGAAGCAACCCTCTTTGAACTCTTCAAGGCACAAAGATTCTCGTACGGAAATTGAGAAAATCCTATGACGTCCTGGGTCTCCGCCCCAAGATCCTTTGGATTCCCTATCCTAACAGGTGTCACATCCTGAAGCCTTTCTAAAGCCTTCACACTGTTGGCTAACTCCGCAAAAGTCTCGAGTGGACCCGCTGTCACATGAACCTGAAGCTCAACTCTTAAACCTTTTCTGAACCTCTTACACCTCAACTCATTTGTAGAAACCAACTCCGGAACATAGCGACTCAACCGCAGAAACTCTTGTTCATAAGCAAACACTAACCGTTCTCCTTGGCTTAAATGAAAAAACTGATCTCTCATCTCATCCATCTGCACCTCACTATTTTACTTCTTCCGAAACTCTTCCAAAAAGATGTCCCAAGTCGGGAGTTCCGGTTCCATCCCAAGGTCGATGGTCTCCCACCACTCGTGTGCATTGCCCTTTAGAAGGGAAACAATGCAATCGAGGTCATTCTTCAGGGTTCCCCCCATCTGTTTCAAGATTCTTTGCGTGTCACACAACCACTGATCAGCCTTGATCGGGTCATCCTCACCCAAGCCCTCAAAGATCTTAGGCCCAAACTGATGATCACCCAAGCCCTCAAAGATCTTAGGCCCAAACTGATGAAGCCTCTCAACATGTGTCTTACGAGGCGTCTCAGATTGCCTCGGGATAGCTTGCACCACTTGCAACAGGGCAGTGGTAAAGTCACGAATGTGACCTACCCCATCATTACCATTTCTACCCTCCATCAACCCTTTTTCTGAAACACAAGGAACAAGACAACACATCAGGATTCCCAGTCTTTTAAGTACAACTCTAATTTAGGGACTTGTATTCACTAGACACCTTACCACGAACACTATACCTCCCTGGGGTTTCCTAGAACTGACTCAACCTAAGCTCTAATACCACTAAATGTAACACCCCGATCCCGATCCGACGTGCCACATTCGGGTCACCCAAAACCCAACTCATCAAAAATCCTTTAAAGCACGTGTTCAAATACTTAAAATACCACGTTTCATAAGTCCATGTAAATCAAAATAAAATATAATAATAAAGTGTTTACAAAATAGGAGTTCCTTTTAAAATACATTATCCGACTCAAAATAAAATCTAAAGTAAAGATACAAACTCGATATGTGGTAAGGTTCTATGATTACATTAAGTCCTACTAAAGATCAAGTATTGTACTCTTAAAACGGCTCCGATGCTGGGAAATCCTTCCTCGATGTGCCCCTCCAAAGCTACCTATCACCTACGCACGGAAAAACCACAAGTCCGCACGCTGAGCTAACAAGCTCAGTGGTACATTTCAACTCTAACATTTCATAAGCATCATAAAACGAGCAAGCAAGATAATATAGTCAAGAGTGCACAAAAGGGCTTCCACGCTAAGGTTCATCTCCTATTCTACCTTAGCTAGAGTTCTCAAGCTACTATCTTAAGATATAAACATAATGTAATGAAGTCCGTGACCATACAACATCGAGATCCTACACTCAGGATTGAGGCCGCCCTCAAATCTTATGCCCGGAATGTTACATCGGACATCTTCGAACGAGGCCGCCCAACGTTCAGAATAAAATGGGATGGAGGCCGCCCAACCAATCCTATGTTCAGAATATTACATCGAACATCTTCAAGTGAGGCCGCCCAACACTCGGAATATAGTAACCGGGATGGAGGCCGCCCTCCTAATCCCATGTTCGGAATGTTACATTGAACATCTTCGAGTGAGGCCGCCCAACACTCAAAATATAGTAACCGGGATGGAGGCCGCCTTCCTAATCTCATGTTCGGAATGTTACATCGAACATCTTTGAGTTAGGTCGGCCAACACTTGGAATAAAGGTCTTCAATATATCAGCCGGAATGTTACATCGGATGATTGATAAGTGCTCAACTCACTATCACTTTGTACACCTTTTATGGGCATTAATCGCTGAATATACACCCACTCAGACCAATGCATGTACTTAATGTGATATATTTAGAAGTTAAGCTCATAGAGATAATATTTACAGAAAAGGTACGTTTTACTGCATCTTTATATCTATGCAGGAGAACCAGTGCCGCGGCAGCGACATGGCCGAGGCAGGACCTGATGCCGAGGCAGCAACTGAGAGCCAGGAAGAAAGACTGTAGGGGATTGGAAGATAAAAATCCAAGGGACATGTCTAGACATAAAGCCCATGGATCGGAGCTGGCTAGCATGAGGAAAAGCCCAAGTTGAATTAAACTTGGAAATATTTTAATTATGTACATGACTTGTTCCCTACTCCAAGTTGTATTCTACTTAGGAAAGGTTTGCCCTAGGTCTAGCCTATATAAAGACCTAGCCGTCCAATGTATTACAAACGGAATACCTAGGGAGAGAGAGCCGAATCATAAACTTGTTTTCTTTCTCTCAATTATGTTCTAAGCTTTCTTAGGGTTTAGGTGAAGGTTGTTTAGTATATGTGAGAGGAGATTGTACTTTGTCTTTGTTTCAATGCAATAAAATTATCAAGGTTTGCTTATCCTTTGTTATTTCTTGTTCTTGCATTCAAGCTCGGGAGAGAAGTTTGTGAGTAATCCATTTATCTAAGCTCGGGAGAGTTAGATTCACGAAAGGGGTAAGTACGGTGTTTCAATCGCGAAATACTAACTCGGCTTAGGGATAGGTTTAAGAGTTTCAGCGGCTAAAAGATGTCTGAGATTCGTTGGTGAGTATAATTGGTTCACGCCGGGAGGTATCATCAAGGACTAGTCATCAACAGCACTCTGACTTAGGGATAAACGGAGTCATTCAAGGATACTTTACCGAACTTTGGTAAAGTCCACCCACGAGCAAGGGATTGCCGCGGCGGACAGTATAGTCGCTGCCAAGGCAGTAATCTGCAGTGCTGCTGAGGCAGTGATATACGATTGCATTGAGCAGAGACAAGTCAATCAAATCCGCAATACAACGTAACTGGAGCCTAACCCTTCTCTCTCTAATATTGAATCTCTTTTCTTTGCTTAGTTATTTTAGTTTAGTTAAACCAAACTAAATCACTTGTGTTTTATTTTACTTCTTTCTACGGAACAAGAAGACGAAGAAGACATATTAAGTCTACCAGTCCCTGTGGAGACGATAATCCGATAAATACTTATCACTTATTACTTTCGATGTGTCCACTTGCACTAAACGCGCACTTTTGACATGCGAGAATGGCCTTCGACGTGTTGCAACACTTTTAGATATCCGGATTTCCATCAAACAAGGACTCAACACACACAAATGATCCACCTAGGATCTTCACATCAAAACATATCAAGACTTAACATATCTTAGTCGTTTGGGGCTTAATATCATCAACTTGTGTTAACAATTCATTTTATTATTTATAAGATTCATTAGGACCCTTAATTCTCTTATCGAACCTCAAACAATACTTAACTTGTCAAGATTTCGCCAGGGTATCGATACCCTTAGGTGGGGTATCGAAACACCCTATATAGATACCCACCCAAAGAAGGTATCAAAACATTGGTATCGATACTGGTACCGATACCCTTTGATCAAATTTAAAGTCAACGAAAAGGAGAACATCTGCTTCGATACGAGTATCGAATCGGAGACGCCACTAGAGGACTTGGTATCGAAACACGTTTCGATAACCTGCCCAACTAGCCTATTTTCCTTCAGGGTATCGATACACTTTCCCCGTGTATCGATGCGCCTTCACGCATTTGCAGGTTTAAACATGCAAATCACCAAGAACTCTTACTTAACCTATATGGTTGAATCCCAAATTGTTTCTACAAGTTTAATAAAGTCTACAAGATGATTTTCTACCATTTTTACATCCATTAAACACCTAATACGAATTCTACCATTTGTAGGGTTTTAAACTATCCCAAACACCCATTTCAAGCATTCAATAACCAACAATCAAGCAAGTCACGAATTTATGAAGCTTATGAAGTGAAGAGTCAGAAATGTACTGACCTCAAGCAATAAACCCGGATTCAAGCTTCTTCCTAGCTTTTCTCACTTTTAAGCTTTGATTTTGAGCTTCAAACCTCTCTCCCACCAAAGCTAAAAATGTTACCCTTGGTTGATAGATCTCTTCGAGCTGAACAAAACTTCCTTGATGACCAAAACGTGATTCCTTGTCAACCGCAACATGTTCTCATCTTTCTCTTGAGTTGGGGAGGTAAAGAAGAAGAGGATTAAGGGAATAATGAAAGAGATGATCCCTTTTTCCTTAGGGTAGTTCGTCATTAAGTGAATGTGCAGGGAAATTACTCCTTTTCCCTTCACTAACATCTCTTCATCCAACCCAATCCAAAAGCCAAGCCCAACAAGTAAACCCCAAACAAACCCAAAAGGCCCAACAAGTAAAACTGGGGTCCAACACGATCCAAAACGATCTCACGAGGTCCACACGTGACCCGACTTGACGATCCATGGCTCGAGTCAATGCCCGATGTTGACCTGGAAAAACCATGTCGTTACAAAATAGCCATACCGAAACATGCTCAATTGTATCAAAATGGATTCTTCTAGTGGTCATTTATGTTGAGATCGTATCGAAACACGTATATCGAAATGTCTGGATGAAAATGTTAAATTTGGCTTGAAAACACTTAGAAACTTTTATAATATTTATATTTTGACTTAGAAATACTTTTTTATTTGAAATATTTGTCAATTGTGAGACTTAGAACACCTATTTCAGAAGTCTCATAATTTGATCTCAGTGGAGGTCAAAATTACCTTAGTTTGGGAAGGTGTACAAAAATGGCCCAACCATGCAAAAACTTAGTATTCATTTCTTCTCTAGTCTTCTCAGCTTTTTTGATAGACATATATGAAACACAATTGAACTCTTTTGACCTTCCAGTGGCTCTATCCCTTGTAATTTTGGCTGAAAGACTATTTAAAATAATATATAAGTATGAAATCAGCTTAGAGAAGAAAGTTTCTAAAAAATAAACTTAATTCCAAAGACCAAGTATAAAAATAAGCGATATGGGGAAAGGTTAAATTACCTTCAACAAGTTGGCCAATTTAGTTGAATATCTGTTTAAATTGTAAATCTGTAGTTTCTATTAAAAGATATGTTCTATAAATGGGGATATCGAGAGATTATGGTCAAAAAGTGTCAGCAGACGGTGATGACATGAACCATTAACTAAAACTTAAGAAATAAAAAATATCACAATGTTTATTTGTTTCAGTCCAGAAGAACACAACTACCTTAAGGATAAAAAGAGTAATTCTGATTAAAATATCGAAGTGCGTTTATGCATAAAGTGTTGAAGAATCCACCTATAAGTCGATATACCATTGAACTAACGAAACTAGTGTTCCATCCCCGTAAATCTCCTCCATCTTAATTTTTAACAATCTCAGTCGACGATGGGAGTTACCCTAAAAATATCAGCAAATAATGGAAGAGGAGTTTAACAAATAAATTAAAGTGCCTGAGCTAATTAATGAGCACCTTGTACAACATTTTTCCTATTTCTTACTTGCAGAAGTAAATGTCATCTCTTGTTATTTATGAACTATATAACACACTAAGTCGTGTCTAGTTAAAATTAATTTCAACAATTTAAAAATTTATCATCAAAAATAAATACCCCCAACCAATAATTGATGTTTAATTTAATCAAATCAAGGATACAATCGTGTTTTCCAAGATTGATCTATAGTCTAGGTATTATCAGATGAGAGTGAATGAATGTGATGTGCCCAAGATAGCTTTTTAAACTAGGTATGACTATTATCAATTTTTGGTCATACCTTTTAGGTTAACCAACGCAACAACTTTATTCATGGATCTCATGAATTGAATATTTTGGGCTTACCTTGATAAGTTTTTTATGGTATTTATAGATGATATTCTGATATACCTCAAGAACCAAGATGAATATCGAGATCATCTTTGAATTATACTTCAAACCTTTCGGGAAAAGTAACGATATGTCAAATTTAGCAAATGTTATTTTTGTAGTGGGTGTATAAATGGACAAAAAGATTAATCTATATTTAAATAGAAGCCAAAAAAAATGTTAGAGAAGTTGTAGCTTTCTCGGACTTGATAGTTATTAAAGAGGATTTTTTAAGGGATTTTCTATAACATCCCCATTGACCAAGGTTCTACGAAAAGATGCTCTATTGAGTGGATTGGGAAACAACCATGTAGTTTTGATCAACGTAAACAAATGTTGACCTATACATCTGTTCTAACCCAATTAGAGCTCGTAAGGACTATAATGTATATAGTGATGAATCACATCAGGGGTTAGGATGTAACCCCTCGACGTGGTCTAGTTAAAACCCGACTTAAATAGATTATACGGGGAATACGGAAACAAGCCCGAGGACCCAATCTAATAAACGTCTTTTTTTTCTTTATCTTGTTTAAATACTTTATTTAAAACCTAAGTGTACATGCAACTCTCGTGATTAACTTCAGTGAAAATGGATGTCAATTGAACCCTAATTTTATCTATTGAGCAAAAAGGACCAAAATGTAAATTTAGAAACTTTTGAGCCTAAATTGATAAATTGAAATTATGTTCGTTACATGCTCACTAGTGAAATTTCAGCTCATAAAAATAACCATAGCTCAAATAATTGAACATACAAGATTCAGAGACTAAAATGTAAGGATTTAAAACATATTTCATCCATCCAATTAACTTAATAGACAGGAGTATCAAAATGACCCTGTACCCTTATTAGAACGTTTCGAAACTGTGAAGTTTGATTTCGACACACCAAACTCATGTATCGAAACGCATGCCTGAAAAAGCATACCCATTTCAAAAAGCAGGCTAGGCGTATTAGAACGCCTAACCAATTTCACATGCCATTTCCTCGATACTAGCCCATGAATCAAAATAGCAGGCCCTGTTTCGATACACCTGAGTTAACACTCCTCAAAAACAATATTTAGAACATACCAAATCTCCCTAAACACTTTTTTTTTAATAATCGACTATATTATTAACTATAAACAACATCTTTCAAGATAACTCGTTCAATATATGTAAGAACATCAATAGAAAAATAAAAAGGATCATGAACGAATAAAGCCCAATGAGCTAAATTATGAAAAACTCTATTTGTCACACGACTAACATGGAATACATAAAAAGTTGAAGAACAATGTAACAATCTATGTGCTTCCTTTAGAGAGCAAGCAACCATCGAGAAATCTAACTGATCAACATGTAGTTTATTAACAATGGCTATTGAATCTACTTCTATCAATATGAACTTCCAAGCATTAGTCATTTCCATTCGAACCCCTGCTGCAAAAGCATTCGCTTCATCTGTTTTTGCTAAATGAGCTCCATGTATTTTGTAAGCACAACCATCAACCATAAGACCATGTGTATTCCTAGCAACAATACCGATTACAATCATAACCGTGCTTGGATCTATAGCAGCATCAACATTTATTTTTATCGAGTCAGTAGGAGGAGCTTTCCATCGAAGAGATCTGCTACAAGAAACCAAGGGGGAAACTAATTCATTAGCCTATAAAAATTCAGATGCAAGGATCTTGGAATGATCCACAACCATCTTAGCAGGGAAAAGAACCTCAATACGTTCAAAATTATTCCTTCTATTCCATAAGTTCCACCAAATAATCAAGAAGAGAGTGAAAGTTGAAGTATCAATCGAACCTAGAATAGTTTTCATCCAAGCTTTGCAATTATCAAAAGTCTCCCGATGAAATAAATGAGATAGACCAATAAACTTACAAACATCCTTCAGATGGAAGCAATCTCGAAGGGAATGAATTATAGTTTCCTCTTCTCTTTCACAAAGCTTAAATAAACTCGAATCAATACCAACAACAACAATTTTTTTTCTTGTAGGAATAGTTTCATGGCCTAGTCTCCAGCCAAAAAGTCTCACCTTTGGGATTGTAGGAGATTTTTCAATAGCTCTCCAAACAGGTTAAGGATCCCGTACAACATTATTTTTACATTGAAGCTAACTATGAGCAGATCGAGTGACATAAACTTTGGAATGATGCTGTCCCCAAACCAAAACATCAGAATATGCATTAGCAATAAAACAATTCAAAATAACAACAACATCAGTATTAGAAAAAACTTGTCGCACTTTCCTCTTATCCCAAAGATTCATACCTGGAATCATAAACTCATTTTATTTTATAGGATTAACATCCATATAAGAATTCGATAAAGAAATGCAACTATATCCTCCCCAGTTATACATAAAAATATTAGTCTCATTATCAATTCCCACCCTCCAATATAAACCCACCTTTAGGCTTTCTTTTATAGTAAAAATTCTTATCCAGATAAATAAAGGTTTGTCACCTAAGTTAGCATTAAGAACTTGACCATCAGGAAATTATTTAGCAAATAAAACTTTAAAACACAGATTCTTTATTAATGATTAACCTCCAAATCTGTTTATCAAGCAAGGCAATATTAAACAATTTCATATCCCTCAATCCTAAACCTCCATCCTTCTTTGGTCTACACAAATTCGACCAAGCTACATGGGTCCAACCTCTCTTATCAGTTATTCCAGACTACCAAAATTTTCTCATAGAAGCAACCATAGGATCAACAATACCATCAGGTAGAAGGAAGCACATCATAACATAAGTTCGAAGAGCTTGAGATATAGATTTTAACAAACCTCTCAACCACCAAAAGATAAAAAATTCTTATCCCCTCTACCACGAAGGAACCCCAAAGTCTCAATTTTATTTCTTCCAACAATTAAAGGAAGACCTAAATAACTACCTAAATCCTTCTCCTCCCTCATATTTAACACACTCATAATATTTTGTTTACTACTCTCGAACATACTATTACTAAAGTAAATATAATACTTATCAACATTAACCCTTTGATCAAAAACTATTTCATACTCATTTAGAACCTCTTTCAAGCATCTCGCTTCAACCTCTGAAATTTTGATAAACAAAAGACAATCATATGCATATAATAAATAATTAACCTTTTATCCATGTAAACTAGCCTTTACCCCTTTAATCCTTCCCTTACTTCGTTCTTTCAATAATAAAGCAGATAATCCTTGTGTACAGAATAAAAAAAATATAGTGACAGAAGGTCCTCTTGTCTTAAAACTCTCTCAGGATTAAAAAAAAAATCAGACATACAACCATTAATTCGAAAATAATAAGAGACTGAAGTAAAGCACCTCATAATACGGTCCACCCAATACCTACCAAAACCCACTTTTAACATTACATCAATTAAAAAACTCCATTCAACTCTATCATAGACTTTTTCCATGTCTAACTTAATGGAAGACCGTTTATTATGATCATTCTTGGAGCTCCTAAGGTAATTCAACAATTCTTGGGCAATCACAATATTATCAGATATTAAACGACCATGTACAAAAGCGCTTTGATTCTCCGCAATACAAACATTCATAATATTATTAATTCTGTTTATTAGTACCTTTGAACAAGTTTTATAAATCATAATACACAAGCTAATGGGTCTAAATTGTTTCAAAAGACTAGGGTTTTCGATTTTAGGAATGAATACTAACATAGTTTGGTTTATTTCTAACATATAAACTTTACCAGTAAGCAGATCCAAACATAAAGAGATGAATTCAAAACCTAAAATAAACCAAAAAGAACGAAAGAAGAAAGAAGACATACCATCAATACATGTGTTTTACTAATATCCGGTGTTATGCATGTCTCAATAGCATGCATGATCTCATTCGAAGAGAAATTCCCATCAGAATGATAGAGATTAGTAAGAATCCTCTAGCAAACTCAAAAATCTCCTCCACCTTTCTTGCCAAACACCATTATCATCCATAATACCCCTAATATAATTTTTTTTACTTCGACTATTTGTATCAGTATAAAAAAAGTTGTATTTTGATCTCCTCCCTTAACCATTTTATCCTTGATCTTTGTCTCTAGTAAATTTTCTCCTTATCCAACAGACCTTTTAATTCTTTTTTCACATTTTGTAATTACTCCAAAAGGTCATCAAGAATAGAAAGGTGAATGATCTCCTCAACTCTCTTCTCTAACTCGCGTCTTCTTTCCCAAGCTTGCTCCCACCTAGCCTCTTGCCAAATAGGTAGCTTGGAACAAACAATCCTTAATTTATTCAAGGTACAGCCCAAACTAGTTTCTCAAGCCTGCTTAATAGTTTTCAAGCAGTCAGCTTCCTTCTCCCAACATCTCTAAAATTTAAAATAGTCCCCTTTGTTACCAAACTTTCTTCTAGGGCCCGCAGTATCCAATAATAAAAAGCAATGATCAGATGTGAAAGCAAATTCAGAAATTACTTCATTGTTACCAAACATTTGAATCCACTGTGTTGTATACATAAATCTATCTAACCTCTCCTTGATATGATTCTTAACACTTTCTCCTCTTTACCATGTAAACCACCCATTCGAAGGCTTGATATCCAAGGATCATTTCTATCCAAAGCCTCTCTAAATTTATCAATATCAATCATAGGTTTCCTTCTATCACCCACCTTTTCATTATGATCTAAAATAGCATTAAAATCCCCCCAATAATTCAAGGCAATGAAAAATTATCTAACAATCTATCCAACAGTAACCAATCATGATTTTTACTTACTCTATCAATTGTTCCATAAAAGAAATGAAACGAAATCTATTAGAACCCTCAATAACCTCTACATCAATATAAGCTTTAGAAAATGACAGTAAATTGACCATTATATATCCTTCCACAAGAAAAATAGTCCCACACAGTTTCTACCTCTCTCTACATCAAAAGCTCCTGTTGTAACCAAACTTCTTCTAACATTCTCAACTTTATTTTTTACTAACCATTATTTATTAATAAAAACTAAAGAAATAGATTTCCTGACTACATACCTTTTCAGATGTTGAATTGTTCTCGAGTTGGCCAACACTCGACAGTTCTAATATAGGAGTTTCATGGCTCTCGAAGGGGCTAACGAGAAACCTCCATCGATAAATTAAATACATCTTCCAAAGTTGATTTCTCTCCACCGGACAATACAATGAAGTTGGATTTAAATTTCTTTTGACCAAGCTGATCAAAACACATTTTATCATACAATATTCTTTTAAAACTTCTATTTTTCAAACTAAACAGAACTATAACTTTTCCTTTGTCATATGGTGGAACAAAACCTCTATCACTCTCTTTTACAAACTCATATTGTATCCCATAAGTTCTCCCATTTTCAAAAAAAATTCTTCCGACCTACCAGACTTGATCTATATCCTTTCATGAAGTAGACAATACTCGATCGTTTATTACCCTGGCCATACTGTCGATGTCATTCACTAACTTCCGTCAATCAATCTTCCATATTGAAATGGAAAATTCTCACCTGCAGGTTTTGAAGAATAATCTGCAACTTGATGCCCAATTAGTCCACACCAAAAACAGAATCGTAGAAGTTTCTCGTACAGAGCCAAACAGATCCTTAGTCTCCCATCAGCTAGTTTCCTGACAAACATACATCTCCTCAATGCCTTAGAACAATTAATTTCTACTCTGATTCGTAAGTAGTTACCTTGAGTTCCAATATTGTCCCTCAAATCAACAGCCAACGTATCACCAAAGGTTTCCCCAATACTTTCACCGATTTCATAAGATAAGAAACCAAGGGGAATATTATATATACGAATCCAAATAGGTAACAAGCTAAAATTGTACTCCTGTGGGCTAAGCATACCATCAAATAATTTATGTGCAAGAATCTCCCCATCAAAAGTCCATGGGCATCTGTTCATGATTTGAACTTGAATATAAAAATATTTGAACAAATTAAAGATGCATCTTCAATAGGTTTGTCCTTCAAAACCGAAAAGAAAACCCGGATAAGCTTGTCTCCATCAATCATTTTGTTAGAGACCAATTTACCTACAACCCATTTGTTCGCATCACTAGATTCAATTGAAGAGAAAGAATGAGAAACTCCTAAATCCAGTAATCCGTCCTCCGTAAACTTTAAACCCTCCATTAAATTGACTACTTCGTTGGTCATTTTCCAGAATTTGACACAAAAAATAAAGGCGTGATAAAACTCCCAGGACTAGAAGAAACAAAATCTTCTATTTGGTGTTTAAAAGAAATCTTAAATTTTAAACAAGCTTATACAAGGTATTCAACATTTCAATTCTAGATACAAATACCCTAGGAACATCAACAAGCCATAACAAATAACCAAATATACCAAAAGCAATCCAACAAGTTTAAACTATATTACAAGTTCAAAATCAAACACTCACAACATATTTAACCTCTCTCTTTGCTCTTCTACTACCACTACTTTTACAAAATTATACTTGAGCTTTTTTAGCTGAGTAAAAGCCTTCTTGCTTTCCTTGGTAGAATCAAATCTATTTCTCTAGATTCCAAGGTAAAGAGAGGGTAAGCCTTAGTTTTAAAAGGCGCTAAGCGCTCCGAGGCACAAAAGGTCTCTAGAGTTGAGGTGCTAGACTCTATGTCATGATCTGAATTTGGATTCGAGTGTCGGATTAACCCGAGGTGTCGGGCTTCGATGCTTGGGCCTTGAGTTTAAGTTTTAGGCCAATTTTGGGCCTTGAGTGGTTGTTGGGCTTTGGGATTTTGAGATGATGGCATTTTTTTCAAATGCATAAAGAGGATGAAAATAAGGGAAGGGATTTATGGTTTTCTGCAGAGGACGATATCACCTTTTTTCCCCTTTCTTTTCCTTCTTCCTCCCCCATTTGCAAGAAAAGAAAACTAGGTAAATGTTTCATATTTGTTGTGTGGCTTGGAAATCTTGTTTTGGAGTTGAAGAGAGAGTTGTAGGATTACTTGTGATCTACCAAACATGGTAAACATGTATTGGGTTGGGAGAAATGAGGTTTAAGTGTGGAGGCTGAGTCTTGAGCAGGAATATGGTGTTGGAAGCATTAATCTAAAATTTTCAAGTGTTCTTAGACTCTAAAAATATCCTTTTTAGTGTCCAATTCACTATTTATCATCTCTTTGTAGAAAAACAAGTTTGAGAGCCCTCAAGGAGCTTAGGAAATGAGAAAGCTTGAGAAAGTAGTAAAACGTGTTTGCAGCTGGTTTTTTTGGCTAAGGTTGGTATCCTTCTAATCCCTTAGAATCTTGTATTTCATAGGATTAAGCATTGTTGCATGTATGATTGAATTGTTTGGGTGTTTGATAGCATAATAGCCTCTTTAACGATGAATTAGCATATTGATGATGGACTACTGTAAATTGGTCTTAATCATTCTTAAAATCATCCCAATATTGGGTAACCCCCTCAACTCGATCTAGACACCACTTGACTCGAACGAGCTATACAAGGAATATCGAGTCTAATCCGAAGATTCGCCCCAATAAACGACCCTAATTTTTTTAATCTTATCTATATGCTTTAATAATATCGAGGCTAATCCTAAATGTTCATGCAAGGACTGAGTTCAATTGCAGCAGAAACCGATAAGAAACGATTCCTAATTAACCGAACAAGATATAGGGACCTAATTGTAATTTTCTAGAAATTTAAGGACTAGTCGTGAAATTAAAGTAACCAATCCTTAATTTAGTTCATTACATGCTTAAGTATCAAGTTTTAGCTACAAAAGAGATCTATAAGTCATTTAATTGCATGCTCAAGGTTTAGTGACTAAAACGTAAAGTTTCAAACTAGGTTTCAACCTATAACTAACTTAATGGTCAGGGGTATCGAAATCCCTTGGCTCTATTTCGAAATCAAATTACACTTCCAAAACATGTATCGAAACAATGCTTTAATGTTTCGATACTCCTTCGATATCTCGCTCAATGCCCTGCGTGACAAGCCCGCGTTTAAATACAGTCGAGACCACGTATCGATACCATTTGCTATTGTAAAAACACGTATCGATACAATGTTCAAGCATATCCATACGCCTTTTGTGTTCATACTACTATTTCGATATCAGTTCATGTAGTTTCGTTACCCAGACCAATTTTCCCTGATTACCTATGTTGTTCATGCCTACGTATCGATACCCTATAAAAGGGTATCTAAACCCTCTGCCTAGAAAGTGACTGATTACCAGATTTGAAGCCTAAAATGTATTCAAGTATTCTCTAGATGCATATTTTCAACTAAAGGGCATAAAACACATATCACAATATACTCACTAGATGTCATTCATCCTAATTCAATGAGCACAACACTAATTGGTATAAGCATACTTCCATATCATAAATCAACACAATTAAGCACAAGAGAGGTGTGAATCAAATCCAAAATACTTCATTAATATAAAAGCATACCAAAATGCAAGTTCAATAATAAACCCAAATAATCATGGATTCAAGTAATCAATGACAAACATAATAACTATATGGTTCCATAGCTACATTGCTCTCAATTACCTAAGTTCAAACTTAAAATCACATATTCGAGCTAAATATAAAAAATTACGCTAAGATAGCTTCCTTGCTTCTTCGGACGACCGTCACAATATTTCTCTGCATTGCAAGGAAATGAGAGAGGTTAAGCCGAAGCTTAGTGAGTGAAATATAAATCAATTTAAACTACTTGTAATGTAACCCATAGTATACCAAAGGACAAATTTGAAAACAATGTCATACTCAATAAGGAAATCACTTGTGGCTTTGCAACGCAACTAATATATATAAAAAATCAACAAGTGTTTCAATACATGGCATAAAGCTACAAAACCAAGTCTTACTTGCTTCACTTAGCAAGGCTTGAAAATATTTGAGATCAAAAGAAAAGTATATTGAACCTCGAATTGCACAAAATCAGTAGATATTTTACACTTGTGTTTTTCACATATTGGTATTAGTGACCCGATTAGACTCACATCTAATTGTTAGGATAAGGGGACACATGTGATGGCATTGTATCACCAAGTCATGCACATGATTGAATATCACAATCACAATGATCCCACCTTAGTGTACGGGATAGTATGCCATACCCGAATGCGATATGAAATACTCACACCAACACAACACTTGGCCAACCATCTATTGTATCACTAAGGAATTTAAAACACGTATACGAATTTTGTAATATAAAGTGAACTAGACATCCTATTGATCGATCAACTTATCCCTATAATCATCATTATCTTAATATCCAACACAAAAAAAATCTAATGCTCACGTTTTACGTCAAAAACAGTAAGTAATCCTCATGTATCCCACTAACGCATCAAGTGCAAAACTAGTAAAAACACACTTATCTTATTTTAGATAAACAAATCGTGAGCAATAAAATGACTATAAAAACAGCCCCATGAGCATTCGGTCACATGCATATTCACATATGCACAAATTTAATCGGAGTATGACTAACACACAATAAAATAAGCATTTTATGGGAAATCCCTTTTAGAGAGCAAAACATAAAATTACTTCGGAGTATAGGAAAATTTCTCACACCTTCACTAGAACCCAAACCTTTGAAAACATATTTAAAACACTGTCAAAGCAACCCACTCTCATAATCCACTTACCAATAGACGTTACTTGCTCTACAAGCCATCGATACGAACTGATCTCCCTCAAAATTGATCTCCTACTTCTTACCCTGATTCAAGCATCAAAACCAAAGGATTTAGTGCATCCAAAAACACTTAAACAACCCTTTATCTCGGATCAACGCATAGCAACCCTTAAAACCCTTAACAACCTTAACCAAAAACTTCCCCAAACTCTCCGACAACACCTAAACCTTAAGTACATGATTAGATACATTTAAGACACATTATAAACATACTAACACACACAAAATCATGAATTTAGGATCCATAAATAGTGACTTAAAACCCTTGTACGAAAATTATGATATTTGCTCTAAAAATGTTTTTTCTGAACAAAAAGTTAAAAACGATATTTACTCAGTCAATAACTTGGGAATTTTATTAAAGAAATATTTAATTCAAAGTTTTGAATATTTCTTAACCTCTAAATCTGATCCAATCCACTTCCAAGTTTCCAAAGATTGGATTACAATTGGATTAAATCAACTAGGATTACAATTGGCCCTTTGAAGGCTTAGATCAACTAGGATTACAATTGGATTAAATCTCCTTAAAGATTCCATGTTTTGTCTTAGTTTATAAAATTGTCCTCAAGTTTTCAATTTTTACAAAATAGTCACTAATTTCAAAATCTTAGGGATTCATGTTCAAATTTCAAAATTGAGTGTACCTAATTCAAATATATGTCAAATAAGAATTTTATGATATTTCTCCAAAATCTATTTCCATCAAAAACTATTTTTTAAGTATTTAATCGTGAACTAGCTAAACCAACAAAACTGATTCACTAAACTTCTAGGCCCAATTTTGGGACGTTAAATAACGTGTAGGAATAAAGGGTAAGTCAACCATTTAGGTTGATTTAGGAATTTTGGTGAATTCCCACCCCAGACCTGCATTATCGAGTAGGGGTATCGATACGGGGTGGTTTAGTATTGATACACTAGAGTAGGAATGAAGGGAAAATATATGGGGTGTCTCGGTACGTTGGTCCATGTAACGATACACCCTTCTTGATTCAAATTATAATTTCATTTTGATATCGGTACGCAATGGCATATCGATACCACTATTACATTGGGTTTTAGCATAAAGGGGAATATCAATACACCAAATAGGCTTAACGATACCAGTTCGATCTAGTATCGTTACAGGGTTGAACCATATCGATACAGATGGGTTTAGACTTTTCGAAGCTATTTATCTTGGCATATCGATATAAAAAGGAGGCGTATCAATACTAGGGGCGTACCGATACCCCATATAGGCGTATTGGTACTCGTTGGGCAATCTGTCCAAAAATTAACACTTTTGTTTGGGGGTTCTATAATTAGAGATAAAGGTTATTAAGGGTCCCTTAAGCTGTAAGTTGAAATCTAAAATTGAGAAACCAACATTTTAATCCCGTTCACGAGATAATTGGGTAATAACTTGATATTTGGTGGGTATATGTTTTGTATTTGAAACCAATAAGGAATTGGTGAGATATATATGAGTTATGTGATATACTAGGAATATTTCTTAGTCTTGATGGGTTACCTAGAGTTATATTATTACGAGATATGATAAACTAGTAACCTTGCTTAGTGCTCATGGGTTAACTAGTGTTATATTATATGGAAGACAAGCTAGGACCTTGCTTAGTTCTGATGGGTTCCTTAGCGTTATATTATGTGGAGTGTGTAGCGACCCTAAAAATAATATTAATAAATAAGTGTAGATGAAAAAAGGGAACAAAAGGAGGGAGGGGTCACTAGTGGAAACATCGAAAAAAATAGAAGTTTTAGGCTGAAATCGAAAATTAGGAATTTGACCTAAAAAATTAGGAATTTTGAAATGTTAACCCGAAATTTGAAATCTAGGTTAAAATTGAAAATCGAGAATTTTGAAATTAAAAGGGGAAATTAGAAAATTAGGGTTAGGGATTTGAAAAATGGAATTGGGAATTTTAGAAATTGGAAAACGATTTGAAAAAGGGTTGGAGTTGCCACCGGTCACTTTTGGTAGACCGGACACCAGGAAACCAGAGATTCGTTAAAAATTGGGTTCGAGAGTCGGTTACGATTTTAAAACGGTATTAGCATTAAAAAACCGCCCAAAATTGGCACCTTTATCAAAATACCGCTTAATTAATTTTGGAGTTCTCAGTTTAAAGTGGCATTTAAATTTAAAACAAAATAAAATACATAAATAAATATGCAAAGTAAACATATATAAACGATGAAACAAAATGCAATAAATAAAAAAAATCATAACTAGAGACATGGAAAAAATAAGACAAATACATGTATAAATAAACATATAAATGTATGAACATAAATATGCATGATAAAGAAAAGGATTAAATTAAATAAACTAAAAAATAAAAAAATTGAATGAGAAAAAGGTTACTGAAAAAAGGATCAGATTAAAATAATTTTTTTTGAGACAAAAACGAAAATTATAAAAAAAAACAGTGATCAAATCGTAATAATTAAAAAAACATTCAAACCCTTATAGTGTTATTATAAGATGAGGAAGGGTTTGAAAACATAATCTAAAACGCGGAGGGATCAAAAAGAAATAAACCATTTTTGCAAGGCTGATTATAACTGAATTAGTGACTAGATTGTAAAGCAAAACAAAAACAGAGGGACCCCGGGTATAAGAACAAAAACGCGGAGGGGTTTATGTTGATAATAACCCATTTTTAAAATATTAAGTGAGTATAAAACTCACTTATTTCTAAAAAATCAGACCCTTTATCTCATTTCTTCAAAACCGAAACCAAAGAGAAATAAAACCCTCTGGAGTGTTCTTCCCTATTTCCAGAAAAAGGATGAACATTCAAATGTTCTTGAAAAAAACCGGAAACCACGATCCATCCGCCGTCAAACTCAGAATCCGGCCACCGATCCAAAAACCACTTTAAAACCTCCCTTTTTCGAAACACAACCGGAGAAAAACAACTTCCTTCCCTTTTAAAAAACAAAACTCGGATCAAAAACCTTATTTCTCCAACTCGAAACAAAATCGAAGGAAACCTAAGCCAAGATCGAACCCCTTCTTCTCCCCTTGGCTCACCACTGAAGACCTTAAAGGTCACTGGATTATTATCGAATCGAGGAAATCTGAAGAGAAGAGTCGATTAAACGCTTCGAAGGTTACAAAAAAACCCTAAGCTATTTTGGTTCCCCTATTGCATGCAAGAAATAAACAGAGGTTATACCTCAAAGGTTTTTTTCTCTTTGTATTGATTTCGATCTGAGAGGGGGAACCCCGATTACATCTTTTGGTTTCGGTTTTATAGCCGAAAAAAATACATGGAATTGAAAAGAAAAGAAATTAAAGAAATTTCCTATTAGTTACTAGAATTTTTGTCTGTATTCTCTGAAAATTTGGTGCGATTGCTTCTGACATTGGTTTGCTATTTGGCCGAATTTCATTGTTGCTCTTGCTCTGATTTGTTTGTTGGTCGTTTCTATAATATTCTAAAAATTTGGCCGGTCTCGTCTGGGAAATTACTGCGATTTTTGTTGTCGTAATGGCGTACGAATTTGACATTTTGCTTATCTTTTTTGTTTATATGTTGATGTGGCGACCGAAGAAACGAGGGGGACCACCAGTGATCGTCCGGTGGTCGAACGACGAAAGGGAAGTTGAATGGTCGACTGGTCATTCGAAGGGTCATCGTGTGAAGAGCACGCGCGCGTGGTGTAGCTGAAGGGCCGCGCGTGGGGCACGTTTATCTTCCAGAGGCCTCATTGGTTTCCATCGTGATCGTTGGATCAAGATCTTGATCCAACGGTTCTGGGGCGACTGTGCGGGTGACAAAGAAAGGATTAATTAGTTAGGGTTTTTGTGTTCTAGGTTAGGGTCGGTTGGGCCAAACGAGTTTTAATTGATTGGGTTGTAATTAATTTTTTATTTCGGGCTTATTTATTAATGAAGTGGGCTGTTATTTAAATTATTATTCGGTTTGTTAATGGACTTGGGCTATTATAAAACATTTGGGTTTATTATTTAAAAGGGTTATTATTTATAATCTGATATAATAATAATAATAAAGGTTAATAATAAAAAATAATAAAATATTAACTAATAACAAAAAAAATAAATGAAATTGAAAAGAAATATATGTATATAATAATTACGGTAATAATAAAATAATAGGAAACAATATAAATCGAAAATAAAATGAAAATATATGTTATATAATATTTTTTGATTTTTAAAATTATGAGGAAAATAACAAAATCAAAAAGAAATATATAATATATAAAAAAAGGTAAACGAGAATAAAACACACAATGTAGTAATATTTTTGTTTTTTTTTTCTTTCAATATGAAAATAAGAAAATAATAATATTTATACTAATATTTTTGATTTTTGATCAATTCTTTAATGATAAATAAAGCCCTTTATTCGAAAGAGAAACAAAAATTAAACCCAAATTTAAACCCGGATAAAATTAGTGATTACAGAGTGGTATACCACGGA
Organism: Abelmoschus esculentus; assembly: GCA_035048815.1. Taxonomy (NCBI): domain Eukaryota; kingdom Viridiplantae; phylum Streptophyta; class Magnoliopsida; order Malvales; family Malvaceae; genus Abelmoschus; species Abelmoschus esculentus. The sequence continues at coordinate 9,504,065 of JAUCBN010000015.1, forward strand.
CCTTGCTTAGTGTTGATGGGTCCCTTATTATTATACTACTATGAGGTGATTCCGGACACCCTATATAGATATGAGAATTGAACTATGAAATATAACGTTGACTTCTATTGATATGTATATGTTGTGTTCCGATATATGCATGCATGATATCTTATGTTTAGGAGGATATGGTAGCGCCATTGTACTCATGCCATGTCATCATTCATGTTTCATATGCTTATTTATGCTATTTGCGATATGAAATAGTTGGTATTGTACCCATTGAGCTTCTGTAGCTTAGCATTTTGAAATGTGTTTTCGTGTGTAGGTTATAGGTGAAGGCTTGGATTGGAAGAGCAACATTGTGGTTGGTTACAACATCGACTTGCTGTCAAAGTACTTTTACTCGATGTAGTGGGCTATGCACTTGTAGGACCGAATATATAATTGTAACTCTTGTTTTAATTTGATTTGAGTCAAATTTTCTAAAAGTTTTAATATTTTGGAGCTTCAACTAATTTGAATTACTTGGATATATGTTTCAAATTTGGATTTAAATTCAATGGAATTATTTTGGATTGAATTTGAACTTGTTAATTGGCCTTCTTTAATGGAATTTTGAAGCACATGTTTTGTGATGAAGGCCCAATGTGACATCCGGGTCGAGGGTGTTACAAATTAATTTTATATTATATTTTATATTTAAAATAATATGATAATAATTTTGTATATTTTTAGTAATCAAATTATATTAAAATATTTTATTTCAATATACTTAGAAAATAAATATTTTTGAAAGTAAAATAATTCCTCATTAAAAACCTCTATCATAATCGACATCAAAACAAAGCTCAACATCAGATGAAGAAATGAGGAAAAGAATAAAAACAAACAATTTCCATTTTTAAAATCAAGAAAAAAGAACAAACAACATAAGTTAAAATGAAAATATTAATAAAGAAAATTAAAAAAAAAAGATAAGTAATATCCATTTACAATTCCATCAAATATAAAATATTGATAAACAAACAAAATAGAGAATTCAAGTTAAAAATTGAAATACAACTACACTAAAATCCCATTTCCAATTTCCGGAACAAGAACTCATTTTCAATTTCCAATTTTTAGAATTTTTAATTTATAGACAAAAAACCCTTTTCCAATTTTAAAAACAAGAACTGTAACCCCCTTGACCTGGTCTAGACACCATCCGACTCGAACGAACTACACGGGAAATACCAAGGCTAATTCAGAGACTCACCCCGATAAACAACCCTAATTTTTTTTCTTTTTATCTTATCTAGATGCTATAATTAGATCCTACATGTTCAAGCAAGGACTGAGTTCAATTACAACGAAAAACGATAAAAAACAAGTCCTAACTTAATCGAATAAGTTTTAGGGACCTAATTATATTTTTCCAGAAATTTAAGGATTAATCATAAAATTAAAGTTATCAATCGTTAATTAAGTTCGTTACATGCTTAAGTCTCAAATTTCAGCTTAAAATAATATCTAAAAGTCATTCAATTGCATGCTTAAAGTTTAATGACTCTAACAACCGATGATATCGATACCCCAATGTCCCTTTTCGATACCATTTGCAACTGTAAAAAGTGGTATCGAAACGCCGACCTTGCTTATCGATACTGGGGCAATTACTCAATCGATGCCCTACATAGCAAGCCCACGTTTCGATACAGTCGAGACCATGTTTCGATACAATTTGCTATTGTAAAAACAATATCGATAACATGGTCAAGCATATCGATACGTCTGATTGTGTTCATGCTATCGTTTCAATACAGATTCCTGTGGTATCGATACCCAAACTAATTTTCCCAGATTTCCTTTATGTTTTTGCCTGCGTATTCAAGCATACAATAGATACATATTTTCACCTCAAAGGCATAAACCACGTATTAAGACATATTCACTAGATGCAATTACTCCCAGTTCCAAGAGCGAAACACAAATTGTTATTCAATATCAAATAACATAATAAATAAACATAGATGATTCATGAATCAAAATTCAAATACTTCATTAATATCAAAAGCATACCAAAAATGCAAGTTCAACATCCCAAACTTAGAATAACATGAATTCAATTATTCAATGACTACTCACAAATTACATAAGGTTTCACATCTCTATTGCTCTCAACTACCTAAGGTTCAAACTTAAAATTAACATACTTGAGCTAAAATATGAAATAAAGTGAAAAATAGATTCCTTGCTTCTTCGGAAGTTCGTCTCACTTATTTCTCTATATTACAAGGAAAAGAGAGGGGTTAAGCCAAAGTTTAGTGAGTGAAATTTAAAACATTTAAACTACTTGTAATGCAACCCATAATATACTGAAAATCGAATAAAAATCAAGTCATGATCAAGCAAAAACTCTTGCGACTACCAAGGCCACTGATATATTAAAAATCAGCAAGTGTTTTATCACATGGCGTATTCCACAAAACTAAGGCTTACATGCTTCACTTAGCAAGGCTTACATAATATTTGAGCTCGATAACAAAACACATACAATTGTTGAATTGTACCAAAACAATAAATCGTATACACTTGTGTTCTACACATGTTGGTTAAGTGACACTATTAGACTTACCTCCAATCATTGAGATAAACGTACACACGTGAATGGCATCGTACCACCAAGTCACGTTGATTGACTATCACAATCAAAATATCCCACCTTGGTGTCCGGGATAGTTCTCCATACCCGAATGCAATATGAATATCACACCACACAACACTAGGTTAACCTCTAATGCATTACTCAAGGAATTTAAAACACGTACAAATTTTGTATTTATAGTGCACTGTACATCGAACGAGTTATAAAACACGTACAAAAGATTTACAAAACTTGCTTTAATAACAACAAATGTAACCCCTCGACCAGGTCTAGTCAAAACTCAACTTGAGCGTATTACACGAGGAATTCTGAAGAAAGCCCAAGGACCCGATCTAGTAAACGACCCTTTTTCTTTATCTTGTCTAAATTCTTTATTTAAAACCTAAGTGTGTATGTTTAACCCCCACAAACTGGTCTAGACGCCATCCACATCGAACGAGTTACACGGGGAATACCAAGGCTAATCTATAGACTCACCTCGATAAATGATCCTAAAGTTTTAGTGCTATTTTTTTCTTTTATCTTATCTAGATAAAAACACCTTGCAATGCAACCCATATTAAACCGATTTCATCAATTTAAAAACCAAGTCATGTTCTATAAAATAATCGCTCATGGCTAATGTCGCGTGTCAAAAGTGCGCATTTAGTGCAAGTGGACACATCGAAAGTAATAAGTGATAAGTATTTATCGGATTATCGTCTCCACAGGGACTGGTAGACTTAATATATCTTCTTCGTCTTCTTGTTCTATAGAAAGAAATAAAGTAAAACACAAGTGATTGAGTTTGGTTTAACTAAACTAAAACAACTAAGCAAAGTAAAGAGAATTAATAATAGAGAGAGGTGGGTTAGGATCCAGTTGCGTTGTATTGTGGATTTGATTGACTTGTCTCTGCTCAATGCGATCGTATATCACTGCCTCGGCAGCGCTGCAGTTTACTGCCTTGGCAGCGACGATACTTGTCCGCCGCGACAATCTCTTGCTCGTGGTTGGACTTTACCAAAGTTCGGCAAAGTGTCCTTGAATGACTCCGCTTATCCCTAAGTCGGAGTGCTGTTGATGACTAGTCCTTGATGATACCTCCCGGCGTGAACCAATTATACTCACCAACCAATCTCACACATCTTTTAGCCGCTAAAACTCTTAACCTATCCCTAGGCCGAGTTAGTATTTCGTGATTGAAACACCATACTTACCCCTTTCGTTAATCTAACTCTCCCGAGCTTAGATAAATGAATTACTCACAAACTTCTCTCCCGAGCTTGAATGCGAGAACAAGGAATAACAAAGGATAAGCAAACCTTGATAATTTTATTGCATTGAAACAAAGACAAAGTACAATCTCCTCTCACATATACTAAACAACCTTCACCTAATCCCTAAGAAGGTTTAGAACATAATGGAGAGAAAGAAGACAAGTATAGAATTCGGCTCTCTCTCCCTAGGTATTCCGTGTTTTGTACATGGGATGGCTAGGTCTTTATATAGGCTAGACCTAGGGCAAACCTTTTCTAAGTAGAATACAACTTGGAGTAGGGAACAAGTCAAGTACATAATTAAAATATTTCCAAGTTTAATTCGGCTAAGGGGCTTTCCCGCGTGATATTGTCTTGGGCTTTTCCTCACGCTAGCCAGCTCCGATCCATGGGCTTTAAGTCCAGACACGTCCCTTGGAGTTTTATCTTCCAATCGCCTACAGTCTTGCTTCCTGTCTTCCTGTTGCTGCCTCGGCATCAGGTCCTGCCTCGGCCGTGTCGCTGTCGCGGCACTGGTTCTCCAGCACAGATATAAAAATGCAGTAAAATGTGCTCTTTTCTGTAAATATTAACTCTATAAGCATAACTTCTAAATATATCACATTGAGTATATGCATTGGTCCGATTGGGTATATATTTGGTGATTACTGCCCATAAAAGGGGTAAAAAGTGATAGTGAGTTGAGCACTTATCACACCCCCAAACTCGAACTATTGCTTGTCCTCAAGCAATGCAAACCATCAATTTTCCGAACTCTACTCTCACTTGGTCTTACATTTCCATCTATTCTCCCCACCATAGCTAGGCCTATTCTTTAGTCTTAATCTTTCGGCTACCCAAGGGTTTACCTAGAAACAAACTATAAGAATTGTGAGTGTGTGCGTTTTTGTGGACAAGTTTGATTAAAGGATTTCTTAGATAAACTCTATGTTCAAGACAAGTAGAATTGGATTAAGTGTTCTCTTCTTTTCTCAATCACCAAATCTTGAGCCAATTTCGGGCACCTCAAGGATTTGTGTTTTTCTTTTCACTAATTCCTTCTTTCTTTTTGCTATTCCTTAAAGCATACTAGAGCCAATTTTGGGCACCTCTAGCTTGAAGAAGAGACTTTCCTGAGCCGGTGATAGGCACCTCTAGTTACTTTCCAAAAATCTAAGTCTTTATCATCTAAGTTTATTAAAAGAATTCCTATAATCCAACAAGTCCCAAAAGTGTTTAAAGTTCTTCCTGTAGTAAGCTTCTAAGTTTTCATCCTTAAGTATCCTAAGGTTAGACCTTCTTAACAGAACCTAACCATGGTAAGGAGAAAGATTTCTCTAGTCTTAAAGAGTAAACTAAGGCAATATTGATGATAAGCAGTGCAAAAGTGTAGGAAGTTAATTCAAGTAAGGTGGGGAGCATGAAAATTAAAAAAAATCACTAGAATACTCCCTTTTTGGCAAGGCCTCGACAGTAGTTTGCTGCCTTGGCAGTGAATCTGCACCCCCAAACTCAAACCAAGCATTGTCCTCAATGCTTTATATTTGAAGAAATAAACGGGCAACACAATTATGAAATAAGGATCATATAGAAACAGCAAAAGCAATTAATATTGAATTAAGAACAAAAATTTTAAAGCGACTCCGAAGAGCTGCTTGTAAAATTTTTTCTTCTCGGCCTTGTTGCCGATTGCTTTTTCCTTGGTGAAGGCGATGGTTGAGTTTTCGCTTGCCGGGGCGGTTGGACTCGTGTGGGTGGTGTCCGTTGCATTGGGGCCTCCACCTCTTCTCCTTCTTCCACATCGACCATCTCTTCGGTTATCATTATGTCCGTTCCTCCTCCCATTGCTGTGGCTCCTCCGGTGTGGTGTGTACTTGGTCCGGCGACGGTAGAGCTTTGGGGCACATAGGCATCTATCTCAGCTCATAGACTGCCCATGATGATTGGGGATCGGGGTGGAGTGCTGAAAACTGCCCTCCGTTTGGATGGTCTTTTGCTGGCGGATGATGCCGCGGTAGAATCTGCTGCCCTGGATGGGCCGACAGCCTGGTATTGCGGTTGAGGGTCCGCATGGAAGAACGGCCTTGGTCCTCCCGGAGCTGGTGTAGTCTCGATGTAAGGGGCGACTTTGATGAACATATTGCTTGGGAAATCTAGAAATTGCGCTCCTTGGTCCGGAAAAGCGTGCAACATTATCTGGGCTAATGTGTTGTTGAAATCTCTTTGGTACTCCATGTACCTCTGTTGCCTGAGGTCCATTGCTGCCATTCTTTGCAAGATCTCCTGGTACGGGTCTGCTACGGCAGAGGTGTGGGCAGTGTCTGGCATGTCTGTCGTGTACTGGGCCCCGACAGCAGTATCAACAGTGAACTGCTGGGGCGTTGCTTGGACTGGCTCCGCCTGCGTGATCTGCATGACTTTGTGACAAAATTCTCTGGTCCATCCTCGCCGTGGGGGAGTGTATTCATCCATATCTTCAATGGGCACACCTGTAGCAACACATAAACCCGTGATCAAACATGGGAAATACAATGGTCCCCTATCTTTCTTACCGCACTCGTGAATTTCCCGTAGGATGATCTCTCCAACATTGATGGTCCTCTTGTTGATGGTTGATTGGATAAGCACCAATCGCTTGCGGTCCACCGTGCTATTGTTGGATGTGGGGATGAGGCGTCGCTTGACAAAGGTGTTCCACATCTTGGCCTCAGGCTTTAGGCTTTGTCTTGTTACGGATCCTCTATGGGTACCGGTTTCCCATGGAGTATTTACGTAACAAAGATCATCTTTGATTAGCTCGTAATCCTCGGCAGTGATGTCTTCCATGAATTCAACGTGAACATCACTGCGTGGAGTGAGGCCGTAGAAGTCGTTGATGGTCTCAGCATCTAACTGGACCGGCCTGCCGCGGCAGTGAACAAAGAGGGAGTCTTTGTTGGGCCCGTGCGCATAAAACTCCCGCACGATCGTAGCATTCGCCTGGGCAGGTTGGAGACAGAAAACTTCCCAATCTTGTTACTTGATTCTGTCAAAATGATAGTGTTCGATGCCGTGGTTTTCATCATCCGCATGCTGGAAACCTTGTTCTTCCCACAGTTGTCGGGCGATGAAAGATCGGTTGAAATGATCTTCAACGTTGGCTGGGGCAAATCGCTTGTATGTTGCCATCAAGATTGTGAGAGAATTATTTTCTTGGAGTTTTTCTTGAAAAGAATCTGGAATTTCACGCGAAATTGTAAGTAGGCAGAGAGTAATGTGAGAGGAAGATTGTTAAGAATTCTAAAGCAAACAAGAAAGCAAGAGTGAATAGTTCAAGAGGAAGGGGTTTCTTATATAGGCCTCGACCTTGTGACCGTTTGAAGCCACTAGCCCTTTTGTAACCGTTATTTCTTTACTGTCGTTTCCTTTTCTGCCGCGGCAGGAATCTCGGTAGACTAGCCGTTACACTATTCTGCCCGTTAAGACTGTTGCGGCCCTGACACTATTTTTCTGCCTCGGCAGAGTTCCTGCTGTGAACTATTTCTCCTTTATTCTTGCTTATTATTCCTAAATAAAAATTAAACACACAAAAACAAAAATACTTAAAGCAAAAATAAATTCGAAAAAATAAAATAAACTAAACTACTCCTAATATATTAATAAAGAAAAGAGAGGAGATCATGTTACTGGTGGAGAGCATGCAAATGCATCTCCCAAGTTGATTCTCTCTCGTTGGCCCGAATTGTAAATCGGTTGTGGGCCACTCTCTTTTGTTGTGTGTCCATCCACCTTGGGCTTAATCTTTTTACTAACCAATCTGCCGAGCATTCTGCCAAGGCAAGAAATTTTGGTACCTCCTGTGTGAATGGCCTTGCACTCCTCTGGATCGTCATATTTTTTTAAGTTGTGGAATGCATTGAGTTTGACTTGTTGGTCATTGACCCGCATTGTCAACTCTCCTTTTTCCACGTCAATTAGGGTGCGTCCAATTGCAAGAAAAGGTCTCCCAAGGATGATCGGTGCATTATCATCTTCTTCACAATCAAGGACAAGAAAATCAGCAGGAAAAATAAACTTATCAACTCTTACCAGTATGTCCTCGATTTTGCCTTCAAGTTGCACATAGGATCGATCCGCTAGTTGGAGCATGACTGTTGTAGGTTTTGCCCGTCCTATTCCAAGCTTTTGTAAGACTGATTTGGGCTTTAGATTTATGCTCGCTCCAAGGTCGCATAGGGCCTTACCTTCATAATTTTTACCTATTGCACAAGGTATGATAAAGCAGTCAGGATCTTTTAATTTTGGAGGCATGCGATTGTGCAGCAATGCCATGCATCCCTCGGTAGCAGCCACTGTTTCAAACTCATCTATTCGTTTCCTCTTTGACACCATGTCCTTTAAGAACTTGGCATAGTTAGGCATTTGTTCAATTGCCTCTACGAATGGTATGTTAATGTGGACTTGCTTTAGAATATCGAGGAACTTCTTGAATTGCTGGTCCTGCTTTTGCTTTTTCAACCTTTGTGGAAAAGGTGGTGGTGGTCTCATCTCATCCAGGGTTTCATTAGTTTGGAATTTAACACTTGGCACCATTGGGTTGTTACTGTCTCGGCAGACTGTTCAGGATCTGCTGTGTTCTCTGCCGTGGCAGTGTTATCAGCATCAGTTTGCTCGGCCTCTTCTTTTGCTTGATCCGCTGATTGAATTTGGCTCTCTAGGATCTTTTCTTTCAGCTGTAGACCACTCCTAGTAGTGATTGCCTTGCACTGTTCATGGCCCATTACCTTAGCAACTTTAGTATTGCCAGGTAGCCCTCCTTGTGGTCTAGTGTTTATGTTTTGAGAAAACTGCCCAGCCTGAGTTTCTAGCGTTTTAATGGCCGCATCTTGATTTTGCAACCTCATCTCAGTTTTATTCATAAAAGCGTCTTTCCTTTTGATGAAATTATTGTTCTCTGCCATGTATGACTCAGTTTTCATCATAAAGGCTTTAAGCGTATTCTCCAGTGAACTTACTAGTTGCTGTTGCATCTGCTGCTGCGATATTTGTTGCATCGGTTGCTGAAATCCTGAAGGTTGGGTGGTTGGGTTTAAGGCATTGTTAGGGTTGCTTAATGATAAGTTTGGATGCCTCTTCCATGAGGGATTGTATGTGTTGGACATCATATTGTTGCGGTTGTAGTTCCCAACGTACATACCGGTTTCTTGATTCATGCAATCAGAGGACTGTGGTTACCTCCACATAAATCACAATAAGAATCAATTACCTTAACCTCACGGGTATTTTGCTGTAATTGTAGGTTTTGCACCATCTTGGTAAGAGAGGCCAATTGTGCTGCCACTGAATTCGATGTGTCTAAATCATTTACCGTGTCTTGGCGTCTTACTCCTCCTCGCCTAGATGTAGGAAATTGAAAATCATTTTTCGTGAGTTTGTTTAGTATCTCGATAGCTTCCTCAGGTGCTTTATCAAGGAGTGTTCCGTTTGCCGAGGCATCTAACATCATCCTTGTCGAGGCATTCGTGGCATTATAGAACATAGTCACTTGTGTCCATAGGGGAAATCCATGCAAAGGACACTTGTGCAATAGCTCCCTGTAGCACTCCCATGCCTCGTACATTGGTTCGTCATCTGCCTGTCGAAAATAAGTGATTTCATTACGAATTCTATCATATAAATTAGTGGGATTAAAACGAGTAATAAAATCACGACAGAGTTCACACCAAGATCCAATAGATCCTGCTGGAATGCTATTCAACCAAGCTTTCGCCCTATCCCTCAGTGAATAGGGGAATAGCTTCAATCGCAAGACATCTTCATGGACTCCTTGGATTTTGAAAGAGTTGCAAATTTCCATGAAGGACTTAAGGTGCTGCCTTGCGTCTTCAGTTGCAGACCCACCAAATTGTCCAATAGTGTTAAGCATATTGAACACAACAGGTTTAAGCTCAAAGTGGGTTGCTTCTATCTCCGGTGTAAGGACTCCTAGGTTTAATCCATTTAAGTCCTCTTCTAGGAAGTTTCTAACAGTGAGCTGCCGCGGCCCAGGTGGCGGCGGAAGACCTCCATTACCGGCAGGTAGGTTTTGTCCTGCCGGGTGATCTGCCATGGCTTCTTGGATCTGTCTCCTCAACCTTTGTCTTGTTCTTTCGATCTCTGGATCTAACTCATACAAAGGGTTGGTTGGGTTGGCCCTGGTCTTACACCAAGAAAAACAAAAGTAAAATAAAAATAAAAAGAGACAAGAAAATAAAGAAAACAAAATTTAGTTGCCAGTCCCCGACAACGACGCCAAAAACTTGTCGCGTGTCAAAAGTGTGCGTTTAGTGCAAGTGGACACATCGAAAGTAATAAGTGATAAGTATTTATTGGATTATCGTCTCCATAGGGACTGGTAGACTTAATATGTCTTCTTCGTCTTCTTGTTCTGTAGAAAGAAATAAAGTAAAACACAAGTGATTGAGTTTGGTTTAACTAAACTAAAACAACTAAGCAAAGTAAAGAGAATTAATAATAGAGAGATATGGGTTAGGATCCAGTTGCGTTGTATTGTGGATTTGATTGACTTGTCTCTGCTCAATGCAATTGTATATCACTGCCTCGGCAGCACTGCAGTTTACTGCCTTGGCAGCGACGATACTTTTCCGCTGTGGCAATCTCTTGCTCGTGGTTGGACTTTACCAAAGTTCAGCAAAGTGTCCTTGAATGACTCCGCTTATCCCTAAGTCGGAGTGTTGTTGATGACTAGTCCTTGATGATCCCTCCCGGCGTGAACCAATTATACTCACCAACCAATCTCACACTTCTTTTAGCTGCTGAAACTCTTAACCTATCCCTAGGCCGAGTTAGTATTTTGCGATTGAAACACTGTACTTACCCCTTTCGTGAATCTAACTCTCCCGAGCTTAGATAAATGGATTACTCACAAACTTCTCTCCCGAGCTTGAATGCGAGAACAAGGAATAACAAAGGATAAGCAAACCTTGATAATTTTATTGCATTGAAATAAAGACAAAGTACAATCTCCTCTCACATATACTAAACAACCTTCACCTAATCCCTAACAAGGTTTAGAACATAATGGAGAGAAAGAAGACAAGTATAGAATTCGGCTCTCTCTCCCTAGGTATTCCGTGTTTTGTACATTGGATGGCTAGGTCTTTATATAGGCTAGACCTAGGGCAAACCTTTCATAAGTAGAATACAACTTAGAGTAGGGAACAAGTCAAGTACATAATTAAAATATTTCCAAGTTTTATTCGGCTAAGGGGCTTTCCCGCGTGATCTTGTCTTGGGCTTTTCCTCACGCTAGCAAGCTCCGATCCATGGGCTTTAAGTCCAGACACGTCCCTTGGATTTTTATCTTCCAATCGCCTACAATCTTGCTTCCTGTCTTCCTGCTGCTGCCTCGGCATCAGGTCCTGCCTCGGCCATGTCGCTGCCGCGGCACTGGTTCTCCTGCACAGATATAAAAATGCAGTAAAACGTGCCCTTTTCTGTAAATATTAACTCTATAAGCATAACTTCTAAATATATCAAATTGAGTATATGCATTGGTCCGATTGGGTGTATATTTGGTGATTACTGCCCATAAAAGGAGTAAAAAGTGATAGTGAGTTGAGCACTTATCAACTAACAATACCACCAATAGTAAAAATCAATAAGTGTTTCATCACATGGTGCTATGCCACAAAACTCAAGGCTTACATGCTTCACTTAGCAAGGCTTATAAACGTTTCAACTTAATGCAAACACTCCCAAACTATGTTTGCAATAAAAATCAATAAAAACATTACACTTGTATTTTCTCATATTGATATTAGTGAGCAGATTAGTTTACCTCTAATCGTTGGGATAAACGGATGCTCGCATGAACGCGTAAATGCCAAGTCATGCCACGGATTATACCGTCACAATACCACGTATGAGGGATCTATCACCTACTCATAAAACACATAAGATAACTCGTGCACAGTATGGATTAAATCCAAACATGTTTCCCACCTTAGCTTCTGAGATAAGCTATGCTTAAATGCAATACAACACATATACCACAATTGAAGCAATGACTCTAATGTATCACTAAGGAATTTACTCACGTATATGAATTTTTAATTATCAGGAGTGCACTAACATCCTATCGGTCGATCGAATTATACCTATTAAAACCATCTCAATATACAAAAAAAAAACAATGCTAAAGTTTTAAGTCAAAAACAATAAGTAATCCACATGCATCCCACTAACACATGCATCAAATGCATAAACCGATAAAAACCACTTTTCTCATGTTTTCAAAACAAAACCGTGGAAGAATCATATGTATACAAAAATATTTGTAAAAACATCTCATGATCATTGAAACACATGAATATTCACATATGCACAAGTATAACACGAGCATGACTAAACATAGTAAAAACGAGGCATAATATGAGGAAGAAATACTTTAAACTTAATTTAGAGTATAAGGAGGTTTTTTGCACCTTCTCTACACCCCAAACCTTTGAAAATACTTTTAAAACACTGTCGTATAGATAGATCTCATAATCCACTCACCGATTTACCGGCACTTGCTCGACAAGTCACCCGAAAACAAGATTCGACTTTCCAAACTCCTTCAAACTTGTTCCTTTACCTCTTGACCTGATTCAAGCATAAAAAGCATAGGTTTTGGTGCATTAAAATTACACAAACATCCCTAAAGTTGGACCAATACATGGAAACACCTAAAAACACCTTAAAACCTAATCGAAACTCACCGAAAACCTCTCCAAACCTAAACCTTATGTCCGGGATTAGATACTTAAAAGACTTCTTAATTACATCTAAAAAATTCAAGATTCATATATTTAGACATCTAAAACAGCTATACAAAATCCTTGAACGAAAATCAAGAAAAAATGGAATTTTTTTAGCAAGAAATCGAATTTTATTGATTCAAGACTTTAAAGATTGTTGCAATCAACCAAGAACTTAGTAATTTCATTAAATAACTCTATAATTCAGAGGTTTGAATGTTTCCTAACCTCTAAATTTTATCCAATCCACTTCTAAGTTTTTTGAGAAGAAAAACAATTGAAAAATAAGACTTTTTGCAGAAGAAAAATACAAATAATTAACCGAACGAATTTTTATTGAAAAAATTGATGTTTACCTTTGAAAAGATGATGGATTTGGTGTCTTGGAAGAGAGAATTCATAATTTTAATAATATAGGTTGTTGATTTGATGAAAAATATGTTTTTAGGATTAATATTAAGTTATTTGGGCTATTAATTAAAATTATGGGTTATTAAAATAGGCCCTTGGAAGGCTTAGATCAACTAGGATTATAATTGGATCAAAGCACCTTAAAGATTCAAATTAGATTTGAACAAAGTCAAATATATATTAAATAAGGATTTTAGGATATTTTTTATAATTTATTTTGATTTAATACTAATTTTTAAGTATTTAATCTCGAACTAGGCTAAACCGACAAAACCGGTTTACTAACTTCTAAGCCCATATTTGGAGAGTTACAGTATGCATCACTCATGAATAATGTCAAAGAAAATATAATTCAATTGAACCCTAATATTATCTATTGAGCAAAAAGGATCAAAATGTAAAATTAGAAATTTTTAGCCCAAATTAATAAAATGAAGTTATTGTCTTGAAATCAATTTCATTACATTCTCAATGGTGAAATTTCATCTCATATAAAAACCAAAACTCACATAATTGAACATACAAGATTTATGGACTAAAATGTAAGAATTCAAAACACATTTTAGGATTCCAAATAACTTAACATACATGCATATCGAATGCCCTTATTCCCGTATCAGAACGTCTTGACACTTTGAAGTTAGATTTCAATACACTAAACTCGTGTATTGAAACTTATGCCTAAAACAGCATACCCATTTTGAAACGCAAGCTAGGCGTCTTGGAATGCCTAACCAATTTCACATGTCATTTCCTCGGTGCAAGCCTGTGTATCGAAACAACAGGCCCTGTTTCGATACACCTGAGTTAACGCTCATCAAAAACAACATTTAGAACATACCAACAACATACCAAACCTCCCTAAAAACCTATTAAGAATAAATAAGGCTTAAACACACCATATTTACTAATCAAGCATTTTTCAACCAAATGAAACTAATTAACTACTCTAGATGCATTAAGTCCTAATTTAAACAAGAATATACAAGGTATTCAACATTTGAATTCTAGATGAAAATTCCCTAGCAACATAAAAAAGACACAAAAAATAACCAAATATACCAAAAGTAATCCAACAAGTTTAAACCACATTACAAGTCAAAAATCAAACACTCACATGTTTAACCTCTCCCATTGCTCTTCAACTACCAGTACTTTTACAAAATCATACTTAAGCTTTGGTTAGATGATAAAAAGCCTTCTTGCTTCCCTTGGTTGACCTCAACTTTATTTCTCTGTATTGCAAGATAAAAAAAAGGGTAAACACAAAGCTTAGTGAAGGGTAAAACATATGATAAACTACCTTGCAAAGCAGATCATGCTATTCTATCAAAATCACATTTAAATTATGTCATGTGGTGTCACGCTGTATAGTGCAATAAATTACACGAAAATATATTCAAGTATACACAGTCGTACAAAGTAATAAAAGGTGAGTGAGTATCGTTCTGACGAGGATTGGATGAAAATTTAAGTCAATTTTTCAAGGCAAAAAGAACATTAACTATAAGAAAAATAAGTAAACTAGTATAGACAAATGGAAATGTAGTGACAAGTGGTGTAGATGTACGTTGTAGTATGGTAAAGGTGTAATAGTGAAAATGCTATGACAATTTAAAATTACAAGCAGTGTGAGGTTCATAGAAATGTGACTGCACATAAACAAGTAAATAGAATAAACACTTTGTAAATGCGAAGGCAAAAACGAAATGAGAAAGTAAGAGTAAGCAATATGATTTAATAATCCTCGAGTGAAAAGCTCTACTTGGAATGAATGATGGGTTTCTCATGGAATCCTATCCAACACTCCTCTGAACAACTAGATGCTATATGGCCTATTCACTCGAAAGAGTTTTCTAATATGCTCCCGCTCTCTAGAGTCAAAGGAACCTAATAGCCTAAGATGTCATGAAATCTCCTCTTAGTCTCAACAGTGACACCTAGCCTATTGATAAAGCACACTCCTTTTAGTCGTTGAAACCCTCAACTTAAGTCTATCTCGAGAAACTGAATTCATCTTAGGCTCTAGTTACTATCTAAAACCCATTGCTCACGTCGATCCTCCCTTAGTTTCTCTCGAACACTAAGGATCTATAGCTACGTTTCTCTAGAATACCTAGCATACACCTAAACAAAGGACACTCTCATGCCTATTACAAGCCTAAGTGATTAAAAAATAATGAGAAAAGCAAATAAAAAAACACATAGATATCTAATATATTCAAGAAAAGCAAAGTTAAATCATCCACAAAAAACATCCATCACATAAAGCATAAACATGATAGTGTGAAAGTATTAAACATATCATTCACTACAACTCTCAAAAATATTAAATAAAACAAAGGGAAGAGGTAGGAAGACACCCTCGGTGCGCGCTACCGCCGGCTCTTCGACCACCATGGAGACGCTTTAGCGTGCTAGCCCCTTTCGGGTGCCTAGCACGTCACTCCCTTCAAGCTCAACGATGAAACAACTCTTTGAAAGTCGATTGGGGGAAATATGGTGGAAGCTTTTTGCCGCCTTTTGCTTAATTTTTCTCCCCAAAATCTGCTTCAAAGGTCCTCCTTTTCTCTTAGGTCATTATTCCTTATATATTGAGGAAGGAATATCCTAGGGTTTTAGGGAAATTCCATTTTTCACCCCCATTCACGTGAAATGAAAATCTACCAGGTGACAGTGGTCCCCTCTAAGGTGGTTAGAAGCCAGCCTCACATACAACACCAAATGGCACTCCTATAAAATATCTTTTTGTCTTTTTTCACAGCATTGGATGTCTCCTTATTTGTCATGAAATTTTCCTTCGCCCTCCTTCTACAAATGTCATGAAAAATCTTCCTTGCTCCCAGTTGTTGCGTGTCAAAAGTGCGCAATTGGTGCAAGTGGACACATCGCAAGTAATAAAGTGATCAGTATAATCGTGTATCGTCTCCAAAGGGATTGGTCTACTTAATATGCCTCCTTCCTCTTTTTTCTCTGTAAAAAGAAATAAAATAAAGACACAGGTAAATTTGGTTTTGATGAAACTAAATAAATTGAAATAAAGAAAACTAAAAATAAAGATGAGATCTGATTAAGAGAGAGGGCAGGATCCAGTTGTGTTGTATTGTGGATTTGATTGACTTGTCATTGTCCAATGCAATTGCACATCACCGCCTCGGTAGTACTGCAGATTACTGCCTTGTCAGCGACGATACTTGTTCGTCGCGGCAATCCCTTGCTCGTAGGTGGACTTTATCAAAGTTCGGCAAAGTGTCCTTGGATGACTCCGCTTATCCCTAAGTCGAAGTACTGTTGATGACTAGTCCTTGATGATACCTCCCGGCGTGAATCAATTATACCCACCAACCAATCTCAATTTCTCTTAGCCGCTGAAACTCTTAACCTATCCCTAGGCCGAGTTAGTATTTCGCGATTGAAACACCGTACTTATCCCTTTCATGAATCTAACTCTCCCGAGTCTAGATAAATAGATTACTCACAAACTTCTCTCCCGAGCTTGAATGCAAGAACAAAGAATGGCAAAGGATAAGCAAACCTTGATATTTTTATTGCATTGAAACAAAGAACAAAGTACAATCTTCTCTCACAAATACTTAACAACCTTCAGCTAAACCCTAAGAAAACTTAGAACATAATTTGAGAGAAAGAAAACAATGAGTCTTAGGGTGAACTCTCTAAGAATCGGCTCCCTTATTCCCTTGGACGGCTAGGTCTTATATAAGCTTGGCCTAGGGCAAATGTTTCCTAAGTAGAATACAACTTGGAGTAGGGAACAAATCATGTACATAAATAAAATATTTCCAAGATTGTAACTATGGTACAATCCACGTGTAGGCTAAATCATGTACTCACTAAATCTTATAGTTTGTTTCTAGGTAAAACCCTGGGTAGCCGAAAGGTTAAGTCTAAAGAATAGGCATAGTTATGGTAGGTCTTAAGCTTTCTTGAGCCAATTTCGGGCACCTCAAGGATTGTGTTTTTCTCTTCACTAATTCCTTCTTTCTATTGATATTCCTTGTAGCATGCTAGAGCCAATTTCGGGCACCTCTAGTATGAAGAAGAGTAATTCCTAGAGCCGGTGATAGGCAACTCTAGTCTCTTGCCCAGAAATCTAAGTCTTTATCACCTAAGTTCATTAAAAGAATTCCTATAATCCAACAAGTCCCAAAAGTGTTTAAAATTCATCTTATAGTAAGCTTCTAAGTTTTCATCCTTAAGTCTCCTAAGGTTCAACCTTCTTAACAGGACCTAACCATGGTAAGGAGAAAGATTTCTATAGCCTTAAAGAATAAACTAAGGCAATACTGATGATCGACAGTGCAAAAGTATGGACAATTGATTCGAGTAAGGCGGTGAGCGTAAAAAAAATTAAAAATTTTTCACTTAAACACTCCCTTTTCTTGGCAAGGCCTCGGCAGTAGATTGCCTCGGCAGTGGCTCTACACCCCCAAACTCGAACTAAGCATTGTCCTCAATGCTTTATATTACAAGCAACATATAAAGAGAAGTATTGAATAAAAAAATTTTAAAGGGACTCCGAAGAACTGCTTGTAACAATCTTTCGTCGAGGACGTGCTGCTGATTGCTTCGTCTTTGGTGAGGGAGATGGCTGAGTTTTTGCTTGCCGGGACGGTTGGACTCCTGTTGGTGGTGTCCGTTGCATTGGAGCATCTACTTCGTTTCCATGCTTATTGTCAAAAACAAAATATAATCAACAAGAAAGTATTAAATAACCTAAAATAAAAGCGAAATTAAAACTATTCCTAAAAATTGCAGTAAAATAAAATGGACGATCGAGGCATTAAGTCTCAATAGGAGTGCGTGCAAGTGCATCTCCTAAGGTGATGGTCTCCATAGTCTTTATGTCATGTGGCCCAGATTAGTGCTTCAAACGTTGGCCATTCACTTTGAATTCATGCTCATCCTTTGGTGATTTGATCGTTACTGCTCCATGTGGGTAAACTCGAACAACTTCAAATGGGCCTAACCATCTGGATTTGAGTTTTCCTGGAAACAATTTGAGCCTGGAGTTGAAAAGGAGAACGTGCTGCCCCGGCAGGAACTGCTTAGGCAGTAACTTACGGTCATGCCATCTTTTAGTTTTCTCTTTATAGATCTTGGCATTCTCATAGGCTGCTGTTCGGAATTCTTCTATCTCATTAAGGTCTAGTAGTCTTTTCTGGCCAGCTTTTTCTCAATTCATGTTTAAATTCTTTACTGCCCAATAGGCTTTATGCTCAATTTCTACAGGTAAGTGGAAAGCTTTCCCAAATACAAGCCTATATGGAGATGTTCCCAATGGGGTTTCGAAGGTTGTCCTATAGACCCATAAAGCATCGTCTAGACGATAAGACCAATCCTTTCGAGATGGATTTACCACCTTTTCAAGGATCTATTTTAATTCCTTGTTTGATATTTCAGCTTGCCCATTTCTCTGTGGGTGGTAGGCCGTATCAAGTCTGTGGGTGATGCCGAGTTTCTTTAGTGCCGCGGCAATGAGTCTGTTATCAAAGTGTTTACCTTCATCACTTATTATTACTCTAGGGATTCCAAATCTTGTAAAAATATTTTTCTTGAGAAATTTTTGAATTGTCTTAGAATCATTGTGAGGTGTGGTAATTGCTTCGACCCACTTTGATACGTAATCCACTGCTACTAAGATGTAGAGATTGCCTTGGGATGATGGGAATGGTCCCATGAAATCTATGCCCCAAACGTTAAATAGTTCTACTTCCACTATGGGTTGTAATGGCATCTCATGTCGTCTCGAGATATTGCCCGTGCGTTGGCATCAGTCACAGTTTTTGTAATAGTCGTGGGCATCTTTGTAGAGTGTGGGCCAATAGAAGCCTGATTGGAGCACTTTTGCTGTTGTTCTATTTCCTCCAAAATGCCCACCTCAAGGTGAATCATGACTTTGCTGGAGTATTGCTTTCTGTTCTTCTTCTTGGACACATCTTCTTATAACCTGATCTACATAATGTTTAAACAAAAGAGGTTCGTCCCAGAAATAATGCTTTGCATTATTCTGAAACCTCTTCTTTTCGTTATAGTTAAGGTTATAAGGGATAATACCACCAGCTAAATAATTAACAAGATCAGCTACCAGGTGGTGGCTGTTACTGCAGCAAGGTCTTCTGTTATATTGCGGAGGCATAACAACTTCTGATTCCTCAGATTCGATCCTAGCTCAACTTTCCGCCTTGACAAATATGGTAAAGGATCTACAAAAGCCGAGCCATGTTCGAGAAGTAAAAGCAATCACCGTTTTTTGTGAAACATGCGGTGACAATTGATAAGTGCTCAACTCAGTATCACTTTTTAGACCTTTTATGGGCATTAATCACCGAATATACACCCACTCAGACCAATGCATGTACTCAATGTGATATATTTAGAAGTTATGCCTATAGAGATAATATTTACAGAAAAGGCACGTTTTACTGCATTTTTATATCTGTGCAGGAGAACCAGTGCCGCAGCAGCAATAAAGCCGAGGCAGGACCTGATGCCGAGGCAGCAGCTGAGAGCCAGGAAGCAAGACTATAGGCGATTGGAAGAAAAAAATCCAAGGGACGTGTCTGGACTTAAAGCCCATGGATCGGAGCTGGCTAGCATGAGGAAAAGTCCAAGACAAGACCACGCGAGAAAGCCCCCTTAGCCAAATTAAACTTGGAAATATTTTAATTATGTATATGACTTGTTCCCTACTCCAAGTTGTATTCTACTTAGGAAAGGTTTGCCCTAGGTCTAGCCTATATAAAGACCTAGCCGTCCAATGTATTACATACGGAATACCTAGGGAGAGAGAGCCGAATTATAAACTTGTTTTCTTTCTCTCCATTATGTTCTAAACTTTCTTAGGGTTTAGGTGAAGGTTGTTTAGTATATGTGAGAGGAGATTGTACTTTGTCTTTGTTTCAATGCAATAAAATTATCAAGGTTTGCTTATCCTTTGTTATTCCTTGTTCTCGCATTCAAGCTCGTGAGAGAAGTTTGTGAGTAATCCATTTATCTAAGCTCAGGAGAGTTAGATTCACGAAATGGGTAAGTACGGTGTTTCAATCGCGAAATACTAACTCAGCCTAGAGATAGGTTAAGAGTTTCAACGGTTAAAAGAAGTGTGAGATTGGTTGGTGAGTATAATTGGTTCACGCCGGGAGGTATCATCAAGGACTAGTCATCAACAACACTCTGACTTAGGGATAAGCGGAGTCATTCAAGGACACTTTGCCGAACTTTGGTAAGGTCTACCCACGAGCAAGGGATTGCCGCGGCGGACAATATAGTCACTGCCAAGGCAGTAAGCTGCAGTGCTGCCGAGGCAGTGATATACGATTGCATTGAGCAGAGACAAGTCAATCAAATCCACAATACAACGCAACTGGATCCTGATCCATCTCTCTCTAATATTCAATCTCTTTACTTTGCTTAGTTATTTTAGTTTAGTTAAACCAAACTCAATCACTTTTGTTTTATTTTACTTCTTTCTACAGAAAAAGAAGACGAAGAAGACATATTAAGTCTACCAGTCCCTGTGAAGACGACAATCCGATAAATTTCTTATCACTTATTACTTTCGATGTGTCAACTTGCACTAAACGCGCACTTTTGACACGCGACAAGTTTTTGGCATCGTGATTTTATTACTCGTTTTAATCCTACAAACCTATATGATAGAATTCGTAATGAAATCACTTCTTTTCGACAAGCAGATGACGAACCAATGTACGAGGCATGAGAGCGCTACAAGGAGTTACTACACAAGTGTCCTTTGCATGGATTTCCCCTATGGACACAAGTAACGATGTTCTATAATGCCACGAATGCCACGACAAGGATGATGTTAGATGCCTCGGCGAACGGAACACTCCTTGATAAAGCACCTGAGGAAGCTATCGAGATACTAAACAAACTCGCGAAATTGATTTTCAATTTCCTACATCTAGGCGAGGAGGAGTAAGACGCCAAGCCACGGTAAATGAATTAGACACATCGAATTCATTGGCAGCACAATTGTCCTCTCTTACCAAGATGTTGCAAAACCTACAATTACAGCAAAATACTCGTGAGGTCAAGGTAATTGATTCTTATTGTGACTTATGTGGAGGTAACCACAGTTCCTCTGATTGCATGAATCAAGAAACCAGTATATATGTTGGGAACTACAACCGCAACAATAGGATGTCCAACACATACAATCCCTCATGGAAAAGGCATCCAAAGTTATCATGGAGCAACCCTAACAATGCCTTAAACCCAATCACCCAACCTTCAGGATTTCAGCAACCGATGCAACAACTGCCGCCGCCGCATGCCCAGCATTCAATGCCGCCGCCGCAGCTGCAGCTGCAGCAACAACCGGTAAGTTTGTTGGAGAACACTCTCAAAGCCTTTATGATGAAAACTGAGTCATACATGGCAGAAAACAATAATTTCATCAAAAGGACAGACGATTTTATGAATAGAACCGAGATGAGGTTGCAAAATCAAGAAGCGGCCATTAAAATGCTAGAAACTCAGGTTGGGCAGTTTGCTCAAAACATAAACACTAGACCACAAGGAGGACTACCTAACAATACTGAAGTTGCTAAGGTAATGGGCCATGAACAGTGCAAGGCAATCACTACTAGGAGTGGTCTACAGCTGAAGGAAAAGATCCCAGAGAGCCAAATTCAATGAACGGATCCAGCAAAAGAAGAGGCTGAGCAAACTGATGCTGATAACACTACCCCGATAGAGAACACAACAGATCCTGAATAGTCTGCCGAGACAGCGACAACCCCAGTGGTGCCAGGTATTAAATTCCAAGCTAAAGAAACCCTAGATGAGATGAGACCACCACCACCTTTCCCACGAAGGTTGAAAAAGAAAAAACAGGACCAGCAATTTAAGAAATTCCTCGATATTCTAAAGCAAGTCCACATTAACATACCGTTCGTAGAGGCAATTGAACAAATGCCTAACTATGCCATGTTCTTAAAGGACATGGTGTCAAAGAGGAAACGAATAGGTGAGTTCGAAATAGTGGCTGCTACCGAGGGATGCATGGCAATGCTGCACAATCGTATGCCACCAAAATTGAAGGATCATGGCTGCTTTATCATACCTTGTGCGATATGTTAAAACTATGAAGGTAAGGCCCTATGCGACCTTGGAGCGAGCATCAATCTAATGCCCAAATCTGTCTTCCAAAAGCTCGGAATAGGAAGGGCAAAACCTACAACAGTTATGCTCCAACTAGCGGATCGATCCTATGTGCAACCTGAAGGCAAAATCAAGGACATATTGGTAAGAGTTGATAAGTTTATTTTTCCTGCTGATTTTCTTGTCCTTGATTGTGAAGCAGATGATAATGCACCGATCATCCTTGGGAGACCTTTCCTTGCAACTGGACGCACCCTAATTGATTTGGAAAAAGGAGAGTTGACAATGCAGGTCAATGACCAACAAGTCGAACTCAATGCATTCCACAACTTAAAAAAATATGATGATCCAGAGGAGTGCAAGGCCATTCACACAGGAGGTACCAAAATTTCCAGCCTTGGCAGAATGCTCGGCAGATTAGTTGGTAAAATGATTAAGCCCAAAGTGGATGGACACACAGCAAAAGGGAGTGGCCCACAACCGATTTACAATTCGGGCCAACAAGAGAGAATCATCTTGGGAGATGCATTTGCATGCTCTCCACCAGTAACATGATCTCCTCCCATTTCTTTATTAATATATTAAGATAAGTTTAGTTTATTTTTCGAATTTATTTTTGCTTTAAGTACTTTTCTTTTTGTGTGTTTAATTTCGATTTAGGATAATAAGCAAGAATAAAGGAGAAATAGTTAACAGCAGGAACTCTTCCGAGGCATAAAAACAGTGTCAAGGTCGCAGCAGTCTCAACGGGCAGAATAGTGTAACGGCTAGTCTGCCGAGATTCCTGCCGCGACAGAAAAGGAAACGACAGTAAAGAACAACAGCTACAAAACGGCTAGTGGATCCAAACGGTCACAAGGCCGAGGCCTATATAAGAAAATCCTTCCTCTTGAACTATTCACTCTTGCTTTCTTGTTTTCTTTAGAATTCATAACAATCTTCCTCTCACATTACTCTCTGCCTACTCACAATTCTTCGTGAAATTCCAGATTCTTTTCAAGAAGTACTCCAAGAAATCAAATCTCTCACAAATCTTGATGGCCACCTACAAGCGATTTGCCCCAACAAACGTTGAAGATCGTTTCAATCGATCTTTCATCGCCCGAAAATTGTGGGAAGAACAAGGTTTCCAACATGCAGACGATGAAAACTGCGGCATTGAGCATTACCTCTTCGAAAGAATCAAGTACTAAGAATGGGAAATTTTCTGTCTTCAACCTGCCCAGGCAAATGCTACGATCGTGCGGGAGTTCTACGCGCACGGGCCCAACAAAGATTCCCTCTTTGTTCACTGCCGCGGCAGGCCGATCCAATTAGATGCCGAGACTATCAACAATTTCTACGGCCTTACTCCAAACAGTGATGTCCACGCTGAATTCATGGAGGACATCACTGCTGAGGACTACGAGCTAATCAAGGATGATCTTTGTTACGTAAATACTCCATGAGAAACCGGTACCCATAGAGGATCATAACAAGGCAAAGCCTAAAGCACGAGGCCAAGATATGGAATACCTTTGTCAAGCGACGCCTCATCCCCACGTCCCACAATAGCACGATGGATCGGAAGCGATTGGTGCTTATCCAATCAATCATCAACAAAAGGACCATCAATGTTGGAGAGATCATCCTACGGGAAATTCACGAGTGTGGTAAGAAAGATAGGGGACATTATATTTCCCATGTTTGATCACGGGTTTGTGTGTTGCTGCAGGTGTGCCAATCGAAGATACGGATGAATACACTCCCCAACGGCGAGGATGGACCAGAGACTTTTGTCACAAAGTCATGCAGATCACGCAAGCGGAGCCAGTCCAAGCAACGCCCCAGCAGTTCACTGTTGATACTGCTGTCGGGGCCCAGTACACGGCAGACATGCCAGACACTGCCCACACCTCTACCGCAGCAGACCCGTACAAGGAGATTTTGCAAAGGATGACAGCAATGGACCTCAGGCAACAAAGGTACATGGAGTACCAAAGAGATTTCAACGGCACATTAGCCTAGATGATGATGCACGCTTTTCCGGACCAAGGAGCGCAATTTCCAGATTTTCCCAGCAATATGTTCGTCACAGCCGCCCCTTACACAGAGACTACACCAGCTCCGGGAGGACCAAGGCCGTTCTTCCACGCGGACCCTCAACCACAGTACCAGGCTACCGGCCCATCTAGGGCGGCAGATTCTGCCGCGGCATCGTCTGCCAGCAGAAGACCATCCAAGCGGAGGGCAGTTTTCAGCACTCCACCCCGATCCCCAATCATCATGGGGAGTCTATCAGCTGAGATAGATGCCTATGTGCACCAAAGCTCCATTGCCGCCGGACCAAGAACACACCACACCGGAGGAGCCACAGCAATGGGAGGTGGAACGAACATAATGATAACCGAAGAGATGGTCGATGTAGAAAAAGGAGAAGAGGTGGAGGCCCAAATGCAACGGACACCACCCACAAGAGTCCAACCGCCCCGGCAAGCAAAAGCTCAGCCATCGCCCTCACCAAGGACAAAGCAATCGGCAATAAGGCCAAGGAGAAAAATTGTTACAAGCAGCTCTTCGGAGTCGCTTTAAATTTTTGTTCTTAATTCAATATTAATTGCTTTTGTTGTCTTTATATGCTGCTTATTTAATATTTGTGTTGCCCGATTATTTCTTCAAATATAAAGCATTGAGGACAATGCTTGGTTTGAGTTTGGGGGTGCAGATTCACTGCCAAGGCAACAATCTACTGCCGAGGCCTTTCCAAAAAAAAATGGGAGTATTCCAGTGTTTTTTTTAATTTTCATGCTCCCCGCCTTACTTGAATTAACTGCTTACACTTTTGCACTGCTTATCATCAGTATTTCCTTATTTTATTCTTTAAGGCTATAGAAATCTTTTTCCTTACCATGATTAGGTTCTGTTAAGAAGGTTTAACCTTAGGATACTTAAGGATGAAAACTTAGAAGCTTACTGTAGGAAGAAATCTAAACACTTTTGGGACTTGTTGGATTATAGGAATTCTTTTAATGAACTTAGGTGATAAAGACTTAGATTTTTGGGAAAGTAACTAGAGGTGCCTATCACCGGCTCTAGGAAGTACTCTTCTTCATGCTAGAGGTGCCCGAAATTGGCTCTAGTATGTTTTAAGAAGTATCAAAAAGAAAAAAAGAATTAGTGAAGAGAAAAACACAATCCTTGAGGTGCCCAAAATTGGCTCAAGAATTGGTTGTTTAGAAAAGAAGAGAACACTTAACCCAATTCTTATAGTTTGTTTCAAGAATTGGCTCAAGAAAGTCTTTAATCAAACTTGTCCACAAAAACGCACACACTCACAATTCTTATAGTTTGTTTCTAGGTAAACCCTTGGGTAGCCGAAAGGTTAAAACTAAAGAATAGGCCTAGCTATGGTGGCGAGAATAGATGGAAATTTAAGACCAAGAAAGAGTAGATTTCGGCAAATTGATGGTTTTCATTGCTTGAGGACAAGCAATAGTTCGAGTTTGGGGGTGTGATAAGTGCTCAACTCACTATCACTTTTTACACCTTTTATGGGCATTAATCACCGAATATACACCCACTCGGACCAATGCATGTACTCAATGTGATATATTTAGAAGTTATGCCTATAGAGATAATATTTACAGAAAAGGCACGTTTTAATGCATTTTTATATCTGTGCAGGAGAACCAGTGCCACGGCAGCAACAAGGCCGAGGCAGGACCTGATGCCGAGGCAGTAGTTGAGAGCCATGAAGCAAGACTGTAGGCGATTGGAAGAAAAAACTCCAAGGGACGTGTCTGGACTTAAAGCCCATGGATCGGAGCTGGCTAGCGTGAGGAAAAGCCCAAGGCAAGACCACGCGGGAAAGCCCCCTTAGCCGAATTAAACTTGGACATATTTTAATTATGTACATGACTTGTTCCCTACTCCAAGTTGTATTCTACTTAGGAAAGGTTTGCCCTAGGTCTAGCCTATATAAAGACCTAGCCGTCCAATGTATTACATACGGAATACCTAGGGAGAGAGAGCCGAATTATAAACTTGTTTTCTTTCTCTCCATTATGTTCTAAACTTTCTTAGGGTTTAGGTGAAGGTTGTTTAGTATATGTGAGAGGAGATTGTACTTTGTCTTTGTTTCAATGCAATAAAATTATCAAGGTTTGCTTATCCTTTGTTATTCCTTGTTCTCGCATTCAAGCTCGTGAGAGAAGTTTGTGAGTAATCCATTTATCTAAGCTCGGGAGAGTTAGATTCACGAAAGGGGTAAGTACGGTGTTTCAATCGCGAAATACTAACTCGGCCTAGGGATAGGTTAAGAGTTTCAACGGCTAAAAGAAGTGTGGGATTGGTTGGTGAGTATAATTGGTTCACACCAGGAGGTATCATCAAGGACTAGTCATCAACAACACTCTGACTTAGGGATAAGCGGAGTCATTCAAGGAAACTTTGCCGAACTTTGGTAAGGTCTACCTACGAGCAAGGGATTGTCGCGGCGGACAGTATAGTCGCTGCCAAGGCAGTAAGCTGCAGTGCTGCCGAGGCAGTGATACACGATTGCATTGAGCAGAGACAAGTCAATCAAATCCATAATACAACGCAACTGGATCCTGACCCATCTCTCTCTAATATTCAATCTCTTTACTTTGCTTAGTTATTTTAGTTTAGTTAAACCAAACTCAATCACTTGTGTTTTATTTTACTTCTTTCTACACAACAAGAAGACGAAGAAGACATATTAAGTCTACCAGTCCCTGTGGAGACGATAATTCAATAAATTGCTTATCACTTATTACTTTCGATGTGTCCACTTGCACTAAACGCGCACTTTTGACACGCGACAACAATCATGACTCGAACGTATGCCTGCAGAATCCAGAGTAAACCTTCTATGTTGGGAACTTCAACATGAATAATATGTCCAATAATTACAACCCATCTTGGAGAAAGCACCTAAACCTCTCGTGGAGCAACCCTAACAACGCACTAAACCCGTAACATCAAACTGTGCAACCCACTGGATTCCAGCAGCACAGAATTGTTTAGTAGCAGATGCCGCAGCAGGCGCTGTTGCCGCAGCAGAAAGATGTCCAGACTTTGGAAAACACGTTGCAAACATTCATGGCTCAGACTGGTGCATATATTGCAAACACCAATAAGTTCATCCAGAGAGTCGATACATTCATGGATATAGCAGATATGAGAATGCAAAATAATGAGTCTGCTCTCAAAACGCTGGAAATAGCAGTAGGACAGATTGCACAACAAATGAAAAGACGACCTATAGGAGGTCTACCTAGTGATACTGAAGTCGCTAGAACCGCCTCATGAACAATGTAAGGTCATATCCACCAGAAGTGGATTACAACTAAAGGACCCTGAAATACCTGCTCAGACAGTAAGTAAAGAACCTGAGAAAGTAGCATTAAAAGAAGCTACTGAAGAAAAACCTGAGGCACAAGAACCAACAGATGCTGCCGACAAAGATGCCGCAGAAGATGATGCCCCAGCCGCACCACAGATACGATTTTAGTTCTCTGAAAGGATCGAGGATATACGATTACCACCATCATTCCCTCAAAGGTGGAAACAACAAAAGCAAGAATACCAGTTTAAGATATTCTTAGACATTCTTAAACAGGTACATATCAATATACCTTTGGTAGACGTAATTAAACAAATGCCCAATTATGCCAAGTTCCTTAAGGACATCATCTCCAAGAGGAAAAAAATGGGGAATTTGAAACTATTGCTGCAACAGAACGGTGTGTGGCAATGCTGCACAACAAGGCCACAACCAAAAGAAAAGATCTTGACAGCTTTATCATACCTTGTTCAGTCGGAGGCCAATATGTAGGCAAGGCATTGTGTGACTTAGGTGCTAGCATTAATCTAATGCCTAAGTCAATATTTCAAAAGCTAGGCATCGGACAGGAGAAGCCAACCACGGTAATGCTGCAACTGGCAGACCGCTCTTACGTGCAACCGGAAGGAAAGATAGAAGATATTCTGGTAAGAGTGGATAAATTCATAATTTCTGCTGACTTCTTAATTTTAGATTGTGAAGAAGATGAAAATGCCCCAATCATCTTGGGAAGACCGTTCCTAGCCACAAGCAGAACATTGATCGACTGTGAAAAAGGAGAATTAGTCATACGGGTGAATGACAAACAAGTAAAGGTCAATTTCTTTAAAGCTCTAAGGCATCCAGATGAACCAGATGAATGTCAACAAATCGAGGTAAAATCTGAATTTAACTTCGACGCAGAAACGAACTACCTAGACAAGACCCTCCAAGGCAACCACTGTCGAGGCAGCATACCCCGTGACCAAAAGCATACGAGGAAATAACCACCTGATGAGGAGGCTCTGACTTGATCATCACATCATCCTCCATTAAAAAAGAGGAAGATGGTTGTTGCTGGAGATGCATTCCATTGCAATCCACCAGTAACCTAATTCCTATCTTTCTATCTTCAATTTATTTTTATGTTTTATGATTTAGAATTTTAGTTCTCAGTTTTAGGACTTATATTTCAATTTTATATTGCAATTTAATTTCTATAATTTTATATTTTTTCACAGCATCTACTAAATTGATTTTCTGTAAATTAGGGACAATAATGAAGATAAAAGATAGTTACCATCCCAAATCAATGAGCGACCCAATTCAAGTATAAGAAAGAAAGAAAATCCCGGGAAGGAATTATGCCTCCTGAATTCAAAGGGTGCTTCATTTTCGCTGCCAATGGGCACCAGATGTAATTGCATTGCGCGTACGCTAATGGGCATTAATCACGCCCGCTCCCTCAAACGTCGCGCCGTTACAGCCCTTTAAATACACGGGCATAGGTAACCATTTCTTACTCTTCTCCTTTGTTAGTTTTACAACTTTCATTCATCTTTTGCTCCATAAACACACCATCCAATGGCCAACCAACAACAAAAACCCTGCCGAAGCGACAACATTCAAAAGGTTCTCCACAAAGGCTGTCGAGCACGAGTATCACCGAGTTTTCCAGAATTGGCAGATTTGGGAGGAACAAGGGTTCCACTACATAGACGATGAGGATCTTGGGCTGGATAATTTCATCTTGTCCAAAATCACTTTTCAACGGTGGCAAATGTTTGTCAAGCAACCATCAACGACAAACATCGAACGGGTAAGAGAATTTTATGCACACAGACCAGTGGCGAACAATCCCTACTCTTATCTCCGAGGAAAGGCAATCCCTATTGTTGACGTCATCATCAATGCAATTTAGGCCTTCACATCGAAAACGAAGAACCCGCTTCGTTTGTAGCCGCCTTGACAACCGACGATTATGAGATGATGAAGGCAGAACTCTGCATGCGGGAGCCGAATGAAACATGGGGAAACAATAAGGTTCAGTCAGCCGCCGAGACCTAAGACCGAAAGCAATGTTGTGGAATACCATTATAAAGAGGAATCTACTGCCCACATCGCATAATCAAATAGTAGATAGGCCACGAATGGCACTCATCCACTCCATCATCCACAATCGAAGGAGTGATGTCGGGCGAATCATCAGTGAGCAGATATTTGAGTGTGCCTCTAAAGACAGAGGAATATTTATCTTTCCTTTTTTAATAACTGCTTTGGCAAGGCTCGAAGGTGTACCTACACTGTCGATCGACACATATACACCAGAGAGAAAAGGTTGGACCAGGGATGTATACATCAAACGAATACAAATAGAGGACGCTATCCCAGAGCATATATCCCTCCTACCACTGCCACAGCATCTGCCGAGGCTACCCAACCAAACAGTACAACTGAGGCTGCAGAAGAAGCCAACCCAACACCAGAAGGTGTCCTGGAAATTTTGCATCGCATAGAGCATAGGCAGCTAGCCTTCATGAGTTACACTTGGGACTTCAACAGCGCGATCATATCTACTATCCACGAAAAATTCCCAACATGCTCGACGATGTTCCCAGAGTTCACATTCGACCTCTGGGTGCCTCAGTAGCCACCACCTACACCTGCTGCAACAGTCACTGTTTCTACAATCGTACCACTATCTCCTGCCGCCACAACTACAGCGTCTGCAACCGAACCATTTTCTGCTGATTCGGAAGCAATAGTCAGAAGGGCAGACTCCACACACCAAGCTACTGCAGAAGACTCCAGCCCCTTGGAATGTAGCAGCTCTTCTGATGACATGCAGGTAGTAAAAGACTACATTGCTTCCATCCCTACCAGCAGAAAGAGGAAGGCATCTGGCTCAGCTACAACTGCCTCCCCAATCAAAATTGACATAGAGGAGGCCGTAAGCAATAATTCAACTCCCATTCGAGTCCAACCACCCCGGATCGCCAAGAATCAATCTGCCAGTCCACTGTAGGAGGTAGCACAACAGTGACCAAAGAGCCGTTGCAAGCTCCTCATCGATAGCGACTCCGAGGACTCTTTTGCCTCTTCGGCATTTTGAAAAAAAAGGCAGTAGTCTTTCATTTTCTCCCTTTTGTCTTCTTTATTTTCGGTTTTCTTTTGTTTTCTTATTTTTCATGCATTGAGGACAATACATCCCTAAACCCTAAACCCTAGACCCTATTACTGCCTTAATTTCTATCTTAACAATTTTATATTTACTAGAAAAAAATTTAATTTTGTTGAATTTTATTGAAACTGCCTCTACAGCAATATATTATCCAGCCGCCGCCGCAGTATGCACCATTCACCAGACTTGAAATCAGACAGGTCTCTTAGGATTAGTACTTAGGATTAGACTGTGAGCCTAAAAATAATTAAACACTGCTAGTCTTAGTTGATTTTATAAGTTCTTTTCTTTGAAAAGCAAGAAGGACTTAGGCTTTGATTTTAACTAGAGGTGCCTATCACCGGCCCTAGTTTAGTCCATAGAGGTGTCCATCACTGGCTCTAGGACTTAGTCTTTTTTCCACTTACTAGAGGTGCACGAAATTGGCTCTAGTAGGAATAGCTAAACACTTGAGGTGCCCGAAACCGGCTCAAGTAATATAAATATATAGCAATATATATTTATATACCAAATTAGGGAGAAAGAAAGAAAAAGAATTAAAGAAAAATCTTAATCGAAAGTCTTGAGCTAGAAAAAGGATTAGAACTTAGAAAATCAGATTCGACATAGCTCCACACCCACCCACTAAGACTCATAGTCAAGTTTCGAGGAATTCCTAGAACCTAGAAGAGGCCGAGTCAAGAAAGGAAATTCTGCCGCGGTAGGCAGGACGGTATATTACTTTAAAATTCCTTACTTAAATCTATCTTTTGCATTGCTTGAGGACCAGTAACAGTTCGAGTTTAGGGGTATTTGATAAGTGTCTAAAAGTCCTAATTTATATATCATTATCCCACTGGTTTATTGCTAATAAAGGACAAATTTAAGGGAAATATTGGATAATTCTGGTTATTTTCCATATTTCAGCATCTGAATACTTAAAATATTAATTTATCCATTATGTGGCATAAAACAGATGCATTTGATGGTTTTCCTTCCTAGGAAAGAAACCACTTGAGAGAAATGGCCAAACAAGAATATGGATGTTGGTAAAGAAGCTGAAATGCAGATGAAGCACTCGCCACGGTAGCACTTTGGATGCTGCGGCAGTAGATTGAAGATGACAATTTGTGCTCGATAGATAGAGAAAAAGATGCCGATTCTAACGGACAAAGAGCGAGAGAAAGACAGCCGATTTAAGGAGTTAAGTCCTGATCAAAGTCAAACGCGGGAAAGAAGAGTTATTTTAGGAAATAGAATAAAGTATCATAGTTTAATTAGGAGTTTGTGTTGTTTCCCACTTAGAACTCTTTCCTTGCATGAAAAACTTTAACCTAGGGCTTGGCCTATATAAGCCACTCATTAGGGCTAGACATTGGATAGATAGAAGGGAGTAGAGTCGAAATCCCATAGTATAAACCCTTAGCCGCCGACTACACCAAGTTATAAATCCCTCTCGAGGTTTAGGTCGTTTGTGGAGTAGTTTAGGTCGACTAATAAGACGCATGTGTTTGGTTGTTATTCACCCTTGGTTCATGCCGGGAGGTATCATCATGACGTGGGTTCCAACAATTCTCTTTGCTTAGGGATAAGGAAGAAGACATACAAGGATGCTCTGCCGAACTATGGGAAGTTGAATTGTCGATGAGGCATAACCCCGCCTAGACAACTGCGGCAACCCTTAGTGTGACCCGCCGAGGCGACAAGTCAACCATTGCATTAATAAGTACATAATTAGTAAAATTGGATTCCCCTCTACAAAGCACTCAATCTTGCCTCTCTTCTATCATTTTTATCCTCTTCTTTTATTTATTTTTTAAGTAGTTAATTTAGTTACTCCAACCCATCAAATTAATTGTGTTTTTATTTTTATAAGTGCAGGATTAAGAAGTAGTAAAGTCAACCCAATCCCTGTGTGTTCGACATCTTAAATACTACAATTTGACAAAAGGTGAAATTACATAGGACTTCTCAGTTGTCACCAATGATGCAATTAGATGACTTGTATGTATAATTTTAACCTGATAATTGACGTGCAAGCATGATTTATACTTAATTAAGGATTTTAATCTTAATTTCACTTTTAGATCAAAAATTTCTGTATTTTACAATTAGGTCCTTAAAACTTGTTCGATTAAATTAGGACTCGTTTTACATTAATTTTCACTGCAAACGAATTCAGTCCTAGCATGAACATGTAGGATCTAATTAATGCATTTATAGAAAATAACAGAAATTTTTTTAGGGTTGTTTATTGGGGGAGTCTCCGGACAAGCCTCGGTATTCCCTATGTAGCTCGTTCGAGTCGGGTGGTGTCTAGATCGGGTCAAGGGGGGTTACAAGTATCCATCACATGATCTCATATGAGTACAACTCATTTCAAAGCATTTAGTTCACATTTCTCTACTTAAGTCATATGCGTAGTTAAAATTATCATTTATCAGTTTTAGTATTCATTTAAGGCCTAAAAGGACCTACGAAATATATTAACAAAAATTATTGACCTTCCGAACTCAAATGCTAAAATTTCGACAAATTGTTATGTGCGTACCGGTATGCCTACATGGGTACCGATACGCCCTTAATCGGTATCGATACTCCTCCATAGAGTACCGATACCCCAAACCCATTCAAACAAATTAATTATTTTTCCTCATACTCGTAGTGGTACACTTGTATGGCATACTGAAACCTAATACCGATACAGGTCCCCAATACCGATACTCTATATCAATAGAATAGTGGCACCGATACGCACCCGCGTACCAGTACCCGAAAACGATTATGGAATTGTTAAAAATGTAGGTGTACCGATGCACG
Organism: Abelmoschus esculentus; assembly: GCA_035048815.1. NCBI lineage: Eukaryota > Viridiplantae > Streptophyta > Magnoliopsida > Malvales > Malvaceae > Abelmoschus > Abelmoschus esculentus. The sequence goes on from JAUCBN010000015.1 coordinate 9,537,573, forward strand.
GGGAGACGTATCGGTACGCCCTCCCTGAAATTCCAATTTTTCTTTTCATGGGTATCGATACAGGTACCTACCGTACTAGTACTCTAACCTAGATTTCCAGGTCTGGAGCACGGAAACACCTATTCCTCTACCTAAAAATCATCCTAAACTTCCAAAAGTTCACCCACAAGTTATTTAAGATATAACTATCAGATTACCATCAGTTCCAAAATGTTATAAACTCAATTTTTGATTCCACCATTAAAACATTTAAGCTACCAAACCAATCTCAATCATGCACAATTCAAGCTACAACACTATTATCATGAATTCTATAAATGGATTAACAACTGAAACACTTTCAACACTCTTTAAACTTTTCCATTCCTCTTCTCTTGCTCCCTTGAACGTTCTTCCAAGGAATTCACTACAATAAAGGTGGAAAAGTTTTACAACCTCAATGATGAAGATAAAACGGATTTAACTCAAATTAAACATTATAATTTAAGCTTCCCAATCTCATATTCGTCTCCCTTCTAACCCCTCACTAAAACCTTTTGTCCATACCATTTTAACTCATGTTTACCTTAAAATATAGATCGTCTTGCGCTAAAAAAACTTTCCTTCTTCTCTCAAGTGATATTTTCTCTCCAAACTCTAAAGTTTTGAACTTGATTCACCACACTTTGGGAGAGAGATGGATAACGGGGGAGAAGAGAAAAGGAAAAGCTTCTTGGGTGATATCACCCTCCCCTTTCTGCAGAGAAATTTATTCTCTCACTCTTCCCATTGGCCAACACTTCTAAAATTACTCTCTTGCCATCCAAAGGCCCCAAGACCCAAAGCCCAAACACATAAAAGCCCCACTAAGCTTCTAAGGCCCAAAAGATCCAAATACGAGGCATGTGCCTTGGTTTAAACCCGATCCTTCAATTCGGTAAAATTTTTGGTCATTACAACTCTCCCCTCCTTCAAGAAATTTTGTCCTCGAAATTTACCTGTGGAAATAGATATATAGAGAGTTATTTCATCTTCTCCTCAACTTTCCATGTGGGTAGAGTATGCTCTTGTACCGTAGTTCCTTCACTCCTCGATCCAAAAATGCTATTGGATCTTCCTCATAAGATAAGTCCGGGTTGATCTTAAACTCTTCCCTTTAGATGATATGTGTATGATCCGAATGATACCGTCTCAACATGGACACTTGAAACACATTGTGGATGTAAGCCATGTCCGGGGGTAAATTCAACTGATAGGCTACAATTCCAACTCTCAATATAACTTCATATAGACCGATGAACCTAGGGATCAACTTGCAAATCCGACAAAAGCGTATCACCTTTTTCAAAGGCGATACCTTGAGGAACACTCTTTCTCCTACCACATACTCTGTGTGCTTGCATCATCGATCCTCATAAGCTTTCTGACGATCAAATTTCGCTTGCAACTATTTCTTGATAATATGAACTTTCTCTTAGGTATGCTTTATCAACTCTAACCCATCTATTTTACTCTAATTAAGCTCCAGTTGAATAAAATGGTGTTCTATACTTTTTCTTGTACAAAGCTTCAAAAGGGGACATCTTGATACTCGATTTTTAACTATTGTTATAGGAAAACTCCACAAAGGGTAACTGGTCCTCCTTACCTCCTCCAAAATCAATAACATAACAACGAAGCATATCTTCCAAGATCTGTATAATTCGCTCAAACTGAATATAAATTTGGGGGTAAAAGGTTATCTTTAAATACAACCTTGCACCCAAAGCTTTATGGATTTTATTCCATAACTTTTCTTTAAATGAGGATCCCTATCCGAGATGATCGACATCGGCATGCCATACAGTCTTACTACTTCCTTGATGTACAACCGAGCTAACTTTTCAAAAGTGAAGTCCATGAGTACTGGCAAAAAGTGAGCAGACTTGGTCAAACGGTCTATTATTACCCATAATGCATCATTCTTCCTTTGTGTTAATGGAAAACCCATCACAAATTCCATGGTCACTCTATCTTACTTCCATTACAAAATTTGGATGGGCTGAAGCAAGCCCAAAGGAACCTGATGTTCCACTTTAACTTGCTGGCAAGCTAAACACTTGATCACAAAATCTGACATATCTCGTTTCGTACTTGGACACCAATAATGTGGTTGGAGATCTTGATATATCTTATTACTTCCGGGATGTACTGCAAACGGATTACAATGCGCCTGGCGCAAGATATGGTCTCTTAGATCTTCTAAAACTGGTACACAAATTATATCCTTAAAGTACAAGATCCCACCTTCACGAACCTCAAAAGAAGATGACTCATACCTCTGAAACTTTTCCATTTGCATTACAAGATCCTCATCTAACGATTGTTTCTTCAAGATTTCATGCACTATGCTAAGTTCCACTCACAGTTTGGCTAACAAAACTCCATCATCAATCATCCATAACCAAGCAAACATTGATTTTATTCCTCCATAGACTTCTGACTCAACGTATCCGATACAAATATAACCCCCTCGAACCGGTCTAGACATAACCCGACTCGAACGAGCTACACGGGGAATACCGAGGCTAATTTGGAGACTCACCCCCGATAAACAACCCTAAAATTTTACTGCTAATTTTTTTATCTTATCTAGATGCTTTATTTAGATCCTACATGTTCATGCGAGGATTGCGTTCATTTGTAGCGAAAAACCATTAAGAAACAAGTCCTAATTTAACTGAACAAGATATAAGGACCTGAACCACATATCTCACCCTGTTTCGATACACCTGAGTTAACGCTCATCAAAAACAACTTTTAGAACATACCAACAACATACCAAACCTCCCTAAACACCTATTAAGAATAAATAAGGCTTGAACACACCATATTTACCAATCAAGCATTTTTCAACCAAATGAAACTAATTAACTACTCTAGATGCATTAAGTCCTAATTTAAACAAGAATATAGAAGGTATTCAACATTTGAATTCTAGATGAAAATTCCCTAGCAACATAAAAAAGACACAAAAAATAACCAAATATACCAAAAGTAATCCAACAAGTTTAAACCACATTACAAGTCAAAAATCAAACACTCACATGTTTAACCTCTCCCATTGCTCTTCAACTACCAGTACTTTTACAAAATCATACTTGAGCTTTGGTTAGATGATAAAAAGCCTTCTTGCTTCCCTTGGTTGACCTCAACTTTATTTCTCTGTATTGCAAGATAAAAAAAGGGTAAACACAAAGCTTAGTGAAGGGTAAAACATATGATAAACTACCTTGCAAAGCAGATCATGTTATTCTATCAAAATCACATTTAAATTATGTCATGTGGTGTCGCGCTGTATAGTGCAATAAATTACACGAAAATATATTCAAGTATACACAGTCGTACAAAGTAATAAAGGGTGAGTGAGTATCGTTCCGACGAGGATTGGATGAAAATTTAAGTCAATTTTTTCAAGGCAAAAAGAACATTAACTATAAGAAAAATAAGTAAACTAGTATAGACAAATGGAAATGTAGTGACAAGTGGTGTAGATGTACGCTGTAGTATGGTAAAGGTGTAATAGTGAAAATGCTATGACAATTTAAAATTGCAAGCAGTGTGAGGTTCATAGAAATGTGACTGCACATAAACAAGTAAATAGAATAAACACTTTGTAAATGCGAAGGCAAAAACGAAATGAGAAAGTAAGAGTAAGCAATATGATTTAATAATCCTCGAGTGAAAAGCTCTACTTGATCCTCAAGTGAAAAGCTCTACTTGGAATGAATGATGGGTTTCTCATGGAATCCTAACCAACACTCCTCTGAACAACTAGATGCTATATGGCCTATTCACTCGAAAGAGTTTTCTAATATGCTCCCGCTCTCTAGAGTCAAAGGAACCTAATAACCTAAGATGTCATGAAATCTCCTCTTGGTCTCAACAGTGACACCTAGCCTATTGATAAAGCACACTCCTTTTAGTCGTTGAAACCCTCAACTTAAGTCTATCTCGAGAAACTAAATTCCTTTTAGGCTCTAGTTACTATCTAAAACCCATTGCTCACGTCGATCCTCCCTTAGTTTCTCTCGAACACTAAGGATCTATAGCTACGTTTCTCTAGAATACCTAGCATACACCTAAACAAAGGACACTCTCATGCCTATTACAAGCTTAAGTAATTAAAAAACAATGAGAAAAGCAAATAAAAAAACACATAGATATCTACTATATTCAAGAAAAGCAAAGTTAAATCATCCACAAAAAACATCTATCACATAAAGCATAAACATGATAGTGTGAAAGTATTAAACATATCATTCACTACAACCCTAAAAAATATTAAATAAAGCAAAGGGAAGAGGTAGGAAGACACCCTCGGTGCACGCTACTGCCGGCTCTTCGACCACCATGGAGACGCTTTAGCGTGCTAGCCCCTCTCGGGTGCCTAGCACGTCACTCCCTTCAAGCTCAACGATGGAACAACTCTTTGAAAGTCGGTTGGGGGAAATAGGGTGGATGCTTTTTGCCGCCTTTTGCTTAATTTTTCTCCCCAAAATCTGCTTCAAAGGTCCTCCTTTTTTCTTAGGTCATTATTCCTTATATATTGGGGAAGGAATATCCTAGGGTTTTAAGGAAATTCCATTTTTCACCCCCATTCATGTGAAATGAAAATCTACCAGGTGACAGTGGTCCCCTCCAAGGTGGTTAGAAGCCAGCCTCACATACAACACCAAATGGCACTCCTCTAAAATATCTTTTTGTCTTTTTTCGCAACATTGAATGTCTCCTTATTTGTCATGAAATTTTCCTTCGCCCTCCTTCTACAAATGTCATGAAAAATCTCCCTTGCTCCCAATTGTTGCGTGTCAAAAGTGCATAATTGGTGCAAGTGGACACATCGCAAGTAATAAAGTGATCAGTATAATCGTGTATCGTCTCCAAAGGGATTGGTCTACTTAATATGCCTCCTTCCTCTTTTTGCTCTGTAAAAAGAAATAAAATAAAGACACAGGTAAATTTGGTTTTGATGAAACTAAATAAATTGAAATAAAGAAAACTAAAAATAAAGATGAGATCTGATTAAGAGAGAGGGCAGGATCCAGTTGTGTTGTATTGTGGATTTGATTGACTTGTCATTGTCCAATGCAATTGCACATCACCGCCTTGGTAGTACTGCAGATTACTGCCTTGTCAGCGACGATACTTGTCCGCCGCGGCAATCCCTTGCTCGTAGGTGGACTTTATCAAAGTTCGGCAAAGTGTCCTTGGATGACTCCGCTTATCCCTAAGTCGAAGTACTGTTGATGACTAGTCCTTGATGATACCTCCCAGCGTGAATCAATTATACCCACCAACCAATCTCAACTTCTCTTAGCCGCTGAAACTCTTAACCTATCCCTAGGCCGAGTTAGTATTTCGCGATTGAAACACCGTACTTATCCCTTTCATGAATCTAACTCTCCCGAGTCTAGATAAATAGATTACTCACAAACTTCTCTCCCGAGCTTGAATGCAAGAACAAAGAATGGCAAAGGATAAGCAAACCTTGATATTTTTATTGCATTGAAACAAAGAACAAAGTACAATCTTCTCTCACAAATACTTAACAACCTTCACCTAAACCCTAAGAAAACTTAGAACATAATTTGAGAGAAAGAAAACAATGAGTCTTAGGGTGAACTCTCTAAGAATCGGCTCCCTTATTCCCTTGGACGGCTAGGTCTTATATAGGCTTGGCCTAGGGCAAACCTTTCCTAAGTAGAATACGACTTGGAGTAAGGAACAAGTCATGTACATAAATAAAATATTTCCAAGTTTATTCCAAATAAAAAAGCTTTCCCGCGTGGCCTTGCCTTTGGCTTTTCCTCGGGCTAACCAGCTCCGATCCATGTGCTGCATGTCCCAAAATGTCCCTTGTATTTTTCTCCTCCAATCGCCTACAGTATCGCTTCCTGTCTTTCTGCTGTTGCCTCGGCATCAGGTCCTGCCTCGGCCATGTTGCTGCCGTGGCAATAGTTTATCCTGCATAGATGTAAAAGTGCAGTAAAACTTGCATTTTCTGTGAATATCATCTTTATAAGCATAACTTCTAAATATATCACATTAAGTATATACATTGGTCCGAGTGGGTGTAAATTTAGTGATTAATGCCCATAAAAGGTGTAAAAAGTGATAGTGAGTTGAGCACTTATCACATCCCCAAACTCGAACTATTTCTTGTCCTCAAGCAATGCAAACCATCAATTTGCCAAACTCTATTCTCTCTTGGTCTTATGTTTCCATCTATTCTCCCCACCATAACTATGCCTATTCTTTAGACTTAACCTTTCGGCTACCCAGGGTTTTACCTAGAAACAAACTATAAGATTTAGTGAGTGTGTGTTTTTGTTGGACAAGTTTGATTAAAGGCTTTCTTAGATAAACTCTAAGTTCAAGACAAGTAGATTTTGGTTAAGTGTTCTCTTCTTTTCTAAACAACCAATTCTTGAGCCAATTTCGGGCACCTCAAGGATTGTGTTTTTCTCTTCACTAATTCCTTCTTTCTTTTGATATTCCTTGTAGCATACTAGAGCAAATTTCGGGCACCTCTAGTATGAAGAAGAGTAATTCCTAGAGCCAGTGATAGGCACCTCTAGTCACTTGCCCAAAAATCTAAGTCTTTATCACCTAAGTTCATTAAAAGAATTCCTATAATCCAACAAGTCCCAAAAGTGTTTAAAATTCATCTTATAGTAAGCTTTTAAGTTTTCATCCTTAAGTCTTCTAAGGTTAAACCTTCTTAACAGGACCTAACCATGGTAAGGAGAAAGATTTCTATAGCCTTAAAGAATAAACTAAGACAATACTGATGATCGACAGTGCAAAAGTATGGACAATTGATTCAACTAAGGCGGTGAGCGTAAAAAAAATTAAAAATTTTTCACTTAAACACTCCCTTTTCTTGGAAAGGCCTCGATAGTAGATTGCCTCGGCAGTGGCTCTACACCCCCAAACTCGAACTAAGCATTGTCCTCAATGCTTTATATTACAAGCAACATATAAAGAGAAGTATTGAATAAAAAAATTTTAAAGGGACTCCGAAGAACTGCTTGTAACAATCTTTCGTCGAGGACGTGCTGCTGATTGCTTCGTCTTTGGTGAGGGCGATGGCTGAGTTTTTGCTTACCGGGACGGTTGGAATCCTATTGGTGGTGTCCGTTGCATTGGAGCATCTACTTCGTTTCCATGCTTATTGTCAAAAACAAAATATAATCAACAAGAAAGTATTAAATAACCTAAAATAAAAGCGAAATTAAAACTATTCCTAAAAATTGCAGTAAAATAAAATGGACGATTGAGGCATTAAGTCTCAATAGGAGTTCGTGCAAGTGCATCTCCTAAGGTGATGGTCTCCATAGTCTTTATGTCATGTGGCCCAGAATAGTGCTTCAAACGTTGGTCATTCACTTTGAATTCATGCCCATCCTTGGGTGATTTGATAGTTACTGCTCCATGTGGGTAAGCTCGAACAACTTCAAATGGGCCTGACTATCTAGATTTGAGTTTTCCTGGAAACAATTTGAGACTGGAGTTGAAAAGGAGAACGTGCTGCCCCGGCAGGAACTGCTTAGGCAGTAACTTACGGTCAGGCCATCTTTTAGTTTTCTCTTTATAGATCTTGGCATTCTCATAGGCTGCTGTTCGGAATTCTTCTATCTCATTAAGGTCTAGTAGTCTTTTCTGGCCAGCTTTTTCTCAATTCATGTTTAAATTCTTTACTGCCCAATAGGCTTTATGCTCAATTTCTACAGGTAAGTGGAAAGCTTTCCCAAATACAAGCCTATATGGAGATGTTCCCAATGGGGTTTTGAAGGCTGTCCTATAGCCCCATAAAGCATCGTCTAGACGATAAGACCAATCCTTTCGAGATGGATTTACCACCTTTTCAAGGATCTGTTTTAATTCCTTGTTTGATATTTCAGCTTGCCCATTTGTCTTTGGGTGGTAGGCCGTAGCAAGTCTGTGGGTGATGCCGAGTTTCTTTAGTGCCGCGGCAATGAGTCTGTTATCAAAGTGTTTACCTTCATCACTTATTATTGCTCTAGGGATTCCAAATCTTGTAAAAATATTTTTCTTGAGAAATTTTTGAACTGTCTTAGAATCATTGTGAGGTGTGGCAATTGCTTCGACCCACTTTGATACGTAATCCACTGCTACTAAGATGTAGAGATTGCCTTGGGATGATGGGAATGGTCCCATGAAATCTATGCCCCAAACGTTAAATAGTTCTACTTCCAATATGAGTTGTAATGGCATCTCATGCCGTCTCGAGATATTGCCCGTGCGTTGGCATCGGTCACAGTTTTTGTAATAGTCATGGGCATCTTTGTAGAGTGTGGGCCAATAGAAGCCTGATTTGAGCACTTTTGCTGTTGTTCTATTTCCTCCAAAATGCCCACCTCAAGGTGAATCATGACTTTGCTGGAGTACTACTTTTTGTTCTTCTTCTTGGACACATCTTCTTATAACCTGAACTACATAATGTTTAAATAGAAGAGGTTCGTCCCAGAAATAATGTTTTGCATTATGCTGAAACCTCTTCTTTTCGTTATAGTTAAGGTTATAAGGGATAATACCACTAGCTAAATAATTAACAAGATCAGCATACTAGGTGGTGGCTGTTACTGCAGCAAGGTCTTCTGTTAATGTTGCGGAGGCATAACAACTTCTGATTCCTCAGATTCGATCCTAGCTCAACTTTCTGCCTTGACAAATATGGTAAAGGATCTGCAAAAGCCGAGCCATGTTCGAGAAGTAAAAGCAATCACTGTTTTTTGTGAAACATGCGGTGACAATTGATAAGTGCTCAACTCACTATCACTTTTTACACCTTTTATGGGCATTAATCACCGAATATACACCCACTCGGACCAATGCATGTACTCAATGTGATATATTCGAAGTTATGCCTATAGAGATAATATTTACAGAAAAGGCACGTTTTACTGCATTTTTATATCTATGCAGGAGAACCAGTGCCGCGGCAGCAACAAGGCCGAGGCAGGACCTGATGCGGAGGCAGCAGCTGAGAGCCAAGAAGCAAGACTGTAGGCGATTGGAAGAAAAAACTCCAAGGGACGTGTCTGGACTTAAAGCCCATGGATCGGAGCTGGCTAGCATGAGGAAAAGCCCAAGACAAGACCACGCGGGAAAGCCCCCTTAGCCGAATTAAACTTGGACATATTTTAATTATGTACATGACTTGTTCCCTACTCCAAGTTGTATTCTACTTAGGAAAGGTTTGCCCTAGGTCTAGCCTATATAAAGACCTAGCCGTCCAATGTATTACATACGGAATACCTAGGGAGAGAGAGCCGAATTATAAACTTGTTTTCTTTCTCTCCATTATGTTCTAAACTTTCTTAGGGTTTAGGTGAAGGTTGTTTAGTATATGTGAGAGGAGATTGTACTTTGTCTTTGTTTCAATGCAATAAAATTATCAAGGTTTGCTTATCCATTGTTATTCCTTGTTCTCGCATTCAAGCTCGTGAGAGAAGTTTGTGAGTAATCCATTTATCTAAGCTCGGGAGAGTTAGATTCACGAAAGGGGTAAGTACGGTGTTTCAATCGCAAAATACTAACTCGGCCTAGGGATAGGTTAAGAGTTTCAACGGCTAAAAGAAGTGTGAGATTGGTTGGTGAGTATAATTGGTTCACACCGGGAGGTATCATCAAGGACTAGTCATCAACAACACTCTGACTTAGGGATAAGCGGAGTCATTCAAGGACACTTTGCTGAACTTTGGTAAGGTCTACCCACGAGCAAGGGATTGTCGCGGCGGACAGTATAGTCGCTGCCAAGGCAGTAAGCTGCAGTGCTGCCGAGGCAGTGATACACGATTGCATTGAGCAGAGACAAGTCAATCAAATCCATAATACAACGCAACTGGATCCTGACCCATCTCTCTCTAATATTCAATCTCTTTACTTTGCTTAGTTATTTTAGTTTAGTTAAACCAAACTCAATCACTTGTGTTTTATTTTACTTCTTTCTACACAACAAGAAGACGAAGAAGACATATTAAGTCTACCAGTCCCTGTGGAGACGAGAATCCGATAAATTGCTTATCACTTATTACTTTCGATGTGTCCACTTGCACTAAACGCGCACTTTTGACACGCGAAAACAATCATGACTCGAACGTATGCCCGCAGAATCCAGAGTAAACCTTCTATGTTGGGAACTTCAACATGAATAATATGTCCATAATTACAACCCATCTTGGAGAAAGCACCTAAACCTCTCGTGGAGCAACCCTAACAACGCACTAAACCCGTAACATCAAACTGTGCAACCCACTAGATTCCAGCAGCACAGAACCTTTTAGTAGCAGATGCCGCAGCAGGCGCTGTTGCCGCAGCAGAAAGATGTCCAGACATTAGAAAACACGTTGCAAACATTCATGGCTCAGACTGGTGCATATATTGCAAACACCAATAAGTTCATCCAGAGAGTTGATACATTCATGGATATAGCAGATATGAGAATGCAAAATAATGAGTCTGCTCTCAAAACGCTGGAAATAGCAGTAGGACAAATTGCACAACAAATGAAAAGACGACCTATAGGAGGTCTACCTAGTGATACTGAAGTCGCTAGAACCGCTCCTCATGAACAATGTAAGGTCATATCCACCAGAAGTGGATTACAACTAAAGGACCCTAAAATACCTACTCAGACAGTAGGTAAGGAACCTGAGAAAGTAGCATTAAAAGAAGCTACTGAAGAAAAACCTGAGGCACAAGAACCAACAGATGTTGCCGACAAAGATGCCGCAGAAGATGATGCCGTAGCCGCACCACAGATACGATTATAGTTCTCTGAAAGGATCGAGGATATAGGATTACCACCATCATTCCCTCAAAGGTGGAAACAACAAAAGCAAGAATACCAGTTTAAGAAATTCTTAGACATTCTTAAACAGGTACATATCAATATACCTTTGGTAGACGTAATTAAACAAATGCCCAATTATGCCAAGTTCCTTAAGGACATCATCTCCAAAAGGAAAAAAATTGGGGAATTTGAAACTGTTGCTGCAACAGAAGGGTGTGTGGCAATGCTGCACAACAAGGCCACAACCAAAAGAAAAGATCTTGACAGCTTTATCATACCTTGTTCAGTCGGAGGCCAATATGTAGGCAAGGCATTGTGTGACTTAGGTGCTAGCATTAATCTAATGCCTAAGTCAATATTTCAAAAGCTAGGCATCGGACAGGCGAAGCCAACCACGGTAATGCTGCAACTGGCAGACCACTCTTATGTGCAACCGGAAGGAAAGATAGAAGATATTCTGGTAAGAGTGGATAAATTCATAATTTCTGCTGACTTCTTAATTTTAGATTGTAAAGTAGATGAAAATGCCCCAATCATCTTGGGAAGACCGTTCCTAGCCACAAGTAGAACATTGATCGACTGTGAAAAAGGAGAATTAGTCATACGGGTGAATGACCAACAAGTAAAGGTCAATTTCTTCAAAGTTCTAAGGCATCCAGATGAACCAGATGAATGTCAACAAATCGAGGTAAAATCTGAATTTAACTTCGACGCAGAAACGAACTGCCTAGACAAGACCCTCCAAGGCAACCACTATCGAGGAAGCATACCCCTCGACCAAAAGCATACGAGGAAAAAACCACCTAAGGAGGAGGCTCTGACTTGATCATCACATCATCCTCCATTAAAAAAGGGGAAGATGGTTGTTGCTGGAGATGCATTCCATTGCAATCCACCAGTAACCTAATTCCTATCTTTCTATCTTCAATTTATTTTTATGTTTTATGAGTTAGAATTTTAGTTCTCAGTTTTAGAACTTATATTTCAATTTTATGTTGCAATTTAGTTTCTATAATTTTATATTTTTTCACAGCATCTACTAAATTGATTTTCTGTAAATTAGGGACAATAATGAAGATAAAAGATAGTTACCATCCCAAATCAATAAGCGACCCAATTCAAGTAGAAGAAAGAAAGAAAATCCCGGGAAGGAATTATGCCTCCTGAATTCAAAGGGTGCTTCATTTTCGCTGCCAATGGGCACCAGATGTAATTGCATTGCGCGTACGCTAATGGGCATTAATCACGCCCGCTCCCCAAACGCCGCGCCGTTACAGCCCTTTAAATACACGGGCATAGGTAACCATTTCTTACTCTTCTCCTTTGTTAGTTTTACAACTTTCTTTCATCTTCTGTTCCATAAACACACCATCCAATGGCCAACCAACAACAAAACCCTACCGGAGCGACAACATTCAAAAGGTTCTCTACAAAGGTTATCGAGCACGAGTATCACCGAGTTTTCCAGAATCGGCAGATTTGGGAGGAACAAGGGTTCCGCTACACAGACGATGAGGATCTTGGGCTGGATAATTTCATCTTGTCCAAAATCACTTTTCAACGATGGCAAATGTTTTTCAAGCAACCATCAACGATATACATTGAATGGGTAAGAGAATTTTATGCACACAGACCAATGGCGAACAATCCCTACTCTTATCTCCGAGGAAAGGTAATCCCTATCGCTGACGTCATCATCAATGCAATTTAGGCCTTCACATCGAAAACGAAGAACACGCTTCGTTCGTAGCCGCCTTGACAACCGATGATTATGAGATGATGAAGGTAGAACTCTGCATGCGGGAGCCGAATGGAATATGGGGAAACACTGAGGTTCAGTCAGCCGCCGAGACCTAAGACCGGAAGCAATGTTGTGGAATACCTTTATAAAGAGGAATCTACTGCCCACATCGCATAATCAAATAGTAGATAGGCCACGAATGGCACTCATCCACTCCATCATCCACAATCGAAGGAGTGATGTCGGGCGAATCATTAGTGAGCAGATATTTGAGTGTGCCACTAAAGACAGAGGAATATTTATCTTTCCTTTTTTAATAACTGCTTTGGCAAGGCTCGAAGGTGTACCTACACTGCCGATCGACACAAATACACCAAAGAGAAAAGGTTGGACCAGGGATGTATACATCAAACGAATACAAGTAGAGGACGCTATCCCACAAGCATATATCCCTCCTACCACTGCCACAGCATCTGCCGAGGCTACCCAACCAGACGGTACAATTGAGGCCGCAGAAGAAGCCAACCCAACACCAGAAGGTGTTCTGGAAATTCTGCATCGCATAGAGCATAGACAGCTAGCCTTCATGACTTACACTTGGGACTTCAACAGCGCGATCATAGCTACTATCCACGAAAAATTCCAAGCATGCTCGACGATGTTCCCAGAGTTCACATTCGACCTCTCGGTGCCTCAATAGCCACCACCTGCGCCTGCTGCAACAGTCATTGTTTCTACAATCATACCACTATCTCCTGCCGCCACAACTACAACGTCTGCAACCGAACCATTTTCTGTTGATTCGGAAGCAATAGTCAAAAGGGCAGACTCCACACACCAAGCTACTGTAGAAGACTCCAGCCCCTTGGAATGGAGCAGCTCTTCTGATGACATACAGGTAGTAAAAGACTACATTGCTTCCATCCCTACCAGCAGAAAGAGGAAGGCATCTGGCTCAGCTACAACTACCTCCCCAATCAAAATCGACAAAGAGGAGGAGGTAAGCAATAATTCAACTCCCATTTGAGTCCAACCACCCCGGATCGCCAAGAATCAATCTGCCAGTCCACTGTAGGAGGTAGCACAACAGTGACCGAAGAGCCGTTGCAAGCTCCTCATAGATAGCGACTCTGAGGACTCTTTTGCCTCTTCGGCATTTTGAAAAAAAGGGCAGTAGTCTTTCATTCTCTCCCTTTTGTCTTCTTTATATTCGGTTTTCTTTTGTTTTCTTATTTTTCATGCATTGAGGACAATACATCCCTCGAGTTTGGGGGAGTGTTGATCCTTTTTTGTAATATGTAAATGTCTGCAAATATATGGAAAGTATTTAGATTATCCTATTACTGCCTTAATTTCTATCTTAACAATTTTATATTTACTAGAAAAAAAATTTAATTCTGTTGAATTTTATTGAAACTGCCTCTATAGCAATATATTATCCAGCCGCCGCCGCAGTATGCACCATTCACCAGACTTGAAATCAGACAGGTCTCTTAGGATTAGTACTTAGGATTAGATTGTGAGCCTGAAAATAATTAAACACTGCTAGTCTTAGTTGATTTTATAAGTTCTTTTCTTTGAAAAGCAAGAAGGACTTAGGCTTTGATTTTAACTAGAGGTGCCTATCACCGGCCCTAGTTTAGTCCATAGAGGTGCCCATCATTGGCTCTAGGACTTAGTCTTTTTTCCACTTACTAGAGGTGCATGAAATTGGCTCTAGTAGGAATAGCTAAACACTTGAGGTGCCCGAAACCGGCTCAAGCAATATAAGTATATAGCAATATATATTTATATATCAAATTAGGGAGAAAGAAAGAAAAAGAATCAAAGAAAAATCTTAGTCGAAAGTCTTGAGCTAGAAAAAGGATTAGAACTTAGAAAATCAGATTCGACATAGCTCCACACCCACCCACTAAGACTCATAGTCAAGTTTCGAGGAATTCCTAGAACCTAGAAGAGGCCGAGTCAAGAAAGGAAATTCTGCCGCGGTAGGCAGGACGGTATATTACTTTAAAATTCCTTACTTAAATCTATCTTTTGCATTGCTTGAGGACCAGTAATAGTTCGAGTTTAGGGGTATTTGATAAGTGTCTAAAAGTCCTAATTTATATATCATTATCCCACTGGTTTATTGCTAATAAAGGACAAATTTAAGGGAAATATTGGATAATTCTGGTTATTTTCCATATTTCAGCATCTGAATACTTAAAATATTAATTTATCCATTATGTGGCATAAAACAGATGCATTTAATGGTTTTCCTTCCTAGGCAGGAAACCACTTCAGAGGAATGGCCAAACAAGAATATGGATGCTGGTAAAGAAGCTGAAATGCAGATGAAGCACCCGCCACTGTAGCACTTTGGATGCTGCGGTAGTAGATTGAAGATGACAATTTGTGCTCGATAGATAGAGAAAAAGATGCCGATTCTAACGGACAAAGAGCGAGAGAAAGACAAAGCCGACTTAAGGAGTCAAGTCCTGATCAAAGTCAAACGCGGGAAAAAAGAGTTATTTTAGGAAATAGAATAAAGTATCATAGTTTAATTAAGAGTTTGTGTTGTTTCCCACTAAGAACTCTTTTCTTGCATGAAAAACTTTAACCTAGGACTTGGCCTATATAATCCACTCATTAGGGCTAGACATTGGGTAGATAGAAGGGAGGAGAGTCGAAATCCCATAGTATAAACCCTTAGCCGCCGACTACACCATGTTCTAAATCTCTCTCGAGGTTTAGGTTGTTTGTGGAGTAGTTGGGGAAGAAAGTTGTATTATATTTGATATTTATTAATGCAAGCCTATTTTCGTAGTTTATTCTCTCTTGGTAATCACTCTTCTTTGCATATGAGCTCGATATGATAGTATGTGAAGAAAAACCTATTTGTCTAATATCGGGAGAGTTAGGCTCAAGAAACGAGAGAATATGGTCTTTGCTCAAAGGCACTGACTAATCCGGTTTAAAGATAAACTGCCTAGGATTTCAGCGACTAATAAGACGCATGTGTTTGGTTGTTATTCACCCTTGGTTCATGACGGGAGGTATCATCAAGACGTGGGTTCCAACAGTTTTCTTTGCTTAAGGATAAGGAAGAAGACATACAAGGATGCTCTGTCGAACTATGGAAAGTTGAATTGTCGATGAGGCATAACCCCGCCTAGACAGCTGCGACAACCCTTAGTGCGACCCGCCGAGGCGACAAGTCAACCATTGCATTAATAAGTGGATAATTAGTAAAATTGGATTCCCCTCTACAAAGCACTCAATCTTTCCTTTCTTCTATCATTTTTATCCTCTTCTTTTATTTATTTTTTAAGTAGTTAATTTAGTTACTCCAACCCATCAAATTAATTGTGTTTTTATTTTTATAAGTGCAGGATTAAGAAGTAGTAAAGTCAACCCAATCCCTGTGTGTTCGACATCTTAAATACTACAATTTGACAAAAGGTGAAATTACATAGGACTTCTCAGTTGTCACCAATGATGCAATTAGATGACTTGTATGTATAATTTTAACCTGATAATTGACGTGCAAGCATGATTTATACTTAATTAAGGATTTTAATCTTAATTTCACTTTTAGATCAAAAATTTCTATATTTTACAATTAGGTCCTTAAAACATGTTCGATTAAATTAGGATTCGTTTTACATTAATTTCCAATGCAAACGAATTCAGTCCTAGCATGAACATGTAGGATCTAATTAATGCATTTACAGAAAATAACAGAAATTTTTTTAGGGTTATTTATTGGTGGAGTCTCCGGACAAGCCTCGGTATTCCCTATGTAGCCCGTTCGAGTCGGGTGGTGTCTAGATCGGATCGAGGGGGGTTACAAGTATCCATCACATGATCTCATATCAGTACAACTCATTTCAAAGCATTTAGTTCACATTTCTCTACTTAAGTCATATGCGTAGTTAAAATTATCATTTATCAGTTTTAGTATTTATTTAAGGCCTAAAAGGACCTACGAAATATATTAACAAAAATTATTGACCTTCCAAACTCAAATGCTAAAATTTCGACAAATTGTTATGTGCGTACCGGTATGCCTACATGGGGTACCGATACGCCCTTAATCGGTATCGATACTCCTCCATAGAGTATTGATACCCCAAACCCATTCAATCAAATGAATTATTTTTCCTCATACTCGTAGCGGTACACTTGTATGGCATACCGGAACCCAGTACCGATACATGTCCCCAATACCGATACTCTATATCAATAGAACAGTGGCACCGATACGCACCCGCGTACCAGTACCCGAAAACGATTATGGAATTGTTAAAAATGCAGGTGTATCGATACACGGGGAGACGTATCGGTACACCCTCCCTGAAACTCCAATTTTTCTTTTCATGGGTATCGATACAAGTACCTACCGTACTAGTACTCTAAGCTAGATTTCCAGGTCTGGAGCCCGGAAACACCTCTTCCTCTACCTAAAAATCATCCTAAACTTCCAAAAGTTCACCCACAAGTTATTTAAGATATAACTATCAGATTACCATCAGTTCCAAAATGTTATAAACTCAATTTTTGATTCCACCATTAAAACATTTAAGCTACCAAACCAATCTCAATCATGCACAATTCAAGCTACAACACTATTATCATGAATTCTATAAATGGATTAACAACTGAAACACTTTCAACACTCTTTAAACTTTTCCATTCCTCTTCTCTTGCTCCCTTGAACGTTCTTCCAAGGAATTCACTACAATAAAGGTGGAAAAGTTTTACAACCTCAATGATGAAGATAAAACGGATTTAACTCAAATTAAACATTATAATTTAAGCTTCCCAATCTCATATTCGTCTCCCTTCTAACCCCTCACTAAAACCTTTTGTCCATACCATTTTAACTCATGTTTACCTTAAAATATAGATCGTCTTGCGCTAAAAAAACTTTCCTTCTTCTCTCAAGTGACATTTTCTCTCCAAACTCTAAAGTTTTGAACTTGATTCACCACACTTTGGGAGAGAGATGGATAACGGGGGAGAAGAGAAAAGGAAAAGCTTCTTGGGTGATATCACCCTCCCCTTTCTGCAGAGAAATTTATTCTCTCACTCTTCCCATTGGCCAACACTTCTAAAATTACTCTCTTGCCATCCAAAGGCCCCAAAACCCAAAACCCAAATACATAAAAGCCCCACTAAGCTTCTAAGACCCAAAAGATCCAAATACGAGGCATGTGCCTTGGTTTAAACCCGATCCTTCAATTCGATAAAATTTTTGGTCATTACAACTCTCCCCTCCTTCAAGAAATCTTGTCCTCGAAATTTACCTGTGGAAATAGATATATACAGAGTTGTTTCATCTTCTCCTCAACTTTCCATGTGGGTAGAGTATGCTCTTGTACCGTAGTTCCTTCACTCCTCGATCCAAAAATGCTATTGGATCTTCCTCATAAGATAAGTCCGGGTTGATCTTAAGCTATTCCCTTTAGATGATATGTGTATGATCCGAATGATACCGTCTCAACATGGACACTTGAAACACATTGTGGATGTAAGCCATGTCCGGGGGTAAATTCAACTGATAGGCTACAATTCCAACTCTCTATATAACTTCATATAAACCGATGAACCTAGGGCTCAACTTGCAAATCCGACAAAAGCGTATCACCTTTTTCAAAGGCGATACCTTGAGGAACACTCTTTCTCCTACCACATACTCTGTGTGCTTGCATCGTCGATCCTCATAAGCTTTCTGACGATCAAATTTCGCTTGCAACTATTTCTTGATAATATGAACTTTCTCTTAGGTATGCTTTATCAACTCTAACCCATCTATTTTACTCTAATTAAGCTCAGTTGAATAAAATGGTGTTCTATACTTTTTCTTGTACAAAGCTTCAAAAGGGGACATCTTGATACTCGATTTATAACTATTGTTATAGGAAAACTCCACAAGGGGTAACTGGTCCTCCTTACCTCCTCCAAAATCAATAACATAACAACGAAGCATATCTTCCAAGATCTGTATAATTCGCTCAAACTGAATATAAATTTGGGGGTAAAAGGTTATCTTTATATACAACCTTGCACCCAAAGCTTTATGGATTTTATTCCTCCATAGACTTCTGACTCAACGTATCCGATACAAATATAACCCCCTCAAACCGGTATAGACACAACCCGACTCGAACGAGCTACACGGGGAATACCAAGGCTAATTTGGAGACTCACCCTCGATAAACAACCCTAAAATTTTACTGCTGATTTTTTTATCTTATCTAGATGCTTTATTTAGATCCTACATGTTCATGCGAGGATTGCGTTCATTTGTAGCGGAAAACCATTAAGAAACAAGTCCCAATTTAACTGAACAAGATATAAGGACCTGAACCACATATCGCAACATGTTCTCTAGATAAAAATCATCCTAGATAGAAATTCATAACATAGATTAACATGTGCATATTTCAAGATATATATCAACCTAGAAAACATATCAACATCATGAGCATACTTCTAAGATAAAGCTACAAAAAAATCATACTCAAAAGTACTTAAATCAATTTCAATTACTTTATTGTAATATCAAAACAAAAGTACCAAAGGCAGATTCAATGTCACAAATCTAACATTAACAGTGATGATCATTATAGTCATTAAAAGAATAATAGCATAAACATTATTCTCAGTATAACATCCCATCCCATTGTTGTTTCACTACTACTAATATTATAAAGACATACTTGAGCTTTCACTTGGCGGTTACTTGGATCCTTGTTTCCCCTTGCTACCTCAACATTATATATACTGCATTGCAAGGTAAATGAGAGGGTAAGCATAAGCTTAGTGAGTGAATAAAAACAAGTATAAATAATTCTTGCAATGCAGCCCATATTAAACCAATTTTAGCAATTTAAAAGCCAAGTCATGCTCTTTGAAAAACATTCATGGCTAACAAGGACACATTTAGAAAATCAGCAAGTGGCCATGGCACGCAAGCCACAAAACCTTTTCAAAATCGTTTTTTGAAAATACATGCTTAATAAGCAAAATACAAGCCTTATATGTTACTCATAGCAATGCTTAAATCAAAACTCTTGTACACAATTCACAACACATGTAATTCTTACTGCAAAGTAAAAACACTTGCTTTTTAAGCCATATTGGTATTAGTGATCCGATTAGTCTATCGCTAATCGTTGGGATAAACGGACTCTCGCTCGATCCCTTGAAAGAGGTTACATGGAGGTCTAGTTCCACCATGCCAAAACTCACCTTAGTGTCCGGGTTAGTTAGGAAACTCAAATGTGATAAAGTTCTTTATATCGCACAACATTAGTCCCCCTTAATACATCACTAAGGAATTTCACACGTACGCATTTATATATTTAGTGCATTAAAATCCTATTGATCGATCAACTTATCTCTCTTAACCATCACATAATAATCCAATACAAAACAAAACCAATGCTCAAGTTTCAAGTTAAAGACAAAACCACATGCATCCCACAATTCCATGCATCAATTGCATAAACCGGTAAAATCACTTTTCTCATGTTTTAAAAACAAAAAAACATTGGAGCATCATTTACATACATTACTTTTGTAAAAACAATCTCATGAGCATTGAGCACATGCATAATCACATATGCAAATTTTAATACGAGCATGACTAAAAACACAGTAAAAACAAGGCGTAATATGAGAACCTTTAAGAAAGCAATATGCAATCACTAATTTTATTTGGGCATAAAAACCCAGTTTTATTTTTTTGCTAAAATTCGAATAACGAGCTTTAATTTTATTTATTATATTATCGATTAAAAAATCAAAAATATTATTACATTTAATATGCTATTTTGAAAAATCCAAAAAAGTACATATATATATATATATATATTAATAAAACATATTATCTACTACATCTTTTTTTTATTCTTCTCTTAATTTTGGTTTCACTTCAACTACCCTTTTTATTTTGCCTCGTATTATAATTTGCTAATTCATTATTATAATTATTATTACATATTTAAGTTTAAAGAAAATCCAAAACATTCTAGTTTTAAATGTTATCTTTCTTCTTTTTTACCATTATTATATTTTGGTTTTATTATTATTATATTTATTATATTTACTATTATTATTGTTATATAACAGAATAAATAAATAACAGATTATAAAACCCAAAAAAATTTAAATAATAAAAGTCCAAATCTTTATTTAATTAATAGCCCATTTACATAATCCATTAAAAATAATTACATTTAGCCCAAAATTCTAACCCATTAAGCCCAAATACACTAAACCCAGACCGGTTACAACATGGAAACCCTAGATAATGCCTCTCATCTGCGTAGCCCATCATGGGCCGTTAGATCTGACCCTGATCTAACGACCACGATTAAAGGAGGATGAAGTTTCCAGAACCACACGCTCCTCCATGCGCGACCACTTGGGTCTCCCACGCACCCGTAGAAATCACGCGCGAGACCGATCGAGTGCCCAGATGGCCATTCTGTTGAAGAATATGAAAATAATAATTAGTTAACCAGCTCAACAGCCAACGCATCATTATCTGCAATAGAAAAGTTAACAAATTGTTAGAGTGAGATGTATTTTGAAAGGAAGTTTGTTAGCTGAAACTTCATAAAATTTCTTTTTTATTCTCATTTAATTTGTATAAATGAACTCTTGATGAATACAAATTTTAGGGCTTTCTTCTACATTACTTTCTTATCTTTACACATGGTATTAGTAGTCAATTTATTATCTTCATGGAACCTTCTGTTGAGTCTTCCGGTGAGGATGTTCCTGAACAATCCTTCTCCAACAAGTGAATCAGCTTAAGATTAGATGACACAAACTTCCTCCTCTAGAAACAGCTGGTGGTTCTGATGATGCATGGCCATGGTCTTCAGGAATACCTTGATGAAACCTTCTTTCCTCCTCCAAAAACTTTTTTTATGAAGCTGGTAACCCAATTTCAAATTCAGAGTATCTTCGATTCTTTAAACAAGACAGCTCCTTATCCCCTTGGTTTCTTTTCATAGTCAGCCCCGACATTCTTTCCCAGCTTGTTGAGCAGAGACAACTGCTGCCATTTGAAAAATGAGTTTTGGGTTGTACTCTCAATTTTCCACTACGAAACTCATGCATTTGCATTGTCGTCTTATATTGATTAAAAAGGCTGAGTTATCCATGCATGCCTACACCATACAAATTAAAGAGGTATGTAATATCCTTGTTTCATGTGGTAGTCCGGTCTCCACTGTTGAATATATTGCCACTATTTTAAATGGCCTTCCCTCCGAGTACGATACCTTTATTGTTGTGATTTCTGCAAGTCGCGAGCCCTACACAGTTGAAGATGCTGTGTCAATCTTAATTGATGCTGAAACACGCATTGCGGATCCACTTCGCATGCCTATTAGAGTCAACAACACTCGATTTTATGAAGGACCACCCAAACCTCTTGATACTAATTATCTTGTTGAATCGACCTACAATCTAACTGGTCGTTACAAAGGGCATCCAAGAATTCAGTTTCAAGTTTGTGGTAAACTAGGACATCTTGTCGATTGCTGTTGGCATCGGTTTGATAAGAGCTATAGAAATAATTTCAAGTCTCAACTATGTCCTCCTATTGCTACACAAGCTAATACTTGCTTCGTTAATGATACTCCGAACCTTCAATATGACTCATTTGTATCTACCGAAGCACCTAAGCTTGCCTTCCCCACTCTTGACACTGCTGTTGCACAAGTTCACACTCTAGTGGCTACTGCACCAAGCATATCCTAGATCACTTGGTTCCCAGACTCTGGTGCTTCGCATCATGTCACAAATTTCTCATCTGTAGGTACATTCTCCACTCCTTATTCTGGTAAGGATAAAGTACATATTGGTGATGGTTCAGCTTTATCCATTTCTCATATAGGGAAATCAATGTTTGTAAGTCCTTCTCGTACCCTTCATCTTACTCATTTATTGCATGTTCCTCAAATTACTCGAAATCTATTGTCTGTCTCTAAGTTTATTGCTAATAATAATGTATATTTGGAGTTTCATGCCAATTCTTGTTGTGTGAAGGATGAGAGCACTAGAGAAATAATTTTGCATGGGACGCAAATTGATGGCATATATTCCTTCTCTGGCCCCTCAAGTATTGGTCCTATTACAGCATGTTCAGCTACAACTAGTTCTTAAGTAGCTTCTTGGTTATGGCATCGCAGACTTGGTCATCCAGCTCGAGATGTACTTAATGTTGCTCCAATAAGCAAGTTTCCTTAGATTTACACAATTTATGTAATGATTGACAATTAAGGAAAAGCCATACCCTTCCCTTTAAGTCCTCTTATACAGTTTATACACACGCCTTTGAACTTGTTGAAGTCGATGTATGGTGGCCTGCTTCTATTCCATCTAATGGTTACTAGTATTAAATTTCACTTGTGGATCTCTACTCACGTTATTGTTGGGTTTATCTAATTAAGAACAAATCTAAGTCTTCCACAACTTTTTCACTTTTGCATACTTTGGTGAAAAACCAGTTTCATACTACAATTACTGTTGTTCAGACTGATGGAGGGGGCGAATTCAAATTTCTTGATTCCTTGCTGGCACAATGATAAGTGCTCAACTCACTATCACTTTCTACACCTTTTATGGGCATTAATCACTAAATTTACACTCACTCGGACCAAATCATGTACTTAATGTGATATATTTAGAAGTTATGCTTATAAAGATAATATTTACAGAAAATGCAAGTTTTACTGCATTTTTATATCTGTGCAGGAGAAACAAGTGCCGCGGCAGCAACATGGCCGAGGTAGGACCTAATGCCGAGGCAACAACTGAGAGCCAGGAAGCAATACTATAGGCGATTGGAAGAGAAAAATCCAAGGGACGTTTCTGGACATGAAGTATATGGATCGGAGTTGGTTAGCATGAGGAAAAACCCAAGACAAGGCCACACAGGAAAGCCTCTTAGTTGAATTAAACTTGGAAATATTTTATTTATGTACATGACTTGTTCCCTACTCCAAGTTGTATTCTACTTAGGAAAGGTTTGCCCTAGGCCAAGCCTATATAAGACCTAGCTGTCCAATGTATTAGAAGAGCCGATTCATAGAGAGTTTACCCTAAGACTCAATGTTTTCTTTCTCTCAAATTATGTTCTAAGCTTTCTTAGGGTTTAGGTGAAGGTTGTTAAGTATTTGTGAGAGGAGATTGTACTTTGTTCTTTGTTTCAATGCAATAAAACTATCAAGGTTTGATTATCCTTTGTCATTCTTTGTTCTTGCACTCAAGCTCGGGAGAGAAGTTTGTGAGTAATCCATTTATCTAGACTCGGGAGAGTTAAATTCACGAAAGGGATAAGTACGGTGTTTCAATCGCGAAATACTAACTCGGCCTAGGGATAGGTTAAGAGTTTCAGCGGCTAAAATAAGTATGAGATTGGTTGGTGAGTATAATTGATTCACGCCGGGAGGTATCATCAAGGACTAGTCATCAACAGTACTTCGACTTAGGGATAAGCGGAGTCATCCAAGTACACTTTGCCGAACTTTGGTAAAGTCCACCCACGAGCAAGGGATTGCCGCGGCGGACAGTATCGTCGCTGCCAAGGCAGTAATCTGCAGTACTGCCGAGGCAGTGATATACAATTGCATTGGGCAGAGACAAGTCAATCAAATCCACAATACAACGCAACTGGATCCTGACCTCTCTCTCTATTAATCAGACTCCATCTTTATTCTTAGTTTTCTTTATTTCAATTTAATTAGTTTCATCGAAACCATAATTACCTGTGTTTTTATTCCTTTTTACAGAACAAGAAGACGAAGAAGGCATATTAAGTATACCAATCCCTGTGGAGACGATACACAATAATACTTATCACTTTATTACTTGCGATGTGTTCACTTGCACTAATTGCGTACTTTTTACACGCGACACACAACATGGTATTCAACGCCGTATAAAATATCCTTACACCTCGCAGCAAAATGGCGTGGTGGAAAGGAAGCATCGTCATATTGTCGAAATAGCTTTAACCTTACTTGCACAAGCATCGATGCTGACAAAATTTTTGTCCTATGTTGTAATCACTGCTGTGTATCTTATCAACGACTACCTACAAAGATTCTAGGAAACTTATCTCCAATTGAGAAACTTACAGGAAAGCCTCTTGATTACACATTGTTGAAAGTATTCGGATGTGAATGTTTTCCTTATTTACGACTCTACAATAGACATAAACCTGAGTTTCATTCGAAACCTTTTCTATTTCTTGGTTATTCATCTTCTCATCATGGCTATCAATGTGTTGATGAAACATGCAAAGTTTATATCTCTCGGAATGTGATTTTCATTGAGCATGTATTTCCCTAGTCGACACAACAATCTAAAACCACTACACAAACTTATAATTCACAATCAGTTCCTGTTTATGCTCAGTCCACTCCTTCCAACATGGATCCCTCACCATCTCAAGAATCTTCCACACATGATAATCAACCAGAAGCTACTTCAATTGATCCTAAAGCAAACATTCCAGTCCAGCCCATAACTACTGAAACCATGGATCATTTAGCACCTCATGATCCCTTAGTTGGCCACACTACACCACTTTGTTCTCCCATTAGCAATTCCTTCTTAGCTGAACCTCCAATTGAATTTGATTCTCCAAAACACGGTTCTTCCACACTTGCAGTTCAACCTGATGATGCTTAAATTGTTCCAGATGTGCCATCCTCCTCCGAAAGGGCATCAATTACAGTGCAATCTTCAACAAATACACATACTATGGTAACTCGGAGTAAAGCTGGAATCTTCAAACCAAAGTTTTATCATCTGTAGTTCAGTGACACTCCTCTCTCGATTCATGATGCTCTTCAACATCTTGAATGGTCAGCTGCTATAATGAGAAAATATAATGTATTATGCGATAATGATACATGGGATCTTGTGTCTTTACCAACTTGAAAACCAGTCATCGGATGCAAGTGGATATTTCATATCAAGTAAAACTCAGATGGTTCCATTGATAGGTTCAAAGCCAGACTTATTGCTAAACGGTTCACATAAATACCTAGGCATGATTTTTTGGAAACCTTTAGCCTTGTCGTGCGGTTTACAACAGTCAATATCCTTCTTTCAGTTGTTGTTACTCGAGCATGGTCAGTACATCAAATTTATGTCAATAAAGCATTTTTAAAGGGTGATTTGATCGAACATGTCTATATGCAGCAACCTTCAGGTTTCATTCACTATGATTCCAAAGGTCTTCCTCTTGTGTGCAAATTAAAAAAGGCACTATATGGATTACGTGAAGCTCTCAAGAAGTGGTTTCTCTTATTGAAAGACTATTTGTGTAACCTTGGATTCCTTATTTCTATGGCAAATTGTTCTCTATTCATACAAACTCACAACAATGTCATCACATACATTGTGGTCTATGTTGATGATATGCTACTCAGAGGGAATTCTTCCTCCCATATCAAACATATTATTAATGTTTTGCATGATAAATTCTCAATCAAAGATCTCGTCCACTTACATAACTTCTTGGGTATTGATGTTCAAACAGTTGGCAGGAGCTTATTTCTCAATCAAAAATAGTATGCCCTTGAACTCCTTCAACGAACTTCACACCTTGAAGGTCATGCTGTCTCCACTCTAATGGTTTCTTATCCTAAACTTAGTCAACATAATGGAGACCTTCTGAGTGATGTCCAAGGTTATCGGAGTGTGGTAGGTGCATTGCAATACCTTTTTCATACACGGCCCGATCTTGCTTTGTAGTCAATAAGGTAGATCAATATATGCAATCTCCCACTGAAATACATTGGCAAATTGTTCGGCGTATTCTTCTATACCTTAAAGGAACTATCGAATATGGACTTTGGTTTGAAGCCTCTCCATCTTCTTCTCTATCATTGACAGGTTTTTCAGATACTGATTAGGGCAGCGACATAGATGATCATCGTTCAACATCTGGCTATTGTATTTTACTAGGTCGAAATGTAATTTCCTAGAGTACACGCAAACAACGAGCTATCTCTAGATCTACTGATGAAGCTGAGTATCGCAGCCTTGCAGATGCTTCTTCTAAACTCGATTGGATCATCGTTGTTCTTAAAGATATGGGCATCACTTCATTAGAAAAACCTATGATATGGTGTGATAACACCAGTACAGTATCTATGGCTGTTAATCTAGTACTTCATGCAAAGAAAAAACATGTTGATCTTGATCTCTATTTTGTTCCGGAGAAGGTCGCATCTGGTGTGCTACAGGTTAACTACATACCAGCACGTTGTCAACTAGCTGACATACTCACCAAACCATCCACAGCTCAACAGTTCATCAACCTTAGAAATAAACTCGGTGTTCTTAGTCTTCTTCACGTCCAAAGTGAAGAAAGAAAAAAGAAGGGAAATGTTGAAGAATATGAAAATAATAATCAGTTAACTAGCTCAGCAGCCAGCGCATCATTAGCTGCAACAGAAAAGTTAACAAATTGTTAGAGTGAGTTGTATTTTGAAAGGAAGTTTGTTAGTTGAACCTTCATGAAGTTTCTCTTTTATTCTCATGTAGTGTGTATAAATGAACTCTCGATGAATACAAATTTCAGGGTTTTCTTCTACATTACTTTCTTATCTTTACAAACATTAGTCTTCCGATCGTCGGTCGCCGGTGGTCCCCTCACATTCTCCGACAGTCACGTTCACATGAAAACAAAAAAATGCATTAGAATTGTACGAATGTCAGAGCCAAGAAAACAAAGAATTTTAGAGCAATTTCGCAGTAAAATTAGAGGATACTCGACTAACAAATTATAGAAATCTCAAAAAAAAATCCAACGATAGCAGATCTGTGCAGCGAGTATTTTAGAGCAAATGCAAACAAGAATCAAAAAGCAACCAATAGAATTTTTTTCATTTGGTTATTATGTGTAAATCGGCTATAAAATACCAAAACAAATATCATGTAAGGGTACCCTTTTTCCCACAAATCGAATCAATACAGAAAAAACGTTTTAGAGGTATGACTTCTTGTTTTCTTTTTGCACGCGCTAACGAAAATAGGAGATTAGGGTTTGTGGTCTTAGCGATTTGAGTCTGGTCATGGTCTCCCTCTTCTTCCTCTCTCGACGACGATAATCTAAGGGTCTTCGGACCGTCATCAATGAGCCGAACGCGAAGGGGAAGGGCTTCCGTTTTTCTTTCGGTTCAAAAGGGGGAAAGTTTTTCATTTCGGGATTTGAAAACAAGGAGATTTTCGATCTTTTTTTGAGTAAACAAATCGTATTTTGAAAGAAAAAGGATTCTTTTTTGACGCGGCCATTTTCTAAGAAAACATGGCGGTTTCTGGGCGAAGAGATGAATATTCATCATGTTCATCCTTTCTCAGATGAACATCCCAGAGAAAATGAGAGGCTTTTTTTGTTTCGTTTTGGTAAAATGACATAAAAGGGGGTCAATTATTTTATTTTTGTGTTTTATAGTGGGTTCATAAAGCAAGAAGGGTTATTTAGCTCATTAAATCCCTCTGTGAACCCCTATTTACTCCCGCGGTCCTTCTAGATTCTTAAAAATCTTCAATTTGGTCCCGTTTTGGGCCATAATCATCAATCTTACTAATGGTTTAATTACTTTAAGGTCCCTCCATGTTTTTTAGCTAATTTCTTGAGTCCTTGCTCCTTTCAAAATAACGCTTTAAGTGTATGAGTGTTTTTAAAATATTTTAATTTGACCACTAATTTTAGTTTAATTCTCCTTTGTTTTAAATCAACCCTTTTGTTTTATTTCCCTTTCATTTTAGTCCCTTTTCCAGTGATAAAACGTTTTATTTTGGTCCTTCAATTGATATTTTCATTTGATTAAATCATTGTTTGTTTATTTATTTATATCTTTATTTTTTTTATTTATTTGTACATATATTTAATTTACATTATGCATTAATTTTCTATTTTGCTTGTATGTTCATTTTATTATAACATATGTTTTTTACCATGTCATGTGATTATGTATTTTATTTTGATGTACATACCTTTATTACTTGTGCACTTATTTGCTTATTTATTCTTTTTATGTCATCTATGCTTATATGTATGTTTATTTATTTTGTTATATTTGTATTTATTACGTCATGCATTTCATTTTTTCATTTATGCGCATGTATTTTCATATATCTTGTATCATTTAATTTGCATTTGTCACACCTCGTTAATTAATTAACCTAATGCAATACATGTTTATTTGGTCGTAATGGGCCCGACACCAAGCGTAATGGTGGCAGTGTATGCGTTTACCTTCGAATAAAGATACGATTAAAATAAAATTGGATTTTTTAAACAAATATCAAATTACTGCTACTTTAAATCAGAAATTCCTAAATTTATTAAGCGGTTGTTTTGTAAAGGTGCCAATTTTTGAGCGATTTTAAATGCTAACCCCATTTTTAGTCGTAACCGACTCTCGAATACATTTTATTCGAATCTCTGGTTTTTACGATGCCCGGTCTACCAAAGTAATCGGTGGCAGCTCCAATTTTTAAATTATTTTCTAAACCAATTTTCAAAAACATTTCAATTATTTTTAAATTTTTTAAATCCCTAAATTAAATTCCCAATTTTTATCCCTAATTCCAAAACCTAATTTTTTAATTCTCAAAACCTAATTTTATAATTTCCCTTTTCGATTTCATATTTTAACCCTAATTACAAAAACCCCAAATTTTCAATTTGAAACTTTCAATTCCCAAATTTTAAAACCCTAAATTTTTAGTTTTTTATTGTTTTTCAAATTCCCAAATTTTAAACCCTTAATTTTAAATTTAAAACCTAATTTCTCAATTTTCACTCTTTTAAAATAGTGTCCCCTTTTCACCACACTTTTACACTTATAATTATTTTATAAATTTTTAAGAGGGTTACTGCACAATACTTTAAACATATTTTCGAGTATAGGGAGGTTTCTCACACCTTACCTACACCCGCAAACCATTGAAAATTTATTTAAAACACTACCAAATCGACGACCCTCATAATCAACTCACCGATTTACAGAAACTTGCTCGACAAGTCACCCGAAAACGTGATTCGGCTTTCCAATCTTCTTCAAACTAGTTCCTCTACCTCCTGACCTGATTCAAACATCAAAAACCAAAGGGTTTAATGCATTAAAACAAACCCAAACATCTCTCAAGTTGGACTGATACATGGCAGCCCCTAAAAACACCATAAAACATAACCGAAACTAACTAGAAACCTCTACAAACACCCCCTGATAACTCCGCAAAAAGGCTATATTTTAGGCCTTTTTACTTAAGTTATTGAGTGCCCTTAGGCTCATATAGGATCATTTAGTTGCATTTAGTGTCATAACATTGCATATAGTCTTTTGGTTATGCCTTGGCATTTTCATATGGTAATAGGTGCTATTTCACGAGAAAGGTAGTTCTTTTTAGTGGTGTTGTGCAGGGAAGCAGAAACGGAAGTTGAGGCAATTTGTCATGGCATTTGCAGAAGGATAGCAAAAGGAAAATGCCATGGCAAAGCTAGAGAACTCCTGGGCTGAGCTAAACGACAAAGAGATATTTTGATAAGAGTGCCAACTGGTGCTACCACAGCCGCTCGGGACCACTACAACTGGCTACAACCACCTCAGTAGGGGACCACTGCCATATTGCCTATATGCGAGCCACATGGGTATGGGACCACTGTCACCTCTACCAGTCCTGTAGAAATGCCAGGACAAAACGAGGGCAGAAATGGACTTTCACACATCTTTTAAGGTTTTTCACCCTCTTTAAAAGACATGGTGACCTACACTAAAAGAGAGGTTTTGGAGAGGAACAACCAGAAAAGAGAGACCTTTGAGGCGGTCTTTGCGGCGGCGGAAAGCTTCCACCTTTCTCCTCCAAACTCCGGCCAAGTGGACCTCCATTGATAGAGCTCGAAGGGAGTGGTGTGCTAGGCACCCGAGAGGGGCTAGCACACCAAGGCGTCCCATGGTGGTTGAAGAGCCGGCGGCAGTGCACACCGAGGGTGTCTTCTAGTCCTCCTTCCTTGCTTTATTTTGTTTATCTTTTCATGAGGATGATTGTTAGATGTTTAAGATTTATGTGGATGATTTATCTTAACATTTAGCCCCACCATGTAGCTTTGTTTCGGTGGTTGCTTTTATGGATAATGAACTTTTGTTTCTATTTAATATATTGCCTACTAAGTGTTTGTATATTTGCTTTGCTCATTGTTGGTAATTATTTAAGCATTGTAAGAGGCAGGAGAGTGTCCCGTGCTTAGGTACATGTTAGAGCACTCGAGAGAGGCGTAACTATAGTTCCTTAGATCATCCGAGAGGAGCTAAGGGAGGATCTACATGAGCAATGGGTTCTAGACTGAAAATAGGGCCTAGTTGGATCCTAGAGCACTCGAGAGAGGCGTAGGTGAAGGCTTCAACGACTAAAAAGAGTGTGCTTTATCGATAGAGTAAGGTGTCATTCGCGTGACAGGCGAAAATACCATGGCATTTTAGAATATCAGGTTCCTATGACTCGAGAGAACGGGAACACTTTAAAACCTCTGTCGAGTAGGTATACACCGTAGTGGATATATGTTAGGTGGGAGTAAGGGGTAGGAAACCATAGAAGCTGATAAGTGCTCAACACACTATCACTTTTTACTCCTTTTATGGGCATTAATCATCAAATATACACCCACTCGAACCAATGCATGTGCTTAATGTGATATATTTAGAAGTTATACTCATATAGATAATATTTACAGAAAAAGGCATGTTTTACTGCGTTTTCATATCTGTGCAGGAGAACCAGTGCCGCGGCAGCGATAAGGCCGAGGCAGGACCTGATGCCGAGGCAGCAGCAGAAAGACAGGAAGCAAGACTATAGGCGATGGAAAGATAAAAATCCAAGGAACGTGTCTAGACTTGAAGCCTATGGATCGGAGCTGGCTAGCACAAGGAAAAGCCCAAAGGAAGACCACGCGGGAAAACCCCTTAGCCGAATCAAACATGGAAATATTTTTATTATTATGTACTTGACTTGTTCCCTACACCAAGTTGTATTCTACTTAGGAAAGGTTTGCCCTAGGTCTAGCCTATATAAGGACCTAGCCACCCAATGTACAAAATACGGAATACCTAGGGAGAGAGCCGATTTCTATTCTTGTTTTCTTCTTCTCCACTTTGTTCTAAACCTTCTTAGGGATTAGGTGAAGGTTGTCGAGTATTTGTGAGAGGAGATTGTACTTTGTCTTTGATTCAATGCAATAAAGTTATCAAGGTTTGCTTATCCTTTGTTATTCCTTGTTTTCACAATTAAGCTCGGGAGAGGATATTGTGAATCATCCATTTAACTTAGCTCGGGAGAGTTAGATTCACGAAAGGGGTAAGTACGGTGTTTCAATCGCGAAATACTAACTCGGCCTAGGGATAGGTTAAGAGTTTCAGCGGCTAAAAGAAGTGTGAAATTGGTTGGTGAGTATAATTGGTTCACGCTGAGAGGTATCATCAAGGACTAGTCATCAACAACACTCTGACTTAGGGATAAGCGGAGTCATCCAAGGACACTTTGCCGAACTTTGGTAAAGTCTACCCACGAGCAAGGGATTGCCGCGGCAGACAGTATTGTCGCTGCCGAGGCAATGATATACGATTGCATTGGAAAGAGACAACTCAATTAAATCCATGATACGACGCAACTGGATCCTAGCCCATCTCTCTCTATTATTTCAACTCTTTATTTTTATTTAGTTATTTTGGTTTAGATAAATCAAATCAATTCACTTGTGTTTTTATTTTTCTACAGAACAAGAAGGTGAAGAAATCTAGAATTGCCATAGCATTTCCATTTTACACCTTCACCGTACATAACAATTTTCTCTTGTTTATATCTTTACCTTTGTTTTCCTTTTTAGTTTGTGACAACCCTTTTTGTCTTTGCAAATTTGACTGCATGCTTTACATAGATCCTCGTGGGAACGATACTCACTCACCCTATTATTACTTGTATGACTGTGTATACTTGCACATATATGTGTGTTCACATACATCATTTATAGCACTACACAGAACACACCAAGTTTTTGGCGTCGTTGCCGGGGATCTATCTATCTATCGTCTAGAGTAAAGTTTGTCATTTTGTCTTCACATTTTTGTTTTGCTTAGTTTATTTTTGTTAGTTCTATTTTACTTGTTTTATATGTTTTTCTTTTCAGTGCATGTCCAGACAGTCTACTGACGGACCTCTCTATCCTATAGTGCCTGAAATTGAGCGTTTGTTTCGTCAAAGAAGGCATACTCAGCGTAGAGACATGGACCCACCACCAGTTCAAGACCCATTAGTTCAAAATGCCAGGGCAAATCAGCATGCTGATGCACCCCGACCGAGAGCTATTAGGGATCATTTAAATCCCATCTTGGATGATCTTAATCTTGGGATCGTGGCACCAGAAATTACAGCTACACATTTGGAACTTAAGCTAGTTATGTTCAACATGCTTAACTCGATTGGGTAATTTGGAGGAATGGCGCATGAAGATGCAAGGCAACATATCAGGGCATTTTTAGAAGTTTGTGACTCATTCCGTCAACAAGGAGTTCATGAGGATGTGTTGAAGCTCAAGTTATTTCCTTATTCTCTTTGTGGTCGAGCAAGGGGATGGTTGAGTGGAGTACCATCCGGATCGATGGAGTCATGGGCTGATCTATGCAAAAGTTTTTCGCTACGGTATAATCCTTCGAATCTCAATACTCAACTTAGAAATGACATTGCTTCTTTTCGACAAGGTGACGACGAGTCGATGTGCGAATGTTGGGATCGATATAAGGGACTGTTGCGCAAGTGTACAAATCATGGATTTCAAGATTGAACTCAAGTTGTGATGTTTTACAATGGAGTCAATGCACCAACTAGGATGATGCTAGATGCCTCGGCAAATGGAACTTTGTTAGACCAATCAACCGAGGAAGCCTTTGACATTCTTGATAGAATTGCCAATAATGACTATCAATTTCCTTCTACGAGACTTGGAACTGGGAGGAAGGCACAAGGGACATTTGATCTTGATGTGAAAGACTCATTATCCGCCCAACTCTCAGCTATCACCAACATGTTGAAGAGCATTCAACGTTCCAATGAAGTAAAGGAAGTAAAGATGGCCAGTTCAGCATGTCTATTATGTCATGGCAATCATCACGAGAGTGAGTGCCTAGGAAGCCATGAAACAGCTAATTATGTGAGCAATTTCAACCGAAGCAACAACAATCCCTACTCGAACACCTACAATCCAGGATGGAGACAGCATCCAAATTTTTCATGGGGAACCCAAGGACCCAACAATCCTAATCCCCCAACGCGGAACCAAAATCAGCATGAGCCCCAGAATTTTCAACCGAATATGCCCTGGCATAATCAGAGCAAGGGGGCTACATCATCATCTAATACCAGTTCTTTGGAGGCAACTATGCAAGATTTTATTCTAAGTACCAAGACGATGCTTCAAGAGCATACAATTGCCATCAAGAACCAAGGTACTCTACTGCAAAGACACAGTGCTTCGTTGCGAAATCTGGAGAGTCAGGTTGGCCAAATTGCCACGGCATTGCAAGAGCGTCAGCCTGGATGTTTGTCGAGTGATATTGAAGTCACTAAGCCGCATGGTAATGAGCATTATAGCGCGATCACACTCAGAAGTGGTACTCAACTTAATCAGCAAGATAAGTTTGGGGGGAAGAAGTCTGATGATTCCCTACCAGAACCTGTGCAAGAAGAAATGTCCGAGCAAAATCTCGAGGAAAAGGACCAGGAGGAAGGTTTGACAAAGGAACCTACCGATGGAGCGAGCAAAAATGCCACGGCAAAACCAGTTCCTACACCACTTGTGGAAGATGTTAGACCCCCCTAACCTTTCCCTAGAGGTTGAAGAAGCACAATGATGAATTTCAATTTAAGAAGTTTGTGGACAAGTTGGATCAACTATATATAAATGTCCCACTATTGGAGGCAATTGACCAGATGCCCACCTACGCTAAATTTTTGAAGGAGATAGTCACGAAGAAGCGTAAAGTGGAGAAGTTCGAGACAATTGCCACGGCAAAAGAATATTGCTCTGCTTTGAGTAATCTACCATCAAAGAAGAAGGATCCAGACAGCTTCATTATTCCTTGTTCCATTGGAGAAAAGTTTTTTGCGAAAGCACTCTGTGATCTTGGATCGAGTGTAAATCTGATGCCCAAGTCAATTTTCGTGAAGCTTGGCATGGGAAATGCGAGGCCCACATCCGTCATACTGCAGCTAGCCAATCGTTCCCATGTGAGACCCGAGGGGAAGATCGAAGATGTCATAGTGAGGGTGGACAAGTTCGTTTTTCCAGCCAACTTCCTCATACTTGATTGCGAGGCTGATGCTAATACACCCATCATCTTAGGGAGGCCTTTCCTAGCAACCGGTCGCATTCTCATTGATTGTGAGAAGGGTGAGCTTACAATGCGAGTAGCAAATCAAAGATTGACCATGAACATCAACAATTCTCTCAAGTACATGGATGATTCTGAAGAATGCCAGAGCATTTTGAAAGCAGATTATGAGCAATCTACAGCAGCTGATCAATTTTGCCACAACAATTTCGTGCAACTGGATGAGTATGAAGAGCTCACGAATGAAGAAGAGGAAGAAGCTAGTGAACCTTCATTGGAGGAGCATTAATCTAGTCTGCGGATAGCTAGAAACAATTCGAGCTTCGAGCCTCTTGATTTCGAGGAATTCAGACCTCCTAAGCCTTCATTACTCGATGCACCGAAGCTGGAACTAAAAATTTTGCCA
The DNA here is from genome assembly GCA_035048815.1 of Abelmoschus esculentus. Lineage (NCBI taxonomy): Eukaryota > Viridiplantae > Streptophyta > Magnoliopsida > Malvales > Malvaceae > Abelmoschus > Abelmoschus esculentus. The sequence goes on from JAUCBN010000015.1 coordinate 9,572,972, forward strand.
CAGCATTTGAAATATGCTTATCTGGGTAAAGACGAGACCCTGCCTGTTATTATTTCTGCGAACTTAAATTCTGATCAAGAGAGAAGTCTACTTGCTGTTTTGTCACAGCATAAACGAGCAATAGGATGGACCATGGCAGATTTAAAGGGGATTAGTCCTACCATCTGTATACATAAGATACTTCTCCAAGAATGTCATGGAAAATCCGTTGAGCCACATCGTAGACTCAACCCCATCATGAAGCAAGTTGTTATGAAGGAGATTCTTAAATGGCTTGATGCTGGAGTAATTTACCCAATATCGGACAGTTCATGGGTAAGCCCGGTTCAGTGTGTACTAAAGAAAGGAGGCACGACCGTGGTGAGCAATGAGGACAATGAGCTATTGTCGACGCGAGTAGTGACCGGATGGAGGATTTGTATGGACTATCGTAAGCTCAACAAAGCTACGAAGAAGGACCACTTTCCTCTACCCTTGATCGACCAAATGTTAGATCGCTTGACAGGCAAAGCTTACTATTGTTTCTTGGATGGATATTCGGGTTATAATCAAATAGCTATCGCACCGGAGGACCAAGAGAAGACCACTTTCACTTGTCCTTATGTCACTTACGCTTTTCGAATGATGCCCTTTGGATTGTGTAATGCCCCGACAACTTTCCAGCGCTGCATGCAAGCTATCTTCTCCGATATGGTTGAAGACTCTCTTGAGATTTTTATGGATGACTTTTCTGTTTTTGGAGACAGTTTCCAGAAATGTCTTGGCAATTTAGCAAAGGTCCTGAAGCGATGTAAAGAGGCTGACCTTGTGCTAAATTGGGAGAAATGTCACTTCATGGTGACGGAAGGTATTGTGTTGGGCCATAAGATCTCACACAAAGGCATTGAGGTAGACAGAGCTAAGATCGAGGTGATCGAGAAGCTATCACCACCGACAAATGTCAAGGGCATAAGAAATTTTCTTGGACATGCGGGATTCTACCGGAGATTCATCAAGGATTTCTCCAAGATCTCCAAGCCCTTGTGCAGGTTGTTGCAGCAGAACTAGCCTTTTGTGTTCGATCAAAAATGTCATGGCGCTTTCACAGAGCTGAAGCAAAGCCTGATCAATGCACCAATTGTTGTTCCCCCAGATTGGACACTACCGTTCGAGCTGATGTGCGACGCGAGCGACTACGCCGTGGGAGCACTCTTGGGGCAGCGTCGAGGTAAAATTTTTCATGTTGTTTATTATGCTAGCCGTACTTTAAATGATGCACAACTTAACTATACTACCACCGAGAAAGAGCTACTTGCCATGGTATTTGCATTTGACAAGTTTAGGTCATACTTGATAGGCACTAAGGTCATTGTTCACACCGATCACTCAGCAATTAAGTACTTAGTGACTAAAAAGGATGCCAAACCTAGGCTCATTAGATGGATACTGCTGTTGCAAGAATTTGATTTAGAAGTGGTAGATAGGAAGGGCACCGAGAACCAAGTTGCTGATCATCTTTCTAGGCTAGAAGATAACCTGGAATGTCATGACAAAATTGATATACATGATGAATTTCCTGATGAGAAAATTCTTTATGTCACGGCAATTCCGTGGTACGCTGACCTTGCTAATTTTCTCGTTAGTGGTATTTTGCCTTCTGACATGACTAGCTAGGGAAGGAAGAAATTCAGACATGACGCGCGGTCATATTTCTGGGATGAACCGTATCTGTTCAAGCGTTGTGCCGATCAAATTATCTGAAGATGTGTGCCGGAAGAAGAGCAACGTGATATTTTGCATCACTGTCACACAGGCCCATGTGGAGGTCACTTTGGAGGGATGAGGACTGCTGCAAAAGTCCTCCAATCAGGTTTCTATTGGCCTACATTATTCAAAGATGCTCAGGCATTTTACCAAGCCTGCCACCGATATCAGAGAACTGGGAACATTTTCAGACGGCATGAAATGCCACGACAAAACATATTGGAGGTCGAGTTATTTGATGTATGGGGCATAGACTTTATGGGACCATTCCCATCCTCATTTGGAGATCTGTACATCCTTTTGGCGGTAGACTATGTGTCTAAATGGGTTGAAGCCATTGCAACACCAAGGAACGATGCAAAGACAATGCTTAAATTTCTGCATAAGCACATTTTCACAAGATTTGGTGTGCCAAGGGCTATCATCAGTGATGAAGGTACCCATTTTGACAACAAGTTAATTGCCAAGGCATTACAAAGATATGGGGTGCGACACAAAATTGCCACGGCATATCATCCCCAGACCAATGGGCAAGCCGAGGTTTCCAACCGTGAAATCAAGCAAATTTTGGAAAAAGTGGTGAATCTGAGAAGGAAAGATTGATCACCAAAGCTTGATGAGGCGTTGTGGGCGTACCAAACAACTTTCAAAACCCCACTAGGTATGTCTCCATTTAAGCTAGTCTATGGCAAAGCATGTCACCTCCCGGTCGATTTAGCTGGTGAGAGAAGACTTATAAAGTTGAATGAGATGGAGGAATTCATGACCCAAGCTTATGAGAATGCTAAACTCTACAAGGTGCAAACCAAGCGATGGCATGATCAAGCGATTTTGCCACGACATTTTCATGCAGGACAACAGGTGCTCCTATTCAACTCAAGGCTGAAGCTCTTCCCTGGGAAGCTGAAATCGAGGTGGTTCGAGCCATTTGAAATTCACCATGTGTATCCCCATGGAGCTGTAGACATCAAAAATCCGGACGATGGGACAATTTTCAAAGTTAATGGCCAGCGTCTGAAGATCTACACTAGAGCCCACGTGATGCGAGATAAACCTACCGCATATCTGATAGATGCATGACATACTGAAATGTCATGGCATTTTCAGTTTACTCCTGTTCATAAATAAATAATCTTTGAGTTTGTTTTTATTTGCTTTTATTTGCTTAGTCCTTTTTAATCCGTTCTTTTATTTTTATTAGGTTATTATACACCCTTTGAGGTGGACGACTTTAGGAAAAAGAAGGAGAAAAGTAGGAAACCATACTTAGAAACTTTGGGCGGCAAAAGACAAAAGGAGGAGCCTTTTATTTATTTTATTTTGAATTTCAAATTCAACACACTCTCTCTCCTATTAAAAACCTGACACCTTTATTCCCCACCCACCAATTAACCCCCTCCACATGTCTTTAGCCCACACACCCCACTAGGAAACAAATAAAGGTTTCACCTTTATTTTCTTTAACCTTCATCTTCTTCTTCAAACCCCCTCCATAGCCGAAAACCCCCTTCCTCCATTAAAGAAAAGTTTCAAGCTTTCTTGCTTTCTCTCCTTACTTTTCACTCAAAGATGGTACGCACAAGACCTTTAGGATCCGCACCACCCCCGCTTCCCGTTTTTGTGGACCAAGCGGCGGAAGAAAGATTCAAGAGCTTCAAGAACGGAAGGATTTTGTTCGAACAAGGCTTCAATCTCTCCAATGAGATGGGACCAGAGGTAAAAGATGTGGTGGCGCAACACCATTGGGAGAAGTTCGCCGCACATCCAGGCTCCATCAACGCAACAATAGTGCGTGAATTCTACGCAAATATCCATAGCCCAGACCAGAAATCCGTTTATGTCCGGGGCAAAAATATTCACTTCACCAACACCGCTATCAACCGATTCTTCAAGATTCCCCAAGGAGTGGACCGCCACGCCAAGAAAGAAGAAGAGGCTGATTATGAAACCTATCAGGGAGTGAAGGAAGATTTGTGTTTGCCCGGGACAGAATGGAATGGTCAGCAAGCAGCACGGCACACGGTGAACCGAGAGTCTCTACTTCCCAACGCTCGGTTGTGGAGCCACTTTGTTCGATACAAGTTGATGCCTACCTTGCATCATACCACTGTAAGTTTGCCCCGCCTTATGTTGTTGCATTCTATTTTATTTGGCTGCCCCATGGATGTAGGGAGGATTATTGTGCAAGAGACGCACGCATGTTGGAAGAGACCCAAGAGCACCCTTGTGTTCCCAAATATGATCACGGCTTTGTGCCGGAAAAAGGATGTCCCAAAAGATCCGTACGATGAAATTCTAGAAGGCATGAAAGGGCTTTCGCCCGAGAAGGTGACCGCCTTAATGGGAAGCGTAGATGAGCAGTCAGAATCTTCTCACGTTGCTGCTGCTCGAGGAAGAGCTCCATTCTACAAGGATGAGGCACTGGAGCTGTCCAAGAATGCCTTGGCAAAAGTGGATGACTTGTCCAAAGATCTCAAAGAATTTTTTCTCTACACGAAGCAAAGAGACGAAGTCATCAAAGCTTACCTGGAAGAGCTGCTTCCTCCTCTCGATCAAGAATTTCCTGCTTTCATGGACTCAATATTGCCCACTGCAAAAGAAAATGCCACGGCATTTACAACTGCTTCAACTCCGACCAGGCGAGCTGCACCTGATCTAAATCAGGTACCATCCCCAGTTGAGCCGTCAGAGGAGGCACGACCAACAGATCCGGAGAACGAGGAACAAGTCCCAGAAGCGCAATCACCAGCACAAGAACAAACTCCTGAAAATGTCACGACATTTTCAGAGGAGCAAGCCCAAACTCAAGATCAACCGGACCCCACTGCTGAAAAACAAAAGGAAACCGAGTTTATTTCTTCACTTTTCGAAGACCCGCCCGCACCGCCAGCACAACAACAAGAAGAACATCACCCAGCGGCTCCGACAGTTGAATCACAAATTCCCTCTCCTCAGAGGAAGAAATCAAAGCGCAAACTCAAAATGTCGACTGGGAAGCTCCCAACCCCACTTTCAGCTGCTAGCAAATCAAAATCATGGGGAGCCGATGAAGAGACTGACCCTGAAGTCAGCCCACCCCCGTTGAAGCGTCAAACCTCGCGTCGAATTGCCACCACACCGCCCAAGTAGCCAAGGTACATCTCATTGCATTTCATTTACTTGCATTGCATAGCATATAGTTTAATTTTTTTAGGTGCATTGAGTACAATGCTTGCCTCAAGTTTGGTGGAGGTATCGTTCTCAACTCTTTTTCATGTACATGATAGCTGCAGTTGTAGAAAAATGTCATGATATTTTTAAAAGTTTAGGTTAAGTTTTTAGTGTTATAGTTAGTGATGCCCGATGATGATATTCCTTATATGGCCAGTATTGAATTGAATGCATGACTTGGGATTTGAATAGAACCTACCTTAGAATTTGGTTGATCGTGATTATTTTATTGTTACACGAGTGTATGTTCTCCATGCTTAGGAAAGTTAGAAAATTTTTTATAGAATGAAAACTTGAATAGCTTAGCATGCTTAAATGAATTTTGATGTTAATAGAGAACCCCCAATAGTTAGTATTAGAAGTTGATAATAAATGCCTGGACATATCTGTAGAGGGATACTCTGCTATGCCATGGCATTTCCGCATTTCCATGTGCATATGAGTTACTGAAAGAGGCACAGGGTGACGCTACACTTTTAACTTGCCATGGCATTTCCTAGATATTGCGTTTAAATGAATGGCAGCTATGGTATGAGTAGAAGGTAGTGTGACAGGATGACTCCTCTCGTAGCAGTTTGTTGGCTTGTATAAAAAAATGTATATATATAAATATGAGGAGTATTAAAAATATGTTTTAAAGAACAAACAAGCCTTGCTAGAATAGTGAACATTTCTTAGAATTTTTCTAAGTTAACTAAGCATAGATTAGATACACTCACTCATGCACACACACGCAGTCGACCTAGTCCTAGGGCAGTGTTCTTGAAAATTCCTCAAGTTTTATATGTTTATGCCATGACATTTTCTGAGGGCTGAAACTCTGACCTATTGCTTGCCTAGATTTTGAATTTGTCATGACATTCTTTCTCTGCTAGCTGTTATCCATTGCTTGAGGACAAGCAATAGCTTAAGTTTGGGGGTGTGATAACTCCGCAAAAAGGCTATATTTTAGGCCTTTTTACTTAAGTTATTGAGTGCCCTTAGGCTCATATAGGATCATTTAGTTGCATTTAGGGTCATAACATTACATATAATCTTTTGGTTATGCCTTGGCATTTTCATATGGTAATAGGTGCTATTTCACGAGAAAGGTAGTTCTTTATAGTGGTGTTGTGCAGGAAGCAGAAACGGAAGCTGAGGCAATTTGTCATGGCATTTGCAGAAGGATAACAAAAGGAAAATGCCATGGCAAAGCTAGAGAACTCCTGGGCTGAGCTAAACGACAAAGAGATATTTTGATAAGAGTGTCAGCTGGTGATACCACAGCCGCTCGGGACCACTACAGCTAGCTACAACCACCTCAGTAGGGGACCACTGCCATGTTGCCTGTATGCGAGCCACCCGGGTAGGGGACCACTGTCACCTCTGCCAGTCCTGCAGAAATGCCAGGACAAAACGAGGGCAGAAATGGACTTTTACACATCTTTTAGGGTTTTTCACCCTCTTTAAAAGACATGGTGACCTACACTAAAAGAGAGGTTTTGGAGAGGAACAACCAGAAAAGAGAGACCTTTGCGGCGGTCTTTGCGGCGGCGGAAAGCTTCCACCTTTCTCCTCCAAACTCCGGCCAAGGGGACCTCCATTGATAGAGCTCGAAGGGAGTGGTGTGCTAGGCACCTGAGAGGGGCTAGCACACCAAGGCGTCCCATGGTGGTTAAAGAGCCGGCGGCAGTGCACACCGAGGGTGTCTTCTAGTCCTCCTTCCTTGCTTTATTTTGTTTATATTTTCATGAGGATGATTGTTAGATGTTTAAGATTTATGTGGATGATTTATCTTAACATTTAGCCCCACCATGTAGCTTTGTTTCGGTGGTTGCTTTTATGGATGATTAACTTTTGTTTCTATTTAATATATTGCCTACTAAGTGTTTGTATATTTGCTTTGCTCATTGTTGGTAATTATTTAAGCATTGTAAGAGGCACGAGAGTGTCCCGTGTTTAGGTACATGTTAGAGCACTCGAGAGAGGCGTAACTATAGATCCTTAGATCATCCGAGAGGAGCTAAGGAAGGATCTACATGAGCAATGGGTTCTAGACTGAAAATAGGGCCTAGTTTGATCCTAGAGCACACAAGAGAGGCGTAGGTGAAGGCTTCAACGACTAAAAAGAGTGTGCTTTACCGATAGACTAAGGTGTCATTCGCGTGACAAGCGAAAATACCATGGCATTTTAGAATATCAGGTTCCTATGACTTGAGAGAGCGGGAATACTTTAGAAACCTCTGTCGAGTAGGTATACACCGTAGTGGATATATGTTAGGTAGGAGTAAGGGGTAGGAAACCATAGATGCCATCATCAGTCATTCCCGAGAAAGTTCATTAATGGAGGAGAAGTACAATATATTGTTTAACGTGTTCCTGCATTCTGTTTTTGCCTCCGCATTTACAACTTACTTCCATTGTTTTGTGTCGCGTGTCAAAAGTGCGCGTTTAGTGCAAGTGGACACATCGAAAGTAATAAGTGATAAGTATTTTATCGAGTTATCGTCTCCTCAGGGACCGGGATACTTAATATGCTTTCTTCACCTTCTTGTTCTGTAGAAAAAGTAAAGAACACAAATGAGTTGATTTGATTTATCGAAACTAAAATAACTAAATAAAAATAAAGAGTTGAAATAGTAGAGAGAGATGGGCTAGGATCCAGTTGCGTCGTATTGTGGAATTAATTAACTTGTCTCTGTCCAATGCAATCGTATATCATTGCCTCGGCAGCACTGCAGTTTACTGCCTTGGCAGCAACAATACTGTCTGCCGCGGTAATCCCTTGCTCGTGGGCAGACTCTACCAAAGTTCAGCAAAGTGTCCTTGGATGACTCCGCTTATCCCTAAGTCAGAGTGCTGTTGATAACTAGTCCTTGATGATACCTCCCGGCGTGAACCAATTATACTCACCAACCAATCTCACACTTCTTTTAGCCGCTGAAACTCTTAACCTATCCCTAGGCTGAGTTAGTATTTCGCGATTGAAACACCGTACTTACCCCTTTCGTGAATCTAACTATCTCGAGCTTAGATAAATGGATGTTTCACAATATCCTCTCCCGAGCTCAATTGTGAAAACAAAGAATAACAAAGGATAAGCAAACCTTGGTAACTTTATTGCATTGAATCAAAGAGAAGGTAGAATATCCTCTCACAAATACTCGACAACTTTCACCTAATCCCTAAGAAGGTTTAGAACATAATGGAGAGGAAAGAAACAAGAATAGAATTCGGCTCTCTCCCTAGGTATCCCGTGTTTGTACATTGGGTGGCTAGGTCTTTATATAGGCTAGACCTAGGGCAAACCTTTCCTAAGTAGAATACAACTTGGAGTAGGGAACAAGTGAAGTACATAATAATAATATATTTCCAAGTTTGCTTCGGCTAAGGGGTTTTCCCGTGTGCTCTTCCTTTGGGCTTTTCCTTGTGCTAGCCAGCTCCGATCCATGGGCCTCAAGTCCAGACACATTCCTTGGATTTTTGTCTTTCCATCGTCTATAGTCTTGCTTCCTGTCTTTCTGTTGCTGCCTCGGCATCAGGTCCTGCCTCGGCCTTGTCCCTACCGCGGCACTGGTTCTCCTGCACAGATATGAAAACGCAGTAAAACGTGCCTTTTTCTGTAAATATTATCTATATGAGTATAACTTCTAAATATATCACATTAAGCACATGCATTGGCCCGACTGGGTGTATATTTGATGATTAATGCCCATAAAAGGAGTAAAAAGTGATAGTGTGTTGAGCACTTATCATTTTGCTTGTTACTCAGTGATCTCTCGCTATTCACTCACACACCACCTCCATACATTCACCTTGCCATCACAATCCATACCATTTTGCCTTGGCATATTTTAGTTGCTTGCATTCTAGAATTGCCATAGCATTTCCATTTTACACCTTCACCGTACATAACCATTTTCTCTTATTTATATCTTTACCTTTGTTTTCCTTTTTAGTTTATGACAACCCTTTTTGTCTTGGCAAATTTGACTGCATGCTTTACATAGATCCTCGTGGGAATGATACTCACTCACCCTATTATTACTTGTATAACTATGTATACTTGCACATATATATGTGTTCACATACATCATTTATAGCACTACATAGAACACACACACCCCTAAACCTTATGTATGGATTAAATACTTAAAATCCATGTTAATTACATCTCAATACTTAAAGATTCATGTATATAGGCATAAAAAACAACCATGTAAAACCCTTGAACGAAAATTAAGAAAACAATGAAATTTTTATCAAGAAAATCGATTTTATTAATTCAAGACTTTAAAGATTGTTGCAATTACACAAGAACTTAGTAATTTCATTAAAGAACTTTAGGTTTCATAGGTTTAAATGATTCTCACCTGCAAAATTATTCTGTCACAAGACTAAACAAATCAGAATTTTTTAATAGAGTAAAGAAAGGAAGAAATCAGATTATCGAGAGAGAGAAGAAGAAGAAAGGGGAAAGAGGCTATTCATTCATAACATTCGATAAATCAAACCCTACAATAGCCTTACACCCTTTAAACATACTGAAAGCAAAACGACCACGTTTCCTCATAAGAACATGGTCAAACGCACCGTTTTATTAAACCTGTTTAACGGGCAAAATAAAAACTAAAAAGGAATTAAAAGACCAACGGTCAACAGCATTTCAAACCCTCACAATACTCCCTCCATCCAGAAAATCCTTGTCCTCAAGGATTGAATTGTGGAAAATGTTGCTACAACAGATGCAAGATCTCCCCATTTCGAGTCCCCCTTCTTCAATAAATTAGTTAATGGTCTAGCCTTACATCCATAATTTTTAATGAATCTCCGGTAATAACCTGAGAGACCTACAAAACCTCTAAGTTCTTTCACTGATCGTGGAACTGGCTACTCTAAGATAGCTTGTACTTTAGCTTGATCTATTGCAATTTTCCCCTTAGAGATCACATAACCCAAATACTCCACCTCACTAACCCCAAAGCAACATTTAGACTTCTTAACATATAATTGATGCTCCTTCAAGATTGCTAAGACTTCATGTAAGTGCAACAAATGTGATTTCCAATCAAGAGAGTAGATCAAAATATCGTCAAAAAATACTAAAACATACTTCCTCAATTGATTCTTAAAAACTTTATTCATCAAACCTTGAAAAGTGGCCGGAGCATTATTGAGGCCAAAGGGCATCACCAAATATTCATAATGGCCCTCGTGTGTCCTGAAAGTTGTCTTGTGGATATCGGTTTCTCTCATCCTGATCTGATGGTAGCCTGATCTTAAATCCAATTTAGAGAAAAATAATGTTGACTCCAACTCATCAAGCAATTCTTCTATGATAGGCATGGGGAAACTATCTTTCACTCTCACTTGATTTAATTTTCTATAGTCGATGCACATACGCCATGCTCCATCTTTTTTCTTAAACATAACTACTGGTGAAGAAAAAGAGCTGCTACTGTTTCGGATTATCCCAGAATCCAACATTTCCTTCACAAGTCTCGCAATCTCATCCTTCTGAAAAGCAGGACGTCTGTATGATTTTACTTTGACTATGGTTTTCTCATGTAACAACTCAATCTTGTGCTCATGTACTATCTCGGGAGGCAACCTCTTTAGTTCTTCAAAAACCATTCTGAATTTCTGCAAAAGTTCCAGAGTGTCTATTGGTAATTGGTCACAAGAACCCTTCACTTCTAGTTGAGGACTCAATAACCATAAACTTGTTGTACATGGTCCTTGGTTTCCTCTCAATAGTCTATTACAAGATTTGGTGCTCATAATTTGTAACTTCCCTATTTGCAACCCATTGACTGTTACTTCTACTCCTTGATGACTAAATCTCATTTGCAATTTACCAAAAATCCAAGCAATAGTTCCCAAAGTGGAGAACCATTCAATGCCTAACACTATATCGTAATTTCTCAAAGGCAGAACCAAACAATCTTTCACAAGCTTCATTCCTTGTACCTCCCATGAGATATTTCTACAGTTTCCCATAATAGTGAGTGCATTTCCATCAGCTACCATCACCTTAAACTGACTCTTTCTATCTCGTCCCCATTTCAACCCCTTGACAATGGCCAAATTCAAAAAATTGTAGATACTACCCGAATCTACCCATGCCACACAAGGAAATCCTCCAATAATAACTTCCAACCTTAGAGTTTCCCAATTAGTTGCTCCCCGCATTGGATTTAAAGATAACACATGCTCCCCCTCCTTAGCAGCATTACTAACCTCTAGTTCAACAGTTTCTTTACAGTCCAGAAACACTTCAGGATCAACCTCTTCCTCTGTCCCTTCCACCAGAATCTGATAAAATTAAGTATGAGCACATTTATGTTCGGGTGTGTATTGCGCAGCACACCAGAAATATAACCCCTTCTCCCTCCTGTTTTCAATTTCGCTGGCAGATAGAACCTTCCCAGTTGATTTTGTTTGGTTAGTATTTTTTGCCTTTGTGGTAGTAGGACCTACCATAATTGGAGTTGAATACTTAGAGGAAATTGATCCCATTGTCCCTCTCAAAATACTACTGTTTGCTCTAGAGGGAATCGTTACAGACAATGGAGCATGCACCTTCCCAAGACATGAAGAACCATAACCCTTTTGACTCCCAGGTAACATGGCTTCTACATGCTTTGCCAAATGAAAAGCATCTATAATAGACTTTGGTTGTAACAGTTTGACCATAGGACTAATCTCAATACGAAGATGATTTTTAAATAAACTCAATGGATAATCCTCGGGCAGCTCTACTTGAGTTAATAATTGGATAAAATCATCATAATATGCCTCAACAGTACTAGTTTGTCTCAATGCTATCAAGTCCGCAAAAGGGTCATCAAACCCTTCAAGGGCAAAACGATCCCTCAACAATTGTAAATAATCCTCCTAATTACTAATTTGCATACCTCTTGGTGTTTTGGTAATAAACTGGTGCCATTGTAACGCTTTCCCTTCGAGATGAAGCACCACTACTCTGATATTTGTTGCTTCTGGAACCAACTCTGCCTCGAAGTAATACTCGATTTTGTAGTACCAACTCTTAAAATCAGTCCCATCAAACTTTGGGCATAATAGCTTATAAGCAAAATTGTGAGTCTGGGATGATCTTTCTTTCAACCGTATCACCTTCTCTTTCACCTCAATTGAATTCTGTACCATAGGATTTGGAAGTTATGGTTCAACATCAACAATCTGATTCACTATCACTGGGTTCTGCGAAGTTGTCTGCGGCGACCCCAAAATTCCGGTATGTTGCGTTAACATTTCTCCAGCATCTATCTTCTTACCCAAAGCAATTTCCAACATTTTGTGTAAGTTCGCCAGCATTGCAGTTTGCACATCCTGGAATCGAGTTGTAATTGTTGTCTCCAAACGGTCCACTCTATCTTGAATCCTATCAGCAGCCAACTGCCATTCTGGTGGTTCAACTGGTGCAAAAGGTTCAGCACCTGCATTCTGAGCAGCCAATGTCAATTGAGCCGATTGATGTCGCGTCTCCACCATGGTGCCGAGGAACGTGGCTCTGATGCCTTTGTCACAAGACTAAACAAACCAGAATTTTTTTAATAGAGTAAAGAAAGGAAGAAATCAAATTATCGAGAGAGAGAAGAAGAAGAAAGGGGAAAGAGGCTATTCATTCATAACATTCGATAAATCAAACCCTACAATAGCCTTACACCCTTTAAACATTCTGAAAGCAAAACGACCACGTTTCCTCATAAGAACATGATCAAATGCACCGTTTTATTAAACCTGTTTAACGGGCAAAATAAAAACTAAAAAGGAATTAAAAGACCAACGGTTAACAACATTTCAAACCCTCACATAATCCAACCCTTTCAAGGTTTAAAAACAAGTAAAATCGAAGAGAAATGAAGTACTTTTGAAGAAGAAAAATATAAAGAATTAAACAAATGAATTTTTATTAAAAGGATTTGTGTTTAACTTTGAAAAGATGATTTAGTGTATGCCAAGAAGAGGAGAAGTCAAAATCTTGAAAATAGGTTTATGTTTATTATATAAAAAAGTTTTTAGGAATTAAATTAAGATTTTTGGGTTATTAATTAAAATTATGGGTTACGGGTTATTAAAATAGGCCCTTGTAAGTCTTATATCAGATAGGATTAGGATTGGATCAAAGCCCCTTAAAGATTCAAAGTTTTGGCTTAGTTTGTAAAATTGTCCTTAAGTTTTCAATTTTTACAAAATAGTCACTAATTTCAAAATCTTAGGGATTCAAGGGTCAATTTTAGAAATTGAGTTAACCAAATTCAAATATATATTAAATAAGGATTTTAGGATATTTTTCCATAATTTATTTTGAGTTCAAACTAATATTTAAGTATTTAATCTCGAAGTAGGCTATAACGACAAAATCGGTTCACTAACTTCTAGGCCAATTTTTAGGCCATTACAACTACAACATTGGCTCTCCTCGGGTGGTACTCAATAACAAAGTCGTATTCCTTAAGCAACTCAATCTATCTCTTTTGCCTCAAGTTCAATTCCTTTTGTGTGAGTGGATACTTTAAGCTCTTGTGATCCGTATAGATGTAGCATTTTTTCCCATAAAGGTAGTGTCTCCATATTTTCAGTTCAAGGATAATGACAAAAAGCTCCAGATCTTGTGTAGGGTATTTCCTTTCGTGAATCTTATGTTGTATCGAAGAATAAGCCACAACCTTACCCTTTTGTATAAGCACACATCCCAAACCATTTAAGAAAGCGTCACTAAAAGCCACATAGTCCTTTTCGGGTTCTGGTTAAGTCAAAACAGGTGTTTCTATCATGTAAGCCTTCAACTATTCAAAACTTTGTTGCATCCTTTCTTTCCATTACAAAGGAACTATTTTTTGTAACAACTTGATCATTGGTGCAACAATGATTGAAAAATCTTTAACAAACCTTCTGTAGTATCCGACAAGATCAAGGAAACTACGAACCTCTACAACATTCCTCGGCAGTTTCTATTCCATTGCTTCTTTTATCTTTTGGGGATTTACATGAATCCTATCAACTATTATGATGTGACAAAAAAAGTATGGTAGCCAAAACTCACACTTGCTAAACTTTGCATAGAGTTGTCTTTTCCTTAATGTTTACAAAACGACTCGTAGGTGGTAGTCGTGTTCTTCCTAGGAATGCAATTACACCAAGATATTTTCTATGAACACCATTAAAAATTGATCTAGATAAGGTTGAAAGATCAAGTTCATTAAATCCATGAATGTAGTTGGTGCATTAATAAGAACAAATGACATCACTCTTTTAGAACACTCAACCTATCCTCAACATTCTAAACGCAATTTTCTGAACATACTCCTCCACCATCTTTAGTTGATAGGTAGTACCCCAAACTCAAATCAATCTTTTAGAACACTCAACCTATCCTCAACTGGTCAAACAAGTAATCTATCCTTGGAAACGGGTACTTATTCTTTATGATCACTTTGTTGAGTTGTCTATAGTCGATACACATTCTCATCGATCCATCATTCTTCTTTATAAACAAAACTGATGCACCCCAAGGAAAAAACTCGTCCAGATGAATCCCCTTTTCTAAAAACTCTTGTATCTGATCTTTTAACTCTATCAACTCCGCTTGTAACGCCCCAAAAATAAGGCCTAAAAGTTAGTGGGCCGATTTAAGTAGTTAAGCCTAGTTTGAGATTAAATTCTAAAAAATGATTTTTGGTCGAAATAAAATATGGAAAAATTTCCTAAAATCATTATTTAATATATATTTGACTTTGGTCCAACCAATTTTAAAAATTGACCCTTGAAACCCTTAGATTTTGAAACTAGTAACTATTTTTTAAAAATTGAAAATCTGAAGATAACTTTATAAATCAAGCAAAAACCTTAAATCTTTAAGGTGATTTAATCCAATTATAATCCTAGATGGTCTAGAATTTCCAATTTTTAATTAATTAAATCCAAAAATTAGATTTTAACTCAAATAACTAGTTTTACTTGATTTTAAACTCTAAAACCCTATTTAAACACTATAAACCTAACATATTTTTTTATTTTCGTTTTCCCTCATTGAAGGCAAGATTTCAACTAATTTTTAAGGTAAAAACCTTTTCTTTTTCATCTAATTCCGTTTTCAATAATTATTATAAATTTTTCCTCTTTAAAATTCTAGTTTTCTCATCGTTTTCATGATTTAAAATCCGAAAAGCAATTGGATCAGTTTTGGAGGTTAGGTTTCATCAACCCTCTAGAACTTTGAAGTTCTTTACATAAATTCCCAATTTCTTGTCTTGGTAAAAACATTTCTAATCCTTTGTTTTTAAAAAATCGGTTTTTGAGTCAAAAGTCATTATTTTCGATCAAGGTTTTTTACTTACTATTTTTTGTTCTTAAAAGGATTATTTTTAATGTTTTAAGATTTTTATAAAGTGGTTTTAAAATCCCTAATCCCGAACTAAAGGTTTAAAAGAGGTTTGGTGGTTTCAAAAAAGTTTTCGGTTAAGGTTTTGATAGGTTTAAGGGGTTGTCCGAATTGGGATTTATTGAGTGCGATTAGGAGCACTAAATCCATAGTTTTTGATGCTTGAAATAGGTAAAGAATTAGGTAATCTCTTTTGAAGTGATCGAGTGAAGTTTTGGTTACTTGTCGGACAAATTTCGATTATCAGTGAGTGGATTTGAGAGTGGGATGCTTCGAAAGTATTTTAACTTTATTTTCAAAGTGATGAGAGTGTAGGGAAGGTGTGAGAAACCTCCCTATACTCCGGAGTAAGTTTTACGTTTGCTCTCGTAAATCGGTTTTTCCATAATATGCTTGATTTACTATGTTTTTGACATTCTCGTATTTTATTGGTACATATGTGATTATGTACGTGTTAGAATGCTCTCGATGTTGTTTTAGGATGGTTTTAAATACCTCTACGATTTGGTTTTTGAAATAAGCCAAAAAGAGATTTTATCGATTTTGTGAGTGAACATGAGAAAGTGGAATACTAGTGTTTTTACCCACTATTTTTATATGAAATCTTGATCATTCATACTGTTTTGTTTTGGATATTGAGATGATGTTATGGGCATAAGTCGATCGATCGATAGGATGTCAATGCACTTTTTATTATTGAAAATTCGTATACGTATGTAAATTCCTTAGCGATGCATTAGTGTTATTGCTTAAATTGTGATATATGTGTTTTATTACATTTAAGCATAGCTTATGCTGGAAACTAAGGTGGGAAACATGTTTGTAATTGATTTCATTCGTCTGCATGAGATAGACTCGTGCGTGGTATGAGTAGCCCTCATACGTTGTATGGTGACGGTTTAATCCCATACATGGCATGATTCGGCATTTATGTCTTCATGCGAGTATCCGTTTATCCCAACAATTAGAAGTAGACTAATCGAATCACTAATGCTAGCACGTGAAAATGCAAGTGTTAAGTTTATATTGATTTTAATTGCAAATTGAGTTTTGCGTGAGTTTGACTTGTTTTCAAATGTTTTATAAAGCCTCTCTAATGAAGCATATAAGTCTTGAGTTATGTGGATTGGTTCCACGAGATAAAAAACATTTGCTGGATTTTTGTACTTGGTGGCGTTTGGCCACGTGTGATTTGTTTTAAAAGCATGAACTGATTTTCTTCTAAAACCTTTTTAGTATATTATGGGCTGCATTGCAAGTTGTTCAAACTGTTTTTAAGCATCCCTCACTAAGCAATTGCTTAACCATTCTCTTTTCCTTGCAATGCAGAGTAATGAGCCTCCACAAGTACTATTTTTATTACCCTTTTTACTCGTATTATTGTTATATTTAAGCATATTATTAATTATATTATTAGTGATCCATACATATTTACATAATTTTCTTGGTTGTCATATTTATTTTGTGTTTTGGTTAATATTCATGGAAAAGAATATTGCTTTGGTGTATTTCCATGTTTGCAGGATTCCTTCCTTGATGAGGAGATACAAAATGGGCAAGAAATTAGTGAAGATAAGGTCAATGTGATAGTACATGGAAAGAGTTGAAGAATAAAGCAAAGAAGGAAATAGGTGATGAAAATCAAATGAAGAATGAAAATATTCTTTATGAATATTTCCAATTCAACCTCACCTTGTCACCTAAGTCAACATAGATTTCTCCTATAAAAGAGCATGACGTCAAAAAGAGATGAGTTGAATAGGAGCCGAATTTGGGAGTCAATTTCTAGAGTTGATTAGAGAGAATCAATTTGGGATTATTCTTTGTATATCTTTAGAACCCATGAATTGATGCAATTGGTTTGATTATTCTATTTTGTGGTTATTAGATACGATTTATATTTTTATCTAAGTATTTAGTTGATCTTAATCAAAGTTTACTTATTCTTGGCAATTATTTGGTTTGCGAGAGAATTGGGAAAGGACCTCGTAAAACGATACATTTATCTAGATTCAGGAGAATTAGATTCATGAAACGAATAAGTATGGTTCGAACCAAGTGCGTGAGAACTAATCCGGCTTAGGGATAAATACAGGATTTCAACGGCTAATAGAAGCAACTCTTTGTCGAACTTTGAGGATAGTCGCCCAAATTGCCCGAGCAATTCCCTCATCGCAATTGCCCAAGCATTCGAAGAACTGACTAGGCAATCCGACTGAGCCCAATTGTCGGGACGATTTGAGCGGTGCGAGCACTTATTTACAAAGAAGAATTCAATTCGGACATCACTCCACAACTCAGGATAATCTAACCTCTTCTTTGACCCATTCGATTTCATCTATCTTTTCTTTTATTGTTTATTTTTGTTTATTTAAATTCTTATCTTGAATACTTGTGTTTTCATTTTACAGTGTGATAACTTAAGCAAAGTGGCCCAAACCAATCTCTGTGGAGAAATTATCTAATCTATACTATTACTTGCGACGTGTACACTTGCACCGTTTGCGTTGCACTAAAATCATGCAACAAGTTTTTGGCGCCGTTGCCGGGGATTGGCAATTGGTGTTAATTGTTTTTGTTATTGCATTTTTATTATTATTGTTACTAACTTATTTTCTTTTTATTTTTAAAAAAAAAATCAAAAAATTTTATAAGTGTGTTTCAAGTTGAAAGATTTTCAAGATGCAATGAGAAAGAAAGAAATTTGTTCGAGAGTTGATGTTGGAAGATAGGAATCGATCAAGTCAAGATTTTTTAACCGATGATTACTTGTACCAACCAAGAACAACCCAACAAGTTTTTGGGGTCGAGATGCAGAACGATAGAAAGAAATCTGTTTGGGAGTTAATGTTTGAAGATAGGAATTGAGCCAATCAAAAATTTCTTAGATTAAATGATAATTACCTATATCAACCAAGAGAAGCCCAACAAGTTCATGCCAGGGAAATTTTTTGTTCTTATTGTGGAGAAAATCATTCAGTTAACAATTTCCCATACAGTACTGGAACATATGGCCATATGGAGGACCATAGATGGAACCAACAATAAAATCCTTCATGGTATGATCAAAGCGCTCAAATTTTTTTACCATGACAATTTTGTTGATGCTACATATATGCCATGGCATTATAGTCCTTTTCAAGCAAATCCAAATTCATTAGAGGAAAGATTGCAAGCATCAATGGCTAGAATTGACGAATTAATCAGAAATGAATCAAGGTCCATGGATGCAATTATAGCTAAATGGGATGCAATTATAGCTAAATTGGATGCACGCTTGGGGGATTCAGAAGAGCAATTGAGGAGATTTAAATATGCCATGGATAACATGCCCCGACAATCAATTCTTACAGATATTGATACCCCAACACTAGAGGATGAGGAGGAATGTTTGGAACCTCCAAATCAAGAGCATGTTGATGAGAAAGACTATTCAACGTTGGATGAGCCTAAAGAAATAACTGCCACAGCAATTAAGGAGCTTGAACACAACAAGATTGCAACAAAAATTAGTGAAGCCGAGGAGAGTACTTCTATAAAAAATTCTAAGGAGTTTGATTCTCAGGATGTTACATTAGCACTGATGCTGAAAATGGAATCTAAAGATTCCTCTCACTCACAATTGCCTGGGCAATTATGTTACGACATTCTCGATCAACAAGATGACGATACTTTATTAATGGAATATGAGAAGGTAATGGATGAACCACTTGAATTCTTTCAAAACTGACCGCTTCCATTGCAGGTATCTTCTGAGGAATCAACGTTACAAGATTTAAAGCCATAAAAATAGGGGATGATTGTTTAGGAGATGATACTCTATCTTTGGTAATTCCATCTGATATTAATGTCATACCAAAATCTCTACTGATGGAGATATTTGAGAAGCATAAAGAACACGATGGGTTGATTCTTGAAGACTTCGAGAAAGAGAAACCTTGACTTGACATACATAGAATTTTGGCAGAAGATTGTCACGGCAATTGGCTAACACAACAATTGTCACGACAACGAAGGCTATATCCAACTATGATGGAAGTTAACGAGAATAAGGTAATCAAATGGTTGGATGTTGATATCATTTTTTCTAATAATTTATTTATGCCTTCAGGAACAATATCGAGGTGGAGAATTTGCATGGATTACAAGAGAAAACGAAAGAAAGACAACATCTTTTTAGGCAGAATTGTCACTCAATGGAGGGTGCGGATGGATTATAAAAAATATCGGAAATGACCCTCTATAATTTTCTTTATATTTTTTTAATATTTTTTTATCTTTTATTTATTTTGATATTTTTATGGATTTTCTGAATTACGGTTTCTTTTATATTTTATGAATAATTATCTCACATCTCTTTGAATAATTCTTGATTTATTGACCATTATCTTTTTAGGAAAGGAAATCAAGATCAAGGGAGATTTGATTGCAGATTTGGATAGACTTTAATATGGGTCAAACTTTGAAGAAATTAATTCCATAATTAACTCTAGAAGTTACCCTAATTTTTTGTCTATTTATTTTCCTTTATTTCTAACCGAAATTCTTTCCTTCCACTAATGGCCTTTTTCACCTACCTTCACTAATATTATTTTTGTTTTTCTTAACAGACAAGTGGAGTTGTGATTATATTGTACATTTTGGATCAATTTGCAGTGATATTATGCTCGCAACTTCACATGTCTAGGCAATTGTTGTTGCTCAGGCAAATGCTGCTCAAGATAAAGGAAAGAACCAATGGAGGACCTACTCCACCAGTACAACCACTACGACGAGGACTGAAAGTTAAATACATGGCAAGCAGGAAATTACTAACTCAAGGTGACGACCTTTCTAACTCATTTGCATTTTTATTTTTATTTTTATATGCATTGGGGACAATGCTCATCTAGAGTTTAGGGGTGTTTACCTTTAATTAGTTCATAATAGTTCCATTCATTATTAGTTGTTGCATGTAGATTGCATAAATTATTTTTCAAGTATTCAATTTGATCTAATTGCTTTGAATTTGATGGATAACTAATGATGAAACTTTTTCAATTCCACCTGATTGAAATAGCCTTTGATTTTAGGATTGCATAAGAATAACCTAGAGTTTTACTATGATGCTGATTTTTTTACACGGTTGTGACTTTTTGATTGATAGAGACTTTGTGAATTTCAGTTGTTAGAATTTTGGACAAATAAAATAAAGAGGAAAAGAGGATAAGCAATATCATTCTAGAGGTGCCCAAAACTGGCTCTAGTTGATAAAATTAAAGGAATTGCTTAATTTCTAGAGGTGCCCAAAACTGGCTCTAGTAAAATTGAAATTTATGCCCAGGCAATTACTGTGTTAAACCTACTATTCACATAGAATCTTAAAAATTGAATTGTTCACAACTACGCACACATTTGGTCACGAGTATTATAGTTTGATTATGGGTAATTGCTTTGTTCTCCGAAGAATTAAAAGGTGATCATACTTTGTGCCCCGGGTGTGAGGTTCGAAGTTAAATTTTAAAGCATGTCTGTGAAGATTGGATGTCTTGGCAATTAATTGTTAGTTTTGAGTTGCTTGAGGACAAGCAATAGTTCGAGTTTGGGGGTGTGATGAATGTCCAGAATTACTATTTTTATTACCCTTTTCACTCTTATTATTATTAGACTTTAAGCATATGATTAATTATATTATTAGTTATCCATACATATTTACATAATTTCCTTGGTTGTCATATTTATTTTGTGTTTTGGTTAATATTCGTGGAAAAGAATATTGCTTTGGTGTATTTCCATGTTTGCAGGATTCCTTCCTTGATGAGGAGCTACAAAATGGGCAAGAAATTAGTGAAGATAAGGTCAATGGGAGAGTACATGGAAAGAGTTGGAGAATAAAGCAAAGAAGGAAATAGGCGATGAAAATCAAATGAAGAATGAAAATATTCTTTATGAATATTTACAATTCAACCTCACCTTGTCACCTAAGTCAACATAGATTTATCCTATAAAAGAGCATGGCGTCAAAAAGAGATGAGTCGAATAGGAACCGAATTTGGGAGTCAATTTCTAGAGTTGATTTAGAGAGAATCAATTTGGGATTATTTTTTGTATATCTTTAGACCCCATGAATTGATGTATTTGGTTTGATTATTCTATTTTGTGGTTTTGAGATACGATTTGGATTTTTATCTAAGTATTTAGTTGTTCTTAATCAAAGTTTACTTATTCTTGGCAATTATTTGGTTTGCGAGAGAAGTGGGAAAGGATCTCGTAAAACGATACATTTATCTAGATTTAGGAGAATTAGATTCATGAAACGAATAACTATGGTTCGAACCGAGTGCGTGAGAACTAATCCGGCTTAGGGATAAGTGCAGGATTTCAACAGCTAACAAAAGCAACGCTTTGCCGAACTTTGAGAATAGTCACCCAAATTGCCCGAGCAATTCCCTCATCGCAATTGCCCAAGCATTCGAAGAAATAACTAGTCAATCCGAATGAGCCCAATTGTCAGAACGAGTTGAGTGGTGCGAGCAGTTATTTACAAAGAAGAATTCAATTCGGACATCACTCCACAACTCAGGATAATCCAACCTATTTTCTCACCCATTTGATTTCATATATCTTTTCTTTTATTGTTTATTTTTGTTTATTTAAACTCTTATCATCAATACTTGTATCTTTATTTTACAGTGTGATAACTTAAGCAAAATGGCCCAAACCAATCCTTGTGGAGACAATTTCTAATCTATATTATTACTTGCTAAGTGTAAACTTGCACCATTTTCTTTGTACTAAAATCACGCAACACAGAAAAAGCGAGACTCTCGACCGAGGAAGCAAAGAGTGCCATATTTTTGATACAATTTAATTGGAGTACGTTATCTTTAAATTGAATCTTCGATAGTAGAGAGCAACGAAACTAGAGACCTTATGCTAGTTATGATTGTTTTGTTGAGATCCTTGAATATGCTATTAAATCCATAAGTTTCTTAGTTTTAGTTATTCACATGCTTATCTCATTTTCATGAGTTAATGAAATAATTTGTTTGAATTTCACATGCTTCTATGTTTCTCTAGGTCGATATTTTGTTGAGATCCTTGAAAATGTATTCACACATTGGTTGATTCTTGAATTAATTAGGATAAATTGCATATAGTGAACTTGTTGTTACATGTGTTTAATGATCATTTAGGTGAAATTATGTATATAGACTTTGTAGGGCACGTTTAGACTTGAAACCAGAATAATTTATTTTATCTGGGTAGAGGGTTTCGATACTTGTTCATAGGGTATTGATACCTAGGCAAAAACATAACGATTTTCTGGGAAACTAAGCTTGGGTATCGAAACCACATGAATTGGTTTTAAAACGGTATTATGAAATTTAGAAGGAGTATTGATATGCATCACTTTGGTTTCGATACCGAACTTTATAGTTTCAAATGGTATCGGAACGGTCCTTCAGACGTATCGAAACGCAGGATTTTCGCACAAGCAATCTTTAGAGTTATCGATGGTGTATCAAAACACTTAAATCATGTATTGATACCCCTTTTTCGTTTTCTACAATATCGATACCGGGGAAGGGTTTTTCGAAACCCTTGTTATGTAATATCGTTAAAGGCTGAAATATAATTCTGAAAACTTGCATTTTAGTCACTAAACTTTTAGGAACCAATTAGATGACTTATAGGTATTATTTTAAGCTAAAAATTTATGTGCAAGCATAAAATATATTTAATTAATTATCGGTAACTTTAATTTCACTTTTAGATCACAAATGTATATAAAATTACAATTAGGTCCCTAAAACTTGTTCGATTAAATTAGGAATCGTTTCTCTTTAGTTTCTATTGCAATTAAACTCGGTCCTTGTATGAACATGTACGAACTAATTAATGCATTTAGAAAAAATAAAGGAAAATTTTTTAGGTTTGTTAATCGGGGTGAGTCTCCGGATTAGCCTCGGTATTCCCCGTGTAGCTTGTTCGAGTCGGGTGGCGTCTAGAACGGGTCGAGGGGGTTACAATGTTAGCGCCATTCGGTATGGGATGATTGAAACGGGAGTTATAGCAAGCATCACGTCGATCCTAAACTCCAACTCTCAATCCGGAGGTAATTTGGAAACTCTTTTGGGAACATATCTGTAAACTATCTCACTGTAGTGAGATTCTCCACCATTGGAATACCCACACTTTGTATCAACCACATGGGCCAAAAAGGCCTCACACCCTTATTGTATCGACCTTTGTATCGTTAAGACCGACACCATATGGGAAAGACACTGGTTCTTTTCCCCCTTTACTAACATCTTTCATCCATCTCCCACCCTAAGATTTAGAAACTTAGTCCGATAATCCAAAATTGCATCAAGGTCAAATAACCAGTCCATTCCTAGTATGAAATCAAACTCTTGAAACAGTAGCACCATCAAGTCCGCTGGAAACACTGATCCTTAAACCTCTATCGGGCACCTCCTAAAATCTTTATCTACATAAACATCATACCCCAAATAACTACTAACTCTAACCTCAACCTCCAACACCTCGAGTAAAAAGCCCCACTAATGGACTACACCACTCCGAGCAAAGGAATGAGTTGACCCTGAGTCTATTAGAGCAATAAATAGAATTGAAAACAAGGTAAAGGTACGTAAGATAACATTTGTAGCCTCACAATCCTCTTGAGCCCTCACAATATATTGTCTCACAGGTGCTCTAGCATTAGATTGAAAGGTACCCCCACTCTGATGTACGGAGGTGTGACTCGCTCCTCCTTTAGCAAAACCTCGCCCTCTCTAGGCAGGGTAGGTGTTCCTCGAGGCCTGAATGGGTGTGTTGCTTGCTTCCTCGGGACAGTCTTTTACAAGATATCAACATAACCACATCCATATCATTTCTTCCTTATCCTCCAACATTCTCCTTGGTGTCTATTACTGTAAATTCCATATACCAGTATATTCATCCTTTGGGTAGAACCTATAGAACTCCTTCCTGAAGCCAAAGAAAAGAAGTGCCTCCCATGAGTAGCCGGCTCTAGATGGTGCTCAAACCTTGCACTCTGATTTCCCACTCCTCTAAAACCTTCATTGTTTTAGTTCCTTCCCGAAGAAGAATGATAATAAATACAAGAGAAGTTCCAGGTCCTCCCACCAGAACCTTCTTGCCCACTAGTTTGCCCGAGCCAAGTTCCACCCACTTGCTCTAACGTCATAGCACTAGACACCAATGTTGAAAAGGTGGATAGTGGCTCCATTGTTAGGTAGATCTAGATTTCCTTCTTCAATCATTTTCTGAACCTTTTACATCTCAACTCCTCCTTAGAAACCAACTACGGGGCAAACCTGCTCAGCTAAAGAAACTCTTGGTCATACTCAAACACATATTTGTTGCCTTGAATTAGGTTGGTGAAATGACCCCTTAAACTATAAATATGAACCTATCCAATATACTTCCTTTGAAACTCCTCAAGAAAGATCTCTCAAGTGTGACACCCTCGTCCCGGGTTAGGAGACGGAGGTGTCGACCGGATATTTAAACTTGTAATTTAGACCGAGTTTGTATCTAATTCCCGAATATTTCGATTAATTGTGAATTAACTCAAGACAATTATGTATAAAGCCTATTAACTTTGAGGCCAATTTAAAACTTTTTCGTACTTTATTCAATTTACTAATTTGATTCCTAAATTTCTGTTCATCTATCAATTACAATTTCGATTGAGCTATAATCAAAACATTTAGTCAAATTTTGTTCATTTAATTATCGTTAACATACTCTTATTGATTAAGCCAATTTCCATTTTTATTTCAAGTTAACCAAAATTAACTAGGGGTATCGATACTCCCTATAGAGGGGTATCGGAACAGGGGTATCGAACCCTAGTTCGATATAGGTTGACTATGTTAACCCGTTGACCAAGGCTACGGAGCCTAGTTCGAAACAGGTATCGATGCAATTTCGTTTTTGGAAGCCCTAGTATCGAACCATGTATCGATGTTGGTCTTCCTCGTTTACTTGTTGACTAAGGTTGAGTAGCCTGGTTCGATACTGGCATCGATGCCATTTCGTTACTGGAACTCCCAGTATCGAACCAGGTACCGATGTTGGTCTATTCCAAAGACTCAAAAACTTAAGGCAACAATGGCCTGGCTCGATACTAGCATCGAACCAAGGATATCTTAATGAAGCTCGGCATGGAACCAAGCTTCGATGCCATTATGAATCTGCCAAGGGTGGTATCGATACCCATGTAAATGGTATCGATACCCCTGCCCAAATTTCTAGATTTCTAACTTTTAAACACTTAGACTCTACCCAAGGACCACCCATATGGTCTCAAGCTATCCTTAAACATTAAGAGGCATTTCTATCAGGTTAAACATTCATGGCAAGTTACCAAGTCTAGGATCTTTTAATTCAAACCATTAATCAAGTCACTACTTATACTATTTCGTTTTTCCGAGGCAATCAAACTAAAACCACTTGGCCTAAATGCATGCACACCTACCAAATGCATGTGACGAGGGTCATTCTAGATGCAACCATTAGCCATATTCAAAATACATGTGTAAGCCTAAACACCTCTAGCCTTAAGGATTACATACCAATTACCATTCACAAAAGCCATATATGCAAAACCATGGGACAAGCCCTCAAATGCAAAATGCTAACATACCATAATCACTAATGCCACCATTCTAGGAGTTAACAAAATGTTACGATTACCATACATTGCTTGCTTAATGTCCTTGCTCCCGATTAATCTCGATCTAGCTCCTTAGCTTGATATCCTGTTAGTGGGAAGGAGGAAACGAGTGGTAAGTACTATGAAGTACTTAGTGAGACAGCCCTATTCTAACCAAACTAGACATAACAAAATAACAATTATATCATGCTTCAAATAAGCAAACAATACAATACATGACATTGGTACGATCAATATACAAGTTCATCAATAGCCCAATTTAACAATCAACATGCTTCTCATGTATATCACTTTTATCTTACAATTCAATGTCAAGGTCTATATGCTCAAACTAGCATCTAATCAATGCATATAACTCATCTTTCATTTTCTATTTCTCAAAGTTCCATTAAACAATTCATTTCAAGGGCTACTTATAGCCATATGATCATTTCCAATACCAATAGTCATTTCACATTAAGTGCTACACATAGCATCAATTGCATTTCATTACTCAATAACAATACATGATCAAGTATCAATGCTTCTCAGGCCAATACATGTACATATAGTTCATGTTCAATCATTTAATCTTTCAATTAAGTTCATGTGATGCCTTGGTATAGTAGGACAAGGTAAGCGAGTCAACAAGAGTGTCACGAAGACACTAACAAGAGTACCAGAAAGATACTAACAAGAGTACCACAAAGGTACTAACAAGAGATACCCATGGTATCTAACAATTGGTGACTAACCACCAAAATCACGGTACCCACAGTACCAAACAAGAGTGCCGTAGCACTAAACAATGAGCTCAAGACCCTAGGCATGCTTGTATTCATAACATGTTACCAATACATGTACATCATAATAGCAATAACACGCATATCATGCTATCAAACCAATGTTCACATCATTACATTCATGCTTCATGCATGATTTGCGTACCTGAATTCGTAGCCGTGTGCCGTTACTTACCTCGACATTTCCAAGAAATGCATATGTGCTAAGCTAATTCTAATAGTCTAGCAAGCAAGTCATATAATCAATCAAGTCATTTAACATTAATCCTCCTTCCCTTTTTACCGAATATAGATTAGTCCATTTACATGACAAATCAATTTAAATAAACAAAGGATGGTTAGGACCCTAGGTCCTAACCCTATGGTTTGCCACACTCACAAGGTCTCCAAGCTATTTAGGGATTGTAGATCGTGATCCCTTTGCCTCGTTTCCTTGCTACGTCGAGCCTGTCTTGTTCTTCGATCTCTTCTCTCGGGTTATCTATCAATCCATACACAATAGCCTTACATTAGGATCTATCAAGGCCACCTAATTCAAGTTATCTTAGGCCTAACAATTATAAACATGTGCATTTGTGCATTACGGACAGTTTTGCTACCCTTTGGCGAATCGATCATATCTCCTAGCTCACATGTCCGATTTTAGTCCATTTTACCTCGTTGGAAAGCTAGAAGAATTCTCTACAAGGAACAATTAACCTTGTATTTTAATTCTTACTCAATCAACACCAGATTCCATTCGAAACAGACCCGGCCGGATTTTTGGGACTGCTCGGACAGCCCTACGCAAAAGCTTATATCTCTCTCTACCGAACTTGGATCGAGGTTCCGTAAATTTTCACTTAAACTAGGTATATAGTAGTATCATGCTTTAAAATTTCAGAATCTAAATCCTTAAATCCCGACCTAGGGAATTTTTCAAAGATGGCTACTTGGAATAACAATTCTAAGCATTTTCGACTAATTCCCAATTCATACTCTTAATTCCTAATCTTCAAACTATTTCCATGAATTTCCAGCATCTAAAACATGGAATCAACATCAACAATTTCCTTCTTTCATCAATTACAACAACTTATTGAACCAAATATCACTAATATTTCACTTACATATTTTCGATTTCTAAGTTTCTTAACTCAAATTGTTCGTTCCTCAAAACTTATACCAATTAAATTCTATCTTGAGATTAGGCATTCCATCAACCCATTCTAACACAAGAATATCATAAGATTGTCAAAAACTCAAAAGCTTAAACACCCATGAACTTTGATTATGGAAGGAAAACCTTACCGATATAGTTAGACTTGATTTCCTAACCCAAATCTCTACCCATGCAAGGCTTTGGAATCCTCCTTCAATGGCTTCTTTCAAGCTTTCTCTCAAGCTTCTCTCTCCCCTATTTTTCTCTTGTTGCCGTGGAAATGAGGGAGGAAGAAAAAAATTTTGGTTCTTTTTGTTTGATTGATAATGGGTGGGGAAATGACCATAGTGCCCTTAATGAATTGTCTAAACTTGTTTTATTACTAAGGTTAGTTCATGGAATCCAAGTTTTATCATGCAATCACCAACTTTCATATTTAATTCAATTAAGCCCTTATTTTCAATCCAAACACACACATAATTCATTTTAATTACTTTTTATTCGAACCGTTTTATCAACCCGATTTTTAGGGTGTTACATCAAGTGAGTTGATTAGGGCGTCAACCCATCTCCACTGTCTCCCACCAAGAACGGGCATTCTCCTTTAACAAGGACGTCACACAAGCTAGCTTATCTTCCGACCTGATGTTCATTTGCCTGAAAATCCATTATGTATCATGCAACCACTCATTCGCTTGCACCGGCCCATCTTGCCCCAAGCCTAGGAAGTCCTTGGACCCATACCAGTAAAGTCTTTTCATAGGTGCCTCACGCGGTGTAGCTGACGGTCTAGGGATTGCTATCATTATCTGATCAAGGGCGCGAATCAAACAACTGAAGTAGTCAATCCTATTCCTTCGCCTACTTGATCCTTCCAACTCCACTTCCGTATTAGGTAAATACTCATCCTCATAGTCCCGTTCACGGGACCTCAAGCTTTCATCCGAGCTATTTGCTCCCTTCAACTTTCTGACTTTTTATATAACAACCAAAAAGGGTTACACAATAAAGTTTCATCTTAATACACGAGTACAACTTCGATTCATGGGCATGTATTTACTAGACACCTATAAATCACTTTATACTTCCTAGAAGTGACTAAACCTAGACTTTGATACCACTAAATGTAACACCTTCGAATGTGGGTGTAACATTTGGGCCTCACGCCCAACCCGAACCCATAATTTCAAGCCATTTTCAAGTCCAAAAGAAGACCCAATAGCCAAATCCATTGAAATCTAATTATAAAACATAAGTTTAAAGTTCAAAGGTAATAAGGAGCTCCCAAATTTGAAAACAACATATTTGATCAAATACAAATTGGTTTATAAAAGTTACGCAACATAAATAGGTCCTAGAATACATGGCTCATCTATCTAAGTAGTGTACTCCTCTACAAGATCGATTTTGAAACCTAGCACTGATGGTGCTACATGAACTACTGAAAGCTCAGTGGGTATACTTCCACTCAATCATGATTTGTGTAATTCATAATTAAATGCATGCAACAGGTTATGATGAAGAGAAAGATTGAAGTTATAATAACCGCCTAAACACATGGCATTATCCATGACAAATTTCTTTAGGAAAGTTTCATAAGATTCTTAAACAATCAATTCAACTATGTATCGTAGATGTGTGTGCCTAAAGTCACTAAGCAACAAACCTCACACTCTCTCATACCTCAGGTGTGTCTGGATTCACTAAGCATCGTACCTCACACCCTCACATACCTTAAGTATATCCAGAGTCACTAAGTATCGGACTTCACACTCTCACATACAAGTGGTTCGGGATCACACGGTATCATAAGCCACACTTGGGTATCTGTACCCTGTTAAAATATTCTCATGATCATTTAACCATATACACAAGTATCCATCACATCATCTTATAGCAATACAAGTCATTTCAAACCATTTAGTTCACATTTCTCCACTTAAGTCATATGCATAGTCAAAATTCTCATTTCTCAAATTTACTATTTATTTTATGCCTAAAGGGACCCACCAAGGCTATTAACACAAATTATTAACTCTTCAAATTCAAATGCTAAAACTTGAACAGATTGGTACATGCGTACCAGTACATGAGGTACTGATACACCCCTAACCGGTATCGATACTCCTCCATCGAGTACCGATACCCAAAACCCATTCAAAAAAATTAATTATTCTTCCTCACACCCTTACCAGTACACATATTTGGTGTATCGGAACCCAGTACCGATACAAGGGTCACCCGTACCGATACTGGACATCAATAGAACAGTGATTCCAATATGCAACCGCATACCGGTACCCGAAAATAATTTTGGAATTTTTCAAAATGCAGGGGTACCAATAACATTGGAGCCATATTGGTACTACGTCCTCCTTGAAACCCCATTTTTTCTTCTCATGGGTATCGATATGAGTACCTCCCGTAAAGGTACTCGAACCTAGATTTCAAGGTTTGGAGCTCGAAAACACCTCTTCTTCTACCTAAAATTCATCTTAAACTTTCCAAATTCACCCACAAGTTATTTAAGACCTAACTATCATACTACCATCAATCCAACATGTTACAAATTCAGTTTCGGATTCCACCATTAAAGCATTTAAGCTACCAAACCAATCTCAATTATGCACAATTCATGTTACAAAACTATTATCATAAATTCCATAAGCACATAGGAATTAGAAGTATACGAACATTGGATTAATAGCAACTAAAGCACTTTCAACACTCTTCAAGCTTTCCTCTTCCTCTTCTCTAGATCCCTTAAAGGTTCTTCCAAGGATTTCACAACAACAATAATGGGCAAGTGTTATAACCTCAATGATGAAAATAAAAGGGAGTTAACTCATATTGAATATTATAATTTGAGCTTCCCAATATAAAATTCATCTTCCCTCTTAATCTCTCACTAAAACCTTTTACCCACACCATTTTAACTCATGTTTACCATGAAATATAGATCCTCTTCCACTGAGAAAAGTTTCCTTCTTCTCTTAAGTAAGATTTTCTCTCCAAACTCTAAAGTTTACACCTTGATTCACCCCACTTTAAGAGAGAGATGGATGATGGGGGAGGAGAGTAATGGAAAAGCTTCTTGGTTGATATTACCCATCCTATTTCTATAGAGAAATTAAGTCTTTCACCCTTTCCATTGGCCAACACCTCTAAAATTACTCCCATGCCCTTCAAAAGCCCCATAACCCAAAGACCAAACACATAATAGCCTAACTAAGCTTCTAAGGCCTAATAGATCCAAATACAAGGCTTGTGCCTCGGTTTAAACCCGACCCTCCGATTCGATAGAATATGGGTCGTTACAAAGTTTCTATCAAATTTTAACTCAAGTCAACATCAATATAAAAAACTTACCATTGATGCACACAAGCTCTAATCCTCAACCAAATTCATTATAAACCAATCAAACATGCAAATAAAGATGATGCACATGATTTCACAGGACAAGGGAGTGTACGAACCTCAAAAACAAGATGAGAAAATCCTCTTAAGCCTTATCATTGCCTAAGCTTTTGGATGTCTCCCCAAGCTCTCTCATTACAAGATTGAGTACCAAAGATTGCTACACTATATGAAAGATTTAAGAAAGCTAAAAACAAAATTTTAACCATACATTGTGCTACCAAAAGCACATTCTCATTCTCTCCCTCAAGACTCCACTAAAACCTCGCCCTGTACCATTTTTAACCAAACTTACTTTGTTGGATAGATCTTAAGAAGCTTAACAAATCTCCCTCTACACTTATAACGTGATTTCACAGAAAAATATTCAAAAACCAATCTTTAAAGATGGTATTTAAAGGAAAAATAAAATGAGAAAAATGTCTTAAGATAATAAAAATAGGATGATATCACCTCCTCTGCATTGTGCAGAGAAAATAATGCCATTTTACTTTTATTTTCCCTCTAGAACAAAACATCCTTCAATCATCTTCTCAAACCAAAGCCTAAACTATACCTCAAGCCCCACAAGGTTCACATGACCCAAACACTAGGCCCATCGCTTCCAGTTAACCTGACATCTGAGTCCAGAAGTTAGGGTTCTAACATAATTATTTTATTTAAATATTATATAGTACTATGTGTAACACCCAAAAACGGTCTAGTCGAAATTATATCTCAGTGACTATGTATTTTATATTGATATATATTTTATTCGAATTTTATAAAAAATTATTCGGACTAATTTATAAATTTGGTGTTAAGTTTCGATGATCAAATATTTCATTTTCATTAAAGGTTGGTTCGATCTTATACTTAAATTGATTATATGACTTAATTATATTGATTTATTATTATTATTATTATATTTAAAAAAAATAGACGTGGCAGCCAAATAAATTGGCCACCACAAATGGCCACTCGGCCAATTCATTGTGGCAATTTGCCAAAAAAATTGCCAATTAAAATTGGCCACTTACATGACCACATGGAAGTAAGGAAATGAAGGGAGGCAAACTTAAACATTATAAATAGGGGAAAAATATGTTTTAAGGCACGATAAGACAAACGAGTGTAAGAAATATATATATATATATATATATATATATATATACACTTCAGTGTTAGATTGGTGGTTCAATAATTTCGATATAGTGATATCAAATTCCTGCTATTGTCAGGGTAAGCTTAGACCCTTGATTAGTTTAAGTTTTAGTATCGAATTTAATTAATATTTTTATATTTATTCAATATTGTCTTATTAATTTTAAGCAATTTTTATTAACGTAGTTTACAGGGTTGATCAAGAGCAACCATCAATCTTTTTTGGGAACCAGAAATAAAGACATTTTTATTCAAGAATCTTTCATTAAAATATCGAGGTGAGTGTAGTAGAGTCATGGGATAAAGCTAAGTGCTTTTCCCATTTCATTTCATTGTTAATGATTGACATGTAGCATATTATTGGCAAAGAAATGACATGATACCATATAAGGTCATGGTAAACTTTGGTAAGCTTTCTTTATTGCATTGATAATGTTAAATCATTGAGTCATTGAAATATTGTTGATTGAACTTATTGAAATGGACCTAAGGTTCAAAATCATATTGATTTATGGAACACATTGAAATTATCATTGATATTGTTATAAAACTAAAATTGTATTGGACCTTGGATCTGAGTGGAAATTGGATACAATTGGCATGCCAAAGGATTCATGAGCTCATTGGTAAGGGTGGACTATGGTCCTTGGGCTACGACCTATATTTGGTGAGACGGAGGGATGATTTTTGTATTGGTCATTTTGGTGAGGGGGAGGGATTAGACCATTTATTGATTTGACGAGGCGTAGGAGTCTGCGTATCCACTTATCTTAATCAATCGAAGGATGTATATTGATTTATTGACCTTATTATAATTCATATGAATCATTGGTATAATTGATGAATTAGCATGAAAGCATATAAAAATGATTGCATCTTATATGTTCATGTTACCATTGGCTACTTCACTAGGCAAAGTATGCCTAACGCATTTATTCTCCATGCATTTTCAAGTTAAGGTCTTGTGGAGGAGCATTGGATCCCTTTTTGAAAGGTTTTGGCAAGTCCACTAGTCCAGGGTATGTAATTTTAACTATAGATACTCCTAAACCATAATTATGTATTTCGATATATTTATAATGTGTTAGGTATGCATAGATTCGTATATTCT
This sequence comes from Abelmoschus esculentus, assembly GCA_035048815.1. Classification (NCBI taxonomy): domain Eukaryota; kingdom Viridiplantae; phylum Streptophyta; class Magnoliopsida; order Malvales; family Malvaceae; genus Abelmoschus; species Abelmoschus esculentus. Next base: position 9,606,596 of record JAUCBN010000015.1, read on the forward strand.
AAAATAACCTTAATGAGAAATTATTTAAGTAGTAGAATATGCATGCTTTAAGCTAAAGAACTTAAAACTAGGAAAAGGGATTTAGAATGACTTAAAAAGATGATATTCTATTAAATTATGTTCATTATAAATTGCTGGTAAAATTTCATAAGGATTGGATTTTATTTACTAAGTCAAATGGATTAAATATCAACTAAAACATGATATTACAGGTTAGGTGTATTGAAACGGATCTGTAGTGTTTAGATACGACCTACTTAAAATCCTTAAGATATATTTTTAATTAATAAGAAATACCCTTAGATCCTTAGATGACGACAAGTTTCAAATCAATCTGAAAATGAATAATTCTCATTCATGAACAAACTAAATAAAGATTGACCAATCAATCATATACTAATCCAAATCGAACTATCGAAAAATGTTATCAAACCCCGAAACCTTCGATCGTAGCATCTTCCGACCCGATTCTCTTCTAGGCCGGGAAGGGGTGTTACACTATGATAAAAAAATAGTATTATTATAATAATATGTAGTTTTTTAAAAACAATAATTATTTTATTAACATAATTGATGTTTAATTAAACTATGACTCTTAATCAATAGAGGATTTTGGACAAAAGTTTTTTATTTTAACACTAAAAACTCAAATCTTAATTCTTAAATTTTAAAAAATTATACTATACACATAATACTTTAAATACTAATTCTAAATCCTAATATTAAACTTTAATTCTAAATCCTAAATCTAATTTTTAAAATTGAGAATAAAAATTATTCAAGTAATTATTTATTAATAAAAAATCATCTAAAATTTTTAATATAAAATATTTTTTTATAAATTACTTAATTATTTTATATATGTAATGTTTTATTTTATATTTGGATGAAAAAAATCAATAAACACAAAATTAATTAAAATAAATGAAAACATATTTATGGAGTATTGTATAAATAATACTTTGTTATCTAGTTAAATTACATTGTTTTTTATCATATTAAATTTATTAATTAACTAATTTTAATCAAGTATTATTAATATTTATTAAAAAAATTTAATCAAATTTATTTCGATCACAACGTGGAGTTCAAACTTTAATCCTACTTTAAGGATTTAATACTTTATTTTAAGAGCCACTTACAATTTAAATCATTGAACTTACCCTCTATTTTCGTATAGGTCACAAACCTTTGATTTAATCAGATTAATTCATTGAACTTTTATTATTAACAAATTAAATCATTCATATTAATATCGTTAAATATTTTAATGAAAAAGTTGACTCAATAATCCTATTAGACATATTTTTCCTTAATATTAATTAAAATTAAAGAAAAAATATTTAAAATATTTTTTTACATTAAATTATTAAAGAAATTATGGTTCAATGTAATTTTTTTAATAATTTATCGTAAAAAAAATTTAAATATTTTTCTTTAATTTTAATTAATATTAACTTGTTGACATGGAAAAATAAGTCTAGTAGGATTATTGAGTCAGCTTTTCCATTAAAATAATTAACGGTGTTAGTGTGAATGCTTTAATTTGTTAATAATGAAAGTTCAATGATTTAATCTGATTAAATCAAAGGTTTATGACCTATACGAAACTAGATGATAAGTTCAATGATTTAAATTGTAAATGGCTCTTATTTTAATATAACTTAACTATATTGTTCTTAAAACTTGAATTTTAAATTTATATTAAATTCAATTCAATATTCTACGTTAAGATCTCAAGCTTTCTCTTCTTCATAAGAGCAATCGAGAAATTAATACGACGAGATTCCAAAGCTTTCTTTTATTTTTTCTCTTCTTCCCTCCAAACCTCCCATACGTTTCAGGTCCTCTGCTCGACCGTTTGTCGAAAGAAAATCATGTCGGAAAGACCCAATCGCCACCAAAGGAGGGCGTCGCAAAGCGTTTTTGTGTCCTTGGACGACATCTCGGCTCCCATATCCGACAATGCTACTCCTAATAAGCCCGTAGTATCCTCATCCAACCAAGCACCACCTCCCCATCCGGTTCGTTCGGTTCCACCTGTAACTTCGGCGGAGACATCTGAAATTGTGGCCAAAAGCGGCGAGAAACCACAAAAGTGTTCGGATTAATACCGTCCTGGTATTTGAATTGTCTAAAGTTGTTGGTTTAATTTGTGTTATGTTTTGATCTGTTTTACGACATCTAAAACAGAAGTTCTGTTTCATGAGTTTCCATCAAGATTCATGTTGGATTCAGCACTTTGATCCTTATCTCCTCGGTTCATGTTCTGATTTCAAACATCTTTCCCTTGATGATACTGTTCTATGTCTTTTATTAAACAAACATAATAATACATCTCGCCACATGCAACTATAACAGGTATTTTACCCAGATAATAATATTGGAATAAAGAATTTTCCATAGGAGAGTTTTTATTTTGTCAAGTATGGATGATTTGAAAATCTCTAATTCACAAAATATGTATGCTTTCATGAAACCAAACAATTAAAATAATTATCTATGAAAAAAAACCGTAACCATCTTCTACGATTATCATTTTTTACAATTTAATTAACTTGTAATAAAAGTATAAAAAATCTGAATTGTTTAAACATTTGAACATTCAAAAAAAATATGGGACTCAAATCTTTTATCTTTTTATTATGTGATTTGGTGTCTCATTTTAAAATAGTAAATTTATAGTTTAGCTCTAAGGTTTAAAGTTAAGGATTATTTATGAGTTTAAAGAATTAAACTTAAAGGTGTAGTTTTTAGAGGTAAAGTTTAGAGTTTAGAATTTAAAAATTAGGGTTAAAATTTAAAATTTAATTTTTAAATATTATTTAGTATATGACATAAAAAGGGATATAAATAGAAAAAAATTGTTCGACCGTGCACTTCAATGTCTAGATGTTCTTTTTTGACGTAAAATGTTTGGAGGTTGTTGTGTACCCATTGTATTTTTCATGTGTGGTTCATTGCATTTGTCAACTTCAGTATTGGAATTTTGTGGACTTTAAATTCCGATGCCTTTTCTGCTACGTTTTTATTACCATGTGAATGTCACGTGATACATGTGCAAGCTTACCCCTGTTTTGGTAAAAGGCAACTCCCAGACTCCGTGTCTGGTGCTGAAACCATTAAAAACACTTCTGATGTCTTGTCTCGGGCTCTGTTCTAAACAATCGTGCGATAATGTGGATGCCAAACAGAGCTTTAAGTGAGAGTAGTGCGTGTACCAAACGTAAAGGTGGTCAAAACAAGGGAATTTGGGAACACTTGACTGTGTTATGAAAAATGAAATATAGTTTTACATCACTTTTCTCTCGCGTTAAAAAATAATTTTAGGATTAAAGTTGAAAGTTAAAATTTAAGATTATATTTCGAGAAGAGTCTAAGATTTAGGATTTAGAATTTAAGATTAAAACTTAAAATTTATGTTTTAACATTATGGCATAGAAACGGACAGAAAAAACAGACATGATTTTTGTACTGAAAAATGTTTGAGTATTTTTTGGGTTACATTTGTACGACGATATCAAAATGATATTTTTTAAATAATGACATCTAAAACTTATTACAACTATAATGATTTTTATTACATCATGAAAGATATTACAAATATAATACATCAAAAAAGAGAAAGAGACTAATCTACTAAAATTCTCGCACAAAGGTAAAAAAAACATTCATAAAGATTAGCATATCATCAAAACTTAGAAATTTTCATGAATATTTTGTCTCTAGTCAAACGAAAAGCTTTATAGGATGAAAAAAAGTAGTGAGCGAACCAAACTACTAGATAGATTGCTCTGTTATACATTGTTAATTACATCATCTACCAAGCCATCAAACGAATGAGGATCAATCTTTGGGTTAAACCGATTCTTGAATTCTAAAACTTGGATCTTTACACATAGTCAAACTTACTATGGCAAGAAAACGTACACTTGCATAAGATATGAATCAGTAAGACATTTAATAAAGAATGAGGGTACTCTCTTTATAGTATATTGGAGTCACTCATTTTTTATGTTTTTTTTAATATTTTAGTATTAATTATTATAATATATAATAAGTACGAAAAAAAAAATAATTGAAATTGTGTGGACATGGGAAGTCCACGTCACCCCACCATGCCCACCTTTGCCTATAAATACAAGGCATGGGGTTGACCCATCACACACAAATGAGACAGTGAAGGCTAGCCAAATAAGAGAGCTTAGTGTCACTGACTTAATTCTCTCAAACTGATCCGTGCGGCGCTAACACTTCCCGATCAATGTTAGCAAGCCTTGTTTACACGCAACCTGGTGGTTAAACAAAGAAAGACAAGAGAAGGCAAAGGAATTTAAAGGAAAGCTTTTGTATTAAGCTTAAGAGAGTGCTTACAAGTATGCTCAACTTCTCAGGTTATGTACAAAATGAAGGGGGTGGTCCTATTTATAGGCTCGTACCTCCCGAATGGACGGCTACGATTTACTTGATCGGACGGCTCATATGTTGCCTCCCAAAATATCTACTAGGACCTACATGATTATAGAGATATCTATAACTATCTCTACATATCTACATCTATCCAAAATTGTTCTAGAGAACTCCAAGGTCTTCCAGAGTAGCCTCGAACCTTCCCGAGCCTTCTACGTCCTCCCGGGTGGGTCTAGACTTTGGTAGAACGTCTCGAACCTTTATAGAACCTTGTGGCATGTACTTGGCCTTACTAGCTCCTTCTAGTGCCTTCCTTGGTGCTAGCTTGCTACAAAATGTCCCAAGGATGGCTAGAACCTCATATTGGACTTATGGGAAAACGAATAGGCCTTGCTAGGCCAATCTAGCATCTCCCTTGAGGCATGCTTGCCTTGTATCCGCCCAAGGGTGCTCGGTGGATCGTGGTGCTTGTTGTCGGGGCATGACATTGTCCCCCACCTAAACTCGCGATGCCCTCATTGCGCTCACAACGAGCTACTGGTCTTGGTTTCTTATGTACCAAGTATTTTTTCGATGTCCCAGCTTGCTCCGTTGTTGGGCAGACCTTTGTCTTGTATGCGGCTTGGAATTCCCTTCCATTGACTTTGGATGTTGGTGCTCTTTTCTTTGATCGCTTCTTTATTCGTTTGACACCCTTATGATATGTCGCTGTCGCGTGTCAAGAGTGCGCGTTAGTGCAAGCGGACACATCGCAAGTAATAAGTGATAAGTATGTTATCGAGTTATCGTCTCCTCAGGGACTGGTATACTTAATATGCTTCCTTCATCTTCTTGCTCTGTAGAAAGATAAAAACACAAGTGAGTTGATGTGATTTATTTAAACTAAAATAATTGAATAAAAATAAAGAGTCGAAATATTAGAGAGAGAGATGGGCCAGGATCCAGTTGTATTGTATTGTGGACTTGATTGACTTGTCTTTATCCAATGCAATCGTATATCTCTGCCTCGGCAGCACTGTAGTTTACTGCCTGGGCAGCGATAACGCTGTCTGCCGCGGCAATCCCTTGCTCGTGGGCAGACTTTACCAAAGTTCGGCAAAGTGTCCTTGAATGACTCCGCTTATCCCTAAGTCAGAGTGCTGTTGATGACTAGTCCTTTATGATACCTCCCGGCGTGAACCAATTATACTCACCAACCAATCTCACACTTCTTTTAGCTGCTGAAACTCTTAACTTATCCCTAGGCAGAGTTCCTGCTGTGAACTATTTTTCCCTTATCTTTACTTTTTATTCCTGAATAAAAATTTAAACACACAAAAGAAAAATACTGAAAACGAAAATAATTAGAAAAATAAAAATAAACTACTAACCCTAATATAATAAAGAAAAGGAAAAGGGAGAGGTTAGGTTACTGGTGGAGAGCATGCGAATGCATCTCCCAAAATTATTTTCTCCCTTAGGCCTTATGTATCGGTTGTGGGACGCTCCTTAGTGTTGTCTGTCCATCCATCTTGGGCTTGATTTTCTTGCCGAATATCCTACCGAGCAGACTGCCCAGGCAGGATATCTTATTGTCTATTATATGGATGGCCTTACATTCCTCTGGATCGTTATACCTTTTTAAGTTGTGGAATGCATTGAGTTTGACTTGTTGGTCATTGACTCGCATAGTCAACTCTCCTTTTTCCACGTCAATCAATGTACGTCCAGTTGCTAGGAAGGTTCTCCCAAGGATAATCGGTGCGTTGTCATCTGCTTCACAATCAAGGACAAGGAAGTCGGCAGGAAAAATAAACTTGTCAACTCTTACCAGTATGTCCTCGATTTTGCCTTCAGGTTGCACATAGGATCTATCCGCGAGTTGGAGCATTACTGTTGTAGGCTTTGTTTGGCCTTCCAATTCCAAGCTTTTGGAAGACTGATTTAGGCATGAGGTTTATACTTGCTCCAAGGTCGCATAGGGCCTTTCCTTCATAACTCTTTCCTATCGCACAAGGTATAGTGAAGCAACCAGGATCTTTTAACTTTGGTGGCATGCGGTTATGCAACATTGCCGTGCATCCCTCGGTGGCAGCCACTGTCTCAAACTCACCTATTCGTTTTCTCTTTGATACCATATCTTTTAAGAACTTGGCATAGTTGGGCATTTGTTCAATGGCCTCAACGAATGGTATATTGATGTGGACTTGCTTCAAGATATCGAGGAACTTCTTGAACTGTTGATCCTGTTTTTGTTGTTTTAACCTTTGCGGGAAAGGTGGTGGTGGTCTCATCTCTTCTAGGGTTTCTTTAGTTTGGAATCGTATACCTGGCACCACTGGAATTTTTGCTGCCTCGGTAGATTGCTCAGGCGCTGCAGTGCTTGCTGCCGGGGCAGTGTTGTCAGTCTCGGTTTGCTCAGCCTCTTCTCTTGGTTGATCCGCCGGTTGGGTTCAGTTCTCTGGGATCTTCTCTTTCAACTGTAGACCACTCTTGGTAGTGATTACCTTACACTGTTCATGGCTTAGTACCTTAGCAACCTCAGTATTGCTGGGTAGGCCTCCTTGTGGTCTAGTGTTTATACATTGAGCAAACTGCCCAACCTGAGTTTCTAGAGTTTTTATGGCCGCTTCTTGATTTTGTAGCCTCATATCAGTCCTATTCATGAAGGCATCGGTCCTCTTGATGAAATTACTATTTTCCGCCATGTATGACTCGGTTTTCATCATGAAGGCCTTTAGCGTATTTTCCAATGAATTGACTGGTTGTTGCTGCATCTGCGGCGGCGGCATCAGTTGTTGGACTTGCTGCTGCGGCATTGGCTGCTGAAATCCCGGTGGTTGGGTGATTGGGTTTAAGGCATTATTTGGGTTGCTCCATGATAAGTTTGGATGCCTCTTCCATGAGGGGTTGTACGTGTTGGACATCACATTATTACGGTTGTAGTTCCCAACATACATACCGGTTTCTTGATTCATGCAATCAATAAAACTGTGGTTACCTCCACATAAATCACAACATGAATCAATTACCTTGACCTCACGGGTATTGTTTTGTAATTGTAGGTTTTGCACCATCTTGGTAAGAGAGGCCAATTGTGCTGCCACTGAACTTGATGAATCTAATTCGTTTACCGTGGCTTGGCGTCTTACTCCTCCTCGCCTAGATGTGGGAAACTGGAAATCATTCCTTGCGAGTTTATTTAAAATTTCAATAGCTTTCTCGGGTGCCTTGTCCAGGAGTGTGCCGTTTGCCGAGGCATCTAACATCATCCTTGTCGGGGCATTCGTGGCGTTGTAAAACATTATCACTTGTGTCCATGAGGGAAATCCATGCAGCGGACACTTGTGCAATAGCTCTCTGTAGCGTTCCCATGCCTCGTACATTGGTTCGTCTTCAACCTGTCGGAAAGAAGTAATTTCATTACGAATTCTATCATATAGATTAGTAGGATTAAAGCGAGTAATGAAATCACAGCAAAGTTCACTCCAGGATCCAATAGATCCCGCTGGAATGCTATTCAACCAAGCTTTCGCCCTATCCCTCAATGAATAGGGGAATAGCTTTAACCGCAAGACATCTTCATGGACTCCTTGGATTTTGAAAGAGTTGCAGATTTCCATGAAAGATTTGAGATGCTGCCTTGCATCTTCAGTTGCAGACCCACCAAATTGTCCAATTGTATTTAACATGTTGAACATAACAGGTTTAAGTTCAAAATGGGCTGCTTCAATCTCGGGTATAACGACTCCTGGGTTTAGTCCATTTAAGTCCTCCTCCAAGGAATCTCTGATAGTCAACTGTCGCGGCCCAGGTGGCGGCGGAAGACCTTCATTGCCGGCAGGTATGTTTTGTCCTGCCTGAACCTCTGCCATGACTCCTCGGATTTGTCTCCTCAACCTTAACCCTGTTCTTTCAATCTCATGATCTAACTCGTATAAGGGGTTGGTTGGATTGGCCCTGGTCATACACCAAGAAAAACAAAAGTAAAGTAAAAATAAAAATAAAAATAAACAAGAAAACAAGGAAAACAAAATTTAGTTGTCAGTCCCCGGCAACGGCGCCATATGTCGTTGTCGCGTGTCAAAAGTGCGCGTTCAGTGCAAGCGGACACATCGCAAGTAATAAGTGATAAGTATGTTATCGAGTTATCGTCTCCTCAGGGACTGGTATACTTAATATGCTTCTTTCATCTTCTTGCTCTGTAGAAAGATAAAAACACAAGTGAGTTGATGTGATTTATTTAAACTAAAATAATTGAATAAAAATAAAGAGTCGAAATATTAGAGAGAGAGATGGGCCAGGATCCAGTTGTATTGTATTGTGGACTTGATTGACTTGTCTTTATCCAATGCAATCGTATATCTCTGCCTCAGCAGCACTGCAGTTTACTGCTTGGGCAGCGATAACGCTGTCTGCCGCGGTAATCCCTTGCTCGTGGGCAGACTTTACCAAAGTTCGGCAAAGTGTCCTTGAATGACTCCGCTTATCCCTAAGTCAGAGTGCTGTTGATGACTAGTCCTTGATGATACCTCCCGGCGTGAACCAATTATACTCACCAACCAATCTCACACTTCTTTTAGCCGATGAAACTCTTAACCTATCCCTAGGCCGAGTTAGTATTTCGCGATTGAAACACCGTACTTACCCCTTTTGTGAATCTAACTCTCCCGAGCTTAGATAAATGGATTACTCACAAACTTCCCTCCCGGGCTTGAATGCGAGAACAAGGAATAACAAAGGATAAACAAACCTTGATAATCTTTATTGCATTGAATAAAAGACAAATTACAATCTCCTCTCACAAATACTCCACAACCTTCACCTAAACCCTATGAAGGTTTTAGAACATGATGGAGAGGAAGGAAACAAGAGTAGAAGTCGACTCTCCCTAGGTATTTCGATATCTCATACATTGGGTGGCTAGGTCTTTATATAGGCTAGACCTAGGGCAAACCTTTCCTAAGTTGAATACAACTTGGAGTAGGGAACAATTCAAGTACATAATAATATTATATTTCCAAGTTTGAATTCGGTTAAAGAGGCTTTCCCGCGTGGTCTTCCTTTGGGCTTTTCCTTGTGCTAGCCAGCTCCGATTCTTGGGCTTCAAGTCCAAACACATTCCTTATATTTTTGTCTTTCCATCGCCTATCACTTTGCTTCCTGTCTTCTTGCTGTTGCCCCGGCATCAGGTCCTGCCTCGGCCTTGTCGCTGCTGCGGCAATTGTTTTCCTGCACAGATATGAAAACGTAGTAAAACGTGCCTTTTTCTATAAATATTATCTATTTAAGTATAACTTCTAAATATATCACATTAAGCACATGCATTGGTTCAAGTGGGTGAATATTTGGTGATAAATACCGATAAAAGGAGTAAAAAGTGATAGTGTGTTGAGCACTTATCAGTCGCCTTACTTGACTTGGATGTGATCTTATGATCCACCTTTCCCATTGATAGTAGCTTCTTTGGTGGATTTAGAGGTGTAACATTCTTGAACTCTGCATGCTCCTCCATTCTAAGTGATGAGATCACTTTAGAGTTTTGCTTGGTGGCCCTGATGGTTGGAACCACACAAGCTTGATGACCCTCCGTGATGCACAAGGTGTTAGCATATTTCATCGAAATGGCTTTAGCCTTGTCGAAGAAATCAATGCCTAGGACGAGCTTGTAGTCGTCCATTGTGGCTACTGTGAAGTCTAGGTGGTCAAACCATGTCCCTACATTGATCTTGACCCCATGTGCGATGCCTTTGATTGGTAGTGCGGTAAACTTAATTGCTTTGATGGACCCTCAACCTTCTGTAGTCTTAAGACCGAACCTCTTTGCCTCATCAAGAGAAACAAAGTTATGAGACGCACCTGTGTCAAGCATGGCCCTTGATGCTTTCCCATTGATTATGACGTCCATATATAGAAACCCCTTGGATTCGGTCTTCGGGGTGGATTGCATCACATTTAGCAATTGCATGGATCCCATTTGTGCATCGGGCTCATACTCCTTGGCATCACTATCATCTCGATGCTTGGCTAGGAGAGAGCTAAGAGCTTGTCGTTGTGGGCATTCTCTAACCCAATCATCACCATCACAAATGAAACACTTACTTGGAGGTGATCTTTTGGTGCCTCGAGCTTCTTAAGATTTGTCCTTGTCCTTGCCTTTCCATGAGGACGAGTCCTTAGGCTTGTTCGAGTGATCCTCATGGTGACTATCTTTACGAGGGCTCTTATCTCTCCAACCAACAACTTGATTACTCTTTCCATCCTTAGGCTTATATGTGGGCTCCTTGTGGCTAGAATAGTCGATTAAGCTTTCGGCTACGGCTATGGCATCAACAAGGGTTTGCACTCCTCGACGGCTTAGCTCGGCTTTAGCCCATTATTGGAGTCCATCCATGAAATTGAAGAGTGAATCTTTCTCGAAAAGATTGGGGATCTTGAGCACTAGAATGGTAAACTCCTTGACATAGTCATAGATGTTCCCCGATTACTTGAGCCTTCGCAAACGAGCTCGGGCCTCATCTTTGACATTCTCCAGATAGAATTGTCGTTTACGCTCTCGTTTAAAGACATTAAAGGTTGGAATGGTGCATGTACCTTTTTCGAAATCTAAGCGCCTTATCCTCCAACAAAGCATGGTGGTGTCGGTGAGGTACAATGTTGCGATTTGAACCTTGGTTGCCTCATCCATGATTCCGGCAACACAAAGGTATTGCTCTAGCCCCCATAAGAAGTTGTCTAATTTTTTAGCGTTGCGTGTCCCTAAGAACGCCTTTGGCTAGGGCACTTCGACCCTTCTAGCCTCATAAGTGATGTTTGGCCCGGCAACCATCGCATGTTTGCACAAGGCTACATCGTCTTGTAGTGCCTCGACTTGAGCACAAATGTGGTCTAGCTCATTTTCAAGAGAAGAACGTACCTTTGAGATCTCATCCATTAGAAGGTCACGGACTTTGCCTATATCCGCGAGCATGGTTTTCTCTAACTTGAGCATCATGGCCTTCATGGCCGTGTGAATCTTGACATCTTCCGCATCGAGGCCTTCCACTCTCTGATGAAGGTCATCCACCAGGGCTCTCATACCCCCAACGCTTTCCTCCATGTGAGTTAAGCATGACTCCAAGCTAGAGATAACGTCCTCAACTTTTCTCGTGGTTTGGCACCGTGGGATCGACTTCCTCCTTGCGCCCTCGTTGCTCTTGCGTTACTTCTGCATCAATTGAGCTAGCAACTTGGTTTTTCCCCGTGTTAGCCATGTCCCGAGCATGTTCAAACACGCTCTGATACCAACTATCATGGACTTAATTCTTTCAAAATGATCCGTGCGATGCTAACACTTCCCGATCAATGTTAGCAAGCCTTGCTTACACGCAACCTAGTGGCTAAACAAAGAAAGACAAGAGGAGGCAAAGGAATTTAAAGGAAAGCTTTTATATTAAGCTTAAGAGAGTGCTTACAAGTATGCTCAACTTCTCAAGTTATGTACAAAATGAAGGGGGTGGTCTTATTTATAGGCTCCCACCTCCCGAATGGACGACTACGATTTACTTGATCGGATGGCTCATATGTTGCCTCCCAAAATATCTACTAGGAAATATATGATTTTAGAGATATCTATAACTATCTCTACATATCTACATCTATCCAAAATGTTCTAGAGAAATCCAGAGTCTTCTTGAGTAGCCTTGAACCTTCCTGAGCCTTTTAGGTCCTCCCGGGTGGGTCTAGACTTGGGTAGAACATCCCGGACCTTTCTAGAACCTTGTGGCATGTACTTGGCTGTACTAGCTCCTTCTAGTGCCTTCCTTGGTGCTAGCTTGCTACAAAATGTCCCAAGGATGGCTAGAACCTCATATTGGACTTGTGGGAAAACGAATAGGCCTTGGTAGGCCGATCTAGCATCTCCCTTGGGGCATGCTTGCCTTGTATCCGCCCAAGGGTGCTCGGTGGGTCGTGCTGCTTTTTGGCGGGTCGTGACTTTAGTGTCACAACCCGCCAACAAGCCCTGAAACTATCCATGCACCCTTGGGCGGATTCAAGGCAAGCATGCTCCAAGGGAGATGTTAGATTAGCCTAGGAAGGTCCCTTCATTTTCCTACAAGTCCAAATTGAGGTTCTAGCCATCCTTGGGCCATTTTGAAGCATGCTAGTACCAAGGAAGGCACTAGAAAGTACTAGCACGGCCAAGCACATGTCACAAAGTTCTATAAAGATCCGGGACGTTCTACCTAAGTTTAGACCCACTAGGGAGGACCTAGAAGGCTCAAGACTACTCTAGAAGACCCTAGAGTTCTCAAGAACATTTTGGATAGTTATAGACATGTAAGATACATGTAGAAATGTCTAGAAAAATGTAGGTATTTGTAGATATTTTTGGATGAAACTTAAGAGTCATCCGATCAAATTGATCTTAACTATCCATTAGGGAAGTGGGAGCCTATAAATAGGGTCACCCCTTTCATTTTGCACATCACCTGAGAATTGAAGCATCCTTGTAAATAGACTTACAAACTTAATACAAAAGCTTTCCTTCAAATTCCTTTGCCTTCTCGTCTTTCTTTGTTTAGCCACCAGGTTGCACGTAAGTAAGGCTTGTTAGCATTAATCGGGAACTGCTAACGTCGCACGGATAGTTTGAGTGAATTTAAGTCCGTGATAGTTGGTATTAGAGCGTGTTCGATCACATTCGAGAAATAAATAAGATAGGAAAGAACCAAGTTGCTAGCTCAACTAATACGGAGGTAACATAGGAGCAACAAGGGAGTGAGGAGGAAGTTGATCCCACGGTGGAAAAGGCCACGAGCTAAGTCAAGGGACATGATCTCTAGCCTTGAGTCGCGCTTAAATCGCATGGAGGAAAGTGTTAGGGGCATGGGAGCCCAAGTGGACCAACTTCATCAAAGAGTGGAAGGCCTTGAGGCAGAAGACGTCGAGATCCACACGACCATGAAGGCCATGATGCTCAAGTTAGAGATGTCCATGCTTGCGGAGATAGGCCAAGTTCGCGACCTTCTGATGGGTGAGCTCTCGAAGGTATGTACCTCCCTCGAACAAGAGCTAGAAAAAATTCGCGGTCAAGTCAAGGCCCTACAAGGCGATGTTTCCTTGTGCAAACGCACGATAGACGTCGGGCTAAGCACCACTTGTGAGTTTAGAAGGGTCAAAGTGTCGAAGCCCAAGATGTTCTTAGGGAAACACAATGCTAAAGAAGTAGACAACTTCTTGTGGGGGCTAGAGCAATACCTTATTGTTGCCGGAATCATGGATGAGGCAACCAAGGTTCAAATCGCAACATTGTACCTCAACGACACCGCCATGCTTTGACAGAGGAAAAGGCGCATATACATTGAAAAAGGTATGTACACCATCGCTAACTTTGATGACTTTAAACGAGAGCTTAAATGACAGTTCTATCTGGAGAATGTCGAAGATGAGGCTCGAGCTCGTTTGCGATGCCTCAAGCAATCAGGGAGCATCCATGACTATGTCAAGGAGTTCACCAACTTAGTGCTCGAGATCCCCGATCTCTTCGAGAAAGATTCACTTTTCAATTTCATGGATGGAATCCAACAGTGGGCTAAATTCGAGCTAAGGCATCGAGGAGTACAAACCCTTGTCGATGCCATAGCCATAGACGCAAGTTTAATTGACTATTCTAGCCACAAGGAGCCCAAATCTAAGCCGAAGGATTGGAAGAATAATCAAGCCGTAGGTTGGAGAAAAAAGAGCTCTTGTAAAGATAGTCACCATGAGGATCACTTATACAAGTCTAAGGACTCGTCCCCATGGTAAGGCAAAGCCAGAGACAAATCTCAAGAAGCTTGAGACACTATAGGAAAATCACCACCCAGTAAGTGTTTCATTTGTGATGGTGATCATTGAGTTCGAGAATACCCAGAAAGAAAAGCACTTAACTCTCTCCTAGACAAGCATCGAGAAGATAGTGATGTTGAGTATTCTGAAACCGATGCAAAAATGGGATCCTTGCAAGTGCTTAATGTGATGCAATCCACCCCGAAGACTAAAGCCAAGGGGTTGCTATATGTGGATGTCATAATCAATGGGAAAGCGTCAAGGGCCATGCTAGACACAGGTGCGTCCCGTAACTTTATTTCCCTCGAAGAGACCAAGAGGTTAGGTCTCAAAGCATTACCCATCCAAGGCATCGCACATAGGGCCAAGACCAATGTAGGGACATGGTTTAGCCACCTAGACTTCACAGTAGCCTCGATGGACAATTAAAAGATCGTCCTAGGCATTGATTTCTTTGACAAGGTCAAAGCTATTCCGATGCCATATGCCAACACCTTGTGCATCATGGAAGGTCACCAAGCTTATGTTTTGCCAACTATCAGGGCCACCAAGCCAAATTCTAAAGTGATTCATCACATCGAATGGAGGAGCACGCAGAGTTAAAAAATGTTACACCTCTAAATCTGCCAAAAAGGCTTCCACCAAGGAGAAAAGTAGATCATGAGATCACATCCAAGTGAGGCAAAGCGACATATCATAAGGATGCCAAACGAAGAAAGAAGCGATCAAAGAAAAGAGCACCGACAACCGAAATCAAATAAAGGGCATTCCAAGTCACATCCAAACACAAGGGTCTACCCAACACTAGAGCAAGCTAGGATATCGAGGAAGCACTTGGAAAACAAAAAACCAAGACCAGTAGCTCGATGTAAGCATGACGAGGGCATTGCGAGCTTAGGTGAGGGAGAATGTCACGATCCGCCAACAAGCACTGAGACCATCCATGCACCCTTGGTTGGATCAAGGTAAGCATGCTCTAAGGGAGATGCTAGATTGGCCTAGGAAGGCCCCTTCATTTTCCCACAAGTCCAAATTGAGGTTCTAGCCATCCTTGGTCCATTTTGAAGCATGGTAGCACCAAGGAAGGCACTAGAAAGGACTAGGACGGCCAAGCACATGCCAGAATGTTCTAGAAAGATCTAGGACGTTCTACCAAAGTCTATAACCTCCCGGGAGGACCTAGAAGGCTCAAGAAGGCTCAAGACTACTCCGAAAGACCCTAGAGTTCTCTAGAATATTTTGGATAGTTATAGACATGTAAGATACATGTATAAATATCTATAAAAGTGTAGGTCCTTGTAGATATTTTAGGAGGCAACATATGAGCCGTACGATCAAATTGATCTTAATCGTCCATCGGGAGGTGAGAGCCTATAAATAGGGCCACCCCTTCATTTTGCACATCAGTATTGAAGCATCCTTGTAAACACACTTACAAGCTTAATACAAAAGCTTTCCTTCAAATTTCTTTTCCTTCTCTTGTCTTTCTTTATTTAGCCACCAGGTTGCGTGTAAGTAAGGCTTGTTAGCATTGATTAGGAAGTGCTAACGCCGCACGGATAGTTTGAGTGAATTTAAGTCCATCACATTTGTTTCTCGGCTAGCCAAGGATCGAAGGGAAAACCATTGGTCCATCCCGGTTCGATCGGAGTCTTATTTTTGGATCCGATCTAGTTAAAAAATTTGTATGGGTCGTGGTAGATCTCGTTGAGGATCACTCGGGGTTAGCCGTTCGAAATCTTAGGTATATTTTCTTTTTCTTTTTATATTTTATTTTGAATATTTTTAATGAAAGTAGTTGTTTATTAATTTTGTTGGTTTGTTTTAAATTAATTTTTTATTTATGTTTAGTATTAATATTTTATGTATGTTTTAAATTTATGTTTTAGATTAATTTATTTATGCTTTAGATTAATATTTGTTAGATTAGTATTTATGTTTTTCTATATTCATTTATGTTATTTAATTTATTTGCTATGTTTAAGTTGCATAAATGGAATATTAATTTGTTAATGCGGGCCCCTAAATTTGGTCGTAAGCGAGGCTAACTCCAGTGCAGTGGTGGTGGTTCGGACGCTTACCTTCGGGTGTAGGTACTTTAAAATAAATGCGCAAGTTCAATAAAAAAAATAATTTGATCTTCAAGTTCGCATGGGAAATTTTAGGCGGTGTGGGGGTGCTAATCCTTCCTCATCCGTAACCGATGCCCGAATCCCAAACCTTTAAAATCTCTGATTTTATGGTGTTCAGTCTACACAAACGGTCGGTGACGACTTCAATTTTCAAAAATCATTTTTAACCGAAAACCCCATGCAAAAGACATTATTTCCAAAACGATACACGAAAAATGTTTTCCAAACCTTGAAAAGAATATTAGAAAATAGTGATATTTTACATCGCTACATATATGAAGTAAAAAATAAGCTTTGGTGATTTTCTTATCGTAAGGTTAAGTTAAAAATTGGTTCTAGATTTATCAAGGAAATGTGTCTATAACAACCTCTCTTTCAGAGAAAGCTAAAGAATTTAATCTTTTGGATTAAAATGAAAATTGAAAAATCAGGGATTTTATTTAAAAAAAAAACTTGTTTTCTTTAAAAAAATGAAGACCGAAAAAATTGTCTTAAAAAGAATAAAAGACTAGAAAGGGGAGAATTAAAAAATAGAAGACTAGAGTCATTACCGATCATTTTGATAGGTTGAACACCGAAAAATTATATTATGGGTTATTTCCACCATGGAACAACCAATCAAATTCATTCATTTAATTATTTTTGTCACCTTATGTTTTTTTATCAAGTGAATCATCACTAATATACATTGTAAATTAAGTTTAAACACAATTTTTACCAAAGAATATTCACTTAGTAGAAAAATGAGGTGTCGAAAATAATTAAATGGATGCATTTGATTGGTTGGGCCCATGGATGACATGGTGAGAATGACTCATGATATAGTTTCTCCCGAACATCATTTAAAACTATAAATTCTTATTAAAAACGGGTTTATGAGTTGGTTACACATGAGGGTAAGATTAGCATCCTTATCATGCCCGAAAATCGATAAGAAATATATGTTGCTTTTAAATAGAAGGAAATTATGGGAATTTAAATTGACTTTAACTCATCAATTTTTAATGAAATATTAATTTTAATTGAACAGTCTTTTAAATAATTTAGTGGGATTGAATTAATTAATTTTTTAATTTATAAGGATGATCGTACATCGAACTGTAGATTAAATTAATATCAATTAATAAATCTGATTTCCGTGTTAATTTATTGTTTGAATTGAGTAGG
The DNA here is from genome assembly GCA_035048815.1 of Abelmoschus esculentus. Classification (NCBI taxonomy): domain Eukaryota; kingdom Viridiplantae; phylum Streptophyta; class Magnoliopsida; order Malvales; family Malvaceae; genus Abelmoschus; species Abelmoschus esculentus. Next base: position 9,624,094 of record JAUCBN010000015.1, read on the forward strand.
CCACCTTTATAAATGATGCAAACGATTAAAAGGATGATTTTAGGACTTTTTAAAATTTTATTAGTTTTGATTTTTACCTTCAGACTATAAATATTATTTCGAACATTAGGTTTTGATCCGTTAAGCCCAGATCAAGACCAAAATAGACGAATTATCATGAATTAAATTTATTAATTATAAATGATAGTTAAATTTGTATGTCACATAATTTGAAAAAAAAAACACAAGAAAATAAACAACATGAATCGTATAAAAATAAATAAAATTCAAGAAATAAAAAACAAAAATGAATTACCGAATTTAAATAGGATAAATTAAATATGAGAAATATAAATATAAGAAATTACATATTACACTAAACGAACTATGAATAAAGTGGGTATCCCACGTTGTAGGTCACTACTGTAAAACCGATAAGAATATGAAGCGGATAATATATATGTGACACTTATTATATGAAATAATAATATATATAATATGTATATACTATATAAATAATAATATATATAACAAAAAATATGTAAGGAAATATATAATATGTATTACGTAAGTAAGGTATATATATATAATTAATGTATATACAACTATAATAAATATCTAAATAAATTATAACGATTCAGATTTTACTAAAATCTGAAGATTAGGTTTAAATCAAGGCATAAACCTAATATTTAAGTTTTTTAAGATTATTTGGGCTTACCAATTTTTATGGGATTGAATTAAGAGAGTGTAGTGAAAGATATTTTGATATTTTGGATGATGTTTTGTCTTGGGAGGGGTAGAGAACCTTTCCCTCCATATTTCTCTCTTTCTCAAGTGTATGAGATTATTACCCAGTAGCTGATGTATTCATATATGAGGGTGGGCCGAAAAAAAATATATTAAATATTTCTTTTATTTATTTAGGCTCACTCTTAGTTTAAATTGGCCCACCCTAGATATAATTGAATTAAAACATATATTATTTTTTTTAAAAATTTTGTTGGATTTTTCTCTTTCTTATTCAATTTTATATTGTTTTTATTTTGTTCAAGCATTTTGTTCTATAAAGCTTAAATTACTCGTCTGATTTTGTTCACATTTCTTCTTTAAGTTACTTTTTCAGATTTTGTTTGATATTACTCTGTTATCATTGGTCTTCTTCTAATTTTGTTTTTTGCTTTTCATGTTATTATTTTCGATTTAGTAGAGAAACTTTAGATTTAGATTTAAATTTAGATTTGGTAGAGGGCGACATTTATAAGATGCGCAAGAGGGCCGAGTTCAAAGTTTCATCACTGTCATTGCTCTCTTTATTTCTCTCTTCATTGCTTCTTCTCTAGTTTAACATAGGTAATTATATTACCAGTTACCTCCATTGTTAATTACCCCACCAGCATCACACTTAACATCAGCTTCACACCTGATAGGAAGACCGATTTATACAGGTAAAGATTCTCAAGGATGGAAGAAAAATAAGGATATGTTTTATTGGTAATGTTGTTCTTCTTCTCAAAATTGTCTCACTTTATTTTTCCCTAGATGAAATACTTTTGAAAATTTTCCTTATTTTCTGTATTGAATGTATATTTAGAACTTGTATATGAACTTTAATGAATATAGTTAGCTATTCACTTAAAGTTTCTTGTTATCTCTAGTTTTTCTTTTCTATTCTTAAACTGATGGACTTGACAATTGTTTCTATGTTGGTACTAATTCTATGTTGGTACCGATATTATGTTTTCTTTTATTTAGATATGGAAAAATATTATAAAAAGAAGGCAACAACAGAGTTAAAAGATTTATGTTCGGCAAAAAAAAGGTTTTTACATGTTGATTTATAAAATCTTCAAGGGGATCTTGAAAAAAGACCAAAGATTATAGAATATCATTCAAATGATCATGAAAAAAATTAAAAAAGCTTATTTGTTGAAAGATCCTTGTTATTATATGACTTATTATTAATATTTTTATCTTCAAAAAAAAATTATGATATTAATATATATGTCCCCACCCTCAAAAAATATTTTGGATCCACCATTGAGAACACCCACCTCTCATCTTCATTTCTCTCCCCTTTTCTTTCTTTGATTTTGAAACAAAGGTGAAAACTTTGGGTTTTAGTGGAGAAATATTGTTTTTAATGAACAAGAGAAGGTTGCTCATCTTGAAGAGATCTTTATTTTAAGGCAAGAATATGTTGGGATGGAGGTTTGATGGGTTTGAGTACGGATTGAAGAGGAAGAACGGGTTTATAGTTTTTAAAACTCTAAATTCAATGTTTTAATTTTTTTTAATGTCCTTCATCACCCAACGCTAAAGTGGTAATCATTTCAAAAAGAAGTCGGAAGATCATAAAAGGACCAAAAGAAGGAGAAGGACAAAGCTTGAAAGGATTAGAGGTCTTATGTTGTTGTTATTTCGAGGTTAGTATACTTTTAACTCTTGTGTATTTATGGAAACCATAATAATAGTGTTGTGGCATGTTTGTGTATGTTTGATCTTGTTGGTAGTTGGAAGATGACAATGGTGAGTTCTGAAGTTGAGCTTATAACTTGTTGAAATTGATTTTAATTCAATTGTTATACCTTAGAGAACTTGTAGAAGAGTTTTGGGAGGATTTAAAAGAGTTTGGATAGGTGAGAATGTGTACTTAGAGCTTTAGACCTAGAAATCTAGTCTCACATACCAGTATAAGAGGAACCCGTATCGGTACTTGTGAGGAAAAAATAAGTATTTTAGGAAGGGTGGTGTTATGGTTTGAGTCCTCGAATTTCTTCACCTTTTTCCAAGTTGTAGTATTTTAGATATCATATCCACAAAGTCTGGGCAACCTATACTACAAAATAAATCTGCACTAAAACGTAAAGACACAAGTAATTCGGAGTAATAGTGAATTAACTAAAAATAAATAAAACTAAATAATTAAAGGAAATAACAATGAAAAAAGTAAGGCTAGGAAGTTTTCTTTGTAGAGGGGAATCCAGTTGCACTTATTCTTTAGTTATTAATCCATGTGGTTGAATTGCCGTCGCAGAGGGTCGTTCGAAGGGTCGCCTCAATTGCTTCGGCGGGGTTATGCCTTGTCGACAACTCAACTTTCCATAGTTCAACAGAGAATCCGAAAGTGTTACTCCTTATGCCTAAGCAAGGAAACTATTGAAACCCACGTCTTGATGATACCTTCCGGCGTGAATCAAGGATGGATAACAACCGATTGTATGCTTCCTTTTAGTCGCTGAAATCCTGGTTGGCTTATCTCTAAGCCGGATTAGTCGATGCCCATGAGCAAAGATCGTATTCTCTCGTTTCGTGAGCCTAACTCTCCTGATATTAGACAAATAGGTTTTTATTCACAAACTTATCTTTCGAGCTCATAAGTAAAAAAGAGTAAGAACCAAGAGAGAATAAACTATGAAAAATAGAATTGCATTAATAACTCTCAAATAAGATACAACTTTCTTCCCCAACTACTCCACAAAATACCTAAGCCTCGATGGAGTTTAGAATATAATGGGTTTTTTCGGCGGCTAGGGTTTTTCCATGAGAACCGACTTGTATCCTAGCCTTAGGGGGTTGCCCTTATATAGGCCAACCCTAGGTTAAAGACTTCCATAAAAATAAGAGTTCTAAAAGGAAAAGAATATGTGTCCTTATTAAATTATAATTCTTTTATTCTATTTCCTAATTTAACTTATTAATTCCTCGTCAGCTTTGACCTTGACTTGACTCTATTTCTTCTCTTTCGTTTTGTCTCGCATATCGTCCATTGGATTCAGCATATTTTTCTTCATCTATCGAGCACCAGTTATCATCTTTCCTCTGCTGCCGCGATGGGCGATCTGCTGCCGTGGCGGGTGCATCCTTGCATTTCAACTCATGTTCCAGCATCCATTCATCTATCTGGTCGTACCTGCATGGTTATTTCCTGTCTAAGAAAGAAAACCATTAACCATACCTGTTTTATACCAAATAATAGATAAAATGACAAAGTGAGTGCATGGATGTTGGAAAATGGAAAATATGCAGAATTATCCTTAATTGTTATTAAATATGTCCTTCACAAGCAATAATCGAGTAAAAATATGATACAATAATTAGGACTTTTATTCACTTGTCAAAGTGCGTACCGATACAGCTCTCGTGTATCGGTACTCTTGCATTTTGAGCAATTATAGAACTATTTTGGTGTATCGATATGTGGATGTGTGTCTTTACCACTATTTCATTGAAGTCATGTATCGATACATGCATTTGTGTTTTGTTACCATTGTTCCATTGAAGTCATGTATCAGTACATATGGTCTTCGTACTGGTACTGGGTACTAGTACGCTATGTAGGTGTTCAGTACGATGTAAAATATATTCTTTTAAATTCCTATTGGGTATCGGTACTCAATGGAGGGTGATAAGTGCTCAACTCACTATCACTTTTTACACCTTTTATGGGCATTAATCATTAAATCTACACCCACTTGGACCAATGCATATACTTAATGTAATATATTTAGAAGTTATGCTTATAAAGATGATATTTACAAAAAAGGCAAGTTTTACTGCATTTTTACATCTGTGCAGGAGATACTATTGCCGCAGCAGCAATGTGGCCGAGGCAGGATCTGATGCCGAGGCAGCAGCCGAAAGACAAGTAGCGAAACTGTAGGCGATTGAAAGAGAAAAATACACTAGACGTTTTTGGACATGCAGTACATGGAGCGGAGCTGGTTAGCACGAGAAAAATCCCAAGACAAGGCCACACAGGAAAGCTTCTTATTTGGAATAAACTTGGAAATATTTTATTTATGTACATGACTTGTTCCCTATTCCAAGTTGTATTCTACTTAGGAAAGGTTTGCCCTAGGCCAAGCCTATATAAGACCTAGCCGTTCAAGGGAATAGGGAGAGCCGATTCTTAGAGAGTTCACCCTAAGACTCATTGTTTTCTTTCTCTCAAATTATGTTCTAAGTTTTCTTAGGGTTTGGGTGAAGGTTGTCGAGTACTTGTGAGAGGAGATTGTACTTTGTTCTTTGTTTCAATGCAATAAAATATCAAGGTTTGCTTATCCTTTGCCATTCTTTGTTCTTGCATTCAAGCTCGGGAGAGAAGTTTGTGAGTAATCTATTTATCTAGACTCGGGAGAGTTAGATTCACGAAAAGGATAAGTACGGTATTTCAATCATGAAATACTAACTCGGCCTAGGGATAGGTTAAGAGTTTCAGCGGCGAAAAGAAGTGTGAGATTGGTTGATGATTATAATTGATTAACGCCGGGAGGTATCATCAAGGATTGATCACCAACAGTACTTCGACTTAGGGATAAGAGGAGTCATCCAAGGACACTTTGCCGAACTTTGATAAAGTCCACCCAAGAGCAAAGGATTTCCGCGGCGGACAAGTATCGTTGCTGCCAAGGTAGTAATCTACAGTACTGCCGAGGCAGTGATGTACAATTGCATTGGACAGAGACAAGTCAATCAAATCCACAATACAACATAACTGGATCGTGCCCCCTCTCTTAATCAGATCTCATCCTTTTACTTAGTTTTCTTTATTCAAATTATTTAGTTTCATCAAAACCCAAATTACCTATGTCTTTATTTTATTTCTTTTTATAGAGCAAGAAGACAAAGGAGGCATATTAAGTAGACCAATCCCTATGGAGACGATACACGATTATACTGATCACTTTATTACTTGCGATGTGTCCACTTGCACCAATTGCGCACTTTTGACACGCAACAAGGTTTTGGCGTCGTTGCCGGGGATTGACAACTAAATTTTGTTTTCTTTATTTTCTTGCTTTTTAATTTTTTTTTTACTTTGTTATTTTTCTTGGTATATGACCAAGGCCAACCCAACCAACCCTCTGTACGAGTTAGACTCAGAGATCGAACGTACACGGCAAAGGTTGAGGAGACAAATCCAAGGAGCTATGACAGATCATCCGGCAGGACAAAACTTACCTGCCGGCAATGGAGGTCTTCCGTCGCCACCAGGGCCGCGGCAGCTCACTATCAAAGATTTCCTAGAAAAGGACTTAAATGGGTTAAACCCAGGAGTCGTTACACCGGAAATAGAAGCAGCCCACTTTGAGCTAAAACCTGTCATGTTCAATACGCTCAACATTATTGGACAGTTTGGTGGGTCTATGACTGAAGATGCCAGGCAACACCTCAAGTCATTCATGGAGATATGCAATTCCTTCAAAATCCAAGGAGTCCATGAAGATGTCTTGAGATTGAAATTATTCCCCTTTTCACTGAGGGATAGGGCAAAAACCTGGTTAAATAGCATTCCAACAGGATCAATAGGATCTTGGAGTGAATTATGCCGAGAGTTCATTACACGTTTTAATCCTACAAATTTATATGATCGAATTCATAATGAAATCACTTCTTTTCGACAAGCAGATGATGAACCTATGTACGAGGCATGAAAGCGCTACAGGGAGTTACTGCATAAGTGTCCTTTGCATGTATTTCCCCTATGGACACAAGTCACCATGTTCTATAATGCCACGAATGCCCCGATAAAGATGATGTTAGATGCCTCGGCAAACAGAACACTCCTTGACAAAGCACCTAAGGAAGCTATTGAGATTCTAAACAAACTCGCAAAGAATGATTTTCAATTCCCTACATCTAGGCGAGGAGGAGTAAGACGCCAAGCCACAGTGAATGAGTTAGACACATCAAATTCAGTGGCAGCACAATTGGCCTCTCTTACCAAGATGGTGCAAAATTTGCAACTACAACAAAATACACGTGAGGTCAAGGCCATTGATTCTTCTTGCGATTTATGTGGAGGTAACCACAATTCTTCTGACTGTATGAATCAAGAATCCAACCTGTATGTTGAAACTATAACCGAAATAATATGATGTCCAACACATACAACCCCTCATGGAAGAGGCATCCAAACTTATCATGGAGTAACCCTAACAATGCCTTAAATCCAACCACTCAACCCCCAGGATTCCAACAACCAATGCAACATCTTCTGCAGCAGCAGGTTCAGCAGCCAATGCCGCAGCAGCAGATGCAACAGCAGATGCAGCAGCAGTCTGTAAGTTCCTTAAAAAATTCTCTGAAAGCATTCATGATGAAAACTGAGTCATATATGGCAGAGAATAACAACTTCATCAAAAGAACAAATGCGTTTATAAATAGGACTGAGATGAGGTTGCAAAACCAAGAGGCAACAATTAAGGCATTGGAAACTCAGGTTGGGCAGTTTGCTCAAAACATAAACACTAGACCACAAGGAGGACTACCTAGCAATACTAAAGTTGCTAAGGTAATAGGCCATGAACACTGTAAGGTAATCACTACTAGGAGTGGTCTACAGCTGAAGGAAAAGATAGGAATTCCAGCAGGCCAAGTTCCATCAACAGAACCAGAAAAATAGGATTTAGATGCTGAACAAACTGGTCTTAATAACATTGCCCTAGCAGAGAGCTCAGCAGTTCCTGAACAATCTACCGAGACAGTATCAACCCAGTGGTGCTAGGTATTAAGTTCCAAACTAAAGAAACCCTGGACGAGATGAGACCACCACCACCCTTCCCACAAAGGCTGAAGAAGCAAAAACAGGACCATCAATTCAAGAAATTTCTTGATATTTTAAAGCAAGTCCACATCAACTTACCCTTCGTAGAGGCAATTGAACAAATGCCTAATTATGGTAAATTCTTGAAAGACATTGTGTCTAAGAGAAAAAGACTAGGTGAGTTCGAAACAGTGGCTGCTACCGAAGGATGCATGGAAATGCTACACAATCACATGCCACCAAAATTGAAGGATCCTGGATGCTTTATCATTCTTTGTGCGATAGGTAATAACAATGAAGGTAAGGCCCTATGCGACCTTGGAGCAAGAATCAACCTAATGCCCAAATCTGTTTTTCAAAAGCTTGGAATAGAGAGGGAAAAAACTACAACAGTGATGCTCCAACTTGCGGATCGATCATATGTGCAACCCGAAGGCAAAATCGAGGACATACTGGTAAGAGTTGACAAATTTATTTTTTCTCGCTGACTTTCTTGTCCTTGATTGTGAAGCAGATGATAATGCACTGATGTGAGCACATCTTCATCACCAACACTTGACATTGATCCGGAGGTCTTGCCTTTAGGACCCATGACTCGATTTAAGGCAAAATATTTCAGGGAAACACTTTTCCTTACTTGTGCTTCAATTCCAAATTTATTTGATAATATTTATGCCTTAGAATATAGGGTTTATAATATGTTGCATGCTGATATGTGACATATTAGATTGATAATATTTTCTTTATATATGTTTAAGTATATATCTAACTTATTTATAGATACATAATAGATCGGTTGATGCCACCATTCGGTTGAAGCAACATAGAAGAACAGTCGCACAATTATAGCATATGCCACATGTGTCATGCCATTAGGTTGTTGCAGCCTCCCAATTCAACATGTGTTGTTTCAACTTGCAATTCAAATTGCCGCACACCTAAGTGTGTGATATGTCTTTGAAATTCAAATGACAAAGCACATTTAACATGTGCTAATTAAAGTGTGCACATCATTCAAATTCTGTGGAGAACAGCCGGCACATTTTGAATTGGATTTTGAAATTCAATCAATTGACACATTAAACATGTGCTCATTCCAATTGGCATACTTCATTTTAAATTTGTGGAGGAGATTGTTGCCGGTTTATTGAACAAGTTAAAATAATTTCAATTTCAATTTCTTTTTCTTTAATTTTCATCCATGTAATTCAATTGGTAACCTCTCCTATGTTTCTATATATTCTCTAATTTTTGTAAAGACAAGGTTACACAATTTGATCAATAAAATTTTATTTGAGAGTTTCTTTCTCATTTCGGTTCTTTTTAGAACTATTCGACATTCAATTCGTTGATTGTCCTTTGATACTTCGGGTTCCTAAATTGATATTTAGCGGGTCCAAGTCCTACGATGTTAAACTGATTAGATTCGGGTTCGTTCAACATATTGTTCGAGTTCTTTCGAGTTTAGCGTTTTCGCCACCGGACGTTTTTGAAGTCTTCACCGTCGCCGTCGTTGAAGTCCCTTCCGAAACGCCAAAATTATTACCTATATATCTATATTTTCTTTATGTCATTTTTTGTTCATTTTTAAATTTATTACTAATAATTATGTCGTATAATTTTTATTGTAGGAACGTGCCTACAACACTCCTAGATCCGTAACAAACGAGGAAAGTCCGTTTCGACGAACTCCGCGTTATATTATGTGGTAATCAGAGCCTAGTTTGTTGGATTCGTTGTAAGTTTCTGCACGTCAAGTCTTGTAAGTTTGTATCGAATATATTTAAAAAAATCATATTCGAATATATATATAAAAATAGTTTCGAATATAAAAAAACAGTTTAAAAAAATAGATTAAAAAAAACAGATTCGAATATAAAAAAAACAAATTCGAATAAAAAAACAGTTTAAAAAACAGATTCAAAAAAAAACTTTTTTGAATAAAAAAAACTGTTTCGAATAAAAAAAATAGATTCTAATAAAAAAAACAGTTTCGAAAAAAAATAGATTCGAAAGAAATATTATTATTATTATTTTATATCTATATGTATTTATTATATATCCCTATATGTATTTAGTATTGTGTCTTTGTATAATTAGAAACTTTGTATGAACTCTGAACTGCAATTTCAATGTACTCGGAGATCGCCGGAGCGTACTTTACCTGTTTATTCGGTGATAGGGACGTTGTAAGCTCGTCTTTGCAGTAAGACTTTCTACTTATTTCATTTTCATCTTTTGTTCGTTTTAGTATCATCTTCCTTATTTTTATTATTTTTCTCTCTTTTATTATATTTTGTTTTTCATCTTACTTGCCTGTCTTTTTGTTTCGTGTCATCTTTATTGTCATCTTTGTTCTTGTTATTTGTTGTCCATTTCACCACACTATTATCACGAGTTTCGAGACGTTGAATTAGTTCTTTAAAGAGCTGATTTTCGAAAAAGTGTAAGGGAAAAAAGCATTGAGCGTGTGAGAACAGAAGGGGAGACAAAAAGAGCCATTCAAGTATTCTCCCGAGTGAAACACGAGCGTTGAGTGCTAAATTTTGAGTGCATTGTTCTTGGAGTGACCATTGCGAGACTTTTTGTTGAGTGTGCTGTGAGGATCTTTTATTTATTTTTCACTAACCGATAATACTATTGTCCTTTTTGTTTGTTTTTGTTATTTTAAACATGACAGGTTCCGATGACAATATCGTTGATCAGAATCCACCATTTCCGCAAATGCAAGCCTTAGAACGAATGATGCAACGAGTAATGGCTTCTGCCATAGAACCATTACAATCAAGGATGGATAGGCTTGATGGAGGTTCCAACTCTGTTCATGAAATGTTGAACGAAAACGAAGTCGATCCGTCACCAAGACAGCATACTCCTAGACAAGGACGTGTGCAACAGGTAGACGATAATTTGACTAACATTAAGATTTCTATTCCTTCTTTTCAGGGACGTTCAGATCTTGATGCATACCTGGCTTGGGAAAGCAAAGTTGAGCATATTTTCGAGTGTTATAATTACTCGGAACAGAAGAAGGTTCGATTAGCAGCGACAAAGTTTGTTGATTATGCCTGATATGGTGGGACCAGTTATTGCTTAGCCGAAGGCGTTCTGGTGAAGGCCTCGTTGCGACGTTGAACGAGATAAAGCGAATAATGTGAAAGAGGTTTGTTCCTATTCATTATCATCGTGATTTGTTTCAAAAATTGTAAAATTTGAAACAGGGAAATAGGAGCGTTGAGGACTATTTTAAAGATATGGAGATGGCTATGATGCGTGCAAATATCGAGGAGGATCGAGAAGCGACTATGACACGTTTTCTAGCAGGGCTGAACACCAAGATTGCCAACATTGTTGAGTTGCAGCATTATGTCGAGGTTGATGATATGGTGCAAATGGCGATAAAAGTGGAACGACAACAACGAAGGAAGTCTTCAAATCGAGGTAATACTCCATTTAAATCTTATTCTAACCCTTTGTACACTCCTAACACTACCAGGAAGCAAGCACCACAACCGCCACTTCGGATTCGCGAACAAGGCAAAACCAGCAAGCCCCCCCGTTGCTGAAAATGGGCGTGGTAAGCAACCAGTGGTGTCACAGGAGCGAACACGAGATATCCAGTGTTTCAAGTGTCTAGGACGAGGACATGTCGCCAGTCAGTACCCAAACCGCCGGACCATTTTAATGATGGAAAATGGCGAGATTGAGTCTGAGGATGAGGATGACGATCAGATTCCACCTCCAGTAGGTGACGAAGAGGACGATGACAATGTGCAGACTTTTGCCACCGGAGAAGCACTTGTTGTCAAGAGAAGCTTGAATACTCAACCAATTCAGGATGAACAGCAGCGAGAGAACATCTTTCATACAAGGTGTCTCGTGAATGACAAGGTATGTGTTGTGATTATCGATAGTGGTAGTTGCACTAATGTTGCTAGTTCTATTATGGTTGACAAGCTAGGTTTGAAAACAACAAAGCACCCAAAACCTTATAAGTTACAGTGGTTGAATGACGAAGGAGAGATTAGAGTGACCAAGCAGGTTATAGTTCCGTTTTTCGTTGGAAAGTACAAGGATGAAGTACTTTGCGATGTCGTTTCGATGAACGCGAGCCATTTGTTGTTAGGACGCCCGTGGCAGTTCGATAAGAGGGCTATTCACGATGGCTTCACGAATAGGTATTCTTTTGTACATGCAGGTAAAAAGATCACCTTGGCACCATTAACTCCGAGTCAAGTGCAAGAAGACCAAGTGATATTGCGAAAGAATATAGAAGAATCGCGAGGGAAAAAGAAGATGAATGTGTACGTGAGCAGCAAAGAAATCAGGAAATGTCTTTCCTCTCAGCTTTCTGTACTTGTTTTATTATTTAAGGATAATTGTTTATTGGCTAAGATTCCTAGTGATTTGCCTGCTTCGATTTCATTTCTTTTGCAGGATTTTGAGGACGTGTTTCCGGATGAAACACCTAAGGGATTGCCCCCTATTCGTGGCATTGAGCACCAGATTGATTTTATTCTAGGTGCCACGATTCCGAATAGACCAGCATATCGAAGTAACCCCGAAGAGACAAAAGAGCTTCAACGACAGATTTTTGAGTTGTTGGAAAAAGGTTACATTCGAGAGAGTCTGAGTCCGTGTGCCGTACCTGTGTTGTTGGTACCAAAGAAAGACAGAACTTGGAGGATGTGTGTTGATTGTCGAGCAGTGAACCAGATTACAATCAAGTACCGACATCCCATTCCTCGACTCGATGACATGCTACATGAGTTGTGTGGAGCAACTATCTTCTCCAAAATTGACCTAAAGAGTGGATATCATCAGATTCGCATGCGAGAAGGTGACGAATGGAAGACCGCCTTCAAAACCAAGCTAGGTTTGTACGAATGGTTAGTGATACCTTTTGGTTTAACTAATGCACCTAGTACTTTTATGCGATTGATGAATCATGTTCTGCGATCTTTTATTGGTAAATTTTGTGTTGTATACTTTGATGATATTCTAATTTATAACAAGACTTTACCCGATCATGTAGAACATTTGCGAGCTGTTTTGCAGACTTTGCGAGAAGAGAAGTTGTTTGGTAACATTGAGAAATGTGTGTTTTCTACTGACAAGCTTACATTTCTTGGTTACATTGTTAGTTCTCAGGGACTGGAAGTTGATCCTGAGAACGGCAAGGCGATTCAGGAGTGGCCATGACCGACTTTAGTTAGTCAGGTTAGATCGTTTCATGGTTTAGCCAATTTTTACCGTCGGTTTGTTCCCCATTTTAGTTCTATTACCGCTCCCTTAACTGGGATTATAAAGAAGAATTCAATCTTCTCTTGGGGTAAAGAACAGGAAGACGCCTTTCTAAAAATAAAAGATTGTTTGACAAAGCGCCTGTTTTAGCATTACCTGACTTTAATAAGATGTTTGAAATTGAATGTGATGCTTCTGGAGTTGGTATAGGTGCTGTTTTGTCACAGGAAAAGAGGCCCGTTGCTTATTTCAGTGAAAAGCTTAGTGGAGCGACATTGAACTATCCTGTCTATGACAAGGAGATGTATGCACTGATTCGGGCTTTGGAGACTTGGCAACATTATTTGTTACCTAAGGAGTTTGTGATCCACACTGATCATGAGGCCTTGCGATACATTACAGGTCAGCATAAATTGAACAAATGACATGCTAAATGGGTTGAATTTTTAGAGTCTTTTCCTTATGTCATTCGTTACAAAAAAGGTAAAGACAATATCGTAGCTGATGTTTTATCACGTAGATATGCACTGTTGAGTTATCTTGATTCTCATTTGATTGGATTTGCATATATTCGTGAGTTGTACTCTGATAATCCTGATTTTTGAGATAATTATAATGCTTGTGAGAAAGGTGCTGTTGGAAAGTTTTTCAGGCACGATGGTTATCTTTTCAAAGAAAACAGGATATGCATTCCACAGGGTTCTATGCGTGATATTTTGATTCGTGAGGCGCACGAAGGTGGATTGATGGGTCACTTTGGAGTCACCAAGACGTTACAAACATTGAAGGAGCATCTATTTTGGCCTAAGATGCGCAGAGACGTTGAAAGGTATTGTGAACATTGTGTGACTTGTAAGAAAGCAAAATCGAAGGTTTCACCACATGGTATGTACTTACCTTTACCTATTCCTGATTCCCCTTGGACTGATATTTCTATGGATTTTATATTAGGATTACCTAAATCTAGGACAGGTGCAGATAGTATTTTTGTTGTGGTTGATAGGTTCTCTAAGATGGCACATTTTATTGCATGTCATAAGACTAATGATGCTGTTAATGTGGCTAACTTGTTCTTTAGAGATGTTGTACGTTTACATGGTATTCCTAGGTCAATTGTTTCTGACAGGGATATGAAATTTTTGAGTCACTTCTGGAGGACTCTTTGGAGTAAGCTAGGTACGAAACTTATGTTTTCTACTACTTGCCATCCCCAGACTGATGGACAAACTGAGGTTGTTAATAGAGTTTTATCTACTTTACTTCGTTCCATCATTAAAAAGAATATTAAGACTTGGGAAGATTGTTTGCCACATGTTGAATTTGCTTATAATCATGCTGCACATTCTGCTACTAAGATGTCACCATTTGAGGTTGTTTATGGTTTTAATCCTATTACTCCTCTAGATATGTTGCCTTTGCCACAGGAACAGGTGATGAACAGAGAAGGTAAAGCGAAAGCAGAATATGTAAAGAAATTACATCAACAGCTAAAGGAGAACTTAGAACGAAGGACTCAACAATATGAAAAGCAAGCAAACAAAGGAAGGAAGCGAGTTACCTTCGATGTGGGAGATTGGGTTTGGGTTCATTTTCGAAAGGAACGTTTTCCAGCCCAACGACGATCCAAGCTTTTACCAAGAGGAGATGGTCCTTTTCAGGTGTTGGCGAAAGTAAATGACAACGCCTACAAGTTGGATCTACCGGGTGAATACAATATAAGTGCCACATTTAATGTTTCCGATTTAACCCCTTAAGACAATTCTACAGATTTGAGGACAAATCCTTTTCAAGAAGGGGGGGATGATGTGAGCACATCTTCATCACCAACACTTGACATTGATCCGGAGGTCTTGCCTTTAAGACCCATGACTCGATCTAAGGCAAAATATTTCAGGGAAACACTTTTCCTTACTTGTGCTTCAATTCCGAATTTATTCGATAATATTTATGCCTTAGAATATAGGGTTTATAATATGTTGCATGCTGATATGTGACATGTTATATTGATAATATTTTCTTTATATATGTTTAAGTATATATCTAACTTATTTATAGATCCATAATAGATCGGTTGATGCCACCATTCGGTTGAAGCAACATAGAAGAACAGTCGCACAATTACAACATATGCCACATGTGTCATGCCATTAGGTTGTTGCAGCCTCCCAATTCAACATGTGTTGTTTCAACTTGCAATTCAAATTGCCGCACACCTAAGTGTGTGATATGTCTTTGAAATTCAAATGACAAAGCACATTTAACATGTGCTAATTAAAGTGTGCACATCATTCAAATTCTGTGGAGAACAGCCGGCACATTTTGAATTGGATTTTGAAATTCAATCAATTGACACATTAAACATGTGCTCATTCCAATTGGCATACTTCATTTTAAATTTGTGGAGGAGATTGTTGCCAGTTTATTGAACAAGTTAAAATAATTTCAATTTTCATTTCTTTTTCTTTAATTTTCATCCATGTAATTCAATTGGTAACCTCTCCTATGTTTCTATATATTCTCTAATTTTTGTAAAGACAAGGTTACACAATTTGATCAATAAAATTTTATTTGAGAGTTTCTTTCTCATTTCGGTTGTTTTTAGAACTATTCGACACTCAATTCATTGATTGTCCTTTAATACTTCGGGTTCCTAAATTGATATTTAGCGGGTCCAAGTCCTACGACGTTAAACTGATTCGATTCGGGTTCGTTCAACATATTGTTTCAGTTCTTTCGAGTTTAGCGTTTTCGCCACCGACCGTTTTTGAAGTCTTCACCGTCACCGTCGTTGAAGTCCTTTCCGGAACGCCAAAATTATTACCTATATATCTATATTTTTTTTGTCATTTTTTGTTCATTTTTAAATTTATTACTAATAATTATGTCGTATAATTTTTGTTATCTTTTTGTCGTTTTTATTGCAGGAACGTGCCTACAACACTCCTAGATCCGTAACAAACGAGGAAAGCCCGTTTCGACGAACTCCGCGTTATATTATGCACCGATCATCTTAGGGAGACCTTTCCTTGCCACTGGAAGAACACTAATTGATGTGGAAAAATGAGAGTTGACAATGAGGGTCAATGACCAACAAGTCAAACTCAATGCCTTCCACAATTTGAAAAGGCATGATGATGCAGAAGAGTGCAAAGTCTTTCACAGCACAGATGCATGCACAAAGATATCCTGTTTCATCAGCCACTGCCTAGGCAGTATGCTCGACAAGAAAATGGAAATACGTTATGGCAGAATATTTGGCAGGAAAAGTAAGGCAGATGTGGAGGAAACCAACAGAACAACACATTGTCCAGTCAAAAAGGATGCGGTAAAGATCAGGAAAAACAAAGATGGACATAAAGCCAATAGCCAACACTTGAAGAATCACTTTGGCCAACAAGAGATAATCACCTTGGGAGATGCATTTGCATGCCACTCCACCAGTAACATTATATCTCACCTTTCCTTTTATTATATTAGGATTAGTTTAGTTTATATTTACTTTCTATAATTTTTTCTTTTGCTTTAATTATCTTTCTTGCTTCTATTCAATTTTTATTTAGGATAATAAGCAAGAATAAAGGAGAAATAGTTCACAGCAGGAATTCTGCTGGGGCAGAAAATAGTGTCAGAGACGTAGCAGTTTCAACGGGTAGAACAGTGTAATGGCTAGTCTGTCGAGATTTCCGCCGCGGCCGTAATCGCAAACAGCAGTAAAAGTTTAACGGCTATAAAACGGCTAGTGTTTTAAACAGCTAGAAGGCCGAGGCCTATATAAGCAATCTCTCCCTCTTGAACTATTCACTCTTGCATTCTTGTTTTCTTTAGAATACTTGCTCTCACAATACTCTCTGCCTACTCACAACCCTTCTTGAAATTTTCAGAATTTCTTCAAGAAAATCTCCAAGAACCTCGACTCTTAAAAATACTTACTCATGGCCACCTACAAACATTTTGCCCCAGCCAATGTTGAAGACCGCTTCAACAGGTCTTTCATTGCTCGACAGTTATGGGAGGAACAAGGGTTCCAACATTCCGATGAAGAAAATTACGGCATCGAGCACTATTTGTTCGACATAATCAAGTATTAAGAATGGAAAATCTTTTGCCTACAACCTGCCCAGGCCAATGCCACCATCGTGCGGGAATTCTATGCGCACGGGCCAAGCAAGGACTCTCTTTTTGTCCACTGCCGAGGCAGGCCTGTCCAGCTGGATGCCGAGACCATCAACCAATTCTACGGCCTCACACCTGACCATGATGTACATGCTGAATTCAGGGAGGATATCACTGCTGAAGATTATGAATTGATAAAAGACGACCTTTGCTACGAGAATACTCTTTGGGAAATCGGTGCCCATAGAGGATCGGTAGCACGGCAAAGTCTGAAACCCGAGGTCAAGCTTTGGAACACCTTTGTCAAGAGACGCCTTATCCCAACCTCCCATAACTGTACAGTGGATCGGAGAAGATTGGTGCTCATGCAATCAATCATCAACAAAAGGAGCATCAACGTTGGAGAAATTATCCTACGAGAAATTTACGAATGCGGTAAAAAGGATAGAGAACCATTATATTTCCCTTATTTAATTACTGGTATTTGCAATGCTGCAGGTGTCCCTATGGCTGAGACAGACGAATTTAAAGCCTATAGGAGAGGGTGGACAAGAGAATTCTGCCACAAATCATGCAAATCACACAGGCAAAACCTGTCCAGGCAACGCCCCAGCAGTTCACTACTGATACTGCTGCCGGGGCCCAATACACGGCAGACAAGCCTGACACTGGCCACAAGACTACCGTAGCAGACCCATACCAGGAGATACTTCAAAGGATGACAACTATGGATCTGAGGCAGCAAAGATACATGGAGTATCAGAGGGACTTCAACAGCATACTTGCTCAAATGATGCTCCATGCCTTTCCAGACCAAGGGGTGCAGTTTCCAGAATTCCCCACCAACATGTTTGTCACAGTTGCACCATATACAGAAACTACACCAGCTACAGGAGGACCGAGGCCATTTTTCCAAACTGGCCCTCAGCAACAATTTCATGCTGCCGGCCCATCTAGGGCACAGACTCTGCCGCGGCATCATCTGCCAGCAAAAGACCATCAAAGAGGAGGGCAGTCTTCAGCACTCCACCACGATCCCCCATCATCATGGGCATTCTATCAGCAGAGATAGATGTCTATGTACACCAAAGCTCAACCGCTGCCGGACAAAGTATACACCATGTCGGGGCAGACACAACCAATGAAGGTGGGACAAACATCATGATCACCGAGGAAATTGCTGACGAGGAAGAAGGTGAGAAAGTGGATGCTCCAATGCAACGGACACCACCAACAAGACTCCAACCGCCCCGGCAAGCAAAAACTCAGCCATCGCCATCACCAAAGACAACACAATCAGCAGCACGACCCCGACAAAAGATTGTTACAAGCAACTCTTCGGAGTCCCTTTAAATTTTTATATTCAATATTTTTTCTCTTTATATGCTGCTTATTTTTGTATATGCTGCTTGTTTCTTTTCATATTTTTGTTGCCCACTATTTCCTTCTAATATAAAGCATTGAGGACAATGCTTGGTTTGAGTTTGGGGGTGTAGAGCCACTACCGAGGCAATCTACTACTGAGGCCCTGCCAAGATAAGGGAGTATTAAAGTGAATTTTCCTTTTAATTTTTTTTATGCTCACCGCTTTACTTGAATCAATTGCCCATACTTTTGCACTGCCCATCATCAGTATTGCCTTAGTTTATTCTTTAAGGCTATAGAAATCTTTCTCCTTACCATGGTTAGGTCCTGTTAAGAAGGTTTAACCTTAGGATACTTAAGGATGAAAACTTAAGCTTACTATAAGATAAATTTTAAAAACACTTTTGGGACTTGTTGGATTATAGGAATTCTTTTAATGAACTTAGGTGATAAAGACTTAGATTTTTGGGCAAGTGACTAGAGGTGCCTATCACCGGCTCTAAGAATTACTCTTCTTCATGCTAGAGGTGCCCAAAATTGGCTCTAGTATGCTACAAAGAATATCAAAAGAAAGAAGAAATTAGTGAAGAGAAAAACACAATCCTTGAGGTGCCCGAAATTGGCTCAAGAATTGGTTGTTTAGAAAAGAAGAGAACACTTAACCAAAATCTACTTGTCTTGAGTTTAGAGTTTATCTAAGAAAGCCTTTAATCAAACTTGTCCACAAAAACGCACACACTCACTAAATCTTATAGCTTGTTTCTAGCTAAAACCTTGGGTAGCCGAAAGGTTAAGTCTAAAGAATAGGCATAGTTATGGTGGGGAGAATAGATGGAAACATAAGACCAAGAGAGAATAGAGTTTGGTAAATTGATGGTTTGCATTTCTTGAGGACAAGCAACAATTCGAGTTTGGGGGTGTGATAAGTGCTCAACTCACTATCACTTTTTACACCTTTTATGGGCATTAATCATTAAATCTACACTCACTTGGACCAATGCATATACTTAATGTAATATATTTAGAAGTTATGCTTATAAAGATGATATTTACAAAAAAGGCAAGTTTTACTGCATTTTTACATCTGTGCAGGAGATACTATTGCCGCAGCAGCAACGTGGCCGAGGCAGGACCTGATGTTGAGGCAGCAGCCGAAAGACAAGTAACGAAACTGTAGGCGATTGAAAGAGAAAAATACACTGGACGTTTTTGGACATGCAGCACATCGAGCAGAGCTGGTTAGCACGAGGAAAAGCCCAAGATAAGGCCATGCGGGAAAGCTTCTTATTTGGAATAAACTTGGAAATATTTTATTTATGTACATGACTTGTTCCCTACTCCAAGTTGTATTCTACTTGGGAAAGGTTTGCCCTAGGCCAAGCCCATATAAGACCTAGCCGTTCAAGGGAATAGGGAGAGCCGATTCTTAGAGAGTTCACCCTAAGACTCATTGTTTTCTTTCTCTCAAATTATGTTCTAAGTTTTCTTAGGGTTTGAGTGAAGGTTGTCGAGTACTTGTGAGAGGAGATTGTACTTTGTTCTTTGTTTCAATGCAATAAAATATCAAGGTTTGTTTATCCTTTGTCATTCTTTGTTCTTGCATTCAAGCTCGGGAGAGAAGTTTGTGAGTAATCTATTTATCTAGACTCGGGAGAGTTAGATTCACGAAAGGGATAAGTACGGTATTTCAATCGTGAAATACTAACTTGGCCTAGGGATAGGTTAAGAGTTTCAGCGGCTAAAAGAAGTGTGAGATTAGTTGATGATTATAATTGATTCACGCCGGGAGGTATCATCAAGTATTGATCACCAACAGTACTTCGACTTAGGGATAAGCGGAGTCATCCAAGGACACTTTGCCGAACTTTGATAAAGTCCACCCAAGAGCAAGGGATTTCCGCGGCGGACAAGTATCGTTGTTGCCAAGGCAGTAATCTACAGTACCGCCGAGGCAGTGATATACAATTGCATTGGACAGAGACAAGTCAATCAAATTCACAATACAACATAACTGGATCCTGCCCTCTCTCTTAATCAGATCTCATCCTTTTACTTAGTTTTCTTTATTTCAAATTATTTATTTTCATCAAAACCCAAATTACCTGTGTCTTTATTTTATTTCTTTTTACAGAGCAAGAAGACGAAGGAGGCATATTAAGTAGACCAATCCCTGTGGAGATGATACACGATTATACTGATCACTTTATTACTTGCGATGTGTCCACTTGCACCAATTGTGCACTTTTGACAGAGGGGTAGCAATACTAGTTAGAGGCATAACGATGCCCTATATAGGCATATTAATACGTGAAGGTTAATATGTCCAAATTTTAGTCTTTAAGTTCGGAGGATCAATAATTTGTGTTAATAGTCTTAGTGGGTTCATTTATGCCTAAAATGAATAGTAAAACCAAAATATGAAAACTTTGAAAATTTGTATGACTTAAATAGGGAAACGTGGATAAATGCATTGGAACGATTAGTAATGTTATGAAAGTTTGTGTACGATACTTATAATTATTGATAATTGCTATGAGAATATTGCTACAGGATTCAAATACCCAAGAGGTGGCTTACGATGCTATTTGGCTCCGAACCACTTATATGACAGATTGTTAGTTTCGATGCTTAGTGACCCCGGACTACACTCAAGGTATGGCATAGAGTAGGTTTTGAGGCTTAGTAATGATCGCCTTCATTGGGTGTGTGCCTTTCGATGCTAAGTGACTCTGTACCACACTTCTAATGTATATATATATATATATATTGTGAATATTTTGATATTGCCATGAAAATGGCGATTATAGTAGTGTCAATCATTCACTTTCATCACATTATGTTGCATACATTTAATTATGATTTGCATAAACCATGGTTGAGTGAAGGTGTATCCATTGAACTTTCATTAACTTAGCATCATAATCTTTTTTTTTTCATTCGTAGCATTCGAGGTGACATTTCGGTTCAAGGAATACCATTCATGATAGGTTTCAACATCGATCTTGGAGGAGTACATAACTTTAATAGATGGGTCATTTATTTTACGACCTATTTAAGTATTTATAACTCTTTTAAATATATTTATATTTGAAAGAATGATAATGTTTTAAATTTGGAGCTCCTTAATACTTTAGAAATTAAATTTATGTTTAATTTATCGGGATTTAATTAGTTTGATTTTTTTGACCTTCTTTTAGAAATTGGAAATGATTTGAAAATGTTAGGTTCGAGTTTGGCTTGAGGCCTAAATATTGCACACAAAACTGAAGGTTTTATATTTAATGGTATCAGATCCTAAGTTTAGTTGATTCTAGGAAGTCCCCGAGGAAGTCTAAAGTGGTAAATAGGTTTCTAGTGAATACATGCCCATGAATCAAAGTTGTACTTGTGCAATGAGCTGAAACTTGATGGTGTAACCACTTTTTAGTTGTTGTGAAGAAAGTCAAAATGTTGTGAGGAGAAAATAGTTTGGATCAAATTTTAGGTTCCCGTGAAGGGGACTATGAGGATGAGTATGTGCCTGATATGAAAGTGGAGTTGAAAGGAAAAAAATGGCATAGGAATAGGACTAAGTACTTTAGTCGTCTGAACAACGCGCTTCCCCTAATAGTGAGGGAAATACCTAGATCACCACTTGTATCGTGTAAAACCCCAAAAATTATTCCTAATTTTAAAACCCTAATTTTGAAATCCCTAATTAAAATCCTAATTTTTAGATTCCTAATTTCTAAAACTCTAATTTTTTTAGGCTTTTAAATTGATTTTCTAAATTCAAGAAAATTTTTTGGGATGAGATTGTAAAGTTTTGAAAGTTTTAAATGTGAATTTAAAGTTTAAAAGTTAAAGTGAAGTTTTGAAAATCCTAAAGAGATTGATGACTAAATATGTAATTTATCCAATTTTTAAATATTTTTGTCTTTCAACGTGATTTATCTTTATCTTTTTATTTATTATTTAAATAAAATTATTTTATTATATATTATTATAATATATGTTTTGATATTTGATAAATTTTAGATAACCAATATTTTAAAAATCAAATTCTATTTTCACTGAAATTATTTATTTCTTTTTTATTAAAAGTTCTTCTACAATCAATTTTTTTATTAAAAATATTATTTTATTCTAATTATTGTTTTATTAGAACTCTTTATTTAATATTATATATTATATAAAGTCACAGATAAATAAAAGAAATCCATTTGAAATTATAAAATCTTATTTTTTTAATATTTTTTTTATATTTATAATGTGATCTAATAGAATTTTAATTTGAATTTGAATCTGTTATTTTTCTCTCTATATATATACATAGTATGGTCTTAGAAAAAACCATAAATTGTTTTTCTCCATCAAGATTCTCTAAAGTGTCTATTTTCATTCTTTATTTATGTTCGAGTTCAAAACCATGTTATTCAGTAATTTGAGTCGCTTTGGCTAAAGTATGTTCTCTTACTTGTGCTATATGCGTGTGTTTTTTTCAAAAAAAATATATTTTTTGTGACATGCTTAATATTTTATTCTTTAAAAAATATTCATGTTTTGTTGGTATGTCTAATTTTGGTATTGTGTCTTTGATTGCATACTTGTGTTTTCGTGCTTACATGTCATTGTGTTTTGAGAAATATATAAAACTTTTCGGATTTTGAGATCTCACACTTTTTGTGAGTAATTATGATTTTTAAATTGAAATTTCGGATAAATTGAAATTTCGGATAAATTATGATTTTGGACTAAACTGTGATTGGAGTATGTAATTGGGATTTGTGTTGTGCGTATGACATCATTCATACATCATGTTTTGTATTGTTTTCTAAAATATTACTCTTGAGAAATAATTTTGTAAATTGTATTTTGTTGTTTTTGTCTACACCTTAGAGATACACTAAGTTCTTTAAGTTACTCCATTTTAATTTTCTCTTACAAATCTTTGGACTTTAAGCAATGTGGTACCTGAAGAATCTCATATTTTATCTGGTTATTTTATTATTCAATACAAGACTAATTTTTAGTTATTCAAAATATTATTATTATTTTAGAAACTTTGATGTATTTGAGAATTAATATTATTTTCAGTATACATTAATATTTTTTCTTATATTCGGATTTTTATTTGAACCATCAGACTATAATATTATTTTTAATACGTTTTTTAGATAATTTATTTTGGGAATTTTAACTCTTTTTACTTTACCAATTCTTAATTATAATTTTAACTTTTGGTTTTGAAGAATTATTAATTAGTTAAATATTTTACAATTATTATGAAATAATATAAATTAAATTGGTTTAGAGGTTAAAGTTTTTAATGTTAACTTCCTAGATTTGACATATTTCTTTTTGTGCTAAATGTGTGTTTCTTCTTGTGCTGTTGTTAAATGTGTTCTCTTCTTGTACTAAATGTGTGTTTCTTCCTGTGCTATTGTTAAATGAATTTAAATGTGTGTTCTCTTCTTATGATAAATGTATGTTCTTTTGTTGTGCTAAAAGTGAGTTTCTTCCTACGCTATTGTTAAATGAATTTAAGCGTGTTCTCTTCTTGTCCTAAATGTATGTATCTTCTTGTGCTATTGGTAAATGAGCTTAAATGTGTGTTCTCTTCTTGTACTTTTTATGGGATGAAGTGTAGAATGTCGTTGTGTTAGATTGTTCATTTAGGTATCACCTTCGAAGAAAGTGATACGCTTTGGGTGGAAGGGAAAGTTGAATCCTAGGTTCATTGGTCCATATGAGGTTATAGAGAGAGTTAGACAGCCAGCCTATCAATTGGCTTTACCCTAGACATGGCTCACATCCATAATATGTTCCATGTTTCCATGTTGAGACTATATCATTCGAATCCTACCCACATCATATAGAGTAAAGAGTTTGAGATCAATCCAGCCTTATCATATGAGGAGAAACCAATAGCATTATTAGATTAGGAGTCAAAGAACTACGATACAAGAGCATACCCTTGGTAAATATGTTATAGAGGAACTACAGTTTAGAAGAAGTTACGTGGGAATTCGAGGAAGAGATAAAACGACTTTACCTGCATCAATTTGCCAAACTTTAAAAAATTAAATTTTTAATTATGACCTTAATCTTTAAATAGTAATCCTCAAAAAATATCATATTGTGAAATCTAATTTTTCAACAATAAAATATAAATAAAAATATCGAAAAGCCAATCGATCCTACTCGTGATTAGTGTTAGATTAGCGCGGAAAAATTCGAAAAACAGAACGTGTAATGCCCCGGTTTTGGGCTTAGGAGTTATTAAACTCTAAACTAGGATTAATTTCTGGTTAATTTTAATTAAAGAGATTGTTTTTACAAACGTTCACAATATTTACAGAAACGTCATTAATAAAATTTATAAGGGATTTGAAGAATCAAAACTAACGTTAAAAACTCTCTAAAACTCTCATTCTTTATTTCTTCATCATCCAACATAATCCAAGAGCTTTTTCAAAAGGAAATTTCATATTTTACTTGTCCTTTTAATTTCCTGTCTTTTGATAGTTAAAAATCCTATTTTTATCAACTCTTGGAGAATCTCTATTTTTCAAGGTTTGATGAGAGAAGTGAGAATTTTTTTGAAATTTTGAATAGGCTTCGTAAAAAAAAGTTTAAGGATGCTTTTGAACTCTTTAATGAAATTAAAACATGTTAGGCAAACTTGAAACTAGTCTTAGGGAGGATTTTTAGAGTTGTGGTGGTTGAGTTTTTGGTTGAGTTTTGTTGAAAATAAAGATAATGATGTTGGCATTCATTGGTATTCGTAGAGTCATACCGAGTATAATTGGTCGACCAATATGATGTAAGAATAGTGTACTATGAGACAAAATTTGCATACGTGTTAGATAAATTTGGTCGTGTCAAACAAAACTCGTATACGTGTAAGATAAATTCGGCCGTATCAGATAAATTCATATCTTGTAAGATGTTTCCACATATTTGTGTATAATAACCGAGTTTGCTAACATACTTATCTTAATTGCTAAGAATATGTGTTTTTATGTTATGTTGTGGACTTTCATTGCTCTCGTAAGTTGTAAGATGCTATGATGTAAGATGTATGAAATGATGTTAGTCTTTATTTTCAAATAAAGCTTGAACCCTACATTGTCGAAGTTACGTTTTTGAGTTTTGCTCACTAAGTATTTATGCTTACACTCTCATTTTCCGACAATGCAGATCGTTAGCTCGGGACATAGCACGGTGCGAGGAAGGGCGTCCAAGCATGTTGCTCGTTAGCTCAAGTATGATTTAGTTGAAGTAATGTATTAGCTAGCAACGGGATATGCTATGTTGTTTAGGAGCGTTGTTTGACTCCCATGTTGACTTATATTTTGGATGATTTCATACATGGTTTATATTCGCCATGGTTACCTTGAGTTAGCATGTTGATTTATGTTTTAAAGTTATGGTTATGTGGATATTATCTTTGATGTTGTTTGAACTCTTTTACGTATAAATTCTATGTCTTCTTGCTTGAGCATGATTCGAATGGATGTGTATGAGTTTCAAGCATGTGTAACCTGATCCTTGAGTTCTATAATGTCTTATGCATGTTAATTTTCATTGTATGTGGTTGTTGGGTTAGTCTTTAGCTGTTTGTACTTTGAAAATTTGTCCAGATATAAGGGCTTTAGGTTTCACCTTGTACCGATACGCCAATGTCGTTTTGAGCCTTCGGGCTTTCGGCAAGCCCAATAAGGTTGGCTTAGATCCCGTGTGTAGATACGTTGGTCGTTTGGGCTCGGAAAGGCTTTTTATGGTTGGTTATTAGATTCAGGTCTTCGGACTTGGCTTCGGTAATCCCTGTGTAGCCACCTCAGGTCGGCCTTACTAGGCCGAGTTGAGGGGGTTACACTTTTTGGTATCAGAGCCTCGGTTTAAGGCTCTCGGACCGTTTCTACGACGTTGACAGGTAAGTGAGGTAAGTTTACAGTGTTTGGTTGCAAAATCTCGGTGTTTGCCTTGCATGATGATTATATAAGCCATGTTGATTGTTGGTTGCATTGTACGGTGTTCAAAAGTTTATGTTGAGTTGTTTATCGTATAAAAAAATAGTTTTCGAATCTTATTGCTAATATTACATTATTGGAAAATGATTTTTCGTAAAGGAATAATTGAGCACCTTGGACCCTCGTCTTTGCTAACTCAATCTTGTATGTTTATCTTGTTTGTAGTTGTTATCTCCCTTGCTCGGTATGTTGAGGCAGAGGGGCAGGCCTAGGGTTAGGGCTATAGAGACCGAGGTTCTTATTGAGAACGGACATGTATTAGAGGATGTTGAGAATGTCCAAAATGTATATGTAGATGATGTGCCACCTCCTCAGGAGGGTAATGGAGAGAATATTGGAGGTGTTGGGCCTCAGGTTGTCCAGGGTGGACAAGGTTCGACCGGTATAGATATGACCCCGTTGGTTCAGGCTATAGCTAAAGCTTTTTAGGCAGCCATAGCCGGAGCACAAGCTGCTGCACCACCTCAAGGTGAGGTAACTGGGTTGCCACTAGAGAGACTCCGTAGTTTAGCTGGAGAGGAGTTTCGAGGGTTGTCACTTGAGAGATCAGAGGCATGGTTTGATAAGACCTTCCGTATCTTGACATAGATGAGATGTACTGGAGCGCGCAGACTAGTTTGTGTTGCTTCTCTTGTTCAAGGTGATGCCTACACCTGGTGGGTCACCATTACTGCGAGTATGTCAGACGATGAGATTTCTTGGGAGTTCTTCGTTTCCGCCTTCCGCAAGAAGTATATGGGTCCTCGCTATATTGATGAGAAAAAGAGGGAATTTGTGGCCTTACTTCAGGGCGGTATATCTGTGATAGATTATGAGATCCAGTTTGTTAGACTGAGTCAGTATGCGCCAAAGATAGTTTCTACCGAGAGGGAACGATGTGATCGCTTTCGATATGGACTGAATGAAGAAGTGAAGAGGTACATGTTAGCTACTGACTATACAAATTTTGATGTCTTGGTTTCTAGGGCCAAGGACATAAAACACAGTTTGGGTTTAGGGTTTAGGGTTTGACTAAATGAGCCGGAGGGTCTAGTTCTGGGAAGAGATCTACGGTTTTTGATAGAGGTGATACCAAGAGGCACAGGGACACTAGGCATCATTTTGATCATGGGCATGGAAACTCAGGTCGAGGCCATCAGGGACAAGGAGTTGTTGCTTGTTCTCCCGTTTGTGCTGGATGTGGTAGGCACCACACTGGAGAGTGTTGGGGTGTACCGGGTGAGTGCTGGAACTACGGATCCCGAGAACATTTGAGGCATAATTGCCCGAATTTAGCTAAAGGTGCACCGATTCAGATTTAGGCTCCCGCAAGAGCTATTGATTATCCTCGAGGTTGTAGGCACAATCCAAGAAATTTTCAGCCAAGGAATGATGGTCAGCGGAACGTGGCTCATGTGGTTGCAGTTCAGCTAGAGGATGGTGGGCCGACTAGGGTTTATGCTCAGCGAGAGGGACAGAACGACACTGATTTGATCACATGTAATTTCTCGATACAGTCTTTGAGTTTGCTTTCCTTGATTGACTCTAGGTCTATGCATTCATATATTTTGAGTGAGCATGCTAGGATGTTGGATATACCTTGTGAGACACTAGATATAGGTGTTAGTGTTACTAGTTCTTTTGGAGATATCATAGTGGTCAAAAAGATGTACAGACGATTTCCGTTGATGGTTCAGGGGTATGTGTTCCCAATTGATATGATGAAACTGTCATTTTATGGATTTGATTTGATTTTGGGTATGGACTGGCTGACAGAGCATAGAGCTAGGATAGACTTCGAGACCAAGAGATCTTATTTGAAGTTTGCAGATGATCATGAGATTGTGGTAGTAGGTGAGAATGTGAAGTTCTTATCGAATGTTGTTTCGGATCTAGAGGGTCAGAGGTTAGTTGAGTTGGGCTGTAAGGCATACCTAGCATATGTGATGAACCCGAACATGAATAAAGTCAGACCGCAGGATATCATTACGGTGTGTGATTTTCCGCGTGTGTTTCCAGGAGAGTTGTTTGGTTTGCCACCTAACAGAGAGGTTGAGTTTTCCATAGAGAAGTATTCAGATTCTGTTCCTGTTTCGATTGCTCCGTATCGTATATCACTGAAAGATCTGAAAGAGTTGAAGACTCATTTGCAAGAACTATAAGATAGAGGTTTTATACGAACGATTTCTTCGCCTTGGGGTGCACCCGTGTTGTTTGTGAAGAAGAAAGACGGTAGTATGAGGATATGCATCGATTACAGACAGTTGAATTAGTTGACAGTGAAGAACAAGTATCTGCTGTCGAGAATTAATGATATGTTTGATCAGCTTAGCGGTGCTACCGTGTTTTCCAAGATAGACTTGAGATCAGGGTACTATCAGTTAAAGGTAAAAGAAGTCGATGTGCTGAAGATAGCTTTTCGTGCAAGGTATGATCACTATGAGTTTCTGGTTATGTCATTCGGGTTGACTAATGCACGAGCTGCTTTCATGGACATGATGAACAAAATTTTCCGCGAGTACTTAGATCAGCTTATGGTTGTGTTCATTGATGACATATTGGTGTACTCACGTACTGAGGAAGACCATGACAGACACTTGAGGTTAGTATTACAGACTTTGTTGGATCACCAATTGTATGCCAAGTTGGCAAGTGTGAGTTCTGGATTAGAGAAATTGTTTTCTTAGGACATGTAGTGTCAGCTGAAGGGTTTAGAGTAGATCCTAAGAAGATTAAAGCAAATGTGAGTTGGAAGCAACCGAAGTCTGTCATAGAGATTCGTAGTTTTCTAGGCTTAGCAGATTACTATAGGAGGTTTGTGAATGGATTTTCGAAGATAGCCGCTCCTTTGACTAAGTTGCTTCAGAAGAATGTTCAGTTTGAGTGATTAGATGCAAGACAGCAAGCCTTTGAAAAACTGAAAGAAGCTTTGACAGATGCCCCGATTTTGGTACAACCAGTGTTAGGAGAGGAGTATGTGATCTACAGTGATGCTTCGTATGTAGGGCTAGGTTGTGTGCTTATGTAAGACGAAAGAGTTGTAGCTTACGCTTCGAGACATTTGAAGAACCATGAGCGTAATTATACGACCCATGATATAGAGCTATCAGCAGTTGTGTTTGCTTTGAAGATTTGGAGGCATTACTTGTATGGTGAAAGATGCACAATGTACATAGATCACAAGAGTTTGAAGTATCTGATGACACAGAGAGAGTTGAACCTGAGACAGAACAGATTGCTCGATTTATTGAAAGACTATGACCTCAAGATTGAGTACCATCCAGGTAAAGCCAATATAGTGTTAGATACTTTGAGTAGAAAGGTAGTTGTTGAGTTGAGAGCTATGTTTCCTAGATTGAGCTTATCAGGTGACGGTGGCTTAGTAGCCGAGCTTTAAGTTAGACCTACTTTGGGTCAGTTGATCAGAGAGAAACAGCTATCAAATAGATCTTTGGCACCTCACGTGCAAAATATAGCTGAAGGAAAACCTACAAAGTATAGCTTCAGAGATGATGGTGTATTGTGTTTCAGAGATAGAGTAGTTGTGCCGAATGACAATGATTTGAGACGTATGATTCTGACCGAAGCGTACAGTATTCCATTTGTTATGCATTTGGGTAGTACGAAGATGAGTACTTCTGGATTGGTCTGAAGAGAGATGTTGCCGACTATGTGAGTATGTGTATGGTTTGTCAGAAAGTTAAGGCAGAACATCAATTTCCGTCTGGTTTGTTACAATCGTTGAAGACTCCAGAATGGAAATTGGAAAATATCATCATGGATTTTGTATTCGGTTTGCCTTTGACTCCTTCGAAGAAGAACTCAATTTAGGTTACAATTGATTGCTTCACGAAGTGTGCTCACTTTATTGTTGTTCATACGACTTACTCGTTAGATAAGTTGGCAAATCTATATATCAGTGAGATTGTGAGACTTCATGGTGTGCCAAAATCGATTGTGTTTGAAAGAGATTCGAGGTTTATAATCAGATTTTTGGAGTGTTTGCATAGTGCATTGGGTAGTCGTTTGAATTTTAGTACTTCGTATCATCCTCATTCAGATGGGCAGTAAGAGAGAGTTATTCAGATTCTTGAGGATATGATGCGATGTTACATCATTGATTTTCAGGATACTTGGAAGAAGCATATGCCGTTAGTTGAGTTTGCGTATAACAACAGTTATCAGTCGAGTATTCAGATGGCTCCGTATGAGGCTATGTATGGAAGAAAGTGCAGAACTCTGATTTTTTAGGCTGAAGCAGGTCAAAAATTGATATCGATGTCGGATATGTTTAAGGGGACTACCAAGAAAGTGAAGTTGATTTGTGATCGGTTAAAGGCAGCTTCATATAGGCAGAAATCGTATGCGAATTTGAAATGGAAAGAAATAGAGTATGTCATGGGTGATAGAGTGTTCTTGAAATTTTCACCTTGGAAGGAGGTGATGAGATTCGGTAGGAAGGGTAAGTTGAGTCTGAGGTATATTGGACCGTATGAGGTTGTGAAGCAGATTGGTATTGTTGCCTATCAGTTGCGTTTGCCGCCAGAGTTAAAAAAGATTCATGATGTGTTTCACATGTCGATGCTCTGAAAGTACAGATCAGATCCGTCACATGTTATGTCAGTGGAAGAGGTTGAGTTGAATTCAGATTTGACCTATAACGAAGAACCAGTTGAGATCTTAGCCTCTGATAGTAAGGTGTTGCGTGGAAGATCTATCGAGTTGGTCAAAGTGAAGTGGCGACACCGAGGCGTGGAAGAAGCCACTTGGGAGAGAAAGGAGGATATGGAGAAGCAGTTTTCGTATCTTTTTCCGCTAGGTAAGAATTTCGGGGACGAAATTTCCTTAAGTGGGGGAGAGTTGTAACTCCCTGGTTTTGGGCTCAGGAGTTATTAGACTCTAAACTAGGATTAGTTTCGGGTTAATTTTAATTAAAGAGATAATTTTTACAAATGTTCACAATATTTACATAAACGCCATTAATAAAATTTATAAGGGATTTGAAGAATCAAAATACCCTTTTTCTCATCTTCTTCAAAACTACCGTTAAAAACTCTCTAAAACCCCCCATTCTTTATTTCTTCATCATCCAACATCATCCAAGAGCTTTTTCAAAAGGTAATTTCATATTTGACTTATCCTTTTAATTTCTTATCTTTTGATAGTTAAAAATCCTATTTTTATAAAGTCTTGGAGAATCTCTATTTTTCAAGGTTTGATGAGAAAAGTGAGGATTTTTTTGAAATTTAGAATGGGCTTAGTAAAAAAATTTTAAGGATTCTTTTGAACTCTATAATGAAATTAAAACATGTTAGGAAAATGGTTTAATCTTAGCAAACCCGAAACTAGTCTTAGGGAAGATTTTTAGAGTTGTTGTGGTTGAGTTTTTGGTTGGGTTTTGTTGAAAATAAAGGGCTAGAGGTATATAGAACCTTGGTAGGTGTTTTTAGAATGTTAAAGGATGGATTTGAGTAGTTAAAGGGGGTAGATGATTGAATTCTCGAAGTGGCTGCAGTAGACAATTTTTGAAAGTGGAAAGTGTGTGTTTTGGGGTGTTTTAGTGTGGAAATGAACGGCTGATGGTTATACTATATATGAGTGATGTTTTGGACATGTTTTTGAAGTGTTTTAGGTGTTTAAATTGAAGGGTAATGGTTGTGCTTTGCTTAAGTACGAAAATGAGAATATTTGGGATGAATTTGGCTTTGAATTATTGAGAAAATATTGTGGATTTGTGAGATGATGTAAAATAGAGAATTTGTGTATGATTATGAGGTCAATAATTTAATTTTGGTTGGTTTGAAGAAGCACATTTGGTTCCGGGTGATTCGAGTGCAATTCTGGAAGGCTCGGGGCCCGATTTGGCTATCGTTAGAGTTGTGTGGTGAGTGGAAAAATGTTTTGAACTTGGTTTTGGTTCAAGAAAGATTTTGGGAGTTTGGATTAGGCTTGATAAGCTAATCCAAACTCAAGAGTAAGATCTACCCATTTTTACTTACCTTGTATGCTTGTTAGATGATAAAGATTGGAAAGCTTGTTGTGTTTAATTGTTGTCGATGACATGTTAATTGTTATGTTGAGTTGTGTTGATTATCTATTGATTAATGACATGTTAATATGCCATATGAGATATTTTTAAGGTAACTATAAGATGTTGCAGGTTATGCTTGTAAGTGGTAAGTAAGACCACTCGAGTATGGTAAGAAATATAGTTGGGTCGCTATGTAAGACCGGTAAGAGGTGTAAGATTTAAGATTTGTAAGATAATATTATGGTAATGATGTTGTGATTCGTTGAGTCATACCGAGTATAATTGGTCGACCAATAGGATATAAGAATAGTGCACTATGAGACAAAATTCGCATATGTGTCAGATAAATTCAGTCGTGTCAGACATAACTCGTATACGTGTTAGATAAATTTGGTCGTGTAAGATAAATTCGTATGCGTGTAAGACGTTTCCGCATATCCGTATATAATAACCGAGTTTGCCAACATACTTATCTTAATTGCTATGAATATGTGTTTTTATGTTATATTGTGGACTTTGATTGCTCTCGTAAGTTGTAAGATGATGTGATGTAAGATGTAAGAAATAATGTTAGTCTTTATTTTCAAATAAAGCTTGAGCCCTGCATTGTCTTAGTTACGTTTTTTAGTTCTGCTCACTAAGCATTTATGCTTACACTCTCGTTTTCCGACAATACAGATAGTTAGCTCGGGAGTTAGCACGGTACGAGGAAGGGCGTCCAAGCGTGTTGCTCGTTATCTCAAGTATGATTTAGTTGCAGTAATGTATTAGCTAGCAATGGGATATGCTATGTTGTTTAGGAGCGTTGTTTGACTCCCATGTTGACTTATGTTTTGGATGATTTCATGCTTGGTTTATATTCGCCATGGTTTCCTTGAGTTAGCATGTTGATTTATGTTTTAAAGTTATGGTTATGTGGATATTATCTTTGATGTTGTTTGAACTCTTTTATGTATGAATTCTATGTCTTGTTGCTTGAGCATGATTCGAATGGATGTGTATTGATGAGTGCCCAAAAGTCCTATTTTCTATACCATTTTCCCACTCGATTATTGCTAATAAAGGACAAATTTAATGGCAATATTGGATAATTCTGCTTATTTCCATATTTCAGCATCTCAATACTCAATTTATGAATTAATCTATTATTTGGCATAAAACAGATGCATTTGATGGTTTTCTTTCTTAGACAGGAAACTGCATCATAGGATTGCCAAACAAGAAGATGGATGCTGGAAACCAAAGCTGGAATGCAGATAAGTACCCGTCTCGGCTGCACTCTGATGCCTCGGCAGCACTCTGATGCCTCAGCAGCACTCTGATGCCGCGGCAGCAATTGAGGCCGCGGCAATGCCCGAAGTGCAAATGTTGATATGATAGGCGATCTGAAGAGAAAAATAAGGTGAACATTTTAAGACAAGCGACATAGAAATCTGAGCTGAGGAACACACGAAAAGTCAATGTCAAAGACCACGTGGGAAAAGAATCCTTATAGGAATAAACTTAGAAATATTTTATTTATGGAAATTATTGTAATTCTACTCCATGTAGTATTCCTACTTAGGAAGGGTTTGCCCTAGGCCAAGCCTATATAAACCATAGCCTATGTAGAGAGGAGGACATCTCGAATTCAAGTGTTCATAGAAAACCGTAAACTCCTCCATCGTCCCCTTGGGGTTTAGGTTAGTTGTGGAGTAGTTGTGGGAGAAAGTTTATAATTTGTTTAGTTCTTATTAATGCAATTTCAAAATTCATAGTTTATTCTCTCTTGGTATTTACTCTTCTCGCATATGAGCTCGAAAGATAAGTATGTGAAGAAAAACCTATTTGTCTAGCATCGGGAGATGTAGGTTCACGAAACGAGAGAATACGGTCTTTGCTCAAGGGCATTGACTAATCCGGTTGAGAGATCAACCGCCCAGGATTTCAGCGACTAACAAGACGCATGTGTTTGGTTGTTATCCGCCCTTGATTCACACCGGGAGGTATCATCAAGACGTGGGTTTCAACAGTTCTCTTCGCTTAGGGATAAGGAAGAAAACATACAAGGATGCTCTGTCGAACTATGAGTTGTTGAATTGTCGACAAGGCATAACCCCGCCGAGGTAGCTACGGCGACCCTTTGTGCGAACCCGCCGAGGCAGCAATTCAACCCCATTGCATTATAAGAATGAGACAATTACATTTTGATTTCACACTACGAAGCACTCTAACCTGCCCCACTTTTCCATCCTTGATTTGTTGATCATTTATCTTTATTGCTTTAATTAGTTTTCCTAGTTATAATCCAACTCAATTATCTCTGTATTTACCTTTTCATTGTGCAGGAAGAATAAATTGCGTAAGTAACGCCAATCCTCGTGGGTTCGACAATCTTAACTACTACAATTTGGCAAAAGGTGGATGGACGAATGCTTCATCATAAAAGCAGGACTTCCGATCCTTCACCATGTATGAGTTTCAAGCATGTGTAACCTGATCCTTGAGTTCTATAATGTCTTATGCATGTTAAGTTTTCTTGTATGTGGTTGTTAGGTTAGTCTTTAGCTGTTTGTGCTTTAAAAATTCGTCCGGATGTTGGGGCTTTCGGTTTCATCTCGTACCGATACGCCAAATGTCATTTTGAGCCTTCAGGTTTTCGGCAAGCCCAATAAGGTTAGCTAAGAGCCCGTGTGCTGATACGTTGGTCGTTTGGGCTCGGAAAGGCTTTCTAGGGTTGGTTATCGGAGTTGGGTCTTCGGACTTGGCTTCGGTAATCCATGTGTAGCCACCTCGGGTCGGCCTTGTGACTCAGTCGGGTCGAAGGGGTTACTGAACAAGGAGTTGCAGGGGGACCCTCAAAGGCTTAACATAATTAGAATTGGCTTTTCCTTTGATTGATTTGTCCAATCCAACAGTGAATGTAGGGGGTTTTAAAAATTCTGACTTATTGATCTGATCTGATTTTTTGTTGATTGATCTGAAATTTTGGATATCCAATCTAATTTTTATTTTTGGATCAGATATCTAATCCGATTTTAAATTTTTTGGATTAGATACGGATCACAATATTTTAAGTTTCAAAATCCAAAAATTCAAAAATTTAATTTTTTTAATATTATTTTTTTATTTTTAATAATTTGATTTTTGTTATATCCAAAAATTAAAGCAATTAAAATTTTATAGATGTGAATTACTTTATATTTAATAATTTGTTGTTATTTATATTTAAAATTTTGATAAATATAATCTTTAAATTTAAAAAATAATTAAATTAAAAGATATTTTTGAATAATCGGATATCCAAAAATTCGATCCTATTATCCGAAAAGCAAAATATTCGAAAAAATCGGATCGAATATGGATCATTATATTGATTCAGAAACCCGAATATTAAAAATTTCAGATATCCAACATTGAACACCCTAATTGAATGTCCATATTCCTCTCACTTAGCCTCGGCAGAATTAGGTTTGCAATAAAAGGTCACTAATAAGTAGGGTGTTTAAAAATATTCGATCTGATTGATCTGATTCGATTATCTATTGATCCGATTTGAAAATTTAGATATCTGATCTAGTTTTTATTTTTGGATCGAATATTTGATCTGATTTTAAATTTTTTGGATCGAATGTGGATCATAATAATTCAAGTTTTAGATTATTTGAAAATCTGAAAATTCAAATTTTCAGTAATATTAATCTTGTTATATTTAACAATTTAGTGTTTGTTATATTCAAAAGTTTTTAAAATTAAAATTTTTATAAATGTAAATCTTGTTATATTTAGTAACTTGTTGTTTATTATATTCGAAATTCTAAAATTTTCATAAATACAATCTTCAAATTCAAAAAATTAGTTTAATCAAATTATATTTTTAAATAATTGGATATCTGAATATTCAATTCAAATATTGATATATGAATATACAGATACCCGCTTTTTTTGGATCGGTTACGAATCAATATATTATCGATTTAAAAACTCAGATATCTGAAAAAGTTAAATCTGATCCAACAATGAACATCCCTACTAACAAGCTGGCTGCGAATGAGTAGCTCCTCAAGGGTATGCAAGTAGGTACTGATTGGATCTGCTACCTCGGCAATGGAGTTAGCTAGTCAGTTTGCACCGTGGAGAATCTAGGAAATGTCTATCATCCAACCTCGCCCTCAAAGCTTAGCAATCGCACGAACCAGGGGAAAAGGAGATGAAACAGCAGCCCTATCATTCGCAAGATCAAAAACTTGTTTGCATTCGGATTGAACCTAAAAAATTTCAAACCCTTGGGTCAAACCAAGAATGTTTAATTCACTATTTCACCCTTCAAGGATATCTGTTCTTTCCATTTTATATCATAATTCTTTTTACCTCGTTTTGTTATATATTCTAACTTAACAAGCGATAAAAAAAGTTTGGACCGATCAAATAATATCATATGACGTGACATTTTCATTCTTCTTCTCTTACGATTAGTTGATTAAAAGACTTTGTTTTGTTTTTCTTTTGTTTTTTGTTTTTTTAATAAACTAATAGTGATTATAGTAATATCTGTTTTAGAATATGATCTTCACCATTTAACATTGATCGTTTAATCACTTTGATGGCATCACTGGTGCTCAAACCCGTGATCTCTAGGAACAACTGTTCCTTTAACCACTTGAGTTAGAGGGCTCGTACACTTTAGGTTATGTTTTGATAGATCTAAAGAACAGAAAAAACTTAAAGGGTTTTGATAAGTCATTGTTCAATTTTTAGTCTGATTTGATAGTTAATTTAGAGTTTTTAATCTTAGAATATTTTAAATTTAAATTTTTAATATTTGAAAATACGATGACCAATTTGGGTGGAAGGAATAACAAACAATTTTGTTGTAAAACTTTGATACATAAGTTTTTATAAAATTTACACAAATTTTTTAATTTTAAAAATTAAAGATTTAAGTTGTGGTTAAGAATTTAGGGTGTAGAGTTTAAAGTCAAGAAGGTAATATTTTGATTCATAAGCTTGTAAAGTTTACACAAATCTTTTAATTTTACTGTTTAGGGTTTAAAGTTTAAATTTTAAGATGTTAAAACTAGAAATTTATATTTTTAAATTTTATAACTTAAATATAAAATATTATTTGATTTTTACACTATTTGCATATCAAAATAGAACCCAAAACAAATATACTTTAACGGAAAAATTCTGAATTAAGCCAAAAATCTCCTTCGTCCATGTTAATACGCAACGTTTAATGATGATACATATTCACAAAATAGAGGGAAAAAATCTTTTTTTACTGACGATTAATTTCATATTGTTTTTAAAAACATTTTAACAATATTAATAAAAATATTTTAAAAAATTAATTATAAAACTTTACTGTCGAAAGATGTTTAACATTGCTGTAAAAAATATATTTAAAAAGATAAAATAATTTAAATATAATATTATAAAATAAAATAAATGAACGCAAATGATATTTAAACTTATTATCATTAATTTTATTAATATTATTATATATAAAATAAATTACTCCAAATAATAAAAATATAAAATTTATGAAAAATCATTAATATTTTCATATAAAATATAAACTTTAAATATTTTAAATAATTAATATAAATTTTGAATTAAAAATTAAAAATTATTCTATACTAAATATATTTTTATATAATTTTAATATTAATTTAATATATAAATACTTAGTATATTTAATATTGTTATAATATTAAAGTTTCTATTATTTATTTTTATTTAAAACATTACATTTTAATATTATTTAAATAATTATATTTATTATATTTAATATTAAAATATTAATTTAATATAATAATCATTATTATATTTTAATATTATTTTACATAGTAATACTAATATTAATAATTAAAGGTAAAAAATAATTTCATATCCAAAAATAATTTTTCAACTAAAAAGATAAAAATCATAGACTTTTTAGGTTTGGCGAAAAATAATTTTTTAAGTAATATTTTATTCGAATTTGAAAGTATTTGACTTTTGTTGTGAATAAAATAAAGAATACAAATAAAATAGGAGAACAAATATGAGAGAAAAAAGAGCGAGATTTGTATTACATTCCCAATGTAGGGTTGTGTACAATGCTTTCTCCAAAAGTCTATATTTATATGCATAATATGGAAACCCTAATTTCAATGGGTATTAAACCTTAATAATAAACCCCACTAAAGTTTAATTTAATATATGGATATCCACCATGAATAAAGATATTCATAACACTCCCCCTTGGATATCCATGAAGATAATGTGGCTCGTTAAAACTTTACTAAGATAAAAACCTTGTGGGAAAAAAATTCTTAGTAAAGGAAAAAGAGTACACACATCTTTGATACGCATAACATGTTGTCTCACTAAAAAACTTACCAGGAAAACCCATTGGGACAAACCCTCGGTTAAGGGAAAAAGAGTGCAACGCGTATTTACTCCCCCTCATGAAAATATCACATAAGATCTTTGAATCTTCATAATTCAATATTGAATACAATCTTCAAATGTTGAAGTAGATTATGCACTAGTGGATAAATCTTCCAAATTATTGCTTGAAATGATTCATTGAATATTATTCTTCTAAAGATCATGAGGGACGAAACTTTAAAGAAATATGTTCCGTTTTATCGCATTCGATGTATCGACTTTGAGATATAAATTTTGCATTATCTCTACACAAGATAGTTTGCATCTTATCTTGTGAAAGTAATTCATATATCTTTGGGATATGTTTAGCCAAACACATATTTCGGCTTTGCCTCATGCATAACAATTATTTAAAGGTAATGATCTCGTAGCACTTAAATAATATTTATGGACCAGCTAAGATACGATGCTTCCAGATCAAATAATGTATATATTGTGTGTAACACCCCAACCCGGGTGCCACATTTGGGCCATAAGCCCAAACCCGTGTCCATAAAATTTCAAAGTCAAACTCAAGTCAAAACATGATATATGACATAATTCAAAACGACATTTAAAATCCAAAGTGATTTAACAACTCAAAATAACATCGAAGCTCCAAATACAAGTTTGATAAAATATTTGACCTTACAACTAAATAAATAGAGTTACAATTACAACAGTGATCCTACGAATACATAGCCCAAATAATCTAGTAATTGTACTCTACCAACCGGTCAATGCTGAAGTCTTGAAATGATGGTGCTCCGCCACGTCCGCCCGAACGTCCGTCTACTTACCTACGCATGGAAACAAATTCCAAAACGCTGAGCTATGAAAGCTCAGTGGGTACACAACCTATCGACTGTGCTTTCAAGTGAATCATAACTATAACATGCGAGATAAGATAACATGATGGTATGACATGCCAATGCAACAAACGCATAAAGTAAACAAATCAAGAGTAAGGCCCACTGCCAACCCGACACTGGGGAACTCACCTGGTCCGAAATCTCACATCGGGCTGCTCAGAATCTCACATCGAGCTAATATACTCGGAATCTCGCATCGAGTCTTCACTCGGAATCTCACATCGAGTGGGG
The DNA here is from genome assembly GCA_035048815.1 of Abelmoschus esculentus. Lineage (NCBI taxonomy): Eukaryota > Viridiplantae > Streptophyta > Magnoliopsida > Malvales > Malvaceae > Abelmoschus > Abelmoschus esculentus. The sequence continues at coordinate 9,663,868 of JAUCBN010000015.1, forward strand.
CTCGAAATCTCACATCGATCTAGGTCATCACCTAGAATCTCACACCGGATGGTCTTCGATACATCACCCGAAATCTCACATCGGATGGTTGATGGAGGCTAGAAAGTCCTTCTTTTATGAAGAAGCATTCGTCCTTCCACCTTTTGTCAGATTGTAGTATTTAAGATGTCGAACCCACAAGGATTGGCTTTACTTACGCAATTTATTCTTCCTGCACAATGGAAAAGTAAAGACACAGATAATTGAGTTGGATTATAACTAAGGAAACTAGTTAAAGCGATAAAGATAAATGATCAAGAAATCAAGGATGGAAAAGTGGGGTAGGTTAGAGTGCTTCGTAGTGTGGGTACAATTGACTTGTTTCTGTCCAATGCAATCACACAACACTGCCTCGGCAGTACTACAAATTACTGCCTCGGCAGCGATGATGCTAGTCTACCGCGGCAATATCTTGCTCTTGGGTAGACTTTACCAAAGTTCGGCAAAGTGTCCTTTGATGACTCCGCTTATATCTAAGTCGAAGTACTGTTGATGACCAGTCCTTGATGATACCTCTCGGCGTGAATCAATTATAATCACCAACCAATCCCACACTTCTTTTAGCCGCTAAAACTCTTAACCTATCTCTAGGTCGAGTTAGTGTTTCCCGATGGAAACACCGTACTTATTCCTTTCGTGAATCTAACTCTCTCGATATTAGATAAATGGATTACTCACAAACTTCTCTCTCGAGCTTGAATGCAAGAACAAGGAATGGCAGAGAATAAGCAAACCTTGATATTTTATTGCATTGAAACAAGAAACAAAAGTACAATTTTCTTCCACAACTACTCCACAAACTAACCTAAACCCCAAGGGGGCGATGGAGGAGTTTAGGGTTTTCTATGAACACTTGATTTCGAAATATCCTCCTCTCTACATAGGCTATGGTTTATATAGACTTGGCCTAGGGTAAACCTTTCCAAAGTAGGAATAAAACTTGAAGTAAAACACAAGTTAAGTACATAAATAAAAGATCTTTATTTTATTTCCTAGTTTATTCCTATAAGGATTTTTTCCCACGTGGCATTTGACCTTGACTTTTTGTGTGTTCCTCAGCACCGATTTCTATGCTTTTTGTCTTAAAACGTCCACCTTATTTTTCTCTTCAAATCGCCTATCATATCAACAATTGTTTTTCCTGTGCTGCCACGGCCTTCAAGTGCTGCCGAGGCCTTCAAGTGCTGCCAAGGCGGGTACTAATCTGTATTTCAGCTTTGGTTTCCAGCATCCATCATGCTATCTGGCATTACATGTATGGTAGTTTCCTGTCTAAGGGAAGAAACCATTAACCATACATGTTTTATGCCAAATAATAGATAAATTCATAATTTAAGTGTTGAGATGCTGAAAAGTGGAAAATAACCAGAAATATCCACTATCGCCTTTAAGTTTGTCTTTATTAGCAATAAACGAGTGGAAAAATGATATAAAAATGAGGACTTTTGGGCACTCATCAATGGTCTTCATTGTGTTGCAACACTATCACTCACTGGGTATTCGGATCCCACCAAACAATGACTCAAACCACACAAGATGATCCACCTAGGATCTTACACCAAAAACTATTCAACCAAGCCAAAACCGAGCATGCAAGCATAATTCTCATATTAAGACACTTATCACGAATTACTAACTTAACATTTAAGGCAAACCCATCAACAGTGATTTACGACTCATTTCATTGATCTATGATTTATATTTACCTTTAATTATCCTTATCGAACCTCATCTACTAGTTATCTTGACAAAAGTTCACAGGGGTATCGATACTCCTATATGGGATATCGAAACACCCTACATCGATACCCACCCAAAGAAGGCATCGAAACATGGGTATCGATACTGGTATCGATACCCTTTGACCATTTCCAAAGTCAACGAAAGAGGACCCTCTAGCAACGATACTGGTATCGATGTCATTATACCACTAGAGGATCCGGTATCGAACCATGGTTTGATACCCTTAACCAAACGTTCACTTTCCTCTCAGGGGTATCGATACACCCCCTGCACGAAATGCAGGTTTTAAGCTTTAAAATTTTAAGAACCTTAATCCAAACTAGTCCAATCGATCCCAAATCATTTCTACTCATTTATGAAGTAGTTTAAGTGAGTTTCTAACCAATTTTACTCATTATCAATAACCATAAATCAAAACACCATTAAAGCATGCTAAGGCTCTATCCTAGCCAAACTATCACACAATCAAACAAGCATGCTAAAATGATGATGCACATGAAATGAAAAGGATTTGGGAAGCTAAAACAACCTTAAAATCATCCTAAGACTTGCCCAAAACTTATTCCCGTTCTTCCACAAAACCCCCCACTAAAACCTTACCTCCACCATCTAAAACAACTCTTACCTTGAAAGATAGATCCTTTTGAGATGAACAAAAACCTCTTTTACCTTAAAACGGGATTTCACAAGCTTGACTATCAAAAACCAACCTTTGATGATGGTGCTTGGGGAAAGAAATAGGTGGAGAAAGGATGAAGGAGTTAAAGAGAAGATGATATATTTCTATGCAAAATGCAGAAAATTAAACACCTTTTTTCTCCTTTCCATCATCCAAATAGCCATTTACCAAACTACCCCCAAGCCATCCTTCAAACCGAAGCCCAACAACAAGCCTTTGACCCAACAAGGCCCCAAAAGCCCAACAATGAGGCCTACACTTTCGGGTTAACCCGACTCTGAGTTTCGAAACTTGTGTCGTGACATTGTGCTTTTAGACCACGAATGTCATTACCATTTTCCCGAGGCAGAAAGAATCTTTGTTCACATTAAGAGACCTAACAATCATAAGGGTGATCAATGAATATGCGTTATGCATGTAAAGTCTCTTTCAATATTTTTATATATGTCGATTGATGCACAAGGATTTGAGGAGATCTCTTCACGAGTCTTAACGATATTCAAATCATCGACATACACAATAATAAAAATTCAGAGCTAAATCTCTTAATAAAGATGCTCGGGGAAATAATTCATATAGCATTATGCAAATAAGTATTCAATGAGGCAATTATACCAAATACGCCTAAATTGTTTCAAGACATAAAAACATATATTCAATATGATTGAATAATATTCTCGAGAACTTGAATTTAACTACTTATGATAATCTAAACCTTTTCGGAAGTTTTATGTAAATATTACTATCAAGAGGCCCATTCAAATAGGATGTAACAACATCCATTAGGCAAAAACTGAGTAATTTTATTTATTGTCAGACTAATGAAAATCTAAAAGTAGTTGCATCCACCACCGAGGAATATATTTTCCTCGTAATCAATTTCACGTTTTTTTGAGAATCCTTGTGCAAACAAATGATCTTATATTTCATGATTTCCCCTTTTATTTCTCTTTCTCACAAAGGCTCATTTATATTAACGAGCTTTACACATTTCAATGTACAGGCTATAGGCCCAAATATTTCTCTTTTCGAAAGAGATTTTAGTTTCGCCTCAATTGTCTCTTTCATGTTGGCCAATCATTTTTCATTTACATTTCCGAATTGAAAATGGTTCATGATCCACATCATCAAATAAAATCTCTAGTGCTTTATTGCATGCAAATAGATTATCGACATTGATTCAATTTTAGTTCCACTTATTACCAGACATGACATAATCTATTGAGATCTCTTTATTATCAAGTATTTGATTCATGTCAATGTCTCTGTTGGACACCTTTTAATCTCTTCTTGAGATTTTTATAATTCATTGATTCCTCGATCAGAACATCATAAACTATAGCTCTCTTTCTTTTTCGAGGATTTCTTATCTTTGGAACTTACTTGTCTACTATGCTTAAAGCGTAAGTTAGACTTATTAGCAACTAGAGTTTGTCCTTCTAGGAAAATCAAATTTAATCGGAGCATTCATAGCTGGTATACGTGACTTAGTCACTCTTTTAGGGTCAGTAAAATATCTGGCAATTGATTTTCTAAATGAATTATCCTTTGAACTTATAGTTCACATTATGTAATACGTGGATCAAAATTAGAAAATTATAATTCATTCCAACTTATTTCTTTCCTCAGCTATTTATTTTTCTCCCCCTAATGTTGGGTAAACTAACTCATTAAAATGATAGTCAGTAAATCATGTTGTAAATAAATTCCCTATCAGAAGCTCAAGATATTTAAATCTGATATATATTCCCAACAAAACTCATCTTTGTGCGTTGTGGTGGAGCAATTAGAACATATAATGCACACTAAAAAAATCTAAGATGAGAAATATTTGGTCCTTGACCAAAAACCATTTGTAATAGGGAGAACATATGATCATTTGTTGGCTTAATGCGAATTAGTGATACTACATGTAAAATGACATGTCATCAACATTATCAAAACTAATTGTCTTTATAAAATAATCTGGAAAATGTGCTCGTAATTTTATCAACTGAGCAAGTAGCCTCGCAAATACCAAGTTGCGGGTTAATAACAAGGATACACAACCATCTAGTCGATGCATCGATAAAAATCATAAAATATCTAATTGGTCTTTAAGAAAGATGTATGTGCCCATATATATCACCTTGTATCCGTTCCAGAAAATTAATAGATTTATACTTTATCTTAATTGTTGATGATTAAATAATCAAATTGCTTTCATAGCGAGTATCACATGAAAAAATACCTTGAAGAAAATCTTAGTTCTTCAATAAATGACCACATGAAAGTGTCGGCAAATTTTCGCATCATAATTGAACCGAGATGGTCTAACCGGTCATGCCAAATAAAATTTTAAATAAACATCTAGTTTACAATAATATGAGCTTCAATTTGTACTAATTCTTATGCAGTACAATATGGATGACAGTGCATATAATTTTTCCAAGATTTCCTTATTGCCTTGAGTTATGCTCATAATATTGAGATAGTTAGCATCCCCTTGACTAATATTCTCAATATATTTATGTAAATATTTGTAGAACTCAAGTCTCTTTCGACTTTGACGAGTATAATGCACTGTAAATATAGAATAAAGTTCCATTTGGCAATAACATTGATGAGTGCCTAAAAGTCCTATTCTTTATACCAATTTCCCACTCGATTATTGTTAATAAAGGACAGATTTAATGGCAATATTGGATAATTTTGCTTATTTCCATATTTCAGCATCTCAATACTCAATTCATGAATTTATCGATTATTTGGCATAAAACAGGTGCGGTTAATGGTTTTTTCTCTTAGACAGGAAACTACCACACAGGTAATGCTAGATAGCATGATGGATGTTGGAAACCAAAGCTGGAATACAGATAAGCACCCGCCACGGCAGCACCTTGGAGGCTGCGGCAGCACCGTGAAAACAAATATTGATATGATAGGCGATTTGAAGAGAAAAATAAGGTGGACGTTTTAAGACAAGCGGCATAGAAATCAGAGCTGGGAAACACACGAAAAGTCAAGGTCAAAGGCCACGTGGGAAAAGAATCCTTATAGGAATAAACTAGGAAATAAAATAAATATCTTTTATGTACTTGTGTTTTACTCCTAGTCGAATTCCTACTTTGGAAAGGTTTGCCCTAGGCTAAGCCTATAAATACCATAGCCTATGTAGAGAGGAAGACATCTCAAAATCAAGTATTCATAGAAAACCCTAAACTCCTCCATCGCCCCCTTGGGGTTTAGGTTAGTTTGTGCAGTAGTTGTTGAAGACAGTTTGTAATTTGTTTAGTTCTTATTAATGTAATTCCAGAATTCATAGTTTATTCTCTCTTGGCCATTCATTGTTCTTGCATTCAAGCTCGGGAGAGAAGTTTATAAGAGATTTATTTGTCTAATATCGGGAGAATTAGGCTCACGAAACGATAGAATACAGTCTTTTCACAAGGCATTGACTAATCCGGTTATCCAGGATTTCAGCGACTAACAAGACGCATGTGTGGTTGTTATCCGCCCTTGATTCACGCCGGGAGGTATCATCAAGACACGTGGGTTTCAACAGTTCTCTTCGCTTAGGGATAAGGAAGAAGACATACAAGGATGCTTTGTCGAACTATGAGTTGTTGAATTGTCGACAAGGCATAACCCCGCCGAGGCAGCTGCAGCGACCCTTTGCGCGACCCGCCGAGGCGGTAGTTCAACCCTATTGCATTATAAGAACGAGACAATTACATTCGGATTCCACACTACGAAGCATTCTAACCTGCCCCTACTTTTCCATCCTTGATTTCTTGATCACTTATCTTTATTGCTTTAATTAGTTTTCTTAGTTATAATCCAACTCAATTATCTGTGTCTTTACTTTTCCATTGTGCAGGAAGAATAAATTGCGTAAGTAAAGCCAATCCCTGTGGGTTCGACATCTTAAATACTACAATCTGACAAAGGTGGAAGGACGAATGTTTCATCATAAAAGTAGAACTTTCTAACCTCCATCAAACATATTTGCTCAGTCGGAGCCTTCTGTGATATTAATACATCCGGATATAGTACTCACATTATTCCCTTGTATTTAAAATGGGAAATGTGCATAATTATGCACATTTTAATGTGTACTTTATTTCATTCACTTCGGGGAATGAAAAATATGTATTTTGTACCATTCACTTCGAGGAATGGAAAAATATTAAATATAGCACATCATATCAAATCGGTTATCTATCAAAGATAAACTCTCAAGAGCTCTTTCGAAGCATTGATATTTCGGTACTTTGAGATATAGTACTCATAATTTCTTTTATATTTAAATGGGAAAATATTTCTTATGCTTAAGTATAGTATGAGTACTTGCATTGTTTGTTTGGCATAAATAGCCGCAATTTATTGTATATTTTATTCCGGAAGTAATCATATTCTTCAAAGGAAGATTAACATAAAGCGTAAATAAATAATATGGAAAATAAATTAAATTAATAAAAATAAAAATAAATTAACATAAAACAAAATAAATAAAGGATAAAGGAAATAAAATAAATCGTGAATTATTCCTTTCGAGGGTTATGAGAAAATTAACAATATCCAATTGAGTTGGATTAATAACGCCATAATTATTTTCGCCACAAAGAAAATGTGTTTATATTTTCTTTAATTTATCATTCATGATTATGGATAAAGTCAATAATACTTCGGCGTTTGACAAGTACGAGATCAATTGTTTGTACCATCGCATTGATAACATAAAGATTTTGATATGATCTCTATCATTCTTGTCATCTTTATAATTCCACTTCTTTTTGATATAAACATTCTCAAAATAATCATCTTATTCATGCCTATTTTATGATCTCAATCATGACCACAATTACTAATGTGACATTTATTCTTTTCGCTATAAAATATTTCATTCACTTCAGGGAATGGAGCGGAGCCAATAGTTCTTTAAAACCTTTTCACGATATTGTGTCTATCGAACAACTTTAATGTGTAAAAAGTGGAATATGTTTTTTTAACATATCCTCATCAGTGATACTCTGACACATAACTGAGTTTTATTCACTAACCATATAGTGAATTATCATGTTTGCATTCACTTTAAGGAATGAAACAAATTCAATAACCGCATGGAATAAACATCATGCTTGCATTCACTTCAAGGAATGACATAAATCAAATAATCGCATGGAATAATCATCATGCTTGCATTCACTTCAAGGAATGTTGCAAATCCAATGATTACATGGAATAAGAATCATACATGCATTCACTTCAGGGAATGTCTCCCATAAAAATTCTTGGATCAAGACGATTTTCGTAACTTGAACTTGGGAAAAGTCTATAATCGAGTTTTTCGACATAAAAATATTGTTTCTAAGCAAATATAGACTTTATAATATTCATACTATTAAATATTAATTGATCAAGTAATATATATACAATATATACAAAGAATAAAAATTTAATCCTCATACGCGACGTTAAATCAGTCCACAATGTCCTTTAAAAAGAACCTCCTTTGAGACAAGTAGCCTCGTAGAACGGGATGTCCAGTCAATATACTCGGATTAAATCAATATAAAAAAGGATATATTAATTAATTAAAGGTTTAATATTTTTTTCTAATATCATGTAATACTTAGAACATGATTAAAACATAAACTTTCATCATAATAATAAAATAAACAAATATTGGTTATAAATAAAGACAAAAAAATCTCAAATTAAATAAGTAAAACATACCAGACTTTCCACTAATTTGAATATATAGTAGATTTAGTTACCGATATCTTATTAAAATATTTTTGGGAATTGTCGATAAGAACCACGATAATTGAGCCATTTTATTGCTACACAAACACCAAACAACCAAAGATTTTTAAAAATTAAAAAATCAAGTCAAAAATCAAGAAAGAAAGATAAATCGATAATTAGAATATAATTGAGGGAGAAGAACTTATCTTTTATTCATGTTATTAACAAATTCTTTTCAATAACTCCTTTAAGATTCACACGACAAATACCTCCATTGGTTATAGTCTCCTGCTGATAACGTGTTGTAACACCCGACTCGGTGTCACATTGGGCCTCCAGCACAAAACCTGTATCTCAAAATTTCTTTCGAAAGCCCAACAATAAAATCGAACTCAAGTCCAATATAATTAATAAAATCCATTTAGGTTAAAAATGTAAGCTCAAAATAATTTAAAGTGACTGGAGCTTCAAAATATTATAAACCATTTAAAAATATTCGACTCAAATAATAATCAGAGTTACAAATACATATAGGGTTCGACAAAGTACTAGCCCACTACATCTAATCATTGTACTCTAACATAAGTCGATGCTGAAATCCAAACCTCGATGGTGCTCCACAAAACCGGCTTCACCTAACCTACGCACGAAAACATATTTCGAACGCTGAGCTACAAAAGCTCAGTGGGTACGCCAAACTCGGCCCAAAATCATGCATAACATAAGTAGCAAAGCAAATCATATAAATATCGTGCATGATATGATGGTCTAGCATGCTTTATCACATGACATAAATGTAATGTATACTATCGCACACAAAATATAAATGTCACATCAAAACACACAAGAGCGAGACCCGCGTCCACACAGCATCGGGATCCTACACTCAGGATTGAGGTCGTCCTCAAATCCTATGCCCAGAATGTTACATCGGACATCTTCGAACGAGGCCGCCCAACGTTCAGAATAAAACAGGATGGAGGCCGCCCAACCAATCCCATGTTCGGAATGTTACATCGAACATCTTCGAGTGAAGCCGCCCAACACTCGGAATAAAGGTCTTCAATACATCACCCGGAATATTACATCAGATGGCCTTCGACGTGTTGCAACACTTTTGGATATTCGGATTTCCATCAAACAAAGACTCAACCACACAAAAATGATCCACCTAGGACCTCTCACAACAAGACGTATTAAGATTATCACAATTTAGTCTTTCGGGATTATAATCATCAACCTAAATTTCACAATCCATTTTATCGTTTTAAGATTCATAAAGACCCTTAACTAAAATTATCGAACCTCAATCTCTACTTATCTTGGGCAAGATTTTGCGGGGGTATCGATACTCCTAAGTGGGGTATCAAAACGCCCTGTATCGATACCTATACAAAGAGGGTATCGAAACACTAAGTATCGATATCGATACACTTTGACCAACTCTAAGGTTAACGAAAAAAGGGATTATTCGCTTTGATACAAGTATCGAATTGAAGATGTCACTAGAGGGTTCGGTATCGAAACCCATTTTGATACGCTTGCCCCATTAGCCTATTTCTCTCTCAGAGGTATCGATACACGGGCCACCGGTATCGATACCCCCTGCAAGAAATGCATGTCTGCACTTAGAAATTTTTAAGGATTCTTTCTAAACTTAATCTAATCGATCCTAAAGTGTTTTTACTCATTCTAAGGATTGTTTAGAGTGTTTTAACATTATTTTCCAGCCATCAATCACATAAATCCGAAATTCACCATTAAAGGTTCTAGAGCTTGAAACCAAACACTCATGCATATAAATCTATATGTATGCAAACTACAATGATATGGATGATGATAGGAAGAGTTGGGAGTACCAACCTCAAGCAACCATAGCAACAAACCCGAACTCCCCTCCTATTCAAGCTTTCTCTTTGCCTAACCTTTGAGATGGAGCTTCCACTTCTTTCTCTACAAGAAGGAGGTTAAACAAGTAATCAGGCATTGCTTGGTGATGTCTTTAACTCTAAGAAAACATCAAGAACCACTGAAACAACTCCTAAAAACTCTCATTCTAGGATTTACTCACTCACCCTTCTTCTTCACCAAACCAAACACTTTTTACCTTATTATGTAGATCAAGAACAACTCTACAACTTACCCTTAAGCTACACAACGTGATTCTTCAACAAAACCAACAAGATAGCACCTTTCTTAGGGATTTGGGTGGGAGGAAGATGGAAAAGAAAAGGGAGACAAGAGTGACTTCACTCTCTGTTTTTCTGCAAAAAAAAAAAAGCACCCCAAAACCCCTCACTTCCATCATTTTTGGCATTTACAAAAAAATGCCCCCAACCCAACACTCAACCCAACAACTTAAGGCCCAACAAGGCCCAAAACCACTCAAGCTCGGGGCCCAAAACTGAAGCCCAAGCTCTTGAGTTAACCCGACACTCGGATCCGAATCTAGGTTGTTACACGTGTTGTGAATAAAACAAAGAATACAAATAAAATAAGAGAACAAATATGAGAGACAAAAGTGAGAGATTTATATTATATTCTCAAAGTAGGGTTGTGTTAATGCTTTCTCCAAAAGTCTATATTTATAGCCATAAGATGGAAACCCTAATTTCAATGAGTATTAAACCCTAATAATAAAGTCCACTAAAATTTAATTTAATATATGAATATCCACCATAAATAAAGATATTCATAACAACTTATATATTTATCGGTGAAAAATAATATTAAACTTACCTTAAATCTTTTACTTAAAAAAGACTTCTCACTCGTACGCAATACCAAAATCTTATAGTTCTCAATATCTATCGTGTTTTACAAACATTAAGATTGAACATCTTTCGATCTTATTATTATAGGTAAAGTTTTTTAAAAAAAAGTTTCATAATCGTTGTAACAATTATTATTTTACAATCGCGTCATAATTAAAATAGTTGTTATTAAAAAAATGTAATAAAAAATAAAATTATACTTATCATAATAGATTGTATCTTATCATTGATAGAATGTATCTTAATATAAAACAGTGATGCATTCTAAGTCCTATATACAAATATTTATAATCCAATGTCTAATTGTTTAAGAAATATCTAACAACTAATTATTAACTTATACTCCCTCCGTCCCATTTTATTTGTCCAGTATTGATTTTTTTAGTTAAATTTATTTAACTTTGACTCTTTATAGCTTTAAATCTATTATTAATAAAATATATATATATATATATGTATATTAGAAATCTCTAATAAAGTAGTTTAAAAATATATATTTTATAAAATTTAATAAATTAAAATATTTAAAATAAATATTGTCAAAGTTTTAAAATTTTAATTTTAAAAAGTCAATACTGGACTTCTTAAATGGGACAGAGGTAGTAATATTCACCCTACTTCTTTAAGCTTCTAAATTATCTTTGTATTGATGATTCTCGAGCAAAAATTGAAAACTGAAAGATATAAATGTGTAGTTGTGTACTGTATTTTCAGGATTTTCTCCTGGTACCGACACTTGAATTGTTCATTGAAAAAGAATCGAAAGTATTTTCATCTTTTGTTTTTTTCATCCAGAATTCTTTCAAACCAAAAGAAGTTTTATTTCTTACTTAGTGGTTTAATGAGAACTGAAGGTGTTCTTCGTCCTTTCGTTCTTCTTAACTCATCTTTTACTTGGTGGTTTATCGAGAATCGAAGGTATTCTTCGTCCTTTCGTTCCTTTTTAACTCACTTTTTTTTTATAATTTTCTTTTCATTTGTTATTTTTTTAATCACAAAAATCAACACCAATTTTCTTTTGAAGAAGCCTAATCAGTGCTGAGTTGTTTATGCATGCTCACATCTCTACTTGGTTGATGATCAGGATAATGTGAAAGATGGAGAAAAGGTCATGCTTTGCCTTAAACGAACGTTGAGAATTACAAATATTGCTTAACAGATATTGAATGCAGCATGAGGTAGCACTGGATCGGTCATAATCTTTGTTAAGCTTTTGATCAAATACCTTTATTTCTTGGAGAAGGGTAACTCTAGGCTAATGTTGCTGCGATCCAGAGTCTATTTGAATTAGTAACAATTGGTATGTAGAGTGACTCCAGTTTCTTGAGAAAAACAAAAGTCGAAAATCCTAAAACTTACGGGTTCTTTTTTCATTTTTTTAACTCAATGAAGAAAATAAGAATAGCAAAGAAAAAGTAAAACTGGTATTGAAGAAGCTTCTAAAGTTGTATGAAAAGAACTAATAAGGTTGTACACCCCAACACAACTGAAGACGAACAAATATGAGTGCAAGAATTTTTTCAAACACTCCGAATAAGTATTTTCAGTAACATTCGGTTGGATAAAGAAATCAAACGCCTCAATGTAGTTTTTTTTTTTTTAGATTCCTGAGTTTTCTCCTATGTTTCTTTTTTCTCAGAAAAATAAATTCTTGTTCAACCTTTATCGGAACAGAATTAGCGTTGACAAGGAAATTAGAGACTTTTTCAACCATCAAAATAACAACACCAACCAAAACAATCTTCTTGAAAAAGTACTGAAGTTTTCGATTGAATGATTGAGTCTTGGTGTTGGGTTTCGAAACAAAAAGAGAATCAGGCTTTGTAGAACAAGCCGTGAGCCTGAGAGGCTTGGGTGAAGAAAAATCGAAAAATATAACCAAGGAAGAGGATGAAGATGATAGTTTCAGCGGAAGAAAAATGAGGCTTGGTGATGAGGTCAACAATGTCAGATTCATGGCTGAGGATTGAAGGAGTGAAACGGCGAGTAAAGATTGAGCGAGATCGATAGCAGTAACGATCTCAAGATGGATGATGAATGATACCATATGAAAACTCTGACATCATAATCAGTAATGTTAAAAGATAAGGATAAAAATTTTCTTAGGATTAAATAGAATAAAGATAAAGAACTTTAAAGATTATCATTGATAAAATGTAAATTGATACAAAACAGTAATGGATTCTAAGTTCTAAATACAAATATCTATAACACAATGTCTAATTATTTATAAAATATTTAACAACTAATTAACAAACTAGTTACTAACTTCTAATATTATCAATGTTTTTGTTCCTTGAAAAACAACCTTAGCCTTCGTTAAAACAATCCTTCGTCGTCATTCCCTTTCATGAACGACCGTCACCTCCCTGTTGTCTTCAAATCACTTGAAGCCTTTAGTAATTTCCAGTTTTCCATAATGGATGAACATGCTGAATTTAAATCTCAGCAAAACCAAGCTATTCTTACCGTCTGAGTACAGTTGATCACAATTTCCAAAGCAAACTGTTTCTTTAATGATACTTGTCTGAACATGCACAGGATATTCATATTGTTAATCAAAGTCGCACATTAATTCTAAAATCCAACTCCTTTTGTCTTTAGTTCCTAATTATTTCTTTGTTTTATTTAAATTATCTAATAAATATGTTTTACTACTGTAATATTTTTAACACGTATATATAGGATATAAACTCATTTAAATCAACACTCAACATTTGTGTTATTTTTTGGTTAACGTTTCGAACTGTCGATCCCTTGAATCAATCCTTCAAATTTATCTATTTAGATTATACTTGTGTCATGAGAATTTTATGTAGGTATTAAATATTGGAATTAGTATCTTACACTTAATTTTAATGACGGGTGCAAATCGTCTGCCTCCTGCCTTTATTTATGTCCCCACTTCAAATTAGAGGGTTTAGGGTTTAGGGTTCTAGGTTAGGGGTTTTGGTTAAGGTTTAGAAAATTAGGGATAGAGTGTATTTTTTAGAGTGTATGGTTTAAGATTTAGGATATAAAAAATAAGGGTTTAAGGTTTAAAATTCAATTTTTTAAAAAAATACAAAGGTGGCATTAAAGGAAACACGTAAAAAGGACAGAAGATTTTTGTTCTTTAATGACATAGAGATAAATAGTATTAATATAGAAAGTATTCTCATAGATACCGATATAAATGGATTTAATATTTTTTTATCATGAGAATCACATCTTTTGGTAGGTTGAATTTGTTTTGGTTGAGGTATGTTTTTAAAATATATTTTTAATTATAATTTATGAAATATTTAATTTATAAAATATTGTATCTATAAAACTATAATTTATGGATTAATAGAGTATAATTTATGATCTATGAAGTATATTTATGGAATATCAAAATTATAAAATTATGTTTATAAAATTTAAGTTTTAACTTTATATACGTGTGAGTATGGGATGAGATTTGTGTTTAAAAGTTCAGTGATTTTATCATTCGAACTGAGTTTCATTTCAAATTTCTTTTATGTATTAAAGAATCTTAAAAATTAACTTATATTTAGAGTTTTTTTATAAAATTAACTTTTTGAGGATTATTTTACAAACATAAATTTTTAAATTTGATATATTTTTTTAATCAGATTTAAGAGTTACAAATATTTTAATATCAATAACACTTATAATATCATATACCAATACATGTAAATAAATACTATAGAAGATCCTGATATCTACCCTATTTATGACAATAACATCAATATTTAATGAGTAGCCAAAGAACACAACAACAATTCAAAATCTAAATCATGCATCAACTTCCCGTGGTGACAATTATCTTTTTCTGCATCAAAACGGGTGAGTGAACTCAGTAACAATGCATGCAATGCAACTGTTTTAACTTTTTAGTGAGTAGGCTAAGAACACGACCATAGGTTTCTTCTGTCTTTTACATAATTGGTAATAATTTTCATTTCGAAACCGAGTTAATCAATTTGTTGCTGAAATCCCAAAGTTCCTTTGCCAAAGCCTCATCTCTAGCATATGAACTCGGTGTCATCTCATTGCAGTCCACAAAGTATTTCCCGGTGACTCCCTTCAGCCGTGGGTGGAGTGCAACATAGCATGTCGTCGCCGCCCCCTAAACACGGTTTTTAAAACATTGAGTTTGGACATAATTACATCAAGATCTGTTTTTCTAGGTTTGAAAATCTGGGTTTTACCTGTGGAACATTCTTCCATAGGAAGAAACTGAAGAACTTCAAAAACTCTGCAACAAAATCCATGGAGATTATTACAGTAAAGTAAGTGGTGAAAAGAAAAGGTTTAGGAATGGGATTTGGAATGTAAAAAAAATTACTCATAAGAACGGCGGTGTGCTTAAACAGAGGCGTCAATATCAAACCCGGATGAACCGAATTTACTGTGATGTTCACACCTTCCTCCTACACACCATTTAAAAGCAAACAAAAATGTTACAACTGCTTTTGTAGACAAATTTATGGTACAATTACGATAGCTTAAGACACAGAAACTATATGATCTAAATTTAGGTTAGGTAAAGTGATTAGTCAGCCACGTTAAAGCTAAGATTACTTGCCGCACAAGCTAAGGCAAACCGCCACCAATCGGTCGAGAGTTTATTCCGACTGAAGGTGGCCGGCCGGTCAATATGTTCTTCTCTGATTAAGATTTCGGCTTATTCCGAATTGGTTTAGACCTCTAGTGATTATACAACAAACAAGGTTTCGCCAACTTTCAAGTTTTACCTGCAACCGACGAGACAGCTCATTGGCATGTAATATATTTGCTAACTTAGACTGCCCATATGCTCTTTTGTCATTGTAACTGAAAAGAAAAGAAAAAGTAGAATTTTCATTACATTGTAATAAAATTTCAGCAAAATATCAGAAAATAAAACTGTAATATTAAGCAGAATTACCCTTCTTTATCATTGAGCTTATCAAATCGGATCCCATTTTTATAACAATGGGTGTGGGCTATTGATGATAAGTTAACAATCCTTCCTTGAATACCACTACTCTTCACTGTGCTCTTCATTTTGTCTAAAAGAAGCTCAGTTAACAAGAAATGCCCTGGAAAAAACAAGAATCATCAGTCTGGGTTTGCATTAAACTTAATTTCTACTAATTTCTTGGAGCCTACCAATATGATTAGTTGCAAACTGGGACTCTATTCCATCTTGAGAAAGATGAAAGGGACAGAACATGATCCCGGCATTGTTTCTGAAACAGACAACGTTGAAAAATCTTTGTTATTACCGTTGGATCAAGTCTTGACCAATAAGGTATCGTGACAGAATAGGAATCTAAAAAAGTATGGACGTCTAGGGACTTTAGCATTACATCAAGATGTTGAGAGGAAGGTTAAGAGCGATGAAGTTGTCAGCAAATGTTCTGATGGACTTAATCGAGCAAAGGTCGAGCTCCAAGACATCGACACGGGCGGTGTCGATGTCTGCAAGGATAATCCTTTTGGCTTCATTTGCAGCCTTCAGGTTCCTTGCGCCGATGATAATATGAACACCGCGGAGAGCCAGTACTCGTGAAGTCTCCAACCCAATCCCACCTGCTCCACCTGCAAATAACCCACACTTCAAGACGATGCAGAATCATGCAAAAGAGACAAGAAAACAACGACATGGTTACGTTGGAACTCGAAATGTTATCATACATGTGTCCTGGTCCTATCATAGGGAATTAATTGGTTAAAGCGACGTTTCAAAACTAGGATGAAAACACGACGGAACTGTACAAAATCATAGTACAAAAACTAAAACCCTAAAGCTAGGGATGGACCGGGAGTGCTAGAAGGGTCAATTACATCCCTCATAAATTTTAAATTCGTACCCCTTAAAATTATATAATTTCGCACTATTTAATTTTTAATATATTTTTCTAATAGTTCACACCCTTAACATAAAATTTTTCATCCCTTTCTGCCTAAAACCATACACACATATAAACAAAGTTATAGAGGAAGAGAGAGAGAAAAACGCCATAGCCAGAGTGCCAGACCGGTTATTATAGCAGTGAGATTGGATCCATCGATTCCTTGAGTGACCTCTTCGGCAGTCGAAGCTGAACCGAAGCCGCTCGGTCCAGGGCGACCGGTTACCAACGAAATGAGCCCAGCCATTTTCTTCTAATCTAACAAAGGAAAGGAGATTTTGTTTCTGTTCTTGGCAAAGACAAAGGAAGAGAGGAGATTGGTTTAAAGGGTAAGTGAAATATGGGTTATTTAAGGTTTGTAGGTGGGGTGTGGGACACTTGAGGGAACTTTGCAATTGTATTGAATTTTAATGTTCGTCGGTGAGGAACAGTTAATATGCTCAACAACCCATCAACTATACAAGTATGGAAAATTGAATGCAAGTTGGAAGCTTACAGCCTGCAAGTTTCCCTAGTTCATCCCACTTTGCTATATGGCTACCAATAAATGCTTTTCATTTCACATGAATTGTGTAACCAAAGTTTTGGGTTATTTTTCTTGAAATTGTTGCTTCTAAAAATAGTTTATTGGATTAGGAATTCAATTGATAGAGATGTCAAAAGCTATATATGAAATTAGGGTCCGTTGGATTGGTTTTTTCCATTGGATTAACATATAGTGTCCTAAACTAAGAAAATTATATTATAATCTATTATGATTTATTTTTTATTAAGTGAATCTTTAATTATTTTTATTCAATTTTTTTCAATTGAAGACATAAAAAATAAAGGGCATGATTTATATTAGTTAAGAATGTATGAAGTGAAAGCATATTTACGATGTAACCAATAAACTAAGTCTATAATTAAAAAAATCAATTAAATTATCTAAAATCGAATTATTAGAAAGATCGTTTTCTCACTTAAGGTAATCATATTATTGCGAAAAATAAATAAAACATAAAAACAAAGGAAACACAAAAGTGATCTAATGACAAACAAAGAAGCATAAAACAGGTAAGACTCATCAAGCCACCATGACCTGCGAGAGAAGTCGAAATAAAAACAAACCAGTTATCCAATAACTTAGTTTGATGTCACTTATGGAGTCGCAGAAAAATAAAAATATTTGGAGAAATGCAGAAACAAAGTTATCACTGTTATCAACAAGAAAACAAGAATCATGGGCGCAGGGATGAAGCCCGGATTTAAGGTTAAGACAAAACATAAATATTTAAAAGTAAAAGACGAATTTAAAAATAAAATAATCTTTATCTTATCTTTAAAATATAAATTCTGATTTTAAGTCCATTCTTTAAAGAAAATCTAATCCTTAAAACTTTCAAATCGAACAAGTTTAATCTTAATTTCACGCAACTTACCGATAATCCTAAGACCAAAACTTAAAGACGTGAAAAGATCACGTATCTTTATATTTTATTTACAAAGATCCAATTATTTGTTTGATTACTGAATTCAATCCATATAATTTAAACTTTTAATTAAAAAAATATGATTGGATTGAGTTAACCTTAACTTGAGGGGAAAATGTAATGACAAATTTTGATAGAAACCAACCATCAACTCTATTAATTTGGGTATTATTTAAGATTGGTACTGAATTACTATTACATACTGTTTATATATGGCATAATAATAATTTTGGTCCTCAAACTTTTTTAAATAATTATTTTAGCTTTTATTTTTTTCTTCTTTGAGCTCTTAAACTTTTATATTCTTTTGTCAAATTAGACAAAGTAACAAACTTATTTGGATGATGTTAAATATTTTGTCTTTTTCTCGTCTTTTAATACTTTTACAAAATTTACAATTTTTAATTATTTAAAAGTATTAATTTATATATAATTAAAATACTTTTAATAATTTAATATATGAAAATTTATATAGATTTTTATAAGTATTTAATTTAATTTAGTTTAATTGTTTTTACTTTTAAAAACCCTATGTGATGAGAGATTATTAGGTGCATCTTGTTCACCACGTTATCCATGATTCAAGTAATCTGGACCGTTGATCTTTAAATAATCACCTAATAACTACTCACTCACTAAGTACATGTAGGAAAGAGGTGATGATTCACTTGGAAAAAAATTAAGATCAACGGTCTTAATTATTTGGGACCATAGATGACGTAGTGAACATGGTTCACGTAACAATTTTTCCTATGTGATGGTGTCTATTGTTTGATTTGTACTAAAGTCCCCACACAAGTTGTTATTGCCTACTTGATCGTTTCATGTTTACACGTGATGTAATATTTTTCTTTACGTGTAAGATTTGTCATGTAATGTTTCTTTTCTTTCATTTATAGTTTCTTAAAGAAAATTTTATAACGCGTTGAATATTATTAAATATTATTAAATTAATTAATAAAAAATAAAAATTATAATAATTCAACATACAATTATAGATTATTTAAAATAAAATTTTAATTCACTTAATAATATATTAAATCCTTATAATTTTTAATATTTTATTAATTAATTTAATAATATTTAATAATATTTAAGTTAATAATATTTAACGATATTCGACACACATAATAAACTCAACCATTCTTTTAAGTCATTTCATACCTTAAATAGCAACCAAAGTCGCAAATGACTATGACCGATTTGGACGACTATGTTTTATTACAGGAGGGAGATTTTACTGAAGGTCTTAGACATTTACCTTAAAATTCATCTATTTTTTAAATAACTTTTCGAGAACTCTATTTCTTTATTTAAAAATATAATATTTTTTTGATAAAATACATTTTTATAGTTCATATTCTTAATTCATAATTCTTTTTTATAATAATATTTTTTAAAAACTTAAATTTGATTATTTAAAAAAATAATAATATGACTTGTCATATTATCTATCCTATGTAAATTTAAATTTTGATTTCTGCTTTTAAAATATAATATTTTTTTGCTTAATAAAAAACGATATAGCACTAATTTAGCCCAATCGAAGATGTTTTACATTTTTTTAAAATCGTTTTTAGAATTAAAAAACTGTCGCTAATGTATCATATAACAATCCTTAGGGTAGAGGTAGGAATGGTAATAGGTCGGATCTGGATCGGATCTGATTGGATTCAAATCTAAATTTATTTTTATATCATAATTTCAGACTTCTAGATTCGTCCTAGATCTGAGGTCTAAAAAATTGAGACCTAGATTTAAATATAATGGATCTTACGGATCCGGTTGTAAAACGGGTTTAAAACGGATCTATTAAAAAACGACTATTTAACCTATTTTTTAATGTAATAAAATTGTGATTAATTAATTTCACATCACAACTTCGATGAAGAAAAGATTAATTTCAATTAACTAGTATCAGAATAAAAACCGATAAACTGAAATCTTAAAAAAAACTCAACAATTATACAAATATCTTTTGAATAACACACACTAACAAATGTATATCATAAAATATTTTATTATCGCAAACCGAATACCGTACTTCTAATTCTTAGAGTGCTAGTCTTCATCACTACTTAAATCATAAACATTCTAAAACAAAAAAAAAATAACCGAGTAAAGAGAAAAAAATGTTTTATGAAAATAATATTTGTGAAATTTAAATATTAATATTAAGGTTATGTAATATAATAACTTTCTTATATAACATGTCAATTATATTCATCATTTCTGCATCATCATCACAATCTTCATTAATAATCTTTTAAAAATTCTCTTTATCATAAATAAATAAAAAATACATTAGAGAATAATATAAAATATAAAACATATTATTATATATTTATATATATTTTAAAACCAAATGTGAGTGTTTTAATAAATAGGTAAATGGATCCGAATCTATGTTCGGGTCTTAATATCAGATCCAGATTCAACTTAGATTTATCGAGTCTAAAATTATAGGATTTAAATCCTATAAAATATATATAGATCTACGAATTCAAATTAGGTACAATATCCATTGTGATCCTAGACAGAGGCGGATGGTAATGCCCAAAGTTTTAGAAAATTTGCATTACATTCTCAATTTTTTTTTTAAATTTTAATTAGACTCTTTTGAATATTTTATTCAGCTCCCTTCAAATTGTTAGAAATTCCCACTAAGCTTTCAAATTTTGTTTTTTAATATTTAGAATTTTTGTTTGAAAAATCTTAATAAAACCCTCAAATTTTCAAATTTTCTGATTTAACCTTTAAGATGACAACAGGGAGAATAGGGTCGTGATTTTAGCAGCCTCGGCTCAAAAACTAAAATATTCTCTCAGATCCCGATCCTACCTTAAAATATCTCCCCCAACCCGATATAATAAAAACTATAATCCAGTCATAATATTTTAATAAAAAATCGATTAAACTCAACCCGAGAAAATAATAAAATATTAAGTATTGTATAAAAAATATAATAAAAATATATTGAATAGAAGAATTTTCATCCTAAACTTAACCTTGACCTGACTTAATTTTTTTAATAACTCAATTCGACCCAATCAAAACCTAATTTATTTAATAAAAAATACGTCCCTATCGAATCATATCAAGTCGAAACCCACCAATTTTGAGTGAAATTACCATATCTATTTAACCTCTAATTTTTAAAACTTTGATTAAACCTTCAAATTATCCCACGACAATCTACCATTGTTTAATAACATTAATAGCAAGATAGCAATAAGAACCGAGAAACCAAACACGTCATAAATATGGGTTTTAACCTTTTATGAATAATGGACGTACAAGTGATAAAAAGTCCAGAAGTTTATGTTCTAACAAGAGCAAATATTAAAACATCCATTTTTCCAACACCCAAATTGTCTAGGAATTGTGCCCCCTTCATTGATTGTCAAATTTTTAACCATTAGTGTCCGATCCAATAGTTGATTAATCTAAAATAAATTTCGTAAAGATTCATTATAAAAACAATTCTTTTATTCTTATTTTTTATTCACAACATTAAAATTCGAACATTTAATGTTATTTTAAAGATTTAATATCTTATCTTTTAGATCAACGTATTATCAATAATTATCATTTTATTATTAAACAAAGATGGTAAAAAAAATTCCCAAAATAGAAATTATCAATAATGATATACATAGATTGAATAAATATTAGCCACTTCCAACCAAATCTTCATTATCAAGTCTCAACCGCCTAAACTGGTCCATACTCATCAACATGTTGCCAACGCCAAGTCCATCTCAAGACATGGTCGAAAAATGACTAAGACCGGCACGAGAAGTTAATGTAATCAAGATAACATATGGGTTGTTTACAACTATTATTGTTATTATTTTTATTTTATTTAACGGTTTTGACATGTAACAGTTACGTAAATATAATATTAATGATATTTATTTTATTGATAAGACTCGAATTTAAAGGGTTTTTATAGATATTTTAGCGGTAGCTTACCATTATTATTTGTGCAATGCACTGTTCAATTTGTGTAGACATTAATATTGTTAAGTTCAATGTATGGTGTTTTGCTCCATACGACCCGGTGGTCCCAACACATTACCCCTAATGTCGGATGGCCATCAGCCCCGGTGGCTGCTGCTGGCATGGGAGGAATTTGGGGCTGAATTTTGTTTTATTTGTCAAAGAAGTTGACAAGATGGTCAGCGAATTCATGCATAAAGCAAGGACCGCAAAGGTGGTACAATGGACAACGTTAAGACTCGGGTTATCACTTTGGTAGGGGACACCGAATTAATTTTAGTTCAATATTTGGATATATTTGGGGAAAATGAATATATGTCATAATAATTAAATAAAAAACATTGATTTATAATATATGTCATAATAAGAATGATTGGTCAAAATTAATAAGTTAAGAGTTTATATGTTATAGGTATAATAAAATAAAATTAAAATTCATATATCATGTTACATATTTGAAAAATATATATAATTTTATAAAATTTATATTTAATACACTAATAATATATTATTATAAATTAAATAAAGACAATTCACCCCTGTAAGTAATTCTGAAAGTTTTAAATATGAGTTTGATGGAACAACCAACTTTAAAGCGTCTGCACCATTGAGCCATGTCGATTTGGACCATCCCGAGCATTCTAGCAACCACAATTAAGTCTTGAACAACCATTAACGGTCAGCAACGGCTGTCACGTTTATGGTCCAAAACATGAACATTGATTTCAAACTTGAATTTTATAAGTGTTGAGCATTCTAACCTCATTATATATATATATATATGACATGTCATTATCGTTAAATTTTTAATTATAATAATAAATATATACATGTAAAACATAGTTTTATTTTAATATAAAATATAAAACAATAAAAATTCAAATAGAATATTAAAAATTAATTAATATAAAACAAAAAACTATTGAACAATCTCAGATATCAAACCCCAGTCTATATATCTATGACATATTATTATCTCTAGATTTTTAATAATCTAATCATCATGATATTTAAAAAATGAGATATTTGTCAAAAAAAACATATATTAAAAACTAAATTTATCAAAAAAAATAGGGACGTATTGATAAAATTAAAAACTTTAAGAATTAAAATCATTTTTTATGTTTTTTAACGTTATTATTTTTATTAATAAAATAAAATATTCATAGTAATTAAACAAAAACTCTTTTAAATATAAATCCAATCCGCATAAAATAAACAATCCATTTACCTAAATATCAAACCCAATATACATTATACAAGACCCGTTCAGCCCTAAACCTAAGATATCCAAAAAACCCAAATCCATTATCTAATTTATATGCAATTAAGAGTGGACCATCGGATCGATCTAATCTAACAACCTAATTAAAACCCTGAATGGCTATTGATTTTTTCCACTCGCGTGTGTAAGTCATCGCTCAGATCATTTGTCCCCCGTGTAAGACGCACGTATATTCCTATTGAAGATCCAACGATGGAGATTGCGCCATCATACCTTGTCGCATTTGGGACAACAGGGTATTGTAAAGCCTCCTCTCTAATTCCTATCCGCCACTGTTGGCCTCGTTGGCATATGAGAGCACAAAAAGGGAATGTCACGTAGGATTAGGGATGGGCACGGAATCCGAATTCGACGGGTTCTGATCTGATTCGATCTGATCAGATTAAATTTTTTTGGTAAAAAATTCGGGTTCAGATCGGGTCGGATTTTTTTAAAAGGTGATCTCAGGTCGGTTTTAGGGTGAAAAAAATCCGACCCGAGACTAATAGTGTAATTTTTTTATATATATTTTAGGGATATTTGCAATAATGATCCATCTTTATATATTTTATACAATTAGATCACTAAAATTATTTTTTTTACAATTAGATCACTAGAATTAAATATTTTTATAATTAGATCCTTAAATTATATTTTTTTACAATTTAGTCCCTAAAATTTTAATTTTTTTAATGATTCGGGTCGTGTCGGATTTTAAAACTTAAAAATCGGGTCAGGTCGAGTCAGATTTTTTCACCCTAAAAACGAGTCGGGTCGGATGGCGGGTGACGAATATGATTTTTCGGTTTGGGTTCGGGTGGGCCGAAAATTCAATCCGACCTGACCCGTGCCCATCCCTACGTAGGATGTTCAAAACTTCAGGTAATTGAATTAATTGTTTGACTTGATTTTTTTTAGGATCAATTTATTTTATAGTAAATTAATGATTAATGATTTTTAAAATTTTAATTATTGTTTAATTTGGTTCGAAATCAGTTAATTAACCGAATTAATCAAATTTTTTATATATTATATATTTTTATTTTTATATATTTATTTTTGATCATTAAACTTTTAAAAATTATAAAGTGGTCATTAAACTTTATAAAATTAGTGCAAAATGATCATTGAATATAAAAAATAATCTTTAATTTTTTTAATATTTATCAATAATTTTTAACGTGCGATGAATCAATGATCATTTTATAATAATTTAATAAGTTTAATGATTGTTTTATAATTTTTGAAAGTTCAATGGTTAAAAAATTATTTAAATATAGTTTAGTGACCATTTATGTAATTTACCTATTTTTTTCAAGAGGTTCGGTTAACTGAATTAACAGATCGAATTAAACGAACTTTTTACGATTCGAATAAAAATTTTAGAAAAATTTCAATTCGGTTAACGGTTAATAGAAAAAAATTTCGGTTAATAAAAATATGAAAATTCAGTTTGATCGGTTAACTAAACTGACCGTTTGAATACCCCTACTGTCATGTATTATATAATATTTTTGATAATATAATCAAAATAACAAATAAACCTCAACAACAACAAAAGAAATCGACAACCAATAAAAAAAATATTTTTAGCTTTTATTTTATAAAAAATAATATAAAATAAGTGTATGTAACAAAAATCTTTATATGCGTATCAATAAAAAATTAGAGGTATTTTATTCTTTACATTTGAAAAAAATGGGAAAGAAATGTTGCAAGAATTTATATGCGTGTTTGCCATTTCGGCTTTCTCCTCGTTTGGAGAGTTCTCTGACAAAGGACGGCCCACTCCGATAACAAGCTTCGTGATCTCATAAGTCATGTATGACGAATCGATTGAATTCTATTTTAAACTTTGTTTTTCTAAATATTTTTTATTCTATTTTCTTAAAAAAAAAAACTTTCATTTATTTAAAAAAGAATTATTTTTGTGTTTAAAGAAGGAATTTGATCAGAATTTATTTTAAATTTTTTAAAATCGTTTTAAAATACGACGAAATCTCTAAAAGAATATGAGTTCTAGGATGACCTATAATAATTTCTGTCAGTTTTTTTATTATGATGATAAACATGAAGAATACCAAAGTGTTAAAAAAAATTTAATCTTTAAATTTCAACCTAAAATTATGTTTTATAATTTTTTACAATAATAATGTATTATTTATTTTATAAGGACCTTTCTCTTCTTTAATAACTCCAGTAGTCCTGGTATCCGAGGTCAATGACAAAATTATCCTTTTAGCCCTTTTATCTTTTTTTCCCCCCTTTAATTTAAGTATGTATTTAATCATGTATTCGACATTGTTCGTATTTTATGCTTTTGTACATATATTTACTTGATTTATTGCCTCATATATGTGTGTGTTCTGTTTTCTATTTGTGTATTTTTTTTTATTATCGTGTTATTCATGGATTAATATTTATTTTTTTAGCATATATATCTATACATGTGTGTTTAGATTTAGGTTTCGAGGCTTCAATATCCTATTGAAAATGTTGTCTCGAATATTTAGACGTCATTTTCTTTGAGTATCGTAAATCATAAAAAAATTATATTAGAATTGTATGATCAAGCGTTCATTCATCTTTAGAAATTGATATTAAATTTAGTCAATTTTTTTTGATAAATATGATACAAACACTTCAGATACCAAATTTTGAGCATAATGGACTGTGAATTTTTCTTCACTCGTAATCGACTTTCGAATCCATATAATCTTTAATTTTATTTTTTAATTTTTGATATGTCTTATCTAGATAATCGATAACAAATCTTTCTATTTTATTTTAAAATAAGAACTTTTCTAAATTCTCTTAATTTCAAATTTTTCGAGAGAAGTGGGAAATTTCGTGTCTTATAAGGTTGCCGCACAACATTACGCTTGACACATGTCGTGTAGTATCAAAATAAAATTCCTTATTCTCAAATAATAAATAGAAAATTAAATATGATATAGGAGAAGTAAGGGTCGATACCATAAAGACTAGAAACTTCCTGATTACGCTTCTTTGATTGGTGATCCAAGAATGTTGAATGATATTTTAAGTAAAAGGGGAGAGTTGTCGAATAAAATAAAACTAAGTAAATGAAGAAAATAAAATAAAGAAAGTGATTTAATTATAATAAAAACTAGCCTTAGGACTTTCGCTTTGACTCGACTTTAATAGATCATCGGAAAAAGATTTTCACTTCGGGATTTTACGTCGGTAATTAGCTTTCAAGGTTCTATCCTTGAAGCAAAACTTCTGAACCGAATACCCAAGTCTATCTTTGATATTGGTTTCATGGATTAATCCACCAACTCAATGTTTGTAGAAAAATCATTTAAATCATTTAAATCAAAATCTTGAATAAAGTCAACTTTAGTTTTGAAATCAATTTAATTTAAAAATAAGTTCAAAAGAAAACTTAAAGAAATAAAAAGACGAAGTTATTGATGTACTTTTTCAATCCTCACATTTGGATCGAGTTATTGCTTAAGCCCTTGGCTAAAAAAATTATGCTCGACAAAATAAAATAAAAATAAAATTGCAAAAAAATAAAGTTAGAAAATAAAAGAGGAAAAAAAACTCTAGGATTAAAAGATGAACTGAAGATTCTAGATGTTTTAGGCTTACCCAAGGTGGGTATTTATAGCCTTTTACAAACCCTAAAATAAAGAGATAAATCCTAGATAATTCTAAAAATATTTAAATTCAAATTACAAAAGATAAATCCTAATTTGAAATTCAAAATGCGACTGATAAGCTATCTGGAATGCAGAAAAGCTATTACGTGCTTGCTGACGTCATCTTCTAGAAGTTGTTGACCGAATGCTTACGTTAGATTTCATGCCCAAAGTCGTGCCCATCAATCTAGACTCGATTTAGAAAATAAAAAAACTTCAGAAATCAACCATTTAAGTGTATTTTCCAAATTTAGAGTCCTGCACAAAAACATACGAAAAACACTAAGATCAATAACATAAATCATTGAATCAAGGAGTAATTAAGCACAAAATATTAACTATTTTAAACACTCATCAAATTCCCCCTCACTTATTCAATGCTTGTCCTCAAGTATTTCTAACATACCAAAATCACAAGTTGCCAACATTTAATTCACTACATGTATCAATCTATGAAAGAAAGTCATGCAATTATTGTAACTAAGAAACAATCAAGCATGTGGCAAACTAGAAACAATTTCAATCGAAAAAAGACATTCCAATTCTTAGCTAATTTAATGATGCAAAACTTGATACCCTCACAAGGATTCACTCATTTCGCTCAAAGTGTTTAGGTTCAAGAGAATCGCTCAAGCCGAAACTGATTAAAGCATTATAATAAGCCTGCAAATAAATTTAATCTCCACTACTAAAAATTGAACATGATGCGAAAGTCAAGAGGTCTTTAATCAAGGTTGTAACGGGGGTAAAGTGAAGGTAGGGAAAAATGCCGAAAAGAAATGGGTTAAGTGTCATGACAAAAGACATTAAACATAAGAAACAAACCACGATATAATTCAAGTACAAAGAGATAGAAAAAGTAAATCAATCAACCCACATTTTCGTTTCTCTCTCCAAGAGTTTCGATTTCATTTTTTTTTATTTTTTTTTCTCTTTTCGAAAGTTACACATTGGTACCCTTTTTATTTTATTTTTTTCTTTCGAATTTTTTTCTTTTTTTAATATTTTTTTGAACCCTTTCTTTTCTTTTTTTTTCCCGAACGCACATTCTCTATTTTTCGTGGAACAAGTATGATCTTAAGTCTTGACAAGGGTGCAAAAAGATGGAAAGATATAAAAAAATAGGTATATGGGTTACATTAATAAGGTGAAAAACAGTAAATAAGTATAGGCTCAAAGTGGTTCACTAAGGGATAAAACTAAAGAGTAGGCTATTTAGGAAGTGAAATGGTTAAACCTAAGTGCCTCTATCATACCAAAGCATCATATTCATATATGTAGTCTCAAAAAGCATTACATCACAGGTTCTAGAATGCTAAAAATCAATTCGGTACACACAAATGAAGAAAAGAGCAAGAATGAAAAGATATGCTCATTAGGCTCAAGATCTCACAAAAAGGGTAAATGTATCAAGTAGAAAAATTTTAATTAACTAATCATGGAAAATCAAAGAATCGTAATTAAAAGTCTCTAACCATGCCAACACACTATCATGTAACCTAGGTTCCAATCAAAGCAAGATTAAAATTCACCAAGAAAATTTAAGAGATGTAACAAATTAAATAAATGGCAACAAGTAACTTCAACTGCATTAGTTTCAAAATAACTCAATTCCAAGCATAAAATAAGCAAGGTGAAATTTTCATGCAATATTTCCCCCTCATATAAACCGTTTTGTCCCAAAACATAAAATAAAAATTAAAGAGGGAAAAGAAACACTCCCCGATCTAATGACGATCACAGCCAGGACCACGTGTTTTGATTTTGATCAAAACTTTGACATTGCATAAACGGATCAATGCCGTGAAAATTTCCAAAAGCATCTGCAAAACTAAGAACAAGATGATATATTAATAAGAGTGCAACAAAAATAGGATTAGAATTTACCTTGGGTTCGGCATGTTCCGTATATGCCGAAAATGTCGAGAAATTAAAATTTTCCGCATCCGACATTTATTGGTCTGAATCGGCAGCATGTATTGATCGGTAGTGTTTGGTGCGGTGAAGAATGGGCTTGTTGCAAGCCTTGTTCTCGATGAATGGTGCTGCCGGTGGAGTCACTCGACACCTCCTCAAACTGAAGCGGCGCAAACCGGCGCTTGCCGACATTCACTACCGAGACTTGGGGAAGTTGGTTGGTTTGGTTTCTTGTCCTCGTCATGTGAAAATCGATGAGGAATGGATATGGAATAAAGTGATGAAAACATGGGAAGGGGTTCGACTATGTGAGAAGAAGAAGAGGAGAACTGCGGCGTGGGTTGAGAAAGGAATAGATGAGGGATTAGGTCTTACCGATTTGTGGTCAAAGGTAGGGTCCTTGGCTTTATCAATCAAATTTAAAAAAATATGTTCCACCAAAACTTATCTCTTTATTTTGAATTTATTTCAAATCCTAATCCTGAAAAATAGATAAACAAAATTATTAGAATCAAGATAAGAAAAAAATTAAAATTTTAAAAAGGTGATAAAGATTAAAATAAAAATTTAAAATGCGAAAGGATAAAATAAAACTTAACTAAGATAAATTATTACTGTGTAAATTTATTTAATTATTCTCAACCTAAGTAAATAAATAAAATAAAATAAAATATACTAAAAATAAATAAATAAACTAAAAATGGGTTGCCTCCCATTAAACGTTTTTATTTAGCGTCGATAGCTCGACGACCTGATTCAGACTACATGCATTGTGACAAGTACTTCCTCCAAATTTTACATTTCATCCAACTAAGATCTTCCCTATGTGAAATCTTATGATCATCATTATTTTCCATTTTTCCTGACAAAATATGGTCTTTGCTTTTTAATTTATCCGACGATAATTTTGGTTCAAAATTTTGTTCCTGCAAGATGGAAAAATAAATTTTTAGATTTTAAAGGAGTAAAACGCAAATCAGAGTGAATAGAATAAATATATTTCAACTCCTTATTTCCTTTGCCGCATTGTTCTAATTTCCTACAAAAAATCATTAGATACGTTAGTATTCATAGATTTATCAACTGTAGGTTCGTAAATACTAACGACGCTAACATTTTCCATAGAATCATAATTTTTTATATCTTTATAAACATCAAATTCAATGATCTCACCATCAAATTCCATACTTAACGAACCACTTCTCATATCGATCTTTGTATTCGCAGTGCTTAAGAATGGTCGGCCTAAAAGTATATCAGAACAAATGTTCGTTCTATCGCTTTTCATGTCTATGACATAAAAATCAGCAGGAAAAATAAGAGCATCGACTTTTACCAGAACATTTTCGAGCACTCCCTCTGGATAAATGATGGAACGATCTGCCAACTGTATAGTGACTTTCGTTTTCTTAAAAGGCTCATTAGTAATACTTTTATAAATGGAAAGAGGCATAACATTAATTGAAGCTCATAAATCGCATATGGCACGATTAATTAAAACATTTCCTATTTTACAAGGAATGACGAACATACCTTGATCTTTCATTTTTGGCGGAAGCTTTCGTTGAAATGCCGCAGAAACATTTTCTCCCAAATTCACCTTCTCGTTACCTGTCAGTTTCCTCTTTGTAGTGCATAATTCTTTTAAAAATCTAGCATACCTTGACACTTGTCGGATCACATCCAAAAGAGGTATATTAACTTGCACTTTTTTGAATATATTAATAATTTCCTTTTCTTCAACATTTTTGTAACGTTTTGCCAACCGTGACGGAAACGGTGGTGCGATTTCTTAAGAAATGGTAGGGGTAGGTGGTGAAGGAGAAGAAGTTTTACCTTGAGATTTGGAAGTTAGTGTTTCCTTCTCTTTTTCCGGTTGTTCAGTGGTTTCTTTCGGAACTTCAGGATTAATAACTATCCCACTTATAAGGGTAATGACACTAACGTTTTCTCTTGGGTTTAGCTTGGTTTAGGAAGGAAGTTTTCCTTGTGATTCTAGTTTTCCTACAATTTGAGCTAAATGGGACATTTACTTATCTAATTCTTGAAAGTGTGTCTCAGTTCGGTTCTGGAACTTTTCTTGGGAAAGTGTTAATCTTTCAACAATAGATTCCAATGACGATTTCGGTTGTTGGTTTTGTTTTCCTTGCTGATAAGGTTGGTTTTGTCTAAATTTTGACCTATATCTTAGGTTTGGATGATCCCTCCAACCGGGATTATAGGTATTGGCGTTGGGGTTATAGGGTCTCTAGGGAGGTCCAGGGAAATTTCCTAAGGCATTCACTTGGGCTTTATCATCCTCTTGGATGATCGGACAACAATCCGTCGGATATTCAGGACTTGTACATATTCCACAAAGTCAAGTTGCGTTCCTTTTATATGCAACAAGAGATTGAACAATGTTAGCTAATTTGCCAATTTTATTTTCTAATGAAACTGTACTTACCTCGTGAACCCGTCGAGATGGTTCACTTGCAATGTGAAATCTTTGCGATTTAACGGCCATGGTAGATATTAACCTTCTAGCCGCGATAGGAGTCATATTTACAAGTGCTCCTCCACTTGCCGCATCAATTACTTTCATATCCATAAGCGTTAAACCTTCATAAAAATACTGGAGCAATGTTTGTTCGCTTAAGCCGTGTTGTGGACAATTAGCACATAGCTTTTTAAATCGCTCCCAATAATCATACTCAAGATACTCAAGATACTTTGCCTTAATTCCCTTGCCTTAACTGCTGGAAAGAACCTGTCAAGAAAAAGACGAGTCATATCAGTCCAAGTTGTAACAGAATTAAAAGGTAAATCAAATAATTAATCTTTTGCTATATCAGCTAAAGAAAAAGGAAAGGCGCAAAGTTCAATTTGGTCTTCGGATACTCCCTATGGTTTTGTACTCAAACAAACCATATGAAATTCCTTCAAATGTTTATGAGGATTTTCGCTCGGCAAATCGTGATAGGTTGGCAATAAGTGTATCAGGCCTATTTTTAGAGCGAATGACGTCTCTCCATTTGGAAACGTTATGCACATCAGTTGATTATTATCAGGAGTCGCAGTCAATTGTCGAATAGTTTGGTCGCCCATCGAAAATTTGTTCTCTGGATTTTCCTATTCAAAATCAAACATAACTAAATCAATAACTTTGCCGTAGTCCCTGGCAACGACGCCAATTTGACACGCCAGTAAGAACAAAACTAAACTAGTCACTTTCGTTTACTCTCAGTACACTTTTAGTCACCGATTTTGAAAAACGACTAGTAAGGTCACTATCGTTTTCGAGATGTAAAGTTTTGGTCACTCCAACGTTAAGTACCGTTAAATATTGACGGAAAGAGATTCTAACACAATAAAAAATGATAAATTACTTAAATAGTCCTTAAATTATTATTATACTTTTGTTTTATCTTTAATTTGACTCTTAAAATTTAAAATTTTATATTTTTACCATATTTCCAAAATTTCTCTAAAATTTCTCTTACATGCAGTAGAGCTTCCTGCTGGGAATTCCCCCGCTTACCTGCAACAAACAAAAAGAACGATGCCATTATTATGAAGGATTTTCATGGCAATTGAGCTATAATATTCATGTTATTGCGAATATCAATTACATGTCACATAACTTTTCTTACCGACCTCGACCGAATACCAGTTAAACCTGGTGGGATTTGATAACTTTCATCATCTTCAGGGCCTCTCCCATAACTCAATTTCCCATAAAGCATTGATTCTGTAATATTCCTATGCTTGTTTTGTTCATCATCGATGTTGAATTCATGTTCGATATCATCAATATCTTCTTCATCTTCATCTCCCTCCGCTCTAGGACTCCCTTTATCACACAATCAAACCAGAAAAAAAAGTATTGTTAGAAAAAATAATGGTGTTTGCACCAAGAATATGAATGTCTAAATGGCAATAAATTTGAGACGCTTGTATCTAGTTTTACACAGAGGACGTTGTTGACTACCTTCCCTCCTTTCATACTCATAACAAGGCCTACAAACAAGAAAACCACTCGTTGTAGGCCAAGAAAAGATCTCCGTAGATCGTCAACCTGATTTCATCGCCACAAATCTCACAAATTTGGTCATCCAAGTTTTTCAGAGGTTTAGGCTGAATGCACCAAGAACACAATCAATAATTCATCTGTCAACTAAAAAAAAGAATGGGGTTTAAGAAAACTGTTTCACAAAACTAGCGTTCTTTCTTTATTACCTTTTCATGGCCATGAATGACAACAAGTTCATTGCGATTGTGTGAGCTGGAGACAAGTCCAACACTGGCTTCCATTGGAGAAGATGAGAGCAGTGAATCAATGAATGAATGAGGAACAAGACATAAGAGAGAAGGATGAAATAGAGTTTTGTTTAGAGCTGAACATGCAACCATTAAGGGACTGTCGTTTGTTGCAGAGTCTACATTGCCTTGAAGCAAAGCTTTCTTCTGTTTGTTTTTCTTCAACTACCAACCATTGGTCCATTGCCCCTTTATCTCCCTGCTTTTACAAGCTAAAGCTTCAACCTTTGCTGACATTCCCTCTGTCTGTTTTCATAGTTTTATTTTCTTTTTCTATCATTTGTTTGTCGATTAAATTTTTAAATTTATAATGTAATGTAATCCGTGTAATGTAATAAACTCAGAGAAGGAAATAGCCATTACATGTATTTGCATTAAATAAATTTGGTGGCAAAAATGGTGATAAAATAAGAGAAAGAAAACCTGAAGAAGACACGAAGATGAATGTGATTTTTTGGAGAGATGGTAAAAATAAAAAGTTTTAAAATTTTGAGAGTTAAATTAAAGATGAAACAAAAATACAATAATAGTTTAAGGACTATTTAAGTAATTTATCATTTTTTATTGTGTCGGATCCTCTTTTCGTCAACATTTAACGACACTTAACATTAGAGTGAATAAAACTTTATATCCCGAAAACGATAGTGACTTTACTGGTCGTCTTTTAAAATCGGTGACTAAAAATGTACTGAGGGTAAACGAAAGTGACCAGCGCAGTAGTTTACCCTTAATTATAATAAAAACTAGCCTTAGGCTTTCGCTTTGACTCGACTTTAATAGATTATCAGAAAAAGATTTTCACGTCGGGATTTTACGTCAGTAATTAGCTTTCAAGGTTCTATCCTTGAAGCAAAACTTCTGAACCAAATACCCAAGTCTATCTTTGATATTGGTTTCATGGATTAATCCACCAACTTAATGTTAGTAGAAAAATCATTTAAATCATTTAAACTGACTTGGATTATGTTATTTCAATAATAACTTATTCAATCCTAGTTTTCTTCTTAGCAATCAATTTGCTAAGTATGTTTCTAGGAAGTCGGATTGCTTCAATAGCCGATCTTTCCTCCCACACAAGTACTTAAATCAAAATCTTGACTAAAGTCAACTTTAGTTTTGAAATCAATTTAATTTAAAAATAAATTCAAAAGAAAACTTAAAGAAATAAAAAGACAAAGTTATTGATGTACTTTTTCAATCCTTACATTTGGATCGAGTCATTGCTTAAGCCCTTGGCTAAAAAAACTTAGCCGAGCATAATTATGGAAAGAATTATGCTCAACAAAATAAAATAAAATAAAAATAAAATTGCGAAAAAATAAAGAAAGAAAATAAAGAGGAAATAAAACTCTAGGATTAAAAGATGAACTGAAGATTCAAGATGTTTTAGGCTTACCTAAAGTGGGTAGTTATAGCTTTTTACAAACCCTAAAATAAAGAGATAAATCCTAGATAATTCTAAAAATATTTAAATTCAAATTACAAAAGATAAATCCTAATTTGAAATTCAAAATGCGGCTGATAAGCTATCTGGAACAAGGATAAGCTATCACATGCTTGCTGACATCATCTTCTAAAAGCTGCTGATCGAATGCTTACGTTAGATTTCATGCCCAAAGTCGTGCCCATCAATCTAGACTCGATCCAGAACATAAAAAACTTCAGAAATTAGCCATTTAAGTGCATTTTCCATATTTAGAGTCTTGCACAAAAACATACGAAAAATACTAAGATCAGTAACATAAATCATTGAATCAAGGAGTAATTAAGCACAAAATATTAACTATTTTAAACACTCATCAACGCTTGTTTGTTCCGACTTGAAAGAGCTAGAAATTCTTTCATTTATCATGAAATTACAACTCTCGACCAAGGTGATTCCTCGATTTTGACTTATTTTAGTAAATTGAAATTATTATTATGTGATAAGTGCAATGTGTTGGTTCCTCTTTTTCGCACAATGTAACTCTTTACATCGATGTAAAAGAGATAAGTTGAATTTAACATATTATATTTTAAAATTTAACACTCACGATATTAATTTTAAAAATTATAAACAATAATTTAATAAATATTTTATAATAATAAAATAAATAAATATCATAATAAATATTCAGATATTTATATCAAATCTTCGAAATAAATATATAGTAAAAGAATGCTTAAATAATCCAAAAAATATAATTAGTCTCTCTAGTAGTAAGTTACATAATATCCCAAAATAATAAATAATAATCTAAATAACTAAAAGTAGTTTTATACTGAATAATAAAATAACCGTATAAAATGTAAGATCCTCTAAGTACCGATGCACCTATGTCTCTGTTTATATATGAAAGAAGAATTAAGGGTGAGTAAGCTACAGAGCTTAGTGGGTCTGAAAGGTATAAATACAAACAACATAATATAGTTTACAAAATTATTTATCTAGAATAATATTTCAGAAAATAACGCAAAATATGGTATATGAATGACATCATACGCACAACCTAAATTTCAATTACATCATCATCAGTTCGAATGAAATAGTTCCCTAAAACCCTCACCTACAATGTCACCGAATTCGAGACTGGTCTTAGGACTTGTGTAACCAAAAGTCTGTCACGACTTTCTCCGTACACAATCCCATCCTATGCACACAATATGATGTAACATGATTTAAAAATCGAAAATCAATCACAACATAGTCTGAAATCACAATATTTCGAAATTCACAAAAATTTTCAATTCACAGTAATCATAAATACTCGTTAAAGTACAAGATCTCAATTTTTGAAATTTACATATTTTCTCAAATTATAAAGTCATGTATGCATGGTGATACAAAAACACAATTAAGAGTCTCAAAACAAGAGTACATACATGCCATTAAAACACAAATATTTTTAAAGCAAAAAAAATACTAAGTGGTGCGAGTAGGAAGTTCTACACCTTAACGATACAAGTGTACACTATTTTAGATGTCGAACCTACAAGGATTGGATACCCACGCAACGTGTCTTTTCTACACTAAGAAAAATAAAACAAAAGTAATTTGTAAGAAGTATGATTAACTAAAATAATAAAAGATAACTAAAAAATTGATTAGATTCTCAAGATGTAATGAGAAAGGCTAGGTTGATTGCTTCGTAGTGTAGAATCCAGTTGCACAATATTCTCCTCTTATTAATGCAAAAGGTTGAAATATCACCTCGGCGGATCGCTAAAGGGTCACCTTGGCTATCTGGGCGGGTTATGCCTTGTGGACAAATCAACAACTCATAATTCGATAGAGCATCCTTAATTGCCTCCTCCTTTTCCCTAATTTGGAGTACTATTGAAGGCCATGTCTTGATAATACCTCCCGACGTGAATCAAGGGTGAACAACAACCAATGATATGCTTTCTTTTAGTCGCTGAAATCCTGTTTGACTTATCTTTAAGTCTGATTAGCTCAAGCCCAAGAGCGAAGATCGTATTCACTCATTTCGTGAGCCTAACTATCTCTAGTCTAGAAAAATATGTTTTTCCTTGCAAACTTATCTTCCGAGCTCGTATGTAATAAAGAGTATGAACCAAGAGTGAACAAACTATAAATTCAGAATTTGCATTAATAAAAATTGAATAAAGATACAACCTTCTTCTACAACTACTCCACAAGTAACCTAAGCCTTACAAAGAATTTAGAACATGATAAGGGCGACGACGATTATTATTATAATCGATGGAGATGATTTGCCTCTCCTAGGTCTAAGGGTCGGTTTATATAGGTCAAGACTAGGTCAAAACTTCTCATAAGTGATAGGAGTTCTAATAGGAATAAAATACAATTTTATATTAAATACAAGATCTTCATTTTATTTCTTAATTTTGCTCCTCTTGGATTCTTTGAATTTCCGTAGCTTTGACCATGGCTCAGCGTGCTTTTCTTTGCTCTATTTCTTCTCTAACTTGGTTCAATAGATTCATCTCTTTATTCTCTATCTATCGCATACCATATGTTATCGTTGCTCTATTGTACGGCAACCAAAATGCTTCCTTGATGGGTGTTTCTCTGCATTTGATCTTTATTTGCTTTCTTCATTCAGCATCTGTCGAATGTATCTGGTATCATTGGGAAGTTTATCTCCTGTCTAAGAAAGAAAACCGTAACCGTACCCATTTTCTACCAAATAACATATAAAAACAATATTTAAGCTCTTGGATGCTGGAATATAGAAAATATGCAGAATTGTCTACTATCATTAAATTATATTAATTACAAGCAATAACATACTGGAAAGTGATATAAAATATAAGACTTTTGTTCACTTATCACCAACCCCAAATTCGAACTATTGCTTTTCCTTTAGCAATGCAAATATATTCTAGGTCAAAATTTTCATAGTAATTTGCCGCGACGGATCTTCTTTCTTGGCTTGGCCTCTTTCAGGTTATAGGATTTCCTCGGAACTGGCTATGAGTCTTTGTGAGTGTTTGCGTAGCTATAACAAAGTTATTTTCTAAGTTCTAATACTTTTTTCTAGCTCAAGACTCTCGACTTAAATTTTTATTCTATTTTCCCTTTCCCCTATTCTGTATATATATATATATATATATATATATATATATATATATATTGCTTGAGCCTGTTTCGGGCACCTCTAGTAAGTGGGATAATTAATAAGTCTTAGAGCTAGTGATGGGAACCTCTAAAGACTACACTAGTTCCGGTGATAGACACTTCTAGTTATAATCTAAAGTCTAAGTTTCTATTGTTTTTCAAAGAAAAAAACTTCTAAAGTCAACTAAGTCCAATAGTTTTTAATTTTTTTCAGGCTTATAGTCTAATCCTAAGTACTATTCCTACAATACCTTTTTGAATTCAAGTTTGGTGAAGGGTATACTCGGCTACGAAGGGCTAGAAGACATATTTTTATCGAGGCAGTACTCTATAAAATTTACAAACTTAAAGTAAATTACATAAAGAAACATAATTAACAAAAATTAAGGCAATTATCGATAATATAATAGATATTTTTTATACATTGCATTTTTAATTACATAGTACAAAAGTGGACTAATGCTCCCCCAAACTCAAGGGATGCATTGTCCTCAATGTATGAAAATATAGGATAGATAAGATAAAAAGAAAAATCGAAAAATAAAATAATAGAAAATAAAAAAGAAAGAGAAAAAAGAAAGAAAAAAAATAAGAAAATGCTACTACCCTAGATCTGTAGAGATTCGAAAGAATCATCGGAGTCACTGTCGATGACCAGCTTTCGGAGGCTCCGTGGGGGTGATTGTGCTGCTCTCAGCTGTCTGGAAACAAGCTTCTCGGAGAGATAGTTGTAGAAAACCTAGAATAAAATTATTTAAATTATTATTAAATATATTAATTCCTAAAACATAAATGTAAAATTATTAGATAGGGTAATAGTTTAACGTGTCACATTAGGAAAGCAATCAGTTGCATCTCCTAAAGTAACTACTTGCCATTCTGGAATACTGGTCTGTTGTATGGTTTCTGTCGTTGTCCATTGACTTTGAATTCATGTCCATCTTTAATGGATTTTATCGTTATGACACCATGAGGGTATGTTTGGACAACTTCAAATGGTCCTGACCAACGAGATTTGAGCTTTGTAGGTAATAATTTTAATCTGGAATTGTAGATTAGAACTTGCTGCCCTGACAGAATCTGTCGCGGTAATAGTTTTTGGTCATGGCACTTTTTGTTTTTTCCTTTTAGATTTTTGCATTTTCATACGTAGTGGCTTAGAATTCGTCAATTTCATTTAAGTTCAAAGTCTCTTTTGCCCTGCTTTTTTTCAATCCATATTGACCATCTTGATTGCCCAATATGCCTTATGTTCAATCTCAACTGGTAAATGACATGACTTACCATATACGAGTTGGTATGGGGACATCTTCAATGGTGTTTTGAATGTCATTCGATAGGCCCAAAGAGCATCATCTAGGCGCAATGACCAGTCCTTTCTAGTTAGGTTTACTACTTTTTTAAGAATTGTCTTTAATTCTCTATTGGATATATCGGCTTGACCATTGGTTTGGGGGTGGTATATTGTGGTAGTTTTGTGAGTGACACCAAGTTTTTTCAATGCTGCGAAAACCTGTCTGTTATCAAAGTGTTTTCCCCTGTCACTAGTAATAACTCTTGGAACTTCAAACCGAGTAAAAATATTTTTCTTCAAAAATATTTGAACAATTTTTTAGTCATTATTTGTTGTGGCGATTGCTTCTACCCATTTGGATACATAATCCGCAGCTAACAGGACGTAGAGCTTTCCACCAGATGAAGGGAATGGTCCCATAAAATCAATAACCATACATCAAATAATTCAACTTAAAGAATATTCTACAAGGGCATTTCATTTCTTTTTGAAATATTCCCTATGTGTTGGTATTTATCACAACTTTGATAGTATACCTGAGCATATTTGTACAGGCTGACCCAATATAATCCTTATTGTAGTACTTTTGCTGATGTTCGGTTGCCTCCAAAGTGTCCTCCGTACAGTGATGAGTGGCATTGCTTAAGTACCTTGTTTTGTTCTTCTGGGATGCATCGTCGTAAAACTTGATCTGCATATTGTTTAAACAAGAGAGGATCATCCTAAAAATAATGATTTGTATTATGTTGAAATCTTTTCTTCCCCTAGTGGTTAAGGTTATGAGGTAAAATACCACTAGTAATATAGTTAACAATGTCAGCGTACTAGGGTGTAGTAGTTGCTGCCATGACAGATGAAGTGATATATTCTGAAATTACTATGGTGATTTTGTCTTCTATTATTGTTGGATCTTTTTTCGTGAACTTCCATACAATTGCCATGGAGGCTAACAACTGTTCATCATGAAAAGTCTCCTTCATCTCTGGTTCTAGTTGGTCTTCCTTGTCCCCTTCTAGTCTAGAAAAGGTGGTAAGGAACTTGGTTTTCTATTCCTTTCTTGTCCTTGATTTCGACCTCAAATTCTTGGAGTAGCAGAATCCGTCGAATTAACCTTGGTTCTGCATCTTTCTTTGAGAAAGGGTATTTGATGGATGAATGGTCTTTGTGGACGATTACCTTGGTCCCAATTAGGTAAGAATTAAATTTATCAAATGCAGAATCCAACAACTCATTTTTTGTTGTTGTGTAATTGACTTGGGCTTCGTTCAAGGTTTTACTTGCATAATGTATTACATGAAAAATTTTATTCTTATGTTACCCAATTACTAATCTAATTGCATAATCGTTTGCATTGCACATCAATTCGAAAGGTAAACTCTAGTATGGTGTTACAACAATTGGTGCTGTAACAAGCTTCTGTTTCAATGTTTCAAATACTTGAGTGCATGAATCATCAGAGATGAACGATTTGTTCTGTTCTAGTAGGGAACACAATGGTTTAGTTACTTTTTAAAAATTTTCAATAAATCTTCTGTAAAACCCTACATGTACAAAGAAAAATTTAGATTCCTTTTACTGAGTTCATCGGTGACAACTTTTCAATGACTTATATTTTGGCTTTATCGAATTCAATGCCTCGGAGGGAAATCTTATGCCCAAGAACAATTCCTTCATCTTCCATAAAGTGGTATTTTACAAGTTCAAGATCAGGTTTGATTCTTCGCATATTTGTAAAACTTTCTCTAAGTTGCTGAGGTAGCTATCAAATTCATCTCTGAAGACTGAAAAATCATCCATAAAGATTTGTAGGTAATTTTCAATCATATCGCAGAAAATTGCCACCATGCATCGTTGGAAGGTTGTTGGGGCATTGCATAAGCCGAATGTCATCCTTCTAAATGCGTAAGTTCCGTATGGGCATGTGAAAGTGGTCTTTGCCTGGTCCTCGGGAGCTATGTCAATCTGATTATATCCTGAGTAACCATTAAGAAAATAGTAAAAAAGTTTCCCTATTAACCTATCAAGCATTTGATCAATGAATGATAAGGGGAAATGGTCCTTCCTTGTTGCCTTGTTTAGCTTTCGATAATCCATGCAAACTCTTCATCCATTGACTGTTCGCGTTGGAATCAACTCATTATTTTTATTGGTTATTATTGTCATACCGTCTTTATTTGGTATACATTGTACTAGGCTTACCTATGTGCTGTCTGATATAGGATAAATGATTCCTGCATCAAGCCACTTAATAATATCTTTCCTCCCCACATCTTTCATTGCTTGGTTCAGCCTTCTCTGTGCATCAATAGTTGGTTTATGGTTGTCTTCCAACAAGATTTTGTGCATGCACACTGTTGGACTAATTCCTTTTAAATTGACAATCGTCCAACCTATGACTTCTGTGTACTGCCTTAGCATGTTTGTCAGCTTAATCTCTTACTCAGACTGCAACTTAGAAGAAATGATTACGGAAAGAGTATTGTTGGAACCTAAATAAACATATTTCAATTGTTTTGGAAGTTGTTTTAATTCCAAACTAGGTGGTTTCTTTATAGATGGTTTTTGTATTTTGCTTTAATTGAAAAAGTAATTGAGTGGTTCAAAAAACTTACCTGGGTATGTGGCTACACAATTACCATCTTATGAGGGATTTTCGTGAAAGTCAAATTCCTGGTTATCGAGACACCTTTCTCCTAAATAGCAATGGCCGCGACACTCTAGGTTGTCGTCGTGGTGGTCATCGATTTTTCTGTCGATTTGATTCATATCTTTCTTAAAATTGGATTCAATCAGAGCCACTATCTGTTGGCATTCATCTGGTTCCTCTGGATGTCTTAATGCTCTAAACACATTGATCTTCATTTGTTGGTCATTGAATCGAATAACCTCTTTTTTCAAAATAGATCAATATTCTTCTCGTCTCCAAGAATGGTCTTCCAGTATGATTGAGGCATTCTCATCTACTTCACAATCTAAGATAAGAAAATCAGCAAGAAATATAAATTTATCAACTCTTATCAAGATGTCCTTAATTTTTCCTTCGGGTTACATGTAAGATTGGTCTACCAATTGCAACATTACCGTAGTTGGCTTTGCTTGCACAATGCCTAGCTTCTAAAATAATGACTGAGACATCAAATTTATGCTTGCACCTAAGTCGCATAATGCCATGCTTATATATTGGTCCCCTATGGAACATGGTATCATAAAACTATCAAGATCTTTTCTCTTTGTTGTAGCTCGGTTATGCAGCATTGCCACACACCCCTCTGTTATGGTGACATTTTGAAACTCTCCAATCCGTTGCGGCATTGCCTACTGCGGCAAGTCTTGTCGGGTTGGTCTGTTGTTCTATTAGAATCATGTAGTTTGCACATTCTGATGTTGCATATTGAGTGCATTGTTGGGGTTACTCCATGAGAAGTTTAGGTGCTTCCTCCATGTTGGGTTGCATGTGTTGGACATATTATTTCGATTACCTTAACTTCTTGAACGTTGTTGGGTATTTATAGATCCCTAACCATGTTTTTGAATGCTAATAGTTAGGCAAAAATTAAATGTGAAGAGTCCAAATTTTCCATTACTCACCTTGCTACTACTCTCCTTGTACTACTGTCTTGATAATCATTTTTGCCAAGTCGGTTCAAAATTTCCAAACTTTCATGTGGTGAGTGGTCTAGATAAATACCGTTTTTCGAGAAATCAAGCATCCTCCTCGTTGGTTTATTTACTACATTGTAGAAGATTAACACTTGAGTCCATTCGAGTAATCCATGCATCGGGCATTTACGATAAATTTCTCTGTATCTCCTCCATGTCTCGTACATAGATTCTTCGTCCTCTTGTCTGAACGATGTAATGTCGCTCCTCGGTTTATCTATCATATTGGTGTAGCTAAAACGAGCAAGAAAACTTTGGCACAATTCATTCCATGAACTAAGCAATCTAGGTTTTAAATTATTTAACCATGATTTTGCCCTTTCCCTAAGTGAATAGGGAAACAAATTGAGCTTTAGAACATCGGCAGATATTCCTGGTAGTTTTAAAGAATTGCAAATTCATAGGAAGGATTTAAGATGTTGTTGAGCATCCTCATTGGTTGATCCTCCGAATTGCCCAAAGGTATTTAATCATATTAAACATTATCAGTTTAAGTTCAAAATGCTCAGCGTCAATGTTCGACATAAAAACTGTAGGTGACAGCCCATCCAGATCTTCTTCGAGATAATCGCGAACTGTTTTTTACGCTTTCAGATGCTGGAAGATCGGCTGGATCGACTACTACATATGTTGTCTCTTTGCCTACTGCGACGACGTTCATGCTAGTGTTGTTCCCTTGCTGGCTAGGTGCTGGATTCATCCTTGCTCTTAACCTTTGTCGAAGACTTCATGCTGTACGCTCGATGATAAGTGCTTAATTCACTATCACTTTTTACACCTTTCATGGACAATAATCACCTAATCTACACCTACTTGGAATAAAGCATGTACTTAATGTGAGATATTCAGATATTCTGCTTTTGTAACTTATGAAGATAATATTCATAGACAATGCAGACTTTACGACACCTTTTATTGAATTGTAGGAATATCCACTGTCGCGGCAATAAGTGTGGCCGAAGTAGAACCTGAGGCCGCGGCAACAGTTAAAGGAGAAGTACTGATATTATAGGCGACTTGAAGAGAAAAATGAGGTGGACGTTTCTGGACAAACAACACAAGGATCGGAGCTGGGAAGCAAACAGAAAGCCCAAGTCAAAGGCCACGCGGAAAAGAATCCTTGTGGGAATAAACTTGGA
This sequence comes from Abelmoschus esculentus, assembly GCA_035048815.1. NCBI lineage: Eukaryota > Viridiplantae > Streptophyta > Magnoliopsida > Malvales > Malvaceae > Abelmoschus > Abelmoschus esculentus. The sequence goes on from JAUCBN010000015.1 coordinate 9,708,015, forward strand.
AATAACACTATTATTTTATTTATGTACTTGACTTGTGTTTTACTCCAAGTTGTATTCCTACTTAGGAAAGGTTTGCCCTAGGTAAAGCCTATATAAACCATAGCCGACCAAAGAGAAAATCATACAAGCGCACGAGAGAAATTAGTTGAGAGTTTTCTTTGTTTCATTATGTTCTAAATTCTTTTAGGCTTAGGTTAAGGTTGTTTAGTATTTGTGAGAAGAGATTGAACTTTGTCTTCTTATTTCAATGCAATAAAATATCAAGATTTTCTTATTCTTTGCTATTCATTGATCTTGCATTCAAGCTCGGGAGAGAAGTATGTGAGAGATTTATTTGTCTAATATTGGGAGAGTTAGGCTCACGAAAAGGATAAGCACGGTAATTTTCTAGCTGGAAAATACTAACTCGGCCTAGGGATAAGTTAGAGTTTCAGCGGCTAAAAGAAGTGTGGGATTGGTTGGTGAGTATAATTGATTCACGCTGGGAGGTATCATCAAGGACTGGTCATCAACAGTACTTCGACTTAGGGATAAGCGAAGTCATCAAAGGACACTTTACCGAATCTTGGTAAAAGTCTACCCAAGAGCAAGGGATTGTCGCAGCGGACGAACACCATCACTGTCGAGGCAGTAAAACTGCAGTGCTGCCGAGGCAGTGTTGTGTGATTGCATTGGATAGAGACATGTCAATTGAATCCACAGCACAACACAACTGGATCTTGACCATCTTCTTATTCTAATTACTTTCTTTTTATTTAGTTTGTTTTATTATTCAACTTATTTAGTTTACTCAAACCTAATTTACTTGTGTTTTTATTTTAATCCTTCTACAGAGCAAGAAGACGCAAGAAAGCATATTAAGTATACCAATCCCTGTGGAGACGATATTCGATAATACTTATCACTTTATCACTTGAGACGTGTACACTTGCACCAATTGCACACTCTTTTTACACGCAACAAGTTTTTGGCGCCGTTGCCGGGGATTGACAACTAAATTTTGTTTTCTTTATTTTCTTGCTTTTTGTTATTTTTATTTAACTTTGGTTTTTCTGGTGTATGACCAGGGCAAACCCAAGCAATCCATTGTACGAATTAGATCCAGAGATTGAACGCACGCGTCAAAGGTTGCGAAGACAAATCCGAGAAGTTATGGCAGATTGATAAGTGCTCAACTCACTATCACTTTTTACACCTTTTATGGGCATTAATCACCGAATTTACACCCACTCAGACCAATGCATGTACTTAATGTGATAAATTTAGAAGTTAAGCTTATAGAGATAATATTTACAGAAAAGGAAAGTTTTACTGCATTTTTATATCTGTGCAGGAGAACCAGTGCTGCGGCAGCAACATGGCCGAGGCAGGACCTGATGCCGAGGCAGCAGCTGAGAGCCAGAAAGCAAGACTGTAGGCGATTGGAAGAGAAAAATCCAAGGGACGTTTCTGGACATAAAGCACATGGATCGGAGCTGGTTAGCATGAGGAAAAGCCCAAGACAAGGCCTCGCGGGAAAGCCTCTTAGTTGAATTAAACTTGGAAATATTTTAATTATGTACATGACTTGTTCCCTACTCCAAGTTGTATTCTACTTAGGAAAGGTTTGCCCTAGGTCAAGCCTATATAAGACCTAGCCGTCCAATGTATTGATATACCTAGAGAGAGAGCCGATTCATAGATTCAATGTTTTCTTTCTCTCAAACTATGTTCTAAGCTTTCTTAGGGTTTAGGTGAAGGTTGTTTAGTATTTGTGACAGGAGATTGTACTTTGTCTTTGTTTCAATGCAATAAAACTATCAAGGTTTGCTTATCCTTTGCTATTCTTTGTTCTTACATTCAAGCTCGGGAGAGATGTTTGTGAGTAATCCATTTATCTAGACTCGGGAGAGTTAGATTCACGAAAGGGGTAAGTACGGTGTTTCAATCGCGAAATACTAACTCGGCCTAGGGATAGGTTAAGAGTTTCAACGGCTAAAAGAAGTGTGAGATTGGTTGGTGAGTATAATTGATTCACGCCGGGAGGTATCATCAAGGACTAGTCATCAACAGTACTTCGACTTAGGGATAAGCGGAGTCATCCAAGGACACTTTGCCGAACTTTGGTAAAGTCTACCCACGAGCAAGGGATTGCTGCGACGGACAGTATCGTCGCTGCCGCGACAGTAATCTGTAGTGCTGCCGAGGCAGTGATATACGATTGCATTGGGCAGAGACAAGTCAATCAAATCCACAACACAACGCAACTGGATCCTGACCTCTCTCTCTATTTATCAAATCTCTGTATTTTACTTAGTTGTTTTATTTCAGTTAATCCAAACCCAAATCACTTGTGTTTTATTTTATTTCTTTTTACAGAACAAGAAGACAAAGAAGACATATTGAGTATACCAATCCCTTTGGAGACGATAATCCGATAAATACTTATCACTTATTACTTGCGATGTGTCCATTTGCACTAAACGCGCACTTTTGACACGCGACAAGTTTTTGGCGCCGTTGCCGGGGATTGACAACTAAATTTTGTCTTCTTTATTTTCTTGTTTTTAGTTATTTTTACTAACATATTTTCTTTTTCTTTTTGTTTAAAAATTATAGGTGTGTTTCAAGTTGAAGGATTTTCAAGATGCAAGGAGAAAGATTGAAATCTATTCGGGAGTTGATGTTGGAAGATATGAATCGAGCCAATCAAGAATTTCCTAGATTACATGATGATTATCTATGTCAACCAAGAGAAACCCAACAAGTTTATGCCTGGGCAAATTTTTGTTTTAATTGTGGAGATGATCATTTGGTTAACAATTGCCTTATAGTACTGGAACATATGGCTACATAAAGGACCATAGATGGAACCGAAAACAAAATCCTTCATGGTATGATCAAAATGCTCAAAATTTTGTTTACCATGACAATTTTGTTGATGTTAAAGATATGCCATGGAAATATAATTTTTCTCAAGAGTATCCAAATTCATTTGGGGAAACATTGAAAGCATCAATGGCTAGAATTGAAGAATTAATGACAGAGCAATCAAGGTTATTGGATGCACATATAGCTAGATTGGATACACCCTTGAAGGATTCAGACGATCAATTGCAGAGATCCATATATTCCATGGATAACATGACCCAACAATCAATCCTTAGGGATACTGAAATCCCAACACTAGAGGATAAAGAGGAAATTCCGGAACCTCTGAGTCTAGAATATGTTGATGGGAAAGACTGTCAAACATTGGATGAGTCTACAAAAATAATTTCCACGGCAATGGAGAAGCCGGAACAAGCACTGATACTGAAGAAGGAATCTGAGGATTACTCTCACTCACAGTTGCCTGGGCAATTACATGACGACATGCTCGATCAACAAGATGGCGATGCTGTGATAATGGAATATGAGAAGGTACTGATTGAACCTTTTGAATTTTTTAAAAACTCATCTCTTCCATTCCAGGTATCTTTCGAGGAGTCAACGTTACAAGATTTGAAGCCATCACAAATAGGATATGATTATTTGGAAGATGATATTTTATCTGTGATAATTCCATCTAATATTAGTTCCAAACCAAAGTCTCTACTGATGGAGATTTTTGAGAAGCATAAAGAACAATGTAGGTTGATTCTTGAAGACTTCAAGAAAGATGGTTCTTCATTTGACATACACAGAATTTTGGCAGAGGATTGCCACGACAACTGGCTAGCACAACAATTGCTTCAGCAACAAAGGCTATATTCAACCATTCTGAAAGTCAACAAGAATGAGGTAATTAAATGGTTGGATATTGATATAATTTTTTCTAACAAGATATTCATGCCTTCAGGAATAATATCAAGTTGGAGGATAGGCATGGACTACAAAAGAACACAAACGGAAGACACCTCCACCATGATAACACAAATGGGAATATCCGTACCCGCATTAACCCATATCTTTTTGAGTAGAATTGTCACTCCATGGAGGGTGCAGATGGACTACAAGAAATATCGGAAATGACCCTCCATAAGTTTTCTTTATATTCTTATTTTATATTAATTTTCTCTTTTATTTTATTTGGTATTTTCATGAATTCTCTTAATTATGGTGTTTAGGAATAATTATCTTTTCATTACTTGAATGTTTCTTTCTTGATTGATGTTTATCTATTTAGGTTAGATTAATAAAGCAAGAATAAAGGAGAAATAGTTCACAGTAGGAATCCTGCCGAGGCAGCGCACAGTGTCAGAGCCGCAGCAGTTTCAACGGGCAGAACAGTGTAACGGCTAGTTTGCCGAGATTCCTGCCGCGACAGAAAAGGAAACGGCAGTAAAGAGTAACGGCTACTGATAAGTGCTCAACTCACTATCACATTTTACACCTTTTATGGGCATTAATCACCAAATATACACCTACTCGGACCAATGCATGTGCTTAATGTGATATATTTAGAAGTTAAGCTCATAGATATAATATTTACAGAAAAGGCACGTTTTACTGCATTTTCATATCTGTGTAGGAGAACCAGTGCCGCGGCAACAACATGGCGAGGCAGGACCTGATGCCGAGGCAGCAGCAGAAAGACAGGAAGCAAGACTGTAGGCGATGAAAAGATAAAAATCCAAGGAATTTGTCTGGACTAAAAGCCCAAGGATTGGAGCTGACTAGCATGAGGAAAAACCCAAGGCAAGACCACGCGGAAAAGCCCCTTAGTCGAATTAAACTTGGAAATATTTTTTAATTATGTACTTGACTTGTTCCCTACTCCAAGTTGTATTCTACTTAGGAAAGGTTTGCCCTAGGTTTAGCCTATATAAGGACCTAGCCACCCAATGTATTACATACGGAATACCTAGGGAGAGAGAGTCGAATTCTATACTTGTCTTCTTTCTCTCCATTATGTTCTAAACCTTCTTAGGGATTAGGTGAAGGTTGTCGAGTATATGTGAGAGGAGATTGTACTTCGTCTTTGTTTCAATGCAATAAAATTATCAAGGTTTGCTTATCCTTTGTTATTTCTTGTTCTCGCATTCAAGCCTGGGAGGGAAGTTTGTGAGTAATCCATTTATCTAAGCTCGGGAGAGTTAGATTCACGAAAGGGGTAAGTACGGTGTTTCAATCGCGAAATACTAACTCGACCTAGGGATAGGTTAAGAGTTTCAGCGGCTAAAAGAAGTGTTAGATTGGTTGGTGAGTATAATTGGTTCACGCCGGGAGGTATCATCAAGGACTAGTCATCAACAACACTCTGACTTAGGGATAAGCGGAGTCATTCAAGGACACTTTGCCGAACTTTGGTAAAGTCTACCCACGAGCAAGGGATTGCCGCGGCGGATAGTATCGTCGCTGCCAAGGCAGTAATCTGCAATGCTGCCGAGGCAGTGATATACAATTGCATTGAGCAGAGAAAAGTCAATAAATTCCACAATACAACGCAACTGGATCCTGACCTATCTTTCTCTATTATTAAATCCTTTTATTTTTGTTTAGCTATTTTAGTTTAGATAAACCAACCCAGTTCACTTGTGTTTTTACTTTTCTACAAAACAAGAAGGTGAAGAAGACATATTAAGTCTACCAGTCCCTATGGAGACGATAATCCGATAAAATACTTATCACTTATTACTTACGATGTGTCCACTTGCACTAAACGCGCACTTTTGACACGCGACAAGTTTTTGGCGCCGTTGCCGGGGACTGCAACTAAATTTTGTTTTCTTTATTTTCTTGTCTCTTTTTTTTATTTTACTTTTGTTTTTCGTGGTGTATGACCAGGGCCAATCCAACCAACCCCTTGTACGAGTTAGATCAAGAGATCGAAAGAACAAGGCAAAGGTTGAGGAGACAAATCCTAGAAGCCATGGTAGATCACCCGGCAGGACAAAACTTACCTGCCGGTAATGGAGGTCTTCCGCCGCCACCTGGGCCGCGGCAGCTCACTGTCAGAGACTTCCTGGAGGAGGACTTAAATGGATTAGACCCAGGAGTTGTTACACCGGAGATAGAAGCAGCTCACTTTGAACTTAAACCTGTTATGTTCAATATGCTTAACACTATTGGACAATTTGGTGGGTCTGCAACTGAAGACGCAAGGCAGCATCTTATGTCTTTCTTGGAAATTTGCAACTCTTTCAAAATCCAAGGAGTCCATAAAGATGTCTTGCGATTGAAGTTTTTCCCCTATTCACTGAGGGATAGGGCGAAAGCTTGGTTGAATAGCATTCCAACAGGATCTATTAGATCTTGGAGTGAACCCTGTCGTGATTTTATTACTCATTTTAATCCTACAAATTTATATGATAGAATCCGTAATGAAATCACTTCTTTTCGACAGGCAGAAGACGAACCTATGTACGAGGCATGGGAACGCTACAGGGAGCTATTGCACAAGTGTCCTTTGCATGGATTTCCCCTATGGACACAAGTGACAATGTTCTATAATGCCACGAATGCCCCGACAAGGATGATGTTAGATGTCTCGGCGATCGGAACACTCCTTGATAAAGCACCTGAGGAAGCTATTGAGATATTAAACAGACTCGCGAAAAATGATTTTAAATTTCCTACATCTAGGCGAGGAGGAGTAAGACGCCAAGCCACGGTAAATGAATTAGACACATCAAATTCAGTGGCAGCACAATTGGCCTCTCTTGCCAAGATGGTGCAAAACCTACAGTTACAGCAAAATACCCGTGAGGTCAAGGTAATTGATTCTTATTGTGACTTATGTGGAGGTAACCACAATTCCTCTGATTGTATGAACCAAGAAACCGGTATGTACGTTGGGAACTACAACAGAAACAATATGATGTCCAACACATACAACCCCTCATGGAAGAGGCATCCAAACCTATCATGGAGCAACCCTAACAATGCCTTAAACCCAATCACCCAACCTTCAGGATTTCAGCAACCAATGCAACAACTGCCGCAGCTGCAAGCCCAGCAGTCAATGTCGCCGCCACAGATGCAGCAACAACCGGTAAGTTCACTAGAGAATACGCTAAAAGCCTTTATGATGAAAACTGAGTCATACATAGCAGAGAACAGTAATTTCATCAAGAGGACAGATGCTTTTATGAATAGAACTGAGATGAGGCTGCAAAATCAAGAGGCGGCCATTAAAACGCTTGAAACCCAGGTTGGGCAATTTGCTCAGAACATAAACACTAGACCACAAGGAGGACTACCTAGCAATACTGAAGTTGCCAAGGTAATGGGCCATTAACAGTGTAAAGCCATCACTACCAGAAGTGGTCTACAGCTGAAGGAGAAGATCCCAGAAAGCCAAAATCAATCAGCAGATCAAGCAAAAGAAGAGGATGAGCAAACTGATGCTGATAACACTGCCCCGACAGAGAGCACAGCAGCGCCTGAACAGCCTGCCGAGGCAGCGACAACCCCAGTGGTGCCAAGTATTAAATTACAAACTAAAGAAACCTTGGATGAGATGAGACCATCACCACCTTTTCCACAAAGGTTGAAAAAGCAAAAACAGGACCAACAATTTAAGAAATTCCTCGATATTCTAAAGCAAGTCCACATCAACATACCGTTCGTAGAGGCAATTAAACAAATGCCTAACTATGCCAAGTTCCTAAAGGACATGGTGTCAAAGAGGAAACGAATAGGTGAGTTTGAAACAGTGGCTGCTACCGACGGATGCATGGCAATGTTGCACAATCGCATGCCACCGAAGTTAAAAGATCCTGGCTGCTTTATCATACCTTGTGCGATAGGTAAAAATTATGAAGGTAAGGCCCTGTGCGACCTTGGAGCGAGCATAAATCTAATGCCCAAATCAGTCTTTCAAAAGCTTGGAATAAGACGGGCCAAACCTACAACTGTCATGCTCCAACTAGCGGATCGATCCTATGTGCAACTTGAAGGCAAAATCGAGGACATACTGGTACGAGTAGATAAGTTTATTTTTCCTTCTGATTTCTTTGTCCTTGATTGTGAAGTAGAGGATAATGCACCGATCATCCTTGGGAGACCTTTCCTTGCAACTGGACGCACCCTGATTGACGTGGAAAAAGGAGAGTTGACAATGCGGGTCAATGACCAACAAGTCAAACTCAATGTATTCCACAACTTAAAAAAATATGATGATCCAGAGGAATGCAAGGCCATTCACACAGGAGGTACCAAAATTTCCTGCCTGGGAAGACTGCTCGGCAGATTGATTGGTAAAAAGATTAAGCCCAAGGTGGATGTATACACAGCAAAAGAGAGTGACCCACAACCGATTCACAATTCGGGCCAAAGAGGGAGAATCATCTTGGGAGATGCATTTGCATGCTCTCCACCAGTAACATGATCTCTTCCCTTTTCTTTATTAATATATTAGGATTAGTTTATTTTTCTAATTTGTTTCTGCTTTAAGTATTTTTCTTTTTGTGTGTTTAATTTTTTTTAGGATAACAAGCAAGAATAAAGGAGAAATAGTTCACAGCAGGAACTCTGCCGAGGCAGAAAAACAGTGTCAGGGCCGTAGCTGTCTCAACGGGCAGAACAGTGTAACGGCTAGTCTGCCGAGATTCCTGCCACGGCAGAAAAGGAAACGGCAATAAAGAAATAACGGTTACAAAACGGCTAGTGGCTTTAAACGGTCACAAGGCCAAGGCCTATATAAGAAACTCCTTCCTCTTGAACTATTCACTCTTGCTTTCTTATTTTCTTTAGAACTCATAACAATCTTTCTCTCACATTACTCTCTGCCTACTCACAATTCCTCGTGAAATTTCATATTCTTTTCAAGAAAAACTCCAAGAAATCAAATCTCTCAAATCTTGATGGCTACATACAAGCGATTCGCCCCAGCCAACGTTGAAGATCGTTTGAACCGATCTTTCATCGCTCAGAAAATGTGGGAAGAACAAGGTTTCCAACATGCGGATGATGAAAACTACGGCATCGAGCACTATCTCATTGATAGAATCAAGTACCAAAATTGGGAAATTTTCTGTCTTTAACCTGCCCAGGCGAATGCTACGATGGTGCGGGAGTTCTATGCGCACGGGCCCAACAAAGACTCCCTCTTTGTTCACTGCCGCGGCAGGCCAGTCCAATTAGATGCCGAGACAATCAACAATTTCTACGGCCTCACTCTGAACCATGATGTTCACGCTGAATTCATGAAAGACATCACTGCCGAGGACTACGAGCTCATCAAAGATGATTTTTGTTACGTAAATACTCCATGGGAAACCGGTACTCATAGAGGATCCGTAACAAGACAAAGCCTAAAGCCCGAGGCCAAGATGTGGAACACCTTTGTCAAGCGACGCCTTATCCCCATGTCCCATAATAGCACGGTGGACCGCAAAAGATTGGTGCTTATCCAATCAATCATCAACAAAAGGACCATCAATGTTGGAGAGATCATCCTACGAGAAATTCACGAGTGCGGTAAGAAAGATAGGGGACCATTGTATTTCCCATGTTTGATCACGGGTTTATGTGTTGCTGCAGGTGTGCCAATCGAAGATACGAACGAATACACTCCCCAACGACGAGGATGGACCAGGGACTTTTGTCACAAAGTCATGTAGATCACGCAGGCGGAGCCAGTCCAAGGAACGCCCTAGCAGTTCACTGCCGATACTGCTGCCGGGGCCCAATACACGGAGGACATGCGTGATACTTCCCACACCTCTGCCGCAGCAGACCCGTACCAGGAAATTTTGCAACGGATGGCAGTAATGGACCTCCGGCAACAGAGGTACATGGAGTACCAAAGAGATTTCAACGGCACATTAGCCCAGATGCTGCTGCAAGCTTTTCCGGACCAAGGAGCGCACTTTCCAGATTTCCCTAGCAATATGTTCGTCACAGCCGCCCCTTACACCGAGACTACACCAGCTCCGGGAGGACCAAGGTCGTTCTTCCATGCGGACCCTCAGCCCCAATACCAAGCTGTCGGCCCATCCAGGGCAGCGGATTCTGCCGCGGCATCTTCTGCCAGTAGAAGACCATCCAAGCGGAGGGTAGTTTTTAGCACTCCACCCCGATCCCCAATCATCATGGGCAGTCTATCAGCTTAGATAGATGCCTATGTGCACCAAAGCTCCACCGCCGCCGGACCAAGTACACACCACACCGGAGGAGCCACAACAATGGGAGGAGGAACGGACATAATGCTAACTGAAGAGATTGCCGACATAGAAGAAGGAGAAGAGGTGGAGGCCCCAATGCAACGGACACCACCCACTCGAGTCCAACCGTCCCGGCAAGCAAAAGCTCAACCATCGGCCTCACCAAGGACAAAGCAATCGGCAGCAAGGCCAAGGAGGAAAATTGTTACAAGCAGCTCTTCGGAGTCGCTTTAAAATTTTTGTTCTTAATTCAATATTAATTTCTTTTACTGTCTTTTTATGCTGCTTATTTCATATTTGTGTTGCCCGCTTATTCCTTCAAATATAAAGCATTGACGACAATGCTTGGTTTGAGTTTGGGGGTGCAGATTCATTGCCAAGGCAACAATCTACTGCCGAGGCCTTGCCAAAAAGGGAGTATTCCAGTGATTTTTTTAATTTTTCAATTTTTCATGCTCCCCGCCTTACTTGAATTAACTGCCTACACTTTTGCACTGCTTATCATCAGTATTGCCTTAGTTTATTCTTTAAGGCTATAGAAATCTTTCTCCTTACCATATTTAGGTTATGTTAAGAAGGTTTAACCTTAGGATACTTAAGGATGAAGACTTAGAAGCTTACTATAGGAAGAACTTTAAACACTTTTGGGACTTGTTGGATTAGAGGAATTCTTTTAATGAACTTAGGTGATAAAGACTTAGATTTTTGGGAAAGTAACTAGAGGAGCCTATCACTGGCTCTAGAAAGTCTTTTCTTCATGCTAGAGGTGCCCGAAATTGGCTCTAGTATGCTTTAAGGAATATCAAAAAGAAAGAAAAAATTTAGTGAAGGGAAAAACACAATCCTTGAGGTGCCCGAAACTGGCTCAAGAATTGGTTGTTTAGAAAGAAGAGAACACTTAACTCAATTATACTTGTCTTGAACTTAGAGTTTATCTAAGAAAGACCTTAATCAAACTTGTCCACAAAAACGCACACACTCACAAATCTTATAGTTTGTTTCTAGGTAAACCTTTGGGTAGCCAAAAGGTTAAGACTAAAGAATAGGCCTAGCTATGGTGGGGAGAATAGATGGAAATATAAGACCAAAAGAGAATAGAGTTCGGCAAATTGATGGTTTGCATTGCTTGAGGACAAACAATAGTTCGAGTTTGGGGGTGTGATAAGTGCTCAACTCACTATCACTTTTTACACCTTTTATGGGCATTAATCACCAAATGTACACCCACTCGGACCAATGTATGTGCTTAATGTGATATATTTAGAAGTTATGCTCATAGATATAATATTTACAGAAAAGACACGTTTTACTGCATTTTCATATATGTGCAGGAGAACCAATGCCGCGGCAGCAACATGGCCGAGGCAGGACCTGATGCCGAGGCAACAACAGAAAGACAGGAAGCAAGACTGTATGCGATGGAAAGATAAAAATCAAGGGATGTGTCTGGACTAAAAGCCCAAGGATTGGAGCTGGCTAGCATGAGGAAAAGCCCAAGGCAAGACCACGCGGAAAAGCCCCTTAGTCGAATTAAACTTGGAAATATTTTTTAATTATGTACTTGACTTGTTCCCTACTCCAAGTTGTATTCTACTTAGGAAAGGTTTGCCCTAGGTCTAGCCTATATAAAGACCTAGCCACCCAATGTATTACATACGGAATACCTAGGGAGAGAGAGCCGAATGCTATACTTGTCTTCTTTCTCTCCTTTATGTTCTAAACCTTCTTAGGGATTAGGTGAAGGTTGTCGAGTATATGTGAGAGGAGATTGTACTTTGTCTTTGTTTCAATGCAATAAAACTATCAAGGTTTGCTTATCCTTTGTTATTTCTTGTTCTCGCATTCAAGCCTGGGAGGGAAGTTTGTGAGTAATCCATTTATCTAGACTCGGGAGAGTTAGATTCACGAAAGGGGTAAGTACGGTGTTTCAATCGCGAAATACTAACTCGGCCTAGGGATAGGTTAAGAGTTGCAGTGGCTAAAAGAAGTGTGAGATTGGTTGGTGAGTATAATTGAATCACGCCGGGAGGTATCATCAAAGACTAGTCATCAATAGTACTTCGACTTAGGGATAAGCGGAGTCATCCAAGGACACTTTGCCGAGCTTTGGTAAAGTCCACCCACAAGCAAGGGATTGTCGTGCGGACAGTATCGTCGCTGCCACGACAGTAATCTGCAGTGCTGCCGAAGCAGTGATATACGATTGCATTGGGTAGAGACAAGTCAATCAAATCCACAATACAACGCAACTGGATCCTGACCTCTCTCTATTTATCAAATCTCTTTATTTTACTTAGTTGCTTTATTTCAGTTAATCTAAACCCAAATCACTTGTGTTTTATTTTATTTCTTTTTACAGAATAAGAAGACAAAGAAGACATATTGAGTATACCAATCCCTTTGGAGACGATAATTCGATAAATACTTATCACTTATTACTTGCGATGTGTCCACTTGCACTAAACACACACTTTTGACACGCGACACAGATCATCCAGTAGAACAAAACTTACACGCTGGCAATGGAAGGCTTCCGCCGCCACCAGGGCCGCGACAGCTTACTGTTTGAGATTTCTTGGAAGAGGATTTGAATGAGTTAAATCCAGGATTTGTTACACCAAAGATCGAAGCAGCCCACTTTGAGCTAAAACCTGTCATGTTTATATATGCTCAATACTATTGGACAGTTTGGTGAGTCGGTCACTGAAGATGTCAGGCAACACCTCAAATCATTCATGGAGATATGCAATTCATTCAAAATCCAAGGAGTCCATGAAGATGTTTTGAGACTAAAATTGTTCCCCTATTAACTGAGGGATAGGGCAAAAACTTGGTTAAATAGCATTCCAGCAGGATTAATAGGATCTTGGAGTGAACTCTATCGTGATTTCATTACACGTTTTAATCCTACTAATTTATATGATTGTTTACGTAATGAAATTACTTCTTTTCGACAGGCAGATGATGAACCAATGTATGAGGCATGGGAGCGCTATAGGGAGTTACTACACAAGTGCCCTTTGCATGGATTTCCATTGTGGACACAAGTGACCATGTTTTACAACGCTACCAATGCCCCAACAAGGATGATGTTAGACGCCTCTGCCAATGGAACACTCCTTGACAAGCCACCAGAGGAAGCTATAGAAATTTTAAATAGACTTGCAAAGAATGACTTTCAATTCCCTACATCTAGGCGAGGAGGGACGAGACGTTAGGCCACAATACATGAATTAGAAACATCCAATTCAGTGACAGCATAATTGGCAACTCTCACTAAGATGGTCCAAAATATGCAAATGCAACATAATACCCATGAGATTAAGGTAATAGATTCTTCATGTGAGTTATGTGGAGGTAACCATAGTTCTTCTGAGTGCATGCAGAATCAGGAATCTAGCCTTTATGTGGGAAACTATAACCGGAACAACAACGTGATGTCCAACACATATAATCCAGCATGGAAAAGGCATCCAAATTTTTCATGGAGCAACCCCAATAATGCTTTGAATCCGACTGTTCAACCCTCAGGTTTCCAGCAAGCAATTCCAATGCAACATCCGCCGCCTCAGCAGCAACCACTGCCGCAGCAGCAGATGCAACAACAACAGCCCATAAGTTCACTGGAAAATTCTCTTAAGGCATTTATGATAAAAACTTAATCGTATATGGCTGAGAATAGTAACTTTATTAAGAGAACCGATACTTTCATAAGTAGAACTGAGAGGAGGTTACAAAATCAAAAAGCAGCCATTAAAACACTGAAAACTCAAGTTGGGTAGTTTGCTCAAAGTCTGAACACTAGACCTCAAGGAGGATTACCCAGCAATACTGAAGTTGCAAGAGGAAAAAGCCATAAACAATTTAAGGCAATCACCACTAGGAGTGGCTTAAAACTTAAGGAGATTCTAAGCAGTTCGGACAAAGTCTCAACATAGGAACAAGAAGAATCAGATGGAGAAGACAAAGATACTACATTAGATGATCATGCCACAGAAGGCACTGCCCAGGTAGAGAAATCGGCAACTCCACGCCAAGTGGCCGAGGCAGCACCAACACCAGTGGTACCAGGTATTAAATTCCAAACTAATGAGGCACTGGAGGAAATGCGACCCCCCACCTTTTCCACAGAGGCTGATAAGACAAAAACAAGATTATCAATTTAAAAAGTTCCTAGACATCCTAAAGCAAGTGCATATAAATTTACCATTAGTTGAAGCAATAGAACAAATGCCAAACTATGCCAAATTCTTAAAAGACATTGTTTCTAAAAGAAGAAGGCTTGGTGAGTTTGAAACTGTTGTCGCAACCGAAGGATGCATGGCTATGCTGCATAATCGCATGCCCCCTAAATTGAAAGATCTTGGTTGTTTTATTATAACATGTGCGATAGGAAGCCACTATGAAGGAAAGGCCTTGTGCGACTTGGGAGTTAGCATCAACTTAATGCCAAAATCTGTATTTCAAAAGCTTGGAATAGGAAGGGCAAAACCTACAACCGTGATGCTCTAATTGGCGGATAGATCATATGTGCAACCGGAAGGAAAAATCGAGGACATATTGGTAAGAGTAGATAAATTTATTTTTCCAGCTGACTTCCTTGTTCTTGATTGTGAAGCAGATGACAATGCACCGATCATCCTGGGCCGACCTTTCCTAGATACTGGACGCACCCTTATTGATGTGGAGAAAGGAGAATTAACAATGCGAGTCAACGACCAACAAGTCACACTTAACGTTTTCCAGATTTTAAAAAGACATGATGATCCAGAGGAGTGCCAGGTAATTTGTACCAAAGATGCAGACAGTGCAATACCTTGCCTCAGCAAACACTGCCTCGGCAGCAGTGACAGTAATTCTTCACAGCGCTGCCTCGGTAGTACAGTCGACGACTGCTACAACAATACATTAAATAGTATGCTTGAAGCTGAGGAAGTTAATTGCACAGCACACCACCCAGGTAAGTACTTCGAACCTCTAAATTATCCAGGTAAGGACGAAAAACCTTCGAATGAGGAACCATTAAAGATCGAATTAAAACCTTTACCTGATAAATTAAAGTATGTTTATTTGGGATCCAACCACACAATGCCCGTAATTATTTCTTTTGAGTTGCAGCCCGAACAGGAACAAAGCTTGATAGAGATGTTGCGGTAGCACAAGAAGGCAATTGGGTGGTCAATTGATGATTTGAAGGGAATAAGCCCAACAGTTTGCATGCACAAAATCCTTTTAGAGGAAAATCATAAACCTACTGTTGAGGCCTAAAGGAGACTCAATCATGCCATGAAATAGGTAGTACGAAAGGAGATAATCAAATGGCTTGATGCTGGTATCATCTACCCTATCTCTGACAGTGCATGGGTGATCCCGGTACAATGTGTACCTAAGAAAGGAGGCATGACCGTGATAACCAATGAAAATAATGAACTAATCCCAACTAGGACTGTGACCGGTTGGAGGGTTTGTATGGATTATCGCAAGTTAAATAAGGCAACAAAGAAGGACCACTTCTCATTGCCCTTTATTGATGAAATGCTTGATAGACTTGCTGGTAAGCCTTTTTATTTTTTCTTGATGGTTATTCAGGTTATAACCAGATTGCTATAGACCCTAAGGACCAGGCAAAAACTACCTTTACTTGCCCGTATGGAACATATGCATTTAGAAGAATGTCGTTCGGCCTTTGTAATGCCCCGGCAACCTTTCAGCGATGCATGATGGTAATTTTTCATGATATAGTGGAAGACTTCCTGGAAGTATTCATGGATGATTTTTCAGTCTTTGGAGATGACTTCGAACATTGCCTCGGCAATTTAGCAAAAGTGATGCAAAAATGTGAAGAATCCAACTTAGTACTTAACTGGGAAAAATGTCATTTTATGGTCAAGGAAGGTATTGTCTTGGGTCACAAAATTTCATCACAAGGCATAGAAGTTGACAAAGCCAATATCGATGTGATAAAGAAATTGCTCCACCAATTTCAGTCAAGGGAGTTAGAAGCTTCTTGGGTCACGCAGTTTTTTATAGGAGGTTTATAGCCAATTTTTCAAAAAATTTTAAACCTCTATGCGCTTTACTTGAACATGATAGGAAGTTTGAATTTAGTAAGGAATGTAGTAAAGCATTCGAGACCCTCAAAGAGAAACTGATCACTGCACCAATCGTAGTTCCCCCAGATTGGACCTTGCCCTTTGAAATAATGTGTGATGCTAGTGATCATGCTATCGGGGCAGCACTTGGGCAGAGAAAGAACAATATTTTCAATGTTATTTACTATGCTAGTAAAACCCTTAATGAGGCCCAAATTAATTACACCACCATGGAGAAGGAATTACTAGCAGTAGTCTTTGGTTTTAAAAAGTTCCGATCATACCTTCTCGGAAAAAAGTGACTGTCCACACAGATCATTCGGCAATCAGGTACCTTTTCTCAAAGAAGGATGCCAAACCAAGACTAATTAGATGGATTCTTCTTTTGCAGGAATTTGAAATAGAAATTAAGGACAGGAGAGGTACGGAAAACCAAGTAGCTGATCATCTTTTCAGGTTAAAAGTTGGGGAGAAAAACATGCCACTGGAAGAAGTACAAGATGCATTCCCAGACGAGCACATCTTGCAAGTCTCAGCAGTAGCAGAAGACACTGCCGAGGCAACACGCGCAACAGTATATGATAAGTGCTCAACACACTATCACTTTTTACTCCTTTTATGGGCATTAATCACCAAATATACACCCACTCGGACCAATGCATGTGCTTAATGTGATATATTTAGAAGTTATACTTAAATAGATAATATTTATAGAAAAAGGCACGTTTTACTGCATTTTCATATCTGTGCAGGAGAACCAGTGCCGCGGCAGAGACAAGGCCGAGGCAGGACCTGATGCCGAGGCAGGACCTGATGCCGAGGCAACAGCAGGAAGACAGGAAGCAAAGTGATAGGCGATGGAAAGACAAAAATCCAAGGAACGTGTCTGGACTTGAAGCCCATGATTCGGAGCTGGCTAGCGCAAGGAAAAGCCCAAAGGAAGACCACGCGGGAAAGCCCCCTTAGCCGAATTCAAACTTGGAAATAGAATATTATTATGTACTTGACTTGTTCCCTACTCCAAGTTGTATTCTACTTAGGAAAGGTTTGCCCTAGGTCTAGCCTATATAAAGACCTAGCCACCCAATGTATCAAATATCGGAAATACCTAGGGAGAGCCGACTTCTACTCTTGTTTCTTTCCTCTCCATCATGTTCTAAAACCTTCATAGGGTTTAGGTGAAGGTTGTGGAGTATTTGTGAGAGGAGATTGTACTTTATCTTTCATTCAATGCTATAAGAATTATCAAGGTTTGCTTATCCTTTGTTATTCCTTATTCTTGCATTCAAGCCCGGGAGGGAAGTTTGTGAGTAATCCATTTATCTAAGCTCGGGAGAGTTAGATTCACGAAAGGGGTAAGTACGGTGTTTCAATCGCGAAATACTAACTCGGCCTAGGGATAGGTTAAGAGTTTCAGCGGCTAAAAGAAGTGTGAGATTGGTTGGTGAGTATAATTGGTTCACGCCGGGAGGTATCATCAAGGACTAGTCATCAACAGCACTCTGACTTAGGGATAAGCGGAGTCATTCAAGGACACTTTGCCGAACTTTGGTAAAGTCTGCCCACGAGCAAGGGATTGCCACGGTAGACAGCGTTATCGCTGCCCAGGCAGTAAACTGCAGTGCTGCCGAGGCAGAGATATGCGATTGCATTGGATAAAGACAAGTCAATCAAGTCCACAATACAATACAACTGGATCTTGGCCCATCTCTCTCTCTAATATTTTGAATCTTTTATTTTTATTCAATTACCTTAGTTTAATAAATCTCACCCATTCACTTGTGTTTTTATTTTTCTACAGAGCAAGAAGATAAAAAAAGCATATTAAGTATACCGGTCCCTGAGGAGACGATAACTCGATAAATACTTATCACTTATTACTTGCGATGTGTCCACTTGCACTAAACGCACACTTTTGACACGCGACAAGTTTTTGGCGCCGTTGCCGAGGACTGGCAACTAAATTTTGTTTTCCTTATTTTCTTGTTTCTTTTTCTTTTTCTTTTTCTTTTGTTTTTCTTGGTGTATGACCAGGGCCAATCCAACCAACCCCTTATACGAGTTAGATCCTGAGATTGAAAGAACAGGGTTAAGGTTGAGGAGAAAATTCCGAGGAGTCATGGCAGAGGTTCAGGCAGGACAAAACATACCTGCCGACAATGAAGGTCTTCCGCCACCACCTGGGCCGCGGCAGCTGACTGTCAGAGATTTCTTGGAGGAGGACTTAAATGGACTAAACCCAGGAGTCGTTACACCCGAGATTGAAGCAACCCATTTTGAACTTAAACCTGTTATGTTCAACATGTTAAATACAATTGGACAATTTCGTGGGTCTGCAACTGAAGACGCAAGGCAACATCTCAAATCTTTCATGGAAATCTGCAATTCTTTCAAAATCCAAGTAGTCCATGAAGATGTCTTGCGGTTAAAGCTATTCCCCTATTCATTGAGGGATAGGGCGAAAGCTTGGTTGAATAGCATTCTAGCGGGATCTATTGGATCCTGGAGTGAACTTTGCCGTGATTTCATTACTCGCTTTAATCCTACTAATTTATATGATAGAATTCGTAATGAAATTACTTCTTTCCGACAGGCTAAAGACGAACCAATGTACGAGGCATGGGAACGCTATAGAGAGCTATTGCACAAGTGTCCGCTGCATGGATTTCCCTTATGGACACAAGTGACAATGTTTTACAACGCCACAAATGCCCCGACAAGGATGATGTTGGATGCCTCGGCAAACGGCACACTCCTGGACAAGGCACCTGAGGAAGCTATTGAAATTTTGAATAAACTCGCAAGGAATGACTTCCAGTTTCCCACATCTAGGCGAGGAGGAGTAAGACGCCCAGCCACGGTAAACAAATTAGATTCATCAAGTTTAGTGGCAGCACAATTGGTCTCTCTTACCAAGATGGTGCAAAACCTACAATTACAAAACAATACCCGTGAGGTCAAGGTAATTGATTTATGTTGTGATTTATGTGGAGGTAACCACAATTCTGTTGATTGCATGAATCAAGAAACCGATATGTATGTTGGGAACTACAACCGTAACAATGTGATGTCCAACACATACAACCCCTCATGGAAGAGGCATCCAAACTTATCCTGGAGTAACCCAAATAATGCCTTAAACCCAATCACCCAACCACCGGGATTTCAGCAGCCAATACTGCAGTAGCAATTCCAACAACCGATGCCGCAGCAGCAGATGCAGCAACAACCGGTTAATTCATTGGAAAACACGCTAAAGGCCTTCATGATGAAAACCGAGTCATACATGGCGGAAAACAGTAATTTCATCAAAAGGACCGACGCCTTCATGAATAGGACTGAGATGAGGCTACAAAATCAAGAAGCGGCCATAAAAACTCTGGAAACTCAGGTTGGGCAGTTTGCTCAATGTATAAACACTAGACCACAAGGAGGCCTACCTAGCAATACTGAGGTTGCTAAGGTACTAAGCCATGAACAGTGTAAGGCAATCACTACCAGGAGTGGTCTACAGTTGAAAGAGAAGATCCCAGAGACTCGAACCCAACCGGCGGATCAATCAAGAGAAGAGGCTGAGCAAACCAAGAATGACAACACTGCCCTGGCAGCAAGCACTGCAGCGCCTGAGCAGTCTGCTAAGGCAGCAAAAATTCCAATGGTGCCAGGTATACGATTCTAAACTAAAGAAACCCTGGACGAGATGAGACCACCACCACCTTTCCCGCAAAGGTTGAAGAAACAAAAATAGGATCAACAGTTCAAGAAGTTCCTCGATATCTTGAAACAAGTCCACATCAACATACCATTCGTTGAGGCCATTGAACAAATGCCCAACTATGCCAAGTTCTTAAAGGATATGGTATCAAAGAGAAAACGAATAGGTGAGTTTGAGACAGTGGTTGCCACCGAGGGATGCATGGCAATGCTGCATAACCGCATGCCACCAAAGCTAAAAGATCCTGGTTGTTTCACTATACCTTGTGCGATAGGAAAGATTTATGAAGGAAAGGCCCTATGCGACCTTGGAGTAAGTATAAACCTCATGCCTAAATCAGTCTTCCAAAAGCTTGGAATTGGAAGGCCGAAGCCTACAACAGTAATGCTCCAACTCGCGGATAGATCCTATGTGCAACCTGAAGGCAAAATCGAGGACATACTGGTAAGAGTTGACAAGTTTATTTTTCCTGCCGACTTCCTTGTCCTTGATTGTGAAGCAGGTGACAACGCACCGATTATCCTTGGGAGACCCTTCCTAGAAACTGGACGTACATTGATTGACGTGGAAAAAGGAGAGTTGATTATGCGGGTCAATGACCAACAAGTCAAACTCAACGCATTCCACAACTTAAAGAGGTATGACGATCTAGAGGAATGCAAGGCCATCCGCACAGTAGACAATAAGATATCCTGCCTGGGCAGTCTGCTCGGAAGGATATTCGGCAAGAAAATCAAGCCCAAGACGGATGGACAGACAGCACTAAGGAGCGGCCCACAACCGATACATAATTTGGGCCTAAGGGAGAAAATAAATTTGGGAGATGCATTCGCATGCTCTCCACCAGTAACCTAACCTCTCCCTTTTCCTTTTCTTTATTATATTAGGGTTAGTAGTTTATTTTTATTTTTCTAATTATTTTCGTTTTTAGTATTTTTCTTTTGTGTGTTTAAATTTTTATTCAGGAATAAAAAGCAAAGATAAGGGAAAAATAGTTCACAGCAGGAATACTGCCGAGGCAGTATAACGGTGTTAGAGCCGCAACAGTCCCAACGGGCAGAAAAGTGTAACGGCTAGTCTGCCGAGATACCTGCCGCGGCAGAAAAGGAAACGACAGAAGAAGGAAACGGTTACAACGGTTAGTGATCTCAACGGTCACAAGACCGAGGCCGATATAAGACACTCCTTCCTCTTGAACTATTCACTCTTACTTTCTTGCTTTCTTTAGTATTCTTAACAATCCCTCTCTCAAATTACTCTCTGCCTACTAATCTCTTCTAATTCTCCAGTTTCTCTTCAAGAAAACCTCCAAGAACTCAATTTTCTCTTTCTTGATGGCAACTTACAAAAGACTCGCCCCAGCCAACGTTGAAGAATGATTCAATCGATTTTTCATCGCAAGGCAACTATGGGAAGAACAAGGGTTCCAGCACGCGGACGAAGAGAATTATGGTATCGAACACTACTTGTTCGACAGAATCAAGTACCAAAATTCGGAAGTATTCTATTTGCAACCTGCCCAGACAAACGCCACAATAGTACGGGAGTTCTATGCTCATGGGCCCAGCAAAGACTCTCTCTTTGTTCACTGCCGCGGCAAGCCAGTGCAACTCGATGCCGAGACGATCAACAGCTTCTAAGGCCTCACCCCAAACAGTGATCTCCATGTTGATTTCTTGGAAGATATCACTGCCGAAGACTATGAACTTATCAAAGACGATCTTTGTTACGCGAACACTCCATGGGAAACCGGTACCCATCGGGGTTCCGTAACAAGACAAAGTTTGAAGTCGGAGGCCAAGATGTGGAACACCTTCGTCAAACGACGCCTCATCCCAACATCACATAATAGCACGGTGGATCGCAAGAGATTGGTGCTCATCCAATCCATCATCAACAAAAGGACCATCAACGTTGGAGAAATTATCCTACGGGAGATTCACGAGTGCGGTAAGAAAGATCGAGGACCATTGTATTTCCCTTGCTTGATTACGAGTTTATGTGTTTCCGCAGGTGTGCCTATTGAAGAAACAGATGAATACACACCCCCAAGAAGAGGATGGACCAGGGAATTCTGCCACAAAGTCATGCAGATAACACAAGCAGAACCTGTCCAGGCAACACCGCAGCAGTTCACTGCCGATACTGCTGCCGAGGCCCAGTACACGGCAGATATGCCTGGTACTGCCCACACCTCTGCCGCAGCAGACCCGTATCAAGAAATCTTGCAGCGCATGGCCGCGATGGATCTTCGAAAACAACGGTACATGGAGTACCAACGAGACTTCAATGGAACGCTCGCCCAAATGATGATGCACACCTTCCCGGACCAAGGCGTACAATTCCCGGAGTTCCCAAGCAATATATTCGTTACTGCCGCACCCTACACCGAGACTACACCAGCCCCAGGAGGACCGCGATCGTTCTTCCATCCGGACCCTCAGCCCCAATACCAGGCTGCTGGACCATCTAGGCCAGCAGATTCTGCCGCGGCCTCATCTGTCAGCCGAAGGCCATCCAAGCGGAGAGCCGTTTTCAGCACTCCACCAAGATCGCCAATTATCATGGGCAATCTATCCGCCGAGATAGATGCTTATGTACACCAAGGCTCTACTGCCATCGGCCCAAGCACACACCACACCGGAGGAGCCACTGCGATGGGAGGAGGAACGGACGTGATGATAACCGAAAAGATGGCGGATGTTGAAGAAGGAGAAGAAGTAGAAGCCCCAATGCATAGGACCCCACCCACTCGAGTCCAGTCGCTGAGGCAAGCAAAGGCGCAACCATCGCCCTCCCCAAGGACAAAGCACATGGCATCTAGGCAACGGAGAAAAATTGTTACGAGCAGCTCTTCGGAGTCGCTCTAAAATTCTTTGTCCTTTATTTCAATATTCAATTGCTTTTACTATCTTTCCTTGCTGCATATGATTCATATTCTGTTTTGCCGTTTATTCCTTCCAAATATAAAGCATTGAGGACAATGCTTGGTTTGAGTTTGGGGGTGCAGATTCACTGCCAAGGCAGCAATCTACTGCCGCGGCCTTGCCAAAAAGGGAGTATTCTGGTGATTTTTTTTTAATTTTTATGCTCCCCGCCTTACTTGAATTAACTGCCTACACTCTTGCACTGCCCATCATCAATATTGCCTTAGTTTATTCTTTAAGGCTATAGAAATCTTTCTCCTTACCATGTTTAGGTTCTGTTAAGAGGGCTTAACCTTGGGATGCTTAAGGATGAAAATTTAGAAGCTTACTATAGGAAGAATTTTAAACACTTTTGGGACTTGTGGATTATAGGAATTCTTTTAATGAACTTAGGTGATAAAGACTTAGATTTTTGGAAAAGTAACTAGAGGTGCCTACCACCGGCTCTAGAAAATCTCTTCCTCATACTAGAGGTGCCCGAAATTGGCTCTAGTATGTATTAAGGAATATCAAAAAGAAAAAAGGTTTTTAGTGAAAAGAAAAACACAAGTCTTTGAGGTGCCCGAAACCGGCTCAAGATTTGGGGTTTGGAAAAGAAGAGAAGACTTAACCAATTATACTCACCAACCAATCTCACACTTCTTTACCAAAGTTCTTTACCAAAGTTCGACAAAGTGTCCTTGAATGACTCCGCTTATCCCTAAGTCAGAGTGCTGTTGATGACTAGTCCTTGATGATACCTCCCGGCGTGAACCAATTATACTCACCAACCAATCTCACACTTCATTTAGCCGCTGAAACTCTTAACCTATCCCTAGGCCGAGTTAGTATTTCGCGATTGAAACACCGTACTTACCCTTTTCGTGAATCTAACTCTCCCGAGCTTAGATAAATGGATTACTCACAAATACTCCACAACCTTCACCTAAACCCTATGAAGGTTTTAGAACACGATGGAGAGGAAAGAAACAAGAGTAGAAGTCGGCTCTCCCTAGGTATTTCCGATATTTGATACATTGGGTGGCTAGGTCTTTATATAGGCTAGACCTAGGGCAAACCTTTCCTAAGTAGAATACAACTTGGAGTAGGGAACAAGTCAAGTACATAATAATATTATATTTCCAAGTTTGAATTCGGCTAAGGGGGCTTTCCCGCGTGGTCTTCCTTTGGGCTTTTCCTTGCACTAGCCAGCTCCGAATCATGGGCTTCAAGTCCAGACACGTTCCTTGGATTTTTGTCTTTCCATCGCCTATCACTTTGCTTCCTGTCTTCCTGCTGCTGCCTCGGCATCAGGTCCTGCCTCGGCCTTGTCTCTGCCGCGGCACTGGTTCTCCTGCACAGATATGAAAACGCAGTAAAATGTGCCTTTTTCTATAAATATTATATATTTAAGTATAACTTCTAAATATATCACATTAAGCACATGCATTGGTTCAAGTGGGTGAATATTTGGTGATAAATGCCGATAAAAGGAGTATAAAGTGATAGTGTGTTGAGCACTTATCAAGAAACATCTTCACCAGATTTGGAATTCCTAGAGCAATCATTAGTGATGAAGGTAAGCACTTTGACAATAGACTCATTGCCGCAACCCTAAAGAAGTTAGGCATCACACATCGGATTGCCACAACGTATCATCCACAAACAAATGGGCAGGCTGAGATATCAAACAGGGAATTGAAACAAATCCTTGAAAAGGTGGTCAACCCATCTCGAAAGGATTGGTCTTATCATCTAGATGATGCCCTGTGGGCATATAGGACAACCTACAAGACCCCATTGGGAACATCCCCATACAGGCTTGTATTTGGAAAAGCATGCCATTTGCCCGTGGAAATTGAACATAAAGCATACTGGGCAGTCAAAAATCTGAACATGGAATGGGAGAAAGCTGGCTAGAAAAGACTGTTAGATCTCAATGAAATTGAAGAATTCTGAGCAGCAACCAATGAAAATGCTAAGATCTACAAGGAAAAGACCAAAAGATGGCATGATCATAAATTACTGCTGAGACAGTTCCTGCCGGGGCAGCAAGTTCTTCTTTTCAATTCCAGACTCAAACTGTTCCCAGGCAAACTCAAGTCCAGATGGTCAGGCCCATTTGATGTTGTTCAAGCCTATCCACATGGGGCAGTCACGATAAAATCACAAACAGATGGGCATAAGTTCAAAGTTAATGGCCAACGTTTGAAGCACTATTCTGGAACACATGATATAAGGCTTGTGGAAACCATCACCTTAGGAGATGCACTTGCATGCACTCCTATTGTGAACTAATTATTTTATTTTATTTTATTTTTCTTGGATTTTTAGGATTAGTTTTAGTTTAAAAGTTTTTATAATTTCCGAGTTTTAATAATTTTATGCATTCTTATTTCTAATGTTTCATTTTTATTTTTAAGTTTAGGCAAAGAATCAAGATGCGAAGTGAAAACAGTCTGCACTCTGCCGCAGCAGAGCACAGTGTCAGGGCCGCAACAGTCCAACGGGCAGAAATAGCCTAACGGCTAGTCTTGCGCAAATCCAGGGCCGCGATAGTAAATGCCAACGGCTAGCACACGGCCAATGCCTATATAAGCACCTTTTCACAATGAACTATTCACTCTTGCACTCTTGAAATCTTTGAACTCTCTATTTCTTTTCTTTGCTCTCAATTATTTTCTCTAAATTTCTCACAACTCTAAATGGCTACCTACAACAAATTTGCTCCCGTATATGTGGCCGAACGTTTCAACCGCTCTTTTATTGCTCGGCAGTTATGGGAAGAGCAAGGCTTCCAACACTCTAATGAAGAAAACTATGGTATCGAGCACTAGTTATTCGATAGAATAAAATATCAACAATGGGAAATTTTTTTGCCTGCAACCTACTCAAGCCAATGCAACAATAGTGCGGGAATTCTACGCTTATGGGCCGAGCAAGGACTCTCTGTATGTGCACTGCCGAGGCAAGCCGGTCAGACTTGATGCCGAGACAATAAATATGTTCTACGGCCTAACCCTTGATCATGATGACCATTCCGCATTCATGGAGGACATCACAAATGAAGATTATGAACTCATCAAGGACGACCTGTGTTATGCAAACACTAATTAGGAAACCGGTTCCCACCGTGGCTCCGTGGCAAGACAAAACCTAAAATCCAAGGCGAAGTTGTGGAACACATTTATCAAGCGAAGAGCTGATTCTTATCTAGTCCATCATCAACAAACGCAGTATCAACGTCGGAGAGCTGATAATCCAGGAAATCTATGAGTGTGGCTGAAAGGAGAAAGGGCCTTTGTATTTCCCATGCCTAATCACGGGCATCTGCAATGTCGCGGGTGTTCCAACCGAGGATACCGATGAGATCACCGTCCATAGGCGCGACTGGACAAGGGAGTTCTACCACAGAATCAAGCAAATCACACAGGCAGAACCAGTTCAAGCGACTCCCCAACTAGGCACTACCGACACCTCTACCGGGGCCCAATACACGGCAGATATACCTGTCGCTTCATATAACTCAACCCTAGCAGAAAATTACCAGGAGATGCTCTAGAGAATGGCAGCAATGAACATCAAGCAACAAAGATTTATGGAGTATCAGCGGGATTTCAACACGGACCTAGCCCATATGATGGTAAGTAATTTTCCACACCAAGGGGCCCAGTTCCCGGACTTCCCCACCGGTATTTTTGTCACGGCTGCACCCTACACCGAGACCACTCCAGCACCAGGAGAACAGAGGCCTTTCTACCCTATTGTCCCTCAACAGCAATTCCATGCCGCAGGCCCATCTCGACCAGCAGAGCCTGCCGCGGCATCCTCTGCCAGCCGACGGCCATCCAAGAGGAGAGCTATTTTTAGCATGCCACCAGGATCCCCCATCATAATGGGTAGTCTCTCGGCAGAGATTGATGCTTATGTGTATCAAACCTCAATAGCTGTCGGGCCTAGTACTCATCCCGCCTGGGCAGACCCAATAAATGTAGAAGATGAAGGCGGGACAGATATAATTCCCACGGAGGAAATTGCCGACGAGGAAGAAGGAGAAGAAGTGGATGCTCCAATGCAACGGACACCACCTACACGAGTCCAACCGCCCCGACAAGCCAAAGTTCATCCATCACCATCCCCAAAAACGAAACAGTCGGTAGCAAGGCCACGGAAACTGATTGTCACAAGCAGCTCTTCGGAGTCTCTTTAAATTTTACATCTTTATGTTGTTGTTATATATTTACTTGTTCATTTTCATATTTTGTTCCTGCTATGTGCTATGGTAATAAGCATTGAGGACAATGCTTGGTTCGAGTTTGGGGGTGTAGATCTACTACCGAGGAAATTCACTGCCGCGGCCTTACCAGGAAAGGAATTATTTAAGCTGTTTTTAAATTTTTTTCTCCACCACCTTACTTGAATTATTGCCTATACTTTTGCACTGCTCTACTTCAATATTGATTTAGTTTATTCTTTTGAGTCTATAGAAATCTTTCTCCTTACCAAAGTTAGGCCCTGTTTAGAAGACATGACTTTAGGATACTTAAGGAAGAAACTTAGAAGCTTGCTATAAGATTGATTTTAAGATCACTTTTGGGAATTGGGTGATTTTATTAAGAATTCTTTTAATGAACTTAGGTGATAAAGACTTGGATTTATGGAATGATAACTAGAGGTGCCCGAAATTGGCTCTAATTTATGCTTAAAAAAAATTAGCTAGTAATAAAACACAACCCTTGAGGTGCCTGAAATTGGCTCAAGTGTTGGTACTATAGGAAGACATCATAAATTCCAAAGTCTATTTGTCTTGAACTTAGAATTTGTCTAAGAAAGCCTTTAATCAAACTTGTCCACAAAAACGCACACACTCACAAAATCTTATAGCTTGATTCCGAGTAAGTTCTTGGGTAACCAAAAGGTTAAGGCTTAAGAGTAGGCATAGTTATGGTAGGGAGAATAGATGAAAAAATAAGACCAAAAGAGAATAAGGTTTGGCAATTTGATAGTTTGCATTGTTTGAGGACAAGCAATAGCTCGAGTTTGGGGGGGTGATAAGTGCTTAATTCACTATCACTTTTTACACCTTTCATGGACAATAATCACCTAATCTACACCTACTTGGACTAAAGCATGTACTTAATGTGAGATATTCAGATATTCTGCTTTTGTAACTTATGAAGATAATATTCATAGACAATGCAGACTTTACGACACCTTTTATTGAATTGAAGGAATATCCACTGCCGCGGCAGTAAGTGTGGCCGAAGCAGAATCTGAGGTCGCGGCAGCAGCTGAAGGACAAGTACTGATATTATATTCGACTTGAAGAGAAAAATGAGGTGGACGTTTCTGGACAAACAACACAAGGATCGGAGCTGGGAAGCAAGCAGAAAGCCCAAGTCAAAGGCCACGCAGAAAAGAATCCTTGTGGGAATAAACTTCGAAATAAAACTATTATTTTATTTATGTACTTGACTTTGTGTTTTACTCCAAGTTGTATTTCTACTTAGGAAAGGTTTGCCCTAGGTAAAGCCTATATAAACCATAGCCGACCAAGGAGAAAATCTTACAAGCGCACGAGAGAAATTAGTTGAGAGTTTTCTTTGTTTCATTATGTTCTAAATTCTTTTAGGCTTAGGTGAAGGTTGTTTAGTATTTGTGAGAAGAGATTGAACTTTGTCTTCTTATTTCAATGCAATAAAATATCAAGATTTGCTTATTCTTTTCTATTCATTGATCTTGCATTCAAGCTCGGGAGAGAAGTTTGTGAGAGATTTATTTGTCTAATATCGGGAGAGTTAGGCTCACGAAAGGGATAAGCACGGTATTTTTCTAGCTGGAAAATACTAACTCGGTCTAGGGATAGGTTAGAGTTTCAGCGGCTAAAAGAAGTGTAAGATTGGTTGGTGAGTATAATTGATTCACGCTGGGAGGTATCATCAAGGACTGGTCATCAACATTACTTCGACTTAGGGATAAGAGGAGTCATCAAAGGACACTTTGCCGAATCTTTGTAAAAGTCTACCCAAGAGCAAGGGATTGCCGCGGCGGACGAACATCATCACTGTCGAGGCAGTAAAACTGCAGTGCTGCCGAGGCAGTGTTGTGTGATTGTATTGGATAAAGACAAGTCAATTGAATCCACAATACAACACAACTGGATCCTGACCATCTTCTTATTCTAATTACTTTTTTTTATTTAGTTTGTTTTATTATTCAAGTTATTTAGTTTACTTAAACCCAATTTAATTGTGTTTTTATTTTAATCCTTCTACAGAGCAAGAAGATGCAAGAAAGCGTATTAAGTATACCAATTCCTTTGGAGACGATATTCGATAATACTTATCATTTTATTACTTGAGACGTGTACACTTGCACCAATTACGCACTCTTTTTACACGCAACACTCGATTTCTGGGTCAAAGAGATATTCTTCAACCGATGGGTTTGACCTGTTTATAAATCGATACAACCCAAATTATATGCAAAATAGAAGAAAATAACTTAAAATAAAAAATAAATATAAATAGGGTCCAAGATTAATATGCTGGAAGGTCAGAACGCCATTCCCCGAAAACGACAATAAAACTTTGTGTAAGTAGGAAGTCCTACACCTTAACGATGCTAGTGTACACCTTTACGAAGTTTTAATATTTTATATGTCGAACCTATAGGGACTGGATATCCACGCAACATATCTTTCCTACACTAAGAAAAATAAAACAAAAGTAATTTGTAGGAAGTATGATTAACTAAAATAATAAAAGATAACTAAATAATTGATTAGAATCTTAAGATGTAATAGAAAGGCTAGGTTGATTGTTTCGTAGTGTAGAATCCAATTGCACAATATTCTCCTCTTATTAATGCAAAAGGTTGAAATGCCGCCTTAGCGGGTCGCTGAAGGGTCACCTTGGCTACCTGGGTAGGTTATGCCTTGTCAACAAATCAACAACTCATAATTCGAAAGAGCATCCTTAATTTCCTCCTCCTTATCCCTAATTTTGATTACTATTGAAGGCCATGTCTTGATAATACCTCCTAGTGTGAATCAAGGGTGAACAACAATCGATGATATGCTTCCTTTTAGTCGCTAAAATCTTGATTGGCTTATCTCTAAGTCAGATTAGCCAATACCCAAGAGCAAATACTATATTCACTCGTTTCGTGAGCTTAACTATCCCCTAGTCTAGACAAATAGGTTTTTCCTTGTAAACTTATCTTCCGAGCTCGTATGCAAAAAATAGTATGAACCAAGAGTGAACGAACTATGAATTCTGAATTTGTATTAATAAAAATTGAATAAAGATACAACCTTCTTCCACAACTACTCAATAAGTAACCTAAGTCATAGGAAGAATTTAGAATATGATAAGGTGGCAGCGGCTATGATTCTAATCGGTGGAGACGAGTTGCCTCTCCTAGGTCTAAGGGTTAGTTTATATAGTCCAAGCATAGGTTAAAACTTTCCATAAGTAATATGAGTTCTAATAGGAATAAAATACAATTTTATATTAAATATAAGATCTTTATTTTATTTCCTAATTTTGCTCCTTTTAGACTCTTTGAATTCTCATAGCTTTAATCATGGCTCGACGTGCTTTCCTTCTCTTTGTTTCTTTTCTAAATAGGTTCAATGGATTCGACTCTTTATTCTCTATCTATCGCACACCATATGTCATCGTTGCTCTACTGCTGCGACAACCAAAATGTTGCCCTAATGGGTGTTTCTCTGCATTTGATCTTTGTGTGCTTTCTTCATTAAGCATCTATCAATGATATCTTGTATCATTGGGAGGTCTATCTCCTGTCTAAGAAAGAAAACTGTAACCATACCCATTTTCTACCAAATAATATATAAAAATAGTATTTAAGCACTTGGATGCTGGAACGTAGAAAATATGCAAAATTATCTAATATTGTCATTAAAGTCTATTAATTACAAGCAATAACATACTGAAAAGTGGTATAAAATATAAGACTTTTGCACACTTATCACTAAGCATGTCACAAAAATATATTTTTTTTCCAGAAATTCACATATATGACAAGTAAAAGAACATATCTATATATCTATATCTATATCTATATCTATATCTATATCTATATCTATATCTATATCTATATATATATATATAGATATTCAATTTGGTTCAAGAATGATGACATGCATAACTTCTCATAGTTGGATAATAATCTACACTCTATATATAGATTAAAATTTTTAATAAAATAATAATAATAAATATTTTAAATTTTTTTAATAAAACAAATGTGTAATGTAACGCCCCAAAATTGGGCCTAGAAGTTTAGTGAACCGGTTTCGTCGGTTTAGCCTAGTTCCAGATTAAATACTTAAAACTTGATTTTTAATCAAAATAAATTATGTAAAAATATCCTAAAATCATTATTTAGTATATATTTGACTTAGGTCAAATCAATTTCGAAAATTGACCCTTGAATCCCTACGATTTTGAAATTAGTGACTATTTTCTAAAAATTGAAAACTTGAGGACAATTTCATAAATTAAACCAAAACTTTGAATCTTTAAGGGGATTTGATCCAATCCTATTCCTAGATTATCTAAGCCTTCCAAGGGTCTATTTTAATAACTCATAACCCATAATTTTAATTAATAACACAAATAACTTAATATTAATCCTAAAAACCTATTTTTATGTCATAAACTTAAACCTATTTTTAAAATTCCGACTTTTCATCTTCTTGGCAGCCATTTCATCATATTTTCAAATGCAAACATCAATATTTTCAATAAAAATTAGTTTGGTTAATTCTTTATAATATTCTTCTTCGATTTTACTTGAAAAACTCTATTTTTCCATCAAGATTTAAACCCTTCTTCAAGATTTCGGTTTCTTCCTTCAAAAGACATATTATTCATCATATTTTCAAGGTAAATATCCATTATTTTTAATAAAATTTTGTTGTTTTATTTTCCTATATTTTTCTTCTTCAAAATCTCTTCGTTTTCTACGGGTTTTCTAGTTTTTAAACCTTTAAAGGGATGAGATCAATTTTGGAGGTGAGAATCATTCAAACCTCTGAAACCTAAAGTTCTTTAATGAAAATCCTAAGTTCTTGGCTGATTGAAACAATATTTAAAGTCTTGAATCAATAAAATCGGTTTTCTTGATAAAAATCCTATTATTTTCTTGATTTTCGTTCAAGGGTTTTCCATGGCTGTTTTTGATGCCTAAATACATGAATCTTAAAGTTTTTAGATTTAATTAAGATGGTTTTTAAGTATCTATTCCCGAACATAAGGTTTAGGGGGTGTTTGGAGAGGTTTTCAGTGAGTTTCGATTAGGTTTTTTGGTTTTTTAGGGACTGCCACGTATTGGTCCGAATTGAGAGATGTTTAGGTGTATTATAATGCAATAAACCCTCTGGTTTTGATGATTTAATTAGTTCAAGATGTAGAGGAACAAGTTTGAGGAAGATCGGAAAGCCAAATCGCGTTTTCGGGTGACTTGTCGAGCAAGTTTCGGTGAATCGGTGAGTGGATTATGAGGGCTGCCGATTTGGCATGTTTTTAAATGTGTTTTCAAAGGTTTGAGGGTTTAGGTATGGTGTGAAAAACCTCCCTATACTCAGAAGTAAGTTTAAAGTTTTGCTTTCTTAAAGGTTCCCATATTATGCCGTATTTTTACAACGTTATTTGTTATGCTCTTATTGTTTTGTGCATATGTGATTATGCATGTGTTTTAATGCTCATGAAATTATTTTTACAAAATTTTTTATATGTATATGATGCTCCCACAGTTTTTTTTTAAAACATGAGAAAAGTAGTTTTTACCGGTTTATGCATTTGATGCATGTATTGGTGGGATGCATGAGTTTATTTAATTGTTTTCAACTTGAAACTTGAGCATTGGTTTTTGATAATATATTGGCTATTTAAGTGATGTATCTATTGGGATAAGTTGATCGATCAATAGGGTCTAGAGTGCACTATAAATATTCAAAAGTCGTACGTGTTTAAATTCCTTGTGTGTTGCATTTTGGCTTTTAGTCTAATGTTGTGTGATAGGAGTAGTACTGTCATATCCGGGTTGATAGGAGTAGTACTGTCACCGAGAACCAAGGTGAAATAATTCATGTTGAGAGTAGTATCAACATGCGCATGCTCTGGGAGTAGTACTAACATGCAGTTGCCCGTTTATCATAACGATTTGGAGTAGTACAAATCGGATCACTAGCACTAATATATATTTTTACTTTTTAAAGGTAAATGTCATGGTTTTTACTTGTTTCATATGGGTTATGTATGCGAGGTCTTGTGCATTGGTATGCATGTGATTTAAGCATTGCTATGTTGTTAGCATGTAAGACTTGAGTTTTGTGCATTGAGATGCATGTGTAAGTATTGCTATGTGAGTAGCATGTAAGACTTGTGTTTTAGCTTTTAAAGCATATGATTTTAAAAAGGGTTTTACTAAATTTTAATGATGGCATTGTTAGCCATGGTTTGATGACACTTACGGAGTTTTAAAAAGTGATATTGTTAGCCATGTTTGTTTGTTTTATAAAGAGCATGACATTTTTTAAATTGATGAAATTGGTTTAATATGGGTTGCATTGCAATGTGTTTTTATACTTGTTTTTATTCACTCACTAAGCTTATGCTTACCCTCTCATTTACCTTGCAATGTAGAGTAAATAATGTTGAGGCAGCAAAGGAAAGTAAGGATCCAGGTAACCGCCAAGTGAAAGCTCAAGTATGTCTTTATAACATTAGTAGTAGTGAGAGAGCAATGGGGATGGGTTAACATGTTAAGAGTATTGTTATATTGATGAGACTTGTAGTAGTCGTATGCTTATACATGTTTGATGTTTATCTATGTTGATATTAGCTTTACGACTTTGACTTGAATTATCTATTAATATTCCATTAGTTATAATAAAAGTTATATTAAAGTTTGATTCTTGATATCCCTATGTGTGAATTTGAGTGTTGTTGATAATGAAGCATGACTATTTATGAGTCGAATCTATGATGTTGTTATTTATGTTGGAATGCATTTAGAAATCATGTCGAGTATATTGAGGTGGTTCTTCGGTATGTTTTTAAGATTGTTAATTTTGAAGCATACTCTTAGGAGTTGAATATATTTTTACTAACTAGGTTGAATTGCATCTAGCTAATATGCCTTGATTTGTGCTTAAAGTGTTTTTAGGTGAAATTGCATAGAGAATGTCATGAAACGTTTGGAGTCCGGAAATAGTCCCTAAACTTTGAGCATGCAATTAAATCACTTGTAGATATTATTTTAAGTTGAAATTTGAGATACATGTAATGAATTTAATTAAATGTTGATAACTTTAATTTCATAATTAGTCCATAAATTTATTGAAAATTACAATTAGGTCCTTATAACTTGTTGGGTTAAATTAGGACTCGTTTCTTATCGATTTCCGCTGCAATTGAACTCAGTCCTTGCATGAACATGTAGAATCTAATTAAAGCATCTAGATAAGATAAAATTAAATAAAATTTAGGGTTGTTTATCGTGGCGAGTCTCCGAATTAGCCTCGGTATACCCCGTGTAATTCGTTCAAGTCGTGTAGTGTGTAGACCAGGTCGAGGGGGTTACAGGTAAATTACGTATTTAACCATTAATCTCTTTATGATTTTCAATAAATTTACTTTAACTTCTAAATTTTAATCACACACCTTAAACTTCTAAAATTTTATAATTTTATCCTAATTTTTCCCTTAAATTTAGAAAATTAATTTAAAAATCTTAAAAAATTAGGTTCATAAAAATTGAGAATCACAAAACTAAAGTTTTTAAATAGAGATTTCAAAATTAGGATTTTAAAAATAAAAATATTTTGGGAGTGTTACACACAATCTCAAGCAAATGTTAAACATTCTCTTCAACAATTCCTATTTCAACTTTTTATGAAACTTATTCAATTGTTTATACAGTGAGATTCTTCTTATGCAACTTTCCTTCTTATCACCTCTCAGGTTATTACTTGTTGTTTGGTTTTTTTACGTTGACAATAGAAGAGAAGAAAAAGTAAGTTTATGAGAAGATTTAATTGAGGTTAAGTTAAAGGTTGAAAGTAGGCCCCGGTTATTTGCTGGTGATTTTAGCATCATATCTAGACCTTAGGAAAGTCAGATATTAATGGTTCTCGAGGTCTCACTGGTTCTATGCAAGATTTTGTACATTGTCAGGTTGCTTTGGATATTATTGATCATCCATATGTAGGGTCTTTTTTCACCTAGTGTAATCGAAGGGAGGATGTTTACTGTCTTAAAAATTGGATAGGGTAATGGTGAATTAGTGTTGGTTTGAGATCTTCCCTAGAGCTTTTGTTAATTTTTTTGGGGCTTGATTTCTTAGATCATTATCCAAGTCATGTAGTATTGCAGAGTTAGTTTCATAGTCCACCTAAATCTTTCAACAAAAAAAACATTCTATACTAGACAGATAATCCTATTTTTCTAAAAGTTATTTAGGATTCTTGAGCTTTCCCAGCTTCAGGAAACCCTTTAAAAGCTTTTTTATAAAGTTGAAGAGACTTAAAGTACCTTTAAAGCAGTATAATAAGAAAAATTTTAGTGTATATCTCAAAGAATTTTGAAATTGCAACTTGAATTAGAGAATGTTCAAATATTGTTCATGAGTGAGCCTATAGTGGAGGGAATGATCTTTATGCCTTGAAAAAGGAAGAAGAAAAATTTTATCTGTAAAATTTAAGAGTTTAATTCATAAAAGAAGAGGACTAAAATATTTCATATTTCTTTTAAAAGGTTATTATTCACCAGAAAAAGAGTATTTTTGCAGAATAAGTAAGGGTTGAAACTTGAATCTTATGTGGGTATATCTACTGAGTTAGTAGATTATTTTTTAAATACACTTGGAGTTCCTGATGACAGAGTGCAACCTATCTCTATTTCATTACTCTAGGAGATTCCATCAGTTTAGTTGGATACTAATTCTAAAGATGTTTTGATTGCTCTTGTTTCAAGGGACGAGATCAAAATTGTTATGTTTATGACATGAATGTTAACAAAGCTCTTGGCCCTGATGGTTTCTCATCACGATTCTTTCAAAGTGCTTAGAAGGTGATGGGAAATGATGCCATTGTTGCAATTTATTTCTTCTTTTTTTCTTGTACCTTACCATCACCTTTTAACTCCATTTGTAACCCCCTCGACCCGGTCTAGACACAACTCGATTCGAATGAGTTATACGGGGAATATCGAGGCTAATTCGGAGACTCGCCCCGATAAAAAATCCTAAATTTTAATGGTACTTTTTTCTTATATATTTCATTTTATCTAGATGCTTTAATTAGATCCTACATGTTCATGCAAGGACTATATTCATTTACAGCGGAAACCAATAAGAAACAAATAATAATTTAAACAAACAAGATATAGGGACCTAATATGCAAGTTCATTTACTAACTCAAAATATCATGAATTCACTCTTTAATAACAAAACCCAATAATTCAAGGTTTCCTTAGCTCATAAAAACATAAATAACATAAGGTTTCTTAGCTTTATTGCTCTTAACTCCTAAAAACATGCTTCAACTTCAACAATCTCAAATACACATATAAGAATAACATCAACATTGAATATCATCAATATGTATAAGCATACAAATATTTCAAGTCTCAATATCATAGGAAATATTCATTATTTGATAAACCCATACCCATTACTCTCTCACTACTAGTAATGTTATAAAGACATACTTGAGCTTTCCTTAGCGGTTACCTGGATCCTTCCTTCTCTTTTTGCTGCCTCCACAATAAAAATAATTTGCATTGCAAGGTAAATAAGAGGGTAAGAATAAACTTATTGAGAGAAAAAAGTATAAAAACACCTTGCAATGCAGTCCATATTAAACCGATTTCATCAATTAAAAAAAGCAAGCCATGCTCTCTAAAATAATCACTTGTGGCTAAAAATGCCACCAATAGTAAAAATCAGCAAGTATTTCATCACGTGGTGCTAAGACACAAAACTCAAGGCTTACATGCTTCACTAAGCAAGGCTTATAAAACGTTTGAACTCATTGTCAAACACTCGTAAATTTTGTTTGGAATAAAAACATTACACTTGTGTTTTCTCGTGTTGGTAATAGTGATCCGATTAGTCTTTCCTCTAATCGTTGGGTTAACGGAACCACGCATGCAACCATAAATGCCAAATCATGCTAGGCATGAGACCAACCGTCAACATGCCACGTATGAGAGCCAAACCGCTACTCATACCACGTATGAGGGCTAAACTGCCTACTCATACCCATGATGGATTACAACCAATCATGAAATCTTACCTTATCATCCGAGATAAGCCACGTTTGAATGTAATACAACACATATACCATATTCTAAGCATCAACTCTAATGCATCACTAAGGCATTTAATACACATATGCATTTTGTAATTATAGTGCACTCACATCATATTAATCGATCAACTTATCCCTATTACATCATCTCAATATCCAACACAATACAAAACTAATGCTCAAGTTTCAAGTTAAAAACAATGTATTAACCGCATGCATCAAATGTATAAATCGGTAAAAACCATTTTTCTCATATTTTTAAAACAAAACCGTGGGAGCATTATATGTATATAATTTTTTTAAAAAACATCTCATGAGTATTGAAATACATGCATATTCACATAAGCAAAAGTATAACACGAGCATGACTAAACATAGTAAAAATGAGACATAAAATGGGAACCATTAGGAAAACAATACTTTAATCTTATTTCCGAGCATAGGGAGTTTTTTCAAACCTTCACTACACCCCAAACCTTAGAAAAAACATTTAAAACCCTGCCGAATT
Source organism: Abelmoschus esculentus (assembly GCA_035048815.1). Taxonomy (NCBI): domain Eukaryota; kingdom Viridiplantae; phylum Streptophyta; class Magnoliopsida; order Malvales; family Malvaceae; genus Abelmoschus; species Abelmoschus esculentus. The sequence goes on from JAUCBN010000015.1 coordinate 9,745,651, forward strand.
TGTAGCCCTCATAATTCACTCACCGATTTACCGAAACTTGTTCGATAAGTCACCTGAAAATGCGATTCGGCTTATCTGATCACCTTCAAACTTGTATATATACCTCTTGACTTGATTCAAGCATCAAAACCATAGCCATCAAGTTTGACACGCATCGTGTAGTGTCAAAAATAATTCCTTATTCTCAAATAAATAAATATGAAATTAAATATAGTAAAGGAGAAGTAAGGGTCGATCCCACAAGGACTAGAAACTTTCTGATTATGCTCTGCTTGATTGGTGATCCAAGAAGGTTGATCAAATTGTATTTGAATAAAAAGGGGGTTTTGTCAAATGTAATGAAACTAAATAATTGAAAAAAATAAAATAAAAAAAATTGATTTAAATATAATAAAAACTTAGCCTTAGGCTTTCGCTTTGACTCGACTTAAATAGATCATCAGAAAAATATTTTTACTTCGCGATTTTACGTCTGCACTTAGCTTTCAAGGTTCAATCCTTGAAGCAAAACTTCTAAACCGAATACTCAAGTCTATCTTTGATATTGGTTTCATGGATTAATCCACCAACTCAATGTTTGTAGATAAAATCATTTAAATCTCAAAAGCCGACTTAGATTATGTTATTTTAATAATAATTGATCTAATCTTTAATTTTCGCTTTAGCAATCAATTTGCTAAGTGTGTTCCCAAGAAGTCGGATTACTTCAATAGCCGATCCTTCCTCCCACATAAATGATCAAATTAAAATCTTGACTAAAGCCAATCTTTAGTTTTGAAATCAATTTGAAAAAAAATAAGTTCAAAAGAAAACTTTTAAAGATATAAAAAGACGAAGTTATTTGTGTGCTTTTCAATCCTCACGTTTTGATCAAGTCATCGCTTAAGCCCTTGGCTAATAAAAATTTAGCCGACCATAATTATGGAAGAAATTATGCTCGACATAAAAATAAAATAAAGTTAAAAAAAGAAAAATAAGAGAAGAAAATAACCCAAGGAATTTCGAATTAAAAGAGAAATTGAGAGATGAGTTTTAGGCTCACCGAAGATGGGTATTTATAGTCTTCTAAAAACCCTAAAAATAAGAGATAAATCTAAGATAATCTTAAAAATATTTAAATTCAAATTACAAAGATATAAATCCTAATTTAAACTTCAAAACGCGGCTGATAAGCTATCTAGAATGCTGATAAGTTATCACGCGCCTGCTGTCATCATCTTCTAGGAGCTGCTGACGAAATGTCGCATCAGATTTCAAGCCCAAAGTCGAGCCCACCAATCCAGACTAGATCCAGAAAATAAAAAAACTTCAGAAATCAGCCATTTAAGTGCATTTTCCAGATTCAGAGTCCTGCACAAAAAGATACAAAAAACATCAAGATCAGTAACATATTCACCAAACCGAGTAATTAAGCACAAAATATTAACTATTCTAAGCACTTATCAAATTCCCCCTCACTTATTCAATGTTTGTCCTCAAGTATTTCTCAACTAATATACCAAAATCACAAGTTGCCAAATCTTAATTCACTACAAGTCTCAAACTCCTCAACGAAAGAAAATAAAGCAATTGATGCAACTAAGAAATAATCAAACAAGTGGCAAGACTAGAAACAATTTCAAAAGAAACAAGACATTCCAATTCTTAGCTAATTTAATGATGCAAAACTTGATACCCTCACAAGGATTCACTAATTCCGCTCAAAGTGTTTAGGTTCAAAAGAATCTCTCAAGCCGAAATTGATTAAAGCATTACCATAAGCCTGCAAATAAATCTAATCTCCACTACTAAAATAGAACATGATGCAAAAGTCAAGAGGTCTTAAACAAGGTTGTAACGGGGGTAGGGTGAAGGTAGGGAAAAAGGCTGAAAGAGATGGGCTAAGTGTCAAGACAAAAGATAAAATATAAGAAGTAATCCACGATGTAATTCAAGCGCAAAGAGATGAAAAGAGTAAATCAAACAACCAACTTTTTTCATTTTTCCTTTCCAAGAGTTTCAAAAAAAAATTCTTTTTTTTTGACTCGAAAGGTACACATTGGTACCCTTTTTTTTCTTTTTTTTCTTTTCGAATACACACTTTTTTTCGAATGTACTTACTTTCATCATTTTTTCGAATCCTCTTTTTTTGTGGAAAAAATATGATCTAATGTCTTGACAAGGGTATAAAAAGATGGGAATATAGAAAAAGAAAGGTTTAGGCTACATTAAACAAGGTGAAAAACAAGAAAAACGGTTTTAGGCTCAAAGTGATTCACTAAGGGATATAAACAAAGGGTAGGCTATTTTGGGTAGCGAAATGGTTAAACCTAAGTGCCTCTATCATTCTAAATCATCATATTCATGAATGTAGTCTCAAAAGGTATTGCATCACAGGTTCTAGAATACTAAAAATCAATTCGGTTCTCACAAATGAAGAAAAGAGCAAGAATGAAAAGATATGCTCATTAGGCTCAAAATCTCACATAAAAAGGGTAAATGTATCAAGATGCAAAATTTCAACTAACAAATAATATAACATCAAAGAATCTTAATCAAAAGTAACTAATCATGCCGACAAACTATCATGCATCCTAGGTTCCAACCAAAGCGAGATTAAAATCCATCAAGAAGATTCAAGAGATGTAACAAATTAAATAAAAGGCAACAAGAGATTTCAAGCATATTAATATCAAAATATCCCAATTCCAAGCATAAAATAAACAAGGCATGCAATATTCCCCTCCCCCTCACTTAAATCGTTTTGTCCCAAAACATAATATAAAAACTAAAGAGAGGGAAAAGGAATACTCCCTGATCTAAGGACGACCGCAACCGCACCGTTTCTTCATTGTTTTCCTCGTAGGAATGTTATGGATTCAGTGTCATGAAAATTTCCAGAGGCATCGATTTTTGTGGTTAAAGGTGGGGCCCATGGTTTGAATTTTGAAACGAAAATTTATCTCTTGAGTTTGAATTTATTTTCAAATCCTAACCTGAAAAATAGATAAATAAAATAATTAAAATCAAGATAAGAATAATCTAAAATATAAAATAAAGATAAAGATTTAAAATAAAAAAGGATAAAACAAATCTTAATCCTAAATAAATTTATTATTCTAAAACTAAATAAACAAATAAAATAAAATATACCGAAAATAAATAAATATAGTAAAAATGGGTTGCCTCTAATTAAGCGCTTTTTTTAATGTCATTAATAGAAGCTCCTAAATCGCACATGGCACGATTAATTAAAGCATTTCCTATTTTACAAGGAATAGCGAACATACCTTGATCTTTCATTTTTGGCGGAAGCTTTCGTTGAAAAAACTGAGGAAAAATTTTCTCCCAAATTCACCTTCTCGTTACCAGTCAATTTCTCTTTGTAGTGCACAATTCTTTTAAAAATCTAGCAAACCTTGGTACTTGTCGGATCACATCCAAAAGAGGTATGTTAACTTGCACCTTTTTAAATATATCAATAATTTCTTTTTCCTCAACCTTTTTATCACGTTTCGTCATCCGTGATGGAAAAGGAGGTGCGATTTCTTTAGAAATAGAAGGGGTAGAAGGCGAAGGAGAGGAAATTTTACCTTGGGAGTTGGGAGTTGGCGTTTCCTTCTCTTTTTTCGGCTGTTCAGTGGTTTCCTTTGGAACATCAGGATTAATTATTGTCCCACTTCTAAAGGTAATGGCACTAACGTTTTCCCTTGGGTTTAGCTCGGTTTGGGAAGGAAGTTTTCCTTGTGATTCTAGTTTTCCTACGATTTGAGCTAAATGGGACATTTGCTTATCTATTTCCTGTAGGTGGGTCTCAGTTCGGTTCTGGAACTTTTCTTGGGAAATCGCTAATCGTTCAACAATGGATTCTAATGATGATTTTCACTGTTGGTTTTGTTGTCCTTGCTGATAAGGTTGGTTTTGCCTAAAGTTTGTTCCATACCTAAGGTTTGGATGATCCCTCCAACCGGGATTATAGGTATTGGTGTTGGGGTTACATGGTCTTTGGGGAGGTCCAGGAAAATTTCCTAAGGCATTTATATGGGATTTATCATCCTCTTGGATGATCGGACAACAATCCGTCGGATGTTCCGGACTAGTACATATTCCACAAAGTCTAGCCGCGGTAGGAGTCATGTTTACAAGTCTCCTCCACTTGCCGCATCAATTACCTTCATATCCATAGGCGTTAAACCTTCATAAAAATACTGGAGCAATGTTTATTCACTTAAGTCGTGCTGTGGACAGTTAGCACATAGCTTCTTAAAGCGCTCCCAGTAATCATATAAAGTTTCAGTATCCTTTTGTCGGATACTTAGGATACATCGCCTTAATTCGCTCACCTTAGCTGTTGGAAAAACCTGTCAAAAAAAAGACGAGCCATATCATTCCAAGTTGTAACAGAATTTGAAGGTAAATCAAATAACCAATCTTTTACTATATCAGCTAAAGAAAACGGAAAAGCACGAAGTTTAATTTGATCTTCAGATACTCCCTGCGGTTTTGTACTCAAACAAACCATATGAAATTCCTTGAGATGCTTATGAGGATTTTCGCTCGACAAAACGTGATAGGTTGGCAATAGGTGTATCAGGCCTGTTTTTAGAGCGAATGCCGTCTCTCCATTTAGAAACATTATGCACATCGGTTGGTTATCGTCAGGAGCCGCAATTAATTGACGGATAGTTTGATCGCCCATCGGAATTGGCCCTTCAATTATGTGATCAAAATGTGATTCTGCTTCAGATGCAGATTCTAGATCACGTTCTAACTACTGTTATCGCAGTATACGTTTTTCTCAAAGTGTTTGGGTGTGCAGTCTCCGGGCGTATGCTTCAATTTCCGGGATGTATTCTCCTTGTTCTCCCGGGTTGTTCCTGGTCATAAATCAAACAAAACTAAATCAGTAACTTTGCCGTAGTCCCCGGCAACGGCGCCAATTTTGACACGCGTCGTGTAATGTCAAAAATAATTCCTTATTCTCAAATAAATAAATATGAAATTAAATATAGTAAAGGAGAAGTAAGGGTCGATCTCACAGGGGCTAGAAACTTCCTGATTATGCTCTGCTTGATTGGTGATCTAAGAAGTTTGATCGAATTGTATTTGAATAAAAAGGGGGTTTTGTCGAATGTAATGAAACTAAATAATTGAAGAAAATAAAATAAAAAAATTGATTTAAATATAATAAAAACTTAGCCTTAGGCTTTCGCTTTGACTCGACTTAAATAGATCATCAGAAAAATATTTTCACTTCGGGATTTTACGTCTGCACTTAGCTTTCAAGGTTCAATCCTTGAAGCAAAACTTCTAAACCGAATACCCAAGTCTATCTTTGATATTGGTTTCATGGATTAATCCACCAACTCAATGTTTGTAGATAAAATCATTTAAATCTCAAAAGCCGACTTGGATTATGCCAACGATGGTTGGGCTGGCTGGGATGATGCCAAGGATGATGGATATGATAATTTCTATAATGATGCCACTAATAAAGGAACTGTTGGTCACAATGGAAAACCAGATGCCACCTGGTCGGGTGGAGGCTTTCATGAAGGTTAATTTCTTATATATTCCCAAGAGTATTTCCTATAGAATTCAATTAGTACTAGTTTCTATTTTTTATATTATTTGTGTTTTCTAATTAATAAATGGATTGCTCTGAAACGTGGCCAGGTTGAAGTTGAATTATATTACATTATCTGAATTACCAGCAAAGGCTAACAAGTGAACAATTGATTCCTATTGGGATGATGTACACTGGGTATGGATAGAACTTAACAGAGCAGCTGAGAAAATTGTTGGTGAATTAGATATATCTTTAGCAAACCCTTCTTTTTATTATTTTTATTTTTCAAAAGATTATACGAATGTAATTTCTTCCATAATTTCCATGTTTAAAAGTAGTTAGTATTTGTAAAAAAAATGAACAGAAAAGGCTAATTGGAAAGAGGATTGGTTGTAAATATGAAACATTATTCGTGAAATGAAACTTCAAAATTACTTTGGATCATTAGTAGTTACTCTTATATATTACTAGATTTGTTAGAACGTAATGTTCATGTTATTTATTTAACCTCGAGTTGTAGATTACAATGGCTTTTACATCAACATCGCTGGTCTCTTGTTCGTCCTATTTTGCATCAGTAATCTAGGAATAGCATCCTCATCTTATATCATCTCTGGAACAGTTGCCTCATTTTCTGCTGCTTCTTTCGGTCGTTGAATCACTAGGATAGATGGGAAGAAGCTTTGATGTCCTGAAGTTAGAATACTTCCTATAGCTCCCAGTTCCTCATACTCTGTATGATTTCCTGATATTTCCCTACAAGATGAGTGATGGCCTTTCCCGATGATAAGAATATCGTGCTCCCTGCTCTGTCCTATCCTCTGTACTTCTTCGGCAACATTGCTACATGCCTTCTCTTCGTATCGTATAGATGTATCTGACCTTCTAAACTCAGCCAATGCAGACTCGTCCAGTTCCTGCTAAATCAGATCTTTTCAGCACTGAAATAAAAGTGACAGATAATTCGAAAATCTTTAATAGAATATCATGTATGCTTTGCTTTACCTTCTCTCTTCTATTACCGTCCCATTGGCCATGGAGTAACCTCACTAGAGTCACCTGAACTAGTTGTTTTCCGGTCATTCTCCGACCGAACTTCAGAGTTTCACGATCATCCGGTCCACCGATAAACAGAATAGCTACTCTTTTTGGCTTTGCTGTGGTGGGTGATGCTGCTTGCTCTGGTGGATTGTTGAATCGGTCAATAAGTACTGCAACTGAGCATGGTGCGGTTGTTAGGACACTTTGATTGACCTCTCTCCAGCTATGGCTGATTCTCTTAACTGCCTCGTCACCCTCCCCACTCCACTGCTTGTGGAAAGGTAGGATGATCATTTCCACACTTCGGTCCTTAGCTACATGGCAAATATCCTCATGCATCGTCGATAATGCTGAAATGGCGGTTGAGTGGTGAACCCTCCCAAGCTGTGCACTCGCCTCAAACGCAGATGCAATTTGATCGTGTTTATCCCCATGACATAGGGTACTAACGAAGGGAAAACCATTCTTTCGGGCTCTTTGAACCATCAAAATAGATGAAGATCGATCAGTAAGTTCGACAAGATGCATCACATGAAGTTTTAAAGGGGATCTGTTGGTCTCACGGATCGACTCCAAGAGGTTGATGAGTGAAGGCACATTGCTAGGTCCATGGATGCATGCCAGGATACGAAGCTCATCTTCCAAGTCTTCTGCAGGGGGTGACGCTCGCTCCAATCGACGAAGAGGTTTGTATATTGCCATAACTGTTGGAGTAGTTAAGAAAGTGGTAAAAAGTGCCATCAAGACTAAAATTGCAAACATTTCATCATTTAGAACCTGAAATAACAAAGATCACCGAGGCATCCTGCTAGTTAGATACCTAAGAACTTTCTGTAAGAAACAGTTAAGGAGAGATCAGTTTATACTTATAATTTTTCGCTGGGTAGCTCATCCGATCTACTGGCCGACCGACTCGAATATAATTTACGTAATTTAAAATGGATTGCTTAGACCTGGTCCTAGTCTATACTCACCTTTTTTTCCCTGCCAATGTTGAGAACTATTAGCTCGACCAAGCCTTTGCTATTCATCAGAAAACCAAGAGCCAATGATTCCCTAACGGGAATCTTACACAGCACCGCCGTGAGAAATGTCCCCAAAATCTTCCCTGCGCAAGCCGTGGATATGATAAGCACTAAAAGTCCCCATGCCTCGATGCCTTGAATTTTAGCAATGTCCGTCCGTAATCCGTTAGAGGCGAAATAAAGGGGAAGCAGCAAGCCGGAGACGAAGTCTTCAATCCTTGTGATCAACTTTGGTCCGAATTCACCTCCTTTGGGAATGATTATTCCAAAGATGATAAAGGGGTTTTGTGAGCTCCACTTGAGCCGTTGCCTGCTAGGGCGACGGCCAAGGTCAGCAATATCCAAGCGGCAACATCGTTTAATGCAGCTGCAGCCATGGCGGTTTGGCCTACATGGGTTGTTAGTAGCTTCAACTCTGCTAGAATGCGAGCAAGGACTGGAAAAGCTGTGATGGAAAGTGCCACGCCTAGGAACATGATGTACTGTCCATATCCAACTTTATCCTCTCCTTTTATGGCTTTTCGGAGAAAGAAGGAAAGTCCAACTCCGAATATGAAAGGGAGGGACATCCCAGCTACGGCGATGCTGAAAGCCTTTCTACCGCTTTGACGAATCGTGCATAGTTCAAGTTCAAGTCCCACCAGAAACAAAAAAAAGATAAGACCAATACTTGCTACGGATTCGAGTATCGGTGTGCTCCATGAAGGGAAAACCAAGTTCAAGAAATATTTGTTGCGGCCCAAAGCTGACGGTCCGAGCAAAATCCCACTCTGAAAAAGAGAACACAGTGATAACAGAACATCAAAGTAAAAATAACAGATTGTGAACTTGTTTATCAACATACAATAATCTCGGCGACGACTTTGGGTTGGTGCAGTGGCTTGAGAAGAAAGGCAAGGCCATGGCTGGTGAGGAGAACCAAGGTTGTCTGGATGATTAACAATGGGAAGGAGTAGTTTAGAGGATTCTCGCCTTGCCAGACTCCATCCGATGACGTTCCTAGAGAACTAATGTTTTGTTGCATGGCTCACAGCTGCTATGTTTTCCTGGTGAAGGACTAGCAAAAACTTGTGCCAGTGTGAGAATGTGTGCCTAAGTTTGTGTAAATCTAGCCTTCTTATAGAGGGTTAATACGGTTAAAGATTCCCCTGTTGTTATTGCCTGTTCTTTTCAAATATATAGAAATGGGAGCACTCATATTTGGAGCCATATGAAAATGGTACTAGAGAATAAAGATAGTTTATATCGGTATTTAAATTGTTATTGCGGATATAATGAATGTTATTGTAATTATTATTAGTATTAAAATCGTGAATTTTTAAAAATATATGTTATTGTACATAATGACTATATATATCGTGATTTCGGCTGATGTTAAAATTGCTATATAACAATTATTATAACAATTTTGGACCGTTATTTAAATCCTTGGTTCGTACGTTTTAGATCAAGTGTTCTAGTGTTCCATCAGGTTATTTTCTTGGTCTGAAGCTTGTAGATTCTAATTTATTTTCCGCCATATTATCTTATGGGAGTAGTTGGGTGCCGCACTAATGTTTGGGATTCCTTTATTCATCAAGACTATTAGAGATCATATATTCAATTAAAATTTCATAAAATATTCTACGTTGTAATTTATTCTCGGATTAATTTTGAATTGATTTGTGTATTAGATACTATTATTTAAGATTTTGTAAATGGTAATTGCTTAAACCATAATTTATACTTTTAATTAATCTTTGTTATTTTATTGAAAGTTATGTTCCATTAATTTTAATTTTTTTTTTCGTTTGTTAAAAGAGAAATTTCCATCAAGCAGAACATGCCATGTAATACTTTTAACTGGTTGACGTTAACGGAAAAAATAAATTGTTTTTATTATTTGATTCAAATAAAATTTGAGGTAAATTTTTTTTATTCAATTTAAAAAGTTAAGATTTCGAGGGAGAAAATTAAAATTAACATGTTTTTTTAATAAAATTTGAGATAAATACTATTAAACCAATTTATCTCAGCAACTATATTTCACTCTAAGATAAAAACTCTAGCAAAAGAAAAATTATTCTAATAAAATTTATTTTATTTAATAATATATAAAACGGTAAAGATTTATTTTAAAAAAATAAGGAAAAATATTATTAAATAAGATAATAGATGACGTGATGAGTTAAGTTTATTCAATATTTTTTCAAACAAAGATCAAAACACACAACAAGATGACACATAAAAAAGTGAGGTTCGATCGACGATAGAGTTCATTTCGTTTGTAAGCAATCGAAGTTATCCTTGAACATGGACAAGAAGGGTGCCTGTCTTGTGCTGTTAAAAATTTAACGGGAAACTGATGTAGACGTTAACATGCTGACTTGGATTATAGAGATTGAGGATGTCACATGGTTATCCAAGTCAACGTGTTAACGTCCACATCAGTTTTTCGTCAAATTTTTAACGGCACAGGATCACTTTGTATCAAAAAAGTTAGTCAATGGACCAATTTGTAACATTTGATAGTCAAGGGATATAAAAGATAATTGAGGTATAGTCAAAGGACCATTTATGTCGATTGATAGCGTTATAGATCATTGGTTGATAGAATGATGATCGAGCTTGTCGGATCACCTTAATAGAATTTTAATCTCGTTTGATTGAGCCTCACTCTGATATCAATTGTTGATCTTGATTCCTCAACTAAATTGACCAACAAGTGGTAGAGAAGATATTGGTTTAGTGAAAAGTTGTAGGTAGCAAAACGATAAATAATGAACTCAAGAATTTTAGAGTGGGTTGGATTTTAATCGAATCCTATATCCACTACCTTATCTTCCCACTAATTATTTTCAAATTCATTATGAATTTCTTCCTATTTTTTAGGTTAAGGGACAATCGTTACAACCTAGACTCAACCCAAACCTAGTATCCAAAGTTTACAACCTAAGACTTTGGGAAACCTCACTAAAAGAGAAACAAAATAAAAAATAAAAAATCCATCTTGAAGGTATGTGTTTTGCAATCTTAAGCTCATTCATCCAAACTAAAAAATACTTGAGCATACATTGATAATTTGACTCAAAGGTGTTAGACTATGCAAAGAATGAGAATTATGTACTAGTTGTTGGAGACCGTTGAATTGGATTGAATTGTTGGAGACATATTTCCATGAAATTTCCACTTTTATGACTTTCGATATCAGTACAAATGGGAGCGTATCGATATATTTCTACTTTGGGAAATAGTCATTCTATACATTTCAGCCTTCTCGTATCGGTACGGAGTTTTTCATATCGATAAAGCTCGTCCCATTTCTATACACCAGGGGGTTGTTTCAATATGATGTTCCTATTTGGAAATAGCCGTTGAAGGTTTAACAAACATGGATATCGGTACGCTTATAATCCCTTCTTGTATTGGTACGATTTTGGTTCTGGAGGTTTTTGTTTTGATACAGTTATACCCGTATAGATACACATGTTCTAAAAGCACAAGTTTGATTATTTTAAAATATTTTTGAACACCTCCAAAATTTTACGAAAATTCATCAAATATATTTTCAAGTTTATTGAATTTAAAATTATTTTTAAAATCTTTTTAATTTAATCCAAACTATTTTTTATTTATTATATCAAAACAAATATCCTAACATTAAAAGTTATGGTGGGTTGCTACCATTTTTATACATTAACAATAACAAATTCAAAATCTACCATTAATGAGACTTTAAGCTTCCCTAACACCAAAACTAACCATCTCTAACAAAATCAAGCAATGTAATTTTTTAACAAAAGAGGGAGTAGCTCGCGATAGGAGGGTTGACAACGTTGTACATGATTTTGATCCGGGTTAAACGGTTGAGTCCAAGTCCAGCACTGTTTTGGAGTATTTTCTTGTAATCTTGTGTTTTGAGAATGACCTAAAACTAGATTGTAATTGAGACCTTGATTAGATTTTTATTAATGAATATTAGGCACTCCTTTTCCTCTGAGATTTTTAATGAAGCCCTTCAACTTAAAAAATACATTTCAGGTTTGGCAGGGTTCCATTTTTGTGGAATGAGCAATAACGCATAAAGGTGCATTGACGAAGAATATAATACCATTCCCATAAGATCTTGGAGGTGACTGTGACACTACCAAATCTTCACTGATTCTCTTTGATTACAATATTATAACATTTATGTAAGATTAAAAGGTTGAAAGACAAGATATACCTTTCACTTATTCTCTTCCAACATTGTTTTAACAGTGTCGGCTTGAGAGATATATATAAGGCATGGTTATAAAGTGTTTTTGGCATATGTAGTGGTTTGAAGATATTTTATTTCATTACCAGAGGATCTTCCAACAGTTAATGAATTTTTTCGGAAGAAGATACACTTTAATTTAAGGTAACGTAAGAGACAATCTAATGTGTCGAGTACTAACCAGAATCGTTGCTGTGAGTTCCCAATCTTTGTTTTCTTTGTAATCCCCATCGGCATCCTGGAGTGGATTCCAAGAGAGATTCGATCAAGACAAATCGGATATGACTTGCAGCTTTTATCTCGCATTAACTCTTGATGCTCAGATCACTTAAACAGAATATAATACTATTCCAATAAAATTTATGGTAATTTATATTTTAGATTATTAAACTTAATATTTATTTTTATTTGATAATAATTTTTTTAATTTAATTTAAATATAACATTCAATTTTTATTTTTAACGTACTAAATCACTTACATTAAATAATTTGAATAAAAAATAAAATTAATAAATTTATTTAATATAATTTTTATATATTATCGTCAAATAATGTTTAAGCGATAATCAAAATAATTTTTTTTGAACTTTTCTCAAACATTTTATTTAAACAAATTCAAAGGAGAAATAGCAAATTTTTTTATAAATTCTAAAAAAATATTTTAATTGTCAATTAAAAATTGTTTGATGTGATTTATAAAAACTATGTTAAGTATAAGTGTCAATTTTAGATTTTTACTGTTAGAATTTTTTGATGTTCTTCTTATAAATTATTTAATTTATTAATAATAAAAGTTAAATGATATAATTTAGTTAAATTAAATTTTTGTAATTTGAACGAAAGTTGAAATTGAAATTGAGTTTAGGGATCTAAAATGTAAATTATTGTTTTTATAGATATTAAGTACTATCAAATCTTTACTTATTCTTTTTAATAGTAATATTATACGTTTTTGTCATCTGTCTATGTAGTTGCAAATGACAAATGTGCATTACCATGTTATTTGCAACTTTCACAACCTTAGAAATCTCTCCCACGCCTGCAATCCCATCGCCTTTAAGCTTCTCAGAACATTTTGAACTACTTTGGTTATTATTGTCTCCTCTGTTAGTGCTGGATCTTGCTGTTGAATTATAAACACCGACGACAAGATCCGGCAACTTGATGATGCCAACAAATTCCCTATAGGCCCTGATTCCAGGCAGGGACGAAGTTATATATACAAATTTTTTTAGTATAATTGTACTTGAGGCTCCTCTTAGTTTAAATAGTAGTAAAATAAAGTTTTTGTCCCTCCTAATTTTTAGATTTAAAAGCTTAATAGACCTTTGCTCCTCATAATGTTTGATCCTAGCTCCATCACCAATTCCATGTGCTCGGCTTGGCTGTCTGCTAATTTTGCCACCATGATTGAAACCTCCCTTTCCCCACAACTTTAAGATCATAATCCCCACACTGTCCTAGTCCTAATACGTCTTCAATAATGTTGCTTGTTGTCTTCTCTATATACTCTACCATTCCATCCCATTGGCTAATGAATTCTGCCATTGCAGTCTCATATAGTTCCTGTTTTAACCAAAAAAAAAAAGGGAACATTATTAGCCTCCGTTGGTTAAATTAAGAGCTCTACAATTTAATCTATAAAGTTGGTTAAATTATGGTTTTGGTTCCTCTTTTACACTCAAATTTGGCCAAGCTAAACGACTTGCCTTTTCTTTTGGCGGGTTCAATTTATTTCCCTTCTTCGAACCGTACGACGACCACTTTAACCGTTGGATGCTTAGCCATCCGACCCCGTAAGTCCAAAGCCTCACGATCATCGGCTCCACCAAAGAACAATATGCAAACACTCTGAGTCGAAGTGCAAGTGTAGTAAGGGGCCCGAACCCAGAGTCTACGAGCACCGCCACCGAACACAATGCGTTTTTCAGGACCCTCTGGTTCACCAATCTCCACCTGTGGCCTACATTTTCAATCGTCTCCTGCTCACCCTCTCCCATTGTTGTTTGTGGAAAGGCAAGATGATCATGGTCACCCTCTTGATTTATGTCGGAGATTTAAATCGCAGATTGTATTTTAAGTCAAGATATTTTATCACGGTTACAGATAAGATCCACTAACAGCAGGAGCACCCTGAGTCATGGGGTCTCTTAGATGAGTTAAATTTTCATGATTCAAAAGAAATATTTAAGATAAATCAAATTCATTAAAATAAATTTGTCAACAATTAAAACAGGAATTAAAATATTTTCTCAAACTTTTTTATAATACGGGTCATCATATATAATACGGGTCATCATATCATTAACTTATGTTATCAAATCTTGTCAAATATATAATACAATTGGCGTAATAAAAAAAATATATTTTGATACACAAGATATAAAAAATATTTAAAAATATAATTTTTTAAATTGAATAAAAAATTAAACCTTTAAAATTTTATACTCAATTAAATATTTAAACTAGGCCTGTAAATGAACCGAACGAACACGAACAAGGTTGTGTTCATGTGTGTTCGATTAAATTTAACCGAACAAACGAACGAACACGAACACAAACGAATACAATTTTTCTTGGTCGTGTTTGTTCGGTAAGGATTGTAGCTTTTTTTTGTTCGATTATGTTCGTTCGTTTAAATGATAAACGAACGTAAACGAACGAACATAAATAAACGAACGTAAACAAATGAACATAAATAACATATATAATATGCTAAATATTTAATATTTTGGATTAATTTGATTAATTCAACTAATTAATTGATTTTAAACCGAATTAGTTGATAATTAAAATTAAAAAACTCTTAATTATTAGATTAAACCTAAAATTTAACTGATTAACTGATTTTGGTTCGATTATAACAAGAAAGTTTTCAACGAGTCATAAAATAAGACTCTTCTCAATTTGAGTAACTCAAAATTTTTTGACTCGACTTACTTGATCTAATACTCACCCTTAGATATATGTGAATAAATTTAAACGAACATAAATGAACAAATTACTAAACGTTCACGAACATAAATGAACGAACGAGCCCTTTGTTCATGTTCGTTCGTTTAACTAAACGAACGAAAAATCTTGTTCATGTTCGTTCGTTTAATAAATAAACGAACATAAACGAACTTCCCGCCGAACGGTTCACGAACGGTTCACCAAACGTTCGGTTCGTTTACAGTCCTAATTTAAACCATAAATTTTAATCAATTAAGATTTTGAATCAAAAAATTGAATCAATTAAGTCATTTCACTAAATATTTGATCAAAAAATTGATTTTTTTTAAAGTTCAATGACTTCTTACACCCTTAAACCAAAAGAAAATGTGCAACTCTTCGTATTTAAGCTGAAACAACAAAGATGTTGTGTTAAAAGAGTTTAATCGTATTTCTAATTAATGAATGAAATTTTGAATTAATAATTCAATTAGATAAAATATATTTTCATTCTATATGAATTTATTTTTAAGTTTTTGCTCGGGCCCCAAAAATATTAGAGACAACTCTGATTAGATATAACAAAAAGATAAATTACTATTATTGTAAATCGTTATTTTTTATAACTATAATTTTAGATACGGTCAAAATCTTAAAATAATAATCCTAAATTGCAAATCATATTTAAAACCCTCTACAACGTCAGGCCCGTATCTGGGCCCGGACAATAACGGTAATGGCCTAGGGCCCACCTATTGCCTGAGCCCCATTTTTATATAAATTAATAGTATATTATTAAAAAATAATGAATAAATAAATAAAATTAAATAAATGATGTGCCCAAATTTACCTGCATACATATTTTAATACACTAACGGTTTAATTATAGATTTGTGGGCCCCATTCATCTTTTAATTGTTTTAAATTATTAAATTATTTTTTATTTTATTGTTTAGGAATTAATAGGTTTTAAGTTATCATTAAAATTTTAATAATAATTTATTTTTTAAATTTTTTATAAACTTAAAATTTTAAAATACATCTATAAATAATATTTTTAATTTTTATATCTCAATTTCTCTTTTATTTTCTCTCTTTTTTATGCTATATTCTCTCATTTTATTTTAAAATTTTATTTATTATTTTGATTTGATACTCTGAAAGGACAATAACTCATATATTTAAGGAGATTGTGGTTTATATGATTTACTGTTGATATACTACAATCAAATTTGAAGCATAGATTCAACGATAGAAATTCAGGTGCTATCATTCTATACTTTTTACTTTATAATTTTTATAGTATATTGTTATCGCGAAAATATACTTTCTGTAGTCAAAAAAAGAAAAAAAAACTCAATAATTAATAGAATCACAAAAAAGTGTCTTAGATAAATTTTGGTATATTTTTTAGATGATTTATCGATCGTAATAAAAAATATAAAAAATAAATTAATTTATTTTTATATATTTTTAAAAAAATTTATTTAATAAATATTTCAAAGGCCTAAAATTTTAATTTACCCAAGGGCCACTAAAATCTAAGGAACGACCCTGTACAACATGACAAATATCTTTATGCATGGTGAAAAATGGATAGATGACCGTCGTGGGTTTAACTAAGGTATCACCAAGTTGACTACAGGCTTGGAAAGCTCCGATAACTCGGTCGTGTCACTCACAATCACCCACTAGGAAGTATGGGGACGACACTTTAAGGGTATCCCGTATCTCCGATATGTTTCCGTAACAACGACTGGGGATGTCCCGGAGACAACCAACGCTTATCGAAGATGGTCAACACTCACTGGGTTCACATCGTCGATGAGTCTTCTTCGTACTGGATAAAGCACTAATATTCCGAAAAAAGCTAGTAGTTAACGGAGATAACAATGGTCGTAAGCTCCCCAGTAAGTCGCCGATAGAAATTATCGTAAGGATTGAAATTAGAAGCCATGAACGCAAAACTCCCACCATGAAGAAAGATTACGAAGGAAAAATAACTGGTTCATGAGCATTGGTGTCGGTCGGTGTGTAAAGACGAAATTAAAGGTCGCAGGAAACTCTTTCTTAGAAGATGTTGTTGATGACAATAAAGGTAAGGATAAGAACAACAAAAATGGAAGCTTTTTTGGTTGCAGATGAAGAGAAAGTGATAGGTTTTAGAGGGGTAGAAATCTTCTATCTCTTTATTGTGCCTCCTTTTATGTCTCACACTTAAAAATCTTGAAAAATTGAATTTCAAACCCTAACCCTTATTTTTTAAATTCGAAACCCTACACCCTACACTTTAAAAATACACCCTATCCCTAATTCCCTAAACCCTAATACACCCTAACCTTAAACCCTAAACCCTACACCTACTAATTTAAAGTGGAGACACCAATGAAAGCATGATTAAGAGGTAGACGATTTGCACCCATTTTAGAGGGGATTCATTATTGAGATAGGGAAAGACTTATAGAAAGTGACAAGTGATTGGATTCGTGGCAATTTTTTTATTAAATTATTAATTGTGGTGATTAATTATTTTTTAAATCCTTAAAATAATAATTAAATTATTATTATTATTATTATATTGTTGTTTGTTGGCTGTTATGGTTAGGGTTGTTTATTGTCGGATACTGGATTGGATCAGATCCGATTTTTTCAGATATTCGCGTTTTCAGATCAATGATATAGTGATCTGTCGTGTGTCAAAAGTGCGCGTTTAGTGCAAGTGGACACATCGAAAGTAATAAGTGATAAGCAATTTATCGGATTATCGTCACCACAGGGACTGGTATACTTAATATGCTTTCTTCACCTTCTTGTTCTATAGAAAAGTAAAAACACAGGTAATTGGAGTTGATTGATCTAAACTAAAATAACTAAATAAAAATAACGAGTTGGAATAATAGAGAGAGATGGGCTAGGATCCAGTTGCGTCGTATTGTGGAATTGATTGACTTGTCTCTGTCCAATGCAATTGTAAGTCACTGCCTCGGCAGCACTGCAGTTTACTACCTTGGCAGCGACAATACTGTCCGCCGCGACAATCCCTTGCTCGTGGGTAGATTTTACCAAAGTTCGGCAAAGTGTCCTTGAATGACTCCGCTTATCCCTAAGTCAGAGTGCTGTTGATGACTAGTCCTTGATGATACCTCCCGGCGTGAACCAATTATACTCACCAACCAATCTCACACTTCTTTTAGCCGCTGAAACTCTTAACCTATCCCTAGGCCGAGTTAGTATTTCGCGATTGAAACATCTTACTTACCCCTTTCGTGAATCTAACACTCCCGAGCTTAAATAAATGGATGACTCACACTCTCCTCTCCCGAGCTCGAATGTGAGAACAAGGAATAACAAAGGATAAGCAAACCTTGATAATTTTATTGCATTGAATCAAAGACAAAGTACAATCTCCTCTCACATATACTCGACAACCTTCACCTAATCCCTAAGAAGGTTTAGAACATAATGTAGAGGAAGAAGACAAGTATAAAAATCGGCTCTCTCCCTAGGTATTCCGTGTCTAATACATTGGGTGGCTAGGTCTTTATATAGGCTAGACCTAGGGCAAACCTTTCCTAAGTAGAATACAACTTGGAGTAGGGAACAAGTCAAGTGCATAATTAAAATATTTTCAAGTTTAAATTCAGCTAAAGGGGTTTTCCCGCGTGGTCTTCCTTTGGGCTTTTCCGTGTGCTAGCCAGCTTCGATCCATGGGCTTTGAGTACATACACGTTCCTTGGATTTTTATCTTTCCATCGCCTACAGTCTTGCTTCCTGTCTTCTGCTTCTGCCTCGGCATCAGGTCCTGCCTCGGCCTTGTCGCTGCCGCGGCATTGATTCTCCTGCACAGATATAAAAATGCAGTAAAACGTGCCTTTTTCTGTAAGTATTATCTATATGAGCTTAACTTCTAAACATATCATATTAAGCACATGCAATGGTCCAAGTGGGTGTATATTTGGTGATTAATGCCCATAAAAGGAGTAAAAAGTGATAGTGTGTTGAGCACTTATCAAACCCCCAAACTCGAATTATTGTTTGTCCTCAAGCAATGCAAACCATCAATTTGCCGAACTCTACTCTCTCTTGGTCTTATATTTCCATCTATTCTCCCCACCATATCTAGGCCTATCCTTTAGTCTTAACCTTTCGGCTACCTAAAGGTTCACTTAGAAACAAACTATAAGAATTGTGAGTGTGTGCATTTTTGTGGACAAGTTTGATTAAAGGCTTTCTTAGATAAACTCTAAGTTCAAGACAAGTAGAATTGGGTTAAGTGTTCTCTTCTTTTCTAAACAACCAATTCTTGAGCCAATTTCGGGCATCTCAATGATTGTGTTTTTCCTTCACTAAATTTCTTTTCTTTTTGATATTCCTTAAAGCATACTAGAGCCAATTTCGGGCACCTCTAGAATGAAGAAGAGACTTTCTAGAGCCGGTGATAGGCACCTCTAGTTACTTTCCCAGAAATCTAAGTCTTTATCACCTTAGTTCATTAAAAGAATTCCTATAATCCAACAAGTCCCGAAAGTGTTTGAAGTTCTTCCTATAGTAAGCTTATAAGTTTTTATCCTTAAGCATCCTAAGGTTATACTTCTTAACAGAACCTAAACATGGTAAGGAGAAAGATTTCTATAGCCTTAAAGAGTAAACTAAGGAAATAATGATGATGAGCAGTGCAAAAGTGTAGGCAGTTAATTCAAGTAAGGCGGGGAGCATAAAAATTAAAAAAAATTCACTGGAATACTCCTTTTTTGGCAAGGCTGCGGCAGTAGATTGCTGCCTTGGCAGTGAATCTGCACCCCCAAACTCAAACCAAGCATTGTCCTCAATGCTTTATATTTGAAGAAATACGCGGCAAAACAAAATATGAATATAAGAAGCAGCAAATAAAAACAGTAGAAACAAGTAATATTGAATTAAGGACAAAGAATTTTAAAGCGACTCCGAAGAGCTGCTTGTAACAATTTTCCTCCTCGGCCTTGCTGTCGATTGCTTTGTCCTTGGTGAGGGCGTTGGTTGCGCTTTTGCTTGCCTTCACTTTGTCTCTGTGCTAAAGAAAACAAAAGAAAATCAACAAGAAAATCCTAAAATAAAATTGAAATTAAAATTCTTCCTAGAAATTGCGGAAAAGAGAAAGATAGAATGTCGCGGCATTAATTTTCCATAGGAGGGCGTGCGAAGGCATCTTCTAAGGTGATGGTATCCATAGTCTTCATGTCATGTGGCCCAGAATAGTGTTTCAATCGTTGTCCATTCACTTTGAATTCATGGCCATCTTTTGGTGATTTGATTGTTACTGCTCCATGTGGGAAAACTCGAATAACTTCAAATAGCCCTGACCATCTGGATTTGAGTTTTCCTGGAAACAGTCTAAGCCTGGAGTTGAAAAGGAGGACGTGCTGCCCCGGCAGGAACTGCCGCGATAGTAACTTACGATCGTGCCATCTTTTCGTTTTCTCTTTGTAGATCTTGGCATTCTCGTATGCTACTGTTCGGAATTCTTCTATCTCATTGAGGTCTAGCAGTCTTTTCTGTCCGACTTTATCCCAATCCATATTTAAGTTCTTCACTGCCCAATATGCTTTATGCTCAATTTCGACAGGTAAGTGACAAGCTCTCCCGAATACAAGCTTATATGGAGATGTTCCTAATGGGGTTTTGAATGCTGTCCTGTAGGCCCATAAAGCATCATCGAGACGATAGGACCAATCCTTTCTAGATGGATTTATCACCTTTTCAAGGATCTGTTTTAATTCCTTGTTGGATATTTCAGCTTGCCCATTTGTCTATGGATGATATGCCGTAGCGAGCTTGTGGGTGATGCCGAGTTTCTTTAGTGTCGCGGCAATGAGTCTGTTATCAAAGTGTTTACCTTCGTCACTTATTATTGCTCTAGGGATTCCAAACCTTGTAAAAATATTTTTCTTGAGAAATTTTTGAACTGTCTTGGAATCATTGTGAGGTGTGGCGATTGCTTCGACCCACTTTGATACATAATCCACTGCTACTAAGATGTATAGATTGCCCTAGGATGATGGGAATGGTCCCATGAAATCTATGCCCCAAACATCAAATAGTTCGACTTCCAATATCGGTTGTAATGGCATCTCGTGTAGTCTTGAAATATTGCCCGTGCATTGGCATCGATCACAGTTCTTGTAATAGGCGTGGGCATCTTTGTAGAGAGTGGGCCAATAGAGGCCAGATTGCAGTACCTTTACTGCTATTCTATTTCCTCCAAAATGCCCTCCACAAGGTGAATCATGATAGTGCTGGAGTACTGCTTTCTATTCTTCTTCTGGTACACATCTTTTTATAACCTGATCTGCACAATGTTTAAACAGAAGAGGGTCGTCCCAGAAATAATGCTTTGCATTATGCTGAAACCTCTTCTTTTCGTTATGGTTAAGGTTATAATGGATAATACCACTAACTAGATAATTAACAAGATCAGCATACAAGGGGGTGGATGTTACTGTGGCAAGGTCTTCTGTCAATGCTGCGGAGATGTATTCAGACAATGCCACGGTAGCGCGGTTGTATACTGTTGCGGCCTCTGTCTCAACAGTATCCCTTGCAGTTGTAACAATTTGCAATATTTGTTCATCTGGAAATTCATCTTGTATTTCTTCAAGTGAGTGGGTATTGTCCTTGTTCTCCAATCTAGAAAGATGATCGGTCACTTGGTTTTCTGTACCTTTGCGGTCTTTGATTTCAACATCAAATTCTTGTAAAAGAAGGATCCATCTAATCAGTCTAGGTTTGGCATCCTTCTTTGAGAAGAGGTATTTAATTACCGAATGATCAGTGTGGGCAGTGACCTTTGTTCCGATGAGATATGATCGAAACTTGTCAAAGGCAAATACTACTGCTAGCAATTCTTTTTCTGTTGTGGTGTAGTTGATTTGTGCATCGTTGAGCGTTTTACTGGCATAGTAGATCACATGGAACAGATTATTCTTCCTCTGCCCGAGTGCTGCCCTGACAACATGATCACTAGCATCACACATCAATTCAAATGGCAACGACCAATCCGGTGGGATTACTATCGGTGCAGTGATTAGCTTCTCCTTGAGAGTCTCGAATGCTTCAGTGCATTCCTCATTAAATTCGAATTTTCTGTCTTGTTCAAGCAAGTTGCAAAGAGGTTTAGAAATTTTAGAAAAATTAGAAATAAACCTTCTATAGAAACCTGCATGGCCCAAGAAGCTTCGAACTCCTTTCACAGAAATTGGTGGAGGTAAATTCTTTATCACATCGATCTTAGCTTTATCCACTTCGATTCCTTGTGATGATATTTTATGGCCCAATATGATGCCTTCATTTACCATAAAATGGCATTTTTCCCAATTTAGGACTAGATTAGATTCTTCACATCTTTGCAGCACTTTTTCAAGATTGCCGAGGCAATGGTCAAAGCTGTCTCCAAAGACTGAGAAATCATCCATGAATATCTCTAGGAAGTCCTCTATCATGTCAGAAAAAATCGCCATCATGCATCTCTGGAATGTTGCCAGGGCATTGCAAAGGTCGAACGACATCCTTCTAAATGCATAGGTTCCATATGGGCAAGTGAAAGTGGTTTTTTCCTGGTCTTCTGGATCAATGACAATTTGATTGTATCCTGAATAACCATCAAGAAAACAGTAATAAGGTTTACCAGCAAGTCTCTCAAGCATTTCATCAATAAAGGGTAAAGGGAAGTGATCCTTCTTTGTTGCCTTGTTCAACTTGCGATAATCCATACAAACCCTCCAACCGGTCACAGTCCTGGTTGGTATTAGTTCGTTGTTCTCGTTGGTTATGACGGTCATACCACCTTTCTTAGGTACACATTGTACCGGGCTTACCCATGCACTGTCAGAGATAGGATAAATAATTCCTACATCAAGCCACTTGATTATTTCCTTACGTACTACCTCCTTTATAGCGTGGTTAAGTCTCCTTTGAGCTTCAACAGTGGGCTTATGGTCTTCTTCTAAGAGGATTTTATGCATACATACCGCTGGATTTATTCCTTTCAGATCATCAATTGACCACCCAATTGCTTTTTTGTGCTGCCGCAGCATTGCTATTAAGGTCTGTTCCTGTACTGGCAACAACTTAGAAGAAATAATTACCGGCATCGTGTGGTTATCTCCCAAATAAGCATATTTTAGTTTTTTTGGCAAGAGTTTTAATTTTGTGACCAACGGTTCTTTATTTACATATTGTTTATTATTCCCTTTATACTCTAATGGTTCAAAGTACTTACCTGGAAGATGTATTGTCCAATTAACTTCCTCCTTCTCGGTTGTCTCAACACTTTTCAAAGTACTGCTGTAACAGTCATCCATATCACTGCCGAGGCATACCTGGGGTATGTCATGGAGATCACTGCCGAGGCAGTTGTTGCTAAGACAAGGTATTATGTGATCTTCATCTGTGTCATCCAGTATCTGACATTCTTCTTCTAGTTCGTCATGTCTCTTCATCAATTGACACACATTTAGTTTGACTTCTTGATCATTAATTCTCATTGTCAGTTCTCCTTTTTCCACGTCAATTAGAGTGCGCCCAGTTGCAAGGAAAGGTCTCCCAAGGATGATCGGTGCGTTCTCATCTGCTTCACAATCAATGACAAGAAAATCAGCAGGAAAAATAAACTTATCAACTCTTACCAGTATGTCCTCGATTTTGCCTTCAGGTTGCATATAGGATCGATCCGCTAGTTGGAGCATAACGGTTGTAGGTTTTGCCCTTCCAATTCTAAGCTTTTGAAAAACTGATTTGGGCATGAGATTTATGCTTGCTCCAAGGTCGCATAGGGCCTTACCTTCATAACTCTTACCTATCGCACAAGGTATGATGAAACAACCAGGATCCTTTAACTTTGGTGGCATGCGATTGTGCAGCATTGCCATGCATCCCTCGGTGGCAGCCACTGTCTCAAACTCACCTATTCTTTTCCTCTTTGATACCATGTCTTTTAGCAACTTGGCATAATTAGGCATTTGTTCAATTGCCTCTACGAATGGTATGTTGATGTGGACTTGCTTTAAGATGTCGAGGAACTTCTTGAACTGTTGGTCCTGTTTTTGCTTTTTCAACCTTTGTGGGAAAGGTGGTGGTGGTCTCATCTCATCCAGGGTTTCTTTAGTTTGGAATTTAATACCTGGCACCACTAGAGTTGTTGCTGCCTCGGCAGGCTGCTCAGGAGCTGCAGTGCTTTCTGTCGGGGCAGTGTTATCAGCTTCAGTTTGCTCAGCCTCTTCTTTTGCTAGATCAGCTGACTGATTTTGGCTTTCTGGGATCTTTTTCCTCAGTTGTAGACCACTCCTAGTAGTGATTGCTTTGCACTGTTCATGGCCCATTACCTTAGCAACTTCAGTATTGCTAGGTAGTCCTCCTTGTGGTCTAGTATTTATGCTTTGAGCAAACTGCCCAACCTGAGTTTCCAGCGTTTTAATGGCCGCTTCTTGATTTTGCAACCTCATCTCAATTCTATTCATGAAGGCATCTGTCCTCTTGATGAAATTACTGTTCTCTGCCATGTATGACTCAGTTTTCATCATAAAGGCCTTTAGCGTGTTCTCCAACGAACTTACCAGTTGCTGCGGCATCTGCTGCTGCGGCATTGAATGCTGGGCTTGCTGCTGCGGCAGTTGTTGCATCGGCTGCTGAAATCCTGAAGGTTAGGTGATTGGGTTTAAGGCATTGTTAGGGTTGCTCCATGATAGGTTTGGATGCCTCTTTCATGAGGGGTTGTATGTGTTGGACATCATATTGTTTCGGTTGTATTTCCCAACATACATACCGATCTCTTGATTCATACAATCAGAGGAACTGTGGTTACCTCTGCATAAGTCACAGTATGAATCAATTACCTTGACCTCACGGGTATTTTGCTGTAGCTGTAGGTTTTGTACCATCTTTGTAAGAGAGGCCAATTGTGCTGCCACTGAACTTGATGTGTCTAATTCATTCACTGTGGCTTGGCATCTTACTCTTCCTCGCCTAGATGTAGGAAACTGAAAGTCATTCCTTGCGAGTTTATTTAGTATCTCTATAGCTTCCTCAGGTGCTTTGTCAAAGAGTGTTCCATTTGCCGAGGCATCTAACATCATCCTTGTTGTTGCATTCGTGGCATTGTAGAACATTGTCACCTGTGTCCATAGGGGAAATCCATGCAAAGGACACTTATGCAATAAATCTCTGTAGCGCTCCCATGCCTCGTACATTGGTTCGTCTTCTGCTTGTCGAAAAGAAGTGATTTCATTACGGATTCTATCATATAAGTTCGTAGGATTAAAACGAGTAATAAAATCACGGCAGAGTTCACTCCAAGATCCAATAGATCCTGCTAGAATGCTATTCAACCAAGCTTTCGCCCTATCCCTCAGTGAATAGGGGAATAGCTTCAATCGCAAGACATCTTCATGGACTCCTTGGATTTTGAAAGAGTTGCAAATTTCCATGAAAGACTTGAGATGCTACCTTGCGTCTTCAGTTGCAGACCCACCAAATTGTCCAATTGTGTTAAGCATATTGAACATAACGGGTTTTAGTTCAAAATGGGTTGCTTCAATCTCCGGTGTAACGACTCCTGGGTTTAATCCATTTAAGTCCTCCTCCAGGAAGTCTCTGATAGTGAGCTGCCGTGGCCCAGGTGGCGGCGGAAGTCCTCCATTGCCGGCATGTAAGTTTTGTCCTGCCGGGTGATCTGCCATGGCTCCTTGGATCTGTCTCCTCGACCTTTGCCTTATTCTTTCAATCTCTCGGTCTAACTCGTACAAGGGGTTGGTTGGATTGGCCCTGCTCATACACCAAAACAAACAAGAGTAAAATAAAAATAAAAATAAAAATAAACAAGAAAATAAAGAAAACAAAATTTAGTTGTTAGTCCCCGGCAACGGCGCCAAAAACTTGTCGCGTTTCAAAAGTGCGCGTTTAGTGCAAGTGGACACATCGAAAGTAATAAGTGATAAGCAATTTATCGGATTATCGTCACCACAGGGACTGGTATACTTAATATGCTTTCTTCACCTTCTTGTTCTGTAGAAAAGTAAAAACACAGGTAATTGGAGTTGATTGATCTAAACTAAAATAACTAAATAAAAATAACGAGTTGGAATAATAGAGAGAGATGGGCTAGGATCCAGTTGCGTCGTATTGTGGAATTGATTGACTTGTCTCTGTCCAATGCAATTGTATATCACTGCCTCGGCAGCACTGCAGTTTACTGCCTTGACAGCGACAATACTGTCCGCCGCGGCAATCCCTTGCTCGTGGGTAGACTTTACCAAAGTTCGGCAAAGTGTCCTTGAATGACTCCGCTTATCCCTAAGTCAGAGTGCTGTTGATGACTAGTCCTTGATGATACCTCCCGGCGTGAACCAATTATACTCACCAACCAATCTCACATTTCTTTTAGCCGCTGAAACTCTTAACCTATCCCTAGGCCGAGTTAGTATTTCGCGATTGAAACACCTTACTTACCCCTTTCGTGAATCTAACTCTCCCGAGCTTAGATAAATGGATGACTCACACTCTCCTCTCCCGAGCTTGAATGTGAGAACAAGGAATAACAAAGGATAAGCAAACCTTGATAATTTTATTGCATTGAATCAAAGACAAAGTACAATCTCCTCTCACATATACTCGACAACCTTCACCTAATCCCTAAGAAGGTTTAGAACATAATGGAGAGGAAGAAGACAAGTATAGAAATCGGCTCTCTCCCTAGGTATTCCGTGTCTAATACATTGGGTGGCTAGGTCTTTATATAGGCTAGACCTAGGGCAAACCTTTCCTAAGTAGAATACAACTTGGAGTAGGGAACAAGTCAAGTACATAATTAAAATATTTCCAAGTTTAAATTCAGCTAAAGGGGTTTTCCTGCGTGGTCTTCCTTTGGGCTTTTCCTTGTGCTAGCCAGCTTCGATCCATGGGATTTGAGTCCATACACGTTCCTTGGATTTTTATCTTTCCATCGCCTATAGTATTGCTTCCTGTCTTTCTGTTGTTGCCTCGGCATCAAGTCCTGCTTCGGCCTTGTCGCTGCCGCGGCACTGGTTCTCCTGCACAGATATAAAAATACAGTAAAACGTGCCTTTTTCTGTAAATATTATCTATATGAGCTTAACTTCTAAATATATCACATTAAGCACATGCATTGGTCCGAGTGGGTGTATATTTGGTGATTAATGCCCATAAAATGAGTAAAAAGTGATAGTGTGTTGAGCACTTATCATGATCCGTATGTGATCCTAAAAAAAAATATCCACATATTCAGATATCGGATATTCGGATCAAATATTCGGATCCGATTATCCAAAAATATAATTTGAATATACTAATTTTTCGAATTTGAAGGTTGTATTTATAAAAATTTTAAAATTTCGAATATAATAAAAAATTACTAAATCAAATAAGATTCGCAATTATAAAAATTTTAATTTTTTAAAATTTTAAATATAAAAAGCACTAAATTTTTAGATATAACAATATTATATTAATATTAATATAAATTTGAATTTTTTTATTTTCAAATTTTCGAATAATCCGAAACTTGAAACATTGTGATCCGTATCCGATCCGGAAAACTTAAAGTTGGATCGAATATCTGATCCAAAATAAAAATCAGATCAGATATCTAAATTTTCAGATTAGATCAATGGATAATCGGATTAGATCGGATATTTTTGAAAACCTCTGACTATGACACATACATATTATTAAAATGGTAATTGATTGGATGATGGGATGGGTAAATACTATTTTAATTATTGAAACTTTTAATTTTATTATTTTATTACTTGATTTTTTTTAATTTAAAATTTATATTTTTTATCAATTTAATCATTTAATTTTAATAATCTTTTAATATAAGTGTTAGAAAGTAATCTAAAAAATATTAGAAGTGAATTTAAATAATTATAATTATTGTTTAAAATAATTATAATTTTAGTCTTCATTGTATTATAAATTTTAATAAATTTTTATTATATATATTAAAATTTATTTTAATGATTAAAGAAAGCGTACCCTATAATTTTAAAAATTATCATTTTTTATACTCATTTCTATTTTTATACCTATCCGTGTATCTGTATTTGTACAACTTAAATCACCCATACAAGGCTATTAATGAAAGGAAACCTATTCCTTCAAGGTCGATAGACCATGATGATTGATGATTAAAGAAAGCGTCCACTAAGTCTAACGAGGTGCGTGAAGAAGGCAAGCAAAGGTCCTAACCAAGGTCATCCTTTACGGTAGGTCATATGGGAACGACCTAGAGCTTACCCTATTTAAGTTTACCGTTCATAATTATAAATATAGTTTTTAATTAAATATATTTAATTTTAATAATAATTTAATTT
This sequence comes from Abelmoschus esculentus, assembly GCA_035048815.1. Taxonomy (NCBI): domain Eukaryota; kingdom Viridiplantae; phylum Streptophyta; class Magnoliopsida; order Malvales; family Malvaceae; genus Abelmoschus; species Abelmoschus esculentus. The sequence continues at coordinate 9,773,801 of JAUCBN010000015.1, forward strand.
TTAATATTTATTATTAATTTTTTTAATATTTATTATTAAGAATCAATTATTATTTTTTAATATTTATTATTAAAATATACTTTTTAATATTTATTATTAGAAATCAATTATTATTTTTTAATATTTTTTTATTATTATATGAATTTATTTTTTAATACTTTATATTAGAATTCTAATTTTTTAAATATTTATATTAGGTCTACTCTTAAAATTTTTCAATATTTGATATTATGAGTTCTAATTTTTTATAATATTTATTGTTAGCGGCCTATTTTTTGTAATACATATTATTAGGGATAAAATTTATTTTTTCTCATTACTTATTATTAGAGTCATGATATTTTTATAATACTTATTTTAGAAGCTTACTTTTAAAATTTATTATTTAATATTTATTATAAAAATTTAATTTTTAAATTTGCTTATAGACCAATAAAATCTGAGGAGTGTGCATCTTTTGCGTAATTTTTGGTAAGGTCAGATGAACGACGGGTCAGTTCGTAGTCAACCATAACTGTAATCCCCTTGACTCGGTCTAGACAAAACCCGAATCGAACGAGCTACACGGGGAATACCGAGGCTAATCCGGAGACTCCCCCGATAAATTACTCTAAAAATTTTCTTTTATCTTATCTAGATTCTTTAATTAGATACTAAATGTTCATGCAAAGACTGAGTTTAATTACAGAGAAAACTAAAGACTTTCTAAATACATTTAAGTACCTAAAGGCATAAACCACATCTCACAACATATTATTTAGATGCACCATCACCTAGTTCCATAAGCAATACACAACATACATAAGCATACTTTATCAAAGAAAACATGACTTATCATAACTTCAAATCATCATAAATCAATTCTCAAAATACCTCTTCAATATAAGAGTACACCAAATAGGAATTTCAAATACCAAAATAACCTAAAACATCTAGGTTCATAAAGCTATCATTCAAGCAACACCAATGTTGATAAACATCAAACATGTATAAGCATACGATTACTACGATTCTCACCATCATAATAGTATTCTTAACATGGTAACCCATCCCCATTGCTCTCTCACTACTATTAATGTTATAAAGACATACTTGAGATTTTACTTGGTGGTTATCTGGATCCTTGCTTCCCTTTGCCGCCTCAACATTATTTACTCTGTATTGCAAGGTAAATGAGAGGGTAAGCATAAGCTTAGTGAGTGAATAAAAACAAGTTTAAAAACCCCTTGCAATGCAACTCATATTAAACCAATTTCATCAATTTAAAAACATGTCATGCTTTTTATAAAACAAAACAAACATGGCGTTGTTAACGCCACTTTTAAAACTCACTAAATGTCATCAAACCATGCCTAACAATGCTATCATTAAATTTTAGTAAAATCATTTTGAAATCACATGCTTTAAAAGCTAAAACACAAGTCTTACATGCTACTAACATAGCAGTGCTTATACATGCATCTCAATGCACAAAGCTCAAGTCTTACATGCTAACAACATATCAATGCTCAAATCATATGCATACCAATGCAAAAAACCTCGCATGCATAATACCGTATGCAATCAAGTAAAAACCATGACACTTACCTTTGAAAAGTAAAAACATATATTGGTACTAGTGATCCGATTTGTACTACCCCAAATCGTTAGGATAAACAGGAAACCGCATGATAGTACTACCCCCACAACAGGCGCATGTTTGTACTACCTCCAACATAATAAGTCTTACCTTGGTATCCAGTGACAGTACTACCCCTATCAACCCGAATGTGACAGTACTACCCCATCACACAACATTTGGCTAAAAGCCAAAATGCAACTGTAACATCCCGAATTTGGTTCTATAAGTTTTATTACTATTTAGGGAGGTTTGATTCGGATTTTCTCGATTCACTAATTCCGAGTAATTAAAAATATTATTTTAATCGTGTGGATAGTGAATTCAGGAAAAAGTTTAAAAAATGTTTAAATAATGTTATAAGACTAGTACAATGTTAATTGGGTTTTAAATTGATTTAATTAAGTGGAATTTCTATTTTAGTGACTAAAATGTAAGATTTGCAAAGTTAGTGGTAAAATCATAAATTTTTCAAAATTGGTTTTTAATGACTAAATTGAAAAGTTAGCCAAAGCTTAGAATCCTTAGAGTGTCATTAACCCAAAATGTTTTAATTAGAGATCTATCACCAAAATTGGTTTTAATTGACGGTTCATCACTTTTCTCATCATTTTCATACTTCACACAATTTTCTATCATTTTCTCTCCATGATTCCCAAATGCCTTTGCTGAATTCTTCTCCATTTTTCTCAAGACTCATCTCATTTTAATCATCATTTTATCTTCATCAAAACCTCTCAATTTGTTTTACAAAATCCAAAGCCAATTTCAAGAAAAATCAAGAGAATAATTCATGTCAATTTTGGTGGAAGCATCTCAAAGGTAATTTCATGTTTCCTCTTCAATTATAAGGTTCTTTATTTGATATTCTCAAGCTATTGGCTTACTAATCATTAATTTTAACTTGATTTTGTGTTTTAATTCAAGAATTTAGAGTTTTAAAGGAATTTTCAAGAAAATACATTAGATCTTGATTAAGGATGTAATTAGGATGAATTTATGTGAAATTATACTTAATTGGATAGGTAAATGAGTTCCATAATGATCTCATATGGTTTTAATCCCGGAATGAATGAATCAGTAGGGTTAGAAATGGTTTTTGGCTAGTTTTATGTGCTTTTTTTGATGCTCTGTTTTGGCTGGAGGTATAAGGTAGGTTTAAATGTGTTTTTAGTTCATAATTGATGAGGTTTAGGAGTTAGATTCATTAGGTTGGTTGTTGTTGTAGTATTTGGACGTTTCAGCTTAGTTTTTGGCTTTTTCGGCATGGTTTTCAGCGGAGTTGGTTGAGGTTTAGTGTTTTTGCTTTGTTGAGCATATTTTAATGTCTAATTGCTCTGTTTTTTATTTAGAGGAGGTACAAGAAGACTCTTGAGTGGATGATGCGTTGGTGTTGTCGTTGGAGCATCGACGAAGGCTTGTTTTGCTTTTTGATGAGTGAAATCGGGTTAAGAAACATTTAATAAAAGTTTGGTTCTGTTTTGGGGACTATGGAATAGTGGAAAAGATTTTCATAGTTCAAGTGTAAGTGATCTATGGTTTTGGAAGAATTTTATATGTTTGACTATATTGCAATGACTTTGTGGAAGATGCTTTCATAGAAATGTTTTAAATGCATAAATGGGATTTTTGAAATGATGCATGTGTTAGATGTTGTAAATGCATTGTTTAGAATGGTATTCATGGATTTTGAAAGCATGAGAACGATTTGGATTAAAATATGGTTATCGCATTACCTCTAAATAAGCCATTGAGCATGATTTTGGTCCACTTGATGGACATATTTTTCAATGCATTGTAAATCAACAAGTTACCATGCATGATTGGAATGGTATTGGATTAGTGACACTAATTATGGTTACGAATACAAATGATATGTCATTAGGATAAAGTGCACTATAAAAATTATATGAAATATTGATGTTGCCTACACGTAAACAAGGGTGACTAAGTGTCCGACCGTGCGTGTAGTGCTTGCCTATATGTAAACAAGCGTGACTTAGTGTCCGACCGTGCATATAGATGACCCTACGTAAACAAGGGTGACTTTTTGTCCGACCGTGCGTAGAGGGGTAACATGTATACAAGGGTGACTTTGTGTCCGACCGATGCATGTCGAGACTAAGTGTCTCTAATTGTGGTATAAGGAATCCGAGTATTCGGTAAACCTAAGGTTCACAACAAGTTTATCACTTAAACGCCAAAATGCATGATTCATGGATTTGATTTGAGTATGAATATGAGCATGATTTGTTTAAGCATATTTTGACTTAGCACAAAATTTACAAGTTATGATTTTAAATTGGTTTCAAATGTTGCATTGATGAACTTGTATTTAGAGCTACCTCACTAAGGATGTTTTGCTTAAGCTCTCTTTTCATCCTTGTAGAGAAATAAAGGATTTCGGGACAACATTTGGAGCAAGTGGTCCAAGGGAAGAGACCCTACTCATTTTGGTATGATTTTGCAAAATAAAAAGGACTTGGCAATGTGTAAACCATTTTCCTTAGGGAGCTTGTTTTTGAATTAGCAAAAGAATTGTAAAAGCGACCTATAAACATGTTTTGCTTGTTAACTTGATGGATTGATAGGTTGTTGTGATTACTTAAAGTATGCTTGTTCTTTTATGGCTATGAGAATTGGTAAGAAGTTAGGAAGCATGCCTATAGAGGTTGTGGTGAGTATGATAGCTAAAATTGTTGGTTGTCAAAGTTGCTCTTGATGCTTAGGAATTATGCATATAGTTGATGGTGGTCTATGATTGTATCTAAAATGAATTAAACTAGACTGAAAGTGCCAATCTCATGTTTCTGGGCACAGGGGTATCGAAACAGTTAGAACAGGTATTTATACCCAAGGCTAAATAAGTTGTGGTATTGATACACGAGAATCTAATTTCGATACATTAACCCCACTCGACAGTAGAGTTTCAAAACATTCAAGAGGTTGTTTCGAAACCTATGTTCTTGGCAGGTAATGTAGTTGGTGCCACGTTAGGTGTTTCGATACAGGGGTCAGTTGTATCGATACACCAGGCCTAATTGAGTGGTTAGATTACAGGATTTTCCTTTTAGTCCCTTCTATCTTCTATGTTCATTTGTGGGTACTACGAATATTAGTTTAGTTTGAAATTTCACGTATAAGCATGAAATTGATTTAATTTCAAGTGGGTTAACTCCAATTGTATGTAGTCCTTAGAAATTAATACTTTTACATTTTGGTCCCTAATTAGTGAAGCATGTAATCAGTGATGTTAGAATGCTCTGTTTGGTTTGAAATTAGACATGAATGCTCATTTTATGTTTAATTGAACTTTGATAGAATGAATTTCTATCTTGTCATTAGAATTTAAAATGTTCACGTTTTAGTCCTTAAATTACTCGTGTGTTTAACCGAGTGCTCGATTGTGGTTGGTTTGCTTCCGTATTTGTTCTACATGAAATCAACACATGTATGAACTTAATTATGCATTTAGATAAGATAAAAAAGTATAACATTTTAGAGTTGTTTATCAGATCGGACCTTCGCGAGTTTGGTTCGGTATTCCTTATGTAATCCATTAGAGTCGGTTCTGTCTAGGCCGAACTAAGGGGGTTACAACAATACACAAGGAATTTACACACATACACATTTTGAATATTTATAGTGCACTTTAGACCCTATTAATCGATCAACTTATCTCAATAGATACATCACTTAACTAGCCAATATATATTATCGAAAATCAATGCTCAAGTTTCAAGTTAAAAACAATATATTAACCACATGCATCCTAATATCTCAAGCATCAAGTGCATAAACCGGTAAAAACCACTTTTCTCATGTTCTCAAAACAAAACCGTGAGAGCATTAGATATAGATAAAAAACTTTGTAAAAGTATCTCATGATCATTAAAACACATGCATAATCAAGTATGCAAAACAAAATAAGAGCATGACAAATAACGTTGTAAAAAGAAGGTATAATATGGGAACCTTTAAGAAAGCAATACTTAAAACTTACTTCCAAGTATAGGGAGGTTTTTCACACCTTCCCTACACCCCAAACCTTTGGAAACACATTTAAAACAATTTAAAATTGGCAGCCCTCATAATTCACTTACCGATTTACCGAAACTTGCTCGACAAGTCACCCGAAAACGCGATTCGGCTTTCCGATCTCCCTTAAAATTATCCCTCTACCTCTTGAAATGATTCAAGCATCAAAAATAGGTATTTATTGCTCCTAATCTCACACAACAAACCCCAAGTTGGACCCCTACACAACAACCCTTAAAAACCTATCAAAACCTTAACCGAAAACTTTTCGAAACCCATCAAACTTCACCCAAATCTAAATTAATGGATTAGATAAATTAAATACATGTTATAAAAATCCTAATACATCTAAAATATTGAATTTAGGATCCAAAAACAGTGGGTTAAAACCCTTTAACAAAAATCACAAATTTGACCACAAAAACCGATTTTTCTTAAAATAAAGGATAAAAACAATTGTACCAAGCCAATAAATTAAGAATTTCAATAAAGAAATCTATAATTCAAAGGTTTGAATGTTTTATAACCTCTAAATTTGATCCAATCCACTTTCATGGTTTTTGAGAAGAAAAAAAAATTGAAAAATATGACATTTGGAAGAAGAAAAATATAAATAATTAACCAAACAAATTTTTATTGAAAAGATTGATGTTTAATTTTGAAAAAATGATGGAGAGTCTGTCAAGAAGATGATAAGTCAGAATTATAAAAATAGGTTTAGATTTATGATATAAAAATAGGTTTTTAGGACTTAAATTAGGTAATATGTGTTATATGTTTTAAAATTTGGGTTTTGAGTTAATTAAATAAGCACATATAAGGTTAGATCAATTAAAATTACAATTGCATGAAAGCCTCTTAAAAATTCAAAATTTTGACTTAGTCTATAAAATTGTCCTCCAGTTTTCAATTTTTACCAAATAGTCACTAATTTTAAAATCTTAGGGATTCAAGGATCAATTTTCTAAATTGAGTTGACCAAAGTCAAATATATATTAAATAAGAATTTTAGGATATTTTTCATAATTTATTTTGATTAAAAATCAATTTTTAGGTATTTAATTTCTAATTAGGTTAAACCGACGAAACCGATTCACTAACTTCTAGACCCATTTTTGTAGCATTAAACAGTTGGGGTTGGTGAAGAGTGTCATGAGAACTAGTCTAGACAAAACCTCATCCTTCGGTACCTGTAATATTTACTTTCACATCTTCATGTCTAACCAGGACATTCTGAAAGTTTTTTTGTCATGTTCTTATAACAAAATTTTCCAGCAAAAATAAAAGTACAACACAAACAAAAACATGTGTTCGAAGATTAGGAGCACGACACGTAAAAAAAATTGATCAGGAGTAAAATTTGGCTAAAGAAAGAATAATGTAAGATGAAAAGTACCAAAAATTAATTAAAATATTATAAAAATAAATGAGATATTATAGGAAGGAAGAAGATTAGAAGAATGGTGCATGAATCTTGAGGAAAGAAATCTCATCAGTAATGGAAGAGAAAATCACATTGGATGATTTTTGATCAATTTTTTTTAAACAATTGGTCATAATCCGGCCATGAGTCGAAGGTTAGTTCTAGGAGAAGACCCTTAAAAAGGGCTTAAAAAAGCCTTAACCAGTTTACCCGGTCATTTTGTGTACATAATGGTTACGAATTATATACACAATTTCTTTAAAAAACTGTAAGAAAAACGGTACATACATAAATTGTTACAAATGTAAGGATTTGTGTACATACATAAATCCTTACAAAAACTGTAAGAAAAACGGTACATACATAAATTGTTACAAACGTAAAGATTTGTGTACATACATAAATCACTACAAAAATACATAAATTGGCACAAAAATGGTAAGGATTTGTGTATGTACACAATGGCTTACGAAAACCGTAAGGAAAAATGTATGTACATAAATCCTTACGACTTCGAAACCATGAGCTAAAGGAGGCCATCTAAGGGTAAGGATTTGCGTACATACACAATTGGCTACGAGTATACATAAATTGGCACAAAATGGTAAGGATTTATGTATGTACACAATTCATTACAAAGTATACACAATGGCTTACGAAAACCGTAAGGAAAAATGTATGTACACAAATCCTTACGACTTCAAAACCATGAGCTAAAGGAGGTCATCTAAGGGTAAGGATTTGTGTACATACACAATTGGCTACGAGTATACATAAATTGGCACAAAAGTGGTAAGGATTTGTGTATGTACTCAATTCTTTACAAAGTATACACAATGGCTTACGAAAATCGTAAGGAAAAAGGTATGTACACAAATCTTTACAACTTCGAAACCATGAGCTAAAGGAGGCCATCTAAGGGTAAGGATTTGTGTATATACACAATTGGCTACAATTATACATAATATGACACAAAAATGGTAAGGATTTATGTATGTACACAATTCCTTACAAAGTATACACAATAGCTTACGAAAACCGTAAAGAAAAAGGTATGTACACAAATCCTTACGACTTCTAAACCATGAGCTAAAGGAGGTCATCCAAGGGTAAGGATTTGTGTACATACACAATTGGCTACGAGTATACATAATATGACACAAAAATGGTATGGATTTGTGTATGTACACAATTCCTTACAAAGTATACACAATGGCTTACGAAAACCGTAAGGAAAAAGGTATGTACAGAAATCCTTATGACTTCGAAACCATGAGCTAAAGGAGGCCATCCAAGGGTAAGGAATTGTGTACATACACAATTGGCTACGAGTATACATAATATGGAACAAAAATGATAAGGATTTGTGTATGTACACAATTCCTTACAAAGTATACACAATAGCTTACAGAAAATGTAAGGAAAAATGTATGTACACAAATCCTTACAACTTCTGACCATGAAATAAAGGAGGCCATCCAAGGGTAAGGATTTGTGTACATACATAATTGGCTACGAATATACATAATATGGCACAAAAATGGTAAGGATTTATGTATGTACACAATTCCTTACAAAATATACACAATTGCTTACGAAAACCGTAAGGAAAAGGGTATGTACACAAATCCTTACGACTTCGAAACCATGAGCTAAAGGAGGCCATCCTAGGGTAAGGATTTGTGTACATACACAATTGGCTACGAGTATACATAATATGACACAAAAATGATAAGGATTTGTGTATGTACACAATTCTTTAAAAAGTATACACAATAGCTTACGAAAAACGTAAGGAAAAAGGTATGTACACAAATCCTTACAACTTCTCACCATGAGTTAAAGGAGGCTATCCAAGGGTAAGTATTGGTGTACATACACAATTGGCTATGAGTATACATAAAATGGCACAAAAATGGTAAGGATTTGTGTATGTACACAATTCCTTACAAAGTATACACAATGGCTTACAAAAAACGTAAGGAAAAATGTACGTACACAAATCCTTACAACTTCTCACCATGAGCTAAAATAGGCCATCCAAGGGTAAGTATATGTTTGCTTAGTGGAAAGATTCACTAGACTCATGAGGGCAACCCAAAATAGGAGATTCCAAAGAAAGAAAGAATTTAAGGGAAAAAGCAAGGAAGAGGAGAATGATCAAATAATTTGCTATGAATGCAAGAAATTGGATCACATAAGGACCAATTGCCTACAATAAAAAAAGAAGGGTTTTGAGAGAAAGAAAAAAAAACTCAAGTTTCCAATCGGAGTGATGATGAGTCCTCATCCGATGAAGAACGTAAAGTGGCTAATCTTTAATTCATGGCTTTTGATGAGTCTAAGGTAACCCTTGAACCCTCTCATCATGATTTATCATATAATGAGCTTAATGATGCATATGAGGAATTGTAAGATGGGTATGATGAATTAGTTTTAGAATATAAGGAATTTCTTAAGAAAAACAAGAAAATTGTTTTAGAAATAAAAAATGAGAATAATTCCTTAGTTAAAACTAATTTATAATTAGAGAGTAAATTGAAAGAAATGTATGAGAAATTTGAAGAGTTAGAAAAGAAAAATCTTGGCACGTATAATTTACTTTCTAAGGTAAATGAAGATCACCTAAAAGAAATAGGTGACTTAAAAAGTTTTCTAGGCAAGATTAGTTCTAATTATATACTTAAAGGTGAATCATCTAGAACTAGTCATGTTAAGAACTTTGACAACTATAGACATGGGAGGTTCCATAGGCAACATAGGGGTAATATGATTAAGAGTATTTGGATTCCTAAAGATGTTATTGCTTCTAATAATGTGGTTGCTATTGATACTTGGCTTCCTAAGGGAACCAAGTAATTGGAAACTAATTTTATGGACCCAAACAAGTTTGGGTACCAAAACTCAAAATCTTAATTCCATGTTTGTAGGATGAGCATTGTTTTAAGGTCAAAGCTTCAAGTCAAAACATGTAGTACCTTGATAGTGGATGCTTCAGGCATATGATCGGAGACAAGGGACGATTTAAGGAGATAGAGCTCAAAAGTGATGGATTAGTGACTTTTGGTTATAACTCCAAAGGCCAGATTATGGGTATTGGCTCTATTGGTAATCACTCCTCTAGTCTTATTGAAAATTTCTTACTTGTTAAAGGTCTTAAGCATAAATTTGTTGAGTATTAGTGAATTATGTGATAAGGGTTTTTATGTCTATTTTGATAGATATGGTTGCAAAATAATAGGTATAGAAACTAATAAAATAATGCTCATTGGTCATTTCATAAGAAATATATACATGGTGCATCTAGATGACATTAATCTTTCACATGAATGCTTAGTTGCTAGTGATGAAAATGATACATGATTATGACATAGGAAACTTGGACATGCTAGCATAAGTGTTTTAGAGAAATTAGTTTCCAAAAATCTAATTAGATGTTTACCCAAACTTAAGTTTTCTTTAGAAAAGATTTATGATGCATGTTCTAAGGGTAAACAAAAATGTGTTTCTTTTAAGTCCATTAATGATGTTTCAACTAGTAGAGTTTTACATTTGATCAATATGGATCTCTTTAGGCCAATTATGACTACTAGCTAGGGTAGGAAATCATATGCATTTGTTATCGTTGATGATTACTCTAGATACACTTGGATTCTATTTTTAAGTACAAAAGATGAAACCTTAGAAAAGTTCATCACATTTCTCAAAATGATATTGATCAAATAATTTCTCATATTAGAAGTGATCATAGAATCGAATTTCAAAATCTAGGTTTTGAGAATTTTGTAATAAAAATGGGATTAGCCATAATTTTTTGGCTCCTCGCACTCCTCAACAAAATGGGGTAGCTGAGAGGAAAAATAGAACTTTAGAGGAAATGACTAAGACTATGCTTTGTGAAAATAATTTACCTAAGTATTTTTGTGAAGAAGCCACAAACACTTCTTGCTACATTATAAATCGTGTAATAATTAGGCCAATTTTAAAGAAAACTCGTTATGAGATTTTAAAATCCAAAAAGCCTAAAATTAGCTATTTTCACCCTTTTGAGTGTAAGTGTTTTATTTTAAATAATGCAAAAACAATTTAGGTAAATTTGATGCAAACAGTGATGAAGAAATTTTTCTTGGTTATTCTCAAAATTTTAAGACTTATATAGTTTTTAACAAAAGAACCTTAGTTGTAGAAGAATTTATATATGTGATTTTCGATGATAACCTCCTTCCTGGGAAGGATTCTTGTGATGATGATGTAGGAATCATTGAAACCATTAATGAGGAAAAAACATCAAAGGTGGATGGGGTTCCAATCAATGAAGAAACAAAAGATCCTCCAATAGAAGCTTTAGGATATGTAAAGCTTGAACAAAAGGAAGTGAGCTACCCAAGAGAGTTTAACTATGTCAAGAGTGGTGAAATCTTGGGTGATCCATCCAAGGGGGTAACAACTCATTCTTCTCTTAGATTAATGAATCATATTACATTTATGTCATGCATAGAACCTAAAAATATCAATGAAGCTTTAGATGATGATTTTTGAATATTGGTTATGCGCGAGGAATTAAATCAATTTGAGAGAAGTAATGTATGGACATTAGTTGATAGGCCTAGTAATAAGTCTATTATAGGAACTAAATAGGTATTTAAAAACATACTAGATGAGAGTGGTAACATAATGAGAAATAAAACTAGATTAATTGCTCAAGGTTACACTCAAGAAGATGTAATAGATTTCGATGAAACCTATGCACCCGTAGCTAGGATGAAAGTCATTAGGATGTTTCTTGCATTTGCATGTTATCATGATTTCAAGCTTTTTCGAATGGATGTAAACCGAAATGGCTTTATAAATGAAGAAGTGTATGTTGAACAACCACCGGGTTTTAAAGATCCAAAATTTCCAAACCATGTTTTAAAATTAACTAAAGCTTTATATGGTTTGAAACAAGCTCTTAGAGCTTTGTATGAAAGACTTTCAAACTTTTTGATTGAAAAAGGTTTAGAAAAAGGAAAGGTAGACACTATACTTTTTTATAAAAAGATTTAAAAATGACATTTTAGTAGTATAAATTTATGTTGATGATATAATTTTTAGTTCTACTACTGAATGTTATTGTCAAGAATTTTCAAAGATTATGCAAGGTGAATTCAAAATGAGCATGATGGAGAAGCTTTTATTATTTTTGGGACTCCAAATAGAGCAAAGGAAGGATGGCACATTCATCAATCAAGCAAAGTACATCAAGGATATGCTCAAGAAGTTTGGCTTAGAGAATGTGAAACCTCAAGCCACTCCTATGAGCTCATTAACTAAGCTTGATATGGATGAAGGAGGTAAGTGTGTTGATTCTAAATTATATAGATTCATGGTAGGTTCCTTGCTTTACCTTACCGCAAGTAGACCGGATATCATGTTTAATGTTTACTTGTGTGCTAGATTTCAAGCTAGTCCTAATGAATCACACTTAGTAGCCATTAAGAGAATCTTTAGGTACCTTAGAGACACACCTTGTTTAGGTCTTTGATATCCTATAAACTCTTCCTTTAATCTTCATACTTATTCGGATGCGGATTATGGGGCTTGTAAGATATATAGGAAAAGTACTTTCAAAACTTGTCAATTCTTAGGTAGTATTCTCATATCTTGTTCTCTAAGAAACAAAATAATGTAGTTATATCTACCACCGAGGCGGAGTACATATCCTTAAGGAGTTGTTGTGCTCAAGTCCATTTGATTTAAGTAATAACTCTTAGATTATGGTATTAGAGTTAAGACCATACCATTAAAATGTTATAACACTAATGATATATGTTTTACTAAAAAACTCATTCAACATTCTATAACCAAACACATAGAAATTAGACATCATTTCATTAGAGATAATGTGTCTAAAAATGATGTTGTTCTAGAGTATGTTGACACCTTGAACCAAATAGCGGATATTTTTACCAAACCTTTAGAAAAAGAGCGTTTTTGAACCCTTAGGAGAGAGTTAGGTATAACTAACTTAACTTGATCCTTTGTGTGTTATTTTTATGCAAAATATGCTTGAATCTTGATTGAAATCATGTTTATGCTGTTTTTGCATCCTGATGCTTCTATGCATATTGCTAGGAGAAGTATGAACTTATTTGTGCATTTTAATCACTTCATAACATCATATGCATACTTTTAGGGGTTTCTTTAGTGACTCATTTCTAGAACTTTAAGAGCCTAAAATGCAAAGCCTAGCTAAGTGGTATAGAAAAGATCAAAAATGGTTTCGATACTTGCTCTTAAAGTTCATCCTTAGGACATTTCTGGGTAAGTTGGTATCTAAATACCCAAAATATGTTTTGATACAAAGGTGGTTCCAATACGGGTAAAGTCTGTATCAAAATAGACCCGTATCGAAATAGGTTGAAAGTGTTCCGAAATAGGCCGTTTCTATTTGCCTATAAGGGCATATCGAAGCGCGCGGCGACAAAAGTGTTTAAAACCCTTAAAAATTAATTTAACTCTAATTAAAACACTTCCAAATTTCCCCTCAAAATCCTAGCCGAAAATCCCTTATAAACACCCCTCTATAACTCAATTTTGTTCACACAAACATCAAGTTTTCTTGAGGGTTTTTGATCAAAATATCAAGGCTAAGGCTACATCAAGTTCCTGTGCTACAAAAATCACCAATTCTCTCTTAATCCATAATCAAGGTATTTTCGAAATTGTTTATTTTCGTTTGTTTTTAGGTTGTTAAATTAAGTTTTTGGATAGATTATTCTTAGTTTTTGTATGGATTTCAAAATCCAATAAAAGTTTTTCAAAAAGCAAATTTTTTTATTCGAATATAAAATATTTTACTCATATTTTTCTTCATTGTTTTTCAACATCTTTTCAAATTTTTGTTTTTAAACATTTTTTTAATTTTTTTAGAACCCTTAAATTATTGACTAATAGGATTGAATAAGGTTTATTGTGCATATATGGTTTTAACTTGCCTAACTAATCCTAAACATTTTATCCTTGGTACCTAAAAAGACATAAAGAATCGAGGGAACAAGTTCATCCAATGCCGTAGAAAATCCTACCCGAACCGATCTTCATTACATTTATCAAGAATGTTTTGAAGATCGAACCAAGTTTGATCACTTTCAACAATACCGGAACCATAAGCTTAAGAAAAAACGTTGTATAGATATTAGCTTCATGGATTCGGACAAGTTCCAATTCCGTTATCTACATCTCTTTCGTCAATGGAAGCTTATGCCTTTTCTATCCCTACCCGAAAAGTTCTTTCCTACCCTATTGCTCATCTTTTATGTTAATGTCACATGTATTTTCTCTGAGGATAAATCTATCATGGTGGCTCTTGAGTCTTATCTCATGGAAAACATTTTTTTGTAGATGTCAAAGACATTTATAATGTTTTTGAACTCGAGGATGAAGGCATTGAAGATGAAAACTCCCTTGACACCTTTACCGGATCCATCATAAACCTCGATCTCCATGATCGATTTCTACACTTGACCATATCTTGGTGACTTTGTCCTTGTAATGGCAAATATTCTTAGATCCGCCAAGTTGATGGTTTTTGGATCAATTGCTTCCGTCAAGGTAAACGTACCAATCTCTCCAAAATCATCTTTCCTGATCTTGTATGGAAAGTTCAAAACCGTCACACCCCACAGGTTCGATCATTCTCTTATGCTTTTGCTTTATGCATTTGAGAATCGATTTCTCTTATGACCTTATGGAGTTGGTTAAGGAGCGAATACGTGAGACCCTCTTATATTGTTCTCACTTTTAATTTTTTTAGGGAAATGGGTTCGTGGGGAGGAACTTCCTCCTCAACCTATTGATACTGAACCGGTCAACCAACTTGCTCTCAATGTAGAGCTTATGGCCTTTCTCACATCTCAGTTTGCAAGTTTGGGGAATCAAATGACCATCAATTTTGATGCCATCAACAACCGTTTTAACACAATGGATGGTCGTCTTGACTCGATGGACACTTGCTTGACCGATATCGACTCTCAATATCTCTCTTTGAGGATTTCTCTTGGAGCTTTACATGATGAGTGACGTCATTCTAATGCTACCAAGGATGTTGATGAGGAAGATGATGGTGGTGATGATGGTGAATGAGGTGATGAGGATGATGGAGAGGAGTAGATCTCTTACCTTTCTTTAGGTTTTTTGCTTACGATTTTTTAGGACTAGTTATGTTTTAGGATTAAGATTGCATTTTACATTTCATGTCATGTTTTCAGCTTTTGAACTTATGCACCTATGTTATTTATTTCCAAGAACTATGCTTTGATATTAAGTTGGATTTTATTATTAATGCTATAGTTTATATTTGAATTATATGTTGTTTGCTTAGTTCTTTCTCTATACTCTTATTTCATTGATTTTGATTTAACAAAAAGAGGGAGAAGTCTTTAAAACAATTTTTTTCAAACTTATGCAAATATTTAGGGGAGTTTTAGGAATTTTAACTTAAAAATTTATTTTGGTTTTGTTATATCAAAAAAGAGAAAATTGTAAAAATAAAATTAATTGTGATATAACAAAGAAGTTAAATGACCAAATTTGAAATAAATTTTTAAGTCCTTAAGTCAAACAAATAACTTTAAGTCAAACCAAAAACACAAAAATAATTTTCTAAGTGTTTTGCAAAGCCAAACTTGTATTTTTGTTACAAGATTTTCGATACACTTGAAAATGGTTTCGATATGACCTGCAAAATTTAAACCAAGTTTTTCATGTTTTAATAAGCATTTTGATACGGTCTTGGACCGTTATACATTTTGAATCTGTGAGAAATTATTTCAAAATACTTAAAGTTAGTATCAAAACAGACGTTTTGATACAACCTATGGTTGTTTCGATACGGTCCTGTATTTTATGAAATTAATTTAAAAAATCAAGGTCTTTCGGTATACCACATCAACATTTCGATAAAAGGTCAATTTTCACAACGGCTCTTTGAGCTTTAAATGTTCTGACCGTTTTTTGATAGATTATTTTTTAAAAAATTGTTAACCAATTTTGAAACGGCCCTATGGGAGTTTTGATACCATTTTTGATAGTCTCGAAAAATTTCAATACAACATTGTAGTTGTTTCGATACTCCCTTATTTTAAACACAAATCGTTTTGATATGCTTACATAGCGTTTCGATACCCCTATTAAATACACACAATGTTTCTTTCTATTTTGGTACCGTTTCGATACAGGTATCCCGGGTTTTGATATCGGTGGTTGCAGAAGTGTATTTATGGTGGGAACATGAAGGAATAACGTCTATATTTATGATCCCAGCAACTTCAACGGCTATAATACAATGAGAAGGTATGAAAACAAGCAATTCAAGCAGCAACAACAACTATTTAACCTCAAGCAAACATCCAAGCATCCAAATCCAACTCCAAGCATTTCATTGCCAAATTTTTGTCACTCAACTCTTGTACTTCATTTTTATTCATTGTATTTGAGTTTGAGGTGTGTCTAAGTGTTATTAGGGTAAATTTTTCTGTTGAGAGAAACTTGTATTGTCATTCTTAAGCTTTGTAGTACTTGAGATGTGTAAGTTAATATTCAGGTAGAAAGATTAAATTGATTATAAATGTTATCCCTTGAACCTAGAAAAAGGTTGAATTCAATAGTGAATTGGTTAGAAAATCCTTAGTGGAGCTAAGGTAGTGGATGTACAGCTTATTTTGAAGCTTGAACCACTATAATTCTTGTGTCTTCAATCTTTTTAATTTCTCCAATCTTTCAACTAAAATTTTAAATTGTCAATTCACGCCCCATCTTGGTCAATTCCATTGATTGATCCACTCAATAGTTCCCCTTACTCAAAGCATCAAACAAGTTTAGTCCAACAAATATGATATCCTAGTTGAATTAAAAAAAAAAGTAAATAAGAACAAATTCAACTAAATTTTACTACACTTGAACTAAAGGTAGGATGTGAAATTTTTCTTCTTCAAGTGTCCTCTTTGTGTGTATGGAGCTCCCCCTAGATGTTGCACTTGGTTGCTCAATTCTCCATCACACTTAAAACAAGACAATCAAGTAATTTTTGGTATCCAAATTTCTTTGGATCCTTTGACATTAGTAGCACATACTTTAGTCCCCTTAGGAATCTATTTTTCAGTTTCATCATTTTTTGTTGAAGTGATTAGTCCTTTTGGGACCCAAACACTTCTAAAACATTTTAAATTTATAAATCTAGGGGCACTAGATTGTATAACATAAAAATTGGATTTCCAAAATTATTTTTCTTTTTAAGTTCTTTTGAAATCAAATCTTTTTATTTCTTAAGATCATCTAGAACACATTGATGATCTTTTTTCATCTTTTGAAGTATGTTTTGTACATCCAAGACTTTAAGTTCAAATTCCTTTAATCTTGCTTCATACTCAAAATTGGTTTTTGAAAGGAAATCATTTTCTAACTTTAGCTTTGAAATCAACTTTTTGTTTTTAGAAAATGAGACTTTAAACTCAAAAGCCAATTTATCATAAAATTCTTGCAACTCATCAAAAGTATAAGAATTCAAATTTTGTTAGTAAGAAGCTACCTCCCTCTCATTATGGGTCATCAAGCATAGGTGGGCTACCTCATCTTCGGTGGAGTCCTCATCACTCCAAGTGACCACATATGTTTGTTTCTTTGAAGATGATTTTTTTTTCTTAGACTTGTGGGAATCCTTCATCTCTTTTTCAATTCGTGGTTTGAAGATTTTATCATGTAATTCTTCATGAATTGGGCGAAATCCATGAAGAGTTGGGTTATCTCTTCATCTTCATCACTATCCTCCTTACTTCATTCTTCAAGATGAATGCACTTAGAGGATTTGAGAGTAATGGTGTTGACATTCACACCAAGCTCCATATTTTTCTTCTTCCTCATCAATCTTATCTCTTACTTCTTCTTCTATTTTTCTCTTCCTTTCTTTATTATTTGGTGTATGAGGAGTGACCCCATGAGTTAATCAAGCTTAAGATTCTTGAGATCATTGGCTTCGATGATGGTGGTCTTATTTGAGTCTCATGACTCGGAAAGGGAATAGATAAGCTTTCGAACAAACTTTTCTTCCGAATTGATCTCTCCATAACCCTTGAGTCCATTTGTGATAGTGGATAATCAATCAGACATATTTGAAATGTCTTCTTCCAGATCGATCTTGAAGTTCTCATACTTTTGGTTGAGGAGTTCAATCTTAGTTTTGTTCACATCGTTAGTCTCCTCGTATATGACTTCTAGTTATGGGTGTTCATGGTAGGTTAACCGTACCGTTTAATATAAATGGTCAATTAACCATTATAAAGGTTATTAAATTTTGCTAACTATAATCTAACCATTAATAAACGATTAACCATAACGATTAACCGTTAAGATACAGTTAACCAATAGTTTGGTTATAGGTTAACCTATAACCTATAACATTTTTTCCACATGTTTATTATTTTTTTAGAGAATAATATAATTACCTCTATGATAAATAATATATTAAAATATTCATAAAAATACTTAAATAAAGATATTCTAATTACTTATACAATAATTTAAAAAATGTTTACATATTATAAATTTTTAAAACAAGACAAAACACATAAACTTCATAATATTTTAAAATTAAAAAAAAAACTTATGATACATAAAATAGTAACAATACACCATCAAAGTCAAGACATAAAATCCACCAACAAAGTTTTAAAAGATAAATATTTAACTAACATATAATAAACAAAGTTCAAAACATAAAACACCCCATCAAAGTTTAAATAGTCATTAGTCAAAATTTATAACCGTAACCATTAACCATTATTTTTAACGGTTCGGTTAATCAAAATCTGTTAATTTTAACAGTTCGGTTAATTAACCTATAAAATGTGATAGTTATATCGGTTAACGATTATGGTTAACGGTGACGGTTAGTTATGCACACCCCTACTTCTAGCTTGTCGCAAACTTCCTTAGCATATGCACAAGAAGATATCTTCTAATAGATGTTGGGGTAGAATGCACAAAATAGAATGTGCAAGGCCTTGCTATTATGCACCATCTTCTTGAGATCGTCTACGCTCCATTCCACCTTTATTCCTTATGGCACATAGGGGCCATCTTCAACTATGTTCCAAAGCTTGTAGTCCTTTTCTTTGATGAAATACATCATTTTTTCTACCAATGAGCATAGTCTGACCTGTCAAAGAGAGGTGACTTGTCAATATATAACGTGATGGATCATAGGTTGATTGGTAAATTGCCGAGCCTGTTGGATCGCCTCAATAGGATATTAATCATCTTCGATTGAGCCTCGCTTTAATACCAATTGTTAGGCTCAATGCACAATCGATCTTACTTGCCAATTGATGAAGAGATCATAATTTGGGTGATATGTTGAGTGAACAAAAAGATAAAAATTGGACACAAGGATTTATAGTAGTTCGACCTTCGAACAAGCACCTACATCCACTACCTTAGTTCACCACTAAAGATTTCCCAAATTCACTAAGAATTTCTACCTTTTGAGGAAGAAGGGTTAAACTTACAACCTATATTCTATCCCTAAATCTAACATCCAAAGTTCACAACTCAAACTTTGGGAATCCTCTCAAACAAAGAAAACTTAGCAAGCTAGTAATCCTTCTAATAAGGCTAGTTGTTTGCACTTCTAAGTTCTCACTCAATCCTAATACACTTGAGCATACATATACATTTAAGCTCATTAGTGTTTGTCTACCCAACTAATAGGAAATTAAGCATTAAGACAATTGTTTGATCATATTGTTGTTACAATGGAAGCATTTGTCTCTACATGATGCTTGAAGGTCACTTTTATCCAAATGAGCTATTATCTGTTGGTGATCGTTGGGATTGATTTGGAGCTATTTGAAGCTGATTTAAAGGTCAATTTCTCTTTTTAGTGCATGTGGTATCAATACTCGAGAAACCTGTATCGATACTGCTTTTTGGGGGGAAAACTGTTGGATTTGCATTTAACAACCGGTATCAAAACACCTTGAAGTGGTATCAATACATTTTGCTCCCCGTATCGAAATGATCAATGCCTGTTTCGATACGGCTCTTACCCGTTGAGTTTTTTATAAAATCTTTGGGGTTTTCACAAAGCTGTTAGAGGTGTATCGAAGCACCTAAAACTGGTATCGATATTGGCATATCGATACTTGTGTTTTTTTTTTGTACCGAAACCAAATTTCACAGTAGCAAATGGTATCGATATCATCCTCATCGGTATAGAAACCCCTTTGAAAATTCCTTTGAAAACAGGCAAGATGTATCGAAACACCTGGGAGGCGTATCGAAACGCTTGTAGCATTTTGAACACTTTGGCTTCTTTAAATCATTTTGAGCACATTCAAAAGCCTTAGAAAATATCTTAAACTTATTTTCATGTTGTTTGGACTTAAAACTATTTTTGAAATCTTTTCAAATTAGTTCAAACCTATTTTTCAATTATTATATCAAAACATTAGTTCTACAGACTCAATTCAAAAAAAATTCAAATAAGGTTTAAATCGTAAAATATTACTAAGAAAATAATTTCAATTTTTTGTTCAATTTAACTATTTAATTTTAATAATATTTTAATCTAAGTGTGAGAAAATAATCTAAAAATTATTAGAAATGAATTTAAATATTATAACTATAATTATTGTTTAATATAATTATAATTTTAGTCGTTATTATATTATAAATTTTAATAATTATATATATTTTTATTTTATATTTATAGTAACCTGATAGTACCCTATAATTTTTAAAATTATCGTTTATTGTTTTCATATTCATACCCATCTTCGTGCCTCTGTTGATATCCGTGCAATTTAGATGGTCTCTGCTCAAATTGAGCATTGCTGGAAGGTTGGAATTGATTAAATCAACATTGTACGAAATTCAAAATTTTTGGTATAGACAACTTATCTTGTCCAAATATGTCTTTAAAAGGTTTGTACAACTTTGCTCTAGATTCCTGTGAAAGGATAATGATTCGACAGCTATTGGAGCTCGAGTGAAATGGGATTTAGTCTGTGCCTCCAAGGCTAAGGGTGGACTAGGTTTGAGGGATGTCATTAACTGAAATATTGCTAGCATTCTTCATCTCATTTGAAGTATTTTTGTTGGCAAGGGATCTTTATGGGTTGCTTAGGCGCATCCATAAGTCTCGAAAGATCTGAATTTTTGACAATTGCAAGTCAAGGCTTCTATGAGCTGGTTTTGGAAGTGACTTGTTAAGTTTGGTGATCAGTATTGACTGCATTTAGGAAGGCTGACTGTGTTGGGTGAGCTATTACCTACATTACGTTTCTGGGTTGAAATTAGGGACACTTGATGAAGTTCTCCTAGCAGAAATTGGTGTGGACTAAGTTTTATATACCTCGACAAGCTCTCATTGTATGGAAGACGATTTAGGAGAGGCTGCCTACTAAAGAGGTATGGGGGATTGACATTGCGAGCTGGATTGGGCAATGAGGCGTCTTAAGGGTAAGTCATTTCTTGCGATCATCCTTAGTTTGGATTAGAGGTTTGTATTTGGTTAATTCGATCAGTGAGCGAATTAAATTAATTGAAATTTTTAAAATTTAAATTATTAATCAAACTGAATTAGTTATAATTGAATTAAACAAATCAAAATTATTTTGATTAATTCGATCAATTTTCGAATTAATCAAAATTTGTTATAAAATTTTTGATAAATTACAATCATTAAATTTTGCTAAAAAAATCTTTTTAATCACTAAACTTTTATTTTTATAATAAATTGTTAAAAGTTTAATGACTATTTTAAAATATATAAAAAAAATAATTATCATTTTATAATTTTTTAAAACCGAATGATAAAAATAAAAGTTTTAATATATTATAATTTTGATTAATTTAATTAAATTTATCTAAAAATAACTGAACGTGTTTATAAAAAAATGTTTCAACCAGTTAATTTAATTAAAACTGAATAATATATATCCTAGCTTGGAGTTAATTCATCTACTTGATTTGGAGAGCAAAAATGGTAGAGTTTTTGCTAATCATGTTGCTCATCAAAGGTACCACTCAATTGAGTTTGAGGGGTAAAGTAATTAATAGGATTGATTCGATTAATGTACAGCTTTGGAGTGTTTCGGGTATATTATAAAGGGTGAAAGTTAATTGTACAAACTGTAGCAAGATATTCCTATTTCTTGGGTAATAAAATAAAAAAATATTCAAAAAAAAAAGGAAAAATAATAGTAAATTGATAACATATTAGAAAAAGAATTAACATTGGTAACTAAAAAAAATATATATTATTAACATAATTTAGCTTAAAACATAGTTTAATGACCAAAATATAAAAGCATAAATAATTTAGTAGTTAGTCATTTGTGATGTTTACCCTTAAATAGAGCATTCAGAAACACCAACCCAAGTTGCGCACTAGAAGACGTAATTAATAGACAGATGGGTTACAGTTTTAGGCTGCTCCGCTAAGTTGGGCTATAAGCCTATTTTTACACAACTTCAGCAAAGAACAGGTTTCATCTAAGTTTATCAAACAAATCAAAAAAGAATCCCATAGTGTAAAATCCTGAAACAGAAATCAAAATTTGAAATAACAAATGAGATTTTGATATGAAATTTTGAGATCAAATTTAATTAAACAGGAAAGGAAAAATACATTCTGATTCTGATGGTAAATCATCCAAACAAAAGCCTGAAACAGAACATTGCGAGAGATTTACAGAACCCAACCAATAAATTCCAAATTCATCCTAACCACCGAAACCATAAAGAGTTCTTCCCTGCCTCTTGAGAGCGTAAACGACATCCATGGCCGTGACAGTCTTCCGCCGAGCATGCTCCGTATAGGTAACGGCGTCGCGAATCACATTCTCCAGAAAGATCTTGAGAACACCGCGCGTCTCCTCGTAGATCAACCCACTGATCCTCTTCACGCCGCCTCTACGAGCCAGCCTTCGGATCGCAGGCTTGGTAATGCCCTGAATGTTATCCCGGAGAACTTTCCGGTGCCTCTTTGCTCCTCCCTTTCCCAATCCCTTGCCTCCCTTTCCACGTCCAGACATTTTCCAGAGAAGTTTTTGAAGGAAAACTCAAAAAATCTAAAGAAAATTATTTTCTTTTCTTTTCGCTAGGTATTCGCTGGTTAGAGAAGGTGAATGTGGCAGCGGTTTAAATAGGGTGTATTTCTAGGGGTTTACAATGATAGAGGATGATATACGCCGTTGGATCTAGAACATTATCGACGGTATATATTAGAGATCCGTGGCTTTTGAATTTATTGGTTAGAGTTGAAACTGGAGCGTATACAAGCAAACATCTGTTAGATCAATGCTTTATCCAACGGTTAATAAATCGACAACGTGTCAGGTGTAATTTTGCTGTTTTAAGCCGTCGCATTAATAATCATGTAATATTCCTGGATTGCTTAGGTGAATTTCACGTAAAATCCAAATTCCACCCCTCGGATTTCATTTCGATTTCTCTGCTTTCACACCTTTGTTATTCTAACAATTTTTTTGGAATTCTAATTCATTAAAATTATAGATTTTAGAAATATATAAAGTATGTTATTTAAATTGAATTATCTAAAAATAATGTTTTATTTATAGTTAGCATCACTCAATAAATTTTGTGAAACATACCCAACAACATTTGAAGTCTAAATGCTCAAGGAACTAATCTTTTAATCTACTAATAATCTGAACTAAAGTGCATAAAACATAATTTATTTTGGGATAAAATATGGAACTATAAACTATTAACTATTTTTTTAATTTCATATAATTATTTAGAAATTTTTTTATTGTTATTTCGATTTTTAAAGTTTTAGGCCCAAGAACAACATAATTTTTTTTCTTCTTCTATGTTGTCTTGGTTGATCGAGTAGGGATGCTTTGTGCATTCCTGAAGAAGTTATTTGGATCTACGGCCGTCTTCACATCCACCAGCCTCTCATAATTTCCATTAAAATAACACTGCCCATACACTTTGCCCTCCTCATAGCTCCAACGTTTAGTGCTGCCGATGTCGATGTCACGATAATTCAAATAAGCCCTCCTAGGATTCTTCGACACGAACTGACTCATGAACTCGTGAAGTCTTCTCGCTCGGCTCGTGTAATCCATGTCAACTTCATTTCCAGGTTCCTCCCAGTTCACAGCATACTGGATCTTAAACAAATTTCCTGCACGATGTGGGAACGCGATCTCCGTTGAACTGATTTCGTTCATCCTCCCTCCATACGGATTCCATCCCATTCCGATGTTTCCCAGATGAATGATCTTTTCCCAAAGCAGCTCCAACCCATCTCTGGGAATTGGAGTCTGAACATAATCTGATTTCCTCTTGAGGAAAAAAGAGTAATTGATTTCTCGATCTAGCAACTTGGTCGGCGATGTTCTGACGTCGAAATTTGCCCACCAAAGAACCGAATCGATCCATCTCATTTCGATACACTGATCTTTTGTTAGATACAATTCTGGGAATTCGTCGCCTAACATGGCAACAACACTATTGGCATCACCCAAATACAAAGCTTTAATCGTTACTCTAACCGTCTTTCGGTTGTTTCTCGTATCCGGTTGCAAAATCATCCGCATGAACAGATTCTTGTCCGTCGTCGGAGCAACGGACTGCCACTTGAAAGCCATATCGGTGGCGTTATCTTCTAATAATCTCTCAACTCTGAAAACAGTGACGGTATTTGGCACACGAACTAGCTTAACCTTGTAAGCTAAAACCACACCAAAACTTGCTGCTCCACTGCCTCTTATAGCCCAGAAAAGATCCTCTCCCATGGTTTCTCGGTTCAGTATCTTTCCGTTGACATCAACTATTTTGACATCCACAACTTGGTCCGCCGACACCCCATATTGCCTTAACATGTTGCCATAACCGGCACCGCTAATGTGGCCTACGGCACCAACGGTAGGACAAACCCCACCCGGAAATCCATGGACATTGCTTTTTTGCCAAATATTATAGTAAAGTTCACCAAGTGTTGCACCTGCCTGAACCCAGGCCAATTCGTTTTCGATGTCGACTGATATGGAACGCAGATTAAACATGTCAAGCATGAAAAATGGCTCGTCGGAAACATAAGATAAGCCTTCATAGTCGTGACCACCGCCACGGACTATGAGATGGAAACCAACCTTTTGGGAACATATTACAGCCGTGGAAACATGGGATTCCTCCAAAGGAGTGATGATCACGGTTGGTTTAGGTGTCGAATTGGTAATGAAACGAGAGTTCCGCATATACGCACGCAAAACGGATGTGTAGGAGGGATTGGATTTAGAGAAGACAATGGAGGAAGTGATGTCGGAGGGGATGTATTTGTTCAAGCATAAATTAAAGAAGACAAGGGAAATCGAAATCGAAATCGTCATCTTGTTAAGTTGAGGTAACAAGGAAAGGAATGCATTTATTTATAAGGTTTCAAAAGTACATTATCTAAGTGGAGGGGTTATTAGTAATTTTACGTTCTAATCGAACCAGAAGATAATAGTTTAATTTGATTTTATGTTGAATAAATTCACGTAAATTTATAAATTAAAATATTCGAATTTAAATTATTTTAATTTCTTTTAGTAATGGACCGCTCACTAAATTAGATTTGGGATTATATTTAGGCTGAGTAGCAGCTTCCCTAAGATTCCACCTTTGTAATTTCCATTTCCTATTACTTTCCATTATACGAATATAATTGGGATATTGAATTATATTTGATATATAATTTTTATAAATTTTTTTATATATTTTTTTTAAAAATTTAAACTATAACCCTAATATTCTAATTTTTAAAATTAAATTTTAATCCTAAATTTAAAATTTTAAACTATACAACATAAATTCTTAAACTAAATTCTTAATCCTTAAATTTAACAAGTATATATAAAATTATAAACTATATGAGTTGTGTATCAAAAAATTGTTCTTATATTTTATAGATGATATTTGACTTTGTGCTTTCCCTATAGATTGTAACTAATTATTTATATAAAAAAAAGTATCATATATTTTGTATTTTTCCAAATTTGATTTGTATCTCTTTAAGCTTTTGTTTTCTTTTTGCTTATTATAGATTTCCCTTCCTCGAATGGAAAACCATATTGTTTTAAAAATATTAATTTTGATAAATTGAGAGAAACGGCTACTGCCGCCTACAATTAATATTCAAGTTAAATTAAGCAATCTGCGTGTAACATGAGAAATTCTAAAATAAGGTGGATAGAGTAAGGATAAAATAATATGGATTTATATAAATTTTTATTATTTTTATAAAAATTTATATAATTATATAAATGTTTCTTATTTATACAAATTATTATCTAATTAGTAAGAATTTAAGGAAAATCTATATAAATTTCTATTTGGATGAAAAAATTGTAATTACATAAACTTTTACCGCAACTAATCAGAATTTATGTTCTTATTACAACTGGTTAGAATTTATATAATTGTACAAATTCTTATTTAAACTGTAAAATTCGTACAAAATAATAAAAAATTGTGTTGCACCTAGCATCACCTGCAATCGTCTCACTACCCATGTATCATACTCAAAATCATGTTCGGTGAATTTGAAACTTGTACAATATAGGGTTATGTATAATATTTTCTTCGAACTTTCTATTTATAGGTATAAGATGAAAATTATTTTTTAAGGTATAAAGATAATTTTAACCATTAACGTTTATATTTTTTTATCATTTTAGCCCTTATTCTTTTTCTGGATAAATTTATCCCTTAACCTATATCTTTTTTGACAAATAATTTATTTTTTAACTAGTATGATGACTAGACTGTTAAAAATCTAACGATGATGACATGTTATATGCATATGATAATATATTTTAGATGATATGACATCTAACATATGAAATATACACATATATATATATATGGAATATAATCAAAATTTTATCTTAAAACAATTAAAATTCAAATAAAATATTAAAAAATTAATTAATCATATTTTTTAATATAGGATTTTGATTCTATTTAGGTTTGAGAACGTTTAGTAGTTCTTTATTTTAGAATTAATTAATTTTTAAATATTTTATTTAAATTTTAATTCTTTTATGTTTTATATTGGAATAAAACTATATTTCATATATATATATATATATTTGATAGGTTAGATATCATGTCATTTAAAATATATTATCGTATGCATGTGATATGTCATCATCGTCAAATTTTTAGCGGTCCAGTTATCATGGTAGTTAAAAAATAAGCTATTTGTAAAAAAAAAGATATAGGTTAAGGGCTAAATTTATCCAAAAAAAGAATAACGGCTAAAATGATAAAAATTATAAACGTTAAGGGTTAAAATTATCTTTATGCCTTTTCTTAATGAGTATTAAACCCTAATAATAAAGTACATAAAGTTTCTCTTAATATATGAATATTCATCATAAATGCAGATATTTATAATACTCTATTTTTGATATCCATGAAGATAAAGTGCCTCATTAAACTTTACTAAGATAAAAAGCTTGTGGGAAAAAAATTAACGAAGGAAAAGGAATATGCATATTTGATACGTATAACATATTGTCTCATTAAAAATCTTATTGGGAAAATTTATTGGTATAAAACCTTGATCAAGAGAAAAAAAATACAACACATTTACTTTTTTATGAAAATATCACATAAGATCTTTAATATATGACTTAAAGATAAAAGTTATTTCCTCATTGAGCTTTAATACATGACAATAACGATAAATTAAATTTACTTAATAATTTTGAATCACTCATAAAATATAATTTTTTGATAAATTTTAAATCTAAATCTAATTTTATTTAGAGAGGAGTAGAATAGGGACTCTAAAAGAATGAATGAAGTGTTCCTAGTGAGTTTAAAACCTATAATCTAAGAGAATACGAAAAAAAAAAAAGATGAACAACTTGGCCAACCATCCAAATATGCATGCTCACCTAGAAAATATTATTTGAACAAATAAAATAAATATATTGTTAATTTTTTAGAAGAGTTATTTTTATTTAAATAAAAATAAACACCATTGTATATACCAATTTCCATATCAAAGCTTTATAGCATTCTCAATCAAATCCTTAAATTTTTAGGGATTAATTTGTAAAAAAATTAATTTATTAGGTCTTCATCTGATAATAATTCTAAATTATAAAATCAATCTTGCCGTAAACATATCTGTGAATTTCCGTATTCTTTTAAGGTTATTAAGACCATCAATTTAACTTACAAAATTTAATGACAACATCAATGATAAGTTCATTAAAAAATAACCGCCCTCGGTACCAATATTCGAGTGATCCTACAGGTACGTTTAATCTAAATTTTCAGTTTAAGTTTTATTAAGTATTGATATGAGTAATCTTCGTATCAATACCCTTATTAATTATTTATGAATTTAATTTAATTTAATTCGTGTATTTGTACAACTAACTTTATACTTATACCCCTTTATTTATAAAAAATTCAGATTAAGTTTATTGTATCAGTACTGTTATTCCTGTACTAATACCAGGCTTACACAATGACCTATAATGTAATATCCATACCGGTACGCTCTCACCTGTACCGGTACGCTCTCATCTGTACCGTACGTCTTACATAGATTAATAAATTTTGTACAGTTTTTTATTCAATTTGGGTGTCTAAATGATATCTAAACTTAATAAAATTTTAATAACAATTTATTAATACATATTTTTAAATGCATGCTTAATTACGTAAAGTTTCGAAATCATTTAATTATGAGTATATCTTATGAAAAAGTGAACTTTAACTGCATTGTCTTATCAAAATCATAAACGAGCACTTAACTCCAAAGAAAAGCTTATCAGAAGTTCATCTTTCACATAGTCTTTTCATGTTGTAATATCAAGTGTTTGTTATTTTATGCACCTTTATTATAGTTTAGAAGATAAGAGTATTACTCTAAACAAAATAAGAATTATCAAAGCATATATTTATATGCTTAAGCTAAATTAAATAAGATTTAAATTTTAAAATAAAATTTATTAATTTAACTGGTTTAAATTTTAACTCAATTCAACTTAATTCTCGATGGGTTATACCTCCGATAACAAATGGTTAAAGTAAGCTGATATCCCACTAATGAATTGGTCCAGGGTGAGGAAAGGTGATAATTGTGTGTTCATACAAATGAATTGGGCCAGGAAACATGACCTGATATGGTAGACCTGGGTAAGCCTAAGATAAAAGCAGTGGCTTAGCCGCTGCATCAAAGCATAACTTTGTATCATAAACCACTAAATTCAATATATATGTTTTACTTTTTTAGATTTATTTTTTTTAATTTTAAATATATAATCATTAAATTAATTTTACATATATAATCCTAAACTTTAAACCCCAGACCCCAAATTCTAAATATTAGGCCTAAAAACACTAAACACTAATTATATAATCATCGAATTAATTTCACATATTAAATCATAAATGATAAATGTTAAACCATAAGTCCTCTAATAAAATCTAAACTCTAAACCCTAAAACTTAATTCTTAAATTATAATAAAAACACATTTAGTGTTTATAGTTATTTGTTTTGTATTTAGGGTTTAGAGTTTAGTGTTTAGGGTTTAAGGTTATATATATATAATTAATTCATTGATTGTATATGTGAAATCAGTATTTAGGGTTTGAGGTTTAAGGTTTAGAGTTTTAGGTTTATGATTTAACATTTAGGCTTTAGGTTATATATTTGAAAATAGTTCGATGATCATATATGTGAAATTAGTATTTAGGGTTTCAAGTTTTGAGTTTTAGGTTATATATATAATTAATTTGATGATTATATATGTGAAATTAGTGCTTAGGGTTTAATATTTGATATTTAGGGATTAGAGTTTATGGTTATATATGTGAAATTAATTTTATGATCATATATTTGAAATGACTTAACTATAGGTGCTTAAATTATACATTTTTTTAAAATAGGTGATTAATATTTTTCTTATAATAAGTGCCTAAATTATACATTTTTTTCTTCTGAAATAGGTGCCTAATATATATTTTTTTTGTTGAAATAGGTCTCTAAAATTTTATTCCATTAGTGTTTAAGCTAACACCGTTAAAAAATTGTTTAACTTATACATAAGTATCCGCTAATGAAAGGTGATAATTGTGTGTTCATACAAATGAATTGGGCCAGGAAACATGACCTGATATGGTAGACCTGAAGGTGGCGTGGGGAACAAATTAAAATAAGAGAGATTTTGGACCCAAAGGTAATGTCTGATAAGGAAGACATTTATTTTCTAGGCTAAATTATTTAAATGGACATCACATTATAAATGAAGTCGCAATTTAGTCATAATATTTTTCAAAGCAATTAAGTCATCATACAATTAATTTGGATTTAATGTGACCATCTGCTGTTAGAACGTACAATAAGGTGACATGATAGTTAAATAAAATAAAAAAATATAATTATACGTTTAGTGAATGTTATTTATTAAATCAAATATAAATAATTAAAAAAATTTAATAAGGTGTTGATACCACCTATTTAGAGTAAAAAAACAATTTCAACTATCTTATATAGGAGGAGAATCAAACTTGGGTAAGCCTAAGATAAAAGCAATGGCTTAGCCACTACATCAAGCATAACTTTGTATCATAAATCACTAATTTCAATATATATGTTTTACTTTTTTGCTCTCTTTTTTAATTTTAAATATATAATCATCGAATTAATTTCACGTATATAATCTTAAACCTCAAACTCAAGACCCTAAATTTTAAATATTAATCCTAAAACACTAAACACTAATTTTATACATAATCATCGAATTAATTTCACATATATAACTCAAACCATAAATGCTAAATAAAATGTTAACTCTAAACCATAAATAATAAATGTTAAACCATAAGTCCTCTAATAAACTCTAAACCCTAAAACTAAATTCTTAAATTATAATAAAAATACATTTAGCGTTTATAATTATTTGTTTAGTATTTAAGGTTTAGGATTTAAGGTTATATATGTGAAATTATTTCATTAATTATATATGTGAAATTAATATTTAGGGTTTAAGGTTTAAGATTTAGAGTTTTAGATTTATGATTTAACATTTAGGCTTTTGGTTATATATTTAAAATTAGTTTGATGATCGTATATGTGAAATTCGCATTTAGGGTTTAGGGTTTCAGGTTTTGGGTTATATATATAATTAATTTGATGATTAGAGATTAGAGTTTATGGTTATATATGTGAAATTAATTCTATGATCATATATTTGAAATGACTTAATTCAGAAATATGTGCCTAAATTATATATTTTTTTGAAATATGTGATTAATATTTTTTTGAAATAGGTGCCTAGACTATACATTTTTTTGAAACAGGTACCTAATATTTTTTTTTGCTGAAATAGGTGTCTAAAATTTTATTCTATTAGTGTTTTAAGCTATCACCGTTGAAAAAATTGTTTAACTTATAAATAAGTATATAGTTTCCCCTAATATTTTATCAAATATTTTAAATTATCTCTGTATGTTTATAGTTTGAGATTTGGGTTTCAAATCAATCTACGTTTCATATTACTTAATGTTAGAATTTGTAACTTGATTATAAGCAGAATAAGTCGTTTTGTCGTGAAATTTTAATTTTTTTTCTTCAGTCGTTAACATTATTAATTGGTCGATAATCAGGCATCCTACATTTTTTCTGATACGTTTTTTTTATTCAGTTACAGTAGTTACAACAGTATCTGTTCTAGAATATATTCTCAATCATTGAACATTGATCGCTCAATTACTGTGCTGGCATTACTAGTGCTCGAACCCGTGACCTCTAAGAACAACAACCATTCCTTTAACCGATGAGGCTAGATATTCGTGCTTTTCTGATACGTTCATTCAAAGCAATACCGTTAATTGGTGGTTGGTTGAGCAATGAGGGGATACGACCGAGAAGTAAGTCTACTAAAAAGAAGAACTAAGTATGAGAAACTTAAAGATTATTGTTTGCATATTTTATATCTATTCTTCGTGATGGATAATTTATGTATCCTTCATTTAAGTTGAATTTGTTTATTATCCCTCATTTTATGTTTAATGTGGACCTTTTCCCATCTCCAGATAATGAAAATTTCTTAGGAGTATTTCCTATATAGGAAGTTGAAGATTATGACAGAAAATGAATATCAAGATAAGAAAATGAATATCTATTTTAAATCTCATATGAATTTTATTTGCATCTTTTGTTTCAGATTTTTAATCTTTATAATTTCGTTGTTGTATTTAATTTTTAAAGTTTCCAAACGGATACTAAAATCTCAAATTATAAATATGTAGGAATAATTTAAAATATTTGATAAAATATTAGGTACTTATTTTAGAAAAAATATATAGTTTGGACACCTATTTATATGTTAAACAATTTTTTAACGGTGTTATCTTAAAATTTTAAAATATTAACGGAATAAAACTTTAGACACTTATTTTAATAAAAAAAATTAGTCATTCTATTTCAGAAAAAAATATAGTTTAGGTACTTATTTCAACAGAAAAATCATTACACTTATTTAAAAAATATATATAATTTAGACACTTATTTTTGAGTTAAGCCATTTAAAATTAAAAAAATAAATATAAAAAAATAATGCATATATATTGAATTTAGTGTTACAAAATTTAGCTTGGTGAAGTGGCTAAGCCATTGCTTATGCCCTAGGCATGCCCATGTTTGATTCTCCCCTTAAGCAAGATTGCTGAAATCATTTTTTTTTCTTATTTAAACAATGATGTGACCGCTTGATTGGAGATTTTTTTTATTAAATCGAATATAAATAATTAAAATCCTACGATAAGGTGTTAACATGTGTCATCACCTAATTAAATACTCTCGAAAAAATGATAAGAGAACCTTCATGAGACATAGGAAGTAATTAATTTATTTTATTAGTTTAAAATTAGGACTGAATTGAAAAATATATAAATATAAGGATCAAATATATATAATTATATTCTTTTATTTTTAACTGTTATATCACCCTATCGTTAGAACCTATCGACATGTGGTCACATTGAATCTGAATTAATAGTATGATAGCTTAAATGCTTCGAAAAAAGTATTGTGACCAAATCACGACTTTACGTGTAATGTGATGGCCATTTAAGTAGTTTGCCCCATTTTTTTTTTTTTTATCAAAGTAAAACATTCAATTCAATAGAAGAAGTTACAAAAGGTTCATATCTACATGGTTTCCATATTTACAACAGAAGGATTCGGGTGTGGGCCGATTTTAACCAAGGAGTTCCTTCCCGATAAAATTAAGGTGCAACATGGGATGAAACTATTAAGGATGGAGTGAATAATTAACTTCTCAATTTAAATGTATAATATTTAGGATGATCTAAATATAATTTTACCCTTTATTGAGGGACTTTTATTATAGTTTACCCAATACTTAAATCTATGAGATTCAAATCCGTTAAAAGGAGAAATTATATCATGGGTAAGTCCCACCACGTGTCCATAGGACCAATCAATAAAAATTATCCATGTCATCTTTTTTTCCTTGTCATATATTTAA
Organism: Abelmoschus esculentus; assembly: GCA_035048815.1. Taxonomy (NCBI): domain Eukaryota; kingdom Viridiplantae; phylum Streptophyta; class Magnoliopsida; order Malvales; family Malvaceae; genus Abelmoschus; species Abelmoschus esculentus. The sequence continues at coordinate 9,807,452 of JAUCBN010000015.1, forward strand.
CAAAGTGAATCTTCGCTCATATTTAGTGTCAATTTATTTTAAAAACAGTTTTTTTCAAGTGAAGATTTACTTTGAAAAATATATGACATGGAAAAAAAGATGACATGAATGATTTTTAGTGGTTGATCCATGAATGACGTGATGGGATATACCCATGATATAATTTCTCCGTTAACAAGTTGATGTTTGTGGTTCAAATCCCCTTACAAACAAACAATTTTTATTTTGTAATTTAAGGTCGGATATAGATATTCAAATATACATACATATAGTTATAGAGCCATTCAATCTCGTGAACCACACTCGTGATGGGTTGTAGTTATAGTTGTCCACCATTTTTACTTGATTTATAGACGTTGACATAAAATCATGCACTCAAAGGATCATTATAATATTATTTATCATAGAATCATTATATCATCTTCAAAATAATTGTTTGATAAAATATTTAGCGTTACCAATTATATATCTTAAATATCTTAATTTTCCTCTCTGATTTAGAATTATTGTCTCCATTTTTTTCTGGTGTAACTGTAACACTTTTAAAAATGAAAATAAATAAAAATAATAAATACGAAATAATAATAATAATAATAAACCATACCATATTGGAACCCATATTAGATCTGAAATTTCTCCTTATTCGAACTTTTTTCCCTAGCCTGCCCCACCACCGATCTCCTCCTTCGGCCGTCCGTAGGTGTGACCGCCGCCACCATCAGAACCGTCGTGGCCTCCTGATCAAAACCCACCGAACCACGCGCCCGTCGGCCGCCGCGATCGTCCGAAATCGAGGCTTGAAACTTCGCCGGACCTAAGGTTTAAACCCTACAATTCCTTTCTTTTTCCGGTCGTTCCAGTGACCGAACTGGCGCGTCGCCAGCACCATTGTGCTCTCCGTGTCGAGGCTAACAAAACCCCTCCGGTTTTATCTTCGTCAGTCGTCGACTAGGCCCTCATCGGAGAAGTTTTTCCCCGATCGGTAAATAGGTAAGATCTCTAACCATTCGTTTCTGTCTTGTTAAAATTTAGGGCTAAATTATGGTTCTTGGTTGAAATCTGGAGTTTTACCGAGTTCAGAAGTCGTTTTCCGGCCGAAATGGGCCGTGCGTGGCCTCCACGCGCCGCCGGGGGGATTTCCGGCCGCCCTGAACGGTGGCCTGGAGCTGGCCGGTCCAAACCAGCCAAAAACTGGTCTGAACCGGCCTTGAACCGATCAAACCGAACCAGTCCCGAACAGAACCGGTCAACCCCTGACCCGACCCGTTGACCAGATCTGACCCGTTGACCGACCTGACATGTTGACCTGACCCATTGACTAGATCCAACCCGTTGACCGACCCGACCTGTTGACCTTGACCTGTGATGTCAGCGTTGACTGCTGACGTGGCTACTGACGTGACAGTTGACATGGTGCTAACGTGGCAGTTGACGTCAACGTTGACCCTATTGACGTCAACGTTGACTTTGACCAAAAAGTCAAAATTTTCAATAACTCCTATTTTATGCTTTTCGACGTCCTGAGTCCATCCGTGAAGTCCGTTTCTCGAAATTCGAATCCGAAAGCCTCCAAATTGGGCTTTAAAGTCTCGAGTCAAACTTTTCTTGTAAGTTAAGTCCAGAGTTTTATTTAAGGTCTAATATCGATACCTGTTTGTTTGTAGGATCTCATAGTTCTCCCGATCGTGTAGCGACTCAACCTAGTTCCTCTCGATTTGATCGATCCCGAGAGTCGATCGTAACCCGTATGTTTCTAATAACTAGTGAATAATCAATTCAGTATTTAACTTCAGTATTAATAAATTCTATCATGTATTTTTAGGTTCTAGTACTGCTACAGAGCGAGGTTCGAACGCCCAATAGACCACCTGTCTGTTTCTGCCATTTGAGGTGTGTTCCTTGTGTGCTATATAACTGTATTTTACTGTTTTACGTTTTAAACGAACCAAGCATGTGCACATTGATGAGTGCCTAAAAGTCCTCATTTTTATATCATTTTCCCACTCGTTTATTGCTAATAAAGACAGATTTAAAGGAGATAATGGATATTTCTGGTTATCTTCCACTTTTCAGCATCCCAATACTTAATACATGAATTTATATATTATTTGGCATAAAACAGGTGCAGTTAATGATTTTCTCTCTTAGACAGGAAACAACCCACAGGTAATGCCAGATAGCATGATGGATGTTGGAAACCAAAACTGGAATGCAGATTAGTACCTGCCTCGGCAGCACTTGAAGGCCGTGGCAGCATCTGGAACACTAATGCTGATATGATAGGCAATCTGAAGAGAAAAACAAGGTGGATGTTTTAAGATAAGTAGCATAGAAATCGGAGCTGGGAAACACACGAAAAGTCAAGGTCAAAGCCACGCGGGAAAAGAATCCTTATAGGAATAAACTAGGAAATAAAATAAAGATCTTTTATTTATGTACTTAACTTGTGTTTTACTCCAAGTTGTATTCCTACTTTGGAAAGGTTTACCCTAGGCCAAGCCTATATAAATACCATAGCCTATGTAGAGAGGAAGATATCTCGAAATCAAGTGTTCATAGAAAACCCTAAACTCCTCCATCGCCCCCTTGAGGTTTAGGTTAGTTTGTGGTAGAAAATTCTACTTTTCCTTCTTGTTTCATGCAATAAAATATCGAGATTTGCTTATTCTTTGCCATTCATTGTTCTTGCATTCAAGCTCGGGAGAGAAGTTTGTGAGAGATTTATTTATCTAATATCGAGAGAGTTAGATTCACGAAAGGGATAAGTACGGTATTTTTCTAGCTGGAAAATACTAACTCGGCCTTGGGATAGGTTAGAGTTTCAGCGGCTAAAAGAAGTGTGAGATTGGTTGTTGGTTATAGTTGATTCACACCGGGAGGTATCATCAAGGACTAGTCATCAACAGTACTTTGACTTAGGGATAAGCAGAGTCATTAGAGGACACTTTGTCGAACCTTGGAGAAGTCCACCAAAGAGCAAGGATTGCCGCGGCGGACGTAACCCTTTACTGTCGGGGCAATAAAACTGCAGTTATGTCGGGGCAGTGTTGTATAATTGCATGAGACAGAAACAAGATAATTGAACCCACAATACGAAGCACTCTAACCTACCCCACTTTTCATCCTTGATTTCTTGATCATTTATCTTTATCGCTTTAATTAGTTTCCTTAATTATAATCCAACTCAATTATCTGTGTCTTTACCTTTTCATTGTGTAGGAAGAATAAACTGCGTAAGTAAAGTCAATCCCTGTGGGTTCGACATCTAAAATACTACAATTTGGCAAAAGGTGGATGGACGAATGCTTAATCATAAAAGTAGGACTTTCGAACCTCCAACACACATGATTGTTTTCCTAGATTTACATAGACACTTATTTTGAACCTTAAGATTAATCATTTTATGTTTTTACTGTATGTCTGATATATCCTGTATGATACTTCCTGATTAATATCTGATACTACTATCATGATTCCTGCCATTATTGCATGCCTGCCATTTTAGAATTAGGGTCATGTGTAGTGTCTATGATTCGGTTCAGCCTTGATCCAACTGATAATTTTGCCTATTTAAAGTTCCTAACTTCAGTTAGGGTAATTCCGTCTGTTATCGGTTCCCGTGCTTCAGCCGGGGTAATTCCGCCTGTTCCCTAAGGTTATTCTTTAGGTCGGTACCTTCGCCTTAATGGGCTTAGATTAATGCCTGTATCAGATATTGTTCCAGGGAACTGTATCCAGGAGTTCGGTTGGAGGGTACCATAACATGCATATACATGACCTGATTTTCTATTATTATTGTTTATTAATTTTACTCGTATTTTATTTGCACTGTTGGAACACACTGAGCTCCACAGCTCATACCTGTTTTCTTTCCCCTTTCAGATATCTGTAGATAGACATCCCGGATTTGGCACTTAGAGGATCTATAAATTATTTGGTTACACTTTGATGTAATATTTTAAACTTTTCCAGTTTACGCTTAAGGTGACATGTGCCTATATTTTGTTACTGGTGATTTAAACGTATTATTTTTGTTATTAGTTTTGCGAATTATTTTGAGAGCAATGTTTTATAGAAACCTTGTTTTGGTGGCACTATACACATTTTAAGTGATATTCAATATTTATTTTTATTCGTACAAGTTATTTGATTTTTCTTGCAATCTGATTTATAAATAAAAAATAATGTGACCACTCTAGTCGGGTTTCTCGCATAGGCCGGTTTAAGGGGTTATAATAACAATATACATACACATAAGTAAAATAAATTTGAATAATAGATATTCAGTAGTGTCTATTTCCATTCGTTCTGAGTAAACAATAGATATTAATTTTAATCCCAATTCGTAAACATCTGAATATTACCAATTCGTAAAAGAACATATCAAATATTCAATCCCAGTTGCCATATCTAATCATTGTTGAGTCAGCTTGATTATGAGAAACATCTTCTTGTCCCAATCCATCCTATAGACTCTTATTATGAAACAATTATCAGAATTACTCGACCCACCATGTCATCTTGATTTAGATCGATCCTTAAAAGAAACAAGTGACTGTCACCTCCTAGTCTAGCATGCTGATCCACAACATTCCCCTCATCTTCATCGTTTCTCCTACTGTCATATTACAACTCCCTGTTTCATTGTAAGAACTCATCCCACTGATACATCCCATTGGCACAAGGAGCAACTCCAAAAACTAGGATATGAAACGCCATTGTTTCTGGATAATAGATTCTTTCGATTTTCTTTCATGTGCTTGTCGGGTAGAAGAAATATTCAAGCTGAAGAACAGTTAAAAAAGCTGATACATTTGTAATTTAATTTCAAGCAACAACATGCATGCCTCAGTTTCATATGAATAGATTACATATGATTTCTTATTTTAAAAAAAATCTTTACCCAATATTATATTACCACTAATTATTACTAAACATATTAGTTTCAACTTTCATGTGTTCGAGCTTTCTTGACCTTGCGGAAGAAATCATCAACAAGTGAGTCATGAAACCAGGACTCCACCACTTGTGAAACATCAAGTTGCAGATTCCCGCGTGTGCTTGTATTTGCAGTACCGCTACTACTCGGCGACGCTCTTCTTTTACTTGCCTTTCGTTTTCTTGGTGCAGGCGGGCATTGTTTTATCTCTGGGATTTTACAATCCAAAGACGTTGGAGTCTTGAATCCATCATCTTCTTCTTCACCAACCATTGCCTTAACCTTGAATTCTCCTAAACGTATATATTTCTTTTCGATTTCCTCAGAACCAGCAGCTTTGACTTTGCTTTCTTCTCTTTTCGTCTCTTCATCATCTTCCGGGACTTGCCGTTGATGCTCATCATTAGGAACATCATTTGAAGAATTATGAATAGCACTAGCTTCACAGCACTCCTCTTGAAACTCCAATGTGTGTTGTTTCAGGATATCAAATTCGATCCGTTTTGCTTCGTCTTTAACAAGGATCAGCTCCGAATTCGACATGCTAAGAAGGGAAACCTGGCTGCTGAATCCTGTGTACATTAAGAACAGAACGAGGAGTAATATTGAGAGAGGGGATAGAGGAGCTTATAAGAGACGAAACAAAGGAGAGGAAGAAGGTAGCTACTGAGGGGAGAGATGAGTTGACATAGAGATCTTAAAACAGAGAATAATGGGATATAAATCATCACAAATCAGTGTTTTGTTTTCCTGGAATTCCCTATTATTTTACATTTTTTTTCAGGGTTTTTTCTCCACTTTTGTTGAAAGTTAGAAAAAAATATGAGGAAAACTGTTTAACCAAGACATGGACTTATAAAAGAGAGAGGGAGTTTCTAGTTTTATGTGCATCGGATCCTTCGCTACAAGTTTTAGCTTTGAAAACCTTCACCGACTACGCGCACAAATCATGAGTATTGTAGAACAGGTATAATGTAAAAAAGTATTTTTAATACTCATGGAATAGTTATTTTAGTTTTTGTTTTTAAGATAATTTAAATTTTAATATTTTATTTTGAGTTAAAATAATTTTTTTGAGTGAAAATTATTAGTTAAATAACGATAAATAATTTTAAGTGATTTGATAAAATGACATTTGAAGAAAATATATTTTGACGTTTATATAATTTTATAAAATTATTTTTTGACCGATTTGTTATTCTATAGAATCAATATATTTCACTATATGATAACGCTAAGGTGATGTGCACTACCACATAGATTTGTCACGTCATTTAAAATCATTTAATGTTAGTTCATTGATAATTTTTATCCGTAAAAATCTATTTTGACAAAAAAATAAAACTTTAAGGATTAAATTACTTCAACAAAATATGACCAAAATAGTTGTTCAATCAAATGTTAGAGATATTTTTTTTGATATTATACCTTGAGAATATAATTTCTTATTTGGTATAATTCAAGTTCGTTTTAGTGTTTATATACGAGATTCTTTATCAGAAACCATGTATTTTTTAGTATCCCTATTTATAACCTATTAAAAAATACATGGTTTCTGACCTATTAAAAAATTAGGTTCAAAGTTTACGTTTTAGGGTTTAAAGTTAGTGATTAGGATGAAAATTGTAAAGTAAAATTTTAGGTTAAAGATTTAAAAAAAATTATAGGACATAGGGTAGTGGAATCCATAACGATTTTTGAGGGTAGATGCAAGTTAAAATATTTTTGAGAGTGGACATTAATTATAAAAATTTAAAAATTTCAGGATAGACACAAATTATAAAATTTAAGGATTTACTCATAAAATTTACAAAAAAAATTAAAATCAAATGTATAAATTTTAAAAAAATTAGGGTGAACATTGACTCAACCAGACATATATATGACCCCGTCATTGACTTAAAGTTTAATTTTTAAATGTTAAGACATGAATATGTTTGTAGAGTTAGAATTTAAGAATTAGGGATTAAAATTTTGGGTTTAGAGTTATAAATTTAATTTTTATATTTTGAAGTTATAATTTAGAATTATAAATTAAGGGTTAAAGATTAAAAAAATTACATTAATTGTGCAACAAATAATAACTCGTAATAACATTATATTCGATAAACTCAGAGATTAAATTTTAACATTTGATTTTATTATATTCGGGACACTATTTTAAAAAATCTTTGTATTTTTTATAACTAGGCTAATGCATTTTTGTATTAGAACATCCTTTTCAATTTTTAAAAAAATGTTGTGTGTTTTCTTTATGATAGTTCATATACGAACATTGATGCGTCTCTATGCACGTGGGTTGCTATACAATGGGACCAATGTAGTTTTTGATATAATAACCAAAACCCATCTCATGATATTATTAAGGAAACTTACATTAGATGCTATGAACTAACTTTGAAGTTATATTTTTCTTCACCAACCTCTCACCCAAGGCTACTTACTCGTATCGTACCCCTGTATTTCTAATATATAAAATTTTGGGTTCGTCTCTGCTTTCAGCGATTTTTTTTATATAAACAAAACTTGAAACTTAAAACATGTTTAAACGATATCAAATTACTTATTACTTATCTAACCCTAATGATTTTTCTTGTATTGTCCCCTCATTTTCTTTCCTTTTTGCTATCCCTATAGGCTCCACAAATTTTAAATGCAAAATTAATGTATCTTTAAAAGTCCAATCCAACATCACTACCTCTAATCCCTTGTCCCATCCTCAAACTTGATAATGTAATAGATTCTAGATTTGTACTTTCCATAATCTTATTGGGGATCAGTACTGTTGGATTCCTCCCCATGAAAAAATGGAAGGAGTTGAGATTTGGTAATCCTTCCATTATTTCTTACTCACTCAACTAACAACTATCACCAGGCCCCATAATCTACTTTGTATCAATTTGATGTGAACATAGTGTTGTTTCAACCATTAAAAAACTATACAAGAAAGGATAAATATGATGATATTTTCAATACACTTTACAGATATGATAAATCGAAGAGAAGAAAGTGAAATTTTTTATGATTATTTTTATACAATTCATTAATTATTCGGACAGATACAATAAAGATATAATATTTTGTCTTATTAAATTTGCTGGTTCTTGTCATCGTTAAATTGTTCAACATTCTAATTTTATTTTTATTTTTTGAAAATCCACTCCTTCGTGGACGTAAGAATACTCGGCCGGATGTTCATTATTCAATTAAAATTGAATTAATTGTATGAATCAAAATTTTGATTGATTAATCGGTCGATTAATTAGATGCTAGATCAGTTAATAATTATTAATTTTTAAATTCACGTATCAATTAATTTTAAATATATCATATATTAACCAAAAATTTTGGTTAACCAAATTAAGCAAAAAATAACTGAATATATATATATATATATTAACTAAAAAATTAAGTGTTCCATAATTATTTCAGTTAATTCGAAAATTAATCGAATTAATTGAAAAAAAATTGATTAATTTTTAAAATTCGGTTCAATTAACAATTAAAGAGATAAATTTTGGTTAATGATATTTAATTAGTTCGTTTCGATCGATTAACCAAATTAATCAATCAAAATATATCAGCATTGTAAAGTTTTTTTTTTATATGATGAGTACAAATGACTTATGTCCCATCATTAAAAAAATAAATTTAGGGTTTAATATGATAGTTTAAGGTTAAGGTTTAGAATTAAGGTTTAATGTTAATGTTTAGAATGTTGAGTATATGACCTATATTTTAAGTTTAAAATTTAATATTAGTACTTAAAATTTGATTTTTTAATATTAAGTACATATAGAGCACCATAAAAAATATTTTTAACCTTATGCGATTGTAACGGGTGTAAATCGTTTATCTCTTTATCGTGTCTCCATTAATGTTTCCACTTTGAATTAATGGGTATAGGGTTTAGAGTTCAATGTTATGAGATGTTGTTAGGGTTTAAGGAACTAAGGGTATATTATATTTTTAAGGTATATGGTTTAGAGTTTAAGATTAAAAATTAAGAATAAATTTAAAATTTAATTTTTTTTAAAATTTTTTAAAAAAAAACATAAAAAGAAGCACGATTTCTACTCGATTGTAACGACGGAAGTAAATGTTGCCCGGAAAATTTGAAATTTTAAGTTTAAATATTTAAAAACATGTTTAAAGTAATTAAATCAAGAATCCTAACCCTAAATCCAAATCCACATGATCATAACTGAATGTCAAAGGCACGTGGCGAATGATCTTTTCCACCATTGCCACCCATCATGCATGTCCCATGCCCTCACAATCATCTCTCCCAATTTCAACACCCCTAGAGCTTTTCTTTACATTTCTTTCCCATCAAACCCCACAGACCTCCATTTTTCAAGTTTGGGTTTTACACTTTGTTAAAAAAAAGTCTGTCCTTTGGCACACCCAAGACCCAACGAGTCCATGTTCTTGGACCACACCTAGCAACATCAGAAACATGGTTCCTTTGCATGTGAATGCTTTATTTTATTGAATCTTTATGCCTGTGTTCTTTTGGGAAGAAAAGTAGGTGAAAAGCTTGGTGAAGAGATTAGATCAAAGGAAAAGGGGTTTCAAGTACACAACTAGGGCTAACTTCAAACCCCCCACCATGAGTTTCTTAAAGCAAACATTGCTGCCCATTCATCATCATTAACCCAATTTCAAGTTCCAATTACTATTAGACCGTTCAGTTTAATGATTATAAAAATATGGCTTTAAGGGAAAAATTGTTAAATGAGTTTACTCGTTACGTTATTTATAGTCTCATACAATAATAAATTTATATTTTATTTTTTCAAAGTGAATCTTTATTTTTTTACAAGATAATTTTTTTATCTATTTTTATATAGTATTAAATAGATAAATTTCATTTGAAGATCATAGATGATGAAATAAACCAAGACCGCAAAATAATATCAAAACTGATATCATTAAACCTTTAATTTTAGGGGGGAAATCTCATCAATTAAATCTTTGATTTTTTTCAACAAATTAAGATCTAAAATTTCATCAATTCATCTTTTTGGTGAATGTTGATTTATATTTAATAGTATTTTTTTTATCAATTAGTGTAACATGTCATATTACAGTATTGTTATTAAGTAATTTTAGAAATTTTAATTTTATTTAATATTTTAAAGTTTTAAAAATTCCAAAAAATATATTTCTTTAAAAGTTTGTAAATGTTATCGGACAAAGCTATATTATGTCATGTGGCAGTAATATTTAAAAAAATTATAAAAAATTAATAGTTAGAATTATAAAAAAAATTAATTAATCTAATTTATTTCTTTTAGAATTTAATTGCATGCAAAAAAAATTTAAAAACTTAATTGATATTTTTTAAAAGTTTAATGGCTTTAGACGCCCTTAAGCCCAAAAATATCTAAATGCAAAGAGAGATTCATTCAGTGATTTTTTTCTAAAAAGTAATGTAAAAGAAGAGAAAAGAAATAAAAAAGGTTAGCCATTAACGTAGTTACTCGCAAAACCATTATTGCTAGCAAAAGAACTTGCAGGATCTGTTTGAAGTGTGAACTTTGGATCTAAATGATGCATCATGCATGGGATGGAGAGTACTAACACAAAAATTTATGTCAAAAATATAAATTGTTAAGGATTTATATTAAAAATTTAATGAATGTAAAATTATAAAATTTTAAGAGTATAAATTTAGATCAATCATAAAAAATATAAAAAAAATATAAAAATTATATATAAATTCAAAATTTTTAGGGGGTTAACTGTCTTTTCTAATACTCTTCAGACTTATCGATATCAGTGGTGACTCATTATTTCGATGAATCATTTTTTCGGGCATAAAAAATTATGTAAACACTTGCTCGAAATCAGATTCCGTTGTGGAAGACACAATTACTGAGCTAAAATATGTTCTTGGAAGGGTGTCAACATAGTATGAATATAGTATGAAAGCTGTGACCCTCAACAGTTTGGAGGGCAGAAACAAGACTAATTTGCAGATTCTGGTAACTTTGCATGTTTCACAGGCTTGGCAGCTTACCCAGCCTTAAAGTTCAGTCCCTCATCATTTCATCCATAGCAGCATGCATGCGTGTATGTATGTATGGTAGATATTACTGGATGTATGTATATAATGTGATCATGTTGGGGATCTGGGTCCAGATATTCTGCTGGTCTGGTGCATCGCATAGATTCCCTCACTTTGAGGCCTCGGCCAAATTGCCAGATGGGTCCTGTTGCTGTTGTTTCAGACCCTTCTTTTACTTTCTTTGAGTACACAAAGTGATGTTGTCCACTATGTTGTGTCTGTTGCTAAGTGACTTGGCATTGAAAATGTCAGAATTCCAACACAACAACCCATGTAACCTGTGAGGCAACCTTTTATCATCATGAATTTACACTTCTAAGAAGATTTTGATCACTTTTTATTTTATTTTATTTTCGGATTATCAAATTCAATCACATCCTGGTCTAAAAAATCAGAAAAACATACCAGTGGGGGCATTCCGAATACTTAAATTTCCATGGTGGGTCTCCTTGAAAAGGAGCTTGGGTTGACTTTAAAAGTTGATCGAAGTGAATTATAGACACGAAATAGGTGATTAAGTTTCTAGACACGAAATTCGGTAAGTCTGCATGTATTAAGTTGACTGATGTTGAAGAGAAATCCATGCCATATTTATAGATCAAGAGGATAAGAAAACCAAAACCTAATTTCCTTCGATCTACGTTATTAAACATAGATTTAGTATGTAAATTGGGGTTTATACTTGATAATATTTTCCAATTTGGTATCTAAACTTTTTTAGATCAATTTGGTATCCGAATTAAAAAAAAATCAAATTAGTGTCCTTGTTAACTTGACATTTCAACAACCAATGAGGTTGCCAATACTAAATTGATCGGTCAAAATACTGATCTTATTGAATGTCGTATGTCACAGTTAAACTAGTTGTTGAAAGGCCACGCAAACCTTAGATATCAATTTTTTTCAAGTTCAATACCAAATTGATTTAAAAATATATATACAAGTTAAAAAAAAAAAGTTTACTAAGATCAAAGACCACTTTAATTTGGAGAAATTATATCATGGGTCTAGTTTATTATATTTATTAGTTCTATCCAATCATAACTAGGGACGACAAATGGGCGGGACAGGTGCGGATACCCCTCCTCATATCCATACCCACTTAAAATTTTTGTATCCACCACCTACCCACGGTGGGTACAATTTTCAAATCTACACCTGCCACGCAGGTACATTCTTAAATCCATCCCCACACCCACCACTCAAAACGTATCCGCTTGTACGTGCCTACAAGCAACTACTAATATCGAATTATGTAAAAATAAATCATAGACTTTTATAAAAAGAGTAAAATTTCGTATACTTTATTGACTGATTAAATGTATATATAACATATTTACACCTATATAAATTTAACTACATCTAACTAACGATAAATAATTTAACTAAAACATATTTTTACTGATATAAATTCTACTTAACTACAACTAACTAATATATATAGCTAACTTAGCTAAAACATATTTACACTTTTATAAATTTTACTTATCCACACATTATAAATTTTCAACCTGATTAATGCAAGCACAATCATAAATCATTAGTTTTTCAAACTAAATTAATTGAGTTCAAAATCTACAGGCTTAAGGATTAACATAGATTTTAAAACAAATTAATATCTTAGTACATAAAATACCATAATAAATACATAATCAAAATCTATAAACAGAATTGATTCAAAATTCATATGGCGGGCGGATACGGAGAGGGTGGATATGGGGCGGGTAAGGTCTTAAACTCATCACCTACCTACTACCCATGATGTGTATGACTTTTTATAAATTTTACTTATCCACACATTACAAATTTTCAACCTAATTAATTCAAGCACGATCATAAATCATCATTTTTTCAAACTAAATTAATTGAGCTCAAAATCTACAAGCTTAAGGATTAACATAGATTTTAAAACAAATTAATATCTTAGTACATAAAATACCATAATAAAAGACATAATCAAAGTCTATAAATAAAAATGATTCAAAATTCATATGGCGGGCGGATACGGAGGGGGTGAATGTGGGACGGGTAAGGTCTTAAACCCATCACCTACCCACTACCCATGATGGGTATGACTTTTTACATCCACACTCGCCCACTTCCCACCAAACTCATACCCATCCCCACTCCAACTAGTGCGAGTATAGTGCAGAATCCGCAAAGTTGTACCCGTCTACCATCCTTAATCATAAAAACCCACTTTACCATTATCTTTCAAGTCATTTTCAACTAATGAATCTCCACTTATTTTTTTCATGTCATTTAAAACATAAATTTTTTGAAAATTAGATTAATGACATGAATGATTAGTAGTAGAATGAGTGATTTTTATTAGTTAGAGATCACAAATAACATGACGAACCGATTCCATAATATAATCCCTATATAATTTATGATAAAGTGTACATTCAAGGTACAATTTCTTTTATAACACTAAAAAGTTGTTCACTCTTGTTTGATTTATTACAAAATATTGACTTGAGTATGGTATTTTTAAAAAATTGATTTTTAAACTTTTAAACGTAAAGTGACTCGTAAAGTTGCAGCTTTTATTAAATTGACCCTTGAATTTTGTTTTATCAAACTAGCCCTAAAATTAACAACTTTTATCGAATTAACCCCCAAACTTGATAACTTTTATCATATTAACCTGTGAGCATTTGAATTAATTTTTAATTATAAGTAAATTAAAGGGTTGTAGCGAATTTTTTTTTAAAATTTTAAAAAATTAGTTTTTGGTTGGTTGGGTTTTAAAAATTCAGTATACGAAGATGACACCTGAAGAACAGGATGTCACTCCTATTGGAATACCGTTAAATTTGAAAATTAGTTGAGTTGGAGTCGCCACCGGTCACTTTGGTAGACCGGACACCATTAAAAATTAACCAAAGATTCAAAACTTTTGGGTTCAGGAGTTGGTTACGTTTGGGGAAGGATTAACACCCCACAACGCTCAGAAATTGGTACCTAAAGGTTCACATCGTAATTATTTAAGAAAATATAAAATTCAAATTAATTTAATTTTTATTTTTTAAAATGTATATTTAATCCTAATATCCACGATAATTCAAAGAAGATAACACCCGGAGACCGGGATGTTACTCCCAATAGAATATATCAGGATAATAAATTCTAATACCATATAGTCATATAAACATAAATATAATATAAATATCGACTATTAACATAATATGATAAGTAAAATATATATAACAAAATCTATATATATCATAATTATAATTATAATTATAATATAAAATAATATAGAATTATATAAGTATACGTGATGTACTATATTAATACATTAAAATATAAATAATATATACATAGATAATTAGTCAACTAATAAAATTATACCTTATTTATATTCACAAAATAGGAAAATATATATTATATTATATTTTAAAATTAGACCTTATATATTAACATTATATAAGTATAAAGAAACATTAAAAGTTTTTATATATATATATATACTTAGAAAACGTTAAAGGAAAAAAATATAATAATAATAATAATAATAATAATAATAATAGTAATAATAATAACTAGCAAGGACCAAATCTGCAAAAAATGAAATTAAAGGTTAACATATTAAAAACAAGGACTAAAATCGACTAAAAACTAAATATTAGAGTCAAAATTAACAAAAAAGGGACTAAAATTAAAGAGAACGCAAACTGTGAGGCCGAAACGCAGAGATGCTAGGACTTTAGTGACCATGCACGCAATTTCCCCATAATTCCGGGTTAAGCACGGGTATAGGTCTGCTACGCAGGTCGGTTCGGGGCTCTAGAGGCTCAAAACGACGTAGTTTTAGTAGTATAATAAATACCCATTTTATGAGCAAAATCATCATCTCCCTTATTTGTTTCTTCTTCTTCAAAGCACACTGCAACATCCGGTGGAGGATCACCGCCGACCGCCAACTGCCGGTGGTGGCGCTGCCGTGGATGGTCGCTGGAGTAGCGAAAGGTCGCACCTTTCCGAAGCTATTCGATGCGAGGATTCCAAATCCGACCTCGGATTTTCAAAAAGATGCACGGATTTGCGTGGATCTGAAATATAAGATAAGTAACCGTGAATTTTTTTTACCTTTTCTTGTTCGATTTGCTTCGATTTCCTTTGATATTTCCGTTTATTTTTGTTTCGACTTGATCTGGTATTGCTTTGGTGTTTGATTCGAATATGGCTTTCTTTTGCTTTGAATTTTTTTTATTCGATCTGTCTCAACCCTTACAATGGTTTCATGGGTTTTTATAACCCTAAAGGTTACATAGAAAAATATATATAAAATATCCTAATGGTTTTCTTTGTTTTTCTTGCAGGTTTGTAGGCGGTGGGGCGGTGGTGTAGGAGCTTGGGCGGTGGCCGGCCATGAGAGCCAATAAGGGAGCGTGTGTGATTCACGCGCGAAGACGAATGGCCAGTCAATGCGGTGGCGGCGGCTAGGGTTTGGGTATGGTGGCTGCCGATTTAGAATTAGGTTAGAATATTAGGGTTATTATTTTTTCATTAGATTGAGTTTGGTTATAATTGTGGGCTATTGGGTATTGGGTCATGTTTATTGGGTTGTGGGGTTTTGTTTGGGTTAGGATCTGAAATGGGTTATTACAGTTGCCCCTCTTTGCTCATTGTTGTGTAACGACGATAGAGCAAAGATAAAGAATAACCCATTTAATTTGGGATGATTTAGATGTTCTTCTTTGGTAGGGTAAGTGTTCTTTTGGTAAGGGTGAGGTTCTTTTTGGTAAGGTTAGGTTTTTTTTATAAGGTTAGGGTTCTTTTGGGAAGGTTGAGATTCTTTTGGCCACCGCTTCTTCTGTTGGAGCTTGACTTGATCTACTTCACCACTCTTGTTTGCAAAATCTTCAAACTGAGGAGATCCTTTGAGAAGAACGAAAGTTGAGGTTGATCCGTTGGAGGAGACAAGATAAGTTTGGTTTGCCACGACACCGATGACACTACAATACCTGGAGAAAATTTAACCTAGCTGCAACATCGAAGAAGAGGCAAGGTCTGCAAAACTTGATCCAGCTACAACACTGACCAGGAGGCTTGACCTAAAGTTTGGTGAAGTTTAATCTATCCACATCATCAAAGGATGGGTAAGATCAATTTTCAGCATTTGGATCATACTACGCCATCAACGGAGAAGCATGATTGGGTTGGATCTGGCCATACCATCAACGGGGATGAGATCAATTTTCAGCAATTTGGATCCTACTGCGCCATCAACGGAGAAGTAAGACTGAGTTGGATCTATCCACTCCATCAACGGAGGGGGTAAGATCAAGTCTGGATCATACTACGCCATCAACGGATGAGCATTATTGGGTTGGATCTGGCCACACCATCAACGGGGAAGAGATCAAATTTCAACAATTTGGATCCTACTGCGCCATCAACGGAGAAGCAGGACTGAGTTGGATCTATCCACTCCATCAACGGAGGGGTAAGATCAAGTCTGGATCATACTACACCATCAACGGAGAAGCATGATTGAGCTGGACCTGGACACACCATAAACGGGGACGAGATCAAATTTCAGCATTTTGGATCCTATTACGCCATCAACGGAGAAGCAGGATGAGTTGGATCTATCCACTCCATCAACGAAGGGGTAAGATCAAGTCTGGATCATACTACGCCATCAACGGAGAAGCATGATTGGGTTGGATCTGGCCACACCATCAACGGGGACGAGATCATATTTCAGCAATTTAAATCCTACTGCGCTATCAACGGACAAGCGAGATTGAGTTGGATCTATCCACTCCATCAACGAAGGGGTAAGATCAAGTCTATATCATACTACGCCATCAACGGAGAAGCATGATTGGGTTGGATCTGGCCACACCATCAACAGGAACGAGATCAAATTTCAACAATTTGGATCCTACTACGCCATCAACGGAGAAGTATGACTGAGTTGGATCTATCCACTCCATCAACAAAGGGGTAAGATCAAATTTGGATTATATTATGCCATCAACGGAGGAGCATGATTGAGTTGGATCTGGCCATACCATCAACGGAGACGAGATCAAATTTTAGCAATTTGGATCCTACTGCGCCATCAACGGAGAAGCAGGACTAAATTGGATCTATCCACTCCATCAACGGCGGGGTAAGATCAATTTTCAGCAATCTGTATCATACCGTGCCATTAACGGGGAAGCATGACCTAGTTGGATTTGGCCACACCATCAACGGGGACGAGATCAAAGCATGAAAGATTTGAATATCTGATTCAAAAGGTCTTCAATTGATGTCGTGTATCTTCTTTGCATTTTTCCCAAATACATAGGGATCAATCGGATTTGATTTGCTTTTACCGGTAGCCGTTTACTCCAGGCTAGCTGTACCATTACTCTGGGTACAATCAGTTGGTAACAAGGATTTAATCCTTGACCATTCATGAAAATGGATTTCAATGGACATTTGAATGGTCCTTATCAAAGCATTTTTCCCAAATACATAGGGATTAACGGATTTGATTTGCCTTTACCAATAGCCGTTTACTCCGGGCTAGCTATACCATTCCCCTGGGTACAATCAGTTTGTACCAATCACGAGATTGAATTTTTTTTCCAAAGGATTTATTTCCCTTCGGCCATTCGCGAAAATAGATTTTTGAAGGACATTTAAATTGTCCATTATCTTTTTTCTACATGTCTTTGTTGATATTTTTTCATTTTATTTATTTTTGCATTTTTTCATGTTTCTGCATTTTCATTTTTATGTTTTTCATTCATCATTCTTCATTTTTTTTTCATTTTTTTGTTCTTTTCATTTTTTTTTCATTTTTTCAATTTTTTTTTGATTCCATGTACAATCAATACAAAAATAGAAACATGAGATTTTCATGAAAATTTGATCCGTAACATAGTTATCGAAGGAGCAATATTCTAACAAAATTGGCCCACCACCACTGACGGACGTGGCGCTGGAAAAATGTTGTTTCCGCTACTCCATAATGGGTAGTCATGACCTGAAAGCAAAATAAAATCTTAGTTAGTAATTGATCAAAATTTTGAGGCTATTACCTGATTGTTTGTGCTTTTCTGCATATGTAGCCTTTTGGGGGGCCAAAGGTTGGTTATCGCGTCGGTGCCCCATGATTGAGGTCATTCAGTCTCTTCCTGGACCTGTTGGTATGTTCAGGCAAAATTATAAGCATCATGAATGCTTATGATTTAATGCTCGATGCATGTCTAATCTAAATGCATGGTGTGCAAAATGCTTGAATGCATGAATGACATGATTTTATGCCCCTAATTTATGCTCGATGCATGTTTATTCTAAATGCATGTTGTCTTTAACGTACAATGCATGCAAAATGACTACAATGTATGCATGGATAATGATGATTTTTTAACCTTAATAGGATGCCTCAGACTCTCTATTGGCCTGAATAGTGTTCGATGTAAGGTGCCTCAAGCTTCCTTTGGTTTTGATCAGCTTTTAGGATTCATATTTCTATGTGCATGCCCCAACGTATTCGTTTGAAATTACTTTTGGCTTACATGTTCGCTCTAGGTTGCCCCTCGGTCGGGTTTTTATGTTGGTGCAATAGCTTGGGCTACATAAGTCTGGTTCAGTAGCAAAATTTTACCTTTTGAAATTTGCCAAAAATACCCCTGGTCATGGAGTCTTGTAAAAGCATGGTGTAGATATAAAAGTCATTTTAAAAAATGTCCCTAGACTGAGCTTTCTCATATATTCGGTATGACATTAAACTAATCAATTTTTGTTTCGTCTTGATTTGTTGGCACGAGGCATCCCAAGGTTAAATTTTGAAATTTAAAATGTTTGCATGTAAGTACAAGATGTATGTCTTGGATGTGAAGATACTGATTCAAAAATGGTTCTCGTGTCCATTTTCAGTCTCGCAGGATTTGTTCGCAAATTTGAATGTTGCATTGATATCTAGGATACTAGATTTTCTTCCGATATATTTCAATTTAAGAACCAGTTGTGAATCAATACTTCATACTCGTGAAATGCAATAGTCAATAAAATATGATCATAGTATTTTCAATGCAAAATGGATGATTATGGTATGTCATGATGCAATCAAAAAAAGGAAAAAGATCAGTTTATGTTAAAATAATCAAATAAATTAAAACAGATAAGAAAACTATACATAAACGGCATATAAAGGCACCCAAGCCTAAAAAGGTTAACCGTTAAACGGATAGAGTTTCGCATGGCTCTACGGTTCACTATATGCGGTTTTGTTCTAGAGTATCGATACCCGAACTGTTGCTAGGACATCGATTCGGGGGAATATGATCCTTATTTATATGGAGGTGAGAACCCCACGAAATATAAGGACCAAAATTCTGGAAATAAATTACAACACTATACGGAGGTGAAAACCCCACGAAGCAAAGTAATCATTCCCACTTAAGGGTTCTTAAACTAATGGGATGAAAATTAAAAATTAATTTAATTTGAATTTTTTATTTTCTTAAAAATTATGATGCGAACCAGTCTAAGGCCTAACTCCTTTTGAAAATAATCCCCAGTGGAGTCGCCATCTGTAGCGACCTTATTTTTTTGAAAATTTAAAAAAGTGGTTTTTGGTTGGGTGAGTTTTGAAAATTCGGTATACGAAGATGACACCTAAAGAACAGGATGTCACTCCTATTGGAATATCGTTAAAATTTGAAAATTAGTTGAGTTGGAGTCGCCACCGGTCACTTTGGTAGACCAAACACCATTAAAAATTAACCAGAGATTCAAAACTTTTGGGTTCGGGAGTTGGTTATGTTTGTGGAAGGATTAGCACCCCATAACGCCCAGAAATTGGTACCTAAAGGTTCGCATCGTAATTATTTAAGAAAATATAAAATTCAAATTAATTTAATTTTTAATTTTTAAAATGTATATTTAATCCTAATATCCACGATAATTCAAAGAAGATAACACCTGGAGACCGGGATATACATATACTAATACATTAAAATATAAATAATATATACATAGATAATTAGTCAACTCATAAAATTATACCTTATTTATATTCACAAAATAGGAAAAAATATATATATTATATTATATTTTAAAATTAGACCTTATATATTAACATTATATAAGTATAAAGAAACATTAAAAGTTTATATATATATATATATACTTAGAAAACGTTAAAGGAAAAAAATATAATAATAATAATAATAATAATAATAATAATAATAATAATAATAATAATTAGCAGGGACCAAATCTGCAAAAAATGAAATTAAAGGTTAACATATTAAAAACAAGGACTAAAATCAACTAAAAACTAAATATTAGAGTCAAAATTAACAAAAAAAGGGACTAGAATTAAAGAGAACGCAAACTGTGAGGCCGAAACGCAGAGATGCTAGGACTTCAGTGACCATGCGCGCAATTTGCCCATTATTTTGGGTTAAGCACGGGTATAAGTCTGCTACGCGGGTCGTTTCGGGACTCCAAAGGCTCAAAACGACGTAGTTTTGGTAGTATAATAAATACCCATTTTATGAGCAAAATCATCATCTCCCTTATTTGTTTCTTCTTCTTCAAAGCACATAAACAGAGTTTAAAGAACTCTCTCTGCAACTCTGCAACATCCGATAGAGGACCACCGCCGACCGCCGGTGGTGGCGCCGCCGTGGATGATCGCTGGAGTAGCGAAAGGTCGCACCTTTCCGAAGCTATTCGATGCGAGGATTTCAAATCCGACCTCGGATTTTCAAAAAGATGCACGGATTTGTGTGGATCTGAAATATAAGATAAGTAACCGTGAATTTTTTTTACCTTTTCTTGTTCGATTTGCTTCGATTTCCTTTGATATTTCCGTTTATTTTTGTTTCGACTTGATCTGGTATTGCTTTGGTGTTTGATTCGAATATGGCTTTCTTTTGCTTTGAATTTTTTTTATTCGATCTGTCTCAACCCTTACAATGGTTTCATGGGTTTTTATAACCCTAAAGATTACATATAAAAATATATATAAAATATCCTAATGGTTTTCTCTGTTTTTCTTGCAGGTTTGAAGGCGGTGGGGCGGTGGTGCAGGAGCTTGGGCGGTGACCGGCCATGAAAGCCAATAAGGGAGCGCGTGTGATGCACGCGCGAAGACGAATGGTCAGTCAAGGCAGCGGCGGCGGCTAGGGTTTGTGTATGGTGGCTGCCGGTTTAGAATTAGGTTAGAATATTAGGGTTATTATTTTTTTTATTGGATTGGGTTTGGTTATAATTGTGGGCTATTGGGTATTGGGTTGTGGGGTTTTGTTTGGGCTAGGATCTGAAATGGGTTATTATAAATGTAAAATACATAAATAATTAGTTATATGATATTTTTTGTTGAGCCGAAAAATTATAAATTAATAGTTGACTTAAAAACTTAAATTTGATATGCCGTCGTTAAAAAATAACATAATGCATCCATTCATAAATTTAGCATAATAAAAATTTGAACTCTCAAATTTTACACTTCACTTTAATTTGTCGCGATTCTAAAAGAATAACCTTAGATATTTTAAAATTATTTTAATTTAATTTCTATGCAATTTTACCCTCTATTTTGATTTTCATGATCCCAGTTTCCTTTTATAGAAAGGAAAGTTATTTAATATACATGCCGTATAGTTTTAGACTATATAAATCCTTTTGTTTTAAAGATTAGAGGTTAAATTTAAAATTAATTTGTAGAATTTAAAATTTAGTATTTAAGGTATACTGTTAGTAATTTAGATTTTAATATTTTAATCTATATGATGTTTAAATTTGACATATGGATAAAATATTATCCCGAGAGAACCAAAAAACTATTCGTAGATCAAAATCAATGCAATGGTTATGAAAATTGTCAATTCATTGGAGACGATAATTACATTTTACCAGTTGCATATCAAAACTTGTACTAACTTACAATAATGAAAGAAAATAAATTTGGGTTCGAACTGTTGTATAGGTAAGGTTCTTTAGTCTTCATTACAGGTAAAAATACTTGGGCCAAGTTGAATCGGGTACAAGTAGGGCAGAACTCACTTGGATTTTGGGAAGGCTTCTTGTCCTCATGCAGGAGAATATATATGGATTCATATCTATTTACTTTATTTTTCAAGATGAATTAGAGTTATATCTTTATTTCTGATCTTCATGTCGAGGTTGGAAAATAAAAAATCCGATCTGCTTTGTTCCGTTGCTATCCTTACCCATATCCTATAATAAAAAAACTCATTCAATATATCAATAATTAGTTGGTCTAACGAGATAAGATATTAGATTTTTTGAGTAAGGTTGCGATTCAAATCATGTCATTGTAAATGAAAAAAATTAGATTGAGCGTGTCACGAAATGCCATAATATTATTTATATTTAAAATACAGTCTAAATTAATCAACTAATAAATCAAATATTGATAACTAAAAAAATTCTTATTCAATATTCTCCCATGGATTTAGCTTCAGTACTTCCCCATCATACACAAATCCAAAAGCTCCCAAACTTCCAGAATATCAACAAGGCGTAAAGTTTTAAAACAACAACAGAATTACAGTCCAGTTTAGCATTGCTTTGCGGTGGAAAAGTGCGGTAAAAAAGTATAGTAAAAAAGTTTTTTTAAAATTTTTGGTTTGAAAAATATGTGTTTAATATTACTATCAAATTTTTTTTTTTAAAAAACTGCTTTCCAAAAGTATTTTTTAAAAGTTTGACATGAATATATATTTTTTAGACTAAAAAAATAATTTATGTTAAATATAATTATATATTTATAAAAATTAAATTATAATAAAACATAGAAAATGAAAGTTAAAATTATAATTTGACTCTTAAAAGCAATTTTTCAACCGAAAAAGCTAAAAATTTTAGCTTTTGTGCTTGAGTTTAAAAACACTTTTCAAATATAGTTTTTCCCCAAAAATTAACTGTTTAGCATTCTTCTACGTTCTAAACCAACTTTTGACCCAAAAATTGGTTTAGAACGCAATACTAAACGCATCCTAATACAACTAAAATAATACAGTAGGTGTTTTTAACGATGAAGTCATCTACTGTCTATTTTTTAACCTAACTCACAATCGTATTTATTTTCTTTAAAATCAATGATCATTAATATGGTTAGATTAACGAATTTTATAAATAAGATAAAATGATTATAAAATAACTTATCTTCAATAAACTACTGTCCCATGTTAAAATTGACCACTTTACGTGGTTTCTAGGGTTATTTTACTGCCCACCATCTCTTTTTCCTCCAGCATTTTTATTATTTTTTTAACATGACAGTTGCTGAATTAATTTTAATATTGATTATAGATCATTGATATATTTTTTTATTTTTTAATTATTACATTTAATAATTTTATCTTTGTGATAAATTTTTCGTAACACCTTTGATTCGGTGTCATATTGAGTTTCTAACACAAAATCCGTATTTTAAAATTTCATTTCAAAAAGCCCAAAAGAACAAGTTCAAATCCAAATCATCGTAGTCTATAATTTCAATTCCAATTCAAAACTTAAATCCAAGTAATTAAAAATAGTTAGAGCTCTAAAATATTAAAATTTCAAAAGCATTCGACTAGAAATAAAATAAAACAAGAGTTACAATTACACATATATGGTCCTACAAGTACATGACCCATTACATCTAGTAAAAGTACTCTGAAAAACTAGTCGATGTTGAAACCAACCACGATGATGCTCCTCTAATCCAAATCATTCCTAATTTACGCACGAAAATACATTTCGAAACGCTGAACTACAGAAGCTCAGTGGGTACTCTACCAACCGGCTCACATCGTACATAACATAATAAGCATATGCAACATAAGTGATGACATGGAATAAGTACGATGATGTTACCATATTCGCCTAAACACGAGATATCATGCTTGCATATCATCGGCACATAGCATATGCATGTCAAGAGAAGTCCACACAACATCTTAAGTCCTTTTAATATATCACCTCGTTAGTATAGTAGTAAGGGACCCATCAACACTAAGCACGGTCCGTGGCATGCCACTCCATATAATATCCGCTAAGGAACCCATCAACACTAAGCAGGGTCTTTGTTGGTCTTCTGCATAATATAACACCAACAAACTATCAGCACCAAGTAAGGTTACCAGTTTATCTTACATATAATATTTAACTCTAGTAACCCATCAACACTAAGCAAGGTTACTAGTTATCATATCTCATAATAATATAACTCTAAAAAACCCATCAACACTAAACAAGGTTCCTAGTAAACCACATAACTTATGTGTGTCACACCAAACCCTTATTGGTTTCAATATTGACTTATACTACCAAACCCCTAAGTCATTATTCCTTTTATCTCATGGACGGAGCTAAAGGCCCATTTTCCGATTTTAATATCAATTTTTTAACTTAGTCCACCCATAGGAACCCCTATCATAAATTATGGAACCCCAAACTCAACCCTTAAAAACTTAGATAGATTGCCTAGGGGTATCGATACGCATGTAAAAGGGGTATCAAAACTCCGCAGTATCGATACGCTTCCTTTGCGTATCGATACGACAAGACGTTAACTTAAGACCAAGGAACCTAATCGTATCAATACACCTATGTTGGGTATCGATACACTACCCTGTTTCGATACGCCTCTGAGATAGTATCGAAACGATTTTTCACTAGAATTTTTGGTATCAAAACACGGGCTAGGCGTTCCAAAACTCCTGCCTTTCTTGCCTTTGTTTACTCTCTAAGGTACTGATACCCCTACACAATAATGCAGATCTGAAAATTCAAAATGCCTAGAACGCTACACAAACTTAAACTATTCAATCTCAAGTCATTCCTACACTCTAAGTGAATAACTCTAAGCATGTTTATACCATAAAAACGAAGGTTCAACAACAGTTCGTGAATCTACCATTAGAGGGGGGGGTTAAGCATTCAACCTCTCAAACATTCATCATGCATACGACACATGTCAATTCATGAAATTCAGGATGCTAGAGAGAGTTGGAGGAGTACCAACCTTAACAACAACAACAACAACCACGTTCACCACCTCTTTTCAAGTTTTTTCCTTCCCAAAGCTCCTAGAGGACTCTCCAACTTGTTTATTTACAAGGGAGGTTAAACAAAAGATTAGACATACTTGGGATAGATTCTCAAAATCTAAAAACACTAGAAAACTGAGATTTAAAATCTCAAACACACTAATCCTGAACTACACCATACACCTTTCTAAAACACCCATTTCCTAAAACTTTACAAACAACACCTTTTTTTTTAGATAACAAACATCCCTACCACTTCTTCTTCAGCTCCAAAACGAAAAACTAAAGCAAACCAACAAAGATCAATACTTTAAACAAAACTCTTACTTGTATTGTGAATGGAAGAAGATGAGAGAAAAAGCTTCAACTCATGACCTCATTTCCTACATAGAAATAACACCCCCAAACCTCTCTTTGTCATCTTATTTGTGCATTTACTAAAATGCCCTCATCCAAAAACTCTTAATTCCCAAAACCACTCAAGCCCAACAAGTCCAAGGCCAAAAAACCCCCAAAACCCAAACTCGGAGCCGAACATTAGAGCTTAACTCTTCGGGTTAACCCAACACTTTGATCTGAATCTGGGTTGTGACAACTCTCTACTCCTTAAATAAAATTTTATCTTCGAAATTTACCTGATAGAAAGAGATGTAGATACTGAGTTCTCATGTCCTTCTTAACTTCCCACATTGCCTCCTCGATACCGTGGTTCCTTCATAACACTTTTATACCAAAGGTATGCTCTTGTCCCAAAGCTCTTTTACTCATTTATCAAGGATTCCGATCGGTCTCTCCTCGTAAGTCAAATCCCTATTGACTTCGATTTCCTCAAGATGAACAACGTGCGAAGGATCCAAACGGTAATGTCTCAACATAGATACGTGAAACACATCGTGGATACGTGCTAACTTTGGAGGTAAAGCTAGCCGGTAAGCCACGGGTCCTACTCTCTTAAAAAATTCATACGATCCAACGTACCTTGGACTCAACTTTACCTTCTGTACAAAACGGATGATTCCTTTCCATAGAGGTACCTTAAGAAACATCTCTTCTCCCAACTCATACTCGATTTGCTTAAGCTTACGGTTCACGTAAGCTTTTTGCCGATCAAACGCTGCTTGTAACCTTTCCTTGATGATCTAAACTTTCTCTTCGGTTTGCTTAACAAGATCAAAACCTATTATTCTTCTCTCATTAAGCTCGGTCCAAAATAAATGTTTCCTACACCTTCGCCCGTACAAGGCTTCAAAAGGAGACATCTTGATACTCGACTCATAACTATTATTGTAAGCAAACTCCAAAAGCGACAACTGATGTTCCCAACTTCGAGTAAAGTGCACTACACAAAATCTAATCATATCCTCCAAGATCTGGATGACTTGCTCAGACTGTCCATCGGTCTGAGTTGTAAAGTTGTACTAAAGTGCATCTTGGTATCCAATGCCCTATGGATAGACTTCCAAAACCTTTTCGTGAACCTTGGATCTCTATCCGATATGATTGATGAAGGTAAACCAAGCAACCTGACGATCTCCTTTATGTATAATTGTGCCAACTTTTCCAAACTGAAGTCCATACTCATCGGCAAGAAGTGAGCCGACTTAGTCAATTGGTCAATAATAACCCATACAACATCATGTTTTCTCAACGTTATCGGTAATCCGGTGACAAATTCCACGGTCACTCGATCTCACTTCCACTGTGGAATCTTGAAAGGCTGAAGCAAACCCGAAGGAACATGATGTTCCTCTTTCACAAACTGACACGCCAAATACCTTGTCACAAACTCAGAAACATCTTTTTTCTTGCAAGGTCACCAAAAGAAAGTATGAAGATCTTGTTACATCTTGTTACTACTTGGATGATCAGAAAATAGGCTGTGGTGAGCTTCCCTTAAGATATAGTCTCCCAGATCCTCTAAAGCTAGAACACGCAAGCGATCTTTGAAGTACATGAATCCACCATACCGTGCCTTAAATTCTAACACCTCAACTCTCTAACAAGACTCAAATTGAGCTACTAACACCTCATCAAGCACTTGGGTCCTCTTTATTCCCTTAAGATATAGTCTCTCAGATCCTCTTTATTTATAACTTCATGTGTGTTATTAAATAAGTTTGCAAATGTTTACTCCTTGTATTTATAATTCCATTGAGTTTATAATACTTTGATGGATTCTTATTATTACTTTTATAGGTATATAGGAGGAGACTAGCTCAAGTGCGTGTATCCAGCTCGATTCCATCTCATGTACCACGAATATAAATCTACACCATGAGTGATTACCGATCATTACATGTGCTAAGTCATTCGGTTAGCCATACATGTGTCACACGCACATTTGCAATCTGCCGCACAATTCCTAGCTTTGAAATTCAAACAGACACATATTTCCTTTGTTTTGAAATTCAAAGCATGTGCTAGCACATTTAACATGTGCTATTTACAACTTCTTTTGCCGCACAATTAACCATGTGCTGTGCGTTTGTTGTTTCTTTGAAATTCAAATAGCAAGCACATTTAGCATGTGCTTTATTCTCCATTTTCAACCGATCAGGACTTTTGACATGTGTTTTTTCAATGGGTGTATGTAATTCAAATGTGTGGTGGAAATTGCATGAATTTCAACCGAAACTCATTCTTTATTTCCGATATATATATGTAATTAGACTATGTAAGAAAGGTTACACACTTTGATCAATAAAATTTTATTCGAGAGTTCTTTCTCTTTTTGGTTCTTTTTAGAACTATTCGACACTCAATTCGTTGATTGTCTTTTGATACTTCGGGTTCCTAAATTGATATTTAGCGGGTCCAAGTCCTAGGATGTTAAACATATTCGATTCGGGTTCGTTCAACATATTGTTCGAGTTCTTTCGAGTTTATCGTTTTCCACCACCGACCGTTTTTGATGTCTTCATCGTCGTCGTCATTGAAGTCCTTTCCGAAACGCCAAAATTATTACCTACATATATCTATATATTTTTTATGTCATTTTGTTCATCTTTAATTTTTCTATTTAATATAATTATGTCGTATAATTATTTCAATATCGTTTTTATCGCAGGAACGTGCCTACAACATTCTTAGATCCGAAACTAACGAGGAAAGTCTGTTCCGACGAACTCTGCGTTATATTATGTGGTAATCAGAGCATAGGTTGTTGGGTTCGTTGTAAGTTTCTGCACATCGAGTCTTCTAAGTTTGTATCGAATATATCTATATATATTTTTTTAGATTCAAATAAAAAAAACAGTTTCAAAAAAAAAAACAGATTAGAATATATATAAAAAAACAGATTCGAATATAAAAAAATAATTTCGAAAAAAACAGTTTAAAAAAAACAGATTCGAAAAAAAACAGATTCGAATAAATAAACATTTTCGAATAAAAAAACAAATTCGAAAAAAAATAGATTCGAATTAAAAAAATAGATTCGAAAGAAATATTATTATTATTATTTTATATCTATATGTATTTATTATATATCCCTATATGTATTTAGTATTGTGTCTTTGTATAATTAGAAAATTTGTATGAACTCTAAACTACAACCTCAATGTACTTGGAAATCGCCGGAGCGTACTTTACCTGTTTGTTCGGTGATAGGGACGTTGTAAGCTCGTCTTTGCAGTAAGACTTTCTACCTTTTCATTTTCATATTTTGTTCGTTTTAGTGTCTTCTTCCTTATTTTCATTATTTTTCTTTCTTTTATTTTATTTTCCATCTTACTTGCTTGTCTTTTGTTTCGTGTCATCTTTATTGTCATCTTTGTTCTTGTTATTTGTTGACCATTGAGCCACACTATTATCACGAGTTTCGAGACGTTGAATTAGTTCTTTAAAGAGTTGATTTTCGAGAAAGTGTAAGGGAAAAAGGCATTGAGCGTGTGAGAACAGAAGGGGAGACAAAAAGAGCCATTCAAGTATTCTCCCGAGTGAAACACGAGCGTTGAGTGCTAAATTTTGAGTGCACTGTTCTTGGAGTGACCATTGCGAGACTTTTTGTTGAGTGTGCTGTGAGGACCTTTTATTTATTTTTCACTAACTGATAATACTATTGTCCTTTTTTGTTTGTTTTTGTTATTTTTAAACATGACAGGTTCCGATGACAATATCGTTGATCAGAATCCACCATTTCCGCAAATGCAAGCCTTAGAACGAATGATGCAACGAGTAATGGCTTCTGCTATAGAGCCATTACAATCGAGGATGTATAGGCTTGATGGAGGTTCCAACTCTGTTCATGAAATGTTGAACGAAAATGAAGTCGATCCGTCACCGAGACAGCATACTCCTAGACAAGGACGTGTGCAATAGGTAGACGATAATTTGACTAACATTAAGATTTCTATTCCTTCTTTTCAGGGACGTTCAGATCCTGATGCATACTTGGCTTGGGAAAGCAAAGTTGAGCATATTTTCGAGTGTTATAATTACTCGGAACAGAAGAAGGTTCGATTAGCAGCAACAAAGTTTGTTGATTATGCCCTGATATGGTGGGACCAGTTATTGCTTAGCCGAAGGCGTTCTGGTGAAGGCCTCATTGCGACGTGGAACGAGATGAAGCGAATAATGCGAAAGAGGTTTGTTCCTATTCATTATCATCGTGATTTGTTTCAAAAATTGCAAAATTTGAAACAGGGAAATAGGAGCGTTGAGGATTATTTTAAGGATATGGAGATGGCTATGATGCGTGCAAATATTGAGGAGGATCGAGAAGCGACCATGGCACGTTTTCTAGCAGGGCTGAACACCGAGATTGCCAACGCTGTTGAGTTGCAGCATTACGTCGAGGTTGATGATATGGTGCAAATGGCGATAAAAGTGGAACGACAGTCGCGAAGGAAGCCTTCGAATCGAGGTACTACTCCATTTAAATCTTATTCTAACCCTTTGTACACTCTTAACACTAGCAGGAAGCAAGCACCACAACCGCCACTTCGGATTCGCGAACAAGGCGAAACCAGCAAACCCAAGGCCCTTGTTGCTGAAAATGGGCGTGGTAAGCAACCAGTGGTGTCACAAGAGCGAACACGAGATATCCAGTGTTTCAAGTGTCTAGGACGAGGACATGTCGCCAATCAGTGCCCAAACCGCAAGACCATGTTGATGATGGAAAATGGCGAGATCGAGTCTGAGTCTGAGGATGACGATCAGATTCCACCTCCAGTAAGTGATGAAGAGGACGATGACAATGTGCAGACTTTTGCCACCGGAGAAGCACTTGTTGTCAAGAGAAGCTTGAACACTTAACCAATTCAGGATGAACAGCAGCGAGAGAACATCTTTCATACAAGGTGCCTCGTGAATGACAAGGTATGTGTTGTGATTATCGATAGTGGTAGTTGCAGTAATGTTGCTAGTTCTATTATGGTTGACAAGCTAGGTTTGAAAACGATAAAGCACCCAAATCCTTATAAGTTGCAGTGGTTGAATGACGGAGGAGAGATTAGAGTGACTAAGCAGGTTGTAGTTCCGTTTTCCGTTGGAAAGTACAAGGATGAAGTACTTTGCGATGTCGTTTTGATGGACGCAAGCCATTTGTTGTTAGGACGCCCGTGGCAGTTCGATAAGAGGGCTATGCACGGTGGCTTCACGAATAGATATTCTTTTGTACATGCAGGTAAAAAGATCACCTTGACACCATTGACTCCGAGTCAAATGCAAGAAGACCAAGTAAGATTACGAAAGAATATCGAAGAATCTCGAGGGAAAAAGAAGATGAATGTGTACGCGAGCAGCAAAGAAATCAGGAAATGTCGTTCCTCTCAGCTTTCTGTACTTGTTTTATTATTTAAGGATAATTGTTTATTGGCTGAGATTCCTAGTAAATTGCCTGCTTCGATTTCATCTCTTTTGCAGGATTTTGAGGATGTGTTTCCAGATGAAACACCTAAGGGATTGCCCCCTATTCGTGGCATTGAGCACCAAATTGACTTTATTCCAGGTGCCACGATTCCGAATAGACCAGCATACCGAAGTAACCCCGAAGAGACGAAGGAAATTCAACGACAGATTTTTGAGTTGTTGGACAAGGGTTACATTCGAGAGAGTCTGAGTCCATGTGCCGTACCAGTGTTGTTGGTACCGAAGAAAGACGGAACTTGGAGGATGTGTGTTGATTGTCGAGAAGTGAACCAGATTACAATCAAGTTCCGACATCCCATTCCTCGACTTGATGACATGCTGGATGAGTTATGTGGAGCGACTATCTTCTCCAAAATTGACCTAAAGAGTGGATATCATCAGATTCGCATGCGAGAAGGTGACGAGTGGAAGACCGACTTCAAAACCAAGCTAGGTTTGTATGAATGGTTAGTGATGCCTTTTGGTTTAACTAATGCACCTAGTACTTTTATACGATTGATGAATCATGTTCTGCGATCCTTTATTGGTAAGTTTTGTGTTGTATATTTTGATGATATTCTGATTTATATCAAGACTTTACCAGATCATGTAGAACATTTGAGAGTTGGTTTGCAGACTTTGCGAGAAGAAAAGTTGTTTGGTAACATGGAGAAATGTGTGTTTTGTACTGACAAACTTACATTTCTTGGTTACATTGTTAGTTCTCAGGGAGTTGAAGTTGATCCTGAGAAGGTCAAGGCAATTAAGGAGTGGTCATGACCGACTTCAATTAGTCAGGTTAGATCGTTTCATGGTTTAGACAACTTTTATCGTCGGTTTTTTCCCCATTTCAGTTCTATTACCGCTCCTTTAACTGGGATTATAAAGAAGAATTCAGTCTTCTCTTGGGGTAAAGAACAGGAAGACGCCTTTCTGAAAATTAAAGATTGTTTGACAAGAACACTTTTATTAGCATTACCTGATTTTGATAAAATGTTTGAAATTGAATGTGATGCTTCTAGAGTTAGTATAGGTTCTGTTTTGTCACAGGAAAAGAGGCCCGTTGCGTATTTCAGTGAGAAGCTTAGTGGAGCGACGTTGAATTATCCTGTCTATGACAAGGAGATGTATGCATTGATTCGGGCTTTGGAGACTGTCAGCATTATTTGTTAACTAAAGAGTTTGTAATCCACACTGATCATGAGGCCTTGCGATATATTACAGGTCAACATAAATTGAACAAACGACATGTTAAATGGGTTGAATTTTTAGAGTCTTTTCCTTATGTCATTCTTTACAAAAAGGGTAAAGACAATGTCGTAGCTGATGCTTTATCACGTAGATATGCATTGTTGAGCTATCTTGATTCACATTTGATTGGTTTTGCATATATTCGTGAGTTGTACTCTGATGATCCTGATTTTGGAGATAATTATAATGCTTGTGAGAAAGGTGTTGTTGGAAAGTTTTTCAGGCACGATGGTTATCTTTTCAAGGAAAACAGGATATGCATTCCACAGGGTTCTATGCGTGATATTTTGATTCGTGAGGCGCACGAAGGTGGATTGATGGGACATTTTGGAGTCACCAAAACGTTACAAACATTCAAGGAGCATCTATTTTGGCCTAAGATGCGTAGAGACGTTGAAAGGTATTGTGAACGTTGTGTGACTTGTAAGAAAGCAAAATCGAAGGTTTCACCACATGGTATGTACTTACCTTTACCTATTCCTGATTCCCCTTGGACTGATATTTCTATGGATTTTGTATTGGGATTACCTAAATCTAGGACAAGTGCAGATAGTATTTTTGTTGTGGTTGATAGGTTCTCTAAGATGACACATTTTATTGCATGCCATAAGACTGATGATGCTGTTAATGTGGCTAACTTATTCTTTAGAGATGTACGTTTACATGGTATTCCTAGGTCAATTGTTTTTGATAGGGATGTGAAATTCTTGAGTCACTTCTAGAGGACTCTTTGGAGTAAGCTAGGTACGAAACTTATGTTTTCTACTACTTGCCATCCCCAGACTGATGGACAAACTTAGGTTGTTAATAGAGTTTTATCTACTTTACTTCGTTCCATCATTAAAAAGAATATTAAGACTTGGAAAGATTGATTGCCACATGTTGAATTTGCATATAATCATGTTGTACATTCTGCTACTAAGATGTCATCATTTGAGGTTGTTTATGGTTTTAATCCTATTACTCCTCTAGATATGTTTCCTTTGCCACAGAAACAGGTGATGAACAAAGACGGTAAAGCGAAAGCAGAATATGTGAAGAAATTACATCAACAGGTAAAGGAGAACTTAGAACGAAGGACTCAACAGTATGAAAAAGCAAGCAAACAAAGGAAGGAAGCGAGTCACCTTCGATGTTGGTGATTGGGTTTGGGTTCATTTCCGAAAGGAACGTTTTCCAGCCCAATGACGATCCAAATTGTTACCACGAGGAGATGGTCCTTTTCAGGTGTTGGCGAAAGTGAATGACAATGCCTACAAGATAGACTTACCGGGCGAGTATAATGTAAGTGCTACATTTAATGTTCCTGATTTAACTCCTTATGATGATTTTACAGATTTGAGGATAAATCTTTTTCAAGAAGGGGGGATGATGTGAGCACATCCTTGCAAGCACAATCTGATCTGGACGTCTTTCCACCCGGACCTATCACTCGTTCTAAGGCAAAGAAATTCAGGAAAGTTCTTTTCCTTACTTGTGCTTCAATTCCAGATTTATTTGATAATATTTATGCCTTAGAACATAGGCTTTATAATGTGTTGCATGATGATATGTGACATATTAGACTATATTACTTATTAAATATGTTTAAGTATGTATATATGCTATTATGTGTGTTTTAAGGATTGGTTTGATAGGATTTGTAATGTTATTTATAACTTCATGTGTGTTATTAAATAAGTTTGCAAGTGTTTACTCCTTGTATTTATAATTCCATTGAGTTTATAATACTTTGATGGATTCTTCTTCTTATTATTTTTATAGGTATATAGGAGGACACTAGCTCAAGTGCGTGTATCCAGCTCGATTCCATCACATGTACCACGAATATACATCTACACCATGAGTGGTTACCGATCATTACATGTTCTAAGTCGTTCGGTTAGCCATACATGTGCCACACACACATTTGCAATCTTCCGCACAATTCCTAGCTTTGAAATTCAAACAGACGCATATTTCCTTTGTTTTGAAATTCAAAGCATGTGCTAGCACATTTAACATGTGTTATTTACAACTTCTTTTGCCGCACAATTAACCACGTGCTCTGCATTTGTTGTTTCTTTGAAATTCAAATGTCAAGCACATTTAGCATGTGCTTTATTCTCCAATTTCAATCGATCAGCACTTTTGACATGTGCTTTTTCAATGGGTGGATGTAATTCAAATGTGTGGTGGAAATTGCATGAATTTCAACTAAAACTCTTTATTTCCTATATATATGTAATTAGACTATGTAAGAAAGGTTACACACTTTGATCAATAAAATTTTATTCGAGAGTTCTTTCTCTTTTCGGTTCTTTTTAGAACTATTCGACACTCAATTAGTTGATTGTCTTTTGATACTTCGAGTTCCTAAATTGATATTTAGCGGGTCCAAGTCCTACGACGTTAAACAGATTCGATTCGGGTTCGTTCAACAAATTGTTCAAGTTCTTTCGAGTTTAGTGTTTTCCACCACCGACCGTTTTTGAAGTCTTCACCGTCGTCGTCGTTGAAATCCTTTCCGAAACGCCAAAAGTATTACCTACATATATCTATATATTTTTTATTTCATTTTGTTCATCTTTTATTTTTTCTATTTAATATAATTATGTCGTATAATTATTTCAATATCGTTTTTATTGCAGGAACGTTCCTACAACATTCCTAGATCCGAAACTAACGAGGAAAGTCTATTCCGACGAACTCTGCGTTATATTAAGAAAGCTAAGGATTTCCAATACATTCCATGGTGGTTTCCATTCTACCATAGCTTGGATTTTCTGAGGATCCATATGGATTCCATCTGCCGCAACTATGTGGCCAAGAAACGCCATCTCTGACAACCAGAACACTTACTTATTGAACTTAGCATAGAGACACCTATCCCTCAAAACCTGAAGAACCATTCTTAGGTGATAGTCATGCTCCTCCTCTAAGCGTGAATACACCAAGATGTCGTCGATGATCACAACCACAAACTGATCCAAGTACGGATGAAAGATCCAGATCATCAAGTCCATAAAAGTTGCAGGTGCATTCGTAATCCCAAAAGACATTACTAAGAACTCATAATATCCATATCGTATCCTAAAAACAGTGTTTTGGACAACTCCTTCTACTACTTTCAACTAGTAGTACTCCGACCTCAAGTCAATCTTAGAGAACACACACGCACCCCTCAACTGATCAAATAAGTCATTGATCCTTGGCAAAGGATAACGGTTCTTGATCGTGATTTTTTGAGTTGATAGTAATCGATGCACATCCGCATTGAAAATCGTCCTTCTTTTTAACAAACAACAACGGTACTCCCCAAGGCGACACAATTGGTCGGATAAAATCCCTTTCAAGCAACTATTGGATCTGCTTTTTCAAATCTTCCATTTCTACCGGAGCCATATGATAAGGTGCCATGGACACCGATATCGTACGTGGAATCATCTCTATACGAAACTCCAACTTACGATTGGGAGGTAAATTGGGCAACTCCTCCGGAAACACATCTACAAACTCACACACTATCCTCAAACCTTCTAACGTTGGGCTTTCAACCCTCACATGTACTATGTGGCCAAAAAGGGTTTCTCTTGCCCCTAACAATAAGCTTAGACTCATCCGCGACACGAAGTTTCAAACTCTTTGATCTACACCCAAGACTTGCATCGTGTTCGAATAACCAATCCATTCCTAGGATTGCATCAAACTCTTGGAAAGGCAAGACCATAAGGTCTGTAGGGACGATTGAGCCTTGTACCTCGATCGGACACCTCCGATATACTTTATCCACCAACACATCAAAACCCAACGTGCTTGTCCCTCGAACTTCTATCTATAGATCCTCAAATAGAAACCCCCATTGCTGAGATATCCCACTACGGATATAGGAGTGGGTAGACCTCGAGTCCACAAGAGCAACTATGAGAATTGAAAACAAGGTAAATGTACCTGAGATAACATCGGTAGCTGCACGATCATCTTGTGCCTTCACAACATACTGCCTAGCTGATGCTCTCGCCATGGACTAAAAGGTACCACCTGGAACATGAATTACCCTTCCACAATTAAATCTTTAGCCCCTTTGAATCGAATAGACTATCCTCTGAACTTTCTCTGTTGTCGCTCTCATTTTCTCGGGACAGTCCTTCACAAGGTGCTCCATCGACCCACAATAGTAACAAGCTCTAACTATGGTCCAACACTCTTCTCTATGGTTCCGACCACACTAAGGGCAAGCCAGAACACCCGAAATTCTCTGAGAACTCTCCAAGATTGTATCCTCCTACCGACCGACTTAGACCTACGGTTCGACCTCGAACCCTGATTAGATGCTCATTTATTCTGATTCCAACGGTTTCTATTCCTTCCCGAGTGGGACTGAGAGTTGATGAAGTAGTTTTTATTGCCTCCACTCGCACCTCCTTGGCTAAAAGATGAACCATAGTCAACCCTTGTACTTGCTCCAAGGACTGGGCACTAGCGGTCAAATTTGAAAACACTTTGGGTGGGGTAACAGTGAGGTATGTCTGGATCTCCTTTCTTAAACCTTTCAAAAACCACTTACATATCATTTTCTTCGTGGCCATTAACTCCGGAGCATACCTACTCAGCTGTAGAAACTTTTGCTCAAACACCAAATGGTTCCCTCGCACAAGATGGGTGAACCACTCCCTCAAGGTGTCAATGTGTGTCTCACCCACATACTTATTCTCGAATTCATCGAGGAAGTCATTCCAAGTTGGTCGATCGAGATACCATACCAGCTCTATCGTCTCTCACCACTATCTTGCGTTGCCTTTCAGAAGTGACAAAACACACAACAACTTGTCCTCTAACCTCAACCTTATTTTCCTCAAGATCAAACAGATGTCATGCAATCATCGGTCAACTTTCACTGGATTGTCTTGACCCGTCCTGTTGAATTCAACATCTCCTTGCCTTCGCACCCTTTCCGCTGGTGCTTTTAGAGGCATAAAAGAAGACCTCAGTATAACTCTTACGAT
This sequence comes from Abelmoschus esculentus, assembly GCA_035048815.1. Taxonomy (NCBI): domain Eukaryota; kingdom Viridiplantae; phylum Streptophyta; class Magnoliopsida; order Malvales; family Malvaceae; genus Abelmoschus; species Abelmoschus esculentus. Next base: position 9,844,574 of record JAUCBN010000015.1, read on the forward strand.
CCGGTGCAACGTACGATTTAGCTTCAAGAAGTAGTTGGCCACTTGACTAACTACATCATCCGAAGGTGCTTCCACAGAGGGCACATACTTATCATCGGTTTCCTCTACCCGAGAACCCCAACTTTCTGCCACAACTCAGTTTCTCCTTGATAATTTCTTACTACACAACAAACAAACGAGGTTACACCATCAAATTTTTAGCATTAAAGAAAGTACAACTTCGACTCATGGGAATGTACTTATCTAACACCTATATACCATAATAGAATCCCTTGAGGATTTCTTAGAATCGACTAAACTTAGGCTCTGATACCACTAATTGTAACACCCTCGAGTTAATGTCACATTGGGCCTCCAGCCCAAAACCCTTATTTCAAAATTTCCTTTCAAAAAACACAAAAGAAAAAGTTAAAATCCACATCCATCATAGTCCATAATTTCAATTCCGATCCAAAACATAAATCCAAGTAATTAAAAATAGTTGGATCTCCAAAATATTAAAATTTCAAAAGCATTCGACTCTAAATAATACAAAACAAGAGTTAAAGTTACACATATAGGATCCTACAAGTACATGGCCCATTACATCTAATAAAAGTACTCTGAAAAAGTAGTCGATGCTGAAACCAACCACGATGATGATCCTCTAATCCAAGCCCTTCTTAACCTACGACGAAAACATATTTCAAAATGTTGAGCTAAAGAAGCTTAGTGGGTACTCAACCAACCAGTCCCATTGTACTTAGCATAATAAGCATATGCAAAATGAATGATGACATGACATGAGTACGATGACGCTACCATATTTGCCTAAACACAGAATATCATGCTTGTATATTATCGACACATACCATATACTAGTCAAGAGAAGTTAACACATCATCTTAAGTCTTTTTTATCTCATATATATATATATATATATATATATATATAGGTTGTCCATATCACCTCGTAATAGTATAGTAGTAGGGGACCCATCAGCACTAAGAAAGGTCCGTGGCATGCCACTCCATATAATATCCACTAAAGAACCTATCAGCACTAAGTAAGGCCCTAGCTGGTCTTCTGCATAATATAGCACCGAAAACCCATCAACACTAAGCAAGATTACCAGTTTATCTTACATATAATATTTAACTCTAGTAACCCATCAACATTAAGCAAGGTTAATAGTTACCATATCTCATAATAGTATAACTCTAGGAAACCCATCAACACTAAGCAATGTTCCTAGTAAACCACATAACTCATGTGTGTCACACCAAACCCTTATTGGTTTCAATACCGAATTATACTACCAAAAGCCTATTTCATTATTGGTTTATCTCATGGACGGGGCTAAAGACCCATTTTCCGATTTTAGTATTCATTTTATAACATAGTCCACCCATAGGGGACCCCTAGCATAAATTATGGAACCCCCAAACTCAACCCTTAAAAACTTGGCATATTGCCTAGGGGTATCGATATGCCTTAAAGGGGGTATCAAAATTCCCTAGTATCGATACGCTTCCCTTGTGCATCGATACGATAAGACGTTAACTTAAGACCATGGAACCTACTCTTATCGATACACCTATATAGGGTATAGATACACTACCCTATTTCGATACGCCTCTGAGACAATATAGAAATGTTTTACCACTAGAATTTTTGGTATTAAAACATGGGCTCGGCATTCCAAAACGCTTGCCTTTCTTGCCTTTGTTTACTCTCTAAGGTATCGATACACTTGCCGAGGGTACCGATACCCCTACAAAAAAATATAGGTCTAAACCTTCAAAATGCATAGAATGCTACCTAAACTTACACTATTCGATCTCCAATCATTCCTACACTCTAAGTGAATAACTCTAAGCATGTTTATACCCTAAAAATTAAGGTTCAACAACAATTTATGGATCTACCATTAGAGGGGAATTTAAGCATTCATCCACTCAAACATTCATTATGCATGCAACACATGTCAATTCATGAATTGTAGGATGCTAGAGAGAGTTGGAGGATTACTAAGCTTAGCAACAACAACAATAACCACTTTCACCACCTCTCTTCAAGATTTTTCCTTCCCAAAGCTCCTAGAGGACTCTCCAACTTGCTTCTCTATAAGGGTGGTTAAACAAAAGATTAGACATACATGGGATAGATTCTCAGAATCTAAAAACACTAGAAAACTGAGATTTAAAATCTCAAACACTATAATCCGGAAATACACCTTACACCTCTCTAAAACACCCAATTCCCCAAACTTAGGAAATAACACCTTGTTTTGTAGATCACAACCAACCATATCACTTCTCCTTCAGCTCCAAAACGAAAAAGAAATGCAAACTAGCAAAGATCAAGCCTTTAAACAAAACTCTTGTATTGTGAATGGAAGAAGATGAGAGAAAAAAGCTTCAACTCATGACCTCATTTCCTACATAGAAATAACACTCTCAAACCCCTCTTTATCATCTTATTTGTGCATTTACTAAAATTTTCTCATCCAAAAACTCTTAAGGCCCAAAACCAATCAAGCTCAAGGCCCAACAAGCCCTCAAACCTAAACTCGGGGCCCAACATCGGAGTCAAAATCTTCGAGTTAACCTGACACTTGGATCCGAATCCGGGTCGTGACACTTTTCTCTACCTTGTTGTATGTATTCTCTGGTTTTTGGCATGCTTTTTTCTCTTAATCGTTGTTTGACACTTACTTTTTTCATTTAATTTTTTTATCATTATTAAATTGGACGTCACCACGACTGATAAGATGACACCTTTTTATTATCATATTGATCTTCCTGTTTTGGACCCTCAAGATAAATTTAGATACAAGCTCATACTTCACCGCTCTTGTTCATGATTGAGTTGTGATAATGATCGTGTATTCAACGTGCCTTATTATTGTAATATTTAATTTTTGATATTATTTATTAGTGTTTTTTATATTTTACCGTCGAGCTTTATTGATGTTTGTATTTATTTTGTTGAGCCTTTGAGTGGTTTTTACCTTTTCTTTGTATTTTATTGTTTATAATCTAGAAACCTTAATTTTTTATTTTGTTAAGAATATGTCCAAATCAAATTTGTTTATCTAAGTTATAAACTCTCTTTGTATTATTGTATTTTTCCTCTTTTAAGCACCAGATCCTTTAACAAACTTAAGAGCTTGAATCCTGACTTTATAAATTAGGTTGAAATAATTGCCCATAATGCTCCTCTATGTATTATCTTATTCGACCTGGTAGAGAACCAGTTCTAAAATGTTATAAAAACACATTAGAATGAAGTTTGTAAATTTTAAAACGTTTAATAATCCAAACGTGTTATTATATATATTCAAATTTAACATAAGTATAAAGTAATCATAAGAACATATTTAATTTTTTTTATAAAAGTGGTTAATCCAAGTATAATAATAACATTTCAATAAATATCGATTATCATTTATAAAACAGACCAAAAGTAAGAATAATACAACATATGTAAAACAAACCGATTTAATTAAGTAGAAACACATTGGGAGCTGCAATGATACAGTTTTCTTAAGATTAATTTTTGATTCCTCCTTTAGTGCTTGTGATCGTTTGTCATTTATGTTTTAAGATACAACAATAAATGATAAGCCATAATTGTATTGCTATAGAAATCATGAATCGAACATTGCATTCTCATATCATAAAAAATAATTTTTAGAAAACTTATAGAGTAAAAAAATAAAAAAATAATAATTTTTGTTGTGTTTAACTTATATGATTTATAGCCTATTTATAAGAGTATTCAGGTGGAAATTTTTGACTCAATGAGGCATTATGCTTTTGAGAGAATTAATGAGCCTTTAAAGAGCAATTTCCAATATTACTCTCTAAATTAAAAAAAAAACTTAATATTTATCTTGTTAATTTTAAAAGGCTTAACTCAGTAATAAGTGCCTAAAGTATACACTTTTTCTGAAATAGGTGTCTAATATTTTTTTTGGCTGAAATAAGTGCCTAAATTATATATTTTTTCTGAGATAAGTGCCTAATGTATTTTTTGGCTGAAATAGGTACCTAAAGTTTTATTCCCTTAATATTTTAAGGTAACACTGTTAAAAGAAAATTGTTTAATTTATAAATAAGTACCTAAACTATATATATATTTTAAAATAGGTTCCTAATGTAATTTTTATTGAAATAAATGCCTAATTTTTTTCTTATAAGTAATTTATATTTCTTATAAGATGTAAAATTATTTATATATCATCGTTTTAATCTATTAAATAATTTATTATAATTGATTAATAATTTAATTAAATTTGATTAGTAGCTGAAATTATGAGAAAAAAATATTTTTTAACAACACTAAAATAAAAAATAATTAAAATTTATATAATTTTATATTAATATTTTCAATTCTTTTTCGATACAATTATAAATGTAATAGGAATATAAGAATTTTTGTATATATTACCCATGTGAACTGGCGGCATGTCCTTGCAAGTGAATCGATTTGTCCCATTGATGATTGTTATGGAAAATATACAAAATATTAATATAAAATTATATAAATTTTAATTATTTTTTATTTTAGTATTGTTAAAAAAATAATTTTTTCTCATAATTTAAAAGGTTAAATGATTAATTTAAGATATAACTAATTTTATATCTTATAAGAAATATAAATTACTTATAAGAAAAAAAATTAGGTATTTATTTTAATAAAAATTACATTAGGAAATTATTTTTTAAAAAATATATAGTTTAGGTACTTATTTATAAATTAAACAATTTTCTTTTAACATTGTTACCTTCAAACACTAAGGGAATAAAACTTTAGGCACCTATTTCAGCCAAAAAATACAGTAGGCACCTATCTCAGAAAAAATATATAGTTTAGGCACTTATTTCAGCCAAAAAAAACATTAGGCACCTATTTCAGAAAAAATGTATACTTTGGACACCTATTATTGAGTTAAGCCATTTTAAAATAATGTTTGACAAATATATGTTATTTATTTAAGGAAAATTATTTTAAATTTAGGTTAAATATCCACAGGTCCTTGACGAACTAGACCGGTTCGGATATTTGAGTTACATACATTGTGCATGTGTATACATTCACAAATCAATAATTGGTTCAACATTTTTCTCAATAATGTTTGGATCAATTTCTCATTCAAATTTCCAATAATTTTTCAATCTTGAATTTTTATGCATAGAGACCATTTTTCAAGAATTAAAAAATTAAAAGAAGTTTAATAAACATTAGTAGATATTTACTCAACCCAAATTCTAGTATTACATCTTTATACATTCTACCATAGGATCCTACAAATCAAATTTTATTTCTCTCAAATTATGTTCTAAGTTTTCTTAGGGTTTAGGTGAAGGTTGTTAAGTATTTGTGAGAGGAGATTGTACTTTCTTCTTTGTTTCAATGCAATAAAACTATCAAGGTTTTCTTATCTTTTGCTATTCTTTGTTCTTGCATTCAAGCTCGAGAGAGAAGTTTGTGAGTAATCCATTTATCTAGACTCGGGAGAGTTAGATTCACGAAAGGGATAGGTACGATGTTTCAATCGCGAAATACTAACTCGACCTAGGGATAGGTTAAGAGTTTCAGCGGCTAAAAGAAGTGTGAGATTGGTTGGTGGGTATAATTGATTCACGCCGGGAGGTATCATCAAGGACTAGTCATCGACATTACTTCGACTTAGGGATAAGCAGAGTCATCCAAGGACACTTTGCCGAACTTTGGTAAAGTCCACCCACGAGCAAGGGATTGCCGTGGCGGACAAGTATCGTTGCTGCCAAGGCAGTAATCTGCAGTACTGCCGAGGCAGTGATATACAATTGCATTGGACAAAGACAAGTCAATCAAATCCACAATACAACGTAACTGGATCCTGACCTCTCTCTATTAATCAAATCTCACTCTTTTACTTAGTTGTTTTATTTCAATTTATTTAGTTTCATCCAAACCCAAATTACCTATTTTTTTATTCTATTCCGTTTTACAGAACAAGAAGACGAAGGAAGCATATTAAGTATAACAATCCATGTGGAGACGATACTCGATTATACTAATCACTTTATTACTTGCGATGTGCCCACTTGCACCAATTGTGCATTTTTGACACGCAACAAGTTTTTGGCGCCGTTGCCGGGGATTGACAACTAAATTTTGCTTTCTTTATTTTCTTGTTTCTTTTTTTAATTTTTATTTTACTTTGGTTTTTCTTGGTGTATGACCAGGGCCAACCCAACCAACCCTTTGTACGAGTTAGACCCAGTGATCGAACGTACACGACAAAGGTTGAGGAGACAAATCCAAGAAGCTATGACAAATCATCCGGCAGGACAAAACTTACCTGCCGGCAATGGAGGTCTTCCGCCGCCACCAGGGACGCGGCAACTCACTGTCAGAGAATTCCTGAAAGAGGATTTAAATGGGTTAAACCCAGGAGTCGTTACACCGGAGATAGAAACAGCCCACTTTGAGCTAAAACCTGTCATGTTCAGTATGCTTAACACTATTGGACAGTTTGGTGGGTCTGTGACTGAAGATGCCAGGCAGCATCTCAAGTCATTCACGGAGATATGCAATTCCTTCAAAATCCAAGGAGTCTATGAAGATGTCTTGAGATTGAAATTATTCCCCTATTCACTGAGGGATAGGGCAAAAGCCTGGTTAAATAGCATTCAAGTAGGATCTATTGGATCTTGGAGTGAATTATGCCGAGATTTCATTACACGTTTTAATCCTACAAATTTATATGATCGAATTCGTAATGAAATCACTTCTTTTCGACAGGCAGATGATGAACCTATGTACGAGGCATGGGAACGCTACAGGGAGTTACTACACAAGTGTCCGTTGCACGGATTTCCTCTATGGACACAAGTCACCATGTTCTATAATGCCACGAATGCCCCGACAAGGATGATGTTAGATGCCTCGGCAAACGAAACACTCCTTGACAAAGCACCTGAGGAAGCTATTGAGATATTGAACAAACTCGTGAAAAATGATTTTCAATTCCTTACATCTAGGCGAGGAGGATAAAAACGCCAAGCCACGGTGAATGAGTTAGACACATCAAATTCAGTGGCAACACAATTGGCCTCTTTTACTAAGATGGTGCAAAATTTGCAACTACAACAAAATACCCGTGAGGTTAAGGTGATTGATTCTTTTTGTGATTTATGTGGAGGTAACCACAATTCTTCTGACTATATGAATCAAGAAACCGGCATGTATGTTGGAAACTATAATCGAACTAATATGATGTCCAACACATACAACCCCTCATGGAAGAGGCATCCAAATCTGTCATGGAGCAATCCTAACAATGCCTTAAACCCAACCACTCAACCCCCAGGATTCCAACAACCAATGCAACATCTGCCGCCGCCGTAGGTCCAACAGCCAATGCCGCAGTAGCAGATCCAGCAGCAATCTGTAAGTTCCTTGGAAAATTCTCTGAAAGCATTCATGATGGAAACTGAGTCATACATGGCAGAGAATAGCAACTTCATCAAAAGAACATATGCATTTATAAATAGGACTGAGATGAGGTTGCATAACCAAGAGGCAGCAATTAAGGCATTGAAAACTCAGGTTGGGCAATTTGCTCAAAATATAAACACTAGACCACAAGGATGACTACCTAGCAATACTGAAGTTGCTAAGGTATTGGGCCACGAACAATGTAAAGCAATCACTACTAGGAGTGGTCTACAGCTGAAGGAAAAGACAGAAATTCCAACAGGCCAAGTTCCATCATCAGACCCAGCAAAAGAGGATTTAGATGCTGAACAAACTGATCCTGATAACACTACCCTAGCAGAGAACGCAACAGCTCATGAACAATCTGACGAGATAACAACAACCCCAGTGGTGCCAGGTATTAAGTTCCAAACTAAAGAAACCCTGGATGAGATGAGACCACCACCACCTTTCCCAAAAAGGTTGAAAAAGCAAAAACAGGATCATCAATTCAAGAAATTTCTGGATATTTTAAAGCAAGTCCACATCAACTTACCATTCGTAGAGGCAATTGAACTAATATGTTACACAATCGCATGCCACCAAAATTGAAGGATCCTGGATGCTTTATCATACCTTGTGCGATAGGTAACAACTATGCAGGTAAGGCCCTATGCGACCTTGAAGCAAACATCAATCTAATGCCCAAATCTGTTTTTCAAAAGCTTGGAATAGGAAGGGCAAAACCTACAACAGTGATGCTCCAACTTGCGGATCGATCTTATGTGCAACCCGAAGGCAAAATCGAGGACATACTGGTAAGAGTTGATAAATTTATTTTTCCCGCTGATTTTCTTTTCCTTGATTGTGAAGAAGATGATAATGCACCGATCATCTTGGGGAGACCTTTCCTTGCCACTGGACGAACACTAATTGACGTGGAAAAAGGAGAGTTGACAATGAGAATCAATGATCAACAAGTCAAATTAAATGTGTTCCAAATTATGAAAAGACATAATGAGCCGGAAGAAGAATGTTAGATACTGTATAATACAGATGAAGTTAGTGTAATACCTTGTCTCAGCAACCACTGCCTCGGCAGTAATCTTAACGACACATCACATGTATGCCTTGGTAGTGATACGGAAGATTGTTACAGCAGAACTTTGGACATTGTTGAAACAACAGAGAATGAGGAAGCTAACTGGACAGCACACCTTCCAGGTAAGTACTTCGAACCTCTAGATTACACAGGTAAGAATGAAAAATCTGTAAGTAAAGAACCACTGGCCAAGGAATTAAAACCCTTACCTGAAAAACTAAAATATGCTTATTTGGGAGACAACCACACAATGCCTGTAATTATTTCTTCTAAGTTGCTACCAGAACAGGAACAAACACTAATAGATATTTTGCGGCAGCACAAAAAGGCAATTGGGTGGTCAATTGATGATTTGAAGGGAATAAGCCCAACATTATGTATGCATAAAATCCTTTTAGAGGAAGACCATAAACCCACTGTTGAGGCTCAAAGGAGACTTAACCACGCTATGAAGGAGGTAGTACGTAAGGAAATAATCAAGTGGCTTGATGCAGGAATTATCTATCCTATCTCTGACAGTGCATGGGTAAGCCCGATACAATGTGTACCTAAGAAAGGTGGTATGACTGTCATAACCAAGAAGAACAACGAACTAATCCCAACCAGGACTGTGACCGGTTGGAGGGTTTATATGGATTATCTCAAGTTGAATAAGGCAACAAAGAAGGATCACTTCCCTTTACCATTTATTGATGAAATGCTTGATAGACTTGCTGGTAAACCTTATTACTGTTTTCTTGATGGTTATTCAGGATACATTCAAATTGCCATTGATCCAGAAGACCAGGCAAAAACCACCTTCACCTGCCCATATGGAACATATGCATTTAGAAGGATACCGTTCGACCTGTGCAATGCCCAGGCAACCTTTCAAAGATGCATGATGGCGATTTTTTCTGACATGATAGAGGACTTCCTAGAGATATTCATGGATGATTTTTCAGTCTTTGGAGATAGCTTGGATACTACCTCGGCAATCTAGAAAAAGTGCTGCAAAGATGTGAGGAATCCAATCTAGTCCTAAACTGGGAAAAATGCCACTTTATGGTAAATGAAGGCATAGTATTGGGCCATAAAATATCATCACAAGGAATCGAAGTTGATAAAGCCAAGATTGATGTGATCAAGAATTTACCTCCACCAATTTCTGTGAAAGGAGTTCGAAGCTTCTTGGGCCATGTAGGTTTTTATAGAAGGTTTATTTCTAATTTTTCCAAAATTTCTAAACCTCTTTGCAACTTGCTTGAACAAGATAGGAAATTCGAATTCAATGAGGAATGCACTGAAGCATTCGAAGCTCTCAAGGAGAAGCTAATCACTGCACCGATAGTGATCCCACCAAATTGGTCCCTGCCATTTGAATTGATGTGTAACGCTAGCGGTCATGCTGTCGGGGCAGCACTTGGGAAGAGAAAGAACAACCTGTTCCATGTGATCTACTATGCTAGTAAAACACTTAATGATGCCCAAATCAATTACACCACAATAGAAAAAGAATTACTAGAAGTAGTATTTGCTTTTGACAAATTCCGAATTTGATGTGGAAATCAAAGATAGAAGAGGTACAGAAAATCAGGTGGTCGATCACCTCTCCAGATTGGAGAACAAAGAAAATAATAACTCACCTGAAGAGATACAAGATGCATTCCCAGATGAACAAATATTGCATATTGCGACAACTGCAAGGGACACTACCGAGACAGAGACCACAACAGCATACAACTGTGCCGCCGAGGCATTCCGAACAGACTGCTAGACCTTAATGAGATAGAAGAATTTCGAACAGCAGCCTATGAGAATGCCAAGATCTATAAAGAGAAAACTAAAAGATGGCATGACCGTAAGTTACTGCCTAGGCAGTTCCTGCCGGGGCAGCACGTTCTCCTTTTCAACTCCAGGCTTAAACTGTTTCTAGGAAAACTCAAATCCAGATGCTCAGGCCCATTTGAAGTTGTTCGAGTTTTCCCACATTGAGCAGTAACGATCAAATCACTAAAGGATGGACATGAATTCAAAGTGAATGGCCAATGTTTGAAGCACTTTTCTGGGCCACATGACATAAAGACTACGAAGACCATCACCTTAGGAGATGCATTTGCACGCACTCCTATGGAGACTTAATGTTTCGATCTTCCATTTTATTTTACTACTATTTTTAGGAATAGTTTTAATTTCACTTTTATTTTAGGATATTTAATACTTACTTGTTGATTATATTTTGTTTTTGACAATAAGCACAAAAACGAAGTGGACGCTCCATTGCAAAAGACAACCCAACAAGAGTCCAACCGCCCCGGCAAGCAAAAACTCAATCATCGCCCTCACCAAAAACAAAGCAATCAGCAACACGACCCCGAAAAAAATTGTTACAAGCAGCTCTTCGGAGTCCCTTTAATTTTTATTCAATATTTTTTGTTGTTTGTTTCTTTATATGCTGCACTTTCCTATCATATTTTTGTTGCCCACTATTCTCTTATAATATAAAGCATTGAGGACAATGCTTGGTTCGAGTTTGGGGGTGTAGAGGCACTGTCGTGGCAATCTACTGCCGAGGCCTTGCCAAGAAAAGGGAGTATTTAAGTGAATTTTCTTTTTTTTTATGCTCCCCGCCTTACTCGAATCAATTGCCCATACGTTTGCACTACCCATCATCAGTATTGCCTTAGTTTATTCTTTAAGGCTATAGAAACCTTTCTCCTTACCATGATTACATCCTGTTAAGAAGGTTTAACCTTAGGATACTTAAGGATGAAAACTTAGAAGCTTACTATAAGATAAATTTTAAACACTTTTGGGACTTGTTGGATTATAGGAATTATTTTAATGAACTTAAGTGATAAAGACTTAAATTTTTTGGGCAAGTGACTGGAGGTGCCTATCACCGGCTCTAGGAATTACTCTTCTTCATGCTAGAGGTGCCCGAAATTGGCTCTAGTATGCTACAAGGAATATCAAAAAGAAAGAAGGAATTAGTGATGAGAAAAACACAATCCTTGAGGTGCCCGAAATTGGCTCAAGAATTGGTGGTTTAGAAAAGAAGAGAACACTAAACCCAATTCTACTTGTCTTGAACTTAGAGTTTATCTAAGAAAGCTTTTAATCAAACTTGTCCACAAAAATGCACACACTCAGTAAGTCTTATAGTTTGTTTCTAGGTAAACCCTTGGGTAGCCGAAAGGTTAAGTCTAAAGAATAGACATAGTTATGGTGGGGAGAATAGATGGAAACATAAGACCAAGAGAGAATAGAGTTTGGCAAATTGATGGTTTGCATTGCTTGAGGACAAGCAATAGTTCGAGTTTGGGGTTGTGATAAGTGCTCAACTCACTATCACTTTTTACACCTTTTATGGGCCTTAATCACTAAATTTACACCTACTCGGGCCAATGCATATACTTAATGTGATATATTTAGAAGTTATGCTTATAAAGATGATATTTACAAAAAAGGCAAGTTTTACTGCATTTTTACATCTGTGCAAGAGAAACTAGTGCCGCGGCAGCAACATGGCCGAGGCAGGACCTGATGCCGAGGCAGCAACAGAAAGACAGGAAGCGATACTATAGGCGATCGAAAGAGAAAAATCCAAGGGATGTTTCTGGACATGCAACACATGGATCGGAACTGGTTAGCACGAGGAAAAGGCCAAGACAAGGCCACGCAGGAAAGCTTCTTAGTTAGAATAAACTTGGAAATATTTTATTTATGTACATGACTTGTTCCCTACTCCAAGTTGTATTCTACTTAGGAAAGGTTTGCCCTAGGCCAAGCCTATATAAGACCTAGCCGTCTAAGGGTATAAGAGAGCCGATTCATAGAGAGTTCACCCTAAGACTCAATGTTTTCTTTCTCTCAAATTATGTTCTAAGTTTTCTTAGGGTTTAGGTGAAGGTTGTTAAGTATTTTTGAGAGGAGATTGTACTTTATTCTTTGTTTCAATGCAATAAAACTATCAAGGTTTGCTTATCCTTTGCCATTCTTTGTTCTTGCATTCAAGCTCGGGAGAGAAGTTTGTGAGTAATCCATTTATCTAGACTCGGGAGAGTTAGATTCACGAAAGGGATAGGTACGGTGTTTCAATCACGAAATACTAACTCGGCCTAGGGATAGGTTAAAAGTTTCAGCGGCTAAAAGAAGTGTGAGATTGGTTGGTAGGTATAATTGATTCATGCCGGGAGGTATCATCAAGGACTAGTTATCAACAATACTTCGACTTAGGGATAAGCGGAGTCATCCAAGGACACTTTGCCGAACTTTGGTAAAGTCCACCCACGAGCAAGGGATTTCCGCGGCGGACAATTATCGTTGCTGCCAAGGCAGTAATCTACAGTACTGCCGAGGCAGTGATATACAATTGCATTGGACAGAGAAAAGTCAAACAAAGACAACGCTGCTGGATCCTGACCTCTCTCTATTAATCAAATCTCACGCTTTTACTTAGTTGTTTTATTTCAATTTATTTAGTTTCATCCAAACACAAATTACCTGTTTTTTTATTCTATTTCGTTTTACAGAACAAGAAGACGAAGGAAGCATATTAAGTATACCAATCCCTGTGGAGACGATACTCGATTATACTAATCACTTTATTACTTGCTATGTGTCCACTTGCACCAATTGTGCACTTTTAACACGCAACAAGTTTTTGGCGCCGTTGCCGGGGATTGGCAACTAAATTTTGCTTTCTTTATTTTCTTGTTTCTTTTTTTTAATTTTTATTTTACTTTGGTTTTTCTTGGTGTATGACCAGGGCCAACACAACCAACCCTTTGTACGAGTTAGACACAAAGATCGAACGTACACGGCAAAGGTTGAGGAGACAAATCCAAGAAGCTATGGCAGATCATCCGGCAGGACAAAACTTACCTACCGTCAATGGAGGTCTTCTGCCGCTGATAAGTGCTCAACTCACTATCACTTTTTACACCTTTTATTGGCATTAATCATCGAATTTACACCCACTCGGACCAATGCATGTACTTAATATGATATATTTAGAAGTTATGCTTATAGAGATAATATTTACAGAAAAGACACGTTTTACTGCATTTTTATATCTGTGTAGGAGAACCGGTGCCGCGACAGCGACAAGGCCGAGGCAGGACCTAATGCCGAGGCAGCAGCTGAGAGTCAGGAAGCAAGACTGTAGGCGATTGGAAGATAAAAAATCCAAGGGACGTTTCTGGACTTAAAGCACATGGATCGGAGCTGGCTAGCATGAGGAAAAGCCCAACACAAGGCCACGCTGGAAAGCCCCTTAGTCGAATTTAAACTTGGAAATATTTTAATTATGTACATGACTTGTTCCCTACTCCAAGTTCTATTCTACTTAGGAATGGTTTGCCCTAGGTCTAGCCTATATAAAGACCTAGCCGTCCAATGTATTACACACGGATACCTAGAGAGAGAGAGACGATTCATAATCTTGTTTTCTTTCTCTCAATTATGTTCTAAGCTTCCTTAGGGTTTAGGTGAAGGTTGTTAGTACTTGTGAGAGGAGATTGTACTTTGTCTTTGTTTCAATGCAATAAAATTATAAAGGTTTGCTTATCCTTTGTTATTCCTTGTTCTTGCATTCAAGCTCGGGAGAGAAGTTTGTGAGTAATCCATTTATCTAGACTCGGGAGAGTTAGATTCACGAAAGGGATAAGTACGGTGTTTCAATCGCGAAATACTAACTCGGCAGAGACAAGTCGATCAAATCCACAATACAACGCAACTGGATCCTGACCTATCTCTCTCTAATATTCAATTTTCTTTATTTTAGTTAGTTGTTTTAGTTCCATCACAACCCAAATTACTTGTGTTTTTTATTTCTTTCTACAGAACAAGAAGATGAAGAAGACATATTGAGTCTACCAATCCCTATGGAGACGATAATCCGATAAATACTTATCACTTATTACTTTCGATGTGTCCACTTGCACTAAACGCGCACTTTTGGCACGCGACAAGTTTTTGGCGTCGTTGCCGGGGATTGGCAACTAAATTTTGTTTTCTTTATTTTCTTGTTCCTTTTTATTTTTATTTTACTTTTGTTCTTCTTGGTGTATGACCAGGGCCAACCCAACCAACCCTTTGTACGAGTTAGATCCAGAGACCGAACGAACAAGGCTAAGGTTGAGGAGACAAATCCAAGAGGCTATGACAGATCACCCGACATGACAAAACTTACCTGTCGGTAATGGAGGTTTACCGCCGCCACCTGGGCCGCGGCAGCTCACTGTCAGAGACTTCCTGGAAGAGGACTTAAATGGATTAAACCCAGGAGTTGTTACACCAGAGATAGAAGCAGCCCACTTTGAACTGAAACCTGTCATGTTCAATATGCTTAACCCTATTGGACGGTTTGGTGGGTCTGTAACTGAAGATGCAAGGCAGCACCTCAAGTCCTTCATGGAGATATGCAATTCGTTTAAAATCCAAGGAGTCCATGAAGATGTCTTGCGATTGAAGTTATTCCCCTATTCACTGAGGGATAGGGAGAAAGCTTGGTTAAATAGCATTCCAGCAGGATCTATTGGATCTTGGAGTGAACTCTGCCGTGATTTTATTACTCGTTTTAACCCTATAAATTTATATAATAGAATTCGTAATGAAATCACTTATTTTTGACAGGCAGATGACGAACCTATGTACGAGGCATGGGAGCGATACAAGGAGTTACTGCACAAGTGTCCTTTGCATGGATTTCCCCTATGGACACAAGTGACCATGTTTTATAATGCCACAAATGCCCCGACAAGGATGATGTTAGATGCCTCGGCGAACGGAACACTCCTTGATAAAGCACCTGAGGAAGCTATTGAAATACTAAACAAACTCGCGAAGAATGATTTTCAATTCCCTACATCTAGGCGAGGAGGAGTAAGACGCCAAGCCACGGTGAATGAGCTAGACACATCAAATTCAGTGGCAGCACAATTGGCCTCTCTTACAAAGATGGTGCAAAACTTACAATTACAACAAAATACCCGTGAGGTTAAGGTAATTGATTCTTATTGTGACTTATGTGGAGGTAACCACAGTTCCGCTGATTGTATGAATCAAGAAACCGGTATGTATGTTGGAAACTACAACCAAAACAATATGATGTCAAACAACATACAACCCCTCATGGAAGAGGCATCCAAATCTATCATGGAGCAATCTAAACATTGCCTTAAACCCAACCACCCAACCTTCAGGATTTCAGCAACCGATGCAACATTTGTCGCCGCCGCAGGTCCAGCAACCAATGCCGCAGCAGCAGATACAGCAGCAACCAGTAAGTTCATTGGAGAACACGCTTAAAGCCTTTATTGTGCAACCCGAAGGCAAAATCGAGGACATACTAGTAAGAGTCGATAAATTTATTTTTCCTACTGACTTTCTTGTCCTTGATTGTGAAGCAGATGATAATGCACTGATCATCCTGGGGAGACCTTTCCTTGCAATTGGACGTACCTTAATTGACGTGGAAAAAGGAGAGTTGACAATGCGGGTCAATGACCAACAAGTCAAACTCAATGCATTCCACAACTTAAAAAAATATGATGATCCAGAGGAGTGCAAGGCCATCCACACAGTAGACACCAAAATATCCTGCCTTGGCAGTCTGCTCGGCAGGTTATTTGGCAAAAAGATCAAGTTCAAGATGGATGGACATACAGCAAAAAGGAGTGACCCACAACCGAATTATAATTCTAGCCAACAAGAGAGAATTATCTTGGGAGATGCATTTGCATGCACTCCACCAGTAACATGATCTCCTCCCTTTTCCTTATTAATATATTAGGATTAGTTTAGTTTATTTTTATTTGTTTTTGCTTTAAGTACTTTTCTTTTTGTGTGTTTAATTTTTTTTATTTAGGATAATAAGCAAGAATAAAGGAGAAGTAGCTCATAGCAGGAATTCTGCCGAGGCAGAAAACAGTGTCAGAACCGCAGTAGAACAGTGTAATGGCTAGTCTACCGAAATTCCTGCCGCGGCAGAAAAAGGAAACGACAGTAAAGAGTAACGGCTACAAAACGGCTAGTGGATCCAAACGGTCACAAGGCCGAGGCCTATATAAGAAACCCCTTCCTCTTGAACTATTCACTCTTGCTTTCTTGTTTGCTTTAGAATTCTTAACAATCTTGCTCTCACAATACTTTCTGCCTACTCACAATTTTCCCAGATTCTTTCCAAGAAAATCTCCAAGAATTCAAATCTCTCACAATCTTGATGGCCACTTACAAGCGATTTGCCCCAGCCAATGTTGAAGATCGTTTCAATCGATCTTTCATTGCCCGACAATTGTGGGAAGAACAAGGTTTTCAACATTCGGATGATGAAAACTACGGCATTGAGCATTATCTCTTTGACAGAATCAAGTACCAAGATTGGGAAATTTTCTGTCTCCAACCTGCCCAGTCGAACGCGACCATCGTACGGGAATTCTATGCGCACGGGCCCAGCAAAGACGATCTTTGTTACGCGAATACTCCATGGGAAACCGATACCCATAGAGGATCCGTAACAAGGCAGAGCCTAAAGCCCGAGGCCAAGATGTGGAATACCTTTGTCAAGCGACGCCTCATCCCTACATCCCACAACAGCACGGTAGACCGAAAACGATTGGTGCTCATCCAATCGATCATCAACAAAAGGACCATCAACGTTGGAGAAATCATCTTACGTGAAATTCACGAATGCGGTAAGAAAGATAGGGGACCATTGTATTTCCCATGTTTGATCACGGGTTTGTGTGTTGCTGCAGGTGTGCCAATAGAAGATACGGACGAATACACTCCCCAAAGGCGAGGATGGACTAGGGACTTTTGTCACAAAGTCATGTAGATCACGCAGGCGGAGCCAGTCCAAGCAACGACCCAGCAGTTCACTGCTGATACTGCAGCCGAGGCCCAGTACACGGCAGACATGCCAGACACTGCCCACACCTCTGCCGTAGCAGACCCGTACCAGGAGATTTTGCGAAGGATGGTAGCGATGGACCTCAGGCAACAGAGGTACATGAAGTATCAAAGAGATTTCAACGGCACATTAGCCCAAATGATGCTCCACGCTTTTCCAGATCAAGGGGCGCAATTTCTAGAATTTCCCAGCAATATGTTTGTCACAACTGCCCCTTACACCGACACTACACCAGCTCCGGGAGGACCAAGGCCGTTCTTCCATGCGGGCCCTCCACCACAGTACCATGTTGTTGGCCCATCCAGGGCAGCAAATTCTACCGCGGCATCATCTGCCAGCAGAAGACCATCCAAACGGAGGGCAGTCTTCAGCACTCCACCACGATCCTCAATCATCATGGGTAGTCTATCAGCTGAGATAGATGCTTATGTGCACCAAAGCTCCACCGTCGCCGGATCGAGTACACACCACACCGGGGGAGCCACGACAATGGAGGGTGGAACGGACATAATGCTAACCGAAGACATGGCCGATGTGGAAGAAGGAGAAGAGGTGGAGGCCCCAATGCAACGGACACCACCCACAAGAGTCCAACCGCCCCGGCAAGCAAAAGCTCAACCATCGTCGTCACCAAGAACAAAGCAATCGGCAGCAAGGCTAAGGAGAAAAGTTGTTACAAGCAG
Organism: Abelmoschus esculentus; assembly: GCA_035048815.1. Lineage (NCBI taxonomy): Eukaryota > Viridiplantae > Streptophyta > Magnoliopsida > Malvales > Malvaceae > Abelmoschus > Abelmoschus esculentus. The sequence continues at coordinate 9,862,707 of JAUCBN010000015.1, forward strand.
CTCTTCGGAGTCTCTTTAATAATTTTGTTCATATAATTCAATATTAATTGTTGTTTGCTTTCTATGCTGCTTATTCCTTTCATATTTTTGTTGCCCGCTATAATTTTCAAATATAAAGCATTGAGGACAATGCTTGGTTTGAGTTTGGGGGTGCAGATTCACTGCTAAGGCAGCAATCTACTACTGAGGCCTTGCCAAAAAGGGAGTATTATTCCAGTGATTTTTTGTGGTTTATTTTCATGCTCCCTGCCTTACTTGAATTAACTGCCTACACTTTTGCACTGCTTATCATCAGTATTGCCTTAGTTTATTCTTTAAGGCTATAGAAATCTTTCTCCTTACCATGATTAGGTCCTGTTAAGAAGGTTTAACCTTAGGATACTTAAGGATGAAAGCTTAGAAGCTTACTATAGGAAAAACTTTAAACACTTTTGGGACTTGTTGGATTAGAGGAATTCTTTTAATGAACTTAGGTGATAAAGACTTAGATTTTTGGGAAGGTAACTAGAGGTGCCTATCACCGGCTCTAGAAAGTACTCTTCTCCATGCTAGAGGTGCCCGAAATTGGCTCTAGTATGTTTTAAGGAATATCAAAAAGAAAGAAGGAATTAGTGAAGGGAAAAACACAATCCTTGAGGTGCCCGAAATTGGCTCAAGAATTGGTGGTTTAGAAAAGGAGAGAACACTTAAACAAATTCTACTTGTCTTGAACTTAGAGTTTATCTAAGAAATCCTTTAATCAAACATGTCCACAAAAACGCACACTCACAATTCTTATAGTTTGTTTCTAGGTAAACCCTTGGGTAGCCGAAAGGTTAAGACAAAAAAAAATAGGCCTAGCTATGGTGGGGAGAATAGATGGACATGTAAGACCAAGGGAAAGAGTAGAGTTCGGCAAATTGATGGTTTGCATTGCTTGAGGACAAGCAATAGTTCGAGTTTGGGGTTGTGATAAGTGCTCAACTCACTATCACTTTTTACACCTTTTATTGGCATTAATCACCGAATTTACACCCACTCGGACCAATGCATGTACTTAATGTGATATATTTAGAAGTTATGCTTATAGAGATAATATTTACAGAAAATGCATGTTTTACTGCATTTTTATATCTGTGCAGGAGAACCGGTGCCGTGGCAACGACAAGGCCGAGGCTGGACCTGATGCTGAGGCAGCAGCTGAGAGTTAGGAAGCAAGACTGTAGGCGATTGGAAGATAAAAAATCCAAGGGACGTTTCTGGACTTAAAGCACATGGATCGGAGCTGGCTAGCATGAGGAAAAGCCCAACACAAGGCCACGCGGGAAAGCCCCTTAGTCGAATTTAAACTTGGAAATATTTTAATTATGTACATGACTTATTCTCTACTCCAAGTTGTATTCTACTTAGGAAAGGTTTGCCCTAGGTCTAGCCTATATAAAGACCTAGCCGTCCAATGTATTACACACGGATACCTAGAGAGAGAGAGAGCCGATTCATAAACTTATTTTCTTTCTCTCAATTATGTTCTATGCTTCCTTAGGGTTTAGGTGAAGGTTGTTAGTATTTGTGAGAGGAGATTGTACTTTGTCTTTTTTCAATGCAATAAAATTATCAAGGTTTGCTTATCCTTTGTTATTCCTTGTTCTTGCATTCAAGATCGGGAGAGAAGTTTGTGAGTAATCCATTTATCTAGACTCGGGAGAGTTAGATTCACAAAAGGATAAGTACGGTATTTCAGTCGCGAAATACTAACTCAGCCTAGGGATAGGTTAAGAGTTTCAGCGGCTAAAAGAAGTGTGAGATTGGTTGGTGAGTATAATTGGTTCACGCCGAGAGGTATCATCAAGGACTAGTCATCAACAGTACTTCGACTTAGGGATAAGTGGAGTCATCCAAGGACACTTTGCCGAACTTTGGTAAAGTCCACCCACGAGCAAGGGATTGTCGTGGCGGACAAATATCGTCGCTGCCAAGGCAGTAAACTGCAGTACTACCGAGGCAGTGATATACAATTGCATTGGACAGAGACAAGTCAATCAAATCCACAATACAGTGCAACTGGATCCTGACCTCTCTCTATTAATCAAATCTCAAATTACATGTGTTTTTATTCTATTCCGTTTTACAGAACAAGAAGACGAAGGAAGCATATTAAGTATACCAATCCCTATGGAGACGATACTCGATTATACTAATCACTTTATTACTTGCGATGTGTCCACTTGCACCAATTGCGCACTTTTGACACGCAATAATAATGAATTCAGATAAATATTTTAAAGTTTCAGGAATACGAAACTTAATATCTAACCATGGGCTTACATTGAATAAAGTTAAAATGAACAAAGGACAACGAAACAAACCAAAACTTAAGCTTTGTTAGGTTCATCAATGGTGGTGTGAGCTTATTCAAGGGGGAGGTGCATGCTTATTGTAACACCTTGATTTCAGGTGTAACATTTGGGCCTCAAGCTCAATCCGAACCTAAAAATTTCAAAATATTTATAAGTCTAAAAAAAGTTTCATTAGTCAAATCCATTAAAATTCAATAATAAAACATAAATTCAAAGTTCAAAAGTATTAAGGAGCTCTAATTTAAAACATTATAATTTAATCTAATAAAAATAGGTTTACAAAATTTACACAAACTCAAATAGGTCTTAGAATACATTGCCTATCTACCTAACTAGTGTACTCTTTCAAAAGATCGATGCTGAAACTTATCATTGATGGTGTTCCATGTACCGATTTCCACCTAGAACCCTATACACAAAAGATACAAAATTTTGAACGCTGAGCTAGTGAAAACTCAGTGGGTATACCTCCACTCAACCATGATTTGTGCAATTCATAATTAAACGCATGCAACATATTTTGATGAAAGAGAAAGATTGGCGCTACAATGATCGCCTAAACACATGGTATTATGCATGGAAAAATTCATAGTAATTTCATAACATTCTCAACATTAATATTCATATATAATAGATGAGTGTGTCCTAAGTCACTTAACATCGGAACTCACACTCCTATATACCTTGAGTGTGTCTGGAGTCACTAAGAATCGAAACTCGCACTCTCATATACCTTGAGTGTGTTTGGAGTCACTAAGCATCGGAACTCATACTCCCTCAAATAAGTGGTCTGGAGTCACACAATATTAGAAGTCACTCTCTCATACGAGTGGTCCGAAATCACACAGCACCGGAAGCCACTCTTGGGCATCCGGATCCTATTCCAACATTCCCATAATCATAAACCATATACACAAGTATCCAACACAAGTTTACATATCAATACAAATTATTTTAAGGAATTTAATTTACTTTTCTTCACTTAGGTCATATACATAGTTAAAGTTCTCATTTCTCAATTTCACTATTCATTTTAGGCCTAAAGGGACCCACCAAAGCTATTAATATGAATTATTGACCCTCCGAACTCAAAGGCTAAAACTTAGATAGATTGGTTTGCATGTACCGATACGCCTATATGGTGTATTTGGTCCTTCAATTCTCTAAGCTCCTCTGGCTCCATTCAGTAAGGTGGGATCGAAATGGGAGTCATACTAAGCATCACGTCGATCCTAAATACTAACTCTCAATTCAGAGGTAATCTGGATAACTCTTCCAGGAACCCATATACAAACTCCCTCACTGTGGGGAGATTCTCTAGCATTGGCATCCCTACACTTGTATCAACCATATGGGCTAGGAAGTTCTCACATCCTTATTGCATAAACCTTTGTGCCGACAAGGCTGACACCACACGGGAAAGACATTAATTCTTTTCTCCCCTTACTTAAATCTTTGATCTGTCCGCCACTTGAAGCTTTAGAATCTTAATCGACAACCAAAACTCGCATCGTGCTGAAGCAATCAGTTCATTCCTAAGATGATATCAAACTCCTAAAATGATAATACCATTAAGTCCGCCGGAAACACTGATCCTTGAACCTCTAAGGGTGATGGGTAGCTAGTTTAGTCACTATTTTATCTTTAATTATGCTTTAATAATCAATTCGTGGCGTTGAATTGTTATTTTTCGTGTGATTTTTATACAGGACTTCGTGATTGGAAAACACATTCTAAAAGGGTTCATTCTATAAGTTTTATGAATTCATGGTTAGGTAAGTGGGCATAATCTGGGGCATGAAAAATCCGACAATGCACCACATCAACAGTCTTCTAGAAAATGATGTCAGCAACAACAGATAGTTTATCCATACGCAAATAACTTATCAAGCGTCCAAGGATAGCTTATCCTTTAAATTTGAAATTTTAAATTTAGAATTTATTTATTGTAATTAATTTGAATTTTTAGGAATTATCTTATCATTTTATAAGACTTTTTAGGTTTTTCGATTAGTATAAATACCCCTTTGGGGTAAGAACAATTCATCTCTTGTTCTTTGTTTTATTTTTACTTTGAATTTAAAAAGTTCTTTTCTTTTCTTTTTATTTATTTAAAATATGTTATGCATGATCTCTTCCATAATCATGCTGAGTTAATTTTCTTTTATGCTGAAGGTTACAATAATGACTTAGTTCCAACGTAAGGATTGGAATGAAATATTTTTATTTTTGGGAATCTCTTTCAATTTTATAAAATAGATTTTTTAAAATCAGACGATTTCAAAACCAAAAATTGGCTTTTGCAAAAAATTTATTTTGGTTGAATTTGTGGGAGGAAGGATCGAATATTGAAGCAAATTCGAATTCTTGGAAACATAGTAAATTGATTACTAAGAAGGAAAATTGAGATTGGAACTAGTGTTATTGAAACGAATAATATGATTCAGGTTTTTATTGAACCTAAATAATTTTGATATATAACACTATCTTTGGCTAGATCAACTTTGCATTTCGATATCAAAGATAGAACTTGGATATTCGGTTACAAGAGCGTAGTCTTAAGGATTAACCTTGTATGCAATTAACTGATGTGAATCCTGAAGTAAAAAAATTCTTTTCCGATGATCTACGGAATTGAGTCAGAGCCAATGTCTAAGGCTTAATCATAAAAACTGAATCTATTTCAATCAAAATTTTGCTTTAATTTCTTTGTTCTTTTACTATTTTTGACAAATAATCTTGTATTTTTATCGAAATAGTACTCAACATACTTCTTGGCTCACTGATCAAGCAAACATCAATCAAGAAGTTTTCGAATCCCTGTGAGACTGGACCTTCCTATCTTTTACTACATTATTAATTTATTTTATCTTAGATTAAGGCATTTTATTTTGACACTTTACAACGTGTGCCAAAATTGGCGCAGTTGTCGAGGATTCGACAAAGTTTCTAATTAAGTTTGTTTGATTTATGACCAGAAAAAATATGAGAAAACAAGGAGACTATATCCGGGAGATTGAAGCATACGCCCAAGGACTACATGCCCAAACACTTCAGGAAAAGAAATGAAGATTGCGACAACAATAGTTAGAATGTGATTTAGAATCAACATCTAAAGCAAAATCACAATTTGACCACACAATCGAAGAACAAGACACAATAGGAGACAATAAACGAACCATCCAACAACTCACTACGGTACCCCATGATTACCAGCTGATGTGCATAACATTCCCGAATGGTGAAACACCATTCACTCTTAAGATCGACTTAATACATATACTACCAACCTTTTATGGCTTGACCAGTGAAAATCCCCACAAACATTTTAAGGAGTTCCATATGGTTTGCCTAAGTACAAAACCACGGGGAGTTTTTGAAGATCAAATTAAACTTTGTGCTTTTTCATTTTCTTTAGTTGATATTTCAAAATATTGATTATTTGATCTTCCTTCTAATTTTGTTACAACTTGGACTGAAAAGACTCGCTTATTTCTTGACATGTTCTTTCCAGCAATTAAGGCGAGCGAGTTAAGAAGAAGTATCATAAGTACCCAACAAAAGGATATTGAGTCACTATATGACTATTGGGAGCATTTTAAAAAGTTAAGCGCTCTTCAACACACTTTGTCTGAACAAACTCTTGTCCAGTACTTTTACAAAGGATTAACACCTATGGATATGAAGGTAGTTGACACAACATGTGGAGGAGTGCTCGTAATACGGCACCAACCGCAACAAGAATATTGATAACTACCATGGTCGCTAATTTGCAACAATTTCGTCAACCAAATGAACCCTCTCGACGAGTTCACGAGGTAAGTAACGTTTCCCTTGAATAAAAGATTGACAAATTAGTTGATATTGTTCAATCTCATATTGTAGATAAAAGAATGACAACCAAGGTATGTGGAATATGTACAAGACCAGAACATACAAAGGACTACTGTCCAATGATACAAAATGAGGACAATGTGCAGGTAAATGACATGGGAAATTGTCCTAGACCTCCCCAAGGATAATACAACCTAAATCCAATTTGGAAAAATTATCTAAATTCTGGTTATACTCAACACTAATTGTAAAATCAACCATTTTAGAAGACACAACCCGTTCAAAAACAATACCAACAACCAAAGTCATCTTTATAATCCATTGTTTAAGGTTTAACGTTGTCTCAAGAAAATTTCCAAAACAGAACTGAATTTCATTTCTATGAGTTAGACAAACACATAAGCCAACTAGCTCAAAGCATGGGGAGACTAGAGTTGCAGGGAAGACTTTCTTCTCAAACGGAGTCAAATTTGAGAGAGAATGTTAGTGCTATCACCCTCTGGAGTGACACTATAATCAAAACAAAAGAGATAGAAAACACCTAAGAAACATCAACAAAGGACAAAACGTAAAAAGGTAAACAAAAAGAATCATCACCTCCCACACAAGGTACGTCCGATCCTATCCCTTCTTCTTGTTATATTCCACCTTCTTCGAGAATAATGAAACGTGGTAAACGAGATGAACAAAAAGAAATAATTGAGGTGTTCCAAAAACTACAAGTCAACATTCCTCTCCTTGAAGTAATCCGACAAGTACCAAGGTATGCACGATTTTTGACAGAACTTTGTACCAAAAAGATGAAATTGATTGGAAACGAAAAAGGTAAATTTTGGAGAAAATGTTTCCGCAGTATTCTAGCGAAATCTCCCGCCAAAGATGAAGGATCAAGGTATATTCTCTATAACTTGCAAAACTAGGAAATATTTTAATAAATCGTGTAATATGTGACTTAGGAGCATCAATTAATTTTATGCCTCTTTCTGTTTATAAAATGATTACTATTAATCCTTTGAATGAAACGAGAATCATCATCTAGTTGGCAGATCAATCTATTATTTATCCGGAGGGAAATCCTTCTCGGTCGTCCCTTCCTTAGCTTATAAAATACAAAGATCGATGTGTGAAGAGATTTATTAACAATGGAGTTTGATTGTGATGTCATTGAATTTGATGTCTGTAGAGATATAAAACATCCTGATTCTATGGAAAACGTTAGCTTCATTGAAATTCATGAACCTTTAGTTGATGGATATATGAAAATTAATGTACCTAATGATTTGTGTAGGGAATTAAAACGTCACGACAAAGAGAATAAGAAGTTGAAAAATGCTTATTCTATTCATTTTGATTTATACCTTACTCTTTTTATCAAGAAAAATGGAAAAGATTAATGATCATAAAATTTCACATAGGGAATCTCTTAGTTGGACAAAATGTAAAAATTGGAGAAAGTATTTATTTCAACATCTTTAGTCTGAATCAGGTCGTCGAGTTAATGACGTTAAATAAAGCGCTGAAGGGGAGGTAACACAATTTGTTTATTTAATTTTTTTATTCTATTTTTATTTATTATTTATTAATTTTATTTATTTTTCTTTTGAATTTTTAGGTACCCAAGTTTGTTTTGAATAATTAGGGTGATAAGCTAAACCCAAATACTTGTCAAGTTTTCTCCTTTCCTGTCTTTAATTTCTATATACATAATGGGACATCATGCTTTAAGTGTGTGTGGGGTCTCTACTAATACTTGTCAAGTTCTCTAAAGGACTAGTAACAACTGGACTATACCACTCCGAGCATATGAAAAAAAAAAGTTGATCTTGAGTCTATTAGTGCAACAACTGGAACTAAAAACAAGGTAAAGGTACCTGAGATAACATTTGTAGCCTCACAATCTTTTTGAGACCTCATCACATACTGTCTCGCAGGTGCTCTAGCGGTAGATTGGAAGGTCCCCCACTCTAATGTCTAGAGGTGTGAATCGTTCATCCTCTAGCAAAACCTTGCCTTCTCTAAGCGGGGTAAGTGTTCTTCGGAGCCTGGACGAGTATGTTGTTTGCTACATCGGGGTAATCCTTCATAAGATTATCAAATGATACACATCCATAACACTTCTAGCCCAGCCTCCAACACTCTCCATGGTGCTTATTCCCACAATTTCCATATACTAGTATATTCATCCTTTGGGTTGAACCTCTCAAACTCCTTTCCAAAGCTGAAGAGAAAGAGTGCCTCACACGATTAATAGACTCCGACTGATGATCAAACTATGTACATTGATTTCTCACTTCTCCTCTAAAACCTATATTGTCTCGGTTCATTCTTGAAGATGACTGAGAATAACTGCGAGAGAAGTTAGAGGTTCTTCCACTAGAACCTTCTTGCCCACTAGTCTTTCCAAGCCAAATACCTCCCACTAGCTCTAGTGCCTTATCACTAGACACCAACGTTGTAATTATGGACGGTGGCTCCGTTTTCATGCATATCAGGATTTCTTTCTTCAAATTGTAATCACTAATTTTATCCGGGATAAACCTGATTTTAATTTTTGATCGAATAATGGGCTTGTAATTATTAATCTAAAAAATGAAAAAAAATATTATTATGTGTATTATACTTATTTTCTTCTTTCTATTTTGGTTTCAATTCAATTTCATTTTTGTCGAAGCCGAAAATCAAAGACATTATATTATATATGTCATTTGTATATAAAATACATGTTTTTATCTTTCTTTTTAAAATCCAAAAATATTATAACATAATTTGATTTTCCTTTTAAACTTTTGTTCATATTTCGTTATCTTTTATTCAATTTGGTTTTATTATTATTATTATTATTATTATCTTTTATTCTATTTTATTTAATAATAATATTATTATTATTATTTATTTTCGATTCTCCTTTATTATTATTATAAGTTAAGTAAAAAAATCAGATTTATAAATAAATCATATCCAAAACCAATATACAAATTAAAACCCAAATAACAAATACACAACCCATTTTTAATTACAATCAGACCCAATACAATAATAAGCCCGAAATAAACAATTAATTACAACCCAAGTTAAATTACAAGGCCCGTTTAATCTAACCCAGATCCGGATACCTATTGAAAACCCTAACTAATCTAACCTTTATCCTTGCGCAGCCACTTAATAGTTGTTGGATCTGAAATAGATCCAACGGTCTAGATCGCGGGAAGAGAAGAATCTGGATTGTCCATGCGCGCCTCCTTGTATACCGCGTACATGACATGCGCGCGCGTATGGCACACGCCGACCTTTCGAATGCCCATCGAACCCTTCAAATTCTCCGATCATCGGCGATGACTGATCACCAGTAGTCCCCCTCTCATTCCAGCAGCCACGTACATACAAGAAGACAATAAAACAAGCATCAGAATCGTACGATTCACAACCAAAAAAGGCCAACAATACCAATTTCAGAGGCACACAAACAGCAATTACAATAGAATTTCAGAGCGGATAGCCGACCAAAAATCATAAGATTTCAGAGAAATGCAACCAATGGGAAAAATCAATCGATTTTCTTTTTTATTTATTTCATGTAATTCGGCTATAAAGCCGAAACAAGATAATGTAATCGGGATCCTTTCTCGAACCATTTCGAATCAATACAAAAGAACACCAGGTAACAAAGACCTCTTTTTTATTTTTTGTACGTAAAAAAATAAGAACTATTTAGGGTTTTGTTCATGTTCTTTTGAGTTTTCTCATACCTATTCATAGAAATTTATCACCTAGCTCTCTTATTCTAGTGGGAGGTAATATGGTCTATCATTATTCATCACCACCAATTTCATCAATCTCACCAGCAGTGTCTACGCCTCTTGTGTCCTTTTTTGCTACTTCTCATGTCGGGACAGATCATGCATTATCTTCATCACTCAAAGAGATTTATTCATATCATGATTCAGAAGGTACTCATCATGTTATAAATGACAACAATGTTGTTTATGCTTCTAAAGCTTACAAAGGTAAAAACTCTTTACTTGTGGGGAATGATGATGAAGTTCGAATTTATAAGTTTGGAACAAGTTATTTATATGTAAAAATTAAACCTTTATTTTTACAAAATCTTTTACATGTTCTTGATGTTAAGAAAAATTTATTGTACGTCTCTCAATTAGCTAGAGACAATAATATATTCTTTGAGCTTTATTCTAATGGTTGTGTTGTGAAGGATGCTTTGACTCAAATCATTCTCCTATATGGGAGCTCACTCGTAAAGGTTTATACAGGTTGGTCTCACCTAAGAATAAAGATACAACTGAAGTTAATATTGTTTCAAGTTCAGGCCTTGATTTGGATTCTTCTAAGTCTGATTTGTTTTACTTTTTTGACATAAACGTTTAGGACATCTTTCATTTAGTGTCCTCAAGATTGTACTTACCTCATGTCACATTAGCACTACTAAAAATAAATTGTTAAACATTTGTATTGCATGTCAATAAGGAAAATAATATAAGCTACCCTTCAAAGCTGTTTGACTCAATATGAAACTCTTTTTCAATTAGTTGTCTCTGATATATGGGGACCGACTCCCATTACTTCTGATGGTTATGCATATTATATATCATTTGTTGATATTTTTAGTAGACACACATGGGTATTTACTACAAAGAAAATGACGTTAAGAAATGCTTTATAAATTTTTATAAGATGGTTGGTATTCAATTTGGGTGTAAAATAAAAGCATTCTAGACAGATAGGGGAGGAGAATACAAGGCTCTTGAAAATTTATTGGTAACAAATGTAATTCAATATCGAATTTCTTGTCCTGGTACATCTGAACAGAATGATAAAGCTGAAAAAAAATAGACACATAGTTGAAACTGGTTTAACCTTACTTGCTCAAGCCTCACTTCCCTTGAAGTTTTGGAATCATGACTTCACTACGATAGTGTTTCTAATAAATCGGTTACCCATAGAAGTGTTACATGATAAATCCCCATATGAAATTATATTTCAAAAACAACCAGATTATTCATACATGAAGGTGTTTGGGTGTGCATATTTTCCTTGTCTTAGATCTTTTAATCAAAACAAGTTAGAGTTTCGCTTTAAGCAATGTGTTTTTCTTGGATATATTACTTTTCAAAAAGGATATAAATATATAGATGAGAATGGTCGAATATTTATTTCTAAGAATGGTATCTTTGATGAAGGAGTTTTTCCTTTCTATGCTATTGTTGCTAGTCAAGTTATAGATTCAAGAGTATTTGGTTATCTACCTATTGTTAAATGCTCTTCTTCAAGACAATGTCATTTTTCATCTCCAAATAGATTCAAGCAACCATCAGAATGCTCAACATTACTTGTGTCTGTCAAAACAAATAAATCAATGCTTGATCGATTGAACAATAACACAGTTGTTTTAGAACAAGTTGGTGCATCTACTATAGTTTAAATTACAGAAAATGGAAATCCTAATTTCAGTGCACAACCTACAGACAACAATGGTGAAGTGTCTAATTCTGTTGAACAAGAGCAATATATTTCCCTTAGGATATTTGTTAGACCGTTTTCCTTAATTAATTCAATAGTCATCTCATTTATAAATTAGTTGGTCTTTATTTGAAGGTATTACATCTTGAATCAATAAAAAAAATTGAGAGTATCGTCTCTCTTTCCTAAACTATCCAATTTTATAATCTTGACAGGCTCATTATCCAAATCCATTAAAATCCAACAATAAAACATAAGTTTAAAGTTCAAAAGTATTAAGGTGCTCCAATTTAAAAACAATAACATTCGATCAAATAAGTATGGGTTTGTGAAAGTTACATAAACTCAAATAGGTCCTAGAATACATGACACATTTATTTAAGTAGTATACTCATATAAAAGATCGATGTTGAAACATATCGTTTATGGTACTCTATGTATCGATTTCCACTTAGAACCCTGCACACAGAAGAACAAAAAATTCAAACGCTAAGGTACTGAAAGCTCAATGGGTATACCTCCACTCAACCATAATTTGTACAATTCAAAATTAAATGCATACAACATGTTATGATGAAAGATAAATATTAGAGCTATAATGATCACCTAAACACATGGTATAATGTATGGAAAAATTCATAGCAATTTCATAGCATTCTCAACATCAATATTCATATACAAATTATGAATGTCTCCGAAGTCACTAAGCATCGGAACTCACACTCTCACATATACCTTAAGTGTTTTTGGAGTCATTAAGCATCGAAATTCACACTCCTTCAAATAAGTGGTCCGGAGTCACACAACATCGGAAGCCACTCTCTTATACAAGTGGTCCGAAGTCACACAACATCTTAAACCACTCTTAGGTATTTGGATCCCGTTTCAACATTCCCAAAATCATCAACCATATACACAAGTATTAAACACAAGTTTATATATCAAAATAAAATATTTCAAGGCATTTAATTCACATTTATCCACTTAGGTCATATATATAGCCGAAGTTATTATTTTTCAGTTTTACTATTCATTTTATGCCTAAAGGGGTCCATTAAAGCTTTAATATGAATTATTGATCCTTTGAACTCAAAGGCTAAAACTTGGATAGATTGGTCTGTGCGTACCGATACGCTAATATTGAGTATCAGTACGCCCCTAACTTGAATCGATAATCTTACATTGAGTACCCAAAATTCATTCGAACAAATTAAATTATCTTCATTAACTCGTACCAATACACCTATTTGGCATATCGATACCATGTACCGGTACGAGGGTCACTCGTACTAATACTTGACTTCAATAGAACAATGGTAATGGTACGCAATCGCATACCGGTACATCAAAACAATTATGTAATTATTCAAAATGCATAGATACCGATACTTGTGTAGCCGTATCGGTACGCCCTTCTTAAAATTCTCATTTTTCCTCTGACGGGTACCGATATGGGTTCCCCTCGTACCAGTACTTAAGCCCAAATTTTCAGGTCTAGAGTTCGAAAAACACATCTTCACCTACGTATACCTCCCATAACCTTCCAAAACTCTCCTACAAATCATCTAAAGCAAAATTAAAAAGATACCAACAATTTCACCAAGTTACGATCCCAGATTTCACCACGAGCTTCTTAAGTAATAAATAATAATCTTATTCTTTATTTTTTTCTAATTAATTAGATTTCCAACACCATCATTTAGCAAATCCTATTTTCCTTTTATTTTGCCATCACTTTGCCACAAATTGCCATATATCCATGCTTTGTCACGACTTTTCCCCAAGAATCTTTATTTCTCATGAAGACAGATCATGGGTGAATTATAATATTAGACCCTACATTTGTTGGTCTTTTTATTATATCAACTTAATTTTGAATCTATTCAATTTAATCATTAATCATATTTTAATTCTCTCATTTTGTTCACCAAGTAACCTATTTATACAATTAATCTTTCCATTCCTTCATATCATAAACTAAATACTCTGCATCTTTACACTTTGCTCCTTAATTTCATATTAATTCTGGTTTCCTTTATCTTCATATTAAATCTTTAAATCCTTCAATTTATCGTTCCGATCCATTTTATGCATTTTATTATCATCATTCTATCTTATTGAAACCAAATTTCCAAACTTGTATCTTCATATTTAGTTCTTTTAATGAGAATTGTACTTAGCGACTATTTTGCAAAAAATTTAGATTGTAAGACTAAAAGTATCATTTCGCATAGTTAAGGTCATATGGATGTAATTAAACTTGTTGTAGACTTGTGGTTAAAATTTCAGGTTTATCGAATTTAATTTGTTTAGTCAATTTACTCGTATTTAATTTTAGGGACTTGCCTGTAAAATAGGTGCAAACTTATCAATTATCCGAAATTGACTTTACCAGCATATAATTCACATTATATGGGTTGTACTCATAAATTTCCATATCTTGATTCCATTTATATATCCTTAATTAGGCCATTTAAATGGAAAGAGAAATGATTAACTTCAAACGTCAGATTTTAAACTTCATATTAATAACTAGATGGTCTAATTACACACATAGAACTCATAATTTCCATGTTTTATACTCATAGCTTTCTATCTCATACTTTCACATTTTTAACTGAGGTTTCCGAATTCCAAAATTTTACAAATTAATTTTAAATCTTTATCTTTTAGTTCAAGCCTACTACTGAATATTTATTCAGATTAGTCCTCTTTCTATTCTCTTATAAAGATTAAATTTATTCTCGACATTGAATTTTCAATACCAGAAACCTAATTTCAACCAGGGACAGAACCATAAATTTATTTAAGGGTGTCATTTTTTGAACAATATTTAAAAAGAAATCATTATTTATAAAGGGGTGTCAATTATATATATTTTTAATTTTTTATATACAAATTATATAAAAAATATGATTTTCTAAAAATTTTGGGGGTCAACAGACACCCCAATTGTATATGTGGTTCTGTCCATAATCTCAACTAGACCAATTTTTAGATTGTTACAATTTACAGTACCCGATTTACATTTATCAACTAATAACTTGGATATAGATGATTAAAAAAATATATATATAAAATTTTTAGAATGATAACTAGATCTTGTGCCATGAAACCCTATAATTGGGCATGATTGGAAATGGGAGATGCTTCACTAAGTTGTTCTTGATGATATCCTTGAGAGAGTTTATGCTATTAAGGCTCCTAACTACTATGTTAAAAAAAACTCCCAACTACTAAGGATCGTTTTGTAATAAAATAAAAAATTAATAATTATTTTGTAATTTTTAAAATCTTAATTTATTTTTTATTCTTCCCCCAAAAAAATTAAGAACTACAAATGCCTTGGATCTTAATTCGTTACATATTTACCTTTTAAGTCCCCTGCTTCCTTCACCGATCTAATCTTTTGTGTCAATGAAATCTTTGTAAATCGCAACCAAATCGAATCGAATTATTCAAAAATCTAAATATTAATTTAATTTAAAATTAACTTGAATAATTTAATATTATCCCGAACCGAAAACGATAAATATAGTATTGATCTGAATAAAAATAATTATTCTGATTTTGATCCAATCTAATATTTAAAATTGGACCCGACTCATCATAAATTTGAACTAAATTAGAAGTAGTCTTCTTACTTCGATTGAAATCAAATACGAACACAACAAAAATATAAATTAACAATGAAAAAGGAAACTCTCCACTGCAACAATGATTTTTTAAAAACGGAAATCAGCTTTGATTCAAAGAAGAGCTCCTTTTCAATGGCGAATCCCAGGCTCCGCGCGTTGACTCGGTGGGGAAAGTGGGCAAAGAAGGATTGGGCCATAGCAGCCGTCGGATTTACCATCATCCTCTTCGCTCTCACTCTCCTCTTCGATTCTCGAAACCCCTCTATTCCCAATCTCCTCTCCGCTCAGGATCTCGTTCCCTTGACTTTGCTCCATAGGGCAAAAGCTACAGGCGCATGTACCCACTTTCTTCTCCTTGAATTCGGTTAATTTGTTTGTTTCGGTTTTCTTGTCAATGTTATTAACTTGTACTCAATTTTTGCTTAATTTTCTTTTTCAGTTTGCTTAGATGGAAGTTTACCAGGATACCATTTTCAGAAGGGCTTTGGATCTGGCTCTAACAATTGGCTTCTCCACATTGAGGTAAAATTGATTGCTTTTCATTTACGTCCATTTTACAAGAAATTAGCTTTGTTTTCAAGTTTTTCTTGTTTTGTTCATAGGGTGGAGGTTGGTGTAATTCAATAAAAAACTGCAATATTCGAAAAAGAACAGCTCTAGGTTCCTCAAATTACATGGACCGCCTGGTTTCATTTGCTGGGATTTTAAGCCGTAAACCTTCACAAAATCCTGGTATATATTTTTTTTGCATCTTTAATTACTTTATTTGATAAATTATGCTGTTTGAAGAATGTGATTTCCAAATGGGAAAATTTTTCTTTTCTAGATTTTTACAATTGGAACATAGTTAAGATACGTTATTGTGATGGTGCATCTTTGGCTGGCCACCCTGAAAGTGAGTTCAAGGTAAATTTTGCTAGTTATTTAAAACTGGAATGGTTATTTGCTTTAAAAATTTTGCTTTTTTATTTTTCGAGTTTTGTTCCTATTGCCGTTCACAGAATGGAACAAAGCTTTTCTTTAGAGGCCAACTTATTTGGGAAGCAATTATGAGTGAACTCTTATCACTTGGCCTGTCTAAGGCGAAACAGGTAGCAACGTCTATGCTTTTTTAGAGTTTTCATATTTAAAGATGGAATTTTTAATAATAAATTACTTTCACTTTTTCACAATTGTTAGTTATTCAGTTGTCCGTTGCTACTTTCTAGGTGAGTCGGTGACGGGCTTTTTGACTTTGCAGGCACTTCTTTCAGGATGCTCTGCTGGAGGTTTGGCAACTCTTATACATTGCGATGACTTCCGAGATCATCTCCCGAAGGATGCCACTGTCAAGTGTCTTGCTGATGCAGGTTTTTTCCTTGATGAGTATGTTTCTTTTTTGGTACAAAATCAATTCCTTTTAAATTTTAAGCCTGTTCTTAAACTGATCATAGTAGTCTATAATGCGAGGATTTAAAACTACAGTAATGTATATTTCTATGTATTTAATAATGTAACTATGTATGCAAGAATTCATGCTCGAACATAAATCATTTTGATGTTCCAAAAATTAGTAGGTGCTGAGATACTTGCATATCCAGATTTACTAAGTATTCCTTCATTTATTGTATAATTCAAGTTAATGCCTCCTAATTAAAGTTAGTATGTTAGTTTATTTTCTATTTTCTACATTGCAGGCCTGATGTTCATGGAAATCGTACCATGGGTGCTTTCTACCATGATGTTCTCCAACTGCAGGTTCAGATTCAATCTCCATATGTCATGCCATGCATTATTCATCCTTAGAAAATGATAATATCATTGGTTTTAGTCATTTTGACGATTTTCATACATGTCAGGGTGTAGCAAAAAGTTTGCACAAGAAATGTGTCAGAAGAATGGAGCCATCCAAGGCAGGTTTTGCTTTTGTCTTTTATTTGTTTCTTGATTCCCTTTGGTATCCATATCACTTTATATTTGGTCATTTTTCGCTTTTACTGTTGAAGTTCAACAAGTTTGAATCACAACATTTACCTGCTGTCATCTGTTGTTGATTGCTCTTCCAGTGCATCTTTCCAAAAAAAATTGTTGAAAACATTAGGACCCCATTGTTCATTGTCAACCCCGCCTATGATTTTTGGCAGGTAATTCGTTCCAACAGTACTATTTTCTAATGACATAATACTATTTCCTTTCCATTTAAGAGGCCCTAACACTGACTGGATAATCATTAGATACAACACATCTTAGTCCCTACTGTATCAGACCCTCATGGCTACTGGAGAAGATGCAGATTGAGCATTCAGAAGTGTGATTCTACCCAGATTGGAACACTACAAGGTAAGTTGTATGTGTGATATGTACCCGATCTACTTTTCTCAACAATCCAAATCCAATTAAACTTTAGAACATTGAAATCAGAGTTTGTCTTGCAATTAAAATTTCCAACCAATGAAGCAACTCTTATGTCGTTGCTTGGCCTGATTTCTTTTATTGTTTATTACGTGTAGGTTTCCGTAGTTCCCTGCTTAAGGCACTAAGTAAGCTTGAGAAAGACAAGGAAAGTGGTATGTTTATAAATTCTTGCTTTGTTCATTGCCAAACATGGATGGCTGAGACATGGCATTCACCCAATTCTCCAAGAATCAACAATAAGGTTAGCAATGCTTTGAATATTCAAACATGTTCTGTATTATGGATATCAAATGGTAGTTTTCAGGACCTGTCATGACTATTTGAAAGTAAAAACAGCTTATCTAGGGGTGTTTTTGAAACAGACCATTGCAGAGTCTGTGGGTGATTGGTACTTTGGCCGTAAACCATCGAAGGAGATTGACTGCCCTTACCCCTGCAATCCCACTTGCTATAACATGGACTTCACGCAAGGTGTCTGAGACACGTCTTGAATACTGATTAACCTCACTAGCTTCAAACCACCGCCAGATATTCTCCAAATTTGCAGCCATAGGAGGACCTTGGATATTCAAATACAGTATGTACAATCAGATGACTGTTCATAGTTGCCCCTTTGCTAATGTTCAAATTAAAGTCTAGAATCTCTATTCAATTTCATATAGTTTTCTTCACTCTTTAACATTATTTGGTGATTAAGCTGAATTTCAATTTTTACAATGAACCTAAAATCGAATTACTTGTGCAGCAACTATGAACAGTCAAATCTTAACTGCTAGCATGCTTCATGACAGTGAGGTGATTGTTTTGACTTCATTGTACATAAAATTACTTCAAATTAAATATTAAGCTAAATGGAGTTCCTTGCTTTCCTTTGTTCACGTTCATGCATTAGCTGCTTTTTTTCATATATAATATACATATTTGTTTCCGTAAAAAAATATATATATATTTGTTTTACGATTTATGTTCGGAGTACGAGATTGTTTCTCTCAATAATATCATTTGTAAAGCTTGAACTTTTGTCCTTTTCGCTGGGAGTGTAATGCAACTTAATAATGCATCCAACACTTGTATATACCATAGCCTTTTTCTTGCCTAAGCTGAATCATTGCCCTAAGCCCCTAACCAATATCTTTAACAAGCACTTATACGCGTGGATGGACTTAGATGTTGCAGGCACCCTAAGAAATTTGTTTTCTAATTAAATGAATTAGTGGATTAGAGTCGTCATTCCTCAAAAGGTATTTTAATCTTTTAATTTTGATTCAAATCTTTGTTCATTAATCATAATAAAATAATATTTGGATAAAAAAAATAGGAATCTATTATTGAAAACATTTTAGTACCATGATTTTAAATCTTAGCTTTTTACCATATGATTCCATTTCAGTCGAGGTGTTTAATTTTTTTTTAAAAAAAAGTTAAGAGGTAAGAATCTATTTTTTACCATATGATTTTCCGAATATCAGCAACACAAGCAAACCTATCTCCTCTATAAAATCCACAACATCATCATCTCACGACAAGTGCCAGCATGCCTCTTCCTTTCATCATTCGGTCTACGCACCATGAAACAATTATTGTTCACATCACTTCAAAAATCAAATTCCACGAAGTATTTTGATCAGGGTGTTAACGAGTTAAACAGAGTTATTCAGATTCGATTCGGTCAAAATTCGATAAATACTTTATTCAGATTAGTTCGATTCGAACTTGAACTCGACTCGATACTTTAATGAGTTGAATCAAGCAAAGTCTAACTCGATTCTATAAGTTTACGAATAACTCGTTAATTTTTTAAGATATTTTTTAATAATTACTTTAAAATTATTTCATTCAAAATATAAATCTAAATAATAATAATAATAATAATAATTATTAATTTGTGGATTGTTACTTTAATTTTAATATGCTAGTGTATTTATAGATTATTACTTTTGAATTTAGACTTTAAATAGTGTTCTATACACTCCTTTGATATTTTTGGTTAAATTTGTTAATTTATATTAATATTAAGTCTCGTATAGTATTATTAAATTTTATTTTTAGTTAAAAATAAGATAAATTTTTTTAGTGAGTTTAACGAGCATGGGTCGAGCATAATTTCAACGAGCAACGAGTCAAATCGAGCAACAAAATTTTTTAACGAACACAAATCGAGCAATGCCCAACTCACGATCGACTCGCTCGATAAGCACCATGAACATTAAATGCATAATGAACATAGAAATATCAATTAATTGCTAATGGGTAGGGATGTAAAAAGCTAACCCGACCTGAAAACCCTGAAACCTGTTCGAGTCAGAACCTAGTTTGACCTGGGGATGTAATGATCCGAACCCAATCTGTATCCGACTGTTGTTGACCCGAACCCGAGTTGGACTTCTTACTGTAGTAACCAAACCCGAATTGTATCCGACCGAGAATGACCCGAACCCGATTTTCAACCTATTATTGTAGACTCGAAACCCGACTTGCATCTAACTGAAACAAACCCGAACCCGAGTTTGACCTGGCAGATAACCGATATTACCCGACTAAATCGACCCGAGACATGATTTTACCCGACCTGATAAATGACTCGACTTGTTTTGAACCCGACCTGTTATTGATCTGAACTAATATTAACAAGACTTAATATTTATATGATATATAATTAAGTATATCTATAATTTTTTATGAATTTAAAATATTAATAAATATAATTATCTTAAAAAATAGAATTAGACATGAGAATTAATTTAGGGATTAATATTTAAATTTAGTATTACACATTTAATTAAATTAATTTATTTACTATTTTATTTAATTTTAATGTATTTCATTTTAATTTTAAAATAATATTCTATTAAAAATTATATTTTTAAATTAATATTTAATTAAGTTAAATTAATTTATTAAACTTAGGTTAATTAAACTAAATTAAAATATAAAAACATAAATTATAAACATAATTAAAAGAATTTTAAAATCAAGTTTTTATTAAATTAATCTAAATTATGACTCAATTAAATTAAACCAAAATAATTGATAAAAAAAAAAGAAAAAGACAATTGATATAAAAAAGTGAAAAGATCGGAGGGAAATAAGCCACTCATTTTTTTAAAGTTTGAGATTAATTTACTTTTAGTGTAAAAATTTTGGAGGGATATAAAAAAGAGGGAAAAATTTTGGACGGAAAAATTAGAAATAAATTTTGATTATTATATAAAAAGAGAAAAACAAAAATTTGGAGGGAATTAATATATATAGTAAATTTTGGAGTTTTATTATTATTATTACAACATATAATCAAATAATAAATTTTGATTAAATATAATTAATTAAAAATATAAAAAAGGGAGATTATATTTAGATATTCATTTGACACTACTCTAGGTCAGGTAAAAAATTACTCATATTTTTATATAGGTCGCTCCAAAAAATCGAATCTCGCGTTGCTCTACACCTTATTTTAGAATTATTTCAATTTAATTATGATCACTCGAAAATTAAGTTTTATATTTTATTTTTTATTTTATTTGATCCTCATTTAATTAAAATCAGATTATATATTTTAAAATTATTTCAATTTAATCGTAGGAAAATAGTTTAGTGATTGAAGAATTAATCTTAGAGGATTAGTGTTGAACTTAAAGAATTAATAATATATATACATTAATTAAATATATATATATATATTAATTTATAAACAAATTAAATATATATAATAATATATATTTATAAGTATATTATATATAATACATAATACATAAAATATATAATATATATAAGTATATTATATACATATTATATATTAATGTATATTATATAATATAAAAATATACATGTACATATACTTACATACACACTTATATATTATATATATATATACATAAATATATAGAATATATTTTATATATAGTATAAATTTCATATTTACATTTTTAAAATGTATTGAACTATATTGTATAGGTATAAATTATAATATATTAAAGTACATTAAAATTAAAATTTTCACCAAATTTAACTATTATTAATATATAATTTTTGCAATTTAGTCCTTACAATTTTTGTTTGTTTTAAATTGATTACTATTTATTTTTCTAATTTAGTGTATTGTTTTTAATAAGATGATATTTTATTTTATTAATGTTTATCATTTAATTTAAAACTTTATTCTTTCTAGTCCAATGTTTATTCCTTATTAATTTTTAATTTTTGTAATTTATCCTAATTTTTAAGATATGAATCATTTGATGATATTTTTGTTTAGTCTAGTGCACAATATTTATTTTTAATGGGATTCATGCTAGTTAGAGACGTTAGATATTAAATAATTAATTTGAAATGAATGATCAATCATTCAACCCAATATCTATCGATTATTTATTTAATTACTTATTTATACCAAACTCAAACTTAATAATTTTAATTAATATGAATTTAAAACTCAAATTAATTCGACCTTAAATAAAATCGACTTGAAATGAACCCGACCTGAAATGCAACCGAACTTAAATGAATCCGATCTGAAATCTATCGACTTGAAATGAACCTGTCAATTAACTGATTTAGACCCGAACCGTTTGAATCCGACCTAAAATGAACCCGACCTAAAATAAACCTGCACCCAACTCGAATGACCTGAAATGACCTGTATCCGATTTTAGTCGACCTGAAACCCATACGAGTAACTGTTTTTACATCCCTACCAATGGAGAAATTATATCATGGTCAGTCCCACCACGTCATCCATGGGACCGACCAATGATAATCATCCACCTCATTATTTTTTAATTTTTAAAGTGAAGATTCACTTGGAAAAAAAATATGACATGGAAAAGTTGATGAAGTGGGTAGTTATCATTGATCGGTCCCATGGACACGTGGTGGGACTGACCCATGATATAATTTTTCCTACCAATGAGTACACCGTAGCAATATCTCAAGCATACAATCAGCAGTACCCGATTCTTGACTGACCTCTATATCACGCCGTACGATGCCTAAGGAAGCAGGTTCTCGTGTTCCCCATCAATGCAAATAAAATTACGCCACAATCGGGCGATTGACACGAACAATTTTTGTAACCACGCGTGAATTGGCACCCAGAAAATTGACAACCACGCATGTCGATTACCCTCAGCTTCTTCAAGTGTCTACTACTTCACTGTAGAGAACCAACGATCCAGTTTTCCTTCAAGGAGTGTTTTCTGTCGTGCTTCAAAACTGTCAAACATGAGCAGTAATCGCGAATCTACAATTCACAATATATGACAACCCATTAAATTTAATTTCTTTGCTAGTAATGCCTATGGTGATCGAACATTTGCACTATCTCATAGCGCAATAATGAAGAATCTCAACTTTTTCGTCATCAATGAACCCGGAAATCAATCGTCTACCTAAATTTCCCAATTGACATTACTCCTTCCCGACTTCCCCTTTTGCTCAAACCCCACATTAACCCTATCACAATTTAGCAATTTCTGCCGCCACACAATATCTCTACACTGTAACATCCGAGTTTGGGAATCCGTGGGTCGGATTTGACTGAAACATGAGTTTTACGTTTGGGCTTAGATGTTGGGTTTTCGAGAGATTTTTGATATTGTCTTTTATTGTTGGGGTTGGTTTTAGATGTATCGGAAAAAATAGAATGGTCCTTTTATAATTGAAGAAGACATAAAGAGTGGAGGGCTCTTTATTTTTTTGCAGAAAAAAAAAGAAATTACCTTATGATATTCTTTTGTTTCATTCTTCATTTCGTACTCATCTTCTCAACTAAAATCATAGTTAAAGAAGAGAGATTTTTGAGTCTTTGAGAGTAAATTTCAATTGTCTTAAAAAGAGATTAAAGATTATCAAGTTTGGTGGAGATTAAAAAGAAAGTATGTGATTGAATGTTTAGTGTTTTTTTTTTCTCGACTTTAATCCAAAATTAGTATATTATTAATTTTTATTGTTTTCTGAAAACCATACAGTTAAATTTTGTTGCATGATATGATGATTTGGTTTGTTATTGAGCTTGATAATTCTTTAATGATAAATTTAAGATTAAGTATTAGTAAAGTGTAAAATTGGTAGAAATCCATATAATATTGTCCTTATGACCTGTAAGATTAATTTGGGATTTTATTACACAAGTTAGGGGTGTTTGATGGAAAATTCAAACCCTAGATTTTAAAATTTAAGCTTGCTTATCAGTATTAGGTAAATCAATATTGATACTCCTTAGTAGAAGATGATTCTTTGCGAAAATATAGGTATAGACTAATCGCATATCAGTACTCATGTTCTAAATGAAATTTCGATAGTGTTTTGTGTATCAATACACTTGTAGCAAATCGATACTATTGTTATATTTTCTTGTGTATACTTTCGTACTGGTATGTAAATGTAAGAGTATCGATACTGATAGGGAATTGGTATGCATGGTTCACGTACCAGTACTGAATATTGATAAGAGATTAGGCTTATACCCTTCAAACTGGTAGTCGAGTACTAATACTTGAAGAGGAGTATCAGTATCCTAGAGGGACATATCGATACCCATATAGACGTATCGGTATTTGCTGAATAATCTTGTAAAAAAATTTAACTTTGAATTTCGGGTTCTATAATTTGAGGTAAATGATCTAATGGATATCTTAAGGTATAAAATGAATTGTTAAATTAAGAAATTAAGATTTAAACTCCTTATATGAAATAATTGAATAATAACTTGATAAATGAAAGATAAATGACATGTGAGTAAAATATAAAGATCCTTGATAGACAAATAAAGTTATATGGGCTAGGGTCGTTGTTGTATGCTGATAGAACGTCTATATAGTTGAGTCATCTTGATTAATGAGTAATAAGGAATAATAAAAATAATAAATAAGATTAATTGTATCTTTTTATATAATGTACTAATAACTCGAAAACATAAAATATTAACATGTTATTGTTTAGTAATAATAGGGATCTTTGTGATCGTGTTGCTTGTATGCTAGACCAATATTGGTTTAATTATGTATTGATGTGTCATGTCATGTGAGGTACTTGATTGATGGGATCGTAATACCTAATAAAAAGTATCGCAACATCATGGTATGATTGAACAGATAGAAGCTACTATGTGACTTGGCCTTATATGTATGTGCTAGACGGATGATTTCGAGCAGGGTGTATGATCCGATGTTAAGACCTCACTTAGAGTGTATGATTCGATGTTATGCGACCCTGCCTTACCTAAAGTGTTTATACCGAAGTTTTGTGACCTTACCTCACTCTTACGTTGATATGATATGGTATGAGCCTTGTGTGCCATTGTTGCTTGATGTATGATGATACATGCATGTTGTGTGGGATATTGATGTCTGATATGTTATGTGAGATAGATACCTTATTATATGTTATGTGTTTAAGAGATTATGATACCATCACTACTTATCTTGTCACGATATTATATGTGTAACATGATTTTATTTATGATTTTCATGTAGCATGGTTGAGTGATTGTGTATCCACTGAACTTTATTAGTTCAATATTTTAAATCATTGTTTTCGTTTGAAGGTTAGTAGTTTTGGTACCTTGCTTAAAGAATCACTTCTAATGAAGGATTTCATTGTTTTTTTTACAGAATACAGTACTTAGGTCTTTGGACTATATATTCTTAAGAACTTATTATATGTTGTAACTTGTATTTTGAATTTTTAAAATATTGAGTTAAATGTTTTTATCATGTAATTTTAAAAATAGGTTTGTTGTACATTTTCAAACATTATTTATATTTTATTGGATTATAATTAATTGAGTTTTGAAAACTAATTATAGATTGAGCTAAATTATATTTAAAATATTATGATAGATTTTAAATTTAAGACTCAAATATAATATTCTGATCAAAAATATTACACGTGGACATTCTATTAGTCATATTAATAAACGATTTTGACCCATTATCTCCCTAACCCATTCAACCTTTCCATGACACGTTGTTCCTCCTCCTCAGCTGCCATACGAACAAAACCAAATCTTTCGTTCTCCGAGACATTTTGTTTAGTATAAACACATTGACCACCTTCTCATAGCAATCAAATATTTTCAATGCAAAAAAAGCTAGATTTGATAAAAAAAAAGCGTTAATATTACCTTGTTCCACAGTTGATCACCATTTCACCTGTTTGCCTTTTTGTAATGTTTGTTAGACTTCGTTTGTTTTAAATGATACGATACGTATCTCCTGTAATTAAAATGAATAATTAAAAGAAGCTCGTACTTGTCTTTTGCCTCAACTTTGGCTATTGAGGGTTTAGAATCTTCACCTTTGGTTGTTGTTTTTATAGTTTTATATTTAAAAAATAACTTATATAATTTTTAATTTTTTTAAATAAAATAAAATAAAAAATTAAAATAATGTAACATGATACATCATATCAACAAATCTAAAAAATTATTATGATTTAATAGTCAAAATTGATCAAAAGATTTAATTAATTTATTTTTTATTTTAATAAACTAATTAATTAAATTTCTTGATTTAAGGACTTAATTAAATGAAAGATAAATTCATAAACTTAATTGATTTTTTTAAATATTCCAATATATTAAAAAGAAAACGCAGGTAAAAAGCCTGTATGAATTAAACCCACAACCACGTAGTTAAAGGTCACGCGCTCTACCGGCTGAGCTAAGTCAGCTTGTAGCCTATGAACATCCCTATTAATAGTATAATATTATTAATGGAAAATTTTATAATGTGCGTTGAACACCGGTGAACACCACTAATATTGAACATTGTTAAACACTTTAAATTAATTAATAAAAATTTAAAATTTTAAGGATTTAATATGTAATTAATAAAAGAATGATAAACTCAAGATATAATTAATAATTGTATGATTAATCCTTTAGATTTTTATTCTTTATAAATTAATTTAATAATATTCAACGATGTTCAATATTAACGATGTTTAACGGTGTTCGACGCCTGTTGTAAACTTATCCTATTATTAATTGATTAGTAAAAGAAGGATCAAGAATATTATCCCGTAGCCGAGAAGATTAGTTGCCGTTGAACAAAGAATTGGTTTAACAAAATGCGACGAAATTGGACCCAACAAGAAAATCATTCAAACTTGGGGAATAGAATACGATGTTTACAGTTTTTTTTTTTAATAAAATAATAACTGCAAGGAAATATTTTAATACAATCAAACAACATCTAGAGTCACGAAATATAATAATATTATTAATAATAAATACTTTTTTTTGATAATATAATAAATATATATTCGTTGGTAATGTGAGATTATTATGTTTTGATAAGTAGAGAGATTATAACTTTTTTTATATTGGGATTCGAACCTATACAAGATGGGGTAGGATGAGATTATTATTAATAAATGTTGTTTTAGGCAATTTTTTTTTTATCTCAGAGTTTATTATTATGTCAATTTAATCTTTTAAATAAAATAAAAAATAATTATAAAATTATCGTCAATATTACTCAGTAGATTAAGTTTCCAAAAGAAGTCAACTTTTCATCCATTATTTGTTTTTAGTTCATTTACTAATTCACAATATAATGTTGTGGTAGTTATATTAAATCATATATGCAATTGTTTTTCTTAATTATTCTATACATTTAAACTTTTAGACACTAAATAGTATCTATAAACCTTAAAATTCTAACACTTGTTATTTTTTTTTATTTCTACCATCATTGCACGAGATATTTTCTTATTCTTAAATTTAATATATTATTTATATTAATAATATATTAATTGTAAACTTTAAAGCGGAGTCTAGAAAGTTTTATGAACTTTCCATTCAAATTAAACTTTTCAAAAAATTTATATGGATAATTTTGAAAATGTTTAAGAAAATTTAATAGATATTAATATTTTTAGTCACACTAATATATTAAAATAAATTTATATCAATAATTTAATAAAATCTGTTTTAGATAATCTCAATTCTTTAATCAAATATTATAATCTTATATTATATCGGTCCAAATAATCTATAATATTACACATAAAACTTTAACAACAATTCAAAAAGTATTATAAATCTATAAAGTGATCCCAATAGTAAAGAAAGATGTATTTGTAATCACACCAATATATTTCATTCAGATAATTTGGGTTTAAATATTATGTGTATGATGTATTATCAAAGAAATAAAAATTAAACAAATATTATCTTATAAACACATTAATATATTAAAAAAAATATTCATAAATTTTTATTTTAATTTAATTATACACATTTTGTCAAAAATTAATGTGGTTAAAATTTTATCTTAAATATAATTTTCTTACGAATTGTTTTTGTTATCCATATACGATCGATATTATTACATAAATATCTCTTTTTAATAACTAATTAAAAAATAACTCTCAAATTTAATTATTTAGAAAAATATTTCATTTTCAGTTCATGTAACCTAAACTCGTATCTTACTAAAAGCAAATTCCAAACACTCGTCCTACTAAAAATGTTATATATAAAAAGAATGTGGTAAATTATTTTTTTTTACTTAACACAAAAATTCTTGTTTTGTTAGAAGAAAGTTAAATTTATAAAAATTAAAAAAAAAAAAAATGGTCGAACGCAAATTCACCTTACGTAGATTGAAAAGGGATTAATTTTTAAATAATTAAATTTGAAAGTTATTTTTCTAGTTAATTATTAGAAAAGAATATTTGTACAATATTACCTACACAGTCACAACCCAACTTATAACAGGATCGTCTTGTGCGCTTTTGTGAGCCCATAAAAGTTTCGAATATGCCAAAAATTGTGGAAATGTAACTTATCGATCTATTTCATCATTTTCTTTTTAATTTCAAGACTTTTTCTTCGGTCAATTTACTAAAAAATGATGTAATTAATTGTTTTAAAATATAAACGGTATTATAATTCAGTAATGAACTAAAAATTTAATGGACTGTTTTCTATCGTCCTTCAAAATTGTCGAACATGAGCAGTAATCACGAACCTGCAATTCGCAATATATGACGACCCATTAATTAGGGTGGACAAAAAATCTGATTATCCGATTTTAGTTTTAATTTCGGTTAGACGTAGTGGATTTTTATCTGGAACTAATTTCGACGGGATCGGGATCAAATCAAAAATTCAGGTTCGATTATAACCGGGACAGAAACTGGATTATGATTTTTTGGACCCGGTATCTAGTGGGTACTTAGTATTTTTTGTGTTTTAGTTTATTTTTTCTCTTTACATATGAATATTATGAGTATGACTTATTTTAAGGCTTCACTTTAAGTCTATAACATTCTAACTTTGTTATTTAATATTATTATAATAGTCAGAATTTTTTCTTTTATTATTTATTTTATTAATAAAAAACTAATTAACCTTGTATCCGATACTGGTTCCCACCAATATAGGGATCAATCCTTGAAATTTAAGATCAGGTCTGATCACAACAAATTCTAATTTTCAGGAACCAGTAGTTATCGGGACCGAGACTAATTCTTGAAATTTAGGATCCAGTCTGATCGGGACCGAAATTGATTCTAATTTTTAAGAACAGATAGATATCAAGACCAATTTTAAATAAATTAACCGGGTACCCGGTCTAATCCACCCCTACCATTAACTTTAATTTTTTTGTCGGTACATTTGCACCATCCCGTAGCGCAATAAAAAAGAATCTCAACTTTTTCATCATCTATGAACTTGATCGCCTATCTAAGTTTCCCAATAGAAATTGCTCCTTCCCTTTTTTCTCAAACCCCACAATAATTCTGTCATGATAAAGGAATACCTGCTGCCATACATCATTTATATTTTGTATCGACCTGAATTTCAGAATCTTTTAAGTTGGATTTCACTGAAGCATGAGCTTCACGTTTAGGTTTATATGTTAACCTTCGGAAGCTTTTTGAGTTTGTCTTGTGTTGTTGGGTTTATTTGGAATTAAGGTAAATTCAACATTGAGTATTAATAAAATTTACAATCAGTAGAAAGTCGTATAATATACTCCTCATAACACATAAGATTAATTTGGGGATTTATTACACAAGTTAAAATGTGTTTTATTAGAAATATGAACTCTAGATTTTAAAATTTAGGCTCACATACCGGTATTGGTTTAATCAATATTGATACCTCTTAATGGAAGGAAGATGATTCTTAAGGGTCGTATCGGTTCGGGTTTATTGTATATCGATACTCATATTTTAAATGAAATTCTAGTAGTATTTTCAAGTACTGAAATACTTTAGGCGTATCGATACCACTATTCTATTATCTTGTGTACGCTTTCATACTAGTACATATTTGTGGGAGTATCGATGCTGATGGGGAATCAGTACACACACATACTTGTATTGGGTTTCGAAATGCATGGTGTGTGTATCAGTAAGGGATTAGGCTTATCCTTTTCGAGTTAATAATCGGGTATCGGTACTTGAGAAGGAGTACTAGTACCTATAGGGGCATATCGATACTCATTAACTAATCTATACAAAAAAAATTTGACTTTGCATTCGAGGTTATATAATTAGTTTCATGGTCTAATAAGTCTCCTAAGATATAAAATAAATTATAAAATTAAGAAACTTAGATTTAAACCCATATGTGAAATAATTGAATAATAACTTGATAAATCAATGGTAAACGAAGATTTGGTAAAATATATAGATCCTTAGTGAATTGAATGAAGTTATATGGTGATAAAGTCTTTATTGTGTGCTGATGGAATACTTATATAGTTAAGTCACTTTCATTAATTAGGAATAAAGAGTAATGAAGACAATAAATAAGATTAGTTATATACTTCTCTAAAATGTATTAACAGTTTGGTAATGTAAAATATTGATGTATTATCATTTAGTAACAACATTAGATCCTTAAGATCGTGTTGTTTGCATGTCAGATCGACATTGATTTGTTTATGTATTCATGCATCGTGTCATGTAAACACTTGATTGATGGGATCGGGATACCTAGTGAAAAATATCGCAACACCATTATATGATTGAGCAGATAAAGGTTATCGATGCTATGTGACTCGGACCTTATTTGTAAGTACTCAAAATATGATTCCAAACAAGGTATATGACCCGATGCTATGTGACCCAACCTTACCTAGAGAACTTGTATCAATGTTATGTGACTTCACCTCTCTTTTATATTGGTATAGTATGGTATGTTTGAGCCTTGTGTGCTCTTGCTGCTTGATGTACGATGATACATGTGTGATGTGTGTGATATTGATGTTTGGTATGTTACGTGAGATAAATACATTGATATATGTTATGCGTTTAGGCGATTATAGTAATACTATTACTTATTATGTCAAGATGTCACATGTGTAGCATGATCTTATTTATTATTTACATGTTACATGGTCAAGTGGTTATGTATGCACTAAACTTTATTAGTTAATATTTTAAATTATTGTTTTCTTCTGCAACACATTACTTAGAGGGTCACTATTAATGAAGGATTTCAATGCCTTGACTTTATAAATTAAAGTACGTAAATTTTGGGCTATATATTCTTAGAAATCTATTATATGTTGTAACCTATATTTTAAACTTTTAAAATGATTAAATGAAATGTTTATATAATATAATTTTAAAAGGAGCTTCATTTTATATGTTCAAATATTTTTATATTTTATTAGAATATAATTAAATGGGTTTTGAAAATTGATTGTAGAATGAGCTAAATTAAATAAAAAAATATTACGGTGAATTTTGAACTTTAGATCTAAATATAATATTTGAGTCGAAAGTATCTTAGTTACAAAAGGCACGCCTCAGGTGCTGGGAGGCGTGAGGCGACAGGAGGCGACTGAAAATTCGCCTCTTTCATCCTAGGAAAAGCGAAATCCAAAAGGCGAGCGCCTCCGAGCGATTCATCAGAGGTGAAAGGCGACCGCCTCCCTCGCCTCATGTGGGCGAGGCTCATGGGAATAAAAAACGTGGGATTTTTTTTTAAAAAAAACATGTTTAATAAACCCTAAAATCCCGATTGACCCTATCCCCCTTTTCTTATTCTGTTGTTCTTCCATTTTCTATCATTCTTCAAGATAACCGGCCAACCAATGTTTCCACTCGCCACCTTAAAGTTCTCGTCGCTGGCCAGCCTTGGTGTCATCTTTGCGACACTGCGATATTGCTCCCTGTTTTTTTTATATTCGAAGTTCTACAGAGTACAAACCCGGTAAGGATTTTTTTTTTCAGTTTATTACTTTTTTGTATTTTATTTTATTTTATTTATAGACTATTTTTTCGAAATATAAAGAAATTCTTTGCTATATTTCTCCTTGACTTTTGTTTTATATTCAAAACTTTGAATCATATGCTCCTTGATTTATATTCGAAGTAACTGTCATGCCTCATGTTTTATTTTGTTACTATCATGCCTCATGGGGTTAATTGATTCAATTCAACTTTCATATTCAATTTATGCTAAGCTAATAGCCTAATAAAGAAGAAAGACGATTTGAACCTGATTTCTTAATCAACTAAAGCTAATATCAGATACTTAAATGCTGCAAAAATGTATTTATATCACCAGCTTCTACTTGAAGCCAATTTAAACCCATGTGTGCTTTTTAATGCTTAAAAACTTTAAAATATTATTGCAAAGAGATATTACTAAGACTTTTCTAGCTATGGTATCTTTGTTTAGTTTAAAGAGTATTAACATTGATTCAATTCATGTCGATTTTATTCTTTGTTTAGTTTAAATAATCAGCAGTATAAGTATTTCTGCCAGATTCAATTATGATTTTATTCTTTGTTGATTTTGTTCAATTATGCTTTTTTATTCTTTTTTTTTATTGTTTTATTATTTCATTTCAGGTATCATAACTCAAATTCAAATAATAAATTAGGGATCAGATTCAACTAGATCATCAATCCCTTTAAATCCAGCAAGAAAATATGGAAAACCAGACCCTTCCAATAGAAATAACTTTCTTTTTGGTTTTTGTGGTAAAATTACAATGGGATTAGCATATCGGATGAAGCAACACTTAATTGGAGAATTCAATAGTGTGGTCCAGTGCCCTCAATGTCCCGAACATGTTAGGGAAGAAGTGAAGGCCTTTATGTTGAAAAAGAAGCAAAGGCTACAAAATTAATTTGATCTCAAAATTTTTCATATGATGTTGATGATCATGATGAAGAAGAAATTGAAATTGCCTCAGGTGGGGATACAGGCAACTCAAGTCAAAGGACTGGATCTAAAAAACCAAGAGTTAAAGGGTCCAATTGATTTCTTTGTTGCTCCTAAAGTTAATCCACACAAGGAGAGGAGTGTGCAAGAAGCTTGTGCTAAGCAACTACGGGAGGATATTTGTAGAAAAATTGCTAAATTCTTTTATGATGCCGGGATTGCTTTCAATGCTGCAAGTTATCCAAGATTCAAAGAAATGTGCGAAGCTATTGGACAATATGGTGTTGGTTTAAAAGTGCCTAGCGTTCATGAGCTTAGAGTGCCACTTCTTAAAAAAAAGTAGAGGATACTCAAAAAATAATAGAAGAGCACAAAAAAGAGTGGGCACAAAAGGGTTGTTCGATTTTGCCAGATGGGTGGCGTGATTCAGTTGCGTAAAAAGATATTGTCAATTTTCTTGTCAACTCTCCGAAAGGATCTGTATTCATTAAATTTGTGGATGTTTCAGAAATTGTTAAGGATGCCAACTTGTTATGTCGGATGCTTGATGACATGGTGAAACTTGTTGGGGAGAAAAATGTGATCCAAGTAGTGACAGATAATGCTTCTAATTACGTCAAAGCCGGTACGAAATATAATTTTTTAATTTATTTTTCTTTTTTTAGATTATTGAAATGTTTTAATTTGATGTGTTATTTTTTTGTTTGTAGGAAAATTATTACTAGTGAAGAGGCCACACCTTTATTGGACTCCATGCGCGGCCCATTGTATCGATTTGATATTAGGGGATATTGAAAAACTTCCACGAGTCAAGAATGTACTAAGAATTTACACAGGCCATGTCTCCCTTATGAACATGACGAGGAGGTTCACAAATTAAAAGAATTTACACAGGCCGACAATCACAAGATTTGCGACATCTTTCATCACTCTTACACAATTCCATAAGTAGAAGAATAATTTGAGGAAGATGGTTACTTCTCAAGAATGAAATGAATCTAAATGGCCAAAAGAAGCGGAAGGAAATAAAATTTCAGCTTATCTTTTGCAAGAAACATTTTGGAGGAACGTTCTTTATGCTCTTAAGTTAACGGGGCCTCTTGTTAAAGTTCTTAAAATGGTTGATGGTGAGAAAAAAACACCTATTGGGTACATTTATGAAGCCATGAATAGAGCCAAAGAGGTTATTTTTAAGAGTTTTTCAATGAAGGAAGAGAAATACAAGAAAGCTTTTGAGTTTATTGATAGAAGGTGAGATTGTCAACTTCACCAACCTTTACATGCTGCTGCTTATTTTTTAAACCCGGAACTTTATTATGATGACCCCGAGAGATCAAGTTGTGAAAAAGTTATGAATGGTCTATATGATTGCATTATAAGGTTGACTCCAGAGAGTGAAATTGAAGATAAGATCATCACAAAAATAGAGCTTTATTGAAATACTGGTGGTCTGACACGCGTCGTGTAGTGCCAAAAATAAATTCCTTATTCTCAAATAATAAATAGAAATTAAATATAGTAAAGGAGAAGTAAGGTCAATCCCACAGGGACTAGAAACTTCCTGATTATGCTCTGTTTGATTGGTGATCCAAGAAGGTAGATCGAATAGTGATTGTTTAAAAGGGGGAGTTGTTGAATAAAATAAATCTTAATAAATGAAGAGAATAAAATAAAGAAATTGATTTAAATATAATAAAAACTTAGCCATAGGCTTTCGCTTTGAATCGAATTTAATAGATCATCGGAAAAATATTATCACTTTGGTATTTTACTTCGGTAATTAGCTTTTAAGGTTCGATCCTTGAAGCAAAACTTCTAAACCGAATACCCAAGTCTATCCTTGATATTGGTTTCATGGATTAATCCACCAACTCAATGTTTGTAGAAAAATCATTTAAACCGACTTTGGATTATGTTATTTCAATAATAACTTGATCCAATCTTAGTTTTCTCTTTAGCAATCAATTTTCTAAGTGTGTTCCTAGGAAGTCGAATTGCTTCAATAACCGATCCTTCCTCCCACAAAGTAATCAAATCAAAGTCTTGTACGAAGTCAATCTTTAGTTTTGAAATCAATTTGATTTAAAAAAAATAAGTTCAAAAGAAAACTTTAAAGAAATAAAAAGACGAAGTTATTGAAATACTTCTTTAATCTCACGTTTGGATCAACTCATCGCTTAAGCCCTTGGCTAATAAAAATTTAGCCGAGCATAATTATGGCAAGAATTATGCTTGACATAAAAATAAAGTAAAAAATAAAAGCATGAAAAAATAAAGAAAGAAAATAAAAGATGAAAGAAAACTCTAGGATTAAAAGATGAATTGAAGATATGAGTTCTAGGCTTACCCAAGGTGGGTATTTATAGCCTTTTATAAACCCTAAAAATAAGAGATAAATCCTAGATAAATCTAAAAATATTTAAATTCAAATTACAAAGAGATAAATCTTAATTTGAAGTTTAAAACGCGACTTATAAGCTATCTGGAATGTAGATAAGTTATCATGCGCTTGCTGACGTCATTTTCTAGAAGCTGCTTAACGAAATGTCGCATCAAATTTCAAGACCAAAGTCGAGGCCACGAATCCAGACTCAATCCAGAAAATAAAAAAAAACTTCAAAAATAAGCCATTTAAGTACATTTTTCAGATTCAGAGTCCTGCACAAAAAGACACGAAAAACAACAAGATCAATAACATATTCATCAAACCTAGGAGTAATTAAACACAAAATAATAACTATTACTCATCATGGTCTTTTCGGGAGACAAGCAGCTATTAGGCAAATAAAAACAAGATCTCCAGGTATTAAAAGTTACAATACAATTATGCAAGTTCTTAGTATAATTTATAGACTTTTAATGTTACTTAAAACTTTATAATATTTTGCTTTTATGATAGCGGAGTGGTGGTCTTCATTTGGATCTTCAACTCCTAACCTCCAAAAGTTTTCTATACGAGTTCTTAGTCTAACTTGTAGTGCTACTAGTTGTGAGAGAAACTGGAACATTTTTCAGTTGGTAAGGAACTTTTTCTCTATATTATTTCTTTCGTATCATAATAAATTATTAATTTTTAAGTGCTTAATAACTTATATAATTTTTATTTTTTTCAGCTTCATACCAAAAAGAGAAATAGATTAACACAAGATCGACTAAACGATTTGGTTTTTGTAAAATAAAATTGTGCATTGAGACGTCAATTTCAGTTGAAAAACACCGATTCTATTCTTTTGGAGGATATTGATGAAAGTAATGAATGGTTAATTGGGAGAATGGAGAATAATTCATCTGACAATGAAGATGAATTTGTGTTTGATGGTGATGATTTGACATGGAGTCATGTTGGTAGAGTTGCCGGAGCCAATGATCTTATCTATTACACTAGAGCATCAAAGAATCCTTTATCTGCATTTGTTAAAAGAAAAGATATAGCTACTAGTTCTGCGACCTCTACTTCTAAATCAACTAATCAAGTCCCAATGCATGATGATAATATAGAAGAGGATATTGATGAATATGAAAATTATGGACTTGATGAAGATGAATATTTTGATGATGGTGATGATTTAGAATGATGGAGTATTACTCTTTAATGTTTAAGTGCAACTTTGTTCGTGTGCAACTTTGAAATTTGAACTATATTGGATACTTTGGTTGTTTTTTTTCTCTTTAATTTGAACTATATTTTATTGCTCTGTTATATCATTTTGTTTAATTTGAGACTTAAGTACAAATTTAGGTAGAAATATTTTATTTTTTTCACATATATAATATAATTATCATGTATTTATGTACAAAATATACTATATAATTAATTTATAATTTTTAGGTAAAAATGACGCCTTGCTTAGGCGAACGCCTTCGCCTCTCGTCTCGGCTCTATGGACCTTTTGCTCCTCGAAGTGCCTTGCGCCTTTTAATACATAGGAAAGTATTACATAAACATTCTATTAGCCATGTTAATAAGAAAATTTGACATGTATTTCTATAACTCATTCAATCTCTCCATGCCACGTTGTGCTTCCTTCTTAGTTTCCATATGACCAAAACCAAACCTTTCATTCTTCCGAGACTTTTTGTTTGGTATATAAACACATCGACCATTTTCTCACGGCAATCGAATACCTTTCCAATGCAAAAATAAAGCTAGATTTGATAAAAAAGTGTCTAATATTGTCTTGTCCCACCGTCGATCACCATTTCACCCTTTTTTCTTTTTACAAAGTTGGCTAGGCTTCGCTTGTTTCAAATGATACGATATACATTTATGGAAATTAAATCGTATAACTAAAAGAAGCTTGTACGTCGGCTTTTGCCTTAGATTTAGCTGGTAAGGGTTTAGAATCTTCACCTTTTGGTTGTTGCTTTTATAGTTTTTTCTTTTTAAAAAAATATTTTTTTATAAATTTTATAAATCTTTTAGAATTTTTATAACTTTTAAACATTTTAAATAAAATAATTTATTCTAAATATTACAATATTCTTAATCAATCAGTAGAAGAATGATCAATAATTTATTCAAGAAGATTAGTTGCCCATAAAGAAATTAAGAATTGTTTTAACAAGATGCGAAAGAATTTGACCTAACAAGAAACTCGATCAAAATTCGTTATTGATAGGGGATACACAATGGGATTCATCATAGATAAGAAATACTTGATGGTGATCTTCTAGCTAGTGGGATATATAATGAATTTTCAATCAACTTCGTCGTCTGTGGGAATCGAACCCACGACCACATAATTAAAAGTCATGCGCTCTACCAGCTGAGCTAAAATGGCTGGTAAATTCTATTCTAAATATTACAATATTCTTAATCAATTATTAAAAGAATGATCAAGAATTTTATTCAAGAAGATTAGTTGCCCATAAAGAAATTAAGAATTGGTTTAACAAGATGCGAAGAAATTTGACCTAAAAATTAAGTTGATACCTTTATCTTTCGTTTAATAAAATGATATTGAACTTTATCTTTCGTTTTTAAATTGATACCTTTATTGTTTAAAATTAACAATTAAGTTGATGTAATATTTTTAAAATTATTCAATTGTCCTTCTTCTCTTCTGATTAACATTCATTAGAGTATTTTTATGATATTTTTTTTCATTCAATAAAGAGGTGAAATATGTCATCACCTATTAAAAAAAATAAAATCAAAGGTTTCATATCATAAGATTGCGCCTAGTGGTGACAATCAGGTGAGGAATAATCGAAAACTGTAGGGTATTCGAACTAAAAAGTATAAAGAATAACCGAAAGCTTCACCCTAGAGACAAGGAAAGTTTTATCACGAAATTCAGATGGGGATGAGGACGGAGATGGTTAATTGAACCATAGAGATAATCGAACCGAACCTATATAAGTCACCATGGAGGTCCTTGAAAAATATCCTTAGGGATCTCCAATATCTTACAAAGTTCGATGACCATAAAGGTAATTTAGTCATTTTCAATAAAAATCTAATATCTCAGAACTTGACTATGATCGATTAATATAAGTTTATAAAAATGTTATGAAATTAGACCAAATTAGAAAATTAATTATTTTTGTCGAAAGTAAATACCTTAATTCGAATAAAAATAATTCAAATGAAAACAAAAACAAAAAATTTAATGGTAATCTCAAATCCAAATGAAAACAACATATAATAGTAGGAAGTGTTAGGTCAAGAAATTCAATAATTTCAAATCAGTTTAGAACTAAAACTTTTAAGATATATAATTGGATCTTAACTTATATTAATACATAACGATATTTACTGTGATTCAAAAAGCATTCATAAAATTTTTATTTTAACTCAATTATATATATTTTGATAAAAATTAATGTGGTTAGAAATTTATGATAAATATATTTGTTTTATGATCTCTTAATATTATCCATACACGGTATGTATCATTATATAAATCTTCTCTTTTTAATAATTAATTAGAAAAATAATCCTAGATTTGATTATTTAGAAAAATATCGTATTTTTTATTCACGTAGCCTAAACTCATATCCTAAAAGCGAGTTTTCAACTCTCGTTTTGTTACTAACTTATTCAACACAAAATTTGTGTTTTGTTAAAAGCGAGTTTAATTTATCTAAAAATTCATTGCCGTAGAACATGAATTCACCTTATATAAACAAAAAGAAAATATTTTTTAAAATAATTTAGTTTGGAGGTTATTTGTCTAATTAATTATTAAAAAATAAATATTTGTGACTTATAACGGGAGCGTCATGTGCTTATAGCCTACTTTTCTGGGCCCATAAAAGTTTCAAATATACAAAAATTTAGTGGGAAAATGTAACTTTTGAAAAATTTATGTTAAATTGAAAAACTTAAAAAGATGACTTATCTATTTGACCAATTTAAAGAAGTGTTTAATTTAACTATATATATTTCTTTATACTTTTTCATTAAAAGTATGTGGTAATCGAGCCCACAACCATATGGTTAAAAGTTATATATTTTACCAACTGAGTTAAGAAGGCCGATGATTTTTCTCTAAATAATGTGATAATATTAATCAATTAATAAAAGAATGATCAAAATTTTATCCGAGAAGATTAATTGCCCATGAAAAAATTAAGCATGTTTTAA
Source organism: Abelmoschus esculentus (assembly GCA_035048815.1). NCBI lineage: Eukaryota > Viridiplantae > Streptophyta > Magnoliopsida > Malvales > Malvaceae > Abelmoschus > Abelmoschus esculentus. The sequence goes on from JAUCBN010000015.1 coordinate 9,902,112, forward strand.
CAAAATGTAATGAAATTTGACCCAACAAGAAAATCAATTCAAGTTCATTATGGATAAGTCAACAACGAAAAATTTGAACAAATCAAAACTCATAAAATGAATTCTTATCATGTTTTTAAAAAATATATATGCCCAAATTTTTTCTTAAAAATGAAAAAAACCACTACATATATGCGTATAATAAAAAAATTAGTTATTATTATGGACGATAAATACCTTAATTTAAATAAAAAAACTGCGGGTGGTAATAAACTATAAAAGTAGTTCCAAAGGATGCACGTTTAATAGAAGGATCCAAAACCAAAACAAAATATTCAATGACAATCTCAAATACAAATAAAAACAAGAGATAATAGAAGGAAGTGTTAGCCTATGAAGTTCAATAACTCCTAATCAGTTTAAAACTAAAACCTTTAAATTGTATAATTGGATCTTATCTTATTAATATATAATATTTTTTTTTGTATAAATGTCTAAATCTTGATTCATTTTTGTTGCTTGAACGATGATATTATTGTAATTAAATTCATCTAGGAATATTTTTTTTCATAGGAGTAATTAGTTTTATATACGAGAGAAAATATTTAAGATTACCGATAAATTTTTATAAAACTCAAACATATTTAATATTAATGATGAAATTTAATATTTTTTTATAGAGAAAAATTTTAAATTTAAGAAGGATTAACGATAAGTTTTTAAAATGTAATTTTATAATTATTATTATTATCTTAATGTATAATTTTTATTTTTTTAAGTCATGAGACTCATGACCCACTATTCCTACTATGTTTGTCCTACGTTAAATATCATTCCATCACTTTTAATTTTTTATTGGAATGAATGGTAAGATTTATTTCTTACTTTATCAAAGTCAGTCTTGGAAACTCATTTTATTGTGAATGATTATAAAATATTTTTAATAAACTTAAATCCAGGCTCATTAAATTTCTTGTACTATATATAAAAAAACTAGTGAAAAATAAAAATTATATATTTTTTATTAAAAATAATATTATATTCTTATAGCGATATTTAAACTCATATAAAATAAAAATAAAAATATTTTTAATCAGTATAAATTAATGAATAAATTTTGAAAATAAATTTTATCTTAATATCTTATATTCTTACATTCAAATAAAATATAATGTATGATAATTCATATCAAAATTAAATCAACTGGAATTTTAAAATAAAAGAAGAGACGAAAGTGATGACATTTTAAATTTAATCAGAGGAATCTTTTCACATGAAATAATCTCGAATACAATTATTCAAACTTGGGGGCTACAATTACAATATGATATATTTTTTATATAAAATGATAGCCTCTAAGAAATATTTTAATACAATCAAACAACTTCTAGACTCATGAAATATAATATTATTTTTTTTGAGAAAATAAATATAAATTCATAGGTAATGTAGATTATTAATAATAAATGTTGTTGTAGACATTTTTTTTTATCATAGGGTTTAGGCTTCTGTCAATTTAATCATTTTAAATAAAATAGAGTATAGAATAAAAAAAATCATAAAATTATTTTCAAAATTAAGGATGAGTTTACCACGTACGTCACATACCACTGAGCACCACTAACGTTGAACACTATTAATTTGTTAGTGATTCTTAAATAAAAATAAAAAATTTAAAGGATTCCACTTATAATTAAAAATAATTTAAAATAAAATAACATTTTACATTTAATACTTATTTTATATTTTTATTTTATAGTGTTTTAGGATTAAAATATTAGTATCAAAATTTAAATCTTTATCTATCAAAAATCATAGCATCAACCCTAAATTTTCTTCTTTTTTTTTTCTACTTGTCATCACTACTGTCATTGATCATGTTTTGTCGATGAACATGCAGGTAAACCTGTAAATCTTTAACGACGCCGTTCATCCAATACCAACATTGATTGTGTGGTTGCATCCTCACGCGTCACTTCTCCTCTGATTTCAATTGCGTGCCTCCGTGTTGTCGAATCTATTTATATCATCTTTGCTCAATCGAGGATGTTGTGCCGCTACATCGTGCTCTTCCTTCATTAGTTTCAGCCACGAAAAGGTAAGGATTTTTTAAATATATTTTCCCCTGTCTTCGAGCTTGGTCGATCAATCCCACTGCAATAAAATATTTAATTAGTGGCGTAATTTTTGTGTGACGTTGTATATAATATCACAAAACATACTATAAACGTGACGATTTTTTCTTTTCGTTTCAGTTAATTTATAATGGTATGTTTTTTTGACAAATTTTAAAAACTTCATTTAATTTCGTCACTATACGTTTGGCGCCTTAAATATTTTTTTGTGGGAAATATTTAATGATATTTAAATAAAATGGTGACGTTTTGACATCATCACAAATGAAATGACAGAATTAATGATGAATTATTATTATAACAATTCAATGTTAATTATTGACGTTATAAATTCATCATAAAAAATATTAATTTTTGACATGATTTAATTATGAAAAATTATACGATGACATTTTCATTTGTCACTTTCAAATATTTATGTTTTTATATTATTAATAATAGAACTATTATATTCTTAGTGAATGATATATTTTATTTTTATTACTTTGTAATAAATGAATTATATTTTTTTGCATTCATGTAACCCATAAATTTAACCTAATTACTTAGATTAAAACTTAGGATTTACGCTACGAAATTTTTCCTCACAAGTTAGGTTTTAAAAGAAATAAATACTAAAATTCAGATAAATTATTAAACCAATAATAATTGAAATACTGAAATTTAACATTTAAAACAACTGAAGGTTCAACCCATGTTTGTAATAAACAGTAACAATTTTTGGAATCCGAATAAAAGACCAATATAAAAGTCCAAAAGTCAAAGTCCAAAGTCTAGTACATTAGAAAATAATAACCGAAATATAATGTAGAAAATCTGGAGTCTGTAACTGTAAGACATTTGAAATATAGTCTGAATCAGAATCCTCCAAGTACCGAAGCCTAGGTCTGAGTATCTGAAACAAAAACTTTGAGGGTATAATGATATGAGCACGAATACGAACCTTACATTATTTTCTGCAACCTTTTTGAGACCGTTTGACCGAGGCAAGTTGTTTACATTCGATAAGCTTCAAGAAGCTTATTCTTCCTTAATATTGGATATTCAAACTAAGGTCAGATTTTTGAAGGTGTATTGCAACCCAAAGGAATAACCTCCACCATCATCGAAGATCTTCAAGGCTAAGGGAGTTTTTCCTTATTTCATCTTTTAGTTATTCATGTCAATATATACATTTGAGTACTAGCTTAGGAGTTTGTTGCATGTAGTTGCATGAGTATTAATAAGTTTTCATGTTTAAGAATGAATGGTAGTTCATTTAATATGTTAGCTCATTTAAGCATGCTAGTTCATAAGCATGCTAGTTCATTGAATATGTTATGTTTATTAAGCATGCTAGTTTATTTAAGTAAGTTCTAATTTGCATATAAGTTGCATTATTTTTAACATAAGTTTTTGTGTTATTATGTGCATTAAGTCTGAATAAAGATATGTTTGAATTCTTTTGGGATTCAAGAAATCAAGTGAGAGTAAAGGCATGGATTAAAACAATACTTAAAGAGGGAATTCAAGGAGTCTTGTATATTCAGTCAACTTGATTGCCATATTTGAGTTGGATCTAGGCCGAAATGAGTTCTTAAGTCTTCTTAAAACTTGTTCCCCTATTTCTTATCTTTCCAACGTACTTTGAATCACATTGATCCGATATCGGGAGCTTGAGATATGGTCATTTTACCGAAGACAGAGCAAGATGGAATTTTATTATGGGAAATGCATGCAAGGATGAGATTGAACCAAGGAGAGACTTTTCATATTCAGCAAGAGAGACAAGCAATTGAATGACGTCTTTATTCATACGAAAAAACAATCAAGGCCTTCTTATCATCAATTTTGTAAGACTATTCATATTCTACAATAAGACACATATTGAAGAGCTTCTTTATTCATATCATTGTGACATTCAAGGAGGACAAATGACTTGTAGATGAGCATGGAATTCAATGAGACACTCTCCCTTGTACAAATGGATGTCTACATTTATCCTAGTGTTGTCCACATTCATCCTACATATTCTATAAAACTATTCAGCTACCAAAGAAGACGGAAGAACTCAAGCCTTAATGTCTTGTCATCATTTCATGTTTCTTTGTTAGACTTTTTATGTTTATTTTGTTTTCCTATAAATAGTCCCTAGCATTTCATTTGTAAGGAGACAACTTTGATTCTAATACACTTTTGTGTGAGAGTTTTATCTCTTTGTTCTTCATTGAACTTATCCGACTTATCAAGGAATTCTCCTTGTGGCGTCATTCCTTATTCCATATACCAAGGTTCCTAGTTTTCTAACTAGAGGGTCACGGTCTTTCGTTTATGAACATTATAGAAAATGGGTCTTCACTTTTATATAGTTTTGGTTCCTTCCCCGTTCCTCTAAACATCCAATAGGATTCGGGTCGACATTCTCTATAATGTCGGTTTTTTCCTTGTTACTTATCATCATTACCTTTCCCTATTTACACATATACTTTCACCATCATCTTCTATTCATCTTATTACATTTTCATCAAATCACTAAATTAGCTTTCGTAATTATATCAATTCCATCATCAAGAACCCTTTTGAATTCATCTTATCAATTTTTTGTGATGTCGGGATTGCTTTCAATGCGGCAAGTTACCGAAGCTTCAAAGAAACGTGCGAAGCTATTGGACAATATGGTGTTGATTTAAAAGTGCCTAACTTTCATGAGCTTAGAGTGCCACTTCTTAAGAAATAAGTAGAGGATACTCAAAAAATAATAGAAGAGCACAAAAAAGAGGGGCACAAAAGGGTTGTTCGATTTTGCCAGATGGGTGGCGTGATTAAGTTGCGTAAAAAGATATTGTCAATTTTCTTGTCAACTCTCTGAAAGGATCTGTATTCATTAAATTTGTGGATGTTTCAGAAATTGTTAAGGATGCCAACTTGTTATGTCGGATGCTTGATGACATGGTGGAACTTGTTGGGGAGAAAAATGTGATCCAAGTTGTGACAGATAATGCTTCTAATTATGTCAAAGTCGGTACGAAATATAATTTTTTAATTTATTTTTCTTTTTTTAGATTATTGAAATGTTTTAATTTGATGTGTTATTTTTTATTTGTAGGAAAATTATTACTAGTAAAGAGGTCACACCTTTATTGGACTCCATGCGCGGCCCATTGTATCGATTTGATGTTAGAGGATATTGGAAAACTTCCAAGAGTCAAGAATGTACTAAGAAAGAGCATATTCATGAATAGCTACATATATAGCCATGTCTCCCTTGTGAACATGATGAGGAGGTTCACAAATCAAAAGAATTTGCATAGGCCGACAATCACAAGATTTACGACATCTTTCATCACTCTTACACAATTCTATACGTAGAAGAATAATTTGAGGAAGATGGTTACTTCTCAAGAATGGAATGAATCTAAATGGCCAAAAAAGCGGGAGGAAAGAAAATTGCAGCTTATCTTTTGCACAAAACTTTTTGGAGGAACATTCTTTATGCTTTTAAGTTAACGGGGCCTCTTGTTAAAGTTCTTAGAATGGTTGATGGTGAGAAAAAAAACCTATGGGATACATTTATGAATCCATGAATAGAGCCAAACAGGTTATTTCTAAGAGTTTTTCAATGAAGGAAGAGGAATACAAGAAAGCTTTTGAGTTTATTGATAGAAGGTGGGATTGTCAACTTCACCAACCTTTACATGTTGCTTCTTATTTTTTAAACTCAGAACTTTATTATGATGACCCCGAGAGATCAAGTTGTGAAAAAGTTATGAATGGTCTATATGATTGCATTACAAGGTTGACTCTAGAGAGTGAAACTAAAGACAAGATTATCACAGAAATAGAGCTTTATCGAAATATTGGTGGTCTGGCACGCGCCGTGTAGTACAAAAAATAAATTCCTTATTCTCAAATAATAAATAGAAATTAAATATAGTAAAGGAGAAGTAAGGGTCAATCCCACAAGGACTTGAAACTTCCTAATTATGCTCTGTTTGATTGGTGATCCAAGAAGGTTGATCGAATAGTGATTGTTTAAAAGGGGGAGTTGTTGAATAAAATAAATCTAAGTAAATGAAGAGAATAAAATAAAGAAATTGAATTAAATATAATAAAAACTTAGCCGTAGGTTTCGCTTTAACTCAACTTTAATAGATCATTGGAAAAATATTTTCACTTCGGGATTTTACGTTGGTAATTAGCTTTCAAGGTTCAATCCTTGAAGCAAAACTTCTAAACCGAATACCCAAGTCTATCTTTGATATTGGTTTCATGGATTAATCCAACAACTCAATGTTTGTAGAAAAATCATTTAAACCGACTTTGGATTATGATATTTCAATAATAACTTGATCCAATCTTAGTTTTCTCTTTAGCATTCAATTTTCTAAGTGTGTTCCTAGGAAGTCGAATTGCTTCAATAACCGATCCTTCCTCCCACAAAGTAATCAAATCAAAGTCTTGTACGAAGTCAATCTTTAGTTTTGAAATCAATTTGATTTTAAAAAAAATAAATTCAAAAGAAAGCTTTAAAGAAATAAAAAGACGAAGTTAATGCTTTTTTAATCCTCACGTTTGGATCGAGTCATCGCTTAAGCCCTTGGCTAATAAAAATTTTGACGAGCATAATTATGGCAAGAATTATGCTCAACATAAAAATAAAATAAAGTAAAAAATAAAAGCACGAAAAAATAAATAAAGAAAATAAAAGATGAAAGAAAACTCTAGGATTAAAAGATGAATTGAAGATATGAGTTCTAGGCTTACCCAAGGTGGGTATTTATAGCCTTTTACAAACCCTAAAAATAAGAGATAAATCCTAGATAAATATAAAAATATTTAAATTCAAATTACAAAGAGACAAATCTTAATTTGAAGTTTAATACGCGGCTGATAAGCTATCTAGAATGCGGATAAGTTATCACGTGCCTACTGATGTCATCTTCTAGAAGCTGCTTAACGAAATGCCGCGTCAGATTTCAAGACCAAAGTCGAGCCCACGAATCTAGACTCAATCCAGAAAATAAAAAAAAACTTCAAAAATAAGTCATTTAAATACATTTTTCAGATTGAGAGTCCTGCACAAAAAGACACGAAAAACAGAAAGATCAGTAACATATTCATGAAACCAAGGAGTAATTAAACACAAAATAATAACTATTTTAAGCACTCATCATGGTCTTTTCAGGAGACAAGCAGCTATTAGGCAAATAAAAACAAGATCTCCAGGTATTAAAAGTTACAATACAATTATGCAAGTTCTTAGTATAATTTATAGACTTTTAATGTTACTTAAAACTTTATAATATTTTGCTTTTATTTTTTTATATGATAGCAGAGTGGTGATCTTCATTTATCTTCAACTCCCAACCTCCAAAAGTTTTCTATACGAGTTCTTAGTCTAAGTTGTAGTGCTACTAGTTGTGAGAGAAACTGGAGCATTTTTCAGTTGGTAAGGAACTTTTTCTGTATATTATTTCTTTCGTATCATAATAAATTATTAATTTTTAAGTGCTTAATAACTTATATAATTTTTATTTTTTTCAGCTTCATACCAAAAAGAGAAATAGATTAACTCAAGATCAACTAAATAATTTGGTTTTTTAAAATACAATCGTGCATTGAGACGTCAATTTCAGCTGAAAAACACCGATTCTATTCTTTTGGAGGATATTGATGAAAGTAATGAATGGTTAATTGGGAGAATGGAGAATAATTCATCTGACAATGAAGATGAATTTGTGTTTGATAGCGATGATCTGACATGGAGTCAAGTTGGTAGAGCTGCCGGAACCAATGATTTATCTATTACACTAGAGCATCAAAGAATCCTTTATCTGTATCTGTTAAAGGAAAAGATGTAGCTACTAGTTCTGCGACCTCTACTCCTAGATCAACTCATCAAGTGCCAATGCATGATGATGAGATAGAAGAGGATATTGGTGAAGATGAAAATTATGGACTTGATGAAGATGAATATTTTGATGATGGTGATGATTTGGAGTGATGGAGTATTACTTTTTAATGTTTAAGTGCAACTTTGTTCGTGTGCAACTTTGAAATTTAAACTATATTGGATACTTTGGTTGTTTTTATTTCTTTAATTTGAACTATATTTTGTTGCTCTGTTATATCATTTTGTTTAATTTGAGACTTAAGTACAACTTTAGGTAGAAATATTTTATTTTTTCACATATATAATATAATTATCAAGTATTTATGTACAAAATATACTATATAATTAATTTATAATTTTTAGGTAAAAATGACGCCTTGCGTACGAAAGGCGAGTGTCTTCGCCTCTCGCCTCGGCTCTATGGACCTTTTGCGCCTCGGAGTGTCTCACGCCTTTTAATACATAAGAAAGTATTACATAAACATTCTATTAGCCATGTTAATAAGAAATTTTGACTTGTATTTCTAAAACTCATTCAATCTCTCCATGCCACGTTGTGCTTCCTTCTCAGTTTCCATATGACCAAAACCAAACCTTTCATTCTTCTGAGACTTATTGTTTGGTATATAAACACATCGACCACTTTCTCACGACAATCGAATACCTTTCCAATACAAAAACAAAGCAAGATTTGATAAAAAAAGTGTCTAATATTGTCTTGTCCCACCGTCGATCACCATTTCACCCTTTTTTCTTTTTACAAAGTTGGCTAGCCTTCGCTTGTTTCAAATGATACGATATACATCTATGAAAATTAAATCGAATAACTAAAAGAAGCTCGTACGTCGGCTTTTGCCTTAGATTTAGCAGGTAAGGGTTTAGAATCTTCACCTTCTGGTTGTTGCTTTTATAGTTTTTTTGGTATATAAACACATCGACCACTTTCTCACAACAATCGAATACCTTTCCAATGCAAAAACAAAGCAAGATTTGATAAAAAAGTGTCTAATATTGTCTTGTCCCACCGTCGATCACCATTTCACCTTTTTTTCTTTTTACAAAGTTGGCTAGCCTTCGCTTGTTTCAAATGATACGATATACATCTATGAAAATTAAATCGAATAACTAAAAGAAGCTCGTACGTCGGCTTTTGCCTTAGATTTAGCAGGTAAGGGTTTAGAATCTTCACCTTTTGGTTGTTGCTTTTATAGTTTTTTTCTTTTAAAAAATATTTTTTATAAATTTTATAAATCTTTTAGAATTTTTATAAATTTTAAAAATTTTAAATAAAATAAAAAGTTTAAAATATTAAATTAAAACAATATGACATGAAGTACTATACCAACAAATATAAAAAAATTATCAAGATTTAATAAGATTCAATTTTAATAAAAAACTAGGTTGGGCCTATCTAACAGATAATGGTGATCTTCTAACTAGTAGGATATATAATGAATTTTCAATCAACTTCGCCCTCTGTGGAAATCGAATCCACGACCACATGGTTAAAAGCCATGCGCTCTACCAACTGAGCTAAGACGACAAGTGAATTTTATTCTAAATATTATAATATTCTTAATCAGTCAGTAAAAGAATGATCAAGAATTTTATTCAAGAAGATTGGTTGCCCATAAAGAAATTAAGAATTGATTTAACAAGATGCGAAGAAATTTGACCTAACAAGAATCTCGATCCAAGTTCGTTATTGATAAGTCAACAGTGGGAAATTTGTCATGACCTTAGATACTAATCCAAGGAATCCACCAAAGAAGTTACGAATTCACAGTAATGAGTGGAAAGTGTTTGAGAACAGAGGCAAATGGAGGAGAATGAAGTTTAAAGAATCGCGTGAGGCAATATCACCAAGTTAAATAGTTGAACAAAACAAAGAATCACTCCCATGCAGCAATCTTCATATTCTACTGAGCTGCAAGAGAATAAGTGTAGTACATGTATTAATGGCTATATATATTTTAGCTAATGTAGCCAATCTTATCTTATAAATGAAATCAGAGAATTCTTATCCTTATTTTAAGTTCTATCTTCTTATGTCTCATTCTTTATTCTCTTCTTAATCTACTTTTATCTTTTAATTCACAACCTCGATTGTTACAATTGGTATCAAGGAGCTCGGTTTTTTAAGATCCATTGTGAGTTCAATAGATTAAATATACTGATTTAGCTAGTATGTAGGAGACGTTAAATCGCCTGAAAGAAAAGTGAAATGAAAACCCAAGGATTTTGAAACTTCTGATTACAAAAGAAATTGAAGATTCTAGAATCAGAAATAGAGGCTAGAAAAAAGGAAACAATTTTGAATTCAGATACTATTTTTCTCACTTTCAATTTTCATTCCAAGGATGATGATATAAATGATATACAAATCGTAGAAATTGAGGATTAAAATAATTTGGATTCGTGTGGGGAACAAGTGAAAGATTTACAAATCAATAATCTCATTCTTAAGGTGTTTGATTTATTGCCTGTGAGAGACTGGTAAAAATATAACTATAGAAAAAAATGTAAATTTATACGTAACAAACAAGTCAAAAACCAAGATGAATCAGTCAAATTGATTAAGAATGTTTAAAGTGGAGACTCGACTAAGGATTTTTCGAAATGGCCATCAATTTAGAATGTAATGTGGAAGTCATTGATGGTGGCTAGAGAGGTGAGTTCAGGTGCAGTTCAAGTGTTATTAGTGATGGAACTGATTCGGATCTGAGTTCAATCTTACATAGCAGGTGGAAAGTGTTACTACCTCATGCTTTGATCCAATTCAAGTTATTTAAATCTTGGGGACAAGGATCACTTGAAGGAGGAAGAAATGTCATGATAAAGAGAGAAGCCAACAATGGGGATGTAAAGATGAGGTATGAGTAAAAGAGCATGGAGAAGTCAAATTGTTCTATACAAATACAACTAATTGCTCACACGAAGATTTTAATTTTGAAGTAAAAAAGGATATTACTACTTGTATATATGGTGCTCTTATGAAATATAAGGGTAATTTGAAATTGATTCTTAAGACTACAAGCAACACCATAGGAAGAATGCAATGGAAGGTAAATTGACCTTAGTTTATTCAATTGTGATTCTAGACAAAAGAATTATGAAAAAGAACAATCAGGTGGTACTTCACTTGGCAGTAAAGCAGTTGAACGTTGAACTATTTCTTGGTTCACCATGTGTCTCAATTATTCTTCATCATTTATTAAAGGGACTTTATACGTGGGGAGATAGAACTCACCGTGCTAGGCTTCTTGGTCATTGTATCGATGTTAGTCAATGGATACCAAAGATAACTCTAGATTTTTTTGAGAGACTTAAAATTCTTTTTGTAATTCGTGACCTACGTCATATGATTTTGATAACGTCAACTGAACAATTTTTACATTTGAATATGGTGTCCTGGGTCATGGTGACAGAAAAGGTGTTTCATATCCAAAAGAAGTGAAGTCTTTGTCAGAATTGAGACCCATTGGTGTGACATATGGAGTATGGCATACAACTGCCATTGTTGAGGTTATTGTTTCTCATCCTAGTGCTAGTGTTTCGTTAAGAAAATTATTCCAATGTGGAAAGAGGAACAAACATCATCTTGGATATGAGAGTGGTGGAGATCAAAAAAATCCTACCTTGATTGAGAGTTTAAAGGATAAACATGCCAATTATATAGTTGGGGATTCAAATTATACTACTCACATATTTCTCAAAAAAATAGGCATCTGATGCCTATATATCTAGTGCAACAAAGCAAAAATACTCAAAAGCTACCAATTCTATTATTGTTAAAAATGTTCGTGGGAAGAACAAGCAAGAATCTATTATGGAATTTGATACTAGCTTATTTTTTGCTCCAAAATAGAAGCATAAATTAGTTAAGGCGAAGAAATATTCAGAAGCAATGCATACAATAATGGAGGTATGCCATGAGTTTCATAATATTAAGCTACATAACATTAATGTTAAGTTCTTTGTTGAGATCTTCACTATAAGTGATTGAGCTTCTGTTATTGGTGTTGCCATTGAAGAATTATTAGAAGGAAATCTCGAAAATCCTTGGGGACAAGGATCCTTTGAAGGGGTGGGTATTATCATGAACTTAGATACTAATCCAAGGACTCCACTAAAGAAGTTAGGAATTCACAGTAATAAGTGAAAAGTGTATGAGAACAGAGGCAAATAGAGAGAGAATAGAAGTTTAAAGAGTCACGTGAGGCAGGTTCACCAATTTAAAATGTTGATCAAAACAGAGAATCACTCTCGTACAACAATCGTCATATTCTACTAATTTGCGAGAGAAGAATACATGTATTAAGGACTATATAATGTATGATAATTCATATCAAAATTAAATCAATTGGAATTTTAAATACATGTATTTAGGGTTCTGTCAATTTAATCATTTTAAATAAAATAAAGTATAGAATAAAAAATAATTATAAAATTATTTTCAAAATTAAGGATGAGTTTACCATGTGCGTCGCATACCACTGAACACCACTAACGTTGAACACTATTAATTTTTAGTGATTCTTAAATAAAAATAAAAAAATTAAAGGATTCCACTTATAATTAAAAATAACTTAAAATAAAATAATATTTTACATTTAATAATTATTTTATATTTTTATTTTATAGTGTTTTAGGATTAAAATATTCGTATCAAAATTTAAATCTTCATCTATCAAAAATCATAGCATCAACCCTAAATTTTCTTTTTTTTTTTCTACTTGTCATCACTACCGTCGTTGATCATGTTTTGTCGATGAACATGTAGGTAAACATGTAAATCTTTAACGACGTCGTTCATTTAATACCAACATTGATTGTGTGGTTGCATCCTTGTGTGTCACTTCTCCTCTGATTTCAATCGCGTGCCTCCGTATTGTCGAATCTATTTATATCATATTTGCTCAATCCAGGATGCTGTGCCTCTACATCGTGCTTCTTCACTAGTTTCAGCCACGAAAAGGTAAAAAAATTTTAAATATATTTTCCCCTGTCTTCGAGCTTGGTTGGTCAATCCCATTGCAATAAAATATTTAATTAGTGGCGTAATTTTTGTATGACGTTGTATATAATATCACAAACATACTATAAACGTGACGATTTTTTCTTTTCGTTTCAGTTAATTTATAATGGTATTTTTTGACAAATTTTAAAAACTTCATTTAATTTTGTCATTATACGTTTGGCGCCTTAAATAATTTTTGGTGGAAAATATTTAATGATATTTAAATAAAATGGTGACGTTATGACAACGTCACAAATGAAATGACAGAATTAATGATGAATTATTATTATAACAATTCAATGTTAATTATCTGAAACAGAAACTGTGAGGGTGTAATGATATGAGCACGAATACGAACCTTACATTATTTTCTACAACCTTTTTGAGACCGTTTGACCGAAGTAAGTTGTTTGCATTCGATAAGCTTCAAGAAGCTTATTCTTCCTTAATATTGGATATTCAAACTAAGGTCAGATTTTTGAAGGTGTATTTCAACCTGAAGGAAGATCCTCCACCATCATCGAAGATCTTCAAGGCTAAGGGAGTTTTTTCTTATTTTATCTTTTAGTTATTCATGTCAATATATGCATTTGAGTGCTAGCTTAGGAGTTTGCTGCATGTAGTTGCATGAGCATTAATAAGTTTTCATGTTTAAGAATGAATGGTAGTTCATTTAATATGTTAGCTCATTTAAGCATGCTAGTTCATGGAATATGTTATGTTTATTAAGCATGCTAGTTTTTTTTAAGTAAGTTCTAATTTGCATATAAGTTGCATTATTTTAACATAAGTTTTTGTGTTATTATGTGAATTAAGTCTGAATAAAGATATGTTTAAATTCTTTTGGGATTCAAGAAATCAAGTGAGAGTAAAGGCATGAATTAAAAAAATACTTAAAGAGGGAATTCAAGGAGTCTTGTATATTCAGTCAACTTGATCGCCATATTTGAGTTGGATCTACGCCGGAATGAGTTCTTAAGTCTTCTTAAAACTTGTTCCCCTATTTCTTATCTTTCCAACGCACTTTGAATCACATTGATCCGATATCGGGAGCTTGAGATATGGTCATTTTATTACGGGAAATGCATGCAATTGAATTTTATTACGGAAAATGCATACAAGGATGAGCTTGAACCAAGGAGAGACTTTTCATATTCAGCAAGAGTGACAAGCAATTGAATGGTGTCTCTATTCATACAAAAAAATCAATCAAGGCCTTCTTATCATCCATTTTGTAAGACTATTCAAATTCTACAATAAGACACATATTGAAGAGCTTCTTTATTCATATCATTATGACATTCAAGGAGGACAAATGACTTTTAGATGAGAATGGAATTCAATGAGACACTCTCTCTTGGACAAATGAATGTCTACATTTATCCTAGTTTTGTCCACATTCATCCTACATATTCTATAAAATTATTTAGCTACCAAAGAAGATGGAAGAACTCAAGCTTTAATGTCTTGTCATCATTGTCATGTTTCTTTGTTAGACTTTTTATTTTATTTTGTTTTCCTATAAATAGTCCCTAGCATTTCATTTGTAAGAAGACAACTTTGATTCTAATACACTTTTGTGTGAGAGTTTTATCTCTTTGTTCTTCAATGAACTTATCCAACTTATCAAGGAATTCTCCTTGTGGCGTCATTCCTTATTCCATATACCAAGGTTCCTAGTTTTCTAACTAAAGGGTCACGGTCTTTTGTTTATGAACATTATAGGAAACGGGTCTTCACTTTTATATAGTGTTGGTTCCTTCCTCGTTCCTCTAAACATCCAATAGGATTCGGGTCGATATTCTCTATAGTGTCGGTTCTTTCCTCGTTACTTACTATCATTACTTTTCCCTATTTACACATATGCTTTTATCATCATCTTCCATTCATCTTATACATTCTCATCAAATCACTAAATTAGCTTCCGCAATCATACCAATCTCATCATCAATAACCCCTTTGAATTCATTTTATCACCTTTTGAATTACTTACAACGTTCACGGTCGGGCAACTAGTGAATTCTGGAAACTCATGTAACCGGGATCATATCATGTAAGCTAGGGAGCCTAGTGTGTCTCTAGTGTGCAAATAAACATGATCACAGAACAGAGCAGGACATATGATGTAATATATGCGTGATATGCACCCAACACCGAACTCCATCAGAAGAGTAGGTGTCCTTAAACCACTTTAACTCCATCACACCATCAAAAGTGGAAACTCGACCCAAAGGTGGAGCCACTAAACAAAAGTGGAAACTCGACCCGAAGGTGGAGCCACTTAATAGAAGTGATACTCACCAAAAGGTGATATCACTGAACTTCCCCGTACAAATAATCCAACCAATACAATGACATGAACAAATTATAGAGTCGGAATGCGTGCCTTAAAAACTAACAGGAGGCATGCATGATACTTTAGGAATCAAATATACAATTATAAAACTCAAAGAATGACATTATGAATTATTTTAGAAAATCACAAGAATGATGCAATCAACATGATCATACAAAAATAATAGAATCTGCACACACATTAGTAAACAAAATTTTTGGGAGAGACACACCTGAAGCAGATAGCTCAAAGTCGTGAATAACGTCTACTGGACTCAGACCTAGCACTAGGTAGAGCGAATGTAGAAACTAAAAGTAACATATACGTAAGACACATTACTATGCCACTTTACAGGAATAAATACATGAACATAAATAAACTAATAACTCACATACATGTCCCAAAGTATGAGGAGTAGGAGATCGTCCAAGAGGAGGAGAAGGAAGAAAATCGGGGTCCGAATCCACGTTACCTGAACCAAACAGTAACTATTTCAGATTCTGATAAAGACAACTTCATATTAAAGTATTCGAACAAAAAAGCCCAAAAAACAACACTTCGGGTTCGAATTTTAAAAAAATGGACAACACCATCGAACTCAAGATGTCGAAAAACATAAAGTGGGACAGACTCTAAAAACGTCAACATTGGTCAATGTTGACATCAGTAAGTCAACGCTGACGTTAGCGGATGACATCAGCAATGATGTCAGTAGGTGACATCAGTAGCGACGTCAACAATAACGTCAGCAGGTCGGGTCGGGTATCGGGTCAATGGGTCAACGGGTCTCAGGTCAACTGGTCGGGTCATGGGGTTGATTCCTAGTTTTCCCCAGGAAACCTAGATTTTCCCTTGAAAATTCCTGGGTTTTCCAGATTCAATTCCAACAGATTTTCCCACTCACTCAGATTCGATTCTAACACAAATAAAACGCTAACAAACACCCAAAACCAAAACAAAACCCTCTTAAATTCAAACTAAAACAGAAATCACTTTCCCCCTTACACAATACTGAAATAAAAGAAAAACATGGAAGGATTCAAACTTTACCAGCATCACTCCAAGATTGATTTGTAGAGGAATTCGAATGGAACACTTCTCTCGGTTTGGAAGTGAAAAAAATGGAGAAAAAGAAAGGAAAGGAAATGGATTTAAAAGGGATTAAGACACAAATCGAAATGGATTTAAAAGGGATTAAGACACAAATCGAAATAGAAGCGAAAAAGGAGGAAGGGAATTGATTTCAGAATATAAAATGGTAGAATCTCACAGTAAGGGTCTGAACTCTTCAAACTTTAAAAATGAACCATTAGACTTTCAGAAATTGCAATTTAGCCACTGAAAATCCCTAAATTCTACGATTTTGAATTAGGGATTTTAATAGAAATTAGGATTTTTGATTTGAGGAAAATTTGGGGTGTTACAACTCTCCCCTCCTTATAGAAATTTCGTCCTCGAAATTTACGTGGATCAAAGAGATGTGGGTATTGGCTTTAATAACAGATTTGGGCTCCCACGTAGCCTCATCATAACCTCAATTACGCCATAAAACCTTAACCATTTTAATGGTTTTCCTCCGAAGGACTTTTTGGCCTTGAGCAATGATCTCAATAGGTTCCTCCTCATAACATAAATCTGACGTATTTCAAAATTCTCAGCTAACAGAACATGAAATGGATCATCCCGATAGTGTCTCAGTATAGAAACATGCAAAACATCATGAATACGCTTAAGCTCTACTGGTAACTCAAGTTGATAAGCTACTGGTCCAATTCGTCTTATAATCCAATATGATCCAATATAACGGGGACTGATTTTTCCTTTACGGCCAAAACAGAGTACCCTCCTCCAAAGAGATACTTTCAGGAAAACCTCATCACTCACCTCAAACTCGAGATCCTTACGCCTCAAATCCGCGTATGATTTCTGTCTATCAAAAGCAGCCTTAAGCCGATCACGAATCAACCTAACAGTCTGCTCAACCTCATGTACAAGATTCGGACCCAAAACCGATGCTCAGTAAGCTCAGTCCATCTAATAAGGGTGCGACACTTACGCCCGTAGAGAGCCTCGTAAGGTGCCATTTTAATACTGGCCTGATAACTATTATTGTACGCGAACTCTACAAGTGGTAAGAAATCTTCCCAACTGCCTCTGAAATCCAGATTACATCCTCTCGACATATCATCTAAGATATGAATCACCCTCTCAGAGTGTCCATCGGTCTGAGGATGACATACAATACTGAAGTTTAATCGAGTACCCAGAATAGAATGAAGAAACCCCAGAACTTTGATGTAAACCTCATATCCCGATCAGAAATGATAGACAGAGGCACCCTATTCAAGCGAAAAATCTCTGAGATATACAAACAAGATAACTTACTCAATGGAAAGAATTTTTATATATAAAATTATTAATTCAACCTATTATTATACAAAAATAAATTAGAAAGAATTATAAAATTTTATTAACAAACCTATAGAAGAGGTAAAATGATTTCTTTCGATTGATCTTCATCAATTTTCTGTAAAAGAATCATAAAGCAATTAGTTAAAAATATATTCTAAAAAATTAAAAAAGAAATGTAAATATACATAACTAATCCTTACTGATAAGTGCTCAACACACTATCACTTTTTACTCCTTTTATGGGCATTAATCACCGAATATACAACCACTCGGACCAATGCATGTGCTTTATGTGATATATTTAGAAGCTATACTCATATAGATAATATTTGCAGAAGAATGCACGTTTTACTGCATTTTCATATCTGTGTAGGAGAACCAGTGTCACGGCAACGACAAGGCCGAGGCAGGACCTGGTGCCGAGGCAACAGCAGAAAGAGAGGAAGCAAGATTGTAGGCGATGGAAAGATAAAAATCCAAGGAAGGTGTCTGGACTCAAAGCCCATGAATCGGAGCTGGCTAGCATGAGGAAAAGCCCAAGGAAAGACCACGAGGGAAAACTCCCTTAGCCGAATCAAACTTGGAAATATTTTAATTATGTACTTGACTTGTTCCATACTCCAAGTTGTATTCTACTTAGGAAAGGTTTGTCCTAGGTCTAGCCTATATAAAGACCTAGCCACCCAATATACTATACACGGAATACCTAGGGAGAGAGCCGATCTTTATACTTGTCTTCTTCTTCTCCATTATGTTCTAAACCTTCTTAGGGATTAGGTGAAGGTTGTCGAGTATATGTGAGAGGAGATTGTACTTTGTCTTTGATTCAATGCAATAAAATTATCAAGGTTTGCTTATCCTTTGTTATTCCTTGTTCTCACATTTGAGCTCGGGAGAGGAGAGTATGAGTCATCCATTTATCTAAGCTCGGGAGAGTTAGATTCACGAAAGGGATAAGTACGGTGTTTTAATCGCGAAATACTAACTCGGCCTAGGGATAGGTTAAAAGTTTCAGCGGCTAAAAGAAGTGTGAGATTGGTTGGTGAGTATAATTTGTTCACGCCGGGAGGTATCATCAAGGACTAGTCATCAACAGCACTGACTTAGGGATAAGCGGAGTCATTCAAGGAGACTTTGCCGAACTTTGGTAAAGTCTACCCACGAGCAAGGGATTGCCGCGACAGACAGTATTGTCGCTGCCAAGGCAGTAAACTGCAGTGCTGCCGAGGTAGTGATATACAATTGAATTTAGCAGAGACAAGTCAATCAAATCCACACTACAACGCAACTGGATCCTGACCCATCTTTCTCTATTATTCCAACTCTTTACTTTGATTTAGTTCTTTTAGTTTAGATAAACCAACTCAATTCACTTGTGTTTTTACTTTTCTAGAGAACAAGAAGGTGAAGAAAGCATATTAAGTCTACCGGTACCTGAGGAGAAGATAATCCGATAATACTTATCGCTTATTACTTTCGATGTGTCCACTTGCACTAAACGCGCACTTTTGACACGCGACAAGTTTTTGGCGCCGTTGTCGGGGACTGACAACTAAATTTTGTTTTCTTTATTTTCTTGTTTATTTTTATTTTTATTTTACTTTTGCTTTTCGTGGTGTATGACCAGGGCCAATCCAACCAATCCCTTGTACGAGTTAGATCCAGAGATCGAAAGAACAAGGAAAAGGTTGAGGAGACAGATCCAAGGAGCCATGGCAGATCACCCGGCAGGACAAAACTTACCTGCCGGCAGTGGAGGACTTCCGCCGCCACCTGGGCCGCGGCAGCTCACTGTCAGAGACTTCCTGGAGGAGGACTTAAATGGATTAAACCAAGGAGTTGTTACACCGGAGATTGAAGCAACCCATTTTGAACTAAAACCTATTATGTTCAATATGTTAAATACAATTGGACAATTTGGTGGGTCTGCAACTGAAGACGCAAGGCAGCACCTCAGTCCTTCATGGAAATTTGCAACTCTTTCAAAATCCAAGGAGTCCATGAAGATGTCTTGCAATTAAAGCTATTCCCCTATTCACTGAGGGATAGGGCGAAAGCTTGGTTAAATAGCATTCTAGCAGGATCTATTGGTTCCTGGAGTGAACTTTGCCGTGATTTTATTACTCGTTTTAATCCTACAAACTTATATGATAGAATTCGTAATGAAATCACTTCTTTTCGACAGGCATATGACGAACCAATGTACGAGGCATGGGAGCGCTATAGAGATTTACTACACAAATGTCCTTTGCATGGATTTTCCCTATGGACACAGGTGACTATGTTCTACAATGCCACGAATGCCCCGACAAGAATGATGTTAGATGCCTCGACAAACGGAACACTACTGGATAAAGCACCTGAGGAAGCTATTGAAATATTAAATAAACTCGCAAAGAATGACTTTCAGTTTCCTACATCTAGGCGAGGAGTAGTAAGACGCCAAGCCACGGTAAATGAATTAGACACACCAAATTCAGTTGCAGCACAATTGGCCTCTCTTACCAAGATGGTGCAAAACCTACAGTTACAACAAAATACCCGTGAGGTTAAGGTAATTGATTCATACTGTGACTTATGTGGAGGTAACCACAGTTCCTCTGATTGCATGAATCAAGAAACCGGTACGTATGTTGGAACTACAACTGCAACAATGTGATGTCCAACACATACAACCCCTAATGGAAGAGGCATCCAAACCTATCATGGAGCAACCCTAACAATGCCTTAAACCCAATCAACCAACCTTCAGGATTTCATCAAGTGATGCCGCAGCAGCAAGCCCAACAGTCAATGCCGCCGCCGCAGATACAACAACAACCGGTAAGTTCATTGGAGAACACGCTAAAGGCCTTCATGATGAAAACTGAGTCATACATGGCAGAGAATAGTAATTTCATCAAGAGGAAAGATGCCTTCATGAATAGAACTGAGATGAGGTTGCAAAATCAAGAAGCGGCCATTAAAACGCTGGAAACTCAGGTTGGGCAGTTTGCTCAAAGCATAAATACTAGATCGCAAGGAGGACTGCCTAGCAATACTGAAGTTGCTAAGGTAATGAGCCATGAACAGTGCAAAGCAATCACTACTAGGAGTGGTCTACAACTGAAGGAAAAGATCCCAGAGAGCCAAATCCAATAAGCAGATCGAGCAAGAGAAGAGGCTGAGCAAACTGAAGTTGATAACACTGCGCCGACAGAAAGCACTGCAGCTCTTGAGCAGCCTGCCGAGGCAGCAACAACTCCAGTGGTGCCAGGTATCAAATTTCAAACTAATAAAACCCTGGATGAGATGAGACCACCACCACCTTTCCCACAAAGGTTGAAAAAGCAAAAACAGGACCAACAATTCAAGAAGTTCCTCGACATCTTGAAGCAAGTCCACATCAACATACCGTTCGTTGAAGCTATTGAACAAATGCCTAATTATGCCAAGTTCCTAAAGGACATGGTGTCAAAGAGGAAACGAATAGGTGAGTTTGAGACAGTGGCTGCTACCGAGGGATGCATGGCAATGCTGCATAACCGCATGCCACCAAAGTTAAAAGATCCTGGTTGCTTTATCATACCTTGTGCGATAAGTAAGAATTATGAAGGTAAGGCCCTATGCGACCTTGGAGCAAGCATAAATCTCATGCCCAAATCAGTCTTTCAAAAGCTTGGAATTGGAAGGGCGAAACCTACAACAGTTATGCTCCAACTAGCGGATCAATCCTATGTGCAACCTGAAGGCAAAATCGAGGATATACTGGTAAGAGTAGATAAGTTTATTTTTCCTGCTGACTTTCTTGTCCTTGATTGTGAAGCAGATGACAATGCACCGATCATCCTTGGGATACCTTTCCTTGCAACTGGACGCACCCTAATTGACGTGGAAAAAGTAGAGTTAACGATGCGGGTCAATGACCAACAAGTCAAACTCAACGCATTCCACAACTTAAAAAAATATGATGATCCATAGGAGTGCAAGGCCATCCACATAGTAGACAATAAAATATCCTACCTAGGCAGTCTTCTCGACAGGATATTCGGCAAAAAGATTAAGCCCAATGTGGATGAACATACAGCAAAAAGGAGTGGCCCACAACCAATTCACAATTGGGGCCAAAGGGAGAGAATAATTTTGGGAGATGCATTTGCATGCTCTCCACCAGTAACATGATCTTCTCCCTTTTCTTTATTAATATATTAGGATTAGTTAGTTTATTTTTATTTTCTCGAATTTATTTTCGCATTAAGTATTTTTCTTTCGTGTGTTTTATTTAGGAATAATAATCAAGAATAGTGTCAGGGCCGCAGCAGTCCCAACAGGCAGAACAGTGTAACGGCTAGTCTGCCGAGATTCCTGCCGCGACAGAAAAGGAAACGGTTACAAAACGGCTAGTGGCTTCAACGGTCACAAGGCCGAGGCCTATATAAGAAACTCCTTCCTCTTGAACTATTCACTCTTGCTTTCTTGTTTTCTTTAGTATTCTTAACAATCTCTCTCATATTACTCTCTGCCTACTCATAATCTCCGTGAAGTTTCAGACTCTTTTCAAGAAAAACTCCAAGAAATCACATCTCTCAATCTTGATGGCAACATATAAGCGATTCGCCCCCGCCAACGTTGAAGATCGTTTCAACTGATCCTTCATCGCTCGACAATTGTGGGAAGAGAAAGGTTTCCAGCATGCGGACGATGAAAATTACGGCATAGAGCACTACCTCGTCGACAGAATTAAGTACCAAAACTGGGAAATTTTTTGTCTCCAACCTGCCCAGGCAAATGCTACGATCGTGCGGGAGTTCTATGCGCACGGGCCCAGCAAAGACTCACTCTTTGTTCATTGCCGCGGCAGGCCAGTCCAGCTCGATGCTGAGACAATGAACAATTTCTATGGCCTCACTCCTGACAGTGACATCCACGCCGAATTCATAGAAGACGTCGCTGTCGAGGACTACGAGCTCATCAAAGATGATCTTTGTTACGCGAACACCCCATGGGAAACCGGTACCCATCGAGGATCCGTAACAAGACAAAGCCTAAAGCCCGAGGCCAAGATGTGGAACACCTTTGTCAAGCGATGGCTCATGCCCACATCACACAATAGCACGGTGGATCGCAAAAGATTGGTGCTTATCCAATCCATCATCAACAAGAGGACCATCAACGTTGGCGAGATCATCCTTCGGGAAATTCACGAGTGCGGTAAGAAAGATAGGGGACCATTGTATTTCCCTTGTTTGATCACGGGTTTATGTGTTGCCGCAGGTGTGCCCATCGAAGAGACGGACGAATACACTCCCCCACGATGAGGATGGACCAGGGACTTCTGCCACAAAGTCATTCAAATCACGCAAGCAGAGCCTGTCCAAGCAACGCCGCAGCAGTTCACTGCCGATACTGCTGCCGGGGCTCAGTACACGACAGACATGCCTGGTACTGCCCACACCTCTGCCGCAGCAGACCCATACCAAGAGATCTTGCAACGGATGGCAGCAATGGACCTCAAACAACAAAGGTACATGGAGTACCAAAGGGATTTCAATGGCACCTTAGCCCATATGATGCTGCACGCTTTCTTGGACCAAGGAGCACAATTTCCGAAGTTTCCCAACAACATGTTCGTCACAGCCGCCCCTTACACCAAGACTACACCAGCCCCAGGAGGACCAAGGACGTTCTTCCATGCAGCCCCTCAGCCCCAATACCAGGCTGCTGGCCCATCCAGGGCAGCGGATTCTGCCGCGGCCTCGTCTGCCAGCAGAAGGCCATCCAAGCGGAGAGCCGTTTCAGCACTCCACCCCGATCACCAATTACCATGGGCAGTCTATCAGCCGAGATAGATGCCTACGTGCACCAAAGCTCCACTGCCGCCGGCCCAAGTACCCACCACACTGGAGGAGCAACAACAATGGGAGGAGGAACGGACGTAATGCTAACCGAAGAGATGGCTGATGTAGAAGAAGGAGAAGAGGTAGAGGCCCCAATGCAACGGACACCACCCACTCGAGTCTAACCGCCCCGGCAAGCAAAAGCGCAACCATCGCCCTTACCAAGGACAAAGCATTCGGCAGCAAGGCCGAGGAGGAAAATTGTTACAAGCAGCTCTTCGGAGTCGCTTTAAAATCTTTGTTCTTACTTCAATATTACTTGCTTTTGCTGTCATTATTTGCTATTTATTATATTCATATTTTGTTTTGCCGCATATTTCTTCAAATATAAAGCATTGAGGACAATGCTTGGTTTGAGTTTGGGGGTGCAGATTCGCTACCAAGGTAGTAATCTACTGCCGAGGCCTTGCCAAAAAGGGAGTATTCTAGTGTTTTTTTTTTTATTTTTCATGCTCCTCGCCGTACTTGAATTAATTGCCTACACTTTTGCACTGCTTATCATCAGTATTGCCTTAGTTTATTCTTTAAGGCTATAGAAATCTTTCTCCTTACCATGATTAGGGCCTGTTAAGAGGGCTTAACCTTAGGATGCTTAAGGATGAAAACTTAGAAGCTTACTATAGGAAGAACTTTAAACACTTTTGGGACTTGTTAGATTATAGGAGTTCTTTTAATGAACTTAGGTGATAAAGACTTAGATTTTTGGAAAAGTAACTAGAGGTGCCTACCACCGGCTCTAGAAAGTCTCTTCTTCATGCTAGAGGTGCCCGAAATTGGCTCTAGTATGTTTTAAGGAATATTAAAAAGAAACAAGGAATTTAGTGAAAAGAAAAACACAAGTCTTTGAGGTGCCCGAAATTGGCTCAAGATTTGGTGTTTGAAAAGAAGAGAAACACTTAACCAAATTCTATTTGTCTTGAACTTAGATTTTGTCTAAGAAAGCCTTTAATCAACTTGTCCATAAAAACGCACACACTCACAATTCTTATAGTTTGTTTCTAGGAAAACCCTTGGGCAACCGAATGGTTAAGGCTTAAGAATAGGCCTAGTTATGGTGGGGAGAATAGATGGACATGTAAGACCAAGAGAGAGTAGAGTTTGGCAAAATGATGGTTTGCATTGCTTGAGGACAAGCAATAGTTCGAGTTTGGGGGTGTGATAAGTGCTCAACACACTATCACTTTTTACTCCTTTTATGGGCATTAATCACCGAATATACACCCACTCGGACCAATGCATGTGCTTTATGTGATATATTTAGAAGTTATACTCATATAGAAAATATTTGCAGAAAAAGGCACGTTTTACTGCATTTTCATATCTGTGTAGAAGAACTAGTGCCGCGGCAGCGACAAGGCCGAGGCAGGACCTGATGCCGAGGCATCAGCAGAAAGACAAAAAGCAAGACTGTAGGCGATGGAAAGATAAAAATCCAAGGAACGTGTCTGGACTCAAAGCCCATGAATCGGAGCTGGCTAGCATGAGGAAAAGCCCAAGGAAAGACAACGCGGGAAAACCCCCTTAACCGAATCAAACTTGAAAATATTTTAATTATGTCCTTGACTTGTTCCCTACTCCAAGTTGTATTCTACTTAGGAAAGGTTTGCCCTAGGTCTAGCCTATATAAAGACCTAGTCACCCAATGTACTATACACGGAATACCTAGGGAGAGAGCCGATCTTTATACTTGTCTTCTTCTTCTCCATTATGTTCTAAACCTTCTTAGGGATTAGGTGAAGGTTGTCGAGTATATGTGAGAGGAGATTGTACTTTGTCTTTGATTCAATGCAATAAAATTATCAAGGTTTGCTTATCCTTTGTTATTCCTTGTTCTCACATTTGAGCTCGGGAGAGGAGAGTGTGAGTCATCCATTTATCTAAGCTCGGGAGAGTTAGATTCACGAAAGGGATAAGTATGGTTTTTCAATCGCAAAATACTAACTCGACCTAGGGATAGGTTAAGAGTTTCATGGCTAAAAGAAGTGTGAGATTGGTTGGTGAGTATAATTTGTTCACGCCGGGAGGTATCATCAAGGACTAGTCATCAACAACACTCTGACTTAGGGATAAGCGGAGTCATCCAAGGACACTTTGCCGAACTTTGGTAAAGTCTACCCACGAGCAAGGGATTGCCGCGGTAGACAGTATTGTCGCTGCCAAGGCATTAAACTGCAGTGCTGCCGAGGCAGTGATATACGATTGCATTGAGTAGAGACAAGTCAATCAAATCCACAATATAACGCAACTGGATCTTGACCCATTTTTCTCTATTATTCCAACTCTTTACTTTGATTTAGTTCTTTTAGTTTAGATAAACCAACTCAATTCACTTGTGTTTTTACTTTTCTACAGAACAAGAAGGTGAAGAAAGCATATTAAGTCTACCGGTCCCTGAGGAGACGATAATCCGATAATACTTATCACTTATTACTTTCAATGTGTCCACTTGCACTAAACGCGCACTTTTGACACGCGACACTTACTTTATTCTTTTTCTTCAATCCATGGAGAGGTCGACACCAATATCCTGTGCAAATTAACATTTGTATAGTTTCAGGACTTAATGACGATATATAAGAATCAATTACACGACTTCCAGAACTAAATGTGTCCTCTGAAGCTATAGTAGTAATGGGAACACTCAAGACATCCATGGCCAATCGTGACAAAATACGAAATCTTCCAAATTTTTCCTTCCACCAAAATAAAGCATCAAACTTACTCTCTTGAGGAATATAACACCCTTCCTTAAGATACAAATCAACTTCAAATTGTCTATTCTCGGTCAATTCCTCACTTCTAACCGCTTGTAAAATTTCCAATAATCCTGGAGTATTTCTCATTCCTCCACCACAAACATTTTCCCTAGTTCCACATTCACCCATTTGTTCCATTAAGGAAGGAGAATACAAATTCACATACTCATCATAAAGTTTATACAAAGTTTCTCTAACTTTATGTATATTTTCCCTAACCACATTAGGAGAAAACATTTTTGGGAAAGTAATCTCAATAACTTTCATTTTCAATCGAGGGTCCAACACTGCACCTATATCCATGAGAAGATTACATTCACCCCCAATATTTATCAAACCTTTATTTCATGTTTGTCACCATGCCTTTAACATAGTCATCAGAAGATTTAGAGCTAGCATCCAACAACAATTTAATTCTATAAATATCACTAAGAAACAAGTTAGAAGTGGGATATTCGGATCCTGAAATAACATTTGTAGTATCATAGAACACTTTCAAGATTTCAAGCAATTTTTTAATTTTATCCCAATCCTCTAAATTAGGACAATAAACATATTCTTTATCTTCCAAAGCAAGTCTAGCAAATACCTCTTTAAATTTGATTGCACAAGCGAGCATCTCATAAGTGGAATTCCATTGAGTCTTTCATTCCAAAACCAATCTCCTCTCTTTTAAGTTATATTGTTGAACAAGTTTAGTAAACTTTTGCAATCGTTTTTCACTTCCATTCAGATAATCAACTGTATCATGAACATTCTTGATGATGCTTTTGACTTGTTTGAGATCGTGTTTTATCATAATATTTAAAATATGGGCACAACAACGAACATGAAATAATTTACCACCACAAATCAACCTCTTAGTCAGTGAGAAGGTTTCTTTCCTGATTTATATGCAAAAATCATTTGCAGAGGCATTATCCACAAAAATTGTGAATACCTACAAAAAAATATAATATTAATTAGTGCTAATTTGGTAATATTTCAACATATGTAAAAAAATTAAGAATAACTTACTTTGTTCTCGATGTCCCACTCCTTTAAGAATTAAAAAAAATGCAATTAGAATTCAAAAAAAAAATGCAATTAACTATATCTTTGCCTTTCCGAGGAGTAGGTATGTGAACAAAATTCAACACTCGCTTTTTGAAGTTTCTAATCATGGTCTTCAAAATGAGCCGTGAGAACCATGTATTCTATCTTTTAAGGTTTGGAATACCATAAGTCAGTAGTTGAAGAAATTTTATCTACATTCTTTAACTTTTCCCTCACTTTGTTCTTCTTAATCTCATAAACTTTGAAAGAATCATTTCTTATAGTATGTCGTGACACACTTTTCTATTGTGGTATTCCCATCTTCAACATCATATTAAAGCCTTCTTCTTCAACAATAGAAAAAGCATGCTCATGCACAATAATCCAATCTGCAATTCTTTCTCTCATTTTCAACGGATCAAATTTACCATCATGAAGAGCACTAACAAATTCAGAACTTGGAGAACCCGCACTTAAATCAAAAGGTAAAAGGTTGATCAACTTTTTTTTGTCGTGTGTGCACTTTTCTTTGTGTACATTTATCCAAAGAACGTTTAAAATGGCTTGTAGGATCACCTCTAGAAATCGTTAAAAGAGTCTTACAATACACACAAGAAACTTTCTAAACTTTAGTTTTTCCTACACGTTGAGGTTCTCCGAGTTCCTTCCAAACAGTTGATTTTTTTGCTCTCTTAAAAGGATATGATTCTAGTTCACCTTCAGTATTACGAACCACACTAGCATTAGTTGGGGGAACATGCACTTTTGCATTTTCTAGATTAATTTCATCTTCATCCATATCATTTGTATCATCCAAATTTACCCCAAATTGTTCTTCAATAGGAGTAGAATAACCATTTGATGTTACCAATCCAATAGTAGACATTCCTAGAGTGCAAATAAAAAATAACGATTAATTATATAAAATAAAATAAAAAAATTTAAAATAAAAATTAAATAAAGATTCCACTTTTTTCACCATAGAATAGATAATGCATAGTAACATTATTGTCTTTTAACGGTTAATTATATAGAAAGGAAGCAAGAAAATAACATCTTAACCAAACTAAACAATACAAAATAAAATCTAAGCAACATTATTGTCTTTTTGTCGAACCAGAGAGCAATTTATAAATTAAATTCAAGTTTGGAATTTGTAAATAACTAA
Source organism: Abelmoschus esculentus (assembly GCA_035048815.1). Taxonomy (NCBI): domain Eukaryota; kingdom Viridiplantae; phylum Streptophyta; class Magnoliopsida; order Malvales; family Malvaceae; genus Abelmoschus; species Abelmoschus esculentus. The sequence goes on from JAUCBN010000015.1 coordinate 9,930,700, forward strand.
ATCTGAAATTCTATGAAAAACATAAAACAAAGCTCAAGCAATTTTAAAACTTCAAAACAATTTGTAAAGTAATTGTATTTTACCAATAAGCAATCAAACTCTAAAACCTAATCCTAACTCTGACTAAAAACACTAACGTAACTAACAGATAATATTACAAACTAAGAGCGAAAATTTTAGATAACTAAAACTCAGAACCTTAGAAATCCATCCTTTATCATATTTTAAATAATGAAACTTGAAACAACGAAAAAAAATATCTGTAAGACTAAAGTGAGATATTTGTAGAAGTAATTACCTGAAGGTGTCGTTTGGAGGAAGAAAAAGCGAGCGTTAGGGTATTTTTGAGTTTTTTCTCCTCGTCTATTTTCTTGTATTTTGGTTGCTGTGTGCTTTTCAAAATACGAAGATAAGTGAAAGTGGGAAAGACAGAAAACGGTGGCTAATAGTATTACTCTAAAAATATTATAGTATTATTGGATTGGGGTCATTAATCCAAAATCATCTAATGAATGACGTTGGTTGCAGGTGTGACGAGGTAAATCTGAGGGGTCCGGATCCATTTGGAGGTCCCTTTCTCTTAGTGAGCAAAACTTTTAATCTAAGATTAGTATACAATTAATTCCTATTATTTCTAGAAAATCATAATAATAAATTTTTATGAAATATTATATTCTAATTTATTTATTTATAGTTAATTTTTAGTTTAATTTATTGTTTAAAAATATTTTTAATATATTTATAATATATATAATATACATAATTATTTTGAGCCTGTTCACGAACTTTCCGAGCCGAGCTTGGGTAGGCTCGTCTTGGCTCGTTAAAGTCTCGAGCCGAACCTGAGCCTGAGTTGAGCTTACTTGAGCCAAGCTTTTACCGAGCTTTGAGCAAGCCTAGCCCGAGTAGCTCGCGAGCTGGTCAGGATCATTATGACCCCTAATTGGCGTGGAAGAGGACGCAATCGAGGAAGAGGCGGTCGATCAAACTATTCAAATATCGAGTGCTACAAGTGTTACAAGTATGGTCACTACGCGAAGGATTACAACTCCGATAAATGTTATAATTGTGGAAAAGTGGGGTATTATGCAAAATATTATCGAGCCGATAATAAAGTGGATGAGAAAACCTACTTAGCCATGGAAAATGAAGCAAATGAAGGCGTTCTCTTGATGGCTAAAAATGAAGTCAATATCGAAAATCATATGTTTTACCTCGATTAGGGTGCAAGCAAACATATGTGTGGTGAAAAGAACCTCTTCAAAGAGATGCAAAAATTGATGGTGGTCATGTTTCGTTTAGAGATGCATCAAAACGAGAGGTCAAACGTCGAGGTACAATTTTCTACTTACAAAAGGATGGCTTGAGAGTGTCAATCCAAGATGTTTATTATGTTTTAGACCTTAAGACAAATATTTTGATTATGAGGCAACTCACGGAGAAAGGTTACTCAGTATTTTTGAAAGTCCGGGTGCTACTCTTAAAGGACAAGCAAGTGCGTCTAATTGTTAGAGTTGAAATGGGCAAAAATCGGATGTAAAAATTGAACTTGAGAAATGTTCGAGAAAATATTTACGAGTCGATGTAGAAGATAAGGCATCACTATGACATCTTCATTTTTTTCACCTATATCATGATGATCTAAAAGAGTTGGCAAAGAAGAACATGATGCAAAGATTGCCGAACATGGATTATGATGGCAAATTTTGTGAAGAATGTGTGATTGGCAAACAAGCAAGAACATCGTTTCAAAACAAGACAGAATATCGAGCTAAACATCCACTCGAGTTGATTCATACAAACATATGTGGACCAATCACCCCTGAATCTTTTAGTGGTAAAAGATATTTTATTTCCTTTATTGATGATTTCTCACTAAAAACTTGGTTGCATTTTTTGAAAGAAAAATCAGATGCATTTAAGGTGTTCAAAAAATTCAAAGTGATATTGGATAAGGCAACTTGTAGATATATAAAATTCGTACGGTCAGATAGAGGTGACAAGTATACTTCGAAAGGCTTTCATAAATATTACGAGGATCAAGGCATAAGGAGATTTCTAACCACATCATACTTTCCTCAAAAAAATGGTGTGGCTAGGATGAAGAATCGGACCATTCTTGACATGGTTCGATCAATGCTCAAGAGCAAGAAATTACCGAGGCAATTCTGGGCTGAAGCTATGCAATGTACCGTTTATATACAAAATCGATGTCCACATGTAAAGTTAGATGATCAAACATCACAAGAAGCATTGAGTTGACAAAAGCCGACGGTTTCTCATCTCAAAGTGTTTCGTAGTGTGGTGCATGCACATGTACCAGATCAACGAAGAACGAAGCTCGTAGACAAAAGTAAAAAATTTATTTTTATTGGGCATGATGAGAAGACAAAAGGGTACAAGTTACTCGATCCGATAAGTAAGAAGGTGATGGTGATTCGTGATGTGCGAGTTAATGAAGCAAACGAGTGGGATTGAAACAATTTGACAGAGATTGTCATGGAAGTTGGAGAATCATCAGTCGTGGCACAAACAAGCATACCAACAAACTTTGAAATTATCAATGATGAATATGAACCACGAAAATTCACCCTATTGGTGTAAAGTGCGTGTTCAAGAAGAAGATGAATGCTCAAGGAGAGATAGAACGGTACAAGACGCGACTTATTGTGAAGGAATACAAGAAAAAGGCAAGAATCGCTTATGACGAGGTGTTTTCTCCAGTTTCAAGAATGGGGATAATCCGATTACTTATTTCACAAGCTTCTCAATTAAATTGGTCGATATTTCAAATGGATGTAAAGACTTCATTCTTGAATGGTGTGCTCGAAGAAGATGTCAACATAGAACAACTACCCGGGTATGCAAAAATCAAAGAAGAGAATAAGATGTTAAAATTGAAGAAGGCACTTTATGGGTTTAAGCAAGCACCGAGGGAATGAAATTACATATTGATAGATATTTTAAGGTGAACGGGTTCATGCAATGTCCCTATGAGCATTTCTTTTACGTAAAGAAGAATGGAGGTAACATATGTTTTTGTTGCTCTTTATGTCGATGACCTCATTTTCATGGGTAACAATGATGACATGATGGAAGAATTTAAGGGTACAATGATAAGGGAATTTAAGAGGATAAATTTGGGCTTGATGAATTTTTTTATTGGTTTCGAGGTTAGACAAGTAGAGACGAGTATCTTTGTTTCACAAGAGAAATATGCAAAAGAGATTTTGAACAAGTAAAAGATGTCAAATTGCAATCCGATATCAACACCAATGGTACCGGGTGTAGAACTCTCGATGTTCGATGGAAGAGAACGTGTTGATGCGGGTAAATACCAAAGATTGGTAGGAAGTCTTTGTTATCTCACATGTACAAGCCTGGATCTTTCTTTAAATGTAGGCATTGTAAGTCTATTCATGGAGGATCCGATTTATTCACATTGGAAGGCATTGAAGCGAATATTACGCTACATCCAAGTAACAATGTCACTCGGGTTATTCTACTCGAAAGCAGAAGATTACAAGTTGGTTGGGTATTCTGACAACGATTGGTGTAGAGACATAGACGATCTGAAAAGCACATCGAGATATGTGTTCTTTATGGGAGATATTGTGTTTAGTTGGCTTTCAAAGAAGCAACCGATTGTTATGCTATCGACAGGTGAAGTTGAATATGTAGAAGCATCTTGGTGTGTATGTCATGTGATATGGCTTAGAAATTTGTTGAGCCAGATGGACCTAAAGCAACTAGGTGCAACTATGATTCAAGTTGACAACAAATCAGCAATTGAGTTGGCAAAGAACCCGGTGAATCATGAAAGAAGCAAATACATCGATGTTCGTTTTTACTTTATCCGAGATCATGTGAAAGAAGGCAGTTTAAAATTGGTGCATGTGGTAAGTCAAGATCAAGTAGCGGATATCTTCACAAAACCGCTACCGAAAATACTTCTTGACAAGTGCAAGAAGATGATTGGCATGATGGATGATAGAAACATTTAAGTTTATGGGGGAGTTTTGTTGAAATAAACTTAAATGATATATATAGTGAGTCATAAAATTTAGAAGTTATAGGGAGTTACAAAGTTAAAGACTAAAAGTTAATATGGGAGTTACTAGTCTTATGGAGTTTAATATAGGAGTTATAGGAGTTATGGTTTTTAATAGTTTTATTATATTGTATTGCCTAGTGTCTATATAAATGCATTTTCTATTCCTTTTGTGTGAGAGAGAGTGAATGAGTATAGTGGTGTGAGAGAAAGAAGACAGAAAAGATTCAAAAGAATAAAAGAAAAGTATTTTGAAATAGTATTGTATTTGTCAATTGCCCGAGCAATTTCATTCTATGGGCAATTTTATTCCTGGGTAATTTTAGTTGAATGTTATTTGATTTAGAATCTTCAAAACTAAGGATAAAGGGATCAAACTACTAAAAGATCACTGATAATTATAAATAAGAGTCGATGTAACGACCTAGATTCGGATCCGAGTGTCGGGTTGACTCGGAACGTTGGGCTCCGACGTTTGGGCCTTAATGGGCCTCGGGTTTGAGTGTTGGGCTTGTGGTGATTCTTGGTTTGGGTTACCTTGAGCCCAAGTAGTGTGTTTAGGGGCTTTTTGGTCCTTTCTTGTGTGGATGACAAAGAGAGTGGTGGGGGTTTAGACTTCCTCTATAGAAAATCAGAGTGAAGTCACCCAAGTTTCCCTTTTGTTCTTCCCTCTTTTCTTCACTCAAATCATCAAGGAAAAGGAGTAAACTTTCAGAGTTTGATCAAGAATCACTTTGTATAGCTTGAGGGTAAGTTTTAGAGCTTCTTGTGATCTATAAAATAAGGTAAGAATGGTTTGGTTTGGTGGAGAAGAAGGTGTGTTTGGGAAATCCGGGAATGGAGTTTTGAGGGTTGTTTTTATGTTTTCTTGATGTTTTAAAGAGTTAAAAACATTCATGGAAGTGTCTAAGAGTTAAAAGCTTGAAAGAATGAGCTCGGGTTTTGGTTGTTGTTTGCTTAAGGTTGGTACTCCCAACTCTTTTAATCATTATGCAATTCATGGTAGAATGCATTCATACAGATATAGTGTATGTGTGGTTGGTTTGAGCTTGAGAAGCTTTAATGGTGAAATTCGGAATAATGTGTTTGGTGGCATGAAATTGATGTTAAAACGTCCTAAACATCTCTAGGAACGAATATGAACACTTTAGAACCGAATAGATTAATGTTGGGAAGAATCCTTAAAATTTTCTAAGTGAAACCTGCAAGTTCGTGCAGGGGGTATCGATACCGGTGGCCCGTGTATTGATACCCCTTAGGAAAAATAGGCTGGTAAGGAGGGGTATCGATACAGGTTTCGATACCAAACCCTCCAGTGGCATATTCGATTCAATACCAGTACCGAAGCGGATATTCCCCTTTAGTTGACTTTAAAAGTGGTCAAAGGGTATCGATACTGGTACCGATACCATTGTTTCGATACGTTCTTTGGGTAGGTACTAAGCGATCAAGGTACCGTGAGGGTTTAGACCACCTTCTTTTTGACTCTCGTGTGAGGGTTGTCTTAACTTGTGTCTATCCGCTGTTAAATGACTTAACTTAATAGAGTCCTAAGGGCAGTCTCAAAGATAAGGGGTTCAAGCCGTATTAGTTTTGATTAGCTGTCCCAGGGAAAAGAGTAAGTATTGGCTGTTCTGTTGGCATGTCCGAGCTAAGATCGGTTGAGGCGGGTAAAGACGGTTACGTAGCTTACTTGGTAAAAGACTCCCTATAGTTGCGGAATATGCTTTTTGCCGCTAGTAATTAAGCGTCTTTCCCTACGCTAAGCTTCCTCTCCTTATGCAGAGCTTCCCTTCTTTCGCTAACTCGTTGTTCGCCTCTGAAACTTGGGCAAGGCGTTGTGACTTCACTGTGCGACTACTCTTAGAAAGCTATAAGAAAAGACAAAATTCATTTCTTAACAGAAGACGTGGCACGGTACTCGGCTTCTTCTTTCTGGATCAAGTCCCAGGTCAGATCTGAGAGCGAAAGCAGTAGGTAGGGTTGGAGACCCACGAGGCTGGAGCTGTTCTCGATCCGGCCATGCGAATATAAAAGAATCCATTTTCTGCCAAAATCCTCTGGTCGTGTTCTAACAACATTTCATTCAAAAACACGGGTAATGATTCAACCCTTAGTTCGGTACGGTACTGCGAGGGAACGGGTGCTATGGAAGGTAAATCCAAGGTATAGCAATTATGGATCACGCGTAGGGGAACGGAACAGAACAGGGTGCGGCTGGAAAGCTCAAGTAAAGCGTTTTAGTCGCATGGCTACGAGGGAAAGCGAGAGCTAAATAAAGGCCAAAATACGCCTACAGGAGTTGGCGCGATTCCCCCTACAAATTGATTTTAACTGGGCTTAAACCGTCTATCAATCTTCCTGCCTCAAGACCCTGTTGTCTCTTGTGCTTGATTGTTTGATAGACACAGAAAGAGAAGATCTAGATTTCAAAGAAGAGAAGCGAAAGCCGCTCAAATGCAAAATTGGAGGGAAGAAGCCACTCGCTTCACTAAGGGCAAGGAACAAAAACCACTCAATTCTTTGTGAAATTAAGGAGAGCAGCCAGCCCTTTCTTATTATATTAATTATTAGCGGGTAGGTTAAACTTTTTCCTGAAGCATAGATGAAATTAGAGATGAAAAAGACTTAAATCGTCTCTTTCATTACTTTTACAGAACGATTGAATAATAATTCCACACTTCGCTCTAAGATCGTCAATCGTATCGGAGCTCCCTGGGAAAATCAACATCCAATACCCAGTTGGCAGGTTCAGTTGCTTAGATTTCCTTTCTTTTTAGCCTTTCTGCTCGCCTTCCCTGAGGATGACTTCAGAGTGCTTCAACTTGGCCAAGGGTGGATGTAATTCAGGTAAAAGAATGGCACTTGCTCTATTCTTGTTAGCTTGCTTGTAAAGGGGCCTGTACAGACTGTTGCAAGACTCTTTCGCCAATCTTACTGGTTCGCTGTGGTTCTTGCAGTTATGGCTTCATGCTTACTTCCCCTCGGTCGGTTGTTTACAAATAGAATAAGGAAGAAGCATCGAATGCTGCTATTGAATGCGCTGTTGTTGCTGAGTGAATAACCGGTCTTGTCGTATTCGCTGTGAGCCTATCTGCTGTAAGAAAGCTAACTGAATGCGTATCCGCTCTTTGATAGAACGACGTAAGTGCTGTTATTAGTGCTTTTTTACTAGATTTCCTGTTGATGCAATAACCTGAAAAAGAAAGTACTTCCAACCAATCTTTCTTGATCAAGGTGATCAAAGATCAGTGCTACACTTCAAAAGTCTGTCATTGCCCAGAGTTATGTTGTGTTAGAGACCGTGATTATTTTAATAAACTCTTTTCCCGGGAGGAGGATTGAAGTGTTGACCTCCCCCTCTTTGCATTAGTGTTTCTTTCTTCTGCTTCTCTTGCTATTCTTTGGAACGTTCACATGATATCATCCGATCTCAATGTGCGTACGAAATATCTATGGTGGTGTTGTACGAGATCTTTCTCTGTTTGCTATGGGAATGGGAACAACTCATTTTTCCTATATCCGCTTTCAGCTATGCTATATAGGTGTGCTACAGCATGAAGAGGAGGTGCATCGTAAGTACGTAAGTAGCATGCGGAGGAGCGCCCACACGTTTTCTGAAACGCATTTTCGGAAAAAAGTACAACAAAAGGAAAAAAAAGGAAAAACAATGGATAATTAACGGAGATTGCTCGTCCTGCTCGAGCCATTTTTGAGGGAGCTGAGGGAGGGAAGAATGCAAATTGACTCATGTAGCTTCTCACCAATTGTAACATTTACTTCTTTTTTCAATTTTTCTTAGGCGGTTTCCGTAAAGTACAACTAACTATGGACTTTTCCCATCCCCCTCCATGTTTTGGACACTAAGTCCTTGCCAAGGCCTTTTGACACGGGATCAGCCAGATCTCGTCTGGACTCCACATACTTACTGGAAATATTCCATCAGTCAAAATCCCTCTCACATACATCAAACACACTAGTATGGATTAACTATTGTAACACTAACTGTACAATCTCAGCATGGCAGCTTTATTGTCACAATATATTGTCTAGGCCGGCAACAATTGCTCCATATTGGTACTTCTACAAATATGTTCCTGAGCCACTCTACTTCTCTTCAAGCAGAGGTATATGCAATAAACTCTTATTCTATGAAGGAATGAGTTATGTTTGTCTGCCACTTTCTTTCGATGAAATTGCTCCTCTACCTAATGGTGAAGACCCAAGTAGACACCGACTTGGAGTATTCATGATCTGAATTCCAGTCGCGTCACTGTAATCCTCCTCGATCACAGCAGGGTTCAAAACCTCAGTGCTACATGTAATTCATTTTTATTTTACCTCTTAGCTAACTCATAACTCTGGTCAGAGCACTCCACTGCTCTTTCCCTGGATTACTTGAGTTCTTGCTCAATATCTCCAAAGCAAAACCTATGTCTGGTCTCGTACAATACATGAGGTACATGAGACTCCCCATTTCTGAGAATATTCAGTTGAGCTACATAGCTTCAAATCTAAAAGGCTTTGTTCCGTATCAACTTGATTGATACTGGGATCATTGGATTCCTTAAAAGCTGAGTTGGAGCAGGCGCACACTCGAAGTGATTAAGCTTCTTGAGAATCTTTTCAATTTAACTCGACTGGGTAAAGAAAGGTTAACCCGTCCTTCTGTCTGACAATCTTAATTCTCAGAATCACATTAGCCTCTCCCATTTCCTTAATGTTGACATTTTCAATGCCTGTCCAAAATCCTAATACTGACAGATTCTCACTCAAGAGTTCTCTAGAAATTTGCTGAAGATGCAAATGTCACCTCCATTTATCAGGAAACCATTGGAAAACATTACTTCCTGAACCAGTCATGCCAGCAGCCGGGTTCAAAACTTGAGCAAAGTCTCTTCTAACAAAGATGGGATCAAGTAAGGACGCAACTACAACTGATTCACAAAAGCAATTTCATTGCCTGCTCCATTCCCTCATTTACTTCAGTGTCAGGTCGACAAAGGAGGATTTCGTTGCTTGATCATTTAGATCGTTACCTGCTCTTTTCTCTGGTTTAACCAAATAGAGTTGGTTTCTCAGTCAAAATCTGAGCTCACTAGGTGCTTTCGGGCTTTGATCTCCCTTCTGATCTTTTTTATCCCAGTTTTTTAGTGTGCTTTTTCCATCTCTTGCTTAGCTTGGGTATGTGCTTAATGGCTGGCTCTCCTCAGTACCAAATGCTGAAGGTGGATAGTCTTTGCGAGCAAGGTCTGAGGTAGTCAATGGCCTTTTATTTCCTTCCAAGAGTTATCGTCTTTTGCCATAACGTCCTAAAATAAGGAAATGTCGTCGGTGGTAAATACGAAAAGCAGGAGTGACCCACCAGTAATAGGAGGTGACAAGACGGGAGCAGACATAAGAAAGATCAGTTCCAACGGTCGGTCTGTAAAGCAAGATGGCAAGGCCGATAACCTTCTCTACTTAACCTTAACTAACAAGAAGTGGAGTATACGAGTTCCACTCTTGCACTGTCATATTGGTAGCTGTTGTCCATGTTTGAATGGGAAGTCCAGGCAGAGTGACTCTCATTGCTATCGGTGAAATGATTTTCTTTCTCTAATCTCTTTGTAGAGGTATACCAAGGTAAATGTATGTCAACAGATTGTCACGCCGTATGCCCTCTTCATCGAAAAGTTCCCAGTTGATTGTAATCGAGGAAGTTGAGCATGATCGCTTTCAGTTAGATGCACATCAATGATTCTAGTCGATGTCACGTCAACGATTTTGAACTCCTGCTGGAGAGGGGAAGGAAGAGAGATATCGAAATAGCAAAAAAAGACTAGCTGAATCAGACAATCAGATAAGTCCAGCCTCAGTCAAGGTAGCAGTGGAGGACTTCCAATGCAGTGCCCGAAAGAATGCTTCGAACGAGCCACAAAGAAAGAAGGAGTAGCGCCATCACTTCCATTCCTGTCTTTGTTGAGCACTCGAAAAATGAAGTATGATAGATCAGCCCCAGTAATGGGTTTGTCACAAGTCAAGATCTTTCTTTTAGCATTGGGATTGAGTTTGGTGTTCAGTCATCTACCGCGATTGACAACAAGGAGACATTAACGCTCGTAGAGTTGAGCAAGCTTTCCCGTGCCTCTCTTACTTTCTAGTCACATAGCCAGCTGCCATTTCGCTTGCAGCCATCAAGACAGAAGGCGAGTCAAGAAGGAAGGGAGAGTTTACAGTTCAAAACCTGGAGTGAAATAGTCTGGTTCTAACAAACCTGGCATCCCACACAGAAGACGATTTTTTTTTGATAGCAGACTTTCTTTTTTCCAAAGGAATGAAAGTACTTACTTGATAGAGTAAGGGAGTTAGAATGCGCTTTGGTTGGTGGTATATCCCTATATAGATGGGCTGTGTAGTCGGGCTTAAGCCAGTTTCACCGAGGGTTTAAGCAGTGATTAGGTACGAGCAATAGTCTGATTAGGATTCTGCTGGAACTGCGCTCTCTATTAAGAGCCTCAAAGCATTCGAACTAAAGAGATAGAAAGAATAGTGTAGTGTTTAGTTCCTTTGTGCCTAGAGGACTTGAAAGAGCTTCGGATTGTAGTGATCCTCAATTCAAAGTCGTAAGTCTTTCGCTTGACCGAGGGCTCGTTGGTCTTGGTTTCGATTCCAGAGATCGAGATTCGAATAGCAGTTGGGAAAGGGGATTTCGGCTAGATCGGATTTCGGATAGTGCATTGCAATTCATAACTTTTCCTTCCTCTATCTCATAGTACGGAGTAGAAGGTCGGGGAAAATGACCGCTGAAGTGATGCTTTAGGAAGGAGAATGGCTAATGGCTGTTGCTAAGCCTTTCAACTCCCTGCCACGAACGATAGCTGCGCTACAGCAATTCCCTTTTTATCATAAAGTAGAAGGAATTTTCTCTGATTCGTGTTCGCAGATAAGATAAGCTGAAGAATATACCGCAAAGCAAAGACAAAAAGCGAAAATAAATAAATGAGAGCTCATCAACAATTTTCGAGGAAGAAGCGAATCAATCAGAATGGAGACAGGGGGGAGAGGCAAAAGAAAGATTGTCGAGCCTGCAAGCAGCAAGCAACAACGGCTTTTCAGCCGTTGCGCGCTAGCTTATAGTTTAGGGGGGTGCCCCTTTCTAAAACTTATATTTTATATAAGGTAAGCTTTTTTTGGAACTTTAGTTTTGGCCCCTTACTAATATTACTAAAAAATAGGGGCTTACGTTTTTCAGCCGCATCGCACTTCCGCATAAACAATGGATCCGCTGGGCTGGATGAGCAACCTTCTCTGGAAAAGAATAGTGAAAAGCCATGTCACTTGGAACGGAACTGGTTGCTTACTTACTTTTAGTAAGACCACTTTGGTAAGCAAAATTTGATTAGATAGGCATGGTTGCTTACAAGACAAGACAAAAGCCAGCTTCTAGATGTTCTTTGCCTGAACATATAGAGGAAGCAACCTTCTATCTGGCCTCTGTACTAGTAGTGGAGTGGCTTGCTACTTTCAATCAGAAAAGGAAAGTTGAGCAAGGCAAGGGAGAAAGAAGTTGTCCCCTCTTCTCTGGTAACCCGCTACCGCATATGTAGAAAAAGAGGGAGCGGGGAATGAAGAACAACCGTTTGACTTTGGCACATGAGGTGGCGGGTTTGGCTAGGTAACATAATGGAAATGTATCGGACTGCAAATCCTGGAATGACGGTTCGACCCCGTCCTTGGCCTCGGGGAGTGGCGAGCTGCACGGAATTTGAATTAATCAAATGGCATAAGGGGGCTTTCCTTTGTTATAAATCCACAGACAACATACTGGAACTTCCAAACCAAAGAAATGCAACATGAGAAGGAGCTTTTTACGTTACGCTTCAATAGAATGAATTCCGTAAGGGTAGAGCCCCATGGTTGATCGAAGGTCCTATGCCACTTAAACTCAAATCTATCTTACCTTCAATCCATCTTTGTTCAGCCAGCTCATAACAAAATGTTAGACCGGGCTGACACAACCAAATTGGTTGAAGAAAAGGAAACCCCAGCGACCAAGCACTCCCACCCCCAAAAGTGGAGACCGAACACCGTCAGGTTGTCGAGGACACGTCTGAAGAGGAGGCGGGCGCACTCTAAGTTGACCACCCTACCCACTAATGGACTATGAGGGGGGCAGGCGAACGGGAACCGACTGAGAACCCGAACCGCTTGACTGGCTGACCCCTTCATACTCGATTCATTAGGGTCGGGGATGGATGGAACCAATCAGAAGTCCAAATCGCGCAAGCGAAGCCGGGAAACGAACCGCAGCGCAACGACTAGGACTCGTGTCGGAGGAGCTTTGAGCGTGAGCTACCACTCATGCAGCGGCAAGGACCCGCAACTCTCGAAGGGGCCACCAACCGCCCGAATCACTGTAGCAAACCCTCCCTTTACTCAATGGATAGCGCTTATCCTCTTTCAATCAACAAACTGAGAAATAAGAAAAAAAGAAAAGAAAGAGGTCTTTATTGAGGAGGCTTTGCACCTGAAATAGGACTAATGAAAATCCAGAAGAATGGGTCTGGGCTTTCAAAAAGATGAAAATGCAAAGGGTAAAGAGAAAGTCTTTTGAACAACCAACCTGACATAAGGATTCTAGCTCGCCCACTTAGAGCAGATGGAGATTATCGGACGGGGAAAAGCGGCACTCGACATCTATTAAACAACACCAAGAACAAAGCCATACCATTCCCTCGGGAGAAAGACGTGATGATTGCCATGAATGCTGCCTTCGAGGACGTGTTGTACAAGAAGGTCTTTGCCGATTCCTATCAACATGGTGCACCCCTCAATAGAGGGGCGTGAAAAGGCTGTGGAGACTTTGACCGAATGAATAGGGATCAATTGATAGACATTTTTCTTGAGTCCAGGATGAACGCTTTTTTCGTTCGCTATGTGCTGACTGGATGCGTACTCGCGTGATCGATCAATGGACGGGGGAATTGCGTGAATGACGAGACCGACCTAACCTAAAGTAAAGGCTCTTCCCTCTCTGGATGGCGAATCTTGATTGACTGACACTAGGAACCGATTCGGAGAAACAAGAAGCATGACATGAGATACGCGGCGAAAAAATTTCCGATAGCGAATTACTTGACTCGATGGATGGATGGAGGGGGGCCTCCAACTCAAGCACGAAATCAATGTTGAGTCCACAATCATCGAAAGGGGAACCACCAAGCGAGATCGAGACCAGCACTTTGTATAGGGTTCCAAACCCGCGCTTCTAAAAATATCCCATAAAAAAAATAAAGGGACTAACAAGCGCGAAACTTGACTTTGAGAAAGAAGGGTGGCGCGCTAGCTGCAATCCTTCTAAAGTGCTAATGCATATAGTAAGGGCCCCTTTTCTTGCTCGTTAGCGCTTTAGTTTGAGGCGCTAGCTTACTAATAATATAGGGCTTTTTCAGCTTGATCGGAATCGATTCTATAATTGAATATCAGAAGTGCTACTTAGTAGTAGAAACTCGAAGAGACAGAGAGGAGACTCTATCATACCTGCTAATTCCTAGGATGAGAAGTAGGCCTGACCTCTTGTTTTTGGCAAGAATAGTTCTAGCCTTTGTTGCCCCTTGGTAGAGTGAGTCTACTTAGCGAACTGACAGGACGCGGAGATCAATTGATCAAAATATGAATCTCGAGAGTGGATGGTTGACCGCCGCCCCCTTGTCTTGGAGGCTCTCCGACCGGGGAGGGGCTTGCTATCGTAACCTTTTCCCCCGGTGTATGTGAAAAAGAGTGACGAACCCATTTTTTTCGGTCATAGGTTGGTCCAAAGAATGAGAGTCGGCTTCCTGAAGGGAGTTCTTCCTCAGTAGCTCAGTGGTAGAGCGGTTGGCTGTTAACTGACTGGTCGTAGGTTCAAATCCTACTTGGGGAGAATTTATAGTTCTCGCTTTTCTGACCTAGCGACCCCTGCCCTTCTCCTTTGTTTCTAAACTAGCAGAATCGCGGGACATCAAAAGTGGGAAGTTGATTGCTGGTTTTTATTCCTCACTCTCGTATAGGTGAACTTGGTTCGTTTAATTCTTAGGGAGAAGAAAGATCCACTGGGAAGACTGGAGTAGTATCTCTTCATTAGCCGGAAGGAATTTGTCTCCACTAGCGTCATTCGAAAAACAACAAAATCCGAACAAACAAGAAAAGGGTTACTGTTTAGGTAGGATAGATGGATGTAGTCCAATGGTTAAAGCTCTGCCAGCTTCTTGTAGACTGAACTCTCCTCTTTAGGCTCCGACTTGTTTTTGGGTGGGATGGTAGAATTTTTCTTCGCCACTAGTGCCAACGAAGTTCTTGGTAATTAACAAGGGGGAAGGAAGATCTCCACTCATTTCATTCATTCAGTGCCTGCGGTGAGGCGCGACCCACAACAAAGGGGGAAAGCTTGCTTGCTGTAGCCCTATTTTATTTTAGTAGATTAGGCTTGGTAAGCGTAAGCTATTTAATTAAGTAGGCTCAAGAAGGGTAGGCTCGCAGTTTCGCCAGAAGCGACTAGTCGCCTCCTTTCCCCCGCCGAAAGATGCTTAGCCAGAAGCGACGAAGGGGGGGCTGGGGAAGGCCGACGACTACATGAGGGGGAAGTTGTCGTAGAAGCTTTGCCCCTTGCTTTACAGAGATTTTTATGAACTGACTAATGACTAGATTCTCCCGGCTAAGCTAAAAAATAGTATGTTTTAATTCCCTTCAATCAAATCAATAAGCTTTTTGATTGATTCAGGGCGCCGCCCTCCTTCTTAGAACCCATTGAGGGGGGCCTCGGCCCGGGAAGAGGAGAGTGGCCGAGTGGTCAAAAGCGACAGACTGTAAATCTGTTGAAGTTTTTCTACGTAGGTTCGAATCCTGCCTCTCCCACTTGTTTTGTTGTAGACTTCAGAGAAGAGAAAGGAGGCATTCGTCAGCGTAGGAAGGCCCACCGAGCGAAACTCTTTCTTTTTTTGGGGTGTACCGTGAAGTGAAATTGTATCGTATGTTAGTTAGAGAGGTTGGCGAACTACTACGATCTATGGATTCCCCATCTATATCCAATCCCAACGAGAATAGAAGCGAGTCGCTTCCGGCTTGGCTTTTAGTCGTAGTCCTTTAGCTTATGTAGTGGTCGGGCTTCCTACACGCACGCGCCCGCCAGAATGCCTCCTTGGTTCTGGACGAAGCCAAGCCAATACATATGATAGGCGAAGGAAAGACCCCCATTTAATAGCGCCTGGGGAACGCAAGTTTGATCGAGGATTGGAGAGGAGAGGTGGAAGAAAAGGCTCGGGATGGATTTAGGAGTCTTTGTGCGAGCCGTATGCGGTGAGAGTCGCACGTACGGTAACGAGGGGGGTTCGCGTCTATACGTGTAGTGTGGTGGTTGGGCCTACCCACCCTATTTGTTCCATGATCTATGGGTCGACTGGAGCTACCCACTTTGATCAATTAGCCAAGATTTTGACCGGATACGAAATCACTGGTGCCTCGATCTAGTGGTATTTTTATGGGGATTCTTTTTATCGTTGTAGGATTCCTATTCAAGATCACTGCAGTTCCTTTTCGGGCGGCTGTAGGACGGACGACCGCCTATAGGTGGTAGGGTAGGGTGGGTGGTACCGATCAGATTTCGGCCAATCTTCCTAACCGCGCGCGGGCCGGGCTTAGAGCGCGTGAAACTCATCACTACCTCGTAAGGGCATTGAGACCATAGCATGTTAAACGAAAGCGCCGCTTTCTCTGTAGTGTTGTCACACAGCTGCCCGCCTAGAAGAGCCACTCGCTCTGTAGTGTTGTCACACAAGATAAGCACGCCGCCTGCCTGCTGGCCGGGCGAATCGAAGTTTTCTTCCGGTCAACTGTCCACCAGCCAAGTGCAAAAAACACAGTAGAATCACGCAACGCACGCTGCTGGTGTGCATCCTACCCGCGAGGAAAGAAAGAAGAGCGACAAGGTTTAGTTCAGATTTGACTGTTTGTAGCATGGGAGCAGATTACCCAAAAAATCCCTGGGAACAATGAAAAAAAAAGATATCTCGGTAACGAAAACTATAGGGGTCTGTATTGGCGAGATCCAACGGTGAACAGCTGCCCAAAAGAAAAACCGCCTGGAAGTCCGAGGACCTTTAGTACTGTACCCTACCCCCGAACCAGCAGCCTTCGCGCCAAGCAAGACCGCCCTTGTCCCTTTCCTTTCTCCATTCTGCCTCTTTCTTTGCTTTATTCTAATAGAGTCTAAGGCAAAGCAAAAGTAAGTAAGTGGTTCGTATGCCTACTTGACGAAAGGGAACGAACTTTGTTTCGTTTCCGGGGTTATGGATTGGATTCAGTCAGCGTCACGACATAATCAAAAGGAGGGAGTGACGCTTTGGTTACCGGCGAACGCTTCCAAAGTCGACCCTCTCGAGTTTCCGGCTGTTTCCTAGATTGAAGTAGCCTTTCGTCGCCTTAGCAAACGAAAGAAGTCACTATCAAACAGCTCGCCCTACTGAAGTACCAAAGGTGCGCTCCGCCCGGTGACTAAGAAAGAAATGGGTTTGCGCTTAAATTGAAGTGATGAGGTCGCAAAGAGGGAAGTAGGGCTCCTATTGACTAAAGGTTGGTTTTTCGGTTTCCTTTAGAATGAAAGTAGCTATGAAGCCCCTACTACTTACTTTGTTTGATTCAAAAGGCGAACAACGCCGCCCCCCGACTAGTCGTATGGGGTGGGGCTTGTGGTAAGCTGCCTTGGATATGAGGAATTCCTAAAAAAAAAGCAAAGTCCGGTATTTGACGAAGATCTTCCTATCAATAGATAGGAATTAGTGTTCGATATAGGTGCTATTGAGCATCTGCTCTTTCTCTCTCCATTTTTTAGAGAAAAAAAGATATCTCGTTCATCTATCTTTTGTCTATTTATCATTGATTCTATCTATGAATCAAGTCGAAAGACTTCGTTTTTGGGTTCCCCGAAGCCCCGAATGGATTGGATCGTTTCCGCCAACGAAATGAACGCGGAGCCCGTTCCGAATGCTTCTCTGATCCGGAAGTTCTCGCAAAGAGAATAAAATGCTGCTCTCCTTCCCTCTGTCTTTTCTCGCTTTGCTAATCACGCGGGCCGGGCGGCGGCGGGCGCGGGAGGAAGAAACCTAAGAGAAGACGTTCTTATCCGTTGTCCTTATTTTTTTTCAGTGCAACATAGGAAAGCACCCTCTTTTTGTCATCTCTGCAGCTTTCCTTTGTATTGAACGCATGGCGTAGCTAGGACCTTCAAATCATGTTTGAGCCTATGTTCAAAGTTCAAACCAAACCCATCCCCCTATTTGAAAAAGGCTGGAAAGAATGCCCGCCAAGTTCAGATAAGGGAATGCTTCCCCCAACCATTAAAGGAAAGGCTCGACGAAGGGAGGGGGATGCGGCGGGGGGAGGAAAACGCTTTCGGAGATCGAGAGATTTGATTTGTTTTTCATCAAAAACGAAGAAGGCCGAGGATGGCCTACGGTGCGTGTTATCTGAAGGGAACACGCTTTTTCGACCGCGGTGGTATGATTGTTGGGGCCTCTCCTCGTTCCGCCTGCTGGCCTATTGGGATAGCAGCCTTCGGGCCCCTTTATAATAAAAAATTCCGGCTCGGCCCGGGAAAGCGCTGGCAACAATAGAAAGGAAGGGGTCCATGTAACTGCTGCCCCCGCCCCTCTTCTTAATCAATGGGGCAGCAGGTTCGGCATCTACTAGAAAAGAGAGAATCCACTTCAGATAACCATGCCTCTGCTAGGCAGCGTGTGGAATGGCCAAGAGCGGACCTTTTTGGATATATAATCCAAGTCGAAAGTGGAGTTACGGGAACAACCGTCTGATGGAAAACAACTTTCACATTCGGTTCAGAGAGCACTTTTTTCGTTGAGAATTCCTCGTTCCCTTTCGTGTGAATTCCCCAACGGTGAATTAAAAACTTGTGGGGCCCTATTTATTCCATCTCTCAAGCCCCGAAGAAAAACCCCCTCCCCTTCGGACTCCATATCTCTTTTGACTCTATATATGTGGGCACCTGATATCTATGAGGGTTCACCCACCCCGGTTACAACATTCCTTTCTATTGCGCCTAAAATTTCTATTTCTGCTAATATTTCACGTGTTTCTATTTATGGTTCCTATGGAGCTAGATTGCAACAAATCTTCTTTTTTTGCAGCATTGCTTCTATGATCTTAGGAGCACTGGCCGCCATGGCCCAAACGAAAGTAAAAAGACCTCTAGCTCATAGTTCAATTGGACATGTAGGTTATATTCGTACTGGTTTCTCATGTGGAACCATAGAAGGAATTCAATCACTACTAATTGGTATCTTTATTTATGCATTAATGACGATAGATGCATTCGCCATAGTTTCAGCATTACGGCAAACCCGTGTCAAATATATAGCGGATTTGGGCGCTCTAGCCAAAACGAATCCTATTTCGGCTATTACCTTCTCCATTACTATGTTCTCATACGCAGGAATACCCCCGTTAGCCGGCTTTTGTAGCAAATTCTATTTGTTCTTCGCCGCTTTGGGTTGTGGGGCTTACTTCCTAGCCCCAGTGGGAGTAGTGACTAGCGTTATAGGTTGTTGGGCGGCCGGAAGGTTGCCACGAGTAAGTCAGTTTGGGGGGCCGAAGGCCATTCTCCGTGCACCGGACACGTAGCTTACCGAATCAGTTGCGACACAGATGGGAATGCATGCTACGAAAGATAGGGTCGAGTCTGATACATCAACCGTCTACTTAATATCCTTGTATGAGTCCACAATCACTACATGAGATGAACCTTGGTTTGGTGAATTGAAGTTGGCCTTAGGTGTAATAGGACTCCCAGTTACTGCACGTGATCGTATACTGAGGTGCTCCCCGCCGGTTGTTGGAATGACGCGAGCCAGGCCGGGCCTCGATTCAGAAAGATGAAGGGCCTAAAAGTATAAATAGGGGGTTCAAAATTCCCCATCTCATTGGGGGCGGAAAACGAATCGACATCTCGATGTGATACAACCTTTTCTATTTTTGTTGGGAAAGAACGGCGAAGTCCATCCGAATCGTCCAATGAAGAATAAGAGGAGAGCAAAGCGCCAATGGCGCGCGAAGCGCATGCGGAGCGGGCACGGAGAAAAATAAGTGTGGAGGAGAAGCAGCCGAGCTCATTCCCTTCGCTTCTTGGGCCCAAAGCAGTGCAGTCTTTCCTGGCCAAATCAAGGATTTGGGGCTTTTTGCTATGCTACTTAACTATATAAATAAAAAGATAGATCCATCCATCTATCCTATTCGATTTCGATTTTGATATCTAAAAAAGAATCGATTTCATTCAACGTTTGATTCAAAGAACTGCGCTTAGCCCCCGCGCTCATGAAACGACTCTACTGCAATGGATGGCAGAGGGTCCGTAGTACCCAAAGCGCTGGAGTGATCCAGTAGCCGGGAAGGGGCCTAGAAGTGCCTACTACTACACCACACTACACTTGGCTCTACACATTGACCGAGCTAACCCCTGTCCAGTGCCTGGTAGAGCTAAGGGGGCTTCAATCCCTATTCCTTATCCTCATCTTCGCCCAGGCTAACGGGGCCTTACTTATTCAGGGGGGAGAGTGGAGCCTCGAGAAGCACTGTTGAGAGGAAGATCCTTGGCTCCTCTTCATTCTCTACAGGGTTCCAAACCTTTCTTCAACATAGGTGACAACGCGGGGCAGAGATGGAAGAGATCGAACAAATATGGAAAAAGAATCATATTGAAAACATTCCTAACCCCTTCGTAGAGCTGTGTATTGTAAGTGATCCGAACCTACCCGGAGCGAGCCTCCCATAGAGGCAAGTGAAGTTGGTGAGCCGTATGATGGGCAACTATCTCCTGCGGTTCGGAGAGGACTCAGCTGTTAGTTAGTACCCCCTTGGTTTCGGGGTGGACCCTTTCACTCTATTTTATTATATACGCTTAGCGAAAAGAATGTTTTTTGATACACCTAGGACATGGATTCTATATGAACCAATGGATCGTAACAAGTCGTTACTACTAGCAATGACTTCCTCTTTCTTTACTTCATCCTTTCTATATCCCTCTCCTTTGTTCTCAGTTACTCATCAAATGGCACTCAGTTCATATCTTTAAGTTTGATCATTGACAAGGTTCAAAGAAAGGGTGGCCCATTGATAAAGAATCGATTACAAACGAATAGGGTCTTCGGGAGGAATTTTTCAAGTAGAAGAAGGAAGGGATTACTGTAAGATGGAATGCTTGCTTGCTGTAAGGGAATAGAAAGCTTGGTAGTTCCTGCTTAGCAGGTGGAGTCGCCCTTCGCCACCAGATGAATAATTAGCAGGGTCTCGATAAGAGGTTTCGAAAGGGATTAGTTGAATGGTCTCGGAGATGGCTTATCTTCCCTCGGATGGAGCTTCTTACCTGTAGTTGGAGATGCAATATATGGGGTTCCGAGCTAAGAGGTTCCATGGATCCATTAGTTGGTTCCGGTTCCTCGCTAGGGGAGAGATCAACATCGATAGGACATGGAGATATGGGCTCAGGAAGGAGCAGAATAGGAGTTGGAGTCTCTCCTTAATCGGGGGAGACCCAGAGTCAGAGGTGAGAGTGGATTCCTTTCGAGTTTTTCTTGAACCAGTAAATGGGATCTCATTTCGAGTCGAAGAAGAGGTAAACAGCTCTGCCCAAGTGGCAACGAATGCCGATAAGCAAGTAGACAAGTTGATTGATTGGATTGGAGGTTCAAAAGAAGAATGTAAGAAAGAGGGATAAGACCGAGGCCTCGGACTCTCTAGACTCCTCTGGTCTCTATCGACCGAGTGAACATGCCCACTACCTTCTACCCCGTTGTCCCTTCTTTCATAGAAAGGGGTTCAAGACTACTAAGCAGATGGTCCGATCCGAAATGCTAAACAAGATTTGTTTCTCCGGAGTCCCAAAAGCAAGCATGACATCATTATGGACATAAAGTCCCAAAGTATGGAATCCCAGAAAGAGGCTGGCCCAACTTAAATGGGATATGATAGCTTCTTTATGGTCTAACATTCTTGCCAATACATTATCCTCATTCTGTTCCGGATTGTAATCTCTAATAAAAAATATAGCTCTGTGGGCAAAAGCTCCTGTCATGATGAATCCTGCGATGTATTGGTGATGGGTATATAATGCAGCTTGAGTAGTAAAGTCTTGTGCTATGAACACATAAGCAGGTAAAGAGTACATGTGTTGAGCTACCAAGGACGTAATAACCCCTAAAGAAGCTAGAGCAAGGCCTAATTGAAAATGAATCGAATTATTGATTATGTCATAAAGACCCTTATGCCCACGCCCCAATCGTCCTCTCGGAGGAATATGTGCTTCTAAAAGATCTTTTATACTGTGACCAATTCCGAAGTTAGTTCTATACATATGACCAGCAACGAGAAAAAGAAATGCAATAGCTAAATGATGGTGTGCAATATCAGTTAGCCATAAACTTTGCGTTTGTGGATGGAATCCCCCGAGAAGGGTTAGAATGGCAGTTCCTGATCCTTGGGAGGTACCAAATAAATGACTACTTGAATCGGGGTTTTGAGCATAAAGATTCCACTGCCCTGAAAAAAATGGGCCTAACCCTTGGGGATGCGGTAATACATCTAAGAAATTATTCCATCGAACATATTCCCCCCGGGATCCAGGAATAGCGACATGGACTAAGTGCCCTGTCCAAGCCAAGGAACTTACTCTGAATAGTCCTGACAAATGATGATTGAGACGAGATTCGACGTTTTTGAACCACGAA